>CM066204.1:36980230-46492270 GCA_033675395.1 Rhodiola chrysanthemifolia
TTTTTTCAGGTCATGGTTTTAACGAGGCAGTTCACAGAATAAAGAGTGTACATTCAAGGGGGAGTGTTATGATATTATGACATTGTGAATGAACACTCAACCTTTGGTTGTCTAAACCTTAGGTTAGACTCATTTAGATCACCTCATAATACCCCTTGTTACTTATGTTAAAAGGTCATGCCCTTTCATCTATCTCATGTAATCCTATAAATAGGTGTCTATGTTAAGAAGGATGAATAACAAGAATACAATTCTCATACACATTTCTATCATCTCTTGTTTCTTCCCTATTATATTATAACATAATAGTCTTTGTTCCTTATTATATTACGTTAACTTACCACGGAATACTTTTTTTGTGTGATAAGTCTAACAAGCTAAACAGGCAAAACAGAAGCTTACATAATTGGATAATAAAGATAAAATAAGAAAAGCATCCAAATTGCTCCAGCTCTATTTCTCCAATCCAGCTGCCCAGAAAAGAAAGAACTGCAGCGACATAAGCTTCTCGCCTAGGAAAAGAGCAAACCCAATCTTGCAGGCCACATGATTTTAACAAATTACTCGATCCAAGGCTAGTACGCCTTATCCAACCTGCACTTGTTTCCCATCGCACAGTCCTTGAAATCTGTCTCAAGGACATCTTGTTAAACCTCCACTTGCCAAACAGCAAGGAATGGAGGAAATTAAAATCAGTCGTGATGAACCCGACAAACACTACTTCTCCCTACAACAGAGAAATAAAAAAACGCATCCAGGACACCAAAAAGATACGAAAACATATCAACAACCGGATAAAATAACCTAAAAAAACCTAGCCACCCCGCCAGAAGTCACACCGTTCACCGTCAACTCCAAGCTCCAAACTCCAACCCTTCAAAACCGAATAACCCCAACCGCAGAACAGCCACCAAAACGTCCCGACACAACCCTCCCACCACCAGACCGGACCTTTGCACGGCAAGGCGATGTCGGCGACGCAGGAGGCATATAGCCAGACGATTGGCGCCACTGAAGAGGATTCGACAAGAAGAGCCGGACAAAGAGGGGATAGACAAGAGGAGGTGACTTACCGGGTGGATTTGGCGTGGATGAAGCGGCTGTAGGCGGAGGAAGAAAGTTAGGGTTTGGGAAAAGGGGCAAAGTTAGGGAGAGTTCGAGAGATTTTCCTAGGAGAGAGAAAAGTCTTTTACGTACCACGGAATACTTTGTTCTGTCTTCTTTTCAGTTCTTATTTACCCCGCCCCTGCATGTTTTACTGTGTCATATCCTACATTTTTAAATACATTTTGATTTACTACAAATTATGTTTGAACTTCCCCTACCATAATATGATTTGTCATGAGTTACCACCGGATAAGAGTTGGTAATGTGCATGGTAAGAGTAATTCAATCCTCTAAGGACATGTCAAAAGAATGGCGGGGTCATTTTTTCTTAACCCAATGAATAGTGTAGGGTACGATACGAACCGAATAGTTTTTCTATAGTCGTTGGGTGACTTATGAGTAGATGTGGCAAAATAGACGGATGGATGGATTCATGGATGGACTAAACGGTTCGAGGGTGAAATTGATTTAATCCGTTAAGATCCATTAGTGTCAATGGATTAAACGGATGGATCACTAACGGTTGGCGGATTAGCGGATGAATCCATTTGATCCATTTAATCCATTTGATTCGTTTCATCCATTACATCCATTTAACTCTTTTAATCCATTTAGTGCATTTACTCATTTAATCCATTTATTTTAAATGTGTATCAAAACTTTTTATGAATGGTAGGATGTATAAAGATCATTCTTTCACATGTGTCGTTCTTTGACATGTATAAACACAAATTTATTGAAACTAAAATTTAAATTGAGTTATTTCTAAACAAACAAGATCAAATTGTCGTATTTTTCTAACTAATTTTAATTCAATTTAAACATTTGCTGCTTTAAAACAGTGCTGGGAGCAAATGAAAAATTCGATGGAAACAAGCTACATATCGTTGCGTAGATAACTTAAAGCTCTACAACTCTCTCGTTTGCACCGAAAGCAGAAAGGGTCAATTAGAAGGTCCAAACACGAGCCGAAGTCAGACATAAGTGTGTATTGCTACGAATTCTGCAGTTGCGCCGACTTTTGGCTCGTGTTTCAACCTTTTAAACGATATTTTCTGCTCTCGATGTAAACTAGAGAGTTGTAAAGCTTTGAGTTAGCTACGCAACGACGTATACCTCGTCTCGATCCGATCTTTCGTCTGTTCCCAGAACTCATTTAAAACATCAAAGGTCTGAATGGCTGACCTTCAGTTGCATCGAGCAGTATATGAGGCTGATAAACTAGAAGGCACTGATAATCGAGCAGTATCCAGTTGCATCTGCACAACTATATGAGGCTGATCCTAAATTGATAGCAACATTAAGCTAGTTTCAGATTACTGTAGTCTCAAAAAGGTCTGAATGGCTGCAGAAACTTCTCCGTTAACTTTTGGTGCTGTGGATAATTGATTTTTGAGATTGATCTATTTCGGGATATATGTAAAACCTAGTTCAATTCAATCAGATAATCAAGATCAAATCTAGGTTAAATTTACAATTTTATTGATCACAAAAAGGGCTTGGAAGACCCAAAAGTTCCCAATACAACACAATCAATTATATCCAGTCAATCAAAGGGCAATGTCCTAAATGTATATTACAAATAGAACTTGAAACTTCCCTGACGCAGCGGAACTGATCCGTGGACGACGAAGACCTCCGGCACAACTGGCGGAGCCTCCACGCTTGACAACAAAGTCGGTCTGAAACCTGGCTACTGGACAAGCAATCGTTCGCGATTGGAGAGACAGTCACAGACGACCACGAACGACGGTGAATGACTTACCGGAATGAAGAATTGCTTCTCGGAATCTTGGAGAGCTCGATTTGGGAATTTCAGAACTAGAATGCGAATTAGGGTTCTGACTCGAATTTGAGCAGGACTTTAAACGCTTGGGAAAACGACGACGTTATGCGCTCAGCTGAAACTCGACTTCGCGCTCTGATCAAAACGACGGCGTCCTATTAATCCAAACGGCAGCGTCTCCATTCATTCTCAAATAACGAACTCGCGCAAATGGTTAAGTCCTGCAATCCCCTATTGTTTCCCCTGCACAAACTCAGCCAACAAATACACTTCCAAGCACCAGCTAGTGATGATCAATACTTGACATAAATTGGGCATCTAGCTAGGATTATATTTCAACAATATAGTATTAAATATTTTTTGCTTAATGGATTAAATCGTTTAATCCGTTTATTAATGCATTGTTAATGGATTTGGATTGATTCAATCCATTAACTAAATGGATGGATAACAGATGGATTTTTATGGATGGATATTGGATAAATTTGCCACCTCTACTTATGAGTATGATAATATTAGGATATGGTATGGTAGAATAGAGTAGGATCGGATCGGATCAGGTAGAGTCGGATAGGGTGAAACATAATTTGAAGTAAAAAGTTATTTGATTTACATTAGGGTATGCCAAAGTAGAACATGGTAGGACATGGTAGAACAAGATAGGAGGGTAGGGTCGGAAGATAGGGTAGTAGGGCACGATATGTTTTTTTTGGGGGACCTGCCTAGACTTGGTGAGTATGGTACATAAAGAGTAAATGTAAGAGTAACCCAATAGCCATATTGACTGTAAGAATCGTAAGATAGATCATTAAGGCGTACCAACAGGTATATAGAAACTCATCCCTACATTCAGTGTTGTGAAAACCGGACCGGACCGGCCGGTTCGACCGGTTGGACCGGGAACCGGTCACCAGATCGGTCCGGTTCTCTAATCGGATCGGAAATGTTATTGACCCGGTCAATTACCGGTTGAACCGCCGGTTTTAGGTTGAACCGTGACCCGGCCGGGTGGACCGGGTTGATGTTTATTTGACTAAACACAGCCGTTTTGAATTTTGAGGTAAAAAAAAGGAAATTGAAGAAATACAAACTGGCGCACGAGCCCTAATTTTCGAGTTGCGACGGAACTTGCGAGCTGCGACGGAACTTGCGAGCTGCGACGGAACTTGCGAGTTGCGACTTGCCTCTGCTGTACGACTTACGAGCACGAGCATCGGCGATTCTGCGCACGACCTCTTCCCTCTGCTGTCGCATTCCAATTTCAAGTTCAACACGCATCTGCGGTCGCACGACCGGCATCGCATTCCAGGCACCTCCACGCCTCTTGCCTCTTCTGCTCAAGTTGAACTTATCAGGTACGTCAATGAATCTGAGTGTTGATTTGTTGCTCACCAAGCTGCTGTTGCAGCTTGAGATGGAATTTGATAGATTAACTATCAGATATGTTGATGTTGTATGCTTGTTGATTTGTTGCTCACCAAGCTGTTGTTGCAGCCTGAGATGGAATTTGATAGATTAACTATCAAATTGGTTGATGTTGTATGCTTTGTGATGTTATAAGATGAAGGTGAATTAGTGATTGTGTAAGCCTGGTGATTGATGTTCACTGCCTTTATTTTTTTGGTGTCGTGTACATTTGTATTCTCTACGAGCATATTACTTTTTTTAACAAAAAAAAATACCAGTCTTCTTATTTTGTGATTCTGAAACTGCAGTTTTCGGTCAAAGACCAAGAAGATCTGGATGAGGATTTGGATTTCAGGGATGTTGGTGACTGATTTGTAAGTTTTATGCACTTGATAAGTGACTCATATATTACCTGAATTGTGTGATTCTCTGAAATTTCATGGGACTGCCTACCTTTTTTCTGATCAAAGTCAAGTACTCTATCATTCTAAAATTTCGAAGCTGCATACGCTGTGGTAGTTTGAACATCTTCATTAAATAATTTGCTATGACTTGTGAAATAGCTTGAATATGTTGGCTCTCCTGCTGCCAACTCATTCATTTGCTGTCTTGAACAGATTGCAATCACTCCAATTTCAGTCTCGCCACATAATGAGTTGGAGTCTCAAACAAATGTTTCTGATTGGATTTCGACCGCCCTGAGTGCAGCAACCTAGTATCAGTGTATCTTTGAGATTGAAATTTTTATTCACATCACATGTACATCTGAATGCTGCTGCTCTGCTCAGACTTTTTGGCTTCAACACAGCATCTATATCCTGGAGTCAGATTCCAAGTTCTGTAATCAGCTAACAGAAATGCGTGTTTGCTATTCTTTTACCTTCTGGAATCTCATGGTTTCATATTTATATATCATTCCCCTGTTCTTTTACAAATTTGTGAAAGCTTTGACACAAAAAGCTTGTGGAATCTCATGGAAATTGTTGTTTTGTTATTTTCTTATTAATGTGTGATATTCGAATTCTAAATTTGTTATGGTTATAGTATTGTATACAGGTTAAATTTTATTAGGTTACAAAATAGGTAAATAAATATGCATATATGATATATATAAATATATATTATTTTATTATTTTTTATTCGTGCGGGTCAAACCGGTTCGACCCGGTTGAACCACTGACCCATCGACCCAGTGACTTGACCGGTTCGATGACCGGTCCGGTTTTAATAACACTGCCTACATTACATCGCTCGCACATTATTCAATGGTTCAAGAATAAATGACACTACCTTATCCTATAAGGACAAAATCTTTCTCACTCTGTTCATTGATCACCTCTGACCCCAAACAGTGGCGGATCCAGAGCTTCGTCCGATGGGGTCCCAATTTTTTTTTTCGAACAACAATGATATAAGTCTGATCCGGCACAAAAAATCGCTGCTAATGATCCGGCGATTTTTTTTTCGAACAACAAGGTCCGCTAATGATCAACCAACCTTCTGAAGCTCATAAAGGTGTCATCCGATGTCCATTGAAGATGATCTATATATGGAGCGAAAGCTAGTTGAATGTTCTATAACTTTTATGTTTAACTCAAGATGAAATTCAAAGGTTAAGCCGATAAAAACAGAGACCAAAGATAGATGATTAATTGAAATTTTCCGAAATTGACGGGTCCGAGCCAATCTTCTAAAGCTCATAGAGGCGTCATCCGGTATCCGTTGAAGATGATCCATATATGTATAGAAATCTAATTGAATGTTCTACAACTTTCATGTTTACTTAAAGATGAAATTTGACAGTTAAGCTGATTAAAACAATCACCAAAGATGGATGATTGATCGAAATTAGCTAAAATCGAGGGGGTCCGAGCCAACATTCGAAAGGTCATAGAGGCGTCATCCGGTGTCCGTTTAAGATGTTCTTTATATGGATAGAAAGCTAATTGAATGTTCTATAACTTTTATGTTTACTCCAAGATGAAATTTGGAGGTTAAGCTCACAAAAATAGTGACCGAAGATACATGTTTGATCAAAATTTTCAAAAAATATATGTAATATTATATGTAAAAAAAAATTCGTGAGAGCGCCACTGATCGACCCCAAACCCATATGGACTCTCATCCTTTGAGATGTGTAGGGTACCCTAGATCAAGCGTTATCTGCCACCATGGACAGACCCCACCACCACCTGAGCTCGTTCCATGTCTCATGTTTATATCGAGTCCATATCATTATAAAACAAATTGCTTACCTGGAAGGCCGGAATGATATCAATGACGCCGTTTATGTAGGATTGAGATCATCTCCTCCCGCACAGTTCCTCCTCATATTTCCTCACAATAGTGAGGGACACATGTTGTGCTCTAATTGGCTATATATAGTAATGAATAGTGACTAACAAATTAAATGTCACTTTTTAATTGGCTGAAAATAATTGATATATTGAGATAACTTTTAATTACTAAAAATCGATTTTACGATAACAATACATTTTATCGCAAAGTTATCGCATTCATCCACAATACGATAACTCTAAAATAAATATGGGTTATCGCAAGTTTTACTCGAAATTTGTAATATCTTTTTTCAATCTTTTTTACTTGTGATTTATTTTACCAACATATTATATAATATTATATTTATACAATATGGGTCTCTATAAATAGAGTCCGGAAAATTAAAAATATTGATATATTTTATAAAAAAATTCATTTTATATTGTATGATTTATCATATTTTTAGTAGTTAATAGTTATCCCAATATATCAATTATCTTCAGCCAATTAAAAAGTGACATTTGTCAGTCACTATTCATGACTACATACAACCAATTAGAGCACGACATGTATCCCTCACTATTGTGAGGAAATATGAGGAGGAACTGTGCGTGAGGAGAGGATCCCAATCCGTTTATGTACATATATGTCTGTTCACTAGTAACGCCACCTCAACGTAAACCAATCAAACGAATTCAATTTCTCAGAGTCGAATTGCAATCACGGAGAGTTGCATAAATCATATTAGTGTGAGTTTCAAGAGATGAGAGTTGTACAATATTTGTTTTAACTGAAGATTCAAAGTCTCAAGTTCGATATGCTACCATTTGTGTGATCTGTGCTCTAGATAGGCTAGATAAATACATGTATCCGAGAAAATTTTATATAACATATATGCGTCATGTGTTAAGATATTTGTAAAATGTAATCCCACCGTAAAAAATATTACAACAGTCAATACAAATCATTAAATTTTGTGCATTTTTATGAAAATTTTGTGCTTTTGAAAATTGAAACTACAAAATTTTAGTAGATGAAAAATACTTATATAATTCTTTTTATACTAAGAAGTAAGAAATTCCATATGTTCCATTAATAACTCCAAACTCCATAAAGAAAAACAATCATATTAATTACTTACCGCCACTTTAATTAAATTACTCAATAAGCTTCCAAACCCATTCCACATCTGCCAGATTATAATTCATCATATCTGACCCGACTCCATTTGACCCCAACTCAGCTGCCTCCTTCACCGACGGAAGCAGCCCCACCGCAGTCGCCGTCATCCCCCAATACACACCGTAGTCCACACCGGGGCGGAGCTCACACGGTTCATGTGCGAAAAAGCATACTTTTCGGTTACAATGTGACCCGGCATTGCATGGGCGGGTTCGGTACTTGGCCGGGTGGAGCCAGTATTCAAATATCCCATGTGCCAACCCACAAAGCTCGCCTCTAGGACACTCCCCCGGTTTGGACCGGTGCTCAGGGCAAGCAATGGCTAAGTTGTTTATCTGACTCGGGTCCCTTCGACGCGCCTTCTCGCCAGGGTGCACGTACGGACACTCAGTCCAGTCATGTCGATAGGTTAAAGGGCACGATTTGATTTTAAAACCAAACATTCGGAATTCATCAGACGCGAAAAAAGAGTTATTGAATCTCGATGGATCTGCTGGATACACCGGGAAACATCTATCGGTGCGATGAAATAACTTCTCGGATTTTGGGCTATAAAAAGGGAACATTTTTTCCCTGCCAAAGAAATGTTTCTTAAGGTGTAACGGAGTTTATATAAAGATGTACATTTGGATGAAAACATGAACACATGAGTTATTAAGCTGAGAAATATAACAGTCATTTTCATATTTTTAACTTCAAGAAAATGTGAAATTTGAGAAATCTTTATTTAATAAATTTGCACGACCTGTAACCATTTGGTTCGTCGAAGCCTTAACTTACTAAAATAAATTTATTAAAAATACTAAGAGAATAAAGTTATAAACTAATAATTACTATTACTTAAACAATAATGATGCAGTAAAATATTATGAATAGTCATTTTTTTTATGGTGGGTATGAATAGTCATTTCTAATAATATGAATTTTTGTAAGATAAAACAATACTAGCATTTATGAGGTACTGCTTTTTTTTCTAATTAAACGTTTAATGGGTGTCAACTGTCAAGTACTTTTTTAAAATGGAAATCAAGAAAAAGATTAAATAAAAACAAAATGGAAATTAAATCATCTTGATATAGTAAAAAATCGTATATAATAAATGTGGAGGAAAATTAGAAGCATAGAGCTCAATCTTGACTTCGGCGGTACTTATAATGTGTCTACTTTTTAATGTCTAATATTTATTATCAAGAGAAAAGTAGAAAAATGTGATATGATTCAGATATTTTATAATCTCGTTTAATATTTTTTATATTTTGTTCATGGATTCATTACAAGTTGATATAGAATCAATATATGTATATGTATTATCTAGTACACTTTGTAATAATTGAAGCACATGTCTCTCATATCGATTCCCATCAAAAAATCAGAATTCAAACGTTAGCGATGTATCAACGTCCGCAGCGCGCAACTTCGGAACTCCACTATCGTCAACAAAGTCTTGAAGCGGCACACATACACGCATAAGTGAATGCCTCAACATAAGTGATATAAGACAACAAAAGAAACTAGTGCGGTCACCAATAATATTATTATTTAAAAAAATAACAATATAAAATACTCGGATAGGAAAAACATTTGTAGAAGTTGAGAAATTTTCATATATTGTTATTCTTTTATATATTTACGATATATGGTGTTTGTCGATCAAACTTACGACTTAGGTTTTTTGAATTTTCGTATTTTATTTGAATTGTTCTTGACTTATCCAAACATAAAACTACATTCTCTTCAAATTTTCTTTCATCCTAGAATCTTCTCACGAACCAAACACCGCCAAATAAGAGGAATTATATCAATCTTCTCAATCATGATGCCACCATCCTTTTATGGTGTACGGAGCCTTCAACGGTTGCCTTCTCGTTTTCGAGGAAATGCGGCCGGCGCTTTAATGGCGACTTGAAGTGGATTGTTCAGCTATTTCTTCAGTTTGGCCGTTTTGGCTTTGCTCGGCTTTGGAGGATTCTAAAGTGTGACGATCACTTTTTGATGCAGACAGATTAGCGATAACGAAGGTTGTGGCGAAATAGAAGGATTTGAGTCACCGGTGTCTGATTTCAACCCATAATACCTTATTCTGAGCAGAACGACGTGACGATTTTCTATTTTATTTTGAATTTTTAATGTTTTTAGAAATTTTCGATTTTTAGTAATTTTCGTATTAGGGCTCCGTTTTATTTTTCTATTTAAGTAAACTCATGTAATCTTCATTAGCAGCTTTTATTTGAATAAAAAAAACTAGGGTTTTCCCTAATTCCGGCTTTCTCTGCGTTTGCTCAGCATTATATTGGTATCAGACTACGGTGGTCCTGCGCGATGGCTAGAGGTAGACCACGAGGCGGTGCTGCTGCGGATCGTGATATCGAGGATTTCAGAGTTCGTGAGAATGCTGACCTGCGTCGGCAGGTTGAGTATCTAACTCGCCGTTTGGGCGAACTCGAGGCCCATCGCGAAGATGCCGAGGTCGTGGCTGAGGATAACCCGTTCGCGGGTGAAACACCCAATTAGCGTGACCGTCGGTGGGAGCTTGAGTTCAGGGTTGATATTCCTGACTTTGATAGAAGCCTCAAGGCCGAGGAGTTTATTGATTGGCTTTCGCAGGTGGAGGAGGTCCTTGATTTTAAGGAAGTCCCTGATGATCGCCGCGTATCATTGGTGACTTTTCACTTGTGTGGTAGAGCACAGGCGTGGTGGCAACTGTTCACTTTTATTTATTACTATCTGGATCCTGAAATTTCGATGAGAAAGAAAACGAAGTGACCATAAATAAAAATAACTCTCCCAAATAAAATTATATGAAGAAAATGTATTTATATAATTTTATTTTCACTTTCTATGATAGCCTAAATACAGAACCTTGTATTTTTTAATTTCTTTTTATACCTTAAATTTAAGAAACTAAATATGTGATAGAATTCACCTTTCAAACTTCCATCTAAAATCTTTGGGGTTCTCTATAATCTATACCGATTTCAAACTCATGTCTCAAAAATATACCAGCCGAAACTCAAATATCCATAATACCCCATTTGAGTTAATCTCGATTCCCCTGGAACCGGAATCCTTCATTTTTTTACAATCTCGGTATCAGTAAAACTGGTTAGTTCGATTTAAATTCTTCCCGGTTTCTCAGGAACCGGTAAGATCAAAATTGCTTATGTGGCTCGATTTGGGACCTACGTGGATCAGGTGAGAGGATATTGAAGGCGAAGTGGCGTACACGTCAATACCTCCTGAGAACCCGAGAATATTATTATTTATTTCGGAAATATTAATATTTATTTCAATGAATGCCGGTACGCCAAGAACCGGAAAGGATTGAAATTAAACTAACCAATATTGCTGGTATCGGGATTGTAAAATAATAAAAGATTCCGGTCTTGGAGAACCGGTATTAATTCAAATGGGATATTCTGGATATTTGATTTCAACTAGTGTAATTTCAAGACTTGAATTTGAAACCGAGACAGATTATAGAGAAACTCAAAATTTTGCCATCAATTAGTTAAAGTATGTCAACATAGAGGAGCGCTCAAATGAGGGAAACAAATTCGAATGAGGCAGTGAGGCACGATCTGAGCCACACATCTAACCCCATGTGCTTTGTAGGCGCGTCACGTGTCCCACTACCAAAAAGCAAACAGTAAAAAACTATTCTCTGTCACATCACCACAATGAGTGTCTCATATTGTGCCTCACTGCCTAATTCTACCAACATTGCCTCAACAGAGCGCTCCCCTATCAACATATCTTTAAATTCCTAATTCGATTTTTGATGACCAGATCAATTTTTTTTATATGACATGTGCTCCAACTGATAGAAATGTGTTTCCAATATATACTGAATTTGTGCTAAAATGATCCATCGAAAAAAGAAAACCTTTATGCAATCACATTTTCATTGGCGGCAAGTCTATCAGGAAAGTTCACAAGTTGAACATTACGTAGTTACAACCTTGACATGATAACCTGAGTAAACAGAAAAAATGATAGCCTGGGCATCGGCAGCCAATTAAAGGTCGAAAATCGATAGATAATGGAAAACAAAATAAGCTATATAAAAGAAAGGAAGTCGAAGTGAACACATCTTGATTGCCGTTTTGATAAATGAAGTGATTGATGACGAGGACAGTTGTTATATGCATATAAACCATGGAAGTACGTCGAGGGCCACTAAGATGAGCAGCATCCGCCACTCTGGTTGATAGGTTGTCCTTTTATGTTAACCGTTGGTGGCCTAGCAGTGTTCAGGGACGGTTGACTTGCCATCCTGCAAACACGATTCAAAATCAAAGACCCGTTCATTTCTACAATCAGTACTTACGAAAGTGAATATGTATAATAGACATTAATGATGTAAAACATACTATGAGGTAGCCAGTTGATGATTTCGTGTCACTCGGATATAATCTCACATTAAATCATGCTTTTCGCAACACGTGCATGGAACATACCTGGTCTTAATATCTGCAGACATGGCCATGAAAGCTTGTTCCACATTGATAGCATCTTTGGCGCTGGTCTCCAAAAAGGGTATACCAATTTCATCTGCAAATGCCTAACAAATACAAGAGCCAAATTGAAAAATAAAATAGATGATCAAATTTTATTGTTTTACACACTCAAAAAAGCATAAAAGAAGGGACGGTATTGACTCTGACTCGAAGTCTTCACCTTGGCAGTTTCATACGAAACGGCTCTGTTATCAGTCAAATCACACTTATTTCCCACAAGAAGCTTATTAACGTTATCACTTGCATAGCGGTCAATTTCATTCAACCACTGCTTGACATTCTTGAAACTTTCCTCATCTGTTACATCATACACTATCTGCAATCACAGCAGGAAAATGAATTGACTTCGTTATCAGATTATAAAAAATAAAAAAACCTCAACAAAAGTGATAATAAAATAAAGGCATACAATGATCCCGTGTGCCCCACGGTAATAGCTACTGGTTATGGTCCTGAAGCGCTCTTGACCAGCAGTGTCCCACTACATTTACAAACAATGGTTTTGAATTTACATGTCGCCGCTTGCAAAAATACAATATTTTCCAATGATCAACCAATAAGCACAGCTCAATTAAGAAGAATGAAAATAGGATCTTACGATTTGCAGTTTGATGGCCTTCCCATCCTGCTCCACAGTACGTATTTTCTACATAGTAAAATGAATACGGTATCAATATCAAAGCTCAAAACACTATAGTATTTCAAACTAAGATGGGCAGTGTCTTACAAAGTCAACTCCAATTGTGCTGATGTAGCTATCAAGATAAGAATCATCCTGTCAATAAGATATCATAAGTGGAGTCACTGAGTATAAAGTTATGTATCCCGGTGATCTCCAAACATTAGTTCATGATTAAAGTTTATCAAGTGATGCTGGAATATTCATGTTACTCATGGTGTAAAGAAAATATAAGAAATTCGAGTTCAAAATTATTTTGAGAGTTATACTATTGGAACTTGAAAATTTACGACAAGGAGAAGAGCGGCAGCTTACAGCGAATCTCAATAAAAGGCAAGACTTGCCAACTCCAGAATCTCCAATCAGCAAGAGCTTGAACAAATAATCACTAAAAATGCAGATTATAAAACATGTCAATAGTTGAGAAGGATGATGGTTACTGTTACTTTCACGGAATTGACGTAATGCAGAATACAACAAGAAATACGACACAGTACATGTAATATGACGCTAAACAGCTCTACTAGTATTTTGTATGGATGAAGTACACCTAGCAGCCCTTTACCGACATGCATTAGTACATGTACATAAGTTCGGAAACTTGATAAATATAATGGGACTCCGGAAAATCACTTCTTTTGCTTCTCACATAATCAGTACAGGGAAGGCTAGACAAGGCACCCATGACGGCCAACTCAATTGATTATACGGCACTCTTCCTATATCCTTATAATCTCATGTAAACCCAACTTCACCCAATTTTAACACAAACTACCATTGCATATCCGGCACCAAACTCAGCTACTAACTTGTCCTCCATATCTGGAATCACACTTCTATAGAAGAAATGCCCTGGAGATTTTCAACCTCTAATGACATAACATTCATATTCTGAGAATGGACTTGTCTTTCATCTTAAATGACACAATCCTCAATTTTGTTCTTGTTGATATGAGGTAAAAATAGTACAAAGCCAGCAAGGATAAGTGGCTAACAATTCAAAAACAAGATAGACTATAATCAACTAAGGCTATTATGCAGAAACCCCAAGGCTGCTATCCACAGCATTTCCCAATGATCTCCGGAACAGCGTCTCCTCTATCCATCTCCATTCACCCTCTTTCTTTCTTAGCAATAGATTAAGCAACATAATTTGCTTCTCTGAGAACACAAGCACCATTCCAGGCTTTTACTCAGCAGATCCGAGCATATTTTTCCCCATGACCAAAAAAAATTCAGCAAAACTTTCACATGTTAATGATCTCTAAGCCACTTCAACTGAATCCGAATCAAAGACCACTTTTTGATGTTTCCAAATGTCCGCAAGCTCCATACTCTTCCTCACAATCCTCAATTCAAGCTCATGCTTTTCTTATACTCCATAAAATCATCAGATTTCACAATAAACCAAGAAATGACTAAATCAAGCATTTACAGACCCAAATCCAACACCTCATAACCATTTTATACTTCCGGCCTCATAATTTCTCAAAAAAAGCAATAAAGTTCACATTTTTATTCTCAACAACAACAAGCGCAGAATGCCGCGATAGAATCCGAGACAATCATAAATCTAAGAAGCACAGGAGATGTAGAGGGCTTACTATTCGGGAGTCATGGCTCGTCGATGTAGCGGGGAGAATCCGAATCGACCAGTCTAGAGGGAATCAGACCGGATCTTGTGAGGAAAGTCGACAACTTTGCTGGAATCGCAGAAGATGGCGAATTGAAACGAAAGCGATATCGATTTGTGTTGATCGATGAAAACGGAAGAAGATGAGAAGGAAGGAAGAGAGATGGTTGATGGTGGAGATGTCCAGTAAAATCGTCACAAAAGCTGGCCACGAATTTATTTTTCATTTTCACAATTTTAATTTATTTATTTCCCGAATATATATGGTAAAATATACTCCGAAATGAATTATGAGCGGAAGTTCTGCTGAACCGAAATGATTTTTAAAAAAAATTAAATTCCATTATGATAAGTAAGGAATGGATAAGCCTCAAATTCATATCGTCGATATCTCGATCATTCGACTAAAACTATAATCACTACCTCACTATTCAATATGCGAAGTAAATGAATTAAACTCGACTGAACATTTAAGATTGAAGGGGTTGAAAGTAGGGGTGCAAACGAGACGATAAGTTCGCGAGCTACTCGTGAACGAACTCGGTCAAAGTTCGGTAGACTCGATTTTAAACGAGTCAAGCTCGAACAAAAAATTTGAAGCTCGTTAAATAAACGAGCCAAGTACGAGCAAGAGGGTGCGCGACTCGTTAATGTTCGCGAACAACTCGTTTATGTGCTCGTTAACATACTCGTTTATATACTCGATTAAAACTATATTATATTGTTTGAAACTCGTTAATGAGCTCGATTAAAGTAATTTTGCACACTTTAAAATACTTTTTCAGTGAAAGCTCGTTTCAACTCGTGAAAAGCTCGACTAAATCTCGTTAAAACTCATGAAAAGCTCGACTAAAGCTCGTTAATATTAAATAATCACATTAATTTAAATTACTTTAATTACTCGTATAAAACTCGAAACTCGTGAAAATTAAATGAGCCGAGCTCGAACATATGTTTTCAAAACTCGATAATACTCGGCTCGAACTCGAACTCGTCAAGTTTTAAACGAACCAAATTTAAACAACCTAATACTCGACTCGACTCGTTTACCGCCTTAGTTGAAAGACATGCTGAAAGGTGTTAAATCATCAAATTTCGTTAACTAACACGTCTTAGACGCCAACAAGAAAATAGATAAAAACTCAACTTATTTTAGTGCACTATGAGTTGTTTATTTAAACTTTTAAGCCGTTAGCTGAACTGAGCTGATCGATCTGAACAAGTAAAATTTTAAATATTTACCTCACTTAATCACATACTTCGAGCACTGTGATTACAATATGATTAAACGCTAACACAATTCTCATTAAAGATATCGATGTAACTACGATGAGCGCTTAAATGACAACTCTTATTTTTAGAGAACTTGAGACCCCAATCTTTACCTTCAAAAATACATCATCAAGTTATTTTGGTGGTGACACGTGTCCCATGTGTATTTTCCAAGATGCATTTAATGTAAAGTCAAAGTCACATTTTTTTTACTTTACTTTTTGAACATGTGTCACATGCAGATTCAAAGATACATCAAAGGGGTGGGCAAAACCCGACCGGCGGTTTAACCCAATCCGGTATGAGTTTCGGATCGGGTTAGGGTTGAGGTCGGGTTACCTGATTTTATAAGTAATATAAAAAATACCAGATTTTTAACAACATTCGAACCTTACACCTCATCTGAATTAATGTGACTACCATACCAATTAATCTATGAATAAGTAACTGGTTTGTAATGAAAAATAAAACCGTAATACTAAACTTTACATCATAAATTAGTGATTTAAGCTTATATTTTTAAAGTATATATATCATGATAGATGACGCTGAATGTTTTATGCTTTTTATAAATTTTAGTTTTAGGGTCGGGTTTGGGTTCACATATGACCCGGGCGTTCAGGCCTGGTTAGGGTTCAAATAAATGACCCGATCATTATTTCGGGTCGGGTTAAAAACGAGCACAACCCGGTCCACGCCCACCCCTAATGCATCATGATCTAATGATGAGATTTGAATTCTCAAGTTCTCGAACTTTTAAGGATTGTCAACCGAACGCTCCGCATGTAACTAGTATATCATGTTTGAAAATTTAAAAGTTTATTTATGTTACAATATACTGTTTCACACCATACCATTTTATTTGACTGTACTTCACTTGTTGGGATCATAAGTCCCTTTATATCTCGAAATCATAAGAGTTCATACAAAAGCTGCATAGTTTCTTTTTTGATAGCATAAAAGCTGCATAGTTGTTTTGTTGTTGTGGAACCAAACCAGATTGATCATCCATGGTGATTTGGGTCGGAAGAAACCGGACCAGCTTTGGCCTTAAAATTGCCACCAAAACCATACCCACCACCACTATCATATACGCGACCGGATCCGGATCCAAACCCAGACCCAGACCCCGACCCAGATCCAGATCCCGATCCCGATCCAGACCCCGATCCAGATCCAGATCCAGACCCCGACCCAGATCCAGACCCTGAACCAGATCCCGATCCAGACCCAGACCCCGACCCAGCCCCAGGCGCAAATCCAACCTCACAACTGCACCCATTCTTTGACCGCCTTGACCCAGAGCCATAATCCCTTTCTCTACCTGGACTTGCACCCCATGCCCAGCCATTGTTCCCATGACCTGACCCACTGCCACCGCCGCCAGTCACGTGGTTTTCGATGCTTGCGGCCGAGGTGATCATGATCAGGATGATTAAGAAGCCAAACGTAGCAAGGTGGTTCAGGACTCTACAATGCATGTTGAAGGCCGACGTCACTCGCTAGAATATATTTCAAGTGGGATTTTGATGGTTTTGAAGAGTTCAGTTTGCATGGTATTTATAGTCAGTCAGTTTGTGAGCCAACTGACATGCGTAGTGTCATACACTCATACCTTAGACTCACTTTAATTTTTGATTGGAAGTTAAAATGATTTTTTTTGTTGTTGATAGAAGTTAAAATGAAATTTGACCCCACAAAAATTTCAAACAAATCTGGTGGCCACACCCACATACTTGGGATTTGCCGACTAGGGATTATTACTTTTGATAAAATATCTTATTTATTTTATTTAAAATATCTCCTTTATTTCTTATGTCAACTTTTTTTTTTGATTGGATTTCTTGTGTAAAATTGATGAGTGAAATTTTGTGTGTGGTTGTGTAAGCCACCAAGGTGATCATCAAACATCGTACCGACAGAAATGGAGCCAAGATTTAAAAAGTATTAGGGCAGAATCAACAATTAATAATATAATTTTGACGTTTGAAACCCAATGAGAAGCTTAACCTCCACAAAAAATATGAAAACTATTGAAATAAATTTTCAATTACCTTTTAGATTTTTTTAGTTCCCAAAATTTATGAAATTTACAACGAAAAATATTTATTCTCCTACCAAGAAATGAGTACTTTAGAAGGAAATTTTTTGAGCACCGTCAACCATTGGATGAAGCAAAATATTATGGAACCTTCCACTACAAATTTTTCCAAATTTTCCGTCCAAACATTCCGTTGCAATACGTCACAAGCAAAGGCGGCGGAAAAATAAAACGGCACATTTTCGGCACAATTCCGTCACCAAAAAAAAATTCGATGAAGATTGGATGATTGCTCTTCACCCGCAAATGCAATTCATCCCTCTTGGAGTCTTGGACGTGGTAGGTAAATAAGTGGAAGTTGATAAACTTAATTTTTTTTATTCTACAACATCCTAAATACTTTATTTTTGACCCATCAAGATTCACACTCGAGATATTTTAACTTTCTTGCAACTGCTATGTCTTGAAATGCTTTTATTTAGAACATGTCGATGCAAAATCAAATAATCAAAAACTCATCTTTAACTACAATACACACGAAACTACAAAATTCTACCCAAGTTGCCCTGGGCGTGGCTCTGTCCCTGCATACCGACATGCTCCTATGATGTATTTTTCTCTATCGCACCTACACATGCATGTTCACTAAGAGTTGCAAGGCTAATTTGAAACATTCGCATAGTAGAAAAATAGGTAACCCAAGTGCTTGAAACCTAAAACTCTAATATCCTAAGCGTACCCAGCCTTCAACTTTAAAATGGCTTCTTTCAGTAGGACTTGCAGACAACTTTACAAGTCGACCTTCTTTAGGCATGACAAAATGTTGGTGAGTTAATGAACACGATTTATCGGTTAGCGAATTAGAGGAATTCTTAAAATTCGAGAATTTAAAGAATTCAAATCCCATTAGATCATGAATAGGTAGGAGATTATTGGGTTGTGGTGCCTTATGTAATTGTGCTAGTTCAGTTTAGGAAGTTTAGAGTTTCATTTCCTAATTAGATTAGGGTTTAGATGTCGTCCTATTTATACCCAAGTTGATTATTATAAGGGAAAATTACAAAATGGGGGCCTGAACTACCAGACATTTCCAACATACGGTCCGAACTATTAAAATTTCCAAAATGGGGGCGAACTACTAAATAAATTTCCAAAATAGGTATTTAGTTTAACGATGTTAAAAATTTCACTAACACCGTTATTATTCAATTAACTTCTATCCAATCAAACCGAACCGAACCAAACTATTTGAGGATTGAAATCAAAAATTAAACCAAACTATTCTAATTAAAACAAATCTCGTGTTTAAGTAAATCTAAATTAATCAAATAGTTTATAATATTTTAACTTTTTCATTAGTTTTTATGTAATAATCTAATAAAGACCATTCATCTTCCTCCTTCTCTGTCTGTACTCCCCGAAACCCTAGTTCCAGATCTTCTGAATCAGCGAAAAATTGCATTCAATCCGTTCAGAATCGCTTTCGCGTTGTTCCTAATGCTTCAATCATCGAATCCTCAATCACACTGTTACGTATGGGGATATCGTGGAACTTTAGGGGTGCACTTGTAATTGGTTGAAACTTCTTTAGTCTATATCATGTGTAAACGCAGATGCAAAAGGCAGTAAATTAATCAAATATCCCTTCTAGTTTCTTCAGTCTTCTCATCGCCTTTCTTCTTCTAAAACCCTAACCTTCGAATGTTACGTATGGGGATATCGTGGAACTTTAGGGGTGCACTTGTAATTGGTTGAAAAGAAGAAGGTTAGGGTTTTAGAAGAAGAAAGGCGATGAGAAGACTGAAGAAACTAGAAGGGATATTTGATTAATTCATTCACTGCCTTTTGCATCTGCGTTTACACATGATATAGACTAAAGAAGTTTCAACCAATTACAAGTGCACCCCCAAAGTTCCATGATATCCCCATACGTAACACACACAGTCGCCTTCTGCATATAAAGCAACGCCCTCTTCACCACCGACGGTCACCGACACCGTCCGCTCTTGCTGCTACGTCTTCTTCCGAATCTCCGACTGCGAATTCTTGTTCGATCAATTTGTTGCCTGCTCAGACTCCCGCTCCCGCTAGGGTGCAGTAGCGGTGTCCGAATTGTGATTGTTGATAAGTTGGATGACGATCCAAATCCGAGAATGTGTTGTATATTATTATTTTAAATTTTTATTTGGATATTATGAGAAGCTAATTATTGTTATTTCCTATCGTGTACTGAATGTATTTTTATATGGCATTTGAGATTATAGTATGTACTCAATTCATAAAAAAGAAATTTTTCATGGGTTGAGAAAGTTTTTTTTGATAGACATGGGTTGATGAGAAAGTTGAGGTGTGAACAAATTAGAAAATTGGTTTGTTAAATTATTAACGCAATATTTTGTTTAATTATGATATTTATTTTAATTAGAATGGTTTGGTTCAATTTTTGATTTGAATCCTCAAATGATTTGGTTCGGTTTGATTGGAAGTAGAAGTTAACTGAACACTAACGGTGTTAGTGAATTGTTAACACCGTTGGACAGAATATCTATTTTGGAAAATATTTGTTAATTCGCCCCCATTTTGGAAAATTTAATAGTTCGGACCGCATGTTGGAAATGTCTGTTAGTTCAGACTCCTATTTTGTACTTTTCCCTTATTATAATTATGTACAACATCTCATAGTAAAACCTAGGGCTGAGCATTGTTCGGTAAATTCCGAATTTACCGATTTAATTTACCGAACCGACTTAATTCGGTTCGGTAAATTCGGTAAACGGTAAATTCGGTAATTTACCGATCGGTAAATCGGTAAATTTTTGTCGGTAATCGGAATAGATTTTCTAATTCGGTAATTTACCGATTTACCGAATTTACCGAATAAGAATATTTTATTATTAAAAAATAAATATTT
The DNA here is from genome assembly GCA_033675395.1 of Rhodiola chrysanthemifolia. Classification (NCBI taxonomy): domain Eukaryota; kingdom Viridiplantae; phylum Streptophyta; class Magnoliopsida; order Saxifragales; family Crassulaceae; genus Rhodiola; species Rhodiola chrysanthemifolia. The sequence continues at coordinate 37,001,046 of CM066204.1, forward strand.
ATTAAAAAATAAATTTTTTTAAATGAATTATTTGTTTAAACTTCAAATTTTAATAAATTTTAAACAACAATTTTTGAAAACTTTTGTGATTTAATTGTGTATATCCAAATTTTGAATTATCTTTGTGGTTTTTTTGTTATTAGATGATTATTTATTATGTTTTAATAATTTTAAAATTAATCTCGGTAAAATTCGGTAAATTCGGTAAATTCCGACAATTTACCGAATTTACCATTTTACCGAAAGTCGGTAAATTCGGTAAATTCGGTTCGGTAATCGGAATAAAATATTTGGGTCGGTAAATTCGGTAACGGTAAATTCGGTAACGGTAAATTCGGTAATTTACCGTATGCACACCCCTAGTAAAACCCTTGCTTGGTAATGCCTCCAGACGCAGTCACGTTGTAGTGACGAACTTGGTATCAAATATTTGGCATCTTAACATCGTTCCGTTGTTTTTCTCTCAACATCGCTGCTTGCGCGATCCTAACAACTAATACAGCGAATGATCAATACATTTCTAATACTTACCATGTATGTAATGTCACGTTTTATAGTTTTATTAAGATAAAGTAGTTTTCCTTAGTTTCATGGTATAATTGATTTCAATTCATGACGTATAGAAAGATTCATAAAAGGGAGGCAGGATCTGGTGCAAAGCCCAGATCTGATGCAAAATACAAAGTCATCTGATCCGTTCATTTAGTTAATCTAAAGGCTGATGATAATTGAATTAAATAAATTAATAACTTAATTTTGAACGTGTATCTCTCCCTGGAAAGGGTATAATTAACCAACATAATAAACAAAATTAAAAAAAGCAACCCTGTATCTCTCCTCACACAAACAAAAACCGACGATTTAGGAAACCAAAATCCCGAAGACCAAGTCGCGATTCATCCGCACATCGACGAAGTTAGGGTTAGGAGTTCACGCCAGTTTGCTTGAAGCTGAAGCGTTTACAGATCGAAAGGGGTGTAATGAAATTGATGGATGAATTTGGAGGGTTGCGTGGTTTGGGGTGGAGCGAGCAACGACAGCGAGCTCATGTGATTCAAAACAGAGCAACAATGGAGAGACGACACGACAAGTACATTGAAAAATGGAGACATGGGTTATAAGGAAGATAACAAAAGTGTGTGTTGGAGAGTGGGACTCACTGACGGAGGTTATGAAATTGATGATGTTTTTTGTTGGTGGGTTTTCGGAATCTGAGTTTTGCAGAATGATGTGGTGGAAATTGGAAACGGATGATGTCTTGGTGATGAAGTGAATGTGAGAATCTCTTTCACTTTCTGAAGCAAAAATGCAATCGACAGTTTTCGAACAAAATAATTCGAAAATGGTCATGACGAACTATATAATGGTTATAACGAATTATAAGAAATCGGACTTAATCGATCAAATTGAATGAGTAAAACTTCTTCGAACTCAGTTGTTCACACTCTGGAATCTGGATCATCTTCGGCATCAATGGAACTCAACCCAAAATGCAATCGACAGTTTTCGAAAAGAATAATTCAAAAATGGTCATGACGAACTATATAATGGTATGGCGAATTATAAAATGTCATGACTAATTATACAATGATACTGCCGAATTTTGGACGAATTTTAGTACGTTAAGAATTCGTCCATGATTTTCCAGTGATTGGACTATTAATATAAACTTTGTGGGTTTTGTTTCTGCAGTGATTGGAAACATAGATGGGGCGACGGACGAATCACCGATTGGGTAACCGCGAGAGTGACACAAATGGGTCTGATCCTTTGTTCATTCGAGTCAGTCGTTGTCCGAGTTTGACGGATCCGATATGTTATGATCAGGGTCGTCACTTTTGGTGATGCTCTGTTCTCCATGGCGCCAGCCGTCACCAAAACAGAAGCTGCGATAAACTTCTCCGAACGCATTCGATCGAAGATCTTTCTGTAATAAGCTGCCCGCGTGCGGAGAACTTGGCTCCTTGTCGGTATAGAAATCCCGAATTCGAATTTGATGAACTTGGATCCTTGTCGGTATAAAACTTGGCTCCTTGTCGGTATAGAAATCCCGAATTAGAAATCTCAGATCTGGGTTTGTTTCATCGAGGGGAGGAGAGAGAGAGATTGCATACCATATTTGCCCCTAATCTAATATCAATTTGAATTTACACATATTTATTTTCACTTAATCTCATCCATCAATCTCATAAAATCAAGGGACGTGATTATTTTGTATTTTTTTTTACAAGAATATGAGTTTTGCACCTGATCCCTTCTATTATAAAAGGAATCAATTCGAGCATTATCACTTAAAATACAATCGATGAGTTTCATCATATGGCTTTATAGCCTACAACAGTTACTGAATAACTACTAAATGTAGAAACTAGTTAAGACTACTTTAAAGCTTATCTAAACACATTGTAACTGCCAAAGTCTAAAGATACCTCTTCAGATAATTGCTAGACATGCATATCAAATCACCTACGAAAAGTAAGCTCACATATCATCCGTAACCCTCCAAATGAATCTGTTGTTCGTACGTATGGCATGGTGTTTGTGAATTACTATGGTTAAAGAAGCTTATGGGGGATTTGGATTTCTCTTCTGAATATAAAATTATTTTGTGATAACCCGTCGGCAATTAAGATTGCGAAAAATCCAATCCAACCCAACATGACCGAACAAAATATGTGGAAATTGATAGAAATTTTATCTATGAGAAGTTGGGTAGCAAGGAAATTGAAGTTCCGCGTGTTAGCTCTAAAGGTCAACTCGCGGATGTAATAACATAGGCACTACCAAGACCGACATTTGTGGATTCCTTTGTCAAGTTGGGCATATATGATATATACGCTCCACCTTGAGGGGGAGTGTAGAATATTTGTAGGATATTCTTGATTGTCGTAATATCCCTTGTACATTCCATTTTTTGTGTGCTCTTCCATATAGAGAGATTGTAGATATCTCTAGAATATTTCCATATATTCCTATCTCTGTAGCTTATATAAGAAGATGTACATAAACAAATAATATACAACTTTCTCTATATTCATCTTGAGTGTCTAGTGCTAGATAGGACGGATTAGGGTTAACTTTCAAGTTACCTGACCCCATAGGTGTTTATACAAAAATATATTTAATTCTTTTAAGTTAGTCTTCATAGAGTCTTGAACTATATACTCAACTGTAACATATCAATTATTTTATCACTAATATATGTTTAAAATAGAACTTATACTAAAACTAGCTAGTGATTGCCTACAAAAAAATGAAATTGTATTATAATAATCTTCAGAATATTTTGCATGTGATTTTCATAAATACAATTTTCTAAAGTATGTGGTAAGTTTTAGTGCATAAAAGTGACATAGTTATCATATAGGATCGGGTTCGAGTTATTCGGTCATATTTTCGGGTCGAATTAAGGTTCAACTAAGTGCATGTCACTTTTCGGGTCGAGTTAGGAACCAACTAAACCCGTCACAATTCGTCCCACGCCCATCCCTACTCAAAAGCTCTGTATAGGTTTCTTTTTTCGGGTTTTTCTTGTTTTTGGTTTTATTTGGCTGCGCTTGTTGCAATAGTAGCTTTCTGTCTTCGGTGGTACGTTACCTCCCTGGGCGTGAGGCAAAGTGGAGCATCTCACTGTTCCCGACTAGTTGACTTGTCATAGTTTAAAGTCCTCCTTTATGCCTTTTCTTGAGTTCAGGTGGCATGCTTCCTTTGGCAGGACGCCGATATATGAAGAACACATGTGTAGACTTTCCAGTTATGAAGGCCGGAGCTCAAGCGAAGATTGCAGACGAGTTTCTGTGTATGTTGGGGCCTTGCAGGCTTGGAGTTTTTCAGTACGCAGCTGGGGAGTTTTTAAGTCTTGTTTGTCTATATTTAGTTGTCGACTGACAATTAGTTTTGTTGTTGGCTGTTTCTTTGTTGGCTGTCTTTTCTTTGATTAGGCGTTGTGTAGCTTTGTTATTTGCGTTGTTTTTGAGCTGATTGCACTGGACGAGTACAATTTTATATATTTACCTCAGTTAATCACTTACTCGAGTATTGTGGCTAAACTATGATTAAACGCTTACACAAGAATCTCATTATAGATGATCGATGTAACTACTATTCCAAGTTCGCAAATTTATAAGTTTATTTATGTTACAATATACTGTTTTACACCATACCATTTTATTTGACTGTACGGGATCATAAGTCCCTTTATAACTGGAAATCTTAAGAGTTCATATGGGGATTTAGTACAAATGCTGCATAGTTTCTTTTTTGATAGTATAAAAAGCAGCATAGTCGATTTTTGTTGGTGTGGAATCAAACCAGGTTGATCATCCATGGTGATTTGGGTCGGAAGAAACCAGACCAGCTTTGGCCTTAAAATTGCAAACAAAAACCATACCCGCCACCACTACCTTATACGCGACCGGATCCGGGACACCCAGGTCCAGGTCCTCGACACCCCGATCCTGATCCAGATCCTAAACCAGATCCCGATCCAGATCCAGACCCCGAACCAGACCCCGAACCCGACCCAGACCCCGAACCAGATCCAGACCCAGCCCCAGGCGCAAATCCAGGCGGACTACCAAACCCATTCTTTGACCGCCTTGACCCAGAGCCATAATCCCTGCCTCTACCTGGACTTGCACCCCATGCCCAGCCATTGTTCCCATGACCTGACCCACTGCCACCGCCGCCAGTCACGTGGTTTTCGATGCTTGCGGCCGAGGTGATCATGATCAGGATGATTAAGAAGCCAAACGTAGCAAGGTGGTTCAGGACTCTACACTGCATGTTGAATGCTGACGTCACTCGCTAGAATATATTTCAAGTGGGATTTTGATGGTTTTGAAGAGTTCAGTTTGCATGGTATTTATAGTCAGTCAGTATGTGAGCCAACTGACATGCCTGTGTAGTGTCATACACTCATACCTTAGACTCACTTTAATTTTTGATTGGAAGTAAAAATGAAATTATTTTTTTTTGATAGAAGTTAAAATGAAATTTGACCCCACAAAAATTTCAAACAAATCTGGTGGCCACACCCACATACTTGGGATTTGCCGACTAGGGATTATTACTTTTGATAAAATATCTTATTTATTTTATTTAAAATGTCTCCATTATTTCTTATGTCAACTTTTTTTTTTGATTGGATTTCTTATGTAAAATTGATGTGTGAAATTTTGTGTGTGGTTGTGTTATGTGTAAGCCACCAAGGTGATCATCAAACATCCTACCGACAGAGATGGAGCCAAGATTTAAAAAGTACTAGGGCAGAATCAACAATTAATAATATAATTTTGACGTTTGAAACCCAATGAGAAACTTAACCTCCACAAAAAAAATGAAAACTATTGAAATAAATTTTCAATTACCTTTTAGATTTTTTTAGTTCCCAAAATTTATGAAATTTACAACGAAAAATATTTATTCTCCTACCAAGAAATGAGTATTTTAGAAGGAAATTTTTTGAGCACCGTCAACAATTGATTGGATGAAGCAAAATATTATGGAACCTTCGATGAAGATTGGATGATTGCTCTTCAACCGCAAATGCAATTCATCCCTCTTGGAGTCTTGGACGTGGTAGGTAAGTAAATAAGTGGAAGTTGATAAACTTAATTTTTTTTTATTCTGCAACCTCCTAAATACTTTATTTTTGACCCATCAAGATTCACACTCGAGATATTTTAACTTTCTTGCAATGGCTACATCTTGAAATGCTTTTATTTAGAACATGTCGATGCAAAATCAAATAATCAAAAACTTATCTTTAACTACAATACACATGAAACTACAAAATTCTACCCAAGTTGCCCTGGGCGTGGCTCTTCCCTGCATACCGACATGCTCTTATGATGTATTTTTCTCTTTCGCACCTACACATGCATGTTCACTAAGAGTTGCAAGGCTAATTTGAAACATTCGCATAGTAGAAAAATAGGTAACCCAAGTGCTTGAAACCTAAAACTCTAATATCCTAAGCGTACCCAGCCTTCAACTTTAAAATGGCTTCTTTCAGTAGGACTTGCATAGTACTTTACAAGTCGACCTTCTTTAGGCATGACAAAATGTTGGTGAGTTAATGAACACGGTTTATCGGTTAGCGAATTAGAGGAATTCTTAAAATTCGAGAATTTAAAGAATTCAAATCCCATTATATAATGAATAGGTAGGAGATTATTGGATTGTGGTGCCTTATGTAATTGTGCTAGTCCAGTTTAGAAAGTTTAGAGTTTCATTTCCTAATTAGATTAGAGTTTAGATGTCATCCTATTTATATCCAAGTTGATTATTATAAGGGAAAAGTACAAAATGAGGGCCTAAACTATCAGACATTTCCATCATACGGTCTGAACTATTAAATTTTCCAAAATGGGGGCGAACTACTAAATAAATTTCCAAAATAGGTATTTTGTTTAACGGTGTTAAAAATTTCACTAACACCGTTATTGTTCAATTAACTTCTATCCAATAAAACCGAACTGAACCAAACTATTTGAGGATTGAAATCAAAAATTAAAACCAAACTATTCTAATTAAAACAAATTTCGCGTTTAAGCAAATCTAAATTAATCAAATAGTTTATAATATTTTAACTTTTTCATTAGTTTTTATGTAATAATATAACAAAGGCCATTCATCTTCCTCCTCTGTCTGTACTCCCCGAAACCCTAGTTCCAGATCTTCTGAGTCAGCAAAAAATTGCATTCAATCCGTTCAGAATCGCTTTCGCGTTGTTCCTAATGGCTTCAATCATCGAATCCTCAATCACACAGTCGCCTTCTGCAGCTAAAGCAACGCCCTCTTCACCTTCTGCAGATAAAGCAACACCCTCTTCACCACCGACGGTCACCGACACCGTCCGCTCTTGCTGCTACGTCTTCTTCCGAATCTCCGACTGCGAATTCTTGTTCGATCAATTTGTTGCCTGCTCAGACTCCCGCTCCCGCTAGGGTGCAGTAGCGGTGTCCGAATTGAAATTGTTGATAAGTTGGATGACGATCCAAATCTGAGAATGTGTTGTTTATTATTATTTTAATTTTTTTATTTGGATATTATGAGAAGCTAATTATTGTGTATTTCCTATCGTGTACTGAATGTATTTTTATATGGCATTTGAGATTATAGTATGTACTCAATAAGTTCGGATCTGGTGCAAAGCCCAGATCCCGTGCAAAATACAAACTCATCTATCCCTTCATTTTGTTAATCCAAAGGCTGAATCTAATTGAATTAAATTAATTAATAACTGAACATAATTCTTGTATCTCTTCTTAATAAGGGTATAATCGACCAACAAAATAAAACAAATTAGAAAAGCAGCCCGACGAATTAGGAAACAAAGTCACGATTCATTCCGACAAATTAGGAAACCAAGTCGCGAATTAGGAAACCCTAAAATCTCGAAGACCAAGTCGCGATTCATTCAAAAATCACCCTAAAATCACCATCCAGTGAATAATTCATCAAAGTTATACATAATTCGTCGGCCCAGACATGACGAACTATAAAATGGGATGACGAATTATACAATGAAACTACCGAATTCTTGACGAATGTTAGTTTACTTTTGACAAATTATAGCATAATTCGTCGAAATTGCATGACCCCTGATGAATTGTAGTGCAAATTCGACGAATTATGCTATAATTCGTCAACAGTGGACTATAATTCATCAATGTTTTCCTCTATAGCTTGTATGAGTATTTGGCCGAAATGACATTGTGAGACAACCCAACTTCATGCGCCTTCATCTCGGACCACGAATCGAGGGAAACGCAGCAACCATATTTATCCCGAGAAGAATCCATCGATCAAAGGGAATGATGGGTTTTCTGTCAAAAAGCTTTCTCGTAGCAGCAGCCGTCGTCGTCCATGGATGAGCGTCGGCGTCGTTGTCCAAGGATGAGTGTCGGCGTCGTCGTCCATGGTGTCGTCGTCGTCCACAGATCTGAATTTTTTAATCGAGAGGAGGAGAGAGAGAAAGTAAGGAGAGAGAGAGAGTAATGATGTTGTATTCTATATTTACCCCTAATCTAATATCAATTTGAATTTATATTTATTTATTTATTTTCACTTAATCTCATTCATCGAATTTACAAAATTAAGGGATGTGATTATTTTGTATTTTTTACAAGAATATGGGTTTTGCATTTGATCCTTACTCTGTACTCAATTCATAAAAAAGAAATTTTTCATGGGTTGAGAAAGTTTTTTTTGATAGACATGGGTTGAGAAAGTTGAGGTGTGAACAAATTAGAAAATTGGTTTGTTATGTTATAAATATTATATTATACATTGGATTGACTCTATAATTAGCCATGGTGATTATTGCTAGCACTTATTTTTAGTCTTATGTACCAATATAAATATGTATCATTTGCAATGAGAATAAACAACAAGAAAACAAGATTTTCCTCCCTACTTTTCTCTCATTACATTCCTCTCTTTGCATATTATACTCCAATAGTAGAGTTCCTTTTCACTCTTCATCCAATATTTCACAACACGTTATCAGCACGAGTTGCTCAAGGTACAGATTCATAGTCTTTCTTCTTGATAATATGCGATGATGGCAACCTTGAGTCCTATTTGGAGAGAATCTCAAAATAGCCTAGAATTTGAAACTCATCTTTCTTCTTTTGTAATCGATTCTATAGAAAATGTAAGTTTTATGATATGTGAATTGATGTATTATCATTAGATTCCCCTGAAGTGAAATCACATACATGTATTACTCGAAGTGGTTCAGGACTACTCTACAATGCATGTTGAATGCTGACGTCACTCGCTAGAATATACTTCAAGTTGTATGAAATGGTGGGATTTTGATGGTTTGAAGAGTTCAGTTTGCATGGTATTTATAGCCAAATGTTTAAGTCAGTTTGTGTCTATCTTGTGAGCCAAACTGACATGCCCGTAGTGTCATGCACTCATACCTTACACTGTTTTTTTAGTCACTTTTAATTTTTGATTGGAAGTTAAAATGAAATTTGACCACACAAAAATTTCAACAAATCCAATGGCCACAGCCCACATACTTGGGATTTGCCGACTAGGGATTATTACTTTTGATAAAATATCTCCTTTATTTCTTATGTAAACTTTTTTTTTGATTCAGATTTCTTAGAGCATGTACACCGGTTGAGGAGGTTCTCTGTTTTGAGGACCTCCTCAAATAGCACTTCCTATTACTATTTGCAAAAATAGGACTTCCTATTTTCGCTATTTGTACAGCCGTTAAACATGCAGGACCTCCTATTACTATTCAGTAATTTTTTGAATATTACTTTAAATTAAAATTAAATTAAATTAAAAAAAATGTGAGCTAGGGCACCCGATCGGCTACCCGACCAAAATCCCTCGAGCAACCGACCGTGCACCCGACCGAAATCCCTCGTGCAACCGATCGGCTACCCGACCGTGCACCCGAACAAAATAGCTTCCGCTAGCATAGATGAGAAGCAAGAAGAAAACAAAGCCTTGGACATGGATTCTGGATTAACTGCTCCATTGTTATCCCAGCGACAAGAGAGATCAGACACCATCATTGATGTGGACAAACTTCCCAAACCAATTGGGCTGCAACATTACTCAGAAGACATCGAAGACGGTGAAGTCGTTGGTATAATAACGTTGGAAGACATATTTGAGGAAGAGGCTGCTAGGTTGGCTGATTTGAGGGTGCGACTGATGAATCGGAAGGCCGGAGCGAGCGGACGGTCGATTAGGTGGTCGAGCGGGCGGCTGTGCGAATAGACGGATCGATCGGCTGGACGGGCGGTCGTGCGATCGGACGTGCGATCGGGTGCGAGAAGTTTGAGCGATCGGATGCTCGGTCGGCTGTGCGAGAGGGCTGCGCAGTTTGAGGACGTGCGCTCGGACGTCCTCCGATAGCACGTCCTCCAGAACGTCCTCCCACGGAACGTCCTCAACTGCGAACGTCCTCCCCGCTGTTTAATTTTTTTTTTCCGGACGTTCTCAAAACCGGATAGCACGTCCTCAATTTTGGTACCGGTGTATATGCTCTTATGTAAAATTGATGAGTGAAATTACCGACAGGGAAGGAGCCAAGATTTAACAAGTATTAGGATAGAATTAAACAATTAATAATATGATTAATCATTTTGACTTTTGGAACCCAATGAGATGCTTACTATCCACACACAAAAAATGAAAACTATTGAAATAAATGTTCAATGACCTTTTAGATTTTTTTTATCTCCAAAATTTATAAAATTTACAAACGAAAAAAATATTTATTCTCCTACCAAGAAATGAGTACTTTAGAAGGAAATTTTTTGAGAACTATCAACAATTGGATGAAGCAAAATATTATGAAACCTACGATGAAGATTGGATGATTGCTCTTCATCCGCAAATGCAATTCATCCCTCTTGGACGTGGTAGGTAAATAAGTGGAAGTTGATAAACTTTTTTTTTTTTTTTGCTTTTAACCTCGAAAAAAACTTTTTTTGATCCATCAAGATTCACACTCGAGATATTTTAACTTTCTTGCAACGGTTACGTCTAGAAATACTTTCATTTAGAACATGTCGATGCAAAATCAAATAATCAAAAACTTATCTTTAACTACAATACACATGAAACTACAAAATTCTGCAACATAACATTGATTTTTGAAGTGAATTTTTTAAATTATTGGGGCTCTCATCAATACAGAATGATGAACATGAAGGGTCAAACTAAATACATAAAACTTACATAATATATTAGACAAATTACAAAACAGAATGAGACACTAGTGTAGATGGTTAGCTTGCCACTTGATTTTCTGAAACAAGCATGGCTGGTTTGATCCTCCATCAATCCATATTGACAATTTTGTTCAGAAGTTGCCCTGGGCGTGACTCTGTCCCTGCATACCGACATGCTCGTGTGATGTCTTTTTCACTTTCGCACCTACACATGCATGTTCACTAAGAGTTTTTTTTCAAGTAATAGTAAACAAGAGGACTTAAAGTACTTGGCTAAATCCAGAAAAGTATGGGACAACATTCAAGCAGGACCAACGCCACCCAGATTAGGGTTTAAAACATTCGCATAGTAGAAAATTAGGTAATCCAAGTGCTTGAAACCTAAAACTTTAATATCTTAATCCTAAGCGTACCCAGCCTTCAATTTTAAAATGTCTTCTTTCAGTAGGACTTGCAGACAACTTTACAAGGTCGAAAATACGAGAATTTAAGAATTCAAAATTCATTAGTTTATGAATAAGTAGAAAATTATTGGGTTATGGTGCCTGATTATGTAATTGGGCTAGTCCAGTTTAAGAAGTTTAGAGTTTCATTTCCTAATTAGATTAGGGTTTAGATGTTATATCCTATTTATACACAAGTTGATTATTGTAATTATATCCAACATCTCATAGTGAAAACCCTGGCTTGGTAGTGCCTCCAGACGAACTGGGTATCAAATATTTGGTATCCATCGTTCCTTTATTTTTCTCTCAACATCGCTGCTTGCGCGATCCTAACAAATAATATAGCGAATGATGCGAACTGGGTATCAAATATTTGGTATTATCACATCGTTCTTTTATTTTTCTCTCTACATCGCTGCTTGCGCGATCCTAACAAATAATATAGCGAATGATCGATACATTTCCAATACTATCGGCAAGGAGACGAAAAAAGGAGCAGCAAGTTCAACCTCGTCAATAACTAAAGCCACCGATCAATTGACCTACCTACCACCTCTTCCTCATCTCTTCCACTTCCCACCTCCGCAAACCCACCGCCTCTTTCTTCTCCTCCTTCTCCCGCTGCGACTTTAGTTGATTTGGTTGATTCATGCCTTTTCTGCTCTTACAGGCGCTATCGTCAAGCTTGTTGAGCTTGTGGAAGATGATCGACTTAGATCTGGGCCTCGGGGTGGTGGAGGTGTAGGTGAGCTCGCGGTGCGGTGTTGGTGGTGGGTCGTGGTTGGGCGGGATGGAGGGGGCGAAGTGGAGCTGCCGGTTATTCTTATTTCGGAATATTTTTATTGTCCGTGCTGCTCCCAGCTAGATGGTATTTCCTAGCTTTAAATCCTCTATTATGCCTTTTCTAGAGCTGACGTGTTTGCCTTGGCAAGAAGCAGATCGAATGCAGACGACTGGAGTAGTAGGATTCAGAATTGTCGGGTTACTTTATGGAAGTTTTGGTCAGAGTTTGATTGTTTCTTTGAAGTTGACTGACGAGCCACTTATTCTGTTTGGGCCTGTTTGGCATGGAGGCTTTCCACAGAAAGCGATTGGGGAGAATTTTATCGAGTCTTTTAGTCGGTTTGGTGGGTCTTGGATATGTTTTGTATTCATGTTTATGTTTTGTGTAGTGTTTTGTGCAGTCCCTCTGACGCTTTTGTAGTTTGTCTGGAGTAAGTTAATGCTGTCAGTTTCAATCGCTAGTAGCTTGGCGTGCTAGAGCAAACAGCTTTATTGGGTATGTTCGTTTGGATCGTCAGTTTGTTGGGTCTGTTCTCCTTTTTGCTTTGTTGTTTGTTAGGCTGTATGCATTTTCCCATAAAAATGTCACTTTTATAGTTTTATTAAGATAAAATAGTTTTCCTTAGTTTCATGGTATAATTAATTTCAATTCATGACGTATAGAAAATTTAATAAAAGGAATCATTTCGAGCATTATAAGTGTGACCGGTTTGAGGTAAAGGGTTGGCTCTTGGCTCAGTGGAGTCCTTCCCACCCTGCGCCCAAAGTGACGTGGGTTCAAATCCTCATCTAACATTAACATTAAAGATACTAACTTCTAATTAACCCCCCTATCAAAAAAAAAGTGTGACCGGTTCAAACTGTCAGAGATTAAGGGGCTGTTCTTTTGAGCTTCATTGCACTGGAATTTTATTATACTGAACTTAATTAAACTGTATCGAGTTTAATTTAACTGTACTGAACTTAATTAAACTGTATCGAGTTTAATTTAACTGTACTGAACTTAATTAAACTGTATCGAGTTTAATTTAACTGTACTGAACTTAATTCAACTGTATCGAATTTAATTTAACTTAATTTTACTGAAATTGACAAATATATATATATATATATTCAGTATATTTTAAGTATATTTTTATGATTATATTTTAGAAAGTACAAAATATAATATTATGTAATAAAGTATTGCACATGAGTCATGCCTCAACTGTCAGATGGACGCCAAAATGATATAATTACGGCTACCTTCACTTTGCACAACTTCATTCACATGCTTAGTTTTTCAATACCCATTTACCTAATGAGACCGTGCTGTGAATAGCTTATTCAAATTTATTTGATAAACAGCGAAAAGTTTACTTCCATTTTAAAACGAATGCAATAGTTTCCGAAGAGGTGTGTACACAAACTTGAAAAACCGTTATATCATATATATCTTACGATTTTTCAAAAATTATTTAAAAAATTAAAAATAAATTAAAAGTTTTGAATAATAGGGTTGGAAACTATAAAAACTGAATTGACTAATTAAAAATTAATTAAAAGTTTTAACTGTACTGTACTGTACTTAATTTAACTGTACTGAACTTAATTAAACTGTATCGAGTTTAATTTAACTGTACTGAACTTAATTAAACTGTATCGAGTTTAACTTAACTGTACTGAACTTAATTAAACTGTATCGAGTTTAATTTAACTGTACTGAACTTAATTAAACTGTATCGAGTTTAACTTAACTATACTGAACTTAATAAAACTGTATCGAAGTGCAAAAGAACGGCCCCTAACACGATTAAAAATCCTTGAAAACAAGATAATGAAAAGGAATAAAACCTGTATTGCAACACAAGTTTATATTTCCTTAGCACTTCAGATACAATCGCTGAGACTCATCATATGACTTTATAGGCTACGGCAGTTAGAGAATAACTATACAGAAACTACTTAAAACTACTTTAAAGTTTATCTAAACACATTGTAAGGTGATGTTCTTTTGAACTTAAGTTAACTGGAATTTTATTGTACTGAACTTAATTAAACCGTACTGAACTTAACTAAACTGTACTGAACTTTATTAAACTGTATTGAACTTAATTTAACTGTACTGAACTTAATTTAACTGTATCGAATTTTATTTAACTTTACTGAACTGCACTGAACTTAATTTACTGTATCGAATTTATTTAACTTAACTTAACTGAACTTAATTTGCTGAAATAGAAAAATTATATATATGTATAGTATATTTATATATGTGTGTATTTGTCATAATTTTTTCAAAAAGATAAAATTATATAATTCATTAAATTAACTTGCTCAAAAAAGTTTCATCTTTTTTTCAAACTGATAAATATATATGTATTTTTTTAAACTATACTTGCTAAAAAATTGCGTGAAGCCCAAAACGTTTCATTTTTTTAAAATTGTACGACTAATTTTTTTCAAACTATACTTGCTGAAGCAGAATTGTTGGAATCATATGATGAGTTCATGAATCTTCTTGTGTTTTGTTGGAATCTTGTGGTATCAGAATTGTTGGAATGCTGCTGTGTGTTGCCGAGGTTGTCATGAATTATATGATGATTTAAGGTTACATATTTTGTTCTTGAATGAGAAACTGATTGCTTACATTGAGTTGGTCACTTTCGTAAATTTTCTTATAAGGTTCTAGCTTTTGTTTATAGAAATTTTAATGCATTTGTGGCGTTATCATACATTAGCTAGATATGTATATGTGGTGGGGTCCTGAAGAAAGTAGAAGGGTAATGGAGGTTGTGCTCGAATCAATGAAGCCCGGAGTTCCTATTGCTCACACTTCGGGAAACGGTGGCAGAGGTTTATAAAGCACGATCAAAGCATGCCGTGGCACCAAAACAAATCAACAACCATTATAACCAATGTCGTTCGAAATGGGTAGCATGGAATGCAATGAGTCAAATGACTGGCATTGCCTTAACTGATGATGGATTGCCCACTGAAATTGAGCTTCAAAGTGATAGAATGAAACAATTTTTGCAGGTATAATTTCATTTTCAAGTTGCATTTATGTACTATTTGTTGTAACTATTCTGTTGTTAACACTATAACAACTTCTGTTATGAATGATAAGCTGTGACAGTTGGTGAACTAGTTTATGTTTCTAAAAATGAAACTTATCACTCTTTGAAAAACTGGTGCTATTGTTTTCATTTTATTGTGAAACAATGGTTTATCTCACAAAAATTTATCGGTTCTTGTTGTAACTGCAGAAGTATAAGTGTGGATCTTATGTCACAAAGCATAAACTTCCTGACTTGGATCTTTGGAATTCTATATTCTCTGGAAGATGTGTAACTGGTGCAAAAAGTTATTCACCCGCTTCGGCCAGAGCTGAATTTGAATCGCACAAGAGAAAAGCAAATGGAAAGCGTCACGTGCTTGATGATGAAGAAGAGGGATCTGGAGATAGTGAAGACCATCAGCATACCCCTGAACCATATGTGATTTCTGAGGAACCCGCTGAAAGTAGATCATCGCCTAACACTACTAGTTCAAAAAAACAGAAGCGTGGTTCTACTTCTACTTCTGTTTCAAAACCAAGACCGACTAACGACCTGAACAAAGCACTTACCATTTTGAAGATGGTTGATGGTAAAGAGAGTCATGAAAGAAAATTATATCTTGCAGTGAAGAATATGGAACAAGTGAAAATGCGAGGTTTAGCTTTCCAAGCACGAGCCATCTTCTATCTTACAGAGAAGAATATTGGGAAAATGTTTTTGGAGTTTGAAACAGATGAAGAAAAATGGGAGTGGCTCAAAGTTCTTGACAATGATTTTCCTTAGGGTTCATTTCGAAAATTAAAAAACATGTCTGCTGTAATGTTTGGTTTTCTATGTTTTAATGTGTTCTGACTATGTTTGTTTGTTTGTATTGTTGTTTTTTTGGGTACGTATTCTGATGGGTTGTGAACTCCTGTTTGCATGAAACAATAGTGTGAACTTCATTTTGATGTTTCTTCTACCTTTTTAATGTGACTGCTGTAATGTTTGTTTCTATGTTTTAATGTGTTCTGAACTTCATGTTTCTTCATTTTGAGCCACTACTGATTTAATCTCTTTTTTTATAGAATGAATGAAGAGGTGATCGAACATTGCAGGAGAATAGCAATCGATACGTTAAGAAGATTGACATCTAAACCCAAATGTCAAAGATTAAGAACCGGAGGTGAGACTGGGAATGAGTACATGTATAGACTGGTGAATACACATCCACAACTTTGTCAGGAGCAACTTAGATTATCCAGCGAGCAACTTACCCACTTGGTTAACATATTGAAATCACGACAACTCTTGAGAGATTCAAAATTTATTACGGTGACTGAACAAGTTGGCATGTGCTTATATGTATTGGCTAAAGGAGCTTCTTATAGGGATGTGGCTGATACATTCAAACATTCAATATTGACCATTTCAAAATATCTTCGCAAGGTGTTTCGTGCTCTAAAAAGGTTATCGTTTGATATCGTAAGACCTCATACATCTTTGGAAGAAGTACCTCCGAAGATACTGAATAGCAGCTTGTATTCACCTTATTTTAAGGTAAATTAGTATGAAATAAAAAATTGTCACTATGTTTTCATCGGAAAATGATTGTGTTTATTGTGTTTAGGATTGTATTGGAGCATTGGATGGCACTCACATTCAAGCAAGTTTGGCAGATGACAAAGGAAATCAATATCGAGGTCGCAAAGGAACAAAAACTTGGAATGTTCTTGCTTGTTGCTCGTTCGACATGATTTTTTCATATGTCCATGTTGGGTGGGAAGGAAGTGTTCATGATCAGACGGTTTGGACTGATGCAATTACTCAATCAAAATATTGTTTTCCACATCCGCCTCGAGGTGAAATTTAACATTAGTATTTTATTTTGAACCACTGATTTAATTTAATTGTGTTTAATAACATTTATTATTTTACAGGAAAGTATTATTTGGTTGACTCTGGCTATCCAAATACAATTGGTTATCTGGCACCTTATAAAGATAAAAGAGTTCGATATCATATGCCAACGTTTCGTAACGGTGATCAACCTACCGGAGTATATGAAAAATTCAACTATCGACACTCATCTTTACGAACCACCATTGAAAGAGCATTTGACATCTTAAAGAAATCGTGGAAGATACTCAAAGTCATGCCTCAAGTATCTGATGAGCGCCAAAGTGATATAATTACTGCTGCATTTACTATGCACAACTTTATTCGCATGCATAATCGTTCAATACCCATTTTAGCTAATGAGACCGTGCTGGGAAGAGCAGATTCAAATTTATTTGATCAACAGCGAAAAGAGCAGATGAATCAAGTACGGGACATGATAGTGATGAGTCGTATTTATACGACTCGTCGAATCAATTAATCCCATTTATTTCGACACTTTATTATGCGAACAATTACTTTTTAGTATGGTTTTGCATCTCAGGTGTTTTGGAAGCTCTAGGAGGAAACGCGCATAAAAGACGGCATTTCATGCCAAAAACATCACAATGGCAGATTTGACCTTCGGATGTTCAACGGAGCGCTGGGAATGGACCGCTGATCAGAAAAATACGAGTCATATGCCGTTGCGAAGCTAACTCAATTCCTTACAACTCTCTAGTTCACACCGAGAGTATCTGAGGTCGTTTGGACTGTCAAATCAGTAGCCGAAGTCGGGGCTCAGTGGGCACCGCGTTTCGTAGAGACATTAGCTCGACGCTAATGTCTAAAGGAAACCTGGTCGCTACTGTCAGCACGCGTTTTAATGACGTCAGCAAACCCAAAACTTGGAAATTGAGCCCAAAAACAGATTTGGAAACTCAGTTTATTATAAATAAGAAGCTTGGGTTAGGGTGTCCATCATCCATCATTCTACGAAGATCAAGACGACTCTGGAGGAGAAGACGAAGCTTTCGACGAGAGAGAAGATTTTCCTACTTTTCATTATGTGTTTTTACATGATCATGTGTAGCTAAACTTTTAATTCAGTTTAGGGTTTGTATATTGTGACGAATGTTTTGAGGCTTTTTACTTAATGCTATTTTATGTTCCACTAGTTCTTGTGCTAATTTATCCCGGACTGAATTGCGAAGCTAAGTGGAGACTTGAAACGGTAAAGCTTAGCCGAGCGATTCAGCCCCTATATTTGCTGCTTGTTTGATACTAAACCGTTAGAACAAGTAGTCGCACTAAACTTAATATAACCTGAAACGGAGTATTAGGTTTGCTAGAACTAGAAGTCTATAACCTGAAACGGAGTAGATTGTGGTGTAGTGCTTGCAATGACCTACTTTAGGTTATAACCTGAAACGGAGTAACCAGGGGCGGATCTACATGTTAAACAATGGGGTCAATTGCCCCCACTCATTTTTAACTTCCTCCTCTTTTTTGAGTAAAATTACACTAAAATTCACTAATATTTTTACCAAATATCTATATTGCCCCCACTAATTTCTTGAAAAATGTCTTATGCCCCCACTCAAATATTAGGCTGGATCCGCCCCTGGGAGTAACCACGCTTAGGAACATAGAATTAGATTATTATCAGCCGAGGATAAACAAGTCAAAATAGAAAAACCCTAAGCTGAATATTCTCTCTGATTGAATTCTTTGTGTTATTTTCTCTTGTGAACTCTTATTTGCTCACAACCCCCCTTTATTTAATTGTTTCCAGTAACAGCTTCAGTAACACCAGCTCCCTTGGGTTCGACCCTGCTTGCCGCTACACTAGCTTATTGCAGGAGATTTATAAATAGTAAATTTGACGCGTCAGACGACAGACGACGCGCGTCAATAGCGTTTCAAATTATTGAGGATTGTCCAGATGATGTAGTGGAAATGAACATGGATGAAGATGATGATATGTAAAATTACCCTTGAATGCCATTGTAAGTTCACATGTAATAAATATATATGTATTCATAAGTTTATTTCCACATGTTCTTTAAATTCATATCAAGTGCAACAAAGTGTACTTCTATCTTAAAACGGATGCAATAGTTTCCGAAGAGGTGTGGACACAAACTTGAAAAATCGTTAGATCATATATGTCTTATGCTTTTCTAAAAATTATTTAAAAATTTTAATTTTTTTATGAATAATAGGGTTGGAAACTATAAAAAAACTGGATTGACTTGAAAAAAATTATATTATATTTTTTAACTTAAATTAATTTAAGTATATTTAACTGTACTGAACTTCATTAATTTAACTGTACTGAACTTTATTAAACTGTATTGAACTTAATTTAACTGTACTGAACTTTATTAAACTGTATTGAACTTAATTTAACTGTACTGAACTTTATTAAACTATATTGAACTTAATTTAACTGTACTGAACTTTATTGAACTGTATTGAACTTTATTAAACTGTATTGAACTTAATTTAATTTTACTGAACTTAATAAAACTGTATTGAAGTGCAAAAGAACAGAGCCTAACTGTCAAAGTCTAAAGACACCTCTTCAAATAATTGCTAGACATGTGTATCGAATTTCACACCTACGAAAAGTCAGCTCTCATATAATCTGTAACGCTCCAAATGAATCTAATGTCTTAACTATTCTGTTGACACCATTGTTCTACATATAACCTCAATACATATATTTATAAAGGGGTTGTTCTTTTGAGCTTTATTGAACTGGAATTTTATTGTACCGAACTTAATTAAACTGTATTGAGTTTAATTTAACTGTAATGAACTTATTTAAACTGTATCGAGTTTAATTTAACTGTACTGAACTTAATTAAACTGTACTGAACTTAATTCAACTGTATCGAATTTAATTTAACTTTACTGAAATCGACAAATATATATATATATAGGGGGCGCTCAAATGTTATGGCTTCTTAATGTGTTATGTGTTACAGAGCTTTTGATTGGTTGATAGTGATAGGAATAGTGACGGAATAGTGAATTTTTGGGTAGTGGGTTTTACATGTTTGCTTTTTGCTTTATTGGATTTTGGGTACTTGGACACGTGGCAAACCCACAAAACATGGGGGGTTTGGATGTGTGGCTAAGATTGGTGTAACACATAACACTCTAAAATGGGTGTAACATTTGAGCGCTCCTCTATATATATATATAAATAGTTTTTGCTTTTTGCTTTTGATGAATTTTTGATAGTGGGACACGTGGCGCGCCCACAAAGCACGGGGTAGATGTGTGGCTCAGATCGTGCCTCACTGCCTCATTTGAATGCTCATATATAGAGAAGCGATCAAATGAGGCAGGGCTCCGTAGAATGAGGCAGTGAGGCACGATCTCAACCGTCCATCTGAGGCGCGCCACGTGTCCAAATAGTGAAATCACATTACATAAAATTTAAGTATATTTTTATTATTATATTTTAGAAAGTATAAAATATAATATTATGTAATAAAGTATTGCACATGAGTCACGCTCAAGTGTCAGATGAACGCCAAAATGATATAATTACGACTACCTTCACTTTGCACAACTTCATTCGCATGCTTAATTTTTCAATACCCATTTTAACTAATGAGACCGTGCTGGGAAGAGCTGATTCAAATTTATTTGATAAACAGCGAAAAGAGCATATGAATCAACTACGCAACATAATAGCGTTTCAAATTATTGAGGATTGTCCAGATGATGTAGTGGAAATGAACATGGATGAATGTGATGATATGTAAATGTTTCCATTTGTACTGCAAATGAATGTCGTTGTACGTTTCTATGTAAAATATATATTGTATTCATATGTTTATTTTCACATGTTCTTTAAATTCATATCAAGTGCAAAAAAGTTTACTTCCATTTTAAAACGAATGCAATAGTTTCCAAAGAGGTGTGGACACAAACTTGAAAAACTGTTAGATCATATATGTCTTACGGTTTTCCAAAAATTATTTAAAAAATTAAAAATAAATTAAAAGTTTTGAATAATAGGGTTGGAAACTATAAAAACTGAATTGACTTGAAAAAATTATATTAATTTTTTTAACTTAAATTAATATAAATTATATTTAACTGTACTGAACTTAATTTAACTGTATTAAATTTAATTTAACTGTACTGAATTTAATAAAATTGTATCGAATTTAATTTAACTGTACTAAACTTAATAAAACTGTATCGAGGTGCAAAAGAACAGCCCCAAGTTTCACATGCACAAATTTACAATCGATGGGAAGATATCAACTCTTTGGAGTTTGGACGCAACCTAAGATTTTCAAATATATAAACTTGGAGGTCTTTAATTAATTATCCGAAAATCCGGGGCCACTGGTTCTTTTCAACTCTTTGGAGTGGACGCGTATGACTCGAGCCTTGTCGAAAGCTATAAATGTTGGGCCATTAACAAAATTATCCAAAAAAAGTTTGGGTCTATTTGCAATAACAAAAACATCCATAAGTTTTGGATTTGTCTTTGTCTGATGGAATCTAACTTGACCAGCGTCCACACATTATCCGTCCTCTCACCATCTCCCCAAATTGTTCGTTATAAACATACACCAATTAGACCCCAACACGTGTTGTATCACCTAATTTTCGCACCACATACGTACGACTGCTATTATAACTGCGGGCGCACAGTAAGTTCCATGCACCCGACCATTTTTGATTTGACTTCCCTTCTTTCTTCCGCTTCTTACAGCGACAACACAGAGCTCCGAATCGAGCTTCGCCGGCGGGTAGACAGGTGTCAGGTCGAGGTATTCGGTTGTACGATTGGCGGTGGTGGTTGTGGTATGCGATGATCGGCTCGGTTCGAGTCTCGGCGGCTTCGTACACCGTAGCGCCGTTGTTGATGCAGCGGCGGGATGGAGGGTTTAAATTCAGGTCGGTGGTGGCTCCTGAGAAGTTGAAGTATTCGCAGATGAAATGGAGATCGGTGTCGCCTGAAACAGATGGAGGTTCGTTTGTGTCTCCGCTTGATGCTGATCTGATGGACAAAAATGCTTCAGCGTGAGTTTTCTCAGTTCACAAAGATTCTCATATTTGTTTCTATTTGATTTTGGTAAGCAGAAAGAAACCATTCAACCTGTCACTGAGGATTTGATTTTGTTATATATGATTGATTAGGCTGGACAAGTGAATCAGTGAATGAGTTTTGTGGTGAAATTGTATGTGCATACATTCAAATTTTATTACTCAATCTTTTGTTGTTGTTGTTTATATTTGTATCCAGATTTTGTATCATAGAAGGTCCTGAAACAGTGCAAGACTTCGACAAAATGGAACTGCAGGAAATTCAGGATAATATCCGAAGTAGAAGGAACAAGATTTTCTTGCATATGGAAGAGGTTAGTTAGCAAGCAAGTGAATAATGTTCATCTAGATTTTATCTATTGCTGGAGCTTGGTAGTTCATTGTTTCTGTGATTATGATGGTTTTATCATGTAGGTTCGCAGATTGAGGATACAGCAAAGAATAAAAAGCGTTGAATTGGGAATGTTGAAGGAGGAAGAAGAAAATGAACTTCCTAATTTCCCGTCATTTATTCCATTTTTACCTCCTCTGGTGAGCGAGCTTCTAGTTGTTCCATACATTTTCTGTATGTTATTTCACACACCATCTGTATTTGTGTCATGCCTTATTGCAAATGTCTTTCTTTTTATAAAAAAAAAAAACTCAAGTGGGTAATTATAGTACATGTAATAACTGCATTCGACTGTGCAGAGTTCCGAAAATCTGAAGCAGTACTATGGGACTTGTTTTTCACTTATATCTGGAATCATCCTTTTTGGAGGACTTCTGGCCCCCACTGTAAGTTACTCCTCCACTCACGAAGGTTTTTTCTTAATCTTTTAAAGACTGTAGATTTTGGCTCGAGTATTCATCATCAATCTCATGCACCTGAAGATCCAACGTCAAATTGCAGCGACAACATTTAATAATTCGGTGATGATTGATGAATGTCAAAGTCTGACCAATGATTCTAGCTTTTATTAGTTTAGAAGCTTATCTTTTCTTTTGTGGTGGGATGGGGTGGAAGGACTGAAATTTGGATCACTGGATGTTTAGTAAATACCCCAAGAGGACAGTTTTTCATCCACTATTCACTGTTCTTCCACAGCTTTCCTATCAGTCTCAAAATCAAGCTAACAAGAGCTGACCAAGTTTTCATTTTCTTCACTTTTTTTCCCTTGTCTTTAGGGCGTGGCAGTACTTCATGTAGCATTTTCTTGATTGTTCACTATATTTTCCAGAACCCAGATTACTATATTTTTATAATTGTGGATGAAGTTTTGTATTGAGGGCGAATTACGATAATCATTGCATAGGTTTTCTTTTTTCAGTATCTGACGAATACCTTTCTCACATACGCAGTTGGAACTTAGACTGGGACTTGGAGGTACATCCTATTCGGATTTTATTCAGAGCATGCACTTGCCAATGCAATTAAGGTATAGCGTCTGCGGCTGCATCATGCATCATGCATCCTACTATACTACCTTAGTCTCCACCTACTAGTAGTCTGATAAGACCATGATCTCCATATTTATTAATGCCTTGTAAAATATGTCATGGCTATATCAAATGTGCAATAAAATGGTTTTGAAATTAAGACTTAGTTTCAAGTCTATGGTATTTCCCAAATATATGGTGCTCAACTAATGAAAAAAACCTAAGTCTCCAATGGACTGCTTGGGTCATTGTAATCAGATATGATGTATTAATATTAACCATAGTGTTTATATCATTGGTGACAATAATATACATACAAAAGATTCTGATTTTATACAGGAATTATTCAACATTTTTATAAACTCCCATCTCATCTTTATTCATGCAGCCAAGTAGATCCAATAGTGGCATCGTTTTCTGGAGGAGCTGTTGGAGTGATTTCAGCACTAATGGTGGTTGAAATAAACAATGTGAAACAGCAAGAACATAAGAGATGCAAATACTGTATTGGAACAGGTACAAACTTACAAATGATCTGTAATCCGTGCTAGTTGTAACAGGTACAAACTTACCAAGAGCATATTTAGTAATTTATCAAAAACAAGTACAAACTTACCAAGGGTATATTTAGTAATTTATCAAAAACCGGTACAGACTTACCAAGAGTACATTTGTAATCTGTGCTATTATTTCACCAAACAATGATCTGTATAGTTTAGACTCTTTAGGTTTGAGTTTCTGATATTCTCAGGCTCTTGCCTGGAACTTGTACTGATATAGGCTGACCCTTAACCCTAGTGTTTCATTGAATGCAGGATATTTGGCTTGCGCTAGGTGCTCAGGCAGTGGATCAGTTGTTCTTATTGAGCCAGTATCAACATTCAATGGCGGTGATCAGCCTCTGTTGCCTCCCAAGACTGAAAGATGTTCCAACTGTTCAGGCTCTGGAAAGGTCTGAAATTTTAGCTTATTTGAATTACTACCCTATGCAGGCGACATAATGTTTGCGCAACGGCATAACATAAGTGATATCTCGTTTTATATTTGCTTGCTGATGGCTGACTGCAAATCTATTTTGCAGGTCATGTGCCCTACTTGTCTCTGTACTGGAATGGCAATGGCAAGCGAGCATGATCCTCGAATTGACCCATTCGATTAGCCCTGTAGTGATGACACATATATATAACATATATCTTCTCCTTACCGATAATGTAAAGTCTGGTCGAGCTATGGTAGAGTCGGCGTGTCGCGCTGAAGGTATACTAGTTCTTGTACGTACCTGATGTTCTACAGTCCACAGTCCACAGTCCACACAGCTGTAGTAAAAGTAATCTTCATACTGGGAATGTAATACCTCAGGTTTTTCAAAGATTTCTAAGAGCACCTATCTGAATTTTACATTACATGTGCAGATATTGACCATTATTTCTGATATTGGATTAAGGGCCTTTATGAGTACGCAACATAACTTATGCTGCTCTGACGCAACACATAGCAGGACAGCTTGCTCGGGGCTGGCTTAGAGCTTCCACAATATAAATTAGTGGAATGTAATGGTACTACTAAAACTAATAACCTCCAACTTCACTAACAAAGATGACAGTAGTGTAACATTAGAGATGGACTCTCTGCTCGGAGAACTACCTGTACCTGACATAACTTTACCTTAGGGTTGGTCCTAGATCCTAATGGGAGTACCACAGGTACCTGAAAAACAGTATGCAGCAGTAAGCAGATGCTTACAGTGAAGGTATAGGTTATCACCAGTTGAAACTCCTAGCTTGGTCCTAGCATCGAGCTTGGCTCTTGATTAAGTGTCAGATGGCTCCAATTGATAGTGCTACTGGTTGGAAGAGCTAACTTACTCCGGCTCACCTTCTTGTAAATAATGGTGATGGCGTAGAGAATCAAAGACCAGATATATTTTCAAGACTATAGGTCTCCTGACCAGATGAAGAATCTGATGCCATGTTCTTCGATTTAGGCTTCTTGATTGCATCAAGAGTTTGAAGGTAAGTGTATGAAGCACCCCGGCTAGAGGTGGAGGAAGGATTGCTAATTTTACTGGCAAGGAAGCGGCGAATCAAGCCCCTGAGCAGTGGTGCCATTGTGTCGGGCTCATGCTCTAAATAGTACATGATTCCTCCCATAGACATACAAAAGATGGCCACCTGCAATACAAGGAAATGACCAGTTAACAAATTTGATATTTAAATGTTGAATAAATGGAGTTCTCCGAGCACAGCATATGAATTGTATTTGAGGCTGCCATTATTTATTTAGATTCAATATTGAATCGCCGGTTGCTCATATAAAGCTATATCATGGCGATATGATAAAATAATAATAATCATAGATGCATTCATTTTCGCATGGCCTGCCCTAGTAAATAAACACACTTGTATATGCTCAAATGCTCAATACTGTAGTCATTTGATAATCGTTAAGTGTACTCCGGCCCCACTTTCGATACGGACATCGGCATCACTGAGTTGGCTTATTGTGGCTATTTATACTGGGGACCACAAAGAATTAAGCAAGCAGCAGAGGGATTGTTACCTCAGCCTTCTTTATTTTAGGAACAAGATGTCGGTTCACCAATATGTATCCCAGAGAATCTACAGCTCGTGGGAGAACATAAAGAGCCAATTCAGAACGCCTAGCTTTCTTTTCCAATAATACAGAGAGACCAGCAATGCCACCAGCAATCCAGTAGACGAGCTTGTGATCTTTAACAGCAATTTTTCTGTGCAAACAAATGACCGCCTTTTCGTTCCAAATGAAATAAAAGAAAGGGGTTCAGAACAGTAAGCCGAATGAGATATACAGAACAAGCTCTTAAAAATGTTTACCTGAAAAATTCCAACAAAGGCAGATAAGAAAGTCGTAGAACGAACAGAGCCTTTAAGAGCATTCCAGCAGGTACGAGCAGGAGCATTCATAAACTAAAGAGTAAATTGCCCATACCAGAAGATCAGGACAAGGAATGGTCATTCAGCAAAGCCAGATATACACCAAAAAATGAAGCTGGAAAGTTTTGAGAATACTTGCGAAGTCTTATACTAGATCAGCACGTAGAGTGAAGGTGTAGAGAAATAATTGTACACATATATTAAAGATTTATATACCTTTTGTAAATGCAGAACAACATAGGGAACCAACGTCAGGGAAAAGTACAGAGGGAATGTCTTTCTAAATGTTTCTGATGTCGCTTTGCCATTTTGAGCTAAACACGAAACTGTATCTGGATGAATGATGGAACATGGTATTATTGATGGAAACTTTTCCAAATTGACAAACTTGGATCCCTTTTTGTTAGATAGGTAAGCAGAAATCTGAGCAATATCCAACGGATTAGTTCTATTGCAATCTCGTATAGCTTTGTATACTGGCTCTGCAACTGGTCCGGTTTTCTGAATGAAATCTCGATATGCTTTAGGGAGGCTTTCAGGGCGCATCACAAAGGCATACATAACCTAAAATTAGAATCAAAGTAAATTACAAGTATTCAGCAATATGTTTCTTCAATTAACTCTTAGCATAGTATGTATATCCCGGGAAACTATCTACAAATGGTAACATGAGCAAGGTAAATAAGAAACAGATAATACTAATATAATGTTCAAACACTCAAATAATATGTAGAATCTCCTTACATGTTACTGAAGTATTTTTTTTTTATATTACTAAAGTAAAATCACATCATTTGATACTGAAGTCGAAATATCAATGCACTGAAATCTGAATGACAGGGATTTCAACAAAATTAACAGACACATGAACACAGTGTTTCCCAAATAGTGCCAACTCTTTTCACTTCCCTAAATACTAAAACCTTTTTTCCAGGGAGCTTCATTTAGCCGATATGTTCACAAACTAACGTCTTAGACATTTAAATTTGAGTATTTACGATTACCTGAGCACATGTTAATGAGAATAATAAAGAGTCTCCATGCCCCCAATGACTTCCCCATAGGTGAAACTTGTTTTTTGACTTCGCAGAATTATATGCACACTACAAAATATGAACAGTCAAACGTTTTAGAAAGTGTAAGTCTGCAGTTCATGAAATGAAACTTCAAGTTAACACCACCATAGATAAACATGCCTGAGAAAGTCTTGCCAATAAATACAAGGCAAGAGTACGCCTGCGATTAGAATCATCTAGCGCCAAGATTGACAAACCAGCAATTGACCCAGCTAATATTCTGCCAGTAAAGACCTTTAAAGAGTCAATTAAAATTAAAGGAGCTGCACTGAATCAGACAATAATTTGACATGTAGGCTATAGAGGCACATTGAAATCATAACTCGCATCAGTGTACGAAAAATATAAACGAAATGCACTTACACATTTGTAGGTGTTTCTTTCTTTGTTAATTTTCTCAGCAAGCATCTTAGTGCATGATATGATCCGGTAAAGCCACCAAAAAATAAACCAATGCGGCATGCCTCTTCTCTTACAATCAGATCTTTCTCCGAAACTAATTGCTGCATAGAGAATAACATCCCAAATATTTTCATAGAGTGCTCAACAACACTAACAAATATAAAAATAAAAAAACTTCAATCCGTATCTGATTAATATCCTTTTGATTAGTCCATGCTCAATTGAGTTCCTTGGTCCAAACTTAATATAGCAAAATTGTCACATGTAAGCAAGCCACTCTAGCCGCACCTGATTGATATATACACCAAAATCATATCTAAAAAGCTACACTTAAATTCATTACAACGAAAAGTTTACCACACACAACAATATTAAGTCTAATTACAACGCTGTAATCAGCATGATCAGGTTTCATTTCATTTCAAAGTAGCAGTGAACAACACAAGCTAATTCAATAGGCACAAACCAATCACGCATCAAGAAACTCCTACAACCAAATCAAACATGCATTAAAACCACATACCTTGAGATCGAGAATCGAACCGTACGACTGCTTCCTCGCCAGCTTAAACGCCCGAAGCAAAATCCCAATACCAACTCTAACACCATACGACAACAAAAAGCTCTGGCATAAATTACCAATCGCGTTCGCCACACACGATTCATTCGCATGGTCGCATGGCGGATACACTCCTCCAGCAAACCTTTGCCGTCGCTCCAACTCCTCCATCGCTTCCCGGAGCCGAATTTCCGCCTCCCGAAGCCGCCTTTCAGCCTCACCGTTGGAAACATCTTCCATCTTCATCCCCGGTACATTTGACATCTCCGATCCCGGCTTCATTTTCTCCGGCTTCGGCTAGCGGTCGCCTGAATCTCTCCCGGTAAATTGCTGGTATAAAGACGAAATCTGAATCCTTTCAAACTGGCTCTCATCAATATACGACGTCGCTTGTCCCTTTGCAGTTCAAAACGACAACGTTTTAGAGAAAGGGGTAGAATGGTAATTGGGTAACGAGAGCCTCATCAAGACATCAACGCTTCACTGGAGGATTTCTGGTAGTGAAAATCAGAAAACCTAAAAATAGAAGTGGCCGAGTCGAAGAGAGAGAGAGAGATGGCGTCGCATCATGGGGATGAAGAGCAGGAGCACGAGGTGTACGGAGGAGAGATCCCCGACGAAGGAGAGATGGACGGCGATGTGGACATGTCTAGGGCTGTGGAGGAGGAAGATCTTAATGCAAAGGTCACACATTTATTCATCTATTTCCGAATCCATTGATTTTTTCTGCAATTACGGTATGAATTTTGGGTAATTTTGGAGTTGAATTGATGGAATTTGGTGTCGGGAATATGTGTAGGAATTGGAGGATATGAAGAAGAGGTTGAAGGAGATCGAGGAGGAAGCTGGAGCGCTTCGTGAGATGCAGGCGAAAGTAGAGAAGGAGATGGGCGCGGTTCAAGGTTTGTTTTGTCAATGGTTTTGTTGTAAATTTACCACCTTTTGATGGTTATTGCTGCTGTGGATGTTTATTGATTATGAGCACTGGTTTTTGTTTGGTTTGTGTTTGTGGCTGTAGAGGATCCCTCAGCGTCTGCAACTCAGGCTGAGAAGGAGGAGGTGGATGCACGATCTGTATATGTCGGTAATGTGAGGTTCTTAATTCTTATCTTGATTTTTTACTGTTTATGATTTGTCCTTGTTTGTTGGTAAGCGCGGTTCACGTTTAGGGTTTGGCGTGCTTGATTTTATGCCTACTACCGATGAATATGTGTTTCTTCTTATCCAAATCAATTATCCGCTACTTCATGGTTATTTGCTCCTGTACCCCTAATCCAGTTAGCCTAGTTTCACATCAGATCGATGCAAAATGTCATTTTGATTTTTCTCTTTTGCACAGTGGTGTAAGTGTAATCAAGTAGGAAGTAATGAAGTATATCAAGTTTAAGTATTGCAAGAATCTACAATCAAACAGGCCTTTATTTTAATGGATATGCACGCTAGTGTTACACTTCCCTTGTTCTACAGCACAATGGCATGTGGTAGCCAAATCTGAGAAGTTTGCATAGCCTATCGACTATATTTTGGTCTGGCATTTATGAAAATTATGTTCTGCATTGTAGTTGTAGGGGTGCAATTTTTGAATGTTACTTTACTCCTTTGTGCAACTTAAAATGCTAGCAACCATTTAGCACTATACTTTACTAAGGTAGTCTTTAGTAATTTAGATTGACTGAATGATGTATGTTATGAGTTTACTACTTTTTGTGCATGTAATAAACTGTAAGCATTACATATTTGAAAAGCGATCTGCTTTTCTTTCCATGTTTTTACATGAGAGATGTATTTTCTTTTCGTGGAATTTTCAGGTGGACTATGCCTGTACTCCTGAAGAAGTGCAGCAGCATTTTCAATCTTGTGGAACCGTGAACAGAGTCACTATATTGACTGACAAATTTGGTCAGCCAAAAGGCTTTGCTTATGTGGAGTTTGTTGAACAGGAAGCAATTCCTAATGCTCTTCTGTTAAACGAATCAGAATTACATGGCCGCCAGCTTAAGGTTTCACACAGAAAACTTGAAGTCTTTGAACTAAAAATACCATTTCCTTATGATATAGTCAGTGATATATTTTCTACGACTTAGGTATCTGCCAAGAGGACAAATGTCCCCGGACTGAAACAATACCGCGGAAGGCGGCCAAGTCCATATTTTGGATATCCCCCTCGAAGAGCCTTCATGCCGTTCCCCTATGCTCCTCCATACAGTTATGGGTATGTGTTATTTTCGCTTGCATGTTGAATCACTTGTGACTTCCAGAAATGGACTACTTGTTAGTCAGTAAGGAGCACTTTAGTGAGAGAAAAATCGAACATTTTTTATTTGGTTTAAAAAAATAACCAACTACCCATTTATACTTAAACTGAGACAGGAGCCGCACATTATTTACCTTTTTTTTTTTGTAGCATTTCCTTCAATATTGGGTCATTGTGTCGGCTGACTTGTACATATATTTCATGAGATGGTTTTCTGCTGAGCAATCAGGATAAACTTTTTTCTTTTTGCTAGCTGTATGCACTAGTTTTCTCCTTTTTACTGGCAAGTTCAAAGTCGGAATGAACCCATCTTAATAACCATTTCATCAGTTTCTCTTCTCTATAAGAAAAATGGCATTGACTTGTGTTCATTCTAATCCATTCTGTTTGCTTACTTGCTATGAAGATGTTACAAGAGGAATACAAAATCCATTTGGCGTATCGTTTCAAATAATTTTACTCGCTGTTTTACTCATGTAGCAATTGTGTTTTGCAGACGTGCACCAAGGATGAGACGTCCAATGAGGTACAGACCATATTGATGATGGGTAGCTCACTCGCATCCTCGTCTTGTAGAGATGATTAAGAACACTGAAATCATCCACCATCCTTTGTCCGATGCTTCAGAATTTGAGATCGATAACTTATTCACCATTGTATTCGCCCAAGACACTAAAAACAGGCTCTCCAGTTCCTCTCCTCGCCCCTGAAAAAAGAAATCCTTACTCATAATGTTTTTTTCTTTGACAAAAATATCAGATTGTAATTTTGAGAAAGAAGAATTAACTTATGTCTGTAGACTGTCGTTCAGCTATTTCAGCACAAATCTATTTTTTTAAATTCTCTAAATTACAATCAGATCCTTAATCTTCTTCATCTTGTCATTTTCAGACCCCAAATCACAAAATCATCCAACGAACCCACAAAACAACGCTTCCAGTTCCACCAAGCGTTTACAAACCACTACCGAGCAGCTTCCTCCAATGGAAACAACCCTCGCATGGCAGAACAACCTGCTTTCCAACCCACACCATCATCACCGTCATCGTTACACCGGCGCTCGGCTACCGCGCCGTCCGGCTCAGCTGCGAGTCGCCAGAGCGTTCCAGAGGAGCGACTTCGACAGCTTCGCAAGGCGCGTTTCGTCTGGAGAGGCGTGGAAGGACGCGTGGCGGACGGCGAATGATAAGTTTGAGTATTTTGTGTACGAGGCGAGGAAGACGGCTGAGCGGATTGACCGGGAGTATAAGGTTTCGCAGAAAGTGAATTCGGCTGTGAGAGCTGCGCAGGATAAGGCGCGGGAGATTGATCGTGAGTATGAGGTTTCGCAGAAGTGGAGAGGCTTTGTTCTGGATTTCAGCAGGAATTGGCCTAGGGTTTGTTCTTTGACTCCTTGTTTTCATCCCAATTTAATTTGACTGAGCTGTTTGATGTTGTAGGGCTTTAAGGAAGATTTATTCTTTAAATGAAATTATGAAATTTATTGGATTTGGTTTCTGTCATAGCCTGATTTAACTCAGTTAACTGCTGTAGAACATTGAAATTTTTTATGGCTAATTTTGAGTTGTAATGAAATGGCGAGCTGCCGAGCTCTTGATTTTCTTGCTTCATGGCAATACAATGATACTGTTTATGACTTTCTGTGTTGCAGTACAGGAGGGAGCTAAGCGACGTAGTAGGCAGCCCGTTAGGAAGAAGTGTGGTGGTGAGTACTGCTGAGGACTTTTGCTTTTGGGATGTTTTTACTGTGTACATATGTATTCCTTCGTTGATGATTGTAGAATGAGTTGTGTACGGGTGGGAAAATGCAGGAGATGTTGAAAAAAAAGGATGGTGCTACTGTCAACTGTGTGTGTGATAGTGATTCGTTTATGAAAGTAAAGAACTGGTGTAGAAAAGTGGATGCTCTCTTATGACTCGAGGTTTTAGGAATATATATAAGAATTAAGAATCTTATAAAGATAACTTAAAGAGGAGGAGACCAGTACAAAGGGAATAAAATGTAAGATAAATACTATTTTGTTAGCTTTTCGTAAGCATATAGAATGTTGTTTTACAAATAGCTGGCCGTTAATTCCTCGTTTGGCTTTTAGGGCTGAAAAAAGACGATTTTTCACATAACAATATCGTTACTACAAGTTTTTATATGTGTTCCCTGCAGACTGTCTTCTTCCTTTGGTTTGCATTATCTGGATGGCTGTTCAGATTTCTGATAATTGGTATTTGGGTACTGCCATTTGCTGGGCCTCTTCTCCTCGGAAGTTTGGCCAACAGTCTCGTGATCAAGGTATCTCCTTTTATTATTACATAGTGCAGTGACCACTATTGTTACAGTCTTTTTGGGTTTTCTTATCTTGGCTTTGAGTATGCAACTCATAGTTTTGGTAAATATCTACATCCTGTGAATTATTTGGGGTAATATCCGAGCCATGTTTGAGTGTGTATTACATGTGGTTTTATGAGTCTTATCCCCTAAAATTGGTGATTAGCTGTTGTATATGAGCACATCGGACGGATAGTTCCCTTTCCTTTGAACTATATAAGAAAGCCAAACTACAAGCATTGGTTGTGATGCACAAATGATATCTTGTTATTTCTGTTCTAGTTGATTACCACCAATTATGATCTTGAGAGCTTCGTCTAAGACTTAACCGAGCTTGTTTGGTGATCTGAAATTCCATGTGATATTTTCAGTTGGTAAATTTTGAGTCTTTGATTCAATATCAGACCTGTAAACTTCTTTTAGGTTCTGGCATTCTTGATATATTAATTCAATCCTAACAAACAAAACTAACATATTTTTCGTAAACAGGGAGAGTGCCCTGCATGCAAGCGACAATTTATTGGGTCTAGGCTGCAAGTAGTGCGCTGTGCTGGTTGTGGGAATATCGTGTGGCAGCCAACTGGCGATCCTTTTCCTAGAAACAGTGGAGGCTCCTCATCGCCTAAGTCAAGGCAAGATGTTATTGATGTTGAGTTTGAAGAGCGATGAGAATTGCAGTATGCATGGTATATTCAACGATGGATACGTCATTTCTGGAGGAAACCCAGCCTAGGAGTAGGAGTATCATTCCATGCCAGTTTTGATACAACATACAAGAAAACACCTTGTGAAGAATATCCATCACTATCGGTGTTGGAATGCCAGTTTGTGTATTCACACAAGCTCCTGCTTGTGGTGATTGTGAGTATTTGTAATACGCTATTAGGAACTCTTTGTTACCTTGACTCGCCATAACCAAATCCCACTGCAAATATAATTTTACATTATACACCTTAATTTTGCTAGAATGTCTCTGGATCAGTGAGTGTGCTTGTATTTTGGTTATCGACATCTTCAGCAAGCTTATATCAAAACATTTAGATGTTGGTTATGGATAGTAAATCGTTACTAAAATTGAAAGGAAATGATTGCCTCAGGTGCCTTTATGTTCTACTGTTGAACCAAGCTCATATCAAACCCGTGTTTATGTTGTCAATCCAAAAGATAGATTAATATATCATTTATGAGGAAAAAGATCCAATGGGAAAGTAGCCTATGGATAATATCATGACATAGTTCGTAAGAATTGTACCTTAATTCGTCAATTTGTAGTTTGCACAAAAAATACCTGATCTTGTTAATATTATATAACTAGATGTACATTTATAACATCAATAAAGCTTGATGATCTATCCAAGATTTTCGGCCATCCTTGTCATTGTTGATCGTCTATCCAAGGCTGCGCACTTCATCCCCTCAAGCCCGGCTTCACGGCTGAAGACATTTGCAAACGTTTTTGTAAAAGAAATCGCATGCCTCCATGGTTTTCCAAGGAGCATAGTTTTCGATCGTGATCCACTCTCCATGAGCGTTTTTTGGCGAACCTTTTTCAAGCTTCATCAAACCGACCTCAGCACAAGTAGCGCTTACCAGGGGCGGACCCAGCATTTGAGGTCGGGGGTGACAGCAAAAAAAAATCGTATGCAGAGGCGAGCTCATCGCTCGGTCGAGCGAATTTTTGACTGACTTTGTTGAGAGGCGTGTGCTCGGACGAGCGGGATCAGTGGCGGATCCAGAGCTTCGTCCGAGGAGGGTCCCAAAATTTATTTTTCGAACAACAATGATATAGGTCGGATCCGGCAAAAAAAAGGTCCGCTAATGATCAGGCGATTTTTTTCGAACAACAAGGTCTGCTAATGATCAACCAACCTTCTGAAGCTCATAAAGATGTCATCCGATGTCCATTGAAGATGATCTACATATGGATCGAAAGCTAGTTGAATGTTCTATAACTTTCATGTTTAACTCAAGATGAAATTCGCAGGTTAAGCCGATAAAAATAGCGACCAAAGATAGATGATTAATTGAAATTTGCCGAAATTGAGGGGTCCGAGCCAATCTTCTAAAGCTCATAGAGGTGTCATCCGGTATCCGTTGAAGATGATCCATATATGTATAGAAATCTAATTGAATGCTCTACAACTTTCATGTTTACTTAAAGATGAAATTTGACTGTGAAGCTGATAAAAACAATCACCAAAGATGGATGATTAATCGAAATTAGCCAAAATTGAGGGGGTCCGAGCCAACCTTCGAAAGCTCATATAGGCGTCATCAGGTGTCCGCTTAAGATGTTCTTTATATGGATAGAAAGCTAATTGAATGTACTATAACTTTTATGTTTACTCCAAGATGAAATTCGGAGGTTAAGCTCACAAAAATAGTGACTGGAGATACATGTTTGATCAAAAATTTCAAAACATATATATAATTTTATATATTAAAAAACAATTTCCACCAATCTGGGGGCAACATTTGTCACCCCTAGCCTATGTTGGTTCCGCCCCTGGCGCTTACCATCCACAATCAGATGGGCAAATACCCAGATCCGACTACCGCCCGTGTCCTTGACACTACACCATTTTACATCCTACGGGACAAACTTTGAAATTTGTCGCAATAGCTTTGTCGCATATGAAGGTTTATACGACGTCACTTTGATTTGTTTGTCGCAATAATATAAATATGCGACAAAAGTTTATGCGAAGGAAAAATGGTTGTCCCATAAAGATGTTAACGTGACTTCCGTTTAAGCGACATCAATTTTATGTCCCTTAATTGTGTTAATGCGACATTTCCTAAAGCGACGAGTTCAAAATGTCTCGTTATATCTTTGATACGACTTAATTTAAGCGACAACTCAAAGTATGTCCCTTTAAGTGGAAATTGACTAATCATTAAAGAGGATGACCTACCTTTTGAGTCTTAGGCGACCTTTATTCCATAATAGTTCGCGTAAACGTAAAAAATAATAATGTAGAATAGATAAACAAGTACACAAGTACGCCCGACATCCAACTTTCATAAGATAAAACTGTTATCAGTCTGACTTATGCGACAAACGTAAATTTAAAATGTCGCATACGAAAATTTTCATTTTGGGGAACTATACTTTCAGAGGGCGGGTGTTTTCAAAATTTGAAATATGTTTAAGCGACTTATAATCGTCCGCGTATGTCGCGTAAAATAGGTTATTGCCAAAAAAACCCAAACATGTGCACACACGTATGCATAAGTTCTCAAATCTCAAATTTGGTCAAGTGTTATTGCAAAACAGATATGAGAGCACATCTCTCTACTTCCCTTGAAAACTCTAAAACTAGATCTGCAATAACAAACTTTATTTGGTGATCGAGCCGGCGAAGCTGCTGCTGCCGTACCTCCAGCGAGCCGATGAGTTGCAGAAGCACGAGCCCGTCGTTGCCTACTACTGTAAGCAATCCTCTCGCTCTATCGATAATCATCAGTCATCGATCTTCTTCAAACCCTAGAATTCATCAAGTTTTCTGCTCTAGGGCCAGGGGCGGACGTAGGGGTGGTAAAATGGACGGATGGATGGATTAAACGGTTCGCGGATTAAATGGATTGAATCCATTAAGATCCATTAGTGTTAATGGATTAAACGGACGGATCACTAACGGTTGACGGTTAGCGGATGAATCCATTTAATCCATTTGATCTGTTTCATCCGTTTAATCCATTTGATCCATTTCATCCATTTAACCATTTTAATCCATTTAGTGCATTTACTCATTTACTCATTTAATCCATTTAGTGCATTTACTCATTTAATCCATTTAGTGAATGATATGATGTTTAAAGATCATTCTTTCATGTGTGTTGTTATTTGATATGTATAAACACAAATTTATTGATACTAACAAAATATTTCCCTCGATCTACTTATGCCGTATAATTTGTAAATCCTTCGACAATATTTTTCAGACATGAACACAAATAAAACAGACATGAACTAAATCAGAATGTCTTTAGTTTCACATCAACCTAACACAAATAAACTTCACCAATTAGCCTTAAATGAAGATTGCCTTCCAGAACGGCTGGAAGCTAGAATTACCAAATTGAGGAAGGCCACGTGAAGAATTATCAGCAGCACCAGTTTTTTCACACAAGTTGGAACATTGCCTACTGCTCGTTCTGATAGGCGGCGAATCGAGCAAGAACCCGATGAGACTGAAATTAGCTAAAAGAGAACAACTTTGTAAAATCTGATAGTGTTAAAGACTAGTGTCAGCAACTAGAATTTCAATTCACTGTGACTTCTTTTTCCTGTAGTATTCCATGTACCATTTTGTGAACTTCTTCAATCCCGTTTCAAGATCAGTGCCAAGTCTATACCCGAGCTCTCTGGCCGCCAAACTAATATTGGCATGAGTTTACTGTACATCCCCATTCATCGGCATCTGCACAATCTTCCTTTTCGCTGATTTTCCCAAAAGCTTCTCAAATATGCTCACAACAGGCACATGATTAGTATTCCCCAAATTAAAAATCCTAAATTGCGCAGGCCCTCTTTTCTTCCCATCAATCCCGGTACTCCTCTTTGCAGTATCCAAAGCCGCTACACAGCCCTTCACAACATCATCAATGTATGTAAAATCCCTCGCCACAGTACTTCGATTGGGTGCTTCAAATATTGTAATCTGCTTCCTTTCAGTAATATTCTTAATGAAAAAGAAGTAAGCCATATCCGGCCTACCCCAAGGTCCATAAACAGTGAAGAACCTCAACCCTGTTATCGAAAGTCCGTAAATATGATTATAACTATGCGCGATAGCTTCCCCAGACTTCTTCGTCACAGCATACAAATTAGCTGGCCTATCAGTCCTATCCAATTCTTAAAAGGGCACAATGCTATTCAATCCATACACCAAACTAGACGACGCCCAAACTACAGCCGGCTGTGGCTCTGCAGCCTTACAAGCCTCCAAAACACTAATAAATCCAGCAACATTGCTATTAACGTATGATACAGGATTCATCATAGCATACCTGACCCCAGCTTGAGCTGCAAGATGCATCACATGAGTGAACGCCACCACATCAAAGAGTTTCGCTAAAAGTTCGGAATCGTTTATATCTCCCTCCACTACAAACACTCCGCTTTTCGGCATCAATCTCTGCCTCGATCGCTTAAGCAACGGATCATAATACGAATTGAAATTATCAAGCCCTAAAACTCCATCTCCGCGTTTCTTCAAAGCCAGCGCAACCTGTGATCCTATAAATCCGGCAGCGCCTGTGACCAGGACAGTAAATCCACCTCCTCGTTTCACTAACCATTTAATCCATTTACTAATGGATTGTTAATGGATATGGATTGATTCAATCCATTAAGTAAATGGATGGATAACGGATGGATTTTGATGGATGGTTAACGGACATATAATGGATAAATTTGACATCTCTGGGCGGACCCAGAAATTAAGTTAGGGGTGACAGACGAACCTTTGAACCGACCACGAAAATAATCTATTATGTAAATAAATGTCATGGTACAAAATTTCTGTAGATTTTGTTTTGAATGATGA
The DNA here is from genome assembly GCA_033675395.1 of Rhodiola chrysanthemifolia. Taxonomy (NCBI): domain Eukaryota; kingdom Viridiplantae; phylum Streptophyta; class Magnoliopsida; order Saxifragales; family Crassulaceae; genus Rhodiola; species Rhodiola chrysanthemifolia. The sequence continues at coordinate 37,039,467 of CM066204.1, forward strand.
ATTAATAGTATTTTTCATAATGTTTAAGTTTTTTTCATTAATCGCACACCAAACTCACAAAAGTGGATTGAACATGGGACGCAAAGCTCCGCAATGCACCAATTTGTTAAGAAATTTCATGAATTAAATAAAAAATTAGAAAATAACTTTGATAAAGAAAAGGCGCGGTCAATGGGATGCTAACTTTGTGATAAAATACAATATATGCGGTAATTTTATTGACGATAATTTGATAGAATTTGTATTTAAATATGTTAATTATAATATATGACTATTCAATACAGACAATTTTAATTTTATTATTTGAATATTAAGTTTTGAACTCATATAAGTATCAAATATTGAATTAATTTTATTATATGCCTATAGATTTTATTAACTTTTTGTGAATTTATTATATATAAAAGAAATTCAAAGAAATTTGGGGTGACATTTGTCACCCTGTACACCCCCTAGTTTCGCCCCCCGTCTAGGGCCTTGAATGCATTTGGATTGAAGAGGTGGTGGCGTATTTTGGATTTTGGATTTGAGCTTGTAATTGTTCATGTATTCTGTTATTTGGTGGATTGCTTTTGAATGTAATACTTTTGTATTCAATTGAAAATATTATTTAAACTATTGAATCGTTGAATTATTATAACAATATAAGTTTTATGAATCATTATAAAATTAAATATAGCATTTATCTTCTCAATTTTTTGGGACAAACATAGCTAACATCGCATAAGAGTAAAATTTAACGCGACAACTGTGTTTTAAAAAATGTCGCACGACATTACGCTACTAGGCTTTCGAGACAAATTTTACATGACATACCTTTTGTCGCATAAATAATTATATGCGACCAATTTAGGACATACAAGACGGAAAAAAAAGTTTCTCCTAATCTGCAAAATGGTGTAGTGTGACTTGCCCGAGGCCTTCGTCGACTTTAAATCAACTTTAATGCCAGATGATATCCTTGACTTTCGTCGCGTTCGTTGTGCAACGGGCTGGACAACACACCTGCTCATCCGCTGGAAGAACCAATCTGCATCTGAGGCCAACGTGGGAAACGCTGAGCAGCATCAAAGGCGACTTTCTTGATTTTGACCTTGAAGCCAAAGTTATTCTCCATGAGGGAGCACTACTACAGACAGGACATTATGCAACGGTTCTGAGGACCATTATGCAACGGTTCCTCATCCGTTGCATAAGCTACCGTTGCATAATGTCGTGACATTATGCAACGGTTCAAAGACAACCGTAACATAAGATCATACCATTATGCAACGGTTCAAAGACAACCGTTGCATAAGATCATACCATTATGCAACGGTTCAAAGACAACCGCTGCATAAGATCATACCATTATGCAACGGTGTATTGTTAGAACCATTGCATAATGGTGTGATCTTATGCAACGGTTTGTTGTTAGAACAGTTGCATAATGATATGATCTTATGCAACGGTTCAAAGACAACCGTTGCGTAAAATATAAAAAAAATGGGACAGATTTTAGCTGTTTTAGCTCAAATCCGCCTGAAAAATTGAATACAAATTCTAAACAAAATTTAATACCCTGCTCTTACACATTTCCAAACATGAAAATACTTTCATTTAACTCAAAATACAACCATTCATACACTGATTTATACAAACTTCACATAAAATTCACATGTAAACACTATGTTCGAACAAGTAGTTGTACAAGTAGGCGGCGATCTCATCTCGCACGTCTTGTATCTTTCCCAACTCATATGCTGCTATCCCATTAGGAAAAACCTAGAACAAATAAGAAGACGTTTACATGAATGTATACATAAAATGGATTTAGAACAAACCTAGAACATGTATTTAGAACAAACATATTAAACATGGATTTTGAACATGGATTTAGAACTCAAACATAGAACATGGATTTAGAACAAACCTAAAACATGTATTTAGAAGAAATCTAGAACATGGATTTAGAACGCAAACCTAGAACACGGATTTAGAACATGTATTTAGAACAAACCTATAGAACATGAATTTTGAACATGGATATAGAACGCAAACCTAGAACCTGGATTTAGAACGAGGCCAGCATGCTTACTTGGTCAAAGTCTTCCACATATGCCCCGTTATTAGCACGAACAAATGCGATTATGTCCCGCATAAATCTCAGAACATAATAACCGCATAAATCTCAGAACAAATGCGATTATGTCCCACGAGGGAAATGTGACAAAGCTAGATGGCACAAGGGGGACCACAACTGCAGCACAAGGTGGCCAAGGTGCAAAACAAAGGATAACAAGCATGGAAATAGAAGAGAGCAGTCGCAGCAAAATTGGTGTTACACCAGAACAGGTGTTACACTACTGCAGAGTTTGTTATGTAGTGAGCTACGTGTCATGTGACCGTTGGAGAGTATGAATGCTGGCTAGCAGCATAAGAAGGAATTTCATGTATTCCAAACATTGAGCAATCAATCAACTATCAACTTCTATCTCTTCTAACCTTATGCTCTCCCTCAACTGTCCTTCCCAGCCAACTCCGGCAACATCAACCCTCACAGAAACTGTCATCTTATGCAACACTTCCCAACCAGGCAACCAGCAGTAGCTTTAGTAATCTGATGATCAGTTTATTATTTTTGTTTTTTTTTCCGATAGGAGTTTATTATTTTTGTAGATGCAAGAATTAGTAGCTCGGAGTCTCTTCGAACAGGTTTTTTACGGAACACCAATATCATCCTGAATCTATCGATGAACTTGCATTTAAAAACTTCTCTAATCTGAAATTAATGAGTGCTACCAAATCAATAAAATGACATATTATATATATATAGGGGCGTGCTCAAATGTTACCCCTTCTTAGAGTGTTACCTATTATCTCATTGTGCACCTTTAGATCGAATGATCTAAAAGTGTTTTTTGTCATTTTGCACTTTTTATCTTTTAGGTAAAAGATAAAAGTACAAAAAGAAAAACAACTTGCACTTTTTGGATAAAGGAGGATTATTGGATCATTTGATCTAATGGCTCAAAATGAGATAATAAGTAACACTCTAAGAATGAGGTAACATTTGAGGCATGGTTGTAAGAAAGAGGCAGTGAGGCACGTTGTGAACCACTCATTTTGATGATGTGGCAGAGAATAGTGCAGGAATAGTTTTTGCTTTTGATGGATTTTTTATAGTGGGACACGTGTCGCAATGAGGTGAGTTTGATGGCTGAGATGAATGGATGAGATCGTGCCTCACTGCCTCACACTCAGGGGGTGCCTCATTTGAACGCTCCTCTATATATAGAGGAGCGTTCAAATGAGGCAACCCTCCGAAAAATTAGGCAGTGTGGCACGATCTGAGCCACACATCTACCCCCGTGCTTTGTGGGCGCGCTACGTGTCCCACTACAAAAAATTTATCAAAAGCAAAAACTATTCCGGTACTATTCCTGCACTATTTCCTGCCACATCATCAAAATGAGTTGCTCACTGCCTCATTTTTACAACCCTGCCTCAATCGAGTGCTCCCATATATATATATATAGAGAAGCGCTCACATGAAAACCAATTTTAGGCTAAGAACCTAGGAACCAATCTCAGCCGTTGGATGATTTCATCCAACGGCTCCACAAGCTGCCACGTGTCCAACTACCTCCGCCACCTCACAAATCTACTCAAATGTCCAATGGGCCCCGTGCTTTGTGGGTAGTGGGATACGTGGTAGCTTGTGGATCCGTTGGATGAAATCATCCAACGGATCCACAATGGTTCTTAGGTTCTTAGCCTAAGAGTGGTTCTCATTTGAGCGCGCCCCTATATATATGTATATATATATAAATGGGCGCGCTCAAATGTTACCACTTCTTAGAGGTTGGTAAAATGAAGCACGTGAGGCACGATCAGGGCCACTCATTTAGATGATATGGCAGGGAATACTACCGAAATAGTATTTTATTTTTTGCTTTTTGAATAGTGCTGGATTTTAGTAGTGGGACACGTGGCGCACCCACAAAGCACATGGGGTTTAGATGTGTGGCTCAGATCGTGCCTCACTGCCTCATTCTTAGAAGGGGTGCCTCATTTGAACGCTCCTCCTCCTCCTCTATATATATAGGGGACGGTTCAGGTACAAAGTGCTTTTAGAATAAAAAAGCACGGGGCGCGCTCAAACATTTGAACGCTCATTTATATATATATATATATATAGAGGAGCGTTCAAATGAGAACACTCCAACCAATCAAATGGCGCCACATAAGCACTATTCACAAGCACATGCATGTCACATGTCCAAGTTGGGTAAAAAATAAAAAGTACACAGTGCATGTCACATGTCCAAGTTGGGTATATATATAGGGGACGGTTCATGTACACAGTGCTTTTAGAATAAAAAATAAAAAGTACTAAGTTGGGTAAAAAATAAAAAGTACAGTTAAATCAACAGTTGGGATTACTTTTTATTTTATATTTTAAAAGTACTTTGTACCTGACACTCACAACCAATAATCATTGGGGACACTTCTTGTAAATAAAAAAAATAAAATCGACTTATTTAAAAAAACATCCTAAAAAAATAACGCCGTTAACGGCACATTAGACCTTTGATGCTTCAAACGAGTGTTGGAAACTGATTAAAATTTCGATAAAGAGGAAGTATACGCCGTTGCGTAGCTAACTCAAAACTCTACAACTCTCTCGCTCATACCAATAGCTAAAAATGACATTAACAAGGTTGAAACATGCGTCGAAGTGAGCACATCTATATAATTTGTAGCGGGTTACACTGGTGTCCGACTTCCACTATTTTTCGACCTTCTAAAAGATCTCTTTTGATCTCGATGAGAGCTAGAGAGTTGTCGGGCTTTGAGTTAGCTATGAGGCGATATATAGTTCGCCTCCATCAGATTTTTCTTATGCTCCCAGCACTCATTTGAAGCAGTAAAGATCTAATTTACCATTGTAGTGTAATTTTATTTCATTCATGACCAATATGAGCTAAGGATCTTTATTTTGCTTAAATATAATTTCAAAACACATTCTATAGAGTTTATGAATACTTTTTATGACTGAACATTTAGTCTCAAGTATGAACATTCTGACTTAAGTCAGAAACATTTTGCTTAAGTCCGGACATTTAACCTTAAGTTTGAACATTGAGCAGTACACGCTAATGTCTGATTTCCACTCGTGTTTCTATAGAATTTCATAAATTAAGCTCGATCAGAGATGATCGGAGCTGGATCGGAGAAACGAAGGAGAAGGCGCAGAGAAGATTTTTCTGGGAAAATTTTCAATTGAGAGAATACGCAGACTAGGCTATGTTTTATAGTTTTCCCTAAAATACAATACAACCCTCTAAGATTACAAAAGAACAAAATCAAGTAGCCATAATTACACGAGGACACCCTGAAGAGAAGACGACGTCGTCTTCAGCTGGACTTCAAACTGCGAACTCGCGCCAGGCTGAAACGATAACACTTTGCTCTTCTTGGCTGATCAGACTGGACACTTCGACGGCAGCTCCGCCGCACTCCGCTGGTCCTCAGCCTCAATACCCCCCTCAAGCTGGTGAGTGCAAGAAGTTGGAGACACCCAGCTTGGAGAGAAGACGATGTAGTTGGTCGGCTGTAATATGTTTAGTGAGTAAGTCTACAGGCTGATCAGCTGTTAGAATGTAAGCCGGAACGATGACTTTGTTGCTGACATGATGCCTGACAAAATGACAATCAATCTCAATATGTTTCATTCGCTCATGGAAGACAGGGTTCCTGGCAATATGGATGGCCGCTTGGTTGTCACAGTGGAGAGAGATAGGCAGTGGAACTGAAGCTTTCATGTCGGAAAGAAGGCGAGCAACATAGAATTTCAGAACATAGTCGAATACTCCGACTCAGCGGATGACCTGGAGACAATGGCTTGTTTCTTTGTCCTCCAAGATACGAGAGAATCACCAATACAAATGCAGAATCCTGTGGTTGATCTCCGCGTCTTGGGGCAGGCAGCCCAATCAGCATCACAAAAGGCAGTCATAGCTAGTTGTGATGATGCTGGGAAAATAGGCCCTGAGCAGGCACCCCTTTGATGTACCTAAGAAGCCTGTGTGCAGCCTTGAGGTGATCTGAATTTGGCACACTCATGATTTGATTGAGGATGTGTACAAAATGAGCAAGATCAGGCCTAGTAATTGTCAAATAAATGAGCTTGCCAACAAGCTTTCTGTAAATCATGGGATCTTCAATAGGGGAAGCAGCTGACAAGCTGAGTTGATGCTTGAGGGGAAGAGGAGTTTTAGCAGGCTTGCAGTCCAACATGTCTTGATCAGTGAGGAGGTCCATGTCATATTTTCTTTGATGTAGAAATAAGCCTGTGGAATTCCTTGCAACTTCTAATCCAAGAAAATACTTCAATGTTCCCAAGTCCTTGATTTTGAACTTGTCATGTATGAAAGCCTTGATGTTGTCAATTAGAGCTAGAGAAGTACCTGTAAGTAGCACACCATCTACATAAACTAATAGAATGATGAACTCAGTACCTTTTTGTAGAGTGAACAAAGAGTAATCATTGAGGCTTTGTTTAAACCCAAACTCAAGTAAAGCTTCAGTGAACTTTGCAAACTATTGGCGAGGTGCATGTTTCAAGTCATACAAGCTCTTTGTTAGCTTGCAGACTTTGCCTGCTTCTCTTTCAGATCGGAAGTACCCAGGAGGTAATTTCATGTAAACATATTCATCCAATGAGCCATGTAGAAAAGCATTATCTACATCAAGTTGAAATATGGGCCATGACCTGATGACTGCAATTGCTAAAAGGCATCGTACAGTGGTCATCTTTGCAACATGAGCAAAGGTTTCATTGTAATCAATGCCCTCAATTTGAGTAAAGCCCTTAGCAACCAACCTTGCCTTGTACCTCTCTATGGTGCCATCGGATTTTAGTTTTATCCTGAAAATCCAATTGCAATCTGTAAGAGGTTGATTGGAAGGTAAGTCTATGATGATCCATGTATGATTCATCTCCAATGCTGTTATTTCTTTGTTCATTGCTGCACACCATTGAGGATCTTTGCTGGCCTGAGCATAAGTTTTTGGCTCTTTCAGACAGGGATGCACAAATCTGACCCGGACCGGAAACCCGGACCGGAAAACCGGACCGGACCGGTTTTTTCCGGGTCGGTCCAGGACCGGACCAGTACCGGGTCGGTCCAGGACCGGACCAGTACCGGGTCGGTCCACGGTCCACAAATTTCTTATAATCCGGGTTCCGGATCGGTCCGGTCCGGACCGTATTTTTTCCGGGTCGGTCCGGTCTGACCCGTAATTTTTAATACTCAATTTTTAAATTATTATTTTAATACTCAAAGTCAAATTCGTTTTAGGTTTTACACGGACACAAAACATAAAACATCCTCCCGTGAGCCGTGACCCGTCCAGCCGAACCCTACTTTCTCCATTCGCAATTCGCAAATCGTCTCATCTCAAACATCCTCCCGTCCAGGTCCAGCCGTCCAGCAGCCGTCACGATTTCTGAATTCTCCTCGCCACATCCTCCAGCCATCCAGTCCGGCAGCCAGCTCCAGCGTCGCAGCTCACAATTGGCGTCTCCTCCTGAATTTTTTGGCCGCAGAACTCCTTCATCTGGTCTGGTAATTTAATCAGCTTGCATCTATTTTTTTAATTTCATGAGTCTGTGTAATCTCCTTTGACAGTTTCTGTCACTTCTCATTAGTCGCATTCGATGAAATTTTTGTGGATTGAAATTGAATTTAATCAGCTTTCTCAATGTTGTGATGTCTTGGTGTTCAGATTTTGATTTGAATTCTGTATTGAACTATCCATGGAATGTTCATCGAAATTATCTTGCAACAAGACCCTGAACTCTGTAAGTTGGTGAGAGTTTCTTGGCAAGAGTAATCTGATATTTACTTATTGATAAGCAATTGTATTTTTTGTGGACAGATGTCTGACAGTGGATTACCTCGATGCCCTGCCCCTGCACAAGATGAAGCTGAGCAAAGTCTTGATTCTCCTGAAGTATTAGAAGTTGTTGATGCTGCAGGTGCTTCAAAGGAACCGGTTATAGATGAGTCGGAAAGAAATTTGGGAAGAAAGGCTGTTAAAAAGACGAGAGCAACAAAGGCCGCGTATTGGGTTGCATTTGAGGAATATATGGATGAAAATAACAATCGAATGACTAAGTGCAAGTATTGTCCAAAATCATATGCCTGCGATTCAAATAAAAATGGTACCAAGAATGTGAAGAAGCATTTTGAAGCTTGTGACAAGAATCCGGCTAATATGGGGAAAGGTACACAATCTCAGATTATTTTGGAGAGTATGACCGATAGTAGTATTAAAATGAAAAATTGGAGTTATGATGCAAATGCCTTAAGGGAGGCTATTGTTGAAATGGTGATTAGAGATGAGGTGACAAGTATTGGGGTTCTTTTGATAAGTTGAACATGCTGATTTTTGTTCCTACTATTCTTGATCCTTTCTATAAGCTTCGCGGGGTGAGTATTGCTCTTCAAATGATGTTTTCTCAAGATAATGAGGATTATATGCTCTTGAAAGTTAAGGAAGCTGCTTATGAGGTGTTTGATCTATATGTGAGTTCTTATAGTGTGCCGGAAAGTCATGATACTGGTTCACTATCGAATCCATCAATTGCGGCTGAAAAGGAAAGTTCAAGTTTTTTACAAGAGATCAATGAAAAAATGACAAGAGGGAACACGGATTGGGATGACATTTCAGATCGATCTGAGTTTGATTTATACTTGCACGAAAGAAATGAAGCAGAGGCGGGTGATGTTTTGAGGTGGTGGAAACTCAATGGACCTAGATACCCGATCCTTTCACGTATGGCACGTGATGTGCTAGCCATCCCCATCACTACAGTTCCTTCTGAATCAACATTTAGCACCGGAGGACGCCACCTTACGAGTTATAGAAGTCGTTTAAAGCCTAAGGTAACTCATTATAAAATCACTTATGTATTATGTATAGGATGTTAGCACTTAGCAGTTTCATTTCATATGCTGTTTGACAGCTTTTAATCAATTATTGTTTACTTGTTTTATGGTATTCTTGGTAAAGATTGTACAAGCACTGGTTTGCACTCAAGATTGGTTGCGACTACGAACAAGAACAAACAACAGTAACGAGAATTCTGATTCGGATTCGAATGAGAATGACAGTGAAGAAGGTAATAATTTTTTCTACACTAATGTTTTGAATAATTTATCATTCATATATGTTGTATATGATCAGTGAGACTTATTTCTTTGTGAACTTGTAACTTGTTAGATGATGATGATGAAGGCACATTTTATGTTGCTTGATAAGGCGATATTAATTCAGCTTGTCCTTGCAAGTGTTACTGACTACTGAGGTAAGAAGACTGCTTGATTTAGTTTCAACATACAAGGATCAGCTAGGAAAATGCTCCATGTATTATAATGCTGTTGGAATTTCTGCTGCTGTTCAACATACAAGCTGCTGTATCATGTATCAACTTGATTATTTCTGCTGCTGATATTTCTGCTCCATGTATCAGTATTACTGCTGCTCAAATAGCATATGAGCTACTGTCATATACTACTCCATGTATTAAACTATTAATTACTCCATGTATTACTCCAAAAGCATGTGATATTTCTGCTCCATGTATTATATTACTCCATGTATTACTGCTGCTCAAATAGCATGTATTACTGCTGCTCAAATAGCATGTATTACTGCTGTGTGCCTGTAAAATGTAAATGTAATTTGTTGTAATTTGTATAGTTTGGTCAGTTTTTGGGTGTGCCTATCAACTATCATATGTTTTCATTTAATCTACCTACTTCACTATTTACACTTTACATTGATTGTTTTACTGCAGAATGGATTTTTGGAGTTGAAGAATGCAGAATGAATTTTTGGAGTTGAAGAATCAAGAATGCAGAACAGAATGAGTGAATGACTGAATGAGAGAGTTGTTTTAATCTACCTACAACCTACTACATATTTAAACAGATTGCTTTGTATTGTATTACAACTTTTTTGGAGTTTCTTTTTTCCTAGAACATGTTCTCTGCAGTCTGGACAGATTGCTTTGTATTGTATTAGTATTACAACTTTTTTTTTCCAGAGTTGTTTTATTCCAAACAGAAATCAGATTGCTTTTTTTTGATATTTTGTTTTTTCGGTCCGGTCCGGTCCGGTCCATAGCTCTAACCCGACCCGGATATATCCGGTCCGGTCCCCGGTCTTCATTTCCCAAAAAATCCGGTCCAACGGGTCGGACCGGACCGTATATATCCGGTCCGGGTCGGTCCACGGTCCTGTTTTTCAAAATAATCCGGTCCAACGGTCCGACCCGGACCGTCTAAATCCGGTCCGGTCCGGTCCGACCCGGATGCACATCCCTACTTTCAGATTAGCCACAGCTACTGAGAAAGCGGCATGTCTGGTAGAACAATGAGAGTTGCTCAAGAACTTATTGATGTTGTGAGGTGATTTCCTGATCTTGATATTATTACAGACATAGTCATCTTGCCAGTGAGGGGCTTGATGTTGTCTGGTGGATCTCCTGACAGGTTCCACAACATTCTGAGCAGGCTGTGGTGCAGGAATGTCAGCAGGCTCATCATGGCCAACATCAGGAATGGGGGCAACATGCTCAATGCCTTCAGGCTCATCATGATCAACCTCAGGTATAGGAACTACATGCTCAATGGGCAAATGAACAGTAGAAGGAAAGTAAACTGTAGTTTCATGCTCAGTGTTTGATAAGGATTTGTCATTTAAGTCTTTGTAAGGGAAAATATCTTCAAAAAATGTAACATTTCTGCTCACCAAGGTATGCTGTGACAGAAGATCATACACTTTATATCCTTTTTGGCCATAAGGATATCCAAGTAGAACACAAGGAGTTGATCTTGGATCAAGTTTATCCCTTCGATGAGAATTGGTATTTACATAGCACAAACACCCAATAACTCTCAGATGATCAACTGAAGGAGGGAACTGAAATAGCATCTCAAATGGTGATTTGAATCCAAGGACAGCACTTGGGGATCTGTTGATCAGATAGGTAGCAGATAAAACACAGTCCCCCCCAGAATATCTTTGAAAGATTAGACTGAAATCTTATAGCTCTTGCAACATTCAACAAGTGTCTATGCTTTCTTTCAACAACACCATTTTACTGCGGTGTATAAGGACATGAGCTTTGATGAACACAGTCTTTACTAATGAGAAACTGTGTCAAAGTGGTATTGAAGAATTCACTGTCATTATCTGATCTAAAGATCTTAACTTTCTTGGTGAATTGAGTATCAACCATATGATAGAACTGAATAACAAGAGTGGGAACCTCAGATTTCTGTTTCATCAAGAAGGTCCATGTATTTCTACTGAAATCGTCAACAAGAGTTAAGAAGTACTTACAACCAGTCATAGTACTTGTGGAGAAAGGACCCTAGACATCAGCATGTATGAGCTCAAATGACTCACTAGACTTATGATGACTAATGGGAAAAGAAAGCTTGGCTTGTTTAGCCATAGGACAAACAGGATAATGAAAGTCACAGTCAACTAACTGAACATCAATTGTAGCAGAACTGAGCAATTTCTTCAGCTTATTCATAGGAAGATGTCCCATTCTTCTGTGCCAAATGGTAGAAGAATCATGCCTGATGGTAACTGTACAGATGGAATTGTGAGATGAGCCAACCTCTAAGTGATACAGTCCCTTGACCAGCCTACCAATCCCCAAGTTGGTCTTGTGGGCATGGTCCTGGATCAGACAAGTATCCTTAGTAAACTGAATGGTACAATCAGACTGAGCAGCCAACTTGTTAACAGAGATGAGATTAAACTTGAACTCAGGGACAAAGTATACTTCATGCAGAACTAGACTGTTACTCAAAGCAACTTTACCAGCAACTTCAACAATACTAGTCTCACCATTTGGTAGAAGAACTGAGCAATTGTAATCAACTTTATGAACATCAAATAAAGCATCAATGTTGCATGCAAAATGATCAGTGGCACCACTGTCAATGATCCACTCATTCAACTTATCATTTTGTTTAGAGGAGAGTAAACTGATACCTGCCATGTGAGAAGTGATGTTACCTCCATCATTCTCATTCTTCTTCAGTAAGGCTAGGAGTTGATTTATCTGAGCACCACTAAGTTGAGTAACTTGATCATTCCTATTGCCTTTTGAAGTGCCACATTCATCAGATTCATGGGAGGTGTCAACAGACACAACATTCGCTCCTTTCTCACCATTCAAATTTCTGCTATTTGTGTTCTTTCCCTCGTACAGTTTATGTCCAGGTGGATAACCATTGAGCTTGTAGCAAAACTCTTTGGTGTGACCATTCATCTGACAATGAGTGCAGAACAGTTTACCCTTTGGTTTTCCTTGAGAGTTCCTCATCTGACTCCTTGAATCACCATCTTGATGCCTGCTGTACATGGCTGATGCTTCTGAGTAGGTAGACTTGGTAACAGTGTGTTGGGTTTCATCATTCAACACCATATCATAAACAACATCTAGACTTGGAAGCTCTCTCAAAGCTAGAATATGAGTTCTTATGTGAGCATGAACATCATTAAGTCCCATAAGAAACTCAATCACTCTATTCTCTTCTCTTTCTTTTGCTCCAACTCTACAATCTGCGCATTCACTGTCCTCATCACAGCCAGATCTTTTACTCATAGCATCAAGTTCTTTCCAGAAGTTGCTGAGTTTTTCAAAGTAGTTACCAATATCCAAATCACCTTGTTTGATGTTACTAATTTCCGTCTTAACAAAGAATTTTCTTGACACATTGGAGCCAGAATATCTGGTATGTATCACACGCCAAGCACTAGCAGCATCTTTTGCATGTAAAATATGACTAACTACCTTCTTGGATACAGAATTCAAAAGCCAGGTCATGATCACATCATTACAACGTTTCCACTTAGAACTCAGAGTAGGATCAGTTGGTTTTGGATGTTTACCTAGCACAAAATCAAGCTTTGATCGGACTGACATGGCAATTTCCATAGACTTTGCCCAAGAAACAAAGTTTTGCCGGCCAACTAGGACTTCGATGACAATAGATGAGCCAGTAATCTCAGTGTTGCTAACAAAATACGGATCATCTTCAGACTGAACCCTAGCCATGACGAACGAACCAAAAAAAAGAAAACGATTTGATCGAAATAGAAATCAGAAAACGATTTGATCGAAACAGCAATCGATCTTCAAGAAGCGATGCGGATCGAAGAACCTAAACTGATACCAGCCGACCAACTACATCGTCTTCTCTCCAAGCTGGGTGTCTCCAACTTCTTGCACTCACCAGCTTGAGGGGGGCTATTGAGGCTGAGGACCAGCCTCAATAGTTTCGACTTCCCAACGACATTGTCCGCTCTTAATGTCAGCTAGTGAGTTGTAAGATTTTGAGTTAGCTACACAATAGCTCGCCTCCATCGAATTTTCATCTGCTCCCAGCACTAATTTGAAACAGCGAAAGTCTATATTGAATTGAAATTAATTGCGAAAAGACTATATTACCTCTCGAGAGTTCAATTACAAGATTTAGATAAATTTTCCAATATCAAGTTTTAGGAGATATAGAGTTAATATTAAAAAATCGGTTTATACCGAAGCCATACTCATAAGTTAAATTATGTTTCTTTTTTTAAGTCTATGCATTTATTTAGGGATTTGTTCATACATCGACAAATACTTGGATAAAGTAAAGTACAATATAAAAAAAAACAATGTCATAAAAGACATGCATAAATTTGAATCGTCATATTATCAGTTAATTACTTTTTTTTATCAGTTAATTACTTCTATGGAGAATCTTACTTTAACTCGCACACAATTTTAAAATTCAATTAATTAAAAAAAAAATTTGAAAGGAAAACCTTGCATTAAAACAACTAGCTATTACAAGAAAAAATTTCCAATTTGAGCAAAATTGGAATTTGGTTTCCAATTGTATACACTCTCCAAATTGGATTTCCGATTTAGGCACATCTTCTTAGGCGCTGTTGGTAAGGGCGCCTAAGGCATAAGGCGCTCTTAGCAACGGCGCCTAATGCTTAGGTGTCAAATTCTTGTTACAACGAATGCTGAGTTAGCCAAAAAAAACAAAAAAAATATTAAGGCGCTCCGCTAACAAGATTATTTATTTAATGTTATTTTTTTTGAAAAATTTGATTAAACACCCATTTTCGATCACTATATTTGTGAGCTTAACCTTTGAATTTCATTTTCGAGCAAACATGAAAGTTATAGAACATTCGATTAGCTTTCTAACCATATAAAGAACATCTTAAACGGACACCGGATGACGCCTCTATGAGCTTCCGAATGTTAGCTCGGACCCCCTCGGTTTCGGCTAATTTCAATCGATTGAAATTAGCCGAAACCGAGGGGGTCCGAGCTAACATTCGGAAGCTCATAGAGGCGTCATCCGGTATCCGTTTAAGATTTTCTCTATATGGTTAGAAAGATAATTGAATGTTCTATAACTTTCATGTTTACTCGAAAATGAAATTCAAATGTTAAGCTGATAAAAATAGTGACCAAAGATGGATGATCGATCACAATTTGCCGAACCCGAGGGGGTCCGAGCTAACATTCGGAAGCTCATAGAGGCGTCATCCGGTGTCCGTTTAAGATGTTCTTTATATGGTTAGAAAGCTAATTGCATGTTCTATAACTTTCATGTTTACTCTAAAATGAAATTCAAAGGTTAAGTTGATAAAAATAGTGACCAAAGATGGATGATTGATTGAAATTAGCCGAAACCGAGGGGGTCCGAGCTAACATTCGGAAGCTTATAGAGGCGTCATCCGGTGTCCGTTTAAGATGTTCTTTATATAGTTAGAAAGATAATTGAATGTTCTATAACTTTCATGTTTACTCTAAAATGAAATTCAAAGGTTAAGTTGATAAAAATAGTGACCAAAGATGGATGATCGATTGAAATTAGCCGAAACCGAGGGGTCCGAGCTAACATTCGAAAGCTCATAGAGGCGTCATCCGGTGTCCGTTTAAGATGTTCTTTATATGGTTAGAAAGCTAATTGAATGTTCTATAACTTTCATGTTTACTCAAAAATGAAATTCAATGGTTAAGCTCACAAATATAGTGATCGAAAATAGGTGTTTAATCAAATTTTTCAAAAAAAATAACATTAAATAAATAATCTTGTTAGGCGCTGTTCTACACAGCGCCTTAATATTATTTTTGTTTTTTTGGCTGACTCAGCATTCGTTGTAACAAGAATTTGACACCTAAGCATTAGGTGCCGTTGCTAAGAGCGCCTTATGCCTTAGGCGCCCTTACCAACAGCGCCTAAGAAGATGTGCCTAAATCGGAAATCCAATTTCAAGTGTGCTTAGTTTGGAAATCCAAATTCCAATTTTACTCAAATTGGAAATTTTTTCCTATTACAAAGGCCTGCCAACCTCAGGTCCTTTAAAAGAACTTTTGTAATACACACTATTAGGTCCAATCACTTTTTAGAGCTGCTTTCTCCGCCAGAAAATCCGCAACTTGGTTTCCATCCCTCAAAAGATGCTCAATTCTCCATCCTTCATTGCGCGCCAGTAATCTTCTACATTCTGAAGTGGCTTTTGAATTGTACTCAGCAGTCTTGTTATCACCATAAAGTCTCTGCGCCACTCCAGCATTGTCGATTGCAAATGTGACCTTCTCCAACCTCCTCTTTTCAGCCTCCTCCATTCCTAATCTAACCGCCATACTCTCTGCCTCAACAACACTGCCCTCCGACCAGCTGGCTTTCACAAACTCCACTTGACCACAAGAGTTCCTGCAGATGACACCCAACCCCTGCTTTACTAGTGTACTCATCCCGAGCTCCATCGCAGTTTATTTTTACATAACCTGGCAACAGGAGGGTCTCCAAATACTAACTGCACACAATAAATTTATGATCTGGTACGGTCTAAGGAACTCATCAACCTCTACTACCATCTCTCCCTTGTGCCATACCTTATTCCTTATGAACCAGATCCATCTAGCACCATATATAGAATATTAGTGTTAGGGTCTCCCCCTATCAAAAACATTTACACAATACCAAACCCACTCCGCCATAGAAGGGAAATCCAACAGCATATTTGATATACCATGCATTATTAATAGCCTCCAAAACTCCCTTGACCACCAACATTCCAAATATATATATATATATGTGGTGGGGAGCACTCCGTTGAGGCAGGTTGGTAGAATGAGACTATGAGGCAGGCTGTGAGCCAATCAAAATGGTGATGTGGAATTGGAAAACTTATTGTTGGCGGCAATTTATGGGGGGGTATTTTAGGGTTTTGACAAAAACATGCTTTTTGCAGAGGAGAGAGGTTGGTTTGTCGAAAGGGTGTTGATTTCGTTCAAATTTGCGACGGACGAAGGGTGTTGAAGCGAGCTGCCGGTGAGAAATTTAGGGTGGTAGACGAGGGAAGGGTGACGGAGGAAGGGTGTTCGAAGCGATAGGCGGTGAGCTTTTTAGGGTGTTCAAGCGAAGCGAACACCTGCGACGGTGCGTATTCGGAGGTTTGAGCCAGACGACATTTCAGGTGCGCTACGGTGTTCGAAGCGTGATCGACGAAGGGTGTTCGAAGACTTCATCCGGCGAGCAGTTTCGGGTGACGGACGAAGGGTTTCGCGAAAGGAAGTCGGGGAGCGGGGAGAATTTTTCGGAATGTCTTCGAAAGGAACTCGGGGAGGTAACGATTAGGGTTTTGTTGGTGTAATATGCAAAGTGTTTTGAATAGAAATGTAAGGCTTTAATGGGTGTTCGATAGTGTTAACGTTTGTGTCTGGGTAAAAAACTGCAGGAAAGGGTGTATCTGTGGTTGGAGGGAACTCGGACGATGATGATTTCGTGGATCCTCCAAGCAAAAGAACAAGGGCAGTGGAAACTCCGAAAGGTATTGTACCGTGAATGTGAACTTAGTTTGGATTTTAAAGTGATGCAACTTCTTATTATCACTGCAAAATTAACTGTTAATGTCCTCAATTTGCAAATCAACACTGTCGTGTGGATAACAAAATTAAGTCAAGGTTTTGTTGGTGTAATATGCAAAGTGTTTTTAATAGAAATGTAAGGCTTTAATGGGTGTTCGATAGTGGTAACGTTTGTGTGTGGGTAAAAAACTGCAGGAAAGGGTGTATCTGTGGTTGGAGGGAACTCGGACGACGATGATTTCGTGGATCCTCCAAGCAAAAGAACAAGGGCAGTGGAAACTGCGAAAGGTATTGTACCGTGAATGTGAACTTAGTTTGGATTTTAATGTGATGGAACTTCTTATTATCACTGCAAAATTAACTGTTTTTGTCCTCAATTTGCAATTCAACACTGTCGTGTGGATAACAAAATCAAGTGAAGGGTAAATCTGTGATGGGAAGGAAGTCAGACGTTAACAATGTCGTCAATTCAGCAAGTACAAGAACAAAGAAAGGGGGGACTGCAAAATGTATACAAGAACCCGAGTTAAAGAAACAGAGAATGCAGACCAGGAACTCACCAACTCAGATGACACATGCTATGCAGAACTTAACTGTTGAACAGTCGCAGCTCCTTGATGAGATAGGTTTCGGTCGAATAAGAGGACTTAAAATAAAAGAACTACCAGGGGATTTGACGCGTTGGCTAGTACATAATTTTGACGCGGAAAGATCGTGCTTGAAGATGAGAGACTACGATATACCAATAAATAAGATGGTTTTGAACAGGATATTCGGCCTGCCATGTGGTGGGAACCCAATCAGACTTCCATCGAGAACCCATCTAACAAATCCAATGGTGAAGAAATGGAGACACGAGATGGGCCTGGAGTTAGGAAGTGTCAATCCACAGGAGGTGGCACATGATATAGTGCAAAATTATGATGTAGAAAGATTAGATTGGTTCATGATGCAGTTTGTCGTTCTGTTTTCTGCAACACTGCTGGGATCCATTAAGGACGGGGCATGCAATTTGACAATTCTGCACGCCTTCAACTCAACTTCGGAAATTGGTCAATTGGACTGGTGTGAATTTGTAGTCAGCAAAATGATCGAAAGCAAGCAACAATGGAGCAAAAGTAACGGGAGGTGGTTTTCAGGACCACTTACTTTTCTGGCGGTAAGGGTGTGTTTTGGTTATTTTATATATATGCATTCAATGGATGGTGAAACTAATTGAGCATTTACAGATATTGTATTGCGAGATGGTGGAGTGTAAAGGATTAGAAATACAAAGGACTGATTCAATATTAGATGCTTGGACCAGTGAAGTGATAAGGAGGAGAGTCATTTGTGAATTGGATGAAGGGGGCTTGGGTTTCGGGCAGGTGATCCCAAAATACAGATCAATGGTTGTTTATAGAGATCAGAAAAGGCAGAGTTTCTCAGCTGAGGTAATCCAATAAGTATAATAACGAGTGTCCATTTGAATATCGTTAGAATTATAGCATTCAAAAGGTTTGTGAATTGGAATGTTTGAATTTGATAAGACATTCTGATTCTGCAAATTTAACAGTGCATTTGAAATCTGATAAGACGTAACTTTGTCTTCAAATTTAGGATTTGTTGGACTAAACATTAAGTTGTTTGTGTGCTGTATTTCATACAGGGCAGTGTAAGTGGTGCCAGTTCATCGAGAAGAAGGAAGAATGATTCAATGGGTGAGGCAGGAACAAGTAGTATGGCAGGGAAAGCGACTGCTCCAGTAAGGTGTTCACAAAGAAAGAAAACAGCTGCGGCACCTGATATGCAAACAGCTGCGTCACCTGAAACACAGTCACCAGTAGTTGAGTCACCAACACGTGTTCTGCGTTCTTCGCTGATAGAAGAGACTGTTCCCGTGAAGGGTTCACCAAGAAAGAAAACAGTTTCAGAAACTAAATCAACTGGCGGAACTGGTATGAAAACACCTGAGAAGGGGGGGAGAACAGAGAGAGTTGGAAGGAAGTTACCACCTTCATGGGCATCCAACAAATTCGATGATAAGGAAAACATAACTGTGGAGGATGAAGATAATACAGAGGAAGATGTTGAGGTAGGACAAATTTGGTAGAGTAAAATTTAAAGATTTATAGGTTTGGAAATAATGTGGTAACTGAAACAATTGTGCAGGGGTTCTTGGAGGATGTTCTCATAACACAGGATCAACTTCGTGAAGGGGCGAATAATATAAGTTCGGCACAACGGGGTAAGACCAGATTCTTACCGCACAGAAGAGCAGCGAGTACTGCTGCGACAAGAATAAGAGTTGAAGTCAATGCACTGAACACCGACGAAGAGGTAGGCGCAGCAGTGGAAAATAGTCCAGACTATTCGTCAATGAATGAAGAGGTACACGATTACACAATGGATGAAGAACCGCAACAAGAAAACTTCAATTATGAAGAAATGGTAGACAATGTAAGTTTTTTTAAATGTTGGTGCACAATATATGTGGTTTCATCATTTAATGTTTTCCCAATAATTGTGTCAGGTGATGAGGGAAAACCCAGTGTGCAATGTTGAAAAGGAACCACCAAAAAAGGGGGCTGGAGGAAGTAGTGAGCCGTCTAAAAAGAGTGGGATGAGGAAAAAACATACTGCGCCTCCACATGTTTTACAAGATCGATTGAAAAGGCGAAATGATATGAGAGGAGTGTCGGAAGAAGAGGTATTTTTGTAACTGAAACATGCTGCGTGCATTTTGATTTAAATAACGACCGTGCATCAGTTTGAACTTCTGAAGTATTTTTCATATGACTCAACAGATTGCAATTGCTGAAGTGAGACAATTCGCAGAGAGTGTAAAAACTGCTTTTCTAGACTATGTTTGTGTTTCGGGTGATATAAGTCTTCAATACCCAGACAACTTGAGTTTACAGCAGATTGAGAATGATCTGAGAGATACATTAGGAATACCAACTTGTACGCCAATGACTGAAGATGTTCATGCTAGAGAGGAAAGAGCAGAAGCAGATGAGGGAGCGAGTGAAGCGATCTTTTCAAACAATCAAGTTGCAGAAAACGCCGGGGTGGCAGCGGACATGGACTCCATTTCTGAAGTAAATGTGAAAAGAAAACGTGGACTACCTTCTTCTTCCAAATCACCATTTGTAATGAGAACGGTTGATGTCAATTCAACTCTACCAAAGAATGCAAATCTGATTTGCAATTGGTTGTTCAATTTACACGAAGACCCGAGGTAAAGGGATTAAAATGGTCATATTTCATACATATAGTAAATGTAAAAACGTTCGACATTGGATACCCTAACAATATAATTTGTTATGTAATGCAGCGACATAGTTTGGATGAATGGAAAGTTATCTGTGCCAAGGGTGGTGTTGGAGAGCTTGGAGGATGGAGAAAAGGTAATTTCTGAGGTGCTAACTCTGTGGGCATTACACCTTAATTTTGAAGAGAGATTAAGAAGCCCAGATTCTCCATCTAGGGTGTTCCTACCCATCTCGATTTCGGTAAGGGCATGATGTGTATATCTAGTGACATCATAATAGGAAATTAGTGTTTACAACTATATTTGGGTTTTAAATTTATTATTGTTGAGTAGATGAACCTGAACATCGTAGACGAAGATATGAGATATGAGGCAATAGGAAAAGCAATCAGCTTACTATTCAGTGGCAACGATTCTCCTAAGTTGAAAGACTTTAATATGGTACGCTAGCTGTTTTCATTCCAAAAATTTAGGTCGTATAATGTATTACTAACAACTGTCGCTTGAATTAGATATTTGTGCCGATGTTGCGAGATAAAACCTTTTATTTGATGGTGTTCAACCTCAAACATCTTGGTGTTGAGATACTGGAGGCAAAAAACGATGATACACCTTTACCCGCACCATACGGCAACAAAAATGAGATTATGGTATGAAATTCATTAATGCAGTATGCTGGTTGATAAATGGCAGTATGCTGGTTGAAGAATGGCAGAACTCAGATCTGTGGTTTACAAATGCAGCGGCAAGACTTGGTCAGATATCTACAAGAAATGGGATATGTTTATGCGAACGACCTGAACAGAATTCAAATAAAGAGAGTAAAGATGAAGTGGGGCGCACGAACAAATGAAGTGGATGATGCTATTGCTGTAATGCGAATGATGGAAACATATATGGGAGGAAAAGGGAAAGAGTGGCAAACCCATATGGCAGCAGTAACAGGAAAACAAGTAAGATCTAGCTATTTTATTGTTCAACTATTTAACAATTTATCTGTTATTATAGATTTTGATCTTTTTTAAATGGAATCTATATGCAGCAATCATCCAGCATAAACAAATTACGGAAATGGTATCTTTACAACATTCTAAATTCAGAAGTAAACGAAAAGAGGGGATTTGTACTTGGATTGGCAAAACAGTATGACGCATACCCGGACAGCAAGAAACTTGAAATTATTCAAAATAGAAACAACAGGCTTGCTGAAAGAGGGAGAAAAGTGCTTAAATTGTTTTAGACAAATCCTACTTTTATGTAACGATCACGAATGTCTGTTAGCAAGTATTTTGTGTATGTAACGAAGGTCTGTTAGCAAGTATGTAACGATCACAGGGATAAGTATTTTGTGTATGATGCATACCGATAACAGGTATCGGGTCTTTTTGGATAGTAGGTGATATGTCAAAAGTATTGTGTATCGGGTCTTTTTGGAAAGTAGGTTATGTAAATACATCCGTTGTGTTAATGACTTATGTATTATTTCAGTAATGATAGGGATATGACTTATAAAATATAGCGGTATGACATATGAAATAAGGGGGTATTATAAGGTGGTATTACATATGAAATAAGGGGGTAATGACTAAGGGGTAATGAAAATTAAGGGGGTATGACTTATGAAATAAGGGGGTAATGAGTTATGAAATAAGGGGGTAATGGATAAGGGAGTTATGAAATAAGGGGGTATGGACTTACAGAATAAGGGGGTAATGAAAATTAAGGGGGTAGTGCCTAATGAAATAAGGGGGTAATGGCGTATGAAACAAGGGGGTAATGACTTATGAAAGAGGGGGTAATGAGTTGTGAAATAAGGGGGTAATGACTTACGAAGTAAAGGGGTAATGGATATTAAGGGGGTAATGGATAAGGGGGTAATGAAAATTAAGGGGGTATGACATATGAAAATAAAGGGGTAATGATTTATGAAATAAGGGGGTAATGAGTTATGAAATAAGGGGGTAATGAGTTACAGAATTTGGGGATATGACGTATGAAACAAGGGGGTAGTGCCTTATGAAATAATGGGGTAATGGCATATGAAACAAGGGGGTAATAATGATGTGGAAGAGGGATATGACTTATAAAATATAGCGGTATGACATATGAAATAAGAGGGTATTATAAGGTGGTATTACATATGAAATAAGGGGGTAATGGCTAAGGGGGTAATGAAAATTAAGGGGGTTTGACTTATGAAATAAGGGGGTATGGACTTACAGAATAAGGGGGTAATGAAAATTAAGGGGGTAGTGCCTAATGAAATAAGGGGGTAATGGCATATGAAACAAGGGGGTAATGACTTATGAAAGAGAGGGTAATGAGTTGTGAAATAAGGGGGTAATGACTTACAGAATATGAAGGTATGACATATGAAACAAGGGGGTAGTGCTTTATGAAATAAGGGGGTAAACTAAGGGTGTAATGCATTATGAAATAAGGGGGTAATGCCTTACGAAGTAAAGGGGTAATGGATATTAAGGGGGTAATGAATATGAAGGGGGTATGACATATGAAAATAAAGGGGTAATGATTTACGAAATAAGGGTGTAATGTGTTATGAAATAAGGGGGTAATGAGTTACAGAATATGGGGATATGACGTATGAAACAAGGGGGTAGTGCCTTATGAAATAATGGGGTAATGGCATATGAAACAAGGGGGTAATAATGATGTGGAAGAGGGATATGACTTATAAAATATAGCGGTATGACATATGAAATAAGAGGGTATTATAAGGTGGTATTACATATGAAATAAGGGGGTAATGGCTAAGGGGGTAATGAAAATTAAGGGGGTTTGACTTATGAAATAAGGGGGTATGGACTTACAGAATAAGGGGGTAATGAAAATTAAGGGGGTAGTGCCTAATGAAATAAGGGGGTAATGGCATATGAAACAAGGGGGTAATGGCATATGAAACAAGGGGGTAATGACTTATGAAAGAGAGGGTAATGAGTTGTGAAATAAGGGGGTAATGACTTACAGAATATGAAGGTATGACATATGAAACAAGGGGGTAGTGCTTTATGAAATAAGGGGGTAAACTAAGGGTGTAATGCATTATGAAATAAGGGGGTAATGCCTTACGAAGTAAAGGGGTAATGGATATGAAGGGGGTAATGAAAATTAAGGGGGTATGACATATGAAAATAAAGGGTAATGATTTACGAAATAAGGGGGTAATGAGTTATGAAAGAGGGGGTAATGAGTTGTGAAATAAGGGGGTAATGACTTACAGAATATGAAGGTATGACATATGAAACAAGGGGGTAGTGCTTTATGAAATAAGGGGGTAAACTAAGGGTGTAATGCATTATGAAATAAGGGGGTAATGCCTTACGAAGTAAAGGGGTAATGGATATTAAGGGGGTAATGGATAAGGGGGTAATGAATATGAAGGGGGTATGACATATGAAAATAAAGGGGTAATGATTTACGAAATAAGGGGGTAATGTGTTATGAAATAAGGGGGTAATGAGTTACAGAATATGGGGATATGACGTATGAAACAAGGGGGTAGTGCCTTATGAAATAATGGGGGAATGGCATAAGAAACAAGGGGGTAATGACCTAAAAAGGAAGGGTGTAATGCATTATGAATTAAGGGTGTAATGTGTTATGGGATGTAATGCCTTATTAAATAAGGGTGTAATGGCTTAGTAAATATTGTGTAATGAAATATGAATTAAGGGTGTAATGTCTTATGAATTAACGGTGTAATAGCTTGCGAAATAAGGGTTGCGAGGCAATTGCGAAATATGAATTTTAAAACACAAATGAAAATGCATGCATATGATGGAATCGGTCCATTACAAGTTGCTACAAAATGATATAACGGAGTACTGACACATGGGAAAACCAGTTAAAACATGTAACAAACAATGGTACATATTTTAACTGGATCAAAAGGACCCATATAAACAAAAAATCACCCAATTGTAAAGGTTAACTACACCCAAAAAGCAAATGATGGTTGAACCTTGATTTCACTTCGGGTCATTGAGTTGCTCCTTTAGCGGACAATTGCGCGAATCATGATTGCCTAGAGTTAGACAGAATTTACACATTCGCGGAGCACGTTCAGGTTTGTTGATGGCTTTCTCAAACTCAGATTCAAGGCGTTTACCAGAACCTTTTGTATGCACAGCAGCCGGAGGCTTTACAAGTAGTTCTGTAGGCTTTGGCGCTCCAATCAATTCACCTATGATGGTACTTTTGCAACGAACTGATTCACCAGCACTAACTTCTTCAAAATGTACACGAATCTCCTTCAACTTATGATGAATATACTCTGTCTTCAAAGTATCATTGGCAGCAAGATTTACACATGCATTAAACTCCGTCCATAGTTCTTGCTCAGCAACAACAGGTTGTTCAAAAGTTTGACAATCTTCAACTAAGCATGGGTCCGCACCTTGAGCAGCAGTTTCAATGGCAGTTTTGGTCCATCTATTTAGAACATACTTAGCTGGGATTTTTCCGATGCCTGCGTATTTTAAGGCAGCGAAAACATGGCGGCACAGTATTCCCACCCTTTCAAAAAGCCTACAAGTGCAAGCAAAATGCTGGTTGCTTTGATGGTGACACACCTACAATAAATATATATATATATATATAACAGTTAACATAGAAACACGAAATGTAATTCCAGGATGGAGTGATGAACAAAGATAGGAAAAAAATGCACCTGAAATGTAGTTTCTTGGTACCTCGGATCTTGAATTTCATGAGTTGTGATATTTTCATGTTCAACAACTTTGATAATTGACACATGAAAACACGACGCACAAATTTCCTTTTGAACATCTTGAAATAATTTCCTTGTGTAATGGTTGAGCGCATCAACCTCAATTGATAAAGGAGTTTTCTTAACTGACTTTTTGCTTTGATTTTCAGTGTCACACTTGCACTTAGTTTGACGCTGGCTTTCAAGCGCACTGTTGAAATTCATAAAAAAAGCAACCAAAGTCAGATCCTTGTTAAGAAAAGTGCCGAAAAATGAATTCTGGCTTTCGGAGCGTGAAGTTGTCCTCAAAAGTCCACCAAGCGGGATATCTCTAAAGTAGGCAGGGATCCAAAATTCTCTGAGACGAAACATTTTGGATAACCATTTGTTACCGGACATTTCGTATTCTGCCATAAGCTGAGACCACTTGTCTTCGAAATCTTTGGTTTCAATGTGATAATCATAAACAAGCGATTTCATTCTAGAACGGAACTCCTGCACCCTACATGCGCTGTATCCAACCTGATAAAAAAATAACATGATACACTAGTATGCAAGCTTGATGTACAATATATCAAGTTGGTTAACAGAATATATACATGAAAAATAAAGAGTACCTTTACAGACAACTTCTTCATAATATGCCATATACAGAATCTATGATGCGTGCCAGGCATCACCTTGGGTACAACTACTCGTAGAGAAGGGTCTTCATCGGTTAACACTATATCAGGCGCACGACCCATACATTTTAAAAAAGAGTTAAGAAGCCAAGTGTATGATTCAACATCCTCACGCGATAATAAAGCAGCAGCGAACGTTATACTATTCTTGTGATTATCAATGCCGGTGAAAGGGACAAAAATCATATTGTACCTGCAAAATGTTTCAAATTTAGACATCGGACACAAGACAAATGAGGGCGAAAATAATTTATAACACACCAACAACATATACTAATACCGGTTAAGAGAATATGTGGCATCGAAGGTAACAACGTCACCAAATGCTTTGAAATTCAACTGACAAGTTGGATCAGCCCAAAAAATGCGTGAAATAGCACCGTTGACGACGGAATACTCATAACAATAGGAACTGCATGACTTCTTTTTTTCCGCGAGATTATCAAGAACCATTTGAGCATCATGCTTGCCGATATATTGCACAACATCTCTATGAAAGTTGCGAAACTCAATCTCTTGAGCTCCGACATTGGCATAATCACCATACAATTGCTTCGCAATTTTATGAGCTTTAACAGGTCCTGTGTTTGCTTTTGATAAACCTACTATAAAATGCTGATGTAGCGTGCTCAACTTGCGCTTCCCTTTAAGAAACTGTGAGGCTTGACCTGTAGCCAGGCCGTGGTTATGAGCTTCAACAAATTCAGAAACGAAATACCCTAAAAATCCCCTTCGTTCGATAACCATAGAAGCTTCACATCCGCATCTTAGAGAAGGACAGTTCCGAATCCTTTTACCATTGGAAGTATCAAAGGAATTACTTAGAGGAAACCCTTGTCTGTTGCAGTAAAAGTATTTCTTTCTCAGTGTCCCATCTTTATACTTCCTTGTAGTACCACAGCGGACGTCGAAGTTACCTAACAGAGCATACTTGCGGTAAAAATCAAGAGCAACTTCTGCTGAGGGAAAACTCATACCAATGCGGGGCTTTTGGTCTTCAGAACAACATGGAATACCGTGTTCGACTACGTGTTCGTCGACGGGGGGATCGTCTACAGAAGCAAACGAAGCTTCAGGTGACAGGGCTGGTGGTTCATCATAAGCTGCCGGTTGAGATACTGGGACAGGATTGCTTGAAGAAGTACCGTCATCCATAGTTGATTGAGCTGCCGGTGGGACGTTCAGCTGATGGTCCGTAGGTTCTTCCATTAGAGGGTTTTGAAGCTTCCATGGGAAGCCATTTTAACAGTCAGGAGAGGACGGAAATTGAAATTAGAAATATATTTTGGCGGACAGAGAATTGCAATTTGCAATAGTGTATATGACATTGGGTCAGGAGAGAGAAATTGTGATAATGTCTAATTTGCCCTTCTAATAGAAATACGACTTAATTTTATATAGATTTAAAATGGAAAAAGGTAAGTAAGTGGATAACACGTGTCATGTTTAGATGATTTTGACGGCTGAGATGAGTGGGTAAGATGGTGCCTCATAGTTTCATTCTAATTTTGGTGCCTCATTTGAACGCTCCTCTATGTGTGGTACTCTCAAGCATATATAGTCTCCACCGTACACCCTCTTCTCCTTAAGTTTATGGCTGAGGGTAGCGCATTATTAAATAATCGCCACATAAATTTTTATGACCTTTCCTTGTGCCTTCTTCACTCTCCACAACTTTTGCCAGAATGCTTTAAATTGCCTGTTATCCGATGTTTCCCCCTCACTGCTCTTGTAATAAATTTTCTTCATGGTAATTTCTTTGTCCTCCACTCTCAGCCATGACACACTGTTAGAAATAAACACAACAGGATAGAACCAATGATTAAGATGATGGAGTACACCACCGTGTCCACAGCCGTTAACAAGTCCGAATTGGGGAAGTATTTGGCTTTGTATATTGATACGACCAAGGGACCAAGCCAGTGTTTCATGGACGCTGCCCACGCTGGGGTATCAGGCCTGCAGGCCATACACCCCAACCGTTTTAGTATTCGGATGTTGGAGGTGGGAATCGACCCCAGGCTCCCTTTGACACATATCCTTTTGGTATGGGAATGTGACACCAATTGAGCTGCAGCTTAATTGGTGTCACATTCCCATACCAAAAGGATATGTGTCAAAGGGAGCCTGGGGTCGATTCCCACCTCCAACATCCGAATACTAAAACGGTTGGGGTGTATGGCCTGCAGGCCTGATACGGCAGCGTGGGCAGCGTCCATGAAACACTGATCCGTCCATGGAATCGCAAGGACAAACTCATCTTACTATGGCTTCGATCTACGCTAACCAACTCTCTGCTGGGTCATGTGGCTCGTGGAACCACCACTTCTGAAGTCTGGAACATGCTAGAGCAGATGTTTCACTCCCAAACTCGAGCGCGCCAGATGCATCTCAAGCAACAGCTTCAAACGCTCCCCAAAGGTTCCATGTCCATTCTTGACTATGTCGAGAAGAAACGTGCCATTTCAGATTCATTAGCTGAATGCTTGACCACCATCTCTGATGAGGACTTTGTTTCCTTTCTCTTATTCGGTCTTGGCCCTGAATATGGTGCCTTCAAGTCAGCCCTTAGCATTCGGGTGGAGCCTGTTTCCTCCAACGAATTGCTTGGTCTTCTTCTCCAGGAAGAACAGCGTCTTGAGGATGATCACAAAGATTTGTCTCCACTGTCAGCCAATGTCGCTACCAAGGGTGGTGGCTCTAATCGCTCAACTCAACCTCCAGGACCTTCAGCCGATCGCCCAAAGGCTCATTGTCAGATTTGCTCCAAACCCTTTCACGAGGCTCGCAACTGTTATCAACGTCTCAACATGGTTGATTTTCCACCCACTCGCCGTCCTGAGAAGCAGTCATCAAGGAAACCAGCATCCAACTCCATGCAAGCTCATGTCGTCACAAACAATAGTCCATCCACTCTCACTGATCCGTGGATCGTGGATTCTGGTGCAACAAATCATGTGGCTGCTGATCTTGGAAACATGAGCATCCGATCTGAGTATACTGGTAATGACAACTTGGTTGTTGGAAATGGTCAGTCTCTCCCTATCTCTCATTTAGGTCAATCGGTTTTAACTGCTAAGTATGTTTCTGATTCTCTGCCCCTCAAAAACATCCTTGTTGTTCCAAAAATTTCTAAAAACCTCATCAGCGTTTCTCAATTATGCAAGGACAATAATGTTATCCTTGAATTTCATGCTAATGTTTGTTATGTCAAGAACCTGCAGGGTCGGATTATACTAAAGGGGGACGTTGAGAATGGTTTGTATCGGCTTCCTTCCAGTCCGGTTTCTTCCTGTCATAGCGTCTTTGTGGGTGAACGTGTTTCTGCCTCTTGTTGGCATCATCGCTTCGCTCATCCACATGAGTCTGTCCTACGTCGTCTGTTAACTGATTTTAACTTACCAGTTTCCACAAATAAAATGCTCCTTCCTTGTGGCTCTTGTCAGTTAGGCAAAAGTCATCGTCTTCATTTATCTAATACTCATGTCTCTTCGGAACACCCTTTTGATTTAGTTTACTCGGATGTATGGGGCCCTTCTCCTATACCTTCCATGAATGGCAATCGATACTTCGTCTTATTTATTGATGATTGCACAAAATTCATCTGGGCTTACTTTCTCACCCACAAATCTCAAGTGTTGTCAGCTTTCACTCAATTCAAGATGATGATCGAAACACAATCCTCCACAAAAATCAAAGCTTTGCAATCCGATTGGGGTGGTGAGTATCGTAATGTATCATCATTCTTACAATCTCAAGGTATTTTACATCGTATTTCATGCCCTTATACACCTGAACAAAATGGTGCTTCTGAAAGGCGTAATCGCACTATTGTTGAAAAAGGTCTTGCTCTCCTTGCTCACTCTAAATTACCTATAGATTTTTGGGAGCCTGCATTTCACACTGCAATTTATCTCAACAATAGGACAATTACGCCCACTCTTCAACATAAATCTCCTTATGCCTGCTTATATAATCGTCAACCAGATTATACATTTCTTAAATCATTCGGTTGCTTGTGTTATCCATATGTTCGCCCTTATAATAACACTAAGCTCGAGTTTCGATCATTACCCTGCATTTTCATAGGCTACAGTGCTAAACATAAGGGTTATCTGTGCTATCATGTTACTTCTTCTCGTACATATATTGCAAGACATGTCGTCTTTGATGAGTCTAATTTTCCCTTTCCCGATCACAGCTCTACAGTTCAGTCGGAATCTTCACCATACTCGTCACTTCCTATTCAAACTCTTGAGCTTATTGCATCGGTTGGACCTCCTGACCCTGCTGATCCATCGATCTTGGCCTCTCCTGATTCTACTGTTTCCCCTCTTTCTTCAAGCGGACAAAATGTTCCCTTGTCTTCTCGTTCACAATCTGGTTGTCCTTCGTCTGTCTCCTCAGGCCTCACGCCATCTTTGTCGTCTGAATCAGACCCTATACCATCTCATACTCCCGTTACTGAGTTGTCTCCAACAGAAACCAGTTCGGCCACCGAACCATATCCAAAAGCCCCCACATATTTCCGACCGGCTGCAAATTCAAAGCATCCTATGGTAACGAGAGCCTCTACCTCTTCTCTTAAACCCAAGATTTTCTCCGCCACCAAATATCCACTAGTACCTGATATATCTGACCCTGAACCAAAAACATTTTTGCAAGCCACAAAAAATCCCAATTGGCAACATGCTATGCAGTTAGAATTTGATGCCTTAATGACTAATAGGACTTGGGAACTAGTTCCCAGGCCTCGTTCTGCTAATGTCGTTGGTTGTAAGTGGACTTTCAGGATCAAGAGGAAACCAGATGGATCTGTTGAAAGGTATAAAGCTCGTTTAGTTGCGAAAGGGTTCAATCAAGAAGAGGGTGTGGATTATTTTGATACTTTTAGTCCCGTGATCAAGCCCACCACTATTCGAGTGATCTTAAGTATTGCAGTTACTCGAAATTGGAAACTCCGTCAGGTCGACATCGACAATGCATTTTTGAATGGTGACTTATCTGAGACGATCTACATGGATCAACCACAAGGGTTTGTTGATTCTAATCGGTCATCGTACGTCTGTAAACTCAAGAAGGCTCTTTACGGGCTCAAGCAGTCTCCGAGAGCCTGGTTTCAGAAATTGCAACACTCATTACTTCAGCATGGATTCAAACCTTGCATTTCAGACGTCTCTTTATTTATTAAACATCATGGCT
The DNA here is from genome assembly GCA_033675395.1 of Rhodiola chrysanthemifolia. NCBI lineage: Eukaryota > Viridiplantae > Streptophyta > Magnoliopsida > Saxifragales > Crassulaceae > Rhodiola > Rhodiola chrysanthemifolia. The sequence continues at coordinate 37,070,294 of CM066204.1, forward strand.
CGGATGTGGTTTATGTGCTCGTTTATGTTGACGATCTAATCATTACGGGGTCCAATTCGGTTTTCATTGATAACTTTGTAAAGTATCTGAATTCGGTGTTCTCCTTGAAGGATCTGGGTGATCTAAACTTCTTCTTGGGAATTGAGGTACATCGCTCTTCATCCTCTCTATTTTTATCTCAACGTAAGTACATTTTGGACTTACTTGACCGCAGCAATATGATGGGAGCAAAGCCTATAGCATCCCCTGCAGAACCCGGGTCCAGATTATGTGTTGGGGGCGATCCTCTTACTGATCCACATCTTTATAGGAGCATCGTTGGCGCCCTACAATATGTGACTATTACCCGTCCTGAAATTTCTTACTCCGTTAATCGAGTTTGTCAGTTCATGCACAGTCCATCTGATCACCACTGGGCTGCGGTAAAACGAATTTTACGTTATCTTAAGGGAACTATCGATGATGGTTTGTTATTTCGTCCTTCACGTGATTCACGCTTGGTTTGGTTTGCTTCGCTGACGCTGGTTGGACCTCAGATCCAGATGATTGCCGATCCCAGCACGGTTTCTCCATTTACTTTGGAGGAAACCTTGTCAGCTGGTCATCTCGAAAGCAAAAGGTAGTCGCTCGCTCCAGCACTGAAGCAGAATATCGGGCCATTGCTTTTGCATCTGCTGAGTTGATTTGGCTTCGCCAATTGCTTCAGGAAATGTCCATGTCTTCTGTTCAGGCACCTATACTTCTGTGCGATAATATTAGTGCTACGTTTCTTACCGCTAATCCGGTCTTCCATCAACGCTCCAAGCACATAAAAATATCAGCGTAGCCTACGGTCATTTCTAATTTTTATGTCCTTGTATACAGGTTAGACCTAGTTTGTCATATGTCAATCATTAAGGCTCTAAGTGTAATTAGTAAATCCTTAAGGCTCTAAGTGTAATTAGTCCTTGTATACAGGTTGATAAAATCAAAACGGATCAGTCTGTTCTGTTCAGTTGAACAGACTTTTTTCACCAATCGTTTCATGTGTTCTCCTCCTCGTTTCTCTCTTGTCCACTGTTTCATTGCCTGAGTCTCTTCACATGGTATCAGTGCAAAAAACGACGATCGGACCTTGAGAACTTGATACTGAGTTCATCATATCTTCTTCTTTCATCTGTTTGATCTGAAAAAAAATTTCTTCTCTTTGTTCCTGAATCCATGGCTGCTCCTGGTTCAGTTGATGGTCTCGGTGCGGCTGCATCAGCGTCGAACTCTTCGACTGGTCTGATTGTCAGTCCGGCATCAGATTATTTCAATCCTGCGGATGACCCTTTATTTGTTGGCCATAATGAGAACATTGGCAGTTCTCTTGTTACCCAGAAGCTACAAAATGCTGACAATTATATTCCATGGCGCAAGTCCATGTCCAGGGCTCTTGGTGTTAAATCAAAGCTCAGTTTTGTCGAGGGCTTGATTCCCAGGCCAGTTGACAAACCCTCAGATCTTGCAAAGATCCTCACTGGGTAGCTGCTATGGAAACTGAACTCAATGCTCTCCAAACTAATAACACGTGGGTTCTCACAACTCTGCCTCCAGGTCACAATGCAGTGGGGAGCAAATGGATTTTCCGTATCAAGCGAAGATCTGATGGAACTGTTGAAAGGTATAAAGCTCGCTTGGTTGCTCGAGGCTTCACTCAAGAGGAAGGCTTAGACTACAACGAAACGTTTGCCCCTGTCGTCAAAATGACCACAGTTCGTATTGTTTTGGCTCTTGCAGCATCTAAGAACTGGCCATTATTCCAACTAGATGTGGATAATGCCTTTCTTCATGGGGATCTAGATGAAGATGTCTACATGACTCTCCCTCCCGGGTACTTTAAAACAGAAAAACAACAAGGAATGGTTTGCAAACTTACGAAAAGTTTATATGGGCTCAAACAAGCTCCTAGACAGTGGTATAGCAAGTTTGCAGATGCTCTCTTAACCTATGGATTTACTCAAAGTGCTCATGATCACTCTCTCTTCACATATGATCATAATGGGGAATTTCTCATTCTTCTAGTTTATGTCGATGATGTGGTAATCACAGGAACCTCTATATCTCGCATTAACTCAGTAAAAGAGTTCATTCATAAGGCTTTTCGTATTAAGGATCTAGGTCAGCTGCGGTACTTTCTTGGCCTAGAGGTTTCCAGGTCTAGTTCCGGAATTTTTCTCAACCAACGAAAATATGCCATGGACCTTCTAACTGAGTGTGGTCTCCTAGCATGTAAACCAAGTACTACTCCTATGGATATCAAGCATAAGTTAGCTCTATCTACAGATGATAAACTATCAGATCCTACAAAATATCGAAGGCTAGTAGGGAAGCTCATCTACCTGAATGTAACAAGGCCTGACATTGCGTTCCCAGTGCACGTCCTTAGCCAGTTTCTTGCAGCGCCTACAGCTGAACACCTTCAGGCTGCCACCAGAGTGCTCCGTTATATCAAAAGTGCTCCTGCTCAGGGCCTTTTCTATCCATCTGGGGTTCCTCTGGTGCTGGAAAGCTTTTGTGATGCCGACTGGGCCTCGTGTCCTGTTACTCGCCGCTCTACGTCTGGCTATTGCATAAAGCTTGGCTCTTCCCTTATTTCGTGGCGTAGTCGGAAGCAATCCACCGTATCCCGGTCTTCCGCCGAGTCAGAATATCGTGCCATGGCTCACACCTGCTGTGAAGTGGTTTGGATTGCCGCCGTTCTGCGAGAGCTACACATTCCCGTTGACACGCCAATTCCTTTGTACTGCGACAATAAGGCAGCGAGTCATATTGCTAAAAATCCGGTTTTTCACGAACGAACTAAACATATAGAAATCGATTGCCATGTGGTTCGACAGCACTTTACCTCAGGCTTTATTGTTCCTCTGTACCTTCAATCTGCCGCGCAGCCTGCAGATCTGTTCACTAAAGCATTGCCGGCCGAAGTTCTCCTCCGATGTGCAATCAAGCTAGGCGTTTCCAATTTTCTTCATCGCCGCGCTTGAGGGGGGTATTAGACCTAGTTTGTCATATGTCAATCATTAAGGCTCTAAGTGTAATTAGTAAATCCTTAAGGCTCTAAGTGTAATTAGTCCTTGTATACAGGTTGATAAAATCAAAACGGATCAGTCTTCATCGCCGATAAAGTGCTGATAAAGTGGTTTGGATCAATTAAGCTGATAAAGTACGGATCAGTCTTCATCGCCGATAAAGTGGTTTGGATCAATTAAGCTGCAGCTCAATTGGTGTCACATTCCCATACCAAAAGGATATGTGTCAAAGGGAGCCTGGGGTCGATTCCCACCTCCAACATCCGAATACTAAAACGGTTGGGGTGTATGGCCTGCAGGCCTGATACGGCAGCGTGGGCAGCGTCCATGAAACACTGACTTGGTCCCTTGGTCGTATCATATATTTTGCTGGCTGATAAGCAAATTCGGATTGCATAAGATTCTTGCTGCCTGTTTTACAAGAAAAGCGTCATTCACCAAATTAAATAACTAACTTGGAAGCCCATACCTCCTTCCAGCTTAATTTGGCTTACACATTTCTCTTTTGCTTACCCAAGTAATGTCACCTTTTTCCTTTGCATCGTTCCACCAACAGAAAACAGTACAGTGTAATTGGGAATTCTTAAAACATGACATAACATATACAGTGGGGATATAGCCTGAATAACAGCTTTTATAAGTATTTCTTTACATGCGGCAGACAACAGCTTCTCCTTCCAATTTATGTGCTCTATAAATTTGAACAGATCAGTTTTCTTCCTGTTAAAACAGATCATAGGGAGACCCACCAGATATTTCTCTATTCTCTCCACTGATTAATACTGTAGAGCTTTCCTTTCACATACATTATTACCAAAGCAGATCTCTGATTTGTTGTATAATTTATTTTCTGCCCCGATAGCTTCTCAGTACACTTTTAAATCTAAGCAAGCATATCCTCAACTTCAGCCCTTAAAAACATGATACTGCAAATAATAACAGAATATTTGACACAACAGGAGCCTTTTGCTAACTTTAACTCCCCTGATTAACTAATCTAAACATCTCGCCAGCCAGCCATTCAGTAGTGCAAATAACAAACAGATATGGGGACAGCGGATGATCGCCTTGTCTCCCTGCTGGTCTGAAGACATCAGACATTCACTTTTACTCTGTAAGATAATTTTCTTAACCCAATCTTCCGGAAAACCCAGTTTCAATTGTATCTCTTCTAAAAAATTTCCAATCTACTCGACTTGCTCATGTCTAATTTTTATGTAATGCATACACATTCATGAGCTAATAAAATGTTAACCTGCAAGTACTTTGACTTACTGATAAAACAGCTGGGGGAGGGCATCCTTCAGTCTATTAGCCATTGTCTTTGTTATTATCTTCATTGCCACGTTCACCAAACTACTGATAGGCTCCATCTCTTCCGGGCTCGTTCATTTAACTTTTTTCCAAGCTGCCTCCGTTTAAAAAATCAAGTGCATACATAATCTATGACGACATCCCTCTTTATTATAATCCGCCATTATCCCGGAGCTTTAGTTGGGCTGGACTTCAATTGATGTAAAAGGGGCACTCAGTTTTTTGACTTCTGTCCTCATCTCCAAGTGTTGCTTGCGGACAAAATATTTCTTCATACTGCTCTACCGCTATATTGCAAATATTTTTTAATTTTTAAAGTGAATTTATTAAATTAACTAATTTAAGCTGTTGGTGGTGGTCATACCAATTAATTCAAATTATTTGAAGCCCATGTCGATAAAGCCTTTACTTGACGCACAAGGCACACGCCCTATGCTATAATTTTATTTCCTTATAGCATCTTCATCATGACTAAAACAAATGTCAATCATCTCTTATCTCGTATATAGTCATTACTCATGATCTATGTAGTCATTGACATCTCATTTATGACCAAACATAAAGTTCATCATCACTCTCTCTCTTATTTCTACATAAATACAAGCATATATAAATATTAAAATATATCAATATGTATATCTATGACTAAATCATGAAGAGAGTACATGATTTTTCCAGTCACCTCCCTTGACTCTTCTTCCTGACCTAAAAAATTCATGGTGGGAGAGATGATCTCATCAATTACTAATGAGCAAACAATGAGTCGAGAGACTCTCCGTTACACACAAAATCAAAAATGGAAAAGAAAAAGATCAAACTCCACTTCTACCATTTCACACGGTTTTGGGTGGGGTGTTGGTTTAATTTCTAAATATTATTTGGACCGAAAATATGATAAATATTATGTGTTACCATAAAATATTCTAATCAAATTTCTGATTGACTTAAATATAATTATCAATGGTTTATCAAAAAAAATATAATTATCAATAAGAATTTATTGTTAAGATATTCGAGAGTTAATATATATTCAATTGACGGTTACAAATTTTATTCGGATATATCGTGAGTTTCTAGTTCTCTTACTCTGAAAATACCGAAACGGAAGCACCAATCGAGAAGCTATCTCTGTATTCAGGTTCGTGTTTATTATACGTGCAAAACACCTAACATGATTTTGTTCTGACATGAGTATAATCTTTGTTTATTTGCTTCGGCTGCATGATTTTATTCTACCATGTAGCACTAAAATCCAAGCTGCGCTGAAAGCTTAGGAGTAGGAAGACGAAGCGGATCGAGAGCAGCTAGTGGGAGAGAGTGTTTAGGTTTTGGAGGAGGTGGATGATGGAGGACGGGAAGCTAATGAAGGTTGTGGGCTGTGTTGTGAGCTGTGTTGTGGCTGTGTCACTGTTACTGCGTATCGGTTTTGAGTTGGGCGCCTTCGTGATGTGTATTTATAAGGTGATCAATCGTTGCCGCTAGCCGGTAGCTTCTGTTTCCGCTTTGTGATTTTTGTATTTTATGTTTTCAGTTGGCTGTTGTGTTGTGATTGTGCAATTAGTTGAATGCTGCTTTTTGAAATTAGGGCGAAATTCCATAGCTAGGTTGTTGAAGAAAAACTGTTGATTTTCTTCTTATTCTTCATGCTTGTTTATTTTCCATTACTTAGTTGTATACCAGAATGCTTTTTTTTTTTCGGGTTCTGAATAATGAGACATTAGACATAAAACCATGCTTTCAATCAAATATTTTTTTTTTGAGAACTAAAGAAAGGTGGTTGAACTTTGAAGTATTGTCTAGTTTTGTTTAGTTGGTGATTGAGGGATATGTCGCGGTTAACTCTTTTGTTGGTACTTCTGTTTGAGATATAATTGATTGCTGCATTCAGTAAATTTGATTGTTAATGGTATCGATAAGACATATCAGTTTACAAGAAGTGAAGGTGCATAGTTTTATTTTCATGTCTAACGCGCTGCTGATGGTTTTTATGTTTGGTTCTTTCAGCAAATGTATTGTGTGCATCATCATCCTAGAAGGCTGCTAGCTTCTCTTTTGGAAATTATATCAGCTGTTGTTCTTGCTATTTGTCATGCCATTATCAATGTCATGTCTGGATGTTTTTGTTGCGCACATGTTCCTCGTCAATTGAACCCAAATGGGACTACAGTTGCAGCGCTCATATGCTTTAATAGTTCATGGTAAAGTTCATCATTTACTCATGACTTTATTGACTTCCTCTCTGATTTCATGAATCATGACAACTTTCGGCTAAACGTTTGATTTTTTACAATCATAATTCCATAAGCGAAATCAGATGGCGTATTAGGTTATTTTGACTCCTAATTTACTGATCATATTTGGTGGCCGAACTCCGGATTTCATGAATGAATAGATGATTCCGGCATCATACAAAATTGGTCCAAAACTTTAGTATCTACTTGTGTTTTTGCCAGGAATTTTTTTACCTTTTGTAATTGTTTCATTTTTTAACCTTCGGAATAGACATCATTTTGTAAGCACGAAATTAAATAACTGATGGCATAATATCATCTTATATACTACCATCAGATACACACAACGGAATTGTTATGGTTAACAGTCTCTGTTTTTATGGCCATTTTTCAACTTCCTAAAGCGTATAACTCCATCTGCAGGTTCACATTTGCCGCTGCCTCTCTTTGCTACCTAGTTAGTGCTGTATATGATCTCGGATACTTTCGGGACACTGTGAAACCTAGTTTCTTTGATAATGGTGGTTTGTTATCTCTTTTCTGTCTAGTGTTTGACATGCTTTATTTCTTATACTCTGCAAGCACCACCACCAGCACCGCACAGGTCATCCCTCCCAATCAGGCCGATATCGAATTGGAACAGCCTCAGTTACCCCCAACCAACTGCTAATGAGTCGAGATCCTGTTTTTCGCGAATGAAGACCGTTAAAGATAGTGTTTATTAGGTTTCAAAGTCAATAAGTAGTGGCATTAGTTAGTGTAGGACTTTATTGTTGAAGTTACTTTCTACTTTAGACTATAAGAAAGTCTTGGTTTCGATTAATAAAACAAGAAATTTCAGTGATTTCTCTTCTTTGTTTTTTTAACAAAGACATTAATTAATTGGGAAAGTATAAAAAGGGGTCCCGAATTCCATTAGTTAATTACTTTTTTTATTTTCTGTTAATTACTTCAATAGGGAATCTTTAACTCACACACAATTTTAATAAATTCAATTTATTAATTTAAAGTAGTGAATATTAACTAATATAAGTTGCTGGTGGTGATACCAATAAATGGAATTTAATTGGGCCAGAAATTGGGCCCAATTCGAACCCAGGGTGATAAAACATTTACTTTACTTTACGCACAAAGCACAAGCACTGAGCTATAATTCATCCACACCGTGACTAAAAAAAAATATGTCATTCATTTCTTTTATCTTTCATATAGTCATAATTCATGATCTATTTAGTCAATGACATCTCATTTATGACCAAACATAAAGTTCCTCATTAATCGATCTCTTATTTCTACATAAATACACGCATATAAATATTAAAATGTATCTCAATTTATAAGTCTTCAAAAATTATGAATATTTTAATACTTTGTAATTTTCAATATATATTCGTTACAAAATCTGGATTTTAACTGATAAAGTTCTAACGCCATTAGGATTGACTCAACTCTCATGACCAAAACCAAAAAAAGATCATAAGATGACCAATTTTTGATGTGGTCATAGGATGACATTTCTATGACTAGAAAAATCATAATAGGAATGCATGATTTTTTCAGTCACCTCTCATAATTCTTTTTCATAATCAAAAGATTATGGCGGGGATAAGTACTGTTGCCCTCATCGATTACTAATGAGCAAACAATGAGTCAGAGAGACTCTCCATTACCCACAATATCAAAAATGGAAAAAGAAAGAAAAAGATCAAACTCCACTTCTACCATTTCACACGGTTTTGGGTGGGTTGTTGGTTTAATTTCTAAATTAATTAATTGGACCGAAAATATGATAAATATTATGTGTTACCATAAAATATTCTAATCAAATTTCTGATTGACTTAAATATAATTATCAATGGTTTATCAAAAAAAATATAATTATCAATGAGAATTTATTGTTAAGATATTCGAGAGTTAATATATATTCAATTGACAGTTACAAATTTTATTCGGATCTATCGTGAGTTTCAAGTTCTCTTACTCTGAAAATACCGAAACGGAAGCATTAATTAAGTAAGTTTCTCTCTTATCACTATATAACTTGTGGAATTGTGTATCTACATAATATAGGTTGTAATCAATAGCTTTGCTCCAGCATATATATATCTAAGGATTCTGATCTCATTTAAATCATGATCCATTTACATTTTATAACTCCGAACTAATAAAATCTCTATTACCAAAATTTTGTATAAGTTTTGGTCGTTCTTTATTTTTTTTAACAGTTTGAAGGTTGTATCTCATCTATTATTGTGGCATTATTAATCAATGTTGTATCTACTTTCAGTACACCTTCAGCACCATGCTTCCCCAGAGAGTCACTACACCATTTGGTCGCTTATGTAACGTAGTTAGAGTATGTGACATAAGTACCAATCGCATAAGAGTTCTTAGGCGACTGATAAAAACAGGTTAGTCGCATGAAAACACTTATGTGACTGGTACTTATGTAGCTGATCAAAGTTTGTGACATAAGTATTCCAATGCGACTACATCTTATGTAGCTCACCAAAGTGTGTGACATAAGTATACTTATGCGACTACGTATTATGTAACACACACTAAGTGTGTCACATTAACGTACTTATGTCACAGGTTTTTCGTTGACCTTCTTCGTCATCTCGCGAATTTGAAATTGTTGATTTTCTCTTGATTGACCAGATGACTTTCACATTAAAGGCGTTTGGTTCACCAGCGATATACTTACGTGTCTGATATATTGAAAGTGAGTCGCGTAAGGAATGATGCATTTAATGATGAAACATAAACTTCTACACCAACCTTTCTTCCTCCTTCACTCCACCATTTATCTCCCACGGCTAAAACGAACTCAGCAGGTCCTCCATTGCCGAAAACCAGGTAAATTTTGTTTTATATGTAGTTTTAGTTTAAATTTGTTAGTTGCAAACCACACCATATATACGTTGATTTTCTTGAAAAAACTGAGTTTTGTAATACTTGGTGTTACAATATTATGTTGATTTTCGTTTTTATGATTATGAAGGTGAAGGCCACAATGGATAAAAGTTGGATGTGGTTAGAAAGGAGTGATACACGCTATATTCAAGGGCTTGTTGAATTTGCAAAGCGAAACGGAGAAAATACACATTTGTGTAGTTGTAGAAGGTGTTTGTTGGTTAAAGGAAGAATTACATCGAAGGAAATGTTTGTCCATTTGATGCATAATGGTATGATGAATGGTTACAATATATGGACATCACATGGTGAAATGAGTACTAAGCCTTCGGCATACATGTTGAGACAACAATGGCTTGCAGAGAGGTATGGAGAAACAAGTAATGGTGTTATGCATCACCAAACAAACCCGACTATGGAGATTCTTCGTGATTAGTTTCCCTTTCGACATATGCACCATGAGGATCATATGAATATAGATGATGATGGTGATTCAGATAGTAGAATGGCTTGCGGACTAGTCCAGCTTGAACTTTGCATAAATATCCATAATCGTATTTGCAAAAATGTAAAACAAAAGAGAAAGCTTATGAATCGAAACTCTCTTGCACATATTCGCAATCTTCACACACTATCGATCAGCAAAGAGGAAGGGGTCGTGGAGAGCAACTATATATGGAGAGTGTCTGTGTTCACTATGCGATTGATTTCCTTTTGAAATATTTGATTATTTTGAGCGCGATATGAGACTGAAGTAGAAGGCAGTAAATTAAGATCCGGAGAATCAACCTATTAGATGTGATAAGTTGAACTTAACGAGGCTCATGGGTGTGGTATGTTTCCATAAAACCGAGATCAAAGCATCTCAAGAGTCGCATTTGCGCACAATTGACATCCTTAGAGAAGCTACACTACACCAGTTGGTCAATTATGTCACTGACCAAAAAATGTCGTGTGTAAGGACGTTTTCAGTCGCATAAGGTCTTATGCGACTGAGGTCAGTGACATAAGGATCAGTCGCATAAAGGGTGTGACATAAGAAAAAATGCGACTCACTAATGGTCATCAGTCGCATAAAGTTTCTTAAGCGACAAACATGCATCTGCCGCATAAAGAGATGTCAGTCGCATTAGTAGAATTATGTGCGGGACGGATATCACTATTTTGTCACATAGGTTTGTCGCACAAGTAGCTATATAAGTGATATATGCTCAATCGTGTAAATGCAGTAATAATTGAAATCCTCTGCTTAAGCAAGTACCAACAATCTTATTCATAATCCGAAAAATAGTTCACAAACAAATCAAAAAGTTCACATCCAAATTATTCAACTAAAAAAACTTCAAAGAGTTCCCAACTTGAGCGGCGCATGCTTCAAAAGGCTCCCACCCCGAAACTAACATCATCGAAAGCATTGCACCCAATACCAGTTGTTGAAACGATGCCTCGCATCTTATTTCACAGCTTCCACTATGTCCTTCGTAAGTTCCTATTTCAGCTTCTTGAGCTCTAATGATAGCACTTATTTTGTCTTGCTCAGCTTTCTCAACAACAAACTTAGCTCTTTTGGCCTCCTGGGCCAAAAGTTAAGGTAATGCGCTCTACAGGGATCATACAGCTGTTTTGTCCTAGTTCGACAAACATAAGCTAGCCAAACACTTAGTTATTAAACTAGGGAAAAACCAAAGAACATATGTGAGTGTAGATATTATTATGAATTTGGGGTCATTACCTTCAAAGAAGCACCGCCAACCAAGAAACCATCCACATATGGTTGTCCACCCCAATTCCTTGCAATTAGCACCATTCACAGACCCTGTACTCTAACCAGCCAGCCATAAAACGAAGGAATTTAGTATCAGATTTAATATAGAACCAATGATCGCACTTCACACATAATGTTTTCTTGATACTTGATTCAAATAACGAGTTAAATTTTCATAGCTAGCCAAAAAATTTGGTCTTTGTGCACATCGTACAAACTCCATCAAAATCTGTGTGGAGAGTTACATAATAACACATGTTAGATTAATACCTCCATAGATGATCCAGCAACTTCAGGGCTGGTGTTTGCTGCAAGGCACTTCCGGAGTTCGAGATGTACCTGTCAAGAAGTAATTAATCTTGAGAGCAATTCTAAAATACAGAAGCCTAAGACGACCATTATGTACACATTATTTTCCTCTGAGAAACTTATCTTCCAGCGACTTTAGTATCCTACACCAAACTTCAATGCTTTTTTATGCCCTGTTTGTTCGTCTTCCAACTTCAACTTCAATGGTTTAGAAAGAAGATGCCGGCAGCTGGAGTGGGATCCTCTTGCTGCTGCACCATCCCCTCACACACCCAGCGCGAAGAGACCGATCTTGGGAGCGATATATCTGGCGGCGCGCATCGAACAGGATGATATGTGAAGCTGCGCCCGAATGGAGATCTGATGGTGAAGCGAGCTACGGCCGATCGAGAATGATGAAGCTGCGACGATGAAGATAGAGAAAAGATGAAGATGGCGTAGGGTTTTGGTCTTCAAGCCCATTTTCATATTATAATATTTTTTTAAGGCCATAGATATATGAATTTTATTGATGATGTGGTAGTATGTATGATGCGGGAATGAAAAAATTTTGGTTAAAATTTCATTCTTAATCGTCATATTCTTCTAGTGATATAATTAATGGACTAACTAATCATTGAGAATAAACATGATCTAATTAGTGGTCTAAATATTTATCAAAAAAAATTAGTGGTCTAAATAAACATTAACTTTAATATTATGTCGCTTAATTTATCAGGAAAAAAAACATTATGTCGCTTAACATGTTTTGATTAACCCTAAGCATGGTCTAATTAGGCGTTTGATTAACTATTAACATGATATAATTAGTGGTTTAATACTATATACACTTTACATACTTTAACGTTTTTATGATTTGTACTTAATACCACCATTAGCATTTAACATGTGTCCAACAAATCATTAACCCCTTGACATCACCTTTAATTGACCAACACTTATAATATGTAGTCTAACAATTAATTCGTAACATACACGTAAAATTAGGAACACATGATATAGACTCTCCGTTACACACAATATCAAAAATGGAAGAAAAAGCTCAAACTCCACTTCTAGCATTTCACACCGTTTTACGTGGCCTGTTGGATTAATTTCTAAATTAATTAATTGGACTGAAAATATAATAAATATTTTATGTGCTACTATAAAAGATAAGTCTAATAGAATTTCTGATTGACTTAAGATATAATTATGAATGAAAATATATTGTCCAGATATTCTAGAGTAAATTTGCTATATTTAATTGATAATTACCATATTTGTTTGAGTTTTTTTCTTCAAAAATGATCCATTTGAATTTTTCTCCATAATGACCTATTTTTTATAAAATCGGATCCTGGGATACCGGTTAGTTGAGTTTTCTAACAAACCGGATTCCGAGGATATAAAACCGGATCCTGGGATACCGGTTAGTTGGGTTTTCTAACAAAATGACACGTGGACTATATTTGGACCTTAAGTGTACGGAAATGGATCCAGTGCTGCAATGCAGATTGCTGCGAGTGACATAAAACGACGTCGTTTTACTTAAGTTGTTTAATTTGCCCTAATATGTATCATACGACGCCGTACGAAGTAAATATTGAGTTTTTTTTTATTTTAGTACAACTACGACTTTGTTTTTTTGGAAAATCAATCTCGGTTAAGGTTTCTCACGCGCCTCCTCTTTTGTTCCTACCCAGACGATTGACGAACGCCTTCGCGAATATATTTCTCCGAACCTATCTATTTCTAAGTTGATTCTCCGCGATTTGTGATTCAGCCGCTTGCGCTTCGTTGCCAGTCAAATTCCTCAACGGATTCGCATTCTATCGTCCCTGGTTGAACCCTAGACCGGCGATTTGAAGTTGATTTGGGTAAGTAAAATTATGATTTGAGTGAGCAGTGTATATTTGAAATTGTTGAAACTTTTTTAGGTTTGGATGTTGGTATCTCCTTAGTGATTCGATTAGGATTCGATTCTTTATGGTGTATTCTTTAAAAACGATACAAACTAAACAAGGTACATATTTATTTATTTTGGCTTGTTAGTCTTGCCAGTTAGTTTTTTGTGTAGATTCGGTTGTTTTTTTTTTGCAGCTTAGTTTTATAGTACATGTTGTTTGTGCCATGTGGTTCCTGTTTTTTTTTGCAGCTTGATTTTTGCAGTCCATGTTGATTGTGCCTTGTGGTTACTGTGATATTTTGCTCTTTATGTTATGCTTTTTGTAACCAAGTTAAAGATAGTTTCTCAATAGTTTTATTTTTTATGATGCTACATATAAATGTTCTACTTGTTTGGTTCTCTTAATGATTACAGACATTACTCATTTGCTTGTTTAGGTGAGAGTAACTACTGTGTTGGTTAGCCATAAAAGAAAAGTGAGAAGAAAATAAAAGGGAAGAACCAAGATCTGTCATCATCCAAAAGCACACTAAAGACAACAACTGACAAGTCTAATTCCCTGTCAAAATAAATTCAAGAAAACAAGTCGGGAATGGTGGATGCACTGAAGACTAGGTTCAGTTTTGAAGACGATGAATACAAATATATCTCGGGGGCAATGAATACAAAGCTTCAATTATCATCCCTTGATCATATCATTTGTGCTTCTTAAGTTTTAGACATTGTTCCAAACAATTTTACTGTTTAGGTTTGTCAATATAAAAAAATTCAATTTCTTATTTTGTTTGTATCTACTTGCCATTTGGTTGTTTTGCTTCTTAAACAGAAGGTTGGTACACAAATATTCAGCAGGCTACTAGAAACTAATAATTTTTACTTAATAGAAAAGAATAATCTAATCAATAAGTGAAATTTGTTGTTGGAATAAAAAAAAGAGTAAATTTGTCAAATCCTGTTGGAACACTAGTAAGACCCAATGAGCACAGACATTGCACCAACATTGCATTACTCCCGGATTTTCACTAGTTTATGGAAATGATGTCGGTAGCTCCTGTAGATTCAGCACCCTACACATAAAAAATGAAAAAACATTAGAAGATCAAAAAATAAACTTGTCATTCGTATTTACCATCATAGACTCGGAGTAAATAATATCTTCACCTAGTGAATGATTTTTTGTTCTATCTTCGGTCAACCATGCTAAATTTGAAGGCATCTCAACTACCTAGTGGGCAAAACAAAATTGTTCATATATGAGACAAAAAATACTGCAAAACATAATGTACATTTACAAAATAAGTATTCAAAAAAAACTTACTCCATTTTTTATATATTGTATATCCTGCAGTTTTGATGGTTGTTTGTCCGCCTTCTTCTTATTAGATTGCTTCTAAAGCCATGGTTTAAATCTTTTGCTACCTTTTTGGTTTCGTGTCTTTTTAGCTAATCCTTTCACATCTCGACCTTGATAATTTGTCGGAGGTGCCGAATCACATTGAGATGACTGAGTAATATGATCTCCACCTTTCAGTTTAACATCTTTCATCCACATTAATTTGACTAAGAATGAATTCATATCCTCTTTACTTTGCGCAGCATAATCGGCAAATCTAACCAGCTTTGGACAAAGATGTCTATACCTTTCGCTAACATCCATGTGAATATTTTCTCTTATATCATGCCCACTGTTATCTTCTATTAGGCGAGTAATTGCATCTATGGTCCATCTTGAAAGTATATATTTTCTAGGAATGATAAATACGAAACATAAATCCAATACTCTAATAGCATGCCGGCATAAATAACCCCAACTTTCAAATTTTTTGCACCTGCAAATAATGTCTTCACTATCAAGAGAGAATGACACAGTTGCTTCATCTCCATTAATAAAACTTTTGAGTGCATATTGACCAATTGCCTCATCGTGACGGATAACTCTAAAAGATGCAGCACTGCTAATTTCATTCAGAAACAGCTTGAAAATTGTGGGAGTGTAAATATTACATAACTGAATCGAAAAGGGAGAGAAGTGATTGCTCACCATAGGGAGTTTTTCTCTTGATTCATGTTCAAGCTTCAAATTTGTATAATTTTTTGAACGCACAATGTCGTCGAAAGTTCTAAAGAATCTGATCATAGAGAAGCTGCTCTTCAAATGTATTTTTAATTAACTCTGCGTTACAGCTTTCACTGAGTTGAGTGCTTCGCATACCGAGCGAATACACATTTTTCATATAGCAACTTGCCCATTTTCCCTTCAATTTATAAATGGACAGCAACCAATTATTACCTTGCACAGAACACTCAGAAAGCATTGTTTGCCAAGCAATTTCGAATTCTTCATCGCTTGTGTAGGTGTACATACATTTCAGGAAATGAGATAAGAATGAGGATCCATCCTTCATTAGATTTCCCAAATGCCTAATACCATTTTGCATTATATGAAAAGTACATAATCCATTTTCCATGGTATGTGTCCTGCATTACATTATGTAGTGCCTTCATCATTGCTGCATCTTGATCTGTAAAGATTGTCCTAGGATGTCTCAGGCTGTGACAATTCAAGAATGATTTAAACAACCACTCAAATGACGCAATGGTCTCGTCATACAATATAGCAGCTCCAAAGATCACCCTTGATCTATGATGATTAAGTCCAATGAATATACTTAAAAAAAATTTGATCAATATACTATAACACATTTGTACTATAAAACATCAATACACTATAAGATACATTTGTACTGATGAACTGGCTTTACTAAAGACATTGGATGGAATAAACAGCCAACACAACACAACACAACATCACTTACTTTTTCTGAATAGCCACAAATGTAAATCAGAAATTCACTTGTTGTATGAAAATTGAAGCCTTTGCAATTGGCTTGAACAGAGGATAGGGCCTCCGATTTTCATGAGCCAAGAGACGAGAAAAATATCTGGTAAATCAATAGTGAATCCATTAACATGACTATCTCTTGAATCCACAAATCGCGGAGAATCGACTTGGAAATAGGTAGGTTCGGAGAAATATATTCGCGCATGCGTTCGTTAATCGTCAGGTAGGAACAGAAGAGGAGGCGAGTGAGAAACCTTGGTCGAGATTGATTTTCCAAAAAAAACGAAGTCGTAGTTGTGCTAAAATAAAAACTCAATATTTACTTCGTACGGCGACGTATGATACATATTAGGGCAAATTAAACAACTTAAGTAAAATGACGTCGTTTTACGTCACTCGTAGCAATCTACATTGCAGCACTGGATCCGGTTCCTAAGTGTACGTGGTTGCCGGGTGAAAAATAAATTTTTTTTCTTCTCAAACACCGGATCTTGAGGAATCGGTTTTCTTGAAAATTGATTTTAAAAAAAACTAACTACACAGGCGTGAATGGTTTAAAATCAACAATCCAATTGCGATCTGCAGAAAATCGACTGCCGGAAATAAGCATACCGGAAGGAACTAAACCGACACCTGTGAGGGTGTGTTGCCGGAATCGGCGGGTGAAAGTGAGTTGGGGGAGAACAGAAGTATAGGAGAGGGAAATTAGGGTTTCATTCATTTGTTAATGTTTCCATTACAATGTTTCTCCTTTTAAGGAGATTGCCCTTTTCTAATAATTCGGAAAATAAACCTAACTTTTACTTATTACAATAAACTCCCTAAACTTGATTCCGTTACATTCGTCGCCTCTCGAAAACGACCTTGTCCTCAAGGTCATTGACTTCTGGTGGCCTTGGCAACGAAAACATAAAAAACTCGCGTCTCCAAGTAAGGAGATTCCATGCAAAATTCCTCTTGAAAATTACTTTGTTGTACGAGTCAATCCGTGCATGTGTTGGACTGTCGGTTATCAAAGCTTCAGTTACCTTTGTCAACTCACCAATGACAACCATGAAAGGATATATATACTGGACAAGAGCCTTGTGATGATTTTGATCATATAAAGTCTTCGCATGGTCACCTTTCTCCTCCATATGGTACCTTAATCCATTTCCTCCAAGTGCGGCATCCACCAAAACTGTTGAGTTCTTGTCTCTATCATTCCAAAGTGACATCTTAAATTGCAATGTCCCTAGCCTCATATCCAAAGCAACTATCCTTTCAACTAGACGACTTGAAGCATCTTTCATTTGCAACTGTGTAACTCTCAACATATCATGTGACAGAGGAACAAAACAATTATACCTATCATCAAGTGGAATGAGCAACTCTGACAAGAATCCAGCGAACATGAATTCTGACTGATGATCCTCTTTCACCACCACAAGCGGGAAATGAATTTTTGGAGCGGAAGGAAATCTGAAATTTATTTCGACAGGTTTAAGCGACTCATATTAAATAAATTGTCGCGTTAAGGTGCGTTTTGACCCAAATAAATGACCGGCCCATTTGACAAACCCTACTCATATTCTCAATCGATACCCAAATTCTCAATCGACCTTCTTCAGCCTTCCTTCACTCATCTTCAACATCTTGGTAAAGGCAAGGATTTTGATGGATATGGGCCGAGGCTGGTTTGTATTCGAGCGAAACTTCGGCGGCCGGCGGCGGATGGTGTGAAATTCGGCGTCGGATCTCGCGGCGAGGGGGAGAGGTTAGAGAAGTGTTATTACGCGGTTGGGGGCCAGGATCGAGAGGAAGAGGTCGGTGATGAGGCGGAGGTGGCGGTCGCGGCTGGTTTGACTGTGGTGCTCGGCGTCGGGAATCACGTGCTGTATAAGGTTGCTTTGGTTCCGCTGAAGCAGTATCCGTTTTTTCCTTGAGATCACTTGAGATAAAAGAGGTCAGAATTATGATTTTCCTTGACTTGGTTTCTGTTGTAGGAGCCCAAGGAATGGCAGATGAGGACGTGCAGCAAAGTCATGGCCAAGATGACTATTTTGTTCGAATTGGATCCCGAGATGGTAGGGATTTGCCATGTTTCTGATTGTATCTTTATGACTTTCCTGAATTTCTACAGTTTGGTTCTGATAAGTTATTTTCTTTGAATTCACAGGTGATAGGCGTTATCAGGGAGCAAGATGAGGTTAATTGAACTACTACTTAATTTGTTTACCAAGTGCTTGTGTTGCTCCTGTTTTTGCTCTAATTTGTTGATAAGGCATGATTTCTACTTTCTAATGTTGTTAATGTATAAGAGTTCCAATGTTTGCTTACGTGCTGCATAATCATTTCTTAGTAATGTGTATTCTTATTTTGATCCGTGTAGACTACAACCTTCAGTGAAGTGTTTACTTTGATTGAGCTTAATTCTTTACCCAATCCTATTTTATGTGCAGTCTCCATGGTCTTATATGTGGTGAAAACATGGAGTTTGGTCGCAATTCGGACACATGTGGTATAACATTCAGGGACAATTCTTTTCACCACAAGGATGTGTTACTTTCCACTTCTTTTCAGGAGCCTGAGTAACCAAGAAATGAGTAATGGAGTGGGGTAATTTTCAGCGCGATCTGACCACCATCGCACCATCAAGTAACACCGGAGTTCATGGAATGAGTAACGGAGTGTGGTTTGTTAAGTAGCAGCTGAGTATTGAGTAATGCGTGAGATGATGCAATTTTAGTATATGTATTTGTAATGTTTCTATAAATTTTTGGGATTCAAATTTTTGTATTGTTAGTTTTTTTTGTTGACAATAATACATGTATTTTTGGATTCTTAAGGTGCAATGAAAATGTTGTACGATTCGTATTTATAATTTTTTTGTAATTTTAAATTCGAATGAAAATATTATTTAGATTATTTAATATATTGAAATACAGTAATAAATTATATTTTATGCGACAATTCTGTCTGCTACTTTTGACCCGTTAAACAGCTAATGTCACAAATTTTGGAAAATATATTCATTATAAATGTAGCATATGCCCATAAAGAATACAACTCATTCCCGTTTTACACTACAAATTTAAACATTTATTCCGGCGAGAAAAAAGTACCTTAAAGGCTCCGCACAGTTGCCGAAGTTTCTGAAAAAAGAGGCAAAATTCCGGCCAATATTGAGTCCCCGACAAAAGGTCCCCCGAACTCAAGAAAAGGGGCAAATCCGGGGAAGACGTACGTGGCAAAACAGGCAAAAATCAAGGGAATTTTCGTCTATTAAATATTTCGGCGATGTTCAGTTGACAATCCGGAATTAATATACCGGTAATATGCCGGGCATAATCCAGCCAAGTTAAATAAATGCTAATTCTAGGAGAATTCGGGGAAGATCCGTGTACATTCAATCTGGCAACAAACCGTTGATATGCCGGGGAACACATGTAAGGGGGAAATCCGGGAGATGTGCGGGTTTAGGGTTAAGCCATTTTCAGGCGGAATTCCGGCTAAATTTCGTTATGATAAACAGTAGATTAAAACGGGGAGTTTAAGGTGCTTATCCGGCAAGATGTAGTTGACAGAGCGGGGGCTAAGACATATGTGGGGAAAGTTTGTTCTGTTTAATATACGGCGACAGTAAGTGGATTATACGACCGACAACAATTCCGGCGAAATTAAGGGGAAAGATTATATCCTGAAATATTCGTTGAACCGGGGGCTAAAATGTGCAGCAAATCCGGCAATTTTCCGTTATAAGTGTTGTAATGTTGTAGTTTTAAAATACAATATAAATGAATTGTTTTATATTAAGATAATTTAATTTTGCATAATTTAAATTTTTGGATTAGAATTCTGCAGTTTTTAATTAGCTTACTTTCGACTAATGAACAGAAAGTAAACGTCAAAAGTAAAGCATATACCCAATCAAAAAACAAAGTAAAGCATATACAGAACATTCATTGCCAATGTCAGAAATCAAACAAGCGAAATCAACTCCTCCTTAGGGGTCGGCAAAGGGTCGGGCCGGGTAAGCCCTAGCCCTACCGGGCCGGGTCGGATAGGGCTTTAGGTGAACCCTAGCCCTAGCCCTAGCCCTTTATACATTAGGGTCGGATCAGGCCGAGGCCTGAGAAAAATCGCCAGCCCTAAAATCGTTATCGGCCCTTCATTTCATAGGGCTTTTCGGGCTAGGGTCGGGCTCGGGCTAATTTTGGCCCTAAATAAATGACTAATTAATCGATAAATAACTCTATAAACGCAAATACTACTAGTTTGGACGTGTTAGATTTGATGTTTGTGAAAAATACATTCTTTTTATATGAAAAACGTCCTTAAATCAATAAATAAACGATTTTAAACCGGGCTCGTATTCGGCCCAGTGCCGAATATTCGAAGCCCGAGCCCGACCCTAAGCCCTCTGGGTCGGGCCATAATAGGGCTTACATAGGGCTAGGGCCGGGCTAGGGCTAGGGTCGGGCTAGGGCCGCCCTAAGACTTATTTCGGCCCGGGGCCAAATGCTAACCCCTACTCCTCCTCCCGTTGAGTGAGCTTGATCATTCAATAGGCCAAAAAGCCCTGTCATGTCCCAATCATCTTGTTCTGGTTGCTCCTGATCATCCATATGGGTGTCATTGATAGGTGGAGCTGAAGCCACGACTTGTTGGGGGATGTAGTCCCCACTTGGATGGGTCTTTCGGCTGTTGACGCAGTTGTTGGCTGCCGAGGAGGTCGAACAGAGGTCAAAATTGAATTCCCAATAGATGTAGTAAGCCTAACATTTCCAACACCTGGACCGTTGCCGCGCCCAGTGCCATTGCCTCTATATGTATTTCGACTTTGACCTGCAGAGCCTTGGCTGGCCGGAATTAGTGCCACTAGGTGTATTCATATTGGACATATACATTCTTGTAGGGCTATTGTGTATTTATAACTTTGGGTTGACTATTGTAAAGTGCAAATGTGTAGGGATCATTTTGTATTTTTAGCCTGTACATAAGTTAGCCAGCATTCATTATTTCAATATAATGGAAATTAGGGTTTTCGACTGTTCTTCTCCAAATCTCAATCCCGCTGTGCAAATCGATTTTCGATCGTCTCCAGCGGTGTCAGGAATCAGGCGATAACCTTCCACATGGTATCAGTGCAGAGTTGCGAAACCGGAGTGTAAGTTTCTCTACCTAATTTCACTTCCGCTGAAGCTGTGATTGAATCGTGGTTTTTTTTTCTTCAAATGACGACTCCACCTACATCCGACACTGGCACCACCAGCAATATTGTGAGTCAGACTATGTCCGACGATCCTTATTTTGTTAACAATAATGATGTTCATAGCAAGCCGTTGGTCAGTGAAGTATTAATTGGGCGCCAGAACTTTGTTCCATGGCGCAAGGCCATGGAAATCGCTTTGTCTGCTCGGGACAAGCTGGAGTTTGTTGAAGGAGAGCATCCTATACCGTCCGATCCTCAGTTGAAAGTACGCTGGAAACGCTGCAACAATGTGATCATGACATGGATTTTGAATTCGGTGTCTAAGAATGTCGTTGGCCAAATCCTTCATTCTGAAAATGTCGCTATAGCCTGGAGGAGTTTAAACATGAAATATGGAGGTTCAAATGCCTCTAGAAAATTTTCCTTGCAGCAAGAGATTGCCAATTTGATGCAAGGAGATATGGATGTATCTACATATCATGAAAAACTAGTTAACTTGTGGCACGAATTGGACTCAATGAAGAAGTATAAGCTGTGTGTTGTATCTGATGATTGCTCGAAGTGTTTGGAGACAAAGAGGTTCTATGAGATTGAAATAGAGGAAGGCCGAGTTATTAAGTTCCTCATGGGACTTAATGAATCTTTTGCTCATATAAGGACACACATACTTGCTCTAAGGGAATTGCCAAGCATAGATGTGGCTTATGATATGGTTGCTACCAATGAGGCGGAGAGAAACATTGCCAAAGTTGCTTGCATAGAAGCTTCAGCCATGGCTTCAGCCGTGTATGCCCCATATCAAGGCTCCAATAATGTGCATAAGCAACAATTTCAGTCACAACAGTATGTTCAATCACCAAGAGGCAACTTCAATGGAAAAGTGAAACCAAGGCCATTTTGCACCTATTGTCAATTCAATGGACACACAAGGGAACAATGCTACAAGTTGAATGGATATCCACCGGGACATCGACTTTACAAAGGAAAAGGCAGCAATAAGAGCTCAAATTCCAGCATTGTGACTCAAAACAACACTACTGATGTTGTATCTAATACTGGTGGTAACATTTCTCAATCAAGTCCTAACCATTTTACTGATGCTGGTAACCTATTCACTGTTGAGCAGGCTAACCAACTGCTGAGTATGCTTAAACAACACCAAAAGGGAGCTGTTGATATAGGGGATAGCCAATGCCACATGGCAGGTATTTGTAGTTTGATGTCATATTCCCTTGGAAGGCATTCTTGGATTGTTGACAGTGGGGCAACAGACCACTTTGTCTGTGATATAAATATGCTCACTGATACATACTTATTGCCCAAAGAATGCCATATTAGCTTGCCCAATGGGAGTGCTATTGTGGTCAGTTCAGCAGGGACATATATGCTGCAGACTGGTTTGAAATTGCTTGATGTCTTTTATGTTCCTAACTTCAAGTATAATTTACTCTCAGTTAGTAAATTGGTGGCTGATAGTCACTGTTCAGTTACATTTACTAAAGAATTGTGCCTTATTCAGGACTTAGCAAAGAAGACCACTTTGGTGATTGGTAAGCTTTTTGGAGGATTGTATAGAGTTGAAGATCATTCTACAATCAGTGCGGCCAGCAATACTACAGTAAGTGCAGGCGATAAAGTTTCTATTCGAACATGGCATCATAGGATGGGCCATATGTCTTTTGATAGGATGCACAAGTTATTATCTAAATGTATTCCTCTTTTGAGTATGAAACCAGAAAAACTACACTGTGAAGTTTGTCCATTATCAAAGCAAAATAGATTGAAGTTTTCATTAAGTGATCATGTTTCTGTTGATAATTTTGATTTGGTGCATTGCGATGTTTGGGGGCCATTCCACATTGAAACGATGAGTGGAGCCAAATATTTCCTTACCATAGTTGATGATAAGTCAAGGAGTGTGTGGACTTATTTGATGAAGATGAAAACAGAAGTAGCAGATTTATTGATGCAATTCTTTGCTCTCATAGAAACTCAGTTCAACAAAAAGATAAGAGTATTGCGGACTGACAATGGAGGTGAGTTTATTAATTCCAGATTGCATACATTCTTGACATCAAAGGGTTGCATACACCAAAGCTCGTGTGCCTATACTCCGCAACAAAATGGCGTTGTCGAAAGAAAGCATAGACATATTCTTGATGTAGCAAGAGCCTTGCGGATACAATCAAATGTGCCTAAGGTGTTTTGGGGTGATTGCGTACTTACGGCTACATACATTTTGAATAGGACACCTACTCCTTTACTTAATGGCAAGTCTCCTTTTGAAATATTATTCGGAAGACCTCCTCTATTAGATCATCTTCGAGTCTTTGGTTGTCTCTGCTATGTGAGCACTATTCCTAATTTCAGAGATAAGATGGACCCAAGAGCTACGACTTGCATATTTTTGGGGTATCCTTATGGCAAGAAGGGGTACAAAGTATATTGTCTTGCATCTAAAAAGATTTATATCAGTAGAAATGTGCATTTTCAGGAAGATATATTTCCTTACCAAGGCTCTTCTTGTGCTTTGGATATTACTGGGGCCACTCCTATTCCATTGATTGTTCCTGATATTCCATCAATGATTCCAAGTGTTGATGAACAAGTTTGTAGTCCTACTGGAAATACTTCACTAGATGCTACTTTGGTTGATATTTCTGCCCCCATCAATGAAGAATCAAGCAATCCTGAGCCTATTCGAAGGTCCCAAAGAGTGCCAAAACCTCCTGGCTGGTTACAGAATTATGAGTGTCATTCCACAGTGAACTATACTTCCCCACATGACATTGAAAAGTATGTTTCTTATGCCTCATGCTCCTCTAATCACAGACATTTTCTGGGCCAAATTAGTCTTCACAAAGAACCAAGAACATATACTCAAGCTGCGAAAGATCCACTTTGGCAAGAAGCTATGAATCAAGAGATTGCATCTCTTGAGCAAAATCAGACATGGAGTTTAACTTCTCTACCTCAGGGCAGTAATGCTGTAGCTTGTAAGTGGGTTTTTAAGATCAAACATCATTCCGATGGTACCATCGAAAGGTACAAAGCTCGCCTAGTCGCAAAGGGATTCACTCAAGTCGAAGGTATCGATTACCATGACACGTTTGCGCCGGTGGTCAAAATGACAACAGTTCGCTGCTTGTTATCTGTGGCAGCAGTTCGTAACTGGCCATTGTATCAATTGGAC
Organism: Rhodiola chrysanthemifolia; assembly: GCA_033675395.1. Lineage (NCBI taxonomy): Eukaryota > Viridiplantae > Streptophyta > Magnoliopsida > Saxifragales > Crassulaceae > Rhodiola > Rhodiola chrysanthemifolia. The sequence continues at coordinate 37,094,999 of CM066204.1, forward strand.
GTTAATAATGCATTCCTGCACGGAATTCTCAATGAGGAGGTTTATATGCAGCTGCCACCAGGTTTCTATCCGCAAGCTAGACAACAAGGTCTCGTATGTAAGTTACAACGCAGCATATATGGCCTCAAACAGGCTTCCCGTCAATGGTTCTCGCGTTTTAGTGACGCCTTGCTTCATTTCGGATTCCATCAGAGTATGGAAGATTATTCACTTTTTACACTATCAAAAGGTGATGATTTTATTATCCTGCTGGTGTATGTTGATGATGTCGTGTTAACTGGCACTTCTCCCTCATTAATTTCTAAGGTGAAGAGTTTTATCCATGATATGTTTAAAACCAAAGATCTTGGCACTCTGAAATACTTTTTGGGGTTAGAAATTGCACGCTCCTCCAAGGGTATTTTCCTCAACCAGCGTAAGTATGCGCTGGACATCTTAGATGATCATCAGTTTATGGGGTGCAAGCCTGTCCGCACACCAATGGAAACAAAGCATGGTCTTGGTTTGTCCACAGGTACACCATTGGCTGATCCTTCTATTTACAGGAGGCTTATTGGCCGCCTTATCTACCTGACTATTTCTCGACCGGACCTCGCTTTTCCTGTGCATGTCCTGAGCCAATATATGCAAGCACCTACTGATGACCATCTGTGTGCAGCCCATAGGGTGCTTCGCTACATCAAGCTTGCCCCGGCACAAGGCTTGTTCTTCTCCGCAAGTTCCTCTTTCACACTGATTGCCTTTTGTGATGCGGATTGGGCGAGCTGTCCAATAACTAGGCGCTCAGTTAGTGGATATTGCACAATGCTCGGCTCTTCCGTCATGTCATGGAAAACTAAGAAGCAAGTTGTTGTTGCTCGCTCCTCGGCAGAATCCGAGTATCGCGCCTTAGCTAACGTTTGCAGTGAGGTGATTTGGTTGATCCGTCTCCTAGCAGACATGAAAGTCACTGTCAACACTCCTGTCCCTATTCATTGTGATAATCAAGCGGCCCTCCACATTGCTCGGAATCCCGTTTTTCATGAGCGAACAAAGCACGTTGAGATTGATTGTCACTTTGTTCGTCATCATGTCAATTCTGGTCTCGTCCATCCGACATTCATCAGCACGCAGGATCAACCCGCAGACCTTTTCACAAAGCCTCTGTCTCATGATCGCCTTCTCTTGCTCTGTTCCAAGCTGGGTGTAAGTAACTTCTTACATCATCCAGCTTGAGGGGGGGTATTGGACATATACATTCTTGTAGGGCTATTGTGTATTTATAACTTTGGGTTGACTATTGTAAAGTGCAAATGTGTAGGGATCATTTTGTATTTTTAGCCTGTACATAAGTTAGCCAGCATTCATTATTTCAATATAATGGAAATTAGGGTTTTCGACTGTTCTTCTCCAAATCTCAATCCCGCTGTGCAAATCGATTTTCGATCGTCTCCAGCGGTGTCAGGAATCAGGCGATAACCTTCCACAATTCATATTGCCTGGATACACAAGTATACAATCACTGTTAGTTAACATTTGGAAATCACATCTGCATCTACCAAAAAAACAATTTAAAAAGCACATTGTTTGCAAAAATAGATCTGTTAGGTTGCGTAGATTTGTTGTAGTAATGAACATTTCTTAAAAACGTAAGTCATTATATCAATGCAACATTTTTCACTATTATCTGTTATCATCGTCCCCAACAAGCGACGGACAGAAATTTGGCTCAATGAACAAACAAATCAACTACGCATGTGTACACCAACCATATCGGACGAAAATTGGAAATCATAAAAAGTAAAACTTTGAAAAACCTGAATATTACAACAAGCGGCGATAATCATACATAGTGAGAATCATACAAAGTCAGTTTCGCTTAATGCTCACCGGAGGATGACATAATTGGGAATTCGCAGACGTCCGTTGCAAAAGGCTGGTTGAAGGATTTGCGCTGCCAATGACAGACGGATTTCGACGATGGTGGCTGGGGGGATTTCTACTCCGAATCATACTGTATCTGGATCCAGATCTGTTTTGATATATCGAAATTTGTGATGCGAATTCGGGCAAAATACGGGGACAACAAAAATATATAATTAATTTACAACCGGGACTATACGGGGTAACGTCGGCAAATATTATATACAGATAAATACACGTTGCAAATCCGGGGTAAGTTCGGAACACATTTTATTTGAATTTGAAAACGATGTAACAAATTTAATTGTAACTTCAAAAATACATCAAAAAAAAAAACATGAAAATGTCCACCTATAGACCATTTTTTAGCACTGCATGGGGTTACCAGTTTAATGTCCACCTATAGACCATTTTTTATTTCTTTGTACAAGGGTACTTGAAAATACACGATCCAACGATAATCATACAACAATCATTGCTTAGGTTGAAGGTTTTTTTATCAACCTCCTTACATATTTGAACGGATATACAATACTTATTTCCAAGAGATTTCTTCACGGCTGGTTGATGGGTAACTTGTGCTTGCCATTCTTTGCTCTGGTTACCTCTTCAAGTCTCACATTGCTTGGATTGAGTTTAACTTGTCCTTCTGGATTTTGACCACCTACCAACACATTGCCTGTGTAAGTGCTGCCATTTCTGTCAATTGACACAGTAATGTATCAGTGAGTTCTTTGTCATTTTGATGTTAATATTCATTAAGGTATTGTGTAGAAAATAATGTAATGCATACTCTGAATTTTGCAAGTAACAACAGAAAGATAGCTGTACATACACAAACCCTGCAATAAGATATCATTAATGGCCTTCCAATGCGACTATATTGCAAGTCAAAGCTAATATGAATCATGAATATGAATCATTATATAAGAGTGGAATTGTAACTCCAAAATCAGCACATGAATATATATATGAATCATGCTTTCCAATGGATGCACAAGATAAGTCATCAAGGTCAATAGAGTCGCATGTTTCCGTACTCAGTTGTTCCCCATATGCAATTACAGGCACAGCAGAAGCGAAGAATATGTAAAATGTCGGAGCCAATATCCTGAACATGAGAGATGTTCAATCATGTAATGAAATCAGCAAATGCAGTGGAGTTAGAGAATGATCATACATCATGAGCTATGAAACCAAAGATACCTTGTCAGGCTGAATGTCCCGCACTGGTCCAATCTTGTTTATAGCACTACAACCTTCCTCGGACATCCACTTTAATTCCTTCAAATAGAGTTTTGACACTGTCCATTACTGGAACATTAGAGTACCCAAAAAAAACATTACATAATGAATTATGTAAGTTAAGCTTCGTTTACACAGTATATACTGAATAAACACAAATCAGCAATCTGCAAGATTCCTAAGACATGAACTTCTTATACAACAATATATGACCTGCAAATTCTGTACGGACACTCACATGTGAAACATTAATAAAATTATGAACTTCTTATAATCAGGCTGTAAAAGAGCCAATTATCTGATCTCACCTTCTTTAGAACATTTTCATAGCTTCGACGACTGACGAATGAGAATGCCACCACTTCAAATTCTGCTCCTCTATAGCTTAACGGACTTAATCTGATGTAGTCTTCCTGACGAAGCACGAAATGACAAGAGAAGAACCACAAAATCCAAAAAACACGAAATGGCCGTACAAGATAGTGATTACCCGTGCAGAAAATTTAGTAAATATACTGAAATTAAAGCATCAGAGATACGCAAGATAGTGATCAAACCATAACCCCAACATCCGCATCGCATAAAATCGCAAGCTCCTTACCATTCTTCAACAATACGTTCCTTCTCTTCGAGAACGTCACCTGCCTGCTCGTCGTCCTGTCGATACTCTGAAGCACAACTTTTCCTATCCCCATTCTACTCCAATTTTCAAAATAGGTTTTCTGCAGTTCAGAACAAATCAATCAATCGCTGTATTTGAATATTTCAATCTCATCGAACTATGAAATCCATCAGATACTTTACAAGCAAAGTTTTAAGGGCGCTTCTACCGACGAATTCAGATTAATCATTGAAAACGAAAACGAGACAACAGAAGGCTAGAAAACGATGCAAAATCTGAAAAAATCTGATTCAAAGACGAGAAGTACACTTACTCGCGATGTAGAGAACAAGAGCCGTCTGCAGATCAACGGAAGCGTCGTCGTCCGCTTGGCGCTGCTTTCTCTCTATCCCGCTCGCTCTCGAAAAATCTGATCTAAAGCGAGCAGCCGAACCGAAGCGAACAGGCGACGCGAGCATGCGGGCGACGAGCAAAGGAATGCCGACACGAGCAGGCGGGGAGTAACCGGCATCAAAAATAAGGGAACTTTCCGGCACAAATACGGGATATACTAACATCGCAGGAACATCTACGGACTGTCGCCGTAAATAAACGCCAAACGTGCGAGAAGTATCCGGGGATACACTTGTCGCCGAACTTATTCTCCCCGTATATATGTATATTTCCACATAATTTTTCTGCATCGCCGGTTTATGGCCTCATCAACGCATGTTTAATTCCGGGGAATAATTCTAGCGCCGCAATTATGCAGGAAAATGTCGCCGGTTGATTTGCCAAAATTTGTAGTGTTATGTGACTAATTAAAGGAAATGCCGCATAAGAGTAAACACATTACGCGACATTTGTATCTTAAAAATGTCGCTCAACATTACGCTACTAGGCTTTGGCGACAAAATTTACGCGACATTTATTTGGTCGCATAAAGGTTATACGACAATTATAGTGCATTATGAGACAGAAAAAAACCATCTCCTAATCTGCAAAATGGTGTAGTGAGAGGATATTACAATTTTTTTTATTAACGAAAACGGTTCCTCAGGATGGTTTTTAAAATAAAATATATGTTTTCCACCCGACATCCACGTTTCTTACACCTGTCAATTTTTTTTAAACAACCAAACCCAACTAAACGGTATCCGAGAATCTGGTTTTATTATAAAAAAAAGGTCATTTGGGATATTCACAAAATCAAATAAATCAGTATTGAATAAAAAAAACTCAATTTGTTCCGGTCTAACACGTAAGTTTCAAGTTCGCTTACTCTGAAAAAAAACCGAAACGTTTGAATAGATTGGAAGCGTTATATGTGCAAAACGCGTAACATGATTTTGTTCTAACATGGGTTAATCTTGTTTATTTGCGTCGGCTGCATGATTTTATTCTACACTAAAATCCAAGCTTGGCTGAAAGGTTAGGAGTAGGAAGACGAAGCGGAGAGCAGCTAGTGGGAGAGAGCGTTTAGGTTTTGGAGGAGGTGGATGATGGAGGCCGAGAAGCGAATGATGGTTGTGGTCATTGTTGTGTTTGTGTTAGGGTTTCTGTCTTTCGTTACTGATTTCGGCGCCGATGTGGTGCTTGTTTATAAGGTGATCGATCTTTTTACCGCTAGCTGGTAGCTTCTGTTTCCGCTTTCTGATTTGTGATTTTTGTATTTTATGTTTTCAATTGGCTGTTGTGTTGTGTGTGATTGTGCAATTAGTTGAATGCATGTTTGGCTGCTTTTTGAAATTAGGGCGAAATTCCATAGCTAGGTTGAAGAAAAACTGTTGATTTTCTTCATGCTTGTTTATGAATTACCATGTGTTTTGCAGAAATTAGTGAAGTTCGATCGGTCCCTGTTTAACTCTACTGTAACAGTAGTAATTAACCTTCTTCTATTTGTATCTTGAGAAATGTGGCGAAAAGAGAATGAAAACAGTTAAAAGGTTATTTTCCATTACTTAGTTGTATATCAGATGCTTTTTTTTTTTTTGGATTTTGAATAATGGGATATTAGACATAAAACCATGCTTGCCATCAAATATTTTATTTGAGAACTAAAGAAAGGTGGTTGAACTTTGAAGTACTGTCTAGTTTTGTTTAGTTGGCGAGGTTAACTCTTTTGTTGGTACTTCTGTATGAGATATAATTGATTGCTGCATTCAGTAAATTTTGTTGTTAATGGTATCGAAAAGACATCAGTTTACAAGAAGTGAAGGTAGAGTTTTATTTTCATGTCTAACGCGCTGCGCTGATGGTTTTTATGTTTGGTTCTTTCAGCAACGTGTGCTAGCTTCTCTTCTGGAAATTATAGGAGCTATTGCTCTTGCTGTTACCCATGCCATTATCAATGTCGAAACTGGATGTTTTTGTTGCGCACAAGTTCCTCGTCAATTGAACGTAAACTGGATTGCAATTGCAACGCTCTTATGCTTTCGTCTTTCATGGTAAATTAAGTTCATCATTTACTCATGACGTATTGACTTCCTCCCTGATTTCATGAATCATGACAACTTTATGCTAAACGTTTGATTTTTCACAATCATTATTCGATAAGCGAAATCAGATGGCATATTAGATTATTTTGACTCCTAATTTACTCATCATATTTCCGTGACCGAACTCCGGATTTCATGAATGATACCTTTTGTACTGGTTTCATTGTTTATATTTAAGTTGTAATTATACTGCTTAACCTTCAGAAAAGACATCACCTTGTAAGCACGGAATTAAATAACTGATGGCATAATATCATCTTATATTTTACCATCAGATACACATAAGGGAATTGTTATGGTTATCAATCTCTGTTTTTATGGCCATTTTTCAACTTCCTAAAGCGTATAACTCCATCTGCAGGTTCACATTTGCCGCTGCCTCTCTTTCCTTCCTAGGTAGCGCTGTATTTGATCTCGGATACTTTCGGGACATTTGGAAAGTGAAACCTAGTTTCTTTGATAATGCTGCTTGGTTATCATTTTACTGTGTGTGGTTAGACTTGGTTTATTATCTCTTATACTCTGGAAACACCACTAGCAGCACCGCACAGGTCATCCATCTTAATGAGGATGATATGGAATTGGGACAGCCTCAGTTACCCCCAACCAACTGCTAATGAGTCAAGATCCTGTTTTTCGTGAATGAAGACTGTTGTTGGAGTGGCATTAGTATAGTGTAGGACTTTATTGTTGGAGTTTACTTTCTAGTTTAGACTATAAGAGGAGTCATGTTGGTTTCGATTAATAAAACAAGCAATTTCAGCGATTTCTCTTCTTAGTTTCTAACAAAGACATTTAATTAATTAAAAGTTACTCTTATCACTATATAACTTGTGGAATTGTGTATCAACACATAGTAATTTAGGTTGTACTCAATAGCCACTACACCAGTTTGCACTTTATACGACGGACGAATTTTAGTGCCGTAAGCGCGAAAAATGTCGTATAACACTTATACGACTGTAAAAGTGTCGCAAAAGCAAAGTCGTGTAACCCTATGTGGCATAAGTTAGATGTGACAGTGGTAGAGAACCACTGTCGTATAAGAGATATGTTAAGTGACAGTATTCCAAACTGTCACCTAAGTGAATCTACTGCCGCATAATATTTTTCTTAAATGATAGTAGATTAATAATTATACATTTATTTGTGCGTAGCGATAGACATATAGGACAACCTTTAATATGTCCACATTTCAATGAAATAGTATCACAAATAAAAAATATAAAATTTTCATTTGAAAAGAGAGAACATCATTATTAACAAAATGTTTCAATGTCATTCACTATGATATAGTACAAACATGAACAACATCTATTTACCCGGATTTGATACTTGAATTGCGTCCATTGAAGCACATACCATAAGACACCTCTAACTTATAATCCACAAGCATACGTTTTAAACTCAGCACCTCCACGCGCAATGGAAGGAAAAAGCAAGGCAGCAGCATCTACAACACATCCACGTAGGACGAATAACACCTCTGCAAAGGAGGAATAACACGTCCGCGCCGAGGCGGGACGAAAACACATCCACAAGGGATGAATAACACTCCTACACAAAAGTGAGGAGAAAATGCTACTCAAGGGAATCGAACCCTTGACCTCTTGACAATTTGTCCAGAGTTCAAGCCAATCGACCAAACCCATTTTCGCCCCGCTACCCTAACTTAACCATCTTTGTCCGAGGCACAGTGATGCCGCTCTCCTCTCTATTATCAGCAGTGCCGCGCGCATACGTACTTCTCCCCGGTTTATTGATATTTCCAGGTCCATATTCTTCTCTTTTGTTGATTGGAGAGATTGGTGATCAAATGCGCCGACAATATCGTGGAGCTGGATCTTTCCAATGCATATTCAAGTACATTTGACACGCATATTCAAAGAGCAGTTGAACTTCCATTTTGAACGCATGTCTTTGAAACAATGACCAACTCTTGTCATTTGATAATCATTTAGCATGTAAAAAGAACTGTAAGGATTACTCCCAACAGACGCAACATTTTCTTCGCGAAAACACCGAAAAGTAACTATAATTATGTAAGGATTACTCCCAACTCTTGTCATTTGATAATTGTGCTTCCTGGTGCGCTAATTATGAAATTTTTTTAGAAGGTTTTCCGCTTAGCTTCAATATCACTCCAAAATAAAAAAGAAAGAAAGATATTTCTATGAATTTACTAGCTTTAAAGTTTCCATTTGTGGTTGCTTACTGAAATTGAAAATGAGAGAAATATAACACCACTCCAGTACTATGTAAAATTTTCCTGAATAAAAAGTATTGAATTTATAAACTATGGGTATGATGAAACTATGAATTATGTAAAATTTCTGTCGTACGAAGAATACTGAACCACGAACTAACTATGGGATTGAAGACACGAACAATGTAAATTTTCAAACAAAATTAGTATATTTGCTTAAAATTCACACTATTTGATCAAATCGCGTGATCGCAACAAATTAAATCTAGATTGAATAGAGTTGGCGTAATTTTTTTTTTGATAATCAATTGATGGATTTATTTTGGAAAAAAATCATAACGTAGTCTGATTTTACAGATTTGATTTCAAGTGAAAAAAATCATTTATAATCGCGAATAAAAAATTCGAAGTGAAAAATATACCCCCAAAGCCATATAATAAGATTTATTTGAATTAAAAAAATGATTAAAAAAACAAGGCCGTTGATATGGATGATCATAGATTACAATAGTTTGCAAGTTCTCTTGAAAACTAAAGATTCTCATCTCCTTTCATTTAACTCACACAAGATTTTGATAAATTCAATTTACTAATATTTAAGTGAATATTAAATTAAATTTACTTATATATGTTTACTTCTTATCGCACGATTAGGCCATTTGATACGGATGTTCGAAAAAATTATGATTTTAATATTTATTGTATAAATTTAGATCGAAATTGCATATTTAAAAATTTATGGTATAAATCATGGCCCAATTAACAATATATTGTATAACTTTTAGCAATTTTAAAAAGAGTGCGGTTCAGGTACAAACCACTCTTATATATAAAAACTACAAACCAAATTTCAAGCTGACACGTGTCCAAATTTGTGAAATCTCGGATATAACACGGAGGGGTATTATGGTCATTTCATATATTTCGGTATGATCAGACTTAAACATGGAATGATCCGACTTAAACAATCATACATAAAAAAAGGTAGGGATGCACAACCGGTCCGGACCGAAATTTTTTAAAATCTTGGACCGTGGACCGGAACAGGGTATATATGGACCGAGACCGGACCGTGGACCGGATTTTTTGTGAAAAGTGGACTGGATCGGACCGAATACCCTTATTTTTACGGACCGGACCGGAATTTTACGGTCCGGGTCGGACCGATGGATCGGAAATTATGAAAATTATGGACCGTGGACCGACCCGTAAGATCCGATCCGGTTTTGTGCATCCCTAAAAAAAGGAATGATCAGACTTAAACATACAATGATCAGACTTAAAACAGGAATGATCAGACTTAAAAAATACAATGATCAGACTTAAAAAGGAATGATCAGACTTAAACATACAATGATCAGACTTAAAACAGGAATGATCAGACTTAAACTATTACTGTAGCAATGATCAGACTTAAAACATGAATGATCAGACTTAAAAAATACAATGATCAGACTTTAAAAAGGAATGATCAGACTTAAACATACAATGATCAGACTTAAACTATTACTGTAGCAATGATCAGACTTAAAACAGGAATGATCAGACTTAAACTATTACTGTAGCAATGATCAGACTTTAAACTATTACTGTAGCAATGATAAGACTTAAAACAGGAATGATCAGACTTAAAAAAGAATGATCAGACTTAAACATACAATGATCAGACTTAACTATTACTGTAGCAATGATCAGACTTAAAATATGAATGATCAGACTTAAAAAATACAATGATCAGACTTGAAAAAGGAATGATCAGACTTAAACTATTACTGTAGCAATGATCAGACTTAAAACAGAAATGATCAGACTTAAACTATCACTGTAGCAATTTTTAGGACGATTATATCCTCACATCTGTTATGTATTTTCAAATGTCCGTTTTAATTTTTTTTATTTACAAAAAGCGCCCCGAATTCTGATTGGTCGAAATAGACACGTGGCAATATTTTATTGGGTTTTTAGTTTTTATTTATAAATGTGGGTTGTATTTGATCCGTTTCCGTATAATAGTGATTTAAAGAATTTATCACTAAAGCGAATCATATATTTTAGACCAAGAGTCAAGATTAGGTACAAAGCATATTTTTGGTACAAAATATAAAGTTCGTCAAAATTGGGTTATAATTCGTCGCCGAAAAGTCAGAAGTACGACATAGTTTGTCACGAATAATTTATAATTCGTCACCGAGAAATTAAATGTAAACGGAGATATGCACTTTGCACCGTATCCTTTTTATTAGACCAAAATATATAATTATATTGAAGGAAATACAAAGGTTTTTTTGTTTGGATGCTTATGGATATTAACTCTAATTGCAATTTAGTTCATCAATTGAAAAAATGACCGTTTTTTGGAAATTTGTATAATCCTGACAAGAATTTGTAAAATGGTGATAGTTCATAAAAACAACTCCGGTGTTGGATCGTTTGGTTAGCCGTCTATGTGAGGGAGATCCCAGAGTGGTATCCCTCAGACAGATGGCAGCGGAAATTATCTCTAGTACAGGAAATAATGCGGAAAGTAAATGCTCACGATTTAGAGTGGAAACCTTATTGCAATTCTTGCAACAGGCTGAAAACCACTTGCCTTCTGGACGATTCCAGAAGGGCTTCAAGATCGATGTTATTGATTATGAATATGCTTGTAGAATGTTACAACCTGTCTCACTCAGTGACAGTTTAACAATCCTACCCAATTCAACTATCAACTAACAGATCTTCTCTTGTCCGCACACAGCAGCACTTCGTCAGCTCCGGAATTGATCGTCTCTTCAATCTCCGATTGCTCTCTCCAAAAAGCCGAACTTCGAATAGAAGACTCCTCCTCCTTTTATAGTTTTCTTCAAGTCGGCTGAAACTGATCTCTATCAGATATCCGATTGCTATCCAGCAGATGTGATATGGTTAAGATATTTCCATATCTTAACCATGTCACTTATTTCCTTTCCAAATCTGACACACATCTTCCATCATATATACGAGACATATATTCGTGAATATTCTGACATCAATATTCCTCATCGAATATTACACTTATATACTTGTGTATCTTCGGTTTGTATCTTCGAGAATATCTTCCCAGATCCGATCTCGTCACAAAGTCGGTGTGTCCCTCACACAGAACGCATCTCTCTCGCAGCTCTGCTCTCTCAGAGATGTCCGGTAAACCTACCTGTCAGACAGTGATTTCTGCATACTCAAGTGGATTATTAGTTAAGTGTTTGTTATCATCAAAACACAAAGAGTCCAACATCCGGGAGTATAGGAGGAGTCTAACCATTAACATCACTTATTGTACGAACCAAAGGAGCAGCCAATTGATTTTCGGTTACACTTCCCGTTTCCTTTTTCCCTAAAGGCTTTCCGTTTTCTCTTCTATACCGTATTCTCCCCTGGTTTTCTTTCGATTCACACTGATAACTTTGTACTGCGATTACTTAGCAACCTTCCATGTTGCTAATTCTTCAGCGATTGGCGGACCGAAAAGATGAGTGAGATGGAGATGATAACCCGGAGGATTCAAGATGATCTACTAATTTCAGTACCGGATAAAGTGTGGGATATCGATCGGATCAGAATTTTCGATGGGCGATACTGCTGAAAGTGATAGGTGACAAGCAGTTTAAACTAGAAAGAGATTCGAAGCGGCGATGAGGAAAGCGTGGATTGTTAAAGAGAAGGATGTTTCCTTCTTCGAAGTGGCGAATAAGTTTGAGAGGGAGAGCGGCCAGTTGGTTGTTTATGGGACATGCGGTCTTGATGCACAAATGGGACAATGACCTGACTTTGGATGAGATGAGGCCGAAAACCAGCTGAGGATATGGGTCCAACTGCACTATCTTCCTATTGGGATGATTGAAGCAGATGATATTGTCGCAACACTTGCTGGCGAAGTCGTGGACGCAGGCGATGAGGCTAGTAAAAAGGAAACCCAAAAGTTGAAGTTTAGAAGAGTCAGGATACAAATGGATCTAAACAAGCCAATTCGCACCGGCTTCTAATTTCTTGATAGGAGAAGAAAGGGGAAACCGCCCAGTTGGAACATGTTAAGATATGAGAGATTGCCCAATTTCTGTTTCTAGTGTGGATTCATGGATCACGAAGAGGAAGCTTATGTTAAGCTAGTGGGAAACTCCAAAGAGGACATATGGGGACCGGGGCTGAAGGCTGACTTCAAGATTTCGTCAGAGCTAGAGGAGATGGTAAAAAGGAGATGGCAAACATGGATTGAACTGAAGTATGGTACTGGCACTGAACAGAGACAGACTGTTATGGAGGAGGATATGGGATCGGAAAACCAGATGGAGGTTCAGGAAAAGTAATGGCCAGAGAAGGGACAGACGATCGGTTTTGAGTCAAAAAGGCTAGCTGGAGAAGGCGAAGAGTCAGTCATTGGACAGAGAATTCGAAAAGACGAGGTAGAGCCGTCGGTAGTCATGAATAACCGCCAAAATCAATTGGAATGATTAACGAGACACGAGAATGTGAATTAGACCTGCATAAACGTGGGTTCGGGCCGGACTTTTCTAGATTTGATAATCCATAGAGTCGGGTCGGACTAAACACGTCCGGTCAATTCGGGCTCAAAATTTTATCCAAGCTCGCCCTATTTACCGGGCTGGGTTACCCATCGGGCCAATCCGCTACAAATATGTATCCCATACATTTTAATTTTTCTTTAAACTTAACTAAAAATATTACAATTTTCCTGCACTACAACAATACATTCTCGATGATGTATCATAATATTCATCATTGATGCATACCCAAACATTCATTACAATGATGCATTCTCAAACATTCACCATACTTCTTACTTTCTTTTTTAAAAATTAAAAATAATAAAAATTCGGATATAATTTGTAGCGGGTAATGGGCGGGCCAATTGGCCCGATTCGGGCGGCAATATGTATCCAAGCCCGGCCCAATAACAATACGGACCGGGTCGGGCTTGGTCCGTCGGGCTAGTGTGCTTGTCCAAACCCGTTATATTGACCGGGCGGATCGGTCCGGTTAGACTGGCCCGGATTTGTGCAGGTCTAATGTGAATGATTGCACCTTGGTCGAGGTGGAGATAGGGTATGAGGGGCGGCAGGAACCTAGAGGGACATCGATATTGGCTCACAAACCGAAGGTTTTTGAGGCAACACATAATATATTGGGCCAGTACATAGCTTTTCTTGCTCATGCAAATAAAAGCAAACCCAATTTTATTGGGCCTAGTAAAGCCCAATCGATGATGAAAGTCCAAGCGAAGGGTATGAAGAGGCGACGTAAGGAGTGCAGTTTCAGATCGGGACTTAGGGCCCAGTCGGAAGAAATTGCTAGAATCTTAGAAGAAGGTGTTGGTACAAGCGGAGTGAGTGGAAGAGGTATTGAAGTCTTTGCGCAGATCAGTGGATTGGCGGCGGTCGGTAACCGGCCCCGCCATGAGCCATGATTCTTATAAGATGAAACTGTCGCGGCCTGGGTCACGGTAGTTCCAGCTTATAAGACCAAGAGAGACTAAGCATTAAGGGGGAGGATTAAGATTAAAGGCCCAAATATTAATGCCTAGTCTAGTCCAAATAGAAGTCCAAAGAAGATGATCCAAGAAGAAAGAGTCCAATCCAAAGAGAAGATTTTTCTAGAGAATTATGGAGAAGTGTAGAGGAGGAAGAAGAAGAAATATAGGTGTAGAATTTTCTAGATGTACTATTTTTGGCCATTGGATCAAAATGATCCTAGCCATTCATTTGGTGTATGGATTAGTATAAATAGGTGTGTCATGTAAGTGGTAAATCACTCAAGTTAGAGTGATCTCCACCACAAGTTAGAGCAGTGGACTTACTATGATAGTTGGTGGGTGAGCATACATGAACGCCACGATTCCAAAGGCAACACAGAAGGCCCCAACAAAGGTTGACCTCTTTTCATGGGTGTCAAACATAGTCAATGTTATTGCAGCAATGACACCAATGAATATAAGTTCAAGCATAAGCACAATTGACATCTTTATCTACAATTTACCAGAGCAAACTATTAGTACCACAGCTAATATGACATAGAGACTACTTTTTTTTTACATAGAGACTGCTATTCAGTGAATTATGGATACGTAGAAAAGTAAAATACTGCTTACCCTATTCTTGGCTTCTCCATAGATGTAGAAATGAGCTAAATAGAAAAGCTGCATTGCAAGTCCAATACAATTCATTGTTACAGCCAGAGTCCCGTCACGGTGCACAAAGGGCGAAGCATAGAAGATCCAGATGAGACAATTCATCATAGCCGCCAGATAAGGATCGGGTTTGAACCCCTCCACAGCCTTCTTTATCCATATTATCAAGAACGACTTATGCATATTGCAGAAATTGTAAAGTTATAGACAAGAACGACTTATGCTAGTTGAATGACCAATATCCAAGAGCGGTGAAAACTAAGCCTATCTCGATGCTAGGATGAGTCACGCTAGTGAGCATCACCTAACAAGGGTGAATTTACTTGCATTCTAGAGCTCTTAGTCTCATTCTCTCGAATACTCAACTTCAAGTTCATGTTTCTAAACCACCTATGCATTTCATCAAACACTTAGAGGGCATAGAGTTGACATTTGATCAAAGTAGATTCACAACCATGACAAAAGCTTCATTCAAACATATATTCGATAGAAAGTAGAGTTTATACACCAAGGAGGTCCATAGGACACCTAGAAACTAGAAGGGACTACTCACAAGTCATGTTTAATAATGAACAAAAGTAGTTTTTACAAGGATGATGAATTAGAAACGAATAAGATGAAGAAACTAGGATCAAAAGTAGTTCGAATACTCCGAGCATAGAATCACGATTTTGCAGCACTTAACATGAATCAAAATCCGGCATTGCTGAATGGGCTGGTCGAAGATAACCAGCAGCGTCCCGCGCAGCAGCCAGCTCGCAGGACTCTTGGAGACTACACTGCTCCGCGTGTCTCAGGTTTCCAATCTGCCATTGCAGCACCTGGCATAGATAACAGCAACTGGGAGCTCAAAACCGGACTCATTCAGATGGTGCAGAACAACCAATTTTCAGGAAGGATGAATGAAGACCCTCACCAGCACCTTAAGCATTTTATTCAGATGTGCAACACGGTGAAGACTAATGGTGTTCCTCCAGAGTCCTACTACTTGAGGCTATTCCTATTCTCACTTTCTGACAAGGCCAGCAGGTGGCTAGATAGTCATGCAGAAGGCACTTTCACTACATGGGATAAATTGGCTGAGGCTTTCCTACAACAGTACTTCCCACCATCAAAGACAACACATTTCAGGAACAAGATCATCTCGTAACGCTCTATGGATGGTGAGACTCTCTATAAAGCTTGGGAGAGATACAAAGAGCTGATAAGGATGTGCCCCCACCACAACCTAGAGCTGTGGCAGATGATGGACACCTTCTATCAGGGAATCGACCAGGGAATGCGCACCTTGATAAACAAACTGCTGGTGGAGGACTTACTGGAGTTCCCCTGGAAGTGACCTACGCTATCGTGGAGAAAGCAACTTAAGATTACCACCTCTGGACGAGTGATCGAGGTAATACTAAAGACAAGAAGGGTGTGCAAGACATGTACCTCGCTGATGGCACTAAGATATTGCTGGGTTGACCAACACAGTGAAGATGCTTGCAACTGAAATAAAAAAAAATCTGAAGACAGACTCCGCTATGAAGTCGTCTGATATTGCTCATGTGGGTGTCTACTGTCAAATATGTGGCTCCCCTTCTCATTTTGCAGATGGCTGTCCGATGATGGGACAAGATAATAGCGACGGAGACCAAGAGGATGCAAATTATGTAGGGTAAAACAATCAAGGAAATAGTTTTGCCTCCGGTTCAGGCATGAACATGTGGGATAACCCGAACAGAAACAACCCTAACCTCTCATACAAGCCGCATAATCAGTCACCGCCAGGCTTTCCGTAAAGACAGCAACAGAGCAATGCACCCTACCAGCCAGGGAATCAGTACAACAACCAGTCTCAACAACAGTAAAATCAGGGCTCGAGTCAATACAACAACCAGGAGCAGCAACAGAAAAATCAGCCAGCCGAAGTCTCGTCGAATCTTGAATCATTGCTGACCAATTTCCTAGCACAACAAGAGAAGCGGAACAAGGATCAGGATAGGAGGCTTCAAGGGACTGAGCAGTCGATAGGCCAGCTCGCTATTCAGAATAGAATGCTGGAAACTCAGGTGGCTCAGCAAGCAAGCTCGGCAAATAGAGAGCATGTGAAACTCCCATCAAAGCCAGATCCGAATCCTAGGGAATCAGTAAATGCCATTACCCTACGAGGGGGGAAATAGCTTAAGATGCTGCCAGATCAAGCCAATCGATCTCTGACAAGCGTATTTTTAACCCTTTATAGTTGTCAAATTTTATGTTTTAGGGGTCAAATTGCAGTCAAACAATATTTATAACCTTGGTAAGCCAAGGGTCGATCCTAGGAGCAATGCGTGTGAGTACTAGCAAACGGTGCGACCTATTTAGCTATTCCGAATGAATTTTTGTAAAAAGATTTTGTTGTCACGAGAATTGCGGAAATTAAATAACAGAAAATTAAATGGTTGTGTTTAGATCAGAGAAAGAATTTCAGGATCCATACTTCACCCGTGCTAACCCCACTAATCATGCAATCATGTTATGTAAATTATTCATGCTATCGAATATGGAATCAAACCGAAATAACACTAGACAAGCCGCCCATCCACGGATCATTGTCTAGATTAATCTCAATCGTTGAACGCCGCCCATCCACGGATTATCAACGATCTCGATTTATTAAACTCAAGGTTTTCCTATTAAATCATGTAAACATGACCTAATATCAATTTCATGTAATCCGGTTAATACCTAGGACCCATCCATCTTTCGGTAATTAACCTAAGTACGTTCTACCAATGCAAACATACCCTTTGATGTAAATACATGCATAGAACGATAAAATTAAGCATACAATGAAATTGAATATTCGAATAGCATAAACAGAAACTTCAATTGATCACACGAGAGTTAGGGTTACATAGCACGTGATCCGTAGGATCCCAGAATAAGGAGATTGCTCGCTATTCATGGTGATTTACCAAAAATAGTGTATAGAGAAAGAAGGAACGAGTAAACCGTAAAGACGCGGTGGCTCGTTGAATCTCTCACGATGAATTGCTGTCTCTTCCAAGCTAGGTCTTCTCCAAAATAAGCACCCTTAGAATACTCTGGTCGTTGCCCTTTTATAGCCCAAATATAGATAAGTTCCCAAAAAGGATCAGAACTTGCCAAAAACGGATTAGGAAATCAGCCTGAGATTTTGCTTCTGATCGTGCCCGTGACACCCGTAACGCCCGTGACCAAAGGGGGACGTCACGGGGCAAACGCCCGTGACCTAAGGTCGTCACGGGGTCTTCAATTTTCACGTTTTTCTGAGTCTGCCCGTGACGCCCGTAACGCCCGTGACCTGAAGTGGTCACGGGCCTGACTTCCATGGCCTTTTTCGAGGTCTAAACCTTCTAATATGCTCTTGGTGTCAACTACAGAGTTGTAGGCCTTCGAGTTAGCTTTCCAACAAGCTAAATTTTGACTCATTTGGACACCGTATCCGCCCTGTGCATGCAAAATACGTCGCAAAGGTCTTTCTGCCCTATTTTGTCCTGTTTTTACCCAAATCTTCACCAATTGCTTGGCTTTGCTTCGGATCAATCCAAAAGTATTAGGTATGTGATATATGACCTGAAACACTAGAAAAGAGGTTAAATAACGACAATTTGTCGGGAGAACGAGTGATATCCTTCATCGTATGGAGCAATTAACTAGTCGAAATCTCGACTGATCAAAACACTCCACACTTAGGATTTGTTCGTCCCGAACAAATGTCAAACAATTGGAAAAATAAATATTCAAACGACTGTACTGCTTAACGACCATAAATATCCAAGCTACCCACTCAAGTGTCATGTGATCAATTCTAACTAAAACAAAAATAAAAAGATAACTCACTGTCGTAGAGGACACGAATGCATTTAGCGTATGCATCAAGCCTTTAAACCCCTAGGCTGCCCTAGTAGGACGAGTATAGTCTCGTGAAGGTTTTCAGGAATGAGACTACCTACAAATCCCATGTACAACTAACTAGCGTGTATGCATGAATGATGCTCAACAAGTCATAGTAAAGTCATGTCATACCTCGGATTCATCGTGTTACCTCAACTTTAAGTCAAACATCTTCATCAAAGTTTTCAGACAATCATAGATTATACGAGTTATGCATTCAAACGGTCAGTACACACGACTAGCAAATGCCTCATCACAAGTTTTAAATAGTTCTATAGCAACGTATAAAGAACACGAATAGTTGCACAAAACATGCTCGCCATTCACCTATGCTATCTAGGGATAGTCCACGGGCTCTTGGCGCAAAGCTCATTCTCAAGTGCCAAGGACTAGGCAATGACCCGTAAGAGAAGAGGAGCCTGGCTTAAGAATTTCTGAAAAATAGTATGAAAATTTGCATCAAGAATTCTGTGCAAGCACAAGGATCGTCCCTTAGACTCTAGTATATGAATTTTTCAGACAAGTCATGATTTGCACGCAATGAGAAGGTGGAATTACACTACATCAAGCAGAAGGGAGCAGAAATTGTTTCAAGAGTGTTTTCCATACGCAAGGGGCGACTTTCGTCACAAGGACCTTGGTATTATTTTTTTTCGCAGAAATTTTTCTGTTTTTTTTGCTTGGGGTCAATATTTCACCCAACTTTGAAAACTAAGAACTGTGTTCTTGAGGGAAAACTTGAAGGTCAATCGTCTAACTCCACACTTAAAGCTCGACATAGTGTATGAATAAAGGCGGGTGCATGCAAATCACAACGAGTGTATAGAAACACATACTATTACTAAGGTCACCTAGAAAAAGAGATGCATATTTAAGTTTTGGACATTTTGAACCGGTGCCTACTAATTTCAAGTCTCAAACAAGCTTCAAGAAATACGTAAAACATGTGATAGTCAAAGGCTAGCAATGATACTGACTCAAGAGAATATACACACGATTTTCACTATTTCAAGTCCTAGACTTCGAATCCAAAAGAATGTCAATCAGTCAAGGAGTATCATAGAAAACGAGGATTTCAATCGTAATACATAGACTGTTGAGCATATGCAAGAGTGAACGTGAAATGCAATGCGTGTGACTATGTGATGGACCCAAATTATACGAATCATAAACACCGTAAAACCCACCAAATTAGACTGTTGGTCTATTTAACTTTTGCTTGTTAGTCCCGATATATTTCTACAGGGTATTTTGGCGCTTAGAGAGAAAACACGCTAAGGAGAGGATTTTACGCTGAAAAGATGTTAAGAGTTATTCCAAGGTCAAGATCAGACGCTGACTGAAGAAATCTCAAGGATCCTGATCACTCCAAACAAATCAAACCGAAGAGGAATTTGCATTGAAGACTCAACCGACCGGGTGGGAAAATGCCGCAGAAACCACCCGACCGGTTGAAGCAGTTCTAGGCCCTCCGCCGAGCTGACCAAACACTTAATTCAAGTTGCCCGAGCAAACCATCTCATCTGACAATTCCGCCTCGACCTAAATATTCCAAATGGAAAATAAAGTGGACAATGTTGGAAAACCAAGGAGAATGCTCGAGCAGATTGGCAGTTAGCTCAATTCCAAGGCAAAGGCCCGGCGCGCTTAGGCACCCAAACCAAGTCGCTCGACCCGACCGATGCATCTGGAAAATCTGGCTCAACCAAGATGTTTGGAATGCCCAACAAGTCGGACAATCTCGCTTCCCAGACAAAACGCTCGAGCAGATTGGCAGATTGGCCCAATTCCATAGTAAAGGCTCCGCGCGCATAGGCACCAAAACCAAGTTGCTCGACCAAAACATGGAATTTAGAAACACTGGCTCGACCATTAGTCTTAGAATCACTTGGCCATTCCAAATCAACTATAAAATGCAAGCATGGACCAAGGTGACCGGCCACCATGCTTGGAGGTGGCCAAGGGAGGAGCTCCTCCCTCCATGGCAACCGGCGGCTCCTCCACTCTTGGTGACCGGCGGCTTTGCTCCTCCCCCATTTGGCGGCTCCTCCTCCTCCTCCATTGGATCAAAGACACTTGCCCCTCATCTCCACCACCCATTTCTCCTCCCTTAGCCTATAAATACCATGCATCCCCTCTTCATTTGTATAATCCACATCTCATACAAAAATCACTTATCTCTCTAAGTTTGTAAGTTTGGCTTTGGAAATAAAAGATTGCTCCCTTGGCGCTTCAACGGTTGTAAGTATTTCAATATTTATTTTCCGTCTTTAATTTCCAAATCCTTAGTTATAATGCTTAGCGCGATAAATAGTAGCTAAACTAGTCGTTCGGTAAAAGGGGTGGACTTGTATTATAAAATGTTTTAGACTATTAACTTA
This sequence comes from Rhodiola chrysanthemifolia, assembly GCA_033675395.1. Lineage (NCBI taxonomy): Eukaryota > Viridiplantae > Streptophyta > Magnoliopsida > Saxifragales > Crassulaceae > Rhodiola > Rhodiola chrysanthemifolia. The sequence goes on from CM066204.1 coordinate 37,115,898, forward strand.
GTGTCTCGTCTTTGTATTCCAAGGTTGAGTGGACGCTTTGACGGGCAAAGCTCTTCCTTGGGATTCGTGAACATACTCGGATAAGTGGATGCTTTGACGGGCAAAGCTTATCTGAGGAGTTCGATCTATCTAAAAAACCATTTGGAAACTGGACCAAAGGGACCAAATGGATGCACATAAAGCTAAGATACTTCGGAAGGAGGAATTAGTTGAAGTAGAATAAGTGCTCTACGACCTTAAAAAGGCTAGACGATGTTGCAAGTCTTGAGCTAGGAATAGCCTCGATTCATGTTTGAATACTTAGAAGGTTCACTAAGAGTCAATGATAAACAGGATATAATACAAGGCCCCTGAAACCGAACGCTTTCTTTTAATTGTAATAGTTATCAGTTACTTTCCAGTACTAAAACCAACCAACCAACCAATCAATCACTTAGCTGGTAGCTTTAAAACCAACCAACCAACCAACCAAAAATACGCTCCCCCGCTGTATGACCATTTAAAGAACAACTTATCCCCCTAATTCCTTTGGGTTCGACCCCTACTTACCACTTACTACCCAGTAGTGTAGTCGCGATTAGCGGACATTATAAATTTATTTGTACGTTTTGCTTCGACGACGAGCATCTCTGTCACTATGCGCTACCCACTCCACACTTAAAAATAAGCTTAGTCCCTAAGCGAAGAAATATAAGAGAAAATAAGCGTATAGGAACTTCACTCGTGTGTGATGGCGCGATATCCAAGGAGATTAAGCGATGCCCGGGGAGTGAAACGTGACTCGTGAGCTGGCATAAATAGACAAAAACATATTGCTGCACGAGTGATAGGTTAGCATCGAAAATCGTAAAGAAACAAGGCAAGTGAATTGAAATTTTTGGGGAAGAAGAGAATGGTGCGGCCGTGACTACCGTGACCATCCGAGGGTGTTACGGTAGTCACGGCACCCCCAAAACTTACTGATGCTTTTACCTGCCGTGACTGCCGTGATATGCACATTGTGTCACGGTAGTCACGGTACCACTGAAAACTCTCGGCCAAAAATACCTGCCGTGACTACCGTGACGTTTTCGTTGGTCACGGCAGGTCACGGCACCACTGAATCCCAGCTCAAAATTTGCTCGATTTGTCCCGAATCGTTTTCTGCCTGAAACTGATGCACTCCACACTTGGATTCCTGCAAGGGTCACACGCAATGTACAAAATGCAAATGGAAAATGCAATGAAACAAAACTTACAACGCGGGTTACTCCCCGAAGAGGCCTAGTTTAACGTCTTGGCTAGACTCAGCAAAGCGCCCCATATAAATCACTCGTGAGAAGTCCTTTGCTAGGATCCCTTCTCACGGGGCCTTCAACAGAGAGAGGGGTGTCAATCCACCTTCAAATCCCATTGAAATTTACGTCCATCAAGACTGACATGGACGTTAAGCAGAGCATGCAGTCCTTTCAAAAATTTAAGACCCTTAAGAACCAAGGGACTCTAGAAACTTGCTAACAACAGTTTCAAGACGTAAGGCAAGAACTGTCGAAACTTGTCTGGAGCTGGTGTGTCAAGATAAATATATTCAGGGCTAGCACCAGCAAGAACACTTCCCTTGTACTCTTTAGCTAGGAACTCACGTTCCCATACTTCAAAATTTTCCTTCAATATCACATTCATATGTATGCGAGGATCCTCTTCGAATGAACTCATGTACACATCAACAAAGTCTTCGTACTTATGATCCCTTGATGGCTCTTCAACGTCCAGAAAAACTGATGGAATGAAACTCTCTTCTGTCTGCTCAGCTAAATGACCTTTTGAAGCACTCGTAGTGGAGGGAGATGCATCTTCATATTCTGAGACGTCGTCAGTATAAAACTCATCATCCTCCAACTCAGTGTAAGCCTTGGCAACCATTCTAAACGCCTCAAAACCATCCTCACAAACAGGTTGTTCTGGTGTAGAGAGCATTCTCGTATCCTGATCATCTTCCACATTGATTCGAAATAAAGCTGAAGATGAATATGCTTCATAGACTTGAACTTCTTGATGATTGGCCATTGTCATCTCGATGTCCTCGTCTCTGCATGTATTGTTGGCTACAATGGCTTGTTGCTCCAGCTGGTCTTTTAGTATTCTTTGCCTAATTGTGATTTGTTCCACCGTCTCAACAATTTTATCGATCCTGGCCCGATGCTCTTGAGCTCGCCTATCTTGCTCTGCCATGAAACCAGTCAGCATAGACTCTATACGTGATAATTCTCCAGTGTCTTGTGGTTGTTGCTGCTGTGACTGGTTCTGGTAGCTCTCATAATAGCAGTCATCTCGATAATACGATTGATCATAAAATTGGTGTTGCTGCTGCGACTGATTCTGGTAGCTCTCATAAAAAGGATCATCTTGATAATAATGTTGATCATAGGACTGCTTTTGATTTCCTTCCCAATTTGCATCATATGAATATGTCTGACAATAAGACTCTTCCCTTGGGTAGGCGTCTTGATGATCAAAAGAGAACATCCTCGCAATATTCAAAATAAAAGTGATTAGTGAAGGTCAGAAGTATATAGAGTATGTACAAGGAAGTAATAAAAAAATGGAATAGTCTAAACTACACACGTTAAATCTAATATCACACTAAACGCTGCTCCCCGGCAACGGCGCCATTTTGACAAGCGTATTTTTAACCCTTTATAGTTGTCAAATTATATGTTTTAGGGGTCAAATTGCAGTCAAACAATATTTATAACCTTGGTAAGCCAAGTGTCGATCCTAGGAGCAATGCGTGTGAGTACTAGCAAACGGTGTGATCTATTTAGCTATTCCGAATGAATTTTTGTAAAAAGATTTTGTTGTCACGAGAATTGCGGAAATTAAATAACAGAAAATTAAATGGTTGTGTTTAGATCAGAGAAAGAATTCCAGGATCCATACTTCACCCGTGCTAACCCCACTAATCATGCAATCATGTTATGTAAATTATTCATGCTATCGAATATGGAATCAAACCGAAATAACACTAGACAAGCCGCCCATCCACGGATCATTGTCTAGATTAATCTCAATCGTTGAACGCCGCCCATCCACGGATTATCAACGATCTCGATTTATTAAACTCAAGGTTTTCCTATTAAATCATGTAAACATGACCTAATATCAATTTCATGTAATCCGGTTAATACCTAGGACCCATCCATCTTTCGGTAATTAGCCTAAGTACGTTCTACCAATGCAAACATACCCTTTGATGTAAATACATGCATAGAACGATAAAATTAAGCATACAATGAAATTGAATATTCGAATAGCATAAACAGAAACTTCAATTGATCACACGAGAGTTAGGGTTACATAGCACGGGATCCGTAGGATCCCAGAATAAGGAGACTACTCGCTATTCATGGTGATTTACCAAAAATAGCGTTTAGAGAAAGAAGGAACGAGTAAACCGTAAAGACGCGGTGGCTCGTTGAATCTCTCACGATGAATTGTTGTCTCTTCCAAGCTAGGTCTTCTCCAAAATAAGCACCCTTAGAATACTCTGGTCGTTGCCCTTTTATAGCCCAAATATAGATAAGTTCCCAAAAAGGATCAGAACTTGCCAAAAACGGATTAGGAAATCAGCCTGAGATTTTGCTTCTGATCGTGCCCGTGACACCCGTAACGCCCGTGACCAAAGGGGGACGTCACGGGGCAAACGCCCGTGACCTAAGGTCGTCACGGGCCGTTACGGGGTCTTCAATTTTCACGTTTTTCTGAGTCTGCCCGTGACGCCCGTAACGCCCGTGACCTGAAGTGGTCACGGGCCTGACTTCCATGGCCTTTTTCGAGGTCTAAACCTTCTAATCTGCTCTTGGTGTCAACTACAAAGTTGTAGGCCTTCGAGTTAGCTTTCCAACAAGCTAAATTTCGACTCATTGGGACACCGTATCCGCCCTGGGCATGCAAAATACTTCGCAAAGGTCTTTCTGCCCTGTTTTGTCCTGTTTTTACCCAAATCTTCACCAATTGCTTTGCTTTGCTTCGGATCAATCCAAAAGTATTAGGTATGTGATATATGACCTGAAACACTAGAAAAGAGGTTAAATAACGACAATTTGTCGGGAGAACGAGTGATATCCTTCATCGTATGGAGCAATTAACTAGTCGAAATCTCGACTGATCAATCTCCAGCTACAAAATCAGCATCTGATTCTACACCTGCTGATGTGAAAACGTCAAAAGAAGCTGAAAACCGAGCTAAAAATTCTGCGCAGATAGTGGAGCCAGTCCCCTATAGACCTCCAGTCCCATTCCCTCAGCGGCTGGCAGCCACACGGACAGACAAGGCTTTCAAGCAGTTCGTGGACAAGATTCGTACTTTGTACATCACTCTGCCCCTCACCGATGCAATCACCCAGATTCCGACTTATGCCAAATTCATGAAGGAGATTCTGACTGGGAAAAGAAAAATTGACGGATGCGAAACAGTGGCCTTAGCGATGAGTGTAGTGCAGCCATGCATCAGCCCATGCCGCTTAAACTCAAAGACTCAGGGAGTTTCTCTATCCCTTGTGATATTGGTGGTCTTACTATACGTCGTGCCTTATGTGATCTTGGTGCTAGTGTGTCTATCATGCCATATTCCTTGTATGTAAAATTGAACTTGGGTGGCCTTTCTCCTACTAATGTCACTATTCACCTTCCGAGAGGTATTCTAAAGGATGTACCCGTCAAGGTGAAGAATATTTACATCCCTGCTGATTTTATAGTGCTAGAAATTTCAGAGGACATAGATATCCCAATTATACTTGGTAGACCATTTCTATACACGGCTAAGGTAGTCATTGACATGGATAGAGGGTTGACGGAGCGCACTGCACTGTCGTTAAGGTGCAGTGTTCTCTGTACAAATAAATTTATAATATCCGCTACTCGCGACTACACTACTGGGTAGTAAGTGGTAAGTAGGGATCGAACCCAAGGGAATTAGGGGGATAAGTGGTTCTTTAAGTTGGACGATTTTGGGATTGGTTGGTTGGTTTTAAAGCTACCAGCTAAGTGATTGATTGGTTGGTTGGTTTTAGTACTGGAAAGTAAACTGATAATTATTAAAAGAAAACGTTCGGTTTCAGGGGCCTTGTATTATATCCTGTTTATCATTGACCCTTAGTGAATCTTCTAAGTATTCAAACGTGTATCAAGGCCTTTTCCGGCGCTCGATTTGCCACACTTTTTAGTCTTTTGCAAAAGTGTGCATAAGTGAATCAATGCCATTTCAAGCACTCGACTCGCAACACTTTTTGCAGAAAACGTAAGACCCTTGTTCTACTTAGACTAGCACCCCATTTCAAGGTATACTAGCCTATGTGCATCCATTTGGTCCCTTTGGTCCAGTTTCCAAATGGTTTTTTAGATAGATCGAACTCCTCGGATAAGCTTGCCCATTTGGTCCCTTTGGTCCAGTTACAAATGGTCCACTTACCCGAGTATGATCACGAACCCCCAAGGAAGAGCTTGCCCATTTGGTCCCTTTGGTCCAGTTACAAATGGTCCACTCAACCTTGGAGATTCTAATCTTATATATGGCACATAGAATAAGTTTTGAATACACAGACGAGACACTAAGTTAATAGTCTAAAACATTTTATAATACAAGTTCGCCCCTTTTACCGAACGACTAGTTTAGCTACTATTTATCGCGCTAAACATTATAAAAACAGTAAATTAAATACAAAGAAAGACTTACAACCGTTGAAGCGCCAAGGAAGCAAGCTTTATTTCCAAAACCACACTTACAAAATTTAGAGAGAGAAGTGAATTACAATTTTTGGATGTTTGAAATGAGGAGGAGGAGGGTTGTATTTATAGCCAAAAGGGGAGGAGATGGGTGGTGGAGATGGTGGAAAGTGTTCTTTGATCCAAGGGTTGAGGAGGAGGAGAAAGGAGGAGCTGCCACATGGGGGGTGGAGGTGCAGCCGGTCACACGGAGGAGCAGCCGCCGGTAGCAGGTGGTGGAATGGGGAGGAGCTCCTCCCTTGGCCACCTTCAAGGGTGGTTGCCGGTCATCTTGTCCAAACATGCATTTTGATAGTTGATTTGGAATGTCCAAGTGATTCTAAGACTAATGGTCGAGCCAGATTTTCCATATTCCATGGTTTGGTCGAGCAATTTGGTCTTGATGCCTATGCGCGAGGCTTTTACTTGGAATTGGGCCAATCTGCTAATCTGCTCGAGCGTTTTGTCCGGGAAGCGAGATTGTCCGACTTGTTGGGCATTCCAAACATCTTGGTCGAGCCAGAATCTCCAGATGCATCTGTTGGGTCGAGCGACTTGGTTTGGGTGCCAATGCGCGCCGGGCCTTTGCCTTTGCATTGAGCTAACTGCCAATCTGCTCGAGAATTTGCCTTGGAGTCTCGACAACTTCCACCTTATTTTCCATTTGGAACATTTTGGTCGAGGTGGAATTGTCAGATGAGGTGGTTTGCTCGAGCGACTTGAATTGAGTGCTTGGTTAGCTCGGCGGAGAGCTTGGAACTGCCTCAACCGGTCGGGTGGTTTCTGCGGCATTTTCTCACCCGGTCGGTTGAGTCTTCAATGCAAATTCCTCTTTGACTTGATTTGTTTGGAGTGATTCCATGTCAGGATCCTTGAGATTTCTTCAGTCAGCGTCTGATCTTGACCTTGGAATAACTCTAAACATCTTTTCAGCGTAAAATCCTCTTCTTAGCGTGTTTTCTCTCTAAGCGCCAAAATACCCTGTAGAAATATATCGGTACTAACAAGCAAAAGTTAAATAGACCAACAGTCTAATTAAGGGGGTTTTACGGTGTTTATGATTCGTATAATTTGGGTCCATCATATCACCCCACACTTTTAGTTGTTCGTCCCGAACAATGCTATTAAAGGGCGGCATTCTAAGTTGGCCTTGGAATATGAAAATTAGACTGTGGGACTCGATTTATCCTAGTTCATGCATTACTTACTTATTACCAAATTGAACTGTGTAAATAAATAGAAGAAACTTAATACTTGTACCTCCGTGCTGAGATGCAAATTGTTCCGGATGTCTCGGGAGATAGCCCTTTTTTGGTTCCTGGACTGCAATTTCGGGATCGTCTCGCACTATATGGTTTCCTTGTAGCTTTCTCTAGCACGTGATTTGGTTCGGGTTTCACTGGTTTGAGTACTTTGATTTTTCTTTTGTTGAGGGACTGCTTTTGTAGTGAATCGGCCTTTGGCCTTTGATTTTACTTTTTTGAGTACTTCACTTTTTTTGTTCGGTTAAAACCTTCACAATTTTGGGCCTTTGGCCTCTTGATTTGCTTCTTCGAGCTTTTCGCCTTTTTGTGGCTTTTGCAAGTCCATTTTCTCAAGCCTTTTTTGGGAGGTCCAATCATCGCCCGCAAGCCTATGGAAATACCTCCCCGCTCCTCTCATCGTTGTTGTTTCGCGCGGGTCAAGATGAGGGTCGCTCATCTATTTTCTCAGCTACTTTAACTAGAGAGAGGACGGTCTGATTCCCGTCCTCGCCTTTTCTTTTCTTTTTGCATAAACACTGCATGGCGGAGATGACTTCAATCTTCACTGAAACCCGAAGTGCAGCCTCTACTGACTTCGAAAACCATATAGTTTGATAAGATCCTTTGATTGCCTGCCAAGCCTTTCTAGGGCGATTTATGTCAACTCCACATCTCTAGTTAATCTCAGCACAAAGGACAAATGAAAAGTTACGTCCTAAGTTTTTAGATAGTTGAATTTTCACAAGGTAAATGCATGAATTTCGGTCTATCTTTTTCACATTCTTAAGTTCATATTTTCAAAAAGATACTATTACTAAAAAAGAAAACAGCAAGCATGTTATTTTTATACAATGGTGGTTCTCACCCCACACTTTTGAACGAAGGCGTGCCTTAGTTCAAAAGTCATGCAAGCTAATATATATATGTGAGAATTACTAAGACATAAAATTAAATGACAGAATTTAAATGACAGAAAGTAAGATAGTGTCGGGTTACCTCCCGACCAGTGCACTTGTTTAACGTCGTTGGCTCGACGATACCTCGTTGTGGATTACTGGTTTGGGTCCCATGGGTGGCTCAGGTCGAATTTCGCCACCGTTCCTGTGTTGCTTCTTGCTTTGCCCTTTCCCGATTTTTTGCGAGATGATGTGCTTGGGTCAGGACTCCTTTGTTTTGGGATCTTTTCTTTCCAATACCCCGGAGGGTGTGAGGGACCTTTCACTACAAGCCTTTTGCAGTTTTTGTATTTGGGACTGTCTAGTCCAGCTACGGTGTAACACTGCTCCATCGAGGAGTCATTCTGCAGAGGTCCTTTTCCCATCCTCTTTTCCGCCTCTTCATGGATCACATAGTTTTCAGCGATTTGTCTATTGATCGAAGGGAAAAGTCGGGAAGCTTGCCTCTTGAGGCTTGGTTCTGCCTCGTTATGATCGTCAGTGAGGAACTGGTCGTAGATAGTCTCGGCTGCCCGGGTAATGATAGTCGGGTATGAATTGGGCAGTTCGTCAGTGGTATTCTGGACTCCAACCTTGTTGCTTCCGGTGCTTTCCATATCTGATTCTTCTGATGGTTCAGGAGTCTCTTCTGACGGCTCGGTAGTTTCTTCTTTGTCTGCCTCAGGGTCAGCTTCATCTATCTGCATTTCCTCGTCAGTTTGGGGTACTCGTCTTGTGGCAGCGGCTAGGCCAATTATGAGGTACCACATGTCTGCAATGGTGAAGATTCTGGCTGATCTCCTCATTGCTTCGTTAACTCTTCCCAGCTCTTCGGACCTCATCCCACGAAGAAATTTTTGGAGAAGAATCTTCTTCGTGAATCCATGGTGCGGGCAGCTTGAGACAATGGCATCATAGTTCGTGTAATATTCGTCCAAAGTCTCATCCCGGGATTGTTGAAGGCACATGACTCTCTCACGGGTTTCTTGGCGTAAGGATGGTGGGGAGAATTCCTTCAGGAATGGAACGCAGAGATCTACGTAATGTTCTGCACTGCAAGCGGTGGATGTGTAGTACCATATCGTGGCGAAATCAGTTAGAGAGAATTTGAAGCATTTAAGCTTAAATTCCTCTAACATTTCGTTAGCAGGTTTAATGTGGTAGCAGACGTGGTGGAAGTTTCGGCAGTGCTGTACTGGGTCTTCTCCCTCCGTTCCTCCGAACAGGGGCAGATATCGTGTTGTCCATGCATACGAAGGGGGTTGCGTCATGAGGACATAGGGGGGAAAGAACAACTAATCCGATGGCTAATTCCCCGGCAACGGCGCCAATTTGACGGAGCGCACTGCACTGTCGTTAAGGTGCAGTGTTCTCTGTACAAATAAATTTATAATATCCGCTACTCGCGACTACACTACTGGGTAGTAAGTGGTAAGTAGGGGTCGGACCCAAGGGAATTAGGGGGATAAGTGGTTCTTTAAGTTGGACGATTTTGGGATTGGTTGGTTGGTTTTAAAGCTACCGGCTAAGTGATTGATTGGTTGGTTGGTTGGTTTTAGTACTGGAAAGTAAACTGATAATTATTAAAAGAAAACGTTCGGTTTCAGGGGCCTTGTATTATATCCTGTTTATCATTGACCCTTAGTGAATCTTCTAAGTATTCAAACGTGTATCAAGGCCTTTTCCGGCGCTCGATTTGCCACACTTTCTAGTCTTTTGCAAAAGTGTGCATAAGTGAATCAAGGCCATTTCAAGCACTCGACTCGCAACACTTTTTGCAGAAAACGTAAGACCCTTGTTCTACTTAGACTAGCACCCCATTTCAAGGTATACTAGCCTATGTGCATCCATTTGGTCCCTTTGGTCCAGTTCCCAAATGGTTTTTTAGATAGATCGAACTCCTCGGATAAGCTTGCCCATTTGGTCCCTTTGGTCCAGTTACAAATGGTCCACTTACCCGAGTATGATCACGAACCCCCAAGGAAGAGCTTGCCCATTTGGTCCCTTTGGTCCAGTTACAAATGGTCCACTCAACCTTGGAGATTCTAATCTTATATATGGCACATAGAATAAGTTTTGAATACACAGACGAGACACTAAGTTAATAGTCTAAAACATTTTATAATACAAGTTCGCCCCTTTTACCGAACGACTAGATTAGCTACTATTTATCGCGCTAAACATTATAAAAACAGTAAATTAAATACAAAGAAAGACTTACAACCGTTGAAGCGCCAAGGAAGCAAGCTTTATTTCCAAAACCACACTTACAAAATTTAGAGAGAGAAGTGAATTACAATTTTTGGATGTTTGAAATGAGGAGGAGGAGGGTTGTATTTATAGCCAAAAGGGGAGGAGATGGGTGGTGGAGATGGTGGCAAGTGTTCTTTGATCCAAGGGTTGAGGAGGAGGAGCAAGGAGGAGCTGCCACATGGGGGGTGGAGGAGCAGCCGGTCACATGGAGGAGCAGCCGCCGGTAGCAGGTGGTGGAATGGGGAGGAGCTCCTCCCTTGGCCACCTTCAAGGGTGGTTGCCGGTCATCTTGTCCAAACGTGCATTTTGATAGTTGATTTGGAATGTCCAAGTGATTCTAAGACTAATGGTCGAGCCAGATTTTCCAAATTCCATGGTTTGGTCGAGCAATTTGGTCTTGATGCCTATGCGCGAGGCTTTTACTTGGAATTGGGCCAATCTGCTAATCTGCTCAAGCGTTTTGTCCGGGAAGCGAGATTGTCCGACTTGTTGGGCATTCCAAACATCTTGGTCGAGCCAGAATCTCCAGATGCATCCGTTGGGTCGAGCGACTTGGTTTGGGTGCCAATGCGCGCCGGGCCTTTGCCTTTGCATTGAGCTAACTGCCAATCTGCTCGAGCATTTGCCTTGGAGTCTCGACAACTTCCACCTTATTTTCCATTTGGAACATTTTGGTCGAGGTGGAATTGTCAGATAAGGTGGTTTGCTCGAGCGACTTGAATTGAGTGCTTGGTTAGCTCGGCGGAGAGCCTGGAACTGCCTCAACCGGTCGGGTGGTTTCTGCGGCATTTTCTCACCCGGTCGGTTGAGTCTTCAATGCAAATTCCTCTTTGACTTGATTTGTTTGGAGTGATTCCATGTCAGGATCCTTGAGATTTCTTCAGTCAGCGTCTGATCTTGACCTTGGAATAACTCTAAACATCTTTTCAGCGTAAAATCCTCTCCTTAGCGTGTTTTCTCTCTAAGCGCCAAAATACCCTGTAGAAATATATCGGTACTAACAAGCAAAAGTTAAATAGACCAACAGTCTAATTAAGGGGGTTTTACGGTGTTTATGATTCGTATAATTTGGGTCCATCAAGGGTCTATAACTTTGAGAGTAGGCAGTGAAAGAGTCGTCTTTTATTTGCATGATATGTGCAAGAGTCCTAGTCTTTGGCTGACTGTGATGTACTGGACTCTGCTGACATTGATGACCCTATTACACTGACCTCTGTTGAGTCTTATAGAGTAGTACCAGGCTGCCCAATACCTATGGATATATGCGCAGTGAGTACTGAGGGAGCAACCAAGCTGGACAGACCACCGACTCAGGTAAGGAACCTTGCAAGGTAGAGCTGAAACCTCTGCTTGCAAGTCTCAGCTATGAATTTTTTGGCCCTAACTCGACCTACCCGGTGACTGTGAATGCATCCTTGACTGATGTAGAGACACATAGATTGCTAAATGTCCTTAGAGAGCATAGGCTAGCCCCAGGATATTCGATAGATGATCTTAAGGGGATTAGCCCGGATATGTGCATGCATTGAATCCATCTAGAGGGCGATGCTAAGCCCACTAGGGATGCCTAGAGACGTCTAAATCCAAAGCTGAATGATGTAGTGAAGAAGGAAATTCTGAAATTACTGGATGCTGGCATTATTTATTCTATTGTTGATAGTGAGTGGGTGAGTCATGTGCATGTTGTCCCTAAGAAGGGAGGTTTGACTGTTGTGCGTAATGAGAATAACGATCTGATTCCTACTCGTATTGTGACTGGTTGGCGTATGTGCATAGACTATAGGAAGTTGAATAAGGCTACGCGTAAGGATCACTTTCCTTTGCCTTTTATTGATCAGATGTTAGAGCGTCTTGCGAAGCATAAGTTTTTCTGCTACCTCGACGGTTATAGTGGGTTCTTCCAGATCCCTATACACCCCGAGGACCAGGAGAAGACTACTTTTACTTGCCCCTTTGGCACATTCGCTTATAGACGCATGCCTTTCGGTCTTTGTAATGCACTAGCTACTTTTCAGCGTTGTATGATGGCCATATTTTTTGATTTTATAGAAAACACCATGGATTTTTTTATGGATGATTTTTCGGTGTACGACTCTTCATTCGATTCATGCCTCTCTAACCTTACTGTTGTTCTTCATCGTTGTGTTGACACTAACCTAGTTTTAAACTGGGAGAAGTGTCACTTTATGGTCCAGGAAGGTATTGTGTTGGGACACCTAGTCTCTAACAGAGGCATCGAGGTTGATCGCGCAAAGGTGGAGGTGATTGAAAAGTTGCCCCCACCTAAAGATGTGACAGGAATCAGAAGCTTTCTAGGGCATGCAGGATTTTATCGACGCTTCATAAAGGATTTCTCGAAGATAACCAAGCCACTCACTGATCTACTTTGCCACGAAGCTGAGTTTAACTTTGATGAATCCTGTTTCAATGCTTTTTGTACATTGAAAACTGCTCTTACTTCCGCTCATGTAGTGCAGCCCCCTGACTGGGAGCTGCCGTTTGAACTAATGTGTGATGCTAGTGATTTCACAGTGGGAGCAGTCTTAGGGTAGCGCATGGACAAGAAGCTACATGTGAACTATTATGCAAATAAAGTCCTAGCTGGCGCAACGGCTAATTACACTACAACCGAGAAGGAGATGGTAGCCATCGTCTAAGCTTTTGAGAAGTTCAGGCAGTACCGTATAGCCTCATAGACCATGGTGTACACTGACCACGCTGCAATCAAGTATTTGCTATCTAAGAAGGATTCGAAGCCTAGATTGATTCGATGGGTTCTCCTCCTTCAAGAATTCGATATTGAGAATAGAGACAAGAAGGGAGTTGAAAATCTGGTTGCTGATCACCTGTCACACCTCGAGCTAGAAGAGCTCGACCGCGAAGAGGACAAATTCCCGATGATTGACTCTCTAGCAGGCGAGCAGCTTATGAGTGTAGATGTGGACATTGCCCCATGGTACGCAGATTTCGTCAATTACTTGGCCTGCGGTATTCTTCCTCCTGACATGTCACACAACCAGAAGCGAAAATTCCTGTCTCACGTAAAGAGGTACTTCTGGGGTGACCCTTTCCTATACAAATTATGTGCTGATGGTCTCTACATGACTTGTGTTGATGAGGACCAGATCAAATGGATCCTAGAGCGCTGTCATTCATCCCAGTATGGTGGACATGGGGCTGACTCAAAAATAGCTGCAAAAGTTCTGCAGTCCAGATTCTACTGGCCCACTCTTTTTAAGGATGCCTACGAGTTTGTCACGGCGTGTGACCAGTGCCAGCGGACTGGCAACATTTCAAAGCAGCAGGAGATGCCCCAGCAGAGCATTTTAGCGATGGAGTTATTTTGATATATGGGGCACTGATTTCACGGGACCTTTCTCACGTTCTTATGGAAATCAGTATATCTTGGTAGCAGTCGACTACATTTCCAAGTGGGTTGAAGCAATAGCTACTCGTACTTGCGACGCCAAGGTAGTCATAAAGATGTTTCAGAAGGTTATTTTCCCACGGTTTCGAGTGCCCCAGACGGTTATCAGTGATGGAGGCTCCCATTTCAAAGAAAGAAATTTCGAGACCTTGCTGAAGAAATGCGGTGTTTATCACAAAGTTGGCACTCCATATCACCTTCAGATTAGTGGGCAGGTAGAGATCTCTAACCGTGAGATCAAGAGCATAATGGGGAAGACAGTATCGAGCCACATGAAGGACTGGGCGTCCAAGCTAGATGACGCGCTGTAGGTGACAGATCCCACTGCACTGTCGTTAAGGTGCAGTGTTCTCTGTACAAATAAATTTATAATGTCCGCTACTCGCGACTATACTACTGGGTAGTAAGTGGTAAGTAGGGGTCGAACCCAAGGGAGTCAGTGTGGATTAGTTGTTCTTTAATGAAGCTTATGCAGAAATTAAATGCGATTGGGGTTGAGTTTGAGTGTGATTTGAGAACTGGAAGTTAATTACAATAATGGACTGTAAGGAAAGGATTCGGTTTTAGGGGCCTTGTATCATATTTGTTTATCATCGACCGCTAATGATCATACCAAGTGTTCGAAGATGAATCGAGGCTATTCCTAGCACAAGACTTGCAACATCGCGTAGAACACTTGAAATGATCATGCTAAATGTTCAAAGATGAATCGAGGCTATTCCTAGCACAAGACTTGCAACATCGTTTAAAACACTTGTTCTATTTAGACTAATTCCTCCTTTCGAAGTATCTTAGCCTTATGTGCATCCATTTGAATTCTTTGGTCCAGTTTCCAAATGGTTTTTAGGATAAGTTGAACTCCTCGGATAAGCTTGCCCATTTGGTCCCTTTGGTCCAGTTACAAATGGTCCACTTACCCGAGTATGATCACGAACCCCCAAGGAAGAGCTTGCCCATTTGGTCCCTTTGGTCCAGTTACAAATGGTCCACTCAACCTTGGAAATTCTGACTTGTTATATGGCACATAGAACAAGTTTTGAACATAGAGATACTCTTAAGAGTAGAGTCTAAAACATTTATAATACAAGTATACCCCTGCGACCGAGTACAAGCTTTTAGCTACTAGTATTCATGTTAAGGAATATAAGCAAACTAATGCCTTGCACAAGGGTACCGAATAATAAAATAACTTTACAGTAAAAACAAATAATACTGAAAGTAATTTTATACCTTACAATAAGCGGAGGAGAGGAGCTCCTAGGCAAGATCCACGCAAGAGAGTAGCTCCACAATGAAGAACAAAATATTTATTGAAAGTGAAGAGAAGAGGGTTAAGCCCTCTCTCTCTCTAAAGTGTGTACAAGTGAAGGATGAGATGATACAAATGAGGAGGAGAGGAGCTCCTTTTATAGCCAAAGGGGAGGAGGATGGAGGGTGGAGATGGTGGCATGTGGTGTTCATCCAAGGGAGGAGGAGATGGGTGGTGGAGATGGTGGCCATGTGCATTTGCATCCAAGGGTGGAGATGGGAGGAGCAAGGAGGAGGTGACACATGGGGGGTGGAGGAGCCGCCGGCGGCTTTGGGAGGAGAGGAGGGAGGAGCCGCCACTTGGAGGGAGGAGAGTGGAGGAGAGGGGTTGTGAGGGAGGAGCCGCCCCTTCTAGAAGGAAAGAGCAGGTTTGTGTGGTTTTGTGCAATTTTCACAAAACCAACAGTCCAATTTCGCTCCGGTCTGACTTGATTCCTCTTCTGCTTAATTTGTTATGAGTGATTCGACGTCAGGATCCTTGATATTTCTTCAGTCGGCATATGATCTTGACCTCGGAATAACTCTAAACATCTTTTCAGCGTAAAATCCTCACCTTAGCGTGTTTTCTCTCTAAGCGCCAAAATACCCTGTAGAAATGTATCGGAACTAACAAGCAAAAGTTAAATAGACAAACAGTCTAATTAAGGGGGTTTTACAGTGTTTTTGATTCGTATAATTTTGGTCCATCATATCACCCCACACTTTTAGTTGTTCGTCCGAACAATGCTATTAAAGGGCGGCACACTAAGTAAGTTTGTTTAAATATGAAAATTAGACTGTGGTACTAGATTTATCCTAATTCATGCATTACTTACTTATTACCAAATTGAACTGTGTAAATAAATAGAAGTAATTTGATACGTGTACCTCCGTGCTGAGATGCAAATTATTCTGGATGTTTCGGGAGATAGCCCTTTTTAGGCTCCTGGACTGCAACCTCGGAATTGTCTCTCACTATATGGTTTTCTTGTAGCTTTCTCTAGCACGTGATTTGGTTCGGGTTTCACTGGTTTGAGTACTTTGATTTTTCTTTTGGCGAGGGACTGCTTTTGTAGTGAATCGGCCTTTGGCCTTTGATTTGACTTTTTGAGTACTTCACTTTTGTTCGGTTAAAACCTTCACAATTTTGGGCCTTTGGCCTCTTGGTTTGCTTCTTCGAGCTTTTGCTTCTTTGTGACTTGCTAGTCCATTTTCTCAAGCCTTTCTGGGAGGTCCAATCATCGCCCGCAAGCCTATGGAAATACCTCCCCGCTCCTCTCATCGTTGTTGTTTCGCGCGGGTCAAGATGAGGGTCGCTCATCTATTTTCTCGGCTACTTTAACTAGAGAGATGACGGTCTGATTCCCGTCCTCGCCTTTTCTTTTCTTTTTGCATAAACACTGCATGGCGGAGATGACTTCAATCTTCACTGAAACCCGAAGTGCAGCCTCCACTGACTTCGAAAACCATATAGTTTGATCTGATCCTTTGATTGCTTCCCAAGCCTTTCTAGGGCATTTCTATCAACTCCACATCCCTAGTTTATCTCAGCACAAAGGGACAAATGAGAAGTTACGTTCTAAGTTTTTAGACAGTTGAATTTTCACAAGGTAAATGCATGAATTTCAGTCTATCTTTTTCACAATCTTAAGTTCATATTTTCAAAAAGATAATATTAAAAAGAAAACATATTAATTAACTATATATGCAGGTGGTTCTCACCCCACACTTTCGAACGAAGGCATTCTTTTTACGAAATGACTTAGTTCAAAGGCCATGCAAGCAGACAATTATGAGAAGGAAATGACATTTAAGGAAAAGGAAAGAACAGAACTCCCTTTAAGGTGTCGAGTGAACGACATGGCTCGAGGCTGGATAATTGAGGGAGTTCGGCTGGGGCCTTGAACTCTAGCGTAGCCCTGACTGGCTTAATGTTGCACCCAAGTCCGATTCCTGAATAGTCAAATCTTCTATGCACCAAGTGGGTGAGAGCGACTTATTGAAAAGGTAAAATACAGAAAATAAAAGACAGAAAATTAAAGTGCGGAAAGTAAGATAGTGTCGGGTTACCTCCCGACCAGTGCACTTGTTTAACGTCGTTGGCTCGACAGTACCTCAATCATGGATCATAAGGTCGGATCCCAAGGGTGAGTGAGGTCAAACTTCTTCTCGGCAGCCCTTTTGCTCCGAGAGGGTGGGATTTCTTTGACCATAGCTGCTGGTCCAATGAGTTGTGCTTGTTTGTTACTCCTTCCGGGTTTCCATTCTTTCGGCCCATGTCTTTGCCGCTTCTTCATGTTTGAATAGTTGGCACTTTTGCGATTTTGGAAGTTTGGTTTTGTGCCATTAAATGTAGGCGACATTAAGCATGCGCCTTTGCCAATCCTCTTCATTGTGGTAGTGATGGATGGTTGTCTTGGAACGAGTGAGTTTTCAAGCGGTTTTCCTTGTTGAGTCGTGGTGAGTGGGACTGTGGCTTTCTCGGACAGTTCGGCAATGAGATCCGGGACTTTCTCGGGTGCTCCGAGCGCAAGGACCGGGTCTGGCTTGATTTCTTCGGCCGCTTCAGCAGTGAGGTTCGGGACTTCTGTAGGCTCGGTAGTCAGGACAGTGATTTCCTCGGATGGATTGGTGATAAGGACCGGGTCTGATTGGGGCAGTTCTTCTTTGGTCATTAGCGGGTCCTCATCCTCAGTCGGCTCCTCGGGTTCAGCCGCCCTTTTTATTGCCCCTGAATCGGTTTCGGCCGTGAATTGGTGCATCGCGGCACTCAATTGCTGCATGTTTGCTGCCAATTGTTGGGTGTTAGCTGCCAGCTCCTTTTCTGCCGCCCATAATTCAGTTTTGGCCCTGATTTGTTGCATCGTGTTGTCCAACTGCTGGATGCTAGATGCCAGCTCCGTTATACCGTCCTCGAGTGGCTCGGCCTGATCTTGGCTAGGTCTTGACCTGCGGCCAAATCGTTGATTAATATCCAAAGATCATCTTCGGTTAAGCCCATTAACGATCCTCCTGCTGCGTCATTTAGCCCTTTCCACTCATGTGGCAACATCCCACAGAGAAACTTTGTTTGAAGATCGAAGTTGGTGAATCCATGGTGCGGGCAGCTCGTCACAATGGAATCGAAGTACCATAAGTACTCATCCAATGTTTCGTCCCGGGATTGCTGTATGTTGTTGATCTTCTCACGGATTTCAAGTTCAAAGGATGGTGGGTAAAACTCCTCAGTGTTCCAAGGTTCCATTCCGAAGTAGTACGACTTAGTGAATTGCATGATAAAAGAGAAAACAAAATAGAACAACTATACCGATTCACAACTCCCCGGCAACGGCGCCAATTTGACAGATCCCACTGCACTGTCGTTAAGGTGCAGTGTTCTCTGTACAAATAAATTTATAATGTCCGCTACTCGCGACTATACTACTGGGTAGTAAGTGGTAATTAGGGGTCGAACCCAAGGGAGTCAGTGTGGATTAGTTGTTCTTTAATGAAGCTTATGCAGAAATTAAATGCGATTGGGGTTGAGTTTGAGTGTGATTTGAGAACTGGAAGTTAATTACAATAATGGACTGTAAGGAAAGGATTCGGTTTTAGGGGCCTTGTATCATATTTGTTTATCATCGACCGCTAATGATCATACCAAGTGTTCGAAGATGAATCGAGGCTATTCCTAGCACAAGACTTGCAACATCGCGTAGAACACTTGAAATGATCATGCTAAATGTTCAAAGATGAATCGAGGCTATTCCTAGCACAAGACTTGCAACATCGTTTAAAACACTTGTTCTATTTAGACTAATTCCTCCTTTCGAAGTATCTTAGCCTTATGTGCATCCATTTGAATTCTTTGGTCCAGTTTCCAAATGGTTTTTAGGATAAGTTGAACTCCTCGGATAAGCTTGCCCATTTGGTCCCTTTGGTCCAGTTACAAATGGTCCACTTACCCGAGTATGATCACGAACCCCCAAGGAAGAGCTTGCCCATTTGGTCCCTTTGGTCCAGTTACAAATGGTCCACTCAACCTTGGAAATTCTGACTTGTTATATGGCACATAGAACAAGTTTTGAACATAGAGATACTCTTAAGAGTAGAGTCTAAAACATTTATAATACAAGTATACCCCTGCGACCGAGTACAAGCTTTTAGCTACTAGTATTCATGTTAAGGAATATAAGCAAACTAATGCCTTGCACAAGGGTACCGAATAATAAAATAACTTTACAGTAAAAACAAATAATACTGAAAGTAATTTTATACCTTACAATAAGCGGAGGAGAGGAGCTCCTAGGCAAGATCCACGCAAGAGAGTAGCTCCACAATGAAGAACAAAATATGTATTGAAAGTGAAGAGAAGAGGGTTAAGCCCTCTCTCTCTCTAAAGTGTGTACAAGTGAAGGATGAGATGATACAAATGAGGAGGAGAGGAGCTCTTTTTATAGCCAAAGGGGAGGAGGATGGAGGGTGGAGATGGTGGCATGTGGTGTTCATCCAAGGGAGGAGGAGATGGGTGGTGGAGATGGTGGCCATGTGCATTTGCATCCAAGGGTGGAGATGGGAGGAGCAAGGAGGAGGTGACACATGGGGGGGTGGAGGAGCCGCCGGCGGCTTTGGGAGGAGAGGAGGGAGGAGCCGCCACTTGGAGGGAGGAGAGTGGAGGAGAGGGGTTGTGAGGGAGGAGCCGCCCCTTCTAGAAGGAAAGAGGAGGTTTGTGTGGTTTTGTGCAATTTTCACAAAACCTACAGTCCAATTTCGCTCCGGTCTGACTTGATTCCTCTTTTGCTTAATTTGTTATGAGTGATTCGACGTCAGGAAACTTGATATTTCTTCAGTCGGCATATGATCTTGACCTCGGAATAACTCTAAACATCTTTTCAGCGTAAAATCCTCTCCTTAGCGTGTTTTCTCTCTAAGCGCCAAAATACCCTGTAGAAATATATCGGAACTAACAAGCAAAAGTTAAATAGACAAACAGTCTAATTAAGGGGGTTTTACAGTGTTTATGATTCGTATAATTTTGGTCCATCAGTGGGCATATAGAACTGCGTTCAAAACTCATATCGGAATGAGTCTTTTCAGGCTTGTCTATTGAAAAACCTGCCATCTCCCGGTCGAACTTGAGTACAAGGCTCTGTGGGCAATCAAGGAGCTAGACATGAATATGAAGGCAGCTGGGGAAAAGAGACTGCTGCAGCTTAACGAGCTCGATGAGATCAAATTAGACTCTTATGAGAACGCTCGTATCTATAAGGAGAGAATGAAGAAATGGCACGACAGGCGAATAGTATGCAGAGAATTCAATGAAGGCGAGCGAGTTCTCCTCTACAACTCCCGCCTTAGATTATTTCCTGGGAAACTGCGCACCAAATGGAGTTGCACATACACAGTGGAACGAGCATACCCAGATGGACACGTAGAGCTTAGCGTTGAAGGAGGTAAATCAATGGTGGTCAACGGGCAACGCCTCAAACATTACCACGTTCTAAAGCATCTGGCACCACCTGCAGGCATTGATGACAACCTACTTCTCGGGATGGGATCTCAGCAAGGCACTTCCCGAGAATGCTTCTAGTCTTGCCTCCCTAGCTATGTCTCGCCAAGACTTTAAACTAGGCCTAACCCGCACTGTAAGTATTAGTTAGTTGCATTTTGCATTTTGAGCTTTGTGTGCGATCATTGCAGGAATCCAAGTGTGGAGTACACCAATTTCAGACAGATAACGGTTTCGGGACGAGAAAAATTATGCTGGAAATTACAGGTGTCGTGACACCCGTGACACATTGGACCTGTCACGGCAGGCCAAACAGGCAGTGAGTTTCGCAGGCGTCGTGACACCCGTGACATAATGGACATGTCACGGAAGTCACGGCTGGATAAAACGGCAGATATCTTCAGGGGTTCCGTGACACCCGTAACATGCTCGGATGTCACAGCTGTCACGGCAGGTTCGAATTTTCAAAAAAAAATAGCGCAGATCGGGAATTCAAAAATAAAAAACAAATCGACCGCCGCTCCTTTCCATCACCAGCCGACGACGACCAAACCCTAACCGCCCAGCTCCACTCTGCTCGTCGTCCGTCCGCCCAGCCGCCTCCACACAGAATCAAACAGCCGCTCCCAAAAACCATAACCGCCCAATCCTAATTTCCAGACCCAATCTCAATGGCTAGCAAATCCACTCACTCCACAGCCGCCTCAACATCCCGCGCTGTTCGGAATGCACCACAACCACCAGTACATGCCGGCGAGGACGCAATTGTGCCAGCCAGTCAGCCTCCTCGCCAAAGACAATTTCCGAATCGACGCCCTCTGTATTTTTCACTGGTGCAATTAAGGAAATACGACAACGTCGTCTCGAAGAAAAAGGTGAATCATACCTTAGATTGCTCCCTTTTGGATTATTGGATAGTTGTCGTGAGTTATTTGTGGCTTCTGGACTCGATATATTGTTTGCTTGACCGGCACCAACCTATCCTAAGGTTTTAAAGGAATTTCTAGCGTCGTTTTCATTTTCTGGTGATCCGGATCAAGCTACTCATTGGAAGTTCAGTCTCAGTGGCCGGGTTCACACTATGACTAAGGCCGAAGTGTGCACATTGTTGGAATTTCCATTGAAAGGATTCGGTGGTCAGTACACTGACGGAAGCGATATGAGTTCTGGAAAGTCATATCCAATTTTGATTGCTATTTCACTTCCAGCTTGCCTTCGTCGTGCATTAAGGATAAGCTTTGGAAGGTGGTGCACCAACTAGTTGCCATGAGCATTTTCCCGCGTGGCGAGGGTGCCACGAATATTGGGAACCTCGAGCTCGACGTCATGATCTCGATGCATCGACGACGCCCAGTTGATTTCTTCCAGATTCTCACCGGCCAAATGGTATTTTGGGGCTCAGTTCTAGACAAGAACATTGCTTTAGGCGGCGGATTATTTGTCACCATCCTCGCTGAGTCCCAAAGATGGGAATTCAGTCAGCTCCCAGCACCGGTCACTTCAGTCCTGGATACGATAAGATGGTGGACATTAAGATGATTAACCGAGATCGTATGTTGCAGCATAGAGACAAGCTACCCAGCGGGAAGAAGCGTCGCCGGGTGGACATCAGACAGAGAACCCTCGAGCGCGCTAGGTGTGGACCTCCGCCTGAGGACGATGTCACGGATGAGGCACAGGAACCTCCAGTGGCTGCGCCGGCCCCTCCGCCGTAACCACCTACTGTTGGCCAGCTCCCTTTGACATTCGAGGAGCGATTCGTACGCTTGGAGGCTTCCCATCACCCGATTATAGAGTCCCAGCGGCAGATTTTAGAGTACCAGCGCCATATATTGGCCACTCAGGGTCCGATACTTGCAGCACAGAGTCGGCTTGCCCAAGCCCATGCCCAACACACTACCGAATTTTCAGACTTTCGATATCAGGCCAGCGGGGCACAGCAGTGGGAAAAGGACGCATGGACAACATCATTTCGGCATCAGGGTTTCACTGACCATCCTCCTCCGCAGTCCTACATGTCTTCTTCCCCATACCCGTTCGAGGCAGATTTTACTTTGGCAGTCGATCTCAGCCCACCGAGCCATGCACCTCCTACCCGCAATGATGCCGAGGCGGGTCCTTCTTGCCCCGCCCTTGCTGGGGACTCCGATGATACCAAGGATCTGTTTGCTGCTGATGATGTTGAGGACGATGGTGCTGTTTAGCTCCTCATGTATTTCTCTTCTTGACTTTTTGTTATTTTTGTCAGCTGTTGCGCATTCATAACTTTCCTATTGTACGCTGACTTTTGGCCATGATTTACTGTTTACATGTTATTCGATGCTTGAGATATGTTGTCTATGTTTTCCATTTTTGCTCGCATCGTATATCATTCTATTCATTTGGCACCCTTGTCCATGTTTCTTCGTGATTATCGATGCTAACCTATCACTCGTGCATCTCTATGTTTTTATCTATATATCTACCAGCTCGTTGATGGACCATAATTATACGAATCAAAAACACAGTTAAACCCACTAAATTAGACTGTTTGTCTATTTAACTTTTGCTTGTTAGTTCCGATATATTTCTACAGGGTATTTTGAAGCTTAGAGAGAATACACGCTAAGGAGAGGATTTTACACAGAAAAGATGTTACGAGTCATTCCAAGGTCACGATCAGACGCTGACTGAAGAAATCTAAAGATCCTGACATGGAATCATTCAAAACAAATCAAACCGAAGAGCAACCAAAGTCAGTCCGGAGCTGAAATACACCGATAGTTTTGTGAGAACTTCACAAAACTCACACAAGCTCACTCTTATCCATTGATGACCGGCGGCTTTGGGGAAGAAGATGACTCATTGGGTGGCTTCCTCCCCTTCTCCTCCTTCTCCCCACCACAACCGGCGGCTTTCCTCCATGGTGACCGGCCACCGGCGGCTCCTCCTCCCCCCCCCCCCCCCATGTGGCATCATCTCAAAACTCTTCCTCTCATCCTTTGCCATGTGCTTCCATCTCCACCCTCCATTCTCCTCTCCTTTGGCTATAAATACAAGCCTTCACCTCTCATTTGTATCATCCAACAATCCCATTCACAACACAAAATCACTTATCTCTCTAAGTTTGGCAATTTGTAAGTTTGGTTTTGAAATAATACTCTTGTTGGTTCTTGAGTATTATAACAGTTTTAGAGAATACTCCTGTTGGTTCTTGAGTATTCCTCCTTACTTACTGTCTTTCAAAAACCCCCGACTATTTAGCTATGGTATCCACCTCTATGGATATTCGTAGCTAAACTCTTCATTCGGTTGAAGGGGTGTACTTGTATCATAAAATGTTTTAGACTTGCTTTAGTGTTTTTTCTCTGTATTCAAAACTTGTTCTATGTGCCATATATTAGGCCAGAACTTCCAAGGTTGAGTGGATGCTTGGAATGGCAAAGCTCTTCCGTGGAAGTTCGTAAACATACTCGGATAAGTGGATGCTTGGAATGGCAAAGCTTATCTGAGGAGTTTGACCTCTCTCAAACACCATTTGATTGCTCGGGAATGACTGATCAAATGGATGCACACAGGCTAATATACCTTGGAATGGGGTATTAGTCTAAGTAGAACAAGGGCTCTACGTTTTTTGCAAAAGTCTAGACAGTGTGTGCAAATCGAGTGCTTGGAATGGCCTTGATACACTTTCGAACATTTTTGCAAAAGACTAGACAGTGTGGCAAATCGAGTGCTTGGAATGGCCTTGATGCACGTTTGAATACTTAGAAGGATCACTAAAGGTCAATGATAAACAGGCTATGATACAAAGCCCCCGAAATCGAATGTTTTCCTTGAAATCAAACAACTCCTGCACTTACTTTCTTAGTATAACTGCCGTAATCAACTGCTCACCTTCCGGAGGACTTGCCAATCACGCATCACCCGCTGTAAGTCTTCTTTGTATTTTCAGTATTTAATTTTCAGTCATTTACTTTTCCGCACTAAAACCAAAATCAACCAATCAATCACTTAGCTGGTAGCTTTAAAACCAACCAACCAACTTAAAACACGTTCCCTCGCTGTATAAATCACCTCAAAGAACAACTATCCCCCTAATTCCTTTGGGTTCGACCCCTACTTACCACTTGCTACCCAGTAGTTAAGTCGCGAGTAGCGGACTATTATAAATTTATTCTTGACGTTTGCACACAACGACTGTGCATCCATCACTCGTTGAGACACGTTTTACTCCCCGGGCATCGTTTAATCTCTTTGGATATCGAGTTATCACACACGAGGGAAGTTCCTATACGCCCTTTTCTTATCTTATATTTCTCCGCTTAGGGACTAAGCTCATTTTTAAGTGTGGAGTGGGTAGCGCATAATCACACACATCGCATATCACACTCACTCTTGCATATGCTCAACATTCTATGTATTGCGATTGAAATCCTCGTTTTCTACGATACTCCTTGATTGATTGTCATTATTTTGGATTCGAAGTCTAGGACTTGAAATAGTTTTATTCATGTGTGTATTCTCTCGTATCAGATCGTTGCTAGCCTTTGCATATCACGTGTTTTACGTATTTCTTGAAGCATGTTTGAGACTTGATATTAGTAGGCACCGGTACAAAATGTCTAAAAACTTAAATTGCATCTCTTTTTCTAGGTGACCTTAGTACTAGTATGTGTTTCTCTATACTTGTTGTGATTTGCATGCGCCCCGCCTTTACTTATACACTACGTCAAGTTTTTAAGTGTGGAGTTAGAAAGAAAAAAATATAGTCAAAAGAGGGGCGAAAAATAGGCCCCCAATCAAGAACAAAGTTCTGAATTTTCCAATGAGGGTGAAAAGTTGACCCTAAGCATAGTTGTTTTTGCAAAAAAAAAAATAGAAAAAAATAATACCAAGGGCAAAGTGAGAAAAGTCACCCCTTGTGTTTGGAAAAAAAAAGAATTTTTGCCCCCTTTTGCTTGATGTAGTGTATTCCACCTTTTCATTGCGTGCAATCATGACTTGTTTTGACAATTCATGTACTAGAAACTAGGGGACGATCCTCGTGCTTGCACTGAAATTTTGATGTGATTTTCGTATTATTTTTCAGAAATTCTTAAGCCAGGCTCCTCTTCTCTTACGGGTCATTGCCTAGTCCTTGGCACTTGAGAGTGAGCTTTGCGCCAAGAGCCCGTGGACTATCCCTAGATAGCATAGGTGCAGGGCCGGCCCGCATGTACAAGTTAGGTGGGACAATGCCAAGGGCCCATCTCCTATGGGGGCCCATTTTTTTAAAATTTGTTTTATATATATGTAGTTGAGTTATAAAAAAGAAAAACTATATGTAGTTGTTTTTCATCACAAAAACAATATATAGGGCCTAGGCCCAGATTTTTTTAAATAAAATTATATGTAATATATAATAAAAAAATTATTTATTAGGGCCCAAATTTTTTTTTTCCCATGGCCCCCAATATCTCAGGACCGGGCCTGCATAGGTGAATGGCGAGCATGTTTTGTGTAACTATTCATGTTCTTATTGCGTTGTTATAGAACTTTTTAGAACATGTGATGAATCGCTTGCTTGCCGTGTGTACTGACCGTTTGAATGCATAACTCGTTTAATCTATGATTGTCTGGCAACTTTGATGAAGATGTTTGACTTGAAGTCGAGGTAACACGATGAATCCGAGGTATGACATGACTTTACTATGACTCGTTGAGCATCATTTCATGCTTACATGTTAGTTAGTTGTACAGGGGATTTGTAGGTAGTCCCATTCCTGAAAACCATCACGAGACTATACTCGTCCTACTAGGGCAGCCTAGGGGTTTAAAGGCTTGATGCATATGCTAAATGCATTCGTGTCCTCTACGACAGTGAGTTATCTTTTTGCTTTCATCTTAGTTAGAATTGATCACATGACACTTGAGTGGATAGCTTATAAACGTATGGTGGTTGGTAGTACATTCACTTGAGTATTTATTCTGCCGTCTGTTTGACATTTGTTCGGGACGAACAAATCCTAAGTGTGGAGTGTTTTGATGAGTCGATATTTTGACTAATTATTCACTACATTCGATGAAGGATAACACTTGTTCTTCCGGCAAATTGTCCCTATTTGATGTATTTCTTGAGCGTTTCAGGTAAAACAGACGAATCACTGCTCCATGAGCCCGAAAGAACGAAAGAACGGAAAAGATCGACGAAAAAGGCCTAAAAATGACTCTGCACCAAAGACAGGCCGTGGCTACCGTGACATCCTCCTCATGTCACGGGTGTCACGGTAGGTGTTTTCCACAAAGAAATGAAGACGGGTCGTGACTACCGTGACATGTCTATGTGTCACGGGTGTCAAGTCACCCTTACAGCTCAGTGAGTTTCGCCTAGGCCGTGACATGCGGTGACATGTTCGAATGTCACGGGTGTCACAGCACCGTCAGGAGCAGAATTTTGGACTTAATTCTAAAAACGGTTTTGGGCTTTTGGCCTTTTTGGAAAGGCTATAAAAGAGGCGATCGACCAGATTGAAGAGAGTGCTTGAATTGAGATTGAAGAACCCTAACTTGGGAGAGAAGACGGAGAACATCACGAGAGATTAAGGATTCAACGAGCTACATCGTCGCTACGGTTATCTCGTCCTTAATTTCTATTTTTACACTATTTGTGGTTAACTTACCATGAATAGTGAGTAGTCTTTCTTATTCTTGGATCCTACGGATCCCGTGCCATGTACCCAACTCTTCGTGTGATCAATTAAACATTTTTCATTAATGCAATTGAATATTCAATTTCATCGTGCTTAATTTTATCGTTCTTGCAAGTTTTACATTGAATGAGATGTTTGCATGCTAGAACGTATTTAGGTTAATTACCAAAAGATGGATGGGTCCTATGTATTAACCGGATTGTATGAAATTGATATTAGGTCATGGTAGCTACAATGGTAGTACATGAATTAATAGGAAAATTGACTTTTGTCTGAAAAACCCTGAGCGTAACTAATCGAGATCGTTGATAATCCGTGGATGGGCGGCGTTCAGCGATTGAGATTAATCTAGACAATGATCCGTGGATGGGCGGCTTGTCTAGTGTTATTTTGGTTTATTTCCATATTCGATAGCATGATTGAATTACGTTATATGACTGCATGATTAGTGGGGTTGGCACGGGTGAAGTTTGATCCTGGGATTTTTTCTCTGATCAAATCAAAACCCTTTTATTTTCTGTATTTGATTTTTGCTACTTTCATCACATCAAAACCTTTAATCATTCGGAATAGCTAAATAGGTCACTAGTTAGGTAGTACTCACACACGTTGTTCCTTGGATCGACACTTGGCTTATCAAGGTTTATAAATTTTGTTTGACTGTAACTTACCCCTAAAATATATAAATTGACAACTATAAATGGTTAAAAATACGCGTGTCAGTTATCGTATGTGCCGTTATTGTACTCTTATCGCTAAAGTTATCGTACAGAATTTTATTTTTTTGGGTTATCGTATAACTTAACGTTTCGTTATCATATGGCTGTTATCGTCTATAATTCCCGAAATTTGTAATGAGTTGTATTTTCATGTGTAACGCGCTGCTGATGGTTTTTCTGTTTGGTTCTTCAGCAATGTGTGTGACGACGTAGAAGTCCAACTTCTCTTCTGGGAATCATAGCAGTTGTTTCCTTAGCTATTTCCCATGCCAATTGCCATTATCAATATGGAACCTATATGCTTTTGTTGCGCACGTGTTCGTCGTCAATCGATTGTAAATTGGACCCTAACAGTTATATACTGTGGTCTTTCATGGTAAAGTTCATCATGACTTATTGACTTCCTCCCTGATTTCATGAATCGTGTGTTGTAACATATACGGAATATTCAGGCGGATAAATAAGTTACTGAACTAAAATAACATGAATATAAAATCACAGCAAACCAGAGGTGGATCGATTCGCGTTCGACGAGTCTTTAAAGCAAGATTGACACCCTAGTGTGCTGAGACTTGTTGGCAGTATGCTAGGATAAAACGATCATCGGCAACAGACTTAACACCAAACTTTCCCGATCGAATCTTTATAGCCTTCGACTATCACCATTTCCAACATCATGATAAATTTCTGCTAAGCGTTTGATTTTTGACAATCATTATTCGAGAAACGAAATCAAGTGGCATATTAGGTTGTTATGTTTAGTCCTTATTTACTGATTATCAGAACTCCGGATTTCATGAATGACTAGATGATTCTTGCATCATATAAAATTGGTTCACAAACTTAAGTGGCTACTTGTGCTTTTGTTCCTAGCTGGCGCTGTGTACAGAATATCCGATACCATGGGCACAGTATTTCCACCTGCCATGTGCGATGAAAGTGAAACTTAGTGACTTTGCTGATTCTTCCTTAGCTTTAGCCAGTGTATACGCAATGGACCGATTATTCGAAACCTCGATGTCATTCCCGACCACAACTACCAGACCAGCTACGACGGAGATGCGCGCACCTTGGGACATCCACGACGACGAGAACGAGATCAAGATGCGATTCGACATGCCAGGGCTGGCGAAGGAGGATGTGCGAGTAGCTGTGGAAGAGGACGTGCTTGTTATAAAGGGAGAGAAGAAGAAGGAAGAAGAAGGGAAGGAAGGCGAGCAGGACGCGTGGATGGCTAAGAGTTATAGCTCGTACAACACTCGGCTTCAGCTCCCGGATAACGTCGATAAGGATAAGATTAAAGCCGAGCTTAAGAATGGCGTCCTCTTTGTCTCCATCCCGAAAATGAAGATTGAGCGGAAAGTGGTTGATGTTGAGATTCAGTGATCAACTGAGCTTTAAAAATGCTCTGGTTTTGCACAGGGATGATAAAAACAGAGCATGTGGTTGAACCAAGTGACGATTTCACAAAGCTTGTGAAAAGCGTTGTTTTCAAATTATAAATTAAATAAAATCTTTTCAGAATTATTAACTTCTTTAAAAATATTTAGCAAAAGGACCTTACACGAATTATGTATTTTGATATAAACTAAAAATCAATTTGACCTGATGTAAAACACCAATTTGAGAATGATTATCAGAATTTAAATTAAGAATTTGTATCGACCTGGTTTATTATCTCACCTTATTATATACTCTGCAAACACCACTAGCAGCAGCACCGCGCAGATCATCCCTCCCAATCAGGCCGGCTGATATCGAATTGGGACAGCCTCAGTTACCCCCGGCCACCAACTGCTCATGAGTGATCAAGATCCTGTTTTCGTGAATGACGACACGTACCAGCAGCTTACTTACGTATCTCTAAAGCTACTACGTTTGTTTTCCTAAGATCTCCCGCAGTACTGTAGTTACTTACTTGACTGCTGCTAGTATGCTTTAACCTCTCCTCTGCATTTTTCACTTAGATGATTTCTCTTATATAAAAAACTCTTATGGATGATCAATTTTAGTAGTTTACAGAAGTGAAGAAGAATATCAATTTTTTCCTTAGTGTGGCTGATTTTTTAATATACTTTCAGTTAGATTATTTAATATCCATTTTATATAATCAGATTGTGTCTAAATCTAAATTTCTTACCTCTTCCAAATTGGTCATTTAGTTATATAAATTTAACAATAGTTATGGATATCTGTAATTAGGGGGCGTTCGGTTGAGGACGCATCTAGAAATGAGGACGTAGGGACAAATCTAGACCATTGATCTTGTTGATCCAATGGTTGATATTTAAAGGTAGTGAGATTTTACTGTTTGCTTTTGATGGATTTTGGTAGTGGGACACGTGGCGCGCCCACAAAGCACGGAGGGTTTAGTGGAGCACGTGGCGCGTTGTGATTGGTTGTACTCACGTACTCATTTCTGGAGGGTGTCCTCAATTGAACGCCCCTCTCTGTAATTATATGCATATCAATTATTTACATAATGGGACAAAAAAAAGTGTCATTAGTACTTTATCCCAAAAAAAAAGTGTCATTAGTTATCTTTGAACTCCTCTTTAGCTAGCAAATCCTGCTCTTGGTTGATAAAGAAGAAAAAAGGGCTATCGGTCTAAACAGAGAATAAAATTAAAAAATGTAACCATTCTGTCAAAGTTGAAAATCAGACTTAACACCGTCAGTCAATTTAGTTTATGAATATTTCAAAAAATTAAAATGTATTTCTTTATTCATGCATATTCCATCGTGACAAAGTAAGTTTAAAAATAATACTCACAAAATGGGCTTCAAACGATATAAAAAATAAATATAAAACTACTAGTTGAAAATATTCTTTTAATTGAAAATTATTTATTATTTAATTAAGTGTTGATAAATTTTCATATTCTTGATACATGTCATATACAATAATGGAGGAGTGTTCAAATGAGGACATCCAAATTTGGTAAGGACGTAGGGACAAATCTCATCCATTAGATCATCCATCTAACCCCCCGTACTTTGTGGGTGCGCCACGTGTCCAAGTACCCAAAATCCAATAAAGTAAATAGTAAAATCCCACTACCAAAAAGCAAACAGTAAAATCCACTACCACATGTGACACGTGGCAGCTTGTAGATCATTGGATGAACCTCATCCAATGGCTCAGATTAGTCCCTACACCCTCACCATAAGACCCGTCCTCAATTGAACGCCCCCCTACAATAATGAATCACAAAAAAATAAAGATATATCCGAGTTTTGCGTCAACATACCACAATTATGGGGCAAGTCAATTATCCAAACTAAACGATAAATGTGTATTTATTTTGGTTATTCATTGTTTTAAAAACATGAATCAATAGAATGATAAAATTGTCAACAAGAGTGTGACCTAGTGGTTGAATTCACAAGGTGGAGAGTTCAAGCCCCACCCATGACACTAATCTTTATTTTTTTTTATAGTGGGTGGGTTCAACTAGTACATATACATATTGATCTTCGAAGATCCAGCAAAACATCTTGATCGGATCCGAAATCATCTGGTACATTTCTTCAATTCTGAAGCGCAGACCGAGTTTAGCACATTTACCATGCATGAATCCGCACATCCCACCTCAAATCGGTACATTCTTCGACACTTGGAGAATTCGAATCTCTATTAGGAAAAAAAATAATAGTTCACAATCTCATTTTGTACTTTCCCGTAATAAAATGAATGTGACTCGATGTAGACTCCTTCCATTAATAATCTTAACAACTAGCATCCTCAAACTCAACTCTTTGTCATTCCAACCGTGAATCTTGCACTTCAAAAAGAAATCGAATGATGAATGGAACAAAAATCTCCTAGAGCTACTAGCACTACACGAAATTTCATTTTAAACGATTAACGAAATTTAATAGGGTAAATGCGAAAAATATCGTATTAGTCTTATGTGGGAGTGGGACGACTAAAGTTCCATTTCTCAATGGACTAAGTATTTTGTTTTTTAATCAACCTTATGGAATAGGTTGGTTACTCATAGACAAAATGTGTTATTTCTTAGACTTGAGACCCAAGCACCAAATTATAATTTTATTCCTGTTTTGCCCTCAACAGTTGTGTTTTAGGAGCCAACAAAGCAATCGACGCTCTGTTACACAAGCATTCTCAAAAATGGAAAAAGGAAGAAAAGCTTTAAACTCCACTTCTACAATTTCACACGGTTTCTCGTGGTACACTGAAATCCAAGCTACGCTGAAAGCTGACAACTTAGCAGCTAGTGAATGAGAGAGAAAGACAGAGAGTGTTTAGGTTTTGGAAAGAGGGTGGATGATGGAGGATAAGAGAATGGTGATTGTGGGCACTGTGGTGTGTGTATTAGGGTTTCTGTCCGTCGGTACTGGTATCGGCGCTGAATTGAAGCTTTTTAAGGTGATCGATCGTTGCCGGTAGCTGCTTCTGTTTCGGCTAATTTCTGATTTTTGGTTTTTAGTAATTGGCTGTTGTGCAATTAGTTGATGTTTGGCTGCATTTTGAAATTTGGAGATGAAATTCGAGGATGTGTTGACGGAAAAAACTGTTTGATTTTGTTCTTCTTCGTCGCCTTCTTCATGTTTGTTATGAATTATGATGTGTTAGGCACAAAGTGAAGTTCAGTCTCCTTGAACTGCAACATTAGCCTTCTTCTGTTTGTCGCTTGAAAATTGCGGCAAAAAGAAAATGAAAAAAATTAGAAAGTTATTTTCCAAAACTTATGTCTGAGATATAAATTGTTGCTGAATTCAGCTCCAAATGTAAAATTCGTGGATTTAGAATTCGGTTGTTAGCTAGTGGTATCGTAACAAATAAGATATCAACTATGTTTGGTCTTGGTCGTTTATTAAAATAATTTGCATGCCTGTCTTTTTATCGGATAAAATAATCTTTAAAAAAAAGGTGGAGTTAGTATATTCATGTCTAATGCGCTGGGGATGGTTGTTGTTCTGTTTAGTTCGACGACATTGAACATTCCGAGGATGGTCAACCGCTTCCGCAGCGATGTGTGCCTCTTACAAGTCCACCTTTTCTTTTGGGATTTACAGCAGCCATGGCTCTTGCTATTGCCCATGCCATCATCAATGTTGAAGCAGGATGTTTTTGTTGCAGACGTGCTCCTCGTCCATCGGGTTCAGACGACTCGTTTCTAGCACTTCCCTTATGTTTTTTATCATGGTAAAGTTAATCATGACAATTTTATGCTAAGAGTTCGATTTTTAACCATTATTATCTGGGAAGCATAATCAGATGGCATATTAGCTTATTTTGACTCCTAAATTACTCATCATCTTTTGTGACTAAAATTCCAGATTTCGTGAATGAATAGATATTCCTTCATCCCTTAAAACTATCCCTCAACTTAAGTGTCCACTTGTGCTTTTGCGGGCATTTTTTTTACCTTCATCCTATTTGTATTCATTTCATTTTTTTTTTTTGGGGTTTAAGTTGTACTGTATAAAGCGCGGATCTGCTAAAAGAACTGATGCCTTAATATCTTCACTTTTGTCTAGCATCAGATACATATGAGAATTTATGATGGCTATCAGTCTCTAATAAAGCGTGATTTTCTCTTATCCAACCTTGAAAATCTCTCTGTTTGTTAACTTCCTAACTCTATGGGCTTAACTGCAGGTCCACATTTGTCCTTGCCTTTCTTTTGCTCCTAACTGGTGGCGCTCTACTTGATGGAGAGAACTTTGAGGACATTTTTTCCGCTTGCTATTTGGTGACCTCTGGTGTCTTTCTTGCTGGTGCTTCGTTTTCTTTTCTCAGTGTGTGTGCCGGCATGATTTATTATTGTCTCACCGTTTACTCTGCAAACACCACTAGATCCGCACGGGTCATTCCTCCCGATCAGGCTGGAATTGAATTGGGACAGACTCGGTTACCAGCAGCAACTGCTCAAGATCCTGTTTTTGTCCATGAAGACACCTACATGCGAAGGATGTTTAATCTTTAATGCTAGTACGGCTGGGTGTCCCAACAAGATATCCTGCACTTAAATTACCAACAAGATATCGCCAAAAAAATTACCACTTGTGTTCTTGTGTATCGAATTGGTTTAAGTTATTATGTAAAGCTTAAGAGTTCTATTTCGTCATTCGGCCTCATCAGTCATATGCTAGGTGAATTGAAAGATGATCCGCACTCGTCTAGGTATTTAGCAAAATGTCTTGGATGTTGTTCACCTAATCCTTCATTTTCACTTTATATATGATGTAACAGTTTTTACTATGAAAAAAAAATGATGTAATGGTTTTCAACATAGGATTTAGATCAAATAAAAATCACATTTAAATATAAAAACTATAAACCACCTAAGAATTCGACACGTGACACTCTCGACCAATCATAATTGGGAACACTTATTGTAAATAAAATAGACTTATTTAAAAATACATAATACATATGCAAGGGTATAAACGTCCGAAAAAATAACGTTAAGTATGAACAGAACATTAAGTCTGAAGATTATCAAATAATTCTGAACATTATCAAATAACTTTAAACATTATCAAAAAAAATTGAAAAACATCTCTGAAAAATAAATATGAACATTATCAAATAATTCTGAATATTATCAAATAACACTGAACTTTATGCTTTGAATTAATTAAATTAAAATTAATTAATTACGAGATATCAAAAGATTATTTTTCGAAAAATATGTCAATTTTCGAGTATGTTTATAGTTTTTATAAATAAATAGGGTTTTTACCTTCAACATATATAGATTAATTTACTTTGTATCTATTTAAATTTAATTAAGATCGACATCGAACTCGTGGTCTACAGTTATGTTGGAAAATTCAAATTATCGATTTCCCGGATTTCAGTTTTATTAAAAACATGATAAAATGATAGCTCGAACTCAAATGAGGTAAAAAGAAAATTGAAATTAGCGCTAAACTTAAAAAAAGAAAAGAAAAAAGAACTCGTTTTATTACATGGGCCTGAAATTGGCCACTAGTCTTTAGTGACTTGACTTGAGCCGCAAGCACCAAGTATTTTTTTTATTCCCGTTTTGCCCTCAGCAGTTTCCGTTTTATGAGCCAACATTGGAATCCAAGCTCTGTTAACACACAATCTCAAAAATGGAAAACGAAAGAGAAAGCCTTAAACTCCACTTCAACCACTTCACACGGTTTCGGTCAGCAAAGAGAGGAACGCGACGTGGACAACAGCTATAGAGAGAGAGAGAGAGAGATCAGTGTTGAGTTTGGAATTGGAAAGTGGAAAGTAGGAGAGATAGAGGATGAGGTCGAGGATGGAGGAGGAGAAGAAGAGAATGAAGACTGTGTGCGTCGTGGTGTTTGTATTACTGCTGCTGTCTGTCGCTACTGGTATCGGTGCAGAATCGATGCTTGCTTATAAGGTCATCATTCCGGCTTCTGTTTTTCCGCTTTCTGATTTTGTTTTTTGATTTTATGTTTTCAGTTGGCTGCAGTGTGATTGTGGGAATTAGGTCATGTTTGGCTGGAATTTTTGAGATTGGGGGGAATTCTATGTGTTAAAGAAACTGTTTGATATTCTTCATGCTTAACTGTGATGTGTTTGACATGGAGTTAAGTGTTCAGTCCACGGTTGAACTCCAACGATGAAGAGAGCTGATATAACGAACTGAATTGCCTTTTGTCTGTTTTGTTTATTAGGT
Source organism: Rhodiola chrysanthemifolia (assembly GCA_033675395.1). Lineage (NCBI taxonomy): Eukaryota > Viridiplantae > Streptophyta > Magnoliopsida > Saxifragales > Crassulaceae > Rhodiola > Rhodiola chrysanthemifolia. Next base: position 37,151,316 of record CM066204.1, read on the forward strand.
GATTGAGTGATCTTTGGTGGTTAACTAATTTGTTACTTCTGTTAAAGATTTATAACTATTTGAATGGTTTCTGAATTCCCAATCAAAATGTGGTTTCTGAATTCAGCTCAAGTTGTACAATTGTGAATTTGAAATTCGATTGTTAATGGTATACTCAAAAAGTCATCAGTTTGCAAAAAGGCGAAGGTAGAGTTGGATATCAATGTCTATCTGCTGAGATGCTTTTTTCTCTTTGGCTGTTCAGAATTCCGAGGTTGATGAGCAATGCGAGTATTATTCTAGTAATTCAGCTACAAGTCCAGCGTTTCCTCTCGGAATTATAGCAGCCTGGGCTCTTGCTAGTGCACATGCCATTATCAATCTTGAAACTGTACTTTGTTGTTGCAGAGGTGCTCCTGGTCCATCGGCGATTCTAGCACTTCCATTCTGTTTTCTTTCATGGTAAAGTTCATTATTTACACATGATTTATGGCCTTCAACTTTATGCTGAGCGTTTGACTTCATCTGATCAGAAGTGAAATTAGATATGGCATATTAGGTTCTTTTGACTCTTGAGTACGTACTTAATTATCATCTTTTGTGACTAAAACTAATAGATATTCTGGCATCCCATAAAATTGGTCCAATACTTAAGTGTCTACTTGTGCTTTTTTTTTAATAACCTTGATCCTTTCTGTACTCAGTTTAATTTTTTTTTATTATTTAAGCTGCACAGTTATATATATCTTATCCTTTTTTTTATACCATCAGATACATAAAAGAAATTTTTAGGGCTATCAATAATATATCATACCGCGTGTGTTTCTCTCTATACCATGCGGCTTAACCTTTGAAAATTTCTCCATTTGTCAACTTCTTAACGTATAACTCCATGAGCTTAACTGCAGGTTCACATTTGTCGGTGCCTTTGTTTCGCTCGTAACTGGGGCTAACCCTATTGGCCTATACATTGGGGATATTACTGACACCTGCTATGAGGTGAATCCTGGTGTCTTTGTACGTGATGCTGGCTTCTCTTTTGTCTGTGTGTCTTGTGGCATGGCTTACTATCTCATCTTATACGCTGCAACCACCATTAGCACCGCACATGTCATCCCTCCCAATCAGGCTGGATTCGAATTGGGACAAGCCTAAGCTCCCAGCACCAATTGCTGAAGATTCTGTTTTCGTGCATGATGACACGTATATCCGAAGGCATTTTACTTTAAGTACTCTAAAGCTATTACAGCTCTTGATCTCGTGCACTTAGGTTCTCATTTCTGCATTTTCCATTATGTAAAGCTTTATTTTAGCAACAGTAACGGTAGGGAACATCATGTTACTCTTATTGCTATATAATTTACCACTTGTGGGATTGATGTGTGTATCTACTTAATTTAAATTATATATACTCAATTTCTTACTCCAGCTTGTATCCATGTTATAAACTTATAATTCAGATCTTTTAAATTATAACTCACTTCTATTTTATAAAGTCCCGATTTAGATCATGGAATGTAGGATAATTAAGTTGTTGTTCGCGTAAGTTATCAAATTATTCGACAATTACTGCATGACCAGTTTGAGTAATTAAATTAAATGTACTGTATTATCACACAATTTTTTTTTAATGTACTGTATTTTGAGAAGCAACCATATATTCATTAAGTTCTACTATTCATCGTTAAACACTCTCGACTAGGGGTTAACTTTCATCTCTAGGATTCAAAAGCCCTATACAATGCCCTATGATCTATGAGTCTTAAGACCGGCCCGACCCTGAGTTTTGGCCCTAGAGTTGTAAGTCCTAAAAGCTCAAAGTCGAACAAAGACCATGATTTCAAAGTCATGTTTGACCCTCGAGCCCGACCTAACTACAACCTAATAAAGTCCGGCCCTGCTCGCCCTAAGAAAGTCCGACCGTAAAGCCCTTTCATATTTAGCCTTTATGTATCAATAATTTGGGGAGCGCTCGGTTGAGAACCCTTAAAAATTCGAGAACTTGAGAACCCAAATCTCACCATTAGATCATGATGCATCTTTGAATCTGCATGTGACACATGTCCAAAAAGCAAAGTAAAAAAAGGCGGCTTTGACTTTGCATTAAATGCATATTGGAAAATGCACACGGGACACGTGTCGCCATCAAAATGCATCTTGGAAAATGCTTCTTGCACCATCAAAATGCACACGGGACACATGTCTCAAGTTCTCGAAATTTAAAGGGGTTCTCATTTGAGCGCTCCTCTCAATAATTTATACAATACTTCGTTACTTAGATTAAATTCTATCTATAATTTTTCACATAATGATAAATGATATATTACAATATATCTAAATTAATTTTATACTTTGTAGTTCGTATGTATTTATAATTAATTGTAATAATTCATTTATCTTATATTAATATGATTTAATTATATAAAACTATTTTTTTCTTGAAAGAATAAGAAGTTGATGTTTTAATGTTTTGTGTCTTTGTAATTCCTCATTGTTATGCTATACTGATGGACCATAATTATACGAATCAAAAACACAGTTAAACCCACTAAATTAGACTGTTTGTCTATTTAACTTTTGCTTGTTAGTTCCGATATTTATCTATAGGGTATTTTGGAGCTTAGAGAGAATACACGCTAAGGAGAGGATTTTACGCAGAAAAGATGTTACGAGTCATTCCAAGGTCACGATCAGACGCTGACTGAAGAAATCTAAAGATCCTGACATGGAATCATTCAAAACAAATCAAAGCGAAGAGCAATCAAAGTCAATCCCGGGCTGAAATACACCGATAGTTTTGTGAAAACGTCGCAAAAACGTCACAAAACTCCACATTTGCCCATGGTGACCGGCGGCTTTTGGAGGAGGTGGCCAAAGGAGGAAGCTCTCCTCCCTTCTTCACCCACAACCGGCGGCTATGACCTCCATGGAGCTCACCATGGATGAGAGCCATGTGCTCTCATCCTCACCCTCCATTCCCCTCTCCTTTGGCTATAAATACAAGCCCCCCATCTCATTTGTAAAACATCCCAAAAATCATAAATCACTTATCTCTCTAAGTTTGGCAATTTGTAAGTTTGGTTTTGAAATAATACTCTTGTTGGTTCTTGAGTATTATAATAGTTTTAGAGAATACTCCTGTTGGTTCTTGAGTATTCAAGTAGGAATTGGGAATACTCCTGTTGGTTCTTGAGTATTCCCCTTACTTACTGTCTTTCAAAAACCCCCGAGTATTTAGCTATGGTATCCACCTCTATGGATATTCGTAGCTAAACTCTTCATTCGGTTGAAGGGGTGTACTTGTATCATAAAATGTTTTAGACTTTGCTTTAGTGTTTTTTCTCTGTATTCAAAACTTGTTCTATGTGCCATATATTAGGCCAGAACTTCCAAGGTTGAGTGGATGCTTGGAATGGCAAAGCTCTTCCGTGGAAGTTCGTAAACATACTCGGATAAGTGGATGCTTGGAATGGCAAAGCTTATCTGAGGAGTTTGACCTCTCTCAAACACCATCTGATTGCTCGGGAATGACTGATCAAATGGATGCACACAGGCTAATATACCTTGGAATGGGGTATTAGTCTAAGTAGAACAAGGGCTCTACGTTTTTTGCAAAAGTCTAGACAGTGTGTGCAAATCGAGTGCTTGGAATGGCCTTGATACTCTTTCGAACACTTTTGCAAAAGACTAGACAGTGTGGCAAATCGAGTGCTTGGAATGGCCTTGATGCACGTTTGAATACTTAGAAGGATCACTAAAGGTCAATGATAAACAGGCTATGATACAAGGCCCCCGAAATCGAATGTTTTCCTTGAAATCAAACAACTCCTGCACTTACTTTCTTAGTATAACTGCCGTAATCAACTGCTCACCTTCCGGAGGACTTGCCAATCACGCATCACCCGCTGTAAGTCTCCTACTTTTATTTTCAGTCATTTACTTTTCGCACAAAAAAACCAAAACCAACCAAAAAGTCACGTAGTTACTAGCTCTAAAACCTCAACCAACCTAAAACACGCTCCCTTGCTGTACAAATCACCTCAAAGAACAACTATCCCCCTAATTCCTTTGGGTTCGACCCCTACTTACCACTTGCTACCCAGTAGTGAAGTCGCGAGAAGCGGACTATAAATTTATTTGTACATTTGCTCTGACGACAAGCATCTGTCAAATTGGCGCCGTTGCCGGGGAATTAGCCTTCGGATAGTTGTTCTTTTCTTTCTCTCCCCTTCTCATGACGCTACCCACTACATATGCATGGACAACAGGATATCTGCCCCTGTTCGGAGGTACGGATGGAGAAAATCCTGTACAACACTGCCGAAACTTTCACCACGTTTGCTGCCACATAAAACCTGAGAATGAAATGTTAGAGGAATTTAAGCTTAAATGCTTCAAATTTTCTCTGACTGACTTCGCGACAATCTGGTACTACACATCACCCGCTATGCATGCTGAATATTTTGTGGACCTCTGCGTTCCATTCCTGAAGGAATTCTCCCCCCCCCATCCTTACGCCAAAAAACCCGTGAGAAGATCATGTGCCTTCAACAATCCCGGGATGAGACTTTGGACGAATACTACACGAACTACGACACCATCGTCTCAAGCTGCCCGCACCATGGATTCACGAAGAAAGTTCTTCTTCAAAAATTTCTTCGTGGGATGAGGTCCGATGAGCTGGGAAGGATTAACGAAGCAATGAAAAGATCAGCCAGGAACTTATCCATAGCAGACATGTGGTACCTCATAAATAACCTGGCCGCCGCCACAAAACGAATACCCCAAACTGACGGAGGAATGCAAATAGACGAAGCTGGTCCTGAGGCAAATGAAGAAACTCCCGAGCCATCAGAAGAGACTCCTGAACCGTCAGAAGAATCAGACATGGAAAGCATCGGAAGCAATGAGGAAGAAGTCCAAAATACCACCAGCATACTGTCCGAGCCATACCCAGCTATCATCACCCAAGCTTCCGAGACCATCTATGACCAGATCCTGACAAACGGACATAACGAGGCAGAACCAAGCCTTAAGATGCAAGCTTCCCAACTTTTCCCCTCGATCAATAGGCAAATCGCTGAAAACTATGTGATCAATGAAGAGGCTAAAAGGAAGATGGGAAAAGGGCCTGAGCAAAACGACACCGTAATGGGGCATAGACGCTGGAAGGAGAAACCATCAGAACAGTGGGAGCTGGACCCACGCCCATCATCCCCCAAAAACCCAGGAAGAGTCAAAGCAAGAATCAGGGTTGGCGCAATAAAGAAATTCGACCTGAGCCACCCATGGGATCCAAACCAATGATCCAAGAAAGAGGTACTGTCGAGCCAACGACGTTAAACAAGTGCACTGGTCGGGAGGTAACCCGACACTATCTTACTTTCTGTCATTTAATTTCAGTCATTTAGTTTAAAGTCATTCTCACATGTATATATCTGCTTGCATGACTTTTGAACTAAGGCACGCCTTCGTTCAAAAGTGTGGGGGTGAGAACCACCTTTTTATATAGTTAAATAACATGCTTGCTGTTTTCTTAATAGTATCTTTTTGAAAATATGAACTTAAGAATGTGAAAAAGATAGATCATAATTCATGCATCAACCTTGTGAAAATTCAACTGTTTAAAAACTTAGAATGTAACTTCTCATTTGTTCCCTTGTGCTGAGATAAACTAGGGATGTGGAGTTGATAGAAAATGCCCTAGAGGGGCTTGGCAAGCAATCGAAGGATCGAATCAAACTATATGATTTTCGAAGTCAGTGGAGGCTGCACTTCGGGTTTCAGTGAAGATTGAAGTCATCTCCGCCATGCAGTGTTTATGCAAAAAGAAAAAAAGGCGAGGACGGGAATCAGACCGTCCTCTCTCTAGTCAAAGTAGCCGAGAAAATAGATGAGCGACCCTCATCTTGACCCGCGCGAAACGACAACGATGAGAGGAGCGGGGAGGTATTTCCATATGCTCGCGGGCGATGATTGGACCTCCCAAAAAGGCTTGAGAAAATGGACTAGCAAGTCACAAAGAAGCAAAAGCTCGAAGAAGCAAATCAAGAGGCCAAAGGCCCAAAAAGTGTGAAGGTTTTAACCGAACAAAAGTGAAGTACTCAAAAAGTCAAATCCAAGGCCAAAGGCCGATTCACTACAAAAAAAGCTGTCCCTCGCCAAAAAGAAAGAAAATCAAAGATCAAACCATTGAAACCCGAACCGAATCACGTGCTAGAGAAAGCTACAAGAAAACCATATAGTACGAGACGGTTCCGAGATTGCAGTCCAGGAGCCTAAAAAGGGCTATCTCCCGAAACATCCAAAATACTTTGCATCTCAGCACGGAGGTACAAGTATCAAGTTTCTTCTATTTATTTACGCAGTTTAATTTGGTAATAAGTAGTAATGCATGAATTAGGATAAGTCTAGTCCCACAGTCTAACTTTCATATTTTAAAAGCTTACTTAGTGCCGCCCTTTAATAGCATTGTTCGGGACGAACAACTAAAAGTGTGGGGTGATCTGATGGACCATAATTATACAAATCAAAAACACAGTTAAACCCACTAAATTAGACTGTTTGTCTATTTAACTTTTGCTTGTTAGTTCCGATATTTATCTACAGGGTATTTTGGAGCTTAGAGAGAATACACGCTAAGGAGAGGATTTTACGCAGAAAAGATGTTACGAGTCATTCCAAGGTCACGATCAGACGCTGACTGAAGAAATCTAAAGATCCTGACATGTAATCATTCAAAACAAATCAAAGCGAAGAGCAATCAAAGTCAATCCCGGGCTGAAATACACCGATAGTTTTGTGAAAACGTCGCAAAAACGTCACAAAACTCCACATTTGCCCATGGTGACCGGCGGCTTTTGGAGGAGGTGGCCAAAGGAGGAAGCTCTCCTCCCTTCTTCACCCACAACCGGCGGCTATGACCTCCATGGAGCTCACCATGGATGAGAGCCATGTTCTCTCATCCTCACCCTCCATTCCCCTCTCCTTTGGCTATAAATACAAGCCCCCCATCTCATTTGTAAAACATCCCAAAAATCATAAATCACTTATCTCTCTAAGTTTGGCAATTTGTAAGTTTTCTTGAGTATTATAACAGTTTTAGAGAATACTCCTGTTGGTTCTTGAGTATTCAAGTAGGAATTGGGAATACTCCTGTTGGTTCTTGAGTATTCCCCTTACTTACTGTCTTTCAAAAAACCCCGAGTATTTAGCTATGGTATCCACCTCTATGGATATTCGTAGCTAAACTCTTCATTCGGTTGAAGGGGTGTACTTGTATCATAAAATGTTTTAGACTTTGCTTTAGTGTTTTTTCTCTGTATTCAAAACTTGCACTACTACAGACGGGACATTATGCATCGGTTCCGTGTTTGAGCTTATGCATCGGTTTTGACATTACACATCGGTTTGGGCTATAACCGATGCATAATGTATACCTTATGCATCGGTTCTACCAAAACCGATGCATAATGTATACCTTATGCATCGGTTCTACCAAAACCGATGCATAATGTCTGCCTTATGCATCGGTTCATAATAACCGATGCATAAGCTTGACATTATGCATCGGTTTTGACTTAACCGATGCATAATGTTGAAGCTTATGCATCGGTTTATCCTAAACCGATGCTTTAGCGTAAGATTTATTATTTTAGAAGTAGCCGCCATCTAGGGTTTATTCAGTGCTGAAAATTTCTTCCGCTCTCTCCGTCCGAGCTCGATAGCGACTCCAAATGGCAGCAAGGCCGAGCGCAGTGCTCGGTCTAGGACTTGCGGCGGAGTGACCACCGTCGCGCTGCCTGACCTCTCATACGCCTACGACGCGCTTGAGCCGGTCATCAGCGGCGATATTAGGCAGATCCGACGGCGGTGGTATGCTTCTTCCTCTTCGACTTCGAATTGGTTGTGTCCACCACTGTCAAGCTTCAGAGCGCTATTAAGTTCAACAGCGGTGGTATGCTTCTTCCTCTTTGACTTCGAATCGGTTGCTTAGGTTTTTTAATTATTCAGATGCGATTTTGAAGAAACTAAATTGCTTGGTTTCTGTCCACAGTAGAAATGGAAAGCTGGAAACAGTAGAAATGAATGATAAACTCAGGTACTTTCAGTATAACCAAAATTATTTTAGAGAACTAATTGGCTCCCTCTCACGTCCCCTTGCTATGTATATTGCATTTCAGTATAACAAAATTCAGCAACACTTGCAAGCCTGCCCTGTATCGAGAGATGCATTTTAACACACAATCTAATATTTGCTCCGTTTGAGGAAACCATACTCCTCAGTTGTGTCCTTCTCTCACGTGAGATGTTGTTTACCTTTGTATGTGTATTGTACATTGAGCCAACAATTTCCTCTTTTCAAATACATTTGTAGTTGCTACAGTTTGTTCATATAAATTTACTGGCTAACTCTTTGAACTCTTCTATTAGTTTTGAACTCACCATGATCTAAGTGTTGTTTCCTAATGTTTGTTTGTAATCTATATCTGTGTAAACGTACACCGTTTTAACTCTTTGAACTCTTCTATTAGTTTTGTTGTTCTAATCATTTACTTTGTGTGACAGGCGCATTATATATACTAAGGACTTGCACTTCTCTAGAAGGAAAATATGATGAAGGCGTCACGGAACTTGAGAAGGTATGAAATTATCTTCTATTTGGTCTTGCTGCCTCACTTTTAAGAGTTGGAAATTCTGGATTTCTTGTATGTGTCCTGTATCTTGTAGTTTCAGGTAATTTCATTATTTTCACGTAAGGGGTATGACATTCACTTGAATATGGACTGTAATCATATGCTGCTCAGTGTTGGTTTCTTCATTATGGCTTTCTAATATTGAATAGGTGTAGTTTGTTGGAGGTTGATCTTCTTACAGTTGTATAATGTTTATCATGCATACAGCAGGTTGATTTTCACGTACTGGGTGCTTTCTTGAAGTCTTAAGGAAGAAGAAGCGAAAGGATATAGCAAGTAGTCAATTCAAAGAAGGCTCTCCATTACTAGAAAAAATAAATAATACTTTTGTTGAATTGATAAATGTTATACATTAAAAGCGACATCATGTATGAAATGTTGTATCTTGGTTGAATAAAAAGTATTTTAAGAAGTGTGTGTATTTATTAATTTTATTTATGAATTTTCAGAATTATTTGAGCTATTAAAGCTAAAAATGTCAACAAAAAAAATCACACATTATGCATCGGTTTAGACCAAAACCGATGCATAATGTCTACCTTATGCATCAGTTCTGGCACAAAACCGATGCATAATGTATGTGATTATGCATCGGTTTTGTGCCAGAACCGATGCATAAAGTCAGATCTTATGCATCGGTTATTTTGAACCAATGCATAAGGTCCGACCCTTACGCATCGCTCGATTATGCATCGGTTCAAAACCGATGCATAATCCCCTCGAAAACCGATGCATAATCCCCTGTTTGTAGTAGTGTTGTTCTATGTGCCATATATTAGGCCAGAACTTCCAAGGTTGAGTGGATGCTTGGAATGGCAAAGCTCTTCCGTGGAAGTTCGTAAACATACTCGGATAAGTGGATGCTTGGAATGGCAAAGCTTATCTGAGGAGTTTGACCTCTCTCAAACACCATTTGATTGCTCGGGAATGACTGATCAAATGGATGCACACAGGCTAATATACCTTGGAATGAGGTATTAGTCTAAGTAGAACAAGGGCTCTACGTTTTTTGCAAAAGTCTAGACAGTGTGTGCAAATCGAGTGCTTGGAATGGCCTTGATACTCTTTCGAACACTTTTGCAAAAGACTAGACAGTGTGGCAAATCAAGTGCTTGGAATGGCCTTGATGCACGTTTGAATACTTAGAAGGATCACTAAAGGGCAATGATAAACAGGCTATGATACAAGGCCCCCGAAATCGAATGTTTTCCTTGAAATCAAACAACTCCTGCACTTACTTTCTTAGTATAACTGCCGTAATCAACTGCTCACCTTCCGGAGGACTTGCCAATCACGCATCACCCGCTGTAAGTCTCCTACTTTTATTTTCAGTCATTTACTTTTCGCACAAAAAAAACCAAAACCAACCAAAAAGTCACGTAGTTACTAGCTCTAAAACCTCAACCAACCTAAAACACGCTCCCTTGCTGTACAAATCACCTCAAAGAACAACTATCCCCCTAATTCCTTTGGGTTCGACCCCTACTTACCACTTGCTACCCAGTAGTGAAGTCGCGAGTAGCGGACTATAAATTTATTTGTACATTTTCTCTGACGACAAGCATCTGTCAAATTGGCGCCGTTGCCGGGGAATTAGCCTTCGGATAGTTGTTCTTTTCTTTCTCTCGCCCGGTGCGGTCCTATTTTTTTTAAAGCTCTCTTAAAACTTTATTTTTTGCGACCCTAAGACCTTTCAGTAAGGGCAGGACCGGTCCTATCCTGTCCATTGTCCACCCCTACTCTAAACAAGTGTTGTCATTCTCAATCAACTTGAAATTTTCTGTTTCAATAATTCATGTACTATAATTAGAACATTGAAATTTATACCAATAGATCGGATTTTAAATTTCTTTTTCGTTTTATTAACTATCCCCATGTACTCACATTGGGAGCATTTGTAAATGATTTTATATATATCAACAACATCAAATACAAACAATCCAATTTCTCTCTATATTTCTCTCTTCATATGTTCAACTCCATTTGAGATTTTCCACATCCATATATATTTTCATCACAGTTTATGGTATACAGTTTTTCTTTATTGAAATTGATAATGAAATATATAGAACTCACTTTTATTCAGTAATATCAAACCAAGTGTACCGTTTTATAACCGTTGGATTGTCGCGAGGCGAGGATCCATCCTCCAATTGTACGCTTTCTGTAAATAATTTCCATCTGCAATTATTCCCGCATTTATAATCCCTCCAAGTCTTATACACATAAAAGCGCCTGATCAAGCCTCCCCAGTCCCCTATACATTTATATTCGTCCATTCCAATCCAGTGTAATTCAATTGACAATTCCAAAGATTCACCAATATTAAGGGATATTGGGTCACCTAGCATAGTATGCCATTTACCACATCTAAGCGACAAACCATTCATGCTATAATTGATTATCTCCACTTTGATTTCGCATTTGACCAACCAAGAAAAAAACATCAAGTTGAAGAACACAACCAGAATGATATTATGTTTGGTGATCATTTTGGCCTTGTTCATTTTTGAGATAATTTTGTTTGCGAATATTTATAATGCTAGGAAAAAACTTGTTTCACGGATATTAATTATGCGTGAATAAAATGGTTTTGCGTCACATTTATGATTAAGTTAAAAAATTTATAACTGAAATTCAGTGTGAGCACTTGATGATTATGAAATTTGGTGACATTTGGAAACTACCGAATGTTAGTTTTCGATAACAACCGACACTGAATTTCCAAAATATTTAGAGTTTCAGATGTAAGTCTAATTTCATAGGACGTGATATTCTAGAAATTTTAGTTTGAGCACTTAATTATTATGAAATTTTGTGACAGTTAGAAATTGAAAGTTGGTTTTCGATAACAACCCACACTAATGCTTTTGTTGAATTCACAAAATATTTTGAATTTCCAATGTAAGTCTAGTTGTAGTTTACAAGGAATTAATATTAATGCAAGTCTAGTTTATGAGGAATTGATATTTTAGGGATTGTCATATTGAATCACCTATACTAGTATATAGACTTTGCGTGACTCGAGATCTCTTGATTATGCAAATGATTATTTTTGTGAGAACTTCTTATAAAGGCGCCAATAACTCTTGTTTTTGATATCATCATTGTCGTTTTTTTTGGGTCTAGTTGGTGATGATATATAATGCAAGGTTTACTTCGTCCCTAGTTGAAACTTGAGGAGCAGAATTTTAACTATTCATTACGTTCTATTGTTCGCAGGGCGGAACCAGCAATGGTTTGGGGTGATACTTGTCACCCCCAAACTATTTTGAATTTTTTTTCATGTAATAAAATTATAAAGAAAAATTAATAATATCCATACACATATCATAAATTTAATTCTATAATTAGTATTTGTATAAATTTATAACTTAATACTCAAACACTAAAATTATATTTATATTTAGGATGAGGATCCGGTGCAAATGGTATATTTTTTGTAAAAAATACAAACCAATGACGGCTCTTGATTGGGTCATTTGGACGGATGAGATTAAATCTCGTCTATGGTTAATTTATCGGCGACGAATTATAAAAAGTTCTTTGACAAACTATGTCGTACTTTTGGTTTCTCGGCGATGAATTATAATTTAGTTTTGACGAACTTTGTATTTTGCACATAAATATGTTTTGCCCCCGATCTTTCCTCTTTATATTTATATTTAATTTTTTTGGGTTATCATCAATAAAATTGTCCGTCTATATCGTTTATCCTCACAATGTCGGCATCTCATTGACAGTGCCTCTCCTTTATCAAAGTTATTTTTTTCTTATTTTTTTCAATTAATGATATTTCTTAACGATTTGGTGCGTTGTGGAGTTTCACGGCCCAGATTGAACCCGCCTTTATGGATTTGATGTGCGTTTAATGAAAAATACTTAAATATTTGAAGAAAATAACACTATTCATCGATTATTCAAAAGAAAAACTACTGAAATTCAAAACCATCATATTAATTTATTAATAGATGATTCGTGGTATGTTAATTTTTTTAGTGATAAGTTTCCGCCCTGTCACCCCCTAACATGAATCTTCGTCAACTAATATTGTCCTTCTCAATCAACTTGAAAGTTTCCGTTTCAAAAATTCATATACTAAAATTAGAATATTAAAATTTATACTAATGGCTATTCGCTATTGCATTCAATCTCTTTTCATCTTAATTATATATACGTACTTCAGCCGAACATCGTTGAATATAAACATATCTTACATTAGGCTCTCTTCATATTTTTAGAATACACAAAGTGTCTTTGGACTTGCTTTTTTGAATTTAATTGAACAGCCAAACTTAAATTTACTTAAATAGGAGAGATGAATTTAAAACTCAACTTACTAATTTAATCCAAGTAGTTGACTGTTTTAAGTGATTTTTAAATTTAATCCAACTTACTAATACACAAAGTCGCTAGGGTTTTCAGGACGGACGGGGGTTGTGTTTTGACTGAATACGAAGCTAATTCTGAAATTTTTATCTTATCATCTTGGTGATAGATAGATATATGTTTTCATGTTTAGGGATCATTCGTGCATTATTCGGTTTTTATATATTACCGATATGATGCTAATAGTTAACATTAGATGAAGCATGTTTATTCCTTGCAATTGTAAAAGAATACAACAAGCTCTCTGTTTCTCAATTACCGATATGCTTTGTTTGAGTACTCAAGGTACATCTTTGCTTGCTTGATACTTTACTTATATGTCTTGTTTATCCATCTCCTTATATTACCTCTGGTTGTATATGCTTCATATATATATTACATTCAGTACTCAAGGTACATCTTTGCGGTCCTGTAAGTAGCCAAAGATTCATGAATACTGGTTTGATCATAACAGTTGAGACGGAAAACCATGCTCATTTAGAAACATTTGCTGCAAATGTAGTTTTATACTATGCTAGAAATCAGATTATATTAGTATATTTTCTAATGCATATATTTGTTTTTTTTATCTATATATCTTCCTTCATATCTTGCCAAGCTTATCCTGTTCTACTGCCCTAGCTTCTTGTGGGATGTTTTATCACCACATCTTGATGAATTAATAAAGAAGAACCAAACCTTGTTTAATTGGCTTTATTGCTCTGCTTACTACTAAACTCTCCTTCTGTGCTTACTTAAGTCTTCGCATCTGTATCTCGGTTTCATCATCACTTACAACATCAGGAGGTAATCATGGCTGGACAAAAACTGTGTGTTGCATCAGTAGCATGTAAGGTGTTTTCCTCCAAAAGTATTTATGATTTGTTATTTAAATGGAAACTCGATACTTCCTTACTCAGCAACTTGGAGACACAAGTCAATTCTATGAAGGCGCTGCAGTGGTGAGCCGGATAAAAGAAATCCTTTTGCTGACGAGTGGATTATGAACGCAAGGTATGTAATCTATGATGCAGAGGATTTGTTGAACCAGATTTTTACAGACATACACGAGGAGGAGTATAGACCGGGTGATTCTCCATAAACTATATAGACCATTCTGCAGAAGCTTGAGTATAAACGAAAGGACTATTCATCCATTTTATAAGACCAGAGAAGCGGAAATTAGGGCAACCATGCAAAAGCTGCAATTTGTAGCTGATCAGAGGAGTTTAAACACAAATGATGTGCTAACAAGGTTCAAAGAAAACAGAATATCTACACGTTCTGACAATGATTCATTGAAATTTATTGGCATGTCCGAAGATGAGATTGAAATATTGCGTTTTTTGAATTCAACGGAAGGAAATGATGACGCACTTCGAGTTATACCTATTATCGGAATGGGTGGTGTTGGAAAAACTACACTTGCATCAATTGTGTATAATGGATATAAACAATCAGATCAAGTATTGCAAGTAAAAGACTGGGTTTGCGTGTCAGACAGATTTAAGGTTACTGATGTTATCAAATCACTTTTATAATCAATCACATGAGAGGATTCCAAGACGAGTAACAATTCAAAATTTCTTCAAAATGAGCTCAAGGGGGCATGGCAAGTTAAAGGGTGTCTACTTTGGAGTGATATTGAAGGGGAAACCTTGCCCCTTACATTTGCCCATAATTTTCTCACAAATTATTTCCAAATTTGGATATACACTTGAACTTCCATTTTGAAACAATGACCAACTCTCATTAAGCCTGTAAGAAGAACCACAAGGATTATTCACAATACGCGCAACGCTTCATTCGTGAGTAGTAATTACGATCCTGGTGCGCCAACTGAGAAAATTGTTTGTAATGTTGCTCGCTTATCTCCAACATCGCTCCAAATGGCATCCAAAGCAAGTAGAAACTTTTTATCTCGCAATGCCTTCTTCGGTTCACTTTGAAGAAATTCTGAATTGTAACTTATCTTTGAATCTCTTTCAGTAATATTGATCTTAAAAGTGATTTGATAACATGTGTTACCTCAAAAAATCTAACGACTACATCTTTCAGTCGGGCGTGAAGGTTTGAATAGAAATGGGGAATGACGATGTGCAAATGAGAGGAAGATAACACCACTACTCCACTCTTGTAGCATAAAAGAGAACCAAAAACGTTGTTTAAGTTGGTTTTTACTGCTTACTACCACACTCTCCTTCTGTGCTTACTTAGGTCTTTGCATCTGATGGGTTCATCATCACTTACATCACTAGGAGCTAATTATGAATGGACCAGGAGTGGATGTTGCATCAGTAAGTATATATGTAATGTAGGAATTATAACTAATCCTCCCAGGATCACAATATAGTGGCACACAATTCTCACTAATTTTGGTGGACTGTAAAAGGAAGATAACAACTTGATTTATTGTACTCAACGGAAATATACTCGTACAAAATAAGCTCGAAACTACTAAACAAAATAAACACTCTGGAATATTTTAAGAGAGAAGCAGGAGGTGAGGAGTGAGGGATGATTATTGTCTTCATTCTTCATCTTCTTTTATAGGAGAAACTAGAGAAGAAAAAATCAATTTTACTTCTTCTTTGTTGAGAGGATATTGCATGCATGATTGACAACGCTTATGGAGGTGATAGAGGAGGCAGGCAGCACAATTTTTTGACTCATACGTGGATCAATTTTCAACACTCCTCCTTGATCCACGATCTTGCAATTCCAAGCATATGTCGAAACAGTTCAAACTTGTCATCTGAGAGACCCTTGGTAAAGATATCTGCAACTTGCTCACCGGTCTTGCAGAACTCTAACTCAATTTCAATATCTTTGACCAACTCTCGAATATAGTGATATCTGATCCCAATATGCTTGCTTCTGCCATGAAATACTGGATTCTTGGCTAATGCTATAGCCGACTTGTTGTCACACATAATCTTCGTGGGGCCCTCCTGCTTATGTTTCAGGTCTTCCAATACCCGTCGAAGCCAGACTGCTTGACAAGCTGCGGTAGTTACTGCGATGTACTCCGCTTCAGCTGTAGAAAGAGCAACAACCTGTTGCTTCTTTGACGACCATGAAACCACTCCATCTCCAAGATAGAAAGCATAACCTGATGTACTCTTCCGAGTTTCCACATCACCGGCCCAATCACTGTCTGTATAACCTGTCAGACAGAACTGATCTTCTGTGTGAGAATACATAATCCCATAATCACTAGTACCACTGATATATCGGAGTATACACTTCGCTGCTAGCAAGTGCGACTGCTGCGGTTTCTCCATAAAGCGACTGATAAGTCCAACTCCGTACACTATATCTGGTCTAGTTGAAGTCAAGTATCGTAGACTTCCAACTATACTCTTGAAGTAAGTGGGATTCACAAGCTCTCCAGTACCTTCTTTCATCATCTCCATCCTCTCTGCAACTGGTGTTCTGACCGCCTTCATTCCCTCGAACTTAAACCTCTTCAAAATATCCTTGGCGTACTTCTTCTGTGAAATAAAGATTCCACTGTTTGCCTGCTCAACTTCGATGCCTAAAAAATAAGACATCAGTCCCATGTCAGTCATCTCAAACTGACGAGTCATCGCTTCTCTGAACTCGATGAACATCTCCTCCGAACTTCCTGTAAATATCAAGTCATCTACATACAAGCATACTATCAGCATCTGCCCTTCAGCACTCATCTTGATGTAGAGTGTGTGCTCGTAAGGACACTTCTGAAATTCGTTCTTTAGCATATACGTATCAATCCTCGTGTACCATGCTCGCGGGGCCTGCTTCAGTCTGCTTTCTTCAGCTTGTAGACATTGTTCTCTTTCCTTCTCTGCACATAGCCTGGTGGCTGATCAACATACACCTCCTCTTCTAGAACTCCGTTCAAGAATGCTGACTTCACGTCCATCTGGTGTATCTTCCACCTGTTCTGTGCTGCAAGTGCTATAATCATTCGAATGGTATCCATTCTAGCAACTGATGCAAATACCTCGAAATAATCGATACCAGGTTTCTGCCTGTATCCCTTCACTACTAGCCTTGCCTTCAACCGGTCCACCTGACCGTCTGGTTTGTACTTCGTCTTGTACACCCATTTCACTCCTATCGACTTCTTACCAACCGGTAAAGGTGTCAGCTCCCATGTATCGTTCTTCTCAATGGAAGCTATCTCTGCATCCATAGCTTGAATCCACCCTTTGTCTTTTGTTGCTTCCTCGAATGTTATAGGATCACAATCTGCAAAAAGATAAAAGTTCACCATAGTTTCATCAGGTGTGTCTGCCTCATCATCTCGGTAGACTACATAGTCATGATATCGAACTGGTGGTCTTCTCTGTCGTGGTGGTAAACTGCTAGACTTTGACTCAGTTGATTTCTCAGGTGAATCAACAACTGGCGCACGCCTATCTTCCGTAGGCTCCTCCTCAATTTCGACATGAGGCTCTCTAGCATCCGTTTGAGACCAATCCCAGGCCTCATCTTCAGCAAACTGTACGTCTCGGCTGATAATCAACTCTCTCGTATCAGGATCATAACACTTATAACCCTTCGTATCAGCACTGTACCCGATGAAGATACATCGCCTGCTCTTGTCGTCCAGCTTCCTCCGTCGCTGATCTGGTATGTGGGGATATGCAATACACCCAAATACTCGTAGACAAGATACATCCGGCTTCACACCACTCCAAGCTTCATCTGGAGTCTTTCCTAGAACTGCCTTCGTAGGACATCGGTTCAGTAAGAATACTGCACAAGATACCGCTTCTGCCCAATAAGGCTTCGGTAGCTCCTTGGCCTTCAACATGCTTCTGGCCATCTCAAAGATTGTGCGATTCTTCCTTTCAGCAATGCCGTTCTGCTGAGGTGTGTAGCTTGCAGTCAACTGCCGTCTGATTCCTTCGGCTCTGCAATAGCTTGAGAATTCATTTGAAGTAAATTCTCCTCCTCTATCTGATCTCAACGTCTTCAAGGTGTAACCACTTTATTTTCAACAAAGGTCTTGAATTCCTTGAACATCCGGAAAGCCTCCGACTTCTGTCTCAAGAAATAGACCCAAGTCTTTCTTGAAAAATCATCAACAAGTGCCATCATATATCGCTTGCCGCCAAGAGATTCTACCTCCACTGGACCACATAGATCCGTGTGAACCAGCTCCAACGGTTGGTTCGCTCGTCTCGCCTTTCCAACTGGAAATGGCTCTCTGTGCTGCTTCCCTCGCAAGCACGCCTCACATGGTTGACTAGGAATCTGAATCGCCGGTAATCCTGTCACCATTTTCTTTGCTGCCAATAATTTCAGCCCGTTGAAATTTAAATGGCCAAATCTGAGATGCCACAGCCAACTGCTGTCTCTCACCATCGTCTGGAAGTTTACTTCAACTCCCCTTTTGAGAATCCACGGGAACATTCGGTTCTTCGTCATAGGGACCTTCGCAACGATCCTCCGGTCTTTGTTTTCAATGGTGCAAAGTCCATCTCGTATAGAAATGGAATGACCTCTCTCCGATAGTTGCCCCAAGCTAAGTAGATTCCAGCATAACCCTGGTACATAGTACACATTAGCAATAGTTGCATATGTACCGTCATTTGTCTGAATTTGGATGTCGCCTTTGCCCATGACTTGGATTTGCGATTTGTTTCCAAAACTGACTTCAGCACGAGCGGATTCGTCTAAGCGAGAGAATAACTCCTTTCTCCCGCTCATATGGTTGATGCATCCGGAGTCAAGGTACCATACGTCTGTGTAGCCTTCACAAGTCTCCTTCGTCTTGCATGCTAGAACCATATTTCCATGCGCCTCGGAAGCATAAGCTTGCTCCACTCGCTCATTTGCTCGGCATTCGGATTTGTAGTGTCCGAACTTCTGACATTTGTAACACTGGACTCTGGACTTGTCACGTCCTCCAGTATGACCACCTCGAGCTTGCTGAATATTGCTGCTATTGGCTTGGTCTCGTCCACCGTTATAATTTCGACCTCCTCCTCGGCCTTGTCCACGTCCTCGACCTCCACGGTAACCTCCTCGAGTTCGTGCTTCGACTCGGCTTTGCAAAGCCTGCTCCTGACTAGAGCTGTTCGCCTTCTGGTTCATCCGTTGCTCGTGTGAACACAGCGAACTCATGAGTCGATCCATCGACATTTTTGATATGTCGTGTCCCTCTTCAATAGCTGCCACGACATATTCAAATTTAACGGGTAAGGAGCGTAATACCTTTTCAACGACTCGTTGTTCCTCCAGCGCTTCCCCGTTAACTCTTAAATTGTTAACGACCGCTTGAACCCGTTCACAGTATGCCGACACGCTTTCCTAGTCAGTCATTCGTAATGACTCGAAATCTCCCCTCAGTGTCTGCAGGCGCATCCGCATGACTCTTTCATCGCCTTTGTATGCGTTTTGTAAAATAGTCCATGCCTTGTGGGATGTCTCCGCCTCTGATATTTTTTCAAATATCAGTTCCTCCATAGCTTGAAAGATCGCAAACAATGCTTTCTGATCTTTCTTACGAGTGTCCGCCAACAAATCTCTATCTTCCTTTTGAAGCTCGTCAAAAGCTTTTCCGACTACTTCGGTGTAGCCCGTCTCGACCAAACTCCACAAATCTTGGGACTTGAAAAATGCCTTCAATTGGATAGACCAATTTTTGAAATTCCGCCCGTTGAATTTCGGTATCTGAAGTGGAATTGTGTCGACATAATTGAACCACAATACAAAAATATCGCTCCTGATATTTTGTACTCAACACTCGCTCTGAGGCCAAATGTAGAAATTATAACTAATCCTCCCAGGATCACAATATAATGGCACACAATTCTCACTAATTTTGGTGGACTGTAAAAGGAAGATAACAACTTGATTTATTGTACTCAACGGAAATATACTCGTACAAAATAAACTCGAAACTACTAAACAAAATAAACACTCTGGAATATTTTAAGAGAGAAGCAGGAGCTGAGGAGTGAGGGATGATTATTGTCTTCATTCTTCATCTTCTTTTATAGGAGAAACTAGAGAAGAAAAAATCAATTTTACTTCTTCTTTGTTGAGAGGATATTGCATGCATGATTGACAACGCTTATGGAGGTGATAGAGGAGGCAGGCAGCACAATTTTTTGAATCATAAGTGGATCAATTTTCAACATGTAAGGTGTTGTGCTCCATAGGTCTATGATTTGTTATTTAAATGGAAACTCGATACTTCCTTACTCGACCGACGACTTGGAGGCACAAGTCAGTACTTTGAGTGATACAGAGAGGAGGCATGTAAATTCGGACTTTGGGACTAGATGAAATTAAGTATATTGCACGTACAAGCATATAGGTGAACAGACTTTGGTGAGGAAGCATAGACTCGGATTCCGTACAGCGCAAATGTCAAAATGATGACGTTTCAGTTAAAACGATGTCATTTTGATTCAAACAAAATTTGTAACATAAGAATAAGACATCGTTTTGATTACGAATCTTTTTTCCGGGAAAGCATATTTGAGTTTATTTGGTTGCACCTCACACATTCACTTCAGTCCTCATGAATTTCATTTAAATTAAGAATTATCATATGAAGTGAGACGTAACTGAATTTTTTCTGGGATGTGTCCGTTTGTTGGTTGGTGATGCACGTGGTTGGTGGCTCGTGGTTGGTGGATGAGATTTATACGGACTCTCCGTTCTCACTAAATTTAAAGACACAATAATTGAAAATATGATATGGACCAAAAACACATGCTCCATTTCTCTTCTTCTTAAATTGTCTTGCCCATGTATCAAAAAAAAAAAAAATTGTCTTGCCCAAATTTACACAATGCTATTATTAAAAATAAAATAAAAAATAATATACACAATGCTTATAAAATGATAGAATGACAAAAGGCACATATTAATGATTAAATGTTAGTAACATAAAAAAATTTAGAGCCTTCAAAACTGTATATATGGTTTTTTTTATAAAAAAATTATATGGTTTTTTTATGGTGGGTTTACATTAGACGTATCAAGAAATACATATCGTACATACCGGGTACATATATATTTCTAGAGCATTTGAAGCACAGCCACGCAGAGGGCACCAACCCGAACTTGAACTTGATATCACTCTGAAGCGTAGGCCATCTCGACACTTCTAATTTTGAAACCCACGAATCTACACATGCCTCCATGGAAGAACCTTATCACGCCTCCGCACACCGCCATGGAAGGACCTCAGCTCGTCTCCGCCAACCGGCATGGAAGGACCTAAGCTCGGCTCCGCGAGAAGATAACACATGCAAACGTCCACAAGGGACGAGGAAGGGGAAGTGGAAAACATACATAAAGGATATAGGAAAGGTCCACGCCATAGGTGTGACTAGAAAAATCCACAAAATTGTGGAAGGAAAACGATATGGTTTTAAATAGTATAATTTTGAATTATTTTGAATAAAATGGTATCATAATTAGGAAATTGAAAAGGGATCCGGTGCAAATGACATATTTTTATTAAAAAATTACAAATCAATCACAACCTTGATTTGGTCATTTGGAGTTTAGGTGAGCTTTATACATTAAATTACGTTTATGGTTAATTTCTCAATGACGAATTATAAATTATTCGTGACGAACTATGTCATACTTTTGCTTTTTCGGCGACGAATTATAATCCAATTTTGACAAACTTTATATTTTACACTAAACATTGCTTTGTACCTGATCTTTACTCTTTGGAAATTAATTTAAAATTATAAAACCTCTAAATTTTAAGTTTTAAACTTTGACCGCATTCTTTTGACTTGAATGGAACTCAATCTGAACTTTAAAAATGCTTAATTTGATTTCAATAGGAGAATTAAAGCCACGAACTTAACTTTGAAATTTAATTTAAGTGTTTTACTATTGGCTCAAATTAAGTACTTAATTAGTATTCTCAAAAAGGTATTTAATTAAAGTTAGCTGAACTGAAAAAAAAAAGAGCTAAATTTTAAGATTAAAAGAACACACCCTTTATCTGATCCCATTCATTTAAATTATTAGTATATCTTTCGGATGAAATGTATTTGAAAACCGAATCACATTCCATTTTTTCCTCGAGGAACATATTTTATGTAAAATATGGAGAGAAAAAAAATCCGAAGAACCGTTTTTTTTTTGTATAGGTAACGAAAAATCTTTCAATCACTAAAAGATGATCACCTCACCCAATTTTGTTAAGAAAGTCAAGCGACGTGTCGTTATCTGATTGGTACACATCTCTCACGAAATCGCCGTATATAATACCAACCGAAATTTGACTTGGTCAATCCACAACATCCTTCAACACTTCACTTCTATAAATTTACATCAAGCTCAGAAAGTGAAGAATGATCAAATCTTACTTAATTCACTTCCCAAAACGGCACCGTAATTTTCCACAATGAGCAACGCCGCCGCATCTCCGCCACACGTGGCGGTCCTGGCCTTCCCCTACGGCACACACGCCGCACCACTCATCGCCATCATCCGCCACCTCGCTCATCTCTCTCCGGACACTCACTTCTCCTTCCTCAGCACCGCTGCCTCCAACGCCGCTCTCTTCTCCGTCAAAAACCCTGCAAACCTCACCCGCCGCGACGTCCCGGAGCCGCCGGCTGATGGACGGCACCACTCCGTCGTGATGACGGCGTTTTTATCCACGGCGGGGGAGGTGTTCAGGAAGGAGGTGGCAGAGGTGGAAGTGGAGGTGGGTAGGAGAGTGACGTGTTTGGTGACGGATGCGTTTTTTGGGTTTGCGGCTGAGATGGCGGCGGAGATGGGTGTTGGTTGGGTGGCGTTCTGGACGGCTGGACCGGCGTCTCTATCAGCTCATTTTCACACCGATTTGATCAGAGAGAAAGTTGGCTCTCAAGGTATTCTTTTTTCTCATTTTTTATTTTGCATTTACGTTGGACCGGCGTCTTTATTTTTTTTATTTTGAAAAAAAAAACCTAAAAATCGTTTTTTACCTTTTTTAAAACATTTTTCTCATTTTATTTATCCTACATTTTTTTTAGTAACTAAAAATATCTATTTTATTTCAAATGGCCCTGGAAGAGTTGCAGTTTGTGGGTCATCAAATTGAAGTAGTATTTTTCCATCATCTATTTGTAGCATATTTGTAATGTAATATTGTTTTCTCTCCAAAATTAGAATCGGATTTCCTCCTATATAACAAAACTTTGATATATTAGATTGAATGAGATTCTTAATTTTATAATAAAAAAAATGCAGTTTGATTTATTAATTTAAAACTTAATATTTTAAATCATTCGCTATACTAAAAAAATAAATTGGATTTCAGGTTTAGGTGGTTTAGAGTTGGACATGTTGGACTTCATACCAGGGATGTCCAGAATCAGAGTCCACGACATCCCTTCCGAAGTTTTGGGAGACATCAACTCAGGTTTCCCCAAAGCTCTTCACCAAATGGCCAGAGCATTACCCAAGGCCAATTCCGTCTTCATCAACAGCTTCGAAGCTCTTGATCCAACCATTACGTCCGATCTCAATTCCAAGTTACATAACTTCCTCAACGTCGGCCCGCTCAGCCTCCTCATCAATCAGCCGCCTAGCTTAGATACGCATGAATGTCTCCCCTGGCTTGACACGCAAAAGCCCAACTCGGTCGCGTATATCAGCTTTGGAACTGTCACAGCTCCCCCGCCGTTAGAGTTAGTTGCAATCGCCGAGGCACTCGAAGATAGCCGAACCCCGTTTCTCTGGTCGTTGAAGGACCATTCTAGAGCGAACTTACCCGAGGGGTTTTTGGACAGGACAAATGAGCTAGGAAAAATCGTGCCGTGGGCACCTCAAGTGGACATCCTAGCGAATCCTTCGGTCGGGGTATTTATCACGCATTGCGGATGGAACTCGGTGTTGGAAGGCGTAATCAGCGGCGTACCGATGATTGGGCGTCCCTTCTTCGGTGACCAAAAGATAAATGCAAGGGTAATTAGTGATGTGCTTGGAATCGGAGGCGTGATCGAGGGCGGCACGTTTACGAAAAGCGGGTTGACGGATATCTTGGAGGTGATTTTGATGGGGAAGAGTGGCGGGAAGATGAGGGAGAGAGGCGAGGAGCTGAAGAAGGCTGCAAGGGAAGCTGTGAAAGAAGATGGGAGCTCGGTTAGGGACTTGAAAGTGTTGTTGGAGCAAGTGAATGAAGTCATAAACTAAATAGTACCTACCTAGTTGGCTAGTTTCGTTCACTTGAATTCTTTGAAAGATGCTATGAGTTTTTTTTTTTTTTTTTTTTTGTTGAAAATGATCCAAAATGAGTTTTAAATATTAGAAATGATCCATGGAGATTGTTTTTTTAAAAATGATCCATTTTTAATAAAGATTCTCAGGTCATAACACCGGATACCATGATCAGTTTTTCCGTGTTTTTTTTACAAAACCAGATCCCCAGGATCCGGTGTTATATGCAAACTCAACACGTGGAGTTTCTCATTCGCACGCACACAGAACACCGGATCCTAGGACCCTGTTTTGTGAAAAATACAGAAAACCGATTACTGGGAATCCAGTTTTATTAAAAATGAGTCATTTTTGAAAGAGCAAACTCGCATGAGTCATTTATGAAGTTTGAAACTCATTTTGGGTCATTTCTGAGAAACACTCCAACGTAGTGCTGCGTGACATGTTTATTTTTATTTTTATTTTTATTTTTATTTTTGAAAAGGCTGCGTGACATGTTTATGAATCATCTTAAATGACTGAATGTTTGGTCCATCACCTTGTTGGCGAGGTACATCAATAATAAATGTGAATTTATTTTGGTTGATATTTAATAGACTAGATGAGCGCTCAAATGAGACCCCATGTTAGTGAGGTCGTGAGGCCCCAATCTTAACCATTAGATCAACTCCATCAAATTCATCTGGTGACGACACGTGTCCCACTACCAAAATCCATGGGTCATTAGATGTGTGGTTGAGATCGTGCCTCACTGCCTCATTCTTATTTTGGCTGCCTCATTTGAACGCTCCTCTATGTTTTATTTGATAAAGATATTCAATAGAGCATATGGTATTGCATAATTGGGCAGATATATTATTTTTTAAAATTAATAATCTAATACAATAACTCATTACGACATTATCCGGAGTTTTTTTTAAAAATGACCCAAACGAGTTTGTGCATTTCAAAACTGACCCACGCGAGTTTCACATTTCAAAACTGACCTATTTTAATGAAACCGGATCCCCAGGATCCGGTTTTCAACGATTTTCAAAAGACCGGATCCTGAGACTCCGGTTAGTTGCGTTTTGTAACTAACCGGATCCCCGGGTTCCGATTTTAAGGAGATGTGGATGATGTGGACGACGGTCGAATACGTGGCTTCCACGTAAGATCAGAGTGCGAAGATCCGGTTTTATTTTAATGAAACCGGATTTCGGCGATCCGGTTTTTGGCGACTTTAATTTTTGTTTTGTTGTTAAGCCCGTTATTACGGTATGTATTATTGTGTCATTTTGCTGCTGAATAGCTTGAATTAAGTTTATGTCAATTTGAGCTAGCAAAATGCAACTGGCTGCGCAGGTTTGGTTTCTTGCGACCATAAAAATACACTTGTTTGGGGTCTGAGGTTAATTTGAGGTATAGCTTCCGACAATAAGCAGCCTCCGCGTTCCAAAGTCAGGTTAGGCTTAGGAATATGCGGATGCTCTTGCTCCTAGAGGAAGGTTTGTGCCTGCAGACAAGCTTCCGTCTAAATAAATAAGTCATTGAATGATTCACATTGATAGGCAAACATTGTGTGGAATCAGTCCGTCCTGGCCTCTAAGTTTATCACTTCCGGCTTTGGGAACCAAATTATGGCTGTACCAGAAGCGGCTCTTGCATTAGCAGCAAGCAAGGTTTTTTTTTTTCCGATTACGCAGCAAGCAAGGTTTTATTCACCAAAAGTGTGTATAATTTCTTCTTTAAATGGAAGCTTGATACGTCCTTAGAAACTCTTGCAGGCAGGAAAGGGGTATCATGGCCGAAATGAGTCCACCAGTAAGAACTGAAGTATGACCAGGAAGATATCTGTGGGTAACATGACTTTCGTTTAAATTATAAGACGAACAGTTCAAAGACAATCACATCTACTGAACAGTCAGTAAAGAGAACATGTTTTCCCAATGGAAGGTTTAAGGGCGTTACCTACCTATCTTATGCAGATATCAACCGAAGAAGCTATCACCACATTGAATCGAGTCTTGATTATCGAGTTTATTTGTTGTATCGTTTTCACCACTCAGTTTTCTTCATCTGGGGGATTGTTAGAATTTGTGTTAAATGAGAGTGAAGAAAATAGTGGTGCGCCCCATTTTTGAGACCTAATTTGAGCGTGGAGGACACCTCGGAAAGAGTTGATAAAATTGTAATAAAATACCTTGCGACAAGGGGTATGAAATCGAATTGATATCGAATAAGAAATCGATGCTCAAAGTTGGACTAAAATCAATGGAAACATGATGTTAGTAGGAATGGATAGGTGGATTGATTTCACTTGTGTGAAACCAATTGTCCCATATTTGAAGATAAATGGGACATTATATGTTCATATATGATTTCAATATCTTACTTGGTAAGATATTAAGAAGAAACGCTCTCCCAATACCCATGTGGGCGCCTAGGGGGAATCATCCGGTTCGACGATGTCGAATTTGGCTTCCCATGTGTGCACCCGCGTCATACGGGACACGAATGCATCTTCGATTTCTTTATTTATATTTCCAACGTATCAGGTCATTGAACGGTTCACTTCACGGAGTAATTAGGCGCACTGAACAATTCGTCTTCATGGAATTAATAGTGCAGTCTGAGCAGTTCGTCTTCTCGAGACTCTCCCTATAAATTGAAGTGCGACCGTCACTTCTAAACACACACAGAAAAACAACTCTCCTCCTCTTCGTTTTCATTCGTCTGAATCTGTCGTTGATTGTCAAAGATCAAAACAAGTTCGATCGACAGAGTTTGGTGTAGTTTGCTGCCGAGGATCGTTTCATACTGGGAGGCATATTGTCAGCGAGTCCCAGCACCTACGAGCAACAATCTTACTGGACATCGTCTAATGTGACTCGATCCACAACCGAGGGTTTGCAATTGTTCTTTTCAATTCATATCGACATTCCTGTATTTATTCAGTAACTTCTGTATAATCCGCCTGCTGCTTAAGCATTATTTCCAACATCAAGTCTATATTGAGTACGACTGAGGTGAGACAGTTCCAAAAAGACTCATTTGTTGATAAGTTGTTCGAGAAGAGAAGATATGCAGTCTATGACGCAGAAGATTTGTTGGACATACTTTTCTAGGACGTCCACAAGGAGAATTATAAATTTGGGAATTCTCCAAAAACTAGAGATATCATTAAGAAGAAGTTCAAGTATAAAGGAAAGGATATTATTCCCACAATTTGTCCATTTAAAATCTCTAGAGAGGCGGAAATGATAAAATATCATCAAAAGGCTACAATCTATAGCGGCTCAGAAGAGCAATCTTGGTTTGGACAAACTTGATGAACTGACAAAGTTTAGAGAGAACAGAATGTCTACCAGCTCTGACAATTCGTCTAAAGTTATTGGTATCGGAAATTGTGTAGGAAATTGTTGTTCCTACTTATGACATGACTCTTGGCAAAACATCTTCAGAGTGTTCCAGCAAAAGTCAAGGAGATGTTCAACCGAAGATTGAAACTCGCATTCAGCGTGGAACAGAAGCACAGAAGTTTCCTAATCTGGAAATTTCTTAATATCGAAATATGCTGATTGGAGTCGGTTATAGACTGGAGTCGGTAGACGATCAGATTGGTTAGCAATATATTCGAGCTACATTATCAACATGCCAAGGTTATCAAGAGGATATTCAAAAGATACTTGAAGATAGAAGATTTGGAAACTTGAGAGAATATTTAGGAAAGATTTCCTAAATACTCGAGATTGAATATCCTAATTGATTTAAGAACCAGCCGTGTACTATAAATACAGGGCTAGGGTTTCCTTGAAAGTATCGCTTTTGGAGAAATAGAAAACACGAGAGTGATCTTGAGTAGAGGAAGAGGAGGAGCGACGACCGGCTGATCATTCCACACCGGAATATCAACGGCGAAGAAGCAGTCTGTTCAGTGTGCTGATCAGACTGTTCTTGCTGAACAATCAAGCGCACGCACACTGTCATCACGACATGCCTTTGAGAGAAGACTACTGGACTTCGGGTAGGTTCAAGACTAGGTCGGGAGGAAGTCTTGTCCTACCCATTGGGATCGAGAGGGAGCTGACAAACGTATTTTTAACCCTTTATAGTTGTCAAGTTATATGTTTCAGGAGTCAAATTGTAGTAAAAAATAATTTATAAACTTTGGTAAGTCAATGGTCGATCGAAGGAACAACGTGTGTGAATACTAGCTAACAAGTAACCTATTCAGCTATTTCAAACAATTAAAGGTTTTGAATATGAAACAAATTGCAGAAAATAAATGCAGAAAATAAAAAGGTTTTGGTTTGATCAGAGAAAGAATCCCAGGATCAAACTTCACCCGTGCCAACCCACAATTCATGCAACAATGTCACGTAAATTCATCATGCTATCGAATATGGAAATAAACCAAAATAACACTAGACAAGCTGCCCATCCACGGATCATTGTCTAGATTAATCTTAATCGTTGAACGCCGCCCATCCACGGATTATCAACGATCTCGATTATTAAGCTTAGGATTTTTCAGACAAAAGTCAAATTTCCTATTAATTCATGTACTACCATTGTAGCTACCATGACCTAATATCAATTTCATATGATCTGGTTAATACCCAAGACCCATTCATCTTTTGGTAATTAACCTAATACGTTCTAGCATGCAAATATCTCGTTCAATGTAAAACTTGCAAGAACGATGAAATTAAGCACAATGAATTGAATATTCAAATTACATTAATGAAAAACGTTTAATTGATGATCACACGAAGAGTTGGGTACATGGCACGGGATCCGTAGGATCCCAGAATAAAGAAGACTATTCACTATTCATGGTAAGTTAACTAAAAATAGTGTAGAAAAAAGAAATTAAGGACGAGGAAACCGTGTAGACGATGTAGCTCGTTGAATCCTCAATCTCTCGCGATGTGGTGCTCTGTCTTCTTCTCCAAGTTAGGTCGTTCACTCTAAAATCAAGCTCTCAATCTCTAATCTCTTTCTATTCGGTCAGATTTTTCTCTTCTTTTATTCACGAAAAAGCCCAAAAATGTTTTTAGAAATCCGTTCTTTCTATTTTTAGAAAGTCCAAAAATAATGTCTTTAATCGGCGAACCGGGCGGTTCAATCAGGGCTGGCTTGTGCTCGAACTCTCTGACCTTTTGAACCGGCCGGTTCAGATTGGTGCACTTTTGTGAACCGGCCGGTTCAACATCTCAGAGCCTTCTCTCGTGGATGTTTCACAGCCTTAACGTCCGAATCGGGTCTTGGTGTAAACTACAAAGTTGTAACTCTTTGAATTAGCTTTCCAACAAGCTATAGCATGACTCATTTGGACACCGTATGGGATTTGGGCAAGCAAATTAAGTTGGAAAGGTCAGTCTGCCCCGTTTTGTCCTGTTTTTGTCAAAATCTTCACCAAATGCTTTGTTTTACTTCGGATTAATCCAAAAGTCTTAGTGATGTTCCCTTGAGTGGCATGTATTTGGCAAAACGTAGTTAGACAGTTCAAGAAAGAGTTCAGGGGGAGTTCGAACACATTCTAGGACTACAGTTCAGCGTGGAGCAGACGCCAAGATGATTTTCGGAATGTTCGAAAGATCGAATGTCGGTTCGATCTGTTGATGGTCAACAAAGAATTTGGACATCAGATATTCGAATGAATATCTACTTGAGGCGGCAAGGCTAACTTGGCGAGGAAGTCTTAGTATATTCCTCTCGCCGATTTAAGAAAGATATACATCAAATATCTAGGAATATTTCCTAAATATTTGATGGGATTATCTACACCAGATTTGGACGCTCGGACTCTGCATATAAATACTCACCTAGGGCGTCCATATCTTGATCGCTTTTCATATCAAATATACACGAGTATACCCTATCGATTGGAGAAGAAGAAAGCGACGACCGTTTGTTTTTCCCCAGTGGAAACTTGATGGACCATAATTGTATGAATCATAAACACAGTTAAACCCATCAAATTAGACTCTTTGTCTATTTAACTTTTGCTTGTTAGTTCCGATATTTATCTACAGGGTATTTTGAAGTCTAGAGAGAATACAGGCTAAGGAGGAGTTTTTAAGCTGAAAATGAATTACGAGTCATTCCAAGTCACGACCAGACTCCGACTATACAAATCTCATGAACCTGACATGGAATCACTCAAAACAAGTCCAACCGAAGAGCAACCAGAGTCAGTCCGGAGCTGAAAGGATCCGATGGCTTTTGGAAAAAGTCACAAAATCACACAAACTCTCTTCTCTCCTCCACCTAGCCGGCGGCTTTTCCTCCTTGGTGACTCACCACCGGCGGCTTTTGGAGGATGAAGCCACATGGGGTGGCGGCTACAAGCTCCTCCTCCCATCTTGTGCCAAGTGTTGGCCTCTCCTCACTCTCCTTAGCCTATAAATAAGACATCTCCTTCCCTTTGTAAATCATCCCACAATCCTCATTTCAAAACATCCTCCATCACAAAGCTCTAGCTTCTCTCTAGATTTTGGGCACTACTCTTGTAAACACTTGTTTTAAATCTATAATACTCCTGTTGGTTCTTGAGTATTCTAGTTGTTCTTGAGTTTACTCCTGTTGGTTCTTGAGTATTCTCCTTTTACTTTACTGTCTTTTGAAAACCTTCAAGTATTTAGCTATGATGTCTTGTTCCATGGATATTCGTAGCTAAACCCTTCATTCGATTGAAGGGGGTGTACTTGTGTCTTGATATGTTTTAGGCCCTACTCTTAATGCCTCTATGCGTTCAAAACTTGTTCTATGTGCCACATATTAGGTTAGAACTTCCAAGGTTGAGTGGATGCTTGGAATGGCAAAACTCTTCCGTGGGGTTCGTAAACATACTCGGATAAGTGGATGCTTGGAATGGCAAAACTTATCTGAGGAGTTTGACCTCTTTAAAACACCATTTGGTTGATCGGGAATGATTGATCAAATGGATGCACATAAGGCTAATATACCTTGGAATGGGGTATTAGTCTGAATAGAACAAATGCTCTATGTCTTGGAATGGACTAGATAGTGTGGCAAATCAAGTGCTTGGAATGGCCTTGATACACTTTTGAATACATAGTATGATTATTAGAGGTCAATGATAAACAGACTATGATACAAGGCCCCTAAAACCGAATACTTTCCTTAACTTAAAACATCATCTGCACTTTACTTTCAGTCTCAATATCAACTGCAATATCAACCGCTTACTCTCCGCAAGACTTATCCTTCAAGCATCCCACTTGATGTAAGTCTTCTCCTTTTACTTTCAGTACTTTACTTTCTGCACTAAAATCCCAACCAACCCACTTACTTTTCTGTACTAAAACTAAAACCAACAACCAACCACTCACTTTTCATCGCTAAAACCTCAATCCACCTAAAATCACGCTCCCTCTCAGTACATTCCTCAAAGAACAACTATCCCCCTAATTCCCTTGGGTTCGATCCCTACTTACCACTTGCTACCCAGTAGTAAAGTCGCGAGTAGCAGACTTATAAATATATTCTTGACTTTTGCACACAACGACTGTGCATCCGTCAAAACTCATCGGTGCATGTGCAGTCTCATCAACGTGCTACTCAGACTGCCTGGAAGCGATCCAACAGGTGCACACCACGAACTCACAACCGGCTTTCAAGGGAAAGCTACCGACTTCAGGAAAAGTTCGAGTTCGTTCGGACTAAGGTTTCGGACGAAGGGGATCGAGCTGATCCGCGGTGATTCTCGATTGCAAATCTGAGAGACGGTGGTTTAGAAGCTAGGCAATTACAAACAAGACGTTGTGTAAGTATAAGACCTTCTATTGTTCTAAATCACGTAATAAAGATTTGTGTCCCTTTTAGGGTGTGGGAAACCCCCCATAGTAGGCGTAGCCGAACTGGGTATCATTCTGTGTGCCTTTACTTTGTTCTGCTTACTGCACTGTCACAAAGGAGTTCCAGGTCTGTCTCAAACAGTCCATGGAATAGTAGCTTGAACAGGTCACTATATTTCAATTGGTATCAGAGCAAACACTCGACACACTGAGTGGGATCCTTGAACTGTTCAAGATGACTCTGAAGAAAGGACTTGCTCTAAAAACAGAAGTGTCTGATAACTGGGCTGGGACAGACTGCTGCTCTGAACAACTGGCAATGATGGCTCAAAACTTTGGTAGGATGGTTCGGAAACTCAACAGACGTAGCTCTGACCTAGGTCAGTCTTCCTCAAGAAACTCACAAAGTTGGATAATTGGGCGAATCATGCCCAGCGAGAACAAGCCAGACATGTCTGAAAAGGAATATGAGGTACAATGTTATGAATGCAAGGGATTCGGCCATTTTCAGACTGACTGTGCTAATATCCTCAAAAAGAAGAGAGCGATGTGTGCAAACCTCAGCGATAGCGATGAGAAAGGAGTTAGCAAATCCACCAACTTCGTTGCATTTATCGCATCCACGGGTGAATGCTGCAATACCAATAAGACTATATGCATGGTTGCCTTCAGCTCTTCAAGTCACATGGACAAAGATCGTTGGTACTTCGACAGTGGTTGCTCCGCCCAAATGACAGGTAACTCCAGTTATCTATCACATATTCGCCCTGTGTTAAAGAAACAATTTGTCACCTTCGGTGATGGAGGAAAGGGACAGGTGATCGGCTGTGGGACATTGAAGGTTCCGGATCTCCCTGTCCTCATGGACACTCTACTTGTTGAAGGATTGAAAGAAAACTTAATCAGCATCAGTCAACTGTGCGATGACGGATACCATGTCAGATTCACTCATGACTCATGTCAAGTGATGGATGCGGATGGAGGGACTCTAATGAAAGGGTGCAGAGCAGCCAACAACTGCTACCTCATAGGTTCTACTGGAACAGTGGGTGCATCGAACTGCTTGACGAGCCAAGCCGACGAAATGGATTTGTGGCACAGACGGTTGGGTCATTTGAACCTCAAGACCTTAAAGATGCTCTCCTCAACTGGACTCATTCGAGGGTTACCAAACGTGACTGGTGTCCATGATGTGATCTGTGGAGAATGCCAGATCGGGAAACAGACGAAGGCCTCCCATCCCAACACCACTCAGATCAGTACCAGCAGACCGTTGGAACTGATCCATATGGATCTAATGGGTCCAATGCAGGTGGAAAGCTATGGTGGTAAGAAATATGTCCTTGTTTGTGTGGACGACTATTCCAGATTCTCCTGGACCAAGTTTCTCCGAGACAAGACTGAAGCTGCTCCACAGTTCATCTAACTGGTTACCTTACTCCAGAGAGAAGACAAAGGAGAACATCTGGTAAGTATCAGAAGTGATAATGGAACAGAATTTAAAAACTCCACGTTGGACACCTACTGTGAAGAAAACGGTGTTGCCCATCAGTTCGCATCTGCAATCACTCCTCAGCAAAATGGAGTTGTGGAACGCAAAAATCGCACCATTCAGGAGATAGCCCGTGTCATGATCCATGCCAAGAAGATTCCTCTAAAGTTCTGGGCAGAAGCTATGAATACGGCATGTCACATCATAAATCGAGTAACAATTCGAACATGGACTGAGATGACCTGCTATGAGCTTTGGAAAGGGAAGAAGCCCACTGTCAAGTATTTTCACATCCTAAATGACCGTGAGTATCGGCAGAAACTGGATCCGAAGAGTGATGAGGGATTTTTCCTGGGCTACTCCTCGAATAGTAGGGCATACCGTGTGTTTAACAAACGCACAGGCTCTGTCATGGAATCGATTAATGTTAAAGTCAAGGATGAGCTATCTGTCTCAGACGACGCTGACATGAGCACTGGAATAGCTCCTGAGACACCTCCACAGACCCAGAATGCGCCTATTAATGAAGTTCCAACAACTGATGTTCATCCTACTATCACGCCATCTGACGAAGCGGATTCCACTATTCAAGAGGACTTTGCCGCATTACAACCCTCTCGACGTGTCGCTAGAGATCACCCAATCTCTGAGATCATTGGTGCTCCAAGTGACGGTATACGAACTCGTGGCAAGCAGATTAATTTCAGAGACCTAGCTGCTGGCTCATGTTTTCTGTCCACCATTGAACCAAAGAACATAAAGGAAGCTCTGCTCGATGAGTTCTGGGTCCTGGCCATGCACAAAGAACTGGAGGAGTTTGCTCGCAATGACGTCTGGGATTTAGTTCCACGACCTGATGATGTAAATGTCATTGGCACCAAGTGGATCTTCAAGAATAAGTCTGACTCATCAGGAAATATCACAAGGAACAAAGCTCGGCTTATGGCAAAAGGCTATACTCAGATAGAGGGGATAGACTTTGACGAAACCTTTGCTCCTGTCGCACGCCTTGAGGCTATTCGGCTACTCCTTGCTCTGGCATGTCACTTAAAGTTTTGACTGTTCCAGATGGATGTGAAAAGTGCGTTCCTGAACGGATGTCTTAATGAGGAAGTATTTGTCGCTCAGCCGAAAGGTTTTGAAGACCCATATCACCCTGGCCATGTGTTTCGCCTGAAGAAGGCTCTTTACGGTCTCAAGCAGGCACCTCGTGCTTGGTATGAGCGTCTCTCCGAGTTTCTCGTCAACCATGGATATGTGCCAGGGGGAGTGGACAAGACCCTGTTCGTGATGCACACAAGGTTAGATTTTATCATCGCACAAATCTATGTTGACGATATTGTGTTCGGGTCCAACACACCGAAACTGGTAGATCTGTTTGTTGAACAGATGCAGAAAGAGTTTCAGATGAGCATGGTTGGGGAGATGTCCTACTTTCTGGGACTCCAGGTTACTCAAAAGGATGATGGCATTTTCATCTCTCAAAGCAAGTATGCCAGAACTCTGATAAAGAAGTTTGACCTCGAGAAAGCAAGTCACAAACGAACACCTGCTGCAACCCACTTAAAGATCACTAAAGACGATGATGGAACAAAGGTTGACCAGACTCTCTATAGGAGTATGATTGGGAGTCTCTTGTATTTAACCGCAAGCAGACCAGATATTGCGTATGCCGTTGGGGTATGTGCTAGGTACCAGGCGGATCCCAAGGAGAGTCATCTTCTGCTAGTCAAGAGGGTCATAAAATATGTGTGCGGAACTGTAGAGTATGGAATCTGGTACACCAAAGACACCAACTCACATCTTGTTGGCTTTTGTGACGCAGACTGGGCAGGAAGCGCTGAAGATCGAAAGAGTACTTCTGGAGGTTGTTTTTTCTTGGGAAACAACTTGGTCTCCTGGTTAAGTAAAAAACAAAATAGTATCTCTCTCTCCACGGCCGAAGCGGAGTATATCGCTGCAGGAAGTTGCTGCACTCAACTGCTATGGATGAAACAAATGCTGTCTGAGTACGGAGTAGAACAAAAGGAGATGACGCTATACTGCGATAACATGAGTGCTATCACCATATCCAAAAATCCAGTACAGCACTCCAGGACGAAGCACATTGATATCAGACATCATTTCATCAGAGAGCTGGTCGAACAGAAGGTGGTGTCTCTCCAGCATGTGACAACGGACAAGCAGTTTGCAGATATCTTCACCAAACCCTTGGATGCAGCTCAGTTCGAGACACTCAGATCCTCTTTGGGTCTCTGTGTCATCAAAGCCTGAAGTGTTCCACGTGTGGTCAGTCACAGGCGAAACTCCAGCAAAACAGTTGGACTGATCACTTATGCAAGAGAGCTGGAACAGAAGGTGAATTTTCAGAAACTGAATATTCTTTAAATATTTCAAAGATTTGTTCATGCCGTTATGAGGAAAGAAAGGATTTATTTTGGGAAGTTGAATCGACCGTCTTCGATTTGAAAATCAAATCAGTTTGGTCTGCGTCTCCACTCTCTTCTTTCCAAACCCTAGATCGACACAGTGCAAACTCCCTCAACCGCCCATCCACTCAAACGATGATGGTGAACACAAGAAAATCATCGAAATCTGGCGTTAAATCCGCTGAGAAGAAGAAAGAGAGCGTGCAATCTTCGAAGGTTCTGGCGGCGAAACCCCGTATTCCGAAATTGAAAGTACCAAAGGTGAAAAAGGTGTCGCCTTTACTCTCCGATAATGAACCACTGGCTGAAGGAAAGAAGACTGGCGAAGAAACTACCGTTGAAATCCCTCAGTCTGACGCGGTGGATACGTCTAAATCAATCGATGCTGTTTCGACACAAGTTCCTCCCCAATCTAAGATATACCCTAAATCTCAGACTGTTCCTACCACAAATATTTCTGCTGTTGAAAATATTGTGCTGGAGGAAGTTGCGAAAGTGGGGTCAAAAAGAGATGGTGTAGCCAGTAGGGCTGTTGTTGATGTTCAGTAGGGCTGATGGTGGTGAAGATGGTACTGAGTCCATGAAAGAAGGAGAGCCCAGTTCTTCTGTGTCTAAAGGTATTGGTGGATCTGGAGTATGGAGGGAGAAAATCCATGCGTCTGGGTATGTTCGTCCGGGTGGTTTACGAAGAAAGAAGAGGACTCGCCGAGTCGTTTCTCCAAGACAATGTCTGGCCAAGATCAGTTCAATCAGAGGGAAGGTCATTGCTATGTCTGATGAGAAGATTGGAGTTTCAGAAGGTGAATAAATCATTAAGCAAGATGATTCGGTGATCAAGAAGGTTCATTCATCAGAGAAGGAAGATGTATTTATGGAAGCCATAGTAGAAGAATCTGATCCTACAGAAAAGGATGAAGAGTTGGAAAGATTGTTCATCGACATTGATGATGTCATGAAAGATTTGGAAAAGGAGAAGGATCTGCGAGTGGAAAGTTCAGAGGAACCTCTTCGTGCCCAGGGTGGTGAGGTAGAAGAGTCTGTTGCCGAGAAAGTTGCAAGTGTTCCAACTGGGGAACCAAGTGTTCAGACTGAAGTTGAGTCAGTTAGTGTTCCAGTGGCAATTGCTGTTGAGGGAACAGTGGTCGACCCAGGTATTGCTCAAGGTGTGCAGGAAGATGGTGCATTCGTTCGTGAGGATGTTACTGAGCCAGTTGCAAAGAAGAATACTCTCTCAGATGATGACCAAGACCCTGTTCCAATTATCAGTCTCAAAAAGACAAAGAAGGACAAGGGAAAGAAGAAGGTGACTCTTGATAAATCTATCAAGGGGTCAGCTCAGGATGGTGCAGAGGAGGACATCGCGGCAGGAGGAGCTATGTCATCCAAGAAGGGGAAGCGTGAAGATCCGATTCCTGTTTCGGAGGATGCTGGGAGATGCGAAGTCCCATCCCCTGAGGCTGATACTGCTCCAGTGGGTATCGTCAAGAAAGGAGTGTGGTTTGTTAATAGAGATGCTGCGAGGAAGTGGTCATGTGTTCAGAAAAGAAAAATCATACCAGAAAGAGTCTTAGAGGAGTCCCGGTACAAGGGAAAGGAAGTCGTCGAAGTTCTAAAGCAATCTGATCTGTTCTGGACACTGGACAGATGCAAACCGTTCAACGAACAGCTGGTTCGTGAGGCTATGGCAAACCTTCCTCCACGGTTTGGGGTTATCGGAGATGCGGATTATGGAATCTTCTTCGTTAGAGGAAGGAAAATCAAGATCGATCCAGAACTTATAAATGTCTACTTTTGCATGGATGATCCAGCTGCTGATGAAGAAGAATCAGACTTCGAAAAGGTTGTTGACACCATTACTGCAGGATCGGTTCGGTGGAGGCCTGACACTGTTGTGCATACAGCTAATCTCTCCACGTTCTATTCCATGCTATTCTTCATTGCGGTATCCAACTGGAGACCCTCAACTCACCGTTCAACGGTCAACCGGGACATGGCCCAACTGATTTATCAGATAGGGAATAATCTGAAGTTCAACTTGGGCAGAGTGATGTTCAAACAGGTCGCTGATCATGCTACTTCGAAGAGAACTCTTCACCAGATTTGCTTTCCGTCCCTGATTTATGAGTTAATCATCCATCAAGCTCCAGATTTGAAGTCCTCGACAGACCCTCTCTCAAAGGCACCCAGCAAGTTCATCGTTGACCACAAGCTGTATAAATGTCGTCACGTAAACGATCTCAAGGAGGGGAACCAGAAAGGAAAAGATGTTGCGGAGTCTTCGAGTCGAGCGGGAGCCAGGATGGGGCGTGATGAGAGGAGCAAGCTGCTCAAGGACTTGCATGCCATCATGGCTGTGGACAAGGAACAGCGCAGACGGATCAACAAGCTTGCTCGTGCCCCCAGCTACCCAAGTGAAGATGAATCTGATGATGCAGATTCTGAGGATGACACTGATGATGAGTCATCGGCATAAAGGTCCCCTGAAAAACTATCTCTTTGAATTCAGTTTTCGTAAACTGTCGTTTTTTGTGTGCTTGTTCTGGCACTAGTTGATTGGCTGTTTGAACTTAGATTGGACCCCTTTCCAGTTTGTGGCAAAAAGGGGGAGTATTTTGAGAGGAGACAATTTTTGTTCTCTCAAGGTTGTCTAATGTCTAGATAGTTAGATAGATCTAGTTATCTAGTAGATTTGGTTTTGCCAAAATGCCAAGGGGGAGATTGATGTCCCTTGAGTGGCATGTATTTGGAAAAACGTAGTTAGACAGTTCAAGCAAGAGTTCAGGGGGAGTTCGAACACATTCTAGGACTACAGTTCAGCGTGGAGCAGACGCCAAGATGATTTCCGGAATGTTCGAAAGATCGAATGTCGGTTCGATCTGTTGATGGTCAGCAAAGAATTCGGACATCAAATATTCGAATGAATATCTACATGAGGCGGCAAGGCTAACTTGGCGAGGAAGTCTTAGTATATTCCTCTCACCGATTTAAGAAAGATATACATCAAATATCTAGGAATATTTCCTAAATATTTGATGGGATTATCTACACCAGATTTGGACGCTCGGACTCTGCATATAAATACTCACCTAGGGCGTCCATATCTTGATCGCTTTCCATATCAAATATACACGAGTATACCCTATCGATTGGAGAAGAAGAAAGCAACGACCGTTTGTTTTTCCCCAGTGGAAACTCATCGGTGCATGTGCAGTCTCATCAACGTGCTACTCAGACTGCCTGGAAGCGATCCAACAGGTGCACACCACGAACTCACAACCGGCTTTCAAGGGAAAGCTACCGACTTCAGGAAAAGTTCGAGTTCGTTCGGACTAAGGTTTCGGACGAAGGGGATCGAGCTGACCCGCGGTGATTCTCGATTGCAAATCTGAGAGACGGTGGTTTTGAAGCTAGGCAATTACAAACAAGGCGTTGTGTAAGTATAAGACCTTCTATTGTTCTAAATCACGTAATAAAGATTTGTGTCCCTTTTAGGGTGTGGGAAACCCCCCAGAGTAGGCGTAGTCGAACTGGGTATCATTCTGTGTGCCTTTACTTTGTTCTGCTTGCTGCACTGTCACAAAGGAGTTCCAGGTCTGTCTCAAACAGTCCCTGGAATAGTAGCTTGAACAGGTCACTATATTTCACTTAGGTATGTGATATTTGACCTGAAACACTAGAAAAGAGATTAAATGACAATAAAATGTCAGGAAAACAAACATAATCCATCATCGAATGAAGTGAATAATAGGTCAAGAATTCGACCGATCAAAACACTCCACACTTAGGATTTGTTCGTCCCGAACAAACATTAAGTTCAAGTCAATAAACTGCAGAATAGTTACCCACTCAAGTATCATGTGATCAATCCTAACTAAACTAAACATTTTCTCAGTTGGTGCTCGGGATGACATTTGGAGTAATATTAAAGATAAGTAGGAAATCTTACAAAACATTTTCTCAGTTGGTGCTCGGGAAGTAAAATTATAGTAACCACTTGTGATGAGACGCTTGCGCAGAATTTAAGTAATTGTTATCGTCCTTATGAATTGAATGGCTTATCAGATGACGAGTCTTGGTTACTGTTTCAGAGACATGCATTTCTCAACGGGGATTCAAGTGCATATCCAAGTTTAGAAACAATTGGTAAGAAAATTGTAGCTAAGTGTAAGGGTTTGCCTTAGGTAGTTAAGATGCTTGGAAGGTTATTACGCACGAAAGAAAATGATGAGAATGAGTGTGATTTCGTATTGCATAGCAAAATTTGAAATTCAACAAACACCATTCTTCCATCACTTTAGCTATGTTATTATCACTTGCCATTGCCGGTAAAACAATGTTTTGCGTAATTTTTGTTATTTCCAAAGGATTCTGTATTTTCCATGGATGAGATGGTAATGCTTTGGATAGCAGAAGATTTTGTAGAGAAGCCTCGTGAAAGTAATAGTCGCAGTAGTGACGTTAATTAGTGAATAGTGCCAAGGCTATATTGAGCGCGTATAATTTATCTTTAAATGAGGGCTTGATATTTCCATACTTGCCACGTTAGAGACACTAGTGAATAGTTCCAAGGCTATATTGAGTGTCGCCGAGGAGGTGAGTCAGATTCCAAAAGATTTGGTAAGTGGTTTGAGAAGAGAAGATATGCGCCAGTGAAGTATAAATTGGGTGATTCTCCAAGGACTTGAGAAGGGGCTCACTCACATTTCACATTTCACTTACTCTTTGTAACTCAAGTACATACAACCTTTTCACTCACCCATATTTATATGATACTTTTCCTTAAATAAAAGGCTAAGATCATTTTGATCTTACATTTACAATTTGAACATCTACCAAAATATCTCACAATCATCCTCCATGATCTTCTAGAGTTCTCCGTAATGTTCTCCATTTTAACCTCTTTTTATGGGCTTTATTCTTGGACTTTGCTTTTGAGACATGTCGACTACACTTTAGTTTTAATGTTAAGCGCAATTTAGGCATTGAATCTCAATATTTCCCCTCAATGCTTGAATTCCCTTCTCCGAAAGAGCATGGTGTCGATCGCTACCGGAGGTTAGTTGATTGCCTTGTTTCGCTAGTTGTAGAACGTGGTTTGCGAGCTGCGAAGTTGATAGCTGTGTCACGGATGAGTTTTTATCCCATGAGCTATTGAATGTGGCTTGAAACCCTTCAATACCCCAGGTCCGGCCCAACCATGAGGCCAATGAAGCATATGCTTCAGGAACAATTTAAAATATCATGTTTTAGTTATAAAAAGAAAGCCCTTTTAAGTCTAATTTACTAAAAAAGCAAGTCAATAAGGCACCAAATATATTGTAACACATATATTAATGAACTGTTAAAAGACTCAACTTAATTTATTTTCAGCTTGAAAAAACATTTTAATAGAAAATGCCTCTTAGTTTGTATATGTTTCAGGCCACAAAACCTTTTGGGCCCGCCTGCAATACCCTTAGTTTAATCATGTATTGTCCTGTGATATTGTGTTGTATCGGACAAGTTAAGGCTTACTTGAGTTTGTTAGGATTTGGGGATTTTGGCAACATTGGTGTGCTTTACTTGTTTGATTCAATAGCAAATTGTTTGAACTAAAACTGGATTTTAAGTCCCTTTTCTTCTTCTCCCTTCTCTCCTCTCAACAGAAGTTTTCTCCGAAACTAAATCCCACAGAATTCTTCCTCCGCCGCCCCTTTTCCTCTTCTCCCTTTCTATCGCTGTCTGGATATTCGTCCTCCTTCCTTTCCTCATCACCCGATGCAGCCACTTCCGTCCTCCTCTCCTCCTGCTGTTCTGGTTCATCAAGCTCGATTTTGGTGATGTCGGTGGTGGATCTGGCCTCCGCGCCTCCTTGCTTGATGAACCTTCGTGCGGCGTGGGTGGCTGGCTTCGGATTTGGGGGTGGTGGGCTGTTTGGGGCCGGCGGGCGATGTGAGACCTAGGGTGACAGTTAGGGTTGGGTGCGGAGGGGTGGGATGGCGCCGGTGGTTTTTTTTGGGTGTTTTGTGTACATATCACTCTGCTCTAACTTCTCTCTAGGGAAAGTTTAGAGCTTTTTTTTTGTCTCAGCTGTCG
This sequence comes from Rhodiola chrysanthemifolia, assembly GCA_033675395.1. Lineage (NCBI taxonomy): Eukaryota > Viridiplantae > Streptophyta > Magnoliopsida > Saxifragales > Crassulaceae > Rhodiola > Rhodiola chrysanthemifolia. The sequence goes on from CM066204.1 coordinate 37,193,344, forward strand.
CTGAGTTCCTTTGTGCAAGTTGATCGCTTGTTTTAAGTTTTCTCACTTTGCAGATTTCTAGATGAAGTCTAAAGTTCTTTTGTCTCAGCTCATGCTGAGTTTTATCCTGTAAGACCAACGTCTTGCTTTGAAGACCATGTCTAATTGATGTTCTGTTGGATGCTTTGAAGACAATGAATGATGGGTCTTTGCTGAAGATTTTCAGAAGACTTGGTCGGATAAAGAATTGGAAGGTTACTTTCACAAGGCGAGAGGTAAAATTTGGCTGCGGACGTTGTTGCTAGATATGCGAGAGTCGAGAAGATGTCCCGGTCAAGACTGGATGTTATTCCTTACATACATAAAGTTGTCCATGTTCTTTAAGTCCTTCCTGTAAGCTTTTTCATGGCTTGTGTAGCCTTATAAAAAAAATAGCGAATTGTTTGGCAACATTGAGAATCCTCTCTGACCCGAGTTCCAAGGAATAGGACAGTTTACGCTGTGTCGAATCTTGTAAAAAGTGTGGTGTCCACTATTAAATAATAATGGGAAAGTACACAATGGTGCCCTGAACTATCGACGTTTTTCAATTGAAGGTCCAAACTATTAATTTTTCCAATCAGGGGCAAAATTAAAAATAAATTGATAAATTTCGAACGTCGAGCAGCATAACTGCACCGAGATTAAATTGTTGATTCAATCATGTGAACCTCATTTATAACGAATCAATAAAAAGTTCTATTGGTGTGAAAGAAGAAACATCGATTATATTCGTTAATAGTTTTTAATGAGGTCATCGAGTGATTTTCAACGTGATCTACATGATTGAGTTAGACATTCACGGTGTAGCTACGGGCTCGGCATTCGAAAATTCGTCAATTTATTTTTAATTTTGCTCCTGATTGGAAAAATCAATAGTTTGGACCTTCAAGTGGAAAACCATGGTAATTCGGGGTACCAATGTGTACTTTTCCCTTATATAATTTATACCAAGCAGTGGCACATCGAAAATGTTATTATTCTTTATCACGAGAAAAGAGGAGAATACTTTTTTTCCTTTTGAAAAATTGATGACGTCATATCTAGGTCGTATTCACTCCAATTTTTAGTAACTCGATGTTCGTTTGGTTTGCCAATAGGGTGGTGGCCTCTTGGTTGTAGTGTTGATTACAATGTCTCAGATCCCGGGTTTGATTTCTGGCGACTTTGATGGCGATAGTGGAGTTTTGGAGGTGTGGGTTGCGGACGTTGACATATCGTTAAAGATTGATCTTTGGAAGGAAACGATATGAGATACATGTGCTTCAATTGATTGATATAAAGTGTACTAGACAATACGTATATGTATTGATCGATTGATTCTGTAGCACCTTATAATAAATCCATCAATAAAAAATAGGGAAAAGTACAGTTTGGTGCCCTGAACTATCACCTATTTCCAACTTACTGTCCGAACTATGAAATTTTCCACAAAGGGGGCGAACTATTAAACAAGTTTCCAAAACAGGTTTTCCATCCAACGGCGTTAACAATTTTACTAACACAGTTAGAGTCAATTACTTTCTACTTTCAATTAAACCGAACCAAAATAATTGAGATTGAGATCATATTAACCGAACAATTATAACTAAAACAAAACTCAGATTTAAACAAATATAAATTAATCACATAACTGTTTTTATTTACTGAATTAACTTTTTCATTAATGAATATGTAACAATTTAACAAAAACATATCATCTTCCTCCTCACTCCCCGAAACCCTAATCTTCCAGATCTCCGCAGCCAAGTATTTGCATTCAAAAATTCAATCCTCTTCAAGCCGCAACCAAGTAATCAATCTGTTGAGAATCGATTTCGCCTTGTTCCTAATCGCTTCAATCATCGAATCATCATTCACGCAGTCCTCTTCCGCCTCTAAATTAGCAACCTCTTCACCACCGGTCAAGACGCTTATGCTGATGGTCACTGACGTCGATTTCCGCTCCTACGCCAGAGGCTACTATTCCATCTCAGCCGACCGCAGCACTCTCTCCATCAGCGCCTGCGCGACTCTTTCAGCTTCGTTGTCGCCTCCGGCTCCTGCTGCTCTATCTCCTCGGGCTGCGGATTTTTAATTTGCCTGTTCAGGCTCCCGCAAGGGTGTCAACTGCCGGAGCATTTTTATTTGAATATTAGGAGGGTTTGATTATTTTTATTTCCTATCGTTACCGAATGCATTTTTATATGGCGATTGAGGTTATGGTTTATCGTTTGTGTTTATGTACTCAATTCGTAAAAATAAAAACCATGTGGTTTGAAAAATTGAAGCTGTCAATAAATTAGAGAATTTGTTATGTTAAATTGTTTTATATTCATTAATGATAATTTTAATTCAGTAAATAAAAACAATTATGTGATTAATTTATATTTGTTTAAATATGAAATTTGTTCCAATCAAAAAATTAATTAAAATTGTTCGGTCTGATATATGATCTCAATCCCAATTATTTTGGTTCGGTTTGATTGAAAGTAGAAAGTAATTGACCCTAACGGTGTTAGTAAAATTGTTAACGTCGTTGGATGGAAAACCTGTTTTGGAAACTTGTTTAATAGTTCGCCCCCTTTGTGGAAAATTTCATAGTTCGGACAGTAAGTTGGAAATGATTGATAGTTCAGGGAACCAAACTGTACTTTTCCCTAAAAAATAAAATAAAAATGTCCGTGTAGTTCATGAAATGTCGGAGGAATTTTAAAAGAAATTGCAAGAAAACATTTCCCATGAGAGGGAATGATCATATGAGAAGTGGCAAATTTGATGAAAAATGAGAGTTAATCATAACCATTGGATCAAGATCCAATGATCCTTATTTTTCGGATTTTTTTTGAATTTGAATATCTATATAATATATTTGTAAGGGCATTATTGTAAAATTGTATCATGTAGTTCTAGGTGTTACAAATTTTATTAATTAGACTACGAATTTTAGTTGGTCATTAACAGTTACAAATTTTACTTTTAAAAGTAGGAATTTTATTTGGTTATCATGAAGTCATTAACAGTACAAATTCTAGTCATTACGAAGTTTGGTTACGAACTTGGTTATTTCGAATTTTAGTCATTACAAATTTTAGTTACGAACTTGGTCATTACGAAGCAGTCCAAAACCCTTGTTCGCACTCCCCCGTCCATTCTGTTAATATTGCCACAAACAGATTCTGAACCTAGCTGGGCGGCTAATAAACAAAATAAGAAGAAGAAAAAGAACTTAGCCCGTAGGTCATGACACAAGGTTAGAATTCTAATTCTTCCGTAGGTCATAAACAAATCCCGCGAGTCCACAGACGACAACGATGATGCGGTAGATTGGTATTTAACTAGGGTTGATTAGGATTGTTAGACAAAAATACCCTTATTGATCGGTTAAACTGACTAAGAAATGAACATTATTAGTATTTAATTAGGGTTGATCTGGATCGTTGATCGATCTACGAACTTGACAAATTTTTATTTCTCATGCGATTGTAACTTCTCATGCCGTGAGAACCTAAAATAGGATAATAGTTTTCAACTATAAAAAAAAGTTATTTCTTATTTTTTTATGAAGAAATATATTTCCATTTAATTTTCTTTCTATCACATTTTCTAGGTCATGTTTCCAAAAACTACTTTTGAATATGTGTATGCGAAAATTATACACTTTCATTTACCAATGAAACAAGAATCTGGTATTACAAATGTGACACATCCTCTTCACGAGAAAAACATTACAAAAACATCAATCTGCTTGCTAGTCTCATATAATCCTCAGAATCTACTTCACATGGTTAACACCAAAAAAAAAAACATGACATTGTCCCAAAAGCTTCTTGTTCTCTGTTTGTAAGATTGGAAATGGTATGAAAAGAATTCATGTAAAAAATGGACAAAAGTTTCTTTTTACCAGTAAGAAATAAAGAATCGATTTTCCTGCGCTTTAAGGGAAGGTGAAGGAGCCTCCGATCTGGGTTGTTCCAGCGGGAGGATTGATGGAAACCCAAAGGAGCGAAATGGTAATAGCAATGAGTCCTGACCAGACAAACACGATAGTCGGTGTTCTTCCTCGTCTTCCCATTAGACCTTTAGCAAACGGGTAAAGATGCGCCAAAACCCAAAAGCTGAAAAACACACCACCGATGAGTTTGCTCCATTCCGGTATCTCGCTGTATATAGTCCTGCTGAACCCGACTGCTATAGCAACTAAATTTATCATGATGATGACTATTGGCGGGATCATGAGGGAAGTCCATTTTACGATGTAGAGGTCAGCGAATTCGTCGTCAACATCATCTCCACCGGATTTGGAAGTCAGTGTGAAGGAGATTTCTATACCAGCGACGACTTTGAGCAGGCCTTGGAGGACAGCTGCGAGATGAGCACTTGTGCCGCCAATTAACCAAAACTGTTCATTTCTCCACCACTCTTCGAGCTCGATGCCTGACCATTTGATCTCGAGTATAGCGAGCAGCATTAGCGTAACAGTGATGGTCAATAGGTAAACCAGGAAAGTTACGCTGAGAGTCTGAACGATGAACTGGCCTGAGAAGAGCGAAAGTGCTGGCAGGAAGCAGTAGACGATCAGGAAGATTGAAGTAAATGGGTAGATACCGACGTTGAGGTACGCGATCCTCTGTAGGAGCTTCATCCTCGTGCTGGCAAGTAAAGCGTTGTTTCGTGAGAAGAAAATTTCAACAGACCCGGTAGCCCATCGGAGCACTTGGTGAAGCCTGTCCGTAAGATTGATGGGAGCAGTGCCACGAAATGCATCACGCTTTGTGACGCAGTAAACTGATTTCCAACCTCTATTGTGCATTCTGTAGCCTGTGACGACGTCTTCAGTCACTGACCCGTAAATCCATCCGATTCGCTGTCCCCACTCGGTCTTATCCTCGTACCAGCATGATATCACACTAATAGCTTCCGCAACTGTTGATGCGTCTAACAGCTCTCTCGGAATGGTAAGCGCACCAGGCGGCCTACCGTTCTTCACAGCTGGATGGTCCGCCAAGGGACGACCTTGGAACTCAGCTACGGGGATTGAGTCTATGAGGATGGTAGAGTTGCCGAATTTCTTGGGAGTCAAGGATAAACTCATTTCATCATCATCAGAATCACCCATTCTTAACGATCGGTTTTCTTCAGGGCTGTTGGCTATAGATTTTTTCTTGCGACGAGAAAAGCAGCAGCTACAGCAACCGGGATGATCGACCTTTGCTCGTGGAGGATCAAATCCGTAAAGAGCAATTCTCCTAAACAGACATCCAGTTCCGACATACACAGGACCTTGAAGTCCATCAAGGGCACGCATATTGACATCAAAAAACACCGTGTTGTGGTTGGCATACCGATCAGACGGATCAATACCTTCGAATCTTTGAGGGAACTGAACATAACAAAGGCGATCACCGCCTCGATCCATCATGAAGCACATGCCTTCCCTCATCGCTTGGGAATTGTAGATGTAGTGATCACAATCCAGATTGAGAATGAACGGCCCGTTTGACATAATCGCTGAGGCTCGAACGAGTGCATTCATGGCACCTGCCTTCTTGTTGTGATCGTAGCCAGGACGCTTCTCTCGAGAGACGTAGACAAGAAGCGGGAGACGGATGTCAATGTCAGTCAGATCAAGAAGATTTGAATCATCAGATGTGCCTTCCAGTGGCTCGTCGCTTGGCGGTTTCAGCATCACCTGCATTATGTCGTAATACATCGATCAGTTTCATATATTCTGTAAATTTTGACGAGTAACGACAACAGTTAGTTAGTCTGCTCGATAATTCTAAAAAGTTACCTGGATGATTCCAGCATGGTCACCCTTAGAATGCTCGGCAGATGGGACATTCCACGTCCCAGGCCAGTGGGTTCCATCAGCCATCCAAGTAGCTTTCGGTATTTTTACGCTCTCAACAATCTCATCACCCTGATTTTGCCTCTGAAGCTTCATCGCTTTAATCTCTTCTCTAGCATGATACGCATCGGATCTACGGCGAATAGAGTCCGGCAATCCGTTAATCCTCACTTTGAACTCATCATACTCTCGTTTAATCCGTCTTCGGTCCTTGACAAAATCAGGCTTCACCTTGTTCTTGTAAGGATCTCTCTTCAAGCTAAAATAAGATTCGGGGTTTCGAGGTTCGATATCATGTTTACGGCAAAATGGAACCCAAACATTAGCAAAACTTGCAGCTTCCGCCATGGCCTCAAAGGTAAGCAACGAGCCTCCGTCATCAGATACATAACAAGCAAGCTTTTCAACTGGGTATTCGGCGGCTAAAATAGATAGGATGGTGTTAGCTGTAACTAGCGGCGGCTCTTTCTCTGGATCGGCTGTTGATACAAAAACATCCATGCCAGGGAGATCTGATTTTCCGGTGGGATTGTTCGGACTAGGAGACTCAAATTTGTCCTTCAGAACAGTAAGATCCGTCGAACGGTTGATGGGACAAAGCTTAGGCAGCTGGTCGAGAAGCCATGAGAATGCAAACCAAAGCTCGCAGACGATCGACATTCCCCACAACCATATTGCATCCTCATTTTTATGTTTGATTCTCCACATCAAAAATAAAGCAAGAACAACCATACGAATCACGATCAGTAGCCTGTAAAATCCCAACACAAGAGAAGTTGCTAGGAGCAATCAGCATTACACAACTGAGTTAACACGCAATAAGAATTCCGAGAAAATAATTGATGTGCATTTCATTCTTCTTCTTCTTCTTTTTTTTGAAAATGCGAAACTTATAGCTAAGCTTCCAAGTAGAAATATGTATATGCTCAATATCAGGGAATAGTAATACTTGCATAAAAGTTCATCACACTTTGATTTAAATACAAAAGTAACAAGTGTTGAAGGAACGATTTTAAACCAAAATTGAAAAATAGTATATGGCATAAGGATCTATAAAGCGTAAGGTTTTTTTTAAGATGAAAAAAAGCTCGACACTTTTACAAACAAGATGAAGAATCGAGAAATTATTTTTGAAAAAGAAAGAATATAAGAGGTTTGAGGAAAGAATATGTACCGATATGGGCTGAGAACTCCGGCAGGGATCTTCAGTTTACGTGTAAGTGGCCTCCATGGTTTGCTTACAAGTTCAGAAGGCTCGTGCACATCATGATTATCGTCTCCAAATACGCCATCTTTAGGCCATATAGCATTTCCATATCCGTAAGTTCCATTAGTCTCAAACAACCATCTATTGTGATCAAAGTCACCAGTCTGGCTTCTCGTCAGAGCAGACTTCGTTGACTTCATCAGCGACAATCTCCTCTCATTTTTCGACATCCCAGCTGGAGCAGGTAGTTGAAGCGGACGTCTGCTCTCCACTACCGCCGCTTGATCCAAATCCAAGTTCTTATACTGCTCCTTACAACCAGGACAAATCCCTCCACTGGTTTTAACCGCATCAATGTAACAATCACGACATATTTTGTAATCGCATTCACAAGGAAGAATGTCATTACCCCTCTCATCACTCATCACTTTCGCATCGCAACCTGGGATAGCACATGAAGACCCCTTTGCGCCAGCCATCTGTGGATGATTGGTCTTGGATTCGATCACTTTATCCATGAGATGTGCCCGAGTCACACTATTAAACCCTCCAGTAAACAAAGAGCTGGACACATATTGCTCCTCGACTTTCTGCGACATAGACGTGTCGATCGGATTGTTATCTGGCGTCGGGGGCATGTGGACCGTGTAGTTTAAATCAGTGCTACCAATCTCACTCTCACTATCGAGATCGTCCCTAGAATAACTAATGTAGCGACCAGATGAAGTCCTGCGCCCAAATCTAACAGTTGGCGGCAGTGGCGGTTTTTGTGAGTCCGGTCCGTCAGAGGACATTGACAGGTTTGATCCGGAGGGTTTGAAAGATCTCCCCGCCATGCTCCAACCCTTTCACAAATATCTCCAAAACCTGCATCAACATACACAAATATCATCAGAAAATAGATTCCATATCAACCTTAAAAACACACACACACACACACACAAAAAGAACAAAGCAGGAAATCATCGTACTGGTATCTACAATACAATGTCGGATCCAAAATTCCAACTTTAAAACACTCCAAAACCCAAAATTGCATCTTAATCAAACTCCGATTCCCTCAGTCAACACAAATTCACTCCAACAGACAAACCCCCAGCAACATTTTTCTGACAAAAAAAAAAATCAAATCCCTAAAAAAGTGGAACCCCAATTATCCTCCAAAAAAACAAAAATTTAGCGCAATCTGAAAACCCAAAAAGCAAGCACATACCTTAATGCAAAGACAAAAACAGATCTAAAGGAAGAGAGAGAGATGAAATATAAACGGTCGACTTATCGGAGCCCTTCAACTGTATAACGGGTTCATTTTTTGTTATCAGAAAACGACGTATAAAGAAAGAGAGGGAGATGAGAATGAATTGAACTGGGAAAGACAGTAATGGAGGAATGATGGATACGTATACCCATACACGTTATTTGACCACTAAATTAATTATATATAAAAAATTTAAAAGTAAAAAAACATTTTCTGAGACAGTCGCCGGCTCTCCAGTTTCACAACACAGAGACAAAAGGCGTGTTTTGCGGATAAACGTCGTCGTTTGGGAGACGCGTTTGGGTTAAATGTTTTTGAATAAAGGGAAGGAAATGAATTTGGGTGATTTTTGGAAATTGACGTTCCGTGATTCTCATTTTTTTTTTTAGATCAAGGTATCGTGATTCTCATTTATTCAGCTTAGTTGGATTGTTGAAAATCCTTTTTTTTAATTAAATATATTTGTATGACCAAAAAAATGTGCTATAAAATTGGTCATAGAAAGACTCAAAATGGTGACAAATCAAGCAAAATTTCTTCAGTGCTGCATAAATAAATAAATTTTTTATTAAAATTGTTTTATATTTTAATTGTGTTAGGTTAAATTCCAATAGTTATGTTATCAGGGGCGGAACTAGCATGTGTCCGGGGTGACATATTGGTTCAAAAAACTTTTGTAGATAATTTTTTTAAAATACATACAATTGAATTAATTAAAAAATATACAATTAAATTAGAAATTATCACAAAAAAATATACTCCCTCTGTCCCTCAATGTTTGTCCACTTTCTTTTTTGGGCGTCCCCTAATGTTTGTCCACTTTCCTTTTATATACATAACTCAATAATCAAATCAATCATCTCTTTCCTACCAAAAACATTATTTTTATTAAAAAAATTGTACTTTCCTCCACTTTCCCTATCTTATTATCATTTATTTACTGTACGGGACCCACCTTCACATACACTCTCCTCTACTTTTCCTCTCTCATTGTCCTTTATTTGTTTTTCTTAATTCCCGTGCACACTGTCCTTTTGGACAAACAAAGTGGGACGGAGGGAGTACAATTCAAAAAACTAGTTGGATCGTTGAAAATCCTTTTTTAATTAATTAAATATGTTTGTATGACCAAAAAAAATGTGCTATAAATTGGTCATAGAAAGACTCAAAATGGTAACAAATCAAGCAAAATTTCTTCAGTGCTGCATAAATAAATAATTTTTTTAGTAAATTTGTTTTATATTGTTAGTACTTGATTCGGTTAAATTCCAATAGTTATTTTATGAGCTGGATTTTCACAATGGTTCTTATAATGAATGAAAGAATGTAAATGGTACATTATATTATCCTCACAATTTTATGGGATTAGGATTTAGTGCATGCCACGAGCATAAAAATTATTTTGTTGCAATTTTTTTTTTCTAAATTAATCTGAACAAAACGGCACCATTTTATTTCAGTTGACATCATTTTCATCCACACAACATGACTGCGCAACCCCGCATTTGCTCGATTCTATGATGCATTGTGGTGATTCAATCATAAATGATAAAAGTAGCATTTATTCAGATTAATATTGATTTTAGAGTATAGTTTTTTGGAAGTGCCATGGCAAGTTAAATGTAGCATTTAATGGGTGTGGGACAGTCTTTGACTCTGTGTTCATAAAATCTTCAAAGTAAAAAGTGGGTCTTGTCAAATAAAAATAAATAAATAAAAAGTGGGTCTTGGATTTGGATGGAACGAAAGGGTTTGGTGCAAAAGCAGGACGGGTGGAAAGTAAGTAATAATAATATTCCAATTACAAAAGTCAGGTTCTTTTGTCTACTACTGCATTGTTTTGTTTTGTACATTTTTTTAATTGAGTTATGATTGGCAAGGTGGTGGATTCGTTGTGCATATTGGCAACATGAATATGCCTGAAGGCGAGTTTTTTTTTTGCCCTGTTTTGCAAATTCAATCTCACTTTTGCCCTGCCTGAAATTCAAATCTCGTTTTTACCCTGTTTTTAAAGGAACCGATTTGGGCAAAATCGATTTGGGTGATTTTTGAGTAAAACCGATTTGGGAGAAATCGGTTTGATGACTGTGCGCCTTCGTGGCACTACTTGGTCCTACGTGGACCGAAAGGAATGTAATTATGACCACGTGTACAAAACCGATTTGGCGAAAATCGGTTTCATTGCGGAATAAAATTAGTGTTTCCTTTCTTTTAATAAAATCGGTTTTCTTTAATCAACGACAATTATTTTGAAAAATTCAACTAATTACCATCCATTTCAACAATTCAATGCAAACAATTCAACTAATTATCACCCAATTCAAATAATTAATACCCAATTCAACAATTAAACACTCAATTCAAATAATTAATACTCAATTCAACAATTGTTTTTTATATAGGAAATTCAACAATTAAACACAAACATTTTAAATAATTAACACTCAATACAACACAAACTTTTAACTAATTAACACTCAATTCAAAAAAAATACAAATATTTCAACTAATTACTACCCAATTCAACTAATTATCATCTAATTAGAAAAGAATTGGCTAAGGAGAAAAGAGAAGAAACCCTAATTTTATTCCGCAATGAAACCGATTTCCGCCAAATCGGTTTTGTACACGTGGCCATAATTACATTTTTTTTCGGTCCACGTAGGCGCACAATCAGCAAACCGGTTTCTCTCAAATCGGTTTCGCTCAAAAATCACCTAAACCGATTTTTCCCAAATCGGTTCCTTTAAAAACAGGGCAAAAACGAGATTTGAGTTTCAGGCAGGGCAAAAGTGAGATTAGGTTTGCAAAAGAGGGCAAAAAAAAAAAAACTCCCTGAAGGCTGAAAAGCAAAATGGTTGGGAGGCTTAGATTAACAGGCTCGCACGTTGTCTCAAAATCGAACCGGATCCGCGTGCCAGGCATTATGGGAGAGCCGTGCAAAACTTCACAAAATTCTTTATCATTTTGTCAAAGTCTTTTAGCTGCAAATAAATGTTGATGCCGGACATCACTGTGTAGACGCGCATCTGGACGGAGATTCACAGCTCCAGCTGGTGTGAATGACCGGCGCAAATGGAATGAAATCAATCAATCAATCAAACAAATGTTTAATGTGACCTCAGGGCCTCCAACGTCGGAACTCACTAGTGCTGAAATTGGCTGAAGGATACATCACATGGTATTAACACTGAATTTATAAATTAAGCAAGGGAAAGGAGAGTATCTATTTGTATAACCACCAAAGCGATTCGCAAAAAAATAGTTTAAGAAGTGGCAGAGCTGCTCGTGGTATTGGGCCGCCTGCACTCACATGTACAAATGCTTCTAGAGCCTTTAACAACTCGTTGTGATCGTCTTGTATGTAGCTTGATGTTCACCAGCTTTCCAGCCATCTGTTGCAACACGCATTGTTTTATGTAATTTAACCATGACAGTTGATAAATATAAAAGTCTTAAGAAAAAGCGGTGCAATGGAAACACTGTTTCCATTTCATTTTCTTTAACAGAGTACATTCATCAGAATCACAAACACACCAGTCTCATTTTTCAATTTTGGCATGATGGTAGGTTCCCAAGGAAGTGTCTCTAGTATAACAGACCAGAGATTTTTTAATCAGTTTAAAACAACTCACACAAAAGAAAGCAAAGCCATACCATTCTCCAAACCAAGTCTTCGGGACCCAGAGGCTGAGCAGGACTACAGTAAATGAAATGCCGTGAATACTGCAGAAAAGAAACATATTCAGGCAACCGTTACAGTGAAGTTGAGTTGAACAAACTAGAGTAAGACATGATTACTGATATGATGAGAAGCAGTAATGCAACTATGGTAAACTACAACATATTCAATAACATTGAACAAGTCAACAAAACATAACTAAGAAAAAGAAGGAGAAATTCTACTCTGCATCTGTCTGAGAAAACTGCCAAAAATATAAGTCATGGCTAGAAAGCAGCATACCTGAACGAGGTTATTTTGCATATATTTGATTCTAGAAGAGGTAATGCTTTTGAGATATAAAATAAGCCAACCAGGCTGCACAGCATCACTGGAAGAAACAAATAGAGCAATCTGCATATATTTGACATTAGTGATGCTCATCCGTTCGCACATAGACATGTCTTTATTCATTACGCATTTTTTAAACAACCATGTATCAATCTGTTAATGCAAAATAACTAACCTTCCTATAATCAATTATTCCCTCAAATGGAAGTTCCAATTCGTCACTAACAATAACGGGGATACACCCGCTAACAATAGCATCAAACAATCTTGCCGATGATGGTGTGTCACCAGCAGGACTTAGGCAGAAGATTGACCTAATGCCACAGAAAATAAATTAATAAGTTGAAGACAGTAGATAAGCAACATAAAAAGTATGAAAGCAAAATATTCTAGGGAATTTATTATTTACTTGCGCATGCCATCCTGTGCTGCAACCCTTCCTTTCTCTCCAGCTGTTCCTTCCTCTATAACTACACCATCCACTCCACTTAGTTCAGTCCCAAGTTTCGACCGTATTTTACCTCCCTGAATAATGTAAAGTTGAATAAAATGTATAGCTGCTAGGTGCACTAGCAGTACAAGTGATTGTGTAACACTAACACTAACCGCATTCCTCTTGAGTCGTCCTCGGAAGAAAAGCAGGGTACTTCTCTCGGGGGCAGTTTCTGATGCACATTTATCATCACAAAAATCCACATTAGGGACATACGGAAGGATCAAATCTTTCTCGAGATAAACTTGTCCAGGTTTGTACCTGCAGTCATGAAAACAAATGAGAAACATAAATCAATGAAGCTTTGCAAGTTGGAACACAAAACCAGAAATCTAATTCTCACCAGTTTCCAGTCGAGTCCATATCTGGAAGGAGCCAAATAGCTTTCTTTACAAACTTACGAACTGACTTGAATGACCAAGGATGGTGAATTGGAAATATGTGATCCCTTCCCCCTGACCGATTCCATGCAGGCTGATCCGTTATCCACTTCAAAGCATCCTAAATTAACACAATAACAAATCATCTAGTGAAACACACACAATCTTCCTTTACAGCCATTACACAAACTTACGCCAACCATAAGATTTCAAATTATCTTTTCGGAAAAACATCAACAAACTGCTTGTGGTGTCACTTAAATCTTGATTCAGGACAGCAAGAATACAAATGCAACCCAAATGGTAATAAGATTTAAGCTATTCCTATTCTGGCGTAAAACCATATATATATCTAAGCTAGTTTACTGCCTGCAATATAAAGGTAGCAAACCAAAGTCCAAACACATGAAAGACCTGAAAAACACTCACACCCTGTAAAGTGCTTTGCATTCTTGCTTCTCCAGCAAGAAAAAGCTTATAGTGGTGAAGAAAGGAACATAGAACAAATCAGCTTCCTCTTGCTTGTGAACTCTAATGACAGTTTTCAACAGCCTCTCGGATTCAGGAGCTATCAAATCCGCCCACAGCCAGTAATCAATCGAATGCTGCAAAATCCACACTCATCAGTCATCACATCACTTAAGTTCAGTACACTTCACAAACCTGAGATAACAAAATTACAGAGTAGAAGAAATTCACCTGCTCGATCAGGCGATGCACTGGACTGCCATTGGAAGTCAGATTCGAAGTTTCTCGATACGTATCACGAAACAACCTCAGCAAGTCGTAAGTGAACCTGTGTGGCATTTCGTATACGTAAACACGAATGGGAAACGACGTCGGGAAGAACGGATCGCCGAACAGCCTCTCGTCCTCTCTTTCACGGATCAAATCCTCCAGCCGGTTCACATCCGCGTCATTTACAGACCCGACCGTATCGTCGCGGTTTTCGACATGAGTTCTGGATCGGAGGAATTTCTCAACAGAGGCGACGAAAGAGGTTTCGAATGAGTTAGGGATGGTGAAGTGTGTGGTCTGATGTGGCTGGAAGGAGGATGAGGAAGAGAGGAAGAAGAAGAGGAGGGAGATGAGGATGAGGGAGAGGGTAAGGATGAGGATCGGAGATCTGGTGACGGTGGAAGTTAATCTGCTGTTACCGGCAGCGGCCGAGAAATTCCTGCCGGCCATCGGTGTGGAGGAAGGAAATTGTGAGAGTGAACGATTGCTGAAGGTTGATTCGGCCCAATGGGCCTTAGTTCAAGATGCATTAAACTGAAAATTTTTAACGGACCTTCGATGCATAGTTTTTTTTTTTTTTTTCGATAGGACCTTCGAAAAATTTAACGGACCTTCGATGCATAGTTAAACGACCTATAAACCTTATTCCGTAGTGAAATAACTACGCAAGTCCATTAAATAGTGGAGTTGTTGTTCCGTAGGCAAGTCCATTAAACTTTAATGGTAAAAGAATTCTCTTTCGTCTGTTCCAAACACTCATTTGACAACAACAAAAGCCACAACTTTTAAAGAGGTTTATAGTTAACATAAATAAAATCGATTTATACATCAACTGCACTCTACCAAACAATTCTTAAAAGCGTGGTAACACTCTCAAACTGAAAACTGTATGGTGATACTTTTCAAAAAAAATACATGAACTATGGCGGCGCTTTGGTAAGGATCAAAGAAGCAACCTTAAGGTTTTGTCAAAATTGTATTTTAGGTAAAATCCAGTATGATCAGATTTGGAGAATGAACTTTTGATGTAAATTTCATGAATGAAACATGTCATGCAAAAAGGAATACCTCTTTAATCTTAGATGCACTAACTTCTTCATCATCACAATCTTTATCCAATCATCATCACCACATGGTTGATCTCCATATACCTCCAATTCTTTGCTTCACAGAATGAGGAAAATTAAGCCTGTTCAAATGGCCGACTTAACCAAACTACCACCCTCCTCAGTTACGTTTCTGACATCTACGCGGAGTAATGAACAAACACGAATGTCCGTCAGCATATTGACCCGTAACCATGAGCATGTGCGATACACCTAATTAACTTCCTCTAGCAACGGACAATTAGAAAGGGCGAACAGCCATGCGTCCCATAATTGTTGGTAATTGAAGCTTAAGTCAGTCCTTCGAAGTTTACGAAACCTTGTCAACGCCTTCGTCGCTCACGTAGGGGCAGCAGTAGCTCATGTCCAAATCCTCAAGTTCAGGAAAAATGTCAGCTAGGGCAGTCTCAAGTCATCATCCATCACCATTATGCATGAAATATCTGCAACACATTTTGACTTAAAAGATTCGGCATGTTGGATGAAATCCTAACGAGTGGCTCCTAGGGAAAGGATCAGTGTGATTCCAACGACTAGAGGGAGGGTCAAGAAAACTCCAAAGTCCAAACCCGAGTCAGCGACTTTGTGCAAAGTTCCAGCCAAGTCGAATCCAGGCGGGAATTGGAGGCTGAGGCGCTTGAGATTTCGGAACCTTTGGAGCAATTTTGAAAAGGAGTTGAGTTGAGGTATTGTTTTATACAACAAGTTCAGTTTTTGAACTCATTCATTGGCCAAGCGGAGAATGTGGTGCCTGACTAAGGAAGCTGCTCCCAAGTCGTTCAAATGGCAGATTGGAGAATGTTGTAGGCGCCTCCATTTGAAAGATCGGGAATTTATCAGGCAATGCGTTGCGATGAAAGCGAGTAGTGGGTAGGAAGAGATGAATTTTATTAAGAGAGGGCAAAACTTTATGCCACTAGGTCATATATATCACTGTGTGTTGTCATAAACGAATAAGGAAAAACCTAAACCAAACCGATAAGGAATCCCTCTACAAGAATTACGTAAGCTAATTTAGGAAATATTTGCAAATTTGGATTCAGCCAAAGCATATCTCAACGCAATCGAATGTATGGAGGATTAACCAAGTCTTAAATTTGTCTAGCTAAATAAAGGTGGCAAATTTTCAAACCTCCAATCGGTCCGGTTTTTTCTCTAAGACTTTGGAACACAAAAGATACTTATGTAAATAAAAACTCTTGGTAGAAAATAAATTGACACGAAAAGAAACTAAAAGGGAAGCAAGACAATGATCCGAACAATGTCTGCTTCTCAACCCAAATCCTGTCTTGTTCTCTTACTATCCATCTCCATCCTCATCCTAGCCGTCCCTTGTTTAGGATCCGCGCACGCGCCTCATGAGAACAGTGGTCCGTTGACGTATCACAACGGACCAGTAGATCGAATAAAAGATTTATGCCAAGTTGAACCTTATTCTTTATTAATTACCGGGAAATGTTAGGTTTACAAACAAGGATTGACTCAATCCAAACCCAAACAAATACAACATGTAAATCCAGTCCAATGCAATCAATCAACACAAGCAATCACCGCACTG
The DNA here is from genome assembly GCA_033675395.1 of Rhodiola chrysanthemifolia. Taxonomy (NCBI): domain Eukaryota; kingdom Viridiplantae; phylum Streptophyta; class Magnoliopsida; order Saxifragales; family Crassulaceae; genus Rhodiola; species Rhodiola chrysanthemifolia. The sequence goes on from CM066204.1 coordinate 37,209,944, forward strand.
TGATCCAAGCAACAAGTACGAGTACTTCCCTGAAAATCCGCAGTCGAAGCTTTACCCAAACCGAAACCGCGCTGCTCAGTCCTACTGGCCGAATCCAGCCGTTCCACCCTTTTCAATAGGAGTCGAACCACTGCGTCTTCACCACCGTAAACGTCGGACTTACAGCGTCGTCGTCGAGCTTTCAATTCGGACGAATCGCTTCTTGGAGTGCTCTCGAATGTGTGTCGCTCAATCGATTTTGGAATTGTGCCCTAAGCCCCAAATCTGAATTGCATTTGTATTGAGCTGAGGCGCGCTTCAAAACGATGCAGTTTGCTCGAGTTCGTTACAAGCCAAACGATGTCGTCCACATCATAACCGAATCTCGCGCGATATCAAAACGGTTGCGTTCCTTTAAAGCCGAATTACGCGCCTGGAGCAAACGACGTAGTTCCGTCTGGGCTTCGAAACAAAGCTTCCCGCCTGACGAAAAACGACCCCGTTTTGTGCTTTGCAGCACAAAACTAACAGATGGCTATGGACTCAAAACCAGAAAAACTTTTTACAAGTTTAACTCAACATATGGACTGGAAATACATACTAAACATGGTCCCAATATTATTCATAGCACAACTAGGGTTATCATAAACTTAACAAATGCCCTCCTAAGACTAGTTGTGAATGTATTTAATGAATTAATAAGATAGGAAACAGATACATCTGACCTGTTTTAGAAAAGGTTCAACACAGCCATTTAAGGCTTCATTCTGGTCAGGTTTGGAGCTTCATCCAACCTCACCAATGTGCAGACTGTCACTGCAAAAAACGAACTTGTTAGCAGGTACAATTTTAGTTCCAAAGTCAGCAGGATTTTTCTCTCCAAGGATCTTATCAACTGTGATGGTTTGGGTCTCCACAAGGTCTCTAATGAAATGCATTCTAACATCTATATGTTTAGACCTCTCATGGTATACTGGATTCCTACACAAACACAAGGCACTTTGGCTATCCATAAAGATCCTAGGAGGCTCACTAATCCCACTGATCTCCTTCACTATCCCACTCAACCAAATGACTTCCTTTGCTGCTTCTGTGGCAGCTATATATTCTGCTTCTGTGGATGATAAGGCAACTATGGGCTGAAGCTGACTCTTCCAAGACACACAGTTTCCATTCCAAGTGAAATAGAAAGATGTGGTGGATTTCCTATTGTCCCTATTGCTGGCATAATCTGAGTCTACATAACCTACAATTCCAGCTTTTGGTTCATGATTTCTATAGACTAATCCTAATCCCTTAGTCCCTAACAGGTATCTCAACAAATACTTCATGGCTTCCCAATGCTTTGTGCCTGGGTCAGACATGTATCTACTAAGAACACTAATAGAGAAAGCAAGATCAGGCCTAGTACATATCATTCCATACATAACAGAACCAACAGCAACATCATAGGGTATATTCATCATAATTTTTCTTTCTTGCTCAGTTTTAGGACAATCTTCCTTAGAGAAGACAAGATGCCCTCCTAAGGGTATAGCATTAGACTTAGCATTCACAATAGCAAATTTATCTAACACCTTAGCAAAATATTCAGACTGGGATAAACAGATTTCTCCATTTTTCTTGTTTCTGGTTAGCTTTACCCCTAAGATCTTTTGAGCAATTCCTAAGTCTTTCATATCAAAATGTTTTTGCAAACCAGACTTAGTCAAATTTATGTCATGCATTGAGGAACTAATCATCAACAAATAATCAACATACAACAGCACAAACAATGGGGCATTATTTTTCACTCTTTTCAGATTAAGGCATGTATCATACTTGCGTCTTAAAAAACCTAAGTCAAGCATACAACTGTCAAATTTCTTATTCCACTGTCTAGGTGATTGTTTTAATCCATAGATGGATTTTCTAAGCAAACAGACATGATCTGGTTAAGTTTTATCCACAAAACCTTCAGGTTGACACATGTGAATTGTTTCAAGCAAATCACCATGCAAAAATGCAGTTTTCACATCCATTTGTTCAATATGCCAATCATAAACAGCAGTCATAGCAATAAGCAATCTTAAAGTTTTATACTTGACAACAGGAGCAAATATCTCATTAAAATCAATGCCCTCTCTTTGGTGAAACCCTTAGCCACTAACCTAGCCTTAAACCTTGGTGGATCATTAGGTGAGTTACCTTCTTTTATTCTGTATATCCATTTACATGCCAAAGGTTTCATATTAGCAGGCCTAGGTATAAGTTTCCAAGTATTGTTTTCATGCATAGATTGTATTTCTTCTATCATAGCCTTTTTCCATTTTTCAGCTTCATTACTAGACAAGGCTTGCTTATATGTATCATGTATTACATATTTTACTTTCTCAGCAGCCATTAGGGCAAACTCAACAATATTACATGACTTATCATCATGTTTCTCATCATACTCAGCAATGTTGGCCTTATATTTTCTATTAGGGATTCTAATCCTAGGTTCCCTGTCTCTAGTCAGTTGATAGTTATCAATGCTAGGCTCAGTTTCATGCACAGGGGACTCAGAAATATTAGGCATATCAGCAACATTTTCATGCACATTTTCAGGCACATTCACACTATGATCAACATATAAATCATCAGGTAGATTTGGCAAATCAGGTGTAGCAGCAGAAGATATATCTATGCCTAAATCAGATGATCCTATAGCAATATTTTGATCACTAGTGTCCATGGAATTTAGAGCTGAGTTAGATGGACTTACAGTGCTAGCTCCCCCACCTAATTGGTGAGGTAGCTCATTACCTGAAACATCAGGGGAATTACTTCCCTCATCTGTTACCTCCTGCAGTCCAGCACTTATGTCCAGTGACTGTCCCATCTCAGCTGCTTGGTCTCCATTGTTTCCATCATCATTACCCTGGTTCAAATTGAATCCTGATGGAATAAAACTGGTCACACCTTCAGGTGTGCCATGAGACTCAATAGCATGGTTTAGTTTAGACTTAAAGTGGAAATTCAGTTCATCAAAGGTAACAGAATGTGACACTATGACTTTGTACCCTTCTGGTTGTATCATTAACAATTTATAGCCCTTAACACCTTCAGGATACCCAAGCATTATGCATTTAACAGCCCTAGGATGGAGTTTACCATCAGACACTTTGGCATAGGCAGTGCAGCCAAAGGGCCTGAGGTGGGAGATGTTGGGAGGTTTCCCAGTCCAAAGCTCTTGGAGAGTTTTAAAGTTAATGGCTGAGGAAGGACCTCTGTTAATCAAATAAGCAGATGTGATCACAGCCTCTCCCCAAAGAGTTGGCTTAACTCCAGCACTAATCATCATACATCTCGCTTTTTCTAAAAGGGTCATGTTCATTCTCTCAGCAGTTTCATTCTGCTGAGGAGTACCAGGCACAGTCAAGAGTCTTTTTATCCCATTCATGGTGCAAAAATCATTAAATGCCTTGTTTCAAAACTCCAACCCATTATCTGTTCTTCAACATTTAACCTTAAGTTCAGTTTGACTCTCAACCATGATCTTCCAATTCTTAAACTTTTCAAAAGCCTCATCCTTGGTTTTTAAAAGAAAGACCCATACTTTTCTAGAGTATTGGTCAATAATAGAAAGGAAATATGACCTTCCTCCAATTGTAGAGACCTGGGCAGGTCCCCACAAATCAGAGTGGACATACTCCAAAGGTTTCTTGACAACAAAAGAAGATTTGCCAAAAGGATGAGCAGATTTTTTCCCAAATACACAAGTTTCACAGAATTTCAGATCAATAGGCTTACAGTCAATCAAACCAGATTTAGACAGATAATGCAGTCCTTTATTCCCTATATGTCCAAGCTTTGAATGCCAAATTTTAGTGTCTAACAGAGTTTTATGTTCATCAGTGAGATTAATTTCGGAAGAAGAAATCAGATGGTATAAGCCTCCTTTTTCAATGCTCCTCATTGCAACTCTGTTATCCCTTATTACTTCCCTAACTCCCTTAAAGGTTGTTATCTTGCATCCAAGTTTATCAAGGGCAGATTCTGACAGTAAACTCCTCCTAAGATGGGGAACCCATCTCACATTTTGGAGAGTTCTCACAACACCATCAAACATCCTTAAGGGAACTGAACCAATTCCCTGAATTCTTAATGATGTGTGATCACCTAGCATGACCTCCCCACCTACACAAAGCTTCAGAGAACTGAAGAGATGCTTGTGTGGAGTGGCATGCATGGTGCAGCCGGAATCAAGGATCCATGAATCATCCTCATGCCCACCAGACATGAGGAACAATTCATTCTCATATTGGGGATCTTTTTCACATATATTGGACTGTCCAGATTGTTGGTTGTCTTTTCCTTTATTCTTTTTATCCTTAATTCTTTTGTAACAAGAGCTAGCATAGTGGCCTAACTTGCCACAATAATTGTACTTAACAGGGGTATTTCTCTGGAAATTGTTGTTATTTTTAGAAGATTGGGATGACTTATTATCTAAGGAATTTTTGTCATGAGTATCGTTGTTATTCTGAAAGCTATTGTGGTTCTTTTTCTTTGGTTTAAATTTGTTCTTCCCCTTAAACATCATTACCTCAGATTTTACTTCAGTTCTAACACCATTTTTAGTCTTAAAAACTTTTAGAATCTTGGAGACTGTTACTTCATCATTCCCATAACATCCCTTAGGGTGTCAAACTGTGATGGGATTGAATTAAGGAGAATGACACAGAGGTGTTCTTCTTTAATTTCATCCTTACACTTTTTCAAGTCCTGAGTTAATTTCAAAAAATATGTCAAGGTTCTCCTGCAAACTCATAGACACATCCATCTTGAATGTGAATAATTTTGTTTGCAAGGAGATCCTGTTGGGGAGAGATTTAACCAAATACATTTTATCTAATTCATCCCATAATGTTTTAGGTTCAGTATGATGCATTACTTTCCTAGCTACATCATCTGTTAATCTCATCATGATTTCAGAATAAGCCAATTCTTTCATGTCAGTTTTCTGTTGATCTGAGGTGGGAGCAAAACCCAATCCTCAGTCACAGCCCTATAACATTTTTCCTTAACCAATATAGCCTTCATCCTCATCTTCCACATACTGAAATCAGAGGTCTCATCGAAGGGCTTGATTTTCATGGCATCAGCCATTCCAAAAGAAAGCCAAGTCCAAGGGTTAACAAAGAAAGGCAAACGAGCACAAGGGATGATCAAGATGAGTCAAGATCAATCAATCAGGCTCTAGATACCACTTTTTTAGATCAAATACAAGATTTATGCCAAATTGAACCTTATTCTTTATTAATTACCGGGACCAAATGTTAGGTTTACAAACAAGGATTGACTCAATCCAAAACCAAACAAATACAACATGTAAATCCAGTCCAATGCAATCAATCAACACAAGCAATCACCGCACTGTGATCCAAGCAACAAGTACGAGTACTTCCCTGAGAATCCGCATTCGAAGCTTTACCCAAATCGAAACCGCGCTGCTCAGTCCTACTGGCCGAATCCAGCCGTTCCACCCTTTTCAATAGGAGTCGAACCACTGCGTCTTCACCACCGTAAACGTCGGACTTGCAGCGTCGTCGTCGAGCTTTCAATTCGGACGAATCACTTCTTGGAGTGCTCTCGAATGTGTGTTGCTCAATCGATTTTGGAATTGTGCCCTAAACCCCAAATCTGAATTGCATTTGTATTGAGCTGAGGCGCGCTTCAAAACGACGCAGTTTGCTCGAGTTCGTTACAAGCCAAACGATGTCGTCCACATCGTAACCGAATCTCGCGCGATATCAAAACGGATGCGTTCCTTTAAAGCCGAATTACGCGCCTGGAGCAAACGACGTAGTTCCGTCTGGGCTTCGAAACAAAGCTTCCCGCCTGACGAAAAACGACCCCGTTTTGTGCTTCGCAGCACAAAACTAACAGATGGCTATGGACTCAAAACCAGAAAAACTTTCTACAAGTTTAACTCAACATATGGACTGGAAATACATACAAAACATGGTCCCAATATTATTCATAGCACAACTAGGGTTATCATAAACTTAACAGGACCGATGCTGACTCAGAATGTCAACCTTGGCGTTTTGTGGTATGGTCAATCTGGACGTGTTCAGAAAAATACACTTAAAAACTTTATCAAGTCGTTGAACGGTAACGGTCAATCGAGCCCCAAGTGTCGAAATGGTGGAAGATGGTGGAGAGTGTCGCGTACAAAAAGCCTTATGAAAAGGCTCCGAGGATTAAAGTGAATGTTGTTAACCAAGTCACGGATACGTCGTTCTCAGCTGGAAAAAGGTTTCGACGATTGATTTTCTTCCGAGTTTGATTCAAAAGGCTACTGGTGGGAAGCCTGATACAGTGGCTGTCATTTTTGCCTCGAGGATGGTCACTTTCGTCGGAGTGTGCACCGGTGATTGCGCGCTCCACGGAGCCTTGGGTAATATAAAATGCAACCTTTTTTTTATGGTTTTATTACAAATATTCAACGTATTTCATACTTCACCAAAGCTCTAACTTTGATCCATCTATATTCGAACTTAGAATGTTCTCGAAGTGTTTGATACTTGAATGAGATCAATTTTGGTCAACTTTCAGTCAAACAGTTGTACACGGTTGTGGGAAATCCGGAGACAGAGTGCCCGGAAGCTTCGGCTCAAGGAGTGAAGCTCCAGCCAACAAGTGGCAACATTGGTGCAGATGCCATGGTGGTCAACTTTGCATCGGCGCTAGCACACACCGTAACCAACCCATACAACACCAGATTTTACTCCGGCTCACCAGCCAAGCCCAACGAAATGGCCTCTGCATGTCCACGTATGTTCGGAAGCGGAGCGTTCGAAGGGTACACAGGCAAGATCAGGGTCGATCCCAAGACTGGATGGGTGCTTTCATGCGCATGGAAATAAAGGAAAGAAGTTCTTGCTACCTGCGTTGTGGAACCCTCAGACTAAATCTTGCTGGACCATAGTGTAAGAATTCATTGATATTGGAAAGAATTAGGTCTGCAGGTAAGGATAGATGATTGCCAATAAGGAGTGCCTTTTGCCTTTGGAATTTCATATTTGTGAATTTGATTTCTGAGTGATGAATTTTGTGAAATCATTTACATTTCAACACATGTGTTTCATGTTCCACGTCTGTATCTGGACGGGAATAGCTAAGATAAAGAAAAGTTCATTTGAATACACATAGTATCTATAGGTAATGTTACTCTCCTACATCACACATTGTAATATCCATATCAACTGCACGAGAAGAGGCCATAACTTACCGATGTTCTTAACATATACGATGCCGAAGCTTGTATTTATCTAGCCACTTAGTGTCAACGAAACGGTTGAGGAAAGTTTGAACTTCTTAACCTTAGGAGAGTTCTGCGGCTGAAAAAGGATTTCAGTGCTCGACCTGACATGCAATTCTTTCCATTCTGAGGCTGAAGCACCATCAGATCGGTAGTCACGGGAAGAGCACAAAACTTGAAGGCGTGAAGGAGCTGCATATTAAGCAGTCACACAGAAATTACATACCGAATTAACTATGGAAGCACAAATGATAAAATTCAGCCTTCAAGACCAAATTAAGGATACATGGGACATGGGAGCATCAAATAGAAGGGGAACTGTTTCTAAATACAAGAATTGCCAAGTTGCCTTCCCAATTTATAAGCTGCATTATTTTTTTTATAACATAAATGATGACTTTATGCTATACATATAAAGGCAATTTGATCATATATATAACAGCTTCTTTCATTGTATTTCTACCAACTTTAGCTACATGCTCCGGTCAGGAGGTGACATTTTAAAACAACACATGTAGACAAATGAAATCGTCAGATCTTACCAAAACCAAGCATGCTTGTCTTCTGAACAACTAAGCGATTAATTTTTGATCTCTTGATAGCTCTCAGGGCAAGGACATCTTCTTCTTTTCCTTTAAACTCCAAGAATTCTCCCAGGAGGCATTTGTTGCCTTTTAATTCCAACCTGAATTTGAAATCAAAGAATATAACTTTTCTTCCAGGGGTAAAAATCATCAAAAGTAAGAAGATCACAGTTTGCATATAGTCCTGCAGAAAACGCAACTCAGTTACTCAATTGACAACAAAGTCCATGATATCAAGAAAATGAAGTCACTATACGAGCACACAGTGTGTGGATGAGCTATAACGTGCACTCAGGTTCTAAAGTATGAGTGCTTTAATTGCTTGAAACAAGACTTGGTGCTAACTGCTAACTGCTTAGTATTACCATAGAAATCTGGTTTTCAGCCTTCTCAATAAAAGTACTCATCAGCATTGTACTATGCACATAAAAGACTAAAAGAGTGCCATTTTTATAATATAGTTAAACTCTATGAACATTTTAGTGGAATAATATGATAAAAATATGCTATTTAAGAAGCACAGTCCAGCAAACCTATCCCATGATGGTGCCGTGCCCAGAACATATTCAAGCTTCTGGCTTATTGACTCTTGCATCTCCTTCTTGCCACCACGCAAAGCGCCCTTAATCAAGCCAGAAAACAAACCTTTTGGCTCTGGTTTCAACTGTGACCAATCATCATAAGTAATGACCTCCGGCGGAAAATAATTTGAGTGTATAACTCTGAACAAAAGTAGTGATGAGTATCTTGAAATAAAATAAAATGATAAAGAGAAGCCCAAGAAGATTCAGTAGGACAACATTAACAATTCTCACTGAAATGAGATGACCTAGGTGGTTACAACTAAAAGGGACGTATAAGATATAAGTAGACAACAAGTTCAACTACCAATACCATTTAACACCTAACACCAACTCTTTATATTGTGATTGTAAGATAAGTACAACAGACTTATACATCTACATCAAGCAACTAGCAATATAACTTGAAATTTTCCATTGAATACAATTATTAAGCCATAAAAGCAACACAGATCATATGCTCATCCATACCGGAATTTTGGGTTTGGAATAATGACTTTGTAAGACAAGTATCCCTCTGGCAGTGCAACACCTCGTTGTTCAAGATATGATTCTAGAACAGCAATTTTATTCTTAGCTTCTACCACCTGAAATTCAAATAATCATGGCTTCATAAAACAAAACAAACAGAGTACAGGATCTGGAATTCTGGATGATGTACACTCTAGGCTTCGTATGTAATAAACTCACAGGATCTGGATGACGCTCAGTTTTATGACTACTCGTGCCTTCAGAAACCCAGCTTCCATCCCTATCAATCGACGCAAAACCAGAGAAATTTTTAACACTGATCACCACTGCTTCCCTGCAGACAACATGCCAAATAATTATCATAAAAACACCTCTATATCCCCTAGTTAGGAATTTCATTCAAATCAACTCAACTTCACTAGAAGTATACCCTTTAGTAACAAGAACAATATCTATGTTCTGTCTTGTACCAGTATCCGCATCTGGAATCCGGAGCCCAATGTACGCCTTCCCACCGAATAATTTTTCAACCCTATAAATTAGATTCACACAGGGGTGTTACACGCATGAATATCCTAAAACCAATTGAAATTTACCCTGAAAAATTATGTTCAAATGATAAACATTTGTTGATTGAGTAACTCCATCAAACAACTTGAGCAACTAAACAGAACCACAAAGCCAAAGCTAACAACATATCAAACACCCAACTAGTTTTTCATCCAAATCTCTATCATCTAAGCTTCAAATCATATACTTCACATCCCTCGATCATTCAATCTCCACACTCAGCTGAGTTAACCAACCAATAATCCAACCACCTAGGGCTACCAAACCGATCATATACACTACAGTCTACATAGTAAAAAAGCATTAGATCAATCGTTTGATATTCAAAACCATTTACCGATTAGCGACGAGGAACAAAGCATTAGCGTCACTGGTCTCCACATCCAACACATCGTCTCCGGAGTAGAAGAAGCGCTTGACCAGCTGGTAGACGACGAAGCCGCACACAATCTCCACCCACATCGCGCCGGAGGCCGATGAAACCCGCCGAGATGCTTATCGGAGTCCGAGTAATTTCGATCGGAGAAGAATTTTGGAAAATGTCTCTCAGTTGATTTTTCTCTATGGAGAAAATGGGAGTAATAAAAATAATAAATCTGGAAAATAAGAAAATTGCAAGTTTATACTTCAAAATTTTAACGGTCAGGATTTGCCGAGCGTCAGTACGGTACCTTAACGCGCTCCCGCTATGCGAATCTGGGTCCCGGTTGAAAAATGCTTTGATGAACAAACTTACGGAATAAAATTTGGTGTAGCCAAACTATTTACAGTAATTTAAGTAAAGCGACGTAGTTTGATGTATTTTAAGATAAAACTATGTAGTTTTAAGCCGAAACTGTGTAGTTCTGAAAGAGTCCGATTCCTGTCAGAAGTGTCAAATAGGTGAGAAATGAGAACTAATCTCATTCATTCATATTTGTTAATCAATGGCTAGGATTAGATAGGATTAATTACAAATCACGACTAATTAATAGATAAATATACGAATTAAGGGTAGATTAGTCCAAAACGTTGATTTAATTTCTCCGATCCGTTGACCTCCGACAATCCTGTCCGACGTCGATGTCGTCAACCTCGCAGCCATTCGATCAGCCAACCCCTGTCCGACGCTGCTAACCCTGTCAGACGCTGTCGGAGAACCAGTCCGATTCGATTTCCGGATGAAGAAGTTGTCGCGCGCCCCACGCTGACATTAAGTTCTCCACGCCCAAAGTAGACATTAACTGGTTAATGTCTTCTTTGAGCGCGGCGTTAATGTCTTGTTTGGGCACTGTCACTTGAGATGCTACGCATTATCCTTTGAAAAGCTACGAATTATCCTTTGAAAAGGTACGAAATATCCTTTGAAAGGTACCAAAACATGATTGCTACGAATTATCCTTTGAAAATGTACCAAATAGAATACTACGAATTTTGTATGTAATTCTACGAATTATAAATTATAATTCGTAGCATTTCAAAGGATTATTCATAGCACGACCGCGCGCTCCACGCTCAAATTAAGTGAGCCGCGCCCAATTAAGACATTAACATATTAATGTAAAGGCTGGGCGCGGCGTTAATGTGAATGATGGGCACGCGGCAAGTCCAGTCACTGTTCATCTTCCTCAAAAACGCAAAACATCGACTAGTGTCGACGAATTGTCCGATTCCGAGCAGTGCGATGCGATTTCCATGGACGATGACGAAGGTTCTCATTCCGATCGTGGCCAGCCGAACGCCGCGGGATTGATTAACGATTAGGTTTTATCAATTACTAATTTACCCTTTAATCATAATTAAAACGACGATTGTGCGAATAAGTTAGTCTTGATTAACAGCCATTAGATTGATAATCTAATGGTCATTAACACTTCTCATTTCTCACGGAAGATGTCACTTCTCATGTGATCTTTACTCAGTTTTGAAAAAGGTTCAGTTATCTATTTATGGGTTTTATAAATGAAATGATGTAGGTTTAATGTTATTTTATCAAAACTATGTCGTTTCGAATTACTGTAAATAGTCTTGCTGCACGGGATATGAATCCCTTATTTAGGGTGTGGTTGTGGTTTTACGATCTTTTAAAATTCTATTTGAATCAAAATAATGTCGTTTTGGTTTAAAGCAAAATCATTTCAATACTCGAAATATAATCGTTTCAAAAAAATTAAACATTTGTCGTCAACAAAAAAAAATTCATTATGCACCTATCCTCGAAACCTCAATTTATTGTTATGCATTCGGTGCACTTAGGTCCTGTCCACTTAAACTTATATTTTTGACGGTTAAATTAAGTAAAGTTAATTTCAGTTAATATAATTTCAGTTAAATTAAGTTTCAGTTAAGTCAAGTTCGATTTAAATCGATTTTTTCATCAATTCAATCAACATCATAATCATCATCCTCATCAACATCAACAACATCATCATCATCATATCATCATTATCATCACCTTGAGTTCATCATATCATTATTATCATCACCTTGAGTTCATCATATCATCATCCTCATCATCATCATCATTATCATCACCTTGAGTTCATAATATCATCATCATCATCATTATCATCACCTTGAGTTCATCATCTCATCATCATCATCATCCTCATCAACATCATCATATCATCACATCACATCGTCATCATCATCATTATCATCAATGTTATCATCATCATCATATCATCATCGTCATATCATCATCATCATTTTTATCATCATCATCATCATCATATCATATCATCAACATCATCATATCATATCATCATCATCATCGTCGTCATCATCATCATCATTATCATCAACTGAGTTCATCATATCATCATTGTTATCATCATCAGCATCATCGTCATTACCATCATCATCATCATCATCATCATCATCATCATTGTTATCATCATCATCATCATCATCATCATATCATCATCATTATAATCATCATTATAATCATCATATCATCATCATCATCATCGTCATGTCATCATCATATCATCATCATCATCATCGTCATGTCATCATCATATCATCATCATTATCATCATCATCAATAAATAATATACTTATATATTCAACAATAAGTACATAACAAAAATATTATATTTTCTGGCTGATGTCAAAGTTAAGTTAAGTTTCAGTTAAGTTAATTTCAGTTAATATCAGTTATTTTTTAGTCAAGTTCAGTTAATATAAGTTAATTTCAATTAAGTTAAGTTAAGTTAAGTTTCAGTTTAAGTAGACATGCCCGAACCTGGTAACATATGATCAAAGATTAAGGTGGACTAGTGCTAATTAAACCCTTAATCTTTTAATTATAAGTTAAAAGTTCAAACCAGCAAGTAAACGTGTAGTTAGATTGAAGGTGATAACATCATTTTTTTTTGATTAAGTAAGGTGATAACATCATATTTAAAAATCAACTTTTTTTTTGATAATATGATGTAGATTTAACTTGACAACATCATAATTTAAAAAAAAATGACGGCTTAGACCATCTACAATGTACTAAAAATTCAACACCCTCATTTTTACTCCACGTCATTTTCTCTCTCCTCCACCTAATAATTCAACACACATTCAAATTTTACGCACTCCAATGTTAAAGTTTAATCAAATTCAACACCCTACCCCACATCATCTTCTCTCTCCTCCATATTTATACTTTTTTATTTTTATTTTTGTAATTAAATTGAATTATAGTTATCGATTATACTTAAATTAAAATAACTAAAAATTATATTTTAGTTTTCTTAAAATATAATTTATTTAAATAAATTTTTTATTTCTTCTTCCAATTAAATGAACACTAAAAATACGATATTCATTATTAAACCAATAAAAAGTTACAATAACTTAAAATGCGATACAATAAAATAAACATGCGGCACACACATAATAAAATAAACACACGACACACAAATAACTTAATTAGTACAATAGACTTGACTAATCATCTTCAATGGCGAAACATTCCAAACTTTGCCCATATGTGTTTCACTAGATCTGCTTGCAATTCGAGGTGTGCATTTGGGTCACGGAATTCGGATCTAGCCCGCACATGATTTGCAAATGCGGGTAGCACCTCGGTCGAGTATGGTTGTGGTGTACTAGACCCACTCGCCTCCGATTGATCAAAATCGGTCCAATGTTGCGCATATGTATCGCGTTCATCCTCAACAATCATATTATGTAATATGATACACGACCTCATGATGATAGCCAAATCGGCTATGTCCCACAGACGAGCTGGTTCACGAATGATTTTAAATCGAGCTTGAAGCACTCCAAATGCACGTTCGATGTCCTTCCGACATCCTTCCTGATATTTTGCAAATAACTTATCGGGTTCACTTTGAGGAAGTCTAATTGATTTGACGAAAGTCGGATAAGAAATGTAGATACCATCAGCTAGATAGTATGCCATGTTATAGGGACGTCCATTCACAAAGAAGTTCACACTTGGAGCATTTCCCTGCTCAACATCATCAAACACTGGTGACCGATCTAGAACGTTTATATCGTTCAACGTGCCCGGACATCCAAAAAATGCATGTCATATCCATAGATCATGAGATGCAACTGCTTCAAGAATAACCGTGGTGGTTCCCTTATCGCCCCTAGTAAATTGACCTTCCCACGCCTTAGGACAATTTTTCCATTCCCAATGCATGCAGTCAATACTCCCGATCATCCCTGGAAACCCTCGCATTTCACTAACATGTAGTATTTTTTGCAGGTCATCTTGGGTTGGTGCTCTCAAGTACACTGGCTCGTACAATTGTATGATTCCTTTGCAAAATCTACGTAAGCACTCCAACGCTGTAGTACCTCCTATTTTGATGTATTCATCAACAGCATCGGCCGACACACCATATGCTAGCATTCGCATGGCTGTGGTACACTTTGCTAAGGGAGATATACCTTCTTTTCCGAATCCATCGACTCGTTGGGTGAAGTAGTTATCACTACTTGATAGGTCCCCAACGATCCGAAGGAAAACATGTTTCTGCATCCGGTAACGGCGACGAAACATTGCATCGTCATATGTAGGCTCATTGGAAAAGTAGTCGTCAATAAGTCTTTGGTTCGCCGCTGGGTGGTCTCGGTTGAGATATTTTCTCTTGCTACGAGTTGCATTATTTTCTTGCCATAATTTCTTTCGGCGCTCGGTGAACCGGTTCATGATATACCGTTCTTCAATTTCAGTTTTTCGTTGGTAGGCTTCGATATCGAAAGGCAATGCTGAGGGATCCATTGGAGGCTTTTCTTTGTTTGAAGTTTGTATGAGTTTGGAATGAGATATTGGTAAATGAATGGATCAATAAGCCCCTATTTATAATTACATCTCCTCAATTTCAATGGTTGAGACTGACGGACTTCAAATCTATTATTGTATCTAGTTAATTAAATTATATGGTCGAGATTGACGGATTCCAAACAAACAATTGAATATAGTACGTTAACAGATAAATATCGGATTCAAATTAAAGCATACACAACACTCCAATAATTAAAGATGCATGACAATGACTAAAGCACACAAGCTGATAGAGACACTACACTGACATACATCAATTTCCAAATAGCTCTTGGCCCAACCTTTCCAACAACTCTTTGTGACGGTCATCGGGATTCTCCTTGGAACTTAGTTTCATGTACAATTTCATCTTTTTAGCCATATTCCTTTCTTTCATCAGTTGGTTAGCCTCCTCCTGCTTCTGGTTAGCCTCTGCTTGCCTTAGTGCTATATCGTTTAATCGTTCCAACTCTTTCTCCTTTATTTGTTTGAATTCAGCCCACTCTTGTTCGTCCACCGCCTCCAAGGCAGCTCCTTTACTTTTCTTTTTGCCTTTCTTTTTGGCTGCCTCCCTTCCCATTGGACGAGCACTAGATCCTACAGAGTTTGAGTCACTCTCGTGGGATCTCTTTGATCCACTACTACCTGACCCAGTATTTCCTCCAACCTGACTACCATAACGAGGTTGATCACGAACAGCTTGCCATTCATCCATTAAATTGAAAGGACCATTCTTACCACTTGAGTATAACTCCTGCGCTTTGGCCATACATCATTCTCCGACGACCCGCTTCCTTGCATACGCTTAGCACCATCATAAGCGCCAATCCATTTTCCTAGAATTTTGTTGATATAATTATAATGGTTTCTGCATGAAACTCCATCTCTCGGAGGATCAAATGAACAATGCTCATTACAGTACTCAGCAATTCTTCCCCAATATGCTTCACTTTTTTTATTTCTTCCGACTACACTATTTGTTCCATGTTTAATCCATCCGCTAAGTAGCACCAAATTTTGATCAGTGGTCCACTTGGGGCTTTTCTTGCGAATAGGAGTTGAATCCTTTGCAGTTGGAGTGACTTCAGAAGCACTTGTCATGCCACCAAGAGCCATTTGTGTTGAAAATTCCGGAAATTCAGTTGATCCAACATTCTGAACGTTTTCATTCCCCGTTGGCATATAACCATTAAAAGGGGGTGCTTGAGATGAATATGCCATCATAGATGCATAATATGGATGAATATTCGGAACGGATGAAGGCATGTTAAAATTTGGTGGAAAACCAAAATTTGGTATATTTTGAGGTGGTTGTTGGTTGGAAGATTGATTTTGGAATTGATAATTGTTGGGATTTGGGTAGTTAAATGGATAATTAGAAGGGTTTTGGGTGTTGAAAGGGTTATTATTGGGATCCATTTCACTAAAGGAGAGGATAATAGTAGAAAGAGTGTGTAAAAATGCGGTTTTTTTTTCTGTGTCCAAATCAAGTGAAACAGCTTTCATTTTGTAGACAAAAAAAATCATGAATTATGGTGTAAAAAAATTAAAAATAATCATTGACAATGAAATAATTGAGATGGGATGAAATAATTGAGCTCAAATAATTGATTATGGTCCAATGAGTACTTGACACGTGGAGATGCTTTTTCATGTTTCAACCGTTGAACTCATTCAACTTGTGTGAATCCACTTGGCATCAACACCCATTTTACTCTCACATTGCACCATCTTTTTTAGTTGAAAAATGGCTTCAACACATACATTGTAGATGGTCTTAGATTAAACTGACAAGCTTATATATTAGTGGGTGGGACGAAAAAAGAAAAACGTCGGCTTTATGTAGGCTCTGATGATTGTTTGAAGTGTGCTTAGCATACTCGAGCGGATATGGAGCGTCGGCCACAATCACCGTCGTTATCTACCTCTCTCCCACTGTCGTCATCTACCTCTCTCCCACCGTCGGCACAATACTTTGAGTTCCACAACTTATGAAATGCGGATTAATTTTGAAATACTGTTGTCTTATCCAAGATGAGATCCAGGTGGTGTTCGTACTGAACTTGAACTCCTCAGTAAACATAACTGAAACAGAACAATGTAGGCACACACGATGTAATACCAAGTTCGACAACAACTTACTCTTGGGGCTTCCCACGCGCCTAAAGGAAAGCAATTCTTATTGAAAAGTATAGAACTACAGATGGTCTTACACTTACAATCTCCCGAATGTAAACGCCCAGCCTCTATCACATCTTCTTCTGTATTTGCGATCTCGGCTCCCCATTGATCCCCTGAGTTCGAGACTCCATCCCGAACTTGCTCGAACTTCTCCTGAAGCTCGGATGCCTTCTCCCGAATGCGTGTGTTTGTGACCGTGTGTGTGCAGCGGGTTGTTCAGCAGGAAAAGTCTGATCAGCACACTGAATAGACTGCTTCTTCTCCGTTGATTCTCCGACATGGAAAACTCAACCGGCTATCGCTCCTCCTCCTCCTCCTCTACTCAATATCTCTCGTGTGTAATTTCTCCAAAAGCGATAGTTACCGATCAGGAAACCCTAGCCCTGTTTATATGTATCCGGCTAGTTCCTAATCGGTTAGGATATTCAATCTCGAATATTTAGGAAATACCCAAGCTTCCAAATCGTTTATCTTCGAGTATCTTCTGAATATCTTCCTGATAATCTTGGCTTCTAGATAATGTTGCTTGAAAATCACGTCAGCCAATCTGATGTTCAACTGACTCGAATCTATAACTGGATCTAATCTGCATATCTTCGATATTAGGAAGTTCTCAGATTAGGAAACTTCTTATCTTCAGTTCTGCGCTGTATGCGAGTTCCAGTATCGGTTGAACAGCTCTTGACTTCTGCTTGAACTCTCTGAATATATTTTGCCAAAACAATGTCATATGTAGGACAATAAATTTTATTACTAAATAGAAATCTCTTTCAAAAAAAAAACAACTCACATTTTATCACACTTACTCAAAGAAAGATTGCTTACAACCTTACAACTCATCTTTATTTATACTAGAGTCACTAATAAATGGAGGGTTACAATCATTTTGATCATATAATACTATTTTTTTGATGGAACATACAAGCCAACCGGCAGAAAGAAAGCCAACACAAATTGGACAAGAAGGATAAGGAATGAAAACCATCCAAACTACTCCAGCCCCAAATCGCCAGATCATCTCCCTGGAAGGAAAGACTGCAGTAAAGAAGGCTTCTTGCCCGAGAAGAGCACCATCCCAAGCTTGCAGGCATCAAACTAATGGCAAGTAATCCGCACCAGGGCCAGATCCACAGCGCCTGACCAACAAGATGTTGATGCACATGCCCATCAGTAGGTCTTTGAAATCTGACTTAAAGATAAACAAACGGTAACCTCCACTTGCAAAAAGCAAGCTGCGGAGGACTAAAAAACTATCTAAGTAAAAAACAAAAAGAAAATTAACAGCCGAACACGGCTAACCAAAACAGTCAGGACAAGCCTGACACAGAACAACTCTCCTAAACGGAGAGACAGAACAGATCCGAGAAACACCCAAAAAATACATCCGGATAAACTACCCAACCAAAACTACCCAAACCTCCCCTCTCCACCTTCTCCTCGCCAGCAAACCCCAACAACCGCAACGACACGACTCAAATCGTCAGCAATTGTCCAAACCACCAGATCTGAACAGCTCGACGACATCCGGCGGAGCTGCAGCGAACGGCGGACGAAGGGTGACGAAAAAAAGGCAGTGGAATAACGGAGGATGAGGCAGCAGAAAGGAAAAAAAGGGGAGAAGGGAGCGCAAGGGTTTCCTTGCGTGCGACAGCCCTAGGGTTTGTAACTTTCTTCTGAAGAGAGAAGCGAGAGCATTTAAGAGAGAAGTGAGATCCTATAATACTATTAAATGTTCTAGAAACATCTATCAAAATATCTCTTATTCATCATTCTCATAACCTTCTAAAGTTTTCAGTAGACTCAAAGAAATACATTAACGAAATAAAGAACCATTGAACACATACTTAACACCAAATAGACTAGCACCACCAGTCTGGCTGAGTATTTACCTCCACAAATGATGAGTATTTACTGAGAATTTACTCCTCAGACGCTAATTCGGATATATAGTGAGAAATTCGACACTCAAGCGTGGCCACGCGTTGAAAACCAAGGAAGAATTAACTGACGATGAAACATAAATATACTGGGTATAAAAGGAAACGCAACAAAAGAATTATATATACACTTGTATTTTAAACATAATAACTCGGCAGAATAGTCAAAATCTTATGTCGAAGAGAGTGTGAATGGTAAGTTCCCAAATAGGAAGGTTAGACTAGTAAATTGCATGACGCATGTACAAAGGTGAAACAGAGGATTTAGAAAGTTGGAAAAACTTCAGCCGGGATCAGGTCCACTGTGAGAGATTGGTTAAAATTGAGGCCACTTTTGATCAGATTGATGAAACAAAACAGTTTATCAGTGAGGGTTACAAGCGATGTAATGTAAGTTTTTTAACATGCCGATATGTGTTTGGAATGAGACTCGTGCAGCCAAGTTATTAACCGTAATTCAAGGAAACAATGTAGTTTTGTATGTTTCAAGATGAAACTATTTAGTTTTAAGTCAAAACTGCATAATTTTTAATAAAACAACGTAGTTTAATTTTATTTTATCAAAACTACGTCGTTTTCGAATGACTGTAATTAGTTAGGCGTCATGAAATATGAATCATGTGTGATGTGTCTTTGTTATTGCAGAACGGTCCAAGAAACCAAGGAATGTCTACCAGCGAAGCTATTAGACACAGCCTTCAGCTAACTGGGGCCAACCCGGTGCTCGTATATGCAGCAGAATTGTGGTGGCTATGTGCAATCTGGAGGTCTCTCATGCCGAAGGCATATGGAGGCTATCCTCAACATGCTGTTGGCGGATACCCTCCATCTAATTGGGATCAATCATCAATGCCAACCGGTCAACAAACAACTCAAGGCACAGGTTATGATTACTACACAGCCACCAGAATCCTTCCTAACAAACTCAGGGTGGTCCTAATATGGCTCATAACGGAGGCTACTCCTACCTTGATCTACTGCTTGAAAAGAAAAATAATCATAATTTTTTTTTTGTTATGGATCGAAACTTATTTGAAAGTACAGTATTTATGACCATAAATGTTCTCCATCCCTCTTCAATACATACAGGTAAAGCTTTCATAAATATATTGTCCAAAATATACAGGTGTCTAATTGATTTTAAGAAGTTACCATTATTGGTGATACTTTTGAAATTGCATAACATATATGCCATGGGTCATTTCTCATGACCAAAACCAAATGGTAGTTTGGTTATGTAAAGACTCATTCTAGTATTCCATGGCTCAGACAGGTCACGATCACGAGCAATGCCCTAACAGATCCTAAACGTGTCACGAGCAGGAAAACATGGAGAGTAACCAGCATGAAAACTTTAAGGGAACTGGTTGTTATAGAATCTGATGTCAGTCAGCTCTATAAGAGTTTTCCTTGCAAGTATTCTCTTTTATCATTTTATGCATACCAAAATGAGGATCTTCAGTACTTGATGACTCCATGAACGGTCGGTGAGTTCTTGAAAGTGTCATTCTGCTTCAAAATGCTCTCTGATAGCACCCTACGTGACACCAAGGTGTAGTTTATCTAAGATATATCTCCGTAATCTGCTACAATTGTCAAAAAAGAAAGTTCTGTTTTAGTAGGAAAATAACCCTGTTGCAGATTGTGTTGTGGTTCTGCAGTGCTACAATTCTGTTTCTGGCTTCATATTGCAGGAATGAACCAGTTAAGTCCAACTGAAGTGTGAAAGAACAAGGGACTACACATGCTTACCATTTCTCTTGGAATTTTTCACTAGGGACATCATTTCATTCAGCCCTTGCAGCATTGGAATTTTTGCCGCTAGTTTAGGCTAGAGTAGTATGTACCTGCAACGTTTAACGTCGAAATTACAAATAAGAAAAGTATTTTCAAATACAAGCACCTGGGGCGACTATACAATAGACTTACTTGTATAAATGTCAATCAATTGGATATTTATCAATCCTACGAGATGTATAATGAGCTGAGAGCAGAAGCAAGGAAAGGAAAGCACTCGCTACAAAGATGGCATCAAACCATCTGTGATAGAAATCAAACTGGATGTCCCCGCCCAACACATCAGTTATAATCATCCTGCCAAAACACATAGAATGAAAAAAAAAACATAATATAAAAGTCACTCTAGATGGAGATGTATGATATTATATTATGATTTATGAAAGAATAAACTGAAAATCAAGCATTAACTCTAAAATTGATCTGACCTGTACTCTGTTGCAAGACTTTTCCTGATCAGAAGTATAGAAGAAATAAAGTACATCCCCATAATTTCAGACAGAAAGAGTACAACATTACTTGAAGACCCACTTCCGACCCTGGACACTGCAGAGAAAAACTTCATATGGGATGAAGTATTAGTACTAGAAGATCCACTGACCGAGCAAAAGCAAATCAATGAAAATGTTATACATTAGTAACTGCATGCAGATTAAGAAATAAAGCACTAAACATAGAAATAAATATTACCTTCATCAGGTTTGTTAAGAATCCCCTCACAGAGATTACTACCAACATTCCAATGAAAAGCAAAGAGACATACTGCATAAGAATGACCAAATGAGTCTTTGCAGAAGCATATAGTATGCATGCGACATGATGTAAAAGGTAGCTCACCTGTGATAACAGCGCCACATTAATGCCAATGTCAAAGAGGTGAAGAAATATGCTAATTGTCCTTGTCACCGGATCAACAGAACCATCCTGCTAATATCAAAGTATAATGAGCACAACACATAACCTAAGACAAGAAGAGTGTAGTAGACGAGGAGCATTATACCTCCTTAAAGATGACACTTTGAATAGACTGCACAAGGAGATCAGCTCAATCAAGTTCCATAGACAAAAAGTATATATCATGTCATCAAGAACAAATGAAGCAAACTGGACTGGAATTACGGATATCTCAGTAGGTATTTGTCCATACCTTGATCATCTTGTAAACACAATATGCAGAACATACATAGCCCAACAAATTTTGCATGTGTCCTTTCCAAGTTCGTGAATAAGTAGCTGCTTTCTAGAAACATGATATTGGGGGGAAAATCCAGAGACTGAAGGTTAGACTCCTAAGAACAAAACCATAAAGCAAAGATCTACAATTCTACATAAGCTATATGGTGAAGGTCTATGTTAGTTCCAATTCTAATAGATATAGTTTAGATAAACCATTCAGCTAAAAGCAGACCTTAGCTTCTCGCAACTCATAGATATCCAAGAAGAGCTGCTTAGAAAGCTCTTCTAATGCTTGCACCTCGGCTTCCATGTTCTTAATGTCTGTTATGTGAATATTGTGATAAAATCAGCATCTTACACAGGAATCAATGAAAACAAAGTCAATGTGATCGGAAAGGCAAGAAAACAACAAGTATCTGTTGATGTTATAAAGAAAGAAATTAAAGTAATGATGGAAGCATAAAGTCTTCGTCGTTTTCATAGCCTAAATTATGCGCTGGATTGGAAGACAGAAATTTATCCGTTACTAAGCTGACTTGAAAGCTGTCTATGTTGTGCTGAGCATCAATACTTTATAGTTTATATCCTTTATGTTGTTAAAGAGGGGAAAATGGCATCTTTGGTAAAACTTTGCATTATCACTTACAGTATTAATATTAACTATGTAATTCACACCCTGAAAAATAAGACCATTTATCCTTGATTAAGAAGCATACACAAGCCTTCTGAAAAGACCCCCTTAAGTTAGGTGAGAGCATTGGGTGGTAACCAAACAGAATGAACCGCATTACATAAATATAATTTTAACTAATTAAAAAAAATATGATTTTGATTTGATATTAACCAAATTTGTTAATGTCTTACGTTCATAGTTTACGGTTTGGACTGAATTAACCGAACTGATTACTTTGATTAAGTTTGATTGGTTCGGTAAATCCGTTTTCATAGAGGAGACTCTACCTCAAGGCTCAAATACTAAACAACAAAATATGTGTAACACTAGCACAAAGTACTAACCTTGCACTTTTTGGTCATCTTGCACAGATCGCACAACTGTTCCAACAAATCGCTTCAAGAAAGATGTGGACTCCTGCATTAGGTTTTAAAATTGATGATAAAAATGGAAGCATGAAACATCAAGATGACATGTAAACCCACAATATCTATATTCGTAGTTATATAAGGTTCATGAATTTTCTCTATCCGCCACAACTTAAACGCAGATTGTAGTTATCTCCTGATTTATATACTAAATTTATAAATTCAATGCACAAAGAATAAAAAGATTGCATGAATATGGTGTGACAAACCTCTCCAGAACGTTGAGTTCTATCATACTCCATTTGAGACATGATGATTTTCTTTTTCTTAGCAACAGATGTCTCAATTGATTGCATAAGTTGTCTTTCCAAAGCCTTAATCTCTGCTTCCTCGATCTCTCTATCAATTCAGCAATATGAACAGAAATTTACACATCCAGATAGACATCAAAGAAAACTTAAAACTTCTTATTCGTAGAATTCCCAGAGATCTTATCAGGTGTGTTTTCAATTATTTGAAGTGAAGTGTCCAAAATCCAAATAAATAGATATTTACCTGATAAAGAGAGATAAATAACTGTATGGCAAATTTACGGCTCCAAAACCAGATAGAACTGCCATGAGAGTCACACCGATGACCCCTATTCTGCTAACCAGCTGAGCCATTGTGAAGAAACCTGAAATTTGTAAATAATGATATAGGGATTCAGTAAAAGAAACTGGGAACATGTAAGGGTAAAGAATAAACCTTAAGAGAGTACGAAAAGTTTTTTCACGTTCCTCTAACAAAAGGAATCAATGACTCTTCTAAAACGACAAACTACATACAAATTTCCCTTTTCCATCATCTTACAAAGACTTATAAGCAGGATGAAACCTTTTTCAGGTGAAGGCATAGGAAAATGAATGCCCATACGCCAAAACAGATAAAGGAAACCCAACAAAAATAATAGTGATCCGATAGCCGCTCTTTCCACCGTTACACCTAAAAGATAAAAGGAGAGGCTTATAATTTTCATGAACACGTTTGAAAAGAGTTTGATGAGTGATAACATTAAAGATGAATACTAGTAAAAAAAAAAATTGCTGCAATGACAAGGACAGTATTGCATGCGGGGGATAAACCAGGGTAAAACAAAATAGGAGCATCTTGTTCACAGAAACTAACCAGTGTTTTGGAGCATCAAGTAACAATGATAGTACGGTAACATGAAAACCAGCAAAAATATCAAGCAAAACAAGTCCATTTTCCAGTTCATCCATCTCGCCCTGCATTCAGAAACACCAAGTAAGCTACATTTCCTAGTAACCCATTGCAAAATTAGGTCATTATTACAAATTTCGTTTGAATTTAAATTTCCAAAACAAAATGAGAAGCTACAAACTTAGAAAAATCTAATCCAAACCCTAACCAAAATAAATAATAAAAACAATCAATGAAAAGGAAAAATCAACACAATGACTGATCAGAAAGGCTTACTGTTTCGAAAGCAGTGGAATGATTTCGAAGAGGACGAGCTGTAGAAGGTTACAGGAAAGAGCGAAGACGACGCTGAAGATGATCTGAACGAGCACTCGCTTCTCTTCGTACTCCTTGTAAAGTCTTGTGTTGAGAAACCAGAGTCCCGTCCATCCTAAAAACCCTAGCGATCCGAGAATGACCACTCCTTCGAGCGGCGAGCATCCCCACGTCGTCGCCATTCCAAAATTCTGATTCAAACCTCCTCCGCGCCGGAGAGTGGTAAGAACGTCGTCGACTGCAAAGGCCCTCGAGGGTCGTGATTGGGCTTTTTTTTTTCTTCAGGGCTGATGATGTTGGGCTGGTAAACGTCCGATGGCGTGGCATTTGGTACTGGGAAGTGTGATTAAGGTAAGTTTTGGGTATTTGCACTTGTGTCCGTGATATATGGAACCAATATCTAAGTTTCATTCTTCTATTTTATTGAATCGTTGTACTCTTTCATAATAATAAAAAAATGCGCTTTCTTGATAAGCTCCTCCGCCTATGCACTCAACTCAATCCCAAAAGCCAAGCCAATTAAGATCGAGAAATACTCGTAAAATGAGGAAAAACGCAAATGAGAAACCCATCTTGAGGGATGGCAAGATTTGGATTATTGGTTATAAGTTATAATTAAGATTTTGTTACCGACGGTGTTACGATTACGAAAATCATCCGCGAGAGGCTTCGATGCTGACAAGTCTTGTATTTGCAAATTTGATAAATTGATGAGATAATGTGGACTATTGCATGTTGGTAATTAAGTGTTAGATAACAGGACAATTAATAATATCTAGTTTTGAGACGAGTGGAGAGGTGAGAGGCCATCTTGTAGATATGTTATATTAGTAGGACAATTAGCAATCCACAAGTACACAAGACAAGAAAATGAGTCCAGAATAGAATCGAGAGCGTGAAGATGAGAAATGTGGAGAGACTTGAGAGTGAGAGGCAACTCAACTTATGAGCATATGACTCCAGATCATGGCATCTTAAGAGAAATGAGATTGCCAATGTAACACCCCAAAAAAAAATTTTAACTCCAAAACGGCGTCACATTGGTCGCACATCTCCTGAACCACAATTGAAATGTACGAAGCATCTAATTGATTAATACATAAATTAAATTTCAAATGAATTATGACATATATTACACGTAATTCATTAGAAAATCGAATGTAACATGTTATTTCAGTATTCAAGTAACAAAAAACGTCTAAGTCTCCAAAAGTACTTATTATTAATACCCTTACTAGTGCGTCTCTCACTTATATCCCCAGAGTCCAGTCAACAATATCTGAAAAATATAAACATGGAAAACATGAGTCCACGGCTCGTGTAAGTAATAACATGGACCCAAACTGAGTAAATCATGAGTGTTGCAAAAATAACGATTATCGATATATACCATATACAATAAACAGGGGTAGAGACAGAGTATCAGAAGATAAATTTAAAACTTACACGGAACTCAGCCAGACAGAATCATTTGAAAAACTTATACAGAATTTAGCTGGACAAAATCTTTCAAAATTTCAGAAACCGGAGCAAGCAGAACGACGTCGCAATCCAATCATGAGTTCCGTGACATTGTTGTCGTACTTGGCCCTACGACCGTGCAACAGAAATCACCATACTTGGCCCTATGGTCGGGCAACAGAAATCACCGTATTTTGCCCCACGGTTAGGTTACAGAACGCCATACTTTTCCCTATGGCCGGGCAACAGAAATATATCGGATTGCGAGCCTTCAGAATCGGAAACAGAAAATCTGACATGACGGAGACGATGAGACGAACAGTGATGATTTTTCAAATACCGAGATATAAAGAATCCGTTTACCAACATTGAAACAGTATGCAGGAGGGAGATGGTGAGACAATCAGTGATGATTTTTCAAATACCGAAATATAAAAAATTTATTTACCGAGAATGAAATGATTTCATATGAACTTACACCCATGATTCGAGGTTTTGGGAAAATAAATACAATATGAGAAATAAACAGGCATGCTTGATATTTTTACAAAAAGGAGTTTAATAAAATAAACAGAATGGGTCCATATTACTTACCTTGAATCCGCATCACATAACCTCCAATAAAATTTATATCACGCTGAAACCTAGTCAAGAATAACCTAATCATCATAAGCAAAACATACTTAAAACTCTCAGACTTCTAAAGCCCTCTTTTGAATATCACGCCACAACCATTCAAGTTCATCACACCAATATCAGAACATTAGAGTCCAAAAATTCAGATTCGATTTCTTGACTTCAAAATTATTTTCTGGTTTAATCACTGAGAATTAAAATACATTCCACGTATTGTTGGAAAGATTTATTCGAGTACAACATGGGATTTTAAAACAGCCAATTAGAACACTTAAAACATAAGTTATGCCAACTTTAAAACACGCCATCAGAACTGACCGCAATCACAAAACAACATACAACATCAACTTCCAATCCAATTTCCTAGCAATCTCAGATAGAATCAATTTATGTGTTAAATACTGCTAGAAAGCTTTGTTTCATGTAGGTAATCAAAGAGTCCGAATATACTTAAATCAAATAAGTAAAACAGAAGATATTTGAGTTTGAAAATTGTTCGACAGATCTGCCCAGATTTTTACAACATGTTTTCAGACACTCAACTTTGAAACCAATTTTAGATCAGCTCATATTGAATCAATAAATGTACTATATACCGTTGCGAAGATCTTTTCGATTAGAATGCAGTTGGATCAAAAATCACACTATTTGAATAACTAAAACACAAGTTACAGCCACCTTAAAACCAATCGTCAGATCTGTCCAAAACAAAAAGGTTGATTCTAATACTCAAATTAAGATCAGTTTGAAAATTATCCAGATTGAATCTTAAAGCGAATCTCATGTGGTTGGAAAGCTTATTTCGAGTAGAATATAACAACAAATCAAGAAACACTTCATTTGAATATCTAAAATAGAAGTTACGGCGAATTTAAAATCAGTCGTCAGATCTGTCAAAAATCAGCTTCTACATCTTATCTTCAAATTTTATTTGCGAACAACCCAAGTCGAATTACAATGCGATTTTTATATCGTTCAAAAGCTTGTTTAGAGCCGAATAGTACCGAACCATTAAAACCCTATTTGAATATTTACCAAAAGTCAGAAAGAAAACGAATCAACATATGTAATGCATACATACCTTTAACAGGGACGGAACTAGGTAGCAATGGGGTGACACTTGTCCCTCCCAAATTTTTTTCAAAATTTTTTTTGTAATATAATATAATTAATTTATATGTGTATAATTAGTTTAATTTATTATTTATATAAATAAATTACATTGATTTTTATTTTTATAAGTGTACAATTTGAACATCTTCAAATTAGAAGTTTGTATCAAATTTTTATGCTGAAAGTTTGTATTTGGAGCGAGTTATATGGTTCTACTATTTGAATAATTATCCAAATTTCATAGCAAGACAATTATTTATATAGTGAATAATATCATGCTCCAAAATTACAAAGGCAACATGTGGTCGATGAATTTTTATGACATTGCTTGGTTGTCAATATTGACAAAGAATTAACTGAAATATTTAATACGTATACAATAGATAACTTTTGTGCTATACGAAAAAAAACGTATATTTTTTTAATATAATTGAACTCGTCACCCTCTATCCCAATTCCTGTGTCCGTCCCTACATACCTACTGATTGAGCTTCCCAAACTCCATAGATGTCGCTCACCATTATTTTTCCTATCATGATGACCATATTTTCTTTTCTTCTCTATGCCGATTGCCGAGTGTGAAGTGGAGATTAGATAAACGTGAGATGAAGACTGTGGGTGGTTTCACTTCATCTCCCGTTACTCTTCTAGTCAACTTTATTACTTTCCAATTACGTTTAATATCCTTAATTTAATTTCATTGAATCTTTAATTTTAATAATTTTTCCAAATATATTCAAATTCAATCTCTTCGAAATTTGGGCTCTTACAGCCAATGGCGCTCATACTGTTATAGATGATACAACCACGAATACTTAACTTCGAGATTATGTGGTAATCTTATCATGGAATCATTACCATCCTTGGACCCCTTTGTTTTCTGTTCAACTTTGTTCTTGATTAGAAGACAGATATGCTTTAAGGAGGTCAAATTACTCAACGATTAACTCAGTGGACACAAAATCAATAGCCAGTTCTTCAAGTGTTGCTGCCGAACAGTCTTGTATTACAGCCTCTAGCCCTCTATTGATAATAAGGTGTCAACATTTCTTAACTTTGATGTATGCACATGCAGTAATCTTTGCACTGAAATCAAACTGTCACAATCGGCCATCAGGGCTGTGTGACTATCCATGTCAATATGCTTAAGAGAATTACCGCATGTTGTCAAAAAGTCGATCCATTTTCAGCATTACGCATCATCTCCGGTTTAACAAGATTACTGCATGATGAAATTTCAAGCTTAGTCAGAGGAAGTAAACAATAGGGGACTTCAGACAGCTGCGAACATTAATCGATTCAAAGATCCTTGAGAGAAGAGAATCCTCGTCTATCACTTTTCGGAAAACACCATTTTTATGACCTTCATATTGCGGACTTCCAAGTTTGTAAAGTTGGAAAATGATTTTTCATATCCCCGTAAAATCCCTCACGTAATGATTCCATGCATTCCAGCCTTAGAGTCTCTAGATATGGCAAATGCAGTAATACGGTGTCAACATTTCTTAACTTTGATGCATGCACATGCAGTAATCTTTGCACTGAAATCAAACTGTCACAATCGGCCATCAGGGCTGTGTGACTAAATTGACAAAGCTCTTTGGTATTTCTTTGGATGACTATCCATGTCAATATGCTTAAGAGAATTACCGCATGTTGTCAAAGTCGATCCATTTTCAGCATTAAGCATCATCTCCGGTTTAACAAGATTACTGCATGATAAAATTTCAAGCTTAGTCAGAGGAAGTAAACAATAGGGGACTTCAGACAGCTGCGAACATTAATCGATTCAAAGATCCGGCCTTGAGAGAAGAGAATCCTCGTCTATCACTTTTCGGAAAACACCATTTTTATGACCTTCATATCGCAGACTTCCAAGTTTGTAAAGTTGGAAAATGATTTTTCATATCCCCGTAAAATCCCTCACGTAATGATTCCATGCATTCCAGCCCTTTGATACTTGGAGTCTCTAGATATGGCAAATGTTCCGGTGATGGCTGAGCTTCACAATTGAAACAATTAACAATCTGTAAGGAGACCATGCCAGTAAAGGAAGGACTCTCTATGACTATCCGTTTTGGTAACTTCTTACCACCATACCAATTGATAGTTAATCTTTTCAAGTCCCTATGCGGCTATGTGACTGCATGGCATCAAACACTCTCTCATCCAAGGTTATATCTCACCCTATTATAGGTTCCCAATTTAAAATCAATTCTTTAAGATATCCCTTTTTTACAAAACTTGGCTGTTACACCATCGTCATAACTCAACCCACATATTTTTAAACATCCACGCAGATTGATCAATTCTTTAAACTCTCCCATTTGTTTGAACTTGCCATTACTTAAAACATATACAAAACATATGCAAAACATATGCAAGATCTGTGAATTGTATAAGTGACGTATTCATTGGAGAAGATATTCAATTTTGTTCAAGATATATTCAAGTGTCTTAAAAGTTTAACACCAATTGAATCAGGCAATACTGAAATGCCATATCCTTTTAGAGAAAGTACCGGAAATAAATTTAAAGTTTGATAATAAATCATAGCAACCTTATTGTTGAAGAGCTAGCATGATTTTGAACCATAAAGATGATTGCTTGGTAGGAAAGTATGCATATTATCACGTTTTCTTATTAATTTTGCGTTCAAGAGAACTTTTTGATCACGAACATAGGGCAATCGATAAGACTTGCCTTTTACATCGGCCTGATCAACTGCTGAACCCTTCGACACATACTCGGCTAGATCATGAACAAGGTCGTGCATCACAAACATTGATTTGTACATGCAACTTTGTTGAATGAAGAAGTTTGAGCACAAATGTTTGAAATATGTGCGAGCCACATGCTCATAGTCGCTACTGCTTTCACGAGACTTAACTACGAAGCCTTCGGCCACTCAAAATCGCACCATCTCATCCATGGAAAAATGATAGTCTTTAGGAAATATCAAAAAATAACCAAAACATTGTCTTATCGGTAATGGTAGGTGATAATAACTTAGCCAAAGTGATGAAAGAATGTTGTTTGTTGATTCCAAATTTGCTATGCAATACAGAATTCCACTCATGGTCATCATTTTGTTTCAAAAAAAGTAATCTTCCAAGCATCTTAATTGACAAAGGCAACCCCTTACATTTGCTCACAATATTCTTACCAATTAATTCCAAATTTGGATGTGTACTTGAACTTCCATTTTAAAATGCATAGCTTTGAAATAATGACAAACTTTCGTCATCTGATAACTCATTCAGTCTGTAAGGAGGGGTACAAGGATTCACAATGCGCGCAATATTTTCTTCATGAATAGTAACAATAATCATGCTTCCTGGTGCGCCAACTGAGAAAATTATTTGTAAGACTTCCCGTTTAGCTTTAACATGACTCCAAATATCATCCAAGATAAGTAGAAACCTTTTGAGTTGCGATTCCCCCCTTCAGCTCATTTTGAAGAAACTCTGAATTGTTGCTTGTCTCATTTCCGGTGAATGATTCCAAAAGTTATTTGATAACATCATTAATTTTAAATTTGTCTGACACGCAAACCCAACCTTTTACTTGGAATACTTGATCTGACTGTTCCGAAACTTTACATCTATTATACACAATTGTTGCAAGTGTAGTTTTTACTACACCACCCATTCGATAATAGGTATAACTCGAAGCGCATATCTTTGATATGCAAAACATATGCAAAATGTAGAAATTGTATAAGTGACATATCTATTGGAGAAGATATTCAATTTTTGTTTAAGATATATTCAAGTGACTTAAAAGCTTTAACATCAATTGAATCACACTGAAATGTCGTATCCTTCCAGAGAAAGTACCCACAATGAATTTAATGTTTGATAATAAATCATTGCAACTTTATTGTTAAAGAGCGAGCGATGACTACTTGGTAGGAAAGTATTCAAATGATCAAGTTTTCTTATTAATTTTGCGTTCAAGCGAACTTTATGAGCACAAGCGTAGGGCAGTCGATAAGACTCATGTTTTACATCGGTCAGATCAATCGCTGAACCCTTCGACACATACTCGGCTAAATCATGAACAAGGTCATGCTACTTTGTTGAATGAAGAAATTTGAGCACAAATGTTTGAAATATGTGCGAGCCACATGCTCATAGTTGCTACTGCTTTCGCGAGACTCCACTACAAATCCTTCAGCCACCCGAAATCTCACCATCTCATCCATGAAAAAAAGAGTCTTTAGGAAATATTGAAAAATAACCAAAACACTGTCTTATCGGCAATGGTTGGTGGTGATAATAACTTAGCAAATTTGTTGACTTCCAAATTTGCTATTGAATTCCAAATTTGCTATGCAATACAGAATTCCACTCATGCTATTTTTTCTTTAAAAGAAAGTAACTTTACAAGCATCTTAATTGCCAAAAGCAACCCTTTATATTTGCTTACAATTTTCTTACCATTTGATTCTAAATTTGGATGTGCACTTCAACTTCCATATTGAAATGCGTAGCTTTGAAACAATGACAAAATTTCATCATCTGATAACTCGTTCAGTCTGTAAGGAGGGGTACAAGGATTCAAAATACGCGCAATATTTTCTTCATGAGTAGTAACAATAATCCTGCTTCCTGGTGCGCCGACTGAGAAAATTATTTGTAAGGTTCCCACTTAGCTTCAACATCACTCCAAATATCATCCAACATAAGTAGAAACCTTTTTGTGTTGCATTTCCCCCTTGAGCTCATTATGAAGAAACTCTGAATTGTTACTCGTCTCCTTTTTGGTGATTGATTCCAAAAGTGATTCGATAAACATTATTAATTTTAAATTTGTCTGACACGCAAACTCAACCTTTTACTTGGAATACTTGACCTGACTGTTCCGAAACTTTACATCTATTATACACAATTGTTGCAAGTGTAGTTTTTCTTACACCGCCCATTCCGATAATAGGTATAACTCGAAGTTGATCAAATCTTTAATATGCACTTGAACTTCCATTTTGAAACGCATATCTTTGAAACAATAATCAACTCTCATCCTTTGATAACTCATTCCGTCTGTAAGGAGAAGTATAAGGATTACTGACAATACGAAAATTCGGGAAACATTGAAAACAATTTTCGCAGCTGGAAGTAGAGGATTCTAAATTTTTTCTTTTAGAATAGATGAGTTATATACCATGTCCTCAATCTCAATGGGTTGTCTTTATCGACCACTAGATATTAGCATGCAATGTAATCCTGAACATGCAAATTTATTTTCAAATAACCAATTTTTTCAGCATTTATCCCAGTTAGTGATAACATTTCCGTTATTAGGACTAGAGCCTTCGACTATAAGCATAATTTATAGTTGACATAACAACATCAACAATCCGATGAAAATTATTCAAGTATCAAATTCAGGTTGGTACCGTGCATGGCCCGAGCTTCAAGAGTCTAATATTCACAAGTACCCTGTACGAGTTTGCGCCGATCGAACACGACAATGATGCGAACAAGAAGAACGAAAACGAAATTGACACGATTATTTACCCTGGTTCGACACCTCCTGTGCCTACTCCAGCAACCAAAGTGAGAGCCGATTTTATTGAGCTTTTGAGAACAATTACAACTTCAGCACTATTACAGATGTTGCAGAGAATCGAAACGAACAACAATCACAGGCTAATTTGCTCTAAACTCGAAAACCCCCTTTCTGGTATTTTCGCTCAAGAACCCTAACTTCCGAATTGCAGAACTAAAGAAGAAGACTCAGGCGCGGGATGAGTTTATATCTCTGCTGACGAAACGACACCGTTCGGGATCCAAACGACTCCGCTCAAATCAGCCAACTGGACTGTAACCGACTGTCACGTGCCATCCACGGACTTCGCGCTCCACTTGAATCTTCATCAAAACGACGCCGTACGCCCCGAAGCACAAATCCCAGTTTTGGTTCAAACTGATTCATCCTCACTGCAAATTCCAGATTGATTTAGCCATTCCATACACCAGCACAAAACCATTGAAGCTCAAATCCATACAGCTCAATAAAACTCAGGGCATAACAAGTTGAGTTCCAACATTCATATACCTGTAAACTCTCATGCAATATGTATTAGATGTATTCGTATGATTGATTAATTTGTATAACATGTAAAAACTTACTTGAAAAAAATAAATAATATCAACAATCCGACAATGAATATTCATAGAATCTAATTGAACCACCTGTCGAACCACTCAACGAAGCGATTTTTCGGATTCAGTAAAATGGCGGGAAAATCCCTAGAAATTGAAATAGAAGAAATAGAAACCCCACAATTAGGGCTAGCGTGAAATGGAAGGGAGTGAGAGCGAAGCTGTGTTCAACCACTTCAATTTGAATCCACAGGGATTTGTCAATGAAGTCCTCAATTCGGTCGAGGATATGGTCGACGGCGCCTTCGACTATTACCATCAATAATCCTCTTCGCCTTGCAGGGAAGCTGAGAATATTGTCGGATCCAGTGGGGCGGGTCGAGCTGCGGAACGGGAGAAGGTAGGGGAAGTTCAGAATTTTGATCTTCCTTAGTTATGAATTTTAATGTTGAGTTAGGGTTTGGTAAGATAGTGCGAGTTGTGGGCTAACGCGATGGGAAGTCACTTAGATGTGAGTTGTGGATTTTTGTTGTTGTTCTAGGGTGTTGTGAGATCTTGAAGAAAATGGTGCAACATGTGTTGGACCAAAAATTGGGTTTGTGGGAGAAGTACTGCATTTCGCATGTGTTTGCGGTTCCGGACGGTTTCTCGTCGACTGAACAGGTGTGCTTGATTCTTTCTACAAGTGATTCTTGGCTTTTTTTAATGTCCCCATTTGGTGTAATATTGCCTCTTCAAATATTAGAAGTAGTACGCTGGCTAAGTACCTGGGTTTTTTTTTTCAAGATTGATTATTTGAGCTTGACAAGGTAGTTTTTATTTTCAGGAGGTTCGGAGAATTTTATTTTGATGGTATTTAATTTGTGAGTTGACATAATAACGTGTGCAATCCTGACCGTTGTGATAGTCATGTTGGTGACTATGTGGTTCTGAGTTCTGACGTGACATCCAATCAACTAATACTTCCTTGATTTGTTCTTCGCTTCAATCTGCTAAACCTCGCCCGCCCTTGGTCGGACAAATCAGTTCTCTGAGCTGGAAACACACCCTTTGCCTATGCCACGCCATGAACAACAACAACACACCGCGGCCTGAAATGCAGGCACTGACGCCTGAACAAGTCTACAACATCATCCCCATCCACAACCTCCTCGCTGACCACCCCTCTCTCAGATTTCCCGAAGTCCGGGCCGCCGTGGCCGCCTTGAAGACCGTCGGGGACTTGCGGAGGCCGCCGTTCGTTCAATGGGACCAGGATAATGATTTGCTGGACTGGCTTGCAGCTTTCTTTGGTTTCTAGGAGGATAACGTAAGGAACCAGCAAGAGCATCTGGTTTTACATCTGGCAAATTCGCAAATGCGGATGCAATCGCCGCCTGATAACATTGATATGTTGGATTATTCTGGAGTGATTAAGAAGTTTAGGAAAAGGTTTCTGAAGAATTATTCCAGTTGGTGTTCTTATTTGGGTGTTAAATCGAATATTTGGATCTCTGATAGAAGTCATGATCCAAGGAGAGAGCTGCTTTACGTTTCTCTTTACTTGCTGGTGTGGGGCGAGTCTGCTAATTTGAGGTTTATGCCTGAGTGTATTTGTTATATTTTTCATCAGATGGCGATGGAGTTGAATAAGATATTGGAGGATTATACTGACGAGAATATCGGGAGGCCAGTGTTGCCTTCCGTGTCTGGTGAAAATGCATTTTTGAATAGGGTGGTGAAGCCTATTTATGACACGATTAAGGCTGAGGTTGAGAGTACTAAGAATGGGACTGTGCCGCATAGTGGCTGGAGGAGTTATGATGATATTAATGAGTACTTTTGGAGTAAGAGGTGCTTTCAGAAACTCAAGTGGCCGATCGATGTCAGGAGTAACTTCTTTGTGGCTGGGAGGAGTAAGCATGTGGGAAAGACTGGATTTGTGGAGCAGAGATCTTTCTGGAACCTGTTTCGGAGCTTCGACAGATTGTGGATCATGCTGGTGCTGTTCCTTCAGGCAGCTATCATTGTTGCCTGGGAAGAGACAACATACCCATGGCTGACATTGAGTGAAAGATCAGTTCAAGTAAAAGTACTTACAGTCTTCATAACATGGAGTGCATTGAGGTTTCTCCAGGCCCTTCTAGACTTCGGGACACAATACAGTTTGGTCTCGAAAAAGACGTTGTCCTTGGGAGTCAGAATGGCGTTGAAAGCAATTGCTGCTGCAGCGTGGATTTTTGCTTTTGATTTTCTGTATGGAGGGATTTTGTCACAAAGAGATATTGCCCAACGATGGGATAACATACAGGTTGAAAGCCGTATACTGAATTTTCTTGTGGGTGCACTGGTCTTCCTTGCCCCGGAAATTTTAGCAGCAGCTTTCTTTATAATTCCTTGGATATGGAATTTTATAGAGAAGACCAACTGGAAGATCTTTCATATGTTATCATGGTGGTTCCAAAGCCAACTCTTCGTTGGTCGTGGCTTACGTGAAGGGTTGATCAATAATATAAAATATGCTTCATTCTGGGTTTTGGTGCTTGCTACAAAATTCTCGTTTAGCTACTTTCTGCAGATTAAGCCATTGGTAGCCCCAACGAAAGCCATTTTGAATTTGACAGGCATAAAATATGAGTGGCATCAGTTTTCTGGCAATAGCAACAAGTTTGCTGCAGGGGTGTTGTGGCTTCCAGTTGTCTTAATATATCTGATGGATGTGCAAATCTGGTACGCCATTTTCTCATCTTTTGTGGGTGCAACTGTTGGTCTATTTGAGCATATAGGCGAGATCCGAAACATTCAACAATTTAAACTTAGGTTCCAGTTTTTTGCTAATGCCGTTCAGTTTAATCTCATGCCGGAAGAGCAGCTGCTGAATACAAGGGGAACTCTGCAGAACAAATTTAATGATGCCATCCGCAGGTTGAAATTAAGATATGGGCTTGGTACTCCTTTTAAAAAGCTGGAATCCAATCAGGTTGAGGCAAACAAGTTTGCCTTGATATGGAATGAGATCATTACAATTTTCAGGGAAGAAGATATTGTTAGTGACCGTGAGGTTGAGTTGCTGGAGCTTCCTCCAAAATCTTGGAATGTTAGAGTTATACGCTGGCCATGCTTGCTTTTGTCGAATGAGTTGCTGCTCGCTCTCAGTCAGGCCAGGGAATTCGTAGATGCTCCTGACCGTTTGATCTGGTATAAGATCAGCAAGCATGAGTACAGACGTTGTGCTGTAATAGAAGCTTATGACAGTGTCAAGCATTTGTTACTAGAGATCATCAAGTACAATACTGAAGAGCAAACCATTCTCAAAATGCTGTTCAAGGAAATAGAGCACTCCATTGAAATTGAGAAGTTTACCAAAACATTCAAAACCACTGCACTGCCCTTGATCCATAAAAAGCTTGAAACTCTTCTTGTCGAGTTTAACAGGCCAAAGATCGACATTAACAAGGTGGTGAAAGTTTTACAGGCACTATATGAGATAGCTATTCGCGATTTTATCAAGAAAAAAGGACCACTGAGCAGCTGCAAGAGGATTGTCTGGCAACACGTAATTCAGCCTCGGCAACTAGTCTACTTTTTGAAAATGTTGTTGAGTTACCTGATAGAAGCAATGAGACATTCTATCGCCAGGTTCGACGTTTGCACACCATTTTGACATCCAGGGACTCGATGAGCACTTTTCCGAGGAATCTTGAGGCTAGGCGCCGCATTGCCTTCTTTAGCAAT
This sequence comes from Rhodiola chrysanthemifolia, assembly GCA_033675395.1. NCBI lineage: Eukaryota > Viridiplantae > Streptophyta > Magnoliopsida > Saxifragales > Crassulaceae > Rhodiola > Rhodiola chrysanthemifolia. The sequence continues at coordinate 37,247,376 of CM066204.1, forward strand.
TCATTGTTTATGAATATCCCTCATGCTCCTCAAGTTGAGAAAATGTTGGCCTTCAGTGTACTGACCCCATATCATAAAGAAGATGTAATATACTGCAAGGAGCAGCTCAGAACTATAACGAAGATGGGATTTCCATACTGTATTACTTGCAGACCATCTATGATGATGAGTGGAAGAATTTTGTTGAGCGGATGCGTAGAGAAGGAATGGTCAAAGACAGTGAGTTGTGGACAGAGAAGCTGGAGGATCTCCGGCTTTGGGCATCATACAGGGGTCAGACACTTGCTCGTACGGTGAGAGGAATGATGTACTATTATAGGGCCCTGAAAATGCTAGCTTTTTTAGAATCGGCCTCTGAGATGGACATCGGGGATGGGTCTCGTGAACTTGGCTCGATGAGGCCTAGTAACAGCTTTGATGTTGGAAACTCTGAAGGCTCGAATCATCATAAAAGTTTAAGCAGGAACATAGTTCTGTCAGCTTGTTATTCAAAGATCACGAGTATGGGACTGCCTTGATGAAGTATACTTATGTAGTTGCTTGTCAGATTTATGGTGCTCAAAAGGCTAAGAAGGATCCTCATGCTGATGAGATTCTGAATTTGATGGAAACCAATGAAGCCTTTCGCGTTGCTTATGTTGATGAGGTTCCTTCGGGGAGGGATGAAATGGATTATTACTCTGTCCTTGTGAAATATGATCAGAAGTTGGAGAAGGAAGTAGAAATATACCGGGTTAAGTTGCCTGGTCCATTGAAACTTGTGGAGGGAAAACCAGAAAACCAGAATCATGCCTTCATTTTCACTCGTGGTGATGCAATTCAGACTATTGATATGAATCAAGACAACTATTTTGAGGAAGCACTCAAGATGCGTAATCTATTGGAAGAGTTTGGAAGAAAATATGGAATAAGAAAGCCTACGATCTTGGGAGTTCGTGAACATATATTTACTGGTTCTGTTTCATCAGTTGCACGGTTTATGTCGGCGCAGGAAACAAGTTTTGTCACCTTGGGACAGCGTGTTCTTGCTAACCCATTGAAGATCAGGATGCATTATGGGCATCCTGATGTTTTTGACAGGTTTTGGTTTCTGACTCGTGGTGGTATCAGCAAGGCCTCTCGAGTAATCAACATCAGCGAGGATGTTTTTGCTGGGTTTAATTGTACTCTGCGACTGCGTGGAGGCAATGTGACACACCATGAGTACATCCAAGTTGGCAAAGGAAGGGATGTTGGGTTAAACCAAATCTCCATTTTCGAAGCAAAGGTAGCGAGTGGAAATGGTGAGCAAGTGCTTAGTAGAGATGTCTATCGGTTGGGTCACCGGCTGGATTTCTTCAGAATGCTGTCATTTTTTTACACAACGGTCGGGTTCTTCTTCAATACCATGATGGTAGTGTTGACTGTGTATGCTTTTCTCTGGGGACGTCTCTATCTTGCTCTTAGTGAAGTTGAAGCTGCTGCAGCCTCGAACAGCAGCAGTAACAAAGCATTGGCGACAATCTTGAATCAACAGTTCATCATTCAACTTGGTCTACTCACTGCTCTTCCGATGATTGCGGAAAACTCTCTCGAGCATGGGTTCCTTGGAGCTATATGGGATTTTATAAAAATGCAGCTGCAGTTATCCTCTGTGTTCTACACATTTTCCATGGGAACTCGCACTCACTTCTTTGGCCGGACTATTCTTCATGGGGGTGCAAAGTACAGGGCGACTGGACGTGGTTTTGTTGTGCAGCATGTAAGTTTTGCAGAAAATTACAGGCTTTATGCTCGTAGTCACTTTGTCAAGGCAATTGAGCTTGGTCTGATACTTGTTGTTTATGCTGCATACAGCCCTGTCGTCAAGGGCACCTTTGTTTACGTAGTCTTGACCATCTTTAGTTCTTATTTGGTCTTATCATGGTTTATGGCTCCATTTGTCTTCAACCCTTCAGGTTTTGATTGGCTAAAAACTGTTGATGACTTCGACGATTTTATGAACTGGATTTGGTTCCGCGGCAGTGTATTTGCAAAAGCTGAACAAAGTTGGGAGAACTGGTGGAAGGAGGAGCAAGATCATTTGAGAACAACAGGACTATTGGGGAAGCTCTTGGAGATTATTTTGGACCTACGTTTCTTCTTCTTTCAGTATGCAATTGTGCATAAGCTAAATATTGCAGATGGCAGTACAAGTATCGCAGTTTACTTGTTGTCTTGGATTTACATACTGTCGGCTTTTGGGCTCTTTGTTTCGGTTTCGTTGGCTCACGACAAATATGCTGCGAAAAAGCACATCTACTATCGGCTAGTCCAGTTCACCGTGATAGTATTTGTGATAATTGTGATAGTTGCCTTGCTGCAGTTTACTGGCTTCCAGTTCATTGACATCTTCACTAGTATGCTTGCAAGTTGCAATGGTGCCTACAGGGTGGGGTCTTCTTTTAATTGCTCAAGTTTTTCGCCCTTTGCTACAAGCCCCAAGCTTTGGAGTAGTGTTGTTTCTGTCGCTCGGCTGTATGACATAATGTTTGGAGTTATTATCATGACTACAGTGGCGCTGCTGTCATGGATGCCTGGATTCCAGTCTATGCAGACAAGAATACTTTTCAATGACGCCTTCGGCAGAGGTCTTCGGATATTCCAAATCGTGACAGGCAAAAAAATCAACTAAGGATATGTGATCCTACGACTCAAGGTCAAGGGGAACAAAAACAAGCATAATACACTACAAATTCGGTGGATAATGGACAAGCAGCTGTAAATTATTTTTTTGATAGTGCTGTAAATTATTTTTAGGATCTATCTAAATCTCAGATTGGGATGACAAAAGAAGAGATGTTAGATTACCTTGAATTCATTCCAAGGAAGTTAAGAGATTCCCATAATGCTTTGTTAATGACTCCTTTTACAGAGAATGATATTATCACTGCTGTTTTTCAATTGTCTCTGTCAAAAGCGCCCGGCCTTGATGGTTTTCTTTCTTCGTTTCTTCATTCTTGCTGGAATACTATTAGACATGATTTTATTGCCGAATGCCTTGACTTTTTTAATTATGGAATTCTCAATGAACATCTTAATGATACACTTATTGTTTTGATTCCAAAGCAGAAGAAGGCAGACAAACTAGGAGAATTCAGACCAATCAGCCTCAACAACACCATTTCAAGAGTGATTTCGAAGTGCATTGTCAACAGATTGCAAGATCTTCTAGCAGATTTAATTTCTCCAGCCCAAAGTGCATTCATAAAAGGTAGACTTATCACCGACAACTTTCTTATTGCTCAAGAAATTTTTCATCATATTAAGAATGTTGGTAGTCGGCGAAGGAAGTTCTTTGGAGCCTTGAAGTTAGATATGTCTAAGGCCTATGATAGAATTGAGTAGCAATTTTTAGAATGTATGCTCCTTCAACTGGGCTTTCATACATCGTGGGTTCATCGTGTCATGACATTGGTTGGAAGTACTAGATAGTGCATTAGAACAAATGGGTCAGTCTCTGAGTTATTTAAACCTCAAAGGGGACTTCGTCAAGGTGATCCTCTCTCTCCCTATCTCTATATTATTTGCTCGGAGTGGCTTAGCCAATTTCTATATTATTTGCAAGAGTCGGGCATGATTAGTGACTAAACATTAAAATTAACCAGAATGCACCTGCAATAACTCACCTGCTATTTGCTGATGACTGCCTCTTGTTTTTTAAAGTGGATGCAAATTCGGCTAGTGATATTTTGTCAAGATATGAAAAATTATCCGGTCAGGTCATCAATTATACAAAATCTGAGTTTGTTATTAGCAGAAATGCACCTGATGACATTATTCTGAGTTTTGTGAATACTTTACATGTTAGAAAAGTTGGTTTCAACATTAAATATCTGGGACTCCCTCTTAATCTTAAAAGAATGATGGATGAAAGTTTTTCAGGGATTGGTGTACTAACTTTTTGTCTGCTGGAGGTAAAGAAATCTTGATTAAAATGGTGCTTGAAGCCTTACCACAATTCTGGACTTTTTACTGTTAAAATTGCATATGACCTGATTATAGCTTCATATAATATTATTGAATGCCATCATTCAAGGGAATCTTCTGATGCGAGCAAATTAAAGGCCTTTTGGAAATTATTTTGGAAGCTACCAATATCATGAAAGATTAAAATTTTTGGTTGGAAGTGTTATTATAATGTTTTGTATTCAGGAGAGAATCTACATAGGAGAGGTACGAAAGAAAATCTGTGTAGTATCAAGGAAAGTGAACACTTTGAAAGATTTACATCAATGGCTGACCTGTTATTCCATTGCTTCCAACATCAAGAAATTAAAATGTTCTGTTTAACTCTGGTAGCTTTGTGGTATATCTGGTTTGTAAGGAATTCTGTTAAACATGGAAAGTCGTTTTCGGCCCCCTCAGTTACAGCTTGGAGAATTAAATCTGGTGGATCAATACAGAAAATATATATATAACATTTGGACCCATTTAATTCCTGTGATTCTACTTTTGAATGGGGTAAGCCTCCAACAGGTATCCTGAAGGTGAATCGTGATGCATCATAGGACGAGGTAACTAAAGAAGGTGGGCTTTGTTTGTGACGATGCTGGAACTGTTTTGAGTGTAATAGCAAAATATATTAGCAATGCTACACTACATCATCTGTGGATTGTGAAGGACAAGCACTTCTGAAAAAATTAATTTTTGAAATTGACTATTTAAAAGTTTTCTCTATGCTGCATAACAGATGTAATATTAAGGAGCATGTAATCTGAATGGTTTAAAAAAGTGTATGAAAATTTCTGGTGTAAATGAGCAATGGACTATTTCTCTGGAAAGGCGGGGGAGGCAGACAGTCTGGCCAATGGAATTGCCAGATATTCAAGAATGCATGGATGGTGCTGGACTAGGCTTGATTGTATTACTAGTATAAGTCCTCTGCTAAACATCTTTTCATCAACAACAACAAAAAAAGTGGAACAAAAACAAGGGGTTGATCGACTTGGAGCGCGCGTCATTGTAATTTGGCAACGGGAGCAAATTGTTTGCACAAACTTTTGATATCTTGAAACTGGATGCGGTTCATCATGTGTTTCTTCATCCATTCAGTGTTTGTAGTTACTTCAAATCATAGGCTTAACTCTCAGGTGTACGGTACATTTTCTTGTAGCTACTCGTCACTTTGCTCTATACTATTGCGGCTTATCAGTTCCCCAAAAAAAAAATCCTTTTCCACAACCATCATAAATGGAGACATCTTTCAAAACAAAAGTTAGTTGCACAATAGTAGCGCTCAAATAAGATTTTTTTTTTTTTCGGAAACTTTGAGAACTCTTTCGTTATGCATTTTTGTCTTTGTTATGCACCTTTGAAAACGCATCAATTTTTGTCTAACTGTACTTTTTCGAAAGCTGAAAATATATCTTCGTAAAATGCATGCTCGAAACTAAGAAAAAAGTGAGTCAGACACGTCTCTATTCCATATTCAAATATGCAACTTCATTCAACTCGGACAAAATTGAAGATATTTGTGTTGTGTTGCTTGCGATGAAAGCAAAACTAATTGGGCTCATATCGACCCGGTTGCAAAGTCCGGCCCAATAATTTCATCTGAAACATCATCATACGTCTCCTCCGACAGTGTCAACCACACTCCTCCTCGCAATTCAACGATCCAATGGCGACCAAAACGCTGCTAGTGCGCCCCTTCGCGGTCGTAGCTTCCCGTTCCATATTCCAATCTACCAAACCCTCTCCGATTACCCTACGGCCTATGTCGGTGCGTTTAATCGGGTCGAATACAGCGCCGGCTGTCGGCGTTGCGGTGGACAACCGCGGCGCTGAGGTCCGATTTCGCTACGGATTCGGGTTGATGGTTGAAGGAGGTCGTGGTTTGCGGAGGTTTAGTGCTGGAGCCACCCACGTCAACGATCCTGGATCGATTGATTCGCCTCTTATGCAGTCCATGGAGAAAAAGGTTTGATCTTTATTTTATGGAAATGGATTTTACTACTTAATTTTTTTTATTTCTTATTATCTTAGGGTTTGGTTTGGAGTTGTAATTGGTGATTTTCATCAGAATTACTCGTAGTTATATTATGTACCCATATGTTGGTTGTGGTTATAGTTTAATATCTTTAAGAATAAGCCACAAATTTTGCTTTCTTAATAAGCTTGATTCCGATACTGAATTGCTTAATGAGTTTCAATTAGTGGCGAGTTTGTAACTGGAGGCCAAGAGTGATTTGATGTTTTCATTGGCTTGTATGGCCTGTGATAAACTAGGATGGTTTCATTTCAATTGATTAATGTTTCAGCTTCGGAAAGGGTTGTAGACTAGTAGGTGTCCAGGAACCAGGATGGTTGATTGAAATCGTTTTGTCCGTTTTGTACCGGTTGTGACTATGAGTAGAACTAATCTGATATTCTTCTCTAGTTATTCGGTAATGGTTATTGTGAGAACTTTGGTACCGGTTAACTCACTTATTCTTTTAAAAGATCTTGATTTTGTATTTATGTTGAACCTCTTGCGATGTGTGACAGATAAAAGAAGAATTAAACGCGGAGCATGTGAGCGTGAAGGATGCTTATGGTGATGGTCGACATGTAAGGTAAGGTTGAATTTGTGTGAAGGTCTAGTTGTAAAAGTAAATGGTGCTATGCGTCCACCTTTGAATTCGTCAAACAATTACTTTTTGTTGCTAAATCTAGTGATGACTTGGAATGTCATACATCAGCTATTATGTTGAACATGTTGATTGGTTTTAATGCTTCTCTTACATTAGGGTCGAGTATATGTGAAATTAAGTTGAATTCCTGATTGTCTATAACGTATCTGCTTCTACTCTAGAGTGAATGGTGTGTGTGTGTGTGTGTGTGTGTGTGCGCGCATGTTTGCTTTACTTACAAATCTATTCATTTAAGATTTTTCTGGTTATGAATCCACAAGTTGTTTTCAACAAGCCGTTAATGTAGTTCCAAGCATCAGAACGAATATGGCTCAACGGCTGTTGTAGTGAATTATTTGTTAGTAAATGTGGTTGCTCGTATATTTGATTGGATATTGCCTATCCCAAAATGGTACTTATACCTTGTGATTTAGTTTTCTACGCTGCAGTGTCTTTAGGCTAACTTGATGAGGTTAAATGGTTTAACAACTGTTTGAAACATGTGGGTTTTATCGTATCAAAACAAAAATGACAAAAATGTCCATAAAACACACACATCTAGATGCCCCGGGTTCATTCTGATTTCTGATTGTGATTCCTCTGGGCTGTTTTTGCAGCATCGATGTCATCTCTACATCCTTCGAGGGTCAATCAGCAGTCAACAGACAAAGAATGGTCTACAAAGCCATCTGGGGAGAGCTACAGAACACTGTGCACGCAGTTGACCAGATGACTACCAGAACACCAAGCGAAGCAGCCCAGAATTAAATCCTCCAGCACCACCCATCTCGCCACTTCAACCAAATCTCATAACAGAAAGAAGAAAGTCTCACTCATTGAGAGTGTTATAGTTTTGCGACTTTTATTCAAGTCCTTGTACTCATAGCTCTGGGATTTTCGAGCTGAAAAGTTGTAAATTTATTCTGATTGAAGGCAAACAACCGATTCGATTCAGAATGGACTTTTTTACAGTTCTGTTGCGAGGTTTTGTTAAGTGAAACCACGTCCGATTTTCTGTAACTTGAGATCTGAACTCAAGTTCAAAAAATTGATGTAAACCAAGAAAAAGTAAATCTGAGATCATCAGAATTGAGAATGATTTTTTCACTGGAAAATCTTAAGATTTCATTTCCATTTAAGCACTTTTTATGGAAATGAAGCTTAACACTTAAGCTGCTTTTCCAATCATCAAATACAGTTTTGATAGCCACTACAATAAATAAAATCAGTCCAAGCAGGAGCTGCAAATTAAAGAGCTGCTGCTAGTCTGCTACACTACACCATCTTGCCATCTTTACCAAATACTACCTGCAACTTCAGCCAAGGCAGCATCAGCCTCTGCCTGGCTGTGGTTCTTCCTGAGCGATGGTTTCGAGGGTGGAACCGGAACACCCTTGATAAGGCAGCCAACAGACGTAGCGAAAGTTTCAATTCCCATCGAAGGCTTGATCTTATTCATTTCATGCACACTGCCAGCAGCACTTGTGGTGAATGGATACCCTCCATACCTCAAAGTGCGGCCGCGTGCTGCGGTTAGGATGAAGAGAAGGGAGAGGAGGAAAAGAACTTGCTTGTTGAAAGCCATTGAAGAAATCTCTCAAGTTTTTTTTTTTCGTTGCTTCTGTGTGGTCTGGCTCAAGAGCTCCTGAGGGGATTTTATAGTGTGAAGATGTTATGTAGAAGAAAAATAAGTTAAAAATATTAATTAATGAGAGGAAAATATAAAATAGAAAGAAATTTAATGTATTAATGATGCCGTTGAGGACAATTTAAATTGTTAGTATTTTTCAGTACTTATAATAATTAAGTTTAATGACAGCTCGCATCAACTATAGTCAACAGTTCATACTTATCTATTATCAAAAAAAAACATACACATTAAATAATTATCAAGAATCGTAATTTAAACTTTCCAGTTCAAATATTTACGAATTATCATTCTGAAAAAAATAAATAAAAAGAAAGACTTGCTTGGTTTTGAGTTTCATTGATTGATCATACAAGACTTGTAGTTTTTCTTTCTAAATGGTCAAGCTTATTTTAGAGTTTGACATTGTAAATTGTAATAACTTGCTTTTGAACTTGTAGAAGTTGGTTAAGAACGTTTTTTTCCTACTTTATTTCTTTATTGATTTTTGTACTTTTGTTAATCACTCCCTCATATCATATATGTTCTTGCATTTAATTCCATATTTCGTGGATTTTATCATTAATTTTATTTTCTCTTTACTTTTTCTTAGTTTTAATTATATATGTTATTCTTTTTATTTTCAAATTGAGGACAAAATCTTTATAATTATGGTAAGGGATCAAGAATATGTGTGCTTTCTTGGACTTTAGCATGAAGTTCTTGTGCTTTGCTTCCACATATTGTAATTTTATAATTTAAAATTATTTATAAGGGTCTACCGAATATTAATTTAATAATTATAAAGAATTGCAATCTAAACTTTCCGGTTCAAATAATTTTGGATTATCATTTTAAGAGAAAAAGGAAAAAAACTTGCTTTTTTTTTTGAGTTTCGTTGACTCTGATACAAAACTTTGATTTTTCTTTCTAAATGCTCAAGCTTATTATAAAGCTTTTTCTTTTTAATAAAATGCATGTTACAGATACAATGGCGAAAAATCTAGCTGGGAACAGGTCCAAAAAAATAAACAAATCAAGCTTATTTTAGAGTTTGACTTGGTTATAGTTTGCTTTAAAGTTGTGTAATTGGTTAAAAAATTGTATTCCTATTTGATTACTTTATTGATTTTTATACTTTTTTTATTCACTCCCCTACTTATGTTCTTGCATTTGCCATATTTAATTTTTAATTTTTGATTATATTTGCTTTCTTTTTCAAACCGTGAGACAAAATCTTTACGGGTGTGATTTCTTAATTATGTTGAATATGAAGAGAAATAGAGATAAATTAAATTTAAACGAAATTAAAAACACAGTAAAATATGGAAGTATACAAGTAGGGGCACGTGAGGCACGATTTGGGTCACTCATTTAGATAATGTGGCGGGGAATAGTACCGAATAGTGTTTTGCTTTTTGTTTTTTGCTTTTTGAATAGTGCAGAATTTTTGTAGTGGGACACGTGAGTACGTGACGCACCCAGAAAGCACGAGGGTTTAGATGTGTGGCTCAGATCGTGCCTTACCGCCTCATTCTTAGAAGGGGTGCCTTATTTGAACGCTCCTATATTAAAATATTATTACTTCATAATCTTTTCTCATTTATTACCATCACTTAAAAATTGTCCCGACAAAAAACACAACAAAAACAGAATCATCTAAAACAAGCCGATGACATTTTTCGAAGCAGTGAGACCTCCATCAACAATAAGGTTATGTCCAGTAACATATCTGGACTCATCACTAGCCAAATACAGAGCTGCTTCGGCTATGTCAATTGCCTTAAGAGCCGGCGCGTTATACTCCACCATTCCTCTCAGCATTTTCTCAGTCTTTTCCGCAGCCTCTTCATCCGCACTGTCTTGGCTTTTCGGGCTCAATGCATTCAACAACATTGATGTTGGGACTGCACCCGGAGATATGCAATTTACTCTTATGCCGTACCGCCCGAGCTCGCAAGCAGTGTTTTTTGTTAGGCCTACTATGGCGTGCTTTGAGGCCGTGTATGCGTGCGGCCCCAACGCACCCGTCACCCCTGACACACTGGCGGTCGATATTATACAACCACCTGAATCAAACATTGGATATGACTGATACTCTCAGAATACAAAATAAATAATACATAAAGTCATATAACACCTTAATTATCATCATTCTCGATCGAGTCTTTTTTTATAATTTATATTCTTCCTTTTATCGCAACAAAGATTCAATTATGACTCATTTGTTGTCAATTTGTCATATTCTGTCCTGAGCAGTTTCCATATTTGTCAAGTACATTTCTATATAATTAGATGCTAACTATTATCAGTAACAAGTTTTTATTCACAAGTCATTCTATTCTTCACATAGTATCAGAGCTAGCAACGTGGATGTCTTTGAATGAGAACACACAAAAAATAATAATAAGAAAAACTATGTTGCATACCTCCTCTTGGAATCATGACGCTAGCAGCATGCTTAATACCTAATGCACCACCTCTGACATTCACACTCATGACTTTATCAAATTCATCAGCGTCAAAATTTAGTATGCTGTTGGTGCCCTCATATTTACCGAGAATGCCAGCATTGTTGAAGAGGATGTCGAGGTGGCCATGACGAGAAATCGCGGCGTTTATCAAGTTCTTGATGTCGTCTTCAGACGCAACGTCGCAACGGATGAAAGTAGCATCAGGTAGAGAGTCTGAAAGAGCTATTCCAAGCTTTTCATTCACATCACCTATGATCACTTTTGCTCCATGTTTCGCAAAGAGTTCCACAGTCGCTTTTCCGATCCCGTCTGCGCCTCCGGTGATCACTGCCACTTTGCCTGCCAACCTAAGCCACAGACAGTGCACATAATAAATATAAATTTTGGAAAATAAAATTTTCATATATGAACAATGAAAATTAAGAAAGAAAAAAAAACATATGTTGTAATAGAAAATAATGAACACGAGTTTTTTTAACGTTATTAAGATGCATAATTTTGATCAACTACCTTTTAGAAGATGAAGTGTTTTCTTCATTCTCCGTCGCCTGAATGGAGGTTTTCTCTGCTACGGCTTCTGCAGACATTTTCTAATTATCAACTAATTCGATGGAAAAAGAGAAGAAGAAGAGAATTAATGGCACTGAAGTATAGAGAATAAGGCTTTTGTAGACTTCATATAGATTGAAAAAATTTGCACCAAAAAATAAAATGTATTCATAAACTAGTAATAAATCTAATAAATTTTATTTTTTTCTAATTAAGTATTTTGTCAAACTTATTTATGTCATATATATTTTGAAAATTGATCAAATCTTTTACTACCAAAGCTAAAAAATCAGTAGGGAATAAACCTTATCAACTTTTAGATATCACCTAACACGAGGATCGCTCAATTGAGGACACCCCAAAATGGGAAGGATCTAGGGACAAATCTCATCCATTAGATTATCACACATCTAAACCCCCACCCTCGTGCTTTGTGGGTGCGTCACGTGTCCCACTACCAAAATACATCAACAGTAAAAAGCAAACAGTAAAATCAAACTACCAACAGTAAGAAGCAAACAGTAAAATCCCACTACCTTTAATCTCAACCACTAGATCAATATGATCTAATGGCTGAGATTTGTTCCTACGTCCTCCCCATTTTGGGGTGTCCTCAACCGAGCGCACCCCCACCTAACACAGTCTTGAAAAAAGATCTTAATTCTTATCGACACAAACTACTACGCTTCATTTATATTCCATCGTAGAATTAAATTTATATGAAAATTTATTGCGCCATTGAATTTATAGATATATAGGATAGATATCCTAAAGTAAGATTTAATCTTTCTTTATCTTTTATGCGAAAAGGGGTTTGGTCGAGTGGGTTGAACTTTTGACAAATAATCAAGAGGTCAAATGTTCGATTCCTCTGAGTAGCATTTTCTCCTCACTTTATGTAGGAGTGTTATTCATCCTTGTGGATGTGCTTTCGTCCGCGCCAAGACGGACGTGTTGTTCCTCCTTCGTGGAGGTGTTATTCGTCCCTCGTGGACGCTGCCCCGGAGGTGCTGAATTTCAAGCTTATGCTCTTGGATTTCAAGTTAGAGGTGTCTTATGGTTTGTGCTTCAGTGGACGCAATTCAAGTATCAAATCCGGGTTGATGCCGTGCGCGGCCTGTGCTCCAAAAAATCAAGTCTTCATATGTACCCGATTGAGTTCTCATGCAATAGTTATAAGATATATTCGTATGATGATTGATATGTAAGAAACTTCTGTCAAAAATAATATTTCTTTATATTTTATAATGTATGAATTTTACATAAAACACTATTTATAAATGGATTTCTGGCACTTGCATTATCAAATCGTTGTGTTGTCGAGACATGTCTTATTTGCATTTTCAAAGATGTAAAATGTGAAAAGTCAAACCCACCAAATTCGACTCTGCTAGTGGGACAGTGTCAGATGAAGATTGAAAAATGCATTTTTTATCCAATTGTCAAATTTGAATTATCAAATTCTCGAAATATAACAAGCTTTCAATCGAGCGATCCTCTCTTGCTATAGTTATCAGTATCTAAATACGTATACGTATATGAAGCGCTTACTCTATATGCATAGAATGTTGGAGAGTTTTCCAGTTTGTTCATATTGAGTATTTTTGATTCTCAATCTACTCAATTTGTTTGTTTATTTTTTAGAATGCTCAGCTTTTCATAAAACGACGTTCATAATAGCGGTTTAGATATCAGATGCTATTATGTGGACACCGCTTTAGGATAAATATATCATTTATGTCGTAATCGTTGTTGAGTAAGCGTTGAACTACCACATGAAGTCTAAGGTGCTGTCATGAACAGCTGTTTGAACAACACTCTATACTCTCTACTATTTGGGAGAAACGAAGTGCTGACTCCGCTGAGAATAATTTATATACTGATAACTAAAATTTAGAAGTTTCTTATATGAGCCACTTTGGTGTTAGACGATTGTCGCCGACATTTTTATTTATTTATTTATGGAAGTGAGTATTTTGCAACTAAATTGTCGAATTCAACATATATGGGAACCACTGTACTCAATTGAAACATTTTCTTAAAATAATAATTCGGAGTGAAGATCAAAAATACACAGTCACAGTGCTATCCACTTTGCTGCCCCCAGTTCAACAAAATTCTAGGGTTTCAGTAAGCATGAAAGCCCTGAGAATCACATTCCCGTCTCTGCTAAGGTCCAACCTTTCATCGCGCTTTCTTTCTTCAACCACACAATTGGACGAAGCGTCGATCAGAGAAGTTGAGAAGATTCTACGCTACCAATTTAAAAACAAGGCGCTTTTGGATGAAGCGCTCACGCACCCTTCTTGCGCCCTTCAATCTCCCAACTATGAGCGGCTTGAGTTCGTTGGGGATGCTGTTCTGGGATGTGCTATGAGTAACTATTTGTTCAGGTCTTACCCGGAGCTTGGTCCAGGCGAACTCACTCCCCTCCTTGTGGCGAATGTGAGCAACGAGAGGCTTGCTCGGGTCGCTGTTAGACATGGATTTTATAAGTATTTGAGGCACAATGCTGCTGGAATGGATGACAAGGTACGCCCCAAATTTAGAACTATGATTTGTCCATGTCAAAAAAAACTGGCTTTGTTAGGAATTGTGCCGATGATGATTACTGTTTGAATGTGTAAAGCAATTCGTATACGATCTAATGATGGTTTAGATATTGGGCTAGATAACATTATTCTTCTGATCGTATACTGACTTACATATTCTTATCGTCAACTAATTTGTTTTGGGTCGGGGCGAGAGAGGAGAGCCCTAGAGTCAAGCGCCTCGGGTGTGCAAGCGAGATAGTTCTATTGAGCTTTCAAAGAGGCTTTTTGCCCCTAGTGTTAAGTGCCTCTAGTGCTTGAATGAGCTCTTCTGAGTTTTTAGAGGGTTGGGCTAGAGTTGGTAGCGAGAGAGTTCTATGTAGTGTTTTTTTAGTGTTTTTGGTCCTATGGACCTCAGTGTGTTTTTAGTGCTTGGTCCTATGGGCCTCAGTGCGTCTGAATCCTTCATTTTCGGTGGTGAAAATCCACTTATGAATCAAAAAAAAAAACTAATTTGTTTTGGAAATTGGATGAGGATATTACCATGCAAAGTTGGTCATGATATGAGTTCTTGGGTCGTTTGGTAGAGTTTTTTTTTAAAATGACCCAAACGAGTTTCGGGATTTCAGAATAACCCATGCGAGTTTCATATTTCAAAGCTGACCCATTTTTAATGAAACCGGATCCTCATGCAGGGCCGTCTCAAGGTCATTGGGGGCCTGAAGCGAAAAAAAAAATTTGGGCCTTTTTAACATAATTTTCAAATAAATGGGGCCTTATTTTTAAGGTGAGTCCTTTTTTGATCAGTTAAATTCATGTTTTTCTTGAGAAGTTGGGTCTTTTCCTCAAAAAATTGGGCCTTTTCTTGACAAAATGGGGCCTTTTTCCTACTAAATTTCTTACAGATTTTTTTTCAAAAAAATGGGCCTGAATTTTTGGCGTCAGTTGCCTTACAATCCAGCCGGGCCTGTCCCCAAGAGCCGGTTTGTTACGTTTTTTAGAAGATCGGATCCACAGGATCCGGTTTTCTGTGTTTTTTACAAAACCGGATCCTCAGGATCCGGTGTTATGTGCGCGTTCGAATGAGAGAACTCCACGTGTTGAGTTTGCACATAACACCGGATCCTGGGTATCCGGTTTTGTGGATCCGGTTTTGTAAAAAATACAGAAAACCGGATCCTTAAAAATACAGAAAATCGGTTCCTGGGGATCCGGTTTCATTAAAAATGGGTCAGTTTTGAAATGTGAAACTCACATGGGTCAGTTCTGAAATCCCAAAACTCGTTTGGGTCATTTTAAAAAAAAACTCCGTTTGGTATAGGGTGATCAATAATCATGTCCACTTTATCCGTGTCGGGGCCAATAGGCTCTATAAGTCTCTTACTATGTAAGAGGTCGATTAGCATGATATTGATAACATATATTTGATGTTAGAGTGTTTTGGGCTCTTGGAATGTAAGCTTGTATGTATTTAAAGAAGTTTTCTGAATCAATATTTTCATTACGCGTATCTCATTCATTATGCATCTGTGCAGGTCAATGACTTTGTCTTAGCAATAAAAGGTGAAAAAAAGACCACTATATATGGTGGTGCAGTAAAAGCTCCAAAAGTTCTTGCAGATGCTGTTGAGTCAGTTGCTGCTTCTATGTACGTTGATTGTAACTATAGGGTACAACACCTGTGGCAGGTGATCTTACTAGCAATATTTTCTTGAAATTGCCACCCTGAAAAAAAAAACTGCTTTCTTATAGTTTATATTGTGATTCCTTTCCAATTACAGGTTTACAAGAGTCTCTTGGAACCTATAGTTACATATGAGGATTTGGAAAAAACAGCCCCAACCTGTAAGACCCTGATACTTATGCATTTACATGTCACGTCACGAGCATCACACATGCATATTTATGTGAGTATAAAACCTATGAAACTAACGATTGACATTAAGTTTAACGATTGACATTAAGTTTACTTACTGAGATAGTATACACACCCCTAATATTTTGCAGGGAACTCCAAGTAAATGAAGAAGAAGACATTTAGTCGCATTTTGGATAGCTAGGACATCATTTTTTGTGTGTCTCATATTATGATGTTCTTTTGTGGTTTGTGATTTGCTACGTAAATCCTTTTGTGTAATATAAGGGGAGTTTGGAAACTATTGTAAAAAGACAATGTAAGTTTATTACTAGCTATTAAAAAAAATCACTCACATCTTGAGGTTTTCTTGGGGTTTTCGGGGCGTGACACACCCACTGACAAAGTTATTTGAGCTGTGTCAGGAAGGGAAACAATCACTGTTGTTAAGTCGCTCGACTAGTCGCGACTAGTCGACCAAGTCGTTTTTCCTCGCCCGACTTGAACCTTCGACTTGGTGAATGGCGACTAGTTCGACGGATAACCATTTTTGGGTACGGTACCGCGGCCGGCGATCTGGTTCGGACGTTCCGAAACGCCCAGCAGCGATGAATAAATGTCAGGCGGGGTGCGGGGCCGATTTTGGACTGTGATAAACCTCAGGCGGCGACAATACCCATTTAGGGTTTGTCGAGACAGATGGGAAGATGATGAAATGTACTAATTGTTAGTGTAATTGGACCCTTCAAGTTTAAAATATTACACTTGTACCCATAATATATTTATATTGTTTTATATTGCTCCAAAATCATCAATAAATGTCATATAATTCCTTTATAAATATGAATAATTAGTTTTATATGAATAATTATATATGTCGACTAGTCAACGACTAGTGGGAATCCTATCAACTCGACTCGACTTGTCTCCTTGACAACCTTGGAAACAATTCAAATTCAAGCAAGGCAGGAACACTGCAAAGAATGTTTGGAATGTCTTTGTGGTTGGCAAGTTCTCTGTCTCAAGCCGCATGCATCAATAAGTTTCTGCAAAGCTATGTGCTGCAAAAGAGGCTTTAGAGAAATTAGAACAAGCAGCAATTGTAGAAGAGCTGGCTGAATATTATAAAGCATTTAATGGAGCAAAGCAGAAGTTACTTGAGCTCTGTGGAAATAATAACTGGCCCAAGCCAAATTTCAGGTATGCCTTGCTACCCAGTGAAACTATACTGTTTTATATGTATTCCAGGGATGGCTCCAGCAATTGCTGCTCAATTTCGGTGGTGGAAACCGAGTTGCTGCCCTCCAGACCGGTGGGGTGTTTGATATGGTTAACTAAACTAAAAAACTCATGTTGTTATCTGTGCAATCTTATCACATAACATCTTATGTTACCACTTCTTCTGCCCTCCCTGGAAGGTTATATAAAGTAGAGATGAGGGAAGTAAATTTGCGCTGTCCTCTACAACATATATATCGTTGATCAGAGTTACAAAATTGATTGACAGATTCTATAGTTCCTCAAGGCATACGGGAAGAAGTTCTAGTCTGTGGTCTCTGCCTCGTCTATGAAACTCAAGTTTAGAGTCTGTAACTTGAATCCTGATCCTTGTATCCTTTCAACCATGCCAGATGCTACGCCTGTCGCCTGGATTGTTGTCTGTTTTGATAACTACAAGAGGAGAGAATGATTTACAATTAGCATTTCATTATTGCAAGGATAGCACTTCGTTTTAAAATTTACATTATCAGTCTACTGGCTTTTATTCAAGGTAGTAACATCCTTTATAAGTCATGAACTTCGCATGTCCTTACCTCAACACTTGCAATTCCCTCGAGCACTTGCACCTTCAAGTTGGTAACCCCTTCGATTTCCTGCACAAGAAACGTTGATTCTTCTGTTTCATGTGAAAAGAACGATAAAATAACAGTAAGCCCTCTAACAGATTTTCCGTACAGTATATATAAGCATGCTAAGACTGCCATTTGAAAATGTCGACGATACTACACAGGCTAAAAGCCTAAAGTAATTTATCCTCCCAGTCCCTGGACTGCATAAGCATGATAATATACATAATACAGGGACACAATAGGAGACGAAAACACGAATATCACACAAATATGTACAACCCCAAAGATTGACAACTGAGATTGACATGTTTACCTCTAATGCCTTGGTCACAGTGGGAATAGCCGTCTCATTCATTGTACCCTCTGCCTGCACATTCCATACAAAACATCAACAATTTACCTAGACACCATTTCTCGTAAAACATTAATACACCAAATTTCAACCATAATGTTACTAATGCATAGTACAAATAAAAGGCTGAAGGCAGCCGACACGAAGTTTTAAGTGTTCTAATTCCATGAGAAAGCTCCACAACTCCAGCATCCAATTAAGCACCAAATGCTAGTCTAAAAACGTTGAAATTTTCTGCTGATAAATAATTAAGCACTTAAAAGTTAAACCATAACTTAAACGAATTTCAAGTAGTGAAAATGCACCTGAAACAACATGGTGAGAACGTCAGAAGGAGAAACCGGGTCAGGTTGATCCGAGTCGTTACTCGCACCAGCCTCTTCCTGAACTAGGGTATCAACTTCAACCGCTTTCACTACAAGCCGTTTACCAACCTGAACAGCTCTCAAATTCTTCCCACTAATTGCCACATTGAGACATGTAGTCATACGCGACGACATAGGCATGGAATTGGAGCTGGAGAAATCGCGAACTCCTGCGATTTCGTAAGTGCCTATCGCGGACGATAACGATGAAATCGCTGAAGCCATCGGATTCAGCGAATATGTGTTTCTGGAAATTCTAGGGTTTTTATCCCCTGCGAATTCCTGGAATTTTCGCATCTATTTTATTTAAACGAAACGCGGCGCAGAGCAACGTCTCAATAGTCAAGCCAGGCCGGAACCCGGAAGACAAAATAAAATAGGGTTAATTTTAGACATGTCATTTTCGGAGTTTCATATTTCACATATGCCATAGCTTTGAGTTTTATTTCATTCATGTCATAGCTTTCATTTTTTGCTGATATGACTGATGACGTGGATTAAATTGGGCCACGTGGACCATAAACCTGCCACATAAACCCTGTTTAAAGCTACCATTTATCAAACCATTTTTTTTTTTGTAGAATTATCAAACCATTTTTTTAGAGTATTATCAAACCATTTTAACTACAAAAAATATATAAAAAATCCCTGTTTTTTTATGCAAAAACTCCCTGTTTTGAAACATCATCATCTCTTATGAAAGCTCACTGCCAAAAAAAAAAAAAATCCTACTACCAAGAAGTTTCGACAATTGTACTCAAAAAAATTACATCATATACTAAATGTGCAAGTCTTCCTATTATGCCACATGCCACAACATTTAGAGCATTTCTGAACTCTTTGACTTGAAGTCTATCCTTGGCTTCCTTGGTCCATCTCGTTTCTTCGGCGCTTTGTAGGATTTCTTCCTCGTTTCATGCGTCTATATGCAGAGTTCGGTATGTGAGCTGGGCATTCATATGGTTGCCAATAATCTTTGTCTGGCACAGGATAAAATTTATAGCTCTATGTTATCTACCTATCAAAAATATTTAATACATATCAAACAAAGAATCAATATTCTAAAATTCTATTTTACAAGTCAATGCAATTCAGCTGCCTCAAAGTATAACAAAAGAGAAAGAACATAAAGCGAATATGGGATACTAGAGTTAAGAACATAAAGCGAATCAAAAGAGAAAGAACATAAAAGAGAAAGAATATAAAGCGAATAAGAATAACAACTGGTTGTCAATCACTCAAACACAATGACATTGAACCATCACAACCAAAACACAGAAAACGAATATGGGATACTAGAGTTAAGAACGTATAGACTATAGACGACTACATGGTATATTTAGTTCCGATCAAAAACACTACAACAAAGTTCCTCAAAGAAAAGAATAAAAAAGACAACACATGTAGGATAAAACCCAAGATAAATGCACATCAGTCACCATTAATATCCAATTTAACAACTAGTAATGACATTTAATTCGACCATCTTCAAGAACTGAATTCTGACAGATGATCCCTTCCCCAGCTAAGTGAAAAACAAATCTTTAATCATATTAAACCAAATTGTAAACCCTTGATTACGACGGACATAGCCTAAAATATCAATCACACCCGTAAAAACATGAATAAACCCTAACACAACTCACATGCGGATGGAAATCGTCCGTTGCAATTGACAATAGCAGCTTCAAATCGAGCGAGGAGCGAAGGAACAGGACGAGCAAGCGAGAGAAATATAAAACTTAAATTTTTTTTATCCAGCGTGGCCCAATTTAATCCAGGTCATTGCCAGCTCATCAATTTTATGGTCCAGCGTGGCCCAATTTAATCCACGTCATCGGCCATATCAGCAAGAATTGAAAGTTATGGCATGAGTGAAATAAAACTCAAAACTATGGCATGTGTGAAATATGAAATTCCGAAAATGACATGCCTAAAATTAAACCAATAAAATATTGGTTCTGTTGATTGCCTTTGACCTTTTACACTTTTTTTTTTGATAAAAGACAAGGAGATTGGACAACAAACATCTGGGGACAACACAACTAAACCTAAGCACAAAAGTAAACAACGCATACAACACAACTAAATAACGACAGACCGAAAAAAAGAGAGACAACCAACACAGAAACAACCGACACGAAGACCAAATGTTGGTCAACAACTAAAAAACAAAAACGACATAAAAAAAACGCTCCAGTTGCTTCCTGACAACTCCATGCCTGCGAGGCCCAACAGAAAAAAGAAATTAAATATATAACTGAAATTAATTACTTAAATAAAAGTCCTAAATGAGAAATATTGTAGAAGCGGCATTAGTTTAGCGAAATATTTGTTTTTGTGGAAACAGTTAAAGTTACCTTTGAATAGAATTCAAAAGAATGCTCTTCATTATTTTATGCAGAGGGGACGGAGAGAATACAAGTTTTGTACAAAGAAGGTTTAGTGAAAAACTTGATCACTTGAATCTTGTACAACTTCAAAAGCATGTCCTAACTTGAGTCCTATTATAAAGAACTTCCTTTTCGATCATCTTTGTGTATCCCGATAGTCCCGGTTGCGCATTCAGCTGGACTAATCTACAAAAGCACTTGGTACACTGGAGCTTGGGGATCAATTTCGTGATCCGAATCTCCAGTTCCTGTCAACATAGATGTGTATAATAAGTTCATGAGGCTGAGGATACTAGCTGATTTGCTCTCCGATCAAATCCAGGCCGACGGCGAGGAAGGAGAGTCCTTGGAACAGAAGGAAGTAGAAATGAACTCCATGAGCAGACAAGAGGCTCCTGGCAGAAGCAATCAGCAGCAGAAAAGCCAGTGCAAGCTCCTTCTTGTAAATCCCATTTCGCTTCTTTTTCAACACGGGAACTTCTTCTTGCTGTTTGAGTTTGTTCAGCATTTCAAGGCCCGACTCCGAGAGTCTTCTTTGGATCTTGTCCTGGTTGGTGGACTTTGCTTCCCTCTCGGCAAAAGCCAGTAGATCAGACTCGGATGATCTGCCTGTCTTCTTGGTCACAACCCATTCATGTGCGCTCGCTAATTGGAACAATCCGGAGACCATGGCGTTGAACTTGGTTACTGACATTGTGTTCTCGAAGAGGAGATAGGGGATGAGGAAGGGGGCGGATTTTGGTGATGGGAGGATGTTGAGGAAGGACATGAATATGGGTATGTAGCAGATTACCCACAAAGGAAGCTCGGCTTCTGGTATGAACATGGTTAATGGGAGTATGATGCAGAACAAGGTGAACGAGTAGAATGGCAGTATCAGCTTCCTCAGAAGAAAGAACAGCAGAATCAGGTTGCTCTTCTTCCAGAAAGAAATCTGCGCAGAAAAATGCAAGTGAGTTGGTGTCAGAAAATCGGATGTCAAGTAGTGCTTGAGTTCCTCAGCTAAGTTATGCTAAGCTAAGCTGTAATGTAGTTAGCTGAAGCGAACCTTGGATGATATGATGGCAGGTAGGCAAAGGCGGAAGAGCTGCATTGGACCCGAATGCCAGCGGTGCTGCTGCTTCTTGTAAGCTTCGTAGGATTCAGGTAATTCACAGAGCACTTTGACATCATTAAGGAAAATGAATTTCCAACCATTCAAATGGGCTCGAACGGCTATGTCCATATCCTCCACTGTAGTTCTCTCCAGCCAGCCACCAGAATCCTCCAAAGCCTTGATCCTCCAAACACCTGCAGTCCCGTTGAATCCAAAGAAGTTGAGAAATGCCCCATTCACTTGCTGCTCCACCTCAAAATGAAAACACAAGTTGATGTTTTGCAGCCTTGTAAGCAGATTCTCATCAGTGTTGACGAAAGACCAGCGTGCCTGGACAAGACCCACATCAGGTTTTCCCTGAAACAGATATCAAACAGAATTGTCAGAAATGGAAACCTACATATCCAAATTGCACTTATATAACTTCCGAAAATATAAATAAAAAACTACCTTGAAGTGAGGAACTGTGAGCTTGAGAAAATCAGGATTTGGCTGGAAATCTGCATCCAGTATTGCTACAAACTCATAATCCCTGACATAGTCGCAAGACATTGCAGATTTGAGATTTCCGGCTTTGTACCCAGTTCTAATGAATCTGTGTCTGTATATAATATTAACCCCTTTCTGACTCCACATTGTAACTTCATTCTTGATCAGAAGCTGTGTAGATTCATCACTTGAATCATCCAGGACTTGGATTAAAATTCGGTCTCTAGGCCAATCTAGCTGACAGGCTGCTCCAATTGATTGCGCATATACCTGTCAACAAAAAACAAACACATAAATTAAGACCCAGTCACAAGATGCTCATGCCATCAAAATGTAAAAGGACAGGAATAGACAAGATGTTATCACTAGATTTACCTCTCTTTCGTTGCACATGGGGATCTGAACGAGGACCATTGGAAGATCTGAACCACCTTCAACATCATATTCTTCTGGGTTGATTGTGGGTTTCAACCTCTTGCACTTGATCCAAAAACATCCAACGCAAAGAACAAACCGATCCAGAGATTGAATCAGGAAAAGCACAATGCAAAAATTGGACAGCGTGATGACAGTTGGGGCAATATAATCGACTCTAAATGACAACCAACCCATGTAAGCCCACTGCACAAGACCTTGAACCTCAAAAGGCTGATACAAATTCAGCTTCCAGTTGTTATAATGAGCCAGCATTTCTACAGCCAAAGCTAGGATGGAAATAATAAGTAAAGCTCTAATGAATTTATACAGCTTTCCTCGGAGCCGCGGCTCCTCTTCATCCTCAGTAACTTCGGGCAATGCGAGGCGCTTCTTGATTGACTTGAGCATGGAGCGCAAGAGTAAAGCAAACCATGAGATGGATGCAAAGGCCTTGTGGAATTTGAGGAATATGAACCATGTGAACTGCTTGGGGCTAACAGCCTTATGCTTCAGATCAGATTTGGATTCTAACAAAGGGTAAGAATCCTGCTTCTCAATTGTCAGAGAAGTGGAATTGGGAGCCATTTTAAGAAAAACAAAACAATACCCAGATGAAAAAATTGTGGAAATTAATTGCAAGATGTGCAGAAAAACAGAATCAGATTTGTATACAGAAGATGCATAAGGTTAGAGATTGAAATGCCCTAACCCAGATCTTATAAGATCAAATGTGAAAAGGGAAACCAAAGAATAAAAGAATGAGAGATTTCTGGGAATGATGGAAAATATGTAGGGGAGAAAGACAGGCTCATATACCCTTGGCATATGCTGGAGGATGATAAACTTACTGTTCTTCAAACTTGGCAACAGCTAAGGGGGAAGAAGAAGATGATAGATCACGGAAGTTTCAATGTTAAACAAATCAGTAATCCTGTGTGCTAAGGACTAGGTAACTACAATGTGCCAATACTATCATTGGCCAAAATGGATCTTACATGATGTCAGTAGCCAATCATGGCCAGACAGACATGAGGATCTGGACATGAATTATTAACATCAAATTTTTTTGTAATGGCAACCATGTACAGCCAACTTGCAGCAGTTCATGTTCATTGTCTATTCGGTGGCTCATTTCATATCTTTTTTTCCCTTTCACTTTAATTTAATTTAGTTAGTGTGTAATGATTCAACAACAGCTCATCTAGTCAATATAACATGGACATCACAGATTTAAATTATATGTTTTCTGATTATTATCATTGAAAAAAGAAAAACTTAAGTAAAACCCTTTAACTGGTATTTTAAAGTCAAACTCAGCCGTCCATCACGCCCGTTTGTTTTTGTGTTGCCTTGCCTTGGCAATTGGCATCTTCCAAAACACGCCTCTCAATTTTTTTCTAAGACTGATAAAATTAACCCAGGAAGCTTCATATAGCTAGAAAATTTTACTCTCAAGTCCATATTGTATGTTTTTCATAATTATTTTATCTGTGTGATAAAACATTATATTTGGATTACACTCTGTTGTCTGCTCTTTAACTTTTGAGAACTAATGACAGAAAGGCCAAGAAGATATATATCCTTTCCTTAAACTTCTGCTATATAGGCTTAACACAGCAGATTAGTCTATTAGACGTGTCGGTGCATGTGTGCTCTCCTTAATTTGTCAAAATAGGCTACTAAAATCAGCTTCAGGACTCCATAACTGGTTCTAAATAAAGTTAAAAGACTTCGGCCAGCAGAATGGGAACACTGGAAAACAACAAATGGCTCAGCATGGGTTCATGTTTTGTTTAATTCTAAGTCATTTGTTGTTGTAGGGGGGCAATGTGCTTACATCTACAAGAAGACAAATTGCACCAATTTAGTGATTGATCTCAAAATAAAAAATGTACCAGTTTCCTAGTTGTGAAGCTAAATCCTGAGATTTACTTTAGGGCGAGAGTCAGAACATGCAAAGTGTGAATGGTTGAAATGTACCTCAAATTTGTGGATAAAAACTGTGGATCGCATCTGAAAAAACTTGGACACGAGTACTGCAGGAGAAGCTGATGTCCTGGGAAATACGTATAAAACACAACTGCCATACATATTATTGTCAAATCTAATCACATGAAAAATCTTAAATTAGCTTTAAAATCAAAGTGTTATAGTTGAATATTTGAGTTCATTAATGTGTTCAGGACCTTAAAGTGAACATCATTTAATGGAAGTGGAGCCTTCCACGTGACCTACCACTAAGATAACTCACTTTGCTGGAAGCTACACAAAGCTACTGTTTCATTAGCATATTCTTCAGGGTTAACCTGTGTCTGTTATTTCAGTTAAGTGGCACAAAAACTGCATCCAATTCAAAATCATCAGTTATTTTGGATGGGTAGATGAAAGACTGAAGGAGTTTAACCTGATCCTTGTGACGTAGGCAATTGTACTGATAAGGAGACAACGAGGACTGGGCCTTTAAATGGAGTAGCATGCAGATGTACCCTAGCAACCAAGCAGTGTAAACTTTGATAAGGCTCAAAATTTTAAAAAAGGGCCACTAGGGCATTATATTAGCTAAACTCATAACAAATTTGCTCATGGAAAACGTCACTATTCTTACTGAAGCTGGTCACAAACTCACATGTGAGAATACTGTCTGTCCTACTATATAACCTTCCCATGTGATCAGTTTCCCTGGGTCATGGCTGTAACTTGAACTTATTTTATCATTCTTTGGTAATTTGTAGTTTCCACAATCTCCGGTTCCGTGCTTCCTCAGTTAATCACTTGATCTACACATGAAAATTATATTCGTCAATAATTGCATATCACTGGAAAATAGAATATGTTTCTTTAATTCTTCTCGTCAGCGGATCATCGATCAAAATCAGAGAACTTCTTAATTGATCATGTGCATGCAGAATCAAAATAATTGAATAGGAGTATCCGAAATAAACCCTATATAATAGTCATGGCACGATTACGTTGCGTCATCCATCCAATGCCCTGATGTATCTTGGAAACTTCAGGAAAAACAATTAACACAGTTTCTGTAAATTATCAAGTAAATATGTAAAGGCCAGTCACCGCGCATTCGATGTAAACAATGCATCCTTGCACTAAGCCTACCTTAGTCATTGCTCTCAGTAATCATTTTACCTGATCAATAAAAAAAAACAGTTTATTTTTAAATGAGAAATAACCAAAGGAGCCACAGCACAGCACAGCTTGTTGGGCCAAGGGCTGGTGTACTCGCTGCATTATGATGATGCTCCCTAGTACTTTTATCCTGGCTTGCTCTGCTAGCTAAGATATTAAACATGCTTTGTCAAAGAACTCTGTCTGCAACCGATGTGACGCATCTCTCTTCTGGTAGGGCCGATACATTAACCACAGATAGCTGATAAGAGCGTAGAAAAGACAATTACATGCACGACAATGAAAAGTTTCCAGTTTGAAAGAAGATATTTTATAGAAGGTGGTTGCTATAAATTACCAGATTATGTGATATGCTCGAGATGTCCTGTAACTGTAATGAATTTTAATGTTGTCTGTTTGGTGGTCAGTCATATTCCAATCTCCTGCTGGGCAAACTGTCTGACAATGACGTATCAAGTAGATTATGCTCAATTGCTCATGCTCATGAAAAGTATGCTAATGATATCTTGCAGGACAACTCTGAACTCTGTTAGTAGTGTTGCCGACTGGAGCACTGTACTGCAGTCCAAGTCTGTGCGCAATCAACTCACATATAGTAAGTATTACAGAGGCGATTTTAAAGTGTACATAAACTTGTGTCACATGTTGACCTATGACGAAAATTATGTCGCTTCCGTTTATATGCAGCTTCTAAATTTATCACCCTAAAAAACATATCAAAGTCTTTCAAAAGAAAACATATCAAAGAAACGCCGTATACAACAAAATTATTAAATTTTATATACTTTCTAGGCGAATTAGGTGGATGATTTTTAAACAATTGGTTTTGGCACATGCAAACTAAATTTGTTCTACTTAGAAAGCCGTGAACAATTTTAAATCATCTGTCAAATTGTCTTATCACCATCCGTTGCCGAAATAATGGAAAGGTACACCATATTCTTTAAGAATTTGAAACCGAAATCGAAATCAAATTTCAATTGAGATTATATTTGTTTAATTACGAGATTTATTCTATTTGAAGTTAGATTTGTTTTGATTGGTTATGAGGTCTAGCTTATTTTGAGTAATGATATAAATTTGTTCAATTAATAAAAGCTTAATATCAAAAATTGACGTGGACATATGACGAAAATTATGTCGCTTTCGTTTATATGCAGCTTCTAAATTTATCACCCTAAAAAACATATCAAAGTCTTTCAAAAAAAAAAACATATCAAAGAAACACCGTATACAACAAAATTATTAAATTTTATATACTTTCTAGAAAGATTAGGCGGATGATTTTTAAACAACTGGTTTTGGCACATGTAAACTAAATTTGTTCTACTTAGAAAGCCATGAACAATTTTAAATCATCTATCAAATTGTATTATCACCGTCCGTTGCTGAAAGAATGGAAAGTTACACCATCTTTAAGAGTTTGAAACCGAAACCGAAATCAAATTTCAATTGAGATAATATTTGTTTAATTACAAGATTTTGGGGCCGTCCACTTTGACTTATATTTAACTTAACTTAACTGATCTTAACTTATAGTGACTGATCTTAACTTATATTAACTTAACTGAAACTTATGTTAACTTATAAAGGTAAGTTCAGTTCTATTTCTTCCGCCACCGGACCTTCTCCTACCGCCGCCCATACGTACGACGGAGCCGCCGTGACCGGCGGAGAGACGCTGCCGACGCGGCCGTTGAACGGCGGCGACAGGCGGCTGATGGCGGCAGTGGGCGGCGGTGATTGGTGGAGGGCGGCGGTCGCTGGTTGCGCATGGTTGTGGTGGTGGTGGAACAATCAACTTTAATTTAACTGAAACTTAACTTAACTTATAGTGACTGAAAGTAACTTATCTTAATTGATCTTAACTGATAGTAACTTATATTAACTTATCTTAACTTACAAGTCAAAAAATAGAGTCAAAGTGGACATGGCCTTATTCTATTTGAAGTTAGATTTGTTTTAATCGGTTATGAGGTCAAGCTTATTTTGAGTAATGATATAAATTAAATTTATTTTTCAATTAATAAAAGCTTAATATCAAAAATTGATTGGGGGCAAATGATTAAAATTAATGGGGGCATTTATTAAATTTAATCATGTATTAGTAAAGGTTTTAGAAATTTGATTGGGGGCAGCTGCCCCCATTTGCTTAGTCATGCGTCCGCCTTTAGTAAGTAAGAGCTTCAGTAGCGGGGTTCCTAACTTCGCTACTTGTGCTACAAATTGGAGACATTCCATGAGCCTCAATAGTACTGTAAACAAACCTAACAGAACAATCACTGCAAAATGCTTAAACTCTCATGGAGGCTAATTCAAATATAACTCTTGTGGAGTACTGTAAAGTACCGAACAGATCACACACCAGCTTGTGGAGCACTGTATTAACAAGAGGCCACTTTCATGGAGGCTAATGAAAAGATTCACTTTAACATAAATAAATGAGAGTTAACATGGTAGTAGTCTGTTGTGTAAATTGATGTTAATCAATGTATGTTATTCCCTTAAGTTCTCTTAATCCAATTGTATGACCTTAAGTAATTTTGATAAAAACAACCTAACAGGCAAACCAAATGTAAAGGACACATTCGATTTTTACGTGGTTCGGGGGCTGCCCCTACTCCACGGAGCCTCGAGGACGAGGAGACTCAACTCAATGTTCCACTATAAGTCAAAAAGGGTTACAAGAGGCACAAATGTTCTACTGGTGATCTTGCAAGCATAAACTATGGGATATGAGTTCTAAGCACCACAGTATATCAGCTCAAAACGGATGCGTTTCTCTTCGAGTTGAAAACCTTCTTCGCGCTCGTCGTTGCGACGTCATCTTCGACTCCGCCCAAATGTCCCGCGCTGAAGCAAACGACGACGTTCCCTTTAGCTCGATTTCTCTCGCTATGCAAGGCGACACCGTTCCACTTGAACTCAAAAAACTCCCGTTTGTCCAATACGCCGTCGTTCCCTTTGATCTCTCAAAACTCACTTGGCGCCTTGACAAAGCTGCGTCGTTTTGGCTTGAAGGGGCTGGACTTAGGCTAAGGAAATTCCTAATCCTACCCACAGCTAAACTATCCTAAAGCCTGCATTACAATCATCACCAAAGGGCACTTTCCACTTCACAAAATGGATTACATCTCTACATGTTGGTTGAGGTGTTGCTTGTAAGGTGGGTCATCTTTGGATGAGAATCGTTTTGAGAGACATGCGCTTCAAATTGATATAAAGTGTATCAGATAGTATTCATTTATATTGATTATGTACCGAATTGTAATGAACCCATCAATCAAAAAAGAAAAACATAAATAAATGAGAGTAAAGATAGGGTGCTCTAAATAGCAATGTTTTTATGTGTGATGGAAACTCTAAATAGCAATGTTAATGGGATACCTTTAGATGTACATTCATATCATAACAAGATTAGTTTTCTCTACGCATTCAATGATTTATCACCTTAGAACATGTTCTTCGGTCACTTCAATTATTATTGATCCGCCAATTCAAAGACTTTTCATTTCAAAAGAACACATTTTAAAATGAGTACTGCTCAACGCTTAGTATATTTATTTGAAGAAAAGTGTTCAAATACACTTCAAAATTGGCGAGTTCTTATATCTCTTACGTGTATTTACTGCAAAACATAGTTGCATGTAAAAAATTATCATGCGTTTTCGTCTTATAATGCTCTTCGTTTTCGTACAAAATAATGAAAATGCACTACGGTACTGCTATAATAAAACTGTAATGTAAAATACTTGCTCTAAACATTATGAAAGCGTTTTACATGAAAGGCATCCAAAAAATATAGAAATTCGTCTAGTTTGAGATATAACATATGGTGACCCTTTATTTGAATATTAATTTAAACATTTTTACAATTGTAATATTTACTCAAAAAAAACTTCCGTAATGTGCTGAAACTAAAACGTGAACTTGGGCTTAACTGTCAGGGCCGTTCAAAATTTCACGCCGAAAACTCGTGCCACCTTTCTGGGCCGAACCCAATCCCCATTCCGTTCGCATGACGTCATAAAACGCCACGTGTCACTCACTAAACGGCCATCGCTTCATCTCCTTCCTCGGAAACCTGCGTCACATTACCCGCATAATGAAAAATTCAAACCAAAAATAACACAACAAAAATAAGTAACAAATCTCTCCAATGTTTCCTCATAAAAAAGATATCATCTTTTCGATCCAAATCGAATTCCCACGATTTCCATCACATTCGACTTGATGCTCTGTTCAGAATCGGCATCGCGATGAGTAGAGGCGGACCAGGTCCTAGTCCGCTCGTGTTGTTCTCCTTTTCGATGATCTGCATCTCCACACTCTTCATTCTCTACTCACCAACCCCGTTCAAGATCCCGACCAATCACAATCTCCCAAACGACGACGATAGCAACGACGTCGTTTTAACCAAAACCAACGCAGAACAGAGTACGATAAACCAGAGCTTTCCAGTTACACCAGTACTCTGTTTTGCATCGAGTTTTAATCGTATTAATCGTTTTGATCCGAGTTTACGCAGATGAGAGCGACAAGGCTGACGTCGTTGATCACGACGACGATGTTGCAAAAGATGTTGGAAACGACGATGTCGGAAACGATGTCGACGAGCGATGTGATTTGTCCAACGGGCAGTGGATTCCGGACATGAGAGGCGCGGCGTACACGAACTGGACTTGTCCGACGATACCCACTTCGAAAAACTGTTTCTTGAACGGGAGGGAAGATCGAGATTTTGTTAACTGGAGATGGAAGCCGGAACATTGTGATTTGCCGAGGTTTGATCCGAGGATGTTCCTGCGGATTATGAGGAACAAGAAGCTCGCGTTCGTAGGCGACTCTGTTTCGAGAAACCATATGGAGTCGCTCCTCTGCTTGTTGTCACAGGTCAGACATCCTGTGCTCCATCTTCCTCTCTTCCGATCTTTTCAACAAATTTGCAGGAGCTAGGGTTTGAGAAAATTCTAGTAGCGACAAAAGTTTTGTTGCTAAAAATTGTTTCGAAATATTCCATTAGCTACGAAATGCTCCGTTGCTAAATCTTAAGACCAAATGATTTATAGATCGAGAGGAAAAATCGCCTCAATTTGGCATGTTTCTTCACTAAAACACTTCTGATTACATGAACCAGGAATATCATACTGACAAAATTACTGTTGCAAATGCACTGTGGAGATTTAAATATACCAATAGTGACGAAAGTTTTCATTGCTAACACTCTCAAGTCATTGCTATATGATCTGATAGTATTTCTTATAGGAAGAGACTCCGGAGGACAAGTACAAGGATTCAGAAGACAGGTTCAGGACATGGCATTTCCCGCAGCACGGTTTCACACTATCGGTCCTCTGGACAAAGTTTCTAGTAGCGGAGGAGGAGCGGTTAACTAACGGGTCAGGCACCGGAGTTTTCAACTTACATTTAGACAAAATCGATCCGAATTGGGGTGGTGGGCAGCTAGCAGATGTGGACTACATTGTGCTTTCAAATGCACACTGGTTCTTCAGAAAGTTGTATCTTTACAAGAGCTCTAAGCTCATAGGCTGCATCTACTGCGACGATAAAGGCGTCAAGAATTACAACGTTGACGACGGGCTTAGAATGGCGTTTAGAGCGGCTTTGGAGCATATAAAGAGGTGTAGGGAGTGTAAGGAAGGGATGGTGAGTGTGGTTAGGACATTCTCGCCTGCGCATTTTGAAGGCGGGGGATGGGACACCGGCGGAAGGTGAGATGCTCAAATATATTTTAATACATCAAAATATTTGATAATTATTATTTGGTATTAGATAACAAAAGCAGCATATATTAGAATACATTAGAATATTTGATAACTATCGTACTTCTGAGGAAAAAGATTAGGTGCAAAGTATAAACCGATGAATTACGGTATACTTCCTACGAACTATGTCATAGTTCGGAAAAAGTTTCATATAATTTGTTCGGATAAAATCATGTCATTGTTCGTAAGAAGTAAACCATAATTATCGGTTTGCACCTGATCTTGACTCTCAGTACTGATTATTAATAACACAAACTTCATAACAGGTGTAACAGGACAAGCCCGAGAGCGAAAGAGGAGGTAGAGGTGGAGAAGATGTTCGAGTGGGCTGTGAGAAATGCGCAAGTTGAGGAAGTTGAGAGGGCGGGAAAGATGGGAGGGAGTAGGGATATCGTCGTTTTAGACGTGACTCGAGCGATGCTGATGAGGCCTGACGGGCATCCGGGGTCACATTGGGACAATCAGTGGATGAAGGGGTATAATGACTGCGTCCATTGGTGCATGCCTGGACCGGTTGATGTGTGGAGCGATCTTTTGCTAGCTGTTCTTAGACGCAACAGAAGGGATAGAGTTACCAGATTTAGTAATTAGCTAGGGACCTTAAATTGTCAAAACAGGCATTTTTACAAAATTCATCATTTTTGTGACAGATTTTTTGCGCTTCAATGGCTACGAATCAATTTTGCTATTTACCATAAGCACTCAAAAAGTTATGAGTGAGATGTATATTTCTTGGTCATGAGGGTGGAAGCTCTAATAAACAACTAAAAGCGCCATGCCAATAGAAAAAGAAAATTCCAACTAAGATAATCTTTTTTCGTTCAGAAGGTAAACAGCTTAAAAAGCCACATTCAAGATCGGAACTTTAACAACACATAAGTATCTACACAAAATAGATTGAGGAGGAGCCAAATCAAACAGGAAGTAATAAGTTTCAGCTGCGGGGAAATATTGCTGCTGAAGTTGGAAAATTTTAAGCTGCAACAATTTTATAACTCAGGCTGAAATCTGCAGCTGCATAACATGTTACGACTATGAATCCCTGTACACTAAGCAATATCAGCATTTGCATTGTATCAAGGACATAATGTACAGTAACTCAAGTTCGCTAAAATTGGCTAAGTACTCTGTAGGCCGTCAAATTTATGAGACTAAGGTAGAAAGAAAATTAGTCGACTCTTGACTGTCGACGATGAAAATATGTATATGGTCATACTCAAACTTCAATTTGACAACATAAGAAAATGAAAATGCCAATTCTATATCAATGCAATATCGAAGAAATACAACAATACAATTTTACAATATATGAGAAACACGTGAGCTCGAAAAGAAAAGAAAAAGTAAAAAACCAAATCCAAAAAATTTCAAACCTCTACAGTATTCCCAAGCATAAATGAGAAGACCTCCCGAACCGACGAAACCTCCACCAATCCGATATCCATCCCATACCCGCTAACGGGCAGCTTCAATTCGCGCAAAACATTCAAAGCCTCAGCCATTCTACTCTTGGGCACATCCTGCGCCACCTCGCAATTCGGTAACCATTCATTAGGCCTAAACTCACCCCCAATCTCCACACCTTCTTTCTTCAACAAATCACACATCTCCGAATGAAACCGCAGGAGGGACATGGACGGAGTTGGGGCTAAAAAAAGGACATTTTTGTCGCTGGACGAGGTAGCGATGAATGAGAATGTTAAAGACAAAGGCTCGTGCTTGGAAGCGAATGATTTAAGGATGTTTTCGAGCTTTGACTGATCAATTAAGGAAGTGGAGAAGAGGGTTATGTGAGGGCGGGATTCGATTTGGATCAGCTGGGTACTGATTTGTCGACGAGCTAAGACGTTCCAGGATTTCAGGACTTGGTTTTCCAGAGCTGGGTCGAAGTAGAGCTCGTTCGAGTAGCTTTCAGACATCGATCGGATTCAAAAAATGTCTCAAAGCTGTTAACTTTAAATCCCAATTGTCGAAAATAGAGATATGGAGAAACACCCAGATGGAAATTAAGCGACACGAATCAAAAGCAGGCAAATTGGGGGATCAAAACCCTAGGAATTCAGGGCGAGAAATTGGAGGTAGCCCAGATGAAATTGGAGTTGGAATCGAGTTGGGAAGTTGTAAAGATCGCAACTTATTGAGGATTGAAGGGCGTATGAAGTGATAGAGTGGGATTTCTGAAGTGGGGGTTTTTGGCTTTAGAGCAGACTGTGGTTGAATTGGGCGACGAAGACTGAAGTGGTTGTTGCTGTGAGGAGACGAAAGAGACAAACTAGGTTGTTTGAAGATATCTCTCTGAATACAAATCTAAGCCCACATTTGGGACGGGTTTCCGAGAATGTCAAAACAGCTTCAATTTTAGTCCAAGGCTCTTGTCTTGCTTTATTATTATTATTTTGGTAGAGGGATGCATTTAGGTAGGGCTGGGTTCGGTTCAGAAACCGAACCGAACCGAAAATTACCGAATCGAACCGATATTTCGGTTTTATCAAATTTCGAACTGAAAACCGAAACCGAAATTTCGGTTTTGTGCTTTTTTTTCAACTTTCAGTTTTTTCAGTACCTTGTACCTGAATAACAGATTTACAATGTTGTTTGGATACAACAACAAACTGGAGAAATACAACAACAAACTTAAAAACAGTTCCCTGAAAATGGATACAAAACAAAAAGCATGGATACAATACAACAACAATGGAACAAAAGGTTTGGGAAGACATCGTATTTAGGTCGAATGGAGGGAAGAAAACATAGATCTTCATGGGATGAAATCCAGTGCTGCAATCCTGAAAAAAAACACGCAAAGCATTAGCATGATGACTGATGAGTGACTGAAGAGCGCATAACAACAATTAGCAAATTTTCCTAGTTTCATTAAAGATTAAACAGTGGGTATCACTGTCACATATTCACATGTACACAAAAAATCATAGTCA
Organism: Rhodiola chrysanthemifolia; assembly: GCA_033675395.1. Classification (NCBI taxonomy): domain Eukaryota; kingdom Viridiplantae; phylum Streptophyta; class Magnoliopsida; order Saxifragales; family Crassulaceae; genus Rhodiola; species Rhodiola chrysanthemifolia. The sequence goes on from CM066204.1 coordinate 37,281,872, forward strand.
AATTCAAATACCATGTTCATGTAATTCAAACCAAACTGCCAAACAACCACATTCAAACAATCAAACAACTGCCAAACTGAGCAAACAACCACTGCCAAATTCAAATCATATTCAAATTCACATGTAACCACTGTCAAACAACCACTGCCAAACTATCACTTATTCACATGTAAATCATAGTCAAATTCAAATACCATGTTCATGTAATTCAAACCAAACTGCCAAAGAACCACATTCAAATAACTACCAAACTGCCAAACAACCACTGCCAAATTCAACCAAGATATTCAATTGGAAAGAAATGTCAATTTCAATTGGAAAATGTCAAATTGAGAATAGCCAAGTTCTTACCTCAGTTTCACAGTTTATGTGCACGACTAGGACTATCCCAATAATTTGATCCTCCAAGCAAGGTACATACTGAAATAAGAAAAGAGAACTGAATAACACAAAATGATAGGGTCAAAAAGTTAAAATTTTGAACATTGAAATGAACACAAAACAGAAGTGTGAACAAGTTTCATACCAATGATCCCAACCTGGCCTGCCGAGCTCATTGGCTAGCACCTCTGCCTCTACCTCGACCTCTAGTACTAGTACTAGTACTAGGATCCATCGTTGATGATCTTGGAGGAGGAAGGGGAGGTAAACTCGTTGATAAAGTAAGATTCATTGAGGAACTACTCATTGATGAAGTACTTGCAACCGAAGAAGGTGTAGGAGGAAATGTAGGCAATTGACTCAATTGCACATCTACAAAAAAAATGGAAAACATTAGTAAACTTTAGAAACATAAAAATTAAAATGAATAACAACTAACATATATAAAAACTCTTATAAATAAAATAATCAATTACTTACTTGTTTCAATTTCTTCGAGTTCCTTGTACATTTCAAACTCCTCATCCGTTGGCTCCTTGAAAAAATCAAATTCTTCGGCCCTAAGCCAATCACTAGTGCAAACTAGTGCCTCGACCATGAGTGGAGTCAAAGAAGCTCTGAACGGATCAACAACCCTCTTGCCCAAGCTAAATGCCGCCTCACTAGCAACGGTGGAAGATGGTATTGCAAAGATGTCCTTGGCAATCTTTGACACGATTGGATATTTAAATTGATTTACCATCCACCATTCCATTAGTTTGAACTCTTTGTTCAAAGCGGCCTCGGGAGCATCGGCAAAGTAAGAATCCAAGTCATTTGTTATCTCATCAGTTTGCATAGCATGCCTTTGCCTATCAAGTTGTCTCAACAAATCATTAGCACAATCATCATCATCATCATCAATGATGGCCACACTGCTAGAAGGTTGGGTAGTATCGGGAACACCTCCTTTGTAGGCTTTATGTAAATCTTGCAAGCTTGCTTTCACCATGCTAATAACACCTTCAACTTCGACCCTTGATTGACCAAGACTAGACAAAGTCATATCAAGCATTGAAAGTTTGAATCTTGGGTCAAGTACATTGGCAATAAACACGATCAAGTTTATTTTATGGCCATTTCCTCCTCCATTGCTTTGTCCCCAATATTTGTCAAACTTTGTCTTCATTGATTGAGCCACCTTCCTCAAAATAGGATTACTCCAATCACGCATCTTCTTCTCAATAAGTTGTTGCAATGCCACCATTTCATTGAATATCAAATTTGAAGTAGGAGTCTTACTTGCACTAAGCTTTATGGTAGAATCATAAAACCTCTTAAGAAAAAGAGTAAAAGCTTGTGCATCCAACCAAGCTTCCTCCATTGGTGGCCCCATCCTTTTGACTAACACCCCATCCTTCTTAACCTCTTCATTAAAGTAAGCTCGAAAATTCACATCTTCATCATTCATCCTACTAAACACCCCCTTATACTTGAATGCACCTTCAAGCATTTTATAAGTTGAATTCCATCTTGTAGGCACGTCCATGTGAATGTTTGACATTCTATCCATATTCTCCAAGATAGCTACATTTCTAAATGCATCTAACCTTGCCGATGAAGAGTGAATGTACTTGAAACAATTCCGAATACCCTCAATTGCCTTCTCTAGTTCACCCAATCCATCCTTCACAATTAGATTGAGGATGTGACAAGCACATCTCAAATGCAAGTACTCCCCACTAAGTATTAGATTTCCTTGTCTTTCAAGCTTCCTCTTCATATGTGCAACCGCCCCTTCATTTGCCGAAGCATTATCAACGGTAATGCTAAACACTTTCTCAACTCCCCACTCACGTAGACAACGCTCAAGGCACAAGCCTATGTCTTCACCTTTGTGACTTGTGATTTTAGTGAAGTTGATGATCCTCTTGTGCAAGTTCCAAGAATCATCTACAAAATGGGCGGTGATCACCATATAGTTGATGTTTTGGATAGATGTCCAAGTATCCGTTGTGATACTTACCCTCTTATCACATATTACCGACTTTATTTTGCCCTTCTCAAGCATATACAATTCCCAAACTCCACGAGCAACCTTTTTTCGATCAGGGATCTTAAACCTAGGTTGAAGCCCATGACGAAAGTTCACAAAACCAGCTCCTTCAACCGCCCTAAATGGTTGCTCATCTCTTATGACGAACTCCACCATCAACAACTCACACTTCTTCTGATTAAAAACATGTGGGACTAAAGCTCCTGCTCCACCCATGGTCACATTAGTCAAGCTTGGTTGAGTAGATTTAGCTCGACTTCCTTCATAAAGAGGGCAAACTACACATTTTTTCAAGTGATTGAGCAACCCTCTTGTCCCATTTTTTTTAGAATGGGCCGGCATCTCAAAATTGCAATACTTGCATATCCCGGTAACCTCTATTTCCCCTTCACTGTTTGTCGTTTCCCTTTTCAAACAATGCTCCCAAGCCGGTGAAGGATTCTTCCTCTTCTTACCTCCTCCCGTCCTTATGGCCACCTCCTCCTCGCCCTCCACACCGCCATCCTCACCACCCACAACACCATCATCATCAGCCCCACCACCTGCTGCAATCTCCGCATCTACATGATCCTCTGCCAACACCTCATAGTCCATCTTTATATTTAAACTACAATTGAAAAAAAAAACCATTCAAACATTGGAAGATGAAATCAAACGATTTCGGTTTCGGCAGTGAAGATCCAATCAAACGACTTCGGCAATTCACAATTTCAATTTCAGTTTCAGGTATAGGGAAGATGAAATCATACCTAGGATTGTCGGAACTCGGCCTGCGACGTTGTTACGGCTGCGCCGTTTTTCGGAGTGTCGGATGGAGACTTCAGAGTTGTCGGATGCGAGACTACGGAGTTGTCGGACTGTCGGATGAGAGGAAGAATTGGGAGAACGAATGAGCGAGACTTCGGACGAGTGAGACTTCGGAGAACGAATTGGCAATTGGGACTGTCGGATCGGATGAGCGAGCTGCGAGACTACGGAGTTCGGAGAAGTGAAGAACGAATTAGGGATTAGCCGATTAGGGATTTAGAAATTAGAAATTAGAATTTACCTGTTGGTTCGGTTCGGTACTCTGATTGCACTGTAAAAAATAAATTTCGGTTCGGTTCGGTAAACCGATTAAATTTGAAATGAAAACCGAAACCGAACCGAAATAAATCGGTTCGGTTATAATAACCGAAATTCGGTTCGGTTTTTAGTCGGTTCGGTTACGGTCGGTTCGGTTACGGTCGGTTCGGTTTCGGTATCGGTTCGATTTTCGGTACAAAAACCCAGCACTACATTTAGGTATAGAATTGAGGGATGAGTTCTGACAAGTTTAATTTAAGCGAAAAATGAGAAATTATTTCATCCATATGTATTCTAATATATTTAGACTAAGATTAAAGGAGATTAATTTCAGAATTTGTAATTATTTCACTATTAAATACGACTAAAGGGAATATTAGAGAAACAAAAATATCAAATCTTAAACCGTAATCTCGTTATTCTCGTATTCAATTCATGATAAATCAAAATTCGTATTCATGATAAAATTCGTAGACTTAAAAAACAAAATTCGTAATGTAAAAATAGAAAAACCTAAAGAATCAAAATTTGTAGACTTAAAGAACAAAATTCGTAATGTCAAAATAGTACAACTTAAAGAATCAATATTCGTAACACCAACAATTACATAGATACGAATTTACAGTAATGCACTTACGAACATATAATATAGATATTCAAATTTAAAAAAATCCAAAAAATAAGGGTCGTTGGATCAAAAATTGAATGGTTATGAATCATAACTTATGATTACTTTTACTTCTCATTTCTTACCAAATTTGTTACTTCTCATGTGATCTTTTCCCAAGGAATTAATAATTTTATGCAATCAGAAATTGACGGAATCACTAGGAACAGAATGTGAGATGTATGATTATACGGTAGAATGGGTCATTAACAAATATCTCATCCATTAGGTCAAGTAGGGGTCAGCAAAGGGTTGGGCCGGATAAGCTCTAGCCTTATCGGGCCGAGTCGACTAGGGCTTTTGCCAAGTCCAAGCTCTAGCCCTTTCCACATTAGGACCGGGCCGGCTCCTGAGAAAATCCATCGACTCAAAAGGTGTTATCGACCCTTCATTTCTTAGGGCTTTCGGACTAGGGTCGGGCTCGGACTAACTTTGACCCTAAATGGATGATTAAATAATCGACAAATAATGTTATGAATATGTCGATCTTTTAGCAGAGAATCAAAAAAACTTGGCATAATCATTCTTTTTATGATGAATGTGAAAATACACATTCTTTTTATGTCAAAAATGTCTAAATCAATGCATATGCAATTTTAAATCGGACTTGTATTTCAGGCAGGACCTAATAGTCGTAGCCTTAACCCGACCCTAGCCTACTCAGATAGGATTTTAATAGACTTGCATAGGGCTAGGGCTGGGCGCGGGCTAGTAGGGGTGAGCAGGACCTGTCACGTCCTAAATAACCCGTCTCAACCCGGTCAATTTGGGACAAACTTGATCCCGGCCTGGTGTTAGGTAGGAAGGGTTAACCTTCGGGCTACCTGATCCCATAAGTATTTGTACAAAGTATAATTTACTATTTAATTCTCATACGTTAGTCTTCATGGAGTCTCGAATCATACACTCAACTCTAACATATCAATTATTTTGTCACTAATATATGTTTAAAATAGAAGTTACACTAAAACTAGCTAGTGACTGTCAACCGAAAAATGAAATATATCATAATCTTCGATATATTTTGCATTTTATTTGCATAAATACAATTTTTTAAAAATATATGATTAAGTTTAGGTGCATAAAAGAGACATAATTATCATTTAGGGTCGGGTTAGGTTCAATTAAATGATCAGATCACTTTTCGAATCCGGTTAAGGACCAATTATATCTGTCGGTCCCACCCTACGGACTAGGACAGAACTTCAACTGCCCTAAGACTTATTTTGATTAGGGCGAAATGCTAACCCCTAAGGCCACGTCCTTAATGACTTATGTCTTCCATTTATTATTTTCTAACTATGTTTTTTATAAAAAAATTCATGGTCGATATTCATTATTTCATATTTAAAAGTAATAAAATCATACTCCAGAATTAGATGGGATTTATTAATGGCTAATTGAGAAGGGTAGCATAAAAATGGAAAAAAAAAATAAAGGGAAAATGACAAAGAGATGATATGAACTACCACCCATCGACAAATCACGGTCCGAACTATGAAAATTGACAATTTATGGCAATTTCACATTATTTTACTTCTCAATTTCAAAATTAAGGGCAAGAAGATTTTTCAATTCATTCATTTAGTTAACTTTGTTAATGGACGGAGTGATATTCCATCAATTAAGTGCAATTAAGTGTTATATGAGGATTAAAATAATTTGAAATTGCCCTTAATTGTCAATTTTCATAATTCGGACCGTGATTTGTCAATGAGTGATAGTTCATACCCCCTCTTTGTCAATGAGTGATAGTTCATACCCCCTCTTTGTCATTTTCCCAAAAATAAAATAACCATCGGTGTCTCAAACTACCACGTTTTCAAACTACAATCCAAAATTAGTTATACGTCAATTTTGTAAGACGAAGTATGATACTCATCCGAGAGCATATTATAGCTCGTGTTTGGGGTTGTCGATTCATAGTACAATTTTTTCTTAAACAAAAATCTGCCACACAACAAGCTCTGCCTAAATTTCGAATTCAATTAATAGATTCACTGCTTACCAAACGAAGCAAGACAACCGTATTAAACTTTTATGAGAATGACAACTTCTGTATTTAAAATTATTCCCTCCGGTAACAACTCTCATCAATATTCAAACAAAAAAAACGCTGCAACGGCAAATAGCGTCGTTTTGTGACAAAACGCCGTCGTCTCTCTCTTGAGCTATTGAGGATCCGAGTGGTCATATAGCTGTCAAACTTTGTAAGCAAAGACGCATGTTGAAATCAGCCGGCTGCATGGTGTCGTTCCTGTGAAATGTTGTAAGCACAACACAATGTGTCTTATTTGACAGCCCAACATCCTCAAATCCAACTCCAGACAACATTCCAAACCTCCTCATTGTACCATCAGCCACTTTACACCTTAATAATAACACTCCCCTCAATCCTCGTACTCAAACATGGACCAAATCTCAAAATGGGTTCTCATTTTTTCACTCACTAGTTTCACCATTGGGTCTATAAATTGTGTAGAAATTGATGTCAAGCAAGCCCTGATCAGCTTCCTCACACAACTTTCTAGCACCAGCAATGGCCAACTTGACCCGAGGTTCGGATGGAATGTGAACTCCGATCCATGCACCGATGCTTGGCGAGGCGTCGAGTGCGATACGCGGAACATCACTGTGAGGAAGCTCTGGCTTGATAACTTCAATCTTCCAGGGCATTTGGATGCTGGAGTTTTATGTGACGTTAGTACCGTCGCGTCTTCTTTAAAGGTTTTAAGTCTGAATTTTAACAACATTACCGGTCAGATGGATCCGGAGATAGTGAAGTGCAAGCAACTTACTCGGCTACATGTTGATCATAATCGAATGACGGGGCCCTTGCCGGCAACTCTGGCCAAGTTGAATAATTTGAAGAGGCTTGAGGTCTCGAACAACGCGTTTTCGGGTCATTTACCTGATTTGGCAAGGATATCTGGCTTGAGCACCTTCCGGGCTCAAAAGAATCAGTTCACTGGAAGGATTCCAAATTTTGATTTCTCCAATATTGAAGTTTTCAATGTCTCCTACAACAATTTAACAGGCTCCATCCCTAAGGACAATCATTTTCCGAAATCGAGTTTTGTAGGAAATGATAAGCTTTGTGGGGAGCCTCTGGAAAACAAGTGCCTCAAACCTCATGTGTCAACTGATCAAATGCTGATGTACACCGGGTACGCCCTCGCATCATTGGCCATACTTCTACTCATCGCGTTCAAGCTCAGTAGCCGAAGGACCACCAAAGTGGCCAACAAGGCTGCGACACCGGGTAAAAAGGCGGTTGGAGGCGATGAAACAAGTAGTAGCATCGAGCTAAGTAGTACTGATTTTAAGCCTAGTGGTGTAATAAGCAAGAAGGCATTATCAGTTGTCAAGGCTGAGATGAGCGCGTCGTCGGTGTCCACGTCGCTCGTTTTGCTATCGAGTCCGGTGGTGAACGGGTTGAGCTTCGAGGATTTACTTAAGGCTCCGGCGGAGTTGCTTGGGAGAGGAAGGAATGGGAGTGTTTATAAGTGTATTGTTGGAAATGGGAAGGCCTTGGCTGTTAAAAGGATGAAAGATTGGGGCATTTCAAGTGAGGATTTCAAGCGCCGGATGCGCAGGATTGATCAGGTCAAGCATGCTAATGTGCTCCCTCTAGTGGCATTTTATAGCTCCAAGCATGAGAAGCTCTTGGTCTATGATTTTCAGCCTAATGGAAGTCTTGCTAGGCTCATTCATGGTAACATTTCTTTAGCTCTTCCACTTTTACATCTTATAATTTCTTAAGATTTCGTTGGAAAACTTCCCAATTTGATGGATTTGAGTGAATTGCTTCACTTTTAATTAAATCCAGAAATTCATAAACGATTAACCCTTCCGATAGGTACAAAAAGATGATGTTTATAACAACGTTTTAGACTTAAAATAATCAGTTAGAAATAACGTCTTGAAGTCAGACGTTGTTACTAACAACACATAATAGCAAAATGTGATTACGAACATCGTCTTACAGCAAGATGTTGTTTGCAACGAATGGTAAGGTTTAAAACGTTGTCAGTAGCAGCGTCTTGTTGCTACTAATTGAGGAGATAAATTAGTAATGAATTTCTGGATTTAATTAAAAAAATGAATTAATTTGCTCAATTTGTACCAGTTGAATTTTTTTTCATTTTTTTTGTTGCATAAAATTGTCCTACAAAAATAAAATATGGTTTATTTGTATATTTAATTTTAGTATTAAAGAATGCCAGTTTCATCAAATAAGAATTGAGCCAAAATTTAATTTTGACAAAAACTTAACATGTCCAAATGCACTTTTGATTTTCAGGAACGCAACTCGGGCAACGATTCGATTGGGGCAGTCGGCTAGAAGTCGCGGCAAGGATGGCGGAGGGGATAGCCTGGATGCACCAAGAGCTAGCTGAAAATGCAATACCTCATGGAAACCTCAAGTCATCAAACATTCTATTCAACAAAAACATGGAGCCTTGCATTAGTGAGTATGGCCTAAAACTATCAGAAAATGCCCAAACTTTAACTTCCATAGTCACCAAAAGCCCGACTCGAATTCAACCGGAGGCACCGACGATATCCCTAGAAATGTTCCAAACAGACGTATACGCGTTTGGACTCATACTTCTCGAGCTCCTTACGGGCAAACTGATGCAGCAAAACGGGCTTGACTTAGCTAGATGGGTACACTCGGTGGTTCGAGAGGAGTGGACAGTGGAGGTGTTCGACAAGGCTTTAAGCGCTGAAGGCGCGAGCGAAGAGAGGATGTTGAATTTGCTTAACGTTGCTATCAAGTGCGTGAATGCGAACCCCGAGGCGAGGCCGAACATTGGGCAAGTTGTTGCTTCTATTAACTCCATCAAAGAGGACGAGGAGCGTTCGAGTCCATGTCCCTAGCTTGAAAATGTTTGTCATTTAGAGCTCAGATTTTATTATTGTTGCATCTCCCAGAATTTATACTTACAGATATAAAAAATAAAAAACTTCTTAAATTTTAGTCGGTAATTACTTAAAAAAAATTAGTGAGGACTGAACAACCCGCACACTCATACCGGACTGAAACCAATGACCTTGTAACTACAAATCAAGTGTTAACATTACTAGACCATTACTTTGTTTGCTGTCGGTAAAAAATTGATTAGAAAAAAAATATTGAGGAAAATGAGTAATAGAACTAAAAACATATGGAAATATTTTGTAATTGTCAGAAGAAAAATACTACGAAATGATTTTACTGTGCAAAGAAAAATACTGCTAAATTTTTTCTATCATGCAGATTCACAATGTACAATTAGGGCGAAGTGAGTTGCCAAAGTGGTTTGGAACTCCCCCGGTGTTTGTGGCGATCCGGGTTCAAGTCCCTACAAATGCATCAAAAAAAAAAGAACAGATGCTAATATGTGCTTGAGCACTCTATCAAAAAAAAAAACAATGTACAATTTGATTTTCCGTAAATTATCTGTTCTTACTATTCTCGGATTCCACTATTCACTAGTGACATCTATATTTCAAGATGAAAACTTTTCTTTGCTCCATATTCTCTTGTACTAAATAAGTCCTTAACTGAAACTGTTAGTTTAATGACATGTAGTTTGACAAAACTTAGTGTAGTTGTTCAAGCTGTTGTTCAAGACTGGAAGAAACAACTGCCCTGTAACAAGTTGAAGCAGATGGAATGTTTCCTAATTCAGATTAGGAAACACAGTCGAACGTTGGAGATCAAGGCGGTTGCAGGTGGAAGGACAGAAGTTGGAAGTTTCCTATTTCAGATTAGGAAACTTGTTTCAACCGACGTAGCACAACTTAGACGCGGCAGATAATTCCTTGAGTGGTTTTGGCAAGTCGGTGCTAAGATGTATATCGAAGATATCTAAAGAATCGGTTGAGAGATTGCTTGCGCTTGAAGACAACTTAGCAAAGAAGATAATCGAAGGTTTCTTAAACGGAGTTGAAGATATTTGAAGGATTATCTACAATAAGATATGCGCAAGGATTTAGGAAAGATTTCCTAAAAGAGTAGGAAAGGTTTCCTAAAGATATAGGCGGTTAAGATTAGGAATCCTATTCGATTTAGGGTTTCTACCGCACTATATAAGGGAGGCTAATGCTTCGGTATTAGTCAACACTTACAGAGAAATAATACACGCTCATACTCACTGAAGGGAGGAGGAGGCAAACGGTCGGTGAACTAATCGTCACTGATTACTCACGGCTCTCGGATTCAGTCTGTTCTAGTGCTCGGCAGACTGATCGTAGAACAACCTTGAAGCTACACACACTGGTGTTCATTCGCACATTCGGGAGAAGGCGCTGATTCTTGCGGAGGATCATTCTGGTGGAATCGGAGGCGAGGCTCAGATCTAATGGGAGACCTAGTTAGCAATTGCTAGAGTGTCCGAGGCTCGGGTTGTTTAATAGGGATTCTGTAAACATAAAACCATGTACTCGCAATACTCATTATTAGTGAATTGCTATCCATCGGGCTAAAGAGACAGCCCCCAGACATATGCTCGTTAACGCCGAACTGGGTAACAACTTTACGTGTCGTTTATTTTCCGCACTGCATTTATTTTTGTAAAAAAGTTCTAATATTTGTTCTGCACTTGACCAGATCAACATCTCAACTACTAGGGAAAGATTTCAGAAACATCTACAAAACACCTTATATGTCTGATGATAAGAGAAAACGTCATAAATATTAACTTTTTCAGAATACTAATGGTATCTATTTTAGTATGTTCAAAGGTGGAGGTTAGATGAGTAGGGGGCAGAATAGAAAGAAAAAAAAATCCTTTTATACTAAACTTCATATTAAAATTCATAATTATTTTAAATTTTGAATCGAATTGAGACTCAAATTTGTTGGAGCTTGTAGGGTATATGTGTTTCTAAACAAGTATATACCTTGTAATGAAAGTTTTGTGCATGAACGAAACGTTTCTCAAATGAGTTTTCTGTCCAGGAAATCCAACCGGTCGGCTGATGGATGACATGAAATCCAGCCGGTCGACTGAGCATGTGACGAGTCGTCTCAGAGGGTTTGAACCGGCCGGTTCATGACTGAGCATGAACTCAACCGGCCGGTTGAGAAGGTCAGAGAGTTGCAGCTTTTGGGCGTATGTTGAACCGGCCGGCTCGGACAAGAGCATTAAGCTCAACCGGCCGGTTGAGACAGTTACACACCAAAAGTAGTATTTCATTTGGAAAATAACTGGTAGAAAACTGATCCTTTTGTGGGGATAATCTGGACAAAAAGTTGTAGAGAAGACGCACGAAAAAGCTCTGAGTTTCTCTCCTTCAATTTGAGATCAATTCGATATTGATCGTGTTACTCGTTTTCAATCTTTCAATCATTCCCGGTGCAAATCGCTTGTCATATCCCAATACAATTTCTGGATACCCACATAGGGCAGAAATCTTGTATTTGGAAAGTGAAATCAATTCACGTTTCAAGTAGAGTCCAAGTATTGTTTCGTTGATTCGACGCCCTGAAGAAAGCAAAGCGCCTACAATCAAATACAAGAGTTTTTCCTTTGAATCAATTTCAATGTCTACTGCTGCAAGCGTGAGGGAGATGACTGCCAATTTCGGAAAGTTGAAAAAATTTGAAGGAGTAAACTTTTGAAGATGGCAGAGGAAGATGCACTTTCTGTTGACTACTTTGAAGGTGGTCCACGTGCTCTCTACCCCTATTCCGGAAGCGAGTGAGAATGCTTCGATTGATGCAATCAGGAAGAGGAGCAAGTGGGAGAATGATGACTACATTTTTCGTGGTCACATTCTGAACGGTATGTCGGATCCGTTGTTTGATCTTTATCAAAATGCAGAGTCTGCTAAGGAATTGTGGGATGCACTTGAAGCAAAGTACATGCAGGAAGATGCATCGAGCAAGAAATTTCTTGTGAGTAACTTTAATAGTTACAAGATGGTCGATACTAGACCGGTGATGGAGCAATTCAATGAATTGACTCGCACACTTGGGCAATTCACCCAGTATGGTATGAAGATGGATGATGCCATCTCGGTGTCTAGTATTATAGACAAGCTTCCCCCTTCGTGGAAGGATTTTAAGCGTACACTTAAGCATAAGAAAGAGGAGATGTCTCTTGAAGAACTCGGTGGTGAGTTGTGTGTAGAGGAATCTATACGGATGCAAGATGATGTGAAACATAAAGAGGCCATTGAGTCATCTTCTGTGCATATGGTGGAAGACAAGGGAGGTATTCAGAAGTTCAAAGGGAAGAAACGCTTCAATGAGAACTCCGGTAGCAAATTCATTAGGAAACCTAAGGGTTCTTGTTGGATTTGTGGAAAACCAGGACACTACAAGAGTGATTGTAGAATGGCCAAGGCTGAGAAAGGAAAAATGAAAGTGAATGTTGGGGATAAGGGCAAAGAAAAATGCCCTTCCAACCTTCAAGGTCAGAGATCTCTTTCGAATTATAATTCTGATGTGAATTATGTATCATTGATCGCTGAAGCATTTTATGTTCAAGATGATGAGGTAGCTTGGTGGATTGAGTCGGGTGCTACAAAGCATGTATGCAAAGATCGTCGTTGTTTCAAGACATATGAAACGGTGAAAGAGGGATCGGTTCTACATATGGGAAACGATTCAACTGCACCAATACTTGGCCAAGGCACCGTAGTGTTAGAGTTTACCTCGGGGAAAACCCTTGAACTGTTAAATGTATTGCATGTACCTCTTATTCGGAAAACCTTAGTTTCTGGCAGTTTGTTGAACAAGTTTGGTTTTAAGCAAGTGTTTGAGTCGGACAAGTATGTACTGTCCAAATGTGGTGTGTTTGTTGGATTTGGATACTTTTGTAATGGCATGTTTATGTTGAATGTAAATAAAGTGGTGAATTATGTTTACATGACTTGTTCTAGTGATGATTCTATATTGTGGCATGCTAGATTAGGACATGTTCACTATCAACATATGCATATTATGTCTAAGGAAGGATTGATTCCTAAAGTTGACAAGGATGTTGATAGATGTACTACTTGCATGCTAACAAAGATCACTAGGTTTCCATTCAAAAGCATTTCACGAACATCAAACTTGCTTGAACTTGTTCATAGTGACTTGGGTGATTTACATTCTACTCCATCTTTAGGGAATAAGAAGTACTACATAACTTTTATAGATGACTGTTCTAGATATTGTTATGTGTACTTGCTACATGCTAAAGATGAAGCTTTAGACAAGTTTAAAGTGTATAAATCTGAAGTAGAATTGATGCATGATTTGATTAAGAGGCTTAGAACCGATAGAGGTGTGGAATATTACAATCCTGTATATTTCCAGTTGAATGGTATCATTCATGAAACTACAGCCCCTTGTACACCACAACAAAATGGTGTGGCTGAAAGGAAGAATAGAATATTAAAGGAAATGGTTAATTCCATGTTATCCTACTCTGGTTTGAGTACAGGATTTTGGGGTGAAGCTATGTTAATAGCCTGTTACTTACTTAACAGAGTTTCTAACAAAAGGAACAATGTTACCCCATATGAGCTTTGGCACAAAAAGAAACCAAATCTAAATTATCTCCGAGTTAGGTGATGTAGGGCGGTAGTGAGACTACCGGCTCCCAAAATAACAAATTTGGGAGAGAGAGGTGTTGATTGCATCTTTATTGGATATGCTAAAAATTCTAAAGCATATAGGTTCTATGTGACTAGAACAAGTGATTCTATTTCGGCTCACACCGTAATTGAATCAAGGGATGTAATCTTTGATGAGAAACGGTTCCCATCATTACCTAGACCTCAAGATTTGATTTCTGGCTCCACAAGGGCTGATTTAGAAGGTAATGTGAGCACATTGATGGGACGTATTTATACGATTTATCAAGTACACAAAACCCACCAAATAAGACATTTGGTCATACGAACATGTGCTTGTTGATGTCGTTTTATGTATACATGTAATTTTGGAGTCTAAAGAGGAATCGGGCTTAAAAGATGGCATTTCAAGCCAAAATCATCACAAGGCCATTTGTGCGATCGCACAGGGTGCACCATGCGAGCGCATGTCGCGGCATCGCCCAGGCATTGTCCAGGCCGTGCCCCAGCGTTCCAGCGCACCAGCCGAGCTGCCCAGGTCCAAAATCAAGTCGCTCGGGCAAACCATCTGATCTGACGAATCCGCCTCGAGCAAAGTGATCAAAATGGAAAATAAGGTGGATAATGTCGGAAAACCAAGGAGAATGCCCGAGCAGATTGGCAGTTGGCTCAATTCCAAAGCAAAGGCCCCGCGCGCATAGGCACCGAACGAAGTCGCTCGACCAAACCAGCTAATCTGGCAAATCTGGCTCGACCAAGTTGTTTGAAACGCCCAACAACTCGGATGATCTCACTTCCCAGACAAAACGCCCGAGTGGAACCAGTCCATGCCAGAGGAATGCCCAAGGTCCGAGTCCTATCAGCCAAATTCCGGTCATTCTAGGCCCGGCAAGGCCCTGTTGAGATTCCGGCGAAACGACTTCGACCATTAGGCTTAGAATTGCCTCAGCAATCCAAATCAGCAATCCAAATGCCAAAGACCTCCGACCAAAATTCCGGCCAGATTCCGACCATCTCCGGCCAAACTCCTATCAAGCTTCGATCAAGCTCTGATCATGCACAACCTAGTCCAACCAAGTTCCGGCCATGAACTAGCCTAGAACCGAATTCCCAATATTTCGGTTGGTTTCTACTATTCATTTCGGTTAGCATTTGGATTTCGGTTGGCTCTACTATTCAAGTGGTTGGCTTTGGTTTCAAGTTAGTTGGCTTTTGGAAAAGCCAATGCAAGTGGCCAAGTCGGTTGGAGGAGATGCATGTGCCAAATGCCAAGTGGTTGGCTCTTCTCTTCTTCCTATCCAAGTGGGCTTCTTTAGGGATATTTCTCCAAGCCAATCCTTATCTCTTCCCCTAAGTCGGTTTAGCTTGTCTATAAATAGACCTAGAGGTCTTTAGAAACACTCATGTACATACTTGGAAGTGAGAGCTTCTCTCTCCTTCCCACTTCAATACAAACCTCTCTACATTTTACTTTGTTCTTGTACTTACTTTTGCTCTTGATTTCCAAAGCTTTCTTCACTTGGTCTTGAGCTCCGAATCTCTTTACTTTCTGTCAAATACTTGATTTGGAGCTCCTCTCCTTTACTTTTCTGTCAAGCCACGACTTCTTTCTTTTACTTGCTTTCAAAATCGCTCTCGGTTACAAAAAGCTCTCGGTTACTTTTCTTGTTTTCCTTTACTTTTATAAGTATGGTGCTTGTATTCCTTGACATGAATACAAGTAGCTAAGCATATTCGGTCAAAGGGTGTTCATACTTGCGTATGCATCTTGAGACTAGAACTTAATGCTATTTTGTGTGTCAACTAGTTCGGTGCCATTATTCGGTTGAACAACAAGGCTAAGTGGATGCATCGAAAGGGCAAAGCTTAGCTGAGTAGTTCAATCTTGATTAGAAAACAAGGCTAAGTGGATGCATCGAAAGGGCAAAACTTAGCCGAGTAGTTTAATCTTCCTTAAGTCGCTTGGTTGATCAGAAATGAGAGATCAAGTGGCTGCACTTAGAACTAGAAGTCTATGTCTTGATTTTGGAGTAGATTGTGGTGTAAGTGCTAGAAATGGCCTTACTTTAGGGTTTAAGTCTTGAAAAGGAATAAACCCACATTTATGAACACAAAGTAAGATCATTTGAAGTCCATGATGGATGTCTCACAAGTAGAGACCCTAGACTGAATATCTTTCGTCCTTACTTATCAGCACTTACTTTCCTGTCATTTACTTTCAAGCACTTTACATTTCAGTACTTACTTTCAGCACTTATTTTCAGTATTTACTTTCTGTTATTTACTTTCAGTCTAAACCACTCAAACCCAACCTGTATTTACTTTCTTTATTTTTTGTTTTTGAGAACAACTACTCCACACTGACTCCCTTGGGTTCGACCCCTACTTACCGCTCTACTAATCCAATAGTGAGCCACGAGTAGTGGAATTATAAATGTAAATTTTTCAGCGCACAACGACGTGCTGTCCAAAATGGTTTGAGTGGTTTAGACTGAAAGAAAATAACAGAAAGTAAATGACTGAAAGTAAATACTGAAAATAAGTGCTGAAAGTAAGTACTGAAAGTAAAGTGTTGAAATGTAAAGTGCTTGAAAGTAAATGACAGGAAAGTAAGTGCTGATAAGTAAGGACGAAAGATATTCAGTCTAGGGTCTCTACTTGTGAGACATCCATCATGGGCTTCAAATGATCTTACTTTGTGTTCATAAATGTGGGTTTATTCCTTTTGAAGACTTAAACCCTAAAGTAAGGCCATTTCTAGCACTTACACCACAATCTACTCCAAAATCAAGACATAGACTTCTAGTTCTAAGTGCAGCCACTTGATCTCTCATTTTTGATCAACCAAGCGACTTAAGGAAGATTAAACTACTCGGCTAAGTTTTGCCCTTTCGATGCATCCACTTAGCCTTGTTGTCTAATCAAGATTGAACTACTCAGCTAAGCTTTGCCCTTTCGATGCATCCACTTAGCCTTGTTGTTCAACCGAATAATGGCACCGAACTAGTTGACACACAAAATAGCATTAAGTTCTAGTCTCAAGATGCATACACAAGTATGAACACCCTTTGACCGAATATGCTTAGCTACTTGTATTCATGTCAAGGAATACAAGCACCATACTTATAAAAGTAAAGGAAAACAAGAAAAGTAACCGAGAGCTTTTTGTAACCGAGAGCGATTTTGAAAGCAACTAAAGGAAAGAAGTCGTGGCTTGACAGAAAAGTAAAGGAGAGGAGCTCCAAATCAAGTATTTGACAGAAAGTAAAGAGCTTCGGAGCTCAAGAACAAGTGAAGAAAGCTTTGGAAATCAAGAACAAAAGTAAGAACAAGAACAAAGTAAAATGTAGAGAGGTTTGTATTGAAGTGGGAAGGAGAGAGAAGCTCTCACTTCCAAGTATGTACATGAGTGTTTCTAAAGACCTCTAGGTCTATTTATAGACAAGCTAAACCGACTTAGGGGAAGAGATAAGGATTGGCTTGGAGAAATATCCTAAAAGAAGCCCACTTGGATAGGCAGAAGAGAAGAGCCAACCACTTGGCATTTGGCACATGCATCTCCTCCAACCGACTTGGCCACTTGCATTGGCTTTTCCAAAAGCCAACTAACTTGAAACCAAAGCCAACCACTTAAATAGTAGAGCCAACCAAAATCCAAATGCTAACCGAAATGAATAGTAGAAACCAACCGAAATATTGGGAATTCGGTTCTAGGCTGGTTCTTGGCCGGAACTTGGTTGGACTAGGTTGTGCATGATCGGAGCTTGATCGGAGCTCGATCGGAGTTTGGCCGGAGTTGGTCGGAATCTGGCCGGAATTTTGGTCGGAGGTCTTTGGCATTTGGATTGCAGATTTGGATTGCTGAGGCAATTCTAAGCCTAATGGTCGAAGTCGTTTCGCCGGAATCTCAACGGGGCCTTGCCGGGCCTAGAATGACCGGAATTTGGCTGATAGGACTCGGACCTTGGGCATTCCTCTGGCATGGGCTGGTTCCACTCGGGCGTTTTGTCTGGGAAGTGAGATCATCCGAGTTGTTGGGCGTTTCAAACAACTTGGTCGAGCCAGATTTGCCAGATTAGCTGGTTTGGTCGAGCGACTTCGTTCGATGCCTATGCGCGCGGGGCCTTTGCTTTGGAATTGAGCCAACTGCCAATCTGTTCGGGCATTCTCCTTGGTTTTCCGACATTGTCCACCTTATTTTCCATTTTGATCACTTTGCTCGAGGCGGATTCGTCAGATCAGATGGTTTGCCCGAGCGACTTGATTTTAGACCTGGGCAGCTCGGCTGGTGCGATGGAACGCTGGGGCGCGGCCTAGACGATGCCTGGGCGATGCCGCGGCATGCGCTCGCATGGTGCACCCTGTGCGATCGCATAAATGGCCTTGTGATGATTTTGGCTTGAAATGCCATCTTTTAAGCCCGATTCCTCTTTAGACTCCAAAATTGCCTGTATACATAAAACGACATCAACAAGCACATGTTCGTATGACCAAATGTCTTATTTGGTGGGTTTTGTGTACTTGATAAATCGTATAAATACGTCCCATCACACATCTTCTAAGAGTACATCGTTTGAGCCTCGTAGAAGCAAACGAGAAAGTATTGAAAAATCCTTTTGACCAAATTATCAAGTTTACTTGATTGAGGGTTCTAGAAATGATATTGAGTATCACTACTCATATTGTTATCATATTGATGATAATCCTAGAACTTATGATGAGGCTATGAGGTCTCAAGACGTGTCCTTTTGGAAAGAGACAATAAACGATGAAATGGATTCTATCTTGGGAAGTAATAGATGGGTATTATCGGATCTTCCACCGGGTTGCAAGCCTTTAGGCTGCAAATGGATTTTCAAAAAGAAAATGAAGGTTGATGGATTGGTAGATAAGTTTAAAGCTCGATTGGTTATCCAAGGCTTTAGGCAAAAGGAGGGTATTGATTTTTTCGATACTTATGCTCCGGTTGCTAGGATTTCCACTATTAGGTTGCTAATTGCACTTGCTGCAATTAACAATCTAGTTGTACGCCAAATGGATGTCAAGACAGCGTTCTTGAATGGTGATTTGGATGAGGAAATCTATATGAAGCAACCGGAAGGATTTATTATGCCGGGATATGAAAACAAGGTTTGTAAGTTGATCAAACATTGTATGGGCTGAAACAAGCACCCAAGCAGTGGCATCAAAAGTTTGATGAGGTTATCTGTCTAGTGGATTCAAGTTGAATCAAGCAGACAAGTGTATTTACAGCAAATTTGACAACTCTGGTAATGGAGTAATCATTACTCTGTATGTTGATGATATGCTAATTTTTGGTACTGACCAAAAACAAGTAGACCTTACCAAGTACTTCTTATCATTAAGTTTCGCTATGAAAGATATAGGAGTAGCGGATGTGATTCTTGGTATTAGAATCAAGCGTGAGAACAAAGGACTAGCACTGACACAGTCTCACTACGTTGAGAAAGTGCTTAAGAAATTTAACTGTATGAATTGTTCTCCGGTTAGTACTCCCATGGACCCATGTGTGAAGCTTATGCCTAATACGGGTGAAGCTGTTTCACAGCTTGAGTACTCGCAAGTTATTGGTTGCCTAATGTATGCAATGACGAGTACAAGGCCGGATATAGCTTATGCAGTGGGAAAATTGAGTAGATACACTAGTAATCCTAGTACTCATCACTGAGAAGCTATTAGGCGAGTAATTAAATACCTTAAGGGGACCATGAACTGTGGCCTGTTTTATGCTGGTTTTCCCTCGGTCTTGGAGGGATATACCGATGCAAGTTGGATTACCAATTTAGAAGATCATTCTTCTACTAGTGGTTGGGTATTTTTGCTTGGGGGAGGTGCCATATCTTGGGCCTCAAAGAAGCAAACTTGCATCACCAGCTCGACTATGGAATCTGAATTTATAGCCTTAGCGGCTGCCGATAAAGAGGCAGAATGGCTAAGGAATTTGGTGCATGAGATTCCACTGTGGCCAAAACCAGTAGCACTTATTTATATCCATTGTGATAGTAAGGCAGCTTTGGCTAAGGCTTATAGCCAAATGTACAATGGTAAATCGAGACACCTGGGCCTTAGACATAGCGCGGTTCGTGAAATGATCACTCACGGGGTTATTTCGATTGATTATGTCCGGACACAGTAAAATCTAGCTGATTATTTGACGAAAGGATTGGCTAGGGACTTGGTGCACAAGTCGTGTTTGGGGATGAGCTTAAAGCACATCTAAATCTCTTATCGTAGACACCTAAATTCCCTCTTAGTATGACGCTAAGAGCTGAATTGTAGAAAGTCTATTCTGAGAGATTTGAAGCACATGGTTATATCCGTCCCAAGGTATGTGCTTGTTTCCTTCAGAGAAAGGGAGGATGAAGTTTATCTTCTTAATGGATCTTTTGGAAAAATGCATTGCGGGTGCATGCGAAAAGAATCCACCTATGTAAGTGTGAAGTGAGCCGCTTCAATTAGCTTGTGCTTGGCTAAGGATGCACTTATGAAAGGATAGGGACACATGGCTATAATAGTGTCAAGTTGTACTTGGAATGAAAGTAAACTTGTGTGTGTTTTATTTTCCCGTATTCAAATGGATTGAAGGGTACAATTCGTAGAACACCCTGATTCTCGAGTATTGGAAGATACTACACTATGTGAAATTCAATCCTAATGGACATTTCACTTATGCACAGTTTTGTTCGATTGTGAATGTTTTAGCATTCAAGAGTATAACCTTAAAATGAAAGAGTATTGTTGGAGATTTTAGGGTATATGTGTTTCTAAACATGTATATACCTTGTAATGAAAGTTTTGTGCATGAACAAAACGTTTTTCAAATGAGTTTTCTGTCCAGGAAATCCAGCCGGTCGGCTGATGGATGACATGAAATCCAGCCGGTCGGTTGAGCATGTGACGAGCCGTCTCTGAGGGTTTGAACCGGTCGGTTCATGACTGAGCATGAACTCAACCGGCCGGTTGAGAAGGTCAGAGAGTTGCAGCTTTTGGGCTTATGTTGAACCGGCCGGCTCGGACAAGAGCATTAAGCTCAATCGGCCGGTTAAGGACAGTTACACACCAAAAGTAGTATTTCGTTTGGGAAATAACTGGCAGAAAACTGATCCTTTTGTGGGGATAATCTGGACAAAAAGTTACAGAGAAGACGCACGAAAAAGCTCTGAGTTTCTCTCCTTCAATTTGAGATCAATTCGATATTGATTGTGTTACTCGTTTTCAATCTTTCAATCATTCCCGGTGCAAATCGCTTGTCATATCCCAATACAATTTCTGGATACCCACATAGGGCAGAAATCTTATATTTGGAAAGTGAAATTAATTCAAGTTTCAAGTAGAGTCCAAATATTATTCGTTAATTCGACGCCCCGAAGAAAGTAAGTGCCTACAAAATTCCATAGAGGTACCTATCGTTTAAGAACTTGTCATCTCTTTGACTTTACTTCTACCAAACGTCTTATTGTTGTCATTTGTCATATCTTTGACTTTGTTCCTACCAAACATATTTTAGTGTCGTTATTTAAAGGGACTAATAATCCCTTTATAATTAGAGAACATGATAAATTATAAGTGTCCGTCGGATCAAGATACAACTTTGAATGTATATCTGACACGTTTATCACTAATAAAATTAAATTTGATGATTTAGATTTTTCATCAAATATAAATTTGAATACGCAACTGGGACACATAGCAACACCAGAATCACTTAATGCTATGTTTTGAAAATAACAAATTAGTTTCTCAAAATTTCAAAATATAGAGAAGTTCTCTAGCGCTGCCAGAATTTTCATAACCAAACAATTGCTTGAGTTTGACAATGTTCCAACAACATGGTTGGTAGATTTTGTTAGGTTGCATTGTCAACTCTTTCTTCCAATAAAACCATTACAATTCACACTTAGATAACTTCTCATACCCTCCAATCTAAACCACTCCAAACTACAACTTTACACTCCCTTTGCTTCCTATCTTGCAACACTTGCTCATATCTCTCCACGCGTGTTTGAACTTGGGAAATACCCACTTTCACATTCAACTTCCTCAAATCAAACGTATAAGCTTGCCAAGTCAAATACAATAATTAAAATGGAACATTTTTTTTTACAAAACTACATAATACCAAAAAAAAAAAACAGGAATTCAAAGGATCAGTTCTTATGACGCCTCCTCATTTAAAATCAACAATTATTCTTATAAATAGAATTGCGTTGTTTTAATAAACACATACAAAACATGTAATAATTTTATTTTCTATACATACTTTTAAGTTATTTGTATCTTTTTATGAAGTCTCAATTGAATGTATAAATAAGAGTACTTGATAACATTTCATTCCTTACCGTTTTCCTTAACGCAAGAGCTTGCATCTTGCATTCACTATAGCCATGCCAAAGAGTCGCCATTCTCTCATCTTGATTTTCTTCTTTAGCTTACTCTTGCTTCTGCCCCATCTTACAACTCCCCGTCCCATAAATGAACTCACTGCCACTAATCGCAGCCGTGGGACAACCACAACCAGGTTTCGAGATCTTAGCATGGTGCTTAGCTTGTGGAGTATCAAGAACTCGGGCCCTAGCCCTGGCGGGGTAGGTCATGCCACCACAACCGGAGTATCCAATTCGCCTTAATTAGTTCAAGAATCATCAATGATATGACACTCCTCTAGCCGGGGATCTCCAAGGTTGGTGGTGCACGAACCCGCAAAGCTGAACAGAGATCTCTGTACATAACCGGTGAACACAAAGACTGATTTTCTTACCGAAACTGGCCGGCCTTCTTGTCCAATGTACATAATGCTCAAGCCCCAATGTTTATACCACAATTATACTTAATTGAAAACGTAGAACAAGCCACAATATACAACAAATATGTTATCGTATATTCATATCATAATTGTGTTTATTGTATCTCTCATGTATATTCGTATATAATAGCATACTGACCTGTTATATCGAAAAAAACATGTTATTCTATTTGTAACCAAAGTAAATGAAATTTTACGTAAATCATATTTATAAACTTTAAGTTGAGTCCATCTTCATATGATGCTTAAACATAGTCACGTACGCGTACGAACACAAGTTAGATGCCTACGTATCCCAGCATCTCAGGTTCGCAAAGAGAAGAAAAAAAACGCAACTTAGTTGCGGGGACTATAATACAATTATACGGATAAAGTGGAACTAAACTTATGCAAACATACCTGTAAAGAAGTACAGTTAGATCTCAGACATGGCAAACAATTCCAACTTCAAGCGTAGAAGCATGAGGAATGCTCAATGCATAAGTTGGTCCTCTGCAGTTCCTTCTCAAGAAATCGTACACAAAGTTGATCATAAATCTCTTCATGAAATTTGACCCTTTCTTGGCTTTGACATATGATTTTCCCAATATGAATGCCATGCCTGATTCTCGAGCTTCCATCAACTCATCCAATTCTTCTTGTGCACCTTTGTTGATGATCGGGCTGGGAGGCAAGACAAATCTAACTCGTTTCCTCAGCCTGTCTGAGTTTGTTCTGTCTGACGTCATGTTAAGTTTCGTTAAGGCAAGCTCTTCGTCCTCTTGATCCATGTCTTCCTCGAAGAGTCTTATACTTCTGAGGTTGGATGATGAAGCTCCTACAACTCGCATATTTTCATGGTCTTTGTGTTCTCTTTGTTGATCTGAGTCACCACTTGAAATTGCCCCATATCGCTTATCGAAACTGTCCAACACTTTCGAGTCCTCTGAATGCTCCGAATGGATAAATTCAGCAATGCTGCATACCAAATCTCGCTCGAACTCCACATCATTCATGTGAATGTCTCGGTACCCATACCTTGCGATGCACCGGTAGATATGAAACTCCGATGGCCCAACTCTGCCGACCAAGAACCGCTCCTCTGGCTTGACATGAGGCACTGGGACAGACTTGACGCACAAGAAGACTAAAACCTGGTGGAAGGCTGGAAGGTTTGTCACAAAGTGGGTGAACATGGCTGGGATTCCTGACACAAGTTCAGTTTGTATCAACCCGATTCCTCTAACTCTGACTATCCCGAGAGAGTCACTCGCTGCTAAGAGCCAGTCGATGGATACACGGTTTTCGTACTCGAATTCATATTTCTTGAGGGTGCCGTACTGCCAGGCGTACATGACGAGTAAGAAAATAAAAGAGAGTGCTACGGGAACCCAAGCCCCTTCGCGGAACTTAATGAGGGAAGCTGAGAAGTAGAGCGCTTCGATGGACCCGAAAAAGACCAGGAAGCATACGGCTAGTGTTGTGCTTTTACGCCAGCATAGAACCATCACGAGGAACATTAGACATGTTGTTACCAGCATTACTGTAATGACAGCCAAACCTGTTCCAAACAGAGACTTTGTTAACGTTACAGAAAAGCCTTGCTGACACGATCTTTTGAGATTCAATCATCGTTAACATGTTTGAATGTTACTTTACGAATGCTTATTTTGAAAGACAGTTTTACCGGATGCATTTCCCAATCGCTTCACATCCCTGAACCCGATCGCGATGGCCAAGCACAAAACCATCAGTGTCCAGTTTATCTCCGAAATGTAGATTTGGCCATGGACCTTAGACGAAGTGTGGACGATCTTCACCTTAGGGAAGCATCCAAGAGATACGCATTGTTTGATGATTGAGAAGGTTCCGGTGATGATGGCTTGGCTTCCTACGATAGATGCGAGAACAGCAATTCCCAAGACTGGCCATCTTATTTTTTCTACAATGTCAGACGTTCAGATGATTAGCATTAAGCGGAGGACAGCGTGCTGACACGTAAATGTTCACCAAGTTCATAATAATGTCGGAAGGACTGAAGTTTGTACCGGGTACAGATACATAGAAGCCAAGGTGGTAGTCAGTTTCCATGACATGATGCTTCGACAGATACGCAGCTTGTCCCATATATGCAAGGATCAGAGAAGGATAAACTATGAATGTGAACGCAATCTGCAAACACGAAACATTTAAAGGTAATTTCTTTTCTGCGCTTAAATGGAAGTTCAGCCTTTAGATTGGCGACAAGCTTACCTGGATGGACAACTGCGAGAAGTGACCAAGATCAGCAAACATTGCTTCAGAACCTGTAATGCACAAAAGTATCCCACCCAACGACATCCATCCTCGCTTTCGAGTCTTCTTTAAAAATGTATACATGTAATACGGAGAAATTGCTTTGAACACTTGAGGGTTCCAGTGGAAGACATTGTATGCTCCGATTATGCTGATGCATATGAGCCACACTACCACCACTGGCGCGAATAGAAACCCTACTCGGTGAGTTCCGTAGTGCTGAAGCGCAAACAGACATACCAGAATGATACATACAAATGGGACTTCGATATCTGCAAATCAGATCAGAAAACCACAATTTATAAAAATGAAGTCCAAGAAAGAAAAAAAAAAGTTTTAGGCTATATCATCAAGCTATTATCATCTCACAAACTGTAAATTTACGTGAAGCTCTATGATCTAAGGCTGCTAGTCTAATATGAACAGCAAGACACCATGATATAAATTGTAATCAGATCGAGACGGTAAGGTCAAAATTAGTCGAACAAAAAATGATATAGTTTTTTGTGTTTTTTTTCAATAAAACAAGGCAGTTTTATATTTTGTTTATGAAATCAGAATTTCATTTTCAATTCATGCTTACAAACTGGATCTTTTTATTAAAAGCGTACAAAACTAAAGACATTGTTTTGCTTGGTTGGTCCAATATGATCCCGATATACAACAGGAAGAAGCAAGAATTGCGCGTAAAGGTAAGTTACCTAAAGACATCTATAGAAAATAATCATCAAAACATGTCTTTGGTGTTCTACGTATAATAAGAGTACTAGGAAACTTACATTTATGGTGTTCCGCGGACAATGAGAGCTCCAGGCCGGACACAGCTGCGAAAACTGCAAAAATGGATAAAATCAATAACATTTAAAACACAACATCTGATTTTATCACGCATATTGGCTACTTGCAAAAATGGATATACCAGAAAGTGCAGGAGTTAAGACTCCGTCGCCAATCACCATACAAGTCCCAACCAAAGCAATAGCAAGAAGCACACCCTGCAAGACCTTATGCTTCTCGAACGTTGATTTCAAGCTTAACCCAATTCCCCTATGCCTCAACTCATCTCCATTTTTGTAATATTCAGATAACTCCTCATCAGCCACTTGACAATTAGGCAAAGAACTAAGCCTAGCGTGTCGACAAAGAAGCGAATACAAAGCAAAAGTCCCACCTTCGCCATTATCATTGGCTCTAAGCACAATGAACACATATTTCACAAGTGGAATTAGGGTTAGGGTCCAGAAAACAAAACACAAAGCCCCAAAAATCTCTTCATTTGTCTTTGAGTGCTGAATGTCCTCAGCAAAGGCACTCTTGAAAACGTATAAAGGAGAGATGCTCAAATCGCCATAGACTACTCCTAAGCTCTGGTAAGCTAGTGTCAACACTGTCCTCCATGAATCCTTCTGCAGGGTGAAAAAATACACAGATTAGAGACACAAAGTTCAGATTTTGAAACATGGGTTTTGTAGAACGTTACCTTAATTGCAGAACCCATGTTTGCATCAAAACAGTTTGAGCAAGAAAAGTGTAGAAAAATACCCAGATGGACCAGAGCACGAAAAACCCCACTTTCAAAATAAGACCAGTTTCAGCAGATCAGTGTAGTCTTTTTTTTCATATCAAGATGAAAACTTTATACTTGTTTGAACCTTAATCTGACTGAAGGGTGTGTGATTTACTGCTTCAACTATGATTTGGAAGCATATTGCAGAAACTTTAATAATCCCGCCACATGCTTTGAAGATTCCAAAACTGTCACACCTTGATTTTTTTTTAGCTTTAGAGCATCTTCCACCATGATAAAAAAAAAAACATATCATCCCACTCTCTCATTTATTTTCTTCTCATCTTATCGTACTTCATGATTATTTTGATCAAGTGCACCCCACTCATGATCAAAAAAAGTTTATCATCAGTCTCTCTCATCACTACATAAATTATAACTCATAAATGTTAAGATTAATAAAAATATATCAAAGTGTATCTCGTTTTATAGAGCTCAAAAAATTATGAATATTGATTTTTTTTTTGATTTTTTTACTTTGTAATTTAGAAGATATATTCGTTGCAAGATCAAAATAAAAACTGTACTGTTTCTTACACAGAACACGTGTCGCGTTGCGATTGGCCCAACTCTCATGATCAAAACCCAAAAAAAGATCATGGGATGATCTTTTTTATGATCTAAAAGATAATGGTGGGGTGCATGATTTTTTTGATCATGTCTCATGGTACTTTTCTATGATTGAAAAAATCATGGTGGGGATGCTCTTAGAACTCTAGACTCTAGTAAAAAGAGTATAGTATTTAGTCAAGTATTTAAATTGTATTGATGAATTGGAAGAACACTTTACCTTATGATGACATATTATTCTTCAAAAAAAAATTGGAAGTGTTATTTGTGCCAATAATTGCTTCTAAAATGGTGGAATTGATAGATAGGGTAAAGGCGAGCGGCCAAACTTAAGCTTTTAATCGTCAGGAAAAACTAAGATTGTACCCGATAATAGCTTAATTATGTTAAATTTGATAGTTCATTTGGCTTCATTTTCAGTTTGGTTAACATAAGACAAATGCATAATAAGTATACATGAAATTCAAAATAAGAATTATGAACTAGTTAGTATTACTTATTAAACTTTATAATACCAATGATTGAAATGTTTGGAATTTAAATGCATCACAGATTTGATCCAGTTTTCATTATTGACAATTATGAGATGAGATCTTGTTTGGCCACGATGCATCAGATGATCTCAAATAGTCAGAACAAAAATAATAAAATGCCAAAAATGAAAACTTTATAAGGTTGTGTTTGTCCCTTGTCCCTTGTCCCTTGTCCCTTGTCCCTTGTCCCGCACTCCAGAATAGAATAGAATAGAATAGAATAGAATCGAATAGAATGTGATCAATCAGTTTGGCCCTCCATTTGGCGCCTTGTCATCAGTCCCTACCAAAATCTCATTCTTTTATACTTTATGCTAATTCAGTTGGAACAGCTATTAATGATGCTTTATAATATTGAATTTGGGATCAAAAGATAATGTTGTTTGAGAGATTAATTATGTGATGCACATTTAATAATGTAGCTCACATTCATCATCCAAATTCTATATAGTTTGAATTCATTTTGAAAATTTTAATAATTCGGACAAAAAATTAGAAATGGATGGTAATTCGCTACCCTGTTTTATAGGTGCATTACAACACACAATATGTCGTTTAGGTCACCTGGCTTTCTCGTGTTGACTTTCTACATGGTGCATTAAAATTAAGTTGAAAAACCTCCATCTAAAAAACTAGTATGATGAGTGGGACAACCTCT
This sequence comes from Rhodiola chrysanthemifolia, assembly GCA_033675395.1. NCBI lineage: Eukaryota > Viridiplantae > Streptophyta > Magnoliopsida > Saxifragales > Crassulaceae > Rhodiola > Rhodiola chrysanthemifolia. Next base: position 37,310,004 of record CM066204.1, read on the forward strand.
TGAATCTAAGTATTTCTAAATAATTTTTTATCCAGTAAATATAAGACCATATTATTTATCATGAGAGTGGGTTAAATAAGAAATGCGAACCAATAAACAATAAACAATAAATATATTCGAATGAACAATAAAATACCGATTGATAATAAGATATTCTAATGAACAATTAAATATTTTGGTGAACAATAAATGAGCATGAAGCCATGAACTACCAATGAAAAATGGAATTAATATTCATCAATTTACTGTACAACATAATTTTTTATAATTAATCAGATATTTATATTTCATCCAAATAAGTCTATTATTCATTAGTTTGCACTTCCACGTTCTTAATCGTAAACACAATCTGATTTGATCCTCACCTTATTTGACATTCCGAAGACACCACTCTAAGTCATTCTTGGTGACAAAATCTAAAATATGAGCGGTACTTATAACGATTCAAATTGGGTCCATCAAAAATTCCCCTCTTTTGTATAAAACCTCCCTCCTTTTTTTCTATAGAGTTAAAAAATGAGTACTTCAACTTAAAAAAACTTCAGAACTTTAGTGCTCTTTCAAGTTTCTTCCCGAATCAGCCGTATCAGCCGTCGCCTCTCCTCTTCCTCTCTTCCGCCACTAGCTGCATTTCCTAAACCTGCCGACAGCCAGTATCTTTCCTTTCCACTTCCAGATCCGCCTCCCTCTACCCCCTGATGAACTGGTTCAACAAGCTCGGACTCGGTGTTGCCATCGGTGGCTCTGGCCACCGAACCTCCATGATTGATGAACCATTTATATGGGGTGGGTTGGCATGGTTTCAGATCTGGAGGTGGTGGGTTGCTCGGGGTCGGTGGGTGGTGGGTGGTGCGAGATGCAGGGCGGTGGTAACGATTGGAGCGGATGAGGCGGGCAGGCGGCAAGTCCTTGCTTATATCTAGGGAGTAGTCTTTTTTGTGTATATTTTGTATTTATTTGTTTCCTTTTACGTTGCTCTTTCTCTCTAAGCGGATCCGCTTATGAGAGTTTTCTGTTTTATTTTCCATCCTGCTCTTGGGGTCTTCTTTTTGGGTTGGTCGTTCGTGCTTTCTGCTCGAGGAGTACGCTCCCTTCCACGGGCGTGAGGCGAAGTGGAGCAGCCGGTTGTTCTTAATCCGGAGTATTTCCATTGTCCGTGCTGCTCCCAACTAGATGGTATTTCCTAGCATTAAGCCCTCTTTTATGCCTTCTCTAGAACTGGCGTGTTTTCCTTGGCAAGAAGCAGATAAATTGCAGAAGATTGGAGTAGCAGGATCAAGAAATGAAGGCCTGAGCTTATGTGGAGATTGCAAAAGATCATTTTCTCTGGTGGGGCATGTCAGGCTTGAAGGCTTTTCAAGGAAGCAACTGGGGAGTTCTGTACTGTGTCTATTGTAGTTTTATTTGTTGTCCCTTTGTTTTTTCTATGTTGAGTCTGCTGTCCAGTTATCTTATGTTGTTTATATGTTAATTGTAGCAAATCAGGAGGTTTCGAGTTGTGTTCATTGTCTTGGACTCCTGTTAGGTATTAGATTTTTGTTAAGAGTGTCGGTCCCTCCCCGGATTGTTTTGTTGTTAGTCTCTTGCCGTTTCCATCAACAACAACAACAAAAATTGGGTCCATGTATTTGATAGTCATAGATGGGACATTCTTGGCTTTTACGTGGAAGAGATTTGATTTCAAGTTAATGCAAGAATAAAGATGCACCATCACAGTGTATCGGATATCAACAAGTGGATACCCAAAGACAAACATTTCAACTTCATGGTTTGGAATTTCCATTTCAGATTCAGACACCTTGATTGAAGACTTTACTCTCCTATTTTTCAACTATCTACATCAATCAACTTGCTCTAAGAACACTATGCACCTCTCATATCGCCATTCTTCATCGTCCTCCTCGCCTTCAGGGTCGAGCTACTCTCAGCCCGATCGATAACTCAGGCAAAGTCTCATCAAGAACACAACAACAGAAACTTCGTTGGTGGCTAGGCTTAGGCGGAATCAAGATGGCCCGGCGTCCAACGACTCATGTTGCGACTCATTGTTCAAGCTAGAGTCGTGCACTGATGAAGTTATATACTCATCTTCGTCAGTGGCGAGATGCAACTTGTGCCGGGCTGCTAAAAGGAAATTGGGCTTGTAGAAGAGATACGCTGGCCCAATCTAATTGCGTCTCATGGGTCATTAGACATGCGGCCCAATTTGAAACTTCCACTTGGCACTTTGCAAATGATGTTTTGTTGTTTGAGCTTATCGGGAAGAAAAAAAATTCAGTCAACGCCTTCCAATGACGACCCACCAGCCCCTCAACTAAGTTCACTACAAGTCGGACCACGATTGCGTACTAAATTTGGGCCGGCTTTAGGCCCATTGATATTCATTCATACACTCTACTTAGGTTATTTGAACTCGGCCTAATGGGAGGAAAAGGGCATTATGGGCTTCGATGAGCAGTTGTTGGCCCAATAATCAACAAATATAATCAAAATGGAATTTCATCCCTTATACAAAATTAAATTTCATCCAAAACTTTGAAATTAAATTGTAAATTGACATCTATAGTATCAAAATGTATAATGTCACCTATATTTTTTTTAAAATTTATATCAATCAAACTATTGGCTTAGTAACCAATTGGTCTTGAGTTCAATCCCCCCATAATGCATCATTCCCACCAATATTTGGTGAGGAATTTCCTCCCTTCACAGGAGGTGCTTCCCTCCCTTCGCCGGAGGTGCTTCCCTCCCTTCGCAGGAGGTGCTCGAGGTGGCTTCGCCTTCGCCACGACTCTGAAAAAAAGGCTTCGCCCGTGAGGCAGTTGATTGCTCGGAGATATGCTTCGAAGTGGATGAGTAAAGACTGCGCTTCAATGGAGATTAATGTACTAGATTAGCTTGAGAATTTCAGTAGTCTTGTACAATACATGTATACATCCCATAAAAAAAAATCAAACCAAAATTCCAATGAATAGTTTATAGACGTAGCTAGGGGTTCGTTTTCACAATACAACTATCAAACTATGAATACAACAATCACCTCATCTGCATGATGAGAATCTTTGTAGGAGACACTAGGAGTCATCATCATACCATCATCATTGTCATCATCATGATGGGCAATCTCAGCCCCTATTACTTCTAAAAATAGCAAAAGAGGACAAAAGCAAGGATGTATATATATATTTTTTCATTATTGCCATTATTTTGGTGCTCACACATATTTCATTTATAAATTTATTGAAATAATATATATTTTGATCTGGGACGGATTCATGAATTTTGATAGGGGTGACGAACGAATATATACTATGATATTAAAATTTTAATTTCTCCATTATGCATATGAGTTATCTGTTCAGAATTGTTAAAAGTTCTATTTTAAACAGTTAATAAATTGTTGGCGTTTTCAAAGTAAAAAAATAAGGAAAATCAAGGTTAAATCATAATTTAACTGACTCAAATATCATTTACAATTCAAATGTGATCAGTTTATACACTTACAAAATTAACCTAGTTTTACTGTTAGCCTATGCTAAAACAACACAAATCAACGAACCCTTAAATCACATGGTCCACATCATTGACAGTCAAGATAACTTGAATCATAATTCTCAAAAACCACCCAAGATGGTTTCAAGACATATCAATTCAACTAAAATCTCATGAATTTAAAAAGAATATTGTATGTACGAATTCGAGGGACGGGCAAATTTTTTGCGAATGTGTAGATGGAGGTCAAGAATAATTATTTTGTTGATATTATACTATTAAATTAAGACATATATATCAAGTTAATCATTATTGTATAAACTTTGAATTATATATATTATATGCAAAATAAAGTTTCGAAAACATTTGGGGTGATACACTGGTTCCCTCCTTGATGTTGATACATATGAAATAAATGGTTTAAAATATTTTGATAGGCATGCTTACATGCACAATTCACATCCTCATTGACATGATATGTGATCTGAGGATACTCGATCCGTACTGTGATTAGGGGTGTAAACGACTCGAGCTCGATTTGTTTAAGTGTGTGTTCGGCTCGAGCTCGATCTCGGCGAGCCTTATATGTATGTGTTCGAGTTCGGCTCGATATCTTATGAAGTTCGAGCCATAATCGAGCTACTCTAATTAATCTCGAAAACGAGCTATAAACGAGCTACTCGTTTTAGCTAGTTTATATGATAAAAATGAGTTAATTACTGAATAATCGAGTTTTAATCGAGTAATAGTCGAGCTATTCACGAACACAAACGAGGCGAGCATTATTTGGCTCGTACTCGGCCCATTTAATAAACGAACTTGAAATTTATGCTCGTGCTCGGCTCTTTTAAAATCAAGCTGAACTTTAACCGAACTTGTTCACGAGCTGCTCGCCAGTGTATCGCTTGTTTACAAGCCTAATTGTGATAGGATGCTCTGAATAGGTAGTGACTAAATCTAATCCTCTACTAACTGATAGTATTATTTATAACCCCAACGTATATATGGTTTGGTCTTTTGGTAGTTGGAGTATATTTATTGGTAGCTCTTATTGATTGTGAAAAATGTTATGTATATTTAGCTATAAATTTTTCGACTACCTCAATGACTTAAATTCAATATAGCTGATCTAAGCTAAAAATAATAATTTCAAAACATATTTGTATTTGATCGATGTGTTATAAGTATGTACACAATGAGAGCGCTCAAATGAGGCAAGCCAAATAAGAATGAGGCAGTGAGGCACGATCTGAGCCACACATCTAACCCCCCGTGCTTTGTGAGTGCGTCACGTGTCCAAATAGTAAACCCACTACCAACAGTAAAAAAACAAAAAGCAAATAGTAAAATCCCACTACCACATCTTTAAATCTCAACCATTAGATCAATATCATCAATGACCAAGATCATGCCTTACTGCCTCATTCTTACAACCTTGCCTCAACCGAGCGCTCCCCTGTACACAATTAATACATATAATTAAGCATTATTTAATAAACTTTCGATCAACTGAAGTCATGTCTCTCATATCAAATTTTTATTCACATTAATGTCCAAACATTAGCTATGTATAAAAGTATTTTGTTTTTTTTACTTCATCAAAAAAAGTATTTTTTAAAGTATGACTTTTTTTTTTGCATATCTTTCACTTTATTAAAATATAGTAATATATACTCGATTTAATTTGATATCGGTAATTTCTGATAAGCATCAAAATCAATAGCATCATTTTCACACTCACAACAGTCCAAAAAACACTAACTGAAAATATTCCTCACAGTGGCAAACTCGTAATTATACTGAAGGGTAAAAGTGCGTGCTTTTGTGCGTGAATTTCCTTTATAACCAACTCTCCTCATTTCACCACCCCAAACGCCATAAGCTGAACTCCTGTCATGCACGCAACGCCGCCTTCCTCTTCCTCCCCTTAGAGAGAGAAATCAAGTTACTCTAGAAGCTTCAGACGATCACGATTCGTACTGCATGCACGCGATCGTTCCGACGCCGACGAGCTAGCAAAACGCATCGCGTGTACGCTTTCCTGCTGCGGGTAGAAGCTCCGGTATGGGTTGTCGAGATTGATCGGAAAATGTTTCTGATTAGTTGATGTGGTATTGCTGATTTTGACTGTGCTTTTTGTGTGTGTGAATAAATTTGAGGCAGAGTAGTAGGAAAATTGCAGGAATCGGAGCAGCGACGTGTTGGATTTGACGATTTGTTCCCTAATTTTTTAGCTTCCGAGAAAATCGCGTTTACATTGACGTTTTGGATTTGTTTGTTGTGGTCGAATTTAATTGAATTTTGAGGTTTTGGAGTGCGAAATTGTAGGAAGAAATTCAAAATTGATTTGGTTTTGGAAATCTGGATAATGTTGACAAATCCGAACAGTGTTAGGAATTGAAATCTGAGTCGGTTTTGGTGGAACGTTCGTCACTATGTATATAAATTTGTGGCTCGTAAAATGATTGTATCTTAGAGCTGTTGCCTGCTTGTTCCTCACTAGTGAAATCTTGCTCAGAGCTGTTCCCTGCTTGTATATAAATTTGTGGCTCGTAAAATGATTATATCTTTGGTGGAACGTTCGTCACTAGTGAAATCTGTTTAGGTCTTCTTGCTCAGAGCTGTTGCCTGCTTGTTCCTATCAGGTATTTTGAATTAGTTGCTGCTGTGAGATTAGTTCGAGATGGTGAGTGCTCATACTGCTCGTAGCATCGTCGGTATCATCGGTGAGTTCTCCACTTACACAGGAATTTGTTTGTTTTATGCATGGTGGCTTGTGATCAGTGAATTGAGAATGGTGTCTTGAATTCTTTGCTGGTTTTTGAGACAGCTGAATTGTGCTGATATGCATGATCTGCTCTATATTAACATGGTGTTTTCTATATGGTGGATTGAATTAAAACTGAGTGGCTGTTTTTGTTTTCGCTTGAAGGGAATGTGATATCTTTTGGCCTCTTCTTGTCTCCATGGTAAGTATTATCTGATTTTCTCATCTCTGTTCTTACCCTATTTACAAAACTTCTGAATATAAAATATAAAATTTCATATTATTCAGTAGTTTATGGTCCTCTGTTTCTGCTGCATGTATCATTGATATGCAGATTCAGTTAAGCAATGTTCTTATTTTGCATAATTTGGAATTATGTTTCTGTCTATAACCTTACATGCTCTGCAATCTTCTTAATGATATACAGTCCAACATTATGGAGAATATGGAAGAACAAGTCTGTGGAGGAGTTCAAGCCCGATCCTTATCTGGCTACTGTGATGAATTGCCTATTCTGGATCTTCTATGGTTTGCCTTTTGTCCATCCTGACAGCACTCTGGTTGTCACCATCAATGGTGTGGGACTTGCAATGGAGCTCTTCTATTTAGCTGTTTTCTACGTCTATGGAGACAACAAGAAGAGGGCAAGCTACTTTTCTCCTTATCCATATTTCATTGATTAGCAATCTGGGACTAATGGTTTGCTATGGTAAATTGCAGATAAAGATGTCAATTGTGCTTCTTATTGAACTTGTAATCCTTGGTATCATTGCTGCAATAACATTCACTGTGTTCCACACCCATGAAAAGAGATCAACCTTCGTTGGAGCCTTCTGTGTTGCCTTTGGAATCGTGATGTATGCTTCGCCACTGACTGTCATGGTAAGTAGATCCACTGCTATAAGAACAACAAGGTCACACTCATGCTAATTCTTCCACTGCGTAGATCAGCTTTTAACAATGTAAACTTTTGGTTCCATAGTATAAGGTCTGGAGAGAAAAGAGTGTGGAATATATGCCTTTCTGGCTTTCATTGGCTGGTTTCGCTAATGGTCTCATCTGGGTTGCTTATGCTCTCATCCAGTTTGATCTCAACCTCACCGTAAGTTCAACGATCACTCTCCCTGACATACTCTGAGTTCCAACAAATCAATATTTGTATCCAAATACTTAGTTTCACAGTGTCACTGATTTTAACCAATTGCAGATTGCCAACGGCATGGGAGCAATATTGGGTGCCATTCAACTCCTGCTCTGGATTTACGTTGGTGTGATCTATCCTCATTTCTGCGCCCGTAACACCAAGGAGACCGACGTCGAGATGGCTGCACCAAAAGAACAAATTCAAGTTTTAAGCAACTGACTATATGATCAGTACATTTAGTTGCTATACATTCTGCACTTCTCTATAATAGTTCTGCCTTCTGTATTGTCACATTAACAACTTCAGTTCTAGCAGAAGTCAGTTTATGTTTGTGAACTCAATCAGTTCTAGTTTATTGTGTTCTTTTGCAATTTTAAGAATCTAATTACTCTAAAAGTCCGTGTTTTAATAGCTCTCATGCAGTCATGCAAGCATCTAAATCCCAGAAAATACCCAACTGAGACATGCACCAATACAAGAATTGAATTAATTGTATTTCTAAGTTAGATTTAGACTGATATTTTTGGGTACTATACAAAACTAGTTCTTACCCTACCCCACCTCAAATATAGAATTTTGAGGACAATTTTTTCTTCTTCTCACGTTAAAATATTGTAACAAATGAAAAAACATTCTTTTTGATAATTTCAATAAATCACATAATCATTCAACAATATAGGCCTTATTCTTAAACTTTGATTCTATAATTTTATTAAATTGAATTTTTACTTAAAGCAAATAATTCTGATTAAATTGTCTATTTGTTCAGTTCAAAAACAAGCATCAAAGTATACTTAGAGCATCTGCACCGCAGTGCTGGAGGAGGAGGTCGCAGAGAACGTCCCACTCGATGCGTTTAGGGTTTTTGCGATTAAAAAAATTAGAAAAAACTTGTACTGCACTGCGTTTTGGCCCAAAATGGTTTTTTGGCCCAATGAATAAAATAAAACGGTGCAGATTAAGGTACAGTTATAAATTAGGAATAAACATTATAAGAATTCAAAAAAGAATTGAAAAAATTTATTTTGAAAATTTTATCCATAAATTCACACCATACGGCTAAAATGTTACATTTTAATTAATTTTGAAAATTCTTTTTAATTCTATTATAAGAATTTTTAATTGTCATCTATTATTAAATTTTTTTATGAATAGTAATAGGATATCCTCTTGGAGAATGTACTGGGTGCACAAAATACAGAAAAATGCTATTACTGTTTAATGAATAGTTAGAGAAAGTTCTCTTTGAGGATGTCCTCATGGGTGCGGATACCCTTAAGTATCAATAGATGGCTGAGGGTCATAAGTGATACCCAAGGGCGATGCCAAGAATTCAAAGTTACGGGAAGTAAAAAAAAAATTAGGCTTTAAAATCACCAATGCCTAAAGTCTATTTTGTAGTAGGATCATATCATTCTAAAATAATGAGCTGATCCTATGAGGACTCTAATTTAGGTGAGAAATTAGAATTTTTTTCATCCGTCCATCTAGATCAATCTACTGTCATAATTAAACATACTTAATTTCAAATTTTGTTTACAAATCTCAATTAAATACGAACGAAGAGTTTTTTCGTCAAATTATAAATCTAATTAACCGTGATTAGGGCTTGAAGACAGATCATTACAGCTGCAGTCCATCGAAGAGAGAGCCTCGTCGATCGTAGAGAGAGCATCGCCGATCGTCGATCGATCGTCGAACTTCGTTTGTCATGGAAGTAAGGAAGAGAGAGCATCGTCGATCGGAGAAAAGCTTGTGTCGTCATCTATCATGGCAAGTTGTAGCCGTCGAATGTCGAATCAATTGGAACATTTTTTAAATAAATATAAATTTATATTTAATGTTACAAATAGAAGAGAAAATTAAGATCTCTTGGGAGATCATAAAATTGAGTACAAGCGTAAACTAATAAGGTAATGAAAAATAAAATTCGTAGTTACTAAAACAAAATTCGTAGCTTTTGCTAATCAAGATTAGTTCTGAGTTCATGATAAAATTCGTAGTTACTAAAAGAAAATTCGTAACTTTTGCTGACCGAGATTGGTTCTGAATTCATGATAAAATTCGTAGTTATTAAAAACAAATCGTAGCTTTTGCTAACCAAGATTGATTCTGGATTCATGATAAAAGTAGTATTTACTAAAACAAAATTCGTAGTTTTTGCTGACCAAGATTGGTTGTGGGTTCATGATAAAATTTGTAGTTACTAAAAACAAAATTCGTAGCATATTTTTCAGTAATTCGTAACATAATGCGTAGCATATTTATCACTCATTCGTAACATATTTGTCACTATCGCGCTTTCAAAAACAAACAACTCTCATCTCATCCGCGTCGCGCACAAATAATCCTCTATGTGTGGTGGCTTGATGTGAGTACATGGATGAAAGCTCCCAACTTTTGGACGCTTGCCATGTTTTTAAAGCGGGAGTTTCTGGTATGGAAAATTTCGATGCAGCTGGATTCAGCATTGTCACTATTTTCGATAGAGGTGGCAAAATGGACGGATGGATGGATTCATGGATGGATTAAGCGGTTCACGGATTAAATGGATTTAATCCGTTAAGATCCATTTGATCCATTTAATCAATTTGATCACTAACGGTAGGCGGATTAGCGAATGAATCCATTTGATCCATTTAATCAATTTGATCTGTTTCATCCATTACATCCATTTAACCATTTTAATCCATTTAGTGCATTTACTCATTTAATCCATTTATTTTAAAGGTGTATCAAAACTTTTTATGAATGGTAGGATGTATAAAGATCATTATTGAAACTAAAAAATTTAAATTAAGTTATTTCTAAACACACAAGATCAAATTGTCGTATTTTTCAAATTAATTTTAATTCAATTTAGACCTTTGCTACTTTAAAACAGTGCTGGGAGCAAATAAAAAATATGATGGAAGCAAGTTACATATCATTGCGTAGATAACTCAAAGCTCTACAACTCTCTAGTTTGCACCGAAAGCAGAAGGGGTCATTTAGAAGGTCGAAACACGAGCCGAAGTCAGACAGAAGTGTGTATCGCTACGAATTCTGCAGCTGCGCCGACTTTGGCTCGTGTTTCAACCTTCTAAACGACATTTTCTGCTCTCGATGTAAACTAGAGAGTTGTAAAGCTTTGCGTTAGCTACGCAACGACGTATATCTCGTCTCGATCCGATCTTTCGTCTGTTGTCACCACTCATTTGAAACATCAAAGGTCTAATCTGCCGTCAACGGTGTTATTACAATAATATTATTATTACATATGTATTTTAATAATTTAATTGAAAAGATAAAATATAAAAATCTGTATGACGGATTAATGATAAATCTTTTTGATGGATTAATAATTGCTTAATGGATTAATGGTTGGTTAATGGATTAAACCGTTTAATCCGTTTACTATTGGATTGTTAATGGATTTGGATTGATTCAATCCATTAACTAAATGGATGGATAACGGATGGATTTTCATGGATAGTTAATCGACGGATAATGGATAAATTTGCCACCTCTAATTTTCGATGCTGATCGCCGGATCACAACCCAAGCCTCTCGCCAAGAAAAAAATAGATCAGTTTTGCACTTTTTTTTTTGAATTTGTGATTGGATTGATGGTGGTTGCGATTTAGCAGGTGATTAGGGCGATAGTGGAATGTAGAAAACAAAATGTTAATTGAGAACATAATTGAACGACTATTATACTATATAACTTCTTATAAAATTGATTTTCAAATTTAAATAAATACGAATTATCAGGATTGTGATATTAAAATCATACAGTTGGGATTAGTTCTCATTTTTCATCAAATATATCACTTCTCATTTGATCCTAACTCTTCTAGAATATGAAAAATATAATTACTTAAATTTCATTTATATAGACCAATAACGTTAAAGGCATGATTAATTTTTTTTAATTTCTATACAATATTATTCTAAAGAGATATAGGGACATTCTTTCAAATTTAAACATTCAAATATATTATAATTTTGGGGGAAAAGTACACTTTGGGGACCTAAACTATCACCATTTTCTATTTTGTGTGCTGAACTATAAAAACTTCCAAACAAAGGGCGAACTATCAAACAATTTTCCAAACAAGGGGCATCGTCTAACGCCGTTAGGATTTTCACTAACGTCGTTGGACGGTGTTAACTCCGTTCCGCTAGTTAATAAAATAAATATTTAAAAATTTTCAAATTGCCAAACTTTTTAAACAATGTTAAAAAGTTGTAAAAAATTAAACGAATTTAAAAAAAATATTTTTTTATTAAAAATAATATAAAATGTTTGAACAATAAAAATTAGAAACTTTATAAAAATTAAACACAAAATGAAAAATATTTTAAAATTTTTGTTACAAAGTTCCCCAACAAATAATTCAAGAAGATATTAATTATTGTTCCTATCTCGTATGAATTACATATAAGAGGTATTAGAGATAAAAAAAAATATCTTTTTTATTTAAAATTAAAATTTTAATTTTTTTTTATGATTTTTACAAATTCATTTAATTTTTTACAATTTTTTTAAACATTTTTAAAAAGTTTGGCAATTTTTAAATTTATATTATTTTATTAACTAACGGAACGAAGTTAACACTAGGGGTGGGCGCAGTGCGGTTCAAGGGTAAACCCGCAACCGCACCGCACAATCTGGTTTGGAAATTTTTCAAACCGCATTACATAAGTAAAAACCAAATATGCACCGCACCACATTATGTGGTGCCGGTGCGGTTTGGTTTAAAAACCGCATTACATATGATTGTGATTATTAAACGTAATCTGGTTTGGAAATTATGATTTGTTTTTTTAAACGTAATAATTTTGATTATTATTGTGTCAAAAAAATAATTTGATTATTTAATTATTAGATTATTTAATTATTTAATAATTAATTATATATGCGTTGCGGTGCGGTTTAAACCGGGTGGTTTGAGATAAAGAACCGCTTCCGCACCGCTTTATTTAGTTGCGGTGCGGTTTTTGACAAATCGGTTTTTTCCAAAAGCGGTGCGGTTAACCGAACACGCTTTGCGGTGCGGTGCGGGCGGTTTTTACATTCGGACCGGTTTTTGCACACCCCTAGTTAACGCCGTTGTGAAAATCCTAACGACGTTAGACGGTGCCCCTTGTTTGGAAAATTGTTTGATAGTTCGCCCCTTGTTTGGAAGTTTTTGAAGCTCAGCCCACAAGTTAGAAAATGGTGATAGTTCAGGTCCCCAAACTGTACTTGTCCCTATAATTTAAAGGGAAAAAGTATAAAAGGGGCTCCGAACTACCACCATTTTCGAATTTGAGGTCCGAACTACCATAATTTCCAATGAGGGACAAAATAAAAAAAATCCGCTAAAGTTAACGGTTAGGTGTCATTTACTTTAATTTAATTTATATATCGCTCATTCTATATTTTTAACTTTTAATTTTATTATAATATTTTTATTCTTTTTAAATTTCATATCACAAATGGTACTACATTTAAATTAATTAGTTAGGATTCCATAATTTACATATATCATGCATTAATACAAATTAAATATATATTTTTGATTCGTGTTCTAAATTTTTTAAGATGTTTCCCTTATATGATTTTAAAGTCCGACAATTCACCATACAATATGTGTGGATAAAAGTTTAAAATAATTCTTCAATTCATCCATAAATTTATATTCTTTTTATAGTAATACTCTTATGGATCAATTGTGAAACTATGAAAATTTAAAACACTTCGTATTAGGGAAAGAACTTGAAATTTTTAATTTATACATACATGTTATGCTGTAAAATTTGAAGAGTGCAGTTCAGGTACAAACCGACTTTATACATAAAAACTAAAAACTCAATTTCAAGCTGACACTTGTCCAATTTTTTCGAAATCTCGAACAAAACATTGAAGGGCATTATAGTCATTCCACATATCATAATAATTTTTTTTCAATTTAGTCCTCGAATTGTTTAATGATCGGACTTAAACTTGGAATGATCAGACTTAAAAATAGCAATGATCAGACTTAAAAACAGCAATGATCGGACTTAAAAATATCAATGATCAGACTTAAAACAACAATGATCAGACTTAAAACTATTATGACCAGACTTAAAACTATTATTGTAGCAATGATCAGACTTAAAACTAAAATGTTCAGACTTAAAAATATTACTATAGCAAATGATCAGACTTAAAATTATACTGTAGCAATGATCAGACTTAAAAATATTACTGTAGTAAATGATCAGACTTAAAAATATTACTGTAGTAAATTATCAGACTTAAAAATATTACTGAGCAAATGATCAGACTTAAAACTATTATCGTAGTAAATTTTAGGACGATTATACCCTCGTATCTATTATGTATTTTTAAATAAGTCCGTTTTAATTTTTTTTTATTTACAAAAGAGCCCCGAATTCCGATTGGTCGAAATATACATGTGACAATATTTTTTGTTGGGTTTGTAATTTTTATTTATAATTGTGGTTTGTATTTGATCCGTTTCCAAATTTGAAACCCTAAATAATTCATTTAAATGTAGTACTCATTTGTGTTATTTAAAAATAATATAATAAAATAATATAATAAAATTAAAAGTTAAATATATAGAATGAGAGATATATTGATAAAATTAAAGTAAATGACACTTAATTTTAATTTGACTAGCGGAATTAATTTTAACCGTTAACTTTAACATATTTTTTATTTTGCCATATCATTAGAAATTATGGTAGTTCGAACTTTAAATTAAAAAGAGGGATAGTTCGGAGCCTCATTTTATATTTTTTCCTAATTTAAAATTGAAATATTTAAATAGATAAAATAATATACCATCCTCTCTCATTCTTTTGAACATGGGCAGCAGTTTACGTTGTGGAGATTGTAGTAGATGTTGGACATTTTGGGCATGTAAAGGTGGATTGTTGGCGAGGAGCTACAGCTACTCGACCATTTAAGGAGGTGCTAGAGGAATTGTCAGAGGACGAAGATATTCTGGGAGGTGCTGGGATGGGGTTGAGCCGTTGAGGGTGGTTCAATTTGGATCGGATTTTTACAGTCTAAAAGTCTAATTATAGTTCAATTTGTAAAAAAGTAATTCAATTTTACTAAGAAAAAATACCAACAGGCTGGTGGCCTGTTGGTTAAGGAATCAGACATGATTCCTTACACCCCGGATTTTCATCCAACTGCTACAAGATCCACAATTCCGTGAGCTTGGGCATTTGTTGCTGACATAAAAACATCTCGTTCCATGTCTTCGGATACAACCCAAAAAGATTTTCCTGTTCTTTGGACATAAACCATTGTGATGGTTTCATGCAGGTTCAATAGTTCTTCCACTTCCAGGATAAATTCTCCCGTGGACTCATAAAATGAACTCGCAGGTTGATGGATCATTACCCTGGTGATATAACATACAAAAGGGTTTCGCAGAATGGGGTAAAGAGAAAGCCACTAACAAGAAAAATAGAACCGTACATGCATCTTTTGCATATATTGCATACAGCTCACGAATGGAATTTCCCTATCGAAGATAAAATAGGATTTCTCATACCCTGATCGAAAAAAGGTCCAATTACCACCCTTCTTTATTGGAGGAGTTCCAAATACTATGATGGTTCCGTTGCTTTATATATTTATTACGTCTGTAATCCAGCAATCCCAAAGTTTCTTTTTGATCCGATCAAATAAAATACGGAAAACTTTTTCATAACATAAATATTATTCAGAGTTTTTTGGTGTGAAAAAAGTTTGTGACACTGAGATTCCGATATATCAAATCGGAAATACTTAGTATTTCATACTGCCCTTTCGATACATAGAGTACTGGGATCACCAATTTTTACAGTCTAAAAGTCTAATTATAGTTCAATTTGTAAAAACGTAATTCTTATTGTATCCCTTGATCAAAAAAGAATTACTAAGAAAAAATGAAATGAATAAAAAAATCTTATTTTATTAAAAATTAATTCAAATAATTATTCTGTTTAAAAAAAATTAAACTAAAATATTTTTAATGTATGAATTGTGTGATGAGGTTCCCATTTTTTATTTTTGAATAGCTGCATCGAGCGCCATAACCCGAACTCCTCAGCATGCACGCAACGCCACGATCTAGCAAACTTGTCGCGTAAATCGCTTTCCGGCCGGCCAGTTTGCAGCTCTAATCGTTGTCGAGATCGATCGACAAAATGCGTCTAATTAGTTGATGTTGTTTTTTACTGTATTTTCTCTGTATGAAGAAATGCGAGTCCGAGTAGGAATTGCAGGAATCCGAGCAGCGCCGTGCTGGATTTATGTCCGAGAAAAATCCGTTTTGATTATTAACGTGTTGGATTTTGTTGTTGTAATCAAATCGAATTGATAAATTTTGTAGGTTATCGATTTCGGATGTTTGATAATTACAGGGGAAGATAAATTAAGAAACTGGGAGATTTATTCGGTTTCTGAAAACTGGATAATGTTGAGTTTTAGGAATTCGAATCCGAGTCGGTTTTGGTGTAACTTTCATCCCACTATATATACAAACTCGTGTCTAGTTAATTAATTGTATCTTTGTGAAATCAATTAAGTTGCTTTTTGCTGATCTTCCTTCTTTACCAGCTGCTGTTTGTTAATTGCTAGCTGTGAGATTTGTTCGAGATGGTGAGTGCTCATACTGCTCGTAGCATCGTCGGTATCATCGGTAAGTTCTATATATCCACTGCTAGCCGATCACCATGATTATTCATCTGCTTTATATTAACTTTCTTGATGAATTTCGTGTTTTTTACGTACTATGGTGGATTGAATTAAAACTGAGCCGCCGCTTTTTTTGTTTTTGCTTGCACAGGTAATGTGATATCTTTCGGTCTCTTCTTGTCTCCATGGTAAGTATTTTCTGATTTTCTTAGCTCTGTTCTTACTCTAATTAATTACAAAACTTCTGAACTGAAATTGTCACTATTCTAATATAAGGGTTTACCCTCTGTTCTTATTTTGCATAATTTGGATTTATTTTATGGTTAGTAAATTTTAATCTGCATGAATTGATTGATTAACAGTCCAACATTCTGGAGAATATGGAAGAACAAATCTGTGGAGGAGTTCAAACCCGATCCTTATCTGGCTGCTGTGATGAATTGCCTATTCTGGATCTTCTATGGTTTGCCTTTTGTCCATCCTGACAGCATTCTGATTGTCACCATCAATGGTGTGGGACTTGCATTAGAGCTCTTCTATTTAGCTCTTTTCTACATCTATGGTGACAACAAGAAAAGGGTAAGCAGTACTCCACTTTTCTCCTTATCTATAATTCATCATTGACCAGTTTTTATGTGTGGAACTAATCGTTTGATTCCGTGAACTGCAGATAAAGATGTCCATTGTGCTTCTGGTTGAAGTTGTATTCCTCGCTATCATAGCTGCAATAACATTCACTGTGTTTCACACCCATGAAAAGAGGTCTACCTTTGTTGGGGCTTTCTGCGTCGCTTTTGGTATCGTGATGTATGCTTCGCCTCTGACTGTCATGGTAAGTCCACTGCTTCAAGAACTAACAGCCAAGATCACACTCAATATTATACCATCTTTTAATTAACGATGTGAACTTTACTTTTTGGTTTCACAGTACAAGGTGTGGAGAGATAAGAGTGTGGAATACATGCCGTTCTGGCTTTCGTTCGCTGGTTTCGCTAATGGACTCGTCTGGCTTGCCTATGCTCTCATCCAGTTTGATCTCAACATCACTGTAAGTTCAATGATAACTCTACCAAAACAAAATACTCGAGTGTATCCGGATACTGAACTTAACAATTTCACTGATTTATTTAAATTGTAGATTGCCAACGGAATTGGAGCGATATTGGGCGCCATTCAACTGCTGCTCTGGACTTACGTTGGTGTGATCTATCCTCGTTGCTGTGCCGTTGTTGATGCCGAACAGACCGACATTGAGATGGCTGAGCCCAATGAACAAATCAAAGTTTAAGCCACTGATCAGATCATATGATGATCAGTACATTTTGTTATAGTCACGGACATTTATATCCTCAGTCAACTTATGCTTCTGAATTTAGTTAGTTAGATAAATCTTTACTTTTTGCAATTTTAAAGAATCTAATAACTGCAAAATTCCGTGTTTTAATAGCTCATGGAAGCCATCACGTTTTTTTATTCCACCCTATCCAAATTACACCCATTATTATCACCTAACTGATCAGATTAAAAGAATACAACAAATCAGAGAGATTAAAAGAATATAAAAACTCAATTAAATGTCCATTTAGAATTACGAAAATTTTATTGGCCACTAAATAAATATACAAACTAGTTCATTTCCTACCCAAATATGGAAGATCAGGGTTCAGGCATAATGGAAATTAAGGATGGAAAAATCCAAATCACTAAACCAAAGTACCCTAGCCAGTCAAACTGATTTAATTTACCAAAGCATGAATATACAATTGTGCAGGCAATAACAATCATAATTAAGCGAAGGAGAGGAACAGAGCTTATAATGATTGACATATGAACAATGAAAACTAGCAAGAGAATTTTCTTATCGATATGTGTATATGTGCTACTGCTTAGGATTGCTTAATATCTTACACGTAACTTGGTAGTTCTAAAAAAGACTTAATCACTTAGTTAGCATAGCTTATTGAAATATAAAGCTTTTAGTTCCCATAAAAAAAAAGAAATATAAAGATTTTAGTTAAAATAGATAACAAAAAATGATCCCTTTTCCTTAATCTAGGTTTTCGACACTCTTGGAACTCAAATCATAGACCCCTTACCATGTAAGGTCACCCGTTCAATCACAACTCTGCTAATGGTGCAAATACAAATAACCAAAATCTGTGTTAAACTCTAATTTAGTTGCCTTGCAGCAAGCATTAAACTAGTTCCAGTGAAGTTCATATAATCATTTCTCTTGATGCATATCAGCGAAATATTCAATGAGATAACAAGTTGCACGGGTGTTGTTAATTAAGTTAAGCTTTCCTAATAGACAACAAATTTTCTCACATGAAGATGCAACTTTGGGTTTGGTTATCTGTTACAAATTTGACTAGCTAATCACATGTGTTTGGTTATCTGTTACAAATTTGACTAGCTAATCACATGTGTTTGGTTATCTATTACAAATTTAACCTTGCAGTTATATCCAACTGAAAAAAAATATATATATAAGTAAATTATAAATTCTTTGTCATTGCATTGCCGTTGAAACTCAAGGATCCAAATCATTTGTACAGCCCAAACCTTTTAGTTGTGTACAGATCAGGACCAATAAGTTGCTAACAGTTTCTGTTTGCTACAAACTGAGCCTCTACACCACCACTGAAAATAACTAGGAAGTTTTCAATAAATGTTCAGGTCCAGGTCCAAGCTGAATGCTGAACCAGACAATATTAAGAAGTAATAACAACAAGGACAACATAAAGGACAAGTACTTGGTATTATATTTGTCCTAAGAAGATACCATTCACTCATTGTTGTGGAATCTCAATATGTGTAAAGGGTCCACTCTCCACTCCCTCCATTCAAACTGAACTTTTATTGCACAGTGCAGACAAACATGACCCAATCTCATTGCCACTCCACTTTTATTTCCACACAATCCAACTCTGCATCCCCAGACACCCAAAATACCTTCATCATCACTTTCTCTCTTATTCTGTTTCTCCACATCCACATATAACAATCATTCCTTATTAATATGGTTTCAGTCTCTAGAAGTTTCATTCAGAATGTCAAACTGATTGCTCATTAATTTACATACATATCAAAACCAACAAACTCTTCCATCTTATTGTTCTTCTATTCAAATCTCATCACCACAGACCTTACCATAGTAATTAGCTAACTAATACTATTAGTTTATCAATTAATTACATGCTTCATGTAACCGCAATGGAGAAGGATCAGACCTATAGCAGCAGCAGCAGAAAGGGAAGAAGACGGGAAGATTTAAGGCTAAATTCAAAACGGATGAAGTTGTTTGGAAAGTTCATACCGTTCTGACAGAAGCTGAAGCCAACCAGCCCCATTCTCGGACAGCAGATACGATCTTCTTGAGTAATTGTGGAATAGTTTCTTTGCTCAAATGAATACATTAAAAAAAAAAACTAGCAACGCACAAACGATAAATTACGATCAATATCAAACTATTAGGGAAAATTCTATAAAAAGGAAAAAAACACAAGAAAACAAGAGAATGGGTTTTTTTTTTCTCGATAGTCAAGCAAACTACTGCTCACAAAACAATCAAAGAACACAGAGGATCACAGTCTACAGAGGCAACGAAGAACAAAACAGCTCTAAGAACTACTGAAAAAAGTCTCTATTTGTTTCTTTTTCTTCTATAACATTCTGTATATACTTTTAATTTATATTTCTAGCAAAACAATTAAATAACCCACCTCCAATGGAAGAACCCTATACTCCTGCTCTCCTATTCGCCTTCAGTTTCACTCAACTATTTTTCAATTCATGAGACACACTGTTGTCATCTCTTCTCAAGAAGTTCAGAGAATTAAAGGAACCAAACGACTCCTTTTCCGGTCGCTGTTGCTACGTCGGACCAGCAGATCGCGCAATTTCCACCGCTTCGAACCCGATCCCGTTGATTTACTCTTCTTACATCTCCCAGGCGACTCCTTCGCCGGACTCATCGGCTTCCATACGCAGTACGACCCCGGCTCAACACCGTCCAACTCATCCGCCTCTGACGAAGATGACGACTCCCGATCCTCGTCGATAAACAGCTTCCGTAACGTTAAACTCTTCGCCTCCACCGTGTTGCGCATCTCCACCTTCTCCCCACCAACACCAACACCGTTGAACACAAGTTCGCCGTCGAAAATCGGAAAAACCTCCCCGATCTCGCCTTCCGGAAACATCTCGTCACGAAAGCTCGAAAACTCAAAATCGTACTCATCCTCTTCCCGATTGACGCATTCGCTCTTCTCAAGCCTAAGGGCAGAGACAGACGCAGCGAAGCCGAATTCGTCCTCGCCGAGCTCGGATGACGACTCGTTGACGGCTTTTGTGGCAGCGGATTGAAGATCGGAGCAGTAAGCGCTGAAGCTAGGGCAGGAGTATACGTTGTTGTTGTCGTCGTCTTTCTGCATTTTCGTTTCTCTTACTGGAACTGGAATTTTGGGTTTTAGGATTAGGTATCGTGCGTTAAGGGCTACGCTGGAGCCTGGAGCAGTGACATTTGTATGTTAAGTAACGGCATAACGACGGCGTTTTGAGGGTGAAGTGTGAATACGCGGAGCGGGAGCGATTTTGACGGATCCGTTGGGATTTGACGATTTGTTTAACATGATTGCTTTTGCATTTTTTTTTTTGATAAAGCTTTCAAGCCGAAAAGGCTACAAACCCCCAGGACTCTTGCCTGAGAAGGCATAACGCAATGCTGGCTGGTGAAAAGCCGACACTAATCCACAACTGAACGCCTAACGTGCCAGATGAAAACTCATCAAAGACAACACGAAAAACACCGTCAGAAGACACCACCACACAGGTGGAAAACACCACCAAACCAGGTGGAAAACACCAAAGTAAAACTAACCGTAAACTACACCTAAACTAACACCTAACCAAACCGGACGTGGCCAGCCCGAACAACAACATCAAACAACAAAACACAACTAGCTAAAACTACAACCATCGACAGTCTGGTTAACCCGCTAACCATACAATCGGACAAACAATTATGCCTGTCAGCATCTCTATTTACACAGAACAACAAAACAAGCATCGGCGAGACGCAAGAAGCTACCAGGAAGAGCCCAAGCCATCCAAAACGCCATCGAGCAACAGCACCCTCCGACAGTCCACAACCGCACCGCCGTCCAAGCCTGCAACCAAACCAGTCGACTCCACCGAACCAAGCCAAACTCGCACCCAAGCGAACACCACACACCACAACGCCGGGCCGACGCCAACCTCCATCCCACGGAATGCGACGACAACAGCCGAATGGAATGAAGAGAGCAGCCCGACTGCTGCGACGACGGCTACCAAAAATTAGGACCACATCCGAGCCCCTGCCTCCGCTGGCGGGCGGATCTGAACGCTAAAGACTCTGAAACAGTCGGTGGTCGAGAAAAATCGAAAGAGTTCAGGAGAAAAATCGATTGCTTTTGCATTTAAATGGAAAGTTTGATTAATTATACTAGCAGAGACGGTACGCATTTGACCATAGAGTCAAAATATCCATAGGGTAACCTTGATCCTATTCTTACCCTACTATGTTCGGTCTTCTATCATATATGTATCATGTCCTGTAAGCCTTAGGCAGGGTAAGTGTCGTAGAAAAAAATCATACCCTACCCTTCTATCCTGCCCTCCTACCCTATTGTCATACTCTGCTCTTGTACCCTGTCATATCCTATCTTATCCTATCATTTTCATTCATATTATAATTTTTTTTTCAAAGTATGATTAAATTTGCCCTATTTGACCCTACCCGACCCGACCCTAACTTATCCTAATATTACCATGTCCATGACTACCCTACGGACTTAGAAAAATTGCTCTACACTGCCCTTATCTTGTCATGCATTGTTCATAGGGTCAAGAAAAAAATGATCTTACCCTACCCTTACCACGCCCATTAGGGTAATGATTACTCTTACTCTGCTCATTACCGACCCCAACCCTTATTCTGTCCATTGCCGACCCTATCTCTTGCTTAAAATATGGTTAACATAAAAGTTTGATTTCTTGGATTTGATATTTTTAACTTTTTGGAGTTAATTAAAAAGAGATAAGATCGTGTCACTTTAGGAACATGTGATTTTTCACTTTATATTCCTTTCGTGCGTCTTCTACTTTGGCTTTCAATGGTCGGTAATAACATTTTCTCTTTTGTAATTTAATATGTTGGGTTCAACTTAGGCAAATACAAAATAATTTTGAATATAACATTAAATTTTAGTTCAAAATTGATAGCAATTTAAAATACTACATAGAATATTTTGACATTAAATTTATTAATCCATTACACGTGACACAATATATGAATGGGTTTGGACCGTTTGTTGATGAAAATGAGCTATGGAGCTGTACTAAAAGTTTAGAGACGTCCCATCAAGTGGCCCAATCTTGGCATGGAATCTAATTTTTAATGGACCTATTGGGCCCAGTTTCACTTTGAGCTTAGTTAACCAGTTTAGCCCAACTATGTGGTCTTTCCTTCACTTTTTAAAATTTCATCTTAAATAAATATTTGAGTTATACACTTAGAGCATCCCACCTTGATTAAAAAAACATGACATTCATCTCTCTCATTCATTTCTCTCTCATTTAGTCATCACACATGATTTATTTGGCCATGGACCCACTCATGATCAAACATAAAGTTCATCATCACTCTCTCTCTTATTTCTACATAAATACAAATATATAATTATCAAAATATATCAAATTGTATCTCTATTTATAGGTCTTCAAAAATTATGAATATTGATGATAATTTTATTTTTGAATACTTTGTAATTTTCAAGATATATTCGTTACAAAATCTGGAATTAAACTGATAAAATTCTGACGCGTGACAAGTTTCGCATTATGATTGGTTCAACTCTCATGATCAAAACTAAAAAAAGATCATTAGATGATCAAATTTTGGTTTGATCATGAGATGATCTTTTCTATGATAAAGAAGATCATGGTGTGAATGCATAATTTTTTCATTATCAAAAAGATCATGGTGGAGATACTCTTAACTCCAAAAAAAAAGTGTGTACAGTGGATTTGGTTTGACCAGCCCTACTCTACCGAGGGTCGGGCTTGTAAATTTTGGAAAGGCGTGACTGTGGCGGTCACTACAAGAAAAATGCTTATTATCAACAGTCGATTCCGTTGCTTTTACACTTTTTCCGTAAGAAATGTTATTAAAATTGACGGAATATTCCGTTGGAAAGTTGTTGATTATAAGGCTGTCGATTTTATCAAATCCGTCGATGTTAGCATCATTTACAACGGATAATTCTGTTGATTATATCAAATTAAAAGAGTGAAAAAATCAAGAAAATCGACGCATAATCTGTTGATTTAAAGGTTGTAGCAATTAAATGTATTGACTATTATACCCTTTGCATTATTTACGACGGATTTATTTCGTTGATTTTATAAGTTGTAGGAAATAAATGTATTTACTATTATACACTCGTCGAACGCTGCCGCAGCCTCGCCGGACGTACCCTACCGGACCTCCACCTCCTCGCCGGACCACCGCCTCCGCAGCCTCGCCGGACCACCACCGCCGCCGTCTCGCCGGACCTACCCCACCGGACCACTGCCGCCGCAGCCTCGCCGGACCACCACCACCGCCGTTGCATTTAATTTGTAGCTTATTACACATAAATCGCAACGGATTTATTTTCAACCAAAGTTTGAAGGTTATATATATATAATATCAATAAAATATTTTTCGTCGAAATTAATTTGTAGCTTATAACACGTATATCTCAACGGATTTATTTCCAACCAAATTTCGATGGTTTTATGTATGTATTATTAACAATTGAATTTAATTTGTAGCTTATAACATATAAATCTCGACGGATTTATTTTCAACAAAAGTTCGAAGGTTTTATTTATATTATCAACAACATATTTTTGTTGAATTTAATTTGTCGATTATAATTCATAAATTTCCAACGGATTTATTTCCAACAAAACTTTTGAAGGTTTTATACATATTATCAACAAAATATATTCCGTTAGATTTAAATCGTAGCTTATAAAACATTTTCTTGTAGTGGGTTCTAGAGCTTCTGTAGATCATATATTACGCCCTTGTGTCGGGCTCAATCCACACGAGACCCATGTGACAAATTGTTCATACTAATGTTATTTATAAGATAAAGAAACAATACAAACAAAATATCATTTCAACTTTTATCAATATACCAAATTTTGTGTTTAGTTTGTTATGTTTTTAGGTTTGTGTAGGTGATTGCTTTTGCAGGTGTATATAGTGTTTTGGTCGACTGAGGTCGGGTTGTTTTTTTTTAGTTGTTATTGTCATCGGGTATAACCGGACTTCGCTGGGCATGTTACTCTTTTCTCTGTGTACTGAGTGTCGGTTTCTTGTGCCGGCCAACTTGTCGTTGTGCCCTTATGAGGCGAGAAGTCTTGTAGCATGTTTGGCGAGATTATCAAAAAAAAACCAGGAACCAACTCGTACCTTCAGGACATCCGATAAAATCAGGAACCAACTCACAATATAAGTGTCATTTCAAAGTAGTATTATGTCGTATGTATGTAGTACTACCTTATATATAACACTTTATCTTATGAATTAGTACCTTATATAACACTTTATCTTATCAATTATATTATATTCTTACATTTATAAATTTATTAGAACGCATAATAACTTAATTGTTGTTGTTATTGACAAAGATGGATTCAAACTCCTATGAAGCTCTTCCGTGGGCATTTTCAAGCTTGATGTAATGCACTTTAACACCATGTTAACCGTGAAGAGGAATTTATCCATGAGGGATGTAGGAAGCATCAACGCGCAAGATGGGACGATGAAGAGGAAAATGAAGAAAATCTCACAAAATTGTGAGGAAAATTGGTTATCCCAGAATTCGAATCTGAGGTGTAAGGATCCATGACGATATCCTTAACCAACATGCCACCACCCCTTTTGGCATATTCCACACACATTTAGTTTTTTTGTGTGTGTGAATACAAACCATGCATCATGCAATATCAATAATGACTTGAGTTCCAAAATAATGTATTGCACTTCTTTACGATTATGAGGGAAAAAGATCCAGTGCAATAAATTGCTACATCGTTTCAATCAAAATGGCGTCGTTTTCATTGATATGAAATTTACAACGGAACAAAATGACGTCGTTTTGATACTCGCAGCAAATAGCTGCGCTACACTGGATACTCGCAGCAAATAACTGCGCTACACGATCTTTTTCCCTCATAATCTTAAAGAAGTGCAATAATGTATCAATAGTCAGATGCAATACATAAATTCGGCACTTGCAACAAATTACTTCGCTATACCAGATCGATTATAAGATGATAGTGTCTCTTTCTTCCATTAAATAAGTATATCTTTCATGATACATGTCAACAACCAATTTATCATTTTTGGAGTAAAAACTCCTGCCTATAATTTTATAGGATCATTGCAATCGTAATAGTTTTTTTTTTTTGGGGGTTTCATTGCAATCGAAATAGTTAAAGATTAGCATTCTATGACTTAGTGAGTGTTAAGGAAAACATTGTCGTTAAGGATCAAATCGGGCTTAATTAATAAGAAAGTCTTTTATCGGACCAAATTTGGGGACGATAGGAAAAAAAGAAAAGAAAATTTGGGACAGACTTCAAATGCAAAATCGTTAAACTACAGGACTGAACTTCACAAAAAAAAAAAAAAAAAAAAAGATTCGGACCAAACTGAACTCCCCAGCCCTTCATCATGCCGACCTAGGATTTTCGACCACTCGGCATTTGGACTCTTTAAACTCAAATTACAAAATATTCCCTTGCATTTTAATTCCCGAAGACTTCAACATCAACGAGACAGTTCGGGTCATAGGGACACGTGTCTCCATCCATGACACCATACCCAATAAATCAAAAGACAAACAATTTATTATACTCAAAGTTTCCTAATATTCGCTGTCATCCAATGTACCCATTTGTTCAGGTAAATTTGAAACTGAAGTAATCATTTAGATAGAAATGTAATTGATCATCTAAGTAACAATATAATTGATCGGTTAAATAAATCAAGCTCCGAGTTAGCCTATATTAACACATATCTTATTAGTTTCGTTACCTTATTAAAAAACTGCTTATGCTTGTGATGTAAATTGTATGTTCAGGTGCAATATTTTTCCTGGGTGGGTATGGTATGGCCCAGCCCAGGATCCCTCGTCAAAAAAATAAAAAAATAATACACATGAGTGTCCTGAACTATCAGTTTATTCTAATTGAAGGTTCAAACTATCGATTTTTCCAATCAACGGTAAAGTCAAAAATAAAAAGACCAATTTTTGAACATCGAGCACCGTAACTTCACAGTGATTAAATTGTGAATTCAATCATGTGAACCATGTTGAAAATAACACGATGATTTCATCATAAACTTTTAACGTATTAAATCGATCTTTCTTCCTTAACACTAATACACTTTTTTTATTGAGTCGTTATTAACGGGTTTCACATGATTGAGTTTGTATGGTAATCACGGTGAATCTACAGTGCTCGGTGTTTGAAAATTGGTCAATTTATTTTTACTGTGCCCTTGATTGAAAAATTGAAAGTTTGGACCTTCAATTGAAAAATGACGGTAGTTCGGGGCACCAATTTTTACTTTTCCCAAAAAAAAAAAACTTTACTTTTGTTAACTCAACAAACTAGATCAAAAAAAAAACTCAACAAACATTTTTTATTTTTGCATTAAAAAAAAGATTCAGCTCTAACAACATATTTTTTTAGAAAATACCAATTAATGACAGCATTTGATTTGATCATTTGAACGGGTGTAATTAAATCCCGTTGTATGAATGATTTTTGGGCGACAAATTATTAATCACTTTTGACACACCATATCATACTTTTGATTTTTTGACAACGAATTATAATTCATTTTTGAAAAAATTTATAATTTATACCAGAAATATAATTGCACCTTTTTTTTATAATAATACGTAGTTTGCACCTTATAGATATTCTTCACATTTATATATTTATTATAAAAAAAATCTCACTTGTACATAAATGCATGAAATGGGAGAGAAAAAGCTCATTAAATCGGGCTGCTTCGAATCTCAAAATCCAAATTCTAAGCTCTGAGCTGACTCCTCACTCTTAATGGTATCAAATCGGGCTCATTACGACTCGACCAAATCCGACTCAACCCCATCAACCAGAGCCGCATACGGAATAGAAGGGAAGGAGTCGAATGATGTCGAATGTTCCACGAGCTGCGGAAAATCATGCGTGGCGGGCGCGGTTGCAGACGGCGTCGCTATCTGCTGCTGCTGCCCTTTCGCGGTGGTGAATCTGGTCGCGTTTGCGCTTCTTCGAGTGCCGTGGATGCTGGGGCGGCGGTGCATTGCGATGGCGAAAGGGAAGAGGAAGAGTGGCGCCGAATGCGGCGGGGAGTCGCGGCGGACGTCGGGTGGTATGAGTTGTAATTATGTGGAGAGTTGGATTGTAAACGAGGGAATGACTGACGTCACGACGTCGTTTAGGTGTGATTTAAATGATGAAGTGGCGGAGGAGGAGGTTTGGTTGGAACTGTGTCGTGGGTTTGGGAGGTTGTCTTTCACCGGGGTTCAATCGGTAGGGAAGGGTAGTTTGGTAAATATGTAAACTAATATTTGGAGACAATATTTTAGGTGTGTGATTTGTTTTATTATTATATTTAATAATTTAATTGCAATCAACTGTTGACCCTATGTAATGGATGTGGCTTTTGGCAAGCTCTATAGGTAATTGTACTTGTAATTAATGTTTGAATAAACTATAGGGGAACCGGAACGTGATGGATCTGTGGGTATTAAAATTGAATAAATAAATGCACTAACTACAAATATTTATTAATTTCATAAAATATCAAAATATTCCTAACACTTTTTTTTTTGAGAAGCCAATATTCCTAACACTATCATACTAATAAGCAAGCTTAAATCCCAAGGCAGATGAGTACTTATGCGAAAATAAAAGATTAGATTTTTACATATTTACTCATTTATCTTTGCAAATTGATTTGTGTTAAAGTATGAGGCCGTCCACTTTGACTCTATTTTACTAACTGAAACTTATCTTAACTGAAAGTAACTTATCTTAACTGATCTTAACTTATCTTAACTTAACTGAAACTTATATTGACTGATGAATAGTATTATTTTATGGTGATGATGATGCTGGTTGTGATGATGATGATGATGATGATGAATAGTAATTTCATGATGATGAATAGTAATTTTATGATGATGATGGTTGTGATGATGATGATGATGAATAGTAATTTTATGATGATGATGAATAGTAATTTTATGATGATGAATAGTAATATACTTATGATGATGAATAGTAATTTTATGATGATGATGATGAATAGTAATATTATGATGATGAAGGTATGATGAATAGTATGATGGTATGATGATGATGATGAATAGTATGATGGTATGATGATGATGATGAATAGTATGATGGTATGATGATGATGAATAGTATGATGGTATGATGATGATGATGATGGTATGATGAATAGTATGATGATGATGATGGTATGATGATGATATGATGATGAATAGTGTGATGGTATGATGATG
Organism: Rhodiola chrysanthemifolia; assembly: GCA_033675395.1. Classification (NCBI taxonomy): domain Eukaryota; kingdom Viridiplantae; phylum Streptophyta; class Magnoliopsida; order Saxifragales; family Crassulaceae; genus Rhodiola; species Rhodiola chrysanthemifolia. Next base: position 37,338,725 of record CM066204.1, read on the forward strand.
ATGATGGTATGATGAATAGTATTATGATGATGATGATGGTATGATGAATAGTATGATGGTATGATGATGATGGTATGATGAATAGTATGATGATGATGAATAGTGTGATGGTATGATGATGGTATGATGAATAGTATGATGGTATGATGATGATGGTGTGATGAATAGTATGATGGTGATGGTATGATGAATAGTGTGATGGTATGATGAATAGTATGATGGTATGATGCTGATGAATAGTATGATGGTATGATGAATATTATGATGATGATGATGGTATGATGAATAGTATGATGATGGTATGATGATGATGATGGTATGATGAATAGTATGATGATGATGATGGTATGATGATGATGAATAGTATGTTAAAAGTAACTTATCTTAACTGAAACTTAACATAACTTATCTTAACTGAAAGTAACTTATCTTAACTGATATTAACTTATCTTAACTGATATTAACTTATCTTAACTTAAAAATCAAAAAATAGAGTCAAAGTGGACAGGGCCATAATGTACGGGAGAGTACATCTACGTGTACTCCAATATGATTTGATATGACAAGCATCATACTAATATGTTATTTGAGTGTGCATGTTAGTGTACATGTACTCAGACGTAATGATTTCCGCTAGAAGGTAGTGATTTTTCACAGATACTTATTTAAGTATCTGAGTTTCTATTATATATACATCACTGAGTTTGCATACTTTTACTTTCTGTTTTTAGTTTCTGTTGTTTACATATACCAAATAGAAACGTTACTCGCTAGGTATCGCTAACTAACAATCCGTCAATTTATTTGATTTATCAAGGCCATGTCTTCTACAAATTAGTAAAGATTGAATAACTCCACTCTTTAAATTAAATGCCGAAGGGAAGCCAGAAGTTATGCTTTTCTTCTCTTCCTGGGACTCATGAACAAAGTCTGCCTAATCTAACTTAGCGAGGGTCTGAAAGAGATGGAATGGGGCACCGAACAAACATCTAACATTTCTTATTACGAATAGTCCAGTTTTGAGTATACCATGCATTATTTGGTGCTTTCATAACTTTTGTTATTTGGCTTTTGTAATTTCATTTTAGAATTTCTTGTTGTCCATAAATAATGAGTAGCGCCCAAAGAGATTTGCTCAATTATAAATGAGTGAATTTGAACTTTTCTAGTCCCACTTATGACATTATGAATAATTTTTCATTTCCTAGTCTCATTTATAGTGTGGAAGGAGCAAAATGCTGGTCACAATAGTTCATCTGAGGAGCTGTATTGACCACAAAATGGACCAATCAGAGCAAATAACATGGAATTATAAAAATCAGTTTCCAAGTCTTGACAGGATTGAGGTTTGAGGTTGGCTCAGTGGAGCGCCTCACCAGCTGGCCTACGTCGCCACTGGTTCGAAACCTCGTGCTGTCATAAGACACTAACAAAAAAAAACGGGTACTAAACCAAGTCCCAATCAAAAAAAAAAAAGTCTTGACAGGATAATGTTACATTCGAGTCACTGTCGAAATAGATCAACATTCCAAGCACAATTGTAGACTGTAGTTCCATGGTCTGGAATAATGCACATATCATCAATAGGCAACCAAAATCAAGACAATGAACTACCTTGAATGAGACTGGGCAGTTTACAATCATAAGAACTGCAGTATCCATTGCTACCCAAATCGTGATCAATACTAATCACCAATAAATTTCCAACAGCGTCAAACAACAAAGTCCCAGCCACAACCAAAACAGACGATAAACTCAGTCACAAAGACAACATAAATTGACAACATCTAAAATTAACACAATGAGCCATCATGGAAGAGACAAAGCAATATACATTGGTAGGAAAGGGAAACAGCAATCTGATTCAGATGCATTGCCCCAAAATCATCAATAATAAATGTAAAAACTCTATAAATCAAAAGTCTAAACAATTGGCTACAGGAAACAAAATCTACAAATTCAATACCAATTCTACAAACAATCCCCATACATATACCGATAGCTGACAGTTAAAACCAACACAATGAGGCATGAGCTATCATGAAATAGACTGAGCAGTCAACCTTTCTACGATACCACAATCTGATTCCGATGCATTACCCCCAAAATCATCAATAATAAGTTTTCAATCTCCATCAAAAGTCTGACATTTGCCTACAGAAACCAAAATCTACAGATCCAAACCACCTTAATTCTTCTCCATAACAACAAATAATAAATAAAGTTTCAGATCAAGGCTTAGATTTTTACCAAGCTCAAACAATTGAAACCTTAGCACCAGCTTCCTCCAGGAGTTTTTTTTTTGCCCTGTTTTTGAAACCCAATCTCACTTTTGTCCTGTCTGAAATTCAAATCTCAGTTTTGCCCTGTTTCAGATCCAAGATGTTATGCCAGAACAGCCAAGATGTTACGCAAAACCGATATCCAAGAAAAATATCAGATGTTTATGCCATTGCTCCTGCATGCAAGATGCCTTCCACTCAACTTGGCTGTTTTGCGTAGGAAACCGGTTTGCGGCAAACCGGTTTGAAACATCTCTAGAATTTCATTTTTTTGAGTCCACGTAGACCAAATAATGAAACGCAGGTGCACAGTCAGCAAAACCGGTTTCTCCCAAACCGGTTTCGTTGAAAATCAACCAAACCGGTTTGGGAGCAATCGGTTTCACTCAAAATTGACTGAAATCGGTTTCGCCCAAACCGGTTTCTTTAAAAACAGGGCAAAACTGAGATTTTAGTTTCAGACAGGGCAAAAGTGAGATTGAGTTTCAAAAACAGGGCAGAAAAAAACTCTTCCTCCAGCTGCTTCTTAGCGTTCTCAGCCTCTTCCTTAGACACTCCCTCCTTAAACTTTTTCGGCAATCCTTCAATCAAATCCTTCGCTTCCTTCAACGCCAAGCTCGTAATCGTCCTAACCGCTTTAATCGTCGCGATCCTTGCATTGCTCGGCACCTCATCGATCACCACATCGAACTCCGTCTTCTCTTCCACGACCGCCGTCGCGTCTCCTCCCGCTCAGCGGCGGAGACTCCGAGCTTCTCCTGGAGGTAGTCGACGAGGATGGAGGCCTCGGCTAGGGTTAAATTGGAGATGTCCTCTCCGAGCTTGGTTAACTTCTCGGACGGCGCGGTGGCGACGACGGAGATTGGTTTGGGGAATGTGGCGCGGCGGGTGCGGTTGGTGGTGGGGAAGACGGTGAATTTGAGGAAGGAGGTTGAGACAGAGGCGGTGGCGGTGGTGGTGGTGGTTTCAGAGGGAGAGTGTAGCACGACTGGTGAGCAATGGAGGGACCACTACGCCAGTTGCAGAAGGAATGCGCGCGGCACCAAGGACCACAAGGGCAGAAGGCAGCAAAACAGAGGATAGGCACCGCAGCAGTAGGCCCCTAACCAAGTCCGGACACTACCCGCAGTCCTCGTACATCACCTGACAAGTCTGAATGGTTGAAGGCGACACATGAAATCCTACCGTTGGGGGACGATGAACTGCTAGTCAGTATAAATAACCTATTTGTATTTTGAACTTGGCAATCAATGAACAATCAAACAAATTATCCCTCTCCTCTATCTTCTGTTCTCCCCAAACTCCATTCACTAGCCTTAACCGGCAACACTCCACCTTACAGAGAGCGGAGAGTGACGGTAGTGAGGGAGAGTGCTGACGTCATTGTTGAAGATGAATTGAGATAGAGTTGGCGATGAGGTTTAGGATAAGGGGAAACAGAGCACGAATGCAAAGAGATTTTATTTCTTTCGAAAATTACAAAAAGGTTACTATCGCCCAATTTCAAATCACGGTACTATTTCAATTTCAATTTAGTGTTTTTAGAATAAATTGCATATAAGAAGAAATTAACGCCCTTAGTTAACACTGTATACATTTATTGTATTTTTTTAAAAACAGAAAGTCATCTAATAAGGTTCGAATGAGACACCTTTGATTTCAAATCACACCCTGAACCGGATGTTTCGGCCGGGATGCCGTTGAGAAGGAAGCGAACGGAAAAACTCAATTTGTGCCCACAATGAAACGACGGAGAAAGCCAATTCTTTAGCGATGAATATATCTGAACGACGAATATCTGTGGTATCTGTAAATACGAGCCTGCGATTTTTTCCAAAGAGATATTATGAATGAAAAAATTAAGATTGAAAGAGGAATCATGAAGGAACAACTAGCTACTGATCAGAAAAGCATTAACATAGCTAATTCTCAGCAACCAACCCAAGGTTTAGATGAAATAAGACCTCATTTGTGGAATGCTTAAAAAGGAAAGACAAATTTTCACTGACCGTTTCTTTACGGCAGTCATCGCTAAGCAAATTGCTTCTCTCCGGGAGAAACCATAGGCTCGTTCTTTACAGCAGTCATCGTTAAGCAAATTGCTTTTCCTCCGTCGCTTCACTCTGTGCACAAATTGAGTTTTCTCTGTTGCAGTCAGACCCTACGATCCAGGATGTCATTTGAAATCGAGTGTTTAAGACGACTTCTAGATGACTTTATATTTTTTTAAATAATAATCATTATAAACGGGTTAATTGATGTCGTTAGTTTATTGTGTACATTTTAGTCCAAAAACACTAAATTGAAAATTGAAATAGTCCAGGTCGCGCTTTGAAATGATGCGGTAATCTTTTTGTAATTTCCCTTTTTTCGATAAAAGAAATGCAAAGAGATTTGATTACAGAACAGTGACACATGCACTTATTTTTGGTGCTTACCGAATCGTAAATGAATAAAATATTTATAAATTTCTATAGGGGTGTGGTTCGGGTACAAACTGATTTAAAAATAAAAACTACAAACCGATTCTTAAGCCGACACGTGTCCCATTTTAGTCGAAATCCCGGACAAAACACGGAGGGGTATAATAGTCATTCCACACGGAGGAGTATAAACCTAATAATGTTATTTTCAATTTAGTCCAAAAGTTGTTAATGATCAGACTTAAAAGACTTAATGATCAGACTTAAAAATGGTAATGATCAGACTTAAAAAGCAGCAATGATCAGACTTAAAAGACTTAATGATCAGACTTAAAAGACTTAATGATCAGACTTTAAAATGGTAATGATCAGACTTAAAAAGCAGCAATGATCAGACTTAAAAGACTTAATGATCAGACTTAAAAATGGTAATGATCAGACTTAAAAAGCAGCAATGATCAAACTTAAAAGACTTAATGATCAGACTTAAAAATAGACAAGGATCAGACTTAAAAATAGACAACGATCAGACTTAAAAATAGACAACGATCAGACTTAAAAAGCAGCAATGATCAGACTTAAAAGACTTAATGATCAGACTTAAAAATAGACAATGATCAGACTTAAAAATAGACAACGATCAGACTTAAAAATGGTAATGATCATTGTTTTTTTAAGTCTCATCATTGTTTTTTTAATTCTGGTCAATAATGGTTTAAGTCTGATCATTGTTTTTAAGTCTGATCATTACTGGTTTAAGTTTCATAATTATTTTTTTAAGTCTGATCATTGTTTTTTTAGGTCTGGTCATTACTGGTTTAAGTCTGATCATTGTTTTTTTAAGTCTGATCATTACTGTAGCGACAGTCAAAATTTATTCTAAATGATCAGACTTAACGCATGCTGATCAGACTTAAAAACGTACTGTAGCGAAATTCGAATTTTATTGTAGCGAATTTTAGGACGATTATACCCCTCATATCTTTTATATATTTTTAAATAAGTCCACGTGTGTTTTTTTTATTTACTAAAAGAACCCCGACGGGATGAAAGTTCGGATGAATTTTGATTGGTTAATTTTGACACGTGTCAAATTTATTATGGATTTGTAGTTTTTATTTATAATAGTGGTTTGTATTTGATCCAAACCTTTCTATAGAATATAAATTAAATTTTGGGAAAGGTACAAAAACATGAATTAACCTATCACCTCATTTCAGTTCAAGTAACGGAATATCAAAAGTTTAACTATCAAAAGTTTATAAAAATGTTTTAAACTTTTAACCATCATCGTGCTTGTAACATTTATTCTCAGTTATAAAGGGAAGGTGATAATGATTTGGAATCGACGAATGAACCATTAAATAATAAAGTCCATGAATAGAAAATACTTGAGGTTTCCGATCCCTGAAAAATTTAAAATTGCGCTTCCTTCAAATCTCATTCATAATCATAGTTGCACTAACTGTTATAAATCTGATCTGAAGCCTTTATTGCTCTTTAGTTCTGGGCGTGAGTTCCTATTTTCTTTTCTTTTCAGGTTTTAATATTCTAAATGTGCTTTATGCAAAGTTTCAATGCCTTAAACATTGTTGCTCTTCAGTTTTTATTTTGGAGTAACTTTGTTAACCTTTGCCATGTGTTTATGCTTTTCCAAAGTGATGGTGTTTGCAATCTCTGCAATCTTCGAGTTTCTTTATTGCGTACTACTCTGCGCATACGTCTTCCCTAAGCTGCCCGTAATAAAATACCATCGCTCAAAATCTGTTGTTGACATGGCATGTCTTTTTTTTTGATGAATCAATGTTTTCAAAACCAACTTCTTGATATGAACTTGTTATTTGCATTGAATTTTGTCCGTCCGTCCGCGTGCGTACGTACCCACGTGATGGCGATCGTGCATAGGTAAAATGGTCGTGGAGCGCCGTATCCACGGGGTGGCTCTCGTTCGTCCGCGTGCGTAGAGCACATTAGGGCTGCACAGTGGCGGATCCAGACTTAAACTTCACTAGGGGCATAATACTATTTTAGAAACATTAATGGAGCAACAAGGGTATTTACTAGAATTATTAATATATTGTGGTTTAATTTGTTGAAGCTGTAAAAGAAGAGAAAGAAGGAAGAGAACATAGGAGGCTAGGCTAGGGTATAGCTGCAAATACTGAATTGTACCACGACGACCTTCAAATTTATCTTGAAGAGCCATCAAAAATTGAACCAGACGCTGCTCCTCTCTCCGCACAATATAAGGAGTGAATGCACGCAGCTGTGTCTATTCCGTCAATGCAATCTGATCCCATAAATCATACATAACGGAATAAAATTCTTGAATAGTCGTACTATTTTGATGAAGATCCCGAATATCATCTCCAATTGATCGATATTGCTTTTGTAAAATTAGATTGTGTGTACAATCATTCCAAGTGGTCCCAAACTTCCTTAGCCATATCATATTTCGCCAATTGAACACCGATTGATTGTTGATCCAAGTAATAATTTTTGAACTATTGGCCTCCCAAAGATCCAACTTTTCATCGTATTTATCTATCGGCTTTGGGTAGCTTCCGGAAACATAACCCCGCATAGAGTTTCCTTTTAGAAAAGTTTTCATGACATAGCTCGAACGAATAATTCTGTCCATAAATTGCACACTGATAAAGTGAAGCGAGCCGTACTTCGCAGCAACCATGACAAACGACGAAGTCGGAGTTGCAAAATCCCAAAATTAGATGCGAAACCATACAAATCAAACCTCGCATAGGATCAATTCCAGCAAAGAAAAAAAAGAAAACACCTTGATTACTAATCTTTGCGCATCTAATAATTGGTGGCTCTTGATACCATGTTGAAGGAATTTTTTTATGTTGAAGCTGTAAAAGAAGAGAAAGAAGGAAGAGAACAAAGGTGTCTAATGTTTAATAGAGAAGTAAAGAATGAGGGCCGTCCACTTTGACTTATATTTAACTGATCTTAACTTATAGTGACTGATCTTAACTGATCTTAACTTAGGGTGCGTCCACTTTGACTGAAATTTAACTGATGTTAACTTATAGTGACTGATATTAACTTATCTTAACTGATATTAACTTATAGTGACTGATCTTAACTTTATATTAACTTAACTGAAACTTATATTGACTGATGAATAGTATTATTTTATGATGATGATGATTGTGATGATGATGATGAGTAGTAATATTATGATGATGATGATGAATAGTAATATTATGATGATGATGATGATGGTGATGAATAGTAATAATATGATGATGATGAGGGTGATAATGGCGATGAATAGTAATTTTATGATGATGAATAGTAATTTTATGATGATGAATAGTAATATTATGATGTTGATGGTATGATGAATAGTATGATGGTATGATGATGATGGTATGATGAATAATATTATGGTATGATGAATAGTATGATGGTATGATGATGATGGTGATGGTATGATGAATAGTATGATGATGGTATGATGATGCTGGTATGATGAATAGTGTGATGGTATGATGAATAGTATGATGGTATGATGAATAGTATGATGATGATGATGGTATGATGATGATAGTATGATGAATAGTGTGATGGTATGATGAATAGTATGATGACGATGATGGTATAATGATGATGATGAATAGTGTGATGGTATGATGATGATGATGATAGTATGATGGTATGATGATGATGAATAGTATGATGATGATGATGATGATGGTATGATGATGATGGTGATGGTATGATGAATAGTATGATAGTATGATGATGATGATGGTATGATGAATAGTATGATGGTATGATGATGATGATGGTATGTTAAAAGTAACTTATCTTATCTTAACTTAACTTAACTTAACTTAACTTAACTTAACTTAACTTATAGTGACTGAAAGTAACTTATCTTAACTGATCTTAACTGATAGTAACTGATATTAACTTACAAGTCAAAAAATAAAGCCAAAGTGAACAGGGCCTTATATTAACTGAAACTTATGTTAACTTATAAAGGTAAGTTCAGTTCTATTTCTTCCGCCACCGGACCTTCTCCTACCGCCGCCCATACGTACGACGGAGCCGCCGTGACCGGCGGAGAGACGCTGCCGACGCCGCCGTTGACCGGCCGTGGCCGACCGTTGACCGAGCATTGACAGGTGTTGACCAAGCGTTGATCGGCCGTTGACCGGCCGCGACCGGCGGAGACCGGCGGCGACAGGCGGCTGATGGCGGCGGTGGGCGGCGGTGATTGGTGGAGGGCGGCGGTCTCTGGTTGCGCATGGTTGTGGTGGTGGTGGAACAATCGAATTTAACTTAACTGAAACTTAACTTAACTTATAGTGACTGAAAGTAACTTATCTTAATTGATCTTAACTGATAGTAACTTATATTAACTTATCTTAACTTACAAGTCAAAAAATAGAGTCAAAGTGGACAGGGCCGAGTTTGATACAATGTATAGGAAAAGGATCAGGTAAAAATTTAATTTTTTGGTACAAAATACAAACTAATCATAACAATTGATCTTGTGATTTGAATGGATGAGATTAAATCCTGATTTTTGGTATATTTTCTTGGTGACGAATTATAAAATGAAACTGATGAACTATGTCGTCTTTTTCATTTTTCGGCTCGAAAAGCGACAAATTATAGGTTGATTTTGACGAACTTTGTATTTTGTACCAAAAATCAACTTTGTATCTGATCTTGACCACAACGTATAAAAAAATAAAAAAATAGGCAACAAATAATAAAAGACTAAACAACCTAACTCAATATTAGAAATATTACTAAATCTATAATTATCTAATATAATTAAGCTTAAATAAAAGAACAAATGAAAAAACTAATGGGGCAAGTAACCGGAAACCCCCTTGTATTTGATGTAGAGCTCGGATGCCTCCAAGTCCAAGCTGAAAACTTTTTGGAAAGTATTTTAGAAGCTGCTTACACCGAGTAAAGTGAAATTTTTTTGTTGGTGTTGCTATCATTAAAGCTTTGGTGGTACATATGTGTCCCTTGAAATTATGCAGGTCAATGTATTCTTAAACTGTTGGTGGTCCAAGACAATCTGGGAAGGTATCAAATGTTGAAGAATGTAAAGACTTAGAGAACTGTACCTGAAATTGCAGATGTAATTTACTATGTCTGCACGATACAAAAGTCAGCCCTGTGCTTGATAACAATATGGTATATTCGCAACAGGATTAAACATGGGGAGCAAATACAGAAAATTAATAGCGTGGCTAATGAATACATGAAATTCAACAAGGGAAATTCCCATCATCTCGGACTTTGAGTAGAAACAGCCGCCCGTAGGAGTGATTAAGATCAACTGCATGCGACATCTAATGAGATGAGTCGACGAAAAATGGGAGTATAGCAGCTAGCCAGGTATCGCACGAGATCATAAGGGACACTATATATATGGGTGTTAGAGCCATACCACAACATCATCTGCGATAACAGTTTAATGTGCGAAGGAGATGGAAGGCTTAAAGTTAGGTAAGGCGCTTCAAGTCTCGTCTGCCATATATGAAGTCGATTGTTCGGACATGGTATTTAGTTGAACTGCATAAATCTAGACACAGCTAAGGAGACAGAATGGTACAAGTTCTGTGTGGCTGAACTTGACTCTAAACCTGACTGGAGCATTTTTCTCATTCGGAGGGAAGCAAACGGAGTAGAATATAGACTTAACGCTTAAGGCTTAACCTCTACTTCCACACACTGACCTCCTTTTTCTGTCTTCTCGCAGTGTTCCTGTTATAACTGTCGCTGTTTATCACAAAAAAACTGGTAATACCAAATGTCATCCCATCCGCTAGAGCTTCAAATTTACAGTTCTCTTAAGCTGCGAGTTACCTCTCTAACACTATAAATATTCTGTTTCCTTGTTGTCAATTTGCAACATGGAACTTTGATGGTATCCACGTGTCGTATCGTATCCCGTGTCCGTATAATTACAACACAGGCCGGCATGAATGCATAATAGAGTAGCTAAATAACTCCGGCCACCCCAGTTTAGGGACCCGTCGTGACATAATAATGATCTACATCCCAGCCAATGTCAATGGAATCTCATCTGAGATTTGGATTTGCGAAAACATTACTTAAGTAGATAGTTATATGAATTTTATATTAAGTAATTGTTACCCTCATATTTTTTCGGCAAACATGTCGTTATTGTTCAGGGAGAGGATAATGACGGTGATATATGATAGCCCCGTGAAAGAGTTTCGTTTTTTTGATGAAGGGTACAACGATTCACATACTTCAATACATTGATAGTCTTTATTATCTAATACATATATATTGATCTTCATAACTCTATCAATGTATCTCGAAAAGATCCCGAAATTATTGGTACATATATCCGCATCTTGAAGCACATGTCAGGTCTGACACTTTTACCATGGATCTGCGAACATCCACGCACGAGGCGGGATGAGGAAATCTTTCAAAATTGTGAGAAAATATGCTACTCGAGGGAGTCGAACCCTTGAACTATTGACAAATTGTCTAGAGATCAAGTCACTCGACCAAATCTTTTTTTTTTTTGATGGACGACCAAATCTTTTTAAATACATCAAATTGTTCAAGAATACATCAAAATGATCTAAGTTGATTTAAGTTATCTAATTTAAGCTATTATCTCAGGCGTGACAGAAATTGCTCAGGCATATGACAAATTGATCAGACTTGAAAAATTGCTCAAACAGTCAAACTTACCTTCAAAAGAGGTTGTCACCAAAATGGCCATTTTGTATAAGCATTGACTTCAAATGACAATCCCTTTAATATCAATGCCTAGTAAACTAGACTTGCATCGCAAAATATATTGCAACTTCAACAAAGCATTAGTGTGTGGGTTGTTACCAAAACATCAACTTTCACTTTCCAAATGTCACAATATTTAATAATCATTAAGTGCTCACACTTAATTTCTTGAATATCCTTTAAATATCAATTCCTTTCAAATTAGACTTACATTGGAAACTCTTTTTTTTTTTTGCAGATTTTTTTTGATGGTGGGTTTTTACATCTCATATAATTCATATATATCAATCATCACTCAAATACATCTCAATCATATTTGAAACCTTCCCGTGTATGTTGAGATGTTGTTCTAGTCGAGTATAGAACAATATCCAGAACAACTTATGAAAAAATTAAATGCAGTGCGGAAAATAAACGACTCACAAAGTTGTTACCTAGTTCGGCATTAATGAACCTACGTCTGAGGGTTGTCTCCTTAGCCCGGTGGATAGCAATTTACTAATATTGAGTATTGCGAGTACAAGAGCTTACATTTACAGAATCCCTCTTAAACTGTCGGAGCCTCTAATACTCTAGTAATCGCTAACTAGGTCTCCCCTACATCAGAGCCTCGCCTCCGATTCCACCAGATGATCCTCCACGAGAATCAGCGCCTTCCGCAGAATGCGCAGCAACACCAACAGTGCGTGTATCGTCAAGTTGTTTTACGATTAGTATGCCGAGCATTAGAACAGACTGAATCCGAGCGCCGTGAATTAATCGGAATGATTAGTTCGCCGACCGTTTGACTCCACCTCCCTTCAGTGAGTATGCGTGAATAATATCTCCGTGAGTGCTGAACATTGCGAATACATCAGCCCTCCTTATATAGTGCGGTAGAAATCCTAGACGAATAAGATTTCCAATATTCAACCCCCTATCTCTTTAGGATATCTTTCCTAAATTTTTTAGGAAACCTTCCTAAATTCTTGCGCATCTCTCTTGTAGATAATCTTCAATATATCTTCAACTTCGTTTAAGAAACTCTTGATTATCTTCTTCGCCAAGTAATCTTTAAGCGCAAGTATTTCCTAAAATCTCTCAATCGACTTCTTGATATGCATATGATATTTGAATTTACCGACTTCAATATTTGCATCATATCTTCAATGTGTAACAGCACCGACTTGCCTAATCTGTTTTAGGAAATATCTGCTGCGTCGTACTTGTTCCACGTCGGTTGTCTCTCTGGTCTTGAACTCTCCTTGTACAACAGCTTGAACAACTACACAGAGTTTTGCCAAACTACATGCCATAGGATCTAACAATATTGCATGAGAACTTCATCGGGTACTTGTGATACTTAGACTCTTGGAGCACGGGTCACACACGACACAAATCCGGATTAGGTACTTGAATTGTGTCCATTGAAGCACATCTCTAACTTGAAAACCCTCGAGCATTGACTTGAAACTCATCATCTCGGCAAGGCAGCAGCATTCACCTGCAGTATGAAAACACGTCCACGAGGGACGAATAATACCTCCGCGAGGGACGAATAATACCTCCGCGAGGGTGGAACAACACGTCCACGAGGGATGAAAACACTCCACAAAAGTAGGAGAAAACAATACCTCCGCGAGGGAGGAAAACACTCATACACAAAAGTGAAGAGAAATATGCTATTCGGGGGAGTCGAACCTTTGACCTTTTGACAATTTATCAAGAGATCAAACTACTCGACCAAAGCCCCTTTCGCTAATTTTTTTTTGCAAGATATAAAAGCAATATTAGTGATACACGCACAATTTCCAAACTGTCTAGTGAACATCCGTGATACCTTAGTGAATCATCCAATTTCCAAAAAAGCATTAGTGAGACCTTCACTTTCCAAACTTAATCATAAATGTGGCGCAGGACCATTTTATTCACGCACAATAAACATCCGTGATACACGATTTTCCTAGCATTATAAATATTCACAAACAAAATTATCTCAAATGAATCAGACCAAGATGAGCACCAAACATAATGTCATTCTGGTTGTGTTCTTCAACTTAATATTTTTGTCTTGGCTAGCCGAATGCAAAATCAAAGTGGAGATCATCAATCGCGCTATGGATCAATTGATGTTTAGATGCGGTAAAAAACTATTACGTATTGGGATATTAAGGAAGCTAAGGGGCCAAGTTGTATTTTGTGCCTAATATAAAAGAGCTGTAAGTGAGTCATTAGACGGTATCAATGAAAATAACCAGTTTCCAATCTAATTCTTCTCTCGTTCTTATCATCTTCTTCTTCTCAACCCTAATTTCTTCCCCAATCCTTCAGTTTCTCGTCACAATCCTTGGTGTGATATTCTGTATCGCATCAAAAACAGTCTGTACTAGGTGACCCAGTGTCTCTTAATATTGGTGAATCTTTGGAATTTTCATTTAAAAAACCCTTGGTTGGAGTGGTCGAATATAAATGTGAAGTGAAATGGGGAGAAGACTGGATCAATCACTTTTATGCGTACAAGTCTTGGAGGGATCGAAAATGCGGGAGTAATTGCAGATGGAGAGTTTATGAAAGTGGTGTAATGTTGGAGGATGGATCCTCGCCCCGCGACAATCCGACCTATTTAAAATGGTACGATTGGGTTTGATAATGTATAATCATTCTGCAATAAAATAAAGTCAGATTTATATAGTTTTTTCCCAGTATAATTTGTTCAAGTTAAATGAAAATAAACTAAAATTAAAAAAAAATCTAAAACATATGTTGAATTTTTTTGAAAAATGCCACAATATTTGCAAACACAGTGCCGGCTCAACAGTAAGGCAACTGAAGCATATGCTTCCCTTCTCGTTTAAGAAAATTTATGAGTACACACTTTAAATAGGCCCATATAAGAAAATAGAGGCCCATGTTTTTTATTAAACACTTTAAAAAGGCCCCTATCCATTATTTTGCTTCTGGCATCAAAAAGCCTTGAGCCGGTCCTGTGTAAACTTTCGATTTAGGGTATACCACGACTATAACTTTTATTTGAGTTATACCATGTTTTTAAATAATCGGTGTCCCAACATCTGTTTTCACCGAAACTCAACTTGCTTCTATCCAGTCAGCACTGACGTAGAGGAAATTAATGACGTGTCCAAAACCGCGGCTGACATCAATGGTTTTTAAGAAACTCTCGCTGTTAGCATCAGCAGTTTTCGCTATTTTTTTAGGTAATCGTCTTCATACTACAACACCTAATTTATTGAGAAGGATTACAGAAAATAGTGTCACTAATCAAAGAACGTGAAAGAGAGAGCTCGTGCTCTAGATGTATACATATGAACACTACACCAGATGGTCACTTATGTCACTGACCTAAAAATGCCGCGTAAGGACGTTCTCAGTCGCATAAGACCTTATGCGACTGCGGTCAGTGACATAAAGACCAGTCGCATAAAGGGTGTGACATAAGGTGTTTAGTGACTGAGTAATGGACTTACTTCTTTCTGCCGCGTTAGGAAACACATTAGTCGCATTAGATCCTACATATCGACAGTCAGATGACGTTTTTAAAGATTGAGTTAGACGCGTAAGTCTATTTTTCAAATATCACCCGCGTTAGTATGTTACGTACTGTACTTTAGGCGGCCGCGTAAGGGAGTGTAGTTCATTTGATTAGTCGCGTAAGTTATTTTATTCGGTCGCGTAAGTGAGTGTTGTTCATTTGATTAGTCGCATAAGTTACACATTTGTTTTTGAATGTGACATAAGTGTAAAAACGTGATCCTTTTTTACGATCAATAGTCGCGTAAGGCAGAAATAAATATCATTAATGCAATTTTGGCACATACAGAAACCCCTGCTATATTACACAAAACAGTGGTCAACAAGTTCAAAAAAAACATCAAAGTTCAACAGTAAGTTACACATAACACCTTATAAGAGGTGTACTGAAAAGTTATCCAACATCAAAGTTATTTATAAGATGCAGCCAAAGTTCACAGAGTACCCAAACCAAAAGATGCACCATCGGAAACATTACCACCATGTCCTGAAGCCCCCGACTTCAACATATCCTCCAAAGCCGTGAGCCTACACTCGAATTCAACATCCTTTTTTGCTGCCTCTTCCTTTGCCTTGGTCAGTGACGAACTATTTCTTTTTAGCCTCTAGAATAGTATCAATGAAGAGAGGGTCGGTAGTAAGTCAAAACATTTATAATACCGGTAACGTACCGGGTCGAACCAAGAGGAGCAAGCCAAGCACATGCACTATGTAAGATTGTGTTTCCGTTCGGTTATTCTAAACCAAAATGTATAAGGGCTTGTATATTCTAAATCCTATGTGGCGAGTAATTGAGGATAAAAGATAGATATGAGGTGTTTCGAGGGGTTACTCCCCTCCTTGGCAATTTCCCAATGATCACATACACAATATTCAAACATTTCATGGTAGTCAAATAGTATTGAACCTAGTTCACTTCAATCCCGTAGAAATGATCATATTCACTACATCCAAACTATCCCTAAGGTCGTTCGATTCTTAACTCTAGTTTTAAGATTCAACATGTTACTTAGGCATTTCATCAAACACTTAGTAGCATGGCATGTATAAAGAGCATAGTGAACATGAATTTGACACCATTCGATGGGATTAATTGATGATTCGCTTAATGACCAACTCCAATAAATCAAACATTCAATCCTAGGCAAGCGTCAATGTCCTAAGGTTCACTCTCATGCTTAAGATATAGATCATTTTCTCCGTCCTAGAACTATTCCCTAGCTCCCTCAAGTCATAGGTTCAAGTTTTAGTCCAAGTTGTCACTTAGGCATTTTAAAAAACACCTAGAGTGCATAACATTCATAACACAAGAGAAAATGAAATCAACAATCATCCATATGAACATCAATGTATATATGTGATCAAAGAGTACCAAGGAGAGTCATAAGACCCTCAAAACACAAGATCACTGCTCACACCTCATGTAAGACAACATGGTGTGAGTAGGTTATGAAGCACACAACAAAGGGAATGGAAAAGTGAAAAGGAAGGAGGATGGTTAATCCTTGAACTCCCTTTTGATCTTCTCTTCTTCTCTTAGGTTGGATCTTTTGATGATTGATGACCTTGGTTGACCTCTTTTCTTGATCTTCTTGTCCCCAAAAACCTCCACACATAGGTCAAAAAGTCCTCTTTCTATTTATAGGCCCGACTGAAATCTTGGTCTCAAAATCTGAGTTTTTGCTCCAGTCGGTCAACTGGACTTGGTTTGACACTCAGTCAGTCGACTGGGAGGTGTAAAATTTACTGAGCTTCTGAGTTTTTACATAGTCGGTCGACTGGACTTCCCAGTCGACCGACTGGGACCTTTTTGGTGGTCTTTCCATCCGAATTTGATCTTGGCGTCAACTAGAGAGTTGTAGCCCTTTGAGTTAGCTTTCCAACAAGCTTTGAATCAACCAATTCAGACACCGTATGCGCCCTGGGCATCCAAACCAAGTCGCAAAGGTCACAAAGAAAAACAATTTGCTGAGCTTCTGAGTTTTTACACAGTCGGTCGACTGGACTTCTCAGTCGACCGACTGGGGCTTTTTTGGTGGTCTTCCCTTCCGAATTTGGTATTGACGTCAACTGGAGAGTTGTAACCCTTTGAGTTTGCCTTCTAACAAGTTTTGAATCAACCAATTCGGACACCGTATGCGCCCTGGGCGTCCAAAACAAGTTCCAAAGGTCAATGTGCTCGGTTTTTCCCCGAAACTCCTTGTTTTGCGCCGAAACTTCTGTTTTTCAACTAATCTTCATATATAGGCCTTGACCATGGGGGAAACTTGTTTTCTACCTGAAATGTAGAGATAGCGGTCAAATGACATCAAAATAATGTCGGAAACGACCCAAAACTATAGTGAAGAATGACCATAAATCAGTCGAAAACTTGACTGATCAGTCAGCTCTTCCTTGAGCGCATGGTTAGATGCCCCGCCTCTAGAGCAAGGAGGCCTCTTAAGAGTTCCACCAGCTCCAGACACCAGAGTCCCCCTCTTCTGCCCGACAGCTTTGTAAATGATGTCTAGCTGTATCTTTGTCGGGAGAGGTTCACGCTGGAGAACTATGATGGGGTCATCAGAATCATCGTGGTCATGATCATGGGTCAGCATATTGACAGCACAATTCATTTGCTCCTACATATAACAAAAAAATTACGTATTTAACTAAACACATAACAGAAATGTACTGTGATAGAATCATCATCAAGGTACCTTACAAATAAGAGATTGCACAATGATACATGTATAGCGAACAGTGGCAAACATAAACAGAACACTTGTAAACAATATGGACTAGCATACACAGAGGAGCGTTCAATTGAGGACACCCTCCAGAAATGAGTACGTGAGTACAACCAATCACAACGCACCACGTGCCCCACTAAACCACCCACCCCCCGTGCTTTGTGGGCGCGCCACGTGTCCCACAACCAAAATCCATCAAAAGCAAACAGTAAAATCCCACTACATTTAAATCTCAACCATTGGATCAACAAGATCAATGGTTCAGATTTGTCCTTACGTCCTCATTTCTAGAGGCGTCCTCAACCGAACGCCCCCCAGCATACACATAACATAAACATTGATACATAAACAGCTGAAATGCAAAATATAATGCAAATGAACACTTATAAACATAAAGCAGTTTTTTCAGTTTAAACATAAACATATACCAGCAACATATTCAGAAACATAAACATATACCAACAAGATTTAATACTTAAACAGCTGAAATGCAACATAAACATAAAACAGAACACTTATAATTATCGAACAACAAAGCATAAAACAGTTTGTATAGTCCTAAGTAGACTATATACCAGCACAATATTCATGATATCCAACAATTTATTCAATTTACACAAAATGCAATTGAAAAGCATGACTTAGAACATTACCACTAAGGGAAGACTCTCTGGTTCCTGGGAGTACACCTCTTCAAATGCGGCAACATGGGATGCCTTATGTCCCTTTTCCATGTGCTTCACAGCTCTGATGGTGAATGGAGTTTTGCCCGAATGGTGGTTCATTTTCTTTTTCTTTGCATCTTTCATTCTAGTTGATATTGCCTACATAACAAAGTTAAAAATTAGCCATACAAAAATATGGAAGCTAATGAAAAAAAACTGTCACTTATAGTAATGTAACATCACCTGCTGAGCAGGTTCTTGAAAGTGTTGCACGAGCCATTTCCATTCTTCTTCTCCGTGTTTGAATTCCTTGGGTGTTTTTTCTCCATGAGTCAGATAGTGAGTGCGACAATCAGATTTCCAGTCTTTGAAGCGAGAGTTGGCCTGCCTAGTTATATACTCCCATAGCATAGTGTCGTCTTCGGGCAAGAAGAAATGAGGCTGTGACCAACACAAAAAAGTATTTAAGTTCCATAAATTTTTAACATTCTAATGCTTATGAGTAAACAAATAAAACTTACACTTAAGTAATTGGTGACAATATTCCAGTGCTTCGGGTCCAATTCGGAGTAGGTTGGGGCTAGCATTGGCACTTTCTCTCTTACGCAACTCCCAATTTGATGGGTCATCATGCTCCTTATTTTGTCGCTAACTGGGCCATTTGCCTCAAAGCTACACTCCACCTTTATCCTAGATCCCAATCTATACACCAAGTCAGCTAACTTGGTGCCACAGACAACTCCACGACGCTTACGCTTTTTTCCTGGTTGATCGTCAGAGGAATCTGCCATAACAATTAGACAGTGACATTAATTAATAAGCACATGTAATACAGCAAAAAAATACCAATATCAATAAATGACAAAAATCATAGTGAAATCTTAATTTTTAGGGACCAACTTACCAGTGCTTGAGGACGTCTTGCATTGCTCAGCAGTTCTTCAGCAGGTTCTTCATCATCTCTTTCTTCAGTATTATCAGCCTCAGCATTATTCTCGTTAGAACATTTCAACACCCTCTGCTTCTTTAGAGGCACCACTTGAGACTTCCGGAACCACACCATCTTCAGCAACATCATTGTCTTTGTCAGCAACATTATTTTCCGCCATTTCATAGGCAAAGTCATCTACTTTGTCAGCATCGTTAACTTCTTCAGCAGCATCATCATCTTCGTCAGACACTTCGGGCGACGGAGTAAGGGATGTGTATAGGTCATTAGCAATTGAACGTTCACGGGATGAATTAGAGCTCAAGGTGCGAGTAGGGTATTTTGAAGTTGGGGGAGGGACAGTAGTGGTTTCGGTTTTAGTGTTTGAAGCAGGTTTATGAACTGTTAGCTTTGACGAATTTCTAGGGCTACGGCGGATTTGGAGTTGGATGGATTTCTTCTTGGGAGTATTATGGATAGTAGTTTCAGTCGGTGTTTGAAGCGCGGTTGAAGGGTTGGTGACTGACGAACTATTCTTTTTCACCACTAAATAGTATCAATGAAGAGAGGATCGAATGTAGTCAAAACATTTATATTAACCGGTAAAGTACCGGGTCGAACCAAGAGGAGCAAGCCAAGCACATGCACTATGTAAGATCGTGTTTCCGTTCGGCTATTCTAAACCCAAAATGTATAAAGGTGTATATTCTAAATCCTATGTGGCGAGTAATTAGGGATGAAAGATAGATAAGAGGTGTTTCGAGGACTTACTCCCCTCCTTGGCAAATTCTCAATGATCACAGACACGATATTCAAACATTTCATGGTAGTCAAATAGTTTAGAACCTTCTTAGCTCGAACCTCACTCAGTTAGAGAATATAGGTTCATTCCATTGCATTATCGTCCTATGGGTGGGAGATAAATGTAATGAACATACGCACTAGTTCACTTCCTACCCATGCATTGTGGAAAACCTAGCTTAGACTAAGATAGACTAATTCTCATGTGAATCTAATCTTAGCCAAGTTCTCTTATAGCTTGAACCTCACACTCTCGAGGCAATTGGTTCATTCCATAGCACTATTATTCTTGGAATCTCTTCCTAAGGTAATAAATACTATGAACTCGGAGACTAGTTAACAACAAATGCATACACTTGAGAGGATCACATTCTCTATCATCCAAACTAGATTCAACATGTTACTTAGGCATTTCCTCAAATACTTAGTAGCATGTCATATATGAAGTGCATAGAGAACATGAAATTGACACCATTAGATGAGATTAATTGATGATTCGCTTAATGACTAACTCCAATGAATTAAACATTCAATCCGTAGTCAAGCATCCATATCCTAAGGTTCATTTGCATGATTTGAGATATAGATCATTTTCTCCATCCTAGAACTATTCCCTAGGGTTTCAAAGTCCTAGGTCCAAGTTTTAGTCCAAGTTGTCACTTAGGCATTTTATCAAACACCTAGAGTGCATAACATTCATAACACAAGAGAAAATGAAATCAACAATCATCCATATGAATATCAATGTATATTTGTGATCAAAGAGTACCAAGGAGGATCATAAGACCCTCAAAACATAAGGTTACTACTCACACCTCATGTAAGACAACATGGTGTGAGTAGGGTTTAATGGCAACACAAAGAGAATAGGAAAAGAGTAAAGGAAGGAGGATTTTGAATCCTTGAACTCCCTTTTGTGCCTTCTTCTTCTCCTTGGATGGATTGTTGATTGATGACCATGGATGGACCTCTTTTCCAATCTTCTTCTCCCCAAAAACCTCCACACTTAGATCAAAAACCCCTCTTTCTATTTATAGTCTCGGGGGAAATTTTCGGTACTGTAGCAGATTTCAGCCGGCCGGCTGAACTGAAGGCAAGATCCAGCCGGTCGGCTAAAGTTGGTCGATTGCAACGTTTGAAGCCGCAAGATTTCAGCCGGTCGGTTAAAGTTAGCCGATTGCAACTTTTGTGACTGATCCTTATATAACTGATACTAACTGGGTTACATAAGTGACCAACTGGCAACTGGTGTAGTGGAAGTTGTTGGGTCTCCACTAACCCTGTAAGTTATTACATGATTCGGTGATAGAGAGCGTTTTAGGGGCGGACTTACCTTTTAGTTAGCACAGCTACAGTCCGGTAAAATTTGAAAACCCATATTGGGAAAAAGAAAATAGTCCGGTCAAATTTTAGAGAGAAGCAGCCGTCGATCGACCATTCTCACACATTTGTAAAAATCAATTAAGAATCGCTGTCGATCGACGACGACAGTGAAGAAGCAGCCGGTCGTGGCGGAGGCTAGGTCACTGGAGCGGTGAAGACTCGTAGGGATTCGGATGGATTTGGCCCATTCTCCATCAACGTGATTTGCGATGGTGATGGATCCGGAACGTTGAGATCTGAGATTTGAGCCGTTGACTCCTCATCCTCGTCGCCCCCCAAACAGCGCAAGCAGAAGGGGCTTTTGGTTGGTCTCAGGTTGTAGAAATTATAGCATTTTCTATTATGTGGTTTGATTTTCTGAAATTGATAATGAGGCTTCTGCTGATTACGAGCTTTGTTTTTGTGTATTCCTTTGTGATTGGATTTAGGTAGAAGGGGCTTATTTGTTTGTGCAGAACTCGATTGGGATCCAAAACATTTCCGCTTATTTGTTTGATTTGTTTTTGTGTATTTGTTTGTGATTTTTTTAGATGAAAACATCACATATGAGTGTATGGTATGAGAAATCAGATTAGGTTTTTTACTGCAGTTTGTTTTTGGCTGAGTTTCTTAATTATTGTGCTCATCAGGTGCTTGTTGAAATTCCTGTGTGTAAAGGTGGGAATTTTAATGAGATGCAGATCCAGCGGCTAGGCAAACCAGCGATTCACGATTCAAGCCTGCAACTTTGTTTCAAGAGACTGCTTCCGACTACGTTCACAGGTTTGATTTTGTTGGTTTTGTTTAATTTTAACTTCATAACTTTCAGATCTTGATATTTAATTTCTTTTAGACCAGCTATGTTTATTGTGTGCTCTATTGTTCCTCGTCTATTGGTATGTATGAATAAGGACAACATTAGCCTGAAGAAAGCTTAGCTTTTTCTATTTTCAGCTGATAGAAATGGGTTAAGGCATTGTTGTTGTTGGGTTGTTGCTGGCTTAATAGCTAGTTGGTGTGCACTTAAGTTATAAATTGTCTGCTATTGACTTTGTAGGGCTGTTGCCTTTCAAAATTATACTTGTGGTGATGTATATATAAATTATAAAAACTAGGCTTAGAAACAAGATGGAAGACGGGTACCTTTCAGGTTGTATGATGCTTCACATTGAAAAGGAATATGTGGATGATATTGATTCAGAGACGGTGATTGATCATTTCGAGTCTATTGGAGATCGTAGAGCACAATTCAGATAGAGCATCATATACTTGTAATGTATGTCTTAGGTATTTTGATTTACAATTCTTATATCTCTTTTGATCAAATTCTTGATGAATACTATGTAAGAATTGTGTTTTGACTTATCAAGAATTTTACCTATTATTAATGATTTTTTTCAGCTCACCTAGTTTTTAAACCCTAGATCTGCCACTGGAGCGTTTAGTATATTTGAAAGAAAAAAATAAATCAAATTAGCATCAACTGAATTAGTATTATATCATTACAGTCCCCGTTCTCTTCACTTGATTGATGTACCATGCAGGAGACGATGCGTGTAAAAGACGAGGAACTAAAAAAATTAGCCAGAGATTCCGCAATTAAGGAAATAGCAGAAAAGCTCTCTGAGACTGCTGAAGCTGCAGAGACAGCTGCAACTGCAACTGCAGCATACACAATGGATGAACAAAGAAAGGTTGACTGAAGAATCAGAGAAGCAACGAAAGGCATCCTTTGAAAAGGTGCAAAAATCATTTACTTTCGTTGCTGGACATATTTACCGTGCAATTTTGAAGTTTCAAGTTTTCTGTTTTGTTAACGACATATTTTGACCGGGAGTGCCATGCACAAAAGACGCAACGAGCAATAGAAATTGAGAACATGGACGAGGAAGATGAGGCCTCCGAAGAAGAAGTCCATGATCTAACATTTCAAAGCAAGAATGGGATGGAGAATCGGAGGAGTTCTTGAGAGTCGCCACCGATGCTTTTTACAAGGTGTGGGATGGTGAATCTAGCATCGAGAATTTTAAGTGTGGAGTGGGTAGTCACATAATTTCACTCGTATCATGACATGCCTATCATTTTTTAATGAACACTTGCATTCATGTATTCTATCCCAATCTCATGAGTGCTTTCACCATTTAAGACTTGTGATCATTAATTCTAAATCACCTATAAATCACATCTAGCCTACGTTTCATTCCTACTTGATCTTGAACTTAGAACCGACATAGTCTTTTGAATGTGCATTCTTAAGAATCAATATCTTTGTCTATCTAATTCTCTAAGCATTTTCCTTGCGTTCCTTAACTACTACAAACAACAGAATATGCAACGGTTTTTTCGGGTCTTATGCATCGGTTTTGGTTCCGATGCATAATGAAGCATTGCATAATGTTCGGACTTTATGCATCGGTTCATAAAAACCGTTGCATAATGTTCGGACATTATGCATCGATTTTTTCTTCAATCGATGCATAATGTCGAACATTATGCAACGGTTTTTCTGAGAAATCGATGCATAAGGTTCAAACCGATGCACATTATGCAACCGTTTCTTCAAAAACCGTTGCATAAGCTTAAAAAAATGGCAGATTTGGCATTTACAATAGCTCAAATCCACCTGAAATTAAACATCAATAATAAACCCTGCTGTTCCAACTTTTAAATACAATACAGATTACATGCTAAACATCATTTCACTGAATTTGCAATACAATATCATTCATACACATATATATTTGTCTCTTTGGTACAAATACACCACAAAACATCACATAATAAATGTGATCTCAGTGAATGTCCTATACCGCAGGATGAGTGGTCACATAGTCACGTAGGTAGTTGGCGATTTCATCCCGAACTTCAAACAACTTGTCGACATCGTATGACTCTACTCCATTAGGAAAACAGTACTATATAAAAAAACAAGAGAACTAAGTCAAAAATTAAAGAGTGAAAACGGTTAAGCGTTAAAAAGCTTAATCAATGACTAACGTCTAAAAAGCTAAATCAACAATCAAAAAGTGAAAACAAGAGAACTATCAACAATCAACAAGTAAACAGTTAAAAGAATAACATATGTATATATATCTCTAAAAAGCTCACTTGGTCAATGTCGTCAATCTCCGCACCATTATTAGCCCGTACAAATGTTATAATGTCCCGAATAAATTGAAGGACATAATAACCACAAAAATGGCTAGGTGGTTGTCTTGGACACTGCACGATATCAAGAATCGCAGTTAACATACTTCATAAATGAAAAAAATTATTTAGTAAAAATGTCTAATTTATTTGTGAATACCAAAACTTTCTTCCACTCTACTTTACGTGTACTCCTCGGTACACATCCTTGGAAGTATCGATCTAATCCCCTAAAACAAACACAATAATGTAATTATTAGTGACTTTTCAATACAAGTTATAAGATACAAGTAATTTCCAAACTTACATCTCCACCAACTCTTTTGCATCAGCGTTTATAGCCTTCTCTTCTGTCGATGAATCAAGCCAAAGAACTTTATGTTGTCTCGGAAAGATGACGCATATTATCCAATGCCACCTAAAAAAACCCCACTAACTTAAAAACAAATGTGTTCAGAACAGAAGTTATTAAGAACTTATAAAATAACTGATGAACTCACGCTATGTGATCAACATAAGGGAGAATGTGTTCAAACCATTTTTCGACAATTGCTTAAATGGCGTGCATGTGTCCCTTCCCCGCATACAGGACAAGCTTTGTACCCTTTAATACTATATCCGGACAAGTTGCCATAAGCTGGGAAGTCATTGATCGTACACATCAGCATAGCACGCATATGAAATATTCTTGCCTCGATACGTCATATGTGCGTACTCCTTCGTCCCATAAAAGTTTCAAATCATCTATCTGAGGAGCCAAGTATACATCAATATCATTTCCAGGTTGCCGAGGACCCGATATCTACAAAGAAAGCATCATATATCTACGCTTCATGGTTAACTTGGGAGGTAGATTGTAGATAACCAAAATCACAGGCCATGTACTATGC
Organism: Rhodiola chrysanthemifolia; assembly: GCA_033675395.1. NCBI lineage: Eukaryota > Viridiplantae > Streptophyta > Magnoliopsida > Saxifragales > Crassulaceae > Rhodiola > Rhodiola chrysanthemifolia. Next base: position 37,364,257 of record CM066204.1, read on the forward strand.
TGACTACTGAGATTTCCATGTGGATTCACCCCATCAGTAGAAAGGCCAAGCCGTAAATTTCTATACTTTGCTCCAAACACTGGGAATGTGTTGTCTACTTTAGCCCATTGCAGTGAATCGGCAGGGTGACGCATTTTCGTATCAGTAACACGTTTCTCAGCATGCCAACGCATATTATTGAAATCTTCCGTGTCAGTAAATAATCTCTGAAACCTGGGGATCGGTGGAAGATACCATAGTACGTTCGAAGGAGTGCCTTTAGATTTACCTTTCGGTTCTTTGTTTAACTTGTAGCGAGAAGCCTTGCACACTGGACATTCTTTGAGTTCACTGAAAGTATTTCGATACAAGATACAATCATTGAGACAAGCATGTATTTTCTTGTACTCGAGGCCCATGGGACACATAACCTTCTTAGCCTTGTAAGTACGGTTAGGTAAGGTGTTCCCCTCAGGAAGCATGTCTTTCACTAGCGCCAATAATTCCGTGAAACTCTTGTTGCTCCATCCATTTTTCGCTTTAAGATTGAACAACTTCAACGTTGCCGATAGCCTTGTATATTTGGAACACTCTTCATACAATGGTAATTCGGAGTCATTCCTCAATGACTCCAAAACATGTGGCGTATCAACAAAGTCATTAGCGACGTTGTTAACCATCTCAACTAGATTATCCTCTTCCCAATCATCATTATTCTCCGGCAAGCTTTCTACGGGTGGAGCTCAAAGTTTTGTTGTTCAACCCCGCCATGCAAATACCACGCCTTATATTGTGGGTTAATCCCCTTTAACAAAAGGTGTTTACGTAACTTCTTCGGTTTGACCTTTTTGTAACTCCAACAACTCATACACGGACAAAAGACACGTTCAATGTTGTTTGTAGACGCATATGCCGACGCAAACGCACAAAAATCCATAATCCCTTTCTCGTACTCCTCACTCAACCTATTACCGGACACCCACCCTCGATTCATTATAAATCCACTACATGAAACGTGTAAATATTATTAGTTACATACTACTAATTTACACGAACAAACAATTACATTTGAGTGAATTATAAGCACTCCAACAATTAAAAAGTATTAAATGAGTACATAAACTTGCGGTTTACCTTAGAGTAGAAGCTCGCGAAGAAGAATCTTAATGGTGGGTGTGCAACAAGTACGGACTACAACTATAAACAACAAGAACAAATTAGTAAACAAGGAAAAATAAATTCAAATCTCCATGTTCATAGGAAAATAAGAAAGATTGATAACCATCAAATACCAAGAATTGGAGAAGTGAAGAACCACCAACGGGAAGAGGATGTAGAGCGCAAATGTTAACCCTACACAAAAGAACATCAATTAAATTAATATACTTAAATTCAACTAGTTATTAACATTATTCAATAATGAAAGAGCAACAAAAACAAAATGTCTACTTAAAACTATACACAATTAACACAATAGAATACCTTATATGAAATTATGTAGTGAGGATAAAGAAGATGCAACTTCCACCGTATAGAAGTACCCCCGCTTGAATCTATGTTTTCAAACAAAAATATTATCATATATGAATCCAATTAGTTATGTACATCATTCAACGATGATAGATGATGGACCATAATTATACGAATCAAAAACACAGTTAAGCCCACTAAATTAGACTGTTTGTCTATTTAACTTTTGCTTGTTAGTTCCGATATATTTCTACAGGGCATTTTGAAGCTTAGAGAGAATACACGCTAAGGAGAGGATTTTACGCAGAAAAGATGTTACGAGTCATTCCAAGGTCACGATCAGACGCTGACTGAAGAAATCTAAAGATCCTGACATGAAATCATTCAAAACAAATCAAACCGAAGAGCAACCAAAGTCAGTCCGGGGTAGGAATGGACTGATAATTTTGTGAAAACTTCACAAAACTCACAAAACCTCCTCACAAGGGAGGCTCCTCCTCACATGGGCGGCTAGAAGGGGAGGAGCATCCTCCTCACATGGGCGGCTCCTCCCCCACAACTCCTCTCCTCCACTCCCCTTCCTCCACTTGGCGGCTCCTCCCTCTCCCCTCCCAAAGCCGCCGGCGGCTCCTCCTCCTCCCCCCATGTGTCATCATCTCAAAGCTCATCCTCCCTCCATGTGACATGTGTTGGCTCCTCATGGCTTCCCTTAGCCTATAAATACCATGCCTCCTCATTTGTAATCAACATCCCAAAAAACACAAATCACTTATCTCTCTAAGTTTGGCAACTTGTAAGTTTGGTTTTGAAATAATACTCCTGTTGGTTCTTGAGTATTATAACAGTTTTAGAGAATACTCCTGTTGGTTCTTGAGTATTCAAGTAGGAATTGGGAATACTCCTGTTGGTTCTTGAGTATTCCCCTTTACTTACTGTCTTTCAAAAACCCCCGAGTATTTAGCTATGGTATCCACCTCTATGGATATTCGTAGCTAAACTCTTCATTCGGTTGAAGGGGTGTACTTGTATCATAAAATGTTTTAGACTTGCTTTAGTATTTTTTTCTCTGTATTCAAAACTTGTTCTATGTGCCATATATTAGGCCAGAACTTCCAAGGTTGAGTGGATGCTTGGAATGGCAAAGCTCTTCCGTGGAAGTTCGTAAACATACTCGGATAAGTGGATGCTTGGAATGGCAAAGCTTATCTGAGGAGTTTGACCTCTCTCAAACACCATTTGATTGCTCGGGAATGACTGATCAAATGGATGCACACAGGCTAATATACCTTGGATGGGGTATTAGTCTAAGTAGAACAAGGGCTCTACGTTTTTTGCAAAAGTCTAGACAGTGTGTGCAAATCGAGTACTTGGAATGGCCTTGATACACTTTCGAACACTTTTGCAAAAGACTAGACAGTGTGGCAAATCGAGTGCTTGGAATGGCCTTGATGCACGTTTGAATACTTAGAAGGATCACTAAAGGTCAATGATAAACAGGCTATGATACAAAGCCCCCGAAACTGAATGTTTTCCTTGAAATCAAACAACACCCGCACTTACTTTCTTAGTATAACTGCCTTAATCAACTGCACTCATCATCCGGAGGACTTGCCAATCACGCATCACCCGCTGTAAGTCTTCTTTGTATTTTCAGTATTTAATTTTCTGTCATTTACTTAAAAAACCAAAACCAACCAAAAAGTCACGTAGTTACTAGCTCTAAAACCTCAACCAACCTAAAACACGCTCCCTCGCTGTACAAATCACCTCAAAGAACAACCATCCCCCTAATTCCTTTGGGTTCGACCCCTACTTACCACTTGCTACCCAGTAGTGTAGTCGCGAGTAGCGGACTATTATAAATTTATTCTTGACGTTTGCACACAACGACTGTGCAACCATCAATAGAGCAACAACTAATTAATATACTTGATTGTGAGATCGTATTAAACTCAAAACACAATTAATGGATTACAAACCTCTAACCAAGCCGAGTAGCCAAAAAAGATTCACCTAACAAATTCAAGTTGGCGAGGACAAGCTTTCTCTTGCAAATCGACTAACAATGACTACAAGTAGTTAACGAACACAAGTTAGAAATTAAGAACATATCGATTCAATAACATGTTACTATAAATACACCTTCATATATCCAAACAATCACATTGTCAAAACTGAATGACATATGCAATGACTGATTTTGATGGAGACAAACTGCGGATATACAACTGAAAATTAATCCTAACAATTACATACTAAAAACCATAACAATCCTAACTATTGGAAAAATAATCCTAACAACCCTAACCTGCTGAATCTGAGGCGAGTGGAGGAATAGCAGTTGCCGAGGCGAGTGATACTAAGGCGATGGATAACGAGAGCGAGGCGCGGATGTGCAACCGAAGATGGAGGCGACGGAGGCGACGGGGTGAGACGCTGGCAACGGAGTGAGATGAGAGCAACGGAGGCGACAGAGTGAGACGGAGTGAGACTGAGAGGCGTCGAAGTCGGAGGAGCGTATCGAAGTCGGAGGGAGGAGCGTAGGCGGACTGATGAAATTTCGAAATAAAACCTAAGTCTTTTATCGCACTTTATGCATCGGTTTTTATAAAACCGATGCATAACGCTGATTACCATTATGCAACGGTTTCAATATAAACCGATGCATAACGCTGAACCGATGCCTATTTTAATTTTTGAACCGATGCATAATGCATGTTCTGTAGTAGTGCTTTGAGTTATTGTTAGCAAACACTTTCAAAAAAAACTTTCACAAAACTTAGACCTCTTAAATGCTTCTTGGTGACTTGAGTTTTCCAATTAAGTGTCTTGCTTTTGATTGCTTCCCGCACATCCCATACACCCATCGAACATATTGTCAATTTTTAAGTGTGGAGTCAAAATATGGCGAAAGATAGGCCCCAATAAAAAAAATTCATGGTCAAAGAGGGTTAAACTCCGACTACAAATATCGGGGGTTAGGAAGAAAAGTTCCCACTCGAAAGCATTTGTAGGCCGGAGGCCATTCGAAAATAAAAAGAAAATAGGAAGCACTTATAACTTGACTCTATGTTCTTCCATCATTCTACACTTGTGCGGGATTCATCATTTGTATTGTGTGCTAGTTGCGTCTAGTTGCGTAAGCTCTATAACGACCCTTGTGCTTGCACGGGAGCTTTCAAGTGATCTACGTTTTCTTAGAACCATTAGTGTCGAACTCCTCTTTCCTTATGTATTATGCACTACTACAGAGCAGGCATTATGCATCGGTTCAAAAATTACAATAAGCATCGGTTCCTCTTTATGCATCGGTTTATAATGCAACCGTTGCATAATGGTCACCTTATGCATCGGTTCTATTAAAACCGATGCATATTGTTCCTTTATGCATCGGTTTTTATAAACCGTTGCATAATAGTCACCTTAGGCATCGGTTCATCTAAAACCGTTGCATAATGGTAACAATTATGCATCGGTTTTAGATAAACCGATGCATAAAGTGCGATAAAACACTTAGGTTTTTTTCGAAATTGGTCAGTCCGCCATAGCCATTCCGTCTTCGATTGGTTTCTCTCAGTCCGCCTACGCGATTCCGACTTCGATTGTTTCTCTCCGTCGCCTTCGTCTCACTGCTCGCTCCTCGGATTCGTCCGTCGCCTTCGTCTCACTGGTCGTTCCTCGCAAGTCGCCTCCTCGCCAGTCGCCTCCGCTGAATCGCTCCTCGCCTCCGTCGCCATTGCTCGTCCTCCTCCTCCACTCGCCATTGCCAGTCGACGCCGCTCATTGCCATCCTCGCCATTGCTCCTCCTCCTCCACTCGCCTCCGAATCAACAGGTAATTAGGGCTCCAGTTGTGAAATTTTAGTACGTAACGGTTAGGGGTATCTTGCAGTTGTAATCCTATAACAATAAGTATGCTAATAATTAGTTGAAATTTTAGTTGTTGCTCTATCATTGTTGAATGATGTAAATACCTAATTGGATTCATGTGTATGCTAATATTTGTGTTTGAAAACATAGATTCGAGCGGCGTTACTTCCATACGGTGGGAGTTGTACCTAGTTTATCCTCCAAACATCATATCAAGTAAGGTATTCTATTGTGTTAATTGTGTATAGCTTTCGAAATTGGACATTGTTGCTCTTTCATCGTTGAATGAAGTTAATAACTAGTTGAATTTAAGTATATTAATTTAATTGATGTTCTTTTGTTTAGGGTTAACATTTGCGATCTACATCCTCTTCCCGTTAGTGGTGCTTCGCTTCTTCAATTCCTGGTATTTGATGGTTATCTATCTTTTGTATTTTAATATGAACATGGAGATTTGAATTTATTTTTCCTTGTTTACTAATTTGTTCTTGTTGTTTGTAGCTCTAGTCCGTACTTGTTGCACACCCACCATTGATATTCTTCTTCGTGAGCTTCTATTCTAAGGTAAACCGCAAGTTTATGTAACTCATTTACTACTTTTTAAATTTGTTGGAGTGCTTATAATTCACTCAAATGTAAATGTTTGTTCGTGTAAATTAGTAGTAGTAACTAATAATATTTACATGTTTCATGTAGTGGATTGATAATGAATCGAGAGTGGGTGTCCGGTAATAGGTTGAGTGATGAGTACGAGAAAGGGATTATGGATTTTTGTGCGTTTGCGTCGGCATATGCGTCTAGAAACAACATTGAACGTGTCTTTTGTCCGTGTATGAGTTGTTGGAATTACAAAAAGGTCAAACCGAAGAAGTTACGTAAACACCTTTTGTTAAAGGGGATTAACCCACAGTATACGGTGTGGTATTTGCATGGGGAGGGTGAACAACAAAACTTTGAGCCTCCACCCGTAGAAAGCTTGCCGGAGGATAATGTTGATTGGGAAGAGGATAATCTGATTGAGATGGTTAACAATGTCGCTAATGACTTTGTTGATACGCCACATATTTTGGAGTCTTTGAGGAATGACTCCGAATTACCACTGTATGAAGAGTGTTCCAAATATACAAGGCTATCGGCAACGTTGAAGTTGTTCAATCTCAAAGCAAAAAATGGATGGAGCAACAAGAGTTTTACCGAATTATTGGCGCTGGTGAAAGACATGCTTCCTGAGGGGAACACCCTACCTAACCGTACTTACGAGGCTAAGAAGGTTATGTGTCCCATGGGCCTCGAGTACGAGAAAATACATGCATGTCCCAATGATTGTATCTTGTATCGAAATGCCTACAGTGATTTGAAAGAATGTCCAGTATGCAAGGCATCTCGCTACAAGTTAAACAAAGAACCGACAGGTAAATCTAAAGGCACTCCTTCGAAAGTACTATGGTATCTCCCACCGATCCCCAGGTTTCAGAGATTATTTGCCGACACGAAAGATTCCAATAATATGCGTTGGCATGCTGAGAAACGTGTTGCTGATACGAAAATGCGCCATCCTGCCGATTCACTGCAATGGGCTAAAGTAGACAACACATTCCCAAGTTTTGGAGCAGAGTCTAGAAATTTACGGCTTGGCCTTTCTACTGATGGGGTGAATCCACATGGGAATCTCAGTAGTCAGCATAGTACATGGCCTGTGATTTTGGTTATCTACAACCTACCTCCCAAGTTAACCATGAAGCGTAGATACATGATGCTTTCTTTGTTAATATCGGGTCCTCGGCAACCTGGAAATGATATTGATGTATACTTGGCTCCTCTGATAGATGATTTGAAGCTTTTATGGGACGAAGGAGTACGCACATATGACGCATCGAGGCAAGAATATTTCAATATGCGTGCTATGTTGATGTGTACGATCAATGACTTCCCAGCTTACGGAAACTTGTCCGGATATAGTATTAAAGGGTACAAAGCTTGTCCTGTATGCGGGGAAGGGACACATGCACACCATTTAAGCAATTGTCGAAAAATGGTTTATATGGGACATCGACGTTTCTTACCGAGACATCATCCTTACAGGCGAAAGAAAGCTGCCTTCAATGGTGAGACTGAGAACGGAATAGAACCGCAACCGGCTTCTGGCGATGAAATACTTCAAAAAATACAGAATATTACAAATCGATTCGGGAAACCATATTCGCGCACCGAAAGTGCTCCATGGAAGAAGCGGTCGATTTTTTTTGATCTCCCTTATTGGTATTCTCTTGACATCAGACATTGTATTGATGTGATGCATGTTGAAAAGAATATATGTGAAAGTCTGCTTGGTACTTTATTAAACATTCCTGGAAAGACAAAAGATGGAGTTAAAGCAAGACCTGATATGCTGGAGATGAATATTCGTACCAAATTAGCACCTCAACCTCGAGGGCAGCGTACATATTTACCGCCGTCGTGCACCACACTCTCTAAGAGCGAGAAAACTAGTTTGTGCGGATGTCTGAAGGGAGTTAAAGTTCCATATGGGTTCTCTTCAAATATTGCCAGCTTGGTTTCAATGAAAGATCTGCGGTTGAATGGCTTAAAATCTCATGACTGTCATACATTGATGCAACAACTCCTGCCTATTGCAATCAGAGGTATAATTTCTCCCAAAGTAAGGACAGCTATACAAAGACTTTGCGTCATTTTTAGCTCTTTATGTGCTAAGGTTATTGATATATCGGAGCTTGATGGACTTCAAGAGCAGATAGTTGTTACACTTTGCCAACTAGAGATGTTTTTCCCTCCCAGCTTTTTCGATATAATGGTGCATCTTACTGTTCATTTGGTTCGTGAGGTTTGAATTCTTGGACCAGTTCATATGAGATGGATGTATCCTTTTGAGAGGTATATGAAGGTTCTTAAGGGCTATGTGAGGAATAGACAAAGTCCCGAAGGATGTATATTGCAAGGATACATAGCTGAAGAGGCTGTTGAATTTTGCACTAACTTTCTGGGAAATACAACTGCGGTTGGGATTCCAAGGCCACGTCATTTTGATCGATTCTTGGGAAAAGGCACAAGTGGACACCAAATGATGCCTAAGTCATTTGATGAGTTAACGAAAGCTCATTTCTATGTACTGCAACATATACCTGAAATAACACCTTTTATCGAGGATCACATGAACATACTGAGGAGTACATACCGAGGAAAATCTGAGCAGTGGTTGCAAAAAGAACACAGTCGATCATTTTGTGAATGGCTAAGGAGTAATGAGGTTTTAAATAATCAGACCAACTCGGAAGAAGAATCTGATGACTTGGTGAAGTGGCTTATGGCAAGCCCAAGACCTATTGTACAAACGTGGAAAGCTTATGATATTAACGGATTTTGTTTTCAAACAAAAGATCAAGATGAGCATACCGTTGTGCAAAATAGTGGTGTCACACTTGTTGCCGAAACCACTCATGTTTCCAGCGCAAGAGATCGGAATCCAATATCTGTGCCTGTGAATTATTTTGGGTTTATCCAAGAAATATGGGAGTTGGATTAAAGTTTCGAGTGCCCGTTTTTAAATGTAAATGGGTTAACAATTCGGCGGTCCATATCGATGATTTTGGAATGACATTTGTCGATTTTCGAAGAGAGGGATATAAGGATGAGCCATTCATTATGGCCGAACAAGCAAGACAAGTGTTTTACGTCAAAGACCCTTCGAACAATAATCTGTATGTTGTGATAAATGGAAAACAACAATTAATCAGTGGTACATCTGAAGAGATGAATGAGGATTGCCAACCCGTTTGTACGACAGTTCCAGTAGACAACGACGACAGCGAAGTTGATGATGAAATACAGTTGCGAGAAGATCACGGCGAAGGAATATGGATTGATAAAGAAACTTAATCTGTGGGTATAAATCTCTACTTATTTATAAAGAAACTTAATTTGTGCGCATAAATCTATACTTAATTTGTGCATCTATACTTATTTCGTTATCACACGTTATTTTATTTGTTTAATTATCGTCTTCATTTATGTATTCATATATTTAATGTGTTTAATCTGACATTTAATGTGACTCTTTTACAGAAGCATGGCTAGCAGCAGCAGCAGCAGCGGTGAGGATGATTTTTGTGTCTCTTCCCGCACACCGAGCCACAAGAAAGGCCCTGTATACATGGCGAAGTTGATTAAGCAACACACAAAGGCTGGAACCAAGCTTACGGTCAACTTCGATAGTAAGGGGAATCCTAAAGGACAGAATGGAAACACTTGGAGGAGCTTCTTGGGTGTGGTGGCTGGTTCTCGAATTCCTATCACCTTTAACGATTGGAGGAGAGTTCCTGACCATTATAAGGTCACTTTGTGGAGAGATGCCACTGTAAGTTTTTCTTTAATTGACACTTATATTTGTCATCGAAGTTGATTATTTTTTTTATTAATTATAACCTGTTATATGTCTCTTTAGGTAATTTTTGATGGATGCGAGCCGCATAAAAAGCATGAGATGAAGGTCGCTGGTAGCATATGGAAGAATTTCAAGTCAAGACTGGCAAAAGAGTACATCCACGGTGCCAAGGCAAATGAAGATCCTATGGGTGAGTATAAGTATCTTGACAAAGATACCTGGAGGATATTTAAGGAGCAGAGGCTCTCTGAAAATGCTATGAAGTTAAGAGAGACTAATAGAGAGCTTGTGAAGAAGAATGTGTATGCACACATACTTGGTCGAGGAGGCTACAGACAACTTGAAGAAAAATTGACAACTGAGAAGATAGCCGAGTTATTTGCGCAGGGCGCAATTGAAGAGGTGCATTCTTCTGTCACTATAGAGAGACATGAGCTGTGGAAGAGGGGACGAAAGAAGAAAAATGACGAGTACGTCACCGAAGCATCCCAGCGAGTGGCAACAAAGATCGTAAGTTATTTTTTATGTCAATTTCAATAGTTAATATGATACACTAAATTTTGGTATTTATTGATTGTTTTATATAGGATGAGTTAGTGGAGAGCTCCTCTCAAGGACAGTTCTCGTCTCGTAATCGACGACACGACATACTGACTGAGGCGATTGGGACGCCGGAGCCCAAAGGACGCACCCGAGGAGTCGGGTCACACATTCCGTGGAGGGTTGGGTTACCAATCTCCACCTCCTCGTCTGGCACGCCCAATTCAAGTAATATTGTTCGAATAGATGTGTCCGACCACTGCAGCCTTCATTGTCCCATTGATTCAGACCCATTGAATAACATACCAGAGGTACATTTACAATTAAAGCAATTTATTATTTAAGTTGGTTAAATGTATGTAATACTTTTTGTGTTTGTTTACAAATTTTTACTTCTACTAACAGGGTGGCCTGAAGAGCCTATTATACATCGAGGGGCAACTTGAAGGTGAAAAACATCTTGTGGCTATCGGTCGAAGCATAAATGGCCGGTTTGTTAACTTTCGAGCAATACCCGAAGGTACCGTGAAGGTGAAGGTCGATAAAGCACTTTTACGAGGTCGAGGTGCAGTATTGCCAACAGCCCATCCAAAGCTCTCGACTGTTCAAGAAGCAGTTAACCATCACGTGGCTTGGCCAGAAAGACTTGGTCGTTGTCGATAAAAGGGTGAGATCATCGAAGATTATAATTTCATTTGCTTCATTGTGTTACACTACAAATAAAATTAAGATATATAAGCTTCACGGAAATTTAACATGCAGGCATATGACATACACTACTACGAGTCTTTGCCACTCACTGGCGATGATTTCGTAGATGAAATGTCTGTGGATTGTAGACTTCTACGTGAGGTGTGGAAGACTTTGGGTAGAGCATCGGTTCAGGTAACTGCCAAAGCTGAGGTTTTCGGTGACGACTACGATATCTACCTTTTTGACGAGGAAGTCACGGACCTATTAAAGTTTCAAGCGTTGGGGAACGCAGTAGCTGAGTTATATATATGGTAATATTTATATCTTTAAAATGATTTTTTTTTGTAATTAGTCTAACTAACACAATTGTTTACTTTGTAGTCATTTACACGATCAGATGCTTCATTGGGATATCAAGTTTGGTTTTTTTATTCCGTCATTAATGACCCCAAGCATAGACAAAAATGAGAGATTGGCGACGTTCGTAGGAAGATTGAATATGCCAGACAAAGACCAACTTTTTTGCTACTTTCTCCCTTATGTTGATCACATTGAGTGAGTTCATCACTTACTTTATAAGTTGTTAACTTCTGTTCTGAACACATTTGTTTTTAAGTTAGTGGGTTTTTTTAGGTGGCATTGGATGTTATGCGTCATTTTTCCGAGACAACATAAGGTTCTTTGGCTTGATTCATCTACAGAAGAGAAGGATATACGCGCTGATGCAAAAGAGTTGGTAGACATGTAAGTTTGGAAATTACTTTTATCTTATAACTTGTATTGAAAGTCACTAATAATTATATTATTGTGTTTGTTTTAGGGGATTAGATCGATACTACCAAGGATGTGTACCGAGGAGTACACGTAGAGTAGAGTGGAAGAAAGTTTTGGTATTCACAAATATCTGGACATTTTTATTAAATATTTTTTTCATTTATAAAGTATGTTAACTGTGATTATTGGTATCGTGCAGTGTCCAAGGCAACCACCTAGCTTTTTTTGTGGTTATTATGTCCTTCATTATATTAAGGACATTATCGCATTTGTACGGGCTAATAATGGTGCGGAGGTTGAAGACATAGCCCAAGTGAGCTTTTTAGAGATATATATACATATATATGTTATTCATTTAACTGTTTATTACTTGTTGATTGTTGATTTAGTTTGCTTGTTCTCACTCTTTAATTGTTGATTTACCTTTTTAGACGTTAATCGTTGATTTAGCTTTTTAAGGCTTAATCGTTTTCACTCTTTAATTGTTGACTTAGTCCTCTTGTTTTTTTTGTAGTACTGTTTTCCTAATGGAGCAGAGGCATACGACAACGACAAGATTCTTGGAGTTCGGGATGAAATCGTCAACTACCTACGTGAATATGTAACCACTCATCCTACACTACTATAGGACATTAACTTAGAAAACATTTGTTATGTGATGTTTTGTGGCGTATTTGTGCCAAAGAGACAAATATATGTGTATGAATGATATTGTATGTTGCAAATTCAGTGAAACGATTTTTAGCATGTAAATTGTATTGTATTTGAAAGTTGTAACAGCAGGTTCATTATTGATGTTTAATTTCAGGTGGATTTGAGCTTTTGAAAAGCTAAATCTGCCATTTTTTTGAACATTATGCATCGGTTTTTGAAGAAACCGTTGCATAATGTCTGGACGATTTTGGTCATTATGCATCGATTTTCCCTTAAACCGATGCATAATGTTCAGATCTTATGCAACGGTTTTCTTAAAAACCGTTGCATAATGTCCATACATTATGCATCGGTTCAAGTAAAAACCGATGCATAATGACCTGAACATTATGCAACGGTTTTTTATGAACCGATGCATAATGTATGGACATTATGCAACGCTTCATTATGCATCGGATCCAAAACCGATGCATAATGTAAAAAAAAACCGATGCATAACCCTTCATCTGTAGTAGTGATGGATTTAGCGCCTAAGACTTGGAAATGAGTTATATGTCACGTGGACTAGCCCTAGCTAGCATAGGTGAGCGATTGACATTTTTTCTTGTGTAAACTATTAACTTTGATTCAATTGGATTGCCTTGGAAATGAGTCAATGATTGGATAAGATATTTGATTGCGCTAGTATTGATGATTTTGAATGCATAGTGTGTAAGGTACTTAAATGGTTCGAAAGTTTTTTGATGGTAGTATGATTATAGTCCTAGTTTGGGATGAGAATTTGTTTTGAAAAATCTTCGCCTTGGTTGAGCACTCTTACATTCATTCTCATGGGATAGGTGCAATTGGGATTTGTAAGTATTCTCTTTTCCAAAAACTCTCACGAGACTATAACTCGTCCACTAGGGTAACCTAGGGGTTTAAAGACTTAGTGCATGCGCTAAATGCACACGTAACGCCTACGAAAAAGAGCTAGATATGTTGCATTTTTCATTTTAGATTTTCTAGTTAGTTTAAATTAGTTAGTAATAATGATCGAGGCCTTCAAATAAACACTTAGAGTAAATGGGCGACAAAACATAGCGCCACCAGCTTTTCGCCATTTGCCAACTCTTGACATGTCCTAGAACCATCCTCCGTTTCTTCGAATTTCGATCAACCAGGTATCTTCAGTCCATATTTTCACCGGCATAACCTTTGAATTTCATCTTGATGTAAAAATGAAAGTTGTAGAACGTTCAATTAACTTTCTAATCATATATAGATCATCTTCAACGGATATAGAATGAGGCATTTGTGAGCTCCAGATGATTGACCGATCATTAGCAACTTCAATTATATGGTCCATTTCGGCTTAGTTTTGAGTCATCTTACCGTTAGATTTGAATTTAGGTGTAAGCATAGACATTGTAGCTATTGTCGTTAACTTTATGATCTAGTTGATCGATTTCCCAAATGGTACTCTGGTCGCTCGTTATAGGGTTGTAAAGTCCCTAAGGTACATTTGTTAGGCGACCTTAGTTTGATTATGTTTTCAGCTGCTTTATTGTCGGATTTAGATCTTAATACCAACTAAAGAGTTGTAGGCTATTAAATTATCTTTCCAATGACATATGACTCGATCTGATAGGATAACAGATGTGAGTTTTATGACTTCTCAAAGTTAGGTCGTCGGACAATATATGAATTTACTTTAATATTTACTTTAAAACAACTTATATCGTCAAACATAAAGAATATATATATGATTTTTTTGGGTGCCAAATCCGAACAATATCCATATTCCTGGATGAATTTCATTTTTGGAACCCCCTCCTGTAAGGCTCTGGATCCGCCATAGAGTGTATTGTCAATCAAGTACACCAAATGACCAAAGATATCATACACGCCAATCAAGGATTATCAGATATATCTGCTGTCAAATGGAGGATATATCCTGAAAGGGCTATCTACTATAGAGATCCATATATATGATAGATACATCATACGTAACAGCCAAGGATAGAGTTGTGGCTCAGTGGAGCACACTCGCCTGGCATAAAGTTGCTCAGGTTCGAATCCTTGCTAACTCTCTAACCACTAACACATGTAATCAAAAAAAAAAAAAAAAAAAAAGTTTGAGTTATGGCCCACAGCATGGGCATGTGGAGGGGTTTTCCAAATGCTGCGTTAACGCGTTAGGTCCCCGTCTCCAAGCCAGCTCCCATGTCCATGCCCTAAAATGGTATGTAACCTAAAAATATTGAGCTTCTGATCTATCCAAAAATGGTACTTGGCCTTTCCATTAGTCCAAGAACTATAGGCTAATGTCAGGGTAATCAAATTTGCTGTATTGGCGTTTTACATTAGCTTGTGAACTGGCAAGATTATTGATGAGACACTCAACTCCTTTTCGCCGACTTAGCTTAGATTTAATTGATAGCTAGCTACATAAAGGGTTGTGGTTTAGCGATCATAGTCTCGGTCGCATGAATATGAGGTCGAAGGTTCAAACTCCCTACGCATCTTATGACATGAGTGTGAGGATTATCCATTCCTTTACCTATCATAGTGAAATTTAATTTAACTAGCTACCAATTGTACCTTAGTATTTCACCAATGAAACCGGGGATAATCCAACTGTAAGAGAATACATTTATTGATTATCTTGCAGTATGATCAAATGGAATAATACATTGCATACCACTGTTTTATAAGAACCTAGAGAGAGAGATATGTGACTAGCCCATAACATTACACTCCAGCTACATGCATGCTTGAGTGTCTGCTTAATTTACAGGCCAGACATGAGAACATTATAATGTCGAATAGGCGCTATACTTGATTCAATCATGGTTGTTAACAACATTTACTGACCAAAAATCATCCATGTTCCACATGCTTTCATTTAGGTCACTGGGCATTGCACTAGGATATGGCTCCAAATTTCCCGATGGGAACGAAAAGAGCTGTTGCGGAGAGTAGGCCTGCTGATTGTCGAATGTAGGAACTGAGGACGCTGCGGTCGTAGTGGTGGACATTTGGCTTGAGCTTGCTTGGGAGACTTGTTCACAGCTCATCAATTGAGTATCATCTTGTTGCTGACTATCATCTTGCTTATTGATGTATTTCTGGATTCGAGTCCTCCAAAAGTTCTTTATCTCATTGTCTGTCCTACCTGGCAAATGTTTTGCAATTTTTGACCACCTGAAATGATAATTATTTGTATGGATTATGCAATAGGCCGAGGCTGGCCATTAATCAACACTATATAACCCTAAACCCTAGACGATATGGTATATCATTCTATAAATCTTTCAAATCCAAGCATAAAATTCAAACTACACAACTTGTATGTGTGAACATATGTGATGTTAGTATGCTTAATTATTGTGATATGGAGGAAACAAGGAAGTGTGGTTTATGTCCACTTCAAAACCTAATCGTTGTCTCCCTCATGCAACCCTAAAAAAGCTTAAACATATACTCATCATCATGTGACACCCAATTACATATGTTTATCATGATTCAGGACACTAGTCCAATACTTGCATTGTTAACATGGTCCCCTTCGAAATGATGTCTAGTCTTAAAAGCAATAACTTGACAAAATTTCTATAACCCCCCATCATGAGAGATGTAACTCATGAAGCATGCGGAATAAATGATGCATTGTTTTACCTGTTACCCCATTTAGCATGAAGTTGTAGGATCAGCATCTGCTCTTCTGGTGTAATATTCCCCCTCCTGACATCCGGTCGTAAGTAATTCAGCCACCTGAGACGGCAACTTTTCCCGGTACGCTTCAAACCTGTCCATAATAACAAAGCGTAAGACTTCATCAAAACGAATCAACCAAAGTCCTCGATTGTAACAAAGTGTTAATAAAGTACCTGCGGATTTCGCTAGAGAGTTCCAGACACCTTCGCCGTGATTAGCGATGTAGTTGATGAGAATCAAGTCTTCTTCCATAGTCCACGGCCCTTTCCGAACTTCGGGGTCTATAGAAGGGCCGCTTGATGAAAAATAGGCCATTTTGCTATCCATTGTATTTCCTTTAAGTACTTTGTGTGTATGTCTAGTTAGCTGTTTTACTAGATAGAGGGAGAGAGAGAAAGAAAGATGAGGTTTTTTTTTGGGCTTGTAAGAGGTGCAATTGTAAGGTGTTCACAAATTAGGGTTTATATAGAGAGCAGATAGGGCAGTATCTGATGATATGGACTCCCATATCTACGCTGAATAATGTTAACCAAGTGCTGCACGTGGCACTACAGTGATCACAAACTCTTACCCTTAGTTGCTTCAGTATATATATCTCTTTGTAGTAGGTCTTTGTCAGATTAGAATGATAGTTTTGATCTGATCAAATATAACCGCCTTTTCTCATCCTATATATATCATATATTTATATTTATTTCAATATTTATATGAACATGATATTTTAGGTTTTATTTAAGAATTAGTATCTCTTCCACTTATCAGAGTAATTTGATTCTCTTTTCCACCTATATATAGATTACTATTTCAAAAAAATTCCTACCCAAAAAAAGCTCATTCAAACTTTAAGAGTCAAATATATATAGAGGAGCGTTGAAATGAAAATTCATTTATGTTTGAAAAACTTGAAAATTCGATCTGTGCATTTAAAAGTGAATCATCAAGTCATTGTGGTGCTTAGACGTATCTCACTTGCATATTTACACTTGCATTTTATAAAATTCAAATCTATCAAGTTTGAGTTTGGTAGTCGAACGCATGTTAGATGCATAATGAATCTACAAAAATGAATGCATAAATCACAATTTAAAAGAATAGGGTTTTTAGAAAATAAATAGCTACCAATTCGTAAATACTAAATAGGGTTATGAATAATTAACATGCCCAAGTACGGAAAATTTGGTGGTAACTAACAAAAAGAACTTATTCATGTATTTTAATTTTCGTATTGATAACAAAAACAGTAAGTATATCTAGAAAGATGAATGCGTTTAATTAATCAGAAAAAATATCTGGTATAGCGTAGTCAAATGTTACGAGTGTCAATACGACATCATCTCAATAGAAGACTTTTGAAATATGACAGAATATCATCGTTTTAACACTAACAACATTTAATTATTACACTATACCTGCAAATCCGAGTCCGTATAATCAGCGTCGATCGTGGTTCTCATGTAACGTCACTCTTTGTCAATTTGCATGGATATGGACAAACTAGAGATGGAAGTCTCGCTATTGATCCGTAGGACGTATTATGAGAGTGATTAATAGGAACCTCAACAAATAATTGACATAAATGGGTACTAAAATTAGGTTCCAATAGTTTTAATTACTTTCGAAACCCTAGCTAAAAGACAAAGATTATTGAGACAACTCAAGCGTGTTAATCAGTACAGTGTTGTTCAATCACAAAGATCATCTCACAATCTTGCACATAAACACACTAAAACACTAGCTGTCCATCAATTAATCTCATCTCAATTATCACTCAAAACCTAACAAAACTCATACATCAAAAATACACATCATGTGTTAGTGTGATATGATTAGATATGAAAACATATGCATTGTCCTCCTCATTTTCCTCATCATAACTACACAATTTGACACTTCTTCTAAAGCTATGTGTGAAACTCTGAAAAGCATATAGTTGATTTGTGGCTGACAAATTGGACAAATGAGAACATATTTAAATTGGACAAATGAGAACAAATTTAAATTATTTTATATTAAAAGTTTTAAAGTATGTTAATAATGGTAAGAAATACCCTTGATGCCCCATTAATTTTGCCAAAAAGAGTTATGCCCGTTGCAAAATGTAAGCTGGATCCACCCCTTTTATTAGTTAATAACTGACTATGTGTGCTTTTTTTCAAAAAGAAGATAATTATTTCTCTGCTTATCCCATTAAAGCCCCGCTTTGGGTCGATCAACAATCTTCAGTTATGTCAAACAATTGATTCTTATGACATCTATTTTTTACATTAGACCACGTGATGATGAACCTCGGTATTTTTGGATCAGTAATCCAAGATTATATAAAATTTAACATTTAAATAATTATTTTGTTTTATTTTTAACTAATTTATATAAGACTTTGACATCATGTGGTACTATCTCTTTCATTATTTGCACGGTTATCAAGGAAAGATCACAGTCTAATAATTCATTAATTGAGCGCAAGTGTCACAATACGAGTCAACGGATTAAAAAACGTCAGCGCTTTACTGTTTTTTCATGTTCGGTAAATGGTGTCTTCGGGGAGCGCTCCGTTGAGGCAAAGTTGGTAGAATGAGGCAGTGAGGCGCAATATGAGTCATTCATTGTGGTGAAGTGGCAGAGAATAGTTTTTTACTGTTTGCTTTTTGGTAGTGGGGACACGTGGCGCGCCCACAAAGCACGAGAGAGTTAGATGTGTGGCTCAGATCGTACTTCATTGCCTCATTCCAATTTGCTTGCCTCATTTGAGCGCTCCTCTGGTGTCTTCAGCCCTAAATAAGAGTAGTGTGATAATCTTCCCATTTTCTCTTTTCTTTTTTTTCTTCTCTATTTTATATTATAAAAAATTGATGTAAACCCTAAACCTCATTTATATATATAAATAAGAGTGCGATTCAGGTAAAAATCACCATTATATATAAAAACTAAAAATCGGATTTCAAGCTGACACGTGTCCAATTTTGTAGAAATCTCGGGTATAACACGGAGGGGCATTATAGTCATTTCACATATCCCGAATTTCAAATCAGACTTAAATTGGAATGATCGGACTTAACTTGGAATGATTAGACTTAATAATCAGACTTAAAACAGCAATATCCAAACTTAAACAGCAATGATCAGACTTAACTTGCAATGATCAGACTTAACATGCAATGATCAGACATAATAATCAGACTTAATTGGAATGATCAGACTTAATAATCAGAGTTAAAACAGCAATATCCAGACTTAAACAACAACATCCAGACTTAACTTGCAATGATCAGACTTAACTTGGAATGAACAGACTTAATAATCTGACTTAAAACAGTAATATCCAGACTTAAACAGCAATATCCAGACTTAACTTGCAATGATCAGACTTAACTTGGAATGATCAGACTTAAAACAGTAATATCCAGACTTAAACAACAATATCCAGACTTAAACAACAATATCCATACTTAAAACAGCAATATCCAGACTTAAACAACAATATCCAAACTTAAAACAGCAATATCCAGACTTAAAACAACATTATCCATACTTAAGTTAAGTGTGGATATTACTGTGTAAATTTTTAGGACGATTATACACTCCCATCTGTTATGTATTTTTAAATAAGTCCGTTTTAAACCGCTACGAATTTAAAAATCGTCTATACCGCACCGCAAAAGTGTGTTTGGTTAGCCGCAGTGCTTTCGAAAAAAACCACTTTTATTAAAAACCGCACCGCAACCGAATATAACGGTGCGGAAGCGGTTTTTTTAGATCAAACCACCCGTTTAAAACCGCACCGCACCACACATCTAATAAAATAATTAAATAATTAGAAATTCAAACTTATTACAAAAAAACAAAATTAAGGACCAAGCCCAATTCAAAACTAAGTGGTAATAACACAAGTACAAATTTGATTTCCTCGTTCTGTCGTTAGTTCTTTGGCACAGCTACATCATATCTTCTTCTTCCCCAAGCAGCCAAGCCACGAGAGTCTCAATCGTTATTGGTTTTGTCTTGTCTTCGTTCTTGATTTATGGAATACGTAAGTATTTTAGTTCAAAAATTAATTGGATTTTGTAAACTTTGAAAATCAATTTTCAAACCAAACCAAACCACACCGCACCAAATAAAATAGTGTAGTGCATATTTGGTTTTAACTTTTCTAATGCGGTTTGCGGTTTACAAAATTTATGAATCAGGTTATGTGGTGCGGTTGCGAATTTATTCTTAAATCGCACCAAACCGCGCTGCGACCACCCCTAGAAAAATGTAGCGTTTGTCTGAAACGCTGTATAAAATTGTGTTTTGTAATATTGATTAGAGAACTTGTTTTTTTTGTGGGAATTGAACAGTGTAATTAAAACTAGAAAACAGCTAGCTGTCCGTATAAGAAGCCTTGGATTATATATTCAGAAAACATAAAGACATCTGAACATGCATGTTCAAGCCTAAAGCCGAACAAAATGGACACTCAAAAGCATTTTAAGGGATTTAACTTTGAAAGATTGATTAAAGGAAATGCCCCACATATGTGAATAACAGGAGTACAATCACTGATCCTTTGTCCCAGTAATAATAATAAATTGCGTCTTGATTTTCAGGGCAAATAATAACCTTACTTTTGAGGTTTTTTTTTTTTCTGTTTTCTTGTTGCCGGATATTTTTGAGAATCGAGAGGTTTTCGTCGCGCTCGACTCAATCATATACTTTCAGGTGTGAAGCAAATCGGCAAATCGTAATTTACTTTATTATCATTATATATATTTTTTTCTTACAAAATATAATCCGTTGATTTTAAATGGTCGGTTTTAAAGTATACTCTTGTAGTTAATTAGCATAACCGTTATTTATCCTTTGAAAAATAATAAAACTTTTTATTAGGATTTGAAATGCACTGTTATGCATATGTTTAGACTTTATATATAACTTTTAAGAATCCAAATATTGAAATACTACAAATCTGACATTATGCAGCGGCCGGCTTTCTTTTTGACACTATGCATCGATTCTAAAACTACTGCCATAAGACAAAAAAAAAGCACATCACTGATTTTTTGGGGCGCAAACCAAGGACAACTTCCTATATATATCCTCTCTTCGGGGAGCACTCGGTTGAGGTAGGGTTGGTAGAATGAGGCACGTGAGGCACGATCTGGGCCACTCATTTAGATGATGTGGCAGGGAATAGTACCGGAATAGTATTTTTCTTTTTGCTTTTTGAATAGTGCAGGATTTTGGTAGTGGGACACGTGTCGCACCTACAAAGCACGGGGGTTTAGATGTGTGGCTCAGATCGTGCCTCACTGCCTCATTCTTAAAAAGGGTGCCTCATTTGAACGCTCCTCTCCTCTCTTCCCTTGAACTCAACTATGTATATATTTTTCCTTATATTTTAAGGTGCTTCATGTAATCTTGGTGACCATATAAGCCCCTTCATAAAATGCAAGTTGAAATGTGTACTAGTTAAGTTATCTACCATTGATGACGCTGCGGAAATTCGCAATAATTGAGATCTTCCCCGGAAAGTTCTCCTCAATAATCGAAGCGAGGGTTTCAATCATCATTAACTTCCGAACTACTTAATCAAGTAGTTGGAAAGAAGCTAATGACTACTAATTAAGGCACAACATCAATTAGGACAATCTTAGTAACTGGCTTATCTATTTCCTTAAACATCAAGTAATTAGTAGTATTCAGTCCAAGCCCATTTCTAGAAAAAAGCAGCTTCCATGTGCTCTTCAACCTCAAATTATGAAAAGTGTATTAACTCAAAAAGCAAAATGGCTCTATTATGGCTTAATGACAACCACAAAGCTAGAGTTTTTTTTCTTGTAGGCCAGGATTGAATTAGGCTGTCTTAAACGTCTTATTGATGTGTCCAAAGGGATTTAACCATTCACATTTAAGGAAACAATTAAAGCTTCACTTTGAGACTTTGTCCTAACCCTCTTTTGATTAGTTCTTAATTTTGGAACTTTTGGTGCTTTGTGGTTGATTGATCCATTCACAACTTCCCTTTTGCTGGGACTTTATTGTGTCTTCTATAACTCAAAGTGCCTTTTCTCCTCTTTCTTGCTTGAGCCTTGACGTGATGTTTAAACAAACTGATTTTCAAAGGCGGAAAGTAAGTACAGTAATATACGTACGTACAAAAGTTTAAAGTACAGAATTTAAGTTATTTTATGGTTATTTAGGAAGAGTGGTATGTATCGAATCAAATGTGGTAGTCTCATGAGAATGAGGAATTGAGGACTTGTTATTCTTCCCTTTCTTCGGAGGTTATGGAGATATGATGAACCTAGATCGAAGTTTTTATTCAATTCTCAGTTGATACTCAAATCCTCAAATGCTAAAGTTCAACAAAGAAAATTGCACAAGGATTTTTACGAGGTTTCAAGCACTCAACTTAGAGTACTTGCCAATCCTCGGAGCCTCAACTGGGAATTACTCAGCCCCTCCATTTCACTTTTATTGATCACTGTTATGGTACAATTACAACCTAGGGCATATAGACTCAAACCAACCCTTACAACCCCAAACCCAGAATATCAGATGCAATAGACAAACAGGAATGGAAACGACTAAGACGAAGGGATTTAGCCCCCTTCAGAAGCCCCTGGACGATTCGCAACGACGAAATCCCGGCTGCATCTTCAAGTCGATCCCACGGCCAAAGCCGACCAGCCAACCCAGCGAAAGTCCACGACGATCAACTCTCGTGCCGCGATACTCCTCGCAGCACTCGTTAGCTTCACCAGAGATCCTCCGGAACTCTCAATTTGAACGAAGACGCAAGAAAGCTCCAAGAATCGAATTTGGGATTGTTCTGAATGACGAACCCTAATCCTCAATTCGATATATATGAATCCAGTTGAGTTGCTTCGAAACGACGCAGTATTTGCTTTAGCTCGAATTTCCCTCTAGCCGTTTAAACGACGCAGCTTCATTAAACCAACAGAATTAATTGACTCCCGTGTCTGCATAACGTCGTCGTTCCTTTAATCCCTCAAACCAAAAACTCGCGCCTTTGCCAAAAAACGTCGCCGTATTGCCTGGTTCCAGTTCTTCTTGAGCTGTTTAATTATGGCAGCTCCAACAGCTGCCTTTCCTCCACTTCAGCAGGTCCTCCAGGATGCCAGCGCCAAGCCTAACCTAAGGACTCGACCCTAACCTATCCTATGACCTACTAGGGTTGCACTAAACTAGAATACAGACTCAACAAATGCCCTCCTATTCTAGTTTGTGCCAATGTACATGCCAGTGATCAAGTGAAATCAAGGAGAGTGAGCAATTCTCAGTATCACATGCTCAGCTTACCTGAGGTGTTAGCCAACACCACTGATATGCAGGGCATCCCTGCAAAGCAGAAACTTATCCACAGGCACAATCTTGGTGCTAAAGTCAGCAGGGTTTACATCACCTAAAATCTTCTCAACTGAAAACACTTAAGATGCAACCTTATCTCTTATGAAATGAAGCCTTATATCTATATGCTTAGAACGTTCATGGTACACTGGATCCTTACACAGACAAAGAGCACTCTGACTATCCATAAAAATGACAAGCACACCAGTTTCAATCTCAAGTTCACCTAGAAGTCCTTGAAGCCAAATGGCCTCTTTCGCTGCCTCTGTTGCAGCTATATACTCAGCCTCAGTTGAGGATAGAGCCACCACAGATTGCAGCTGGGACTTCCAGGATATAAAATTACCAGCCCAAGTGTAAAAGAAACTAGTTGTTGATTTTCTATTGTCTTTGTTACTAGCAAAGTCAGAATCAACATAGCCATACAAGTCATGCTCAGATCCATGTTCAGCAAACATCAATCCAATATCAGTAGTTCCAGCAAGATATTTCTGCAAATACTTCATTCCTTCCCAATGTTTTTCACCGGGACAAGACATGAATCGACTAAAGGACACTCACAGCAAAGGCTAAATCAGGCCTAGTACACAACATAGCATACATAACAGACCCAACAGCAACATCATAAGGCACAGCGGCCATTTTCTTCATTTCAGCTTCAGTTTTAGGACAGAAATCTTTAGTAAGTTCCAGGTGCCCTCCCAAGGGTATTTTAGTAGGTTTACATTCAAGCATAGAAAATCTCTTAAGAACTTTTACAATATAATCTGATTGGGAGAGAAACATTTTCTTATTAGGCCTGTCCCTAATTAAAGTGACTAATATTTTCTTAGCTTCTCCTAAGTCCTTCATGTCAAAATGAGTTTTCAAGTCCCTCTTAATAACAGCTATCATAGCCTTAGAGTTACTCATAAGCAAGATGTCATCACATACAACAATACAAACAAGCAGTCCTTGTTTTTTCTTTTTAAGTACAAACATGTATCATACTTGCTTCTAGTAAATTTTAAAGACATCATTGACGTTGTAGATTTTTAGCAATGCAATTAGTCAAAAACAATTTATAGATGACCGGTAAGACCGGTGTCGAACCCAAGGGAGCAAACGGATTATACGCTAGGTCTATCAATTTCTAACTCGGCTATTCCTTCAATTCAAGTGTGATGATGATTATCAATGATGAAAACAAGTAATGAAATGGCTTTAGGGGATTGAAATCAATTTAAAGCGAGTTTCAAGGGATTATTCCCCTCCTTGGCAATTTCCCAATGATCATGCATACAAGAGTTCAATTAATTATGAGTTGATAGGTTCGAAACCTAACTTAGGCTAGGACTAGACAAACTATCATGCAAGTCTAATCCTAGTCAAGTCATCTTAGTTAGAATCTCACTAATTAAAGGGTATTGATTCACTATATATCATTTATTCTCACAAGTGCTATATGCATAAAGTTCTAGTTAACCTCTCACCATGCATTTACTCTCATAAATGTTGGTTAAGTTCATTTTTACTATATCCAAACCATCACTAAGCTCTCTCAATACTTAGATCATAGTTCTAACACAAACATGTCACTTAGGCATTTTATCAAACACTTAGCAACATGTCTAAAGTGGAAACCATAGTAAAATGAAATCAACTTCATAAAATCCATATAGATGTGTATACAATGATCATTGAGTACCAAGGAGGATCATAAAACCCTCAAAACACAAGGGGGACTACTCACACATCATGTAAGACAACATGATGTGTAGGTTTTCAACAAAAATCTAAGAGAAGGGAAGAGGAATAGAGTAGGATTGCTAATCCTAATGAACTCCCTTAGTCTTCAAATCTCCTTGATTAGATGATGATTGATCCCTTGATTGAGCTCACTTTTCCTTGTCTTTTTCCCCAAAGAAGCCAAGATGCTAGGTCAAACTTATCACTTTCTATTTATAGACTCGCTGAAATTCCGGCACTGTAGCAGTCCCAGTCGATCGACTGGCGTTGTGCTTGTCGCCCAGTCGATCGACTGGAGGAAGAAATGTCGTTTGGCTGGCAGATTCTCAGTCGATCGACTGGAGCAGGGGAGCTTCCCAGTCGATCGACTGCGGTAATGTGGAATTTTGGTCCTCCTGGTGCTCCATCCAGTCGACCGACTGGAGTCCCAATCGACCGACTGAGATCACGTGGCCTGCATGCTCTAGATGAGGTACTCGCCAGTCGATCGACTGAAGGGTTCAGTCGATCGACTGCGGAAACATGGATTGCAGGCCCTGCTGAGACTGCTTCCAGTCGATCGACTGGAGCAGGGGAGCTTCCCAGTCGATCGACTGGGGACCGATTCTGCCCACTTTCTGCTCTAATCTCCGATTTTCACCGAGTTTCCTTCTATTGGCTTTTGACAATGAGACATCTTGTTTTGTACCTGAAACGCACGAAAGGGGGATCAAATGACATCAAATAATCGTCGGAAACGAACTAAAGCTGTAGTGAAAACGGGCATTAATGGGTCAAAAACTCGACTCATCAACACTCCACACTTAAGCTTTGCTCGTCCCGAACAAAGTATGCAAATATGCCAAGGAAGTGCAAATGCCGAAATGCTAGTGGTGCTATGTTTTTTGTGTATTTGCCTCACTAGATTTCACAAGGTCTCGATCATTATTTCTAAACATGTTATTGAAAGGTAAACGACACGTATGTACAATCTACCTAGCTCCTTTTCGTAGGCGTTACGAATGCATTTAGCGTATGCATTAAGCCTTTAAACCCCTAGGCTACCCTAGTGGACGAGTTATAGTCTCGTGAGAGTTTTCAGAAAAAGGGAATACTCACAAATCCCATATGCACTTATCCCATGAGAATGAATGCAAGAGTGCTCAATCAAGGCGAGGATTTCTGAAAACCAATCCCTCACTCCAAACTAGGACTACCATCACAATATCATCAAAAGAACTTTTGAACCATTTGAGTACCCATGAGGTTGTGCATTCAAGATCATCAATACTAGAGCTATCAAATGTCTCATCCAAAAGTCTACTCATTTTCAAGGCAATACAATAGAAGCAAAGTTAATAGTTTTGCACAAAAGAGTGTCAACCGCTCACCTATGCTAGCTAGGGCTAGTCCATTGGCTCACGACATGTAACTCATTCCCAAGTTTTAGGCGCTTAAGCCATAACCCATAAGGGAAGAGGAGTTCGTCACTAGAGTTCTTATAAAACAAGCAAAGACCAAATGATAGTTCCCGTGCAAGCACAAGGGTCGTCCAAAAGTCATTCTAACAAGCACACAATGCAAATGATGAATCCCGCACAAATGAAGAATGGAGGAAAACATAGAGTCAAGTTTTAAGTGCTTTTTATTTTCTTTTTGAAACGGCCTTTGGCCTACAAATGCTTTCGAGGGGGGACTTACCTCCCTAACCCCCGGCATTCGTATATTTTGATCAAAACTTCTCTTGTACTTTGAGAAAGTTTTTAGTCTGGGCTTTGCCCTCTTTGACCGCAAACATTTTTTTTTGTTGGGGCCTATTTTTCGCCCTCTTTTGACTCCACACTTAAAACTTGACAATATGTTCAAAAAAATGTATGGGATGTGCGGGAATCAAACATAAGCATGGCGCTAAACTAGAAAACACAAGTCACCAAGGAGCTATCAAATGGTCTAAGTTTTTCACGAAGATTTTAAAAGGTGCTTGCTATAACTTGATCCAAGGTATTTCAACGAAAATATTTGGAGGGTTGGATAGACGAAGGATAGCAATGATATTGGCTTTCAAGAATACACATTCAATGGACTAGGTCGGTTCTAAGTTCAAGATCAAATAAATGTGGCCAATAGGCTAGATGCGATTTATAGGAAAAGAATCGATAGTCACAAATCTATATGGTAAGAACACTTCTTATGTAGGGATAAGGTGCAAGTATGCAAGTGTCCATCTCAAAATGATATGTATGGCATGCAAACATGTGAACTATGCGCATCAAACCACTCCACACTTAATTCAAGCTTAGTCCCTAAGCGCAAAGAATGATAAAAATAGAGGCAAAGGCGCATAGGAACTCCCCTCGTTTGTAGAGCCGATGACATAACTCTTTGGAGTGAGAAATAACCTTTTGGTTGCAAATGTAGATAAAGAAGGTGAATATGGACATGATGAGAATATGGAAATGTATATCCTGTAGGTTGAACAACATAAATGGTAAACACCGTCAATATCATAGAAAATGTAGCATACAACCAAAGACAAGTCAAGAGTACATCACACAAAATGGCATAAATCATCCAAAATTGCGCCAAAAGGCGACTTAATCATCCAAGTACATGATCTAAGCAAGAAGGCATCAAATGATAGACAAAAGTGAGATCAAAATGCAATACAAGCTCACGATGTAGCCTCATCTCCTCCTCGAGTGATATCTCTAGTAGAATCTCCAACTCCCTCCTCTCTAGCAGAATCCTCTCGCTCTATGGTGGCGCCAGTGTATCGCGAGCCCTCCGCTCTAATGGAACTCTCCCACACTATCGTGCCCTCAGGGAGTGATGTGCCCGCCTCCCCTACTCTAGAAGCTGGCGTGGTAGGCAAGGGGGAGGCGGCACGAGGAGCAGAGAACTCCTGAGCAGCAGAAGGGATGAAAGGAGCGCTGGGGCCACTGATGAAGGACTGGACTGTAGATCTGAGCCACTCCCACTCCCGGCGGGCTCTCGCATCAGACTCTCGGGCGAAGTCCTCAAGGCGTGTCAAACCCGTCCGCAAGTCAGCAATATCAGAGGTGATCCTCTGTCTCCACTCGGCTGAATCATCTACGACTGGAGGGGGAATGTCGGCAGCAGGCTCCACTGGGGAAAGCTCCTCATCTGCTGGAGGGAGCTCCTCATCGGCTGGAGGGGGAGGAGGAGGCGAGCCGGGGGGTGAGGGAGTGAGGTTGGCAAGGCAATAGAGGGGGTTCTGCTGCTTGAACATCTTCCGCTTCGTAGCGGTAGCGGCCACAAGCCCCTCCTGATGAGGTGTCGGATCACTGTCCCAGGTCTTCCCATCCCGCTTGACGATGTGCATGTTCTTCATAAGAGCTATGTCAAGCACGCTCTTGGTAGGGGCCTCACAGCCCTCGTGGCCAAAGGTGAAGTTACACCTTCGGGCTATCAATGTGATCAAGGAGCCACCTCCCATGCCCCGGTTCCTCGTGGCCGGCTTCACAACAGTCTCGAACCGATCTGCAAGACTGGCTAGCCAATCAACGGCCTGCCCGTGCTCCATAGCAAGCATGAGGTCCATATCCGGGAGGGTAAACGACCTAGCCCTCGCCGTCCTCGTATTAATCCCAACCGCGATGACGTGGTGTATAATCTTCCAAACCGGATCAGTGATGGTTGAAGAATTATACGATGATATGAACCACTCATCTCTCCCGGAAATCCTCTTCCAAAATCGGGACCGGTCGTGCTCGGTGAATATCCGGGGCGACGCCTCAGGCTGTGGGAATCCCAACCACTCTCGGATCAAACTCTCCCTAATCCGGAAATCCCGGCCTCCCAAAACAAATTTCCAATAATAAACAATATCCTCCCCCTCCTTCTCCTTCAACCACTCGAACGAGCATATAAACTCTTCGACTACCCTCTGGTAGGAACCCGGATCATCCATAAATAGAAAAGACAAGCCATGCTGAGTGAGGCGAGAATGTACCTCGTCTGTGACTGCTTCGTCGATGCCACGAAGCAATCCCATGTCCAAGTATAGCGTCGGGATGACCGTCTTCTTCTTCGAAATGATGGTAGCGTGATGAGTCCGGTGCTTCTCGTCCCTAAACACAAGGGGGACCGAGAACGGGTACGGGACCGGTATGGGCATCGGTCCCTCATAAGGTCCTTCGTGAGGCTCAATCGGCACAATGGCTGTGGATGGTGGAGCTGCAGCAGGGGAGGGCTCTCGGGGCACAGGAGGTGATGGCACTCGCGGGATAGGAGGAGGCGGGGCTTTCTTCTTCCTTGGCTTCTTCGGTGCGGAGGGGGCGCCTTTGGAAGGTTTGCTTTTCTTCGTGGGAGGCGGAGTGGGAGAAGGTGGGGCTGCATCTATTTCCTCTTCCGAAGCCGAGCTAGAGTCTCTCAATGATGTCCGCAGCAACCTCCTCTTGCGCGTGACAAGAGGCCTATCATCCTCGTCATCTTCAATGTGATCATCAATGGGAGCATGACGAGGGATCTCATGGGCTATCGCCTTGCCTTTTGATTTGGAGGAGGAAGAACCCTTAGGCATGATCGCAATGGACTGCAAAAAGAAACTGAGGTTCTGAACTGAACTGAGTTTCAGTCGATTGACTGGTCTATGGCCTCAACTCCAGTCGATCGACTGGACTGGTGAATCTAGGTCGAAAATTGAAGTTTTTCAATCGGCTTCGTCGGGCCAAATTGGTGCTAGGGGTTTGTAGGCGGGCTGATTTCGAGCAGGAAGGATGGTCGAGCGGGTGCTGGCGAGGCCGGACGGAGGAGATCGGACGAGGTGGGGGTTTTCCGATCGAATCGGAGATGTAGATGGGGCGACGAGGCTGGGAGTCGCTGGGCGGTGGTGCAGTGGCGGACGGATGGCGAGGTGGGCGGAGGGATTAGGCTGAGGTTTGAGGGGAGATGGGGGTCGGAGTCGGTCGATTGGGGTGAAGCGGCGAGCGAAATGAAGTTCAAATGGGGAAAGGGGATATTTGGATATAGAAGTTCCAGTCGATCGACTGGTTGCCCAGTCGATCGACTGTGGAAAGTGAAAAATGAGGTTCTCCTGATGCTCCATCCAGTCGATCGACTGGGAGAATGGGCAAAGGTCAGTCGATCGACTGGAGATAGTCTTCAGCTGCGAAGTTTTTCTGCTTTTCATTGAATCTCCAACTCCACACTCAGAATTTTTACTCATCATCAAGAATCAGTACACTCAAAATATCACATATATTCAAGGCACGCTTCCTAAGCAATCACTAGCATATAAACATACGATTTTCAAATAGAGCATGCTAGGATCACAACTCCACACTTAAAACGCCACCATTATTAGGAAAATTCATGCAAGCCCTATATCACGTCGCACACACCTAATCATGCATTTAAAATCGCCCCAATCACCAAGCCACACGACAAGTTCACAAAACGCATGCTACACATATATGAAAATTTCTTGTGCATGAATGGACAACTCACAAACCGGGGTACCTCCCGTGAGGGCCTAGTTTAACGTCTTGGCAAAGACCGAGCCGACCCTTTTCTCACTAAGAAACACACTTGAGGAGTCCTTAGCTAGGATCCCCCCTCAAGCGGATAGAGGCTCTCTATGGGTCGGTCAAGGAGTAGGTCACATTTTGTTCATCTCACTTCTTCTCTGTAATGCTTTAGCCTTTGCCCATTTGCCGTAAAGGTGGTTCCATCATTGTTGAGCAACTCTACATGTCCATCCTCGTGAGGCTTGTGGATAACGAATGGACCACTCCATCGGCTCCTCAATTTTCCCGGGAATAATTTGAGCCTAGAGTTAAAGAGTAAGACCTTCTCTCCCTTTTTGAACTCACGACGAAAGATTTTCTTGTCGTGCCATTTCTTATTCTTCTCTTTATAGATCCTAGCACTCTCGTAGGCTTCATTCCTTATTTCCTCTAACTCATGGAGTTGAAGGACCCTATTATCTCCCGCCGCTTGTAAGTCCATATTCAATAGTTTTATTGCCCACATCGCCTTGTACTCCAATTCTACCGGCAAATGGCACGGTTTCCCATATATAAGGCGATAGGGAGACATTCCAATAGGGGTTTTGAACGCCGTACGATAGGCCCATAGAGCGTCATCTAGCTTCGATGACCAATCCTTCCTTGAGCTTCCCACGGTTTTCTCCAAGATTGCTTTGATTTCTCGGTTTGATATCTCCACTTGCCCACTAGTTTGTGGGTGATATGGCGTAGCAACCTTGTGGCTAACTCCATACTTGCGAAGCAAGGCCTCGAAATGTTTTTCCTTGAAATGTGAACCGCCATCACTAATGACGGTCCTTGGAACTCCAAATCTAGGGAAAATAATCTTCTTGAAGAGCTTTGTGACCACCTTGGCATCACAAGTAGGGGAAGCGACGGCTTCAACCCATTTGGAGACGTAGTCAACCGCGACCAATATGTATTGATTCCCATATGAAGACGGAAAAGGGCCCATATAGTCAATGCTCCATACATCAAATATTTCGACCGGGAGGATGCTTTGTTGGGGCATTTCATGCCTGTTTGAGATATTTCCCGTTCTTTGGCATTGATCGCAAGCTTTGACGAACTCATAGGCATCACTGAAAAGAGTAGGCCAATAAAAACCGCTTTGTAGGACTTTAGACGCCGTCTTCGCTCCACCACCATGTCCTCCATATTGGGAAGAGTGACAATGGTATAGAATGTCTCGCATTTCTTCTTCGGCGACGCAAGTCCTATATAATCCATCCGCGCATAGTCTATATAAATAGGGCTCATCCCAATAGTATCTCTTCGTCTCGGATAGGAACTTCCTCTTTTGATGGTGGTTCATGTCGTGAGGAATAATTCCACAAACCATGAAATTTACAAAGTCCGCATACCATGGGAGGGCCTCCGCCTCAACTCTCATAAGTTGCTCTCCAATGAAGGAGTCATCCACGGGCCTAGTATCTTCTTCAAGCTCTTCATTTCCTTCAAGCCTTGATAGGTGGTCGGCTACCACATTTTCTACCCCCTTTTTATCTTTGATCTCGATATCAAATTCTTGGAGCAATAGAATCCATCTTGTCAATCTTGGCTTGGAATCTTTCTTTGCCAAGAGGTACTTGATTGCCGCATGGTCGGTGAATACTATAACCTTCGATTCCACAAAGTATGAACGAAACTTATCAAAGGCGTACACGATAGCAAGAAGTTCTTTCTCGGTTGTAGTGTAGTTCAATTGAGCTCCATTTAGAACTTTGCTCGTGTAGTGAATGGCATGGAGTTTCTTGTCCACCCTTTGTCCAAGAACCGCCCCAATAGCATAATTACTCGCGTCGCACATGAGCTCAAAGGGCAAATTCCATCTAGGGGGTTGAATAATTGGAGCCGAAATCAATGCCTCTTTCAACTTCTCGAAGGCCACCAAGCACTCTTCATCAAACCGAAACTTGGTGTCATTGCATAGTAGGTTTGTTAAAGGCTTTGCAATCTTCGAGAAATCCTTAATAAATCTTCTATAGAACCCGGCGTGGCCTAGGAAGCTCCTTATCCCCTTGACATCTTTCGGAGGTGGCAATTTCTCCATAACTTCTATTTTTGCCTTGTCCACCTCGATTCCTCTCTTCGAGACCAAGTGACCAAGTACTATCCCTTCCTGCACCATGAAATGACATTTTTCCCAATTAAGCACAAGGTTCGTTTCAATACATCTTTTCAACACTTTTGCCAAATTGGCTAAGCAATCATCGAAAGAGGAACCATAAACAGAAAAGTCATCCATGAACACTTCCATGATTTCCTCAATAAATTCCGAAAATATAGCCATCATGCATCTTTGGAAGGTACCCGGCGCATTACAAAGTCCAAAGGGCATTCGCCGATAGGCAAATGTTCCATAGGGACATGTAAAGGTGGTTTTCTCTTGATCTTGTGGATGAATAGGGATTTGGAAAAATCCGCTATATCCATCAAGATAGCAAAAATAGTCATGCTTAGCTAGTCTTTCCAACATTTGATCAATAAAAGGAAGTGGAAAGTGATCTTTCTTAGTGGCTTGGTTAAGTTTCCTATAATCCACACACATTCGCCACCCGGTTACGGTCCTTGTGGGAATCAATTCATTCTTCTCATTTTTAATTACGGTCATTCCCCCCTTTTTTGGCACTACGTGAATGGGGCTCACCCATTTAGAGTCCGCAACGGGGAAAATGATTCCCGCATCAAGCAATTTTAGAACCTCTTTCTTTACTACCTCACCAACAATAGGGTTTAATCTCCTAGCTCTCTCCCTAGATGGCAAGCTATCACTCTCTAGATTGATTTCATGCATGCACAAATTGGGGCTTATCCCCTTCAAATCATCAATAGAGTAGCCAATAGCATCCTTATGTTCTCTAACCACATCAAGCAATTTAGAAGTCTCATCATCATTCAAAGAAGCATTCACAATGATAGGCAAGCTAGAATTTGGGCCTAAGAACTCATACCTTAGGCTTGTGGGTAGAGCTTTTAGCTCTACCGAACAAGACTCCTTACCTTTGTCGCTTTGAGTCCCTTCTTCACTTTCTTCCTCCAAGATAGCCCAACAATCGGCCAAGTCGGGAAGCTCATTATCAAGATCAATCGGACTCATGAGACGGTTAGGCACGTCATACAATTCATAGGTATCAACTAGGTCTAGATAATTACAAGTCATTGTGGAACTAGGACCTCGTTGTGCCTTTTCAAGATTAAACTCAATTTCCTCATCTCCTACTCTCATGGTGATTGACCCCTTAGTAGTATCAAATATAGCCCCCGCGGTGTAGAGGAAAGGCCTTCCCAAAAGAATGGGAATTTCATTGTCCTCTTCCATCTCTAACACCACAAAATCCCCCGGAATATAGAAATTCCTTACTCTAACCGGGACATCCTTAAGAACCCCCCTAGGGAATCTTGAGGAGCGGTCCGCGAGCCTTAGAATCATGTTAGTTGGTTTAGGCTCACCCATATTCAACTTGTTGCATAAAGAATAAGGCATCAACGATATACTTGCACCCAAATCACACATAGCACGTTCAATCTTAATGTCATTAATATAGCATGAAATGGAAAAGCTACCGGGATCCTCAAGCTTTGGGGGCATGCGCGGTTGAAGAATGGCACTACATTCGCCATTGAGGGACACCGTGTCAACATCCTCGATTGTTCTCCTGCAAGTGATAACATCTTTTAGAAATCTAGCATAAGAAGGAGCTTGAGTTATTACCTCGGTGAAGGGCATTGTGACATAGAGCTTCCTCATCATCTCGGCGAACTTAGAGAATTGCTTGTCATTGCTCTTCTTCTTTAGCCTTTGGGGAAATGGAATAGGAGGAGTGTATACTTTAGGTTCGTCTTTCTCCTTTTCCACCTCACTCTCTTTCTCAACTTGAGGGTTAGGGACCTCTTCATCTAACTCTTCAATTTCGGCACTAGCTTGGCCTCTTAGATCAAAGGAGACTTTCTTCTTCTTTGGAAGCTCACCCTCTAGCTCCTTCCCACTCCTCAAAGTAACCGCATTACAATGCTCTCTATTCACTTGGTCGGGTCGAGCCGGTAATTTTCCTTGTGCCCTTGTAGAGGATTCGGCTTGTTGAGCTATTTGGTTCTCAAGCATTTTGTTATGAGTCTCCAACCTTTCAAACTTGGTTTGCATGTCCATCAATTGTGCTTGGACGTCCCTACTTGCCCTCTCTTGTTGTGCAAGGATTTTAGCCAACATTGCCTCCATACCGGAGGGTTCATTAGAAGGTTGAGGGGGGGGGGGGTCAACTTGTTGGTAGGCTTTTTGAGCTTGAGCTTGATATTGTTGCCCTTGGTCTTGGTTCCTTTGAAACAAAGTCGGTCCTTGACTTTGATATTGGTTCCTAGGTTGGAATTGGTTCTTTGGTGGGAAAGCTTGATTAGATTGAGTAGGCTTAGGACCAAATCCGGGAGGTGTAGCTCCAAAGTCGGGACGAGTGGGATTCGTAGTCTTGTAGGAGAAATTAGGGTGATTCCTCCATCCCGAAGAGAACTTTGGTGTAGTGTAGTTCGCTTGAGAGCTTTGCCCTTGGTTGGCACTACCTCCGTAGTCTCTTCCTTGATTACCTCCCACGAAATTCACTTCTCCATAGCCTTGCCCTTGCACATCCCTTTGAACCAAGGGGCAAGAAACGGTCTCATGCTCGTAGACCTCACAAATATCACATCCTTGCTTTGCCGAAGGTTCTCTTTCCGGGTGTTTCAACTTGAAGACTTCATCCGAGAGGTTATAATAGCCCTTCCTCAAAGCATCATAGTCACTTGTGCTCACCGATTTCACCTCATGCCTTTCATGTCTCCTTCTTGGGTTTCCTCTTTCACTTCCCCACATGAAGTAGTTTTTCGTGATTTTCTCTATTACCGCAAACCCTTCATGTGGTTCTAGATCCATAATAGCTCCGCCCGAGGCGGTGTCAAGTGCAAGTCGTGAGGCACCATCGACACCGTGGTAGAAGGTGTGGAAGACTTGGAGATCGTCGAGGTTGTGATGGGGGCAAAGCCTTTGGTACTCTTTGTATCTCTCCTATGCTTCATAGAGGTTTTCCCCATCCAATTGTGAGAAATTTGTAATTTGATTCCTATAGTAGGCCGTCTTGGAAGGAGGGAAGTATTTGTTTAGAAATGCCACGGCGAGCTCCTCCCAAGTCGTGAAGCTATCGGGAGTTTGACTCCTCAACCAATCCTTTGCTCTTCCCGTGAGGGAAAAAGGGAAGAGCCTTAGAAGCTTAGCGACCTCCGAGAACCCATTGATCTTGAAGGTGGCGCACACTTCAAGAAATGTTGTCAAGTGAGAATTAGGGTCCTCATTGTCCCTTCCCGAGAATTGGTTGGATTGGACCATTTGGATCGTGGAAGTCTTCAAATCAAAATCACGGTTATCAACCGTCGGTACGAGGATTGGGGAACGATATCCATAGGCCGTAGGAGTGGCATAATCCTTGAGAACCCTTCTAGCTTGAGGGACTTGTGGTAGGCGACCTTGGGGTGGTGGAGGTGGAGGGGGGGAGTCTATTATCTCTATCTCCCATGCCTTGAGTGGTGGTTTCTTGATTTCCTTGAGTGTTCGATGTCGTTCCCTTGTCTTTTGTTGTTTTACTCCTTGTAGAGTAGGGGTTAACGAATTCTCTTATCGGTTGATTCAAATCTCTATCCACAACTTGAGTAACCTTCTTTGTCTTTGGTGGCATAAACGAGATTTCCTACAAGGGGAGGACAATTAAAACAAGTGAGAATACCGAATATGCTCAAGAATCGCAAGTAACAAAGTAAATAAAGTAAACCATGGAATAGTCGGAGTACTAAATGATTTTCCTAGGGATAATCTAGCTATCACTCCCCGGCAACGGCGCCATTTTGACGTTGTAGATTTTTAGCAATGCAATTAGTCAAAAACAATTTATAGATGACCGGTAAGACCGGCGTCGAACCCAAGGGAGCAAACGGATTATACGCTAGGTCTATCAATTTCTAACTCGGCTATTCCTTCAATTCAAGTGTGATGATGATTATCAATGATGAAAACAAG
Organism: Rhodiola chrysanthemifolia; assembly: GCA_033675395.1. Classification (NCBI taxonomy): domain Eukaryota; kingdom Viridiplantae; phylum Streptophyta; class Magnoliopsida; order Saxifragales; family Crassulaceae; genus Rhodiola; species Rhodiola chrysanthemifolia. The sequence continues at coordinate 37,400,938 of CM066204.1, forward strand.
TAATGAAATGGCTTTAGGGGATTGAAATCAATTTAAAGCGAGTTTCAAGGGATTATTCCCCTCCTTGGCAATTTCCCAATGATCATGCATACAAGAGTTCAATTAATTATGAGTTGATAGGTTCGAAACCTAACTTAGGCTAGGACTAGACAAACTATCATGCAAGTCTAATCCTAGTCAAGTCATCTTAGTTAGAATCTCACTAATTAAAGGGTATTGATTCACTATATAGCATTTATTCTCACAAGTGCTATATGCATAAAGTTCTAGTTAACCTCTCACCATGCATTTACTCTCATAAATGTTGGTTAAGTTCATTTTTACTATATCCAAACCATCACTAAGCTCTCTCAATACTTAGATCATAGTTCTGACACAAACATGTCACTTAGGCATTTTATCAAACACTTAGCAACATGTCTAAAGTGGAAACCATAGTGGAATGAAATCAACTTCATAAAATCCATATAGATGTGTATACAATGATCATTGAGTACCAAGGAGGATCATAAAATCCTCAAAACACAAGGGGGACTACTCACACATCATGTAAGACAACATGATGTGTAGGTTTTCAACAAAAATCTAAGAGAAGGGAAGAGGAATAGAGTAGGATTGCTAATCCTAATGAACTCCCTTAGTCTTCAAATCTCCTTGATTAGATGATGATTGATCCCTTGATTGAGCTCACTTTTCCTTGTCTTTTTCCCCAAAGAAGCCAAGATGCTAGGTCAAACTTATCACTTTCTATTTATAGACTCGCTGAAATTCCGGCACTGTAGCAGTCCCAGTCGATCGACTGGCGTTGTGCTTGTCGCCCAGTCGATCGACTGGAGGAAGAAATGTCGTTTGGCTGGCAGATTCTCAGTCGATCGACTGGAGCAGGGGAGCTTCCCAGTCGATCGACTGCGGTAATGTGGAATTTTGGTCCTCCTGGTGCTCCATCCAGTCGACCGACTGGAGTCCCAATCGACCGACTGAGATCACGTGGCCTGCATGCTCTAGATGAGGTACTCGCCAGTCGATCGACTGAAGGGTTCAGTCGATCGACTGCGGAAACATGGATTGCAGGCCCTGCTGAGACTGCTTCCAGTCGATCGACTGGAGCAGGGGAGCTTCCCAGTCGATCGACTGGGGACCGATTCTGCCCACTTTTTGCTCTAATCTCCGATTTTCACCGAGTTTCCTTCTATTGGCTTTTGACAATGAGACATCTTGTTTTGTACCTGAAACGCACGAAAGGGGGATCAAATGACATCAAATAATCGTCGGAAACGAACTAAAGCTATAGTGAAAACGGGCATTAATGGGTCGAAAACTCGACTCATCAATCATGCACTCATTAAATTTCAAGTTCCTCTGTCTAGGGGATTGTTTAAGCCCATAGATAGATTTATTTAGAAAACAGACATGATCAAGACACTTTTTATCTTCAAAACCCTTTGGTTGGCTCATATAAATGGTTTCATCCAAATCACCATGTAAAAAAGCTGTTTTAACATCCATTTGTTCCAACTCCCAGTCAAAAACAGTGGTCATAGCCAAAAGAAGTCTCATGGTTTTATATTTCACAACTGGTGCAAAAATCTCATTAAAGTCAATTCCCTCCTTTTGGCTAAATCCCTTAGCAATAAGTCTAGCCTTAAATCTAGGAGGATCATTAAAACCATTTCCTTCTTTTATTCTGAAAATCCATTTGCAGTCAATGATTCTTACATCTTTAGGTTTAGGCACCAAAGTCCAAGTATTATTAGCATACATAGATTGAATTTCTTCATTCATTGCTAGTTTCCATTCATTGGAATGTTTTCCATTGACAGCTTCATTATAAGACTCAGGAGTTCAGGAGTTACATATTTAACAGCATCAGCCACAACCAAAACATATTCAACCAGATAAGTGCTAGTAGCATTCACAGCAGACTGAGTAGTCACAGATTCAGCAAGATTTGTAGCATATTTTCTATTTGGTATCCTATGTCTAGGTTCCCTATCTCTAGCCAATTGATAGGTACTCAAATCAGGCACAACATCATGCTCATCAATATTTTCAAATGGCAATGGGTCCATTGTTGCTTGGCCCATACTCTCATCATTTCTAGCATGTGAACCCCTAGACAAAGATCCAAATTCTATATGAGGGATGGAAGAGTTGCTTACTTGATTCCCATCAAAGTTATGAGGGGTATTATTACTTCCATCCTCATTTCCTTGGTTTACATCAACATCATTTTCATCACCATCTGGAGCAAGTGGACTTGGATCAGAACTGTGCCCTCCTAAGTCAGGCAGGGCAATGTTTTGTTCAGTTTCATCAGGGCCTTGATTTTCCTCAGGTGCTAGCTGGTAGGTCCTTGGGATAAAAGCTCTAGGAGAATCATTGGGTTCCCCTGCATCATCAGGCACATTAGTCAGTTTTGACTTGTAAGGGAAATCTTCCTCATTAAAAGTGACGGACCTGGCAACAGTTACTTTATAAGCACCAGGTTGATCAACTAGGATTTTATAACCCTTAACCCCAACAGGATACCCTATGAAGACACCCTTAACAGCTCTGGGATTCAATTTCCCATGATTTACTTTAGCATAAACAGCACAGCCAAATATTCTCAGATGATCTAAGGATATCTTCCTACCAGACCAGACCTCTTGAGGGATTTTAAAACCAATTGCAGAACAAGGAGACCTATTAACTAGATAGGCAGCAGTGTTAATAGCTTCACCCCACAATGAACTCTTAAGACCAGAATTAATTAGCATGCATCTAGCCTTGTCCAACAATGTTCTATTCATCCTTTCTACAGTTCCATTTTGCTGTGGTGTGCCTGGTACAGTTAGATGCCTCTTAATGCCATGTTTCTTACAATATTCAGTAAATGTTGTGTTGAAAAATTCAAGCCCATTATCAGTTCTAAGGCATTTCAGTTTAAGACCAGATTGTCCTTCTACAAGTGCTTTCCATTCAAGAAATTTATCAAAAACTTCATCCTTAGGTTTCAGTAAGTAAATCCACACCCTCCTAGAGTAATGATAAATTAAGGACATGAAATATTTCCTACCACCAAGAGTAGAAATCTGGGCAGGGCCCCATAAGTCACTATGAACATACTCAAGCACAGAATTAACAGTAAATGAGGATGTAGGGAAAGCATTAGCAGATTTCTTGCCAAGAACACAATCTTCACAAAATGATAATTCAACAGGCTTAATTTTCAACACTCCACTGGCAAACAAGTGATGCATCCCTTTATGTCCAATATGTCCCATTCTAGCATGCCATTTCATAGTTTCATTAAGTCTGGCATCAGTTCCTTGACTAACATGCAGTTCATTAGCACACTGCGCATGATACAAGCCACCTTTCTTAATGCTTCTAATCACCACTTTTCCATTTTTAATAACTTCCCTTATACCCTTATCAGTGTGAATTTGACAGCCAAGATCATCAAAGGCAGACTCAGACATAAGATTCCTTCTAAGATTTGGAACCCACTTTACCCTTTGCAAAATCCTTGTCACTCCATCAAACATTACAATGGGAACAGATCCTACACCTCTAATTTTTAAAGACATGTGATCACCCATTTTAACTTCACCACCATCACAGTATTCAAAGGAAGAAAATAAGCATTTATAAGGGGTAGCATGAAGTGTGCATCCAGAGTCAAGAATCCAAGTAGACATATCAGTAGATTTATTACCAGCAATCACACACAGCAGCTCATTATTGTTAAATTGAGCCTTAGCCTCACAGGTGTTAGAGAATCCAGTTTTATTCTCTTTAGGTCCTCTATCCTTTTTCTGATCATCATTTCTTTTCTTAAAGCATTTATTAGCAAAATGACTAGGTTTATTACAATAATAGCATTTTGTAGTGGACTTAGGCTTCTCAGAGGTTCTATCATCAGATTCAGGCTTCATTGATTTCTTAGGCTTAAAGTTGTTCTTGGATTTACCCTTAAATAACATGACCTCTTGCCTAGATTCTCCTTTTGTCTCAGTTTTAGACCCTGACCTTGTTTTGAAAACCTTAAGAGACTCATTCTTCTGTATGATACATTCAGTGATTCTAGCCATGGTTAATTCATCTCTACCATATTGAATTACATCTCTTAGTATATCAAACTGAGCAGACAAGGAATTCAACATAATCACATCCTTATGTTCCTCTTTAATATCATCACCACATCTTTTCAGGCCCTGAGTCATCTTTAAGAATATATCAAGGTTTTCTTGAATAGTGAGAGACATATCCATTTTAAACGTGAAGAATCTGCTAAGTAAAGCAATTATATTAGGCAAAGACTTGGTTAGATACATTTCATCTAAGGTATCCCACAATTTCTTAGGGTCAGTTATTTCAACAACTTGCCTCATCACATCATCAGTAAGCCTAATCATAATTTCAGACATGCTCTTTCATTTCAAGTTTAGCATCTTCAGAGGTAGGGTTTACCCAATCTTCAGAGACAGCCCTATAACATTTTTCTTTTATCAAGATTGCTTTCATTTTTACTTTCCACATAGCAAAGTTCATATTGCCATCAAAAGGCTTAATTCTAATATCACCCATGATGCAATAAACAAGCCAACGGTCAATAGTAAAATCAAGAGCAGATCAATTCAAGCAAGCACCGGGAAGAGAGCAGGCCACGATTAGAACAGAAGCAATGATCAAGCACACAAGCCAACAGATCAAGAAGCACAAGTATACACTTCAAAAGACCAAGAAACCTATCACGCAGTAACGGACAGAACACTTCAGGCTCTAGATACCAATTTGAAGAACCTAGATCGAAGTTCTTATCCAATTCTCAGTCAATACTCAAATCCTCAAATGCTAAAGTTCAACAAAGAAAATTGCACAAGGATTTTTACAAGGTTTCAAGCACTCAAATTAGAGTACTTGCCAATCCTCGGAGCCTCAACTAGGAATTGCTCAGCCCCTCCATTTCACTTTTATTGATCACTGTTATGGCACAATTACAACCTAAGGCATATAGACTCAAACTACAACCCTTACAACCCCAAACCCAGAATATCAGATGCAATAGACAAACAGGAATGGAAACGACTAAGACGAAGGGATTTAGCCCCCTTCAAAAGCCCCTAGACGATTCGCAAAGACGAAATCCCAGCTGCAGCTTCAAGTCGATCCCACGGCCAAAGCCGACCAGCCAACCCAGCGAAAGTCCACGACGATCAGCTCTCGTGTCGCGATACTCCTCGCAGCACTCCTTAGCTTCACCAGAGATCCTCCGGAACTCTCAATTTGAACGAAGACGCAAGAAAGCTCCAAGAATCGTATTTGGGATTGTTCTGAATGACGAACCCTAATCCCCAATTCGATATATATGAATCCAGTTGAGTTGCTTCGAAACGACGCGGTATTTGCTTCGGCTCGAATTTCCCTCTAGCCGTTCAAACAACGCAGCTTCATTAAACCAACAGAATTAACTGACTCCCGCGTCAGCATAACGCCGTCGTTCCTTTAATCCCTCAAACCAAAAACTCGCGCCTTTGCCAAAAAACGTCGCCGTATTGCCTGGTTCCAGTTCTTCTTGAGCTGTTTGATTATGGCAGCTCCAACAGTTGCCTTTCCTCCACTTCAGCAGGTCCTCCAGGATGCCAGCGCCAAGCCTAACCTAAGGACTCGACCCTAACCTATCCTATGACCTACTAGGGTTGCACTAAACTAGAATACAGACTCAACAAGATGGTTTCTATCATGAGCTGGTCAAGTGCTAGAAGATATGTTTTAAAGTGAATGGGTTGAGATGCGCATGGCTTGTACTTCAGTTAGACATAATGTACTAGATGATGATATGATTACATTGAGAGATAGAATGATCTTGTACAACTTGTAAACCGTAAACCAAGTATCGAAAAAAAGAAGATGTGGGCGATTGCTTATATTATTGTTGGTCAATATATCTCCATTGATCATCTCTCGTAACCATACAAATTTATATAAAAAAAATTGCCCTTTTTTCGTGTTCGAGTTTACCGTGTCTTGAGTTAGTGTTTTGATTTCCCTCCGTTTTTCATGAGACTGGCAGTGTTATTATCGGTCTCATTAGAAACAACTACGCATCAGCTCCACATGATTAAGTAAGTATTTTTTATAAGATTAACATTGACAGTGCCGATATGTCAGCGAGAACGACAACGACAACGACAAGCCCAATCTCATTGGAAATAGGGGGTAAAATGAAAGTCAGTAATGAAGAACTTTGTATTGAAGAAAAACTTCAACTTTTTAACAATGTTTTCAGAATTTTTACAAAAACATAGCTTGGACTATTACATGATTTCAAATTAGGTATCAAACTTTTTAAATTTTTAATATAATAATTTTTCGTATCCATTTACTTACATTTTGTTTTCGAATTCGATGCATTTGAGGAATTTTAAGGTCGAAAACTTATGAGTTTGTTAACATGGTTAACTAATTTAGTCCATTTTATTTTTATCTTCTTTGGAGATATGATTAATTGGATAAAACATGTGATAATTGATGCAAAAATCACTAAATTGAGAATTGAAATAGCCCGGTATCTAATTTGAAATCAGGTGGTAGTACAGATTATGTTTTTATACTTGGTACATAAAATTATTATCTAATAAATTGTTGTCGGAGGGATCAGATCAACCACAAAGTACTCGTCCTTTTTATGTATAAGACAGGAAAACTGGTAGAGTTGTTGTAAAATGACTTCAAAAACTTCAACAAATGTGATGTAAAGTAACTTCGAAACTCTAACCAAACACTAATACACGATTGTTTGTGAGAGGGATAAGGGAGAGCCTTTGGGATGAGTAAGAATGGAAGCTTAAGTTGTGTTTTTCTCATTGCATTTGCACCCTTTTTATAGCAAAGGGGAAGAGGCAAGATCCATAAAATGTGGATTTAACTCCTCTAATGTCAATACATTAACTTCATATATCGACTAAGTTACTCTAATATAAAACAATGGCCAAACTTATGTTGACCCTAATGAGTATACCACATTATTTATAACAAGAGTAAAATAGTTTTAATTTCTCCACTTTGTGAATAATGAATTACAGTAAAAGTCTTTACCCACCTAAACTCCCAGCCCAAGTAACATCGAAATTGGGCCGACCCTCACCAGCTTATGACCGAAACAAGCTTAAAAATCGAATACTTGGAAACGGCGCGAGACAGTCGTTGACCACGACTCGTTGTCTTGTTGTCAGTCAGATGTGTCTCTCAAATCTTTCTTTCAATTGTCCGCTCGATCTGACATCCAACGGCCCAAACACAACCCCATATATCTTTTGTTATTTTGACTTCTTCTTTTTTTTACTAATTTGAACAATTATAAATGTAAATTTAATTATTATAATCTTTTAAACTAGGTTGTTCACCCTATCAAAACAAAAAAAAAACAAAAAACTAGGTTGTTCACGTATACTATAGTATACAATACAATACTGGAAAAAGTATAAAAGATGACTCCAATTATCAAATTACGCCGCCCTTCATTCCGTTTCGAAGCAATGTGGATTCTCATTTCGAATCTATTGTTCGCAATGCCTGGACTTCTCCGTCATCCAGATCTACCAAGTTTTGTGACAAGCTTCAGCAACTGAGTACCTGTCTGGGTACACTACACCATTTTGCCCCATATGCAACAAGACATGTCACGCCGTTGCAAATGACATGTTGCATAAAGTCTATAGCAACACGTGACTTATATTGCTTATGTTCCCCGTTGCGTAAGACACCTAATGCCACATATCAAAAGCCTCCGTCGTCTCCTTCGTTGCTTAAGACCACCTATGCAACATGTAGTTACACAACATACCAGTTTACGTTGTTTAAGAGTATTACGCAACAACCTCAAAAGCAGCATATGAACATCCGTTGCATAAGTAACATAATGCAACATGATCTATAGTGACATATGGTCTCGCGTTGCGTAAGAGAGCCTATGCAATGCATTCAAAAACAACAAGAACACATGCGTTACGTTGGATATCCTATGCAACAACCGTGGTTTGAATAGTATGTTTTTGTTGCTTAAGTGTCTCATTTATTTTGAAAGGATAGAAATTATGAACCTCGTACAACATTGAAGGCGGTTGTTGAGCTACTTTTTGACTTACGCAACAAGAATTGTACGACACGTTGCGTAAAGTTTGAATGTTTGTAAAATCTTGTACTATTGGTTTAATTTCCCTTGTCTCATTTTCGATTCCCTACCCACATAGAGTTTCATACATGCGACTCAACAGAACGAGAGTCAACATTGCTCGATCTGAATATGAAGAAGATGATGTACATGATCATGAGGATGCTGAACTTTTGGATGAAAATGATGATTATTCAAATGAGGAGGATGATGCCGATGACGATCAATGGTGATCATATGTTAAGTGGTTATTATTGTATCTAATGCAACGCAAGTTTCTGTTTCCGTTGCGTAAGACTATTTATCAATTTGGGAGGTAAAATTTAGGAAAGGAGGGAATGAAAATTATGCACCAAAATTTGTTTTGTGTTCCCGCCAACTCTATTGCAACGTAACTACGTTGAGTCGTTGCGAAGGCAAAAACGAGTTTATGGGAGGTAACATTTCGAAAAGGAAGGAATTAAAATTTAGTTCCAAAATTTTTGTTTATGTTCCCGCCATTATCTAATGCAACGCTGTCATATATAGTCGTTGCGTAAAGTAAATAGTCAATATTTGGTGGGAAAATTTGGAAGAGTTGTGTATGAAAATTAGGTGGGAAAATGTAAAATTTGGTCCCAAAATTTTCATTTGGGTTCCCGCCAAACGTAATGCAATATGCACTTATGCAACACGGGGTTTCATATTGCAAAAGTGAGGGTTACGAGGGTTAGGAGGGTTATGAGAGGGTTATGCTATCATTTTTTTTTTTGAGTGGTGCTATGATTTAATTGAGTGATCAAACAATACATAAGGGTTATGTGATGTTATGTTACAAGTTATTGTTAGATCAAACAATGCATAAGGGTTATGTGATGCTATGTTATAAGTTATTGTTAGATCAAACAATGCATGAGAGGGTTATGCACTAATGACAATTCTTACATCAAACAATGCATGTTCATGAATTGAAGGCAAGATCACAAATGCATTAGGTGGAATATAAGAGGAGTAATAATGTTATGAGTTGAAGGCAATAATCACAAATGCATAAGGTGGAACATAAGAGAGTAGTTATGTTATGAGTTGATTGAATTAGTGATCAAATGCATAATGTTGTTAATGCACTAATGAGAGCTAGCTTTCAATTCAAATGCATAAGATGGAACAAAAGATGTACAAAAGGGTTTAAGATAACGATACATATATGTGACAAATGCATAAGGTTGTACATAAGGTTTTTTATGTTGCGTTAGATAATATCTTACGCAACATAACAATTGCAACAACTTTACCCATGTTGCGTTAGAAAACATCTTATGCAACACAATTTGAAACTCGTTGCTATATTTTAAGCAATAGCGATTACGCAACATGATGTTATGCAACGGAGATCACGTTGCGCAAGTTCCAAGCAACACGATTTTAGATTAAGCAACGTTTTATTTTCTGTTGCATATGGGGCAAAATGGTGTAGTGGTACTTGGAATTCAAAAGAGTTTGATAAAGTTGGCACTCACATACGAAGGCTTAAAAAGAGATGGGATTTCATTAGAGAGCAACCAAGGACATAAAGCTACTGTCAACCAGGAGAACAGGCTTATGTCCAACTTTGATGAATGGATGTATAGGGGAGGAAATGATGTGGTCGCAGGGATAATCCAGAGTTCAGTGGCTTGCTCAGGGAGATAATAATACTCAATATTTTCATGCTAAGGGGCTAATACTAGACAGAGAGTTAATAGAATTGTACAGCTTCAGAAGGCTTATGGTTCCTTCGCTTCAGATTTGGCCGATATTAAACAGCAGGTGTGTAAGTTATTTCAGTTCACTCTTTCAGTCTCATCTCACTCTCTAAGTGACAGTGCTATGGAACAGCGCGCTGATGCAAGTCTCAAGTCCGTTTATGGTTCACTCAAGCTTGATATGTCAAAGGCCTGTGACAGAATTGAGTGGCGATTCCTTAAGCCCATGTTGTCTAAGCTTGGTTTTGACCCTTCTTGGATTTCTAAAATTATGTGTCGTTACACTACTTACACATCAAGTGTAAGATACAGAATCTGGGTCAACGGCTGCATTTCCAAATCTTTTGTTCCTGCGCGAGGTCTCCGTCAAGGAGATCCTCTATCTCCATATCTGTTCATTTTGTGTACTGAATGGTCAAGTCACTCTTTATCTACTCTGTATGCTAGTGGCTCGTTATTTGGGGTTCGGATTAATAGAAGCGCACCGTACGTACATCACACATTTACTATTTGCCGATGATTGTTTTCTTGATTTCAAAGCTACTGCTGATGCCCCTGCTATTTTAAAGCATCTTTTATCTGACTATGAGATGCTATCAGGCCAGACTATAAACTGTAAAAAATCAGAGCTAGTTCTTGAGGGCATGTCCATTTGAAATGAAACTTAACTGAATTTAACGGTAAATGAACTTAAATTAACTGAACTTGACTGAAAGTAACTGATATTAATTTAACTGAAACTTAACTTAACTTTGACATCCGCTAGAAAATATAATTTTTTTGTTAATATTTGTACTTATTGTTGAAGATGAGCGTTCAAATGAGGCACCCCTTCTTAAAGTGAGGCAGTGAGGCACGATTTGAGTCAACCACGTGTCCCACTCAACCGAACGCCCCCTATTGTTGAATATATAAGAATATTATATATTGACGATGATGGTGATGATGGTGTTATTTAACCACTTTTAATAATATGTGTGGTTGGGTGGTTGGGATGGTGTATTTAATAATGGGTGTGGTTAATAGTTGAATGTTTTAGTTGGAAAGATTACTACCGACATGATGGGTGTGGTTGGGAATGTGTATCAGTAAACCATTTTTTTTACAGAGTGTGGTTGGGTTGGTTGGGAAGATAGATGATGAAACATTTATGTGTGGTAAGAAATATATGGATATCAATTAAATTAAATAATCAAAATAGAAATTATAATATATAGATCATTCAATGGAAATGGAAATACGGTTAAAAACAATCAAAATAGAAATACAATTAAAACAATCAAAATGATAATACGGATGACCCAATTACAAATTGGTTCATTGTAACAATTACAAATCAAAAACATTATGATAATTATGTTGATAATGTTGTTTATGGTGATGATATGATGATGATGATATGATGCCAACATGGGTGGTGGCTGTTGGTTAAGAAGTCCATCCAAAGATGGTTGGATCTTTATACCCTGGGTTCGAATCCTGGGGTCACCAATTATCTTAAATTTTCTTCCTTCAAAAAAATGATGTTGATGATAATGATGATGATGATAACAATGATGATGTTGATAGTGGTGGTGGTGATTATATTGGTGATGATGATGATGATGGTTATCATCATGATGGAATTGATGAAAAAATAGATTTAAATCGAAGTTGGCTTAACTTAACTAAAATTATATTAACTTACATTAACTGAAATTAACTGAACTGAACTTACATTAACTGAAAGTAACTTAACTTAATCATCAAAAATATAAGTTCAAGTGGACAGGGTAATGCTAATTAATTCGCAGCTGGTTCTCCTCTTTCAGCAAGTACTTTCAGCCAATAAAGTGGCGTACCATGCTAAGTACTTAGGGCTGCCACTACTACTTCAGAGGAAACTAAGCGACAGTATTTCAGGCATCGCAAATCGTATTTGGAGCAAATTGAAGGATGGAACCCTTCGAAATTATCAGTTGGAGGAAGAGAGGTACTCATTAAAGCAGTGCTCGAATCTATCCCGCAATATTTCATGAGCTGCTATTTGTTTCCACTGAATGTGGCCCACAAAATGCGTACTTACATTACTAATTACTGGCGGGGAAGCTCTGCTAAATCGAGACGAGTGCACTGGGTTAGAAATGAGCTTTTACTTAAGGATAAATTGCAAGGCGGTATGTCCTTTCGTGATCTTCATGTTCTTAATTTGGTCTTTTTGGCGAAACAAGGATGGCGTTTCCTTCACAAACCTGATTTACTTGTTTCCAAAATATTTCGAGCAGTATTTTAAAGATGGTAATCTTCTCAATGCTTCTCTTGGTTATAGGCCTTCCAGATGTTAGCGGAGTATTTTTTCCTCTCTATTTATTCCGCGACAGCACTACTACAGACATGACTTTATGCAACGGTTCTGAGGACCATTGTGCAACGGTTCCTCATCCGTTGCATAATCTACCGTTGCATAATGTTTTTAGGGAACTATTGCGTAAAATATGAAAAAATTCGAAAAGATTTTGGCTGTTTTATAGATCAAATCCACCTGAAAAAATGAACACAAATTCTAAACGAAATTTAATACCTTGTTGTTACACATTTCCAAACATCAAAATACTTTCATTTCACTCGACGAGAGTGAGTTGGCCTAGTGGTAAGCGCTCACCGCCCGGCACCAAAGGTTCCGGATTCGAGTCACCCCAAGGGCAAAGGTCCATTCATCAAAAAAAAACTTTCATTTCACTCAAAATACAACCATTCATACAAGTCATTATGCACAACCATTCATACACTGATTTATACAACTTCACATAAACAATTCACATGTAAACACTATGTTCGAACAAGTAGTTGTACAAGTAGGCGGCGATCTCATCTCGCACGTCTTGTATCTTTCCCAACTCATATGCTTCTCTCCCATTAGGAAAAACCTAGAACAAATAAGAAGACGATTACATGAATATATACACAAAAATGGATTTAGAACAAACCTAGAACATGGATTTAGAGCGCAAACCAAGAACATGGATTTAGAACAAACCTAGAACATGGATTCAGAACAAAACATTAAGAGAACACACAACATAGATTATATTCTATATTACCCAAAACTAGAATATCAAAAGCCAATATGATCCCAAACTTTGGTCATATCACAGAGTAGGACGAGACCAGCATGTCTAACATATCATCATATGTTTCAGAATGATGAACACTGATATTCATCTACAACTCCAACACCATTCTACATTTGTCACCATTCTAATAGAGTAGGACGAGGCTAGCATGCTTACTTGGTCAAAGTCTTCCATATATGCCCGTTCTTAGCACGAACAAATTCGATTATGTCCCGAATATTTCTCAGAACATAATAACCGCATAAATTACTTTTCTCGGGTTGTTTTGGACACTGCACGATAAATAATCTCATTTAACACTTTATTAATGAAAAGTACAAGAATATTGAAGGAATGTTTCGTCTATGAATACCGTCACTATCTTCCACTCGATTCGACGATTAATCCTCGGGTTACATCCTTGATAGTATGCAATCCCCTAAAATAAATAACAATACGTAATTAGTGACTGTCAATACAAGTTACAAAACAATAGTAACTTCGAAACTTACGAGTCCACTAAAGCTTTCGCATCGCTGTGTACAACGGTGGCGCCTTTTAAGGAGTTAAACCAATGGACTGCACCTTGTTTGGGGAAGATAACGCACAACATCCAGTGGAACCTACAATAACGAACTAAATTTATAAAACCCATATTTCAAAAAAAATAGTATATTACAAGTAACTTATGTACTTACTCGGCAGCATTTATATAAGGCAGAAAGTAGCAGTAATTGTGATCTTTGTCTGGCATATTAAGTCTTGCTACAAACGCCGCCAACCTCTCATTTATGTGATTGGACGGGCTCATGCTCGTGGGATTGAAGAACCCAAATCGAACCTCTAAATCAATCATCTGATTGTATAAAAAACTACAAAATGAAAAACTGGTATAGTTAGACCTTCTGCATCAAATGATGAACAACTAAATACAAGAATATTACCATATATATAAATCACAATGAGAGTTCGACAACGGTATTAATGCATATATATCACGGACGTCATCTTGGCCCACTGTGGAAGTGTAGTCGTCACCGAACACTTCATCGTCGATGTGTACTCAAACAATGTTTCTTCCCAAGTTAGACCACATGTCATGTAGAAATCGACAGTCGGCGGAATAATTGTCTACTTCATCAGTTGCAGCCGGTGGCAATTGGTAGTATAGTTGCATGGTATATTCCTGAATTTCGAATGTTAGTAAATATTTCAAATAAAATCTTATAAATTAAATTATGGAAAGATGGTTCAAATATTTGATTTTATTACTCTTATGTTGTTTTCAACCAAGTGCATCGGCCATGCCACCAAGTCTGATTTCTCCTATGCATCTCGTGTTGTCTTCAATGTCTCTCCATAGGGAATTGACAGTCCAACATTTTGACCAAGTGCACTATCGACCTTCACCTTCACCATATCATCGGGTAGTGGAAAAGAACGAAGCAATCGACCATTCATGACTCGACCGACAGCCACTAGTCGTCTCTCATCATTAAGTACATCTTCGATAAATAATAGGCTTCTTAGCCCAATCTGTCACTATAAACAAATTCATGTTATTTACATTTGTAAGAAAAATAAACCAACTGGTAAGGAAAAATGAATTTAAAAATCTCCAAGTACCTTTGGTATATTCTTCCACAGGTCCGTATCTGTGGGAGCATCAGTGGGGCAGTATCGACTTTGTCGATCAGACGGCGTTATGTGAATAGCACTTGAACTAGGTGTCGCGCTGGAAGAGGTAAAGCTAGGTAACCCAATCCTCCATGGAATGTGTGTCCCGAGTCCTCGGGTACGTCCAGGGTGCTCATCCGTGCCAATAGCCTCCGTCAACATGTCACATCGGCCTTGAGTAGAAAAATCTCCTTGAGCGGCCCTTTCCACTAAATCATCCTATTATTTCAGAAAATTACCAATAGTTAATAGTTAGTGTATAATTAAAAAACTTAACTATTAAAACACTACAATCTTTGTAGCCACTCCTTGAGATGCCTTGGAGACGAACTCTGCATTTTTTCTGATTCGTTCCCTCTTCCACAAAGTATGCCTCTCTATACAGACATTAGAAGCGTGTTCCTCTTCATTTGCCCCCTGCGAAATTAACTCAGCTGTTTTCTCTTTTGTCATTACCTCTTCCATTTTTCTATATCCTCCTCGACCTAGGACATGCTTATATATATTCTCCTTGACTAGATTCTTGTTTGTGTCCCTTAATTTCTTTGCAACTTCGGAGAGCCTCTGCTCCTTAAAAGTCTTCCACTGATCGGAGTCAATATACGGATACATTTCAAAGCATCTTCGTCTGTTCTGTCACCGTGGATGTAATCATTTGCGAGGCGTGTCTTAAATTGTTTCCACATGTTGCAAGCACAGCTAAGCTCCCTATTTTTATGCTCCTCGACTCCATCAAAAATTGCCTGAAAATATATATAACAAGTTGTAATTAATACAAAAGTTAGTTACCATTTTAGAAACAAATACAATGTTAGATTTAAAGAAGCTCTTACAGTTGCTTCTCTCCACACAATGTCCTTAAAATGTTTAGGGACCTTCCTCCAATAGGTGTAGGTGATAGGAACACGACAACGAACCAACATACCCAGGTGGCTCCTCCAATTGTCTGCATACTTCCCTGTCGGATTCCCTCTTCTATTGAATGTGACCGTGGCCTTGGTACTAGACTCCTTGAGTCTCTTAATCAAATTGCTCATATATACAGGGCCTTTCTTCTTTCTAACTGTATCTGAAGTGACATCATGGTCATCCTCAATGCTGCTGCTATGTGAAATGGCCATGATCCTGTAAACATGAAATTAAACGTAAGATTAATTAATCAATAAACAAATTTATGAAATAAATAAATAACTACACAAGTCAAAAATAAATAACATACACAAATTAAATTTCTTTATCAATTCATATTCCTTCTCCGTGATCTTCTCGTAACTGTATTTCATCATCAGCTTCGCTATCGTCGTTCTCCACGGGAACTATTGTACAAACGGGCATGCATTCCTCCGGTAGATCTTCAGATGTATCACTGATTACTTGTTGTTTTTCGTGGAGGACAACAAACTGGTTATTATCAGAAGGGTCCCTGACGTAAAATACTTGTCTTGCTTATTCGGCCATAATGAATGGCTCATCCTTGTGCCCTTCTCTTCGAAAATCCACAAACGTCATTCCATATTCATCAGTACGAACCGCCGAATTGTTAACCCATTTACATTTAAAAACAGGTAGTCGAAACTTTACGTAATCCAACTCCCATATTTCTTCAAAGACTCCAAAATAATTAATAGGAGCATATATTGGATTCTGGTCTCTAGCGCTGGAAACAATAGTGGTTTCGGCAACAAGTGTGACACCACTATTTTGTACAACGATGTAGTCATCTTGATCTTTTGTGTGGAAACAAAATCCGTTAATGTCATAAGCTTTCCATGTGTATACTGTTGGTCTTGGACCTGGCATAAGCCACTTTACCAAGTCATCAGACTCTTCTTTAGAGTTGGCTTGATTATTTAAAATCTCATTACGCCTCAGCCAGTTACAAAATGACCGACTGTGTTCTTTTTGCAACCACTGCTCGGATTTTCTTGAGAATGCACTCCTTAATATGTTTAGGTGCTGCTCTATGAAAGGCGTGATATCAGGTATAAGTTGCAAAGCATAGAAATGAGCTTTAATACTGCACCCAGATAAGTTACCATAAGCTGGGAAGTCATTGATGGTACACATTAGCATGACACGCATATTGAAATATTCTTGCCTTGATGCGTCAAACGTGCGTACTCCTTCGTTCCATAAAATCTTCAAATCATCTATCAAATGAGCTAAGTATACATCAATATCATTTCCGAGTTGTCGAGGACCCGATATCAACAGAGAAAGCATCATATACTTACGCTTCATGGTTAACCTGGGAGGAAGATTGTAGATAACCAATATGACAGACCATGTACTATGCTGACTACTGAGGTTTCCATGTGGATTTACCCCATCAGTACAGAGGCCGAGGCGGAAATTTCTAGACTCTGCTCCAAATGTCGGGAATGTGTTGTCTACTTTTGCCCATTGTAGTGAATCAGCAGGATTACGCATTTTCGTATCAACAACACGTTTCTCAACATGCCAACGCATATTATCAGAATCTTTCGAGTTAGCAAACAATCTCTGAAACCTGGGAATCGGTGTAAGATACCATAGTACTTTAGAAGGAGTGCCTTTTGAACCATTTTTCGGTTCTTTGTTTAACTTATAGCGAGGAGACTTGCACACCAGACATTCATTCATATCTTTATAGGTATTCCGATACAATATATAATCATTGGGACAAGCATGTATCTTCTTATACTCGATACCCATAGGACACATAACATTTTTAGCCTCGTAAGAACATTTAGTTAGGGTGTTTTTTCTCTGGAAGCATGTCTTTCACCAGAGTTAACAATTCAGTGAAACTTATATCACTCCATCCATTTTTTGCTTTCAAGTTGAATAACTTTAAAGTTGCAGATAGCCTTGTGTATTTGGAGCACCCTTCGTATAATGGTAATTCCGAGTCATTCCTCAACGACTCCAAAACTTGAGGTCTAGCAAAAAACTCATCGACACCATTGTTGACCATGTCAATTAAATTGTCCTCCTCCCAATTCTCATTATCCTCCGGCAAACTTTCTACGGGCTGAGGTTTAACGTTTTGTGGTTCAACCTCGCCATGCATATACCACACCTTATATTGTGGGTCAATTCCCTTTAACAAAAGGTGTTTATGCAATTTCTTTGGTTTGACCTTTTTGTTATTCCAACAACCCATACATGGACAATAGACACGTTCAACATTGTTTCTGGACGCGTACGACGATGCAAACGCACAAAAATCCATAATCCCTTTTTCGTACTGTACACTTAACCTACTACCGGACACCCAGTCTCGATTCATTATAAATCCACTACATAAAGCATCATATACTTATAGTTAGAAAGAGATCATATCAAGATTTATATACTTATTGTTAGAAAGAGATCATATAAATCCACTACATAAAGCACACTCCAACAGTCAAAGTTGTAAATGAGAGTCATAGTGCATTTTACCTTAGAGTAGAATCTCTCGCAGAAAACAGTCAAAGGTTGGATGCAGCGTCGGCTCTAAAGTTATAAACAACAACAAATAAGTTAGTAAATGAAGAAATATCAAATATCCAATATGAATGGAAACATAAGTAGAAAACTAGTTTAATCGAGCAGTTTACCTTCAAATAGAAGCTCGCGAAGAAAATAAAATAGTGGGTGCAACAAGTACGGACTAGATCTATAAACAACAAAAACAACTTAGTAAACAAAGAAATAAAGTTTAATCTCAATGTTAATAGGAAAATAAGTAAGAATGATAACCATCAAATACCTTAAAATTGGGAGAAGCGGCAAAGAAAAAGATTTGGTGCTACGTACAATTACTAAATGCCGGGACGAAAAGATATGACTGCTCAAAATAATGTTGCACCATTAGCATATTACATAACATATAGCAAAGAAACATAATTTAGCAACAAATAACGGGTTACAAATCTCTAACCAAGTCGAGCAGCCAAAACGTTTCTCCTAACGATTTTAAGTCGGAGAAGAGAAGCCTCCTCTTGCTAATCGACTAACAAGGACTACAAGTAGTGAACGAATATCAGTAAGAAATTTAGAACAAATCGATTCAATAACATGTTGCTATAAATACACCTTCATATATCCAAACAATCACAATGCCAAAACAAGTTGGAAGGGTCACAAACCTCTAACCAAGCCGAGTAGCCAAAAGAGATTCACATAACGAATTCAAGTTGGAGAAGAGAAGCCTCCTCTTGTAAATCGACTAACAAGGACTAGAAGTAGTGAAAGAATACAAGTAAGAAATGGAGAACAAATCTGATGTTCCCTTGAGTGGCATGCATTTGGCAAAACGTAGTTAGACAGTTCAAGCAGGTGTTCAGGGGGAGTTCGAACACATCCTGACACTCAAGTACAGCGTGAAGCAGACGCAAGGATAACTTCTGGAAGGTTCTAAAGATCTTCTCGATCTGATTGAAGTCGGCCAGCGAAGAGGTCGTTGATACAGATATTCAAACGAAGATCTCCGATATGGATTGAAGATTGGAATGGCTGACTTGGCAAGGAAGAAATCCGAATCTTCCCTAAAATTGGATTAAAGATATACATCAAATATTTTAGGAATATTTCCTAAAATATTGATGATGATGTCTTTTGCGGTTTTGACGCTAGCACCCATGCATATATATACAAAGCTAGGGCGTCCGAACTCGCGGCGCTTTCCACATCAATATACACGAGTATACACTATCGATTGGAGAAGAAGAAAGCGACGACCGGTTGTATTCCTGCTGGAAATTCATCGGTGCATAAGCAGTCTCAACAACGTGCTACTCAGACTGCCTGGAAGTGATACAACTGCAGCACACCTCTATACACGACCAGCTTTCGTAGGAGAGCTACCGACTTCTGAAGAAGATCGAGCACGTCCGGACCGAGGTTTCGGACGAAGGGGATCGAGCTGACCTGCGGTGATTCTCGATTGCAAATCTGAGAGACGGTGATTTAGCAGCTAGGCAATTACAAACAAGGCGTTGTGTAAGTATAAGACCTTCTAGTGCTCTGAATCACGTAATAAAGATTTGTGTCCCGTTTAGGGTGTGGGAAACCCCCCCAGAGTAGGCGTAGCCGAACTGGGTATCATTCTGTGTGTCTCGTTACTTTGTACTGCTTGCTAAACTGTCACACAGGAGTTCCAGGTCTGTCACAAACAGTCCTTGGAACAGCAACTTGAACAGATAGCTACATTTCAATTGGTATCAGAGCAAACACTCGACACACTGAGTGGGATCCTGAAACTGTTCAAGATGACTCTGAAGGAAAAACTTGGTCTTAAAGCAGAAGTGTCTGATAACTGGACTGGGACAGCTTGCAGCACAGAACAACTGGCAATGATGGCTAAAAAATTCGGTAGAATTATTCGGAAACTCGACAGACGCTGCTCTGACCAAGGTGGGGCTGGCAAAATCTTTGACTTCGCTGCATCTACTGCTTCCACAAATAAAATCTACAGAAGCAACAAGACGGTATGCATGGTTGCATTCAGCTCTTCAAGTCACATGGAAAAAGATCGCTGGTACTTCGACAGTGGCTGCTCCGCCCACATGACAGGTAACTCCAACTACCTATCACATATTCGCCCTGTGTTAAAGAAACAATTTGTCACTTTCGGTGATGGAGGAAAGGGACAGGTGATCGGCTGTGGGACACTGAAGGTTCCGGATATTCCTGTCCTCATGGACACCTTACTTGTTGAAGGATTGAAAGTGAACTTAATCAGCATCAGTCAACTGTGCGATGGCGGATATCATGTCAGATTTACTCATGACTCATGCCAAGTGATGAATGCGAATGGAGGGACTCTTATGAAGGGGTGCAGAGCGGCCAACAACTGCTACCTC
Organism: Rhodiola chrysanthemifolia; assembly: GCA_033675395.1. NCBI lineage: Eukaryota > Viridiplantae > Streptophyta > Magnoliopsida > Saxifragales > Crassulaceae > Rhodiola > Rhodiola chrysanthemifolia. The sequence continues at coordinate 37,421,420 of CM066204.1, forward strand.
ATAGGCTCCTCTGGGACAGTAGGGACATCGAACTGCCTGACAAGCCAAGCTGATGAAATGGATTTGTGGCACAGACGGTTGGGACATTTGAACCTCAAAACCTTAAAAAAAACTCTCCTCAACTGGACTCATTCGAGGGTTACCAAACGTGACTGGTATCCATGATGTGATCTGTGGAGAATGTCAGATTGGGAAACAGACGAAGGCATCTCATTCCAATACCACGCAGATCAGTACCAGCAGACCACTGGAACTGATCCACATGGATCTAATGGGTCCAATGCAGGTGGAAAGCTATGGTGGTAAGAAATATGTCCTTGTTTGTGTGGACGACTTCTCCAGATTTTCCTGGACCAGATTTCTCCGAGAGAAGACTGAAGCTGCTCCACAATTCATCCAACTGGTCACCTTACTCCAGAGAGAAAGAGAGGACGAAGGAGAACGTCTGGTAAGTATCAGAAGTGATAACGGAACAGAATTTAAAAACTCCACGTTGGACTCCTACTGTGAAAAGAATGGTGTGGCCCATCAGTTCGCATCTGCAATCACTCCTCAACAAAATGGAGTTGTGGAACGCAAAAATCGCACCATTCAGGAGATGGCCCGTGTCATGATCCATGCCAAGAAGATTCCTCTGAAGTTTTGGGCAGAAGCTATGAATACGGCATGTCACATTATAAATCGAGTTACTATTCGAACAGGAACTGAGATGACCTGCTATGAACTGTGGAAAGGGAAGAAGCCCACGGTCAAGTATTTTCACATCTTCGGGAGTGAGTGTTACATCCTAAATGATCGTGAGTATCGGCAGAAACTGGATCCAAAAAGTGACGAGGGATTTTTTCTGGGGTACTCCTCAAACAGTAGGGCATATCGTGTGTTTAACAAACGCACTAGCACTGTCATGGAATCGATTAATGTTAGAGTCAAGGATGCGGTTGTTGAACTATCTGTCTCAGACGACGCTGACATAAGCACTGGGTCAACTCCTGAGACACCCTCACAAAACGAGAATGCCTCTACGAACGAAGTTCCAACGACTGACAATCATCCAACTGTCACGGCATCTGTCGAAACGGATTCCACTGTTCAAAACGACCATGCGGCTTTACAACCCTCTCGACGAGTCACTAGAGATCACCCACTCTCTGAAATCATTGGAGATCCAAGTGACGGTATACGTACTCGTGGAAAACAGATTAATTTCAGAGATCTAGCTGCTGGCTCATGTTTTCTGTCCACTATTGAGCCAAAGAACGTAAAGGAAGCTCTGCTAGATGAGTTCTGGGTCCAGGCCATGCATGAGGAACTGGAGGAGTTTGCTCGCAATGACGTCTGGGATTTAGTTCCACGGCCTGATAATGTCAATGTCATCGGGACCAAGTGGATCTTCAAGAATAAGTCTGACTCATCAGGAAATATCATGAGGAACAAAGCTCGGCTTGTAGCACAAGGCTACACTCAGATAGAAGGAATAGACTTTGACGAAACCTTTGCCCCTATCGCACGTCTTGAGGCCATTCGGCTACTTCTGGCTCTGGCATGTCTCCTAAAGTTTCGACTGTTCCAGATGGACGTAAAGAGTGCGTTCCTAAACGGCTGTCTTAATGAGGAAGTATTTGTCGCCCAGCCAAAAGGTTTTGAAGATCCACATCACCCTGGCCATGTGTTTCGCCTGAAAAAGGCTCTTTACGGACTCAAGCAGGCTCCTCGTGCTTGGTATGAGCGTCTCTCCGAGTTTCTCGTCAATCATGGATATGTGCGAGGGGGAGTGGACAAGACCTTGTTCGTAATGCACACAAGGTCAGACTTTATCATCGCCCAGATCTATGTTGACGATATTGTGTTTGGGTCCAACACACCAAAACTGGTAGATTTATTTGTCGAACAGATGCAAAAAGAGTTTCAGATGAGTATGGTCGGGGAAATGTCCTACTTTCTGGGACTCCAGGTTACTCAAAAGAATGATGGTATCTTCATCTCTCAAAGCAAGTATGCCAGAACCCTGATAAAGAAGTTTGACCTCGAGAAAGCAAGTCACAAACGAACACCTGCTGCGACCCACTTAAAGATCACCAAAGACGATGCTGGAACAAAGGTTGACCAGACTCTCTATAGGAGTATGATTGGGAGTCTTCTGTACTTAACCGCAAGCAGCCCGGATATCGCGTATGCAGTAGGAGTATGTGCTAGGTACCAGGCGGATCCCAAGGAGAGCCATCTTCTGCTAGTCAAGAGGGTCATAAAATATGTGTGCGGAACTGTCGAATATGGGATCTGGTACCCCAAAGATACCAACTCGCACCTTGTTGGCTTTTGTGACGCAGACTGGGCAGGAAACGCTGAAGATCGAAAGAGCACTTCGGGTGGCTGTTTTTTCTTATGAAACAACTTGGTATCCTGGTTCAGTAAAAAACAAAACAGTATCTCTCTCCACGGCCGAAGCAGAGTATATCGCTGCAGGAAGCTGCTGTACTCAACTGCTATGGATGAAGCAAATGCTGACTGAGTACGGAATAGAGTAAAAGGAGATGACGCTATACTGCGATAACATGAGTGCTATCAGCATATCCAAAAATCCAGTACAGCATTCCAGGACAAAGCACATTGATATCAGACATCATTTCATCAGAGAGCTGGTTGAACAGAAGGTGGTATCTCTCCAGCATGTGACAACGGACAAGCAGTTAGTAGATATCTTTACCAAGCCTTTGGATGCAGCTCAGTTCGAGACACTCAGATCCTCCTTGGGTCTTTGTGTCATCAAAGCCTGAAGTATTTCACGTGTGATCAGTCACAAGCTAAACTCCAGCAAAACAGTTGGACTGATCACGTATGCAAAGGAGCTGGAACAGAAGGTAATTTTTTGGATACTCTAAATGTTCGTCAAATATTTCTAAGATTTGATCATGCCGCAATAAGGAAAGGAAGGAATCGTTCTTAAAGACCGTGTTTGGAAGTTGAATCGACCGACTCAGCTTTATTCAAAAATTGAATCAGCTTAGTCTGCGTCTCCTCTCTCTTCGTTCCAAAACCCTAATTCGAAACAGTACTATCTCTCAACCACCCATCCTCTCCGACGGCGATGGTGAACACGAGAAAGTCTTCAAAGTCCGGCATCAAATCCGTTGAGAAGAAGAACATGCAGTCCTCAAAGGCTCTGGAGGCAAAACCCCAAATTCCAAAAGCAAAAGCTCCAAAGATGAACAAGACATCGCCTTTACCGTCCGTCACCAAATCTTTGGCCGAAGTAAAGAAGACTGCCAGAGGAGTAACAGTTAAAATCCCTCAGTCGACCACGGTGGACTCGTCCGTCTCATTAGATACTGATACTTCTCAAGAAGTTCGTCCCCAATCTGAGGTAATTCCAACTGTCTCTGCAAATATTCCTATTATTGAAAAGAGTGTGACGGACAAAGATCTGAATATGGGTGTTGAGAAGGAGGGTAAGTCTGCAGACTGTGATAAAGCCAGTGGGGCTGTTATTTATTCTGACACTAGCAGTGTTGCTATTAGTGATAAGACGATTGTTGGTGACAAGGCCGGTAGTACTGTCATTAGTAATAAATCTGTCAAGCATGTTGAAAATGGTGTACCCAGCAAGGTGGCTGGTGGGTCAGCAACATGGAGGGAGAAAATCCATGCCTCTGGGTATGTTCGTCCAGGTGGTATACGAAGAAAGACAAGGACTCACCGAGTCGTTTCTCCAAGAAAATGTCTGGCTAAGATCAATACAATCAGACGAAAGCTCATAGAAATGTCTGATGAGGAGACAAAGAAACTTCTTAAAGCCTCGGGGAAGAGGAAGCTAGTGGTCAATGAGGCATCTGTCGATGGCTCTGATGAGATGCTTGGAGTTTCAGAGGGGGAACAAATCAGTAAACAAGATAAGCATGTGACCCAGATGGTTCATCTATCAGAAAAGAAAGATTTGTTGAAGGAAGCCATAGTAGAAGAATCTGCGTCTTCTGACAAGGATGAAGAATTAAAAAATCTGTTCAAAGATATTGATGATGTCCTGGAAGATTTGGAAAAAGAGAAGGATAGGGGAACAGCAAGTTCAGAGGATGTTCAGCATGCCCAGAGTGTTGAGGCACAAGGGTCTGCTGCCAAGACAGCTGCAAGTGTTCCAACTATGGAACCAAGTGCGCAGACTGAAGCTGAAACTGCACTAGCTCCAGAGGTAGTTATGGCCAAGGAGACAGTGGCCATGCCCGCAGTCATTCAAGATGATCTTCGTAATGATCATATGGAGGAGGATGATGCATCAGTTCGTGAGGTGTCTGCGAAGCCAGTGTCAAAGGAAGTTACTCTTTCGGAAGATGACCAGGACCCTGTTCCTCTTATCAATCTCAAAAGGACAAAGAAGGAAAAGAAGAAGGTAGTTTTTGCAAAGTCAACAAAGGGATCAGTTCAGAAGGTTACTGAGGACAGCATTGGTGCAGGGGGAGTCAGCTCATCCAAGAAACGAAAGCGCGATGCTGCGGTCCCAGTCTCAAAAGATGATGGAAGACGCAAAGTCCCATCCCCTGAGGCTGTTTCTGCGCCAGTAGGTATTGTCAAGAAAGGTGTGTGGTTTGTCAATAAAGAGGCTGCGAGGAAGTGGTCCTGTGTTCAGAAAAGAAAAATCATACCAGAAAAAGTCTTAGAGGAGTCTCAGTACAAGGGAAAGGAAGTCATCGAAGTTCTTAAGCAATCTGATCTACTCTGGACACTGAACAGATGCAAACCGTTCAACGAACAACTGGTTCGTGAGGCTATGGCTAATCTGCCTCCTCGGTTTGGAGTTATCGGAGATGCGGATTATGGAATCTTCTTCGTTAGAGGAAGGAAAATCAAGATCGACCCAGAGCTCATAAATGTCTATTTCTGCATGAATGATCCCGCTACTAATGAAGAAGAATCAGATTTCGAAAAGGTTGTTGATACCATCACTGCAGGATCGGTTCGGTGGAGGCCTGACTCCGTTGTGCATATAGCGGATCTCTCCACGTTCTATTCCATGCTCTTCTTCATTGCAGTATCTAACTGGAGACCCTCAACTCACCGCTCCACCGTCAACCGAGACGTAGCCCAACTGATCTATCAGATAGGGAACAAACTAAAGTTCAACCTGGGCAGAGTGATGTTCAAACAGATCGCTGATCATGCTACTTCAAAGAGGACCCTTCACCAGATCTGTTTTCCGTCTCTGACTTATGAGCTGATCATCCTTCAAGCACCCGATTTGAAGTCCTCGACTGACTCTCTCTCAAAAGCACCCAGCAAATTCATTGTTGATCACAAGCTGTACAAAGGTCGTCACGTGAACGATCTCAAGAAAGTAACAATCGTTGGGGAGTCTTCTAGACGAGTGGGAGCCAGGATGGGTGCTGATGAGAGGAGCAAGCTGCTCAAAGACCTGCATGCCATCATGGAGGCGGACAAGGAACAGCGCAGACGGATAAACAGGCTTGCTCGTGCCCTCAGCTTCCCCAGTGACGATGAATCTAATGATGCAGCCTCTGAGGATGACACTGATGATGAGTCATCAACCTAAAGGTCCCCTGAAAAAACTACTATCTCTTTTATTTCCGCAATCGTAAACGGTCACTTCAGTTTGTTTCTGTGCTTGTTCTGGCACTGGTTGATTGGTTGTTTGAACTAAGATTGGACCCCTTGCCAGTTTGTGGCAAAAAGGGGGAGTATTTTGAGAGGTGACAATTTGTTGTTCTCTCAAGGTTGTCTAATGTCTAGATAGTTAGATAGATCTAGTTATCAAGTAGATTTCGTTTTGCCAAAATGCCAAGGGGGAGATTGATGTTCCCTTGAGTGGCATGCATTTGGCAAAACGTAGTTAGACAGTTCAAGCAGGTGTTCAGGGGGAGTTCGAACACATCCTGACACTCAAGTACAGCGTGGAGCAGACGCAAGGATAACTTCTGGAAGGTTCTAAAGATCTTCTCGATCTGATTGAAGTCGGCCAGCGAAGAGGTCGTTGATACAGATATTCAAACGAAGATCTCCGATATGGATTGAAGATTGGAATGGCTGACTTGGCAAGGAAGAAATCCGAATCTTCCCTAAAATTGGATTAAAGATATACATCAAATATTTTAGGAATATTTCCTAAAATATTGATGATGATGTCTTTTGCGGTTTTGGACGCTAGCACCCATGCATATATATACAAAGCTAGGGCGTCCGAACTCGCGGCGCTTTCCACATCAATATACACGAGTATACACTATCGATTGGAGAAGAAGAAAGCGACGACCGGTTGTATTCCTGCTGGAAATTCATCGGTGCATAAGCAGTCTCAACAACGTGCTACTCAGACTGCCTGGAAGTGATACAACTGCAGCACACCTCTATACACGACCAGCTTTCGTAGGAGAGCTACCGACTTCTGAAGAAGATCGAGCACGTCCGGACCGAGGTTTCGGACGAAGGGGATCGAGCTGACCTGCGGTGATTCTCGATTGCAAATCTGAGAGACGGTGATTTAGCAGCTAGGCAATTACAAACAAGGCGTTGTGTAAGTATAAGACCTTCTAGTGCTCTGAATCACGTAATAAAGATTTGTGTCCCGTTTAGGGTGTGGGAAACCCCCCAGAGTAGGCGTAGCCAAACTGGGTATCATTCTGTGTGTCTCGTTACTTTGTACTGCTTGCTAAACTGTCACACAGGAGTTCCAGGTCTGTCACAAACAGTCCTTGGAACAGCAACTTGAACAGATAGCTACATTTCAAAATCGATTCAATAACATGTTACTATAAGTACACCTTCATATATCCAAACAATCACAATGCCAAAAAACATACCGATAGGAGCAAAACAAATTTTGAAGAAAGTTCTTTAGGATCTTTGAATGTAACAAATGATGTCCTCGGTCTGCTTACCTGAATGAATACATGAAGAGAACCAAAAACAAACAATCGCCGACTCGGAACAAAATTCAAATACGCTGTTAAATCAACCAAATCTCTATCAACAATGGGTCAATTTAAACCCTAAGAGAACTTATCAATAAACAAGCAATTGAAACAAACTACTACACTGATTGAAAAACATGAGCGATTGCGCATATTGGGAACAAACCGATTTAGGGATTGGTAGAGGAAGACGCGGACGACTGGCGCGGAGGGTTGATTGGGCTGAGAGCGACGATTAGCGAAGTCGATGACGGACTGGGCGACAAAAGTTTGAGCGGTATGCCAGGCAAAGAGCGACGGAGGTCGACTGACTGAGAGGAGTGAGCGGATGAGGGCGACGGACTGGGCGATAAATGTTTGAGTGGGATTGGAAGAAGACTGACGACTTATGTTTTTCAATTTTAGGTTTGATTTTATGCATCGGTTCTTGGAGAAACCAGTTCATAAAGAACACATTATGCATCGATTTTATCTGAACAGTTGCATAATGTGTGTTTTATGCATCGGTTAAATTGAACCGTTGCATAAGGTCACTATATGCATCGGTTCAGTAAAAACTGTTGCATAATGTGTCTCTTATGCAACGGTTTCTTTATTAACCGATGCATAAAGTCGAACTGATGCCTATTGTAATTTTTGAACCGTTGCATAATGTCCTGTCTGTAGTAGTGCAGGGTGCTCATCTCTCTAATGGGGAGCTGCAATGGGGTCCTTGTAACTCAGGATTATTCTCTGTTAAATCCGCCTACCATCTTGCCTCCACTCTTTGCTTTCCAGAGATATAGTATTCCCCTTCTTCATCAGATACCTCCGATCTAGCCTCTTTTTGGAAACTATTCTGGAAGCTTCCTTTGCCACGGGTAGTAAAAATTTTGGTTTGGAGAATTTATCATGATGCCCTGCCCACTGCACATAATCTCCACAAGCGCGGTATTACTGACAAAGTCTCTTGTTATCTTTGTGGCTGGAGGGACGAGACGAATATTCATGTGTTTGCGCCATGTTGGTGGGTCTCTTCTATGTGGGAAGTGCTGCACATTTCAGGCACTGAGTTTTGGGCACGGTTCTCTTGTATGGGTGATGTTATATTCTGCTGTTATAAGTTTTGGATCCCTCTCGACTATGTTTACTCTTTGTTTCTTTTTGGTACATTTGGTTTGTAAGAAACAGAGTCAGTTGTGGTGGCTTCTGGGAAACACCTATTTCAGATGCTGCTCGAATCAAAATCCTAGTATCACAGTTCAAGTCGCACACTAAAGACTTGAGCCTTCTCCCTTTTGTTGATGATTTTGATTGGCATCCTCCGCCGCCTGGAACTGTCAAAATTAACATTGGCGGTTCATGGAATATTGATAGTAAAGTTGGTGGAGTTGCGGCAGTTGCAAGGGATCATGCAGGCCTCATTATGTGTGTGCGGATTAATTACTTCACTAGTTTAAGGAGTGCTTCTGAATGTGAGGGCCTGACATTCTGGGAAGGCATTGTCTTGACACATGTTATGCAGCTTCCAAAAGTGATCATTGAAACTGATTGTTTAGATGTTTTCAAGACACTTCACTATGGATCTCACTTCTTGGAGCCACATACAAGATGGTAGTTTAAAAGTGTAAGGAGTTTGCATTTGATTCACAACAATGTAGTTCTTATAAGGCGTGAGGCTAATGGTGTATCAGACCACTTCGCAAAGGAAGCAAAATTTCACAAGTGGCGCTGGACCAAGCTGGACTGCTGCTCGTGCACTGATATTCCTTTCCAGCTTCTGTAAAGTCCTTTGTTTGCCTTTCTTCTGTCTATAACAGCTACAGCTTATCAAAAAAAAATCAAATTACGCCTTAAATATGATAAACGAAAGGCAAACGTATATAAATAAAGAAAATAATATGTTTTTGGTTGGCGATTGTATAATTTAAAACGAACAAATTAAATACAATACTGTTAATTTGTGAAATCCATTAACTGAATAACTGCTAAAGTTAACGACATCATTCAAGTAGAAGGGAATGAGAGAGACTTACTATTATATAGTTTGCACTTTGCAGTAGTTCGTGCCTTTATTATATAGGGAAAATGACAAAGAGTGGGTATGAACTATCACCCATTGGCAAATCATGGTCCGAACTATGAAAATTGACAATTAAAGGCAATTTCAAAATATTTTACTTCTCAATTTCAAAATTAAGGGCAAGAAGATTTTTTTCAATTCATTCATTTAGTTAACTTTGTTAATGGACGGAGTGATATTCCACCAATTAAGTGCAATTAAGTGTTATATGAGGATTAAAATATTTTGAAATTACCCTTAATTGTCAATTTTCATAGTTCGGACCGTAATTTGTTAATGGTTGGTAGTTCATACCTCATCTTTGTCATTTTCTCTATTATATATTGAGTCAATGAATTTATCATTTATTGTCAACAGAAATGAGAGAGAGAGAGATTTACTTTTTTTTCGATATAAGAGAGAGAGATTTACTTAATAGATGAGAGTGGTGATATATGAGATTTGATTTTCACGGTTTGCTCTTTTTTATATTTTTGTAGTCAAAATTTTAATCAGTATTAGTTAAATCATAATATAATTGGATTAATTTTTTTGACGACTCTTCGAATCCAGTGTGTAAGGATCCAATTATTTTTGGTGGACTTCTTAACCAACAGGTCACCACAATGTTTGCTATATTTGGATTAACATTAAATTGAATAATTAACTAGATCTGTTAGGTCTTTTAAATCACAATTAACTAGATCTGTTAGGTCTTTTAAATCAATGAACATGGAAAAGATCAGGTGAGAAGTGACACTTTTGGTGAGAAATAAGAAGTAATCTCATCCATTAATCTTTGTTATTAATGGCTAGGATTAATTTACATAATACGTAGCTTTTCAAAGGATAATCCGTAGCATTACATAATTCGTAGCTTTTCAAAGGATAATCCGTAGCATTGTGTATATAAGTGGCCTGGGAATCAAGCCCTGGACAAAACCGAGCTTCGATTTAACACTAAGGGCCCTGGACAAGGATTTGCGCCATGGAATATAGTTATCAGCATTCTGCAGCTTCTGGGTAACAAGAGAAACGCCAATGTTCTCATTGTGGCCAACAAACAACGGATCATCCGCAGGATTGAAATAATCTGCTGCCGGATTGATGATCGGACCAGTGGAAGTGGTCGACGCAGATGCAATCGAGCTATTAACATCAACTGAACCAGGAGCAGCCATGGATTCAGATGAGAGAAAAAAAATCAGATCAAGCAAACAGAAGAAGAAGAAGATATGACGAGCTCAATATCAAGTTCCGATCGTCGATTTTTGCTCTGATACCATGAGAATGATCAGGCGATGAAACAGTGAAAGAGGAGTGCGAAAACGCAGGAGAATGAAGAACGAGATTGGTGGAAAGTCTAACTGAATATCAGTGTAGACATGTCCGTTTTATATTTATCAATTGTATAAAGGAGCATTTATTAGTAATTACAATTGGAACCTTGAAGTTCAACTTATTTCTAATTGGGTCTAATAATTCTCCTTTGAAAAGCTACGAATTATGTAATGTTACGGATTATCCTTTGATAAGCTACGTATTATGTAAATTAATCCTAACCATTGATAACTTAAATGAATGGATAAGATTACTTCTTATTTCCCACCAAAAGTACACTTCTCACATGAACCTAACCCAAAATTAACAAGAATGATTCTTTTCTCTTTTTTTGAACCGAAGAGTGATTCTAATTGGAGTATTATTTAGAATGTGAATTTAACAAAGTAAAATAATATAAAAAAATTCAACCCATTAAATTAAATTTAAGTAAACAGAGAGCATGACGTCATTGAGTAAAATGGCGGACGCGAAGCTTATATCTAATGTGAATTGAATGAGCTCTGTTCAAGTCCGGCTCAGAAAAAAAGGTGTAGAGTATCCCAGACGTGGAGGAGAGAGAGAGAGAGAGAGAGAATTTGAGAAATTCCAAAGTAGTCAAAGCTGGGTGAGAAATAGCATTGACATTTGCTAAGAGGCAACGACCTTTTCTCCGCTTGCTGGAGAATTTTCTCTCTCTTTGGATCTGAGGGTTCAGGGATCCGCCGGAGGTATCCGGACGTCAGGCCGGTATGCAATTTGTCGTTGCCTGACGTGAATAAGCAGGTGAGATTTTGGTGATGGTTGTTTTGTTTGTATGATTTGGAATTGCGGTTGATATTTTTAGGGTTTTGTGATTTGGTTGGAAATGTGTGATTTGGGGTTTGTTGCTTGATAAGGCTGACGCATTTATATGAGGATTTGATGAGTCTGTGTTATGTGTCTCTGAGCTGTGTTGTTCCTGGATTTGTGTGGTTTGAGGTTCTCGATGATGAGTGCATCGCTCAGCTGTCAGCTGTACTTGTGGACGTGGTGAATTTGTGAACTTAAGATGAGAGCCTGAATAGTAAGTTTACGCAGGCAGGCATTTGCTGTTTGGGTTTAAGAAAGAATTATAAAAGTGTATATGAAGGTGAGGATTTGATGAATTAGCAGTTGATGGAGCTGAACTTGTCTGTGTCTCCTTTGTACTGGAATTTCTTTTTGTGGCAGAATTTTCATGCATTGGTTTATGGTTGTGGACTGTGGAATGCCATGGTTCAAAGTAGCTGTTTGAATTTTTTTTCTTATGCTGTTAGAGCAGGTGGTAATGCCCTTAACTTGCCGAGTTTTAGGCCTGGCGTATCTCTTGATTTGATTTATTTTTGTCTTGTTAGGTTAACAGCTGACCATCACTTTGCACTGAATCATATGACATCTTCTGGGATGGTACCCGCTTCTGTCGTAGGAAAACCTAATAGTGATTCCATGCTGGTTGATAAGCTTCCACAGGGGATCAATGAAATGAAAATTGAAGATGACAAGGTAGAGAAATTTGTCTGCCAACAAGTCTATGGCCTTTTTACTTCTATTTTGGTTATGTATTCTTTTGTGCATTATGCTTAGTTATTTATGCATTTTCTGTTTTGGATATAGGAAATGGAAGCAACTGTCGTCAATGGAAATGGAACTGAGACTGGCCACATCATTGTAACAACTATCGGAGGAAAAGAGGGTGGACCAAAACAGGTATGCTGTTTTTTTTATTATATGTAAATTCTTTTTAGTTCAATGGTTGACACTAACCTTAACTACAACATAACATCTAATAGAGGCCAGATCTGGTGCAAAGTAAATTTTTGGTACAAAATACAAAATCTGTCAAAATGATTTTATAATTCGTCAGTTTATTTTATAATTCGTCAAAATTCAAGCCGAAAAACGAAAAAGACGAGCCGAAAAACCAAAAGACGACATAATTCGTCAGGTTTATTTTATAATTCGTCACACACACAAAAAAACCAAAAAATCAAGATTTAATCTCATCCATTCAATCACAAGATCAAGGGCTATGATTAGTTTGTATTTTGTACAAAAATATCAACTTTGTACCTGATCCTTTTCCACATGTAATAGGTAAATGTTCAAGTTGTATAATTTCTCCGTGCAGTACAGGGCAAATAAGATAGTCTGCACAGTGTTGCCCATTAACTATAATTGTAATTTTTTGTTCAGTAATTTATTTCATACTTAGTATGTTTAGTGTTTACCTGTCCTACTGTGTGTCATGGGTAGTGTGTTTAGTGTTTACCTATCCTACTGTGCCATGGGTAGAAATTTTTCCATTTGCCCTCTTTTGTAATATATGTGTAGTTATCAGTGGCAAATGTGGCCCGTGATACTTCAGCGACTTTATCTCATTTATCTTTCAATATTGATTTGTTTGTTTGTGTAATCTTATCAGACCATAAGCTACATGGCAGAGCGTATTGTTGGACAGGGGTCATTCGGAATAGTTTTCCAGGTCAGTTTAGTTTCCAAAAACTGCATGTCACTGACTATTGGGCCAGCTGCTTTTTTAGCGTGGTTATCTTATGCCATTGGGCAACTTGCAGGCAAAATGCCTTGAAACAGGAGAAACTGTTGCAATCAAGAAGGTGTTACAGGACAAGAGATACAAGAACCGTGAACTGCAAACTATGCGACTTCTTGATCATACAAATATTGTATCTCTCAGGCATTGCTTCTTTTCAACCACTGAAAAAGATGAGCTATACCTTAATCTGGTGCTTGAGTATGTTCCTGAAACAGTCTACCGTGTATCCAAACACTACAGCAGAGCCAATCAGCGGATGCCTCTTTTGTACGTCAAACTTTACAGTTACCAGGTTGCCATCCATCTTGATAGTCCATGTTTTGTTAAGAGATGACTAGTTGATACACTCCAACTTCATGTAGTTTGGTATTATTGGTTGATGTATGCCCTTAGGCCAGCTCGATCCTCTAACTTCGCATTTGCTAGTGTGTTGTGCTACTGCAATTCATGCATCCTACTGTGTTTCACATACTGTCATTGATCTCAAGTTAAAAATGATTTACTATCCGCTCAAAATGTTCCCTCCGCAGCTATCATCATTTTAGACTGTATTTTGTGTATCTCAGCAAACTGTTTCCGTTTGGCAGATTTGCAGAGCATTGGCGTACATCCATGGTGCTATTGGTGTATGTCATAGAGATATCAAGCCACAGAATCTTTTGGTTCGTGTTTCTGGCTTCAGGTGTTCAGTAATCTAAGGTTTAAACAGTAATTGAACTTCATTTGGTTGCAATGAATTTCGCAGGTGAATCCTCACACTCACCAGTTAAAGCTATGCGATTTTGGAAGTGCAAAAGTTCTGGTAAGACTCCTGTCTGTTCTTTTGGTTCCTTGAATACCCGATTAGCCTCTCAATGGAAAGATATTGTTCTTATTGCTCTTCCTGCACCACTACGCCACTTCAGTTTTTTTGGCTTTTAATATGCGGGATTGTTTTAACTTGTGAGATATGTCCGTATACTATTTAAACTGCTATAGAAACATAAGAATAACATGATGCATACGAATGCACATCTATTTTTATATACCATTAGCATGAAATGTTTCTTAATTCCTCTGGATGCTCAGATATAAATGGAAAATGTTTTATCCGGGCTCTTTAAATTTTTGCAAATCTTTATTATTCTTATCTGGGGTGCGATGATTAACATTTTGCTTTGCTGTGGATTACAGGTCAAGGGTGAACCAAACATATCTTACATATGTTCCCGTTATTATCGTGCACCTGAGCTCATATTTGGTGCAACTGAATATACAACTGCGATTGACATATGGTCTGCGGGTTGTGTCCTTGCGGAACTCCTTCTTGGACAGGTGTTTAACTTTTCAAGAGCTTTATTCCATTGTCATCCTTGTTGCAGCTAAGTCCAATGAAAATGTTCAGCTGTTGAATTACTTTTGCCTATTCCAATTCTGGCAGCCACTTTTTCCAGGTGACAGTGGAGTTGACCAGCTTGTTGAAATAATCAAGGTAGATCTCTAATGAAGCTCCATAAGATTTTCTATTTTTCCGCTTCTTGATTCCTATTGATTTGTGTGCGCCGTTAGGTTCTTGGGACGCCAACTCGTGAAGAAATCAAATGCATGAACCCAAACTACACCGAGTTCAAATTTCCGCAAATCAAGGCTCATCCGTGGCACAAGGTGATTTTTTATATTCTATATTACTCCTTTGCCATGAACAAGTGTCACAAGTACTGAGATTATCTTACATAGATATTCCACAAGAGAATGCCCCCGGAGGCTGTTGATCTTGTATCAAGGCTGCTCCAGTACTCACCCAACCTGAGATGCACAGCTGTAAGTGTTCCCCTCCCACTCAGCTTTAAATATTTTTCCCAGGTAGCTGGTAGATTGTGTTGGTTTGTTTGCAAGTTACATCAACAGTCTTTGCGCGTTCTTGTATTACTTTTGTTTTTTCTTTTGTTGTCTGGGAGTAAATCTCTTGAAAGAAGGTTGCCTTTAAATTCTCGAATGGTGTCTCAGTTGTCTAGCTTTAAATCTTTGAACTCGTGAAACCTGTTGCTCGGATTGAATTAGCAGCCAATAACTTCTTACTGACCAAATCTGCTTCTGTGAAGTAATGTTGTGATCATAATCTTAAAGAACCAAATTGATATGCATGATCAAAATTCGCAGCTAGAGGCATGTGTGCATCCATTCTTTGACGAACTACGTGACCCAAATACTCGTCTTCCAAATGGCCGTCCACTACCACCTCTCTTCAACTTCAAGCCTCAAGGTAAATTATTTTGCTTGTTAAAGCTCATAGGCTTGCTTCAAAACAGCAAATGAAAATTTTTGAAAAGAAAAAACTGTTTAATTATGCAGAGTTGAAAGGAGTATCCCCAGACATGATCGGCAAACTGATCCCTGAACATGCTCGGAAGCAGTGCGCTTTCCTTGGAGTCTAGTATCCAGCAGCTTATGTTTATAATATAATTAGTAACTGATGTTGTATTTGGCAGGCTTTGTTCTATCCTCCACAGTCGAGTGTTCCTTTTTATTGCCATTTCAATTCAAAAATTAAAGCTTACGTGTTCCTTTTTATTGCCACAGTGAGGTGTACTAGTTCGTGTGCTCGACCAATAAAGTGAAACCACTATTTTGGGCATTGTATGTCCCTTGCATAATTATTTGAACTATTGTCTCATTTTAAATCAAGTAGCGCATTTTTTTCAATTTTTAATTTAGTGATATTTGTATCAATTTGTGTCATACTATTAATAATATCATCAACCACAATAAAAATCAATTTGACTAAATTAAATTAATCCTATAACCGAATTCATTAGTTTTTGACCGAAAGTATCTCAAAAATTCGAATTTGAAAACAAAATATATGTCATAGGAAAAATCACTAAATTGGAAATTGGAAAAATACTTTAGTGTTAGGCCTCAGCATTTGGTTCTGGGCCGAAATAAGTCTTAGGGCGTCCTAACCCGACCCTAGTCCTAATCCGGCCCTAGTCCTACACAAGCCCTAATATGGTCCGACCCGATGAGCTTAGGGTCGGGTTAGGGTTTCGATTATTAGGCACGGCCTGAAATACGAGCTCGATTTAAAATTGCATATTCATTGATTTAAGGACGTTCTTGATATAAAAAGAATGTGTTTTTTCACATCCATCAAACCTCATACGTCCAAACTAGTAGCATTTGAGTTTAAAGAGTTATTTGTCGATTAATAAGTCATCCATTTATGGCCGAAATTATCCCGAGCTCGGCCCTAGCTCGAAAAGTCCTATGAAATGAAGGGCCGATAACGACTTTAGGACCGATGAATTTTCTCATGGCCGACCCGACCGTAATGTGCAAGGGGCTAGGGTTAGGGTTCACTTAAATCCCTATTCGGCCCGACCCGATAGGACTAGGACTTACCTGGCCCAGCCCATTGCCAACCCCTAATTTTGATTTTAATGAGGAGGAGGCGGTAGTTTTTTTTATTATTAAAACTGTGAATTACAAAGACGACGGCGAATTGAGGTCTTAAAGCTGGGACAAGTTAACCAGTTGGGAACAGTACAGGCAAGAAAAATAGACATGAATAAACAGGAGTCCGCTGCTCCACTTCGCCTCTGGCTTGAGCACGGCGTCCCGTCATTCACAGATGAAAAAAGGCAGGACCACTTGAATATCATGCATGCATCGTCCGCCTGCCAGAAGCATCGGCCGGGAGACCGGGCGAGAGTAACCAATATTTACCTAAAGGCCATACCAATACGGCGAAGACAGCTCAGACCAAAAAGACTGAGGGGAAAAACCATCATAAGCTGAAACAGCTTAGAGGGAAAATATACACAAAACAAAAACCAAAAAACCCACAACCAACCAGTCCAAACTAACCACCCCAACCCCACAATGACAGCACCGACCGCCCACACAGCCACCAACGTCAGTTCAGCCCGAGCCGCCACAAGGGGAGGAGGGGAGGAAAACGGGATGAAGGATGGGCAGGGTGAGGCATGGAGAGGCCGAAGAGTGGGTCTGAGAGCCGGAGGAGGAGGTAGTTGAGATAATGTTTTTATAATATATCCTATATAATATTGAAACAATGGGCATTATTTATTTAATATTTAACGAATTCTCAAATAACAACACGCGTCCTCCTCGTAACTCATCTCTCTACCAAAATCTCTCTCTCTTCTCACTTAGCCGTTTCTGCTGTTCAGTACTGTCTTCTCTCAGCATCATCCCAAATCCCAATTCAGCAAGCGATCAAACGTCATTAAACACCCACACACATTCGACGATCTTCCATCAACACCTCCCAGTCCTCAATTTCGATCCTCATTGCTTGCTTTAAATATCATCGATACGGTGATCGAGTTCTACATCTTAATTACCTCCCAGTCCTCTTTATGATCGCAATTGTTGCTGCGAATCATCGTAAGCAGAAACTGCATGTTAATTCGAATTGTCGTGGTTCTCTCATCTTCAAATATTGAGCTGGTTTTGCTGATCCTATTTCGATCGACATTAAAGGTAGCAGCAGAAAGTAGCTGTCGCTTCAGACATCTTTTAAGTGCTTGTTTTCTCTTCCCTGCATGTCACAATAATGTATACTTTTTATACATCACGATTTCAGAGTTTCAATTTTTTTTTGGTGTTTTTCTCGCCTCATTCTGAATTTGTTCATGTGTAGTTTTTTAATGATATGATTGAAGCCATCTACGAGGTTGTTTTGTGAAACAGCCGAGGTTGTTTTGCGAATCTGGAAATGGTACTTCCCCAGATTCTTAATCTGGTAGGCTCAGTTTGTTGTAATCTGTGAATGTAAATTTGTTATTGGAATCCAATTTTCCAGGCAGGGAATGATTCATGTGAGGAATTCAATCAGATTGATTGTGATACTGATGATGAATTGGAAATCATAAATGGTACGCCGCTTTCGATTTTACCACTGGCTTTGCCTTCCCGAGAATCACACACAAGCATCAGCGGTTCCGGTGAGGTAATGTCATCTCGTCTCGTGATCAGACTCTTACGCTGACATTTACTTCTTCAGATTTGTTTCTTCATCGTAAGACTTCGGAGTTCATAATACTTCAAACTCGAGTGTTTTTAATCGAAAAACTTCCCATGTTTTTTAATCGTGCAGGCTAGTTCATCATCGTGCCACTTGAACTTCAAGTTGATTCAGCATTTTGTCGGCATGGGCTTTCCTGAGGATCAAGTTCTCAAAGCCGTTAAGGAAAACGGTAAAATCTGTAATTTGATTTTCTTACATATTTAATATTTTTATATTCGCTTACGACTTGATTTCGTATCATCAAGTGCAGGAGTAGAAAGCCCTGATATGATACTGGAAACTCTGCTTACGTACTCGGTAATAAAAATTAAAAAGTTCTCGTCTGGGTATAGGCAGTGCAGTATTTGGTTACGTTTTTTACTATTTTGTCAGGCTCTTGATAGTTCTCCCGAAGATAATCAACTTGTAACTTCAATCATTAAACTTGAATCTGATAAAGAATCCGACCACAGTTTTTCTGATTACTATGATAACCTTCTTGAAGACTTTTCGGATGCAGATAGCTTGCCTGAAATTGAGGTATTTTCTGCCTTTAAAATACATTGCTTTTGTATTTTTTGACTTTTCTGGTAGACTGTTGTACTGCAAATATGATTTTACTTTGTCATACTTGATTTTTTTTTCCAGGACACGATGAATCTCTTGTCAGACAATGATAACAAACTATTGTTATTAACGAGCATGGGATATGACATCGAAGAATCTTCAATTGCCATAGACAGATGCGGTCAGCGTTTACATCTTTATTCCTTTACAAGATCGTTAGAAATTACCCAATTAAGTTTGCATTATGCAAATGTACGGGCTGCTGCAGTCTACCTGCTTGCGCATAAGTATAGCTAATTTTTACTTATGATAATAATGGCAAACGACAAATTGCAGGACCAGATTCCTCGATCGACCAATTGACAGACTTCATTTGTGCTTCGCAGCTCGCACAAGGATCAGATCACTTATATAGAGACACAGATGATCAAGATATGGTGATCTCCTACTCTTTACGGTCATTCAGCAAAAAATGTTTATTTTATTTTATCGAGCTTGATTGGTATTATATTTTATATTTGGTTATAAATTGGCTTTGTGATTATGTAGCATAACTTTCATTTCAAAATTTTGACCCTTCAGAAGAAAAGGAAGAGCTTGGATTACATTTTGTGGAAAAAGAAGAGTCAACGGCCGAACAAGAAGATATGTATCGGAGAAGATGAGTTAATCAAACTGCCAAAGCCCATGGTAGGATTTGGCGTCCCTAACCAACCATATCCAGACTTTCAAAGAACTCTTCCAGAGGAAGCTTTTGGTCCTCCCTACTTTTATTACGAGAACGTAGCCCTTGCTCCGAAGGGTGTCTGGAACACTATTTCCCGCTATCTTTACGATATTCAACCCGAATTCGTAGATTCCAAGTTCTTCTGTGCTTGTAATAGGAAGAGAGGCTACATTCACAACCTACCTATCGGTAACAGATTCCCGCTCCTTCCACTTCCACCAACTACCATACAAGAGGCGTTTCCGTTATATAGAAAATGGTGGCCGACGTGGGATACCAGAACTAAGCTGAACTGTTTGACGACAACGGTCGCAAGTGCAAAGACTACTGAGAAAATTCGAAAGGCTCTCGAAGACTGTGATGGCGACCCACCTTTGCATGTGCAGAAGCTTGTTATGGAAGAAAGCCGCAGATGGAATCTCGTATGGATTGGGAAGAATAAAGTCGCTACGCTCGAGCCTGATGAGTTCGAGGTGCTGCTTGGATTCCCGAAAAACCATACTAGAGGCGGTGGTAGCAATCGAACTGATCGATTCAAGTCACTTGGCAACTCTTTCCAGGTTTGTGACCACTAATTAACATTTCCTTTTCACGACGTAAAATTATGTTCATAAAATTCAAATGTCTGAAAGTGCATTTTTGCGTCATTTATCTTTCGTTTTTGTCAGATCGATACGGTGGCTTACCACTTATCAGTTCTGAAGCCCTTATTCCCTAGAGGCATCACTGTCCTGTCTTTATTCAGCGGCATTGGAGGTGCAGAAGTAGCTCTTCATCGTCTGAACATCCCTTTAAAAAATGTTGTCTCCGTCGAGATATCAGAAGTGAACAGAAACATAGTCCGTAGCTGGTGGGAGCAAACTAACCAAAGTGGCTGCTTGATCGAAATAGAAGACGTGCAACCTTTAAGCCACGAGAGACTCGAACATCTGATACACTCACTAGACGGCTTTGATCTCATCATCGGTGGAAGCCCGTGTAATAATCTTGCAGGCTGTAATAGAGTTAGCCGGGATGGACTCGAGGGGAAAGAATCTGCTCTCTTCTTCCACTACTGGCGCATACTCGATTCTGTGAAGTGTATCATGAAATCTCGGCAACCAGATAACAGCTAGTATTATTTTTCTTCGAAGAAAAACTCAGGATTG
Source organism: Rhodiola chrysanthemifolia (assembly GCA_033675395.1). Lineage (NCBI taxonomy): Eukaryota > Viridiplantae > Streptophyta > Magnoliopsida > Saxifragales > Crassulaceae > Rhodiola > Rhodiola chrysanthemifolia. The sequence continues at coordinate 37,441,723 of CM066204.1, forward strand.
TTGCAAAACTATTTACATTTGTTGTTTTCATGTTCTTCAGGGTTTGTAACTTGATCAGCTGATGAATGTCACCTTTACTAGCTCAAAAGTGAAACAGCATTTGTTAAAATTACATGGTTGAAATTATAAACAATAAAAGTACAGGGGCTAAATACAACTTTTCAACATAAAAATTATTCTTAAGAAGAGGTGTGAAAATGTATTGTTTGTGAACTTTAGGGGTTGGAGTGTAATTCTTCTAAAAAAGGCCATGACTACGAAATGAGACGAGTCGTTTTGAAAATGCCACGACTTTACGCGTTTGACCAGACCATGTTGAACGAATGACTAACCACGGTTAACAATCCTAACCGCGGATCAATCCTCGCCTTTAAATATCTCGTCAATCGTTAAACTCTCTCTCTTACTTACTTGTACGCTTCTCCCCCTTCGGAAGCGTCGAGTCAGAGATTTGAAGGGTTAGGTTACGCCGCCAGGTTTTGAGAGCTTCGAGACCGCCTAAATCGCGTCCCGGTGTCGTTGATTACAGGTAATAGAGAAATATTGTGCGGACAGTTAGGTCAATTAGGGTTTCTTTTTGGTATAGTTTATTAGGTTTTGCTGGATTTGGTCTTGCATTTGTGAGAGGTTGGATCTGGTTGGAAGGTCGAGATCTAGGGTTTGATTGCTGTTGTTGATTTATAGGAGACGGCGGATTTTTGTGGTGTAGTGTTTGAAATGTTAGATTTTGACATGTGCGCGTTTATGGATTTTGGTGGTTTTGATTTATACATCTGAGATATATTTTGAGAGAGCTGTTAGAATTGTAGTGGATTCAGGGCGAGTCACAAGGGACTTGATGGGCAGTATTGGAGGTTATGGAGATATTAAGAAAGAGATTGTGTTTCTATCTTTTTTACACGGCATGAAAAAGTTAATGTTGGGTTATAACTCAAGGTACATCAAGTACCCTTGGTTGGCCACAAAGTGGGACATAGTTGGCTTATTTAATTTACCTAACTGAAACCGGGTGAAAGGTTTACCATTAAAGAAATGCCATTATTTGAACTATTTGAGTCCTTGTTTCGCTAAAATTGAGTCCTAAACTATTGGAACCTGTGTGCTTGGTGGATAGGAGATTGGGTTAATTTTTTTCTGTCAGTAGATTTAATCTGCTTGCTACTACTTACGGAAATCATGCTCTTTAGTATTCTGGTCTGAAAACTCAAAGCCAAGTATATCAAGTGTTAGTGCGTCTTTTAACACTGATATGCGGGGATAATGAGGCTAAGGATAACAATAAAGTATCATATATAAATGATTCTCATTTAATGTTAGTCTTTTATGGTTTTGTAAATGACTTGCTGTTTTTTCTAATGATTGCTTAAGTCGAACAGTTGACATGGCTGCCGCAACTGCATCTGCTGCTCCACGTTATGCACCTGAAGATCCCACTCTCCCGAAGCCATGGAAGGGTTTAGTTGACGGGATTTCTGGATATCTATACTTCTGGAATCCTGAAACCAATGTTACTCAGTATGAGAGGCCAGCTCCACAGCCAGACTCCATAATCAAGGCTAGTTCTACTCCAATGAGTTCATTGATGCAAGGGCCTTCTGATGTTCCTCGTCATGACTATGTGTCAAGCAAGGAAGGCAGCAGATATGGAAGTTATAACAATGGGGTCGGAGCAAGGAATGATGAGGTCTGTTGCAATCAGTTCCCAACGATCTCTGTATATCAATTTTATAGTGACGAATGGACTATATGCTTTATAGCTACCTGGCTCTTGATATTACTTTTTCGAATAGCCTTTTTTCATGTGTATTGACTGCTTTTGTAGAGTGCTGGAAGTGGAAATGCACCAGTGAATATTGGATTTGGAGGTGATATTATGAAGGTTCAAGGACCCGCGGCTTCGGTGGACGGTACTTCTGCAGAGTCTTTTCGTCGCCGCCATGAAATAACTGTATCTGTGAGTATATGCTTCCTGTTTGAATACAACAAGGCATCACTTTTTAATTTATCTAATATATCATTCTGTTGTCACCAGGGTAGTAATGTCCCTCATCCTTATATATCATTTGAGTCAACTGATCTCCCTATTGAGATTCTTAGAGAGGTAATTTGAAGTTCACCTATTCTCGTACATAGCATTAATGGAGTGACTTATCCATTAATTTTCATGGATTACAAAACAATCATGATTATTTTGCTATCATTTCTATTTCAAAACTTTCCTGTTATTCTTCATCCTGGAACAATTACACAGCATGTTTCATTCTCAGATAGTACTGTGTAGTAATCTTGAAATTCTAAATACCATAATAGCAAAGATGAAATAGTCAAGCATAGTCGCAAAGCTTGATAATTCTTGGCTCGAGTTTCAGACTTCAAACTCATTTTCCTTTTAAATCTCAAATTTGTCGCAGGTGCGATATTTGCTCTAGGTAGGAGCCAATGTCGTACACTGTGCCTTCCTCTGTGTGGTGGGCTCGCCTGTATGTAGGAGCCCTCATATGGTGGATCAAACCTGTGAAGGGCTTTCCGAATCATCCAGTATTGTGATCTGGCCTGCTATTATGTGATGATTCAGTTTGCCCATTAGTCTGAGTGTCTGACTAAAGAAGAAACCTCATCCTACCTAAGCTTGTTTCAGCAATTAATGGCTGCCCACGCATGGAGGATGGTGTTTCTTCTTTCATTAACCATGTCCATATACGGATAAACTAAACAGATTAATAGAGCTGTTGCACATGCTTACTGCGGTCAATGGTATTTGTTTGCCAGTTGAAGAGTGCAGGTTTTGCCTCACCCACTCCAATCCAGGCACAATCATGGCCAATTGCTCTACAAAGCCGTGATATAGTTGCTGTTGCCAAGACTGGTTCTGGAAAAACTCTTGGTTATTTAATTCCCGGATTTATTCACATCAAACAGAGCCGTAAGAATTCTCAGATGGGTCCAACTGTTTTAGTATTGTCGCCTACAAGGGAGCTGGCTACTCAGATTCAAGATGAAGCTGGCAAATTTGCTAGATCATCTAGGATTTCTTGCACAGTATGGTTCTAAGATCTGTCAGTCCCATTTTTGTTTTGGTGTCAGTTATTTAATATTGCTAACTGTTGAAAATTTATTCTTTGAAAGTGTTTGTATGGTGGTGCGCCAAAGGGTCCCCAACTAAGAGACCTTGACAGAGGGGTAGATATTGTGGTTGCTACGCCTGGTCGCCTGAATGATATATTGGAGATGAAAAGGATTAACCTCAGTCAAGTTTCATACTTGGTTCTGGATGAGGCAGATCGCATGCTGGACATGGGTTTTGAACCTCAGATACGGAAGATTGTCAAGCAGATACCTGCCCGCCGTCAGACACTCATGTACACAGCCACTTGGCCAAAAGAAGTGAGGAAGATCGCGGCAGATCTTCTAGTTAATCCGGTTCAGGTCAACATTGGCAATATTGATGAACTTGTCGCTAACAAATCTATTACCCAGGTATATGTCTACCCACACGTTGAATCGGTCTAGGTCTTGAACATCTTTTGGTTGTTAACACTCTTATTATGTGTGTAGTATGTTGAAGTCGTGCCTTCAATGGAGAAACAGAGACGCTTGGAGCAAATATTGCGATCTCAGGAGCCAGGATCAAAAGTTATTATTTTCTGTTCAACAAAAAAGATGTGTGATATGCTTTCCCGCAACATTAGTCGTCAGTTTGGTGCCGCAGCTATTCACGGGGATAAATCTCAAGCGGATAGGGACTACGTTCTGAATCAATTTCGATCTGGAAGGTGCCCTATACTTGTGGCGACTGATGTTGCTGCTCGAGGTCTTGATGTCAAAGATATAAGGTTGGATATTCACTGTTACTCTTCACAATATCTCGATGTTATTTGTTGAAAGGAAAGCTTGTTCAAACTTCAGCATTTATCTTTTTCTAATGCAGTCTTAACATACCTGAAAATTTCTTGTCAAATATCTCAAAACATACTATGCTTCGTGTTATATTTGTGACTTGACGTCCTTATGGTTCTCAAACAGTAAGTTCTTCTTCAATACAGTTTCATAGCAACATTAGAGTTTGCATGCCAAAGCACATGCTTGTTTGAAGGGCTAGTTGTATGATCAGGATATAGCGTGTTACATGGGGCCATTTGTTGGAGATGTTACTTAGCTAAATGATTAATTTGATACCTTTCATTTTCTGCATTTTTTATAAATTAAATGCAATTCTTTGCGGTTTATCAGTCGCATCTTTTTTGTTGCTGAATAGCTGTATAATGTTATCATTTATGTTTACAGGGTGGTCGTGAACTATGACTTCCCGACAGGAGTAGAGGACTATGTACACAGGATAGGAAGGACTGGCAGGGCTGGGGCCACTGGTATTGCATATACCTTCTTCTGTGACCAAGATGCAAAGCATGCTTCTGATCTCATCAAGGTTTTGGAAGGTGCAAATCAGAAAGTTCCACCAGAGATACGCGATATGGCCTCACGCGGTGGTGGGATGATGGGCAAGATGAGGCGCTGGGGACCTGGTGGTCGTGACTCAGGATTTGGTGGCAGTGGCGGCCGTGGTGGTTCAGGATACGGAGGCCGTAGTGATTCAGGATATGGGGCAAATGGTGGCGGAAGGTATGGAGGAAATGGTAATGGGGCTAGCGGCTGGGGATTTACGCCAGCAGCTACAAACTGGCAAGATAAAACTGTAGGTGGAGTGCGAGGCCCTGGCAATGATTCACGAGACAGGTACGTGATTATCAATTTCTCGGTAGTTTTGGTCTTCTCTATTGCGCTCTTTCACAAGCACGTCTGTCTGATATTATGATACCACAAATTGACATATTTTATTTTGTGCAGGGATCGTGGTGGATATGAAAGGGGCTATGATGCACACAAAACAAGGAGCCGTAGTCGTAGTCCTGAAAGATTTACCAGGAAGTGAAGTTGAAATGTGCCAGTAACAATTGGCTATATTTACATTGAACATGGATTACATTTTGGAAAGGCTGATAACTAGACTCTAGCTTGATATGTGAACAAGATATGCCTTTTGGTTGGTGCAGTCTCTTCTGATAATTTTCAGTGCAAAAGTAGGCATGCCCCTCTTTGTCCGAAAGATAAAGAAGAATGTGTCTGCATAGATGAGTTGAATTACAACTGACATTACATATGTATACATTCAACTATGTATATCTGGTATGGAGACTTGTGAATTTTGCCTTTCCTTTTTACTGTTGAATTCAAGTTATGATCTTTTGTTTCTCAATTTCTCACTCATTCTGGAAAATTATAAGAGAGATTTTGTGTTAAGTTTACATGAAGATCGATTTCAAAAAAAAAAAAAAAAGTTTACATGAAGATTGATAATCAAAGACGCGATCCAAAACTACCACATAATTTTTTAAAGGAGCTCAGTATAAGTTTTGATCATACAAGTGTAATCAATGCAAACAATTCAGTGCCTTCAGACTAATGACATAAGCTACCTACAAATTTCTTAAGCAACTTCAAAAGCCCTAAAAATTGCCAGAAGGTCTTCCATGATGACTGAAGGAGAAATTGTATTTAAGTTAGATGCATTTTAGTCTAGCAAATGTCAGATAGCCTGTGTGACCTCTAGCGTCAGGCGATGGCCTTGCCAAAACTTGGCGGGGAATATTACTCTCATTATCTTCTTGCGAGCCTTGCTTTCTTTTTCGTGGATGGGTCACAATGGAACTGTCTTCATACCCGTCCTTGATGTCCACTTCACGCACTTCATAACTTCGCACAAGTATCTCAAATGTTTTAATATCTGCAAAAAGGTAGGAGCAGTGTCACAAAATTACCCAACATTTTAATTTTGACTAGTATCTGAAATACGATGAAATCATACCTGTGAAATTGGACCGAAGGACTTCACATGATCGCTGTACTTGCTCGATGCAAGGCGAGAAGGAACAAATAACACCATCCTGCTTCAACATCTTTTCAGCAGAAGGAATGGCCAGCCATGGTTGAGGTAGGTCGAGGAAAACAGAATCAGCAAGCCCAATAAACTCATTCGGAAACCCCTCACCCTGAATATCCCTTACACCAACGGTAACTAGGCTGCTTAATCCTGTTTTCTCAAAATCCTCCCTGTAACCTTAGACAAAATACCAAGTTAGAAAAACTCGATGACTCAGTTGCTAAGCGAGCATTTTTCAGAAATTGGGCAGAAGCAACATTATAAACAGCACAAGACGAGGCGAGCAAACATTTTTCATCACACAGAACACAGTTAGCTTAGATAAGCAAATGAGGGGATGAGGTCATTTACCTCGCTGACGATGCTCTTTCTTCATGGAAATCAAACGTATACACATGCCCTGTCGGAGCAACTGCCCTAGTGAGCGAGGTAGTCAAAGATCCACTTCCCGTTCCAGACTCGAGCACAGTACATCCAGGAACCACTTCTAAATACATCACTATCAAACTTATATCAGCAATATAAAGAATCTGAGTTCTGTGATTCAAAACCAAAGTCCACAGCTCCGGAGTCGGAGCCAACAAGTAGATAAATTTTCCTTTGTTGCTAAACACTTTAGACCCAAACGGCTTCCCTATCCACTCCGAATGCTTATACACTCCAAATCGGTTCTGCAGTACCGAACCTGCACATACTTTTATAGCCTTCATTATGTCATGCCTCTCGTACGCAATTACCAAGTCTCCTTCGGCTATACATCGCTTGAACGATAGCTGCTTTGTCGCGTCTGTCGGCAACATTTTGGTAGCCTTCCTACAATTTTCAACCACAGCAATGACTCACTCAATTTCAACACACACCACCATATAAATTCACAAACTAACTAAAAATCAATACACGGGAACGGAGAAAATCAACAATAAATGTCTCGTTACTCCAGTTGAGCACATCAATCTGTACAATCAATATCAGACCAAAATAAACCCTAAACAGCAGCACAACAACAACAAGTCAACAACAACCAAGCCAGTGACAAAAATAATAAAAATATTAACTTTACCTGAAAGAACACAACAAAATGCGATTCTGATAAAAACCTTGGTGAAAACGAGCTCCAAGTTTCCGATCTATCCACCCAGCGGCATTCGCTGAAACGAAGAGAACGAGCAAAACTGCTAAGCCAAAATTTTCAAAACCTAAAAATTGTGGTAGTTCTTATAAATTCTTAATCGAATTTTGTTTTTGATAGAATAATCGAATTAAATAGTAGAATAACTATAATTTTAAAATAAGAATATTTTACACAATAATTCGAAATATTTTGTTGTTCATATAACACTTCTATATCTTTTCCTTAAATATTATATATGTCGTGAAAAGTATGGATGTAGAGAAATTTAAATGGAGAAGAATATGAACTTGTAAGCCAGAATTGTAGAGAGAAATATAAATAGAAATATTATTGTTTGATGATTGATATTTTATTTTATTTATGGGTTAAGTTCAGGTGAGAATTACATATACGGCGAGAAATAAGAAATTTTATTAGCCGTCAGATTAGTATAATTAACGGTTTAGATTAATCTAAAATTCGTAATTATTTATCTAATTAATACCAGTTAGAGGGCAAATTAGGTATGAGAAATAAGTCAAAACCGCAATCCCTAATTTGTCTCGCGAAAATCCCTAAAACGAAGATAGAGAGCGACCGAGTGCTAGCGATACGAGAAGAGTGCGAAATCAGTGCAAAACCTAATTTTCGACGACCGGAGGAGGCTGACGACCGACCGAAGACACGGATTTATGGCGGAACAAGGGAAACCGCCGAAGAAATCGACGGATGGTTACGGTACGGCAAAACAATTTTGGCTACCATATGCATTCTAGGGTTTCAAGTTAGGGATTCGTATCTTTTTGGCGACCATACGCATTCTAGGGTTTCAAGTTAGGCATTCTAGGGTATCAAGTTAGGGATTTGTATTTTTTTTGGCGACTACAAAATGCGTTACTTTTAACAGTAAATGCGTAACCTTTAATATTTCTAAAATGCTTTTAATGCATAGAGTTTTGGCGAATATACGCATTATAGGATATTCAAGTCTGGGATTTTCGTTATTACCGTTTGGGTTAATAATGTCGTGTCTCCTTTCGATTAATATATATTCAGGAACTTCGTTTTAAAATGTGAAATGTTTGCAGTGCGGACTGCCAGTGTTTCAGTAGTTGAAGATTGCTAAAATATTACCACAAAATGCGTTACTTTTAACAATAAATGCGTAGCCTTTAAGTTTCTAAAATGCGATAAATGTTTCTGCATTAGTACTTTAGTACTTCTGTTGAGAAGTGTTGCGATAAATGCGTAGGCTCAAGATTGCTAAAATATTAGTGCTTTAGTACTTCTGTTGAGAAGGGTCCTCTGCATTTAAGTCATACCAGTAAGGAAATATTGTTTGTGTCGCACTCATTTGGTAGCCTGCACCTAAAATGTTTCTTTTATGGTTTCTTACATGACCCATGACCGTGTCCTTTGCAGCTCAAATGATTTACCCGATATTATGAAGCAAATGCCACCTCTGACAGAGAAAATAAATGAAGATCTTGCCAACTCCATCCTTCCTCGCATGACCCATCATATGAAATCATGATCGGGTCTCCCCTCACTACCTAAATCAACTACAATCATCTACAATCATCTGAAGGCGCCGCAATTCTACTCATCTACCTAGTGCGGATTTGTTTGAAGCCCAAGCAAAAACCAAGCAACTCCAGCATGAACTTGAAGGAGCTCTCGAAGCCCTAAAGAAATCTCAGTGCTGTAGTCCCTCTACCTAGTGTAGATTTATAATTCTCATTGTTGTAGTCCCTTCTCCAGAAAAAAGGATGATGTTGCAAATTTTATGTTACGCATTTTGTTTCAATTATTATGCATTTAGTTTCAATTCCTACGCATTTTCGTGATTAAAACATCATAATAGGTAATTGTCATTATAAAATGCGTAAGATTAAATGTAAAATGTGTAAGATTTAAAGTAAAATGCGTAAGATTTAAAGTAAAATGTGTAAGATGTAAATTAAAATGTGTAAAATGCTTCCTTAAAAAACATGTTTCGACTCTGTCGGCTTTCGTCACATCTTCGAATTTCAATCCATCGACGAAAAAGGGATGTTGTAGTCCCTCTACATAGTGTAGATTTATAAGTCTCATTGTTGTAGTCCCTTCTCCAGAAAAAAAAGGATGATGTTGCAGATTTTATGTTACGCATTTTGTTTCAATTATTATGCATTTTGTTTCAATTACACAAATTTTCGTAATGGAAACATCATAACAGGTATTTTTCATTATAATATCCGTAAGATTTAATGTAAAATGCATAAGATTTAATGTAAAATGCGTAAGATTTAAAGTAAAATGCGTAAGATTTAAAGTAAAATGCGTAAGATTCCCGGTAAAATGCGTCATATTCCCATAAATCCGTATGATTTCCATGAAATGCGTAGCCTTAAACTTAAACGAAATGTGTTTGCCTCCTATGATTCTGGCCAGAAGACAATGTACCATGACTGGACCAATCACAATTTTGACAAAGCGAAATTTTTTCCTCGACGCATCTAGCAAGTGCAAGCTGAGCATTGCATCTTTCACACAGCAATGCCCTTGAATGTCTTTTAGCGAGGGCATTGGCAGAATGAACACTCTGATCGCATGATAAGCACAAGCATGCATCATCCGATATGCAGTATACCATGGATCTCTGATCTCCACAAAAGTCACATAAATAACCAATACTCGAAAAATCGTATACCAATACTTTCAGCGCCTAGTCGATACCTTCAGTATTGAAAAACCATCACTTTAATTGCTGGAGAATACATTAAAACCTGCGAAAGGAAAGCCAAATTCTTCAACAATTTGGTTCTACAAAACTGCATGTTTTCACAAATATGATAAAAATCAAAATCAGTAAATCATAGAAAATGAATCAAAATGATGACAGTCACAATCCAGTTTTATGGCACAATCACAAACATGTTCAACTTTCCTAATTGAGCAGCTTCTCACAGAATATCAACCGACTGACAGACCAACAACCCCATAAATGAAATCGAACTGAAGACAAAAATATGACACAGACACAATCGAATCAACCAAACCCCATTTCAACAAATCAAAAAAACCCCAAAAGCGTCAAGACCCAAATGAAACAGGAAACCTGGGAAAGAGGATAAGATTTACGAAACAGTACCTTTTGGAGATAAAAATAGGAGCTTTGGTAAGAAATTGAGAGAGAAACAGACAGCGGAAAGGTCGGATTTTTAATGTGTTTGGGAAGAGAACAGCTTTCGTCCCCCAACAAAGGTCGGATTTTTAAGGTCGGACCTTTCGCAGGTTTTTCAATTGTCGAACGAGTTCATTAGGGTTTTGCCAGTCGAACGCGATGTCGGAGGATCCGCCTGGGGTGAAGAAGCCATCGAATTCGGCTGCGAAATCAGATTCGGCTGCGAACTCGAATATCTGATTAGGGTCTGGTTTGACGAGAGGGGATGCGAGCTCGTCGAAGAGATGATTTTTGATGAGTTGCAGAGCTGAGAAATCGCCTGCAGTGGCCAGTGGCCATGGAAATAAGGGTTTTTCGATAACAAGGAAGAACGACTTTCCAAAAACATGAAAGACGATCGAAAAACAAAACGTAACTTCTGCGATAAAATAGGGATTAATTAAAAGTAGATTAATCAAATGACAAATATACCCTCAATCACGTATTTAATCTGAAAATTAATGCAAAAAAATTAATTAAATCCGGACCGTTTAAAAAATAATCCAACGGTTTTTAAAATTTCTTATTTCTCACCAAAACTGTCATTTCTCATATGATCCTAACTCTTTCATTTATTACCTCAACATCAACATGATAGCTATTTTGGCTTATATATTTGAAATTTAAATGGTTTCTTTTTTTTATTTGGTTGAGAACATTGCATCTTTCATGACAAATCGTATATCATTAGGTAACACTATTTGTGCTCTTCCATACCCTTCAATAAGATTTGATGCAACAGATATTGTATTGATATTAGCCTTTAACTAATTCAAGATGTGAAATACATATTTAGTCTCTCATAATTGTGCATGTTGTTGCACTATTCGCGAAACATAGCGATAGACCGTCATCTTTCATCTTAATTGGGACGATAATATTCATGTCTCATCGACAGATAAATAATAAGTAAAATTAGAAATACTTTTAATGTAGCAAAGCATAAAACATAAAATACTTAAAAATAAACGCTTAAACTTTAATAAGTAAGACATCATCTTTTATGTCATCTTCCCATTACCTGATTAGTAATTTATCAAACTCTCCATTGACCTCTTTAAAACAGTCTCCGATATCCAAATGGGTAACATTCATATATGTCCAAATTGGTGATATCCTTAAGATCATCACTTTATTCAGTGAAATTTATTTTAACACATTTGCCCTTCAAAGAGATAGGGATCTTTGAAAGTACAAATACGATCCCAGTGATATTTTTCAACATATCTTTACTCAAAATATGTTCACCGCATAACATCAATTGAAAAGTGATTCTTAACATTGCGGATTTGTACTAGCATACAATTTTATAATCTTGCAAATGTAAGTGTATCCAATCAAAGTGAGTTTTAGAGAGATCACTATCCCTTTTTTTTCTTTGGTAATCGTACATTTTCTTTTAAACCATTTCAAAGGATTTAGAGATCTTTGAATGTCAAATATTCATATCGATCCCTCATGAAGATGATGACAAAAGGAATTCATGGCTTTTACCTTATTTTGATTCCTTATTTCATAGTATCTTATAGATACATGACATTAAGATGGATTTCACGAATCTACGCCAAATAATTATTGCCAAAATTTATCTAGAGTATAGAACTCAGGCTTTGTTGCATTTGATATTGCAGCTTGATAGGATAAGCATAACCTAAATGAAATTCCAGTAATAAAATAATAATAATGTAATCATTAGTCACATAAAATTAAGCATATATGCTAATTGATTCAAAGAACACAATTAGAAGAAAAATATCACGCATGACATATAGAGCATGTGAAAGCATACATGGTAAACATAAAAGAAAAACATTTTCTGAACGCGTAAGATGAAGCATATGTTAACAGTTTAAAGAACATAGTTAAATGACAATATTCATGATATAACATAAAAGACATAAATTTGACGTATGCATACATCTATAAACATAAAGAAATTGATTCTCTCAAATGCGGAGCTATTTTGAGATTTATCCCAAATGCACTCAATGTTGTCATCATCGCATCGTGTAAAGAATAAGATGGAAATAGGTTTTGGATCACTATCTTGGACAATTCGTGCTGATAAAGTGTTGTGGAAATATGTGAATATGGAGTTGAAACTCAAATGTATAAGAACATGAACATATAGGAGAGAAATGCAGAGATTGTATTACTTGATGACTGATATTTCATTGGTACATAATTTTTAGAAGTGATCCCTTTATATTAAGAATACATTAATATGTGAAAAAACTAATAATTAAGATAAGTGTAAGAAGCACACCACTGGACACTCATTAGCCACTTAGGGCACACCATTGATCCTCTTAATGATACTATTATATAGCTTTAAAATATTTATTGTATGAGAAATATTTTTCTAATCTTCCTAATCCAGAAATCTTTCAAAACATTTTACATGTAATTCAATATTAATTAGAGAAAAGTACAGTTTGTGAACCTGAACTATCACCATTTTCCAACATGTGAGCTCTATACAAACATCCAAACAGAGTGCGAACTATCAAACATTATTCTAAATTAGGGGCATCGTCTAACGCCGTTAGGGTTTTCTTAATGCCGTCCAACATCATTAATTTCGTTAATTAATAAATTAATTAATTTTTTTTGTAAAAAATCTCAAAAATTTTACAAAAAAATTAAAATTGTCAAACTTAATTTAAAATGTTAAAAAATTATGGCCAAACTTTTTATAAAAAAATTTACAACAAATTTAAAATTGTCAAACTTTTTTTAAAAATGTTAAAAAAATTATAGAAATTTAAATTTATAAAACTTTAAAAAATTTAGCTTGAGTTCAGAAAAATTAGAGAATTTAATAAAAATGTTTACAAATTTGTAAAAAAATTAATATAAAAATTATAAAAAAATTATAAACTTTAATTCTTATAAAATATGAATATAAAATATTTTAAAAATAGAAATTACAAACTTTAGAAAATATTAAACACAACATGAAAAATATTTTTATAAATTTCTTTAATTTTTTAAACATTTTTTATAAAATTATCTATATTTTTAACCCAAACTATAATTTTTTAAATTATTTAAATTTCAATTATTTTTTTGTAATTTTTTTTGTATGTTTTTCTATTTTTTTAACATTTTTTAAATAAAGTTTGGCAATTTTAAAAATTTTATTAAAAGTTTTCGTTTTTTAATTAATTATTAATTGACAGAGTTAACGCCATCCAACGGTGTTAAGGAAAACCCTAACGGCGTTCGATAGTGCCCCTAGTTTGGAAAAATATTTGATAGTTAATTCGCACCTTGTTTGGAAGTTTTTATAGTTCATCCCCACAAGTTGGAAAATTGTGATAGTTCAGGTCCCCACTGTACTTTTCCCTATTAATTAATAAAAAAATCTTGCAAAATACATTAATAAAATCAATCGTTTGAAAGTTAATTACTAAATCGTGTATTTATCAATACTTATTAACTTCCAAAAAGACCAATATGTTATATATGGGTCGTGATCCCATGAGAAGCATATATCTTGTGAGAAATTGAGAATTTTCATGTTCGTCCATCTCGTTTGATTTACGGTCTAGATTAATCATACTTAATTTTAAAATCCGTTTCTTTATCCCGGTTAACTACGTAAAAAAATATTATCGTCAAAATAAACATCTAATTAACCGTAATCAATCCAATTTCGGAAACCCACCAGTTTTAAGGGCATGACCCCAGTGGCGGATCTGTGTGCCCAAGAAAATGGATTAGAAAATCAATGGGATAGTCATTTTCCCATAGAAAATTGTAAGGGCAATTATGAATTTCTTTTAATAGAACTGATATTCATTCGAAAAGATGAATGGGAGATCAAATTTTTCATGGTAAACCAAATGCAAACAATTGTACGAATGAACGGCCTTGAATGGTAACAATAAAGTTTTATTGGAGAGCAAACATAAAAAAACACGAGAGAGATTTCATAATGGGAGATTAAAGTCTCAATCTCTAAAAATTCTTCGCGGAATCTTACTAGTGAATCTTCTGTTTTGAATGTAACGACACTTTTTTTTGCTAGGAACATATGCATAGAACAATTTATCGTGTTCAATAGACATAATGAAAGTTCCATTGCTAGCAAACCCCATCAGCTGCGAGTTCACACACGTTTGATTTGTAATAATGGAATATGCTAGCTCCTGAGTTGTCGCATTCTTTTGTTTTATAAATCTCCATATTTTGATGTTTGGGCAATCCCCGATGTAGGACACAATCAGATAAAGAGATTCATCGTGATGCCTTAAATCTAAAGACCATTCCCTCGAACGCCATGTCTCCATATTCAGTGCCGGTGGCCATGATGACACTGTTGATAACTTCTCTTCTGCTAAACACAACTTCATTAAAACATTTGACGTGTAATGCTTATCTATATCGCTGTAACCAATATATCCACCAAACATCTCCGCGAAAATTACATTTTACTTTGCTCAAGGTGAGACGAATCCGATGATACACAATACACTGTCCTCCACTCATCTGACCTTAAAGCTCGTATCATAATTAGAACAATTTCATAATTATCATCTCTCAAAACGATCTTATAATCATTATCAATTTTGTACTTGATCTTTTCCTGGGTCAAATTATCAATTTTATCCTTAATTAATTTAAATATAATTAGTAATTTGATAAATGGAAATATAATTTGTTAACGAATGCTGGAAAAGAGGCCCATTTATAAGCCTAATAAGAAACCCAAATGGACTCGTCTTCTTCCCGGTCAAGCCAGCAGCTACGTAACCGTTGCCGGTGCTCCAACTACTCCAAATTCGAACCGTCGTCGATGTCGCCGGAGCGTATCGCCACCGCAACAAATCTTCCACATACGAAAATGTTACCAATCAACCCGATGATCAGCTTCTAAACCCAAAAAAAAAGCATTCATGAATCGTTTCCAATCCATTTCATGGCGGTTGTGCTTCTTCACATCCTCATCTCTCTCGCCTCGATCGCTTTTTCTGATCCTCGAGCAGACATATTATGGCGCTCGTGTTCGGAAGGTCATGCAAAGAATACGGGGAATTTCAGAAAGGCGTTTTACAACATATCTTCGGGGATGGAAGATGAGATGAGGCGGAATAAATTGGCGTATGCCGAAGGCGGTAGTACGGACGAGAAGGTGTTTGTTTATGCGCAGTGTGTAGATGATTTGACTGACGAGGATTGCAATATGTGCTTCGCGCAGATACGCACGCTTCTACCTGGTTGCTTACCTTCGGCCGGTGGCCGCGTTTACTTGGATGGTTGCTACATTAGGGTTGATAATTATGATTTTTACAATGATTCCAGGATTTTGGATAATTTTGTGGTAGGAATTTTTCGTTTTTGGTTATGTATTGTATTTTGTGTTCTCAGATTTGGGGATTTTGAGATTTTTTAGGTTTAATTTATTTTTCTTTCTGCCAGGGATGTGGGGACACTGATTTTGATAATGAGGAGTATATTAGTGATGTGAAGGAAATGTTAGCCGGACTTAAGACCAATGCGCCTGATAACAATGGCTACGTGGCGCTGCAAGAGGCTGCAGTGTTGCCAGGAGTGTATGGAATGGCTAATTGTTGGAGGAATATGAATTCCAATAGCTGTGTCTCGTGTCTTAATGCTGCATATGAGACTGCATTGAAATGCCTTCCATCTTCCGAGGGGCGTGTAGTGAACACTGGCTGCTTCTTACATTACTCCGATTATAAGTTTGCTAATGATGTTAAAGTTGGAACTAAGAAAGGTTCGATTCTTTTGATTGCTTCCATTTTTTCTCCCGCGTCATAAAATGAGGCCTTTCGATCTGGACTTACTAGAAAGCCTCACATTATAATCTATAGGATTTTGAATAACTACTGTGAGATTTGGCGTGGATGATGATGATGATGAATATACTGAATAACATAGATTTAGTTTCTGAATTAGCTATGTTTGCTCCTGAAAATTTTATGACTGCTTAATAACACAAAATAATATAAAGTTGACGATAACTATCAAGCATGAACTCTTATTCTATCAGCAATCTTACGCTCTTTTTAATCTGTATTGTAGATGCAATATTAGCTTATGCATCATACATTCTCGGAGCTGTTGCAATTTGTTTGACAGTAATAGGCGTAGGTTTCTTCTTGGGAAATACAGCCTACCGCCATCTGCTGACTCAACATAAAAATCCAGCTCCAGGTATTACACACTTCTGCAGCTAATATATTATTCTTCTTCAGCTACTGGTCAACTTGATTTTCAATATTTCTGCTCTCTCATCTAACATGCTCGTGGTGTAATATATCTCAATCGTAAGAAAAAAGGAAAAAAGAAAATCTCAATTGTAACTCATGTCGTCACCCATAATGTGTTGCACTATTGAGTCACTCATTAGATCATCATCCGGTGTTGACTGTTATTAAGCATAAGACTTTCCCCATTTAAACATTAAATTGACATGAATTTTTCCTTCTCTTAATAGAATTGGACACAGATCCATCAGTACAAGAGAGGACCTTGCAGTTTCTGCAGTTCAAATATTCAACACTGCAACTAGCAACAGAAAACTTCAACGAAGCCCATAAAATTGGGCAGGGTGGGTTCGGTGAAGTTTTTAAGGTGGTTTAACTTGATTCAGTTTGTTTAGTCAATTATTTTTTACAATCCAAGTATCTAATGGATCCGGACCCTAATTTCTTTACTTTATGCCACCATAAGCAGGGCACTCTAAAAGACGGCAGAGAATTTGCCATCAAACGCTTGTTTATGAATGGAAAATCTCAATCTCAGGATATATTTACTGAAATGGATATCATCAGCAAAGCTCAGCACAAGAACTTGGTTCGTTTTCTTGGTTGCTGTTTCACTGACTCTGAGAGCTTTATTGTCTATGAGTACCTTCCAAACAGAAGCCTCGACAGTATTTTATTTGGTAAGTGATTCAAACAGATTGCAAAATATGTGCACTGCAGTTTGTCTGCCTATCAGTTTCAGTCTTCCTACAAACATTTTGATGAAAGGTGGCTACTGATATTAATTCGCATCCTGTAAATTTTACCATTGTCACGGAAGACAGATACAGTGAAGAAAAAAGATCTGGACTGGAAGAAAAGGCTTGGAATCATTACAGGAACTGCCAGAGGCTTAGAATACCTTCATACAGAATGCCAAGTGAGAATAGTTCATAGAGACATTAAAGCAAGCAACATTTTATTAGATCTGAAATACAAACCAAAGATCGCAGATTTTGGTCTAGCAAGGTTTTCCTCGTGCGACAACTCCCTTATGACCACAACCATTGCAGGAACATTGTATGTGCCTTATCTGCCTTATTCCTATTTTATAAGCTGCATGAGTTGCTCATTTATTCTACCCTAGCTTATCTTCTCTACTAAAGTTCATTGATACAGCTGGGGCTTTATTTTTTGAAGAGGATATATGGCCCCTGAGTACCTTGCTCAAGGAAGATTAACCGAGAAAGTAGATGTGTATAGCTTTGGAGTTCTCGTACTTGAGATAGTCAGCGGCATACAAAACAACAAATTTCAGGCTGGAGACTGCCTTGATACTTTGGTCACTTATGTAAGCTTCGTGTACTTTACTAACATTTTCTTCGAGGAAACTACAGATGATACTCTTTTTTTTGTTTAGGCATGGAGGCAGTTCCAAACAAAAACATCATCTATAATTATCGACAGTAGTTTAAACATCGAGGAAGAGGAGGAAATCAAAAGAATCATTCATATAGGACTCTTGTGCACTCAAGAAGTTCCAAATCAACGGCCCGCCATGGGAGAAGTAATTGAAATGCTCGTCCAAAAACATATGGAGCTACCATACCCAGGGAAACCACCATTCATGATGGATTCTGTTGCTTCTCTTTCAGACAGCTCCAAATGGCACACTGCACGGTCTAGCTACTTCAGTGACCCCTGAACTCACTCAGAGTTGCCCATGCTGCAATCTCCAATCTTCCTGCCCTCACAAATGTGCATTGGCAAGCTGCACGTATTTCTTCTTTATAGTCTTGCGCCATCGCTCTGCAATGTTTTCCAAATGAAAGGCTGATCACAAAGAGAGTGTAAATTAATAACCAGGCAATGGTTTTGCACTCAAGTCTGTAAATTAGTGTATATGTATACAGACAGTTTTGCCTGGGCCGTGGTGTTTTCTAATTTTTGAAGAAATGCCAGTGTCACAGTTTGATATAACCAAATACTACAAGGACCAAAGTAAAAATATTCGAAATTCATCTTGAGTCCCTCCTACTCTTTATTTGTTGTCAATCTACACCACTATTCTCGTCTCTGTAGTCTGGACAGCTCCACCCTGACATCGCCGCGGACGGAATCTTATCAAGCTTCAACAACACTGAGAGTAGCGATTTTTGATTCCACCAAAGCGTCACCAATACTCGATCGGCTCAATTTCTCGAGTTCCAGTCGAAGTCAGGCTCCGATGGATTCATCCTGCATCGCTTCTCAATCAATAAACCTAAAGTAACTTCGCATCCTTACGCCTGCAAATCCAATTTCCTGTCATGAATTCGCCAATTAAAATTATTTTTTCCAACTGGGATTAATGAAGGTCGATTATGAGTGGAAGTGAGAGAAGAAAGCGCCCTGGGAAATTTCATGGAATCTCAGAAGCATTGAGAAGCGCGAGAAAAAGCAGGCATGCACCAGTTAGGGCTAGTTTAGGTTCTGGAAATGGCGGTTTGAGGAAGAGTTTGGTAGCTGGAGTTGGTGATAGAGATGGTGTCATTATTGTGGACCATGGATCAAGGCGCAAAGAATCCAATCTCATGCTAAGTATGGTTCGAAATATGGTGTTAATATTGTCTGGTGAAATGGTATTAAGTGTTTTGTTGTCATTGTTTAGTTTTGATGATTTGCAGATGAGTTTGTGGCCATATTTAGGGACAGAACTGGATATGCAATTGTGGAGCCTGCTCACATGGTATGAAATAGTTGCACTGTTCGTTGTTTTGATGTATGTGGAATGATAGTGCGTAGTAGTATGATTTAGGGTTGATTGGAATGGAATGCAATCTGGTGTTTTCTAGGTTGGAAATGTCATGTAAAAATCAACGATGCTAAACTCACTGACATAGTTTTAATCTAATGATTACATCGCTTGGAAACTTCTGGTTGGGGTAATTGGTTGATAATTTGATATTGTGGTTGTGCCTTGTGAAAAGCTTGGTTAGTCTTTAATGCGTGTTGGTATATCGCCTTCAAGTACTTCATTATCGTACATCTTAAGCGTGGTATTGGTATGTTTTATATAGGAGTTGGCAGAGCCATCAATACATAGTGCGTTCACATCATGTGTTCAGAAAGGCGCAAGTCGTGTTATTGTTAGTCCATTCTTCCTCTTACCTGGGCGACATTGGCAACAGGTCCGCCCACTCCAAATCAATAGCATGTTGTCTTTTCTTTTTCCACGGCTCACTTATATAGATAACACATTCCATATTTCCAATTTGCATAAATAAATTTCATTTTCTGCAGGATATTCCGTCCTTAGCTGCTGAAGCTGCAAAAGAGCACCCAGGAGTGCCGTATTTAGTAACTGCACCGCTGGGCCTACATGAGCTTCTTGTGGTATACATTTTTAAGCATACTGCCTGGTATTGTGAACATATTTACTCCCTTCATCTATTGACCTCATGAAACTAGTCATCTTCGCCCTCGCGAAGCAGTCACCTTGTCATGTTGTATTTTTTGCCAACTATGCTAGCATTTGAAGCTGTTTTGTCTTTTTTACTTCCATGCTTTCATGGATCATTGAATGTTGATCATTCATGGATCATATTTTTATTTCTACATCCTGCCACTGAAACGTACTTATGAGCTGTCATAAATATTTTCATCTGCTATCTTTTTGATCACAGGATGTCATGGATGACCGGATCAACCATTGCTTAAGCCATGTAGCTGGAGAAGCCGATGAATGTGATGTTTGCTTGGGGACCGGGAAATGTCAAATGCGTCACACTACAGAAGTTTAAAGTCAACACGACTGTGTTTCAGACTACATTCATCCCCGTCCCATCTCTCAAGCATTAGCACCTTCAGAGACTCCCTTGAACTCTCAACCTCTCGTACCTTCTGAGACCTCCCTTTACTCTGAAGCTCTCGGCCAACGCTTCCCTGCACCAAGAAAAAGCAAACTCCAGGAACTCCACATTATGGGGATACACAAATCGACTGGGTTGTGTAAATGTGGAATTTCCCCATTTATGTTGTTTATTGTTGCACAGTATAGGGTGGCACATAAATGTCTAGGACCACATTGTACTAACTTCGAAGTTCAATGTCAAACAAACGAGTTAAGGTGCTGAGATTGTAACATGTAAAACTAAGGGCCAAATTGAAAAATATAAAATTCTAATTTGGTCCCCTTTTGAAGCGTTTGTACATCTAACACCTCTTCATCTCCTCTTATCAAATATCAATCCATACAACCCAGAAAACTTCAAAACCCAGGGGCCACGAATTGCTCCTTGCATTCATCCTCAGCAACTCCGCCGTACACCGCCGTCTCCGGCGACCTTAGCGAACTGCTCTAACTCAGATCTGATTCGATCGTTTTGACCCGCTTTAATCCCCGCATCCCTCCGCCCGTTTCACCGATGATTGTCTGTCGTTTTCGAACGGTTCCTTTTTCGGATTAGGGATGAGAATCTAATCGCGCGGAGATTCAGGTAGGCCTGCGACAAATTTTGTTTAGTACGGAGTTTGATAGGATATATATTATTCGAAAACCCTAGTCCTGAACTTCTTCGGATTTGTGTAATGATGGCTGTTTTGTTGCCCTTAGTTTTAGTACGTTTTGATTGATTCACCAATCTCACTTGATGAATTTTCACGTGTGATTTAGGTTTAGTATTTTTTTTTCTTTTGATTATTTTTATGTGCTTCGTTTTGGCTTGTTGATGTTTAGAGTTTAAGGTGTGTAACTGTGTCCGTAGCTTAAGTGGACTGGTTCGGTATTGGTTGAACTTATGTTTGTAGATATCATCTGCATCAGAGGATGAGTTTAATTAGTTGCTGTATTCTATTTTTCAAAAATAAATATACATCATCTGGTGTATGTATTTACGCAACGGAATTATACGTATCATGTCAAAGAAAGTTATTTTAATATGGCCATGCCAAGGCACAATTGGTGTGTGGTGTGTCGTTGGTCAGTAAGATGTTCGATGCAACTTGATTGGATCTATTATGGATAAGGAGTTATATATATTTAGGTCATTTGTGTCCAATTAGTCAGAAAAGCTGTAGTAAATGTAAATGACAGCATAAAGCTCATTAAAATTTTGATTGTAGGATTATCGTAAAGTACTTAAAGATGACACTCTGAATAGGCCAAAGAAAATTGAGGATTATGAAAGAAAATGTAATTATATAAGACGATAACAATGGCAAAAGATTTGAACAAAGCGCATTCTCATGTTAGAACATATATACACCTATTGACATTAGTACATATATACGCATATTTATGTGACTCCTAGTGAATTGATGCTTAATGTGTGCATTTGCTCACCAGGATGATGTAAAAATATCACGATGGATAGAATAATGAACCATTCAGTAAAAGTCATAGTAGGTTTTGACCGTTGATGCCTCCAACGGTTGTTTTCCTCCTCTGACTGCAGGCTGCTTCACTTTAAGAGTCCTTAAATATAAGTTAATATGTGCTTGAGACATGAGGTTTTGGCGGCTATATTAAATAATATATGAAAAATGGGGAAATTCAATGGTAATTCAGTTAAAGCGTGTAACATGTGTTTTACATATCTATGTATTGCACATGT
Source organism: Rhodiola chrysanthemifolia (assembly GCA_033675395.1). Classification (NCBI taxonomy): domain Eukaryota; kingdom Viridiplantae; phylum Streptophyta; class Magnoliopsida; order Saxifragales; family Crassulaceae; genus Rhodiola; species Rhodiola chrysanthemifolia. Next base: position 37,463,786 of record CM066204.1, read on the forward strand.
AAGACAATGATTGGTTCCCTCCTCTCACCTAAAGGCCTCTGCCCTCTATTTAAAAGATGTCCGTGGATGTTATCTTTGAATCCACCAGGAGATGTTAAATGTTGGAACATTAATTATCGCTTTGATGTTAATGAAAATGGAAAGATAGCAAAATTTTGTTCTTGTGCTATCTTTTTTGGTTCTTGCGCTATTGCTACTTAACACGGAAAATCAAGTGAGATCCATTTCAGATTTTCTTCTACAAGTTTAAAGGACACAGTTGTCTTGTATGAAAATGTCATCGCTTTGTGCACACTTAGCATTAAATGTTCCACTTTCTTTACTTTTATCTTGTCCGAGACGCGTATATTTTTGGTATTTTTGTACAATTAATGCTAGTTATTTTCCTTACAGGCTAGCGTCTGCAATTTTTCCAGAGTTTTGGCGATTGTGTCAGATGCTCACTAGAACAAGTGAAGCAGCATAAAATGGATCATAAGTTATCGTCATCTCGTCGAACTGGAGGTCTTTCGTCGTCTGGTAGTGATAGTGATCCTGAAAGAGAATTTAGTGGCGACGATGACGATCGCAACCATAAGCATCGTAGGCGAGAGATTAGATCTCAATCTTCTGAATTTGATGCTTCACAATCTGTCTCATCAAGACCTTTTAACAGACGGAACAAACCGTTCGATAATGGTCATCCCTTCAGGGGAAATGGTTCTCGAAATGGAGGATGGAGAAATGGTACTTTTGCCCCCTCAGAAAGTGATCGGCATTTTGAGATGACTATGCTTTCAAGGCCTCAGATGGATGTGAATCAAAGAATTGGACTGGGTCAAACATATTTCGGGGACTCCGGATTTGCTCGTGGAAGGGGAAGAGAGTCCTGGAACCAGCATGCTCCTAGGTTTGGCTCAATGGAGTTCTCACAAGCTGCTCATCAAGGATCTGCATCTCTGAATCTATTTGTTGGGAGGGGTCTACCAAATGTTGCAGGTGTGCCTAATGTACCATGGAACCCATATGGTTTACTACCTGGAATGCCTAGTGGGGGTCTAGATGCAATGCATTCTCTTGGAGTTAATTCAGCTCTTAGACCACCAATCAATCCTCCTTCGAATACTGGCATCATCCGTCAAAAATGTAGAGATTTTGAGGAACGTGGATTTTGTCTCAGAGGGGACATGTGCCCTATGGAGCATGGTGTCAATCGAATTGTTGTGGACGATGTTCAGGTACTTCACCATCTCTTTCCGCTTATCTGAGTTGTACAGTTTTTTTTAATGTTCTCATTCAATGATGTGGATGGGTTGAAACTTTAATCTGCCTGATTTGGTGTCTGGTTGAGAAAAAGCGTACTTTTAACTGAGTGTTCTACATGCCATATGTTTGTATCTGCTTCAGATTACTTTACCTGACTTCTGTTTTCTTTATCGATATGTAGGATGTTTTGGTGGATTTCTTAGTATTATGTATCAAGTGCATACTAACAGTGTGTGGTTTGTAGATATACTCAGCTGTAGGCCCACTCAAACAAAAGACCCTTATATGCCTATACTGGCTTTTGTTTGCAATCCTAATAGATGTTCTTTTATTCCCGAGAAGCGTTGTTTGACTAATTAGGATCTTAAAAGTATAAATCACTTTTTTATTTATAAAAAAAAAGTAGGTCCTAAGGTTCCCAAATTTAACTTACAAGTTGTACATTCACTTTCACGTGAAATAAAATGTTTGGTAAATTCCTTTTTAAGTAATATTTAAGCCGCTTGCATCTGGTTTCCAAAAATCCAAACATATGACCACACTGCAGCACAAGTTTCTTCGAAGTCTTAGTAACAACTATGATGCCATCAGGGGTCTCTTTTTGTTATACGAGATGAGGGTAGAGTTCCTAAAAATGATGGAAAGGTGAATTTGACATTGTATACTTGTTTACATATTTAAGAAGTTTTGCTTGAGAACATAGACGTCTTTACATCAATCCATCTTCTTTGCCAATATTTTCAAAAGATGTTTTGTTTCCAGCCTCATTCTTTCTGTGATTGGGTTCAGACTCAAGAATAGTAACATATTATCCTCATACTGCAGAGTCTTTCAAAGTTTAACCTCCCTGTTTCGCTTTCTGGGGGAAACACACTCGGTGTTGGAGGTGGATCTGGACCCCTACCGGCTGGCACGGCTTCCACAAGCTTATCAGCAAATGGTACAAAATTTCAAAGAAAGATGGGCAAATCTAAACATGCAAGGAGAGTGGCAAACAGTGATGCAGGCTGCAATGGGACTTTTTCTTGTTCTACTGCAGCTGGAAATGATTTCTATGATCCTGATCAACCCTTATTGAATAAAAGTGGACCTGATACATCAACTGCCCCATCACAGCCTTGCTCCCTGGATATTCAACAAGCTGGGTTTGATGGGGATCCTTCTAGTGCCACCCCTGGTGAGGTCCATAATGGATCTGCTATCCATCCTTTATGTGGAAGTGCGGGCAGCAGTGTTAGTACACACAATCTGACATTACCTTCCCTGGGAAATCTACATGGCTTCAATAGTAGACCAGAACTGAAGGGAAAAGTTAGTATGGTGCCAAATTTGTCGGGTCACAATGATTATACAAGGGGGAAGGAAGACAGCTCGGACAAGATTCAGGCTACCAGTGTTCAAGGGATACATGTTTTGTCTGAGGATAATGACACATTCTTGGATGCATCTCAAAGAAGATTAAAGGGATCTTTTCGTAATACCCAAAAACCACAACAGAAAGCCATGCGCACTATATTTGTGAATGGAATTCCCCAAAAAAATAACAATAAGGAGGCTCTTATATCACATTTTCAAAAATTTGGTGAGATCATTGACATTTATATTCCATCAAGTAGCGAGAAAGCTTTTGTTCAGTTTTCTACAAGGGAGGAGGCTGAGGCTGCTCTTAAAGCACCTGATGCTGTGATGGGTAATCGCTTCATTAAGCTTTGGTGGGCTAATAGAGACAACATTCCAGACCCTGGCGTTAGCATTGGTACTTATTCAGCTTCAACTCAAGTATCTGTTGGCAGTAAAGGAAAAAGTAATCAACTGCGAGCTCCAAAGTCAAATGTTACTCCTGCACCTTCTACAACTTCAAAGGTCAATGTTGTCCCTGTTTCCAGTAATCCATTTACTGTGTCAGATCAAAGTAAACATGTTTCCACTACTGGGCTGGCGTCTCTGGCACCATCGCAGAAGAAGCTAGAGAACTTAGAAGTGCTGAAAGAAGAACTTCGCAAAAAGCAAGAATTGTTGGACCAAAAGCGGAATGAATTCAAACGCCAGCTAGATAGGCTTGAGAAACAAAAACAGGTTAGAAATTTTCACTTTTCTCATTTCCACAATTCCACTACGCGTGTGCAGTATCGCTGTCTATTACATCTATATTCATGTTAACTGAACTCTTCATGTTACTGAGTTGAAGCTGATATTAATTTATACCATGTGCAGGCTGCGGGATTGAAAGGCGAGTTATCTTTGGAGCAACCTGCTAAAAGGCACAAGGGGATAATGGCTACTGATGTGGTTAAAGGATCGACTTTACATTCTGCAGATATCAGCACCTCAGTAACCTTATCTAGAGCAGAAGAGTTGGCAGAGAAGACAAAACCTGTAGAGAAGCTCTTAGTCCATGATCCCAGCAGCGCAGAAACCCTGCTCTCTCTGAAGCCCACAAGTCTGAAGATGCTTGCTCAATTGACGGCAAATGAAAATGTGCTTATGAACAGAAGCAAAATTGACAATCAGCCCAAAGCATTCATGATAGTTCCACCTTTACCAAGTGACTTCGCAAATGTGAGTCTCTCTCTTCCTCATTACTTTTCAGAGGCGCTTTAAGAAGACGTGTAGCTATCCATGTCTCCTCAGGAGAATGGTAATTACGTGATCCTCGTAATGGTACTGTATATAATAATATTGTGAAACTAACGCTATGTTTTTGTTGTGTAGATTGTAACCTTAAGAGAACATTTTTCTCCCTATGGCGAGGTATCTGAGGTGGAGCTGGTTAATATAGACACAGATGAATGTCCTGTGGCCTTAATACGCTTTAACACTCAGCTATCAGCTGACAAGGCATTTCAGAGTGCTCACTGTTGGAAAGGACATGATCTACAGTTTTCTTGGGTAACTGGAGATATAAGTGAACACAAAACATTTTCATCATCAGCAGAAGAGGACATGGATGTTGATATAGCATCGCAGAACAATTTGCAAGAGGATGCTCAACAGCCTGATGAAAATCTCAAAGCGGCCTTAACAAACATCACTGATAAGGTTGCAGCACCAGATGAGAAGCCAAGCCCGTGCAAGGAGACGCTTGAGGGTCAGCTCTTTGAAGATGATGCAGATAAGGTAAATAACATACAGCCGGACAACGATAATGTTGTGGAACATGAAAATAAACTATCCGAGGAAGAGGAGTACGCAGAGAAGACTGATAAAGAAAAGTCATCTGACAAGGATTCTGTGAAGTCACCGGAGGAGCAGTCCTCTGATGAGTATACCGAGAGGGCACATGACGAGCAGCCTTCTGAAGACAATGTCGGCTGGACACGTGAGAAACAACTCTCTGATCGCGAAGTCCAAACAACATCACATGAGGAACACCCCTCTTATCTCCCTGTTGATTCTACAAATGAGGAACACTCCATTGAAGAGTGTGAGGAGAAGACATTCGAGGATCAGCTGTCCGAAGACGATATCATGTAGGAAGACAGGTAACGTCATTGTTGAATCTATTGAACTTTATATTAAATATTAGGGAGGCTTGCATTGAGTGCGGCTTTGAAATCTGCTTTCCAATTTTTGTCACTGTTTTTTTTAGTCAAGGCTGTTCTGTAGTTAGCCATGGATGTTTTGGTTCACGAGTCCCTGTGAAGTTGATGAGAACAATGGAGTTTAAAGAAACAAAAGAATGCACTCATATTTGTAGAATATATGAAATGTACATGTATGATGTATCCACCATTTAGGAAGGTTTTTTATGTTGGAAATTTGTCAAAATGACCCGTCCAGGTAAGTGGGTGGCTCAGTGGAGCGCCCACCCTGAGTGTCAAAAATGACCCAGGTTCGAACCTCATCTAACACCTGATTGCTAACCCTACTAACCCATGTAATCAAAAAAAAAAAAATTTGTCAAAATGAATGTTTTCAGATTTTGTTCTATTTTATGTCATTTACTTAAGAAAATATTTTTTCTTTTCTTTTGCAAGTATGTGTCACACTCACATGTTGCTTTTCTCAAACAAACCTTTCGGATCGGGCTATTCGGTGTGGGCCGGCCCAACTATTTTGCGCCGTTGTAGCCCTTTCGTGAGTCCTGACTGGATACATAAATATCTGAATGAAGGCTTCCCAGAGTGGGACAGAACCGACCCCTCTATCCTAGCGCGGGAATCTGTGCCGTTGTCAATATCAAATTCACTTCTTTCGCGCCAAAATTCGAGTCTCTTAATCCATATAAAACCCTGCCCGTTCTCTCATCGGTCATCTACCCGAACCTCTCTGCAACTCAATCATCATCATCATCAATTTCATCACCGTCATCTTCTTTCTCCAAACTCGAATCTGATTCTCAACCTAAAGTCCTTTTCTCTCCCTTCCTTCCCCTTTATTCCGATTCTCTCTCTCTTCGTTTCTTTATTCCCCGATTCCTCATCCGCTTCAAAAACCCCTACGTTCCGATACCTTTCTTAACGTTGCAGAAGATGGTGGCGGGAGTTACAGTGAGGAGCCATAAGCTGAGGCCGGTGAGGACGAAGCCGGCAGATCAGTGTGTGGAGTCGGAGGCGGTGGAAGCGTCGTCGACCACTCCGACAGGGCAGGAGGCGAGGATAGATGATAGGCTGTTGTGTCCGCCCGCGCCTAGGAAGCGGAGGTCGGACAAGTGGAATTATGGCGGCGGTGGAGGAGGTGGTGTGGTGAGAGAGTATTTTACTGTGCCTGATTTGGAGTCGGTGTTCGTCATGCGTCGGCAGGTTGGGAGTGCGAATTGATGCGGTTTGGAGTCAGTTAGGGTTTGATAGAAGAGGAGAAGGTTTGGTTTTATGAATCCACGATTTGATTGTGTCTATGATTTTCCTTTGTTGGTTTTAGACTAGTTTGATCTTTGATGTGTATAGAAGGTTTGGGTTGTAGCTTACTGCGGGAACTGATCCGTTGACTTGATGTGTTGATTGGATTGCTCAATAAAAGCTCCCCCTTTCATAAAAAATTGTTGGTTGTATGTTTGCGTGCCGTCTTGTCAAAGCTTACAATTCTATGTTTTTTCCTTTCTCTGGTATGATTCCTGTCATTGTCTGGCCTGGATGATATGTCATTTGCCTAGAACCAGAGCTTAACTGTGATCGGCTTGAAGTTGCGTTACGTGTTTGAAGTTGAAGATTGGGTTGAATGTCTGCATTTATCATCTCAAAATGAGTGGCATCTATATGTGTATAATCTCTTTGATTCCATTGCTGAAGTAATCATGTATGCGATGGTGTTGGCATTACGATGCTATGGAATATTTACATTGATTGGTGGTTACAGAACAAAAACGATGCATAATGTTATGTTCTGTTCTATTCTTTCTTACATTTTTATTTTGGACAAAGTAGAAAAAGTTAATCCCTTTTCTTGTTGAAGAGTTGCTTTTGCATGGATGCTCACCTGGAAAGTAAGTTTTAGGAAAAAAATTTGATTGTGACACATTTTTCTTCTTTTAAAGTGATTATGTTGGAAAAAAAGAGAGAGAAGGAATTTCAAAGGAAAACTTCTACTTTAAATTTATTCCATGCAGTGGCAGCACTTGTACCCTTTGTGCTCACCTTCCTTACCTGTTTATCATGCTTCAGAATGAAAACATGTATTGTATTGCCATTGTTGTAGATCAGAAGCAAAATGTCTTCACTGTGCGTGCAAAATCTAGGTTGCCCTACAGCTCCCGGTTCTAGTCCCCACTAGATGGATCTTCTTTCAAAACATAGAAAAGATACTTGTTGCAGGAGAAACTTCATTTCTCTGATTTATTTCTCAGTTGAATGAGGCTGATGTAAAATCTGTCACATGAGTGGTTTCCCTGGACTCACTTTCTCACTCTTTAGTCTTTAGCCAAAGCCAACCACCTACCAAAAGAGTCTCTGCAACCTTGATATCATCAACTCAGCAACAAGTTTTTGAGGACACTGTTACTGTATCGTTTCGGATTTTAATGCCTCTGCTAATCAGATAGTAAGAATTTATGTCACTCATCATCTGCAAGAGCTTAATATTGTCTGCAAAAACTTCATAGTTTTCACATGAAAAAGTTTCATTTAGCTTATAATGGTTCAGTTCCTGTCCTAGTGCAGTCATTACAACTATATAATGATTGTTCACCTCTTTCTTTTGCAGATCACTGATTTTTGCCAGCAGTGAGCAAAAGTCCATGTGGCAGCTGATGACCGAAAATGATGATTAGATTAGCTTTCCCCTGAACAGGTTTCTGTTATCTAGTTGTTTTCATTCTGGATGCAGGGATCATTTGCTAATATATTTGTCGTAAAAAACTGCCATTGGGTGTGAGGTTGTTGCAGTGCATCTGGCCAAGCCCGGAATTGGGGATATGGCTGGCAAGATTGTGTTCCAGAAGCATCTCTCTTGATCCTCCATCTTTAGCTTCTGTTCTAATTTGCGTATCTGTACAATACAGTATCAAAGTCATACCGGAAAATGTACCTCACCTCAACGTTCTCCTCTGCTTTGGTTTCAAAATTTAACCTGCTTTTCCTGAATCATGCATATGTAATTAGAAAAATATTGAAAAATTGACAGGAGTTGAGATACAAAAAACTCTTCTTAGCCATGAGCAACCTAATGGCTTGATCGACTACTTGTATGTTAGTTCTACTCCCGGTGCACTGTCATTGTTTCTCTGCTTAGGATACTTCCATGTACCACTATACTGGTAACTCTCACTTTTATCAGACAGATCACAGATGGATGAAAGTAGTGACTGGTCCTTCATATCGCCCCAGCTGAAACATTGTATCATCCCATTTGTGTATCGTTTTCCATACTAACTAACAATTGTGAAGCTACAAGCCTAAATACTCCTTCCCAAACTTATGATGGGCAGTTGATTTTTCATTTTCTTAGATCTGGTATATATGTATATTATCGGAGGTACCGGATGATATTGCAGCTTAGTCATGATGGAGCAACTCTACAATCTTCGAGGCATGTAACAATTAACAGCCTCGCTACTGTATTCAAACGGACAACCTCAAGTGTAAGGAGGTAAAAGAGTGTGTGTTGGTAGCAGATTAAAGAGATATAGTAGCTGAGAATCGGAGGAGTATAAGAAATCATATGGACTGAAACAAGGAAGAGATAACTTGGGAGAGAAGCAGGAGATGGGGAAAGTATGTTAATTCATTCACTGTTTGTTTCCTCTTCACAATCAGTCTTTTACACTACTCTATAACAAATCACAATTCAATTGATACCTTAAGTTCCTTTTATCTCAGTCACTCGCCCTGACCTGATTGGCGCATAAATTATTTTTGATTCGCGCATCAGATGTTAGCGAAAGACAATTATAATCCCATAGTCAAAGCTACAGTGTTGTTTTCTTTATCAGTTCTCCATAACTTTGTGCTTTTACTTCCTCAGGTTCCTATTTTTACAAATGTGGTGGAAGAGAAACCTAGCAGTGTTTAAATATCTGAAAGCCTTTGAAGATAGAAGAGGAATAACAGGACTGCAACTGTTTCTGCCATATCAGATTGGTAAAGCTACCTGAAAATTTCTGCCTTAATGTCTATTTCGTCTATTAGACTTTGTTTTCGACTTATCAGAATTTTGTGGAATCCAAATTTGATGGACCACTCGAGCAAAGATCAGCTTCAGCCACATAGTGAGGTGGGCTAAGCATAAAAGCTGAAAGGGATAACCAAACATTTAGCAGCCCCAAAAACCTTGGAGCTCTTTTTGGGATCTCACCATGTGCTTTAATTGTACATTACAATTTAATAACTATTTGAGAAAATGTTTAATATTTTATTTCTCTAAAATACTTTAAATTTTCTAAAAATGATAAGGAAGCTTACAAGCAAGGAAAATTAAAAATTCCAGACCATAAATAAGTTTACGATATTACATCTTGGTCCCCACATAATGACTAATAACGAAGCAGTCCCCTCTTGCTTGCTTATGGAGCACACTTCCTCTACCGGTCTTCATTTCCTTGCCCAACAGCGACTCCTTCCTTCTGCAGAAACAGAAAAATATATTTCCAGCGATTTCCGTCTCCACCAAACTTCTCCTGCAAGAAAATTCTACGCTGAAATCCTCCTCCGATGGCTGCCGTAACCGAAAACCTCTCCGACATCGCACCGGTGAACGACGGCGTTGTCGACGATGACTCGAAGTACGGGTTCCAGCGTCCGGAGATGTACCAGACTGCTCTGAAAGGAACTGTCGACGCGTACGATCGACATGTGTTTCTGTGCTACAAAGGACCGGAAGCTTGGCCTGCTCGAGTTGAGGATGAGGCTGATAGTCTGCCGAAGGTGTTCGCCGCTGCGGTCAAAGCTAGGAGAAAGGACTTCCCTGTTAAGGTCGGTCTTCTCGTTTTCTTTCTTTTGATTACTTGTGTTTTTGAAGCTTGTGGATCTGGTGAGTAAAGAGGGTTTTGTGGCTTGTGGCAGACGAAGGTAACTGTGTGCGGTGGTGGAGATGGAAGTGGACTTGAAGATGGAGATGTGCTAGTGTTTCCGGATATGGTGGTTTATAGGTACGTGTTGTGGAATTAGATTTCGATTGGATATTTGGCTCCTGAACAGGTTTGGTTGCTTGTTACAATGAAATTAGGGTTTAAATTTGTTGCTGATTGTAATTATAAGATTTATGAGTTGAATGCATCTGTGATTCTGTTGAATATTGATTTTGTGCCCTTCCAGTTGGAATCGTGCCATTTGAGGATATTTGAAGTAATAGTTGCTTAATATTTGAACCGCATTTGTGTTTTGGACAACTAATTGTGTATGTGGTCTATTACATGAATGATTATTCCGTTGATGATACTCCGTTATGTGATGCTTGAATTGTGTAGTTAATTTTGCTATCTCCGTCAAAGGTTTGAACCCAACTCCATGGATTACAAAATTTTGATTTTCCTTTCCTAACCTTAGGTTAGAGACTAAGAGTTTAATTTGATCTTCTGATGCTGTACCTAATCACCCACACCTTGCTGTTTTGTGTAGGGGATTGAAGGAATCTGATGTTGAAGGCTTTGTGGAAGATGTGATTGTCCGTAATGAACCATGGAGTGCTGGAAACAAGGAGGAAGTGACTTCGACATATGTTTTTGTATGTGCTCACGGTAGTCGTGATAAGAGATGTGGTGTTTGTGGCCCCGTTCTGTTGGAAAAACTGAAAGAAGAGATTGGATCAAGGGGACTATCAGAGCAGATAGTTACTAGTCCATGTTCCCATATAGGAGGACACAAGTATGCTGGAAACCTGATCATCTATGGTACAGATCCCACTGGCAATGTTACTGGTCACTGGTATGATTATTTCTTTTTATTTTGGTATAGTTAGGTTCATGTACAGTGCCCGTTGCGCACAGACTCTTTATATTTTCCAGTAGCTTATGGTAATTGTATTTGTTCTCATGATGGTACTGAATAATTCCGTATTGTTGATTTTTTATAGGTATGGGTATGTCACTCCGGATGATGTCGCTGAATTACTTGACACTCATATTGGGAAGGGAGAGATCATTGAAAAGCTTTGGAGGTTATTTCTTCTCTTTCCCTTATTGCTTAGTTACGGAAACTATATTGTACTAGCTTAGTTTATTTTGTGTATACATGGGATGGCCGTTCGCCCATGATGAGCTGGTGGCAGAAGGGGTTTAAATCTTATTGTGTATTGGTCATTCGTTTGTATCTTCATCGCAGAATGAGCTTGTTGCTCAATTGGATAGTAGTTGAAGACTACTTGAGAATGTATTGTTTTGTTCATCCAACATCATCTGCTGTGATTGTCATTGATTCTCTAACCAACGAGTATCTTTCACAACATTTATTTGGACACATTGGATGATAGCATCTTGCTCATATCAATACTATCTCAGTTCTTATGGACAATTAGCTGTATCTTAATAAATACGAAACTGATTTAAATACAACTCCAGGGGTCAAATGGGTACTCATGAAGGTGGTCAAGAAGTTGAACAGAAGCTTCCAAATGGGAAAGAGAAGAAGGAAAAAAAGGAAAAGAAACACAAAGAGGAGCCCAAACTGATTGAGAAGGAAGTGCCATCTAGTTGCTGCCAAGGTGTTAATGGAGTCTCCTGCTGCAAAGATGAAAGTCCAGAGGTGAAGAGCAAAACTGTGAATAACAAGGTGTGTGGCAAACTATCTGGCTGGATTGGATCACTTGATCAAGGTGATATATATGCAGCAGCTGCTGTGGCTGGTGCAGTGGTTACTGTTGCTGTGGCTTACAGCTTTTATAAAAGGAGGTCAGCATGAGAAGTAGTGAAGTATGCTACTATCTGTTGTTTCTCTGTCAGGCATGTTAAGCTGTTCCCACTTTTTTGTTAGAAAGACTGAACTCTATGACAAAATAGAAAATAAGCCCCTCTGAAAGACCACTCTGTGCTAATTCATCCCGGGGTTTTGTAAGGGTGGAGTACCCCAGCATGTTCTTTATTGGTGCTGGTTTTCTTGTTCTTTTCCTGGATTTCTGTATTTCTTTAAAGCTATATCAGACTTGTTTACATAACAGTTGGGGATATAAATTGGATTCTTACTGAAGCTCCATGATTGAAATAGGTGGTTAGACATTGATACTGAATCAATGATTGCGATATGTTTCCGTACATAGTTGTTAGACAACAAGGCATTGATTGTCTTGGTCACATGAATTTTAACACCATGTCTTTTTAGGGGTCGATAATGGGCAGGGCGGCTCTGTCCTTATTGAAAGGGTTAGAGCATATACACCAGTTAAGGAAGTTCTCTGTTTTGAGGACCTCCTTAAATAGCAATTTCTGTTACTATTTATGAAAATAGGACTTCCTATTTTCGCTATTTGTACAGCCGTTGAACATACAGAACATCCTATTACTATTCATACAATATTGAAATTCTTAATATTAAAAAAAAATCAATGTTAACATGGTCGTTGGACCAGAATTTGTATAAAAAGCTAATATGGTCGTTGGGGCAAATATGGCCGTTGGAGGAAAAATAGCCGTTGGATCAAATATGATCGTTGGAGCAAATATAGCCGTTGGAGTAAATATGGCCGTTGGAGCAAATAGTTGATCGGAAGATGATATAAAAAGTTTTACTTAATGTATGTTTTCAACTCACAAATTTCATCACTTTTCTTCACTTCCACTCACAAATTTGATGAATCCTTTCAACTTTGACGAAAGTTTTAACATGTATGAGGAACAAATGAGAGCAATGGATGAGACGTGTAATTCGTTCGTCATGGATGCGGTCGCATTGGTAACAACCGGTGATGAAGATGATGTCCAACATCGACGTCGTCGACCAAATTAACAGAGACAACGAGGGCCTAGAGAGCAGAATCTATTAGACGACTACTTCGTTGAACATCCAATATTCCCGGAGAGAGACTTTCGTCGGAGGTATCGAATGAGCAGAAATCTGTTCAACCATATCAAGACTACGCTTTGCAACCATGACCCCTTTTGGCATCAACGACGTGATGCGGCTGGAGTCCTTGGTCTGCTTCCCGAACAAAAGATGACAGCTGCTATACGTATGTTGGCATATGGGTCGTGTGCGGATCAGTGTGCCGAAATTACACGGATGGGTGTAACAACAACACTCGAATGTATGAAAGAGTGGTGTGGTCAAATTGTCCATATTTTCGGAGATCATTACTTACGATCTCCGAATGCAGCTGACTTATCTCGACTTCTTCGAAGAGCAGAGCAACGAGGGTTTCCAGGAATGATTGGAAGCATCGACTGCATGCATTGGGAGTGGAAGAATTGCCCGACAGCTTGGCAAGGGTCACACTCAGGCCGTAAAGGTCGTCCAACAATCATCTTGGAGGCAGTTGCCTCGTATAACACTTGGATATGGCACAGCTTCATCGGTGTACCAGGAGCACAAAATGATCTTAATGTTTTGCACCAATCAGACATCTTTGACCCTCTACTTGCTGGAATTAGTCCACAAGTGACATATAAAGTGAATGGGAGCACATACAGCAATTCTTACTATTTAGCTGATGGAATTTACCAAAGGTACTCCTCTTTTGTGAAATCAATTCCCAATCCACAAACTGAAGCGGAGAAGTTATACACAACTAAGCAGGAGTCTTATCGCAAAGATGTTGAGAGGTGCTTTGGGATTCTACAATCTCGATGGGCAATACTTCGTCATTCAGGTATGTTTCATCGAAAAAGTGTTTTAAAAACAATTATGTTAGCTTGCATTATATTGCATAACATGATTGTGGAGGAAGAGTTTGTGGAGGAAGAATTCGTGGAAATCGTTGAACAAGATCCGCATAACCCGACTAGTGCATTCACGGTATATGATGGACCAACCGATCATAATGGTAACCGCATTCGTCATGACCCTGTCGGAAGAGCACAATGTTCAGAAGCATTTGACGAGCGTCTTACAAGCCTCCAATCTGCTTATCTTCATACACAACTTCAGAGTGATTTAGTGAAGCATAATTGGTTTATTGAAACCGGTGAAATGCTATAATTTCATAAGACTGTTGTGCTTGTTTAATTTCGGATGTGTTGTTTAATTTCTGTTTGTGTGTTTAAATTTCTGTAAGTGTGGTTTAATTTCCGTTGTGAGTTTGAATTTCAATGTCTCCTTAAATTTCTGTTTGTGTCGTTCAAACAAGGCATTACTTGAAATTGAAATTCCTTGAAATTGAAATTATTTGAAATTTAAATTGAAATTACTTAAAATTGAAATTACTTAAAATTGAAACTACATAACTTGGAACTACTTGAAATTGAAATTACATTACTTGATTTTAATTAAAACCACTAAGTTACCTAATCATCGAAGTGTAATGGACGATAACAATTCGGAAAAGATGAAGTGTTCTCTTCGGCTTCATTCTCTTCATATTGGCGGACAATAGCGGCCTTCCTCTTTGAAAAGTATCTCTTTGATGTTGGAGTCATCGTTTCTGTATTCATTTGCATGATCTTTGTATCTTCCTCCAACTTCCTAATATTAATAGCATCTTGTTGAATTTGTTGAGCTATCTTCGCTTGCTCTCTTTGCCAAGTCATATGTTCTTTCTGATTATTTGCCATGGTTTCCAAAACATCGTCTCGGCGTTGACTTGATTTAGTCGCGGAGTATTTTCCCTTTCTCCTTGCCTCCTTGGCCGCTTTTACTCCGGGTGGTGTCACCGGACTTGTTGAACCTCCGGTGTAGCATTCAGGTGTAGAAGTTGTAAGATCATCAATACTTACACTTGGACCAGCTTCATGGACGACTACTTCATCAATCTATGCGTTGGCTTCGTATGTATAAGTTGGGGGAGTACTTGTTTCTGTTCGAGCTAATGTTTGGTGATCCTTCACTTCTTCCCAACAAGCAAACTGTTTGAACTCCTTATTTTTCCCAATATACATTGTTTGAGCTTTCCGTATCTATTCATTTTGAAATTAAGCAACACAATCAAACAAATAGAACTAGTTCATATACAAATCATTATTGTAATGAAATAATTACCTTGTCTTGCAAATTACATCCGGATTCTCTATTTCTTACTGCGTAGGAGAGACAAGAACCCCAAAAAACCGCGTTCTATGCAGACATTACTTCCCCACCGCGTTCGCTTCAGACATTACCACCTAATGTCTGAAGCGAACGCGATTTTAATGTCACAAGCGAACGCGCGGAAAGTCGATTTACTGTTCATCATCATCTTAAAACGTTGCAATCGATCAGACACCGGCATAGGAGAATCGATCGATGATCAGAAGTTCGTAGGAGGATTTATGGTGTTTAATTGGAATTTAAAACAACCCAATTGATTATTTGAGGACGTCCGCTCAAACGTCCTCCGATAGCACGTCCTCCGCACAGCACGTCCTCCAGAACGTCCTCCTTCAACCGCTGTTTAATTTTTTTTTCCGGACGTCCTCAAAACTCGCTCAGGACGTCCTACAATTAGCACCGGTGTATATGCTCTTAGGGCCGAACAAATAGAGTTATATGGAAGGATTTTTAAAAAAGTTAGGGCCGGTCGGGTCGGGCCTGCCTCTCTCTAACTGATGGCAATTGGCAACAAGAGAGAAAGAAACGAAAATGGTATGGGTGAACTTCTCTGTACTTATGGCTGGTACCTAACTTACGTGTATACGCATTACACAGGAACTTGTTAAGAAACCAGATCAATTTTTAGTGTACAAGGCAGTATTTATTTCAGATATAAATGATGAATAATGAGCCACGAAACAAAAACTTCAAAATCCGAAAAAATAGATGCCTACATTCAAACAAACATACCTATGACAGCGATCGAGTTCTCTCAATCCTTCTGTAAAGGAGTGTGAAACAAGTGGTAGAATATACAGGTTGTGGCATCTAACGCAATCCAACAAATGTAGCGAAGCTTCATTACCTAATCTAATGGAACTCCGACCCATTTACATTAGTCGATTTGGCTAAGAAAACTGGGATACACTTGCTCTCCCCATGCCTAGCAGTAGTAAAATTTCCATCAACCAAGTCACCGATAAACGAAGAGCATAAAAAGTGTCTACCTCCGTTATTATTTATGAGCCTGAGAAAGCAAAAGAGCAGGGCTTATTTCTTATAATGTTGAGTCCGTATTGATTTCCATGAAGATGAAGCTAAACTTGAGGTTGGCTGCATAGGAGTTTGAGAAATTGCTGCCTTGCCAGCTGATACTTTGTATGCATGCGGGTGCTGAACTAAAACTAGTACGGGCTTGCTCGAGTCACCATTTTGAAAATGCAAGGATTGCTGCGCATGCATAAAAGGTTAATTGAATAAGTAGAAAATATTCAGACAAAAAATTGTGCATTAATGGAGGTTCGAGTAGATTAGCCTACCACTCCTAAGTGCCAATCATGGCTTCTAAGATTACCGAAAGACTCTGCATCCATCTCCTGAGATCATACATTGGTAAACATAAGATTTAAATTCAAACATTTATCAAACATAAAAATAACGTAATCTACTTGTGCTCGAGAAATCCAAAACAAAAAGTGGAAAATAAAAATTTAGCGGCAATTGGGTAAATTTGACACTTGAAACTCACAATGCTGTAAATTGGAGGTACTGCCGCATTCACTTTGGACTTCACTGTAGGCATCACAGAGAAACGAGGTGCTAAGGCTTGTGATCGGAAAACCCATCTGTAACAGAAAATTAATATATGAAAAAAAAATCATTTATGCTCCAGCACAAATAAATAGCCAATTTTCACAAGGGTCGTGTCGATACGTACCCAATGTACAGAAAGATGCAGAAGTGTGTGCACTCCCGAATAAATATGCGAACCCAATAGTGTTCCATTGAATCATTCCTATAAATGAATATCTGTATGAAATTACTTGAATGTATCAATATTGATGCTGTTAGTCGCAGGAAAACAGCGGCACATTTATGAATGTGATATGCTTACCATGGTCTCTGCAATGACAACTGCCTGCATTGCGCACTTAAATTTCCTGAATCATGTAAAATAAATGACACTTATATCTTACGATACTTCTTTTAGCCGGAGCAGGAAACTGAAACTTGTCACGAGAAACTTGAAAAGAACGACAAACCTATTACTTACTTGAACATTGCATATTTCATGTTAATAGCTTCGTGCATTGCACGAACATCGTCATCCACGGTGATTGTTAATTGGTCTCGTAAAACCCTTAAGTTTTGAGAAATGAGGTGAAAAATAAGATAAAATGATATTGAGTAGCAAAGAAGAAGCAGAACCTGGTAGGAGAAAGGCGAATGTTATTGTCAGATATATTTAACCAAGTGGTAATATCACAAATAGTACCATCTTACCAGATGAAGTGCGAAAACTTACAGGAAAAATTGGAACTGACGCTCTCTGACCAATTAAGGTCAAGTAGAAAACACATCCAAGTGCAGCGGTTGTACGACGCTCGGATACTGAAAGGCGCTCACATATGATGCAGTATCCATGAGATATTAACAGAAAGCACACAAAAGAAGCTGTCTGCAAAAGTACTCCAGTGACGTAAACCCCAAAGGACATCCATAACGAGCATACTTGATGATAATAACACGAACACCTGCAATAAAAAGCTTATATTTCAACAAACAATAGGAAGGGATTGATTAATCGTTTTGGGAGTCGCACAACAGAACATGTCTAAGCCACATTGATTATGTCTGTAAGGTTTCCCGACAATTTCTTCCCTTTCATCAGTTTCCTAAAGTCAAATTTGATCAGTTATACACTGTTAGAATTGTGATACTATTCTCTTTTGTACATCACGTAAAACTGAACTTTAGAGTTCATAGCCGGGCTCACTTAAAAGTTAAAACTTCCCACTCAAACACTTGCTCACCTCAACTACTATCACGTGTCTTCTACGAATAAAACATCATTTTTTTTCTCGCCCTCTTACTTGTATTGTACATACACCATTGCTTATTTTCTGTTCAGACATGACCAGATAAAACTCAAAACTTTATATTTAAATTCACAGAATCAAAATCACAGTACTACAAGAATGTACCAGAAAAGGGAGGACAACGTGAGTTGCAAAGCTTTAATCAAAGGAACGGAAGTCAATGCCCACTGCAACTTATTCGTCTGCAGAAATAGAACACCTAGCACATTACATAAAAAAAGAAACACCAAAGCCAAACTGAACTTCCGCATAATAAAAGATTACGCCATCAAAAGTTGAAGGTAAGCATCAAAATATTTGCACCGAGAAAAGATTCAACTCCTTGCAACCTTTTAAAAGCAATTAAAAATGAAGTTTAAATAAAATGCATAACTATGACAAAAGACGACCAGAATCCAAACTCCTTTCTGAACTGAGCTTCCGTGTAGTATAAATCAACAGGATTCGTGTATCCAAAGAAACCATTTTTCAACATTAGTAGAGGCAACAAAGTGAAACTCACAATGCTGTAAAATTGGAGGAAATGCGGCATTCACTTTGATTATAACCAATCATTTATATACACGGAAATGATAACTACAGATAATATCAAATATAGATAACAATCAAATATATATACCGACAAAACCCCAATTTGGTTCCAAACCCACTAAATTTATCCATCTAAAAACCCAATTTCCTAAACTCAATATTATAAATACATCTGAAAAATTAGAAAAATTGTATATTTTTTCTCTGTTGTCAGTAGCCAACATGAAACAACATCAAGCCAGAAACGAGACAACCCAGAAACCAATCAGATCAACTACCTGACACAAAAAAGAATTCAAAAACAGTCGAAGAGTGACCTGAAAACGGCGGTTTTGGTAAGTGTTGAAGGTCCAGGAGGAGACGGAGGCGGTCCAGATAATCAAGAAGAAAAAGTAGATGGATGGAAGATGGCGGTAGTACTGGTCGATTCCGGGTAGACGCGCTATCTCGCCTGGCGAGGGTAGGACGTGTTCAGGGTGGTTCATCGTCCTCCTCCCACTCTTGCTATTCTTCTATCAATTTGTGAACGTTGCAAAGAACCAATTTGAGCTTATATTTGGAACAAATAAACTTTTTTTCTTTTTTGCTTCATTTTTGATGTTTGTATTTTAAAATAGAATTTTGAGTTTTACATTTGCCCTACTTTTAATGAGATGCATACTGTGCAATAACGATTGTTTTGATTGATATTTTTGCTAAAATATAAGACACCGTTTTGATCGAAACCGTATCGTTTTAACACTATTTAACCATACCTCCAAATGTCGGTTTTAACTTTTAACATTTCAAATTTCGATTAGGTTGACTATTTATTAATTTTAAGTATTCTTCAAAACTTTCGATATGCATCTATCTGGTTTGAAAGAAGCTAATATCTGAATCTGATAGATGTTTTAGCAAATTATATTGTTCAATTATAGTGCTAAACTCCAATACTATACAAAAAGCAAAATGAGAAGAAATTCATTTGTGATACAGTTATGGTGACCAACCCAACTTTTGTGTTAAAAGTCAGTAAGGATTTTAGCTAGGCAGCTGTAGCTAAACCATTTATGATGATGAATGGAGAGTCATTAGGTGAACCATTTTGCACAAAATTAACACAAACCAAATTACATTATACTATACAGTCACATTGATACTGAAGTCAATAATATCATAAATATGATTTACAATATAGTTTTCAAATTTTGATATTTACAATATGATGAGTTATTTGTCATTATTTAGTTTAAATAAAATTTAGGGTCATATCCAATTTTCCATTATCATAATTAGCTTAGATGTAAGCATGATTCAATTTCAGCTGAACAGAAAATTATCCACACAATTTATTTCAAGTTGAAGAGAGTCAACTATATATTAGACTTGAGACCACAAAGTTTTGGCAATATAAAACCACTCCTGGGTGTGAGAGAGAATGTGCTTTTACACGTGCATCCTAATTAAGAGCATCTGCATCGTAAAGTGTTGAACCGGCACGTCATGCCGTACATGTTCCAAATACAACCGTCACAAGTTAGACTACTAACAATACATCAAGTTGTTTATCTAACAGTTACCGCATGCATCTTCTGTGTAATTAAAAAGTATTAAGTGTGATCATAATCGGGACGTGACATGGATGTCAAGAGGATGATCAACTATAAATTTAGACCTTTCAAATCCCTAGTGATGGACGGAATACAGCTGGAACTCCTAGCAATACCGCCTTTTTTGAGTCTACCGCCATTAACGTCTCTAGGGCTTATAGATTTGCCCCTCAGAACTCCTTCCCTAGCATTTTTCTTGAACATCTCTCTCATGGCCTCAGCTTGGTACAAAATAGGGTAAGCCCTATTAAACTTGTTAAACCTAGCACATGCAGTCATATGACTACTCAAAGCTTCTTCTCCCTTCCCTCCATTTCTCTCCATCCCTTCTTTCACCGCTTCGGAGCATAGTCCACATATCCACTTCCCCGAAAACTTACCCCTAACCTTGTCAATGTACTCGGTTGTGCACTCTTCTGTCATCCCACAACACTCGCACTTTGCGTCCTCGACTTCAGATATCGGTTGGAGCTTTACCTCCTTCAGTTCCAGAACCACTTCTTTTGTCAGTTCTAGTGAGATATCGGATACGGTACGTGACAAGCCTTCAGAAGAGAGCTTTGACGGCTTTGGCAAACTGAAAATCCTCGATTTCGAGCAAAGATTAGACTCAGCAGGCTCAGCTTGTGGTGCCATTGGTAGAGAGAGGATTTCAAATTTGAGCAAAAGATATTTTCAATCTTCAAATGTGTAGTGAGTAAAATGTTATTACTTATGGAAAAAGGGTAGATGACTATCTCCTATTTATATATCGAAATCTCTACTGTGTTTGCCACTCCTGAAAGACGATATCAAAGGACTTCACATATGTGGACTAGATAGACTTTAATGTCACATTTCATCCACCTGCAAAAAAAAAAAAAGAGAGTCACACAACATCATATGTGTAGAGGTGTCCTTCTGTTTCCCTCTTACTTTGAAAGATGAACACACATTTTCTCTACTTGTCAAGAATTCAAGATAACAAAAAAAAAAGCAATAGTGTTAGCACACACACTGGGTACATGAACATTTAAGTTGTAGACAAATAAAGGCTAAAAAAAGACTCACAAATTAAAGTTCGAGGGTCACGAGAGAAAACTTGGCTATAGCAGCTTGTCACAATTTGATCCATATAAAAACATACCTATGGGCTATGTGTACGTAGAAAAGCAATTAAAGAAGGTTCTCATATGAACTCACTTTACAACCATAACAAATAAAACACTCTCATGTATATCATCACGGGAAATAGGAGTGTGTAGCTACAAATAGAGAGATATAATTGGAAGAAAGATAAAGGGGAGTTATAGCAGGTTAAGCTAAGGGTCGGCAACGGGAATTAAGAGAAATTATAGGTTAAATTAAACTAGCACTACAAATTTTTGAAAATTTTCCGTCGCAAGTCACGGCGACGGAAAAATAAAACGTCACATATGCGGCACTATTCCGTCATCAAAAAATACTTCGTTGCAATTCCGTCACAATTCCGTCAACACATATTCCGTCGCAAATGAGTACACGGATTATCGACGAACTTGAAGTGACGAAAATATGACGGAAACTGTCCGCAAATATTATTCGCTAACATTCCGTGGACTTTCCGTCGCAGTCGCCTATTCCGTTCAGATTCCGTCATTATTCCCTCGGCTAGAAATATTTCAATATTTCGGTCACATTTTCGTCAGTATTCCGTTACTGATTTACTTACCGTTGGCTATTTCCGTCACCGTTCCGTCATTTTTCTGTCACATTTAGTTACCGTTATTTATTGACCGTTGCATATTCCAAATATTCCGTCCATATAACATTTTTTTTCCGTCAAAAGCGACGGAAACATGAGGGAATGGTGACGGAAATATTTATCCACACCTTTCATTTTTTCCCTATATATATGAGAACATTTATTTACAACATACTTCCTTCCAATTGAATATCGTCAACATGTCTCCTTCATTTGACCTTGTTGGTTTCGCCGTCAATCCACGTGCCTTCGATCGTAGAGATCATGTTACACCTGTTGGAAGAAACGCGTAAGAACTCATTGTACCCTTCATATTGATTGTTTTGATAAATCCATTCATTATGTGATCCCTAATTTTGTAACAGTTTCTTCCCATTCGATGTTTATCGAAGGATTGCACAAGAATGCATTTCACAATCCTGGGATGCAACGTGGACATCATGGAACATGATCCCAGAAAGCGCTAAGGAAATTTGGTACGAGGAGTTTCGGGTACAAAACAATAACTCACAAAATGTAATTAATTCAATTTTTTGACAAAATTTAATTGGTATTCAAAATGATTTGGTTGTAGAGTATAGCTACTTGGGATGCACGGTATGACAGTCGCATTCGGCGTAATTTTATGAAGAGATGCAATATGATCGTCAACGACGAAATGAGTCTGCGAAGGAGTGGAAGGATTTCACGTTTCTCATGGTCAATCAACCCGTAAAATGGCAGAATTGTGAACGGCTGACGATGTTTTCAATAAATGAGTGACATCTTCATATTCCATGAATTTAATAAATTAGTGATTTACAACGGCTTACAATGTATGTCATAAATTTTATATTACACTTATTTTTTTGTCCAATTGAATTTGTAACGCAAATTGAACGAATAGCCTGAAAATTTATGTTTCAAATCGGGTTTTGTTGAATAAAATTGATTTTAAATGGCAATTGTAACGCAAATTGATTATATGTTACAATAATTTTATAAGAGTGCGGTTCAGGTACAAACCAATTTATGAATAAAAACTACAAACCGATTTTTAAGCTCACACGTGTCTCATTCAGTCGAAATCCCGAACAAACACACGGAGGGGTATTATAGTCATTCCACACGGAGGGGTATAAACCTAATAATGTTATTTTCAATTTAGTCCAAGAGTTGTTAATGATCAGACTTAAACTTGGAAATGATCAGACATAAAAAGCAGCAATGATCAGACTTAAAAGACTTAATGATCAGACTTAAACTTGGAAATGATCAGACTCAAAAAGC
Organism: Rhodiola chrysanthemifolia; assembly: GCA_033675395.1. Classification (NCBI taxonomy): domain Eukaryota; kingdom Viridiplantae; phylum Streptophyta; class Magnoliopsida; order Saxifragales; family Crassulaceae; genus Rhodiola; species Rhodiola chrysanthemifolia. The sequence continues at coordinate 37,486,548 of CM066204.1, forward strand.
AGCAATGATTAGACTTAAAAGACTTAATGATCAGACTTAAAATAGATAATGATCAGACTTAAAAGACTTAATGATCAGACTTAAAATAGATAATGATCAGACTTAAAAGACGTAATGATTAAACTTAAAATAGATAATGATCAGACTTAAAAATAGACAATGATCAGACTTAAAAGACTTAATGATCAGACTAAAAGACTTAATGATCAGTGATGAGTCGTATTTATACGACTCGTCGAGTTAATTAATCCCATTTATTTCGACATTTTTATATGCGAACAATTACTTTTTACTATGGTTTTGCATCTCAGGTGTTTTGGAAGCTCTAGGAGGAAACACGCATTAAAGACGGCTTTTTATGCCAAAAACATCACAGTTTCAGATTAGGCCTTTGGACCTTCGACGGAGCGCTGGGAATGAACCGCTGATCAGAAAAATACGAGTCATACGCTGTTGCGTAGCTAACTCAATTGCCTACAACTCTCTAGTTCACACTGAGAGCATCCGAGGTCGTTTAGATGGTCAAATCAATAGCCGAAGTTGGGGCTCAGTGCAGATCGCGTCCGCAAGAGACATTAGCGTTAACGCTAATGTTGTTACGAACACGCCGATAACGTTGTTGCCGAATGCGCCCAGTCGAGATGATGACGTCAGCAGTCCGTTTGATGACGTCAGCAGTCCGAAAGTTGATAATTCTAGCCCAAAAATCAGATTTGGAAACCCAAGTGAAAATTCAACCCAAAACCAGATTTGGAAATACAGTTTTGCTATAAATAAGCCGCTTGGGCTAGGGTTTTCAGTATCATATAATCTCATCATCCATCATTCTACGAAGACCTAGACGGCGCTCTAGAGGAGAAGACGATGCGTTCGATGAAGAGAAGAGATTTTCCTACTTTTAATTATGCATTTTTCCATGATTATGTGTAGCTAAACTTTTAATTCAGTTTAGAGTTTGTATATTGTGACAAACGTTTTGAGGCTTTTTACTTAATGTTATTTTATGTTCCTCTAGTTCTTGTGCTAAATTACCCCGGACTGAATTGTGAAGCTAAGTGGATACTTGCAATGGTAAAGCTTAGCCGAACAATGCAGCCCCTATTTTCACTGATTGTTTAAGAATAAACCGTAAGAACAAGTAGTAGCACTTAAACTTGATATTGCCAGAAACGGATTATTAGGTTTTGCTAGAACTAGAAGTCTATAACCTGAAACGGAGTAGATTGTGGTGTAGTGCTTGAAACGGCCTACCTTAGGTTATAACCTGAAACGGAGTAACCACACTTAGGAACATGAGATTAGATTATTAGCAGCCGATGATAAACGAGCCACAATAGAAAAACCCTAAGCTGAATATTCTCTCTGATTGAATTCTTCGTGTTATTTTCTATTGTGCACTCTTATTTGCTCACAACCCCCCTTTATTTAATTGTTTCCAGTAACAGCTTCAGCAACAGCAGCTCCCTTGGGTTCGACACTGCTTTTGCCGCTTTACTAGTTTCTTGCAGGAGATTTATAAATATTAAATTTGACGCGTCAGACGACGCGCGTCAATCAGACTAAAAAGACTTAATGATCAGGCTTAAAAGACTTAATGATCAGACTTAAAAGACTAAATGATCGGACTTAAAAGACTTAATGATCAGACTTAAAAAGCAGCAATGATCAGACTTAAAAGACTTAATGATCTGACTTAAAAGACTTAATGATCAGACTTAAAAGACTTAATGATCAGACTTAAAAAGCAGCAATGATCAGACGTAAAAGACTTAATGATCAGACTTAAACTTGGAAATGATCAGACTCAGAAAGCAGCAATAATCAGACTTAAAAGACTTAATGTTCAGACTTAAAATAGATAATGATCAGACTTAAAAGACTTAATGATCAGACTTAAAAGACTTAATGATCAGACTTAAAAGACTAAATGATCAGACTTAAAAGACTTAATGATCAGACTTAAAAAGCAGCAATGATCAGACTTAAAAGACTTAATGATCAGACTTAAAATAGATAATGATCAGACTTAAAACTAAAGAGGATTAAAACGCGAATTTGACCCTCCAGATGATCGAATTTGCCCTAAAAAAACCGTGAGCTCTGCTCAGAATGCCGTTTCCACCCAAAAAACACTAGGCTTTCATCAAATTCTGACACAGGCGCATAAACATCAAATTTTAGAATCGTACTGTAGCAAATTTTAAAATTTTACGCAAAATGATCAGACTTAACACATGATCATCATTACCATCTTTAAGTCCGATCATTACCATCTTTAAGTCTGATCATTACCATCTTTAAGTCTGATCATTACCATTTTTAAGTCTGATTATTACCATCTTTAAGTCTGGTCATTACCATCTTTAAGTCTGGTCATTACTGGTTTAAGTCTGATCATTGTTTTTTTTTTAAAGTCTGATCATTGTTTTTTAAGTCTGATCATTACCATCTTTAAGTCTGATCATTACCATCTTTAAGTCAGATCATTACTGGTTTAAGTCTGATCATTGTTTTTTTAAGTCTGGTCATTAATGGTTTAAGTCTGATCATTGTTTTTTAAGTCTGATCATTACTGGTTTAAGTCTCTTCATTATTTTTTTAAGTCTGATCATTGTTTTTTTAAGTCTGATAATTATTTTTTTAAGTTTGGTCATTACTGGTTTAAGTCTGATCATTGTTTTTTTAAGTCTGATCATTACTGTAGCAAATTTTGGACGATTATACCCCTAATATCTTTTATGTATTTTTAAATAAGTCCGCGTGTGTTTTTTTTATTTACAAAAAGAACCCCGAACGGGATGAATTCTGATTGGTCGATTTTTACACGTGGCATTATTTTTGTGGGTTTGTAGTTTTTATTTATAATTATTGTTTGTATTTGATCCAAAACCATTTTATAATACACGAAATTGTAATATAAAAACATCGCTGAAAAGAATCTTTGTCAAATAAATTTTTGGATTGACTTCAGACAGCGCTAAATAATGAAGCGCTGTCGTAAGTTGATAATAAGATAGCGCTTAAGGTGTTATGCGCTGTATAATGTGTATGTCAACATCGCTTGTCGTATTAAGCGCTGTCTAAATGATGAATATAAATTATGATTCATATATGATATTTATACATTTCATTTCCATTAATGTCAACAAAATTTGACACTTAACACGTCTATGTTACAAAAATATGTTGGTTGAAAAATTCATTATATGACTACATGTTACAATTCCCCCCTTGCACGATACATTTCAAATAAAACACCTATTGCAAAAAAACCAATTTGCTGAACATAAAATTACAATCATTTGGGCAATATTGTACAACACCTTTGCATTCACATATGTCGCAATCTTTTGATACTTGACACGTTTACCTTACAACAAAATTCGAGGAATAATACCACATATACCTTCAAGTTTATACAGGATGATACACTAGTCGTATATGTAAGTTATCAAAGCATCCGCAAAGTATAGACTTATACCTCTCACATCACACGTACCTGAGTTTAAATCATTCATAGCGTATTGGAAGTTGATCATTAGATAATCTAGAAATCACATTTCTGATTTTAATTCTAAACTAAGTATTATTGAATATAACATTGCCCATCAGACTATACAACTTCTTAATCAATGATTAGTAAAATAACATGATCACCTTTGCCAAAAGTATGATATGTGATACGGCACATGACTACGATGGGGAGCACTCGGTTGAGGCAGTGTTGTAAGAATGAGGCAGTGAGGCACGTTGTGAGCCACTCATTTTGATCACTACAAATTTGGCTCAAAAAATTTACAACGGTAATACAATAGAAATGCAGCGGTTTAAAAAATAACTTGCTTTTGCAGCGGAAATTGTAGCGGTTTTGCTGGACATTTTGCGATGACAAATGTGCAGTGGTAATTGCCACTGCAAAAAGTAGAACTTGCGATGGCTTTACAGCGGTTTTGCAACAAATGTATTATACCATGGTCTTTTTCACCGCAAAACCGTTGGAAAAATGAAATCGTTTTGCGATGACTTTCACACAGTTTTGGAACTACCGTATGTTTACCGCAAATATCAATATCGAGATTTCAGATTTGGTTTTTTATATGGATTTGTGGCTTCCATCATTCACCATATCCTACTACTTTCTTACACCTCAAACCATTTTCTCTATCTTTTCTCTCTTCAGCCGGCCAATAACTCAGCGCAGGTTCAAAGTTTTCCATCTTCAGGAAGGTTGGATTTTTGAAGTTGCTGAAGTATAATTTTATATTATTCCGTATCAATAACATGTGTGGTATCAATTTTATATGTAATTATTTTGTTCTCGAGTACTTATGAATTACGTACTCTTTGTGCAACATGCTTGTTAAAGAAGAGTTGGTGCGAGAGCGGAAGTGGATGTATAATCAACATAATCCAGGTGAATCATGGAATAACGAAGTTTTCATGTACAGGGTTGGGCACTTTTTAGAAATGGTGACAAGCAACGGACAAATATGCGACGAAAACAAGTTGCGGTGCCCGTGTAGTAAGTGTAAGAACAAGTATTTTCGTGAAATCGGTTTGTGTGAGACTCATCTATTTACCTACGGATTTGTCAAGGATTATTATAATTGGACAAACCATGGAGAAGAAATAGCAGCAGTCTCTTCTAGCGTCTGCAACAATTTTGAAGACCACTGTGATAGACATTTTCAAAATGAGCAAACTGGGGTTTTTGGATATGAAATCGATAGTCGGTTTGGTGATATGATATGTGACATGGCTGGACCAAGTAATACTTACAATCAACCTGAATCAGCAGAACCCGAGGAGCCGTCTGAGGCTGCATCCCAGTTGTACGAGTTATTTAAATCCAGTTGCGAACCTGTGTTTGAAGGTTGTACTTCAGAGACGCAACTTTCTATCGTCATGAAAATGTAACAAATCAAGACTGATCATGGTCTGTCAGAAGCTGCATATGATTCTATATGTACAACAATTGGGACCTTACTTGATTGTGAACATCGAATGCCGACTACATTTCGACAAACAAAGAAGCTCGTGAGCGGGTTGGGTATGGGGTATACTCGAATCGATGTATGTGTCAATGGATGCATGCTATATTATGGCGAGGACGAGAAATTATCCATTTGTCGCTTTTGTGGTGAGCCTCGATATAAAGAGACACGTCAACAAGAACGGTCCAGTAGTTATGAAAGGATTTCAAGGTCACAAATGTTTTACCTTCCAATCATACCTCGAATTCAACGACTGTATATGAACAAAACGACATCAGAACACATGACTTGGCATGCAAATACGGATAGAGACCCAGATGTTATGGTCCACCCCGCTGATGGAGAATCATGGAAACATTTTGATAGAATTCATCCAGAATTTAGTTGTGAATTACGAAATGTAAGGCTGGGATTGTGAGCTGATGGTTTCAGTCCATTTGGCATGTCTGCGAAGTCTTATTCATGTTGGCCTGTTATGGTTACGCCTTATAATTTACGTCCATGGATGTGCATGAAGACCAGATACATGTGGCTTACTGTTAATTCCTGGACCTCGTAATCCCAAGAAACGGATAGATATATGTTTGCGACCTCTGATCGATGACTTGTTGGTTTTATGGAATTCTGGTGTACAATCGTATGATGCATACAACAACCAAAATTTTAATATGCGTGTCGTTCTTCTATGGACAGTGTCGGATTTCCCAGTATACGGAATGTTATCTGGATGGTCTACACAGGGGCGATTAGGATGCTTATACTGCATGGATGACACGAAGACATTTGTACTTAAAAAATGGAAGGAAAGTGTCGTACTTTGACTGTCATAGACGGTTTCTGCTGGTTGGTCATCCTTATAGGGAAAATCGTAGAAGTTTCTATCGCGGACGAGCAGAGTATAGTTCACCTATTATTTTGCAAAATGGAAATGAAGTATACGAAAGAGTTAGCGGCATAAAACAGTGTTTGAACAAATTCCAGATGAAAAACTCGACGTTTCGGTAACTATCATAACTGGACAAAGAAAAGTATTTTTTGGGAGTTGCCTTATTGGAAGGATATGCGATTAAGGCACAAACTCGATGTCATGCATATTGAGAAAAATATTTTTGAGAATCTTTTTAACACAATCATGAATGTGAAGGGGAAGACTAAGGATAATGGGACAAAATGTCGAAAAGATGTTTATATTGTGATCGACCTGAATTGGAATTAAGGTTGTACCGTGGTAGATTGATTGGTGCGAAAGCCAAATATGCGCTCAACCCCCAACAACAATATGATGTATGCCAGTGGATCAAAGGACTTCAATTCCCTGATGGTTATGCTTTTCGATTAGGAAATCATGTCGACATACAACATCGTAAGTTAGTAGGCTATAAAACTCTTGATGCGCATGTGTTCTTACTTCTTAGAGAGGCTAATGCCCATACCATTTCGTGGAATGCTGCCCACGGCATTATGGGGGGCCAAATTTTCCTAAAACAAATCTAATATTATTTTTACTTATCTCAGTAACACACCAAAATTCATATATTCCCGATTCTCTGCCCTAGAACGCCACCAAAAGCGAAGAACCACCAGAGCGAATACCCAACCTTTCTCCTCCTTTCCTTCCATTTCGGACCGTTTCTCCTCCCAGCAGAACATCTGCTCATCCCTCAAAATATTGGAGGTATGACTTCAGTTTTGTAAACGTGTTGGTTGGAATGAAATCATTCATTCAAAGTTTTTGTGTTGTTTTTAGTTCGTTTGAGATGCTATATAGTGTTCATTTCCAACAGAGTTATGTTGATTTACAGGGTTTTGATTTTAGTTCTATTGAGTTACCTTGGTTGATTTCGTAACTCTTGGTTGGGCATCAAAGTTGTTAGCTTTCCTTGGTACTCATATTCAAGATGTTGTGCGGTCGTTTTCGCTGCCTTGCGTGGATGTTTACCATATACTTATGTTTTGTTGCAGATATGGTTCTTACTAGAGGTCGTGGAATCGGATCGGAGAAGGGTAAGTCCCCTGCACGAGGTTATGGAGGTGGCCCGGTTAGGGGTAGGCAATTCAGCTCCACAAGTGGGCGCGGAAGGGGACGAACAAGCATAGGACATTCACATCCTAACAAAATCCGCCTTGACTGGGACTCATTTTATCGACTAGGGACAACACGAAATGTTCGAGCTGCAGTGAATGAGTTGCTGCCTGAGACAAACTGTGGCGAGAGTCAATGGGATACACCTATCCATGGAGAAGAACACGATCCCCATGAGGATGAGTATGAGTATGACGATTGGGACAACCAAGATGACTCCCACGAGCCAGAGACACCTGATCCGGATTCTAATAGTCCTCATTCTAATAGGACAGCCACCCCAGAGTACAATATGCCTCGATCATATCCTTATCAGACAAACAGGAGGCCTAGAGCTGAGTTCGCTCATGGGGGATCGTCTAGTGGAATTAATAATCTCCCTATGGATACCCCAACAGATAGTATGCAAGTAGATGGTTCAAATAACAATGATGAATCACAAAAAGTTCTCATTGTGCCAGTCGGAAAGAAGAGGTATGGGTCATGACTATAAATCTTATTTGTTTTGTGAGTAAATATTTTACTAACAAAGGTATTCATATGTGTTTTCCGTGTAGTTTTAAACCTCATGAGATAATACGCGAGATTGCTATTACAACAGATTACAGAGTTGGATGGACTGGGATGCGTGATATTCCGCTGGAAGCATTTGATCGTTGGTTTAGTCGCTTTTGTGTAAGTGATCTGTTTCCTTTTTTTACTTGTGCTATTTAAAAAATGCATTGAAGTTAACCATCTGCCAAACAAGATATTGTGCATTTGTATTAGGCAGTTCACCATCTGGCTGTGAATTGAATAGCCATAGTTTGTTGTTTTAAAAAAAATGCCATTGCTGTTCTCATTGTTCACATTTTAACAAGTCAGTATTCATTTTTTTACTTGTGCTCTGATTTACTTGTGTACTGACTTGTATCAAGTAAATATTTTGGTTATCTAAAACAATTTTGTTGGGTTTCTGATCAGATTACATTGTGCTTATATTTACTTGTGATTAAGTATATTTCCTTTTCCCATCCTTTTTTTTATCTTCTGATAATCTACATTGTTATTCACTTGTTTATATTAATTATCATGGTTGTGTAGCAAATTGCAAGATGGAATCCTGAGCATAATCTTCAGGTGCGATAGAATTTTCGTCGTAAGTGTGGGGAAGTGATCAGGAATTCGTGGGCATCAGTCCGGGCAGGGCGTTCGAAGAAAGGTCCTCCGTTTAGTTCACCTACAATATTGGCCGCAAATAAGTTGAAGTGGGATACGGATCCATCTTTCAAAGCCTTATCAGAACAAAACAAAAAGAATTGCAAGGGCGAAAAGTCTGGACGTGGACATAGTACACATAGGGGAGGACCAAAACATAGTGAATGGCACTACGATCAATTGGTATTTGTGCTAATTTTATTAGTCGATACACTAGATATTCAAAATTAATATTTAACGCTTGTTATTTCTCATAGAAATTAGAGCTTGAGCGTTTAGCGACGGCACGAGAGATGTATGATCGCTTGCAACAAAAGGCAGATGGAGGATATCTTGATCCAGAGGGACATCGAATGTTGGTATGAACATGATTTATTTAGATTATCATAATAGGAATTGTTTATATAATAAGTATATGACATTTCTTTTTAAAGGCTCGTTATGAGGCAAAGCTTAAGGATCGGATCGACAGAGGCTTTACTCCTATTTCGGTTCCGGAGAATAAGACATGGAAGTATTCATTTCAGAGGTGGGTGTTACTCAGAGAGATAAGTTACGGCGGGTCTTTGGTGCAGCGGCTACTCTTGTACCGGGGAGTCGATTTCGGCCACATTCCAGCATCTATTCTAGCTCACAACCTCAGCAGCAGGCTGGGGCTATTGATCCTGCGATGGTTGAGCTTATGAAGTCATTCAATGAGTCAATAGAGATGAAGTTGAAGACTATTGTCAAGGAAACAGTTCAGGAGGCGTTACGTAGTGCAACAGGTGGTCCCGCTGCTGTTTCATCGACAACTACAGGTGTAGCTGATCATGTGCCAGCATCTACGGCAAGTGAAGTCCCACCCTCTACAGATATGAATATGGTTGGGCACACCTAGAAATCAGATTATCAGCTGTTGATTTTTTTTGGGCTTTACGATCTGATTTAGATTGGGACATCTAGAAACTAGATTGTCATGTGATTATCTTTTTGGTCGTAGGCTTAAAGTATCTGTTGATTTCAAAAGTATGCATACTTTTTGGTCATGTGTACGTAGAAATGGTTTAATGTATGCTACAGGTGTAGTATCTTTTTGGTCGTAGAAATCAGATTATCTTTTTGGTCACTTTTGAATGAATATGCATACTAATTTGGTTTGCAAAAAAATATTGTAAATCAATGATTTAAATTAATTGCAAATTTTATTTGATAAATATTTTAATTTAATCAAATGTTTTAAATTTTGTAATTAAATTTATATTCACTGCAAAATCACCGCATATCTTGGGGGAAAATTGATTATATTTATTGCAACATTTTCACTGCAAAACCGAGTCATAATAAACCACCGTAAAAATCTGGTAAACCCAAAGCAATAAAATAACGGGATGATTCGGCAGTTTTTCAGTGATAATAACAAATCTATAACTTCCCCGCAAAAGCCACGCATTCCTGAGGGTACAGCAGTTACAAAAATGCACTGCATTGTCACCGAAACTTTCCGTGCGTATGCGACGCTTTTGCTGCATTTTTTCAGTGGTATTTTAACCCCTGTAACACCGCTGTAAAAAACCGCATGCAGACTGTGTAAACTTCATCGTAAATGTTTTGCGATGCAGCGAGAAAATTACCGCTGTATTATCGCCAAAAATTTCACATATCCCGTGATTTTACAGCGATTTTCTCGTGGGATTCGACCACCGTAAAATCTGTCCAAATTTGTAGTGGATGATGTGGCAAGGAATAGTTTTTGCTTTTGATGTGTTTTTGGTAGTGGGGCACGTGTCGCAATGAGGTGAGTTTGACGGCTGAGATGAGTAGCTGAGATGGTGCCTCACTGCCTCACTCTCAGGGGGTGCGTCATTTGAACGCTTCTCTGACTACGATATGTTACATAAGTATTATGTGACTTAACTGTTAACGGAGACACTTTCAGCGGATATAGTTGAATCTATACAACAAGGAAACTTAAAAATAGCTAGGGGACGAATCCATTGTGGTCCTAGTATTTTGTCCCGAAACTAAATGTTGGGCAATTAATTGCTGGCATACATTATTGGAGTTGGAGGTTTTTCAACTCATATATGTACTCATACTCTCCCTTATTTCGTAACTGTTGATAGTTTTTGTTCGGCTTATGTTGTGTGAATATGCTAATGTTTTGAATACAAGAAGTTAAATATAATAACAATTTCTAATAAATAAAGATCAAATAAAGGAATAACAGAAATATTGAAACTAATGTTGTGGGCGGTTGCTGGGGGGGGGGGGGGGGGGGGAGGGGAGTCTCGGATAGTCCCGTGTTGGGTGTTTTCTCCGGTGGTTATAGGTTTTTAGTTTTTTGGTTTTCTCCGGGTTAGTTCGTGTTGCTTTTGTCCGGTGTCACTGTCTATGTTGGGGTCATCCTGATTGATATTTTTGGCTATGGGACGTTGAAGCGGATGGCTGCCGGAAGGGTGATGGTTTTGGAGTTCTTGAAGGTTTGAAAATGGGGAGCTTCTTGGAATTGATAAACTTATCATTGAAACAGATTGCTCTCAAGTGGTTAAAGGTTTGAATATTTATCCAGATGAAGAGGTGGTGAAAGCGAAATGGTTTGAAGATTGCAGTGCTATCCTTGACAGACATTACAGTTGGAGATTGTTTTTAATCGGAAGAGAGGCAAATGCTGCTGCTGATTGTTTGGCAAAATGCGCTTGAGTTGAAGGAAGGCAGTGGACAAGGCTGGATTGTTGCCCGAGACTTGTTGGCTTCTCTAGTCTGTTTTAAAGCCCTCTCTTTTTGTTTTCTTGCCTGAACCTGGTTGTATAAAAAAATGGATTGAGGTAAGATAGCACAGACCGAATAAGAAATCTGTCGAGGCTCATCAGACATTTTCCTTAAAGCTGAATTGTTCTCCCATCGGGTGCTGAAGATCCTCGAAAATAGCTTTCCATGATATATATTAACAGCACTCGAGCCGAACAGTGCATTATATCGTATAACTCGGGCGAACTGTCTTTGCCTTTCACTATCACCACGAAACCAACACACTTGAAAGAAGAGAATTCACAATAAACAAAAACCCAACTCTAAAATACGTCACACAACAAGCCAATTTGGGATACCTCCATTTTCCCCACACATCTACACATTTTTTTAAACAATTTTTTCCCCTAATTGATGTTTTTTTTTTCTTCATTTTCCTAGACTTAAGTGGATGCACATTTTTATTGTTCAAGTCCATGTTATATGTAGGGCGACATGTTATATGTAGGGCGAATGTGATTGTCTCAGTGGTGAGTAATCCCCCATGCACCAAAGTGTGCTGGTTTCGAAGTCCCTACCTTACGAAAAAAATGAACGGGTACTAACCTAACACTCAAGCCCCTTCATCATCAAAAAAAAAAAAGTCCATGTTATATGTACTTCTCTTGAAGGCCATCTAAACAAATTCCAATCATTTTTTTTATAAAAACACATTTGGGACACACAACTATTCATCAACCAAAACAAAAGCCCTCTAGCCCCAGCAAGCACAAAAAAAAAAGTGTCTGCTGCCAGCAGCCGAGATTGTAGAATCGAGCCGGAACGATGACGACAAAGAAGATGAACGTGATTATGTTCACCAATCGAGTCAATAATCTATCAAAAAAGTTGTGCAACGGTAAATTATATATTTAATATATCTTATGTGATGATTCTTTTAGTACATTGTTCCACTCGTATTTTGAAATGTAAATTCAAATAACAATGTGCTTCCATCAGGAATTACTGAATCCTGCTAGAAACACATGCAAACTGATGGAAAATGTGGAGGGAAGTCCAACCGTCGCACATTTCAGTGCCATGAATGACGTATGCTTTCACCGTGCGCGAAACTAGAGTTTCGTCAATCAAAGAGGAAAAAAGGGTTTCCTCAATCAAAGAGATCGTTTTTTGAGCGGCGTCTGTTTGATGTGTTAAAAGAATCGGATCCCATGCTGCACAGCAGTTTGCAGCGACTTCAAAACGTCGGTGTTTTACTAATTAAAATGTTTAACTTTACCTATTTGACCTTTCCACCGTTTTCCAAAATCCAAATTACACATTTAGACTCCCCAAATAAAGCCTTCATTCTCCTCCTTGTGCGTAATTCCACCAAATCCAAAACAGTTTTTCTCATACATCGAATTCTCACAGTTCTTTATACGATCGTTTTAAAAATTAAATCAATGAAAGTTCTGGTGATGAGATGTATAAGCGATTTGAAGGTGAGCATAAGCCTTCAATGGTTTCGGTTATGGGGGAAGATCCAAAAAGCTTACACCTTTTGGAAATGGAGTGTTATGTGTATTTAACACAACCATGGTCAAATTCATGATTCTCGCATTGAGGACGAGGAAATAGAAGATGACGCAACGGACTCTTGAATCCGACGAAGAGTCAAATCGAAGCTGCTGCGACAGTTTTCATTGAAGGATGAGCTCTGGGACAGAATCAGATTTGGTCTTCATCTGGAAGCTCCATCTCCGCCCGCAACTATTGAAAATAGACAAATATAAATTTGCATCAATCATTAGTTCTTACACTTTCACCGTTTCACCATCTCTAGCCGTGAGAGAGAACATAACAAATGGAAACGTAAAATTATTATTTTCATTAGTGAAACACTGTCGTTTTGAAGTTCGCTGCAACTTGCTGTGCAACACGGGATCTGATACAACTTTATTTCATACAAAATGGATAGTCAAAATTTGCATATTTTGGGCCAAATTGCAAAACTAGTTATTTCAAACGCACCCCCTCAACTAAAACGCATCGTATGTTGTCAGATTTTCTGGCCAATTCATCATCATCGCTACTGAGGTTGACGTAGACCCGGCAAGTAAACCCTTAACCCTCCAATCCGTCCATTAACCGCCCTATTAAATTCGTCCATTAGCCCGCCCTTTTAATAAAAAGGTTTAGAAAACCCTTGTCCATTAAGAACCCTTTTATAAAAGGGTTCAAGGATTTTTACCCGGATAACCCTCCAACCCTTTAAGAACCCTTTTAACTAATATTTATTTAACCTTTTTATAAAAGGATTCAAATTGGCAAGAAAAAACAGAAGGAATAATTCTCCAAAGATGCTGCAACTAGAAAAATTCGATTTTATCACATCTGAGTACATTTCATGACCTTCCATATCACCTCAAAAAATTACTTACTAAAATTAAAGAAAAATGAATTTTCTTTCATAAAACAAAATTCATTTGGTCCAAATGTACCTCATCTGTTTATTTACAAATATTTTTGTAAAACTCCATACAAAAACTATTTCAAAAATACTGAAATTGTTTTTGTTAATTTAAAATAAAATTTTAACTGTTTCCAGAATATTCTAATTTATGACTTTCCTTTTCACAATTTCTACCCTCTATCTCTGATTGGTAAAATCTGGTCATCAAAATTATTAACTAAATTACAAAATCAACCCTTTAAAAAGTTCATCAACATTTCTCTATATTTATTTTAGTGATAAAATGACTAAAAAGGTTAAAAGGGTTAAAAGGGCTCTTAAAGGGTTGAAGGGTTCGACCCTTTAACCCTCTACCCATTAAGAACCTGTCCATTGAACCCTTTACTTAAAAGGGCTCTTAAAAGGTTCAATCCTTTTGACCCTTGTCCATTAAGAATCCGTCCACTAACCCGTCCGCCCGCCCTATTTGCCGCCTCTTGACGGAGATCGTTGCGGATTCTATTGAGTTTTGGTCTTCTCGTTGCTGCTTCACTTTCTGTACCAGATCCGTAATTTATTTAAAACTGCAACGGTTTAATTGACCAATTCTGATCGAATCGCCTTCCGGGTACATTTCGATTTTCTTGCGCTTTTAATTATATTTTCTGAGTAATTTTTAGGGTTTAAGCAGTTTTGATGAGAAATGGGGTTGGTCTGAATTGGAATTCGATATTGGTTTTCTTTCCTTTAGAATAGCAATTTTTGTTATTTTGAGTTCAAATTGAGGTTTGATGCATCATAAGATATGGTATGGTTTGTTGGTGGTTGAACAGATGCCGGAGTTTCATGTCATGTTTACTTGGTTTTTTGTTTCATTGTGCAGGTGACTGGGAAAAAAGTTGTTTGTTTATCGCGTAGGCTTAGGGGAATTTCAGATAACTGATAATGTTTGATAGGGTGGTCTTTTGGGCTCGTTTTATCTGTTGATTGAGCTGATTCTGTTTCTAAGAAGTCATAACGGCTTTTAAAGATACGCTATTGTCATTCTGATTTTCTGTTTACTGTATGGTTTTTGGAATAGCATTTAGAGTTTTGGGGCAGAGGTATGTATCCATTTATTTTTAGGTTGATGTTATTTAGGAAGTATGTGGTTTGTTCCTGCTGTTCAAATAGGAAGATAGTGATAGTATTTTTAGTAAGTTTTCATATGGGCTGAACTTGTTAGTAATCATGATACTAAGAAATAATCATTGGCGCGATGCTTTTGTGCAAACTATTCTTGCAGGTAAATTTCCATAAATCAAGGTCCGCAGTGCGACATCACAAACAACCTCAGATGAGTGCCGGTAGAATCTTGACTTATTCTCTTGTATCGTATTGTTTAACTAGACTGTTACAAACGAAGAAGTTCAAAGGCCTATTGCCATGATTAGTAACTGTTCAATCGTTCTATGGTTTCTTTTATTCTTCTAAAGTTGTGAGTTTGAGTCAACTGTTTTATCTTTTTAGATAATCAAGTCAGGAACTTTTTCTTGCGTTTGGTGCACATGTTGATTCTTCTCACGATAAGCCTGCCTCTTATCCTGATTCACATCTTCCTATCCTTTGAAAGAGAGAATAATTATCGTTATGGAAATAGCTATTACTCAAAATTCTTGGAACATTTCTCTCTTTGTTGCATTACAAGTTATGATGGTCTTGAACTTGCATAAATAGTAGATTTGGTCGCAGTTCTTTGATACTGTAGAAGACTTAACGCGAACTATACTTGACGAAATAAGCACATGTTTGAACTATGCAATGCCATTATGGTAACATGGTTTGAACAACCAAGAATAACTAAATTTGCTGACTTTCATTACGCATTAGGTGGAGCTTTTGGTGGCAATAGAGGAGCAAGACCTGTCCCTCCAGAGAAAGGAGTCTTCCCGTTGGATCATAATCATGAATGTGAAGTGGTGATGTATCTTTGCTCTTCCATTATCATCACGATCATCTTACTCTTGGTCTCAAGTTAGGGATACTGGTATTATAAAATGTGTTATATATGTAGCAGTGGGGGGTTGTATCTGTATCAATCTCATTTGTAGTTTCTTCACATTCAGGAAAAGAAAGAGTACCTGGGTTGTCTCAAATCAGGTGGTCATAAGTCTGAAAAGTGCAGAGCCTTCTCAAAAAAGTATCTGCAGTGCCGGATGGCAAAGTAAGGGATTTACAAGCGGCCTTAGATGATACATAACACTTGCTTCATCCTTCTAACTTTTTTTGTGATACAAATGTCATGCTAGCTTGCATTTATAAAATTGCAGGCATCCTGCATAAAGTCCCATTACCGTGTATTTTTCAGGAACCTGATGGCCAAGCAAGACATAAATGAGCTGGGATTCTCGAAAGAAATTGAAGCTGACCGCCCTGAAGATGGAAATATTTCAAGTATAAAAAATTAAAGCCATTTCATCTTGAAGCCTTCATTGGCAATTTGGAATACAAGTTATTCTCTTTATTTTTAGCCAGTTGGCTTCTCTTCTGGATGAATTGAGAAATCAAGAAGACAGTATAACAGGCCATCGCCGAATTTTTGTACTTTGTTTCAAAGAGGCCAATGTTTTTCCTTTATTAGCTAGAATCTGCTGCAAAAGTTAGAACTGGAGCAATGAAACAGTTTTTATTGTTGCAATGTGTATCTTGGTACAATTTGTCGCTCATGGCTGTCAGTCAATTCTTCTTATTTTCATTAAATTTTGAAACTGAAATTGTCCAGTGAAAATGAGTGAACACAGGTGACATGGTATAAATCAAAATCTGACAATAAATAAGATTGTTGCAAGAATTGTTCATGTTGCTGTTACAGCATTTTCAACATCTTCAGACTCTTCACCTATCCGAAACTCATTCTTGAATAAAAGTTTCAAGTATGGCAACATAAGTACATTTTCTGGTTCCGAAAGTTTTTTTTTGCTTGTTAATTTTTCCAATATCTGTATCCTTACATTACGTGCCCCTCGCATTATTTTATAACAATTGTAGTTTGTAGCATTTTCAATATACTTTTGACTGTCCATAAAAGTATTTCTATAATTTTTTATAACCTATTAGCACCTCAACTCTTGCGCGCACATCATGTTTGGTTGGGTTTGACAAAATCTTACGCTTGATGGGGAGCATTCGTCAAAAAGTTATTCAATGCAATAGGAATTAGGAGCTGGGGAACTTACATTGAAAAAATTGTCATAATTGCTTATTCCTGACAGTGAGGGATACCTATGAGAGCGAATTGATAAAGATAGTTAAATACAGAAATTCGAAGCATTCTTATTTTTTTTGAGGCTCCTGTTACTTGTAGTTATGTTATCTACCAAATTTTTTTAGATAAGATATACAAAAATAAACTACTTAAAATTTGCTGTTACTTAGTTAAATGCTATATTATAAACGATGTCGTTTTCATATTTTCTCTTATTTTATCACTCTGAATTTGTGAGATCAAACTGAAGTTGTAGACAAATGTTTCTACTTGAAATAATGTTTTCCATCTGTGAGACAAACAAGTGAAATGATAAGTTTTAGTGTCTGGTTAAAATGATGCTGTTGTTTCATTTTTGATAAATTTTCTTTTTTAGTAAAATTGCAATTTGTTTCCCATAAAAGAAAAACCCTTTTTTTATTTTTAAAAAAACGACAAATTAGAGTATAGAGTGCATTATTTTAGCCTATACAGTATACACAACAAAACGGCATCATTTTATACAGGAACAGCTGCAAATGCTCTTCAGGCGCTGCAGTTCATCAATTAACACCGCCTCAAAATTAGGGTTTTCGTCCGACAAATCAGAATCGGACCAATCGACATTTCGAACAAATGTCGTCGTCGATTCTCACCTGGAAGAATCAGCTCCTTCGACTTCCTTCAATTCTGACCAGCAGTAGCCGCGGAAAAATCCCGTCACGCATGTTATCGAGCTCGGGCTTAGCGAGGAGTTTAGTGTCCGATCATTGGAAATCAAACCCTTACGATTGGCACCTTGAGAACATCAAATTTCGAAAGAGGCAGAGTTCTATAGGATTGTTTCCTGATTTTATCAGTTTGAGTAAGTTAATGACGAGCTATAGCAAAATTGGGTGTACAGGTTATGGTTTTGGTGTTCTAGGGCTGGTTTTGAAAGGTGGTTATACCCCAAATGTCATTGGTATTTCTTCTCTCATAAATGCTTTGTGTGATCAGCTCAGGATCAATGAGGCTGCTTTGCTGTTTCAAAAAATGAATACTCACTTGGGTTGCACACCTAACATTGTTACATTTGGGACTTTGCTCAAGGGATTGTGCTCGACCGGTAACTCCAGAATCGCCTTAAATTTGCATGAGCAGATTGCTGATGGGACTCATGATCTTAGCAGTGATTTGCAGCTCAATCTCATATGCTACAATACTCTTATAGATGGCCTTTCTAAGGATGGACTTACTGATAAAGCAACGGAATTGTTTCTAGAAATGAGAAAAAAGGAAATAATTCCCAACACCATTACTTACAATATGGTAATTGGTGGTCTGTGCAGAGCTGGTAAGTGGGAGGAGGCCAAAGCTATGTATCATGAGATGTTGGACCAAGGTCTTTCACCCAGTGTTGTTACATTCAACGTGTTGATTAATGCTCTAGCAAAGATGGGAAAAAGTAAAGAAGCAAAGGAGCTGTTGTTACGCATGATACAAAGCGGTCAAATGCCCAATGTGGTTACATACACCTCGTTGATGGACTGCATGTATAGGGAAGGGAATATTGAGGAATTGAAGGAAGTTTTCGTTTCCATGGACAAAAACGGTATAACGCCTAATGTTGTCAGCTACAGTATATTGATTAAAGGGTATTGCAAGCATGGGATGATACATGAAGCTAATGAAGAATATCGACAAATGATTCAAAAGGGAGTCAAACCTGATGTCATTACTATTAATGCTTTAATAGAGGGCATGCTCCTGCAAGGTATGGTGAGCAAAGCAATTGAACTGAAAAGTGAAATAACAGTCCACAAGCTCACTCCTGATTTGTGTACTTATAACATTTTGATTGATGGGCTCTGCAAGAACAGTTACATCCAGGAGGCGGTGAAGCTGTTTGATATGATGAGTGATAGCAAGCTGAAACCATGTGTCGTTACATATAACAGTTTGATTGACGGACTTTGTAACTCTGGACAAATAGGAGAGGCACTGATATTATTTGATAGAATGTCTAGCAACAGCATGATTCCAAATGTTACAACATATAATATTCTCATCAATGGACTATGTAAAGCAGAAAAAATTATTGAGGCAGAGAAGTTGTTTGTTGATATGGAAGAAAATGGAATTCCTCCAGAGATCATTACATATAATAGTTTAATTGACGGACTTTGTAAAGCTGGAAAATTGGAAAAGGCACTATTATTGTTTGATAGGATGGGTATTCCTCCAAATGTTGTTACATACAGTTGTTTGATCGACGGACTTTGTAAAGCTGGAAAATTGGAAAAGGCACTATTATTGTTTGATAGGATGGGTATTCCTCCAAATGTTGTTACATACAGTTGTTTGATCGACGGATTTTGTAAAGCTGAAAAATTAGAAAAGGCGCTATTATTGTTTGATAGGATGTCTAGCGACGGCGTGGTAGCAGATGTTACGACATATAGTATTCTCATCAATGGATTGTGTAAAGCCGAAAAAATAACTGAGGCGGAGAAGCTATTTGTGGATATGAAAAAAAATGGTATTCCTCCAAATTTGTACACATTTCGTGCACTTATTCATGGTTTTTGCCAGATCAGTGACACAAACAAAGTAATTGAACTCCTTCAAATGATGGCACACCGACAAGTCAAGCTGGATGATGGAATTGACTACATGGTCATTACCCAACTGTTGAAGGAAGAGAAATATCACGAGTATCTCAACTTGCTTCCAACTTTCCCTCAAAGGGTACCGGCCACAGTTCAATAATCTATAGTTTAAGGTACATTGCTCCATATGTTATTTGTCTTTATGATGTCTGTCTGGTTCTTGTTTAGAAGATCCGCCCTTGTGCCATTCAACTGAAGTCCCTACTCCCTACCACCCCAAGAGTGAATGGGATAAAGATGGTGGACATATGCATCATCGTTTATTTATGACAGAAAGTTGAAGCCTACTTGAAGTTGTGTCTTTATAACACCTTTCATATAGCACTGGCTCCTTGTAACCTTTTAAAAGCCGTTCTCTTTTGATTATCAGGAACAATCTACGATATATGTTGATGTTTGCTCTCAACTTCCAATTGCAAGTTCAAAACTTTTAAAAAAAAAGTCAAAGACAATTGAAGAATATTGCAGAGACACACTGCTTTGATAATCTTTGCCTGAAACCTATCGGACAAGTTCCTGCCGGTAATGTGATCGGGATATGAGGGGAGGCCGTGTTTTGGAACGAAATGCGTTGGGAGATCTTTACGTAAATCACTCGTTCAGATGTAATTGTGCTCGTCGTACTATCATTCCTCATCATCTTTGGTTTATCTGTATCTCAGCGAGTAGAGAGTAAGCTTGGTGATTTGTATATGGTTTCGGTTTCTGAAATCTGAAATCATTTGTGAAGTTCGAATTGTGTTACAATATTAGTCATCTTCAATATGCAATATTAGGGTTTTATGTGTTGATGATTTTTAGTCATCATTTTACATGATGAATTATTGAATTTCGACATACTGTAGCAAAATGTGCTGGTATTGTATCTGAATGACTGTTTTTGAGTATTACACAACACTGTGTGGTTGTGATTTGGTTCAATAAAGTCATGGTTGGAAGAAATTAGTTTCTGGTTTGATATATTGTCTTTTTTTTTTTTGCAGTATTGTTGACTTATATATTATTGCAGTAGTTTATTCTTAACGATTCGGCTCTTTGTTATTCATCAGTATAGTTCATCAAGAGATTTTGTTATGTTACTCTGAAGTTTTTCAAATGGTTGCTTGCTTTTATCAGTGACAGCCGACAGGAATCTACAAACTCTCTTTTTGTATTGTATTGTATTGTATTGTGAAGACATCAATTTTGTCGTAGACAATGTTTTGATGTCTCCTTTATCTTAAGTTTTGGTTCATGACATGACACTGCTATCCATACTTTGTGTAAACTATTCCGCAGTTGAGAAATGAGGTCGAAGAAGATCCAGAAATAACTCAACGGGTATTCTTAGAGGTCGTTATTGATGGTCAACATCTAGGTAACCATTTGAGTTTCTTCTTGACATTTGTAAGGCTTAGTTATTCATACCAACTCGTGTGCTGTTCAATTGTTTTCAGTTTATGTACATGAGAAGAAAATTTTGGTCCAACTTTTAAAAACTTTGTTAGGTATAATTCTCACTGAAAAGACACATTCTCAGTGACACGGACCTTAGCTTTCTAGGTTGCAGTGAGTATTTTACTGAGTATTATAAATTATTAGATAACGTGCGAGTGATTCGAGCAGTGCCAAAATTAACTGTACTCTGCCACCACTGATACATTTGCACACACTTTTAAAGTTAACAGCTGAGAAGGGTGATTAAGTTATATGTCTTTATCACTTATTTATTATACTAGTTTGTGAATGTGGCCTTTTGTTTATTTTATTATTTTGTACGGATATGGCAAGCAAAATGTTTTTCCTTGATGAATAGAATATAAATTTTACCTGAATTTTATGTAAAATTCTCTGCATACAAAATCATAAAGTTTGTTTCACAGTTCTCTATTATCTGGTGAACTCTTTATGTCTGCAGTTTGAACTTAAATTATCCAGGTAGACTTGTCAATTGGTTTGTGCCGCGAAGTTGCTCCTTTAACTTTTGGTAAGGAACCATAGCTAAATAAACCATCCATTCTAATCATCAACTTTATTGGTTAATGCAGGCATGCAGCCATCCCCAAAACATGTCCAATAGCTTTTCAGTTTCTAGTTTGAAGCATCCACCGGTGTATCTAGCTATGTCGCGGTTAGCAACTTGTAAACTTGTAACTAGATGCCTATCTGCAGTTTTATTAGTTTACAGTTTAGAGATTTTTGTTTTCTTTGTCATTAGTTTAGAGTGTACTCCTGACAATCATTTTTGTAGTCATGGGTTGAATTTCAGATTTTTTTTCCCCAATATTCGGTGTTCATGTTGCCATGTTAGTGCTCCTTGTTTTCAGTTTACATATGCTGTTTACAAGTAAGGTGGCATACTAATTTTTGTTACTTCCCTTACAGAATTCCAGGGCTTTATTCACAGGTACAAATATATCCCAAATACGGACTACGAGATTCTATTTTTGTTTGACAAAATTGTTTGTTTGCTGGTCTAACGTACCTTTGCAATGTGTATCTTGGTACAATTTGTCGCTCATGGCTGTCAGTCAATTCTTCTTATTTTCATTAAATTTTGAAACTGAAAAGAATTGTCCAGTGAAAATGAGTGAACACAGGTGACATGGTATAAATCAAAATCTGACAATAAATAAGATTGTTGCAAGAATTGTTCATGTTGCTGTTACAGCATTTTCAACATCTTCAGACTCTTCACCTATCAGAAACTCATTCTTAAATAAAAGTTTCAAGTATGGCAAAATCTTTGGGAGCACTGGCAGGTCGGCGATATTTACACTCATCATATCGAAAGCAATGCAAGTTTTATGCATGTGGGCCTCGTCAAATACTGGTATTTTGGGGTATCGTTGGCTGAAATGAGTCAGTATGATGCGATAAGCGCCAGTAGCATCTCCAACTTCAATAGCTTCATTGGTTGTGCTGTGGTTTCTGCTTATCGCCTCGTCCACCAATCCATCTTCAAATGTTGCCTGCCATTCAGTGAACAAAAATTGTTTAGATGACTCGCTTTGTTAAATTATAATGTGATTTTTAGGCATTGTCACAAATGGTAACTTTTTAGCAGTAAGCTTTTAATTTATTTAATAACACATAATTTACCTCGTGTATGAGAAGGGTTGCTCCCCTGGCGGCTTCAACCAGTGCTGGGCATGGCCTAGTATCACCGGAATATACCACCTTCCACCCCGGAATCAACTTTCCGGAGCAGTTGGTTCTATCAGCTGCCTTTATAACAACACCATACGCTTGCCAACAATGAACGACTGGGACACTAACCAAACTTTCAATACCAGATTCAGCCAGTACTTCTTTCATAAATTTGAGGATTGGAATAACCGATTTATCATATTTTGGACTATTATGTGTCTTAAAATAGCTTTGCATCCGGCTTCCCTTGGAAAACAATGTACTGTCAACAAGTTGAGTCAATTCTGTAGCACCATTTCTCGCATTTCCAGGACTCTTGGGACTTGCTGGATTAGAAATATGATTACTTGTTTCGAAATCTTCCATTAGATTTTTGAGAGATGCTTCAGTTGTGTGACTGCAGTCAAGAAACTGCATATCCAGATCTTCGAGCCTTTGATATGCATCTAAATATTGTTTAAGTTGTCTTGGTCCAATAACAAGTAAAGGTTCATGTGACACTTGTTTGAGTAGCTGACGTCGAAGAGCAAGTATTCTAGCCAGGCCAGTATGATGATCAGCATGGATATGGGAAATCCATATACACCTCAGACCTTTAACCGCATCATCAGCACCTTGCACGCCGTATCTGTGGCCAAGATAAACGAGAATCTCATATATAAAAAGTTAATAATTCTAAAATTTTCATGAAAAAGAAATGGAATATTAAGTGACTTAAGTACCTTCTTTTTAACTGTCCCAGGGTTCCTTCGCCACAATCTAGAAGCAAACTTCCTTTGGAGAATAAATTGATAAAAATAGATGTAACGTTGCGGTACTTTGAAGGCTGGGACGAACCAGTACCCAACAGAACAATTTCCATGTCCTCTCTTGTAATATTTTCCAAGCATGCCGGAAGAGAACTACCATTCAACCAAGGCTCTTCTATCATAACTTTATTATCCGCTGTGGACATTGATTCTTCTTTTGGTAATCCATCATCATGCCAAAACTGACTAATTTCTTGCAATGCATTGTCAACCTCTGGAATTTCTGACTGTAACTCATTAATTATGTATGAACGGTCTGTCAACCTTGGAACACTAGATCTGTCCAAACCAAGCTGCGCGTAAGGACGCAAGTGGAACTGATTCACATAAAACGACGAGCATTGGGAAAAAGGTCAATACTAGAAGAAAGAGTTATAACTTTAGAATAATGCTCTTGCTATAATAAATTAGAGCTGATTGAGAAATTCCGCTGCTTTGAATTACCTTCAAAAGATTCTCAGCAGGTATTGCTTCACAAAGCTCGTTTGCCTGAAACTCAAGATATGAATAACAATGCGTCAAACAAAAACAAAATTCTATTTTCATATAAACCTCTATTTTCATATAAACGAAACGAAACCATTTGAATACCTCAATCGAACTAAGGAAGCCAGCTTCTGATTCTTGACAGGACCAAAATCCTGGTGCAGGGAAAAAGTATGGACAGAGGTGGTTAAGTCGTGCTGCGATTCTTGCACTAGCTGTCAATATTGGGATCTCCACGTTTTTCCTGGGAACAAAAAAGCGGACAGAAAAATAAAGAGATAATCACAAAATCATAACCACAGCCTACTGCACATCTAGAAACTATAACGTACTAACATTTCATGGCCAGCCATTATATGTTGTGCAGCACCGAATCTCTTCATCCACTTCTGGTAGAGCGTGTTTTTAGAAATGGACGAGGGCGTTAAATGAATAACACAATTCACAGTTTTAGCATCCTCTAGCGAATGGTCCGAGGTGTCCGCATAAAATGGGCCAAGACACTCCATAGCCAACAGTTCGCTCAAATGTGATTCGGTTGGGCAGCTGACAATTATGACTATCGGACCAGGAATCGAAGGGTCCATCACATCACTGGAATGAACCTGAAAGAAGAAAAGTAAACCTCGATACGCGAAAGAGGACGCTGTGATGTAATTGCAACCGTGTAATGGCAAAGCAGTTAGTAATTTATATAAAGACCTGAATCTCGATTAACACTTCAGAGCATAATAAAATGACCTAACATGATTGGATCTCATTCAAATATGCAGATTTAACAATGTGTGCACAATAGATTTGAAAAATTCCAAAGATCAGCTTTACCATTATATCCTGACAATCTGACTTCACTGAATTTCCAAGCTGCAGTTCACGATACTTGGGACCAGGTCTAAGACCTAGAGCAGCAGCTTTTGCTGGGTCAAACTTCCCCTTTATTTCAGGAAGTTCACATACATAAACTACAGAAATGTCACCCGGTTTATGAGCGGAACTGGTATTTTTCTTTGCCGCTTGCGTGTCTTTTTCAACAACTTCAAAGTCGGGACTTAAAGAGTCAACTTTTCCATTCAGATGTTCATGTTGAGGCCCTTTAGTGCTATCCGGTTGCAGAAGAAAGGCTGAAATCCTCACAACTTCATCATCAATTAAAATAATCGGATTTGTAAACTGTATAGGATCAGTAATCAGGCCGCCATCACGTAGATGGGGTCCAAAGCTACGGGTGTGGACCATAGCAGCATTTGGTACGAAAGATTTCATTGCATCCACCAAGTACTTGAGATCTGAGGGACCCCATACATTGACCTATAAAACATCAGTAGCGATGTGAACAAGTGTATCTGGTAACATTTTCTACTGCATTATTGCTTTATGAGACGATTAGAGATCAACTGAACTAGAAACTTACAGACAATCCATCATCTCCAATACCCGCCAAAGTCAACAAAAGGCCTACGGATTAACAGTAAATATTTTATACAATCATGATGCTTGATGGCAGCTCAAAAGGAAATAAAAAAAAATCAAAGAATGAGTGTTTCACACCTGGTAGGCCGCCGGCAGTTTCAGAGCAGACCCGCGAAAGGAATATGTGATCAATCTGACCAATACAGCATATATAAATATCTTAGCCAACAAGCAAAAAAGAAAAGAAAACCTTCAACAAAAATGATGATGGAATAATGACTGTACCTTAGATAACTTAATCTTATGTTCAGTGCAAAATCTTTGAAGTCCCTGAAATAGAATAAAGCTTCTAAAAATCAATATTACAAAAGTAGGATCTTCAACAAATATTTATCCCACCTTATAAAAAAACAAATATTTATCCGAGAAACTCATAATAAGAACAGATTTGATAAATTTATAGAATTGTAACTCTAGCTGTAAGAAAGACAGAATTTTCATAGGACAAAAAGCGCAGGATTTCTCAGATGCTCAGCTGTTGGGGCCAAACTTTGATAACCAAATGAACAGTGGCTTATTATTTTCCTAGAGAGCTACATTCAGACAGATTGAGCGATTGGGTGATTCATGTTTGGGTCAATGCATAAGAAAGATCTCTTGAAATCAAAAGTATTTGCATGAAAACAAGCAGTCATTTTGACAAATCCATAACCATGGACGAAAAAGTGATAAAATTATCATAGATGCATAAATCAATTTCAAGATATATAGCACGTGTCTACAAAAAAAACATTATGTCTACTACCATAAGATATAAGTACAAGAAATAAAAAAAGCTTATAGTACATGGAACATCATAATTATACCTCTCCAGCATTGAAAATAAATCTTTGTTTATCGAAGAATAGTAAGACTGATGGTGATGTGTCCTGTGTATCCATTCCAGTCCCAAGAATCTGTATCCACCACAATCCCAAAAAAATTTAGCACCACAAGGAGCCCGATTCAAATCAATTACATGTTATTATTATACGCATAGGTCAAGCCACAGACACTTAAAACAACAAAGCGCAAGCTCTACTTCACAAACGCACATATATCACCTCAAACAAAATATTAATTTCTCAATGATAAACTCTTACAATTACAACAAAACCTGCAGGCTGCAAAACCTTGTAACTAAAGTAACCAAAAGTCATAAGTGTATACACTCAAACACAATCATCCAGTGAACCAGACTAGTATCGCAATTCAGAGCCCATTGTTAACAGCAATACAACACTTGATTCTTTTTCCACTTTTTTTTTTTTGCATTAGATTCTTTTTCCACTTGAATTCGCTATTGCATTCATATCTCTCAATGTATAGAGCAAAATTGATTTAAAGTCACCAAGACCAAAAAATATCCACTTTTAATAGTAATCAAACACTGCAAATTCAACATTCACAATTGCTGAAACAAGACTGACATATGAACAAACTGAGAACTGAAAACATCAAGCGACTAAAAGGTCACTCCTTTTCAACTAAGATCCCAGAATATGGACAACACGCACCTGCAAATAGCAAAGCGTGTTCACAGGGTTGAGCTTGCGAACTTTAAGCTGAAGATTCTTCGGCTTATCATTCTTATCCCTACCCTCAGCTCTCCTCTTATTAAACGTCGACAGAGAAGAAGACCCACCAGGACCATTCTCCCCCTTCATCTCGCCGTCCTTGTTATCCTCTCGCAGCGTGCTTCCGTGCCTGCGACCGGGAGAGCGCGGGAAGTGTCGATGTCGGTTGGAGTAGGAAGACGGGGATGAGGCGAAGATTGTGAAGGGTTTGGTGTGGATGCGAGAGAGTCTGGGAAGAGAGAGAAAGTGGGAGGAGAGGACGGCGGCGGAAGTGGTGGTGGTGGAGAAGAGGAGGCGGAGATTTGGGAGCTGCGGAGGCATTGAAATTGATTCCATAGAAAACGGCGATGCCCGTCCACACCAATCTTTGGTGCTTCGTAAACGACGGCGTTTTTGAGTTTAGGGCTTTCAGATGTCAGCATTTGGGTTTCACAAGCCCACCAATCTATTTGTGATGTTATGGAAAATGTGGTGGTTAAAATGGTTAAGCGTTCTTTTCGCTAAAAAAAAAATGGTAAGTGTTTGGTTTAATAGGTTTTACCTCTTTTTTCCTTTATGTAAAACCCTTTCAATAAAAAAATAACTGTGATGCTAAATAACATAATTTCAATCGTAGATATGTATATATAATAGTGCTCAGTCGTTTATTTTTATGAATCAGTAAGCCTCGGATCTATGTTGAAGATTTTTTCAGTTCGTATGAGCAATTTTTTTTGGTGTAAGAATAGTTGCCCGGTGTTATTATATAATCCTTGATCAAAGGCTAATGGTTTGTATGAATAGTTTGAACCAATCGCAATTTGGTTCAATTGGTAATATACTTATGTTAAATTTCGATAATTAAGTCGATTGAGGTTTACCTCTGATTTGGAGTAAAAACCTAGAAAAGGTCACACTTGCTGATTATTATTGAAGTTTTTCATGTATGAATCAAATCGATTGGTTAGAATATGCATGCCCAGTGTTCATCTAAATGGAAGCTCAAGTGTAAATGCAATGAATAAAAAGATGCAAAGTGTAAATCAACTAGCTAATAAAAAGAGTTGAACTACAGCTTGTAAATAATGAGGAAGCAAGGCAGCACAGCTCGAGAGTCAAACACTAACAACTCCCCTTTTTCCCCACCCACTGAGTCCGCCCCAACTCGGTGCTCCTCACTCACTAACCCGACTCGCTTCCCGACCTGACCCGCAATCACCCGACAAACTATCATTGCCCTCCTTCCCTTCCCACCTCCTCCGCTTTCATGGGCTCCTCCGCTTCCGGGAAAAGTGCAGATTACACCTGTACCTTTCCCAGATGGAACAATCCAAGCGAGGCTGCCGCCGCCAAAGCCAAAGCCAAAGCTGACTTCGGCGGCGACAGATGGTCCCAAGGATTGGAACCCCATGACCTCGTTTCCATCGGCTATGCACCGTGGAGCATCCACATGACCCGACCCGCTTCTAGCCTTGACTAGCTCTCTATACTCCTCGAACCGGGTCACAGTTTTGGATATGTTCTGAACTTTGAATATCATCTCGACCCGACCCGGGAACCCCTTGTGGGGAGACCAGCTGGTGTGGAAGATTATCTCCACTACGTTGCGAGACGGGTGGCCCTCGGGCAGCTCGGTCAGCGCTGGGAAATGGGAGCCTCTGACCGTCCGAGGTAAATCAGAACTCGGCTCGACTCGGGAAGTTCTTGCCCTGTGGTGGTTTCTTGATGATGGAAGAAGAGGTGATGGTTTATTGGGTTTATCTTTGTGTAGGGTTTTGGAGACTTCGACTATGTCTTTGAGGTTTTGAACTGTTTGTCTGCAGCTGGATGTGGATATGCGGTTCGTGAGATGTTTAGGGTTGGTGGTGGTGGTGGTGTTGTTTAGTGGAGTGTAAACATCTTCCAAGGCTTTGGACTTGCACTGCAGGGATTTCATCCATCCAGCTGCCATTGACGACAACTCACAAAAGCTTGAAAATCACTCACTTTCTCACTCTTTTTTCTCCCTCTCTCTCTCTATAACCCTTTCTCTCACTATGTTTCATGTGAAGCTGGTCAGCTAGCTTTAACCAATAAATCACGGTTGAGATGAAATAACATTATATTTAACAAATGGACTAGTAGATTTTTTTTTCTTCTAAAAATGAAAAAGTTGGTAAGTGGGCTAGACAATCTCCAGACTTGTAATGAGAATATGTTACGATAAGACTCGAATCCTTAATTTTATAAATTCAGTCAGGTCTAGAGAAATTCTGTGTTGACTAAAGACTAGTATAGTGAATACGATTGACAATTGCGTAGTAGTTTATGTTTATTACTTTATTCCAACATTTACGCACTACATATGTAGCATTAACTTGACACATAACCTACCCCTAATTTACTGCAATATTTACACCTATTGAGATGATGTTTAGGGTAAGGCTTGATTGCATCAATCTACATTCAGTAAATGAATTGATCTGCAACCTGATTGTGATTGACCTTATACATGACTGAGCATGAAGGGGTGGTTTGATTTGTTTTCCATTAGGATATTGAATTGGGTTGGCGATCATTTATTGAGCCTTCCCAATATTTTTCAGGATACCGTTTTTATACGCAATGTTAAATTCTAAACTGCACACATATAACACATGGCCTCAAATAGTCAGCTAAGTAGGTTCCTTTTTTTCCGATGAAGTTCATGCCAAACAGGCTATAATTACAGGACTGTTACCTGTGAAGGGCATAACAGAAGCTGGCCGGCAACGGAGGCCGACACTCAATCCAAAGCTGAAAGACCAATACGCCCGGCGAAAGAGCATAAAGCTCAACGAAACTAACTCCATCAGACCACAGGAAAAACACCGCCAAAGTGACGGAAAACACCACCAAACAGGTGGGAAGCCACCAAACATGTGGGAAGACACAAGAAAAGCGAAACCGGCCGGCCGAGAACTAAGACTATACAAACAACAAAAAGAGCCTAGACACACACTCCACCTCCTCCTCGCCGCCAAACCCAGCTAAGTAGGTTCCTATTCCTATATAAACAACTAAGTATATGTTAATTTTATTAATTATTCGTGAATGCATGATCTTTGCATGTTATATATTTTTATGAAGGAGTGTAATTAACTAATCAAAGTTCCGCCATTAAATGTTGCTAAGAGAGAGTGAACCACACTGAGCGTTTGATCTGTTGCACCTTCAAATTTAGTTGTTCAATTCAATACTTTATTTTAGCATTGTAATTAAGTATTTAATTTAAATTAAATGTCTTATTTTTTAGTTTCTTAGTCAACTACTTATTACATTAAGTCAATAAGTTAAATTTATCCATTCAGTTTTCTTATTTAAGTTACGTTTAACCGTTCATCTCGCAATCGACAAAATTTAATTAGATCAACATTAGAATCCCTACATTGCTAGGTTACCAAAAAGTGCATGAAGCACTTCATAAAAAAAAAACAAGTGCATGGATCAATAAATATGGTGAGACCGAAAGAGATAGTTGGGATATAATGATGGGTTTTCAGCCATTTCATTCATGAGCGCTTTGAATGGGAAATATGAATAGCCGTGATTGGTGGTAAATAATAAACAAATTAGACTCTGTATTTTATATAAAGCTGATGGAACCTCTTACCCATCATCATGATATTTGGGATATTTATTTATATGATTTATATCAAAGTCCCTAACGCTAACAAGATGATGGTTGAGTTGATTGAACTCTTGTAGGTCAAGGATTCGAACCTCAGCGTGACATTTTCCTTCTATCTAACATATATTCCTTGAGGGAGTGGATCAAATGAGAACCACCATTTAAGTTGAGAACTGAGAACCAACGAATTTTAGGCTCTTTTCCATGAACTTTAGGGAGTTCGTCACGAACTTGCTTAAAAGCACCGATGATTTTTTTAAGCAGAGTTCGTGACGAACTCCCTAAAATTCATGGAAAGGAGCCTAAAGTTTGTCGGTTCTTAATTCTCAACTTAAATGGTGATTCTCACCCGAACCTGACTATATTCCTTGATATGTATATGTTGAATGTAAATCCACAATAAAAAAAAAATCAAGTCCCTAATTAACTTACAAAATTGCCTAACACATTGATATTGTGAAAGATTGTTTTTTCAGTTTGATGACCTTAATTAGGGACAAATTGCATTTTATATTCTCAAATACCTAAGGCTACCTGAATAATAAGGCAGAGATCCACATACCATGAGATGTGAAGCTTGGAATGGTTGTTAGGGTTCAAATATCAATTATCCCATTAATTATAAAACAAGGGATAAATATGTATAGAGAGAATGAAGAGGAATCTTGGCATTTGGAACTACAACTGAAATAGGTGGAATAATAGAAGAGGAATGGAAGCTGTGGCAAAATTTGAAGAAAGCAAGGAAATAAAATAAGTTTTGAAACCCTAAATTGTCTCGTAATTTCAAAGTATTCTCTTCTCGTATAATTCACTACATATCCCAACCAGCACGAAACCTATAAGATTTGAATTAATGGTAGTGTACATGCATACCTGGTAATTGAGTGGTTACGGAGTTGTAGGGGGGACAATGACATTGATATTTGGACTAACCCTAAACCTAATAAAAATTTATACAAACAGAATTTGAATCTCATTGGGTTTTGGATTAGCCAGGCACATTACTGAAAAAGAAGCCTCAAAAGGATTTCAAACCTTGTGAAGATTGTCAAGGCATCATGACCCATGACCACGTGCGTGCTCCAGCCCTCCACGTCGTCCGATTTTGAACTCTAGGTATTGCAATTCGCCAATTGATTGCCAAGCAATGTAAGTTGATCAAAGATAAATACATTAACCAGGAAAAATGATTTAGTGCAAACAACGTAAAAATACAAATCAATGAAAATATTTGATTTAATCATTTGGACGGATGTGATTGAATTCCGTCGTATAGATGATTTTTTGGCGAAGAATTATAAATCAATGTTGACGAATTATGTCGTACTTTTGGTTTTTCGTCGACGAATTATAGCCAACTTTTCATGAATTTTATAGTTTGTATCAAAAATATGATTTGTACCCGATCTTTCCCCCATTAACTAGCAATCTAACAATGTACGGAAACATAATAATAACAATTTGAGCGATGGGTGATAAAGTTAACTGAATTCGTGATCAGTTTTTTTTCCGTATTCTACCTCTTTACCCCATCACAACTCACAACTTTGGCTAGATCAAGAATCAAATCCGATGGGCGAAAAGGGTGATAGTTGAGCTGGTTGAACTCTTGATTACAAATCAAGAGATCAAGAGTTCAATTCCTCTGAGTAGCATACTTTCACCTAATTTAGGTGGAGTTTTCCTTGTCCCACTTTATGTGTTGACCTTTCCTAGCCCGCGCTAGCGAGGTTTTTCCTTTCCTTTTCCTATCGTTCTTCCTTTGCATTTCCCTTCCCTTTGCAGGATCATGAGTTGCCCGTGAGATTGACGGTAAGCCTTATTCGTTGTAGATGTACTTCCAAGAGTTGCGATGAGTCTAGTCGAGTGTGACATGGATAGCTTGTGCTTCAGTTGCTTGTGATAACTGTGCTCGACGATTTGTCATAGAATTATAAATTTCAATGATCTTGTATGAATTGTAACCTATCAATCTAAAAAAGAATCAAATCCGATGGGCTTTGGAAACTTAGCAAACATCGGCAAGTGGAAAAAAGAGAAAAATAGAAAAAATGTATGTCCAATTTATTGTCTATAAACCAACTTTTTTTTGATGAAGTATATAAACCAACTTAAATTCTCTTCCAAGATAACTGTGAAAACTATCACAATAACTTCTAACTCGGATGGAAAATATGAGGGATGGAAAGAAATTTTGATTGAAAACCAAGTAGCTATTTGACATGGAAAAGCAAAACAAAATAGAAAGAATGTAATACAAAATTTTCCACTCAATTTTCCATGGATAAACTATTTTTCTTTGAAATTTCCATCTAATTTTCTTTCCACTAAATTTGTCAACATCCAAACTGAGGGTATAGATAACTGTGAAAAGTAAGGATATAAAGATGTTTTTTTTCTTCTCATTTTCCTTTTCATCTTTGTAGTGTTACTTCATGTTGAAAATTGGGAGAGCTTGAGCATAAAACTTATAAATTCTTTTTTCTCTCTATCCATATTCCTATTTTTATAAATTGAATATCACCTTATCAAATTTTTTTTTGAATATCACACATTCAAAAATAATTTAAAAGTTCATCTTTCTATTAATCAAATATCATACATTCAAGCGAAAAAGTTTAGTCGAGTGTGGCTTGAACTCTGACGCTTAGTCAAGAGGTCAAGGGTTCGACTCTTCTAAGCAGCATAATTCTCCCTCCTTTTGTGGAGGAGTGTTTTTCGTCCCCCATACGCGTGGACGCGTTGTTCCTCTTTCGTGGAGGTGTTCTTCATCCAGCCTCGACGTGGACTTGTTGTTTCTCATTCACGGAGGTGTCGTCCGTCCCTTGTGGACGTGTTGTGTTCTGCAGAGCCGAAAATCTTCATGGTTGCGTGAAGGTATTCGTTCGTGGGTTTTCAAGATAGAGGTACCTTATGATTGTCTGTGCTTCAATGTACGATTCAAGTATCAACCCGTGCTCCTATAGCGATTCATATGTACCCGAGTAGTAAAAAGTGCTCATGTAATATATAAAAAGATGTATTCATGTAGTACTTGATATGTATGAAATGTAAAAAAAACCCACAATCAAAAAAAATATATCATACATTCAAAAATGACTAAAAGGATCGGTCCGCATCCAAGAACTTGCGGACGATCGCCTATAACAGTATTGTTTTTTATAACGATACCTTACGTCACAACTCACATGAAAGTCATTCTTTGGACATTCAAAACATAGCACCGCAAGTTACCTTACCGACACTTTTGTGGATGAACCACTCATACAAGAAGACTTACTTATTTTTTTAATGAAGCATGTCAATATATCGATCATTATTTGGTTGCAATGCGAAAATTGTGCCAAGTAGGGAGGCTAATGTGGCTTGACTGGTAGCAGGCCCCCCTGAGAGCTCAAAGAGCCCACGTTCGAATCGCCTCTCATTAACCCCAATCTAACTCCTCTAACTCCCTAACTCCCCAATCAAAAAAAATAAAAAAATTGTGCCAAGTATAGAGATTACTATTTTTGATAGCATAGCCCGCTTTACCCTAACGAAATGTCAAGTTCCTATTGTTACGATATTCTAAGGGCAAAGATTAGGCTTTATTGAATAATCAAGCGAATAATCAAGCAAACATACAAGCACGAAGACACAAATCGGCCTCAATGTTCACACGCACAAAACCTATCTTAATCAGTCCTATACATCAATTGAACGCACTCAATCAATAAGACTAATAAGAGTAGAAGTGGAGGGATTAAAGCCCCCTCCGATAGCCCATAGATATCGCGAATCGAAGACGCCCTAATCTGGGCTCGTCCGTCGCTCGCTGGTGACAACCGGCGAAGTCTCGCAGCAACCGAACCCTCTGTGGAGAATCAAACCACGGTCGATGCCCTTGCTACTTGAATCACGTCACAGCGCAGAGAAAACTTGAAGTCGTTCTTGGAGGATTGGAATCGCAGAGTCGAATTGGGGATTTTGAGATAAACCCTAAAATCCCAAATCCAGGTCCTTTTAATCTCAGCTTCACTTCGCGTCGAAACGCAGCCGTTCAGCCCAACGGTCAACTCCCGCTTCGCTTGAAACTACGCTGTTCCACTAAAGCTCTGAGTCTCTCGCTTCAAGCAAAACGCAGCGTTCTGCCTTCAACGAACTTAACTGTCTTTCGCGCTGCTCCAAGACGACGCCGTTCCATTTGAAGCTCCTCGCGCCTTCCCGAAACGTTGTCGTTTCATCCCAGCTTGAGCCAACTCCTAAAATGGCTAAGTGCCAAAACCCAGGGACTACACTACTGTGTTCATGACCTAAGAACAACCTGTTCTAGACCTCTAATGTGCTTGTGCTTAATGTATCAAGTATAATACATGACTTACAATTTGCCATCCTAATCTACTTGAGCTTGACATCTCTTAATCAACTCAGCCTTTATCAGCCACAGCTTCAGTCCTTCAACCCCTTTGCCCTCTTTTCTTTTCTCTGGTCAGCTACCAGCATCAGGTCACATTTCCCACATTCAAGGCTTTCCTGCAATACTCAAACTTGACATAAGGCACTACTTTAGTACCAAAATCAGCAGGATTTTATCACCAAGAATCTTATCAATTTTGATAACACCCTTGTCAACAATATCCCTAATAAAATGAAGCCTAACATCAATGTGTTTACTTCTTTCATGATAGACAGGATCTCTACAAAGATGCAATGCACTCATGCTATCAGAATGTATCAAGGGCACATACACACATTGCTCAATTTCAGACAACAAACCCTTAAGCCAAATAGCCTCTTTTGCTGCCTCAGTAGCAGCAATAAATTCAGCCTCAGTAGAAGACAATGCAACAACAGATTGAAGTTGATACTTCCAAGATATACAATTGCCAAACCAAGTAAAGGATAACCCAGTTGTTGACTTCCTATTGTCTCTATTACTTGCATAGTCTGAATCCACATAGCCAAACAATTCATTCTTATTCCCATGAACAGCATAAACCAGTCCCAAGTTCTTAGTGCTATTCAGATATTTCAGCAAAATTTCATAGCATTCCAATGGGTTTCCCCTGGATTAGACATAAATCTACTTAATACACTTATTCCAAAGGCAAGATCTGGTCTAGTGCACAACATGCAATACATAACAGAACCCACTGCAACATCATAGGAATCAAAGCCATTTTCTTCCTATCTGTTTCAGTTTCAGGACAATCAGTTTTACTTAGCACCAGATGCCCTCCTAAGGGTATAGCAGCAGATTTGCAGTTTTCCATATTGAACCTTTTAAGGACTTTGTCTATATAATCAGATTGGGACAAGAACATCATTTTCTTAAGGTCTGTTTCTAACAATGCTTATGCCTAAGATCTTCTTAGCAATTCCCAGATCCTTCATGTCAAAGTTTGAGCTCAGTTCCTTTTTGATCTTAGTTATTTCAAGTTCAGAATTACTCATTATCAATATGTCATCAACATACAACAATAAGTATAGGATCAGGCCAGATTTAGGTCTCTTCAAATACAAGCAAGTATCATACTTACTCCTAGCAAAACCAAGAGACAACATGCACTCATTAAACTTAATGTTCCATTGCCTAGGTGACTGTTTTAAACCATAGATAGATTTCTTCAATAGACAAACTTGATTAGGCTTACTGCTATCCTCAAATCCTATGGGTTGAGACATGTAAATTGTTTCGTTCAGATTTCCATGAAGAAAAGTAGTTTTTACATCCATTTGTTGTAAATGCCAATCATACACAGTTGTCATTGCAAGCAAGAGTCTCAATGTTTTATACTTAACTACAGGGGCAAATATCTCATTGTAGTCTATCCCCTCCCTTTGGCACAAAACCTGGCCTTAAACCTTGGAGGATCATCTAGATTATTACCTTCTTTAATCCTAAACACCCATTTAGAACCAATTATTTTAGCCCCTGCAGGTTTGGGAACTAACTCCCAAGTACCATTGTTAAACATAGACTCAATCTCTTCACACATGGCTAATTTCCACTTATCACTCTCTTTACTTTTCATTGCATCAGCATAAGTATCAGGGATGACAAATTTAATATTCTCAGCAACAGTCAAGGCATACTCAGCAACATTTGCAAACTCAGTTACATTTGCATATCTTGTTTGGAATCTTAGTCCTAGGTGCTCTATCTCTTGTTAATACATAATCAGATAATGCAGTATCATCATGCACAACAATCTCATCAGTCAAACCAGTAGTTACAACAGGGGAAGAAACATCAGTTGTGCCTCTCTCACTGTTGCTTAGAGAGGCACCATGCATAAGATCAATGCCAACAACAGCAACATTATTATGTCTAGCAGAATTATCTCTAATCCTACTGGAGTTTTGGTTAGAAAGACTTAGCTGATCCCCATTAGTTTGTAGATGGGGAGAGTCGTTCCCATTGTTGCTTGCCTCACTCCCACCATGGTCTTGGTTTCCCAAGCTTACCTGAGGTGGGGTGGCTAAATCCATATGCCCTCCTGGACCTTATGAATCCCCTGCTGTATCAGCACTTTCCCCTGTCTCATTCCTGTCAGGCATGCCTTGGTTTTCCAGGAAATAGCCTGGAGGGATGAAGGTGGTGGATTCATCATTGTTTCCTGAAACATGGATAGCAGAAGTTGTTAAGTTCTTGTAATGAAAATCCTTCTCATTGAAGGTCACAGATCTAGACTTAATAACTTTGTATCCTCCAGGTTGAATAACAAGAAGCTTATAGCCCTTCACACCACTGGGATAGCCTAACATGACAGATTTAACAGCCCTAGGTTCTAATTTCCCATCAGATACTTTAGCATATGCAGTGCAACCAAAAGGCCTCAAATGATCCAAACTTATTTTCTTTTTCAACCACATTTCCTGGAGTAATTTAAACTCAATGGCAGAGCATGGAGACCTATTAATCAAATAGCTAGCAGTCATCACAGCCTCTCCCCACATAGAACTCTTAAGATCAGAACTCAAAAGCA
This sequence comes from Rhodiola chrysanthemifolia, assembly GCA_033675395.1. NCBI lineage: Eukaryota > Viridiplantae > Streptophyta > Magnoliopsida > Saxifragales > Crassulaceae > Rhodiola > Rhodiola chrysanthemifolia. The sequence goes on from CM066204.1 coordinate 37,523,909, forward strand.
TGCATCTAGCTCTTTCTAAGAGTGTCCTATTCATTCTTTCAGCTATGCCATTTTGCTGGGGTGTAACAGGAACTGTTAAATGCCTCTTAATACCATTTTCAGTGCAAAAGTCATCAAAAACTTTGTTACAATACTCAAGACCATTGTCAGTTCTCAAACACTTCAATTTCAAGTCAGTTTCAGATTCTACAGACAATTTCCAAGCCTTAAAGCAATCAAACACTTCAGTTTTTGATTTCAGCAGATAAATCCACACTTTCCTTGAATAATGGTCAACAAAAGAGACAAAATAACTCCTACCACCAGCAGTTTGAACTTGGGCAGGGCCCCATAGATCACTATGCACATATTGCAACCTTTCATTCACAACCATTTTAGATTTATTAAAGGCATGTGCAGTTTTCTTCCCTAGCACACAAGTTTCACAGAAATCCATTTCACAAGGCTTTTTCTTAAGCAATCCATTTTTAAACAAATGAAACAAGCCATTGTTTCCAATATGTCCAAGCCTAGCATGCTACAACTTAGTTTCTTGAAGGTTCTTATCACTAGCATGCATAACATTCAACTCAGGGGATAATGAAACATGATACAAGCCTCCTAGTTTCATGCTTCTAATCACAACATGGTCATCTCTAGTAACATCCCTAATTCCATTCTTAGAAATTATTTGACAGCCTTTATCTTCTAAAGCAGATTCTGAAATCAGATTTCTTCTCAAGTTAGGCACCCAAGTAACATTCTGCAATATTCTAATTCTGCCATCAAACATTTTCAATGGAACAGTCCCAGTTCCCATGATTTTTAAAGTAGTTGTATCCCCTAGTTTTACTTCACCACCATCACAATGTTTCAAGTCTTCAAACACAGATTTATGAGGGGTAGCATGCATAGTACATCCAGAATCTAGAATCCAAGCATTCACACTTTCAGAGTTAGCAACAACAAGGATTTCAGGTTGATATTGAGTTTCACAGACATTAGAGTAATCTGTTTTACCAGATTCAGGTTTCTTATGGTCTTTCTTCTTTCTCTTAGGGCATCCATTCATATAATGGCCCATCTCACCACATGAAAAGCACTTAACATTCTCAAGGTTCTTATTAGGCTCTTTGCTATGGGTTTTAGGCTTTTGAGACTTGGATTTGGGGTTATACTTAGGCTTTGTTTTAGCATACATAACCTCACTCTTAACCTCCTGTTTTGTGCCATTTTTCTGCTTAAAAACCTCTAAAGATTCATTTTTCTGAGTGATGATCTCAGTGATTTTAGCTAGTGTTAGATCCTCTCTCCCAAACTGAATTACATCTATTAGGGTATCAAACGGGTGGGGCAGGGAACTCAGGAGGATCACAGCTTGGTGCTCCTCTTTGATGGTATCCTCACACCTCTCTAAGTCTTGGGTCTTCCTAAGGAAAATGTCTAGGTTTTCCTGGATACTAAGGGATAGTTCCATCTTAAAGATGAAAAGCTTCTTAAGAAGGAATATCCTATTGGGTAGGGACTTAGTTTTGATAGGTGGCCTTAAGGGTGTCCCATAAAACCTTAGGATCTATTAGTTTCATCAAAGGTCTAGCTACATAATCCGTGAGTCTCATCATAATCTCAGCTAAAGCAACTTCTTTAAGATCTTTCTTAGTCTGATCTGAGGTTGGACACAACCACTCCTCATTAATGGCCCTCCAACATTTTTCCTTAATCAAAATGCCCTTCATTCTCATGTTCCACATAGCAAAGTCCATCTTCCCATCAAAGGCCTTAAGTCTAATATCATTCATGGTGAATAAGAATAGCAGATAATAAGAAAAGCTCAATATCACCAATCACAGAAGCAATAACTCAGCCACACTCCACAGTTTCTCAAGAATCACAATCTCAAGCCACAGTTCATGCAAGATAGCATACAGAAATGTGATCTAGTGTCAGTCCGGGCTCTACAAGCCACATATCGGAGCGACAATGACACTAGACTCAATCAATGACCAAAGATCAACCTATGTCTACCAAGATCAATGCTGATCGATGAACAACAGAAGCTATAGATACCAATTTGTTACGATATTCTAAGGGCAAAGATTAGGCTTTATTGAATAATCAAGCAAACATAGAAGCACGAAGACACAAATCGGCCTCAATGTTCACACAAGCACAAAACCTATCTTAATCAGTCCTATACATCAATTGAACGCACTCAATCAATAAGACTAATAAGAGTAGTAGTGGAGGGATTAAAGTCCCCTTCGATAGCCCCTGGATATCGCGAATCGAAGACGCCCTAATCTGGGCTCGTCCGTCGCTCGCTGGTGACAACCGGCGAAGTCTCGCAGCAACCAAACCCTCTGTGGAGAATCAAACCACGGTCGATGCCCTTGCTACTCGAATCACGTCACAGCGCAGAGAAAACTTGGAGTCTTTCTTGGAGGATTGGAATCGCAGAGTCGAATTGGGGATTTTGAGATAAACCCTAAAATCCCAAATCCAGGTCCTTTTAATCTCAGCTTCACTTCGCGTCGAAACGCAGCCGTTCAGCCCAACGGTCAACTCCCGCTTCGCTTGAAACTACGCCGTTCCACTAAAGCTCTGAGTCTCTCGCTTCAAGCAAAACACAGCGTTCTGCCTTCAACGAACTTAACTGTCGTTCGCGCTGCTCCAAGACGACGCCGTTCCATTTGAAGCTCCTCGCGCCTTCCCGAAACGTTGCCGTTTCATCCCAGCTTGAGCCAACTCCTAAAATGGCTAAGTGCCAAAACCCAGGGACTACACTACTGTGTTCATGACCTAAGAACAACTTGTTCTAGACCTCTAATGTGCTTGTGCTTAATGTATCAAGTAGAATACATGACTTACACCTATGTTGCTGATCTTCCTTGTGGGCAGAGAAATGAACTTTATTTTTCGAATAAATGCATTTAACCATTGCGTACACATCATAAAGTATTAATGGTGATTATAATAGCGTGATTCTAACGTATGAGACTTTTGCCTATGGCTCATTGCATACCCAACGAGCGGAGATCACTACACAGGGTTGCAATAGGATGTGCATTTCGTAACAAATTGGAACATGTTGACGTATGATCGTTCATATCAAGCGGGAGTTTTAGGAATGGGTTTCGATGATCCGTGATCGATCTTTCGTAAATCAATTAAGTATTCATAGCCAGATTTTCTTACTGGTTTTAATTCGCCTCTTGATTTCGACGGACATGGAGAGCCACATGCAATGCTTCGCGTTGGTTTAATGAGTTGGATTCATAATGACCGGATTTTCCATGTCCGATTTCAACTCCACTTGTGCTGAGATCTTCAACACAATCCGAGAAATAAAAAAAATCCCTCGCAAGCCAAGATATACAGCGAGGACTCGCTCCATGGTTCAATGAGTTCACAGGCGAGACCACAGAAGAGGGACTAAAAAATGGCCTCTCGCGAGATACGGTAGTTCATCACGGTGACACTCACATGTCGTCGACGGACCATGACGTTGCTGGTGTTTTTGTCGATGTAGCTGCTCATCATGGATCAATGGATGTCTATCCCTTTGACCCCATCTGTTTAGAGTCTCCAGAATTTGAACCTAAAGGTGTTGAGTTTGCTGAAAATAAGACTGGTAGAAATGAGTAGTGCAGGCTGCAATGGTATGAGTTTTGATGTCGAGGAGACTTCTGATTCTATTTTGCGTCCATCCGAAATCAGGTTTGATCTCAAGTCAGATGTCGTCGTCACCACGATTGATAGGGTGTTTCCCGTACTGCAACCAAAGGTAACCGTCGATCTCTATGAGATTTTTTCTTATTTATTGGATAGTAAGGTTGCTGTTGTTGACTGGAATGGGGAAAGAAGCTGTGAATCCCTGTTTGATGTTGTTATTATGGTAGTTAAATATTGTGCGCGGTCGGATATCAAGAAATTTATGGAGACTGCAATTCGGGCAAACCTGAACATGATTGGGCAGTCTGGGGTTTAGTCTTATTTTGTGTACTTTGTTGGGGAGAAGGTCATTGTGACCGCTAAGCACAATGTTGAGGAACAGTATGTCTGGGTGTCTCATGTTAGTGGTTCATTCACTATGGCTAGGGACATATCCTGTGAGAATTTGGACAGAAGAATCAAGATTATTTTGTTTATTAAAGTGGACCAGCACCAGTAAGAGTTTTTGGTGGAGAGGGAACTAGAGGATTTGATTAAGCACTCAGAGTTAATTGGTGCCTATAACCGGATGTGTATGACTAACTTGGGATCATATTATCATGACAAGAGACTTGATTTTGGACATAATGATGATTTGTATTGGGATATTGGAGTTTCAAGTCTGTGTGGAGTTTTTGGTTACGGCAAGCCAGCGGCTATCGAGGACATAGTTATTCTATGGAAGGTTAAGAAAGTACATGTCGCATATCATGGTTCTAGTTTGGTTGTTGTATCAGATGTTGGTACTTCCGTTAAAATAAAAGTTGATTCGTGTGAGGGCAGAGGTTATCGAGTATGGATTAGCTACACTGTTTTGGGTTTGCAAATTTGGTCGAAGAACGAAAATTTTAAAGAATCCTTGATGGTCAATTTGCAAGCTTCTCATAGCATCGCGTGGTCTGCTTCATACAAGTTTCCTTCTAAAATTAAGCCGCAGTCAAGCATCCACATTTTGAATCTCCTCATTAATCTATGTGGTCACTTTTCACCATTAATCACTAAGCTTGGAAGTGAGAAAATGGTTTCACTCAGTGCAATGCCGGTGGCTTCATCCTTGACTACTTCTGGCAGCAAGGCGATGTATTCAACAAATTTATCTTCAGTTGACTCCATACCTTCCACTCTATTTGGCAGGAGACTAAGCAATGTACAACACAGGGTGAGGTCCACCAAGATTAACACCATATCAACAGACATGTATTTTAATAATGATAGTTTAGTTGTCCAGCGGATGCAAGCTAGTGTCCGTAAATTGGCTGACCTAGGTGGTGTCACTCTTGACTCGCAACGATGGAATGTCGTCCTACACAGTGAAGATAGGTCATCGACAATAGTTGCTGATGATGGCCTTACAACAGTACAAGAGGCATTGTTGGAAAACTCTCTCGAAAACCTATGTAGCACGGACACGGAAACGGAAACCGCGAAACGAAAACCGCGGAAACCGCGAAACCGCAAATCTATAAATAGAGAAAAAGGAAACCGCCGGAAACCGCGGTATTAAATATATATTTTTATATTTTTAAAAAATTTAATATATTGATCATCATGAAATTACATATATCCTAACACAATAACACAAATATTGTTTGAAAAAATAATGTTAAAGATAAACCATTCTTTAGCATCGCAAAGTTTCACAATCAAGATAAAAAAAAACACATCCTGCACTTATGTTTTAAGCATTCAACAGTTACAAAAAGCACATCATGCACTCATGTTTTAAGCATTCAACAGCAACTCCTAGCCTTGGGGATTCACAAAAAGCATTCCACCAACTCCTGCATTTGTTTAACAATCAAATCATTTAGTAGAACACAAAAAATATACAATACAAAATACATCAGTACCAAGAAAATACATCAAGCAACTTACATAGTGGACTTGGGCAATGTCTTCACTCTTCATGATCATCTTCAAAGAACACACTTTCCATCGCCGGCTCATCGAGGGAAAGATCAGCAAATTCAAGAATAACGGTATTAATTTACCATTTAAATTCAATTTTTCGAAAATTTTCCAAAATAAAATGCAAAATTAGGTTTTTAGAGGTTTCCAGAGGTTTCTTTCCATGTCCTAGAAGTTTCCGATTCGTTGACCGTTTTCGAAACGGTCAACTAAGGTTTCCGGAGGTTTCTTGAGGTTTCCGAAGGTTTCCAGGTTTCCGAAACCGGTACCGCACCCATGTAGAGGTTTCCGTGCTACTTAGTCGAAAACATTGGAGCAAAGTTGGCAAGGCAGTCCGCTGCTGAAACCAATAACTTGGGTGGGAATGTGACTATAGCATTCGTTATTCTTGTTGAAGGTCTTACAACAGATGGTGTTAATGTGGTAGCTGTTAGTGCCAATCCAGTTCTGATTGTCCGAAGAATTGAGCTTATGACCAAGGCTTTAGTAGAGAAACCTGGATTGATTTTTAAGAAAGTTGTCAGTGAGTTAGCTGATGTTGCAGCTGTTAGTGCCAGCAACAAATATAAAGTGGCACTACTACAGAACGCGGAATATGCAACGGTTTCGTGTTATGTATTACGCAACGGTTTTTTATTAGGCAACGGTTTTATAACAAACCGTTGCATAAGATATGGTTTAGGCAACGGTTGTTATAAAACCGTTGCATATAGTTTACCTTTATGCAACGGTTATTAAGCACCGTTGCATAAGATATAGTTTATGCAACCGTTTTTGAAGAACCGTTGCATAATGGTAAACTATATGCAACGGTTGTTTAAGAACCGTTGCATAAACTCAAACCTAAAATTGAAAAATGCACAAGTCTTCGGTGTTCTTTCCAATCCCGCTCGAACGAATTTGTCGCCCTCCTCCGCTCGCCAGTCGAATTCTGTCCGCCTCTGCTCCTCACCCAGTCCGTGCGACCCTCCGCGCCAGTCGTCTGCATCCCGTCCGTCGCTCTCAGCCCGTTCGACCCTCCTCCGCATCCAGTCGCTCTGCTCCGCATCCAGTCGCTCTGCTCCGCATCCAGTCCTCGTCTCACACCGCCTCTGCTCCTCGCCCATTACTAAATCGGTTAGTTCCCACTGAACCGATGCAGCTCCTGTCAATTCTGTCATTTATAGATTCAATGATGGATTGATTGGATTAGGTTATGGAACGATTGAATTTTTTTCTATTTTTCTGGAAAGTAGGTATTGCACTGCGTGATACCGGTAAAAATCTCTCCGGTTTTCTGGACAGTAGGTATTGCACTACCTTTTTGCAGGTAAAAAGCTCTCCGGTTTTCATTCTCGTGATTTTTTGTTTTATGGATTTTAGAGGCGAAAATAAGCACTAGTTGGTTTATTTGGCATCTTACCGATATTCGTTCACTACTTGTAGTACTTGTTAGCCGGTTAGCAAGAGGAAGCTTCACTTCTCCAACATTAGGAAATACAACTACCAAATCTTTTTCTTTGCCGCTTCTTCCAATTTTAAGGTATTCGATGGTTATCATTCTTACATATTTTCCTATTAACATGGAGATTAGACTTTATTTCCTTGTTTTCTAAGTTGTTTTCGTTGTTTATAGATCTAGTCCGTACGTGTTGCACACCCAGTATTTTATTTTCTTAGGAAAGCTTCTATTTTAAGGTAAATTGCCCAATTAAACGAGTTTACTACTTACGTCTCCATTTATATTGGATATTTGATATTTCTTCGTTTACTAACCTTATTTATTGTTGTTTATAACTTTAGAGTCGACGCTGCATCCAACCTTTGACTATTTTGTGCGAGAGATTATACTCTAAGGTAAAATACACTATGAAACTCATTTATAACTTTTTTTTAATGGTTGGAGTGTGCTTCATGGAGTGGATTTATATGGTCTATTTCTACTAATAAGTATATCAACAATAACATGATCTCTTTCTAACTATGCGTATCTGATGCTTTATGTAGTTATAATGAATCGAGACTGGGTGTCCGGTAATAGGTTAAGTGTTCAGTACGAGCAAGGGATTATGGATTTTTGTGTGTTTGCATCTTCGTATGCGTCCACGAACAACATTGAACGTGTTTATTGTCCATGTATGGGTTGCTGGAATAACAAAAAGGTCAAACCCAAGAAATTGCGGAAACACCTTTTCTTAAAGGGAATTGACCCACAGTACAAGTTTTGGTCTATGCATGGCGAGGTTGAACCACAAAATGTTCAACCTCAGCCCGTAGTAAGTTTACCGGTGGATAATGATGATTGGGAGGATGACAATATAATTGACATGGTCAACAATGTTGCCGACGATTTTGTTGATAGACCTCACGTTTTGGAGTCATTGAGGAATGATTCAGAATTACCATTGTACGAAGGGTGCTCCAAATACTGAAACCACTCTTGTTGCTGAAACCACTCTTGTTTCTAGTGCCAGAGATCAGAATCCAATATATGCTCCTATTAATTATTTTGGAGTCATCGAAGAAATATGGGAGTTGGATTACGTAAAGTTTCAAGTGCCTGTTTTGAAATGTAAATGGGTTAACAATTCGGCGGTTCGTACTGATGAATATGGAATGACGTTTGTGGATTTTCGAAGAGAAGGGTCCAAGGATGAGCCATTCATTATGGCCGAACAAGCGAGACAAGTATTTTACGTCAAGGACCCTTCTGATAACAACCATTATGTTGTCCTCCACGGAAAACAACAACTAACCAGTGATACATCTGAAGATCTAGCTGAGGATTGCATGCCCGTTTGTACGATAGTTCCCGTGGAGAACGATGATAGCGAAGCTGATAATGAAATACAACTACGAGAAGATCATGGAGAAGGAATATAGATTGATAAAGAAATTTAATTTGTGTATGTTATTTATTTATGACTTGTGTATGTTATTTATTTATGACTTGTGTATGTTATTTATTTATAACTTGTGTAGTTATTTATTTATTTATTTCTGAGAAATAAGGTTTATTGATTAATTAATCTGACGTGTAATTTCATGTTTACAGGATCATGGCCATTTCACACAGCAGCAGCAGCAGCAGTGAGGATGACCTTAATGACACTTCTGGTCCGATAGTTCCAAAGAAGAGAGGCCTTGTATATATGAGAAAATTCATTAAGAGACACAAGGAGACTGGTACCAAGGCCACAGTTGAATGGAATAGAAGAGGGAATCCAATAGGGAAGGTTGCAGACAAATGGAGGAGCTACTTGGGTACATTGGTTCGATGTCGTGTTCCTATCATATACACTGATTGGAGGAAGGTCCCTAAACATTTTAAAGACATCGTGTGGAGAGAGGCAACTGTAAGAGCTTCTTTAATTCTAACATTGTATTCGTTTTAAACATGGTAACTAACTTTTGTATTAATTAGAACTTATTTTTTATTATTTCAGGCAATTTTTGATGGAGTCGAGGAGCATAAAAATCGGGAGCTTAGCGCTGCGTGCAAGATGTGGAAACAATTTAAGTCACGCCTCGCACATGATTACATCTACGGTGACGGAACAGATGAAGATGCTTTGAAGATGTATCCGTATATTGACTCCAATCATTGGAAGGCTTTTAAGGAGCAGAGGCTCTCCGAAGCTGCAAAGAAATTAAGGGACACAAACAAGGATCTGGTCAAGAAGAATGTGTATAAGCACGTCTTGGGTCGAGGAGGATATAGAAAACTGGAAGAGGAAATGGCAAAAGAGAAAATAGCTGAGTTAATTTCTCAGGGGGCAATTCAAGAGGAACAAGCTTCTAATGTCTCTATAGAGAGGCATGATTTGTGGAAGAGGGGACGAATGAAAAAAAATGCTGAGTTCGTCTCTGAGGCATCTCAAGGAGTGGCTGCAAAGATTGTAAGTTCCTTATGTGTGTTTAATAGCCAAGTATTTTTACATTATACACTAACTATTGGTAATTTTCTGAAATAATAGGATGATTTAGTGGAACAAGCCGCTCGAGGAGAATTTTCTTCTCAAGGCCGACGTGACATACTGACGGAGGCTATTGGTACGGATGAGCACCCTGGACGTACCCGAGGACTTGGATCACACATTCCATGGAGGATTGGATTACCTGTCTCTACCTCCTCGAGGGCGACACCCAGTTCTAGTTCTAGGATGGTTCAGCCGTCTGATCGACAGAGTGAATACGTCTTCACCGGTGCTCCCACAGAGAAGGACCCTTGGAAGAATATACCTGAGGTACTTGGAGATTTTAAAAGTCGTTATTTTCTTACTATTTGGTTTATATTTTTCTTACAAATGTAAACCATGGATTTATTTACGTTGACAGATTGGGCTACGAAGCCTATTATATATCGAAGAGGGACCTGATAATGAGAGACGACTAGTGGCAGTCGGTCGAGTCATGAAAGGTCGTTTGCTACGTTCTATTCCACTGCCCGAAGAAATGATGAAGGTGAAGGTCGATAGTTCTCTTGGTCAGAATGTTGGACTGCCCATTCCCTTTGGAGAGACATTAAAGACAACACGAGATGCAGAGGCGAAATCAGACTTGGTTGCATGGCCGAAGCACTTGATTGAATACAACATAAGGGTAATAAAATCAAATATTTGAATCATCTTTCCATAATTTAATTTATGAGATTTTATTTGAATTATTTACTAACATTCGAAATTCAGGCATATACCATGCAACTATACTTCCACTTGCCACCGGCTTCAAATGATGCAGTAGAGAATTATTCCATCGACTGTCGATTTCTACACGACATGTACTCTAACTTGGGCAGAGAGGTTGTTAGAGTACGCATCGCTGACGAAGTGTTCGGTGACGACTACACCTCCACAGTGGGCCCAGATGACGTCCGTGATATATATGCATTGGCACCGTTATCGAACTCACATTGTGATTTATACATATGGTAAATATTCTTGTCATTAGTTGTTCATCATTTGTTACTGAATGTCTAACTTTACAAGTTTTTCATTGTGTAGTTCTTTATACAATCAAATGATTGATTCAGAGGTTCGATTCGGGTTCTTCAATCACACAGACGTGAGCCCTTCCAATAATATAAATGATAGGATGGAGGCGTTTGTATCAAGACTTCATATGCCAGACAAAGATCGCAATTATTGCTACTTTATGCCTTATATAAATGCTGCAGAGTAAGTACATAAATTACTTGTCCTATATTACCTGTTTTTTGAAATATGGGTTATATGAATTTAGTTTGTTGATGTAGGTTTCATTGGATGTTGTGCGTTATCTTCCCCAACCAAGGTGTAGTCCATTGGTTTAACTCCTCGCCATATCAGACCGTTATACACAGCGATGCGAAAGCTTTAGTGGACTCGTAAGTTTCCATCTTACTATTATTTTGTAACTTGAATTGATAGTCACTAATTACGTATTGTTATTTATTTTAGGGGGTTGCAACGATACTATCAAGGATCTAACCCGAGGATTGATCGTCGAGTCGAATGGAAGATAGTGACGGTATTCATAGATAAAGCATTCCTTTAATATATTCTTGTAATTTTCATTAATAAAGTGTTAACTGAGATTACTTATAATGCAGTGTCCGAAACAACCCGATGAAAGTAATTTATGCGGTTATTATGTTCTGAGATTTATTCGGGACATAATAGAATTTGTTCGTGCTAATAACGGTGCATATGTGGAGAACTTTGACCAAGTAAGCATACTAGTCTCGTTTTACTCTATTAGAATGGTGACAAATGTTCTAATTAGGTTTGTTCTTAAAGCATGTTCTACCTACGTTTATTCTAAATTTATATTGTTCTAGTTAGGTCTGTTCTAACTCTATTTTTTTATATATTCATGTTTATCGTATTCTTATTTGTTATAGGTTTTTCCTAATGGGACACAAGCATATGAGTTGGGGAAGGTACAAGACGTGCGAGATGAGATCGCCGCCTACTTGTACAACTACTTATTCGAACATAGTGTTTACATGTGAATTTTATTTATATATGTGACGTTTGTATAAATCAATGTATATATGGATGGACTTGTATGAATGATTGTATTTTGAGTGAAATGAAAGTGTTTCCATGTTTGGAAATGTGTAAAAGCAGGGTACTAAATTTGGTTTAGAATTTGTATTCAATTTTCAGGGGGATTTTGAGCTAAAACAGCTGAAACCTGCCAAATTTTTTCCATATTTTATGCAACGGTTCCATAAAACCGTAAGAGCAACACTTATGCAACGATTTGAGCACAAAAACGGTTGTATAATGGTTAATATTATGCGACGGTTTTGTGTTGAAACCGTTGCATAAGGTCCATACCCTATGCAACGGTTCTAACAACCAACCGTTGCATAAGTGTTGCTCTTATGCAACGGTTTATGGAACCGTGGCATAAGGTATGGACCTTATGCAACGGTAGCTTATGCAACGGATGAGGAACCGTTGCATAAGATACCTCAGAACCGTTGCATAAGGTCCCTTCTGTAGTAGTGTGGGGAACATGATAGAGGAGGTCATGCCCATGGTTGGGTGCAAGGGTGTTTTGACACTTGCCTTTTCAATGCATTGCACTAAGAAATTCGTCATGTTTTCTTTGCCAAGACCACCGAAAATAGTCAACCTTGAGGACAAGGTCGATTTTAAGGGCGTGGGAATGATACATGCTTGGAAGGTGAAATGATGTGTCATTAGAGTTTATTATCATTAGTTAAGCATCTTTTAATTACATGTGGTTGAGTATAAAAGCACAGCTTGTAACAGGGAAAAGGTATCAATGAATTAACCAATTTCTATTCCTCTTCTCTATCGTTCTTTTCATCTTCTCCTAAACCCTAATCCTCATCTTCCTCGTTTCCCCTCAAATCCTACATCATTGTCTTATTTTCTGTTGCAGATTATCATATCTGCATCATGTAACTATGTCAACTTAATTATCGAAGACTTAACATCCCGCATCAGTATTTAACCAAAACTAGTATAAATCAGGGTGGATGCATTTTTGACACCGTGATAAGTTACACACCTTAATCGGGCGACGTGCTTTGGACATTTTGAAGAAGGAAATGAACACTTGGCAGGAGTCTGTCAAAGTTTGCAAATTAAAGGAAGCAAAAGCGCGCAAGAATGGGTTTGATCTCGCTTGTAGGCGTTATCCACGTACTGTTTAGAGAGTTTAGCCATCTTCCAACTGTTAGTTCCATTATAAATCCAATTCCGATGCATAATTGTTAGACGTTAAGCGATTAGTCACAATAATCGCAGTGGGAATATGATTATAGACAGATTGCATAAGTAATAGAAATAAGCATAACAACACATCAAATCATTCATAAATAATGAATCGAAACAATCAAACCGTACGTAGGGCCTATGTAGCACGGACACCCCATTTTTGGTTATTTGCCGTTTCGGACACTCGGACACTCCTCGGACATTTGGATCGGCCGACACTTGCAATTAAATCGATTTTTAAAAAAAAATTGGACCAATCGGCCGACACGTCTGGATCAACCTCGCGTGTGTTATTTGAAGATAGCCAAGAAAACACATTATGAGTCTTTTATGTTTTTTGTGTGGCTTTAATGTTTGAATATTTGTTTTTAATTTCAAAAGAATTGCGCATGGTTAATTATAATTATATTTTTATATAATTTATGTCGACGTGTCCAGCTGTGTCCACTTCTTATACATTTTGAGTTTGGCGTGTCCACGTGTCTTGTCGTGTCCCGTGTCTGTGTCCGTGCTACATAGCGTACGGCGTAGTTGAGGCGCGTTGGACCCTTTCCTTAAAGCATTATTGCCCTCCCATTGGGTATATAATCGCGAGCAACTGCTTCCCAGGATACAAAAACTACTAAGTTGAAATCTTGTACCTCAGACTTCAACTTCGGCGAACTGACTATGCCTTCAACTATCACTATTTACACACGCGAAGGAAGTTGTAAGAACGAAGAGAAAAATAGCCGGCATTGGAATTTCAAGAGAGGATTTGGAGTAGTGTATCATTGGCATTTTTACTTGACCGCAAATGAGCTAGAAAGCTACTCCTTTTACAGGAGAGTTTTGACACCTCAAAGAATTAAATGACATGGTCATTAGGATTACCCTTTATGTTCTCTTCTACCAAGGGCATTACTTGGTTTTTCCCACATGCCTTGGAAATACGCATAGCAGTTATGTTGATTATTTTCAAGAACATATTAAGATTTCTAGGCAAATCATTGACATGCCTAATGTGGCCTGAAAAACTTAACAAAATTAGTCTTTAAGTGTGCACCCTTTAATCTTAAAAGCTCATTGCCTTAAGGTGTGTGACACCCTCAAACTTAGATCATCAATGATGTTCACCATCATTTTCTTCACCAATTAATACACATTTTCCAACAGCAATCACAAAAATTCTGATTTCAAATAAAATAAATAAGGCCAACAGGGTGGTGGCCTGTTAGTTAAGGAGTCACATATGATTCCTTACATCCTGGGTTCGAGTCTTGGGGACACCATTTTCTCATAATTTTGTGAGATTTTTCCTTCTTTTCCTCTTCCTCGTCCCTCCTCGCGCGTGGATGCTTCCTACATCCATCGTGGATGCTTTCCTCTTCACGGCTCGCGCGTGATGCTTCCTCCGGCCGTCAAGATGGACGTGTCGTGTTTTACAATTAGGGGTCAACATTCAGCCCTAGGGCTCAAAAGCCCTGCATAAAGCCCTATGACCCACGAGCCTTAAGGCCGGCCCGGCCCTAGGTTGAAGCCCTCGAGCCCTAAGCCCTAAAGGCTCGAAGTCGAACAAAGGCCGTGATTTCAAAGCCCTGTTCGGCCCTCGAGCCCGACCTAACTATGACCTTATTCAGCCCGGCCCTGTCCGCCCTAAAAAAGCCCGACCTAATTATGAGCTAATAATATTATGTTCGATTCGACCTAAAAAAGCCCGATCGTTAAGCACTTCCATAATTTAACTTGTATAAATTAATTTATAATATACTTAGTCAATTTTTTAAAAAATATACACAAATAACACAATACACTTAGTCAATTAAATTGATTTTTGAAGTTGAAGATGTATAATATTTTGCGCCTTTGTAACTTTTTGAAACTTAATGAATATGATGAAGTTGATGCCTATTTGGTCAATGAAATTGCGTTTGTCACCGTTTATGGTGTTTCTCATTTACAAAAATATTTTCAATTTGACAGATATGATGATTAATCAATTTGCTTAGAATCTAAAATGAACGGTGCTTGATTCCCCAAATACTGGAAGCCTTCAAATGAAAAGTGATGGAAGCAAAGAGTTAATTCTTATTACTGAAGGTATTGATACTAGGAGCTCAAGTCATTTTTTTTGAGTCAATTCAAGTCTTGAATTTAAGGATTAACAAATGACAAGTTGTTTATACTATAAGCTTAATTATTCAGAGTCTAGAGGATTAACAAATGACAAGTTGTTCATATTTCAGCCCAAAAAAGAATAAGATGAAATTGTTGCTGCGGATATTTTGCGTCTTTGTAATTATTTTATTGATGTGCTTCATAAAAAATTATGATTTTTTATTGATATTCTTGATAAATAATTATTTTAAGTCCGGTCCTAAGTTCAGCCCTAAAATTAAGGGTCGTTCGGTTCGGCCCTAAAAGCCCTTTCAATGTTCGGCCCTAAGGCCGGCCCTAGGGTCAAGATTTTGAGTGAAGTCCGGCCCGGCCCTGATTTTTTTAAATCCCTCCAAAATTGTCATTTGTTCGGCCCTAAGCCCTTTCAGTAAGGGCAGGGCCGGCCCTGCCTTGCCCATTGTCGACCCCTACTTACAACGGTAAAGGTGCCTAAGGTGACCTGAGCTCAGTGTCGAGAATATACCGATGTTGATTTGGGGTAGATATGCGGATCCATGCATGGAAAAGTGCCGAACCCGGCATGCGCTTCAGAAGTGGAGAAATGTACCCTATGATTTCGGATCGGTCAAAATGCCTTACTAGAGCTTCGGATGATAAGACGTCATATGCATTGTATTATTCATAGTTGTTGCACCCCATTATCAAAAAATTAATAAAATAAATAAGAGCATGAAAGAAAATTTGTGGAGTGAATTTTTTTTATAAATTTTATATGAAAAACTTTATGTTTTTATCATTGTTGAATTTACATTAGTTTTTTTTACCATTTTTGGTTATGAAAATGGATATGGTGCAAAGGCATATTTTTGTAAAAAGTACAAACCATTCACAGCACTAGATTTGGTTATTTGGACGAATGAGACTAAATGTCATAATAAATACCGTTTATGGTTAATTTCTTGGTGTCGAATTATAAATTTTACGTGACAAACTATGTCGTACTTTTTACTTTCTCGACGACGTATTATAACCCAGTTTTAATGAACTTTACATTTTATACTAAAAATGTGCTTTGTATCTACTCTTTACTTTATGGTTATAATGAAAACATAAAAACCACATCATATGTGCGTAGTCTGGTGGCAAGGGGTTAAAGTGCCAATAATTCAAGCCAGCTTGAGTTTACTTGTCCCGTTCTCCCTTAAAAAAATTCAGATTGAAAAAACTTATCAATTATGGAAATTAAAACAGTAAATGGCAAAAATAAAAATTGTATATATAAAATACCAATTTTACCTTTTTTTTCTTCAACACAGCAAAGGTGGTCGAGTCCTGAGCAACCTCGTCCACACTGGACACGTCATCTTTACTGATGGCACCAGGGACGGACTTCGAAATGTAAACTGAGGGTGGCAAATGAAAATAGTGCGGCATTAAATATTTTTGTTAAACATCTTTCATTCTTGAGAAAGAGTATGTGTTCATAGTGTTGTAGTGAAAATTGAAAGAGTCGAAATAAGATATATGACCTTGTACAACAAATGAACTATGTTAATCATTTTTTCTTGTCAAATATTAACATAGTTCTAAAATCTCGTCAGAGTATTAAAATAACGCAGAAAGACCAAAACTTGTGGCACAATATTTCAATGCAAGCTTCCATTTGAACGTTAGCCGTTTGTACACTTACAAAATAAACCTAGCTTAATTGTTTAATGTAATCGACTGTAGTCTATTTTAAAATCAAAATAACACAAATCAACAAACCTAATTCTCTCAATTCGCGTCACTGAAAGTCAAAATAACATAAACCCTAGTTTCAGTCACACTAGATGACTATAAAGCACACCAGTCTTACAAAATATCATTATTGATAAAACAAAAACATAATGAAAGAAAATAGCATACTAAAGTTACAAGTTTACTAAATTTGAATTGAAGAATTAGATTAATCATATTACATAGAAATAAAATTTAATATTTATTAAATAAAAAATAATTCTAAAAAAACTTGAGAGTGACACATGTCACCCACACCCTACATTGCATCCGTCTCTGGGTGGCACCATGCAATTATATTGCAAGAAAAGTGAGGTGCTTAATGGAATCTCTGCTGTGGGACTAATCTCAATCACACTCAAATGTTGGTTGTAATGCAAAAGATTAATGTCTCGTTGTTTCCTATTATTCCTAAGAGATATAGATCTATTGGATTTAGACAATATTATCTTCACCCAACTAAATGTTAGGAAAGATTTCCTAATCAATTTAGTTTGGATGTGTGATGTAGGAGTATATATATATGAGTTTCTTGTATTCTCACACACAAAATAATAGAGGAAAACCCTAATAGAGATCTGAGCAGTTCTTCGGCAGTTCTACCTTACGAGTTCGAGTGCACGAATTTAGAGGAGAATTGTGTTAACCTGAGTGCATGTACCGGTAGTGGCGAAATTCGCTTCCAAGTCCGGGCGTTCGTCATTTGAGAGCTTGTACCGGTAGTGGCGAAATTTGCTTTATAGTCAGTAGCCTTCATACCACGACACACGATCATTATAACTCGGAGATCGTCAATCAAGTAAACTTATTCAAGTTCTCTTACTTATTTGATTTCAATAGATTTATTGACTATAATTTAGAAGCGAATTTGTACTATTGAAATCAAGTTTGGATTATTGCAAGATCGGTCAAAATCAAAACTACTTGATGGAACCAATTAGAAGAGGTGGTTTCAATAAAATTGGCGATTTAGTTAATTATGCGGAAAATTTTCCAAAATACTTAAAATTGGAGATTGAGTTCCCTTTCTACTCAATCTCCGAGATGGTTTCCCTTTTTACTCATTTTTTCTAAACCGCCGTTGCCAACATCGTTTTAAGTCTAACCCGTTGTTGTCAACATCGGCTTAGGCCATGTAGCATTTTTACTTAAAACCAAGCTGAGTCGTGGCAATTTTATATAAAAGCGTCTAAATTGATTTTTCAATTGTACGCCATTAGAGAGAGCGTACAAGTTCGAGCCCTCATAGTCGGAAATTGGTCCCTCACTTTCCACCATAGACGAATTACCCATCAGTTTCGACCAGATCGGACCCAAAAGATCTCGATACCGCATTTTAGTCTGCGCACTTTGTCACTCAATTCTATCCAAAATCAACACACTCCTACTCGCCGACAACACATGGCCGAGTTTTGACGCGAATGCATAATAACTCCATCTAACCCCACTCTTCAAATCTACCCTCAGCAATTCACATGTTAATTGATGTAATCCACCAGATCCTTTCAAACCAGTGGATCAAATCATCGAGCGAGTAGAGGATCGAATCATCGAGTCGAGCGAGTGGGAACACTATTCAAGTAAAAATAAATGGTGTTTTATTTAAAAATGTCACAAAGGCATGTTGACTCAGCTGGATTTTAAATAAAATCGCTACGTGGCCTAAGCCGCTGTTACCAACAGCGTCTTAGACTTAAAACGCTGTTGTCAACGGCGATTTAGAAAAAGTGAGTAAAAAGGAGCTGAATGAAGCTGTAGCGCCTCTGGTAGCACCACCACCAGCCAAACAACATGTTCCTTTTGTCTCTGCCGCGCCGCAGGCACCACACCACCACTAAAACCACCCATCTGAAAAAGCCCAGACCAAAAAAAGCAGCTCCACCACTGAATCCTGTCCCACCAGTGCTACCTGCTCCTATTCGCCCCACCAGTGCCTCTTCAGCCTTATCACTCCCTCCTCCTATTCGCCCCACCAGTGCCTCTTCAGCCTTACCACTCCCTCCTCCTATTCGTCCGCAACTGCCTCCTCCAATAGATCTAACAGAGCCTTCGGCAGTATCCCCTCCCCTTTTCACTAGGAAAAGCCCTAGGCTGAAATCGGTTGCGGCTAAAGCTCCGCCCAAAAAAATCCATGCATCCCAGACAGCTAGGCCACTATTTTCAGCCCCTACGCCACCAGCTCCTTTACGACCCTTAACTTCAAAATCCATAGCCACTGATGCCGTCATCTCAGGAGAGTCACAGCTTTCATGTGCCTTGTGTAACTTTTTGAGAGTCACAGCTTTCATGTGCCTTGTGTAACTTTTTGAGAGTCACAGCTTTCATGTGCTGTATGCTAACATGTACGGTATGATGTTGAACTAAGAAATTGGGTTGTTTGAATGACAGGTTTCTAATTCTGTTTTGTTCTATTTTATAAAAATTAAAATCTGTCAAACAGTGTCGTATATGCTATTATAATGACATATTGAGGGTATTTATGAGACAAGCACACCTTGCCGTAATTTTATTCATATGAGACACCTCATAATCATGTCGCGAGAATGCTAGCCAATACGACACCACCTATGTGGCTATCACATATGTTGCATATGTCCAACAATCCATTCAACCAAATTTCGTATAATTATTTATCCGTTGTCACATAGGAAGTAGTTTATGCGGCAGTACACTTGCATAAGAGACAGTGCAATTTACTGTCACGTAAGCTGCATCTTACACGACAGTCGTTCAAAAGTACTGTCGCATCTGACTTATGCCACACCACTTACGAGACTAATCAATTGCGATAGTTTTACAGTTGTATAATCCTTATACGACTCTATTCACGCTTAGCCTACTAAATTTTGGAAGTCGTATAATATGATTTCTGGTGTAGTGTGTTTAAAAGATAAAGATAAAGATTTGGGCAATATTTGATTGAAGATATTCGGTGCTATTCTTTAGGAAACTAAGAAAATGCACGACCAATTTGAATATTATGGGATAATCTTGTTGAAGATTTGGCAAGATTATTATGGGATAATCTTGTCAAATAAGAAAGATTTTTGCTTGAAAATCTAGGGTTTCCGGGTGATATGATCGAGATATATATAGGAAGCAGCCACGGCCTCCAATAAAGCTCGTTCGTTCTGGAGATCACTGGTTTCTTTGATTAATCTCATAGACGAAGACCATTCGAGTTAATGGTGTCATGAGAAGATCTATTATAACTAGCCTCACAGACATATGCCACTCGAGTTAGTGGTGTCGTGAGATGATCAATGAGTTATATAGATAGAAGGATGACCTTAAATGTTCTTAATGTTCGCGGAACACCCGCAGTGAATAATGTGAATGGATAGCCTCCTTCTATGAGTGATGGGATATCTCTCTAGAGCGTTCACGAAGAGTCCCAAGATGAGTGGCTGTGTTATTGAGGAATTGCTCAAGCTCTTAAGGTGATGTGCGTGTTGTCGGGTCCCTTCAATAATCTAGGAGTTCAGTCCTTTGGACACTATCTAGACCGTTGAACACTCCCACTCCACTATGTGTTAGTTCAAACCTTTGGATACTAACATTTAAGTACTAAGCCTTCTACTTACTCTCAGAATCTCTAAATCTCGGACTCTTTTGCATTAGTGGGGGAATGTTGGTTGTAATAATGCAAAAAAATAATGTCCGGTTGTTTCCTATTATTTTTAAGAGTATATATCTATAGGATTTAGGCAATATTATCTTCACCCAACTAAATTTTAGGAAAGATTTCCTTACCAATTTAGTTTGAACGTGTGATGGAAGAGTATATATATATATGTGAGTTTCTTGTATTCTCACGTATACAAAATAATAGAGGAAAAACCCTGGTAGAGATCTGAGCAGTTTCACCTTCTGAGTTCGGGTGCATGAATTTGTAGGAGAATTGTGTAACTTTGAGGGGCGTCGCCACTTGAGAGCATGTACCGGTAGTGGGTAAATTCGCTTATAAGTTAATGGCCTTCATACCACGACACAATCATTGTAACTCGTAAATCGTCAATCAAGTAAAGTTATTCAAATTCTCTTAGTTATTTGATTTCAATAGCTTTATTTCCTACGATAATTATTCTGCAGATACGAAAAACTTATACTCACACTTCAGCAACCATATAGCTCGTCGACACCTCACCGAAAAATTTATTATTGTTTAGATACATAACACGCACTATAGAAAACATTGGCAAGATTACACACTTTAGACCTGATTGTAGTCGAGATTCACGTCGGAATTGTTACTTGGGTCTCGGGTCCGAACGTGCCAAAAAATAGTTTCGTTGGAGTTGTATATATGAAATCTGGAAATGAAAATATTTTTCAGGGAATGTTTCAAGTGAAGCGGTTCATGCTCAAATCAAGATAGTTTATTTTGTTTAATCTGATATCACAAGACAGTTGCAAAAGGTTCGGAGAGAAGGTTGTTGGAGAGTGATAAGTATTGTAGAGAAGAAGCCCTACACCATTTTGCAGATTAGAACATAGTTTTTTCCTGTCGCGTAATGCCTTATATTTGTCGCATATTGTTTATGCGACTATCTGCGCATCGCGAAAGCCTAGTAGCGTAATGTCGTGCGACATTTTTAACAAATTTGTCGCGTTAAGTTGAAGTCTTATGTGACATTAGCTATATTTGTCCCATAAAAATGATATGATAAATGTTATATTTAATTATATAATTGTCGCATAAAACTTATTTCGTTATGTATTTCAACAATTAAATAATCTAAATAATATTTTCATTTATTTTCGAAATTACATAAACATCATAATGCAAATTGTCATCGGACAAAGCTCTACAGAACAAAAAAAAGGTCCTGACTATAAAAAAAAAGTCCGACGCCAACTCCGACTCCGACAAAACTCTCTACAAGAGTGCCTTTTAAGCACAATGCTTACTGACTGACCAAGGCAGCGACCTGAATGTATTCTCCTTCCTCAGGAATGTCACCACTCACCACGAATAGACATCATGGAGCCTCGTCTGGATCCAGCACATATACCTTCCTAATGCAAATATATTCTTCCATATCCTTCCTCATTTTAACATCAGGGCCTTCTTTTACATCCTTCCATACTGGTTGTCTGCCGTGAAATTGTTGGAGATTTTAGGTTTATACATAGTAAATCATGTATGAAACCTTGTTAAGATGATTCATGAATGTATGAAACTTCTTGGAACTCATTTGAGCTCATTTGGATTCGGATAAGCAAAGTGCGTCAAGGCATAGACATAGTTTAAGTTGAAGCCGGCCGGTTGAGAAATCACAATGGAACAAGTGATTTTGCTGAAGTCTTGAACCGGCCAGGTGAGCTGTTGGCTGAGGAAATGTCTTGAGCCGGGCGGTTCAAAAAAAGCTGTAAAACAAGTTGTTTTTTCTGAGACTTTGAGCCGGGCGGCTCAATGCATGGCTTGTTAATTTCCACAAATTCAAATTGGAAGTTACCGATTGCAACTGTCCAAAAACCGCATGATGTTTGCTTTTCTGGGAAGAGAAACAAACAGAGTAAAAGCAGAAGAGAATTGGGTTTTTGTTTTTTACTGAGATGGTTTTTTGGTTTTTCTCCTGCGAATAGGAAATCTCCTTCAAGTGAATTGATTTCGATTAATTTGATCTACTCACCATTTTCATTGTCCAAGTACAAAAGGACTTTTGTCTTATCTCAATTCGTTGATTTCGTAATCCCTACCCGGTTGAAATATCGAATTAGGAAAGCGAAGCTACTTCGTGATTCAAAGTCATCCAGATTTGTCATCCTTTGAAGAATCTACAGACGACCGGGAGCCTACAATCTAATTCGATATTTTCAAGATGTCTGCTGCTTCTGTGAAAGAGATGACGAAGAACTTTGGGAAATTGGAGAAGTTCGAAGGACTGAACTTCAGAAGATGGCAACAGAAGATGCATTTCTTATTGACCAACTTGAAGGTGGTGTATGTCCTGTCTACTCCTATTCCGGAAGTCAGTGACGATGCTCCAATTGATGCAATCAGGAAGAGGAGTAAATGGGAGAATGATGACTACATCTGCCGTGGTCATATTCTCAATGGTATGTCTGATCCCCTATTTGATCTTTATCAAGTTGTGGAATCCGCAAAGGAATTGTGGGATGCTCTTGAAGCAAAATATATGCAGGAAGATGCATCAAGCAAGAAATTTCTTGTGAGTAACTTTAACAGTTACAAGATGGTCGATGCTAGACCAGTGATGGAGCAATTCAATGAATTGACTCGCATCTTGGGGCAGTTTGCTCAGTACAAAATGAAGATGGATGATTCCATTGCAGTGTCTAGCATCATTGATAGATTTCCACCTTTGTGGAAGGATTTCAAGCACAAGCTTAAACATAAGAAAGAAGAGATGTCTCTTGAGGAACTCGGTGGAGAGTTACAAGTGGAAGAATCAATTAGGATTCAAGAAGAGGATGCAAAACAGAAAGAGACTATTGAGTCGTCTTCTGTGCATGTAGTGGAAGACAAGGGAAGTCTTCGGAAATTCAAGGGAAATAAACGTTTCAATGAGAAACATGGTCGCAAGTTCGACAAGAAACCTAAGGGTTGTTGTTGGATTTGTGGGAAACCAGGACACTACAAGAATGATTGTAAGTCGGCCAAGAATGAGAAAGGAAAAGGGAAAATGAACGTTGGGGATAAGGGCAAAGATAAATGCCCTTCCAACCTTCAAGGTCAGTTTTCTATTTCTGATTGTAATTCTAATGTGAATTATGTGTCACTAATCGCTGAAACATTTTATGTTCAGGATGATGAAGTTGCATGGTGGATTGACTCGGGTGCTAACAAGCACGTATGCAAAGACCGTCATAGTTTCATGACTTATGAAACGGTGAAAGAAGGAGCTGTCCTTTACATGGGAAACGAGTCAACCGCACCGATAATTGGCAAAGGAACTGTAGTGTTAGAGTTTAGTTCGGGAAAAACCCTTGAGTTGTTGAATGTTTTACATGTACCTCTTATTCGGAAAAACTTAGTTTCCGGTAGTTTGTTGAACAAGTTTGGTTTTAAGCAAGTGTATGAATCCGACAAATATGTATTGTCGAAGTGTGGTATCTTTGTGGGATTTGGTTACTTTTGTAATGGCATGTTCATGTTGAATGTAAATAAAGTGTTGAATTGTGTTTACATGTCTTCTACCAGTGATGATTTAACTTTGTGGCATGCTAGATTAGGACATGTTCATTATATGCGAATGAATGCAATGTCTAAGGAAGGTTTAATACCTGAAGTTGACATAAATGGTGATAAATGTACCACTTGCATGCTTACAAAGATCACTAGGTTGCCATTCAAAAGTATATCAAGATCTTCAAACTTACTTGAACTTGTCCATAGTGATTTGGGTGACTTACATTCTACTCCATCTTTAGGAAATAAAAAGTACTACATAACTTTTATTGATGATTGTTCTAGATATTGTTATGTGTACTTGTTGCATGCTAAAGATGAAGCTTTAGACAAGTTTAAAGTGTATAAAGCTGAAGTAGAATTGATGCATGATTTGATTAAGAAGCTTAGAACTGATAGAGGTGGGGAATATTACGATCCTGTATATTTCCAGATGAATGGTATCATTCATGAGACTACAGCACCTTATACACCACAGCAAAATGGTGTTGCTGAAAGGAAGAATAGAGTTCTAAAGGAAATGGTTAATTCCATGTTATCCTACTCTGGTTTGAGTAACGGATTTTGGGGTGAGGCTATGTTAACGGCCTGTTATTTGCTTAACAGAATTCCTAACAAAAGGAATGATGTGACCCCATATGAGCTTTGGCACAAAAAGAAACCAAATCTGAATTATCTCCGAGTTTGGGGTTGTAGAGCAGTAGTGAGACTACCGACTCCCAAAATAACTAGTTTGGGAGAAAGAGGTGTTGATTGCATTTTCGTTGGATATGCTGAACATTCCAAAGCATATAGGTTCTATGTTACTGGAACAAATGATTCGATTTCGGCTCACACTATAATTGAATCAAGAGATGCAATTTTTGATGAGAATCGATTTTCATCGATACCTAGACCTCGGGATTTGATTTCTAGCTCCACATGAGCTGTATTGGAAGATGATGTGGGCACATCTTCTAATAGTACATCGCTTGAGCCTCGTAGAAGCAAACGAGGAAGGATTGAAAAATCCTTTGGACCAGATTATCAAGTTTACTTGATTGAAGGTTCTAGAGATGATATTGAGTATCAATACTCATATTGTTATCACATTGATGATGATCCTAGAACCTATGATGAGGCTATGAGGTCTCAAGACGTGTCCTTCTGGAAAGAGGCAATAAACGATGAGATGGACTCTATCATTGGAAATAATACTTGGGTATTATCGGATCTTCCACCGGGTTGCAAGCCATTAGGCTGCAAATGGATTTTCAAAAGGAAAATAAAGGTTGATGGATCGGTTGATAAGTTCAAAGCCAGATTGGTCATCCAAGGCTTTAGGCAAAAGGAAGGTATTGATTTTTTCGATACGTATGCTCCGGTTGCAAGGATTTCTACCATAAGGTTGTTAATTGCACTTGCTGCAATTAATAATCTGGTTGTACACCAAATGGATGTCAAGACAGCGTTCTTGAATGGGGATTTGGATGAGGAAATCTATATGAAGCAACCGGAAGGATTCATCATGCCAGGAAATGAAACTAAGGTTTGTAAGCTAATCAAATCGTTGTATGGGCTGAAACAAGCACCCAAACAGTGGCATCAAAAGTTTGATGATGTAATCTTGTCAAATGGATTCAGGTTGAATCAAGCAGACAAGTGTGTTTACAGCAAATTTGACAATTCCGGTAATGGAGTAATCATTTGCTTGTATGTTGATGATATGCTGATTTTTGGCACTAACCAAAAACAAGTAGACCTTACTAAGAATTTCTTATCATCAAGTTTTACTATGAAAGATATGGTAGAAGCGGATGTGATTCTTGGTATTAGAATATCAAGCGTGAGAACAAGGGTTTAGCACTGTCACAATCTCACTACGTTGAGAAAGTGCTTAAGAAATTCAACTGTTTTAATTGTTCTCCGGTTAGCACTCCTATGGACCCAAGTGTGAAGCTTCTACCTAATACGGGTGAAGCAGTTTCACAACTTGAGTACTCTCAAGTCATTGGTTGCCTAATGTATGCGATGACGAGTACAAGGCCTGACATAGCTTATGCAGTGGGAAAATTAAGTAGATATACTAGTAACCCTAGTAATCTTCACTGGGAAGCTATTAGGCGGGTACTCAAATATCTTAAGGGAACCATGAATTACGGCTTGGTGTATGTTGGCTTTCCCTCGGTCCTAGAGGGATATACCGATGCAAGTTGGATTACCAATTTAGAAGATCATTCTTCTACAAGTGGATGGGTATTCTTGCTTGGGGGAGGTGCCATATCATGGGCTTCTAAGAAGCAAACTTGCATTACCAGCTCGACTATGGAATCTGAATTTATAGCATTAGCGGCTGCCGGTAAAGAGGCAGAATGGCTAAGGAATTTAGTACATGAGATTCCATTGTGGCCAAAGCCGGTAGCGTCTATTTCTATCCATTGTGATAGTAAGGCAACTTTGGCTAAAGCTTATAGCCAAATGTACAATGGTAAATCGAGACACCTGGGCGTTAGACATAGCGCGGTTCGTGAACTGATCACTCACGGGGTGATTTCGATTGATTATGTCCGGACACATCAAAATCTAGCTGATCATTTGACGAAAGGATTAGCTAGGGACTTGGTGCACAAGTCATGTTTAGGGATGGGCTTAAAGCACATCTAAGTTTCTTATCGTAGGACACCTTAATTCCCTCTTAGTATGACGCTAAGAGCTGAGTTAAGTACAAGCCTATTCTAAGAGACTTGAAGCACATGGTTATATCCATCCCAATGTTGTGCTTGTTTCCTGCAGAGAAAGGGAGGTTGAAGTTTATCTTCTTAATGGATCTTTTGGAAAAGTGCATTGCAGGTGCATGCAAAAAGAATCCACCTATATAAGTGCGAAGTAAGCCGCTTCAATTAGCACGTGCTTGGCTAATCATGCACTTATGAATGGATAGGGACACATGGCTAAAATAGTGTCCAGTTGTACTTGGATAGTAGTAAACTCTGTGCGTGTTTTATTTTCCCGTATTCAAATGGGTTGATGGGTTCAAACCGTAGGACACCCTGATTCTCGAGTATTGGAAAATACTGCACTACGTGAAGTTCAATCAATGGAGACACTTCACTTATGCGCAAGTTTTGTTCGGTGTGAATGTTTAGCATTCAAGAGTATAACCCTAAAATGGGGGAGGATTGTTGGAGATTTTAGGTTTATACATAGTAAATCATGTATGAAACCTTGTTAAGATGATTCATGAATGTATGAAACTTCTTGGAACTCATTTGAGCTCATTTGGATTCGGATAAGCAAAGTGCGTCAAGGCATAGACATAGTTTAAGTTGAAGCCGGCCGGTTGAGAAATCACAATGGAACAAGTGATTTTGCTGAGGTCTTGAACCGGCCAGGTGAGCTGTTGGCTGAGGAAATGTCTTGAGCCGGGCGGTTCAAAAAAAGCTGTAAAACAAGTTGTTTTTTCTGAGACTTTGAGCCGGGCGGCTCAATGCATGGCTTGTTAATTTCCACAAATTCAAATTGGAAGTTACCGATTGCAACTGTCCAAAAACCGCATGATGTTTGCTTTTCTGGGAAGAGAAACAAACAGAGTAAAAGCAGAAGAGAATTGGGTTTTTGTTTTTTACTGAGATGGTTTTTTGGTTTTTCTCCTGCGAATAGGAAATCTCCTTCAAGTGAATTGATTTCGATCAATTTGATCTACTCACCATTTTCATTGTCCAAGTACAAAAGGACTTTTGTCTTATCTCAATTCGTTGATTTCGTAATCCCTACCCGGTTGAAATATCGAATTAGGAAAGCGAAGCTACTTCGTGATTCAAAGTCATCCAGATTTGTCATCCTTTGAAGAATCTACAGACGACCGGGAGCCTACAGAAATCAATGGACTATGCAGATTGTCATCGGAATCATTACCGTTGTGTTCAGATGCGTCACCACCCCGAGTGGTTCTGGTGGAGGTTTGTGCCTGGGTTGCGGTGTTGGTAGGGCTGAAAAGCCAACTAACGACGTGGGTTGAGAAATAGCTGGTAGAATAAATTTAGGATTTCAAGGAATGTGCAGACATGTGTTTCACAGATCTGTTTTCAACACTTAAACAAATTTGAGATTTGGAAAATATATTTAAATTTTCAAAACTCCCCCCTCTGAAAATATATTTCCCCCCAAAATGAAATTGTCTTATGCGACATTAAAAATTTATGTTTGTCGCATAAGTGATACGATAACGTCGCCTATGACTCAAAAGGTAGGTCGCCTTCTTTAATGCCAAGTCAATCTCAAACTAAAAATTCCCACAACTGAAAATTACAATAACCAACACTAGTGGCGGTTCCAAGGGGGGCCTGGGGGCCATGACCCCTCTTGATTTTTTGCAAAAAATCTTGCCTCGATTGGAATCGATACCCAGCACCCTATAGTTTTAGGTTCTAACTCTTCCAACTCATCTATGAAGTTTTTATATTCAAACTTAAGTTCAACTACATATGAATCTGAAGTTGATCTTTTGATTTTAAGTTTCAATTACGTATTTTTACCATTAAATCACACTCAACTTCATATTGTTTACTTTTTCTCACACTGATTGACTTATTTTTCGACCACTAAGCTATAAAGATAAAATATAATATATATTTATTGATTAAAATTAACTCCAAGTAATATAAATTTTATTATTAACAATTAAAATATATTTTATATTTAAATTTTTTAACCACTATCAGAAAAAAAATTTTAGACCCCTATCGAGAGCCGCTGGATCTCCCACTGACCAATACCACGAAGCTAAGGCAAGTCGAGCTGTGCATTTTAATCTCATTGGCATTGTAGCAAAGCTCGTTCGCGGAGATTATTCATTTTTCTTTAAACAATTTCTTTTATGGAATATGATAAATGGTAATTTTTGTATTAAAGCGATGCTTATTTTATTACATTAAAACAACTATTTTGTTGTTTGCTAGACGTTTACAATGATGAGTGTTGATGTCGCATTCCTTGAAAACGCAGGACTAGGGGTGGCAAAACGGGCGGGCGGGCGGGTATTGGGCGGGTTGTAAACGGTTAGCGGGTTAAGCGGGTCAAACCCGTTAAAACCCGTTTAAGTTAGCAGGTTTAACGGGCGGGTTCTTGACGTGTAGCGGGTTAAGCGGGTTTACCCGGTAAACCCGTTTAACCCGTGTAACTTGTTTAGCCTTTTACTCTAAAAAGATTATATTTGTATCAATGAGGCCGGATCTGGTGCAAAATACAAAATCATCAGCACCATCCATATTTGCATAATCCTGTGGATGTAAATTAATGAGAATAAAATAATTAATAAATAAACTTTGAGCGTGTATCATTCACTCTAAGGGCATAATTGACCACACAAAAAAAACCAAAATCCAACACTCTCTCTCCTCCAGATCTGAAACCCAGATCTGAATCTCTATTGTCATTGCTCAAATCTCGGATTCCACCGACGCCGACGCTGTCATTAACCGATTCGAGCCGCTTCACTCCCGTGGCGCCGAACAGCGGATAATCTTTTACCGAAACCAAATGTGCCATCATACTCAGTAACATCCATCCGAGACATACCTTATCGAACAGAATTATTTTGGACCAAGGGACTGTGATTGAAACTCGCGTCTGCAGATGAACCAGGCAACATAAATTGTTGGTCAGGAGCAAGTTGCAAAAGCGCAGCTGTTAACCATGTTAGTTTGTCATTTGATGTTCGTAGCTGCTTCTCGGCCTCAGACAGAGTTTTAAGAGCTTGACGAAGTTTCTCAGTGTCTTCTTTAGATACTGAAAGGCACAAAGAGGGGTAAATGACATGTAGTAGTTATCAACTACATCAAATCATGGATGAATTCTTAACGAATTTTAGTCCAATTTTGAAGAATTATGTCATAGTTCGTCAAAAGTGGACTATAATTCGTCAAGAATTATGACGAATTGTCAAAAAATAAAAGTTTGAACGTGTATAGTCATGACGAATTATAAGAAATCAGACTTAATTCGATCAAATCGAAGGAGTAAAACTTCGTCGAACTCAGTTTTTCACACTCTGGATCATCTTCGACATCGATGGAACTCAACCCAAAATGCAATCGACAGTTTTCGAACAGAATAATTTGAAAATGGTCATGACGAACTATATAATGGTTATGACGAACTATAAAATGTCATGACTAATTATACAATGATAGTGTCGAATTCTTGACGAATTGTAGTTTACATTTGACGAATTATGCGAAGTGTACTACAATTCCTCAGAATTCTTAACGAATTATAGTCCAATTTGGACGAACTATGACATAATTCGTCAAAATTGGACTATAATTCGTCATCTCCTACCCTTCATCACATGCATCGCTCACACACCAACCTCTCCTCCATCCACCCTTTTTGGTGTGTTGGCTCAGCCTCGCGCCACGTGGTGGAAGAGCCGTAGCACACTGCATGACGATCGATCACTGACCTCTTGATCCACTTACTCTAAAAATGTGGGTTTGAAGGATTCAAAATCGGGGCCACTGAACTCTCAATCGCTCCTTCACACTCCACGCATTGCTCATTCCTGGATCTGAACCTTACCGCAGATTAGAAAATCGTTCAATCGCTCCTTCACACTCCACGCATTGCTCATTCCTGGATCTGAACCTTACCGCAGATTAGAAAATCGGCGACTGATTTGGCCGAAAATTGTTGATTGATTGGTAATGGCGCCGCGTGGTTCGGACGAGGGAGAGAGAGAGAGAGAGAGAGAAACTGAGACTGGGTTTTGAGCAGGCGTGAAAGGAAAGAGAAGGACAGGTGTCGGGGTTTGATTTGGTCAATTAAACAATAATATGTTAATGATATACCATATTTGCCCCTGTTCACATTAAAATTTGAATTTAAACAAATTTATACTCAATTAATCCTGGTCATCCAAATAATAAAATGAAAGGTGATGATTAATTTGCATTTTTTACAATAATTAAGACTTTGCACCTGATCCCTTCTCTTGTATCAATAACAAACAATAAAATTGTTTTTACTCTAAAACATGCCAACTTGCTCAAAGTCAATAAGTAAACGAGAGAATATTATATACCATGGTTAGATGTGTGTGAGATGGAATAATTCATTACCTGCTAGTTATTCATGGGGGTATGGTGTGAAATTCCTCATAAACAATTAGTTTAATTTTTTTGGTGTGTATTGCAAAACCTTTTATTGCAAATTGTATTTTTATGGAGTATTTACTGTATTGAAAGCTTGCAAATTTTTAAAGTGAAATTGTGAAAAGTTCAACCGTTTCTTTTTTAAAAGAATAAATTTAATAATACAATGGACCAGTTTTTTAAAACTTTACAAAACACCTTCATGGGGGGCGTTCGGTTGAGGACGCCTCTAGAAATGAGGACGTAGGGACAAATCTGGACCATTGATCTTGTTGATCCAATGGTTGAGATTTAAAGGTAGTGAGATTTTACTGTTTGCTTTTGATGGATTTTGGTAGTGGGACACGTGGCGCGCCCACAAAGCACGGGGGTTTAGTGGGGTACGTGGCGCGTTGTGATTGGTTGTACTCACGTACTCATTTCTGGAGGGTGTCCTCAATTGAACACTCCACACGCCTTCATACTCTCCTATATGTATTCTCTTTATTATTCTCCTTTAAAAGGGTTGAAGTCTAAAAATATTTTCCTTTTTGTCAAAATGCAGTTTCAAAAATATTAATAAATTTTTTCAATTTGAAAACGGTTGGTGTTCAACTTATCTTTTTATGTTTAAACTTTTCTCTGGACATTTCAAAATGCTCAGATAACTCTTTTTCACTGAACAAAAAATCTTTATGATCCACAAAAGTCAATCATCTTTCAACAAAGAAAGATAATAAAAAAAAAGTAGTCATTACCCTAAAGAAGAAAACAAAATTAAAGTGGAAATGGATGAATTTTCAATCATGAATTTCATTTGTAAAAAAAGTTTATGATAAAAAATACAATTTTTTTTTGGTTCTATTTATATCATTCTGAATTTTATTATGACAGCAATCACATTTGCTTCAAGCCATTAGACAATTCGGAAAACTATGGATGGAACAATGCTATTTTCTCCTTTATATTTCTTTTTCATCTTATTATTCATTGTCCATCATGTGGAAAAATCAGAGAGCTTGAGAATAGAACTTATACATCCTTTCTCTCCGAAATCGCCTTATTACAAAGCCAATATAACTTACTCAGAAATGATTGAAAGGCTCAACTCGCAACCAAGAACCCAAACACAATTCTCTATACCTATTTCTTCTAACAATACCGCCTTAGGCGACATGAAGGTCATCCGTCCCGTGATGCAAAATTCCGGTGGAGGTTTCCTTGCCAAGTTAAGCTTAGGCACTTTTCATGGCGAACGACCATCATACAAGACGTACTACTTACATTTCGATACAGCCAGTGATAATACATGGTTGCAATGCGAAGATTGTGCCAGAGCTGGAGGTCGTTGCTTTCATCAAAATGGACACCCTTACCCTAACCGTATGTCAAGTTCTTATGCTCCCCTTCCTTGTGGCGCACATCCACTTTGTTACCCAAATCAATGTCTTGGAAGGTGGTGTTCGTACACTGTTGACTATCAAGAAGGCTCTTATAGCTTTGGGATTTTAGCATACGAGACCTTTAACTTTGGTGCATCTTTTACACATCAAGCCGAGACCGCTAGGATCGTTATTGGATGCGGCATTCGTAATGACTTGCGTAACCTGGATGCTCATTTAAACGAGGCGGGAGTTTTAGGAATGAGTTGGGGTCCTCGTTCTTTCATAAACCAAATAAATCTTCAAGGCCGATTTTCTTACTGTTTGCCTCCTCTTATATTTGATGGATTTGGAGGAAATTCAGCTATTCTTCGGTTTGGTCTTGATACACCTTCGATTCATGGTCTACATAGTCTCCCGATTTATCAATACCGGCCAGAGGAGTCCTACTATGCCAACTTGCAAGAGATAAGTATAAATAATCAGAGACTTAACATTCCACCTCGGTATTTTGCCAAAACTAGTCGGAATCATGGTGGAACCATTTTGGACACAGGGACGAGTCACACCTTCATTTCACGTCCGGCTTATGCTATTTTGAAGCAGAGAATGATGCAGTACTTGGAAACAGCTGATAGTAGTTTGATACCAAGAGGAAGCGAGGGTCAGTTTGATTTATGCTATTCGCGCCAACCACCGTTTCAAGGGTATAATCGTCTTCCTACTGTAACATTCCATTTTGAAGGAGGTGTGGACCTTGTATTGCAACGTGATATTGCGTTTGTAGTATTTCATAAAATTCATCAGGAGTATGTTTGCTTAGCGATGGTGGCGGCTTCAGAAGACGATGTTTCGGTCATTGGTGCTCAATCTCAAGCTAATCACGTGTTCGTGTTCGACCTTCCGCATAAAATGATGTATTTTGGCCCTCAAGATTGTGCTAGAAATCCTTGAATTTATGCTAAGAGGTGAGAAATTTTAAGTCACAAACCTTCGAATTCCAATTGAATAAATAAGAACATAGGAAATAAGATATTCAGATTGAATAATTAAGGACATAAATAATAAGCTTAACATCAAATAATAAACATTTTAACCTCCTGTTTGGTTGCATGAAAATCAAGAGAAAAGTAAAGTTTGGAGGATGGAAAAGCAAATGAGGCTGTTTGGTTACAGGGAAAATGAATAAGAAAGAAAACTAATGAAAAAATTGGTCGGAAAATTCATCTCATTTTGCTCAATTCTTTTCCACCCAAAAATCAGAGGAAAGTGCAAATCCACGATCGACGAATACGGATCGTCGACTTCGATTCGATTTCTTTCGCATCCACGGAATGACGAAACCAGTCGACCACCTCCCATCTTCCGACCATGGCCGAGAGGGATACGGCTGCGAAGTCGAAGATGCGAGCAAATTGAAGCCGCTGAGGGATATTTCGAACAAAAAGAAATCAGCGATTAACAAAACCGCACAAAAGAATATTCATTCCGACGACGATTACTCGCTGGATCGCCTTCTACTCGTCTAGTCCGAAATCTCCTATCCTTTACCAGGTATTGCTTCGATTTGGGTATGTATCTGATTCGGGATTTCAAAAATCTCACATTTTTGATTTGGTAAATGGGGTTGAGATTGGTAAACTGAATCTGGTGTTTTGATTTTTGTAGAGGTTTTCAGCATTTGATGTTTTGTTTTTTTAGTGGACTAAGGTTTCACCATATTTGTTGAGTTTCAATGTATTATTACATTGTAGTGAATTTCGATGGTTGGAATTGTGTTTTTCTTTACTTTTTTGAGAAGAGTCTTTTCAGGTGTATGTTAATTTCATGTAATTTGATTTTGTGGAAACTCTGAGTTTCAAATTGGAATGCTAATGCTGAGTTTCCTTCTGTTTTCAGCACCGGGAGAAACTTGAATGAGTGATTGTGATGGGAAATGCAATAGGCTCAGCTGCAGCCAGCGTTAGGAACACACTTGGGAATGTCGTCGCTGCGCCATTCAAGTCTATTTTCAAAGGATCCTGCGAGTAACGGTTTGGTTACTTCTTTTTATTCTTTGATACATTTGTACAGAATATCTCCATTTCTTGCTGTCGTAGTTTGTTTATGATTTTTGTTGCAGAGGCATTTGTTCGAGAACATGTGACTTTCTTTGCTTCATTAAGCATCTATGCGTCAACGACCTGGCCAGACTTCTAATGGTCTTATGTCTTTGCTACATAAGTTGACATTTTATGTCGACAAGTTGAAAAAAAATTACTTTGCTGGCAAAGAAATATTATCCGGGCAGTATGGAAGTGGATTTGATTTCAACAATTCTACATATATGATAGAAGCTAGTGCATCGACTTGGGACTCTTACATTAAGGTAAATCTTACACTTATCATATTTATGGTATCTCCAATTTTGTTGTTCATAGCTTGAATACAATGTTAGGTAAATCTTACTCAATTTTCGTCACTTATCTGATATAGATGGCTTATGAACTGGGCTTTTATATGATTATAGTGTTTCTCTGCAGAAGTGTATCAGTATGTGCTTGTGTTAGTATCAACATATGAATGGTTCATTATTCTGTTTCCATTTGCTGCTTTCCTCTTGTTTCGCAAACACTTATTCTTGTATGAGCTGATAATTACACTCTCTGAATCAGATTTTATATGTTCAACAATATCAATTTTTATATGTCCATTTCCAAAAAGTGAGCATGATTGTATGTTCAATCAGATTGTTATATTTATGAGAACTATTGTATTTTTATGTAGGCTCATCCATCAGCGGGAACATATCGTTATAAACCAGTTCATCATTGGAAAAAAATGGATATTGTTTATGGGACAGATCGAGCAATAGGAGAACATGCTAGTGATGTGCTGCTGCTGAATATTTGTTGCTGAGTTTTAGCTACTATCACCTATCTAGTTATCATGTTGTTATTATTATATTATTTTCATTAAGAGCAGGAATATCGTTTAGATGATCAAGTGCTCAGTGTGTTGAGCTTTCTTCATGTTTCATTTGAACTTGGGTGCTTGGTAAGTTGATGAGATTTCTGGTTGATTTGGTGCTTGATGATATTAGGCTTGATTTTGTATTTGTGTGAAAA
Organism: Rhodiola chrysanthemifolia; assembly: GCA_033675395.1. Classification (NCBI taxonomy): domain Eukaryota; kingdom Viridiplantae; phylum Streptophyta; class Magnoliopsida; order Saxifragales; family Crassulaceae; genus Rhodiola; species Rhodiola chrysanthemifolia. The sequence continues at coordinate 37,559,351 of CM066204.1, forward strand.
GGTCAGGAAGATTATAACAGGCCAAGAGATCAGAAATTGCTATTAGTAGTCTCTAGTGCCCCATTGCTATTTGGTACGAAGACATTAATGCGAATAACAAGTGTATCAAAATCATAATATATGCAATTAGTTTCGAGCATTGAGAAATTCTATAGTCTGTCCTGTATTAAGATTTTTTTCAATAATACATATAATTTTTAAAGTGAACTCTAAATTATATTTTCTTTCCATTTTATTTTCATGTGAACCAAACATGGTCATATTTTTCCTTAAATTTTCCATTCACTTTTCCATGTGTAACCAAACACAAAAAAATGAAAATTCTATTTTCCATAAAAAAAAATTTCTTACTATTTTCCACTGTGCTTTCTTTTCTTTATAGTTTCTTGCAACCAAACATAGCGTAAGAGTTAACTGAATGAGAAAAAACACGAAAAATGATTAATCAGTAAAGATATTTTATTTTATTTTTTCATTAGATTTTCACATGCTTGCTTATTATTCATCCATTTTCACTTTGATTTTGTTTATCTTTAGGGGGATGACTTCCCCTCTTTTTTTCTTGTTTAAAAAAAAAAAGACAATAATCTTGAAATGCCAAAATATAAGTTTTTAATAAAAAAAAAGAGAGAGTTGTTGTGGTTAAAAATGTGAAGAGTTCGACACTTGCCCTTATTTTTAAGAATCGAATAAAAACACAAAAGGTTGGGAGACGCATGGAACATTTTTAATTTTTTTATTTCTTATCATGATGTAGATTTAAACTAGATAGAAATAACATAATAATCTTTCTTACTGTTCTTATAATTATTCTCCCTTATAAGGGTTGAACTTTTAACATTTTTTCCTTTTTGTCGAAGTGCAAATTAGAACTATGGAGCAAGGAAAGAGATCCAGTGATGTCAAGCAAAAAGTTGTCAAACAAAACATGAAGTTGTTTTTTGTTTGTTTACTTAACCCTAAGTCATTATTTAAGGGTTCGTACTTTTATTTTTATATTTTATGTATACACGATAAACATAAAATGACATAGTTTTATAGTAAAATAATCAAAATGACACCACTTCTCATTGGTTGTTTTTGGCTTGGCAATACCGGATCTGAATCCATGGAACAACATTATTTATTATCTTTCTGTTATTGATTTTCTTTATAAAATCAATGGTTAAAATTAGTAATTTTGTCAAAAATAACACTCATCTTTTTTATTTCTAACTTTGGACATTTCAAAATAACCACAAAAAAAACATAGTTGTCATTTCCACGGAACCGTCAAAAATTTCGATCCGTAGTTTGTTTTGATCCATAATGCCTTTACAAAACAAAAAATTATCCTACAAGAATGAAAGCACTATAAGAAAATATAATAAAATTCGGATCAAAACATTCATATAAAGTCGTACTAACGTATCAAAATCCAGTAAAATCAAAATAGGTAAATATAATGAAATCCTTTAATCAAAATAAAAAAATAAAAAAAATAATGAAATCCTAAACTCGAGCGGGCTAACCTAAAGTCGAATTCTTTTGCGGCAGCTTTTCAGTACTGCTCTGCCCCAAAGATGATTTTTCTCTTCGGCCCTCCTTCTGTCCTTCTTCTTTTCTAGGTCGTCATCTCCGTCACTCCGAAGAACACGTGCTTCTTGCAATGGGTTTGATTGTTTGTTTACACTTCCTGACCAGTGCGTTTTCATTTTGTTGTATTACGCGGCCTTTTCGTGGTATATGAAGTTAGATATTAAGTTCTAACTGATTGATTCGTTTATTTGTTTTATATTATATTAGGACTCTCTTGTGTAACTAGAAATAGTGTAAGGGATCTATTGTAACTAGTGACAAGTTCAAGAATGTCAGCGTTATTATTGACACTTTTGTGTTCTCCTACTATAATACAACAAATAAATAAATTGTTGAGTGAAAGTCAATTGGACAAATGTCCCATATTTCTAAGGAGAAGAGAGATTAGATGGCTTATTTAGTTCTATAGAACCAATTCCAACAAACTTGAACTTTAGGGCCACAAGCGAAATTCAAGAGAAATATCTTTCCAAAATTCCCGAAAACACTTCGGATGAGTTTTCTTTTTTCTGTTGGAATAACAAGGTCCCTAAATCAGGGGTTTTGGTGAATTTTTTTTGCGTCTGCGCCGTCTGGTGTACGTTTGCAAATTGCAATGGGAGGGCCAGATTTAAACCGTCACGATTGGGGTCTTATTTATGTTGCATTTGATGTTTGAGTAAAATGCTGATACATTGTTCTGATTTATTAATTAGTGAATGGAGAAACTGGTTAAGGGATGTTCATTATTCTTATAAAATTAGTGAAATTCTCTTCTCATGAAGTACGTGCTTGACAGAAAATCTTTTTTCATTTTGCTTTGTGTGTTATTTATTTCTTATTAGAGACACAAATCTCTGAGATTCAGTTTTTAGAATTCCAGTTTGGTTGGTGTTGTTATTGCCATTTACTGACATAATTTGATTTGTATTCTGGCATTGGTTACACTTGTTATTATAACTTTGTTTCATGATGACTTTTGTGATTTAGGACCTGTTCACTTGAACTTATATTTTTGACAGTTAAGTTAAGTAACTTTCAGTTAATATAAGTTCAGTTCAATTATTAATTTCAGTTAATGTAAGTTAATATAATTTTAGTTAAGTTAGGTCAAGTTCGATTTAAATCGATTTTTTCATCAATTTCATCAACAAAATCATGATGATGATGGTCATCATCATCACATCACCAATATAATCACCACCAACATCAACATCATCATCATCATTGTTATCATCAACATCAACATCATCACCATATCACATAATCATCATCATCATATGATCATATCATATCATCGTCATCATATCATCATCATATCACCAATATAATCACCACCACCATCAACATCATCTCATCATCATCATCATTATCATCATCATCATCATCACATCACCAATATAATCACCACCACCACCATCAACATCATCATCATTGTTATCATCATATCATCATCATCATCATCATCATTATCATCATCATATCATCGTCATCATCATCATCATCATCATCATCATATCATCATCATCATCATCACCACCACCACCAACATCAACATCATCATCATCGTCATCATCATCATTGTTATCATCATATCATCATCATCGTCATCATCATCATCGTCATCATCATCATATCATCATCATCATCATATCATTCTCATCATCATCATCATCATCATTATCATCATCATTACCATCATCATCATCACCATCATCACCATCATCAATAGATAATATACTTATATATTCAACAATAGAGGAGCGCTCAAATGAGAACCTTGAGAACCTTCTTTATGCATTTTCGTTTTTGCCTAAGTGCACTTTCCGAAACTTGAAAATGCATCTAGGCAAAAATAATGCTCGAAACTGCACAATGAAGAAAAAAAGTGAGTGGGACACGTGTCACCTCCATATTCAAAGATGCAACTTGATCCAATAGTGAGATTGGGGGTCTCAGGTTTTCGCATTTTTAGGGGTTCTCAACCGAGCGCTCCCCTTCAACAATAAGTACAAATATTAACAAAAAATTATATTTTTTGGCTGATGTCAAAGTTAGGTTAAGTTAAGTTTCAGTTAAGTTAATTTCAGTCAAATTCAGTTAATTTAAGTTAAGTTCTGTTCAATTACAGTTAAGTTCAGTTAAATTTCAGTTCCAGTGGACATGCCCTTAGATTCTAAGTTTGTACGGCTTCCATTTTTCACAAGTGAAGTGAAGCAGTCTTTTTGGTTCTTTTTTTGGTCATGCTGATTCACTACTAATTTATGAAAAATTTTCGTCGACAGTTCACCGACGGAATATTGACGGAATAAAGTCAATTTTCGTCACTTTTCCTTCGAACATTACGTTGACGGAAATTTTCCCGACGGTAAACATTTTCCGTCGACATTTCGTCACATGATTCCGTCCATTTTCCGTCGTTATTCCGTCATGAAATATAGAGACCTGTTCAAGCTACTGTTCCAGGGACTGTTTGAGACAGACCTATCACTCTTTTGTGACAGTGCAGCAAGCAGAGCAAAGTAAAGGGACACACAGAATGATACCCAGTTCGGCTAAGCCTACTCTGGGGGGTTTCCCACACCCTAAAAGGGACCTAAATCTTTATTACGTGCTTAGAACAATAAGAGGACTTATGCTTACAAAACACCGTGTTCGTAATCGCCCAGCTTCTAAGCCACCGTCGCTCAGATTTGCAATCAAGGATCTCCACGGTTCACCTTGATCCCCTTCGCCCAAACCTTCAGTCTGAACGAACTCGACCTTCTCCTGAAGTCGGAAGCTTTCCCTAGAAAGCCGGTTGTGTGTTCTCGTCGTGTGCAGCGGTAAGCTCCTATCTAAGACTGTCTGAACAGCACACTAGAACAGATAGATTCAGTGCCGATGAATTTCCAGTGGGGAAAATCAGTTGGTCGTCGCTTTCTCCAATCTCAGATCAGCTGGATACACTCGTGTGTTTTTCTCTCAGAAAGCGATCAATATTATGGATGCCCTAGCATCGTATTTATATGCCAGGACGATCACCAAATCTGCTCCAGATAATCCCATCAAATATTTAGGAAATATTCCTAAATATTTGATGTATATCTTTCTCAAATCGGCGAGAGGAATATATGAAGACTTCCTTCCCAAGTTAGCCTTGCCGCCTCATGTAGATATTCGTTCGAATATCTGATGTTCGAATTCTTCGTTGACCAACATCAGATCGAACCGACATTCGATCTTTCGAACTTTCCGGAAATCATCTTGGCGTCTGCTCCACGCTGTACTGTAGTCCTAGAATGTGTTCGAACTCCCCCTGAACTCCTGCTTGAACTGTCTAACTACGTTTTGCCAAATACATGCCACTTAAGGGAACATCAATCTCCCCCTTGGCATTTTGGCAAAACCAAAACTACTAGATAACTAGATTTATCTAACTATCTAGACATTAGACAGCCTTGAGAGAACAAAATTGTCTCCTCTCAAAATACTCCCCCTTTTTGCCACAAATTGGCAAGGGGTCCAATCTAAGTTCAAACAGTACGAACCAATGTGCCAGAACAAGCACTAAAACAAGACATAGTGAAATGTAACAAGGTTCAGAGTTCAAGGGTGACAGAAGTGGACCTTCACGCAGACGACCTTTCATCGGAATCACCATCAGATTCCTCTTCCTCTTCCACATCTTCATCGTCACTTGGATAGCGCAGAGCACGGGCCAGCTTGTTGATCTGTTTGCGTTGCTCCTTAGCAGTTGCAATAATGGCATCCAACTCCTTCATCAGCCTGGACCTCTCATCACGTCCCATCCTGGCTCCCCCTCGCTTTGAGGGCTCTGGAATGTCCATTCCACGCTGTCCTGCCTCCTTGAGATCATTCACGTGCCGCCCTTTGAAGAGCTTATGATCGACAGAGAATTTTTGTGGAGCCTTGGAGAGACGACAATTCGGATCATTCAGTTCTGGAGCTTGGTTGATGATCAACTCATAGATGAGAGATGGGAAGCATATCTGGTGAAGAGAGAGGCAGGAGATGGCGTGTTCAGCAATCTGTTTAAACATGACTCGACCTAGATTGAACAGCTTCATGTTCCCAATCTGGTAAATCAATAGAGCCACATCTTTGCTGACTAAAGAGCGGTGGGAGGAGGGCTTCCAGTTGAACACAGCAATGAAGTAAAGCATGGAGTAGAAGGTTGACAAATCAGCTGTGGCCACGACAGTGTCAGGCCACCATGGGACAGAACCAGCAGTGATAGTGTTTGCAATTTTGTCATAGTTCGCCTCTTCCTCATCAACTTCTGGGTCATCCATCTGGAAGAAAGTGTTGATAAGCTCAGGATTGATTATAATTCTTCTCCCCCTCACGTAGACCACTCCATAGTCTTTATCCCCAACAACGCCAAACTACGGAGGAAGGTTCGCCATGGCTTCACGAATCAGCTGATCATTAAACGGCTTACACTTGGTGAGAGTCCAGATCAATTTTGCCTCAGAATATGCACCACCTCCTTTCCTTTGTACCGAGTCTCATCAAGAAGACGTTCTGGAATAATCTTTCGTTTCTGGACTGCCTTCCACTTTCGAAACCAGATCCCTTTCTTCACAATCCCAACTGGAGCGTCCTCAACGGCAGGTACAGGGAATTCACGCTTTCTCTTTTTAGCCCTGATGACCTCTCCTGTAGCCTTACTAGCATCTGCCTTACTGGAGCTGACTTTCTTGGCGGGGCTTTCAACAACATTCTTCTTCTTCATTTTGACAGTCTTTTCTTTCCTGAGCATCGCAAGAGGAACAACATCTTGAGCATCCTCAGAGGATGTGTCTGACGAAGAGACAGTCTGGGCAGCATCCTCAACCACATCATTCACAGCCTTGTCTTGTATACCGACTGGAACTGCTTTTTCAACTTACTCAGCCTCCGAGCTAGAGATCTCTTGAGACACGACTGTCTTAGCATCGAGCTGACACCCAGATGGCAAGAGTAGCATTTTCAAGCACGGCTTCCTTGGCAAGAGAGGACTGAGCACCCATTGGCACATTAGTGACAACCTCCTCCTGTAGATTCTCTATGACCGCATCGATGTCCTTGAAAAGGTCATCAAGCTCATCATCCTGTTTAGATGACACAGATGCCTCAGTCAGACTGCCATGTTCCCTTGTTTGCGGTTTACCACCTGAACACTCATGCACATCCCTTGTGCCACCTTCTGTAACTTCACTAACAGTCACCTTACCTTTAGTGGTGGGAGCAGGAACCTGATCAGCCACTGGTTCTGTCGTCCCAACTGGGCGTCTTCTTACTGCACTGATCTTGGCAAGAAGCTTTTGAGCAGTCTTACCCAGACGATTTACCACATTCCTTCGAAGACCAGAAGGACGCACATATCCAGACGCATGGATTTTCTCCTTCCATGATTTCGAACGGACAGACACCTTAGAAGCAGACTTTCCCGGTCTAACAACATCCATAGTATCAACAGAGGTTTTACCAATACCAGCCCTACTGGCTTCACCACAATCAACAACTTTATCAATACTAGCCCTACTGGCTTCACCACAATCAACAACTTTCTTCTTTTCAACAACCGCCTCTTTAACATGCAAAGAAAAATCAATTGGAGCAGTAGGGTTTGAAGATACCTCAGATTGGGACAAGATTTTTGGAGGAACGATACTTGATGGTGTCGACCTAGCACCGGTTGGTTTAGGAGGTTCCTCCGCAGGTTGCGAAGAGACTTCCTTCTGCTTCGCAGCAGGTTCCAGTCCTTCCCTCTCCACCACCCCAACTTTCGGGTTAGAGGAAACCGCTACGCCGTCTGAGATTTTGACACCAGGTAATGACGAAGATTCTGCAACTAAAGGCGACACCTTTTTCTTTATTGGTAATTTCGACTTAGTCGGTTTTGGAATTTAAGCCTTTGCCGCCATAGAATCAGATGATTTCTTGTCCGCCTTCTTTGATTCCGAAGAACCCTTGATGACTGACTTGGAGGATTTTCTGGTGTGAACCATTGTTGCCACAGAGATGAAGATTTGGGAGACTTGTGAGGAACGGCTGTGTTAGGGTTATCGAAGCAGGAAAGAGGAAGCAACGAGACTGAATTCAACTCAAGGACGGCCTTTTCAACTTCCCAAACACGGTTTAAAAAAAACCTTCTTTCCTTATAACGGCACGAAAATATCTCCCAGAAATAAAAAAATATTCACCTTCTAAAATTGTACCTTCTGATCCAGCTCCCTTCCTTAAGTGGTCAGTCCAACTGTTTTGCTGGAGTTGCGAGTCTGACTGACCACTGCCTGTCGGGCTTAGTGATTGATAGCACCTAGACCCCGCAAGGATCTAAGGGTCTCAATCTCTGTAGGATTCAATCGCATACGGATAACACCTAGACCCCGCAAAGATCTAAGGGTCTCAAACTCTGTAGGATTTAAACGCATACGGATCACTTTCTCTTGTTTCCCTCTGTTTTTAGAAAGTTTGAGAGGAGTAGCAACATGCGTTCTTTGGAGACTTGCTAGCTTCGCGGCATAATTGCTTTGTAAGGGCACGAATATTGTCTGGCGTAGAGGGTAGGGAGGTTGGAGACGTGCTAGCTTTGCGGTATACTTGCTCTGTAAAGGCACGAATTTCGTTTGGCGCAGGAAGTAGGGACACTGACTTACCTGCGAACGGTTGTTGGATCTGAACACGGTATTATCAACATGGGTGTGTGCGATTTTGGCTTGTGTCTCGACCACTCCCCCTCGAACATATCCATGATTGATGAGGCGTTTATTCCGAACTCCGAACGACTGCCCAACCATGCACGCAGAAACATACTTGGAGCTCCCGTAGTTTCCCGCTTTTATCGGTCCACTCGCATTCATGTGAAGCTGTTTTACCGGTCTGCTAGTGTAGTGCTGACCGCTGTTGAAGGACAAGTTCTTTGTCTGAGACTTGATTCGGTATGCATCACAGAGTGCGTCAGAATCTCCTGTCACCTTGGGCCATGCTCGGGCGAGTATCGAGGTCTTGTGAAAATGATTACCCATGCGCTTGTGCCACAAGTCCATCTTAGTCCGACGGCTTGGTAGGCAGACTGAAGCACCAACAGATCCAGCTGAGCCAATGAGGTAACAATTGTTGGGGGTCCTGTCACCTTTCATTAATGTGCTTCCTTCCTTATTCAGCACGAGACATGAGTCATGAGTGAAGGTGACAAGATGTCCATCATCACACAGTTGACTAATGCTAAGGAGATTCATCTTCAATCCATCAACCAAGAGAATGTCCATGAGTGCAGGAAGATCCGGAACCTTCAATGTCCCACAGCCGATCACCTGACCCTTTCCTCCATCTCCAAAGATAACAAACTGCTTTTTTATAGCAGGTCGAATATTTGTAAGAAACTTAGAATTACCTGTCATATGAGCGGAGCAACCACTGTCGAAGACCCAGTGATCTTTCCCTATGTGACATGATGAGTTGAGTGCGGCCAGACATACGGTCTTGCTTGCCTTTGGTACCCATAGCTGTTGCAATCGAGGTTTACTCTTGTGTCCCACAGCCCTTCGCTCAGCAAGAAATAGACGACACCTTTGTGTGATGTGTCCGATCTTGAAGCAGTACCAGCATGTCCGGAGGTCTTCCTTTTTTACGAGAACGAGCTGGTTCGATCATCGCGAGTTCTTCTAGCCGCGTTCTTTTCTTGGGACAGATCAACCTTCTGTCTCGGGTGCTGTCTTGGATGCTGTCTTGGGTACTGATTTTTCTTCTGTTTCTGGTTCTGTTTTAGCTTCTGTTCTGGGTTCAGTTCACCCAATGGCCTTGCTTTAGTAAACGTTGTACCTTTTGAGCTTCCTTCACAAGTAAACCCAAGCCCTCGATGTCCAGATTCCATTCGTTGAGACCTGAGAATCTCATTCAAGTCCTTAGTCCCGGAGTTCAGCATTTTTACTGACTGTTTGAGCTGATTGAGCTCCTTCATGGTGGCTGAATGCTCCATTTTCTCAGATTCTACTTGGAGTTTCAGAGACTCTACTTTCCTCAAGAAGAACACCTCTTTGCGCTTCAGATCCGCAATAGTTTTCCTCAGACCCGTCATCCCAGTTGGATAAGTTTCACGATCTTTCTCCATGTCAACTTTTAGGGAGGAGATTGTTCCTAGGAGATCCGTTTTCTGAGCCAGCAGACACGACCTATCTTGATTAATTTCTGTAAGTTGATTGTTCAGCGAATTGACTTCAGCCTGGAGTTCCACCTTCTGTGCAATCAGAATATCAACTTCCTGCCATAGCTTGTCCTTTTCTTCAGTCATGGTGGCAACAGTGTCGTTGAGTTTTTTGTTCAGATTGAACACCAACAACCACTTTTCGTGCAGGTCTTTGTATGATTCAGCCAGTGACTCTTGCGTGAGTTCTTCATTGTCGCTGTCTGACGAGTCATCAGTCAGAAGATTTGGTTGAGGAGACTTGATGTAGCTGGATTCACGGCATACATCTGTGATAGACGCAAATGCTACAAAGTTGGTAGTTTCATCCCCTTCCTCCTCATCACTGTCGCTGACGTTTGCAACCATTGCCTTTTTCTTCTTGAGGGTGTTAGCACATTCAGCCTTGATGTGTCCGAAACCCTTACATTCATGGCATTGAACTTCTTTCCCTTTCTCCGAAGAGTCTTCAGTTTTCTCACTGAACCTTGTTTTGCAATTTTTCCAATTACGAAAGTTACCAGAGGAAGACTGGCCTTGATCAGGGCCACGTCTGTTGAGTTTCCGAACCATCCTGCCAAAATTCTGAGCCAGCATTGCCAGTTGCTCAGTGTTACAGTCTATTTCAACCACACCGTCAGATACATCTGCTTTCAGGGCAATTCCTCTGTCTACCTTAGATTCAGCATCGTGATTCATTTCGTATGTTCTGAGAGAACCCATGAGCTCGTCCAGTTTCAGTTTGGAGATATCATGCATCTCCTCAATGGCAGTGACCTTCATAGCAAATCTTGGAGGGAGCGATCTCAGAACCTTGCTAGCCATCCTTTCTTCATCAATAGGTTTGCCCAGTGCAGCAGTCTCGTTGGACAGATCTAGTACTCTCGCATTGAATTTAGGGATAGTTTCACTGTCCTTCATCTTCATCTCCTCAAATTTAGTTGTCACAATCTGCATACGTGAATTGCGAACCTTTTCAGTACCTTCATAAGCAGTTTGAAGGATGTCCCAAGCTTCCTTAGCAACTTCACAGTTGATGATCAGTTTCAGTACATTCTCATCCACTCCAGAGCAGATAGCGTTCATAGCTTTTGAATTTTCGATGGAGGCTTTCTCGTCTGCCTCGTCCCATAGAGCTTCTGGTTTAGGAACGACTTCTCCTGTGAGATTTTCCATCATGGGCTGAGTCCAACCAACCAACACTGCCTTCCAAGCTTTCTCATCGAGGGATCTTTGAAAAGATTTCATTTTCGGCTTCCATGAGGCATAATTTGATCCTTCTAGAAGTGGGGGTCGGGTAATACTTTGTCCTTCCTTCAGAGTCATCTTGAACAGTTCAAGGATCCCACTCAGTGTGTCGAGTGTTTGCTCTGATACCAATTGAAATATAGAGACCTGTTCAAGCTACTGTTCCAGGGACTGTTTGAGACAGACCTAGCACTCTTTTGTGACAGTGCAGCAAGCAGAGCAAAGTAAAGGGACACACAGAATGATACCCAGTTCGGCTAAGCCTACTCTGGGGGGTTTCCCACACCCTAAAAGGGACACAAATCTTTATTACGTGCTTAGAACAATAAGAGGACTTATGCTTACAAAACACCGTGTTCGTAATCGCCCAGCTTCTAAGCCACCGTCTCTCAGATTTGCAATCAAGGATCTCCACGGTTCACCTTGATCCCCTTCGCCCAAACCTTCAGTCTGAACGAACTCGACCTTCTCCTGAAGTCGGAAGCTTTCCCTAGAAAGCCGGTTGTGTGTTCTCGTCGTGTGCAGCGGTAAGCTCCTATCTAAGACTTCCTTCCCAAGTTAGCCTTACCGCCTCATGTAGATATTCGTTCGAATATCTGATGTTCGAATTCTTCGCTGACCAACATCAGATCGAACCGACATTCGATCTTTCGAACTTTCCGGAAATCATCTTGGCGTCTGCTCCACGCTGTACTGTAGTCCTTGAATGTGTTCGAATTCCCCCTGAACTCCTGCTTGAACTGTCTAACTACGTTTTGCCAAATACATGCCACTTAAGGGAACATCACGTCGTGTTTCCGTTCATAAAGATTCCGTCGTCAATCCGACATGTATCCGTTGAAATGTTCCGTTATAAAACCATCTTTCTTTCGTTCACCAGATTGTCCGTCTAAATTCCGTCTTTTTTCCATCCGTGTCATATTCCGTCATCACTCCATCTCATTTTCGTCATAGCGTTTCCGTCCATTTTCCGTCACAATACCATCATCAATGTTTCCGTCAAATATCCGTCTTTTTTCCATCCGTGTTTTATTCCGTATGTTTTCCATCTCATTTCCGTCATATTGTTTCCGTCCATTTTCCGGCACAATACCATCATCTACGTTTCCGTATGTTTTCCATCTGATTTCCGTCATAGCGTTTCCGTCCATTTTCCGTCGATATGTCGTCCATTTTTTCGCTACTTTGTCCGTCGTTTTTCCGACTTTTGCGTCTCAAATTAGATTTAAATTGATCGTAATGAAATTACGTAAATTTCTTATTTTTTAATATTAGAAATTACTATTTGAAGAATTAATTTCCAAATTCCAGAAATTAAATTCGAAATTACTATTTAAAGAAATTCGAAATTCCACAAATTAAATTCCAATTCAAATACAGACGTCGATTCAAATAAAATTAACATGTCTACTCTGTGTGATGGGATCCCTGACCAGTCGGACCACGGTTGTTTTGATTCGGGCTTTGACCGGAGGGCGGCTGGTATCCAGGAGTAGTGAGCATCCTCATCATAGCAGCCTGCATTTCCATCATCCGATTCATGCTGTCCTTCAGTTCCTTCTGTCGGGATTCCATGCATCGCAAATCAGCCTCCTGTCGGGATTCCATGCGGCTCAGATCAGCCTCCTGTCGGGATTCCATGCGCTCTAAACGCGGCAGTAGCTCTTGAGTGGAATCGGATGATGATTGGCCCATTGCTCTGTGCGAGCTGGCACACGACTGGGTGCCCGTCGAAGAGAACTTGTCCGACACTAATGTGGCTGCAGAACCATACAAATATGGTATCCCCCACCTCGGGTGAACTCCCATGACAGTTGCAGCAGCCTCTACCAGCTTTTCATACGGTACCCTTTCATCTGCAACGCGATCCTTCAGGACCAGATCTTGAGCATCAGCAAGCTGTTTCTGCACATTTGCACAAATGAAACAAATTTAATTGTGATCATGTTGTGGCACAAATGTAATAAAGTTAAACAACAAGAAACATATTAGTTGTTAACACTGATTATTGAATTTGATAAAATAAACAAATGTAATAAACAAATATTGGTAAGTGTATAATACCCTTTTATTCTCCCAGTCGGGTATCATATACGTCCCATCCTTCCGCTTATATTTCTTGTCAAACATATCAGTACATAACACTTGTCTTTTATTATCATTTTCCTGCAAATTTAATGACAAATGTGTTATAATATAGTATATTAAAAATTGAATTATTCGAAAATAGTATGTATTACCAGCTTTGCAAAGTGAAAGTGTGCTGGTCTAGACCCAAATACGTGCAATGCTGGCCCGTTTCTAGCATGTTGGGCAGAATATGTTTGCTTGTTCTTTTCACTGCGGGCTATGAATGCTGCGTCCGTGTTAAATCGAGCTTTTCCCGCAGTTTTGTGAGCTTCAGTCAACCATTTCGGGCCTTTTGTTTTACCGGTTCGTAAACCTCTCCAGGTATCTTGTAGAATCTTAGCCGCCTTCTTCCTGAAGATGGCCTCAATTTGGTCGGTGTGAATCGGATCCCACCTGTACAAGCTCTGCATATACATTACATATTTGTGTTACGAAAAATTTATATATATACATAAAACTCTGTATACCAAAATCATATTACCCCAAAAATACACGTAATACTGTAATTTGACTACATTTTACCTTGAAGTGTCGAAACCACTTCACCGGAGCTTGTGGATCACACGTCCCCATTGTCGTCCAACCAATCTTAAATCCAGGTCCAATACATTGAAGCCCGATTTTGTTGACAGCGCTAGGGGGGTCAAAGCTGAAAAAAATACACGGTATAATATTCATAATATGGTTAGTATAAAGAAACTGTAGAAATTTATGTACAATAACAATTACTCACTTGTCATCCCCATCTGGAATGATCCACGGTCGAGTATCATGTGGCATCGAACCCAACGGTGTCTGACAGGCCGTCATTGTGGCACTGCAAATTATCAATTTATAAGTCCACTACTGTTTGGCTTACTATTGGCTAGTAAAGCGGTAAGTAGGGTCGAACCCAAAGGAATTAGTGGATAGAGTAGTTCTTTTGAAAACTGAAAATAAAGTAAGACAGTTGGGTTTGATTTTGGTTTTGAACAGAAAGTAAATACTGAAAGTAAATGTACTGAAAGTAAAGGTGCTGAATGTAAAGTTAGGTACTGAAAGTAAAGTTAGGTACTGAATGTAAAGGTACTGAAAGTAAAGTTAGGAACTGAATTGAAGTTGTTGAAAGTAAGACTGTAAGTAAATGACAAGTTGGTGTTTTGATCAAGAGAAGGATTCGGTCTAGGGGCTTTATATCATAACTTCGTTCATCATTGACCTCTAATGATCTTACTAAGTGTTATAAGGTGTGGGTTGTTCCTTTTCAAGACTTAACCCAAAGCAAGGCTTTTTCAAGCACTTGCCACACCGGCTAGTCCTTTTCAAGACATAGCTTACTAGTTCTAGCTAGACTAATTCCCCTTTTCAAGGTATATTAGCCTAAGTGCATCCACTTGATCAATCATTTCCGATCAACCAAATGGTGTTAAAGAGGGGATGAACTACTTGGAAGAGCTTTGCTTTTTCAAGCATCCACTCAACCTTGTTATGTTCAACCCGAATTGATGGCACGAAGAACTAGTTAGAACACTAGGTAGCATTAAGTAAAGGGTCTAGAACGGTTTTATGATATAAAAAACCCCTTCAACCGAATGAAGAGTTTAGCTACAAGTATCCATTGAAGGGAATACCATAGCTAGTACAAGGGAAGTAAATGGTTTTTGAAATTAAACACAAGAACAAGTAAGGTTTTGGAAAAGTAACTCAAGAACAAGTAGAGAGAAGTTGGAGCTTTTGATATCCAAATGTGTGTAGAGTGTGTACAAGCCTTGTGAGTGCAAGTGACAAAGATCTAAGCTAGTGAGATAGGTGACCAAGTATCCAAACTTCCAAAACACACATGAATCAAGAGTTATGATTTAAAGGGCCAAGCTCTTTTATTTATAGGCAAGGGAGAGAGGCAAACAACTAGGCATGGGCACTCCCCCAAAGTCCAGCCGCCGGCCAGCTGTCCTCCCAAAGCCGCCGGTATGGCCTTCTCCAACAAGGATAGAGTAGAAGAAATCAAAGGTCAACCAACATTAATTGTTGCCCGGAGCTTGGTCGGTTTTGGCCGGAATTTGATCGGAGCATGGCTGGCTTTGGTTGTGCTTGATCGGAGCTTGGCCGGAATTTTGGTCGGAGGTCTTTTGCTTTTGGATTCCGGATTTGGAATGCTGAGGCAATTCTAAGCCTAATGGTCGAAGTCGTTTTGCCGGAATCTGGCCGGAACCTTGTCAGAATCCCAAAACGGCCGGAATTGCCCTAGTTTGGCCTTGATCGGGCTTGAGCTGGTTTCACTCAGGCGTTTTGTCTAGGGAGTGAGATTGTCCGAGTAGTTGGGCGTTTCAAACAACTTGGTCGAGCCAGATTTGCCAGATTAGCTGGTCTGGTCAAGCGACTTCGTTTTGGTGTCTATGCGCGCGGGGCCTTTGCTTTGGAATTGAGCTAACTGCCAATCTGCTCGGGCATTCTCCTTGGTTTTCCGACATTGTCCACCTTATTTTCCATTTTGATAACTTTGCTCGAGGCGGATTCGTCAGATCAGATGGTTTGCCCGAGCAACTTTAATTCAGTGCAAGACAGCTCGGCTGGGCACTCAGCACATCCGGACGCTGGACTCGGGCACTCGTCCTGGGACCTCTCGGCGCAGCCTGGTAGTGAAGTCCGGTCCCGGCTGGGCAATTTTGACTTGTGATCCATTTTTAGCACAAAACTCCTCTTTTAAGCTTGTTTCCACCTTAGACCTTCAAGAATGCCTGTAAAGTAAAACGACACTAACAAGTGAAAGTTCAAAGGATAAAGTGTCGTTTAAGGTGGGTTTAGTTGAATCGATGAATCGTATAAATACGGTCCATCAAATCACCCCACACTTACACTTGTTCGTCCCGAACAAGTCTAGGCAAGAAGAGGAACACTACAGTATCAAAAAGTTCAAGGTAAGAATGATAGAATGTTAAACTAGATTTCACCTAAACATGCATTGCTTACTTGCTACCAAACTAAACCGTGTAAAAACATAGAAGAAACTTGATACTTGTACCTTCGAGCCGAGATGCAACTTAATTCGGATGATTCGGGAGATAGCCCTTTTTAGGCCCTTGAACTGCGCTTTCGGGTCCGACTCGCACTATATGGTTATTGACAAGGCACGTCGTCGTATGCCAAATCAAATCTAAATTTATAAGTGTCCACTACCTTAGGCTCACTATGAGATTAGTAGAGCGGCAAGTAGGGGTCGAACCCAAGGGAAATAGTTCAACTACTCGTTGTTCTTTGTGCAAGTAAAAGCAAAGAAAAGTAAGACAAGTTTGGGGGTTTTTGAAATGGTTTTTGAATGTAAGTGCAAGTGCAAAAAGTAAACAGCAATGGATTGTGATCAAGAGAATATAATTCGGTCTAGGGGCCTTTTGTTGTAGCTCAACTCATCATTGACCTCTAATGATCTATCCTTGCGCCCATAAGTGTGGCCCTTCCATTCCAAGAATGACCCAAGTAAGGATTGTTCCAAATACTTACTCCATGACCTATTCCATTCCAAAAATAGATCACTAGTGTAAATAAGACTAATACCCTCTTCCAAGGTGTACTAGACTAGGTGCAAAAGCTTGCTTCACATTCCAATGAAAACAAGCACAATGGTGGTGAAGAAACCACACGGCTAAACCTTGCCATTCCAAGCTTTAGTTTAGCCTAGGTATTCATTCCCCACGCTATTGGCACAACTAGCAAATGGGTACAAGATAACATTAAGATCAAGGTCTCAAAGCCTTGCTACAACATTAGGGAACCCCAAACCGAATTGTGAAGGTTTTAGCCACTCATGTTCATGGTAAGAACACAAGACCTAAGGAATCACAATCGGAATTTAGGCTCAACCTAAAATGCGTAGAGTGAAATGTAAAGTGCCTAACAAAAGAAGAAGGAGTAAAGAAATGTTGAGTCTTCCAATTCCAAAATGACAAGAGGTACAAATGCGTGATTTTAGACTAGATTTTCGAATTCTCAGAGTGTTCTTTCCCAAGGCAAAGGTGCTTCTTTTATAGGAGAATGAGGAAGGTTCTAGGTCTTGGATTGGCCTTAGGAACTTGGCAATTGTAATAGCCATAACCGACTTTCCTCTTTGGGAAGGAGTGGCTTGGCATGAGTGAAGGTTGCCTTGGCAAAGGCACACGCTAGGGTGACGTCATTTCTTGGAGGACGAGCCGAGAAAGTCAAGGGAAATGTTGACCCTTGAAAAGACAAAATGTGGTCTTGAGTCCTTGAGTCTTTGGGCGTCCGGTACTTGAGGTCTTTAGGCGCTGGACTGGACTCGAATAGGTCTTTGAACTGAGGTCCTCGATTGGGTCTTAGAGTAGGTCTGGATGAGACTCGGACAGCTCATTCATTTCTCGGACAGGACCAGGACTGGTATCGGACGGGTACTTCAATTCCCTGACAGGTCTCGGACTGGGACGCGACCTCCTCGGATGGGTTCCGGACTAAGACTCGACTTCCTCGAATGGGTCTCGGACTGAGGTCCTTGGACCCGGCTTAGGTTCTTGAGACCCGATTGAAGTCCTTAGGTCCCATTTCACCCCCAAAACACCTTGTGATGCATTTATGGCCTAAAATGCCATCCTTAAGCTCGTTTCCTCTTTAGACTCCAAAAGGCCCTGAAATCCAAAACGACATTAACAAGTAGACGTTCTCATGATCAAATGTCGTAAATGGTGGGTCTTGTTGACTTAATGAGTCGTATAAATACGTCTCATCAAACCACCCCACACTTGAACTTGTTCGTCCCGAACAAGGCCTTAAGTCACAAGAGGAAAAATAAGCACAAAACATCACAAGTCCTTCTCGGCACCCCTAGATAAATGCTAGTCTAGATTTCCCTTTTCCATGCATTCTCAATCACTACTCAAGGCATTTACTAAAACATGGACTTAACTTGATACATGTACCTTTGAGCCGAGATGCAAACCAATTCGGATGAGTGGGAGATAGTCCTTTTTAGACCCATGATTTTCACTCTTGGGTCCGGTTCTTGCTACATGGTTATACTTGTTGCTTCTTCTAGCACGTGATAAGTTCGAGCATCAAGGGTTGAGTTCTTGATGCTTTGCTTGGACATCTTTGTAGTGAACTTGGCCTTCGGCCTTTGTACGACTTTGATGGTTTTTCACTTTGTTTCGGGTAATCCTTCACATGAGTTGATTTTTCTTTGAGCTTTGCTCCCCTCTTTTTTTTTTTTTTTTGAGTTTCTTGTCCATTCCTTCTTGGGAGGTCCAATCATAGCCCTCAAGCATATGGAAATACCTCCCCGCTCTTTCTCATCCTTGTCGTTTCGCGCGAGTCAAGATGAGGGTCACTCACCTATTTTCCCGGCTACTAGGACTAGAGATAGGACGGTTTGATTCCCGTCCCGCCACTTGCATAAACGCTGCAATGGCGGAGTCAACTCTAAACCACAAGTCTCGAAATGCAGCCTCCACAAGTCCGTATAACCATGTACTCGAATCCCGAATCCTTGAGTGCTTTTGTCAAGTCTCACTAGGACATTTCTATCAACTCCACATCCCTTTTTATCTCAACTCATAAGGACACATAGATAGTTAGATCACATGTTAGTCACACAATTAAAATTTCATAAGAGTAATGCATGTACTTAGTTCCATCTATTTCACAACATCAAAGCTCAAGAACCTCATCCCTACGCATTTTATTCACAAACTACGCATTTTATTCAAAAAACTCAAAATTTCAAAGGGAAACTGATAAGTCGAGATTTCGACTTATTAATAGCCATTTTCACTATAGCTTTTGTTCGCTTCCGATGGTAATTTGACGTCATTTGATCCCTTTTGGTACGTTTCAGGTACAAATCAATATATTCCCAGTGTCAAAGCCACGATACGGAAACCCGGGGAAAAACCGAAGAAGTGAGCAAAAAGCAGTTCAGCCGACCGGCTGGGAAATTCCCCTGTACCAGCCGACCGGCTGGATTGATGATCATGAACTGAAGACACACGTCCAAGTTCAGCCGACCGGCTGGATCCCCACTTCATCTCAGCCGACCGGCTGGACTCTGCTCATCATAATCAATGGACACGTCCAAGTTCAGCCGACCGGCTGGATCCCCACTTCATCTCAGCCGATCGGCTGGACTCTGCTCATCATAATCAATGGACACGTCCAAGTTCAGCCGACCGGCTGGATCCCCACTTCATCTCAGCCGACCGGCTGGACTCTGCTCATCATAATCAATGGACACGTCCAAGTTCAGCCGACCGGCTGGATCCCCACTTCATCTCAGCCGACCGGCTGGACTCTGCTCATCATAATCAATGGACACGTCCAAGTTCAGCCGACCGGCTGGATTCCCACTTCATACCAGCCGACCGGCTGAGATCTGCTACAGTGCATTTTGTACCCGAGGCTATAAATAGAAAGAGGCAATTTTGACCTAGGCATCTGCACTTTTTGGGAGAAAAGACAAAAGAAAGTGAGCCAAATCAAGGGTTTCAACATCATCTAATCAAGGAGGATTGAAGATCAAGGGAGTTTATTAGGATCATCAATCCTACTCTTTTCCCTCTTCCTTTCTCTTAGATTTTTGCTAAAAACCCACACATCATGTTGTCTTACATGATGTGTGAGTAGTCCCCCTTGTGTTTTGAGGGTTCTATGAACCTCCTTGGGACTCAATGATCATTGTATACACATTTGAATGGATTTATTGAAGTTGATTTCACTTTACTATGCTCTTCATGTTAGACATGTCTCTAAGTGTTTGATAAAATGCCCAAGTGAAATGTTTATGTTAGAACTATGATCTAAGTATTGAAAGAGCTTAGTGATGGTTTGGATGTAGTAAAATTGAACTTAACCAACATTTATGAGAGTAAATGCATGGTGAGAGGTGAACTAGAACTTTATGCATGTGGTATTTATGAGAGTAAATGCTATATAGTGGATCAATACTCTTTAATTAGCGAGATCCTAGCTAAGATGGCTTGACTAGGATTAAACATGCATGGTTTGTTCGATTCTAGTCTAAGCTAGGTTTGAAACCTATCAACTCATAATTAATTAAACTCTTGTATGCATGATCATTGGGAAATTGCCAAGGAGGGGATTAATCCCTCGAAACCCGCTTTTAATTGAATTTAATCCCCTAAAAACCATTTCATTCTTGTTTTGAATCATTGATAACTCAATCACACTTGAATTTTAGGAATTAGCCGAGTAAGAAAATTTGATAGAACTAGCGCGTAATCCGTTTGCTCCCTTGGGTTCGACACCGGTCTTACCGGTTGAATTACAAATTGTTTTTGACTAATTGCATTGCTAAAAATCTACAACGTCAAAATGGCACCGTTGCCGGGGAGCAATAGCTAGATTACCCCTAGGAAAATCATTTAGTACTCCGACTATTCCATGGTTTACTTTATTTACTTTGCTACTTGCGATTCTTGAGCATATTCGGTATTCTCACTTGTTTTAATTGTCCTCCTCTTGTAGGGAAATCTTGTTTATGCCACCAAAGACAAAGAAGGTTACTCAAGTTGTGGATAGAGATTTGAATCAACCGATAAGAGAATTCGTTAATCCCTACCCTACAAGGAGTAAAACAACGAAAGACAAGGGAACAACATCGAACCCTCAAGGAAACCAAGAGACCATCACTCAAAGCATGGGAGATAGAGATAATAGACTCCCTCCTCCACCTCCCCCACCCCTAGGTTACCTACCACAAGTCCCTCAAGCTAGAAGGGTTCTCAAGGATTATGCTACTCCTACGGCCTATGGATATCGTTCCCCAATCCTCGTACCGACGGTTGATAACCGAGATTTTGACTTGAAGATGTCCACTATTCAAATGGTTCAATCTAACCAATTCTCGGGGAGGGACAATGAAGATCCAAACTCTCACTTGACAACATTTCTTGAGGTGTGTAACACCTTCAAGATCAATGGGTTCTCGGAAGACGCTAAGCTCCTAAGGCTCTTCCCCTTCTCCCTCACGGGGAGAGCAAAGGATTGGTTGAGGAGTCAAACTCCCGATAGCTTCACGACTTGGGAGGAGCTCGCCGTGGCTTTCTTAAACAAATACTTCCCTCCTTCCAAGACGGCCTACTATAGGAGTCAAATTACAAATTTCTCACAATTGGATGGGGAAAACCTCTATGTAGCGTGGGAGAGATACAAAGAATACCAAAGGCTTTGCCCCCACCACAACCTCGATGATCTCCAAGTTTTCCACACCTTCTACCACGGTGTCGATGGTGCCTCTCGACTTGCACTTGACACCGCCTCGGGCGGAGCTATTATGGAACTAGAACCGCATGAAGGATATGCGGTGATAGAGAAAATCACGAAAAACTACTTCATGTGGGGAAGTGAAAGAGGAAACCCAAGAAGGAGACATGAAAGGCATGAGGTGAAAGCGGTGAGCACAAGCGACTATGATGCTTTGAGGAAGGACTTTGATAGCCTCTCGGATGAAGTCTTCAAGTTGAAACACCCGGAAAGAGAATCTTCGACAAAGCAAGGGTGTGATATTTGTGAGGTCTACGAGCATGAGACCGTTTCTTGCCCTTTGGTTCAAAGGGATGTGCAAGGCTATGGAGAAGTGAATTTTGTGGGAGGAAACCAAGGAAGAGACTATGGAGGGAATGCCAATCAAGGGCAAAGCTCTCAAGCCAACTATACTACACCAAAGTTCTCTTCGGGATGGAGAAATCACCCCAACTTCTCCTACAAGACCACTAACCCCACTCGCCCCGACTTTGGACCCACACCTCCCGGATTTGGTCCTAAGCCTACTCAACCGAATCAAGCGTTCCAACCTAGGAACCAATATCAAAGTCAAGGACCGGCTTTGCTTCAAAGGAATCAAAACCAAGGGCAACAATACCAAGCTCAAGCTCAAAGGCCTTTCCAACAAGTTGAAGCTCCCCCACAACCTTCTAATGAACTATCCGGTGTTGAGGCAATGTTTGCAAAGCTCTTAGCAAACCAAAATGAGATGAGGCAAGAGTTGAATGAGGTTAAGCAATCGAATCAAAGGCTAGAAATCCACAACAAAATGCTAGAAACTCAAATAGCTCAACAAGCCGAATCCTCTACAAGGGCACAAGGAAAATTACCGGCTAGACCCAAGCAAGGACAAAGGGAGCATTGTAATGCGGTTACTTTGAGAAGCGGGAAAGAGCTAGAGGGAGAGCTACCAAAGAAGAAGCAAGTCTCCTTTGATCTAAGAGGCCAAGCTAGTGCCGAAATTGAAGAGTTAGATGAAGAGGTTCCTAACCCTCAAGTTGAGAAAGAGGGTGAAGTGGAAAAGGAGAAAGACGAACCTAGAGTATACACTCCTCCTATTCCATTTCCCCAAAGGCTAAAGAAGAAGAGCAATGACAAGCAATTCTCCAAGTTTGCCGAGATGATGAGGAAGCTCTATGTCACAATGCCCTTCACCGAGGTAATAACTCAAGCTCCATCTTATGCAAGATTTCTAAAAGATGTTATTACGTGCAGGAGAACAATCGAGGATGTTGACACGGTGTCTCTCAATGGCGAATGTAGTGCCATACTCCAACCGCGCATGCCCCCAAAGCTTGAGGATCCCGGTAGCTTCTCCATTTCATGCTTTATTAATGATATTAAGATTGAACGTGCTATGTGTGATTTGGGTGCAAGTATATCGTTGATGCCTTATTCTTTGTGCAAAAAGTTGAATATGGGTGAGCCTAAACCAACTAACATGATTCTAAGGCTCGCGGACCGCTCCTCAAGATTCCCTAGGGGGGTTCTTAAGGATGTCCCGGTTAGAGTAGGGAATTTCTATATTCCGGGGGATTTTGTGGTGTTAGAGATGGAAGAGGACAATGAAATTCCCATTCTTTTGGGAAGGCCTTTCCTCTACACCGCGGGGGCTATATTTGATACTACTAAGGGGTCAATCACCATGAGAGTAGGAGATGAGGAAATTGAGTTTAATCTTGAAAAGGCACAAAAAGGTCCTAGTCCTACAATGACTTGTAATTATCTTGACCTAGTTGATGCATATGAATTGTATGATGTGCCTAACCTTTACATGAGTGGAATTGACCTTGATAATGAGCTTCCCGACATTGCCAATTGTTGGGCTATCTTGGAGGAAGAAAACGAAGAAGGAACTCTAAGCGACAAAGGTAAGGAGTCTTGTTCGGTAGAGCTTAAAGCTCTACCAACAAGCCTAAGGTATGAGTTCTTAGGCCCAAATTCTAGCTTGCCTATCATTGTGAATGCTTCTTTGAATGATGATGAGACTTCTAAATTGCTTGATGTGGTTAGAAAACACAAGGATGCTATTGGCTACTCTATTGATGATTTGAAGGGAATAAGCCCAAATTTATGCATGCATGAAATCAATTTAGAGAGTGATAGCATGCCATCTAGGGAGAGAGCTAGGAGGTTGAATCCTATTGTTGGGGAAGTAGTCAAAAAGGAAGTTCTTAAATTGCTTGATGCGGGAATCATCTTCCCCGTTGCGGACTCTAAATGGGTGAGCCCCATTCATGTAGTCCCCAAAAAGGGAGGGATGACCGTAGTTAAAAATGAAAAGAATGAACTAATCCCCACAAGAACGGTAACCGGGTGGCGTATGTGTGTGGATTATAGGAAGCTAAACCAAGCCACTAGAAAAGATCACTTTCCCCTCCCTTTCATTGACCAAATGTTGGAAAGACTAGCTAAGCATGACTATTTTTGCTATCTTGATGGATATAGCGGATTTTTCCAAATCCCTATTCATCCACAAGATCAAGAGAAAACCACCTTTACATGTCCCTATGGAACATTTGCCTATCGGCGAATGCCCTTTGGACTATGTAATGCGCCGGGTACCTTTCAACGATGCATGATGGCCATTTTTTCCGAGTTTATTGAAAAGATTATGGAAGTATTCATGGATGACTTTTCTGTTTATGGTTCGTCTTTTGATGATTGTCTAGCTAATTTGGCTAAAGTGTTGAAAAGGTGTATTGAGACGAACCTTGTACTTAATTGGGAAAAATGTCATTTCATGGTGCAGGAGGGGATAGTTCTTGGTCATTTAGTCTCCAAGAGAGGAATTGAGGTGGACAAAGCAAAGATAGAGGTTATGGAAAAATTGCCACCCCCAAAGGACGTGAAAGGCATAAGGAGTTTTCTAGGCCATGCGGGGTTTTATAGGAGATTTATCAAGGATTTCTCGAAGATTGCAAAGCCTTTAACAAACCTTCTATGCAATGACACCAAGTTTCGGTTTGATGAAGAGTGCTTGTTGGCCTTCGAGAAGTTGAAAGAAGCATTGATTTCGGCCCCAATTATCCAACCTCCAAGATGGGACTTGCCCTTTGAGCTTATGTGCGACGCGAGTGATTATGCCATTGGGGCGGTTCTTGGGCAAAGGATTGATAAGAGACTCCATGCCATTCATTACACAAGCAAAGTTCTAAATGGAGCCCAATTGAACTACACTACAACCGAGAAGGAGCTTCTTGCTATCGTGTACGCCTTTGACAAGTTTCGCTCATACCTTGTGGGATCGAAGGTTATAATATTCACAGATCATGCGGCGATCAAGTACCTCTTGGCAAAGAAAGACTCCAAGCCAAGATTGATAAGATGGATTCTATTGCTCCAAGAATTTGACATAGAAATCAAAGATAAGAAGGGGGTAGAAAATGTGGTAGCCGACCACCTATCAAGGCTAGAGGGGAATGAAAAGATTGAAGAGGATACTAGGCCCGTGGACGACTCATTTATTGGAGAGCAACTTATGAGAGTTGAGGCGGAGGCCCTCCCATGGTATGCGGACTTCGTAAATTTCGTGGTTTGTGGGATTATTCCTCACGATATGAACCACCATCAAAAGAGGAAGTTCCTATCCGAGACCAAGAGGTACTATTGGGATGAGCCCTATCTATATAGGCTTTGCGCGGATGGTTTATATAGAACTTGCGTCGCCGAAGACGAAATGAGAGATATTCTTTACCATTGTCACTCTTCCCAATATGGAGGACATGGTAGTGGAGCAAAGACGGCGTCCAAAGTTCTACAAAGCGGTTTTTATTGGCCAACTCTCTTTGGTGACGCTTACGAATTTGTGAAAGCATGCGATCAATGCCAAAGAACGGGAAGCATCTCAAAGAGGCATGAAATGCCCCAACAAAGCATCCTCCCGGTCGAGATATTTGATGTATGGGGCATAGATTATATGGGTCCCTTCCCATCCTCATATGGGAACCAATACATATTGGTCGCGGTTGATTACGTCTCCAAATGGGTTGAGGCCGTCGCTTCCCCTACTTGTGACGCCAAGGTGGTCACCAAGCTCTTCAAGAGGATTATTTTCCCTAGATTTGGAGTTCCAAGGACCGTCATTAGTGATGGCGGTTCACATTTCAAGGAAAAACATTTTGAGGCCTTGCTTCGCAAATATGGAGTTAGTCACAAGGTTGCTACGCCTTATCACCCACAAACTAGTGGGCAAGTGGAAATTTCGAATAGAGAAATCAAGGCAATCTTGGAGAAAACCGTGGGAAGCTCAAGGAAGGATTGGTCATCGAAGCTAGATGACGCTTTATGGGCCTATCGTACGGCATTCAAGACCCCTATTGGCATGTCTCCCTATCGCCTTATTTATGGGAAGCCATGCCACTTGCCGGTGGAATTGGAATACAAGGCGATGTGGGCAATTAAGATGTTAAATATGGACTTACAAATGGCGGGAGACCATAGGGTGCTTCAACTCCATGAGTTGGAAGAGATAAGGAATGAAGCCTACGAAAGTGCTAGGATCTATAAAGAAAAGACCAAGAAATGGCACGACAAGAGAATATTTCGTCGTGAATTCAAGAAGGGAGAGAAGGTCTTACTCTTCAATTCTAGGCTCAAGTTATTCCCGGGTAAATTGAGAAGCCGGTGGAGTGGTCCATTTATTGTCCACGAGCCTCACGAGGATGGACACGTAGAATTGCTCAACAACGATGGGACTACCTTCACGGCAAACGGGCAAAGGCTAAAGCATTATAGAGAAGGCGTTCGGGACGAGAAGAATGTGACTCACCATTTGACCGACCCTTAGAGAGCCTCTATCCGCTTGAGGAGGGATCCTAGCTATGGACTCCTCAAGTGTGTTTCTAAGAAGAGATTCGGCTCGGTCTTTGCCAAGACGTTAAACTAGGCACCTCACGGGAGGTACCCGGTTGTGAGTTGTCCATCTCTACACAATTAACCTCACATATGTTTGGCATGCGCGCATTGAACTTTAGATGTGAACTTGGTGCTAGTTTGGCCTACAATGCATGATTAGGTGTGCTTGGTGTGGAATTGTGCTTGCATGAAAACTCTAGACGAGGGTGACGGTTTAAGTGTGGGGTGTGTAATCGTAGCTTGTCCTTTTGTCAAAAATCGTATGAATGCTTGTGATTTATCGGTGATTTGGTTTAAGTGTGGAGTGGGGTTCAAGCTAGAGTGGAAGGATCGTTAAAATCAAAATTCGGAGATCATTGAACCCAGTTTCCAGCCGACCGGCTGAGAAATCACACATATCCAGCCGACCGGCTGACAGAACCTTTGAATATCAATTGACTCGTCAGGTTTCAGCCGACCGGCTGTGAATTGACCCGACCGGCTGGCGTTTTCCATTACAAATAACCCAAATCGTCTGAGTTCAGCCGACCGGCTGGTATCTGCTTATTCAAGCAACCCTTCCATTTCATTTTCATTTCAGCCGAGCACCAAAACCCCAGCCGACTCCGACCCCAGCGACCGACCCTCACCGCTCGTCCGCCTCACCCTCACCTCGCCATCGCCCCGCCGTCGCCCTTCCATCACCCAAGCACCGCCCCGTCGCCAACTCCTCCCGCACTTCCATTTCCGATCGGCAGACCTCACGGAGCAGATCTCCTCTGTCCGCCATCCAAATCAACCGGCCGACTGCTCAAACCACTCGAAATCCTCCCGCCTACAAACCCCAAGCTCCAATTTGGATCGAAGAAGCCCTCCGAAAATCGACCCCATTTCTGCCCTAGAAATCGATTTCAGCCGACCGGCTGAGATTCAGTTCCTCCCAGCCGACCGGCTCAGTTCTGTGCTCCCAAAGTACTCAGTTGCTCAGCTCATTTCCACAATGCCTCAAGGTGGTTCAACCTCCAAGTGTAAGGCCAAAGGCAAAGAAATTGCCAAAGAACCGTCAAGGGGCATTCGAATAGAAGAGCCGCACGATAGTGATGGGGATGACATGCCACTCATAACTCGCAAAAGGAAGCAATTGAGAGCTTCACTGAGAGATTCTAGCTCGGACGAGGAAGTGGACTCTCCTCCGCCTTCACCTCCACGCCCTAAGAAGAACACGACTTCGAAGGGAACTCCCTCCTCTACCAAGAAATCAAAGAAGAAGGTCGCGGATCCTCCTACTCATCGAGCGCCACCACCACCACCTATGCCTCGAGAACCCTCACCACCACCAGCCGCTGCTCCCACTACCTCCATTGTGCCCGTCGTGGCAAGAGAGGGGCCATTGACTGGACCACTACCATGCCCCACTCCTTTTCCCTTTTCCGAGCCTATAGCATTCACAAATGCCAAGCACGTGGAGAACTATGAACGCATCAAGGAGAAGGGAAAAGTAGCCGTACCGACCCTCTACCCCGACATGAGTATACTTGGAGATGCGGTGGCAAATGAGGTACGAGCTAAATTGCATTATGTTGGCGTTGAGTATGTGTTCTTTGATGATCCGGGGACCTACCAAAGGGTAGTGGAAGAGTTTTTGTGCTCATTTGCGGAGGGTAGAAATGAGGAAGAACACAAAGTTTGGAGGTTTACATTGGGTGGTCGTGAATTCCAAATCAGGGAGGATATGATTCGGGATTGGCTACATTTCCCAGTTGCTTTCCATAAGCTCAGTCACTTCACCGAGCACCAACAGAGTAGGTTTTGGAAGGAGATCTCGGGACGGCAAGAGTGGTTTGCCCCTTCCTACAACTCTTCAGCGATTACTGCCCCAGTTTGGAAGGTGATCCACCACATTATCGCCATCGGGTTCAATACCCGTAAGGAGCTAGCTCGCTCGGTGTCCTATCCTGACCTTAATTTGATGATGGAAATTGACTTTGGACACACTATTGAGTGGATGGACGTCCTCGCCTCCCGGTTTGAGAGCTTTGTTAGCAAGTCCTCTCGGAACCTTTCTTTGGGAGGAGGCTCCTTCATTACTTTGATCGCCATGGGGTGTAACTTCACCTTCGGCCATGAGGGATGCCCCGAGCCATCCAAGAGAATCCTTGATTTGCCGACTATGAAATCTATGCGCCTACTCAAGGCGGATGGAGTTACTTGGGCGGAGGACAAGAGGCCTCACAAAGGCGAGCTCCTAATTGCAGCGAGGAAGAAGAGAGAAGCCTTCAAAACAAGGAATTACCTCTATTGCCAAGCCAACCTCACTCCATCCCCTCCTTCATCCCCTATCCATTCCCCTCCTCCGGTTGATGAGCACGCGGCACACATTGATGAGGAGTTGCCCCCCGAGGATCCCGCTGTTGAGAGACCCCCCGAGGAGCCCGCTGTCGAGAGACCCCCTCCTGCCACAGATGATTTGACTGCATGGAGAGAGCGAGTCTCCTCTGATATAGCTGATTTGAGGAGCGGGCTGGCCAGTCTTGAGGCCTTCACTAGAGCTGAGGCTATGAGAGCTCGCCAGGAGTCGGAGTGGCTACGTACTACACTTTTGTCCATGATCAGAGGCGCTCCTCCTTCAGATGATCCAGGGCCTTCTGCTCCTCGTGTCGCCTCTCCCTTATCTCCCACACCATTTACCGATGCTATGGAGGAGGACGACAGAGCCGCCACTAGAGAGACCACTCCGGGAGACGTCGAGGATACATCTTCATCTTCTAGTACATTTTGATCATACTTATATCGATGTTTTGATGCTTTCTTGCTTTGATCATGTACTTGGATGTTAAGTCGCCGTTTGGCGCAATTTTGGATGATGTATGCCATTTTGTGTGATATACTATTGACTTGCCTTTAGTTGTATGCTACATTTTCTATGATATTGACGGTGTTTACCATTTATGTTGCTCAATCCACAGGATATATATTTCCATATTATCATCATGCCCATATTCACCGTCTTTATCTACATATTGCAACCAAAAGGTTATTTCTCACTCCCAAGAGTCTTATCACCGGGTCTACAAATGAGGGGAGTTCCTATGCGCCTTTGCCTTTACTTTATCATTCTTTGCGCTTAGAGACTAAGCTTGAATTAAGTGTGGAGTGGTTTGATGCGCATAGTTCACATGATTGCATGCTATACATATCATTTCTAGATGGACACTTGCATGCTTGCACATTATCCCTACATGAGAGTGTTTTTAACCACATAGGCTTGTGACTATCGATTCTAAATCCCTATAAATCACATCTAGCCTACTTTTCCTTTTTTTTATTGGATCTTGAACTTAGAACCGACCTAGTCCCTTGAATGTGTATTCTTGAAAATCAATATCATTGCTATCTCTTGTCTATCTAGTTTTCTAAGCATTTTCGTTGAAATACCTTGGATCAAGTTATAGCAAGCACTTAAAATCTTCCGGAAAAACTTAGACCCTTTGAATGCTCCTTGGTGACTTGAGTTCTCTAACTCGGTGCCTTGCTCATGTTTGATTCCCGCACATTCCATACAATTTTTGAACATATTGTCAAGTTTTAAGTGTGAAGTCAAAAGAGGGCGAAAAATAGGCCCCAACAAAAAAAAAAAAAAAAGTTTTTGTGGTCAAAGAGGGCAAAGCCCCGACTAAAAACTCTCTCAAAGCGCTAGAGAAGTTTTGCTTCAAAAATGATACAAATGCCGGGGGTTAGGAAGAAAAGTTCCCCCTCGAAAGCATTTGTAGGCCAAAGGCCATTTCAAAAAGAAAATAAGAAGCACTTAAAACTTGACTCTATGTTTTCCTCCATTCTTCATTTGTGCGGGATTCATCGTTTGCATTGTGTACTTGTTAGAATGACTTGTGGACGACCCATGTGCTTACACGGGAGTTATCATTTGGTCTATGCTTGTTTATTAAAGAACTCTAGTGTCGAACTCCTCTTCCCTTATGGATTATGGCTTAAGCGCCTAAAACTTGGGAATGAGTTCCATGTCGTGAGCCAATGGACTAGCCCTAGCTAGCATAGGTGAGCGGTTGACACTCTTTTGTGCAAAACTATTAACTTTGCTTCTATTGTATTGCCTTGAAAATGAGTAGAGCTTTGGATGAGACATTTGATAGCTTTTGTATTGATGATCTTGAATGCACAACCTCATAGGATACTAAAATGGTTCAAAAGTTCTTTTGACGATATTTTGATGGTAGTCTTAGTTTGGGGTGAGGGATTGGTCTTGAGAAATCCTCGCTTTGGTTGAGCACTCTTTCATTCATTCTCATGGGATAGGTGCATTTGGGATTTGTGAGTATTCCCTTTTTCTGAAAACTCTCACGAGACTATAACTCGTCCACTAGGGTAGCCTAGGGGTTTAAAGGCTTAATGCATACGCTAAATGCATTCGTAACGCCTACGAAAAGGAGCTAGTTAGGTTGTATATACTTGCATTTACTTTTCAATAACATGTTTAGAAATAATGATCGAGACCTTGTGAAATCTAGTGAGGCAAATATACGAAAAACATAGCACCACTAGCATTTCGACATTTGCATGACCTTGACATATTTCCATACTTTGTTCGGGACGAACAAAGCTTAAGTGTGGAGTGTTGATAAGTCGAGATTTCGACTTATTAATAGCCATTTTCACTATAGCTTTTGTTCGCTTCCGATGGTAATTTGACGTCATTTGATCCCTTTTGGTACGTTTCAGGTACAAATCAATATATTCCCAGTGTCAAAGCCACGATACGGAAACCCGGGGAAAAACCGAAGAAGTGAGCAAAAAGCAGTTCAGCCGACCGGCTGGGAAATTCCCCTGTACCAGCCGACCGGCTGGATTGATGATCATGAACTGAAGACACACGTCCAAGTTCAGCCGACCGGCTGGATCCCCACTTCATCTCAGCCGACCGGCTGGACTCTGCTCATCATAATCAATGGACACGTCCAAGTTCAGCCGACCGGCTGGATCCCCACTTCATCTCAGCCGATCGGCTGGACTCTGCTCATCATAATCAATGGACACGTCCAAGTTCAGCCGACCGGCTGGATCCCCACTTCATCTCAGCCGACCGGCTGGACTCTGCTCATCATAATCAATGGACACGTCCAAGTTCAGCCGACCGGCTGGATCCCCACTTCATCTCAGCCGACCGGCTGGACTCTGCTCATCATAATCAATGGACACGTCCAAGTTCAGCCGACCGGCTGGATTCCCACTTCATACCAGCCGACCGGCTGAGATCTGCTACAGTGCATTTTGTACCCGAGGCTATAAATAGAAAGAGGCAATTTTGACCTAGGCATCTGCACTTTTTGGGAGAAAAGACAAAAGAAAGTGAGCCAAATCAAGGGTTTCAACATCATCTAATCAAGGAGGATTGAAGATCAAGGGAGTTTATTAGGATCATCAATCCTACTCTTTTCCCTCTTCCTTTCTCTTAGATTTTTGCTAAAAACCCACACATCATGTTGTCTTACATGATGTGTGAGTAGTCCCCCTTGTGTTTTGAGGGTTCTATGAACCTCCTTGGTACTCAATGATCATTGTATACACATTTGAATGGATTTATTGAAGTTGATTTCACTTTACTATGCTCTTCATGTTAGACATGTCTCTAAGTGTTTGATAAAATGCCCAAGTGAAATGTTTATGTTAGAACTATGATCTAAGTATTGAAAGAGCTTAGTGATGGTTTGGATGTAGTAAAATTGAACTTAACCAACATTTATGAGAGTAAATGCATGGTGAGAGGTGAACTAGAACTTTATGCATGTGGTATTTATGAGAGTAAATGTTATATAGTGGATCAATACTCTTTAATTAGCGAGATCCTAGCTAAGATGGCTTGACTAGGATTAAACATGCATGGTTTGTTCGATTCTAGTCTAAGCTAGGTTTGAAACCTATCAACTCATAATTAATTAAACTCTTGTATGCATGATCATTGGGAAATTGCCAAGGAGGGAATTAATCCCTCGAAACCCGCTTTTAATTGAATTTAATCCCCTAAAAACCATTTCATTCTTGTTTTGAATCATTGATAACTCAATCACACTTGAATTTTAGGAATTAGCCGAGTAAGAAAATTTGATAGAACTAGCGCGTAATCCGTTTGCTCCCTTGGGTTCGACACCGGTCTTACCGGTTGAATTACAAATTGTTTTTGACTAATTGCATTGCTAAAAATCTACAACGTCAGAAACGTGCTGACTCATGCATGTGCAAGAAAATAGACGTGATGACACAACAAACTACTAACCACCCCACCCCACACTTTTGAAACGAGCCGTGTCCTCACGGCACAACTCAATTTCACACAATATGCACAATATCAATGAAAAGGAACAAGGTACTAAAGTGAAACGGAACTCCCCTTATGATGTCCTTGTGTGTCATGAAATGACAAGGCTTGGACTTGCATCAATCGGCTGAAACTCATGGGGAGCTAGGTCGGGCTTGGTTTCCCTTTCGGACGCGTCTCGGACGCTCTTGGTCTCTCTCGGGTGCGCCCGGTTCTGCTTCAGTCTCGCCCGGTTTTTCTTAAAATGCGTAGCAGAACCGGCAAAATGCGTAACACCCGTGTACCCTACCTACAAAACACATACCTTTTCCTTTCCAAATAAAATGGGGTGAGGGTTAGTATAAGTAAATGCAATGCAGAAATACTAAAATATGCCGGGCTGCCTCCCGGCGAGCGCCTTTGTTTAACGTCGTTGGCTCGACAGTACCTCTTAGGGATCATAAATTGGGATCCCAGGGGTGGGTGAGGTCGAATTTCACCTCTGCTCTTCCCTTGATCCGCCCCAAGTCCCCGTGGAATGATGTGCTCGGGTCTGGTCTCCACTGGTCGGGCGGGCTTGCCTTCATACCCTCACAAGTTGGCGAGGAAGTCTTAACCATAGCTGCTGCCCCAGTCGCGCACACGGTCTCTTTTGGTAGGTCAGGGACTAGGGCACAGAGATTCGAGGTGTTCACGATGTCCGGCGGTTTCTTTGTGCCCGGACGGCCATCATTATCATAGATGTAGAAGTCTGAAGTTCTGCCGCCGAATGAAAGTGACAATAAACCCACGCCCATGTCGATCCTAGCCTTGGTGGCATAGAGGAATGGCCGTCCCAATATAAGTGTAGGAGGCTCATCGTCTCTAGCATTGCCCATCTGCAAGACATAAAAATCTGCAGGAATAGCAAGGTCTCCTACTCGGAGTGTTAGATCCTCAAGCAATCCAACCGGACGAATACATGACTTGTCTCCCAACTCAATCAACAATTTAGGCGGGCTCAATGGACCAAGCCCCAACGAGTGGTATAAGGAGTAGGGCATGGCGTTAATGGCAGCACCAAGATCGATCAAGCAATGGGGAATTTGGGCCTCACCTATACCGCAGGTGACTGTGAAAGCCCCTGGGTCTTTACCCTTTCCCGGCGGCGACTTGTGGCTTGCAGTGAGGGAACGCTCTATTATGGGTCCGTTCTGCTTGGGCAACTCCTCCAATCTATCTAGCTTGTCATCATTAATCATAATCACCTCCATCATGCTAACATTTCCCTTCGGATTTTGGACGGTTTGCAAAGGAAGCCGACCGGACTCTTTCTTGAGCTCGGATACTGTGGTAGCAAGTTGGGACAACTGTTTGTTGATTTCGGCTATTGCTCCCCTTGTTTCGGCCTGGTTTTGCTGAATTGTAGCATTCATTTGCACATTGCTAGCGGCCAATTTCTTCATCATATCTTCTAATGACCGGTTTGGTCCTACCGGGCTTGGTCCCGACTGATTTTGGCTTGGTCCCCTTTGATAGGATCCCGGTACATTCTGCTGATATTGTCTTTGGGGAGGCCTATAGAATTGTTGGGTGGCTTGAGGAGCGGCTTGTTGGTGAGATTGAGGAACCAAGTCCCTTGGAATGTCGTGACGCCAAGTGTGCCCGGCCGGTCCTTGTCCATAAGGTTGACTAGGTCCGGCCCGGTTTTGATACCCTTGATAGTTCCCCACGACATTCACTTCCCCATGGTCCTCTAGCAAAGTCGGGCAAGAGTCCGTCTTGTGGTCCATAACCCCACAAAACTCACATGGTTTGGTTTTGACCGGTTCCCTTCTCATCAAGTGCATCATCATCTCCATCATTTGCTTCAAGTCCTCGGCCATATGATTCACAGGGGCTTCGGCCTTGGCCACATTTCTCGTTCGAGTGAACTCCTCTTGACGACTATTTGCTTCTTCGAACCAGGCATTCTCGGCCACCTTCAATATCAAGTCCCTTATCCCTCTCAATGTGAGACTAGCCATTGATCCTCCGGCCGAGGCATTCAATAGCATCTTATCCAAGGGCTTGAACCCATCCAACAAGTACTCCAAAAGGATCTTCTCGGGGAGCCCTAGATTGCAACAACTCCCCTCTAGTTGGTTGAACTTCTCCAAATAGTCATACATAGACTCATTCGGCCCTTGTTTCAACTCTTGCAATTGCCTCCTCACTTGTGAGGCTCGGCCAGCAGGATAGTACTTGGCCAAAAATTTTGCTTGCATTTGTGCCCAAGACCATATACTTCCCGGAGGCAAGGCGAGAAACCAATCAGTAGCCGCATCCATTAGAGAGAAGTAGAAGGCCTTCAATTTGAAGTCCTCTACGTCTACTCCATGGGGTTTTAAGTTTTGGCAAGTGCCATGAAAACGTTTGAGATGGGATGTCGCGGACTCTCCTTGAGTACCCAAGAACTTAGGCAAATTGTGCACGACGCCCGTGCTAACCAATATATCCTCCAGTTCCGGGCCCTCATAGATGCACCAAGATTGGTTTCTAAAGTTAGGAGCCGAGAGCTCCCCCATAATGGGCTCTCGGATATCATCACCACCAAAGTTTTCCTCCCGGGCGAGCCGCACTCTCGGGGCATACGGTTGAGGATGAGGCCTAGGCGGTGGCCCAACCGGCTGCCTCGGACCATTTCGGGCTTGGTCCTCGGGCATCCCTTGGTTGCGCTCGGCCGCTTGCCTTTGCCTCATCTCTCGGAAAAGGTTCTCCGGGTTCTCATAGAATAGAGGTGCCCCGTCGTCTTGGCCCATGTCATTGTTCACCACATCCTCATCAAAATTATTGCTATGATGAGACATGGCTCACAAGGGTCAAGCACTAGAACCAACAAAGAAAAGAACGAACAAGAACAACTTTCACCGATGTAACTAAGTCCCCGGCAACGACGCCAAAATTTGACAAGGCACGTCGTCGTATGCCAAATCAAATCTAAATTTATAAGTGTCCACTACCTTAGGCTCACTATGAGATTAGTAGAGCGGCAAGTAGGGGTCGAACCCAAGGGAAATAGTTCAACTACTCGTTGTTCTTTGTGCAAGTAAAAGCAAAGAAAAGTAAGACAAGTTTGGGGGTTTTTGAAATGGTTTTTGAATGTAAGTGCAAGTGCAAAAAGTAAACAGCAATGGATTGTAATCAAGAGAATATAATTCAGTCTAGGGGCCTTTTGTTGTATCTCAACTCATCATTGACCTCTAATGATCTATCCTTGCACCCATAAGTGTGGCCCTTCCATTCCAAGAATGACCCAAGTAAGGATTGTTCCAAATACTTATTCCATGACCTATTCCATTCCAAAAATAGATCACTAGTGTAAATAAGACTAATACCCTCTTCCAAGGTGTACTAGACTAGGTGCAAAAGCTTGCTTCACATTCCAATGAAAACAAGCACAATGGTGGTGAAGAAACCACACGGCTAAACCTTGCCATTCCAAGCTTTAGTTCAGCCTAGGTATTCATTCCCCACGCTATTGGCACAACTAGCAAATGGGTACAAGATAGCATTAAGATCAAGGTCTCAAAGCCTTGCTACAACATTAGGGAACCCCAAACCGAATTGTGAAGGTTTTAGCCACTCATGTTCATGGTAAGAACACAAGACCTAAGGAATCACAATCGGAATTTAGGCTCAACCTAAAATGCGTAGAGTGAAATGTAAAGTGCGTAACAAAAGAAGAAGGAGTAAAGAAATGTTGAGTCTTCCAATTCCAAAATGACAAGAGGTACAAATGCGTGATTTTAGACTAGATTTTCGAATTCTCAGAGTGTTCTTTCCCAAGGCAAAGGTGCTTCTTTTATAGGAGAATGAGGAAGGTTCTAGGTCTTGGATTGGCCTTAGGAACTTGGCAATTGTAATAGCCATAACCGACTTTCCTCTTTGGGAAGGAGTGGCTTGGCATGAGTGAAGGTTGCCTTGGCAAAGGCACACGCTAGGGTGACGTCATTTCTTGGAGGACGAGCCGAGAAAGTCAAGGGAAATGTTGACCCTTGAAGTTGAGTCCTTGAGAAGACAAAATGTGGTCTTGAGTCCTTGAGTCTTTGGGCGTCCGGTACTTGAGGTCTTTAGGCACTGGACTGGCCTCGAATATGTCTTTGAACTGAGGTCCTCGATTGGGTCTTGGAGTAGGTCTGGATGAGACTCGGACAACTCATTCATTTCTCGGACAGGACCAGGACTGGTCTCGGACGGGTACTTCAATTCCCTGACAGGTCTCGGACTGGGACGCGACCTCCTCGGATGGGTTCCGGACTAAGACTCGACTTCCTCGAATGGGTCTCGGACTGAGGTCCTTGGACCCGGCTTAGGTTCTTGAGACCCGATTGAAGTCCTTAGGTCCCATTTCACCCCCAAAACACCTTGTGATGCATTTATGGCCTAAAATGCCATCCTTAAGCTCGTTTCCTCTTTAGACTCCAAAAGGCCCTGAAATCCAAAACGACATTAACAAGTAGACGTTCTCATGATCAAATGTCGTAAATGGTGGGTCTTGTTGACTTAATGAGTCGTATAAATACGTCTCATCAGTTATTCTTGCAGCTTTCTCTAGCACATGATTTGGTTCGGGTTTCAATGAGTTGAGCTCTTTGATTTCCTTTTGATGAGGGACAACTTTTGAAGTGAGTTGGCCTTCGGCCTTCGATATTGAATTGGAGTTTCTTCACTTTTGTTATGGTTAAAACCTTCACAACTTGGCCTTCGGCCTTTGATTTGCTTCTTCGAGCTTTGCTCCTTGTGATTTGCTTGTCCATTTTCTCAACCTTTTGGGAGGTCCAATCATCGCCCGAGAGCATATGGAAATGCCTCCCCGCTCTTTCTCATCCTCGCCCTTTTCGCGCGGGTCAAGATGAGGGTCGCTCATCTATTTTCTCGGCTACTTGGACTAGAGAATGGACGGTTTGATTCCCGTCCCGCCTCTTGCATAGACGCTGCATGGCGGAGATGACTCTGAATCCAATGAAACCCGAAGTGCAGCCTCCACTGACTTTGTAAACCATATAGCGAGCTCCAGTCCCTTGAGCGCTTGTCAAGCCTCTCTAAGGCATTTATGTCAACTCCACATCCCCTATATATCTCAGCAGAAAGGGACAAACAGAAAGTTACATTCCAAGTTTTTACACAGTTGAGATTTCACAAGGTAAATGCATGAATTTGGATCTATCTATTTCACATTCTCAAGTTCATATTTTCAAAAAGTTAATATTAAGGGAAAGGAAAACAAACTGACTTATATACAATGACTATTCTCACCCCACACTTTTGAACGAAGGCGTGCATCTCGGCATGACTTAGTTTAAAAGTCAATTGCAAGCAAATATTTACGAGAAAGATGAGAATGGCTCAAAAAGCTAAATGACATAAGTAATTATGTACTGAAAAATGTAAAAGACGCATAACACTAAAAGTGTGTCGGGTTACCTCCCGGCCAGTGCCGTTGTTTAACGTCGTTAGCTCGACGATACCTCACTTAGGAGGGGTCGGGGTCCCATAGGCGGCTCAAGTCAAATTTTGCCACGGCTCCTGCATTGATCCTTGCCTTGACCCTCCCCGAGTTTTTGAGAGATGATGTGCTCGGGTCCGGTTTCCATTGTTCTGGTGGTTTCTTTGTATACCTCTGAGAAGGTAAGGGTCCCTTGACCATAGCTGCTGGTCTTTTGAGTCGGGCTCTCTTGTGTTTAGGGTTGCCTTGTCTAGTTGTGGCGAGTGAATGCTCCATCAAGGAGTCGTTCTGCTTAGGCCCCTCTTCCATCCTTCCTTCAAGCTCTCCATTGATCACATCGTTTTCATGGGCTGCGATATGCATATTGATCAAGGGGAAAAGTTGGGAAGCTTTCATTATAAGGGCCGGTTCTGTTTCGGCCACCCTGTCCGTGAGGACATGGTCTCGGTTGATTTCTTCGGCCGCTTCGGCAGTGAGTTCCCATGAAGGCTTTTCCTCGTCCCATACTAGATCGGTTCTTGGCTCTAGGTCTTCTGATGGCTCAGGAGTGATCTCCCATGTAGGCTCCTCTTCGGTGCTTCCTGTCTCCGATCCGTCCATCATGGCCTCTGTGATGTCTTCCCTATTCCTTTCTAGATTAGTCTCTACCATTGGCGCTCTTCTATTAGCTTGGAGCATTGGCCTTCGTTTTGTGGCTTCGGCTAAGTCATCTATGAGATCCCACATTTCAGTCATGGTTAAGTGCATGGCCGATCCTCCCACTGCGTCATTAAGCCTTGACCGATCAACTGGCCTCATCCCTCCCAGAAACTTTTGAAGAAGAACCACGTTCGTGAATCCATGGTGCGGGCAGCGCGAAACAATGGTATCGAAGTACGTATAATATTCGTCCAAGGTTTCGTCCCGGGATTGCCAAAGGAAGATGATCTTCTCGCGGGTGTCATGTCGTAAGGATGGTGGGGAGAATTCTTTTAGGAATTGGGCTCGAAGATCCTCATAATAGTCTGCACAACCAGCAGTTGATGAGTAATACCAAATTATAGCGAAGTCAGTTAAAGAAAGTTTAAAGCATTTCAGCTTAAATCCTTCTAACGTCTCATTTTCAGGTTTCATGCGGCTGCAGATGGAGTGAAATTGTTGGCAATGTTTCACATGGTCCTCTCCGATGGCACCTCCAAACTGGGGGAGATACCGAATCATCCATGAAGACATAGTGGAAAATGCAATGAAAAACAAAAAGGGAAGGAAAAGAACAACTAATCCGATTGCTAATTCCCCGGCAACGGCGCCAAAATTTGACAGGCCGTCGTTGTGGCACTGCAAATTATCAATTTATAAGTCCACTACTGTTTGGCTTACTATTGGCTAGTAAAGCGGTAAGTAGGGGTCGAACCCAAAGGAATTAGTGGATAGAGTAGTTCTTTTGAAAACTGAAAATAAAGTAAGACAGTTGGGTTTGATTTTGGTTTTGAACAGAAAGTAAATACTGAAAGTAAATGTACTGAAAGTAAATGTACTGAAAGTAAAGGTGCTGAATGTAAAGTTAGGTACTGAAAGTAAAGTTAGGTACTGAATGTAAAGGTACTGAAAGTAAAGTTAGGTACTGAATGTAAAGGTACTGAAAGTAAAGTTAGGAACTGAATTGAAGTTGTTGAAAGTAAGACTGTACGTAAATGACAAGTTGGTGTTTTGATCAAGAGAAGGATTCGGTCTAGGGGCTTTATATCATAACTTCGTTCATCATTGACCTCCAATGATCTTACTAAGTGTTCTAAGGTGTGGGTTGTTCCTTTTCAAGACTTAACCCAAAGCAAGGCTTTTTCAAGCACTTGCCACACCGGCTAGTCCTTTTCAAGACATAGCTTACTAGTTCTAGCTAGACTAATTCCCCTTTTCAAGGTATATTAGCCTAAGTGCATCCACTTGATCAATCATTTCCGATCAACCAAATGGTGTTAAAGAGGGGATGAACTACTTGGAAGAGCTTTGCTTTTTCAAGCATCCACTCAACCTTGTTATGTTCAACCCGAATTGATGGCACGAAGAACTAGTTAGAACACTAGGTAGCATTAAGTAAAGGGTCTAGAAGGGTTTTATGATATAAAAAACCCCTTCAACCGAATGAAGAGTTTAGCTACAAGTATCCATTGAAGGAAATACCATAGCTAGTACAAGGGAAGTAAATGGTTTTCGAAATTAAAGACAAGAACAAGTAAGGTTTTGGAAAAGTAACTCAAGAACAAGTAGAGAGAAGTTGGAGCTTTTGATATCCAAATGTGTGTAGAGTGTGTACAAGCCTTGTGAGTGCAAGTGACAAAGATCTAAGCTAGTGAGATAGGTGACCAAGTATCCAAACTTCCAAAACACACATGAATCAAGAGTTATGATTTAAAGGGCCAAGCTCTTCTACTTATAGGCAAGGGAGAGAGGCAAACAACTAGGCATGGGCACTCCCCCAAAGTCCAGCCGCAGGCCAGCTGTCCTCCCAAAGCCGCCGGTATGGCCTTCTCCTACAAGGATAGAGTAGAAGAAATCAAAGGTCAACCAACATTAATTGTTGCCCAGAGCTTGGTCGGTTTTGGCCGGAATTTGATCGGAGCATGGCTGGCTTTGGTTGTGCTTGATCGGAGCTTGGCCGGAGCTTGGCCGGAATTTTAGTCGGAGGTCTTTTGCTTTTGGATTCCGGATTTGGAATGCGGAGGCAATTCTAAGCCTAATGGTCGAAGTCATTTTGCCGGAATCTGGCTGGAACCTTGTCGGAATCCCAAAACGGTCGAAATTGCCCTAATTTGGCCTTGATCGGGCTTGAGCTGGTTCCACTCGGGCGTTTTGTCTAGGGAGTGAGATTGTCCGAGTAGTTGGGCGTTTCAAACAACTTGGTCGAGCCAGATTTGCCAGATTAGCTGGTCTGGTCGAGCGACTTCGTTTTGGTGTCTATGCGCGCGGGGCCTTTGCTTTGGAATTGAGCCAACTGCCAATCTACTCGGGCATTCTCCTTGGTTTTCCGACATTGTCCACCTTATTTTCCATTTTGATAACTTTGCTCGAGGCAAATTCGTCAGATCAGATGGTTTGCCCGAGCAACTTTAATTCAGTGCAAGACAACTCGGCTGGGCACTCAGCACATCCGGACGCTGGACTTGGGCACTCGGCCTGGGACCTCTCGGCGCAGCCTGGTAGTGAAGTCCGGTCCCGGTTGGGCAGTTTTGACTTGTGATCCATTTTTAGCACAAAACTCCTCTTTTAAGCTTGTTTCCACCTTAGACCTTCAAGAATGTCTATAAAGTAAAACGACACTAACAAGTGAAAGTTCAAAAGATAAAGTGTCGTTTAAGGTGGGTTTAGTTGACTCGATGAATCGTATAAATACGGTCCATCAGTGTCTCCTCACTGGGTCCGCCACCGGGCGAAGTCCCCCCTGCATCATCAAGATCGTCATCATATGCCGAAGGTGAGACCATTTGTTCGGCATCCTCGTGAACCTCCCTGTTCCTCCCCACAAAATTCATGAGGTCCTCGAAGTTGTAATCATCGACGTCTTGTATGTTCCTGTCTTCATCCATAGGCTCCAATGTAGGGTCTGGTACATGCATAGAAGGCCTGTAATCGTCTGCACTTGGACGTCTGTCCTCGGTTGATCCCGGTGTACGTTGCATGTCCTCAGTCCCTTGACTCGCAGGGTTATGATCATGTACCGTATCAGAATGTCTGCACGCATTGCGATGTTGACTAGTGTTCCCAGTCGAATGCTGCTGTTGCATGTCTTCAGTTAAATTTCTTGGCTGGCGTACGTCAGTTAGCCGCGTTTTTGATGCAGTCTCAGTACCTGTACCAGCCACGGTTTTCCTTTTACCGTGTACATTGCGCTTTAATGGTCCCATTTACCCTGCCAATACATTTAAATTGTATCAACGTTTGACTTTAAACCAAGTTGTATCAAAATATGATGACCTAAAGGCATTTCATTATCAGAATATAAATCACAAATTGTACCAAAAGGGTTACCCGGATACACAATCTATTAAGAGTTGCAAATCGTTACTGCCGAACTCCGAAAAACAAACATAGCTAACATGTGCATCAATAAACACAATTTCTAACAAACAAACACACAACGAACGCCGAAAAAACAAATTGTTACTGCCGAACTCGGAGACACACGCATATATTGTGCCAATCTTTTGATAATCTGGGTTCGAACAAACAAACAAACGAAACCGGAGAGGAGAAATACACACACTTTATACGACAGCGACCAACAAACCCTGAGTATCCGGAATACTGAAATGAAGGTGACAGGAGAAAGACGAGGAAGCGACGAACCTTGCTTATGCAATCGGCTAAAATAAAACACACAACTCGGAGGCGTACAACGGTTGATTGTGTTCGAAGACGGATAATGAGGATTTTCCACTGCGCATGTAATTTCAATTCGTCCAAATAAAATGCTATTAGTCTACTTTAGCCAAAATTTCCTTAGTTGTGAAGGCGGACGAATACGGCGGAGTTTTTTTGGCGACGAATATTACAGCGCTTTTATAAATACGCGCTGTGTTTTTCAACATATGACAGCGCGTTATATATTAAGCGTTGTTGTACATGTTAATTATTACGGCGCATATAATTTAGGCGCTGTATTGATTTGTTTATAACGGCGCATAAACATTAAGCGCTGTCCTAGGTGTGAAATATAACAGCCCTTATCACTGACGCGCTGTTATTTGTTAACATTAAAAAAGCGCATATATATTAAGCGTTGTTCACTTACCAATTTATTTTAAATGAATTTTACACGACACGTTCCAGCGAGTTCTAGTAAGTATTTTTATTGGAAATTTGACTTTATTAACCCATCTGTATTACTTAAAAAGAAAAGTAATGATCACAAATAAAAAACAAATGCCATATTTGTCATTTAGTAGTTGATTTTCATTTGGAATTTATTGAACATATGTAAAACATATACGTCCGGTTTTTGCAATATTTTGATTCACTCACGACGATTCTTCAGACTCTTCTTCGGCATCTGGATTATCAGATACGTGCTCGTCGTTGCCGTCTTCTTCGGTGTCGTACTCGTATACCTCATCATCAGCGAGGTCCCCTAATGATCCACTTACGTTGACCAATACAGGCATTTCAGTTCCAATTTCACCCTCATCTTGGAACGGAACATTTGCTACCTCCATGTCGATTGCGTTTGTCGGTTTCACAGGACAAATTTCAACCCAACCCTGATTATTTTGTCCAGATAATCCC
Organism: Rhodiola chrysanthemifolia; assembly: GCA_033675395.1. Classification (NCBI taxonomy): domain Eukaryota; kingdom Viridiplantae; phylum Streptophyta; class Magnoliopsida; order Saxifragales; family Crassulaceae; genus Rhodiola; species Rhodiola chrysanthemifolia. The sequence continues at coordinate 37,602,590 of CM066204.1, forward strand.
GGAAACGTCACATAGTAAACTTGCACAGCTTGCTGGGCAAGAATGTAAGGGTCGTAATGGGGGTAGGGTCTATGAGTGTTCACGATGACAACCCCGTTAGACGGGTATGACCTAACAAACTGAGGGTCGTACCAACGACACTTGAACAAGACAACCTTCAACCGATGGTTGGTTCTACATCTCATATGTATTATTTCTTCAATCACCCCGTAGTAGTGTGTACCCTCTGTTCCTTTCACGTAAACATGGCTGTTCACCGTGTTCCTCCCTTCACCATGACTTTCAATGTGAAATTTGTAATTGTTGACTTTGTATGTAGCCGAGCATGCAACGTCGGATTGAAAGCCAGCGGACAAGTAGTGAATCCACTGTGGTAGTGCTAATGTTTCGCCAAGCTCCCAACCCTGAACATAATTTTTTTAGTGAACATTTTAAGTACAAGTACATTTTAATTTGAAAAATAATGAAACGAATTTAAGTTGATTAAGTACACTTACATGCGAACACAGCCATTCTGGAAATTCCGTTAGTATACCATTGTATATTTGTTGATCAGTGAATCGCGGACGTCTTTGTCTTAAGTCGGTCTCAAATAACTCAAAATATTGTTCAAGTTCAGGCGTGTTGCTAAAGATGTAATGAGTTGATTTTTGAAATTCACGGCTGTCTAACACCCTCCGTTTAATTGTTCTACCACCGACTCCCGGGTAATTGTATATAGAAATCTGAGGCTCTTCGAAATCTGATGTCACTACTTCATTTCGTTGTAATCGTATCACGTTCGTTGTTAACTCCAGATCTAGGTAGTCGGATCCCAAATACGAAGTCTCCAGCTGTATGTATGCATTAACATTACTGGCTTCCACCTCAGCTTTGTTTCCCTTTTGTCCCAATTGTTTAAGACGGTATATGAAACGCTCAAACGGATACATCCAACGGTAGTGTACTGGTCCGCCCAGTAGGACCTCATCAGCCAAATGAATTGGTAAGTGTTCCATAGAGTCGAAAAATGAATGGGGGAATATTGTCTCCAGCTTACACAGTGTGACCGCTATGTTGCTCTGCCAATGTTCCATTCGGTCAATGTGAAGTGCAGATGCACATATATCTCGGAAAAATGTACACAACTCGGATACAGCTTCCCAGATCTTGTTTGGTAAAAAACCCTTGAAGGCTATAGGCATGAGTCGCTCGATGAATACATGTGCGTCGTGTGACTTGTAAACTACTAGTTTTAGTGCACTCTAATCTACTTTATTTCCCAAATTAGATGAAAATCCATCCGGAAACTTAAGAGACTTCACCCAAATAAGCACACGCTTCTGTTGTTCTCTTGTAAGTTGATATTTACCCTTGTTCGCTACCAATCGGCCACGGTACGTTTGCAGTTCTAATTCTGGTCTTCGACAATACAACCCGATATCTTTTCTGCACTTCACACCATCATCCTTTGTTTTTCCCTTCACATCCATGATGGTGTTGAATAAATTCTCGAATACATTCTTCTCAATGTGCATGACGTCCAGGTTATGTCTAAGCTTCACGTCCACCCAGACCCAGTAAGGTAGTTGCCAAAATATTGATTTCTTTGTCCAGTTGTGTTCTACCCCGAATCCAGGTAATGTTCTCGAAGACTGTGACGTCCAGGTAATGTTCTCAAAGACTGTGACGGTATTTGCTTAACATATAACAATTGTTATACAACTGAATATTTCATTAATTAATAAGTTTCGTTCATTACAACTGCATTCTTATTTCAGTGCCCGCATCAGCCCCCTGACACTGAACTGTGTGCCTACTATGTCATGCAATATAATCTTGACATAATCAAGTTCGTCCAACACACAAATGGAACGTTTGAGGATGACATCAGACATGTAGGTGTATAATTTCCATTTAATTAGGCATTAACAATTAATTAAGGTTATTACTAATCTTTGTAATTATGTTTTTTATAGTGTTTCCCTACAGGGCTGCGACCATATGATGACGCATTGTTTGATGATATGAGGGAGCACTTTGCCGATGGTTTGCTTACTTACATACGACAAGTGTATCATAATATATAAACTTGAAGGATTATAAAATGTACATTATTTGTCGACAAGGATAAACCATGATGTCACGCATTATTGTTCTAATAATTTTGTAACATATACGTGTCAACCAAATTCATTTAAATGAAGCAAATAAATTGTATATTGTAACACGTATATAGAATCAATTTAGATTCAGCATTTACACAGCGCTTAATAAAACAAGCGCCGTTGAAATATACTATACGACAGCGCTTAACAATTTAAGCGCTGTTTTAGGTGCGAAATATATTTTTCGCAAAATTGTATTATATTAAAATGTCGTGTATTATAAATTTATTTTTACGTATAATAAATTTGTGTTACACAAATGATTTGTACAAATATAATTTATTATATTAAAAACATTATTTATCAAGGGGGTTAATTGTCAATTTGTGTTACGAATTCATTCATAAAGCACTATATGTTATTTAATTCATGTAATACAAAGTTGTCACTGATTGACTTATAACAACATCGTGGGCAGTCACAATCTACGGGTTGGTTGACAACGACAAAAGTGAATCCCTTCCTGTCCTTCGCATCGTCCTATGATCATCGACTATCAGTTTGCATCTCCTCATAAAATTACCCCGAATGCGACTGTCATCTTGTGCATCCCAGGTAGCTATACGCTACAAGCAATTAATTTGTAAGACCCGTTAACTTTTGTCATCCAACTGAAAGTAAAACATTTTATGAGTTACCCCTTTGTACCTGAAACTCCTCGAACCAAATTTCATTGCTGCTTTCTGGGATCATGGTCCATGATGCCCACGTTGTGTCCCAACATTTTGAGATGCATTCTTGAGCAATCCTTTGATGCACATCGAATGGGTAGAAACTGTTACAAAAGTAGGGATTACATAACGGCCGCGTTTCTCAAAACATACAATATGAAGACAACAGTAGTAAGTTGTTACGAGTGTCTGCTAATAGGTATAACGTGATCTGTACGAGCAACTCCACGTCGATTGTCAGGGGAACTCACAAGGCCGTCAAATGAAGGAGACATGTTCACCTGGAAAGAAGTATGTTATTAATGAATGTGGTCGGATGAATGATTTCAAGAGTTCTCATATATACATAGCGCAACAATGAAGTTGCATTAATTATTCCGCTCCCATTCCGTCAATTTTCCGTCACTTGTTGACGGAAATAACATGTTATGGTGACGGACATTCAGCAACGGTCTATAATTAACGGGAACTTTTTAACGGAGTACTGACGGAAATTTGCCGGAAATGTGAAACTGGATTTCCGTTATTTTTCCATTGCATTTCCCTCACACAGACAGAAAAGTAATTTAATAAATACAGCAGCGCCTTTGTAGTAAGCGCTGTTGTGACTTCACATACAACATCGCTTTATAATTAAGCGCTGTCTATAATTGTCCGTTTACAATTTTTGACTGAAATTAGCAACGGTCATAATAATCGGTAATTAAATCTGTAACGGAACACTGACGGACAAATGACTGAAACATTGAATATTTTTTGCCAACGGACATATGACGGAATGTTGACGAATGGATATTGACGGTATTGTGCTGGAATAATAACGATAAGTTTCTGGTGACGGAATTAAGTGGGAAATATGACGTTTTTGTTTTCGTCATTTTCACTGTCCACTGTGATACGACGGAAATTTTTGTCGGAAATTTTTGCAAAATTTGTAGTGATAGCTTATCTTTGGAATTCTCAATATAGTGTGTCATGAGAGTATATTCCTCTCTAATGTTCCTAAAAATATTGTTTACAGTGTTAGAAAAATAAGGGCATCGTGAACCAGTTTGGATTAAAAACAAAAACCAAGTGTGCTTAAAAATTGAGGATAAAGAGGCATGTTGATAAGTTGGAGTCCAATTGTTTTTTAGAATTTATATCTGATTCGTTGTTCACTCTCATCATGAGATCTCATATTATTGTTTCTGTGTGGCACTGGTTAATGTTGAGTGCATAAATCAATGAGTCCCTTCTTTTTAAAGGAGTATGTCCTTTAATCAAGATGGAAATCACTAAACATAGATTAGGATTAATAATTAATATTGATAATCCGGTTGTTTCGGTGGTCATAATGTTTTGCTAGAAATCAATTATGATCAAAGGTCTAACCATTTATTATTGGGGCTACTGCTATAATATAACCAGGTCCTATGATGTCACACACACAATAGAGTATCGGTAGACCTATGGGTCTAACCATGCATTTATTATTGAAGATTCACGCATCAAAGGTATACTTAACTCCTCTATATTATGATTTATATTAATGTATGGATGCAATCTTGATTAGATGTGAAAAAAAAAGTATTTTCTGCAATTCCGCTATCAACATCTGAATCCCTACACTTTTATAGTAAACTTGATAAGAATAGTGGTTTCGAATGGTTAGAAAAAGATTGATAAGGGCGATCCCGACTCGGCTAATTCAGAAGCGAACCAAACTGAAGATCGGGATGGATTTGCGTAGTAATAGCAAAGTCATTTTATTACTTTTTTTTAGTATAAAATCTTACTTGAATTATATTCGTTTTTTTATTTGCAAATTTACACTTTTTCGCATTTTGTTTCATCTATAATTTATTATGAGTATAATTTTCAATAAAAAATAAATTAAAATCAAAATTAGGTTTCAATGGGAAATCCATGAGAAAACCACAAATCGAAATCCGTGGAAATCCATGGAAACCCAAGATTATTTTTTTTGAAATCGGGAAACCCAAGATTTGAATTCCATGGGAAAAGTGTTAGATCCGATTTTCTCACAAATTGTCCCACGACAAATTTACCGTGAGAAAATCGTCGCATCTTTCTGTGGCATTTTCGTTAGGAAATCGTGGCAAAACACAGGGAAACTTCAACCCATGGTGTTTTTTTGCCACGAAAGTGAATTTCGAGCCGTGGGATGTTCACTTTTTCCCATGATTTTCCTACAAAAATCACCTTGATTTTGACCTTGGTGAAAATCAACAAAAAATGTAGCGTCCTCAAATTTTTGTAGGAGTACTTTTCATCTCGCCTAGGCAAGTACATGGTGTTCCTCCTTCGTGGAGGTATAACTCGTTCCTTCTCGAAATGAACGAGTTGTTCCTCCTTCGTGGAGGTGTGTTATGCGCCCTTCTTGAACGTGTGTGTGTCCTGTAGTTCGTTGCTTTCTGTTCCTTCCATGGAAGGCGTGGAGGTGCATGCATGTACGAGTGTTTTCAAGTCAGAGGTGTCATGTGTGGCCTGTACTTTTAAAGGAAGACAATTCTAGGATCAATTGCAGGTCAGTACCTTTTTACACGTCCCGTATTTCTGTAGTTTGACTATTTACATGTACCGGACAAAAGTACACATGTAATATTTATGTGTTATATTCATGTAGAACTTGATTTATATTAAATGTAAACTCACCATAAAAAATTTCCGTTCTCGGTTACGCAAGACACAACTCATATGTAAAGCAGTAGAAGAGTTTGGGTCTGAACGGGGTGTGGCTTGTCGGCATAGCAGATGTTGCGCTTATAGACTGAAACCCCAAATAATTTTGGATCTTTAGATGAATCGATATGCAATTGAGGAGGACAAAGTTGAGCTTGGGTTGAGCAAACGGATCTGTTGCCAGTGACGTAAAATGTGGGAGCATTGAGTAACTCAGAGGATATATAAAGGGGAGTACTCGGTTGAAATCCTCTTTATAACTCGGGAATTTGAGCATCCAAATCTGACAATTTGATCAAGATGTATTTTCAAATTTCCATCTGACACATGCCCCCTCTTGATGATTTTTACTTTTCATCATGTAAGTTTAAATATGCAAGTGGGACACGTGTCATCACCATAATAAATTGATGGTGCAATTTTAATTTTTAAAGATACAAATTGGATTTTGAGCTCTCGAAGTAGTTTCATTATTGGGATTTTAGAATATGAATTTGTAAAAAGGTGATTTAAATTTATGTTAAAAAAGCATTAACCAACATTAGCTTTTATCTTGCCAACAGGGTGGTGGCCTATTGGTTAAAGATTCCATCTTAAGATGGTTGGATCCTTATGCCCTGGGTTCGAATCATAGGGTCACTAATTTCTCTTATAATTTTCCCTTTCCCTTTCCTCTTTCTCTTCCTCGTCCCGCCTTGCGCGTGGATGCTTTCCTCTTCACGTCTCATGCGTGATGCTTCTAACATCCCTCGTGGATGCTTCCTCTTCACGTCTCGCGCGTGATGCTTCCTCTCTCGTGGAGGTGCGACTGTCAAGAAGGACGTGCCGAGACTTACAACGGTAAAGGTGCCCAAGATGGCCTGGGCTCCAACTGTCGAAGAATGTACCGGTGACTTGGGGTGGATGCGGGGATCCATGCATGGTAAAGATGCCGAATCAACACCAGCGCTTCAGAACTGGACAAAAATGTTGATTTCGAATCCGATCAAGGTGTCTTGTTAGAGCTGCAGAGATCAATATATAAATGTATTAGATGATAAGGCATCATTGCATTGTAATGTTATGAATTGTTGTACCCACCCAATAAAAAAAAAACATTAACTTTGATTTTTGACATTATATCTAGCTACCAATTCCAAAAAACTAATTTACCAAAAATCCAATATTATTTTAAAATCAATTAACCAATTGATTTCACACATTCCACTGTATCACATCCCATTTCCAAGAAATATAATACAAACCCCTAAAAATCTCTTCATATCCCCATTCTCCTTGAGCTCTGCAATGTATTTACGATCTGTTCGTTTGAACTAAAATTTAATTAAAATTAATTTAATTTAATTGAAATTAACTTAATTTAATTAAATTTAACTTAACTTAACTAGAATTAACTTAACTAAAATCATCATCATCACCATCACCATGCCGTGGTTTTATCATTTATAGTTGTAGGTTTAACGTAATAGTTTGTGGCTTTATTATCTGTAGTTCGTGGCTTGAAACGAGGTATCGGTCATAATTCGTGGCTTTATTATTTATAATTCATACTTTGTAGGTTGAAACGAGATACAGTTCGAAACTTTATTATGTATAGTTCATAAATCGTGCCTTTATTATTCGTGGTTCGTAGTTCGTGGCTAATTTGTTATTTATTTATTTTGATTGTTTGGCTTTGTTATTTATAAGTGAAGAGAAATGAAATGAAATGAAATGAGAATGACGATAAACATGAGAATTGATTTTCGGCAATTGTTTTTTTTTTATTACAATTTTACCCTTAATCCACTAATCTATATTAATTAAATAACGCAATGTAGTCGGATAAACATCAAATTAAACTACTAATAGGATTGGATAAATTTTTTAAACAACTAACGAGATTGGTTATACCCGAATCTAACCCTATTATATTAACCATTTCAATCTTCTTCTTGTTGTCATACCATTTTTTCCAACTACAATGGCTATTACCGCCACACGCGCTTCCTTCACCTTATTCGCTTTTCTTCTTTTTATCGCAGTGTCGTCAGCAAAACCGATCCCTAAAGGCTTCACCCTCAATCTAATCCAAAGTGACTCCCCAAAATCACCTTTGTACCACCCGAACTACTCCGATTTCACCCAAGTCCAAACAGTCATCTCTCGCTCCATTGCCCGCGCCAAATGGATTTCTACCGTTGCACTTGGGTTGGTGTCAAAATCTAGTAACTTCGAAGCTGAAATGATCTATTATAGCGGACAATACTTGATGAACATTTCGATTGGAACGCCACCATTTTCTATATTAGCACTTGCGGACACTGGAAGTGATCACTTGATTTGGACTCAGTGTGAACCATACAAACAAAAAGCGCAGTTTTTTCACCGGAACAAGTCCTTAACATATAAGCCCGTATCGTGCCCTTCACCTCAATGCACCTCACATAAATCGTCGTCCAAATTTAGCCACAACTGTGTAGACTCTAAATGCTATTACGAGATAATGTACGCCGACTGGTCCACCAGCAGAGGCGCGATTGCCACTGAGACTTTAACACTCGGTTCTTCCAGTAGCGAATCTGTTAAATTTCAAAACATTCGTTTTGGATGCAGTTTTTCCCAACAGCGTATGTTTAGTGCACCTGGGTCGGGTATTATCGGGTTAGGAAACGGACGCGATTCGCTCATCGGGCAATTGGAGAAATCCATTGGCGGGAAATTCTCTTACTGCTTCGTTCCCCTCTTCGGCAAACAAACCAAGTCTGGCGTGATCAACTTCGGCTCAAACGCTATCGTTTCTGGTGAAGGCGTAGTTTCAACTCCACTTGTCGCGAAGGATCCTCCAACGTTCTATTACTTAACCTTAAAAGCAATTACAATCGGTAAGAAGAGAATCAAGTTCACCAGCCGCTGGAGCTTTTGGGTGAAGAAGGGAAACATTATCATAGACTCTGGAACGACATTGCTGAAACTACCTAAGCATTTCTACAAATCTGTTGTAGCGGAAATTGTGAAGCAAGTGGATATAAAGCCGGTTTACGATTCGTCCGTGAAGCTCGACTTGTGCTACTTTGCGAAAGACTTCAAGGCACCGGAGATCGTGGTCAATTTAGATGGAGCGGATGTGAAGCTGAATAAATATAACGCTTGGATTGAAGCAGGTCACTTGTTGTGCTTTGCCGCGGTTCCGTCGAAAGTTGCAGTTTATGGCAATCGGGCGCAAGTGAATTTCTTGGTTGGATATGATAAGGAAGGAAAGAAAGTTTCCTTCAAGCCTGCCGATTGCGCAGAGCACAACTGAAGTATATATGGATTAAGAAAAAGGATCCGGTGTAAAGGGCATATTTTTATAAAAAAAATACAAACCAATCACAATCCTTGATTTGCTTATTTGGACGGATGAAAGATTAAATCTCTTATTAAATCTCGTTTATGGTTAATTTCTTGGTGACGAATTATAAATTTTTCGTGATAAACTATGTCGTACTTTTGGTTTCTCGACGATGAATTATAATTCACTTTTGACGAACTTTACATTTTACACCAAAAATATATTTTATACATGATCTTTACTCTGAATTATATTGTATTTCTATAATTTAAACCTTTTCCATGATATCTCTAATGTCAGCAACATCTCTAATGTCTTGCCTACATTTCTTTTATAATTGTCCGAGACCGAGTCTTGTCAACCCAGCACTTCGCCGCACTCAATCTAAGGCCAAAATTGCGCGCTTCCCTGTCAACTGCTCACTTGAACTTCCTTCACTGGAAGAAAATACTCATTATGAATTAGACAAATATCAATCATAAATAAGGCAAATCTGTCAATATCATCACTAAATTTAATTATTTTTTTTGGAAAGTTGATGGTTATATTGATGTCGACGTCGATTTTGTAATAAAAAGTGACAAACATTGGTTGTGGGTAATGTATAAAATAATTAGGGAAAATGACAAAGAGGGAGTATGAACTATCACCTATTGACAAATTACGGTCCGAACTATGAAAATTGACAATTAAGGGCAATTTCAAAATATTTTAATCCTCAATTTCACAATTAAGGGCAAGATGGTTTATTCAATTCATTCGTTTAGTTAACTTTGTTAATTGACGAAGTGATATTCCATTAATTAAGTGTTATATGAGGATCCAAATATTTTGAATTTGCCCTTAATTATCAATTTTCATAGTTCGGACTGTGATTTGTCAATGTGTGGTAGTTCAAACTCTCTCTTTATCATTTTCCCTTCTTAATTGGAAATAGCTGAAATCAAATTACTTAACCAGAATTTCATGGATAGTAAATAAAAGTTGCTTAATGTAATAAATTTGATACAATAATTAAATTGATATTCATTTTATTAAAAGCTTTCATAATTTCGAAGAACTTTTATGACAATCCTCCTCCTTAAGAATCGGAATCCAGTGTGGACAATTATCCGAAAAAATTTCCAATTTAAGTGAAATTCGAATTACTTTCCAATTATAGACACAACCCAAATTCAATTTCCAAAATACACACCATCCTTTAGGCGCCGTTGCTGAGGGCGTCTAACACATTAGGCGCCGTTAGCAACATCGCCTAATGTCAAGTGTCGTATTTCTCTTATGAAACGCTGAGTCACGTACCTATGTGGCAACTTAAATTAAGGCGCCCCTGAGGACAGCGCCTAAACCCTAAATCAATTTCGGCAAACTTTGAGCACCCCATGCCCCCCACAGCCACGGCCACATCCACCACCATAATTTCTATTACCCCAGCCACGGCCACGTCCACCCACACCGAACCTTTGAGCACCCCAAGATCCAACATTACTAGGATTTTTTACACGATACAGGTTGTATGAGGCGGTAGATAGAGCTGGAGTGCTGTATGCGTAAGATGAGCCTTCATTCCTGCTACTGCTAGACCTGTCATTACGCCTGAGCCTAGGAAGCAAGGGCGATGCTACTGAAAAGTGACAAGATGCCGAGTAGTCTGATCAATCGATAGTTTGACTAATTATTCACTACGTTCGATGAAGGATAACACTTGTTCTCCCGGCAAATTGTCCCTATTTGATGTCTTTCTCTAGTGTTTCAGGACAAAAAGACATATCATTGCTCCTTGGACTCGAAGTGCTGAAAGAACGAAAAGATAGACGAAAAAGGCCGCAAAAGAGCTCTGCACCAGCAGCAGGCCGTGACATCTCATTGGTGTCACGGGTGTCACGACAGGCTTTTTCCACAGAAGAAATCGGGAGGCCCGTGACAGCCGTGACATATCTATATGTAACGGATGTCACGGCAGCCTAATAGCTCAGAGTGATTTCGGACATGCCGTGACAACCGTGACATAGTGTTTTGTCACGGGTGTCATGACACCCTTATAGCCCAGTGCGATTTTTGCCTGTGCCGTGACAACCGTGACACACACGAATGTCACGTCCCCGTCGGATATTTCCAATTATAAATATGAAATTTCGGGACCTTTTTATGAGAGCTTGATTTTAGAGTTTCAAACCTAACTTGGAGAAGAAGACAGAGCAGATCATCGCTAGAGAATAAGGATTCAACGAGCTACTTCGTGTACACGGTTTCCTCGTCCTTGATTTCTATTCGTACACTATTTTTGGTTAACTTACCATGAGTAATGAGTAGTCTTCTTTATTCCGGGATCCTACGGATCCCGTGCTATGTATCCAACTCTTCATGTGATCAATTGAACATTTTTCATTAATGCAATTTGAATATTCAATTTCATCGTGCTTAATTTTATCGTTCTTGCAAGTTTTACATTGAATGAGATGTTTGCATGCTAGAACGTATTTAGGTTAATTACCCAAAGATGGATGAGTCCTAGGTATTAATCAGATTGTATGAAATTGATATTAGGTCATGGTAGTACATGAAATAATAGGAAAGTTGATTCTCCGCGTGTCTCAGGGTTCTAGGTATTAACCAGATTGTCTGAAAAAGCCTAAGCTTAACTAATCGAAATCGTTAATAATCCGTGGATGGGCGGCGTTCAACGATTGAGATTAATCTAGACAATGATCCGTGGATGGACGGCTTGTCTAGTGTTATTTTGGTTTATTTCCATATTCAATAGCATGATTGAATTACATTATATGATTGATTAGTGGGGTTGGCACGGGTGAAGTTTGATCCTGGGATTCTTTTTCTGATCAAGTTCAAAATCTTTATTTTTCTGTATTTAATTTTTTCTATTTTCATCACACCAAAACCTTTAATCGTTTGGAATAGCTGAATAGGGCACTGACGCGCGTCGTCTGACGCGTCAAATTTATTAATTTATATTCTCCTGCTATTAACTAGTAAAGCGGCAAGCGGGGTCGAACCCTAGAGAGCTGGTTTGTGAAACTGTTCCTGTATGCAAATAAAGAAGGGGGTTTTTGTGTGAGCAAGTATTGTAAAAACACATGAGAAAGAATAACGAGGATTTCAATCAGCGAGAAAATTCAGTCTAGGATTTCTATTGTGACACGTTTATCATAGATATCTAATGATCAATTTTATATTTCCAAGTGTGGTTGTTCCGACAAAGGTAACAACCCAAATATCCCGACAAAGGTGATATGCCACAACCTAACCCGACAAAGGTGTTAGGCTTCTAGTTCTTTCCTAAACTTAACAATCCGACAAAGGTATTATTTAGCTTAGGTGTTACTATCTACCTTTACGACAAAGTATCCAGTAGATGTTAACGATAAGAATTAACTGCTCAATTAGGCTTTGCGACAAAGCTTCCACTTAATCTAACAAGTTAATTCATAAGAGTAAGTACAAGAACTAGTAAAACATAAAATAGCATTAAGAAAGAAAATCTCAAAACGTGTTCACAATGTACGAAACCCTAAACTGAAAGAGAAATTTAGCTACTCATTGTCATGGAAATAAACACAAATAGTTTTGATGAAAAAGAAGTAGAAAATCTCTGTATCGTCGAAAGCTTCGCATTCTTCGCATTCGTAGAATAATTGATTGATACTGGAAAAAGAGCCCTAACCCAAACTTCTTCCTTTTTCTTAAATATTGGGCTTCCAAATCTGTTTTTAGGCTAAAATTATCAAATCTCGGCTCGCTGACGTCATCAAACGCGTTGCTGACGTCTGCATCTCGTTGTTCACCGCGTTTGCTTCATACATTACCGCCGCGTTTCGCCTTGACATTAGCGTTAACGCTAATGTCTACATGAGACGCGGTAGCCACTGAGTCTGATTCCTTCAACTCTGGATTTAACCTTCTATCTGACCTCGACTGCTCTCGGTGTGAACTAGAGAGTTGTAGGGAATCGAGTCAGCTATGCGATGACGCGTGGCTCGTATTTTTCTGCTCAGCGGTCCATTCCCAGCACTCCGTCTAGCGTCCAAAGGTCTGATTTTCAGTTGTGATGTCTTTGGCATGAAATGCCGTATTTTATGCACGTTTCCTCCTAGAACTTCCGAAACACCTGAAATGTAAAACAACACTAAAAAGTAACTGCTCGCTTGATAAAGTGTCGAAATAAACGGGATTAGTTGATTCGACGAGTCGTATAAATACGACTCATCAAACCACCCCATACTTAAACTTGTTCGTCCCGAACAAGAACTAAGTCATAGAAGGAAAACAATTATGACACCACAATTTCTTCGACGTCCTGGATAATACTACATGAGTATGAGTTGCTAGTCTAAATTCTTCCTTTCCATGCATAGCTCAATCGTTACTTAATTCAGCATGCTTAACATAGAAGTAACTTGATACATGTTACCTTCGAGTTGAAATTCAAATCAATTCGGATGAGTGGGAGATAGTCCTCTTTAGACCCATGATCTGCATTCGCTGTCCCGAACTCTAGTTATATGGTTATACTTCATTGCTTTTTCTTGCACGTGATTCGTTCGAGCTTCAAGGGTTTGAGCTCTTTGCTTGGACAGCTTTTGTAGTGAGTTGTCTTTTGATGGATCAGTGGTGTACTTCACTTTGTTGCGTGTGAAACTTCACAAATAACTGATGTTCTTTTCTTTTGCTACTGATTGTGACTGCTTGTCCGTGACTCTGCTCTTTTGATGGAGGTCCAATCATCGCCCGCAAGCATATGGAAATACCTCCCTGCTCTCCCTCATCCTCGTCCTTTTGGCGCGAGTCAAGCCGAGGGTCGCTCGTCTATTTTCCCGGCTACTCGGACTAGAGATTGGCCGGTGTGATGTTTCCCCGTCCCACCTGACCACATAAGCACTGCAGTGGCGGAGCAGACTCTTAACCATGTTGCCTCGAAGTGCTAGCCTCCACAAAATCCATGTAACCATATAACTCGAAATTCGGTCCTTTGAATGCTTCGTCAAGTCTCTCTAGGACATTTCTATCAACTCCACATCCCTATTTATCTCAACTCTAAAGGACACGTAGTGGGTTAAGTTCACATGTAGTCACATAATTAAGATTTCACGAGAAAAACACATGTAATTGGCATCATGAATTTCACATACTCATAACTCAATACTGCAATTCCAAGAACAGAGAGATTTCATACTTCCTTTTTTTTACAAGAAAAACGTGCAGACACAACAATATGCAGGAAAAATAAACGTGCAGACAAGACAAACTGACTCTCCCACCCCACACTTTTGGACCAAGCCGTGTCCTCACGGTACGACTTTAGTTCAAAGACAACAGACAATGCAGACATAACAAACTGACGGACTCTGACAAGGAGAAAAAAGAAACAAAGAAAAAAAAAAGGAAAATAGGCACTCCCCTAGTCGGAATCCGACGATGATGCTGGATGAGGAATAGCAAACTCCGGAGGAACTGGATCTCCAAACTCCCATCCAGGCGGGGCAGGTACCGGCTGTGTCCCTGGTGGCAGAAAAAACTGTAATGCGCGAGCCACATTGAAGGCTATGTCTAGCTTCTACCTAGGAGGCACAGCTGCTGGTGGCTCCAGTGCTGTGGCACGTCTCTGTCGAGCTGTAGAGGAGGTCCCAACCTCCTGTGTCCGGCGGCGTCGAGCAGCGGTTGATGATGACTCAGCTCCGTCTCCAGCTGTAGGTGCGTGATGCCTGTCTGAAGGCATAGTAGTGTGGTATCTCGGGTCGTCATGGTAGATCCATGCATACTGCTCTCTTCTGCGAGGACGCCTCTGAATGGCTTTAGAGAAATGTTGGTAATCACAGAAGGCTGGACTGATGCACTCATGAGACTCTATGCGTGGCTGCCCGTGTAGATGGCGCAGCGTACATGTGATCATCCCTCCACATATGAGCAGTCCTTTCGAAGGGCGGTTCTTCCAGAACTTGCATGCCAGATGGAAGAAATCTACCGGCTGTCCTCGGTCTAGAGCGTCTAAGCAAAGCATGTCGGAGAAGGTCACCTTGTCGCCCCCGCTCTTTCGAGCAAAAATAGTACCTCCAAGTACCTTATTGAGATAAAATAGCGCCGGGTCGCGAATGCACATTGCCCTGGACTCGGATGGCTCAAATACAAGGGAGTCGTCTACCTTAAGTCGTCCCCAAGCAGCGCATAGTGCCATGTCATCCTGTACCCACGCCCCTTCGGCTGGCCAGCCAAATATCTCTCTCACCTGGGCTGGCCGAGTGAGATAAAACTCACCTCGATGTCTGTAACGGATCCCCTCGTGGTCTCATCTCCCCTCGTAGACAAAAGATGCCAGGAACTCGCATGTATCCTCGACGTCTGTTTCGTAGCTCAGAGTGAGAAGTCCCGGCCAACCACTGGCCTCTAGCATGCTTCGGACTCGAGCCTCGAACCCACTGTAACTCAGAAACTCGGCATCAACAAATCTGCTCGGCATGTGGTTACGGGCCCTAAGTCTCGCATATTGCACCTCAAACGGTTGCTCTCTTGGTGGCATGTTGAATAACGGCTCAAAACTGAAAGAATTCCTCTTGGTCAATTTTTTCCTCAGCGTGGACCGCGTTTCGTGTATACGTTATCCTCCGCGTCACCTTAAGACATTATCCTAATGTAAGGGTGAAACGCGGTTCGCTAATGTAAGGGGGAAACGCGGCTGTGCAACTCGTCTTCTCCGATCGGTTTTCCGATTTTCACTCCCGAATTCCGACTCTCAACATCAAATAATTTCAGAAACCAATTCTTCACAAATACTCGAACGTAGATTACCTTGGTTTTGGTCTCGTAGCGATCCGAATTGGGAGAGTAGCTCCGGAGATGATTGCGATTGGTGATTGGAGCACCCCTACTGCGGAATCCTTGCACAACTCTCCGATTTTGCTGGGCGATTTGAGAGTCTTCGAGCGGGCGCGAGGGTGGAGCCTTTGATTGGAATGGAGGAGAGAAACTCAGAATCAGGGTTTTTACACCGGTCAACGCACGGCCGCGTCTCGTTCAGATAATAAAATTTGGTCAACGATGTAATGTTGATTGGAGACGCGGTGCCTATGTAGAGACGTGACGCGGCTGTAATGTGGGTACCAGACGCGGTGCCCACTGAGCTCCACATGTATTTTGCCTGCAAAACAACCTCCTTTCCACTAAAACCAAGTCAAGATAGACCGGTTAGACGTCAAAAAACTAAATAAGACTCAAACTGACACACAAGACACGAAAACACAAGAAAACAGAGAAAAGGAAAAAATTTGCCGGGCTGCCTCCCCGCGAGCGCCTTTGTTTTACGTCGTTGGCTCGACGATACCTCATTTATGCTTCAGTGGGAGGTTCGGCGAGTTCGAAATCCTGAACAGGTGTTTCGATTTCGCCTTGGTAGTGCTTCACCCGTTGTCCGTTGACCTTGAAGTGGTCTCCATTCCTCGGGTTCTCCAGCTCAAGTGCTCCATGGTTGAAAACCTTCGTCACCGTGTAGGGACCTGTCAATCTAGAACGCAGTTTGCCAGACATTATTCGTAAACGTGAAGAAAATAAAAGTACCTGCTGGCCAATCTCAAATGTGCGTCGTAGGATGAACTTGAATTCTTTCGATTTTGAGTCGTTATTCAACATGCCACCAAAAGAGCAACCGTTTGAGGTGCAATATGCGAGACTTAGAGCCCATAACCACATGCCGAGCAGATTTGTTGATGCCGAGTTTCTGAGTTACAGTGGGTTCGAGGCTCGAGTCCGAAGCATGCCAGAGGCCAGTGGTTGGTCGGGACTTCTCACTCTGAGCTACGAAACAGACGTCGAGGATACATGCGAGTTCCTGGCATCTTTTGTCTACGAGGGGAGACGAGACCACGAGGGGATCCGTTACAAACATCGAGGTGAGTTTTATCTCACTCGGCCAGCCCAGGTGAGAGAGATATTTGGCTGGCCAGCCGAAGGGGCGTGGGTAGAGGATGGCATGGCACTATGCGCTGCTTGGGGACGACTTAAGGTAGACGACTCCCTTGTATTTGAGCCATCCGAGTCCAGGGCAATGTGCATTCGCGACCCGGCGCTATTTTATCTCCATAAGGTACTTGGAGGTACTATTTTTGCTCGAAAGAGCGGGGGCGACAAGGTGACCTTCTCCGACATGCTTTGCTTAGACGCTCTAGACCGAGGACAGTCGGTAGATTTCTTCCATCTGGCGTGCAAGTTCTGGAAGAACCGTCCTTCGAAAGGACCGCTCATATGTGGAGGGATGATCACCTGTATGCTGCGCCATCTACACGGGCAGCCACGCATAGAGTCTCATGAGTGCATCAGTCCAGCCTTCTGTGATTACCAACATTTCTCTAAAGCCATTCAGAGGCGTCCTCGCAGAAGAGAGCAGTATGCATGGATCTACCATGACGACCCGAGATACCACACTGCTATGCCTTCAGACAGGCATCACGCACCTACAGCTTGGTCCGCACCTTGTAGTCTGATTGGCTCTCATAGGCCTCTAGGCACAGCTCCTCAAGCTTACAGAGCTGTAACTTCCTCTCCAGTCCTGCTGTCGTCAAATAAAAGTTGCACGTCTTAAGCGCCCAAAAGGCTCTGTGCTCCTGCTCGACCGGGAGGTGACATGCCTTTCCATACACCAGTCGGAAAGGCGAGGTGCCTATTGGTGTCTTGTAGGCTGTCCTGTACGCCCAAAGTGCATCATCTAGTCTCTGACTCCAGTCCTTCCTAGTCGGCTTCACCATCTTTTCAAGAATCCCCTTAATTTCTCGGTTAGAGATCTCTGCTTGTCCATTCGTCTGAGGATGATAAGCTGTGGAAGTGCGGTGGTGAACGTGGTACTGTTTCATAGTGGCTGTCATCAGCCTGTTGCAGAAATGCATCCCCTGATCACTGATTATAGCTTTAGGCACTCCGTATCTGCAAAATATGTTAGTGCGAAGAAAATCCACAACAGTTTTAGCATCATTGCATCTAGTAGCCTTAGCCTCTACCCATTTAGACACATAGTCCACTGCAACTAGAATATACAGGTAACCAAACGATGCAGGAAAAGGACCCATAAAAACAATCCCCCATATGTCAAAGACATCGTCCACTATAATAGGCATTTGGGGCATCTCATTCCTAGCAGAAATATTACCTACTCGCTGGCATCTATCGCATCGCTTACAATGATCGTAGGCATCTCTAAACACATGTGGCCAATAAAACCACTATCTAAAATTTTTCTGCTAGTCCTCTTGGGGCCAAAGTGACCACCACATGCATGCTCATGACAGAAACTAAGCACAGACGCAATCTCATCATCAGGGATACACCGCCTAAGTATTTGGTCTATGCCAATTTTCCATAAATACGGGTCATCCCACACATAGTATTTCGAATCATGCTTAAGTTTCAGACACTGAGCTTTTGAGTAAGAGGGTGGAAATTTACCTCCGACCAGGTAGTTCACAATGGGAGCATACCATGGCACTTTACCTGTGAGAGCATACAAGTGCTCATCTGGGAAGGTCTCTGTGATCTGTCCTGCATCCTCATCTCGTACTAATCGACTCAGGTGGTCAGCTACGGTGTTTTCTATCCCCTTCTTGTCTTTGATCTCTAGGTCAAATTCCTGTAGCAGCAAAATCCATCTGATCAGCCGCGGCTTGGCCTCCTTCTTCGTCCTTAGGTACCTGATAGCTGCATGATCAGAGAAAACAACTACTTTAGTACCAAGCAAATAAGACCGAAATTTCTCCAAGGCGAAAACTACTGCTAGTAATTCTTTCTCAGTGGTCGAGTAGTTTCGCTGAGCTGCATCCAGAGTCCTCGAAGCGTAGTAAATCACTACTGGCTTTTTGTCCACCCTCTGGCCTAGTACAGCTCCCACAGCATAGTCGCTGGCATCGCACATGATCTCAAATGGCTGGTCCCAATCTGGTGCTCGAATGATAGGCGTGCTGGTAAGTGCCTGTTTTAGCTCGTCGAAGGCCTCCCTGCATGAATCTGTAAAGTCAAAAGGAACACCTTTCTGCAAAAGGTTAGATAAAGGCAGAGCCTTCTTCGAGAAATCCTTAATGAATCTACGATAAAAACCAGCATGCCCAAGAAAAGATTTTATATCACGCACCGTAGAAGGATAAGGAAGAGTAAGAATTAAATCAATTTTCGCCTTGTCAACCTTAATACCCTCGTGTGAAACAATATGACCAAGAACCACCCCATGAGTAACCATAAAGTGACACTTTTCATAATTGAGCACCAAATTCATAGAAACACATCGTGCTAATACTGTACTCAAATTATCCAAGCATGCATCAAAAGTGTCACCATACACAGTAAAATCATCAATAAACACCTCAATAAAAGTACCTATCATGTCAGAAAATATGCTCATAACCACCCGCTGAAAAGTGCCGGGTGCGTTACACAATCCAAAAGACATACGTCTAAAAGCAAACGTACCGAAGGGACACGTAAAGGTAGTCTTTTCCTGGTCCTCAGGTGCAATGGGAATTTGATTATACCCAGAAAATCCATCGAGAAAGCAAAAATAAGGCTTACCTGCCAGCCTGTCAAGCATCTGGTCAATAAACGGAAGAGGAAAGTGATCCTTACGCATCACGGCATTCAGCTTCCTGTAATCGATGCACATGCGCCATCCGTTCTTGACTCTAGTAGTCACCATTTCACCTGCAGCATTCTTCTGAACTGTAATCCCTGTCTTCTTCGGGACTACATGAACTGGACTCACCCACTGGCTGTCTGAGATCGGGTAAATCACATCCGCGTCCAGCAACTTCTGAATTTCCTTCTGTACTACCTCCATCATGATCGGGTTCAGTCTCCTCTGAGGCTCTCTAGAAGGCTTAGCTCCATCCTCCAGCAAGATACGGTGCATGCACACAGTTGGGCTGATTCCTCTGATGTCTGCAAGTGTCCATCCAATAGCGAGCATGTGGCTACTCAGCACCTCGATCAATCGCCTCTCCTGGTCTGTTTCTAGCCCGTTTTTGATGATGACGGGCAGCGTGTTGTTCTCCCCCAGGAATGCATATTTCAGGTGCTCAGGTAGAGGTTTCAGTTCCAGTGCAGGTGCCTGCACAGTAGAAGGCAAAAACACGTTAGATTTAAATAAACGAACCTCATTAACTTCATACCTGGGTGTGAGTGGTCGTGCCATCTCCAGCTGAGACAGCGCATCGAGAATGACCTCTGCGAACTCGTATGAGTCCTCATGAGAGTATAGTGCTTTCTCGAGTGCGAGCTCGAGTGGGTCTGTTCCCCTCTCCGGTCTCACCTCCTGGACTAGATCATCCAGTGTATCTAGAGCATGCACTGCTACAAATTCAGGTGGGTGTTTCATAGCCTGAAAAATATCAAAGCGAATTACTTCGCCCTCCACCTCCATAGAAAGAGTGCCGCTATCGCAGTCGATCTTCATCTTTGACGTCTTTAAGAACGGGCGACCTAGTAGAATAGGCGCATGATCTGTCGGATCGCTACTGTCCATTTTTAACACATAAAAATCAGCGGGAAACACCAGCTCCCCCAAATGTACTAGTACATCTTCGATTTTCCCTTCTGGCTGCTTACACGATCTGTCCGCCAGCTGTATAGTGAGTCCTGCAGGTTCTCGAGGACCAATACGAAGACAAGAATAGATAGAATATGGCAGGACATTTATCGAAGCACCAAGATCAAGCATGCAATTTTCAATACGAATGTTACCGATAGTGCAAGGAATAGTGTAGGTACCAGGATCACCACATTTAGGAGGTACCTTGCGCTGAATGACAGCGGAGACATTCTTACTCAGCGATTCATGGTCGTCACAAGTGGATCGCCTTCGGTTGGTGCACAACTCCTTTAAGAACTTCGCATAACGTGGAATTTGCTTGATCGCCTCGAGGAGTGGGATGTTGATCTCCACCTTGCTAAATAGCTTCCACACGTCCTTATCGATCATATGCTTCTTTGGGGCCTTGACCTGTATGGGAAACGGAAGTGGAAGATCGTGTTTTGAATTTGCCTCAGTGCCGACCGCGTTTGGCCTTAACGTTACAGCCGCGTCTGGTGTGGACATTATAGCCGCGTCTGGTGCAGACATTAGCGGCGAGCTAATGTCTATTGCAGGCGCGGTGGGCACTGATGCTGGCTCATTTTCGCTATTTTTCAACTCCTTCCCGCTCCTGAGTGTTACTGCATTGACATTGCCTTTCGGGTTCGGAATAGTCTGTGACGGTAGCCTTCCCGGATCATTCTTTAGCTCAGAAACTGAAGCGGCTATCTGAGACATCTCCTTAGATAGCTCGGAAATTGCTCCATCGGTCTTGGCCTAATTTTGCTGTACCGTGGTGGCCAACTGCTGGGTGCTAGCTGCCAGCTCCTTCACTATATCCTCCAAAGACTTGTTAGAATCTTGGTTGCTAGAATTTGCTTGGTTGTAATTCTGCCCTCGCTGCTGATACTGGGTCTGACTGTTGTATCCTCCCTGTTGCTGACGGTACGGAGGCCGATAATACTGCTGCTGCTGTTGGGACTGCTGAACTGGTTCCTTTGTCGTGTTATTGTTGTTGTCTCTCCAGCTGAACCCATTAGCTGCTGGCCCGAATTTTCGCTGTTGTGGGCGGTTATCGAAGTTCTGATAACCTCCCACAACGTTGACGTCTCCATGCTCATCCTCCTGTAGACTAGGGCACGAATCTGTTTTGTGATCGGTTGCAGAGCAGAATTCACAAGCCTTCACCTGAGCTACCTGATTGGTTACCAGCAAATTCACCATCTCCCTCAATTCCTTCAGCTCATCAGAAGCTGGTGCAGCTTCGGCCCTTGAGATGTTCCTAATCCTGCTGCATTCATCTTGACGACCTACTTCTTCTCTGAACCTTGCATTTTCAGCCACGTCTGCGATCAGCTTCCTGATTTGACCTAGGGGAAGGTTCATGATTGTGCCTCCAGCCGAGGCGTCTAGCAGCATTTTGTCTAGGGGTCTTAGGCCATCGAGCAGGTATTCTATGATAAGCTTCTCTTGGAGTCCGAGGTTGCAGCAGCTCCGTTCCAACTTTTTGAACTTCTCTAGGTAGTCGTACATTGACTCGTTAGGCCCTTGTCTAAGCTCTTGTAGCTGCTTGTGAACCTGCATTGCTCTAGCGGCTGGGTAGTACTTGGCCAGGAACTTCTTCTGCATCTGGTCCCATGTCTGGATGCTACCTGAAGGCAAAGATAGAAACCAATCGTTAACTGCATCAGTCAAAGAGAAGTAAAAGGCTTTCAGCTTAAAGTCCTCCACTTCGACTCCGTATGGACGAAGGTTCTGGCAGATGCCATGGAAACGCTGCAGATGTGTGGTGGCCGACTCTCCTTGGCTTCCCGAGAACTTGGGTAGATGATGCACGACTGCCATGTTGACCACTATTGCCTCTAGCTCAGGCCCTTCGTAGATGCACCATGGCTGGTTTCGGAAGTTCGGGGCAGACAGTTCCCCCATGGTGGGCTCGCGGCAGTAGTACTCCCCTTCATAGTCGACCTCTTCCCTGACGAGCGGCTGCTGAGGTGGTGGCGGTGGAGGCGGTTGTATCGGGCCAGCACCGTTTTGTGCAACAGGCGCTCTCTGATTCAGCTGTTGAGCCTGCCTGATTGCACGGTTGGGAGCACGGACCAGCTGCTCCGGATCATCATAGAATGGAGGTATGACGTTGTTTTCATTGACCGGAGCGATCTCATTGTTGTTGTTGTTGTTATGGTCATCACCAACCTGGCTACCTGCGCGAGACATGGTGAAACAAGTAGCAAGCACGAAAAAATAACTAAATAAAATTAAAAATAAAACAGAAAATAAAAAGAAAAAGAAACAACTTCACCGAAGCGCAGCTCCCTGGCAATGGAGCCAAAATTTGACGCGCGTCGTCTGACGCGTCAAATTTATTAAATTATATTCTCCTTCTATTAGCTAGTAAAGAGGCAAGCGGGGTCGAACCCTAGAGAGCTGGTTTGTGAAACTGTGAAGTTATCTACAGCTACTAATGTAGCTGTCTACTGTGAGGTTTATGGCTCTCCGTCTCATTTCGCTGATGGCTGTCCAGTAATGGGACAAGATAGTAACTAAGGGAGCCAGGAAGATGCCAATTATGTTGGGCAAAACAATCAAGGGAATGGTTTTGCTTCTGGATCAGCCACTAACAGGTGGGATAACCGAATAGGAATCACCCTAACCTCTCTTACAAACCACAGAATCAGGCGCCGCCTAGCTTCCCTTATAGACAGTAGCAAAGTAATGCACAGTACCAGCCACGGGCCAATACAGCAACCAAGCTCAACAATCGCTGAACAATACTTCCTACCAGCTGAGGCCTCAGTACAACAACCAGCCCCAACAACAGCAAAATCAGAATTCAGTGCAGTACAACTACCAGCCACAGCAGCCCAAGCACCAGGAGTCTGGCAGTTCATCTAACATTGAAAACCTGCTGACTAGTTTCATGGCTGAGCAGGATAAGCGAATGAAAGGATTCAAGCAGACACTTGGGCAGCTCGCCGGTAGAGAACCAGGGAAACTCCCGTCGAAGCCGGATCCAAATCCTAGGGAATCAGTGAATGCCATCACACTCTGAGGAGGGAAACAAATTGAGATGCTACCAGCTCAGACCACTCGATCTCCAGCTACGAAATCAGCATCTGATTCTACACCTGCCGAGGAGGAAACGTCGAAGGAGGCTGAAAACTGAGCTAAAAATTCTGCGCAGACAGTGGAGCCAACTCTTTATAGACCGCCAGTTCCATTCCCTCAGCGGCTAGCGGCTACAAGGAGGGATAAGGATTTCAAGCAGTTCGTGGATAAGATTCGTACCCTCTACATCACTATGCCCCTCACCGACACACTCACCCAGATCCCTACTTATGCCAAATTCATGAAGAAGATTCTGACTGCGAACAGAAAAATTAATGGGACAGAGACAGTGGCCCTGAGCGAGGAGTGTAGTGCTGCCATGCACCGGCCCTTTCCACCCAAACTTAAAGACTCAGGGAGTTTTTCTATCCCTTGTGATATTGGTGGTATTACTATTCATCGTGCTCTATGTGATCTAGGTGCTAGTGTGTCTATCATGCCTTATTCCTTGTATGCTAAACTGAATTTGAGTGATCTTTGTCCTACTAATATCTCTATTCGCCTTACGGATCGTTTTTGTAGACTCCCGAAAGGGATTCTGAAGGACGTACCTGTCAAGGTGAAGAATATTTACATCCATGCTGATTTTATAGTGCTAAGGTAGTTATTGACATGGATAGAGGGTCTATAGCCGTGTGAATGGGCAGCGAAAGAGTGGGCATCAAGCTAACAGACCCTAATACGGTCATTCGGGTTCAACCAATGAACTATAGTCCCCTGGACAGAATCGAATTCTCTAAACAAATTAAGGAACTCCTTGATCTTAGGTTAATCAAACCTAGCAGATCACCTCACATGTCCCCTGCATTCTTAGTTGAGAATGAAGCAGAGAAAAGAAGAGGAAAGAAACGCATGGTCGTCAACTACAAAGCAATCAACGCAGCAACAATTGGCGATAGTCAGAATCTTCCATGCATGCCAGAATTGCCCATCAGCATTTCATCTTCCTTTACACTCTGTTTGGTTGTGAGAAAGTAGAGGAGAAAGAAACCATAGGAAAAATAGTAAGAAAAAAAGTTAAAGAAAAAAAGTTAATGGAAAATGAATTATTATCTTTTTTGTGTTTGGTTATACATGGAAATATTAATGGAAAATTTAATAAAAGATGAGTGCATGTTTGGTTTACAAGAAAATAACATGGAAAGAAAATTAACTTAAAAATGAATTTTTATTATTATCTACTATCAAAACGGGAAAAGATCAGGTAGGAAGTGTGTGTTTTGGTAAGAAATATGAATTTAAATTGGCCATTGGATCTAAGATCGGACGGTTGTTAATAATCATTATATTTAGCATTTAATTAATTTTTAATTATGTTTAAAGGGTATTATCGAAAAAACAGATTCATCTCACCCAAACCCTAAAACAATGGGTCTCTTCTTCTCTGGATTTCATCTCAACACCGGATGGGGAATGCGAGCGGGAGAGAGGAAGGAGGCAATGACGGATCCAATGGCGAATCTGGATATTTAGACAATCATGGCGCCACCACGGACTATCCTAGTCGGGTCGGATCGTCCGACTCCATGACTGGGAACTCGCCTCCGGCCAGTCCTGGACTGTCTCAGTCGCCGCTCATGTTCGCTCCTCGGGTAATTGATTCTAGTTGAATTCTTGATGCTGATTATGTAGTCTGTGACGAATTGGAGCTCGAGTCCATGAAGTCTGCGCATCTCCTATTTCCGATTCATGTTGCTTTTCAGTTCCTGAGATATTCGGCACCGTTATCCCGTCACTCGAATGAGATCGTCGACGCAGATTAAGGCTTGATGGAATCAGACTTGATGATTTGCAGCGCATTTGAGGCACCGCAGGCGTGATGAAAGGTACACGCTACTTCAGGTTGCTTACTGTAGACAGGTTGCAGGTATTAAGGCAGTGCAAATTGATCCATTATAGTGGTTCTGAATTGTTTGTTTTGTGTAGGAATTGCATTAGGTTATTGTACACGGGTTGGGGGACGGCACAGTGATCCATTCGTGGGTTCCCAGTGATCCAAAACCAAGAAACCAAAATTGGTTCTGATTCACGGATTTGGGGCAAACGCAATGTGGGAGTGGGACGAGATATAGACAAGTTCCTGTACAGGTTCAACGTGTACGTTCCTGATTTGATATTCTTTGGGGACTCATACACGACATGTACTGACATTCCCTTCAAGAATTTGAATCCCATGAGAATCCAGGGAGAGTAGTGGCTCCCAAACGACAGTTTTAAGATGTAAGGCAAGAACTGTCGAAACTTGTCTGGAGGCGGTGCAGTTAGATATACATCTTTAATGCCAGATCAAACAAGAACACTTCCTTTATACTCTTTAGATAAGATCTCAGGTGCATATACTTCAGAATTTCCCTTCACTATCGTATTCATATGTGTGCGAGGGTCCCCTTTAATTGAGCTCAGGAACACATCAACAAAGTCTTCGTACTTCTGGTCATTTGATGGCACAAGGTGCTCCATCTCCAAGTCTGGTCTAGAGGACAACCTCGCATCGTGATCATCGTCCGCGTCCCAGATAATAAAGTTGAAGGTCCAGAAGCTTCATAAACTTGAATTTCTTGATGGCTCGCCATTTCCATCTCGACATCCCCATTTATAAGATCCATGGCAGATGAACTAGCTTGTTGCTCTAACTGGTCCATAAGTATTTTTTGTCTGACTGCGAGTTGCTCTATGGACCTCTCTACCCCCTGAAGTCGCATGTCTTGGTCTGCCATGAAACTAGTCAGCAGAGACTCTATACGCGATGATTCTCCAGTGTCCTGAGATTGTTGCTGCTGTGACTGGTTTTGGTAGTTCTCAAAATAATGGTCATCTTGATAATAGTATTGATCATGAAACTGATGTTGATTTCCTTCCCAATTCGTATCGTATGAAAATTCATCATAATAAGGCACTTCTCTTGAGTAGGTGTCTTGGTGACCAAAAGAGAACATCCTCGCAACATTCAAAATAAAAGTGATTAGTAAAGTTAAGAAGTATATAGAGTATGCACAAGGAAGTGATGGAATAGTCTAAACTACACCAGTTAAATTTAATATCACACTAAGCGCTACTCCCCGGCAACGGCGCCATTTTGACAAGCATATTTTTAACCCTTTATAGTCATCAAGTCTTGAGTTTTAGGGGTCAAGTTGTAGTCAAAAACAATTTATAAACCATGGTAAGCCAAAGGTCGTTCCAAGGAACAACGTGTGTGAATACTAGCTAACAAGTGACCTATTTAGCTATTCAAAACAATTAAAGGTTTTGAATGTGAAACAAATTGTAGAAATTAAATGCAGAAAATAAAAAGGTTTTGGCTTGATCAGAGAAAGAATCCCAGGATCAAACTTCACCCGTGCCAACCCACAAATCATTTAACAATGTCACGTAAATTCATCATGCTATCGAATATGGAAATAAACCAAAATAACACTAGACAAGCCGCCCATCCAAGGATCATTGTCTAGATTAATCTCCATCGTTAAACGCCGCCCATCCACGGATTATCAACGATTTCGATTATTAAGCCTAGGGTTTTTCAGACAATAAAGTCAACTTTCCTATTAATTCATGTACTACCAGAGTAGCTACCATGACCTAATATCAATTTCATGCAATCCGGTTAATATCTAGGACCCATTCCTCTTTTGGTAATTAACCTAAATACGTTCTAGCATGCAAACATCACATTCAATGTAAAACTTGCAAGAACGATAAAATTAAGCACAATAAAATTGAATACTTGAATTGCATTACTGAAAAATGTTCAATTGATCACACGAAGAATTGGGTACATGGCACGGGATCCGTAGGATCCCAGAATAAAGAAGACTACTCACTATTCATGGTAAGTTAACCAAAAATAGTGTAGAAATAGAAATTAAGGATGAGGAAACTGTGTAGACGATGTAGCTCGTTCAATCCTTAATCTCTCGCGATGTGGTGCTCTGTCTTCTTCTCCAAGTTAGGGTTCTCCAAAAATTCAAGCTCTGTCTACTTCTCCAAGTTAGGGTTCCCCAAAAATTCAAGCTCTCCCTATTCGATCAGATTTTTCTCTTCTTTTATACACGAAAAAGCCCAAAAACATTTTTCGAAATCCATTCTTTCTATTTTTAGAAAGTCCAAAAATACTGTCTTTAATCGGCGAACCGACCGGTTCAACTTTGTAGGGATATCCCAGCCGACCGGTTCGATCAAGGCTCAAACTCTCTGAAGAGCTGGGGAGTGAGTAGGATGAGTGTGGTGGGAGTGAGCTACGGAGCATTCGTAGGGTATAGTATGGCTGCTTAGTTTGAGGAGGAGGTTGAGAGATTGGTGCTGGTATGTGCTGGGCATGGGGTGTGTTTGGACTTTGGAGGAGAAGGATAAGGAGGATTGCATGTTTGTGGTAAAAAATGTGGATGAAGCTGCCACTATTTTGATGCCTCAGAAGGCGGACAAATTGAAGGAGTTGTTGAAGGTTTCGTTTTACAAGCCAATGAGGAAAGTGCCCTCATGTTTTCTTAATGACTTTATCAATGCAAGTCTACCTTTTAAGGCACTGATTTTGCTGTTATTCCCAAGTTTTTTTTTATCCCTGTTGAGTTTTTTTTGAAGGAATTTTCTCTGAATTGGTTTTGATGGTCATGAACTTGAAATGGTGTATGTTCTTGTACTAAATGAACTCATTTTGTATGTGGCCTGGTATTTATTAGATCCGAGTCTTTGAACCGGTCATATGTTTGCTTGCTTCTTAAATCTTAACTGTCTTTTATGAAATATAATATAAAATTATGAAGCTGTGATAGTAGCTGGCGTGATTATTTTGTCATAGCCATTTGTTACTTCCTTGCAAACTTGTGGTAATAGGATTTTGAATTGTTTTATCTATTTTGGTTTTACATAACAAGCATTTGGACGAGAAACCGCAACTGGTGATCATTAAAAGAGCTGGCCATGCGGTGAATGTAGAGAAGCCTAAACAGATATACAAGCACATCAAGGAATTTCTGGTTGACCCTAAACAAGAAAGCAAGGACGATGGGAACAAGGTAGATGATGCAAAGAAGTCGGAGTGAAATGGTGTACACAATTTGTGTATCATATATATATTTACTCTCAGACATCTGAAAAATTTGTGTATCATTTTGCTAGTTGAGCTGAGATGTGAGAAACAATGAGCTGAGATGTTCTTGTACTAAAAAACTGGTCATTGTTCTTTATGTTTTTGTATCACCTGATTTCAGAAATGCATGATTCCTTTACTTCGAATTATGCGTACATTGCTACGGCTTATGCGTACATTGCTACGGATTATGCTTACAAATCATAGTATAATGCTTACAATGGTACGGATTATGATTATATTGCTACGGATTTTGCTGAGAATTCTACGGATTATACTTACAATGCTACGGATTATGATCCCATACGGATTATATACCTCAGCTACGGATTATGCTTACAATTCTACGGATTATAATTACATCATACGGATAACAAAACCCTGTGTGATAAACATGCGCAAAATACATTGCCCAGTACCTGAGTATCATATTAAAAACATGAGCAACATTACATTGTAACACACTGTTCCCACCATACTAGCCAAAATACGTCGTACATAACATAAGTGGAACAAACTTAAAATTTGTAGTTATCATGTTGGATGGTAATCCTACAAATCAGCAAACAGTGCTTTTATTCGTCTTCCCATCATAATATTCGTCTGGATTATTTTTCAACCATGCATTGGCGCGTTTCAACACTTTATCCCGAATTTGGTTGAGTGGTGACCGTATTATCAAGTTCATGTAAGTGTCACGCAGCGCACAAAGTTGACCTCTTGCTGCAACGTCAATGTAGAAATGTTAAGCCGACACTACTACAGTAGATTAAGTTTGAGATATTCAGTATTGACTCACCTTATCCCCTTCGTTTGCTAGGCCACAAGTCCTGTTTTTTCCCCAGTTCATTGGCTTCATTATCGCTGGAATCTGAACTCTCTGTCTCTTCATCAAAGAAAAAGAATGATACAACATCAGGTAATAGGCAGCTAAGAATTTAATCGCTTTGATACGATTTAAAATTGATTAGTTATAGAAATTAATCTGTATGTGAACTTATTATACCTGGTGCAGATAATTTCTTTGCCTTGCCTCGATCCTTACCACACAAAGTTTCGGGCATGAAATCATCCTCGCTTTCGGTTTCAGTGGGATGCATCTTGTGGGAGACTTTTTTTGCACCAGCTAAAATGAAGTAAATATACTTTAGTTATCTTAAATGTTAACTGTGCTACGGATTATGCTTAGACGCTATAGATAATGAGCCATGTATTACGGATTATGGTTGTAATGCTACGGATAATGAGCAATGTGTTACGGATTATGACACGTAACCCTCATTATTATCAATTAGGGATATTAACTACCACTAAACTAAATTTATGCTTCATGATATGGTATGATGCATCACTACTTCACATCTTGATACAATATTGTTTCACTAATCAAATGATGTTACATATTTTTATCACTCCACCCAACTGACTAAAACAAAACCAGCCAGCTCGAGATTGTAATCTACGTATCATTATAACAGCACACAGGGCTACGTAGTTCATCTCCTCCCAAAACACACAAATGCTACGCATTTTACTGCTTAGTGTTACGGATTATGATACGCATATGTAGTAGATGAATAACATTAAACCCTAAAAATTGAACTGTTATCTCCGACAAATTGAGGATGAATTTAGCAAACCCTAAATCGTAGATAGAATACTCACCCGCTGTTTGAATCGGCCTCTGCGACGGCGGAGTCGAATGGTCGTCTACGACCGCCGTCTGACGCGCCATGGCCTTCGTCTTCCGATTCGTTGTTAATCGCCTTCGTCTTCCGATTCAATGGGGGCTGAATCGAATTGTCGTCGGTCGTCTACGGCCGCCGTCTGACGAGCTATGGCCTTCGTCTTCCGATTCGTTGTTAATCGCCTTCGTCGTCCGATTCAATGGGGGGCTGAATCGAATTGTAGTCCGTCTTCTTCGCAGCAAAAGGGTTAGGCTTCGTTCGAAATAAATGGGATGTGCAGTTTTGGAGATTTGTCTGTGCCTAAATTACCCCTGTAACCGTAGATTAGGCTGATTTTGATAAATTTGTTCGACTAATCGTGGCTGTTGATTAAATAATATCAATGGACAAGATAAATTCTTATTTCTCACTGACAGGTGTCGTTGTACCCGTCAAAAATAATATTTATAGTTCCGACTAGCAAGTGGTAAGTCGGGTCGTATCCACAGAGATCGATATGAGAATCTGTTCACTAAGTATGAAAGTGACAATGGAAAATTCAAATAAGTAAATAGAAAATAAAAGCAAGCAACAATGATCACTTATCAAGAGAGCAATCGTCACACAAATTCAAGTATATAATATCAAAGAGTAGTGCAAGCTAGAACCTTCGACTGTGATGCAAGACCAAATCATTGACAAATCCGTTTTGATTTTTAATGTTCTACAACTTAGAGCTCCCCCGCTAAAGTTATACTCCCCGTTCTTGTTCTAGTACTTAATCTCGCGCTAGCGATAATCATGGCCCTAACTCGCTAGAGTTGCATGAAGATTTAAACAAGTTGTCCTAGGGTGTTTAATCCTAGTGGTATATTACTCGTGTCCAAGTTCGCTATCCCCGCTAGGTTGCTAGTAAACTTGACAATCGGAATCAACTAACAAACAAAAGCTCCCCCGCTAAGGTTCCACTCGTGTTAACAAAATCAATTCCATAAACAATGCATAGTAATGTGACACAAAACACAGAAATCAATATAGGTCTCAAGTCAAAACATCACAATGTCGAGTTCTAGCCTACACATATGAGTTTAGCTACTCATCGTAAGGGAATACATCATCAAGTTTTTGAATAGAATGAAACGAAATTACTAATGATGAATTCTCCACCAAGCTGCAGCTCAACTCCAATACTTGAATCCAGCAACGAATCCACGCTCAAGCTTCTTCAATTGGAACCCAACTCCGAGAGTTCTCTTCTCTAATCCTCTACTCCGAGAGTTCTCTTCTCCAATCCTCTACTCCGAACTTTTCTGATTTTCCTTGCTTAAGTCGAGAGCCAGCCGCCTCTCTTCTGTCTCCTCCAATTCTGTGTGTTTTCTCCCGAGATTGCAAATCACAAATAATGAAATTTGACTGTCAGCTGGACCCGCGGACGTCTCTTGATTTAACTGCCATGGAGGTCTGAACAATTATCGAAACTCTTCAGACGTGGGCGCTTTTATTCTTCAGACGTAAGTGCTTTTTGCGTTCGCACAGTTCAGACCCGTGGCATGAAAATCTCGTGCATTCGCACAGTTCTGTGCGCTCCCATGAACATCTCGTGCGTTCGCACAGTTCAGACTTCAAGCACTTCGGACTTCATTTCTTCGACGCAAAACATCTTCAAACAAACTCCCTTTAGCCGATATTCCTTCCATGGTCTCCGAATGCACCTGAGAACGAAAACTACACACATGTAGTGAAATAATATACAGGCAACCACTAAGAGACGGGGCTTTAACACATAAAATAGTCGTACAACTACGACTTATCACTCACCTTAATGTCACTTCTCACCAGATCTTAACCCCTATCAAAACAAGCTTCATATTCTATTTTTTTTATTGAAAAGCCCACCAGGGCACAACAAGCAAACCAACTCTCAAGCAACCAGACCCAACAAAAACTAACCCGACACAGGACTGACTCAAAGACCATGAACACACACCAACGATCTACACCTTTTGTACCTTTTTCACTACAAAGACACAACAACAACACACATCACCTGGAGACACAACAATGGACAAAGTTCATAAACAAACACTAAAAGGACTACTCGAGAGCTGACAATGCAACACAACGTCCCGAAGAGACCACCAGAGCACAATAGTGATCATAACAATACAGCACAAAAATAGGTCAAGATGACTCTACACGGCAATCAAGCTATAAGCTGCCACTCGTCTTCATTTAAGGAACCAACCAAGCTGAACATTTTTTTCAGTATCCTCTTCTGACTTGATTGGCACAGCCATTCACATTGCACTAATTCTTTTTTAGGAGTCTTCGGTAGTTTTACGCCCCTTTTGTAGGAGTCCCCTAGGTAAAGGAAGCGCCTTGCTTTGAAACGATCTGAGGCCTGAAAGCAAGCTGCGCAGAGAACGGAGCAAACGCGGAGTGGAGTAGTTGTCGAATTCCAGTATTTGGTGAAGTTTTACGGTGGATGGAGGCGGCAATACTGACAGTCGCGGGTGGGAAACGTTGGTGTGGGGTCGGCGATATTGAGCGTTGGGATGAAGAGGATGAAGAATGAGGAAGCTTTGGGATGAAAGTGGAAAAGTAACGAAAAAACAAGTCTTGTTGATAGATATTGTGCGGTACCTCTAAGTCAACTGTGCGATAAAGAAGTTTTATCGCATTTCACAGCATTGTGATCACATAGTTATCGCATACATAAATTAAATATTTTGTTTTCGTATAACAAGTGTTATCGCACAAATGTTATGGTATACTTCGCCCAATTGTTGGTGTAGATGAATATATTTATCTTTAATTTTATCAATCTGACTAATACAACTTATATAATGACCATATAAATTATAAATATTTTCAAATGACTACATTTTCTTCTAAATTGGACAAAATATGATTAAAATATGTAATAAAATTTGCTTTTAATTATGGGTTGTGTGTTTCAATTCATATATTTTAATTTTAATTTAACGGATAAATAAATTTTAATTTAGTAGTGCTATTTATATCAAGTAAAATATTTATTTAATTAGATGATTATTATATAAGTAAAATTGTACGATTGGTGACAAGTGAACTAAAAATACTCATCATTTAAAAAATATATAACATAATATTTTATGAGTGCGGTTCAGGTACAAACCAACATTATAAATAAAAATTGGATTTCAAGTTGACACGTGTCTAATTTCTTCGAAATCTTGGATATAACACAAAGGGCATTACGGTCCTTTCACATATCTCGGAATGATCACACTTAATTGGCACCACAAATGGCATATTAGACCTTTATTCATTCAATTAAATGCTGGGAGGAAATAAAAAATCCGATAGAGACAAGCTATATTTCGTTGCGTAGCTAACTCAAAGCTCCACAACTCTCTAGTTCACACCGAGAGGAGACGAGGTCGTTTAGAAAGTCAAAATTTGAGTGAAAATTTAATGATCAGACTTAATTCATGAATGATCACACTTAATTGGCACCACGAATAGCATATTAGACCATTATTCATTCAATTAATTTCTGAGAGCAAATGAAAAATCCGATAGAGACAAGCTAGATATCGTTGCGTAGCTAACTCAAAGCTCTACAACTCTCTAGTTCACACCGAGAGCACATGAGGTTGTTTGGAAGGTCGAAACTTGAGTGAAAGCTCAATGATCAGACTTAATTCATGAATGATCAGACTTAACTGGCACCACAAATGCCATATTAGACCTTTATTCATTTAATTAAGTGCTAGGAGAAAATAAAAAATCCGATAGAGGCAAGCTATATATCGTTGCGTAGATAACTCAAAGCTCTACAACTCTCTGGTTCACACCGAGAGGAGACAAGGTCGTTTAGAAGGTCGAAATTTGAGTGAAAACTTAATGATCAGACTTAATTCATGAATAATCAGACTTAATTGGCCACGAATAGCATATTAGACCTTTATTCATTCTATTAAGTTCTGGGAGCAAATGAAAAATCCGATAGAGACAAGCTATATATCGTTGCGTAGCTAACTCAAAGCTCTACAACTCTCTAGTTTACATCGAGAGCAGACGAGGTTGTTTAGAAGGTTGAAATTTGAGTGATGATCTGATGAATGATCAAACTTAATTGGCACCGCAAATGACATATTAGACCTTTATTCATTCAATTAAGTGCTGGGAGAAAATAAAAAATCCGATATTGGCAAGGTATATATCGTTGCGTAGCACACTCAAAGCTTTATAACTCTCTAGGTCTTACCGAGAGGAGACGAGGTCGTTTAGAAGGTCGAAATTTGAGTTAAAGCTTAATGATCACACTTAATTCATGAATGATCAGACTTAATTGGCACCAAGAATAGCATATTAGACCTTTATTCATTCCATTTAGTGCTGGGAGCAAATGAAAAATCCGATAGAGACAAGCTATATATCATTGCGTAGCTAACTCAAAGATCTATAACTCACTAGTTCTTAACGAGAGCAGATGAGGTCGTTTAGAAGGTCGAAATTTGAGTGAAAGCTTAATGATCACACTTAACTCAAAGACCATCTTAAAGGCGCCCATATCATGGAAATCCAGCCGGAATGAAACAATGTGGCCATCACCATATTGTTCAGTGGCATCAGCACTCGTAGCACATCGGTCTTTAGAGACCTCATCAGCACCCGCCCGATGTTTAGAGACGAGGTCGTTTAAAAGGTCGAAATTTGAGTGAAAGCTTAATGATCATACTTAATTCATGAATGATCAGACTTAATTGGCACCAAGAATAGCATATTAGACCATTATTCATTCAATTAAGTTTTGGGAGCAAATGAAAAATCCGATATAGACAAGCTATATATCGTTGCGTAGCTAACTCAAAGCTCTACAACTTTCTAGTTCACATTGAAAGCACACGAGGTCGTTTAGAAGGTCGAAATTTGAGTGAAAGCTTAATGATCAGACTTAATTCATGAATGATCAGACTTAATTGGCACCACAAATGTCATATTAGACCTTTATTCATTCAATTAAGTGCTGGGAGCAAATAAAAAATCCGATAGGCAAGCTATATATCGATGCGTAGCAAACTCAAAGCTCTACAATTCTCTAGTTCACATTGAGAGGGGACGAGGTCGTTTAGAAGGTCGAAATTTGAATGAAAGCTTAATGATCAAACTTAATTCATGAATGATCAGACTTAATTGGCACCACAAATGACATATTAGACCTTCATTCATTCAATTTAGTGCTGGGAGCAATTGAAAATCCGATAGCGACAAACTATATATCGTTGCGTAGCTAACTCAAAGTTCTACAATTCTCTAGTTCACACCGAGACGACACGAGGTCGTTTAGAAGGTCGAAATTTGGGTGAAAGCTTAATAATCAGACTTAGGGGCCGTTCTTTTGCACTTCGATACAGTTTTATTAAGTTCAGTACAGTTAAGTTAAACTCGATACAGTTTAATTAAGTTCAGTACAGTTAAGTTAAACTCGATACAGTTTAATTAAGTTCAATACAGTTAAGTTAAACTCGATACAGTTAAATTAAGTTCAGTACAGTTAAAACTTTTAATTTATTTTTAATTAGTCAATTTAGTTTTTATAGTTTCCAACCCTATTATTCAAAACTTTCAATTTATTTTTAATTTTTTAAATAATTTTTGAAAAGCCGTAAGATATATATGATATAACGGTTTTTCAAGTTTGTGTACACACCTCTTCGGAAACTATTGCATTCATTTTAAAATTGAACTAAACTTTTTTGCACTTAATATGAATTTAAAGAACATATGGAAATAAACATATGAATACAATATATATTTTACATAGAAACGTACAATGACATTCATGTGCAATACAACAAATGGAAACATTTACATATCATCATCTTCATTCATGTTTATTTCCACTACAACATCCGGACAATCCTCAATAATTTGAAATGCTATTGAATTAGCTCTTCACAGCACGGTCTCATTAGGTAAAATGAGTAATGAAAAATTAAGCATGTGAATGAAGTGTGCAAAGTGAAGGTAGCCGTAATTATATCATTTTGGCGCCCATCGGACACTTGAGGCATGACTCATGTGCAATACTTTATTACATAATATTATATTTTATACTTTCTAAAATATAATAATAGAAATATAGTTAAAATATACTGAAAATATGTGTATATATATACTTGTCAATTTCAGTAAAATTAAATTAAATTAAATTCGATACAGTTGCATTAAGTTCAGTACAATTAAATTAAACTCGATACAGTTTAATTAAGTTCAGTACAGTTAAATTAAACTCGATACAGTTTAAATAAGTTCAGTACAGTTAAATTAAACTCGATACAGTTTAATTAAGTTCAGTACAGTTAAATTAAACTCGATACAATTTAATTAAGTTCAGTACAACAAAATTCCAGTTCAATAAAGCTCAAAAGAACAGCCCCTTAATTGGCACCACAAATGACATATTACCTTTATTCATTCAATTAAGTGTTGGGAGCAAAAATAAAATCCGATAGAGGCAAGCTATATATCGTTGCGCAGCTAACTCAAAGCTCTACAACTCTCTAGTTCATACCGAGAGCAGACAATGTCGTTTAGAAGGTCGAAATTTGAGTGAAAACTTAATGATCAGACTTAATTGGCACCACGAATAGCATATTAGACCTTTATTCATTCAATTTAGTGCTTGGAGCAAATGAAAAATCCGATAGAGACAAGCTATATATCGTTGCGTAACTAACTCAAAGATCTACAACTCTCTTGTTCACACCGAGAGGAGACGATGTCGTTATAAGGTTGAAACACAAGTGAAAGCCTAATGATCAGACTCAATTCGTGAATGATCAGACTTAATTGGTACCACAAATGGACCTTTATTCATTCAATTAAATGCTGAGAGCAAATGAAAAATCCGGTAAAGGCAAGCTATATATCGTTGCGTATCTAACTCAAAGCTCTGCAACTCTCTAGTTCACACCGAGAGCAGACAAGGTCGTTTAGAATGTCAAAATTTGAATGAAAACTTAATGATCAGACTTAATTTATGAATGATCAGACTTAATTGGCACCACAAATGGCATATTAGACCTTTATACGTTCAATTAAAAACTGGGAGCAAATAAAAAATCCGATAGAGGCAAGCTATATATCGTTGCGTTGCTAACTCAAAGCTCTACAACTCTCTAGTTCGTACCGAGAGCAATCGAGGTTGTTTAGAAGGTCGAAATTTGAGTGAAAGCTTAATGATCAGAATTAATTCATGAATGATCAGACTTAATTGGCACCACAAATGACTTATTACATTTAAAACTATTACTTTAGCAATGATCAGACTTAAAACTATTACTACAGCAAATGATTAGACTTAAAACTATTACTGTAGCAAATGATCAGACTTAAACTATTACTGTAGCAAATGATCAGACTTAAAACTATTACTGTAGCAAATTTTAGGACGATTATACTCTCGCATCTATTATGTATTTTTAAATAAGTTCGTTTTAATTTTTTTTATTTACAAAATGCGCCCCGAATTCTGATTGGTCGAAATATACACGTCGTAATATTTTATTGGGTTTTTATTTATAATTGTGGTTTGTATTTGATCCGAACTCATATTTTATTACTATTATATTTTTATTTTAGTATATTTTTAATATTCAAATGTTAAACTAATAATAAGTTTATGTTTTGGTACTTGAATTGAAAAGAATTGATATTTAGGTATACATTGAAACGGTTGATAGGGTGGTACTTGATTGGAAATGAAATTATAGTTCAATACTTCAATTAAAGTTTTTGATAGTTCAGATTTATAATGAGGTGATAATTCAGATCATATTTTTATACTTATCCCAAAAAAGAAAAAAAAAACCCTTTTCATTTTCAGTATTGACAAAATGCCAAGTAGACTCTCATTGATAAAGATTCAAATTATAGAACCCAAAAGATTCAATGAAAGGGAGAATATCGAAAATGGCTCATGGGTGATCTGGTTCACACCCTGCACATATAAAACATATATGTACATGAATTGTATGTGTGAGATCTCTAATCCTTCATTTGTGCCTCCTTAGGTTAGTATGCCAAGCCAATGAGTCGTAGACTAGGACTACGTCCCTTAGAGGATCCTGTATAGATTTCTAGGCTTGCAGGTCCAAGCTTGAAGACCAGAAGATGGAGCTGATTCAGTCTGAAGAAGCTGCAGGAGCTGGGTTTGAGAAGTAGCTGCTGAAGAGCAAAAACACAGTCGTTTTGGTTTGGAGGCAAAGTCAGTTATTTCAGTTAAAAGGAAGTTGTGTCGTTTTGGACTATAAGCGGGAGATTTAAACTTAAATGGAAAGCTGTCGTATGGACGAGCGCGAAAAACGGCTTTGAGTTCTGCTCGACGCTGTCGTTTCGACCGGCTTCTTCATCCTTATATAAGCTCGCCTGATTTGGGATTTAGGGCACCGAATCGAAATCGAATACCAGAGAGAAATTGGAGCGAATCTTGGAGCAATCGTAATCAAGAGCTAGTTCGAGAGGTTCGTCTCATCAAGAGTGACATCGGAGTACTGCTATTGCCACTCGGATTCCTTCATCAGAGCAAGCAGCGACTGCGACTTGGATTGGGCAGTGCGTCAACTGACTCCGGCCATCTGCTGCGGAACGCTCGACTCTTCTCACTCAGGGAAGTCTCGGTTCTTAGTTTTTCGTTCGTGTCTAGTATTCCAGTTAGGGTATTAGTCGGTCATTGGTTTATTGGCTTGGATTAGGAAACTTGTAATTGTGCAAACTCTTTGGGGATTATAGTGGAACGTTGGGCGAGCCTCCCCGTATGAGGTTCCAAGCAGTAGGGTTTACCCGAAGCTTGTAAAACGTCTTGTTTCTTACTTTCAGTCCTCTACAAGATTTTGCCCAATTGAACAATTTTCGAAACTTGACCTAATTTGTCTAATTGAGGGTAATCGGATTAAGAGAACTTGAGTATAATATATTACAACGTGGTATCAGAGCAAATTAGGGCTATTCTTGGTGTTTAGAAGTCCATAACTTTGGTTGCTAGCACTTAAGATAGTTTCCTTGTGATCTTGGACTGTTTTTTTGGGTCCTTCACTTAATCTCTTTTTCTGCTGTTACTCTGAAACACCTGACTTGGTGTTCTGTGTCTTTTGACCCAGGAAATCATGGCTGAACCAGTAAGGGTCACTCCTTCGATGGCTCCAGTGATTTCACTATGTGGAAGCTCAAGATGAAGGCTGTTCTCATCAAGGAAAAAAGCTGGGATGCTATCTCAGAAGAATGGCCGAAGGTGCCACTGATAGGCACAAGAAGAAGCTTCAAGACCTAGCCTACTCAGAGATCATACTCAGACTCTCTGATGATGTGGCTAGGCAAGTGGTTAGTCACACTCTTCCTAAAACTTTATGGAATGCCTAAGAGTCCATATATCTTGCTAAGTCCTTACCTAATAGGATATCCCTGTTGAGTAAACTGTTTACATACAAGATGGATATACATGTGACATTGCAAGAAAACATTGACTTCTTCTTAAAAATGACCCAAGAGCTTAAGAGATGTGATGATGAAATTAAACAAACTCACCAAGCTATCATTTTATTAAACTCTTTACCCCCTCAATTTGATACTCTCAAGGATGTCATTCAATATAGTAGAGATGATCTAACCATGGGGAAGATCATGTCTGCC
This sequence comes from Rhodiola chrysanthemifolia, assembly GCA_033675395.1. Taxonomy (NCBI): domain Eukaryota; kingdom Viridiplantae; phylum Streptophyta; class Magnoliopsida; order Saxifragales; family Crassulaceae; genus Rhodiola; species Rhodiola chrysanthemifolia. The sequence continues at coordinate 37,642,502 of CM066204.1, forward strand.
ATTGTTCAAAAGAATGAGTCCTTAAGGGTATTCAAAGGAAAACATCAGACTAAGAATGAGTCTAAGTCTGAGGTCATGATGGCTAATGCCAAATCTAGACCAAAGAGTAAAAGGAAAAAGTTTAATAAAACTCCCAACAATCTTCCTACTGACAATCTTGCTGGTAGGTGCCAAGAATATCTGTCTAAGAAATGTACCTATTGTGGGAGAGTGGGTCATCTTGTCACTGCATGCTTTAAGAAGAAGAATGAACAAAAGGAAAAGAACACTAAGGAAAATCAGAATGGTCATACTAATGTGCTTGAAATGGGACCTCAATATGGGAATGAACTGTTTGTTTGTTCTGATTCTATTGATCGTTCTGGTTGGATTTTAGACTCAGGCTGTACCATGCATGCTTCACATGATAAAAATGTTTTTTCATCTATTCAGCTTGTAAATGGTGGTGAAGTTATGCTTGGTGACCATACAGTCCTTAAAATTAAGGGAATTGGGAATGTGCCTTGACAAGTGTCGTCGGTCAAGTCAAATTTGAATTTATAATTCCCTACTAAAGGCAAATAAAGCGGCAAGTAGGGGTCGAACCCTAGAGAGCTGGTGAGGCTAAGTCGTTCTGTAAACAAAGAAATAAGGGTCTGTGTGAGTAATTTGTTGACAAGTGCAAGAGCTAATAATACTAAAGTGAATTCAATCAGAGAAGGTATTGGGTCTAGGGTTTCCTATTGTGACTCGTTTATCATTGAATTCTAATTATCTGATTTCATGTTCCTAAGTGTGGTTACTCCGTTTCAGGTTATAACCTAAGGTAAGGCCATTTCAAGCACTTACACCACAATCTACTCCGTTTCAGGTTATAGACTTCTAGTTCTAGCAAACCTTATACTCCGTTTCAGGTTATATCAGGTTAAGTGCAACTACTTGTTCTAACGGTTTAGTATCAAACAAGCAGCAAACATGGGGGCTGAATTGCTCGGCTAAGTTTTACCATTGCAAGTCTCCACTTAGCTTCACAATTCAGTCCGGGATAAATATGCACAAGAACTAGTAGAACATAAAACAACATTAAGCAAAGAATCTCAAAACTTCGTCACAATATATTGAACCCTAAACCGAATAGAAGGTTTAGCTACTCATGTCCATGGGAATAACAAAACAATAATAATGAAAGCGAAAGAAAGTCTTCTCTATGTCGTCGGCCGAACTGGATGAATGTTGAGAACTGAGGTGCTCCGAGAAGATTGATGCGCCGAATGAGATGCATACGAGGGATGCTTTTGAAAGGCTTGATATGAGGTCTTATTTGTAGCAAAAGTCATAGGGCTCCAACGTCTGTTTTTGGGAACGAGCCCAAAAACAAATTAGGAAACATGTCCAAATCTCTCAACCGACTTTGCTTGGTTTGCAAGTTAACTTGGCTTGCAAGTTAACTTAGCTCGCAAGTTAACTTGACCAACACGCATGCTTAATCCGCCACGCTTGGACGAGCCGAAGAATTGCACCGCCGTGGACTCGGCTTGGACTCGGCTGCAACTCGAACAAGGATGCGGGCCTCGGACGCTGGCCTGGAGTGCGGCCTGGGATATAGCCTCGTGATGTTTTTGGCACAAAATGCCATCTTTAATGCGCGTTTCCTCCTAGAGCTTCCAAAACACCTGTAATGCAAAACAACACTAACAAGTAACTTGTTCGCATAATAAAGTGTCGGAATTGGTGGGATTTGTTGACTCGATGAGACGTATAAATACGGCTCATCAAACCACCCCACACTTAAACTTGTTCGTCTCGAACAAGAACTAAGTCATAGAAGGAAAATAAATACAACACCACAATTTCTTCGACGTCCTAGATAATGCTACATGAATCTGAGCTGCTAGTCTAGACTTGCTTTTCAATGCGTGACTTGTTACTAAGATTATCATGCTCAACATGGAATAAATTGATACGTGTTACCTTTGAGCCGAGATCCAAATCAATTCGGATGAGTGGGAGATAGTCCTCTTTAGACCCATGATCTGCACTCGCTGGTCCGGACTCTCGCTATATGGTTACACTTCATTGCTTTTTCTTGCACGTGATTTGTTCGAGCTTCAAGGTTTTCTGAGCTTTTTTTTTTCTCTTGTTGGACAGCTTTCGTAGTGATTTCTTTGGCCTTTGGCTCTTGATGTAACATTGATGTACTTCACGTTTGTTGCGCATAGAACTTTCACAATTTGACTGATTTTTCCTTGAGCTCTGCTCCTTATTGTGAATTGCTTGTCCTTCTTTTCTTTTTCTTTTGAGGAACGTCCAATCATCGCCCGCAAGCATATGGAAATACCTCCCCGCTCTTTCTCATCCTTGTCCTTTTTGACGCGAGTCAGGCCGAGGGTCGCTCATCTGTTTTCCCGGTTACTTCGGACTAGAGATAGGACGGTCTGTTTTCCCGTCCCGCCTTCCTACATAGACGCTGCAGTGGCGGAGCAAACTCTGAACCATGTTGTCTCGAGTGCTAGCCTTCACGAAATCCACATAACCATATAGTTTGAATCCGGTCCTTTGAGCGCTTGTCAAGTCTCTCCAGGACGTTTCTATCAACTCCACATCCCAGTTTATCTCAACTCAAAAGCACGTAGTAGGTTAAGCTCACATGTTAAAGCACAACTCAAATTTCACGAGAAAAACGCATCTAATTAGCTCATTTATTTCACATTATCAACATTCAATACCGCATATCCGGGAAATAGAGAGAAATTCATACTTTCAAAAAAATTCAATTTTAAGGGAAACGTGCAGACACTATGCAGGTGCAAAAACTAAACTTGCTGACACAACAAACTCTCCCACCCCACACTTTTGAACATAGCCGTGTCCTCACTGCACGACTTAAATTCAAAGACACAACTATGCAAGCAAACAAACGTAGGGAAAAGAAGAAGAGAGTAAAAAGTGAACAGGCACTTCCCTCGTGTGGTCGCGTAATGCAAATTGCTCTTCCAAGGTTATTTGTCATTCTAAACACGTCTGTCGAGCCAGAATTTCCAGATAATGAACTTGGATCGAGGATTCTGGCAGTGTGCCCATGCTGTGCGCACAGGGCCCCTGTCGGTTGGGCCTTCGGACGACTTCGCCAGGACACTATGGGATTTTTCACTTGTCTCCATATATGGGCCATTGTAAGACTATTGGTCGAGCCAGAATCTCCAATTGGCCAAGTTTGTCCGAAGATTTCCTCCACGCCCTAATTCTGCGCCCGGGACGCTTCGCGCTGGCTCGGCTCAGTCAGCCGGTGTTGGGGCCTGGCGCGCTCCACACTGAGGTGCATGTTTCCTGCATAAAAAACATCTCCTTTCCCAAAAGACAATGTGAGGAACATGACTCAAGACTCACATAAATGGAAAACGAAATAAAATAAAATAAAGACTGAGAAACAAAACTTTTGCCGGGCTGCCTCCCTACGAGCGCCTTTGTTTTACGTCGTTGGCTCGATGGTACCTCGTTTATGTTTCAGTGGGAGGCTCGGCTAGGTCAAATTGCTGAACAGTTAGGTCGACCTCGCCGTGATAGTGCTTCACTCGTTGCCCATTGACCTTGAACCGGCCTCCATCTGTCGGGCTCTCTAGCTCAAGTGCTCCGTGATTGAATACCCTTGTTACCGTGTACGGGCCCGTCCATCTAGAATGCAACTTGCCGGGCATCAACCGTAAGCGTGATGAAAATACCCGAACTTGCTGGCCTATCTCGAAAGTGCGCCGAAGGATGAATTTGTCATGGTACAGCTTGGTCCGCGCCTTGTAGTCTGATTGGCTCTCATAAGCCTCTATGCGCAACTCCTCAAGCTCACAAAGCTGTAGTTTCCTGTCCAGCCCGTCTGCCTACAAGTCGGGATTGCACTTCTTGAGCCCCCAGTAGGCCTTGTGCTCCAGCTCGAATGGAAGGTGGCATGCCTTCCCGTACACCAACCGAAAAGGCGATGTGCCTATCGGTGTCTTGTAGGCTGTCCTATAGGCCCACAGTGCTTTGTCCAACCTTCGGCTCCAGTCCTTCCTAGTCGGGTTCACCATCTTTTCGAGTATCCCCTTAATCTCGCGGTTGAAGATCTCCGCTTTTCCATTCGTCTGGGGATGGTAGGCTGTGGAAGTCCGGTGGTGAACATGGTACTGCTTCAAGGTTGCAGCCATCATTCTGTTGCAGAAGTGTGTCCCTTGATCGCTGATTATGGCCTTAGGCATTCCGTATCTGCAAAAGATGTTAGTGCGAAGAAAATCCACAACTGTCTTAGCATCATCGCACCTAGTGGCCTTATCCTCAACCCATTTAGACACACAATCAACCGCAACCAGAATATATAAATAGCCACACGACGTAGGAAACGGACCCATAAAATCAATCCCCCATATGTCAAACACATCATTAACTAGAATAGGTACTTGGGGCATCTCGTTCCTAGCAGAAATATTACCTACCCGTTGACACTTATCACACCGTTTACAATGATTGTAGGCATCTCTAAACACATGCGGCCAGAAAAATCCGCTATCAAAAATTTTCCTACTAGTTCTTTTGGGGCCAAAGTGGCCACCACATGCATGCGCATGACAGAAACTAATAACAGAAGCAATCTCATCATCAGGAATACACCGCCTAAGTATTTGGTCTACGCCTATTTTCCACAGGTACGGATCATCCCACACATAATATTTTGAATCATGCTTTAGTTTCATGCATTGAGCTTTCGAGTACGAGGGCGGAAATTTACCTCCGACCAGGTAGTTCACCATGGAAGCGTACCATGGTACCTTACCTGTGAGAGCATACCGGTGCTCGTCTGGGAAGGTCTCGGTGATGTGCCCGGCGTCCTCCTCTCATACCAGTCGGCTCAGGTGGTCGGCCACAGTGTTCTCTATCCCTTTCTCGTCCTTGATCTCTAGGTCAAACTCCTGCAGCAGCAATATCCACCTAATCAATCGCGGCTTGGCCTCCTTCTTCGTCATCAAGTACCTGATAGCTGCATGATCAGAAAACACAACTACTTTAGTACCGAGCAAATATGACCTAAATTTCTCCAAAGCGAACACCACGGCTAGATACTCTTTCTCGGTGGTCGAGTAGTTCCGTTGAGCCGCGTCCAGAGTCCTTGAAGCGTAGTAAATCACTACGGGCTTTTTGTCCATCCTCTGGCCGAGAACGGCTCCTACAGCATAGTCGCTGACATCGCACATGATCTCGAATGGCTGGTCCCAATCTGGTGCTCGGATGATGGGTGTGCTGTTTTAGCTCATCGAAGGCCTGTTTTAGCTCATCGAAGGCCTCCCTACATGAATCTGTAAACTCAAAAGGAATATCTTTTTGCAAAAGATTAGATAAAGGCAGCGCCTTCTTATCCTTAATGAATCTACGATAGAAACCAGCATGCCCAAGAAAAGATTTAATATCACGCACCGTGGAGGGGTAAGGAAGAGTAAGAATCAAATCTATCTTAGCCTTGTCAACCTTAATACCCTCATGTGAAACAATATGACCTAAGACCACGCCATGAGTAACCATAAAGTGACACTTTTCATAATTGAGCACCAAATTCATAGAAACACATCGGGCTAAAACCGTACTCAAGTTATCTAAGCATGCATCAAAAGTGTCACCGTACACAGTAAAATAAACACCTCAATAAACGTACCTATCATGTCCGAGAATAAACTAGTAACGACCCGCTGAAAGGTGCCGGGTGCGTTACACAAGCCAAAAGACATTCGGCGAAAAGCAAACGTACCGAATGGACATGTGAAGGTCGTCTTTTCCTGATCCTCGGGTGCTATGGGGATTTGGTTATAACCGGAAAAGCCATCTAGAAAACAAAAGTAAGGCTTACCTGCCAGCCGGTCTAACATCTGGTCAATGAACGGAAGAGGAAAGTGATCCTTGCGCGTTACTGTGTTTAGCTTCCTGTAATCAATGCACATGCGCCATCCTTCTTGACTCGGGTCGTGACTGACAGATCGCTTGTCGTCGGAGCGATTTGCACAAATAAATTTATAATAGTCCGCTACTCGCGACTACACTACTGGGTAGTAAGTGGTAAGTAGGGGTCGAACCCAAGGGAATTAGGGGGATAATTGTTCTTTACGTTGGACAATTTTGGGATTGGTTGGTTTTAAAGCTACCAGCTAAGTGATTGATTGGTTGGTTGGTTGGTTTTAGTACTGGAAAGTAACTGATAATTATTACAATTAAAAGAAAGCGTTCGGTTTCAGGGGCCTTGTATTATATCATGTTTATCATTGACCCTTAGTGAATTTTCTAAGTATTCAAACGTGCATCAAGGCCATTCCAAGCACTCGATTTGCCACACTGTCTAGTCTTTTGCAAAAGTGTTCGATAGTGTATCAAGGCCATTCCAAGCACTCGATTTGCACACACCGTCTAGACTTTTGCAGAAAACGTAAAGCCCTTGTTCTATTTAGACTAATACCCCATTCCAAGGTATACTAGCCTGTGTGCATCCATTTGATCAGTCATTCCCGAGCAATCAAATGGTGTTTTAAAGAGGTCAAACTCCTCAGATAAGCTTTGCCATTCCAAGCATCCACTTATCCGAGTATGTTTACGAACTTCCAAGGAAGAGCTTTGCCATTCCAAGCATCCACTCAACCTTGGAAGTTCTGGCCTAATATATGGCACATAGAACAAGTTTTGAATACAGAGAATAAATACTAAAATAGTCTAAAACATTTTATAATACAAGTCCACCCCTTCTACCGAACGACTAGTTTAGCTACTATTTATCGCGCTAAACATTATAAAAGCAGTAAATTAAATACAAAGAAATACTTACAACCGTTGAAGCGCCAAGGAAGCAAGCTTTATTTCCAAAACCACACTTACAAAACTTAGAGAGATAAGTGAATTACAATTTTTGGATGTTTGAAATGAGGAGGAGGAGGGTTGTATTTATAGCCATAAGGGGAGGAGATGGGTGGTGGAGATGGTGGCCATGTGCATTTGCATCCAAGGGTGGAGGAGGAGGAGCAAGGAGGAGCTGCCACATGGGGGGTGGAGGAGCAGCCGGTCACATGGAGGAGGAGCCGCCGGTAGCAGGTGGTGGAATGGGGAGGAGCTCCTCCCTTGGCCACCTTCAAGGGTGGTGGCCGGTCATCTTGTCCAAGCGTGCATTTAGATAGTTGATTTGGAATGTCCAAGTGATTCTAAGACTAATGGTCGAGCCAGATTTTCCAAATTCCATGGTTTGGTCGAGCAATTTGGTCTTGGTGCCTATGCGCGAGGCTTTTACTTGGAATTGGGCCAATCTGCTAATCTGCTCGAATCGTCTGGGAAGCGAAATTGTCCGACTTGTTGGGCATTCCAAACATCTTGGTCGAGCCAGAATCTCCAGATGCATCGGTCGGGTAGAGCGACTTGGTTTGGGTGCCAATGCGCGCCGGGCCTTTGCCTTTGAATTGAGCTAACTGCCAATCTGCTCGAGCATTTGCCTTGGAGTCTCGACAACGTCCACCTTATTTTCCATTTGGAACATTTTGGTCGAGGTGGAATTGTTAGATGAGGTGGTTTGCTCGAGCAACTTGAATTTGGACTCGAATAGCTCGGCAGGCGCGCTGGACGCTGGGCGCGAACTGGGTTTCTCGGTCTTTGGCTGGCCAGAACTTGCGAGCGATCCTTTTTAGCGTAAAACTCCTCTCCTTAGCGTGTTTTCTCTCTAAGCGCCAAAATACCCTGTAGAAATATTTCGGAACTAACAAGCAAAAGTTAAATAGACCAACAGTCTAATTAAGGGGGTTTTACGGTGTTTATGATTCGTATAATTTGGGTCCATCATATCACCCCACACTTTTAGTTGTTCGTCCCGAACAATGCTATTAAAGGGCGGCACTCTAAGTTTGGTTTTGGATTATATGAAAATTAGACTGTGGGACTCGATTTATCCTAATTCATGCATTACTTACTTATTACCAAATTGAACTGTGTAAATAAATAGAAGAAACTTAATACTTGTACCTCCGTGCCGAGATGCAATTTGTTCCGGATGTTTCGGGAGATAGCCCTTTTTAGGTTCCTGGACTGCAACTTCGGGACCGTCTCGCACTATATGGTTTTCTTGTAGCTTTCTCTTAGCACGTGATTTGGTTCGGGTTTCACTGGTTTGAGTACTTTGATTTTTTTCTTTTGGCGAGGGACTGCTTTTGTAGTGAATCGGCCTTTGGCCTTTGATTTGACTTTTTTGAGTACTTCACTTTTTTGTTCGGTTAAAACCTTCACAATTTTGGGCCTTTGGCCTCTTGATTTGCTTCTTCGAGCTTTTCGCCTTTTGTGGTTTTGCTAGTCCATTTTCTCAAGCCTTTTTGGGAGGTCCAATCATCGCCCGCAAGCCTATGGAAATACCTCCCCGCTCCTCTCATCGTTGTTGTTTCGCGCGGGTCAAGATGAGGGTCGCTCATCTATTTTCTCGGCTACTTTAACTAGAGAGAGGACGGTCTGATTCCCGTCCTCGCCTTTTCTTTTCTTTTTGCATAAACACTGCATGGCAAAGATGACTTCAATCTTTACTGAAACCCGAAGTGCAGCCTCCACTGACTTCGAAAACCATATAGTTTGATCTGATCCTTTGATTGCTTCCCAAGCCTTTCTAGGGCGATTTATGTCAACTCCACATCCCTAGTTTATCTCAGCACAAAGGACAAATGAAAAGTTACGTCCTAAGTTTTTAGACAGTTGAATTTTCACAAGGTAAATGCATGAATTTCGGTCCATCAGTGACGATCTCGCCCGCAGCGTTCTTCTCGACCGTGATCCCTGTCTTCTTCGGGACGACATGTACCGGGCTCACCCATTGACTGTCCGAGATCAGGTAGATCACGTCCGCGTCCAGCAGCTTCTGGATCTCCTTCTGAACGACCTCCATCATGATTGGGTTCAATCTCCTCCGAGGCTCCCTAGAAGGCTTCGCTCCATCCTCCAGCAAGATACGGTGCATACACACGGTCGGGCTTATTCCCCTGATGTCCGCGAGCGTCCATCCGGTGGCCAGCTTGTGGCGACTAAACACCTCGACCAACCATCGCTCCTGGTCTGCTCCTAGCCCGTTTTTGATGATGACCGGAAGTGTGTCGTTCTCCCCCAGGAATGCATACTTTAAGTGCTCGGGTAGGGGTTTCAGTTCCACCTTAGGTGCCTGCACAGTAGAAGGAAAAAACACGTTAGACTTAAATAACCGAACCTCATTAACCTCATACCTGGGTGTGAGTGGCCGTGCGATCTCTAATTGGGACAGTGCATCCAGAATGACCTCGGCAAACTCGTATGAATTCTCATGCGAGTACACGGCTCTCTCGAGTGCGAGCTCGAGCGGGCCTGCTCCCCTCTCCGGTTGCACCTCCTGGACTAGGTCATCCAGTGTGTCTAGGGCGTGTACTGCTTCAAACTCCAGTGGGTGCTTCATGGCCCGAAAGATGTCGAAGCGGATCACTTCGCCTTCCACCTCCATAGAGAGAGTGCCGCTGTCGCAGTCGATCTTCATCTTGGACGTCTTTAGGAATGGGCGGCCTAGTAGAATAGGCGCATGATCAGTCGGTCCGCTACTCTCCATCTTCAGCACATAGAAGTCGGTCGGGAACACTAGTTCTCCCACCTGCACAAGCACATCCTCAATCTTGCCTTCGGGCTGCTTGCACGATCTGTCCGCTAGTTGTATAGTGAGCCCTGCAGGTTCTAAAGGACCAATGCAAAGACAAGAGTATATAAAATACGGCAAAACATTAATAGATGCACCGAGGTCAAGCATGCAGTTTTGGATCCTAATATTACCGATTGTGCAAGGGATAGTGTAAGTGCCTGGATCACCGCATTTAGGAGGTACCTTGCGCTGAATGACAGCGGAGACGTTCTTGCTCAGCAGCTCCTGATCGTCCCGAGTGGATCGCCTTCGATTGGTGCACAACTCCTTTAGGAACTTCCATATCTCGGAATCTGTTTGATCGCCTCGAGGAGTGGGATGTTGATCTCCACCTTGCTGAACAACTCCCATACGTCCTTGTCCATGATGTACTGCTTAGGGGCCGGACCTGCATGGGAAACGGAAGTGGAACATGAATGTTAGAATTTTCGGCCGCGAGTACCGGGCCTGTCCTGGGCGTTCCGAGCGCGTCCGGTCCGAGTGTTCCGGTCGGTGCTTCCTCAGGCGCTAGCGGGCCGATGTCCTCAGTTGGCTCGGTGGGCTCTGATGTAGGTTCCTCCTCACTGGTTCCCAAAGCTCTCTTGCTTCTCAGTGTCATTGCGCTGACGTTCCCTCTTGGGTTCGGAATGGTCTGTGATGGCAACCGTCTTGGATCGTTCTTGAGTTCGGAGATCGTGGTGGCAATTTGGGACATTTGCTTGGATAGGTCGGCTACTGCTCCATCGGTCTTGGCCTGGAATTGATGCACCGAGGTAGCTAGTTCCCTCACGATGTCCTCCAGGGGTTTGCTCGATCCTTGCGGACTCGGGCCGGCCTGGTTGTGGTTCGGCCCTCGTTGTTGGTACTGGCCCTGACCGTTGTATCCTCCCTATTGCTGGCGGTATGGTGGACGGTAGTAACTAGACTGCTGGGCCTGTTGAGGGGCGGCCTGCTGTGCTGGTTCCCTCGGGGCATGGTTATCGTTTCGCCAGTTCTGCCCGTTGGCCGCTTGTCCGTACTGTCGGTTCGACCCGGCCCGGTTGTTGTAGTTCTGAAACCCATCCACTGCATTGACTTCGCCTTGGTCTTCTTCCACTATGGTCGGACAAGCATCTGTTTTGTGGTCTGTTGCACCACAAAACTCACACGGCCTTGCCTGGACCGGCTGCCTCCTCATCAGCTGCATCATCATCTCCTTCATCTGCTTCATCTCTTCGGCCATTGAGTTCACCGGGGTGTCGGCCTTTGCAACATTCTTGGTCCGGCTGAATTCCTCCTGCTGAGTGGTCTCCTCTCTGAGCCTTGCGTTCTCAGCCACGTTCGCGACCAACCGCCTTATTCTGCCCAGGGGCAGGTCCATGATTGTGCCTCCAGCCGAGGCGTCTAGCAACATCTTGTCGAGGGGTGACAGGTGTGGTTGGTTAAGTCAAATTTGTATTTATATTTTTCCCTGCAATAAGCTAGTAAGGCGGCAACCAGGGGTCGAACCCAAGGGAGCTGGTGTTGTTGAAGTTGTATCTAAAAACAATAAAGAAAGGGGGTTTGTGAGCAAGTGTTGTAAAAAGCACAGGAGAAAAGAATAACGAAGAATTCAATAAGAGAAAGCATTCAGTCTAGGGTTTCTATTGTGACTCGTTTATCATCGGCTGCTAATGTTCTAACTTTATGTTCCTAAGTGTGGTTACTCCGTTTCAGGTTATAACCTAAAGTACGCCATTGCAAGCAATACACCACAATCTACTACGTTTCAGGTTATACACTTCTAGTTCTAGTAACCCCAATAATCCGTTTCAGGCAATATTAGGTTAAGTGCAGCTGCTTGTTCTTACGGTTTAGTCTCAAACAAGCAGCAAATAAGAGAATTGAATTGCTCGGCTAAGTTTTACCATTCCAAATATCCACTTAGCTTCGCAATTCAATCCGAGATAAATAAGCACACGAACTAGTAGAACATAAAATAGCATTAAGTGAAAAGCCTCAAAACATTCGTCACAATATACAAACCCTAAACTGAATTAAAAGTTTAGCTACACATAATCATGAAAAGACGCATAATTAAAAGTAGGAAAATCTCTTCTCTTCGTCGAAAGCTTCGTCTCCTCTCCAGAGCCGTCTCCTCTTCGTAGAATAATTGTTGATGGAAACCCTAACTCAAAGATCTTATTTACAGCAAAAAATAGGGTTTCCAAGTCTGTTTTTGGGCTCAATTTCCAATTTTCGACCTTGCTGACGTCATCAAACGCGTTGATGACGTCATCATCGCTTTCGGTAGTAACATTAGAAATCGCGTTCGAAAGAGACGTTATCGGTACTGGTCGCGTTCGTCCTTGACGTTATCGATATTGCTAATGTCTCCTTCGAACGCGATCCACACTGAGTCTGATTCTCTTTCTGCACGCCTGTTCCGACTTCGACTCTGGATTTGACCTTCTATATGACCTCGGATGCTCTCGGTGTGAACTAGAGAGTTGTAGGAAATTGAGTCACCTTTGTAATGGCATGTGGCTCGTATTTTTCTAAACAGCGTCCATTCCCAGCACTCCGTCGACTGTCCAAAGGTCTGATCTGCCATTGCGATGTTTTTGGCATAAAATGCCGTCTTTTATGCGCGTTTCCTCCTAGAGCTTCCGAAACACCTGAGATGCAAAACCATACTAAAAAGTAATTGTTCGCATATAAAAGTGTCGAAATAAATGGGATTAGTTGACTCGGCGAGTCGTATAAATACGACTCATCAAACCACCACACACTTAAACTTGTTCGTCCCGAACAAGAACTAAGTCGTAGAAGGAAAAATAAATGCAACACCACAATTTCTTCGACGTCCTAGATAATGCTACATGAATATGAGTTGCTAGTCTAGACTCGCTTTTCTATGCATAACTCAATCGCTACTAAAATCATCATGCTCAACACAGAATTAACTTGATACATGTTACCTTTTGAGCTGAAATTCAAATCAATTCGGATGAATGGGAGCTAGTTCTCTTTAGACCCATGATCTGCATTCGCTGTTCCGGACTCTTGTTATATGGTTATACTTCATTGCTTTTTCTTGCACGTGATTTATTCGAGCTTCAAGGGTTTGAGTTCTTTTGCTTGGACAGCTTTTGTAGTGAGTTGTCTTTTGATGGATCAGTGGTGTACTTCACTTTGTTGCGTGTAAAACTTCACAAATAATTGATTTTCTTTTCTTTTGCTACTGATTGTGACTGCTTGTCCGTGACTCTGCTCTTTTGATGGAGGTCCAATCATCGCCCGCAAGCATAGGGAAATACCTCCCTGCTCTCCCTCATCCTCGTCCTTTTGGCGCGAGTCAAGCCGAGGGTTGCTCGTCTGTTTTCCCGGCTACTCGGACTAGAGATTGGACGGTGTGATGTTTCCCCGTCCCACCGGACCGCATAAGCATTGCAGTGGCGGAGCAGACTCTTACCATGTTGCCTCGAAGTGCTAGCCTCCACGAAATCCACATAACCATATAACTCGAAATTCGGTCCTTTGAATGCTTCGTCAAGTCTCTCTAGGACATTTCTATCAACTCCACATCCCTGTTTATCTCAACTCAAAAGGCACGTAGCGGGTTAAATTCACATGTAGTCACACAATTCAAATGTCACGAGAGAAACGCATCTAATCAGCTCGTCTATTTCACATCATTAAATTGAATACTGCATATCCAGGAAAAAGAGAGAAATTTCATACTTTCAAAAAAAAATTCAAAGGGAAACGTGCTGACAGTATGCCGGTGCAAAAAATAAACGTGCTGACACAACTGACTGACTCTCCCACCCCACACTTTTGAACTAAGTCGTGTCCTCACGGTATGACTTAAATTCAAAGACACAACAATGCAAGACACAAACATAGGGGAAAACAATAGAGAATAAAAAAATGAACTGGCACTCCCCTCGTGTCGTCACGCGACGGTGTAAATTCTGGTCAACCGAGTCGGTCAACATTGGTCAACGGTAAGCCGCGTCCGCATCAGACGTTACGTGCCGCGTTCGATAGAGACGTTAACGTAATGTTAACACCGAACGCGGCGAGATAATGTTGCGGTCGAACGTGATCCGCACTGAGTTGCACCTGTTTCCTGCATAAAAAACATCTCTTTTCCCAAAAGACAATGTGAAAAACATGACTCAAGACTCAAATAAAAATAAAACGAAAGAAAAAAAAATTGAAATAACGAAAAATTTACCGGGCTGCCTCCCTGCGAGCGCCTTTGTTTTACGTCGTTGGCTCGACGTTACCTCTTTAGGGATCACAAGTTAGGATCCCATGGGCGTGTGAGGTCAAATTTCGCTACTCCTTTGTGCTTCTCATAGCCCTCATCTAGTGGTGCTCTCGTGTCTCTCCATCCGGGTTTCCATCCAAAGGTGCCATGTCTCGATCGCTTCCTCATGTATGGACGGTCGGCATCCTCGTAACTATGGAAGTTCGGTCTCTTGCCAGCAAACGCCAGTGACATCAAGCATGTTCCCACGTCAACCTTGGTCCTTGTGGCAAAGAGGAGTGATCGTCCCAAAATAGGAGCTGGAGGATCGTCATCTCTAGCATCTCCCATCTGCAAAACATAAGAGTCAACATCACGGGTGACTGTGAAGGCATCTGAGTCCTTACACTTTTCAGGTGGTGCTGCTTGACTCGTAGCACGTAGGTGTTCCACCGTTGGCTTTTCCGACTCATGACTTGCCTCCAACTCATCTTCCAGGTCATCATTATCGATCACATAGTCTTCGGGAGCTGTCACCTGCACAGAAAATGAAGGAAAAGGGTCAGTTCTAGGTTGGGCATCAGTGTGGGTCGCGTCCGCTGTAGACGTTATGGGCGCGTCCAGCCGTAACATTATAGGCGCGTTCGCTTCAGACATTAGCATCGAGCTAATGTCTTCTTCGGACGCGATCCGCACTGACTCCGATTCGTTTTCATTGTTTTCTGCACCCGATTCGTCCACCACTCCCAATGTACTGATGTCTCCTCTCGGGTTAGGCACTGTTGCGGGTAAGATTGTGACGGAGGTGTTGCATGTGATGTCGGGCACGATCTGCACTGAATCAGCTTCTACTGTCTGTGCCTTATCATCCGTTTTGTGCAGCTGACCTCGTCTCGATCTTGATCTCTGTGCCATATCATCTATCAGGTCCCAGAGATCATACATGCGTACATCCATTACCGAACCTCCTGCTGCATTATCAAGCATAGTACGCTCAAGTGGCATCATCCCATCAAGAAATCTCTGAAGAAGAAATAAATCTGGGAATCCATGGTGTGGACAGCTTCCCTGAAGGGTATCGAAGCGCACATAATACTCATAGAATGTTTCGCCCTGGAATTGCTCAACGGTACGAAGTTTCTCGCGGACCTCAAATCGAAAGGATGGCGGAGAAAATTCCTTTAGAAATAGGGCTCGTAGATCCCAATAATTGGTTTCATAATTTGCACCTGTTGAGTAAAACCAAGAATTTGCGGGGTCAGTTAAAGAAAACTTAAAATATTTAAGCTTGAACCTCTCTAATGGCTCGTCTTCAGGTTTGATGCGGTTGCAGATGGAGTGGAATGTTTGTACATGTTTCACTGGGTCTTCCCCGATGTCACCTCCAAATTGGGGGAGATTCCGAATCATCCAAAACGCAACCTTGCTGCCCTCGTATCCATCTTCCTCACCGTCTTCATCGTTCCAAGGTTCTCTACTATAATAAGAAGACATAGCGAACCATAAAACAAAACAAAAACACAGAAAAAAAAAACAAACAAAAAGAAACAACTTCACCGAAGCGCAGCTCCCCGGCAACGGCGCCAAAATTTGACAGGTGTCGTTGGTTAACACAAATTTGTATTTATATTTTTCCCTGTAATAAGCTAGTAAGGCGGCAAGCAGGGGTCGAACCCAAGGGAGCTGGTGTTGTTGAAGTTGTATCTAAAAACAATAAAGAAAGGGGGTTTGTGAGCAAGTGTAGTAAAAAGCACAGGAGAAAAGAATAACGAAGAATTCAATAAGAGAAAGCATTCAGTCTAGGGTTTCTATTGTGACTCGTTTATCATCGGCTGCTAATGTTCTAACTTTATGTTCCTAAGTGTGGTTACTCCGTTTCAGATTATAACCTAAAGTACGACATTGCAAGCAATACACCACAATCTACTCCGTTTCAGGTTATAGACTTATAGTTCTAGTAACCCCAATAATCCGTTTCAGGCAATATTAGGTTAAGTGCAGCTACTTGTTCTTACGGTTTAGTCTCAAACAAGCAGCAAATAAGAGAATTGAATTGCTCGGCTAAGTTTTACCATTCCAAATATCCACTTAGCTTCGCAATTCAATCCGAGATAAATAAGCACAAGAACTAGTAGAACATAAAATAGCATTAAGTGAAAAGCCTCAAAACATTAGTCACAATATACAAACCCTAAACTGAATTAAAAGTTTAGCTACACATAATCATGAAAAGACGCATAATTAAAAGTAGGAAAATCTCTTCTCTTCGTCGAAAGCTTCGTCTCCTCTCCAGAGCCGTCTCCTCTTCGTATTATAATGTTGATGGAAACCCTAACTCAAAGATCTTATTTATAGCAAAAAATAGGGTTTCCAAGTCTGTTTTTGGGCTCAATTTCCAATTTTCGGCCTTGCTGACGTCATCAAAACGCGTTGATGACGTCATCGTCGCTTTTGGTAGTAACATTAGAAATCGCGTTCGAAAGAGACGTTATCGGTACTGGTCGCGTTCGTCCTTGACGTTATCGGTATTGCTAATGTCTCCTTCGAACGCGATCCACACTGAGTCTGATTCTCTTTCTGCACGCCTGTTACGACTTCGACTCTGGATTTGACCTTCTATATGACCTCGGATGCTCTCGGTGTGAACTAGAGAGTTGTAGGAAATTGAGTCACCTTTGCAATGGCCTGTGGCTCGTATTTTTCTAATCAGCGTCCATTCCCAGCACTCAGTCGACTGTCCAAAGGTCTGATCTGCCATTGCGATGTTTTTGTCATAAAATGTCGTCTTTTATGCGCGTTTCCTCCTAGAGCTTCCGAAACACCTGAGATGCAAAACCATACTAAAAAGTAATTGTTCGCATATAAAAGTGTCGAAATAAATGGGATTAGTTGACTCGACGAGTCGTATAAATACGACTCATCAAGGGGTCTCAGGCCATCGAGCAGGTACTCAATGATAAGCTTCTCCAGAAGTCCGAGGTTGCAGCAGCTCTGTTCCAGTTGGTTGAACTTCTCTAGATAGTCGTACATCGATTCATTAGGCCCTTGTGTAAGATCCTGTAGCTGCCTGCGAACCTGCATTGCTCTGACGGCTGGGTAGTATTTGGCTAGGAACTTCTTCTGCATCTGGTCCCATGTCTGGATGCTACCTGAAGGCAGAGACAAAAACCAATCGTTAGCTGCATCAATTAAAGAGAAGTAAAAGGCCTTTAATTTAAAGTCCTCTACTTCGACTCCATATGGTCGGAGGTTTTGGCAGATGCCATGGTAACGCTGAAGATGTGTGGTGGCCGATTCTCCCTGGCGTCCTGAGAACTTGGGCAGATGGTGTACGACTGCCTTGTTGATTACTATTCCCTCTAGCTCTGGTCCCTCGTAGATGCACCACGGTTGGTTCCGGAAGTTTGGAGCAGACAACTCCCCCATGGTGTGCTCGCGGTAGTAGTACTCTCCTTCATAATTGGCCTCTTCCCTGATGAGCGGCTAAGGTGGCAGTGGCCGTGGAGGTTGTTGCTGTGGAGGCGGCTGCCTTGGTAGTTGCCTTGGGGCAATACCGTTCTGTGCCACTGGTGGCCTTTGATTCATTCTGGCGACCTCCCTGTCCGCACGGTTTCGGTCTCGAATGAGTTGCTCCGGATCATCATAGAATGGGGGTATCACCTCGTTATTTTCATTGACCGGGTCGACCTCATTGTTGTTATCATCGTCAATCTGGCTACCTGCACGAGACATTGCGACGCAGAGCAAATAGGGGAAACCCTAATTCGATTATTACTAAAAACAGAAAATGTCTAAAATTACTAAAAATTCAAAATAAAATAGGAAACGACTCCGGATGGCTAAAAAACACCCTATATCACGAGCGAAGGTCGTGATTTCTGACCGTCTCGTTGTTCCGCTCAGAATAAGGTATTGTGAGCTGAAATCGGACACCGGCAATTCGAATCCTGCTGTTTCGCTGTTCTGCTAAAAAATAACCAAATTAAGACAAAAACAGAAAAAAGAAAAAACAGAAAGAACAACTTCACCGAAGCGCAACTCCCCGGCAACGGCGCTAAAATTTGACAAGTGTCGTTGGTCAAGTCAAATTTGAATTTATAATTCCCTACTAAAGGCTAGTAAAGCGGCGAGTAGGGGTCGAACCCTAGAGAGATGGTGAGGCTAAGTCGTTCTGTAAACAAAGAAATTGGGATCTGTGTGAGTAATTTGTTGACAAGTGCAAGAGGTAATAATACTAAAGTGAATTCAATCAGAGAAGGTATTCGGTCTAGGGTTTCCTATTGTGACTCGTTTATCATTGACTTCTAATTATCTGATTTCATGTTCCTAAGTGTGGTTACTCTGTTTCAGGTTATAACCTAAGGTAAGGCCGTTTCAAGCACTTACACCACAATCTACTCCGTTTCAGGTTATAGATTCTAGTTCTAGCAAACCTGATACTCCGTTTCAGGTTAAGTACAACTACTTGTTCTTACGGTTTAGTATCAAACAAGCAGCAAACATGGGGGCTGAATTGCTCGGCTAAGTTTTACCATTGCGAGTCTCCATTTAGCTTCACAATTCAGTCCGGGATAAATATGCACAAGAAAGTAGAACATAAAACAACATTAAGCAAAGAATCTCAAAACTTCGTCACAATATATTGAACCCTAGACCGAATAGAAGGTTTAGCTACTCATGTCCATGGGAATAACAAAACAATAATAATGAAAGCGAAAGAAAGTCTTCTCTATGTCGTCGGCCGAACTGGATGAATGTTGAGAACTGAGGTGCTCCGAGAAGATTGATGCGCCGAATGAGATGCGTACGAGGGATGCTTTTGAAAGGCTTGATATGAGGTCTTATTTATAGCAAAAGTCCTAGGGCTCCAACGTCTGTTTTTGGGAACGAGCCCAAAAACGAATTAGGAAACATGTCCAAATCTCTCAACCGACTTTGCTTGGTTTGCAAGTTAACTTGGCTTGCAAGTTAACTTAGCTCGCAAGTTAACTTGACCAACACGCATGCTTAAACTGCCACTCCGTGGACTCGACTTGGCTCGGCTGCAACTCGGACAAGGATGCGGGCCTCGGACGCTGGCCTGGAGTGCGGCCTGGGATATAGCCTTGTGATGTTTTTGGCACAAAATGCCATCTTTAATGCGTGTTTCCTCCTAGAGCTTCCAAAACACCTGTGATGCCTAACAAGTAACTTGTTCGCATAATAATGTGTCGGAATTTGTGGGATTTGTTGACTCGATGAGTCGTATAAATACGGCTCATCATGCCTCTAAAAATGCATGATGGTGTGACTAGAGTTCTTAAAAATGTGAAATGGGTACCAAACTTAAGGAGGAATTTATGGTCTGAATCTGAAATTGATAAACTTGGCTGCCATATTGTGACTTATAAAGGTGTTAGGGAAGTTTCTAGGGATGGTAAGGTCCTTATTAGAGGAGTTAAAAGGGGAGGCTTGTATCATGTGATCACCTCACCTGAAATCAATTTTTCCCAACCTAAAACCAAGTCTGATGCTAAAACTGAAATCTAGCATGCTAGACTAGGTCACATTGGCAACAAAGGTTTACATTATTTGCATAAAAATGGCTTGATTGACTGTGTGCCTTCTAACTTGTCCTTCTAACTTGTCTTTACATTATTTGCATCTTTGGGAAGAAATCTGCCCATAGTTTTAAGAGATCTTCATTTACTGTCAACAAACCCCTTGAATATGTTCACTCAGATTTATGGGGCCCTGCCCAAGTTTCAACAATAGGTGGTAGGAACTACGTTCTTTCATTGATTGATCATTATTCTAGGAAAGTTTGGATCTATTTGCTTAAAACAAAAGATGAAGCTTTTGCAAACTTTAAGGCATGGAAAACTATGGTAGAAAGTCAATCCAATCTGAAAGTGAAATGCCTAAGGACAGACAATGGATTAGAATTTTGTAATAAAGCCTTTGATGATTTTTGTGTTGAATATGGCATTAAAAGACATCACACATTCCCTGGCACTCCCCAATAGAATGGGACAGCTGAGAGGATGAATAGAAACTTGCTTGAAAAGGCAAGGTGTATGCTCATCAGCTCTGGCTTGAAGCCCTCACTTTGGGGAGAAGCAGTCATTACTGCTGCCTACTTAATTAACAGATCTCCTTCATCTGTTATTGGCTTTAAAACACCACAAGAGTTGTGGACTGGAAAACCTCCTAATTTAGATCACCTAAGGCCCTTTGGTTGCTCAGCTTATGCTAAAGTTTCCCAAAGTAAACTTAAACCAAGGGCTGTTAAATGTGTAATGCTTGGTTATCCTGAAGGTGTTAAGGGGTACAAGTTGCTTGAAATTGTGCCTGGTGGTTATATAGTCTTGACTGTCATTTCTGTCACCTTCAATGAGACTGATTTTTACCTTAAGAACAAGGCCACAAATGACACTAACCCACAAGGCACACCTACTAGTGTGACCAGTTTTGTGCCTGCCAGTTTCTTTGATGAGCAGGACACTTCTCAAGGCGGGGAACAAGCTGATGAAGAAGAGGAGTTTGATCTGGGACTCTTAAATGAGGATGCTGAACCAGCAGATAATGATAATCAAGGCTCCACTGAGCTTGAAGGTAACTCACAAACTCACCAATCAGGTGGGGAAGATCAAGTAAGCTCACATGACTTTGCTACTGATTTACATTCAGAAAATATTGAGGCAACAGTGGATGGTGTTCAGGGTGTCCCTGCACCTATTATTGATGCTGCTGTGAGTTCTCAGGGTGTCCCTTCTCACATTGATGTGCCTAATGTTAATGTTAGGGACTATATGTTAGTTAGAGATAGAGAACCTAGGAATAGAATCCTAAACAAAAAATATGCAAATTTTGCCGCTGATGTTGATTCTGTTTACATTGATTTTACTGAATGTGATAGTCATGTTGGGCATGCTGGTATTGTTGAGTTTGCTTTCCTTGCTGCTTATCTTGTTAAACAAAATGTGCCTGAAACTTTCACTCAAGCTATTAATGGTGCTAATGCAGCTGAATGGTGGAAGTCTATGCATGATGAAATTGACTCTATGAAACAAAATGGTACTTGGGAATTAGTCCCCAAACCCCCTAAGGCTAGAGTCATTAACTGCAAATAGATCTATAAACTGAAAGATGGCTTAAAACCAACTGATCCTCCAAGGTTTAAGTCTAGGCTGGTTGCAAAAGGTTTTTCACAGAAGGAGGGAATTGATTATAATGATATTTTTGCTCCTGTTGTTAAATACAAAACTCTGAGACTCATGATTGCTATGACTGCTGTTTTTGATTGGCATTTGGATCAAATGGATGTTAAAACAGCCTTTCTTCATGGTGACTTAGAAGAGAAAATCCTTATGAGCCAGCCCATCGGTTTTATTGATCAAAAACACCCAGATTATGTTTGTTTTCTAAAAAAATCTATTTATGGCCTAAAACAGTCACCTAGGCAATGGAACAAGAAATTTGATGCTTGCATGATTAGCTTACATTTCACAAGGAGTAAATATGATACTTGTTTATACCTTAAAAATGTTAATGCTAAATTCCCTTTGTATGTGTTACTCTATGTGGATGACATATTAATGATTAGTGGGGATAAATCTGCCATTGCTAAAATTAAAGGAGACTTAAGTGTTCATTTTGACATGAAGGATTTGGGCCATGCTAAAAAGATTTTGGGTGTAACTATACTTAGGGACAAACAGACTAAAACTATTTATCTTTCCCAATCTGATTATGTGAGTAAAGTTGTTGACAAGTTTGGCATCAAGGATTCTAAACCAGTAAGTGTTCCTTTAGGAGGGCACCTTGAACTAACTAAGGTTGATTGCCCTGTAACTGACCAAGACAAACTTAAAATGAGCAAAATCCCATATGATGTTGCTGTAGGATCAGTTATGTATGCAATGCTTTGCACCAGACCTGACCTTGCCTTTTCTATTAGTGTCTTGAGTAGATTTATGTCTAATCCAGGGGAAAAACACTGGCTGGAAATGAAATACTTGCTGAGATACTTGTCTTCAACTGTTAAACTTGGTTTGGTCTTTGCTGATTTTGATTCACAACATGATATAGTTGGCTATGTGGATTCTGACTATGCTAGTAACAAAGACAATAGAAAATCTACTACTTCTTTCTTTTTCACTTGGGCTGGAAACTGCATTAGTTGGAAGTCCCAGTTGCAGTCAATTGTTGCTCTCTCCTTAACTGAGGTTGAGTACATTGCTGCAACTGAGGCTGTTAAGGAAGCAATATGGCTTAAGGGAATTGTAAAGGAAATTCAGGGTAGATCATGTGTGCCTATCTTGCATATGGATAGTCAAAGTGCTTTGTATCTATGTAAGGATCCTGTTTACCATGAGAGAACTAAACATATAGATGTTAGGTTCCATTTTATCAGAGATATGGTTGAATCTAAGCAGATCATTATCAATAAGATTTTGGGAGAGACTAACCCTGCAGATTTTGGCACTAAGATAGTGCCTAGTGACAAGTTTTTGTTTTGCAGGAAGAGCCTGCACATCCTTGAGTTTCCTTAAGGGTGTGAGGCTGAGCCAATGATTATGTGGATGAGGTTTCGCTCCATGTTCCACAGAATTAATCCCTTAAAGAGTTCTTGCACAAAGTAGGATTAGGAGGGCAAATTGTGAGGTCTCTAATCCTCCATTTGTGCCTCCTTAGGTTAGTATGCCAAGCCAATGAGTCGTAGACTAGGACAACGTCCCTTAGAGGATCCTGTATAGATTTCTAGGCTTGCAGGTCCAAGCTTGTAGACCAGAAGATGGAGCTGATTCAGTCTGAAGAAGCTGCAGGAGCTAGGTTTGAGAAGTAGCTGCTGAAGAGCCAAAACACAGTCGTTTTGGTTTGGAGGCAAAGTCAGTTATTTTAGTTAAAAGGAAGCTGTGACCTTTTGGACTATAAGCGGGAGATTTAAACTTAAATGGAACGCTGTCGTATGGACGAGCGCGAAAGACGGCTTTGAGTTCTTCTCGACGCTGTCGTTTCGACCGGCTTCTTCATCCGCATATAAGCTCCCCTGATTTGGGATTTAGGGCACCGAATCGAAATCGATCACCAGAGAGAAATTGGAGCGAATCTTGGAGCAATCGTAATCGAGAGCTAGTTCGAGAGGTTCGTCTCATCAAGAGTGACATCGGAGTACTGCTATTGCCACTCGAATTCCGTCATCAGAGCAAGCCGCGACTGCGTCTTGGATTGGGCGGTGCGTCAACTGACTCCGGCCATCTGCTACGGAACGCTCGACTCTTCTCACTCAGGGAAGTCTCGGTTCTTAGTTTTTCGTTCGTGTCTAGTATTCCAGTTAGGGTATTAGTCGGTCATTGGCTTATTGGCTTGGATTAGGAAACTTGTAATTGTGCAAACTCTTTGGGGGATTATAGTGGAATGTTGGGCGAGCCTCCCCGTATGAGGCTCCAAGCAGTAGGGTTTACTCGAAGCTTGTATAACGTCTTGTGTTCTTACTTTCAGTCCTCTACAAGATTTTGCCCAATTGAACAATTTCCGAAACTTGACCTAATTTGTCTAATTGAGGGTAATCGGATTAAGAGAACTTGAGTATAATATATTACAGTATGAACTACGATCGACTTGCAATAATGGATCAAAACAGAACGAAAAACGCACACAAATTTACCCTGGTTCGGCACCTTGTGTGCCTACTCCAGCACTAAAATGTGGACACTTTTTATTGAGCTTTCGAATGAATAAAATGTACAAGAAGTGTTTAGAAACTCTAGCGAAGCGAATACAACCACTCAAAGCAATCAATTTCTACTGAAAACGAAAACCCCAAATCTGGCTTCCAGAATCCTAGAAATCGAATTGCAGAAGAATATGAACTGAGTTCACCAGGCGCGCCCAGCTGGAGTTTATACAAGGTTGTAAAAAACGCTAGACGCTAGTCGGGCGGAAAGGGTCCTTGAAGATTAATCGGGGCCTAGGCGGGGATTAATCGGTTTTACAAAAAAATTAGATTTTTCCGCCTAGACCCGCCCAGATCCGCCTAGGCTCCGCCCAAATTCGTCTAGACCCCGCCCATCCGCCTAGCGCCTAGACCCGCCTGGGAACGCCTAGGCCCCGCCTAGATGGTCAAAGGAGTTTGACCGATTTATTATCTGATTTGAACAAAATCGGATCGGATTGTAAAAATGCTCCTGCCTAAGTCGATTTTTAGAACACTGAGTTTATATCAGTAATCAAAACGACGACGACGCAGTGAGATGAATTTAAGCCGAGCTGGAATGACGACGCGTAGAATAGGCGCGTTCTAATTCGAATGTGAAGACAGACGACGATGTGTTGGCTCACCCACCTGAATTCCAACACAGGTTGAAACTACCACTACAAATTAGTAGTCATGCCTCGTTCAACGAGATGGGTAATGATTTTAGGAGTCATCCTGAAATTGGTCAGTCTTCTAACTATGTTGAACATCAAACAGATAATTTTCAAGCTAACAGATTCTTCAACATCATAAATTCAAGTTCAGAGCCAGCTTACGAAGGTTGCACGACAGAGACGGAGCTATCTATAAACATGAAAATGCTGGCAACAAAAGCTAACTACGGATTATCCGAAGGCGCATTCAACGCAGTATGTGGAACGATGAGAAATCTAATTGGGGGAGAGAATAAGATCCCTTCTTCTTTTAAACAGTCAAAAAGGCTCGTAGCTGATCTCGGAATGGGGTATAAACGGATTGATGTTTGTGTAGGTGGTTGTATGATTTACTATGGCAGTGACGAACATTTGACAGTATGTCGTTTTTGCAAGGAACCAAGATATCGTCGTCCAAGACGAACAGAAAATCCTGCTTCTTACCAGCGAAATGGGAGAAGATCAATGTTTTATTTGCCGATTATACCGCGAATATAGAGACTTTATTTATCGGAGACTCTGGCAGCAGAAATGTGCTGGCATGCTACACCAAGATCAGAACCGAATCGCATGGTTCACCCGTCAGATGGGGAATCGTGGAAGCATTTTGATCGGTGCCATTCAAGTTTTGCGGCCGAGCCAAGAAATGTTAGATTGGGCTTATGCACGGATGGATTTAATCCTTGGGGCATGTCGACTAAACAGTACTCGATCTGGCCTGTGATGGTAACACCATACAATTTACCACCGTGGTTGTGTATGAAAACGAGATTCATTTGGTTAACGATACTAATTCCCGGTCCCTCTAATCCGAAGAAGCGTTTGGACATATATCTTAGGCCTCTAATTGATGATCTTCAACATCTTTGGAATTTTGGGGTCGACACATACGATGCAAGTCGGAGGGAGAGTTTTAGAATGAAGGCGGCACTCATGTGGACTGTGTCCGATTTCCCCGCGTATGCAATGTTATCGGGATGGTCAACACAAGGAAAACTCGGATGCCCCTATTGTATGGACGACACCAAGACATTCGTGTTGAAGAACGGCAGGAAAGTGTCGTATTTTGGGTGTCACAGACGCTTTTTACCAGCGAATCATCCATATCGGACTAATACTAGGAATTTTTACAGAGATCGAACCGACTTTGACGGACCAGTCCAATTTCGCTCAGGGGAAGATGTTTACGAAAGGGTTAGAAATCTAAAATACATATGGGAACAACTACCTAATGAGGTTTTCGCTGGATTCGGTGTGGGACACAATTGGACAAAGAAATCGATTTTCTGGGAACTACCTTACTGGACGGATATGAAGCTTAGACATAACCTAGACGTGATGCACATTGAAAAGAATGTGTTTGAGAATTTATTCAACACCATGATGGATGTGAAGGGAAAAACAAAGGATGACGGAGTGAAGTGCAGAAAAGATATTAAGTTGTATTGTCGTAGACCAGAATTGGAACTGAAAAACTATGCCGGTCGTCTTGTAGCAAATAAGGGTAAATATCAGCTTACAAGAGAATACCAGACCCGTGTACTTGTTTGGGTGAAGTCTCTGAAGTTTCCTGATGGATTTTCCTCTAATTTGGGAAATAAAGTGGATATGAGCACACACAAACTAGTAGGTTACAAGTCTCACGACGCACATATTTTCATCGAGCGACTCATGCCCATCGCGTTCAAGGGTTTTTTACCAAAACATATATGGGAAGCTGTATCAGAGTTGTGTACATTTTTCCGAGATATCTGCGCATCTTCCCTTGAAATTGAGCGAATGGAACAGTGGCAGGCAAGCATATCTACGACACTGTGTAAGCTGGAGACCATATTTCCACCATCATTTTTTGACTCAATGGAACACCTCCCAATTCATTTGGCCGATGAGGTGCTACTTGGCGGACCAGTACACTACCGTTGGATGTATCCGTTTGAGCGTTTCATCTACCGTCTTAAAAATTTGGGCCAGAAGGGAAACAGAGCCGAGGTGGAAGCAAGCATTGTTAACGCATACTTACAATTGGAGACTTCATATTTGGGATTCGACTACTTGGATACCGAGTTAACGACTAACAACATACGCTTAAAACAAAATGAGGTTGCAACATCAGATTTCGATGATCCACAGATTTCTATTTATAATTACCCAGGAGTTGGTGGCAGTAAAGTTAAACGGAGGGTATTAGGAAGCGACGAATTCAAGAAAGCAACGCATTACATATTTAGCAATACGCCTGAGCTTGAACAGTATTTGGAGTTATTTGAGACCGGCTTACGACAAAGACGGCCGCGATTAAATGATCAGCAAATATACAATGCTATATTAACGGAATATCCAGAATGGTTGTCCTCCCATGTAAGTTAATCATTCTACATTTGTTAATTAATTGCCGATGTCGTTAATCGTCATACATAATTTGATGTTTAGGTGTGGGAGATCGGAGAAACATTAGCCCTACCACAATGGATTCACTACTTGTCCGGTGGATTTCAATCAGACGTCACGTGTTCGGCGACATACAAAGTGAACAACTACAAATTTCACATTGAAAGCCACGGTGAAGGGAGAAACACGGTGAACAGTCACGTTTACGTGAAAGGAATGGAGGGTACACACTACTACGGAGTGATTGAAGAAATAATACATATCAGATGTAGAACCAACCATCGCCTGAAGGTTGTCTTGTTCAAATGCCGTTGGTACGACCCTCAGTTTGTTAGATCATATACCCGTCTAACGGGATTGTTATCGTGAACACTCACAGACCATACCCCCGTTACGACCCTTACATTCTGGCCCAGCAAGCGGTCCAAGTTTACTATGTGACGTTTCCGGGGTTAGCAGGACAAAATAATCAAGGTTGGATTGCAATTTGTCCTGTGAAACCTACAAATGCAATAGACATGGAAGTAGCAAATTTCCCGTTCCAAGACGACGGTGAAATGGGAGTTGAACTGCCTGTATTGCCGATAACCGAAATCGGATCCGGGAACCTCGCTGATGATGAAATATACGAGTACAGCGAAGGAGACAGTAACGACGACCACGTAGCTGATAATCCATATACAGAAGAGGAGTCTGACGAGTCGTCGTGAATAATTCATGTAAATTGACATATAAATAATTAATTGTATGGTTTCAATTTTCATTTGCCTCAAGTATGAAATACGTAAATCTAAAATGTCTGTTTGTAAGTATAGTGTTATACAAATATGATAAGGGCTGTCCACGTGTATACAAATAATTTAAGTTGTCATACAAGTTTTAATACTACAGCGCTTTTTCTAATAAAACGCCGTTATAAATGTACAATACGACAGCGCACGTGGAAAAAGGGCCGTGAAATAATGTGGTACGACAGCGCCTCTGTAACGAAAGCGCCCTTGTAAGTAATTAAAACAGCGCTTATAGACAAAAACGCTGTTGTATCCAAACTACGCCCACCGTGTATACTAATAATTTAAATTGTCATACAAATTTTACTACGACAGCGTTTTTAAAGAATAAAACGCCGTAGTAAATATACAATACCACAGCGCATATATACAACGCGCCGTGAAATATGTATGTACGACAGCGCCTTTGTACGAAAGCGCAATTGTAAGTTGTTACAACAGCGGTTATGTATTAAAGCGCTGTGGTATTCCAAACTAAAAACGCCCGCCGTAATCGCCCGCCTGAATTCCTAAAACACATATCATTAACTCTTGAATTAAATAAATGACATGCGTATTTTAATTTTTATGACATTTGGTACAACCCCAATTTCTCCATTCTTCTCTCTTACAAGCGGCTTCCAGAATTTGCCCGGATTTCTGTCCACAAGTTGCGTCGCCCAGGTATGGAAACTTCTTGTCTGCCTATCGGCGTCTTACTCCCGTCAGCTTAATGTTGTAACCACATTTAGGGTTTACTGCCTTTATCCGTGTGTTGTAAATTGATTGAATCGAAGACCGAGTACGCTCTATGTTGAATTCATTATACAGTTCACTTGTAATGAATATTGAGGAAACAATTTGTGGTTGGCAGTGAAAATAGTCGACTGTTGGTTTGCTGCGTCGATTTCATTTTCTGATTAACATCAGTGGTTTTAAATGGACGTGGCAGGGATATGGGACCACAGAAGAGGAAGGGTTTAGCTAAAAAGAATACCAGGACTCGTATAGGTACCGTCAGCTCCCAACAAACTCGGCTAACGGATGTACGCCCACCGAGACAGTCGAATCATGACATTCCTTCACCTCGGGACAATCGGCAGAATCCAGAAATGTCAACACATTCTATTCCAGTACATGATCCTCCAGTAGCGAGAATGGGGGCCGATGACCGGCAACGTACAACATCAACAGGGGACATACATCCAAGTCAGGATGTGTACAGACCTACGATAGATTCACAATCCGCTGGCCATAATCATATGGATGACGCCCAACCTATACAGGAACCAGACGATTTCGACATGGACGAGTTACTGAATGATTTGGTGGGGCCGTCGATGGGGAACATGGAAGCGAATTTGGAAGCCGACGGGAGGGAATCACCTGACGAATATGATGACGATCACGATGACTCAGTTAGGCCCGAATTCATCAGAGGTGGGACTTCGGGCGGAGGCGGAGTAGGTGAGGAGACACCCTTGGGCTCGATGCCACATGATTCTCGTCCTTGGATCACTCCAGCTGGTGATGACAAGTGAGTATTCAAAAGTAGTACATATATTTATACCGAATTTTTTTGGAGTAACCATATTGAAAAATCTTTTAACTTGTGATTCGAGCTTTGACCCCCCGTCAGCTGTTAAAAAAATCGGGCTCCAATGTATTGGTCCTGGTTTTAAGGTTGGTTGGACGACGATGGGGACGTGTGATCTACAAGCTCCAGTGAAGTGGTTTCGGCACTTTAAGGTAAATTGTATTCTAATTTGATTTAGTTGCGTAAATATTTTTCTACTTTGTTTTCCTCAAACGGATTATTGTTAATCTGAAGCTTTATTACAATGTTTCTACTAAAAGGATTTTTTTAAACAAATATATAATATATTTCTGTAGAGCTTGTACCGGTGGGATCCGATCCACACCGACCAAATTGAGGCTAACTTCAGGACGAAGGCAGCAAAGATACTACAAGATACTTGGAGGGGTTTGCGAACCGGGGCGACTAAGGGCCCGAAATGGTTGACCGAAGATCACAAAGTTGCGGGAAAGGCTCGATTTAACACGGACCCTTCATTCAAAGCCCGCAGCGAAAAGAACAAACAGTCGTATTCAGCCCGACATTCCAGAAACGGCCCAGTATTGCACGCCTTTGGATCTAGACCAGCACACTTTCACTTTGCAAAGCTGGTAATACTGATTAATATAAAAATGTTAAGCCATTATCAAAATCAATTATTGTAAGACATTATCATTATATTTGCAGGAAAAGGATAATCAAAGACAGGTGTTGCCAACTGATATATTTGACAAGAAATACAAGCGGAAGGATGGGACGTATTTGATACCCGACTGGGAGAACAAAAGGGTATATTACACATACCAATGAAATATGTTTATTAAATTTGTTTACCTTAATCTTCTATTGTATTTTCTTATTACATTTGTTTCCTAATTTCAAAATATATTTGTTTCAGAAAGAACTTGCTGATGCTGAAAATGTGGTACTGAATGGTCGCGTTGGGGATGAAAGGGTACCGGATGAAAAGTTGGTAGAGGTCGCTGCATCTGTCATGGGAGTTCATCCGAGGTCGGGGATACCATATCTTTATGGTCCTGCAGCGACATTAGTATCGGACAAGTTCTCTTCGACGGGCAGTCAGTCGTGTGCAAGTTCTCAGAGAGTAGCGAGGGGCCAATCATCGGACAGTTACACTCAGGAGCTGATGCCGCGTTTAGAGCGCATGGAGTCCCGACAGGAGGCTGATTTGAGGCGTATGGAATCCCGCCAGGAATCCTTGAAGGAGAGCATAGATCAAATGATGCAAATGCAGGCGGCGATGATGAGGATGCTTACTTCTACTATCCATCAGCCACCTTCCAGCCGAAGCTCGGATGGAAACAACCCTGATCCACGAAATCAGGTCTCGGAGGAAGACAACCCCAGGCATTAGACATTTGAAATTTGTTTTCACTCGAAATTTTTGATATTTTAGTTGCGAATTTTAATAATTAAAAATTCGAAACAATTATAATTATGCAAACAATTATAATTTTAATAATTAAAACATCGAAACAATTATATTTATGCACACAATTATAATTAACAATTACAATTAAATTGCGAATTTTAATTAAATTATATGCATGGGAGTGACGGAATATAGATGCAATATTGCCGATAATATGCATTGACGCAAATTTATCGGAACAATGACGAAAATAGGAATGACGGAATGCAGATGTAGTCTCGATGGAAACTTATATGACGGAATGAAGAGGAAATATTACCGATAATATGTATTGACGCAAATTTACCGGAACAATGACGGAAATAGTAGTGACGGAATTGAGATGGAGTATAGACGCTAATATTATTGACGCAAAGTTATCGGAAGAATGAAGGAAATATGGAATGACGGAAAAGTAACTAACCATCGACGGAAACGTTATTGATGGAACTAAGATGGAAAATGGACGGAAAACAGGCAACGGAATGAAGACGGAATAATGACGGTACAAAATAATGACGGAATAATTAACGGAATATCGACGGAAACTTAGATTGACTATATTTAGACGGTATGGTAACGGAGGATGGAAACGGAAATATGTCGGATTGGTGACGGAATTATATGTTCCGTAATAGTGACGGAATTGGATCGGCATGTTGACGGAAAAAAGCGACGAAGTGTCGACGGAAAATGTTTTCCGTCGGGAAAATTTGCGTCACAATATTTGTTGACGTTAAGCTGACGGAAACTACACTTTTTCCGTCAACTTTCAGTCGGTTTTCCGTCTGTTTTTGGACGTCGGAAATTTACACAAAATTAGTAGTGTACGCCGTTTCGACTAAATTACAAATTTCAGTTTGCGCCAAGAACTAACATCCTCTTCCTTAAATCTGCATTGGCTTCCAGCAATCTCCACTGTATCCCAAACACCACATATTAACATTACAAACTAGCCAGCTCAATAAAAACAGAATAATACTAGCAAATGTGAGATCAAAATCCACAGTACACATGAAGTTGACATAGCACGGCTGCTCAATGAAATACTGTGTTTGTTGCCAAATCAATTTTGAAACCGAACACAAAATAGAGTTTAAATTTGGATGTGACCATGGATCGATGCCGCATCAGATCGATACTTTCCGTTTACTTTGATCTTTTTCTGGAACAGGAAGAGAGTTCATGCATTCTCCTTGAAATTATATGCCCTTCGGAGGCATGCAATAAATATAAGATTTTATATGTGATTATAAATATGTTGATAGAGTAATCTAACTTTATTTAGTAATTGGTGCCTGAAACTAATTAATTCATTGAATCCACCGGCTTACCAAGCAAAAGAGTCAACACAATACATGAATCATAATCAATCTCAGATGGTATATATAACTTCACCTAATATGATCTGTCTAATAAAAAGATATTCAAAATCTTCATTCTTAGAACCAGATCAAAGGGCAAAATGGTAGTTTTACCTTAATGAACCCCTATATATCATCCCAAAACCCTTGAGTCTATATCCAAAACCATATCACAAAAAGAGATGTGCCTGTTGGAGGCTGTTCATTTCTGAAACTTAAACAGGTCCTTTCAAAGAAGATGAAGAGGGCATCATCAAGATGCAATTGTTTATCTTCGATTCTATTGAGTCAATAATCTATCAGAGGAATATGGTAAACCCTTAACCTTCAGTTGGATATGTGTCCTTTTTTATATTCCCAGCCCTATTAATTCCTTTCCTTCGGAATTTAGTTTGTGATATCCGGATCATAACATGCATCTCTGTAAAAAGTAAAACTAGACTTCTGATGGTTTATATTTTGATGTTTTTTCTTTGAGTCTCTCATGGTTTTGTATCCTACAGCACCTATGGTAATTAAAATCGATGGTGTTGTGTGTATGAGAGTTTTTACATACATCGTACTTGTTGGTTATTATATACAAACAAATTTAATTATAAGATAATTTTTGTAATACAGATGATCGCCTGAGCTTATTCTTGTATTCACTACAATATGAAGGGAGTGCCAGCGGGCGTGTATCAATTGGAACATTGCGGAACTACCTTTAGCTGCAATGACGTTTGAGAAGTATCAAGGCCAGAGGAATGCTAACATGAATATGCTCAGAGTCAGAGTTGTGTTATGCCGTAACAATTTTTTAGAATTTTGTGTCTTTCAAGTCAATCAGTTTTTTTGCAATTTATGTGTTTTTCAAGTGTGTGTCTGTATTTTGAGGTTTATGTGTTTTTCAAGTGAGTGTCTGTATTTTGAGGTTTATGTGTCTTTGAAGGAAGAAGTCCGTAGTTGTTCACGCAAAAGATTCGCTCAAACGTATAAAAAGATCCTTCTCAAACTCACTCGGCGAGACTTTTCATACTGAGTTATGATCATTTTGTACTATTTTCTATGTGAAAATCTGTATGGTTCAATAAATATATTAAAGTATTTCTTTTTGTTGATCCGAAATTTGAAAAAATGTGTTTGTTATTCCAATAAATTTGGTATCCAAAAATTAATTTATTTGACTGTAACTAAATCTCGACCTTGGCTAGCTTCTAATTTAAGTTTCATATTCAAGGTACATCATTACATGAATAATATCAACGTTCATCTAGGAAATTAACTGGGGCGAAGGCACCAGATGGGTTGGTCGGGCTCCAACCCGAGTAAGATTGATAGCCAAAACCCCGAGTGGGTTGGTGGCAAAAAAATAGTCATGTATATATATAACCCAGCCAAGATTTGATCCATGCCTTTCTCAATGTGCA
This sequence comes from Rhodiola chrysanthemifolia, assembly GCA_033675395.1. NCBI lineage: Eukaryota > Viridiplantae > Streptophyta > Magnoliopsida > Saxifragales > Crassulaceae > Rhodiola > Rhodiola chrysanthemifolia. The sequence continues at coordinate 37,675,689 of CM066204.1, forward strand.
ATATTGCACAATGCAGATTATCTTATTTATTTTTTCACCTATTAAATGTGTAGTTTTGATATGATTGATAATTGATAAAGAAATACTTTTAGTATGCTAAATTCGTAATATAATAAGTTTAAAATTGCATGAATTCTTCGTGCTAGATAGGTAATTATATTTGGATACGGTGTGGGTTTTGAGCAAAAATGACTAGTGATTATTTTTTACCTATTGAGTTTTGGAGATGATAAATTATGAAAACCTTTTTTTTGTATAAATAATAATTAGTTTCTTTTGTCACGCGTACTCTTAGAAAGAAAAAAAACGATGAAACACAGATTTATTTTGTAGTATTCATTAAGTTTTTTATGAGTCTTTGAGATGGATCGCTTTATAGTTGCCATTGTATTTGGATAATTGAGTGTGTAATGTGTAGATTAGTTGATTTGTATTCAGATTTTCATCAAGGTATATATTTTTTATCGGATATGATTTATCATTATTATACATATGTTATTAAAGATTAGGTTAAAACCAAAAAGGCGCGGCAAAATATTTTAACCCGGCCAAATTTATGTCCCCGGCAAAACGTCCCCCGAATTTTTATTTCGGGACAATTCCGGCGACAAATTCCGTCGCATTTCTGGTGAAAATATGGGGCAAATCCGGTAACTGAAACATATCCTCTTAATTCCCCCTGAATTTCCTCGAAATTAAGTCCTGGGCATTTCCGCGGAAACTTCTAGGACAAAATTCCGAGACATTTACGGAGGAATTCCGAGGACAAAATTTTGGGTGTATTTTGGGGAATTCTAGAAACTTTTAAATTTAAATATTCATATTATCTAATTGATTTAAAAAAGGAAATTTGATTTTAGTTTTGAATTTTATTAACGAATTCTTTTTTTCATTTATCTAATTTTCTAATTAAAACAAATTATTTGCATAATAAAAGAAAAAAAAACGACAGCCATTCTCAGCCCATGTCTAACCTCTAATCCCTACCTAATTTAATAAACTTTTATTTTTTCCTGACCCCTTCGCCATTGCCGTAACTTCATGTCCAACATCATATCTTCAGGGACGATCCAGATCTGGATTTTTCCATGTCCAACATCTCGATGTATTTCCCCCATTCTTGCCTTTGATTTCTTCAGGAGCGATCCAGATCTGCACTGCTGCTGCGTCTGGCTCGACTACAGACAAAAATTCTAGATTTGGACTGCTTCTTTTCTGCTCGGCTAGTGATGAAGACTTGAACGCTGAATTGATACTAGTTGGTCGATTTGGCTACAAATCGCATGAGAAGAACTCTGGTCGATTACGGCCTAATCGCATTGGATGTGCAGGTGAAGGTTAGGGTTTGTGAATTGAAGATGAGAAGAATGGGAGATGAATCGGTGATGGTTTCAGTTACAGTGAGTGGAATAGTCGATTTGTGTGGCATAGATGAAGACATAGCAGTTTTAGAGGGTGGTGACATAGAACCATTCTGCCTGAATTACGCTGGAATTCTGTTGGAATATTTCAGGGGAAATTCCGACGAATTTGTGTTGCCCGAATAATTTTTGCAGGAATTTCGCCTAAAATTTTTGAATTTTTGTTGGTATTGTCGTTCTCTCCGAAATAACGCCGTAATTGCCTCGGAAATATTTTGGCGGAATTCTGAAGCATTTATGTTGCCGGAATAATTTGTGTCGGAATACCGCCGGATATTCTCAGGTTTTTTAGGCCTAAAACTTTCCCCCAGCATACTCGCCGAAGTCGCACTGGAATTTTTCCGGGAAAAATTTAGTAGTCGGAATTTCGCCAGAATCTGTCGCCGGAAAATATAACAAAATTTGTAGTGACTAGCATTCTTATCGTAGACTCCACTCTGGCGAACTGTCACACATGACATAGTTACACACTACAAATTTTGGAAAATTTTCCGTCCACAAATTCTGTCGCCAGAAACGGCGCCGGAAAAATAATACGTCAAAATTTCGGCACAAATCCGTCACCAAAAATAAATTCGTTATATTTCCGGCACAATTCCGTCAACAAACATTCCGTCGCGAATAAGTACTCGGATTATCGACGGAAATTAAGTGACAAAAATGTGACGGAAGCTGCCCGTAGATGTTATTCGCTCACATTCTGTCGATTTTCCGTCGGTGTATACCGTCGCCTAATTCCGTTCACACTCTGTTATCATTCCGTCGCCTAAATTTTTTTCATTTTTTCTGTCACATTTTCGTCAGTATTCCGTTACTGATTAAGTTACCGTTATTTAGTGATCGTTGTCTATTTCGAAATTTTCCGTCGATATTACATTTGTTTTTCGTCAACGTAGACGGAAATGTGACGGAACGAAGACGGAAAATAGTACCCGTACAGATTTCAGTTTTGCCCTATATATATAAGAGAACTTTTTACATCATTTAACACAACATTCATTTCCAACATTTTTTTCTTTTCCAAGAAGACAAGTTTTGCAATATATATTAGACATATGATTCTAAAGAATTTTATGTCTCTTGGATGATGATGAGTTTCTTACAAGACAACTGAAATTTGCTGAAAAGGTGTCGTGAACTCACCTAGTTGAATTGCAACCAGACTGGAGTTGAGAATTCAAACCAAAGTGATGTTCTGAGAATTCTCAACATCAGTCTGGTTGCAATTCAACTATGCGAGTTCATGCCGCCTGTTATAAAATTTTATGTTGTCGTGTAAGAAACCCATCTCAGTCAAGAGCCATGGAATTCTTTAGAATCATCTTCATTCCTTTTCCAGTATATGTTGCAAAAATAATCCGTCAATTTTTCGGCACAATTCCGTCAATATTCCATTACAAATTTAGGTACCGTTTTTTAGTGAAATTATTTTCACATTTCCGTCATTATTCCATTACACTTTAAGTTACCATTATTTATTGACCGTTGCTGATTTCCGTCACCTATCCGTCATTATTCCTCACTTTTAGTTACCGTTATTTATTGACCGTTGGTAATTTTCGTTACATATCCGTCAGTTTTCCGTCACTTTTAGTTACCGTTATTTATTGACTGTTGCTTGTTCATATCTTTGATGGATGAGTTATCCATTTTATCCGATAATGGTTTTGATTGCAACTCTAATTTCTTCGAGTTTTTCTTCGATCCTCATCATCCTTTCTTCTGTGAGAGCGGCTGGATAGATTTTGTTTTTAATTTTTTCTAATTCTTGATTTTGCGTAACAAGAATGTCTAGGATATCGATGTTGAAATTGTTATCGTTACCCACTCCCCCCTCTTAAGAAGGTTTTTAAGTTTCTTAAAAACACTAGGGTTTTTACTAAACTGTTCGCTTTGGTCTTTTTCTAATCCTAGAAAAGAACTAATCTTACCGATTTTAATCCATACTCCGGCGAGTACTTGATTGACGTTGTTTGCTTGGTTGATCAAGTTCTGAAACGTCGGCTTTTCAGCGCTGAAGGCGAACGTGACGCTTTCAGTCTTCTTTTGCTCGAGATCTTTGAAGATCAAGATCTTTCCTTTTTTGTAGATGTGCGGGACATCTGGCGTGAAACCGGCTTTGCTGGTACTCATTTTATCCAATTAGGTTGTCTAATTGATTTCCTATGGCATCAATCCTTTTGGATATATTTGCGAGCGCGTATTTGTCCAAAGTAGGGTGTTTACTACTTTGTCCTATTTCTAACCGTGTGTTAGAAATGCTCTTTCTGGTTTTCTGGCCCAGATAGTCTTTATCTTTGGCAATGTCTATTGCCCAAGATTTATCTTCAGATGATAAGTCACAAAACTTATTATCTTCGATATTTCCAATATTTGAAAAGACATCGTCTATTTCAATATTAGGGTTGTTTTTATAGTCTATAGAATGATGACTATTGGTTAATGCATAACCTATAAGATAAGTGACTGAAAATACCTTATCTCCTTTGCGCATGAGGTCTGATCTTTCGAACTCGTGTGCAAGACTGAGAACCTAGTCTAGGTTCTGCGTGTTCAGGCTTATCGCGTATTTTGGGTAGACTGTGAACATGAACTTGCCAAAGGCTAAGTTTCCTATTGCTGCTCCAAGAATGCAGTCTCTTCTGTTAATGACTCTGTTGTCAATTAACGCCATCTTGATTGGTGTATCAATTCCATTTCTGAATTGGGCTTTCACCAATATCTTGACTGCTCCGATGTGAAGCATATTGATTTTCTTCCTGATATCTACAGGAATCTTTTGTAATCTCGAGTTTACCCCGGATCTTGTTAATAATGGTAAATAAAGATTAAGTGTTGTGTGAGAAATATCGACAGACATTTCTTCAGTTGAAATACAGTAAAATATTTCATTCTTTCTAGACAATGATTTGATTAATGTCTTTAACAAGCTAGGTGTGTTAAACACTCTATTAGTTGTAAGTCTAAGTTGTAACTTAGCTATGTTATTTAACAGACTTTGTTGTACAGTTAAATCGGAACTAGATCCTTTTTCATTTTCAACAGTGAAAATTTGCATATCTGAATTAAGTGATTCAGTTGTTTCTGAGCTGTCCTCAGGATCTTGATAATTTATTTCTAAATTATTCATTTTAAATAGTGAAAATTATTTATGTGGGACCCGCTCTGATACCAGTTTGCGGATGATCTGTTTGCAACTGCGGATTTGTTGCCTAATGCTGTTTCTACAGCTTCTATGTTCTGAATGACAGGATCAAGTGTCTTATGATAGTTATCTAGATTATCTAGATTTTGGTTTAACCTAACTAGGTTGCCTAGACCTTCGTCTATTGCTTTTAGATTTGTGGATAATGAATCCATAAAAGGGTTTTTATTGTGATTGATACCAATCTGAATCATAAAACCAGTCATAATAACTTTCTGAGAGATTGTAATGTCCTGAAACTGTTTCTCCAAAATAGTCTATGTCTTCTAACTCGTTCATTTCTTTTTCTAAGTTGATATCAACTAGATTAAGAATCGTTTCTTTTATGTCTAAAGAAACTTCTTTTAATAAAAATAAACTTGTAAGTTTATATTCATCTGCAATCCTGCTGGAACATGGAGTTTCCTTTGATGAAGCAATGACCGCTTGTTTGCTTTTTGCCAAAGCAACAGGCGTTAACGGATTTGTTAACTCTTTACCGGTAGCCGTTTGCTCCAGAGTAGCTTCTGATTTGGAATTAGAATAATTCCCCGGTTCAGTAGTAAACGTTTTGGCCCGTTGAAACTGTTTCAACAGAAATAGCTTTGACCTGAGGGTCTTCAGCTTGTGCCCAAGGGCCTCATGCTCAAGTGTGAGCAATCTTTCTTCGAGCTCTAGCTCTGGAATACTCTCCATGGAAATGTTTTCTCTCAAGGTGTATCAGGTTTAGTGATTTTGGTGTGAGGAAAACTGAAAGAGGGTGTTCCCAATTTATAGGAAGGTGAGAGTTCTACCTAGTATTTCTATCAAGACTGAATACCAAATACGTATTCGTATTCCATTTTTTATTATACCCTACTGGTTCTACCAATTTTTCACTTACCTTCCGCTTGTTTCCTTCTTTGCCTTGGGATCTGAAGCATATCCGGCATATCGGGCCGTCCATGATGCTAGCTAATATTTTCAGATCGGCTATTCCTTCGCTTCTTTCATTCTTCCGAGATCATTGGTCACCTCCACTCGGAACGCGAACCACAGAGGGCTTACTTCGGCCTCCTTCCTACCGCCTCCATCCGCTAGAGCTTCATGTGTGTTCACCCTTGAGTTTGAAAGATGGAAGTAGCATCCATTTTGAATCATAGCATATCATCCTTCTGGGAAATCGATATGTGCAGAGATATTTGCGTGCTTCATTGCTTCCGGTTTTGAAGTAGTAAGCATTGGATAAGTGTTGGAAAGATATATGTGGAAGGGTATTTTTTTGATGGAAATTGAAATACATAAAGGTATGCCTAAACAGGCATCCTGAAGGACATACTAAGGTATACCCCGAACGGCTACCTGTTACACACTATGTGCCTTATAGGCACTACTCACGACTGTACATTGAAAGCTTGAAAGAGAGAGAGAGAGAGAGTTGGGTGTGATTTCGATGATCTCCGATCTCTTCTTCTCCTCCTCTTTATAGATGCCGAATGGGACATCAACTTGCTCTGCAAGTTTGCTTGTAGTGGACTCCACTTCTTCTCCTTTGTCAAAAAAGGCAGATGAAAAACCATGTGCGCCGCTGGTTTCTTTGGAAGTGAGCGGACTTAAAGTCCTGCTAGGGGTCCTGCTTCAGGAAGAAGTTGGACTTTTGGTTCCACAATCAACAGTCTTTGAGAGGGACCCTTTTCCACTTGCCTTGGTGGAGGAAGAGCTTTCTTCTTCTTGTTGGTCATGTTTTTCAAACATGGGGACCACATCTTTTTAAAAAGCCGCCATGGTAGTGGGGGCTACTTCGATAGTCATCTGTCTGAACTTGTCTTCAAACGTGATGATTTTTGCCTTGTCTTCAGCTGTAATTACTGCTGTAGTCTTGTTGGTAATTACGCAATGTGAATTGCATCTCTCCCCGTCTTGAATTTCATCACAAGAACTCCCAAGACCTTCATCTATATTAAAGTCATTGTCCTGAGAGGTTGGTTCAGTGGCTACTTCGGGCCCACACCATCACCTTTGGACTTCTCTCGACCTCCACAACTTCATCACCATCATCATTAACACGTGGTAGATTCATCGGACGATCGAGGCTTAATTTCATGAGAATCGCGCTTCTAGGAGAATTCCATTCACAAGAATATTCTCCATTTACATTGGCTGGGGCATCTGTGTTTTCCTTCATTCGAACTAGTACATCCTCTGCCAATCCTGGTTAAGCAAGAGCTCACTTAGCAGACTGATTCAGAGAAAAGTAGATGATTAAGAACCAAGTAGATACCTTGAGTTATCGTATAACTTCTCGTGAGAATTTAACAACATCCTGCATTACTTCGTTAACAACTGCTTTATTCGTAATCGCCTTGGCACGCTGGGCAAACCTCGGTGTGTTGAACGTTTCACTCCTGCAACTGCACCATATTAAGAAGACTGTTAGATATCTCAAATGGAAAGTAGAATTAACAAGATGACAGAAAAAAGATACCTCTCAATTATACGAGGTGAAACTGATATTAATTAGTAGTATGGTCATACTCCATTTAGAGGACAGAAAAAAGATGACACAAATAGCGGAAATTAGTATCACCTCTGGGCCGGCGAAACAGCTCAAATCATTGCCATTTTCGCATTTCCATCTAGAGAATCCCGTAGTACCTCATTTATCCTTCCAAAAAGTCGCTAAAAACAACGGGCGCCAAGCCCTACTGAGTGCTTAATAGATCAACTTCTGACAAGGCATAGGCTGGCCCTCACATAGTGTCTTTCCATTTCCGGTCTGTCTTTCGAAGAACATCATAATCAGGATCAACCAAATAAATCGTGCATGTTCAGGGTAGAGACGTTTCCATACTTCGATATATGTCAATTTAGAGCAGGGTTGGAATCACAGACGATGAATGACACTAACGTACAAGACGGGAGTCTTTTTTTTCTTTTTACACGTAATTCAAGTTATATGTTCTAGCTGTCATACAGATTAAACAATAAAGACAGTGATTCAGCAAGTTCAAGCAGGTTGCCATCTTCAACGTTGTAATAAGGGGTGAATTCATCACTCCAATTTCAAGGACTGCCTTTCTGTAGCCTTTAAGATGAAGAAGAATATGGATTATGTCGTCAATTATCATTCTCTCCATCATATCAGATGTCTTTCTTTATCTCTTCCCACCTTCAACTCTGAAATTTGCGAAGCCACAATGTTTATGAACTTAGACTCCGCACCCCTAACTCCTGCTACAAGCTACCTTTCAACTCTTCACGTCCTTCCTATATTTTTCTATGCCTTCCAAGCAATTCTATATGCTTTTCCTCGATATTTGCATTTTGGTCTAGCATACGTGCATGTCCCCTGCATAGCTATATGCATAATTTCTATGAGCTCTTTTGCACACTGCTTTCCCAAATCTAATTTCAGCATCTGCCTTCGAATAATACACATGCTCCCGTCTAGTTCAATTAGAAACTCATCAGCGAGGGAAATCCATTGGCTTTCTACTTCATTAAATTAGAAAGAGACCAAGGAATTGCCACGACAAGCGGTCTTCACAAGTACCCTTACCCAAATTACAGGGTAGGAAACGAGAACCTAGGATGCTCTAAAGATCCTAAAAGTATGACTTGGCCATTCGGCTCAACAGAATGACTTCCATCTCGGATCATCTTGAAAGATATTTCTTTGAAATATCAATCAACGATAATGATTGTACAGAACTTGTACAACTCATGGCATTAGAAGAAGACGAACTTCACGTCAAATTCCAAAGCAAAGACCTTTGCATCAGGTATAACTATAATATTAAGGAAAATATTATGGTCAACCAATCCAAAGAGGACTCTAGTTCAGACGAACCAGACATAGAAATGGGAAACTTAGGACCCATAAAAGACCAAGCAAAATCTAGCGCAACCGCCGCAAAAAGATATAGGCCTAGACAAAAACCCTCCGCCACAAACTCAGGAAACACAATCCCTGAAAGAAACATCCATGCCGGAACAATCAACATCGATTGCATCAAATAACATGGATGAAAGAAAATAAATAATTGACAGATGGGCTACAGGAATTAGCTTCACAATTCAGTCAAACATTGACGACTACCAGACCGGTAGCACAGTCCTACTCCTGGCTGTACACAAGTTAGAAGGAATCGTCAGAGAGTTTATCAAGAAAACAATCTGGAACGAAAACTGGACGGGAGAAATGATGCTAGAAAGGATTCTAGACAGTCTCTATACAATCTTCCTTGGACTCAACATGGTTGAAGACAAAGACGAAGAAATCCTCAAGGAAGAAGAAAAAACCAGACAAAGGCTTATAAAGATGCAAATTTGAAACATTTGCTCCTTTAAAAAATTCACCTGCGAATATGAGAAGAATCTCTTTAAAAAATTCACCTGCGAATACCCTGCATTTATTAAACAATTCCTCACAAAGCTTCCTATCATTGGAGAAAGAAGTTTAGAATAATTAAGAAGAAGAACGACGGCTAACACCATCTACTCTTTAGGACTCGCAGTCCGTATTGTTGAAGAACAGATTAAGAATGTCTGTGATCTCTCAGATAAACAAAAGTAGCTTAAGAAATTCAACAAGACATGTTGTTCTAAGCTTGTTGACGAAGTCAACACCTTTGGATGTACGCCCACATCCAAAAAGTATTTCAAGAAGAAATACAAATCCAGATACAAGAAAATCTTGAAGAAGAAAAGAAAGCCTTTTAAACCAGTCAAGTATTTCAGAAAGCCCAATATGGAAAAATCCGAAAGGAAAAGATTTTGTCCTAAAGGCAAGCCCAATTGCAGATGTTGGATCTGCAGTGAAGAAGGACACTATGCAAATAAGTGCCCTAACAAGCAAAAGTTTCCAAAAAAACTTAAGCTTATCATCGAAGCAGGATTCAATGGATATGAACCTGTTGAAGAATACTATCCAGAAGAGGATACAGTATTCACCCTTACAGAAGAATTTCGCTCTTCGGAAGATGAAGAATCCACGGACTCAGAATGAAACAAGCTACGCTCAAGGATTGGAGTCATCTTACTTTTCAAAATGAAAATATCATGAAAATCAAGGAAGACATTCAGATCAATATGAATGTTAAGGAAAACATTCCGGTCAAAATGGAACCAGAAGAAGATTTGACATCTGGCAACAAGACAAATGCAAACTCAATATACATCAAAGGACAACTTAAATTCGATGGATTTAAAATGTTCCATGTACATTGCTATGTCGACACAAGCGCAAGCTTATGCATCGCAAGCAAATACATCATTCCGGAAGAACTTTGGGAAAACTCCTCATTACCTATCTCGGTAAGAGTCGCAAACGGAGAATCCGTTAAGATCACTAAAGTTTGTAAAAACTTACAAATTAAGATAGCCGGTGAGATATTCCATATCCCCACAATCTATCAGCAGAAACAGGAATGGATCTGATACTTGGTAACAACTTCATCCAGTTGTATGGTCCGTTTATTCAATGGACAGACATTGTTGCCTTCACATTAGACAATGAAGACACCAGAGAAAAAGACTTAATCCATGTGACTAAAGTCAGGAAAGCAATGAATTTCGGAAAGAAAGGTTTTTTGGAATCTTTAAAAAAGAATTCAAAAACTATTGCTCCAACTCCGGTCAATGTTAGTAAGGACACTATCATTGAACTACCCACTTTTAAAGAGGGGGGAGTTACAGAAGAAACTTTCAATTTGAACTTACACAAATTGAAATCAATTGAAGACTTATTGGAAAAAGTCTGTTCAGAAAATCCCATTGACCCTGAAAAGTCTAAAAAATGGATGACTGCTAGCATCAAGCTAATAGAACCAAATACGGTCATTCGGGTCAAACCAATGAAGTATAGTCCGCATGACAGAGAAGAGTTTTCTAAACAAATTTGAGAACTACTAGACCTTAGGTTAATCAAACCTAGTCAGTCTCCTCACATGTCTCCAGCATTCTTAGTCGAGAATGAGGCAGAGAAAAGAAGAGGAAAGAAACGTATGGTCGTCAACTACAAGGCGACCAACGCTGCAACAATTGGTGATAGTCACAATTTGCCATGTATGCAAGAACTGTTAACCCGAATCCGAGGGAAGACGATCTTCAGCAGCTTCGACTGCAAGAGTGGTTTCTGGCAAGTACTACTCGATGAGGACTCACAGCTCCTCACCGCTTTCACATGCCCTGATGGACACTACCAATGGAAAGTAGTTCCGTTCGGACTCAAGCAAGCACCCTCAATCTTCCAGAGGCACATGCAAAATGCCCTCAGAGGCTTGGAAAAAATATGTTGTGTCTATGTCGACGACATATTAGTGTTTAGCAACACAGAAGAAGAACATTATAAACATGTTCCAATGGTTCTCAAAACCATTCAGATGTATGGAATCATCCTTTCAAAGAAGAAAGCAAATCTCTTCAAAGAAAAGATTAACTTCCTAGGGCTAGAAATAGACAGGGGTACACATACTCCACAGAATCACATTCTGGAAAATCTTCATAGATTCCCAAATCAAATTGAGGATAAGAAACAGTTACAACGTTTTCTCGGCGTTCTAACATATGCAGAAGCTTACATTCATAAGCTTGCAGAAATCAGGATACAGGTTAAACTAAAGAAAGACGCAATTTGTAACTGGACAGACTCCGACACCAACTACGTCGAAAAGGTAAAGAAAAAATTAGGTATTTTTCCTAAACTTTATTTGCCATATAATGAAGACAGTTTGATTATTGAAACCGATGCTTCTAACGAATTCTGGGGTGGCATTTTAAAAGCCAAAACCACAGAAGGTGAAAAAATTTGCAGGTACAGTTCTGGATCGTTCAAACCAGCAGAACTCAACTACCACAACAATGAAAAGGAATACCTCGCGGTCAAGCGAGTTATTGAAAAATTCTCAGTATATTTAACTCCGGTTTTATTTCTCATTCGTACTGACAACAAATTTTTTACATATTTCTTGAAGACAAAAATTGCAGGAGATAGCAAACAAGGTCGCTTAATCAGGTGGCAAATGTGGTTCGTACATTACCAATTCACTGTGGAACATATTCCTGGAGATAAGAATTCCCTTGTGGACTTTATGACGCGAGAATTCCACGAAGGTAAAGAACACCACTTTACTTTAATCATTGCAGGTAATCCCGGCGAAAGAAAACCAGAGGCGCCCCTTGTTTCACCCCTCAACTTTCCTTATAAAAGAGGCACTCCCTCTTACAACTTTCCTCACACCTCAGATCCACCAAACATTGTCAGATATACACATGGCGAGTATTAGAGAGCTTGAGCTCCAAGAAAAGCTCATTGAGCTAGAGATTAAGACCCTAGTGTCTAAACTTGAGGCCATCCGGTCCAAGGTAATTCTGTTGAAACAGTTTCAACAGGCACCAACGGCTACGACTGAGCCGGGGAATTAGTCCAATTCCAAATCAGAAGCTAGTCCAGAGCAAATGGCTACTGGTAAAGACGTCCCAAATCCGTTGAACCCTGCTGCTTTGGGAAAAAGCAAACTCATAACCCTTTCCCCACTGGGATCCGTTATGCATAAACTCGTCTCCCCATTGGAGTTCGGGTCACAAAAGTTCGAACCAAACGGTTACAAAAAGGCAGTTGAAACAAACATCAACTCCGCTTACTACGTGATATAATCAGGCGAGTATAAAGGAATCTACACAGATTGGGATGTAGTCAGTTCTCTCATCAGCGGAACAAAAACCAGTTGCAAAAGGTTTTCAACCCTCGAACAAGCTAGAAGAAGCGTTGAGGCAGTTGAAAAGGCCACAGACGCAAACATCTTCTTGGAACCTAAAACCAAGAAGAAGAAGAAGAAGACTCTCGATGCAAAACCAAGTGTAATCACTTTCAGCAGCAATCAGACAGAAGCTGAAATTGAAGGAATTTCCTTTGAGAATTTCCGAACGCTTTGGTCCAAAGCACGTTGCGCAGACCAAGAAGACCTTTTGGCAGAAAAGTTCTTCACTGACGACAAAGCAACCAGAAGCCTCTACAACTTCATCGAAGGTGCAAATCCGCTTCTAGTCTTCCAAACCCTCAAAGTTGGGCTCGTAAAGACTATCTACGTTGTGTGGTGATTATTTGGAAGCCAGTTGTGAACTGCTATACTATGGAGCAAGGGGTGCTTTGTAGATAGACCCTTGACCGGAAAGGTCATCTTGTACCACTTCGAATGAACTCCACCTGTGAGGGCTTCAGTAATTTTGTGCCAATTGGGATTCTCGCCAATGCTCAGAGCACCTCCTTCTATGCCAAAGTAGTCATTTATACCGTCTGGAGTGATAACGACCTCGTTACCTCTCACACTAGCCATGCCGTAAGCTGCACTCTCAATATCAGCAAAACCTTCTGGTAAATTACAATAACTTCCCTCAACAGGTTTGCAGCAAATGGTTTGGCCATTATGACAGACGGCCACAGATCTAGCTCCTTGATCAAGCTCACAATTTCCTTGTCAGCATATTTGTCAGCCTCCAGCACCCTTTCGGCCACAATCCTCCTCTTCTGAACGAATTTCCACCTTTTAGCATGATTGTTTGAAACAAACCAGACACCTTCTATAACAACTCCAGACTCAAACTGGACCTTCTTCCCTGTTTCTTTACTCTTGCCAGTAGGAGAACTCGTGTTAGCTTTCTTCGTTGCTGGTGAAGCAACCCTCTCTTGTCCAGAAGCTTCAACCTCAACTGAAATTTCTACTGGGGTAGGAGTAGAAGCCTTCCTTTTCTTTGGTGCTTTCTTCTCAGAAACTGTGGGAACTCTCACATCAGCATCTTGACTCAGAACATCCTTCTTCGACTTAGCTGCTGGCTTTGACTTGGCGACATGTTCCTTACTTGCTGGAACATCTTTCTGAATTTCTTTGGCTAAGTCGGACATCTTGATTGATTCATCTTCAGATTCCTTACTTTGCTCCTCTATCTCTTCATCCACAACCGCTTGATCTGGTTGATTGACTTCACCCTCTTCAGCATTTTTAGAGTTGAATTCTTCTTCAACATAGTGCTCAACAGCATCAAATAAACTTTGCAAGGAATCATCAACTTCATTGGACTTATTCTGGGAAGGCTCTTTTTCCTCAATGATTAGCACCTCAGTATCTACTTTCGCAGGAACTGCCTGCTCCTCTGAACCAGCACCATCAGCTACTTCTGGTTCTTCCTCATCAGAACTCTCAACAGAAATATCACTCTGCTTCTCTTCACTAATATCTTTATCAGCCACTTCTACATTATTGTAGGTCACAATATTTCGTATCAAATACAAAATAATGTTTTACAAATGATTTATGCTTGAAGCAGAAGTTGTGTTCGTAATCTCAAGTGCTCCTCTGATTCTACTGTATTGCTTGCTTCGGTCTACTCAGCTTGATGTGTGCGGATGAAGGCGTAGCGCAACGTATCTTGCGTAGCGAGGGTCTTGATGACTTGATCTCACGTGCGCAGATGAAGGCGTAGTGCAACGTATCTTGCGTAGCGAGGGTCTTGATGACTTGATCTCACGTGCGCAGCGAAGTAAGGGTCGCGGGGACTTAGTCTCACGTGCCTGCGTTGCGGTTGGATGCTCTAGCAGACGATGTTGGGATGCTTGGGCAGGCAGCACGTACTTGTCGGTTGCTGGCGGCTGACGCTTCCTTTGAGAGCACTCTTCTCTCTGCTTTCTTCTCAAATTTCAGAGTGTCCTTCTTTGTGAAGTGAAGTGCTCTATTTATAGAGTTCACTAATGGGCTTGAGATTGGGCCCGTGCTTTGGGCTGAGTCTAACTCACGGACCGGGCTTGTAGCTTTGACCCAAATATCCCTTGTGGGCCAGCCCATTTATACTTTAATAATCTTGATTTGGTCCTTAAACTTTTAGTGTCTACAAATTGCCCCCTCATGATCATGTTGTGCGACACAATTTGAGTGTCTCAGCGTGACGTGATCGTGAGTGATTGACTTGAGAGTCTTGTGAATGTCGAACTTGTCGTAAGAGCTTCCACGTAATTTTTTTTTGTCACCATGTCGTTCTCCAACTTGACGGTTGACTTGAGATTTTTGTGAATGTCGAACTTGTCGTAAGAGCTTCCACATAATTTTTTTTTAGTCACCCTGTCGTTCTCCAACTTGATGGTTGACTTGAGATTTTTGTGAACGTCGAACTTGTCGTAAGAGCTTCACTTTCTTCTTCGTGTTTGTCATCTGTTGTTTTCCAACTTGGCGAATGACATCTTTTCGAACTTCAAATGAGATTTTTTTTACCGTGAACAGTAACTTCGGGATGAACAGTAATTCCAGTCTTGAACAGTATTTTTTTTTATTTTTAGATATAAGAATATCTTATCTAATAAGTAAATCAAACTGGGCCGAAAGATTTGGTAACCATAATCCCCAAAAAATCTGCGTTGGTCATGCTATATATTCACTCCTCTGATCAGCTCTAAAAACCCTAACCGTCTTTGAAAGCCGAAAGCTCGCAACCACAACAGGTACAAAGACCTCCCTACACTCCTCGTATGTATGCTTTCTGATTCTGAATTCTCACTATCCTGGTCTTGTTCTGATGATGCTCCAACGCCACTCTCGGTTTGTTTAAGGAAGCTTTTCAGATGAATAATAGTCTGTGCCTAAATTTCTTTAGTTTCTGTATGCAACTTTGTCTCAGATTGTGAAGCTCCCCCAAAAAAAATACATTCCGAACCACATTATGTCAGTTCCCACAGGATCAACGGAATAATGAATGGCCAGAGCCTTACAGGTGATGGGCTCAAACTTGGATTTCCACATAGCTTTGTACTCAGTAGAACCAACAAAAATCTCAAAGGCCTCAATTGACCGAAGCCTTATTACTACCACGTCTGTGTACTCCGTGCTGTTGATGTTGAAATTCATGCCTTGAGTAGATTGGACAATTAGGGTTTTTTTTTTTTTTGTATTGCCATTTTTTTGTACGACTGTATTGAGCAACGTGACTACATCTTGTCTCATTGATTTTCTTTTCCTTGTTCATGACTAGGCCCCCTTCTATCTACAGTTGCCGATTTTACTGCTCTGACGTTGATGCGCTGTTGTTGACGACACTTTGACTTGTTGTTGAGAGACCAACCCGCTATCCTTCTTTGCGTAAGACTGCTATCCATCGAGGGTAGTTTCACACTTTGAATACATTGTGTCAAGAAAGATATGCTTTTGAGGATTCTGTCACCAAGACTTACGAGTCTAAGGAGATTGGTTTTTAAGTGAGACCGTTTGTGACTCCACCAATTTCCTGGGAATTCTTTATTTGCCTTAATTTCTTCGACATAGTTCTTTCATTTTGTGACGAACTCGCGTTGCGATACAAGTCTCTACCAAAAGAAGGCAGGTGCAATGGTGCTCTTCTTGGACTCAGAGGAGAATGGTCAGCTGTTTCTGAACATCGCGCCTGACTCAGAGGCTATGGAGGACAACATAAAGCAGAAATTTCGCGTGTACCCGTCGATGTTGCGCCCGACTGTGGATTCGAATTCAGGTGCCATAAAAGAGATGTTTCCGCCCGAGCTAACATTGCCCCTTCGTGATGTAGTGCACGGTGGGCCTGCTTATCTCCTGAAGAGTCTTTTGAAGGAAAAGGAGTCTGAAGATACTCGACCCCCTTTGCTCGGTCGAAGGATCGCCAAGGGCATTGTGCGGTGGGGTCCCAATTGTCTGAAGATTATTGGATACTTTACCCATATTCCTCTTTACTGGGAATGGACTGAAGATGTGATAGCGCGATGTTCCGCACGTTTGAAGAATGCCAACATCTATGATGCTGTATATGCTTCTTTGTACCAGTACGATCGTGAACCTCAAATAGTGCGTGCCTTCTGTGAGAGCTGGTGCCCTTCTACGAATACATTGCACACGGTAGCAGGCGAGTGGTCGCTTTCGCTCTGGGATCTTCACGAGATGGGTGGACTTCCAGTAGCAGGGCGCAGGTATGATGAAGCTGTGCCAATTTTTGAGAATATGAGAGACAACAGAGACAAGGTCAAATCTATCCCTCGAGCATGCGAGCGCTTGCTTGGCGCCTATTGCTCTCTTGCATCCCTTCCAGAATCAAAGAATGTGGTTCGTGCTACGCAATGGGTCCAGTATTGGTGCAAGTGCAAGAATTCATACAACAAGCCGGGTAGAGAGCCAACTCGTAGAGTAGACAGTCAGCCGAAAAGCAGCCATAATCCGAGAGGAGAGATACGTCACAAACCGCTAGAGTGGACGTCCGAGGAGATGACCGTCTTCAACGAACTTGGAATTGTTGATGATTCTGAGAGAAAAACGGTTTATCTAGCAGCCTTTTTGTCTTATTGGTTGTGCGTCTTTGTACTACCCGAAGCAGAGGACCCAGTGGTCAGGGCTGGTACTTTCGAAGTAGCTGTGCATATGGCGAAAGGCTCAACATTCAGTTTGGCGACACCGGTGCTTGCTAGCATCTATCATGGTTTGAATATGAAATTATATCCCCTGTTCAAGCAAG
Organism: Rhodiola chrysanthemifolia; assembly: GCA_033675395.1. Lineage (NCBI taxonomy): Eukaryota > Viridiplantae > Streptophyta > Magnoliopsida > Saxifragales > Crassulaceae > Rhodiola > Rhodiola chrysanthemifolia. The sequence goes on from CM066204.1 coordinate 37,692,771, forward strand.
TGTTCTGGGTCGTGTTTCGACAGACCTTGAACTCTCTCCACAACAGTTCAACAAACAGATCAAACAGAACAGTAAAACTGGAGCACGCACAGGATGATAACCCAGTTCGGCCAGGCCTACTCTGGGGGGTTTCCCACACCCGGAAAAGGGACAACAAATCTTTATTACGAGTATAGGGTTTCCACAGGGACTTACACTTACACCTTGTAATAGCCTCACCTCAATACTCCGTCTCTCAGATTTGCAACCGAGGTTCACCGCAATTCCCCTCGATCCCCTTCGTTCAGAACCTGCAGTCCGAACGATCTCGACCTTCTCCAGAAGCTCGGATGCTTTCTCTCGAAAGCTTGATCACCTTTGTTGTGTGCCTCCATTGATACGCTCCAGACAGTCTGAGTTGCACTTGATCAGACTGCACTTGCACCGATGTATTCTCAATGAGAAAACACAACCGGTCGTCGCTTTCTTCTTCTCCAATCAGCAGGGTATGCTCGTGTGTGTTTGATCTTTGAAAGCGATAAGAATTAAGGCTGCCCTTGCATTGTACTTGTATGCTCGGACGAAACCCTAATTCGCACAAGATAATCCCATCAAATATTTCGGAATATATTCCAGAATATTTGATGCATATCTTTCACAAATCCTTGGAAGAATATACGAAGTCGTCTTCTTTCCCAAGCAAGTCACGCCGACTTCAATGTGCATATTCATTCGAATATCTTGCTCGGATAAGTCGCACGCCAGCATTAACTTGACGAAATCTTCGTTGCCAATATCTTCCGGAAAATATCCTTGCGTCTGCTCCACGCTGTACATGAGTGCTAGGATATGTTCGAACTCCCCCTGAACTCCTGCTCGAACTGTCTAACCACGTTTTGCCAAACACATGCCACTCAAGGGAACATCAATCTCCCCCTTGGCATTTTGCCAAAACCAAATCTACTAGATAACTAGATCTATCTAACTATCTAGACAGTCGAAAACCTTGAGGGAACAAAAAATGTCACCACCTCAAAATACTCCCCCTTTTTGCCACAAACTGGCAAGGGGTCCAATCTAGTTCGAACAGCAAATCAAACTGTGCCAGAACAAGCACAAAATAACTAAAGTTTTTTTAAACGAAAACTGAGTTCAGAGAGATTGAAGTCAGTGGACCTTTATGCAGACACATCATCTGTGGCATCTTCAGAATCTGCATCATCAGATTCATCTTCACTTGGGTAGCTAAGGGCACGAGCAAGCTTATTGATGCGCCTGCGTTGCTCCTTGTCCGCAGCAATGATGGCATTAAGATCTCTGAGCAACTTGTTACGCTCATCACGGCCCATTCTGGCTCCCCCTCGACTGGACTCCGCCACAACATTTCCTTTCTCCTTGAGATCGTTCACGTGACGCCCTTTAAACAACTTGTGGTCAACGATGAACTTGCTGGGAGCCTTTGAGAGTTGGTCAGGCGAGGCCTTCAAATCAGGAGTTTGATGGATGATCAGCTCGTATATCAGAGACGGGAAGCAAATCTGATGCAGAGACCTCATCGAAGTGGCATGTTCAGCAATCTGTTGAAACATTACTCTGCCCAGGTTGAACTTCAGCTTATTCCCTATCTGATAAAGCAGTTGAGCCATGTCCTTGTTGACCGTTGAGCGATGAGTAGACGGCCTCCAGTTGAAAATAGCAATGAAAAACAGCATCGAATAGAACGTAGAAAGATCCGATGTATGCACAACTGACTCAGGCCTCCACTGAACAGAGCCTGCAGTGATGGTGCTCACTACCTTTTCAAAATCTGACTCCACTTCATCAACAGCTGGGTCGTCCATGGCGAAGAATACATTGATCAGCTCAGGATCAATCTTGATCCTTCTCCCTCTGACGAAGAAGACTCCATACTCAGATTCTCCAACAACCCCGAAGAGAGGGGGTAAGTTCGCCATGGTCTCACGTACCAACTGCTCATTGAAGGGTTTGCCCCTGCTCAATGTCCAAAAAAGATCAGATTCTTTCAGAACCGTAATCACATCCTTCCCTTTGTAACTGGACTCTACTAGCACCTTCTCAGGAATGATCTTCCTTTTCGACACACAGCTCCATTTCCTACTTGCATCACGGTTGACGAACCAAACTCCTCCCTTGACAATTCCTACTGGAGCTGAATCAGACTCAGGAGATGGAACTTTGCATCTTCCAGCATCCACTGAAACAGGGACAGGAGCTTCACGTTTTCTTTTCTTAGATGAATCAGCTCCCCCTGCCAGGCTGTCCTCCTTCGCAATCTCTTGGACTGTTCCCTTAGCAGATATTCCAAACACCACCTTCTTCTTTCCCTTGTCCTTCTTTGGCCTTTTGAGAGAGATAAGAGGAGTAATATCTTGGTCAACATCTGACAGCTTACCCTCCTTTGAGACTGGCTTCGCAGTATCCTCACGAACTGATCCACCAACATCCTCCATATGATCACGAAGAAGATCATCTTGAGTAACAGCTGGGACAAGCACAGACCCTTTAGCAACAACTGGAACTGAAGTACCACCTGATTCCACTCCTGGCTGAACACCAAAATCCTCTTTTTGCAGATTTTCAGCAAAATCATCAATATCTTTGAACACACTGTCCAGATCTTCATCTCCTTCCGCAACCTTAAGTTCTTCATCAATCACACCAACACCGTTTACTGATAAAACCGGCTTTATACTCACAGTCTCAGCAACTTCTCCTTCTGAGACTCCAATCTCCTCAGCTGACCTATCAACAGGAGCATCCTCCAATACCAACTTCCTCATACTCTTCTCACCCTCATTAGAAATATCAGAGACCCTCCCTCTGATAGAGATGATCTTTGCCAGGCATTGTCTGGGAGAGGCAGCTCGGCGAGTTACCTTCTTTCTTTGAAATCCTCCTGGCCGAACGAACCCGGAAGCTTGAATTTTCGCCTTCCACACATCTGAAATGCCTGAGCCTCTTGTCATCGGCAGCCTGGGTTCCGTTTCTTTAACAAACTTAGAAACATCATCACCCTTTTTACCAGCATCACAAGACACAACCTTGCCCTTGACAACACAAATCTCAGCCCTCCTGGCTTCATCACTACCAGCCCTGCTGGCTTCAGCACCCAAACCCCCAATTTTCTCAACTCCCACAATTACTTCATCATTAATCACAGAATTTTCAACCACTGAGATATTCGCAGAAACAGATGGGAGAACGGGATTTACCTCCGATTGCGGACACGCTTGTGGAGAAGAAACCGCTGAGACTGTCTGAGGAGTTTCAGCGGTGACCTCTTCGGCAGACTTTTCATGAAAAGGTGACGCCTTTTTCACCTTCGCAGCTTTGGATTTTGGAATCTTCGATTTTGCCGTCACCGCCTTTGAGGTCTGCATGCTTTCCTTTCTTTTCTCCACGGATTTAACACTGGATTTTGCTGACTTCCTTGTGTTCACCATCGCCGTTTGCGGATCAATCGAGTAAGAGATTTCCGATCTAGGGTTTCGGGGACGAGAGAGAGAGGACACGCTCAACAGTCGAGTTTTTGAAAATAAAATATCCTCCTGCCTTTTCGACTTCTTAATATACGCAAGCCGCTTTCCAAAAAAAAACGGCGTAAAACAAATCTTCTGGAATAAAAAGTTGACATTAAGTATTGTCCCATCTGTTCCAGCTCCCTTTCTTAAGTGGTCAGTCCAACTGTTGTAGCTGGGGATTCGCCTTTGACTGACCACTGCCTGGAACACTTAGTTCATGAAACCACGCACACCCAAGGAGGATCTGGGTGTTCCAAACTGTGGAATCTCATTCAATTTCTCATCCAGTGGGAGCAATTCGAACTCCGTCTTCAACTGTGTTATCTTCTGTTCGAACTCTTTCTGTAACTGTGACACCCTTTGATCCAGCAGTCTCCTGGTGCTCTTGCCAACATGGATTTGTGCGATTCTCCTATCTGACCTTGTGTGCAGGGTCTTATTCACTCCCCCTCGCATAACTCGATGTTTGGCTTGAACATAGTCTAGAGTAGACCGTGGCTTGTTAAGACTTTCGACTCCTATTCTGATGGTGTAACAGTTATTTGCCATCCTTGTGCCTTTCATCACAGAATCACCATTCTCGTTTAGAACCAAGCATGAGTCACGAGAGAAAGACACATAGTGTCCATTGTCGCACAGTTGACTGATGCTAATAAGATTCATTGTCAGACCTTCAACCAGGAGGGTGTCCTCGAGTGCAGGGAGATCCGGAACCTTCAATGTCCCACAGCCGATCACCTGACTCTTCCTACCATCCGCGAAGGTGACAAACCGCATCTGCTCAACAGGTCTAATATGCGAGAGATATTCAGAGTTACCTGTCATGTGGGCAGAGCATCCGCTGTCGAAGTACCAACTATTTTGCAATGTTTCTCTTGAGGAGCAACAGGCCACCATGCATACTGTCTGTTGTTCCTTTGGTACCCATACCTGTTTCTGTCGAGGTTTGATCTGTTGTTTATGCCCTCGACGTTCAGCAAGAAACAGCCGACACTTGGATCTGATGTGACCATCCTGAAAGCAGTACCAGCATGTGCGCAAATCTTTCTTTGGATTGAAGGTGGAACTGGAGTGAGTTATGCCAGACCTGCCTTTGGCTTTCTCTTGGGACAGATCCACTTTCTGTCTAGGGTGCTTTCTCACCTTCTGTTCAGGCATCTGTTCCGACACTGGTTTTGTTTTAACAAACGTTGTACCTTTTGAGCTGCCTTCTCCTGTGAACCCCAATCCTCAATGTCCAGACTCCATTCTCTGAGATCCGAGAATATCATTTAAGTCTTTAGTGCCAGAGTTGAGCATTCTTACCGACTGTTTGAGGTGATTGAGTTCTTCCTTGGTAGTTGAGTGCTCCATTCTTTCAGATTCTAGCTGAAGTTCCAGCTGTTCTACCCTTCTTAACTGGAACACTTCTTTGCGCTTTAGATCTGTGATGGTTTTTCTTAGACCCACCATGCCTACAGGATGAGTGTCACGGTCATTCTCTATTTCAACTTTCAGAGAGGAGACAGTACCTAAGAGCTCTGTTTTCTGAGCAAGGAGACACAGCCTTTCCTGTTTCATCTCAGCTAGACGAGTATTCAGAGAGTCTACCGTGCCTTCGAGCTCAACCTTCTGTGTAAGTAATATCTCAACCTCCTGCCAGACCTTGTCCTTATCCAAGGTGACGCTTGCAACTGTGTCATTCAACTTTTTGTTAATCCTGATCAGAAGCAGCCACTTCTCATACAGATCCTTATATGTCTCACCCAGAGCCTCCTGCGTGAGTTCTTTACCATCACTGTCTGAGACATCTTCAGCCGGGAGTTCCAACAGAGGTAGAACAGGTTTACTGGTGCTGTCGTAACCATCCAGAGTTGAAGTGAAGGCCACAAAGTTGGTGGTTGTACCTCCTTTATCTTCGTCTGACTCACTATCGCTGAAGCTCGCGACCATTGCCTTCTTTTTCATGAGAGTATTCGCACATTGTGAAGCAATATGACCGAAACCTCTGCATTCATGACACTGAATTTCTTCCTTTCTTTTGTCAGAGGAGTCTTGCCTTGAGTCACTGGACCTTGATCTGTCGGACTTCCAGTTTCGGAAACCAGTTGATGAAGACTGACCTTGTTCTGGACCACGTCTATTTATCTTGCGCACCAATCTGCCGAAGTTTTGAGCCATCATGGCCAGTTGCTCAGTGGTGCAGCCAGCCTCCACTTTGTCTTCAGACAGTTCTGCTTTCAGGGCGATTCCCTTCATATCTCCGGTTTGGAATTTATGGTTAATCTCGTAAGTTCTGAGAGACCCCATCAGCTAGTCCAGTTTTAGTTTGGAGATGTCGTGCATTTCCTCAATAGCCGTGACTTTCATAGCAAATCTCAGAGGAAGTGATCTGAAGACTTTACTGGCCATCCTCTCTTCCTCAATCGGCTTTCCTAGAGCAGCAGCCTCGTTGGACAGTTCCAGAACTCTAGTGTTGTACTCAGAGATAGTTTCACTCTCGTTCATCTTCATCTCTTCAAACTTAGTAGTGACAATCTGCATTCTCGAGTTGCGAACTTTGTCCGTGCCTTCATATGCCGTTTGGAGAATATCCCACGCATCCTTCGCTACTTCACAGTTAATGATCAACTTCATGACGTTCTCATCTACAGCCGAGAAGATAGCGTTCATCGCCTTTGAGTTTCCCATGGATGCCTTGTTCTCTTCATCACTCCACAAGGTTTCTGGTTTCAGAATAGGTTCACCAGTGAGATTGTTCATCATAGGTTCAGTCCAACCTCTCTGAACAGTCACCCATGCTTTCTCGTCAAGGGATTTCAGAAAGGATCGCATCATGGGTTTCCAGGTGGCATAGTTCGATCCTTCAAGCAGTGGAGGTCTGGTGATACTTTGTCCTTCTTTCAGAGGCATCTTGAACAGTTCAGGATCCCACTCAGTGGGTCGAGTGTTTGCTCTGATACCAATTGAAATTATATCCCCTGTTCAAGCAAGTGTTCTGGGTCGTGTTTCGACAGACCTTCAACTCTCTCCACAACAGTTCAACAAACAGATCAAACAGAACAGTAAAACTGGAGCACGCACAGGATGATAACCCAGTTTGGCCAGGCCTACTCTGGGGGGTTTCCCACACCCGGAAAAGGGACAACAAATCTTTATTACGAGTATAGGGTTTCCACAGGGACTTACACTTACACCTTGTAATAGCCTCACCTCAATAGTCCGTCTCTCAGATTTGGAACCGAGGTTCACCGCAATTCCCCTCGATCCCCTTCGTTCAGAACCTGCAGTCCGAACGATCTCGACCTTCTCCAAAAGCTCGGATGCTTTCTCTCGAAAGCTTGATCACCTTTGTTGTGTGCCTCCGTTGATACGCTCCAGACAGTCTGAGTTGCACTTGATCAGACTGCACTTGCACCGATGTATTCTCAATGAGAAAACACAACCGGTCATCGCTTTCTTCTTCTCCAATCAGCAGGGTATGCTCGTGTGTGTTTGATCTTTGAAAGCGATAAGAATTAAGGCTGCCCTTGCATTGTACTTGTATGCTCGGACGAAACCCTAATTCACACAAGATAATCCCATCAAATATTTCGGAATATATTCCAGAATATTTGATGCATATCTTTCACAAATCCTTAGAAGAATATACGAAGTCGTCTTCTTTCCCAAGCAAGTCACGCCGACTTCAATGTGCATATTCATTCGAATATCTTCCTCGGATAAGTCGCACGCCAGCATTAACTTGACGAAATCTTCGTTGCCAATATCTTCCGGAAAATATCCTTGCGTCTGCTCCACGATGTACATGAGTGCTAGGATATGTTCGAACTCCCCCTGAACTCCTGCTCGAACTGTCTAACCACGTTTTGCCAAACACATGCCACTCAAGGGAACATCAGAATAAGATGGTGAATGCAGACAGGCCTTCTTCTTCTGGTTCAGCATTTCCCTCGCATTATTTGTACGGATGGTTGGCCCATTATTTCGGTTCGCATCACGCAATTGATGATATACCTCCTGGCCCTCTCATGGTTCGGTCAGGCTCTCGAAGCGCAAAACTCTTCACTGACGTCGAAGCTCGCAACCTGATTCATGACGGCTCTTCGTTCAAGGCTTCTAGCCTTGTGTTGCGAGGGAATCGATGCGGGCCTGTTTGTGATGACAAATTAGATGCCTTGAAGTTCAGTTACATCATTTCACTTCGTACTGCTTACCTCCCCTTACGTTCCAAGGCTTCTTTCTTTCTGGAACCCTATCACCCGACTCGTTTTAGCAGGCAGTTCGGTTTCTATCAAGACATTCCGGGCATACTTCCACGCGATGCGGATGATGGCTTCATCCCTTATGCCACAGCATTGAAGCATTTTAGACTACTTCTTTTCAAGGATAGTCAGACTAAGTTGATGCTTCCAGGACGTTCTTTGAATTGGGAGGATATGACCACCCTTAGCTTTAAACGATGGTGGGCCAAGGTGACAGTAAACGACCTTCGAGAGAATATCAATTCTCTCGTGTCCAGCGTCGATTATAGAACGAAGAATAGAACAACAGCTCTCGATATGTTGCCCGCGAACGCCGATAGGGTGATCAAGTCCAAGCCTGCCTCTCAGAAGAAGGTTACAGATGCCAACAGACCAGGAAAGCGGGCGATCGATGGCAGTGATGGGGACGAAGGCGCTAACCACAAGCATCGTTGCGTGAATGAGGGGCAAATGGCTCAAGTGCACCAGCACCTATTCGGCCAGGTACCACACTTGTGTGATACGACTTCATTTTTTTTTATACATATATACCTTGTTTCTGAGCAGTCTTCTTGTGTGCCGCCCCCTTTTTTTTATTTTTTTATTTACTTGCCTTTTTTTCTAGGGTGAAGATTCTGGTTCCGCCGTTGAAGAGGTTCAGAGGGCTATTGTCCCAGTGCCAATTGGTGATGCCACGGATGAGACACTTGTCGATAATGGAGGACAGAGCTCTATACCGTCGGTACGACATAGCCAACAAGTCTCCGATGCTTCATCTTCCTCCGGGCGACCGCAGGGTAACAAAACATCAAGTGTTGCACCTGTCTCCGCTCCACCTTCTTCATGCCAAACTGTCAAGATGACCGACCAGCTCGTGAGGGTTCTCCTTCAGAACCTTACGGAAGCTCCCTACGCAGAAGTCGTCGATGTAGCTGCGCATGTTACCCACTTCCTTGTTAGCCTTCGAAATGTTGGCGATGACACCTCCAATCTTCAGGCGGCCGTTGATGCGTATGTAAAGAGCGTTGCCAAACTCCTTGCAGTCCAGCAGGGCGTTGCTAGCAACTCCGCCCGTTATGCCTGTGAAATTTCTGCGGTTGAGGGCAGTCTACGTTCTGCTCGAGCGACTTATAAGGGCGCTCTCCAAACTAGCAAGAGTTTAGAGAAACATGGAGAAGTAGTGGCGCAGGCAATAGAGGGAGCTGAAACCAAATTACGAGCTTTGCATGATGAGGCAAAGAGCATAAGACACCAGCAAAGCCGACAAGTGAAAGTAATTGCTGCGGCCGAGTCGAACGTTGGTGCACTTCAACAGAAGTTAGACGAGTTGAGGACTTTTCGAGCAAGCTCTGATGACTTGGTGCAGGTGAAGCGTGAGTTGGATCAACGCACGAAAGCCATCCATGCAGCTTTGCATTAGAACTGTCAGACTATTTTATTTTTTTTATTTTTTGTAGACTGCACTCGACATTTTTTTTATCAAGCTACCTACGTACTTGCAAAGCCACGTGCGTGGCACTTTGCAAGATCAAGTCAACGTAGTTCTTTTTTTTTTTTGAGCCGTTCACAGTTTATACTCTTGCGGGCCAGGAGTATATCCTTTCTTTTTTTTGAGTCGTTCATAGTTTATACTCTTGCGGGCCAGGAGTGTCGATCTGTAGCTTTAGGAGTAGTAGCGTTTTATGAACTTTCCATTGATTGGTCCGATGCGTAATCCTTCTTGATCCACGATCTTGTATGCCCCATTCGTGTAAGCTTCTTGCACCATGTAGGGACCGTCCCACCTCTCTTTGAACTTGCTTCCCGTCTTGTGCAAGGTGATGATTGGCCTTCTTACCGCTAGAACCAAGTCTCCTTTTTGAAAGGAGCGAGGACGCACCTTCTTATTGAATGCACGTGAAAGTCTTGCCTGGTAGCATTGTAAGCTCTGTTGTGCTTGCAATCTCTGCTCATCAAGGGCTTCTAACTCCGCTAAGCGTAGCTTGTCGTTTTCGTCACTGCTAAGTCCTTCTTGGATGGCTATGCGCATGGATGGAATTTGAAGTTCAAGTGGCAATACTGCTTCCACTCCATATACTAGAGCATACGGGGTTGCTTGGGTCGGTGTCCTGTATGTCGTTCGATACGCCCACAATGCTTCACCGATCTTCTCGTGCCAATCACGTTTTGACTTCCCAACCACCTTTTTCAGCAAATTGCACAAAGTCTTGTTAAATGCTTCGGCCAGTCCATTTGCAGGAGCGTTGTACATTGACGACTTGTACTGCTTGAATTTGAACTTTTCGCAGAGGCTTGTCATGAGTTTGTTGCAGAACGACTTTCCATTATCGGTTACAATTCTTTGTTGAACGCCATGTCGGTAGATGATATGCTTTTTTATGAAGTCGACCACGTTTTCATTCTTGACCTCACGTAGCGTCACTGCCTCTGGCCACTTGGAGAAGTAGGCGGTTGCAGCAAGAATATACGTGTGTCCGTTGGATGCCTTAGGATTGATTGGTCCTACTACGTCTAGTCCCCATGCTTCGAAAGGCCATGATGCAACTGTCGGATGTAGAGGTTCTGGAGGTTGATGTATGAAATTTGCGTTGAACTGACATGCATCGCATTTCTTTGCAAAATCTATGCAGTCTTGCACAACAGTTTGCCAATAATACCCCATCCTCTTGACGCGATCATAAAGTTTCGGACCAGACTGGTGAGCACCACAAATGCCGGCATGAGCTTCTTTCATAACTTCCACTACTTCTTCTTCGCTCAAGCACCTTAACCATTGCCCCAGGAACAAGCGTCTGTATAATGTCCCTTTGTAGTGGATAAACCTTGGGGCACGTCGACGGATTTCTATCTTGTGTCTTGGATCGGCTGGTAACTTTTGATGATCCAAGAAGTCGATGATAGGTTGACGCCAATCTTCTCTTTCGATTTCATAGGCATACCACGTTTGACAACTCCATGTTTTTTTCGTTTTCCTCCAACGGCGGGACTACCCAACGATTGCAAACTGGAATGGACATGGTCTCCTCTGCCCCCAGTGCCAAATTGGCTGCGAGGTTAGCCAACTTGTTGGCACTTCTCGGAACATGTCCTAAACTGATGGAGTCAAACTCGTTAAGCAATTGTGTCGCATGTCTATGATAAGGGATCAGGTCGTCCTTCCTAACTTCGTAATTGCCAAGCACTTGATTAATTACTAGCTGTGAGTCTCCGTAGATATCCATTTTGTCGATACTTATTTATCTGGCCATTTGAAGTCCCAAGAGAAGTGCTTGATATTCAGCCATGTTGTTTGAACAAAGTTGAGTGAGTGTGAATGAAAAGGGGAGAAGATGATTCTCTGGTGATACAAACACAACTCCAGCTCCAGCTCCAGCTCCATCGCGTCTTGCAGCTCCGTCGAAGAACATCTGCCATGGGGGTAGCACATCGATGTAGAATATGTCTTCGCCTGGAAGGTCGATGGAAAACTCCCATTCGGCAGGAACTGGGTGGTCGGCGAAGAAGTCTGCTATGGCTTGCCCTTTTGTTGCCTTCTGAGGTACGAATACTAGATCATACTGCTTGAGAAGCATAGCCCACTTTGCTAGTCGACCTGACAAGACTGGTCTTGAAAGTATGTATTTGATGGGATCAGCTTTGGAAATTACGTGTACTGTATGTGCTTGCATATAGTGCCTCAGCTTCTGTACTGCGAACACCAGTGCAAGACATATCTTCTCGATTGGAGAGTAATTGAGTTCAGCTCCCACCAAAGTTCGGCACAAGTAATAGAGGGGTCTTTCTTTTCGTTCGTTGGTTTCTTGTGCACACATTACCCCAAGCGACTTCTCTTGAGCGGCAACGTAAAGTATCAGTGGCTTTCCTGGAGTTGGTGCCCCGAGCACTGGTGCATTAGACAAATACTTCTTTATGTTATCAAAAGCTTTGCGACATTTGTCATCCCAAACGAATGGAGCATCCTTTTTCATGAGATGACTGAATGGTTGACAACGCCCTGCGAGGTTGGAGATGAATCTTCGTATGTAAGCCAGTCGTCCTTGCAATCCGCGCAGTTCTTTTAAGCTTTTTGGTTCAGGCATTTCTTGAAGATCTTGGACGTGGTCACTCGTGGCTTTTGACTTGACCACCACCTCATCGACGTAACATTCTATCGTTTTATGCATCATGTCCTTGAAAATCTTTCGCATCGCACGCTGATATGTGGCTCCCGTATTTTTTAGGCCAAAAGGCATGACTTTGTAGCAGAAGATCCCTTTCGGAGTTCGGAATGCTGTAGCATCTTGGTCTTCAGGCGCCATGTGTATCTGGTTGTACCCAGCCGTGCAATCCATGAAGGAGAGAGCTTCATGCCCAGTTGTTGCATCTATCATGAGCTCCGTAACTGGTAGGGGGAAGTCATCCTTTGGACATGCTTCGTTGAGATCTCGAAAGTCCACGCACACTCGCAGCTGCCCATTCTTCTTCCTTACTGGAACAATGTTGGCTATCCACGTTGGATATTTAACTTCGCGAATGAAATCTGCGTCGATGAGTTTATTAACTTCTTTCTCAATTTCAGGAACCAGCTCTGGCCTGAATCGCCGTTGGGACTGCTTCTTTGGTCTGACTCCCCTTTTGATTGCTAGACGGTGCAAAGCTATCTTCGAATTAAGTCCCCGCATTTCTGTGTAGTTCCAAGCGAAAACGTCCTTGTATTCTGCCAATAATTTGAAGTACTGCTCCTCTTCTTCTTTGGTTAGGAGGGTGCTAACATATACTGGACGTGGATTTTCAGCGGTTCCGAGATTCACCTCTTTCAAGTCGTCAACAGTTGATTGCCCCCCGTCTTCGAGTACCTCCGGAGCTTGATCAGCCTCTACTTCTTCGACTTCATTTGGAACTTCTTCGGCTGTTACGTGGTAGGATGTCAATACCTCATACTCCGTTTTATTGTTTTCGATTTCATTTGCAGTGATTTGGTGAGCTGATGTAGCATCTTTTTGACGACGGACGGAAATTTTCACTGGTGGTGGAGGCTTGTAACCCAGACCAGCATGTTTGTGAGCCGTTCCGTGAATCTGGGCGATACTATAAGGATGAGGTTCGATCACTTCTCCGAGCATAGCCGGTCGTTTGAAATCGTATCCTGACTTCTCCATCAACTTATATGCGTTTGGACCGAATTTTCCCACCAAACTTGCATTCCCTTCATGTGGTTCGATTGACTCCGAAATGAATCCTTCTAGCGGAGGCCTCAGAACCTGTGTTGTATTTGAGCTGGGTAATGGAATGACTACTTTCGCCACCCATTCTTGTTTGACCACCCTTTTGACCTTCTTTTGATCTGCAAAACTTGTCTTTGCTTTTTGACAGTCTTCCAAAGGTCTTTGTCCTGCTTTACGTCGAGACTTAGGTATATATCGCAAGATAGGGAGCGCGCTTTCAGGAGTTGGCCTTCGCGTTTGTACAGGTGTCATGACACATGGCCTGTTCCTAGCTCTTGATTCAATTTCTGATTTTATTTTCGGCCGGTTTTGGTTTGCTTTCGGTCTTTCCTTATCGTTTTCTCTAGTGGAAGGGATGATTGATGGCAGTAGTTCACTGGACACACCGTCTTCTTCAAAGAACTTAGCATCTGCAAAAAATGAATCTGCCTTGGTAAATGGTTTGACGTCCCCATTTATCTTTCTTTCACCGTCACGATAATACTTCAAGCATTGGTGAAGAGTGGATGCAACAACTCCATTCTCATGCTTCCATGGTCGACCGAGTAAAAACTTGAATGAAGTTTTAACGTCAATGACATGAAACAAGGTATCAGCAGATAGCTCTCCAATTGCTAGATTGACACGGATCATGCCAATCGCACGTTCAGTTTTTTGGTTGAATCCGTGAATCAAAAGCTGGCTATTATCGAGTTCGTCCATAGTGATTCCCAATAAGTCCATGATTTCTTTTGGCATGAGGTTTACTCCAGAGCCTTCGTCCACCAAGATTCTTCCCACCTTTTGTCCTCGAATGTAGCCTATGACATACAGAGGTCTGTTGTGAGGTTTGGATCCAAGGAGAAGATCCTCGTCAGAAAATGTCAAGGTCGTGTTGCAGGAGGTGCATTTGGCTTGACTCTTCTTTAGCTTTTCTGCATTGTTGATGATGTCCTCCTTCAGCTTTGGATGTAGGAGTGCTTGCGCTATTTGTTGTCGTGATTCCTCTGGTAAGTGGAAGATCTGTTCCCACTGCTCGTGTTTAGGGAGAGCTTCCAGGATATCAAGCACCTCAGCGTCATCTTGAGGATCCGAAGGTGGTTGTGTCTTCGTGGTTGGAGCTTCATTCCTCCGCTCAGCTTTCTGTTCTTCTTCACTTCCTTCGCTTATTGCCCCTGAGGTTGTGTTGACACCAACTTTATGGAAGTAATCCTCCGGACAGAAGTCTCTTAAGATAATGGGATTTGGTGGAATCTGCTTCAAAGGATCAATAGGCAGTCTATGTGACATCAGACTCCTCTTGAGTCTTTTCTTCCCTTTGACCTGACGTGGTTTCTCCTTGGTCACCTGCTTCTTCTTTTGGCGGACAGGTTCTGGTTGTGGACTGACTTGCTTCTTTGATCTTCTTCGAGTTACAAGAGTCCATCCTTCATCATCCTTCATGCATTCAACCTCTTTCATGATCACATGAGTTTCGATTCTTTTTCGGTTATAATCGCATCTCAACTTCTTTGATTCAGCTTCAATAGATGGCTTTGATATCCACACTTTTGTTGGCTCAAGGGTGCCAAATTGGATTTGCTGCATGCACCATTCTTGTGGCTTGCAAAGCGAGTCGCAACTGGTCGTCACGGAGGCGTGGTTTGTTTCTATTATTTCATCTGCGTCGAGCTCGATGCGTCCTTCTTTGACTAATCTCATTATAAGCTCCTTGAGGGTGACACAGTTTTCGATACTGTGGCTAACCAATCTATGGTAGCGACAATATTTGGGATCATTCGTCATGTTGACCTCATCTGGGCGTTTTGCTTCTGGTAAGTTGATGATGCCTTTCTCCAAAAGGTCATCGAGCATGCCTGACAGATCCGAGTCAAGGAACAGATACTTTTTGGCTTGTAATTCTTTCAGTGTAGGCTTCGTGCGCTTGAAGTCTCTTGAGGTGACTTCTTTCCTCTTCTCCTGCTTTGGTTTCGATGATATCTTCACAGGAGCGTCGTTGGTGCTGATGGCCATGGCCTCTTTTGGAGCATTTTTGATGATCTTCTCGGACTTTTTGTATTCCTTCTTATCGATGATCGCCTTTGACGAGGATATGTGATTCCTTCCATGTCCTTTCACGGTGATTTCCATGTCGTGTGCGCGTGTGGCTAACTCTTGAAAATTCCTAGGTTTGATACCTTTAAGGATGTATAGCAAATCCCAGTTCATTCCATCGATGCACATCTCTACAGCTGACGTCTCGCTGATGCGATCTTTACATTCAAGGCACAATGAACGCCAGCGGTTGATGTAGTCAACCACAGGTTCCTCTTCCCATTGCTTCGTATTTGTCAGTTCACTCATACTGACAACCCTTCTGGTGCTATAGAATCGGTTGAAGAACTCGTCCTCCATCTGACTCCAGTTGTCAATAGACTCTGCCTCCAAGTCAGTGTACCAATCGAAAGCAATGCCCTTTAGAGACCGCACAAATTGTTTGACCAGCAGATCCCCTTCAGTTCCCGCATTGTTACATGTTTCCACGAAGTGGGCAACATGTTGCTTTGGACTTCCTTTTCGTCAAACTGTTGGAGCTTGGGGGGCTGATAACCCTGTGGCATGCGCAGGCCGTCTATCCTCTTGCTGTAGGGTTTGGCACAGCGTGCACCACCAGAAGAATCTCCACTTAGCTGGCTCTTGACCGTGTTGGCTATCAGCACTTGAAGTTGGTCCTCGTTGCACGCAACACCTCCGTTCCTGTTGGTTTCTACAGGGATCATCTTATTAGCGTCATCATCTTCTACCGGCGGATTGACTTCTTCAACCTTTTGTTTCCCGAGCCCAACCACCTCTCTCTGGAGCTCTTCAAGCTTCTTGTTCTTCTCCTGGTTGTCTTTCAGGACTAGCTCAAGCATCTCTCTCAGTTCTTGCATCTGCTCCTCCATGGTCTTGGTGCCTATGGTCATGACAGAAGCTACACAGGGTTTGTGTGTCTCGGCTTGTTTTGGCAGAGCCACCTTCGTTTTTGGTGAGGGTGTTCCGTCAGCCTTCGCACTTCCCTTGTGTCGTGGGGAGTTGGAGGCAATCACTGCCGTAGCTGCAGCCATGATGGAAGCAACGGTATATGTGCGTTCCCTCCTTGGCACTTGAGAAGCTCGTAGGCTTGCAGCAGCGGCATTGACAGCCATCCTCTGAGTCATCCCTCTTGTGCAGATGCCGGTTGGTTGAGCCACAGTTGCGGCGTAAGTCTTCTTGGGAGTTTGTGGACTGGTAGGTTGAGCAGACATCTTAGCTTTAGCGTAGGGATGAGAGGTAGAGATATTCACGCCGGGTTCACCAAAATTTGTAGGTCACAATATTTCGTATCAAATACAAAATAATGTTTTACAAATGATTTATGCTTGAAGCAGAAGTTGTGTTCGTAATCTCAAGTGCTCCTCTGATTCTACTGTATTGCTTGCTTCGGTCTACTCAGCTTGATGTGTGCGGATGAAGGCGTAGCGCAACGTATCTTGCGTAGCGAGGGTCTTGATGACTTGATCTCATGTGCGCAGATGAAGGCGTAGTGCAACGTATCTTGCGTAGCGAGGGTCTTGATGACTTGATCTCACGTGCGCAGCGAAGTAAGGGTCGCGAGGACTTAGTCTCACGTGCCTGCGTTGCTGTTGGATGCTCTAGCAGACGATGTTGGGATGCTTGGGCAGGCAGCACGTACTTGTCGGTTGCTGGCGGCTGACGCTTCCTTTTAGAGCACTCTTCTCTCTGCTTTCTTCTCAAATTTCAGAGTGTCCTTCTTTGTGAAGTGAAGTGCTCTATTTATAGAGTTCACTAGTGGGCATGAGATTGGGCCCGTGCTTTGGGCTGAGTCTAACTCACGGACCGGGCTTGTAGCTTTGACCAAAATATCCCTTGTGGGCCAGCCCATTTATACTTTAATAATCTTGATTTGGTCCTTAAACTTTTAGTGTCTACAATTATCTTTTTCACTAGACTTTTCTTCATCAGATTCAGAAACAACCACCTTTCGTTTCACAATTCTAAACATCCCTTTAAGAGGTGTTTTCTTTTGAGCGACTATCTTTACCCTTGCACCCTTTACCACATGAGAACTCTCTCCCTGCACCATAGCCACATCCTTCGGCTTTTCTACAAACACCTTTGGTCCCTCCAAAGACATACCAGACATACTAGGACCGCTTGCTTTAGTAGATTTGGAAATTTTAGCAATTACCTCTTGTGTCGTCTTCTTCGCTGGTTCTTTGGTTGAATGAGGTTTCTTGGGGTTTTGCTCCGGAACAGATTTAGGTATTTGCTTCTCTTTTACCACGACAGCCTCCGTCACCTTCTCCGGTTTGTCAGACACGGCCTTCTTAGGAACGGAAACCTTTGCCACCATTGTTTTTGACTTCTTCGGGACAGTTACCTTCTCTACGGAATCTGATTTTGATTTTGCTGTTGTTGCTTTATTGCTCGCCGGTTTAGGGTTTTCATTGACCATCTTTGGATCATCAACAGACTTCGATGATGCTTCAATCGTCGCTGCTTTAGGCACCTTGTTCTTCCTCGTGTCTACCATTGTTGAACTTCGTCAAGCTTCGTCTAGGGTTTCGTCGGGAGAGAAGTAACGAGACACGTACAATTGATTTGAACGGGATTTGATTTTTAGAAACTCCATCTGTTTTTGGCAGGCCATAAATATCTTTTCGAAACTCCCCAGGCTGCCACGTCACTTCACATTATAAAAAAAAATATTTTGGTATTCCATTCGTTTCTTCTCGCACCAGAATTTGAATATCTTCTATCTGAAACTCCACGTCAGCCCTAAACATATCTCATTGCTAGCTCTGGCTGACTAACTAGTGCTGGAACAACTTAATTGTCAGTGACACACAGATCCGGTGAGGATCTAGGTGTCTCAACCAGTAGGTTGTTCAGGTCTTTGATGTAGATGTCTGCTCGCTGCTTCATCATATCTTGTTCTATCATGTATTCTTTTAGCATCGACTTCTTCCACAACAACTTGGTGTAACAACCTTCAACATCGGATCTTGCATGTTTGACGTAAGGTTGCTTCTTCGTGTCTTCATCTCCCCTTCGAACACGGCCATGGTTGATATGATCATACCATGCTCTGGTCGCCTTTTTCACACGATCATACCTTGCTCTGGTCGCCTTGAGCTTTCTTTTAACTATCTTGAAATTCTTAGGCTTCACAGTTGTCATGAAACATGTGAACCTAGCCGATTCTTGAAGGTTCACTTGTTTACCTCGAGTTGTTATATCTTCCGTTTTGCTCAGCATGCATGTTGTTTCAGCAGTGGGTCGACCAAGGTTCTGTAAATAACAGTTGTTCGAGGCTCTCCTTCCAGTGAGAACTGGTTTATTCTTGTTGTTTTGCACAACACATTTGTCCTGGGTGAACTGAACACGATGCTCTCCGTCGCACAACTGGCTTATACTGATAATATTTGCATGTAGGCCTTCAACAAGAAGAACTTCCTTCAATCTGGGTAGGCCTAGAACCTGCAATGTTCCTCTACCGAGGACTCTGCCTTCTACTCCGTCTCCAAACGTCACAGATTTGCCTTTGAACTTCTCTACATTGGTCAGAAACGCGGGATTACTAGTCATGTGTCTAGAGCAACCACTGTCAAAGAACCATCTATCCTTTTCCAAGTGACTAGTTGAACTGAGAGTAACATAACAGACCTCATTCTTTTGCTTAACTCTCCAGACTAGCTTCACATGTTGTTTCGGTACTTGGTTCATCTTTCTGAGGAACTTATGGAATTCTGGGCATCTTGGCTTGATGTGTCTCACCCGATTGCAGTAAAAGCACCTTCGTTTGTCTTGCCTTTTTGCGGGGTACCAGATGGCTTTTCTTCGCGGGTGATGATCTGCTGGGACAGTGTGCGATCGTAGCTTAGATTTCACAAACGTCGTCTTTCCGAAGCTAGATACGCCAGTGAATCCTAGTCCTATGTGACTACCGCCTATCCGTTGAGCTCCCAGTATGTCGTCTAGATCTTTAGTTCCCGAATTAAGCATCTTGACGGACTTCTTCAGGTTGTTCAGCTCTTCAAGAGTTTCCGCATGAACAAGCTTATCTGCTTCAAGTTCACATTTCAAGGCATCCACAGTATTGTGAAGGATTACCTCTCCTCATCTTAGAGCTGCATTCTTTCTTTTTAGATCATCTACAACTCCTGGATGTTCTCCTTGACTCTTTTCAATCTGAATCTTCAGAGATGACACAACTGCCAGTAGTTCAGCCTTTTGTGCAACAAGTTCAGCTCGTTTACCTCTTGCTTTAACCAGCTGGGCTTGAAGATCAGTGATTGTCTGTTGATACTCTACCTTCTGAGCTACAAGGACAGCAGCCTCTTCCCATAGTTTTTCTTTTTCATCCTTCAGATCTGCCAGATTGCTGCGATGTAACTTGTTCTGCTCAACTTCATTCTGCCATTCCTGGAACAACTCCTTGTACTTGCTGGCAAAGTCTTCATTAGTAACTTCTTCATCATTACAACAGCTTGAGTATGGAGTATGATTCTCCGAGGATGACTTTGACTCTCCTTCTACGCTTGTCTCTCCTTCCTGGTTGACATAGGTAGCAAGGGCGACAAAGTTATTAGACTCACCCTCCTGATCAGATTCACTATCACTCCAGCTGACAGCATATGCATTCTTCTTCTTCTGCGTATGGATACATTCTGCCCGAATATGTCCATAACCTTCACATTCTCTGCATTGTATCCCTTTGCCTTTGTTGTCATGGTTGGAGTCTCCAGATTGGTTCCCCTTTTGAAATCTACCATCCTTCTGGAATCTCGAGTTAGAGGACTGACCCGAATCAGTTCCCTTGTTGTACTGTTTTCTCATGAACTTCCCGAAGTTTTAGCAAACATAGCATATTGTTGTTCTGACGAATCTCCCATCTTGTCTGGAACAACTGAGACTTCTGCTTTTAGACCAATGCCTTTATCCTTCATGAGTTGATCTTCTTCATTCATATCCATCTCATGGGTCTGAAGAGAATCCATCAGTTCATCCAACCTCATGTTCCTCACATCATTTGCTTCCTTGACTGCCAGGGCTTTCATAGCGAAACACTTTGGTAGAGACCTCAGCACCTTTCTTACCAGCGTCTCTTCGGTCATTGGTTCTCCAAGGGCGAATGATTCATTAGAGATATCGAGAACCCTTGTATTGAAATCAGCTTCTGTCTCGTCCTCCTGCATCCTTAGATTTTCGAATTTTGACGTGACCATCTCCATTCTAGATATTTTGACTTTGGTTGTACCTTCATGAGCGGTTTGGAGAATGTCCCATGCCTTCTTAGCAACTTCACATGTAGAGATCATCTTGAAGTTCTTCCCATCGACTCCTGAGAATATGGCATTCATTGCTTTCGAGTTCGCAGCTTCAGCATTCTTATGAACCTCTGTCCACTTGTCTTTAGGAAGAAGGCTAATTTTTTCTTCTTTGTCTGTAGTCACTGGATGCGTCCATCCTTGTTCAACAGCTTCCCAAACTGATTCATCTTGAGACTTTAGAAACGCCTTCATTCGCACTCTCCAATAACCATAATTGTTTCCTTCAAGCAGAGGAGGTCACGTGATGTTCTGCCCTTCTCTCAAATCCATCTCAGCAACCTTCGGATCTACTCTGTGTGTCGAGTATTTGCTCTGATACCAATTGAAATCTTCCCCTGGTAGATGAGATGTTGTTCTGGTCGGGTGCAGAACAATATCTAGAACAACTTATGCGAAATTTAAATGCAATGCAGAAAATAAATGACACGCGAAGTTGTTATCCAGTTCGGCGTTAACGAGCCTACTTTGGGGGGCCGTCTCCTAGCCCGGTGGATAGCAATTCACTAATGATGAGTATTGCGAGTACATGGTTTACCGTTTACAGAATCCCTCTTAAACAACCCGAGCCTCGGACACTCTAGCAATTGCACTCTAGGTCTCCCCCTAGATCTTTGCTCCCACTCCGTATCCACCAATATGATTCTCCGTGAGAATCAGCGCCTTCTCCCGAATGCGCAAGATCAGAACAGCAGTGCGTGTAACTTCAGAGTTGTTCTGCGATCAATCTGCTGAGCACCAGGACAGATTGAATCCGAGCGCCGTGAATAATCAGTGATGATTAGTTCACCGCCGTTTGCCTCCTCCTCCCTTCAGTGAGTATGAGCGTGATTAATTTCTCCGTAAGTGCTGACTAATACCGAAGCATTAGCCCTCCTTATAGAGTGCGGTAGAAACCCTAAAACAATTAGGATTCCTAAACTAAACCGCCTATATGATTAGGAAATCTTTCCTAATCTCTTGCGCATATCTCTTAAAGATAATCCTCCATTCGAATCTTCAATCTTGATTAGGCAACCTTCGATTATCTTCTCAACTAAGATAGCTTCATGCGCAAGCAACCGACTTCAAACAAATCTTCGAATAACACCATGCACCGACTTGCCAAAACTGATCTCGGAAATATCTTCAGGCGAAGTTGTGCTACGTCGGGTGAAACAAGTTTCCAAATCTGAATTAGAAAACTTCTCACTTCTGTCCTTTAATGTGCAACCGCCTCACTCTTCCAACGGTCATCTGAGTTTCCTAATCTGAATTAGGAAACACTCCATCTGCTTCAACTTGTTCCAGGACAGTTGTCTCTTCAAGTCTCGAACAACAGCTTGAACAACTACACTAAGTTTTGCCAAACTACATGCCATAAAACTAACAAAAAGTTATTCTGATAACACTATAAAACAATCCAAAATTTATTATTCCGATAGATTATTGACTCGATAAATAAATACACAGTAATGGTGACATTCTCTAGATATAAAAGGTGCCGCCAACTTTGTTGGATTTGCTAAACCCTATCTGTATGAATTTGGACCTACACAAAAATAAACTCTCACAAGCAGGGTCGGCTTGTCTGCCTTTTCAATTCTCCACATCACCAGATGATCAAAGCCTCTTCTGGGCAGGTTAAGAGGAGCTTTTGTTGGACCCTTTGTGTTTTGATGATAACAAACACTTAACTAATAATCCATTTGAGTGTGCAGAAATCACTGTCTGACAGGCAAGCCTACTGGACATCCCTGGGAGAGAGCAAAGCTGCGAGAGAGATACGATCTGTCCGAGAGAGAAAAACCGACATGTGACCAGATCGGATCTGGGAAAATATATCGCAGATACATATCAAAGATGCACGGGGATATACGCACAATATATGACGAGAATCATTGATGGAAGGATATATACGGATACATGTCAAATAAATACACGAGGAGATGTCTGAATATTCGATAGGAAGATTGAAGCCAGATTTGGTAAGCATATATGTGACAGGGTCAAGATATGGAAATATCTTGACTGTATCATATCTGCGAGATAACTATCGGATCTCTGATGGAGATAGACTCAGCCGACTTGAAGATACTATAAAGAGAAGGAAAGTCTTCATTATCGAAATCGGCTTTTGGACAGAACGAATCGAATATTGAAGATCAATCAATACCGGAGCTGACGAAGTGCTGCTGTGTGCGGACGAGACAGATCGTGTTAGTTGATACTTTGAGTTGAGTAGAATTGTTAGCTGTCCCTGAGTGAGACAAAGTGTAACAATCTACAAGCACACTCTTTTCATCAATAACATTGATCTTGAAGCCCTTCTGGAATTGTCCAGAAGGCAAAGTGGTTTTCAGCCTGCTGCAAAGGTTGCAGTAAGGTTTCCACTATAATTCTGTGAGTTCTTACTTTCCGTACGATTTCCTGTGTTAAAGTAAATTTCCGCTGCCATCTGTCTGAGGGATACCGCTCTGGGATCTCCCTCACATAGTTGGCTAACCTAACGATCCAACAATTGGTATCAGAGCAAGGCTCTAGATTGTGTGTTAGCCTTTGCAGGAAATCATGTCTAACGGAAGCGATTCGTTTTGGAAGCCGCCGGTGCTCAGTTTGGGAGAGTATGACTGGTGGAAGGATCAGTTCGAAGCTCATGTGTGTTCTCTGGATGGGAAGCTGTGGCAGGTATTCGAAAAAGGGAACTTCCCTATTCTGGATGTGACAGATCCTGCCAAGCCGAAAGAGAAGGAGAAAGACAAGTACACAGATGCTGACTACAAAGCTCTCCAGCAAAATGCCAGAGCTAAGAAGGTCCTGTACATGGCCCTCTCTCCAGGAGATCAGGTGAAGATGGCTGTGTATAAGACTGCGAAGGAACAGTGGGACGGACTCGCTAGACTGTATGAGGGAAACGAAGACATAAAGAGAAACAGAATCCTGGCTGCCACAAAGGACTATGAAACAGTTGAGCAACGAAAGGACGAATCGCTGGAGGACTTCTATACCAGATTCCAAGTAATCATCGCTCAGCTGAACTCCCTGGATGAGAAACTTCCACAGTGGAAGATAACTCATCAGTTCATGCAAGCGCTCAGCCCCAGATGGGATACTGTAACTACAGCCCTCCAGGCTCAAAAGGGTATCAAAGACATCACTCTGGAAGAGCTGGTGGCAAATCTGCAGAGTCAAGCTGGAATATCAGAGAGAAAGATGGCCAGAAGACAAGCTGGAAAATCTCAAGCTATAGCACTGAAAGTGGAGAAAGCCTTGGACATAGCTCAAGTAAGTCTACCATCCAAAGGAGAGGACGAGGAGATAGCTCTTCTTTCAAAAGCCTTCAAGATGGCAACCACAGGCAGATTCCAAAACAGAGGTGGCTCTGGGGGAGGAAGAAATAACCAAAAGGGGAACAAGGGAACTACCTCAGAGGAAAGTAAAACAAAGGCAGGAACAAAGGAGGAGAGAACCTGCTATCACTGCCAGAAGAAGGGACATCTTGCTAAAGACTGCTACAGTAAGAAGAAGGGTGAACCTCCTGCCCCAAAGGAAGCTCAAGCCATGTTCGCTGCCTGGGGGGACTCAGACGAGGAACACAGTGATGGGAAGCGAGCTAAGGAGCCATGTCTGATGGCAAGATCCACGAACGATGAGGTAAATGATTCTGATTCCTTTGTCAATGAAGTCTTTAGTGAATCTGATTTTGCAGAAACCATTGCCGAACTACTGAAGAAGATCACGAGCCTTAAGGAACAGCTTGAAATCATGAAGGAAGAACATGAAGATGATATGGAAAACAACCGCCTCTGGTCAACTAAAGCTATGCGCCTCGAGAAAGAAGCAAAGGAACACATCTGCAGATGCCATACTTGCGACGTCGGAGACACACAAATGGACAGGTTGAGCAACGATCTGAGGTGCATGAAGATTGACGATACCAGGCCGACAGAGATCAGAACTAAGACAGCAGGCTCAATTGAAGAATCTGTCAGGATCCAGTTAGACAATGAGGAACTCCGTCAGACAGTCGCAGATCTCAGACAAAAGGAGACTGAAAGAAAGAAAATCTGGCTAAGAGAGCTAGAAGCTAAGAAGGCGAACGAAGTAAGACAGGACTACGAAAGGAAGTTTGTCAGACCTGGACTCGGGTATATTGATGTGACCAACAAAGAAGAGGAAAACAGAAGGATTGCCAAAGGAAAGGGAGTGACGACTGAAGTCGGCGAGAGCTCGCACCAGGAGAAAAAGCTGGAAGCCACCAGACAGTCGGAGAAAGCGGCGACATTCCCAGAAGAGAGCCATCTCCTTGACAGAGACTCCGTGGCTTTCAAGGCTGGCAAAGCCTTTGAAATCTGGAAGAAGATGAGCTCCAACCCTCAACCACTCACTCTTGACCCTCATGCCAAAAGAGATAGGAGACCCACCCCCTTAGAAAGGAGAAGGAAAACTGGTGCCCTCTACTATCGAGTCTGCTGGCACTGTGGTCACACTGGCCACTACAAATCAAACTGCAGGGAACTTGAAAACTCCTACGAGAGGAATTACCGTTATCAGAAGGAAGTTCCCTCTCACAGCAAGGACGACAGGGGTAAACTGGGTCGCCCTTATCATAACACAGCAACCCACGGACGACCCAGGAGAACTCCTAGGAAGAAAATCGATCTCACAAATGATAACGATTCACACTCTCTAAAGTTTCCTTCTACTGTCAAAACTGCACCAAAGCCCAGTAAGCCCAAGCTTGTCTGGGTTCGTAAAAACTGATTTCTCTCTTGCAGGACGGAGTGAGGAGCAAGCCATGGTATCTGGACAGCGGATGCTCCAAACACATGACAGGAGATCCAGGATGGTTCATCTCACTCCAAGCCTACTCCGGAGGAAGCATTATCTTCGGAAACAAGAGTACAGGTAAGGTCGTTGCAACAGGAGAGGTACGAATTTCCGAAACAATCAAAGTTCGACAAGTCAGTCTTGTTGAGAATCTAAATTACAATCTATTGAGCATATCACAGTTGTGTCAGCATGGTAAAAATCAAGTGATATTCAATTCTAATGACTGCTTTGTGAAGTGCATTGAGACAGGACAGGTAATTCTCAGAGGCATTCGTGAAAACCAAATCTATACAGTGGACCCAGAGTTTGTTCCTGAGGGAGAACTGTGCCTGGCCAGCTTAGCTGCCAACACACTGCTGTGGCACAAAAGATTTGGACATGCAAGCACGAAACTGATTCATAAGCTTCATCAGAATGAGCTAGTGGATGGATTACCCAATATAGAGAACTCGATTGATCAGGTGTGCAGCGCATGTACCATGGGCAAGCAAGTACGCACTTCGTTCAAGACAAAACAATCAGTGAGTACGTCAGGTCCTCTGGACATGATCCACATGGATCTCTGCGGTCCAGTGAACGTCGTCAGCCGCGGAGGTAACAGGTATTTACTAGTCATTGTAGACGATTACTCCAGGTACACTTGGACAATTTTCCTATGCTCTAAAGATGAAACATACTCTGAATTTGTTTCATGGCTGAAATTAACTGAGAACAAGCTGAGTAAGAAGCTAGTATCCATTCGTACTGACAACGGAACCGAGTTCCGGAATTCCCAGTTTCTCTCGCTGTGCAGAACTGCAGGAATTGAGCACAACTTTTCAGCACCACGTACTCCTCAGCAGAACGGAGTGGTAGAAAGAAAGAATAGGACGCTGGAAGACATGTCCAGAACAATGCTGATAGCCAGTGGCGTTCCCAAAGGGTTCTGGGCAGAGGCTGTGCATGCGGCCAGCTACATCCTGAACCGGGCATCTCTGCGATTTCTGATAGGGAAGACACCGTATGAACTGCTGCGAGGCAGAAAACCTAACGTTGCCCATTTGAAAGTTTTTGGCTGCAGGTGCTACGTTCATAACAACGGAAAGGACAACTTGGGAAAGTTCGATCCAAGGAGCGATGAAGGTGTGTTTGTCGGCTACTCAAGCCACAGCAGAGCTTATAAGGTGTACAACCTGAGGATGGAACAAGTGGAGGAGAGCATCCACATAACCTTTGATGAGAACTCTATGACAGGTCACAAAGTGAGTGATCCTTCTTCACAGGACGATGGAGAACTTCAGTTCACCGACAGGGATGACCCCGACTGGGAACCTCCTCAAAATGAGAACATGGAACAAGTTCAAGGGACTGCTCAGGGAGCCGGCCAGGAACTCACTGATGATCAAGCCGAGTTACCCGCTCAAGGACCTGGTCCTGATGTCCCTGTAACAGACATCGCTGCTGAGACTCACAACGAAGAGGTGACTGACAATAATCTCCCGCCTACAGATACAGCGGTGGAACCCAGAACTACAAGGAGCGGAAGAGTCGTCCAGCCCTCGTCCAGGATGAGGGACTACCAATGCTATACATCGCAGGATCAAGTAAGTCTAGATGCCCTATGTCATTTCTGTGAATTTGCATCCTTTGTCTCCGTTACAGAACCAAGGACAATTGCTGAAGCATTGAAGGATCCGGAATGGGTAAATGCCATGCAAGAAGAACTTCACCAGTTCGAGAGGAATAAGGTATGGCGCCTGGTCCCTAGGCCAAAGGACAAGAATGTGATTGGAACGAAGTGGGTCTTTCGCAACAAGATGGACGATAAGGGAGTCGTTGTAAGAAACAAAGCCCGCCTGGTAGTCAAGGGATACAACCAACAAGAAGGGATAGATTACGATGAAACCTTCGCCCCAGTTGCAAGGTTAGAAGCAATCAGGTTACTAATTGCGTATTCGACTTACCATGGCTTTGTTCTACAGCAAATGGATGTGAAAACGGCTTTCTTGAACGGAGTCCTAAAGGAAGAGGTATACGTAAGTCAGACACCAGGATTCGAGGATCACACTCACCCAGATCATGTCCATATCCTCGAGAAGGCGCTGTACGGACTGAAGCAAGCCCCTCGCGCCTGGTATGAGAGACTGTCACAGTTCCTACTATCTCACGGATATATCAGAGGAGAGGTAGACAAAACTCTCTTCCTTCTGAAGGAAGGGCAGGACACTCTGGTGGTGCAGGTATATGTAGATGATATCATTTTTGGTTCAACTAACCCTAAACTTGTCAAGAAGTTTACAGATTTGATGTCAAGCGAGTTCGAGATGAGCATGGTAGGAGAGCTCAAGTACTTCCTTGGACTTCAAGTCTCTCAAGAGGAGGATGGAACCCGAATCCATCAGCAGAAGTACGTAAGGGAAATCCTGAAGAAATTTGGGATGGAATCCGCCAAGACATGTGCCACACCGATGTCCCCAAACGATGCCATGACAAAGGACGAATCCTCAATTAGAGTGGATCCAACTCTGTATAGGGGAATGATCGGCTCACTACTCTATCTCACTGCTAGCAGACCCGATATCTTATTTAGTGTTTGTCTGTGTGCTAGGTTTCAGGCTGACCCCAGGGAGACCCACGTGAAAGCTGTAAAGAGGATATTACGATATCTAAAAGGAACAGATGACTTGTGCTTGTTCTATCCAAGAGGAGGAGAATTGCGCCTGGAAGCATATACTGACGCAGACTATGCTGGGTGCAAGACAGACAGGAAGTCCACCTCAGGGATGGCTCAATATCTTGGACCATGTCTCATCTCTTGGGCTTCAAAGAAGCAATCCTCAATTGCTCTCTCCACCGCAGAGGCAGAATATATTGCCGCCGCTGCTTGCTGTGCGCAGCTACTGTGGATCAGGCAACAGCTAAGTGATTACGGTGTTATTACTAATTGTGCTAAGATTCTGTGTGATAACACTAGTGCTATTAACATCTCTAAAAATCCAGTACAGTTCTCACGCACTAAGCACATTGAAATTCGATATCACTTCCTACGAGACTGTGTGGAAAAGGGAACAATTGAGATGGAATATTGCAGAACAGAGGAACAAATTGCTGATATATTCACAAAGGCATTGCATAGAGAACCCTACGAGAAGCTGAGGCTCGAACTAGGTATGGTTTCTCTTCCTTAGTGCAATGCTTACACGTTACTCCCTCGATGATTGGCTAGACAAGATGCATATGAGTCACGACTGATGGTGAGTTTAACATGCTATTTTATGCTAGTGAAAAAATTAAGCTGTGTTCATAATGTATCCATACATGCTTGCTATGTGATTGATGACGGCAGTAGGGACCCAAAAACATGAAATTCGGTTTTCTTTCTGCCCAAAAGAGACCTCCACAGTTGATCCCACACTATAAGCCCAGGAGGTACTCTAGACCCACCTTAGCCTCTCTTCATGTGGAATGCTCCTATGAGCCCGTCGATATGCCTCTTCTTCTGGAGTTATTCCACATGAGGTACGAAGACAATATGCTATGTTTGGATGATTTTCATTTATTTGTGCTCAACTGCGTGTGGTGTTATTTGTACCATTTGGGTAATGCTAGCACACCATACCAAAACCTTGTGTACCCTTGAGACAATCAGACTGAGCTATCACCTTGGAAAGTTCGACCTTGACTGGACCACAATCTGTATGACAATTGTTGATGTGTGCTCTCCAGTAACTTGACACTGCCTTGGGACGACGCAAGTCTAAATAGAGGGACGTACGGTCTCTGCTGCAGACGGGTGTGCCAACAGTTGGCTGGTGTCTTTTTCGGCTGAAGTGAAATTGGCAAGTAATTAATGCAGATCCGTTTTTGGCAAGAAGAAAATTATGGCAAATTACTAAGGGCGGTTTATTTCTCAAAGGAAGGGGTGCGATGCTTCGAGAACATGTTCTAGGGTTTCGAGAAATATATAAGTAGGGAGAAGACCGTGTGCTGTGCCCAAGTCAAAGCAAAAAGCAATCCGTGTCTCTCTCATCAAAATCAAAGTTCCGAAAGCTTCGAATGGCTTCCTCAAACCCTAAATCCGGTCTCTCACCTGCGGCCGCCGCAGATCTTGCTGCCCAGTTGATTGCTAGGGGCGTCACTCCTCTCAGTTTGGAGACTATCCTCCAGTCCGTTACGCCACCTATCTCCACTCCGACGGACTCTGAGGTTGCAAGGGATCTTGCTATGCTCGAGGAACATCGAGATGATTCTCATTCCCAGCGCCGTATCAAAAGGGAGTCCTCGATTGCTGAGCGGTCCGCTGGCAAGCGAGCAAGGAAATCTGCCCCTCCCTCGTCCAAGAAAAGTCGCAGATCTGCTCGTTCATCTGCTGTGTTGGTCGACGTGGATGGTGAGTCGGACGGGAGTGCAGGGGAATCAGAAGAGGCGGTTAAGGGTTTCGCTCAGGAGTTAGTGCTCGACCACGAGTGGCTAGTCGAATACAGGCTGGGAGAGGTTGTGGAGCTGCTGGTCGCCCAAGGTTGGGGTGACTTGTTCAGGAAGCCAGTCCTGGTAGACGAAAGGCTGGTAAAAGAGTTCTATTCAAAGTTCAAGCTGGAGGAGATAAACAAAGACAAGCTGGAGATTTGCGTAACCATGAAGGGTGAAGTGTTCACATTAAATCTAAGGGAGCTGGCCTCCATTCTGAAGGTGCCTAGGGCAGGGTACGCCGAGTACACCAAGGGCACTTGGCCGAGCTCAGTGGCTAAGCTTGATGTGTTTGCCCGGCTGGGGTTGGACCCTAATGCTAAGGGGATAAGGGAAAACGCTGCTATGAATGTGCTACCAAGGATCCTCCACCGGATCTTAGTATCCAACATCACCCCAAGGAAGCAGAAACACAATGTGGTCGTGTTTCAGGACATGTTGCTCGTAGATCAGCTCCTGCAGGGAAAGCCAGTCAGTCTGCCGGCTCAGGTGATGCGCCACATGGACAACAACAAGGACAATCCCTCGAATGGACTGCCCTATCCTCAGTTCGTAAAGCAAATCCTGCAATACTGGGAGATCTATTGCCCCACCTCTGAGAAAATGTTGTCGTCCGCCCTTGGTGATGATCAGCTTGTCAAGCTTGGCCTAGAGTACTCTGCGGGAGTCGGGTGGATTGTCCCAGCTGTTGATGAAGAGCCTGTGGAGGAGGATGTTGTTGAGATGACACCTGCTGTGGAACCTGTGGGTGAAGAAGTCCGTTTTCCCACTTCCGGTTCGTGTGAGACGCTGGCATTATTGAAAGAGGTTCTGTCTGAGCTACAAACTGTTAAGTCTGAATTGACGGCGGTGAAGGAGAAACTGGTTGCCCTAGAGGTCGCAATGGAAGTTGAGTCGGGTGCCGTGTCGACTGCTGTTGAAGGGTTTCCTGCGCAGATCAAGAGCCTTGCCACAGAGATTGTGGAACAGTTGAAGGTTCCAATACAGAGTGTTGCCCAGTCTGAGTAGTCTCACGGGTCCCCCCTCTTTGCCAACCGTCCCCCCTCTCTCCCTGCTTTTATTGCTATGTTTCTTTGAATTTCATGTTTTCAGCTCTCTATGCTTTCTGAACTCTCTGCTGCATGTGTGGTGTCAACATGACACGCTTTTGAAATTGCCGGCATGAATGAAATGGTCTTCTTTCCGTTACTCTGTGTTCTTATTTGACTATCTTTTTGATGATGCCAAAAGGGGGAAGAACTATATGAGCATTACACTAAGGGGGAATAACCGGTATCGAAGTTTGAGCGGATGTCTATCTGAGGGGGAACTACGCCCTGCTAGACGATAAAATAAAATTTACTCAGAAGCAGTTAGCTGTCCTAGGGAAATGAATATGATAATCCCATGCCATAGCTACGTGTGATTTCTCATTTGTGAAGAAGTGTTTGTCATCATCAAAAAGGGGGAATTTGTTGGACCCTTTGTGTTTTGATGATAACAAACACTTAACTAATAATCCATTTGAGTGTGCAGAAATCACTGTCTGACAGGCAAGCCTACTGGACATCCCTGGGAGAGAGCAAAGCTGCGAGAGAGATACGATCTGTCCGAGAGAGAAAAACCGACATGTGACCAGATCGGATCTGGGAAAATATATCGCAGATACATATCAAAGATGCACGGGGATATACGCACAATATATGACGAGAATCATTGATGGAAGGATATATACGGATACATGTCAAATAAATACACGAGGAGATGTCTGAATATTCGATAGGAAGATTGAAGCCAGATTTGGTAAGCATATATGTGACAGGGTCAAGATATGGAAATATCTTGACTGTATCATATCTGCGAGATAACTATCGGATCTCTGATGGAGATAGACTCAGCCGACTTGAAGATACTATAAAGAGAAGGAAAGTCTTCATTATCGAAATCGGCTTTTGGACAGAACGAATCGAATATTGAAGATCAATCAATACCGGAGCTGACGAAGTGCTGCTGTGTGCGGACGAGACAGATCGTGTTAGTTGATACTTTGAGTTGAGTAGAATTGTTAGCTGTCCCTGAGTGAGACAAAGTGTAACAATCTACAAGCACACTCTTTTCATCAATAACATTGATCTTGAAGCCCTTCTGGAATTGTCCAGAAGGCAAAGTGGTTTTCAGCCTGCTGCAAAGGTTGCAGTAAGGTTTCCACTATAATTCTGTGAGTTCTTACTTTCCGTACGATTTCCTGTGTTAAAGTAAATTTCCGCTGCCATCTGTCTGAGGGATACCGCTCTGGGATCTCCCTCACATAGTTGGCTAACCTAACGATCCAACAGCTTTGGAGCAGATGTGAGGGTGTGGAACAAAACGACGAACCCAGGGTAGATCGGGCGAGAGCTTGCTGGGACACCAGAGTTGGCTACTGATCTAACTGCTTGGCTGTTGAATGAGCCGAGTTGATAAGCAGTGAAGCTCTGAGTAGCCAGATAATGGAAGATGATTATCAATGCCGAAGGTGTTGTGTTTATGTTTCGCTCCCCGCAACTAGAGGCAAATAGCCGCTTGCCCGATGACTGATGATACTATAAATTCAGAACCCTGCGTCATATGACATGCCATTAATATTCATGAAATCAATCTCATTGGGAGCATGTCGGAGATCACCAGAAGTGACAATATGCATCTATGTTAAGCAGAACTCTAGGACAAGTTTTCAAATAAATTCAGTCAGAGAGGGTTTTTCGTAGTCTTTCTACACCATCCATGTTTTCTCTACTTATTGTTGCAGTTGGGTCACCCCGTGGGCCAGCTCTTAAAGATAATTTGGAGGTTCACACACCGGAGTTTTTAAATCTTGAGATTTCATTATTGAAATGCATTATTCAAAGGTGTAGTTCAAAGGTGTGTATCTCATAGAGTCAAAATCTATTCTTATTCAAAATCAGCAATTGTAATCAACCCCATCTAAATCTTCACACGCAACCTTAGATTATTGGCAAAATTCTCTGATGAAATATACCAGTTGTAAAAATTGGCAAAATTCACTTATGAAATATGTGATCCAGATCATAAAAAACATCAATTTGTAGCCGATGCTCTCTTTTGCAACATTTTGGAATCATAGTGAGACAAAATATAACATCATCCTTAATAATTATATCGAGTTGACATCTCGCTCACCTGATAGATTATTGACTCCATAAGTCTATTGACAATTTGGATCTGCTTATCCTCTTTCCTCGAAAGTTGCTTGTTCTCCATCGCTGAATGTTGCCACCTTTAAAGGTTAGGGTTTCTTGTTATGATCACTAGGTTTCAGTTTGTTCAGAACTGTAGAAGATAATACACCGCAACAAACGCAATCCTTATTTTTTTTCCTCAGCAGTAGTTCTTTTTAACCATGGAAAAGTCTACGTCCTTGAGGCACGTCATCGGGCCAATAGTACCACCTCACTTTAATTTTGACATGGGAGGTTGATTGCGCTGCGAAAACCCTCCGGTGCCTAGGATCGATCTGCGCTCATGCATTGAAAAAGATCAAATATATATCAACTGAACAAGTTGGTTCAATGCTTGTGACATACAATATTGTGGCTGACTAGAAAATTATAAGGGAAACATGCATATACCCCTAGCAGTAATGTCTATGCAAACACACGATTTATTTCTATGGAAGCAAGAAATTGATTATATAATAAACAATTTAGCTAATTAATAACATCATATCAACATCATCATCTTATTGTAAATCAACTCTCTACTCAAGTACGAATTATATAATTGAGTTAACTTCTAGTGTGTACGTAGCTTATAAGTTAAGACATTTTCTTGTATTGGGATGATGTTATAGAGTGCTCACAGTATCAAGGAAGGAGCTTTTCCTCATCTGTTTGGTCGTAGCTGACCATCCGCTAATGCGGTCCTTCGTACTAATCCGGTTGTATTGTATATTTGGCCTGCTATGAAAATGAAAGCATTGCTAAAATAGATGAAACTAATATTTATACAAATTACAAGTTCTAAAAACCAAGTATAAGTAGCTCTTAAATATATTCGAACAGAACACAACAATATAATGGAAACAAGATTTGATTTCCTTGATCTATAAATAAGAGTTTAGATAAATGTACCGTACCTTAACCTTGTCCAGTGATTTCCTCAGAACCTGTGGTTTGTAATATCGATTGCCTTGGATATTTTATGGGTACTTTGTTCAGTACCCTTGGAATGCTTGTTGTCTAAATTACAAAAAAGAAAATGTTAGATCACATGTAGATATTGAAATATTCATGAGTATGTCACGGCTGCCGCTTTACTCATTTGAGCTTTAAATACAATCAGCTACCTAAGAATTAGGGATCAATGTGATACAGCGGGCAATGCTCCTTCAGACGAATGTATAATCAGTGCTAGGAGCGACTCAAGAAATTTCTCTATAGTTGTCAGGTTTTTCTTGTTGATTTTATCCATGTCTATCCAGGAAGTAAAAGACAAGGTATATACGCAATAAATGTGAATCAAATTCTTTTTATACACACTCACATAAAATCACTTACCTAGGATTCTCTGAAAACGTTGCCGATCGCAAACCAGTGAACATCATGAGGATGAGTTTTGACGAACTATTTCTTTTTCACCTCTAGAATAGTATCAATGAAGAGAGGATCGAAGGTAGTGGTCAAAACATTTTATAATGACCGGTAGGGTACCGGGTCGAACCCAAAGGAGCAAGCCAAGCACATGCACTATGTAAGATTGAGTTTCCGTTCGGCTATTCTAAACCAAAAATGTATAAGAGAGTGTATATGTCTAAATCCTATGTGTGGCGAGTAATTAGGGATAAAAGATAAGTAAGAGGTGTTTCGAGGGGTTACTCCCCTCCTTGGCAAATTCCCAATGATCACATACACGATATTCAAACATTTCATGGTAGTCAAATAGCAATGAACCTAGTTTAGACTAGGATAGACCAACTATCACTTGAATCTATTCCTAGCCAAACTCTCTTATAGCTCGAACCTCTCGGTTCATTCCATAGCAATAAATACCATGAACTCGACTCCTAGTTCACTTCCTACCCATGCATTGTGGAAAACCTAGCTTAGACTAAGGTAGACCAATGTTTATGTTAATCTAGTCTTAGCCAAGCTCTCTTATAGCTCGAACCTCACTCGCTAGAGATAATTGGTTCATTCCATAGCACCATTATCCTTGGAATGTCTTCCTAAGGTAATAACTACTATGACCTCGAGTCCTAGTTAACAACAAATGCATACATTGGATAGGATCACATTCTTTATTATCCAAACTAGATTCAACATGTTACTTAGGCATTTTCACAAACACTTAGTAGCATGTCGTATATGAAGTGCATAGAGAACATGAATTTGACACCATTAGATGGGATTGATTGATGATTCGCTTAATGACTAACTCTAATAAATCAAACATTCAATCCTTAGTCAAGCATCCATATCCTAAAGTTCATTTGCATGATTCAAGATATAGATCATTTTCTCCATCCTAGAACTATCCCCAAGGGTTTCCAAGTCCTAGGTTCAAGTTTAGGTCCAAATTGTCACTTAAGCATTTTATCAAACACCTAGAGTGCATAACATTCATAACACAAGAGAAAATGAAATCAACAATCATCCACATGAATATCAATGTATATATGTGATCAAAGAGTACCAAGGAGAGTCATAAGACCCTCAAAACACAAGATCCACTACTCACACCTCATGTAAGACAACATGGTGTGAGTAGGGTTTAATGGCAACAACAAGTAGAATAAGAAAAGTGCAAAGGAAGGAGGATTGTCAATCCTAGAACTCCCTCTTGATGTTCTCTTCTTCCCCTTGGTTGGATGATGATTGATGACCTTGGTTGAGCCTCTTTTCCAATCTTTTTCTCCCCAAAAACCTCCACACTTAGGTCAAAATCGCCACTTTCTATTTATAGCCTCGGGTGAAATATCGGTACTGTAGCAGTCCACCCGACCGGGTGGCAATTTGGAAGCATCCACCCGACCGGTTGGATTCCCAGTCGATCGACTGAAGGTCCAATCGATCGACTACTGAAACATGGATTGCAGGCCCTCCTGAGACTGCATCTAGTCGATCGACTCGAGGTCCAGTCGACCGACTCGAGCTTTCACCCGACCGGTTGGTGCAGGGGACATTCCCACCCGACCGGGTGAGATGCAGTTCTGTCCACTTTTTGCTCTAATCTCTGATTTTTCCCGAGTTTTCATATTTAGGCC
Organism: Rhodiola chrysanthemifolia; assembly: GCA_033675395.1. Lineage (NCBI taxonomy): Eukaryota > Viridiplantae > Streptophyta > Magnoliopsida > Saxifragales > Crassulaceae > Rhodiola > Rhodiola chrysanthemifolia. Next base: position 37,728,549 of record CM066204.1, read on the forward strand.
TTGACCATGGGGGAAGCTTGTTTTCTACCTGAAATGTAGAGATAGAGGTCAAATGACATCAAAATATCGTCGGAAACGATTCAAAACTATAGTGAAGAATGACGATAAATGAGTCGAAAACTCGACTCATCAAGTTTCCAGCTGACTTGTTGAGATGGACTTTTGTATCTCACGAGCACTTTTCTGCAACAAGATCAGTTACAAGTTTGATAAACAAGAGCTAAACAAAAAACGTCACTTGTTTTGAATTAGGATACCTTAAAATTTATCCATAGAGTATAAGTTACCTCTCTTCCTCGTGTGAGGTTGATAACATGAAGCATCCTCTAATGGGCAACGAAACATGTACACCCTTCACGTCTGCACTGACTAGTAGCGCAATGGAATCCCCTATAAACGTTTCTCGCATTGATCCGAACACCTTGAAGTACCACAGCAATCGACTTACTGAAATGAATAAAAAGAAACCAAAAACCAACGCAAGAAAGCAAAATCAGCACAATGCAAATCTCAACTCATGTTTAATCAACATACCCACAGAATTTTTCACAGCAAACTTTATTTGTTACACACGGACATTGCTCCTCGCAGATGTCACGTCATTGGCATGGAGTACGATGCTTCCTCGTTTTCGAAACTATTTTCTGCCTTGCTTATTCTTCTCCTTTTGCGAGGAAGATCCACTTTTGTTCGTTTCTCCTGCACACAAACAACAAAACTATTACGTGACATGCAGACTAGCAAAAATTAAGGACTTTCAACTAGAAATTCTAATCATATTCCTTCCCCAAAGAAATATTATGCCTTTGACGACCGTCGAATTCCTCTATTAATAGTCCAATTACTATATAGTGAGATAAAACAAAACATCAGCCATAACAACTATGCGAGTTTACATCGTTCACCTCATAGATTATTGACTCGATCGGATTCTCATTCTCTTGACAATTTCGTCCTCTTTCCTCCTCGGTGGTTGCTTTGTTCTCTCATGGCTCCATTGAAGGTTAGGGTTTCTTGTTAGAATTAGGGTTTCAATTAGGTTGGAACATATTTATAGATGCAGCATAGTGGGCTGGGCCTTAATAAACAAAAAGCCAACTTTTCATTTACAGTTTGAACCAAAAGCCAAGTGAAGTAATGTCTTTGTATTCTGAAAATATTTGAAAAACACTATCAAACTTATGATTAAATGACCAATCAAAAGAAAAAACTTATGATTAAATGACAACTGAAAATCCAAAACAAAACGCTGACAAACAAAAGTGTTATATCTCAGCCTTAAAGAGAGCAATCAACCCAAGTGATTAGCAGGTCATTTAAGCACCCTGGAAGTCTCATGGAAGGGTCTCTTCGTAAGTAACCAATGAGCATGATCAATGGATTAGTGATGCAGTCCATACAACCCAGGCACAAGGTGACGTGGACACAGGCCAGGTGGCACGACGAGGGCGCAGAGCTAGAGTACCAACCACGAGGCTACACACAGGGGAATATGTGCTCAATAACCGTTTTGGAGGAGAGCAGAAGGATCCAGAAGGTGTAGTGCAATGCATGAGCTGTACGTAGCTGCCATTATATATGGTGTGCTCACCCATTAATAAAGTAACAAATATTGAAAACCAATCTCTCTCTCCTCATTCTTTCTCTCATCTGCATTCTCATTTCTCAGTCTGTTATTTGTCCGTCACTTTCATTACTACTCTCGCTCATACCCATCATTTGGTGCTTTCACTGACCTCCCGCCACCATGCCTGACACTCGAAGCACGACGGAGGCTGTTGCAGCTCTTCAGCAAACCATTGCTGAGCTCAGTAGCCGTACACAAGCACTCGAAACCAAGCAAGGTGAGATCGAAGCAAGAAACGAGGCCAGATTTGAACGAATAATGAGTGCTCTGGATCCGATGAACATCAACACAAACCGTGCCGAGAAACAATCGATCACCACCGTACCAACAGACCAGGGAGGGCTCTTACCCACTCCGGTGCTCCCAGTGGGAGAAAGCAGCACCTTCAACCAGCGACAGTTGGTTCCCCATCAGACTGGGCACAACCTATCTGAAGGATTGAACCGCGCCATGCGAGTTGATGTCCCTCTATTCACGGGAGAGGCGGCGGAGGGATGGCTGTTTCAGATGGAACGCTACTTCGACCACCATCATGTACCGCCGGAGCAGAAAATCAGCTCCGCCCCATTCCACCTGGGTGGAGAAGCTCTGCAATGGTATCGTTGGCTGTCTATCACCCATCAAGTGCAGGATTGGGAAGGCTTTTCTAAAGCAGTCCTACGACGGTTTGGACCATCTCTGTACTATAGTGCATCTGTGTTACTGAACAAACTCCATCAACGGCACTCTGTAGCGGCCTATATCGCCGAGTTCGAAAACCTTTCAGCTCGCGCACCTGAGTTCACAGCTGACATCTTGCTCAGTCGTTTTCTCGCTGGCCTGAAGGAAGAAATCCATTGTGAGATCGTCCTGCTCTGTCCATCGGATCTCCAAGCAGCAATGGGGATGGCACGGATTGCGGAACAGAAGCTCGCCCTTACTCGTTGGTCTACTAATCGACCACCAGGAGGCCGCCCTGGGGGACCGTCTCCAGGCTACAGTCCTCGACCAAGCCCTGGCGCCAACAGCCTTCCACTCAAACGGCTATCTGCTACTGAAATGGCAGCACGTCGGGAGAAAGGGTTATGTTTCAACTGTGACGAGCACTTCAGTCCGGGACATAAATGTAAACCCAAGTTCCTCTGCATGCTACTGGAGGAACATGATGATCCACCGGAGGATGAACCCGAGCAACTACCTATCACGGAGGAACACCCTGAGGAGCCGCCGACCATATCCTTCCATGCTATGCAAGGAAGAGCGGTGCCTCGCACTCTTCGAATGGAAGCAACCCTTGCTGGGAGGCAGGTACTTGTTCTAGTTGATGGTGGTTCCACCCATAACTTTGTGCAATCCCGTGTGGCTAAAAATACAGGTTTAACCATTGAAACGGCAAAACATTTAAGCGTCACGGTTGGCAATGGGGAGGAGTTAAGATGTGAAGGTATGAGCCGGGATGTGCCGCTGACATTGGGTGGTAAGGTTTTTCATGTCGATTTTTATTTACTCCCCATTTATGGTGCGGATGTTGTCTTGGGGGCTCAATGGCTGGCTGACGTTGGTCCGGTTATGTTTGATTATAAAGAGTTGTGGTTAAGCTTAGACTATGAAGGCGAGACACTCAAACTGCAGGGGATCCAACCAGCTGTAGCTCAGTTTTCTGCGCTAACCCTTGGACAGTTCAAGAGGGCACAACACACGGACTCATTCATGTCCTTATACCAACTGACCATAACCGAGATAGGTGAGGAAGGTTTATCACAAACTCCCAGTTTACCATACATCCCTGACGACCTATCTCCTGAACAATCTCAGAGCACTGAGCTGCTGATATCTAAATATGCCAAGGTGTTTGGCGAGCCCACCAATCTACCTCCTAGTCGCAATCATGATCACCGCATACCTTTGCTAAACGGAGCTGAACCTATTAGTGTGCGCCCATACAGATATCCGAGATACCAGAAACTTGAGATGGAGAAGCTCATTGCGACCATGCTACGGGAAGGTCTCATTCGCCCTAGCACTAGTCCATTTTCATCTCCTGTCCTATTAGTCCGCAAAAAAGATGGTTCATGGAGATTTTGTGTAGATTACCGTGCTCTCAACACACTCACCGTCAAAGACAAATTTTCGATGCCGACAGTGGATGAGTTATTCGACGAATTGCATGGTGCACAATGGTTTTCTAAGCTAGATTTACGAGCCGGTTATCACCAAATCTTAATGGCAGCGGAGGATGTTCACAAGACGGCTTTCCGAACCCATGACGCGCACTATGAGTTCCTTGTAATGCCCTTCGGATTAACCAATGCACCTTCGACTTTCCAAGCAGCCATGAACGACTTACTGAGACCATGGCTACGGAAATGCGTCCTGGTATTCATGGACGACATCCTGATATATAGTCGCAGCTGGGAAGCCCACCTTGTTGATCTTGGCACTGTCCTACACACCTTAATGGAGCATCAGTACCTGGTAAAGGCCACCAAATGCGAGATTGCTAGAGAACGAGTGCAATACCTTGGTCACATCATTACTGCGCAGGGGATGGAAGTCGACCCTGCCAAGGTCGAAGCTGTGACCAGTTGGCCCCTCCCTACCAACCTCAAGCAACTAAGGGGATTTTTGGGTCTCACTGGATACTATAGACGATTTGTGCCACGATATGCCCAAGTCGCAGCACTATTGACAGACCTCCTACGGAAAGATGCTTTCATTTGGACACCCATAGCAACTACAGCACTTGACCAGCTCAAACACCTGCTCACTACTACACCCACTCTGGGCATACCTGACTTCTCCAAACCATTCCTCGTTAACACAGATGCCTCAGGGCGTGGTATGGGCGCAGTACTCTCCCAACTCGGCCGACCAATCGCTTACTATAGCCGGCAATTTACACCAACTCTCCAACGAAGCTCTACGTACAATCGAGAATTAGCTGCAGTTGTCATGGCGGTGCAAAAATGGCGTCAGTATTTGCTTGGTGGCCACTTCATCATCGAAACCGACCATCAACCCTTGCGAGTTATCTTGACCCAAACTATTCATACTCCGGAGCAGCAAAGATGGATAAGCAAATTGATGGGGTACGACTTTGAGGTTGTTTATAAGCCTGGCCGAGACAATACCCCAGCCGACACACTCTCACGTACTCCTCCAGCTGAATGTCTGGCCATGCAAGCCGTCACTCGCCCAGTGTTTGGCCTCCTCCGCGCCATGCGCATGTTATACGCCACTGATGGCCCAGCCAAAGTCTTGTTTGAGAAGGTGCGCGACACCCCTACCTTATACGAACACTATCAACTGCGTGATGGATTAGTTGTGTTCAAAGGCAAGATAGTAGTGCCAGATGATCCAGCTGTACGCGACCTCATTTTGCACGAGTTCCATGACTCCCCAGTTGGAGGCCATGCCGGTATTGCGCGTACTCTAGCACGGATCAGTGCCGCATTCTGGTGGGAGGGAATGCGCAAAGATGTGACCGCATATGTGAACCGCTGCTTAGTCTGCCACCAGGTGAAACCTATCAACTTCGCTTCACCAGGCACCTTACAACCATTACCAATCCCATCAGAAATCTGGAGCGACCTATCGATGGATTTCATCACACACCTCCCTAAATCAGGTGGTAAGACGGTGATCATGGTAGTTGTTGATCGACTCTCCAAATATGCACATTTCTGTCCGATGGCTAGCGGGTTTACAGCCGAGACAGTTGCTCAAGTGTTCATCCAGGAAATCTGCAGACTCCATGGGGTGCCCAGCACCATAGTTTCCGACCGAGACCCAGTATTTCTCAGCTTGTTTTGGCAAGAATTGTTCTGACGCCAAGGTACTATCTTGTCCCATAGTTCAGCCTACCACCCGCAGTCGGATGGACAAACGGAAGTGATTAATCGCGTGCTGGAGGATTATTTGCGTGCCTATGTTAGTGGTCGACAAGCGGAATGGTTAACCATGTTGCCATGGGCTGAATACCACTATAACACGGCCACCCACTCTGGGTTGCGTATCTCTCCATTTGAGGCCGTATACGGCAGACGCCCTCCAAACCTTGCGGATTATGAACCAGGTGCCTGTAAGATGGCAACAGTCGAGGAGTTATTAGCAGCTCGCGCTGCCTTATTGCCGCAACTGCGCAGTAATCTCCTTCAAGCACAACAACGGATGGTGTTTCAAGCTAACAAGCATCGCACTCCGGTGGATTATGCAGTAGGCGAATGGGTACTGGTCCGCTTACAGCTGTACCGTCAAACGTCTCTCAGGCCACACAAACCAAGCAAGCTAGCTCGCCGTTATTACGGTCCATTCGAGATCATTGCCAAGGTGGGAAAGGTTGCTTACAAGCTAGCCTTACCAGAGGAGAGTCGAGTGCATAACGTGTTCCACGTGTCAGTACTTAAGCGATGTCGTGCACTGCCACCGTATCAGCAAGTGGAGTGGCCAAAATGCTTTGTCAACCACCACCCAGTCCTCTTACCAGAACAAGTGTTGGGACGCCGAGTTGTTCGTAAAGGTGATAAAGATGTGGCGCAGGTACTGATCAAATGGGAGACTTATGGAGTTGAGGATGCCACGTGGGAAGATGAAGCACAACTTCAGCTGGAATACCCTAAAGTTCACCTTGAGGACAAGGTTCTCGGAGGGGATGGGAGTAATGATGCAGTCCATACAACCCAGGCACAAGGTGACGTGGACACAGGCCAGGTGGCACGACGAGGGCGCAGAGCTAGAGTACCAACCACGAGGCTACACACAGGGGAATATGTGCTCAATAACCGTTTTGGAGGAGAGCAGAAGGATCCAGAAGGTGTAGTGCAATGCATGAGCTGTACGTAGCTGCCATTATATATGGTGTGCTCACCCATTAATAAAGTAACAAATATTGAAAACCAATCTCTCTCTCCTCATTCTTTCTCTCATCTGCATTCTCATTTCTCAGTCTGTTATTTGTCCGTCACTTTCATTACTACTCTCGCTCATACCCATCAATTAGAATGGTGAGATAGGTGGGGAGAGCAGCACTGAGCGACCGACTCCTTACCTCGTAAACGGAAAACAGATAACGGAAACGAAGGGGCGTCCAAAAGTGACAAGGATAAAAAAATAAAAAGAATGGAAACGTCAATATGAATTATGCATCATTTCAAAACTCTTGTAAATACTAACACACTGACATTTATAAGAGTGCACGCATGGACGCTAGCTGATATGACGGCATAGAAATGAATCAAAAGAAAATTAACTTTAAATAGCAAATGTAAATGCCCTTAACGTGGAGATATAGAAATTTAATATAGGGAAAAAGTACAAAATGGTGTTATGAACTACATCCCTTTTACAAATTCTTGTCCGGATTAAGGCTGTCAAATTTAAGTTTTGGACTAAATTGAAAATAAATTTGTTAGAATAAAAATCAAATTCAGATTTCTTTTGCAAAATCTATCCATTTGGTTCAATCAAATATATTTTTTTGGTTGAACCAGATAGGGTTTTGCAATTGGAAATTTTAATTCTCATTGGTCAATATTTTTAATTTGGCAAGGTTATTCAGGGGTAACTCAATTAATAACTCGATTGTTGTTCGTGTGAGGTTTAATTAAGAGATACAGATGTCAATTTTCTCTTGAATTCCATTGTTGATTTCAAATAGCTGCTCAATGCAACCATAATGATTCTGACATGGGGAACAGAGGAGGCTCATTTATATGTTATACACTCACATTAGCAAATAACATCATCAGAAAATCACTTCGTATTGCAAAAACTGCTGTAATCGGTTAGGTGCTTCAACTTTTCTCTAATATTTCATGGCATATATGCCCTGTGAAATTGGTGTAATGACATGGTAAAAATGCTGGATTGATCATAAGCACCAGTTTTCCTATTTGAGCCATATCCAAACTCAACAAGCCGTGAAAAGGATGCTGGATCAATGAAACTACACACACCACCAAATCGGTAGTAATTCATAATCGGATTGGTCGTAGCCGATGTTGGCAGATTGCGGGGCCTTGTTGAGCCGAAGAGGACCATACAGACTGCGCACTTGTTGATGAAGAACTTGATTGAACCAAATGGATAGATTTTGCAAAAGAAATCTGAATTTGATTTTTATTCTAACAAATTTCATTTCAATTTAGTCCAAAACTTAAATTTGACTGCCATTTGAAAATTTAGATAGTCCGGACAAGAATTTGTAAAAGGACGCTAGTTCGTAACACCATTTTGTACTTTTCTCAAAATAAGCAAACAAATAGTTCAATTAATACTTAAACATATTAATAAGATAAGTAGATAAAAAGAAAGTCCCACTATATGCATGATTATTTTCAAGGAGCACACTTCAACTTTGTCTCGTGAAGGGAGCAATTTGTAAATTCAAGAAAATCAGCATCCTCCAAATATATGAATGTACAAACCCCTCTATCAACACTACATCCCACTAGCCTCTCTCTATAGCTTGAGTTGTTGCTAAGTATATTTATTTGTTTTATTAAGCATTAATGGCTTCCAAGGCATTAGCAACAACAGCCCTTCTGCTATCCCCTCAATCTCCTTTTCCTCAAAATGGTCACTGCCACATCGATCACATGTCCTCCACCACATCCTAAAGGCCACAAACATCATCACCACCACCCAAAACTCCCAATAACAAAAGCCAGCAACTTTGCCCAAAAGGACACCCTAAAGCTGGAAGTGTGTGCTGAGCTTTTGAATGACCTTCTTGTTCACCTTGTTGTTGGAACCCCACCAAAGACTCCATGTTGCAGTCTTATCGAAGGTCTTGCAGATCTTGAGGCTGCTGTCTGCCTCTGCACGTACTGCCATGAAAGCTAATGTGTTGGGTATTCACCTCAACGTGCCGGTTTTATTAAGCTTGTTGCTTAACTACACTGTAGTAAGAATGTTTCCTTAGCTTACAATTAGTGTGCATAATAAAAGACGAGAACTTAAACTGCATCATTGTCAATGTTTAGATCGATGTTGGTAACATCATGTCTTCTTTGTCTTTGTGTTTAATATTTGCTATATTGTTGTCATAAATTTTTTGGTCTTTTGGCATGTGTTGTAATCTACTCAAATACTACTTTGCGATGTTCCACGTAGTTTACAAAGAAGGTTTATAACCTAATTCGACATGAAAATGTAGAGGGAGAATGACCATATATCATATATTCCGTTATCCTCTTCATCGATTTCACAAGTTTTACATACTGTTAGCATTTATATACATTTAGAGTATGACACTATGATTCGAGTGAAAGGATTATGATAGACCGGGGACAATTCATTTATAGTTCTCATGGATTTAGTTTTGTTAGTTATACACTTCATTTCAAAAATGGCATACATCTATCATATATACTTCGGGGGCAACAAAAAGGTTCCTTACAGTATAACATTTACAGAGTACATATATGTAGAGAAGAGTAGTGTTTGAAATCTCTTTGAGCCAACTTGTGGCTGCCTCTTCAAGGTTCGACCAAATTGTTTTCATGGTGCACTGCAAATATATCTAGACTTCCTGTCTCTTCCAAATGTTGTATCACCTCATCCGATTCCCGGTTGATGATGGCTGCAAGAAGTCTGCATAGTTGCTTCTTGGAAAATTTGTGACTTGCATTTTTTCCAACTTCAAGACTGCTTCGTCATAAGTTTTTGCAGCTTCCTCCGTAATATCTTTAAGAACAAAAAGCCTTGAATTTAGCACAACAGGCATATATGACTCAGAAAAAAGCAGCCGGCCTAAATCTTTTATCGATCAGATTCTCTTCAACACATATACACACACATCTAAGCCCTTATGCACACTCATATGTAATCCCTAAAATTCAGTGACGTTTAATCAACACTTTAGGCCGTATACCTTACACACATAGCATGTTGAACAATCAGAAAAAACCAGTTACAAAATTTTGGAAAAACTCACTAATGAAATATGAGATCCGGATCAGAAACAACATCAATTTGAAATCGATGCTTTCTTTTCAAGAGTTTTGCAATCAGATCATTTCGTAGAGATGACAAAATAAAACATCAGCCTTAACAACTACGTCGAGTTTTAGATATCTCACCTGATAGATTATTGATTCGATCGCTAAGTCTATCGACAATTTGGATGTGCTTATCTTCTCTTTCCTCGTAGGTTGCTTGTTCTCCATTCCTGCCACCTTTGAAGGTTAGTGCTTCTTGTTTCAACTAGGGTTTCATTTATGTTAGAATACATCAGCATAGTGTGGGCTGGGCCTTGATATATATACAAAGGCCAGTTTTTGATTTTCATTTTGAACAAATAAAATGCCAAGTGAATTATTTGATAAAAACAATACAAAGTTCAAAATAAGATAGACCCTTTTTATGAGTAAATTAAATAGACCCCTTTTAATGGGTAAATAAAGATAAGCCTATGAAACAAAAAAAACACAACGCACCTGAAAAACTTAGGTACACAAACACAAACCTACCAGTTAAGAGCCAAAAATGATAATCAAACAGATAAATGGTGATGATCGAACTCATAATTCTGAATAAAGATGCGATAAATTAAGAATTTTGTACAACGACATCAATTTCGTGATCTTGTCTGAGTGATCACAAAGATGTGATTTGTTACGATCCATATATTATTTTCTTGGATTCATAGATATTTTCGTCGAGAGTACTATTAGCTTTAATGGCAGAGTAGAAGCAAAAACATTAGCTTTGAAATCAATCAAGATCAGATAGCTGGGGAGGGTAGCAATGAGTGTCCGGCTACTTAGCATGTAAACAGAAAACTGATAACGGAAACAACGGAATATCAAAAGACAAATCCAAAAAAAAAGAAACGGAATAATCAATATGAGAATTATATAAGCCATTTTACAGCTCTTGAAAATTCTAACACACACTTGCCTTTATAAGAGTGCGCATAGAAATGAATAAAAAGACAAATAACCTAAATAGAAAATGTAACCATCCTTAACATTGGAGAAATACAAAATTAAAATACGCAAATTATGTACTTAAACATAAAGTAGATCAAAAGAATGTATCACACTTTATGTCTTATGTGGTTTTCTCATGGGGTCGCCAAGTCGTCAAATAGTCATTATGAACTGAAGGCTCAAAACACCTAACCAAACCAGCAACTTTCCCTAAGGTCGTGCTGACCTTTTGAAGGATCTTGTGTTCACCTTGTTGTTGGAACCCCAACAAAGACCCCATGTTGCGGTCTTATCGAAGGTCTTACGGATCTTGAAGCTGTGTCTACATCTGCACTACCATGAAAGCTAATTATGTGTGTTGGGTATTCACCTCAACGTGCCGGTTTCATAGAGCTTGTTGCTTAACTACTGTGGTAAGAACGTTCCCTTAGATTATTACAAGTGTGCATAATCAAAGATGAGAACTTAAACTGCATCATTGTCAATGTTGGTGTTGGCATGTGTTGTAATCCACTCAATTGATTACACCACTTGAGCAAATTCAGTTGTTCCAATATATAGTTTATAAAGTAGAATTATAATTTCATCAACCTTGATAAATTTAGATATTCAGCAACCAAGCTAAATGCAACTATATATAAATGGTACATTTTCAATATTTAAATGACGTAATTTCACCAACTGGTGGTAGATTCCAGTTAAATAGCCTCCCGGTATTTGTTTAATTAATCATCTAGCAAATTAACAACTTCTAATTAAGAGACCATGCAAAGAATAAGCAATAGAGAATTGTATTGTCACTACACCAGAATAGCCCTAGGGCATTCTTTTTTCACTATGTCGCATAATTGAGATATTGTTTATAGGACACAACGTGCGTCGCATAAAATTTGTGTCGAAAGACAAGTAGCGTAAAGCATGTGGGACTTAGCAATGAAGTACCCGTCGCATAAAGTGTGACGATTATGCGGCATTTATATCAGTAAGTCCCATCCACAATGGAACGAGTTGTACTCTTTAAGGGCATATGCTACATTTTCACAGAACATTATTTTCCAATTATCATTGCTTTAGCTACTTTGCGAGACAGCAGATACTTACGTGACATACTGAATCACTCGCATATAAGGGATACACTTCTGCCTTTGCGACACCGTTGTCGCATTATACTTATTACAGGACAACACATACTTAAGTGACATTTTTAATAAGTCGCGTGCAAGGACTCTTATGACTTCAAGTAGCATTTGTCGCATTAGCTTATATACGGGACAACAGACACTTACGTCACAATATGGATCAGTCGCATATAATGTCATATGCTTTTGAGTTATATACGTCGGTGTCCCATTAGACGACATATGCTTATTACTTTTGTTACTTATTGTCGTATAAAAGGTTTTACCATTAGAATTTGATACACGTAAATGTCGCATAAAGAGCATAAGTTTTACATATACACGACATATTGTGGTACAAAAGGTCATATGTAATGAATAGCAAACAACAAACTGTCGCATATAGAAACAAGAAACCTGAAATCATTTTGCTACTAACATTACATTATCCGGGTAGCCTAACAGATTCCGGCCACCAAAACATATTTCGGCCAACTAAACAGAAAAAGGTACACACAACTAGAGTCCATGTGTGTGTACCCAGCCAAAAAACAATCCAAGTTTGATACATTAAAGTTTACTACACTCAAGAGGTAGGTCCATAAGAAGTTGCACCTTCTGAAGCATTATGATTGGCTAGATTTTCCGAACCACCACGAACCACCAACTCCTCAAGGGTGCGGATCCTTTTTTCAAAAGCCGCCTTCATTTCTACAAACTCACTCTTTTGCTGCTGCAGTTGTTCTTTCAAGTCACTGGTTCTTGGAAGAGGGGTGGCTTCTTGAAGGCTCTACCTGCTCCGGACAAATAAGTCCCACACCTTTTCCCAAGCACTTCACTTATTATTCGAACCTGAGTATCAACCGGAAGGGGTTCTTGTTCATCGAGGACACTGCCTTCGTCAGATTCATCACCACCATTCAGATCCCGTAAAGCTTAACGAACCTTCTCTTCCATTTGTGCCTACATATACATTGTTAAGTATAAATACAATGAGAAAGTATGACAGCCAACAAAACATATTTTACCGACATCAACATATGAAAGATAAACATTGTTCACCAACTGAAGATGAAATGCAGATAACATTAACCAACAACATTAACATGCAGATAATCAGATCATATCAAACACCAAAAAGTACAAAAAATTCATCCCGCTCACTAACCAACAACACTTTCATTCAATAATTGTTGGCTGAACACTTGAAACATAAATAACAACATACATATAAAGAGTAAAGTGACACTAACAACATAGAAACTTAACAGCTAGAGCGACACCGGCAGGATCAACTCAGTTCACCTTCGCGTAAGTAGCGACAATATAAGCCTTTTCTACCTGGATCTTGAGTTCCACAGCCCTCATGTAGAATGGAACCTTGCCGGAGCGGTGGTTGAGTCTTTCAGATTCTGTGCGCACTTTTGACATTGCCTCACCTCTTTCCTGTTATAATAAAATTTGACCAGGTTAATGATAAGTTTGAAAAACCCAACAGCATAGAAGAAAAGAAATTAATACATTAAAGGAGTAAAACAAAATGTTGTATGGTATTTATATTGAACGGGTAACCTGATTTTTGGGTTCGTCAAAGTGGCTTTTCAGCCATTCCCACTGATCACGGCGATCCAGAAACTCCAGGGGAATTACATCAGGCCCATGTTCTTTGTAGAATAACTTGCAGTCTGACGTCCAGTCTCGGACCTCTCAATGGCCCTTCGGGAGATAAATTTCCACAACTGATCATCTTTACGATAAATAACAAAGTTTGGCTCCATAGAGAAATGAAAAATAAGAAGTTACAATATTGAATCAGTACATGTAGTTATTAAATTAAACTAAACAGAGTTGAAACATGTAGTACTCATTCAAGTAGTCGTACACAATCTGCCGGTCCTGCTCCTCAAGCTTCATGAATGATGGGGCTAGCATTGGAACCTTGTCCCTTACGACACTACAAATCTCGTGCACTAACAAGCTGCACACTTTCCGGGACGCCGACCCTGTTCCATCAGGTAGAAACTCAACCTTTATTGGCTGGCCCTTGTTGCGTGTATGCTTGTAATAAGCCACATTGGATCCATTCACTACACCCCCAACCTTCTTCTTATCTCCGCCCTCGTCCCCTGTATTTCAAATTTCACATTGTATCCCATTGATCATCTTCATTTTCCATCATCATTTCCTCGTCATCTTCGACATAAGCATCCTCTTCATCCAAGATCAATTGTCTACGTGCTCTGGGTATTTGTTCCATTTTATTAGGATCCGTGGTTGACGGTTGCACATCATTTACTACGTGTGCGGGCATATCCTCTTGATAAGGGTCATCACCATGTTGAGGTGAAACAAGTGTGTGTCGTCACTGCCGTGTGTGTGTCGTCACCACTACACTCATCTTGTCTTGCAAGGGAGCGTTGACTATAAGTTCCTCTATGTGAAACAACATTTACCACCTTCCAATAATCGCCTGCTTTAACATCGTCAAGGTAAAAAAACTTGTCTTGCTGTTGCTGCGGGCATATCCTGCTTTAACAATAAGGCCAATCCCCATCGCATTCTTCAACCATCCTACTACTATTCTTTTCCATCACATATTGTCGGCGTTGTGTGTATAATGATGATGAAGCCTCAACCGGTTCTTATCCATGAGAGGTCCAAGTTGTGTACTCTCGCATCATACTATTTACAAACAAATGAGTTCGGATTTCATCCAATGACAACTTCTCATGGTGCAACCGACAACGCCTACATGGACACAGATGAGTAGTTGTGTGCGAGGTTTTTTTTGCTTCACAAACTCTATAAAGTCCATAATCCCTTGAAAAAACCGCGTATCACATTTGTCCGATAAATACATCCAACTCTTGTCCATACTTTCCCTATATATTAGCAAATGTGATAGAAATAATTAAGCCAAAGACCAATTAATTAAACAAAAAATATATAATTTAATCACAAACTACTACACCAATCTAACAAATAGTCAATATTTTGTGCCTCTGCTCTCACATACGCCCCTGCTCTCACAAATCAACCTATTCGTGCTATACTAATTTCTCTAAAACTAATTTACCTGATCTCAACATACCACATTCTCTCCCACTACACCATTTTACATCCTAAGCGACAAATTTTGAACATTGTCGCAAAAACTTTGTCGCATAAACCTGTTTATGGGACAACAGTTTGATATGTTTGTCGCAAAAACATTATTATGCGACACAGGTTTAAGCGACGCAAAAATGGTGTCACATAAAGAGATTAACCCGACATTAGTTTAAGCGACACGTTATTTATGTCACATTATACATTTTATGCGACTTTTGTTTAAGCGACACACCAGAAATGTCGCGTTACATGTTTTATGCGACTTTAATCTAGTGACAAATTTAATTATGTCACGTTAACATGGCAATTACATGGAGTCATCCATATAGCTAGCATGACATGCCTTCAAGTTTGAAAATGAACCTACTGTTTTACCTTTAAGCGACGTTGGTATTCAAAAGTATGTCGCGTAAAAAGAAAAAAATTAAATGCAGAACAGAATTGATCAAAGTATACCAGTGTCATTTGAGTCTTAGGCGACTTTTATTCCATAATAAGTCGCATAAACGTAATTTTTTTATGTAGGTTTTTAAAGGTTGTTGTTTATGCAATGTTTAAAGCAGATTGGGGGGAAATGAATTTTTGGAGCGGGAAACTAAAATTTTGTTTTAAAGTTTTAAGCGACATATATTACAAAAAATGTCACTTAAATATACTTGTTTTGATTTTGACCCAAAAAAAAAGTTCAAATCTAAATGCTATGCCTCAAAATGTTATTTCACCCCCAAATACCAGAATCTATTTTTTCGCTAAATGCCATGCCTTCACCTCCCCTCCCCACCCTCCGCTCCAGTGGCGAATGATTGAACTTTGAAGGAGTCACTACAAAAAAAATGTTAATTTGCGATAAAAAATAATGATGACTTGAAAAAGTCATCGCATAATATTAAAAAATGTGATGACTAATACAATGTTGTCACCGATAACTAGTTAATGTGATGACTAAAAATGATTATCACTAAATAATACATTTTCCGACCAAAAATAGTGATGACTTACAAAAATCATCACATAATATTAAAAATTGTGACAACAGAGTTATCACTCCATCAAAAAAAAAATTAAAGTTATTATTAATTACCATTTATTGTTATGATTGAAAATAATTAATTAAAATTATAATGATACATCAGTTTTGTAGAAGGATCAGTAATTCGATCTGAATGGAGACTAGAGAGAACCGCTTCCTAGGGCTTCTCTTTCTCTCGATTTGGAAAAATCTTTGGTGACGGCTGTATCGATGGCTGAGAAGCAGACCGGCTCGGTCAAGTGGTTCGACGACTCCTATGGATTCGACTTCATCGCTCCAAACGATTGCAGCGAGGATCGATCTATTCGTGCGCCAGTCATCGATCAGTTCGGCTGGAAGGCCAAAGGCTGTGTATGTATCCCTTTCCGTTGGTCTTCTTAGTGATAAATTAGTAGGTTCTAGGTTTCTGAAAATTGAAATGTGCTTGATTATGAAACTTTGTTGTTGTTGTGAAGCAAGGGGTGATGTGAATGCACTTGATAAAGCTGAGCAGACAGCTTTGCATTGTGCAGCAGTTAGAGGTTCAATTTCAGTAGCGGATTTGTTGTTGCAGAATGGAGCCAGGGTTGAGGCTGCAGATGCAAATGGTTTCCGAGTAAGATTTTTTCTTTTCACAGTAGGCTTTTTAATTTTGTGCAAGTTGAATATGCAATATACTCTTAGTTGGGTCAGCAAGGCTTCATTGCTGATCAACTTTGGCTTCGATCTGGCTTTCTTAGTATGGTCAAACAGCTTTCTTGGATCATCTTATTTTCAAGTATAATGCCGTTATCAATGCACCTGATAATGGTGACGGAGTGAGTTTGGGTTTTCTAACCTATGTTTATCAGCAGTAAATAAACAAAAAAGATCAAGTGGATTGAGTAACATTTGGGATGGAGATTTGTCCGGACTATCATAAGTTCTTGACTTGAGTATCTCAATGTTTAGGTTTAGGATAACAAGGTCATGGTTTAATGACGCATGTCAGGTCAATGGATTATTCAGACTGCTCGTTTCTTCTATTAGGCGTATAATTTGAAGTCCGGGTTTGTTTTGATGTCAATCAAGGTCATCATATTAGGACTCCGTTGTCCTGTTTCACACTTCAGAAAGAACTTCAATTGGCTAATATTTCAAGTTAAATATTTGGTTGAATATTTGCCTTCCCCTTGCAGGCATTTTGGTCTTCTATTGCGATGAAGAAATGGCTAAATATTAAGCCAAAGGTGTTTGACTTTAGTGAAGATGAGAATTACATAGAAACTGAGAGCGAAGATGATGGTAATGAATCGTGTATGTACCATTTAATCTTTGTTCCATTCATTGTCAGATTTCTATGAAACTCATTCATCTCGTCTTTTGAAGGTGAAAGCTTGAATACGAAGGTGTGGCTATTAACACCGGAGTTCATGGAATGAGTAACGGAGTGTGGCTTGTTAAGTAGCAGCTTGAGTAATGAGTATTGCGTGAGATGAAGTAATTTTAGTATATGTATTAGTAATGTTTCTATAAATTTTTGGGATTCAAAATTTTGTATTGTTAGTTTTTTTATTACAATATTACATGTATTTTTGGATTCTTAAGGTGCAATGAAAATGTTGTACGATACGTATTTATAATTTTTATGTAATTTTAAATTTGAATGAAAATATTATTTAGATTATTTAATATATTGAAATACAGTAATAAATATATTTTATGCGACAATTCTGTCTGTTACTTTTGTCCCGTTAAACAGCTAATGTGACAAATTTTGGAAAATATGTTCATTATAAATGTAACATATGCCCATAAAGAGTACACCACATTCCTGTTTTATGTGACTAATTAAAGGAAATGTCGCATAAGAGTAAACACATTACGCGACATTTGCATCTTAAAAATGTCGCTCGACATTACGCTACTAGGCTTTGGCGACAAATTTTACGCGACATTTATTTGGTCGCATAAAGGTTATGCGACAAATATAGGACATTATGCGACAGAAAAAAACCATCTCCTAATCTGCAAAATGGTGTAGTGTCCCCTTGTGCCCCTGCCCACACAATCTCATATGAACACACCACAACACATCTTTCAGGCAATAAGGAGCTTTGGGTTACATATATATATACAATAGTCAACTTTCAAGACACAAAGGGACATTTTCCACACTTGTAGATCTCACCAACAAATGAAAGAGAATACTCTGCACCTTCTTCTCCGACAGAATGGGAGCTTGCACAGTTGATATTCTGAGAATATTTGGGTGAAAAGTCGACTGGTAGGGTGTACTTCTGCGTTTGCTTTTCCATTGAATGCTAAATGTTTACGCGACATGTTTTGGTAAATATGTCGCACCAGATGCAAATGGTAGGTCAACCTATTCAATATGCTTATTGAATTTGAAACAAAACCTGCCGAGTAAAGGCAAAAAGCTGATGTGCCCATCAGTTTTCAATTATTATGGGACTTACATTGGGTAGTCGCTTAATGTATGTCACATTAACATGTTAATGGGACTTATAAAATGTGTCGCTTTAACAATTGTCGCATTAAACTGTGTATGAGATTGAATTATTGTGTCGCATTAACAAAAGTCGCGTTAAGCTGTTTACGAGACAATATATTTTGTGTCGCGAACAATTTTGTGACATAACACTGTTATCGCGACAAACGTAATTTTGTCGGTCGTATATAATGTCGTATGCGACAAAAGTAAGGCGACAAATTTCAAAGCATGTATTCTCTTGTAGTGTCTTATTTAATCAAAGACTAATTGCTTTATTCATAACAGGAATCATCATCATCACTAAACAACTATTTCAACTCTACTACACATATTTCTCAAAAAAAAAAAACTCTACTACATATATGCACATACGTATATATCATCGCGCACGTTACTTCGTTACTCCATGCTACTTAACAAGTCACATTCCATTATTCCCTTGCATGAACTTTTGTGTTAATTGATAGACCTGCTTCTCATTCAATCTTTAATTTGTCCTTTTACAATTATCTTGCAAACCTGCAGAACACACAATAAATAAGAAATAAAATGAGATGAAGGGATATCACATAATGAAGGGATATCACATAATATGAACCAGAAGCTTATGGAGGACTGAAAAGATAATAAACAATTATTAGGGTATGTTTCACCTCCATAGGTAATTAAATCTATCCGCTTTTCTCACTTCGAGCTTGAAGACAATGCATCAAGAGAGAGGGATACTCTAAAGCGAATTAATACCGCTGCCAATAGTTTTGAGCCACGGAAATTTGGGTACCGGAGTCATCCAATATAAACCTGTGGACACAGCAAAGTGAATTTGTGAACGTGTCCTACCTTGCAGAGGAAGTATCATCAGTTGAGGTAGTCAGATGTGCCGATCAACACAAGTCAAAGCTATGAGCCAGTCAGAAATTGTGGATAAGCAACCAAAAGCCAAATAATAGAAGAAACGAATAGAATCAGAGCTTCGCAAGGAATAACACAAATCCTGATTCGAGAGACAACGATGAGGTGGGTGGACAAGTGGAGTCAGAGGGTGTAGATAAATTGCTGATCTGGTTTCAAAGGATGTGGAGAGATGTGTTGTCAGATCTGATTTATAACACTTAAAAGAAAATTTAGTTCTGGCGATTGATGGCCACGCGCGTGCACTTGTCTATATTCTTTTGGCCCAGTATTGAGTAGGTAAGTCGTATAAAAGTATTTTTAATTTTCTAAACTTCCCCTCTAAAGAAATAACTTAACCCTTAAAACAAAATTTACATTTTTGTACTTGTCTATTTTGTTCTGCATTAAAACTTTATATTTACGCGATCTAATTTGGAATGTCGCCCAAAACTTATTGAATGTTATTATAACATAATTTGCTTCATTCCTTCATTTTTCAAACCAAGACAAAAAGAGAAAAAATATCTTACTTCGCCACGATCAAATTGATGGATCTCGATTCTGGAGTCATCGATACCGATCGCCAACATGTGAACATCATGAGTATGAGTTGCTAGGCTTAATTGTGACGGTCTTTTGTATCTCACGAGGCACTTTTCGGCAACAAGGTCAGTTATTAGTAACAAGTTTGATAAATAAAAAAAGCGAAACAAAAACCCTAGTTGTTTCGTACTTGGATACCTTAAAATTTTCCATAGAGTATAAGTTAACTTTTCATCTTGAGGTTGATAATATAACCATCCCATTGTTTGTCCCAAGCCTACAATATTTATCATATTGAATATTAGTATGAGAGTTCAAACTTTAAATAAGTTGCTACATATCTAAAATTTCTGATTCATGTCTCACTGGGAGCTCTCATTTCCAGATCAAGTGCTCGCCTGATCCTGTAACCGCAATGAGACTCATCCCCGGACACCTCGTATAACATAAATTTTTATACCTGCTGCAATTTCAAATGTCATCACATTATTCCAAGCTAACTTGATTAGGCTAGTTACAATAGATAATCTCAATTCATAATTGTAAAGTAAAATTAAGGTTTGTGCTTCAATTATGTCACACCCCTATATGTATATAAGAAGTTCCTAGATCTGTCAAACCCTAAGAGATCAACCATAAGTTCTTACAAGCAAGCACATAAAAGTTTCAAAAATCAAATGCAGTGCTTAATCGCAACAAACTTTATCCATGGGCCTCCTCTTGAAGATAATCCCGAGGTTCGCCATGGGTTCCTTCGTCCATTGATGCTTCCCTTTGTAGAGTTTTGGAATCGGATTTGAAAGAGATGACAAGTATATAGGGATATAAAACATAAAATCAGCCTTAGAAGCATATCGAATTTACATCGCTCACCTGATAGATTATTGACTCGATCGAGTTCTTTGACAATTTGGATCTGTTTGTTGGTCCTCTTTCCTTCATGGTTGCGTGTTCTTCAATCGCGGCTAGCTCAGAAGAGATCCTGCTGTGGCCTTTTGAAGGCTAGGGTTTCATGTAAGAACTAGGTTTGGGTTTATGTTAGAACATATTTATATAGCAGCATAGTGGGCCGGGCCTTGAAATAAAACAAAGGTTAACTTCTTATTTCTAAGAACAAACCCCTAAATGAATTAGTTGATAAAGATACACAGAAACAATAATTGATACATTTTTGGTGGTAAATGGTAATTATACAGTTTAACATGTCTGTGGGAACTGACTTAGGTTAACAAACCTGCCAGCTTTGAGCCATAAATGATAATCAAAGTGATTAACAATGAACTCAAATTTTTGAATAAATATGCGATAGAATGAGAGGACATCAATTTATTGGTCATGTGATGAGTGATCACAAAGATGGATTTGTTCTGAGTTCAACATTTTTATCTTGGGTCCACAGATATATGTTCGTCCAGGCCGTTAAAATAGCTAACCGGTAAACAAGTTTTCGGGGCAATTCACATTTACTTTCAGTTCTTGGTATTCAAATCATTAGGATGATACACATGACACTGCCTGAAATAATGTCTTTCTACCATGAAAATATTTGAGATACACTATCAAACTTATGATTAACCACACTGGAAGTCTCATGGAAGGGTCTGTTTGTGTAAGTAACCAATGAGCATATGGTCAATGGATTAGAATGATGAGATAGTGCCTTGAATATAATTAGCTTTAATGGCATCAGCTTTGAGATCAATCAGATCAGATACACTACACCAGAACGAGGGACACCTACCAACGCCATCAGGGATTTCACTAACGTCGGACCGATCTTTAAAAACTTCCAAACAAGATGCAAACTATCAAACAATTTTCTAAACGAGGGACACCTACCAACGCCGTCTGGGATTTCACTAACGTCGTTGGAATTTAGGGTTTAGGGTTTAAGGGTTTAGGGTTTAGGGTTTAGAATACAGTTTAGGGGTAGTTTTTTACCATCGCATAAGGTCCTATATTTGTCGCATAAAGGGGTATATCGTATATGGGACAAAATGTGCGTCGCCTAAAATTTGTGTCGAAAGACAAGTAGCGTAAAATTTGTGCGACAAAAAATATCACGCCAGTCGCAAAAGGTTTAACGCTTATGCGACATGTGTTTCATTTAGTCTCATTCACAATAGACGACCTGGTTCTACAATTTAAGGGTATATGCCACATGTTTACAGTTAACATATTTGCCAATTATCGTCGCATTAGCTACCATACAGGACATTCTACGTTTATGTGACATTCTCCATTAATCGCATATAACGGCATACGCTTCTAACTTGAAGGCGTTTGTATCGCAAAAAAAGACATATGCTTATCACTCAATTAACTTACTGTCGTATAAAAGATGTTACGATAACACTCTGAAACAGGTAAATGTCGCATAAAACGTCCCATTTATTTCGACACTTTATTATGCGAACTGTTACTTGTTAGTGTTGTTTTGCATTTCAGGTGTTTCGGGAGCTCTGGAAGGAATACACGCTTAAAGACGGCATTTCGGTGCCAAATACATTACATGGAGTTCGTGGAGATCAACTCGAGAGCCCAAGCCAAGACTGACGAGCTGTCCAAGGCAAGCTTCTCCGAGAGGATCGCGGACGTAGGCCATTTTATGGTCGCGGTCCGCGGATGGTAATATGGTCATGATCCGCGGAGATAATATGTGCAGCGTCCGCGGCTGACGTCAGTAAGTCGAGATTTGGAAGCCTGGCCCAAACAAAATTAGAAACTCAACTTCCTTATAAATTAGGGTTTCTGATCTCATAATCAGTATCGAAAATTCCCAGCTTTGAAGAGACACGGCTCGAGAGAAGATCAAGCTTTCAACAAGAGAGAAGAGAATTTCTACTTTCATTCAAAAATATTTGTTTATTATTCCCATGGATATGAGTAGCTAAACTCTTCGTTCAGTTTAGGGTTTCGTATTTTGTGAACACGTTTTGAGATTCTTGTTCTTAATGCAATTCTATATTTTGCTAGTTCTTGTGCTCATTCTTACGAATTAACTTGTTAGATTAAGTGGAAGCTTTGTCGCAAAGCTTAATTGAGCAATTAATTCTTACTGTTAATATTTACTGGATACTTTGTCGTAAAGGTAGATAGTAACACCTAAGCTAATTAGTACCTTTGTCGGATTGTTTAGTTTGGGAGAGAACTAGAAGTCTAACACCTTTGTCGGGTTAGGTTGTGACGTATCACCTTTGTCGGGATACTTGGGTTGTTACCTTTGTCGGAACAACCACACTTTGAAATATAGAATTGATCATTAGATATCTATAATAAACGTGTCACAATAGAAATCCTAGATTGAATTTTCTCGCTGATTGAAATCCTCGTTATTCTTTTCTCCTGTGTTTTTACAATACTTGTTCACACAAAAACCCCCTTCTTTATTTGCATACAGGAACAGTTTCATAAACCAGCTCTCTAGGGTTCGACCCCGCTTGCCGCTTTACTAGCTAATAGCACGAGTTTATAAATATTAAATTTGACGCGTCAGACGACGCGCGTCAAATTTTGGCGCCGTTGCCGGGTAGCTGCGCTTCGGTGAAGTTGTACTTTTTTTGTTTTTTTATATCTTTTTTGTTTATTTTATTTAGATATCTTTTGTGCTTCGCTACTTGTTCGCAATGTCTCGCGCAGGTAGCCAGGTTGGTGATGACCAGAACAACAATAACAACAATGAGATCGCTCCGGTCAATGAAAACAACGCATACCTCCATTCTATGATGACCCGGAGCAGCTGGTCCATGCTCGCAATCGTGCAATCAGGCAGGCTCAACAGCTGAATCAGAGAGCGCCTGTTGCACAGAATGGTGCTGGTGCGAGGCAGCCGCCTCCACCACGACCACCACAGCCACCAATCCACGCGGAGCCAGAATATGAAGAAGAGTATTACTACGAGCCCACAATGAAGGAGCTGTCTGCCCCTAATTTTCAGAATATTTCTTGGTGCATCCATGAGGGGCCAGACATGCAGGAAATCGTGGTCAGTTCTGCAGTAGTGCATCATCTGCCCAAGTTTTCGGGTCGGCAAGGAGAGTCAGCCACCAAGCATCTTCAAAGCCTTCATGGCATCTGCCAGACTCTCCGACCCTATGGGGCCACAGTAGAGAATTTCAAACTCAAGGCTTTTCATCTTTCTCTAACTGATGCAACTCACGCTTGGTTTTTATCCCTCCCTTCAGGTAGCATCAGGACTTGGGATCAGATGCAGAAGAAATTTCTGGACAAATACTACCCAGCGGCCAAGGCAGGACAGGTCCGTAGGCAGCTGCAAGATATTAGGCAGGGGCTGAACGAGTCAATGTATGACTACTTGGAAAAGTTCAACCAGCTAGAGCAGAGCTGCTGCAACCTTGGAATGCCTGAGAAGCTGATAATCGATTATTTACTGGATGGGTTGTGGCCACTCGATAGAATGTTGCTGGACGCCTCAGCTGAAGGGACCATCCTGAGTCTATCCCCAGCTGGAGTGCGAAGGATGATTGCAGAGGTGGCTGAAAACGCAAGGTTCAGAGAAGAAGTAGGCCGTCAAGATGAATTCAGCAGGACTAGGAACATCTCAAGGGCTGAAGCTGCACCAGCTTCTGATGAGCTGAAGGAATTGAGGGAGATGGTGAAACTGCTGGTAACCAATCAGGTAGCTAAGGTGAAGGCGTGTGAACTCTGCTCTGCTACTACTCTTAAAACGGATGCGTGCCCTAGCCTGCAGGAGGAGGAACACAGAGGCGTAAATGTTGTAGGGGTTATCAGCACTATCACAACCGCCCGCAACAGCAGAAATTTGGGCTAGCAGCTAACGAGTTCAGCTGGAGAGACAACAATGATAATACTACGAAGGAACCAGCCCAGCAGTCCCAACAGCAGCAGCAGTATTATCGGCCTCCGTATCGTCAACAACAGGGCAGCTACAACAATCAGGGTGAGTTTCAGCAGCGAGGGCAGAACTACAACCAGGCAGGCCCTACTAATCAGAATTCCAGCAAGTCTCTGGAGGATATAGTGAAGAAGCTGGCAGCTAGCACCCAGCAGTTGGCCACCACGGTACATCAAAATCAGGCCAAGAACGATGAAACTTTAGCAGAGCTGGGTAAACAGATGTCCAACCTAGCCCAGACAGTTTCCGAGCTGAAGAGAGACCCAGGGAAGCTGCCTTCGCAGATAGTGCCCAACCCGAGGGGAAATGTCAGTGCATTAGCACTACAAAGCAGAACAGATTTGAACGACGCAACAAAGGAGTCCGCCTCAGAGTGGATCGCGGATGAAGAGCAGTTTAACGCCATCCGCGGTCCGCTAATAGACACAGCACCCGCGGCAGTAAACTGTGAAGAATTCGCGGTGGAACAGTCGTCCGCGGACGAAGAACACTTAAGCGGCGCGGATCATGAACAGGTTACTGTTCCGCGGATGGAACACTTAAAGTGTTCACCATCCGCGACCTGCTCTGCCGAAAGTACTGAAATTGACCCTTCTCCTTCGTTTTTTATGCAGGTGATAGCTCCTAGGGACCATACGATCGACAAGGATGAGCTAGGAGGCAGATCGGAAGCGAGTCATGAGTCACCCGGAAAGAGTAAGGATCCAGGTGCTTTTACAGTCATCTGTGGTATCGGTGAGACTCAAATACATCATTGTTTAATTGATTTGGGTGCTGCCATCAATGCTATGCCGTATTCATTGTATTGTTCATTGAATTTGGGACCACTGAAGCCCCCTAAGCTATTGGTTGAGTTAGGGGATAAATCATGTATTCGTCCTGTTGGTTTGCTAGAGGATCTCACACTCCGAGTGGGAGACCTTGTTGTTCCTGCAGATTTTTATGTCTTGCAGATGGGAGATGCTAGAGACGATGATCCTCCAGCGCTTATCTTGGGATGGCCATTCCTCTTTGCCACCAAGACCAAAATTGACATGGGCTCAGGCTTGTTGTCACTTGCGTTTGGTGGCAAGACTTATGATTTTTATATTTATGAGGGTGATGACCGTTCATGCGCGAAGAAACCACCGGATATCGTGAATACGTCATACCTTGGTGCCCTAGTTCCAGACCCACCGGATGAGACTGATTGTGCAGTCAGACCAGTAGCTATAATCAAGTTGTCCTCGCCAACTCGGAAGGATGTGAAGGCGAACCCGCCTGATCAATGGAGAGCAGACACGAGCACATCATTTCACGAAGATTTTGTGCAAACTAAAGGGGTAGCTGAGGCGAAATTTGACCTCACACGTCCATGGGATCCTAACTTGTGATCCCTAAAGAGGTAACGTCGAGCCAACGACGTAAAACAAAGGCGCTCGCAGGGAGGCAGCCCCAAATTTTTTTCATTTTTTTCATTTTTCGTTTTTATTTCATTTTTCTGTTTGTTTGAGTCTTTATTCGTGTTATCACATTGTTTTTGGGAAGGGAGAACGTTTTTTATGCAGGAAACAGATGCAACTCCGAGCAGATCGCGGAGCACGTGCACATTATCTGCCGCGGATGCAGTTCAGTTTAAATGTTGACCGCAGGAGTTACAATGGACGTGATCCGCGGTTGACCGTTGACCGTTGACCATTCACTCGGGTTGACCGTGACTGACTCGTTTGACCAGAATTCTCATCTTCACACGACGGACGAGGGGAGTACCTATTCACCTTGATCTCTTCCTTTTCCTATACGTTTGCGTGTCTTGCATTTGTTTGTTTGTCTTTGAATTAAAGTCGTGCCGTGAGGACACGGCTTGGTTCAAAAGTGTGGGGTGGGAGAGTCAGTTTGTCAGCACGTTTATTTTCCTTGCATATGCACTGTGTCAGCACGTTTCATTTATAAAAAAATTGACAGTATGAAATCTATCTTCTGTTCTTGAATATGCAGTATTGAATGTTGATGTGAAATAGATGAGCTGATTGGATGCATTTCTCTCGTGAAATTCGAATTATGCTTTTACTTGTGGATTTAACGTACTACGTGTTCTTCTGAGTTGAGATAAACAGGGATGTGGAGTTGATAGAAACGTCGTAGAGAGACTTGACGAAGCACTCAAAGGACCGGATTTCTAATTATATGGTTATATGGATTTCGTGGAGGCTAGCACTTCGAGATGATTTGGTTCAGAGTTGGCTCCGCCACTACAGCGTTTATGTAGGTAGGTGGGATGGGAAAACAGACCGTCCTATCCCTAGTCCGAAGTAACCGGGAAAATAGGTGAGCGACCCTCATCTTGACTCGCGTCAAAAAGGTCGAGGATGAGAAAGAGCGGAGAGGTATTTCCATATGCTTGCGGGAGATAATTGGACCTCCTTCTAAAGAAAAAGAAAGGAAGAAAAGGACAAGCTATTCACAATAAAAGAGCAAAGCTCAAGAAAAAAAATCAGCCAAATTGTGAAAGTTCTACACGCAAAAAGTGAAGTACACCATTCATACATCAAGAGCCAAAGGCCAAGGAAAGTCACTACAAAAGCTGTCCAACAAGAAAAGAAAGAAAGCTCAAAAACCTAGAAGCTCGAATAAATCACGTGTAAGAAAAAGCAATGAAGTATAACCATATAGCTAGAGTTCGGAATAGCGAATGCAGATCATGGGTCTAAAGAGGACTATCTCCCATTCATCCGAATTGGTTGGGATTTCAGCTCTAAGGTAACACGTATCAAGTTAATTCTGTGTTTAGTATAATGATTTGAGTAACGATTGAGTTATGCGTAGAAAACCGGCGAGTGGCTGGTGGAGGACGACGACTCTTGGCTTCGGGAGATGAAAGCGGCGGAAGAATTTGAATTTTTGAAATCTCAATCTGCCTTATTTTTTTGTATATTCGAACCTGTCGTGACATCCGAGGATGTCACGGGTGTCACGGCACCCCTGAAAACCACTGCTTGTAAACCCTGACGTGATAGCCGTGACATGTCCATTGTGTCACTGGTGTCACGGCACCCTCGAAAAATTACTGCCTTCAAACGCTACCGTGACAACCGTGACATGTCCATTGTGTCACGGGTGTCACGGCACCTATACTTTCCAGAAATAATGTCTCGTCCTGATACTGTTGTCTGTCTGAAATCGGGGCACTCCACACTTGGATTCCAGCAAAGTTCACACACAAAGCACAAAATGCAACTAACTAATACTTACAGCGTGGGTTACTCCCCGAAGAGGCCTAGTTTAACGTCTTGGTGAGACATAACGAGGGAGATAGAACTAGAAACATTCTCGGGAAGTCCCTTGCTGAGATCCCTTCCCGAGAAGTAGGTTTTCATCGATGCATTCAGGAGGGGTCAGACGCTTTAGTACGTGGTAGTGCTTGAGGCGTTGCCCGTTTACCACCTTTGATTTTCCTCCCTCGATGCTAAGCTCCACGTGGCCGTCTGGGTATGATCTCTCCACTGTGTATGGGCCACTCCACTTAGTTCGCAACTTCCCAGGAAATAATCTAGGTGGGAGTTGTAGAGAAGAACTCGCCCGCCTTCATTGAATTCTCTGCGCATTATTCGCTTATCATGCCATTTCTTCGTCCTCTCCTTATAGGTACGAGCATTCTCGTAAGAGTCCAACCTGATCTCATCAAGCTCGTTTAGCAGCAGTCTCTTTTCCCCGGCTGCCTTCATGTCCATGTTCATTTCTCTGATGGCCCACAGAGCCTTGTACTCGAGCTCGACTGGTAGATGACAGGTTTTTCCGTAGACAAGTGATGAGTCGTATTTATACGACTCGTTGAGTCAATTATTCCCATTTATTTCGACACTTTATTATGCGAACAGTTACTTGTTAGTGTTGTTTTGCATTTCAAGTGTTTCGGGAGCTCTGGAAGGAATACGCGATTAAAGACGGCATTTTGGTGCCAAATACATTACATGGAGTTCGTGGAGATCAACTCGAGAGCCCAAGCCAAGACTGACGAGCTGTCCAAGGCAAGCTTCTCCGAGAGGATCGCGGACGTAGGTCATTTTATGGTCGCGGTCCGCGGATGGTAATATGGTCATGATCCGCGGAGATAATATGTGCAGCGTCCGCGGCTGACGTCAGCAAGTCGAGATTTGGAAGCCTGGCCCAAACAAAATTAGAAACTCAACTTCCTTATAAATTAGGGTTTCTGATCTCATAATCAGTATCGAAAATTCCCAGCTTTGAAGAGACACGGCTCGAGAGAAGATCAAGCTTTCAACAAGAGAGAAGAGAATTTCTACTTTCATTCAAAAATATTTGTTCATTATTCCCATGGATATGAGTAGCTAAACTCTTCGTTTAGTTTAGGGTTTCGTATTTTGTGAGCACGTTTTGAGATTCTTGTTCTTAATGCAATTCTATATTTTGCTAGTTCTTGTGCTCATTCTTACGAATTAACTTGTTAGATTAAGTGGAAGCTTTGTCGCAAAGCTTAATTGAGCAATTAATTCTTACTGTTAATATTTACTGGATACTTTATCGTCAAGGTAGATAGTAACACCTAAGCTAAATAGTACCTTTGTCGGATTGTTTAGTTTAGGAGAGAACTAGAAGTCTAACACCTTTGTCGGGTTAGGTTGTGGCGTATCACCTTTGTCGGGATACTTGGGTTGTTACCTTTGTCGGAACAACCACACTTTGAAATATAGAATTGATCATTAGATATCTATGATAAACGTGTCACAATAGAAACCCTAGACTGAATTTTCTCGCTGATTGAAATCCTCGTTATTCTTTTCTCCTGTGTTTTTACAATACTTGTTCACACAAAACCCCCTTCTTTATTTGCATACAGGAACAGTTTCATAAACCAGCTCTCTAGGGTTCGACCCCGCTTGCCGCTTTACTAGATAATAGCACGAGTTTATAAATATTAAGTTTGACGCGTCAGACGATGCGCGTCAACAAGCCTGAAAGGACTCATCCCGATAGGAGTTTTGAGTGCAGTCCTATATGCCCACAGCGCGTCATCTAGCTTGGATGCCCACTCTTTCCTGTGGCTAGAGACTATCTTCCCTAGGATGCCTTTGATCTCTCTGTTAGAGATTTCTATCTGCCCACTGGTCCGAGGGTGATATGGAGTTCCAACCTTGTGGTAAACACCGTATTTCTTCAGCAAGGTCTCGAAATTTCTTTCTTTGAAGTGGGAGCCTCCATCACTTAGAACCGGTCTGGGCACTCCAAACCGAGGAAATATAACCTCCTGAAACATTTCATAACTACCTTGGCGTCGCATGTTGGAGTAGCCACTGCTTCAATCCTCTTGGTAACATAGTCGACTGCTACCAAGATATACTGATTTCCATAAGAAGGTGGGAATGGTCCCATATAATCGATCCCACATACATCAAACAAATCGACTGCAAGAATGCTTTTTTGGGGCATCTCCTGCTGCTTAGATATATTTCCAGTCCTCTGGCATTGATCACAAGCTTTGACGAACTCGTGGGCATCCTTAAATAGAGAGGGCCCAAAGAATCCGGACTACAAAACTTTCGTAGCTGTTTTCGAACCGGCCCCGTGGCCACCATATTGTGATAAATGGCAGCGCTCTAGGATCCATATGATCTGGTCCTCGTCGACACAAGTCCTGTAGAGACCGTCAGCACATAATCTGTATAGCTAAGGGTCATCCCAGAAGTACATCTTTACGTCGGACAAAAAATTCGTCTTCAGGTTGTGCGACAGGTCAGGAGGAATCATGTTGCAGGCCAACTACTTTACCGGTTACACTCCACACTTAAGTTTTGTTCATCCCGAACAAAGTATGAGAATATGTCAAGGTCATGCAAATGTCGAAATGCTAGTAGTGATATGTTTTTCGTCTATTTTCCTCACTGGATTTCACAAGGTCTCGATCATTATTTCTACACATGTTATTGAAAGAAAAATGACAAGGTATGTACAATCTAACTAGCTCCTTTTCGTTGGCGTTACGAATGCATTTAGCGTATGCATTAAGCCTTTAAACCCCTAGGCTACCCTAGTGGAGGAGTTATAGTCTCGTGAGAGTTTTCAGAAATGGGAATACTCACAAATCCCAAATGCACCTATCCCATGAGAATGAATTCAAGAGTGCTTAACCAAGGCAAGGATTTCTCAAAACCAATCCCTCACCCCAAACTAGGACTATCATCACAATATCATCAAAATAACTTTTGAACCATTTGAGTACCAATGAGGTGGTGCATTCAAGATCATCAATACTAGAGCTATCAAAAATCTCATCAAAAGATCTACTTATCTTCAAGGCAATATAATGAAGTCATAGTTTTTTTTGCACAAAGAGTGTCAATCGCTCACCTATGTTAGCTAGGGCTAGTCCATGGGCTCGCGACATGAAACTCATTCCCAAGTTTTTAGGCGCTTAAGCCGTAATCCATAAGGGATAGGAGTTCGACACTAGAGTTTCTTAATAAACAAGCATAGACCAAATGATAGCTCCCGTGCAAGCACAAGGATCGTCCAAGAGTTAATCCAACTAGCACACAATACAAATGATGCACCCGCGCAAATGTAGAATGATGGAAGAACATAAAGTCAAGTTTTAAGTGCTCCTTATTTTCTTTTTGAAATTGCCTTTGGCCTACAAATGCTTTCGAGGGGGAACTTTTCTTCCTAACCCCCGGCATTTTTATGTTTAAGATCAAAACTTCTCTAGTACTCGAGAAAGTTTTTAGTCGGGGCTTTGCCCTCTTTTGACCATGAAAATGAAGCATTTTTTTGTTGGGGCATATTTTCGCCCTCTTTTGTTTTTGACTCCACACTTAAAACTTGACAATATGTTCAAGGAATATATGGAATGCGCGGGAAACAATCATAAGTAAGGCACTATGTTAGAAGAACTCAAGTCACCAAGGGGCATACAAGAGGTCTAAGTTTTTCATGATTTTTTTTTTGAAAAGTGCTTGCTAAAACTTAATCCAAGGTATTTCAACGAAAATACTTAGAAAATTAGATAGACAAGTGATACCAATGATATTGATTCACAAGAATGCACATTCATAGGACTAGGTCAGTTCTAAGTTCTAGATCCAATAAATGTGACAAGTAGGCTAGATGTGATTTATAGGGATTTAGAGTTGATAGTCACAAGCCTATGTGGTTTTAACACTCTCATGTTAGGTATAGAATACATGAATGCAAGTGTCCATTCTAAAATGATAAGCATGGCATAATGTGATTGAAATATGTGACTACCCACTCCACACTTAAAATGTCGCTTAGTCCCTAAGCGCAAACAGTAAAGAGAATGAGAAAAAGGCGCATAGGAACTCCCCTCGTTTGTAGATGTGCCCCGCCAATAGAAAAAATGCTATTGTGCTAAGCTTGATAATATATGATGCGAATCACTTTCTTGATAACAAGAACACATGAGAGGTTAAAAGCAACAAGTGACATACAAGGTCATGCAAAACGCAAGTATGAGCAAGAGAGCATCACAAGACACATAATAACATCATGGCATAATTAAGTTTGATAGAGTTCAAACAAGGAAGTTGACCCACACCCTCCAAAATATGCACAAGGGTTCCTAAGTGCCCCAAATGTGAAACTAGACTCATCTCATGGTATAACAAGATAGTCCTCATCTAGCAAACTCAAAGAAGGCACATGAACACTAAGGGGCGACATCATCATACATTGAGAAATCAAGGGAAAAGTGGAGGGGCTTGGCAATGTGAAGTGGAATTGGAGTGAGTAGACCTCACTCCACACTTAAAATTTTAGCCACTAATCACACATTTCACATTCCATATTTAGAGCCTAAGCCACTCACAATAATGCCAAACATTTAAAGATAAAGAAAAGCGAGAATGAACAACTTACAAACCGGGTTACCTCCCGCGAGGGCCTAGTTTTTCCCGTCTTGGCAAAGACGTAGCAAAGCGCCCTATAGAATCACTCGTTGAGAAGTCCTTTGCTAGGA
The DNA here is from genome assembly GCA_033675395.1 of Rhodiola chrysanthemifolia. NCBI lineage: Eukaryota > Viridiplantae > Streptophyta > Magnoliopsida > Saxifragales > Crassulaceae > Rhodiola > Rhodiola chrysanthemifolia. The sequence goes on from CM066204.1 coordinate 37,761,105, forward strand.
TCCCTTCTCACGGGGCCTTGGACTTGGTCGTGTCAATCCACCTTCAAATCCCATTTAAATTTCTTCCCATCAAGTCTACAATGGACTTTCCTTTGGGAAGTTGACCCCTTCAATAATGAATATCCCTTTAGAAAAAAGGGGTCATGTGAGCTTCCTTCCAAAAATCTTGCAAAATAAGGCACAAAGCTCCAAAACTTGTCTCGAGACGAAGTAGTGAAGAAAGAGTCTTCATAACTAGTCTCGAGATTGATGGGCACCTCCTCCTTGAGTTTTTCAGTGACGCCCATGGGTACCCAATCCTCAATATCTCTCATTAAACTTGTGTTTTCTTGCGCGCGAGGAGGTTCTTTGGTTTGCTCCATGTATACCTCAACAAAGTCTTCATACCTTTGAAATCCTTTTGTCTCTATATGCTCTTCCTCTATCTTATCCTCATCAAGAAGTTTGGGTTCACATTCAAGCTCGCTTGTACCGGGAGGGAGGAATTCTTCATCATCAACGAAAGGTATTTCCTCTATGTAAGAGGCATTATCATTGAAGAATTCCTCATTGGAGAGCCAAGGCGTTGGTGGAATGGTGAACTCTTGCATATTCTTACTCGAATGGTCTTGAGATGTGCTAGTAGCGTAGGATAATTCACTTATGTGTTCCATCTCATCCTCGTTGCAAGGTTCACCGTCCCGCCCTTCATTAAAAGCTTGGGTCGCGACTCTCCAAAATGTATCTTCCCCTTCTTGATCCCATTCTTGTTTTGAGGCAATAGATTCAAGGATTTCTTCTTCAGAGACCTCCTCTTCCTCACCCAAGTTCTCAATGTCAATTGCTTGTTGTGCCATCTTAGCTTGAAGCTTATCCATGCGAGCATCCATCTCCATCACTTGAGCTTGCACATTTTGATTGAATTCCATCAAGTCTCTATGCACCATCTCTTGGTTTGCAAGGAGTGTGGCAATCCTTGATTCTATATTGGAGGGCTCACTTGAGGGTTGGGAAGGTTGAGGGTATTAAGGGTAGGAGTGTTCAACTTCAAAGCCTTGGCTATCGTCCCAATTTGGAGTGTAGGTATGTGATGGATGCCAAGAGTTTTCCCGATAGGCGTTTTGTTGCTCCTCTTCTTGGTCATCCTCATTCAAATTATAATAACTAGTTTGATAGCCATTGACGCGCGTCGTCTGACGCGTCAAATTTGTATTTATAATCTTCCCTGCAAGAAACTAGTAAGGTGGTAAGCAGGGGTCGAACCCTGGAGAGCTGGTGAGGTTCAGTTGTCCTGTAAACAAATAAATTGGGGGTTTTGTGTGACTAATTGTAACACAGCGCAAGAGAAATTAAACGAAGGGTATTCAATCGGAGGAAGCATTCAGTTTAGGGTTTCTATTGTGACACGTTTATCATTGACTGCTAATAATCGAATTTCTAGTCTCTAAGCGTGGTTATTCCGGTTTAGGCAATAACCCAAAGTATTCCGTTTCAGGCAATACACCACAACCTAATCCGGGTAAGGCACTAGACTTCTAGTTCTCCTAAATTCAATAATCCGGGATAGGCATTATTTAATCTAGGTGTTCTTACTCGTTTTTACAGGAAAGTCTCAAACGAGTATTAACGATAAGAACTGAATTATTCGGCTAAGCTTTACGGGTAAGTCTCAGCTTAGCTTCACAATTCAGCCCTTAATATTAAGCACAAGAACTAGAGAAACAAGAAATTGCATTAAGTAAAAAGTCTCAAAACAATTGTCGCAATAAACGAAACCCTAAACCGAATTAAAGGTTTAGCTACTCGTAGTCATGGAAAATAAACACAGATATTTTTTTGATGAAATTGAGTAGAAAATTCTTCTCTTCGTCGAAAGCTTGTGTCTTCTCTCCAGAGCCGTCTCGAATGATTGTCTGATAATTTGATACTCAAAATCCTAGCCCAAGCTTCTTGTTTATAATAAACTGGGTTTCCAAATCAGGTTTTGGGCTTGAATTATCAAGTTTCGGACTTGCTGACGTCATCAAACGGCCTGCTGACGTCAGCCCTCGTCGTCTGGTCGCGTTCGGAAGCAACATTACCGGCGAGTTCGCAGTCAACATTAGCGTTAATGCTAATGTCTCTTGCGGACGCGATCCGCACTGAGTTCCGTTCCTTCTTCTTTGCGCCAGATCCGACTTCAACTCTGGATTTGACCCTCTATACGATCTCGGACGCTCTCAGTGTGAACTAGAGAGTTGTAGGGAATCGAGTCAGCTACGCAACGCCATGTAGCTCGTATTTTCCTGATCAACGGTCAATTCCCAGCTCTCCATCGAGTGTCCAAGGGTCTGAATTGTCATTGTGGAGTTTTCGGCGCAAAACACCGTCTTTAATGCACGTTTCTTCCAAGAGCTCCCGAAACACCTGAAATGCAAAACAACAGTAAAAAGTAACTGTTCGCATAAAAATGTATCGAAATAAATGGGATTAGTCGATTCGACGAGTCGTATAAATACGACTCATCAAACCACCCCACACTTAAACTTGTTCGTCCCGAACAAAGACTAAGTCATAGAAGGAAACTAAATGTAACTCCACAATTTTTTTTCGACGTCCTGGATAATGCTACATGAATATGAGCTGCTAGTCTAGACTCGCTTTTCTATGCATAACTCAATCGCTACTAAAATCATTATGCTCAACACAGAATTAACTTTGATACATGTTACCTTTGAGCCGAAATTCAAATCAATTCCGATGAATGGGAGATAGTCCTCTTTAGACCCATGATCTGCATTCGCTGTTCCGAACTCTCGCTATATGGTTATACTTCATTGCTTTTTCTTGCACGTGATTCGTTCGAGCTTCAAGGATTTGAGTTCTTTTGTGGACAGCTTTTGTAGTGAGTTGTCTTTTGATGGATCATCGGTGTACTTCACTTTGTTGCGTGTAAAACTTCACAAATAACTGATTTTCGTTTCTTTTGCTACTGATTGTGACTGCTTGTCCGTGACTCTGCTCTTTTGACGGAGGTCCAATCATCGCCCGCAAGCATATGGAAATACCACCCTGCTCTCCCTCATCCTCGTCCTTTCGACGCGAGTCAAGCCGAGGGTCGCTCGTCTATTTTCCCGGCTACTCGGACTAGAGTTTGGACGGTGTGATGTTTTCCCGTCCCACCTAACCGCATCAGCACTGCAGTGGCGGAGCAGACTCTTAACCATGTTGCCTCGAAGTGCTAGCCTCCACGAAATCCATATAACCATACAACTCGAAATTCGGTCCTTTGAATGCTTCGTCAAGTCTCTCTAGGACATTTCTATCAACTCCACATCCCTGTTTATCTCAACTCAAAAGGACACGTAGTACGATAAATTCACATGTAGTCACATAATTCAAATTTCACGAGAAAAATACATGTAATCAGCATCATGAATTTCACATACTCATACTTCAATACTGCAATTCCAAGAACAGAGAGATTTCATACTTCATCATTTTTTTTCTTCAAAAGAAACGTGCAGACACAGTACAATATGCAAGAAAATAAACGTGCAGACACAACAAACAGACTCTCCCACCCCACACTTTTGAACCAAGCCGTGTCCTCACAGTACGACTTTAGTTCAAAGACAACAGACAATGCAGACATAACAAACTGACGGACTCTGACAAAGAGAAAAAGAAACAAAGAAAAAGGAAAGGGAAATAGGCACTCCCCTAGTCAGAATCTGACGACGAAGCTGGATGAGGAATAGCAAACTCCGGAGGAATTGGATCTCCGAACTCCCATCTTGGTGGTGCTGGCACTGGCTGAGTCCCTGGTGGCAGTAAAAACTGTAATGCTCGAGCCACATTGAAGGCTATGTCTAGGTGCTGCCTAGGAGGCAAAGCTGCTGGTGGCTCTAGTGCGCTGGCACGTCTCTGTCGAGCTGTGGAGGACTCCCCTCTCTCTCGTGTAGGATGTCGGCGGGTAGCAGCTGATGAGGACTCAGGTCTGTCCCTAGGAGCAGAGAGGCGGCGCCGATCAGTAGGCATAGATGTGTGGTATCTCGGATCATCATGGTACGTCCAGGCGTACTGCTCCCTCCTGCGGGGACGCCTATGAATAGCATGTCCACTAGTGAAGTAGGTGACAGATGCTTGTCGTCAGAGCAAATGTACAAATAAATTTATAGTCCGCTACTCGCGACTTCACTACTGGGTAGCAAGTGGTAAGTAGGGGTCGAACCCAAAGGAATTAGGGGGATAGTTGTTCTTTGAGGTGATTTGTACAGCAAGGGAGCGTGTTTTAGGTTGGTTGAGGTTTTAGAGCTAGTAACTACGTGACTTTTTGGTTGGTTTTGGTTTTTTTGTGCGAAAAGTAAATGACTGAAAATAAAAGTAGGAGACTTACAGCGGGTGATGCGTGATTGGCAAGTCCTCCGGAAGGTGAGCAGTTGATTACGGCAGTTATACTAAGAAAGTAAGTGCAGGAGTTGTTTGATTTCAAGGAAAACATTCGATTTCGGGGGCCTTGTATCATAGCCTGTTTATCATTGACCTTTAGTGATCCTTCTAAGTATTCAAACGTGCATCAAGGCCATTCCAAGCACTCGATCTGCCACACTGTCTAGTCTTTTGCAAAAGTGTTCGAAAGAGTATCAAGGCCATTCCAAGCACTCGATTTGCACACACTGTCTAGACTTTTGCAAAAAACGTAGAGCCCTTGTTCTACTTAGACTAATACCCCATTCCAAGGTATATTAGCCTGTGTGCATCCATTTGATCAGTCATTCCCGAGCAATCAAATGGTGTTTGAGAGAGGTCAAACTCCTCAGATAAGCTTTGCCATTCCAAGCATCCACTTATCCGAGTATGTTTACGAACTTCCACGGAAGAGCTTTGCCATTCCAAGCATCCACTCAACCTTGGAAGTTCTGGCCTAATATATGGCACATAGAACAAGTTTTGAATACAGAGAAAAAACACTAAAGCAAAGTCTAAAACATTTTATGATACAAGTACACCCCTTCAACCGAATGAAGAGTTTAGCTTCGAATATCCATAGAGGTGGATACCATAGCTAAATACTCGGGGGTTTTTGAAAGACAGTAAGTAAGGGGAATACTCAAGAACCAACAGGAGTATTCCCAATTCCTACTTGAATACTCAAGAACCAACAGGAGTATTCTCTAAAACTGTTATAATACTCAGGAACCAACAAGAGTATTATTTCAAAATCAAACTTACAAATTGCCATACTTAGAGAGATAAGTGATTTATGATTTTTGGGATGTTTTGCAAATGAGATGGAGGCATGTATTTATAGCCAAAGGAGAGGGGAATGGAGGGTGAGGATGAGAGCACATGGCTCTCATCCATGGTGAGCTCCATGGAGGTCATAGCCGCCGGTTGGAGGTCATCCATGGAGGAGAGCTTCCTCCTTTGGCCACCTCCTCCAAAAGCCGCCGGTCACCATGGGCAAATGTGGAGTTTTGTGACGTTTTTGCGACGTTTTCACAAAACTATCGGTGTATTTCAGCCCGGGATTGACTTTGATTGCTCTTCGCTTTGATTTGTTTTGAATGATTCCATGTCAGGATCTTTAGATTTCTTCAGTCAGCGTCTGATCGAGACCTTGGAATGACTCGTAACATCTTTTCTGCGTAAAATCCTCTCCTTAGCGTGTATTCTCTCTAAGCTCCAAAATACCCTGTAGATAAATATCGGAACTAACAAGCAAAAGTTAAATAGACAAACAGTCTAATTTAGTGGGTTTAACTGTGTTTTTGATTCGTATAATTATGGTCCATCAGATCACCCCACACTTTTAGTTGTTCGTCCCGAACAATGCTATTAAAGGGCGGCACTAAGTAAGCTTTTAAAATATGAAAGTTAGACTGTGGGACTAGACTTATCCTAATTCATGCATTACTACTTATTACCAAATTAAACTGCGTAAATAAATAGAAGAAACTTGATACTTGTACCTCCGTGCTGAGATGCAAAGTATTTTGGATGTTTCGGGAGATAGCCCTTTTTAGGCTCCTGGACTGCAATCTCGGGACCGTCTCGTACTATATGGTTTTCTTGTAGCTTTCTCTAGCACGTGATTCGGTTCGGGTTTCAATGGTTTGATCTTTGATTTTCTTTCTTTTTGGCGAGGGACAGCTTTTTTTTTGTAGTGAATCAGCCTTTGGCCTTGGATTTGACTTTTTGAGTACTTCACTTTTGTTCGGTTAAAACCCTCACACTTTTGGGCCTTTGGCCTCTTGATTTGCTTCTTCGAGCTTTTGCTTCTTTGTGACTTGCTAGTCCATTTTCTCAAGCCTTTTTGGGAGGTCCAATCATCGCCCGCGAGCATATAGAAATACCTCCCCGCTCCTCTCATCGTTGTCGTTTCGCGCGGGTCAAGATGAGGGTCGCTCATCTATTTTCTCGGCTACTTTGACTAGAGAGAGGACGGTTTGATTCCCTTCCTCGCCTTTTTTTCTTTTTGCATAAACACTGCATGGCGGAGATGACTTCAATCTTCACTGAAACCCGAAGTGCAGCCTCCACTGACTTCGAAAACCATATAGTTTGATTCGATCCTTCGATTGCTTGCCAAGCCCCTCTAGGGCATTTTCTATCAACTCCACATCCCTAGTTTATCTCAGCACAAAGGAACAAATGAGAAGTTACATTCTAAGTTTTTAAACAGTTGAATTTTCACAAGGTTGATGCATGAATTATGATCTATCTTTTTCACATTCTTAAGTTCATATTTTCAAAAAGATACTATTAAGAAAACAGCAAGCATGTTATTTAACTATATAAAAAGGTGGTTCTCACCCCACACTTTTGAACGAAGGCGTGCCTTAGTTCAAAAGTCATGCAAGCAGATATATATATGTGAGAATGACTTTAAACTAAATGACTGAAATTAAATGACAGAAAGTAAGATAGTGTCGGGTTACCTCCCGACCAGTGCACTTGTTTAACGTCGTTGGCTCGACAGTACCTCATTCTTGGATCATTGGTTTGGATCCCATGGGTGGCTCAGGTCGAATTTCTTTATTGCGCCAACCCTGATTCTTGCTTTGACTCTTCCTGGGTTTTTGGGGGATGATGGGCGTGGGTCCAGCTCCCACTGTTCTGATGGTTTCTCCTTCCAGCGTCTATGCCCCATTACGGTGTCGTTTTGCTCAGGCCCTTTTCCCATCCTCCTTTTAGCCTCTTCATTGATCACATAGTTTTCAGCGATTTGCCTATTGATCGAGGGGAAAAGTTGGGAAGCTTGCATCTTGAGGCTTGGTTCTGCCTCGTTATGTCCGTTTGTCAGGATCTGGTCATAGATGGTCTCGGAAGCTTGGGTGATGATAGCTGGGCATGGCTCGGGCAGTATGCTGGTGGTATTTTGGACTTCTTCCTCGTTGCTTCCGATGCTTTCCATGTCTGATTCTTCTGACGGTTCAGGAGTCTCTTCTGATGGCTCGGGAGTTTCTTCATTTGCCTCAGGACCAGCTTCGTCTATTTGCATTCCTCTGTCAGTTTGGGGTATTCGTTTTGTGGCTGCAGCCAGGTTATTTATGAGGTACCACATGTCTGCTATGGATAAGTTCCTGGCTGATCTTTTCATTGCTTCGTTAATCCTTCCCAGCTCATCGGACCTCATCCCACGAAGAAATTTTTGAAGAAGAACTTTCTTCGTGAATCCATGGTGCGGGCAGCTTGAGACGATGGTGTCGTAGTTCGTGTAGTATTCGTCCAAAGTCTCATCCCGGGATTGTTGAAGGCACATGATCTTCTCACGGGTTTTTTGGCGTAAGGATGGGGGGGAGAATTTCTTCAGGAATGGAACGCAGAGGTCCACAAAATATTCAGCATGCAAAGCGGGTGATGTGTAGTACCAGATTGTCGCGAAGTCAGTCAGAGAAAATTTGAAGCATTTAAGCTTAAACCTCTAACATTTCATTCTCAGGTTTTATGTGGCAGCAAACGTGGTGAAAGTTTCGGCAGTGTTGTACAGGATTTTCTCCATCCGTACCTCCGAACAGGGGCAGATATCGTGTTGTCCATGCATATGTAGTGGGTAGCGTCATGAGAAGGGGAGAGAAAGAAAAGAACAACTATCCGAAGGCTAATTCCCCGGCAACGGTGCCAATTTGACAGATGCTTGTCGTCAGAGCAAATGTACAAATAAATTTATAGTCCGCTACTCGCGACTTCACTACTGGGTAGCAAGTGGTAAGTAGGGGTCGAACCCAAAGGAATTATGGGGATAGTTGTTCTTTGAGGTGATTTGTACAGCAAGGGAGCGTGTTTTAGGTTGGTTGAGGTTTTAGAGCTAGTAACTACGTGACTTTTTGGTTGGTTTTGGTTTTTTTGTGCGAAAAGTAAATGACTGAAAATAAAAGTAGGAGACTTACAGCGGGTGATGCGTGATTGGCAAGTCCTCCGGAAGGTGAGCAGTTGATTACGGCAGTTATACTAAGAAAGTAAGTGCAGGAGTTGTTTGATTTCAAGGAAAACATTCGATTTCGGGGGCCTTGTATCATAGCCTGTTTATCATTGACCTTTAGTGATCCTTCTAAGTATTCAAACGTGCATCAAGGCCGTTCCAAGCACTCGATTTGCCACACTGTCTAGTCTTTTGCAAAAGTGTTCGAAAGAGTATCAAGGCCATTCCAAGCACTCGATTTGCACACACTGTCTAGACTTTTGCAAAAAACGTAGAGCCCTTGTTCTACTTAGACTAATACCCCATTCCAAGGTATATTAGCCTGTGTGCATCCATTTGATCAGTCATTCCCGAGCAATCAAATGGTGTTTGAGAGAGGTCAAACTCCTCAGATAAGCTTTGCCATTCCAAGCATCCACTTATTCGAGTATGTTTACGAACTTCCACGGAAGAGCTTTGCCATTCCAAGCATCCACTCAACCTAGGAAGTTCTGGCCTAATATATGGCACATAGAACAAGTTTTGAATACAGAGAAAAAACACTAAAGCAAAGTCTAAAACATTTTATGATACAAGTACACCCCTTCAACCGAATGAAGAGTTTAGCTACGAATATCCATAGAGGTGGATACCATAGCTAAATACTCGGGGGTTTTTGAAAGACAGTAAGTAAGGGGAATACTCATGAACCAACAGGAGTATTCCCAATTCCTACTTGAATACTCAAGAACCAACAGGAGTATTCTCTAAAACTGTTATAATACTCAGGAACCAACAAGAGTATTATTTCAAAATCAAACTTACAAATTGCCAAACTTAGAGAGATAAGTGATTTATGATTTTTGGGATGTTTTGCAAATGAGATGGAGGCATTTATTTATAGCCAAAGGAGAGGGGAATGGAGGGTGAGGATGAGAGCACATGGCTCTCATCCATGGTGAGCTCCATGGAGGTCATAGCTGCCGGTTGGAGGTCATCCATGGAGGAGAGCTTCCTCCTTTGGCCACCTCCTCCAAAAGCCGCCGGTCACCATGGGCAAATGTGGAGTTTTGTGACGTTTTTGCGACGTTTTCACAAAACTATCGGTGTATTTCAGCCCGGGATTGACTTTGATTGCTCTTCGCTTTGATTTGTTTTGAATGATTCCATGTCAGGATCTTTAGATTTCTTCAGTCAGCGTCTGATCGAGACCTTGGAATGACTCGTAACATCTTTTCTGCGTAAAATCCTCTCCTTAGCGTGTATTCTCTCTAAGCTCCAAAATACCCTGTAGATAAATATCGGAACTAACAAGCAAAAGTTAAATAGACAAACAGTCTAATTTAGTGGGTTTAACTGTGTTTTTGATTCGTATAATTATGGTCCATCAGTAGACAGTGTCAAATTCAGCTGGAGGGATGTACTGATGAGTCTCCAAGCGTGGCTGCCCGTGTAGACGGCGTAGCAGAAAGGTGATCATCCCTCCACATGCTATCGGTCCTGTTGACGTAAGGCGGCGCTCCCAGAAATGGCATGCCAAGTGGAAGAAGTCGAGCGGCTGCCCTTGGTCAAAGGCGTTCAAGCAGATCATGTCGGGGAAGGTCACCTTGTCTCCCCCGTTATCTCTGGCATATAGCGTGCCTCCTAGCACCCTCTGTAAGTAGTACAATGCAGGATCCCGAATACATTTTGCCCTCGAATCAGATGGCCGAAATACACCGTCATCCTCCACCCTAATTCTGGCCCAAGCATCTACCAATCGGACTTCATCACGAGCGAAATTTCCATCTGCGGGCCAGCCAAATACTTCCTTCACCTGTGCGGGGAGAGTGTGATAGAACTCGCCTCGGTGCCTGTAGCGAATGCCCTCATGGTCCTGTCTCCCTACATAGTTGAAGGATGCTAAGAACTCGCACGTGTCCTCGACATCTGTCTCATGGCTGAGGGTGAGGAGGCCCGGCCATCCACTCACCCGAAGTATCTCTCGGACACGCTCTTCAAACCCACTGTTACTCAAAAATTCGGCCTCCACAAATGTGCTGGGCACGTGCTGTTTGGCCATATATTTAGCATACAACTCCTCGAACGATAGCTCTCGTGCCTCTCGTGGTGGCATATCGAAACACGGTCCAAAACTGAATAAAACTTCACTGGGTCAACACTTGGTCAAACTGAATCAGTGTGTCTCGCGTTCGCTCGACACGTTAGTCGCCGCGTTCGAAAGACACTTTAGCTAATGTTGATTGCGAACGCGGAAAACTAATGTCTCCCCCGAACGCGTCAAACCTGCAATTCGTCTTCCCCGATCGGTTGTCCGATTGGCAACTCCGAAATCCAACCCTTAATCACCGTTACTTCAAAAATCCCCACTGAATATCCCTCTATGACTCTTTCCAACAATCGAAATCTTGAATATCCAACTTAGCCGACCAAATTTTGTAAGAATTCGAACGGAGGTTTACCTCGATTTGGTCTCGTAATGATCCGATTTTGAAAGAATGGCACTGGGAATGATTGCGGTTGATGATCTGAGCAATCCTACTGCGAAATCCTTGCGCAAATACCTCAAAAATTTCTGGCGATTAGGGCGGTCGAGCGTCGGAGGGTGAGAGCGTTTGATGTTTGATGTTTGGGGGAACGGATGAGAGAAGCTCGACATTAGGGTTTTTACTCTGGTCAACGATTGGGCGCGTTCGGAAGAGACGTTATAATTTGGTCAACGTGCTAATGTCGACTCCGAACGCGCAGATAATGTGTACTCCGGACGCGGTTCTAATGTAGCAGTCGAACGCGAACCGCACTGAGTGGTACCTGTATTTCATCTGCAAAACAGCTTCTTTTCACAAAAACCAAGTCAAGATAGACCGGTTAGATGACACAAAACTAAATAAGACTCGAAATCGTAACGAAAGACTCGAAAACAGAGGAAAATAAGAAAAAAACAAAAAATTTGCCGGGCTGCCTCCCTGCGAGCGCCTTTGTTTTACGTCGTTGGCTCGACGGTACCTCATTATGCTTCAGTGGGAGGCTCGAGTTCAAATTGTTGAGCAGGTGGTACGGCTTCGCCTTGATAGTGCTTCACCCGTTGTCCATTCACCTTGAAGCGATTTCCGATCGTCGGGTTCTCTAGCTCAAGTGCTCCGTGGTTGAAGACCTTCGTCACCGTGTAGGGACCCGTCCACCTAGAACGCAATTTGCCAGGCATTAGTCGCAAACGTGATGAAAATACTAGTACCTGTTGGCCAATTTCGAATGTGCGACGTAGGATGAACTTGTCATGGTACAGCTTGGTCCGCGCCTTGTAGTCTGATTGACTCTCATAAGCCTCTAGGCGTAGCTCCTCAAGCTCACATAGCTGTAATTTCCTGTCCATTCCTGCCTTTTCCAAATCCAAGTTGCACGTCTTCAGTGCCCAGAAGGCCTTGTGTTCTAGCTCGACTGGGAGGTGACATGTCTTCCCGTACACCAGCCGAAAAGGTGAGGTGCCTATTGGTGTCTTGTAGGCTGTCCTGTAGGCCCATAGCGCATCATCCAACCTCTGACTCCAGTCCTTCCTGGACGGTTTCACCATCTTCTCGAGAATCCCCTTAATCTCTCGGTTAGAGATTTCTGCTTGGCCATTCGTTTGGGGGTGATAAGCTGTAGAAGTACGGTGGTGGACGTGGTAATGCTTCAGAGTTGCTGCCATCATCCTATTGCAAAAGTGTGTCCCCTGATCACTGATTATGGCTTTAGGCACGCCGTATCTGCAAAATATGTTAGTGCGAAGAAAATCTACAACAGTTTTAGCATCATCGCATCTAGTAGCCTTAGCCTCTACCCATTTAGACACATAGTCCACTGTAACAAGAATATATAGATACCCAAACGACGCAGGAAAAGGACCCATAAAATCAATCCCCCATATGTCAAAAACATCATTAACTAAAATGGGCACTTGGGGCATCTCGTTCCTAGCAGAAATATTGCCTACCCTCTGACATTTATCGCATCTCTTACAATGATCGTAGGCATCTCTAAACACATGTGGCCAATAAAAACCACTATCCAAAATTTTCCTGCTAGTCCTCTTGGGGCCAAAATAACCACCACATGCATGCTCATGAGAGAAACTAAGCACAGAAGCAATCTCATCATCAGGGATACACCGCCTAAGAATCTGGTCTACGCCAATTTTCCACAAATACGGGTCATCCCACACAGTGTTTCGAATCATGCTTAAGTTTCAGGCATTGAGCTTTGGAGTAAGAGGGTGGAAATTTACCTCCAACCAGGTAGTTCACAATGGAAGCATACCATGGTATTTTACCTGTAAGAGCATACAAGTGCTCGTCTGGGAAGGTCTCTGTGATTTGTCCGGCGTCCTCCTCTCGTACTAATCGGCTCAGGTGATCAGCTACAGTGTTCTCTATCCCCTTCTTGTCCTTGATTTCTAGGTCGAATTCTTGTAGCAGCAAAATCCATCTGATCAGCCGCGGCTTGGCCTCCTTCTTTTTCATTAGGTACCTGATAGCTGCATGATCAGAGAAAACAACTACTTTAGTACCGAGCAAATAGGACCGAAATTTCTCCAAGGCGAAAACTACTGCTAGTAATTCTTTCTCAGTGGTCGAGTAGTTTCACTAAGCTGCATCCAGAGTTCTCGAAGCGTAGTAAATCACTACTGGCTTTTTGTCCACTCTCTGGCCTAGTACAGCTCCCACAGCATAGTCGCTGGCATCACACATAATCTCAAATGGCTGGTCCCAATCTGGTGCTCGAATAATGGGCGTGCTGGTAAGTGCCTGTTTTAGCTCGTCGAAGGCCTCCCTGCATGAATCTGTAAACTCAAAAGGAACATCTTTCTGCAAAAGGTTAGATAAAGGTAGAGCCTTCTTCGAGAAATCCTTAATGAATCGACGATAAAAACCAGCATGTCCAAGAAAAGATTTTATATCATGCACCGTAGAAGGATAAGGAAGAGTAAGAATTAAATCAATTTTTGCCTTGTCAACCTTAATACCCTCGTGTGAAACAATATGACCAAGAACCACCCCATGATTAACCATAAAGTGACACTTTTCATAATTGAGCACCAAATTCATAGAAACACATCGTGCTAATACTGTACTCAAATTATCCAAGCATGCATCAAAAGTGTCACCATACACAGTGAAATCGTCCATAAACACCTCAATAAAAGTACCTATCATGTCAGAAAATATGCTCGTAACCACCCGCTGAAAAGTGCCGGGTGCGTTACACAATCCAAAAGACATACGTCTAAAAGCAAACGTACCGAAGGGACATGTAAAGGTAGTCTTTTCCTGGTCCTCAGGTGCAATGGGAATTTGATTATACCCAGAGAATCCATCGAGAAAGCAAAAATAAGGCTTACCTACCAGCCTGTCAAACATCTGGTCAATAAATGGGAGAGGAAAGTGATCCTTACGCGTCACGGCATTCAGCTTCCTGTAATCGATGCACATGCGCCATCCGTTCTTGACTCTAGTAGTCACCATTTCACCTGCAGCATTCTTCTCAACTGTAATCCCTGTCTTCTTCGGGACTACATGAACTGGACTCACCCACTGGCTGTCTGAGATCGGGTAAATCACATCCGCGTCCAGCAACTTCTGAATTTCCTTCTGTACTACCTCCATCATGATCGGGTTCAGTCTCCTCTGAGGCTCCCTAGAAGGCTTAGCTCCATCCTCCAGCAAGATACGGTGCATGCACACGGCTGGGCTGATTCCTCTGATGTCTGCAAGTGTCCATCCAATAGCGAGCTTGTGGCTACTCAGCACCTCGATCAATCGCCTCTCCTGGGCTGTTTCTAGCCCGTTTTTGATGATGACGGGCAGCGTGTTGTTCTCCCCCAGGAACGCATATTTCAGGTGCTCAGGTAGAGGTTTCAGTTCAAGTTCAGGTGCCTGCACAGTAGAAGGCAAAAACACGTTAGATTTAAATAGACGAACCTCATTAACTTCATACCTGGGTGTGAGTGGTCGTGCAATTGCGAGCTGAGACAGCACATCAAGAATCGTCTCAGCGAACTCGTATGAGTCCTCGTGCGAGTAGACTGCTCTCCCTAGTGCGAGCTCGAGTGGGTCCGCTCCTCTCTCCGGTGTCACTTCCTGGACAAGATCGTCCAGCGCATCTAGAGCGTGTACCGAGGCAAAATCTGGTGGGTGTTTCATGGCCTGGAAAATATCGACGCGAATCACTTCGCCCTCCACCTCAATGGAAAGTGTGCCGCTGTCACAGTCGATCTTCATCTTTGAAGTTTTTAAGAATGGACGACCTAGTAAATAGGAGCGTGATCCGTCGGGTCGCTGCTGTCCATCTTAAGCACGTAAAAATCAGCGGGGAACACCAATTCCCCCACCTGTACTAGAACGTCCTCGATTTTGCCTTCCGGCTGCTTACATGATCTGTCTGCTAGCTGTATGGTTAGACCTGCAGGTTCTAATGGACCAATACGAAGACAAGAATATATAGAATATGGCAGCACATTAATAGAGGCACCAAGATCGAGCATGCAATTTTCAATACGCATGTTACCGATAGTGCAAGGAATAGTATAGGTGCCAGGATTACCACATTTTAGGGGTACCTTGCGCTGAATGACAGCGGAGACGTTCTTACTCAGCAATTCCTGGTCGTCACGAGTGGATCGCCTTCGGTTAGTGCATAACTCCTTTAAGAACTTTGCATAGCGCGGAATTTGCTTGATCGCCTCGAGGAGTGGGATATTGATTTCCACCTTGCTAAATAGCTCCTACACATCCTTATCCATCATATGCTTCTTTGGGGCGCTGACCTGCATGGGAAACGGAAGAGAAAAGTCAGTTTTGGAATTTCCAGCAGTGGGGATCGCGTTCGGGCGCAACGTTACAGGCGCGTCCGTGTCGGACATTAATGGCGCGTCCGCGTCGGACATTATCGGCGCGCTAATGTCTCTTGCGGGTGCGATCCGCACCGTTTCAGCCTCCTTTTCGCTGTCGTTCAATTCTTTGCCGCTTCTGAGTGTGACTGCATTGACGTTGCTTTTCGGGTTTGGAATGGTCTGCGACGGAAGCCTTCCCGGATCATTTTTCAGCTCAGAAACTGTAGTGGCTATCTGGGACATCTGCTTAGACAGCTCGGAAATTGCTCCATCGGTCTTGGCCTGATTTTGCTGTACCGTGGCCGCCAACTGCTGGGTGCTAGCTGCTAGCTCTTTCACTATATCCTCCAAAGACTTGTTAGAACCTTGGTTGCTAGAACTTGCTTGGTTGTAATTCTGTCCTCGCTGCTGATACTGGGTCTGACCGTTGTATCCTCCCTGTTGTTGACGGTACGGAGGCCGATAATACTGTTGCTGCTGTTGGGACTGCTGAACTGGTTCCTTTGTCGTGGTATTGTTGTTGTCTCTCCAGCTGAACCCATTAGCTGCTAGCCTGAATTTGCGCTGTTGTGGGCAGGTGTCGAGGTTCAGATAACCTCCCACAACGTTGACGTCTCCATGCTCATCCTCTTGCAGACTAGGGCACGAATCTGTTTTGTGATCAGTTGCAGAGCAGAACTCACAAACTTTCACCTGAGCTACCTGATTAGTCACCAGCAGTTTCACCATCTCCCTCAATTCCTTCAGCTCATCAGAAGCTGGTGCAGCTTCGGCCCTTGAGATGTTCCTAGTCCTGCTGAATTCTTCCTCTTTGTTGGACTCGTCCTGGAATCTCGCATTCTCGGCCACTTCCATAATCTTCCTTCTCACACCGGCTGGGGACAGGCTCATGATGGTTCCTCCAGCCGAGGCATCTAGTAACTTCCTGTCGAGTCGCCTTAATCCATCGAGCATATATTCCACTACCAGCTTCTCAGGAAGCCCGAGATTGCAACAGCTCTGCTCTAAAGTGTTGAACTTCTCCACGTATTCATACATTGTCTCGTTTGGCCCTTGTCTGAGGTCCTGCAATTGCCTGCGAACCTGCATCGCCCTTCCCGCTGGGTAGTATTTGTTCAGGAATTTCTTCTGCATCTGGTCCCACGTATGTATGCTACCTGAAGGCAGAGATAAAAACCAGTCGTTAGCAGCATCAATGAGAGAGAAATAAAAAGCCTTTAATTTAAAATCGTCCACTTCGACTCCGTATGGCTTGAGGTTTTGGCAGATGCCATGTAGGCGCTGGAGATGTGTGGTGGCCGACTCTCCTTGGCGTCCCGAGAACTTGGGCAGATGATGCACGACTGCCGAGCTGATGATGCACGACTGCCGAGCTGATGACAATTTCCTCTAATTCTGGCCCCTCATAGATGCACCATGGCTGATCCCGAAAGTTTGGGGCAGACAGCTCCCCCATGGTGGGCTCTCGGTAGTAGTTCTCTCCGTGATATTCTTCTCTGATGAGCGGCTGTTGAGGCGGTTGTTGTGGAGGAGGCGGCTGCCTTGGTGGTGGCGGCTGCCTCGCAGCAGCACCATTGTGTGCAATAGGTCCCCTCTGATTCAGCTGTTGAGCTAGCCTTGCTGCGTTATTCGCCCTGTTGCAAGCATGTAACTCTCGTTCCGGCTCATTATAGAATGGAGGAATTACTTCCTCGTTTTCATCAACTGGCTCGATCTCATTGTTGCGGACATTATCACCAATCTGACTACCTGCGCGAGACATGGTGAAACAAGTAGCAAGCACGAAAAATAACTAAATAAAAAATAAAAATAGAACAGAAAATAAAAACGAAAAGAAACAACTTCACCGAAGCGAAGCTCCCCCGGCAACGGCGCCAAAATTTGACGCGCGTCGTCTGACGCGTCAAATTTGTATTTATAATCTTCCCTGCAAGAAACTAGTAAGGTGGTAAGCAGGGGTCGAACCCTAGAGAGCTGGTGAGGTTCAGTTGTCCTGTAAACAAATAAATTGGGGGTTTTGTGTGAGTAATTGTAACACAGCGCAAGAGAAATTAAACGAAGGGTATTCAATCGGAGGAAGCATTCAGTTTAGGGTTTCTATTGTGACACGTTTATCATTGACTGCTAATAATCGAATTTCTAGTCTCTAAGCGTGGTTATTCCGGTTTAGGCAATAACCCAAAGTATTCCGTTTCAGGCAATACACCACAACCTAATCCGGGTAAGGCACTAGACTTCTAGTTCTCCTAAATTCAATAATCCGGGATATGCATTATTTAATCTAGGTGTTCTTACTCGTTTTTACGGGAAAGTCTCAAACGAGTATTAACGATAAGAACTGAATTATTCGGCTAAGCTTTACGGGTAAGTCTCAGCTTAGCTTCACAATTCAGCCCTTAATATTAAGCACAAGAACTAGAGAAACAAGAAATTGCATTAAGTAAAAAGTCTCAAAACAATTGTCGCAATAAACGAAACCCTAAACCGAATTAAAGGTTTAGCTACTCGTAGTCATGGAAAATAAACACAGATATTTTTTTGATGAAATTGAGTAGAAAATTCTTCTCTTCGTCGAAAGCTTTTGTCTTCTCTCCAGAGCCGTCTCGAATGATTGTCTGATAATTTGATACTCAAAATCCTAGCCCAAGCTTCTTGTTTATAATAAACCGGGTTTCCAAATCTGGTTTTGGGCTTGAATTATCAAGTTTCGGACTTGCTGACGTCATCAAACGGCCTAATGACGTCAGCCCTCGTCGTCTGGTCGCGTTCGGAAGCAACATTACTGGCGCGTTCGCAGTCAACATTAGCGTTAATGCTAATGTCTCTTGCGGACGCGATCCGCACTGAGTTCCGTTCCTTCTTCTTTGCGCCAGATCTGACTTCAACTCTGGATTTGACCCTCTATACGATCTCGGACGCTCTCGGTGTGAACTAGAGAGTTGTAGGGAATCGAGTCAGCTACGCAACGCCATGTAGCTCGTATTTTTCTGATCAACGGTCAATTCCCAGCTCTCCGTCGAGTGTCCAAGGGTCGGAATTGTCATTGTGGAGTTTTCGGCGCAAAACACCGTCTTTAATGCACGTTTCTTCCAAGAGCTCCCGAAACACCTGAAATGCAAAACAACACTAAAAAGTAACTGTTCGCATAAAAATGTATCGAAATAAATGGGATTAGTCGATTCGACGAGTCGTATAAATACGACTCATCAGCCATGCTCTTGGTAATTCCAATATGGTTTCTCCTCCTCTTGATAGTATTCTCCATTAGCAAAGACTCGTTGGTTGTAGGGGTCCATCCTTGCAAAATAAGATAGAGTAAGTTAGTAAGGGATATGAGAGAAAAAGAAGAATATACAAGTATAAGAAAAAGGAAAAATATTCACAAGAATAGTCGGAACATCCACACAATCTAATCTAGGGATGTGCTAACTAGTTGCTCCCCGGCAACGGCGCCATTTGACGAACTATTCGTTTTCACCTCTAAATAGTATCAATGAAGAGAGGATCGAATGTAGTCAAAACATTTATATTAACCGGTAAAGTACCGGGTCGAACCAAGAGGAGCAATCTAAGCACATGCACTATGTAAGATTGTGCTTCCGTTCGGCTATTCTAAACCAAAATGTATAAGGGAGTGTATATATCTAAATCCTATGTGGTGAGTAATTAGGGATAAAAGATAAGTAAGAGGTGTTTCGAGGGGTTACTCCCCTCCTTGGCAATTTCCCAATGATCATGTACACAAGAGTTAAGTCATTCATAGGTGTCAATTGGTTTAAAACCTAGCTTATACTAAGGTAGATAAACTCTCGTTTGAATCTAATCCTAATCAACCTCTCCTAGTTAGAACCTCACTTTCTCAATTTATTGATTCACTCTATAGCACTATTATCCTTGGAATCTCTTCCTAAGGTAATAAATGCTATAGGCATTAAGTTCTAGTCAACCTCACATCCATGCATTTACTCTCATAAACACTAGATATGATCATTTTCACCTTATCCAAATCATCACTAAGCTCTCTCGATACTTAGATCAAATTCTAAGACCAATATGTCACTTAGGCATTTTATCAAACACTTGGTAACATGTCATAGAATAAGCACAAGAGATAATGAAATCAACACCATAGATTGTATGTTTAATGTGTATACATGATCAATGAGTACCAAGGAGAGTCATAAGACCCTCAAAACAGAAGATCACTACTCACACCTCATGTAAGACAACATGGTGTGAGTAGGTTATGAAGCACACAACAAAGGGAATGGAAAAGTGTAAAGGAAGGACGATGGTTAATCCTTGAACTCCCTTTTGATCTTCTCTTCTTCTCTTAGGTTGGATCTTTTGATGATTGATGACCTTGGTTGACCTCTTTTCTTGATCTTCTTGTCCCCAAACACCTCCACACATAGGTCAAAAAGTCCTCTTTCTATTATAGGTCCGGCTGAAATCTGGGTCTCAAAATCTGAGTTTTTGCTCCAGTCGGTCGACTGGACTTAGCTTGACACTCAGTCGGTCGACTGGGATGTGTAAAATTTACTGAGCTTCTGAGTTTTTACACAGTCGATCGACTGGACTTCTTAGTGGATCGACTGGAGCCTTTTTGGTGGTCTTCCCGTCTGAATTTGATCTTGGCGTCAACTAGGGAATTGTAGCCCTTTGAGTTATATTTCCACCTTACTTTGAATCAACCAATTCGGACACCGTATGCGCCCTGGGCGTCGAAAACAAGTCGCAAAGGTCAATCTGCTCGGTTTTGCCCCGAAACTCCTTGTTTTGCGCCGATACTTCTATTTTTCAACCAATCTTCATATATAGGCCTTGACCATGGGGGAAACTTGTTTTCTACCTGAAATGTAGAGATAGAGGTCAAATGACATCAAAATAATGTCGGAAACGGCCCAAAACTATAGTGAAGAATGACCATAAATCAGTCGAAAACTCGAATGATCATCTACGTACCACGAGGCGAGGCCCAAATCGACACTCATAAGCTTCTCTCCTGCTAGAGAGTCAGTTAACGGGAGTTTATCTTCTTCGCGGTCGAGCTCTCCTAGCTCGAGGCGTGACAGGTGATCTGCAACCAGATTTTCAGCTCCCTTCTTGTCTCTAATCTCAATGTCAAATTCTTGGAGGAGGAGAACCCATCGAATCAATCTAGGCTTCGAATCCTTCTTGGACAGCAAATACTTAATGGCAGCATGGTCAGTGTATACTATGGTCTTCGAGCCTATCAAGTATTGCCTAAACTTCTTAAAAGCATAGACGATGACTGGCATCTCCTTCTCTGTTGTAGTGTAATTTGCTAATGCCCCAGCCAAGACTTTACTGGCATAGCAGATCACGTGTAACTTCTTGTCGTTGCGCTGCCCTAAGACTGCTCCCACTGCGAAATCACTAGCATCACACATTAGTACAAATGGCAGCTCCCAGTCAGGGGGCTGCACTACATGAGCAGAAGTAACAGCATATTTCAGCTTATGGAAAGCATTAAAACATGATTCATCGAAGTCAAACTCAGCTTCCAGGCAAAGAAGATTAGTGAGTGGCTTGGCTATGTTCGAGAAATCTTTTATGAAGCGCCGATAAAATCCTGCATGTCCTAGAAAGTTCCTGATTCCTTTCACATCCTTGGGTGGGGGTAGCTTTTCAATCACCTCCACCTTAGCGCGATCGACCTCGATGCCTCTGTTGGAGACTAGGTATCCCAACACAATACCTTCCTGTACCATAAAGTGATACTTCTCCCAGTTTAAAACCAGGTTACTGTCAACACAGCGACTAAGAACATTAGTAAGGTTAGAGAGGCATGTATCGAATGAAGAGTCATACACCGAAAAATCATCCATAAATACTTCCATGGTGTTTTCTATAAAATCAGAAAAATGGCCATCATACTACACTGAAACGTAGCTGGTGCATTACCAAGACTGAAAGGCATGCGTCTATAAGCAAATGTGCCAAAAAGGCAAGTGAAAGTGGTCTTCTCATGGTCCTCGGGGTGTATAGGGATCTGGAAGAATCCACTATAACCATCGAGGTAGCAGAAAAACTTACGCTTCGCAAGACGCTCTAACATTTGATCAATAAAAGGCAAAGGAAAATGATCCTTACGAGTAGCCTTATTCATTTTCCAATAGTCTATGCACATGCGCCAACCAGATACAGTACGAGTAGGAATCATTATTCTCCATACGAACAACAGTCAAACCTCCGTTCTAAGGGACAACATGCACATGACTTACCCACTCACTATCAGCAATAGAATAAATAATGCCAGCATCCAATAATTCAGAATTTCCTTCTTCACTACATCATTCAGCTTAGGATTCAGACTTCTCAAGGCGTCCCTAGTGGGCCTAGCATCGCCCTCTAGATGGATTCTATGCATGCACATATCTGGGCTAATTCCCTTGAGATCATCTATCGAATAACCTAGGGCTGCCCTATGCTCTCTCAGGACAACTAGCAATCTCTGGGTCTCTACATCAGTCAAGGATGCATTCACAATCACCGGGTAGGTCGAGTTAGGGCCAAGAAATTCATTCCTGAGACTTGCAGGTAGAGGTTTCAGCTCTACCTTGTATGTTCCTTACCTGAGTCGGTGGTCTGTTCAGCTTCAGCTGCTCTCTTAGTGCTCACTGCACATATATCCATCGGTATTGGGCAGCCTGGTACAACTCTGTAAGACTCAACAGAGGTCAATGTAATAGGGTCATCAACGTCAGCAGAGTCTAATACATCACAGTCAGCTAACAGACTAGGACTCTTACACATATCAGGCAAATAAAAGACGAGTCTTTCACTGCCTACTCGAGGAGCTATAGACCCTCTATATCCATGTCAATGACTACCTTAGCCGTTTAAAGAAATGGTCTACCAAGTATAACTGGGATATCTATGTCCTCTGAAATTTCTAGCAAGATAAAATCAGCAGGGATGTAAATGTTCTTCACCTTGACGGGTACATATCCCTTAGAATCCCTCTCGGGAGTCTACAAGAACGATCCGCAAGGCGAATAGTGACATTAGTAGGACAAAGATCACCCAAGTTTAGTTTAGCATACAAAGAATATGGCATGATAAACACACTAGCACCTAGATCGCATAGAGCACGACGAATAGTAATACCGCCAATATCACAAGCGATAGAAAAACTCCCTGAGTCCTTAAGTTTAGGCGGCATGGGCTGGTGCATTGCAGCACTACACTCCTCACTCAGAGCCACCATCTCGGTCCTGTCCATTTTTCGTTTCCCCGTCAGAATTTCCTTCATAAATTTCGTATAAGTAGGAATCTGGGTGATTGCGTCGGTGAAGGGCATGGTGATGTAAAGAGTACGAATCTTATCCAAGAACTGCTTGAATTCTTTATCCCTCCTCGTAGCCACTAGCCACTGAGGGAATGGGACTGGAGGTCTATAGGGAGCTGGCTCCACTGTCTGCACAGAATTTTTAGCTCAGTTTCCAGCGTCCTTCGATGTTTCCTCTTCAGCATGTGTAGGATCAAGTGCTGATTTTGTAGCTGGGGGTTGAGGGGGTTGAGCTGGCCGCATCTCAAGCTATTTTCCTCCTCCTAGTGTAATGGCATTCACTGATTCCCTAGGAGTCGGATCCGGCTTTGAAGGGAGTTTCCCATGTTCTCTAGTCGCCGAGTTTGCTCGTTGACCTATCTAATTTTCCAGCATCTTGTTCTGAATGGCCAGCTGCTTGTTCTGGATGCCGATCTACTCGTGTGTCTGCTCTACCCCTTTCATTCGCCTATCCTGCTCGGCCATGAAACTCGTCAGCAGGGATTCAATGCTAGATGAGCTGCTGGACTCCTGATGTTTGGGCTGCTGCGGCTGGTAGTTGTACTACCCCGAATTTTGATTTTGCTGTTGTTGGGGCTGGGTATTGTAATGAGGCCTCGGTTGGTACGGTGCATTACTCTGCTGCTACCTGTAAGGGAACCTAGGCGGCTCTTGATTCTATGGTTTGTAAGAGAGGTTAAGGTGATTCCTGTTTCGGGTTATCCCACCTGTTAGTGGCTGATCCAGAGCCGAAATCGTTTCCTTGATTGTTTTGCCCTACATAATTGGCATCCTCCTGGTTTCCACCGTTTTCATCTTCTCCCATCACCGGACAGCCATCTACAAAATGAGAAGGGGAGCCACAAATTTGACAATAGACACCTACATTAGCAACATCAGACGACTTCATAGAGGAGTCTGTCTTCAGATTTTTGATTTCGGTTGCAAGCATCTTTACTGTGTTGGTCAACTCAGCAATATCATTAGTGCTATCATAGAGGTAGCGATCATGCACACCATTCTTGTCCTTAGGATTACCTCGATCACTCGTCCAAAGGTGGTAGTCTTGAGCTGCTTTCTCTACGATACCATAGGTTTCTTCAAGGGGACTCCAGTAAGTCCTCTACCAGCTGTTTGATTTATTAAGGTGCGCATTCCCTGGTCGATTCCTTGATAGAAGGTGTCCATGATCTGCCACAGCTCTAGGTTGTGGTGAGGGCACATTCTCATCAGCTCTTTGTACCTCTCCCAAGCTTCATAGAGAGTCTCACCATCCATAGAGCGGAACGAGATGATCTTGTTCCTGAAATGTGTTGTCTTTGATGGTGGGAAGTACTGTTGAAGAAAGGCCTCAGCCAACTTATACCATGTAGTGAAAGTGCCCTCTGCATGATAGTCTAGCCACATACTAGCCTTGTTAGATAGTGAGAATGGGAATAGCCTCAGGTAGTAGACTCTGGAGGAACACCATTAGGCTTCACTGTGTTGCACATCTAGATAAAACGCTTGAGATGTTGGTGAGGGTCCTCATTCATCCTTCCTGAAAGCTGATTGTTTTGCACCATTTGAATGAGTCCCGTTTTGAGTTCCCATGTGTTGTTGGCTATACCAGGTGGTGCAATGGCTGATTGGAATCCTGAGACACGTGGAGCAGTGTAATCTAAAAGAGTCCTACGCACTAGTTGCTGCACGGGACCCTGCAGGTCATCCTGGACCAGCTCAGGTATCAATGCTTGGTTGTTTTAATGCATATCAAATGCTGCAAAATTTCAATTTTGTGCTCGGAGTAGCCGAGCTTCGTTTTGGACCTGGTGAAGAGTTCTTCGTTAGTCCGGTAAGTCCTGGTCGGATGCCTGAGCCTTCTTCTTCTGTCTGGGTGTTTTCTTTGGCATGAACTAGGTAATACCTGCGAGAGCCAAGAATCACCGTGAGTGAAGCAAAAGAAACAGGAAGAGTCAAGCAACGAACAGGGGGAATAGTCTAAACTACACACGTTAAAACTAATATCACACTAAGTGTTGTTCCCCGGCAACGGCGCCATTTTGACAAGCGTATTTTTAACCCGTTATAGTTGTCAAGTTATGAGATTTACATGTTCTGATGTTGCCTCTAGCCATTGTATATCTATCGCCAAATATTCTTGAGTAGGAAGTTCAAGGATATCGTTATTGTCCTCGGACAATGGAATCTCATTTCTGCGACGCAGCGCTACTACATAAGGACCGGTTGGACCGAGAATTATTCTTCTCGGAGTATCCATGATGTGTACTTCCCAAATGGTGTTTGGGTGCAAATGCTACAATGGTGTAATATAAGGCTTCAGATCCAACATTCACAATAATTGAAACCAATAATGTTGTTGTCGGCAATGTATAGTGCGATGACGCTGAGCCACAAATATGAGAACAATAAGTTATTGCAAATGTTGTCATCGTAAATGTCTCGTAAATGTGAACGTGCGTTAACTTTTTTTTTCTCCGTTATCGTAAAAGTTAACCTTCTATTGTCGCGCATTGCTTACGATAAATGTTATCGTAAAATGGTTATCTCTACTTTGGTCCGAAGTTTGTAGTGTTAAGTTTTATTATTTTTACATTTCAAATTTTGTTGTTTAAGTTTACGAATTTTGATTTTTTAAAAGTTTGTAGTGTTTGATTTTTAATGAGATCGTGCTAATGATTTGATATAAAACTACTAAAATAATAGAGACCACGATCTCGTTTCTTCTCGAGAATGGTTACAATAGCCTCCATTTATAAGTTTATATGAGGACAATAAAGAAACACTGATTTAATAAAAATAAATAATAATAGATTAATATGGAGAAACAAATTGGTCACACCAAAAGTTGAACGTCATTAACTTATTGTCACCATATATACATCTAATTTGATATTTATTTATTTTCTTTATACTCAAAAGTAATTTTAATATTAGCGACTATAACCTGAGACCACTTTGATGGGCCCATAATATGGTCCAAAAAGGAAAGTTGGCGATCACTTGAGACATTGTTAAATAGCTCCCATGCATCCATTTCGAAAGGCAGCTTTTTTTTTTATATGTTGAGGGCGGCCTGAATGGCTTCTAAACTTTTGCCTCTAGTTTCAGGTACCATAGTCACAATGAACAAAATAGCTAGAGCATTTACTGCAGCATAGAGAAGAAATGTACCTGAAAATTAACCAACAAAATAGCTAGATTCAGACACATATTAGAAAAAAATATATATTCAAGATGACCCTCCTTTCAAGTTAAGCTAATGAATATTTTGGAGGCAAGTAGATGTTGCCTGTAAAAGAAAGACGATGGGCTCCTAAGTGGTAAAACAAAGACGAACTCATATTTCTTCTTGACTTACCTTTTTTACGTATGTATAAGATTAAATCCATCTTATTTCTATATTTGTAATCCTTAACTTTTCGAGGAATCCTTCATCGGTGGTTGTGAATGAATGTTTTTTTTTCAATCTTTTCGACCTTAGTTTTGTAGGAGCAGTCAAAATGATTGAGAAATCAAACCATCTGACTTGATTTGTTGTCAATAGCCATGATATGATCATCTTAGGGTGATCTTTTTGTCGAAGGATGCGCTTATTACACTTGTAGTCTCTGAAGCCAGAGAAGTTTTGCTATGTCTTTACAACAAATTAGCCTGTTAATTTGTTCAATGGTGCCGAAAAACGCAATTAGAATTTCTTTTTTGTAAGTTGGACATGGTTTGATTCACATGATCCCACTCAAGGGGGTTATTAGCAATATCATTTGTATAGTTATGTATTTCCTTTGTCATTTATATATTTGGAGGATAAGTTTTCAACATGTGTATATATTTTTATTAGGACGTGTCATGTATCTAAGGATATTATATTGTAATTATTATATATTTAATTAATACTCTTGTATATATATCATATTTTATGAATGAAAAGGCACAAAAATCATTAGCCTTATTATTCTAAAATTTACATGGTATCAGAGTAAACGTCGATCCACCCTAACCTTTTTTTTTGCTTCCGCCGCCGATCTCAGCCCCCATGGCCACTGAAGACGTCTCCGCCTCTTCAACCACAACACCAGCTATTCTTTCTCTGGATTCCTCAGACAAGCCAACGACCCTCAAGCTTCCTAAACTTCAATTCCGTTCTGAACGCGCAAATTGCTCCCTATAACATCATTCCGTCAAATCTGCCCTCACTGCCTACGATCCTGAATCCTTCATCACTCCGGGTCTTACTCGGTGTGAATTCTTACCTGCTGATCGACTGAACTATTGGCTCCCCGGATTCCTAATCTTGCCTACGGTCTGGGGAAGAAGAAAGACAACTTTGTCTTATTGTGGATCCAATCAACGCCTCTACTTGCTCACATAATTCGCGCGCCAACACTTCTGCGGCATGGGAGATTCTAGAACAAATGTTTCATGCGCAAATTAGCGCAAATCTGATGCAGCTTAAGCATCAACTGCATACCTTTCTGAAGGGCTCTCTCTCGATACTTGAGTACATCGAAAAGAAACGAGCTTTTCAGACTCTCTCTTACTGAACGCTCTTGCATCGTTTCGAATGAAGAGTTTGTTCAATGTGTACTTCATGGCTTTGATGCCTCATATGCTGGTTTTCGCACAACCATCAATATGCGGATGGGCTTACATCTCATCAACTTTTAGGACTTCTCCTTGACGAATAAGCCCGCATCCAAGAGCAATACGGTTTTCTAAGGTAGCTGACACCCTCTTTCTATGCCAATTCTTTGCTAACCAAGGCTCTTCTCGTTCCTTGGTGCTACCTGCAGACAATTCGTCTCCCCCAAAGCTGGCCTGCCA
Organism: Rhodiola chrysanthemifolia; assembly: GCA_033675395.1. Taxonomy (NCBI): domain Eukaryota; kingdom Viridiplantae; phylum Streptophyta; class Magnoliopsida; order Saxifragales; family Crassulaceae; genus Rhodiola; species Rhodiola chrysanthemifolia. The sequence continues at coordinate 37,788,456 of CM066204.1, forward strand.
AACATGTCAAAAATAGGGGCATGAAGCCCTAAATTCTTGGTAGCAACACAACACCACAGACTACCTGGCCACCAAGCAGTGACCCTCTGGAGGTCAGTCCAGCCCTTGCGACAGTAAGTATAGGCTGCAACATCAATTTGGTGGTCCCCGTCAGACATATATTACGTCTGCCCCACTCCCGCATTCGGCGATGAGTGATCCAGCTTAGTGTTTCAATTCATGTGACTGATGATTTCAATAATCTGGCTATTCAGCCCGACTACAATGGTAATAACGACTTGCAGGTTGGCAACGATATGTCACTTCCTATTACGCATTTGAGTTGATCTTTTTTGCCTTCCTTACATAAGCCTTTTCAACTACACAATATTTTATTTATTCCTCAATTTTGTAAAAACCTATTAAGGGTTTCTCAACTTACAGCTGACAACAATACTTATATGATATTTTTTTCCGTACTCACTGTCTTGTGAAGGATATCTTGAACATGCCAGCCCCAACCTCACCCTCTACTTCCCCTTGCCACTCTCACTATCCTTATCCCTCCCACGGCTTGCAGCCAGCCCTTGACTGTCTACCTTACTACCCGCTCCCGTGGATGCTACACCCCGACTTGGGCCCTGCTCTTTACGGCCTATAACCTATCCACCATAGCCTCCCATCGTCCTCCTCTTTTTATGAACCTTATACCTTACCTGACTCACTACTAGTTCCATCCCCTGCGGCCATGCCACCTGCCCAATATATCGTCCCCAGCAAGCCACTCTCAACGTCTCCTTTGGATTGTGTGCCTGCTCATTCTTCACCGGAACAATCAGGTATACCTTCCTCCTCTGCATTTCCTACTTTTACTCCTAATTTTCCTTCATATTTTCATGTGGTTGATACTAGCCAGCATACTATGATCACTCGCTCAACAACTAACAACCTCAAACCCAAAGGCCTCAGCTCCACTAAACATTCCTTACCTACCACTACTGATCTTTACATTGAACCCAACACCCTCCTCTCAAGCCTCTACATCTCCCGAATGGCAGAATGTAATGCAGGTTGAATATGATGCTCTCTGCTTGCGTAGTTGGACGTGGACACTTGTCACGTATCCATGTAATGCTAATATTATTGGTTGTAAGCAGGTGTACAGAATCAAGTGCAAGGTAGATGGATCTATTGAGCGTTACAAAGCTCGCTTGGTTGCAAGGGGTTCAATCAAGAGGATGGAGTTGACTATGTTGCTACTTTCAATCCGGTGGTGAAGCCGGCCACTATTTGGATTGTTCTTGTTATTGTACTCTCTCGCTCCACTGGTCTCTGCATCAGGTTGACATCAACAATGCCTTTATGAATGGGAATCTTTCTAGAAAAGGTCTTTATTGCGCAACCATCTGACTTCGTGGATCAGTCTCGGCCCTCTCATGTCTATCTTCAGCAGAATGCTCTCAAAGGGCTCAAGCAGGCCCACCTTACTTGGTTCACTAAGCTACGATTGTTACTTCTACATCATGGCTTTATTGCTTGCAAGTCTGATACCACTCTGTTTATTCACCATTCAGGGAAGCTTGTTCTCTATCTCTTTGTCTATGTTGATGATTTGATTATTACTGGCTCTTGAGCTGCTGTTATATCTCAGTTTATCAGTCTGCTTAACGCCACTCTCTCCCTGCGTGATCTTGGTCTCCTGCATAATTTTTTAGGCATCGAGCTGGTTCGTCATAGATCTATGGTGGTTTTGTCTCAGCGGAATTATATATGAGATCTCCTGCATCGTAGCAACATGGATAATGCTAAGCTTGTTGCCTCTCCTGCTTAGCCAGCATCACGTCTCACTCAGTCTGGTGATCTATGGATGATCTATTTCTTTATAGAAGCATGGTTAGTGCTCTGAAGTATGTCACCATTACTCGCCCTGAGATCTCTTATGCAGTCAATCGAGGATGTCAGTTTATACATAATCCCACTGATGTTCATTGGTGTGTTGTTAAGCGCATTCTTTGGTACCTGAAGGTCTTATGCTCCGCTCTTGCACTGATCATCAACTTGTTGCCTACTCTGATGCGGGTTGAGCATTTGATGGTGATGATTGTCGCTCACAACATGGTTTTGCGATTTATTATGGTGGTAATCTTATTAGATGGTCGTCTAAGAAGCAGCATGTTGTGGCTAAGTCCAGCTCTGAGGCTAGAATCGGCTCATTGCCTTTGTCGCGACAGAACTTATATGATTGCAGCAGCTTCTGCAGGAGCTTCAATTTCCTCTTCGCCTTTGCCCATCCTTACGTGTGACAACCTGAGTGCTACATACATGTTTGCCAAACCACATTTTCATCAGCTCTCCAAGCACATCAAGATTGATTATCATTTTGTACGTGAACAGGTTGATGATGGCTCCCTTATCGTTGGCATGTCTGTTCTCTTGATCACATTGCAGACATCTTTACTAAGGCGGATGGTACAGCTCGCTTAGCCATGTTGCGCTTCAAGCTCCATATCGTTGCACCTCCATGAATATTTTAAAATTTATAATTTTAACTCCTTATTCTAATAGGAATTAGAGAATAATTTGCACAAATTCTATCATTTTTCAAATTCTATCATTAAACTTACCATAAGAACTCCACAATATCAGATAATTGAATGTGTAAGAAACCGTCCAAGCACCAATCCAGCTGACGAGCGTCGCGAGGCTACCGGCTACTCCTTTCACATTAATCGGGAACATCTGTATTTGTATTAGAATTAGTTAGAATTGCTCATTTCTTACACTAAGATTCTGATAGCAGACCAATTTTGTAACCTCTGAAATTAGCATCCAAGGTATGGCTGCCATTCCAGCAGCAAAGGAACCTCCGTATACCTGCTCAAAATGACTAGTATATTCAATACATTAAATAAGAAAGAAAAGACAATAACTTTTTATCCCTTAATTCTTTTTCGTCAGCTGAATTGAAATATGTATATATTTGATCCACGACAATATGGTCAGCTAATATTTTATATGTAGGTTTAGTCCTGTATTACATTACGCCAGAAGACCATTATTGTGAAATTTTTTTGTGCATGTCGCTTTGTAACCATGGCATGAAACATCATATGGGGCAAACCAAGTAAAAATGTTGTTTACCACAGCAAACGCGAGGCAACTTACGTCATATATGAGAGTAAATGTGTACTATATAGAAGCTTATGCTACGTAACTTAAGTTACGAGAGAGTATAAGTATATGTCGTATATGAGAACTTATGTGTAGAGTCAAGGGTGTACTTGTTGGTTGAACTTGATAGTTGGGTTCCACAAACACTATGAAGTACGGTGCTGAACTGCCTTTGGAGTTTGTTGACCACAAAGAGCAATGCCGTTGGCTGGTCGGTCATTTCAGGAAACCAAAAGTTCAAGGAATGCAATTCTATATGGTTTTTGGTTAAGTTACGTTGCAGTTATAGTATTATGAATATAATTGATTTATTTCCCGTGTTATTTTTTATAGGCTCGGGGTCAAAAAAGGAAGGAAGTGTTAAATGTTGGGCAGAACTACAAACCTTCATAGTTGAAAGGTTCCTTTTAGCCATGGAGCTGAAAAGCACGCTCTCTCAAAGGACAATGCCCCTTATATCGCTGCATATGGTGAGGTGTACGGATGAGAACACACAAGAGTTCATCATTCCATTGGCATTAACGCATTGGCTCTCCAACGAGGAATTCTTCAATGATGATGCCTCATACATAGAAGAAATATCTTTTGTGGATGAAGAAGAACTCTTCCCTCCCGCTATAAGTGAGCTTAAATGTGAACCCGACTCTCTTTTTGAGGATAAGATAGAGGAAGAGCATATGGAGCAAAAAAGATTTCAAGGGTATGAAGACTTTGTTGAGGTTTACATGGACGAAACTAAAGAGCAACCTCGCACGCAAGAAGACACAAGTTTAAAGAGGGAGATTGAGGATTGGGCATGCAAGGACATAATTGAAAAACTCAAGGAACGGGTGTCCAGCAAGCCTGAGACAAGTTTTAAAGACCCCTTCTTCTCACGACGTCTCGAGACAAGTTTTTGAGCTTTGTGCCTTATTTTGCAAGATTACTAAAAAAGAGCTCACATGACCCCTTAATTGTAAATGGATAAACATTCTTGGAGAGGTCAAACATCCATTTGAAAGTCCATTGTAGGCTTGATGGAAGAAAGTTCAAATGGAATTTGAGGTGGATTGACACCCCAAATGTCCAAGGCCCCATGATAAGGGATCCTAGCAAAGGACTTCTCACGAGTGATTCTATGGGGCGCTTTGCTACGTATTTGCCAAGACGTAAAAAATAGGCCCTCACGAGAGGTAACCCGGTTTGTAAGTTGTTCATTCTTGCATTTCATATTTGAGTGTTTGACATGATTTTGAGTCGCTTAGGCTCTAAGTTTGGTGTGTGAAATTTGTGATTAGTGAGTCAACCACTCACTCCAATCCCAATTCACAACGCCCAAATTCCTCCACCTCACTTGATTTATCTATTAATGATGATGTAGCCGCGTAGTGTTCATGTGTTTTATTTGAGTTTGGTTGATTGGAACTATTTGTTATACCATGTTAGTACTTTAGTTTCACATTTTGGGTACTTAAGACACCTTATGCCTATTTTGGAAGATGTGGTTTACCTTCCTTAATTGAACTCTATTAAACTTATGTCATGATGTTATTTTGTGACTTGTGATGCTTTCTTGCTCATAATTGAGTTTTGTATTGCCTTGTATATCACTTGTTGCTTTTAACCTTTCATGTGTTCTTGTAATCAAGGAAGTTAGTTCCATCATGTATGATCAATCTTATCACAATGGCGTCTTCTTTATTGGTGGGGCACATCTACAAACGAGGGGAGCTCATATGCGCCTTTATCTCATTTTCTTCATTGTTTGCGCTTAGGGACTAAGCTATATTTTAAGTGTTGAGTGGGTAGTCGCATAGTTCACTCATATCATGCCATGCCTATCATTTGTGAATGGACAGTTTCATTCATGTATTCTATCCCAATCTCATGAGTGTTTTCTCCATTTAAGGCTTGTGATCATCAATTCTAAATTACCAATATATCACATCTAGCCTACTTTTCATTACTACTTGATCTTGAATTTAGAACCGACTTAGTCCTTTGAATGTGCATTCTTGTGATGAATATCAGTGGTGCGTTTTCTAATTTAGTGCCTTGCTTGTGATTGTTTCCCGTGCATTCCATACACTCTTTGAACATATTGTCAAGTTTTAAGTGTGGAGTCAAAAGAGGACGAAAAATAGGCCCCAACAAAAAAATTCATGGTCAAAGAAGGTAAAACCTCGACTAAAAACTTTCTCAAAGCGCTAGAGAAGTTTTCCTTCAAAAATATACAAATGTCGGGGGGTTAGGAAGAACAGTTCCCCATCGGAAGCATTTGTAGGCCAAAGGCCATTTGAAATAAAATAATAAAAATAAACAGCACTCTATTTGTGTGGGATTCATCACTTGTATTGTGTGCTAGTTGGTCAAACTCTTGAACGATCCTTGTGCTTGCACGAAAGCTTTCCTTTGATCTGTTGTTGTTTTCCTAGAACTCTTATTGTCGAACTTTTCTTCCCTTATGGATTATGGCTAAAGCACCTAATACTTGGGAATGAGTTCTAAGTCGCAAACCCGTGGACTAGCCCTAGCTAGCATAGGTGAAAGATTGACATTTTTTGTTCAAACTACTAACTTTGATTCAATTTCTAGTGCCTTGAAAATGAGTAGATGATCATGAATGCACGATCTCTTAGATACTTAAATGGTTTGAAAGTTATTTTGATTAGTATGATTGTAGTGCTAGTTTGGGATAAGGAATTTGTTTTGAAAAATCCCTGCCTTGGTTGAACACTCTTACATTCATTCTCATGGGATATGTACATTTGGGATTTGTGAGTATTCCCTTTTCTGAAAACTCTCACGAGACTATAACTCGTCCACTAAGGTAGCCTAGGGGTTTAAAGGATTGGTGCATATGCTAAATGCGCTCGTAACGCCTTCGAAAAGGAGGTAGATAGCTTGCATTCTTCATTTTAAATTTTCTTGCTAGTTTAGTTAGGAATAATGATTGAGGCCTTGAAATAAACACTAGGAGCATATGGGCGACAAAACATAGCGCCTCTAGCTTTTCGCCATTCTCCTACTCTTGACATGTGCATATACTTTGTTCAGGACGAACAAAGCTTAAGTGTGGAGTGTTGATAAGTCAAATTTTTGTCTTATTCTTTACCATATTTTATTAAAGCTTTGATTCGTTTCCGACATTTTTCGATGTCATTTGACCATTGCCTTTCACATTTCAGGTACAAAATGATTCCCATCGAATTCAGGACCTCAAGATCAAGATTGCATGAAAAATTGAAGTTTCAGCGCAAAATAGGGATTTCGGGGCAAAACAGGGCAGCTTGACCTCTCCGGCTTATTTTGCATGCCCATAGCACATACGGTGTCCAACAGGGTTGATCCATGGCTTGTTGGAACTCAAAGGGCTACAACTCTCTAGTTTACGCCAAGACCAAAGTTAGTCTTTACGACCGCAAAAAATCCCCAATAAGTCAGACCGATTAGCAAAAGTCGGGTTTGAGCTCCATTGTCAAACATTGCTCTCAGATGCTCCGAACCGACCGGTTGATATTCCAAACAATCGGTTCGGAACCTCGGGTCACTTAATCTTGTTCTCGTCATGTCCCAACCGACCGGATGGCACCTGAAACCCAGAAATTTCAGTTTGGGGCTATAAATAGGGTTTTGACAAAAAACGATAGGGTTTTGACAAAAAAAAGGAGGGGGATTTTTAGAGAGAAAAAATGTGAGAAAATGGCCAAGGAATACTCAACATCACAAACAGATTGCTTTGGGGAGAAGAGGGAATAGATTGCAAGGAAGGCATCTAGTTTTCTACTTGGGTTTTCTCTACTCATCTATCCTCCCCTTTGTTGTTTTGTATTAAAAACATGTTATCATGATGATGTGTGAGTAGTTCTTGTGTTTGGAGGGTCTAGGACCCTCCTTGGCACTCTATGATCATTGTATATACATTGAAATCCATGTGGATGATTATTGATTTCATTTTCTCTTGTGCTATGAAAATGATATGCTACAAGGTGTTTGATAAAATGCCTAAATGATAAATTAAACTAAAACTTAAACCTAGGGAATAATTTTAGTATGGAGAAAATGATCCATATCTTAGTCATGAAAGTGAACTTTAGGATATGGATGCTTGACTAGGATTAAATATTTAATTCATTGGATTTGGTTTGTAATGAAAGTTATGGATTAAATCGTGAGTTAAAAGAGTGCGACTCCACCTTCAATGGTTTAAGGCTTGAGGAAATGTCAACGAAAGTTGATTTTCATAAGTCTTATACTATGTCATTAAGCAAATCATCGATCAATCCTATGAGTTACTTGTATTTGATCATTTGAGTTACTATGGAGGGAAAAAGCCCTCGAAACTTCTTTTATCCATCTTTTATCTCTAATTACTTGCCAAGTGGGATTTAGATGCACACCTTCAGTGACGGTTCCAAGGGTGTCCCCGGGGTCCCGGGACCCCTCTCCGTTTCGGCGATTTTTTATCAATCAGCCATCTTTAGTCGCTGATTTCACCAGCTTAATCTTTAAATTTCATCTTGATGTAAACATGAAAGTTGTAGAACATTCAATTAGCTTTCCGACGATATATAGATCATCTTTAACGGATATCGGACGAGGCCGTTGTAAGCTCTAGAAGATTGATCGATCATTAGCAACTTCAAACATATAGTCTATTTCGACTTGGTTTTGAGTTTCCTTAATGTTAGGTTTGAGTTTAGGTGTAAATATAAAACTTGTAGCCTTTGTCCTTAGCTTTATGTTCTAGGTGATCGATTTCTCAAATGGTGCTCCGGTTGCTCGTTGTAGGGTTGCAAAGTTGCTAAGGTTATATGTGGTTTTTTTTGTTTGGTTTGTAAGGCTATATGTGGTTGACCACGCACACTTGTAGGAAACCTTAGTTTGAGCATGTTTTCAGCTGCTTTAACGTCCGATTTATATCTTAATATCAACTGAAGAGTCGTAACCTATTAAATTATCTTTCCAATGACATATGAGTCAAACTAATAGGGTAATCGATGTTAGTTTTATGACCTCCCAAAGTTAGGTCGTCAATGGACATTATATATGAGTTTGAATTTAGTATTTTACTAGAAAACTTCTTATATCGTTGAACACAAAGAATATATATGTGCAAAAAAAATTTTGGCAAATTAGAACAATATCCTTATTGATTGATGAAAATTTTTTAGGACCCCACTCTTACAACGCTCTGGACCCGTCACTGCACACCTTCATCCATTTGAATTAGAATAGCCGAACGGAATCACAATTTTACATAGTACATGTGCTTAACTTGCTCCGTTGGGTTTGACTCGGTCTTACCGATAATATAAATTGTTTTTTACTAGTTTAATACGTCTTGGATCACATTGATTTAAGGAGTAGAAAAACTGCAACGTCAATGGATGAAGTCCGAATTTAGGGAACTAGTTTGGGGAATGTTGTTGACGTCTCAATTTAAACTTGACTTGTTTACTTTTTGGAAAACTATATGCTACTTGTTTTATGTGTCCAGGTAAACATTAACATGTGCCAAGTATTTTGAATGTTGTGAGGGTTAAACATTGACTTGTACCCTTTTTGGAATTTTTAAAATTTGTGTTGACAACATTCTGTCAAAAGTACAATATATGTCAATTTATACGACATGAGTCTCTTATACAGCACAAATCGTTTGCCTTTAAGCGACACTCATTCCCCGTTTATGCGACACAATTTTCTTAAATAGCACATCCTTAGACCTTTTAAGTAACTTAGTTCCTACCCTTATGCTACATGACTTTCTTGTATAGCACAAATGTATAGCTTTTAAGCGACAACAAATCCTCTTTTTTGCGACATGGATTTCTTATATAACTCAACTTTATTCCTTTTAAGCAACACAAAATGTCATTTAATGGGAAAACATAAGCCTTTATAGCTATAATATAATATCGATGTCCTATAAAACTTCTTACGCGACGCTATGGACTTTAGCTTACGCTTGTGGCATAGATCTCATGCAACGACATATGATCATATGGCAAATTATATGAAAGTGGCGTAAGAATTAGGATCATATGAGAAGTGTCATCTTTGGTTAGAAATGAGAACTGTTAATGACCATTAGATTCTTAATCTAATGGTTGTTATTCAACCCTAACTTATTCACACAATCGTCGTTTTAATTGCGATTAAGGGTAAATTAGTAATTAGCTAAACCTAATCGTTAATCAATCCCCGCGGCGTTCGGCATTCGGCTGGCCACGATCGGAATGAGAACCTTCGTCATCGCCCATGGAAATCGCATCGCACTGCTCGGAATCGGACAATTCATCGGCATCAGTCGACACCGGTCGACGTTTCCATTTTTTGGGAAAGATAAACAGTAATCGGACTTGCCGCGCGCCCAGCCTTTACATTAAGGCCATGCCCAGCGTTTACATTAACTTGTTAATGTCTTAATTGGGCACGGCTCACTTAATGTGAGCGTGGAGCACGCTGCTTTGCTACGAATCATCCTTTGAAAAGTTACGAATTATAATGCGTAGCATTTATAATTCGTAATGATTACATACAAAATTTGTGATATTCTATTTGGTACCTTTTCAAAGAATAATTCGTAGCAATCATGTTTTGGTCATACTTAAAGGATAATTCGTACATTTTCAAAGGATAATTCGTAGTAATTATATACATAATTCGTAGCTTTTCAAAGGATTATTCGTAGCATTTACATAGTAACCCGCGCGTTCCACGCTCACATTAAGTGAGTCGCGCCCAAAGAAGACATTAACAAGTTAATGTAAACGCTGGGCGCGGCCTTAATGTAAACTCTGGGCGCGCGGCAAGTACAAAATCTGTCGGAGACGATGACGATGTGGATGTGTATGCTCTGACGATGCGACTGTGGCTTTGAAGCATGCCATGACGATGCGGCTGTGTTCGTCTCCGACTATGCAACTTGGTTTCCAAAATTGATCCGTCGGAGCAGGAATCAGAGTCTCGCCGGTGGATGCGATTATTTAGGGGTAAATTAGTTTGCCTAATTTACCCTTTATGACTAATTAAACATTGAGATAATTACGAATTTAAAATAAAATCTGTTTAATCCTAGCCATTGATTAACAAAAATTAATGGATGAGATTAATTCTCATTTCTCACCAAAATGACACTTCTCACCGGAATCGAACCCTGTAGCGTAAAAGCTTTTATGTGTCGTCTATCAATTTAAGTCACGGATGTCACACATAAGACTTATGCGACAAACATTAACAATTTCGCTTAAACGGTTCCACTTGAAAACGACATACGTAAACAGAGACGTCGCGTAAAATCTCATGTCACAAAGATTACGCGACATTTTGTTTGTCCCCTTGGTCTTAAGCGACAAAATGCTACATTAAGCGACGTTTTTTGTGTTGCCCCTTAAATATAAATCTGGCGTATTGGTATATGTTTCCTTACTAACGACTAACTTTTGTCTTACATATATGATGTTTGAAATGTCTTAATGCGATGTTCGAAATGTCTTTTACGACTTCTAAATTGTTTTATGCAATGTTCTATGCGACTATTTGGTATTTTATTACAAGGTGCTTCTAAATTATCTTACGCAATGCTTCTAAATTATCATACGCAACGCTTCAAAAAAATTTTACATACAACGCTTCAAAACTTTCGTACTTGTCACGTATAATTGGCATGGGTAATGACATGATGACACTAATGGGAAATATGTCGCATATATGTCATTTTCTTATGCACATTATAACTATGGCGCGTAAGACACCGATGTCATTAAGCCTATGCCACAGGTAGTACGCCATGGATATGCTCTGTCGTATGCGACATATGCAGCATTATTTTTCGCTTTTTTTGTTACTCACTTGCCTTATGTCGCAAATAGTCTATATATTCTATTTTCGGTGTAGTTTAATTTCACAAAAGCTAAGAGTATGTTAAAAGCTATAGAATTAGAAAATATATTTACCAGTAGGCCAATAACTGCTAGGGCGTCACTTGACGTTGATGAATAATCGTGAACCTGTGTGTCGTATGAGTCATTGAGTTATCCAAAAATGGCTGAATTAGAACTATACACAGACTATATCCTATCAAAAAATATATATGATGGTAGGGGCGTAGTTGTTCATATGGTATATATAATATACCTTTAAGAAGAATGAAGTTCCAACTAGCATACACCCTATGAGCACTCCAGATGCCGAAACCTTTCAATTATATATATCACACAGTTGGCATATTAATAACTCATTTTTATAATAGGAAGACAATATAATGTATAAACGGTGTGTGCGAACTAGGTACATGCGTATTGATCGATCGACCTACCAGCAAAAACGGCTTTCGCCCTGCGTTATCCATCCTGGTTGCTGTCAATAAGCATACTGCTACCTAGCAGAGTGATTTTAGAAAACTAAATTTTAAGACCTCCACAATATCATGACTAGCTGATGTATATAGAGGATTTGGGTGTCAACAATTAATGGAACCTGAAATGAAGAATAAGTGATGCTGCCAATAGTTGAAGAGAATCCTGCATGCAAAGATGGGATTGGTGATATATAGTAGTGATTTAATTCTATAACCAAACAAGCATAACTCTTGAATATTGTGCTTGGTTTATAAAATTAATTAATTAGGGCACTTCTTAATCCTCTCATATGGCATTATAGTCTGCTTGTGTGTGTTGGAGTTCGGTTCCGGTGAGAAATGAGAACTAGTACATTATTCGTACATTTTCAAAGGATTCTTCGTAGCTTCATGTATATGCATGCTACGAAGAATCCTTTGAAAAGGTACGTATAATGTACTGCTACGAAGAATCATTTGAAAAGGTACAAAATATGTAATTTAATTAAATCTAATCCTAACCATTGATAACAAAGATGAACGGATGAGATTAGTTCTCACTTCTCACCATAACTATCACTTCTCATGTGATCTTTACTCGTGTCTGTTGATGCATGCATGTGATCTATTTAAAAATATTTGATTGAGAGAGAGTTCAGGGAATAATATATCATCAAATCTAACATTCTAACCTATTGACTGGAAGATACTGCCGATGTAGTAGCAGATTCCATTAACTCCACCAAGTTGTTGAAATGCCATCATCCCAACTACAATCTGCGATGTAAACAAAACAATAATAATAACGTGAGAGATCGGCCATAAATAAAGTCACACATATAATGCATGTGCAATGTGTTTCGATCAACAGAGACAGAATTAATTAATGTGAAAGTGATGGATCGAGATGTATAAGCAACCATTAGGGACCGCATATATTTTCTTTGGAACAAATCTGTGAGGTTGGATTTTCTGCTTGTAATTTGAATATAATCCTGTAATCCAAAGTTGGTTAAAAATGATGAGAAGTGAAGGGGTTAAGCAGTGATGCATTGAGAGAGAATCTTTTTCAACCTGAATTTCTGATGCCTCTTCGGATATATCAGTATCCTTGCCACGTAACTGTTGTAGTGCTGTTTCAAACTTCTTCTGTTGTCCGATCTTTGCCTGCGCATTAATAATTTAATAATGTGCTATATTAATTAATTATTTATGCTACGGTGTACTACTGCAATTAATTACCAGCCATCTAGGAGATTCCGGAATGAGAAAAACACCAAGTAGTTGAATACCACATGGTACAAGCCCTGCCAGTAGTGATATCATGCATCATGTATTGTATACTTAATTTGTTATCAGGTAAAATCTGAATAAATTAACGACTACGACACAATAAGGAAATCAAAACAAATTGATAACTAATTGTTTTATAACAACAACTTTACCAATTAAAGCCAAGTTCCTCCATGCTAGTACTGCCCCAAGTGCATAAGCAGCAGTTAATCCACATCCCACTATGACCTGCATGCATATATTATATGGGGGATATGATATATATATTAATATATTACTAGGGTTTTTATTTATTTGATTTAGACGAGTGTGCATGGCCTTACCATATTTAAGGTAGTGAGTGCTCCTCTAACATCTTTCGGAGTGATCTCAGCGATAAACACAGGTACCTTATCAGGAAATGATAGATTACATATATTAAGACAATTGTTTTTTTCAATATACTTCTAAACAGTGAGGAGCGCTCAAATGAGACAAGCTAAATAAGAATGAGGCAGTGAGGCACGATCTGAGCCACACATCTAACCCCCCGTGCTTTGTGGGTGCGCCACGTGTCCAAATAGTAAACCCACTACCAACAGTAAAAAGCAAAAATCAAATAGTAAAATTCCACTACCACATCTTTAAATCTCAACCATTAGATCAATATCATCAATGACCAAGATCATGTCTTACTGCCTCATTCTTATAACTTTGCATCAACCGAGCGCTCCCCTCTAAACATTTAGTTAGGAATTTAAGCTGCAAGTAGTATAAGTGTGAATAGATATGAAAAAGATTCCAAACCACATAAGAGAAGACGCCCATTCCGTATCCCGTTGCTAATCGTCCAATATCAAGTGACAACACTCCCTTTCATGACACACAACAACACATAATGAATATCAATTTAGCTTTATCTTTTCCTAAAAATATATGCAAAACATGTGTACTGCGCAAGCGCATATGTGAAGAATGGGGAGCTAGCGCTCGGTCGTTAAGAACCCTTCTTCATTTTGAGAACTTGAAAAAACTTATGTATACCTTCGAAAGTGCGAGATCTCAAGTCATTATAGTGTTTACACATGTCTAATTAGCAAAGTCAAAATTATGCAGACTTCGATTTTTTTTTATAGATACAAGTTACAAATAATCAAGTAGAACATGTGCCAGCACTACAACAACTTGATTATTATGCAATTTCAAATGTGCAAATGAGGTCCTCAGATTTTCGAAAATGATAATGATTTTTCATTTCAACACTCCTCTATGTAAAACTATGTGTATATATATGCGAGCATTGATCAAATTTATCGAACTTTTTGCCTAATTTTAGAGATATTATGTTTTAGAACTCACGTTTTTGAAATTAAGAAAAGGCAAATGGGACAATATTTTCCCTTTCATGATAGAGACGCAAAAAAAGAAGAAAAAAAAGTTAGCAACGCATGTGTACTACTTGTGTAGAAATACTGAAATAACATTGGATTACGCATGTCCTTTAGTAGATTGCTGATTGGTGACGAAGTTATTCTTGTACTTTACATATATAAATGCTTGGATGAATGATGATGATCAGGCGCTGGAATTGGCTGACGTACAGCCACATATTTGGCCTTTTGTTGTTTCTGGGGGCGCGCTCATATGTTACCCCTTCTTAGAGTGTTACTCTATTACTCTCCTCTGATTGGTTGGATGAGTTTCATCCAACCAATGAGGACGCGCAACCACAAAAGCACTGGCTCATTGGACATGTGAGTGGAGGATTTGGGTAGTGGGAGGTGGGCCTCACCAAATTTTGTGAGTGGGTAATAGGTAACACTCTAAGGAGGGGTAACATTTTTGAGCGCTCCTCGTTGTTTCTAATATTAACTTTTACCAGCTAAAAGTTTTGTTTTAATTTAATTTTTGATTCAGTTAATTGTCTTTTTCTGGTCCCCTTAACTTGCATATAATATCGAAGGCTAGCTAGAAAGTAGAGAGATGATTTATGGTGTAATGAATTTTGCATACCTTGGCAAAGTAAATAGCAAGCCATCCTGCAATACACATGCAGCTTGACACGGCCATAGTCTTCTTGTGGTAAACAAGTCAAAACACAATAAAGTGAGAATAATATGCCTAGTTATTGCATGGACATTTTCAAATAATTTTCATTTACTTACCCCTTTTCGACCAATTAAATCTGCCATAGATCCACTAGTAATTGCACCGACCATCGCACCGCAAGTCAGTATAGACCCAAACACAGAGAACTGAAAATACAGCAAGTCGGTATAAAGCCAAAAAACAGAGAACTGAAAATACAACTACCCATGCATATGTTTTGTTAAATGACACAAATATGACTTATTTATGCAATAACAAATTCAAAAGTCGCGTACTATATATGCCTTAAGAGTAGCGCTCTTTTTTTTTTTGAGAACTTGAAAATCCAATCTACACTTTTGAAAATGTATCATCAAATCATTTTGGCGGTGATACGTATTCCATGTGCATTATTTAAAGTTTCATTTAATGCAAAGTCAAAGTCATCAAGTTTGACTTTGTTTTTGGGACTTGGATTACATGCAGATTTAAAGATGTATCATGATCCAATGGTGAGATATGAACCATCAAATTCTCAAAATTTTTAGGAATTTTTAGACGAACGGTTCCCTATGCCTTAAAACCCTGAACTTGTAAATATATGTTAGACCACCTTGGCCCTCACTCCTGTTGTATTTAAGTAATTGAATTATAATCATTTTGAGCGCGACCAAACAGAGTCCACACTCTTTCATTGCTTATTATTCTTAGCAATTGCAAAAACCGGACCCACGCCAAACAGCAGTTATTGCGCTTTAGGTCGAATGGGATGGATATTGTGATCCCTTTCACCTTCATCAATTCGGTTGGTTGTAATTTGGGCTAGATCAAAGTTGCATAATGACAAAAGTAATTAAAATGACCGAATAAACTATTTAGAATTTACATTTTTTAGAAGGAAAAATGTCATGGTGGGATTTGAATCCTTGACTTTATTATTGCAAGACAAGTGTTCTACCAACTCAACAACCACTTTGTTGGCCTTATATTTATAAACTTGATATGATTCTGTGTAATGTTTCTGAATTTGGCGAATCTGTGGGGATTCCCTAAAATATTCTTACGGGGAATAATAACCTTAGGAGGGATTACTACTAATACAATGATTTGTATGTATTCTTCGTCATGAGTAGGGGTGCAAACGGTCAAAACTCCACTCGATTTTAAACGAGTCAAGCTCGAACACAAATTTGAAGCTCGTTAAATAAACGAGCCAAGTACGAGCAAGAGGGTGTTCGACCCGTTTTTGTTCGCGAACAACTCGTTTATGTGCTCGTTAACATACTCGATTAAAACTCGTTTATATACTCGATTAAAACTCTAGGAACCAGACGTAAAAAATTTGGTAGATAGGGATCCTGTAAAAACTTTATATTGTTTGAAACTCGTTAATGAGCTCGATTAAAGTAATTTTGTACACTTTAAAATACTTTTTCAGTGAAAGCTCGTTTCAACTCGTGAAAAGCTCGATTAAAGATCGTTCCAACTCGTGAAAAGCTCGACTAAAGCTCGTTAATAGTAAATAATCACATTAATTTAAATTACTTTAATTACTTGTATAAAGCTCGAGCTCGGCTCGAAACTCGTGAAAATTAAACGAGTCGAGCTCGAACACATGTTTTCAAAACTTGATAATACTCGGCTCGAACTCGTCAAATTTTAAACGAACCAAATTTGAACAATCTAATACTCGATTAGACTCGTTTACAGCTGTAGTCATGGGACGGTCTCTAATTTAATCAACTGATGCAATAGGTGAACATAAGCTAGGTCAAGTGGCCTGTTGACCAATCGAATAGCAAATATCAAGAGGCCAGGCTGCCAGCCGCGACCTGTGAGACTAGCTAGTGGATACTAAGTCCCAGGGGCGGACCCAGAAATTAAGTTAGGGGGTGACAGTCGAACCTTTGAACAGACCACGGAAATAATCTATTATGTAAATAAATGTCATGGTACAAAATTTCTGTAGATTTTGTTTTGAATGATGAATTAATAGTATTTTTCATAATGTTTAAGTTTTTTTCATTAATCGCACACCAAACTCACAAAAGCGGGTTGAACCCGTGACGCGAAGCTCCGCAATGCACCAATTTGTTAAGAAATTTCATAAATTGAATAACGAAAAAGAAAATAACTTTGATAAAGAAAATGCGCGGTCAATGGGATGCTGACTTTGTGATAAAATACAATATATGCGGTAATTTTATTGACAATAATTTGATAGAATTTGTATTTAAATATGTTAATTGTAATATATGACTATTGTTTTTGATGGGTAATATATGACGATTAAATACAGACAATTATAATTTTATTATTTGAGTATTAAAGTTTTGAACTCATATAAGTATCAAATATTGAATTAATTTTATTATATGCCTATAGATTTTATTAACTTTTTGTGAATTTATTATATATAAAAGAAATTCAAAAAAAATTTGGAGGTGACATTTGTCACCCTCTACACCCCCTGGTTCCACCCCTGCTAAGTCCTATGTTCCTCAGATGATTAATTCTAAGTACCCATATATGGTAATTGAAAAAAGGATCCGATTCAAAGGCGTATTTTTATATAAAAAATACAAATCAATCACATTTCTTGATTTGGATATTTGGATGGATGAGATTAAATCACGTATTAGATCTCGTTTATGGTTAATTTCTCGGTGACGAATTATAAATTATTTGTGACGAACTATGTCGTACTTTTGGTTTCTCGACAACGAATTATAATCCAGTTTTGACAATTTTACATTTTGCACCAAAAATATGCTTTATACCTAATTTTACTCTATTGCAATTTACCGTAATAAATGTAAATACCCCCAAAGTTGTGGGATTTTTACTCTTTTCGACCGTTTCTTCACAGAAATTCCACCAACTTTAATATGATCTTTGGGAAAATTGGCAAAATTTGTAGTGATATAGGAGACGTGGTTGTATATTTGGATGTCGTCTAGACACGTATTTGTAGAAAAACAATCTTTAAAAATATAATATATAAAATGTTAATAAATTTATCAGCATCCAATTATTTTTATGTGAATATCTTGTGTCCCCCTGCAGTATGGTTCACCTCTCGGCAACTAACATTTGTGTGTTCTCATCCATCATATGTGGTCACCTAATCAACCTTATTATTGAGACCAGGTCACCTAATCAACCCATAAATGAAACTAGGTCACCTAATCAACCTATCATTGAGACTAAATTAGTTTATAACACCCTAATATTAATGAACAAGGCGTTGTTGAATAAAAACGAGAATTTTTGAGTCTTTGACATGAGAATCTGGACAATATGCTCATTGATTGGACAGTAAACATTTATATTACGTGTCTCTGGCAGTGTATGCCCAATCTACACTCAATAATGTTATCTGGACAACAAACTGATCGGGAGTTGTTCCCGCTTCCCCGATGAGTCCATGAGAAGGCGAAACTAGTGGGCATCGAATGATGGATGAGCCAGGGTCCTAACATATTGTATTATAGCAAACACAAAGAGGGGAGCCTAAAAAAGGACTACCTAATTGCCCAGAAGAGGCCAGAGTGAAGCCATTAGAAGTAGGCGTTTGTGGACGATCTTAAAAGGGGTGATCTACAAAGGAGCGACTAAAGAAAAGGCTACCTGATATCCAACTTGGTCAGAGTTAAGCCGTCCATAGTTGGGAAATGGCTACCTGATTGTCAAAGTGATTGGAATGAAGTTGTCTGGAGTGAGCGCTTAGAGTAGGTCAACAATTATTTCGTCAGATTTGTTATTTGCAAAGAACGGATGAGGTTACCATTAGTTGGACTAAATATAGGCGTGGGGCAGTTATTGTTGGAAAAATGTGTGTTTATAGAAATATCCAACAGTTAACATTCACATGACGTGTTTGAGGTGCTTGTTCAACCTTTCCTGTGTAATGATATCTAGGCTTCATACTGATCGGAAATTGCTTCCGCTTCTCCGATGAGTCTATAGAATGGCGAAACCAGTGAACATTAGTGATCTCTACTCTCATTTTCCCTTCTAAAATAATGACTAGTGGAAAGGTGAATTTTTTGAAAAGTGCCACCATCCAACTTTTCATTTTGGGATTTTACCACTGTTTATCTTGTTTTTTTCTCTGGCATTATTTGTTCTTCGGATCAGTGAAAGTTTCGGGTTATAAAGAAGGGATTTATGAGATCGGCAGGAAATTGGATGGTTTAACGAAAGTCGTTGTTGTCCTCGGCGGTTTTAGACATTCTAGTAATCGTTTTACCCACTTCAGTGTTGATTGGGTGGGAAGAATTTATGTTTGAGTGAAAACCGATGACGATCACAACTATTTTTGAAAAACGTGGTATATCAAACAATTCTTAAGAGCGTTGTTGTTCATCCCAAAAAAAAAAGTTACATGTCGACACTTTCCCAAAATATTTTCCTCAAGGGTGCATTTACACTAAATATTCCGTGAAAAGGGTGAAGTTGATTATACAATTTGTATGGTATTTACCTGTGCCGTAGATAAGCCAAGTTCTTCTGTTATAGCTGACTGAGTAGGAGATGAATAACCTGACTATAGAAAAGATAAATACTTATTCATCAAATTGTCAGAATATATTGGGAACGAAACGAACATAATTATAACAATAATCTTCTTGGTCAAGTATATATTGGGAAACGCTTACACATATTCCGAACTCAAAAGAACCGCAAAGTGCAACAAGCGTGCTCAGATATACCATCCAGATTCTATCTTTGTGGTTGTTTGCTGCTGAGTTTGTTTCTGAATCTGCTGCATTTTCGTTGACATAGGTTGAATGTCCACCGTTTAAGAGTGGTGTATCGACGGTTTCCTCTTCGAGTCGGCTGTGCTCTCCTCTCTCCATATCACTACTGCCAACCATGGTTTGTTATGTTTCTTTGCGCCTCTTTTGTCAGTGCTGAACTTCACTTTATACATAAACTGTCTTGGTGTGCAAGTGGGGATGATATAATGGAATAAAATGAGTTGGCAAACGCATCTGATTGGCTGGCAGTGTTTTTGTCTTCTTTTTTTTTTCTTTCATTTTTCCATAATAAAATGCTTATAAAAAGAATAATCTGGAGGAACATTTTCAGTTGCTGATATTTTTTTTTTATCATACCCACTACAAAATTTTGGATTTTTTCTGTCCAGAAATTCCGTCGTAAAAACGTCGACAGACACGGCGTCGGAAAATAATCCGTTCCAATACCGTCAACAAAATTCGGAATATTTAAATTCGTCGTAATTCCGGCAACATTTCCGTCACCAAATATTCCGTCGCGAATAGTTAGTCGGATTGTTTTGACGAAGAATTAACGAAGAGGTTACGCAAATCTTATTCGCTCACATTCCGTCAAAATTCAGTCGGTGTATACTGTAGCCAAATTCCCTCCATATTCCATCACCACTCCGTCATCTGGAAATAGTTTTTAATTGCAAACTAATTAGAAACTACATAAAGAGTAACGACTTTACATAATTATAAACGCGGCTGGCGATATTCATAATTCACTTAGTGCCATTAGCTCCTGACCAATTTTTTATCAAATTTTATATGGTTCACACCTATTTTGATAAACTTTATAGTTCGAACAAGAAGTTAGAAACGAGTGGCAGATTGGAGCCCCATACTCCACTCTTTCGTTTATATTTGTTGTCCCTTTCGCCTTAATTAATGAAAATGGTTTACCAAACCAAATGTGTTTGGTAAATAAATTTGTAGCGAATCAATTAGGTACAGAGTAGATCTAGTTTTGACAAAATAAGTTATTTATTGACATTTGACATTAACTACTTCTTATTGTCAAGTAATACTATCTGCCAATGGCAGACTGCCATGCACAACAAAAACAATACATTACATTTCCTTAATAAACTAGTTCTAATTATTACATTCACACTTTTCATCAAAAATAAATAAATTATTACATTCACACTTACTACTTGAATTTTTGCTAAGAACGTGCTGATGACCCTATCGGCTAAGATTGTCCTTTTTTCTCTTATTTTTTTGCTAAGAACGTGCTGATGACCCTATCGGCTAAGATTGTCATTGTCTCAGTAATTTCACCTCGAGGCCGTTGAACAAGAACTAATTTATTTGCACACGCTTCCGTTAGTCTCAGTTGATTAACCGACGTTCGTTAGGGCATCCACATCAAAGAGAGCAATAAGCAATAATAGAGAGACTTTATTGCTTATTGCTCTCATGTAGCAAGTGAGCAAAAAAAAGAGAAAAAAGCAAAAAGCTTGATAGGTGAGCAATAATGGAGAGGGTGTGGGATATGAAAGCAATAAGTGGGGCCCACATATATTTATGAAGAAAAACAAAAAGAAATTACATTTTGTTGGTTTTGAAAGAACTAAAAATCAGAAATGTCATAAAATGAACATTAGATGGACAAAACAAAACAAAACAAAAAATAAATAAAAATAAGTAAAAAAAAATTAAAGAATCTTGGGACAAAACAAAAAAATGAAATAATGGAAGTGATAATTTCGGATAATTGAATGGTTATGAGTATAGCTTTTTGCTCTCTTGCTGCGTTAAAATATATAGAGCAAAGTGCCATTTTTGCTCATTGCTTTTAGCTCTGCTTTGCTACATGACTTTTATGAGAAAATGTTATTTTTGCTTATTGCTTATTGCTCATTGCTCCCTTACTAAGGATGCCCTAACTCCTTGTCATTAGAAATTTGAGTCCTCTTACGGATGCATTAACTAAAATGTAAAATAAAAGGGACGTAATTGATAATACTACATTGTTTTATGTAAAACATTGGCCATTTTTTCCTTTCTTTTCAAATTTCATTTTCAAAATTACAGTGCTCAAACTTTATTGTTTTTTTTAAAAAAAGAACTTTATATTTCAATTTTGCATTATTTTAAACAAAACTGACAACGGTGGTGCCGATTTTAGCTAAGTTGGCCCCAAGGACGCCGACTTAGCTAGAAATTCAGACTAAACTAGCACCCAGATTGCAGGTCTCGTTCTTATATCCAACTTGGACCCTTTCTCGCTTGCGTGGACCAACAAAATTAAAAATCATTGCTAGGTGTGTGCCACACATGAAATCAACACTGGAGTGTCGGATTTAACGTAAGCACTAAGGGTGCCGGTCTCGACCAATATATAAATTAGGTTTTCTTTCTCTTTTTTCTCTCTTCTCCTCCTTCCTCTGCGGATTCCAACCCCACTCCTCCATTTCCGACCTTAAACTCCGGTCAACAAGAATTTCATAATTTTGAAAGGTAAATCTTACCTCTTAAATTGTTGTGAATATAATTCCATTAGTATATTTTCATTAAGTTTTGGATGGGTTTTTAGAGGACATGGTGTTGATATTAAGTATAATTGTACTTCAGGGTTTATGATATTTGAATTCATTTTTATTGCCCATGTTCGTATTATTAGGATCGCGCAAGCAGCTATGTTGAGAGAAAAACAAAGGAACTGATGTGAGGACACCAGATTTGATACCAAGTTCGTCACTACACCGTGACTACGTCAGGGGCACTACAAAGCAAGGGTTTTCACTATGAGATGTTGGATACAATTACAATAATCATCGTGGGTATAAATATGGTGACATCAAAACCTAATTATCTAATTAGAAAATAGAACCCCTAAGCCCGACTGCCAAGATTATGAACTTCCTAAACTTGACCAGCTCAATAATCTAATCAGGCTCCACAACCCTACAATCTCCCACCTGGAAACTGATTCCAATCGTAATTGTCTTCGTCCTGAACAACCCATGTAGGCGGTAGTGCCAAGCCTTCAGCTCACGTCTTGAGCCCTGTTGAAGCAATGCACAACTTCAACATCTTATTCGACAAAGTTTTGCGTTTTGCTACCTTGTAAAACTTTCCGTCTCATGTGAACACAATCACCGTGCCACAAATCTGCATCACTACTCCCACCAGAACCAACGATGCCTTTCCGAACGTTCCTCATCTTGGACTACGTTCCTTCCTTCTTTCCATGAGCTATCACCCTAACTCTTATTGCTATCTTCCAGTTCATGCAGCTGAAGGTTACATCGAACCCGTCGGCATCCCGCTGCCCAACTAATAGCACATTCTTCTTTCCTTGAGCTGTGACTCTAGCTCCCACTGCTATCCTCCAATTCTTGCAGCTAAAGGAGACACCATAACCATCTTCGTCAAAGTGCCCAACTGATAGCAAATTCTTCTTTCCCGCTTGCCGTTGTAACCGTGATGAGTCGTATTTATATGACTCGTTGAACTAACTAATCTCATTTTCTCGACATTTTATTATGCAAACATTTACTTTTTAATATGGTTTTACATTTCAGGTGTTTCGGAAGCTTTAGGAGAAATTATGCAATAAAGATGGCATTTCGGTGCCAAATCACCACAACGGCAGATCAGATCTTTGGCGCTTCAACGGAGTGCTGGGAATCGACGAGTTATCAGAAAAATATGGGCTACATGTCGATGCGTAGTTGACTCAATTCTCTACTACTCTCTAGTTCACACCAAGAGCATCCTAGGTCATTTGAAGTGTCGAATCGAGAGCCAAAGTCAAAAATACCGCGGTGAATGGGTGAACTGTCTCCGAGAGGATCATAGGCCGTGTGCATTTCAAGTGCGCAGTTTGCGTCGATAAAATGTACATAGTCCACGCTGCTAATATGTACATAGTCCGCGACTTACATCAGCAAGTTTGAAAATTGGAAATCTGGGCCCAAAACAGACTTAGAAACTCAATCAACTTATAAATTAGGGTTTTCGGAAAGGTTTCTAATTAATTCTACATTCAACTCAACTTTGGAAGACAGCTGTGGTGGAGAACGCGTAGCTTTCGACGATTAGAAGAACTTTCGATTGCTTTCATTCCAAAAATACTTGTCTTATTCTTATGACTATAAGTAGCTAAATTTCTTATTTCAGTTTAGGGTTTCATTCTTTGTGACTACGTTTTGGGACTCTTTCCTTAATGCAATTTTATCTTTTACTAGTTCTTGTTCTTCATCCCATGAATTGAATTGTTAGATTAAGTGAAAACTTTGTCGTAAAGCATAATCTAACAACCAATTCTTATCGTTAATATCTACTGGAAACTTTGTCGTAAAGGTAGATCGTAACGCCTAGACTTAATAGTCCCTTTGTCAGATTCTTGTGTTTAGGAAAGAACTAGAACTCTAACACCTTTTTCGGGTTAGATTGTGGTGTATCACCTTTGCCGGGATACTTAGGGTTGTTACCGTTGTCGGAACAACCACACTTAGAAACTTGGAATTTGATCATTAGCTGTCTATGATAAACGTGTCACAATAAAAACCCTAAGCTGAATATCTTCTCTGATTGAAACCTTCCTTGTGTTTTTTCTCTTTTTCACTCACAACTGCCTAAAACCCCCTCTTGCCTTATTTGTCTGCAGATACAACTTCCAAACTAGCTCTCTTGGGTTCGAACCTGCTTACCGCTAGCTAGTAGTTGCAGGAGATTACAAATTTAAGTTTCACGCGTCAGATGACGGGCGTCAAACCGTACCGCTCCAACTCTCTGGCAAAGAAGATAATAAAATTTTGGCTAGCACCTGATCCTTAAATTTAATATCAATCAAGCCCAACTGCGCGATTGTCATATTGAACTCGCTTAGGTGTTTAGTCACTACTACACACTCTGCCATCTTGAGATTGAAAAGCTGCAGAATTTGGTGTACTTTGTTCACCGCGGTTGGTTTCTCATACAACGCTGACAGCTTATCCAACATCTCCTTTCTGTCCAACACCTTCCCACTACTACAAACAAGACTTTATGCAACGGTTCAAATTTATCATTACGCAACGGTTCGTTTGAACCGTTGCATAATGTTTAACGTATACAACGGTTTGTTTTAAAATCGATGCCTACAGGTTACCCATATGCAACGGTTTCTTAATAACCGATGCATAAACTCAAACCTAAAATTGAAATAACATAAGTCTTCGGTCTTCCTCCAATCTCGCTCGAACTTTTTGTCGCCCTCCTCCGCTCGCCAGTCGACCTCTGTCTCTCTTCGCCCCAGTCCGTCGCCCCCCTCCGCATACTCCTCTCACCGGCTCCCTCCTAGTCGAGTCCGTCGCTCTCAGCCCAATCGACCCTCTACGCCGGTCCGCAGCCAATCCTAATATCAGTCTGTAGCCAATCCCGCATTTGCTTCCCAATAACAGTCGTCCGCGTCCTCGCCTAGTCCATCACTCTCAGCCCAGTCTGTCGCTCTCAGCCCAATCAACCCTTCGCGCAAATTCCTAAATCGGTTTGTTCCCAATATGCGCAATCGTTCATGTTTTTCAATCAGTATACTAGTTTGTTTCAATTTCTTGTTTATTGATAAGTTTTATTAGGGTCTTAATTCACCCATTGTTGATAGAGATTTGGTTGATTTAACAGCGTATTTGAAATTTGTTCCGAGTCGGTGATTGTTTGTTTTTGGCTGTCTTCATGTATTCACTCAGGTAGGCAGACAGAGGTCAGCATTTGTTACATTCAAAGATCCTAAAGAGTTTTACCCAACATCCGTTTACGCGACACGTTAGTTATGTCAAGTTATAGAATTTATGCGACATTTGCTTAAGTGACTGACGCGCGTCGTCTGACGCGTCAAACTTAAATTTATAAATCTCCTGCGACTACTAGCAAGCGGTAAGTAGGGTCGAACCCAAGAGAGCTGGTTGTTGAAGTTGTATCTGAGAACAAATAAAGAAAAGGAGGGTTTTAAGCAGTAAATAGTGCAAAGAAGAAAAATAACAGAAGACTTTCAATAAGAGAGAACATTCAGCTTAAGGTTTCTATTGTGACGTGTTTATCATATATATCTAATGATCAAATCTTTGTTTCTTAGTGTGGAATTCTGACAAAGGTAATTCCTAAAGTATCCCGACAAAGGTGATACAACACATCTAACCCGACCAAGGGTTAGATTTCTAGTTCTTTCCTAAATACAATAATCCGACAAAGGTATTATTTTATCTAGGTGTTACGATCTACCTTTACGACAAAGTTTCCAGTAGATATTAACGATAAGAGTTAATTGTTTGATTAAGCTTTGCGACAAAGCTTCCACTTAACCTCACAAATTAATTCGTGGAATAAGCACAAGAACTAGAGAAACATAAAATTGCATTAAGAACGGAATCTCAAAACATAGTCACAATACGCGAAATCCTAAACTGAATTAAGGATTTAGCTACACATAATCATGAAAAGACGCATAATTAAAAGTAGGAAAATCTCTTCTCTTCGTCGAAAGCTTCGTCTCCTCTCCAGAGCCGTCTCCTCTTCGTAGAATAATTGGTTATGAGATGATGAAAACCCTAGCCCAAGCTTCTTATTTATAGCAAAACTGTATTCCCAAATCTGGTTTTTGGTTGAATTATCACTTGGGTTTCCAAATCTGATTTTTGGGCTAGAATTATCAACTTTCGGGCTGCTGACATCATCAAACGGATTGCTGACGTCATCATCTCGTCGACTGGGCGCGTTCGGAAGCAACGTTATCGGCACGTTCGTAAGCAACATTAGCGTTAACGCTAATGTCTCTTGCGGACGCGATCTGCACTGAGTCTCGACTTCGGCTCTTGATTTGACCATCTAAACAACCTCGGATGCTCTCGGTGTGAACTAGAAAGTTGTAGGGAATTGAGATAGCTACGCAACGCCATATGACTCGTATTTTTCTAATTAGCGGTTCATTCCCAGCGCTCCGTCGAAGGTCCAAAGGAGGTCCAATCATCGCCCCTTTATTGTGAATTGCTTGTCCTTTTCTTCTTTCTTTTGAAGGAGGTCCAATCATCGCCCGCAAGCATATGGAAATACCTCCCCGCTCTTTCTCATCCACGACCTTTTTGACGCGAGTCAAGATGAGGGTCGCTCATCTTCTTCCCGGTTACTTCGGACTAGAGATAGGACGGTCTATTTTCCCGTCCCGCCTACCTACATAAACGCTGCAGCGGCGGAGTTAACTCTGAACCATATCATCTCAAAGTGCTAGCCTCCACGAAATCCACATAACCATATAACTCAAAATTCGGTCCTTTGAATGCTTTGTCAAGTCTCTCTAGGACATTTCTATCAACTCCACATCCCTGTTTATCTCAACTCAAAAGGACACGTAGTAGGTTAAATTCACATGTAGTCACACAATTCAAATTTCACAAGAGAAACGCATCTAATCAGCTCGTCTATTTCACATTATCACATTCAATACCGCATATCCGGGAAATAGAGAGAAATTCATACTTCCAAAATTTTAAGGGAAACGTGCAGACACTATGCATGTGCGAAAAATAAACGTGCTGACACAACAAACTCTCCCACCCCACACTTTTGAACAAATCCGTGTCCTCAGCGACTCCTTCAATCTGCCCAAAGTCCTCGTGGAGTTGTGTCGTGTCTGCTCTCCATCGATCAGGCGGGTTCGCCTTCACATCCTTCCGAGTTGGCGAGGACACCTCGATCATAACTACTGATCCATCGAGTGGTGCTCTATTGTTTCTCCATCCGGGTTTCCATTCAAACGTGCCATGTCTCGGTTGCTTCCTCATGTATGGAGGGTCGGCATCCTCATGAATATGGAAATTCGGTCTCTTGCCAGCAAACGCCAGTGACATCAAGCATGTTCCCACGTCAACCTTGGTCTTTGTGGCAGGGAGGAATGGTCGTCCCAAAATAGGTGCTGGAGGACCGTTATCTCTAGCATCTCCCATCTGTAAAACATAAGAGGCTGCAGGAACCACGAGATCTCCAACATGGAGTATTAGATCCTCAAGTAAACCAACAGGACGAATGTGTGGTGTATACCCGAACTCTACCAACAGTTTAGGAAGTTTCAATGGTCCTAGTCTCAGCGAACAGTATGGAGATAATTGCATAGCATTAATATCAGCACCTAAATCGATTAAATAATGGTGTATGCGAGTCTCACTAACACCACAGGTGACCGTGAGGGCACCTGGGTCCTCACAATTTTCAGGCGGTGCTTCTCGACTCGTAGCGCGTGGGTGCTCCATTGTTGGCTTTTCCGGTTCATGCTTCGCCTCCAACTCGCCACCAAGTTCTTTCTGGTCGATCACATGCTCTTCCGGGGCTCTTACCTGCATAGATAACGAAGGAAAAGGGTCAGTTCTGGGTTGGGCATTAGTGTGGGTCGCGTCCGGTAGAGACGTTATGGGCGCGTCCAGCCTTAACATTATAGGTGCGTTCGTTTCAGACATTAGCGTCGAGCTAATGTCTTCTTCGGACGCGATCCGCACTGACTCCGACTCGTTTTCGTCATTTTCTGCAGGTGCTAGTGGGCCGATGGTGTCTTCTGTAGGCGCGGTTCGCATTGACTCCGTTTCGTCCTTCTTCAAGGTTGTTGTCACGTCCGGAATGCATGTTTGCACGGGGGAGTCAGGTGTAAACTCCTCTTCGGATGCGATGCTCACAGCCTATGACTTATTTTCTTCGTTCTCTGCCCCTGGTTGGTCCATTGCGAGCATCTTGTTCACCCAATATGCAGACTCCTTTAATGCCGCGTCCACGTCCACTACTGCCATTGTACTGATGTCTCCTCTCGGGTTAGGCACTGCTGTGGGCAAGATTGTGACGGAGGTGTCGCATGTGATGTTGGGCACAATCTGTGCTGAATCAGCTTTTACTATCTGCGCCTCATCATCCTTTTGGTGCAGCTGACCTCGTCTTGGTCTTGATCTCTGTGCCACATAATCCATCAGGTCCTAGAGATCATACATGCGTAAATCCATTACCGAACCTCCTGCTGCAGTGACAACACTGCCTTGTCGCGAGGCAATGTGTACAAAATTAATTTATAAGTCCGCTACTCGTGACTTCACTATTGGGTAGTAAAGCGGTAAGTAGGGGTCGAACCCAAGAGAATTAGTGGATAGTTGTTCTTTCGAGAATGGAAAATTGAATAAGACAGTTGGGGGTTGGTTGTGATTTTAGTACTGAAAAGTAAATGACTGAAAAGTAAATTGCTGGAACAGTCGAGTTCAATATCAACCAAACAACATACTTTTGGTTTTTCGCACGCTGTGTTTCAAGCGCAATACGTGCCAAAGTTATGTTGGATTGATGTTGAAAACGTCTGTAGTGAGCGGAAAGTAAATAACTGAAAGTAAAGTGCGGAAATGTAAAGACTGAAAAGTAAAGTGCGTAAAGTAAAGTACTGAAAGTAAACAGTTGATATTGAGACTGAAAGTAGAATGAAGAGTTGGTGTTTTATCAAAGGAAATGATTCGGTTTTAGGGGCCTTGTATCATAAATCTGTTCATCATTGACCGCTAATGATCATACTATGTGTTCAAAGATGTATCAAGGCTATTTCTAGCACTCGACTTGCCACATCG
This sequence comes from Rhodiola chrysanthemifolia, assembly GCA_033675395.1. Lineage (NCBI taxonomy): Eukaryota > Viridiplantae > Streptophyta > Magnoliopsida > Saxifragales > Crassulaceae > Rhodiola > Rhodiola chrysanthemifolia. The sequence goes on from CM066204.1 coordinate 37,817,648, forward strand.
TCTAGTCCTTTTCAAGACATAGAACACTTGTTCTACTTATGCTAATTCCTCCTTTCGAAGTATCTTAGCTTATGTGCATCCACCTGATCAATCATTTCCGATCAACCAAGTGGTGTTTAAGGAAGGTTGAACTCCTCGAATAAGCTTTGCTCTTTCGAGCCTCCACTTACCCGAGTATGATCACGAACCTCATGGAAAAGCTTTGCTCTTTCGAGCCTCCACTCATCCATGAATGTTCTAACCTAATATGTGGCACATAGAACAAGTCTGAACACAATAGAAGCACTAAGAAAAGGGTCTAAAACATGTTTTGATACAAACGCACCCCTTCAACCGAATGAAGGGTTTAGCTACGAATATCCATGGAAGAGGACAGCATAGCTAAGTTCTTGAAAAGTAAAGGTTTTCGAAAGACAAAAAGTAAAGTTTTTGAAAGTAAAAGACAGGGAAAAGCTTGAGCACTTCAAGAACCAACAAGAGTACTCAAGAACAAGCTTGGAGCTTTCAATATCAAAGTTGAGTGTTTACAAGGATTGCGCCAAAAATCTAGAGAGATTCTCTACAAGGATTATGAGACTTGAGACAACAATTTGGGACATTGAACGAAGGAGAGGGAATGTGGTATTTATAGGCAAGGGAAGAGGAGGAGAGCAAAACACATGGCAAAGGAGGAGAGGAGGAGAGCAAAACACATGGCAAAGGAGGAGAGGAGGAGAGCAAAAGCCGCCGCCCATGAGGTGGAGGAAGTGAGTGGGAGTGGTTGTGATATTTTCCTCCAAAAGCCATCGGTTAGGTAGCTCCAAAAGCCGCCGGTTAGGTAGCTCCAAAAGCCGCCGGTTAGGTATCCTCTTCTCAAAGCCGCCGGCCATTTGCCCTAGTTTGGTCTTGATCGGGCTTGAGCTGATTCCACTCGGGCGCTTCGTCTAAGAAGTAAGATTGTCCGACTTGTTGGGCATTCCAAACAACGTGGTCGAGCCAGATTTTCCAAATTCACTTGTTTGGCCGAGCAACCTGGTTTGGTGCCTAGTGCGCGCGGGGCCTTTGCTTTGGACTTGGGCCAACTGCTAATCGGCTCGGGCGTTCTCCTTGGTTTTCCGACATTGTCCACCTCATTTGCCATTTTGATCATTTTGCTCGAGGCGGATTCGTCAGATCAGATGTTTTGTTCGGGCACTTGAATTTGGACTTGGACAGCTTGGCAGGTGCGCTGGAACGCTGGGGCGCGGCCTGGTTTTGCTTCAGCCGGTCGGGTGGATCTGAGGTATTTTCCCAGCCGGTCGGGTGAATCTCCAATGCGATTATTTTGGGCGCAATTCTCCCCTTTTAGGCATGTTTCTTCTCTAAACCTCAAAATAGCCTGTAGAGCAAAAATGGAACTAACAAGTAAACGTTGTTAAGACAAAGTGTCTAACTTGGTGGGTTTAACTGTCTTAATGAATCATATAAATATGGTCCATCATGCAGCATCAAGCATATTACGCTGAAGTGGCATCATCCCTTCAAGAAATCTCTGAAGACAAAGTGTGGACAGCTTCCCAGAAGGGTATCGAAGCGCACATAGTACTCATAGAATGTTTCGCCCTGGAATTGCTCAAAGGTACAAATTTTCTCGCGGACTTCAATTCAAAGGGATGGCGGAGAAAACTCCTCTAGAAATAGAGCTCGTAGATCCAAATAGTCGTCTTCATATTTTGCACCTGATGAGTAATACCAAGATATTGCTGAGTCTGTTAGAGAAAACTTAGTATATCAGCTTAAACCTCTCTAATGACTCGTCTTTAGGCTTTATGCGGCTGCAGATGCAGTGAAACGTCCTCACATGCGTCACGGGGTCTTCTCCGATGACACCTCCAAATTTGGGGAGACGCCGAATCATCCAAAACATAAACTTGCTGCCCCCGTATTCATCTTCCTCATCGTGTTCATTGTCACAAGGTTCTCTACTATAATAAGAAGACATAGCGAACCATAAAACAAAAAACAAAAAAAACAAAAATAAAAAACAAAAAGAACAACTTCATTGTATTGCAGCTCCCCGGCAACAGCGCCAAAATTTGACGGGCGTCGTCTGACGCGTCAAACTTAAATTTATAAATCTCCTGCGACTACTAGCAAGCGGTAAGCAGGGTCGAACCCAAGAGAGCTGGTTGTTGAAGTTGTATCTGAGAACAAATAAAGAAAGGGAGGGTTTTAAGCAGTAAAGAGTGCAAAGAAGAAAAATAACAGAAGACTTTCAATAAGAGAGAACATTCAGCTTAGGGTTTCTATTGTGACGTGTTTATCATAGATATCTAATGATCAAATCTTTGTTTCTTAGTGTGGAATTCCGACAAAGGTAATTCCTAAAGTATCCCGACAAAGGTGATACAACACATCTAACCCGACTAAGGGTTAGATTTCTAGTTCTTTCCTAAATACAATAATCCGACAAAGGTATTATTTGATCTAGGTGTTACGATCTACCTTTACGACAAAGTTTCCAGTATTTATTAACGATAAGAATTAATTGTTTGATTAAGTTTTGCGACAAAGCTTCCACTTAACCTCACAAATTAATTCATGGAATAAGCACAAGAACTAGAGAAACATGAAATTGCATTAAGAACGGAATCTCAAAACATAGTCACAATATGCGAAACCCTAAACTGAATTAAGGATTTAGCTACACATAATCATGAAAAGACGCATAATTAAAAGTAGGAAAATCTCTTCTCTTCGTCGAAAGCTTCGTCTCCTCTCCAGAGCCGTCTCCTCTTCGTAGAATAATTGGTTATGAGATGATGAAAACCCTAGCCCAAGCTTCTTATTTATAGCAAAACTGTATTCCCAAATCTGGTTTTGGGTTGAATTATCACTTGGGTTTCCAAATCTGATTTTTGGGCTAGAATTATCAACTTTCGGGCTGCTGACATCATCAAACGGACTGCTGACGTCATCATCTCGTCGACTGGGCGCGTTCGGAAGCAACGTTATCGGCGCGTTCGTAAGCAACATTAGCGTTAACGCGAATGTCTCTTGGGGACGCGATCTGCACTGATTCCCGACTTCGGCTCTTGATTTGACCATCTAAACGACCTCGGATGCTCTCGGTGTGAACTAGAGAGTTGTAGGGAATTGAGCTAGCTACGCAACGACATATAACTCGTATTTTTCTAATCAGCGGTTCATTCCCAGCGCTCCGTCGCAGGTCCAATGGTCTAATCTGAAACTGTGTTGTTTATGGCATGAAAAGTCATCTTTTATGCGCGTTTCCTCCTAGAGCTTCCGAAACACCTGAAATGCAAAACAACACTAAAAAGTAACTGTTCGCATAATAATGTATCGAAATAGATGGGATTAGTTGACTCGACGAGTCATATAAATACGACTCATCAAACCACCCCACACTTAAACTTGTTCGTCCCTAACAAGAACTAAGTCATAGAAGGAAAAATAATGCAACACCACAATTTTTTCGACGTCCTAGATAATTCTACATGAATATGAGTTGCTAGTCTAGACTCGTTTTTCTATGCATAACTCAATCGCTACTAAAATCATCATGCTCAACATGGAATTAACTTGATACATGTTACCTTTGAGCTGAAATTCAAACCAATTCGGATGAGTGGGAGATAGTCCTCATAAGACCCATGATCTGCATTCGCTGTTCCGAACTCTCGCTATATAGTTATACTTCATTGCTTTTTCTTGCACGTGATTCATTCGAGCTTCAAGGTTTTCTGAGTTTTTTTTTGGGACAGCTTTTGTAGTGACTTTCTTTGGCCTTTGGCTCTTGATGTAATAATGATGTACTTCACTTGATTGCATGTTGAACTTTCACAATTTGGTTGATTTTTCTTGAGCCTTGCCCCTTTATTGTGAATTGCTTGTCCTTTTCTTCTTTCTTTTGAAGGAGGTCCAATCATCGCCCGCAAGCATATGGAAATACCTCGCCGCTCTTTCTCATCCTCGACCTTTTTGACGCGAGTCCAGATGAGGGTCGCTCATCTTCTTCCCGGTTACTTCGGACTAGAGATAGGACGGTCTGTTTTCCCGTCCCGCCTACCTACATAAACGCTGCAGCGGCGGAGTTAACTCTGAACCATATCATCTCGAAGTGCTAGCCTCCACGAAATCCACATAACCATATAACTCGAAATTCGGTCCTTTGAATGCTTTGTCAAGTCTCTCTAGGACATTTCTATCAACTCCACATCCCTGTTTATTGATCAGTCGAGTTTTCGACTGATTTATGGTCATTCTTCACTATAGAAAACAAGTTTCCCCCATGGTCAAGGCCTATATATGAAGATTAGTTGAAAAACTGAAGTTTCGGCGCAAAACAAGGAGTTTGGGGGCAAAACTGAGTATATTGACCTTTGCAACTTGTTTTGGATGCTCAGGGCGAATACGGTGTCCGAATTGGTTGATTCAAAGCTTGTTGGAAAGCTAACTCAAAGGGCTACAACTCTCTAGTTGACGCCAAGACCAATTTCGGATGGGAAAACCACAATAAAGGCCCCAGTCGGTCGACTTTGAAGTCCAGTCGACCGACTGTGTAAAAACTTAGCAGCTCATCAGATTGTTTTTCTTCGTGACCTTTGCGACTAGTTTTTGACGCCCAGGGCGCATACGGTGTCCGAATTGGGTGATTCAAAGCTTGTTGGAAAGCTAACTCAAAGGTCTACAACTCGTTAGTTTACGCCAAGACGAAATGCGGACGGAAAGACCACCAAAAAAGTCCCAGTCGGTCGACTGAAAAACTCCGATTTGAGATCCAAATTCCAGCCGAATCTATAAATAGAAAGCAAGGGTTTTGGACTAAGTGTGAAGGTTTTCGGGGAGAAGAAGATTGGAAAAGAGGCTCATCCAAGGTCATCAATCATCATCCAACCAAGGAGAAGTGAAGATCAAAGGGAGACATTAGGATTAACCATCCTATTTTTATTCCTCTTCTATTCTCATTTGTTGTTGCTATAAACCCTACTCACACCATGTTGTCTTACATGATGTGTGAGTAGTGGATCTTGTGTTTTGAGTGTCTTATGACTCTCCTTGGTACTCTTTGATCACATATATACATTGATATTCATATGGATAATTGTTGATTTCATGTTCTCTATGCTCTTCATTTATGACATGTTGCTAAGTGTTTGACGAAATGCCTAAGTGACAATGTTGGTCTTAGAATTTGATCTAAGTATCGAGAGAGCTTAGTGATGATTTGGATACGGTGAATATGATATTATCTAGTGTTTAGGAGAGTAAATGCATGGGTAGGAAGTGAGCTAGAACTTAATGCCTATAGCATTTATTACCTTAGGAAGAGATTCCAAGGATAATAGTGCTATAGAGTGAATCAATAACTTGAGAGAGTGAGGTTCTAACTAGGATAGCTTGACTAGGACTAGATTCAAACGAGAGTTTATCTACCTTAGTCTAAGCTAGGTTCTATACTATTTGACTACCATGAAATGTTTGAATATCATGTATGTGATCATTGGGAATTTGCCAAGGAGGGGAGTAACCCCTCGAAACATCTCTTACTTATCTTTTATCCTCAATTACTCGCCACAATAAGATTTAGAATATACAAACCCTTATACATTTTGGTTTAGAATAGACGAACGGAAACATAATCTTACATAGTGCATGTGCTTAGCTTGCTCCTCTTGGTTCGACCCGGTACTTTACCGGTATTATAAATGTTTTGACTTACTACCGACCCTCTCTTCATTGATACTATTTGGAGGTGATAAAGAATAGTTCGTCAAATGGCGCCGTTGCCGGGGAGCAACTAGTTAGCACATCCCTAGATTAGATTGTGTGGAAGTTCCGACTATTCTTGTGAATATTTTTCATTTTTCTTATACTTGTATATTCTTCTTATTCTCTCATATCCCTTACTAACTTAAGTTAATCTTGTTTTGCGAGGATGGATCACTATAACCAACAAGTCATGCACAATGGAGATTATTATGAAGAGGATCAACCAAATGCCCATTGTGAAGACTATTGGATGTACAACCACAACCAACAAGTCTTTTCTGATGAGGAATACTATCAAGAGGAGGAGCACCTAAATTCTTATTGGCAAGAACATGGCTATCCGACAAGTTATTACACTCCGAATTGGGATGATAGCCAATGCTTCGAAGTTGAAGACTCCTACCCTCCATACCCTCAACCTCCTCAACCTTCAAGTGAGCCCTCCAATATAGAATCCATGTTCGCTAGACTTCTAGCAAGCCAAGAGAAGATGCAAGCTCAATTGAATAGATTGGAGGCTCAAAGCCATGAGTTAGAAAGCACAATGGCTCAACAAGCCATTGAATTTGAGAACTTGGAAGAGGAAGGAGAGATCTCCGAAGAAGGAGAAGTCCTTGAATCTAATGCCTCAAGAGGAGAATGGGATCGAGAAAGGGAGGATGAATTTTGGAGAGCCGCCACCGAAGCTCATTACTATCAAAAGGATGGTGAATCTTGTAACGAGGACGAGATGGAATGCGAAAGTGAAGCACCCTTCACTACTAGCACATCTCAAGATCATTCGAATGAGAATACACAAGAGTTCATCATTCCATCAACGCCTCGGCTCTCCGATGAGGAATTCTTCAATGATGATGTCTCTTACATAGAGGAAACAACTTTTATTGATGAAGAAGAACTCCTCCCTCACGCTATAGAAGAACCTAAATGTGAATCCCAACTTCTTGGTGAGGATAAGATAGAGGAAGAGCCTATGGAGACAAAAGGATCTCGGGGGTATGAAGACTTTGTTGAGGTCTATATGGATCAAGCTAAAGAGCCTTCTCGCATACAAGAAAACACAAGCTTAGAGAGAGATATTGAGGGATGGGCACCCATGGAGATCATTGAAAAACTTAAGGAGGGTATGCCCATTAAGCTCGGGACAAGTTATGAAGACCCTTTCTTCACTACTTCGTCTCGAGACAAGTTTTGGAGCTTCTTGCCCTATTTCGAGAGATCATTTGGAAAAAGCTCCCATGACCCCTTATTTCTTAAGGGATCTTCATATTTGAAGCGGTCATTGACAGGCGTCGTTGGTACCTGCAAACTTGAATTTATAATTTCCTTGCTCTTGGCTATGGGTTAGTACAGCGATAAGCAAGGGTCGAACCCTAGGGAGCTAGATGGTTACTTGTTGTTCTGTAAAAAGGAAACAATTGGGTTGTGAGCAATTTGGAAACAGTGCAAAGATAGGAAACAAACTGGGAGTTATCAATCAGAGAAATTTGTGATGTTAGTCCTAGCTTGGGGTGAGGAATTTGTTTTGAGAAATCCTAGCGTTGGTTGAACACTCTTGAATTCATTCTCGTGGGATAGGTGCATTTGGGATTTGTGAGTATTCCCTTTTCTGAAAACTCTCACGAGACTATAACTCGTCCACTAGGGTAGCCTAATGGTTTAAAGGCTTAATGCATATGCTAAATGCATTCGTAACGCCTACGAAAAGGAGCTAGTTAGATTGTACATACTTGTCATTTTCCTTTCAATAACATGATTAGGAATAATGATCGAGACCTTGTGAAATCTAGTGAGGCAAATAGACAAAAAACATAGAACCACTAGCATTTCGACATTTGCATGACCTTGACATATTCTCATACTTTGTTCGGGACGAACAAAACTTAAGTGTGGAGTGTTGATCAGTCGAGTTTTCGACTGATTTATGGTCATTCTTCACTATAGTTTTGGGTCGTTTCTGACATTATTTTAATGTCATTTGACCTCTATCTCTACATTTCAGGTAGAAAACAAGTTTCCCCCATGGTCAAGGCCTATATATGAAGATTGGTTGAAAAACAGAAGTTTCGGCGCAAAACAAGGAGTTTCGGGGCAAAACTGAGCATATTGACCTTTGCAACTTGTTTTGGACGCCCAGAGCGTATACGGTGTCCGAATTGGTTGATTCAAAGCTTGTTGGAACGCTAATTCAAAGGGCTACACTTCTCTAGTTGACGCCAAGACCAAATTCGGACGCGAAGACCACCGAAATAGCCCCGGTCGGTCGACTGAGAAGTCCAGTCGACCGACTGTGTAAAGACTCAGCAGCTCATCAGATTGTTTTGCTTCGTGACCTTTGCGACTTGTTTTGGACGCTCAGGGCGCATACGGTGTCCGAATTGGTTGATTCAAAACTTATTAGAAAGCTAATTCAAAGGGCTACAACTCTGTAGTTGACGCCAACACCAAATTCGGACAGGAAGACCCCCAAAAAGGTCCCAGTCGGTCGACTGAGAAGTCCAGTCGATCGACTGTGTAAAAACTCAGCAGCTCATCAGATCTTGCACATCCCAGTCGACCGACTGGGAGTCAAGCTTAGCCCAGTCGACCGACTGGATGAAAAACTCAGATTTGAGGTCCAAATTTCAGCCGAATCTATAAATAGAAAGCAAGGGTTTTGGACTAAGTGTGGAGGTTTTTGGGGAGAAGAAGATTGGAAAAGAGGCTCATCCAAGGTCATCAATCATCATCCAACCAAGGAGAAGTGAAGATCAAAGGGAGACATTAGGATTAACCATCCTATTTTTATTCCTCTTCTATTCTCATTTGTTGTTGCTATAAACCCTACTCACACCATGTTGTCTTACATGATGTGTGAGTAGTGGATCTTGTGTTTTGAGGGTCTTATGACTCTCCTTGGTACTCTTTGATCACATATATACATTGATATTCATATGGATAATTGTTGATTTCATGTTCTCTATGCTCTTCATTTATGACATGTTGCTAAGTGTTTGACGAAATGCCTAAGTGACAATGTTGGCCTTAGAATTTGATCTAAGTATCGAGAGAGCTTAGTGATGATTTGGATACGGTGAATATGATATTATCTAGTGTTTAGGAGAGTAAATGCATGGGTAGGAAGTGAGCTAGAACTTAATGCCTATAGCATTTATTACCTTAGGAAGAGATTCCAAGGATAATAGTGCTATAGAGTGAATCAATAACTTGAGAGAGTGAGGTTCTAACTAGGATAGCTTGACTAGGACTAGATTCAAACGAGAGTTTATCTACCTTAGTCTAAGCTAGGTTCTATACTATTTGACTACCATGAAATGTTTGAATATCATGTATGTGATCATTGGGAATTTGCCAAGGAGGGGAGTAACCCCTCGAAACATCTCTTACTTATCTTTTATCCTCAATTACTCGCCACAATAAGATTTAGAATATACAAACCCTTATACATTTTGGTTTAGAATAGACGAACGGAAACATAATCTTACATAGTGCATGTGCTTGGCTTGCTCCTCTTGGTTCGACCCGGTACTTTACCGGTATTATAAATGTTTTGACTTACTACCGACCCTCTCTTCATTGATACTATTTGGAGGTGATAAAGAATAGTTCGTCAAATGGCGCCGTTGCCGGGGAGCAACTAGTTAGCACATCCCTAGATTAGATTGTGTGGAAGTTCCGACTATTCTTGTGAATATTTTTCATTTTTCTTATACTTGTATATTCTTCTTATTCTCTCATATCCCTTACTAACTTAAGTTAATCTTGTTTTGCGAGGATGGATCACTATAACCAACAAGTCATGCACAATGGAGATTATTATGAAGAGGATCAACCAAATGCCCATTGTGAAGACTATTGGGTGTACAACCACAACCAACAAGTCTTTTCTGATGAGGAATACTATCAAGAGGAGGAGCACCTAAATTCTTATTGGCAAGAACATGGCTATCCGACAAGTTATTACACTCCGAATTGGGATGATAGCCAATGCTTCGAAGTTGAAGACTCCTACCCTCCATACCCTCAACCTCCTCAACCTTCAAGTGAGCCCTCCAATATAGAATCCATGTTCGCTAGACTTCTAGCAAGCCAAGAGAAGATGCAAGCTCAATTGAATAGATTGGAGGCTCAAAGCCATGAGTTAGAAAGCACAATGGCTCAACAAGCCATTGAATTTGAGAACTTGGAAGAGGAAGGAGAGATCTCCGAAGAAGGAGAAGTCCTTGAATCTAATGCCTCAAGAGGAGAATGGGATCGAGAAAGGGAGGATGAATTTTGGAGAGCCGCCACCGAAGCTCATTACTATCAAAAGGATGGTGAATCTTGTAACGAGGACGAGATGGAATGCGAAAGTGAAGCACCCTTCACTACTAGCACATCTCAAGATCATTCGAATGAGAATACACAAGAGTTCATCATTCCATCAACGCCTCGGCTCTCCGATGAGGAATTCTTCAATGATGATGTCTCTTACATAGAGGAAACAACTTTTATTGATGAAGAAGAACTCCTCCCTCACGCTATAGAAGAACCTAAATGTGAATCCCAACTTCTTGGTGAGGATAAGATAGAGGAAGAGCCTATGGAGACAAAAGGATCTCGGGGGTATGAAGACTTTGTTGAGGTCTATATGGATCAAGCTAAAGAGCCTTCTCGCATACAAGAAAACACAAGCTTAGAGAGAGATATTGAGGGATGGGCACCCATGGAGATCATTGAAAAACTTAAGGAGGGTATGCCCATTAAGCTCGGGACAAGTTATGAAGACCCTTTCTCCACTACTTCGTCTCGAGACAAGTTTTGGAGCTTCTTGCCCTATTTCGAGAGATCATTTGGAAAAAGCTCCCATGACCCCTTATTTCTTAAGGGATCTTCATATTTGAAGCGGTCATTGACAGGCGTCGTTGGTACCTGCAAACTTGAATTTATAATTTCCTTGCTCTTGGCTATGGGTTAGTACAGCGATAAGCAAGGGTCGAACCCTAGGGAGCTAGATGGTTACTTGTTGTTCTGTAAAAAGGAAACAATTGGGTTGTGAGCAATTTGGAAACAGTGCAAAGATAGGAAACAAACTGGCAGTTATCAATCAGAGAAATTTGTGATGTTAGTCCTAGCTTGGGGTGAGGAATTTGTTTTGAGAAATCCTAGCGTTGGTTGAACACTCTTGAATTCATTCTCGTGGGATAGGTGCATTTGGGATTTGTGAGTATTCCCTTTTCTGAAAACTCTCACGAGACTATAACTCGTCCACTAGGGTAGCCTAATGGTTTAAAGGCTTAATGCATATGCTAAATGCATTCGTAACGCCTACGAAAAGGAGCTAGTTAGATTGTACATACTTGTCATTTTCCTTTCAATAACATGATTAGGAATAATGATCGAGACCTTGTGAAATCTAGTGAGGCAAATAGACAAAAAACATAGAACCACTAGCATTTCGACATTTGCATGACCTTGACATATTCTCATACTTTGTTCGGGACGAACAAAACTTAAGTGTGGAGTGTTGATCAGTCGAGTTTTCGAACTGATTTATGGTCATTCTTCACTATAGTTTTGGGTCGTTTCTGACATTATTTTAATGTCATTTGACCTCTATCTCTACATTTCAGGTAGAAAACAAGTTTCCCCCATGGTCAAGGCCTATATATGAAGATTGGTTGAAAAACAGAAGTTTCGGCGCAAAACAAGGAGTTTCGGGGCAAAACTGAGCATATTGACCTTTGCAACTTGTTTTGGACGCCCAGAGCGTATACGGTGTCCGAATTGGTTGATTCAAAGCTTGTTGGAACGCTAATTCAAAGGGCTACACTTCTCTAGTTGACGCCAAGACCAAATTCGGACGGGAAGACCACCGAAATAGCCCCGGTCGGTCGACTGAGAAGTCCAGTCGACCGACTGTGTAAAGACTCAGCAGCTCATCAGATTGTTTTGCTTCGTGACCTTTGCGACTTGTTTTGGACGCTCAGGGCGCATACGGTGTCCGAATTGGTTGATTCAAAACTTATTAGAAAGCTAATTCAAAGGGCTACAACTCTGTAGTTGACGCCAACACCAAATTCGGACAGGAAGACCACCAAAAAGGTCCCAGTCGGTCGACTGAGAAGTCCAGTCGATCGACTGTGTAAAAACTCAGCAGCTCATCAGATCTTGCACATCCCAGTCGACCGACTGGGAGTCAAGCTTAGCCCAGTCGACCGACTGGATGAAAAACTCAGATTTGAGGTCCAAATTTCAGCCGAATCTATAAATAGAAAGCAAGGGTTTTGGACTAAGTGTGGAGGTTTTTGGGGAGAAGAAGATTGGAAAAGAGGCTCATCCAAGGTCATCAATCATCATCCAACCAAGGAGAAGTGAAGATCAAAGGGAGACATTAGGATTAACCATCCTATTTTTATTCCTCTTCTATTCTCATTTGTTGTTGCTATAAACCCTACTCACACCATGTTGTCTTACATGATGTGTGAGTAGTGGATCTTGTGTTTTGAGGGTCTTATGACTCTCCTTGGTACTCTTTGATCACATATATACATTGATATTCATATGGATAATTGTTGATTTCATGTTCTCTATGCTCTTCATTTATGACATGTTGCTAAGTGTTTGACGAAATGCCTAAGTGACAATGTTGGCCTTAGAATTTGATCCAAGTATCGAGAGAGCTTAGTGATGATTTGGATATGGTGAATATGATCTTATCTAGTGTTTAGGAGAGTAAATGCATGGGTAGGAAGTGAGCTAGAAATTAATGCCTATAGCATTTATTACCTTAGGAAGAGATTCCAAGGATAATAGTGCTATAGAGTGAATCAATAACTTGAGAGAGTGAGGTTCTAACTAGGATAGCTTGACTAGGACTAGATTCAAACGAGAGTTTATCTACCTTAGTCTAAGCTAAGTTCTATACTATTTGACTACCATGAAATGTTTGAATATCATGTATGTGATCATTGGGAATTTGCCAAGGAGGGGAGTAACCCCTCGAAACACCTCTTACTTATCTTTTATCCTCAATTACTCGCCACAATAAGATTTAGAATATACAAACCCTTATACATTTTGGTTTAGAATAGACGAACGGAAACATAATCTTACATGGTAAATGTGCTTGGCTTTCTCCTCTCGGTTCGACCCGATACTTTACCGGTATTATAAATGTTTTGACTTACTACCGACCCTCTCTTCATTGATACTATTTAGAGGTGAAAAAGAATAGTTCGTCAAGTTTATCTCAACTCAAAAGGACACGTAGTAGGTTAAATTCACATGTAGTCACACAATTCAAATTTCACAAGAGAAACGCATCTCATCAGTTCGTCTATTTCACATTATCACATTCAATATCGCATATCCGGGAAACGTGCAGACACTATGCAGGTGCGAAAAATAAACGTGCTGACACAACAAACTCTCCCACCCTACACTTTTGAACAAATTCGTGTCCTCACGGCACGACTTAAATTCAAGACATAACTATGCAAGCAAACAAACGTAAGGGAAACAAGAAGAGAGTAAAAAGTGAACAGGCACTTCCCTCGTGTGGTCGCGTAATGTGAATCGCTCTTCCAAGGTTGTTTGACATTTTAAACACTTCTGTCGAGCCAGAATTTTCAGATGATGAACTTGGGTCGAGGATTTTGGCAGTGTGCCCATTCAGTGCGCACAGGGCTCGCAACGGGTTGGGTCTCCGGGCGACCTTCCAGGACACTATGGGATTTTTCTCTTGTCTCGATAAATTGGCCATTTTAAGACTATTGGTCGAGCCAGAAACTCCAATTGGCAAAGTTTGTCCGAGGATTTCCTCCACGTCCTAATTCTGCGCCCGGGACGCTTCGCGCTGGCTCGGCTCGGTCGGCCGGTGTTGAGGCCTGGCGCGCTCCACACTGAGGTGCATGTTTCCTGCAAAAAAAAAGCATCTCCTTTCCCAAAAGACAATGTGAGGAACCAGACTCAAGACTCACATAGACGGAAAACGAAATAAAATAAAGACTGAGAAACAAAACTTTTGCCGGGCTGCCTCCCTGCGAGCGCCTTTGTTTTACGTCGTTGGCTCGACGTTACCTCTTTAGGGATCACAAGTTAGGATCCCATGGCGTGCGAGGTCAAATTTCGCCTCAGCGACTCCTTCAATCTGCCCAAAGCCCTCGTGGAGTTGTGTGCTCGTGTCTGCTCTCCATCTATCAGGCGGGTTCGCCTTCACATCCTTCCGAGTTGGCGAGGACACCTCGATCATAACTACTGATCCATCGAGTGGTGCTCTAGTGTTTCTCCATCCGGGTTTCCATTCAAACGTGCCATGTCTCGGTTGCTTCCTCATGTATGGAGGGTCGGCATCCTCATGAATATGGAAATTCGGTCTCTTGCCAGCAAACGCCAGTGACATCAAGCATGTTCCCACGTCAACCTTGGTCTTTGTGGCAGGGAGGAATGGTCGTCCCAAAATAGGTGCTGGAGGACAATCTTTAGCATCTCCCTTCTGTAAAACATAAGAGGCTGCAGGAACCACGAGATCTCCAACATGGAGTATTAGATCCTCAAGTAAACCAACAGGACGAATGTGTGGTGTATTCTCGAACTCTACCAACAGTTTAGGAAGTTTCAATGGTCCTAGTCTCAGCGAACAGTATGGAGATAATGGCATAGCATTAATATCAGCACCTAAATCGATTAAACAATGGTGTATGCGAGTCTCACTAACACCACAGGTGACCGTAAGGGCACCTGGGTCCTCACACTTTTCAGGCGGTGCTTCTCGACTCGTAGCGCGTGGGTGCTCCATTGTTGGCTTTTCCGGTTCATGCTTCGCCTCCAACTCGCCACCTAGTTCTTTCTAGTCGATCATATGCTCTTCCGGGGCTCTTACCTGCATAGATAACGAAGGAAAAGGGTCAGTTCGGGGTTGGGCATCAGTATGGGTCGCGTCCGATAGAGATGTTATGGGCGCGTCCAGCCTTAACATTATAGGCGCGTTCGCTTCAGACATTAGCGTCGAGCTAATGTCTTCTTCGGACGCGATCCGCACTGATTCCGGCTCGTTTTCGTCATTTTCTACAGGTGCTAGCGGGCCGATGGTGTCTTCTGTAGGCGCGGTTGGCATTGACTCCGTTTCGTCCTTCTTCAAGGTTGTTGTCGCGTCCGGAATGCATGTTTGCACGGGGGACTCATGTGTAAACTCCTCTTCGGATGCGATGCTCACGGCCTCTGACTTATTTTCTTCGTTCTCTGCCCCTGGTGGGTCCATTGCGAGCATCTTGTTCACCCAATATGCAGACTCCTTTATTGCCGCGTCCACGTCCACTACTGCCATTGTACTGATGTCTCCTCTCGGGTTAGGCACTGCTGCGGGCAAGATTGTGACGGAGGTGTCGCATGTGATGTTGGGCACGATCTGTACTGAATCAGCTTTTACTATCTGCGCCTCATCATCCGTTTGGTGCAACTGCCCTCGTCTTGATCTCTGTGCCACATCATCTATCAGGTCCCAGAGATCATACATGCGTAAATCCATTACCGAACCTCCAACTGCAGCATCAAGCATATTACGCTCAAGTGGCATCATCCCTTCAAGAAATCTCTGAACAAGAAATAAATCTGGGAATCCATGGTGTGGACAGCTTCCCTGAAGGGTATCGAAGCGCACATAATACTTATAGAATGTTTCGCCCTGGAATTGCTCAAGGGTACGAATTTTCTCGCGGACTTCAATTCGAAGGGATGACGGAGAAAACTCCTCTAGAAATAGAGCTCGCAGATCCAAATAGTCGTCTTTATATTTTGCACCTGATGAGTAATACCAAGATATTACTGAGTCAGTTAGAGAAAACTTAAAGTATATCAGCTTGAACCTCTCTAATGACTCGTCTTTAGGCTTTATGCGGCTGCAGATGGAGTGAAACGTCCTCACATGCGTCACGGGGTCTTCTCCGATGGCACCTCCAAATTTGGGGAGACGCCGAATCATCCAAAACATAAACTTGCTGCCCCCGTATTCATCTTCCTCATCGTCTTCATCGTCACAAGGTTCTCTACTATAATAAGAAGACATAGCGAACCATAAAACAAAAAACCAAAAAAATAAAAATAAAAAACAAAAAGAACAACTTCACCGTATTGCAGCTCCCCGGCAACGGCGCCAAAATTTGACGGGCGTCGTCTGACGCGTCAAACTTAAATTTATAAATCTCCTGCGACTACTAGCAAGCGGTAAGCAGGGTCGAAACCAAGAGAGCTGGTTGTTGAAGTTGTATCTGAGAACAAATAAAGAAAAGGAGGGTTTTAAGCAGTAAAGAGTGCAAAGAAGAAAAATAACAGAAGACTTCCAATAAGAGAGAACATTCAGCTTAGGGTTTCTATTGTGACGTGTTTATCATAGATATCTAATGATCAAATCTTTGTTTCTTAGTGTGGAATTCCGACAAAGGTAATTCCTAAAGTATCCCGACAAAGGTGATACAACACATCTAACCCGACCAAAGGTTAGATTTCTAGTTCTTTCCTAAATACAATAATCCGACAAAGGTATTATTTTATCTAGGTTTTACGATCTACCTTTACGACAAAGTTTCCAGTAGATATTAACGATAAGAATTAATTGTTTGATTAAGCTTTGCGACAAACAACCCCACACTTAAACTTGTTCGTCCCGAACAAGAACTAAGTCATAGAAGGAAAAATAATGCAACACCACAATTTTTTCGACCTCCTAGATAATGCTACATGAATATGAGTTGCTAGTCTAGACTCGCTTTTCTATGCATAACTCAATCGGTACTAAAATCATCATGCTCAACATGGAATTAACTTGATACATGTTACCTTTGAGCTGAAATTCAAACAAATTCGGATGAGTGGGAGATAGTCCTCTTTAGACCCATGATCTGCATTCGCTGTTTCGAACTCTCTCTATATGGTTATACTTCATTGCTTTTTCTTGCACGTGATTCATTCGAGCTTCAAGGTTTTAGCAAATTGTTTTTCTTGCACGTTGGCTCGACCGACTGTGTAAAAACTCAGAAGCTCAGCAAATTGTTTTTCTTCGTGACCTTTGTTACTTGTTTTAGACGCACAGGGCGCATACGGTGTCCGAATTGGTTGATTCAAAGCTTGTTAGAAAGCTAACTGAAAGGGCTACAACTCTCTAGTTGACGCCAAGACCAAATTCGGAAGGGAAGACCAACAAAAATGTCCCAGTCGGTCGACTGAGAAGTCCAGTCGACCGACTGTGTAAAAACTCAGAAGCTCAGTAAATTTTACACATCCCAGTCGACCGACTGAGTGTCAAGCCAAGTCCAGTCGACCGACTGGAGAAAAAACTCAGATTTTGAGACCCCGATTTCAGCCGGGCCTATAAATAGAAAGAGGACTTTTTGACCTATGTGTGGAGGTTTTTGGGGACAAGAAGATCAAGAAAAGAGGTCAACCAAGGTCATCAATCATCACCCAACCAAGGAGAAGATCAAAGGGAGACATTAGGATTAACCATCCTATTTCTATTCCTCTTCCATTCTCATTGTTGTTTCTATAAACCCTACTCACACCAAGTTGTCTTACATGATGTGTGAGTAGTGGATCTTGTGTTTTGAGGGTCTTATATGACTCTCCCTGGTACTCTTTGATCACATCTATACATTGATATTCATATGGATGATTGTTGATTTCACTTTCTCTTGTGTTATGAATGTTATGCACTCTAGGTGTTTGATAAAATGCCTAAGTGACAACTTGGACTAAAACTTGAACTTAGGACTTTGGAAACCCTTGGGGATAGTTCTAGGATGGAGAAAATGATCTATATCTTAAATCATGTAAGTGAACCTTAGGATATGGATGCTTGACTACAGATTGAATGTTTGATTTATTGGAGTTGGTCATTAAGCGAATCATCAATTAATCCCATCTAATGGTGTCAAATTCATGTTCTCTATGCACTTCATTTATGACATGCTACTAAGTGTTTGAGGAAATGCCTAAGTAACATATTGAACCTTAAAACTAGACCTAAGAATCGAGAGACCTTAGAGATAGTTTGGATTTAGTGAATATGATCATTTCTACGGGATTGAGGTGAACTAGGTTCAATACTCCTTGACTATCGTGAAATGTTTGAATATCATGTATGTGATCATTGGGAAATTGCGCAGGAGGGGAGTAACCCGTCGAAACACCTCCTATCTATCTTTTATCTCTAATTACTCACTACTTAGGATTTAGATACACCACTTTATATATTTTTGGTTTAGAATAGCCGAATGGAAACACAATCTTGAATAGTGCATGTGCTTGGCTTGCTCCTCTTGGTTCGACCCGGTACTTTACCGGTATTATAAATGTTTTGACTTACTACCGACCCTCTCTTCATTGATACTATTCTAGAGGTGAAAAAGAAATAGTTCGTCAGGTACTTACACTTGGAAGGTAATAGCAAGATTCCAAGATAAGTGGTACGATACTTCCCCTTAGCTCCAGATTACAACGACTCTACATGTCACCGCATATAGCTAAGGAGATACGGTGGCACGGAGAAAGGAAAAGGAAGAAAGGTCTTATCAGGCATCCTGCGGATAGCGAAGCATGGCAGGACTTTGACAAAAAATTTCCTAATTTTGCACAAGACGTTCGAAATGTGCATCTTGGATTGGCCACAGATGGTTTTAACCCTTTTGGGGCTGCTGCTCTTTCTCATAGCAGTTGGCCAATTGTCCTGATGCCTTACAATTTTGCCACCTTCATTATGCATGAAGAAGGAATTTAACATTCTTGCTATGTTGATTTCTGGTCCGAAATCCCCGGGCAAGTGTTTGAACGTGTTCATGCAACCTCTGATCGATGAATTAAATATGTTGTGGAACACCGGAGTACTCACATTTGATAGACATGATAGCTCGACATTCAACATGAGAGCTACAGTGATGTGGACAATCAGTGACTTTCCTGGCTTCGGGATGTTGGGAGGTCTAAAGTGCAAAGGATACAAAGCTTGTCCTTTGTGTTTGGATGAGGTTGACGTGCAGCATTTAGCGGGGAGAATGTCCTACCAAGGCCATCGCAGATGGCTTGATAGAGATCATTCGTGGAGGAATGCGGCTAGTAAGTTCAACAGGCAAGTGGAACTATGCGATGCCCCACTTTCATTGACAGGAGAAGAGATTTTGAGTACCGTGCTTAGCCATGAGTACCCCATACTTAGCTTGCATCCTGATTTTAAACCCAAAGGTGTGAAGGAGAAGTTGTGTTGGACTCATGTGACCGTTTTCTACGATTTACCTTATTAGATCACATTGAGACAACCGTATTCGCTGGATGTCATGCATATAGAGAAGAATGTATTTGATAACATCATCGGTAGAATGTAATTAGATTGAGAACTTTGGCCTTGAGTGGCACTAGCATCATACTCTCTACCTTGGTTTCCACCAACATAATTTGCTTCTTCATACCCATTTCTATTCCCATCCCTTCGAACTAAAGGGCAAGAGTTGGTGTCATGCTCATAGACTTCACAAATGTCGCAACCTTGCCTCGTTGAGTGGTCTCTCTCCTGATGTTTCAATTTAAACACTTCGTCTGAAAGGCATTCAAATCTCTTTTCATATCTTTTTTTAATGCATCATAGTCACTTATGCTTACGGCCTTTGCTTCATGTCTTTCTCCCTTCCTTCTCGGGTTTCCTCTTTCACTTCCCCACATAAAGTAGTTATTTGTGATCTTCTCGATTACCGCATATCCTTCATGAGGTTCAAGCTCAAAGATAGCTCCTCCCGCGGCGGTATCAAGAGAAAGCCGCGAGGGACCATCAATACCATGATAGAAGGTATGGAACACGAGGAGGTTATCTAAGTTGTGATGTGGGCAAAGCCTTTGATACTCTTTGTATCTCTCCCAAGCCTCATAGAGCGTCTCTCCATCCATTTGTGCAAAATTCATTATTTGATTCCTATAGTAGGCCGTCTTAGATGGAAGGAAATACTTGTTGAGGAATGCAACGGCAAGCTCCTCCCAAGTGGTGAAACTGGCCGGTGTTTGGCTCCTTAACCAATCCCTGGCTCTTCCCGTGAGTGAGAAAGGGAACAATCTCAAGAGCTTAGCATCCTCGGAGAATCCATTGATCTTGAATGTATCACAAACCTCAAGAAATGTAGTCAAATGAGAATTTGGGTCCTCATGGTCTCTCCCCGAGAATTGGTTGGATTGAACCGTTTGGATTGTGGAGGTCTTTAAGTCAAAGTCTCGGTTGTCCACCGCGGGAACAAGGATTGGGGATCGGTAGCCATAAGCATTGGGAGCCGCGTAGTCCTTGAGGACTGACAGGCGTCGTCGGTACCTACAAATTTATATTTATAGTTCCTTACTCTTGGCTATGGGTTAGTACAACGGTAAGCAAGGGTCGAACCCTAGGGAGCTAGATGGTTACTTGTTGATCTGTAAAAAGGGAACAATTGGGTTTTGAGGAAACAAGTGCAAATAGGAAATAAACGAAAGATGTCAATCGGAGAAGAATATTCAGGCTAGGGGTTCTAATTGTGACTTGGTTTGTCCTTGAATTCTAAGTATCTAATTCTGCGTTCTTAAGTGTGGTTACTCCGGGTCAGGTTATAACCTAAGGTAGGACCGTTTCAAGTCACTACGCCACAATCTACTCCTGGTCAGGTTATAGAATTCTAGTTCTAGCAAACCTAATACTCCTGGTCAGGTTATATTAGGTTTAGTGCGACTACTTATTCTAACGGGTCAGTATCAAATAAGCAGTAAATAGAGGGTATGAATTGCCTAGCTTAAGCTTTATCGTTTCGGGTCTCCACTTAACCTTGCAACTCAAACCGAAATTAATGTGCACAAGCTAGTAGAATGCAAGAATAATATTAAGCATGGAATCTCAAAACATTCGTCACAATAAATTAGCCCTAGCCCGAACGAGCGGTTTAGCTACACATGCTCGAAATAAAAGACATGATAAAAGTGGAAATTCTTCTCTATGCCGAAGTATCCGCTCGGTGAAGGATGATCACTGGATGAATGATGGATACTCGAATCGGCTCTGATGGGATGAATGTGGATCTCGAATTTTTGGATGATTGAAACCCTAGACCAAGAGGTCTTATTTATAGGGAAAGTTCTAGGGTTTCGAAGCTTCTATTTGGGCCCGGTCCACATCCGTTTTTGCTTGGTGAGCAAGTAATCTTGGCCAGCAAGAAATCTAAACCGCCTCAGTTTTGAGCCCACTGACCTGGCCTAGCGCGCGGGGCCTTCAACGTCGTTTTTCCCATCTCGGCCAATCCCACTCGTGCGTTTTGCTTGGCTAGTGGTATCGTCTGAGTCATTTGGCATTTCGATCACTTTGGTCGAGCCATATTTGCAAGATTTGTTCATCTGGTCGAGCAACTCGGATTCAGCGCTAGTCTGCTCGACAGGGCCTTTGGGCGCGGCCTGGAACCTGCTCGGCTGCTCATGGGCCATTCTACCCGTGCGTTCTCCTTGAGTTGGTGACCTTGTCCGACTTGTTGTCCATTTTGAGCAACTTGGTCGAGTCAGATTTGTCATCGGAGTCCGTCTGGTCGAGCAACTTGATTTCGGTGCCTAGCAGCGCGCGCGAGACCTTTGGAATTGAGCCAACTGCCAATCTGCTCGGGCGTTTTCCTTGGTTCTCCAACATTGTCCACCTTATTTGCTATTTTGATCACTTTGCTCGAAGTGGATTCGTCAGATCAGCTCGTTTGCCCGAGCAACTTGAGTTTAGTGTTGGTCAGTTCGACTCCTTGTGATGTTTTTAGCTCAGAAAGCCATCTTTTAAGCGTGTTTCCTCCTAGAGCTTCCAAAGCACCTGAAATGCAAAACAACACCAAAAGTAACTTGTTCGCATAATAAAGTGTCGGAAATGATGGGATTTGTTGACTCGATGAGTCGTATAAATACGGCTCATCAAGGACCGTTCTAGCTTGGGGCAACGGTTGAAGAGGGCCTTGGGGAAGTTGATGGGGAGGAGGAGCAGGTGGTGGTCTTCCTTCCATGGTTTGAGTAGTGGTTTCTTGAGTGTTCGAGGTTGATCCTTTAGCCTTGGTTGTCTTACTCCTTGTGAGGTGGGGATCAACGATATCTTTTATGGGTTGATTCAAGTCTCTATCCACAATCTTGGTAAGTTTCTTTGTCTTATGTGGCATAAAAGAAATGCACCTACAAGGGGAAAACAAACAAGACAAGTGAGGGTAGTGGAATGAACTCAAGAATCACAAGTAGAGAAAAAATAAAAGAAAAACATGGAATAGTCGAAGTACTAAATGATTCGTCCTAGGGACAATCTAGCCATTGCTCCCCGGCAACGGCGCCATTTTGAGATTTGTAATTTTGTATAGTCAAAAACAATTTATATTTGACCGGTAAGACCGGTGTCGAACCCAAGGGAGCAAATTTGATTATGCGCTAGGGGAATCAAGTTTTCAACTTGGCTATTCCTAGAAATTCAATGATGAGATGGTTTTCAATTAAGAAACAACAATGAAATGGCTTCAAAGGGGTTTTAATTCAATTCAAAGAGAGTTTCGAGGGGTTACTCCCCTCCTTGGCATTTCCATGATCACATGCACAATATTCAAACGTTTTTAGATGTTAATTGGTTTAGAACCTAGCTTTGCTAAGATAGATCAATTATCATGTGAGTCTAATCCTAGTCAAGTCATCCTAATTAGAACCTCACTTTATCAAGATATTAATTCACTCTATAGCACTATTATCCTTGGAACATCTCCCAAGGGAATAAATGATATAGGCATTAAGCTTTAGTTAACCTCACATCCATACATTTACTCTCATAAACACTAGATGTGATCAATTCCACCATATCCAAATTATCATTAAGCATTTTCAATACTTAAATCAAATTTTAAGACTAACATGTCACATATGCATTTTATCAAACACTTGGTAACATGTCATAAATAGAGCACTTAGTGAAAATGAAATCAACACCATAGATTGTATATTCAATGTGTATACATGATCATAGAGTACCAAGGAGGGTTGTAAAACCCCTCAAAACACAAGGGGACTACTCACACATCATGTAAGACAACATGGTGTGAGTAGGGTTTAAAGCACAACAAATGAGAATAGAAGATGAATACAAGTAGGATGGTTAATCCTAATGTCTCCCTTTGATCTTCACTTCTCCTTTGTTGGATGTTGATTGATGACCTTGATTCACCCTCTCTTTTTTTGGAAATTTTCCCCCAAGATGCCAGCTCTCTAGGTTAAACAAGCCACTTTCTATTTATAGCCTCGGGTAGAAATCGGTACTGTAGCAGATCCCAGCCGGTCAGCTGAATTGAAGGTGAAAATCGAGCCGATCGGCTGGCTGAGCGCTTGGGCAAGGTATCTGAAATCTTCTCCCAGCCGACCGGTTGACTGGCCCAGCCGACTGACTCAAGTTGGCCGATTGTCATCAAGTTTTGCTCCTTTAGTCAGTCGGTCGGCTGACTGGCCCAGTCGACCGACTCATTTTGTGCGAGGGCGAGACTTTGGATAGCTCTTCTCCAGCCGACCGGTTGGACACTCGCCGACCGACTTAAAGCGACCGATTGTGAGCATCCATAAGTCTTTCATCCGGTCGGTCGGCTGGGTCTTCAGCCGCTCGACAAAAAGTGGCCGATTATCATGAGGTATGGTGCCTTTATCCAGCCGGTCAGCTGGTTCAGGGGACATTCCCAGCCGGTCGGCTGTGATGCTTTTTGTCCAGTTTTCGCTCCAAATCTTTGGCTTTTCCCCGAGTTTCCGTATTTAGGCTTTGACATTGAGAGGGTCTTGTTTTCTACATGAAATGTAGGGTAAGAGGTCAAATGACATCAAAATATCGTCGGAAACGAACCAAAGCTATAGTGAAAAATGGCTATTAATTAGTCAAAAACTCGACTTATCACCCCCATCAGTTCATCCAACCTCATGATCTTCACACCGTGAGCTTCTTTGACTGCGAGTGCCTTCATTGCATATCGCCTTGGTAGAGATCTCAGCACCTTTCTTACTAGTGTCTCTTCGCTCATGGGCTCTCCAAGTGCAAACGATTCATTAGAGATGTCAAGTACCCTTGTGTTGAAGTCAGCTATAGTCTCTCCCTCCTGCAGTCTTAGATTTTTGAATTTTGACATGACCTTCTCCATTCTGGATATTTTGACCTTTATCGTATCTTCATTAGCCATTTGCAATATGTCCCAAGCTTTCTTGGCAATTTCACACGTAGATATCATCTTGAAATTCTTCCCATCAACTCATGTGAATATCGCATTCATTGCTTTGGAGTTTGCGGCTTCCGTCTTCTTCTTTCCCTCGGTCAAAAGAATTTTAGCGAGAGGTCCAGCCGTGCCAGCTTCATCGACAGCCATCGGATGTGTCCATCCGTTTTCAACAACTTCCCAAACTGATTCATCCTGCGACTTTAGAAACGCCTTCATTCGCACCCTCTAGTATCTATACTTGTTTCCTTCCAGCAACGGAGGTCGCGTGATGTTATGCCGTTCTCTCAAATCCATCTCAACAATCTTTGGATCTCACTCTGTGTGTTGAGTGTTTGCTCTGATACCAATTAAAATCTTCCTCTAGTAGTTGAGATGTTGTTCTGGTCGAGTGCAGAAAAATTTCTAGACTAACTTATGCAAAAATAAATGCAGTGCGGAAAATAAACGACACGCAAAGTTGTTACCCAGTTCGGCGTTAACGAGCCTACGTCTGGGCGGCTTTTCCTCAGTCAGGTGGATAGCAAGTCACTAATAATGAATATTACGAGTACAGGAGCTTACGTTTAGAGAATCCCTCTTAAACAGGCTGAGCCTCTAATATTCTAGCAATCGCTAACTAGGTCTCCCCCTAGATCTGAGCCTCTCCTCCGATTCCACCACAATGATCCTCCACGAGAATCAGCGCCTTCTCCCGAATGCGCAGGAACACCTTCAGTGCGTGTATCGTCAAGTTGTTCTACGATTATTCTGACGAGCACTAGAACAGACCGAATCCGAGCGACGTGAGTTAATCGGAATGATTAGTTCACTGGCTGTTTGCTTCCACCTCCCTTCAGTGAGTATGAGAGTGAATAATATCTCTGTGAGTGCTGAGTAGATCGAGTCCATCAGCCCTCATTATATAGTGGGGTAGAAACCCTAAAGTATCTAGGTTTCCTATCTTCAACCGCCTATCTCCTTAGGAAATCTTTCCTAATCTTTTTAGGGAATCTTTCCTAAATCCTTGCGCATATCTTCTTGTAGATAATCCTTCATAGATCTTCAATTCTGTTTAAGAAACCTTTGATTATATTCTTTGCTAAGTTATCTTCAAGCGCAAGTCTTCCCTAATATTGCTCAACCGACTTCTTGATATGCATCCTAGCACCGACTTGCCAAATCTGTTTTAGGACATCTGTTGCGTCTAACTTGTGCTACGTCGGTTGAACAAGTTTTCTAATCTGAATTTAGGAAACCTTCCATCTGTCCTTCCATCTGCAACCGTCTTGATCTCAGTCGGTTGACTATGTTGCCTAATCTGAATTAGGAAACATGCCATCTGTTTTATTTTGTTCCAGGACAGTTGCCTCTGCCTGCCTTGAACTCTTCCTTGTACAACAGCTTGAACAACTACACAGAGTTTTGCCAAACTACATGCCATAAATCTAACAGCTTTATACATGAAAACTTGTTTGTTGCCTAGTTATTAATCATGATCTTATTTGCAGATCTTTTACATATATATTTTCTTCTCACTTCCATTTCGAAACGATATACATATACTCACTACACCATTTTGCAGATTAGGAGATAGTTTTTCCTGTCACGTAATGCCCTATATTGGTCGCATATAGTTTATGCGACTATAAGCGCGTCGCCTAAAATTTGTCGCGAAAGCCTAGTAGCGTAATGTCGTGCGACATTTTTAAAATCACACTTGTCGCGTAATGTTTTTACTCTTATGCGGCATTGCCTTTAATTAGTCACATAAAACAGGAATGAGTTGTACTCTTTATGGGCATATGCTACATTTATAATGAACATATTTTCCGAAATTTGTCATTTTAGCTGTTTAATGGGACAAAAGTAGCACACACAACTGTCGCTTAATACTTCATACGCTTAAAACCATAGGATGTTGGGCTCGTATAAAAGTGCATACGCTACACAATTTGAACACATAATTGTCGTATAAACATACTTGAGCTTAAAAACTGAAACTCAAACATACAATTTGAGCATACGCTACACAATTTGGGTTCACTAAAGTGGCTCACAAATCTCCAAAGCACATGGGACCCAGTAACGTAGATGCAAACTAAACTAAAGGATGTGGACTATGAGAAACCAGGCTGGATAGATGAGCAACTGAATGATGCTGACAGAGTTGGATACACCATGTTTCTGAGTGAACGAGTTTCTGAACCCAACCGATGCTCTGATGTGTTCTTTTAGTAAGTAGCAACCAATGACTAAACATATGGCAACCCCAATCCAGTCCCCTCGGATCGTGCTAGCGAATAAACTTGGTGATACTACTATCAGCAGGATAAGAGCTGCGGGGAGCTCCAGCCATTCCGAAAATCAAAACATTACATATCACTAAACAAAATGAAACTGACGACACAAATTAAACAGTTAATTAGATATCTGCATTTTGTGTGGAGTGGGTAAACTTTTATAGTACCTCAGCCAATGTCTTGACATCCACGGCTACATCTTCCACACCTTTACTCACCCGTTCAATCGTACTTCATTCACTCTATCTTTTGAAGAAATAAAAATTGACACCTTAATAAGTTTAAGATAAAAATGTATAAACATTATCAAACAGCATCAATGCTCTTCTATCTGAATCAGATATGCACTCAGAGTTGCAGTTTTATACCAACTCATGAGAATTCCAAATGGTCCAAGTTTGTGTCTGTATGAAGGTATAATGACCGATAAGGTGATTCTCACTACACCATTTTGACACTAATGCAACAAGACATGACACGCCGTTGCAAACCACACGTTGCAAAAAGTATATAGCAACACGCGACTTCTATTGCTTATGTTTTCCGTTGCTTAAGATACCTAATGCCACGCATCAAAAACCTCCGTCGTCTCCCTCGTCGCGTAAGACCACCTAGGCAACATGTAGTTACGCAGCATATCATTTTACGTTGTTTAAGAGTATTACGCAACAACCTCCAAAGCAGCATATTAACATCCATTGCATAGGTAACATAATGCAACATGATCTATAGTGACATATCGTGTTGCATTGCGTAAGATATCCTATGCAATGACTTTTAAAACAACACAAACACTTGTGTTGCGTTTGATATCCTATGCAACAACCGTGGTTTGGATAGTATGTTTTTATTGCTTAAGTGTCTCATTTATTTTGAAAGGACGGAAAATATGTACCTCGTACAAAATTGAATGCAGTTTGTTGAGCTACTTTTTGACTTACGCAACACAATTTGTATGGACACGTTGCGTAACGTTTGAATGTATGTAAAATCCTGTACTAATGGTTTAATTTCGCCCCCTGCTGTCTCATTTTTGATTCACTCTTCCCTGCGAGCTCCATACCTGCGGCTCAGCAGAACGAGCTAGATCTGCGCTGAAGATCCGGCAGCTTCAAAGCTGGGGTAGCTTGCGACCATCGTACCAACAACCACCTAGCTCCAACCATTTTTGCAGCAGCGCTGCTGCTGGGTTTTGTCCCTGCTGCTGGGATTTTGCAGTAGAGGTAAATGGAAGGAACTGCTTTCAGATTATGTATATATGTAGAGGTAAAGTTTGAGTGAGTCATATAATATATATATGTTGCTTTTGTTTGTGCAGAGCCACCAAGTTCAATGGACAAAAGTTAAGAAACAGGGGAGTTGAAGATTAGAGAAGAAGTTGATACATTTGCCTCAGATTTCTTTGTCACCAAGTTAGAGAACGAAGTTGAAGATTCATTTGTCTCAGATTTGTTTGTACCCCCTGCCCCTGCTCACATAAAGGTTTATACTTGATACATTTTGTTGATTTGCTCACAATTAGTTTGAAACCAGGGGCCTCAAATATGATATTTTTTCTTTTGTTGTATGTTGTTGTACAGATATATATAACAATAATGGACAAAAGTTGGCTTAAATTGTCAAGAGGCGAGCCACGTTACTATGAGGGGATTGATATATTCGTCGAATTCGTGAAACAAAATATGGCGGCATTCACATATCCATGTCCATGTAGAAACTGTAAATTGCTCACAGGGGGGATTACATTGGAGGAAATGCGTAGACATTTGATTGTAAACGATGCCGTCATACACCACATGGTTTTTGCATGGCGAACATGAACAATCCAATTTGCAGAGTGACGAAGGAACAAGTTCCCATCCGAGTGGTGAGTTGCATAACATGAACTGGACTATGGATATGTTACATGATTCCTTTCATTTTCCAAATAGCTATGGCCCATCTGAATATGACATGATGAATGATGTCCAAAATGATTCTTTTGGTAATAATGTTGCCCACGAGAAGTATAGTACGCTTTTGGCCGAAGCCAAGAGACCTTTGTATTTTGGTAGTAGGCAAACGGTGTTGGAGCTTATTCTGAAGGGAATGCAGACCAAAACTAGAGTGTCGATGGTCGGATAAAAGTTTCACTAAGTATTTGGAGGACATTAAGGATGCGATTCCTCCTGAAAATAATTGTCCCGGATCTTATCGAGGTGTTAAGAAAATTATGAAGAATCTGGGTTTGGACTATCAGATTATACATGCTTGCGAGTATGGATGTGTATTGTACTACCAAGAACACTCTAATCGAGAGTATTGTCCTATATGCCACGAGCCACGATATGCATCCAGTGAAGGTGGAAGTAAGGTTCCAAACAAAATTGTCTGTTACTTTCCAATTACACCCAGATTACAGCGCCTTTACATGTCACCTTACATAGCCGAGGAAATGAGGTGGCATGCGGAAAATGTGGGAAAGATGGTGACAATGATCTTATACATCCAAGAGACGGAGAAGCGTGGGAAAATTTTAACAAGGAGTTTCCAGAGTTTGCACATGAGATTCGGAATGTGCGTATTGGATTATCCACTGATGGATTCAATCCTTTTGGTGTATCAGGTCTTTCGCACAGTGGCCTATTATCGTGATGCCGTATAACTTGCCACCATGGATGTGCATGAAGAAAGAATTCAACATACTTGCTATGTTGATTTCTGGTCCCAAGTCTCCAGGAAAGTGTTTGAATGTTTTCATGAGACCACTGATTGATGAATTAAAAATGTTGTGGAATACAGGAGTGGTAACATTTGATCGTTTTTCCGGCTCATCATTCAATATGAAAGTCGCGGTAATATCTACGATTAGTGACTTTCTGGGCTTGGGGATGTTGGGAGGCCTAAAAACAAAAGGGTATAAAGCTTGTCCGCTATGTTTGGATGGGGTTGATGCTACATATTTAGCTGGAAGAATGGCATGTCAGGGTCATCGTAGATGGCTTTCCAAAGATCATGCATGGAGGAAAGCATCGGACAAGTTTAATGGTCAAGTTGAATTGAGGGCAAGACCACCTTCTTTGTCGGCGTGAGATTTTGGATGAGATTCTCATGCACGATTTCCCTACACTTAGCTTACATCCCAGATTCAAGGCTCGAGGAAATACCGAGAAACTATGTTGGACACATAAAACTATTTTCTATGAGTTACCGTACTGGAAAACATTCATACAACCTTATTCATTAGATGTCATACACATAGAAAAGAATGTGTTCGACAATATAATTGGTACCATACTTGCTATTGAAGGAAAAACAAAAGATGACCATAAGGCACGTGCTGGGTTGAAGGAGCAGGGGGTGCGTAAACATCTATGGGATAAATTCAAAGGATCGTCTTCTAAAAGAGAGAAAGTTACTCAAGCATATTACACTGTATTACCGGAACACAAGGTTGAAATACTTGAGATGATAAAAGATGTTAAGTACCCATATGGCTATGCGGGGAGTTTGAGAAACAAGATAAACTTGCTTGATAAAAAGTTTAGTGGCTTGAAGACCCATGATTGTCACGTCATGCTACAACGTGTACTTCCCGTAGTCATTCGACCATATTTGCCGTATTGTGTTGTGAGCCCACTTATATCCCTCTCCCATTGGTTTCAAAAGTTATGTTGCAGGGAATTGATGAGAGGGGATGTCATTCGAATGAAGGGGGATATAGTCAAGATTCTTTGTAGCTTTGTGAGCGAATATTTCCTCCGGCTTTTTTCACCATAATGGTCCATCTTTTGGTTCATCTTCCTGATCAGATTTTGCTCAAAGGTCTTGTACATTACAGTTGGATGTATCCTATAGAAAGGTACATCACAAGACTATACATTTTCCTTAATTATCTATTATTTCGATGGATTACTAATTAATGAAATTAATTTGCAGGCAACAAGGTGAGTATAAGAGGCATGTCAGAAACACACGTTATCCCGAAGGATGCATAGCTGAACAATACATTGTTCAAGAGTGTGTGACACAAACATTATTGATATCTCGCGAGGATACCAAGTGCAGAATATATGAATTGAACTATTCGTGTCTAATGTAAAGAAATGAGATTGAATCATGTAAAAAGATATGTGTTACAACTACAGATGTTTCTGGGGATCCATTGGATCCCAATAAGTGGACTACTCACTCATGGTGAGTTGATACATGACAACAGATTAAATGAAAGTACAAGATTGGGTTAAGAGAAACCCTGATGATGAACTTCCTCTGTGATGTTGCTGTCGTCAGTATCTTCGATGATGGATGGATGGGACATCTCGGATGTCAGGTATGATATTCCCTTTGTATTGCTTGTAGTCCTCTTGCAATAACTGTTGTTGGCTTTATGTTTCTCAATGCAGGCTTCCCAGTCTCCAATTGCTTCTTTGTGTTCCCCATAACTCACATTGCTCGATGGAATTAATTGCGCTTGAGCCGACTTGAAGATTTATTATTTGTAGCTTGGGTCGGGTAGACGGTCGGGTGGCCGAGCGGGTGTGCGAGCGTCTGGCCGAGGTGTGGTCGAGCGGGCGTGCGAGCGTGGAGGTCGGGTATGCGAGAGGACGTGCGAGCGTAGGCCGGGTGGACGATCGGGTAGCCTATCGGGTAGCCTAGCTCTTTAGCTCGGGTACACGCTCGGATGGCCTAGATCTTTAGCTCGGGTAGCCTATCGGGTAGCCTAGCTCTTTAGCTCGGGTAGCCTATCGGGTAGCCTAGCTCTTTTCTCACAGTTTTAGCTCGCATTTTGCCATTTTGCCATTTACTTCTCAAATTGCTTTGTCACTGAAACACTAAGTAAAAACATCAAATCTGCATAATCTTGTATGA
The DNA here is from genome assembly GCA_033675395.1 of Rhodiola chrysanthemifolia. Classification (NCBI taxonomy): domain Eukaryota; kingdom Viridiplantae; phylum Streptophyta; class Magnoliopsida; order Saxifragales; family Crassulaceae; genus Rhodiola; species Rhodiola chrysanthemifolia. The sequence continues at coordinate 37,848,750 of CM066204.1, forward strand.
AAATGGAGCGCAAAGCCACTGGAATTGTACATCGAGGTTCATCAAATAATCGCTCATCAAAATACCCCATACTTGAACCTTGTTCGTCCCGAACAAACACACATCATAGGTATCACCCAGAACATCTTAAAATTAAACCAAGAAAGGAACAAATAAAACTAGGGAGAGTTTTCAGAACAGGAGTACTCACAAATCCCGTGATACTTGCTCAGTTATGAAATGAAATTTTCAAATAGTGATAAACATCATAACTCATCAGTTCAGGCAATGCTGCATCAATATCACTCACTTCAAGCAGACAAAAAGGTTCCTTCATTTCAATATGATATTCAGTATATGCAGGTTTAACTCAAATAAGCCAGTATTCATTCAGACTAATCGAAAATTCAGTTTAGGCAATCAAATTATCAAGAAGAATTTCACTTACACGAAACTTGTAAATTCTCTTCAAGGCTCACGCAGTAATCTGCAAGGGTCTTTCCTCAAACAATACCTGTGAATATGTCAGTGCACAAAATCTGGTACAAAGTCACAATCAAGCTGGTCTTTTTTTTTTTTTTAAAGAAATAGATTGTACAATACTTTTAGTACAGGTGTGGATGGTTTCGAAGGGGAAGACCTGGCTCAGGGAATTACCCATATCTACCGCTTCCTAACCCCCGCCATCTACACTGATCTTTATTTTTTTCTTTTTTTTTTCTTTCATTTTTTTTTCTAACCCCGCTTGAAATTGACAGTGTACCAAAATAATGTGTAGCATAGAAATACGACCACAGTACTGTTGAAGTCACCTAAGAGCCAATCTGAAAAATAAACGTGTTTGCAAAAGTTTGTTCACCATGATTTTCCAAAGGCCTAAACGAATTCAACATGCTGAACTAAGCTGGCATAAAATCATTTATTTGCATAAACTTTCATATCGCAAGGAAAATCAGAAATCAGATGCTAACAAATTCATGAGTTCAGAGCAGCAAAGCCATAGCATCAGAGATTAACATGTTCATCATTCAACGTGTTTTCAGCAAAGATTTGAGCAAGTATCAGGTAAGCACATTCAATCATTTTTCTGCCATTTGCTTTTTTTTTTTTTTTTTTTTTTTGCACACATAACAGTCATCAATCGAATAAACATCAGCCACCCCACACTTGAAACATGCTTAGTCCCTAAGCATTCTAGCGTAAATAATGAGCAAGCAGGGTAGAAAAATATTATTTGCTCCATCTTTCCTCTACCTTTCCTTCCTCTCTTCATCTTGCTCCTGGTTTGCAACAGCAGACAAAGGAAGGATTAGAAGTGAGTACTAACAGATAATGTACTAATGTGATAAACAAAAATAATAACAGAAATAAACAAATGACTAGTTCCCCGGCAACGGCGCCATTTTGATCGCGTGTAGATGTAGTGATTGTAAATGCAACACAGATCAAACAAATAATCTGAGTGTGACTCAGGTCGAATCCACAGGGAACTAGCTTGCTACTTTCTGTAAATGATTGTTTATGTTAGTACTGAAATGGGGGGTTTAAAATGAAAGTACAGTACAGTGAATGAATAAAATGAACAATGAAATGGTTAACACAAGACTGGGGAATTGATTTGTTGTTGCATGCGGTTGTTGTTGTTTGGTTGTCTTTAGTTTGATGAAACATTGGAATCAATGACTCCCCAAAAACATACAGATTATAACACAAATTACTGCAGACTCAACTTTCGCTTCTCGCCTAACAGTAGATCTCCATACAAGATAGTCACTCATTTCTCTAGGTCAGTTGTTTTATTACATGCTCAACTTTCGCTTCTTGCATAATAACAAAACTAGATGCATAAATCATCAAGACTCAACTTTCGCTTCTTGCCTATCAGATTTTATCTCGTTACATGCATAGACTCAACTTTCGCTTCTCGCCTATCATGCAACTATGTAAACCTACTGTGACATGCTACTGCAAACACAGACAATAGATACAAACAATTCTCACACAAACATTATTGATATCTCGCGAGGATACCAAGTGCAGAATATATGAATTGAACTATTCGTGTCTAATGTAAAGAAATGAGATTGAATCATGTAAAAAGATATGTGTTACAACTACAGATGTTTCTGGGGATCCATTGGATCCCAATAAGTGGACTACTCACTCATGGTGAGTTGATACATGACAACAGATTAAATGAAAGTACAAGATTGGGTTAAGAGAAACCCTGATGATGAACTTCCTCTGTGATGTTGCTGTCGTCAGTATCTTCGATGATGGATGGATGGGACATCTCGGATGTCAGGTATGATATTCCCTTTGTATTGCTTGTAGTCCTCTTGCAATAACTGTTGTTGGCTTTATGTTTCTCAATGCAGGCTTCCCAGTCTCCAATTGCTTCTTTGTGTTCCCCATAACTCACATTGCTCGATGGAATTAATTGCGCTTGAGCCGACTTGAAGATTTATTATTTGTAGCTTGGGTCGGGTAGACGGTCGGGTGGCCGAGCGGGTGTGCGAGCGTCTGGCCGAGGTGTGGTCGAGCGGGCGTGCGAGCGTGGAGGTCGGGTATGCGAGAGGACGTGCGAGCGTAGGCCGGGTGGACGATCGGGTAGCCTATCGGGTAGCCTAGCTCTTTAGCTCGGGTACACGCTCGGATGGCCTAGATCTTTAGCTCGGGTAGCCTATCGGGTAGCCTAGCTCTTTAGCTCGGGTAGCCTATCGGGTAGCCTAGCTCTTTTCTCACAGTTTTAGCTCGCATTTTGCCATTTTGCCATTTACTTCTCAAATTGCTTTGTCACTGAAACACTAAGTAAAAACATCAAATCTGCATAATCTTGTATGAAAATGGAGCGCAAAGCCACTGGAATTGTACATCGAGGTTCATCAAATAATCGCTCATCAAAATACCCCATACTTGAACCTTGTTCGTCCCGAACAAACACACATCATAGGTATCACCCAGAACATCTTAAAATTAAACCAAGAAAGGAACAAATAAAACTAGGGAGAGTTTTCAGAACAGGAGTACTCACAAATCCCGTGATACTTGCTCAGTTATGAAATGAAATTTTCAAATAGTGATAAACATCATAACTCATCAGTTCAGGCAATGCTGCATCAATATCACTCACTTCAAGCAGACAAAAAGGTTCCTTCATTTCAATATGATATTCAGTATATGCAGGTTTAACTCAAATAAGCCAGTATTCATTCAGACTAATCGAAAATTCAGTTTAGGCAATCAAATTATCAAGAAGAATTTCACTTACACGAAACTTGTAAATTCTCTTCAAGGCTCACGCAGTAATCTGCAAGGGTCTTTCCTCAAACAATACCTGTGAATATGTCAGTGCACAAAATCTGGTACAAAGTCACAATCAAGCTGGTCTTTTTTTTTTTTTTAAAGAAATAGATTGTACAATACTTTTAGTACAGGTGTGGATGGTTTCGAAGGGGAAGACCTGGCTCAGGGAATTACCCATATCTACCGCTTCCTAACCCCCGCCATCTACACTGATCTTTATTTTTTTCTTTTTTTTTTCTTTCATTTTTTTTTCTAACCCCGCTTGAAATTGACAGTGTACCAAAATAATGTGTAGCATAGAAATACGACCACAGTACTGTTGAAGTCACCTAAGAGCCAATCTGAAAAATAAACGTGTTTGCAAAAGTTTGTTCACCATGATTTTCCAAAGGCCTAAACGAATTCAACATGCTGAACTAAGCTGGCATAAAATCATTTATTTGCATAAACTTTCATATCGCAAGGAAAATCAGAAATCAGATGCTAACAAATTCATGAGTTCAGAGCAGCAAAGCCATAGCATCAGAGATTAACATGTTCATCATTCAACGTGTTTTCAGCAAAGATTTGAGCAAGTATCAGGTAAGCACATTCAATCATTTTTCTGCCATTTGCTTTTTTTTTTTTTTTTTTTTTTTGCACACATAACAGTCATCAATCGAATAAACATCAGCCACCCCACACTTGAAACATGCTTAGTCCCTAAGCATTCTAGCGTAAATAATGAGCAAGCAGGGTAGAAAAATATTATTTGCTCCATCTTTCCTCTACCTTTCCTTCCTCTCTTCATCTTGCTCCTGGTTTGCAACAGCAGACAAAGGAAGGATTAGAAGTGAGTACTAACAGATAATGTACTAATGTGATAAACAAAAATAATAACAGAAATAAACAAATGACTAGTTCCCCGGCAACGGCGCCATTTTGATCGCGTGTAGATGTAGTGATTGTAAATGCAACACAGATCAAACAAATAATCTGAGTGTGACTCAGGTCGAATCCACAGGGAACTAGCTTGCTACTTTCTGTAAATGATTGTTTATGTTAGTACTGAAATGGGGGGTTTAAAATGAAAGTACAGTACAGTGAATGAATAAAATGAACAATGAAATGGTTAACACAAGACTGGGGAATTGATTTGTTGTTGCATGCGGTTGTTGTTGTTTGGTTGTCTTTAGTTTGATGAAACATTGGAATCAATGACTCCCCAAAAACATACAGATTATAACACAAATTACTGCAGACTCAACTTTCGCTTCTCGCCTAACAGTAGATCTCCATACAAGATAGTCACTCATTTCTCTAGGTCAGTTGTTTTATTACATGCTCAACTTTCGCTTCTTGCATAATAACAAAACTAGATGCATAAATCATCAAGACTCAACTTTCGCTTCTTGCCTATCAGATTTTATCTCGTTACATGCATAGACTCAACTTTCGCTTCTCGCCTATCATGCAACTATGTAAACCTACTGTGACATGCTACTGCAAACACAGACAATAGATACAAACAATTCTCACACAAACATTATTGATATCTCGCGAGGATACCAAGTGCAGAATATATGAATTGAACTATTCGTGTCTAATGTAAAGAAATGAGATTGAATCATGTAAAAAGATATGTGTTACAACTACAGATGTTTCTGGGGATCCATTGGATCCCAATAAGTGGACTACTCACTCATGGTGAGTTGATACATGACAACAGATTAAATGAAAGTACAAGATTGGGTTAAGAGAAACCCTGATGATGAACTTCCTCTGTGATGTTGCTGTCGTCAGTATCTTCGATGATGGATGGATGGGACATCTCGGATGTCAGGTATGATATTCCCTTTGTATTGCTTGTAGTCCTCTTGCAATAACTGTTGTTGGCTTTATGTTTCTCAATGCAGGCTTCCCAGTCTCCAATTGCTTCTTTGTGTTCCCCATAACTCACATTGCTCGATGGAATTAATTGCGCTTGAGCCGACTTGAAGATTTATTATTTGTAGCTTGGGTCGGGTAGACGGTCGGGTGGCCGAGCGGGTGTGCGAGCGTCTGGCCGAGGTGTGGTCGAGCGGGCGTGCGAGCGTGGAGGTCGGGTATGCGAGAGGACGTGCGAGCGTAGGCCGGGTGGACGATCGGGTAGCCTATCGGGTAGCCTAGCTCTTTAGCTCGGGTACACGCTCGGATGGCCTAGATCTTTAGCTCGGGTAGCCTATCGGGTAGCCTAGCTCTTTAGCTCGGGTAGCCTATCGGGTAGCCTAGCTCTTTAGCTCGGGTAGCCTATCGGGTAGCCTAGCTCTTTTCTCACAGTTTTAGCTCGCATTTTGCCATTTTGCCATTTACTTCTCAAATTGCTTTGTCACTGAAACACTAAGTAAAAACATCAAATCTGCATAATCTTGTATGAAAATGGAGCTCAAAGCCACTGGAATTGTACATCGAGGTTCATCAAATAATCGCTCATCACTCTCCCATTGGTTTCAAAAGTTATGTTGCAGGGAATTGATGAGAGGGGATGTCATTCGAATGAAGGGGGATATAGTCAAGATTCTTTGTAGCTTTGTGAGCGAATATTTCCTCCGGCTTTTTTCACCATAATGGTCCATCTTTTGGTTCATCTTCCTGATCAGATTTTGCTCAAAGGTCTTGTACATTACAGTTGGATGTATCCTATAGAAAGGTACATCACAAGACTATACATTTTCCTTAATTATCTATTATTTCGATGGATTACTAATTAATGAAATTAATTTGCAGGCAACAAGGTGAGTATAAGAGGCATGTCAGAAACACACGTTATCCCGAAGGATGCATAGCTGAACAATACATTGTTCAAGAGTGTGTGACGTATTCTAAGTTATATACAGACAGTCATGTATCTGAAGATGCCAGGTCACCACCTACCATAAATGTTGTTTCTTATCATATCAAGCCGTTATGTCACATAAGGAGAAAACAACTCAGTCCGGAACAAATATCGGTTGCCCATTGGGAAGTGATGGTCCAATGCAACAAAACTATATTAATAAGCATCGCGCACGGTTCGATAAGGAATTCCCTAATTGTGGCGATGACCTTCGGATTAAACACTTCCTCCCGTATTTTCAAATTTGGGTATGCTCTCATCATATCATCTATATAGACTCTGTTGGTGCTTTGTCACATATTGTCTATTAAACACTTCCTTTGGCTTTTTATTTATAAACATATATTGGTGCTTTCCAATAGATGGCTGGAATGCAAGAAGCAAGGCATCCAAAATATAATCCAATGCTCCATTATTTGTCATATCAGCCTCAAACTCACGCTTGTTATTCACAATGTGATGTAAATGGTGTTAAATTTGTGACTGAGGAACGAGATCGGAAACTAAAGACACAGAATAGTGGGGTGATGGTTCAAACCGAAAGTGATGTCACATACTATGGTGTCCTTGAAGAAGTTATTGCCTTGAGGTACGCGGAAGGAATGTCGGTAATTGTGTTCAAATGTCGATGGTTTAATACCGATCCAACCGAGAGTGGGAACATTAAGATTGATCATGGACTCATCTCGGTTGACACGTCCACTAGTTGGTACGAACATTCGCCTTTTTGTCTTGCCTCCAATGCAAGACAAGTATTCTATATAGATGATCCAAAGGCCGGTGAATATTGGAAGGTTGTAAACACCATTTCTCACCGAGGGACGTACAAATGTAGTTCGCTTGCACATGTGGACGATGACGTTCACTCTAGTCTTTTATCTCAAGAAGACAATAATGCATACCAAGAACGGGCTCCGTCAAATCTTCTACAAGTACCTATTGATAGTATACATATTGATTTGGGATTCCTTCCACAAGTCGATGATGTACGTGACTATGAAGATGAGGAAGATGGTTATGAAGATGACGAACATGATGATTGTGAATATGACGAAGAGGATGAATATGAATATGAAGAAGATGATCATGAGGATGCTGAACTTTTGGATGAAAATGATGATTATTCTAATGAGGAGGATGATGCCGGTGACGATCAATGTTGATCATATGCATATGTTTCAAGGGGTTATTATTTTATCTATTGCAACGCACGTTTCTATTTTCGTTGCGTAAGACTGTTTTCAATTTGGGAGGTAAACTTTAGGAAATGATAGAATGAAAATTTCCCACCAAAATTTGTTTTTGGTTTCCCCGCCAGCTCTATTGCAACGTAACTACGTTGTGTCGTTGCGTAAGGCAAAAACGAATTTATGGGAGGGCAACATTTCAAAAAGGAGGGAATTAAAATTTAGTTCCAAAATTTTCGTTTATGTTCCCGCCTTTATCTAATGCAACGATGTCATATATAATCGTTGCGTAAAGTAAATATTCAATTTTGGTGGGAAATTTTGGAAGAGTTGGGTATGAAAAGTAGATGAAAAAATGAAAATTTTGGTCCCAAAATTTTCATTTTGGGTTCCTGCCGGACGTAACGCAATAAGGACTTATGCAACGCGGGGTTTTTATTGCAAAAGTGAGGGTTACAAGGGTTATGAGGGTTATGCAATATTATGCTATGATTTAATTGAGTGATCAAACAAAATATAAGGGTTATGTGATGTTATGTTACAACTGGGGTTTTGTGATGTTATGTTACAAATGATTATTTTTGGATCAAACAATGCATGAGGAGTAATGTTATGAGTCGAAGGCAAGATCACAAATGCATAAGGTGGAACATAAGAGGAGTAATGTTATGAGTTGAAGGCAATAATCACAAATTCATAAGGTGGAACATAAGAGGAGTCATGTTATGAGTTGAAGGCAATAATCACAAATTCATAAGGTGGAATAAGAGAGTTGTTATGTTATGAGTTTGATTGATCAAAATGCATAAGGTTGTTAATGCACTAATGAGAGCTAGCTTTGAATTCAAATGCATAAGGTGGAATAAGAGAGTTGTTATGTTATGAGTTAGATTGATAAAAATGCATAAGGTTGTTAATGCACTAATGAGAGCTAGCTTTGAATTCAAATGCATAAGATGGAACAAAAGATGTACAAAAGGGTTTAGATAATGAGTTGTGTGAATTATATTGATCAAATGCACATAATTGTTCGATTAATCTTGGTTTGATGATAATGCACTAATAAATGAGTTAGCAAAACACTAATGTATGTAACATGTTCGATTAGCGATAACGAAGGTTGTGGCGAAATAGCAGGATTTGAGTTGCTAGTGTCTGATTTTAGCCCATAATACCTTATTCTGAGCAGAACGACGTGACGATCAGAAATCACCAGCTTTGCTCATGACGTAGGGGCTTTTTTGGCAATCTGGAGTCGTTTCCTATTTTATTTTGAATTTTTAATGTTTTTAGAAATTTTCGGTTTTTAGTAATTATCGTATTAGGGCTTCGTTTTATTTTCCTATTTAAGTAAACTCATGTATTCTTCATTAGCAGCTTTGAACTGAATAAAAAAATTAGGGTTTTCCCTATATATCGGCTTTCTCTGCGTTTGCTCTGCATTAATTATGTATGTAGCAAATGTATCATGTATATCCAATGTATCATGTATCAAATGTATGTAAAGCTTAATTTATTATGTATCATGTATCAAATGTTACGCTTAATTTATCATGTATCATGTATCAAATGTAAAGCTTAATTTATCATGTATGTATCATGTATCAAATGTAAAGCTTAATTTATCATTTATCATGTATCAGATGTAAAGCTTAATTTATCATGTATCATGTATCAAATGTAAAGCATAATTTATACTTTGTTTAATTTATACTGATCAAGGCAATTAGATTGAAGTGCTGCCGTTTAGTTGGTCAGCTCATTTAAATGTTGCGTTTAGTTCAAATCCCCCTTAAAGTGTTGCCGTTGTGATTAATCTCAAACACAACATACATCACCGACTCCTCCTTTTGTACATCTCACAAAATCAAACTTCACCCAACGAAACCCTAAATCCCACACTCAGTACTCCACGCCTCACTTCCGCTCCGCCGCACCCTTCTCTCTGTGTCCATGGCGCCTCCCCTAGTGTCGAAGAAGGTTCGAAACCTCGACGACATCCTGTCCGATTGTCCTGCAAAGAGCCCGAAAAAGGGTAATGGAAAGAGTCCAGTGGCCCGGAAAAGGTCGCAAAGGATATGGAGCCGCACACTTGGCCCCAGTAATGCATCATGTCCGATCGTAGTGTCGCGGTCTCCTAGCCCCGTTCCGTCTCCGTCTTCGAGCCCTCCGGCGCCAGTCGTCTCTCCTCCCCGGGTAGTGCCATCTTGTGACGACGATGGCCAAATACCATTAGGCGAAGTGGAGTATTACGCTCCAAACAATAACCGGAGGTTTGGCCAAGGAGCGCCTTTGGCTGCAAAATTTGGGACGCTGAAGAGCTTCTACGGCCCACAAGTTTCCCGGAGGCTTGTCAAGAAGAACAATATTACCGAGCAAAGAGAGACACAACAAAAGCCTGCTTCAAAGCTGCCCAGAGAGAATTCACCTCAGCCTTCACTGCCCAAACACAACCGGATCAACAATATTGCCTCGACAAGGGACATCCCAGACTTCGCTGCCATACAACCAGTCAAAGTCCAAATCAGTGGCCAGTTCATCATACTCGCAGCCGCAGCCCAATGCATCAACCAGCTGTATCCGCTCCCGGGCGGATACGCCTGCGGTGTCCGAGGATGATGAGCTCGAAGCCCCGCTGTTGTCAACCGTTCACTTGCATGAGCTTGATTCAGTCCCCCGTCGGAGTCAGTCCCCACAGTACTCTGATCCGCCGCTATTTCCAGAAGATGTTGTGGGAGACAACGACGAGGCCCCACCAGCTGCTGTTGCTCGAGGAAAAAGTATAAGACAGAAATCCACTCCTCTGCCCACAGAAGGTATAAGATTTTCCTTTTTCTGTGTAAAGTCCATTATATTTATGATCGCATATATTTTGTATTGATGTCAACTGTTTTTCTTTTTTGCTATATAGGAGAACGTCCAGCCAAAAAGAAGAGGGGCATCGTTAAAAACGTCAAGCTCGGGCAAGAACTGGAAAATTTGGGACCCGATAAGCGGTTACACGTGGAGGTTGGACCTGATGGTAAGAACCCGGCCAGTTCTCATATCAAAAGCCTTTTGGCCCATACTGTTGGCAGCTACGTGAAGGCAGTACTTCCGATGAATGTGTCGAGCTTCTCTGATTATCCCGATTTGGTCTGGAAACAGTTGCTGGTGCACGTTGGAGTAAGTAATATTGTTATGATCGGTAACATTGGAGCTTCTCTCATTATCCCGATGATTGTTCAATATTGTTATGATCGGTATATATACTTGAATCAATTTTTCTACTTTTGTGTACTTATACATGCCAACTTTTTTTGGTAGTGCTCTTTTGAGATTAATGATCAAACCTGGCTCAAGTGTCTGATCCATAAGATGGCAGCTAACCGTTTCCGGGAATGGAAAAGCAAATGCAGCAGTTTCTATCTTGCAAATCCAGATGTAGTTCCGGATGAGTTTGCCCATCGCCGCGATGAGTGGGACTGGCTTGTGAGCCACTTCAATGATCCTGCATTTCAGGTATTACCACTTAATCACCGTTTTAATTTACAGTACATTCATATAGTTAGGACTCTAAAACTAATCATTTTCAACTGTTCGCCAACAGGCAAAAAGTTCCCAAATGAAGAAACTTAGAGTATGCGAAAATCGGAAAACCCACCATTCAGGCAAGCTGGGCTTCAACTACAGGGCAGAGCGACATCTAAAAAATGGTCACAAAACAGCTCATTTGGCTGCTTTTTTAGAAGTGTACACTGGTGACACGAAAGCCGCACACTTGGTGGTATATTTTTTAACTTGTTACTTGGATTTTTTGGCTTTCATCACTTTAATTCATTTAGATGTTTATCAACGGATTTTTAACGGATGTTTTTGTGTGTATCGTTTTAAATGCGTTGTTTTCTTGTGTGGTTCACTGTATTGAGTAATTGATTTTAGTATTGTGGTGGGATGCCGAGTGCATATATTGTCAATGTGTGGTACATATTTTTTGTTCAAACATTTGTTCATGCATCTTGTTTACAAATTGCAGAATTGCTCGAACATTAATTCATGTACACTGTTTAAAATGTTAAGTCATGATCGCCTTTATTGTTGTTTGTTGTGTATGTTGCTATGAATATTGTCCTGTTATTATGTTGTTAGTAGCTATGTATCTATGCTGTGTATATTTAATTTATGTACACTATGTTTGATGTGTAAGTGGCTGTGTATATATGCTGTGAAAATTGGCATGTTAGGTTGTTAGTGGCTGTGTATGTATGCTGTGAAAATCGCCTTTATTATGCTGTGTGTATAAGGTATCCATTGCTGCAATTTATTCATTGAATTCATTTGCAGGAAAAGATGAAGAACAAGTTGGCTGAACTCATGAATGGGGAAACTGACCTCGATGCTCTAGTAGATCCTATGCCGCTCCGGACCCAATTGGACATCATTGATGAGATTCTGGATCGTCGTAAAGTGAATGGTACTCGGGGTCCGCCTAAAAAGGTTCAAGCTTTTTTGGACATACATGAAGAGCTTGATATGACTAGAGAGGAGCTGAGGAAGGAACAAGTAGAGGCTGCCAGAAAACAGGAGGAGTCGTTGGCTTTAATACAAAGCCTCGCGGATAGGATCAAAGCTCTTGAAGACAAGGGTGGTAATGCGGCAGGGGAGGATGCCTGAGAAGAACTTTGTCATCTTAGTATGACACTTAATTATCTAACTTAGTGAACTTGTTATTTTGAGATTTGGATTGAAACATTGTCATCCAAATCTGTAGGTGGTGTTTTTTGAGATTTGGTTTGAAACTATGTTGTCATCCAAATCTGTAACAGGTGCGTTTTGGTATTTGGATGCGAAATTTAAATCCTGTTGCATATATGTTTCTATATTTTGTTGCATCAATGTCTGTTGCATTGTTTCATTTTTTTTGCAATACGTCAGAAGTCTATGGTGTAAGTGTATAGCGTTGCTTAGCAACTGAGTTGTTGCATAAAAACATGTTGCAATATCCATGTTGCTTAAAATATAGCAATAAACCAGATAACTGTGTTGCGAAAGAATAACTCTAAGGCAACGCAGTAATGTGTTACATAAACGATGTTGCTTAGTACTTTTACAACAACACTGTTATTGTATAAAGACATGTTGCGTAGGCGTTATTGCTTAAAATATAGCAACAAGTTTCAATTTGTATTGCAAAAGATAAACTCTTATGCAACATACCCAGTGCAACAAGTGTACTCTACGTTGCATTAGATAAAAACTTATGCAATACAAATTGAAACTTGTTGCTATATTTTAAGCAATAACGCCTACGCAACATGTCTTTATGCAACAGCTGAAACGTTGCGCAAGTTCGAAGCAACACGTTTTTGCCTCAAGCAACATTTTATTTTCTGTTGCATTAGTGTCAAAATGGCGTAGTGTCTCACGACCCGTTTTTTTTTCCTGCAAAATGCACAATCCTATAAGAAGAAGGGTGTGTCTCATATTACTGACAAAATGAATTCAAGAAGGATTCACCAAGTTAAAAAATTGAAAAGAGGAACAAATTGCTAATGGGAGGACTCAAACATATCCAAGGTCTATCTAAAGGTTGTATGAATATGTATCTTGCCAAGAATATTGATGATGAAGCTATTAACGAAGGAGCATAGCAAAATAGTTTGTACTTTAAGAGAGAAAGCTCAACAATATAGTTGGTCATTGACTCTAGTTGCAGAGATGGAACCTGCATATACAATTCATTGATTTTCAGTCTTACATGCATGACCAGAAAGAAACTAAGATGCATTATTGAAAGGATTAGATCGGATATGATAAACATAGTTTCTTCTTAAGATCCAATTAGTTTTATGTACGTAATTGGAAGAAATATTTGTGTGTGCACACTACACCATTTTACATGCTACGGGACAAACTTTGAAAAGTGTCGCAAAAGACTTGTCACATAAGCATGTTTATACTACATGACTTTGAAACGTTTGTCGCAATTACATGTATATGCGACAATAGTTTATGCCACACGGAGCTTAATGTCTCATAAACCTTTTCTTGTGACAAACCTTTTAGCGACACCAAGATAATGTCCGATTAATATGATAACGCGACATTGTTATACGCGACGTTACATTCACGTCTCTTTTAACCCTTTACGTGACTTTACGCAAGCGACAATACGAGATAATGTCTCGTAATATTGTTAACGCGACATTAATATATGGGACATGTTTTTATGTCCCGTTTAAAATTTTATGCGAGAAAATATACGCGACGATTCAATGTATGTCCCTTAATATTGAAAAGTAGTGAGCTGTATCAGCTGGCGTGACTCACCCGTTTAATTTTGAAATTGTGACTCGGACAGTGAAGAGGGGGGCACCTACCTTTTATGGTTTACGCGACATTGTACGCATAAAAAGTCGTATAAACATAAAAAATTGAATGATGAGTAAAGAGGGCGATCTACCGTTTGGGGATTAAGCGACGTTGGTATCCCAAGTAAGTCGCGTAAACATAAAAAATTAAAATGCAGAACAGAACACACAAGTGTGTTCGAAATTCAATTTTGTTTTGGGGGGAAAGAAATTTTCGGGCGAGGGAGTTTTAAAAATTTAAAATACTTTAAGCGACTTATGTAGTGAATTTATGTCGTTAAACTAAAGTGTTGGGCCAAAAATAAAAGCCCATACACAATCCATGGCCAAATTTCAAAATTTCTTCTAAGTGTTGGTAACCCTAACACTCTTAACACGGGATGGAGCTCCACATTCGCCTTCTCCTCCTCCTCCTCCTATATCCCGCTCCAATTTCCAGCGACGAAGCAATGCCGACTCAGTCAGGGCTTGCTCTCGCCAACACGGAATCAATCCGATCATTCATAGTCACAGCTTCCGGCGATGCAAATCTCTTTGAAGATCTGCAACAAGAAGCTTCTCGTATTTCATCACAACCGTCCGTTTCCTACAAGTCGATCCGAGAAATACGGTCCACATCGTCGTCCTCGACGGCTCGGCCTGACCTAGCTCAACTTTTGGATGTATCGGTTCTTGTTTTCAATAGCCCTCAACCAGGGAAAAGGTAGTTTATTGGGTAGTTGTGCGGAGGATAGATGATGTTGTGATTGATTTTAAATGATTTGAGTTTTGCAGAGTGAGGAATTAAAGGAAAGGCTGAGGAAGCTGGCGGATATGGAAGAGATGAAGGCTTATAGAGAACTTGTTAAGGATATAACGCCTAAGAAGGATCCTGAGCCTTTTTCAACCTACCAGGATCACTCACTTTTCAGTGTTTTAATCTTTTGAGTGTTTTCACTCACTTCTAGCTATTTAGAATTAGATTACACAGAAGAAGCAGGAAATCAGAAATCCCAGAATTGTATGGTCCTTAAAGCGACAAATATCTTTTCAAGGTTGTAACGTAATGGTGTTTATACGACAATAATATATTTTATATTATACGCGTATGTTTCCTAAAGCGACAAATATAATTTCATATTTGTAACGTAAGGATGTTTATACTACGAATTGGAAAACAAGTAAGTCAGTTAACCCGGCAAAATTTGGATTGGAAATGTAGTGTATGCCTTGCACCAAGTCGAACTCGTTCTAATGTTTTTGGGACATATAGAAATGAATGTCGCATAAGAGTTACAGTTTACGCGACGTTTCGTCATTTTTTTTGTCGCATGGACATTACGCTACTTGGATTTCGCGACCTATTTTACGCGACATTGTTTTGTCACATAAACTTTATGCGACTAATTTAGGGATTTATGCGACGGAAAAAAAATGTCTCCTAATCTGAAAAATGGTGTAGTGGCATAGACCAATGCCAAAACCCTTAGATACGTAAGAGATATATCCTGGACCGTTAAATTACTGATAAATTGGACTGTTATGATCGAGTATGCGGATGACATTTTCATCAATTATTTTTGACATATATTTGGATAACAAGAGTGCACAAAACACTGTTAAATTACCCCAAGTTATTATAATCATATCAGATCATCTAATCAAGCACACTGGAAGTTAGATGTGGAAGATTCGAACCATGGAGTTTTTACAACAAATAATCATATGATCACTAAATGAAGTGTTTTTTAGCCCTTTATCTCTTGGAAGAAGAAGATACGTTATACACTGAACAATTTATCTCTATAAATTTGTAAACTACAACTACAAGAAAATCAAACCAATACATTCCAAGGATGTTGTCCTTGTTGCACTACTTGTTGGGAACACATTATAATAAAAAGTTATTCTGATAACACTAAAAACAATCCAAAATTTATTATTCCGATAGATTATTGACTCGGTAAATAAATACACATTAATGGTGACATTCTCTAGATACAAAAGGTGACGCCAACTTTGTTGGATTTGCTAAACCCTATCTGTATGAATTTGGACCTGCACAAAAATAAACTCTCACATGCAGGTCGGCTTGTCTGCCTTTTCAATTCTCCACATCACCAGATGATCAAAGCCTTGGAGCAGATGTGAGGGTGTGGAACAAAACGACGGGCCCAGCAGGGTAGATCGGGCGAGAGCTTGCTTGGGACACCAGAGTTCCATGGTGTACGGCTGCTGATCTAACTGATGCTGTTGTTTGAGCCTAGTTGATAAGCAGTGAAGCTCTGAGTAGCCAGATAATGGAAGATGATTATCAATGCCCAAGGTGTTGTGTTTATGTTTCGCTCCCCGCAACTAGAGGCAAATAGCCGCTTGCCCGATGACCGATGATACTATAAATTCAGAACCCTGCGTCATATGACACGCCATTAATATTCATGAAATCAATCTCATTGGGAGCATGCCGGAGATCACCAGAAGTGACAATATGCATCGATTTTAAGCAAAACTCACTACACCATTTTGCCCCATATGCAACAAGACATGGCACGCCGTTGCAAACGACATGTTGCATAAAGTCTATAGCAACACGTGACTTATATTGCTTATGTTCCCCGTTGCGTAAGACACCTAATGCCACATATCAAAAGCCTCCGTCGTCTCCCTCGTTGCGTAAGACCACCTTAGGCAACATGTAGTTACGCAACATACCATTTTACGTTGTTTAAGAATATTACGCAACAACCTCAAAAGCAGCATATGAACATCCGTTGCATAAGTAACATAATGCAACATGATCTATAGTGACATATGGTCTCGCGTTGCGTAAGAGAGCCTATGCAATGCATTCAAAAACAACAAGAACACCTGTGTTACGTTGGATATCCTATGCAACAACCGTGGTTTGAATAGTATGTTTTTGTTGCTTAAGTGTCTCATTTATTTTGAAAGGACAGAAATTATGAAACTCGTACAACATTGAAAGCGGTTGTTGAGCTACTTTTGACTTACGCAACAAGAATTGTACGGACACGTTGCGTAAAGTTTGAATGTTTGTAAAATCTTGTACTATTGGTTTAATTAATTTTCCTTGTCTCATTTTCGATTCCCTACACACATAGAGTTCCATACATGCGGCTAACCAGAACGATGCCAACATTGCTCGATCTGAATATGAAGAAGATGATGTACATGATCATGAGGATGTTGAACTTTTGGATGAAAATGATGATTATTCAAATGAGGAGGATGATGCCAATGACGATCAATGGTGATCATATGTTAAGGGGTTATTATTGTATCTAATGCAACACAAGTTTCTGTTTCCGTTGCGTAAGACTATTTGCAATTTGGGAGGTAAAATTTAGGAAAGGAGGGAATGAAAATTATGCACCAAAATTTGTTTTTGTGTTTCCCGCCAACTCTATTGCAACGTAACTACGTTGTGTCGTTGCGTAAGGCAAAAACGAATTTATGGGAGGTAACATTTCGAAAAGGAGGGAATTAAAATTTAATTCCAAAATTTTTGTTTATGTTCCCGCCATTATCTAATGCAACGCTGTCATAAATAGTCGTTGCGTAAAGTGAATAGTCAATTTTTGGTGGGAAAATTTGGAAGAGTTGTGTTTGAAAATTAGGTGGGAAAATGTAAAATTTGGTCCCAAAATTTTTATTTGGGTTCCCCTCAAACGTAATGCAATATGCACTTATGCAACAGGGGGTTTCATATTGCAAAATTGAGGGTTACGAGGGTTAGGAGGGTTTTGAGGGTTATGAGAGGGTTATGCAATATTATGCTATGATTTAATTGAGTGATCAAACAGTACATAAGGGTTATGTGATGTGATGTTATGCTACAAGTTATTGTTAGATCAAACAATGCATAAGGGTTATGTGATGTTATGTTACAAGTTATTGTTAGATCAAACAATGCATGAGAGGGTTATGCACTAATGACAATTGTTACATCAAACAATGCGTGTTCATGAGTTGAAGGCAAGATCACAAATGCATTAGGTGGAACATAAGAGGAGTAATGTTATGAGTTGAAGGCAATAATCACAAATGCATAAGGTGGAACATAAGAGAGTAGTTATGTTATGAGTTGATTGAATTAGTGATCAAATGCATAAGGTTGTTAATGCACTAATGAGAGCTAGCTTTCAATTCAAATGCATAAGATGGAACAAAAGATGTACAAAAGGGTTTAGATAATGATACATATGTGACAAATGCATAAGGTTGTACATAAGGTTTTTTATGTTATGAGTTGTGTGAATTATATTAATCAAATGTATATGGTTGTTCGATTAAACTTGGTTTGATGATAATGCATTAATATGAGTTAGCAAAGCACTAATAGCAAATGTATCATGTATGTAACATGTTCGATTAATATGAGTCATAAGGTTTAATTATGTTATGTTCAAATGCATCATGTATATCCAATGTATCATGTATCATGTATCGTGTATCAAATGTATCATGTATCAAATGTATCATGTGTGTAACATGTTCGATTAATATGAGTCATAAGGTTTAATTATGTTATGTTCAAAATGTATCATGTATATCCAATGTATCATACTCTGAGTGTCCATGGCGCCGCCCACACTAGTGTCGAAGAAGGTGAGAAACCTCGATGACATCCTGTCCGATCGTCTTGCAAAGAGCCCGAAAAAGGGTAATGCACTGATAAATTAGTGTTCAATTTATTTAACTTGGTATAATATAAAGTTTAGGTTCATAATATAAGGTTTTTGTCATAATGTTTAGGTGTATAATAAAGTTTATGTGTATATATTATAAGCTCAAGGTTTATAATACAAGTGTTTTTTGATAGTAATACAAGTGTAATTGGTACAAAGTAAAGTTTAATTTCATATATTATAAGGTTTGAAACAAGTGAAAGGGTTGTGAGATTTGTTCTGAGATGTTAGTTAGATTTGTCAAATACATAAGGTTGTGAGATTTAACGTGGTTAAAGGGTAATGCACTAATGAATTAGTGTTCAATGTCGATATACATTAACGGTTAATTATTAATTTGATATAAATCTTATATTAAGTGTAGTGTTAAGGGTAATATGATTAATGGAATCAATATTAGATCCTATTAAGTATTAATTAAACCATATTTACAAAATCCTTTATTTTCTTTTTATATTTTGGGCTGAAGCTTAATGAAGCCCAACAATAAACGTGGCTTTTTAATTGAACATTTAGGGTTTTCAACTTACAAACTCTCAATCTCTGTCCACCCGCCTCACACTTCTCTTCTCCATCTCAAATCGCCATGTTAGCTTGAAACCCTAAGATACATCCTCCGTTACACCGGCCTCGTCGATTGCCAGAATGAAATGCGACCTTGGATTGCTCTTCCTTTTCGATTTCAGATCGTTTGACTTCTGCGTCTTCGCTGCTGTGGCTCCTCCCATTATTTTCAAGAGCCAATCTCTCACGTAAGTTTGCCATATTCCAATGCTAGTGCACTTTCTCTGAATCTGACAAAGAACTTTTGTGCAACTAATTTGATACTGTTTGGTGTGCAACAGAGGTATTTTGCTTGCAATTCAATTTCTGACTTGGAGTGCTTTTGTGGCAGTAAGTCCCCAACTCTTGTTCGTTTCATCTAAGATTTGCTAAGGCCTTGGATTATAAAGAAATTGCTCATTTAAAATTTGTCTTCTCTTTGACAGATAATCTACTTAATTGGGTTTGGCTTTTTCACCATTGAGTCGTTAGTGAGCATTTGGGTTATTCAGGTATTTATAAATTAATGAAACTCTTAAAAATTAATGAACAAGATTTTCGTTAGTGAGCATTTTGTTTCTCAAAAGTTAAAGACATCTAGATACAAGGTTATTTTTGCTTGTTTACCAAATACTTGTTACTTTAATGTTTATTTTTTTCTAGTATGTTCCGATGGATTACTTGTGATACATGAAAATGGTGTCTAGTGAAAATCATGATTCATTTGGATGTGGAGGATGTAGACCCAACTGGAAATTATTGATGAGAGGTGATGGGGCGTCGTAAAGGGAGTGCTATTACGGGGTGCCTAAAAAGCTTCAAGTTTATTTGGAAATACGGGAAGAGCTTGAGATGACTCGAGAGGAGTTGCGGAAAGAACAAGTAGAGGTTGTGCGAAAAGAAGAGGAGTCTCGAGCAATGATGAAACGTCTCGAGGAAAGGATACAAGCTCTTGAAGAGAAGTCAATGGGGAATGCAACAAGAGATGATGACCCTTGAACTTCGTCGTTTTAGGGTGAACTTTAATTACCTAAGTTTTTTTGTTTACTATATTTTCAAATTTAGAATGAAACTATGTCATCCAAATTTGTAAGTGTTTTTTGATCTTTGGATTGGAACTTTTAATCCAAAGAAATATGGATTTTTTGTTGGATATATGTTTCATATCTTTTGCAATACTTCAGAAGTCTATGGTGTAAGCGTATAGCATTGTGTAGCAACTGAGTTGTTGCATAAAAACATGTTGCAATATCTCTGTTGCATAAAATATAGCAACGAACCTGAATAAATGTGTTGCGAAAGAATACATCTAAGGCAACGCAGTAATGTGTTACATAAACTATGTTGGTTGGTACTTGCGCAACGACAACGTGTTGCATTATACCACGTTGCATTATCCCTGTTGCATAAAATTTGGCAACGAAGATGCATTTTGTGTTGCGTTAGAAAACATCTTATGCAACACAATTTTGAGACTAGTTGCTAAATTTTAAGCAATAGCGATTACGCAACATGAGATTATGCAACGGGGGTAACGTTGCGCAAGTTCTAAGCAACACGATTTTAGCTTAAGCAACGTTTTATTTTCTGTTGCATATGGGGCAAAATGGTGTAGTGACTCTAGGACAAGTTTTCAAAGAAATTCAGTCAGAGAAGGTTTTTTGTAATCTTTCTACACCATCCATGATCTCTCTACTTATTGTTGCAGTTGGGTCACCCCGTGGGCCAGCTCTTAAAGATAATTTGGAGGTTCACACCGGAGTTTTTAAATCTTGAGATTTCATTATTGAAATGCATTATTCAAGGGTGTAGTTCAAAGGTGTGTATCTCATAGAGTCAAAATCTATTCTTATTCAAAATCAGTAATTGTAATCAACCCCATCTAGATCTTCATATGCTAATCTCTACATCAAAATTAGGTGCAAACTTCTCTCAATATACCAGTTACAAAATTTGGCAAAATTCTTTGATGAAATATGTGATCCGGATCATAAACACAACATCAATTTGTAGTCGATGCTCTCTTTTGCAACATTAGGAATCAGATTTTAAAGAGGTGACAAGTACATAGTGAGACAAAATATAACATCATCCTAGCTTAACAATTATATCGAGTTGACATCACGCTCACCTGTTAGATTATTGACTCAATAAGTCTATTGACAATTTGGAGCTGCTTATCCTCTTTCCTCGAAGGTTGCTTGTTCTCCATCGCTGAATGTTGCCACCTTTAAAGGTTAGGGTTTCTTGTTATGATCACTAGGGTTTCAGTTTGTTCAGAACATATTTATAGAGCAGCATAGTGTGGGTTGGGCCTTGATATACAAAGGCTATGTCAAGTGAATTAGTCAATAAAAACACTAAAGCTCAAAATAAGATAGACCCTTTTTAGTTTTTATGGGTAAATTAGATAGACACCTTTTTATGGGTCGATGAAGATAAAGCCTTTGAAACACAGAAAACACAAAAAATCCGAAAATTTTAGGTATACAAATCTACCAGTTATGAGCTAGAAATGATAATCAAACAGATTAATGATGATGAACTCTAAATTTTGAATAAAGATATGCGATAGATTAAGAATTTTGTACAACGACGTCAATTTAGTGATCTTGTCTGAGTGATCCATATATTGTTTTCTGCAATTCATCGATATGTTCGTCTAGAGCTATCGTTAAAACAGTTAACCGATAAACAAGTTTTCTGGTCTGTTCATTCACTTACGGTTCTTGATATTTAAGACAAAGAGGACGCACATGACACTAAGATACATAATCAAAACTTATAACTAAAATATAATGTCAACCGAAAGTCTAAAACAATACCGAAAGTCCAAAACAAGAGTGTTATGTCAGTTCTAAGTGCAATCATAACCCAAGTGATCAGCATATCTTTTTAAGCACACGGAAAGTAGTCTCTCCGTAAGTAACTGATGAGCATGCTCAGTGGATTAGAATGATGAAATAGTGCCTAGAGTATTATTAGCTTTAACATCAGCTTTGAGGTCAATCAGATTAGATAGCTAGGGAGAGCAGCTATAGGAGCGTCCGGCTACTTAGCTTGTAAACAGAAAACGGATAACCGAAACAATGGAATATCATAAAGAGACACATTCAAAAAAAACAAAAGAAATGGAAACGTCAATATGAATTATACTTCATTTTAAAGCTCTTGAAAATTCAAAAACACTGTGCACAGAAATGAATCAAAAGGCAAATATAACTTAAATAGAAAATGTAATTGTCCTTCATTGGAGAACTACAAAAAATTAAAATAAGCAAACAACTATAGGTCAATACTTGAACATAACTAGCAAGATAAGTAGATCAAAAGAATGTATCACTTTACGCCTTATGCAGGGTTTTCTCATGATGTCCCGATGTCGTCGACTGCTAGTCATAAACTCATAATGAAATGAAGGCCCAAAACACCTAATTAACCAAGCCAGCAACTTGCCCTAATTAAGGACACCCTGAAGCTGGGGAGTGTGTGCTGACCTTTTGGAAGGATCTTGTTCACCAGCTAGCTTGTTGTTGGAACCCCACCAAAGACAGCTTCGTGCCGCAGTCTTATCGAAGGTCTTGCAGATCTTGAAGCTAATATGTCTGCCTCTGCACTGCCATAAAAGCTAATGTGTTGGGGTATTAACCTCAAGGTGCCGATTTCATTGAGTCTGTTGTTTAACTACTGCGGTAAGAGCTTCAAAGAGTAATTGTACTGTTTTATATATTGTTCCTTGGTATTGATGCTTTGAATTTTAATCAAAGAGTAATTACTTTATTTACAACAAGAATCATCATACATTCTTAATCCAAACATTAAACAGTTTCAACTCTACTATATATATGCCACCACGTACATATATCACATAACTGTAGAAGATAATACACTGCAACAATCGAAATCCTTATTTTTTCCTCAACAGCTCTTTTTAACCATGGAAAATGTAAGAAGACACGACCAAGCTCGGTCGGAATTTTGGGAAGGGAACACAAGCCCTAGGTTTCTCAATTTGGAATCTTAATTGACTTCAAAAAAGAATACAAAGCTGAGTTTAAACAAAGACTAAAAGCAGGAAAATAAAACAAAACGACAGAGTTTTGGACCGAGACTAAAAAACGGAAAGGCGCCTGCTGAAGCTGATCAGATAGGAACAATGATGGTGGTCTCCGCCGATCTGCTTCAATACCCCCCCCTCAAGCTGGAGAGTGTAAGAAGTTGGACACTCCCAGCTTGCCGAGAAGACGATGAAGATGCTCAGATGGAAGTTGCTTCGTGAACAAGTCGGCAGGTTGAGCAGCGGAAGGAAAGTAGGAAGCAACAATGGTGTTGTTGTTGATATGATGTCTGATGAAGTGACAGTCCAACTCGATGTGCTTTGTTCTTTCATGGAAAACTGGATTCTTTGCAATATGAAGAGCAGCTTGGTTGTCACAGTGAAGAGAAATAGGTGTTGGAACTTGAGCTTGCATGTCGGAAAGGAGCCTGATCAACCACAGGATTTCAGAACAAACTGTCGCCATGGCCCTGTACTCAGACTCAGCTGAGGATCTTGAGACAATGGCCTGTTTTTTGGTTTTCCATGAGATGAGAGAATGACCAATAAGAGTGCAGAAACCAGTGGTGGAACGTCTTGTTTTTGGGCAAGCAGCCCAGTCTGCGTCACAATAAGCTGTGAGGGAAAGCTTGGAACTAGCTGAGAAAAACAAGCCTTGTGCTGGTGCTTGTTTGATAAATCTGAGGAGTCTCTTAGCAGCTTTGAAATGGTCTTCATTGGGAGCACTTATGTATTGGCTAAGTATGTGAACCGAGTGAGAGAGATCAGGTCTAGATATTGTGAGATAAATCAATTTACCAACCAATTTTCTGTAAGGCATGGGATCTTCCATTAGAGTAGCAGAAGACAAACTCAGTTGGTGCTTGATGGGAAGAGGTGTCTTGGCAGGTTTACACTCCAGCATATCATGTTCAGTTAGCAAATCAAGGGCATACTTTCGTTGATGGATGAATATGCCAGATGGATTTCTTGCAACTTCAAGGCCTAAAAAATACTTCAGGTTGCCAAGATCCTTAATCCTGAATTTTTCATGGATAAAGACTTTAACCCTTTCAATTAGATCAATAGATGTGCCTGTAAGAAGAACATCGTCCACATAAACTAGCAAGATGATGAAGTCAGATCCTTCAGTGAGAGAGAATAGAGAGTAGTCATTGAGGCTTTGAGTGAATCCAAATTCAACTAAAGCTTCAGAAAATTTTGAGAACCATTGTCTTGGTGCTTGTTTCAAACCATATAGACTTTTTGTCAACTTACACACTTTGCCCTCTGCTCTTTCTGATTTGAAATAACCAGGAGGGAGCTGCATATACACATCCTCATCCAGGGAACCATGAAGGAAGGCATTGTCTACATCCAATTGAAAGATGGGCCAGGTTCTGATGGCAGCAATAGCCAGGAGACATCTAACAGTGGTCATCTTTGCGACTGGAGCAAATGTTTCATTGTAGTCAATACCCTCTATTTGAGTGAAGCCTTTTGCCACAAGTCTGGCTTTGTACCTCTCTACTGATCCATCAGATTTTAGTTTAATTTTGAATATCCACTTGCTTGCAGTAACAGGCTGATTAGGAGGTAAATCAGTGATGATCCAGGTATTATTCATTTGAAGAGCAGCAACTTCTCTGTCCATGGCTTCACTCCATTTTGGGTCTTTGCTGGCTTGAATATATGACTTTGGTTCTTTAAGATTAGCAACAGCAACAGAGAAAGTAGAGTGACTGGTGGAACAAATAGAGTTACTTAAGAACTTGTCAATAGAATAAGGAGATTTCTTAGCCTTTGTTGTATTGCAGATGTAGTTATTGTGCCAAGTAGGAATTTGACGTTGTCTGGTTGACCTCCTTACTGGAACGACTGCTTCACTTTCATCATTGGGTTCCATAAGCTCAGGGTGAATGATGTTGTCAGGAACATTAATCTCAGGAACAGGAGTAGTGTAATCAGCATTAACATTAAAGGGCAATGGGATAGACAGGTTAGCAGTGTCATTGGGAACTTCTTTTTCACTGAAATCCTTAAAGGGAAAAATATTTTCAAAGAAAATGACATCTCTGCTGATAGAGACTTGATGACTTTGAAGATTGTAGATTTTGTAACCCTTTTGAGCATAGGGATATCCCAGAAAAACACAAGGAATAGCCCTTGGATCCATTTTATCTCTTTGATGAGCCAAAGTGCTCACATAACATAAACATCCTATAACTCTCAGATGGTTTATGTGTGGAGGAGTTCCAAATAGCTTTTCAAAAGGAGTCTTAAAGCCAAGCACACTGCTGGGAGACCTGTTAATCAGGTATGTAGCTGATAGAACACAATCTCCCCAAAACATCTTTGGGAGATTGGCTTGAAATCTGATAGCCCTTGCAACATCTAATAAATGCATGTGTTTCCTTTCAACCACACCATTCTTCTGAGGTGTATATGTGCATGAGCTTTGATGAACACAACCTCTCATGATCAAGTAATCTTTAAGAACAGAATTGAAGAACTCACTGCCATTATCTGACCTGAAGTTTTTGACTTTCTTACTGAATTGAGTATTAACCATCTGAAAGAATTGGATAACAATGGTGGAAACTTCAGATTTTTGCATTATCAGAAAAGTCCAAGTATTTCGACTAAAATCATCCACAAGAGTCAAGAAAAATTTACAGCCAGTCACAGTACTTGTAGAGAAGGGACCCCAAACATCAGCATGTATGAGTTCAAAAGGTTCAACAGACTTATGCTGACTTAGAGGAAAAGGCAGCCTTGCTTGCTTGGCCATAGGACAGACTTGACAGTGAACATCACAATCATCTAGCTCAGCATTGTCTGGAAGAAAAGATTGCATCTTCTTCAACTTATTTATAGGAAGATGCCCCATTCTCTTATGCCATAAAGTGGAGGAAGCTTTCTTGATGGTAGTTGTACATGTGGACTTGATGTTGTTGCATTCCAACTCTAACTGATACAGACCATTGACCTTCTTACCAATCCTCAAATTGGTCTTGTGGACAGGGTCCTGAATCATACATATATCTTTAGAGAACTGAATATTGCAGTTAGAGTAACTAGTCAATTTGCCAACTGAGATAAGATTGAACTTGAACTCTGGAACATAGTAGACTTCTTGTAAGATAATGATGTTGCTAAGAGCAATTTTACCAGCTAGTTTTACCTGACTAGTCTTACCATTTGGTAGCAGGACTGTACAGCCATTGGTAACTTGGTGTATATCAAATAGCAAATCAATATTGCAGGTGAAATGATCAGTGGCACCACTGTCAATAATCCACTCAACTAACTTGTTATTTAATTTGCTAGAAAGTAAGCAAATACCTGCCATATGGGCCACATTAGCACTCAGGCTATTTTCTCCATCACTTTCATTGTTCTTCAGTAAAGCAAGCAGCTGATTTATTTGAGTACCACTGAGTTGAGGAGCAGACTCATTCTTGTTGATCTTTGAAGGGACATGGTCATAATTTTCACTAGAACTACCAGCAGCAGTGACATTAGCAGCTTTAGTGTTGGTGTTGCCTCTAGCATAATTGTTTCTTCCTTTGTACAACTTGTGACCTGGAGGGTAGCCAACAAGCTTGTAGCAGAATTCCTTGGTATGACCATTCACTTGACAATGAGAACAGAATGGTATTCCTCTAGGCTTTCCTTGATAACCTCTTGTCTGATTCCAATTCTTAGCACTGTTTTCAGAGCCTTGCTGTCTGCTATACATGGCCAAGGCCTCAACAGAATTTTGTTTGGTCACATTCTGTTGGCTTTCATCATTCAAGGCCATATCATACACCACATCCAAATTAGGTAATTTTCTCAAGGCTAAGATGTGAGTTCTGATATAAGCATATTCATCATTCAAACCCATTAGAAATTCAATAACTCTATCATCCTCTCTTTCTTTAGCACTTTCTTTGTAGTTGATACATGTACTGTCTTCATCACAGCCAGTCCTCTTGCTCATGGAGTCAAGTTCTTTCCAATAGCCATTCAATTTCTCAAAGAAATTAGCAATATCAAGATCACCTTGCCTTATGTTACTAATTTCCTTTTTGACATAAAACTTTCTTGAGACATTTGAGCCAGCATACCTGGAATGAAGGATGCGCCACGCACTAGCAGCATCTTTGGCATGCAAGATATGACTGACAACTTTCTTTGAAACAGAGTTCAACAGCCATGTCATGATAACATCATTGCAACGTTTCCATTTTACACTTAGAGCTGGATCACAAGGTTTAGGGTGGTTACCTTCCACAAATTCAAGTTTGGCACGAACGGACAAGGCAATCTCCATTGATTTCGCCCAAGAAATAAAGTTCTGTCTACCAAGGAGGACTTCGCTCACAATGGAAGAGCCAGTGATTTCATTGCTATTAAAGTGATACAGATCATCTGCAGCCAGCTCTGGTTGAACATGAGCCGGAACCCTTGCCATAGCGAAGGAGCAGGAAACAACGCACACTTACAGCGAATCAATAGGACGACTCCAAGAAAAAACAGCGGATCAAATAACCTGCTCTTGATACCATGTAAGAAGACACGACCAAGCTCGGTCGGAATTTTGGGAAGGGAACACAAGCCCTAGGTTTCTCAATTTGGAATCTTAATTGACTTCAAAAAAGAATACAAAGCTGAGTTTAAACAAAGACTAAAAGCAGGAAAATAAAACAAAACGACAGAGTTTTGGACCGAGACTAAAAAACAGAAAGGCGCCTGCTGAAGCTGATCAGATAGGAACAATGATGGTGGTCTCCGCCGAGCAGCACCGCCGATCAGCTTCAATAGAAAAGTCTACGTCCTTGAGGCACACATCATCGGGCCAATAGTACCACCTCACTTTAATTTTGACATGGGAGGCTGATCGCGCTGCAAAAACCCTCTGGTGCCTAGGATCGATGGATCTGCTCATGCATTTGAAAAAGATCAAATATATCCACTAAACAAGTTGGTTCAATGCTTGTGACATACAATATTGTGGCTGACAGAAAATTATAAGGGAAACATGCATATACCCCTAGCAGTAATCTCTATGCAAACACACAATTTATTTCTATGGAAGCAAGACATTATTATATATAAAACAATTTAGCTAATTAATAACATCATATCATCATTGGTTGGGGATCCTAGAAGCATCTGCTCGAAGGCCAACTTAGATCTAGTTTGTAGCTTATAAGTTAAGACATTTTCTTGTAGTGGGATGATATTATAGAGTGCTCACAGTATCAAGGAAGGAGCTTTTCCTCATCTGTTTGGTCTTAGCTGACCATCCTCTAATGCGGTCCTTCATACCAATCTGGTTATATATAGTATATTTGGCCTGCCAAGAAAATGAAAGCACTGCTAAAATAGATGAAACTAATATATTTATACAAATTACAAGTTCTAAAAACCAAGTATAAGTAGCTCTTAAATATTCGAACACAACATAATAAAAATATATAATGGAAACAAGATTTTATTTCCTTGATCTATATAAGAGTTTAGACATATGTACCGTACCTTAACCTTGTCCAGTAACTTCCTCAGAACCTGTGGGTTGTAGCATCGGCGCCTTGGATATTTTCTGAGTACTTTGTTCAGTACCCTTGGAATACTTGTTGTCTATCTTTAAAAAAAAAATGTTAGATCACATGTAGATTGAAATATTGATGCGTATCTCACAGTTGCCGCTTTACTCATTTGGGCTTTAAATACAATGAGATATGTAAGAATTAGGGATCATGTGATACCTCGAGCAATGCTCCTCGGACGAATGTATGATCGGTGCAAAGAGCAACTCAAGAAATTTCTCTAATGTTGTCCGGTGTACGTTTCTTTGTTGATTTTGTCCATGTCTGGCTTCTATGAAAAACTTATCAAATCAGTGATCCAAGACGTAAAAAGACAAGGTATATATATACATGCAATAAATGTGAATCAAATTCATTTTATACACACTTACATATATAAAATCACTTACCTAGCATTCCCTGAAAACGTTGTCGATCGCCAATCAGTGAACATCATGAGGATGAGTTGCCAGCCGACCGTCGAATTCCTCTGTCCATAGTCCAATTACTATATAGGAAGCAAAACATTAAATTAGCCTTACAACAACTATGCCGAGTTTTTTACTATCAAAAAAGCAAAACTATGCCGAGTTTACATCGTTCACCTGATAGATTATTGACTCGATCGGATTCTAACTCTTGACAATTTTGTCTTCTTTCCTCGGTGGTTGCTTGTTCTCTCATCGCTCCTTTGAAAGGTTAGGGTTTCGTGTAAGAATATAGGGTTTCAGTTAGGTTAGAACATATTTATGGAGCAGCATAGTGGACTGGGCCTTGAAATACAAAGGCCAACTTTTAATTTTCAGTATGAACAAAAAGTGAATTAGTTGATAAGAATATCCTAATCTTCTGATAAGGATATCCTAATCTTTTTATGGGTAAATTAAGATAGGCCTTTTTTAATGGAAATTAAGATACGCCTTTGAAAAACACAAAATACAACCAACCTAAAAAGCTTTCAGCTTTTGAGCCTGAAATGATAATCCAAGATATTAATGATGAATTCAAAATTTTGAATAAAGATGTGATAGAAGCAGAGTTTCCTGAGGACATCTCGATTTGGTGATGATCACAAAGATGGATTTGTTATGAGATCAATATTGTCATCTTGGATCCATAAATATATGTTTGTCCAGATCGTTAAAATAGCTAATTAACCGGTAAACAAGTTTTTAGGCTGGCTCGTTTACTTTCAGTTCTAGATATTTAGATAAGGAGCACTTGACATTGAAATAAAGTCTCTGTATTGTGAAAATATTTGAAAACACTATCAAACTTTATGATTGAATGACAACTGAATATCCGAAACAAAACGTTGAGCAAACCTAAATGTTTAGTGTGTTATGTCTCATCCTTAAGAGAGCAATCAACCCAAGTGATCATGAGAAGGTCATTTAAGCACCCTGGAAGTCTCATGGAAGGGTCTCTTCGTCTTCATAAGTAAACTTAAATGTTTATTGGTGAATATCCATAGTTTAATGCCCTCCTGAAGAATAGTGTTTATACCCAATGATGGGAGGGTGTGCTTAATGTAGATAAAAGTGGCAATCCTATATGTAATTTTTCCAAGCAACATGCACAACGCTTCAAAAGCCCTTATAATCTCCCTCAACTAGCTTATTCTTCTGATCTAGCCGATCCAAATTTTTCCCCCACATGGCTTCCCAGCCTCATTTGAGATCTCCAGTCTTTAACAGAAGCATTATTCCCAACTCTGCAACTTAACACTACTATATAAACCTCATGTACAAACCCCTCCATCAACACTACATCATACTAACCTCTCTCTGTCGTAGCTTGAGTTGTTGCCAAGTATTTATTTATTTTGTTAAACATCAATGGCTTCCAAGGAATTAGCAACAACAGTCCTTCTGCTATCCCTCAATCTCCTTTTCCTCAAAATGGTCACTGCCACACCGGTCTCATGCCCTCCACCACCTCCTAAAGGCCACAAACATCATCACCGCCACCCAAAACTCCCAATAACAAAGCCAGCAACTTTGCCCAAAGGACACCCTAAAGTTGGAAGTATGTGCTGAGCTTTTGAATGACCTTGTTCACCTTGTTGTTGGAACCCCACCAAAGATTCCGTGTACTGCAGTCTTATCGAAGGTCTTGCAGATCTTAAGGCTGCTGTCTGCCTCTGCACTGCTGATGAGTCGAGTTTTCGACTCATTTATCGTCATTCTTCACTATAGTTTTGAATCGTTTCTGACGATATTTTGATGTCATTTGACCTCTATCTCTACATTTCAGGTAGAAAACAAGTTTCCCCCATGGTCAATGCCTAAATGTGAAGATTGGTTGAGTTTCGGCGCAAAAACAAGGAGTTTCGGGGCAATACCGAGCATATTGACCTTTGCAACTTGTTTTGGACGCCCAGGGCGCATACGGTGTCCGAATTGGTTGCTTCAAAGCTTGTTGGAAAGCTAACTCAAAGGGCTACAACTCTCCAGTTGATGCCAAGACCAAATTCGGACGGGAGGACCACCAGTCGATCGACTGGGAGTCCAGTCGATCGACTGTTTAAACAACTCAGCAGCTCCTCAGACTGTGTTCTTCGTGACCTTTGCGACTTGTTTTGGACGCCCAGGTCGCATACGGTGTCCGATTTGGTTGATTCAAAGCTTGTTGGAAAGCTAACGCAAAGGGCTACAACTCTTTAGTTGACGCCAAGACCAAATTCGGACGAGAGGACCACCAGTCGATCGACTGAAAGTCCAGTCGACCGACTCGATTGAAACTCAGGAGCTCATCATATCTTGCACATCCCAGTCGACCGACTGGGAGTCAAGCA
Organism: Rhodiola chrysanthemifolia; assembly: GCA_033675395.1. Classification (NCBI taxonomy): domain Eukaryota; kingdom Viridiplantae; phylum Streptophyta; class Magnoliopsida; order Saxifragales; family Crassulaceae; genus Rhodiola; species Rhodiola chrysanthemifolia. The sequence goes on from CM066204.1 coordinate 37,880,066, forward strand.
AAGCCCAGTCGACCGACTGGATGAAAAACTCAGATTTCTGCACCCAGATTTCAGCCGAATCTATAAATAGAAAGAGGGCTTTTTGGACCAAGTGTGGAGGTTTTTGGGGAGAAGAAGATTAAGAAAAGAGGTCAACCAAGGTCATCAATCATCATCCAACCAAGGAGAAGTGAAGATCAAGGGAGTTCAAGGATTAATCATCCTATTTCTATCCCTCTTCTATTCTACTTGTTGTGTAAAAACCCTACTCACACCATGTTGTCTTACATGATGTGTGAGTAGTGGATCTTGTGTTTTGAGGGTCTTATGATCCTCCTTGGTACTCAATGATCATTGTATACACATTTGAATGGATTTATTGAAGTTGATTTCATTTTACTATGCTCTTCATGTTAGACATGTCTCTAAGTGTTTGATAAAATGCCTAAGTGACATGTTTGTGTTAGAACTTTGATCTAAGTATTGAAAGAGCTTAGTGATGGTTTGGATGTAGTAAAATTGAACTTAACCAACGTTTATGAGAGTAAATGCATGGTGAGAGGTAAACTAGAACTTTATGCATGTAGCATTTATGGGAGTAAATGCTAAATAGTGGATCAATACTCTTTAATTAGTGAGATCCTAGCTAAGATGGCTTGACTAGGATTAAACATGCATGGTTTGTTCAATTCTAGTCTAAGCTAGGTTTTAAACCTATCAACCTCTTAAATGATTAAACTCTTGTATACATGATCATTGGAATTTGCCAAGGAGGGGAGTAACCCCTCGAAACACCTCCTACTTATCTTTTATCCCTAATTACTCGCCACATAGGATTTAGATATATACACCCTTTTACACATTTTTGGTTTAGAATAGCCGAATGGAAACACAATCTTAAATAGTGCGTGTGCTTGGCTTGCTCCTTTGGGTTCGACCCGGTACCCTACCGGTCATTTATAAATGTTTTGACTTACTACCGACCCTCTTTTCATTGATACTATTTAGAGGTGAAAAAGAATAGTTCGTCAAATGGCGCCGTTGCCGGGGAGCAACTAGTTAGCACATCCCTAGATTAGATTGTGTGGAAGTTCCGACTATTCTTGTGAATATTTTTCTTTTTTCTTATACTTGTATATTCTTCTTTTTCTACTCATATTCCTTACTAACTTCGTTTATCTTGTTTTGCGAGGATGGATCACTACAACCAACAAGTCATGAACAATGGAGATTATTATGAAGAGGAACAACCAAATGCCCATTGTGAAGACTATTGGATGTACAACCACAACCAACAAGTCTTTTCTAATGAGAGATACCACCAAGAGGAGGAGCATATAAATTCTTATTATCAAGAGCATGACTATCCGACAAGTTACTACACTCCGAATTGGGATGATAGCCAATGCTATGAAGTTGAAGACTCCTACCCTCCATACCCTCAACCCCCTCTACCCACAAGTGAGCCCTCCAATGTAGAAGTCATGCTTGCTAAACTCCTTGCTAGCCAAAATGAGATGGGACAAGAATTGAAGGAAGTGAAGCAAACCCAACAAGATATGCATGCTCACATGGATATGCTTCAAGCCAAGTTGGCACAACAAGCCATTGAATTTGAGAACTTGGAAGAGGAAGAGGAGGTATCCAAAGAAGAAGTCCTTGAGTCTAATGCCTCAAGGGAAGAACGGGATCAAGAATTGGAGGATGAATTTTGCAGAGCCGCCACCGAAGCTTATTACAAGACAAGGGATGGTGAACCTTGTAATGAAGACGAGATGGAATGCAAAAGTGAAGCATCCTTCACTACTAGCACATCTCATGATCATTTGGATGAGAACGCACAAGAGTTCACCCTTCCATTAACGCTCTCCGATGAGGAATTCTTCAATGATGATGCCTCTTGCATAGAGGAAACAACTTTTATTGGTGAAGAAGAACTCCTCCCTCCCGGCACAAGCAAGTTTGAATGTGAGCCCGAACTTCTTGATGAGGATAAGATAGAGGAAGAGCCTATTGAGAGAAAAGGATCTCGGGGGTATGAAGACTTTGTTGAGGTCTATATGGATCAAGCTAAAGAGTCTTCTCGCATACAAGAAAACACAAGCTTAGAAAGGGATATTGAGGAATGGGCACCCATGGACATCATTGAAAGATTAAAGGAAGGTGTGCCCATCAAGCTCGAGACAAGTTATGAAGACCCTTTCTTCGCCATTTCGTCTCGAGACAAGTTTTGGAGCTTTGTGCCTTATTTTGCAAGATTTTTGGAAGGAAGCTCCCATGACCCCTTTGTTCTAAAGGGATCTTCATATTTGAAGGGGTCATGCTCCCAAAGGAAAGTCCATTGTAGGCTTGATGGGAAGAAATTCAAATGGGATTTGAAGGTGGATTGACACGACCAAACCCAAGCCCCGCGAGAAGGGATCCTAGCAAAGGACTTCTCGACGAGTGATTCTATGGGGCGCTTTGCTACGTCTTTGCCAAGACGGGAAAAACTAGGCCCTCGCGGGAGGGAAACCGGTTTGTAAGTGCTTCATTCTTGTTCTTATATATGTTTAAGTGTTTGACATGATTTTGAGTAGCTAAGGCCCTAAAGTGTGGAGTGTGATATATGTGATTAGTGGGTTAAATTTTAAGTGTGGAGTGAGGTCTACTCACTCCAATTCCACTTCACATCACCACACCCCGCCAACTTTCCCTTGATCTTTCTATGGTTAATGATGTTGCCCTTAGTGCTCATATGCTTTATTGGTGTTGACTAGAGTGGAACTAAATTGTTATATCGTGCTATGACTCTAGTTTGACATTTTCTTGGCACTTAAGATACCTTGTGCACATTATGGAGGATGTAGATCACTTTCCTTGCTTGTATTCTATGAAAGTTATGTCATGATGTTATCATGTGACTTGTGATGCTCTCTTGCTCATACTTGCGTTGCATGACCTTGTATGTCACTTGTTGCTTTTAACCTCTCATGTGTTATTGTCATCAAGGAAGTTATTCGCATCATGCACATTCAAGCTTAGCACAATGTCATCTTTTCTATTGGTGGGGCACATCTACAAACGAGGGGAGTTCCTATGCGCCTTTATCTCATTTTCTTCATTGTTTGCGCTTAGGGACTAAGCTACCTTTTAAGTGTGGAGTGGGTAGTCGCATAGTTCACTCATATTATGACATGCCTAGCATTGTAGAATGAGCACTTGCATTCATGTATTCTATCCCTAACATGAGAGTGTTTTCAACCACATAGGCTTGTGACTATCGGCTCTAAATCCCTATAAATCACATCTAGCCTATTATTCACATTTATTGGATCTTGAACTTAGAACCGACCTAGTCCTATGAATGTGCATTCTTGTGAATCAATATAATTGCTATCCCTTGTCTATCCAATTCTCTAAGTATTTTCGTTGAAATACCTTGGATTGAGTTTTATCAAGCACTTTTAAAATTTTCACGAAAAACTTAGACCTTTTGTTTGCTCCTTGGTGACTTGAGTTTTCTAATTTAGTGCCATGCTTATGATTGCTTCCCACACATTCCATACACTTTTTGAACATATTGTCAAGTTTTAAGTGTGGAGTCAAAAGAGGGCGAAAAATAGACCCCAACAAAAAAGTTTTTGTGGTCAAAGAGGGCAAAGCCCCGACTAAAAACTCTCTCAAAGTGCTAGAGAAGTTTCGCTTTAAAAATGATACAAATGCCGGGGGTTAGGAAGAAAAGTTCCCCCTCGAAAGCATTTGTAGGCCAAAGGCCATTTCAAAAAGAAAATAAGAAGCACTTAAAACTTGACTCTATGTTTTCCTCCATTCTTCATTTGTGCGGGATTCATCATTTGCATTGTGTGCTTGTTAGAATGACTTTTGGACGACCCATGTGCTTGCACGGGAGTTATCATTTGGTCTATGCTTGTTTATTAAGAACTCTAGTGTCGAACTCCTCTTCCCTTATGGATTATGGCTTAAGCGCCTAAAACTTGGGAATGAGTTCCATGTCGTGAGCCAATGGACTAGCCCTAGCTAGCATAGGTGAGCGGTTGACACTCTTTTGTGCAAAACTATTAACTTTGCTTCTATTGTATTGCCTTGAAAATGAGTAGACCTTTGGATGAGACATTTGATAGCTCTAATATTGATGATCTTGAATGCACAACCTCATGGGTACTCAAATGGTTCAAAAGTTCTTTTGATGATATTGTGATGGTAGTCCTGGTTTGGGGTGAGGGATTGGTTTTGAGAAATCCTCGCCTTGGTTGAGCACTCTTGCATTCATTCTCATGGGATAGGTGCATATGGGATTTGTGAGTATTCCCTTTTCTGAAAACTCTCACGAGACTATAACTCGTCCACTAGGGTAGCCTAGGGGTTTAAAGGCTTAATGCATACGCTAAATGCATTCGTAACGCCTACGAAAAGGAGCTAGTTAGATTGTACATACTTGTCATTTATCTTTCAATAACATGATTAGGAATAATGATCGAGACCTTGTGAAATCTAGTGAGGCAAATAGACGAAAAACATAGCACCACTAGCATTTCGACATTTGCATGACCTTGACATATTCTCATACTTTGTTCGGGACGAACAAAACTTAAGTGTGGAGTGTTGATGAGTCGAGTTTTCGACTCATTTATCGTCATTCTTCACTATAGTTTTGAATCGTTTCTGACGATATTTTGATGTCATTTGACCTCTATCTCTACATTTCAGGTAGAAAACAAGTTTCCCCCATGGTCAATGCCTAAATGTGAAGATTGGTTGAGTTTCGGCGCAAAAACAAGGAGTTTCGGGGCAATACCGAGCATATTGACCTTTGCAACTTGTTTTGGACGCCCAGGGCGCATACGGTGTCCGAATTGGTTGCTTCAAAGCTTGTTGGAAAGCTAACTCAAAGGGCTACAACTCTCCAGTTGATGCCAAGACCAAATTCGGACGGGAGGACCACCAGTCGATCGACTGGGAGTCCAGTCGATCGACTGTTTAAACAACTCAGCAGCTCCTCAGACTGTGTTCTTCGTGACCTTTGCGACTTGTTTTGGACGCCCAGGTCGCATACAGTGTCCGATTTGGTTGATTCAAAGCTTGTTGGAAAGCTAACGCAAAGGGCTACAACTCTTCAGTAGACGCCAAGACCAAATTCGGACGAGAGGACCACCAGTCGATCGACTGAAAGTCCAGTCGACCGACTCGATTGAAACTCAGGAGCTCATCATATCTTGCACATCCCAGTCGACCGACTGGGAGTCAAGCAAAGCCCAGTCGACCGACTGGATGAAAAACTCAGATTTCTGCACCCAGATTTCAGCCGAATCTATAAATAGAAAGAGGGCTTTTTGGACCAAGTGTGGAGGTTTTTGGGGAGAAGAAGATTAAGAAAAGAGGTCAACCAAGGTCATCAATCATCATCCAACCAAGGAGAAGTGAAGATCAAGGGAGTTCAAGGATTAATCATCCTATTTCTATCCCTCTTCTATTCTACTTGTTGTGTAAAAACCCTACTCACACCATGTTGTCTTACATGATGTGTGAGTAGTGGATCTTGTGTTTTGAGGGTCTTATGATCCTCCTTGGTACTCAATGATCATTGTATACACATTTGAATGGATTTATTGAAGTTGATTTCATTTTACTATGCTCTTCATGTTAGACATGTCTCTAAGTGTTTGATAAAATGCCTAAGTGACATGTTTGTGTTAGAACTTTGATCTAAGTATTGAAAGAGCTTAGTGATGGTTTGGATGTAGTAAAATTGAACTTAACCAACGTTTATGAGAGTAAATGCATGGTGAGAGGTAAACTAGAACTTTATGCATGTAGCATTTATGGGAGTAAATGCTATATAGTGGATCAATACTCTTTAATTAGTGAGATCCTAGCTAAGATGGCTTGACTAGGATTAAACATGCATGGTTTGTTCAATTCTAGTCTAAGCTAGGTTTTAAACCTATCAACCTCTTAAATGATTAAACTCTTGTATACATGATCATTGGAATTTGCCAAGGAGGGGAGTAACCCCTCGAAACACCTCCTACTTATCTTTTATCCCTAATTACTCGCCACATAGGATTTAGATATATACACCCTTTTACACATTTTTGGTTTAGAATAGCCGAATGGAAACACAATCTTAAATAGTGCGTGTGCTTGGCTTGCTCCTTTGGGTTCGACCCGGTACCCTACCGGTCATTTATAAATGTTTTGACTTACTACCGACCCTCTTTTCATTGATACTATTTAGAGGTGAAAAAGAATAGTTCGTCAAATGGCGCCGTTGCCGGGGAGCAACTAGTTAGCACATCCCTAGATTAGATTGTGTGGAAGTTCCGACTATTCTTGTGAATATTTTTCTTTTTTCTTATACTTGTATATTCTTCTTTTTCTACTCATATTCCTTACTAACTTCGTTTATCTTGTTTTGCGAGGATGGATCACTACAACCAACAAGTCATGAACAATGGAGATTATTATGAAGAGGAACAACCAAATGCCCATTGTGAAGACTATTGGATGTACAACCACAACCAACAAGTCTTTTCTAATGAGAGATACCACCAAGAGGAGGAGCATATAAATTCTTATTATCAAGAGCATGACTATCCGACAAGTTACTACACTCCGAATTGGGATGATAGCCAATGCTATGAAGTTGAAGACTCCTACCCTCCATACCCTCAACCCCCTCTACCCACAAGTGAGCCCTCCAATGTAGAAGTCATGCTTGCTAAACTCCTTGCTAGCCAAAATGAGATGGGACAAGAATTGAAGGAAGTGAAGCAAACCCAACAAGATATGCATGCTCACATGGATATGCTTCAAGCCAAGTTGGCACAACAAGCCATTGAATTTGAGAACTTGGAAGAGGAAGAGGAGGTATCCAAAGAAGAAGTCCTTGAATCTAATGCCTCAAGGGAAGAACGGGATCAAGAATTGGAGGATGAATTTTGGAGAGCCGCCACCGAAGCTTATTACAAGACAAGGGATGGTGAACCTTGTAATGAAGACGGGGGGGGGGCCAGGACCCCTCTCAAATTTCCACAAAAAAAACTTGCATATAAAATTTTAGATATTTTCTTAAAATTTTTGATCAAACATCTATATTTGGATACTATTTTAGTAAGCTTAATCTCTGAATTTCATCTTAGAGTAAACATAAAAGTTATAGAACATTCAATCAATTAGCTTTCTACCCATATAAATAAATAACATCTTAAACGGACATCGGATGACGCCTCTATGAGCTTTCGAATGCTGGCTTGGACCCCCTCGATTTTGGCTAATTTCAATCAACCATCCATCTTTGGTGACTATTTTTATCAGCTTAACCACCAAATTTCATCTTTAAGTAAACATGAAAGTTGTAGATCATTCAATTAGATTTCTATACATATATGGATCATCTTCAACGGACACCGGATGACGCCTCTATGAGCTTTAGAAAATTGGCTCAGACCCCCTCAATTTCGGAAAATTTCAATTAATCATCTATCTTTGGTCGTTGTTTTTATCGGCTTAACCTCCGAATTCCATCTTAAGTTAAACATGAAAGTTATAGAACATTCAATTAGCTTTCGATCCATATGTAGATCATCTTCAAAGGACATCGGATGACACCTTTATGAGCTTCAGAAGGTTGGCTGATCATTAGCGGACCTTGTTGTTATTGTTGTTCGAAAAAAAATTGCCGGATCATTAGCGAACCTTTTTTTTGTTGCCTGATCCGACTTATATCCTTGTTGTTCGGAAAAAAAATTTGGGACCCCCCTCAGACGAAGCTCTGGATCCGCCACTGTAGGGAGAGGATGAATGAGCTGAAGGAGGAGATTCGGAATAATATGGTTGAGAAGATGAAGAAGAAGCAGGAGAATATTTTGAAGTCTGGGACCAAGTTACAGAAAATTACTAACCCTAAGACGTTGAAGAAGATCGCCAATTCTTAGGAGCGGAAGCAGCTCAAGGTTGTTCTGAGCGGAAGCAGCTTAAGGGAAAAATGAAGATAAGCCTACGAAATACAGAAAACACAACGAACCTGAAAAACTTATGTACACAAACCTACCAGTTATGAGCCAAAAATGATAATCAAACAGATTAATGGTGATGAACTCAAAATTCTGAATAAAGATGCGATAAATTAAGAATTTTGTACCAACGACATCAATTTCGTGATCTTGTCTGAGTGATCACAAAGATGTGATTTGTTACGATCCATATATTATTTTCTTGGATTCATAGATATGTTCGTCGAGAGGATTATAAGCTTTAATGGCAGAGCAGAAGCAAAGACATTAGCTTCGAAATCAATCAGATCAGATAGCTGGGGAGAGCAGCAATGAGTGTCCGTCACAGAAAACTTATAACGGAAACAACGGGATATCGGAAAGACAAATCCAAAAAGAAAAGAAACAGAATAATCAATATGAGAATCATATGCCATTTTAAAGCTCTTGAAAATTCTAGCACACACTTGCTAAGAGTGCATAGAAATGAATAAAAAGACAAATAATCTAAATAGAAAATGTAACTGTCCTTAACATTGGAGAAATACATAAAATTAAAATACGCAAACAACTAGTTCAATACTTTAACATAACTAGTAAGATCATAAGTAGATCAAAAGAATGTATCACACTTTACGTCTTATGCAGGGTTTTCTCATGGGGTCGTGGACTAGTCATTATGAACTGAAGGCTCAAAACACCTAACCAAGCCAGCAACTTTCCCTAAGGTCGTGCTGACCTAATTTTGAAGGATCCTGTGTTCACCTTGTTGTTGGAACCCCAACAAAGACACCCCATGTTGCGGTCTTATCGAAGGTCTTACATATTTTGAAGTTGTGTCTACATCTGCACTGCCACGAAAGCTAATGTGTTTGGTATTCACCACAACATGCCGGTTTTCATAGAGCTTGCTTAACTACTGTGGTAAGAACGTTCCTGTTGTAACTCAGGACTAAACTATTAATCCAATTGTATTGTTGTTGTTCAATTATCCAACCTTAATATTGATTAGAGAATTGATAATTTGCGGAAAGTAAAGTGACACACCAGATTTATAGTGGTTCCCTTCTAGGTGAGAAGGTAGTCCACTCGAGCTCACTGGCTCTCCCGGTTTCACTATGAAGAATCGTCGGAATCGACCAAAGAAGTCGCCGGAGTACAAATCTCGGTTACAAGCTTTTGACTAACACCGCTAATCCGATCTCTCTATGGACCGAACGCCTTGCTCCGATTGAACGCCGAACTGAGCGGAAGCACCACGCGAACGAAAGCCCTCAACTGATTTCTCGATCGAATCTCTCCCGGACGTCGAACTGAATCAATTTGTGTTTTCTCACGAATGAACCCTAGCAGCTCGAAAACACAACTTAAATACTCGTTCGCCCAGATGCCATCACAACCGTGCATCTCGCCTAATCTCGACCGACCGACTTGAACTGAATTTGGCGCCACGGATCGAGCTGAGCTGTCGCGCTCCCATTGGTCGCGCGCCAATGAACTCCACTTACTCGTAACTGACTCTTCAGCTCAATAGCGATGCCCCTCCGAGCTTTAGCAACGCCTCGCACTCCCGCCTGGTTTGAACTGGCTTTCAGCGACGACGACGACTTCGACCTTTAGCAACGAGACCTCCAGAAGGGCAGAACAGCTGCTTTACTCCTTCAATCCTCCACCTGAAGCAGCTTCTCCTTCAAGCCACTTGAGGCCTTCAACTTGACCCCGACAAACCCTTACATAGTGAAAACACGACAGAGCCCATTCATTGCTCAACCTGCAAAACAAATTACTCTACATACAAGAGTTTCAAGCAAAGCTTGAACTTGGTATTAGTAACAGTTTTGGTGCCCATATCAGCAGGATTATATTCAGTTCCTACTTTCTCAACCACAACCTCACCATTCTCTATCTTGTCTCTAACAAAGTGATACTTAATGTCAATGTGCTTAGAACGTTCATGGTATACAGGGTTTTTACTTAGGCATATAGCAGATTGGCTATCACACCTAACTGTAGCATTTCCACTAAACAACTTAGCTTCACTTAACGTACCCTGCAGCCACATAGCTTCTTTCACAGCATCACACAAAGCAATATATTCAGACTCAGTAGATGAAATAGTGACAATTGATTGGAGTTGGGATTTCCATGAAACACAGCAGGCACCAAGAGTAAAGTACAATGCAGTTGTTGATTTTCTAGTGTCTCTATCACCACCAAAGTCAGCATCAACATACCCAATCAGTTTTAAATCATCCTATCTTTTCTTATAGCATAGACCAACATCTAGTGTACTCCTGATATATGCAAATACATGTTTTAAAGCCAACCAATGTTCAGGTCCTGGGTTGGACATAAATCTACTTAACAGAGATATGGCATAAGACAAGTCAGGTCTAGAACTAATCATGGCATACATGACTGATCCTATAGCATTAGCATAAGGCACTTGTTCCATTTTAGCACATTCAACATCAGATTTAGGACTTTGAGATTTAGACAGAATAAAGTGAGGAGCTAATGGCACTTGTACAGGTTTACAATCAAGACTACTAAACTTAGATACTATTTTCTCTAAGTAAGGCCTTTGATGTAATTTTAGAAAACATTTACTCCTATCTCTATCAATAACCATGCCTAATATTTTCTTAGCCTTTCCTAAATCTTTCATGTCAAATTCTGAACTTAATTGTGACTTCAGCACATTCACCTTATCAACTGACTTGCTTATTAACAATTTATCATCCACATATAACAGCATGTAAACAGGGCACTCATCAACAGATGCATAATAAAAACATGGATCAAAGTTGCTTCTCACATAACCAAGTTTCAGCACATATGAGTCAAATCTTTTATACCAAAGTCTGGGACTTTGTTTCAATCCATACAGAGATTTTTTCAAATGGCATGCATGTTCATGGTATTTCTTATCAACAAAACCAGGAGGTTGCTTCATGTAAATTTGCTCATCTAACTCTCCATGAAGGAAAGCAGTTTTAACATCAAGTTGTTCAAGTTCTAAGTCATTAATAGCAACCAATGCAAGCATGATTCTAATAGTCTTAAACTTGACAACAGGTGCAAATATTTCATGGTAATCAATACCTTCCTTTTGGGTGAATCCCTTAGCAACCAGCCTTGCCTTGTATCTTGGAGGATCCTCATCCTTGATCCTGAACAGCCACCTGCAATCAACCAGTTTATGGTGTTCTGGCTTCTTGACCAGAACCCAAGTTTGGTTAGTCTTATGAGACTCCATCTCATCCAGCATAGCATTTTTCCATTTCTCACTATCCCTACCCTCAATAGCTTCCTGATAGGTATCTGGTTCATTTTTAATTTCCTTAGCAGCTATTAGGGCAGTGGATACTAGATCAGCTTCAGAATATCTAGGGGGAACTCTGGGCACTCTTCTAGGCCTATCTCTGGCAAGCTGCCAATCTGCTAACACATCCTGGGTAGCTAACTCATGTTCCTCCACCTGATCTAAGTTCTCAGCTTGTTCATTGGGTACATACTGGTCATTGCCTGGTTCTGGTTGGGGCATATCTTGTTCTACCTGATTTTCTACCTGATCTGGCTGCTCATTATTTATAGGGGGATCTATGTCAAATAAAGTTCTATCAGATGGTGGTGCAGGGGATCTATCAGAATTGGCTACAATGTTATTCTTATATGGGAAAGTGTTCTCATCAAAAATAACATCTCTACTAATCAGTATTTTAATTCCCCTAGCATTCATGTCCCACAATCTATAGCCTTTAGTTCCCATTGATCTCCGATATCCTAGAAAAATACACTTGGTTGATCTAGGATCTAATTTTCCCTCCCTAGTATGAGCATAAGCAGCACATCCAAAAAATTTCAGTTCATTCAAATCAGGTTTCTTACCATTCCACATTTCCATGGGGCACTTAAACTCAAGCATCCTATTAGGACTTCTATTAACAAGATAAGTAGCAGTATAAAGAGCTTCACCCCAAAAAGACTTAGGTAAACCAGAAGTGAATAACAAGCATCTCAGTTTATCAAGCAATGTTCTATTCATTCTTTCAGCCACTCCATTTTGTTGAGGAGTTAATCTAACAGTCTTATGTCTCAAGATACCATGATCATTGCAAAAGTTATCAAACTCAGCATTACAGAATTCCAAACCATTGTCAGTTCTTAATGCCTTAACCTTTTTATTAGTCTGATTTTCCTCTAACATTTTTCACTCTTTAAACTTAGTGAAGGCCTCATCTTTTGTTTTCATGAGAAAGGTCCAAACTCTCCTAGAGTAATCATCTACAATGCTCAGAAAATACTTATTTCCACCATGAGTTTCATTAGACTCTGGTCCCCACAAATCAGCATGTAAATACTCTAAGATAGTCTTGCTTGAGTGAACTCCACTAGTGAACTTCAGCCTGTGCTGTTTGGCTAGGACACAGGGCTCACAAAAGGGTAACTGGGTCACCTTTTCAGCAAGGATACCTTGATTATTCAGGCACTCCAGTCCCTGTTGGCTCATATGCCCTAGTCTAAGATGCCACTTTACAGTTGCATCTTCACAAACAGCAGGGCAGGCTTCCTTAGTCTCACCATGGTATGAACCATCAAGAATATACACACTGCCAGTCTTTTTTCCAGTTAATACTTGCCTATCATTTTTAAACACAGCAAGCACACCATTCTTAGCATTGTAAGAGCAACCAGAATCATCAAGAGCACCAAGGGAAATCAAGTTTCTTCTCAAGCCAGGGACATATCTTACCTTAGTTAAGGTCACTAATTTACCATTAGTTAATTTCAGGTTCATACTACCTATTCCCATGACTTTACACATATTGTCATTTCCCATGTACACATTTTCACTGGCAGTGTGAGCTAAGTCCTTGAACCAATTTTTGTTGGGACACATATGAAAGGAACAACCTGAATCCAATACCCATTCATCACTGAGATTCCCACTGGTGACAGTTAGAACCTCAGATGATGAACTGGCCTTATCAGATGTCAAGGCTAAGTTAGTTTCAGAGTTCCCATTGGTCTTAGACTTAGCTAACCATTTGTAACAATTTCTCCTTAAATGACCCACCTTCCCACAGTGATAACACTTAGTTTGTGAGGACTGGCCCTGTTTAGAACTACTCTCATTTGAGTTATTATCATTTCCATCACACTTAGGCTTAGGCTTAAACTTATGTTTGTTGTATCAATGACGAACTAATTCTTTTTAGCCTCTAGAATAGTATCAATGAAGAGAGGGTCGGTAGCAAGTCAAAATATTTATAATACCGGTAAAGTACCGGGTCGAACCAAGAGGAGCAAGCCAAGCACATGCACTATGTAAGATTGTGTTTTCGTTCGGCTATTCTAAACCAAAATGTATAAGGGTTTGTATATTCTAAATCCTATGTGGCGAGTAATTGAGAATAAAAGATAGATAAGAGATGTTTCGAGGGGTTACTCCCCTCCTTGGCATTCTCTCAATGATCACATACACGATATTCAAACATTTCATGGTAGTCAAATAGTATTGAACCTAGTTTAGACTAGGATAGACCAACTGTCACTTGAATCTAATCCAAGCCAAACTCTCTTATAGCTCGAACCTCTCTCGGTTCATTCCATAGCAATAAATACCATGAACTCGACTCCTAGTTCACTTCCTACCTATGCATTGTCGAAAACCTAGCTTAGACTAAGATAGACCAATGTTTATGTTAATCTAGTCTTAGCCAAGCTCTCTTATAGCTCGAACCTCACTCTCTCGATTTGGTTCATTCCATAGCACCATTATCCTTGGAATTTCTTCCTAAGGTAATAACTACTATAAACTCGAGTCCTAGTTAACAACAAATGCATACATTGGATAGGATCACATTCTCTATTATCCAAACTAGATTCAACATGTTACTTAGGCATTTTCACAAACACTTAGTAGCATGTCATATATGAAGTGCATAGAGAACATGAATTTGACACCATTAGATGAGATTAATTGATGATTCGCTTAATGACTAACTCCAATAAATCAAACATTCAATCCTTAGTCAAGCATCCATATCCTAAAGTTCACTTGCATGATTCAAGATATAGATCATTTTCTCCATCCTAGAACTATCCCCAAGGGTTTCCAAGTCCTAGGCTCAAGTTTAGGCCCAAATTGTCACTTAGGCATTTTATCAAACACCTAGAGTGCATAACATTCATAACACAAGAGAAAATGAAATCAACAATCATCCACATGAATATCAATGTATATATGTGATCAAAGAGTACCAAGGAGAGTCATTAGACCCTCAAAACACAAGATCAACTACTCACACCTCATGTAAGACAACATGGTGTGAGTAGGGTTTAATGGCAACAACAAGTAGAATAGGAAAAGTGCAAAGGAAGGAGGATTGTCAATCCTAGAACTCCCTTTAGTCTTCTCTTCCTCTCCTTGGTTGGATGATGATTGATGACCTTGAATGGACCTCTTTTCCAATCTTATTCTCCCCAAAAACCTCCACACCTTAGGTCAAAAGCCCTCTTTCTATTTATAGCCACGGGTGAAAAAACAACACTGTAGCAGTTCAGCCGGTCGGCTGGTTTTGGGGTCGAATCCCAGTCGGTCGGCTCAAGTTGGATGATTGCATTGTTTGTGCTGGGCAGGGCCCAGCCGGTCGGCTGAAGTTGGACGATTGTCATCAAGTTCTGCCCCTTTAGTCAGCCGGTCGGCTGATTGATTTCAGTCGGTCGGCTGAACCTTCCCAGGCCTTTTTGGTGGTCTTCCCGTCCGAATTTGGCCTTGGCGTCAACTGGAAAGTTGTAACCTTTGAAGTACCTTTCCAACAAGCTAAAGATCAGCCAATTCGGACACCGTATGCGCCCTGGGCGTCAAGAACAAGCTGCAAAGATCAATCTGCTCGGTATTCTTCTAAATCGTCGATTTTTCCCCGAGTTTTCGTATTTTGGCTTCGACCTTGGGGGAAACTTGTTTTCTACCTGAATTGTAGAGATAGAGGTCAAATGACATCAAAATAATGTCGGAAACGACCCAAAACTATAGTGAAGAATGGCCATAAATCAGTCGAAAACTCGACTGATCAACACACAATAAATAAGAAATAAAATGAGATGAAGGGATATCATATAATATGAACCAGAAGCTGATTGAGAACTGAAAAGATAATAAACAAATATATTAGGGTGTGTTTCACCTCCATAGGTAAACTGACGGATGCACAGTCGTTGTGTGCAAAAGTCAAGAATATATTTATAAGTCCGCTACTCGCGACTTTACTACTGGGTAGCAAGTGGTAAGTAGGGGTCGAACCCAAGGGAATTAGGGGGATAGTTGTTCTTTGAGGAATGTACTGAGAGGGAGCGTGATTTTAGGTGGATTGAGGTTTTAGCGATGAAAAGTGAGTGGTTGGTTGTTGGTTTTAGTTTTAGTACAGAAAAGTAAGTGGGTTGGTTGGAATTTTAGTGCAGAAAGTAAAGTACTGAAAGTAAAAGGAGAAGACTTACAGCAAGTGGGATGCTTGAAGGATAAGTCTTGCGGAGAGTAAGCGGTTGATATTGCAGTTGATATTGAGACTGAAAGTAAAGTGCAGATGATGTGTTAAGTTAAGGAAAGTATTCGGTTTTAGGGGCCTTGTATCATAGTCTGTTTATCATTTACCTCTAATAATCATACTATGTATTCAAAAGTGTATCAAGGCCATTCCAAGCACTTGATTTGCCACACTGTCTAGTCCATTCCAAGACATAGAGCACTTGTTCTATTCAGACTAATACCCCATTCCAAGGTATATTAGCCTTATGTGCATCCATTTGATCAATCATTCCCGATCAACCAAATGGTGTTTTAAAGAGGTCAAACTCCTCAGATAAGTTTTGCCATTCCAAGCATCCACTTATCCGAGTATGTTTACGAACCCCACGGAAGAGTTTTGCCATTCCAAGCATCCACTCAACCTTGGAAGTTCTAACCTAATATGTGGCACATAGAACAAGTTTTGAACACATAGAGGCATTAAGAGTAGGGCCTAAAACATATTAAGACACAAGTACACCCCTTCAACCGAATGAAGGGTTTAGCTACGAATATCCATGGAACAGGACATCATAGCTAAATACTTGAAGGTTTTCAAAAGACAGTAAAGTAAAAGGAGAATACTCAAGAACCAACAGGAGTAAACTCAAGAACAACTAGAATACTCAAGAACCAACAGGAGTATTATAGATTTAAAACAAGTGTTTACAAGAGTAGTGCCCAAAATCTAGAGAGAAGCTAGAGCTTTGTGATGGAGGATGTTTTGAAATGAGGATTGTGGGATGATTTACAAACGGAAGGAGATGTCTTATTTATAGGCTAAGGAGAGTGAGGAGAGGCCAACACTTGGCACAAGATGGGAGGAGGAGCTTGTAGCCGCCACCCCATGTGGCTTCATCCTCCAAAAGCCGCCGGTGGTGAGTCACCAAGGAGGAAAAGCCGCCGGCTAGGTGGAGGAGAGAAGAGAGTTTGTGTGATTTTGTGACTTCTTCCAAAAGCCATCGGATCCTTTCAGCTCCGGACTGACTCTGGTTGCTCTTCGGTTGGACTTGTTTTGAGTGATTCCATGTCAGGTTCATGAGATTTGTATAGTCGGAGTCTGGTCGTGACTTGGAATGACTCATAATTCATTTTCAGCTTAAAAACTCCTCCTTAGCCTGTATTCTCTCTAGACTTCAAAATACCCTGTAGATAAATATCGGAACTAACAAGCAAAAGTTAAATAGACAAAGAGTCTAATTTGGTGGGTTTAACTATGTTTATGATTCATACAATTATGGTCCATCATAAACCTATCCGCTTTTCTCACTTCCAGCTTGAAGACAAGGCATCAAGAGAAGGATACAGTAAAGCAAATAAAACCGCTGACGATAGTATTGAGCCACGTAAATTTGGGTATCGGAGTCATCCAATGTAAACCTGACAGTTGTAAATTTCGTATAGTCAAAAACAATTTATAGTAATGACCTGTAAGACCGGTGTCGAACCCAAGGTAGCAATTCGATTATGCGCTAAGAGAATCAAGTTTTCAACTCAGCTATTCCTTCAAATCGATTATGAGATGGTTTCCAATTTAAAACTAACAACGAAATGGTTTCAAGGGGGTTTTAATTCAATTCAAAGAGAGTTTCGAGGGGTTACTCCCCTCCTTGGCATTTCCCAATGATCACATACATGATATTCGAACATTCTTAGGTGTTAATTGGTTTAGAACCTAGCTTAAACTAAGATAGACCAATTCTCATATTAATCTTATCCTAGTCAAGCCATCCTAATTAGAACCTCACTTTCTCAAGATGTTGATTCACTCTATACCACTACTATCCTTGGAACATCTCCCAAGGTAATAAATGATATAGGCATTAAGTTTTAGTTAACCTCATATCTATGCATTTACTCTCATAAACACTAGATGTGATCATTTCCACCATATCCAAATCATCACTAAGCATTTTCAATACCTAGATCAAATTCTAAAATTAACATGTCACTTAGGCATTTTATCAAACACTTAGTAACATGTCATAAATAGAACACTTAGTGGAAATGAAATCAACACCATAGATTGTATATTCAATGTTTGCACATGATCATAGAGTACCAAGGAGGGTTGTAAAAACCCTCAAAACACAAGAGGACTACTCACACATCATGTAAGACAACATGGTGTGAGTAAGGTTTATAACAACAACAAAGAGAATAGAAGATGGATAGAAGTAGGATTGTTAATCCTAATGTCTCCCTTTTGATCTTCACTTCTCCTTGGTTGGATGATGATGGATGACCTTGATTTGATCTCTTTTTCTGGAAATTTTTCCCCAAGATGCGGTCGATAGAGTTACTACTAGGGAGACCACTTTGGGAGGCGATGAGGCTACATCATGAGTCCATGCTTTATTTTGTCTTCTCATATGTATCTCTTCATTGACTTGTTGCATTGGACGATGTTTTTGGATGTTAAGTCGCCTTTTGGCGCAATTTTGGATGATGTATGCCATTTTGGTGATATACTCTTTACTTGTTTTTGGTTGTGTGCTACGTTCTTATGATATTGATGGTGTTCACCATTTATGATTGTGAACTTTACATGATATATATACTCATGTTCTTCTCATGCCCAAAATCACCATCTTTATCTACATATGCAACCAAAAGGCTATTTCTCATTCCTATGAGTTATATCATTGGATTTTTGGCCCGTTCTTCAAACGAGGGGAGTTCTTATGCGCCTTTGCCTTTATTTTATCATTCTTTGCGCTTAGGGACTAAGCTTGAATTAAGTGTGGAGTGGGTTAATGCACATAGTTCACATGCTTTCATGCCATACATATCATTCTTAGATGGACACTTGCATCTTATGCACCTTATCCCTAACATGAGAGTGTTTTTAACCACATAGGCTTGTGACTATCAAATCTAAATCCCTATAAATCACATCTAGCCTATTTGTCACATTTATTTGATCTTGAACTTAGAACCGACCTAGTCCCTTGAATGTGCATTCTTGTGAATCAATATCATTGCTATCCCTTGTCTATCTAATTCTCTAAGTATTTTCGTTGAAATACATTGGATTGAGTTTTATCAAGCACTTTTAAAACTTTCACGAAAAACTTAGACCTATTGTATGCTCCTTGGTGACTTGAGTACTTCTAACTTGGCGCCTTACTTATGATTGTTTGTCGCGCATTCCATACATTCCTTGAACACATTGTCAAGTTTTAAGTGTGGAGTCAAAAACAAAAGAGGGCGAAAAATAGGCCTTATAAAAAAAATGCTCCATTTTCATGGTCAAAAGAGGGCAAAGCCCCGACTAAAAACTTTCTCGAGTACTAGAGAAGTTTTGATCTTAAACATACAAATGTCGGGGGTTAGGAAGAAAAGTTCCCCCTCGAAAGCATTTGTAGGCCAAAGGCCATTTGAAAAAGAAAATAAGGTGCACTTAAAACTTGACTTTATGTTCTTCCATCATTCTACTTTTGCACGGGATTCATCATTTGCTTTGTGTGCTAGTTGGACTATCTCTTGGACGATCCTTGTGCTTGCACGGGAGCTATCATTTGGTTTATGCTTGTTTATTAAGAACTCTAGTGTCGAACTCCTCTTCCCTTATGAATTATGGCTTAAGTGCCTAAAACTTGGGAATGAGTTTCGTGTCGCGAGCCAATGGACTAGCCCTAGCTAGCATAGGTGAGCGATTGACACTCTTTGTGCAAACTAAGAATTTGACGTCATTGTATTTCCTTGAAAATGAGTAGATCGTTGGATTAGACATTTGATAGCCCTAATATTAATGATCTTGAATGCATAACCTCAAGGGTACTCAAATGGTTCAAAAGTTCTTTTGATGATAATGTGATGGTAGTTCTAGTTTGGGGTGAGGGATTTGCTTTGAGAAATTCTCGCCTTGGTTGAGCACTCTTGCATTCATTCTCATGGGATTTGTGAGTATTCCCTTTTCTGAAAACTCTCACGAGACAATAACTCGTCCACTAGGGTAGCCTAGGGGTTTAAACGCTTAATGCATATGCTAAATGCATTCATAACGCCTACGAAAAGGAGCTAGTTAGATTGTACATACTTGTCATTTACCTTTCAATAACATGTTTAGGAATAATGATCGAGACCTTGTGAAAGCTAGTGAGGCAAATAGACGAAAAACATAGCACCACTAGCATTTCGCCATTCGCATGACCTTGACATATTTGACGAACAAAGCTTTAGTGTGGAGTGTTGATAAGTCAAGAATTCGACCTATTAATAGCCATTTTCACTATAGCTTTAGTTTGTTTCCGATGATATTTTGATGTCATTTGATCCCTTTTCGTACGTCTTAGGTACAAAGCAAGATATTCTCAGTATCAAAGCCAAAACACGAAAACTCGGGGAAAAATCGAAGAATGGAGCAAAGTATGGGCAAAAAGAGTCTCCAGTCGAGCGACTGAACATCTCCCCTGCACTAGTCGGTCGACTGAAATGTCCGACTCAGGAGGCTCACAATCTACATTTGCACAGTCGACCGACTGGATCCTCCAGTCGACCGACTGAAAATAAGCTTAGAGCACTCAATTTTTGTCAACCTCGAGTCGGTCGACTGAGACCTCCAACCGGTCGACTGAAATGTCCGACTCAGAAGGCTCACAATCTACATTTGCACAGTCGACCGACTGGACCCTCCAATCGACCGACTGAAAAGAAGCTTAGAGCACTCAATTTTTGTCAACCTCGAGTCGGTCGACTGAGACCTCCAACCGGTTGACTGAAATGTCCGACTCAGGAGGCTCACAATCTACATTTGCACAGTCGATCGACTGGCTCTCCCAGTCGGTCGACTGGACGAGCGCCACTGAAGAGATTGCATTTTAGCCTCCAGTCGACCGACTGGGATGCAAGCCGACTCCAGTCAACCGACTGGACCTGCTACAGTACCGATTTTTACCCGAGGCTATAAATAGAAATTGACATGTGACAGATCCCACTACACTGTCGTTAAGGTGCAATGTTCTCTGTACAAATAAATTTATATTTTCCGCTACTCGCGACTACACTACTGGGTAGTAAGTGGTAAGTAGGGGTCGAACCCAAAGGAATTAGGGGGATAAGTTGTTCTTTAAGTTGGACGATTTTGGATTGATTGGTTGGTTTTAAAGCTACCAGCTAAGTGATTGATTGGTTGATTGGTTGGTTTTAGTACTGGAAAGTAACTGATAACTATTATAATTAAAAGAACGTGTTCGGTTTCAGGGGCCTTGTATTATATCCTGTTTATCATTGACCCTTAGTGAATCTTCTAAGTATTCAAACGTGCATCAAGGCCATTCCAAGCACTCGATTTGCCACACTGTCTAGTCTTTTGCAAAAGTGTTCGATAGTGTATGAAGGCCATTCCAAGCACTCGATTTGCACACACCGTCTAGATTTTTGCAGAAAACGTAAAGCCCTTGTTCTATTTAGACTAATACCCCATTCCAAGGTATACTAGCATGTGTGCATCCATTTAATCGGTCATTCCCGAGCAATCAAATGGTGTTTTAGAGAGGTCAAACTCCTCAGATAAGCTTTGCCATTCCAAGCATCCACTTATCCGAGTATGTTTACGAACTTCCACGGAAGAGCTTTGCCATTCCAAGCATCCACTCAACCTTGGAAGTTCTGGCCTAATATATGGCACATAGAACAAGTTTTGAATACAAAGACGAGACACTAATTTAATAGTCTAAAACATTTTATAATACAAGTCCACCCCTTCTACCGAACGACTAGTTTAGCTACTATTTATCGCGCTAAACATTATAACTAAGGAATTGGAAATTAAAGACGGAAATAAATATTAGAATACTTACAACCGTTGAAGCGCCAAGGGAGCAATCTTTATTTCCAAAGCCAAACTTACAAAATCTAGAGAGATAAGTGATTTTTGGATGAGAATGGGATGATACAAATGAGGAGGGGATGCATGGTATTTATAGCCATAAGGGGAGGAGATGGGTGGTGGAGATGGTTGCACATGTCTTTCATCCAAGGGAGGAGGAGGAGGAGCAAGGAGGAGCTGCCACATGGGGGAGGAGAAAGCCACCGGTCATATGGAGGAGGAGCCGCCGGTAGCAGGTGGTGGAATGGGGAGGAGCTCCTCCCTTGGCCACCTCCAAGCATGGTGGCCGGTCATCTTGGTCCATGCTTGCATTTGATAGTTGATTTGGAATGGCCAAGTGATTCTAAGACTAATGGTCGAGCCAGAATTTCCAAATTCCATGGTTTGGTCGAGCAATTTGGTCTTGGTGCCTATGCGCGAGGCTTTTGCTATGGAATTGGGCCAACTGCCAATCTGCTCGAGCATTCTCCTTGGTTTTCCGACATCTTCCACCTTATTTTCCATTTTAAACACTTTGGTCGAGGCGGAATTGTCAGATGAGATGGTTTGCTCGGGCAACTTGAATTGAGTGTTTGGTCAGCTCGGCGGAGGGCCTGGGACTGCTTCACCCGGTCGGGTGGTTTCTGTGGCATTTTCTTACCCGGTCGGTTGAGTCTTCAATGCAAATTCCTCTTCGGTTTGATTTGTTTGGAGTGATTCCATGTCAGGATCCTTGAGATTTCTTCAGTCTGCGTCTGATCTTGACCTTGGAATGACTCTTAATATCTTTTCAGCGTAAACTCCTCTCCTTAGCGTGTTTTCTCTCTAAGCGCCAAAATACCCTGTAGAAATATAACGGAACTAACAAGCAAAAGTTAAATAGACAGTGTCTAATTAAGGGGGTTTTACTGTGTTTATGATTCGTATAATTTGGGTCCATCATATCACCCCACACTTTTAGTTGTTCGTCCCGAACAATGCTATTAAAGGGCGGCATTCTAAGTTGGCTTTGGAATATGAAAATTAGACTGTGGGACTCGATTTATCCTAGTTCATGCATTACTTACTTATTACCAAATTGAACTGTGTAAATAAATAGAAGTAACTTAATACTTGTACCTCCGTGCTGAGATGCAATTCATATTGGATGTTTCGGGAGATAGCCCTTTTTTGGTTCCTGGACTGCAACTTCGGGATCGGCTCGCACTATATGGTTTCCTTGTAGCTTTCTCTAGCACGTGATTTGGTTCGGGTTTCACTGGTTTGAGTACTTTGATTTTTCTTTTGGCGAGGGACCGCTTTTGTAGTGAATCGGCCTTTGGCCTTTGATTTGACTCTTTGAGTACTTCACTTTTTTTGTTCGGTTAAAATCTTCACAATTTTTGGCCTTTGGCCTCTTGATTTGCTTCTTCGAGCTTTTCGCCTTTTTGTGGCTTTTGCAAGTCCATTTTCTCAAGCCCTTTTTGGGAGGTCCAATCATCGCCCGCAAGCCTATGGAAATACCTCCCCGCTCCTCTCATCGTTGTTGTTTCGCGCGGGTCAAGATGAGGGTCGCTCATCTATTTTCTCGGCTACTTAAACTAGAGAGAGGACGGTCTGATTCCCGTCCTCGCCTTTTTTTCTTTTTTGCATAAACACTGCATGGCGGAGATGACTTCAATCTTCACTGAAACCCGAAGTGCAGCCTCCACTGACTTCGAAAACCATATAGTTTGATAAGATCCTCCGATTGCCTGCCAAGCCTTTCTAGGGCAGTTTATGTCAACTCCACATCTCTAGTTAATCTCAGCACAAAGGACAAATGAAAAGTTACGTCCTAAGTTTTTAGACAGTTGAAATTTCACAAGGTAAATGCATGAATTTCGGTCTATCTTTTTCACATTCTTAAGTTCATATTTTCAAAAAGATACTATTACTAAAAAAGAAAACAGCAAGCATGTTATTTATATACAAAGGTGGTTCTCACCCCACACTTTTGAACGAAGGCGTGCCTTAGCTCAAAAGTCATGCAAGCTAATATATATATGTGAGAATTATTAAGACAGAAAATTAAATGACAGAATTTAAATGACAGAAAGTAAGATAGTGTCGGGTTACCTCCCGACCAGTGCACTTGTTTAATGTCGTTGGCTCGACGATACCTCGTTGTGGATTACTGGTTTGGGTCCCATGGGTGGCTCAGGTCGTATTTTGCCACCGTTCCTGTGTTGCTTCTTGCCTTGCCTTTTCCCGATTTCTTGCGAGATGATGTGCTTGGGTCAGGACTCCTTTGTTTTGGGATCTTTTCTTTCCAATACCCCGGAGGGTGTGAGGGACCTTTCACTACTAGCCCTTTGCAGTTTTTGTATTTGGGACTGTCTAGTCCAGCTACGGTGTAACACTGCTCCATCGAGGAGTCATTCTGCAGAGGCCCTTTTCCCATCCTCTTTTCCGCCTCTTCATGGATCACATAGTTTTCAGCGATTTGTCTATTGATCGAAGGGAAAAGTCGGGAAGCTTGCCTCTTGAGGCTTGGTTCTGCCTCGTTATGATCGTCAGTGAGGAACTGGTCGTAGATAGTCTCGGCTGCCCGGGTAATGATAGTCGGGTATGAATTGGGCAGTTCGTCAGTGGTGTTCTGGACTCCAACCTCGTTGCTTCCGGTGCTTTCCATATCTGATTCTTCTGATGGTTCAGGAGTCTCTTCTGACGGCTCGGTAGTTTCTTCTTTGTCTGCCTCAGGGTCAGCTTCATCTATCTGCATTTCCTCGTCAGTTTGGGGTACTCGTCTTGTGGCAGCGGCTAAGCCAATTATGAGGTACCACATGTTTGCAATGGTGAAGTTTCTGGCTGATCTTCTCATTGCTTCGTTAACTCTTCCCAGCTCTTCGGACCTCATCCCACGAAGAAATTTTTGGAGAAGAATCTTCTTCGTGAATCCATGGTGCGGGCAGCTTGAGACGATGGCATCATAGTTCATGTAATATTCGTCCAAGGTCTCATCCCGGGATTGTTGAAGGCACATGATTCTCTCACGGGTTTCTTGGCGTAAGGATGGTGGGGAGAATTCCTTCAGGAATGGAACGCAGAGATCTACGTAACGTTCTGCACTGCAAGCGGTAGATGTGTAGTACCAGATCATTGCGAAATCAGTTAGAGAGAATTTGAAGCATTTAAGCTTAAATTCCTCTAACATTTCATTAGCAGGTTTGATGTGGTGGCAAACGTGGTGGAAGTTTCGGCAGTGCTGTACTGAGTCTTCTCCCTCCGTTCCTCCGAACAAGGGCAGATATTGCGTTGTCCATGCATACGAAGGGGGTTGCGTCACGAGGACATAGGGGGGAAAGAACAACTAATCCGATGGCTAATTCCCCGGCAACGGCGCCAATTTGACAGATCCCACTACACTGTCGTTAAGGTGCAATGTTCTCTGTACAAATAAATTTATATTTTCCGCTACTCGCGACTACACTACTGGGTAGTAAGTGGTAAGTAGGGGTCGAACCCAAAGGAATTAGGGGGATAAGTTGTTCTTTAAGTTGGACGATTTTGGATTGATTGGTTGGTTTTAAAGCTACCAGCTAAGTGATTGATTGGTTGATTGGTTGGTTTTAGTACTGGAAAGTAACTGATAACTATTATAATTAAAAGAACGTGTTCGGTTTCAGGGGCCTTGTATTATATCCTGTTTATCATTGACCCTTAGTGAATCTTCTAAGTATTCAAACGTGCATCAAGGCCATTCCAAGCACTCGATTTGCCACACTGTCTAGTCTTTTGCAAAAGTGTTCGATAGTGTATGAAGGCCATTCCAAGCACTCGATTTGCACACACCGTCTAGATTTTTGCAGAAAACGTAAAGCCCTTGTTCTATTTAGACTAATACCCCATTCCAAGGTATACTAGCCTGTGTGCATCCATTTGATCGGTCATTCCCGAGCAATCAAATGGTGTTTTAGAGAGGTCAAACTCCTCAGATAAGCTTTGCCATTCCAAGCATCCACTTATCCGAGTATGTTTACGAACTTCCACGGAAGAGCTAGCTTTGCCATTCCAAGCATCCACTCAACCTTGGAAGTTCTGGCCTAATATATGGCACATAGAACAAGTTTTGATTACAAAGACGAGACACTAATTTAATAGTCTAAAACATTTTATAATACAAGTCCACCCCTTCTACCGAACGACTAGTTTAGCTACTATTTATCGCGCTAAACATTATAACTAAGGAATTGGAAATTAAAGACGGAAATAAATATTAGAATACTTACAACCGTTGAAGCGCCAAGGGAGCAATCTTTATTTCCAAAGCCAAACTTACAAAATCTAGAGAGATAAGTGATTTTTGGATGAGAATGGGATGATATAAATGAGGAGGGGATGCATGGTATTTATAGCCATAAGGGGAGGAGATGGGTGGTGGAGATGGTTGCACATGTCTTTCATCCAAGGGAGGAGAAGGAGGAGCAAGGAGGAGCTGCCACATGGGGGAGGAGAAAGCCACCGGTCATATGGAGGAGGAGCCGCCGGTAGCAGGTGGTGGAATGGGGAGGAGCTCCTCCCTTGGCCACCTCCAAGCATGGTGGCCGGTCATCTTGGTCCATGCTTGCATTTGATAGTTGATTTGGAATGGCCAAGTGATTCTAAGACTAATGGTCGAGCCAGAATTTCCAAATTCCATGGTTTGGTTGAGCAATTTGGTCTTGGTGCCTATGCGCGAGGCTTTTGCTATGGAATTGGACCAACTGCCAATCTGCTCGAGCATTCTCCTTGGTTTTCCGACATCTTCCACCTTATTTTCCATTTTAAACACTTTGGTCGAGGCGGAATTGTCAGATGAGATGGTTTGCTCGGGCAACTTGAATTGAGTGTTTGGTCAGCTCGGCGGAGGGCCTGGGACCGCTTCACCCGGTCGGGTGGTTTCTGTGGCATTTTCCTACCCGGTCGGTTGAGTCTTCAATGCAAATTCCTCTTCGGTTTGATTTGTTTGGAGTGATTCCATGTCAGGATCCTTGAGATTTCTTCAGTCTGCGTCTGATCTTGACCTTGGAATGACTCTTAATATCTTTTCAGCGTAAACTCCTCTCCTTAGCGTGTTTTCTCTCTAAGCGCCAAAATACCCTGTAGAAATATAACGGAACTAACAAGCAAAAGTTAAATAGACAAAGTGTCTAATTAAGGGGGTTTTACTGTGTTTATGATTCGTATAATTTGGGTCCATCAACATGTTTGACCTAAGGGGCTGGCATCTTGGGGGAAAATTTCCAAAAGAAGAGATCAAATCAAGGTCATCCATCACTATCCAACCAAGGAGTAGTGAACATCAAAGGGAGACATTAGGATTAATCATCCTACTTCTATCCTTCTTCTATTCTCTTTGTAGTTGCTATAAACCCTACTCACATCATGTTGTCTTACATGATGTGTGAGTAGTCCCCTTGTGTTTTGTCGGTTTTACAACCCTCCTTGGTACTCAATGATCATGTATACACATTCAATATGCAATCTATGGAGTTGATTTCATTTCACTATGCTCTCTATTTGTGACATGTTACTAAGTGTTTGATAAAATGCCTAAGTGACATGTTTACCTTAGAACTATGATCTAAATATTGAAAAAGCTTAGTGATGGTTTGGATATAGTGGGAATGAACTCATCAAGTGTTTATGAGAGTAAATACATGGATGTGAGGTTAACTAAAACTTAATGTCTATAGCATTTATTACCTTGGGAGATGTTCCAAGGATAGTAGTGCTATAGAGTGAATCAATATCTTGAATAGGTGAGGTTCTAATTAGGATGGCTTGGCTAGGACTAGACTCACATGATAGTTTGTCTATCTTAGCCTAAGCTAGGTTTAAAACCTATCAACCCCTTAAAAACGATTTAACTCTTGTGTACATGATCGTTGGGAAATTGCCAAGGAGGGGAGTAACCCCTCGAAACTCTCTTTGAATTGAATTTAAACCCCCTTGAAACCACTTCGTTGTTTGATTTAAATTTGAAACCATCTCATAATTGATTTGAAGGAATAGCTAAGTTGAAAACTTGATTCTCCTAGCGTATAATCACATTTGCTCCCTTAGGTTCGACACCGGTCTTACAGGTCAATTATAAATTTCTTTTGACTATACAAAAATACAATTGTCATCAACCCAAGACAAAAAGAAAAAAATATCTTTACTTCGCCACGATCGAATCGATGGATTTCGATTTTGGAGTCATCGGTACCGATCACCAACAGGTGAACATCCTGAGTATGAGTGTTGCCAGGCTTGCGACGGACTTTTGTATCTCACGAGGCACTTTTTTGCAACATGGTCAGATATTAGTAACAATTTCGATAAAAAAAAAGCTAAACAAAAACTCTAGTTGTTTCGTAATTGGATGAGCACTACGCCATCTTACTCCTTAGACGATAGAGTTTGTGTCAGTCATATAAGTACCAGTCACATAAGTGACCTTACACGACAGAGAATAGACGGTCAGTCAGCAAAGGACACTTATGCGACTGGTACTTATATGACTGACCAAAGTTAGTCACCCAAGTTTACTTAAGTGACAGGGACTTATGTGGCTGACATAACTCAGTGATGTAAGTGTACTTATGTGACTGGTCCTTATATGACTGTGTGATGTTACTGACATAAGGGTTCTTATATGAATGGTATTATTTGCGTCATCAAGGTGAGTCACATAAGTAAATAGAAGAAATGCCACGTCAGATTTGACATTTGAAAGTGTTGACTTTTTTACTGGTTCACCCACTTTTATTTAATTTGAAAGCGTTAGGTGTACTTAAGTGACTGAGATACTCAAAGTTAGTCGCGATAGAACGCAGCATTAAATGAAAATCAATCAACACTCCACCAACCTGGTCATTCAACCCACGACGGAAAATACAGCAGGCCTGGTTCTCCTCCGTCTAATACGCCCAGGTATTGTTGTTGGTTGGCTTGTTTATTGTTAATTTGTTGCTAATTGATCATGTTTGTTGCTAATCTGTGTTAATATTCGTGTCTACATTATTTACATTTTCTGAAGTTGACAAGATTCACAATGGATAAAAGTTGGATGGGGTTGGAAAGGAGTGACACACGGTACATTCAAGGCATTGATGAATTTGTTAAATTTGCAAAGCAAAATGGAGGAAATTCACATGTATGTCCTTGTAGAAGGTGTTTGATGATTAGACGAAGAATTACAACAAAGGAAATGTTTGTCCATTTGATCAACAATGGTATGATGAATGGGTACCACACATGGACATCCCATGGTGAAGAGAGTACTGAACCTTCCCCATACATGTTGAGACAACAATGGCTTGCGGAGAGGTATGGAGAAACAAATAGTGGTGTGAATAATCATCAATCAAATCCGACTGAAGATATTATTCGAGATGCATTTCCCTTTCAATATATGGCGGATGCTGATGATCTTCAGATGAACATGGATAGAGAGAGTGGTGATTCAGATAGTAGGGTGGTTTTTGAAAGGTATAAAAGTCTCGTAAGTGAAGCTCAGACACCTTTATACAATGGTTGTAACAGAACCGTTCTTGAAATAATTCTGAGGGCAATGCAAGTCAAAGTAGAGAGTCGAGTATCGAATAAGGGTTTCAATAAAATTATATAGATCACTAAAGAAATTCTAACTCTCGATAACAACTACCCTAGTTGTTATAAAGATGTAAAAAAGGTTTTGAAGAACATGGGGTTGGATTATGAGACCATTCACGCTTGCGAGCATGGTTGTATATTGTACTACAAGGAGCACAAAGATCGTATTACTTGCCCCGTGTGCATTGAGGGAAGGTACAGAGACAATGAAAGTAAAAGCAGTGTTCCGAAGAAGACACTTAAGTACTTCCCTTTGACTCCAAGATTACAGCGTCTCTATATGTCACCGGATATTGCAGCCCAAATGAGGTGGCACGCTTTAAGAAAAGTTGATGATCCGGAATACATTCGACATCCGGCTGATGGTGAATCATGGCAATTATTTGACAAGGAATATCCAGATTTCTCATGTGAGATGAGGAATGTCCGACTTGGCTTAGCAACTGACGGTTTTAATCCATTTGGGGCTTCGGGACTCTCACACAGCACCTGGCATGTCATTGTTATACCTTACAATCTGCCACCTCATATGTGTATGAGGAAAGAGTTTAATATACTATGTATGTTGATATCTGGACCCAAATCTCCTGGAAAGTGCCTAAGTGTTTTTATGAGGCCTCTTATCGACGAGTTAAAAGTACTATGGAATGAGGGAGTTTGTACTTTTGATAGACGTGATCGGTCATCTTTCATTATGAAGGCAGCAATGATATCGACAATTAGTGACTTTCCTGGTCTAGGCATGTTAGGAGGCCTTAAGACAAAAGGGTACAAAGCTTGTCCCTTATGTCTAGATGACATCGATGCTACCCATTTGACTGGAAGGATGTCGTATCAAGGGCATCGAAGATGGCTCCCAAGAGACCATGACTGGAGGTTTGCAGCCCATAGATTTAATGGGAAGTTTGAGTCTAGAGACCACCACCAATCGTCGGTCCTGAAATATTCAATGTCATTATGTCACACGAGTATCCTACTCTTAGTCTACATCCTCAATTCAAGGCGAGAGGGAACAATGAGAGGCTTTGTTGGACACACGTGTCTATATTTTATGAGTTACCATATTGGAAGTCATTATCTCATCCATATTCACTTGATGGTATGCATATTGAGAAGAATGTTTTTGATAACATCATTGGGACCATACTGTGGATTGAAGGTATGAAAAATATTTGGACACATTATTATACCTTAACTATTTGAAGATAATATAATAAGTACTTATTCATGTTTGGTTTAAATTTGCAGGTAAGACTAAAGATGATATTAAGGCTAGAAAGGGTTTGGAACAGCAAGGGGTACGTAGAAAATTATGGTTCAAACCATCCGTGTCAAACTCAAGGAAAGAAAAAGTTACTAAAGCACCCTATACAGTGACTCCAAATGGGAAGCTAGAGATACTTGAGTACATAAAGGATGCTAAGTATCCATCTGGGTACGCTGGTTGCTTAAAGAATAAGATTAATCTTGAAGACAAAAGGTTTATTGGATTGAAGACACATGACTGTCATGTCATGTTACAGAGACTGCTGCCGGTTTACATTAGACCTTACTTGCCTAGAAATGTGGTTCACCCTCTAATATCACTATCCCATTGGTATCGTAGAATCAGTTGCAGAGAGTAAAAGAAGGAGGAGGTGCGTCACATGAAGCTAGCGATAGTTCAGATTCTGTGTCAGTTAGAGAGGATTTTCCCACCGGCATTCTTCACTATAATGATACATCTCATGGTTCACCTTCCAGATCAAATCTTGTTCAATGGGTCGGTACACTATAGTTGGATGTATCCTATAGAAAGGTATGGAAAAACTCGATGAATACATTAATTGTAAAAAGTTATTTTCTTATTGTCCGCAAATTATAATGTTATATGTAGGCAACTTGGAAATTACAAGAAATTTGTGAGAAACACAAGGTACCCTGAAGGTTGCATTGCCGAGGAATATATTGCCCAAGAATGTGTAATGTATTGTAAGTTGTACATGGATGAGATTGAAGGTAAATCTCATATTGATGATGAAGATGAGGAAGATTACTTTAACATATCAATGGTGTCAAATGTCATCAAGCCGACGGGCTGCTACAATAGGAGGTTTAGGCTCAACAATAATGACATAGACGTGATACATTGGTGTGTCATGGAAAATTGCGAAGAGGCAAGGGAGTATATTCAGGAACATGCAAAGAACTTTTACCGTGAAAATCCAAACGGTGACAATGATTCCCGTATTGAACATTTCCATTCTCATTTACTTAATAAGGTAAAACTTTATTTAACACATAGACTCATTTGTAGTATATATAAATTTTGTGTCATTGATTTATTACATTGATGTGTCGATGATTTGGTTACGCGATGAAGGATCTGATGCGTACTCTACCGAGCTTCACATTTTGGCATGTAAGCCACAGTTTCACTCAAGTTACAACTACTGTGTTGTAAATGGGTTGAAATTTGTTGTTTGGGATAAGGACCAACATTTGAGGACACAAAATAGTGGAGTAATGGTACAAGCAGGTTAGTCATTTGCATCATTTTTTTTGGGAAGTTTTGCAATCTGCATCATGTATGTTTTATGGACATCATTTTCTGCTACCTAGTAGAAATATGTTTCTGCATCCTTATTATGCTACAACTTTTTGTTTCATTGTCTTATGATCATTTGCAGGAGAACATAACTATTATGGTGTTCTACAAAATGTAATACAACTCAATTATGCCAAGGGAATGGCGGTAGTCATATTCCAATGCAAGTGGTTTAATACAGATGAATCTGAGGGTGGAAACATAAAAATGGAGCATGGAATTCTTTCGATTGACACATCTAACACGTGGTATGAAGATGCTCCTTATTGTCTTGCAAGACACGCACAACAAGTGCTTTACTTAGAAGATCCCAAGTTTGGAGATAATTGGAAAGTTGTTAATGTTGTCGCCTAAGTTTGGAAATACTCAATATTGAAGAACATCCTGCTAATCCATCAAACGAAGATCCTCCCGCTAATCCCTCTCAAGTGCCAAATAATGTTGACTATACTGATGAGAACACTGAAGAGATGGAGGAACTGCCTCTGAGTATCCGCGTGACTAAGCAGGATAATTCTTCAGGTATAACATTAATATTGTTTATTTAATAATTTTCTGTTATTAATACATCTTCTCATACTAATATAAATTGTTTGTTACTTGATGCTAGATGACGAGGATGGAAATGTAAGTGAAGGTGAACCCTCAAAGAAGAGAAAGCGCCGACAGGGAGTTGTGTGTGGCACCAAAATTGCTACTTTGGTGAATTCATTGGGGACAAAGATCAAGGTTGAATGTTCAGAAGAGGCAAATGGCCCAGTAATAAAGCAAATAAGGAGTATGGTGTGCCACCAAATCGGGGCGTGTGTGAGACAGAAGGTGCCGATGTTAGCACCGACGTACAGTGAGCTAGAACCTAAGCATTGGGATGTCATGGTGAACTATCTCAGTGTAAGTTATTTAATTACAATTTTTTTTTGTTTATATCACTGCTGATTCGACACACGCTGATTTTATATTTTTGCAACCTCATTTCTTTTTGCCAAAGAAAGACACTCTACTTTGGCAGTACATTACACGAATAGTAAATAACCGCTACAAGGATTGGAAGTCGTCTTGTCACAAACATTATCTGAAGCACGGGAAGAAATTTCCTTTGGAGTTTGTCCACCGCAAGGTGGAATGGACCTGGCTGGTTAAGCACTTTCAAGAACCTGCATTTGAGGTGAAGTGTGGTGAACAAACTCAACTGTAGTTTACTTTTTTGAATAAATTATTCATCTGTTTCGTGTGCATTTTTTTTGAAGGCTAAATCACAAAGGATGAAGATGGCCCGTGACAAGAAGAAGAATCACTGTGGAGGAAAGACTCCGATGGCCATCAGAGCAATTAACCACCTCCAAAAAGGGCACAAAGCACAGCATGTTGCTACATATGCTGAGGTCTATTCCCATGAACCCGAATGTACTGAGATAGTGGTATTTCTTTTAATCTGTTTCTTTTTTATTATGTCTTCCTAAATATATGGTGCAAAAGTGGCGATCCGTTTGTTGAATACATGTCACTCATGTGTTGGAATGTGTTGAATATATGTTGGAATGTGTATGAACAAGTATTGAAGTATGCATGTCCATTAAATGTGATATTGTTTATGAACAAGTATTGATGACAAGTATGACTGTTTATGAATGTGTGGATTAACTTTTGGCTTTCCGGAATATTTGTAGACACTTTAATGTTTGAATTTAATTTGGACTTGGGCATAGGAACAAATGAATGCCGAGGTGCAGAAACTTATCGATCACCAGCAGTCCGATGACCCCAGCAGCATTGCTGACCCTATCCCGACGAGCACTCACTTGGAGATAATTTCTAGAGTTGTTGGACAGAAGAAAGGAACTCAGATATCTGGAGTTGGGGGAAATATAAGGTGGCCTCCTCGCCCTAGAGGCGGGGCTTCAAACCATGCCCTGAAGGAAGAGATCATTAGGGCAAAAGAGGAGGCTGCGCAAAAAGACTCTGAGATCGAAGAAAGGTTGAAAGCGATCGAAGAAATGCTGCAAGGGGTTCATGGAGGTGGCACGGGAATTAATGGTAACACCTCTGATGGTGCGAGTTTCGGTCTCGGTACTCTTTGAATTCTATATCACTTAATGTTTTAATTAGTTGGTGAACATGTTTTGCTACGTTGTGCTGCCGGAAACTTTTGTTGCATTCGTTGTAACGCTTCCTACTTTTGTATAAATCCTGAAATCTTTCAGGTACTTTTGTGTAGGCCAAGAATTTCAAATTAAACAGGGTTGTTTTGTTATATTTCTTATGTGACACAAAACAGTTTTTAAATGATATCGCTCAACTTACGTGACACCCTCAATTCAATATTTTTTACTTCTACATACACTTATGCGACCTGGTTTCCTTACCAGCTTATCATTTATTTACACTTATGTGACTTGGTTTCCTTACCAGCTTATCCTTTATTTACACTTATGCGACTGAGTATTGTACACGGGTTATCGTCTCAAATAACTAATAGCGACTGAGTTTCATCTCCTTTCTAAACTTCTTATATGACAGAGATTGTAAAAGTATAGTTTGTGTGACTAACCGAACTGCGCCGTTGACTTTTTTTCTGTCACCTCACTTTACCACTTATACGACTGACCAACATCCTTATGCGACTACTTTCTGCGCAGCTGCATGGGGATTCTTGCGACTGGTGTGTTTTAAGTCAGTCGCCCCAGACCTAATGCGACACAACTTATGTGATTGGTCCATATGTGACTGAGTATAGTCACATAAACCCTTATGCGACAGAAAACGAACTTATGCGACTAATTTGGGTCAGTCGTCTAAGGAGCAAGATGGCGTAGTGGAGGTTTAGAAATATAAACATCCCATTGTTTGTCCCAAGCCTACATTAATATTTATCATATTGAATATTAGTATGAGAGTTCAAACTTTAAATAAGTTGCTACATATCTAAAATTTCGGATTCATATCTCACTTTGAGCTCCCATTTCCAGATCAAGTGCTCGCCCAATCCTAGGATAAGAATGAGACTCACCCCCGGACCCCTCGTAAAACATCAGTTTATATACCTGCTGCCATTTCAAAAGTCATGTCATTATTCCAAGCTCCGCGTGAAAATACTATTAAATATTTAATCTCACTTCATAATTGAATAGTAAAATTATGGTTTGGACTTCAATTAAGTTACACCCCTATATGTATATAAGAATGAAGTTCCAAGATCTGTCAGACCCTAAGAGAACCATAAGTTCTTACAAGCAGGCACATAAAAATTCACAAATCAAATGCAGTGCTTAATGGCAACAAACTTCATCCATTGCTATCTCTAGCTACTCTCTTGTTGTTGTTGTTGTATCACCGTGGGCCTGCTCTTGAAGATCATCTCGAGGTTCGCCGTGGGCCTTCGTCCATTGATGATTTCCTTTGTAAAGTTTAGCAATCGGATTTGTAAGAGATGACAAGTATATAGGGATATAAAACCAGCCTTATAAGCATATCGAGTTTACATCTGTTGGAACCTTTAGTTTTGATGATTACAAACACTTACCTAACATGGTGTTTAAGTGTGCAGGAATCCATGAAGATATCCAATCAAGCAATTACATGCAGATTGATTGATGATTAATGCAATTACTTATGACATACTTAATGACAGATTCAAGTAAATTGCTGATTGAAGACAAAGAGCTAATTGTCTAATTGATGACAAGTTTGGAAAGCAATTGAAGAGTCCAACTTGCAATTGAAAAGTCCAACTTACTCACAGATTGAAGCATATTCAAAAGACAATAAAGAGGCCGAGTAAATGCTGCACAACTTAAGAGGCCGAATTAATATGGCTATTAAAACCACAACTTATTACGTACTTGAAGAGGTCCTTGAATGAGAAGTAACGGCTGAGAAGTGAAGAGATGGCTCAACATCTATAAAAGGAAGAGAAACATCAGTAGACAAGGTTCGGCGAAATTGGAGTGAAAAAGGGTTTATCACAGTCGACGAACGGAGCCTGCTGAGATCGCGTACACTACGGTACAAAGCTCGAAGCTGATTGCTCTATCGGATTGAGTAGAGGACAACAAATAGAATCTGTGTGATCTAGTTTGTATGCCCTACAAGTATATCGGAATAAAGAGTAATCAGTTCGAAAATCCTTTCGGAGACGAAAGGTAGTGGTTTTCACCTTATCATAGTTGTGATAAGGTTTCCACTATATATTTGTGCGCAGTATTTTTCCAGTCATTTATTTTCCTGCAAAATTATTTCGCTGCTATCTGACCATCAGACGGAAACACACTTTGTGACTTCCGTCTGACAGATTGCTAACACTAACGATCCATCACGTGGTATCAGAGCCGAGTACTCTAGATTTGTGTGTTAGCTTTGCAGGAAAATTATGTCTTCAATCAACGACTCTTTCTGGAAACCGCCGCTGCTAAAGCCAGGTCAATTTGACTGGTGGAAAGACCAATTTGAGGCCCACGTCTGCTCCTTGGACGGACAGCTTTGGAGGATATTTGAGAAAGGCCCACTACCCATCCTCGCCGACCCCACCTCCGATCAAGATTCGGATGATGAGCCAGAAGCAAAGGATAAGGAAGACTACACAGATGAGGACTACAAACGCCTTGAGAAGAACGCCAGGGCAAAGAAAATTCTCTACATGGCCTTGTCCCCTGGAGATCAAATCAAAGTGGCAATGTACAAAACAGCAAAAGAAATGTATGATGGACTAGTAAGACTGTACGGTGGAAACGAAGACATCAAAAGGAACAGGATCCTAGCTGCCACAAAGGACTACGAGACCGTCATGCAGATGAAGGATGAGTCCCTGGAGGATTTCTACACCAGGTTCCAGGTCATAGTTGGTCAACTGGAGTATCTGAACGAGAGACTTCCTGAATGGAAGATTACGCATCAGTTTATGCAAGCCCTGAACTCCAAGTGGGATCAAGTGACATTAGCACTACAAGCTCAGAAGGGAATCAAAGACACTACTCTAGAAGAGCTGGTTGCCAACCTCCAGAGTCAGGCAGGGATCGTAGACAGGAAGATGGCCAGGAGACAGACTGACAGGTCTCAGGCCATTGCCCTGAAAGTTGAAAAGGCCCTCGATCGTACACAAGGAAATGAGACATCGCAAGGGGAAGATGATGAAATTGCTCTATTAACAAAAGCACTTGCGATGGTCGGCTTTGGCAAAGGAGGAAGGAACTTCAGAACAGGGGGAAGTGGTGCTAGTTCCTCCAGATGGAACAAAGATGCTACATCAGGTGAAAAGAAAGGGAACCCAAAAGAGAGGGAAGAGAGAACATGCTACCACTATCAGAAGAAGGGGCATCTGTCAAGAGACTGCCGTAGCAAAAAGAAAGGAGACCCAGCTGCTCCAAAACCAGCACAGACTGAACCAGCTGCCCCAAAGCCTGCTCAGGCTATGTTTGCCGCATGGGGGAACTCGGATGAAGACAGTAACGATGGAAAGTCCTCAAAGGATGCATGCTTAATGGCACACTCCACATCAGATGAGGTAATAGAAACTGAATCCCTTGTCGATAAAGTTTTTTCTGAATCCATTCTTGCAGAAACAATCGCTAAGGTCTTAGCCAAAAACCGAGATCTGGAGGACAGACTGGAGGAAATGGAACAGGAACATCATGATGACATTGAGGAAAACTGTCTATGGTCAACAAAAGCCATGCGTCTAGAGAAGGAAGCAGCTGAACATGTCTGTAAGTGCCACACCTGTGAAGGAAGAGAGAGACAGATCAGCGACCTAAGTGATGAACTAAGACGTATATCGATCGGAAACACTGAGCTGGTTGACTTCAAGACAAAGGTTGAAGAGCTAAATGATGAGCTGATAAATCTCAGACAACACAATGAGGAACTCCTTCAGACAGTCGTTGACCTTAGACGTGAGGAAGCTGTAAGGAAAGAAGAATGGATTCTTGAGCTGGGAGCTAAGAGGACTGAAGAAGAAAAGAGGGACTTCAATAAGAAATTTGTGAATCCAGGACTTGGTTATGAAGAGGAGCTTGCAGCAAAGAAGAAGGTCGCCAAAGGAAAAGAAGTCATGACAGAACCAGAAGGAAGTGATCAGGGAAAATGGCCTCGTGCTACTGGCCAGGCAAGAAGAGAAGTCTGTCCACAAGATGGAAATTATCTCTATAATACCGACTCAGTTCCCTACAAGGCCAAGAAAGCCTATGAAATATGGAAGAAGCAGAGTCTAAGTCGCAAGCCCCTAAATATTGACTTTCAAGCAAGGAAGAACAAGAGGTCCATTCCACCAGGCAGAAGTAAATATGTGGGTCTGCCATGCCATAGAATATGTTGGCATTGCGGTCACTCTGGGCACTACAGATCTGAGTGCTCAAGTCTGAGGAAGGCAGAAGAAAGGAATCGAGACTGGGTGTCCTCCTTGGAACTCTATCCAGAAGACGGATATCAGAGGGAAGCCCAGAATGACGGCTATCAGAGGGAAGCGAAAAATTACGGCTATCAGAGGGAAGCCAAGAATTACGGCTATCAGAGGGAAGACAATAACTATCAGAGGGACGTCAACAAGTACAGGAAGGAAGACAGAACTGTTCACTTCCGTCCCCATTATGATCCAGCCATCTCTGCCAGACCAAAGAAGACACCAAGGAGAAAGATTGACTTAACAAACCACGATGCATACTATTCTTCTTACTATGTTCCTTATTCTGCTCCTATTGCTAAATTCATTCCAAAACTCAGTAAGCCCAAGCTTGTCTGGGTGCGTAAAAACTGATCGTTTTCTTGCAGAAAGGAGTGAGGTCCCGTCCATGGTACCTAGATAGTGGATGCTCAAGACATATGACAGGGAATCCAGAATGGTTCGACTCGCTCCATAAAACTTCCGGAGATAGCATAATCTTTGGAAACAAAAGCTCAGGAAAAGTGGTAGGAATTGGAGAGGTAAGAATTTCGGACTCTATCCGAATCAGGCAGGTAAGCCTAGTTGAGAACTTAAGATACAACCTGCTAAGTGTGTCTCAACTGTGCCAATATGGTAAAAATAGTGTTATATTCAATGCCAATGATTGTCTTGTGAGGTGTAATGTGACAGGGAAGACTGTTCTTAAAGGAATCCGTGTGAATGAAATCTACATCGTCGATCCAGACTTCGTTCCCGAAGAAGATCTTTGTCTAGCAAGTGTTGCAGAAGGATCTATCCTATGGCACAGGCGGTTTGGGCATGCTAGCATGAAACTGCTGTACAAACTCCATCAGAAGGAACTGGTAATCGGCTTACCTAAGGTGGCTAGCGAATTTGATCAGGCGTGCAGCGCTTGCGTCACGGGAAAACAAGCACGGACATCTTTCCCATCTAAGCAAACAGTGAGCACAACTGCGCCACTAGACATGGTCCACATGGATCTGTGCGGTCCAGTCAATATCATCAGCCGTGGCGGAAACAGGGACAAAGGCATTGATCATAACTTTTCCGCCCCACGGACTCCACAGCAGAATGGGGTTGTGGAACGAAAGAACAGAACCCTAGAGGATATGTCACGAACGATGCTGATTGCAAGCGAAACTCCAAAAGGCTTTTGGGCAGAAGCAGTGCATGCTGCGGGCTACATCCTAAATAGAGCATCGCTTCGATCCATGATAGGAAAAACTCCATATGAACTGTTACGTGGAAGGAGACCTAATATTTCCCATTTGAAGGTATTTGGTTGCAGGTGTTTCGTCCATAATAATGGCAAGGAGAGCTTGGGAAAGTTTGATGCACGGAGTGACGAGGGAGTGTTCGTCGGATACTCTAGCCACAGCAAAGCCTACAAAGTGTTCAACTTAAGGCTAGAGAAAGTCGAGGAAAGCGTGCACGTGAGATTCGATGAGTCGGTGATGGCTGGTCACCTGATAAAGGACTCTTCAACTGCTTCCATGCTGGATGATGGAGAACTCCAGTTCGCGGATAGATCAGATCAGGACTGGAATCCACCCCCAGCAACCAACGCTGATGCACCCCATATGGATGTCCATCCCGTAGACAATCAACCACCAGATGACCATGCAGAGGATGACGAGGTAGCCTTTCCAGAAGGTGGTCAAATCCATGATGACCCTGCGGAGGAAGTCAACGATGAGACTCATGGTGAAGTAGTAATGGCGGGTGATCCCACCCCTGCAAACCCTGGGGGGAACTGAGAACGACCAGATACGGACGTGTGGTTCAACCGCCAGCCAGACTGAGGGACTACCAATGCTACACCTCCCAGGAACAGGTAGATCTTAATTGCTTATGTCAATTCTGTGGATTTGCATCCTTTGTTTCTCTTGCAGAACCGAAGATTATAGCAGAAGCGCTCAAGGACCCAGAATGGGTCAATGCCATGCAAGAGGAACTGCACCAATTCGAGAGGAATAAAGTGTGGCGTCTGGTTCCTCGACCCAAGGACAAGAATGTAATTAGCACAAAATGGGTCTTCAGGAACAAGCTGGATGATAAGGGGATCGTCATAAGGAACAAAGCCCGTCTAGTGGTCAAAGGTTACAACCAGCAGGAAGGAATAGACTACGACGAGACATTCGCTCCCGTCGCAAGGTTAGAAGCAATTAGATTATTAATAGCTTACTCAACATACCATGGTTTTACCTTGCAACAGATGGACGTAAAGACGGCATTCCTGAATGGAGTCTTAAAAGAAGAAGTGTATGTGAGTCAAACCCCAGGATTCGAGGACAGAACCTACCCAAATCATGTGTATATCACTGACAAGGCGCTGTATGGGTTGAAGCAAGCACCCCGCGCCTGGTACGAAAGACTATCCTTGTTCCTTCTGTCACATGGATACGTCAGAGGAGAGGTGGACAAGACCCTCTTCCTCCTGAAGGAAGGCAGTGACACTCTAGTGGTTCAGGTATATGTTGATGATATTATCTTTGGTTCAACTAACCCTAGACTTGTCAATAAGTTCACAGATTTAATGTCAAGCGAATTCGAGATGAGTATGGTGGGGGAACTGAAGTACTTTCTAGGACTTCAAGTAGCACAAGGAGAAGATGGAACTCGGATCCATCAGCAGAAATATGTGAAAGAAATCCTAAAGAAATTTGGCATGGAATCCGCCAAAACGTGTGCCACACCTATGTCACCTAATGACTCCCTTGCAAAGGATGAGTCCTCCCCACAAGTGGATCCGACTCTATACAGGGGGATGATAGGTTCACTCTTGTATCTCACAGCTAGTAGACCTGACATATTATTCAGTGTGTGTCTATGTGCCAGATTTCAGGCAGATCCTAGAGAAACTCATGTCAAAGCCGTGAAAAGGATTCTGAGGTACCTGAAAGGGACGGACGACCTGTGCCTATTCTATCCAATGGGAGGTGACTTACGTCTGACGGCCTACACAGATGCTGACTATGCAGGATGCAAGACAGACAGAAAGTCCACGTCAGGGATGGCACAATTTCTTGGACCAAGCTTGATCTCATGGGGATCAAAGAAACAGTCATCCATTGCTTTATCCACTGCCGAGGCCGAATATATCGCAGCCGCAGCCTGTTGTGCACAACTACTATGGATAAAACAACAGCTAAGTGATTATGGCGTTCATCTTGATTGTGTCCCTATTCTATGTGACAATACTAGTGCCATAAATATTTCGAAAAATCCGGTACAGTTTTCACGTACCAAACACATAGAAATCAGTTATCACTTTTTACGTGACTGTGTAGAGAAAGGTACCATTGCCATGGAATACTGCAGAACTGAGGAGCAGATCGCAGACATTTTTACGAAAGCTTTACACAGGGAACCCTACGAGAAGCTAAGGCTTGAACTAGGTATGACTTCCCTTGCATAGTCTGCACTCTACGTTGAATTTCCTCGATGACTGGCTAGACTAGTCTGCATGTTAAGCTACCATGTGTGGAAGTGTTGCGTATGAAGTTAATAACTGTGTGAAAGTTGCTTTGTGAGATCACCACCGCATGACTGCTAAATGAGATTACTAGCTAGCAAATATCATGAGCATGATACATAATTCTTTGCAGCCCAAAAGAGACTTCCAAATTTGAACCCACAATATAAGCCAAGGAAGTACTATAAGACTAACCCTAGCCTGTTATGTGTGGAGAATAAATGTTTAGCCCGTTGATGTTAAAACTTTTCTTGATTTTCTCCACACTACATGAAATTGCTTTGTCTTGATTTGGTGAATTTTTATTCTTGAATGTGTGGTGTTTTATTGTACCATTTGGGTAAACCTGCCACACCACACCCAAACCTTGTGAAAGCCATGAGACAAAACCGGGGTTAACTCAGCATTGGTTCAGACTGGTTCCATCAGATGGATTGTGGCTGGTTAAATCATATGGATTGTTGGTATGTGCCGTTTGGAGGGTTAGTAGCTGCCAACAAGAAAAGAAGTTAAAGGTGCTACTTGATGGCGATTAGAATGTCCCGTATGGTGAAAAGCAAAAGCTGCGTCTGCAGCACAGTCGTCATCACTGCGTCGCTTCGGACATGATGGCTGATGGTCTTTATGGCGTGGAAAAACAGCAAGGTCTTGATATTTGAACAATCTGAAGCAATAAGGGTTTTAAATACCCGCAGATGTCCATGTGGCAGAAAACAGTGGAGTGAAGTCAAAATTTGGGAGTTGCACGAGACGGCTTAATTATTGCCTAATTATGGATTTGGAAGGAGATTTAAATGTGCAATCTCTTTTGGAAGTTGAAAATTAAATCTTGCGAGATTCGAGGATGCCGATTGGAATTCAGAAATTGAAAAAGAAATTTCTAGGGTTTCTCACAAAAAAAAAAGGAGAAGCAAAGGCGGAATCTCGGCATCTATCTGTCAGAAGTTGACTGGGTGAAGGAACTGAGAAGCAAAGTTGCTATTCTTGAGACCGGGTGAAGGACCTCAGATTAAGGAGGAGATAATGGAGTTGAACCGGTAGCTGAAGTTTGTGGCCACTGAGGTGGTTGGACAGTTGAAGACCGTGCTCCGTGATTAACTCTGGAACTGTCTCATGGTTACCCACTCCTTGCTATCCCCACCACATCTGCCATTTTCTTTGACAATCTTTCTTCGTTGTCATGCTCTGTGTTCTGCTTGGTAGTCGTTAAATTTTCAGTATGCTGTGTGTGTTCCCTCTGGGGCACTTTTGCTCGTTATGAATGAAGTATGCAGTTTCTTTCCATTACTTGGATGTCTTTACTTGCATTCTTTTTGATGATGCCAAAAGGGGGAAGATAACATGAGTGCATTACTTAAGGGGGAAGTCACTACTGAAAATCAAACTAGATGTCCATCTAAGGGGGAACTGTTAAGCGATCGTAGAATTGTTTGCATTATCTGCTTAACAGAAATTTGATGAGAACATGAGTGCATCATCTAAGGGGGAACTGTTAAGCGACTGTAGAACAGGGATATCTATCAGATAGAATTATGAATGACATCTATCTGTCAAAATTGTGATAACTGTGAAATACATGCAATGGATTTCTTGTCTTTTGAAGAAGTGTTTGTCATCATCAAAAAGGGGGAATTTGTTGGAACCTTTAGTTTTGATGATTACAAACACTTACCTAACATGGTGTTTAAGTGTGCAGGAATCCATGAAGATATCCAATCAAGCAATTACATGCAGATTGATTGATGATTAATGCAATTACTTATGACATACTTAATGACAGATTCAAGTAAATTGCTGATTGAAGACAAAGAGCTAATTGTCTAATTGATGACAAGTTTGGAAAGCAATTGAAGAGTCCAACTTGCAATTGAAAAGTCCAACTTACTCACAGATTGAAGCATATTCAAAAGACAATAAAGAGGCCGAGTAAATGCTGCACAACTTAAGAGGCCGAATTAATATGGCTATTAAAACCACAACTTATTACGTACTTGAAGAGGTCCTTGAATGAGAAGTAACGGCTGAGAAGTGAAGAGATGGCTCAACATCTATAAAAGGAAGAGAAACATCAGTAGACAAGGTTCGGCGAAATTGGAGTGAAAAAGGGTTTATCACAGTCGACGAACGGAGCCTGCTGAGATCGCGTACACTACGGTACAAAGCTCGAAGCTGATTGCTCTATCGGATTGAGTAAAGGACAACAAATAGAATCTGTGTGATCTAGTTTGTATGCCCTACAAGTATATCGGAATAAAGAGTAATCAGTTCGAAAATCCTTTCGGAGACGAAAGGTAGTGGTTTTCACCTTATCATAGTTGTGATAAGGTTTCCACTATATATTTGTGCGCAGTATTTTTCCAGTCATTTATTTTCCTGCAAAATTATTCCGCTGCTATCTGACCATCAGACGGAAACACACTTTGTGACTTCCGTCTGACAGATTGCTAACACTAACGATCCATCAACATCGCTCACCTGATAGATTATTGACTCGATCGAGTGCTGTTGACAATTTGGATCTGTTTGTCCTATTTCCTCCATGGTTGCGTATTCTTCAACAGCGG
This sequence comes from Rhodiola chrysanthemifolia, assembly GCA_033675395.1. Lineage (NCBI taxonomy): Eukaryota > Viridiplantae > Streptophyta > Magnoliopsida > Saxifragales > Crassulaceae > Rhodiola > Rhodiola chrysanthemifolia. Next base: position 37,924,040 of record CM066204.1, read on the forward strand.
CTACCTAATTAAGAAGATCCCTGATGTGGGCCTTGAAGGCAGGGCCGGCTCTAGACATATGGGGGCCTCAAGCAAAAAAAAAAAATTTGGCCTTTTAATAATTAAATATTATAAATAATATATAATATATTTAGATATTTTAATTTTTTTTACTGAATAATATTTTGTTAAGTAAGATTGGGCTTATTTGGGCCTTTTAATATTAAATTGTACATGTTATGATAAATTTGGGGCCTTTTCAACCTAAGTTTTTATTGAACAAAGCTTAAAATGGGGCCTTTTTTAACTATAAAACTCACATTTATACTATATAAAAAAAATTGGGCTGAAATGCTCAATTGTTATGGGCCTTTTATTATATTATTTTAAGTTTGGGGGCCTTGCATGACATGCATTTAGACTATATAAAATTTTTTGGGGGCCTTTTTTCTTTAAGCTAATGACCACATTTTTTTGGGGCCTAAAGCCATTGCTTTAGTGGCCTAGGGTATTGGGCCGGGCCTGCTTGAAGGTTAGGGTTTAATGCAAGAACTAGGTTTGGGGTGATGTCAGAACATATTTATAGAGCAGCACAGTGGGCCGGGCCTTAAAATAAAAAGGTCAACTTTTGATTAACAAAACCCTAAATGAATTAGTTAATAAAGATACACAGAAAGCACATAAAGTAACAATAGCTAGCTACTAGCCAGTGGCGGCGGATCCAGAGCTTCATCCGAGGGGGTCTCAAAAAAAATTCGAACTACAATGATATTAGTCCGATCGGGCAAACAAAAAAAGATCCGCTAATCATCCGACGATTGTTTTTTCGAACAACAAGGTCCGCTAATGATCAACCAACCTTCTGAAACTCATAAAGGTGTCATCCAATGTCCATTGAAGATGATCTATATATGGATCGAAAGCTAGTTGAATGTTCTATAACTTTCATGTTTAACTTAAGATGAAATTCAAAGGTTAAGCCGATAAAAACAGCGACCAAAGATAGATGATTAATTGAAATTTGCCGAAATTAATCTTCTAAAGCTCATAGAGGCGTCATCCAATATTCGTTGAAGATGATCCATATATGTATAGAAATCTAATTGAATGCTCTACAACTTTCATTTTTACTTAAAAATGAAATTTGACAGTTAAGCTGATTAAAACAATCACCAAAGATGGATGATTGATCGAAATTAGCTAAAATTGAGGGGGTCCGAGCCAACCTTCGAAAGCTCATAGAGGCGTCATCCGGTGTCCGTTTAAGATGTTCTTTATATGGATAGAAAGCTAATTGAATGTTCTATAACTTTTATGTTTACTCCAAGATGAAATTCGAAGGTTAAGCTCACAAAAGTAGTGACCGAAGATACATGTTTCATCCCCCCGCCCCCCACCCCTACCACCGCCACTGCTACTAGCCACATCTTTTTTGGTGGTAATTATACATTTTAACATGTCTCTGGGAACTGACTCATGTGTATTTGTTTGGCATATGCAAATTAAATCTCTGTTCACTGAGGAGAAATACCAACAGTACGTTAACACTTTAACCGTATACAAACATGTGATGATATCGCCACGTGGCAAGCCGCAATTGTTGACTTTTCAAAAGTTAGTGGGTTTACTATTTGGACACGTGGCGCGCCCACAATGCACGGGGGGGTTTGATGTGTGGATGAGATCGTGCCTCATAGTTTCATTCTAATTTTGGTGCCTCATTTGAACGCTCCTCGATATATATATATATACTTCACCAGGTAATACAAGTCTTGCCTCATCCTGTTGCTATACATTGAGCTGGTGATATATAGGTGGATGATACCTTGGATCTATTCAATGAGCGACAGTTGCAGCATGATGCTGTAGCAACCAAACTAAAACCCTTCATGATGCTTGTCATCTCCATTGGTGAGGTTATTATGTAGCACTTATATTACTCTACTTATTTGAATAAAGATAGGCTTTTGATCAAACACGGAAAACAACACCCACCTAAAAAACTTAGGTTAACAAACCTGAGCCACATAAATGATAACCACACCGAAAATGATCAGCAGGTGATCAACACCCACCTGAAAATCCAAAACAATATGTTGAGCAAACAGAAGTGTTATGTCAGCTAAGAGCTTACAATCAACCCAATTAAGTGATCAGCAGAAATCATTTAACCACACTGGCAGTCTCATGGAAGGGTCTCTTTGTAAGTAACCAATGATCATATAAGATAGTGCCTAGAATATAATGAGCCAACGTCAGCACGCGTTGAGATCAATAATCAGATAGCTGGGGAGCAGCAAGAAGCCTCCGGCACCTTATTTGCTCGTAAATGGAAAACGGATAACGAAAACAACGGGATATCAGAAAGTGTAAAGATCGAATATAGGATTTGCTTAGTCGAACCTTATTCTTTATTAATTATCGGGACCAAATGTTAGGTTTACAAACTCCGGATTGACTCAATCCAAAACCAAACAAAATACAAGCAATCAATCCAGTCCAATGCATCAAACAAACAGCAAGAGTATAACACCAATCCAAGTAACCGGTTAGGGAAACTTTCCTGAATTGAATCGGCGTCAAACGTGCCCAGACTTGTTCCAGCTTTGCCGCAGTGTTCCCAGCAGTCAACCCGCACGTTCGCCTCGCAATACTTGCAGTCGAGCCACGCCGGAGTTCACCCACACTCGTCGTTCGCCGGTAAGCCTTCGTCGCTCGTCAATTTCTTCTCACCGCTCGTAAATCGCTCAATCGCTCGGAAAGAATCAGAGAATGAATGTCTGCCCTAATCCCCAATTTGAACTGGCTTATATGTTGGGCTGAAGACGCGTTGAAACGACGCAGCTTGATGGAGTAACCGTATTACCGAACTCTCGCGCGTCCTCAGAACGACAGCGTTCAATTAAAGCCGACTTGAGCTTCGTTGAAACGACGCAGCTTCAGGAGACACGGACAGCCGATCGGGTATACGAGATCCCAAGCCAGCCGATCGGGCACACGCTCGGGCACTCGCTCGGACACACAGTCGGAGGCACGCTCGGAGGTACGCTCGGAGGCACGGGCGGAGGCACGAGCTCAAGAGCAAAAAACAGTATTTTTCTGCAAGACTCATACAAGCATTTGGACTGGAAATAATAGCAACATATTGTCCCAATAATCATTCATACACACAACTGGGATTATAATCTCAACAAATGCCCTCCTAAGACTAGTTGTGAAAAAGAATGAAGAAAAGAATTGAGATAGATACATCTAACCTCAATTAAGGTTCAACACAGCCAGTTAAGGCTCAAGACTTGCTCAGGCCAGACTTTCATCCAACCTCATCAATATGCAAGCTTTCCCTGCAGAAAACAAACTTGTTAGCAGGTACAATTTTAGTTCCAAAGTCAGCTGGGTTTTTCTCTCCAAGGATCTTGTCTACTCTTATGGTTTGTGTTTCCACTAGATCCCTAATGAAATGCATCCTAACATCTATATGTTTTGACCTCTCATGGTAAACTGGATCCCTACACAAACATAAGGCACTTTGACTATCCATAAAGATCCTAGGAGGCTCACTAATCCCACTGATCTCCTTCACTATCCCACTTAACCAAATGGCTTCTTTTGCTGCCTCTGTAGCAGCTGTGTACTCAGCTTCTGTAGATGATAATGCAACTATGGGTTGCAACTGACTTTTCCATGACACACAGTTTCCATTCCATGTGAAATAGAAACCTGTGGTGGACTTCCTATTATCCCTATTGCTCGCATAATCTGAATCTACATACCCTACAATGCCAGCTTTTGGTTCATGGTCTCTATATACTAATCCTAACCCTTTAGTCCCTAACAGATATCTTAACAAATATTTCATGGCTTCCCAATGCTTTGTGCCTGGGTTAGACATGTATCTACTAAGAACACTAATAGAGAAAGCAAGATCAGGCCTTGTACATATCATACCATACATAACAGAACCAACAGCAACATCATATGGCACATTCAGCATTTGTTTCTTTTCTTGCTCAGTTTTAGGACAATCTTCCTTAGAGAAAACAAGATGCCCTCCTAAGGGTATAGCATTAGACTTTCCATTCACAATAGCAAATTTATCTAACACCTTAGCAAAATATTCAGATTGAGATAAACAGATTTCTCCATTTTTCTTATTTCTGGTTATCTTTACCCCTAAGATCTTTTGAGCAATTCCTAAGTCTTTCATGTCAAAATGTTTTTGCAAACCAGACTTAGTCAGTTTTATGTCATGCAATGAGGGACTAATCAGCAGCAAATCATCCACATACAGCAGCACAAACAATGGGGCATTATTTTTCACTCTTTTCAGATAAAGGCATGTATCATATTTGCTTCTTAAAAATCCTAAGTCAAGCATGCAACTGTCAAATTTCTTATTCCACTGTCTAGGTGATTGTTTTAGTCCATAGATGGATTTTCTAAGAAAACAGACATGATCTGGTTTAGTTTTATCAACAAAACCTTCAGGTTGGCACATATGAATTGTTTCAAGCAAATCACCATGCAAAAAGGCAGTTTTCACATCCATTTGTTCAATGTACCAATCATAAACAGCAGTCATTGCAATAAGTAATCTTAAAGTTTTATACTTGACAACAGGAGCAAATATCTCATTAAAGTCAATGCCCTCTCTTTGGTGAAACCCCTTAGCCACTAACCTAGCCTTAAACCTTGGTGGATCATTAGGTGAATTACCTTCTTTTATTCTATATATCCATTTACATGCCAAAGGTTTCACATTAGCAGGCCTAGGTACAAGTTTCCAAGTATTGTTTTCATGCATAGATTGAATTTCTTCTATCATGGCAGTTTTCCATTTTTCAGCTTCATTACTAAGCAAGGCTTGCTTATATGTATCAGGTATTACATATTTTATTTTCTCAGCAGCCATTAGAGCAAACTCAACAATATTATAGCACTTTCCATCATGGTTCTCATCATACTCAGCTATGTTGGCTTTATATTTTGGATTAGTCTTTCTAATCCTAGGTTCCCTGTCTCTAGTCAATTGATAATTAGCAAGACTAGGTTCAGTTTCATGCACAGGGGACTCAGAAATATCAGATATAGCACCAACATTTTCAGGCACATTTTCAGGCACATTCACACTATGATCAACATACAAATCATCAGGAAGATTTGGCAAGTCAGATATTGCAGCAGAAGAAACATTCATGCCTAAATCAGATGATCCTATAGCAGCATTTTGATCACTAGTGTCCATAGAAATTGAGGCTGAGTTTGAGTGAGTAGGACTTACAGTGCTAGCTCCCCCACCTAATTGGTGAGGTAGCTCATTACCTGAAACAGCAGGGGAATTTGACCCCTCATCTGTTACCTCCTGCAGTCCAGCACTTATGTCCAGTGACTGTCCCATCTCAGCTGCTTGGTCTCCATTGTTTCCATCATCATTACCCTGGTTCAAGTTGAATCCTGATGGAATAAAACTGGTCACACCTTCAGGTGTGCCATGAGACTCAATAGCATGGTTTAGTTTAGACTTAAAGTGGAAATTCAGTTCATCAAAGGTAACAGAATGTGACACTATTACTTTTTGTATCATTAATAGTTTATAGCCTTTAACTCCTTCAGGATACCCAAGCATAACACATTTAGCAGCCCTAGGCTGGAGTTTACCATCAGACACTTTGGCATATGCATTGCAGCCAAAAGATCTGAGGTGGGAGAGGTTTGGAGGTTTCCCAGTCCAAAGCTCTTGGGGAGTTTTGAAGTTAATGGCTGAGGAAGGACATCTGTTAATCAGATAAGCAGATGTCATCACAGCCTCTCCCCAAAGAGTTGGTTTAACTCCAGCACTAATCATCATGCATCTAGCTTTCTCTAAAAGGGTCCTGTTCATCCTCTCAGCAGTTCCATTCTGCTGAGGAGTACCAGGTACAGTGAGGTGTCTTTTTATCCCATTCTTAGTGCAAAATTCATTAAAGGCCTTGTTACAAAACTCCAACCCATTATCTGTTCTTAAGCATTTAACTTTAAGCTCAGTTTGACTCTCAACCATGATCTTCCAATTCTTAAATTTTTCAAAAGCCTCATCCTTAGTTTTTATAGGAAAGACCCATACTTTTCTAGAGTATTGATCAATTATAGAAAGGAAATATGACCTTCCTCCAATTGTAGAGACCTGAGCAGGTCCCCACAGATCAGAGTGGACATACTCCAAGGGTTTTTTGACAGTAAAAGAAGATTTGCCAAAAGGATGAGCAGATTTTTTACTAAAAACACATGTTTCACAGAATTTCAGATCAATAGGTTTACAGTCAATCAAACCAGATTTAGACAGATAATGCAGTCCTTTATTCCCTATATGTCCAAGCCTTGAATGCCAAATTTTAGTGTCTAACAGAATTTTATGTTCATCAGCAAGATTAACTTCAGTAGGAGAAGAAATAACATGGTATAGCCCTCCTTTTTCAATGCTTCTCATCACAATTCTGTCATCCCTTAATACTTCTCTAACTCCCTTAAAGGTTGTTATTTTGCATCCAAGTTTATCAAGAGCTGATTCTGACATTAAACTTCTCCTCAAATGGGGAACCCATCTCACATTTTGGAGAGTTCTCACAACACCATCAAACATCCTTAAGGGGACTGAACCAATTCCCTTAATTTGTAATGAGGTGTGATCACCTAACATGACCTCCCCACCTTCACAAACCTTCAGGGAACTGAAGAGATGTTTGTGTGGAGTGGCATGCATGGTGCAGCCAGAATCAAGTATCCATGAGTCACCCTCATGCCCATCAGACATGAGGAACATCTCATTAAGATACTGGGGATCATCTTCACATATGTTGGACTGTCCAGATTTTTGGTTGTCTTTGTTTCCTTTATTTTTCTTATCTTCAATTCTTTTGTAACAAGAGCTAGCATAGTGGCCCAACTTGCCACAATAATTGCACTTGACAGGGGTATTTCTCTGGGAATTATTGTTGTTTTGAGTGGATTGAGAAGACTTGTCTAAGGAATTTTTATCTGAAGAATCATTGTTATTCTGAAAACTATTGTGGTTCTTTTTCTTTGGTTTAAATTTGTTCTTCCCTTTAAACATCATTGCCTCAGATTTTACTTCAGTTCTAACACCATTTTTAGTCTTGAAAACTTTTAGACTGTCATTCTTGGAAGTAATAGCTTCAATAATCTTGGAGACTGTTACTTCATCATTCCCATACTGAATGACATCCTTAAGGGTGTCAAACTGTGGTGGGATTGAATTAAGGAGAATGACACAAAGGTGTTCTTGTTTAACTTCATCATTACACTTTTTCAAATCCTGAGTTACTTTTAGAAATATGTCAAGGTTTTCCTGCAAACTCATAGACACATCCATCTTGAATGTGAATAATTTTGTTTGCAGAGAGATCCTATTGGGGAGAGATTTAACCAAATACATGTTATCTAATTCATCCCACAGTTTTTTAGGTTCAGTGTGTTGCATTACTTTCCTAGCAACATCATCAGTTAGCCTCATCATTATTTCAGAATAAGCAAGTTCTTTCATGTCTATTTTCTGCTGATCTGAGGTTGGAGCAATCCATTCCTCAGTTACAGCCCTATAGCATTTTTCCTTAACTAATATAGCCTTCATCCTCATCTTCCACATACTGAAATCAGAGGTCCCATCGAAGGGCTTGATTTTCATGGCATCAGCCATCCCAAAAGAAAATCAAGTCCAAGGGTTAACAAAGAAAGGTAGGCAAGCACAGATGATGATCAAGATCAATCAAGATCAATCAAAACAGGCTCTAGATACCACTTTGTAAAGATCGAATATAGGATTTGCTTAGTCGAACCTTATTCTTTATTAATTATCGGGACCAAATGTTAGGTTTACAAACTCCGGATTGACTCAATCCAAAACCAAACAAAATACAAGCAATCAATCCAGTCCAATGCATCAAACAAACAGCAAGAGTATAACACCAATCCAAGTAACCGGTTAGGGAAACTTTCCTGAATTGAATCGGCGTCAAACGTGCCCAGACTTGTTCCAGCTTTGCCGCAGTGTTCCCAGCAGTCAACCCGCACGTTCGCCTCGCAATACTTGCAGTCGAGCCACGCCGGAGTTCACCCACACTCGTCGTTCGCCGGTAAGCCTTCGTCGCTCGTCAATTTCTTCTCACCGCTCGTAAATCGCTCAATCGCTCGGAGAGAATCAGAGAATGAATGTCTGCCCTAATCCCCAATTTGAACTGGCTTATATGTTGGGCTGAAGACGCGTTGAAACGACGCAGCTTGATGGAGTAACCGTATTACCGAACTCTCGCGCGTCCTCAGAACGACAGCGTTCAATTAAAGCCGACTTGAGCTTCGTTGAAACGACGCAGCTTCAGGAGACACGGACAGCCGATCGGGTATACGAGATCCCAAGCCAGCCGATCGGGCACACGCTCGGGCACTCGCTCGGACACACGGTCGGAGGCACGCTCGGAGGTACGCTCGGAGGCACGGGCGGAGGCACGAGCTCAAGAGCAAAAAACAGTATTTTTTCTGCAAGACTCATACAAGCATTTGGACTGGAAATAATAGCAACATATTGTCCCAATAATCATTCATACACACAACTGGGATTATAATCTCAACAGAAAGTGACAAATCCAAAAACAAAACAAAAAGAGTGGAAATGTGAATACGAACTATGCATCATTTTAAAGCTCTTGGAAATTTTAACACACACTGATATTTATGAGAGTGCATAGAAATGAATTAAATACCCATATAACTTTAAAAAATTGAAAATGTTATTGTCCTTAAGCGCAGAAATAAATTAAAATATGAAAACAAATAATTCAATACTTAAACAACATAACCACTAAGATAAGTAGATGCATTATTATTACAATTAACCATCCTACTTTTTAATTAATCATTGCATCATGATATCTTGAGATGTTTCTCGGTAAGTTTCATCTCACTACGCCAGATTACATCTGATGCGACACAAGCAAAACAGTAGCATAAGCTTCAAGCCAAGGTCTTTATGTTATCTCTTATTTTGATCAAATCTGATCGGCGGACCCCGTAAGATAAGATCTTTGTGTAAAACAAGTTGAGGTGATATTTTTTTCTCAATCATCTAGTAATATTCTCTAGAGCGTCTATTGTGTAGCCCTTTAATTATTGTGGGGAAGCGGGCAATTATAATTGATGTATGTGAACACTTTCCATGACCATGAACATTTTATATCAACCATCTACGAATATTATAAAGAAAGAAAAAAACAAGACCCAATTATAAGCATTTCAAGGATGTCGTTCCAGTACTTGTTGGAAACCAAATTAAAATAAGACAGTAGTATTAGTATAGTACAATATGCAACTTATTTATTTGATGATAGGTTATTGATTCGATTCCAAACACGCACATCACAGGTTCCAAAGATAAAATGCAATGCAAAACTCAAATAAAACAAAATTCATCAATGACATCTCTCAACTTATTGAACTAATTATATATGTTTCTTGACGAACTTCCTAGAAGTCTCAAGGAGACTTGAAGTGCTTCCACGCATGCCTCTTCATTATCCGCATAGCCATTGTAAATTGAGTCCATTCTGCAAGTAAATAAAATTTATGAAGGTATTAGTAAGTGTATTGGAAGGCAAGTCTCAAGGAGATCATTATGTCTCGCATAAATGGACTCACAATACCTCTAGGTTGTTGGAATCACTTCTCATGGTTCCATCATCCCATTACCTGTCCGAAGTATCAAGAACAAAATAAGACACTTTAAAGAAAATAGTAATTTAGAGTTGATGTTACATATAAATTTAATTCAGAAAATAATCATTATGATATTACTGTCGCTGAGGAAACATAAGGAAGTGACTAAGAAATTTGTAACTTACATGGCAAAAAGGCTCTGCTTTCGGTGAAAAAACCTGAGAATGTAGAACGGTCGCTGTTGAAGATCCAATCTTTTCTGTATAAAATTCATAGCCAAATTTAATAGTTATAAATACAACTTACTAAATAATAACAGGAAGATCATCTCTAAACCGACATATGCTCAAGTAGGTAAAACCCATCCATAATCTCCCATATGGATATCACTTAATTATCACTATATATCATATTCATCCTTGTGCTCTCTAGCTATCTAAGCAGCCATAAAGCTATTCGTAACTATATAAATTGAAGCCAAATTACATCACCAAGAAATCTCATTAAATTAACACATGTCGGCATAGCTCTTCATATTCACAAAACTAGCAGTAAGTGGATGCCAAATGAAACACGCTTATATAGAATGACACTGCTACAAACAAATTAAATAGAACCAAAAGTCCACAAATAAATAAAAATTCTCAACCAACAACCAAAGCAATCAACAAAGTAACTACACAAAGACATCACACATAAATAGTTCCAGCCCCAAACACTGCAGGTGAAATCCAGCTCACATCAGCTATTAATCTAAAGTTGATGCCTTTTTGTAGACTAATTATTCGATCAGACTTCCAAGAAGGTGATAAGTCAGCCTTACGAACATATATAGCTCACCTGATAGATTATTAATTCGACTGGCAATTTGAATCTGATTGGCATCTTTTGTCGGTGGTTGCTGCTTGTTCTCTTGTGACTGGTGTCTGAGAAGATCATCGCATTTGAGAGAGAGAGCATTCTTGTGATAATTAGGGTTTCTGTTAATTATGTTAGAATTTATAGAGAGCATTATAGTGGGCTGGGCCTTTATATACAAAGGCCAAAATTTCCCTACAGCAATTCATCTTCCTTTAGCTATAAACATCAGATTTGATACTCGATCGAAGGGGGAAATGATGAAATCAGACAAGTTTGAACAAAGATGCATTAGAATTTTGAGGGAAATTAATAACTTTCTGTAATCACAAAGATGAATTTCTTCTTAAGATCCGTAAGTAAAGTTTCCTTGTTGTCACATATATATTTATGACAGGAGAACTATTTGTGTAAAAGATAAGATTTAAAACCCTCCGACGAGAGATTCAACATGAATTTGTCTAGACCGTTAAATTAGGAGAAACCGGTAAAAATGCTTTTTAGGCCAATTTTATTTACTTTGATTATTCTTGATATTTTGGTACAATACACCGGAATGTCGGTGTACTACAATTATCTTGATATTTTAGAATGTATGTGATTATTGTCCTCCTTAATTATTAGGCCCAGCTCGCAAGATCCTGCGCATATAGTACTTATGATGTTGAATCTAGTCGCGAGCAAAGCGAAAATAAAGCAATAAAATGACTCATGGATCTGGGGTTCACACCCCTGCACCTCTAAATTAAAGCTACTTATAAGTAAACAATTTACAATGTTTAAACATTGTAAATTGTTTACTTCGAATATTTATTTTACAGCTTTAATGACATCTTTTACATATTTTCTTCTCACTTCCATTTCGAAACAATAATACATACACTCAAGCCCGCATATCACTAAAAAGTTCGCTAAATAACTGCAACCATAACTATACATGTTCCGTGTTACTCGCTATCTTCAAGTACTAGATATAGTTATAATGAATACATAAGTGAAAGACGATAGATGTTCCGCCGAACTATTGCCTAGGTTTGGTGGTTATTCTGACTGATGTTTATGAATGTGAAACTGCTTAAGGATTGATATTAATTTCAGCGTCGATGGACCAGCTTGAGCATTCAGCAATCTCACCAAATAATTTTCCTGGATTAGCTGCTCCACTCTGCTGACTCTAAGCGCCCATCCTTCAAAGGGCCACCCTTACTTATTATGGCCTCATCTAGTGTCCTTGCATTTCTCCCATCATGTACGTTATGTTGTTGAAATCTTTCAAGCTCGTCTGAGATGAAATACCTTTGACAAAAACCAGAATAAATTAACATGCTTTGTAAAAAGGCTACAAGAGAAGAAAAAAACACATAACAATTTGACCTAGGTTATTAAATCAACCTGGTCCATGCTCTAGCATATAGGAAACAGCGGCCCGGATCTCACTACACCATTTTGACACATATGCAACGAGGAATGACACGCTGTTGCATATACTACGTAGCATCAGCACTCTCGCAACGACGGCACATTTGTTACTTTTGTAACTTGTTGCATAAAAATCAAATTACAACACAGACAAATCCAGCGTATCATTTTGCGTTGCGTAATGTAATAAATGCAACACATACGTTAGCAGCAGATCGAGCTTTGTTACGAAAAATCTTTTATGCAACAGACGCAATAGCAACATGTATGTAGTCGTCGCATAAGTGTAATCATACAACGTGGTCTAAAGTAACCAGCGACATACGTTGCATACTGTTACTTATGTAACTAGGTAAAAGCAACGAGTATATGAACAAGAGTAATAAGTTCATTTATGCAACACACTTTTTAATAACGATTGTCCGGTGTTGCATAAGAGAACTTAATGGTACAATTTTAATGCCACATGATTGTATTAGTTACGTAAGAACGAATACTGCAACATCCATTTTCGGAGAAGTCTATCTGTGTTGCGTAAGTACAAGAATTTATTACAACCCTTATACTTACGCAACACACAGATGAATAACCCGTTGCGTAAAATATGGAATCTTTTAATTCAAAAATCAAGTACAACTCCAGCTTAGCCGTACACAGAAGCAAAAAGTACCTTTTTGGAGATGCAGATCGAGCACAGTGACCGAAACTTCTTCCCCAAAGCTTATTCTTCTTCCCCAAAGCTTTGCAGCAGCTAGCTTTGCCGTACCCCAAGCTTGCCGCTGCGACTAGAACACAAAAGATCCAAGCTTTGCAGCAGATAGCCAAAAACCCCCAAGCATGCTGCTGCAAAATCCCCAAAGCTTGTTGCAGCAGGAAGCTCTCAAATCATGCATAATCTCAGCTCAAATCCCAGCAGTGAACCTTTGCAAGGTATGCTATATAATGTGCTGCCATTTCATGGCATAATCTCAGCACAAATCTGTTTAGATCTTGTATTATGCTCTGCTATGTCTGATATGTGTGCTGCCATTTTCAATATTGCATCATTTCATTGCATAATCTGCTATGTTTGACTCAATATCATTATCACATCTTGCGGCAAGTTGGAAGAGAAGATTAAAATACAAATCTCATATCTTTATCAATTGTTGGGCGCAAGCCCTGTTTATTCCCAAACTGAAGGTAATGATTTTCATCTTTTAGTGTTTAAAGTTAACCTTTCATTCAAGATAAATATAAATGGATGAATATGATTCTGAATGTGAAATGGTTGATGAAGAATTTTGAGACGATGATGAAATGATGGATGAAGACCAATCAGATGATGAAATGGTTGATGAAGAACAACAATATGAATGGTGAGAATTAAATATAGTGTAAATTAGTGACTTGTACAAAAGATGATTGATTACATTTTTAATGGACGATGTCTAATTTTTGTCATTGCAGATCATTTCTAAAGGATGCAATTAATGGAGCTACCAAAGAAGAGATGTTTGCCTATTTCAATAAATGGAGCTACAAAAGATGATTGATTACATTTTTAATGGACGATTTCTAACATGATGTGTGGGATGTGTTTAATTTTAGTAACTGAACAAGGGATGTTTGCCTATTTCAATATTAAATATATGTGTTCACTTTAGCAACAACTCACGATAATGATCGTCGCATAAGACAAAAGTCAAAGGCGGGAGGAAATTTAGTAAAGGAGGGATTGAACCAATTTTGAGAGGGAAATGAACTACATGGCCAAAAAATTTCAGATTTCATTCCCGCCGGATCAAATGCAACACTCATACATGCAACAAAGAAATGTTGTTGTGTTAGTATGGACGAAACTTTAATTTTCATTTCCCGCCTAAAAAATTCTAATTCCCTCTTCCCTACTTATGTTACATATAACACAATGCAACTTGGTATTATAACCCTTTGTTGCATAACATTCGAACCATTATCCTCTTATCACAACTCATAAACCGTCCGTTGCGTAAGTGGTTGACCCTTAATTAACCCTCCTCTTACACACCTAATAACCTTAATAAAACATTGCAAATGCAATGAAAGACAAATGTTTAAGGTTATGATATTGATTGCAAGCATTTTATCTTATGCACTAATGAATTGATCATCTAATACATTCATATAATCTCATGAACCATCACAAATCCCTATCAAAGACAATATTGTACATCTAATACATTCATAAGGGTTATGTTGTTATGAGGTAATAGTTACCTTACAAATATATAATTAGGATTGTACACTTCATTTAGAGTGATACAAGCATAGGAACTTATATCATTCACAGTATTATATCATGTGTTCATAGATGTACATGATGAAGATTATGTTATGCATTATATTAATGAATTCACTAAAGAAATTTGTAAGAGAGTTATCTTATGCACTAATGAATTGATCATCTAATACATTCATATAATCTCATGAACCATCACAAATCCCTATCAAAGACAATATTGTACATCTAATACATTCATAAGGGTTATGTTGTTATGAGGTAATAGTTACCTTACAAATATATAATTAAGATTGTACAGTTCATTTAGAGTGATACAAGCATAGGAACTTATATCATTCACAATATTACATCATGTGTTCATAGATTTACATGAAGATTATGGCATTATATTAATGAATTGACTAAAGAAATTTATGTAGTATGTTTGAACTTATTGGTTAATTTGGTTATGAATTCACTAATTTGGTTATGACTAAGGTTATTTTGGTCATAACTTGGTTAATTTCGGGTAGCATTAACTTGGTTATGTAAAATTTGGTCACATAACATTGGTTATGTAAAATTTGGGCACGTGTAAATTTGGGCATGTGTGAAAAAATTAGGGATTGCCTCCTCGAAACCCTTTTCCCTCTTCCCCGGTACAACTCTCGAAACCCTAAATCGCTTTTGCTCCTATGACACATATCCATCTCCCCACATCTCCATCTCCCCTTTTGCTGCGACACAACTGCTACATCTGCGACACTCGCCGTTCGCTTCTCTCAACTGCGAGAACATGGTACCGACGTCGAAGAAGGTGCGGAATCTGATGGATATCATAGCCGAGTCCAGCTCACAAAGGAAGAAGAAGCTAGCAGTTGCCGCAACGACGAAAAGGTCCATGCTTCCGGCCAGGCGAATGAAATCCCAGTGAATCCAAAATCGTACCCAGAAGCCAAGATCTCCATCGTCTCCCATAGTTATCTATATGTCACCAAGCCCTCGATCGTATGCTCAACCATCTCCTCCTCGGGATCTGCCTACTGCTGAGTTTGAAGATGTCGAAAACCAGCCCCGTCGTGCGGACCGACTACCGGAACCACACGTGAGGACGTTCCATGGCCCTGCAGTTCCAGCGGGCCTTGTCAAAAAGCCTAGAACTAAGCTACCCCGTCGTCCACCTTCGCCGGAGCCTCCTGTAGACATGTACTGCCTCCAGTGCTCAAAGAAGATTTATTCCTGCCTTTGAGGACTGTGCCTCCCAATTCAAACTCTCAGGCTGCAACAACAAATTACTCTAACTCTCAGACTGCAACACCAAACTCTCAGGCTGCAACACCAAACCACTCTAACTCTCAACCGAGCCCTGTAGTTTCTCGCCCTCAAATGTCCTTGCCATACCCTCAGTCCAAATCATTCCAGCCTCGCCCTGGTGGATCAACTAACTCCGTCCAATCCCGGCGAATGACACCTGCTGTTGTGTCCCTTAACGAGCCAAAGGCGCCACCGCTGTCACGTGTTGAAATTCCAGAGCTCAGTAATTTGCAGCCCCGGACTCGGTCCCCATCCCCTCCACCCGTGCCCCCTTTTGACGAAATGGTTGATAATGAGCTCCATGTGCCTAATAATGCACCAAAGAGCATAAGAAAGCGAGCTAGCAGTGGATCGACTACGACAGAAGGTTAAATCCTTGCTATCTATATAGTCTTATATTATTTGTAATGTGCGTCTTGATTTAATTAACTTTTATATTTGATATATTGTAGAAGTTCCAGTAAAGAAAAAACGGGGCGTTGTTAATGGAACCAAGCTAGGGACCCTTTTGAGCAGCATAGGACCCACTTGGAGCACCATTGGTGGTATTTTTCTCTCCCTGTTATTTGGATTTTTTGCTTTCATCACATTAATTCACGTATTATTGGAGTTGTGATAAGTTTATGTCTATTGTTGTTGCCATCGCGCTAAATGTTCCTTTGCATGTTGTTTCTTGTGTATGTATATGATTTTTTTGCATTTATTTGTTGATTGCTTCCCACATTTGCTAAGTTGTATGTATATGGTTGTTGTATGTATATGATTGTTTTTGTTATATATGATTGTTAACAATGTCTTAAGTATTTTTGTTGTATATATATGATTGTTTCTGTTGCATATGTCTTAAGTATTTATGTTGTATGTATGTTGCTTCCCACATTTTTGTTGTATGTTTACGATTGTTTTTTGTTGCTTCAAGTACATCAGTGTGTACTTACATTTGCTTATGTATTTCTAATATACTATTGCTGATGTAGTTGCTCATTAGAATGATAATTGATGTCACACTTCTTTTACTAATTGGTTTCATGCTGCCATCCATTTATTCTTTGCTGTCATTTTTTCTTTGCTGCCGTTTGTAGGCAAAGATGAGGCTGAAGTTGGCTGAGTTCCTGGGTGGTGAATATGACTTAGATTCCATTGTGGATCCTTGTCCCGTCGAGGCCCATCTTGAAATCATTGATGAAGTGATGGGGCGTCGCAAAGGGAAGCCTGATGCAGGGCCTAAAAAAGTTGAAGCTTAAATGTATCTATGTGAGGAGCTCGAGAGGACCAAACAGGAGATGCTGAGAGAACAAGAAGAGGCTGCCCAGAAAGAGGCACAATCACAAGTTATGATGAGAAACCTCGAGGAGAGGATCCGAGCTCTCGAAGATCAAAGAGGTGGTAATGCGGGCACTCCAGCCAATGCTCCTAGCGAGGGAGCCAGTTACGTCAATCCCAACTTTGTCAGTTTGGGATAAACTTTAACTTATGTTTCGGACTTGTTATTTTGGTGCATGGATCCAAACTATGAACTTGTTATTTTGATGTTTGGATCCAATCTGTGTAATTAAGCAAATCAGGTCGCTTGCTTTTTGATCTTCTTTGGATTGAAACTTTAATCCAAAGAAACAAGATTTCGTCTTGTTGCATAAAATTTTTGTTGCATAATTGTTTATAGGGGCTGTTGCAACAAGATTTCGTCTTGTTGCATTAAATTTTCATATTTGTTGCATAATTGTTTATAGGGGCTGTTGCATTTGTCTGTCCAATATGTAGTATGTGTTTACGTTGCTCGTAGCATAAGAGAAATATATTTACAAACCCCGTTGCATAAGTACTAAGTACCTCGTTGCATATGTTTTAATAATACTTGGTCTTCTAAACATCTGTTGCATAAGACGGCTGTTGCATTTTTCACATCGCTCAATTCTTGTTGCATTTGCCTTGTTGCAAAAACAATTTGCAACGAAACCTTAAAATGCGTTGCTTAAGATTGATACTAACGCAACATGACTTAGTGTTGCAAATGCATGTTGCATTAGAACTTGCTTACGCAACACAAACTTTTTTGTTCGTTGCAAATTGTTTTTGCAACAGGGCAAATGCAACGTGGTCTAATGCAATAGTAGCTTTGTTGCTCGTGACCATTGCAACGTATTTTGGGTAAAAGCGACACATTTTCTGTTGTGGCATATGTGTCAAAATGGTGTAGCGTCTCCTCTTTCCGGTTCTTCATCTCCCGCTCTCTAAGCGCAGTTCCCTCTCACTTTCCTTAATTGCTTTTGTACCAAATCCTTTTGAGTCAAATGCATTCTGCATATGCATTGTCTTATATGGCATGTTTCAGAATCGTTGTAACACTCCATGAACAGCCTTATGCTACGGTGGCCATATCTCAGGCTCCTCGTGGCTGTAAAATACACTACACCATTTTGACACAAATGCAACATCCGATAATGTGTCGCTTTAACTCAAAATACGTTGCAATGGTCACGCGCAACAATGCAACTGTTGCATTAGACCACGTTGCATATGCCTTGGTGCAAAAACTGTTTTCAACGAACAAAAAAGTTATTGTTGCGTAAGAAAGTACTAATGCAACACGCAATGTGCAACACAAAGTTATGTTGCATTAGTATCAATCTTAAGCAACGCATTTTAAAGTTTCGTTGAAAATTTCTTTTGCAACAAGGCATATGCAACTCGGTCTAATGCAACAAGCACTAAGTTGCGCTGTGAAAAATGCAACAGCCGTCTTACGCAACGGATGTTTAGAAGACCAAGTATTACTAAAACATATGCAACAGAAACATATATGTGCAACAAGATCGTCGCTTGTCAAACAAACAGTCTATTGTAGCATCCAAAAGACTACATTTTCATTCATAATCTCAACAAAAGTTCATACACGTTCAATATTTATATACGACTAAAATGATTAACTCGACACGTTCGTCTTAATGTTGGTAAAAAAGAGGAGTTTGTTGGTGTACTTAGGGAGGGCATCTTGGTACTGTTTCTTCAACCTCAGCCAAGCCTCAGCATGATGCTCAATGCATTCATTCGAAACCTACAACAATGAAAACCCAAAGATGCAAACAAAGAAAAGATGCTTGAATCAAATAAGCACTTTTGCTTGAATCTATTACTGAGACGCAAATCTCCTAAACCCTGAACTTTCATTGTGTTTCTGCCCATGCTCTAATCCTTCATTGAAGTACTTGTCAGCTTTGAATACCCCAATCTCATCATCAGGGCTGAGATGCCCAAAGCTTCAAACTTCAGATCTGAAAGACACAAAAATAGTTGCTGAGAAAGTGGCCTTTTCATTTGATGTTATTGAAACAAAAACTATGTGAAGATGATCAAATAATGAACTCAAGATGCAGTAAACAAATGAAGATGATCAAGTACGCATTGGTAAAGTTTAGGGAAGAAGTATGATTTCAAATAAAAGACCTTCAAATGGGCAGCGGCTTTGTCCTTATCAGTGAAGACTCCAGTGGACTCAACAACGTACTCAGCTCCAACCTCGCCCCATGGGATCTCTTCCGGGTTCTTAACAAACACAATAACATATTTACACCAAATAAATATCAAACCTATAACAAAGCTACAATTTATTAAAAAAAAGAAAGTCAGCAAATGACTTCTAATTGTATTGTAGCAGTAGCAGTCCAAAAAGAAAAGATCAGTACCTCTGGCTGAAAACTGTGACTGGCTTGTCAGCGGAAAGAAGGGTGTTTGCGTCCTTCACCTTCACTTCGGGGTGCTTCCACTGTCCATGAATACTGTCGTCATACTTGAACATGTAGGTCTACACACACATCATAAAAATGAAGTCCGACCAGTTCATCAAACTTGAAATCAATCAAAACCACTTATCAACACACAAACCTAATCTTCAAATACCAACGCAGCCCATGAAATTTCCAAATAATATAGCAGAACAAGTATTGAAACTATAATAACCTCAAATTAGTTCTCACAGACACAGCGTGCTTTGCCAGCTCTCCAGGTAGGGGTCGACAATGGGCAGGGCAGGGCCGGCCCTGCCCTTACTGAAAGGGCTTAGGGCTGAACAAATACCATTTTTGGAGGGCTTTCAAAATAATTAGGGCCGGGCAGGGCCGGGCTTGGTTAAAAATGTTGACCCTAGGGCCGGCCTTAGGGCCGAACATTGAAAGGGCTTTTAGGGCCGAACCGAACGGCCCTTAATTTTAGGGCCGAACTTTAGGGCCGGGTTTAAAATAATTATTTATCAACTTGATCATATTCAAAAAGTTACAAAGGCGCAAAATATTCTACATCTTCAACTTCCGCCTATTCAAAAAACTACAAAGGCGTACTTGGGTAGTAAACCAACAAGGCAACAACCAAGCATGTACAAAAAAAACACTACTGCCCAGTCAGGTTTTTTGTCGCTATCAACCCATATCTTGTTCACAGTTAACTAATTCAGATGCATTTTCCTCCTCTTGTAACCAATCAGGTCTTGCTGCCTTCAAATTGCTTAATTCTTCCGCAAGCTCCTCTTCTTCAGCTGCTTTTTGATTTCTTGCACTAGCTAGGGACCAATCTTTGAGACCAGTGCCTCAATTGTATTCGGACTCAATGAAGCTCTTTTTTCTGAGACAATTCTTCCTCCAGCAAAAAACGCAGCTTCGGAGGCAACAGTGGAGGCAGGCACACTCAACAAATCTCTAGCCATATGAGATAGAATGGGATACAGTGTTTCATTAGCTTTCCACCATGACAAAATATCAAATGAAGTTTCATCTTGAACCTCCACTACAGCCAATTCCAGATACATGTTCAAATCGGAAGTATTAGTTGATGTATTTGAATTCAGCCTAGCCCTCTTAAGCAGTTGCATAGAAAAGTTCTGCACCCTACCTGTAACAATAGATTCAGATGCAATATTAGGTTCAGATTGTGCAGTACCAGAAGCTGATGAAGTAAATTCTCTTTTATATGTGTCATATAACTGATTCAGCAAATATCTTATTTCATTCAGCCTCAAAGAAACTTCATCAGCCTCGATACCAAAACAATTTAACCAATGTTCAATTGCAAACATTTTAAATCTTGGATCCATTACAGTGGCAAGACAAAATATCATTGGGAACGAAGACCAATATTTATCAAATTTATCTTTCATTGCAATCAAAGCACTTTTGAATGGAATCATATGAGAATACGTAACAAAGGTGTGATAGATATCCACCAAACAGTTCACAACCCTGTTTGAAGTAGGTGAATATACTCCACTACACACTTTAGTTGACGAATTGAAAATTTCAAGAAACTCACATGTTACTTGAGCAATGAACCAATCTTGTTCAGAAGGAATCTCAAGATGACAATTTCGTAATTCATTTACCTTTTGCACATACCTGTTCAGTGGCAGTTTATACTTCATTGCAACATTCAGCAAGTCGAATGTTGAATTCCATCTATGAGGCACATCCAAATCTATATTTCGCTTAGAAAGTCCTAGGTCAGAACAAGCATGCACCCACATTTCATGTCTTTTAATTGATGAATTCATGCTTCTTACAATAGCAACAATCTTTTCTATTGTTGGTGAGAGAATTTTTAGACCATCTTGGACAATCAAGTTTAAAATGTGACAGCAACATCTAACATGAAAGATTTGCCTATTAACAGAAGCAGTCATTAACAAATTTGGCAACACAGAAGCAAGAATGTCATTACTAGAGGCATTATCCAAAGTAATGGAAAAAACTTTTTCATTAATACGCCAAGCAATTAATTCTTCATAAGCATGATTCGCAAGTGTTTCACCTGAATGGGGATACTCTACCATCTTGAAACTGAGAATTCTTTTCTGCATAATCCAGTTTTTATCAATAAAATGGGCAGTAAGACTCATGTAGCCCATCTTCTGCCTAGAAGACCACATATCAGAAGTTAGACTCAGTTTACCATTGAATGTGTCAAAGTATTTTACCATTTCAGATTTACAAGCATCAAACCTCTTCATGACATCCCTCTTACATGTGGCAGAAGAAAAACCAGAAAACTGAGGTGCAAATGCCCTTTGTATCATACCTTTAAAATCATGTGTGTCCACAAATGTAAATGGTAGTTCACCCCGAATAATAAAGTCCACTAGTTCTCTCCTAGCCACACTATTATCATACCTGAAAGTTTGTAACTTTCCTGAGCCATTCATTCCTAACAACATCTGATTTTTAATGTTTTCATTTTTCTTACTTGCAGTTTCATGCTTTGCAATATGTCTAGCCAAATGTGTAGTTCCGTTTGAGCCTCCCCTATTTAGTACATCCCCACAGATTGAACATTCAGCTTTCAATACTTTAACACCATTAACAAATGTTTCAATTTTAGCAAATATATTCCAAACGTTGCTACTCAGCCTACCACTTTTAACCAAAGGTTGGGTATCAACACTATGCTCAGTTTGTTCAACATTAGTATCATTAGAACCTGATGCATTTTGAGAACTAACTTGGTCCATCACTACCTCTTGATCACACAAATCAGCATAAACACAACACAAATGATGCAAGTTGCATATCAACCAAGCACAAACAGTATATATGAACTAAAAGAAAATAAAGCAAGAAGCACTTCCCTACAGTAACTTGTAACCAGCAGCAGCAATGCCAACACAACAGCTGCAAACACCGCCAAACAAATATTTATCCATCACGACCTGGAAAACAAAGATAAAACAGATTAAAATCAAGAGACATGTGCATAACCAAGTAGCTGAGAAAGAGAAGTTAAGAGTGATAGAGTACTAGATCGGTCGAAGTCCTCCAACAATGTTGTCAATCGAACTGAGAAAAATCGGACACAACGAGAAATCGGCATATGATATTGGAATTGAAATTCGAATCGGAAGTGAGTATGGATTCCAAAACACAAAAACGTAATTTATAACGAACCCTAATTCATCTGTACCAATTGCCACTCTAGTCTAATCAGTCCTTACCTTCAAAGTCTCTAACGATCGGAAATGTATCCGTTGAGGCGTTGGGAAGAGTCGATATGATGATTGATGCGTCGCGGGCTGGGCACATGAACAGCGTACTGAGTACTGACGCGACGCACATCTCATAGATCTAAGTGTATATTTCAAAAAAAGAATTGACTTAATTTATAGTAGATAAAATATAGTAGGGCTTTGATGATCGGACCTTTTTAGGTCGAACCGAGTAGAACATTATTAGGTCACAATTAGGTCGGGCTTTTTTAGGGCGGACAGGGCAGGGCTTAATTAGGTCAGAGTTAGGTCGGGCTCGAGGGCCGAACAGGGCTTGAAAATCATGATTTATGTTCAACCTTAAGCGTTTAGGGCTCAGGGCTCAAGGGCTTCAACATAGGGCAGGGACGGCCCTAGGGCTCGTAGGTCATAGGGCTTTGTGCAGGGCTTTCGAGCTCTAGGGCTGAATGTTGACCCCTATCTCCAGGAAGCACCAATCTCACAGCAGTCTGGATCTCACGAGACGTAATCGTCGGCTTCTTATTATACCTAGCAAGCCTGGGGGATTCCTGAGCCAATTTCTCAAAGATATCATTAATAAATCCTGATGTCCGGATGGACCTGCTTCAGCACTTTGAAGATGTAGATCTTGTAAGTCTCCACGCTCTTCTTGCTTCTCTTCTTCTCTTGTCTATCGACGACGCGCCTTCCTTCGGGACCTTCTTCTCCGCCCGCGGCTTCTTTTCAGCCAGAGCCTTCTCGGCTTCTGGCTTCTTCATTCCCTTTCCTGCCGCCATTGATGATTTTGCAAAATTCTGAGAAATGAAATCGGTGAGGAATTGTGTAGAAAAGGGGAGGACTGAGAGACGGGAGGGAGCGTGTGTAGCGAGGGGAGGAGCGACGCTGTAGTATTGGGTTACATGAATTTTTTAGGGTTTCTCGGTTTGGGAAGAGGGAAAATGAATATTTGGGATGTGTAGGCGGCAATCCTAAATTACATTTACCAAATCGAAATTAAATTATAATTTTATACCAATTTCAGATTATTCATTACCATTAAATCTTACTTAGTCACGAAATCACTCTTAAGTTATAAATCTAGTTTTTTATTAAAAAAAAATCTGTAGTTTATCTTATACCAACATAATATTAACCTAACATAACTTACATCAAGTTAATCATAATATTAAAATAACATTAACAGAATTATGTAGTTGTGATCTAACTTTTATCTCATAACATAACCCTCATGAGATGATATGATGAGTATATTAGAAGATTTCTTTAGTGAATTCATTAATGCATTTGTATAGTAGATAAATTAAAATACAACTTCATGTATGTATTTGATATTTAACCATTAGTGCAAAATATAATCCTTGTGAACATTCTATTGAAAACATGATATAATCTTGTGATTGATAGTGCTTGTGATGATTTATGATTTGATTTGAATGTGTGTTAGATGATTTTAAGGGGAATATGCTTGTATCACGATTAACCAAGTTTACAAGCTTATGTATTTGTGATCTAACTACTATCTCATAACATAACCCTTGTGTATATTTATTAACACATGATGAGCAATTGTGTTTGATAGGGATTTGTGATGGTTTATGAGATGATATGAATGTATTAGATGATTTGATTAGTGCATAACATAACTCTTATGTACATGTAATATAATCTTGTCATTGATATGAATATGTTAGATGAATGTATTCTAGGAACATGTGATATATCTTGTCATTGATTTGTATACGTAAGATGATTTGTAGGTTAATCCATGTTTGTGTATCACTCGCAATCAAGATCATAACCGTGAACATTTGTCTTTCATTTCATTTGTGATGTTTTCTTAGTGATTCGAATGTGTTAGAGGAAGGCTAATTAAGGATGATACACTTATGCAACAGAGGGTTTATGAGGTCAATGGTTCGACACTAATGCAACAGAGGGTTGTCATTGTCAGTTGCTTTGTATCATATGTAACACCTTTGGTAAGAGAGAAATGAAAATCTTTAGGCGGGAAATGAAAATTAAGTTTCATCCATACTTATGCAACAGCATTTATTTGTTGCATGTATGCATGTTGCATTTGAGCCAGCGGGATTCAAATTTGAAATTTTTTGGTCATGTATTTCCTTTCCCCCTTAAATTTGTTCAGTCCCTCCTTTTCAAAATTTCCTCCCGCTATTCCCTTTTGTCTTATGCAACGATCATTATCGTGAGTTGTTGCTCAAGTAAAATGATTAGAAACATGACACATCATGGAACTCATATTTTCCACACCATAGAAATCATTGACCAATTACTTCAACATAGAAAGGTAAACTTAATTTTGCAACTATAAATTACATGTCAATCTACAAAAATATGATTTGTTGGGAAAGGTACATGCAACTAAAAGGTCTGAAGAAAAAGGTAAAACAATTACCTTTAGTTTTGGGAAGAAACAGAGCCAAACAATAAGCATGATTTGTATTTTAATTTTCTCTTCCATTTGCTGAAAGATGTGTGATAATGATACTGAGTCAAACATTACAAGTGAAAACCATTTAAATGATTACATAGGAAAATGGCATCACAACATGGCAACTACACAAGAGATGTAAAAAGTGTGTTTTTGAACTTGTGCTGGTTCAAAAAGTAAAGGCTTTGGAGAGGTTGCAAGCTTGGATCTTTGTGAGTATATTGCCACGAGATGGATGCCTTGGGTTGCCGGAATGGAATAATAAGTTGCTAAGCTTTTGTCTGCAGTCTGCCCTGCATCTTGAGAAGTTTCTATTGCAGTATGGAGAGAGGAAAACTCAGCAACTGTACCTTCATTTCTATTGATTCGTTTTTGAATTAAAGCTTTCATAACTTATGCTACATAGTATTCATCTGGCTGTTGCGTAAGTAAACAGTTGTTTAATAACCACCCTTAATGTCGTACGATGTAATAAATTTCGAAACAAATGTCGTACAAGTTAATAAATTTCAACTTTATCGAAATAAATGTCGTCACTTACGCAACAGGTAGAAACCGTTACTATAGAAATCGTTGCATTAGCAAACTTAATGCTTTTGTTTCTTGATTTGTTGCTTTTCATTTAGTTGCATAACTAACAATAAGCAACTTATGTCGCTTGCTACTTTATAACATGTTGTATGATTACTCTTATGCAACGAATCTTAAACTGTTGCTATAGTGCCTGTTGCATAAGCGGTTAAATGTACAAGGCTTTATATGCTGCTGAAGTGTGCGTAGCATTGATTCACGTATACAACGCGGTTTAGTATGCTGGATTTGGTTGTGTTGCAGTTTGTCTCTTATGCAACATACACTACTACAGAGCAGGCATTATGCATCGGTTCAAAAATTACAATAAGCATCGGTTCCTCTTTATGCATCGGTTTATAATGCAACCGTTGCATAATGGTCACCTTATGCATCGGTTATATTAAAACCGATGCATATTGTTCCTTTATGCATCGGTTTTTATAAACCGTTGCATAATAGTCACCTTATGCATCGGTTCATCTAAAACCGTTGCATAATGGTAACAATTATGCATCGGTTTTAGATGAACCGATGCATAAGGTGACTATTATGCAACGGTTTTAGATGAACCGATGCATAAAGTGCGATAAAACACTTAGGTTTTTTTCGAAATTGGTCAGTCCGCCGTAGCCATTCCGTCTTCGATTGGTTTCTCTCAGTCCGCCTACGCGATTCCGACTTCGATTGTTTCTCTCCGTCGCCTTCGTCTCACTGCTCGCTCCTCGGATTCGTCCGTCGCCTTCGTCTCACTGGTCGTTCCTCGCAAGTCGCCTCCTCGCCAGTCGCCTCCGCTGAATCGCTCCTCGCCTCCGTCGTCATTGCTCGTCCTCCTCCTCCACTCGCCATTGCCAGTCGACGCCGTTCATTGCCATCCTCGCCATTGCTCCTCCTCCTCCACTCGCCTCCGAATCAACAGGTAATTAGGGCTCCAGTTGTGAAATTTTAGTACGTAACGGTTAGGGGTATTTTGCACTTGTAATCCTATAACAATAAGTATGCTAATAATTAGTTGAAATTTTAGTTGTTGCTCTATCATTGTTGAATGATGTAAATACCTAATTGGATTCATGTGTATGCTAATATTTGTGTTTGAAAACATAGATTCGAGCGGCGTTACTTCCATACGGTGGGAGTTGTACCTAGTTTATCCTCCAAACATCATATCAAGTAAGGTATTCTATTGTGTTAATTGTGTATAGCTTTCGAAATTGGACATTGTTGCTCTTTCATCGTTGAATGAAGTTAATAACTAGTTGAATTTAAGTATATTAATTTAATTGATGTTCTTTTGTTTAGGGTTAACATTTGCGATCTACATCCTCTTCCCGTTAGTGGTGCTTCGCTTCTTCAATTCCTGGTATTTGATGGTTATCTATCTTTTGTATTTTAATATGAACATGGAGATTTGAATTTATTTTTCCTTGTTTACTAATTTGTTCTTGTTGTTTGTAGCTCTAGTCCGTACTTGTTGCACACCCACCATTGATATTCTTCTTCGTGAGCTTCTATTCTAAGGTAAACCGCAAGTTTATGTAACTCATTTACTACTTTTTAAATTTGTTGGAGTGCTTATAATTCACTCAAATGTAAATGTTTGTTCGTGTAAATTAGTAGTAGTAACTAATAATATTTACACGTTTCATGTAGTGGATTGATAATGAATCGAGAGTGGGTGTCCGGTAATAGGTTGAGTGATGAGTACGAGAAAGGGATTATGGATTTTTGTGCGTTTGCGTCGGCATATGCGTCTAAAAACAACATTGAACGTGTCTTTTGTCCGTGTATGAGTTGTTGGAATTACAAAAAGGTCAAACCGAAGAAGTTACGTAAACACCTTTTGTTAAAGGGGATTAACCCACAGTATACGGTGTGGTATTTGCATGGGGAGGGTGAACAACAAAACTTTGAGCCTCCACCCGTAGAAAGCTTGCCGGAGGATAATGTTGATTGGGAAGAGGATAATCTGATTGAGATGGTTAACAATGTCGCTAATGACTTTGTTGATACGCCACATATTTTGGAGTCTTTGAGGAATGACTCCGAATTACCACTGTATGAAGAGTGTTCCAAATATACAAGGCTATCGGCAACGTTGAAGTTGATGATGATGAGCCATTCATTATGGCCGAACAAGCAAGACAAGTGTTTTACGTCAAAGACCCTTCGAACAACAATCTGTATGTTGTGATAAATGGAAAACAACAATTAATCAGTGGTACATCTGAAGAGATGAATGAGGATTGCCAACCCGTTTGTACGACAGTTCCAGTAGACAACGACGACAGCGAAGTTGATGATGAAATACAGTTGCGAGAAGATCACGGCGAAGGAATATGGATTGATAAAGAAACTTAATCTGTGGGTATAAATCTCTACTTATTTATAAAGAAACTTTATTTGTGCGTATAAATATATACTTAATTTGTGCATTTAATATAGATTGATAAAGAAACTTAATTTGTGCGTATAAATCTCTACTTATTTATAAAGAAACTTTATTTGTGCGTATAAATATATACTTAATTTGTGCATTTAATATGGATTGATAAAGAAACTTAATTTGTGTGTATGTTGTATATGCTACTTATTTCGTTATCACACGTTATTTTATTTGTTTAATTATCGTCTTCATTTATGTATTCATATATTTAATGTGTTTAATCTGAAATTTATGTGACTCTTTTACAGAAGCATGGCTAGCAGCAGCAGCAGCAGCGGTGAGGATGATTTTTGTGTCTCTTCCCGCACACCGAGCCACAAGAAAGGCCCTGTATACATGGCGAAGTTGATTAAGCAACACACAAAGGCTGGAACCAAGCTTACGGTCAACTTCGATAGTAAGGGGAATCCCAAAGGACAGAATGGAAACACTTGGAGGAGCTCCTTGGGTGTGGTGGCTCGTTCTCGAATTCCTATCACCTTTAACGATTGGAGGAGAGTTCCTGACCATTATAAGGTCACTTTGTGGAGAGATGCCACTGTAAGTTTTTCTTTAATTGACACTTATATTTGTCATCGAAGTTGATTATTTTTTTTATTAATTATAACCTGTTATATGTCTCTTTAGGTAATTTTTGATGGATGCGAGCCGCATAAAAAGCATGAGATGAAGGTCGCTGGTAGCATATGGAAGAATTTCAAGTCAAGACTGGCAAAAGAGTACATCCACGGTGCCAAGGCAAATGAAGATCCTATGGGTGAGTATAAGTATCTTGACAAAGATACCTAGAGGATATTTAAGGAGCAGAGGCTCTCTGAAAATGCTATGAAGTTAAGAGAGACTAATAGAGAGCTTGTGAAGAAGAATGTGTAAGCACACATACTTGGTCGAGGAGGCTACAGACAACTTGAAGAAAAATTAACAACTGAGAAGATAGCCGAGTTATTTGCGCAGGGCGCAATTGAAGAGGTGCATTCTTCTATCACTATAGAGAGACATGAGCTGTGGAAGAGGGGACGAAAGAAGAAAAATGACGAGTACGTCACCGAAGCATCCCAGCGAGTGGCAACAAAGATCGTAAGTTATTTTTTATGTCAATTTCAATAGTTAATATGATACACTAAATTTTGGTATTTATTGATTGTTTTATATAGGATGAGTTAGTGGAGAGCTCCTCTCAAGGACAGTTCTCGTCTCGTAATCGACGACACGACATACTGACCGAGGAGTCGGGTCACACATTCCGTGGAGGGTTGGGTTACCAATCTCCGCCTCCTCGTCTGGCACGCCCAGTTCAAGTAATATTATTCGAAGAGATGCGTCCGACCACTGCAGCCTTCATTATCCCATTGATTCAGACCCATTGAATAACATACCAGAGGTACATTTACAATTAAAGCAATTTATTATTTAAGTTGGTTAAATGTATGTAATACTTTTTGTGTTTGTTTACAAATTATTACTTCTACTAACAGGGTGGCCTGAAGAGCCTATTATACCTCGAGGGGCAACTTGAAGGTGACAAACATCTTGTGGCTATCGGTCGAAGCATAAATGGCCGGTTTGTTAACTTTCGAGCAATACCCGAAGGTACCGTGAAGGTGAAGGTCGATAAAGCACTTTTACGAGGTCGAGGTGCAGTATTGCCAACAGCCCATCCAAAGCTCTCGACTGTTCAAGAAGCAGTTAACCATCACGTGGCTTGGCCGAAAGACTTGGTCGTTGTCGATAAAAGGGTGAGATCATCGAAGATTATAATTTCATTTTCTTCATTGTGTTACACTACAAATAAAATTAAGATATTTAAGCTTCACGGAATTTTAACATGCAGGCATATGACATACACTACTACGAGACTTTGCCACTCACTGGCGATGATTTCGTCGATGAAATGTCTGTGGACTGTAGACTTCTACGTGAGGTGTGGAAGACTTTGGGTAGAGCATCGGTTCAGGTAACTGCCAAAGCTGATGTTTTCGGTGACGACTACGATATCTACCTGTTTGACGAGGAAGTCACGGACCTATTAAAGTTTCAAGCGTTGGGGAACGCAGCAGCTGAGTTATATATATGGTAATATTTATATCTTTACAATGATTTTTTTTTGTAATTAGTCTAACTAACACAAGTGTTTACTTTGTAGTCATTTACACGATCAGATGCTTCATTGGGATATCAAGTTTGGTTTTTTTATTCCGTCATTAATGACCCCAAGCATAGACAAAAATGAGAGATTGGCGACGTTCGTAGGAAGATTGAATATGCCAGACAAAGACCAACTTTTTTGCTACTTTCTCCCTTATGTTGATCACATTGAGTGAGTTCATCACTTACTTTATAAGTTGTTAACTTCTGTTCTTAACACATTTGTTTTTAAGTTAGTGGGTTTTTTTAGGTGGCATTGGATGTTATGCGTCATTTTTTCGAGAAAACATAAGGTTCTTTGGCTTGATTCATCTACAGAAGAGAAGGATATACGCGCTGATGCAAATGAGTTGGTGGACATGTAAGTTTGGAAATTACTTTTATCTTATAACTTGTATTGAAAGTCACTAATAATTATATTATTGTGTTTGTTTTAGGGGATTAGATCGATACTACCAAGGATGTGTACCGAGGAGTACACGTAGAGTAGAGTGGAAGAAAGTTTTGGTATTCACAAATATCTGGACATTTTTATTAAATATTTTTTTTCATTTATAAAGTATGTTAACTGTGATTATTTGGTATCGTGCAGTGTCCAAGACAACCACCTAGCTTTTTGTGTGGTTATTATGTCCTTCATTATATTAAGGACATTATCGCATTTGTACGGGCTAATAATGGTGCGGAGGTTGAAGACATAGCCCAAGTGAGCTTTTTAGAGATATATATACATATATATGTTATTCATTTAACTGTTTATTACTTGTTGATTGTTGATTTAGTTCGCTTGTTTTCACTCTTTAATTGTTGATTTACCTTTTTAGACGTTAATCGTTGATTTAGCTTTTTAAGGATTAATCGTTTTCACTCTTTAATTGTTGACTTAGTTCTCTTGTTTTTTTATAGTACTGTTTTCCTAATGGAGCAGAGGCATACGACGTCGACAAGATTCATGGAGTTCGGGATGAAATCGCCAACTACCTACGTGAATATGTGACCACTCATCCTACACTACTATAGGACATTAACTTAGAAAACATTTGTTATGTGATGTTTTGTGGCGTATTTGTGCTTTCAAATACAAATATATGTGTATGAATGATATTGTATGTTGCAAATTCAGTGAAACAATGTTTAGCATGTAAATTGTATTGTATTTGAAAGTTGGAACAACAGGGTTCATTATTGTGTTTAATTTCAGGTGGATTTGAGCTTTTGAAAAGCTGAAACTGCCATTTTTTTTGAACATTATGCATCGGTTTTCTAAGAAACCGTTGCATAATGTCTTGAAGGTTTAGTCATTATGCATCGGTTTTACCTTAAACCGATGCATAATGTTCAGGTCTTATGCAACGGTTCTCTGGAAAACCGTTGCATAATGTCCATACATTATGCATCGGTTCAAATAAAAACCGATGCATAATGTTCAGATATTATGCATCGGTTTTTTATGAACCGATGCATAATGTATGGACATTATGCAACGCTTCATTATGCATCGGATCCAAAACCGATGCATAATATAAAAAAAAACCGATGCATAACCCTTCATCTGTAGTAGTGATATCCCACACGTAACAGGCGTCTCTATGTTGCGAAAAGTCTTATGCTACACCTGGTACGCAACAGCGTGTCTTGCCTCATTGCATTTGTGTCAAAATGGTGTAGTGATAACACCGCAAGCCTCCACACCGCGCGCAAAGGTTGGTGATGTCAGGAATCTTATTCATGATATTGCTCCTCCGCTTCATGATGTTGAAAGTAATCCCTAAAGTTCACAGTCAGAAAAAAAATGGATCAGTGCACACTATTCTCTTCAGCACATATACACACACACGTCTAATTTCTAAACCCTAATGCACACTCATATATGTAATCTCCCTCAAATTCAATAATGGTACCATAACATTGCAGGTCTTATACCTTACACACATAAAATGTTAACAATCAGAGAAAACCATATATGCACATCTCAATTTGATGAACTGCAAAATTGTGACTGATTAAAGATTTAGTGATTTAGGTTTTACCATTTTTCTGATAGATTATTGACTCGATTGATCTACATTCTGAATAAACTCGCATCGATCATGCGAACTCTCCACATCTCCTTCAGACAGATCCATGGCAGCTTCAGAGCATGCAGTTGACGCCACATCACCAGGGCCGAGATTTTTGATGTTGCCGTATAGTCTTTGTCTGTGTCTTCACATCGGGCTAGCTTGCTGTGTTTAAATACTAGGGTTTCGTGGCGTCAAATTACCTATGTACCCTTGGGTTTTATTCAATAATAATGAATTTTACCATATAAATACCTGATCCTAAGAAATAATATTTGGAAATCTTAAAGCTAATTTTTTGTTTCTGGTATTTAAAGAATCTGGAAAGCTACATTGCTCTAACTATTAGACTAGGAATCATTGCTCTAATTATTTACAGAATACTTGTACAGTAATAGTGCCAACCATTCTAACGGAGTCGAGATTTTTTGAATTAATCTCAAGGGATTAGGCCTAGAAAACTTCTCAATGGATAAATCAGTTGGTAAAAAAAAACTATTGATTATAGGAAGTGGCTTTACTAGGTAGATTAAGATATATTGTTTATATGAGCGTCCAAATGAAAATATTTCTACGTTTCAAAAAATTGAGAAGCATATCTGTATATTTAAAAGTGTAAGATCTCAAGCTGATGTGATGCTGACAAATATTCAACTTGTATATGATCAAACTTGCATCTACTCTAAAAAAAACTCAAAATCAGTAAATTTTGCTTTGGCGTTGGCGGACGGCAGATGACTACTGTAGAGATTCTACGCAAATAATCTAGAAAAGAACGAATGAAAACGAATGCGAAAACACACACGAAATTTATACTGGTTCGGATCCGGATGATCCTACTCCAGTCGAGAAGAGGCACGACTTTATTAATCAAATTGCCAATAGTACAATGATCGAACCACTCTAGCGAAGCTATACAATCGAAATCAGAACTCAATTATATCGCAATCGAACGAATTTCTCTCTGTTAGCTCAAGAACCCTAAGCCCTCTTTCTGGAAACACGAAGAAGATGATGAGTTGACCCGGTGAGTCATCTCGCACTTATATCCGTTGCTCTGAGCCGACTCGAGCGCTCGCCAAAACGACGTGCTCCACATATCAGCTTTCCCGAAACAATGTCGTCCGACTAACAAGGCGTGCACTCCCCATAGATCTAAACGGCACCGCTCGAATCCAACCGTAATAACCGACTTTCCCGCTAAACCTGAACGGTTTCGTTCCATTAAACGGATTCCTCAGTTATGCCTAAAACGCCGTCGCTCGCTCCAGATATAAACACTTCTTAATTCCCGCCTGGCCAAACGCTGTCGCTTTGCCTCCAGCCTTGATCAAACGTTGCCGTTTAGCTCCCCGGCACCAGAACATAACCAATTTGATTCTCAGCTCCTCCAGGCTTTCCAAGCCTATTTTAAGCTCCTGTAAATCCTATATACTATTGCCAATAACCATATGTGATTGAAGAACCAAATTCCACAATTCTCCACCTTGATTCTTAATCACTCAAAGGCACTGATTGTGCCTCTCCTCTCATCCTGCTCTAGGGTTCATCCTTCAACCCAATCAGCTCCAAGCAAAACTCAAACTTCTCACTTGGCACTGATTTTGTCAACATGTCAGCAGGGTTATCCTTTGTACCTATCTTCACCACTTGAACCTCTCCAGTGTCAGCCACAGCCCTCACAAAGTGCATCCTTACATCTACGTGTTTAGATCTTTCGTGAAAAACTTGATGCTTTGAAAGATGAATTGCTCCTTGACTGTCACTATGCACCTTCACACAACTCTGGCCATGACCCAACTCTGTTAGTAGTCCCTTCATCCACAAAGCTTCCTTGACAGCTTCAGTTATTGCCATAAACTCTGCCTCGGTTGTAGATAAAGCCACCACTTTCTGAAGATTAGCTTTCCATGACACTGCAGTCCCAAAAACTGTAAAAACCAGTCCAGTCTGTGACTTCCTTGTGTCCACATTTCCTGCATAGTCTGAGTCCACAAATCCTTGTATTATCTCAGAACTGACTTGCTCCTTTCCAAACAACAGTCCTTTTCCCAAAGTTCCTTTGATATACCTTAGAAGCCACTTTACTGCCTGCCAATGATATTTCCCTGGATTAGCCATATGTCTGCTGATCAGACTCACTTCATGGGCTATATCTGGTCTGGAACAGACCATAGCATACATCAAGCAACCTACTGCATTTGAATAAGGAACCTTGTCCATATAGGCCTGTTCTTCTTTGGTCTGAGGTTCTTGATCCTTACTCAGCTTGAAATGCCCTGGTACTGGTGTCAGAACTGGCTTTGCATTACTCATGTCAAACTTCTCTACTACCTTAGTCAGATAATCAGTTTGGCATAGAAACAATTTCTTCCTTTTCCTGTCTCTTTTAATCTGCATACCCAGAATCTTCTTTGCAGCACCAAAATTAGTACTTAACTGCACTTTCAATTGGTTAATATCAGCAATATCATGACTAGCAATTAGCATATCATCCACATACAAAAGCAAATAAATTTCAGATTCACCTTGTACATGTTTACTATATATACACCAATCAAAGTCAGACCTTTTAAAGCCACAATTACCCATGAACTCATCAAATCTCCTATACCACAGTCTAGGTGATTGTTTAAGTCCATATAATGATCTTTTGAGTAAGCATACTTTATTTTCAGGATCACCAACTGTAAATCCCTCAGGTTGTCTCATATATATAGTCTCATCAAGGTTACCATGCAAGAAAGCTGGTTTAACATCAAGTTGCTCTAGTTCATAATCAAAATATGCAACCAAAGCTAGCATGATTCTAATAGATCTATGTTTTACCACTGGGGAAAATATTTCATTGAAGTCAATACCTTCCTTTTGGGTAAAACCTCTTGCAACCAACCTGGCTTTGAGCCTTGGCAGTTCCACTCCAGGAATTTCTTCCTTTCTTGTGAAAATCCACTTGCTTCCAACCAGCCTTGCCTTATGAGGCCTGTCCACAATCTCCCAAGTCTTGTTCTTCCACAAGGAATCCATCTCATCCTTCATTGCCTTTAACCACTGCTTTCCTTCACTACTATTAACTGCATCTTTATAATTCTCAGGTTCTGGGTTAGAGATATTCTCAGCCATATTGCAAGCATAATTTACCAGATCCTCAAAACCATATCTAACTGGTACTCTTCTATTTCTAGCAGGTTTATCTCTAGTTAACCAAAAATCCCCTGCCTCACCAGTTATTTGATCATTTTCATTTGGATCTTGTAAATTACCTTCTACCTGATTTTCATTATCAACAGTTGTAGTAATATGTTGTTCAAGCTCCACCTCAAGAGTAGTATTATCAGTTCTAGGCACAAAATCAGTTTCAACATGTTCAGCATTTTCAGTATTAGCAACATGTTCAGCATTTTCAGCATTTTCAAGGTTAAGTTCCAACTGTTTAGCATCCTTCTTGTATGGAAAACTGGATTCATCAAATCTGACATCTTTACTAATAATGACCCTTTTATGTCCATCTTTTAGACACCAAAGTTTATATGCTTTCACCCCATCAGGATATCCCAAGAACAAACATTTTAGAGCTCTAGGTTCTAGTTTTCCCTGCTTCACTGTTGCATAAGCAGCACAACCAAATATCCTAAGCCTATCATAATCATCTAAACAACCAGTCCACACTTGCATAGGAGTTCTAAAATTCAGAGCAGAAAAGGGGCTTCTATTTATCAGATAACAGGCAGTATGAGCAGCTTCTGCCCAAAATACTTTAGGCAAACCAGATTGTAATAACATACATCTTACTCTTTCTAAGATAGTTCTATTAAATCTTTCAGCCAAACCATTTTGTTGAGGGTTACCAGGGGCAGTGTGGTGTTTAACAATTCCACATTCTTTACAGAAATTAAGGAACTCACCATCTAAGTATTCTAGGCCATTATCAGTTCTAAGGTACTTTACCTTCTTACCAGATTGATTCTCCATCATCAGTTTCCAGTTCTTGAAAGTTTCAAAGGCCTCAGATTTCTGTGCTAAGAAAAATACCCAAGATCTTCTGGTAAAATCATCAATGAGTGACATAAAATATCTCTTACCACTATGGGATTGAACCCTTGTTGGTCCCCAAAGATCAGAATGTATATAATCAAGTTTTCCTTTGGTTACATGTTTACCTTTACCAAAACTCAATTTTGTTGATTTACCTAGAACACAGTTTTCACAAAACTTAAGTTTTTCTACATGGTCATTACCAATACAGCCTTGATCATGCAACTTGTTTAAGCCAACTTGGCCTATGTGTCCTAGTCTTAAATGCCATAATACAGTTCTATCCTTATCAGACTCAGTGTAGTTAACACTTTCAATTACATCAGGGTATCCTTCTAACACATATATACCATTTTGCCTTTTTCCTTTCAACTTCAGCACATTACCTTTCTTTTCAGTTCAGGAACATACCTTACACCTGAGATTTTTACCTTAGGTCCATCTTCCAGTTTCATCCAGATGATGCCTATTCCCATCATCTTGCAAGCTTTATTATTCCCCAAATGCACAGATCCTTTGTCTTGTGATTGAAACTCCATCAGCCACTCCTTGTGAGGTGTCATATGATATGAGCACCCACTATCCAGTATCCATCTACTAGATGATGAAGTTTGAGTCACTGAGAGGGCCTCAGCAGTCTCATAGGAGTCCTCAGTCAATGCAGCATCACCCTTTGGAAGCTCCTTTTTCTTCTTCTCAGGGTAATCTTTCCTCCAATGACCAGGTTTATGGCAGTAGAAACATGTATGCTTCTTCTGCTCCTGTGTTGAACTAGCACTTGTACTGGCTTTCTCCTTATCAGTGAACTTCTGATTCTTTTGTCTCTTTTGAAAACCTTTCTTGTGAAAGCCTCCATAAGCCACTAGACCATCAGCAGTTTCCTTCTTTGGTTTCAATTCCATTTGCTTCTGTTTCAAAGCTGCCAGCACTTCTTCCATGGATAGAGTTTCCCTTGAGTACTTCATTGTATCCACAAGAGTAGCATATGAGGGAGGCAAGACATTCAGAACCATAATGGCCTGATCCTCATCCCCAATCTTCTCTTCTATGTTTTCAAGATCAATTACTATTTTTGCAAAGTCATCAAGATGCTCTTCAATGGACTTGCTTCCATCCATCTTGAATCCAAACAGCTTGCCCTTCAGATAGATTCTGTTCGTCAAGGTCTTCGTCATGTATAAGGATTCCAACTTCAATCACACAGCTGCGGCAGTTTTCTCCTTGGACACTTCTCTTAGAACTTTATCCCCAAGATGAAGGATGAGTGTGCTATAAGCCATCTCCTGCATCTCATCGCGCTCAGCCTCAGGCACCGTCGCCGAAATGCCATTGGCCACTAAAGCCTTCGCGACTTTCATCTGGACCAGAATCGCTTTCATGCGTTGCTTCCATAGAGCGAAATCGCCCTTGCCGTCGAATCTTTCAAGCTCAACCTTCGTTGACACCATCTCTGCGCCTAAGCTTCTGATACCAATTTGTAGAGATTCTACGCAAATAATCTAGCAAAGAACGAATGAAAACGAATGCGAAAGCACACACGAAATTTATACTGGTTCGGATCCGGATGATCCTACTCCAGTCGAGAAGAGGCACGACTTTATTAATCAAATTGGCAATAGTACAATGATCGAACCACTCTAGCGAAGCTATACAATCGAAATCAGAACTCAATTCTATCGCAATCGAACGAATTTCTCTCTGTTAGCTCAAGAACCCTAAGCCCTCTTTCTGGAAACACGAAGAAGATGATGAGTTGACCCGGTGAGTCATCT
Source organism: Rhodiola chrysanthemifolia (assembly GCA_033675395.1). NCBI lineage: Eukaryota > Viridiplantae > Streptophyta > Magnoliopsida > Saxifragales > Crassulaceae > Rhodiola > Rhodiola chrysanthemifolia. The sequence goes on from CM066204.1 coordinate 37,962,013, forward strand.
CGCTCTTATATCCGTTGCTCTGAGCCGACTCGAGCGCTCGCCAAAACGACGTGCTCCACATATCAGCTTTCCCGAAACGATGTCGTCCGACTAACAAGGCGTGCACTCCCCATAGATCTAAACGGCACCGCTCGACTCCAACCGTAATAACCGACTTTCCCGCTAAACCTGAACGGTATCGTTCCATTAAAGGCTCTAGCTAGGCTATTGGCACTGCTGTGCACAACGTCTTACATGTAAAAATGGTGTTGTAAAGAGTTATGTTTGTGAAGGAGGAGTTATTTAGCAAAAGTGAGTAAAACAGATACTCCCTCCGTCCCATAATTTTCTTCTCACTTTCCTTTTTGGGCGTCCCAAAATTTTCTTCCCATTTCCAAAATAACTTACTTTATCACACTCACAACCACCTTATTTAATCATTTATCTTCACACTTACTTTATCACACTTACTTTATTACACTCACAATAACTTACTTTATTATTTTTCTTAAAAACTGTGCCAAATCTCAAATGAGAAGAAAATACCGGGACGGAGGGAGTATTAAATTTTCAAATCGAGTAGATTCAGAACCAATTTACTTAATTTATGGTTGATTTTGAAATTTGAATTTGAACCAATTCGGTTTAGACCAAATTAATAATCTAGGTTTATTAGTTAGTGAAGGCAGGCAGTTGCGGTCCTGCCGAAAACGACAAACTCTTCGTTCATTAAAAACTGCACAGTTTGACTTCCGTCAACGACTGACCGTTGGAAATTTCAACGAAGGCATTAGGGCTCGGCACCGGTGGTCGATCGCTGAACGCAGCAGCGATTTTTCGATACGGTATGCAGCTGATTCAAAGCGGCTGCGATTCGTTTTTCGTTCATCGTTAAATCGTGCGGGGATGAAGTCGATCTGATGAGATTTATTTGCAATGATTTAGTGTGTTGAAGAATTTGGTAGATCGTACAAGTTGAGATAAACACTTGAAGATAGTTGCTGCTTGTTTAGGGCTTGGTTTATTTTTTCATACACAAATTTGATTTCAAGTGCCATTTTTGTTTTTTTGGTTTATATACAACATCATTTCCATCAAATAGAGGAATAACTCTTTCTCTCCTTTTTAATATGCATTTGTTAGTATTTGGTATTTCTGTTGTTATCAGATTCGCACTCATTCATTTTTTGATACTCTATTGTTCATAGCTGGAAGTCGCCTTTAATGACTTATAATGTCATTATGTTAATTAACGTCTTATGCGGTAGCAAATTTCTACGTTTCAGTCTGCTTTACGCGATTGAGACATGACTCGGCTCAAATTTGATACAGGCTGTATTTGGAAATATTGATTGGTTCCATGCACCTGAACAATGAACTTGTGCATGTAGAATACCAGCAACCATATCGGAACTTGCTGTAGAACAGTCGATGATGTCAGAGAATATGGTTAGGCGATGAAGTTCTTCTATTAATCAAAAGTTGAATACCAGCATAAGTTAGCTAGGTTTAAGTACAAAGGAATATAAATACAATTAGATCCCTGATCTAATAAACATAGAAAGACCTAAATACAAAAGAATCCCTTAAGTATTAAATACTCCCAATATCCCCCCTCAAGCTGGGCTGTGAAGAAAATTACTCACACCTAGCTTGGAAGACAGGGAAGTCGATCGTGTGTGAGGGGTTTTGTAAAGAGATCGGCTGGCTGTTCCGAAGTGTGAATCGGTGATGGTTTAATCTGACCTGAGGCAACAAACTGTCGGACGAAGTGACAGTCTATTTCTATGTGTTTAGTGCGCTCATGAAACACTGGGTTGCGAGCAAGATGGAGGGCAGATTGATTATCACAAAATAAGGGAACAGGCAGCACAATTGGGACTTTCATGTCAGCGAGGAAACGGATTAACCAGATAATCTCACTGCAAGCAGATGCCACGGATCGATATTCGGATTCTGCGGAGGAGCGAGATACAACAGTTTGTTTCTTAGTTTTCCAAGAGATTACCGACGAGCCGAGCAACATACAGTGGCCTGTGACCGAGCGACGAGTGAGAGGGCAAGTAGCCCAGTCCGCATCACAATAGCCTGTTAGCCGTAAGTCGGAATTAGCAGCAAAGAAAATACCCTGTGCTGGTGCCAATTTGATGTAGCGTAAAACGCGATGAGCAGCTCGCAGATGGTCCTCATTGGGAGATGCCATGAATTGACTTAAGATGTGGACTGCAAAGGCTAAATCTGGCCTCGTAACAGTGAGGTAAATAAGTCGGCCAACTAAGCGACGATATATAGCAGGATCATCAATGAGAGATGCCTTAGAAACACTGAGATCATGTTTAGTTTCAAGTGGAGTCTGTACAGGCTTAGAATCTGTGAATTTGCAGTCATCAAGAATGTCTAGCACATATTTTCTTTGATTAATGAAAATGCCTTCCTTTGATCTCGCAACTTCTATTCCAAGGAAATATTTTAAGTGTCCCAAATCCTTTATCCTGAATAAAGCTCTTGATCTGATTTATCAGCGTGATGGATGTGCCTGTGATGACAACGTCATCAACATATACAAGTAACAGAATAAACTGGTCATCCTTTGTTAGAGTGAATAGGGAATAATCTTGTATGCTTTGTGTGAATCCAAAATGAATTAATGCATCACTAAATCTTGAAAACCAATTGCGACTGGCTTGCTTTAATCCATATATGCTCCTTTGCAATTTGCATACCAATCCGTGTTCCTTGGCAGAGTTGTAGAAACCCGGAGGAGGTTTCATATAAACTTCCTCATGTAGTAAACCATGTAGGAAAGCATTATCCACATCAAGTTGGAAAATGGGCCAATTCTTGGTAGAGGCAATGGCTAAAAGACATCGAACAGAAGTCATCTTTGCGACGGGGGCAAAAGTATCATGGAAATCTATACCTTCAATTTGTGTAAACCCTTTGGCAACTAAGCGAGCCTTGTACCTCTCAATTGTGCCATTTGAATGATGTTTCACTCTAAATATCCATTTGCAATCAATGACATGTGTGTTGGGAGGAGGTTGAGTGAGCAACCAAGTGTGATTGTGCTCTAATGCTTGTATTTCTTTGTTCATGGCCACCTGCCATAAGGGATCCTTCACTGCCTGTGCATAAGTTTTGGGCTCCTTATGAAGATTGACCTGGTTGATAAAGTGAACATGAGCTGCAGTGCAGGAGGAATAGGAAATAAATTTGCTGATAGGATGAGGAGATGTATGCTGATTTGTAGAATTACAAATATAATCTTTGTGCCAACGGGGAGGATTGTGGGATCTTTGTGATTTTCTGAGAGGAGCAGAGTGATCTTGCTCAATAGGTGCAGTATCAGTATTTTGTTCATGAATCACTTCATCAGGAATTTCAGTGGGTGCATGATCTACAGAGGGAAGATCAGAAGGTGTGGCAATCCCATTTGTAGAAGCAAGAGGCATATAATCATCAAATAAATTATCAGGGCAACTCAATATTGAAGATATTGTAGTTTGACCCTTATTCAATATCTGCACTGTAGCTTTCCCTGTACCAGAACTGACTTTTTCTGCAAATGGAAAAATGTCTTCATAGAAAAAGACATTTCTACTCACCATAATCTTGTGGGACTGCATACAATATACCTTGTAGCCTTTTTGTCCATAGGGATAGCCAAGAAATGTGCAAGCAACTGCTCGAGGATCAAATTTATCTCTGACATGAGGTGAAGTAGTCACATAGCAAAGACACCCAAACACTCTTAAGTGATCCAAATGAGGAGGATGACCAAAGAGAGCCTCAAAAGGGCTTAACCCTTTTAGGAGAGGCGTAGGGGTTCTGTTGATGATATATGTAGCAGTTAGAATGCAATCTCCCCAAAAAATCTTTGGTACATTTGACTGGATTCGTAATGCTCTTGCTACATTCAAAAGATGCCTATGTTTCCTCTCTACAACTCCATTTTGTTGGGGAGTATAGGCACAAGAACTCTGGTGAAGGCAACCCTTAGAATGCAAAAATGAGCATAGGCTATTACTGAAAAACTCTCCTCCATTATCAGATCTGAGGACTTTAATATTGTGACCAAATTGAGTCTTAACGAGAGCAAAAAACTGCATAATCAGATGTGGTACCTCACTTTTCTCCTTTAATAGGTATGTCCAAGTGCTCCTTGACTTATCATCAACAATGGTGAGAAAATATTTTGCCCCACTCATGGTGGCTACATGGAATGGCCCCCAAACATCACAATGAATCATATCAAAGACATCATCAGATATATGATCACTTGATGGAAACTGTAGCTTACATTGTTTCGATAAATGACAAATAGAACAATGTTTGGAAAAATCCTTGTCACTGATATTGAGAACAAATTTATTGAAGAAAAGTTTCATCCTATCAAAAGACATATGTCCCATTCTAGAATGCCAAACAGCAGGGGATGTCTGTTTACCAACGGCTGAAACTGAAATCTCATTCTTTAAACTGGTCTGATTGTCCAAGTAGTATAGGCCTCCTTGGAATCTACCAATCTCTAGGATAGTCTTCTTTGCTAAGTCCTGGACAATACAACTGTTCTCAGTAAATATCACAGAACAATGATTATCTTTAATCAACTTGCCAACGGAAAATAAATTGAATCTGAAACTACGGACAAGTAGAACATTGTGAAGGATTAAAGCTGGTGTTAGGGCACATTTGCCTGCTGAAGAAACTATTGTAGAAGATCCATCAGGCAGACTAATTGTGCACTCTTTTGGCAATTGATAAGTATCAAAAATCATATGTTCATCACATACAAAATGATATGTTGCACCACTGTCAATAATCCAGGAACTTTGTGTAAGAAGTCTGAATGATAAACCACAAGTACCTGCCATGTGACACTGATTTTCTGACGGACCAGTGGAACCTTGTTTCAGCATTGCAAGAATTTGATTCACCTGCTCATTAGTAAAGGGGTTAGTAGAACTACTAATACTAGGATTTTGGGAAGAACCTGATAACTGGTTGTTGCTTGGGACAGTATCATCATTGTTCACCATAGCATGATTTGATGTTCTACTGTTAGATGATTTTCCTCTGTACTGTCTATGTCCCAATGGGTATCCATGAAGCTTGTAACAATTTTCTTTGGTGTGTCCAGTCTGTTGGCAATATGTGCAATAAAGCCTTTGTTTAACCTTATTCACATGGTTGTCATAGTTTCTCTGGGTAGCTGGAAAACCTTGAGAGAGTTGTTGGGAATTTCTCTGTTGTTGGGGAAAAGACTGATTGCCATAACTCTGCCTGGAAAATTGTTGTTGGTTGACAGACATAGCAGAAGCTTCAGTAGTCACCATCTTAGTTAGGTTCTTCTCAACTTCATGGTTAGAAACCATATCAAACACTACATTCAGCTGCGGAAGTTTTTTCCAAGGCCAAGATATGTGTCCTTATATGAGATAAAGATTCATTTAATCCCATTAGAAATTTCATCACCTTGTTCTCCAAATTTTCCTTAGCACTATCCTGACATCGCACACAATCATCAAACAAGGAACAACCACGACGTTCCCTCGTAGCATCAAGTTCTCTCCATAAGCCACAAAGTACCTCAAAATACTTGTGAACTGTCATGGTACCCTGCATCAGGTTCGCTATCTCTTGTTGAAGAGCAAATTTTCTGGACAAAGTGGAACCTGCATACATCATGTGCAAGCAGTTCCAGGCATCAGCTACATCAGTAGCATCCAAAATCTGCCCGGTCACATCCTTAGACACGGAGCATAATAACCAGGACATGATTACATCATTGCAGCGCTGCCATCTTGCTTTCAAATGCGGATCAGTTGGTCTGGGATGTTCACCCTCAACGAAACCTAGCTTCAGCCTTGCAGATAGAGCGATTTTCATCGCTTTCTTCCATTTGACGAAGTTCTCCCTTCCAGTCAAAATTTCTCCAACAATGGAGTTTCCTGTAATTTCATTATTGTTTACATAGTAAACATCATCTCCTGTGTCTGAAACAGCAGGAGTAACAACAGAACCGGGAGTAGAGACAGGAATTGGAACAGATAACGATTCTGAAGTGTTAGCCATTTGAAACCCTAACCAAGCACAATCCAATCAACGGAGAAATCGATCGAATAAGCAAAAATCAATTGACAATACCATGGATCGTCACTTCATCTGATACCATGTAGAATACCAGCAACCATATCGGAACTTGCTGGAGAACAGTCGATGATGTCAGAGAATATGGTTAGGCGATGAAGTTCTTCTATTAATCAAAAGTTGAATACCAGCATAAGTTAGCTAGGTTTAAGTACAAAGGAATATAAATACAATTAGATCCCTGATCTAATAAACATAGAAAGACCTAAATACAAAAGAATCCCTTAAGTATTAAATACTCCCAATAGTGCATACCTCTTTGGACACTGACAGCAGACAAACACTTTTCAGTGTATTCCTTCGCGTGCATGATCTCAGGAGACATAACCTACCCAGGGAACTTCATTGCCACGGCAAGATACCAATCACTAATAATGTAGACAGATGTTTGATGCTGGCTTGAAACAAACTTGAATTTATTTCCATCACTCACTTTAGGACTTGGTTTCTTTTTCATAAACAAAATTTGATTACAAGTGCCTTTTTTTTGTATGAAAATGTTGTAGTTGAAAATTCAGAATTTTTTTCTTTCTTTTATACAACATCCATTTCCATCATTTTGAGAAATATTTCTCTGCTGATTCTCAGTTTCTCCATTGAGTGTGTTTTTGTTAGTGGTTGACTGTTTGATATTCCTGTTGTTATCAGATTCACATTTATTCATTTTTGATAATCCAGTGTTCATAGCTTGAAGTCACTCTGATGGCCTGTAGTGTCATTGCGTTAACATCTTCTATGCTAGCAAGTCTCTTCGGTTTAATATGCTTCATGTGATTGAAACATGACCGACCTCGATTTGATACAGACTGTATTTGAAAATACTGATTGCACTACACCATTTTGACACATATGCAACGAGGCACGACACGATGTTGCATAACATACGTAGCATAAGATGTCGTGCAACAAAGACAAGCATGTTACTTATGTGTCCGTGTTGCATAAGATATCTCTAATTTTCTTCGTTGTGAATGGGTGGTTTGCGGTGGGGCTGCCCATAATCCATGACCACTACATCTTCAGCAACATCATTAGAGTCATTTGCAGCATTTTCCTCATGTAGTATCCTTCTCTGATAAGACATTTAGAAATTACATTAATTTTAGCTTAAAAATGAAAACATTAAGCTGTGTAAACTGCACGAACACAGACAGAGTCCTGAGTCTCAACAATAGCAAATGAGTACTGCCTTGTTTAGGCCATTCATGCATTGATTTAAAGTATAATAAGACTCTGTATGTTTACCTCTACATTTGAGTTCACTTTTTCTGTATTCTTCTGACTTCTTCCTTCACCATCTTCTATTTTTATCGGATGTTCTGTTGTGATAGTCGATATGGTTTTCAGGGCTAATGCTGTTTCAGATTCTTGGAGATTCGATTCCATGGTAGTTACCTGCAACCCAGTAACGAAGTTAGCTCACAACACTTCAGCATTAAAACTTCTTACGAATATGGTTGACAGGAGTATCTAGAATTGAATGAAATCATTATATATCACACTCACAATCAATGATTTGGGATCTAATCGTAGCATATGATCAAAATCTGTACCACGTCGAATGCGACCATTGCATGCATGCAGCGACAACGAGCAGGATAACAGAAAGAAAACGGCTGCAAGCAGAGAAGACATGATGGTTTGGTGGGATAGATCTTTCTTTCTTGAGATGAAGAGTTCAAAATGCTTGGAAAGTTGAGGCTCTTAGCAGGTATGTGAAGTCTGTCAAGTGATAATTCGTTATGTCAGGTATTGCCTATTTGTAATGAAAGAAAAGATAATAGGCATTAAATGCTTGCTCTATTAACTGGTGATGGAGTGTCCTTCAAGAGAACATGCTGATGTCTTGGCTGTGCCAACCTAAACCTCAATTGCAGGGCCTCCCTTGTTTCTTCACTTTCATGTCTTTTTTTAAATCTCTGGGTTTCCTTTTGACAATACTTTTTTTTGATAAATCCTTTTGACAATACTTTAAGACAAACCATGTTTGTAATTGCAAAGCTGACCGAGTTCTGTGCTGCTTGTTCTTTAGATATCTTATATATTTTCTACACAAACTTTTCAATCAAGATCATTTCTGACGTCGAATATAATTTACAATTGTTGTCACATTTGCAGTTGCAGGTAGTTCTAATGCAAGAGTGGAACATGAGGGCCAAATGGAGAATGGGAGGAGGGACTAGTGAATATGGATGGGTACGAGGAGGAGACAACGAAACATGATGGAACCACCCCTTTGCAGCTCCTCTAAGGTACAAATAGGTGTAGTCTTCATCCCTACCACCGTCCTCATGTTGTGTGCCGCTCACTTATGGCATGGTCTTCCATGTGCAAATGCCAATATAACATCTTGCTGCATTGTTGGTTTCATTGAGAAGTTTATGTTCACCCTGTTTTAGCTCTGATTGGTTAGATGACGTGTACAACCCGTGAAAATCGAAAAAAAAAAAAGATAATTATAATCATGCAAGTTTTTTTTTTTTCATTGAGAAGTTTTTGTCCATCCTGTTTTAGCTCTGATTGGTTAGATGACGTGGACAAACCGTGAAAATCGAAAAAAAAAAAAAGAGATAATTATAATCATGCAAGTTTTACAGCACAAAATTGTATATAGGATGGTTTTTTTTTACAGACTGGAACAAATGAGCTATCTAAATTTAAGTTATATGCATCTCTATTTTGACCTCTTTTATTTTGAGTTTTTTTTAAAACTGACCCAAATGAGTTTCGGGATTTCAAAACTGACCCATGCGAGTTTCGCCTTTCAAAACTGACCCATTTTTAATGAAACCGGATCCCCAGGATCCGGTTTTCTGTGTTTTTCAAAATACCCGGTTTGTTGTTATGTGCGCGTTCGAATGAGAGAACTCCACGTGTTGAGTTTGCACATAAAACCGGATCCTGGAGATCCGGTATTTTGAAAACACAGAAAACCGGATCCTGGGGATCCGGTTTCATTAAAAATGGGTCAGTTTTGAAATGTGAAACTCGCGTGGATCAGTTTTGAAATCTCGAAACTCATTTGGTTCAGTTTTAAAAAAAAACTCTTTTATTTTATCCAGCTTCTTACAGTGGCCCTTTCTTTGCAGGTAATCAAAAGTTGGCAACGCTGAACATTACGGCAGCAATCCTGGCGACAAATTTGCGGATATCTATCTATACATTTAGGTCTGGTTTTGAGTGGCAGCAGATTACTAACAAGGAGTAAACACATAGTTACAAAAATATGCAACAAATTTTCAAGCCTCACTAGGGCCAAGACGACGCTGGTGATGCAAATAGATTAAAGTTTTTAGGAAACAGCCAAAGATAACTAATGGCAGAAAGAGAAATATTATTTTGCGAAAGGGTAGCATGTGCGAATTCGTTGAACATCTGATGAGTTATGTCTGATGTGCATTATGTATCCTGTACAACACCATAAACCAGATCTGGACAGCAGAGATCCATGGAACTTTTGGGGCGCTAAAGATGGACAGTTTCACCAGGAGTCCCCAAATGTATTCTCCCCGCTGTAGGTAACATACAGAAAGCCATCCTCATCCTTATTCTCTTCATATATGGCTGACATAACAGCCCCTGAAGAAATCATCAGAACAGTCAGGCAATTGAAATTGTCAGAACCAACTAGCCGCTAGACCTGACACAGTTGACAAGGCCGATATGTGAAAGAAATTACCAGTGGGTGGCAGGACATTGTCAACAAATATGAAAATTGCCTTCTCTGCACTCAGTTTGATCCTTTTGCGAATCACGTAGACAAATTGTCCAACCGTCAGGTCGGCAGGGACAAGATATCTGCATCATATTTTACTCGTAGCATCATTCAACATGAATTTTCAAACTATTGCGCTGAATCCTAAAGGGCCACTTCAATTGGCAGAATACAACTAGCTAAAAGATGATAAGTCCAGGATGAAAACTAATGAGCGTTGCTTATATTGCTGTCGCAAATAACTTCAATGAACAACCTTTCCAGGAAAACTTCACTCTTTCAGAAGAAACGAAACAAAAGACGTTTTTGTAACTAAGGGGGAGTAGAAGGGTCAAGTAACAGAAATATGGATCAGCAGTTGTAGTAATTCAAAATGTATGTGGAAAACAGAATCCTATGATTACCATGGTAAATGTAAGTCGGAGCATTTGGACAATGCTGATGTAAATATAACCTGCTATATACATATCAATGCAACTGAAGTTCATCAAATTGATAAATCCATGAGTATAAAATCCAGCATAACTATAGGGATCTGAATTATTTGATAACATCTAGAGGGCTTAGGAGTTAGGAAGCAAAATAAACTAGTAATTCAGAACAGAACTCACTTCTTTTTGTCTATATTAGGAATATCGCTTCTTTCTGCCTTTTCAACGATAACCTGCGGACGAGGTGAATAAACATGTGAGCAAAACACTGATACATCGTCTATTGGATGTAGATTTGTGGTCAGTTTCAACTTTCAATCATTCAAAATTTGGTCAGGAGAGGTTTATTAGCTACAGACTGATCAATTTATTATACTCAACTTGCTGGACTCTTATTTTACTCGAACTATGAATCAAATTACTCATACCCGGTAACTTTGAAATTCGCCAGTACAGTGATACGAAGATTATTACAAGAGGTCTTTGTAAACTCGGCCAATGATAGTAACAAATCAACTGACGCACTCACCGGGATTCTATCAGGATATTTCTCCCTAATCCTTGAAGCCTCAGCACGTCGCTTCTCTGATAGTCAACAATATAATATGTCAAAATCTTGCTTAATAAAAGACAGTGAACTGGATTCAGTTAGATACTGCAAGTTAGGAAGGAAGGCAGACTATTTTTAAATGGCATGCGTTCTTGTTACATGCTATACAATTAACAACGAAAATCACGATGTTAGCAATAACTTCAGACCAATCATTTCAAAATAACAGATTGCTAAATTTAGTATTCGCCTCTTTCGCTCATAAAGCTTTTTTTTTTTCATCAACGAGGGCCAGCACAGCTGCAGTTCATCAACACTTTATAAAGTTGAAACCTGACACTACCATACTATAAAAAGAGAATAGTCGGTAGAAATTCTCAACACTAGCCATGTTCAAATCTGCGTGATTCGGGTAAGGATCCTTTCTTACGTTATCTATCCAGATAGGGTAATTTTTGAAAAATAAAGATTAAACTGGAACACCTCCATCTTAAAGGACTACAGATAGCGATAGCCTCGTAACCCAACTATAACTCGCGGATAGCAACAACTGAAATAAGCTACCAACCCAAAACAGTTGACAATCTTGTCAATTTCATTAAAACAATTTCAGATAGATACAAAAATAGAAGCTAAATTTCTAGTTCAAGAACTGTAAATAGTATAAAACATGCTGCACATACCAATATCATTCTCGTCCTTGAATGAGCCCTTGGCCATATTCGCTAATAAACACAGCTGAAAAAACGTAATTCATCAATTATTAACATATTACAATCCTCCAACAATCACAACAAGTTCAAGATATACTATGACAAAACCCTAAAAACAGAACCAAAAAAAAAAATTTTTTTTTAAAGAGAACTTCAAACTGAACCAACCCAAAATCAAAACCATCTACCGAAAGTTAGGTCATCGATCAAAACCAAAAGCAAAGATTACAAGAATAGAAAGAAACTGATCAATGAATTAACCGGCTGATTATCCAACAGATCACACGAAACAACAACAACAGAGAGAGCATCATGAGGGTAGTACCAAATTTCGTACCTGTAGAAGACAACCGCCTGGAGATTGAGTCGAGCGCCGAAGGATCCAAAGGATGAGAGGTTACCACAACTCCACTCTGCCTCTTCCTTCCTAGTCCAATCAACCAACAATCCGCCACGTGTCCTTTTATCAGATTTTACATTTTTTTTTCAAAAAATTGAATTGCTAACAAGTACTTCCTCTATCCACATTTGTTTGTCCAATTTCCTTTTTGCGTGTCCCCTAATATTTGTCCACTTTCTTTTTATATACAACCCAATAATCAAGTCAATCGTCTCTTTCCTACCAAAAAAATTATTTTTATTATAAAAATTGTACTTTCAATCATAAAAAAGTAATAATTCGTATGCAGACCCACCTCCACATACACTCATATCATCTTTCTCTTTCTCTCACCGTCCTTTATTTACTTTTCTTAATTAGCGTGTCAATTGTTCTTTTGGACAAGTAAATGGGGCCGGAGGGAGTACTAAGTAACAATTATGAATTATCCGCAAATAAAAAAAATAAAAACTCGTCACCTGACGTCATCTTCCGGTTCAGACTCGGGTTCAGTGTCCAGGCGGGTTATTGGGCTTAGCGGGTTATTGAGCTCGTCTCATGGTTAAAGGACAAAATAGCCCAAAGACCAAACATAAGACAAAAAATCAATTTCATTATTTATTTGTTTGTTTAAAAATTAAAATATTAGTATTTTTTTTTTTGAAGAACAAATCATTGGGGGGCTAGAGAGAGAAAATGACCGCTGGAGAGTAAAGATACCAACCAACCTGAAAGAGCGAATCCCAAATCGCAAATCGTTTCCCCCAACCACCACCGTCGCATCTCTCCTTCTACCGAAATTTCCAAACTTTTTCGCTCTTCGATTTCTGTTCTTTCCCATTTTTCTCAATTTAGGGTAAAAAGTCATAATTTTGAGCGTGATTTCTGTGGCCGAGATGAATCAGGGAGAGCTGCTCAGCATCGAGCCTCAAGAGCTCAAGTTTCACTGTAAGTTCAGGCGTTGGGTGATTTGGAGTAGATCTGTGGTTTATTTTTTCATTCCTGGGGTTTTAATTATTGCTGTTTTGATATAATTTTTTAGTTGAGTTGAAGAAGCAGATCTCTACTACGTTACAGTTGTCTAACAAGACCGACCACTACGTGGCTTTCAAGGTATCTGATTTATCTTGTTTGAGGGGTTTGATGTTCTAACTTTGCATGTGATTGATTGATTGGTTGATAAAAGTTGTGGTGGGAACTGGACATGGTTGAAATGATCTTATGCCAGAATTGTTTCGGTTTAGTTGGATTCTCAATTCTTTTTGAGTTGCTGTTTGAGTTTTGTGGACAGGATATCGTCTTTGTGAAGTTAAGTTTTAGTAAATTAGAATTGATTCTGAGTTATTAGAAAAAAAAATGAATTTGCTATATTTTGAGTTTCCATTAGTCTGAGTCTCGTTTCACTTCTACCATGTATTATTTCCCCCAAAAATACTTCAAGTCCAATCCGCCTACCTAGAGCTTACTTATGAGCCACGTGAAGACCGAATTTGGCCAACCTCTAAAATAGAGATTGTGCGCTGGGTGTAAAGCTCCTTTGCATAAGGCACTTTCCACGTAGCGCATACATCAGCTCTAGCTAGGTACTGACTGGGTTGGTGGAAGTTGTAGTTTTTTTTTTTTTTGGAAAACCACCTTTGCCATAGGGGTTTTCCCAAAAGACAATGCAGATGCGATAGAAAAATCAAACTTATGGGGCATGTAAGAAACCAAAAACTCAATATATGGAAAACATATAAATAATTCGAGTTATAACACTTCGAGTTGAATCTTCGCAAGGGTTGCTGTTAGTAAGATGTGGACTGGGTTAATTCGATTTTCTATTCTGAGTAAGTGGTGATACCATGTTCAGGTCAAAACAACGAATCCGAAGAAGTATTCTGTGCGTCCAAATGCTGGGATTGTGTTGCCCAGATCAACAAGTGACATCATAGGTACTTCGGGTAACCGAGCTCTTTTCTAGAATTTGTGGGAGTTACAAATAATTCTATAATTTTTCCGCTGTGTAGTTACAATGCAAGCACAAAAAGAGATGCCTTTGGAGTTGCAGTCTAAGGACAAGTTTCTCCTTCAGAGTGTTATTGCCCCTGATGGTTCCACACCCAAAGATATTAATCCTGAGATGGTAAATTCTGATTCTGACGCCTAACAAGCTTTACTTGTTCTATTTCATTTCTTAATGCTTACATGAGTGGCATGGGAATTCCAGTTTAGCAAGGAGGCGGGAAATAATGTCGAAGAGTGCAAATTGAGAGTCACGTATGTTGTTCCTCAACGAAGTTCGCCTATTCCTGAAGGGTCTGACGAGGGTTCGTCACCTAAGGGATCAGCCTCTGACAATGGAAATTCAAATGGGTTTGCTACTGTGAGTTTTCTGTCATGGGTGTTATAAAGTTCTCATTTCAAGTGTTGAACTCGGATATAATCACATTTTACTCACCCAACACATCTATATCACTGTTTCTGTAAATTTCAGTTAGCTAAAGCATATGGCGAGTCTCATGAGAAATCATATGAGGTATTGATATTCCCTTCCGTTTCTGGTTTTACTGAATTGATGCCTCGATATTTCGGTTTCAAGGTTTTCTAAGCCAATTAGCAGAGAAATAACAAAAATGAGTTGATTTCCCTTATATGTTTCCCCATAAATAGGTTTATCATTTCTGATACCGTAATAATGTTCATATTACTTTTCAAAACGCAACCATGACAACAAAATGTACTCTATCATGTATTCTCGTGAATGGACTCCAGAACTTAATGTTTTCCACTGGTTTAGGCAGAATAACTTGTCATGCAGCATTGAGTAGTTTTTTTTATAAACAATAAATATTTATGGGGTCCAAACAGGCCAAATCATGGCAGTAAAATACGGGCGTTTGGGAACCTAGACTATGCAAAAATAAAACAAAATAAAACCGCTGTTTTTAACACAGCAATTATTGTTTTGAGTATGCAATGTTGGTCAACCGAGAACTTCTAGATGGTTGTTTCTTTTGGTTTCATCTTATTCTGATTTTGCACACATCTTGCATAATAAGTAAATCCATCAAAGCATTATACACTTGTCGCGATCAGGTTGGTTACTTCAGATAGAGATATCGTTGTTACGGGAGAAACGCATACTGAAGACTATGATATGTTTCATTACATTCCCTCGTAGTTGGGTCAAATTGATATGTTTTGGAAAATGATATGATTCAGTTATCAACATCAAATTTATACTTGCTTCTGCTTGTACCTCATCCGATTAACATCAAATCCCGTTGTTAGTCTGTCTGAAAACTCAATCCTTTTTAATGAATTTTTCAGGAGAAAGAACTTGCTGCTGAAGTGGAGAAGGCCCTGCAAGAGAATAAAAGGCTTCGTCAAGAATTGGTAATCGTTTCTTTAGTCGTACCTTCATCGTTGTCCTTTTCTCCAATGCTTCCTTATATCATTATTTTCCAAGGATACAAATCTTTTATCAAACATCCACAAGTTAATTGTCTTCCCCCTTCTGGTTTAGCTCTTTTTTACCTACTTCAGTACATTGCATTTAACACGCCGTCATATGAAAGTGAATCCTTTTATCTTTATTTTTCCATACGTAAATAGGCGCCCCAAGAACAATAAAATGAAATTTGTATCCAAAGCTTGTTAGCTGTTACATTGCATTTAACACGTCATATGAAAGTGAATCCTTTTATCTTTTCCATAAGTAAATAGGCGCCCCGAGAACAATAAAATCAAATTTTGCTTCCAAAGCTTGTTCACTGTGTTAATCTGGTTCCCAATGCTCTCTTAACTGAAGGCGCCAGCTACTTTAGCCTTCTTCACACTAACAGCTGCACTGTTGACGCAATAAGTAGCTAATGTTGACTCGTCTGATTCCAATATGCAGGAACAACTGAGGCTTGCAGCCAGCAAGAAATCAGGTGGTGTGTCATTCATAGTCATGATCCTGGTCGCAGTGTTCAGCATCCTTTTGGGCTATCTGTTAAACCGATAAAGTGCATGCAAATTGTGAAATGGAGAAGAAGGATGTGACAATTGCTGACTATTTTTGTCATGCAAGAATCTAGAAGACAGATACATTTGCGCCGAAGTACTGGGACATGCTTATGGATTGTTATATGTGGTCATTCAAATGTTTGGTCCCTTTGTTAAAAATTCCATGCTTGGATAAATTTATGCGTAGTGGTATTATTACCTTTAGTTGAAAGTAAGCTCAGTTTCGTCTTTTTCGTTAATTTAATTTAGTAACGTATTGTAGGATCAAAAAGGAACTTTGCTCCAAATCAAATGCAGCTGTTACTGATCTCAGATTCCAGCCTGACAACAATTTCTTCTACATTGCACATTCCGAAACCCTGTAGTTGCTGCTCACGCTCTCAAACATTTGCTAACTTCAGTTACTTGCAGTGCAAGGCATTGCCTGACAACGGCATCTTCTGCATTTCAAAATGTTCTGAACCCTTAGGTTCATATCTAATCCTGCCAGCCTTAATTGCTTGCAGTGCAAGGCATCACTTGGTAACAGTTTCTTCTGCATTTTAAAAGGCTACAAACTTTATAACATATAGGTTGAGAATTCTCTATCTTTTATAGGATACAAATATCTACATTTTGAGTCATTAACATATGAATATAAAACCAGTACTATTGCAGATATTCTAGCAGGACGTTGCAGAAACACAGGCAAGCTCAACCTAGTAAAGGTTTTGATTCATCCACAGCCACCGGACTGGGTGACCCCAAAATCGGAGACCCGACTGCCACGGATTCCTTTCTTTTGGCCCAGAGGACGAAGTACAAACCGGTGAACATGATGCACATCCCCACAAGACTGCAATGATAAAAATATATATATATATAAAAAGACACTTGACATTTTATTCTGAGATTCGTCGCAACGGTGGATGGATAGATGATGAGGTATTACTTACCTTCCCAACGAAACGGTGTCTCCCAGGGTCACTGCAGAGAAGATGACTGAAAGGACCGTTGCAATGGGGTTGAACATTGAGACTAAAACCGGCCCTTTTTTCTTCATTGCCCAGGTGTTGAAGCTCACGCTAGCTCCGCTCACCGTGCCTGCCTGCAGATTACCACTTCACTAATCTCTCAGTCATGCTGAATCAGAAATGCATCGAATCTGAGTCAAGCAAAGGGTTGACTTACTAGGAGGGTGTAAGCAGCCAAGTGTGGCAGACTGGCCAGAGGCCAACTTGACCCAAGCTCACCCTCTTGGAGTAATTGTACCACAACTGTTAGACCCACTCCGATGATCGAAGTGATTGCACACAGGGAAATTGGAGCTGGGAAATCACCCAATGTCGCAGCCTGCAAGAGAACATATCACGCCTCGAATTCTAGTTCACCTCTGACTTACAAAAATGGAGACGATCACAAGCAACATTTGAACTTTTAACTTCAGATATTAAAAGTTATGGAAAAAGATCAGGTGCAAACTATAAAGCGACGAATTATGGCAAACATACGAACTATGTTGTAGTTCAGGAAAGTGGCGTATAATTCGTTTTGATAAAATTATGGCATAGTTGGCAAAAAGTGTGACATAATTCGTCGGTTTGTAGTTCCTTATAGTAACTTGGTGCTAAATACCTGCAAGACAACATTGCTTGAAAGGACCAGGACAGCAGCAATCAGATACAAGCTACCAATAATCTTCTGCTTGTCAAAAACAGTTTCCACAGCGGGAGAGGCAAGATGGTGGCCTTTTCCAGGCGCGGCACTATGGAGTAGACTCATCATCAGTGCACCTATCACACACAAAACTGTTCCTGTAATCTTCACTTTGCTGTAAATGCAACTCAACTTCACTTTCTCTAGCCTGCAGACATTTTCCATTTCAGACCACCAAGACTTGTTCATCAAGTCGCCATATATAAATTTAAAAAAACTGGTACCTTGTAACCCAAGCAATGATGAAGATGAGGCCTGGAGCAAGGTTGGGCATGGCGGTAGCGATTGCTGGTGAAGTTAGCTCAATCCCCTTCAAGAACAAGGATTGAAACAATGTCACCCTGTGGATCAATCACCATAATTTTAAGTTATTATTCGAGATTAAAAATAAAAAGTGTGTTGGAGCTGCATTCACACAGGCTTACCCAGCAAAGGAAATCATCACCAACTGAATCGCCAACTTCCCGGTTAGCGTCTTTGGCCATCTATTCCTGCAAAAAGCAACGTATTCAGATGGTTTTTTTCCCTACAAACAGACATAAATTCAGATAGATTTGTGAGAACCTTTCGAAGTAAACAGATAAAGGGGCGAGGACTAGGAAGGTGGAGAGGGCGGTGAAGGTGACGAGTGTCAAAGGAGAGATCCCAATATTCATCAAATAACCCATCACAACTGAATTCCCAGCATACACAACCTGCACCATGAACAACCCAAAAACCAACCCCATTTCCTCCAAGACCGATTTGTTCATCACCCTGAACAGCCCCATTCTGGCATCCAAATCTCCCCCTCCCTTCTCCAGAAGAGGGATGGCTAGGGAGATCTCCGACGAGACGATTATTGATCCGATGGTTCCCTCCTCTCTTATGATCTCAAAAATCAGCTGTGTACATTTAGATAACATCTATTTAGGATTTTACAAAGTGGAAAGTTATCTTGCAATGGAGGTGGGTGAAATCTTTTCTGAAATTTGCATAGGCTGGTTTTGTGTTTTTGTATGGTTGTTAAATTTAGTGGTCTCTAATCTGTCTCTTCCTTAAATTCTGGGACAGGTAAGCATCTTTCCTTTTTAAGATCATTTCATGTTTGTTGTAGTTTTGTGAGTACCAGTTTCTCACATATCCAAAGAATTTGGCGGTAGTGTCTTACTGTAGAGTAGCTAAACTGATCATCTGTGCCACCAATTTTCAAATTGGAGGTGAGGGAGGTAACATGAAGAGTATTAGCATTAATGTTACACTGCTCAGAATAAGGTAAAATTATTTGAGAGAATTTAATGAATCAGTAACTGGAATGTGGAGAACTAAATATTACAGTATGGGAGGTATCTAAAATAAATGATGCTACAAGAAGTTCATCTGCTTTGAGGACCTCCTGGGATTTACAACTTTGGAATCGGCTATGACAAAACCTCATTCTATATCACCCGCAAAGCAACGTCACCTTGGACCAGAAAGACCGAGCACTAATGCAACAGAAAAATATAGCCGAATCAGAAGAAAGTAATGAGAGTCTATTTATAAGAGAGAAGAAACAACAAAGGAACAGATTTATCGACTGAAAAGCCAGTCTATTCTGACTTTTAAGCCCAGCTTCTCATTGACTGAGCATTATATATGAGATTATACAAAAGAAAAACTCAACTCATCACCATGTTATGTTTACTCATAACTATCTAAGGCATGTTTCCAAGTGAGCATAGCAACAAAAAATTGGAGCCAACCTTCATAACAGCATGGTGTCACGTGCCATCAATTTCATCTGATAAAATAAGCAGTCTGTCACAAATTATACTACCAGAAAATGTTCCACAGAGAACATACAGCTTGAGGTGCTATTGACAACTGCAAACAATTGGAAGCATCGACGATCCGAATATGCAGATTTTATAATGAGATTTTTTAGATTCACATATTGAAAGGTGAAAGCATCAATTAGAATCCCCAAGAGAACAGTTTGTCAAGCATTTGCAATGTAATAAACTACAATTAAGGGCCTACAGTGTGCCCTCACCCCAATGTATGCTAAAGATTTACCATCTTCTCAAAAAGCAATATCAGTTATATGATAATTCAGTGAAGCGAACTCAATTTACTCAAATCAAGAAGGTCGATGGTTCACGAGCAATAAGGTGACTGTTCAAACAGAGATTAAATACAAGGTGCAAGCAAACAAATAGTGAAAAGTAAATATATGAGTGACCAATTTAATTATTTAAATATCATTCTGACCCTAATTTGTGTAATTTATAAATGTTTCTATACTTATAAAAACAACAAATGATCAAGGGCTGGCCATTTTTTTATTCCAAACTTTATTTCTCTCTACTTCCAAGCATGGTGAATGTCTCTGCCAGCACAAACCAAAGCTTGGTCAGACACTCCCTAAGGCTAACAATTCATATCTACTGTTATTGTGCATTGCTAAGTGAAAAATTGGTAGCCCATGGCGAAGTTGACAAATTTCCAAACAACCTCATTCTAGCAAATCAAGAAATAAAATTCCAAAGCCAGAACTTCACATCCTAAGCTTAATTAGTCAGGGAGGGTATAAATTTTCTTTTTGGACAAAGGTCAGATAATGGACAAGCCTTAGACTCAGACCCCAATGAGATGACACTTTACAAGGTAAAGCAGAACTTCATAATCTATGTTGTTTCCAGATCAAACACAAACTACAAAAACCAAACTTTAACCATCTCAGTCACAAAAGTAACGTAGTCAGTAATTTCCGAGAATGTACACAGAAAGCACGGCATAAAGGAAACAAATAAAGCATAAATTCAGGGGAAAATAGTTTAGAGGCCGGGATAGGTACGGCAAAGCGTACCCTGGGAAAGAGCTCTGCAGCTAGTCGACGCACTGAGGCACGACGTCATCCTCGCCGCCGCCACTGCACTGTGCAGAGGCAGTAGCGACAGCGCGCATCCAAGTTCCGACGGCGTCCTTCACAGTCCGAAAACCAAACATCAAAACTCAAAACCACACACGCACGTCTCAAACAAAAAAAAAACACTAAAATCGATTGGAAATACGAGATTTGGACCTGGAAACCGAGAAGCGGCGGAGAGGAGACGAGACTGCGGATCTGGCCGGAAGAGAGAAGTGCGGCGACGATGTAGAGCTGGTTTTCATAACGGATTTGAGTGATGAGATTTTGGTCGCATTTGTTGTTCTGGTGATGAATCTGCTGCAAGCGTAAGCCATTTCGGGACTGTGAGCTCCGATGAGTTCCGATGCCGAAGCGTTGCAGCGAATAGGGTTTTGGATTGGGCTGTACTGAGCCGGCCCGTATAACCAGGGCTTGCCCCAAGGACAAGATTACTCTCCACACGTACAAGTACAACAACAAAAATAAACTCTCTAATTGCGTTGACTGCTTAGATGACAGTCACGAATTTTAATTTCAAAATTATGAATTTTGGCTATTGACCGTCTATCAAAATTCATAATTTTAATAGTTTAAGGGTTTGACTTCCTTGAATGTTATAATTTTTTCACTCTTGAGGTGAAGTGCTTTTTGTCCCGCTTTGGCGTGGACGCGTTGTTCCTCCCTCGCGGAGGTTTTGTTCGTCCCGTCTCGGCGTGGACATGTTGTTCGTACCTTGTAGACGTGTTACAGATGTGTTGCTGATGCTACTTCGTCTCTTCCTTCCATTTACGCGTGGAGGTGCTGAGTTTCAAGTTGACGCTCGTGGGTTCAAGTTAAGAGGTGTCTTATGGACTGTGCTTCAGTAGAGGCAATTCAAGTATTGAATCCGGGTTGGTGCCTCGATTTGCTTGTGCTCCAAGAGTCTAGATATTCATATGTACCTGATGAAATTATTATGCAATGTGTGAAAGATGTATCCGTATAATGTTTGATATGTATGCAATGTAAAAAAACGCACCATAAAAAAATTATAATTTAAAAACAAAAGTTTGTGGCGAATTTGTCATTACAAGTTATTTACATTTACGAACTTTATTAATTATACCACGAATTATATAAAATTACACTAGTCATCACGAATTTTAGTACTCAAAGTCACGAATTTTGTATTGTATCAAACCGTAATGCTGCCAGGGGCGAAGCCAGGAATTTAAAGTTAGCAGGGCTACAATTTTTTACAGAGACGTCAATTTTTTTGAGGTTTAGAATCAAGTGGGAGCCTCATCCTCACGCCTTTTTTTATTGCGCCTATCACAGCACATTACAAATGATCTTAGACTATCCTTATAAAATATACAATATATTAGCTAAATTTATTCAATGCGCCAGAGAGTGAACCCAAACTTGAAAAAATTATTACAATTACATCAAAGAAATATGCAACTTGTCAGGTATTGATTCGATAATATCATTGAAATTGTGTGATGATCCTATATGTTCTTTGCTATAATGCAGTTTGGCCAGCATAACTAAACAACCAAATTGGATATATAAGAAAGATAAGAGTTGTTTACAGCAGATGCACAACAAAATATTTATGTAAGGAGATATCCTTGGCTTTCTTTTGCTGATCTTCATAAATCGCGATTTTACTGTCTATATTGCAAATAGTGTCATAGCCAAAAATCTTCTTTGTTTCTTGGTCTGTTTTTAACATCTTATCCCAGAATTTGGAGTAAGTTTCTCTCTTAATGCAAGAAACCATGTCCGTGTTATAACCAAAAATTGGGGCCCATCTCCGTATGTAAGGAATGGAAAATTCAATAAAGAAAAGGAGTGAATATAATCCCTCCATGTTGAAATCTTTATCCTGGTATTGCAGGACCTTTGGTGAAATTTTCACCCACTTGTAGAATTTCTCCTTAAAATCTTCTGGAAGAATATCTTCTGTGGTACCAAAATGCTGCCACCAAGTTATAAACAAAATATGAATGTCGGAGTTATAAACTGCCGAGCAAATCTTGATAAACCAGGAATGTTTATGCCTTGGATTCTCATATAAGAGAACTTTATCAAAAGCATACATATAATCCCAGAAATTATATTTTGCGTGATTTGTGCTATTAGCAAAGTAAAATTCTTTTGCCCTTAGGGGCGAAATTCCCCAGTCTTGGAGGGATATAACCCTTTTCATAGTAATCTTGTTGAAGTTATAAACTTCTGGCTGGGTATTCGAAAAATGAGTGAATTCACAACCATTATTCATGAGTATATTCTCATAGTAAATCCGGCTTTTATACGTCCTGGATGGGTATGACTCATCTCCCATGTATCTCTTCATAAGAGCCCATGGTTCATTACTCCATTTGGAGTCTTTTTCTTCAAGAAGAAGTATTACTTCTTTTTTTCTGTTTAATTGATAAGCTGTATAATTTTGCTCATTGTCTTCATTTGCCACTATATTGGCATATGAAGATGAAGGAGTATTACCTTTTGTATTTGATTGAGATGCAACATTCTGTCTTTTATACTACAGATATTTTTGGTATTCCCTGTCTTCGGACATATTTATTAATGTCCTGTTTCCGAACTGGGCCAGAATTTTCGGCTTTCTACCACGACCTCTTCCACCTCTATAAGAGAAAGAATTGCTACCTCCTCTATTAGAGGACGGATTTTCCCATGTGGAACCATTCTTGCAAAACGAAGACTTGCAGAATAAACTTTTGTAACTGAGCTTTATTTGCAATGGCATCAAAATTGTCAGCAAAGTCAATATGACATTTAATCGGAATTTTCTCAGTATTACTGCAGGGAAATCTGATTTTAATTTGAAATAATGACATCTTTAGTCTGGATATTACTAGATCATTTTTTCCTATGTCACTAAATATCTTTAAATGTTTAAAGTGTATCTCAAGTATTTTTGAGAACACAAGAATATTATTCTTGATCTTCTGGAATTCAGAAGGTGCATTTTTTAAACCAAAAGGCAAGACATTCCATTCAAATTGTTCAAATGGGACATTAAATGTTGTTTTGTATCTATCCATTTTCTCAATTTGGATTTGCCCATAACCTGATTTTAAATCAAACTTTGAGAAAATAACAGATTCATATAATCTGTCTAATAAGTCTTTTTTATTAGGAATGGGATATCTTATCCATTTAAGAACTTTATTAAGAGGTTTGTAGTTTATTACTAACCTGGGTATTCCTCTTTCATGTTCACTATGTTTATTAACGTAGAAAGTTCTACACGATCAAGGTGATTTTGACGGATTCTGTAATAAAGTTTCAATTTCCTTTTTGCATAATTCAAGATATTCTGAATTCATTTGACAAGGTCTAGCCTTTGTCGGTATTTTATTTTCATCAAATCTTTCCCCATATGGAAGAGAAACAATATGTTTCTTTCTATCCCATTATGCATTTGGATGATCATCATAAATTTCTACAGAGAATTGATTATTAAGTAATTTAATTTTATCTTTTAACTTCGGATTCTGAAGTTTTTCTTCAATAGTAAGAATATTTAATTCTTGTTTTAGAAAATAAAGCTGGTTTTGTTTGACAGATATGCTGTTATAAACTTCATGCAAAGCTTTAGTCAATGGATCGGTATTAAACCTTAAATTCATATCGTTTCCTTCAAAAGTTCCTATGATTCCTTTTGAATCTACTCGATTTAGAGGATAAATTTTTGTAAGGAAAGGTGTTCCAAGTATGACTTGGTTAGTTATGTCCTTAGCTAGTAAGAAGCTAGTCTTTATGCATTTTTTATCAATACATACCTTTGCTTTTGGTAATTTATAATTAATCTGGAGGTTATTTCCTCCTGCATGAGACAACGTATGAGTTGTTTTACGAAAATAACTTGTCGGTATTAACCATTCTTGAATACCATTTAAGTCTGCTCCACTGTCAACAAGAGCAGTAAGATCTTTCGAATAATAATTGTCTATTAACAGGGTGATCTTAATATGCCTCTTTTGTGTTATAAACATTTCTAGAGTAGACAAAAATTGTTTGTTGTCTTCTATATTACCTAGCTCCTGGTCAGAAGTTATGACTTCTGTTCCTTTTTCTATTCTAGAGATTCTTTGATCTAAACATTTATTATCTTTTTTAAGATTCTGAATTTCTTTCTTCAGATTATCAATCTCCATGATTAAATCCTGTGTAGAAGTAGGTTTTTCTACTTCTGTTTTTTGCCTAATTCGTCTATAAACCTCATTCATTAAGTAAGGTTTTTCAGAGCTAGTAATGTTTCTATGAACTTCTGGTTTTTAAAAGATTCTAGGGCTGTATTTAGCTATTCAATATTTTTAATTTTATTTCAGGGTCTTATTACCTCGAGTAATTCCATAGCCTTTTTATAGCTTAACATATTAATTTTCAAATCTTGAAATTGTGCTTGTATTTTATATAATTGTTCCTCATTATCAGATTCCTTGTTTGGACAAGGCTGGCCAAGCAGGCAAGGCTGGCAATCTGATTCCGAACTTCATATTAAGTTTTCATTATTTAAAGCTTTAATATCTTCACTACTTGTAGATTAATCATTAATTTCTGATTCTGAACTCTCGTCTGAGTTAAGTAAAACAGTTGAAAGAATTCCCTTAATTCCCTTTATAGTGGCCCCTTTTGCCACATTTTCTACATGAAATCTTCCCTTGGTAGTTGAGATGTTGTTCTGGTCGAGTTCAGAACAACTTCTAGAACAACTTATGCAGAAATAAATGCAGTGCGGAAAATAAACGACACGCAAAGTTGTTACCCAGTTCGGCGTTAACGAGCCTACGTCTGGGGGGCTGTCTCTTAGCCCGGTGGATAGCAATTCACTAATAATGAGTGTTGCGAGTACATGATCTTACGTTTACAGAATCCCTCTTAAACAACCTGAGCCTCGAACACTCTAGCAATTGCGCTCTAGGTCTCCCCCTAGATCTTCGCTCCCGCTCCGTATCCACCAATATGATTCTCCGTGAGAATCAGCGCCTTCTCTCGAATGCGCAGTAACAGCTACAGTGCGTGTATCGTCAAGTTGTTCTACGATCAGTCTGCCGAGCACTAGAACAGACTGAATCCGAGCGTGTTAGAGTTTACAAGAATAATGAACTTAACACCGATGACCTCCTCCAACCCTTCTTTAAATACCAGCGTGAATAATATCTCCAACAGTGCTGAATTCTACAACTTGTTCAAGGCCGCCGTGAGTTCACCGGAATAATGAACTCAAGGCCGATCGATCTCTCTCTTCTCTGAGTGTGTATCTGCGTTTAGCATGATGATCGATGCAGAATTGAGAACCTCAGCTCTGTTTATATAGGGCGGTAGAAACCCTAAATCGAATAGGATTCCTAATCTGAACCGCATATATCTTTAGGAAATCTTTCCTAAATCCTTGCGCATATCTTCTTGTAGATAATCCTTCAAATATCTTCAACTCCGTTTAAGAAACCTTCGATTATCTTCTTTGCTAAGTTAACTTCAAGCGCAAGCAATCTCTCAACCGACTTGCAACATATACTCAACGTCCTAATCTGTTTTTGGAAATTGCTGCTGAATCTAACTTGTGCTACGTCGGCTGAAACAAGTTTCCTAATCTGAAATAGGAAACTTCCAACTTCTGTCCTTCCATATGGAACCCCCTTGATCTCCAACGGTCGACTGTGTTTCCTAATCTGAATTAGGAAACATTCCATCTGCTTCAACTTGTTTCAGGATAGACGTCTCTGCCAGTCTTGAACAACAGCTTGAACAACTACACTAAGTTTTGCCAAACTACATGCCACAAAACTAACAATCTCCCCCTTGGCATTTTTGGCAAAACTACTACATGTAATCTACCTGTACCACTATTACAGTTGAATCTTTGAAGGAGGTTTCAAACTCTCAAGCTGTGCTACTAACTACTGGCTACCAAGCGAATCTTTGAGGAGCTTTCAAACTCCAATACTTCTCCCCCTTTTTACCACAAATGAGCAAGGAGGGTTCAATAACATAAAAGGTAGCGTTCAAGGAAGATACCTCAGAGCTTTAGGCGACGAGCTCAGCATCCTCATCTTTGGCAGCATCTTGTGCAACCAACTGGAGTACCATGTTATTGGTACTGACTAACTCCTCCTTCAGATGTGCTGGTACTTCGCAGGGAAGTCTCTAGAACAACTCGATTACGACTTCCAGGTATTTCTCCTTCAAGATCATATACGTGTTTCCTCTTGAAGAACCTATGATCAGCTTCTAGGACATGTGGAGCATCTGTTAACTTGTCCTGACTTATCTTGATCTCCGAATGCTAAGTCATGATAAATACAGCTATCTTGTTCCAGTCCGGCTTTGCTAGATCCACTTCTCTACCTTCTACTCCACAGTAGTTGTTGTTCATATCTGAAGTGATCGTGATCTGCTTCTTTCTTATGCTTAGCTTCCCATACTCCTTGCTATCAATGTATCCAAATACGTCTGGTCGATTTGTTATGGCTTCTCTTAGAACATGTTCCACGAATAGCTTCGCCATAGTAACTGAGGGAAATAAATCCAACTCCTTGAGCAAGCTCACAATCTCCTTGACTGAGTACTAGTCAGCTTCCAAGATCCTTTCAGGGACTAAAGATCTTCTCTACATGACATCCCACTTCTTGGCTTGTTCCTCTGACACGAACCAGACTCCTTCAATAACAACTCCTAGCACAACTGCTTTCCTCTTTCTATCAGTCTTTTCTCCCCCTGCAACCTTGCTTGTCTTCGTGCAACAAGTACTTCACCTCATGTGAACCATCCTCAGCTTGATCAACATCCATCTGCTTAGCTGGTACAACTGGTGGTTCATCAACTTATACTGGGTGGTCTTTTTCTTCTTTTGAGGTAGCTTGTCATGAGCAGCATGCTCAACTGCAACCCGTTCTTCTTCTGTAATAACCTCTGAAGCAACTGATCTATTCTATAGTAATTATCTTTTCTTTGCAGCAGAATTAGAAAACTTCGACTTTCCTTCCACGTCACCCCTTAATACATATCTCGTTCAAGCTCCGGCTGACCAACTTGTACTGGAACAACTTAGTTGTCAATGACACACAGACCCAGTGAGGATCGAAGTGTCTCGAACTGTAGGTTGTCCACGGCTTTGGTAAAAGATGTCTGCTCCCAGCTTCAACACATCTTGTTCTACCCTGTATTCTTTCAGCATCGACTTCTTCCACAACATCTGGGTACAACAACATCCAGCGGCGATATATTCTGCTTCAACAGTGGAAAGGGATATGCTGTTCTGCTTCTTCCTTATCGTAAATTCGCTCTTCATTCGTTTCACAAGTTGATCCACCATCTTCTGATTACTCGAGCCGAAGTCTGACCTTGTGTGTTTGACGAACAGCATCTCTACTCTCCCTCGCACATAGCCATGGTCAATTAAGAACCTCGTCAGCCTCTCGTACCATGCTCTGGGCACCTGCTTGAGTCCATATACAGCTGTCTTCAGCTGGTACACATGGTCAGAATGGTGGGGATCTTCAAGGCCTTTTAGTTGCGCTACATAGACTTCTTCACTCAGCAACCTGTTCAGAAAGGTATTGTTGACATCCATCTGGAACAACCTAAACTTCAGGTGACAGGTTGGTCTATCTCCGTTTGATACAGCGTCCTCAATCGCTAGTTCAGGCGATTTGTTTAACACAGCTTCTTGCATAACGTGACTTGGTGAGGGTTGTTGTTCAGGGTCTGCTACAGCTCCATCTTCATCATTACCTTGAACAAGAAGAGCATCCACATCATCTCTCACAGTCATATATATAGACTCTGTCCAGGTTGTCTCAGGTGGTGTTTGACCAATCTCCAATATATAACAATTGTTCAACGATCTGCTACCTTGCATTATGCATTCTCCTTCCTTGTTCAGCACCTGACAGGTATCTTGGGTGAACTTAATATGATGGTCTTCATCACACAACTGACTAATACTGATCAGATTCGCCTCCAATCCATCAACAAGAAGCACACTCTCGAGTTGTGGTACACCTTGAACCTTCAATGTCCCCTTTCCGATCACCTTGCCCTTTACTCCGTTTCCAAATGTTACAGATTGACCCTTGAACAACTTGATATTGGCTAGGAAGTTAGGATCTCCAGTCATGTGGGCTGAGCATCCACTGTCAAAGTACCATCGTCCCCTTTTCAAGTGACTGGTCGAACAATATGCAGCTAGACAGACTTCCTCCTTCTGTTTTACTCTCCAAACTTGTCTGACCTGTGGAACAGGCTTCTGCTTCAACTTCCTAAGATAAGCAAGGAACTCGTAACATCTTGGTTTGATATGTCCCCTTTTGTTGCAGTAGTAGCAGATTCTCCCATCTCTTCTCCGTACATCGTTCTGTTTTTGCTTTCTTGAGGGATACCAGGTTGCTTTTCTTTACGGGAGATGCTCAGCTGGTACAACGTGCGATTATGGCTTAGCTTTCATACACGTTGTCTTTCCGGAGCTAGATGCACCAGTGAACCCTAACCCTTTGTAACCGCTACTCGTCGTTTGAGCTCCCAGAATATCGTCTAGATTTTTAGTTCCAGAATTGAGCATCTTGACAGACTTCTTCAGGTTGTTCAGCTCTTCCAGTGTCTCGGCATGAACAAGTTTTTCTGTCTCAATCTCACAATTCAAAGCATCCACAATATTAAGAAGGTTTACCTCTCTTCGTTGTATAGCATCATTCTTCTTCTTTAGATCATCTATTATTTCTGGAAGTTCGCCTTGGCTTGTTTCAATCTGAATCTTCAGAGACGACACAACCTCCAGTAGCTCGGTCTTCTGTGCAACAAGTTCAGCTCGTTCATCCTTTATTTCAATCAACTGGGCTTTAAGGTCAGTGATTGTCTGTTGATATTCCACCTTCTGAGCTACTAAGACAGCAGCTTCTTCCCATAGTTTTCCTTTTTCTTCTTTCAGATCTGCCAAGTTATTGCGGTGCTTTTTGTTCCGCTCAACGTCAATCAAAAACTATTGGAACAACTCCTTGTAATTGTTAACAAAATCTTCTTCAGTGATTTCTTCATCATCACTGCAGCTTGAGTACTGTGTGTGATGCTCAGAAGATAACTTTGACTCTACTCCTTTACTTCATTCTCCTTTCAGATTGACACAGCTAGCAAGGGCTACAAAGTTATTGGACTCACCTTCCTGATAGGATTCACTGTCACTCCAGTTACCAGCATATGCATTCTTCTTTTTGCGTGTGTTAACACACTCCGCCTGAATGTGTCCGTAGCCTTCACATTCTTTGCATTGGATCCCTTTGCCTTTGTTGTCCTGGCCATAATCTCCAGATTTGTACTTTCTCTGAAACTTCCCTTCCTTCTGGATTATTGAGTTAGATGATTCTCCTGGATCTGAACCTTCATTGTTCAGTCTTCTCATGAAGTTCCTTGCCAGCATAACATATAGTTGTTCAGACATCTCCCCTTCTTTGTCTGGAACATCAGTAACTTCAGATTGCAGACCAACACACTTGACTTTCTTGTGTTGTTCCTCTTCATCCATCTCCATCTCCATCTCATGAGCCTGTAGGGATCCCATCAGTTCATCTAGCCTCATGGTCCTCACATCGTGTGCTTCCTTGACTGCGAGTGCCTTCATTGCATACCGCTTTGGTAGAGACCTCAACACCTTTCTTACCAGCGTCTCTTCGCTCATGGACTCTCCAAGTGCAAACGATATATTAGAGATGTCAAGTACCCTTGTGTTGAAGTCAGCTATAGTCTCGTCCTCTTGCATTCTTAGATTTTCGAACTTTGACGTGACCATCTCCATTCTGGATATTTTGACCTTTGTCGTACCTTCGTGAGCCGTTTGCAATATGTCCCAAGCCTTCTTCGCAATCTCACAGGTTGATATCATCTTGAAGTTCTTCCCATCAACTCCTGAGAATATGGCGTTCATTGCTTTGGAGTTTGCGGCTTCAGTATTCTTCTGTATGTCCATTTGTCTTTAGCAAGGAGATTGACTTTGCCAGCTTCGGTAGTCACTGGATGTGTCCACCCATTTTCAACAGCTTCCCAAACTGATTCATCTTGTGACTTTAAGAAAGCCTTCATTCGCACTCTCCAATATCCATACTTGTTTCCTTCCAACAACGGAGGTCGAGTGATGTTCTGCCCTTCTCTTAAATCCATCTCAACAACCTTCGGATCTCACTCTGTGTGTTGAGTGTTTGCTCTGATACCAATTGAAATTTTCTCTTGGTAGTTGAGATGTTGTTCTTGTCGAGTTCAGAACAACTTCTAGAACAACTTATGCAGAAATAAATGCAGTGCGGAAAATAAACGACACGCAAAGTTGTTACCCAGTTCGGCGTTAACGAGCCTACGTCTGGGGGGCTGTCTCTTAGCCTGGTGGATAGCAATTCAGTAATAATGAGTATTGCGAGTACAGGATCTTACATTTACAGAATCCCGCTAAAACAACCTGAGCCTCGAACACTCTAGCAATTGCGCTCTAGGTCTCCCCCTAGATCTTCGCTCCCGCTCCGTATCCACCAATATGATTCTCCGTGAGAATCAGCGCCTTCTCTCGACTGCGCAGTAACAGCTACAGTGCGTGTATTGTCAAGTTGTTCTACGATCAGTCTGCCGAGGACTAGAACAGACTGAATCCGAGCGTGTTAGAGTTCACAAGAATAATGAACTTAACACCGATGACCTCCTCCAACCCTTCTTTAAATATCAGCGTGAATAATATCGCCAACAGTGCTGAATTCTGCAACTTGTTCAACCGCCAGTCTGGAACAGCAACCTGGAACAAACAGGACAGCACCGCCGTGAGTTCACCGGAATAATGAACTCAAGGCCGATCGATCTCTCTCCTCTCTGAGTGTGTATCTGCGTTTAGCTTGATGATCGATGCAGAATTGAGAACCTCAGCTCTGTTTATATAGGGCGGTAGAAACCCTAAATCGAATAGGATTCCTAATCTGAACCGCCTATATCTTTAGGAAACCTTTCCTAATAATTTAGGAAATCTTTCCTAAATCCTTGCACATATCTTCTTGTAGATAATCCTTCAAATATCTTCAACTCCGTTTAAGAAACCTTCGATTATCTTCTTTGCTAAGTTAACTTCTAGCGCAAGCAATCTCTCAACCGACTTGCAACATATCCTCAAAGTCCTAATCTGTTTTAGGAAACTGCTGCTGTGTTTAACTTGTGCTACGTCGGCTGAAACAAGTTTCCTAATCTGAAATAGGAAACTTCCAACTTCTGTCCTTCCATATGCAACCGCCTTGATCTCCAACGGTCGACTGTGTTTCCTAATCTGAATTAGGAAACATTCCATCTGCTTCAACTTGTTTCAGGACAGATGTCTCTTCCAGTCTTGAACAACAGCTTGAACAACTACACTAAGTTTTGCCAAACTACATGCCATAAAACTAACACTACAGATTATTGATCTGTGTTTATCCCATTTTCTTTCTTCCTTGGCTATTTTACGCTGGTTTTTAACTTCAATTTTCTTCTTAGAAAATCTTTTCTTTTTATGATAAGGTGTATAATCCTTAATGGGGTTTCTAGGCTTACTAGAAACTGGTTTGTCTATAGCAAACTGATCACAAAAACTACCCAATTATGATCTCTCCATAAGACTTTGTCTTTTAAGTTGCTGATTCAGCTTTAGTTCATTACAAAGGGCTATTCCCTCTTGGGTGCAAACTCCAATAAGCTTCCCTTAGGTATAATTTTCATAAGGAATATAATTATAATTTTGTCTAAGGACTTTTCTAATCCTTTCAGCAAATAAGCTGGGTAAACCATCAATAAATTTTGATTTTCAGTGAGTACTATTACATTCTGGCAGTTCCATAACTCTCTGTATAGGAATGTATCTTTATACCATCTAAAATCCGTAAGTGTTTTACACCTTTTGTAATAACGTTCTAATACTCTCACCATTTTCAGAGTATCTTCCCGTAAAATGCTCTATGATATTAATTGCTAGTGTATAAACTGCATCTTCTCTGATAATACCATTATCTTCCTATTTTTCATGTTTAATTGAATTCAAAATTGATCTTTTTCTTTTTGAGTGAGTTAATTATCCCACCAGCCTTTTAATTGGCCTGTAAAACCTGTTATAATCATATTAGCAGTACTCTTATCACTATTGCCATTGTTTTTACATACCGTGGAGTACATTAGCATCCTATGTATTATATTATGAATTTGTTGATTGGCATAACCATCTATGTTCCATTCATAGATATGGCTACCACTATAACTAACAGTTATGATTTCATTAGATTCTTCTATTAGAACATCTACTGGTGTTGGTCTAGGGTAATAATATTTTCCCGTAGTAGGCTTATCTGCCCACTTGTGAATTTTATTAACCCGGTCTTTATAGAATTCCTTGTAATCAGGTATTTATATTAATTTATTTCTTAATTCTTTATCAAGAGTGCTAATTTTTAAATCCTTAAATTTTTCTTCTAAAAATTCTTCTAACTCCTTAATGGGTCTTAATTTAAACCCAGTTATAGTAGGAGGTGGTTGGATACTAGGCGTAGCTATTTCTACTACCTTTGTTGTAGCTATTTCTATCGGTTTTTCTTTTGACTCTTCATTCAGTGCTGATTTTTCATTTATTAAATTAATTAATTGTTCTACTCTGTTTTGGAACATCAAAACTTGTTCTCCTAGAACATTTTAATACAAATTTTTGTAATTATTTTGTTCTAGTAAAGTATTGATTTGTTTACATGTTGCAGGAAGAGTATCATCTTCCAGTAGCTTAGCAGTAGCTTAGCAATAGCTAGGAATTTGTTAAGTTTTTCATTCTTTTCAATTTGAAAAGATTGTTGCGGCGGAAAAATCTGTATTATGATTTTCCCCGTGCTTAACTTATAATCTCTTTCTAAAACTGAAATATATTGTTCTACATATGTCGAAACAAACCAAGGAACAAAGAATAATATTTCGTTCTTTTGCTCGCATACTTTATAAAATTTGTCAGTGAGAGTTTTTAACTCTGTTGACTCAAAGTATTTAAATAACCATTTTTGAAATGGTTTCCATCTATCTAAATCAAATTCTAATTTGACAATTTTTCTTGCCTGCGATCTAGGGCTAAAATCTATAGTTGTACTAATCATAATTATATCGAAAAATCCATTTCAGACTTGGTTATTTCCGGTTCCTTAGTGTTTATTCCACTTGTATTAATTCCTCTAATTATATTATTATGATCAATAATAAGTTTTTCGATTCTTTCCGCATCTCTTATTTGAGATGTCGAA
Source organism: Rhodiola chrysanthemifolia (assembly GCA_033675395.1). NCBI lineage: Eukaryota > Viridiplantae > Streptophyta > Magnoliopsida > Saxifragales > Crassulaceae > Rhodiola > Rhodiola chrysanthemifolia. The sequence continues at coordinate 37,995,770 of CM066204.1, forward strand.
GCTCTTGAGGATTCAGGAGGCTGTGCAATCTTATATTCCACAGGTGAAATACAAGAATACATCGAATTTGACCTACTAAGTCTAGAAGACGTTGATGGTCTGCTTATGTCTTCAAATTGAAGACTAACAGATCCTTCTGGTGTTTGTATTATGTTAGTAAAGTTGTTATGGTTGAGGTTGTATAACCTGTTCCAGAGTCCAATTTGTTGAAAATTTAATTTCTTCCCATTTAATTTTTCTTCTTATCGAAATATTCGACTTGCTAAAGTTGGATTCTATTATTATAGTTTCATTAGTTTGTTTGTCCATAATTTTACACTGGGGATTGAGTGTAAAAAGAGGTTTATAATAAATTCTATAACAGATCGCTATAACTTCTGTTCCAGTTTTATAATTATAACCATGGGTTTTAACGTTTAACGTTAACGAGTCCAGTATATTAACATCTGACAAAGAAAGTTGTAGATTTGGGTAAATATCAAAATAGACCGGACCGTGAGCCAGACTAGTTTCAATTATTACCATCAATGATTGTTTCCAATTAAGGTTTCTACCATCTCGTAAAGCCGCTATGAAGCTTTCTGGTAAACCTTCAAAGGTTAATGGTTTAAACGCAATTTGCACTAAACCAATATGTATGAACTTATGAAGAGTTTTATATTATAGTAGATCGCTTTCTTCAAGCAATCCAATCGTCAATTCCTCAGAATTCAAAGGAATTGTTTCTTCGGTGGTTTTAACAACCTGTTTGAGACCCAGTTTCTCAAACATTCCCAATTTGTATATTATACTCAGGGACGAAGCCAGGAATTCAAAGTTACCAGGGCTGGAAGTTAGTGACGTAATTTTTTTTTTTGAGGTTTGGAACCCAGTGGGAGGCTCATCCTCACGCCTTTTTATTACGCCAGCCAAAGGACATTACAAATACAACCAGCTAAATTTGACTCTTCGAGGTCCACTCATTTCAAACTCAGCAATTACATCATCATTAATAATACAATCAATAAAAGTCCTCTCAATATAAACAACCATGAGATCATCAAGAAATTCATCGCTCATCTTATTCCGAAGATTGTTTTTGATGATCTTCATCGATGAAAATGCTCTCTCCGTTGTGGCCGTAGAAACCGAAAGAGTTAATATAAGACAAATTAGTCGATATATCATAGGAAAATATATTGACTTTCCTGACTCAACCAGCAGTCGACATAAATCTGATATAGAAGTCATCTTTGTAAACCTCGAATCCTGCTCAATACCACCTAGAAAGAATCCACACTCCATCTTCAAATTGTCCATATCACATGATGTAAAATCACAAGGATAAAACTTTGAAGCAAGTTTACACACATCTTCAGCTTTGAATGCTTGAAAACCATTGCGTGGATCAAATGACGCACTAAGACCGAGAAGCTCCATAGAAGTCTCTGAAAATCTTTTCTCAAGCTCCATCAACTGAAGATCAATCACAACATAAAGTGAATTGACCCGAAAATAATGTTCATTAGTTATATTCCTTTCATTATCTCTCACGCCTTTCTTGTAAGGATCGGACATATCCGGCATACTAATACCATGCTCTACAGAAAATGCTTCAATCTTCAGAATCAAATAAACTATCTCAACCACCATCTCTCATGGTTTGAAGTTTTCCTTTTGTCATCGAGAGGAATTGCATGGCATTCAAAATATCTATTTCTTTCTTTTGAAAAGCTTGAGAAAGAAACTCGGTGATCATCATGACTTCATGCATCAAGAGTAAACAATAGACAAAATTGAACTTCTTTAAAGCCTTACTGATGGACCCAAATTATACGAATCATAAACACCGTAAAACCCCCTTAATTAGACTGTTGGTCTATTTAACTTCTACTTGTTAGTCCCGATATATTTCTACAGGGTATTTTGGCTCTTAGAGAGAAAACACGCTAAGGCGAGGATTTTACGCTGAAAAGATGTTAAGAGTTATTCCAAGGTCAAGATCAGACGCTGACTGAAGAAATCTCAAGGATCCTGACATGGAATCACTCCAAACAAATCAAGCCGAAGAGGAATTTGCATTGAAGACTCAACCGACCGGGTGGGAAAATGCCGCAGAAACCACCCGACCGGTTGAAGCAGTTCCAGGCCCTCCGCCGAGCTGACCAAACACTCAATTCAAGTTGCCCGAGCAAACCATCTCATCTGACAATTCCGCCTCGACCAAAATATTCCAAATGGAAAATAAAGTGGACAATGTCGGAAAACCAAGGAGAATGCTCGAGCAGATTGGCAGTTAGCTCAATTCCAAGGCAAAGGCCCGGCACGCTTAGGCACCCAAACCAAGTTGCTCGACCCGACCGATGCATCTGGCAAATCTGGCTCGACCAAGATGTTTGGAATGCCCAACAAGTCGGACAATCTCGCTTCCCAGACAAAACGCTCGAGAAGATTGGCAGATTGGCCCAATTCCATAGTAAAGGCCCCGCGCGCATAGGCACCAAAACCAAGTTGCTCGACCAAAACATGGAATTTGGATAAACTGGCTCGACCATTAGTCTTAGAATCACTTGGCCATTCCAAATCAACTATCAAATGCAATCATGGACCAAGGTGACCGGCCACCATGCTTGGAGGTGGCCAAGGGAGGAGCTCCTCCCTCCATGGCAACCGGCAACCGGCGGCTCCTCCACTCTTGGTGACCGGCGGCTTTCCTCCTCCCCCATGTGGCGGCTCCTCCTTGCTCCTCCTCCTCATCCCTTGGATCAAAAACACATGGATGCCATCTCCTCCACCCATTTCTCCTCCCTTAGCCTATAAATACCATGCATCCCCTCCTCATTTGTATAACACACATCTCATCCAAAAATCACTTATCTCTCTAAGTTTGTAAGTTTGGCTTCGGAAATAAAAGATTGCTCCCTTGGCGCTTCAACGGTAGTAAGTATTTTAATATTTATTTTTCGTCTTTAATTTCCAATTCCTTAGTTATAATGTTTAGCGCGATAAATAGTAGCTAAACTAGTCGTTCGGTAAAAGGGGTGGACTTGTATTATAAAATGTTTTAGACTATTAACTTAGTGTCTCGTCTTTGTATTCAAAACTTATTCTATGTGCCATATATAAGATTAGAATTTCCAAGGTTGAGTGGACGCTTTGACGGGCAAAGCTCTTCCTTGGGATTCGTGAACATACTCGGATAAGTGGATGCTTTGACGGGCAAAGCTTATCTGAGGAGTTCGATCTATCTAAAAAACCATTTGGAAACTGGACCAAAGGGACCAAATGGATGCACATAAAGCTAAGATACTTCGGAAGGAGGAATTAGTTGAAGTGGAATAAGTGCTCTACGACCTTAAAAAGGCTAGACGATGTTGCAAGTCTTGAGCTAGGAATAGCCTCGATTCATGTTTGAATACTTAGAAGGTTCACTAAGAGTCAATGATAAACAGGATATAATACAAGGCCCCTGAAACCGAACGCTTTCTTTTAATTGTAATAGTTATCAGTTACTTTCCAGTACTAAAACCAACCAACCAACCAATCAATCACTTAGCTGGTAGCTTTAAAACCAACCAACCAACCAAAAACACGCTCCCCCGCTGTATGACCATTTAAAGAACAACTTATCCCCCTAATTCCTTTGGGTTCGACCCCTACTTACCACTTACTACCCAGTAGTGTAGTCGCGAGTAGCGGACATTATAAATTTATTTGCACGTTTTGCTTCGACGACGAGCATCTCTGTCACTTACCAATGCCTTTCGCTTCTGCTGGGACTTTATCGACCCCATTCTTATATAAATCATCAATAGTCGCCATGGTAGCTCCAAATAACTTAATCAAACTTGAAATTGAACGAAGATGTGAGCCCCAACGTGTGGCACCAGGTCTTTGTAAAGTAGAAGCTTGATTCATACTTGAACCTGTCTCAAGTGTACCAACAGCCATTAAATCCAGAATTTCCTCTTCCCTATAGCTTTTTAACATTGAATGTCTTTTTGCAGAAGAATCTACAAAGTAGAAAAAAAATTCCACACATCGGGAACTTCTTTTGCTACACAATTCAAGGTCAGCTATAAGCGGTGAACAAAGCAATGCACATAATATGCATATGGACAGTCTTTTAGAAATAAGGATTGCAACCCGTTAAATTGACCACTCATATTACTTACACCATCATAGCCTTGACCACGCATGTTTTTTTCGTTGAGGTCATATTGAGCAAGAATCCTTGATATCTCATCTTTTAAAGTTTGAGAATGTGTGTCAACAACACTCACCAATTTGAAAAATCATTCTCTAACCAAACCCTTACAATCCACAAAACGAAGAATGATTGCCATCTTCTCTTTATTTGCCACATCAAGAGCTTCATCAAAAAGGATACAAATTTTGGACTGTCCAACCTCCTCTCGAATCTTTGCTCTAACTTTATTGCTAAGAATATTTAATATTTGCTTTTGAATAGTTGGTGATGTATACTTGGCATTTTTTGGAGCATTGTTTAGGACTTTGTGGTGGTCCAAACTAATTCGTTTCGCAAATTTCAATATAGCATCAAAGTTGCCACGATTAAAAGAATCCACTGATTCATCATTACCTCTAAAAGGACACCCTTGTTCTGCCAACAACTTCACAGCCTCTATAGTGGCAATAAGGCGTAGTCGGTTATCTGCTACTTCTTTTGAGGACATAGTATTTATCACTCTCTCGATGTGCCGTGACGAATTCCTTAAATTTTCCCACTTCTGCATTGAGAATTATGAATAGAATTAATCCCCCCATATGAGCTAGAATGCCCGACTTCTTATCCTTCACATTTCTCCAATTAGAAAACCCGTCACTAGTAACCGATGAGCCTTTAGATGAGTCAGTCTGACAACGTCTATTTTTACCCTCCCGACATGTCGGTTTTGAAGAGGGTCGTCGTTGTGTCAAAACATTTATAATACCGGTAAAGTACCGGGTCGAACCAAGAGGAGCAAGCCAAGCACATGCACTATGTAAGACCGTGTTTTCATTCGGCTACTCTAAACCAAAAATGTATGAGGGAGTGTGTGTATTCTAAATCCTATGTGGCGAGTAATTATGGATAAAAGATAAGTAAGAGGTGTTTCGTGGGGTTATTCCCCTCCTTGGCAATTTCCCAATGATCACATACACAAGAGTTAAGTAATTTGTAGGTGTTAATTGGTTTAGAACCTAGCTTAGACTAAGATAGACAAATTCTCATTTGAATCTAATCCTAATCAAGTCATCCTAATTAGAACCTCACTTTCTCAAGATATTGATTCACTATATAGCACTACTATCCTTGGAACCTCTCCCAAGGTAATAAATGCTATAGGCATTAAGCTCTAGCTAACCTCACATCCATGCATTTACTCTCATAAGCACTAGATATGATCATTTCCACCATATCCAAACCATCATTAAGCTTTTTCAATACTTAGACCAAGTTTTAAGATTCAACATGTCACTTAGGCATTTTAACAAACACCTGGAGTGCATAACATTCATAACACGAGAGAAAATGAAATCAACACCATAGATTGTATATTCAATGTGTATACATGATCATAGAGTACCAAGGAGAGTCATAAGACCCTCAAAACACAAGATCACTACTCACACATCATGTAAGACAACATGGTGTGAGTAGGGTTTATAGCACACAACAAGTAGAATAGGAAAAGATGTAGAGGAAGGAGGGTTGTCTATCCTTGAACTCCCTTTAGTCTTCTCTTCTTCTTCTTAGTTGGATCTTTTGATGATTGATGACCTTGGTTGAGCCTCTTTTCCAATCTTCTTCTCCCCAAAAACCTCCCCCCATATGTCAAAACCATCAATTTCTATTGATAGATCCGGCTGAGATCTAGATCTCAAAATCTAAGTTTTTGATCCAGTCGGTCGACTGGATGTGTAAAATTTGATGAGCTTCTGAAGTTTTATTCGAGTCGGTCGACTGAACTTCTCAGTCGACCGACTGGGGCCTTGTTGGTGGTTTTCCCGTCCGAATTTGGCCTTGGCGTCAATTGGAGAGTTGTAGCCCTTTGCGTTAGCTTTCCAACAAGCTTTGAGTCAACCAATTCGGACACCGTATGCGCCCTGGACGTCCAAAACAAGTTGCAAAGGTCAATCTGCTCGATTTTGCCCCGAAACTCCCTATTTTGCGCCGAAACTTCTATTTTTCAACTAATCTTGATATTTAGGCCTTGACCATGGGGGAGACTTGTTTTCTACCTGAAATGTAGAGATAGAGGTCAAATGGCATCAAAATAATGTCGGAAACGACCCAAAACTATAGTGAATAATGGCCATAAATCAGTCGAAAACTCGACTGATCACGGTCTCAAATAAAAAACAAGCAAAACAGTATGCTTTATCCTTCTCAATAGAATACTCAAGCCACTGCCACTGTTCAAACCATGAGCTATTAAATTTTCGATACTGACCTCCATCCCAAGTACTTGGATAAGCCTTTAAATGAGGTTGATTTGCCCCTAACACCACATAAGCTCTCCGAACATTATCTTGTTCATTTAAAGGATACTTCCATATTGCTTGTCGTTTTGCCGGATCCCTTTCAAGTGAATTAATATCGAAGGCCGCTTCATCCATAATTTTTTCATTTTGCCCGTTTTCAAGTGAAATCGATGTAGGAGAGATCAATTTTTCATTTACGGATTCTTCAGAAATATTCCGAATTCTCACGTCACTTCCACTTACAACATCATGATACGTGCTTTCACTAGCACTTGAAGAAACATTACTTAGAAAAAACAAAAATATATTCTTCAAACGTTTAGGCTTTCTATTATCCATCAATACACCTACAATAATACAATACATGGATAAATAATGTTAGATAATACAATAAATAATTGACACAATATCGTTACTTAACAATAATTAGGATTGTGCAAATTCTAAATGTCGGATTCTAATCTAACAAAAGGCAATATAATCTAACAGCTGCAATCCAGCAACAAATTCAGCTGCACTTATTCACAGAGAATACATAGAAATTTAGCAGAAAATCAGCAGCATTCATTCAACATGGAAATTCAGCACCATTCAGCTCAGCAGCAATTCAGCTGAATGTACAAAGCACATGACAGGATATAGAGAATGGAGAAAATAGAATAAAGTTGCTCACTTGCTCAACGTCAGCGGCTCAGGCGCTCAGCCTCAGCACAGCAGTCCGCGGAAGAAAGTGACGGAACTCGGGGAAGAATAGAGCCTTTGGTAATCGATACTCAACTCAACGACAAATCGACAACAATAGACAACAACATCAGCAGTCGGCAAGTCGCAGTCGTATCGCAGGTCGGAGTCGCAGGTCGCCCGTATTAGGTCGGAGTCGCAGGTCGCAATTGCAAAGCTATAGTTTAAAAAAAAACTGGGCTGAAGTCTACCCGGGCTGCAGTCTGATAAGCCCATCATGTGGCTTCATCCCTGATTATACTAGGTTCAATTTTAGGAATCGTCCTCTTAGTAAGTGCTTCAAGTTTCTAGGTATATCATACTCTTCTTTCAATTGATTCTTAACCAATTTATGGTTTCTTTTTATATTCATTTTTAAGAAATATGTGATAAATCGTTATCTTCACCACATAACTATAAACATACATGTATTATTTTATGATAGTATTATACAGATGTACAAATAATAATAATTTGCTTGATAAACCACATCCCAGTTCAACCAAACTTGCAAATTTGAACATTAAAGATTGGATATCTCCAAAATTAATATGTTACAGTACGGGAGATTATTTCAATATTCTTAATGTATAAAATTTCAGCATAGAAATGAATCCGAAGTACCTGAATCTGTATATCAGTATCGATAAACTTTATTTTTGTTTTAGTTTTTTGATATTTTTCTTATTTTCATTATTCGTATTTACTCTTTCAAACGATCACTGATATCCACAGACATTTCAATAAATCATAATTTTAAGTATTTTATTTTATACAGTTAATGATTCGTATCCATTTATATGATCCAAAGTTGGCAGGTAAAATACTCCTAAAAAACAATAATATTTCTTATACTTTTAGTAATTAATTAAAAAATATCAAAGATTTAGTAAAAGTTTCAAAAAATAATAATAATTTAAAGAGTGCGGTTCAGGTACAAACCGACTTATATATAAAAACTACAAACCACTATTTAAGCTGACACGTGTCCCATTTAGTCGAAATCCCGAACAAAAACACGGAGGGGTATTATAATCACTCCACACTGAGGGGTATACAAACTAATAATGTTATTTTCAATTTAGTCCTCGAGTTGTTAATGATCAGACTTAAAAAAACAATGATCAGACTTAAAAAAAAATAATGATCAGACTTAAATAGTTAATGATGAGACTTAAAAAACAATGATCAGACTTAAAAAAACAATGATCAGACTTAAACAGTTAATGATCAGACTTAAAAAAACAATGATCAGAATTAAAAACAATGATCAGACTTAAAAAGTTAATGATCAGACTTAAACAGACAATGATCAGACTTACACAGTTAATGATCAGACTTAAACGTTAATGATCAGACTTAAAACAGCAATGATCAGACTTAAAACTGCAATGATCAGACTTAAAAAACAATGATCAGACTTAAACAGTTAATGATCAGATTAAAAAATAATGATCAGACTTTAACAGTTAATGATCATACTTAAACGTTAATGATCAGACTTAAAACAGTAATGATCAGATTTAAAAAACAATGATCAGACTTAAACAGTTAATGATCAGACTTAAACCAGTAATTATCAGACTTAAACAGTTAATGATCAGACTTAAACAGTTAATGATCAGACTTAAAAGACAATGATCAGACTTAACCAGTTAATTATCAGACTTAAACGTTAATGATCAGACTTAAACTAGTAATGATCAGACTTAAAAAACAATGATCAGACTTAAACAGTTAATGATCAGACTTAAACCAGTAATGATCTGACTTAAATTTGATGTTTCTGCGTCTGTGTCAGAATTTGATGAACGTCTAGTGTTTTTCGGGTGGAAATGGCATTCTGAGCAAAACTCATGGCTATGCCATGAGCTCGGCATTTTAAAGGCAAATTCCTTCATCTGGAGGGTCAAATTCGCTGTTTTTAGTCGACAGATGAACAATACGCGAAATTTGTTTTAAGTCTGATCATTTTGGTGCGGCTTTAATGAAGGCTGGGTGCGTGGATTTTGAGACGATTATACCCCTCGCGTCTTTTATGTATTTTTAAATAAGTCCGCTGATGGACCCAAATTATACGAATCATAAACACCGTAAAACCCCCTTAATTAGACTGTTGGTCTATTTAACTTCTACTTGTTAGTCCCGATATATTTCTACAGGGTATTTTGGCGCTTAGAGAGAAAACACGCTAAGGAGAGGATTTTACGCTGAAAAGATGTTAAGAGTTATTCCAAGGTCAAGATCAGACGCTGACTGAAGAAATCTCAAGGATCCTGACATGGAATCACTCCAAACAAATCAAACCGAAGAGGAATTTGCATTGAAGACTCAACCGACCGGGTAGGAAAATGCCGCAGAAACCACCCGACCGGTTGAAGCAGTTCCAGGCCCTCCGCCGAGCTGACCAAACACTCAATTCAAGTTGCCCGAGCAAACCATCTCATCTGACAATTCCGCCTTGACCAAAATATTCCAAATGGAAAATAAAGTGGACAATGTCGGAAAACCAAGGAGAATGCTCGAGTAGATTGGCAGTTAGCTCAATTCCAAGGCAAAGGCCCGGCGCGCTTAGGCACCCAAACCAAGTCGCTCGACCCGACCGATGCATCTGGAAAATCTGGCTCGACCAAGATGTTTGGAATGCCCAACAAGTCGGACAATCTCGCTTCCCAGACAAAACGCTCGAGCAGATTGGCAGATTGGCCCAATTCCATAGTAAAGGCCCCGCGCGCATAGGCACCAAAACCAAGTTGCTCGACCAAAACATGGAATTTGGAAAAACTGGCTCGACCATTAGTCTTAGAATCACTTGGCCATTCCAAATCAACTATCAAATGCAATCATGGACCAAGGTGACCGGCCACCATGCTTGGAGGTGGCCAAGGGAGGAGCTCCTCCCTCCATGGCAACCGGCAACCGGCGGCTCCTCCTTCCCCCACCAAGGTGACCGGCGGCTTTCCTCCTCCCCCATGTGGCGGCTCCTCCTTGCTCCTCCTCCTCATCCCTTGGATCAAAAACACATGGATGCCATCTCCTCCATCCATTTCTCCTCCCTTAGCCTATAAATACCATGCATCCCCTCCTCATTTGTATAACACACATCTCATCCAAAAATCACTTATCTCTCTAAGTTTGTAAGTTTGGCTTCGGAAATAAAAGATTGCTCCCTTGGCGCTTCAACGGTAGTAAGTATTTTAATATTTATTTTTCGTCTTTAATTTCCAATTCCTTAGTTATAATGTTTAGCGCGATAAATAGTAGCTAAACTAGTCGTTCGGTAAAAGGGGTGGACTTGTATTATAAAATGTTTTAGACTATTAACTTAGTGTCTCGTCTTTGTATTCAAAACTTATTCTATGTGCCATATATAAGATTAGAATTTCCAAGGTTGAGTGGACGCTTTGACGGGCAAAGCTCTTCCTTGGGATTCGTGAACATACTCGGATAAGTGGATGCTTTGACGGGCAAAGCTTATCTGAGGAGTTCGATCTATCTAAAAAACCATTTGGAAACTGGACCAAAGGGACCAAATGGATGCACATAAAGCTAAGATACTTCGGAAGGAGGAATTAGTTGAAGTAGAATAAGTGCTCTACGACCTTAAAAAGGCTAGACGATGTTGCAAATCTTGAGCTAGGAATAGCCTCGATTCATGTTTGAATACTTAGAAGGTTCACTAAGAGTCAATGATAAACAGGATATAATACAAGGCCCCTGAAACCGAACGCTTTCTTTTAATTGTAATAGTTATCAGTTACTTTCCAGTACTAAAACCAACCAACCAACCAATCAATCACTTAGCTGGTAGCTTTAAAACCAACCAACCAACCAACCAAAAACACGCTCCCCCGCTGTATGACCATTTAAAGAACAACTTATCCCCCTAATTCCTTTGGGTTCGACCCCTACTTACCACTTACTACCCAGTAGTGTAGTCGCGAGTAGCGGACATTATAAATTTATTTGCACGTTTTGCTTCGACGACGAGCATCTCTGTCATCCGCGTTAATTTTTTTTATTTTCAAAAAGTACCCCGAACGGGACGAATTCTTATTAGTCGATATTTACACGTGTTAATATTTGGTTGGGTTTGTAGTTTTTATTTATAACTTTGGTTTGTATTATATTTGATCCAGATCCTAATTTAAAAGTCCAAAATAATTTTCTCATTTTAGTTTTCTATTTTAATTTCTTATTTTCTCTAGTTTATTATATGTTTCCCGAAACACATGGCAAACACAAACCTGCATACGAGCGCCATCATTATCACTATCAACACTATCAAAAATTCGAGAATCTGAGAATCTAAATGTAGTCATTTGATCAAGATACATCTTTAAATCTGCTGGTGATACGTGTCTTATTATCAAAGTCAAATTTGGTGATTTTGACTTTACATTAAATGTAACTTTAAATATGCACATGATGCTTCTTGGTTTGGTGGGTGCCTTCGCAAGGGACCTTTGGAGAGCTTTTTGTTTTAGTTGGTTTGTGTCAAGAACTTTTGTATTGGTCAGGTGTTTTTGGTCGCGGTCTTCCTTTCTTTGTTTGTAGGTTTTTGCAGGAGATGGTTATTGTTGTTGTCTTTTTAGCTATAGTTTTGGTTGTTCTGTTTTGGTCGATTTTGCTCTCCAGTGTTGTGTCCTGTTTGTTGGCTCCTTGCCAGTTCAATAAAAAAAATATGCACATGAGGCACTTATCAACATTAAAATGACTTGATAGTGCATTTTTAAAGGTGAGATTTGAGATTTCAAATTCTAAAAATAAAAGAGGAGTTGTCATTTGAGCACTCATTTGGTCAATCACATTTAACCTTAGCAACTATGAGAACTTATAGTGGGCTGTCGGAGCACCACCTAGGAATAGGTCACCTAGCCCATACAATTAGGGGTGAGCAATACCCGTCCCGTGACATGTCCCAACCCGGTCAATTTGGGACAAACTTGAACTCGGCCCGGTATTAGGTACGACGGGTTAGGGTTAACCTTCGGTTTACCCGATCCCATAAGTGTTTATACAAATGTATAATTTATTAATTAATTCTTATAAGTTAGTATTCATGGAATCTCGAACTATACACTCAACTCTAACATATCAATTATTTTGTCACTAATATATGTTTAACATAGAATTTACATTAAAACTAGCTAGTGATTGCCTACTGAAAAACAAAACTATATCATAATCTTCAGTATATTTTGCATGTGATTTGCATAAATACAATTTTCTAAAGTATATGGTTAAGTTTAAGTGCATAAAAGTGACACAGTTATCATTTAGGTTCGGGTTATTCAGTCACGGTTTCGGATCGAGTTCGGGTTCAACTAAGCGACCCGGTTGCTTTTCGGGTCGGGTTAAGGACCAACTAAACCCGTCCCACGCTCACCCCTACATACAGTCATAAACGAGGGCTACAAGTTCTTTCTTATAGTGGATTTTTACATCTCATACATATCAATCACCATTCGAATACATCTTATACATACTGTATAAGAACTTTTCTTATCGGGTACATGTGATATTCGATTCTTGGAGCACATACCACGCACAGTAGCCCCGCATTTGATACTTGAATTGTGTCCATTGAAGCAACATCCACTTTGAAACCCACGAACATAAGCTTGCAATTAGCACTTCCACGCGCACATGGAAGGAATAGACAAACCAGCAGCGCCAACACGCCCACGAGGGACGAACAACACCTCCACGAGGGAGGGACAACACGCCCACGCCGAGGCGGGACGAAAACACATCCACAAGGGATGAACAACACTCCACGCAAAATTGAGGAGAAATATGTTATTCAAGGGAGTCGAACCCTTGACCTCTTGATAATTTATCAAGAGTTCAAGTCAACTCGACCAACGAGGACTACAAGTTCATGTTAACACACTTAAAACGAAAGTCTAACATTAAAGTGATAAAAATATGTAGCGAAACGGGCTATATGCTTGAAGTACGTTAATGATCTTACAAACTATGCCAAAAAAATTCATGAGAATGATGAGTATCAAATCAATGAACATTGGATTTATTTCATAAACTATATATAGTTTATCAATTTGACATTTTTATTGTGTAGGATTGGCCGATCTGTCGTCAACAAATCAACGAACAATAGTCATCAAATTCACCAACTATATATAGTTTGTGAATTTTATATTTATAGTTCATGGGATTTCAGGACACACTACATATCAATCAACCAACAATTAAATTAATCGCATGGACTATACATTCTGAATTTGCCACAAAACTATGTCCCAATAGTTGGTGAATTTTATATTTATAATTCATGGGATTCAGGTCACTACATATTAATCAACCAACTATTCAATTAATCGCATGGACTATACATTTTGATTTTGCCATAAAAATATGTCGTACTTTTGATTTCTCGACGACGAATTAAAACACAGTTTTGACGAACTTAGCATTTGGCACCAAATATATGCTTTACACCTGATCTTTTTCTACTATGAAACATATTCGTATAAACGCCCATAAAAACTAATTGCCACTTTTTTATGTGTATAAATTTTACATTATAATTAAAAAATAAATAATTGATATAACATAAATAAAACCTCTATTTTATATCTCAATATATTACAAATATTTATATTTAGTAAATAATCTTATATATCCGGTTACACAATACTACATATAAATTAGTATGTTCAAATTATTACTAGTATGTCCCATCAAAATTTTTTTTATTACTAGTATGTAATCACCATATCATATCAAACTAAATGTGATAGTTATTTGTTTCTTGTTTATTATAAGAAATGTTAAATAATTATCTTTATTTTAGATATGATATATGCATTTGAGAAATAATATTATGTATTGCAATGTAGTAAATGTATGTGACATATTAATCAATTTTGTAATAAAAAATACGATCATTTATTTTTGTTATCTTAGGCAATGAGCAATTGCAATTCGATTAATGCTTAATGGACTGAACATTATTAATAACGAAATAAATAATATTCCAGACATTTATTTAATAATTGAACTCCAAACAAATTGAGTACAATATTCTACCACACTATATTATTAAATAATTGAGTGAATGTGTTTGTTGATTATTATTTTTTGATGCGGTGTTTGTTGATTTCTTGGACACTAATTAAATTTGGCATAATCAAAACATAATAGTTAATTATTTTCTTATATAAATCACATGCAAATACTATAACTATATGCATTATTTTATGATAATATTACATACTAATAGCAATAATTAGCTTGATTAAATCACATTTGAGTTCCATCAAACTTGGAAATTTGAACATTAAAGAATTGGATATCTTCAAAATTAATATGTTACAGTACCGGAGATTCCATATTTTTAATATATAAAATTAATAATTTCACCATATAAATGAATCCGAAATACTTAAAATGTATATTAGTATTGATAAACTTTATTTTTGTTTTTTGATATTTTTCTTATTTTAATTATTCGTATTACTCTTTCAAACGATCACTCGTATCCCCAAACATTCAAAAGAATAATATTTTTAAGTCTTTTATTTTTATATAATCAGTGATTCGTATCCATATAAAAATGACAACCACTTTATATATATATATTTTTTTTTTTTTTTTTGATGGGGTTTAGGGTTTATATATTTATAATATCCAAAGTTGGCAATGAAATGCTCCAAAAAATAAAAATATTTCTTATACTTTTAGAAATTAATCACAAAGATAATTTTTTTAGTAAAAGCTATATATAAAATAATAATTAAAAAGCCCAAAATAATTTTGTGATTTTAATTTTCCATTTTAATTTCTTTATATTATTATTATATGTTTCCTTAAACACATGGTCAACACTGACCACCACACGAGCGCCATCATATCATTTCATCATCATAATTATTATCATCTTCTCACTTCCTAGCCTATAAAATCCCACCAACTCTCTCTCTCTCCCATCTTCATCTTCAGTACGTCCTCTGTTTCCCTTATTCAATGGCGGCAGAGACAAAGAGCAAGATTGTGATGTCCACTGACGAAGCTGCAGGTTCAGGGCTTGATCTGAACTTGAGCTTGAACTTGAACAATTCACCACCAACAGTGTCTCATGACCAGCAGCATCAATCAGTCGAGTTAAACCTCGCTCATGTCGTCTCGCCTGGTACGTTTTCATCGGTTTCTGATCGTAAATGAGTTCATTTCGGACACCATATTAGTGTCCCATTACTCTGGTTTGCTTGTTCTACTGATTTTGATGTATATTATTTTAATTTGCAACTTCAATGTGATTTAATTTTTTTATTTAAGAGAATACAAATTTTCATGTCCGACTTTCAGATCGAGAAGTTGTGGATTTGACTAAACCCACAAATTCAGGTGACCTGGAGGATGATGACGGCTCCGACAACAGTTCCACCGTAACCCGAAAAAGGATACATCCGGACCCTGATGGGGAAAATGCCGAAATTTTTAAAAAGAAGTTGCGTCTCTCATGGGAACAATCTATTGTTTTGGAAGAGACCTTCAAAAGCACCACTACTCCGAACTCTGTACATATACAAAATTGTGAAACTAATTTATTTTTTAAAATTTCAATATGATATTAGAACTCAATAATATAATAACAATTTGATACCTCTTAATTTACAGAAATTGAAGGAGGCTCTTGCGGATCAGCTAGGCATCAAAGTGAGGCAGGTTGAAGTGTGGTTTCAGAACCGCCGAGCAAGGTAAAACATTTATTTTCTCACATATTTAGATTTTACATATGAAAAAGTCGGTTATTGGGTTGAAAATGTGCATTTGAAGATATTATCTCACAGTTGATAAAGAAATTAAAAAAATTGCTAGCTTTAAATTGAATTATTAAACCATAACTCTCAAATTTAAATTTTTAATTCATTATGTGGATTCAATTCCAATTGAGCTAGCAAATTCCAATTTGAAATTTTGAATGATGTCGTTTATGTTATAGGACGAAGCTGAAGAACACGGAGGCTGAGCACGAGTACATGAAGCAAAACTGCGTAAGCCTGATGGAACGTGTTCGGCGTCTACAGAAGGAGGTTGATGAGTTGCGAGCTCTGAAACTACCGCCGCCGCCACTTTGCATGCAGATTCCGCCAGCCACGACTCTGACTCTGTGTCCCTCGTGTGAGCGTGTCGGAATCCCGACAGCAGTTATTGACCCGGTCAACGCGGGTCGTGTGGGAGTTGACTTGAGTTTGGGCCTGGCTGGACCTAGCTCCGGAAACCCATGGGATTCTGTGGGTCAGATGAAACGCAGGCTCTTTTAGGAGATATGACCCTATTGGAAACGGGTTTGGTTGAAAAACCTCCACAAGATTTTGACGGGTCGGGTTGCTATTACAGATAGCTGAAGGTGAGTAGGCATGTTAGCAATTGACGCTTTGGTTAAGATCTCATTAATTGCGTCATTTGTCATAAATGCGAAATAGGTTTTAGCAACCACTGTTGCTCATGAAATATATCAAACTTTTGATTCGGCTCAGTCTTAATTTATATCATGAGATCGAATAAAGTTGAGTTCAGTTATACTTGGTTTGATTAATGGAAAATTTGTGGGGAAAAGATAATTGGAGGAAAATATAATCGCAAATTTGATTACCAATAGAAAAATCCAAACAATACAAAATAAATTATTTGTTTTGATGGGAAAGACAAAACAACTAACACCAAACAAAATAATCCCGTGCAAACAATTCAATACAAAATAATTCAATACACAAATTTCCTTATCATTTTAAGATAAATGATCCCCTGCAAATAATTTTTTTTTTAAAATACAAATCAATGACAGTCTCTGATTTAGTCATTTGGACGGATGAGATTAAATCACGCGTCAGACGGTTGGTTTTTTGGGGACAAATTATAGACCACTTTGACGAATAATGTCGTAATATTGGTTTCTCGACGACGAATAATGATAAGTCACTTTTGACAAATTTTGTAGTTTAACCCAAAAATTAGATTTGCACGCGTGATATTTTCCATCATTTTAATGTGAAAATAACTTTTTCACAATTTTTTTTATTTTATTCTTCAATATTTCTTGGAACCAAACCGAGTGTGCTAAATTGTGGGTTTATGTCTTTGATTGACTTCGGTCATGTGCTAAATTGAAAGTTAATAATGCATCTAATCAGTGAAAATAATGAAAATGTCAATTTCCATAACGATCATGTCTATCGCAATCTCACACCGAGTACATAAAAGCTTATGTAATGAGAGGAGTGCTAAAATGAGAATCATCCAACCAATCAGGACGCGCCACGTAAGCCCTTCACCCACTCACATGTCCAATGGGCCCCGTGCTTTGTGGTAGTGGATGACGTGGCACGTTGTGGAGTGTTGGATCTTGTTGATCCAACACTCCAAATTAGACCCTAGGTTCTTAGCCTAAGGATGATTCTCATTTGAGCGCGCCACTATATAATGATATCCTTAATTAATCGGTTACTAGCAAATTAACGAATTAATATTGATTCAAAATAAATGATACGTGACACATCGATCGATTCAGGTAAAACTCTCATT
The DNA here is from genome assembly GCA_033675395.1 of Rhodiola chrysanthemifolia. Lineage (NCBI taxonomy): Eukaryota > Viridiplantae > Streptophyta > Magnoliopsida > Saxifragales > Crassulaceae > Rhodiola > Rhodiola chrysanthemifolia. The sequence continues at coordinate 38,013,512 of CM066204.1, forward strand.
TTATATGAGAATTTAGAATCAACGTGGATCGTTCATAATTGAACGGATCTGATCTGATGAATTGTGAATAATATTAGTGATAAAATGTATATTGTTTGATTTTATTAATTTAAAAAAATTAATTAAGGGTAAATGGGAGAACAATTAAACTAATCTAATTAAACTAATCTCATGTTCTTATTAGGCCTTAGCAAAAGATTGATTACTTTCTATTACAATTCTTTGTATTATTTAATTGCGATTAATTATTAATTTATTATTTAAATTAACAACGGTTAAATGTTTTTTTGATGAATATGAGAGTCAAAATTTATAGTTTGTGACTTAAGTACTTATGTTTTTTTTTGATGAATATGAGAATCAAAATTTATAGTTTGTGACTTATGTACTATAGTTTGTGATTCTGGTATATTAATCTCACGAATTATTTGGATTTGTACCATGGATGTTATATAGTTCGTGTGTTTAATATTTATAGTTTTTGAATTTGATACATTAATTGCACAAAGTATTATGATTCATACAACGAATAATGTATACTTCGTGGTTTTAACATGTGCGTATTTCGTGGGTTTCAACAAAATTATGTATTTATTTTGAAAAGATTGATTTCGTGATTCTTAAAATTAAGACATATTTATTAGTTTGTATTTTATCATATAAAAAAATAAATGTGAGAATAAGCTTGTTACGTAATTTTCTTTAGTAATAATTTGTTGATTCCTAAAATTAAGGAAAAACTATTAATTCAGATTTTATGTATGGATAGGATAAACAATTTGATAATTGTCAGTTTCCTGTTTTTTGGATCATGATTTATTTTTGACAATTGGGTACAACAACTAGGAATAATACAATGCATAAGACGCCTTATCATCTAGTACATATATATTGATATCTGAAGCTCTAGTAAGACATCTTGACCGGATCCGAAATCATACGGTTCGGCACTTTTACCATACATGGATCCGCAAATCTACCCCAAATCATCATCGGTACATTCTCGACACTTGGAGCTCAGGCAACCTTGGACACCTTTACCGTTGTAAGACACGACACGTCCATCTTGACGGCCGGAGGAAGCATCACGCGCGAGACGTGAAGAGGAAAGTATCCACGAGGGATGTAGGAAGTATCCATGCGAGAGGCGGGATGAGGTAGAAGGAAAGGAAGAGGAAAAATCTCACAAATTGTGAGAAACATGGTGTCCATAGGACTCGAACCCGGGATGTAAGGAATCGTATATGACTCCTTAACCAACAGTCCACCACCCTATTGTCGGATCATGATTTAATTAAATCAAATTTTATTAATTATGATAATGACGATTAGATCTTTCGATAAAAATATTTTTAATTGATCGATTTGATTTATAAGTAAAATCTGGACTATGTATTAAGTGGATCTAACATTTTTTTTTTGAATGTGAGTTTACATCGAACATTACAAGAAATACATCACATTTCTCGGGTATACATATATTTCTAGTCCATTTGAAGCGCAGGCCACACAAAGGCACCACCCCGGATTTGAACTTTGAGCTTGAATCATTCGTTGAAGCACAGGACAACTGACACCTCTAATTTTGAACCCACGAGTTGACACACCCCCATGGTAAGGGTATAGCAGCGAAGCACACCAGCACACCTCCTCGAGGGGATTGGGCATAACACCTGCAAGCATCCACAAAGGACGAGGAAGAGGAAAGGAAAGAGGAAAATAAAGGAAAAGATCCGCAAGGATGGAGGAAGAGGTCCACACCATAAGGTGGGACTAAGAAAACACTACTAATTTTTGAAATATTTTCGACGCCAGGAAACCGTCGGAATATTGACGGAAAAAAGTCAATTTCCGTCAATATTCCTTCAACGATGACGTAGACAGAAATTTTCCCGACGGTAAAAAATTTCCGTAGACATTTCGTCGTCTTATTCTGTCGATGTTCCGTCGTCATTCCGTCCCCATTCCGTATATAACATTTCCGTCGTCAATCCGACATGTATCCGTTGAAATTCTCCGTTACAATACCGTTTTAATTACGTCACTAGTATTTTCCGTCTTTATTCGAACACTTTTCCGTTTTCAAGAATTTGTCCGTCTAAATTCCGTCCTTTTTCCATCAATATTATATTCCGTCATTATTCCATCTTAATTCCATCATACAAGTTCCGTCCATTTTCCGTCTTAATACTATCAACAACGTTTCCGTCAGATATCCGTCATTTTTGCGCTACTCAGATATCCATCGTTTTTTCGTCTTAATACCATCAACAACGTTTCCGTCAGATATCCGTCATTTTTGCGCTACTCAGATATCCGTCCATTTTCCGTCTTAATACCATCAACAACGTTTCCGTCGGATATCCGTCATTTTTGCGCTACTCAGATATCCGTCGTTTTTCCGTCACAAAATATTACCGGCGATATTCCATTGAAATTCCGTCATCCTTATTTCCGTTACATTCCGTCATTTGACCGGCACAATCTTTCTTATTCATTCCGTCACAATTACATACCGTTATTAAATTTCTTATTTTTCAATTATAGCTTATTTCAAAAATTAAATTCGAAATTTCCATATTTAATTAAATTCAAAATTGACGTAGAGTCAAATAAAATTATAAGACAGACGTCGAGTCAAATAAAATTAACATGTCTACCCTCTGCGATTGTCTTCATGAGATCCTTGACCAGGCGTACCACGGTGGTTTTCATTCGGGCTTTGACTGGAAGGCGGTTGGTATCCAGGAGTAGCGAACATCCTCATCATAGCAGCCTGCATTTGCATCATTTGATCTATACTGTCCTTCGTGCTTCTCATCTCAGCTGTCGGGATTCCATGCGCCTCAACTCAACCTCCTGTCGGGATTCCATGCGCCTCAGCTCAGCCTCCTGTCGGGATTTCATGCGCTCTAAACGCGGCACCAGCTCCTGAGTGACTTCGTCCGATTGGGCCCTCGATCTTTGCGAGCCGGCACACGACTGGCTGCCCGTTGAAGAAAACTTATCCGACACCAATGTCGCTGCAGGGCCATAAAGATACGGTATCCCCGACATCGGTTAACCCCCATGACAGTTGCAGCGGCCTCTACCAGCTTTTCATCCGGTACCCTTTCATCTCCGACGCGATCATTCAGGACCAGATTTTCAGCATCAGCAAGTTCTTTCTGAAACAAAAAAGATTTTGAATATAGGAAACAAATGTAATAAGAAAATACAATAGAATTATTGAGCAAAACTGATAATAAAATAGAATAAGATAAACAAATGTAATAAACATATATAATTGGTAAGTGTAATACCCTTTTGTTCTCTCCGTCGGGTATCAAATGCGTCCCATCCTTCCGCTTGTATTTCTTGTCAAACATATCAGTTGGCAACACTTGTCTTCGATTATCCTTTTCCTACAAATTTAATGATAAATGTCTTATAATAAGATATTGAAATATTTTTAAATTATTCAGTATTACCAGCTTCGCAAAGTGATAGTGTGCTGCTCTAGACCCAAAGGCGTGCAATGTTGGGCCGTTTCTGGAATGTCGGGCTGAATAAGTCAGCTTGTTCTTTTCGATGCGGGCTATGAATGTTGGGTCCGTGTTAAATCGAGCTTTTCCCGCAACTTTGTGATCTTCGGTCAACCATTTCGGGCCTTTAGTCGCCCCGGTTCGCAAGCCCCTCCAGGTATCTTGTAGTATCTTAGCTGCCTTCTTCCTGAAGTTTGCCTCAATTTGATCGCTGTGGATCGGATCCCACCGGTACAAGCTCTACATGTATATTACATAGTTGTGTTATGAACCATTTAATAGAAACACAAAACTATGTAATTAGAAAGTAAAAAATATCCAATGTGGAAAACTAATGACAAAATATTACGCAACTAATACAATTTAAATACAGTTTACCTTAAAGTGTCGAAACCACTTCACTGGAGCTTGTGGATCACACGTCCCCATCGTGGTCCAACCAACCTTAAAACCAGGTCCAATACATTGGAGCCCGATTTTTTTAACAGCTGAAGGGGGGGTCAAAGCTGAATACAAAATACAAGTTGTCACACTTACAATATGGTTACTACAAGAAGCTGCAGAAATATATGTACATGTAAGAGTACTCACTTGTCATCACCAGCTGGAGTGATCCAAGGACGATCATCATGTGGCATCGAACCCAACGGTGTCTCCTCACCTAGTCCGCCTCCGCCCGAAGTCCCTCCTCTAACAAATTCCGGCCTAACTGAGTCATCCTGATCGTCATCATATGCCGAAGGTGATTCCCTCCCTTCGGCTTCCTCATTCGCTTCCCTGTTCCCCGGCGACGCCCCCACCAAATCCATCAGTTCGTCGAGGTCGAAATCATCTGCTTCTGGTAAGGGTACGTCGTCATCCACAGGATTATGGGCAGGCTCTTGTACATGCATTGAAGGCCTGTACACATCTGGACTTCAATGTCTGTCCCCGGATGACGGTGTACGTTGCCTGTCCTCGCCCCCTTGTCTCGCCGGGGCAGGCTCCTATACCGGAATAGAAGGTCTGCACGTATCTCGATTTTGTTGGTTGTCCCGAGGTGAAGGAATGTCCTGATTCGACTGTCTCGGTTGGCGTACGTCAGTTAGCCGCGTTTGTGATGAAGTCCCAGTACCTCTACCAGGCATGGTATTATTTTTACCAGGTACATATCGCTTCAGTGGTCCCATATCCCTGCCACAAAATTACAAGCGGTTCTGTTAATCAAAAATTTCAATCAAAGCAGCAAGTAAATCGTAACAATGAAAACTAATTCAATCATCCATGTACTATAATGACATAGCAACCAAAATATACATCTTCCAAATTTAGGCATACATGTAATATTCAGTTTGCTGCAATCATACAAATACAAGACATACTCACGAAATACTCAGGAAATTGTAATGAGCGTAGCAAACAAATTTGTATAATATTTGTGGCAGCAAACATACAATTGGGATGAAAGTCAATAGTCACGCACAATTGTTTCATCAATATTCAAGTTGTTGAACGGTAACCAAGTCCAAAATCGTGTAGACGACGACGCGTTGGTGTTCTTCGCTTAAATCAATTTACAACACACGGATACGAACTAAACCCTAACTTACGGAAATTAAGCTGACGGGAGGAGGACGACATATTTACATACCTGGGCGACGAAGCTTCGCTTCAGAAATCGGCCAAAATCGGCTGAAGATTGCAGAGAGAACAACGGAGAAATCGGCGGAGTACAAAATGGGATAATGAAAACAGCGCATGTAATTTCAGTAAACTGATATTTACTCACACGTTTTTACTTGTTTAGGCGGGCGAATACGGCGGGCGTTTTTTTGATAGGAATACGACATCGCTTTTTTACTTAAGCGCCTTCTAAATTTACTTATACGAGCGCTTTCTTCTTATGCGCTGTCGTATATGTTTCATAGTACGACGCTTTTACTATAAACGCCATATTATTGTTGCTTTTATACGGCGCCTTTATATAGTAAGCGCTGTTGACTTACCATTTTCTAATTAATATACATGAATAGAAACGTTCCAGCGCTTTGCATTTAATTATAACAAGAAGCTTACAAGGACACATTAGGTTTAGTATTGAATATTTAGTTACAGGCAAACGAACATGGAAAACATACATTAATTAATTATATTTGAATTTACATGATTTATTCACGACGATTCATCAGAGTCATCTTCTGTATCTGGACTATCAGCTACGTGGTCGTCGTTACCGTCTTCTTCGCTGTACTCGTATACTTCATCATCAGAGAGGTTACCGTATCCGATTTCGTTTACCAATACAGGCAGTTCAGCTCCCATTTGACCGTCGTCTTGGAACGGATCATTTGCTACCTCCATGTCGATTGCGTTAGTAGGTTTCATAGGACAAATTGCAACCCAACCTTGATTATTTTGTCCAGCTAATCCCGGAAATGTCACATAGTAAACTTGCACCGCTTGCTGGGCAAGAATGTAAGGGTCGTAACGGGGGTATGGTCTATGAGTGTTCACGATAACAATCCCGTTAGACGGGTATGATCTAACAAACTGAGGGTCGTACCAACGACATTTGAACAAGACAACCTTTAGGCGATGGTTGGTTCTACATCTGATATGTATTATTTCTTCAATAACTCCGTAGTAGTGTGTACCCTCCGTTCCTTTCACGTAAATATGACTGTTCACCGTGTTTCTCCCTTCACCATGACTTTCAATGTGAAATTTGTAGTTGTTCACTTTGTATGTGGCCGAACACGCAACGTCGGATTGAAATCCAGCGGACAAGTAGTGAATCCATTGTGGTAGTGCTAATGTTTCTCCAAGCTCCCATACCTGAACATAATATTATGTATGAACATGAAAGTGTAGGTACAGTTTAAACAGATAGATAATGAAACAAAATTTAATTTGATTACACTTACATGGGAGCACAACCATTCTGGAAATTCCGTTAATATAGCATTGTATATTTGCTGATCAGTGAATCGCGGGCGTCTCCGTCCATGACATTCGAAGCGAGGGTGGATTTCTTCAAGAGGAGATTGCAAATGGCAGATTACGTTCATAATTTCTGCTACTTCCTCCCCTACGTCCATGTGAAAAAGTAAGTTGAAATTTTTCGTATTGGTCTATGTTTTCGATGAAATTAACATTTCAATAACTATTTATTAGGTGGCATTGGATGTTGGTTGTCATATTCCTGGAAAAGCGATTGGTCCTTTGTCTTGATCCAACTGCAAAACCACCGTTGGATAATGCAATCAATTTCGTCAACACGTAACGACTATGCTAATCCACTATTTCTTACCAGTACTACATGTGCTACAACTTATATTAATTACATTAATATCGCAGGAGCATGAGTACGTGCTTCAATATCCCGGATTCAGATATACAGTGGAGGACCGTAACGGTATGGACTTAACAAATAACAATAGCAAAGGCCGAATTTTTTATTGCATTACTTAATATGTTTCATATATTTTTATAACTCATTTCTTATTTCAGTGCCCCAAACAGCCCTTCAACAGTCAAGTGTGTGGCTACTATGTATTGCAATATATTCGCGACATAATCAAGTTCGTTCATCAAACCAATGGATCTCTTCTGGACGACATCACACAGGTAAATATATGCCCCGATAAGTAATAGATCATTACCAATTATTCTACGTTTCGATAAATTTGGTAACTATGCACAAAAAAATTCCCAGTCTTTCCCTACAGGAGAGGACTCGTATGGTAACGATGTACTGAATGATATGAGGTCCGAATTTGCTAATGAATTGATAGATTACTTGCGGCAATCATATGATCCGGTGTGAACAAGTCATCTACTGTATTAGTAATTGGTCCAATATTTTTGTACCATGGACGTGTCATATTATCAAAAAATTCAAACGTAAACGAATACAAATGTATTGTATAATATTGAGCAATGTAATTGTTTTGTTTGTTTTTTTTGATAATATTGAGCAATGTAATTTGATGTTCAGCACATTTGTATTTAATTGAAAATGTATCGTGCAAGGGATTGTAATCAATCAAAATTGTCAATTTATATTCACACTTCATACATCGCTTATTGTATAAGGCGCTATTTTATAGTAAACTTTCGACATCGCCTTTATAATAAGCGCAGTTTAAGTATACCTAAAACAACGCTTAATTGTTAAGCGCCGTCTATATTGTCCCTCCACCACAACATTTCACAAATTTCGATTTCGTGTAATATCCATTTGGTTTAACATATAATCAATTTGTCTTACGATTGCATTTCAAATCAATTATTATTCAACAAATATCGATTTGAATCATAAATTTATCTCTCGCTTCGTTGGCAATGTCCAGTACAAGGTCATTTGGAAAACATATATATGGATGTATTATAAAATTTATGACATACATTGTAAGCCGTTGCAAATCACTAATTTATTTAATTCATGGAATGTAAAGTTTGTCACTGGACCATGCATACAATGTAAACATCGGTACCCGTTCACAATTATGCAATTTTTGTAATTGGTTTAAAACCTAGAACGTGACCTTTCAATCCGTTGCATTCTCATTTCGTCGTTGACGATCATATTGCATCTCCTCATGAAATTACCCCGAATGAGACTGTCATACCGTGCATCCCAAGTAGCAATACTCTACAAGCAAATCATTTTTAATACCAATTAATGCTTGTCAACAAATTGATTTATTTAAAAATTTTGAGTTACCACTTTATACCAGAAACTCCTCGTACCAAATTCCCTTAGCGGTTTCCGGGATCATGTGCCACGATGTCCACGTTGCATCCCAGCATTTTGTTATGCATTCACGTGCAATCCGTCGATGAACGTCGAATGGCCAGAAACTGTTACAAATTTTGGGATCACATAATGGTTGGATTTATCAAAAAAATCAATTTCAAGTGTACTACAACAGTTCTTACGCGTTTCTTCCAACAGGTGTAACTTGCTGTCTACGATCGACGGCACGTGGATTGACAGTGAAATCAACACGGTCAAATGAAGGAGACATGTTGATGATTATCAATTGTAAGGATTATGTTGAGGTTTGAATGATTTAAACGACTTCATATACATAGGGTTCTTATGTCCAAAATACCGTCGAAATTCCGTCACTAATCCGTCGTAAACGACGAAAAACATATGCAAATGAGAAGGAAATTTTTTAACTACCAACGGAAGGAAACGGTAACTATTATTGACGGAATAGTGACGGATTTGTGACTGAAATTACCAACGGTCAAAATAAACGGTAACTAAATCAGTAACGGAACACTGGCGGACAAATGACTGAAACATTGAATATTTTTTGCCAACGGAATAATGACGGAAACATTGAAAAATGTTTCGTCGACGAAATAATAACGGACGTTTGACGAATGAATATTGACGGAAAACTGACTGTCAAGGGACGGAAATATTGAAAATTTTTGTTGCCGAAATAAGGACGGAAGTTTGACGTAATGATATTGACGGAATTGTGTTGGAATTGCAACGATAGTTTGGTAGTGACGGAATTGTGTCGAAAATTAGACGTTTTATTTTTTTCGTCACTTTAGCTGGAGACGTTGTTGTGACGCAAATTTGTCAAAAATTTGTAGTGAAACCCACACGAAATTGTGGGAGGAAAATGCCATGGGTGGGGCTTGAACCCTCCACCTTGTAGATGCAAAGTAAGAGTTCTATAACTAGGCAACACCCTAATTAGTTCCGAATTCTCACATAATATAGTGTTTCTCTTGTTTCTTTTTTTAAACCAAAAACCCTAAGACACATGCCTCTTAGACCATGGACACCGATGACCAAAAAAATAGTCATCCCTATCTCTCTATCACTTTTTCTATCTTCATGTCATGTTTCATGACCAAATTGATTAAAAGCATGCCACCAACGAACAACAGAAAAATTCATCATTTTTTATTCTCTTAGATTGAACGAAAAAATATTTTTAGATAAAAAGATGTCTATTTATAGAGCATGAAAAAGTTCAAAAATTGGTAACTTTTTCAATTGTGTAAACTTTGTAAATTTTAAGCTACAATCACTTTAAGATTTTAATATAATATATAAATGTATTAGTAATGTACACGTGGCACATTCTGATTCGTCTGTGACTCTATGCTCATGACTAAAATAATAAAGTTGGTGACCAAATTTTAGTGTGGCGGTCATTTTTATGATTCAAAAGGTCATTAGTGGGATGCATAATTTTTTTAATAATCTTTTATAACTCTTTTTCATGACTTAAAAAGTTATTGGTGGCAATGCTCTTACAAGCCAAGAGGGTAAATCCCTTAAAGAGACCATGACCCAAAGACCTAGACCATAGACACATACACTAATGACTAAAAAAATGGGTCATCTCTCTCTCTATCAGTGTCTCACTCATCATTGTCATACCTCATGATTATTTTGGTCATGTGTATGCCACTCATGACCAACAAAAAAGTTCATCATTCTTCACATATTTGTTAGGGGTTGATTTATAAAATTTTCAAAAGTGTTTGGAAATATGTCAATATGCATGTCTAATTGTAGATCCCAAAATATTATAAACATTGATATTTATTTTTTTATTTGTAATTTGTAAGATATGATGGTTATAAACTTAGAATTAAAATTTACAACAGGACACACGTCATGTTAACATGTTTCATTGGTGGGAGCTCATGACCTTCTCATGACTAATTTTATGTTTGGGCATGTGGGATGACTTAAATGGTCATTGGTGTCGTGCATGTTTTTTTAGTCACCTTTGATGACCAAAAAAGTCATCGGTGCAAATGCTCTAACACAAAAAACAGGACAATCAGGAATGGATGGCACCTAACTCCTCACCGAACAAACAAACTTAAAAAACACTAAACTAGGGTCAAGATCAGACCATTATACACCAGCATATACAAAAACAATACAGAAGTGGAAACCAAATTAATCAAGGGTTCCATAGAGTCCTTTCTTCATGAGAGGCGAGAGCACCGACAATGACATTGGTCGACAATCAAAGTTGCACGTATCATCTTTGACATCATCTCTTTGGACTCAGGAGTGTAAGGTTTAATTTTGCCATGCCAACTTAACTCATGGCTCAATAAGAGCCTCGTAAGCTTTAGTAATCAACATATTACGCATACGAGACCAAAGGGCTCGCCTTATATGTATACCCCTTCACATGCACGAATCAAATAAAATGCAAATGTATTCAATAGAGGTTTGTATCTTGTACACCAACACACCATTTCCATTAACTTGGTATCCAACTGACCTTATAGTGCTAAGGTCCTACATAATCTGACCTGAGTGTTCTTTGTTTTTGGTTTGTTGTTTAGAGTAAAGATCACATGAGAAGTGGTAGTTATGGTGAGAAATGAGAACTAATCTCATCCGTTCATCTTTGTTATCAATGGTTAGGATTAGATTTAATTAAATTACATTAAATTACATAATTTGTACCTTTTCAAATGATTCTTCGTAGCAGTACATTATTCGTACCTTTTCAAATGATTCTTCGTAGCATGCATATACATGAAGCTACGAAGAATCCTTTGAAAAGGTACGAATAATGTACTAGTTCTCATTTCTCACCGTAACTACCACTTCTCACCGGAACCGAACTCTTGTTGTTTAATGGTCTATGTAAAGCATTATTATATAGTGTGACATGAAAATTTTTCTAATTGAGTGATTACGTGTGTGCGTCAACCCAATGGGTAATTCGGTTCGGTAAATATAGGACAGGCTTGGACAAGATTTTGAGTCCGAACGGATCAGGAGGGTTTAGCTCGACCCGATTGTATGGATTATAAAATATCAAATTGTAAAGCCCGACCCGATTGAACCCACATTTGTGCCAGTACTCTAACAACGTACAAAATTTATAATTCGTCGTGTTCAGACACGGCAATACATATCTACAGCAGAATGTTATAGTTCATTGCTATTACTTTATATAGTTCATCATTGTCAGACAGAACAATACAAATTTGCAATATACTTTATAATTTCATCATATCGAAACTATAATTCATCACGAATCATACACAATTTTGAACGAACTAACTATATAAATCATAGGTTCTCACACTCAAACCGTTTGATACGTTGTAGGTTCTCACTCAAACTGGTTATCACAAACCAAAAGATATGACTATTGTAAAAAAATTTCTCACTAATTACCCTTGGTTATCTGTTAGGATCGTTAGTTAGCTGTACTTGTCAAGTATTGATACGCGTCAAGTATAGTATGCAGCGGAAGTAAACTAAAGCGTAAACGTAAGTACGAGACAACAATATATAGTGGAAACCCAGATACTCAAAGCAAGTATCTGAGAAAAACCACTACTTTCTAGTTTCTTAGAAGGATTTCGGAACAATCACTTGTATTGATGTTATTCGATTACAATGATTATATCGCTCACCCAAACCACACTCAGTGGTGTTCCGTCATTCTCTCAAACCGACTTAGTGATGACGTAATCCAATTGTAATCGCACCGCAAGTGATCTTCCACTTCTGGCTCCGATCGCACACTGGCTCCCTCCGAAGTGCACCCTTGAATATCCTCTTCAATGTCACTTCGAATCTGCGACCTTTGGTTGTTTCTTCTTCAGTAAACACGCAGCCAAGGAATCCCGTTCGAGCACACTCCAAAAGGCAGCCGTAGCATCCTTTATATAGCCTACATCGAACCGGGTAGCCCTAGATTTTCTTGCTCGAAAATCTCTCATCTTGCACGACAAGTTCGCACAAAATCTTCCAGCTGATTCTTCCATCCCATAATGTCTTCATCAGCCTTCCAATTAGATCGTCCCATTCCGATCTAATTCGATATGCGGTTGAGATAAAGTTTCCTAAAATCTCTCGCGCAATATTCCCATATCTAGACCAATTCCAAATCTCGTTACAAGTATCTAAAACTGATATTGGGCAATCTTCTAGCATATCAATGCTAAAACCGATCTTTGGGAGCAAAAGATCTACCGAGAATATTTATGGAAATATTTTCATCCTCAATCCGAGGTACTGCTACCTTCAGAAATCCGTGCAATGCTCTGCACACTCAAGTAGCCGTTACTTCCAGAGTACCTGTACTTAAACATGTGCACTCAAGTAACACATCAACATGATGTTTGTCCATCAAAGCACACTGGAGTATTCGTCCTCCAGACGTATGCCTACTCTAGGGATATCGTACTCCAACATTATCACTTACCACTGCAGGCTTCGGTCTCCTTTTGCGTCGAATCGTCAAAAACAATTTTGTTGAGCTCGCTGTTTACTGTACGTTTGACTTTCCTTAATCGTCAAAAGTTCCTCTTTGCAAGATCCAAGCAAAAATCGTGGAATTTGGATTTTGGAATTGGTTAGATTTTGGTCAAATTTACACTTCGTTTAATAAAATGAGTTGTTGGATGATTGAAATGAGTAATTATCATTAGTTCTCAGTTTCTATCATAATTGCGGATTGCACCCGAACCCAAGCCTCAAAAATATAAAATCAAAATTGGAAATTAAATTTGGATCTATATCCCGTGCAACAAAGCGAAAAATAACCATTTGAAAAACGACGTAGTTTAGAGAAAATAATATCGAAAGTACATCATTTTAGCTAACAAAGGTGTGACCTAGTGGAAGAATTCCAACCTTTACTTTCACGAGGTTGATGGTTAGAGCCCCACCCATGACATCTTTCTCACAATTTTGTGAGAATTTTCTCTTCCTCTTCCTATATCCACTACACCATTTTGACACATATGCAACATGCGAAAATGTGTCGCTTTAACTCAAAATACGTTGCAATGGTCACGCGCAACAATTCCATTGTTGCATTAGACCAGTGGCAGACCCAGGAAATTTGTTTACTGGGGGCAGTTAAAAGTTAAGTTTCAAACTTGAAGGGTTAAAGTGAAAATTTTAAAACTTTTAGTACTATTCATCATCTCCCCAAAAAAAAACCCTAGTTCTTCACCTGCAAACCAGCCTGATTGTACAAATTCCGGCACCGATCTGAACTAATGGGGGCAAAGAGTAAAAATTAATGGGGGCAAAATATACAAATTAACATGATATGAATCAAATTACTTATGCTTTAAAGAACAATTTAAAAAATCATTGGGGGCAGCTGCCCCCATACCTTATAAGGTGCGTCCGCCCCTGCATTAGACCACGTTCCATATGCCTTGTTGCAAAATCATATTTCAACGAACGAAAAAATTATTGTTGCGTAAGAAGTACTAATGCAATACTATATGTGTAACACAAAGTCGTGTTGCATTAGTATCTGAGACGGCTGCAGGGGGGTCCCGGGACCTTACTCGATTTTTCCAAAATTTTACATATATAATATTATATATATTATATAAAATTTTAAATACTAATTTAATAGCCCAAATTTGATTTTGAATTGGCCCAGCCGGCAGCGCCCATTCCTTCCCCTGCTACTTCTCCTTTTTTTTTTTTTTTTTTTGTTGAGAAACCCTACTTTTCATTCCACGTGCGAGTGCGAGTGCGACTGCCGTGCGGAAGCTAAACAAGGTCAGATTTTTTTGGGGTATTTTTTGTCGAATTCCTTAAGGCAAATAGCTATGGTTATGCATTTGATATTTCTTTTAACACTGGCTGTGAAGCTAGATGGTTGTGTATTTTAATCAGTTTGTGTTTGTCAATGCCGAAGCTGGAATGGGCCATGGATGGCTGTGTAATTGATTTTATTTAGTAAATGTGTAATTGATTTCTTGTTTTATATTGTCGAATTGCAGGTGTTAATGCCGCTAGTAGCATGGTACTAATGTCATCTAAAAGAGCTCGACCGGAGAACGAATGTGAGAGGGGTTTTGAAATTGTTAATGATCCGGCATTGAGGAAACCGATCAATAATTATGAGAATTCGATTAGAGATGATGTTAGGAGGGCATATGTGGTACAAGGTCCTTGTCAACCGCACTCACATGCTTTTCCAAAAACTTATACAGACAAATCAAGGGGCTTTCGCGCTGTATGGTTCAAGACATGGGAATGGTTAGAATATAGTGTGTCTAAAGATGGAGCATATTGCTATTGGTGTTATCTTTTCAAAGGAGCTTCTGGAAATGATGTGTTTACTAAAACAGAATTTCGAAACTGGAAGCATGCTTCCGAGAGATATAGAGCTCATGTCGGAGCAGCTGGTAGCGCACACAATAATGCTAAGATATTATTCTTTTCTTTTAAAGATCAAAGACAAAGTTTGGCAAGAAAAGTATTTGTTGGAAATCAAAATTTGGAGACTGCTTATCGGATTCGCTTGACTGCAGTTGTTGATGTTGTTAGATTGCTACTTCAGCAAGGGTTAGCATTTCGGGGCAATGATGAAATGGTGGATTCACTCAATAAGGGAATTTTTTTGGAAATTCTCGATTGGTATAGTTCAAGAAATCTTGATGTTGGAAAGGTGATGAATGAGAATGCTCCCGGAAACAATAAACTTATTTGTAATTCAATTCAAAAGGATATTGTGAAGGCATGTGGATCTGAGACAACAAAAGCAATCATTAGTGATATTGGAGACAAATTCTTTTCTTTATTGGTTGATGAGTCTCGGGATTGTTCTATCAAGGAGCAAATGGCTATTGTTTTATGATATGTAAACGACCATGGAGTAGTAATGGAACGTTTCATTGGAGTTGTTCATGTTGTTGATACCACATCACTAGCTTTAAAAAGAGGGATTGATGAATTCTTCGCTAAGTATGGATTATCTCTCTCCAAGCTTAGAGGCCAAGGATATGACGGAGCTTCTAATATGCGAGGTGAACTTAATGGATTGAAGACTCTTATATTGAATGAAAATCCATCTGCTAGGTACATTCATTGTTTTGCTCACCAACTCCAATTAATTGTCGTGGCCGTTGCACAAAGTAATCAATTTGTGTGTGATTTCTTTGAATATTTGTCTATGATTACAAATATGATCGGTGCTTCTTGCAAAAGAAAGAATGAATTCCGACAAACACAACATGAACATTTGGTGGAGATGTTAGCAAATGGTGAAATTTCTACCGGAAAAGGATTGAATCAAGAAACAAGTTTGACTCGTCCGGGAGCTACTCGTTGGGGTTCCCACTTTACAACCATTATTCGTCTTCTATCTTTATGGCCTTCAACTATCAAAGTCCTTGGAAATATATTTAAAGATGGAACCGACTTGAAAACTCGAGGGGTTGCTTGTAGCTTGGTCGAGAAAATGGAGAGTTATCAATTTGTTTTTATTGCTCACTTGATGAAGCTAGTGTTGGGGTTGACAAGTGTTTTGTCACAATTTTTGCAAAAAAAGGATCAAAACATCATAGAGGCCGTAAGTCTGACTGCTAACACCAAAGCAAGATTGATAGTATTGAGGGAGAATGGATGGAATGAGCTTTTGGATGGTGTAAACAACTTTTGTGCCAAAAATGGTATTATTACTCTTAACATGGAAGATAAAGTTCAAAGTCGCTTTCGTTTGAGTGATGCTAATACAAATGAATTAATATATATTATCAGGTACTTAATTTTATTTGTAATCTAATGAATTGTTTTTGTCTGTATAGAACGCTAATTCTATGTTACATTTATAGGTGATTGACCGAATTGGTCAAGAGATGGATAATCGTTTCAGTGAGTCAACCACTGAATTACTCACTTGTATTGGATGTCTTGATCCTAAGAACTCGTTCTGCAATTTCAATAAGACGAAGATAATTCGACTTGCGGAGTTGTATCCACAAGAGTTCTCAGGGTGTGCTTTGATGGAGCTTGAAGAAGAACTTGAGGGTTTTCTTTGATACAAGATATGGGGGAAGTTGCTAGAAAGATGGTTAAGGTAGGATACCATACCGCATTTCCTTTGGTATATCGTATTATTGAGTTTGTTTTGGTGTTACCGATTGCGACCGCTAATGTGGAAAGAGCCTTCTCTGCAATGAAGATTGTCAAAACAGATTTGCGTAATAAGATTGGAGATGACTTTCTCACTGATTGTTTGGTGTGTTATATTGAGAGGGATGTGTTTAAGAGTATTGATAATGAAGCTATTATGCGGTATTTTCAAAGTATGAAGACTCACAAACAAGGTTTACCTCCTTTACCGCAGCTACAGACCAAATGATTTAGTGGATATCTAGATGTAGAAATGACCTTATTGTGGCTGTTTTCTAATTTAGTGATACATTTTGTAGTCCGCCATATCGAATTATGTATCTCTTTTTGAATGAAATTAAAGACTTGAAGGACTTTTCGGTATAAAATATAAGTACAAATTATATTATAATTTTTATTTTAGGACCCCCCTCTCATGGACCGCTGGAACCGTCACTGATTAGTATCAATCTTAAGCAACGCATTTTAAAGTCTCGTTGAAATATGATTTTGCAACAAGGCATATGCAACGTGGTCTAATGCAACAAACATTTTTTTGCGCTGTGAAAAATGCAACAGACGTCTTACACAACGGATGTTTAGAAAACCAAGTATTACTAAAACATATGCAACGTCGTATTTTGTAGCTTATGCAATGGGGTTTGTAAATATATTTATCTTATGCAACGTAAACACATGCAACATTATGGACAAACAAATGCAACAGCCTCTATAAACAAATATGCAACAAATATTAAAATTTTATGCAACAAGATGAAATCCTGTTTCTTTGGATTAATGTTTCAATCCAAAGCAGATCAAAAAGTAAGCAACCTGAGTTGCTAATTCATTACATAGATTGGATCCAAACATCAAAATAACTAGTTCATAGTTTGGATTCATGCACCAAAATAACAAGTCCGAAACATAAGTTAGAGTTTATCCTAAACTGACGAAGTTGGAATTGACGTAACTGGCTCCCTCGCTTGGAGCATTGGCTGGAGTGCCTGCATTAGTAGTTCTTTGATCTTCGAGTCGGATCCTCTCCTCGAGGTTTCTCATCATAGCTAGTGATTGCGCCTCTTTCTGGGCAGCCTCTTCTTGTTCTCTCAGCCTCTTCTTGTTCTCTCAGCCTCTCTTGTTTGGTCTTCTCGAGCTCCTCACGTAGATCCATATAAGCTTTAATTTTCTTAGGCCCTGTAGCAGGCTTCCTCTTGTGATGCCCCATCACGTCATCAATGATTTCAATCTGGGCCTCGACGGGCAAAGGATCCACAAGGCAATCATAGTCAATTTCACCACCCAGCAGGTCAGCCAACTTCAGCCTCATCATTGCCTACAAATGGCAGCAAAGAATAAATGACAGCGAAAGTGAATGGATGGCAGCATGAAACAATGTGGCAGCAGAATGAATGGCAAAGAATAAATGACAGCAAAGAATGAATGAATGGCAGCAGAATGAATAGATGGCAGCAGAATGAATTAATGGCAGCAAAGAACGAAAAAAAACAAATGACATAAACAAAAACTTGCGATAATGGGCATTTTTCACAGCAAACCCTAAAAATAATGTAAATCATTAATAAGGCGAAATGTATAAGAATGCAAAAACTAACTCACACAACATACAATGTGATTAAGCATTAATATATGTTCAAGAAAACTATATGTGCGAAGCAATATCAACAAATAAATGCAAACAGTCATATACGACACAAGAAACAACACGCAAAGCAACATTTAGCTTGATCACAACAACAATAGACACTTACAAACTTACACAATCACAACAGCAATAATTAAATCATTTATGTGATGAAAGCAAAAAATCCAAATAACATGTTGAGAAAAATACCACCAGGGGTGCTCCAAGTGGGTCACCAATGTACACGTCTTCAAATGCAGCCAAATATGCTGCTTTGTGTCTTTTATCCATATATTCCTGTGCTCTAGAGATGAAGGGCAGCTTGCCTGAACGGTGATTGACTCGATTCTCTCTAATTCTCTTCATTTGCATACTCTTTTCCCGTGAACAAACATTTGACTTTGTGTTAGTATCATGTTTCATAATTAAATGATAGAACTATGGACTGATAATACCTTAAATGCAGGCTCATCAAAGTGGTTTTTTAGCCACTCCCACTGGTCTTGCCGATTCGTAAACTCCTCTGGAACCATGTCTGGATTTTCACGATAGAATGTCTTGCATTTGCATTTCCAGCCTCGGAAAATATATGCTGCGGTCTTCATGATTAGCGTCTTAAGCCACTTTTGAGTCTCCAAAATCTCAAAAGAACACTACCAAAATATGTCAACTATACGTCAATGACAGATTATAAACACACAACAAAATTACTTACACGTAGATGCACCAAAAGATCATCCCAGACAGCTTCGGGCACTCCAGAAAAGCTTGCCACATTCATCGGAACCACTGTCTTCACATATGCGCCAATCGCATGTACAAGGAAGCTCCTTAACGTACGATTGGCGGGGTTGATGCCATCGAGTCCAACCTCTAACCGTATCTTCTTGTTGGGTCCTATGTTGTTCAAGTGTGCCCCAAGCTTGGTTCCATTAACGACGCCCCGTTTTCTCTTTGCGGGAGCTTCTACTACATATCAAATATAAGAGTTAATTAAATCAAGACTCGAATACAAATAATATACACCAATAGATAATAAGGATTTAACCTTATGTTGTAGTCGATCCAGTACTTCCTTGCTTTCTTATGCTCTTCGTTCTATCAGGCACAGGGAGCTGATCATTATCGACCAGTGGTGGAGGGGATGAGGATCGAGTGCGGGGCGGCTGCGCACTGAGCTCCGGAATTTAGACGTCTGAGAGCACTAACGCCTCTGGCTCGTCAAGGGACACAGTAGCAGGTGCATTAGCCGGGAGTTATTTGATCCACCATAGTGAGGCTGGAATGATTTGGACTGAGGGTATGGCAATGACATTTAAGGGCGAGGAACAGAAGCAGCGTTTATTTGAGAATTGGACTGAGGGTTTGGTGAAGGCACATGAGGCTTCAGTAAAGGCGCACGACGGGGTAGCTTGTTTCTAGGCTTCTTTACAAGGCTCGCTGGAAGTGACGGGCCACAGAAGGTCCTCACGCGTCTTTCCGAAGGTAGGTCCACATCACAATGGGGTTGGTTGTTGTTGTCGTGTTTTACATCGGCAGCAGACAGATCCCAAGGAGGACATGGTTGAGCCGACGGTTGATGGCTTGGTTGAGCTGATAGTTGAGGGTTAAGTTGAGCATCAGACGGTTGAGGGCTTGGTTGAGCAGACGGTTGAGGGCTTGGTTGAGCAGACGGAGATGGAGAGCTAACAACTATGGGAGACGATGCACGACATGGCTTCAGGGTACGATTTCGAATTCTCTGGGATTTCATTCGCCTGGCCGGAAGCATCGGCTTCTTCCCAGCGGCAGCTTGCTTCTTCTTCCTTTGCGAGCTGGACTCGGCTAAGATTTCCTGGAGATTCTTCTTCCTCTGCACCATGGTAGCGATAGGGTTTGTGAGCGATAGGGTTCGAAGTTGTGGGGAGAAGTGTTGGAGATGGTCGGTGTAGGGCGAGCGATAGGGTTTGTGAGCGGTAGCGGTAGGGTTTGTGAGTGGATCGAGCGGCTGCGTCAAGTGGGGAAGTGGGGAGATGTGTGTTGGAGAATATGGTTTGTGAGTTAATGTGGGGAAGAGGGAAAGGTGTGTGTTAGGCGGCAATCCCCAATTTTTTTACACGTAATGTTCTGAAAATTTACACACGTAATGTGTGTTGGAGAATAACAAATCATGTTACACGGGCCCAATATGTGTATAAATTAAGTTATAACATACTATACCCCAAATTAAGCAAGTTATAACCATAATTAACTAAATTAACCAATTTATAACCATATTTAACCAAATTAACCAAGTTGTAACCATAGTTAACCGAATAAACCTTTCAATTAGTGAACTCATCACCAAATTTTACCAATAAGTCATCTTCATAATTAACATATGATGTACAATGTACAATATAATTGTCATCAACATAATCTTTATGAACATATGATGTACAATGTTGTCATGATCAACATAATATTTATGAACATGATCAATATTATGTTTGTGATCTAACTATGCAAACACTATTGTCATCAACATAATCTTTATGAACATATGATGTACAATGTACAATATAATTGTCATCAACATAATCTTTATGAACATATATGATGTACAATATTGTCATCAACATAATATTTATGAACATGAATATTATGTTTGTGATCTAACTATGCAAACACTATTGTCATCAACATAATCTTTATGAATATTGTCTTGAATAGGGATTTGTGATGGTTCATGCGATGATATGAATGTATTAGATGATCAAGATAACTCTTATTTACTTGTGATGTAATCTTTGTCATTGCGTACAATATGTTAAGATGAAACACAACTCCTATTTACATGTGATGTATCTTGGTCATTGTTTTGAATATGTTAAGATGAAACACAACTCCTATTTACTTGTGATGTATCTTGGTCATTGTTTTGAATATGTTTAGATGAAACATAACTCTTATGTACTTGTGAGATGTAATCTTTGGTTTGAATATTTGCTTTGTAGGGTAATCCATGCTTGCAATCAATTATCGTAACCTTAAACAATTGTCTTTCGTTGCATTTGTAATGTTTTGTTAAGGGTTTTGAGTGTGTTAAAGGAGGGTTAATTAAGAATAAACCACTTACGCAACGGAGGGTTTATGGTTCGAACCAAATGCAATAGATGGTTGTGATAACAAGTTGCATTGTCTCATATGCAACAGAGGGTTGGTAAGAGGGAACTGAAAATTTTTAGGCGGGAAAAGAAAATTAAGTTTCGTTCGTTGTTGCATATATGTCTGTTGCATTACATCTGGCGGGATTGAATTTGTAGCCATATATTTCTTTTCCCCCTCAAAATTTTCAATTTCATCCCGCCATTCATACTGAACCTATGCAACAATCATTAACGGCAACTGTTGCGCAAGTGAACTTAGTATTGAAATTGAACACACAATGACAGAACACACTTGATAATGAAATTGAACTTGAACACACAACACACTTGATATTGAAATTGAACACACAACACACTTGATAATGAAATTGAAATTGAACTTGAACACACAACACACTTGATATTGAAATTGAAATTGAACACACAACACACTTGAATCACTAATGAAGACTTGATTTAATTCTCACCATCATCTTTATTCTCATATTCACCTTCATCTTCACCTTCATCTTCATATTCATCTTCATCTTCATCTTCACCTTCATATTCATCTTCATCTTCATCTTCACCTTCATATTCATCTTCATCTTCACCTTCATATTCACCTTCATCTTCATCTTCACCTTCATCTTCATTTTCATCCTCATTTTCATTCTCATTCTCATTTTCATCTTCACCTTCATATTCACCTTCATTTTCATCTTCATCTTCATCTTCACCTTCATATTCATTTCCACCATGATGCATCTGTGCAATCACATAGTGACAAACAAAAAATGAATGGATTTATGAAATGTATGAATGATAATAGGAATGCGATAAACAACGTAGCATACCCAAATTTTAAAATACGGGAGAAAGTGTTTAATCCGAATTTGTTCGCCACAATCAGGATATTCTCTTTCAAATCGCTTCTTGTGGTCATTAATATAGGTCTTTGCTTGTTCGCACTGAACCATCACTTCCCAATGAGCAACCGAAATTTGTTCATTTGTGAGTTTTCTTCTCGGAATGTGACATAATGGCTTGATGTGATTACAAACAACATTTACTGTAGGTTCTGGTCTGATATCCTCTGATATGTTGTTGCCCGTGTATGACTTATAGTAGGTAACACATTCTTGCACAATGTACTGTTCAGCTATGCATCCTTCAGGATATCGCGTGTTTCTCACATGCCTCTTATACTCACCTAGTTGCCTGTAAAATATTTTCAATAGTTATTATGACATGAAAAACTGATTAATCAAATAAAAATTGCTTCATATAGTGTACCTCTCTATCGGATACATCCAGCTATAGTGTACAGGACCCTTTAGTAAAAGTTGATCCGGGAGATGAACCATAAGATGGACCATAATGCTGAAAAAAGCTGGAGGAAAAATTCGCTCAAAGTTACAAAGAATCATCACTATATCCGCCTTCATCTGTATGACATCCGTTCTCATCAACTCCCTGCAACATAACTTTTGAAACCAATGGGATAGGGATATAAGGCAACTCACAACACCATACGGCAAATATGGTCGGATGACAACGGGAAGTATACGTTGTAGCATGACGTGACAATCATGTGTCTTCAGACCATCAAACTTTTTATCATGCAAATTTGTCTTGTTTTTCAAGCTCCCTGCATAACCATGTGGATACTGGACATCTTTTATCATCTCGAGTATTTCAACTTTGTGTTCTGGTAACACTGTGTATGATGCTTGAGAAACCTTCTCTCTTTTTGAAGATGATCCTTTGAACTTATCCCACAAATGCTTACGCACCCCCTGCTTCATCAACCCTTCACGTGCTTTTTGGTCATCTTTTGTTTTTCCTTCCAAGGCAAGTACAGTTCCAATTATGCTGTCAAAAACGTTCTTTTCTATGTGCATAACATCCAATGAGTAAGGTTGTTTGAATGTTTTCCAATACGGCAACTCATAGAAAATACTCTTGTGTGTCCAACATACCTTCTCAGTAGTACCTCGAGCCTTGAACATTGGATGTAAGCTAAGTGTCGGGTAGTCATGACTAATAATCTCATCCAAAATTTCAAAGCCTGAAAGAGAAGGTGGCTTGTCTCTCATTTCAACTTGACCATTAAACTTGTGTCCTGCTTTCCTCCATTCATGATTTTTGGAAAGCCATCTACGATGACCTTGATATGCCATTCTCCTAGTTAAATGTGTAGCATCGACTTCATCCAAACATAGTGGACATGCTTTGTCCCTTTTGTTTTGACACCTCCCAACATGCCTAAGCCCGAGAAGTCACTAATAGTCCACATTACCACGACTTTCATAACGAATGACGATCCGGAATAACGATCAAATGTAACAACTCCTGTATTCCACAACATTTTCAACTCATCAATCAATGGTCTCATGAAAACATTCAAACACTTTCTGAGAGATTTAGGACCGGAAATCAACATAGCAAGTATATTGAAGTCCTTTTTCATACACATCCATGGTGGCAAGTTGTAAGGCATCACGATAATAGGCCAAGTGATGTGCGAAAGACCTGATACACCAAATAGATTGAATCCATCAGTAGATAATCCAAGACGCACATTTGGATCTCATTTGCAAATGCCGGAAAATCCTTGTTAAAATTTTGCCACGCTTCTCCGTCCGCAGGATGTCTTAGATCACTGTCACCCTCCTTTTTCCGATTTTCCGCATGCCACCTCATGTGTTTGGCTATGTGATGTGACATGTAAAGACGCTGTAGTTTGGGAGTAAGTGGAAAGTATTCGCATGCATGTATAGTCTCATAAGTCAAACCCAGATTCTTCAAGATTTTTTTCACATCTCTATAAGTTTCAGGGTAATTATTTTCGGAAGGAAGCGCATCCCTAAAAAGCTCCAAATGCTTATTGAAACTTTTATCTTACCATCGACACTCTACTTTCGCCTGCATTGCCTTCAAAATTAACTGTAGCACTGTTTTCTTACTACCATCATACAAAGGTCTCTGAGCTTCAACCAAAAGCCTACAATACTTTTCATAAGCATCCTTCCCAAAAGTATCAAGTTCCACATCTTCGTTCATCATGTCAGTTCCATAGTTGTGATGGAATGTATCATGTAAGAGATCCATAGTTGAGTTCATGTAATGTGAACTTGTCCCTTCCCCATTCCGAAAAATAAATGATTCACGTTCACCATGCAATAACCACGTTGTGTAGTCCGACATCATACCGTTTACAATCAAATGGTTATGCATTTCGGCCAATGTAGTTCCCCCTTTGTGCATCTTACACTTTCTACATGGACATGGATATGTAAGCTCCTCCTTGTTTTGTTTCACGAATTCAACAAAATTATCAATCCCCTCATAGTAACGTGTTTCGCATCTTGGCAACTGAAGCCAACTTTTATCCATTGCGCACCTATATAACAACAAATTGAGACAAACAAAAAGAATTATAATATCAGTGTAAATAATATAAATTGATGAGTTTTATAAAAGATATTGATCTTGAAGGAAAGGTTTAACTTTTGCAACTAAAAGATATTGTCAATCTAAAAAAATGAAAATAGATCATTATGTACCTTTAGTTTGGGAAGAAACGGTGTGCCAACAATTAATTATAAAGAGATGATGTTGTCAATCTTCTCTTCCACTTGCTGCAAGATGTGATAAAATGATATTGAGTCAAATATTTATACAAATCTAACTATTAAATGATGCAATGAAAATGGCAGCACATGCTACAAGATCTAAAAGGATTTGAGCTGAGATTATGCAATGAGAAATGGCAGCACAGCTGCAAGGTTCACCTGCTGGATTTGAGCTGGTATTATGCAATGAAAACGAGCTTCCCTGCTGCCACAAGCTTTGGAGATTTGACTGCTGCAACAAAGCTTGCTGCTACAGCAAAGCTTGGGGATTTTGCTGCTGCAAGCTTGGATCTTTAATTTGTGTGTTTCTACTCGCAAGATGTATGACTTTGGTTGTTGGGAAGAAGCTTTGGTCATTGTGTGCTCGATCTACATCTTCAAAAGGGGTTTTTTATTGCTTTGTACGGCTACTAGCTACAGCTAGCGTGTACTTGATTTTTGAATTAAAAGCTTCCATACTTTACGCAACAGGTTATTTCTCTGTGCGTTGCGTAAGTATAAAAGTTGTCCAACATTTCGTAAGAGGTAATAAATGCGTTTACATTATTCGTCTTACGTAACTAATACAATCATGTTGCATTAAAGTTGTAACATTAGGTTTTCTTATGCAACAAGGGACAATCGTTTTTATAGATTGTGTTGCATAAATGAACTTATGCGACGACTACCACTACTAATTTTGTGTAAATTTCCGACGTCCAAAAATAGACGGAAAACCGACGGAAAGTTGACGGAAAAAGTGTATTTTCCGTCACCATAACGTCAACAAATATTGTGACGCAAATTTTCCCGACGAAAAACATTTTCCGTCGACACTTCGTCGCTTTTTTCCGTCAACATGCCGATCCAATTCCGTCACTATTACGGAACATATAATTCCGTCACCAATCCGACATTTTTCCGTTTCCATCCTCCGTTACCATATCGTCTAAATATAGTCAATCTGAGTTTCCGTCGATATTCCGTTAATTATTCCGTCATTATTTTGTACCGTCATTATTCCGTCTTCATTCCGTTGCCTGTGTTCCGTCCATTTTCCATCTTACTTCCATCAATAACGTTTCCGTCGATGGTTCGTTACTTTTCCGTCATTCCATATTTCCTTCATTCTTCCGATAACTTTGCGTCCATAATACTAGCGTCTATAGTCCATCTCAATTCCGTCACTAGTATTTCCGTCATTGTTCCGGTAAATTTGCGTCAATACATATTATCGGCAAAATTTCCTCTTCATTCCGTCATATAAGTTTCCATCGAGACTCCATCTCAATTCCGTCACTACTATTTCCGTCATTGTTCCGGTAAATTTGCATCAATGCATATTATCGGCAATATTTCATCTTCATTCCGTCATCCTTGTTTCCATCAATGTTCCATCTACATTCAGTCACTCCCATGCATATAATTTTATTAAAATTTGCAATTTAATTGTAATTGTTAATTATAATTGTCTGCATAATTATAATTGTTTCGATGTTTTAATTATTAAAATTCGCAACTAAAATATCAAAGATTTCGATTGAAAACAAATTTCAAATGTCTAATTCCTGGGGTTGTCTTCCTCCGAGCCCTGATTTCGCGGATCATGGTTGTTTCCATCCGAGCTTCGACTGGAAGGTGGCTGCTGGATAGTAGTAGTAAGCATCCTCATCATCGCTGCCTGCATTTGCATCATTTGATCTATGCTCTCCTTCAAGGATTCCTGGCGGGATTCCATACGCCTCAAATCATCCTCCTGTCGGGACTCCATGCGCTCTAAACGCGGCATCAGCTCCTGAGTTTTACTGTCCGATGATTGGCCCCTCGCTACTCTCTGAGAACTTGCACACGACTGACCGCCCGTCGAAGAGAACTTGTCAGATACTAATGTCGCTGCAGGACCATACAGATATGGTATCCCCGACCTCGGATGAACTCCCATGACAGATGCAGCGACCTCTACCAACTTTTCATCCGGTACCCTTTCATCCCCGACGCGACCATTCAGCACCACATTTTCAGCATCAGCAAGTTCTTTCTGAAACAAATATATTTTGAAATTAGGAAACAAATGTAATAAGAAAATACAATAGAACTGCGGTAGAAGATTAAGGTAAACAAATTTAATAAACATATTTCATTGGTATGTACCCTTTTATTCTCCCCGTCGGGTATACGTCCCATCCTTCCGCTTGTATTTCTTGTCAAATATATCAGTTGGCAACACCTGTCTTTGATTATCCTTTTCCTGCAAATTTAATGATAATGTCTTACAATAATTGATTTTGATAATGGCTTAACATTTTTATATTACTCAGTATTACCAGCTTTGCAAAGTGAGAGTGTGCTGGTCTAGACCCAAAGGCGTGCAACTTTGTGCCGTTTCTGGAATGTCGGGCTGAATACGACTGTTTGTTCTTTTCGCTCCGGGCTTTGAATGAAGGGTCCGTGTTAAATCGAGCCTTTCCCGCAACTTTGTGATCTTCTGTCAACCATTTCGGGCCTTTAGTCGCCCCGGTTCGCAAACCCCTCCAAGTATCTTGTAGTATCTTTGCTGCCTTCGTCCGGAAGTTAGCCTCAATTTGGTCGGTGTGGATCGGATCCCACCGGTACAAGCTCTACATGCATATTATATATTTGTTGAAAAAAATCCATTTAGTATAAACATTGTAATAAAGCTTCAGATTAACAATAATCCGTTTGAGGAAAACAAAGTAGAAAAATATTTAAGCAACTAAATCAAATTAGAATACAATTTACCTTAAAGTGTCGAAACCACTTCACTGGAGCTTGTGGATCACACGTCCCCATCGTCGTCCAACCAACCTTAAAACCAGGAGCAATACATTGGAGCCCGATTTTTTTAACAGCTGAAGAGGGGTCAAAGCTCGAATCACAAGTAAACAGAATTTTCAATGTGGTTACTCCAAAAATTCGGTATAAATATATGTACTACTTTTGAATACTCACTTGTCATCACCAGCTGGAGTGATCCAAGGACGATAATCATGTGGCATCGAGCCCAAGGGTGTCTCCTCACCTACTCCGCCTCCGCCCGAATTCCCACCTCTGATGAATTCCGGCCTAACTAGGTCATCGTGATCGTCATCATATTCATCAGGTGATTCCCTCTCGTCGGCTTCCAAATTCGCTTCCATGTTCCCCGACCTGTCCACGAAATCATTCAGTAACTCGTCCATGTCGAAATCGTCTGGTCCCTGTATAGGTTGGGCGTCATCCATATGATTATGGCCAGCGGATTGTGAATCTATCGTAGGTCTGTACACATCCTGACTTGGATGTATGTCCCCTGTTGATGCTGTACGTTGCCGGTCATCGGCCCCCATTCTCGCTGCTGGAGGATCATGTACTGGAATAGAATGTGTTGACATTTCTGGATTCTGCTGATTTTCCCGAGGTGAAGGAATGTCATGATTCGACTGTCTCGGTGGGCGTACATCCGTTAGCCGAGTTTGTTGGGAGCTGCCGTTACCTATACGAGTCCTGGTATTTTTTTGTAGCTAAACCCTTCCTCTTCTGTGGTCCCATATCCCTGCCACGTCCATTTAAAACCACTGATGTTAATCAGAAAATGAAATCGAAGCAGCAAACCAACAGTCGACTATTTTCACTGCCAACCACAAATTGTTTCCTCAATATTCATTACAAGTGAACTGTATAATGACGTACTCGTTCTTCGATTCAATCAATTTACAACACACGGATAAAGGCAGTAAACCCTAAATGTGGTTACAACATTAAGCTGACGGGAGTAAGACGCCGATAGGCAGACAAGTAGTTTCCATACCTGGGCGACGCAACTTCTGGACAGAAATCCGGGCAAATTCGGGAAGCCGCTTGTAAGAGAGAAGAACGGAGAAATTGGGGTTGTAACAAATGTCATAAAGATTAAAAACGCATGTCATTTATTTAATTCAAGAGTTAATGATATGTGTTTTAGGAATTCAGGCGGGCGATTACGGCGGGCGTTTTTATTTTGGAATACCACAGCGCTTTAATACATAACCGCTGTTGTAATAACTTACAATTGCGCTTTCGTACAAAGGCGCTGTCGTACATACATATTTCACGGCGCGTTGTATATATGCGCTGTGGTATTGTATATTTACTACGGCATTTTAATCTATAAAAACGCTGTCGTAGTAAAATTTGTATGACAATTTAAATTATTAGTAAAGACGGTGGGCGTAGTTTGGATACAACAGCGTTTTTGTCTATAAGCGCTGTTTTAATTACTTACAATGGCGCTTTCGTTACAGAGGCGCTGTCGTACCACATTATTTCACGGCCCTTTTTCCATATGCGCTGTCGTATTGTACATTTATTACGGCGTTTGATTAAAAAAAACGTTGTAGTATTGCCTTATGCATTTTCGGACTGACTTAGTAGTGAAGTGTAATGTAATTTCTGTTATTTGTTAGTTTTCAAAGTAATATGGACACCAATAGTGGCACGGATGGAGGGTCATCATCAAATCGTAAGAGAAGGGGGGCAACCTCTATGACGAAGTTTATCAATAAACATAAGGATGGGACTAAAGAGCAGGTTACGATTGGGGCAGATGGAACAATTTCTACTCACAAAATAAAGACATCATTCAGGACATACATTGGTAAAAAAATAGTATGTAATGTATTTATTTTGGTAATGAATATACATTGTTATTTCGTTGGATTTGGTAATTGATATCTTATGTAAATGCAGGGACAGCAGCTAAATCTCTAGTGCCAATTACATACCCTGAGTGGAAGGCGGTACCTAGAGAGATCAGGGACTCTGTTTGGGAAGAGACATTGGTATATTCTAAAATGGAAGACATGTGAAAATTTATGCCTGTAAACAATAATTAACAAACCTTTTCTGTTCATCTTGTAGAAATACTTTGATGTGCCCCAAAATGACAGGACTAGTAAGTTGAAGAATACAGAGATGCGAGCGGCAGCAACTATGTGGAGAAACTTCAAAAGCAAACTCGCAAATGAATACATTTTTGGGTCCAAACAAGGACATGACCCAAGAGAGAAGTATTCTTGGGTTACCCCAGAGCAATGGAGGAACTTCGTGGAACAACGCTCGACTCCAGAAGCAATGCGAATTAGGGAGAAGAACATTGATCGAGCAAAATCAAACAAGTTCCAGCATACAGTTTCTCGAGGTGGGTACAGTAAGGTGAAGGCAGATATCATTGCAGCGAAGAAAGCGGCGATGGAGGCTCAAGGGTTAACATCGTCTGGGGATGAGCCTGTAATTCACGTTGAGAGACATGAGGTTTGGATGAAGGGTCACCTGCGAAAGAATAAACAGTACGTGAACGAGTCAATGAGGGAGGTGGCTGAAAAAATTGTAAGTTACTTGTATAAAGGAAAAGCATTCATCCCCTGATGACTCATATCAGATTATGATGGACATAAAATGATTGATAATAGGAACAATTACAAGAGCAGGTCGCACAGGGCTTATTTACTTCACAGGGGCGAAGAGATATTTTGACAGAGGCCACAGGGAAGGATGAGTACCCTGGACGCACACGTGGAGTCGGAAGTTTAGTTGGTTGGAGGGACGTATTTGGGAAGGCCTCGTCTTCATATTCATCAACACGATCCACAGTTACATCGCACGCGCCGACCATTCAGACCCATGATGGTGGTCCCAATCCAGACCCATTCGGAGAAATCCCTGAGGTATTATGCAGTTATTTAACAATATAAATAAATAACGTGTATGGTGTTCATTATTAGTATCAGCCTCGTTTTATTTACGTTGTAAAATCTAAGGTTGGGAAGAAATGCTTAATGCACGTGGACGACGGTTGCGACAAGGGATTGGTAATCGTTGCACTTGGCAAAGTGATGGAAGGAAGAATCGTGCAATATCAAGAGTTGGATGATGATATGGTGAAGGTGAAGGTTGACGAGGCGCTTGAAGGATGGAGGGAGCTGCCAAAGAAGTTTGGGAATATGGACACAGTATCGGATGCAGTGGGTGGTTTCGTGAACACCTATCACTTTGGCATATATAATCATCCTGCCGACATTATTTTCTTTCCACAGGGATATGACGAGTTCAGATATTTCAAAATGCTAAGCTTCAGTTTAGACGACGAAATCGTTATGAGAATGAAAATGCAATGCCGCTTTCTGCATGAACACGCATGTATGATGACGAAGTCAACCACATATTCGGTGTACATTAGTAGCAAACTGTTTGGTGATGATGACTTCGTCATTTTGGATGGTCCTTGCATTACTGAGTTCACACTCTTAAAAGCCCTGGGTGCATCAGCAGCAGAAGTTTACCTGAGGTAAGTATTTAAATCATTATGAAATGGTTTCTTAAGTTTATAAGAATTGTACTAATTAAATCAAATGCCACCAGATTCATCCACGATACGATACCACCAGGCATACGGTTTGGATTCTTCAGACCGAGTTATATGACTACGGCCGAGCCATTCGATACGAGAGTCGAGTACTTCCAGAAGAGATTGAGAGTGCCTGACTATGAGCATAATTTTTGCTACTTCCTTCCCTACGTAGATCCGGACGAGTGAGTTGATATTATAACAAAGGAAATTCTATTTTCAATGAGGTGGCTATTTCACTAATCGACAATGGTTGTCATGAATATATGTTAGGTATCATTGGATGTTAGTTGTCCTATTCCCAAAGAAGCGAGTGGCCCTTTGGCTCGATCCGCTTGACAAGCCACCTCGGGCTGATGCGCGAAAATTAGTTGACACGTAAGCACTATGGTAGTGCAATTTAGTTGCCATTTTAACATGACCTAACAAATTTTGTATGTTAAAATTACCTTGTTGATGCAGGAGCATGGGCATATACTTCAACATCCAACCAGGTGACGAGGAAGTACAATGGAAGACTGTGACGGTAATATATTGATTAACCTATAACAATTGTTATACAACTGAATATTTGGCTAAATAATAGATTTCGTTCATTACAAATTCATTCTTAATTTCAGTGCCCGCATCAGCCCCCGGACACTGAACTGTGTGCCTACTATGTCATGCAATATATTTTGGACATAATCAAGTTCGTTCAAGACAGAAATGGAACGTGTGAGGATGACATTAGACAAGTAGGTGTATAGCGACATTTAATTAGCCATTAACAATTAATTGAGGTCATTACTAAACTGTGTAATTATGTGTTTTTATAGTGTTTTCCTACAGGGTTACGACCATATGATGACGAAGTGCTTGATGCTATGAGGGAGCAGTTTGCCGAAGGGTTGATTACTTACATACGACAAGTGTATCATAATATGTAAACATGTAGCATTATAAAACGAACATATCGGTCGACATTTAAGAATGGAAACATCTTGTAAACTCATGTAAAGAGTTGTCGTAAACAGCTACACGGGGAAAGCTGAGTTTCCAATATTTTTCCAAAATATTGATTTACGTCACATTAGACGGAAAGTTGACGGATTAACGACGTTCGTATGAATGTCAAAATTCGACAGCGCTTTCAGTTGTAAGCGCTGTTGTACGTGGGAATACAACAGCGCTTTAAGTTTACAGCGCTATTGTAAGTGACTGTACTACAGCGCCTTACGATTAAGCGCTGTTATAACTAACTATACAACAGCACTTAACCGTGAGGCGCTGTAGTAAATTCGTTGTCAAACAAATTGATTTCCGGCACATATACGGAAAGTTGACGGATTAACGAAGAACGTATGAATGTCAAATTCGACGGCGCTTTAAGTTGTAAGCGCTCATGTAAGTAACTATACAACGGCACTTACATGAGTTTAGCGCTATTGTAACTAACTATACAACATCGCCTTAAGGTTAAGCGCTGTGGTAACTGACTACATCAAAAGCGCTTCACGGTTAAGCGCTGTAGTAAGTGCTAAACTATATTTGCCAAGTTCCTGCTCTGGGTAACAAAGATTTATTTTTGACATAATAAGGTGAGTCAAATTCGTCATGTTTCCGTCGATGATTACGGAAAACATATTCGTCATGTTACAATAGCGCTAAACATATACATCCATCGTAACTTATTTCATTCATGGAATATAAAGTTGCCACTAATTTACTGAATACATCGCGAGGCGTTTAACATTCTGCTATTTGACGGGTTTGTTGACCGTATGAGAAACGTGAAATATGAGGAATCGGTTAAATTCCTCTAATCCTTTGCGTTCTCATTGCGTCGTCGACGACCATTTTGCATCTCCTCATGAAATTACCCCGAATGCGACTTTCATATTCTGCATTCCAAACAACAATACTCTACAACCAAATCATTTTGAAAATCATTTAACCTTTGACAACAAATTAATTTAGTCAAAAATTTTGTGTCACAGCTCTATATATATACGTACCCGGAACTCCTCATACCAAATACTCTTAGCAGTTTGTGGGATCATGTGCCACGATGTCCACGACTCATCCCAGCATTTTGACATGCATTCTCTTGGAATCCTTGGATGAACGGTGAATGGCCAGAAACTGTTACAACGTTTGAGATCACATAATGGTTACAATTATCGATCAAAACAATCAATATATGAAGGGTACAATCAAATCTTACTGGTTTCTTTGAACAGGTGTAACATGCTGTCTACGATCGACACCAGGTGGGTTGACAACACGATCGAATGAAGGAGACATATTAACTATCAATTGTGTGAAAGTCTTGAGGGATTGAATGATTAAATGACTTCATAACACTTCAGATATATAGGGTTGTAGTGTCAAATATGTCGGTAACTATTAGCCACCGTCGAAAATTCGTCATGTTTCCGTCGATGATTACGGAAAACATATGGAAATTTGACGTTTATTATTAATGACGGAAAGGTGATGAAACGGTAACGGAAATTACAAACAGTACGGTAACTAAATCAGTAACGGAATCCGGACGGACATATGACAGAAGGTGTGACAATTAGTAACGGAAACCGGACGGGTATGTCACGGAAACATTACATATATTCGTTGACGAAGTAGTGACGGAAAGTCGACGGAAAGTAATTGACGGAATTGTGCTGGAATTGCAACGCAGAATTTATTTTGACGGAATCATGGCTGAAATGTGACGGTTTATTTATCGTCAGTTTGTCCTCCGACGTTATTACGACGGAAATTTTTGACGCAAATTCAGCAAAAATTTGTAGTGTACATACATGTTGCTATTGCTTCTGTTGCATAACAGATTTTTCGTAACAAAGCTCGGTCTGCTACTAACGTAAGTGTTGCATATAGTACATTACGCAATGCACAATGGTACGTTGGATTTGTCTGTGTTGCATTTTGATGCTTATGCAACACGTTACATAAGTAACAGATGTGTCGTCGTTGCGAGATGACTTATGCTACGTAGTATATGCGACAGCGTGTCTTTCCTCGTTGTATTTGTGTCAAAATGGTGTAGTGATCCCTCGTGCAGTAGATGCTTTCCTCTTCACGCGCATGCGTGATGCTTCCCTACATCCCTCGTGGATGCTTCCTCTTCACGTCTCGCGTGTGGATGTGTTCTTCATCCCTCGTAGAGGTGCTATTCAGCCGTCAAGACGGGCGTGCCATGTCTCGCTACGGTAAATGTGCCCACAGAGCTCTGAGATTCAAGTGTCGAAGAATGTACCACGGTAAGAAAAATGCTTATTATCAACAGCCGATTCCGTTGCTTTTACACTTTTTCCGTAAGAAATGTTATTAAAATTGACGGAATATTCCGTTGGAAAGTTGTTGATTATAAGGCTGTCGATTTTATCAAATCCGTCGATGTTAGCATCATTTACAACGGATATTTCTGTTGATTATATCAAATTAAAAGAGTGAAAACATCAAGAAAATCGACGCATAATCCGTTGATTTAAAGGTTGTAGCAATTAAATGTATTGACTATTATACCCTTTGCATTATTTACGACGGATTTATTCCGTTGATTTTATAAGTTGTAGGAAATAAATGTATTTACTATTATACACTCGTCGAACGCCACCGCAGCCTCGCCAGACCACCACCGCCGCCGCCTCGTCGGACGTACCCTACCGGACCTCCACGTCCTAGCCGGACCTACCCCGCCGGACCACCTCCTCCTCGCCGATCAGCCGCCAGACCTACACCACCACCCCGTCGGACCACCCCCTCCCCTCTCTATTCACTTTTTAAAAAATTAATAAATTTTGCATTTGCTAGGATTCGAACCCTAGCTCTCTACAAGAGTTATCTTGTCATCCTATGTTTATTTATGTATATATTCTTTATTTATGAATAAGTAAATTAGCCTTGTCATCTTATGTTTATTTATCTATGTATATGTTTTTTTTGTGAATCACTAAACTAATATAATAACTAGATAATAACTTACTTGTTGAAGTTTAATCAAAATCATAACCCAATGCACAAATTTTTTGTTGAATTTTATTTTTACTAAATTATACGAGCTCAAATGCTACCATATGCGTCCAATTCTTCTTTCATTTTTGTCACAACTTTAATCAGTCTACAGTTAAGTGTATTTAATTATATGACAAATCTATTTGATTTTGGTCATCATACTAACTGATAACAAGTGACAATTGTAAATTTGTTATTACATTTTTAATTTTGTGTGATTATTTGTTGTAAATGAATATTTTTTTTTGTAGTAGACGGTATTTGGTGAAGTAGTTTTGTTATGATCATTATTTCATCATTAATAGCATATAGCACATAAATCTCAATTTTGACGATTTTATATAAATATTATTAACAAAGTATTTTCCGTTGCATTTAATTTGTAGCTTATTACACATAAATCGCAACGGATTTATTTTCAACCAAAGTTTGAAGGTTTTATATATATAATATCAATAAAATATTTTTCGTCCAAATTAATTTGTAGCTTATAACATGTATATCTCAACGGATTTATTTCCAACCAAATTTCGACGGTTTTATGTATGTATTATTAACAATTTATTTTCCGTTGAATTTAATTTGTAGCTTATAACATATAAATCTCGACGGATTTATTTTCAACAAAAGTTCGAAGGTTTTATATATATTATCAACAACAAATTTTTGTTGAATTTAATTTGTCGATTATAATTCATAAATTTCCAACGGATTTATTTCCAACAAAACTTTTGAAGGTTTTATACATATTATCAACAAAATATATTCCGTTGGATTTATATCGTAGCTTATAACATATTTTCTTGTAGTGGCCGATTTGGGGTGGTGGATGTGCAGATCCATGCATGGTAAAGGTGCCGAACCCGGCATACGCTTCAGAAATGGAGAAATGGAGAAATGTACCAGATGATTTCGGATCCGATCAAAATGCCTTGCGAGAGCTTTGAAGATCAATATATATACTAGATGATAAGATGACATATACATTGTAAGGGGGCGTTCAATTGAGGACGGGTCTTATGGTGAGGGTGTAGGGACTAATCTGGGCCATTGGATGAGGTTCATCCAATGATCCACAAGCTGCCACGTGTCACATGTGGTAGTGGATTTTACTGTTTGCTTTTTGGTAGTGGGATTTTACTATTTGCTTTATTGGATTTTGGGTACTTGGACACGTGGCGCACCCACAAAGCACGGGGGGTTAGATGGATGATGATCTAATGGATGAGATTTGTCCCTACGTCCTTACCAAATTTGGGTGTCCTCATTTGAACACTCCTCTACATTGTAATGTTCTAACTATTGTACCCATCAATTACTAAAAAAAGTATGTAATTTTATTAATATAAAACCTAAATTAAAAACTGAACTATATTTCCAATTACGTGATTTTGATTCAAAACAAACAAACAATACTACGATGTTCTATTAAACGACCTAAAATTATCCTAAATATGCAACCATAAAAATTGAGCAACAATTATCCATCAATTTTCTTTTATTATTATTTAATTATAATAAACAATTGGATTTGATCTGTCAGTCTCCAACATCAGAGTTTTCGTTGAACAAAAGGTAGAGTGGATTTCTAGGATTCCTCTCAATCCAATCCAACCGATTTCAACTCTTCTTCCGATCTCCCTTCCCTTCAGAATCTTGCCTTGTTTTTTTCACCGATCGTCTGATTTCGCCCTGCACTCGTTTTTGTCGGGTTTGATATATTGATCTATTTGATTGTGTATTTTTAGGGCTTATAAGTGATATAGATTGGATCATTGATTTGGGGTTTTATTGATTTCAGATGTTAAGGATTGGTTTCAAATTGTTGTTTTTTTTTGTAGGTTTGAGTTAATTGAAGGGGATATGTATATTGAGGAGATTAAGGAAGGTGTTTGTGGTGATGATGTTGTGGTGGACAATGGTGTAGATGCTTCTGATGCCAGGAAGGTGCTGATTGGAGCTGGCGGGCGTCTGCTGTTTTACCCAACTTTATTTTACAATCTTATTAGGAATACTATTGAGGCTGAGTTCAGGTGGTGGGATCAAGTTGATAAGGTATATCAGATTGATGCAGTGTGCTTTTCACAAGGTTGATATAATATGAAGATTTGTATCTGTCCCGTATTTGATGTTACAATCTGATTTTTTGTTTTTCATTTTCGACTGTTTTTCTGGACTCATAATTGCTACTTATTCCGTATTCGTGTTAAACATTAGTTTTTGTGACTCATTAATTTTCGATAAACTCTAATCAAAGTCTATCAACCAGTTTATTCTGCTAGGTGCTGTACCATTTCCAAGCGATGTACATCGCTTGAGGGAGCTTGGTGTTCGCGGAGTAGTGACTCTCAATGAGTCCTACGAGACATTGGTTCCGCCATCTCTCTATCATGTGAGTGTTGACTGCTGAGTAGGCTTTTCTTAAGAAATCCATTCTGATGATGAGTATTCTGCAACGCTTCACGTATGCGTCTTTCATATCTATTTTTGTATTTTGTTGCAGTCTCTCTCTCCCTTTGTGTGATACAGAGATTGCTGTATTAATTTTATTGATATGTAGAAGTTCAATATACCTTTGAATCCCGTATGGTGAATCTGTTCTGGCTCGCCGATACTTCTTATTTAATGTTTTACCCTTTCATTATCTTTCTGGAGTTCATTATGCATTATCTGACTACAGGCCAATGGTATCAACAATTTGGTAATTCCTACAAGAGATTACTACTTTGCGCCTTCAATGAGTAGCATATGCCGTGCTGTCAACTTCATCCACGGTAGAGTGTATTATCTTACAAAATGCCCGTAGGACTCGTTATGATGATCAAATGGCTAATCTGATAAATCTTTTGTTTAGAGAATTCATTGCACGGACAACCCACTTATGTGCACTGCAAAGCAGGCCGGGGACGTAGCACTACTATTGTTTTATGCTACCTGGTAAGTGCAATAAAATCCACCCCATGTCATTTTGTTAATTCATTTTCTCATGTTTTTGCAAGATTTTATTTGTTATTGCAGGTCCAGCATAGGCAGATGACACCTGATGCTGCATATGCATATGTGAAGTCTATTCGACCACGAGTTCGTTTGGCCCCGGCACAGTGGCAGGTATATGCATCCATTCTCGCTTGGATTTACATATTTATTTTTGATGGCATATGCCTGAGGTTCATAGTGATCGTGGGATAATCTTTTCTTATGATATTTTTCTGAAGAATTTTGGTTTGAGGCTGACAGGCCGCTGCTTTTTTGAATCTTTTAGGCTGTACAACAATACTACTATACGAAAGTGATGAAGTTTGAAATTTCCAGTCACACAGCCAGATTACTAATGTCAATTTCTAAACCTTTGGGTGTCCAAGACCAAGATCTTCTACCATTTGATGACAACTCTGTCCATATAATTACCAACACT
The DNA here is from genome assembly GCA_033675395.1 of Rhodiola chrysanthemifolia. Lineage (NCBI taxonomy): Eukaryota > Viridiplantae > Streptophyta > Magnoliopsida > Saxifragales > Crassulaceae > Rhodiola > Rhodiola chrysanthemifolia. The sequence goes on from CM066204.1 coordinate 38,052,090, forward strand.
GATCTCGACGGTTATGATGGAAGCGTTGAAATGAAAGCTGCAGGGAAAGCCTTATGGGCTGATCTGAGTGTTCTGTATGGAGTCAGGATCGTTAGCCAAGCAGCTTTGGCTAGAGTCTCTTGCCTGTGGTTCAGTTATCGCTCCCAACAAAGTAACTCAAAGCTGAGTAGAGAGTACCAATGCTCCATCCAGGCTGATCAACTCGGTGGTCTTAGCCTCGACATCCATGTCTACTAATCCCAAAACCGAAGTCTTTACCTTTCCAGTTTCTGCGGAAAATGTATATAGTTACGTTGAATCTAATAGCGGTAGACTGCTTCACTGAGGCTACTTATCTGCCTCTGTGCATATCAGTTGTATATATAAGCTTTCATTTGGTCAGTTTTGTGTTTCTTGAAGGGCTCTTTCCCCAAGGAGGCCAATCAAAAGATGAAGAGATACAGCTTCCTTCTTGAGTCACATAACTTGTATTGAAGTTAAGTAGATCTGTTACATGAAGTTTGATATGTACATATTATGATGACCAGCATTCGGATGTCATATACAGGTCGATGATGATACATATACATAATTACACGATACAAGATGCAATGCATAGTTGCAGAAGATTATGGTAGCAGCAGGATGTATTGCTGGGTCAGTTCTTTTCACTTGTAATGCAGTTGATGCTGTCGTTATCGTCTTCAGTGGTATTGTAGTAGAGTGAGGATGACTTGCCGTCGAATTTGGACACAACAGTGTGTGCTGCCAATCCGCAGTAATGCCTATTCAGCCGAGCCTTGCAGATGCTAATGATCTTGTTGAACATGTTGTCACCCTGAATGATCCGTTGCTGTACAAACTCATCGAGTGGCATCCACTGTGACAATGCCCAAGAAAGATCAATGTTAGAAAAATGAAATTCGGGTTTTATCTGTCTGATTACACATCAATATGATTTGTTACCAGTACCTTTGCGGCCTGGATTTCTTGATCATCCACGTTTATTTCGGTTGACAGAGGTCTTAGCATGCAGATGAAGAACAAATCGGATTTCTCAAATGCTACATTGTGCGCGTGCCTGTCAGTAAAATTAGCGCAGTGAGAACTTAGGTATATGAGAGGTAGCCGTGGCATACCAGAGTTGTTTGTCTCTCCAATTTAATAGTTTAGAACAACGAATTACCTGAAAGCTATGACTTCAACAAACTCCGTATCAATCTGGAGGACAAAAATAATATGAATATTAGTGACAAGCCCTTGACATGACAAAAAAGATAAGGAAAACAAAGTTGGTTCGGAGATTCTTACTCCTGTTTCTTCTTTAACCTCTCTGACAGCTCCAGAATAGATCTCTTCAGACTGAAAGTTTCAGCAAGGAATCAATCAGCACGTAATATAAGAAGAGTCAATCAACTAGGTCAACTTAATAAAATGAGAAAACAGATGATGGTAAGGGTACCTCGTTAATGAAGCCAGTTGGTAATTTCCAACAATCAAGGAAGTCAGGGTCGCAATATTTCTCTTGCACCACGAGCACCTGGTTGTTATCAGGAACAAATGATTAGATCATTAGATCAATTTTCAGTCCTTTTTTTTTGTTGCTTTAAAAGACAATTTTGAAGGCTAGTGATTACCTCATTCCTGTCATTGATCACAAAGCCACCGACGCCTACACTATGTGATGCATTGGCAGGAAGCATAGATGGTCCTTCAGGAATCCAGTAAGTCAGCATAACATACCCTTTTTCCGCATGATGGTACTCAAAGCCTTCCTGCAGTTAAGAGTCCGTTCTTTCTGATTAAAAAACTTAACTGAAGTACTCAAATGAATTTAACTTAAAACGATAGTATCAACCAGTAATAAAGATTGGATTACAAACTTGATTTCTCTGCACCAAGTATTAACTAATAGTTAAGCTATATCTTGCGAAAGCTACCTTCACTGCAATTGGGACAAGATCCGACCGGTCTCTTAGCAATTTTAGCCAGACTCCCTTCTTCCCCTGCGGTCCAGTCACAATAAATTACACAAACAAGCGTTGAAATAACATTCGAAACTCTGAAGTTTTTAGTCTAACAAGCAACCTTTGATCTCCAATGCAATAAAGACGCACGCAAACTAGCAATGAAATTGACAGGACTCTCTGGCAGCCTTTCCGAATCAATGACTACCCCGTCATACTCATCTTCCGTCGCCTCCAGTAATCTACTGTATCTGTGAAAAAGACTAAAAACCGCTTCACTCTTTTCGTTGATTTGATACAAGCTACCAGTTCCCGGTCCAATTCTATCCAAACTGACTGAACCATTCAGTTTACTGGACAAGTTCGAATAAGACGCCTTAACAACCATCCCTGCACAAATCAAACAATAAAAGATCCTCATAACCAGATCCTAAGCATATTCATTTCATACAGGCATTTCAACAAACACTTATCAGGCACGTTAAAAAAATGAAAATTTGGGAAAAACTCAACAACTCACTTCTCCAAGAAAACAGCTGATGAGACTTCTGACCCAATTCAGTGTCACCCCTGAATTTCAAGCCAAGGAATCTACACTCCATTAGGGACAAAAACCCTCTTCAAATCTCAGAGCTACAATTCACTACTTAAACTGACAACAGCAAGCCACAAAACCCACCACTAAAATCACAAGTTCAGAATCGATCGAGCATTAAACATTTGTATTTCTGGCTGTACTGATTCGAACGTATCGATCAAAGGACAAGAAAATGGCTTGGAATGCATCGATGATCGGAGTGAACAATTGGGGTTATAAAGCAATGTGAGTCAGAGAAAACAAGTGTGGAAAGAGGTCACATCAGCAGCAGAAGCGTCATCGTGAATCATTGAAAATGCCAGATTTTTTTCTGGGCTGGATTTTGCGATTGAGGTTGTGGATAAGGAATGTGTTTGGAACACGTTGACATGGAATCAAAATCAATTATAGGAATCTTTTATGCACGTACAAAACGAGAAACAAATTGATTCTTTTATTTTATTTATTCAATTTTTTGTTAGACATTTTATTTATTTAAATGTATTTTTTTTTGTCTTTTGGGTTAAATGTATTTTTTTTTTCCTTTTGGGTACACGGGGTCGGTGATGTGGTTTTGGAGAAGAAGATAAATCATAAATGTGTGAATGGAAATGGAAATGGAAATGATGTTATTATACAGTTGCGTGAATGTATTGGAGCATTTTTTGGAAAGTCATTATAATTAAAAAGACAATTTGCTGCCACCGGCCATGTTTTTAAAAAAACATTATTTATTTAGATTAAATTGGTATTTTGATTGTGCGCGAGTGTCAAGTAAAAGTTTACTAGTCCAAAAATGTTCTGTTTCAGTTATTAAAATGATTATTGCAAGTAAGTATGTACTAAAATGAAGCTGGTGACCTTTTTTATTGATCGGTTACATTGATGCATATGTTTTAATTGGATGTCTATTGTATGTTCTGAGCTAGTGTCGTTAGTGAATATATAATTGGGGTATAGGGTATGTGTTTCAAGTCTTTATTGGTTTGCGTAAAATCGAAAAGTAGTACACGATATAATTAACACCTTATAGTTATCGATTAAAAAGTTCAGTGAAAAAAAACGAGTGCGTGCTAATGCAAAATTGGAAGATCCATGCATTTATTAATTTGGAGGGGTCATATTTGAACACTCCTCTTTATGGCAATGTATCATATATTAGATTGATAAATTATGATATCAATGATTATGATGCACAACATGTCACAGGGTGTTGGCTTGTTGGTTAAGGAGTCAGACATGAATCCTTACACACCGGGTTTGAATCTTGGGGTCACCAATTTTCTCACAATTTTGTGAGATTTTCCTCTTCTTTCTTCCTTTCCCTCTTCCCATCCCGCCTCGCGCGTGGATGCTTTCTATTTCCATCGTGTTATCCGAATATGTATTGAGATGTTATGAATCGTTTTACCCCTCCATAAAAAAGAGATTATACACAACATAATAATAAGTTAAATTGTGATAGATGAGTTTTTGGAAGAGTACGAAGGTGTCGAGTTGATTAGAATTTCAATTTCTTCAAATTAGACTTATTATCTTGTCTATTGAACATCACATTCAACAAAATATGTGTCAGCATCTTCTCTGGTACATACTGTTTGATATCGTGTGTTAATACTAATCTTGCTCCGACAAATAATGATAAAAACAATGTGATTCATGCAAAAATATGCGTACAGTTGTGTCGTTTTGTATATGTGCGGATTTTTTTTGATTGGTGGGTACAATTGATTCAGTACAAGATCGTCTAAGCTCATAGCTATCATCTATTACAATTTTCTAGAAATTGAAGCGTGGTCTCGTGAGACACCTCCACTACTAATTTATCCAAAATTTTCGTCTTCAAGAATCCGCCGGAAAAGGGACGGAAAGTTGACGGAAAAACGTGAATTTCCGTCAACTTTCCTTCAACGGCGATGATGTCGGAAATTTTCCCGACGGTAAATATTTTCCGTCGACATTTCGTCGTATTATTCCGTCAACGTGCCGTCCCTATTCCGTCATAGTTCCGCTACATATAATTCCGTGTACGTTCCGTTGATATTCCGTCATAGTTACGTAAAACGTTTCCGTCTAGACTCCGTATACATTACGTTCGAATATTTTCCGTCAACATTCAGTGTATATTCCATCTATATTATATTCCGTCATTACTCCGTCGTAGTTCCGTTTTCTTTGTTCCGTCCATCTTTCGTCTATATTACGCTACTCACATTTCCGTCATTGGTCCGGCATAATTCCGTCAAAATATATTATCGGCAATAATCCATCTACACTCCATCATCTTTATTTTCCGTCTACATTCCGTACACATTACGGCAACCTTATTTTCCGTCCAAATTCCGTCAATATTCCATCAATATTATTACTCCGTCGTAGTTCCGTCATTATTACGATACTTTTAGTTCCGTCATTGTTCCGGCAATTTCCGTCAATATTATTATCGTCAATTTTCCATCTACACTCCCTCATCTTTATTTTTCCGTCTACATACCGTCTTGTTTCCGGCACAGTTATAAATAACCTATTTTTGAATTTAATTAAAATCGTTAAATTGAGAAATTCGAAATAACAAAATTTGGACAAAATTAAATGTCTAATTAACAAAATCAACTATTAAAATTCGAAATTGAGAAATAATTCGAGTCAAACAAAAATTAAAATGTCTAATTTCTGCGGTCTTCATTCGACCCCTGATGGCCATCATGGTTTCCATCCAAGCTTCGACTGGAGGGCGGCTGGTATCCAGGAGTACTGAGCATCCTCATCATAGCAGCTTGCATTTGCATCATTTGGTCCATGCTCTCCCTCAGAGACTCCTGTTGTTGTTGCATGGTCCTCAAATCAGCCTCCTGTCGGGATTCTATGCGCTCTAAACGCGGCACAAGCTCCTGAGTGTAATCGTTCGATGATTGGCTCCTTGCTGCTCCTTGCACGCTGGCACACGACTGGCTGCCCGTTGAAGAGTACTTGTCCGACACTAATGTTGCTGCAGGACCATACAGATACGGTATCCCCGACCTTGGGTGAACTCCCATGACAGTTGCAGCGGCCTCTACCAGCTTTTCATCCGGTACCCTTTCATCTGCAACGCGATCCTTCAGGACTAGAGCTTCAGCATCAGCAAGCTGTTTCTGCACATTTGTACAAATGAAACAAAAAAGTTGTGAGTCCCAAATATATGTAATAAAAAAATACAATTAGAAACATATTAGTTGTCAACACTAATTATACATATTAAGATAAACAAATGTAATAAACAAATATAATTTGTTGTGTAATACCCTTTTGTTCTCCCAGTCGGGTATCAGATACGTCCCATCCTTCCGCTTGTATTTCTTGTCAAACAGATCAGTTAGCAACACTTGTCTTTTATTGTCCTTTTCCTGGAAATTTAATGATAAATGTGTTGTGAAAATTTTAAGTATTTAAGCGTAAAAATTGAATTATTACCATCTTCGCATGGTGAAAGTGTGCCGGTCTTGACCCAAATGCGTGCAATCTCGGGCCGTTTCTGGCAATGTGGGCAGCATAAGTTTGCTTGTTCTTTTCACTGCGGGCTATGAATGATGGGTCCGTATTAAATCGAGCTCTTCCCGCATTTATGTGATCTTTGGTCAACCATTTCGGCCCTTTAGTTTTCCCGGTTCGCAAACCTCTCCACGCATCTTGTAGAATCTTAGCCGCCTTCTTCCTAAAGTTGGCCTCAATTTGGTCGGTGTGGATCGAATCCCACCGGTACAAGCTCTACATATACATTACATAGTTGTGTTACGAACAATGTAAAAGAATCACAAAACTATGTAATTGAAAACAAATTACCCAAAAAATAATGCAACTGCTACAATTTTACTACATTTTACCTTGAAGTGTCGAAACCACTTCACCGGAGCTTGTGGATCACACGTCTCCATTGTCGTCCAACCAATCATAAAGCCAAGTCCAATACATTGAAGCCCGATTTTGTTAACAGCCGCAGGAGGGTCAAAGCTGAAAAAAATACAAGGTGTAACATTTATAATATGGTTAGTATAAACAAGCTGCACAAATTTATGTACAATAAAATTACTCACTTGTCATCCCCAGCTGGAGTGATCCAAGGCCGACTATCATGTGGCATTGAACCCAACGGTGTCTCCTCACTGACTCCGCCACCGGCCGAAGTCCCTCCTCTAACGAACTCTGGCCGAATTGCGTCATCATGACGAAGGTGAGGCCCTCTCTTCGGCATCCTCGTTAACCTCCCTGTTCACCCCCGCCATATGAAACAAGTCGTCGATTGAGTAATCATCCACTTCTGGTAAGACTCTGTCGTCGTCCATAGGATCCACAGTAGGGTCCGGTACATGCATAGAAGGCCTGTAAAACTCTGGACTTGGACGTCTGTCCCCGGTTGACGATGGTGTAATTTGCCTGTCCTCACCCCCTTGTCTCGCAGGGGTATGATCCTGTACCGGAACAGAAGGTCTGCTGTACGCATCTCGATTTTGAGTGTTTTCCCCAGCTGATGGCTGCTGTTGCATGTCCTGACTCAACTGTCTTGGCTGGCTGACGAACTTTTCTTTTTCACCTCTAAATAGTATCAATGAAGAGAGGGTCGGTAGTAAGTCAAAACATTTATAATGACCGGTAGGGTACCGGGTCGAACCCAAAGGAGCAAGCCAAGCACACGCACTATTTAAGATTGTGTTTCCATTCGGCTATTCTAAACCAAAAATGTGTAAAAGGGTGTATATATCTAAATCCTATGTGGCGAGTAATTAGGGATAAAAGATAAGTAGGAGGTGTTTCGAGGGGTTACTCCCCTCCTTGGCAAATTCCAATGATCATGTATACAAGAGTTTAATCATTTAAGAGGTTGATAGGTTTAAAACCTAGCTTAGACTAGAATTGAACAAACCATGCATGTTTAATCCTAGTCAAGCCATCTTAGCTAGGATCTCACTAATTAAAGAGTATTGATCCACTATATAGCATTTACTCCCATAAATGCTACATGCATAAAGTTCTAGTTTACCTCTCACCATGCATTTACTCTCATAAACGTTGGTTAAGTTCAATTTTACTACATCCAAACCATCACTAAGCTCTTTCAATACTTAGATCAAAGTTCTAACACAAACATGTCACTTAGGCATTTTATCAAACACTTAGAGACATGTCTAACATGAAGAGCATAGTAAAATGAAATCAACTTCAATAAATCCATTCAAATGTGTATACAATGATCATTGAGTACCAAGGAGGATCATAAGACCCTCAAAACACAAGATCCACTACTCACACATCATGTAAGACAACATGGTGTGAGTAGGGTTTTTACACAACAAGTAGAATAGAAGAGGGATAGAAATAGGATGATTAATCCTTGAACTCCCTTGATCTTCACTTCTCCTTGGTTGGATGATGATTGATGACCTTGGTTGACCTCTTTTCTTAATCTTCTTCTCCCCAAAAACCTCCACACATTGGTCAAAAAGCCCTCTTTCTATTTATAGCCTCGGGTAGGGTTTTTGAAGCAGCAGAGTTCAGCCGGTCGGCTGGATTCTCCGCCGGTCGGCTGGGAATGGACGATTGGCATTGAAGATGAAGTGCAGAGTTCAGCCGGTCGGCTGGATTCTCAGCCGGTCGGCTGGGAATGGACGATTGGCATTGAAGATGAAGTGCAGAGTTCAGCCGGTCGGGTCAAATGTCAGCCGACCGGCTGGAACTTGCCGAGCCTTTTTTGTTGTCTTCCCGTCCGAATTTGGTCTTGGCTTCAACTACAAAGTTGTAGCACTTTGAAATACCTTTCCAACAAGCTAAAGATCAGCCAAATCGGACACCGTATGCGCCCTGGGCGTCCAAAACAATGTGCAAAGGTCAATATGCTCGGTTTTGCCCCGGAACTCCTTGTTTTGCGCCGAAACTCAACCAATCTTCACATTTAGGCCTTGACCATGGGGGAAACTTGTTTTCTACCTGAAATGTAGAGATAGAGGTCAAATGACATCAAAATATCGTCGAAAACGATTCAAAACTATAGTGAAGAATGACGATAAATGAGTCGAAAACTCGACTCATCACTGGCGTATCTCAGTTAGCCACGTTTGTAATGAAGCCCCTCTACCAGCCACGGTATTCCTTTTACCCTGAACATTTCGCTTGAGTGGTGTCATTTACCCTGCCACAAAGTTTAAATTAGTATTTTCAAAACACAAATAGAACACATTGTTCTTGTAACCACATTTTCAACCAAATCTGTATGACAAATTTAAATTTAACCCAAATCAAGAGTATCAAAGGCAATATTGTACCTAAGGTCGATGAGCTACAGGCATTTCATTATCAGAATATGACAACAAGGTCAACAGATTTTATCAACAAGGTCACAACACGTACAGCTAACACAGAGGGCATAAACACAATTTGTCAGGCGACCTGTTTGGAACATTTTTTGTACAGAAATTCTATCAGACACACAAGCACACACGAAGACACGCCGAACAAAGAAATTTGCTTCCGAAATCGGACACACGCGCATAATATTTCACACACTTTTTATACAAATTGGATTCGAACAAACAAACAACCGCAGCCGAACAATAGAATCACGAACTGAACTGAAGTGCACAGAAAGCATACCCGGGCTGCTTATGCAATTGGCACAAAATCGGATTGCGACTCGGCGGCGTACGGCGGACGATTGTGTTCGCAGACGGATAATGAGGGTTTTCCACTGCGCATGTAACTTCAATTCGCTTGGTCCAAACAAAATGTATTTAGTCTATTTTTGCCAAAATTATTTAACTTGTCTACTCGGGCGAATACGGCGGGGTTTTTTTAAGATATGGATACGACATCGCTTAGTTTTATAGGCGCTGTCTTAATAACATATTACGGCACTTTTTAACATAAGCGCTGTTGTTTACTGATTTAATACGACGCTTAACTTAAAAGCGCTGTTATAGGTGTGGCATACGACATCGCTACTCAGAAAGGCGCTGTGTTTTTATTAATTATGACATCGTCTATTTAAGCAGCGCTGTTTCTGCGTTCCTTTTAACAGCGCATATATATTAAGCGCTGTTTACTTATCATATTTCCAGAAAATTACATTACACAAAACGTTCCATCCCTTTGCATTAATAAAAACACAAAATTGATGATTACAAATACATAATCTTTTTCTTTACGTAATAATTATGTATTGATTCCCATTCACATTTTATTTACCATGTAAACCATACATTAATAAAGAATTTTAATATACCACCTATTTTTTTGAGATTTTGAAATTTTAATATCCTAATATCCCACATTGCCAGATTTAGAAATTTTAAAATCCTAATATCCCACATTGCTCGATGTCAAAGAGTTGGATTCACACGTGATTATAAAAGGGGAGAGTAAAACCCAATACATCTACAACACCAAAATCCTAACTTTTGGGCTACACTAATCCTTCGTCTCTGGGTTCTTGAGTGCCCTTCGGATATTTGTGTAATAAGCTTAATTTTCTCCGCACAACGCTTCATGAACTTCTTGTGTTGCCATTGTGCCTTGTCAAGAGAAGTTCATGAAGTGTTGGCCGAGAAGCTTAGGTTAAATCATACTGAAAATACAATGAATGTTCAGACTAGGGACAATGGCTCAATGCCTCAATTAATGATCAGGATTCACTCACGACGATTCGTCAGACTCTTCTTCGGTATCTGGATTATCAGCTACGTGCTCGTCGTTCCCGTCCTCTTCTTCGGTGTCGTACTCATTCACCTCATCATCAGCGAGGTCCCCTAAGGATCCGATTTCGTTGACCAATACAGGCATTTCAGTTCCCATTGCACCCTCATCTTGGAACGGAACATTTGCTACCTCCATGTCGATTGCGTTTGTTGGTTTCACAGGACAAATTGCTACCCAACCCTGATTATTTTGTCCTGCTAATCCCGGAAATGTAACATAGTAAACTTGCACAGCTTGCTGGGCAAGAATGTAAGGGTCGTAATGGGGGTATTGTCTATGAGTGTTCACGATGACAACTCCGTTAGACGGGTATGACCTAACAAACTGAGGGTCGTACCAACGGCACTTGAACAAGACAACCTTTAGGCGATGGTAGCTTCTACATCTCATATGAATTATTTCTTCAATCACCCCGTAGTAATGTGTACCCTCTGTTCCCTTCACGTAAACATTACTGTTCACCATGTTCCTCCCTTCACCATGGCTTTCAATGTGAAACTTGTAGTTGTTCACTTTGTATGTCGCCGAACATGCAACGTCGGATTGGAATCCAGCGGACAAGTAGTGAATCCATTGTGGTAGTCCTATTGTTTCTCCAAGCTCCCAAACCTGCACATAATATTAAGCGGTGTTCATGAAAGTGCAAGTACATTTTAATTTGCTAGATAATGGAACGAAATTTGATTTGATACTACTTACATGGGAATTCAGCCATTCTGGGAATTCAGTTAATACGGCATCGTATATTTGCTGATCATTAAGTCGCGGGCGTCTTTGTCTTAAACCGGTCTCAAATAATTCCAAATATTGTTCAAGTTCAGGGGTGTTGCTGAAGATGTAATGAGTTGCTTTTTTAAATTCTCGGCTGTCTAATACCCTCCTTTTACTTTTGCTGCCACCAACTCCTGGGTAATTGAAAAATAGAAATCTGAGGGTCCTCGAAATCTGATGTCCCAACTTCGTTTCGTTTGTATCGTACGTCGGTTGTTGTTAAATCCGGACTCCAAATACGAAGTCTCCAGCTGTATGTATGCGTTAACAATACTTGCTTCCACCACAGCTCTGTTTGCCTTATGGCCCAACTGTTTAAGACGGTATATGAAATGCTCAAACGGATACATCCAACGATAATGTACTGGTCCACCAAGTAGGACCTCATCAGCCAAATGAATTGGTAGGTGTTCCATTGAGTCGAAAAATGAAGGGGGAAATATGGACTCCAGCTTACACATTGTCACCGATATGTTGTTCTGCCAGTGTTCCATCCGCTCAACGTGAAGGGAAGATGCACATATATCTCGGAAAAATGTACACAACTCGGATACAGCTTCCCAGATCTTATTTGGTAAAAACCCCTTGAAAGCAATCGGCATGAGTCGCTCTATAAATACGTGTGCGTCGTGCGACTTGTAACCAACAAGTTTTAGTGCACTCAGATCTACTTTGTTCCCCAAATTAGATGAAAATCCATCAGGAAACTCCAGTGACTTCACCCAAATAATAACAAGTTTCTGTTGTTCTCTCGTAAGCTAATACTTACCCTTATTCGCTACCAAACGACCGCGTCAAGTTTTCAGTTCCAATTCTGGTCTTCGACAGTACAACCCGATATCTTTTCTACACTTCACACCGTCATCTTTTGTTTTCCCCTTTACATCTTCTGTTTCATCTTTTGGTACTTGCTTTCCAGGTGACCCCGGTGACGGCTGGTCAACTTCTTCGCCACCACCACATGGACTTGTATTTGAAGACGAACATTGTCTATTATTGTTGTATTCGTCGTATCTGTATTTTTCCATACTGAAGCTATGCTCTCCTAAACATTCCGAGCCATTATCACATGGATAGAATCCATCTTGAGCGGAACAAACATATCCTTCAGAACCACTTGATTCTTCATTAGACATCTCCGCAAACAAACGATCGGCAGAATTCAAACTCATTATATGAAATTGTTGGGATGAAAATGTAAGGACAAGAGCTAGTGCGTTTACTTATAGGGTGGACGATATCTGGTTCCGTCGTATTTCAGTTATTATTCCGTGACTCTTACCAACGGCGCTTCTTTCTAAGCGCCGTCGGATTTATGTACTGAGACAGCGCCTTAAGTTAAGCGCTGCCTTTATAAAAATAAACGGCGCTTTCATTAAAGGCGACGTGATAAATAACTTAAAACGGCGCTTTTCATATATAGGCGCCATTATATGTGTAATGAACACGGCGACTGAAGAAGAAACGCCCTCGAACCCTAAAAATTACAATTCAACACATTTTTTAACCAGACTGGTAAATTCCCTTTACGCCGACTTATTCGCCCGCCGTACGCATTTCACTTTCGCGGAGGTTTAATTTTGTCGCCCATGTATATGTCGTTTAGTTGTCATCGTATTTCGGCGCTTATTGTCTCTGTTCTGCATAAGTTGCCGGCGTACGGATGTATTCATTTAGTCAGGGTACTCAGTTGAGGCAACTGATTATTATTCACTGTGAAACTATGAGAATGTAGGGAGGCTGTAGTGCGAAAGTGATTGTACAAACCAAGTACAACAGTAAAATACTTCTCTGTTTCGGCATTGTAACATGCCGTCATATGCTTATGCTGTTTACTCGCAGGACGATGGTTAACACACCAAGTAGTGTTGACAGAGCATCATTAGCGACAGGTAATAAAAAGTCGAAACGTAAACAAAGGCGTGCAACCCTTCTGACCAGTTTAATTGACAAGCATAAAGATGGCACAAAGGAACCGGTCACGATAGCAGCAGATGGAACTATCAACGGTGAAGTAGGGAAATCATTCAGAACATACATTGGTAATACCATACAGTATGTTAATACATTAAATGCATTATGTGGTATTTATACGTTAATCTGTGCGTTCGGTACATGCAGGTCTGGTTGCGAAAAAGCATATGCCAATTACATATGAAAAATGGACGTTGGCAAGCCCGGAGCAGAGGGAGTTGGTGTGGGAAGAGACTTTGGTCCGGATTATTAACTGTGAAACGATTAATTGTTAACTTTATACCTTATGCAACTATTAACCATTCATTTAATTATGCAGAAAATATTTGATGTGCCTCAGAATGACTTAACTACGGTGTTAAAGAGAACGGAGATGCGGGCAGCGGCTAAAATATGGAGAGAATTTAAGAGTGAGCTAGCAAATAAGTACATTTTTGGTCCGAAAGAAGGAGAGGACCCACGACAGATGTATCCGTTTATTGATACGGATCAATGGAAGTCCTTTGTGGAACAACGTCTGACTCCCGAGGCACTACAACTTAGGGAGTTGAACATTGCGCGAGCCAAAATGAACCGGTATCCGCATACTACGTCCAGGGGCGGGTACAAGAAGGCAAAAGCGGATATCGTCGCGGAAAAATTAGCGGAGATGGAGGCTCAGGGTTTAATATCCCCGGGGGATGACCCTGAAATCGATGTTGGAAGGCATGAGGTTTGGAAGAGGGGGCACCAAAGGACTAATAAAGAGTACGTGAATGACCATATGAGGGAGGTTGCCGACAAAATTATAAGTTCTATGATTACAGTAAATAATTATGTAACTCTCTGTGACTGTGATGAACGTCCATTCACTTCGGTATCAGGATGAATTGGAGAAGCAAGTGAGGGACGGAAAATTTATATGCCATGGTCGACGTGACATATTAACAGAGGCCATAGGAAAGGACGAGTACCGTGGACGAACACGGGGGGGTGGGGTGTTTGGTAGGTTGGAAGAAAGTATTTGGGAAGCAGTCATCTTCGTCGACCACACAGTCCACTGTCACTTCGCACGCTCTTACGATTCATAGCCCTCAAATTGGTTCCGATGATGACCCATTTGGAGATATACCCAAGGTAATATTCAGGCCTTTTTTAAATTACGAAGAAATTTCAATTTACTTCGTTACTGTGTCTGAATTTTTCCATTTCAGGTTGGGAAGAAATGCTTGCTGCACGTGGAAGGAGGAGGTTCGGATCAGGGCAGGATACTTGTAGCACTTGGTAGAGTGATGCGAGGACGCTTCGTCCGGTGTCAAGAGCTGCCTGATGAGATGGTGAAGGTGGTTGTAGAGATTGATCTTGAACCATCGGCAGAGCTTCCAATGAAGTTGGGGCTCAAGGAGAAAGTATCAGATGCACTGGGTGATTTTGTGGGATGGCCGAAATGTCTGGTAGACATTGATGAAAAGGTAGCTGATGAGTAAATTCAGTTATATGACAATAAACACCTATAACTATAGCAATGTGAATAGGTTCATCGATTTTTTTGTTTCCCGCACAGGGATATGACGAGTACAGATTTTTCAAACTCCAATGCAGCAGTTTTGACAACGAAACTCTTGAAGGAATGACAATGAATTGCCGTTTTTTGTACGAACACGCGAAAATGATGGCCACGTCGACTGTCTATTCGGTGTACATTGCTAGCGAAGTTTTCGGTGAAGATTGTTATATCCAGCTGGAAAAATCTGACATTTTGCAGTTCACCTCGTTGGAAGCTTTGAGTGCAACCGCAGTTGAAGTGTACATAGGGTAAATATTTTTATTATTATTATTAATTGTTGTTAACAATGAAATTTTTTGACTGGCTCACTTAGTTATTCAAATGGCAACAGATTTATACACGATAAGATCCCACCGGGCATTAGGTTTGGATACTTCAGACCGAGTCATATGAGTCCGTCCGTCGCATTCGAAACGCGGGTGGGTTGCTTCGAGAGGAGATTGCAAATGCCAGACTACGTTCATAATTTTTGCTACTTCCTCCCCTACGTCCATGTCAAAAAGTAAGTTGATATTTATCGTATTGTTCTGTGTTTTCGATGAAATGCATTGTATATGAATATAACATTGACATAATTATTTATTAGGTGACATTGGATGTTAATTGTCATATTCCCTGAGAAGCGCTTGGTCCTTTGGCTTGATCCACTCGCAAACCCACCGGTGGATGATGCAATCAACTTCGTCAACACGTAACGACGACTATGCTAATCCGCTATTTCTTACCAGTACTATATGTGCTATAACTTATATTAATTACATTAATGTTACAGGGCCATGCGTACATACTTCAATCTCCCATCAAATTCACCTATAAAGTGGAGGACTGTAACGGTATGGACTTAACAAATAACAACAGAAAAGATTATTCCTTTACTTAATATGTTTGGTTTAATTTTATAAATCATTTCTTATTTCAGTGCCCCAGACAGCCCTTCAACACTGAAGTGTGTGGCTACTACGTGTTGCAATATATTCGCGACATAATGAAGTTCGTTCATCAAACCAATGGATCTCTTCATGACGACATCAGACAGGTAAATATATGCCCCGATAATAATAGATCATCAACCATTAGTCTACATATCGTTAAATTTGATAACTGTGCGCTTTTTCCCCAGTCTTTCCCAACAGGAGAGGACTCGTATGGTAACAATGTCCTGAATGATATGAGGTGCGACTTTGCTAATGAATTGATAGATTACTTGCGACAATCAGATAATCCAGTGTAAATCACGTCATATCCAGTGTAAATCAACGAATGCGGACTTAAACGAATACAAATGTTTTGTATATATATAATGATGGGCAATGTAATTTGTTTGTTTTTGTTGATAATATTTAGCAATGTAATCGGGAGTCAATGTATATTAAAGAAATGGTATTGTGCACGGGATTGTTTGGAACAATCAAAATTATCAATTTTTATTCACACTTTCGACAGCGCTTAATGTGGAAGGCGCCGTTTATAATGACAATTACGACAGCGCTTTGTTTGTTAGGCGCCGTGTATAATGTACTTAAGCAACGCCTTATGGGTAAGCGATGTTTTAAGTATACCTGATGCAGCGCGTATTAATTAAGCGCTGTCTATAGAGTCCCAATTTCAAAATTTTCAAATCAATTCAATTTTACAATTTGGATTTCTGGTAATAATCAATTTTTAAAGATATAATCAGTATGCCTTAACGCATTTCAAATTAATTGTATTCTACGAGTCCCGATTTCGAACATAAATTTGCAGCCGTTTAATCCGTTGGCAATTTCCAAGTACAAATTCAATTCGAACACATATATGATTGTAATATAAAATTTATGACATAATTGTAAGACGTTGCAAATCACAAATCTATTTAATTCGTTGGCAATTTCCAGTATATGTTGCATTTGTCCGTCATATTGCCGTCATTATTCCTTTACAAAGTTCCCGTTAATTATAGACTGTTGCTGAATTTCCGTCTCTATAACATGTTATTTCCGTCAAGAGATGACGGAAAATTGACGGAATTTGGACGGAACAATTTATGCAACCATATTTCATTGTTGCGATATATATATATGAGAACTCTTGAAATCATTCATCCCACCACATTCATTAGCAACATACTTCCTTTCAATCGTCAACATGTGTCCTTCATTTGACCGTGTGAGTTTCCCTGACAATCCACGCGGATTTGCTCGTAGAGATCACGTTGTACCGATTGGCAGACACGCGTAACAACTTACTATTGTCCTCTTCATATTGTCTGTTTTGATAAACGCGGCCGTTATGTAATCCCTACTTCTGTAACAGTTTCTTCCCATTCCCTGTTCATCGAAGGATTGCTCAAGAATGCATCTTAAAATGTTGGGACGCAACGTGGGCATCATGGACCATGATCCCAGACAGCATCAAGGAAATATGGTTCCAGGAGTTTCAGGTACAAAACGATAACTCAGAAAATGTTTTACTTTCCTTTGGATGACAAAAGTTAACGGGTCTTACCAATGATTTGCTTGTAGAGTATAGCTACCTGGGATGCACAATATGACAGTCGCATTCGGGGTAATTTTATGAGGAGGTGCAAGATGATCTTCGATAATCATCGTACGATGCGAAGGACAGGAAGGAATTCACTTTTGTCTTTGTCAACCAACCCGTAGATTGCATAATGTTGGACTGCTCACGATGTTGTTACAAATCAATCAGTGACAACTTTGTATTCAATGAATTAAATAAAATATAGTGCTTTCCAACTGAATTCGTAACGCAAATTGACAATATTAACCCCTAATTAAGTAATGGTTTTTATATAATAAATTATATTTGAAATCATTTGTGTAACGCAGATTGATTATACATTAAAATTAATTGATAATACACTACAAAGTAATATAAAAACAATTTCCGAAAAATATGGTTCGCAAAGAAGACAGCGCTTCCCTGTTGAAGCGATGTCTTAATTGATATTATAAACGGCGCCTTACAAATTAAGCGATGTCTTCAAGTAACTGAACAATGACGGAAATGTGTTGACGGAATTGGTGTTGACGGAATTATAACGGAAATATCTCGAAATCATTGCTGGTGACGGAATGGAGTCGTAAATGTATCGTTTTATATACCGTCGCCGTTTCTTCTGACGTTATTGTGACGGAATTTTTTGACGGAAAATTTGGAAAAATTTGTAGTGCTCCCCCATCCAAGTCTCTTGGCATCATATATCCACCACTGAAGTGCAAGTCTCATCAGACATCTCTGCCAATCTACCCCTCTTTCGGCACCACTTATCACCACTGAAGCGCAATTATAAACTCCATCATTTCGGAATGAAAATCCATGTTGATAGCACAATCACTAACCTGCAAGATACAACTCACGTCCACGATGGACGAATAACAAATCCACGCCTAAACGGGATTAATCACAAGTCCACATCAAAGATGAGACTAATGACACTTCCAATAATTGGAAGATAACATGCCTTTGGTGAGGTTTGAACCCTTGACTTGTACTATTGTATATGTGTGGATTAAGATCATGATATATACATATAAGCATTGTGTACCTTTTTCATTGTTGTTATTCGGTATATTGATTTACTCAAGTTTCGGACAATATTTTATGAATTATTGATATGATGTTAGACTAGGAATCTTCATCTGGAAGCATGTGGTTTTTGAGACAGATTGTAAGGAGATAGCTGAAGCTATTAATTTCAACTTCAACAATGAAGCTTCAAAGGTCCCTTGTTTTGAAGTGTGTTATGTTTGATCATGGTTTGCTGGTCTTTTTTGGGCCATTCTCAACCTTGGCCCACTTCCGTGGTTGAAGCCCAATAGCCCAAGCCATTTCCAACATCTTGGGAGTTCACCCTAATTGAAACGGATCAGTTTTAGAGGTCATATTAAATCAAAATATTCTGCGTCACCCGTCTCAAGCTATTTCAAATCACAGAGATACACAACTGAAGCGGCTCAGTGTTTGTGCGGATTCCAGCAAGTTTCTTCCAGCGACGACTGCAAGATTTAGGCGTTTCTCTATCGTCGTGAATCTCTGTTCTAGTAGAAGATCCAGCTGAGTGTAGGTAGACATCCAGGAGCTATTTTTGGATCGTCTGGAGGGAGCAGCTCAGATCCACCCTTCGAGTCGATCTTCGCCTTTAAAGGGGTCTTTATACTCTTTCTTAGCTTCTCCTTCAGTCGTGTCTTCTAATCAGTCTAGCTAGACTTATTGCGGTCTTACTATATGCTATTGAGTCGTGCCTTAGAAAGTTTATGTGTATTGTCAGCTTGATTCATAGTGGATTATTGAGACCGGATCTATCCCCAGAGATCCCAAGGAGTAGGACCTAGTCCAAACCTTGTAAAAATCGTGTGTCTTGCACTTTTACATTTCTTATTAATCTGTTTGTGTTTGCTATACCTAACACGAATTGAATCTAACTATTTCATTGACTTAAAATCAATTAACTTTATGGTATCAGAGCCGATCTACCTGAATCACTGTTGATTTCAGGTGAAAGGGATCCCTAAGGCTTTATTTTTATCTTTTATGATTAGGTCAATAAAAAGCAATCAGTGTAATCTAATATTTCATTCACTGATTATTTCTTTGGTTCTTCTTGCAGCTGAGAGACCATTTGATTTATAAACTCAGCAAGGATGTCGGAAGTCAGATTGAAGCTTTTTAACGGACACATGGATTTCTTCGTGTGGAAGGTAAAAATGCGGGCTATTCTCATCCGAGAAAAATGCTATGAAGCTATCTCGAATGAGTGGCCTGCTGGCACCTCTGAAGCGACCAAGAAGTCCATTGGCGACTTAGCGCATTCAGAGATCATCATCAGACTCAATGATGATGTTGCCACACAAGTTATTCAGCATAAAACTGCTAAGGCTTTATGGGACGCATTGGGCACAAATTATGAGTCCAAGTCTCTGCCTAGCAAAATTTCTTTATTGTGTAAATATTTTAATTTCAGAATGAACACCTCCTTAACTTTGCAAGAAAACTTTGATAATTTTCTAAAGATCACACAAGATTTAAAGAGATGTGGGGATAAGTTAGATAAACTTGAGGAAACACATCATGCTGCTGTGTTACTCAATGCGTTGCCCCTCAGTATGACACCATTAAGGATGTCATACAATATTCTAGTGACACCTTGACTTTGAATAAACTCACTGAAACAATAATTCAGAAAAAGAAACACTTGGGGTTTTTAAGGGAAAAACTGCTGAAAATCTGAAATCAAGAGTGAGGCTATGTTTTCAAAGGGTAAAAATACTTTTCAACCAAGAAAATTTAATAACTATAACCCACAGGGCTGTTAGCTCATTGAACGACCTGTTTCTAAATGTGAATATTGTCACAAAACAGGTCATTCTACGTCTCAGTGTTTTAAAAGAAAAAAGGATGCAAGGACCAAGTCCAAGCATCCAAGTGACCAAAACTTTTGGCTTTTCAAATGTTTTTGAATCAAATAAGGTTTATAACAATGAGATTTTAACTGCTACAACGAGCAACGAATCTGATTTTTGGATTTTAGATAGTGGCTGCACTATGCATGCCTGACGTTGTAGATTTTTAAGCAATGCAATTAGTCAAAAACAATTTATAATTTGACCGGTAAGACCGGTGTCGAACCCAAGGGAGCAATTGGATTATACGCTAGGGAATCAAGTTTTCTACTCGGCTATTCCTTCAAATCAATATTTGAGAAAGGTTTCAAGTCTAAGACAAGCAATGAGATAGCACTAAAGGGTTGAATATCAATCAAAAGAGAGTTTCGAGGGGTTGTACCCCTCCTTGGCATTTCCCATGATCATGCATACAAGAATTAAATACATTCAAGGTGTTAGATAATGTTGAACCTAGCTTAGACTAAGGTAGATCCCATCCTAATCGAATCTATTCTTAGTCAAGCTTTCTTATAGCTCGAACCTCACTTTCTCAAGATATTGGCTCATTCCATGACATTTATTAGCATTAGAATCTCTCCCAAGCAATAACTACCATGAACTCGAGTTCTAGTTCACTTCAAGTCCGTAGACATGATCACATTTACCACATCTAAACCATCCCTAAGGTCGTTAGATACTTAGGTCAAGTTTTGGGGTAAACAATTCACTTCGGCATTTCATCAAACACCTAGTGGCATGCAATAATGAAGATCATAGCAAATGTGAATTTAACACCATAGATTTATCATCAAACATGCATATACATGATCAAGAGTACCAAGGAGGGTACCAACACCCTCAAAACACAAGGGAACTACTCACACATCATGTAAGACAACATGATGTGAGTAGGGTTTGAATACAACAAATTAGAAGAGAAGAGGGATAGAAATTAGGATGGTTAATCCTAGATGTCTCCCTTTGATCTTCACTCCTCCTTTGTTGATTGTGGATTGATGACCTTGATTTGATCTCCTTTGATGAGTATTTTTGCCCAAAAGTCCAGCTCTCTAGGTCAAAATCGCCACTTTCTATTTATAGCCTCGGGTGGAAATATCAGCACTGTAGCAGTTCACCCGACCGGGTGGCAATTTGGACGAGATCCACCCGACCGGGTGGGTTCCCAGTCGACCGACTGAAGGTCCAATCGATCGACTACTGAAACATGGATTGCAGGCCCTCCTGAGACTGCTTCTAGTCGATCGACTCGAGATCCAGTCGACCGACTCGAGCTTTCACCCGACCGGTTGGTGCAGGGGACATTCCCACCCGACCGGGTGAGATGCAGTTCTGTCCACTTTTTGCTCTAATCTCCGATTTTTCCCGAGTTTTCATATTTAGGCCTTGACCATGGGGGAAGCTTGTTTTCTACCTGAAATGTAGAGATAGTGGTCAAATGACATCAAAATATCGTCGGAAACGATTCAAAACTATAGTGAAGAATGACGATAAATGAGTCGAAAACTCGATTCATCAACACTCCACACTTAAGTTTTGTTCGTCCCGAACAAAGTATGAGAATATGTCAAGGTCATGCAAATGTCGAAATGCTAGTGGTGCTATGTTTTTCGTCTATTTGCCTCACTAGATTTCACAAGGTCTCGATCATTATTTCTAAACATGTTATTGAAAGAAAAATGACAAGTATGTACAATCTAACTAGCTCCTTTTCGTAGGCGTTACGAATGCATTTAGCGTATGCATTAAGCCTTTAAACCCCTAGGCTACCCTAGTGGACGAGTTATAGTCTCGTGAGAGTTTTCAGAAATGGGAATACTCACAAATCCTTAATGCACCTACACCATGAGAATGAATGCAAGAGTGCTCAACCAAGGCGAGGATTTCTCAAAACCAACTCCTCACCCCACGCTAGGATTACCATCACATTATCATCAAAAGAACTTTTGAACCATTTAAGTATCCCATGAGGTTGTGCATTCAAGATCATCAATACTAGGGCTATCAAATGTCTCATCCAAAGTTCCACTCATTTTCAAGGCAATACAATAGAAGGATAGTTTAGTTTTGCACAAAAGAGTGTCAACCGCTCACCTATGCTAGCTAGGGCTAGTCCATTGGCTCACGACATGGAACTCATTCCCAAGTTTTAGGCGCTTAAGCCATAATCCATAAGGGAAGAGGAGTTCGACACTAGAGTTCTTAATAAACAAGCATAGACCAAATGATAACTCCCGTGCAAGCACATGGATCGTCCAAGAGTTAATCTAACTAGCACACAACACAAATGATGCACCCGCGCAAATGTAGGATGGAGGAAAACATAGAGTCAAGTTTTAAGTGTTTCTTATTTTCTTTTTGAAATGGCCTTTGGCCTACAAATGCTTTCGAGGGGGAACTTTTCTTCCTAACCCCCGGCATTTGTATGTTTTTGCACAAAACTTCTCGTGCACTTGAGAAAGTTTTTGGTCGGGGCTTTGCCCTCTTTTGACCATGAAAATGAACCATTTTTTTGTTGGGGCCTATTTTTCGCCCTCTTTTGTTTTTGACTCCACACTTAAAACTTGACAATATGTTCAAGGAATGTATGGAATGCGCGGGAAACAATCATGAGCAAGGCACTAAATTAGAAAACTCAAGTCACCAAGGAGCATTCAAAAGGTCTAAGTTTTTTGTGAAAGTTTAAAAGTGCTTGCTAAAACTTAATCCAAGGTATTTCAACGAAAATACTTAGAAAATTAGATAGACAAGGGATAGCAATGATATTGATTCACAAGAATACACATTCAAGGGACTAGGTCGGTTCTAGGTTCAAGATCCAATAAAATGAAAAGTAGGCTAGATGTGATTTATAGGAATTTAGAATCGATAGTCACAAGCCTTATGTGGTTAAAAACACTCTCATGTTAGGGGTAAGGTACATGAATGCAAGTGTTCATTCTACGATGATAGGCATGGCATGAAATGAGTGAACTATGCGACTACCCACTCCACACTTAAAGCATAGCTTAGTCCCTAAGCGCAAACAATGAAGAAAATGAGATAAAGGCGCATAGGAACTCCCCTCGTTTGTAGATGTGCCCCACCGATAGAAAAGACGCCATTGTGCTAAACGTAATCATACATGGTGCAAATAACTTTCCTTGATGACAAGAAGAACATGATAGGTTAAAAATAACAAGTGACATACAAGGTCATGCAACGCAAGTATGAGCAAGAGAGCATCACAAGTCACATAATAACATCATGGCATAAGTTTCATAGACCTCAAACAAGGAACGTTGACCTACATTCTCCATAATGTGCACAAGGTATCTTAAGTGTCAAGAAAATGTCAAACTAGAGTCATAGCATGATATAAAAATTTAGTTCCACTCTAGTCAACACCAATAAAGCATATGAGCACTAAGGGCAACATCATCATACATTGGGAAATCAAGGGAAATGTGGAGGGGCTTGGCGATGTGAAGTGGAATTGGAGTGAGTAGAACCCACTCCATACTTAAAATTTTGACCCACTAATCACACATATCACACTCCACACTTTAGGGCCTTAGCTACTCAAAATCATGCCAAACACTTAGACATATATAAGAACAAGAATGAAACACTTACAAACCGGTTTCCCTCCCGCGAGGGCCTAGTTTTTCCCGTCTTGGCAAAGACGTAGCAAAGCGCCCCATAGAATCACTCGTCGAGAAGTCCTTTGCTAGGATCCCTTCTCGCGGGGCCTTGGACATTTGGAGTGTCAATCCACCTTCAAATCCCATTTGAATTTCCTCCCATCAAGTCTACAATGGACTTTCCTTTGGGAGCATGACCCCTTCGAGTATGAAGATCCCTTAACAATTAAGGGGTCATGGGAGCTTTTTCCGATTAGCCTTTGAAAATAGGGCAAGAAGCTCCAAAACTTGTCTCGAGACAAAGTAGTGAAGAAAGGGTCTTCATAACTTGTCTCGAGAATGATGGGCATCCCTCCTTCTAATTTTTCAATCGATTCCTTGGGTGCCCCATCCTCAATATCCCTTCCTAAAATTTTGTCTTCTTCTATGCGAGGTGGCTCTTTCATTTCTTCCATGTAAACCTCAACGAAGTCTCTATACCCTTGAAGACTTTCACTCTCTATATGCTCTTCCTCTATCTTGTCCTCATCAAGGAATTGGGATTCACATTCAAGCTCGTTCGTAGCGGGAGGAGGGAGTTCTTCTTCATCAATAAAAGGTGTTTCCTCTATGTGAGAGGCATCATCATTGAAGAATTCCTCATCGGAGAGCGCCAATGGAATGGCTTGATCCCATTCGTTGTAATGAGCTTCGGTGGCGGCTCTCCACCATTCATCCTCCATTTCTTGATCCCGTTCTTCCCTTGAGGCATTAGATTCTAGGACTTCTTCTTCAAATACCTCCTCTTCCTCATCCAAGTTTTCATTGTCCATTGCTTGTTGTGCCAATTTGCTTTCCAAAACTTGGTGTTGAGCCTCAATTCCATTCAATTGAGTTTGCATCTTCCCTTGGCTTTCAAGGAGTAAAGCAAGGATGGAATCTAGATTGGAGAACTCATTTGAGGGTTGAGGTTGAGGGTAGGAGTCTTCGGAAACCTCTTCTTCCCTATTCAAGTTCCCAATTTCACTTGCTTGTTGCTCCATCTTAGCTTGAAGCATCTCGGCTCTAGCATGCATATCTTGATCGAATTTCATGAGATCCCCCATTCGAACTTCAAAGTTTCTATTCAACCTTTCTTGATTTGCGAGAAGTTCTTGCTTCGTTTGCTCTTGACGCTCATGGAGTATAGCAATTAGGGAATCCAACTTAGAGGGCTCACTTGAAGGTTGAGGAGGTTGAGGGTATAGAGGGTAGGAGTCTTCAACTTCATAGCATTGGCTATCATCCCAATTCGGAGTGTAATAACTTGTTTGATAGTCAAGCTCTTGAAAATAAGAATATGGTCGTTCCTCCTCTTCATAGCATCCCTCATTCGAATAGACTTGTTGGTCGTAGGGGTCCATCCTCGCAAAACAAGGTAAACAAAAGCTAGTAAGTGATATGAGTGAAAAAGAAGAATATACAAGTATAAGAAAAAGGAAAAATATTCACAAGAATAGTCGGAACTTCCACACAATCTAATCTAGGGATGTGCTAACTAGTTGCTCCCCGGCAACGGCGCCATTTTGACGTTGTAGATTTTTAAGCAATGCAATTAGTCAAAAACAATTTATAATTTGACCGGTAAGACCGGTGTCGAACCCAAGGGAGCAATTGGATTATACGCTAGGGAATCAAGTTTTCTACTTGGCTATTCCTTCAAATCAATATTTGAGAAAGGTTTCAAGTCTAAGACAAGCAATGAGATAGCACTAAAGGGTTGAATATCAATCAAAAGAGAGTTTCGAGGGGTTGTACCCCTCCTTGGCATTTCCCATGATCATGCATACAAGAATTAAATACATTCAAGGTGTTAGATAGTGTTGAACCTAGCTTAGACTAAGGTAGATCCCATCCTAATCGAATCTATTCTTAGTCAAGCTCTCTTATAGCTCGAACCTCACTTTCTCAAGATATTGGCTCATTCCATGACATTTATTAGCATTAGAATCTCTCCCAAGCAATAACTACCATGAACTCGAGTTCTAGTTCACTTCAAGTCCGTAGACATGATCACATTTACCACATCTAAACCATCCCTAAGGTCGTTAGATACTTAGGTCAAGTTTTGGGGTAAACAATTCACTTCGGCATTTCATCAAACACCTAGTGGCATGCAATAATGAAGATCATAGCAAATGTGAATTTAACACCATAGATTAATCATCAAACATGCATATACATGATCAAGAGTACCAAGGAGGGTACCAACACCCTCAAAACACAAGGGAACTACTCACACATCATGTAAGACAACATGATGTGAGTAGGGTTTGAATACAACAAATTAGAAGAGAAGAGGGATAGAAATTAGGATGGTTAATCCTAGATGTCTCCCTTTGATCTTCACTCCTCCTTTGTTGATTGTGGATTGATGACCTTGATTTGATCTCCTTTGATGAGTATTTTTGCCCAAAAGTCCAGCTCTCTAGGTCAAAATCGCCACTTTCTATTTATAGCCTCGGGTGGAAATATCAGCACTGTAGCAGTTCACCCGACCGGGTGGCAATTTGGACGAGATCCACCCGACCGGGTGGGTTCCCAGTCGACCGACTGAAGGTCCAATCGATCGACTACTGAAACATGGATTGCAGGCCCTCCTGAGACTGCTTCTAGTCGATCGACTCGAGGTCCAGTCGACCGACTCGAGCTTTCACCCGACCGGTTGGTGCAGGGGACATTCCCACCCGACCGGGTGAGATGCAGTTCTGTCCACTTTTTGCTCTAATCTCCGATTTTTCCCGAGTTTTCATATTTAGGCCTTGACCATGGGGGAAGCTTGTTTTCTACCTGAAATGTAGAGATAGAGGTCAAATGACATCAAAATATCGTCGGAAACGATTCAAAACTATAGTGAAGAATGACGATAAATGAGTCGAAAACTCGATTCATCAATGCCACTCCCAACAAAAATATTTTCAGCGCCTTAAAACCTTGGGAAGGTGGTGATGTGGTCCTGGGGGATCACACACGCCTTAAAATTAAAGGAATAGAATCTGTTCCTTTAAAAATGTTTGACGGGGTAACAAGATTAATTCTAAATGTCAAATGGGTGCCAAGTTGAAGCAGAAATCTTTTGTCCGAGTCTATTAGGCTGCAAAATCTACACGGAATAAGGTATGATGGAAATAATAAAGGGGGACACTATTTTAATTAAGAGTGTTAAGAGAGGAGGTCTCTACTATGTAGTTACCCACCCTGAAATTAATTCCCTAAACTCTTTAACAAAAATACTGAACAAACGTTAAAATGGCATACAAGACTTGGGCATATTGGTAATAAGGGGCTTTTTCACTTATATAAAAATGGTTTGATTGACTTTAAACCTGAAGAAATAAAATTTTGTGAAAATTAATTTTTTGTTAGAAAACTGCTCACTTTTAAAAAAAAAGAAATGAGTGTGTCCTCCCCCTTGAATATATTCATTCTGATCTGTGGGGACCTGCACAGGTTCGAATAAGACGCCTTAACAACCATCCCTGCACAAATCAAACAATAAAAGATCCTCAAAACCAGATCCTAAGCATATTCATTTCATACAGACATTTCAACAAACACTTATTAGGCACGTTAAAATGAAAATTTGGAAAAACTCAACATCTCACTTCTCAAAGAAAACAGCTGATGAGACTTCTGACCCAATTCAGTGTCACCACTGAATTTCAAGCCAAGGAATCTACACTTCATCAGGGACAAAAACCCTCTTCAAATCTCAGAGCTACAATTCTGAAATACTGTCATCTGTTCAAGCAACTCTTAGATGTAGTGTTCAGACAAACCTTGAACACCTTAGCAGACAGTATCTGGGACAGTATATGAAGAGAACACACGATGTACTTCCCAGTTCGGCAACAACCTACTCAGGGGGGCTTCCCACGCCCTAAAGGGATATAAACCTTTAATGAATAGTATAAAGCTACACGTGGACTTACTCTTAAATCTCCCGAACGAAGACGCCTAGCCTCTATCACTACTTCACTCAGATTTATGATCTCGGCTCCCCCTTGATCCCCTTCGTCCGAAACTCCCTTCCGAACGTGCTCGATCTTCTCCCGAAGTTCGGTGTCTTTCTCCCGAAAGCTTGCAGTGTTCTCTAGTGTGTGCAGCGGTCAGTTCAACACGAACAGTCTGATTAGCATACTGAACAGACTGTTACAGCGCCGATGATTTTCCAGTGGGGAAAAGGTCAGCCGGTCGTCGCTCTTCTTCTCCAATCTCACGAATGCTCTCGTGTGTTATTCTCTCAGAAAAGTGATAGAAATCATGGATGCCCTAACATTCTTTTTATAGGCTTCGGTGACGTCCAGATCCAATCAGAGTATCCTTTCAAATATTTCGGAGTTACTCCTAAATATTTGATAGATATTCAATATTCTTAAACTGTATCCAATCTTCGGAGATAACTTCCGTGCCAAGCCATCCGATAATCTCGCACCCATGCTGTAGATATTCATTTGAATATCCGATCTTCTGTGTTGACTTGTCGATTGATTCCAATCAGATAATCTCGTCGATCTTCTGGATACGCAAATCTTCGTTCGTCTGTTTCACGTTGTACTTCAGTTCTAGTCTGCGGTTGAACTCCCCTTGAACTCCTGTTCGAACTCTCTAAAGTCGTTTTGCCAAAACCATGCCATTCATGGGAACATCAATCTCCCCCTTGGCATTTTTTGGCAAAACCAAATCGTCTAGGTCTATCTATCTCTCTAGACTCTCGAGACACTTGAGGAATGGACAAACCAACCTCAAAATTACTCCCCCTTTTTGCCACAAATTGGCAAGGGGTCCAATCATAGTTCAAACAGAAAGAAAAGAGTGCCAGAACAAGTACTAGAACGGAAATAAAAATATCAGAGTTTAGAGTTATTTAGAGCAACGACCTTCAAATGGACGAGACATCCTCAGAGTCACCATCAGCTACTCAGCCTCATCTTCTTGACCATCGTTGGGATATCGAAGTGCACGAAACCAAGCTGTTAATGCGTTTCTTCTGCTCCACTTCCACTGCGAGGATGATCTCTAGTTCCTGTAGCAGCTTTGCCCTCTCAGCATGAGCCATCTTCATACCAGCAGCAGCTCCTCTCATTAAAGACTCTGGGATGTCCTTCCTTCTTTGTCCCGGATCCTTAAGATCATTCACATGACGCCCTTTGTAGAGCTTGTGATCTACAGTAAACTTCTGCGGGGCTTTAGAGAGATTATCCTGCTGTGTCTTCAACCCTGGATTTTTGTATATGATGAGCTCATAGATGAGGGATGGAAACCCAATCTGATGCAGGAACCGGCTAGAGGTTGCATGTTCAGCAATCAGGTTGAACATGACTCTGCCCATGTTGAAGTGCAATTGGTTCCCGACTTGATACAACAGCTGCCCTATTTCCTTACTGACTGAAGAGCGGTGCGACGTTGGTCTCCAGTTTGCGATGACAATATAGAAGAGCATGGAGTAGAATGTTGTCAAATCAGCGACAGGAATGGCAGCCTCTCCCCAGAAAGGGTAGGAACCTGCCGTGATGCAGTTTGTAATTTTATCATAGTCAGGTTCCTCTTCGTCTACTACGGGATCATCCATAGTAAAGAAAATGTTGATCAGGTCGGGATCCAGCTCAACCCTCTTTCCTCGAACATACACCACTCCATAATCTTTATCCCCAACAACCCCAAACTGACTTGGTAGGTTTACTATAGCTTCTCTGACCAGCTGTTCGTTGAAGGGTTTACATTTAGTCAGGGTCCAGTACAGACTGGTCTCCTTCAGAATGTGGATCACTTCTTTTCATTTGTAGCGCTTCTCATCAAGCAGTTTTTCAGGGATAATTTTCCTCTTCAGCACTGCCTTCCACTTCTTTGCAGCATCCTTAATTTCGAACAAGATCCCTCCTTTGATGATTCCTGTTGGAGCTTCCACTGATGCTGGAGGAGTGATCTCCCGCTTTCTCTTCTTTGAACAATCAACTCCCCCTGCATCTTGACTCCTTTCAGCCTGCTTGATGGGGTCTTTATTTTTTGGCTCTTGAGGGATCACAGTCTTCTTCCCTTTGATCCTTTTATTCCTTTTGAGTTCTGATAGGGGAATAGTGTCTTGTGCATCCTGCTGTGCATCAACTGGTGCAGCGTCTGGTAAGACTTGAGTTTGAGACTCCTCTGCCATGTCAGCATTGATCTGCTCATCTCCCTGTTGGAACGCTGGTGCATCCTGAGCTTGCACACTAGCTGGTTCTCCAACTGACGCTTGCCCTGGACAAGGATTTCTTCAGCAACAGTATCCCTAGAGTCAGCGCCTTTACCAGACTCATGGCCTTCTTTGTCAAGAGACCCCTCCTTCTGTATCTCAGAGACCACATCATCAATCTCCTTATAAATGTCATCAAGCTCACCGTCTTGCTCAGATGGATCAGATTCTCCAGACTCAGCATCCTTCTATTTTTGTTGCTGCTTGTCAATTAATCCTTCAGTCTTTTCTACTGATCCTTCGTCAGACTCTTCACCAAGAACTAGTTTTCTCTTGCCACTACTTTTCTCAAGCAGTTCATTCTCTGATTCTGATGTAGATTTCATCCATTCTCTGACTGCGTTAATATTTGCCAAAGACTTCCGTGGAGAGAATGTTCTCCTAACCACCAGTTTCCTACGCAACCCCTGGTTTGGTAGAAAAAAACCGATCGTATGCAGTTTGTCTCTCAGCCCAGACTGCTTCCCCGCAGGGTTGGACACGACCAGACTTGGAATAGCATCTTTCAACACATCAACAATGTTTACTCTAGTCACAGTCACAGACCCACTGGCTACATTCTCAATCAATCCACTATCCACAACTGTTTCTAGTTTATCATCCTTCTTATTTTCCACATTCACAACTCCCATAGCTAAGGGAACAAAAACCTGAGATGTAAAAGCAGAGAATACCTCAGTTCGTGGCGCTTCAGTCAAAGAAAATTTTTGTCTTTTGTATAGCGAACTAGCATCGTTTGGTTTAGGAGTCCCCTCCGATGTCTGAGAGGGCACCACCTTCTGCTTTGCAGCAGGTTCTTTTCCTTTTTCTTTCTCCACACTGAGCTTAGGGCTTTGTTGATTTTCGTTTGACTTCGTCATCTCCACCACCGTCGTCTTACTCGGTGCTCGCTTCTTCCCTCTCTTTGTCGTTTTCTTCATTGGGAGTTCAGGAGGAGGAGCAGCTGTTGTAGTTGCCTTCCTCGAAGTTCGAGTATTCACCGTCCTTTCTTGATCTTGTGTTTTTTGAGAGAAGGAAGACTGCTAGGGTTTGGGCGAAGTCGACAAGACCGGTTGAAGGAGCGAGTTGTGTTTTTTCAATTTCAAAAATACACACCTCTTCAACTTCCCTAAGCCGGTTCAAAATATCTTCTGTGTGATCTCCTCACTCCTCTCAACGGCTCGAAAAATCTTCGAAATATTTTGTAAGAAATATTCACCTTCTAAATATGCACCATCTGTTCCAGCTCCCTTCCTTATATAGTGAGTCCAACAGTTTTGCTGATGTTCTGCCCTTGACTGACCACTGCCTGGAACATTTAGTTTTTGACAACACATAGACCCAAGGAGGATCTGAGTGTGTCAAACTGTGTAGCATCCAAAGGTTTAGTGAAGATATCAGCCAGTTGTTTGTCCGTTGTTACATGCTTCAGTGTAACTACCTTCTGTTCAACCTGCTCTCTGATGAAATGGTGTCTGATGTCTATGTGCTTCGTCCTGGAGTGCTGTATTGGATTTTTGGATATGCTGATCGCACTCATTTTGTCACAGTACAGGGTCATCTCCTCCTGTTCCACTCCGTATTCAGACAGCATTTGCTTCATCCATAGCAGTTGAGTGCAGCAACTTCCTGCAGCTATATACTCCGCTTCGGCTGTAGAGAGCGAGATGCTATTTTGCTTTTTACTGAACCAGAAAACCAAGTTGTTGCCCAAGAAAAAACAACCTCCAGAAGTGCTCTTCCGATCTTCAGCGTTTCCTGCCCAGTCCGCGTCGCAGTAACCAACCAGGTATGGGTTGGTGTCCTTGGTGTACCAGATCCCAAAATCAACAGTTCCACAGACATACTTTATAATTCTTTTCACGTGCATTAGACGACTCTCTTTCGGATTTGCCTGATACCTTGCACATACTCCTACTGCATATGCTATATCTGGTTTATTGGCTGTTAAGTACAAGAGGCTCCAAATCATACTCATGTACAGTGTCTGGTAGACCTTTGTTCCAGTATCGTCTTTAGTGATCTTCACGTGCGTAGCAGCTGGTGTCCTTTTGTGGCTTGCATTCTCAAGCTCAAATTTTTTGATCAAGTTCTTCGCATACTTACTTTGTGAGATGAAGATGCCATCCTCCTTCTGTATCACATGGAGTCCAGAGAAAGTAGTTCATCTCTCCAACCGTGCTCATCTTGAACTCTTTCTGCATCTGTGCCACGAACTGATCCACCAGCTTCTGTGTATTGGACCCAAACACTATATCGTCAACATAGATTTGTGCGATAATAAAGTTTGACCTTGTGTGCTTCACGAACAGGGTCTTATCCACCCCCCCTCGCACATATCCATGGTCGACGAGGAACACGGTGAGACGCTCATACCATGCCCTAGGCGCCTGTTTGAGACCGTACATCGCCTTCTTTAGGCAGTACACATGAGCAGGGTGATGTGGGTCCTCAAATCCTTTTGGTTGAGCAACGTATACTTCCTTATTCAGAAAGCCATTCAGGAACGCGCTCTTAACATCCATCTGGAACAGTCGAAACTTTAAGTGACAGGCCAGAGCAAGAAGTAGGCGAATGTCTTCAAGACGTGCGACAGGAGAAAAGGTTTCATCAAAGTCGATGCCCTCTATCTGAGTGTAGCCTTGTGCCACTAGGCATGCCTTGTTTCTTGTGATATTTCCTGTGGCGTCGGACTTGTTCTTGAAGATCCATTTTGTGCCGATGACATTCACATCATCAGGTCTCGGAACTAAGTCCCATACATCATTTCGAGCAAGCTCTTCCTGCATAGCCAGTACCCAATACTCATCAAGCAATGCTTCCTTGAAGTTCTTTGGCTCAATAGTGGACAGAAAACATGCGCATGTAGCTAGTTCTCTGAAGTTAATCGTCTTGCCGTGAGCCCTCATACCTTCACTCGGTTCACAAATGATTTCAGTAATTGGGTGGTTTCTGGCAATTCATCGAGAGGGCTGTAAGGCAGCAATATCCTCTTGGGTACTGGTGTCATCATCCTCGTCAGATGAGGAGTTCGAGGTGTGATTATCCTCTGTTGGCACTCCCCTTGGCTGATCATTGCCACCCGACTGAGACGAGGAAGGTGTCTCTGGTACTGTTCCAGCTTCATAGTCAGCATCGTCTGAGACAGATTTCTCAAACACTTCATCCTTCACTTTGAGATTGACTGATTCCATGACCGAGCCTGTAGGCTTGTTAAACACCCGGTATGCTCGACTGTTCGTGGAGTATCCTAGGAAGAATCCCTCATCACTCGTCGGATCCAGCTTCTGTTTGTACTCTCGGTCATTCAGGATGTAGCACACACTTCCAAATATGTGAAAGTATTTCACCGTGGGCTTCTTCCCCTTCCAAAGTTCATAACAGGTCATCTCTGTTCCAGTGCGTATTGTAACACGATTGATGATGTGACACGCATTATTCATAGCTTCTGACCAGAACTTAAGAGGTATTTTCTTGGCGTGTAGCATCACACGAGCCATCTCCTGAATTGTGCGATTTTTGCGTTCCACTACTCCATTCTGCTGGGGGTAATGGCAGATGCAAACTGGTGTGCTATGTCGTGTTCTGCACAGAAGGTGGCCATAGTGTTGCTCTTGAACTCTGTGCCGTGATCACTCCTGATAGTTACCAGGTTTTCTCCTTTGTCCTCCCTCTCTCTCTGAAGCAAGATAGCGAGTTGAATGAACTGTTGGGCAGCTTCAGTCTTATCCCGAAGGAATCTAGTCCAGGTAAATTTGGTAAAGTTGTGCACACACACTAGGACATACTTCTTGCCACCGTAGCTCTCAACTTGCATTGGACCCATCAGATCCATATGGATAAGTTCCAGAGGTCTGCTAGTGCTGATCTGCGAGGTGTTGGGATGCGAAGCCTTCGTCTGTTTGCCTATCTGGCACTCCCCACAGATTACATCTGAATTACCCTTCACAGCGGGCATTCCTCGAATGAGTCCAGCTGTGGAAATTTACTTTAGGGTCTTGAGATTCAGATGACCCAGGCGCCTATGCCACAATGCCATCTCATCCGCTTGACTCGTCAAGCAGGCTGATCCAGCGACTGTTCCATCAGATCCTATGTGGTAGCAGTTGTTGGCTGCCCTGCTGCCTTTCATCAGTGTGCCTCCTTTCTTATCCATGACTTGACACGAATCGTGAGTGAATTACACATGGTGTCCGCCATCACACAGTTGACTAATACTAATCAGGTTTACCTTCAATCCTTCAAACAGGAGGGTATCCTTGAGCACTTGGAGATCCGTAACCTTCAATGTCCCACAGCCGATCA
Organism: Rhodiola chrysanthemifolia; assembly: GCA_033675395.1. Taxonomy (NCBI): domain Eukaryota; kingdom Viridiplantae; phylum Streptophyta; class Magnoliopsida; order Saxifragales; family Crassulaceae; genus Rhodiola; species Rhodiola chrysanthemifolia. The sequence goes on from CM066204.1 coordinate 38,086,188, forward strand.
CCTGGCCCTTTCCTCCATCACCGAAAGTGAGAAACTGTCATTTCGTAACAGGTCTAATATGTGTAAGATACTTAGAGTTACCTGTCATATGAGCAGAGCATCCACTGTCGAAGTACCATCGATCTTTCTCCATGTGATTTGACGAACTTAAGGCGACCATGCACACATTCTCGTTTGTCTTTGGTACCCAGACTTGTCGAACTCGAGGTTTAGCCTTGAACTCCATAGCCTTTCGTTCAGCAAGAAACAGACGACACTTAGGTTTGATGTGTCCAATCTGGTAATAGTACCAGCACGTGCGAGAGTCTCTCTTCTGTTCTGAGTGAGGTCTGATACGGATCTTTCTTTGATTCATTGGGGTTTTTCCTTGATTCTAAGTCACCTGCTGTTTGGGAGGCTGTTCCACCACTTGCTTTGCCTTGAGCTACCTTCTTCCGTGAATTCCAGTCCTCGGTATCCAGACTCCATTCTTTGAGACTTGAGAATGTCGTTCAGATTCTTAGATCCGGAGTTTAACATCTTTACTGATCTTTTGAACTGGGTGAGCTCCTTCACGGTGGTTGCATGTTCCATCCTTTCCGACTCCATCTGAAGTTCCAGTGACTCTACTTTGTTTAAGAGGAACACTTCCTTGCGCTTCAGATCTGCTATCGTTTTCCTCAGACCTACCATGCCAACTGGGTGCATGTCACGATTTTTCTCCATCTCCATTTTCATAAAGGACACGGTGCCCAAAAGTTCAGTTTTCTGTGCCAGAAGTGACAACCTTTCCTGTTTCATCTCAGCCAGTTGAGTTGTTAGTAAAGTAATCTCACCTTGGAGTTCTACCTTCTGTGTAACCAGGATCTCGACTTCCTGCCACATCTTGTCCTTCTCTTCAGTTACACTAGAGACTGTTTCGGTAAGCTTCTTGTTTATATTGATTACCATCAGCCACTTCTCGTATAGCTCTTTGTAAGTTTCGGCCAGAGTCTCATGAGTGAGTTCTTCATCATCACTGTCTGAGGTGTCGTCAGCTGGCTGTTCGAACAGAGGGCTAGAGTTCTTATCCTTACTGGATTCACTGGCGTCTTCAATTGTGACGACGAATGCGACAAAGTTTATAGTCTCATAGTCTTCCTCCTCATCATCAGACTCGCTGTTGCTCAGATTTGCAACCATCGCCTTTTTCTTCGTGAGGGTGTTGGCGTATTCTGCATGAATGTGGCCAAAGCCTCTGCATTCCCGACATTGTATAACTTTCCCTTTTTCAGTAGAGAAATCCGGCCTATTCTCACTTGTCCTTGTCTTCCCTTTTTTCCAGTTATGAAAATTGCTCGAGGATGACTGACCTTGCTTAGGACCACGTCTGTTGATCTTTCGTACCATTCTGCCAAAGTTCTGAGCCATCATAGCCAGTTGTTCAGTGGTGCAACTGGACTCAAGCATGTCTTCAGACACTTCTGCTTTTAGTGCAATTCCTTTTCCGTCTGTGGGTTGGACATCTTGCTTTTGATTCATCTCGTAAGTTCTGAGTGAACCCATGAGCTTGTCCAGCTTCAGTTTGGAGATGTCATGCATCTCTTCAATAGCCGTAACTTTCATGGCAAACCTCGGAGGGAGCGATCTCAACACTTTGCTAGCCATTCTTTCTCCATCAATCGGTTTTCCCAAAGCAGCAGCCTCGTTAGACATGTCTAGAACTATTGCATTGAACCCAAGAATGGATTCATTGTCCTTCATATCCTCGAACTTTATTGTTACTATCTGCATTCTTGAATTCCGAACCTTGTCTGTTGATCAGTCGATATTCTGGCTGATTAACTGCATTCGATGAAGGATAACACTTGTTCTCCGGGCAATTTGTCCCTATTTGATGTATTTTCCTAGTGTTTCAGGTAAAATTGGTTTATCATCACTCCGTGGACGCAAAGTGCCGAAACAACGGGAAATAGCATCGAAAATGGCCTAAAAAGAGCTCTACACCAGCAGTAGGCCGTGACATGCCGTGACATCTCATTAGTATCACGGGTGTCACGGTAGGCTTTTTCCTCAGAGAGATCCGAGTGACATCCAGGCATGCCGTGACATCCTCCGAATGTCACGGGTGTCACGGCACCCTTTCAGCTCAGTGAGTTTTGGCCTAGCCGTGACATGCCGTGACATGTCCGAATGTCACGGGTGTCACGGCACTTCGGAAAACAGAATTTTTGGACAGATTTCCTAATCCGTTTTTGGCAAGTTCTGATCTTTTTGGCAATCACTCGATTTTTGGGCTATAAAAGGGCAACAACCAGTGTGTTCTAAGTGTGCTTATTCGGATTGAAAAAACCCTAACTTGGGAGAGAAGACAAAGCTTTCATCGTGAGGATCATCGAGCTTCAATCGTTTACGGTTTACTCGTTTCTTTCCTTCATTATACACTGTTTTTGGTTTAAACACCATGAATAGTGAGTAGTCCTCTTATTCTGGGATCCTACGGATCCCGTGCTATGTAACCCTAACTCTCATGTGATCAATTAAAGTTGTTATTTATGCGATTCGATTATTCAATTTCATTGTGTGCTTAATATTATCGTTCTGTGCAAGTATTTACATCAAAGGGTACGTTTGCATTGCTAGAACGTATTTAGGTTATATGCCGAAAGGTGGATGGGCCCTAGGGATTAACCGGATTGCATGAAATTGATGTTAGGTCATGTTTACATGAACTGATAGGAAAACCTTTAGTTTAATAAATCGAAATCGTTGATAATCCGTGGATGGACGGCGTTCAACGATTGAGATTAATCTAGACAATGATCCGTGGATGGGCGGCTTGTCTAGTGTTATTTCGGTTATATTCCATATTCGATAGCATGAATAATTAACGTGACATGATTGCATGATTAGTGGGGTTAGCACGGGTGAAGTATGGATTCTGGAATTCTTTCTCTGATAAAAACACAACCTTTTACTTTCTGCACATTTAATTTCTGCTGCTTTTGACATCACAAAACCTTTTGTTAATCGGAATAGCTAAATAGGTCACACCGTTTGCTAGTATTCACACGCACTGCTCCTAGGATCGACCCTTGGCTTACCAAGGTTTACAAATTTTGTTTGACTGCAATTGAACCCCAAAAACTCATAACTTGACACTATAAAGGGTTAAAAATACGCATGTCAAAATGGCGCCGTTGCCGGGGAGCAGCGTTTAGTGTGATATTAGAATAACGTGTGTAGTTTAGGCTATTCCACCTTGTTTGTTATTTGTTTTTTTTTCTGCTTTGATTTCTTCACTCACGGTGATTCTTGGCTCTTGCAGGTACTAGCTAGTTCATGCCAAGGAAAACACCCAAAAAGAAGAAGCAAATTCAGAATTCAGACGAGGACACACCAGACCGAAGAAACAATACTCGCAGGGTCCAAAACGAAGCTCGGCAGCTACGAGCACTGAACAGAAACTTCGCAGCAATGGCTATGAATCAGAACAACCCAGCTTTACTGAATGGAGTGGTCGAAGACAATCAGCAGCATCCAGTGCAGCAACCAGTGCGCAGGACACTTGGAGACTACACTACTCCGCGTGTTACTGGGTTCCAGTCCGCCATTGCACCACCGGGGATAGCTAACAATACCTGGGAGCTCAAAACAGGTCTCATTCAAATGGTGCAAAACAATCAGTTTTCTGGACGAATGAATGAAGATCCTCACCAGCATCTCAAGCAATTTACTCAGATGTGCAACACGGTGAAAACCAACGGTGTCCCTCCAGAGTCTTACTACCTCAGGCTGTTCCCGTTCTCACTATCCGACAAGGCTAGCAGATGGTTAGACAGCCATGCTGAAGGTACTTTTACCACCTGGAACAAGCTGGCCGAAGCCTTTCTCCAACAATACTTCCCACCATCGAAGACAGCTCATTTCAGGAACAAAATCATCTCATTCCGCTCTATCGATGGTGAGACTCTGTACGACTCATGGGAGAGGTATAAGGAGCTGACAAGGATGTGCCCACACCACAATCTAGAGCAGTGGCAGATTATCGACACTTTCTATCAGGGGATCGATCAGGGGATGCGTACCTTGATCAATCAAGCAGCTGGTGGGGGGCTTAATGGAGTCCCGCTAGAACGCCTATGGTATTATACAGAGAGCAGCCCAAGATTACCACCTCTGGACAAGCGACCGAGGTAATCCTAAGGATAGAAAGGGTGTGCAGGATCTCTGCCAAACTGAGAGCACCAATGACATTGCCCGGTTGACTGATACTGTGAAACTACTTGCAACAGAGATTCAGAACATGAAGGTAGGAAGCATGACAGATGCTTGTCGTCAGAGCAAATGTACAAATAAATTTATAAGTCCGCTACTCGCGACTTCACTACTGGGTAGCAAGTGGTAAGTAGGGGTCGAACCCAAGAGAGTCAGTGTGGATTAGTTGTTCTTTAATGAAGCTTATGCAAAAATTTAAATGCGATTGGGGTTGGTTGTGGTTTTAGTACTGAAAGTAATACTGAACTATAAGTAAATACTGAAAGTAAAGACAAGTACAAGGAAAGTAAACGTACATGTGGGCTTTGTGTACCCGTGAGCTTTTGTAACCATGAGCAATAATAAGTAAGTACAGGAAGAATTCGGTTTAGGGGCCTTGTATCATAGTCCGTTTATCATTGACCGCTAATGACCATACTAAGTGTTCAAAAGTGTATCAAGGCTATTCCTAGCACAAGACTTGCCACACCGTCTAGTCCTTTGCAAGACGTAGTACTCTTGATCTAATATGTGCATCCATTTGACCATCATTCCTGATAAATCAAATGGTCTTTGAAAGAGGTTGAACTCCACAGATAAGCTGTGCTCTTCCGAGCCTCCACTTATCCACGGAGATCACGAATTCATGGTAGAGCTTTGCTCTTCCGAGCATCCACTCTACCAACAAAGTTCTGACCTAATATATGGCACTTAGAACAAGTTGAACACAAAGAGGAATTAAAAAAAGGGTCTAAAACATTTTATGATACAAGTACACCCCTCAACCGAATGAAAGGTTTAGCTACGATTATCCATGGAAGAGGACATCATAACTAAGTACTTGAAAAGTAAAGGTTTTTTTGAAAGACGGAAAGTAAAGTTTTCGAAAGTAAAAGACAGTAAAGGAAAGGGGTGAGTACTTCAAGAACCGACAAGAGTACTCAAGAATAGTGAAAAGTAAAGACAAGCTTGAGTACTTCAAGAACCGACAAGAGTACTCAAGAACACTAGAATACTCAAGAACCAACAAGAGTATTATAGATTAAAACAAGTGTTTACATGGAAAGTGAAGAGAAGAGAGTTAAGCTCTCTATCTCTCTAAGATTGTGGCACAATGGGATGATGAAACAAGTGAAGGGGGAGCTCTATTTATAGGGAAATGGATACTTGGGAGCTAAGTTTTGGGGATGAAATATCTATGGGGGAACCATTGGATTGGAGCACACTTGCATTCATCCAAGCCATCCATTTCTCCTCCAACCATAAGCCTCCACACTCCTCCACACACATGCATCTTCCTCAGCCGCCCCCCTAGGTGGCACTTCCCAAAAGCCATCGGAAGATATTTGTTTCTCAAAAGCCATCGGTTTGGCCGGAATTTGACCGGAGCTTCTTGGATTTTGGAGAGTGTATTCTGAATGAAAATGTCATTCTAAGATGATCTCAAGAAGGAACCTAAGCCAAAGTCTGCTTGGAACATGGTCGAAATCCCAAATCGGCTGAAATTGCCCTTGTTTGGCCTTTACCGGGCTCGGTGCCTTTGCATTGCGTTCTTGTCCAAATGCCGATGGATTTAGCATGTTTGAGTGATTCCAAGTCGGTTCCATGAGGGATGTTAAGGCTGATTTTGAGTGTAGCATGGTCGTGATCTTGGAATGACTCGTAATATCTTTTCAGCTTAAAAACTCCTCCTTAGCCTGTATTCTCTCTAGACTCCAAAATACCCTGTAGATAAATATCGGAACTAACAAGCAAAAGTTAAATAGACAAACAGTCTAATTTGGTGGGTTTAACTGTGTTTATGATTCATACAATTATGGTCCATCAGATCACCCCACACTTTTAGTTGTTCGTCCCGAACAATGCTATTAAAGGGCGGCACACTATCTAAGTAAACTTTTTAAAATATGAAAGTGAGACTGTGGGACTAGATTTATCCTAATTTATGCATTACTACTGATTACCAAATTAAACCGTGTAAATAAATAGAAGAAACTTGATACTTGTACCTCCATGCCGAGATGCAAATTAATTCGGATGTTTCGGGAGATAGCCCTTTTCAGGCTCCTGGACTGCAATCTCGGGACTGTCTCGCACTATATGGTTTCCTTGTAGCTTTCTCTAGCACGTGATTCGGTTCGGGTTTCACTGAGTTGAGCCTTTTGATCTCTTTTTGGCGAGGGACAACTTTTTTTTGTAGTGAATCGGCCTTTGGCCTTTGATTTGACTCTTTGAGTTCTTCACTTTTGTTCGGTTAAAACCTTCACAATTTTGGCCTTTGGCCTTTGATTAGCTCTTTGAGCTTTTGCTTCTTTGAGCTTTTGCCTTTTTGTGGCCTGCCTTTTTGTGGCTTGCAAGTCCATTTTCTCAAGCCTTTTTGGGAGGTCCAATCATCGCCCGCAAGCATATGGAAATACCTCCCCGCTCTCTCTCATCCTTGCCGTTTTGCGCGAGTCAAAATGAGGGTCGCTCATTTATTTTCCCGGCTATTAGGACTAGAGATAGGACGGTTTGATTCCCGTCCCGCCTTTTTTTTGCATAAACGCTGCATGGCGGAGATGACTTCAATCTTCTCTGAAACCCGAAGTGCAGCCTCCACTGACTTCGAAAACCATATAGTGAAATTCAGTCCTTTGAATGCTTGCCAAGCCCCTCTAGGGCATTTTCTATCAACTCCACATCCCTAGTTTATCTCAGCACAAAGGGACAAATGAGAAGTTACATTCTAAGTTTTTAAACAGTTGAATTTTCACAAGGTTAATGCATGAATTATGATCTATCTTTTTCACATTCTCAAGTTCATATTTTCAAAAAGATATTATTAAAAGAAAACATGTTTATTAACTATGTACACAGGCGGTTCTCACCCCACACTTTTGAACGAAGGCATTCTTTACGAAATGACTTAATTCAAAAGCCATGCAAGCAGGTATTATACGAGAAGGAAATGACATTAAGGAAAAGGGAAGAACAGAACTCCCTTTAAGGTGTCGAGTGAACGACATGGCTCGAGGCTGGATAATCGAGGGAGTTCGGCAGGGGCTTTGAACTCTTGGCATAGGCCTGACTGGCTTGATGTTGCACCCATAACCGATTCCTGAATAGTCATTTCATTCTATGCACCAAGTGGGTGAGAGCGACTTATTGGAGAAAAAACTAAATGACAGAAAATAAAAGTACTGAAAGTAAGATAGGTGTCGGGTTACCTCCCGACCAGTGCATTTGTTTAACGTCGTTAGCTCGACGATACCTCACTCCTGGATCATAAGGTTGGGTCCCATGGGTGTGTGAGGTCGAATTTCTTCTTGGATGCCCTTTTTCTCTGAGAGGGTGAGGCTTTATTGACCAGCATAGCTGCTGGTCCAATGAGTCTTGCTCGCTTGTTACTCCTTCCGGGTTTCCATTCTTTCAGCCCATGTCTTTGCCGCTTCTTCATGTTTGAATAGTTGGCACCTTTGCGAGTTTGGAAGTTTGGTTTTGTGCCATTAAATGTAGGCGACATTAAGCATTCGCCTCTGCCAATCCTCTTCATTGTGGCAGTGATGGATGGTTGTCTTGGAACGAGTGAGTTTTCAGGCGGTTTTCCTTGGCTTGTGACGAGTGAGAGTTCCTTTGTCGGCTTTTTTGGCTCATGCTCCGCCTCTAACTCCCCTTGCACCTCATCATTATTGATTATATGATCTTTGGTGGCTATGATCGGCATAAAACACGAAGGGTTAAGTTGGGGCATTTCGACCATGAGGACTGGGTCTGTTTCAGGTGCTCCGACAGTGAGGACCAGGTCTTTCTCGGACAGTTCGACAATGAGGTCCGGGACTTCCTCGGGTGTTCCGAGCGCAAGGACCGGGCCTGGCTTGATTTCTTCGGCCGCTTCGGCAGTTAGGTTCGGGACTTCTGTTTGTTCGGTAGTTAGGACTGTGATTTCCTCGGATGGATTGTTGATATGGACCAGGCCTGATTTGGGCAGTTCTTCTTCTAACTCCCAGGGATAATCTGAATGGAGCTCTTCTTCAGGCAACCATGGGTCCTCATCCTCGTCATTCATATGGTCTCTGGGGGCAATCATACTGAGGTCCGGGTCTGTTTTGGGCAGTTTGGCAATGCGGTCCCAGATCAGTTGTGTAGCTGCCCAGAATTCCTCATTTTCGACCTCGTCTTGGTGTATCGGGGCACTCATTTGCTGGATGCTAGCTGCCAATTCTTCCTCCTTGTCCTCGAGTGGCTCGGTGGGCTCTATTGTAAGCTCTTCTTTGATGAACCTTGGCTTCGCATTGAGCATCTCATTGACCTGATTTGCACATTTTTGTATAAGCGCCTTTGTCTCTGCCCAAGATTTCTCGGATTCGGCCTGGTTTTGGTCTATTGTGTTGGCCGGTTCTTCTTCGGTCATCTGTGAGTCCTCATCCTCTATCGGCTCCATTGTAACGTCCTCAAGTGGCTCGGCCTGATCTTCTCGTGGTCTTGACCTCGCGGCCAAATCGTTTATCAATTTCCAAAGATCATCCATGTTTAAGTTATTTACCGAGCCTCCTGCCGTGTCATTAAGCCAATTCCACTCATATGGCATCATCCCATTGAGAAATCTTTGAAGAAGATCCAAGTTCGTGAATCCATGGTGCGGCCAGCTCGTCACAAGGGAATCAAAGTACGATAAGTACTCGTCCAATGTTTCTTCCCGGGATTGCTTAATGTTGATGATCTCTTTGCGGACTACAAGTTGGAAAGATAGCGGGAAAAACTCCTCATCGTTCCAAGGCTCGTTTTCGTAGTAAAACGACATGATGGACGGTAAAGGGAAAGAGAATATACAGAAAAAGTACAACTAATCCGATTCACAACTCCCCGGCAACGGCGCCAATTTGACAGATGCTTGTCGTTAGAGCAAATGTACAAATAAATTTATAAGTCCGCTAATCGCGACTTCACTACTGGGTAGCAAGTGGTAAGTAGGGGTCGAACCCAAGAGAGTCAGTGTGGATTAGTTGTTCTTTAATGAAGCTTATGCAGAAATTTAAATGCGATTGGGGTTGGTTGTGGTTTTAGTACTGAAAGTAATACTGAACTATAAGTAAATACTGAAAGTAAAGACAAGTACAAGGAAAGTAAACGTACCTGTGGGCTTTGTGTACCCGTGAGCTTTTGTAACCATGAGCAATAATAAGTAAGTACAGGAAGGATTCGGTTTAGGGGCCTTATATCATAGTCCGTTTATCATTGACCGCTAATGACCATACTAAGTGTTCAAAAGTGTATCAAGGCTATTCCTAGCACAAGACTTGCCACACCGTCTAGCCCTTTGCAAGACGTAGTACTCTTGATCTAATATGTGCATCCATTTGACCATCATTCCTGATAAATCAAATGGTCTTTGAAAGAGGTTGAACTCCACAGATAAGCTGTGCTCTTCCGAGCCTCCACTTATCCACGGAGATCACGAATTCATGGTAGAGCTTTGCTCTTCCGAGCATCCACTCTACCAATGAAGATCTGACCTAATATATGGCACTTAGAACAATTTGAACACAAAGAGGCATTAAGAAAAGGGTCTAAAACATTTTATGATACACGTACACCCCTTCAACCGAATGAAGGGTTTAGCTACGATTATCCATGGAAGAGGACATCATAACTAAGTACTTGAAAAGTAAAGGTTTTTTTGAAAGACAGAAAGTAAAGTTTTCGAAAGTAAAAGACAGTAAAGGAAAGGGGTGAGTACTTCAAGAACCGACAAGAGTACTCAAGAATAGTGAAAAGTAAAGACAAGCTTGAGTACTTCAAGAACCGACAAGAGTACTCAAGAACACTAGAATACTCAAGAACCAACAAGAGTATTATAGATTAAAATAAGTGTTTACATGGAAAGTGAAGAGAGTTATGCTCTCTATCTCTCTAAGATTGTGGCACAATGGGATGATGATACAAGTGAAGGGGGAGCTCTATTTATAGGGAAATGGATACTTGGGAGCTAAGTTTTGGGGATGAAATATCTATGGGGGAACCATTGGATTGGAGCACACTTGCATTCATCCAAGCCATCCATTTCTCCTCTAACCACAAGCCTCCACACTCCTCCACACACATGCGTCTTCCTCAGCCGCCCCCCCTAGGTGGCACTTCCCAAAAGCCATCGGAAGATATTTGTTTCTCAAAAGCCATCGGTTTGGCCGGAATTTGACCGGAGCTTCTTGGATTTTGGAGAGTGTATTCTGAATGAAAATGTCATTCTAAGATGATCTCAAGAAGGAACCTAAGCCAAATTCTGCTTGGAACATGGTCGAAATCCCAAATCGGCTGAAATTGCCCTTGTTTGGCCTTTACCGGGCTCGGTGCCTTTGCATTGCGTTCTTGTCCAAATGCCGATGGATTTAACATGTTTGAGTGATTCCAAGTCGGTTCCATGAGGGATGTTAAGGCTGATTTTGAGTGTAGCATGGTCGTGATCTTGGAATGACTCGTAATATCTTTTCAGCTTAAAAACTCCTCCTTAGCCTGTATTCTCTCTAGACTCCAAAATACCCTGTAGATAAATATTGGAACTAACAAGCAAAAGTTAAATAGACAAACATTCTAATTTGGTGGGTTTAACTGTGTTTATGATTCATACAATTATGGTCCATCAAAGCACTACGAAGTCCTCAGACGTCGCTAACATTAGCGTGTACTGTCAGATATGCGGCTCTCCTTCTCACTATGCAGATGGTTGTCCAGTAATCGGATCAAATGATGACAGCGGAAACCAAGAGGATGCAAACTTTGTTGGGCAGAATAATCAAGGGACTGGTTTCGGGAACGGATCAGCATGTAACCGGTGGGACAATCCAAACCGAAATCACCCTAACCTCTCGTACAAACCACAGAATCAAGCACCTCAGAGTTTCTCGTACAAACAGCAACAAAGCAGTGCACCGTACCAACCACGAGGACAATACACCGTTCAGGCTCAGCAAACACAGAACCACACTTCCTACCAGCCGAAGCCTCAGTACAACAATCAGCCAATCAAAATTCAGGGAGCTACAACAGTAGAGATCAACCACAGCGAGATCAGAATTCTGGTTCAACTTCAAACATCGAAGCCATGCTAGCAAGCTTCATAACCGATCAGCGAAAGACATCTGAGGACACCGCTGCCGAGGTAAGAGAGTTACGAAGGACTGTTGAGCAGCTCGCCATCCAGAACAGAATGCTGGAGACTCAGGTGGCTCAGCAGGCAAATTCAGTAACGAGAGAACATGTGAAACTCCCTTCAAAACCAGAGCACAACACTAGGGAATCGGTCAATGCTATCACACTCCGAGGTGGCAAACAACTTGAAATGCTACCAGCTCAAACCACTCGAGCAACAGCAGAAAAATCAGCGCTTAATTCTGCTCATGCTGACGCGGAATCATCTATAGAAGCTGAAAATCGAGTTGAGAATCCTGCTCAAACAGTGGAGCCGGCTCCTTTTAAGCCTCCGGTCCCATTCCCACAGCGGCTCAAAGCTACGAGAAGAGATAAAGAGTTCATGCAGTTCGTTGACAAAATTCGTACTCTTTACATTACGATGCCTTTCACTGATGCAATCACCCAGATCCCCACCTATGCAAAATTCATGATGGAGATTCTGACTGGGAAACGGAAGATGGACGGGACCGAGACAGTGGCCCTAAGTGAGGAGTGTAGTGCTGCCATGCACCTGCCCATGCCGCCCAACCTTAAGGACTCAGGGAGTTTTTCTATCCCTTGTGATATTGGCGGGCTTACTATTCGTCGTGCTTTATGTGATTTAGGTGCTAGTGTGTCTATCATGCCATATTCTCTATATTCTAAACTGAACTTGGGTGATCTCTGTCCTACTAACATCTCCATTCGCCTTGCGGATCGGTCTTACAGACTCCCGAAAGGGATTTTGAGAGACGTACCCGTTAAGGTGAAGAATATTTACATCCCTGCCGATTTTATTGTGTTAGAGATTTCGGAGGACACTGACATTCCCATTATACTTGGTAGAGCATTTCTTTACACGGCTAAGGTAGTCATTGACATGGATAGAGGGTCTATAGCTTTGCGAGTGGGCAACGAACGTGTTGTCTTTTATTTACCCGACATGTGTAGAACTCCTAGTCTTTTAGCCGATTGTGATGTGTTAGACTCTGCTGATGTTGATCAGCCCATTTCACTTACATCTCTTGAGTCTTACAGGGTTATACCGGGCTGCCCCGATACCGATGGACGTATACGCTATGAGCATAGAGGGCGCGGACGCAGCTGATGTCGCAGGAGACGCAGGTAAGGAATCTTACACGGTAGAGCTGAAACCTCTACCTGCAAGTCTCAGGTATGAATTTCTGGGCCCTAACTCCACTTACCCGGTGATTATTAATGCATCCTTGACTGATGTAGAGACCCAGAAATTGCTAGACGTCCTGCGCAAGCATAGGCCAGCCCTAGGATATTCGATAGACGATCTCAAGGGAATTAGCCCAGCTTTGTGCATGCATAGAATCAACCTCGAGGGCGATGCTAAGCCCAGTAGAGATGCTTTGAGACGTCTAAATCCTAAACTGAATGACGTGGTCAAGAAAGAAATTCTCAAATTGTTGAATGCTGGTATTATCTATTCTGTTGCTGATAGTAAGTGGGTTAGTCCTGTCCACGTAGTCCCTAAGAAGGGAGGTTTAACTGTCGTACGAAATGAGCATAATGAATTAATTCCTACTCGTACTGTAACTGGCTGGCGTATGTGCATTGACTACAGGAAATTGAATAAGGCTACTCTTAAGGATCATTTTCCTTTGCCTTTTATTGATCAGATGTTGGAGCGTCTTGCGAAGCACAAGTTTTTCTGCTACCTCGACGGTTATAGTGGATTCTTTCAGATCCCTATACACCCCGAGGACCAAGAGAAGACCACATTTACTTGCCCCTTCGGCACATTTGCTTATAGACGCATGCCCTTTGGGCTTTGTAATGCACCAGCCACGTTTCAGCGTTGCATGATGGCTATCTTTTCTGAATTTTTAGAGCACACCATGGAAGTATTCATGGATGATTTTTCGGTATATGGCTCTTCGTTCGATGCATGTCTCTCTAACCTCACTAATGTTCTCCGCAGGTGCGTTGACACTAACCTGGTCTTGAACTGGGAGAAGTGTCACTTTATGGTGCAGGAAGGAATTGTGCTGGGGCACATGGTCTCTCACCGTGGCATCGAGGTCGATCGCGCAAAGGTGGAGGTGATTGAGAAGCTGCCCCCTCCAAAAGATGTGAAAGGGATTAGGAGTTTTCTCGGGCACGCTGGATTTTATAGGCACTTTATAAAGGATTTCTCGAAGATTGCCAAGCCACTCACTGATTTACTTTGCCAGGAAGCTGAGTTTAATTTTAATGATTCATGTTTAATCGCTTTCAATAATCTGAAAATTGCTCTTACTTCCGCTCCGATAGTGCAGCCTCCCGATTGGGAGGTGCCATTTGAACTAATGTGTGATGCAAGTGATTTTGCAGTAGGAGCAGTCTTGGGGCAGCGCATCGACAAGAAACTACACGTAGTTTACTACACCAGCAAGGTCCTCGCCGGAGCAGCAGTTAACTACACTACAACCGAGAAAGAGATGCTGGCCATCGTCTATGCTTTCGAGAAGTTCAGACAGTATCTCATTGGTTCGAAAACCATAGTGTACACAGACCATGCTGCGATCAAATACCTGCTGTCCAAGAAGGATTCGAAACCTCGTCTGATCCGATGGGTCCTCCTCCTCCAGGAATTTGATATCGACATTAGAGACAAGAAGGGAGCAGAAAATCTAGTTGCAGATCACTTGTCGCGCCTCGAGCTAGGAGAGCTCGACCGCGAGGAGGACACGCTCCCGGTGACTGACTCACTAGCAGGAGAACACCTGATGCGCATTGATGTGGACACCGTACCGTGGTACGCAGATTTTGTTAATTTCTTGGCATGTGGAATCCTCCCTCCCGACCTCTCACACAACCAGAAGAGGAAATTCCTTTCCGATGTTAAAAGGTACTTCTGGGATGACCCTTTCCTTTATAGATTATGTGCTGACGGTCTCTACAGGACTTGTGTCGACGAGGACCAGATCCCGTATATTCTGGAACGCTGCCACTCTTCTCAATACGGTGGATATGGAGCTGGTTCGAAATCAGCTACAAAGGTTCTACAATCCGGTTTCTTTTGGCCCTCGCTGTTTAAGGATGCCTACGAATTCGTCAAAGCTTGTGATCAATGCCAGAGGACTGGTAATATTTCGAAGCAGCAGGAGATGCCCCAGCAGAGCATTCTCGCAGTAGACCTTTTCGATGTATGGGGGATCGACTTCATGGGACCATTCCCACCTTCTTAGGGAAATCAGTATATCTTGGTAGCAGTCGACTATGTTTCTAATTGGGTTGAAGCAGTGGCTACTCCTACTTGCGACGCCAAGGTAGTTATTAAAATGTTTCAGAAGGTAATTTTCCCTCGATTCGGAGTGCCCAGAACAGTTATCAGCGACGGTGGCTCTCACTTCAAAGAAAGAAACTTCGAAACGCTGTTGAAGAAGTATGGCGTTTACCACAAGATTGGCACTCCTTATCACCCTCAGACCAGTGGGCAGGTAGAGATCTCTAACAGAGAGATCAAGAGCATTTTGGGAAAAACGGTCTCGAGCCACAGGAAAGACTGGGCGTCCAAGCTAGATGACGCGCTATGGGCATATAGGACTGCGTTCAAAACTCCTATTGGAATGAGTCCTTTCAGACTTGTTTATGGAAAGACCTGCCACTTGCCAGTCGAACTCGAGTACAAGGCTCTGTGGGCTATTAGAGAGCTGAACATGGATATGAAAGCCGCTGGGGAAAAGAGATTACTGCAACTTCATGAGCTCGATGAATTCAGATTAGACTCGTATGAGAATGCTCGTATCTACAAGGAGAGAACGAAGAAATGGCATGACAAGAGAATAGTATGCAGAGAATTTAACGAAGGCGAGCGAGTCCTCCTCTACAACTCCCGCCTTAGATTATTCCCTGGGAAGCTGCGTACCAAGTGTAGTGGCCCTTATACAGTGGAACGAGCATATCCAGACGGGCATGTGGAGCTCAGCGTGGAAGGAGGAAAATCTATGGTAGTAAACGGGCAACGCCTTAAGCACTACCACGTACTCAAGCATCTGGCACCTCCCGAAGGCATTAACGATAACCTACTTCTCGGGGAGGGATCCTAGCTAAAGGACTCTCCGAGAATGCTTCTTATGCACTATGAGTCTGTCCAGACCCAGCTATGTCTCGCCAAGATGTTAAACTAGGCCTCTTCGGGGAGTAACCCGCGCTGTAAGTTTCAATTAGTTGCATTTTGCATTGTACAAAATGTGTGTGACCATTTCAGGAATCCAAGTGTGGAGTGTGTCGCGCTCAAATCAGCAAAGCAGGGGTCGAAACAAGCATTTTATCACTGAGGATTATTGGTGCCGTGACACCCGTGACATAATGAACATGTCACGGCTGTCACGGTAGGGAAAATAGGCAGAGTATTTTCAGAGGTGCCGTGACATACCGTCACACAATGGATATGTCACGGCAGTCACGGCAGGTATTTCTATCAGATACTTTCAAGGGTGTCGTGACATGCCCTAACACTATAGGTATGTCACGGTAGTCACGGCAGGGTTTTCCATCAGAAGGTTTCGAAGGTGCCGTGACACCCGTGGCATCCTCGTATGTCACGGCATGTCACGGCAGGGTCGAAAATCATTAAAGTACATTAGGTCATTCAGGACTTCAAAAAATTTCAGATCTTCAAAATCAACCACCGCTCGACGCCGCGACAACCTTCAGCCGATTTCGCCGTCCGCCCAGCTCCACCGCTCATCCATCCACCCTGGTCAGCTCCGCCGTCTCCCTTCTCCTCCATCCGCACACCTCAGATCCGCCCATCCTCTGTCTGCAGTTCCTCCATTCGCCCATCTCCCCCAATTCCAACCCTTTCTCCAAAATTCCCCAATTTCGAATTCATTCCACCATGGCTAGAAAAACCTCCCGCAAAGCTGCTGCATCATCATCCCAAACTGCTCGGAATGCCCCAGCTTCACCACCACCGGCTGACAATGCCCCGGTTCAGAGAACTTACCAGGCTCGTCGTCCCCTCTACCTGACAATGGCACAAGATGCTCGATACAAAAACGTTATCTCAGTAAAGAAGGTAAAACCTACTTTAGTCCCTGACCATAGTACTCTGAATTCCTTCAAGTTATTGAATGGCTACCGTGCATTATTTGTGGCCTCCGGCCTTGATATTCTATTTGCTCAGCCGGCGCCTACTTATCCTCTCGTCTTAAAGGAATTTTTAGCCACATTTCAATATCTAGGAAACCCGGATCAAGCCACCCATTGGAAATTCATGCTCGGTAATTATAATTATACTATGTCTAAAGCCGAGGTATGTGCGGTATTGGGATTTCCCTTGGAGGGTTTTTGCGGCCAGTACAATGATGAGGAGAGGTATGAATTCTGGAAGGCCATATCCGGTTTTGACTGCTATTTCACATCCAGTTGGCCTTCTTCCTGCATCAAGAATAAGCTATGGAAGGTTGTGCATCGTCTTGTCGCCATGAGCATATTTCCACGGGGAGAAGGAGCGACAAACATCGGCAACCCGGAGCTCGATGTCATGATTTCCATGGACCGCTCCCGCCATATTGATTTCTTCAGATTCTCACCGGCCAGATGATATTATGGGGTTCAGTCCTCGGCGCGAACAGTGCTTTAGGCGGTGGTCTATTTGTCACCATTCTCGCTGAATCCCTAGGATGGGATCTCAGCCAGCTACCAACGCCGAAAACTTCCGTCCTGAATCACGAGAAAATGGTTGATATAAAGATGATTGACAAGGACCGTCAGTGGAAGCATAGGGACAAACTCCCCAAGGGGAAGAAGCTCCGCCGAGTTGAGAGCAGACAGAGGACGCTCGAGCGTGCTAGAGGTGGTGACCCCCCACCTGAGGACGTCGACATGGCTGAGGCCCAGGAGCCGACACCAGTTCAGCTTACTCCTCCAGTGCCCGAGCAGACCACGCAGCCACATTCTGATTATCATGACCCTCCCACACCACCCCAGCACTCTAGCACCTTTGAGGAGCGTTTCGCACGCTTGGAGCATACCCAGATGAGACTCTTCGCGCAGGTGCATCAGATTGTGGAGAGTCAGAACACGATTATGGAGCAGCAGCGCCAGATATTAGTGCATCAGCAGCCGATATTCAGATCACAGAATGAGCTCGTACAAGGCCATGCCCAGCTCACTGCGGATTTCTCCGATCTTCGCCATCAGTCCAGCAGGACGCAGCAGTGGACGCAGGACGCTTTAATGACATTGCTTCGTGGACAGGGCCACCCAGATTATCCTCCACCACCGCACATTCCTCCTACCGGAATGACCACGAGGCAGGCCCTTCCCGCCCTCCTGATGATGGGGACTCCGGTAGTACAGCAGAGCTATTTGGTATTGATGAGGACGCGGATGATGGTGCTGTCTAGCTCCTCGTGCATTTCTCCTGCTGACATTTTTTTGGCTGTTTTCATATATTGTGGCACGTTACATGATTTTTCCTGTTGAACGCTGACATTTTGCCATGTTCTTCCCTTCCACATGATAATTGTTGCTTGAGACATGATTTATGATACATATTTTGCTCGGATCAATTATCCTACCTTCTATTTGGCATTTCCTGTTTTTGCCTACCCTTCATTACCGATGCTAATCTTTAACTCGTGCAGCCTTATGTTTGGTTTTCTCTATTTCTATCAGCTCACAAGTCGCGTTCCACTCCTCGAGCATCGTTAATCTCCACGACAGTTACGCCATCACACACGAGGGAAGTTCCTATGCGCCCTTGCCTTTCTTTTATTTCTTCGCTTAGGGACTAAGCTCATTTTTAAGTGTGGAGTGGGTAGCACATAGTCACATAAATCACACATCACATGTCACACATTCACTCTTGCTTATGCTCAACTGTCTATGTACTGCGATTGAAATCTTCGTTTTCTATGATACTCCTTGACTGATTGACATTCTTTTGGATTCAAAGTCTAGGACTTGAAATAGTGAAAATCGCGTGTGTATTCTCTTGAGTCAGTATCATTGCTAGCCTTTTACTATCACATGTTTTACGTATTTCTTGAAGCGTGTTTGAGACTTGAAATTAGTAGGCACCGGTTCAAAACGTCTAAAAACTTAAATATGCAACTCTTTTTCTAGGTGACCTTAGTACTAGTATGTGTTCCCATATAATTGTTGTGATTTGCATGCACCCGCCTTCATTCATACGCTATGTCAAGTGTTAAGTGTGGAGTTAGACAATTGGCCTTCAAGTTTTCCCTCTAGAACAATGTTCTTAATTTTCAAAGCTGGGTGAAAAATTGGCCCCAAGCATAGTTGTTTTTGAAAGAAAACCTGTTTCGAAATTAAAAAAAAGCTTGACCTTGTGTTCTGCGAGAGCAAAAAAATACCAAGGACCTGGTGAGAAAAGTCACCCCTTGTGTATGGAAAACACTTTTGAAACAATTGCTGCCCCCTTTTGCTTGATGTAATGGAATTCCATCTTCTCATTGCGTGCAAATCATAACGTGTCTTGCGAATTCATGTACTAGAAACTAAGGGACGACCCTCGTGCTTGCACTGAAATTTTGATGCAGATTTTTGTACTATTTTTTCAGAAAATCCTTAAGCCGAGCTCCTCTTCTCTTACGGGTCATTGCCTAGTCCTTGACACTTGAGAACGAGCTTTGCGCCAAGAGCCCGTGGACTATCCCTAGATAGCATAGGTGAATGGCGAGCATGTTTTGTGTAAACTATTCATGTTCTTATTGCATTGTTATGGAACTATTTAGAACATGTGATTAGTCGTTTGCTAGCCGTGTGTACTGACCGTTTGAATGCATAACCTGGTTAATCTATGATTGTCTGACAACTTTGATGAGAACGTTTGATTCGAAGTCGAGGTAACACAATGAATCCGAAGTATGACATGACTTTGTTGTGACACGTTGAGCATCATTCATGCATACACGTTAGTTGGTTGTGCAGGGATTTGTAGGTAGTTGACGGAGCCCACTGCACTGTCGTTAAGGTGCAATGTTCTCTGTGCAAAATAAATTTATATTTTCCGCTACTCGCGACTACACTACTGGGTAGTAAGTGGTAAGTAGGGGTCGAACCCAAGGGAATTAGGGGGATAGTTGTTCTTTGAGGGGATTATTCAGCGGGAGGGCGTGTTTTAGGTTGGTTGGTTGGTTTTAAAGCTACCAGCTAAGTGATTGATTGGTTGGTTGGTTGGTTTTAGTACTGGTAAGTAACTGATAATTATTACAATTAAAAGAAAGCGTTCGGTTTCAGGGGCCTTGTATTATATCCTGTTTATCATTGACCCTTAGTGAATCTTCTAAGTATTCAAACGTGTATCAAGGCCTTTTCCGGCGCTCGATTTGCCACACTGTCTAGTCTTTTGCAAAAGTGTTCGAAAGTGAATCAAGGCCATTTCAAGCACTCGACTTGCAACACTGTCTAATCTTTTGCAAAAAACGTAAAGCCCTTGTTCTACTTAGACTAGCACCCCATTTCAAGGTATACTAGCCTATGTGCATCCATTTTGGGTTGTCTTTTCCGATTTACCCAAAATGGTGTTTGAGAGAGATCAAACTCCTCAGATAAGCTTTGCCATTTCAAGCATCCACTTACCCGAGTATGTTTGCGAACTTCCACAGAAGAGCTTTGCCATTTCAAGCATCCACTCAACCTTGGAAGTTCTGATCTAATATATGGCACATAGAACAAGTTTTGAATACAAAGACGAGACACTAAATTAATAGTCTAAAACATTTTATAATACAATTCCACCCCTTCTACCGAACGACTAGTTTAGCTACTATTTATCGCGCTAAACATTATAACTAAGGAATTGGAAATTAAAGACGGAAAATAAATATTAAAATACTTACAACCGTTGAAGCGCCAAGGGAGCAATCTTTTATTTCCAAAGCCAAACTTACAAAACTTAGAGAGATAAGTGAAATGTTGATTTTTGGATGATACAAATGAGAGGAGAATGGCTTGTATTTATAGCCAAAGGGAGGAGAAATGGAGGGTGGAGATGGCTTCCATGTGTTTTTGATCCAAGGGAGGAGGAGGAGGAGGTGAAGATGTGGTGGAGGAGCCACCACATGGCAAGCTTTCCATGGAGGAGCAAAAGCCGCCGGTCACCATGAGGGGAGGAGCCGCCGGTGGCCGGTCACCATGAGGGGAGGAGCTCTTCCCTTGGCCACCTCCAAGCAAGGTGATCGGTCACCTTGGTCCATGAGTGTATTTTGACAGTTTTGTGCAGTCTTTTCACAAAACTATCAGTCCAATTTCGCTCCGTCTGACTTTGATTCCTCTTCTGCTTAATTTGTTATGAGTGATTCAACGTCAGGATCCTTGATATTTCTTCAGTCGGCATATGATCTTGACCTTGGAATGACTCGTAACATCTTTTATGCTTTAAAAGCTCCTCTTTAGCATGTATTCTCTCTAAGCTCTGAAATACCCTGTAGAAATATATCGGAACTAACAAGCAAAAGTTAAATAGACCAACAGTCTAATTTGGTGGGTTTTACTGTGTTTTTGATTCGTATAATTATGGTCCATCAGATCACCCCACACTTTTAGTTGTTCGTCCCGAACAATGCTATTAAAGGGCGGCACTCTAAGTTGGTTTTGGAATATGAAAATTAGACTGTGGTACTTGATCTATCCTAATTCATGCATCACTACTTATTACCAAATTAAACTGCGTAAATAAATAGAAGAAACTTAATACTTGTACCTCCGTGCTGGGATGCAAATTATATTGGATGTTTCGGAAGATAGCCCTTTTTAGGCTCCTGGACTGCAACCTAGGGATTGTCTCTCACTATATGGTTTCCTTGTAGCTTTCTCTAGCACGTGATTTGGTTCGGGTTTCACTGGTTTGAGTACTTTGATTTTTTTCTTTTGGCGAGGGACTGCTTTTGTAGTGAATCGGCCTTTGGCCTTTGATTTGACTCTTTGAGTACTTCACTTTTTGTTTGGTTAAAACCGTCACAATTTTGGGCCTTTGGCCTCTTGATTTGCTTCTTCGAGCTTTTCGCCTTTTTGTGGCTTTGCTAGTCCATTTTCTCAAGCCTTTTTGGGATGTCCAATCATCGCCCGCAAGCCTATGGAAATACCTCCCCGCTCCTCTCATCGTTGTTGTTTCGCGCGGGTCAAGATGAGGGTCGCTCATCTATTTTCTCGACTACTTTAACTAGAGAGAGGACAGTCTGATTCCCGTCCTCGCGTTTTTTTTTTTGCATAAACACTGCATGGCGGAGATGACTTCAATCTTCACTGAAACCCGAAGTGCATCCTCCACTGACTTCGAAAACCATATAGTTTGATTCGATCCTTCGATTGCTTGCCAAGCCTCTCTAGGGCAGTTTATGTCAACTCCACATCCCTAGTTTATCTCAGCACAAAGGACAAATGAAAAGTACATTCTAAACTTTTAAACAGTTTGAATTTTCACAAGGTTAATGCATGAACTAAGATCTATCTTTTTCACATTCTTAAGTTCATATTTTCAAAAAGATACTATTAGTAAAAAAGAAAACAGCAAGCATGTTATTTATATACAACGGTGGTTCTCACCCCACACTTTTGAACGAAGGCGTGCCTTAGTTCAAAAGTCATGCAAGCTAATATATATATGTGAGAATGACTAAGACAGAAAATTAAATGACAGAATTTAAATGACAGAAAGTAAGATAGTGTCGGGTTACCTCCCGACCAGTGCACTTGTTTAACGTCGTTGGCTCGACAGTACCTCGTTGTGGATTACTGGTTTGGGTCCCATGGGTGGCTCAGGTCAAATTTCGCCACCATTCCTGTGTTGCTTTTTGCCTTGCCTTTTCCTGATTTCTTGTTTGGGTTGGAACTCCATGGTTTTGGTGTTTTTTCTTTCCATTGTTTCTGAGAAGGCGGGGAGCCTTTGACCATAGCTGCTGGTCCATCAAGTCGAGCTCTCTTGCTTCTCCTTCCGGGTTTCCATTCTTTGGGCCCATGTCTTTGCCGTTTCTTCATGTATAGCCGGTTGGCATCTTTGCAGTTTTGGAAGTTCAGTCTTTTGCCAAGCGACCTCAAGCATGCGCCCTTGCTAACCCTCTTCTTCGTGGCAGAGATGATTGGCTGTCCTTGACCCTTACACCTTTCAGGAGGCTCTTCTTGGCTTGTGACGAGTGGGAGCTCCTTCGTTGGCTGTTTTGGCTCATGATTCTCCTTCAACTCGTCTAGCACTGCATCATCATTGATCATCTCATCTCTGGTGGCTGTGATCTTTATAGAACATGAAGGGTTATGTAGGGGCTTCTCGGCCATAAGGACAGGGTCTTTCTCGAGTAGCTCTTCAGTGAGGACCGGGCTTGCCGTGATTTTCTCGGTCAGTTCGGCAGTGAGGTCCAGGTATGTCTCGGCTGGTTTGGTAGTGAAGTACGGGACTTCCTCGGGCAGGTTGGTGATGAGGACCGGGCCAGATTTGGGCAGTTCTTCTTTGGTCATCCAAGAGTCCTCATCCTTTGTCGGCTCCGTGGGCTCCAATATTGGCTCCTTTAGAGTCGCCTCCACATCCATTACTGCCCTTGTACTGATGTCTTCTCTCGGTTTTGTTGCGGGCAAGCTCATAATGGGTGTGGTGTCGGGCTCATTCTGTACTGAGTCCACTTCCATCGTTGGTGCCTTATCGTCAGTTTGGTGCCACTGACCCTGTTTTGTGTTCTTTGCCAAATCATTTATGAGGCGCCAGGCTTCAGTCACGGTTAACTTCATGAGTGAACATCCTGCTACATCATTAAGTCTTTTCCGCTCAAGTGGCATCATTCCACCGAGAAACCTTTGAATAAGATTGAATCTGGTGAATCCATGGTGTGGGCAGCTCACCGCAATGGAGTCAAAGTACGCCAAGTACTCGTCCAAAGTTTCGTCCCGGAATTGCTCAAGATTGAGAATCTTCTCGCGGGTTTCAAGTCGGAGAGATGGTGGGCAAAACTCTTCTAGGAAACGGGCTCGCAGCACAAGATAATCATTTTCATCATCAGCACATGAGTAATACCACTTTAATGCCGAGTCAGTTAAAGAAAATTTGAAGCATGTCAGCTTAAATTCCTCTAACGTCTCATTCTCAGGCTTCATGTGGCGGCAGATGTGGTGAAAATGTTGGCAATGTATCACAGGGTCCTCTTCAATGGTACCTCCGAATTGGGGGAGACAGTTAATCATTTTAAACATAAGGTTGCTGCCCCCATTTTTCCAAGGTTCTATGTCGTAGTATGAAGACATGGCGAATTATGTACGACAGGCAAAAGAACAACTATCCATTTGCTAACTCCCCGGCAACGGCGCCAATTTTGACGGAGCTCACTGCACTGTCGTTAAGGTGCAATGTTCTCTGTGCAAAATAAATTTATATTTTCCGCTACTCGCGACTACACTACTGGGTAGTAAGTGGTAAGTAGGGGTCGAACCCAAGGGAATTAGGGGGATAGTTGTTCTTTGAGGGGATTATTCAGCGGGAGGGCGTGTTTTAGGTTGGTTGGTTGGTTTTAAAGCTACCAGCTAAGTGATTGATTGGTTGGTTGGTTGGTTTTAGTACTGGTAAGTAACTGATAATTATTACAATTAAAAGAAAGCGTTCGGTTTCAGGGGCCTTGTATTATATCCTGTTTATCATTGACCCTTAGTGAATCTTCTAAGTATTCAAACGTGTATCAAGGCCTTTTCCGGCGCTCGATTTGCCACACTGTCTAGTCTTTTGCAAAAGTGTTCGAAAGTGAATCAAGGCCATTTCAAGCACTCGACTTGCAACACTGTCTAATCTTTTGCAAAAAACGTAAAGCCCTTGTTCTACTTAGACTAGCACCCCATTTCAAGGTATACTAGCCTATGTGCATCCATTTTGGGTTGTCTTTTCCGATTTACCCAAAATGGTGTTTGAGAGAGATCAAACTCCTCAGATAAGCTTTGCCATTTCAAGCATCCACTTACCCGAGTATGTTTGCGAACTTCCACAGAAGAGCTTTGCCATTTCAAGCATCCACTCAACCTTGGAAGTTCTGATCTAATATATGGCACATAGAACAAGTTTTGAATACAAAGACGAGACACTAAATTAATAGTCTAAAACATTTTATAATACAATTCCACCCCTTCTACCGAACGACTAGTTTAGCTACTATTTATCGCGCTAAACATTATAACTAAGGAATTGGAAATTAAAGACGGAAAATAAATATTAAAATACTTACAACCGTTGAAGCGCCAAGGGAGCAATCTTTTATTTCCAAAGCCAAACTTACAAAACTTAGAGAGATAAGTGAAATGTTGATTTTTGGATGATACAAATGAGAGGAGAATGGCTTGTATTTATAGCCAAAGGGAGGAGAAATGGAGGGTGGAGATGGCTTCCATGTGTTTTTGATCCAAGGGAGGAGGAGGAGGAGGTGAAGATGTGGTGGAGGAGCCACCACATGGCAAGCTTTCCATGGAGGAGCAAAAGCCGCCGGTCACCATGAGGGGAGGAGCCGCCGGTGGCCGGTCACCATGAGGGGAGGAGCTCCTCCCTTGGCCACCTCCAAGCAAGGTGGTCGGTCACCTTGGTCCATGAGTGTATTTTGACAGTTTTGTGCAGTCTTTTCACAAAACTATCAGTCCAATTTCGCTCCGTCTGACTTTGATTCCTCTTCTGCTTAATTTGTTATGAGTTATTCAACGTCAGGATCCTTGATATTTCTTCAGTCGGCATATGATCTTGACCTTGGAATGACTCGTAACATCTTTTATGCTTTAAAAGCTCCTCTTTAGCATGTATTCTCTCTAAGCTCTGAAATACCCTGTAGAAATATATCGGAACTAACAAGCAAAAGTTAAATAGACCAACAGTCTAATTTGGTGGGTTTTACTGTGTTTTTGATTCGTATAATTATGGTCCATCAGTAGTCCCATTCCTGAAAACCTTCACGAGACTATGCTCGTCCTCCTAGGGCAGCCTAGAGGTTTAAAGGCTTGATGCATAGGCTAAATGCATTCGTGTCCTCTACGACAGTGAGTTATGTTTACTTTGTTCTTATTTTTGCTTTAGCTAGTATTGATCACATGTCACTTAAGTGGGTAGCTTTAGAACACATGGTTGTTGAGCATTATATTCACTCGTGCATCTATTCTGCTATTTGTTTGACAATTGTTCGGGACGAACAAATCCTAAGTGTGGAGTGTTTTGATCAGTCGATATTCTGGCTGATTATTCACTACATTCGATGAAGGATAACACTTGTTCTCCGGGCAATTTGTCCCTATTTGATGTATTTTCCTAGTGTTTCAGGTAAAATTGGTTTATCATCACTCCGTGGACGCAAAGTGCCGAAACAACGGGAAATAGCATCGAAAATGGCCTAAAAAGAGCTCTACACCAGCAATAGGCCGTGACATGCCGTGACATCTCATTAGTGTCACGGGTGTCACGGTAGGCTTTTTCCTCAGAGAGATCCGAGTGACATCCAGGCATGCCGTGACATGCCGTGACATCCTCCGAATGTCACGGGTGTCACGGCACCCTTTCAGCTCAGTGAGTTTTGGCCTAGCCGTGACATGCTGTGACATGTCCGAATGTCACGGGTGCCACGGCCCCTATTTGACTCAGTGACTTCTGCCTTGGCCGTGACATGCCGTGACATGTCCGAGTGTCACGGGTGTCACGGCACTTCGGAAAACAGAATTTTTGGACAGATTTCCTAATCCGTTTTTGGCAAGTTCTGATCTTTTTGGCAATCACTCGATTTTTGGGCTATAAAAGGGCAACAACCAGTGTGTTCTAAGGGTGCTTATTCGGATTGAAAAAACCCTAACTTGGGAGAGAAGACAAAGTTTTCATCGTGAGGATCATCGAGCTTCAATCGTTTACGATTTACTCGTTTCTTTCATTCATTATACACTGTTTTTGGTTTAAACACCATGAATAGTGAGTAGTCCTCTTATTCTGGGATCCTACGGATCCCGTGCTATGTAACCCTAACTCTCATGTGATCAATTAAAGTTGTTATTTATGCGATTCGATTATTCAATTTCATTGTGTGCTTAATATTATCGTTCTGTGCAAGTATTTACATCAAAGGGTATGTTTGCATTGCTAGAACGTATTTAGGTTATATGCCGAAAGGTGGATGGGCCCTAGGGATTAACCGGATTGCATGAAATTGATGTTAGGTCATGTTTACATGAACTGATAGGAAAACCTTTAGTTAAATAAATCGAAATCGTTGATAATCTGTGGATGGGCGGCGTTCAACGATTGAGATTAATCTAGACAATGATCCGTGGATGGGCGGCTTGTCTAGTGTTATTTCGGTTATATTCCATATTCGATAGCATGAATAATTAACGTGACATGATTGCATGATTAGTGGGGTTCGCACGGGTGAAGTATGGATTCTGGAATTCTTTCTCTGATAAAAACACAACCTTTTACTTTCTGCACATTTAATTTCTGCTGCTTTTGACATCACAAAACCTTTTGTTAATCGGAATAGCTAAATAGGTCACACCGTTTGCTAGTATTCACACGCACTGCTCCTAGGATCGACCCTTGGCTTACCAAGGTTTACAAATTTTGTTTGACTGCAATTGAACCCCTAAAACTCATAACTTGACACTATAAAGGGTTAAAAATACGCATGTCAAACTTGTCTGTACCTTCATAAGCTGTTTGGAGGATATCCCAAGCTTCCTTAGCGACTTCACAATTAGCAATCAGTTTGAACACGTTCTCGTCCACTCCAGAGAAGATTGCATTCATTGCCTTTGAATTTCCAACAACTGCCTTTTCATCTGCATCAGTCCACAGAGCTTATGGTTTAGGAACAACTTTGCCTACAAGGTTTTCCATCGAGGGTTGTGTCCATCCAACCAACACAGCCT
The DNA here is from genome assembly GCA_033675395.1 of Rhodiola chrysanthemifolia. Taxonomy (NCBI): domain Eukaryota; kingdom Viridiplantae; phylum Streptophyta; class Magnoliopsida; order Saxifragales; family Crassulaceae; genus Rhodiola; species Rhodiola chrysanthemifolia. The sequence continues at coordinate 38,113,395 of CM066204.1, forward strand.
TCCAAGCCTTTTCATCGAGAGATTTCAGAAAAGCTTTCATCTTGGACTTCCAGTAGGCATAGTTTGGTCCCTCAAGTAACGAGGGTCGGGTTGTACTTTGTCCTTCCTTCAAACTCATCTTGAACAGAACCAGGATCACACTCTGTATGTCGAGTGTCCACTCTGATACCAATTGAAATACTGTTATCTGTTCAAGCAACTCTTCGAGGTAGTGTTTGGACGAACCTTGAACACCTTAGCAGACAGTAACTGGGACAGTATATGAAGAGAACACACGATGTACTTCCCAGTTCGGCAACAGCCTATTCTGGGGGGCTTCCCACGCCCTCGATCACGTGGACTTACTCTTACAATCTCCCGAACGAAGACGCCTAGCCTCTATCACTACTTCACTCAGATTTATGATCTCGGCTCCCCCTCGATCCCCTTCGTCCGAAACTCCCTTCCGAACGTGCTCGATCTTCTCCCGAAGTTCGGTTGCTTTCTCCCGAAAGCTTGCAGCGTTCTCTGGTGTGTGCAGCGGTGAGTTCAACACGAACAGTCTGATCAGCACACTGAAAGACTGTTACAGCGCCGGTGATTTTCCAGTGGGGAAAAGGTCAGCCGGTCGTCGCTCTTCTTCTCCAATCTCACGAATGTTCTCGTGTGTTATTCTCTCAGCAAAGCGATAGAAATCATGGACCCCTTAGCATTCTTTTTATAGGCTTCGGTGACGTCCAGATCCAATCAGAGTATCCTGATATTTCGGAGTTACTCCTAAATATTTGATAGATATTCAATCTTCTTAAACCGTATCCAATCTTCGGAGATAACTTTCGTGCCAAGCCATTCGATAATCTCGAACCCATGCTGTAGATATTCATTTGAATATCTGATGTTCTGTGTTGACTTGTCGATTGATTCTAATCAGATAATCTCGTCGATTTTCTGGATACGCAAATCTTCGTGCGTCTGTTTCACGCTGTACTTCAGTTCCAGTCTGCGGTTGAACTCCCCTTGAACTCCTGTTCGAACTCAAACTGATAACAGCAAACCACAAAACCCACCACTAAAATCACAAGTTCAGTGCTATCGAAAAAAAAAATCACAAGTTCAGAATCGGTCGAGTATCAAACACTTGTATTTCTGGCTGTACTGACTCGAACGTATCGATCAAGGACAAGAAAATGGCTTGGAATGCATCGATGATCGGATTGAACAATTGGGGGTTATAAAGTAATGTGAGTCAGAGTAAACAAAAGTGTGGAAAAACCGAAAAAGGTCACATCAGCAGCAGAAGCGTCATCGTGAATCATTGAAAATGCCAGATTTTTTTGGTGGGTGTTAATCACACCCCCCACCCCCCACACCCCCCATATAGGGCCCAGGTATATTTCTCATTCTACCCTTCTACCTATTATATGTATTATATATATTATAAAAAATGATTTTAAAATATTTAAAATTTCTAAAAAATGATTTTAAAATATTTAAAATTTCGTATTAATATATACAAATGATTTTAAATATTTAAAATTTAGTATTAATATAATATATATTATATACTATAAATGATGATTTTAAAATATTTAAAAATTAGTATTAATATATTACATATATTATAGTTAATAATTTTAACTTACATGTATTTAGAAGTTAATATATGTAATATATATTAATTAATGAGATATTACTGTTAATTCAAAAAAATAAATTATGGACCTTGTCAGTGAGTTGTCTATTTTGTCGTAATGTATCAGTGAGTTGTCTATCGTAATGTATTGTCAAATCTGTTTCTGTCCACTATGTATGAATAGTATAATTTTCTTTTGCCAGAGAATCTAGTCAGTGAGTTGTCAATCTTTGTTTCGTAATGTATTGTCAAATCTGTTTCTGTCCACTACCTATGAATAGTGTAATTTGCTTTTGCCAGAGAATCTTGGCAGTGAGTTGTCTATTTTTGTTTCGTAATGTATTGTCAAATCTGTTATTTCCCACTAACTTTTTGGATTTCAAATTTTAAACGTACATAATGTAGTCTATATAATGGATAGACTTATAAGTAGCAAGTCACTCACTCACACTTCTTTAAGAGAACCGTATCTCTCTACCATGGATAATGATAGTTTTGCGGGATTTTCAAATAGCTGGTCATACGGGAGTGATCCTCGCAGTGAGGAAAGTATATCCAACAAGAATCGGGATTATACATCCGAATTCACCACAAACCAGGTTAGTGTCATTATTGTATGCTTATTTACATAATTAAAAAAACCATCATAAATGTCCACCATTTGTGCAGATATTTGAAAATAGAGAAGATATGCTAAATTGGGCAAAGAGGGTTGGTTTGGAAAATGGCATTGTAGTGGTGATTAAAAATTCTGCAAAAAAAAGTGGTGGTAAGATGCCGAAGTGTATTCTTGCATGTGAAAGAGGAGGGAAGTACAGACCAGAGACATCCCAAATAAGAAATACCGGAACCAAGAAATGTGAATGTCCATTTGAGTTAAGAGGTATTCCAGTTCCTCCAGATGGTGTCATGTGGGGTTTGAGGGTGCTATGTGGTATTCACAACCATCCGACAGCAGAGTTCATGGATGGCCACGAGTACCCGTCAAGGTTAAAACCAATGGAGAAACAACTTGTGTTGGACATGGCTAATAGCAGAGTTCATGGATGGCTAACAACTTTTTTTGCACCCTTATCATCCGGTGCCACCTGTACCAACATGGTGGTGGAATCATTCATCGTACGAAGCTAAAGGATGGGCATCCTCATATCAAGTACGAGCTGATTTATGGCGCGAAATCACAAGCATGGGGCCTCCAGGAGCACAATTTGGAGGAAATATTGATTAAATATGTCTACTTGTTTATGTATTTATTTTTAGCACCGTTGCATGTTTTGTTGAATCTAATTTAATGTTGAGCTATCCAATCAATTATTAATCGTCCTAAATCCAAACTAAACGAAATAAATTATTATTCGCCCTAAATAAAATAAAACTAGTTACTCACTCACTCCTAATTATAAGTTCAATTAAAATTTAAAAAATCAAGTACAATAATTTTTAAAAAATTTGGCACATGTTGTATTTTAATTTTAATTTTTTTGATTTATAATAATATAAATAAATATGATACAAATAACTTATATTAGGTACAATTAATTTATAATATTAATCATTATTTAATTGAATTTAAATTAGCATTTAATTAAACTTTAAAACATATACAAAATTAAATGACATAACATGTAAATATGATTGTAAAGAGGGGTAAAATTGTCAAATGGGCATGGGGCCCACAAATTTTTTTGTCTTGTGAGGGGTGCGATTAACACCTCCCATTTTTTTTCTGGGTTGGATTTTGCGATTGAGGTTGTGGATAGGAATGGATGTGTCAGGAACACGTTGACGATGGAATCAAAATCAATCATAGGAATCTTTTATGCACGTACAAAATGAGAAACAAATGGGTTCTTTTTTTTTTTTTTTTATTTTATTTATTCAATTTTTTGTTAGACATTTTATTTATTTAATTGTATTGTTTTTTTTTTGTCTTTTGGGTACACGGGCACGGCGTTGGTGATGTGGTTTTGGAGAAGAAGATAAATCATAAATGTGTGAATGGAAATGGATTGCGTGAATGTATTGGAGCATTTCTTGGAAAGTCATATAATTAAAACAATTTGCTGCCACCGGCCAAAAACATTATTTATTTGATTAAATTGGTGTCAAGTAAAAGTTTACTCGTCAAAAAATGTTCTATTTGTTGTGAAAATTATGGATATATGGAGAGGAAACTTAAAGGTAGAAGATGAACATGAACATGAGTAGAAAATGTAGAGAGGAAGAGTGATTCTCATTGTTATTGATATTGGTTCTTCATACATATACAAATGACTCCTTTATATAGGATTACATGGGACAATCAAAAGACTAGCAATAAAAGAGAATTAAATTAGTCATATGAAATTCTAAGAGTCATTGGCATATGAAATGCTAAAAGTCATCCAATACATCATGATAATATTCATAACACTCCCCCTTTGGATGACTCGTACAGATAGTATGTCTCATTAAAACCTTACTAGGAAAACCCTGTGGGAAAATCTAGTGAAGGAAAAAGAGTACACAACTGTACATTACGCATAAATGTTACCTCATTAAAAACCTTATTTAGGAAAACCCAAAGGGATAAAACCTAAAATAAGGAAAAGAGTGTAATGCGTATTCTCCCCCTCAATGTGGTCTTTAACATAAATCTCTGAGCATTCGCATGCCGATTTTATAGACCAATTTCTCAAAGGGAGTTGTGGGAAGTGCCTTTGTAAACAAATCGGCTAAGTTGTCACATGAACGAATCTGACAAATATCAATCTCTCCGTTCTTATGAAGTTCATGTGTAAAGAAAAACTTTGGAGATATGTGTTTCGTTCTGTCACCTTTTATATAGCCATTTTTAATTTGAGCTATACAAGCAGCATTATCCTCAAATATAACGATAGGGCTTTCTTTGTCGCCTGAAAGATCACATGATCCTCTGATATGATGGATTAAAGACCTCAACCACACACATTCACGACTAGCTTCATGAAGTGCTAATATTTCAGCATGATTAGAAGAAGTGGTTGTAAGGGTTTGTTTGGTAGATCGCCAAGATATAGCGGTATCACCATATGTAAATACATAACCCGTTTGTGATCGCGCTTTATGAGGGTCAGATAAATACCCGGCATCGGCATATCTAATTAATCCTGATTTTGAGTCTTTTGAATAAAATAAGCCCATATCAGTTGTTCCTCGAAGATATCTTAAAATTTGCTTAATGCCAGTCAAATGTCTTCGAGTTGGAGAAGAACTATATCTTGCTAGTAAATTAACTGAAAATGCAATATCGGGTCGTGTATAGTTAACAAGATACATTAGTGCACCAATAGCACTAAGATATGGTACTTCAGGACCAAGTAGTTCTTCAACCTTTTCTCGAGAACGGAATGGATCTTTTGTCACATTAAGTGATCGAGCAAGCATAGGCGAACTCAACGGATGTGATTTATCCATATTTAATATTTTGAGGATCCTTTCAGTATATGAGGGCTGATGAACAAAAATGCCCTTTGATAAATGCTCAATTTGTAAGCCAAGGCAAAATTTTGTTTTTCCCAAGTCTTTCATTCAAATTCACTTTATATATATGCAATTGTCTCAGTAAGTTCATCAGGGTCCCAATGATATTTAAATCATCAACATAAACCGCAGTAATAGAAAGCCCAGTTTTTTGTCCTTTTAATAAAAACATGAGCAAATTGCATTGTTGATGTATCCCTCTTTCAAAAGATATTCACTTAGACGATTGTACCATATTCGACCGGATTGTTTTAATCCATATCATGATCTTTGTAATTTTATTAAGTACATTTCCCGTGGTTTTGAGCTACATGCTTCAGGTAATTTTAATCCTTCGGAAATTTTAATATAAATTTTATTATCAAGTGACCCATATAAATAGGCTGTCACGACATCCATTAAATGCATATGGAGTCCTTCTAAGACTGACAAACTCAATAAAAATTTGAATGTTGTCGCATCCATGACCGGTGAATATGTCTCTTCATAATCGATGTCTGGTCTTTGCGAGAAGCCTTGTGCTGCAAGTCGTGCTTTATATCTTATGACTTCAATTTCTCATTTCGTTTGCGCACAAATATCCATTTATAACCAACAGGTTTGACATTCTCGGGTGTTAGGGAAATTTTTCCAAAGACTTGGTGTTTTTCAAGTGAATTCAATTCTGCCTCGATGTCACTTTTCTATTTTGGCCAATCATTTCTTTGTCGGCATTCATTAACCGATCTTGGCTCATGATCCTCATTTTCTTCTGTAACATTTAGAGCCATAGAATAGGCGAATATATTATCAACTATAATTTCTTTTCTATTCCACCTTTTCCCTGAAATGACATAATTGATCGAAATTTCTTCATTATCAGTTTCAGGTATCTCATTACCTTTCATAGAAGTCTCTTCATGATTCATATCATTTCCTTTTGGAATAGTGGTTGATGCATTAATTTGGTTATCTAACTTCTTTTTCTAGGATTTTTATCCTTGGACCCAATTGGTCTACTACGCTTCTGTCGTGTTTTAGACTCACTATTTAATTTATTTCCAATATCTTCATTAGGGAGATTAATTTTGCAAGGAGCATTGATAGCTGGTATATGTGACTTTGTCACTGTTTTAACATTTGTGAATGCATCAGGCAATGTGTTTGCCACACTTTGTAAGTGGATAATCTTTTGAACTTCTAGTTCACATTGATTTGTACGAGGATCAAAATGAGACAATGACTCTGCATTCCACGATATTACTTGTCTTTTTTTAGACTTTATTTTATTTATTTTATCTCCCCCTAATGCAGGGAAATTTGTCTCATCGAATTGACAGTCGGCAAATCGCGCCTTAAATACGTCACCTGTCATAGGTTCCAAAATTTTGATAATTGATGCAGATTCAAATCCCACGTAAATCCCCAATCTTCTTTGGGGTCCCATTTTAGTACGTTGGAGCGGAGATATTGGTATATAAACTGCACACCCAAAAACTCTTAAATAAGAGATATTTGGTTCTTGGCCACTAACAAGTTGCAAAGGGGAATATTTATTATTTGCAGTTGGCCTTATACAAACTAGTGATGCAGCATGCAAAATTGCATGTCCCCAAGAAGAACTTGTCAATTTAGATTGCATAAGTAATGGTCTAACTATCAATTTTAGTCTCTTGATAAAAGATTCTGCTAGACCATTTTGAGTATGGACATGAGCAACCGGATGTTCGATTATAATTCCAGTTGACATACAATAGTCATTAAAGGACTGAGATGTAAATTCTCCCGCATTATCCACACGGATTTTCTTAATTGTATGATCTGGAAATTGTGCTCGTAATTTAATAATTTGAGCAAGCAACCTTGCAAATGCCATATTACGAGTGGATAATAAACAAACATGCGACCAACTGGTCGATGCATCAATAAGTATCATAAAATACTGAAATGGTCCGCTTGATGGGGAAATAGGTCCACATATATCTCATTGAATCCGTTCTAAAAATGTTGGACATTCAGTCTCAACTTTCAATGGAGATGGTCTTATAATTAGTTTTCCTTGAAAACAAGCAACACATGAGAGATCTTTGGACAAGAGAATATTTTTACTCTTTAATGAATGTCCAAGTGAATTTTCAATTATTCTTCGCATCATTATTGAACCCGGATGGCCTAATCGATCATGCCATATTACAAAGTTTTTCGGGTCTATTGAATTTTGGTTTATCACCATATATGATTCAACTGGATTTATGAAAGTATAATATAATCCAGAGTTATATGATGGAAGTTTTTCCATCACTTTTGTCATTCCCGAGACCATTGACGTGATATATAAACATTCAACGTCATTTTCATTTGTAGTCTCAACATGATAGTCATTTTGTTGTATATCTTTGAAACTCATGAGTTTAATGCCATTTATCGAACCGATGCATAATGCATCGTTTGTAGTAGTGTCAATAGGTTTCTTTTTTATCAGGTTGAGAACATTGTATCTTCAATGATAAATTGTGTACCATTAGGTAACACTATTTGGGCTCTTCCATCATGGCCTTAAATTAGATTTGATGCACCAGATATTAACATTAGCTTTAGCTAATTTGAGATGCGAAAAATACAATCTCTCAAAATTGTCGTGTTGTTGCACTATCCGCTTAATATAGCGATAGACCATCATCTTTCATCCTAATTGAGATGATAATAAGACAAATAAATAAAAATAGAAATACTTTTATTTAGAAGTGAAATAAAGCATAAAATATGGAAATTCAAATACTTTTAATTTGATATTCATATGTATGACATCATCTCTTGTGTCGTCTTCCATCACTGATTAATTTATCAAATTCTTCATTGACCTCTTTAAAAATATAATCTCTAACATCCAAATGGATGAGATTCAAGTAGGTCCAAATGAGTGATATCCTTAGGATAATCACTTGTTAAGTGAAATTTATTTTGACACGTTTTGCTTTCATAGAGACTTGATAAAAATCAAGGTGTGTTCAGAAGTACGACAAGTACGACCCCCAATGATTTATTTATTTTCATCATTTTATTGATGATATTTTCATCTCATAACTTCACTTGTCAAGTGATTCATAACATTGCGAAATAATACTCGCGTATACTTTTTTTTATAATCTTGCAATTGCAAGTTATATAATAGAATCAAGTGGTATATATTTTGTCTTTTGGTGATCGTACATCACTTCAAATCCTTTCAAAGGAGAGAGAGATCATTGATTCTCAAATTCTCATATACAATCTATCATGTAGATAATGCCGAAGGTTATCATGGCATTAGCCATCTTTTTTTAACAATTGCTTTATTTCCTTCTTTTATTAGTATCTTAAAGATACAAAGCATATAGGTGGATTTTGATATCATGAACCAACGCCGAATGATAATTGACATATCATGGCTTTAGCCATCTTTATTGAACAAGTGCCTTATTTCATTCTTTTGTAGTATCTTAAAGATACATGACACTTAGGCGGATTTCAATATCAAGAATGAACACCGCATAATCATTGCTATGCTCAAGAGTATTGAACTCGAGCTTCATAAGATTGACATGCATTACATAATACTATATGACAAATATAATATAAATTGATTTCAAGTAATGAAATAAAATGAAACAATGAACTAAAACATTAGGCATGAGAATGATTTAAAAGAACATGATTAGATGGCATATACATGTTATAAACAAATTCATAAAAGGAATTGATTTTTCCAAATGCTAGGCGGTTTTGAGATTTTTCCGAAAAGGACTCAATATTGCCATCATCGCATCACAATGAGAAAAGGGAGGAAGAATAGAAGATGGTATATCCCTACCTTTGATTTCGTAGAGAAATCGTGCTGATAACGTATTGTGAAAATTATGGATATATGGAGAGGAAACTTAAAGGTAGAAGATGAACATGAACATGAGTAGAAAATGTAGAGAGGAAGAGTGATTCTCATTGTTATTGATATTGGTTCTTCATACATATACAAATGACTCCTTTATATAGGATTACATGGGACAATCAAAAGACTAGCAATAAACGAGAATTAAATTAGTCATATGAAATGCTAAGAGTCATTGGCATATGAAATGCTAAAAGTCATCCAACACATCATTATAATATTCATAACACTATTTCAGTTAGTAAAATGATTATTGTAAGTAAGTATGTACTAAAATAAAGCTGGTGAGGCTTATATGTGAGACAGATTATAAACTCTAAATATTTTTATAAAAGAACGGTCATTATCAGCTCACACAGAGATGACGTGACACTACATCACGAAAGGTGAAAGATGTTAAACTTGATTTCTGAAGGGATGAATTTGAAATGAAAAAATATATAGGTATATGAGAGTGAAGTGACCGTTCATAATTACATTGTTTTGTGGTTAGATAGTAATTATCTTGCATGGATTGACAATAGTTGAAATATCATTACATGGCTATATGTTTTTGTAACATTCTTCTAAATGCAGGAGGAATTATCGATGGGAGCATATTGGTGTTGTTAAGTAATATGTATGAAAGGCATATATATGCAAAAGTTGGTTTTGATGCAATAAATTATCAAACAAACAAAAAATTCTTAAATTTTTTTTTTTTTTTTTGAAATGAAAATTCTTAAATTTTTGGGTGCACTAGTTAGGTGTTTTCGTTTGAAATCGACCAAGTGAAATAAAATAACTTTTATTCAATATATGTATTTTGTTGGGAAGTGAGGTAGTTTTGATAAAGTTAATCCATTGAAAATTCAGATGCACATGTTTTAATTCGATGTCTATTGTATGTTATGTGCTAGTGTCGCTAGTGAATATATAATTGGGGTATAGGGTATGTGTTTCGAGTCTTTATTGTTTTGTGTAAAATCGTCAAGTAGTACACGATATAATTGACACCTTATAGTTATCGAATAAAAAGTTCAGTGAATAAACGAGTGCGTTCTAATGCAAAATTGGAAGATCCATGCATTTATTAATTTGGAGGGGTCTTATTTGAACACTCCTCTTTATGGTAATATATCATCTGTTAGATTGATAAATTACGCTATCAATGATTATATACAACATGCCAACACGATGTTGGCTTGTTGGTTAATGAGCAAGACATCCATCCTTACACCCCGAGTTTGAATCTTGGGGTTACCAATTTTCTCACAATGTTGTGAGATTTTCCTCTTCTTTTTTCCTTTCCATCTTCTCCGTCCCGCCTCGCAAGTGGATGTTCCTATATCCATCGTGTTATCCTGATATGTATTGTGATGTTATGAATCGTTTTACCCCTTCATAAAAAAAGATTATACACAACATAATAATAAGTTAAATTGTGATTGATGAGTTTTTGGAAGAGTATGGAGGTGTCGAGCTGATTAGAATTTTAATTTCTTCAAATTAGACTTATATCTTGTCTATTGAACATCACATTCAACAAAATATATGTCAGCATCGTCTCTCGTACATTGTGTGTTTGATATCGTATGTTAATAGTTAATACTAATCATGCTCCAACAAATAATGACAAAAACAATGTGATTCATGCAAAAATATGCGTACAATTGTGTCGTTTTGTATATGTGTGGATTAAGATCATGATATATACATACAAGCATTGTGTACCTTTTTCATTGTTGTTATTCGGTATATTGATCTACTCTAGTTTCGGACAATATTTTATGAATTATTGATATGATGTTAGGCTAGGAATCTTCATTTGGAGCATGGTTTTTCGAGACAGATTATGAGGAGAGATAGTTGAAGCTGTTAATTTCAACTTCAACAATGAAGCTTCAAAGGTCCCTTGTTTTGAAGTTTGTTATGTTTGATCATGGTCTGCTGGTTTTTTTTTGGGGCTATTCTCAGCCTTGGCCCACTTCCGTGGTCGAAGCCTAATAGCTCAAGTCAATTCCAGCATCTTGGGAGTTCGTCCTAATTGAAACGATCAACTTTGGAGGTCATATTAAATCACAATATTCTGCATCACCTGCCTCAAGCTATTTTAAATGACAGAGATACACAACTGAAGCGGCTTTGTGTTTGTGCGGATTCCAGCAAGTTTCTTCCAGCGACGATTGCGAGATTCATGCGTTTCTCTATCGTCGTGAATCTCTATTCTAGTAGAAGATCCAGCTGAGTGTCGATAGACATTCGGGAGCTTTTTTGGCTCGTTTGGAAGGAGCAGCTCAGATCCACTCTTCGAGTTGATCTTCACCTTGAAAGGGGGCCTCTATACTCTTTCTTATCCTCTCCTTTAGTAGTGTCTTCAAATCAGTCTAGCTAGATTTATTGCGGTCTTGATGTGTGCTATTGAGTCGTGCCTTAGAACGTTGTTGTGTATTGTCACCTTGATTCATAGTGGATACCGGATCTCCCCCAGAGATCCCAAGGAGTAGGACCTAGTCCGAACCTTGTAAAAATCGTGTCTTACACTTTTACATTTCTTATTGATCTGTTTGTGCTTGCTAGACCTAACAAGAATTGAATCTAACTATTTGATTGACTTAAAATCAATTAACTTCGTGGTATCAGAGCCGATCTACCTGAATCACTGTTGATTTCAGGCGGAAGGGATCCTTAGGGCTTTATTTTTTATCTTTTATGATTAGGTCAATAAAAAGCAATCAGTGTAATCTGATATTTCATTCATTTATTATTTTTTTGGTTTTTCTTGCAGTTGAGAGACCATTTGATTTATAAACTCAGCAAGGATGTCGGAAGTCAGATTGAAGCCCTTTGACGGACACATGGATTTCTCCATGTGGAAGGTAAAAATGCGGGCTATTCTCATCCGAGAAAAATGCTATGAAGCTATCTCGGATGAGTGGCCTGCTGACACCTCTGAAGCGACCAAGAAGTCCATTGGCAACTTGGCGCATTCAGAGATCATCATCAGACTCGCTGATGATGTTGCCACACAAGTTATTCAGAATAAAACTGCTAAGGCTTTATGGGACGCATTGGGCACAATTTATGAGTCCAAGTCCCTGCCTAGCAGAATTTCTTTATTGTGCAAATATTTTAATTTCAGAATGAACACCTCCTTAACTTTGGAAGAAAACTTTGATAATTTTCTAAAGATCACACAAGATTTAAAGAGATGTGGGGATAAGTTAGATAAACTTGAGGAAACACATCATGTTGCTGTGTTACTCAATGCGCTGCCCCTCAGTATGACACCATTAAGGATGTCATACAATATTCTAGTGACACCTTTACTTTGAATAAAATCACTGAAACAATAATTCAGAAAAATGAAACACTTGAGGTTTTAAGGGAAAAACTACTGAAAAATCTGAAATCAATAGTGAGGTTATGTTTTCAAAGGGTAAAAATACTTTTCAACCAAGAAAATTTAATAACCATAACCCCCAGGGCTCTAAGTTCATTGAACGACCAATTTCTAAATGTGAATATTGTCACAAATTAGGTCATTCTACGTCTCAGTGTTTTAAAAGAAAAAAGGATGCAAGGACCAAGTCCAAGCATCCAAATGACCAAAAATTTGGCTTTTCAAATATTTTTGAATCAAATAAGGTTTATAACAATGATATTTTAACTGCTACAGCGACGACGACTCTGATTTTTTGGATTTTAGATAGTGGTTGCACTATGCATGCCACTCCCAACAAAAATGTTTTCAGCACCTTAAAACCTTGGGAAGGTGGTGATGTGGTCCAGGGGAATCACACATGCCTTAAAATTAAAGGAATAGGGTATGTTCCTTTAAAAATGTTTGACGGGGTAACAAGATTAATTCAAAATGTCAGATGGGTGCCTAGTTGAAGAAGAAATCTTTTGTCTGAGTCTATGTTTAACGACTTGGGCTGCAAAATCTACACAGAAAAAGGTGTGAGGGAAATAATAAGGCGGTACACTATTTTAAATAAGAGTGTTAAGAGATGAGGTCTCTACTATGTATTGACCCACCCTGAAATTAATTCCCTCACCTCCTTTAACAAAAATACTGAACAAACGTTAACATGGCATACAAGACTTGGGCATATTGGTAATAAAGGGCTTTTTCACTTATATAAAAATGGTTTGATTGACTTTAAACCTGAAGAAATAAAATTTTGTGAAAATTATATTTTTGGTAAGAAAACTGCTCATTATTTTTTTTTAAAAAGGAAAAGAAATGAGTGTGTCCTCCCCCTTGAATATATTCATTCTGATCTGTGGGGGTCTGCACAGGTTCCCACAGCTGGAGGGAAGTATTATTTAATGTCCATTGTTGATCATTTTAGTAGAAAAGTGTGGATTTCTTTGCTAAAAATAAAAGATGAAGTCTTTAATCATTTTAAAAACTGGAAAATAATGATTGAGAGTCAAACTGATTTTATAAAGTTAAATGCTTAAGAACAGACAATGACCTGGAATTTTGCAATAAGGTTTTTGACACTTTTTGCAAACAAAATGGAATTAAAAAGACACCTTACTGTTCCTAATACTTTTCAGCAAAATTGGTACTGCTGAGAGAATGAACAAAACGCTGCTGGAAAAGGCTCGATGCATATTGTTTAGTGATAGCATTAAGAGTAGTTTATATGGAGAAGTTGTCTACACAGCAGCCTACCTCATAAATAGGTCCCCCTCCTCCATTATTAATTTTAAAACTCCACATGAGCTGTGGACAGGTAGGAAATGAGACCTTACACATCTTAGGCCATTTGGCTGCACTGTTTATGCCCATATATCTCCAGGAAAACTGCATCCAAGAGCTGTGAAATGTGTAATGCATGCTCAGTTATCCAGAGGGGGTAAAGGGTTATAAGTTGCTGGTTATTCAATCCGGAGGGTATAAAATTATTACCTCTAGGTCGGCAACCTTAAATGAGTCTGATTTCCATTTTAAAAATTGTTTGACATCTCAATCTGACAATGCAAGTACATCTGGTTTTTCTGGAGCTGCCAAAACTGGATTTTTTTTATCTCCAAATGATGCCCTTACCCCAGTAGATGATCAAGAAGAGGAGTTCGACATTAGTTATTCCATTTCAACTCATCAAAGCATTGGGGAAAGTGCTGAGTAGCAAGGAGGTGAGCAAGAAAATGATGGGAATGCTGCTAAAAAATCCCATAATGAAGGTAGACAAGCCCCTCATTTAAATGATGGGGCCACCGTAAGTCCTTCTAACGCTCATTTACAATCTGAAAATAATGATGTTGCACTGGGGATTCATGTTTCCTCGAGTATTGATGTTGATAATGTTGATTTTGAGTCTCCTACACATGATATGTTTGTTGATGATAATTCTGAGCATGTTGTAGTAAATTCTGACTCTATTGTGCATGCTGATGTGGCTAATTATGAGCTTGTTAGGGATAGAGAACCTATGAAACCTATTCCAAATAAGAAGTATGCCTTGAACATGACTGAACATTGCTGTAATTTGATAAATTTTGCACCGTTAGCTGCTGAAAATATTAAATATGTTATCCCAAATACATATAAGCAAGCTATTACTAGTGCACAATCAAATGAATGGAAATTAGCAATGATAGAGGAAATTCAGTCCATGTATGACAATAACACTTGGAAACTAGTACCTAAGCCTGAAAATGTCAACATAATTGATTGTAAGTAGATTTTTAAACTAAAAGAAGGTAATTCTTTTAACGATCCACCTAGCTTTAAGGCTAGGCTAGTGGCAAAAGGTTTTACCCAAAGAGAAGGCATTGATTATAATGAAATATTTGCTGATGTTGTGAAATATAAAACGCTGAGATTATTGATTGCTACGAGTGCTGTTTTTGATTGGGAAATTGAAAAATGGATGTGAAAACTACATTTTTGTATAGTGACTTGTTGGAAACTATTTACATGAGTCCGCCGGAAGGCTTTATTGATAAAAACAAATCTGATCATGTATGTTTGCTGAAAAAAATCTATTTACGGATTAAAAGAATCACCTAGGCAGTGGAACAAAAAAATTTGACAGCTGCATGATTAACTAGGATTTTATTAGGGGCAAATATGATACATGTCTTTATTTGAAAAAGGGTGAAACATGAAATTTCTCTACATGTACTGATGTATGTGGATGATTTACTGAATATTAGTGCCAATCTATTAATGATACTAAGTCTGGTTTGTAAAAACATTTCGATATGAAAGACTTAGGTCCTGCACAGAAAATTCTAGGGGTAAAAATAATTAGAGACAGGCTCAAAAAGCAAATCACTTTGTCCCAAACTGAGTACATTGATAAAGTGTTAGAGAAATTTTCCATGCCAAGTGTTAAGCCTACTCCTATACCTTTAGGAGGGCACATTCAGATATCTAAAGATGCTTGTCCTAAAAATGAAAATGATATGCAGAGAATGGCTAATATTCCATATGATGTTGCAGTGGGTCCATATGTATGTGATGCTTTGTATACGTCCTAATTTGGCATTTGGCATAAGTGTTTTGAGTCGTTATATGTCCAATCATAGTGCCCTATGCGATATGGCTTCAAGGATTAATGAAAGAGCTTGAGAATGTATCATATGTGCCTATTATTTACATGGATAATCAGAGTGCCCTATGCATTTGTAAAGATCCTGCTTATCATGAAAGAACCAAACATATTGATGTTAGATTGCATTTTATCCGAGAAAGGATTCAATCTGGATATTTCATTGTGAAAAAGATATCTGGTGATAAGAATTATGCTGATTTTAGAACAAAGGTTGTCCCTGCTAATAAGTTTCACTTTTGCAGGACTGGCCTTCACATTCAGTGAAGGTCATTGAGCTTATTGGATCACTGATGGACAAAGGGAGATCAAATTCCAGCTTTCCACTAAATTTTTGGAATCAAGCAAATGGTAACATAGATTTAGGCCTAGGACATGGTTTATAATTGGCACAAACTGGGAATGCCCAGTTCTTAAAGTCTGTAATAAGTTAACCTTAGGACTTTTAAGGTTTTTGGGACTTGAATCAGTTTTGGAGGCATCATCATGTTCTGTTTTGGTGCTTAGTGCTGCCCTGTTAAGAACAAGATCAGGAGGGCATATGTTATGTTTGATCATGGTCTGCTGGTTGTTTTGGGCCATTTCAGCATTGGCCTACTTCGTGGTGAAAGCCCAATAGCCCAAGTCAATTCCAGTATCTTGGGAGTTTGCCCTAATTGAAACACATCAGCTTTGGAGGTCATATTAAATCAAAATATTCTGCATCACCCATCTCAAGCTATTTCAAATCGCAGAGATACATAACTGAAGTGGCTCTGTGTTTGTGCGGATTCCAGCAAGTTTCTTCCAGTGACGGCTGCGAGATTCAGGCGTTTCTGTTTCGTCGTGAATCTATGTTCTAGTAGAATATCCAGCTGAGCGTCGGTAGACATCCAGGAGCTATTTTTGGCTCTTCTGGAAGGAACAGCTCAGATCCGCTCTTCGGGTCGATCTTCGCCTTGAGAGGGGGCATCTATACTCTTTCGTAGCTTCTCCTTTTGTGGTGTCTTCTAATCAGTCTACCTAGATATAATGCGGTCTTGCTGTGTGCTTTTGAGTCGTGCCTTAGAACGTTGCTGTGTATTGTTTGCTTGATTCATAGTAGATTGTTGGGACCGAATCTCTCCGCCAGAAATCCCAATGAGTAGGACCTAGTCCGAACCTTGTAAAAATCGCGTGTCTTGCACTATTACATTTCTTATTGATCTGTTTGTGCTTGCTAGACCTAACACGAATTGAATCTAACTATTTGTTTGACTTAAAATCAATTAACATCGTGGTATCAGAGCCGATATGCCTGAATCACTGTTGATTTCAGGCGGAAAGGATCCTTAGGGCTTTATTTTTTTATCTTTTATGATTAGGTCAATAAAAAGAAATCAGAATAATCTGATATTTCATTCACTGATTATTTCTTTGTTTTTTCTTGCAGTTGAGAGACCATTTGGTTTATAATAATCTCAGCAAGGATGTCGGAAGTCAGATGGAAGCCCTTTGACGGACACATGGATTTCTCCATGTGGAAGGTAAAAATGCGGGCTATTCTCATCCGAGAAAAATGCTATGAAGCTTTCTCGGATGAGTGGCCTGCTGGCACCTCTGAAGCGACCAAGAAGTCCATTGGCGACTTGGCGCATTCAGAGATCATCATCAGACTCACTGATGATGTTGCCAGACAAGTTATTCAGCATAAAACTACCAAGGCTTTATGGACGCATTGTGCACAATTTATGAGTCCAAGTCTCTGCCAAGCTTAAAATGCATCTAGGCAAAATGCATGCTTGAAACTGCATAATGAAGGAAAAAAAGTTAGTGGGACACGTGTATCCTCCACATTCAAAGGTGCAACTTGATCCAATGGTGAGATTTGGGGGTATCAGGTCAGGGACGGAACTATTAGGGGCTTGGGGTGACATTTGTCACCCCCAAGCTTTTTCAAAATTCTTTTATATATTAAAATAATTTATTATATATATATTATAAATCAATTTAATATTTAAATCTAATATTTTTTAGTAAATAACCCGACATATAATTTTTAAGATATGTAATTTTTAGTTAAACCAGGTTAATTTTGTAAGTGTACAAACGATTCACCCAAACTGGAAATTTGTACTAAAGTTTTGTGCTGATAAGTTTATGTATGAGTCAATTACAAGACAATCAAACATGTATTGTTTTGTTGTACAAAATGATCTCTTATTCAAAATCTTTCGATTTTTCATCTACTATCGAACACTATTTTAGTGAAGAGCACTTCACAACAAGATGGAAGATGATTTCTTATCGAATTGTTTGGTTTTCAATATTAACAAAGCAATATTTGAATTTTTGATTCACTAAAAGTTGATTTTCGAAACACGGGAACAAGACGTCCTTCATTTTAATGTAATATAATTATTCGAAACAATGTAATTCTTTTTCAATGTTACCGTTTCTATTTTTGTTGGCCACCCCCTATTTCAATTCCTGGGTCCGTCCCTGTATCAGGTTCTCGAATTTTTAGGGGTTCTCAACCGAGTGCTTTCCTACATATCTAAAATGTATAATCAAGATCGAATCTCATATTCTTATCAAAGAAAAAAAAGAAGACCGAATCTCATATTAGGATAAATAACTAAGTTAACTCAATTGTAATTGAATGTAAGTGAAATGTGTAGTCCAATCTATCTAATTAACCAAAACGATGCGGTAGACCGAAGACCAAACATTTTTAAGTATACATGACAATTAGAATTTAAATAATTATTAAATCAGCCTATGAAAGAATTCACAACTCTCTATGGTGTTAGCTACATAATATGTTCCCATGACTAAAATTATATCATTAGTCAATTCCTAAATTGTACTACATGGCCGATTCCTAATCTCTTTATGGAATATCATTTTTTTTATCGATAAGTTATGATTCGTTTAATATCATTCAAAATCACATTTCTAGGATATAACATCTAGTAAATGTATCACAATTAACTGAAGCACATGTCATCCATGGAAGACTCAATCTACCTCAACTTTGAAGCAAATCTTCGACAATTAAAGTTCACGCACCGTCAATTCCAAGAACAGTTTGTACAATTACAGAATGTAGAGGTTGCATTTTATGCAAAGTGGACGCTCCGATAAAGTGCAACTTGAAACATAAATAATTGAATAGAGGCCTCAGGATAGGGGTCAACATTTGGCCCTAGGGCTCAAAAGCCCTAAACAAAGCCTTACGACCTATGAGCCCTAGGGCCGGCCCGGCCCTGAGTGTAAGCCCTCGAGCCCTAAGCCCTAAAGGCTGAAAGTTGAACAAAGGCCGTGATTTCAAAGCCCTGTTCGGCCCTCGAGCCCGACCTAACTATGACCTAAAAATGTCTGGCCCTGTCCGCCCTAAAAAAGCCCTACCTAATTACGACCTAACAATGCTCTACTCGGCCCGACCTAAAAAAGCCCTATCGATAAGCCCTTTCATATTTTACTTTCAATAAATCAAATTATAATATACTAGTCAATTAAGTACATTTTTACGTATAATTTTCAAATAATATAATTCAACATATGTATTAATTTTATAGTATGTATGTTTTTGCAATTAATTGTAATAATCTATTTACCTTATATTAATATTATTAAAATATGTATGTTTTTGCGACTTTGTGATTTTTTTATTGATGTGCTTAATTAAAATAATATAATTTTTATTGATATGCTAAATAAATTATTTTATAAGCCTGGCCCTAAGTTTGACCCTAAAATATAGGGCCGGTTCGGTTCGGCCCTAAAAGCCCTTTCACTACTCGGCCTTAAGGCCGGCCCTAGGGCAGACATTTTGAGGCAAGCCCTGCCCTGCCCGGCCCTAATTTTTTCAAAAGCTCTTTCAAAATGTCATATGTTCGGCCCTAAGCCCTTTCATTAAGGGCAGGGCCGGCCCTGCCCTGCCCATTGTCGACCCCTACCTCAGGACCTCTCAAAAGCGAGGATCCTCAATTAAGCGTCCCCATCATATCTTATTAACTAATCTTATAGATCGGGTAACAAGTTGCTTCACAAAATCTTAAAATAAGTTTATGGATGCTAAACTTACAAATTAACTTCTCAACCAACTCCAAAATATTTGCAAAGTCAAACTAGGGTCTTTGCTAACGTCTCAATCTTTAAAAAAAAAAAAACCTTTATTGATTCTCGAAGAAATAGTTACTCGCAATATCTCGCATAAGTAGACCACTAATCAAATCTTTCTCACTATAAAATTTCTCTAAGCTAGCTCATCCAGGATAGAAAAACATAAAGTAAAAAAAGAAGAAGAAGCAGAAAAACAGGTCACACAATAAGACTTGTAGTCAAGAATTGTAACATGGCTTGTGTGATTGGCTTCAGAATTGTCACACCCTACTGCATTTTTCTTTGATCCTCTCTAAACACTTTACAGCAGATTGAATGTCCATTCTGTCTCTTGAGGATTCAGCTGAGCACGATATTCCAATCTCAACAAAAGAGACCAGGTCGGTCTGGTACTCGAGTTTAATTAGTTCTGAATTTCTTTGTGTTGCAGCGGCTTCATATACCTCATTCACCAAACATTGGTCGATAACCTCCTCCACATGTACGTGATCTGATGATATAGCTCTTTCGCAGAAGCTTCGAAGGCTCATGCCATTGTTGAACATGTCATCGGTTGGCCTTTTTCCAGTGATCAACTCGAGTAAGACGATCCCATAACTGTATATATCTCCTTGTGTAGAAATTATGGCACCCATTCCATACTCTGCATAAATCAAATGTTTATTACCAAAAAGTCGAAAAGAGAAAAAAGTCACACGATTAAATAAGGAAGCGATTGTCTTACCTGGAGCAACGTAGCCAATAGATCCCTTGATCGCTGTAGACAAGGATTCACCTCCACTGAGATTTTCAGTGACACCATAAAGTAGCTTAGCCAATCCAAAGTCACCGACATGAGCAACCATATCATCATCAAGAAGAATATTGCTTGGCTTCAGATCACAATGAACAATCGGTGTCTCACAACCATTATGAAGATAATCTAAAGCACAACCCACGTCTATAGCAATTTCGACTCTTTTTGCAAGACTCAGAACTCTAGTTTCACGCTGTTGTTGGTCACTAAAATGCAGCCAACTATCAAGATTTCCATTCGACATGAAGTCGAATACTAGAGCCTTAAAATCATTTCCCTTGTGGTCTAAACTTGAGCAAGAAGTTATAATTCTCAGTAGATTCCTATGCCGAATTCTTCTTAGCACTCTGCATTCGGAGGTAAAACTTTTCTTAGCTCCATGCTTCGACAACTTTAGCACTTTTACAGCAATCGGTTTTCTTTCATTTTCATCAAGGATACCTCGGTAGACGTCTCCAAAACTTCCGGTACCAACCAAGTTAGATTCTGCAAAATTCTCTGTTGCTTTTAGTAATTCTGCATAAGTGACTCTCTTATATCTTTCAGTTGAGCCATCTATATTGCCTTTCTTGTGTTTTTTACGAATGCGTAAGAATATGAATAAGAGTAGCAAGACAGAAAAAGATCCAAGTGCACTTAGAGTGATGGCAATGATAACTCTTCTTGAAAATGCTTTCCCCGTTCTCGAATGCAAGCATGGTTGAAGCTGTAGTTCAGGGTTCCCGCTGCAAAGTTTATTATTTCCCGTAAGTGAGAGTTGACTTACATTCTTGAACCACGGAACCTCGCCTTCAAGTTGGTTGAATGATAAGTTCAAATACCGCAGACCTCCAATATAAGTTAATTCTTTTGGAATTGCTCCAGATAAGCTGTTGTTAGAAAGGTCCAAAACTATCAAACCTCTCAAACTGCCCAAAGATGGTGGTATGCTTCCTTGAAAAGAATTTCCAGTCAAGTAAAGGTATTCCAGAGTTACTAATTCGCCAAGTTGAGCTGAGATTTCTCCAGAAACCTTATTATAAGAAACATCTAGATAATTTAGATTTCTCAACTTCCCAAATACAGACGTATTAACTATGCCACTGAAGGAGTTGTGAGACAAGTCACACCATATGAGATTATTCCACTGAGTAAACATGTGGTCTGGTAGAATTCCAGTAAGATGATTATTTGAAATGTTAATGTACAACATACCTTCACATTTCCTTAGAGCTGTTGGAATAATATTGTCTAACAAGTTTGAAGACAACTCAAGAGTATACAAGTTTTTCAAATTGCCTATGGAAGATGGGATTTGACCATGCAAATTATTATGAGCCAGACCCAATTTGGAGAGGTTTGTGAGTTTCCCAATCGAGGTCGGAATAGTACCGGTGAGTATATTTCTTCCGAAATTAACAACAGATAAGCCAGAAAGCTCCCCAATCCTTTCAGGTATTGGTCCTGTGATGTGATTATTTTCTATAGAAAATAGTTGCAGTGCAGAAGTACTAAAGTTTCCAATAGAGTCAGAAAGTGTACCACTTAACATGTTACTGCCAAAATCTAACTGCGCTAGTTTTGTGCAGTTGGTGAGTGAATCAACAAAACTCAAATCGTTTGACATCTCGCTTCCGAGATTGTTATAGGATAATTGTAGAGCCAATAGGTTCTTGAGCTTTCCAAGATTGTCTGGAACACGCCCCCTAAATCTGTTTATGCTCAAATCACAATAAACTAATCCAGAGATGTTGGACAGCGATGAAGGAATGCTTCCTGTAAATATGTTATTCCAAATGCCCAACCAAGTAAGTTTCGGAAATGAAACGTCCATATCTTGTGCCAATGTTCCTGTGAAGTGGTTGCTGAATATCTCCAGTGCATTTAAACTTGATAGATTATTTAGTCGAGAAATCGTACCAGAAAAGCTATTTTCCGAAAGAAGAAGGTCCTTCAGTTTTGATAACCCTTGTAAAGAATCTCGTATTTCTCCAAGAAAATAATTATATCGGAGATCAAGTCTAGTCAAGGATGAGAAGTTCCTAAAGAAACTTGGCATTTGTCCGACAAGTTTGTTTCTCTGGACATCAAAGATTGTTATCTTCGACAAAGAGACAAGCTGAGGTGGGATCCTTCCGGATAGATTATTATCAAAAAAATTCATCTGTAAGATATTTGAACAATTACTTAACTCCGCTGGGATTCGACCTTCAAAAGTATTTCCAGCCAGACTTAAACGTCGAAGCCTCCTTAGCTGACCTATTTGTTTAGGTATTTCACCATGCAACGAGTTATTAGTAAGAAACAAACTTCTGAGGAAAGTCAAGTTTCCTATTGAAGAAGACACAACTCCATTTAGTTTCTCTTCTTCCAGCACTAATGCAGTGACCCTCTGCTTGTGTCTCTTCCCACATGTTATGCCTTGCCACTCACAGAAATGCAGAGAACCATTCCAAGAATTGAGAGCACCCCCAATCTCATTTAATGGAGTACCACCAGCTATAAACCCATCTTTCAAAGCCAGTAATGACATTCTGTCTTGCTGATCATTGTTCTCTTTTGATGAAAAGGAAGCCGAGCACGCAAGTGAAATGACTGAAAAGAGTATGACAATGTGCATATAACAACAGCATCTTGAGACCATGTTTACCTGGGTATAAGTTTGCTGAGTAGAAATTATGAATTCTCATGTGCTGAAAGATTCCTTTTAAGTGCACAAACTGTTTAATTGTTATCTTCTCCCAGCTGCAATCGTGTGAAGGAGATGAGCTATTGACTTTCATTCGAGTCTTCCAAGCACAAACAAAAGAACTGACTTTCAAGTCTTCCATGCACAAACAAAGGACTTCACTTTCTGAGTCTTCTAAGCACATGAGATGTCCTCATCTTTGCGGGAAAAAAAAAACAACCCTTCTTAACCCACATTTTGGTTTGTGGAAAATTAGGGAGGGGAACGAAGAGTTTTTGGATTGGAAAATTGGAAGCTTGGGGAAGATGATGGCTTGGATTTTTGGTATGACAATTGGGTCTTCTGCTTGTATGCAGTCAATCAGTCCAATTTAGATTTCAGATGGGGTCATCACCAATAGGTTTTATGCGTTTACGAAGCTTTAAATTATTTGGAGTAAGATATGAAGATGAGTTTCTTTTGGTGGTTATGTCTTATGTGGGTGTTGTTCAGAAAAGTGCAAAAATGTAAGCTTGGTATTTTTGTTTCAACAGCATATGTTGTTGTTTCTGTTTTCTAATGTAAACTTATGTGTATCAGCCATGTGATTTTTTTCTTGTCTTTTAATATCAGTTTTGCTGTGTTATTTATATAATATTGGTAAAAGCAAAAGCTTAATTTTCTGAAACAGATTACAAACATGTGCAGCAGAAAGAATGAATGTGTTCATCAGTATACAAATCCAACCCAGATAGACACTTGGAATATTACAACCAACTAAAAATGCAAAGATGACAAATTGACCCCCAAGATCATTCAAGATGAGCACCAGCCAGATTTCTGGTTAACTGGTTGTCCGCGGATCTGGACTGTTGGAGGTCTAGCATTGTTCATTGCTGGTTGGCTTGCCATCCTGTTGTAAATAATATATAACCAGGTTTAGCTCACTTAATGATACGGAAGCTCAAGAGAGAAACAAATTCTGAATTATAAATTATTAAATTCCCTGTTTTGTTACCAGATTTTTATATCAGCTGTCACGGCCATGAAATCGTTTTCGACGTTTGTTGAATCGTTGGCACTTGTTTCCATGAATGGGATGCCTATTTCGTCAGAAAAGGCCTAACAAAGGAGCAGAGCTCAGTGTCCATTCGAAGCATACACTATACAAGTGCCGTGGAGCGATTTGATTTCAGAATTCAATGATTTAGCCCCTTGCACGATACATTAGCTGTCTCATATGAAACTACTCTTTTATCAGCTAAGTCAGTTTTGTTTACAACAAGAAGCTTGTTAACACTGTTGAAGCTCTGTTGGTCAGTCACATCATAAACCACCTGTTAAAAGCATCACTATTAGACCCCTACATCACATCAGGAGGAAAGGACAATGTTGGTAGGAACAACTGAAAGTTACTTACAATGATCCATCCCATGTTCCCCAAGGTAGTAGCTGCTGGTGATGGTCCTAAAACGTTCTTGCCCAGCCGTATCCCACTGCAAGTCCATAAAGACATTACTCAACCACATGACTTCACTGATAAAAACTCATTTCAATATTCATGAAAAAAAGAGAGTAGATATTGAGAATGAGAACTTAACGCTCTGAAGTTTGATGCTTTTGCTATCATGTTCAACAGTGCGGATTTTCTATATATCAGAGGAAGAGAGTAAGACTTCTGAGTCTGCAAATAGCCCTCAAATGCAATAGTAGGCACTAAAATGATCAAGCAAATCACTTACAAAGTCAAACTCCGATGGTGCTTATGTAACTATCCAAGTATGAGCCGTCCGGATCCTGAATCACAGCAGGAAAAAACTATTAGGATATGCGTTTAGTTTGTCACAGCAGAAAGGACACCATACAAAACCGCTAAATTTTAAATACGAGAATTCATTAAAAGAATCTTGAGACAAGTATATAATTTCCATAACTCCGAAAATTTATGTCAATAAAAATATTGAGAAATTTTATAATGGAGATGAGGAAAAGGAGTTACAGGAAATCTCAGAAGCAGACATGATTTACCAACACCATTATATCCAATGAGTAGCAGCTTGAAGAGAGTCGCTGGAAAATAAAAAGTTCATTCTGACTGTTCCATGATCATAATCTAACAGGTGGTTGTATCTCACATCTATAAATATGCATATAGATAGTATTGCGTCTATATTCTATACTGCGAATATATTTTTACAAGACAACGTGAAACTACCAGGAAGACATCATCTCTTAGCCAGGAAAATAAAAAGTTCATTCCGACTTTTCCATGATCTCTACCGTGATCTAACAGCCCAACCAAACTACATATATATAATCTCAACTAGACTACTAATTAAATCCTTCTCACCATGAAATTGCTCTAACCTCATCCAGGATTGCAAAATATTAAGTAAAAAAGGCAGACAAATAGGTAGCATAATGAGACTTGTAGCCAAGAATTCTAACATGGCTTCTGAGGTTGGCTTCAGAATTGTCACACCCTACTGCATTTTTCTTTGATCCTTTCTAAACACTTCACTGCAGATTGAATGTCCATTCTGTCTCTTAAGGATTCAGCTGAGCATCGATATTCCAATCTCAACAAAAGAGACCAGGACGGTATGGTACTCGAGTTTAATTTGTTCT
Organism: Rhodiola chrysanthemifolia; assembly: GCA_033675395.1. NCBI lineage: Eukaryota > Viridiplantae > Streptophyta > Magnoliopsida > Saxifragales > Crassulaceae > Rhodiola > Rhodiola chrysanthemifolia. Next base: position 38,139,120 of record CM066204.1, read on the forward strand.
GAATCTCTTTGTGTTCCAGCGGCCTCATGTAACTCATTCACCAAATGTTGGTCGATAACCTCCTCTACATGTATATGATCTGATGATATAGCTCTTTTGCAGAAGCTTCGAAGGCTCATGCCATTGTTGAACATGTCATCGGTTGGCCTTTTTCCAGTGATTAACTCGAGTAAGACAATCCCATAACTGTATATATCCCCTTTTGTAGAAATTTTGTCACCCATTCCATACTCTGCATAAATCAAATGATTAATACCGAAACGTAGAAAAAAAAACTTGCTTGAGTGAAGAAGGAAGCGATGTCTTACCTGGGGCAACGTAACCGATGGATCCCTTAATCGCTGTAGACAAGGATTCACCTTCACTGAGATTTCCAGTGACACCATGAAGTAGCTTAGCCAATCCAAAGTCACCGACATGAGCAACCATATCATCATCAAGAAGAATATTGCTTGGCTTCAGATCACAATGAACAATCGGTGTCTCACAACCATTATGAAGATAATCTAAAGCACATCCCACGTCTATAGCAATTTCGACTTTGTTTACAAGACTCAGAACTCGTGTTTCATGCTGTTGTTGGTCACTAAAATGCAGCCAACTATCAAGATTTCCATTTGGCATGAAGTCGAATACTAGAGCCCTAAAATCATTTCCTTTGTGGTCTAAACTTGAGCAAGAAGTTATAATTCTCAGTAGATTCCTATATCGGATTCTTCTTAGCACTTTGCATTCGGAGGTAAAACTTTTCGTAGCTCCATGCTTCGACAACTTTAGCACTTTTACAGCAATCGGTTTTCTTTCATTTTCATCAAGGATTCCTCGGTAGACGTCTCCAAAACTTCTGGTACCAAACAAGTTAGATTCTGCAAAATTATCTGTTGCTTTTAATAGTTCTGCATAAGTGACTCTCTGATATCCTTCGGTTGAACCATCTATATTGCCATTCTTGTGTTTTCTACGAATGCATAAGAATATGAATAAAAGTAGCATATAAAAAAAATGACCCAAGTGCACTTAGAGTGATCGCAATGACAACTTTTCTTGAAAATGCTTTCCCCATTCTCGAATGCAAGCATGGTCGAAGTTGTAGTTCAAGGTTCCCGCCGCAAAGGTTTCTATTTCCTGTAACTGAGAGTTGAGTTACATTCTTGAACCACGGAACCTTACCTTCTAATTGGTTGAATGACAAATTCAAATACTGCAGATCTCCTATATAAGTTAATTCTTTTGGTATTGCTCCGGATAAGCTGTTGTTAGAAAGGTCCAAAAATATCAAACCTCTCAAACTGCCCAAAGATGGAGGTATGCTTCCTTTAAAAGAGTTTCCACTGAAGCATAGGTATTCCAGACTTAATAATTCGCCAAGTTGAGCTGGAATTTCTCCCGAAATCTTATTGTAGGAAGCATCTAGAAGATCCAGATTTTTCAGCATCCCAAATACAAACGTAGTAACTGTGCCACTGAAGGAGTTGTGAGACAAGTCACACAGTATGAGATCTTTCCACTGAGTAAACACATCATCTGGTAGATTTCCAGTAAGATAATTACTTGAAATGTTAATGTTCAACATACCTTCACAATTCCTCAGAGCTGTTGGAATAATGCCTTCTAACGAGTTTGAAGACAAATCAAGATCCAATAAGTTTGTCAAATTGCCTATGGAAGATGGAATTTCACCATGCAAATTATTATGACCCAGATACAAAAAGGAGAGGTTTGTAAGTTTCCTGATAGAGGTCGGAATAGTACCGGTGAATATATTTCCACCGAAATCAATCGCAGATAAGCCAGAAAGCTCCCCAATCGTTTCAGGTATAGGGCCCGTGATGTGATTTTTCAGTAAAGAAAATACTTGCAGTGCAAAAGTAAAGTTCCCAATGGAGTCAGAAAGTAAACCACTAAACATGTTCTTGTTCAAAATCAGCCGCTCTAGTTTTGTGCAGTTAGTGAGTGAATCAATAAAACTCAGATCATTTGGCATCTCGCTTCCTAAACTGTTATTGGATAATAGTAGAAGCCTTAGGTTTTTGAGCTTTCCAAGATTGTCCGGAAAACGCCCCATGAATCTGTTACTTCTCATTTGACAGATAGTTAAGCCTGACATATTGGACAGCGAAGGAGGAATTGCTCCAGTAAAACTGTTTTTCCCAATGCCAAACCAAGTTAGTTTCGGGAATGAAACGTCCAAATCTTGTGCCAATGTTCCTATGAAGTGGTTGTTGTCTATCACCAGTGTATCTAAGCTTGATAGATTGTATAGTTGGGAAATCGTACCAGAAAAGCTATTTGCCGATAGGACTAGGATCTTCAGTTGTGATAATCCTTGTAACGAATCTCGTATTTCTCCATGAAAATAATTAAATCGGAGATCAAGTGCACTCAAGGATGAGAACTTCCTTAAGAAACTTGGCATTTCTCCCACAAGGTTGTTTCGAGCGACACCGAACAATGTTATCTTTGACAAAGACACAAACTGAAATGGGATCTTTCCTGTAAGATTATTGTCATGAAGGCCCATCGACAAGATGTTTGAACAATTACTTTACTCCACTCACTACACCATTTTGACACATATGCAACATGCGAAAATGTGTTGCTTTAACTCAAAATACGTTGCAATGGTCACGCGCAACAATTACGCTGTTGCATTAGACCACGTTGCAAATGCCTTGTTGCAAAATCATATTTCAACGAACGAAAAAGTTATTGTTGCGTAAGAAGTACTAATGAAACACTACATGTGTAACACAAAGTCGTGTTGCAATAGTATCAATCTTAAGCAACACATTTTAAAGTCTCGTTGAAATATGATTTTGCAACAAGGCATATGCAACATGGTCTAATGCAACAAGCATTTTGTTGCGCTGTGAAAAATGCAACAGCCGTCTTACGCAACGGATGTTTAGAAAACCAAGTATTACTAAAACATATGCAACGACGTATTTTGTAGCTTATGCAACGGGGTTTGTAAATATATTTATCTTATGCAACGTAAACACATGCAACATTATGGACAAACAAATGCAACAGCCTCTATAAACAAATATGCAACAAATATTAAAATTTTATGCAACAAGATGAAATCCTGTTTCTTTGGATTAATGTTTCAATCCAAAGCAGATCAAAAAGTAAGCAACCTGAGTTGCTAATTCATTACATAGATTGGATCCAAACATCAAAATAACTAGTTTATAGTTTGGATCCATGCACCAAAATAACAAGTCCGAATCATAAGTTAGAGTTTATCGTAAACTGATGAAGTTGGGATTGACGTAACTGGCTCCCTCGCTTGGAGCATTGGCTGGAGTGCCTGCATTAGTAGTTCTTTGATCTTCGAGAGCTCGGATCCTCTCCTCGTGGTTTCTCATCATAGCTAGTGATTGTGCCTCTTTCTGGGCAGCCTCTTCTTGTTCTCTCAGCCACTCTTGTTTGGTCTTCTCGAGCTCCTCACGTAGATCCATATAAGCTTCAATTTTCTTAGGCCCTGCAGCAGGCTTCCTCTTGCGATGCCCCATCACGTCATCAATGATTTCAATCTGGGCCTCGACGGGCAAAGGATCCACAAGGCAATCATAGTCAATTTCACCACCCAGCAGATCAGCCAACTTCAGCCTCATCTTTGCCTACAAATGGAAGCAAAGAATAAATGACATCGAAAGTGAATGGATGGCAGCATGAAACAATGTGGCAGCAGAATGAATGGCAAAGAATAAATGACAGCAAAGAATGAATGAATGGCAGCAGAATGAATATATGGAAAAGAATGAATTAATGGCAGCAAAGAATGTCACCTTGAATGAACAAAAACAAATGACATAAACAAAAACTTGCGATGATGGGCATTTTTCACAGCAAACACTAAAAATAATGTATATCATTAATAAGGCGAAATGTATAAGAATGCAAAAACTAACTCACACAACATACAATGTGATTAAGCATTAATATATGTTCAAGAAAACTATGTGCGAAGCAATATCAACAAATAAATGCAAACAGTCATATACGACACAAGGCTTGATCACAACAACAATAGACACTTACAAACTTATCACAATCACAACAGCAATAATTAAATCATTTATGTGATGAAAGCAAAAAATCCAAATAACATGTTGAGAAAAATACCACCAGGGGTGCTCCAAGTGGGTCATCAATGTACACGTCTTCAAATGCAGCCAAATATGCTGCTTTGTGTCATTTATCCATATATTCCTGTGCTCTGTAGATGAAGGGCAGCTTGCCTGAACGGTGGTTGGCTCGATTCTCTCTAATTCTCTTCATTTGCACACTCTTTTCCTGTGAACAAACATTTGACTTTGTGTTAGTATCATGTTTCATAATTACATGATAGAACTATGTACTGATAATACCTTAAATGCTGGCTCATCAAAGTGGTTTTTTAGCCACTCCCACTGGTCTTGCCGATTCGTAAACTCCTCTGGAACCATGTCTGGATTTTCACAATAGAATGTCTTTAATAAGCCGTATTTATACGACTCATCGAGTCAACAAATCCCACCAATTCTGACACTTTATTATGCGAACAAGTTACTTTTTAGTGTTCTTTTGCATTTCAGGTGCTTCGGAAGCTCTAGGAGGAAACGCACTTAAAAGACGGCATTTTGTGCCAAAAACATCACAAGGCATCTTTGGCCGAGCAGCGTCCGAGGCCCCGGCCGAGCAGTTCAACGCTGAAATCAAATCGCTCGACCAGACGGACTCCGATGACAAATCTGACTCGACCAAGTTGATCAAAATGGAAAACAAGTCGGACAATGTCACTTAACCAAGGAGAACGCCCGAGCAGATTGGCAGTTGTCCCAATTCCAAAGCAATAGCCCCGGACGCGCTGATAGGCACCGAAACCAAGTTTCTCGACCAGACGGGCGAATCTGGCAAATCCGGCTCGACCAAGTTTCTTGAAATACCCAAAAAGTCGGACGATCTCACTTCCCAAACAAAACGCACGAGTGGAATGGCCGGGATGGACAAAACGACGCCAAACTGAGAAAAGGCCCCGCGCGCTGGGCCAAGTCGGTGGAGTCCAGGCGTGGCGGTTTAGGAGTTTCCTAATCTCGTCTAAGGCAGGTCGGTGCAATAGGAGAGGCGGCCAAGTCAAGCTTGCTTCTAAGCTAAGCAAAGTCAAGATTTGGACATGTTTCCTAATCTGTTTTTGGCCCTTTCCAAATCCAGACTTAGGAAGCCCTAGGTCCTTAGCTATAAATAAGACCTCTCGGTCAGTCCATAAGCATCCCATTCTATAAAGACGAGCAGCATTCAGCTGTGCCTTCAACCTTCGACGCAGAGAAGATTTTCATTATTGCCTTTCAATTTATTATTGCAATGTTTTCCATGGATATGAGTAGCTAAACCCCTCGTTCGGGCTAGGGCTAATTTATTGTGACTTTTGTTTGAGACTTTGTGCTTAATGCTAATTCATGTTCTACTAGTTCTTATGCCTGTTTATCTCGGACTAAACTGTGAAGCTAAGCGGATCCCCGAAACGGTAAAACTTAGCCGGGCAGTTTAGCCCCATATTTCGTTGCTTGTTTAATACTGAAACGTGAGGACAAGTAGTCGCACCTAATCTTGCATAACCTGAAACGGAGTGCTAGGTTAACTAGAACTAGAAGTCTATAACCTGAAACGGAGTAGATTGTGGCGTAGTGGCTTGAAACGGCCCTACCTTATGTTATAACCTGAAACGGAGTAACCACACTTAGGAACACGTACTAGATCATTAGAAGTCGATGATAACTGAGTCAGAATAAAAGCCCTAGTCTGAATGCTCTCTCATATTGAATCACAACCTTTTATTTACTCGCACCTTTAACAATCTGCTCACACCCCAATTGTCTTTCTTTTCAGTCACAGGACACGAGTAACCAAACTGCTCCCTTGGGTTCGACCCTTGCTTGCCACTTTTACTAGGTTTCTCGCAAGGAGTTATAAATTTAAATTTGAGAGGTCAGACGACGCCTGTCAGTCTTGCATTTGCATTTCCAGCCTCGAAAAATATTTGTTGCGGTCTTCATGATTAGCGTCTTAAGCCACTTTTGACTCTCCAAAATCTCAAAAGAACACTACCAAAAAAAATAATGTCAACTATACGCCAATGATAGATTATAAACACACAACAAAATTACTTACACGTAGATGCACCAAAAGATCATCCCAGACAGCTTCAGGCACTCCAGAAAAGCTTGCCACATTCATCAGAACCACTGCCTTCACATATGCGCCAATCGCATGTACCAGGAAGCTCCTTAACGTACAATTGGCGGGGTTGATGCCATTGAGTCCAACCTCTAATCGTATCTTCTTGTTGGGTCCTATGTTGTTCAAGTGTGCCCCAAGCTTGGTTCCATTAACGACGCCCCGTTTTCTCTTTGCGGGAGCTTCTACTACATATCAAATATAAGAGTTAATTAAATCAAGACTCGAATACAAATAATATACACCAATAGATAATAAAGATTTAACCTTCTGTCGTAGTCGATCCAGTACTTCCTTGCTTTCTTATGCTCTTCGTTCTATCAGACACAGGGAGCTGATCATTATCGACCAGTGGTGGAGGGGATGAGGACCGAGTGCAGGCTGGCTGCGCATTGAGCTCCGGAATTTGGACGTCTGAGAGCACTGGCGCCTCTGGCTCGTCAAGGGACACAGTAGCAGGTGTCATTAGCCGGGAGTTATTTGATCCACCAGAGCGAGGCTGGAATGATTTGGACTGAGGGTATGGCAATGACATTTGAGGGCGAGGAACAGAAGTAGCGCTTATCTGAGAATTGGACTGAGGGTTTGGTGAAGGCACAGGAGGCTTCGGTAAAGGCGCACGATGGGGTAGCTTGTTTCTAGGCTTCTTTACAAGGCTCGCTGGAAGTGATGTGCCACAGAAGATCCTCACGTGTCTTTCCGAAGGTAGGTCCACATCACAATGGGGCTGGTTGTTGTTGTCATCTTCTACATCGACAGCAGGCAGATCCCGAGGAGGCCATGGTTGAGCCGACGGTTGATGGCTTGGTTGAGCAGATAGTTGAGGGTTAAGTTGAGCATCAGACGGTTGAGAGCTTGGTAGAGCAGACGGTTGAGGGCTTGGTTGAGCAGACGGTTGAGGGCTCGGTTAAGCACACGGAGATGGAGAGCTAAAAACTATGGGAGAAGATGCACGACATGGCTTCCGGGTACGATTTCGAATTCTCTGATGTTTCATTCGCCTGGCCGAAAGCATCGGCTTCTTCCCAACGACAGCTTGCTTCTTCTTCCTTTGCGAGCTGGACTCGGCTAAGATTTCCTGAAGATTCTTCTTCCTCTGCACCATGGTAGCGGTAGGGCGAGCGATAGGGTTTGTGAGCGGTAGGGTTCGAAGTTGTGGGGAGAAGTGTTGGAGATGGTCGGTGTAGGGCGAGCGGTAGGGTTTGTGAGCGGTAGCGGTAGGGTTTGTGAGTGGATCGAGCGACGACGTCAAGTGGGGAAGTGGGGAGATGTGGGGAGATGTGTGTTGGAGAATAGGGTTTGTGAGTTAATGTGGGGAAGAGGGAAAGGTGTGTGTTAGGCGGCAATTCCCAATTTTTTTACACGTAATGTTCCCAAAATTTACACACGTAATGTGTGTTGGAGAATAACAAATCATGTTATACGGGCCCAATATGTGTATAAATTAAGTTATAACATACGATACCCCAAATTAAGCAAGTTATAACCATAATTAACTAAATTAACCAATTTATAACCATATTTAACCAAATTAACCAAGTTGTAACCATAGTTAACCGAATAAACCTTTCAATTAGTGAACTCATCACCAAATTTTACCAATAAGTTATAACCTTAAACATGATGATATAGTGAATTCATACTTCATCTTCATCTTCATATCACCTTCATCTTCATATTGACCTTCATCTTCATCTTCATAATTAACATATGATGTACAATGTACAATATAATCTTTATGAACATATGATGTACAATATTGTCATGATCAACATAATATTTATGAACATGATCAATATTATGTTTGTGATCTAACTATGCAAACACTATTGTCATCAACATAATCTTTATGAACATATGATGTACAATGTACAATATAATTGTCATCAACATAATCTTTATGAACATATATGATGTACAATATTGTCATCAACATAATATTTATGAACATGAATATTATGTTTGTGATCTAACTATGCAAACACTATTGTCATCAACATAATCTTTATGAATATTGTCTTGAATAAGGATTTGTGATGGTTCATGCGATGATATGAATGTATTAGATGATCAAGATAACTCTTATTTACTTGTGATGTAATCTTTGTCATTGCGTACAATATGTTAAGATGAAACACAACTCTTATTTACATGTGATGTATCTTGGTCATTGTTTTGAATATATTTAGATGAAACATAACTCTTATGTACTTGTGAGATGTAATCTTTGGTTTGAATATTTGCTTTGTAGGGTAATCCTTGCTTGCAATCAATTATCGTAACCTTAAACAATTGTCTTTCGTTGCATTTGTAATGTTTTGTTAAGGGTTTTGAGTGTGTTAAAGGAGGGTTAATTAAGAATAAACCACTTACGCAACGGAGGGTTTATGGTTCGAACCAAATGCAACAGAGGGTTGTAATAACAAGTTGCATTGTCTCATATGCAACAGAGGGTTGGTAAGAGGGAACTGAAAATTTTTAGGCGGGAAAAGAAAATTAAGTTTCGTCCATAGTAACGCAACAACATTTCGTTGTTGCATATATGTCTGTTGCATTACATCTGGCGGGATTGAATTTGTAGCCATATATTTCCTTCCCCCTCAAAATTTTCAATTGTCCCTCCATTTTCAATTTCATCCCGCCATTCATATTGAACTTATGCAACAATCATTAACGGCAACTGTTGCGCAAGTGAACTTAGTATTGAAATTGAACACACAACACACTTGATAATGAAATTGAACTTGAACACACAACACACTTGACATTGAAATTGAAATTGCACAACACACTTGATAATGAAATTGATATTGATATTGATATTGAAATTGAAATTGATCACATAACACACTTGATATTGAAATTGAACTTGAACTTGAACTTGAACACACAACACACTTGATATTGAAATTGAACACACAACACACTTGAATCACTAATGAAGACTTGATTTAATTCTCACCATCATCTTTATTCTCATATTCACCTTCATCTTCATCTTCATCTTCATCTTCATCTTCATCTTCATCTTCATCTTCATCTTCATATTCACCTTCACCTTCACCTTCATCTTCATCTTCACATTCACCTTCATATTGTTCTTCACCTTCATATTCATCTTCACCTTCATATTCACCTTCATCTTCACCTTCATCTTCATTTTCATCCTCATTTTCATCCTCATTTTCATATTCATTTCCACCATGATGCATCTGTGCAACGAATCCCAAGTCAACATGTATACTATCAATAGGTATTTCCTGAAGTTTTGCTGGGGTGTGTTCTTGGTATGCATCCTCTACTTGATGCGAGTATATGTCATTCTCATCACGTGCAAGTGAACTATAGTTGTAGATTCCTCGGTGAGAAATAGTGTTTACAAACCTTCCAATTGTCACCAGCTTGCGGATCATCTATGTAGAATACTTGCTTAGAAGTGAAGGCGAGACAAAAGGGTGAATCTTCATACCAAGTAGTAGATGTGTCTACTGAGATTAGTCCACGATCAATTTTGATATTTCCTCTCTCGGTTGGATCCGTATCAAACCATCGACATTTGAAGACGATTACTAAACGTCTCCCGGATACTTCAATTCAATGACATCTTCAAGAACCCCATAGTATGTCTCATCGCCCTCCGTTTGAACCATTACCCCACTATTTTGGGTCTTTAATTTCCTATCTCGTTCCTCAATCACAAATTTGACACCGTTGACATCGCACTGTGAATAACAAGTGTGACTTTGAGGTTGATATGCTAAGTAATGGAGCATTGGATTATATCTTTGATCCCCTACATTGCGTAGTCTTTCCATCTGCAATCACATAGTGACAAACAAAAAATGAATGGGTTTATGAAATGTATGAATGATAATAGGAATGCGATAAACAAAGTAGCATACCCAAATTTTAAAGTACGGAAGAAAGTGTTTAATCCGAATTTGTTCGCCACAATCAGGATATTCTCTTTCAAATCGCTTCTTGTGGTCATTAATATAGGTCTTTGCTTGTTCGCATTGAACCATCACTTCCCAATGAGCAACCGAAATTTGTTCATTTGTGAGTTTTCTTCTCGGAATGTGACATAATGGCTTGATGTGATTACAAACAACATTTATTGTAGGTTCTGGTCTGATATCCTCTGATATGTTGTTGCCCATGTATGACTTATAGTAGGTCACGCATTCTTGCACAATGTACTGTTCAGCTACGCATCCTTCAGGATATCGCGTGTATCTCACATGCCTCTTATACTCACCTAGTTGCCTGTAAAATATTTTCAATAGTTATTATGACATGAAAAACTGATTAATCAAATAAAAATTACTTCATATAGTGTACCTCTCTATCGGATACATCCAGCTATAGTGTACAGGACCCTTTAGTAAAAGTTGATCCGGGAGATGAACCATAAGATGGACCATAATGCTGAAAAAAGCTGGAGGAAAAATTCGCTCAAAGTTACGAAGAATCATCACTATATCCGCCTTCATCTGTATGACATCCGTTCTCATCAACTCCCTGCAACATAACTTTTGAAACCAATGGGATAAGGATATAAGGCAACTCACAACACCATACGGCAAATATGGTCGGATGACAACGGGAAGTATACGTTGTAGCATGACGTGACAATCATGTGTCTTCAGACCATTAAACTTTTTATCATGAAAATTTATCTTGTTTTTCAAGCTCCCTGCATAACCATGTGGATACTGGACATTTTTTATCATCTCGAGTATTTCGACTTTGTGTTCCGATAACACTGTGTATGATGCTTGAGAAACGTTCTCTCTTTTTGAAGATGATCCTTTGAACTTATCCCACAAATGCTTACGCACCTCTGCTTCATCAACCCTTCACGTGCTTTTTGGTCATCTTTTGTTTTTCCTTCCAAGGCAAGTACAGTTCCAATTATGTTGTCAAAAACGTTCTTTTCTATGTGCATAACATCCAATGAGTAAGGTTGTTTGAATGTTTTCCAATACGGCAACTCATAGAAAATACTCTTGTGTGTCCAACATACCTTCTCAGTAGTACCTCGAGCCTTGAACATTGGATGTAAGCTAAGTGTCGGGTAGTCATGACTAATAATCTCATCCAAAATTTCAAAGCCTGGAAGAGAAGGTGGCTTGTCCCTCATTTAAACTTGACCATTAAACTTGTGTCTTGCTTTCCTCCATTCATGATTTTTGGAAAGCCATCTACGATGACATTGATATGCCATTCTCCCAGTCAAATGTGTAGCATCGACTTCATCCAAACATAGTGGACATGCTTTGTACCCTTTTGTTTTGACACCTCCCAACATGCCTAAGCCCGGGAAGTCACTAATAGTCCACATTACCGCGGCTTTCATAACGAATGACGATCCGGAATAACGATCAAATGTAACAACTCCTGTATTCCACAACATTTTCAACTCATCAATCAATGGTCTCATGAAAACATTCAAACACTTTCCGGGAGATTTAGGACCGGAAATCAACATAGCAAGTATATTGAAGTCCTTTTTCAAACACATCCATGGTGGCAAGTTGTAAGGCATCACGATAATAGGCCAAATGCTGTGCGAAAGACCTGATACACCAAATGGATCGAATCCATCAGTAGATAATCCAAGACGCACATTTCGGATCTTATTTGCAAATGCCAGAAAATCCTTGTTAAAATTTTGCCGCGCTTCTCCGTCCGCATGATGTCTTAGATCACTGTCACCCTCTTTTTTCCGATTTTCCGCATGCCACCTCATGTCTTTGGCTATGTGATGTGACATGTAAAGACGCTGTAGTCAGGGAGTAAGTGGAAAGTAGCGGACAGTTTTGTTTGCAACCTTGCTTCCACCTTCGATGTTTGCATACCGTGGCTCATGGCATACAGGACAATATTCTAACTCACTGAATTCTTTGTAGTACAATACACAACCGTATTCGCATGCATGTATAGTCTCATAAGTCAAACCCAGATTCTTCAAGATTTTTTTCACATCTCTATAAGTTTCAGGGTAATTATTTTCGGAAGGAAGCGCATCCCTAAAAAGCTCCAAATGCTTATTGAAACTTTTATCTGACCATCGACACTCTACTTTCGCCTGCATTGCCTTCAAAATTAACTCTAGCACTGTTTTCTTACTACCATCATACAAAGGTCTCTGAGCTTCAACCAAATGCCTACAATACTTTTCAAGCATCCTTCCCAAAAGTATCAAGTTCCACATCTTCGTTCATCATGTCAGTTCCATAGTTGTGATGGAATGTATCATGTAAGAGATCCATAGTTGAGTTCATGTAATGTGAACTTGTCCCTTCCCCGTTCTGAAAATTAAATGGATCACGTTCTCCATGCAATAACCACGTTGTGTAGTCCGACATCATACCGTTTACAATCAAATGGTTATGCATTTCGGCCAATGTAGTTCCCCCTTTGTGCATCTTACACTTTCTACATGGACATGGATATGTAAGCTCCTCCTTGTTTTGTTTCACGAATTCAACAAAATTATCAATCCCCTCATAGTAACGTGTTTCGCATTTTGGCAATTGAAGCCAACTTTTATCCATTGCGCACCTATATAACAACAAATTGAGACAAACAAAAAGAATTATAATATCAGTGTAAATAATATAAATTGATGAGTTTTATAAAAGATATTGATCTTGAAGGAAAGGTTTAACTTTTGCAACTAAAAGATATTGTCAATCTAAAAAAATGAAAATAGATCATTATGTACCTTTAGTTTGGGAAGAAACAGTGTGCCAACAATTAATTATAAAGAGATGATGTTGTCAATCTTCTCTTCCACTTGTTGCAAGATGTGATAAAATGATATTGAGTCAAACATTTATACAAATCCAACTATTAAATGATGCAATGAAAATGGCAGCACATGCTACAAGATCTAAAAGGATTTGAGCTGAGATTATGCAATGAGAAATGGCAGCACATCTGCAAGGTTCACCTGCTGGATTTGAGCTGGTATTATGCAATGAAAACGAGCTTCCCTACTGCCACAAGCTTTGGAGATTTGACTTCTGCAACAAAGCTTGCTGCTACAGCAAAGCTTAGGGATTTTGCTGCTGCAAGCTTGGGGATTTGGCTGCTGCAAGCTTGGATCTTTAATTTTGTATGTTTCTACTCGCAAGATATATGACTTTGGTTGTTGGGAAGAAGCTTTGGGGAAGAAGCTTTGGTCATTGTGTGCTCGATCTACATCTTCAAAAGGTGTTTTTTGTTGCTGTGTACGCCTACTAGCTACAGCTAGCGTGTACTTGATTTTTGAATTAAAAGCTTCCATACTTTACGCAACAGGCTATTTCTCTGTGCGTTGCGTAAGTATAAAAGTTGTAGAACATTTCGTACGAGGTAATAAATGCGTTTACATTATTCCTCTTACGTAACTAATACAATCATGTTGCATTAAAATTGTAACATTAGGTTTTCTTATGCAACAAGGGACAATCGTTATTATAGATTGTGTTGCATAAATGAACTTATGCGACGACTACATACTTGTTGTTATTGCTTCTGTTGCATAATAGATTTTTCGTAACAAAGCTCGGTGATGGGACGTATTTATACAATTTATCAAGTACACAAAACCCACCAAATAAGACATTTGGTCATACGAACATGTGCTTGTTGATGTCGTTTTATGTATACAGGCAATTTTGGAGTCTAAAGAGGAATCAGGCTTAAAAGATGGCATTTCAAGCCAAAATCATCACAAGGCCATTTGTGCGATCGCACAGGGTGCACCATGCGAGCGCATGCCGCGGCATCGCCCAGGCATCGTCCAGGCCACGCCCCAGCGTTCCAGCGCACCAGCCAAGCTGCCCAGGTCCAAAATCAAGTCGCTCGGGCAAACCATCTGATCGGACAAATCCGCCTCGAGCAAAGTGATCAAAATGGCAAATAAGGTGGACAATGTCGGAAAACCAAGGAGAATGCCCAAGCAGATTGGTAGTTGGCTCAATTCCAAAGCAAAGGCCCTGCGCGCATAGGCACCAAAACCACGTCGCTCGACTAGACGGGCGAATCTGGCAAAGCTGGCTCGACCAAGTTGTTTGAAATTCCCAATAACTCGGACAATCTCACTTCCCAGACAAAACGCCCGAGTGGAACCAGCTCAAGTCCGATCAAGGCCAAACTAGGGCAATTCCGGCCGTTTTGGGATCCCGACCAGGTTCCGGGCAGATTTCGGTAAAACGACTTCGACCATTAGGCTTAGAATTGCCTCAGCAATCCAAATCAGCAATCCAAATGCCAAAGACCTCAGACCAAAATTCCGGCCAGATTCCGGCCAACTCCGATCGAGCTCCGATCGAGCTCCGATCAGGTACAACCAAGTTCCGGCCAAGAAGTTCCAACCAAGAACCGAATTCCCAATATTCCGGTTGGCTTCTACTATTCATTTCGTTTTGGTTTTGGAGTCCGGTTGGCCTCAACCAAGCCAAGTCGGTTGGCCTTATCTAGTCCAAGATAGTTGCCCTTTGGATGAAGCCAAGCTCAAGTCGGTTGGGAGTGCAAGTGCAAGGCAAGTGGGGTGGCTTTTGGCTAAACCAATCAAAATGAAGTGCTTTTGGGATATTTCAAAGCCAAAGCTTATCTTCCCCTCCCTAAACCGACTTCCCTTGCCTATAAATAGAGGGCTTGCCTCATGTAATATGTGTGCTTCGAAGTCCCATGTCCTTAGAGAGTTGAGAGCTTAACTCTCTTCTCTTCATTTTCAATACAAACACAATTTGCTCTCTACTTTGTTCTTGAAAACCTTTACTTTCTTGCACTTGTTCTTGAGCTCCAAAGCTCTTTACTTTCCAGCAAGCACTCTTTACTTTCTTGTCAAGTTCTTGATTTGGAGCTCCTCTCCTTTACTTTCTTGTTAAGCCACGGCTTCCTTACTTTTCTTGTCAAAACCGAGTCCTTTCTTTTACAAGTTCTTGTTTCCTTGATTTCCTTTACTTTCGTAAGTATGGTGCTTGTATTCCTTGACATGAATACAAGTAGCTAAAGCATATTCGGTCAAAGGGTGTTCATACTTGTGTATGCATCTTGAGACTAGAACTTAATGCTATTTTGTGTTTCAACTAGTTCTTTGTGCCATACATTCGGGTAGAACATACATGGTTGAGTGGATGCTTGAAATGGCAAAGCTCTTCCGTGGGGTTCGTGAACATACACGGTTAAGTGGATGCTTGAAATGGAAAAGCTTTTCCGTGGAGTTCAACCTCTCTTTAACACCACTTGGTTGATCGGAAATGATTGATCAAGTGGATGCACTTAGGCTAATATACCTTGAAAAGGGGAATTAGTCTAGCTAGAACTAGAAGTCTATGTGTTGATTTTGGAGTAGATTGTGGTGTAAGTGCTAAAAATGGCCTTACTTTAGGGTTTAAGTCTTGAAAAGGAATAAACCCACACTTATGAACACAAAGTAAGATCATTTGACGTCTATGATGGTTGTCTCTCAAGTAGAGACCCTAGACTGAATATCTTTCGTCCTTACTTATCTGTCATTTACTTTCTGCACTTTACTTTTCAGCACTTTACATTTCAGTCTTTACTTTTCTGTCATTTACATTTCAGCACTTTACTTTTCGCACTTTAAATTCAGTCATTTACTTTCTGTATAAAAAAAACCAACAAAAACCCAATCTGTCTTTACTTTCATTTTCTTTCTTTTTAAAGAACAACTAATCCACACTGACTCTCTTGGGTTCGACCCCTACTTACCGCTTGCTAATCCAATAGTGAGCCACGAGTAGTGGAACTATAAATGTAAATTTTGCAGCGCACAGCGACGTGCTGTCACTCAGTCTGCTGCTAACGTAAGTGTTGCATATAGTACATTACACAACGCACAATTACTTAACTCCACTGGGATTCGACCTTCAAAAGAATTTCCACCCAGACCTAAACGTCGAAGCCTCCATAGCTGATGTTGGACCCTTTGTGTTTTGATGATAACAAACACTTGACTAATAATCCACTTGAGTGTGCAGAACTCACTGTCTGACAGGTAAGCTTACTGGACATCTCTGGGAGAGAGCAAAGCCGCGAGAGAGATACGATCTGTCCGAGAGACGAACCAACATGTGACCAGATCGGATCTGGGAAAATATATCGCAGAAACATATCAAAGATGCACGGGTATATACGCACAATATATGACGAGAAACATTGATGGAAGTATATACACGGATACATGTCAAATATATACACGAAGAGATGGCTGTATATTCGATAGGAAGATTGAAGCCAGATTTGGTAAGCATATATGTGACAGGGTCAAGATATGGAAATATCTTGACTGTATCACATCTGCGAGATAACTATCGGATCTCTGATGGAGACAGACTCAGCCGACTTGAATACACTATAAAAAGAAGGAGAAGTCTTCATTATCAAGTTCGGCTTTTGGAGAGAACGAATCGGAGATTGAAGATCAATCAACACCGGAGCTGACGAAGTGCTGCTGTGTGCGGACGAGACAGATCGTGTTAGTTGATACTTTGAGTTGAGTAGAATTGTTAGCTGTCCCTGAGTGAGACAAAGTGTAACAATCTACAAGCACACTCTTTCATCAATAACATTGATCTTGAAGCCCTTCTGGAACTGTCCAGAAGGCAAAGTGGTTTTCAGCCTGCTGCAAAGGTTGCAGTAAGGTTTCCACTATAATTCTGTGAGTCCTTACTTTCCGTACGATTTCCTGTGTTAAAGTAAATTTCCGCTGCCATCTGTCTGAGGGATACCACTCTGGGATCTCCCTCACATAGTTGGCTAACCTAACGATCCAACAGCTGACCTATTTGTTTAGGTATTTCTCCATGCAACGAGTTATTAGTGAGAAACAAACTTCTGAGGAAAGTCAAGTTTCCTATTGAAGAAGACACGACTCCATTCAGTTTCTCTTCTTCCAGCTCTATTGCAATGACCCTCATGTGTCTCTTCCCACATGTTATGCCTTGCCACTCACAGAAATGCAGAGAAGCATTCCAAGAATTGAGAACATCCCCAATCTCATTTAATGGAGTACCACCAGCTATAAACTCATCTTTCAAAGCCATTAATGATATTCTGTCTTGCTCATTGTTCTCTTTTGATGAAAAGGAAGCCGAGTACGCTAGTGAAATAATGGTTGAGAGGATTATAAAGAGGAACATATAAGAACAGCATTTGGAGTCCATATTTAGTATAACTTTGCTCAGTAGAAACTATGAATTCTCATGTGCTGAAGATTCCTGAAGTGCACAAACTCTTTAGTTCTTATCTTCTCCCAGCTGCAAGCAATTGTCTGAAGGAGATAATCTCTTCACTTTCATTCGAGTCTTCTCTTCTAAGCACAAAAAAAGGACTCGGTTGTCAACTAGGCCCAACATGAAAGTTGAATGCGGTGGGATGTCCACGTCTTTGCGGAAAAAAAAACATCCTCTCATGTGATGTCCAAAAGAGCCCTTAACCCCCATTTTCACTACACCAATTTACATCTTAGAGCACATTTTTTCCGCGTCGCATAAACAGCTAAAAAGGTCGCATATACTTTATGCGACGATCAAGATGTCGCGAAAAAACGGTCGCAAAATCTGAGTAGGGAAATGTACACGCGACAAACGAAAAAAGCACACGTCGCGTTAAGTTAAACTCTTATGCGACAATTATTATATTTAGTCCCGTTAAACTGAGATGATAAATGTTAAATTTAAATATATAATTGTCGCATAAAATCTTTTTATTTCAATGCTACAAATCTATTAAACTATTAAATAAAAGTTTATATTTGAATTTACTTTTACATAAATCATTAAATAAAATTGATATTCAAATTAAAAATTACATTATTTTAAATAAATGTACTAACAATACAAAAGTTCAATCCCAAGACAAACATTACAAATACATCATCATCATCCCTCTCGCTAGCTACTCTATTGCTCCTTGCAACTTAGCAAAACAACAATTTGCCTGCATTGTGATAAGTTGTATCCAGCAGGATGAAGACCAAGTAACCATTAAACACCCTTCAGATGGCTAACAACAAACTATGAGACTGACTCCGTCACAGCACGTGTTTGTTCCGGCTGAGAGGATAAGAGTTAAGTTGTATCCGGCAGGATGAAGTCTGTGTCGCTTCATCTTCTGCAAAGTGTTTCATTCTCCTTCATTACGTGTTTCAGTGAAGTTTAGTTGCACAATTTAACCATGCAAGCCACCGCCTGCGCCCAGAACTTAAGCCTCGCTTTTACTTCCTCATGATGATCACCTAATTGTAAACAAATCAAAAACCGATTAGAATTTAGAACCTCAGAAAAAGAACCAAATTCAAATTTCAAACACAAAGCTGCATCCAAAACTCACAATACAAAAGCAGTAAAGATCCAAACTTTAAGCAAACTTAGATCCTAAAAACTCACCGGGACTAGAAATCTTCTTATTTGCGATCGGGTCAGAAGGCGAAGAGCCACCACCCTCGGAAGAGTTATCAGGAGACTTCTGATGCTCATCGAATAACACAATTCCAAAGCAGGCAAAGTGTTACACAGCTCAGGAATATCATCGTAACTAAACCCAAATCCCAAATCAACACAGCCTTTCAACTCATCCAGATCCTCATCCGTCAAGCTCCTCGTACTCGTTGTTCTGGCTAACAACAAACTATGAGACTAACAACAAACTTCTCTGCAGCATTTCGACAAACAAGGAACAACCACACAGTTCAAAACTCAAAATTCAAAATCAAGTTTGTTTCGGCTGAGAGGATGAGAGTTAGTTTCCGTTGAGAGGATGAGTCGGCTGAGAAATGGAAGAGAGGAGGAGAGTAGCATCAACTTAGGGTTTCTGGTATGGGTCTTGGATATTTGGGCCAAGCCTTATTATTATGCGACCTATTTGTCATGAAAACTTCACTGAAAGCTACCAGAAAAAAATTGAAACTGAAAATTCATTTCCCTCCAATTTGAAAATTGCTTTTGCCCCCAAAACGAAATAGTATTAAGCGACGTTTTTACCTAAATTTGTGACGTAAACTATACAGAACAGAATGAACAAAACAAATCTTCGACACAACATTGTTTTCATCAAAAGTTCTCATCATCACAAGTTTTCATCCTAATAAAACACAATCTGCATCAACAATATGGGTGAAGGTTATCCCCCCTCTAACTCACCAAAAACAACACCAACAGACCTGCGCTGCTGCTCTCCATTTACTCATCCGTAAAACTTGAACGTACACTACTTCGACAAGTATACGAGAATCTGACCAAAAAGTCTGAAAACAAATGGAATGAAAAATGACAAGTATATGAGAATGTAAGTTTATACCTTCAAAAAGCGTGCATTTCACAATCTGATGGTTTCAGAAGATTGAGGTATGGCAGGGGTTGTACTTGGGTGTTCTAGTTCTGCATTTAATTTTTACGTTTATGCGACTTACTTTGGACGCAAACGTCGCGTTATCCATAAACGGTAGGTCGCCCTCTTTAATGGCGAGTAAATTAGAAACTAAAAGGGGGTTGGTCATGTCAGCGCCTGCTTCGGGGCTATAATTTGTATGATTAAGCGACATACTTCCAGTTGTCGCTAAATTTAAGTCGCATGAAATACTTAGCGTGTCATAAATTACGTGTCGCTTAAAGATATATCGCAATAACCCTATTACGGGACATACATTTCGTGTCGCTTAAAGTAAAGTCGCTTAAACAGTTTTATGTGACAACATGTTTTGCGTCGCATAAAATTTTGTCGCATATTTGTGTTATTGCGACAAACACACCAAATCGTAGTCGTATAAACTGTTTTATGCAACAAAGCTATTACGACGACGTTCAAAATTTGTCACGTAAGTTTTAAAATGGTGTAGTGTTTGGTTTGTGGAAAAATGGGGGGCAGGAAGATTCTTTGGATTGGAAAGTTGGCAGCTTCGAGAAGACGCTGGCTTGGATGTATCTTTGAAATGAAAACTGAGTCTTCTGCTTGTATACACAGTCAGTCAGTATCCCAGTTTAGGTTTATGATGGGGTCATCACCAAAAGGTTTTATAGGTTTATGATGGGGTCATCACTATTAGGCCACTAAACGGAAAAGTGGAGTTGACATGTATTTTGGGAGAAACGGACCCATGCGCCCCACGATAGTAGCCGCTGGTGATTGTCCTGAAACGTTCTTGCCCAGCCGTATCCCACTGCAAGTCCGTAAAGACATTCAATATTCATGGAAAAAAAAAGAGTAAACAGTAAGAATGAGAACTAATGATCTGAAGTTTGATGGTTTTGCTATGGTGTTCAATGGTGCGGATTTTCTATACATCAGAGGGAAAAGGTAAGACCCCAGAGTCTGGACTGACAAATAGCACTCGAGTGATACTGGAAGGCAGTAAAATGATCAAGCAAATTACTTACAAAGTCAAAGCCGATGGTGCTTATCCAAGTACGAATCGTCCTGAATCACATCAGGAAAAACTTATTCGGATATGCTTTAATTTTGTCTTCATGTCACAGTAGAAAAGACAACATACAAAAACCGCTAAAACTTTAGATAAGAGAGTTCATAAATGTTGGAATCCTTGATTTTGATGATTACAAACACTTAACTAACATGTTGCCTAAGTGTGCAGAAATCCATGAATAGATACAAGCATTGATTGAACTGGCATGTGAAAATCTTGAAGATATTGAATGCAGATATCAATCAAAGATTCAAGGATAATATTGGGCAGAAATCAATTGAGGATCCCGAAGAAGATCTGGAGAATATTGTGCATTCAAGTATGGAAGATCTTGGAGATATCTTTGTGGATATAAATTGAAGAATATATATGCGAGATATATGAGGAAGAATATATTAATGAAGATTGAAGATCCATGAAGATATCGGGATGAATGCAAATATTGATTGCTGATTGAAGAAAATATATTGCAGATATGAATGCAAATATTGATTGCTGATTGAAGAAAATATATTGAAGACATGATTGGAAATCATTGAAGATATGAATCAATCAAGGAATATCTGCAGGCCAGATATGGCAAGCTCGACCTAATGAGGAAACCGATCTAGGAAAGAATAATC
The DNA here is from genome assembly GCA_033675395.1 of Rhodiola chrysanthemifolia. Lineage (NCBI taxonomy): Eukaryota > Viridiplantae > Streptophyta > Magnoliopsida > Saxifragales > Crassulaceae > Rhodiola > Rhodiola chrysanthemifolia. The sequence goes on from CM066204.1 coordinate 38,160,405, forward strand.
GGGAAAAGATCTCAAAGATATGATGAGAGATATTGATTGAAGATGTGCACCCAATTAGGAAGATCTCGAAGATACTAATTGACGACATTGATTGAAGATTGGAAATCAAGAAGATCAATTAAGGACTTGATTGATTGAAGAATATTTATGACAATATTCTGCAGAACAGATTTGGAAGGTTCGAATTAATGAGGAAACTGATTTAGGAAAGATTGCAATCGGAATCTTGACTAATCAGGAAGATATCAATCAACGGATATGGAAAGATTGATTGGGCCGAATCGTTGGGCTCGGATCCCGAGATCCGCTAAAATCCTATATAAGGTATTAGGGTTTGCCAAAGAATAGCGCGGCTGTTTTGGGAGGATCAAGTGTTTGCATACAAGGAGCAACACTGCCAGCATTGCACGCATTAAGGTTCGACGTGAAGAACAGATTATTTCGGTGTCGGGTTGAGTAGAGGTCATCAAATAGAGTCTAGTGAAAAGACCTAGTTTGAACCCTACAAGTATATCTGAATAAAAAATAATCTGGTTCGAAAATCTTTTCGGAGACGAAAGGTAGTGGTTTTCACCGAGTCACAGTTGTGATAAGGTTTCCACTATATATTTGCGTGCAGTATTTTTCAGTTCATTATTTTCTTGCTTAATTATATTTCCGCTGCCGACCATCTGACGGAAAGCACTTTGTGACTTCCATCTGACGGAAAGCACTTTGTGACTTCCATCTGACGGACGGCTAACACTAACGATCCATCAATTGGTATCAGAGCCGAAGGTTTCTAGATTGTTTGTTAGCCTTGCAGGAAAACAATGTCGCAAATCAACGATTCATTCTGGAAGCCGCCACTGCTAAAGCCAGGACAGTACGACTGGTGGAAGGACCAATTTGAAGCCCATGTCTACTCACTGGACGGACAACTCTGGAGAGTTATCGAAACTGGTCCCTTCCCCATTCTTGACAAGACCGATCCCGCGAAGCCGGTAGAAAAGGCCAAGGACAATTATACAGATGACGACTACAAATGTCTAGAGAAGAATGCCAGAGCCAAGAAAGTGCTCTACATGGCCCTTTCTCCCGGAGATCAATTCAAGGTGGCTATGTATAAGACCGCTAAAGATATGTGGGATGGACTCACAAGGCTGTACGGTGGAAACGAGGATATCAAGAGGAATAGGATTCTAGCTGCTATCAAAGACTATGAGACGGTCATGCAAAAGAAGGACGAATCACTAGAGGACTTCTACACCAGATTCCAAGTGATAGTAGGACAGCTGGAGTATCTAAATGAGAAGCTCCCCGAGTGGAAGATCACCCACCAGTTCATGCAGGCCCTAAACTCAAACTGGGATCATGTGACGATGGCTCTGCAGGCTCAAAAGGGAATAAAGGACATTACCCTAGAAGAACTTGTAGCTAACCTCCAGAGTCAAGCAGGAATCGTGGAAAGGAAGATGGCCAGGCGACAGACTGATAGGTCCCAGGCCATTGCTCAGATAGTAGAAAAAGCTATCGATCTTGCGCAAGCAAATGAGTCGCCCAAGAAGGAAGACGATGAAATAGCCTTATTAACAAGAGCCCTCACGATGGCCAATATCGGCAAAGGACAGAACTTCAGTAGAGGTCCATCAGAAGGAAATCGTGGCAACTCCTCCAGAGAAAACGGGGGAAACCGAGGAGAAAAAGAAGACAGAACATGTCACCACTGCCAAAAGAAGGGGCATCTGTCTAAAGATTGCCATAGCAAAAAGAAAGGAGAACCACCTGCCCCAAAGCCAACTCAGGCTATGTTTGCTGCATGGGGAGACACGGATGAGGACAGTGACGATGGAAAGCACTCCAAGGAGCCGTGCTTGATGGCTCATTCCACGTCTAGGGAGGTAATGGACACTAACTCCTCTGTTGATAAAGTATTTACTGAATCTGACTTTGCAGAAACAATAGCTCAGCTCTTAGCCAAAAACCAAGATCTGGAGGACAGACTGGCAGACATGCAACAGGACCATCACGATGACATAGAGGAGAACCGTCTCTGGTCAACCAAAGCCATGCGTCTTGAGAAAGAAATGGCAGAGCATGTCTGTAGGTGCCATACCTGTGAAGGAAGAGAGAGACAGATAAACGAGCTAAGTGACAAACTAAGAGATATGAAGATTGGAAACACGGAATTGGTGGACTTCAAAACAAAAGTGGAAGAGATGAATGATGAGCTGAACATTCTTAGACAAAATAATGAAGAACTCCTTCAGACAGTGGAGAATCTTAGACGCGAAGAGGCTGTAAGAAAAGAGGAATGGCGTCGTGAGCTAGAAGCGAAGAGAGCTGAAGAAGAAAAGAAGGATTGTAAGAAAAGGTTCGTTAGACCGGGGCTCGAACATGAAGAAGAAAAGGCAGAAAAGGAGAAAATAACGGAACCAGGTGAATGCTCACGCCAGGAAAAGAAGCCATGCGCTACGAGGCAAACTAGAATGGAAACCAGTCCACATGATGGATGTCACATCCATGATGAGGACTCTGTCGCTCACAAGGCTAGGAAAGCCTATGATATCTGGCGGAAGCAAGATCTGAACCGCAAGCCTTCAACAATAGACTTCCAAGCAAGGAAAGTCAAGAGGTCTGTTCCACCTGGCAGAAGCAAGTATGTCGGCCTTCCATGTCACAAAATCTGCTGGCATTGTGGACACTCTGGGCACTACAGATCCGACTGTCCAAGACTGAGGGAGACGGTCGAATGGAACTACAACTGGAAAAACAGTCAGGACTACCACCCAAAAGTCAGCTATCAAAGGAAAGCAACCGCTCTCATAAAGAATGTGAGATCTGATCACTACAACACATACTATGACTCAGCTATCCGAGGAAAACAGAGAAGGACCCCTGCTCGAAAAATTGACCTAACTGGCCGAGATGCACATTACTCGTTTTACTCAATTCTGAAATTTATTCCCAAACCCAGTAAGCCCAAGCTTGTCTGGGTTCGGAAAAACTAATCTTTTCCTTGCAGGAAGGAGTGAGGTCCCATCCCTGGTACTTAGAAAGTGGCTGCTCAAAACATATGACGGAAAATCCAGGATGGTTCGACTCGCTCCATAAACACTCCGGAGGAAGCATAATCTTCGGAAACAAAAGCAATGGAAATGTGGTAGCTGTGGGAGAGGTAAGGATTTCGGACTCTATCCGAATCAGGCAGGTAAGCTTAGTTGAGAATTTGAGATATAATTTGCCGAGTGTGTCTCAATTGTGCCAAAATGGTAAAAACCAAGTGATATTTAACTCTAATGATTGCCTTGTGAGATGTAATGAGACAGGAAAAACAGTTCTAAGAGGGATCCGCGTGAATGAAATCTACACGGTGGATCCAGAATTCATACCTGAGGGAGAACTGTGCCTATCAAGTATCACAGAAGATTCTGTCCAGTGGCATATTAGATGCAGGAGAACTTCAGTTCACGGACAGCTCAGATCTAGACTGGGAACCAGCATAAGGTTCAAATGTCGACGGAACTGACACAGATGTTCACCAGGCAGACCATACTCCACCAGATGGACAAGTGGGCGGTACTGAGATAGATGATCCAGCCGACGAACAGAACCATGATGACCTTGTGGTGGAAACAAACGAAGACACCCCTGCTGAAGAACCAGACGACGACGTCCCTCTCGTGGAAGAGACGACTGCTGATCCAACCCCTGCAAACCCCGAGGGGGAACAGAGAACCAGTACCCGGGGACGGATCATCCAGCCACCGTCTAGATACAGAGACTATCAATGCTACATTACTCAGGGACATGTAGATCTTGATGGCCTATGTAATTTTTGTGAATTCGCTTCCTTTGTCTCGCTTGTAGAACCAAAGAAAGTAGCAGAAGCGCTTAAAGACCCAGAATGGGTCAATGCCATGAAAGAGGAGCAAATTGCAGACATTTTTACGAAAGCATTACACAGGGAACCCTACGAGAAGCTGAGGCTTGAACTAGGTATGACTTCCCTTGCATAGTCTGCATTCCATGTTGAATTCCCTCGATGATTGGCTAGACTAGTTTGCATGATAAGCTACCATGTGTGAAGTTGCTGCATATGAAGTTGATAACTGTGTGAAAGTTGCTCTATGCGGTCACCACTGCATGCATGTTTAATGAGATTACTAGCTAGCAAATATCATGAGCATGACACATAATTCTTTGCAGCCCAAAAGAGACTTCCTAATTTGAACCCACATTATAAGCCAAGGAAGTACTCTAAGACTAACCCTAGCCTATTATGTGTGGAGAATAAATGTTTAGCCCGTTGATTTTAAAAAATTATTCTCTTGGTTTTCTCCACACCACATGAAATTGATTTGTCATGACTTGGTGAATTTTTATTTCTTGAATGTGTGGTGCTTTATTGTACCACTTGGGTAAACCTAGCGCACCACACCCAAACTTGTGAAAACCATGAGACAGAACCGGGGTTAACTCGGCATTGATTCAGACTAGTTCAATCAGATGGATTATGGCTGGTTCAATCAGATGGATTGTTGGTAAGTGCCGTTTGGAGGGTTAGTGGCTGCCAGCAAGAATAGAAGTTAAAGGTGCCACATTGATGGCGATTAGAATGACCTGTATGGAGAAAAGCAAAAGCTGCGTCTACAGCACAGTCGTCATCACTGCGTCTCTTAGGACATGATGGCTGATCGTCTTTATGGCATGGAAAAATAGCAGGTCTCAATATTTGAACAATCTAAAGCAATTAGGGTTTTAAATACCTGCAGGTGGCCATGTGGCAGAAAACTGTGGAGTGAATTCAAAATTTGGGAGTTGCACATGGCGGTTTAACTATTGCCTAATTCTGGATTTGGAAGGAGAATTAAATGTGCAGTTTCTTTTGGAAGTTGAAAATTAAATCTTGCGAGATTCGAGGATGCCGATTGGACTTTAGAAATTGAAAAAGAAATTTCTAGGGTTTCTCACAGTATAAAGAAGAGAAGCAAAGGCAGAATCTTGGCATCTATCAGTCAGAAGTTGACTGGGTGAAGGACCTGAGGAGCAAAGTTGCTATTCTTGAGACATTGCCAGCTCTGCTGAAGGAGGATGAGGATTCAACAAATAGTAATCTGACTCACAGTACTCAGATTAAAGAGGAGTTAATGGAGCTGAACCGCCAGCTGAAGTTGTGGCTACTGAGGTGGTTGGACAGTTGAAGACCGTGCTCCGTGGTTAACCCTGTCGTTGTCTCATGGTTGCCCCCCTCCTTGCTATCCCCACCACATCTGCTCTATGTTTTTTGATGCATTTTCTTTCGTTGTCATGTTCTGTGTCTGCTTGATAGTATTTAAGTTTTCAGTATGCTGTGTGTGTTCACTCTGGGGCACTTTTGCTTGTTATGAATGAAGTATGCAGTTTCTTTCCATTGCATGGATGTCGATCCTTGCATTCTTTTTGACGATGCCAAAAGGGGGAAGATAACATGAGTGCATTACTTGAGGGGGAAGTCACTACTGAAAATCAAACTGGATGTCCATCTAAGGGGGAACTGTTAAGCGATCGTAGATTTGTTTGCCTAACTAAAAGTTGAAGGGATGTCCATCTGCTAGACTTGTGATAGTTTGAAATACTGCTAGACTTGTGATAGTTTGAAATACTTGTCATGGATTTCCTGTTTTTTGAAGAAGTGTTTGTCATCATCAAAAAGGGGGAATTTGTTGGAATCCTTGGTTTTGATGATTACAAACACTTAACTAACATGTTGCCTAAGTGTGCAGAAATCCATGAATAGATACAAGCATTGATTGAACTGGCATGTGAAAATCTTGAAGATATTGAATGCAGATATCAATCAAAGATTCAAGGATAATATTGGGCAGAAATCAATTGAGGATCCCGAAGAAGATCTGGAGAATATTGTGCATTCAAGTATGGAAGATCTTGGAGATATCTTTGTGGATATAAATTGAAGAATATATATGCGAGATATATGAGGAAGAATATTTTAATGAAGATTGAAGATCCATGAAGATATCGGGATGAATGCAAATATTGATTGCTGATTGAAGAAAATATATTGCAGATATGAATGCAAATATTGATTTCTGATTGAAGAAAATATATTGAAGACATGATTGGAAATCATTGAAGATATGAATCAATCAAGGAATATCTGCAGGCCAGATATGGCAAGCTCGACCTAATGAGGAAACCGATCTAGGAAAGAATAATCGGGAAAAGATCTCAAAGATATGATGAGAGATATTGATTGAAGATGTGCACCCAATTAGGAAGATCTCGAAGATACTAATTGACGACATTGATTGAAGATTGGAAATCAAGAAGATCAATTAAGGACTTGATTGATTGAAGAATATTTATGACAATATTCTGCAGAACAGATTTGGAAGGTTCGAATTAATGAGGAAACTGATTTAGGAAAGATTGCAATCGGAATCTTAACTAATCAGGAAGATATCAATCAACGGATATGGAAAGATTGATTGGGCCGAATCGCTGGGCTCGGATCCCGAGATCCGCTAAAATCCTATATAAGGTATTAGGGTTTGCCCAAGAATAGCGCGGCTGTTTTGGGAGGATCAAGCGTTTGCATACAAGGAGCAACACTGCCAGCATTGCACGCATTCAGGTTCGACGTGAAGAACAGATTATTTCGGTGTCGGGTTGAGTAGAGGTCATCAAATAGAGTCTAGTGAAAAGACCTAGTTTGTAAACCCTACAAGTATATCTGAATAAGAAATAATCTGGTTCGAAAATCCTTTCGGAGACGAAAGGTAGTGGTTTTCACCGAGTCACAGTTGTGATAAGGTTTCCACTATATATTTGCGTGCAGTATTTTTCAGTTCATTATTTTCCTGCTTAATTATATTTTCGTCTGACGGAAAGCACTTTGTGACTTCCATCTGACGGATGGCTAACACTAACGATCCATCAATAAAGTAAAAGTATCGGGACGAGTATAATTTCCATAACATGAAAGATTTAGTTAATGAGAATACTAAGAGTACTTATATTGGAGATGAGTAAGGGAAAAATTTCCATCTTCAGTTGTGATAATCCTTGTAACGAATCTCGTATTTCTCCATGAAAATAATTAAATCGGAGATCAAGTGCACTCAAGGATGAGAAGTTCCTTAAGAAACTTGGCATTTCTCCAACAAGGTTGTTTCGAGCGACATTAAAGAATGTTATCTTCGACAAATACACAAACTGAAATGGGATCCTTCCTGTAAGATTATTCTGACGAAGGCTTATCGATAGAATATTTGAACAATTACTTAACTCCACTGGGATTCGACCTTCAAAAGAATTTCCAGCCAGACTTAAACGTCGAAGCCTCCACAGCTGACCTATTTGTTTAGGTATTTCACCATGCAACGAGTTATTGGTAAGATATAGAACTCTTAGGAAGGTCAAGTTTCCTATTGAAGAAGACACAACTCCTTTCAGTTTCTCTTCTTCCAGCACTAATGCAATGACCCTCTTGTGTCTCTTCCCACATGTTATACCTTGCCACTCACAGAAATTCAGAGAAGCGTTCCAAGAATCGAGAGCACCCGCAGTTAATGGAGTACCACCAGCTATAAACTCATCTCTCAAAGCCAGCAATGACATTCTATCTTGCTCATTCTTCTCTTTTGAGGAAATAGAAGCTGAGCACGCTACTGAAATTGCTGAAATGATTATAAAAATATGCACATACCAACAACAACATCTTGAGTCGTCGTCCATCTTCAATTTGCTCTCAGGTGCTGAAGATATTAATTCCTCTCAAGGGCACAACCTCTTTTTATATTTGTTATCTCCTCCCTGCTGCAAATATTAATCAAGGGACGACATGAGCTCTTGACTTCTTCATTTCTGAGTCTTCCAAGCACAATTAAAAGAGTTAGTTGTGAACTGGCCCCAGCAATAAATTAAAATTGAATGTGGTAGCAGATGAGATGTGCCGAGTACGCTGGATGAGAGATTGAAGGGACAGGCGGGGAAGAATCTGGGTGCCGAGAATGCTAGCTGGATGTTTGTTTCTGTCGACATTTCCCGGCTGCCGACCACCCTTCCGAGTATTGAAAGAAAAAAGAGGAAGAAAGTTGGAATGGGAAACTTTGAGAAGATGATCGACGTTATGGAAATGTCAAAAGATTAATAGTTAATCGAGCAGATTTGAGTTATTGTCTGACAAATTAAGAGGTTAAAAGAAGATGGAATTCTAGTGATTTGTTTCCTTGTTTATTTTTATTGATATGCGAGTTGTTGAAAGCAAATTCATGCGAGTATTTCAGAACAATATTTATCTATTTTATATAGTTTTATAAACTTCATTTTTTAAATGGATTTTGTAGTGTTTCCGAACAATATTTATCGATTTAAGTATTTAACCAACCTTTTGAGTATTTCAGTTCACATAAACCGCACGAGGGGTCAAATCATGAAAATAAAAGAAAACTAACAAAAGTTAGACTACACTGAACCAAAACGTCATTTGAGCTAAACTAAAGGATCTCCGCTATAAACGGCGCCTAGTAGGAAGAGGAAACAAAGAGACATGATCAGAAGTGAAGATCGAATATAGAGAAATGTGCTAGTTGAATCTTATTCTTTATTAATTTGGGGACCAAATGTTTAGGTTTACAAACAAAGAGATTGACTCAATCTCAAACCAAAACACATACAAGCAATTAATCCAGTCCAACGAATCAAAACAATAATCACAATCCAAGCAACGAGTTCACAAGACTTCCCTGAAGAAGAGTCGCTCTCAGCAACCTCGAATCAGTCCAGTCCGCCTTCAGTCATTCCCAAAGTTCCACCAGATGTATTCGGCCCTCAGCACAATCCAGCAGCACTACGATCGTCGGGCGTTCAGGAACTTCGTGCAGTCTTCAATCGGTCGAATCGCTCGAAGAACTCTCTCGATGTGTCGCTCGGAAGAAGAGAATTGATTTCGTGCCCTAAGCCCCAAATTCGAGCTGGCTTAAATGTTGAGCTGGAGTTGCTTCAAAACGACGCCGCTCTGAGTGTAACGGTATTAACCGACATTGGCGCGTCCCTGGAACGACAGCGTTCCATTAAGCTTGAACTCCCGCTTCGGTGAAACGACACAGCTTGGTTTGTCACGGCAGTAGGTCACGGCTCCTTGATACTTGTCACGGCAGTCACGAGGGTGAAAAACCTCAGAGACTTTTTCATTTGATGGCGAGACCCCGTGACACGCCTGTCACGGCCGCTGTCACGGCAGCTACACAGAAATTTTCCTGCAAACTCAAATATGCATTTGGACTGGAAAGGACTTGAAACACTGGTCCCAATATCAACTCAATATACACAACAAGGATTATATTTCTCAACAAATGCCCTCCTAAGACTAGTTGTGTAATGAAAGAGAATGAATTAATAAGAAAAGAATGAGACAGATACATCTGACCTCAATATGATTCAACACAGCCTGTTAAGGCTCCAAACTTGCTCAGGCTAGACTTTCATCCAACCTCATCAATGTGCAAGCTTTCTCTGCAGAAAACAAACTTGTTAGCAGGTACATTTATAGTTCCAAAGTCAGCTGGGTATTTCTCTCCAAGGATTTTGTCTACTCTTATGGTTTGGGTCTCCACTAGGTCTCTAATGAAATGCATTCTCACATCTATATGCTTAGACCTCTCATGGTACACTGGATCCCTACACAAACATAAGGCACTTTGACTATCCATAAAGATCCTAGGAGGCTCACTAATCCCACTGATCTCCTCCACTATCCCACTCAACCAAATGACTTCCTTTGCTGCTTCTGTTGCAGCTATGTACTCTGCTTCTGTTGATGATAATGCAACTATGGGTTGCAACTGACTCTTCCATGACACACAGTTTCCATTCCATGTGAAATAGAAAGCTGTGGTGGACTTCCTATTATCCCTATTGCTGGCATAATCTGAATCTACATACCCTACAATACCAGCTTTTGGTTCATGGTCTCTATATACTAATCCTAACCCTTTAGTCCCTAACAGATATCTTAACAAATATTTCATGGCTTCCCAATGCTTTGTGCCTGGGTTAGACATGTATCTACTAAGAACACTAATAGAGAAAGCAAGATCAGGCCTTGTACATATCATACCATACATAATAGAACCAACAGCAACATCATATGGCACATTCAGCATGATTTTCTTTTCTAGCTCAGTTTTAGGACAATCTTCCTTAGAGAAAACAAGATGCCCTCCTAAGGGTATGGCATTAGATTTAACATTCACAATAGCAAATTTGTCTAACACCTTAGCAAAGTATTCAGATTGGGACAAACAGATTTCTCCATTTTTCCTATTTCTGGATATCTTTACCCCTAAGAGTTTTTGAGCAATTCCTAAGTCTTTCATGTCAAAATGTTTTTGCAAACCAGACTTAGTCAGTTTTATGTCATGCAATGAGGGACTAATTAGCAGTAAATCATCCACATACAGCAGCACAAACAATGGGGCATTATTTTTCACTCTTTTCAGATAAAGGCAAGTGTCATATTTGCTTCTTAAGAATCCTAAGTCAAGCATGCAACTGTCAAATTTCTTATTCCACTGTCTAGGTGATTGTTTTAATCCATAGATGGATTTTCTAAGCAAACAGACATGATCTGATTTCATTTTATCAATAAAACCTTCTGGTTGGCACATGTGAATTGTTTCAAGCAAATCGCCATGCAAAAAAAGCAGTTTTCACATCAATTTGTTCAATATGCCAATCATAAACAGCAGTCATTGCAATAAGTAATCTTAAAGTTTTATACTTGACAACAGGAGCAAATATCTCATTAAAGTCAATGCCCTCTCTTTGGTGAAACCCCTTAGCCACTAACCTAGCCTTAAACCTTGGTGGATCATTAGGTGAGTTACCTTCTTTTATTCTATATATCCATTTACATGCCAAAGGTTTCACATTAGCAGGCCTAGGTACAAGTTTCCAAGTGTTGTTTTCATGCATAGATTGAATTTCTTCTATCATGGCAGTTTTCCATTTTTCAGCTTCATTACTAAACAAGGCTTGCTTATATGTATCAGGTATTACATATTTTATTTTCTCAGCAGCCATTAGAGCAAACTCAACAATATTATAGCACTTTCCATCATGGTTCTCATCATACTCAGCTATGTTGGCTTTATATTTAGGATTTAGCTTTCTAGTCCTAGGTTCCCTGTCTCTAGTCAGTTGATAATTAGCTAGACTAGGTTCAGTTTCATGCACAGGGGACTCAGAAATAGCAGGCAAAGCACCAACATTTTCATGTACATTTTCAGGCACATTCACACTATGATCAACATATAAGTCATCAGGTAGATTTGGCAAGTCAGGTGTAGCATCAGAAGATATATTCATGCCTAAATCAGATGATACTATTGCAGTATTTTGATCACTAGTGTCCATAGAAATTGAGGCTGAGTTTGAATGAGAAGGACTTACAGTGCTAGCTCCCCCACCTAATTGGTGAGCTAGCTCATTACCTGAAACAGCAGGGGAATTTGACCCCTCATCTGTTACCTCCTGCAGTCCATCACTTATGTCCAGTGACTATCCCATCTCAGCTGCTTGGTCTCCATTGTTTCCATCATCATGTCCCTGGTTCAAATTGAATCCTGATGGAATAAAACTGGTCACACCTTCAGGTGTGCCATGAGACTCAATAGCATGGTTTAGTTTAGACTTAAAGTGGAAATTCAGTTCATCAAAGGTAACAGAATGTGACACTATTACTTTGTACCCTCCTGGTTGTATCATTAATAGTTTATGGCCTTTAACTCCTTCAGGATACCCAAGCATAACACATTTAACAGCCCTAGGCTGGAGTTTACCATCAGACACTTTGGCATATGCAGTGCAGCCAAAACGTCTGAGGTGGGAGAGGTTTGGAGGTTTCCCAGTCCAAAGCTCTTGGGGAGTTTTGAAGTTAGTGGCTGAGGAAGGACATCTGTTAATTAGATAAGCAGATGTCATCACAGCCTCTCCCCAAAGAATTGGTTTAACTCCAGCACTAATCATCATGCATCTAGCTTTCTCTAAGAGGGTCCTGTTCATTCTCTCAGCAGTCCCATTCTGCTGAGGAGTACCAGGTACAGTTAGGTGTCTCTTTATCCCATTCTTAGTGCAAAATTCATTGAAGGCCTTGTTACAAAATTCCAACCCATTATCTGTTCTTAAGCATTTAACTTTAAGTTCAGTTTGACTCTCAACCATGATCTTCCAATTCTTAAATTTATCAAAAGCCTCATCCTTGGTTTTTATAGGAAAGACCCATACTTTTCTAGAGTATTGATCAATTATAGAAAGGAAATATGACCTTCCTCCAATTGTAGAGACCTGAGCAGGTCCCCACAGATCAGAGTGGACATACTCCAAGGGTTTTTTGACAGTAAAAGAAGATTTTCCAAAAGGATGAGCTGATTTTTTTTACCAAAAACACATGTTTCACAGAATTTCAGATCAATAGGTTTACAATCAATCAAACCAGATTTATACAGATAATGCAGTCCTTTATTCCCTATATGTCCAAGCCTTGAATGCCATATTTTAGTGTCTAACAGAATTTTATGTTCATCAGCAAGATTAACTTCAGTTGGAGAAGAAATAACATGGTATAACCCTCCTTTTTCAATGCTTCTCATCACAATTCTGTTATCCCTTAAAACTTCTCTAACTCCTTTAAAGGTTGTTATTTTGCATCCAAGTTTATCAAGGGCTGATTCTGACATCAGACTTCTCCTCAAATGGGGAACCCATCTCACATTTTGGAGAGTTCTCACAACACCATCAAACATCCTTAAGGGGACTAAACCAATTCCCTTAATTTTTAATGATGTGTGATCACCTAGCATGACTTCCCCACCTTCACAAACCTTCAGTGAACTGAAGAGATGTTTGGGTGGAGTGGCATGCATGGTGCAGCCAGAATCAAGTATCCATGAGTCACCCTCATGCCCATCAGACATGAGGAACATCTCATTAAGATACTGGGGATCATCTTCACATATGTTTGACTGTCCAGATTTTTGGTTGTCTTTGTTTCCTTTATTTTTCTTATCTTCAATTCTTTTGTAACAAGAGCTTGCATAGTGGCCCAGCTTTCCACAATAATTGCACTTGACAGGGGTGTTTTTCTGGAAATTATTGTTGTTTTGAGAAAATTGAGAAGACTTGTCTAAGGAATTTTTATCTGAAGAGTCATTGTTATTCTGAAAGCCATTGTGGTTCTTTTTCTTTGGTTTAAATTTGTTCTTCCCCTTAAACATCATTGCCTCAGATTTTACTTCAGTTTTAACACCATTTTTAGTCTTAAAAACTTTTAGACTGTCATTCTTGGAAGTAATAGCTTCAATAATCTTGGAGACTGTTACTTCATCATTCCCATACTGAATGACATCCTTAAGGGTGTCAAACTGTGGTGGGAGTGAATTAAGGAGAATGACACAAAGGTGTTCTTGTTTAACTTCATCATTACACTTTTTCAAATCCTGAGTTACTTTCAGAAATATGTCAAGGTTCTCCTGCAAACTCATAGACACATCCATCTTGAATGTGAATAATTTTGTTTGCAAGGAGATCCTATTGGGGAGAGATTTAACCAAATACATATTATCTAATTCATCCCACAATTTTTTAGGTTCAGTGTGTTGCATTACTTTCCTAGCAACATCATCAGTTAGCCTCATCATGATTTCAGAATAAGCAAGTTCTTTCATGTCTATTTTCTGCTGATCTGAGGTTGGAGCAATCCATTCCTCAGTTACAACCCTATAGCATTTTTCCTTAAACTAATACAGCCTTCATCCTCATCTTCCACATACTGAAATCAGAGGTCCCATCGAAGGGCTTGATTTTCATGGCATCAGCCATCCCAAAAAAAAATCAAGTCCAAGGGTTAACAAAGAAAGGTAGGCAAGCACAGATGATGATCAAGATGAATCAAGATCAATCAAACAGGCTCTGATACCACTTTGAAGATCGAATATAGAGAAATGTGCTTGTTGAATCTTATTCTTTATTAATTTGGGGACCAAATGTTTAGGTTTACAAACAAAGAGATTGACTCAATCTCAAACCAAAACACATACAAGCAATTAATCCAGTCCAACGAATCAAAACAATAATCACAATCCAAGCAACGAGTTCACAGGACTTCCCTTAAGAAGAGCCGCTCTCAGCAACCTCGAATCAGTCCAATCCGCCTTCAGTCGTTCCCAAAGTTCCACCAGATGTATTCGGCCCTCATCACTTGGAGACGAAGCACAATCCAGCAGCACTACGATCGTCGGGCGTCCAGGAACTTCGTGCAGTCTTCAATCGGTCGAATCGCTCGAAGAACTCTCTCGATGTGTCGCTCGGAAGAAGAGAATTGATTTCGTGCCCTAAGCCCCAAATTCGAGCTGGCTTAAATGTTGAGCTGGAGTTGCTTCAAAACGACGCCGCTCTGAGTGTAACGGTATTAACCGACATTGGCGCGTCCCTGGAACGACAGCGTTCCATTAAGCTTGAACTCCCGCTTCGGTGAAACGACACAGCTTGGTTTGTCACGGCAGTAGGTCACGGCTCCTTGATACTTGTCACGGCAGTCACGGGGGTGAAAAACCTCAGAGACTTTTTCATTTGATGGCGAGACCCCGTGACACGCCTGTCACGGCCGCTGTCACGGCCGTTACACAGAAATTTTCCTGCAAACTCAAATATGCATTTGGACTGGAAAGGACTTGAAACACTGGTCCCAATATCAACTCAATATACACAACAAGGATTATATTTCTCAACAAGAAGAGTCAAGGTGCCGCCTAGCTTAAAGGGAGGTGTCACCTGACTCCTTTTCAATAAATGTAAAAGGAAATCTCAGACACATTTCCTAACAACTTCGAATTCGGCGATCCAGTAAACAATGCAAAGCACTCAGGATTATTAAAGAATGTTCGTGTGAGGATTAGAGAGTCCCAACACAGTAGTGTTACATAGTTGTAAGGGTTAAATTCCCAAACTAGTAGCGATAGAATTAGTAGTAACTTTTACTCCGCTATCATTGTTGTCTAGAACTCATATTGAATTGATAATTCCGTGATTTTTTGCGAATTTTTGCAATTCATTGTGCTTTTCTTCGTGATTGCATTTAGGTCAGTATGAGACACGCGTTTTGTTTACCTGCTTTTATACTGTTAAGCCGAACCAAATCAAACCCTTTAAAGTTTGGGGTTGAGATCCGGTGAGAAGTGAGTTTATGGTGAGAAATAAGAATATATCTCAACCTTCCATCTTGATTCATCTATGGTCAATATTAATCACACCTAAATTTGAATTTGTTTAAAAAGTCACGCTAAGATATGGATTAAGCCGGGGCAAATCAGTCCAATTAAAAATCAAGTAAATAACCTAAATTGGAAACGTAACACGAGATTAATCTACGGCGATCCAGTTTTGCTGACCGGCGATTGAATTAGGGTTTTTGCGGTTGGATGCTTTAGGTTTGTTTTTAATGTTGTTTACGATTTTCTGTGTTGCTGAGTGAGTCAAGGTTTTTTTTCCTTTGCGATGAAGGTATTTCCGAAGCTTGTTGATTGGCACAGTCGTATTGACAACTCAGGTGTAGACACGTTGAAGGAAAAATCACCAGTTTGCCCCAAATGCAAACTCAAATCACTCATATACACCAAACCAAACTCAAATCACCAATCTACCCCACTTTTTAACAATTCCGGTTTCTCAGGAACCGGAACTCTTAATTCCGGTTTCTATTATACCGGAATTGTACAAAAATGATGATGTGGCTGGATTTTAGACGTACGTGTATAGAAACGAGACAAAATAATATACACGTAGGATTCCGGTTTTTGAAGAACCGGAATTCTACAAATTAAAAATTATTAATTTGTACTGAGGAGAGAAGCAAGCGCATTGAAAACATTAAAAGCAGTATAAAGTTGTGTATAAAAACAGTAAAAGCATTAAAAACAACATTAAAAGCAGTGCACCTGCATCTTACTTTATTTTTTTCTTATTTCTTTTAATTTGAAGCTTACGCCTGCTTTTTTTTTTTTTTGAAGCTTGCGCCTGCTTTAATTTTTTTGAAGCTTGCGCCTGCTTTAAAGTGCAACTGCTTTTTTTTTTTTTTTGAAGCTTGCGAACAGCATTATAAAAGCAGTATTATTTTTAAAAGCAGTATTGCGCCTATTTTTTTTTTTTTTTTTTTGAAGCTTGCGCCTGGTTTTTTTTCTCTTTCTTTTCATCGAAAACAGCATTCAAAGCTTTGTATAATTTTTAATTTTGAAGAATTCCGGTTCCCCTTAAACCGGAATCCTACGTGTATGTTATTTCGTCTCGTTTCGATCCACGTACGCTTAAAATCCAGCCACATCATCATTTTTGTACAATTCCGGTAGGAGATAAACCGGAATTAAGAGTTCCGGTTCCCGAGAAACCGGAATTGTTAAAAAGTGGGGTAGATTGGTGATTTGAGTTTGGTTTGGTGTATAGGAGTGATTTGAGTTTGCATTTGGGGCAAACTGGTGATTTTTCCCACGTTGAAAGATAACCTCTTGACAACTCAAATGTAGACGAGCGATTACTCAAAGCAGGAACACATTGAGCTTCTGCAGTCTCCATGGTTAATAGAGCTAGGAGCCTTCTATTTCAACTTTACTGGATCTGATCTTGAAGGCTCGAAGGATCTTTTTCATGTTGCCGTGATTCTGCGCAACCTTTCATGACACTAGCTAACGCTTCCCGATTCTATGGAAATCGAATATGATCTGAGTTGTGCTGTTTGTTTGGTAAAGTTATCAGTCGTGTCCTTGCTGACTCAACAGAAATTATTTTTTTTTTATTGAAATATCAGCAAGTTTGTTAGACCAAGTAATGCAGTATTTTTCAAGATACACTAACAGTTTGTTTATGATGATTCATTGAGCTACAAATTTCAAACATAGAGTTGTTTATGGTGAGGTGATTATCAATCAAGAAACAAGTAATGAAATGATTTCAAGGGGTTTCAATTCAATTAAAGAGAGTTTCGAGGGGATACTCCCCTCCTGGGCAATTTCCCAACGATCGTGTACACAAGAGTTAAATCATCTTTAGGGGGTTGATTGGTTCAAACCTAGCTTAGCTAAGGTAGACTAACTATCGTGTGATCTATCCTAGCCAATCCATCTTAATTAGGATCTCACTTTAACAAGATATTGATCCACTCTATAGCACTATTATCCATGGAACATCTCCCAAGGTAATAAATGTCATAGGCATAAAACTTTAGTTAACCACATACCCATGCATTTACTCTCATAAACACTAGATATGTTCATTTCCACAATATCCAAATCATCACTAAGCTTTTTCAATACTTAGATCACAATTCTAAGATCAACATGTCACTTAGGCATTTTATCAAACACTTAGCAACATATCATGAACAGAACACTTAGTGAAAATGAAATCAACTCCATAGATTGCAAATTGAATGTGTATTCATGATCATTGACTACCAAGGAGGGTTGTAAAACCCTCAAAAAAACAAGGAGACTACTCACACATCATGTAAGACAACATGATGTGAGTAGGGTTTAAGCACAACTACAAAGAGAATAGAAGAGGGATAGAAGAAGGATGATTAATCCTAGTGTCTCCCTTGATCTTCACTCCTCCTTGGTTGGATGATGATGGATGACCTTGATTTGATCTCTTTCTTTGGTATTTTTCCCCCAAGATGCCCAGTCCATAGGTCAAAATTGCCTCTTTCTATTTATAGCCTCGGGTAGAATTCGCACTGTAGCAGGTCCAGTCGGTCGACTGGCGTATGCTGGTTAGCCAGTCGGTCGACTGGCGGTGAAGAAGCTGCCACCTGAGTGCTCCGATATATCAAAATTGCTCATGCTCAGGGTCTTTTCTATTCATCTGGAGTTCCTCTGGTGCTGGAAGGCTTTTGCGATGCCGAATGGGCCTCGTGCCCTGTTACTCGTCGCTCTACGTCTGGCTATTGCATAAAGCTTGGCTCTTCCCTTATTTCGTGGCGCAGTCGGAAGCAATCCACTGTATCCCGATCTTCCGCCGAGTCAGAATATCGTGCCATGGCTCACGCCTGCTGTGAATTAGTTTGGATTGCCGCCGTTCTGCGAGATCTACACATCCCTGTTGCCACTCCAATTCCTTTGTACTGCGACAATAAGGCAGCGAGTCATATTGCTAAAAATCCGGTTTTTCACGAACGGACTAAACATATAGAACTCGATTGCCATGTGGTTCGACAGCACTTTACCTCAGGTTTTATTGTCCCTCTGTGTCTTCAATCCGTCGTGCAGCCCGCAGAACTGTTCACTAAAGCACTGCCGACCGACGTTCTCCTCCGATGCGCAGTCAAGCTAGGCATTTCCAATTTCCTTCATCGCCGAGCTTGAGGGGGCGTGTTAGACCTAATTGGAAATTTGTAAAACATCAAGGCTCTAAGTGTAATTAGTACTTTTGTGTACATGTTGTTAAATACAAATCGGATCAGTCTGCTCGGTTGAGTTGAACAGACTTTTGACCAATCGTTTCCTGAGTTCTCTGCTCTCCTTCATTTTACTCTCTCGGCAGCTATTTCATTTCCTGAGCCTCTTCACAGTGCCACCTTATTTTGTATCTTGTAACAATCTCATCAATCAAATAAAGTATCACAAGTCTCAAATTGCACGCCATAATATCATCCGAACTTAAGGCTTCATAGATATATTATCAAACACATCCATAAAAGCTGGCAATCGGTACGTACGCGACGCGCAGTTCCAGTCCATCAATAAATACTTCTTTATATCTCTTATGGGTGGTTTTGTGGTGAACTTATACATTTTAATCTAAAAGCATTTTAACAAAATAGGTACCCTTCAAAGTCGTTTAAACTTCGAAAGTTCATATTATCAAGGAGTAGTTGCCTGATGGTTAAGGAATTTACGAAAGAGTCCTTTAAATTCAGTGAATGAATCCCACGATAACTAGTAGAAAGAGTACTTGCCATTAGAAAGAAAAAAAAAGAATTTATGGAAGTTATAAGAATGGTACTCAAATACCTTCTTCGGATGATGATTTAGTGCTTCTTAGGGCGGGGCTAATCATAGAGTCACAAATGAGAGAATGTATATCTTCAAAAAATTGAAATGCCTGGATCAAAAAAATTTGAAATACGTCTCTTAATGTCGTCCGAAATTTTTCTAAGCATATTCAAATGGGATAGAAAAAGATGGTGATGTTCCTACGTATGTCATGGTTTTGACAAAACTTCTTTGGAGAGTTCAAGCAGAAGATCGAGAGATGTTCAACCGTATACCAGAACTCACAGAAAGTATAGAACTGGAGATACAAAGTTTCCTAATCTGAAAATTTCCTAAACGCCGAAGATATTGATTGGAGGTAGTTGATATGGGCTTACGGGATGTTCAAGCAACATTATCTATATGCCGAAGATATTCGAAAGATACTCGAGGATGGAAGATTTGGAAGCTCACAAATATTTAGGAAATATTTCATAAATATTCGAGATTGGATATCAAACCGATTAGGAACCAGCTGCATGCTATATATAATGGGCTAGGGTTTCCTGATTGGCATCTTTCGCTTTGGAGAAAAAGAAAACACGAGTGATTTTGAGTAGAGGAGGAGGAGGAGGAGCGACGACCATCTGATATTTCCCCACTGGAAATTCAACGGCAAAGAAGCAGTTTGTTCAGTGTGCTGATCAGACTGTTCGTGCTGAAACAACCCACTGCACACACATTGCTAATGTTCGCATTTGAGAGAAGGCATCCGAGCTTCAGGAGAAGTTCGAGTAGGTTCGGGAGGGAGTCTCGAACTCAGGGGATCGAGGGGGAGCCGAGATCGCAAATCTGAGTGAAGAAGTGATAGAGGCTAGGCAATTACATTCGGGAGAATGTAAGTGTAAGACCATCTGTAGTTCTATACATTTCAATAAAGATTTGCTACCCTTTAGGTCGTGGGAAGCCCTCCAGAGTAGGCTGTTGCCAAACTGGGTATTACTTCGTGTGTGCCTGCATTGTTCTGTTCAGCTTACTGTTGGATTAGTGTTCAAGTCTAGTTCGAACACCATCTGGATCTCATCTTGGATAAGACAACAGTATTTCAATTGGTATCAGAGCAGACACTCGATATACAAAGTGTGATTCGGGTTCTGTTCAAGATGAGTTTGGAGGAGGGGCAGAGCACTAACCGACCCCCGTTGCTTGGAGGACCAAACTACGGCTACTGGAAGTCTAAGATGAAGGCCTTCCTAAAATCCTTGGATGAGAAAGCATGGAGAGTTGTTCTGTTTGGATGGACACAGCCCCTGATGGCCAACGCTGAAGGAATAATGGTGATTAAACCTGAAGCATTATGGACCGATGCAGACGAAAAAGCATCTATTGGAAATGCAAAGGCCATGAATGCAATATTCTCCGGAGTGGACGAGAATGTGTTCAAACTGATTGCTAACTGTGAAGTTACAAAAGAGGCTTGGGACATTCTCAGACCAGCCTATGAGGGAACGTACAAGGCGAGGAACTCACGTATGCAGATGGTCACTAACTCGAGGATCTGAAGATGAAGGAAGAAGAAACCATTGTTGAGTTTAATGCAAGAGTTTTAGATCTGTCTAACGAGGCTGCTGCACTGGGGAAACCCATTGAGAAAAGAGGATGGCTAGCAAGGTCCTGAGATTGCTCCCTCAGAGGTTTGCCATGAAGGTAACCGCTATTGAAGAAATGCATTATATCTCTACACTGAAGCTTGAGGATCTCATGGGATCGCTGAAAACTTACGAGATGAATCAATTGCAAGATGCGCAACCCAGAGGAGGCAAGAGAATTGCTCTGAAAGCCGAAGTGTCTGAAGATAAGTATGAGTTCGGCTGCTCGACTGAACAGCTCGCAATGATGGCATAGAACTTTGGCAGAATGGTGAGGAAGATTAACAGACGTGGACCAGAGCAAGGCCAGTTCATCATCTACCTACTTCCGAAACTGGAAGAAAGGAAAAGCTAAGACCGGTGAAAACATGCAGGAGTACTCCAGTGAAAAAGGCAAAGAAATCCAATGTCGAGAATGTAGAGGATATGGTCACATCCAAGCTGAATGCGCCAACACCCTCAAGAAGAAAAAGGCGTTAGCGGCTAATCTGAGTGACAGTGAGTCGGACGATGAGGACGAGGATGATGAAACTACCAACTTTATTACATTCGTTGTCAGTATTGAAGACTGCAGTGAATCAAGTGAAAGTAAGTATTCCAGTACAATGTCTGAACAGCCAGTTGACGACTCGTCAGACAATGATGATGAATAACTCACTCAAGAGATGCTAAAACATACAAAGAACTGTATGAGAAGTGGCTGATGCTGATTGACCTGAACAAGAAACTTACAGAAACTGTGACCAGCCTGACTGAAGAAAAAGATAAGATATGGTAGGAGGTGGAAGTTCTGGTTACTCAGAAGGTAGAACTCCAAGATGAAGTTACCTCCCTGAAGAATCAGATGATCGAATGAATCAGGAAAGATCATCTCTGCTTGCACAGAAAGTGGAACTCCTAGGCGCTATGTCCTCACTGAAAGTTGAGATGGAGAAAAATAGAGGCACGCATCCTAGAGGCATGGTGGAGCTAAGAAGGAAAAATACAGAACCAGGTCGAAGAGAGGTCTTCCTCCTAAACAAAGTGGAACCGCTAGAACTGCAGATGGAATCGGAGAGAGAAAACCATGCGGCTACCACGGAGGAATTGAGCAAGTTCAAAAGGTCTGTAAAGATTCTAAACTCAGGCTAAAAAAATTTGGATACTATTCTGAAATCCCAAAGAATGGAAGATGAGCACAAAGGCCTGGGATTCACTGGTGAAAGCAGTTCTGTCAAAACAATCTTCGTGAAGGCAGAACATACGGTGGCACAGAAGCCTGGACAGAGGATGACTCTGAACCCCAAGAAAGCTTATGATCATCAAAGAAAGACTCGAACTACGACACCACGTGTCAGACCTGGTACTGAATTGAAGAGAGACACTCGTACTTGCTGGTACTGCTACCAGATGGGCCACTGACGTGTGTATTTTTCGTATAGTCAAAAAGAATTTATAATTTGACCGGTAAGACCGGTGTCAAACCCAAGAGAGCAATTGGATTATACGCTAGGGAAATCAAGTTTTCTATCTCAGCTATTCCTTCAGATCAATTACGAGGTGATTATCGAACAAGAAACAAGTAATGAAATGTTTTCAAGGGGTTTCAATTCAATTAAAGAGAGTTTCGAGGGGATACTCCCCTCCTTGGCAATTTCCCGATGATCTTGTTCACAATAGTTAAGTCATTCATAGGTGTCAATTGGCTCAAAACCTAGCTTGGACTAAGGTAGATAAACTCTCGTTTGAATCTAGTCCTAATCAAGCTCTCTCTATTAGAATCTCACTTTCTCAATTTATTGATTCACTCTATAGCACTATTATCCTTGGAATCTCTCCCTAAGGCAATAAATGTTATAGGCATTAAGTTCTAGTCAACCTCACACCATGCATTTACTCTCATAAACACTAGATATGATCATTTTATCCTTATCCAAATCATCAATAAGCTCTCTCGATACTTATATCAAAATTCTAACACTAACTTGTCACTTAGGCATTTTCTCAAACACTTGGTGACATGTCATATAATAAGCATAGGAGGAAATGAAATAAACACCATAGATTACATGTTCAATGTGTATACATGATCAAAGAGTACCAAGGAGGGTTGTATAACCCTCAAAACACAAGGGGACTACTCACACATCATGTAAGACAATACAGTGTGAGTAGGGTTTTTGCACAACAAATGAAAATAGAAGAGGGATAGAAGAAGGATGGTTAATCCTAGTGTCTCCCTTGATCTTCACTCCTCCTTAGTTGGATGATGATGGATGACCTTGATTTGATCTCTTTCTTTGGTATTTTTCCCCCAAGATGCCAAGTACCTAGGTCAAACTTGCCTCTTTCTATTTATAGCCTCGGCAGAAATTTCGCACTGTAGCAGTCCAGTCGGTCGACTGGGAAGTGCTGGCGGCCCAGTCGGTCGACTGGAGGTTGAAAAGGCAGTCTCGTGTAGTGATCTCCCAGTCGACCGACTGGAGGGTCCAGTCGACCGACTACGCAGACGAGGAATGTGAGGCTCCTGAGTAGCTTGGCCAGTCGACCGACTGCCGACCTCAGTCGAGCGACTGCGCAAGTGGGCAAGTCTGGGCATCTGAAGCTCCTGGTCAGCCGACCGACTGGAGGGTCCAGTCGACCGACTGCGAAAACGCAGTTTTTGAGCCTTCTGAAGGCTTTCGCCAGTCGACCGACTGGTGCAGGGGAGATTCCCAGTCGATCGACTGGAGGTCTTTTTGCCCATATTTTGCTCTAGTCTTCGATTTTTCCCCGAGTTTTCGTATTTTAGCCTTGACACTGAGATATCTTGTCTTGTACCTGAAACGTACAAAAAGAGATCAAATGACATCAAATTATCACCGGAAACGAACTAAAGCTATAGTGAAAACGAGTACTAATAAGTCGAAAAACTCGACTTATCAGCGACATCTAACAAAAGTGCCGACTATTTCTAGCTGAGCGAAGGGCGATGGAACCCAGAGTCAACCCCCGCATGAGACAAGTCTGGAGACCAAAAGCCAGATAGGACGTTTGCTTGGTTGCTTTCAGCTCGTCCAATCACAAGAAGAAGGACCGCTGTTACTTCAGAATTTGAGATGAAGAATTTGGGGTCAGCCCCAAAGATACTTAGAATGCATATAGTAAGAAACGGGAAAAAGGGACTGATGTTCCTTAACCCGAAGGTATATTGACAAGGTTATTTCAAAATTTGGAATGAGCTCCTCCAAGTCAGTTTTGACTCCAATGGCACAACATTTCAGGCTACACAAACATCAATGTCCTCAAACAGATGAAGAAATCAGACAGATGCAGGAAATACCTTATTCTAATGCAGTGGGATGTCTGATGCACTCCATGGTATGTACCAGGTCAGATTTGGCTCACTCAGTTAGTGTGGTCAGTAGATTTATGGCTAACCCAGGAAAGGGGCATTGGCTAGCAGTAAAGTGGATTCTGAGATATCTAAATGGCAGTTCAGGGAAGGGCTTGGTGTATGGTGGAGCTGAGGAAGGATCAGACATGATTGTAGGGTATTGTGACTCAGATATACATCAAGAATTGATACAAGGAAGTCTCAATCAGGTATTATTTGCACAGTCTTTGGTACAACTGTTAGTTGGAAGGCTACACTTCAACCAGTTGTGGCCTGACAAGTGTATTTTTAACCCTTTATAGTGTCAAGTTATGAGTTTTAGGGGTCGAATTGCAGTCAAACAAAATTTATAACCTTGGTAAGCCAAGGGTCGATCCAAGAAACAGTGTGTGTGAATACTAGCTAACAAGTGACCTATTTAGCTATTCCGAACGATTCAAGGTTTTGTTGTGATGAAAACAGCAGAAATTAAATACAGAAAACAAATGGTTTGTACTTGATCAGAGAAAGAATTCCAGAATCATACTTCACCCGTGTCAACCCCACTAATCATGCAATCATGTCACGTAAATTCATCATGCTATCGAATATGGAAATAAACCGAAATAACACTAGACAAGCCGCCCATCCACGGATCATTGTCTAGATTAATCTCAATCGTTGAACGCCGCCCATCCACAGATTATCAACGATCTCGATTTATTAAACTTAAGGTTTTTCAAACGAAAGTCAACTTTCCTATTAATTCATGTACTACCATTGTAGATACATGACCTAATATCAATTTCATGCGATTCCGATTAATACCTAGGACCCATCCATCTTTCGGTAAATAACCTAAATACGTTCTAGCATGTAAACATCCCATTCAATGTAAAACTTGCAAGAACGATAAAATTAAGCACGATGAAATTGAATATTCGAATTGCATTAATGAAAACACGTTCAATTGATCACATGAAGAGTTGGGTACATAGCACGGGATCCGTAGGATCCCAGAATAAGAAGACTACTCACTACTCATGGTAAGTTAACCAAAAGCAGTGTATAAAAGAAACTAAGGACGAGGAAACCGTAAAGACGCGGTGGCTCGTTGAATCCTTGATCTCTGTGGTGAACTCTGTCTTCTCTCCCAAGTTAGGGTTCTTTTTAATCTCTATTCAAGCACACTCAAATTCTGGTCGAGCCCCTTCCTTTTATAGCCGATTTACCGAATTACCTAAAACCGATTTTTGGAAAGTCCCGTGACACCGACTTCGTCACGGGCTGTCACGGGACATCACGGGATCTTCAGAATGCGGTCGCTACGGCCAGGTCCCGTGACGGCATAACTGACACGGGCTGTCATGGGGCTTCACGGGTTCCTCATATGTCATCACCATGGCCAGGTCCCGTGACATCTGCTTTGTCTCGTGACGGTCCTTGTGTCACGGGGTGTCACGGGGTCTTCGATCTGCACAGCCACGGCCTTGTCCCGTGACCGAAGGGAGTTGTCACGGGATCTTCAGCTAGAATTGTTTCATTCGGTTGATTTCATCGTCTTTTCGTGTATTCGGGTCCACATTGAGTCATTGAGTAATTCAAACCTGAAACACCATGAAAAGAGATTAAATGATAACAAAATGTCCGGAAAACAGACCTAATCCATCATCGAATGAAGTGAATAATAGGTCAAGAATTCGACTGATCAAAACACTCCACACTTAGGATTTGTTCGTCCCGAACAAATGTCGAACAAATGGCAGAATAAATGCAAGTCCATGTGAGGCTTAACAATCATATGTTCCTAAGCTACCCAATCAAGTGTCATGTGATCAATTCTAGGTAATAATGAAAACAAAAAGATAACTCACTGTCGTAGAGGACACGATTGCATTTAGCATATGCATCAAGCCTTTAAAACCCTAGGCTGCCCTAGTAGGACGAGTATAGTCTCGTGAAGGTTTTCAGGAATGGGACTACCTACAAATCCCATGTACAACTAACTAACGCGTATGCATGAAATGATGCTCAACGAGTCACAGTAGAGTCATGTCATACCTCGGATTCACCGTGTTACCTCGACTTCAAGTCAAACATCTTCATCAAAGTTGTCAGACAATCATAGATTAAACGAGTCATGCATTCAAACGGTCAGTACACACGGCTAGCAAGCGACTAATCACATGTTCTAAATAGTTCCATAACAACTCAATAAGTACATGAATAGTTACACAAAACATGCTCGCCATTCACCTATGCTATCTAGGGATAGTCCACGGGCTCTTGGCACAAAGCTCATTGTCAAGTGCCAACGACTAGACAATGACCCGTAAGAGAAGAGGAGCTCGGCTTAAGAATTTTCTGACAAATAGTACGAAAATTGCATTAAAATTTCAGTGCAAGCACGAGGATCGTCCCTTAGTTTCTTGTACATGAATTCGCAATACAAATCATGATTTGCACGCAATGAGAAGATGGAATTACACAATATCAAGCAAAAGGGGGCAGAATTTTTCAAAAAAATTTCCATACACAAGGGGTGACTTTTCTCACTTTGCCCTTGGTATTTTTTCTATATTTTTTCTTACACAAGGGGTGACTTTTCTCACTTTGCCCTTGGTATTTTTCTGCTCTCTGGTTTTTTTCTTCAAAAACAACTATGCTTGGGGTCAATTTTTCACCCTCTTTTGAAAATTCAGAACTTTGTTCTTGATCGAAAACAATTTTTTTTCTAACTCCACACTTAAAGCTTGACATAGTTTATGAATAAAGGCGGGTGCATGCAAATCACAACGAGTATAGAGAAACACATACTAGAGCTAAGGTCACCTAGAAAAAGATGTGCAATTTAAGTGTTTAACATTTTGTACCGGTGCCTACTAAAATGAAGTCTCAAGCATGCTTTAAGAAATATGTAAAACACGTAATAGGCAAAGGCTAGCAATGATACTGACACGAGAGAATACACACACGAATAAAAGTATTTCAAGTCCTAGACTTCGAATCCAAAAGAATGACAGTCAATCAAGGAGTATCGTAGAAAACGAGGATTTCAATCGCAATACATAGACAGTTGAGCATATGCAAGAGTGAATGTGATATGCGATGTGTGTGACTATGCGCTACCCACTCCACACATAAAATTGAGCTTAGTCCCTAAGCGAAGAAATAAAAGATAAGAAAAGGCGCACAGGAACTTCCCTCGTGTGTGATACCCCGATGTCCTTACAGATAAAGCGATGGCCGGTGAGTGAAACACGACTTTGTGAGCTGGTAGATATATAGAGAAACACATATAGCTTCACAAGTGATAGGTTAGCATCGATAATCGCGAAGAAACCTGGATGAGGTATGCCAAATGAAAAGAAGTAAACGATGTGAGCAAAGATGAAAAACATATACAAAACATCTCAAGCATCGAATAACATGTAACTAGTAAATAACATCCAAAGGTCAGCGTACAATAAGAAACATCATGAATATGCAACAGCTGACAAAATCAACAAAAAAAACAATATGACAATTGGCATGAATGGCGAATCAGCGCCATTCTCCCCAACAACATCGCTGCCATGCCGGGTAGGGGAGGGATGGAGATTCACTACCGCAGTAAATTCAGCCTCGAATGGGTCAGGGGCAGAAGACATGAGGGGCGGCGGCGGAGGGTAGTCGATCTCAGCATTCTCAATGAGAGACGATAAGGCACCCTGTGCCCAGTCATGCGCCTGATGGTACGAGATCTGAAATCTGAAAAGTCGGCGGTGAGCTGGTCATAGTTCTGAGCAAGCCGATTCTGCGATCTGTGTATCGGAGTCTGATAGATCATCATCTAGCACCGGTATGCTAAGATCTGCTCCTGCGTCTGGATTATCTGGTACTGCTGGTCAAAAAGTCTCAACTGGGAGGTCTCCAGACGCTCTAAGCGCTCCAAGAAAGTGCTCGGGAGCTGGTCATCGGTATGAGGCTGCGGTGGAGGAGTGGGGATGCGATCAGGTGCAGCCACATGAGGCTCTTGTGCCTCATCCATGGCAACGTCCTCGGGCTCTTGAGCCGCAGGTGCATCAAAATCTGGTACTGGAGAGGAGGCTTGACCCTGCTCGCGCTCTAAGCGCCTATTCTTCTTTTCCAGGCGTTGCCCCTTAACTCCTTCCTCCGGAATATCCGGTCTGTGGAACCACTGACGGTCCCTGGTAAGCATCTTACACTGAATCATCTTTGGAACGTGGAGCTTCCAGGAGTCGGAATTGAAGCCGGTACTGAAATCGAAACCAAGGCTCTCGGCAAGCAGAGTGATGTAGAGACCACCACTAATAGCGAGATTAGGCTTCTTCCCGAAGCTTGCCTATTCCTTAAATCGAGCAGTGAGTATCTCGAAGAAATCCACCTTAAGGCCAAGACTCATGGCTATTAGGATGTCAATGTCCTTCTCATTCACAACGGTGCCTCCCTCCATCCGAACATTTACCGCCATAGCTACCAAACGGTGTGAAACCTTCCACTCATGTAACTTAATGCAAGTGGCTGGATGGGTAGATAAATAGACGACATCAAACTCGGAAATATACCTCTAGAAATCATTCTTATCAGACTCAGAGAAATGCGGCACGATACCCTCCAAGGGAAATTCTAGAATACGGCACACGTCGGCTCTATCCATTGTAAAATCAGTATCCTGCAACCGAAACGACCAATGTGTCGTCTGCCCCGGAGGTCCATGAGGGCGAAACGAAGCCACAAATTCAAATAGAGCAGTAATCTTAGTGCTTCTCTGAATTGAAAACAATATACCGAGCCCTGAATCATCAAACAACGGACGGACCTTGTCCAACAATTGAAAATCTGATAGAGTACTGAGGCAGGGGACAAGTGTAGGCTTACAAGTTTTCTTGAGCTTCAATTGCTTGTAAATCGCCAAGGTAGCCGGGTCGGGAAACCTTGGGTACCGTTTATCATCAAAAACTCGTGGCGCTGGGAGTGGCTCGGCGGTAGGAGGAGGCGCGGCCTGGGAGGCGGCGCGGGCTTGATTCCTCCGGCGAGACATGGTGGAGGCGGCTGGGCTGGTCGGAATTGACTCTCGGGGTGAGCTCGGACGGACAGGGCGGAGCGGCGGCTATTTTGGTTGATTTGGGGTTTGGTCGATTTGGGGTTCAAAAACCCTGCTTTCAATATCTGTACGCGACCAGGTCCCGTGACACCTGGGCTGTCATGGGACGTCGCGGGACTGAAAATTGTCATTGCTTCGGCAAGGTCCCGTGACAGATCCGTTGTCCCGTGACGGTCCTTGTGTCACGGGCTGTCACGAGGTTCATGAGAATTGTGCTGCTACGGCTTGGTCCCGTGACACCTGAACTGTCACGGGGTGTCACGGGACATCACGGGACCTTGATTTGTCATCGCTACGACTTTGTCCCGTGACAGGTCCATTGTCCCGTGACGGTCCTAGTGTCACGGGCTGTCACGGGACTGAGCTATTTCAGCTCTCCTTTGTTGGCACTCCACACTTAAAACCGCTGCACACACATGAAATCACAGAATGCAAATGCAGATGAAAACTAGCTAAATACTTACAGTGCGGGTTACTCCCCGAAGAGGCCTAGTTTAATGTCTTGGCGAGACATAGCTAGGGAGGTGGAACTAGAAGCATTCTCGAGAGGTGCCTTGCTGAGATCCCTTCCCGAGAAGTAGGTTATCATCGATCCGTTCTGGAGGTGCAAGATGCTTTAGTACGTGGTAGTGCCTGAGGCGTTGCCCGTTTACTACCATAGGTTTTCCTCCTTCTACGCTGAGCTCCACATGCCCGTCTGGATATGCTCGTTCCACTGTATAAGGTCCACTCCATTTAGTGCGCAGCTTCCCAGGGAATAATCTAAGGCGGGAGTTGTAGAGGAGGACTCGCTCGCCTTCGTTGAATTCTCTGCGCACTATTCTCTTGTCATGCCATTTCTTCGTTCTCTCCTTGTAAATACGGGCATTCTCTTAGGAGTCCAATCTGATATCGTCGAGCTCGTTTAGCTGTAGTAATCACTTTTCCCCAACTTCTTTCATGTTCATGTTTAGCTCCCTGACCGCCCAGAGGGCCTTGTATTCGAGCTCGATCGGTAGATGGCAGGTTTTACCGTAGATAAGCCGAAAAGGACTCATGCCGATAGGAGTTTTGAATGCAGTCCTATATGCCCACAGCGCGTCGTCTAGCTTGGACGCCCAATCCTTTCTGTGGCTCGAAACTTTCTTACCCAGTATGCTCTTGATTTCTCGGTTCGAGATCTCTACCTATCCACTGGTCTGAGGGTGGTATGGAGTGCCAACTTTATGATAAACACCGTATTTCTTCAGCAAGGTCTCGAAATTCCTTTCCTTGAAGTGGGAGCTTCCATCACTAATAACTGTTCGGGGGACTCCGAACTGAGGAAATATAACCTTCTGAAACATTTTTATCACCACCTTGGCGTCGCAAGTAGGAGTAGCCACTGCTTCAACCCACTTGGAAACATAGTCGACTGCTACCAAGATGTACTGGTTACCATAAGAAGGTGGGAATTGTCCCATGAAATCGATCCCCCATACGTCGAATAATTCTACGGCGAGAATGCTCTGCTGGGGCATCTCCTGCTGCTTAGAGATATTTCCTGTTCTCTGGCATGGATCACAAGCATTGACAAACTCGTGGGCATCCATAAATAGAGTAGGCCAGTAGAACCCGGACTGTAGTACCTTTGCAGCTGTTTTCGAACTAGCACCGTGGCCACCATATTGTGATGAATGGCAGCGTTCCAGTATCCATTTAATCTGGCCCTCATCAACACAGGTCCTGTAGAGACTGTCAGCACATAATTTATATAGAAATGGGTCATCCCAGAAGTACCTCTTCACATCATGTAGAAATTTCCTCTTCTGGTGGTGCGACTGGTCAGGAGGAATAACACCGCAGGCCGACGAAATCTGCGTACCATGGAGTAGGGCTCACATCGACACTCATTAGCTGCTCCCCTACTAGAGAATCATTCATCGGGAGTTTGTCTTCTTCGCGGTCGGCTGTCCTAGCTCGAGGCGTGACAGGTGATCGGCAACCAGATTTTCAGCTCCCTTCTTGTCTCTAATTTCAATGTCGAATTCTTGAAGGAGGAGAACCCATCGAATCAACCTAGGCTTCGAATCCTTCTTGGACAGCAAATATTTGATTGCAATATGGTCGGTGTATACTATGGTTTTCGAGCCGATAAGGTATTGCCTGAACTTCTCGAAAGCGTAGACGATGGCTAGCATCTCCTTCTCGGTTGTAGTGTAATTAGCCGCTGCGCCAGCTAGGACCTTTCTTGCGTAATAAATCACGTGCAACTTCTTGTCAATACGCTGCCCTAAAACTTCTCCCACTGCAAAGTCACTAGCATCACACATTAGTTCAAATGGCAGCTCCCAATTAGGAGGCTGCACTACAGGAGCAGAAGTAAGAGCAGATTTTAGATTGTGGAAAGCATTAAAACATGATTCATCGAAGTTAAACTTAGCGTCTTGGAAAAGTAGGTCCGTGAGGGGCTTGGCTATCTTGGAGAAATCCTTAATGAAACGCCTGTAGAAACCTGCATGTCCTAGAAAGCTTCTGATTCCCTTCTCGTCTTTTGGTGGGGGCAGTTTCTCAATCACCTCCACCTTCGCTCGATCGACCTCGATGCCTCGGTTGGAGACAAGGTGTCCCAACACAATACCTTCCTGCACCATATAGTGACACTTCTTCCAGTTTAAAACCAGGTTAGTATCAACACAACGACGAAGAATATCAGTAAAGTTAGAAAGGCATGAATCTGAATGAAGAGCCATACACCGAAAAATCATCCATAAATACTTCTATGGTGTTTTCTATAAAATTAGAAAATATGGCCATCATACAATGCTGAAAAGTAGCTGGAGCATTGCAAAGACCGAAAGGCATGCGTCTATAAGCAAATGTGCCAAAAGGGCAAGTGAAAGTAGTCTTCTCCTAGTCCTCGGGGTGTATAGGGATCTGGAAAAACCCACTATAACTGTCGAGGTAGCAGAAAAACTTATGCTTCGCAAGACGTTCTAACATTTGATCAATAAAAGGCAAAGGAAAGTGATCCTTACGAGTAGCCTTATTCAACTTCCTATAGTCTATGCACATACGCCAACCAGTCACAGTACGAGTAGGAATCTAATCGTTATTCTCATTACGAACAACGGTCAAACCTCCCTTCTTAGGGACAACATGCACAGGACTTACCCACTCACTATCTGCAATGGAATAAATAATACCGGCATCTAG
The DNA here is from genome assembly GCA_033675395.1 of Rhodiola chrysanthemifolia. NCBI lineage: Eukaryota > Viridiplantae > Streptophyta > Magnoliopsida > Saxifragales > Crassulaceae > Rhodiola > Rhodiola chrysanthemifolia. Next base: position 38,192,673 of record CM066204.1, read on the forward strand.
CAATTTCGAAATTTCCTTCTTCACTACATCATTCAATTTAGGATTCAAACGTCTCAATGCATCCCTAGCAGGCCTAGCATCTCCCTCTAGATGGATTCTATGCATGCACATATATGGGCTAATCCCCTTAATATCATCAATTGAATAACCTAGGGCTGGCCTATGCTCTCTCAGGACAACTAGCAATCTCTGGGTCTCTACCTCAGTCAAAGATGCATTCACAATCACCGGGTAGGTTGAGTTAGGGCCAAGAAATTCATACCTGAGACTTGCAGGTAGAGGTCTCAGCTCTACCTTGCAAGGTTCCTTACCTGAATCGGTGAAATGTTCAGTTTCAGCAGCTCCCTCGGTGCTCAATGTGCATATATCCATCGGTATTGGGCAGTCTGGTATTATTCTGTAAGACTCAACAGAGGTCAGTGTAATAGGGTCATCAGTATCAGTAGAGTCCACCACATCACAGTCAGGTAAAAGACTAGGACTCTTGCACATATCTGGCAAATAAAAGACGACTCGCTCACTGCCCACTCGCAAAGCAATAGACACTCTATCCATGTCAATCACTACCTTAGCTGTGTATAGAAATGGTCTACCAAGTATGATTGGGATGTCAATGTCCTCTGAAATTTCCATCACAATAAAATCAGCAGGAATGTAAATATTCTTCACCTTGACGGGTACATCCTTTAGAATCCCTTTCGGGAGTCTGCAGGAACGATCTGCAAGGCGAATTGTGACGTTAGTAGGACAAAGATCACCCAAATTCAGTTTAGCATACAGTGAATATGGCATGATAGACACACTAGCACCAAGATCACATAAAGCACGACGAATAGTAATACCACCGATATCACAAGGGATAGAAAAACTCTCTGAATCTTTCAGTTTGGGCGGCATGGGCTGGTGCATGGCAGCACTACACTCCTCACTCGGGGCCAGTGTCTCGGTTCCGTCCATTTTCCTTTTCCCAGTCAGAATCTCCTTCATAAATTTGGCATAAGTTGGAATCTGGGTGATTGCGTCGGTGAGGGGCATAGTGATGTAGAGAGTATGAATTTTGTCAACGAACTGCTGGAACTCTTTATCTCTTCTTGTAGCTTTAAGCCGCTGAGGGAATGGGACTGGTGGTATGTAGGGGGCTGGCTCCACTGTCTGCGCAGAATTTTCAGCTCGGTATTCAGCTTCCTTTGATGTTTCTTCTTCCGGAAGTGTAGGATTAGGCGCTGAATTTACAGCTTGAGGTCGAGTGATCTAAGCTGGTAGCATCTCAAGCTATTTTCCTCCCCGGAGTGTGATGGCGTTCACTGATTCCCTAGGATTCGGATCTGGTTTCGATGGGAGTTTCCCACGTTCTCTAGTTGCCGAGTCTGCTTGCTGAGCTACCTAATTTTCTAGCATCCTGTTCTGAATGACCAGCTGCTAGATCGTCTTCTAGAGTCCTTTTACTCGCTTGTCCTGCTCAGCCATAAAACTAGCCATCATGGCCTCCATGCTAGACGAGCTGCCAGACTCTTGTTGCTTGGACTGCTGCGGCTGGTACGTATAACTCCCTGTATTCTGATTTTGGTGTCCTTGTGATTGGTTGTTGTATTGAGGCCTCGACTGGTAGGAAGTATTATTCTGCGTTTGCTGAGCTTGATTGTTGTATTGGCCTCGTGGCTGGTACGGTGCATTGCCTTGCTGCTGCTTGTAAGGGAAACTAGGGGGCGCCTGATTCTGCAGTTTGTAAGAGAGGTTAGGATGATTTCGGTTCGGGTTGTCCCACCTGTTAGCGACTGACCATAGCCGAAACCAGTCCCTTGATTATTCTGCCCAACATAATTGGCATCTTCCCGATTTCCAATGTTATCGTCTTGTCCCATCACCGGGCAGCCATCTGCAAAGTGAGAAGGGGAGCCACAAATCTGACAATAGACACCTACATTGGTAACGTTGGACGACTGCATAGAGGAGTCTGTCTTCAGATTTTTGATCTCAGTCGCAAGCATCTTTGCGGTGTTGGTCAATTCAGCAATGTCATTAGAGCTATCAGCGAGGTAGAGATCTTGCACGCCCTTTTTATCCTTCAGATTACCTCGATCGCTGGTCCAGAGGTGGTACTCTTGAGCTGCCTTTTCCACGAAAGCATAGGTCTCTTCCAGAGGAACTCCAGTAAGTCCTCCGCCAGCAGTTTGATAAGGTGCGCATTCCCTGATCGATTCCCTGATAGAAAGTGTCCATGATCTGCCACAGCTCTAGATTATGGTGGGGGCACATCCTCATCAGCTCCTTATACCTTTCCCAAGCGCCGTACAGAGTCTCACCATCCATAGAACGGAACGAGATGATCTTGTTCCAGAAATGAGCTGTCTTTGATGGCGGAAAGTACTGTTGGAGAAAAGCCCAGGTAGTAAAAGTACCCTCTGCATGACTATCGAGCCACCTACTAGCCTTGTCAGACAATGAGAATGGAAACAACCTCAGGTAGTAGGACTCTGGAGGCACACCATTAGTCTTCACCGTGTTGCACATCTGAATAAAACGTTTAAGGTGCTGGTGAGGGTCCTCGTTCATCCTCCCTGAGAACTGATTATTCTGTACCATCTGGATGAGTCCTGTTTTGAGTTCCCAGGTGTTGTTTGCTATACAAGGTGGTGCAAGGGCAGATTGGAATCCCGAGACACGTGGACCATTGTAATCTCCAAGGGTCCTGCGCACTGGTTGCTACGCGGGGCGCTGCTTGTCATCTCCGAACACCTCATTCAATGCTTGATTCTGATTCAAAGCTAATGCTGCAAAATTGCGATTTAGTGCTCGAAGTTGTCGAGCTTCGTCTTGGATCCTGCGAAGAGTCCTTCGTTGGTCCGGTGTGTCCTCTTCTGATACTTGAATTTTCTTCCTCTGCCTCGGTGTTTTCTTTGGCATGAACTAGCTTGTATCTAAAAGACAAGAAACAACGTGAGTGGAGAAATTTATGCAGAAAAATTCAAGTAACGAGCAAGGTGGAATAGTCTAAACTGCACACGTTAAATCTAATATCACACATAAATGCTGCTCCTCGGCAACGTCGCCATTTTGACAAGCGTATTTTTAACCCTTTATAGTGTCAAGTTATGAGTTTTAGGGGTCGAATTGCAGTCAAACAAAATTTATAACCTTGGTAAGCCAAGGGTCGATCCAAGGAACAGTGTGTGTGAATACTAGCTAACAAGTGACCTATTTAGCTATTCCGAACGATTCAAGGTTTTGTTGTGATGAAAACAGCAGAAATTAAATACAGAAAACAAATGGTTTGTACTTGATCAGAGAAAGAATTCCAGAATCATACTTCACCCGTGCCAACCCCACTAATCATGCAATCATGTCACGTAAATTCATCATGCTATCGAATATGGAAATAAACCGAAATAACACTAGACAAGCCGCCCATCCACATTCAATGTAAAACTTGCAAGAACGATAAAATTAAGCACGATGAAATTGAATATTCGAATTGCATTAATGAAAACACGTTCAATTGATCACATGAAGAGTTGGGTACATAGCACGGGATCCGTAGGATCCCAGAATAAGAAGACTACTCACTACTCATGGTAAGTTAACCAAAAGTAGTGTATAAAAGAAACTAAGGACGAGGAAACCATAAAGACGCGGTGGCTCGTTGAATCCTTGATCTCTGTGGTGTACTCATTCTTCTCTCCCAAGTTAGGGTTCTTTTTAATCTCTATTCAAGCACACTCAAATTCTGGTCGAGCCCCTTCCTTTTATAGCCGATTTGCCGAAACGACCTAAAATTGATTTTTGGAAAGTCCCGTGAGACCCACTTCGTCACGGGCTGTCACGGGACATCACAGGATCTTCAGAATGCTATCGCTACGGCCAGGTCCCGTGACGGCTTAACTGACACGGGTTGTCACGGGGCTTCACGGGATCCTCATATGTCATCACCACGGCCAGGTCTCGTGACATCTGCTTTGTCCCGTGACGGTCCTTGTGTCATGGGGTGTCACGGGGTCTTCGATCTGCACAGCCACGGCCTTGTCCCGTGACGCATCTATTGTCCCGTGACCGAAGGGAGTTGTCACGGGATCTTCAGCCAGATTTGTTTAATTCGGTTGATTTCATCGTCTTTTCGCGTATTCGGGTCCCCATTGAGTCATTGAGTAATTCAAACCTGAAACACCATGAAAAGCGATTAAATGATAACAAAATGTCCGGAAAACAGACCTAATCCATCATCGAATGAAGTGAATAATAGGTCAAGAATTCGACCGATCATGGCCATATCTACCACAGAGGCTGAGTACATGGTCATAACAGAAGCAGTAAAGGAGGCCTTATGGCTGAAAGGGATATTGGGTGAACTTGGATTTGAGCAAAAGTGTGTCAAGGTTTTCTGTGACAATCACGGTGCAATACATCTGTCAAAATAGTTAAATACTCAACTCGCGCCTGTGTTCGTCTTCTGAAATTCGATATTCGATAGCTAGGGTTCTTGAGAAGCTTTCCAGATTTGGGGATTTCTGATTAGAGTCAAATTAGATTGTGAAATTCATTCGATTCGATCCTCTGTAACATTTGTAACACTCGTGAAGTTGTAATTGTTCTCGAAGCTCAATAAAACCGCTCTCATTTGGTTGCTCGAATAGGCACAGGAGGTGCCGAACCAGGGTAAATTCGTGTCTTGTGATCGTTTGATTTCATTGCTGTGAGTCAATTCTTTGTGCGCAATCATTTCAGTTTAGGTTGTTATGTGGGTGTTGTTCAGAAAAGTGAAAAAATGTAAGCTTGGTATTTTTGTTTCAACAACATATGTTGTTGTTTCTGTTTTCTAATGTAAATTTATGTGTTATTTGCAAAATATCAGCCATATAATATAGGTAAAAGCAAAAGCATTGTTCTTAATTTTCTGAAACAGATTACAAACATGATCATAATCGAACAGGTGGTTGTATTTCACATCTATAAATATGCATATAGTATTGCGTCTATATTCTATACTGCAAATATATTTTTACAAGACAGCGTTAAACTACCAGGAAGACATCATCTCTTAGCCAGGAAAATAAAAAGTTCATTCCGACTTTTCCATGATCTCTACCGTGATCTAACAGCCCAACCAAACTACATATATATAATCTCAACTAGACTACTAATTTAATCCTTCTCACCATGAAATTGCTCTAACCTCATCCAGGATTGCAAAATATTAAGTAAAAAAGGCAGACAAATAGGTAGCATAATGAGACTTGTAGCCAAGAATTGTAACATGGCTTCTGTGGTTGGCTTCTGAATTGTCACACCCTACTAAATTTTTCTTTGATCCTTTCTAAACACTTCACTGCAGATTGAATGTCCATTCTGTCTCTTGAGGATTCAGCTGAGCATGATATTCCAATCTCGACAAAAGAGACCAGGACGGTATGGTACTCGAGTTTAATTTGTTCTGAATTTCTTTGCGTTCCAGCGGCCTCATGTAACTCATTCACCAAATGCTGGTCGATAACCTCTTCTACATGTACATGATCTGATGATATAGCTCTTTCGCAGAAGCTTCGAAGACTCGTGCCATTGTTGAACATGTCATCGGTTGGCCTTTTTCCAGTGATCAACTCGAGTAAGACGATCCCATAACTGTATATATCCCCTTGTGTAGAAATTATGTCACCCATTCCATACTCTGCATAAATCAAATGTTTATTACCGAAATGTTGAAGAAAAAAAATGTCAGATAAGTGAATAAGGAAGCGATGTCTTACCGGGGGCAATGTAACCGATGGATCCCTTAATCGCTGTAGACAAGGATTCGCCTCCGCTGAGATTTCCAGTGACAACATGAATTAGCTTAGCTAATCCAAAATCACCAACATGAGCAACCATATCATCATCGAGAAGAATATTACTGGGCTTCAGATCACAATGAACAGTGGGTGTCGTACAACCATTATGAAGATAATCTAAAGCATAACCCACATCTAACGCGATTTCTACTCTTTTTGCAAGAGTCAGAACTCTCGTTTCACGCTCCTGCCCATCACTAAAATGTAGCCAGTTATCAAGATTTCCATTTGACATGAAGTCAAATACTAGAGCCTTAAAATCATTTCCTTGGTGGTCTAAACTTGAGCAAGAAGTTATAATTCTCAGTAGATTCCTATGCCGGATTCTTCTTAGCACTTTGCATTCAGAGGCAAAGCTTTTCGTAGCTCCATGCTTTGACAACTTTAGAACTTTTACAGCAACTAGTTTTCTTTCATTATTTTCATCAAGGATATAACCTCGATAGACGTCTCCAAAACTTCCAGTACCAACCAAGTTAGATTCTGCAAAATCTTCTGTTGCTTTTAGTAATTCTGCATAAGTGACTTTCTGATATCCTTCGGTTGAGCCATCTATATTGCCTTTCTTGTGTTTTCTACAAATGCATATGAATATGAATAAGAGTAGCAAGACAAAAAAAGATCCAAGTGCACTTAGAGTGATCGCAATGATAATTTTTCTTGAAAATGCTTTCCCCGTTCTCGAATGCAAGCATGGTCGAAGTTGTAGTTCAAGGTTCCCGCCGCAAAGTTTACTATTTCCTGTAACTGAGAGTTGAGTTACATTCTTGAACCACGGAACCTCGCCTTCTAGTTGGTTGAATGACAAATTCAATTTCTGGAGACCTCCAATATATGTTAATTCTTTTGGGATTGCTCCAGATAAGCTGTTGTTAGAAAGGTCTAAACATATCAAACCTCGCAGACTGCCCAAAGATGGTGGTATGATACCTTTAAAAGAATTTCCAGCCAAGAAGAGATATTCCAAACTTAATAATCCATCAAATTGAGCTGCAATTTCTCCAGAAATCTTATTATAAGAAGCATCCAGATAATTCAGATTTTTCAACTTCCCAAATACAGACGCTGTAATTGTGCCATGGAAAGAATTGAAAGACAAGTCGCACAATCTGAGATCTTCGAACTGAGTAAACACGTCATCATATAGGTTTCCTGTGAGATGATTGTTTGAAATGTTAATGGTCTGCATACCTTTACAATTCCCCAGAGCTGTTGGAATAATATCGTCTAATAAGTTTGAAGAAAAATCAAGATCAATTAAGTTCGTCAAATTGCCTATGGAAGATGGAATTTCACCATGCAAATTATTATGATCCAGATACAATTTGGAGAGTTTTGTAAGTTTCCCAATAGAGGTCGGAATACTACCACTGAATATATTTCCATTAAAATCAACCCAAGATAAGCCAGAAAGCTCCCCAATCCTTTCAGGTATTGGTCCCGTGATGTGATTTTTCTCTATATTAAATTGTTGCAGTCGAGAAGTACTAAAGTTTCCAATAGAGTCGGAAAGTGTACCACTTAACATGTTATAGCTCAAATCTATCTTCTCCAGTTTTGTGCAGTTAGTGAGTGAATCAACAAAACTCAAATCATTTGACATCTCGCTTCCTAGAATGTTTTTGGATAATTGTAGAAGCCTTAGGTTTTGGAGGTTTCCAAGACTGTCTGGAACACGCCCCCTAAATCTGTTAAAGGCCATAAAACAGACACTTAATCCAGAGATGTTGGACAGCGAAGAAGGAATTTTTCCTGTAAAACTGTTATTCCAAATGCTGAACCAAGTAAGTTTCGGGAATGCAACGTCCATATCTTGCGCCAACGTTCCTGTGAAGTTGTTGCTGTGTATCTCAAGTGCATCTAAACTTGATAGATTATATAGTTGAGAAATTGTACCTGAAAACCTATTTGCCGATAGGCCAAGCACCTTCAGATTTGATAACCCTTGTAAAGAATCTCCTACTTCTCCATGAAAATAATTATATCGGAGATCAAGTATACTCAAGGATGAGAAGTTCCCATAAAAACGTAGCATTTCTCCCTCAAGGTTGTTTTGAGCGACACTAAACAGTGTTATCTTCGACAAAGACGCAAACTGAAATGGGATCCTTCCTGTAAGATTATTGTGACGAAGGCTCATCTCCAACATGTTTGAACAATTACTTAACTCCACTGGGATTCGTCCTTCAAAAGAATTTCCAACCAGACTTAAACGTCGAAGCCTCCGTAGCTGACCTATTTGTTTAGGTATTTCACCATGCAACGAGTTATTAGTAAGATACAAACCTCTCAGGAAAGTCAAGTTTCCTATGAATGGTGACACAATTCCATTCAAATTCTCTTTTGCGAGCCTTATTGCAGTGACCCGCTTGTGTCTCTTCCCACATATTATGCCTTGCCACTCACAGAAATGCAGAGAAGCATTCCAAGAATTGAGAGCATCTCCAATCTCATTTAGCGGAGTACCACCAGCAATAAACTCATCTTTCAAAGCCAGTAATGACATTCTGTCTTGCTCATTCTTCTCTTTTGAGCATGCAACTGAAATAATGGTTGAGAGGATTATGAAGAAGAGCATATAACAACAGTTTCTGGAGTCCATGTTTACCTGGGTATAACTTTGCTAGAAACTATAAATTCTCATGTGCTGAAAGATTCCTTTTAAGTGCACAAACTCTTTAGTTCTTATCTTCTCCCAGCTGCAAGCAATCGTGTGAAGGAGATTAGCTATTGACTTTCATTCGAGTCTTCCAAGCACAAACAAAAGACCTTGCTTTCAAGTCTTCCAAGCACACACAAAGGACTTCACTTTCGAGTCTTCTAAGCACATGAGATGTCCTCATCTTTTTGCGGAAAAAAAAAACAATCTTTCTTAACCCACATTTTGGGTTGTGGAAAATTAGGGGAACGAACGCTATGTTTGGTTGCGAGAAATCAGAGGGAAAGAAAATATTGGAAAAAATTGTAAGAAAATGAAAATTATGGAAAATGAAATTTTCTCTTTTTTGTGTTTGGTTGTACATGGAAAAATTATTGGAAATTTTAATGAAAAATTAGAGTGTGTTTGGTTTAAAAGAAAATAACATGGAAAGAAAAATATAACTTAAAAGATTATTTTGCTTTTAATGATAAATAATATTTTAAACTTATATGTATAATGAATAAAATCTTATTTGCAGACAAAATATGAGAAGTGCTTGTAGTCTCCCCAGGGCCATCGTAGACTCTCTCATTTCCATATCTTTTAAATCCATCCCTGCCATGGATATTCAAGTCAGCTATTTTTATGAATTTGTAACTAATTCATGGTATTAGCAGTTGCAATGAAATAATATTAGTTATTTGGAATGAAATAATCAAATGCCCAACAAGTTGTTTGATATCATTAGCAGAAGCTATCAGGAAACATCCCGCTATAATCGTTATTTGGAAACATTCGAGGTCGTACTTACTGATCCGAATCAAATTTCATTAGTTAATTGTGACTTCAGATTTCGATAAGGATCAATTGTTGATAACAAGAAACGATACCTGTGAAGCTGTTCTTGTATGTCATCAATAGAGGGAGTTAACCGAACATCCAAAATATTTACAAGGGGAACGTTGTCAAAAGCAAAATGAGCATCTTACCAGTTGTACGGCCACTAGCATAAAGAGATAGTACAACCTTGATGGCAACATATGCGACCAAGTAAACCTCTTGTCATCTAAATCCATACACCTGTCTACACCATCCTGATTGAAAATTGGGAATGAGCATACAATATGCAGGAGATGAAATAAGTAAAAGTTACAGATTTACATGCTTACACTAGTAAAAGTTCTGAAAATCATCCGACATATTCGAGACTTCAAACAACAATACATGTGGCCCAAAATCACCAGTAAGCACATAATATTGGATGCTTTGATGTTCGAAGAATTATCCTTCAACCTTTATACAAATGATGAAGCCCTTTAGTAGTTCAAACTGTCATCTTGTATCGTGTTTTCCAGTCCATTGTCGGCAAGTTCTCATCTACATTCAACCAAATCAATTACATCAGCACAATATAAACTCATCAAAACCTTCATCCAGCATAAATCCGTATTGAATACCACAGACATGTCACATTGTCCCAATTTCAGTCAAAAACTCCTCCTTCCTCTCATCATCTGTACAAGCTTTAGTCAATCTATTGACTGCAATTGCTTCCCCACTACTCAACTCCTCTATAAACCTCAGTTTACTATCCTCTCCCCACCACATTCTCTACACACCCAATTCACACAAATCAATCAAAATCAAATCCAAAGGTGGCTGAAAATTAGGGCTTAAAAAGGTACAAAACCTGAGATAAAGATAAACCCAGCAGTGGCCTCAACAATAACACATATCACTCAGCAGATGCATCATACATGAAGCCTTGGCGACTTATGTTGTGTACTACGACGATGAAACCTTGCGGAGAATATGGCTGCAATCGGAGGATGAAAGAGGAAGCTGCTGAGGCGTGATTGAGGATCGAATTAGCGTTTGAACGAGCTTCAGATTCATTGCGCCGAATTCTTCGATTGAACAATTAAAGAAAATGGATGAATTCGTCGATCGTGGATTTTGAGTTTCCTCTCATTTTCGGGTGGAAATGTCTCGAGGAAAACCGGTCGAATTTTCTAACCCTTTTTCCTATTAATTTTTTTTTTATTTATTTTTCCTGTAACCAAACATCCATGTTTCACTTTCTATCCCCAAAACTTTACTTTTCTACTGATTTTCCTGCAACCAAACAGGGGGAAGACTTTTTGGATTGGAAAATTGGAAGGTTGGTGGGGAAGATGATGGCTTGGATTTTTGGTGTGACAATTGGGTCTTCTGCTTGTATGCAGTCAGTCAATCAGTCCAATTTAGATTTCAGATGGGGTCATCAACAAAAGGTTTTATGCGTATACGAAGCCTCAAATTATTTGGAGTAAGATATGAAGATGAGTTTCTTTTGGTTGTTATGTGGGTGTTGTTCAGAAAAGTGCAAAAATGTAAGCTTGGTATTTTTGTTTCAACAGCATATGTTGTTGTCTCTGTTTTCAAATGTAAATTTATTGAGTTATTTGTAAAATATCAGCCATGTGAATTTTTGTCTTTTGGTATCAGTTTTGCTGTGTTATTTATATAAGAGAAAAGTAGAAAATGGTATCCGAACTATCGATTTTTTCAATGAAAGACAAATTTAAAAAACCTTAACGATTCTTGAAATTAAAAATAACAGAGTTAAACAATCGTTTGACTCCGTTTAATCCTCGCTCATTTGTAACTAAATTTATTAACATTGTTATTTTATGCCATAATTTGTTATTTTTATTTCTCAAATTAAGACGCAACCCTAATCGTTACCGGCGACCATGGCGTTGTGACGGGAGATCCACATGCTCGTTTCTCCTACTTCGAAAGGCTAATGAGTTCAATCAATTTTGGATTAGCGTGGTTGCAAAGTTAGCTTAATCGGAGAGTTGGCTCAGGTATTGTTCGATTTGCCTTTTAGTTTTATGTGCGAATGGGAGTGTGTCTTGGGTATTGAACTACTGATGCAATTTTAGTTTATTTTTCTTCCTCGTATCCTGATTTCGATCAAACATAAATCCTGGCTAGGATGCATGGTTAAGTAAATAGACATGTTGCAGCATGTTCTAGAGTTGGTTATGGATGGTCAATCACAATAATTTTTTGCTTTATTTCTGATGCACATATTTTGTGGGGTAGGACGTTGGTAGTGTTGTTAGCGTTGATGTTGTCATCAAGCCAAGCTTACCTGCAATACAATGACCATCTTAGTATTGAATCACAATCACTGTAGCCGTTGCAATAAAAAAAGCTACAATGCACGTTGTTGTTGCGATATAGCAGGCCCAAAGAAAGCAGTAACAAGAAAAAAACATTGAACAAGCGGCTAGTAATCGATTAAAGAGAAAGACGACAAAGACAAATGAATGCCTACCTCTAAAACGATAAAGAAAGCTTATGCAACGATTCAGTTACCTCTTTTGTCTCATATATCTATCCTAAATGTATCTAATTTTCTTTCTGTTTTAATTGCTAGTGAGGAGGAAGAAGAAATCAATACAACCAATTAGTTTCAAGCAGAAGTCAGGTAATGACAAATTATCATTAGCATGTTTGTAAGTTGTTGGTTCATTGGCTGAGTATTATACTATTATTGTGCTAAAGTTGTTATTTTCAATGCTTTGTTTTGAATCTGAAAAAGAAACAAACAGCAAGTAAGCTAGCCGTACTTTTTTTATTTTTCGAAGGAGACACTGTAACTTGTTTTAACTTGAAGTTGATGTAGAAGTGTTTAAGCTTCTTGGTAGCCTTTCAACGTTTTATGTAGGCATTCATTTTTTTGATAAGTTATGTAGGCATTCATTGATGAACAACCTTCACGAGATTGGCACACGGAGTACGACAACGTTGGAAACGATGTGCCTTATGAAAGACCAGTATCGAGCGGACCTTCGCAAGTTCAAGTACGTGGAGGGCTGCCTATGATGCTCAACACCCAATGATGCTCAATCTTAGGGTGATATGCAGGATATTATGTAGGAAAATATGTAACTAGCATTGAATCTTTTTGATAACTTTTAAAGTTTAGTTTCTCATTTTGTATGAGCCTAAAAGAAACCAAAACTTGCACTCTTGTGTGGTTCTTCATATTTTGTTTTAGTTCTGAAATGTCATTGAGAACTGGGAGTTAAAAGCTTTTGGTTTGTAAAATGTGCACAAAAAGATGTCAAAATTTGTACTCTTTTAGTTTGTATAATCTGAACATCATTTTATTTTTTCAATTGAATCAACAAAGCTGATATAAAACCAGAACACTGCACGGCTAAATCATAGAGAAAAGAAAAGCTACCTGAATCAAAATGAAAGATAGAAAATTTGGAGACAACAAATGATGCGTTACATGACCCTGTTTTCATAGTCTAAACAATGTTGGGACATTTCAAGTTTACATATATTTTGTCATCAACATCACCATCTCGAAAGTAAAAAATGCTAATTCAGTTCAGTACAACTCCATAACTGAACTAGAAATGCAACATGATGGCTCGACAATGAAAAGGGAAAGATCCCAGAGTGGTGATGAAACTACTTCTGAAACGAAAATGTACTGGTTCAAGAGGTCTTCTTCCTTGCCAGCAATTTCAACTTTGCACTTATCATGTCTTCGTCTTAATCACTGTGTATCAAGGGGAGAGAGCCACTGCTGGACACTTAAGAAAACAAGAACAAGCTGCTGAAATAAAATAGCAAGAGGCATGTGTGATCACATTTTGCTCCCACTATTTCTTGAACAAGAAAGTCATCTCCAAGAATATTATACCTATCCAAAATGCGCAACTAGATATAATTTGAACATCAGCGGAATTATGTCAGCTCAAAGAATACTATCAGTAACAAGTCAAGAAACCTCATTAATTTGATTCATGTATAAGAATTCGTAAACAAAAATGATACGCTACTTTGTTTTTTTAAGAAGGTTAGATGGAACAACTTGCATTAAACTGTGAATACATGCTATCAAAATTATTGTAGACAAAAAGGTGTACACAGCTCTGTTTAGACCTTTCCTTTTCTAACGAATAGGTGATTTTCATTCTAAAAGGAAAGGTGGTATGCAAAAAGACTCTGGCTTGACGCAAAAGTGATGCGCAAACACAGCCAGCCTAACGAGACAGTAACTATAGCACCCAAAAAGACTAATCAACCCATACATCTATCCATAAGAGTGCCCAATTGGCTTGATGCTATCAATTTCAATTGTGAAGTTGAAAATGAAGCCAATCAGGGGTGGGGCTGGTCGGATATTCAAGTCAAGTCAATAGAGGCAGAACCAGAGCACGTGTTTCAGATTTGACGTCGGCTATGTCTTACAACCAATAATGCCACAAAATTCCTTTCCAATCCATCCACAGTCGATCAAACAAATTTCTCTAAAACAAAAGTTTTCTGCCAAAACTAGAAATTAAAACTTTATAACAATTAGACCTCAAAGCCATTGTGACTCACCAATCGACCAACCATGCACTATCAAACATCAGAGAAATATGAAATCAACTAATCATTGAACAATCAGACACTCACAAGCAACGCAGAAGGAGAACACACAAAACAGAAAAATGAAATAAAAAATTCATTACATCAGTTTAGGGTTCACCTGAGTGACGAACAAATGAGAATCTGCCAATCTGGTGACGAATTGTGGTAGTGGGTGAGGGGGGTAAAACGTTATCTTCAAGAACGTCGTTGCCCACGTCCTAGACAACAACAATGGTCGCCGGTAACGATTAGGGTTGCGTCTTAATTTGAGAAATAAAAATAACAAATTATGGCATAAAATAAAAATGTTAATAAATTTAGTCGCAAATGAGCGAGGATTAAACGGAATCAAACGTTTGTTTAACTCTCTTACTTTTAATTTCAAGAATTGTCAAGTTTTTTTTGAATTTGCTCTTGATTGGAAAAATCGATAGTTCAGACCTTCAATTGAAAAACGCTGATAGTTCGAGGCACCATTTTGTACTTTTCCTTTATATGATATAGGTAAAAGCAAAAGCATTGTTCTTAATTTTCTGAAACAGATTACAAACATGTGCAGCACAAAGAATGAATGTGTTCACCAGTATACAAATCCAACCCAGATAGACGCAAGGAATTTTACGACCAACTAAGAATGCAAAAGATGACAAATTGACCCCAGACCATTCAAGATGAGCAGCAGCCAGATTTCTGGTTAACTGGCTGTCCCCGGATCTGGACGGTTGGAGGCCTAGCATTGTTCATTGCTGGTTGGCTTGCCATCCTGTTACAAATAACATTTGACCAGGTTTAGCTAACTTTTATGATACGAAAAGTCGTAAATAACATTTTAGTACTGTCAAAGATTGTCAGATTTAGACTCAGAATGAGCATTTCGTTACCTGTTCTTTATATCAGCTGTCATGGCCATGAAAGCGTTTTCAACGTTTGTGGAATCCTTGGCACTTGTTTCCATGAATGGGATGCTTATCTCATCAGCAAAGGCCTAAAAAAGGAGCAGAGCTCAGTGTCTATTCGAAGCATAAACTATACAAGTGCCGTGGAGCGATTTAATTTCATAATTCAATGATTTAGTCCCTTGCACAATACCTTAGCTGTCTCATAAGAAACTACTCTTTTATCAGCTAAATCAGATTTGTTTCCAACAAGAAGCTTGTTAACGTTGTCGCTAGCATATCGATCGATTTCACTCAACCACTGCTTCACATTGTTGAAGCTCTCTTGGTCAGTGACATCATAAACCACCTGTTAAAAGCATCAACATTAGACTACCACATACATGAAAAAAAGAGAGTTTTACAGGTATTTCGGGAGGAAAGGAGTCAAAGGACAATGACGGAAGGATCAACCGGGAAAGTTACTTACAATAATCCCATGTGCCCCACGATAGTAGCTGCTGGTGATTGTCCTAAAACGTTCTTGCCCAGCCGTATCCCACTGTAAGTCCATAAACGCATTAGTCTACCACATGATACACTGATAGAAACTCATTTCATAATCCACACTAACAGTCAAGGAGATGAGAAAACGAGTACACATTAAGATTGAGAGCTTACGATCTGGAGTTTGATGGTTTTGCTATCTTGTTCAACAGTGCGGATTTTCTAAACATCAGAGGGAAAAGATAAGACTTCGCATTCTGGACTGCCAAATAGCACTCAAATAATACGACAAGGTGCTAAAATGATCAAGCAAATCACTTACAAAGTCAACGCCAATGGTGCTTATGTAACTATCCAAGTAAGAGTCATCCTGAATCATAACAAGAAAAAATTATTTGGATATGCTTTAAATTTGTCTTCGCGTCAAAGCAGAAAAAAAAACATACTAAAAATGCCAAAAGTATAGATAGAAAGATCATCAAAAAGTCTTGGGACGAGTATAATTTCCACAACTTGAAAGATTTAGTAAAAAATCACTTACAGCAAATCTCAGAAGCAGACATGATTTACCAACACCGGAATCTCCAATGAGTAGCAGCTTGAACAGATAGTCACTGGAAAACAAAATGTTCATTCAAACTGTTCAAACATCATTATCTAATAGGCGGCAGTATCTCACGTCATTACATAAGCATATAGTATTGCAACTATAAACTAATACACCATATTCTAAACTGCGAATTACATAAAGGCTAGCCTACCAATTACCATACACAGTGTCCACGGAATTGAATTTCTTCTTTCATTCGTATTCCATAACCAACGAAAAGGAAACAATAAGTGCCACCAAACAAAACTACTTTCAGACTGAAAAAGCGTTCAGACGCCTTGCATTTTCTAAAACAGAAATAGCTAACAGTCTAAACTGCCTCAACATTCGTGAAACACCGCTAAGAACTTAGAACAAACAAGCAACACACCTTAATGAAACCCTGCGCTTGAATAATTGGTATTCATAGGAAAACTTAGAAATTATATTCAAACGAGTTAAGCTCGATTTCTAAACTATATTTTTAAGTTACAAACCAAATCTCCTGCACCAAGTTCCATACAAAAATTCAACTCAAAATATAAATGTTGAAATTTCTTGAATAAATCTACAAATCAAAATTCCTGATTGTTTAAGAAATATATGCTGTAATTCAACCCCAAAACACCAGCAAAACTAAAACAAAAAAAAAGCCATCATATTCTTCACAATCCCTAAACCCAAATAGAGCCTCCTTCGCCCTAATTCCCAGATCGGCCTAAATGAACATCCTTCCATCAAACAATCATCAAAACTGAATCGACCCATCCCCAAACCGACATCACTAAGTAACACCTCAAATCGAGATACCGACAAAAATTAATGAACAACAGCAATCAGACATGTAAAAAAAACTCACTATTCGGGCGTCATGGCTTTCTGGGTGTCGATTGATCGGCGCTCACAATCCACAAAGCTTCCAGATGGAAACAAAAACAAAAGTATTGAGAGGTGTCAGAAGAGACGATCGTCGTCGATTGAAGAGAGATGAAATCCGAGAAAGATGGAAGCTTTGTGAGCTTTTGGTCCTCTTACGTCTTACGTGTTGCAAGTTTGGTTATTTAATACCCATTTGTTGAGCAAACGAAAGTAAACGACGAGATGGAATGGCGTGATGTGGTGGTTTTCGATTTGAGGTGATATGAAGGAAGGTGGCTTTCAGGAGCTGCCTGCCTGGCTGCTTCCTCAAAACGACACCGTTGTGTGGTGGAATTGGAGTGTCCAAATCGAACGCGTGAACCGCACGCAGGCTCAATTTTTTTTGTATCAATTTTTCGTTCGTTAATGAGTATTTCTATTTCTTAAAAGATACGTAATACAGTAATGTTTTTAAGAGATGAAAAAACAATGCATATTTTTATAAATAGTCTTTGATTTGATTATTTGGATCGAGTAGATTTCGTATTAAATCTTTTATATGATTAATTTTTCAACGATAATTATAATCCAGTTATAAAAAACTTTACATTTTACATCAGAATAAAGATCACATGAGAAGTCACATGTTTGGTGAGAAATGAGAACTAATCTCATCCATTCATCTTTGTTAATCAATGGCTAGGATTAGATCGAATTAATTTACATTATTCGTAGCTTTTCAAAAGATAATGCGTACCATTACATTATTCGTAGCTTTTCAAAGGATAATGCGTAGTATTCATATACATAATACTACGCATTATCCTTTGAAAAACTACGAAGAATGAAATGCGACGCATTATCCTTTGAAAAGCTACGAATAATGTAAATTAATTCGATCTAATCCTAACCATTGATTAACAAGATGAATACATTTCTCACCAAAATTTCACTTCTCACAGGAACCGGACTCCTTTACACCAAATATTTACTCTCTAACAGATAACGGCATGAATTTTGGAAATTAAATAACCAGAAAATTTTAAAAAAATGTAGGGAAAAGTGCAGTTTGGGTACCAGAACTATCACCATTTTTCAATTTGTGGGCTGAACTATCACCATTTTCCAACATGTGGGCTGAACTATAAAAATTTCCAGACAGGGGGCGAACTATCAAATACTTTTTCAGACAGTGGGCGAACTATTAAATAATTTTCAAAAAAAGGTGTACCTATTTGTAAAATATTAATAAATTCAAAAAAAAAATTCAAAAAAAACTCAAATTTTTTATAAAAATACATTTTTTAATAAAAAGGAATATAAATTATTTGATAAATAAAAATTAGAAACTTTACGAAAAATTAAAGACAAAATGAAAAATATTTTAAAATTTTTTTGCAAATTTCCCCTACAAAGTTTTTAAAAAAAATGAGAAACTTTATAATAAAAAGGAATATAAATTATTTGATAAATATTTCAATTTAATAATTTTTAAAGATTTAATTTCAAACGGAACTTTTTAAGAAATTTCAAAAAATATTTTTCAATTTGTGTTTAATATTTTTCTAAAGTTTCTATTTTTAAAAAAAAAATTGTAGGGGAAATTTGCAAAAAAAAATTAAAAATATTTTTCATTTTGTGTTTAATTTTTCGTAAAGTTTCTAATTTTTATTTGTCAAATAATTTATATTCCTTTTTATAAAAAATTTGAGTTTTTTTTGAATTTTTATATTAATTTATTAATTTTTTACAAATAGGTACACTTTTTTGGAAAATTATTTGATAGTTCGCCCACTCTCTGGAAAAGTATTTGATAGTTCGTCCCTTGTCTGGAAATTTTTATAGTTCAGCCCACACGTTAGAAAATGGTGATAGTTCAGTTCACAAATTGAAAAATGGTGATAGTTCCGGTACCCAATTAGTATTTTTCCAAAAATGTATCCTCAAGAATCTAACAGGCCTCAGTAAGGGTATTTTTGGAAATTTATCAAAATTGAAACTGCCTATTTAAACGGAGAGAAACCCTAACTGAAGAAATCAACTACTTGATCTTATCAGAGCAGATTGTGGTCGAGAGGCGGAGAGCGCCGACGGCGATGTGTATCGATTCTCAGAGGCGTGTGATGATCGAAGAGCCACCCATTCGTTGCTGGCGGCTCGCAGATCATGCATGCGTTCTTCGAGGACTCTCATCGTTCGTCGTCTCCTGATTCTTTCTTCTGCTTCTGCGATGACGACTGCCCGCTGTCAGAGCCTCGTCCAACGCGAATGCGTTTGTCAATTTTGAGGCAGTGATGGCTTCGCGGGTTTTTTAACAATTAAATTGATCAGTTTATCATGTTTTGGATGCGTGTTGTTGTTAGCTGTTTTCAATTTTTTGATTGTGTATTTGAATTTGAGATCCGTCGTCCTCGTGAGATTAGGGTTAGTGGAATTCTCTGGCTGGCTGTTGAAAAAGAAAAACAGTGTTTGTGTATTGTTGCTTGTTGGTTTGATATGGATCTGACTTGAGTTTTACTGCATGTTTAAAGTCCGGCTTGAAAAGATCGATTTGTTGTGAAATGCTGTTTGTTCAGATTTGAGATGGTTAGTGTATTAGGTTTTGGTTAATGTGAAATTGTAGGTTAAGTATTTCGATGAGATAAATGGTTGATATTCGTAACTAAGTGTAATTGTAAGGCCCGCTCTATATTTTATATGCAGTTTTTGTCATAAATGTGTCCATTGCAGCTCAGGCATAGGCAGAGATTTGCAAATCTGTTGCAAACTGGCTTGGAGGCTCTCATTAGCAACTAACGCTGGTTTGGACCTGTGAGAATTGCAAAGTGACTTCATGAACTGGATGCGACTATTCAAATTGCTGCGTTCAGTAGATTGGGAACCAAGCTCAAGATGGATAAGTCTTACGGATCTATTACTGGATTTGCTATTCTTGATAGACCTCTATGGTAACAATTAACAAGATGGTGATGGATGTAGACTGTACATTATAAAGGATTCCTTGTTAGCTAGGGACAAGTACAATTGACTTGGCATTCAATATAGTATTGCTATTGTTCGTACCAATTTAAATGAAGAAGATTTTCGGTACTTGTTGGTATTGTAATTATGTGTATTCCTAAAATTCTGCATCATATATTGTAGAAGACATTTTCAAATAGATAGGATTGTGTTATGTTTATTTCGGAAAGAGTATAGTCCAACATGTATTGTAGAACGAATGGAAGAAAATATCAAAATTTTCAGTAGAAGAAAGCCAAGCAAGCTTTTATTGAGACGAAACTGTTAGAACAAACATAACCAAGCTCGGACAACTATATGTAGAGGGTGGATATGTGCTAGGCCTCGGCAGAGGGCCGGGTTGAGGTCTACCCTGCCCTGAAATGAGGGGGTCAGGTGGGCTTTCTGAAAATTTGATTGGGTAATGAACAGTACAGGTGTCGGGCCGGGTACAAATTTCCAAAAAAAATTAAACCCTAAGGGTACCTTAGGATCAAGTTATTCGGATATAACTTACCCTAACAAACAGTAAAATAAAACCTGCTGCCTTAATGAGCCAAGATTACCAAAAAAAAAAGAAGCTAAACTGAAGCAAATGCTTCAAACAACTCAGCTAAGGGCATTCGCACCCATTGGAGCATTTTATCTCCACGAAAACTTTCTCAAGGAGCAATTTCTATTACTATTCATTGAACAGTAACGGCATTTTTGTATGTTCTGTGCAACAATGACATCCTACGGAGAACTTCCTATTGCTATTCATGAATAAAAATTATTTTTTTTGGAAAAAAAAATTCCCACCAATTTAATCAAACAAGATTTATTTATCAATAACAGTGATCGGTCGATAATATAGCTAAAGTATTCAAATAAATCCAAACACTTATGTTAAGTCACGGTAATCAAAACATTTGTAATGACTCGGGAAAATCCGATGTCGAACCCAAAGGATAGGTGATTAAACCAATAATGCTAAAGATATAATTAGGAATGTCTATGGTTTGGGGGGGTTTTTGTTCTTCCAAGAGAATTATAGTAGAGAGTACTATCAAAAGGTGGTTAACAATCAATTAAAAGATGACTAGGGATCTATTCTCCACCTAGACAATTATTGTGACAATGAAATGAGACACCAATGATGAAATCACATGCACATGCTTAGAATTTAGCTCATGCAACATTTATACTAAGTTCAACTCGCGCTACAACTTAGTACAAAGGGGTTACATCTCGAATAGTACCTCACACTCGCGCTCTATTGGTACTATAGAATATGAATGTCTAGCCTCACACTCGCGCTCTATTGGCTAGATAATCATGCTCTTATTAAGTTCAAGCAATTCTCATTAGGTTTAAAAGTGTCATATAACTAACACAAAACTCTAATGCTTCTTCATTTAGTTCATTGAAGTCATGATGATCAACGTGAGCTACATCAAACATGAGATCAAGCAAAGTTCTTATTGAGGACATTTCACAAACACCTTATAGGCAACTTGAAGAGTTAAGTTCAAATGAAGAAGAAATATGTGCAAATCATTCATCAATAGCATCCATAGTATTTATAATGTCACAAACATGTCTAGGGGATCCATAGATCGCCAACCAAGGTCACTACTCACTTATGGTGAGTTCACAAGCAAAAACATCAATGAGAGTGCAAAAACCCATATGGAAAAGGGAGTTTAGAAATCTAGAACCAATATGGAGATCCAATAACACTAGATGATTCGATCTTCGTGTTGTTGATGACTCTTAAATCTCTATCTTCTTTTCCAAGAAAACTGCTCCAAATACCAAGGAAATCTGCCTTGAAAATCCCCCAAAAAGTCTGTCCTTTGTTCAGAAACCCTAAGTTTCTATTTATAGCCCAGCAGTAAAAATCCTGTCTTGACGACTCAACCGGCCGGTTGAACTGGGTGAAGGATTTTGAGCCGGCCGGTTCGATCAGGAGAGTTTGGATGAGAACTTTCTGAGCATTTCAACCGGCCGGTTCATAAGGTAGAGGATATTCAGCCGGCCGGCTCGAGCAGGGGAGGCTGATATGGGAACTCTCTGAGCTGTTGAACCGGGCGGTTCAAATTGTGAACAAAGCTCAGCCGGCCGGTTTGATACCTCAGAGAGTTCGTTCCTTCTGGTCTCGACTTCAACCGGGCGACTCGATACAAGGCCAATATTCAGCCGGCCGGTTGGATCTCCTCCTTGGGCACTTTTTGCTCCTAAAGCTCGGTTTTGCTCCAAAATCACTGCTTACTTGTGTTCTTAGCTTAAACTCTGTAATTTACCTGAAATGAACCACAAAGCATCAAATAGCAAGTGAAATCGTGATAAAATGATCGAAACACTAAGCGTAGAGGTTGCCTAAAGTGCATATATTTTAGCGATATCAAATCACTCCACACTTAATATTTGATCGTCCCGAGCAAACTAATCATAGAGATCAACAACATTAATGCATTTCACTCACTTAGGATTGGTTCAAGGAAAACTCCATATGGTCACAAAAACCAACAAAAATAATACTAGGAAACAAGTTGTACTTCTAACTAACCACTTTCGTAGGTAACACGAGTGCATTTAGCGAATGCACCAAGCCTTTAAACCCCTAGGCTACCCTAGTGGACGAGTTATAGTCTCGTGAGAGTTTTCAGAACCGGGAATACTCACAAATCCCACATGCATTTATCCCATAAGAGTGCAAAGCAAGAGTGTTTAACAATTAAGGCATGAATTTCTCAAAACATACTTCACATCCCAAACTAGCATCGCAATCACCATACATTTCAAGAGAGTTTTCAAACCGTTTAAGATCACATGAGGGTGCACATTCAAGGAAGTCAATACTAGAGCTATCAAGCGCCTCACCTAGAAGTCTATTCATTTTCATTGCAAGGCTTTTGAAACACAGTTAAGGCTTTTGCACAAAAATGTCAATCGATCACCTATGCTAGCTAGGGCTAGTCCACGGGCTTGCGATATAAAACTCATTTCCAAGTTTTTGACGCTAAAGTCATAATCCTTAAGGAAAGAGGAGTTTGACAACAAGAGTTCTTAAAATAAGCATAAACCAATCAATAGTTTACGTGAAATCGCAAGGGTCGTCCTAAAGCTCAACTTGCTAGCACACAATGCATGTGGTGAATTCACACATATAAGAGACGATGGAAAGGCATAAAGTCAAGTTTAAGTGTTCTTCTATTTTTCTTTTTTTTCTTTTAAAATGGCCTTTGGCCTACAAATGCTTTCGAGGGGGAACTTTTCTTCCTAACCCCCGGCATTTGTATCTTTTTGCAACAAACTTCTCTAGTACTCGAGAAAGTTTTTAGTCGGGGCTTTGCCCTCTTTGACCATGTAAAATATTTTTGATGGGGCCTATTTTTCGCCCTCTTTTGACTCCACACTTAAAACTTGACAATATGCCCAATGTGAATATGGAATGTGCGAGAAACAACCACGAACAAGGCACGAGGCAAGAGAACTAAAGTCACCTAAAAGCAATCGAGAGGTTTAAGTTTTCATGAAGTTTTCAAAGCGTGCTTGCTAAAACTTTTCAAATCATGCGTGAAAAATACTTAGATTGCTAGATAGGCACAAGATAGCAATGAATATTGATCCACAAGAATGAGCATTCAATAGAGCTAGTTTGGTTTTAGACTCTAAATCATGTAAAGGGGAATTGCAAACTAGATGTGACTTATAGAAGTTGGGAGTTGATAGTCACATGCCTTTGGTAGTATAACACTCAAGAAAAGTTTGAATAAAGCATGATGCAAGTGTTCATTTTCACAAGATATGCATGGTATAAACATGTGAATTATGCGCCTAACCCAAACACTCCACATTTAAATGAAGCTTAGTCCCTAAGCGCAACAAGTGATGAAAATAAAGGCAAAGGCGCAAAGGAAACTCCCCTCGTTTGAAGTCTTTCCTCATGCATGAGTATTCAAATAGTACTCTCCCATTGTGGTCTCCACCCTTATTCACATGCTAGTCCTTCAATGGCTCTTAAGGTAAAGTTTAAAGACACTCACAAGCTCCAAGACATGAGCAAACAATTCATTTCCCAAGGATTTTGGCATTTTTGAAGTTGTACAAATATCAGGCTTGGGAAGACAGATTGAACCGGCCGGTTAGAGTTACTGGTTGATTGGGAGCCGGCCGGTTGAATGTCTCCGAGACTTCGAGTGACTAAACACAGAACTGAGCCGGGCGGTTGAAAATAGAGGGAAACATTGAGCCGGCCGGTTCAACACCTCAGAAAGCATAAGAGAATTAAAAAGGAATCGAACCGGCCGGTTGGATGGCTCAGAGAGGCAGACTGCCAAGAATACACCAAGCATTCAAAATGTTAGCACGAAAATGGACACTTACAACGGGTTACCTCCCGAGAGGGCCTAGTTTAACGTCTTGGCAAAGACCGAGCCGAATCTTTATATATCGAGAAGCACACTAAGAGAAGACCCGAGCGGGATCCCTTCTATAGCGGTATTGCAAATAGCATTCACGAGGGTGCTTTCAACGCATTTTGATCTCCATCAGCGGCATGATAGACTTTAACCCTCTGCCCATTTGCTTTGAACACATTCCCTTGGTTGCCAACTAGCTCTAGGTGGCCATCATCGAAAACTTTATGAATTCTATACGGTCCAAACCACCTAGACTTGAACTTCCCGGGAAACAACTTGTACTTGGAGTTGAATAGCAAGACTTTATCTCCTACCGAGAATTCTTTCTTCAGAATAAGCTTGTCGTGCCATCTTCGTGTTCTCTCCTTATAAATCTTTGAACTTTCGTAGGAGTCCAACCTGATCTCTTCTAGCTCATTCAGTTGAAGGAGTCTCTTATCTCCTAAAGCTTCCATGTCGAAATTCAGCTCTTGGATGGCCCACATGGCTTTGTACTCAAGCTCCACTGGAAGATGGCAAGATTTGCCATATACTAACCGGTATGGGGACATTCCGATTGGCGTCTTGAAGGCGGTTCTATACGCCCATAATGCATCATCAAGCTTCAGCGCCCAATCTTTCCCTGACTTCCCAACTGTCTTTGTCAAAATATTTTTTATCTCACGGTTTGATACTTCGACTTGACCATTTGCTTGGGGATGATATGGAGTGGAACACCTATGGAAAATCCCAAATTTCTTAAACATGGACTCAAATCTTCTTTCCTTGAAGTGGGAACCATTGTCGCTTATTACCGCTCTTGGGACCCCGAATCTTGGGAAAATGATCTTTTTAAACATCTTGATTACCACTTTAGCATCACAAGAAGGGGAAGCTATGGCCTCTACCCATTTAGAAACGTAGTCTACCGCTACTAGAATAAAGCTATTCCCTTGCGAAGATGGTAGAGGTCCCACGAAATCTACGCCCCATACATCGAATATTTCAACCTCTAAGATGCCTTTCTGAGGCATTTCGTCCCTTCTAGCAATATTGCCCGTTCTTTGACACTCGTTACAAGACTTGACGAATTCATACGTATCTTTGAACATACTAGGCCAATAAAATCCCGATTGAAGAATCTTAGCCGTGGTCTTTGAAGCAGAACCATGACCACCATAAGAAGAAGAATGACTACAAGCTATAATTCCTTTAATATCTTCTTCGGGCACACATTTTCTGTAAATCCCATCTGGGCATAGCTTGTACAAGAACGGGTCATCCCAAAAATACCTCGAAACATCGTGCAAGAACTTCCTCTTTTGATTATGATCAAGGTTATTTGGAAGAATTTGGCAAGTCAAGTAGTTCACGTAATCCGCGTACCACGGGGCATCATCTTGGACACTCAGTAAGTATTCCCCGATAAAAGAGTCTTAGATAGGCGTTGAGAGCCTATTTGAATCATTAAGCTCAAGCTCAAGTCTCGAAAGATGATCCGCCACTACATTTTCGACCCCTTTCTTATCCTTGATGTCAATATCGAACTCTTGCAAAAGAAGAATCCAACGAATGAGTCTCGGCTTTGCATCTTTCTTTGCCATCAAATATTTAATAGCGGCGTGATCCGTGTAGACAATTGTCTTGGACCCAACAAGGTATGGTCGGAATTTTTCAAAGGCATAAACCACGGCTAGCAACTCTTTCTCGGTGGTGGTGTAATTCAATTGAGCATTATCAAGCACCTTGCTCACATAGTAGACTAAATGGAGTCTCTTATCCACTCTTTGTCCCAAGACGGCTCCAATAGCAAAGTCGCTTGCATCGCACATAAGCTCGAATGGAAGATCCCAATTCGGTGGTTGCACTATGGGTGCCGATACAAGAGCCTTCTTGAGCTTTTCAAATGCTTCTAAGCATCCTTCATCAAAGTTGAATTCCACATCATTACATAGGAGGTGAGTTAATGGCTTGGCAATTTTGGAGAAGTCTTTAATAAATCTCCGGTAAAAACCGGCATGCCCTAGAAAACTTCTAACTCCTTTTTGATTTAGTGGTGGCGGTAGTTGCTCAATGACTTGAACCTTTGCTTTATCAACTTCGACCCCCCTTTTAGACACCAAATGTCCTAGCACGATTCCTTCTTGAACCATGAAATGGCATTTCTCCCAATTTAGCACCAAATTTGTTTCAATGCACCTAGCAAGAACATGAGAAAGGTTAGTTAGACAATCATCAAATGAAGTTCCATGGATAGAGAAATCATCCATGAAAACTTCCATGCATTTCTCAATGTAATCACTAAAGATAGACATCATGCATCTTTGGAAAGTTCCCGGTGCATTGCATAGCCCAAAGGGCATGCGTCTAAATGCAAAAGTTCCATATGGACATATAAATGTAGTTTTTCCTTGGTCATTCGGCAAAATGGGGGAATTTGATGAAATCCGCTATAACCATCTAGGAAACAAAAATATTCATGTCCGGCAAGTCTCTCAAGCATTTGATCAATAAAAGGAATGGGGAAATGATCTTTCTTAGTTGCTTTGTTCAATTTTCTATAATCGATGCATATCCTCCATCCATTTACGGTTCTTGTAGGGACTAACTCTCCCTTATCGTTTGCTCAACCGTAAGTCCTCCCTTTTGGGGACGACATGGATGGGGCTTACCCATTCCGAATCCGGGACCGAGTAAATGATTCCCGCATCTCTTAGCTTAGTAATTTCTTTAAAGACAACTTTGCTAAGGTTAGGGTTCAATCTCCTTAGAAATTCCCTAGAAGGTTTTGCATTTTCGTCAACATTTATCCTATGCATGCATAATGAAGGGCTAATTCCCTTAAGATCATCAATAGAGTACCCCAAAGCTTTTCTATTATTTTTCAAGACATGCAAAAGTTTGGACGTTTCATGCTCATTCAAGGTTGCACCAACTATAACCGGATGTGTAGAATTAGACCCAAGAAACTCATACCTGAGATTCGAAGGTAGAGGTTTTAACTCTCCTTCGAATTCCTTACCTCTCGGCATTTGGTCTCCTTCACCTTCGCGAGCATCCAATAATTGTTCTCCTTCGGCCAAAGTCAAGTCACACATTTCCTCATCTTCTATATCCATTAGTGAGGTAAAAAGCTTACTAGAATTATCTAACTCCATGACTTCGCTTTCAAAAGATGTTAGCTCTAGATTTTCACAAAATATATCAAGCAAATTGCATTCAAAAGATGAAGTGGGAGCTTTCATGGCATTTTTCAGAAAAAATTTCAACTTTTCATCCCCTATCTTCAATTCAATAGACCCTTCTCCACATCTAATGACCGCCTCAACGGTGTTAAGAAAAGGTCTACCAAGAATAACGGGCATTTCTTGCTCGACATCCATTTCTAGCACATAGAAGTCAACGGGAATAAAGAATTTACCAACTTTAATAGGCACATCCCTAAGAACTCCCCTAGGGATTCTAGAACTTCTATCGGCTAGTTTCAATAAAATAGTAGTAGGATGGAGTTCACCCACATCAATTTGCTCAAACAAAGAATTGGGAATTAAAGAAATGCTAGCTCCCAAGTGACACAATGCTCTATCGATTTCGACCTTTCCTAAAGAGATAGGAATAGAAAAAGACTCATTATCTTGCATCTTTTTAGGCATTCGACTTTGAACAATAGCACTACACTCAACATTCAAGGCTACCATGCTAGATTCCTCAATAACCCTACGATTAGACACAATATCTTTTAAGAATTTTGCATATGTAGGGTTTTGAGTGATTACCTCATGGAATGGAAGAGTGATGTACAACTTTTTTAACATTTCCACAAATCGTTGGAAGTGAGCATCTAGCTTGCTTTTGTTGAGCCTTTGAGGAAAGGGGACCATTGGCATATATTTCCTCATCAAAACCGGCTCTTCTTCCTTTTTCTCCTCTTCCGTGGGGGTTTGAAGTTCAACTTTAAAATTTTCGTTGGCAACTTCCGCTTCTATCTCCTTAGAATTAGGGCTCAGTTTTCCTTAAGGGGAAGGCAAAACCTTTCCACTTTTCAATGTGATGGCATCGATATGTTCTAGGGAATTCACATCCGGTTGAGAACGGAGCTTCCCAATTTGCTTCATATGAGCATTTTCTTTAGCAAACCTTTTATTTTCGGCCACTAATTCCTCCATCTTCTTATTGGCCTCTTTTTGGCTTTCAAGCATTTGTGTCATCATAGCCATCATAGGATTATCTTGAGCATTGGAAAGCTTGCCCTTGTTGATGAGAATTCCCTTGATCATTCATAGGAGATTTGGCTTGATAAGACCTTTGAGAGTTCCCTTGAGAATATTGAGAGTTTTGGGTGGAACCTTGACCTTGAGTAGAATAAGAATTTTGCCCTTGATTTTGGTTGGAGCCATATCCTTTTCTTTGGTAATTCCCTTGATAGTTGTTTTGCCCTTGAGGTTTAGGAGCAAAATTAGAGTCATTGGCCATTCTTCTTTGCGGAGGCTCATAATTTCTTGTGGTAGGATTAGAATTTTGAGCATAATTTCTTTGTTGATTTACATAGTGGGCTTCTTCATACCCGTCATCATCATCTTCATATCTCCCATCGGGACAAGCTTTCGTAGAATGCCTCGTACTAGAGCATATGAAACAAGGTTGTTGGACCGGATTCTTCTCCCTTTCATTATTTGGTTTAGACACCTCCAAAGCATTTACCATACTTATCATTCCTTCCATTTTCTTGACCAAGTCACCAAATTGGTCTTTGGTCACATAATTCGAAGAATCCTCTCTAGACTTAGCCATTTTCTTGTGATCGACTCCTTGATATCTATCGGAATTTGTGGCGATCTTCTCTATGACTTTAAATCCTTGGCTCGCCGGTAAATCCATGATTGCACCGCCACTAGCCGTGTCCATTTGGCCTTTGGCCTCTTTGCTCATGCCTAGATAGAAATATCTCATAAGGTCGCTCTTCGAAAGTTATGGTGAGGGCATTCCCTCAAATAATGCTTGAACCGATCATAGGCTTGATGAAATGGCTCATTATCCCTTTGAGAGAAGGTCAATATAAAATCGGTGAATTTCTTTGTCCTCGACGGTGGAAAGAATTTGGAGAGAAATGCATTTGCTAGCTCGTTCCAAGTCCCAAAAGATCCCGGTTCTTGGTTTTGCAACCATTCTTTTGCATCTCCGTATAGTGAAGACGGAAAGAGCTTTAAGTACACGTACTCCGCGGGCACATTTCTTGGCTTGTATGTATGGCAATATTCTTGGAAGTTAGCCAAATGGGTAGAAGGATTCCCAACTCCTTGGTATTGATCATGAGTCACCATATGGACTAAGGAGGACTTCACATCAAAATCAAATGCATCTTCATCCGGAGGCACAATAGGCGAGCCATTCCCTTCAAGAGTAGGAGTCATATAATCCCCAACGGGTCTCTCATCATCCTCGTCATCATATCTATAATTTCTGAGATTCCTTTGAGGAAAGGGAGGATTCCGTATAGGATTTTGATCATCAACATTGTTCCGTCTAGCGGGAGGATTATCCTCCTCATCTTCCATTCTATAATTTCTAACATTTCCTTGAGGAGCGGGAGGGTTCTCTATCTCATCTTCCATTCTAAATCCCGGTGGTGTATAATGTATCAGATTTAAGAGCGGAGGTGGACAAGGTCTCGGACCTTGGAAAGCGGGAGGAATAGGAGCAAGAGGTGGAGGGTTCTTTCGAAGTCTACCTCTCCCTCTCTTAGCGGTTGGGTGAGGAGGGCGAGGGATGCTTGACGTTGAACCTAGCTCTACGTGTTTTTGCCCTCTAAATCTCGTGATCATTCAAAAGCCTGCAAGAACGAGGGAGATTCTTAGCAATGAAAGGCAAGAGAAATAAACACAATTTAAGCACAAAACAAGCAATAACTATCAAGTAAGGGAAGAGTAGACAAGCTAAATAATCTATTAGCACCTAGTTAATTAACCCATCCCCGGCAACGACGCCATTTGATCGGTCGATCATATAGCTAAAGTATTCAAATAAATCCAAATACTTATGCTAAGTCACGGTAATCAAAACATTTGTAATGACTCGGGGAAATCCGAGGTCGAACCCAAAGGATAGGTGATTAAACCAATAATGCTAAAGATATAATTAGGAATGTCTATGGTTTGGGGGGGGGGGTTTGTTCTTCCAAGAGAATTATAGTAGAGAGTACTATCAAAAAGTGGTTAACAATCAATTAAAAGATGACTAGGGATCTATTTCTCCACCTAGACAATTATTGTGACAATGAAATGAGACACCAATGATGAAATCACATGCACATGCTTAGAATTTAGCTCATGCAACATTTATACTAAGTTCAACTCGCGCTACAACTTAGTACAAAGGGGTTACATCTCGAATAGTACCTCACACTCGCGCTCTATTGGTACTATAGAATATGAATGTCTAGCCTCACACTCGCGCTCTATTGGCTAGATAATCATGCTCTTATTAAGTTCAAGCAATTCTCATTAGGTTTAAAAGTGTCATATAACTAACACAAAACTCTAATGCTTCTTCATTTAGTTCATTGAAGTCATGATGATCAACGTGAGCTACATCAAACATGAGATCAAGCAAAGTTCCTATTGAGGACATTTCACAAACACCTTATAGGCAACTTGAAGAGTTAAGTTCAAATGAAGAAGAAACATGTGCAAATCATTCATCAATAACATCCATAGTATTTATAATGTCACAAACATGTCTAGGGGATCCATAGATCCCCAACCAAGGTCACTACTCACTCATGGTGAGTTCATAAGCAAAAACATCAATGAGAGTGCAAAAACTCATATGGAAAAGGGAGTTTAGAAATCTAGAACCAATATGGAGATCCAATAACACTAGATGATTCGATCTTCGTGTTGTTGATGACTCTTAAATCTCTATCTTCTTTTCCAAGAAAACTGCTCCAAATACCAAGGAAATCTGCCTTGAAAATCCCCCAAAAAGTCTGTCCTTTGTTCAGAAACCCTAAGTTTCTATTTATAGCCCAGCAGTAAAAATCCTGTCTTGACGACTCAACCGGCCGGTTGAACTGGGTGAAGGATTTTGAGCCGGCCGGTTCGATCAGGAGAGTTTGGACGAGAACTTTCTGAGCATTTCAACCGGCCGGTTCATAAGGTGGAGGATATTCAGCCGACCGGCTCGAGCAGGGGAGGCTGATATGGGAACTCTCTGAGCTGTTGAACCGGGCGGTTCAAATTGTGAACAAAGCTCAGCCGGCCGATTTGATACCTCAGAGAGTTCGTTCCTTCTGGTCTCGACTTCAACCGGGCGGCTCGATAGAAGGCCAATATTCAGCCGGCCGGTTGGATCTCCTCCTTGGGCACTTTTTGCTCCAAAAGCTCGGTTTTGCTCCAAAATCACTGCTTACTTGTGTTCTTATCTTAAACTCTGTAATTTGCCTGAAATGAACCACAAAGCATCAAATAGCAAGTGAAATCGTGATAAAATGATCGAAACACTAAGCGTAGAGGTTGCCTAAAGTGCATATATTTTAGCGCTATCAAACAGCATTGCTCTAAACCTTGCGAAACAATTGATGAAGTCATGGAAGCGCACATTCAATTGCCTTAACCAAAAATCCGCAACAGTCAAAGGCGCTCAAAGGAGATACCAACGTCTCACAGTTCTCGCCCACTGCCCACACATAGGCTTGCAATCCAAAGTGCTTCAGAATAACATATTGGTCTCCATTTCCCCTCTTTTAAAATGATCACTTTTCAAATCATCGCCTGAAAGCAGTAGACGAAAAAGAAAACTGAATGTAATGCAATTGCAATATAACCTAGGAACGTATATGACAGAGTGCTATAAGTAAGGAAGCATGTAGACAAATCCTTCACTTGTCTAATTGAGAGGATGTGATATACAGGGTACTTGTATACATTTTCATAACATCAGCAAACAATTTATCAAACAGAATGGCATCTATAAGCAAGACACGAAGGATCATGCTTATACAAACTCCACATCATCATTGAGGCCTTTGCTTGATTTTCACTCATGTTTATTGCAGTGTCTGGCATACACTCACTTTTAAAATTGTCTAAGACAATAACTTCACTCATGTCTTCCACCTCATGGGCATATATCAGAGCCCTTAAACCACAGAAGCAGACAAGGCCTACAATTCATTTCACAACCAGGATTCACACATAGGATCCAACTACGGAGGAAAATCCGATAAAAACTCATAGCTACTATATACCAAAGTTAGTCTACACAAATAATACAAGCTGTTTCTGAAGCGATGACTACAGGGTTATCGTATCCAGGGAATTCTTTCCGTCGTTTAGACTTAAAGCAACCCATCTGTTGGATGCTTGCCTTCGCTACAATACATCACCAACATCATCTTAAACCTTGCAAGTTTCAGATACCAAGTTCTCAGCAGCTCAAACTCTATAGATTAGAAAACATACTTTGGTCTGCGGAATCATGGAGCACAGATTCGAATCCAGTACTTAAGAAATAAAACTCAAACCTCGACACCAATCCCTCATTTCAACAACCCTTGGAAAAAGAAAACCCTAGAAATCGAAATTAGCCTCAAATCGAAGACCTTTAGACGAATCAATAAAGCGAGGGAGCCGATTACCGAACTTAACGGAAAGAAATTCAACGACGGAAACGAACCGAAGTCAAGGGAGAACGTCCGCTCAGACGTTCTTGTCCAGCATTTACGAGAGAAAGTTCTCGCCTCGACATCCTCACTAAGCACGCTATCTCCCCAAGCTCGCCACCGCTACACAAAATCCCGTCCTCGGACGTCCCCAATTCTCTCCAAGAATGCAACCGGTGCATATGCCCTAAGCTTCACTTCATCACAAAAAGACTGACTATACTAAAATGAAGCAAGCTCTACTAAATCAATGTAACAAACATGTTAAACATTTTCAGTTGCATCACCAGCTAAATGAATTTCTCCATTAAGCTCTTCTCTAATAATATTGGTTGGATTGCTTATACTTTTTTCTTCATCAACCATCCATTCGAGTCTAGCAGCCCTCAAATTCATCAAATCTTCAGCGACCTCCTCTTCTCTAACTGATTCTTGCTTCCTCTGCGCAGCCAAAGACCAATCTTTTAAGGCAGATTAATGCTTCAATAGTATTAGGACTCACTGCCCAACGGTTCCAAATCGAACCTATGAGGCTATGCTGATATGAAATGATGATGAAAAAACGAAGTGCGCATAATGATGTGGTGGAAATGGGAGATGAAAAGAGCAAGTGAGGCGGCTGAACTGCTATTCTAGAATGTAGAGATCGGTAATTTAAATTGTTAGCTAGGATTTTTTAACAGGTTGAAATACTAGATTTAGGGGCCGTCCATTTGAACTGAAACTTATCTTATCTTAATTGATCTTAACTGATAGTAACTGATATTAACTTATATCGACTGATGTTAACTTATATTAACTGATAGTAACTTATGTTAACTTAACTTAAACTTATATTAACTGATGAATAGTAATATTAACTTACATTCATCATCATCATACCATTATGATGGTTGTGATGAGGATGATGAATAGTAATATGATGATGATGAATAGTATGATGATGATGATGATGATGATAGTGATGAATAGTAATATTATGATGATGATGGTTGTGATGATGGTGATGAATAATAATATTATGATGATGAATAGTAATATACTGATGATGATGATGAATAGTAATATCATGATGATAAATAGTAATATACTGACGATGATGATGGTTGTGATGAATAGTAATATGATGATGAATAGTATGATGATGTTATGATGATGAATAGTAATATGATGATGATGGTATGATGATGATGATGATATGATATGATATGATATGATGATGATGGTGATATGATGATATGATATGCTGATGGTATGATGATAACGATGATGATGATATGATGATGGTATGGTATGGTATGATATGATGATCATGGTGGTGGTATGATGATGATGATGATATGATGATGATGATGATGATATGATGATGATGATGGTATGTTGAAAGTAATTTATCTTATCTTAACTTAACTGAAACTTATATTAACTTAACTTGACTGAATGTAACTTATATTAACTGATATTAACTTATATTAACTTATGTTGATTGAAAGGAACTTATCTTATCTTAACCGTCAAAAACTTATGTTCAAATGGACATGGCCTTGTTCCATCAAAAAAAAATGGACATGGCCTTAGTTTAAATTGGGCTGCATAATTGTGCTTATTTAAATTCGGGTACAAGGGTCGAGTACAGGGGTCGGGTCGAGTCTCATTTATATCACCCTTACCCTCCCTATAGGTAAATCGGGTGGGTAAATTCAGGTTGAATCTGGGTCCGGGTCGGGTCTCGGGCGGGGCCTTCAACGGGTCACCCGAAGGGCTTTTCACCCAACGGGTGAGATGCCGACGCCTAATATGAGCCTTGAGGAACTGGGGAGGAAGGCATCTCCTGGTTGGTCTCCTTTAGATGGCTTTCGTTCAGGCATCGTTGGCCAATCAAGTAATCATTTCCAAGGGTTCCCTTGTCCCTTCTATTCTAGGTTTGCCTTTATAGCGGAAAAACCTTTAAATTCAAATTTTTAGTAAAACTAATGATCCGGTTGAATCCGGGTCAAGTTTCTTGATTCGACGAAAGATGTTGTATAAGGGCATATGCAGCGGTGGAGTTCTCGACGGGATTTGGGGACGTTTGACCTCGCTTTGTTGTGCAGCCATGGAGTTCTCGATGAGATCGCTTGCTGGAAGAGGATTTCCGTCCGAGGACGTCCGCGCAGAAGTCTCCTCGAGGATGGCTGAGGGAACGTTCTCCGAGTAGGGAGAGAGCTGTCGCGACTGAATCGGCGAGTGAGGGAGAGTGTTGGATGTTTAATTCAGCCCAACTCACGCCCAATAAACAAAACCCTAAGTCCAATATCAAAAACCCTAACGGACAAGTATTTTAAACTGTTAGATCAGATCCAGATCTGATCTAACGGTACAGATTAATTTCCAATAGATATATATCAAAAAAATTTGAAAAAACTCGAAATAATTTTAAAAAATAAATTCAAAAATCTGATCTAAATAAAGTAATTACCAACGCGAATATTTCAAATTTTTTTGAAAAAATCCGAAAAAATTTAAAAAATTTAATTCAAATCTACATACAATTCCCTATAAATATATCATTCATTTCAACAACAATTCACACCAAAGTTGCTTACACTAATATTTCTTTTTCATTCCTCTCATAATCTTTCTCATATTTTCTATTTATTTTCAATCTCATTTATTTTGAAACATGTCTAGCAATTGGTCTATGTCCGAAGATGTGAAACTCTGCATATCTTTTTGTCGTCAGTCGGTTGATCCAATTTTCGGCAACAAACAAAAAGTTGATAAGTTGTGGGAAAAAGTTCACACCGATTTTCAAGAAATTTGGGTCATGGGATCGGATGAAATAATTACAACTGATGCTAGGTCTCAATCTGCTCTTCAATCACGTTTTGCTAAGCTAAAGCCGAATTTGATTCTTTGGGGCTATTGTATTTCGTATGCTAAAAGAAATCCAGAATCGGGATGCAATGTGCAAGATGAGGTAAATTATTCGCGTAAATTGTTAAATACAATTTTTATATTATAATATATTGATTATGATTTTAAATTTTGAATATTTAATTCATAGATAAGGAAAGCACAAGTACTATATGTGACAAAAAAAGAAGAAAACATTCATACATTTTGATTGTTGGGAACAAGTCAAAAATTATCAAACATTTGCAATTACCGAAGCAAATACTCCCCCTTCTTACACATATCAAGATAGTCCGGTAGTCGAAGAAGTGCAAACATATGAAGTACCTCCAAGTCCAGCCTTTGAATTACTCCGATTTTGTACACCCGAAAGCAACCCTGGAAGTTCCTCGAGTCTGATTAGGCCGCCCGGAGTGAAGGCGGCCAAGGAAGCTAGAAGAAAAGGTAAGAAAGTCGCAAATCCTTTCACCAATGAGGCTTTGTTGACCATTGCAAAAACTCAAAAGAAATTTCTCGATTTGAACCAAAAGCAAATGGAGAATGACTGGAAATTGCAACAACAAGCTTTTAACCTTGCAAAAACGGAGGAGGCAACTAAGATCATGCAAATGAATACATACGTGATGATGACTCCAAAGTCCAAAAGATAGTTCTCGAAGAGGAAGGCTGTCATCCTGCGAGAGTATGAGGAAGACGAAGCTGGCGATGACCGAGATGCTTCCGAAGATTATTCAGACTGTTACCGTCTGACATTTTAGTTAGTGTATTTTCAATTCCTTAAATGTTATTTTCATTCTGTTATGTATTTTCATTAATGTAAGTTCAATTCTTTTTAAATTTATGTAATGACAAGAGTTTTCAATTATGCATTACCAATTGAAAATACAACAAACGTAAATTGAAATATAACACATAAATTCAAATGCAACACACAAATTCAAATACAACATACAAATTCAAATGCAACACAACTTAAACAATTATCTTCATGTTGGTAACATAGTTCCTAATTGTTCAATGGTTTCCATAAACCAATTATGTTTCACCGGATCATTTTGCAACTCTGTGTGGAGATATGCCGATTGAAGAGTTGTCAAGCGATTACCAAATACTTCTGACTATTGAGCTCTTCCGCCTGGATCATGAAGATATCGATTACCATTCTGATATGTCGGACCGTGAAAGCACTGTGAGGATTATGTGGATCTTCCGCCTCTTCAACTTCCATAAACTCGTCGTCTATAAATTCTTCCTCAACAATCATGTTATGCATTATGATGCAAGCCAACATAATTGTTTTCAAAAAAAATTTTCTATGACACATACATGCATGACGGATTATCGCCCAACGGGATTGCAAGATCCCAAAGCACCTCTCGACATCTTCGCGGTACGACTCTTGTTTCTTTGCAAAGAATTTCTCAGGATCACCTTGTGGATTGGGAATTGTTTTCACAAAGGAAGAGTACCTTGGATAAATCCCGTCAGCTAAATAATAACCGGCGTCGTATGTGTTCCCGGTAACTTTGTATGTCACCTGAGGGCAGATTCCAGCGAGGAGCAGATCAAAAATGTCTGATTGATATAAGACATAGATATCATTTTGTGCTCCTGTACACCAATGAAAGTATGACATATCCATGTGTCGTACGATGCTACTGCCTCTAAAATAATGGTTAGGGGTCCTTTACGACCTGAATATGCCTCTTGCCAAGATGATGGGCAGTTCTTCCACTCCCAGTGCATACAATCGATGGTTCCAATCATACCAGGGAATCCTCGTTGCTCTGCCCTTTGTAACAGTCGGCTCAAGTCAGCTGCATTCGGAGAGCGTAGATAATGATCTCTGTAACGTTCAGATACTTGAGCACACCACTTCTTCATGCACTCTATGGTGGTTGATTCGCTCATCCTTGTGAGCTCGACACATTGATCAGCACATGAGCTGTATGCCAACATTCGTATATCAGCAGTCATCTTCTGCTCCTGAAGGAGACCAAGTACTCCAGCCTCATCAAGTCACTGATGCCAATATTCATCATGATTGCAAAGCTTGGTCTTGATACGATTAAATAGGTTGCTGCTCATTCGGTACCGTCGTCAGAAGTCGATTTCGAAGAAATTGGGACGATCAACGAAGTAGTCTTCCAACAGATTCTGCCCCCTTGATCCCCTTTGCCTTTGTCGGTTTGGTTGCCGACGGTGTGACACATCAGCTTCATCCCCCGCCGTTGCAATAACAACGGCATTCATAACGAACGAGTTAGCCGTCTCATTCATTTGTCTCCTTCTTCGTCTGGATTCCATAAAACCTTAATTGAAATTGAAAAAATTCATGATAGAAATGAGTGACTAACAAGAATATCAAAGAAATTGAGACGAGTTTAGGAAGTGTGTGAGGGTGTGTTTCAATGAGAAGAGAAATCTTGTTTTTATAGATATTTGGACTTTATCTTTGTGTACATGTGTCTAATAATAATTGGATAAAAATCTTATCGAAATTTGACTACATTATTGATAAATAATTCACATAAGAGCATTTCAAAGAGAACAAAATTTTCAAAAATAATAATTTTTTATTCATAAAGAATAATAGAAAGTTCTCGATGAGTAATAGAAAAAAGGGAAAAGTACAAAAGGGGTAGCGAACTACCACTCATTTTCAACTTTTTGTCGGAACTATTAAAATTTCCAAAAAGGGGTAGCGAACTACCACCCATTTCCAACTTTTTGTCAGAACTATTAAATTTTCCAAAATGGCTGCGAACTATATAAATTTTTTCCAAAATGGGTGCGAACTATATAATTTTTTTCCAAAATGGGGTAAAACCTATATAATTTAACGGAATTATAAACACCGTTAACGGTGTTAGAACCCAGTATTGTTTTTTTATTTTCCAACAATTATTAGATTATATTACTAGAGTTTTGTATATAAGTCATTATCATAAGATTTGGGAATAATAAATCCTTTTTAATTACCCAATGAACATACCTTAATATTCCTTTTTGAATTACTTAACACGGCTTCATCTAGTCCATGAGTTGTCCTTCATTGAACTGGAAATGAAAATAAATTTTCTCTTTTTACAGTTATTAGAATCGAAGGATTATTGTATAATGTGTTAAAGGATTATTTCTCATTGATTAGAATCGAAGGATTATTGTATAATGTGTTAAAGGATAATCCCTCAACTGAAAATTCACTTTCATTCCCAGATCAACTAAGGACAAGTCATGGACTAGATGAAGTCGAATTAAGTAATTCAAATTTCAAAAAGGAATATTAAGGTATGTTCGTTGAGTAATTGAAAAGAACTGATTATTCTCAAATCTTATGATAATGACTCATACACAAAATTCTAGTAATCTAATCAAATAATTGTTGTGAAAAGGAAAAAAAATAAATAATACGGAGTTATAACACCGTTAACGGTGTTTATAATTCCGTTAAATTATATAGGTTTTACCTCATTTTGGAAAAAAAATTATATAGTTCGCACCTATTTTAGAAAAAATTTATATAGTTCGCACCCATTTTGAAAAATTTATATAGTTTTGACAAAAAATTGAAAATAGGTGATAGTTCGCTACCCTTTTGGAAATTTTAATAGTTCTGATAAAAATTTAAAAATGGGTGATAGTTCGTTACCTTTTTTATACTTTTCCCTGAAAAAATTACTTCTTGCTAAAACTCTCGATGAGATAAAATGCTCCTGCAGTTGCGTATGCCCGGATAGATAAGGCTCCGAAAATTTTGCAGAGCTTCAATTCGCTCGTTGTTTGACCTCGAAAATGGCGTCCAAGCTTCTTCCTCAGGTACTCTTTCTGCATTTCAACTTTTGATTTTTTTTTCTTCCACTTGGCCTTTATCGAATTAAGTGTCGCTGGAGCTGTAAATTGATGCTATTCTTTTTTGCAGGCAATGGTGATGATGCAGAAGAGCGCTAGTCCGAAGAATCTAGGGTTTCTGATGGCATCCACGAGCGTGAATTGGAACCGATCATCGGTTTCCAGGGTTAGTGTTGTGGTTAACGGACTTAATTTCAAGCCGATAGTGGCGTCTCAGGCGAGAAGGTCAGTACTTGCGAGAGTGGATGCAGAAGAGGGAGCTGGAGCGAATGAGACCGCTGAAGAAGAAGGTGCGGTTTCTGAAGGTGCTGGAGAAGAAATTGAGTCCAGAGAAGCAGAGGTTAAGGTGCCTAGAACGCAAAAGGGTTAAGCTTGGAGACGTCATGGGGGTATGCTTTGGATTTTGCTTGATTATCTAGCATTTGAGTTCTGAAAAGTTGTCGTGGTTTAGGTTATCACTATTATGTTGCAAATTTTGAGCTGAAATATCCAGTCGATTTTTCTGCGAATGGTGTTTGGATGTGTGGAAGATAGTGTCGAGATTATCAAAATTTGTCGTTTGATAAGTCAAAATGGTGTAAAGTAAACGATCACTCGTATGTTTTTCTCTTTTTGTTGAATGTAGACATGGGCGCATGTTATGTTAACAGAAAAAGATTGTTAGTTGTATTCCTTGTGGCATTCGTATTTTGAGTCGTTCAATGGGGATGTAACTTGTGATTTAACGGCTTGAAGATTATAGTCAAATGTGTTTTGTGAACAGTTATGGTATGTGTGATTTGTGGTGATGGGGGCTCTCGACATTCAGAGGTGGAAAACTAGCATTAGCCACAGGAAATGAGCGTCAGTATCATGAAACTCTTCGTACCCTTGATTAGAGAACTTGTCTTCATGGTGATTGGTTTGAGCATTAAGATCTCCATGTGCAAAATGGTTGTGGAGTGACTGTATTCGCAAGTTTACATTTTTCATCTTCAAATGGATGCCAATTTGCGGAAATGCGTGAATGTTTTTTTTTATGTTGGGCTTATTCAATTTGGTGTACATCTCACACGCATCAATGTGAATAGATCTTGAATTCTGTATATGTTGATGTGGCTTATTATTTTCTGTTTTTTCTATGTATAGATCTTGAACAAGAAAGCAATTGAGGCCTCTGATGCACTTAGGCCGATTCCAGATCTAAGGACTGGGGATATTGTTGAAATCAAATTGGTAAATTGTGTTGTATGCTCTAGTTATGGTAAGCTTAGCTGTAGTTCTTCTCTGATTTTTGATATGTTGAATTGAATCATTAAAGGAAGTTCCTGAGAATCGAAGAAGGTTGTCTATATATAAGGGAAAGTCATCTCTAGACAGAATGCTGGTATCCACACGACTATTCGCATTCGGAGGATCATTGCTGGTGTAGGAGTTGAGATTGTCTTCCCCATGTAAGGATCTTTCCAATGTTATGTTGCATACCTATGTCCAGAAATTAAATAGACCTGTGATATAATTGATATTGCTGAGAAAGCCTTAAAACTTCCTTTATCAGGATATTCGTCCCAATACATTAAGGACTTGTCTATAATACTGAAAAGATTAGGTTCTAAACTGTAATTAGTTTGTTCTGTTTCCCTATCTATTAAAAATGGTCCCCTGCAGTCTCACACTGCAAATGCTATTTTCAGCATATACATCTTTTCAATTCTTACCTTGATTTCAACATCTCTGCAATTCCAACAATTGTATCAGTGAAAGTTGTCAATCTTTCACTGAACATTCTCATGGTATCAAGAGCAGTGATCTTCCTGGGATCTGAATCTTGATTGTTGATTTTTTTTTTCTGCCCTTTGAGCTTCTTTGAACTCCTCAGTTTCTCAGACCCATGGACACCACTGAATTGAGTTCTGATGCGATGACTGTAACTCTTGCAGCGCCGCCAACTCGTGTGCTTCCATCCTCGGGTACTGATCTTTTTAATCCCGCTGATGACCCTTTCTTTGTGAGCAACAATGAAAATGTTGGAGTCTCACTTGTTTCTCAAAAACTTACTGGCGCTGAAAACTATATTCCCTGGAGTAAATCCATGGCCAGGTCCCTTGGCATCAAAGCCAAACTTGGCTTTATTCAGGGATTATTTCCCAGGCCTAAGGATGATCCTTTAGCGCTAGCCAGATGGGAACGATGCAACAATATAATTCTATCATGGATAGCCAACTCAGTTTCAGAGGACATCAGTGCCTCCTTGGTTCACTCCATCAGCTGCATCCAAGTTTGGAATGATCTGCAAGACTGTTTTGGAGGAGACAACTCAATGAGGGAATATTCCATCTCAAAAGATATCAGCTTATTGATGCAAGGTGAGATGAATGTTCCTACTTATTTTGGTAAGCTATTACAACTATGGGGTGATGAAGATTCCTATGAAAATTGTGATCTATGCACTTTTGGGGAACAATGCAAATCAACAAAATGTATGACTGAAAAGAAGATGAAAACAAGGATTCAAAAATTTCTAATGGGGCTTAATGATATTCATTCTCAAATCAGAACTCAAATTCTTGCTACTCGACCTACTCCTAGCCTAAATGAAGCATACTCCCTTGTGGTGTCTGATGAAGATCAAAAGAAATTGACCCAACCAATTGTAGTAGAGGCTTCTGCACTTTACAGTTCTTTCACTAACACCAATGACAGGACATTTGTTCACCACAATGCAAGATCTCAACCTTCAAATGATAGACAGTATGGCAACACCAAGTCTTCTACTACTCCAAATCTTCCAAACAGTCAAACTGGTACCCGCAACAACAGAAATAGAAGATCTCTATTCTGTACACATTGTCAACTTCAAGGACATTTGAAAGAATTCTGCTACAAACTAGTGGGATATCCACCAGGCCACAAGCTCTATAAAGGAGGTTCATCTCCCAATTATAGAGGGAACAAACATTCCGCTAACAATGTCTCTTCTTCATCAACTATTACTAATGCTTTTAGTACAGGAAAAGTACCTGCAGGATCTGATGATTCTTCTCACAGTCAGCTCAGTCAAGTCCAAGATCAATTAACCAAGCTATTACACCTGTTCAATCAACAAGAACAAAAGGATACAAGTCAGTCACACTTGGCAAGTATTACTTGTTTTGCAACTACAAAAGTTGACAATAATACTTGGATTTTGGACAGTGGTGCAACAGACCACATTACACCACATATGCATTCTTTTATCTGATGTTACTCTTCTGAAAATTCCCTATGAAGTACTAATGCCTAATGGTACCAAGGCTATAGTTACTCACACTGGCAGTTATACCATTACTGATAAACTAACCATACATGAAGTTCTTCTCGTCCCAGATTTCAAGTTCAACCTATTATCTATAGGAAAGCTCATTGCTAACTCAGCTCGCATTGCTCGGTTTATTAACAATAAATGTTACATTCAGGACCAAGCAACACAAACTATCCTGGGGATTGGTGAGCTGATTGAGGGTCTCTACCAGTTAAAAGGCTCGCGCACACATCTCAGCTTAGCATCCATTTCTCAAAAGGATCAACTCTCGCTATGGCACTATAGACTTGGTCACCTATCTCTTAAAACTCTAGCAACAACTTTGAAAAACAATTTTCCTACTATGTCATGTAATAAAGAAAAGTTTTGTTGTGATATTTGTCCTTTGGCCAAACAAACAAGACTGCCATTTCCCAGCAGTCATATACACTCTACTCAGACTTTTGAACTCATTCATGCTGATATTTGGGGACCTTTTGGTACTCCCACATCTACAGGAGCAAGATATTTCCTCACCTTGGTGGATGACTATTCAAGAACAACCTGGACTCATCTAATGTCTACAAAACAGTCTGCTGCTACTCTGATCATCAAATTTTTCAAAATGGCTGTCACTCAGTTCACAAAGAAAATCAAGGTACTCGGAACTGACAATGGAACTGAATTTTTCAGTCATAACCTCTCTCAGTTTCTAACTAATGAAGGATGCATTCATCAATCATCTTGTGTCTATACACCGCAACAAAATGGTGTTGTGGAAAGGAAACATCGACATTTATTAAATGTGGCTAGAGCTCTCAAATTTCAAGCAAACTTACCAGATTTCTTTTGGGGAGACTGTGTGCTTACAGCCACATATCTGATCAACCTTCTTCCATCAGGTTTGCTCTCTGGTCAGACTCCCTATGAAATGCTGTTTGATCATCCTCCTTCATATGATCACTTGAAAGTCTTTGGTTCCCTGTGTTATGCAACAACTATTAGCGCTGGAAGGAAGAAGTTTGATAGTAGGGCAGATGTATGCATTTTTGTGGGATATCCACATGCTCAAAAAGGGTACAAACTATTTTCCCTAAAATCTCACGCATACTTGGTTAGTAGAGATGTTATATTTCATGAAAACCGGTTCCCTTTTGATGATAACTTTGCAAGTTTACCAGTGGTATCAGCTGTACCTCTCCCTCAATGTACTACCTCTGATATCTTACTGGACTCATATCCTCTTAAATACTCATCCAGTCCTGCTGCACAGAGTGAGACAATCACTGAGATCCTTCCTTTGAACACTGAATCTACAGCACAAGAGCCCCTAA
This sequence comes from Rhodiola chrysanthemifolia, assembly GCA_033675395.1. Lineage (NCBI taxonomy): Eukaryota > Viridiplantae > Streptophyta > Magnoliopsida > Saxifragales > Crassulaceae > Rhodiola > Rhodiola chrysanthemifolia. The sequence goes on from CM066204.1 coordinate 38,236,776, forward strand.
ACTCTGATACTTCCTCCACTCATGAAGAGAATAATACACTTCCTAATGATCCTCCTATTGTCAGAAGATCGCAAAGGATTCGTAAGCCTTCTACTCTTTTAAAAGATTTTGTCTGTGGGAATTCTACAGTAAAATATCCTATAGCTAACTTTGTTGGATATTCCAAGTGTTCTCCTACTCATAAGAGGTATATATTTCAAACATCAAATTCTATGGAACCTACCTCCTACGCTCAAGCTTGCAAAGATCCAAGGTGGGTTAAAGCTATGGAAGATGAAATCCATGCCCTGCAAACAAATAATACTTGGCAGGTTGTTCATCTCCCTCAAGGCAAAAATGCAGTTAGCTCAAAATAGATTTTCCGTGTCAAAAAACACTCAGATGGCACCATTGAACGATATAAGGCGAGATTGGTTGCTAGAGGATTTTCTCAAGAAGAAGGGCTCGACTATACTGAAACCTTTGCTCCAGTGGTTAAAATGACCACTGTGCGCACTGTTTTAGCACTTGCTGCATCTAAAAACTGGCCTCTATTCCAATTAGATGTTAACAATGCATTCCTACATGGTGATCTTCATGACGAGGTATACATGACCTTCCCCCTGGTCTTTTCACAAAGGAAAAACAAGCTGGGATGGTTTGCAAACTAAACAAGAGTATCTATGGCCTCAAACAGGCTCCCAGACAGTGGTTTAGCAAATTTACCGATGCCTTATTATCTTATGGTTTTCTACAAAGTTCTAATGATCATTCACTGTTTACCTTTGATCACAATGGGGATTTTCTAATTCTCCTAGTTTATGTGGACGATGTTGTCATTACTAGCACCTCTACTCCTCAAATCAACAAGGTAAAGGCTTTCATACATACTGAGTTTCAAATAAAAGACCTAGGCTATCTCAAATACTTTTTGGGCATAGAGGTGGCCAGATCCTCCTCTGACATTTTCATCAATCAAAGACAATATGTGCTAGACTTACTCAGTGAGGTAGGACTTCTAGCGTGCAAGCCTAGTTCTACACCAATGGACATCAAGCAAAAATTGGGACTTTCTACAGCAACACCTCTATCAGATCCTACACAATATAGATTAATAGTTGGAAAGCTTGTGTACCTACATGTCACAAGACCAGATATTGCCTTCCCAGTTCACATCTTCAGTCAATTCCTTGCAGCACCAACAACTGAGCATCTTCAAGCTGCTACAAGGGTTCTTCGGTTTCTAAAACAGGCTCCGGCTCAAGGTTTATTTTACCCGGCAGGAGTTCCTCTTAGCCTCGAAGCCTTCTGTGATGTCGACTGGGCATCATGCCCTTTGACTCGTCGCTCCACCACTGGCTATGGCATCAGACTTGGCAATTGTCTTGTTTCCTGGCGAACTAAGAAACAGGCGACTGTCTCGAGATCCTCAGCCGAGGCCGAGTATCGGGCGATGGCTCATGCGTGCTGCGAACTTGTCTGGTTAGTTGCTCTTCTGCGGGATCTTCGAATCACGATTCCGACACCAATCAAGCTCTATTGTGACAATATGGCAGCGAATCACATAGCTCGAAATCCCGTCTTCCATGAGAGGACGAAACACATTGAATTAGACTGTCATGTTGTCCGGCAGCACTTCCAATCTGGCCTCATCTCTCCACACTTTGTCAAATCAGGCATGCAACCGGCGGATATGTTCACAAAAGCTCTCCCCGCTGATGCGCTCCATCGATTCGCCATCCAGCTTGGCGTCTCCAACTTTCTCCACGGCCAAGCTTGAGGGGGGGGGGGGGTATCAGGATATTCGTCCCAATACATTAAGGACTTGTCTATAATACTGAAAAGATTAGGTTCTAAACTGTAATTAGTTTGTTCTGTTTCCCTATATATTAAAAATGGTCCCCTGCAGTCTCACACTGCTAATGCTATTTTCAGCATATACATCTTTTCAATTCTTACCTTGATTTCAACATCTCTGCAATTCCAGCAATTGTATCAGTGAAAGTTGTCAATCTTTCACTGAACATTCTCACTTGGCAACTAAAAATGGTAATTTGAAAGTTGCGCCCTAATTTGAAAATATGACTGTAGGCACTAAAAGTTTAAGGACCAAATCAAGATTATTAAAGTATAAATGGGCTGGCCCACAAGGGATATTTGGGTCAAAGCTACAAGCCCGGTCCATGAGTCAGACTCAACCCAAAGCACGGGCCCAATCTCAAGCCCACTAGTGAACTCTATAAATAGAGCACTTCACTTCACAAAGAAAGACATTCTGAAGTCGGAGAAGAAAACAGAGAGAAGAGAGCTCTAAAAGGAAGCGTCAGCCGCCAGCAACCGACAAGTACGTGAGATCAAGTCATCAAGACCCTCGCTACGCAAGTGACGTTGCACTACGCCTTCATCCACCGTCATCTACTAGAGCATCCAACCGCAACGCAAGCACGTGAGACCAAGTCCCCGCGACCCTTACTTCGCTGCGCATGTGAGATCAAGTCATCAAGACCCTCGCTACGTAAGACACGTTGCACTACGCCCTCATCCGCACACATCAAGCTGAGTAGACCGAAGCAAGCAATACAGTAGAATCAGAGGAGCATTTGAGATTACGAACACAACTTCCGCTTCAAGCATAAATCATTTGTAAAACATTATTTTGTATTTGATACGAAATATTGTGACGCTACAAATTTTGGTGAACCCGACGTGAAATTCTCTACCTCTCATCCCTACGCTAAAGCTAAGATGTCTGCTCAACCTACCAGTCCACAAACTCCCAAGAAGACTTACGCCGCAACCGTGGCTCAACCGACCGGCATCTGCACAAGAGGGATGACCCAGAGGATGGCCGTCAATGCCGCTGCTGCAAGCTTACGAGCTTCTCAAGTACCAACGAGGGGACGCACATATACCGTTGCTTCCATCATGGCTGCAGCTACGGCAGTGATCGCCTCCAACTCCCCACGACACAAGGAAAGTGCAAAAGCTGACGGAACACCCTCACCAAAAGCTAAGGTGGCTCTGCCAGAACAAGCCGAGACACCCAAACCCTGTGTAGCTTCTGTCATGACCATAGGCACCAAGACCATGGAGGAGCAGATGCAAGAACTAAGAGAGATGCTCGAGCTAGTCCTGAAAGACAACCAGGAGAAGAACAAGAAGCTTGAAGAGCTCCAGAGAGAGGTGATTGGGCTCGGGAAACAAAAGGTTGAAGAAGTCAATCCGACGATAGAAGATGATGACGCTAATAAGATGATCCCTGTAGAAACCAACAGGAACGGAGGTGTCGCGTGCAACGAAGACCAACTTCAAGTGCTGATAGCCAACGCGGTCAAGAGCCAGCTAAGTGGAGATTCTTCTGGTGGTGCACGCTGTGCCAAACCCTACAGCAAGAGGATAGACGGTCTGCGCATGCCACAGGGATATCAGCCCCCCAAGCTCCAACAGTTTGACGGTAAAGGAAGTCCAAAGCAACATGTTGCCCACTTCGTAGAAACGTGTAACAACGCGGGAACTGAAGGGGATCTGCTGGTCAAACAATTTGTACGGTCTCTAAAGGGCATTGCTTTCGATTGGTACACTGACTTGGAGGCGGAGTCTATTGACAGCTGGAGTCAGATGGAGGACGAATTCTTCAACCGATTCTATAGCACCAGAAGGGTTGTCAGTATGAGTGAACTGACGAATACGGAACAATGGGAAGAGGAACCTGTGGTTGACTATATCAACCGATGGCGTTCATTGTGCCTTGAATGTAAAGATCGCATCAGCGAGACGTCAGCTGTAGAGATGTGCATCGATGGAATGAACTGGGATTTGCTATACATCCTTAAAGGTATCAAACCTAGGAATTTTCAAGAGTTAGCCACACGTGCACACGACATGGAAATCACCGTGAAAGGACATGGAAGGAATCACATATCCTCGTCAAAAGCCATCATCGATAAGAGGGAATACAAAAAGTCCGAGAAGGTCATCAAAAATGCTCCAAAAGAGGCCATGGCCATCAGCACCAACGACGCTCCTGTGAAGATATCATCGAAACCAAAGCAGGAGAAGAGGAAAGAAGTCACCTCAAGAGACTTCAAGCGCACGAAGCCTACACTGAAAGAATTACAAGCCAAGAAGTATCCGTTCCTTGACTCAGATCTGTCAGGCATGCTCGATGACCTTTTGGAGAAAGGCATCATCAACTTACCAGAAGCAAAACGCCCAGATGAGGTCAACAAGCCGAATGATCCCAAATATTGTCGCTACCATAGATTGGTTAGCCACAGTATCGAAAACTGTGTCACCCTCAAGGAGCTTATAATGAGATTAGTCAAAGAAGGACGCATCGAGCTCGACACAGATGAAACAATAGAAGCAAACCACGCCTCTGTGACGACTAGTTGCGACTCGCTTTGCAAGCCACAAGAATGGTGCATGCAGCAAATCCAATTTGGCACCCTTGAGCCAACAAAAGTGTGGATATCAAAGCCATCTATTGAAACTCATGTGATCATGAAAGAGGTTGAATGCATGAAGGATGATGAAGGATGGACTCTTGTAACTCGAAGAAGATCAAAGAAGCAAGTCAGTCCACAACCAGAACCTGTCCGCCGGAAGAAGAAGCAGGTGACCAAGGAGAAACCACGTCAGGTGAAAGGGGAGAAAAGGCTCAAGAGGAGTCTGAGGTCACATATACTGCCTATTGATCCTTTGAAGCAGATTCCACCAAATCCCATTATCTTAAGAGACTTCTGTCCGGAGGATTACTTCGATAAAGTTGGTGTCAACACAACCTCAGCGGCAATAAGCGAAGAAAATGAAGAAGAACGGAAAGCTGAGCGGAAGAATGAGGCTCCAACCACGAAGACACAACCACCTTCGGATCCTCAAGATGACGCTGATGTGCTTGATATCCTGGAAACTCTCCCTAAACACGAGCAGTGGGAGCAGATCTTCCACTTACCAGAGGAATCACGACAACAAATAGCGCAAGCACTCCTACATCCAAAGTTGAAGGAGGACATCATCAACGATGCAGAAAAGCTAAAGAAAAGTCAAGCCAAATGCACCTCTTGCAACACGACCTTGACATTTTCTGACGAAGATCTTCTCCTTGGATCCAAACCTCACAACAGACCTCTGTATGTCACAGGCTACATTCGAGGACAAAAGGTGGGAAGAATCTTGGTGGACGAAGGCTCTGGAGTAAACCTCATGCCAAAAGAAATCATGGACTTATTGGGAATCACTATGGACGAACTCTCTAATAGCCAGCTTTTAATTCACGGATTCAACCAAAAAACTGAACGTGCGATTGGCATGATCCGTGTCAATCTAGCAATTGGAGAGCTATCTGCTGATACCTTGTTTCATGTCATTGACGTTAAAACTTCATTCAAGTTGTTACTCGGTCGACCATGGAAGCATGAGAATGGAGTTGTTGCATCAACTCTTCACCAATGCTTGAAGTATTATCGTGACGGTGAAAGAAAGATAAATGGGGACGTCAAACCATTTACCAAGGCAGATTCATTTTTTGCAGATGCTAAGTTCTTTGAAGAAGACGGTGTGTCAAGTGAACTACTGCCATCAATCATCCCTTCCACTAGAGAAAACGATAAGGAAAGACCGAAAGCAAACCAAAACCGGCCGAAAATAAAATCAGAAATTGAATCAAAAGCTAGGAACAGGCCATGTGTCATGACACTTGTACAAACGCGAAGGCCGACTCCTGAAAGCGCGCTCCCTATCTTGCGATATATACCTAAATCTCGACGTAAAGCAGGACAAAGACCTTTGGAAGACTGTCAAAAAGCAGAGACAAGTTTTGCAGATCAAAAGAAGGTCAAAAGGGTGGTCAAACAAGAATGGGTGGCGAAAGTAGTCATTCCATTACCCAGCTCAAATACAACACAGGTTCTGAGGCCTCCGCTAGAAGGATTCATTTCGGAGTCAATCGAACCACATGAAGGGAATGCAAGTTTGGTGGGAAAATTCGGTCCAAACGCATATAAGTTGATGGAGAAGTCAGGATACGATTTCAAGAGACCAGCTATGCTCGGAGAAGTAATCAAACCTCATCCTTACAGTCTCAACCAAATTCACGGAACGGCTCACAAACATGCTGGTCTAGGTTATGAGCCTCCACCACCTGTGAAAATTTCCGCTCGTCGTCAAAAAGGTTCTACATCAGCTCACCAAGTCACTGCAGATGAAATCGAAAACAATAAAGAGGAAGACATAACAGAGTGTGATGTAGCGACATCCTACCGTAACAGCCGAAGAAGTTCCAAATGAAGTCGAAGAAGTAGAGGCTGATCAAGCTCCGGAGGTACTCGAAGACGGGGGGCAATCAACTGTTGACGACTTGAAAGAGGTGAATCTTGGAACCGCTGAAACTCCACGTCCAATATATATTAGCACCCTCCTAACCGAAGAAGAAGAGGAGCAGTACCTCAAATTGTTGGCAGAATACAAGGACGTTTTCGCTTGGAACTACACAGAAATGCAGGGGCTTAATCCAAAGATAGCTTTGCACCGTCTAACGATCAAAAGGGGAGTCAGACCAAAGAAGCAGTCCCAACGGCGATTCAGGCCAGAGCTGGTTCCTGAAATTGAGAAAGAAGTTAATAAACTCATCGACGCAGATTTCATTCGCGAAGTTAAATATCCAACGTGGATAGCCAATATTGTTCCAGTAAGGAAGAAGAATGGGCAGCTGCGAGTGTGCGTGGACTTTCGAGATCTCAACGAAGCATGTCCAAAGGATGACTTCCCCCTACCAGTTACGGAGCTCATGATAGATGCAACAACTGGGCATGAAGCTCTCTCCTTCATGGATTGCACGGCTGGATACAACCAGATACACATGGCGCCTGAAGACCAAGATGCTACAGCATTCCGAACTCCGAAAGGGATCTTCTGCTACAAAGTCATGCCTTTTGGCCTAAAAAATGCGGGAGCCACATATCAGCGTGCGATGCAAAAGATTTTCGAGGACATGATGCATAAAACGATAGAATGTTACGTCGATGATGTGGTGGTCAAGTCAAAAGCCAGGAGCGACCACATCCAAGATCTTCGTACGGTCTTCGAAAGACTCCGAAAGTGCCAGCTCAAAATGAATCCACTCAAATGTGCGTTTGGCGTCACATCGGGGAAATTCCTCGGCTTCGTAGTCACACACAGGGGCATCGAAATAGACCAGACAAAAATCAAAGCTATTCAAGAAATGCCCGAACCAAAAAGCTTAAAAGAACTGCGCGGATTGCAAGGACGACTGGCTTACATACGAAGATTCATCTCCAACCTCGCAGGGCGTTGTCAACCATTCAGTCATCTCATGAAAAAGGATGCTCCATTCGTTTGGGATGACAAATGTCGCAAAGCTTTTGACAACATAAAGAAGTACTTGTCTACTGCACCAGTGCTTGGGGCACCGGCTCCAGGAAAGCCACTGATACTTTACGTCGCCGCTCAAGAGAAGTCACTTGGGGCAATGTGTGCACAAGAAACCAACGAACGAAAAGAAAGACCCCTCTATTACTTGAGCCGAACTTTGGTGGGAGCTGAACTCAATTACTCTCCAATCGAGAAGATGTGTCTTGCATTGGTGTTCGCTGTACAGAAGTTGAGGCACTATATGCAAGCGCATACAGTACACGTAGTTTCCAAAGCTGATCCCATCAAATACATACTTGCAAGACCAGTCTTGTCAGGACGACTGGCAAAGTGGGCTATGCTTCTCAAGCAGTATGATCTAGTATTCGTACCTCAGAAGGCAACAAAAGGGCAAGCCATAGCAGACTTCTTCGCTGACCACCCAGTTCCTGCCGAATGGGAGTTTTCCATCGACCTTCCAGGCGAAGACATATTCTACATCGATGTGCCACCCCCATGGCAGATGTTCTTCGACGGAGCTGCAAGACGCGATGGAGCTGGAGCTGGAGTTGTGTTTGTATCACCAGAGAATCATCTTCTCCCCTTTTCATTCACACTCACTCAACTATGTTCAAACAACGTGGCTGAATATCAAGCACTTCTCTTGGGACTTCAAATGGCCAGACAAATAAGTATCGACAAAATGGATATCTACGGAGACTCACAGCTAGTGATCAATCAAGTGCTTGGCGATTACGAAGTTAGGAAGGACGACTTGATCCCTTATCATAGACATGCGACACAATTGCTTAACGAGTTTGACTCCATCAGTTTAGGACATGTTCTGAGAAGTGCCAACAAGTTGGCTGACGCGCTTGCTAACCTCGCAGCCAATTTGGCACTGGGGGCAGAGGAGACCATGTCCATTCCAGTTTGCAATCATTGGGTAGTCCCGCCGTTGGAGGAAAACGAAAAAAACATGGAGTCGTCAAACGTGGTATACGCCTATGAAATCGAAAGAGAAGATTGGCGTCAACCTATCATCGACTTCTTGGATCATCAAAAGTTACCAACCGATCCAAGACACAAGATAGAAATCCGTCGACGTGCCCCAAGGTTTATCCACTACAAAGGGACATTATACAGACGCTCGTTCCTGGGGCAATGGTTAAGGTGCTTGAGCGAAGAAGAAGCAGCGGAAGTTATGCAAGAAGCTCATGCCGGCATTTGTGGTGCTCACCAGTCTGGTCCGAAACTTTATGATCGCGTCAAGAGGATGGGGTATTATTGGCCAACCGTTGTGCAAGACTGCGTAGATTTTGCAAAGAAATGCAATGCATGTCAGTTCAACGCAAATTTCATACATCAACCTCCAGAACCTCTACATCCGACAGTTGCATCATGGCCTTTCGAAGCATGGGGACTCGACGTAGTAGGACCAATCAATCCTAAGGCATCAAACGGGCACACGTATATTCTTGCTGCAACCGACTACTTCTCCAAGTGGGCAGAGGCAGTGACGCTACGTGAAGTAAAGAAAGAAAACGTGGTTGAATTCATAACAAAGCATATCATCTACCGACATGGCGTTCCACAAAGAATTGTGACCGATAATGGAAAGCAGTTCTCCAACAAACTCATGACAAGCCTCTGCGAAAAGTTCAAATTCAAGCAGTATAAGTCGTCGATGTACAACGCTCCTGCAAATGGACTGGCCGAAGCATTTAACAAGACTTTGTGCAATTTGCTGAGAAAGGTGGTGGGGAAGTCAAAACGTGATTGGCACGAAAAGATCGGCGAAGCATTGTGGGCGTATCGAACAACATACAAGACTCCGACCCAAGCAACCCCGTATGCTCTAGTATATGGAGTGGAAGCAGTATTGCCACTTGAACTTCAAATTCCATCCATGCGCATAGCCATTCAAGAAGGACTTAGCAATGATGAAAACGACAAGCTACGTTTAGCAGAGTTAGAAGCCCTCGACGAGAAGAGATTGCAAGCACAACAAAGCTTACAATGCTACCAAGCAAAGGCTTTCGCGTGCATTCAATAAGAAGGTGCGTCCCCGCTCCTTTCAAAAAGGAGACCTGGTGCTAGCAGTAAGAAGGCCAATCATCACCTCACATAAGACGGGAAGCAAGTTTAAAGAAAGGTGGGACGGTCCCTACGTGGTGCAAGAAGCTTACACGAATGGGGCATACAAGATCGTGGATCAAGAAGGATTGCGCGTCGGACCAATCAATGGAAAGTTCTTAAAACGCTACTACTCCTAAAGCTGCAGATCGACACTCCTGGCCCGCAAGAGTATAAACTGTGAACGGCTCAAAAAAAAAGATCGATACTCCTGGCCCGCAAGAGTATAAACTGTGAACGGCTCAAAAATAAAAAAAATAAAAAAATGAACTACGTTGACTTGATCTTGCAAAGTGCCACGCACGTGGCTTTGCAAGTACGTAGGTAGCTTGATGAAAAAATGTCAAGTGCAGTCTACAAAAAATAAAAAAATAAAATAGTCTGACGGTTCTAATGCAAAGCTGCATGGATGGCTTTCGTGCGTTGATCCAACTCACGCTTCACCTGCACCAAGTCATCAGAGCTTGCTCGAAAGTCCTCAACTCGTCTAACTTCTGTTGAAGTGCACCAACGTTCGACTCGGCCGCAACAATAACTTCCACTTGTCGGCTTTGCTGGTGTCTTACGCTCTTTGCCTCATCATGCAAAGCTCGTAATTTGGCTTCAGCTCCCTCTATTGCCTGCGCCACTACTTCTCCATGTCTCTCCAAACTCTTGCTAGTTTGGAGAGTGCCCTTGTAAGTCGCTCGAGCGGAACGTAGACTGCCCTCAACCGCAGAAATCTCACAGGCATGACAGGCGGAGTTGCTAACAACACCCTGCTGGACTGCAAGGAGTTTGGCAACACTCTTTACATACGCATCAACGGCCGCCTGAAGAATAGAGGTGTCATCGCCAACATCTCGAAGGCTAGCAAGGAAGTGGGTAACATGCGCAGCTACATCGCTGACTTCTGCGTAGGGAGCTTCCGTAAGTTCTGAAGGAGAACCCTCACGAGCTGGTCAGTCATCTTGACAGTTTGGCATGAGGAAGGTGGGGCGGTGACAGCTTCAGCACTTGGTGCTTTGTTACCCTGCGGTCGCCCGGAGGAAGATGAAGCATCGGAGACTTGTTGGCTATGTCGTACCGACCGTATAGAGCTCTGTCCTCCATTATCGACAAGTGTCTCATCCGCGGCATCACCAATTGGCACTGGGACAATAGCCCTCTGAACCTCTTCAGCGGCAGAAGAGCACCATTGCGCCTGCCTTCTTTTGGTAGAGACTTGTATCGCACCGTGAGTTCGTCACAAAATGAAACGACTATGTCGAAGAAATTAAGACAAGTAAGGAATTCCTAGGAAATTGGAGGAGTCACAAACGGTCTCACTTAAAAACCAATTTCCTTAGACTCGTAAGTCTTGGTGACAGAATCCTCAAAAGCTTATTTTTCTTACACAATGAATTCAAAGTGTGAAACTACCCCCGATGGATAGCAGTTTTACGCAAAGAAGGATAGCGGGCTGGTCTCTCAACAGCAAGCCAGAGTACCGTCAACAACAGCGCATCAACGCCAGAGCAGTAAAATCGGCAACTGTAGATAGAAGGTGGCCTAGTCATGAACAAGGAAAAGAAAATCAGTGAGACAAGATGTAGTCACGTTATTCTTACAAAAAAAAAAATCCACCAATAAACCCTAATCGTCCACCAATCCCAAGAGATGGTCGTGAGCGTGACTTTGATTGCGTGAAAAGTGAGAAAGAGTACAAGATGTCAAGAGATGCAGATAGGTCCTGTTGAACTAGAGATATTTATAATGGTTCTAGTTATAAGAATAAGCATACTGACAGAGAATTGTCATCTTTGTCTATGGAAAAAGATAGGTATACAAGAGAAAAGAATGCTCGCAATGAAACTAGAGGAAGCCGCTCAACTCAGCGAGATAATAGAACTGATCAATTTGATGGTGTGGACTATCCGAAATCAACCTGTGGAGAAATAGAAGAAGCCATATTTACTAGTTATCAAGCAGCCAAGTTTCATGGTGATATACTGAACACGAAGCAAGAGAACATGCATACGAGTGTAGAGAGGTCTTTGTACTTGTTGTGGTTGCGAGCTTTCGGCTTTCAAAGAGGGCTAGGGTTTTTAGAGCTGACCAGAGGAGTGAATATATAGCACGACCAACGCAGATTTTTTTGGGATTAGGGCTGGAAAATTCCTAAAGATTATGCCCAAGGATTATCAAACCAAGTAGATTTAGGAAATATTTCCTAATCTCATCTAACCGACTCTGCTTTATCTTCAAGCTAACTTAGTTGGCAAGTCATTCCAGAAGATTCCAGAATCGCCACGCACGGAATTACTGTTCACGGCCCAAATTACTATTCATCCCGGAGTACTATTCATCCCGGAAATACTGTTCACGGCCCAAATTACTATTCATCCCGGAATTACTATTCATCCCGGAAACACTGTTCACGAGCCGAAGTTACTGTTCACGTTTTTTTAAAAAAAAGGGGATCAATACAAAAAAAAATTCTCATTTGAAGTTCGAAGAGATGTCATTCGCCAAGTTGGAAGACAACAGATGACAAACACGAAGAAAAAGTGAAGCTCTTACGACAAGTTCGACACTCACAAAACTCTCAAGTCAACCGTCAAGTTGGAGAACAACATGGTGGCTCAAAAAAAAAAATATGTGGAAGCTCTTACGACAAGTTCGACGTTCACAAAACTCTCAGTCAGCCGTCAAGTTGGAGAACGACATGGTGACTCAAAAAATAAATTACGTGGAAGCTCTTACGACAAGTTCGACATCCACAAGACTCTCAAGTCAATCACTCACGATCACGTCGCGCTGAGACACTCAAATTGTGTCGCACAACATGATCATGAGGGGGCAATTTGTAGGCACTAAAAGTTTAAGGACCAAATCAAGATTATTAAAGTATAAATGGGCTGGCCCACAAGGGATATTTGGGTCAAAGCTACAAGCCCGGTCCATGAGTCAGACTCAACCCAAAGCACGGGCCCAATCTCAAGCCCACTAGTGAACTCTATAAATAGAGCACTTCACTTCACAAAGAAAGACATTCTGAAGTCGGAGAAGAAAACAGAGAGAAGAGAGCTCTAAAAGGAAGCGTCAGCCGCCAGCAACCGACAAGTACGTGAGATCAAGTCATCAAGACCCTCGCTACGCAAGTGACGTTGCACTACGCCTTCATCCACCGTCATCTACTAGAGCATCCGACCGCAACGCAAGCACGTGAGACCAAGTCCCCGCGACCCTTACTTCGCTGCGCATGTGAGATCAAGTCATCAAGACCCTCGCTACGCAAGACACGTTGCACTACGCCCTCATCCGCACACATCAAGCTGAGTAGACCGAAGCAAGCAATACAGTAGAATCAGAGGAGCATTTGAGATTACGAACACAACTTCCGCTTCAAGCATAAATCATTTGTAAAACATTATTTTGTATTTGATACGAAATATTGTGACGCTACAATGACATTGGTCATCAGATGTCAAAAAATACTTCCGAGTTACCAATATATCGCTCACACTTCACTCGCTCATTACTGTTATCTGTCTGCCTCTGCTACAGTTATACCTGAAAATGAACTTTCTCGTGGTCATATTTTTATTTACTCCATTTTTGTTGCAAATCTGTCATGCTTGCAGATACTCACCAAACATCAAAGGGATCAAGTTAGTGAAGCACAGGGTCGTGCCTGACATTTCCGGGGCCCTTGGGCGAATTTTTTTTTGTGCCCTACAAAATAGAAAACAATAAGAATTAGGAAAATGCATATCTGTTCTGCCTAATCACAATAAATAGTTTTATCCATTCTATCGTCAACTTGATTGGTTTTCATTTCACACTCCTAAATACGAATACAAAAACGGCTAACAAATAAATTGATTTTATTTTACCCCCGGATAAACTTGCTATCAAATTAAGTATGACCCAACTATGTTGTGCTTACTTTCTCAGTGTCGTTTCCTTCTGATGAGACCTTCAAAAAATCAAATCTGCAATAGAAAGAAACTAATATTATAGAAACTGTAGTTTTACTAAAAAAAACAAATCACTATCACATATATATGCTTGAATCCATAAAGCAAATTTGCGACTCCAAACACAAACATTCGGCCATTTAGAATAGCTTACCTCAAAAGCAAGTTCAGCACAAACTTCAAACATGTCCATTTGAAGGCAACATGCAGACTTTCAACAACCGCTCTAAATTAAGAACTATTGTAGTCAACCTTCAAAAAAAACATGCAAAATTCCAAACCAAAGTAATAATAAAATGATGTGTTCGATGTCGATGAGGGATGAACAAAGATGTTTGCATTGCGAGTGCCCAGTGACTGTCGTCTGTCGGTTGTAATTGTTAATTTCTTTACGTAATACATTTTGACATATGAGTTTTGTTTTACAAAAGAGCTTGATTAATATTTGAGCCCCTCAATCTTATCAATCCGATATAAATTTGTCAGGTTTTCTCAATCTCATCAAACCGATATAAATTTGTCAAAGTTTTTTTTTTCTTTTTCACATGGATTATGTTAATCTATCTCAAAAATAATTATGGGGCACTAATGAGTTGGGACCTGGCCTACGCTCCACTTGCCCCTTATATCAGGCACGACCCTGCTACGAGACAAACTCCCACGACTCTCGACCTTCAAGTGATCAGCATACCTACATAGCAACCCAGAGACTGTAATTTATTTTGAAACCCGTCGACAATTTTCACCCCAGCTTATGAGTTGCGCATAGCTCTCAATTTTGTCCGGCACCACTTTCTTATCCCTGTTAATTGATCTTGTAAAATCAACAATTGGACACCAGATGTTTTCAGTAATAGGGACAACCCTTAGGGTTAAGTTTGCCTAGTCAGAGTCTCCATTATTATTTGGTACAGGTCATGCGTGTCGAAATGGACCCTTTCAAAGGTTTCTACAGTTGGCATATGAAGTTGGGTTAGAAAAACATAAGGCGGCGTGGCATTCATCCTGGTAAGACATGTTGTAATGTAAACATAAGACCAATCATATTGCGCCATGTGCCGCTTAGAATGTGGTAACATGAGTCAACTTTGGAGATGATACATAGCTTCAAACATTTCCCCTTTTAAATTTCTATTTCCATCAAATAAAACTTTTTTTTTGATTGGGTGTTAGATTGTTAGGTGTTAATTTTTTTTTTCTATTTCCATCAAATAATTAGACTTCATTAATAGTTTAAAATTATGGTAATTTTCATTTTTCATCATCTTAATCCAATAGCTTAAAACAATCCTTGTTTGTCGCAATAATCATGAATAAAAAGGTTTTGATTATATGGTATTTTTGTTGTAAATTTAATTTAAATAAGAACAAGTCAAAAATTAGATTTTGAAATTTTAAATAATTTTCCGGTAAGAAATTACAGCTTCATATACAATACACATTACATCTATCAAAGTATCAACAAAAGCAAAGGTCATGCCCACAACCATTTACACACCTTCCTTCTTTCTCTCCCCCCATTAGCCCATTTCCACAGATTCCTCAAATCATCCAAATGCTTCTTTCTACTTTCCATTGAATTGCACTCATTTCCCACCTCTCAAAATCCTCATTCACTGCTTACTTTCTGGGCTGTTTATGTGTTTTCATGTTTTGGGTTTTGTTCTTTGATTCAGTCTATCCCTCTTTGATTTGAACAACCTTGATTACATCAAATCGATTAGTCAAAAGGGGTTGGAGAGATTAACTCATTTAGGTCAAAGACTTGATCTTTTTCTGGAGAAGATTAAGCTTTTCTGTTGTTGTAGGAATCTGGTTGAGAAAGGATTTGATTTGAATCATGGGGAAACAAGGACCCTGCTGTCACTGTGGAGTTCCCAGTGAGTATTTTTGATGGGTTTTACTTTTCTGTATGTATGATATGAGACTGAATGTGTGTTTTGAGGAATTGTGTTGATGAAATTGGACAACCCATCTGCAGAAAGGAAGTGATTATCTGGATAAAGATGAGTTGATGACAAGCTTGAAGTGATTAATGTTTGTTTATATGTTGTTTTAGGTAGA
The DNA here is from genome assembly GCA_033675395.1 of Rhodiola chrysanthemifolia. Taxonomy (NCBI): domain Eukaryota; kingdom Viridiplantae; phylum Streptophyta; class Magnoliopsida; order Saxifragales; family Crassulaceae; genus Rhodiola; species Rhodiola chrysanthemifolia. The sequence continues at coordinate 38,252,267 of CM066204.1, forward strand.
ATAATTGAAGAGTGACAAAACCGAAAGTGTTGTTGTTAGTTGTTTTATTTATCTAAACATTGGTGCTGGACTTGGTTGATTAATTTATTAACCCGGGCTTCCTTTTGTTCCTTGCTTTATTCCCCTTATTGTTTGTCTTGTTCATGTTCACTTTGTTCACCTCACCTTGGGCTCTCCGTTACTTCTTTTTGTTGTCTATGCAAGCTACAAATATCATTTTCTGATTTGGAAACCGAGCATGAAGATCTTTTAGTTCAGTATACCGGTAAATGCTTCAGTTGGTACCGAGTTCCGAGTTCAATCTTGTTTGTCTCTGGGGATGGGAAGTGAATTATACACCCACTCCACTTCAACACCACTTTCACCTTTCATTACAATGTTTTTATTCGGGGACCTCATTAGATTTGATGTATAGAAATTTCCTGCATCTTACTCGGACTAGAACTTGACCAGTTGTGTATATTATAACCTCATAGAATAATTCTGCCATATAATTTTGGCGTTCATCAGATTGAGAGAAAAGTACAGTTGCAATGTACTATTTTATTTATCACTTGGAAAGGCTTACTACATATTTGTTCGGAAGTAGCAAACATTTTGTTGGCAGCTTCATCTACTAATGTACCATTTTGAACATATTTCTCACCATTTTGGATTTGTCTTATAGGCACTCCACTTTGGCGCAATGGACCTCCAGATAAACCAGTACTATGCAACGCATGTGGTTCACGATGGAGGACAAAGGGAAGTCTTACAAATTATACCCCTCTCCATTCACGTGCGGAACCTGATAATTCCATGGATTATAGAGCGTCGAGAATCAAGATAATATCCGGTAGGGTAAAAGAAGCGAATTTCCTGAAAAGGAAGCGAACTTATGAAAATGTTACAACCGGTAACATTACCTCAGATTACAATGATTTTGTTTGGAAGGCGATGGATGATGACACCAGCAATAGATCAAGTTCTGGGTCAGTTGTTTCTAACTCCGAGAGCAATGCTCAGTTTGATGCTACTTGTGGCAATGGGCTAACAGGTATAATGATGAAGTTCGTTTTTCTTACGCATTTTAGAAATGTGTTCCTTACTCTAACTTACTCTTCATTTGATAGGTTTCTCACAGTACGTTGCGGTCAATACTGATAGAATGAAGCCTGCAAAGAAAAGAACTTCCATTTCTTGCCCGACATCATCTTCCATTGCAATGCTCACAAAGGACTTGTGTACCATTTTGCATCAGCAACAGTCTTCTGGCTTTTACGGATCATCAGAGGAAGACTTACTTTTTGAGTGCGACAAATCATTTTTTTCTTCTGAAAGTGGTCACGGAAGTTACCTTATCAGGGATACCAGCTCCATAACTAGGGAAGAAGACTCCGAGGCCAGCTCCTTTTCTGTTGATAATAAATTGTCTCTAGGAAGTGAGACTTGTTCATACCCGAAACCGCTTCCTGTACATTTGTCTAGCAACGTGGCAACCGATAGAAAGTCCAATAAACTTGACACACAACCCGAGACGACTGAAAGGTATAGTAGCACATTTCAGAATACCTTGCTGTACAGAAGCGGGATTCACAACAATTTCTCATATCACGGCTAATGACGTTCGTGCTCAAAATGCAGGAACACAGTGAAGTCTGAAATATCAGAGAGTAATGGAAGCCAGAGTTTGCCGCTAACAAGAATCAATCTGAAGGTGACTTGACAAAAATGGTTTGCACAATTGAAATACTTTCGAAGCTGTGTTTCTACTATATCATAGCTGATAAATGTCGATGTAGGATGTTTTTACCCATGAAGAATCTCTTCTACATTTGACACCGGAAGAACAGGAGCAACCACTTAACTATTTTCCTTCGGTAGATGACTCAATGCAGCTCAATAGGTAGAACATTAAACCTTGATAAATAGCTTGATTTTCGTGATTCTAATTTCAGTGTTGACTAATGTTAAAAACTCTTTCAGCTACCCTGATGAGAATCACAACCAGGATTTGCTGCTAGATGTGCCATCTAACAAAATGTTCCAAGAGGCTGAGCTCATTTTCTCGTCTCCAAGTTCTGGCAGACCTTGCTCTACATACCCAACTCTCATGGGTCAATGATGTTTCAGCTGCGGCGTCTAAAGACTCGAGATTGTCACTTTGTATAGACTATAGAGTGAGATAAGGCTGTATTACTTGGCCAGCACTAGACAGTATTTAAATACTGACTGAAAGTTGTTGTGTTCCAAAATAATTGACCTTCAAGGTCTCATGGTTTTTCCTGCAAATCGAAAAGCATAGAACAATCTGTGGCTAGCTCAAAATGGATAACTTAGGAAATTTTAAAAAGGTGAATATGGGAGCCATCTATCATCACTGTCTTCAAAAATATTGTCAATTAAATTTCTTGCTCATCAAATTACACTCCTTGCCCGACTTGGGACCTTTCTTGTCAGATCCACCAGCCCCGTCGCTGCTACCTCCCTGCGCCTGCCCCTGCTCCACAATCTCCTTTGCAAGTTCCTGAACCTCCTTGATCAGTCCATGGTCCACCATCTCCTTTGCCGCCACTAACCAACGAAGATAGCAATTTGATATAAAGTAAAGTAGCATTGTCCGAAACTTCCCCTCAACTACAATCTTACCTTTAGCCATTTCACCAGACCTAATTTCCGTGTCACCGAAAAGCAATTCCATCGTTTCAGCTGTTGATTCGTTTTTTTTTTCTTCTTCTTATGCTACAGTCTAAATATCTATATTACTAACTCCACGCTACAAGGCAAACTATATCCATCCTCCACATCACATCAGCCAAATCCATTTGCATCAGCTTCAAAAAAATAAAAATATATTCTTATGTGACTCCAACAGATCCTGTAATTGAAAAAACCACCTACTTTCAAATGATTCCCGATCTTCAACCACCACCAAAATCAAAGCAATATTTATCAGCTCGTCCGCGTCCAAGCCTATGACGCTAACTGTGAATTGTGATAACCAAAGACACTTCGCTTGCGCAAATTAGGGTTTCTTATTCACAGCTAGCCGAAACATATCCCAATTCCATTTCCCGCCACGGCGTGACTGTTCATCAACACGGTACCGTTTCAACACTGGGCCGTGTTGGGCCGAGACATTCTTTATTAAGGAGAAATCTTAAACCTAGTTGTCTACTAATCTATTCCTAAAACCCATTTCCATTTTAATCCAACCGTTTTGCTAGGTGTTGTAAAGAAAGGTGTAGTTAAGTGGTTGAGTTTTTATTTTATATTCGTAAGGTCAAAGGTTCAATGTCAGACTCCGAGTTTTAGACGTGCATATATGCCTCAATAATTTCGAAATCTGGCCGAGATATCTTGATAGAGTTTCGAAGTTCAATATATGTAATAGATGTCAAATTGAAAATTTATTAATGTTGCTCCTTGTCTCTTAATCGTATCATTATCCACGAAACCGTTTAATTTAAGAATCTATTCTAGTTAATTTAATTTGATATGCATCATATTACTAACTGGCTGATATCTAAAGCCAGTTAGTAGGTTTACATTCTATCTACTTTGTTGGACCATTACCTCTACTTTGACAAGCTTTAATACGTCATGATCTTTTGCTGATTTCCGTCTTCTAAAAAACAATTCATAAGTAGACCAAATCAACTATCCTCATAAACCAGAATATCACATTTTAAAATGTTTGTCATTAACTGAAATTAAATTCCAACAAAAATGCCAACTTTTCGATCCAACCTAAGATCACATTTGTCACTCAATTCTTGGACTGCCTTCTATTGTTGTTCCCACTTCAGTATAAAAAGATTTCATCTCATCTTTTTCTCAACCATCTTTTTCCAACAATGCCTCCCAAAACGGTGAGGACTGAATATGCCACCATTTGCTCCCTTTTTAGTTCCGGCTTGTTTAATTCTCTGACCTGTGATTGAATTTTTCAGGCAACGAAGATTGTCTTGATAACTGTTTATGTTGAAAGGACACATAAGAGAAGAACGTCCTTTCACAAGCCTCGCCACAGCTACCAAGCCAACTCGGTTCCTCAACCAGTTAACGGTTGCAAACATGAGGGAACTTGTACTGGTTATAGCAAGAAGGCGCAGCTTTTATTGTATACTCAACAGAAGCGAGAAACAAGTCGCCAGCAGACGAGCACTTTTAGACCATCTGTGGTGAATTTAGTGTCGTCTAACACGAGTAATCAGCCCCGGACGCCTACTCAGGTATGAAACTGAAATCTGATCAGGGAATCAAGTCATAATATATGAGCACCGAACTGAAATGATTCGTTTCTTCTTTTTTTTCTTCTTAAAATCATAGGGTGTGGTTGTGAAATCCAAACCTAAGCACAACCGAAACACTACCCCTTCTTGTCTGAGAAACTGGAAACTCCGCGTTCCAGCTTTTTTCCAGTCAATATTCGGCCGCAGTAAGAAGAAGAGAGGTAGCCACAGCAGATCTACAGGCAAGAGGACAAAATTAATGGTCAAAAGAATCGAGGTAAACTCCAACTGGTCCAAAACGCAGACAGCAGAAAATAATAATATCTACTAGCTTGTTCAGTTTGTGATTGAGAGTACCGAATGAATTGCAGGTTCAGAAGAAATGCCGATCCATATACAACACGTTGGCATCTCTTCGAAAAAAGCAAGCAGCAAGTACATGAAAATTCAAGTCCATCACAGTCTTCAATTTCGGAAGAAGATCATTTGAAATTGATTTAATAGTTTCGAACCAAACAGACTCGAATTTCTTGAAGATTCGAAGTTGTGTTACTCCTATTCAATCACATAGCTAGACAGACTTACATGTAAACCAAATACTAAAGTATTCAAACAACATAGCGAAACATTTCAGTAGTAAGCTATCCACATAACAGAAGCTAAATCTATGTACAACTAAGTTTCGTAATGCACCTCATTTTTCCGCCTTCTTCCTCTGGGCCGCCTTCGTGAATACCTCAACTATCCGTCTCTGAGACTCCATGATCATCTCATTCCTTTTCAGCTCCACCTCCATACGCGCCTTCTCAAACTCTAGAGCCATCTCCATCCTCAGTTTCTCCATCTTCAAGAACCCGTCTCCCAAAAGCTTTATAGATTCCGCCATTTCGGCCAGCGGATCCATCTCTACTCCTAAATCACCCTCATCTTGGTGTTCGACCCTATTCGTGTTCATATGGTTGTTTTTCGCAATCTTCGGCTTGTTCACATATTTCATTGAGCTATGCAATTTCCCAGTAACTCCACCGCTATAATTGAATCCTCCTTCCTCGTCCACATCAAAAATCAAATTCCGTCCAGACCTGATAAAACCCTTTTGAAGATCATCATCAAAATTGAATCTTTCATTGATCCCAGAATCAATCTCAGTTCTAGCAAACTTTTTCATCCTCGGCTCAAGAATATTCTCCGGCGGAAACGGAATATCCCGGCGAAAACTAGGGTTTTGAATCTTGTCATCAATTTTGACGAAATTCTTCAAATCGATAGTGAATTTCCGATCGCCGAGAGCCGTGAGGAAGAACCCCTCATCCCGATCACCAGGAAACGACTCAGGAACCGGATCATCAGCAGCCTTCTCCTCCGCGACCCTCTTCTTGGACTGCGCTGAACCTCCATCGTCCAAAAAGCTCAGAGCTTTGAAGAAGATCCAAGCGGAGAAGAATTTCCCAGGAAAGGCGACGCAGCGCTGCTTCTCAGCCCTATAACGCTGGCGGAGCTTCTCCATCTTGTGGCGGCACTGGTCCGATGACTTGGTCGGAGTCACAGCATGTCCGCATTTCTCTCCGACGGCAGACGCTACAGCTTCCCAGTCCGCCGTCCGGAGGTATCCCCGGCGCAAGGCGATCCATCTGTCTCGGTAAGTGTCAATTAAGGCTAGGGTCTCGTCATGGGTCCAGCATGGCAGCGGGAATTTCCGGGACACCGGTGCAAGCGCCGTGGTCGTTGCTGACGTCATAATATATAATGAGATACAGAGAGTAAAAAGAGAGAGAGAGAGAGTGCAGGATTGGGGATTGGGGGTGAGGTTAATATTGAGATGATGATGGTGGTGGAAGGTGTGGTTGGGTATGAAGTGGGTGGCGGTGGAGGGGAGGTGGTGGGGACTAGAGCTGCTAACGTGCGCATGGAGGTGTGGTGCGTAGGATAAGCAGTGATGATTGAGGAGGGAAAGAAGAGGGGGGAGTGGTGGAACGACTTTAGGTGGGAGTAGGAATGTGGATGGGGTCGGTAAGTGGCGTGGGGCGGCTGAAGAGGAAGGAAGGAAGGTGCGCTGTCAGCTTCCATTCTCACACCACTGGTTGGAGTGGTGGTTGTCTTCTTCTTATGTTGTCGTTTTCGGGTTTAGTGTGAGTCAATATATCAGTGGGTGGCTTTAATGTTTGGTCGTGGCTGTGCGGAACTGGTGGAGATGATGATCATTGAAAATTGGGGACAGCCATTGGAGATTGTGGATTATGGTTTGAAACTGCTTAAAGGATTGTTGGTGGTAGTATTATGTATTTGCAGGGGCTTGAAGAGACCAGTATGGTCTGGAGGACTTGAAGATCAAAAAGGGCAGTTTTGGAGGGTACATGGCAAAACTATGTCGCTTGGTCTGGAAGCTACGCCGTTTGGAGAACGCGCGAAGCTGAAGTTTCAAGTTCTCTTGAAGACGCCGTCGTTTCTAGAGAGCGTGAGATCCCGTTTAGTGGAACGTCGTCGTTGGGACAAAGCGCGAGATTTGGCGTATGGTTGAAGCGTCGTCGTTCTGAGTTGAAGGAGTGCACGCCTGATGTTTAGTGGAGCGACAGCGTTTTGGACAGAGCCGTAAGAGGAGCGCATCGTTTCGATTCGAGTTCGAGTCCGCTCGGAGCTAACGGATATAAAAGCGAGTCAAGGGCACGAGTCAACTCACTTCGATTACCAGTTTTGGGAATTACGGTTCTTGGGGAATTTGATTCAATTCGTTCAATTGTGATCAAATTGAGAGCTGAGAGTTTGCGTATAGATTCGACTGTGTATATTCATTATTGTAGTACCATCAATTTCATCAATAAAGAGCTCGCCCCTCATCTCGAATGGAGTAGGAGTTACCCGGACTTCGAACCAGTACGAATCTGTGTTTTGTGTTTGTTTACATTCGATCTTTGTAAGATTTAAGCTGTGTAATCTCTACAAATTGGTATCAGAGCCGCAAGGTTGCAGATATGGTGTCAACAAAGGTGGAGCTCGAGCGATTCGATGGTAAGGGCAATTTTGCCCTGTGGAAGCAAAGGATGAAGGCGATCTTGGTTCAGATGAAGGTGGCTAAGGCGCTGGTCGCGAATGGCATACCGGAGACTGTGTCCGCAGCCGAGAGAGAAGAGATGCAGGAGATGGCCTACTCTACCTTGATCTTGCATCTTGGAGATAAGGTTTTGAGGGAGGTTTCAAAGGAAAAGACAGCTGCTGCAGTTTGGTTGAAGCAGGAATCCTTGTGCATGACTGTAACTCTCACCAACTGAATCTACTTGAAGGGTAAGCTTTTCGGTTTCAAAATGGATGGTAGTAAATCCATTGAAGAGCATCTTAATGATTTTGCAAAAATTGTGATTGATCTTGAGAACATTAAGGAAAAGATAGAGGATGAAGATCAGGCTATAATGATTTTAAATGCTCTTCCTCCTTCATATGCTACATTTGTGGATACCATGAAATACTCTAGAGAAACATTGTCCATGGAGGATGTGTTGGCTGCCCCGAAACAGAAGCAACTGGAACAAAAGCCAAAGAGGGAAGTGGCTGATGGATTAGTTGTTCATAGAGGATTTCAGATAAGGAAATTTCAAAAGAGGTCTTGTTTTAAGAAATCTCAAGGGAAACAAAGCTCCTACTCTTCTCAACATGCAGAACAAAAGAAGTTCAAGTGCTTCTTCTACCATAAGATTGGACATTGGAGGAAGGACTGTCCTGAAAGGAAGAAGAATATGGGTCAAAAAGATTAAGAGAAGGGTGATGCTGCCATGGCTGAGGAGGCTTATGGGACTGCAGAGGTTTTGAGTGTGACTCAGACTTGTCCTACCAGCAGATGGATCCTTGATAGTGGCTGCTCATATCATATGGCACCACACAAAGAGTGGCTCATGGAGTTTGTTGAAAAAGATCAAGGCATTGTGCATTTGGGCAATAATAAGGCCTGTTAGATGGTGGGAATTGGCACCATTTGGATCAAGATGGATGATGGATCTGAGTTCAAACTCTCAGGTGTGAGGTATGTGCCTGACTTGAAAAAGGAACTTGATTTCTTTGGGCATGTTAGAGGCACATGGCTGTGTCTTTAAGGCTGAAAATGGTTTGATAGAAGTCATTAAAGGTAATGTGCTGAAATTAAAGGGTAAGAGACAAAATGGGATTTATGTGCTAGAGGGTAACACTGTGGTGTTTAATGATGTGAACAGTAGTGAGTCTGATAAAGATAGAACAGTTTTGTGGCATTTAAGGCTAGGACACTTAGGTCAGTTAGGCCTACAAAAATTGCATGACCAAGGTTGCTTTGGTAATGATCATGTAAGCAAAATTGAGTTTTGTGAAAACTGTGTTTTAGGTAAGTCCACAAAGTTAAGTTTTGGAAAAGGTAAACATGTTACTAAGACAAAACTTGACTATATTCACTCTGATCTTTGGGGACCAACTAGAGTTCAATCCCATGGTGGAAAAAGATATTTTATGTCTTTTATTGATGATTTTACCGGAAGGTCTTGGGTATATTTTTTAGCACAGAAATCTGAGGCTTTTGAGACCTTCAAGAACTGGAAGATGATGGTGGAGAACCTATCTGGTCAGAAGGTAAAGTATTTGAGGACTGATAATGGACTGGAATATCTTGACAGTGCTTTTCTGAGTTTTTGCAAGGAGAATGACATTATGAAACATCACATAGCACCAGGTAATCCACAACAAAATGGATTGGCTGAGAGGTTCAATATGACCATATTGGAAAGGGTAAGATGTATGCTGATCCAATCAGGTTTGCCTAAAACTTTTTGGGCTGAAGCTGCCCATACAACATGTTATTTGATAAATAGAAGTCCTTCATCTATTTTGAGCTTTAAAACTCATATGCAAGTGTGGACTGGTAATTTAGATGAGTATGATAGGCTTAGGATTTTTGGTTGTGCTGCTTATGCAACAGTGGAGCAAGGTAAACTAGAACCTCGAGCTTTAAAATGTGTGTTTATGGGATATCCTGATGGAACAAAAGCATATAAACTGTGGTGTTTAGAAGATGGTCATAAAAGGGTAATTATCAGTAAGGATGTAAGGTTTGATGAGTCTACTTTTCCGTTTAAGAAAAATGCTAAACATGTGGAGTTAAATCTTGAAAATGATGATACTGATTTTGTACCTAGAACTGATGGTGTAGAACCTGAGGTGGAGCTTGAACATGATAACATTCCTGCTGTAATATTTGAGTCTCATGGTAATGAGGATGAAATAAATGATAATAATGACCATAGTGAAGAAAATGATTATTGGCTTACAAGAGATAGGCCTAGAAGAAACCATAGAGCACCTGTTATGTATGGTTTTGAAGATATGGTCAATTATGCTTGTAATGTTGCTGAAAATATTTCTAATCATGAACCTGAGAGTGTACAAGATGCAGTGAATGGAACTGAAGGAAAGCAGTGGCTTAAATCAATGCATGATGAGATGGATTCTTTGAAGAAGAACAAAACTTGGGAAATTATGGATAGACATGCTAAAACAAGGCTTGTGGGAAGCAAGTGGATTTTCACAAGGAAGGAGGGTATACCAGGGGTAGAACCTCCTAGATTGAAGGCAAGGTTAGTTGCAAGAGGTTTCACACAAAATGAAGGTATTGACTTTAATGAAATATTTTCTCCTGTTGTGAAGCATAGGTCTATTAGAATCATGTTGTCTCTAGTGGCTTATTTTGATTATGAACTAGAACAACTTGATGTTAAAACTGCATTCTTGCATGGTAACCTTGATGAAACTATCTACATGAGACAGCCTGAGGGATTTGTAATTGGTGATCCTGAAAAGAGAATATGTTTGCTAGGTCTTTATATGGTATTAAACAATCACCTAGACTGTGGTATAGGAGATTTGATGAGTTTATGTTTAACTGTTGCTTTAAGAGATCAGATTATGATTGGTGTATCTATTATAAGCATGTACAAGGGCATTCTGTTATTTATCTGTTATTGTATGGGGATGATATGTTGATTGCTAGCCATGATATTGCTGCTATTAATGATCTTAAAGTGCATTTGAGTACTAACTTTGAAATGAAGGACTTTGGTGGTGCCAAGAAGATTTTGGGGATGCAGATAAGGATAAATAGGAAAGAAAAGAGACTATTTCTATGCCAGACTGATTACCTAACTAAAGTGGTGGAGAAGTATGAGATGAAGGATGCAAAACCAGTTTTGACACCTGTGGCAAGCCATTTCAAACTAAGTAAGGATCAAGAACCGAAAACCAAGGAAGAAAAAGACTATATGACAATGTGCCCTACTCTAATGCAGTGGGATGCTTGATGTATGCTATGGTCTGTACAAGACTAGACATAGCTCATGGAGTTAGCTTGGTGAGCAGACACATGGCAAACCCTGGAAAGTACCATTGGCAAGCTGTAAAATGGTTACTGAGGTATATCAAAGGGACATTAGGAAAATGACTGGTTATTGGTAAAGGGCAAGTCAGTGCTGAGATTATCCAAGGCTTTGTGGATTCAGACTATGCAGGTAATATTGATATAAGGAAGTTACAAACAGGACTGGTGTTTACTATCTTTGGGACTATTGTATCATGGAAGGCTAACTTACAAAAAGTGGTGACACTTTCTACAACTGAAGCTGAGTACATGGCTATTACTGAGGCTGTCAAGAAGGCTTTGTGGATGAAAGGGCTGATGGAAGAGTTAGGACATGGACAGAGTTGTATTAAAGTGCATAGTGACAGCCAAGGAGCAATTCATCTATCCAAGCATCAAGTTTTTCATGAAAGGTCCAAGCACATAGATGTGAGGATGCATTTTGTGAGGGATGTAGTTGACACTGGAGCAGTTCAAGTCGTGAAGATAGGAACAAAAGATAAACCTGCTGATATGTTGACAAAATCAGTCTCAAGTGAGAAGTTTGATTATTGCTTGGAGCTGATAGGGTTGATGGAAGAACCCTAGAGCAGGATGAGAGGAGAGGGGCATATGGGCTGAGTAAGTAGTTAAAAACCAAGGTGGAGATTTGTGGATTATGGTTTGAAACTGCTTAAGAATTGTTGGTGGTAGTATTATGCATTTGCAGGGGCTTGAAGAGACCAGTATGGTCTGGAGGACTTGAAGATCAAAAGGGACAGTTTTGGAGGGTACAAGGCAAAACTACGTCGCTTGGTCTGGTGGAGTCTGGAAGCTACATCGTTTGGAGAACGCACGAAGCTGGAGTTTCAAGTTCTCTTGAAGATGCCGTCGTTTCTAGAGAGCGCAAGATCCCGTTTAGTGGAACGTCGTCGTTGGGATAAAGCGCGAGATTTGGCGTATGATTGAAGCGTCGTCGTTCTGAGCTGAAGGAGTGCACGCCTGATGTTTAGTGGAGCGACTTGGACAAAGCTGACTTGTCAAATTTAATATATATATCTCCTGCAAACAACTAGTGTAGCGGCAAGCAGGGTCGAACCCATGGGAACTGGTTGTTGAAGCTGTCTCTGAAAATAAATAGGAAAAGGGGGTTTTGTGAGCAATTATTGTAAGGCACGAGGGAAAAAGACTAACGAAGACAATCAGAGAAAACTTTCTGCTTTGGGTTTCTATTGTGACATGTTTATCATAGATTTCTAATGATAAAATCTTATGTTTCTAAGTGTGGTTGTTCCGACAAAGGTAACTACCCTAGTATCCCGACAAAGGTGATACGCCACAATCTAACCCGACAAAGGTGTTAGACTTCTAGTTCTTTCCTAAACTCAATAATTCGACTAAGGTATTATCTAGTCTAGGTATTACGATCTACCTTTACGACAAAGTTTCCAGTAGATATTAACGGTAAGAATTAACTGTTTGATTAAGCTTTACGACAAAGCTTCCACTTAACCTCACAAATTAATTCATGTGATGAAGAACAAGAACTAGAGAAATATAAAATTGTATTAAGAACGGAAATCTCAAAACATAGTCACAATATACGAAACCCTAAACTGAATAAGGAAATTAGCTCCTCATCGTCATAAAAACAAGCACAAATATTTTTGATGAAAAGGAAGTAAAAATTCTCTGTATCGCCGAAAGCTTCGCGTTCTTCGTCTTCTCCAGAGCCGTCTCAGTCTTCAGAGAATAATGGATTATTATGATGTGATGGAAACCCTAACCCAAACATCTTATTTATAGCAAAAGTTGGGTTTCCAAGTCTGATTTTTGGGATGAACTTCCAACTTTCGGTTTTACTGACGTTGGCCGCGGACTCTGTGCATATTAGTGATGAGTCGAGTTTTCGACTCATCAATGCCCATTTTCACTATAGATTTAGTTCATTTCCGACGATTATTTGATGTCATTTGATTCCCTTTTCATGCGTTTCAGGTGCGAATCAAGATGACTCAGTGCCAAAAGCCCATAGAAGGAAACTCGGAGAAAATCGGAGTCAAGAGCAAAAGTTGACAGAATTTGGCCTCCAGTCGATCGACTGGGAAGCTCCCCTGCTCCAGTCGATCGACTCGATAGACTCTCAGGAGGGACTGCAAATCAAGTTACCGCAGTCGATCGATTGGGCCCTCCGGTCGATCGACTGGCGAGTTCTCCAGCTGAGCGTGCAAGCCACGTGCCTTCAGTCGATCGATTGGGACTCCAGTCGATCGACTTAATGGAGTCTCAGGAGGGCCTGTTTTCTGCATTACCGCAGTCAATCGACTGGGAGACTACCCTGTCTCAGTCGATCGACTGAGAATCTGCTTTCCAAGCGTCTTATCTCCCTCCAGTCGATCGACTGGGCCAACAGCCCACCGCCAGTCGATCGACTGGACCTGCTACAGTACCGGAAATTGCCCGAGGCTATAAATAGAAAGAGGCAAGTTTGACCTAGCATCTTGGATTTTTCTGGAAAAAAGACAAAAGGAAGTGAGCCAAATCAAGGGTTTCAACATCATCTAATCAAGGAGGATTGAAGATCAAGGGAGTTTATTAGGATCATCAATCCTACTCTTTTCCCTCTTCCTTTCTCTTAGATTTTTGCTAAAAACCTACACATCATGTTGTCTTACATGATGTGTGAGTAGTCTCCCTTGTGTTTTGAGGGGTTTATGATCCTCCTTGGTACTCAATGATCATTGTATATACATCTATATGGATTTTATGAAGTTGATTTCATTTTACTATGATCTTCATGTTAGACATGTTGCTAAGTGTTTGATAAAATGCCTAAGTGACATGTTTGTGTTAGAACTATGATCTGAGTTAAGAGAGTTTAGTGATGGTTTGGATATAGTAAAATTGAACTTAACCAACATTTATGAGAGTAAATGCATGGTGAGAGGTTAACTAGAACTTTATGCATATAGCACTTGTGAGAATAAATGCTATATAGTGAATCAATACCCTTTAATTAGTGAGATTCTAACTAAGATGACTTGACTAGGATTAGACTTGCATGATAGTTTGTCTAGCCCTAGCCTAAGTTAGGTTTTGAACCTATCAACTCATAATTAATTGAACTCTTGTATGCATGATCATTGGGAAATTGCCAAGGAGAGGAATAATCCCTCGAAACTCGCTTTTAATTGATTTTAATCCCCTAAAACCATTTCACTACTTGTTTTCATCATTGATAATCATCATCACACTTGAATTGAAGGAATAGCCGAGTTAGAAATCGATAGACCTAGCGTATAATCCGTTTGCTCCCTTGTGTTCGACACCGGTCTTATCGGTCATTTATAAATTGTTTTTGACTAATTGCATTGCTAAATTGTACAACGTCAATTAGCTCCGCGGACTGTGTACATATTACAATCTGCGGACACTGTTCATAAAATGGCCTGCGTCCGCGGTCCGCTCGGAGACAGTTCACCCATTCTGCGCATCCGTTTTGACTTCGGCTGCTCTCGGTGTGACCTAGAGAGTTGTAGGGAATTGAGTCAGCTACACAATGACATGTAGATCGTATTTTTATGATCAGTGGTTAATTCACAGCACTCCGTCGAACCTCCGAAGGTTTGATCTGCCATTGTGGTGTTTTTTACATGAAATGCCGTATTTTGTGCGCTTTTCCTCCTAGAGCATCCGAAACACCTGAGATGCAAAATCATACTAAAAAGTAAATGTTCGCATATAAAAGTATCAAATAAATAGGATTAGTTGATTCGACGAATCGTATAAATACGACTCATCAAGAGCCGTAAGAGGAGCGCAGCGTTTCGATTCGAGTCCTCTCGGAGCTAACGGATATAAAAGCGAGTCAAGGGCACGAGTCAACTCACTTCGATTACCAGTTTTGGGAATTAGGGTTCTTGGAGAATTTGATTCATTTCATTCAATGTGATCAAATTGAGAGTTGAGAGTTTGCGTATAGATTCGACTGTGTATATTCATTGTTGTACTACCATCAATTTCATCAATAAAGAGATTGCCCCTCTTCTCGACTGGAGTAGGAATCACCCGAACTCCGAACCAGTATAAATCTGTGTTTTGTGTTTGTTTACATTCGATCTTTGCAACATTTAAGCTGTGTAATCTCTACAATAAAAGTACCAACTTGGAAATGGGGATGAAACTTATAAAGTAGTACTAAACATAAGGACAATGATTTATTGACCCTCAGAGTTACCAACCATGTATATGTGGCAGATGACGTGGCGTCTATGTGGCAGATTATCCACAATGGTTGGCGGATTCAACGCCCTACTTTTTAACTTCTAAACACTCCACGTCATTTTCTCTCTATTCCACCTAATAATTCAACAACCATTCAACTTTTACACTCTACAATGGTTTTGTTTAATAAAATTCAACACCCTTCCAACAACCATTCAATTAATAAAAGAGGTTTTTTTTTCTGTGTCCAAATCAAATGAAACAAGTCTTTATTTATAGAGTACAAAAAAGATGAATTTTGGTAAAAAAAATTTAATTTACTATGAAATAATTGACCCCAAATAATTAGGATGTGATAAAAATAACAGCAGTCAATCAAAACGCGCCACTTGGCAAGCCTATCCCATCAGCTTCATTATTCAACCTGTTGAATTCTTACAACACCAATTAATCCAAGTGTATTAAACAGTCGTTTTCAACTCTCCATTGCAAGAATTCAACCGTTGAAATTTTTTTTCAACTGCTGAGAAGAAAATTAAGGAGGCCGGAGGTGCGGTATTTCTAACTGCTTAGGGTTTGTCAGTCTTCACTTAAAGCTTTTTATTATTACTTTGTGCTGTGATTTTGGATCTGATGATACTCATTTTTATTTGAATGACTTTTTTGTTAAAAAAAAAAAATCAATAACCCCATTGTGGATTGTCTTATTAAACTCTTTTTTTTGATAGTGAGATGCCACTAGGGCTTACAACCATGAGTAACCCGTCCTTGAAGGACAGACCACCCAAGAAGGGCACGACAAAACAATTGGCCGGTCGACCTCAGTGACCGACACTAACAAACCTATTGACGCACAGGCCGTGCCCTTCGAAAACAACAGGAGACGTGCTCCTTAGACTTAAAAACTAAAAAAACTCAGACCGATAGTCGGCTGAGACAAACAGCTCCGACTGGGAACCCAGCTGAGATAAACTAAGCTAAAACTAATACTAAACTACAACTAAAATTAACTAAACTAAACTAAACCAAAAACAAACACCGGCAAGACAATCGGGACCTCCAAACTGGACCGAAGCCGAGACCCGAAGTCACCGAGCCACCAACCGCCATCCCCAGCGAAGCAACCTCCCAAGCAAGCCGACACCACCGACACGCCTCCACTGGACCGCCGACCACCCCCGCCCGCACCAATCGCTGACCAGAAGAGGAGAAGAAGCCGCCACCGCAGACAGCCCTCAATCGACCACCAACCACCACCCCTCCAGCCGAACCACCCCCCGACTGGCCAACAACGCCATCAATCACTACCCGGTCCTTTTCCCCCGCCAAATCACCCACCACATCGACCGCCAGAAAGACCTTCACCGAGATAAAACAGAGCAACCCGGAGACCACCCATACCACCATCACCTCATCGGCTGCCAAAAACCGGCCCAAGTTGGAGCTCCCAGCTCCTGTCGACGGAAAGACCGAAAATCTTCTACTGAGTTCTCAAAGCTTCGAGAGAGAAATTAAAGGAGAGATAGAAAAGTTTTGTGGTAGTCTTATTAAACTCTAATAAATACTTATCATCCCAATGAATATAGATGGTTGTTGCACCTTTTGGCATTTTATACATTATTATACCAACTAAAAAGTATTTTCTTAGTATTTAATTATGGCTAATTCTACATTCGGATTAATTTTGTTTTCAAATTTTAAAATATATATCATCATAAATTTTAAAATATAAAATCTGTTTATTTATATCGGCTGCAAGTATTCGTTTGTTATTATCATCAGGTATGTTGTAAATTCATTTTTTTTCTTTTTTTAATGACTTGGGCATGTTCAGATTGTACAATAAATTAGTAAGTTAGTATGATGACTGTGTTTTATGCTTCTGCAAATAACATTGCATTTGTAAAAAGAAAAATAACATGTTGCATTGTCTGTTACTATGTTAGTAAGTACAGGAGATATATTAGGATTTTGTTATCAACATAATTGGATTTTGTTATATATGTATAACATATAAATCGTTTTGTAATTAACTATTGGAAATAAGAAGATAATTGGATTTTGTTATATATGCCTAGGAAAAGGATCAGGTACAAAGTTGATATTTTTGTACAAAATACAAACTAATCATAGCCCTTGATCTTGTGATTGAATGGATGAGATTAAATCTTGATTTTTTGGTTTTTTTGTGTGTGACGAATTATGTCGTCTTTTGATTTTTCGGCTCGAATTTTGACGAATTATAAAATAAACTGACGAATTATAAAATCATTTTGACAGATTTTGTATTTTGTACCAAAAATTTACTTTGCACCAGATCTGACCTATATATGCATATGCATAACTGATAAATCGTTTTGTAATTAACTATTAGAAATAACATGTGCAAATCAAGCTTCAACAGAAAACTCATAAATGGAACCTACTTGATTTTGTTAAATATGCATATTTAACCGATAATTTATTATCCATTGTCTAAACTTAAAACATTATACATTCAGAAAAAATCCAGTGGCTGCATATAATTCAATATCCCAGTGGCTACAATTTCTAACCATCAGTATTCAAAAGAAATAACATACTTGCAAGTGAGTTCAATATCTTAACATAGAGCAAATGGAACAAAAGGAAAAAAGCCAGTGGCTGCTGGCCGGCGGCTGTCGAATATTCATGGTCTTCAAATTTTTTTTCTTTTTCGAATTATCATGGTCTTCAATTAACAACTAAAAGCATTTGGGACACGTGAGGAGCACTCGGTTGAGGCAAGGTTGCTAAAGTGAGGTAGTGAGGCACGTTGTGAGTCACTCATTTTGATGATGTGACAGTGAATAGTACAGGAATAGTACCAGAATAGTTTTTGCTTTTTGTTTTTGATGGATTTTTGGTAGTGGGACACGTGGCGCGCCCACAAAGCACGGGAGGTTAGATGTGTGACTCAGATTGTACATCACCGCCTCATTTTTAGGAGGACTGCCTCTTTTGAACGCTCCTCTGGGACATGTTATATCAACTAACAAAGTAGATTAAAACACTAGAATTGGATAGGTTGTCCGTTGTTGTTCATGTTTCTAATTGAAGTATTATATAGTAAAACTCCAGATTTTTTTTGACTCAAAACTCCCAGGTTTGAACATAGTAATATAGTCCAATAAAAAAAAAGAACATAGTAATATAGTAGTATGATGAACTATGACTCTGTGAGATTGTTCTTCGTTTCATAAAACAAAGCCTTGTTGGCACTTGAGAACCATCAATATTCTTGGGAACCATCAATATTCTTGTTCAACAACCATAATTAAAAATTTTGTCAAACTAAATTGTAATTAGTACAACAGTAAACCGAAAACCCTCGAAGTCTCGCGAACCCTCCTCCTCGATTCAGATTTCGCCCGCCGGCGGGCGCAGGCCTTCGGCCGTGCCCTGATGCTGTTTTCTACTGTTTCCCCTTTGCTGATTTCTCCTCCCCTGTCAATTCCAGCCGCCCTTCGCCCTGCTGTCCGATCCGGTCATCTCGTTGTCTCCTGCTACTGCCGGTTCATCCTTGTCGCCGGCTGCTCTCGGGCTTACTTCGTCTTACAATCGGTTCGTTGCTTTGGTGGGGAGAGTTCTGTGGTAGGGGCGGGTGCCATGGCCTTGAACCTGTGGCCGTGGCTGTTTGATGGTTGTGTGATGGTCGGTGGCTGGGCTTCTTCTGTTTGGCGGTGCTTGTCGATTACTTTTGGAGGAGTTGTCATCTTTTTTGATGGGGTTCGATGATCCTGCGGTGGTCTGAAGGCTATGTCGTCTCGCCGGTGATTGTTTGACTCTTGTCTAATTTTCTATATTTTTTAGTGTTAGTGTTAGTTGTAGTGGTAGTGGTTTTGTAGTTGTTGTTATAGTTGTTGTAGTTGTAGCTGTACTCGTAGGTTAGTTTAGCTTAGTGTTAGTTTGCGTGTACTTGTAGCCTTGTCTGGTTTCCTGCTTTTGGTGGTTGGCTCTCCTCGCCGGGCGAGAGGCGAAGTGGAGCATTGCTTTGCTCCCGGCTAGTTAACTTGTTCTAGCTCTGAAGTCCTCTCTTTAGCCTATTCTGAAGCTTAGGGGACCTCTTACCATTGTCCGGAACCTGGTTTATTGCGTCTACAAGTGCAGCTTACTTTCGTTTTTCAAGGAAATTCGGCCGGCGCTCTAGTGAAGGATTGAAGTCGGCTGCTACGTCGCTTCAACAGTTTGGCCGATTTGGCGTGGAAAGACTTCGTTGTGCTTCAAGATGTGGCGGCCTTATTCAGTGATTGCCCTGCTTAACGCGGCTTGGAATGCGGTTTTCGTTTTAATTTTCTATCCCTGTTGTTGTTTAGCTTGTGAGTTGCTGTGTTTGTCCGGTCACCATTTCTGAGTCTTTGTATGCCTTTTTCTTTATCAAAAAAAAAACAACCATAATTAAATAATTAGAAAGTAATTTTTTTAGTTGGTTTAATAGTAGGGAAAAGTACAAAAAGGGGCCCTGAACTACCACCTCTTTCCAATTTGAGGTCCGAACTACCATAATTTCTAATGAGGGGGCAAAATCAAAAATTCCGTTAAAGTTAACGGTCAAAGTTAACTCCGTTAGTCAAATTGCAATTAAATGTCATTTACTTTAATTTTATCTATATCTCTCATTATATATTTTAACATTTAATTTTATTATAATTTTATTATTCTCTTTAACTTTCATATCACAAACTCTATATAAATTAATTGTTTAGGGTTTCATAATCTACCATTATATGTATGAATAAAAATTAAACATTTACTTTTTTATTGTAAAAATTTCAAGTTCTTTTCTAATATGATTGGTGAGTATAGTATTTTAAATTTTCATAGTTTCACAATTTATCATAAAATTTGTATGGATAAATATTAATTTTTAAAAAAAATTCATGTTCATGACAGTATTACTATAAAAAGAATATAAATTTATGGATAAATTGAAGAAAAAAATTTAACTTTTGTCCACACATATTATATGTTGAATTGTCAAATTTTAAAAATTCAAAATATTATACTCATCCATCATATACGGATAACATCTTAAAAAATTAAGAATATGAATCAAAATAATATATATTTAATTTTAATTCATACATGTTATATGATAAATTATGAACACTAAATAATTAATTTAAATGTAGTACCCATTTGTGATATGAAATTTAAAAAGAATAAAAATATTATAATAAAATTAGAAGTAAAAAAATATAGAATGAGAGATATATAGATTAAATTAAAGTAAATGTCATTTAATTGTAATTTGATTAACGGAGTAAACTAACGGAGTTAACTTTAACCGTTAACTTTAACGGCATTTTTTATTTTGCCCCCTCATTGGAAATTATGGTAGTTCGGACCTCGAATTGGAAAGAGGTGGTAGTTCAGGGCTCCTTTTTGTACTTTTCCCTTTATAGTATTAAATACCAACAACTATCTATATTCATTGGGATAGTAAATATTTATTAGAGTTTAATGAGTCATCTGCCACATAAACGCCACGTCATCTGCCATATATATAGGGTTGGTGACCCTGAGGATCAATAAATCATTGTCCCTAAACATAAATATAAAGAATTGGCAATGGCCTTGAGTGGGGAAGTTATTTTACCTATTTTGACTTTGTAAATCATCCGCTCTTTAACTATTAAATTAAAACTCGAGATCAAAAAAAACTATTAAATTAAAATTAAGTTTACGTAATGAAATACTCCCGTGTGTCTAAATGTTGTCCTAGCTAATTATGGGACAATTTACTAGACAATCTATGCATAACAAATAACGTGCAGAACGAACTATAAAGACACACAACTTGATACCCAGTTCGGCAACTGCCTATTCTTGGGTGAAAAGAGTTTAGAGTACAGATGCACTTATGATTACAGACTCCCTATTAATCAGCCTACTCTAACACCCTGAGCGAACTTGCGATCTAGGCTCCCCCTAGACTAGAGATCCTTCTCTATTTTTACCTTGATCCTCTCCCGAAGATCAACGCATTCTCCCGAAGACGAACGCCCTCTCCTGAGTGCGCAACAACTAAATAGCAATGCGTGTATCTCCAATACGTTCCACGGTCCGTTATGAGCCGAGTTTTCGACTCATTAATAGCCATGTTTCACTATAACTTTGGTTTGTTTCCGACAATATTTTGATCATTTGACCTCTATCTCTACGTTTCAGGTAGAAAATGACTCTCCCTCAAGTTCAAAGCCTAAATACGAAAACTCGAGGAAAAACCAAAGATTTAAAGCAAAAGTGGGCAGAAAAAGGATCCCAACCGACCGGTTCAGAATCTCCCCTGAACCAGCCGGTCGGCTGGATGAAGGAGCGGACATAAGAGCAATAGGCCACATCCAGTCGGTCGGTTGGACTCACCAGCCGACCGGCTGGAATAAGATTTCAGAAGGCTCAACAACCGCCCACATCGAGTCGACCGGTTGGACTCACCAGTCAACCGGCTGGAATAAGATTTCAGAAGAACTTTGGATTTCAGACACCTTGGACATCAGGCCAGTCGACCGGCTGGACCTGCTACTTTAGTATTTTTCTATCCGAGGCTATAAATAGAAAGAGGGGTTTTTGACCTAGTGGTGGAGGTTTTTGGGGAGAAGAAGATCAGAAAAAAGGCTCAACCAAGGTCATCAATCAAGAGATCCAACCAAGGAGAAGAAGAGAAGATCAAAGGGAGATTTTAAGACTAACCATCCTACTTCCTCTACACCTTTTCTATTCTCTTTGTTGTTTGCTATAAACTCTACTCATACCATGTTGTCTTATATGATGTGTGAGTAGTGATCTTGTGTTTTGAGGGTCTTACAACCCTCCTTAGTACTCAATGATCATGTATATACATTTGATTCAATATTCTATGGTGTTAAATTCATGTTCACTATGCTCTTCATATATGACATGCTACTAAGTGTTTGATGAAATGCCTAAGTGACATGTTGATCCTAAAACTTGACCTAAGAATCGATAGACCTTAGGAAAGGTTTGGATGTAGTGAATATGATCTTATCTAGTGTTTATTATGATGAATACATGGATAGGAAGTGAACTAGTCCCCTAAACTTATGGTATTTATTGCCTTGAGAGATGTTCCAATGCTAATAAATGCTATAGAGTGAACCATCATTCTCAATTGAGTGATGTTCTAATTAAGAGAGCTTGACTAAGAATACATTCACATAAAAATTGGTCTACCTTAGCCTAAGCTAGGTTCTAAACTATTTGACACCTTGATTTGCATAACTCTTATATACATGATCAGTGTGAAATTGCCAAGGAGGGGAGTAACCCCTCGAAACGCCCTTAGTCTATCTTTTATCTGTAATTACTCTCCACCTAGGATTTTAGACACACTTTTTTATACATTTTTGGTTAGAATAGCTGAAAGGAAACACAATCTTATATAGTGCATATGCTTGGCTTACTCCTTTGGGTTTAACCCGGTCTTACCGGTCTTTATAAATTGTTTTTGACCAAAGAGATTCTATCGCATTCATTTGCATACGAAAATCTACAGCGTTCAGTCTGTCTAAACAACACTCAGAACAGACTGACAGAGAGTCGTGATCTTATCAGAATGATAAGCTCGTCGGTCGATATCCTCCACCTCCCGATCAGTATGTGTGAGCGTGTATAATATCTCTAAGAGTGTTTGAATAGTTCGAGAACCCTAGCACACTTTATATTTGGGCGGATGTTTCCTATATTGCTTAGGAAATCAAATCCTAATCGCCTATATCTTTTAGGAGATTTCCTAAACTCTTGAACCGCCTATATCTTTTAGGGAATATATATTTCCCAATCTTTTAGGAAGATTTTCTAAACTCTTGAACCGCCTAATCTAGATAATCCTCTGCCAATATATCTTCAACATCTGTTGCTAAATTATCTTCAAGTGTATTTCTTCCTTAAAAGCTTCAACCGACTCTAAGATGCATCGCCGAACTTCCAAATGCGAATTAGGAAATTCTGCTCCTTTGTCATGTGTTAGTCTAGTCTCACGTCGGTTATCTCTCTGGTCTTGAACACCTCCTTTTCTGACAGCTTGAACAACTTCACATGGTTTTACCAAAACACATGCCACTAAATCAAACAATCTCCCCCCGTGGCATTTTTGGCAAAACATCTACCTGTACTATTTTTACATTTGAATCTTTGAAGGAGATTTCAAACTCCTAAGTTGTACTAACAATTAAGTGCCATTGAATGAATATTTGAGGAGATTTCAAACTCCCAAAATGTCTAGCACATACGAATCTTATAAGGAGATTTTAAACTCCCAAACTACTCCCCCTTGTTGCCACAAAGTGGCAAGGAGGGTTAGGACAGTAGCACAACGACAATTTGATAACAGAGTTAAACAGTCAAAAATATTAAATTAAAATGTTTACAAGGATGAATAGGCAGGATGATTATAACGAGTTCAGTCGTCAGAGTCAGTATCATCTTCTTCCTCAGCCTCAGGGTCCCTCAGCTCCACCAACAAGTTCGTAATCTTCTTTTTCATCGCCACCAGAGAGAAAATTCTTTCATTGACATCAGCAAGCTCCTCGTCTAGGTGAGTTATTGCCCTTATGCGAGTTGCGGTAGGTACTCCAGAGCTGAGTTCTCGTAGGGACTGTTCAGACAACTTCTTCTTGTTTATCTCGGGGACATCTTGCTCAAGATCCAAAATATGCTTTCTAGTCATGGATAGAGTATCATGGGTACTGATAAGTCGAGTTTTCGACTTATTAATCGTCGTATTTCACTAAGACTTTATTTCATTTCCGACTTTATTTTGATGTCATTTGACCCTTATCTCTACATTTCAGGTAGAAAATATCTCTCCATCAAGGTCAAAGCCTAGGGACAAAGATTCAACGAAAAACCGAAGTTTTGTAGAAAAAAAGGAGCAAAGGAAGCCTTAGCCGACCGGTTAAGAATATTACTCTGAACCAACCGGTCGGCTGAGAACCAGTCATCTAAAGTAGTTGCTCTCACACACTTTGAACCGGTCGGCTGACTGACCAACCGGTCGGTTAAGCTCAAGCCATTCCAGGGGAGCAGCTTTTGCACACTTTGAACCGGTCGGCTAAAGGACCAGCTGGTCGGTTAAGCTCAAGCCATTCCAGAACTTACTCTCGCTCACTTTTAAACGGTCGGCTAAAGGATTTGCCGGTTGTTTAAGTCTTCCCCTGTACAACCAAGCTGGTCTCGCACAGTTTCAACCTACCGGTTGGCCTGGGAGCCTAAAATCTAACCGACCGATTGAGGACTCATGCAAAAGACCACATACCCAAGTCTGCTAACCAACCGGTTAGATTAGAGACTCAAGTTCTAACCGACCTGTTAGAACTGCTGTTACAAAAAAAATCAACTCGGGCTATAAATAGAAGAAGAAGGTTTTGATATATGGGGTTGAGTTTTTAAGAGAAAAAGACCAGAGAAAATGGCTGAATCAAGGTTATTGACAAACGTATTTTACCCCTTTATAGTGTCAAGTGATGAGTTTTAGGGGTCGAATTGCAGTCAAACAAAATTTATAACCTTGGTAAGCCAAGGGTCGATCCAAGGAACAGACGTGTGTGAGTACTAGTTAACAGGTGACCTATTTAGCTATTCCTAACGATTCAAGGGTTTGTTGTGATGAAAACAGCAGAAAATAAATACAGAAAATAAATGGTTTGTACTTAATCAGAGAAAGAATTCCAGGACCATACTTCACCCGTGCTAACCCCACTAATCATGCAATCATGTCACGTAAATCCATCATGCTATCGATTATGGAAATAAACCGAAATATCACTAGACAAGCTGCCCATCCACGAATCATTGTCTAGATTAATCTCAATCGCTGAACGCCGCCCATCCACGGATTATCAACGATCTCGATTATTAAACTTAGGGTTTTTCAGACGAAAGTCAGCTTTCCTATTAAATCATGCACTACCATTGTAGCTACCATGACCTAATGTCAATTTCATGCGGTTCCGATTAATACCTAGGACCCATCCATCTTTCGGTAAATAACCTAAATACGTTCTAGCATGTAAACATCTCATTCAATGTAAAACTTGCACGAACGATAAAATTAAGCACGATGAAATTGAATATTCGAATTGCATTAATGAAAACACGTTCAATTGATCACATGAAGAGTTCGGTACATAGCACGGGATCCGTAGGATCCCAGAATAAGAAGACTACTCACTACTCATGGTAAGTTAACCAAAATCAGTGTATAAAAGAAACTAAGGACGAGGAAACCGTGTAGACGATGTGGCTCGTTGAATTCTCAATCTCTTGCGATGATCTCCGTCTTCTCTCCCAAGTTAGGGTTCTTAAATCTCTTATCCAAGCACACCCTGGTTCAATCTGGTCGAATTTCCTTTTATAGCTTGCCCAAAAAGGCCAAAAGCCCAAACATGATTTTTTTGGAAACAAGTTGATAAATCTATCGCCGACGGTGCCGTGACATCCAAACGTGTCACGGTAGTCACGACATGCTCCAAAAGCCACTGAGAAGAAAGGGCACCGTGACACCCGTGACATATAGACATGTCACGGCCTAGGCGAAAACACACTGAGCCATATGGGTGCCATGACACCCGTGACATATAGACATGTCAAGGCATGTCACGGCCTGCCTGAGTTCGCCTGATTCCTTCTGTATAAAAACCCTACCGTGACACCCGTGACACTAATGAGATGTCACGGTAGTCACGGCCCTTCTTTGGTGCAGAGCTTATTTTTGGCCGTTTTCGTCGATCTTTTCGTTCTTTCGACACTCTGGGTCCGTGAAGTGATAATATGCCTTTTTGTCCTGAAACGCTAGAGAAAGACATTAAATAGGGATAATTTGCTTGGAGAGCGAGTGCTATCCTTCATCGAATGTAGTGAATAATTAGTCAAAATATTGACTGATCAGAGTTATCTTCAAGGATTCAACCAAAGAAAGGAAGAGAAGATCCAAGGAGGAAAACTAGGCTGCATCATTCTATTTCTCCTAAATCTGTCTTCTCTACTTGTTGTTTTCTATGAATATTACTTGTGCTTCATTATTTAACACGATGATGGAGCAGTCTCTTGGTTTTGAAGGTCCTATGACTCTTTTGGTACTCAATGATCATGTACACAAATTTGATGCTATAATACATGGTGTTGAAAGAGTGATTATATTTGAGATGACTTGACTAGGAATAGATTCGCATGAAAATTGGCTTATCAAAGCCTAAGCTAGGTTTTAGACAATTTAACATCTTGACATGTTTACAAATTATGTATGTGATCATTAGGGAATGTCAAGGAGGGGAGTAGCCCCTTGAAACGCATTTTAATCGAATTTAATCCCCTAAGACATTTGCTTGCTAGAACTTTAATTAAATCATGTTCAACATCAATTTGATATAAGTAGCCAAGTAATATATACAATTTCTCTTAGCGTATAATCACATTTTGCTCCATTGTGTTCGACCTGGTCTTACCAATTATAAATTTTTCTAACAAAGATTTGAAGTACACCTTAAAAAAGTGTAATAAAAAATTAGAACGTCAGGTACATGTAAGGATCATATAAAAGATTTGTACAATTTCTTGGAGTTAGGAGAAGCATTGTAGATTTCAACATTAGAGAAATAAATAAATACCAAAATTATAATTTTGATAGAATGAAAATACTCCACTTCAAACAACTAGGGGTCAACATTCAGCCCTATGGCTCAAAAGCCATGCACAAAGCCCTATGACCTACGAGCCTTAAGGCCGGACCGACCCTAGGTTGAAGCCCTCGAGCCCTAAGCCCTAAAGGCTCGAAGTCGAACAAAGGCCGTGATTTCAAAGAGCTATTCGGCCCTCGAGCCCGACCTAACTATGACCTAATTCAGTCCGGCCCTGTCCGCCCTAAAAAAGCCCGACCTAATAATATTATATTCGGTTCGACTTAAAAAAGCCCGATCGTTAAGCTCTTCCATATTTTAACTTGTATAAATTAATTTATAATATACTTAGTCAATTTTTAAAAAAATATACACAGATAAAACAATACACTAGTCAATTAAATTAATTTTTGAAGTTGAAGATGTATAATATTTTGCGCCTTTGTAACCTTTTGAAACTTTTTGAATATGATGAAGTTGATGCCTATTTGGTCAATGAAATTGCGTTTGTCACTGTTTATGGTGTTTCTCATTTACAAAAATATTTTCAATTTGACAGATAGGATGATTAATCAATTTGCTTAGAATCTAAAATGAACGGCGCTTCATACCCCAATTACTGGAAGCCTTCAAATGAAAAGTGATGGAAGCTAAGAGTTAATTCTTATTACCGAAGGTATTGTTACTAGGAGCTCAAGCCTTTTTTTTTAGTAAATTCAAGTCTTGAATTTAAGGATTAACAAATGACAAGTTGTTTATACTATAAGCTTAATTATTCAGAGTCTAGAGGATTAACAAATGACAAGTTGTTCATATTTCAGCCCAAAAAAGAATAAGATGAAATTATTGATGCGGATATTTTGCGTCTTTGTAATTATTTTATTGATGTGCTTCATAAAAAATTGTGATTTTTTATTGATATTCTTGATAAATAATTATTTTAAGCTCGGCCCTAAGTTCAGCCCTAAAATTAAGGGTCGTTCGGTTCGGCCCTAAAAGCCCTTTCAATGTTCGGCCATAAGGCCGGCCCTAGGGTCAAGATTTTGAGTGAAGCCCGGCCCAGCCCGGCTCTAATTTTTTTTAAAGCCCTCAAAAATTATCATTTGTTCGATCCTAAACCCTTTCAGTAAGGGCAGGACCGGCCCTGCCCTGCCCATTGTCGACCCCTACAAACAACCAACACACAGACATGATTCATATCTGATGCACCTACGTCGTTTTAAAAATATAATTTCTAAATTTAAAATTGAACCATTTAAATCTTCGTATATTTTACTTGAAATACACAAACTATGCCGTTTTGTAAAATGCTAACTTCTTGTTTGGCCGTACCGACGGAAAGGTGATGTCAAGTCCCACATTATTATACAAATCTGCTTACGTCACTCACTCATCTTCTCCTCCAACCACCTCCCATGAAAGCTGTGGGACTCACAGCAACAGCTGCTTACCATTTCACGGATACTTCCGTCTCAAGCCGTTTCATTGAATAATCAAGTCTTCCCAGCTTCCCCTACGAATTCTTCCACGCCTCTGACGCCTTTCACACCCTTTTCAACACGTCCATCTCCTGAAATTTTCCATTCAAGATCGGATTTTTTTTTTTCAATTTAGGTTTGCAGTTTGGCGTAAAGCTTGCAACTTTGTTTGATTTCGCATCTGGGTTTTTGCAAAGATTCAAACTTTTGTCTGATTTCGGCATCTGGGGTTTAATTTAACCTGTCTGGAGCTTGGAATTGGAGTTATGAGCTGCTTCAGTTTCTTTAAGGAGGGATCCAAGTCCAAAAGAGCTTCCTCAGCTCCAAATCTAGGACAGCAAAGTGAGGTAGGTAGTAGTAGTACTAGTAGTGCTTCGGCAGCTGGACCGAAAAGGGTGGTGAAATCAACAGGCACTGCACCATCTGCTACAAGAAGCCTGCCTGAGATGTTTCAGGAGAAGGAGCATAATTTGAGAGTGTTTTCATATTCTGAGATGAAGGAGGCCACCAATAGATTTGATAGGATGTTGAAGCTTGGAGAAGGCGGTTTTGGGAGTGTTTACAAGGGTTTGATCAAGCCTGCCGATGGAGTCGGAGAGCCCTTCTTTGTCGCCATCAAGAAGCTTAACAAGAATGGCTTGCAGGTACTACTCCTACATTGCACTTAGTTTGTGTATAAAATGTCTGATCATTCGACTAAGAGTAAGACTATGACCGCTAGAACACAACCCTTTCGTTGTGTTTAATTGTTTTGCCAATATTGATATTAGTTTTGGTCTTGTAGGGTCATAAGCAATGGCTTGCGGAAGTACATTTTCTCGGCATTGTTGACCACCCCAACCTCGTGAAACTCATAGGATACTCATATGCAGAAGGAGAACGGGGCATCCAGCTGCTGTTGGTGTATGAGTATATGCCGAATAAGAGCTTAGAAGATCATCTTTTCCACAAGGCTTTGCCACCACTACCATGGAAAACTAGGTTGCAAATCCTACTTGGTGCGGCCGAAGGATTAGCGTATCTCCATGAAGGGATGGAAATTCAGGTAAAAATTAATAATTTACGAAGGTTTTTGTTTCGATTAGAATTACCACTTGTTGCACCATTGAGTAGATAATCTGGAAATTTGATGGATTGTAAGAGAGTCCCGTCCATTTTTTAGTGGCTGACTGAGCTGGCTTTGAGCAGGTTATATATCGAGACTTCAAAACTTCAAATGTGCTCCTAGACAATAATTTTGAGCCAAAACTGTCGGACTTCGGGCTGGCTAGGGAAGGACCTTCGGGCGACAACTCTCATGTTTCCACTGCGGTAAGCCATAAGCCTTGGCAAGTCATTGCTCTTGCTTTTGTGAAACCGGTTGACACACATCTCATCAATTATTTTTTAATTTATCAGGTTGTCGGAACACGTGGATACGCAGCCCCCGAGTACGTAGAAACCGGCCATCTCACTGCCATGAGTGACTTATACAGCTTTGGGGTAGTTTTATACGAGACGCTAACGGGAAGGCGGACATTAGAGAGAAACCTCCCCGCAGCAGAGCAGAAGCTTTTAGAGTGGGTGAAACTGTATCCAGCTGACAGTAAAAAGTTCAGCCAAATACTCGACCCACGCCTCAGAAACCAGTACTCGCTTGCTGCAGCGAGAAAAGTTGCTAAATTAGCTGATAGCTGCTTGCACAAGAATGCTAAAGAACGACCAAGTATGAGTGAGGTCGTCGAGAGACTGGAGGACGCCATTACGTACTCGAATCCAAGCTGAAATGGTTCTCATTGATTCGGCGTCGTAACGAACGGAAACCCAGCAAGGCTTTATGTCCTTGTATCATTTCAACATTTGTATAAAAAAAACTTGAAAAAGCAGTTATAGGAAAAGCTGATTCGGAGCGAGGGTAGATTTCAGCATCTTTTTACTCCGCGCATCAAATATTTACAGTAAGGGTTCGAGTTATACCACACGTTAGTAAGTACAGGTACATCTAATCATCTCTAGTTAATTTCTGTCTTCTGAATGTTACCGGCTTGATGATATATTTAATATCAATGTTTTAGTTGAATATGCTTTAGAAAACGCATGAAGATTGAAGGGGAGGAACATGATCTTCAACCTGAGTAGTCTCGACATTAGTTTTTTTTTTTTTTTGATGGGAAGTATCGTCATTAGTTAAAGAGTCTCGACATTAGTTAAAGAGCAGTAAAATAGGAAATGGTGCTTAAAAGTGGTTTGTGGATAGAAATCTTATAACTTATGTCTGTTTTTGGTAACTTGCTATTGTTGCTAGGCCAGGTGATTTTGTTGTGTGTGTGTGCGCGCTAGCTGGTGTTTTTGTTTGTTTGTTGTGTACTTTTTTGTCCTTCCAGCTGAGATTAAAAAAAAAAAAGGGAAAAGTACATATCGGTGTCGTTTTCCAATTGAAGGTCTAAACTATTGATTTTTCTAGTTAGGTCAAAATAAAAAATAAATCGATATATCTTCGAAAGTCAAGAGTTGCAGTTACAACGTAATTAAATTGACAACTCAATCATATGAACCAAATTTGGCATTCACCGGTTCAAATATGATCAGAAAATCAATTTTTTGTTTTGATTTTTCAGGAAGTCGTTTTTTTTTTTTGAGGGATTCAGGAAGTCGTTATTGAGCCATGGATAATGAGCCATATCAGCCGTAGGCTTCTCGGATCATTCCCTGCACCGAAGGAACATCCTCCACAGCCAGTTTGTGGCGTTTTAGTTACTCTTGATTCAAATGAGTTCCTCCGGAAGTACTTAGTTTTTATTGTTTCTGGTTTGGTCTCGCAGATGATTCTCTACGTTATCATTTTATGGGCTACTTACTGAACCGCGAGTGATTCAAGCTACAAGAGTATTATGCATTTGGTCTGATTACAACAGGTCGCTAACTAAATAAAATGTTAGTGTACACATTCGAGTAGAAAAGATCAAATAAACAGTCAATCAATAGTCAACAACTGCATTTTACATGCATATAGGTGTGCTGTCTAAACTAACAACATTTGCGAGCATTTTGTGAACACTCTCGATTCATTTCTTGGATGTGATGTTGGGTTAATTTTGTGCCTTTGTCAATTTTTTTGGATAAATGGGCCTTTGTCATTTGATTGTGATCAAATTGGGCATTAAATAAATCACATCTTGCTGCCATGTCGTGACGGTGGAAGACTCCTGCACCAGCATACAACGACGATTGGTCGATCGATTGGCGTGTGACTCAAGGACTTGGCTCTTTATGGAAACCAATCGTGGATTTGACTGCTCAGCATATTTGATGGTTGGAACTCTTGGCTCCAATTGAGCATATATGGAACCCACATGGATTGGGACGTGAGAAAATTGGAGCTGTGTTGCTACGCGTTTGCTGTTAACTTTTTTTTCTTAAACAAATATGACAGCAACTGGATGAATCACACGGAGATTATATTGGCCGATGATTTTTGAGCATTGTGGACCCGCCGGAATCCATGGGTTGTGTCGCTGCTGTCTATCCACTCCGTATGCAAACCCTAAATTTTGGAAGTGATGAATCAATTTTGTTGATAATTGTACTGCAGTGTTGGGCTTACAATATGTCAAAATTGACCAACCTGAATAGACGCCGTTGGAGATGATGATGGATTAATGTTGTGGTTTTTAGATTTTACTATCGATCTAGAGCCTGGTGAGATTGGACAAGGACGTTTGGCGCTTGTAAATGTTGCCGTTACGAATCATTGTTCTCATTTGATCAGATTCCATCTGAGCATGCCGATGGGCAAAAGAAAAGGAGCTGCCAGCGGGATTTTGGCATGTGATGATGGAGCATTTGAGCTGCTGCCATGATGCTATTGAATCGAATCTCTTCGGTTCAATCAGGTTCGATTTTACTGTAATTCTGATTCAATTTAATTTGTGAATCATCCTATTTTGTGGATTCAGTCAAGTCTGATTGACATTGATTGACAATGAATCAGTTTAAGTTTGATTAATTGAACTGATTCAATGCGGTTAATTCCGATTGGGTGAATCAATCAATTTCAATATTGAACCGTAATTGTTGGAATGATTCAATGCGGTTAATTCCGATTTGGTGCCTCAATCAATTTTATATATGAACCGTTATGTTGCGATTGATTCAATGCAGTTGTGCATGTTAGGGCACGTCCACTTTGACTCTATTTAACTTAACTGAAACTTATCTTAACTGATCTTCACTTATCTTAACTGATCTTAACTTATAGTGACTGATCTTAACTTATCTTAACTTAACTGAAACTTATATTGACTGATGAATAGTAAAATTTTATGATGATGATGATGATGATTAGTAATATTATGATGATGATGAATAGTAATATTATGATGATGATGGTTGTGATGATGATGATGATGATGAATAGTAATTTTATGATGTTGATGAATAGTAATATTACTATGTTGATGAATAGTATTATTATGATGATGATGAATAGTAATATTTGATGATGATGAATAGTAATATACTGATGATGATGGGGTGATGATGGCGATGAATAGTAATTTTATGATGATGAATAGTAATGTTATGATGATGATGGTATGATAAATAGTATGATGATATGATGATGATGGTATGATAAATACCTTGGATTAAGTTTTAGCAAGCACTTTTAAAATTTTCACGAAAAACTTAGACCTTTTGTTTGCTCCTTGGTGACTTGAGTTTTCTAATTTAGTGTCATGCTTATGATTGCTTCCCGCACATTACGTACACTTTTTGAACATATTGTCAAGTTTTAAGTGTGAAGTCAAAAGAGAGCGAAAAATAGGCCCCAACAAAAAGTTTTTGTGGTCAAAGAGGGCAAAGCCCCGACTACGAACTTTCTCGATGTACACGAGAAGTTTTGCTTCAAAAATGATACAAATGCCGGGGGTTAGGAAGAAAAGTTTCCCCTCGAAAGCATTTGTAGGCCAAGGGCCATTCCAAAAAGAAAATAAGAAGCACTTAAAACTTGACTCTATGTTTTCCTCCATTTTTCATTTGTGCGGGTGCATCATTTGTATTGTGCGCTAGTTGGAATGACTCTTGGACAATCCATGTGCTTGCACGGGAGTTACCATTTGGTCTATGCATGTTTATTGAGAACTCTAGTGTCGAATTCCTCTTCCCTTATGGATTATGGCTTAAGCGCCTAAAACTTGTGAATGAGTTTCGTGTCGTGAGCCCATGGACTAGCCCTAGCTAGCATAGGTGAGCGATTGACACTCTTTGTGCAAACTAAACTATCACTCTATTGTATTGCCTTGAAAATGAGTGGAACGTTGGATAAGACATTCGATAGCTCTAGTATTGATGATCTTGAATGCACAACCTCATGGGTACTCAAATGGTTCAAAAGTTCTTTTGATGATATTGTGATGGTAGTCCTAGTTTGGGGTGAGGGATTGGTTTTGAGAAATCCTCGCATTGGTTGAGCACTCTTGCATTCATTCTCATGGGATATGTGCATATGGGATTTGTGAATATTCCATTTTCTGAAAACTCTCACGAGACTATAACTCGTCCACTAGGGTAGCCTAGGGGTTTAAAGGCTTAATGCATATGCTAAATGCATTCGTAACGCCTACGAAAAGGAGCTAGTTAGGTTGTACATACTTGTCATTTACCTTTCAATAACATGACTAGGAATAATGATCGAGACCTTGTGAAATCTAGTGAGGCAAATAGACGAAAAACATAGCACCACTAGCATTTCGACATTTGCATGACCTTGACATATTCTCATACTTTGTTCGGGACGAACAAAACTTAAGTGTGGAGTGTTGATCAGTCGAGTTTTCGACTGATTTATGGTCATTCTTCACTATAGTTTTGGGTCGTTTCCGACATTATTTTGATGTCATTTGACCTCTATCTCTATATTTCAGGTAGAAAACAAGTTTCCCCCATGGTCAAGGCCTATATATGAAGATTGGTTGAAAAACAGAAGTTTCGGCGCAAAACAAGGAGTTTCGGGGCAAAACCGAGCATATTGACCTTTGCAACTTGTTTTGAACGCCCAGGGCGCATACGGTGTCTGAATTGGTTGATTCAAAGCTTGTTAGAAAGCTAACTCAAAGGGCTACAACTATCTAGTTGGCGCCAAGACCAAATTCGGACGGGAAGACCACCAAAAAGGCCCCAGTCGGTCGACTGAAAGTCCAGTCGACCGACTGTGTAAAAAACTCAGCAGCTCCTCAGATTGTTTTTCTTCGTGACCTTTGCGACTTGTTTTGCTTTTGGACGCCCAGGGCGCATACGGTGTCTGAATTGGTTGATTCAAAGCTTGTTGGAAAGCTAACTCAAAGGGCTACAACTATCTAGTTGACGCCAAGACCAAATTCGGACGGGAAGACCACCAAAAAGGTCCCAGTCGGTCGACTGAAAGTCCAATCGACCGACTCGATTAAACTTCAGGAGCTCATAAAATCTTGCACATTCCAGTCGACCGACTGGCAGTCAAGCTTAGCCAGTCGACCGACTGGATGAAAAACTCAAATTTGAGGTCCAGATTTCAGCCGAATCTATAAATAGAAAGCAAGGGTTTTGGACCAAGTGTGGAGGTTTTTGGGGAGAATTGGATCAAGAAAAGAGGCTCAATCAAGGTCATCAATCAACCAAAGATCCAACCAAGGAGAAGAAGAGAAGATCAAAGGGAGATTCTACTTCCTCTACATCTTTTCCATTCTCTTTTGTTGTATGCTAAAAACCCTACTCACACCATGTTGTCTTACATGATGTGTGAGTAGTGATCTTGTGTTTTGAGGGTCTTATGACTCTCCTTGGTACTCTTTGATCACAAATATACATTTATATTCATATGGATGATTGTTGATTTCATTTTATCTTGTGTTATGAATGTTATGCACTCTAGGTGTTTGTTAAAATGCCTAAGTGACAACTTGGACTAAAACTTGAACCTATGACTTGAGGGAGCTAGGGAATAGTTCTAGGATGGAGAAAATGATCTATATCTTAAGCATGAGAGTGAACCTTAGGATATGGACGCTTGCCTAGGATTGAATGTTTGATTTATTGGAGTTGGTCATTAAGCGAATCATCAATTAATCCCATCGAATGGTGTCAAATTCATGTTCACTATGCTCTTTATACATGCCATGCTACTAAGTGTTTGATGAAATGCCTAAGTAACATGTTGAATCTTAAAACTAGACTTAAGAATCGAACGACCTTAGGGATAGTTTGGATGTAGTGAATATGATCATTTCTACGGGATTGAAGTGAACTAGGTTCAATACTATTTGACTACCATGAAATGTTTGAATATCGTGTATGTGATCATTGGGAAATGCCAAGGAGGGGAGTAACCCCTCGAAACACCTCTTACTTATCTTTTATCCTCAATTACTCACCACATAGGATTTAGATATACACACCCCTTTATACATTTTGGATTAGAATAGCCGAACGGAAACACAATCTTAAATAGTGCATGTACTTGGCTTGCTCCTCTTGGTTCGACCCGGTACTTTACCGGTTAATATAAATGTTTTGACTACATTCGATCCTCTCTTCATTGATATTATTTAGAGGTGAAAAAGAATAGTTCGTCAATGATGATGATGATGATGATGATGAAGATGATGATGATGATGATGGTATGATGAATAGTATGATGATGATGATAGTATGATGGTATGATGATGATGATGATGATGGTATGTTAAAAGTAACTTATCTTAACTTAACTGAAACTTAACTTATAGTGACTGAAAGTAACTTATCTTAACTGATCTTAACTGATAGTAACTGATATTAACTTATCTTAACTTACAAGTCAAAAAATAGAGTCAAAGTGGAGAGGGCCTTAGTTGAATCAATCCATTTGGATATTGAACCATTGTGTTTTGGATTGATTTCAAACGGTTTAATCCGGTTTGATAAATCAATCAAGACGGACTACTAAACTGGTACGATTTAAATGTTTCGGTTCATACCGATTCGATTTACTCCGGTTTGATTTGATCCTATCCAAAATTTGATGGATCGTTTCACTATGGATTTGGTTCAGATAAATTGGTTTAATATGGTTTTCTTGTACCTTCTCGAGAAACCAATCTAGTATGACATGGATCCTGGTTCAGTTAGATTGGTTTACTACGATTTTATATCGTCTTATGAAACTAATCTAGTGTGAAATTTAATATCGTCAATGAGATTGGTTTAACTCGGTTTTATACCGACTTCCGAAACCAATCTAAGAGTGATATTGAATTTCAGCTCAATGATATTGGTTTAACTCGGTTTATACCAACTTGTGAAATCAATCTATTGTGATTTTGAATTGTGGTTCAATGTGATTGGTTTAATACGATTACCTATCTTCTTGAGAAACCAATCTAGTTTGATATGAGTTTGGCTCAATGAGATTGGTTTAATTCGATTTTGTATTGACTTGGGAAACCAATCTAATATGATATGGAATTTCAGTTCAGTAAAATTGATCAAATTCGGTGAATCTTTGGTCAACTATGATTGAATTTTTGACACTGGTCAACTTGAGTCAACCTCAGTTGAGCCTTTGACATCAGTCAACTTATGTTCAACTTCAGTTGATATATTGACTACAATCAACTTGTGATCAACTTTAGTTGAAACCTAACTTCGGTCCATTTGTGGTCAACTTAGTTGAAATTTGACTTCGGTCAACTTTGGTTGAATTTGACGTGATCAATTACATTTGAAATTTGACCGTAGTCAACTTGGGTCAAATGTAGTTGAGATTGGACTTCTGTCACTTATGGCTCGGATGAGAAATTGTATGTTACTGCAATTTCAGTTTGATCTAATTCAGATCGGTCAAAATATTGGTTCAATTAAACATCGGAACAACTGAATTTTTTTGACAAATTGTATGTTGGTGAACTTGGTTTTCTACCAATTAATTGAAGTTGGTCTGATTGTTTAGTTCATGCCGGTTCAGTTGTCTATGGTTCAATTTTGCTGGCTAAGATTGCCTCTTGTTTGGAACCATAATTGAGCGGAACCAACATTAAAAAAATGAGACTTTACTTGTATGATAAGACATTCGATATTTGGGCTGACATAACAAAGGGTTGTTCTAAGCAGAATACATGACCACCTTCGTGGCATATTCGTGGAGAATGCCTTATTTCTTATGTCAGGATACATGTGTGCAGTTTACAAGGATATTAATTTAGGCCTCCGCATGGTTACATACATACCCATGGTGACAAATGTGTGACGATCTTTAGTATTTTGATGTGAATAGTAAATCCATCATCCGATGGTTTATTATTTGACATCCCTCATCGTCAATATTTCATCACCGAACAAGATGCCCTTGCAGTTAATACCATAGTCCTTCGACGTGTTATTAATGGTGCTCGGTATCTTGTAAATGTCATTATCTGCTTTTAAAGTTTTGGTTTATGTAATGGTTCAGTTAAATCGACAGATTTGTCTCTTTTGATCTTGTTCTGTCCTATTGTTTGGAACCATGAACTTCTTTGGAAATCCAACACCACTTGAGATTTAGTCTCTAAATTTGACATTCCTACTATGGACCGATATCTTACATATGTCTGTTGAAACGGAAAACACGATCACCTCCGTGACGTATCCTCGTAGATTGGCACGATCTATTATATCGGATGTGTGTAGCTTGTTTGAATATTGATAGACCCTCCGGAAAGTCAATATTTAATGTAGCTGCAGACATACTTAGTGATAAATAGTTGATGATCTTTAGTTTTCGATGTGACTAATAAATCCATCCTCCGATGGTTTATTATTTGATATCACCTTATCGTCAATATTTATTCACTGGAACAAGAAATCACTTACAGTTAATACTACTGTCCTCCGACTTGCTATTAATGTGTGCCGATATCTTGTGAATGTCATGATATGCTTTTAAAGCTTATTTTATTTAATGCATAGTCTATGACATGCATGATTATGGTGTTGGTGAGCATGTTTATTTGGTTTGACTTGTTCTCTGTTTGAGAAATATCTGCGACATTTTGGTGCTTCATTGCACAATTATGTATTGGATATCATCCTTTGCAAATGCATACAATTTTGTTGTTGAATTTTCTTGTGAGTCTTAATTTTCATATATGATGTATGAGATTTGAAGACATTGAAATTTATATTTTGGTTGTTGAGATTTTGAATCACATAATTCTTGAGGAAATTGAGTTTGGGGGGAGATATGGTTGGGACATTGTCATTGAAGAGAAAATTGTCTCTTATTACGGGGTGATTGATTAAATTTGCATGCATGCTCGGGATATTCAATCACAAGACAATGTCTATTTGTTCTCCAGTCAGGAGACTGATTATTTCAGTAGGACAAACTCAACTACCTCAAGAATATGTATTATGACTTCCGAGTCAGATACGATTTGGTGTATGCTTTTAGTGATGATATTGATGTTTGTCATCTTACTTGTTTGGAGATGAAATACAAATTATGGCTGATGTGTATACCACGGTTCAGTGGGAGTGAGATATGATTTTCTTACATTATGGAACCTGTGGTACACACATTCGCAATACGAGACATGTGTGGTCTCATTTACTTGTTGAAGTATGTATGCATTCGGAAGTTGCATACATGTTAATGTTGTGCATATATTTGAGGAATTCACTATTAAATTCATTATCTAGAGAACATGTGACGAACATGCTCATGTATTGGATGTCAGATTTTGCTAGAGATCACTTTTGTCACTGACTCCAATGTGATGCCTAATAAGATTATGATTAATCTAATTATTGCTATGTCAGTTTTGAATAGCAAATTTGAGGCATTAATTAACGAATATGGTTTGTATTTATTGTCACTATAAAACTTTCGACTTCGTGTTGCAAAAGACCGTTTATATTGATATGTGACAAATTTGATTATATCATATTCTTTTGGCAACTAGAGATAGTCTATGTGATAACATTGATATCGATATACTAGTTGTAATTAAGAGATACAGAGTGAACATATAGAGCATTTTGTAACAAACTCCACTGCGGATCCGTTTAATAAAAAGGTCTTTCAGTGGCATACGGGTCATATGCCAGTTACCTTATTTGAGGATATTCATATTCAGTGGGAGTTTGTCTTGTGCGCTGCTCTATGTTGGATATAGATTTTGATATATACTATCGAATTATGTTCTGCAGAATTGTTGTTGCTAGTATGCACTCTGTGTAATGATGTTGATCTCGCTTTAGGGATCAGTTGGAAATAGACATGTGAGATCACAGTTCATGTAATTTCCATGCTGCACACTCATGATGAATCCATGTCGTTTAATTATGTTGGCATCCGTGACAAGCTCGGTCGAGTATCGATGATGCATAAGAAGGCCGCCTTGATCCCATGTCAGCATAGTTGATGGACCGGATAGGGGATATACATTTATGATATGACAGCAGTTTTGAGCTCACTTTGTTATACATTTATTATTTACACATGTGACCCAGTGGGAGATTGTTGGGTTAATTTTGTAAATTAACCAATTATGTAGGGTCACACATGTAAATAAAATGAATGTGTGCTATCATTTAAATAAGCCTAACTAAAGTGGTCTAGTTGTGATTT
The DNA here is from genome assembly GCA_033675395.1 of Rhodiola chrysanthemifolia. Lineage (NCBI taxonomy): Eukaryota > Viridiplantae > Streptophyta > Magnoliopsida > Saxifragales > Crassulaceae > Rhodiola > Rhodiola chrysanthemifolia. The sequence goes on from CM066204.1 coordinate 38,291,782, forward strand.
CTATTGGCTTATGGGTATAATGTCATGAGGGTTATTGTGTGGATATCATCTGGTAATTATCTTTCTATGAGAGGCGGAAAGGTAATTATGACAATAATGGTTGCCCTAGCACACCACTATTTATATGGGTTATGGTCCCCAGTCCGCCACATCTTAAGACGATCTCTTTTCTTGCCCTCTCGATGGAAAAGTATGAGAGGACTCTGGTGGCAGGACTGGAAGACCTAATCCGGTGTACCCATGTACATGTCAACTTCAGAGATTCGCTTCCGCATAATGAAGTTTCCAACGGTACATTCTCTTTAATCTGATTTGAGTTTCGATCCTGGATATATTACTGTTGATCTCAGTAATTTATTTCTAACATGTGAAGCATACAAAGATGAAAACTGCCCAGCAGACCTGACAATGTTTTTTGCTCAACTACAATCTCGTCGGTCAAGGATTGGTCTGAAAGCGCAGAGAGACCACCCGCAGTAAGGAAAAAAAAGTAAGCCATACAATTGTATTTCCTTGGGCAAAAGGAAATTACTGAGGTTTCCTCTACTTATTGTCAAGGACGGAGCCATGATTGAAATGTATATAGGGCTAAATTTTTTTTTGTGAAGTATGAAACTCAGTGAAGACTCATTATCTCTCGCCTCTTTCATCTTCCCGCGAGTGCATTTAACTTTCAGGAACGAGTGATAGGATTCATTAAAAAAATTGGTTTGAGCCCGATTAATTGGGTTAAAACTCTAATTGCATCTTAAAAACATTTGATATATATAATTTGTTAGTTTTTAGTGGCATAGGTTTTGGCAAAACTCAGTGAAGTTGTTCAAGCTGTTGTACAAGCAAGAGTTGAAGGCTCAGAGAGACAACCGACGTGGAACAAGTACGACGCAACAGATGTTTCCTAAAACAGATTAGGCAAGTCGGTATTGTTTCACATTGAAGATATGTTGCCGATATTGCTGGCGGTTTACGCAAATATATATTGCATATCAAGAAGTCGGTTGAGAGAGATTAAGAAATATTTGCGCTTGAAGATTACTTAGAGAAGAAGATAATCAAAGATCTAGTTGAAGATATATTGAAGATTATCAAGAGATAGATGCTAGGAATGTTTCCTAAAAGATTTAGGAAAGATTTCCTAAAGAGATAGGCGGTTGAAGATTGGAAATCATACTCGTTTAGGATTTCTACCGCACTATATAATGAGAGCGGATGCATACGCAATACTCAGCACTCACGAGATATTATTCACTCATATACACTGAAGGGAGGTGGAGGCAAACGGCCGGCGAACTAATCATTCTGATTAATTCACGGTGCTCGGATTCAGTCTGTTCTAGTGCTCGGCAGGCTGATCGTAGAATAACTTGACGATACACGCACTGTTGCTGTTGTTACGCATTCGGGAGAAGGCGCTGATCTTCGTGGAGGATCATCTGGTGGAATAAGAGGAGAGGCTCAGATCTAGGAGAGCTTAGTTAGCAATTACTAGAGTGTTAGAGGCTCCGGAAGTTTAAGAGGGCTTCTGTAAACGTAAGCTCATGTACTCTAAAGTCAACATTAGTGAATTGCTATCCACCGGGCTGAGGACAAAGCCCCCAGGACGTAGGCTCGTTAACGCCCATCTGGGTAACAATATTATGTGTCTTTTATTTTCCGCACTGCACTTAATTTTGCACAAGTTGTTCTAGATATTGTTCTATACCCGACTAGAACAACATCTCAACATACACGTGAAGATTTCATAATTTGTTTTTGTTTTTTTTAACTTTGGCCAAATCAACTAGGGCTGAGCCCAAAGAAAAAGGGGCTAGTTCCATCCCTGCTTATTGTCCACTTGCCTTTAGATACAAATGTTATCGAGAAACACACATTTCCTAGGATAGTGAGGTCTAGTGAGTCCATTTGTTCTTATTGGAACCTTTCTTAGTAAATATTTTTCTTTATCGTTGGACCTCGTTAACGTTTTTTTCTTTTCTTTCCTTCTTCATCTCGTCTCTGAGAAAGGAAATATTACCAGTCCTAACTCTCAACCTCCAACATTCCCGTATGTTATCAGTTTATAATCAGGCACTGTTGGTTGACCTTTTAAGTAATCTAAATAAAATGGATATACATATAAAAGTTTTCAAAAAATCATGTAGACAGACACTTTCACGCCGATGGAGAACTGTTGATGGCCGCCAGGTCAAAGAGAGGATCGGAGACGAAAAAAGGATTTAGGGAAAAGATCAAAATCAATTGATGCTTTGACTCGAAAATCTGTTATAACAAATTTTTGAGTTCCGAAGTTACAGATAAATCCTCAGACTTGTTACAAACAACAAATAAGATATTACAATCAATTCCTCGTTGTTACTCAAATTACACTAAGTAACGAAATGTTAACATTACAATTTGGGTGCGATTCTGAAATTAAGGCACAGTACTGAGCTTCACACCAGCTCTAATCTGGAGGATAGCGATCTCGACCTTCATCAGCTACATCTCGTTTGCTATCGTCAACAAGAATCGTAATCGACGTTGGAGGATGATCATGAGGAGGAGGTTGATGGTGGAACATAGGGGTAACCGAATCGTAATATGAGATGACTAGAGCCGAACTGTCGACCTAACAAACTTTGTTGGTGTCATACAATTATTTATCTATTTTACACTCATGTTTTAGTTAAATATCTTTTACAAGATTAGTGTGTTGTTCGAAATCATTTAATGAGATTTTCATCTGTTTTAATGTATTAACAGCAGAGTACATGATATCTGTATTATTCTAATTTATTATTAATCATTTAATTTAAAAAGGTGTTGGTCTCCAAATTTACTACTCATTTTTTAAATACCACACGTGATAGAATTTGTAGAGAAAGTGACACTAGTATTCTCAATTGGAACTTTCTTATTCGCAGTAATTTATACTAGTTTTATGGTTGAATAAAAGGTCTAAGAGGCTAGATCTGGTACAAAGCCCAAATCTGATGCAAAATACAAACAAATCAGATCCGTTCATCCTCCTAATCCAATGGTGTTTATTTAATTAAATTAAATGAATTTTAACTAACTTTTAGTAGTGTTTCTCAATATTGACCCAAAAATTGAAAACATTCAACAGCACGAGATCCTCACCGGAGTATCACTGCCCCAAATCTCGCCAAAACCGACAATTTAGAAACGAAAATTTGACGCATCATCGAAGACCAGTTCAACATCACAATTCATCCAGTATTTCTCGGCACAACGACGAATTAGGGTTCCGATTCGTTATCCAATGGTGTTCCGATTCATCCAGGATGTTCTCGGCACAACATCACAATATCACAATTCATCCAATGGTGTTCCGATTCATCCAGAATGTTCTCGGCACAACATCACAATTCATCCAATGGTGTTCCGATTCAAAAAAGGACGAACAGAGTATAATTCGTCCTAAAATCACCAATGGACGAACAAAGTATAATTCAACATCACAATTCATCCAATGGTGTTTAGAACAACAATCACCCTAAAATCACCACGTCCCAGTGTATAATTCGTCCAAAGTAATACATAATTCGTCATCCTGGTCATGACGAACTATAAAATGTTCATGACGAACTATAAAATTATTATGACAAACTATAAATAATACTGTCGAATTCGTGTCGAATTTTAGTTTATTTTTGACGAATTATTGCATAATTCGTCGAAGTGCACTACAATTCGTCGAATTCTTGATGAATTATAGTCCAAATTTGACGAACTATGACATAATTCGTCAAAATTGGACTATAATTCGTTAAGAATTCGTCCATGTGAAGCTCTTCACCGCGGCCGCGGCTGAGTATTTGATCGTGAAGGGAGGAAGAGTCGCTGGAGTGGTGACGAACTGGGCTCTAGTGTCGATGAATCACGACACGCAGTCGTGCATGGATCCGGATGTGATGGAGGCGTAGGTGGTGGTCAGTTCCGGGGATGAAGGCGCTGGACATGAACGGGGCTGAGGACGCGATCGTAGAGTTGACCAGAGAGACCGTTCCCGAGATGATCGTGACTGGAATGGAAGTAGCCGAGATCGACGGAATCCATGAAGATCTGATTTTTTTCATCGAGCAGAGGAGAGAGACGTGTGGTTATTAAGGATGTGATATACCATATTTGCCTCTATTTACATATCAATTTAAATTAATAGAGGTTTATTTTCAGTTAATCATATCAATTCAAATATATAATGAAGGGTTGAGATTAGTTTGTATTTTTTACAGAAATATGGGCTTTGTACCTGATCCCTACTCAAAGGTCTAAATCAAATTGATCCTACCATATAATGAAGGTCTAAATCAAATAAACTCTGCAATATTGAAACTTCTAAAAAGTAAAAACCTCCAGCTTCTCTCATCTCCCGGCAGCTTCCAGAACTCAGCAGCTCCTTCTCCGTTTTCTTCCCTCCCTCCTTCACCCTTCTCTTCTCCTCCTCCTCCTCATCCCTCTGCTTCGTGGCTGCTCCGCCCCTCCTCCTTCTTCTCCAGGTCCCTGCTCGAAGCTCTGGCCTCTCCGGGTTGTGTTGTGGTCACTTCTGGAGTTGCGTGGTGCGGGGTTGCGGGTTGATCGGTGGGATGCTATGGTGGTGGTGGTGTGTCGGCCCGGTGGCAGCTGGAGGTGGTTGGAGTGGTTGACGAATTTTTGGGCTGGCGGTTGGGTTGCGGGGCTTTTTGTGTATATCTTTTTGGCTGGCGGTTCGACTGCGAGTGGCGGTGGTTGGGCGGCGACTCCGCTAGGGGTGGCTGTCGTGACTGTACATATCTGTATGTACAGGTTTTCCAGCTGTGAATGACGGGATGACGTGCCCATGCAGAGGCGAAGTGGAGCTTCAGACTCACATTTATTCACGTTTATCTTTCTTGTCTGTACGGTTCCCAGCTGGTTGATATTTCCCAGCTTTAAGACTTCGGTTCGCCGTTGTCTTTGTAATTTATAGCGTTAATCAAAAAAAATAAACTCTGCAATATTCTTATTTCTAACTCTCTCTTTCACTTTTTATCAAAAAAAAACTCTCTTTCAGTTTGAATTTGCATAGTGGGTTTAGGCATTTAGCCTCCAAAGGGTACACAAGCCCAAAACCAGCAATTGGGCTAGAGAAACTCAATTATACAAGGGGATAAATAAATAAATAAAGAAACAATACTATATTGAGGGTGGATCAACTGCATATGAGATGTTTCGCCTACAATATATAGGTTGCACTAAATCGACACTTCATACCCAAAAACCATTTTAGCCTTGGACTATATTTAATGACGGTCTCATGAAGTTCAAAATAAGTTGCATAAATTTTACGGGATATTTACGATGTCGAATAAATTATATCGCATAACTCAGTTCACATAAGATTAATGCCGACATCTAACTCAAACAGTAGTCATGTAAGGTATTATTCTTACGTGCGACGCTATCTTTGCTTGTCCCATAAATCGGGATGATTTTGTCTAGTTTAAGGTCATACGCTATATTTTACGTTGAACAACTTTTTGAAAAATTGTTGCACAATATGATCACATACACTTGCAACATAAAATGACACATTGTCGTATAAACGAGCATATATTTTGAATATCAAACAATAACATGCTGGAATCTATCCGAAGGCACCAGTGGGACTTTAAGGCGACATGAGGACTATGCGGGGGCGGCGAGAGACTTACCGAGGAGCTACCCGAGTTATGCTCGAGCGAGAGTGAAATAGCTACGCGTTAGATGAGCTCAACTGTACCAGCTAGATAAAGGTCACCCTGTGGTACAGTTGGTTGCACAGACTAAGATAATCAAAATGAAATGCAGAACAGTAAAGGACACAAAACACTTGGTGACCCAGTTCGGCTCAATGTAGCGTACGTCTGGGGACTTCTCCCAAGTCCAAGGAACAATCCACTATTACGGTATATAGTACAGATTGACGTTTGAACAGTCTTCCAAACTACTGATCCCCTATACTACTCTCCAAGTGAATTGGGTGATCTAAGCTTCCCTTAGATCCGAAGACTCCCGTCTTGTACGTCCAGACCTCCTCCCGAGGCTGATACAGTTGAATCTACCACAGCAGATTCTCCTGGCAGTGATGGTCGTCTGTTGTGTAAGTTGAACTACAAGTACATGACAGTACAGTGCAGCGACAACACCACTTGAACTCTGGAAGAAATTGAGCGCAGCAACAATGTATGAGATCAAGTAAATGAGGCAAGTTGCTTACCAACTTGCGGCCTCAATCCTTCGATGAAAGCTTGATGACTCAAAGCTTTGGATCACGAATTCAGCTCGCAGATTGAAGGCTCCTTCACACGGCGTCTCTCTCAAGTGTTGCACACGAAACAATGAGCCCTAGCCTCCTTTATATAGCCGTGTGATTCTAGGGTTTTGATCTTCAAAAAACCTAGATAAGACATGGAAAGATTTCGGATAATATCTGATCTTGATCTCATATCTTTATATCTTAAGAATTGGTTTTGATGATGTGGCAGTCGGATATATTTGAATGAGATCAATCCGAGCGAAAACTAGGTGATGTGCTGATTTTCCGGAACTGAAAGATCTGTGCTGATTTTTCGGAACTGAAGGAGAGATCTTGCACAGATGCTAGCACAGATCACTTTGACATCTTCTTGTACAGATTCTTGTTTTGCCTAGATGGCACTTTATGCTCCAACAATCTCCCCCTTGACATTTGAGGCAAAACACCTCTTCTGCATGACCTCTATTCAACCAGTAGATACTCCCCCAGAAAATGAATCTGACTTCAACACAACTTAGCAGCAGCACACATCACACATCATCACAGCCACGCATCTTCACAGCCCAGAGTCCCCTGAGTTCCATCCACAACCACGCATATACTACTCATGCACGCATCTCTACTCAGGCAGATACTCCCCCTTTTTGTCTCAAGTGGCAAGGGACTGTTGCACAGACAACTCCTCTTCAGGTTCCTCTTATATAGGTCTGCAAAAAAACACTGTTACATCTCTAAGACATTACCCTCTTCAAGTCTTTTCATGACAGCACTGAAGATAAGGAATACTGCTCCGGCCAACTGTTCAAGGAGCTTGCACAGTTCGAGATAAACACATAGCTCCCCCTTACTACCTGGCACGTCAGCAACACTTAAAAGTTCTGCTCAGCTGACTGCCTCTGGCGACAAGGTCTTCTAGTTTTTCATGACACAAAGGCCAAGTGCACACCTTAGTGTCTCAAATCTCTCAGCATCCAACGGTTTTGTCAGAATATCCGCCAGTTGTTTCTCTGTAGGCATGTGGAACAGACTGATGACTTTGTCTTCAAATAGTTCTCTAATGAAATGGTGTCGGATGTCAATGTGCTTTGTCCGCGAATGCTGTACTGGATCCTTAGAGATGCTGATAGCACTCATGTTGTCACAGTATAACGCCATGGTATTCTGATCCAGTCCCACTTCCTTGAGCATTTGCTTCATCCAAAGCATTTGAGCACAGCAGCTCCGCGCAGCCATGTACTCCGCTTCAGTAGATGACAGAGAGATACTATTCTGCTTCTTACTGAACCAGGATACAAGGTTATTGCCCACGAAGAAGCATCCACCAGAAGTACTCTTTCTGTCCTCGATATTGCCAGCCCAATCTGCATCAGAGTAACCAACAATACACCCACTTGTATCTCTAGTGTACCACAGACCATAATCAGCAGTACCACTTACATATTTGACGATTCTCTTCACCTGCAACAAGTGACTTTCCTTCGGATTGGCCTGATATCTAGCACAGACCCCCACAGCTTGACAGATATCTGGTCTGGTCGCAGTCAGGTATAACAGGCTCCCAATCATGCTTCTGTACAAGGTCTTGTCCACTGAAGTTCCTGCATCATCCTTAGTGATCTTCACATGAGTAGCAGCTGGAGTTTGCTTGTAGGTAGCCTTGTCCAGCCCAAACTTCTTCACTAGATTTCTAGCATACTTGGCTTGAGTCAAGAAAATCCCTTCCTTCGACTGAACAACCTGCAGCCCCAAGAAGTAATTCATTTCACCCACCATGCTCATTTGAAACTCGCTTTGCATCTGGGCCACGAACTCATCCACCATCCTCTGAGAGTTAGAGCCAAACACGATGTCATCGACGTAGATCTGAGCGATGATAAAGTGTTTGTTATCCTTTTTCACGAACATCGTCTTGTCTATTCCTCCTCAAGTGTACCCCATGCTCAAGAGGAATTTTGTCAACCTTTCATACCAAGCTCTAGGGGCTTGTTTTAGTCCGTACAACGCCTTCTTCAGTTTGTAAACATGATCTGGATAATGAGGGTCCTCAAATCCTTTAGGCTGTGCCACGTACACTTCCTCGCATAGCAGACCGTTCAAGAAGGCACTCTTCACGTCCATCTGAAACAGTTTGAACTTTAGGTAGCATGCTACTGCAAGTACAAGACGAATAGCTTCCAAGCGTGCTACTGGGGCGAATGTCTCGTCAAAGTCAATCCCCTCTATCTGATTATACCCTTGAGCAACCAGCCTGGCTTTGTTTCTCGTAACGTTGCCACTTTCATCAGTCTTGTTTTTGAATATCCACTTTGTTCCAATGATATTGACTCCACTTGGACGAGGAACAAGATCTCATACATTGTTGCGAGTGAATTCTCCCAACTCCTCTTGCATGGCCGTGATCCAAAGGTCATCTTGCAGGGCTTCCTTCACATTCTTGGGTTCCACCTTTGATAAATAGCAGCTATAGTTAATCATATCTCTGTAATTAACATGAGATTTACCTCTAGTTCTCTGATCTTATCGTGAGGGTTGCCAATGATACTGGACAGGGGACGATTCTTGTGGATTCTGCTAGAGGGTTGCAAGCCTGTCTCACCAGCTCCTGATTGAGTTTGATTCACCTCACTTTCATCAGCATCTTGCATGTATACGTCATTATCCTCCCGGGCCGAGTCTAACACAGTCTCAGGCACAACTTCAGAATTTGCATCTGGTACATACTCCTGCACAGGCTGATGGCAAGTATCTGCAGAATCTTGCATGTGAACATCATTATGCTTCTCGACCGAATCTAACACAGTTTCAGGCTCAATTTCAGAATTTGCACCTGGTACAGATCCTTGTACCGGTTTCGGACGAGTATTTTGAGTCTCCATATCATCATCTGGTTCCTTCCTCAGAGGTGAATCCTTGGTATCGTCGATCACCACATTGATTGACTCAATCACTGCTCTAGTTCTCTTATTGTAGACACGATAGGCTCTGCTATTTGGAGAATAACCCAGGAACATTCCTTCATCACATTTCCTGTCCAGCTTCTGCCTTTGCTCCCTATCGGTTAACACATAACAAGTGCTACCAAACACGTGGAAGTGCTTGACTGTGGGCTTTCTTCCTTTCCAGAGCTCATAGCTAGTTTTGTCCATGCCTGGTCTAATCAGAACTCTGTTCAGGACGTAGGTAGCGGTTGACATAGCTTCGGCCCACAAGTGTAGAGGGACGTTCTTTGCATGTAGCATGACTCTTGCCATTTCTTGCACAGTTCGATTTCTCCGCTCAACTACTCCATTTTGTTGCGGTGTGATGGGAGATGAGAATTGATGTACAATACCTTGCTCATCACAGAACCGTGCAAACTTCTCATTCTCAAATTCCCTCCCATGATCACTTCGAATGGACAAAAGATTTTCTCCTCGATCTCTCCTCTCATTGATCAGACGTGTAGCAAGTTGAATAAAAGCCTCCACAGTCTCAGATTTCTCACGCAAGAACAGGATCCAAGAGAATCTGGTATAGTCATCTATACATACGAATGCGTACTTCTTTCGACCGAGACTCTCCACCTGCATAGGTCCCATCAGGTCCATATGCAGTAGCTCCAGCGCACGTTTTGTGTAAACTTTATCCACCTTTTTGTGAACTGCTCGAGTCTGCTTTCCTGCTTGACAATCACCACAAATAATTTGCATATCACCTCTAATAACAGGAATACCTTCAATCAACTTCTCATTGGAGAGAAATTTCAGAGATCTGAAGTTGATGTGTCCCAAGCGTTGATCCCACATATGTATTTCATCGAACCTACTCAGCATACAAGTAACTGCTCCTGGAGTTGCAGCATGGCTTAGTAAGTAGCAGTTGTTGCTTGCACGGTCTCCTTCCATTACGCATACTCCGTGTTTGTTGTAAACGTGGCAGGAATTTCTTGAGAACTGTACCTGATTACTGTTATCGCACAGCTGACTAATACTAATCAGGTTGGCTTTTAACCCGTCAACCCAGTAAACATCATCAAGGCGTGGCATGCCTGGTACATTCAGGGTTCCTTTGGCTAGAACTTTTTCTTTATTCCCATCACCAAAGGTCACATGTTGGCCGTCCATGGGTCTCAGATTGATCAGATTCTCACGTACACCGGTCATGTGTCTGGAGCACCCACTATCAAAGAACCAGCTCTCTTCATCTTCCTTGTGAAATGAACTGTACGAGACATAGCGGTATTCATCATTCTTGGGTCTCCACACCATTCTATCTGGATTCCTTCTTGGTTCTCTGAACTGGTTGTCCCGCTTATAGCGATAGCAATGGCATTTAATGTGTCCTGGCTTGTTGCAGTAGTAGCACACCTTAGTACGTTGTCATCCTCCTTCTCTCATGATGTTGTTACGTTCTCTGGCACCAACCCACTTGTGTTTGTTGTCTTTACGAACTGTGCCACCTGCTTTCACAAACTTTGTATCACCAGTTTTCTGCTTGCCAGTATAACCAAGCCCGGTAGTATCTTTTATTCCCCTCTGCACAGACAGGATCTGGTCCAGATTCTTGGACCCTGTGTTCAGGCTGTTCAGGAGCTTCTTGATTGAACCCATCTCCTCCAAGAGCTTCTTCGATTCTTGTCCATCTCCTTCAGCCTTTTGTTTCAGCTCTTTTACTTCTTTCTCCAGATTTTCTTTCTCCTGTGCAAGAATGCTGGCATTGGATTCCAGTTCCTGCTTTTCCAGTTTCAGAGTGATAACTCCCGCATTAAGCCTCCTGTTGATGTCAACCAGCTCAGTCCACTTTGAGCACAATAGTGCGTATTTCTCAGCAATGCATTCATCAGTGATTTCTTCTTCATCACTTTCTTCAGTTTCGTTCTCTTCCACCTTGGCTTCTTCTTTCTTGGCACAGTCTTTGGAACCAGTCCTGGCACAGTCTGTGACGCAGTCTATCATGCTTGTCAGAGCAACAAAGTTGCTTGTCTCTTCCTCCTCTGCGCTCTCTTCAGTCTCGTCATCACTCCAGCTGACATTCAGGGACTTTCTATTCTGCTTCTTCAGGGTGTTAGCACACTCTGCTTGTATGTGGCCAAAACCTCCACATTCCCTGCACTTTATTCCTTTGGTCCATCCGCTTTTGCCATTTTCCTTCAGGTCAGACTGTCTCTCCCGCGGCTGAAAATCCACTCTCCTGGTGTCTTGATATTTAGACTGATTCAGGCTGTTCTGACCAGCACCCTTACGATTGATCTTCTTCAACAGCTTATTGAAGTTCTTTGTGAGTAACGCCAGTTCCTCGCTTACTCCATTGGTGGATTCATCGTCTAGCACAGTCTCAGCCTTTAAGCCTACAGATTTGACTTTGGGTTCTGGAACAGTCAGGTGTTGCAGTTCATAAGTGCATAGGTTGCCAATCAACTCTTTCCAGCTCATGGTCTTTGTATTGTTTGCCTCTTCTATAGCAGTCACCTTCATGGCAAATCGTTTAGGCAAAGACCTCAGAATCTTTTGCACAACCTTCTCTTCGGGTAGAGCTTCACCAAGGGTAGATGCCTCATTCACAAGGTCACAGACTCTGACTTTAAAGTCCTTGATGGATTCATCCTCCTGCATCTTTAGCTCCTCAAACCTGGATGTCAACATCTGAATCCTGGACTGTTTCACCTTGTCAGTTCCTTCAAAGTGAGTGGACAAGGTATCCCAAGCCTCCTTAGCGCTTTCACAGTTCAGGATGAGTTTGAAAATTGACTCGTCTACAACTGAGAAGATGGCATTTAGAGCTTTGGCATTTCCCATAGCGAGACGCTCCTCCTATTCAGACCATTCTGCTTCTGGCTTAGGAACAATCTTTCCGTCATCAGTTGTCAGCTGGGGAGGGTTCCAGCCAGTTAACACAGATCTCCATGCTTTCTCATCCATATTTTTGATGAACGCCTTCATCCTGGCTTTCCAGTAGCCATAATTAGGCCCTTCTAACAGCACTGGGCAAGTAGTGCTTTGTCCTTCCTTGATGCTCATCTTAGAGCGGTAGCTAGCTTCCCAAGATCCAACTCCGTATGTTGAGAACCTGCTCTTGATACCAATTGAAATAGCTACGCATTAGATGAGCTCAACTGTACCAGCTAGATGAAGGTCACCCTGTGGTACAGTTGGTTGCACAGACTAAGATAATCAAAATGAAATGCAGAACAGTAAAGGACACAAAACACTTGGTGACCCAGTTCGGCTCAATGTAGCCTACGTCTGGGGGACTTCTCCCAAGTCCAAGGAACAATCCACTATTACGGTATATAGTACAGATTGACGTTTGAACAGTCTTCCAAACTACTGATCCCCTATACTACTCTCCAAGTGAATTGGGTGATCTAAGCTTCCCTTAGATCCGAAGACTCCCGTCTTGTACGTCCAGACCTCCTCCCGAGGCTGATACAGTTGAATCTACCACAGCAGATTCTCCTGGCAGTGATGGTCGTCTGTTGTGTAAGTTGAACTACAAGTACATGACAGTACAGTGCAGCGACAACACCACTTGAACTCTGGAAGAAGTTGAGCGCAGCAACAATGTATGAGTTCAAGTAAATGAGGCAAGTTGCTTACCAACTTGCGGCCTCAATCCTTCGATGAAAGCTTGATGACTCAAAGCTTTGGATCACGAATTCAGCTCGCAGATTGAAGGCTCCTTCACACGGCGTCTCTCTCAAGTGTTGCACACGAAACAATGAGCCCTAGCCTCCTTTATATAGCCGTGTGATTCTAGGGTTTTGATCTTCAAAAAACCTAGATAAGATATGGAAAGATTTCGGATAATATCTGATCTTGATCTGCATATCTTTATATCTTAAGAATTGGTTTTGATGATGTGGCAGTCGGATATATTTGAATGAGATCAATCCGAGCGAAAACTAGGTGATGTGCTGATTTTCCGGAACTGAAAGATCTGTGCTGATTTTTCGGAACTGAAGGAGAGATCTTGCACAGATGCTAGCACAGATCACTTTGACATCTTCTTGTACAGATTCTTGTTTTGCCTAGATGGCACTTTATGCTCCAACAGAGAGGAAGGTCGCACGAAATTTATCGACCGAAGGAAAGCAACTGTCCAAAGTAGGCTTGACACTACAAATTTTTGGGATTTTACCGTCTCCAAATTCCGTCAGTAAAACGTCAACTGACACGCTGACGGAAAATAATCCGTTATAATTCCATCAAAATTCCGTCACCCAAATAATATTCGTTAAATTTCCGTCACAATTTCGTGCACAAAAATTCCGTCTCCACAATTGAGGTGGAACACTGACGGAATTCTTTACACGGAATGTTTGGGAAAAATAAAGGGAAATATTGGGAGCATTAATTTCGTTTCATTTCCGGCTAAATTCCGTCATTTATATTACCGTTAGTATTCCCCTTATATTCCGTCATCATAGAATTTCAGCCAATATTCCCACTTTATTCCGTCACAAAATTGTAATATTCGTTTCACTTACCTACGTTTATTGACGGTTGAATATTTACAAAATTTCGTAATTATTACAACACATTTCCGTCAACAAAAACGGAAATGTGATGGAAGAACAACGAAATTTTGTGAGGTCCACAAAATTTTTATGAAAAGTGCTGTCACAAAATTTTGTGAGGTCCACAAATTATTACAACGCTTTTTATGAAAAGTGCTGTCGTAAATATTTTTAACAGCGCTTAAATAGAAGGCGCTGTGGAAAATCACAAATAAGACAGCGCTTAGATATAAAGCGCTGTTTTATTAAATTAGTTTTAGTTATATTTAAAAAAAAATCCCGCTCTATTCCTTAATATTTAGTTTTATTTATATTTAAAAAATTCCCTCACTATTACATCACATTTCCGTCAACGTGGACGGAAAAATGATGGAACAATGACGGAAATTAATTGACGATGATACTTAGTGACAAAAAATTAAAAAATTATGTAGTTACCTTTAACAGCGCTTATAATAGAAGTGCTGTCTTATATCTACTTTCGACAGCGTTTGGCTACAAGCGCTGTCTAAAGTCCACTTAAGACAGCGCGTGTTTGGTAACAAGCGCTGTCTTAACTGGACTTTAAACAGCGCTTGTAGCCAAACGCTGTCGAAAGTAGATATAAGACAGCACTTCTATTATAAGCGCTGTTAAAGGTAACTACATAATTTTTTAATTTTTCTGTCACTAAGTAGATATAAGACAGCGCTTGTAGCCAAACAGGCGCTGTCTAAAGTCTAATTTAGACAGCGCCTGTTGCCAAACGCTGTCTTAACTGAACTCTAATAATCCCCACCTCTATATAATCAACATGTTTCTCAAATTTACAACACCCACCGAAAACCCTTTCCATTTTTTCAAGTTCCTCCGTCTTCGCCTTATCAAAAAAATTTCTCCATATTTGCAGCATATTCTTACTCCGTCTATACCATCACTTCCTACTCTTCAACGGACTCCAAATCTTCTTATTTGGCTTTGAAGAGGATGAATCTCCCATCAAGTAAAGAAAAAGAGGGACAAGATCAGGAGTATAGGCGATCAATTTTGAACTGTTGATTTCTCTGCTTGTGTTTTTGGTTGTCCATCAATTTTCGTTAACTACTAGATTTATTTTATGTGCGTGTTCTGATAACAATGAATGAATAAGGGCTAGTAATATCTAAAATTATTGTCTTTAAAATTATTACATTGTCTGTAACATATTTCCAATAATATATATTTGCAAATAATATTTAACCATTGTAATGTAATTAATAAAATTAATTCCGGAAATGTGCGGGAAAAATATTTGACCATTTTAATGCAAAATTTAAAAATAATTCCGGAAATGTGCGGGAAAAATATTTGACCATTGTAATGCAAAATTTCACGCAATTACATTGATGACGGAAATGTCCGGGAAAAATGATGGAAATAATTGATGACGGAAACTAATGGGAATAGTGAGGGAAAATAATTGGTGACGGAATACAAAGGGAATTATGTTGGAAATTATACATGTCGGACTTTTGTGGGTAAATAGACGGAAATTTATATGGGAAAATTGACGAACGTGTGACGGAGTTTTGCGTCACGGAAGTTAGACGGAATGTATACGGAAATTTGACGGAAAACGATGACGGAATTTTGCCGGAATCAAGTTTCCGTCGGGAAAAACACCGTCATCGGGGTTCTTGACGGAATTTTGCCGAAATTTCTCCGTTTTCCGTCACTTGTCCGTCACTTGTACGTCACTTTTTAACTGACTGAATTTTTCCAAAAATTTGTAGTGTGACAGTTAGTAGAGGTACCTCGTCAGGAGTCCAAGGAAGCTCAACTAAAGACCAAAACCAAGGACCAGTTCACCAGGGCCGATGAACTAGGCAACCAGGGTCACTTGCGCAAAGGTGCATGAACCTGGCTAAGAAGACCAAGGTGAGACGAACCTGGCCAAGCACCCATATCCACTCACTTAGGGACACATCCAAGGGACACCTTAATTAGGGGCTATACAAGGACCACGTCCTTCATTTGTATTAATCAAATTAGAATTCTATAAAAGACACTTTTAATATCTTACTGTAGCGAATTCAGACATTTGCCTTGGGACGGACTTTGATCCGTGATACATTAATTAAGGATCATAGGGGGGCATCTTTCAACTTTTATCGCATAATCAAGCACTGGACAAACACAGTTCATCTCAGTCGGGTGATCCTAACCTTCTTGATCATCCCATTATAAGGCCTTAAGGGAAGCTTTCTGCTTTCTCAATATCAATGACACTTCATACACAAGATACATATTGTCATAAATTATTGATCGTCTTCAATCTATTTTCCCGTACTGGGTCTGATAGTCCATTGGTCAATACTTAGAAATTAATACACATTAAAGAAGTATCGTGTGGCAGACACAAGGCATTTGTCACAAACACAAACCACCAAGCCGTTGACACTTATAAATCAAACCCTTAAAATTCAAATATCTTCCTAACCGGAGGGCCAGTATGTCCTTCCCTCCAGGACCAACACGTAACATTTCAAACCCAATTAACCATTCAAATATCAAATGCCAAAATCCAAACCTATGTTCTCCAGCCCCTGGTTTTGCTCTATGAACAAATCTCAGCCAGGCAACTCCTCATGTCCACTAGCCCCAAAAATAGAAACAAAATAGGACTCAATCCTCACTTCCCTACATTGTTGAATCAAATCTCTTCACTACTGTTTAGTGACTTTTGTTGATGTACTATTGCTGCTGTTGCTCACCACATGTGCCTGGAATTCCATGGACACCAACCAGCACCAGTTAGCAACATTGCTGGACAAGTTTCCTACACAAGAGCCACATAGATGTACGTGAAAGTGACTTGGCAACGGACATATACGGACAAACCCTAGTTGGGGTTTTCAAATTAGTGTCATCAAAGTATTTGTCTCATCTCTCTTTGCTTGGCTTTATGTGCTTGTTCGTACATTGGAATTTATTCACACGATCGATGATCATACAAAGAACACAAATTAACAAGAAGACAAACAAAAATAAATACTAGAACAATCTAAAGTGTTCATGACTGGATGTCTAGCTAACAGCAACGCGCATATCTAGGTCATTGTCATATTGTTTGTTTTAACTGCGTATTTCGGATTTATGGTTTATAATTTAGCGTTACCCGATACAACAAAGGTTTAAAACTCCTTGGAGCACATAGTAATTAATAGAGAGTATTTAAAACTGTGTGCAAGAGAGTTGTTTGACGTTGATAGATGAGGATTAGGAGGCTGATGATATCGGATCAGATTCACTACACCATTTTACAGATTAGGACATACTTTTTTTCCGTCGCATAAACTGCTAAAATGGTCGCATATACTTTACGCGAGCCATCGTGTGTCGCGTAACGTTGGTCACAAAAGCCGAGTAGCGTAATGTTTACGCGAGAAACGTAAAAAACGCTAGTCGCGTTATGTTAAAAGCTTATGCGACATTTGTTTCACTTAGTCCCGTAATCAGTGAGTTCAGGTGCACTCCTAATGAACGTATAGACAGAAACATGCTAGTGTAAACGAGCATTGACGACAACTATTGAACATATAGTTGTCGTATAAATGTCATGTCGCGACAAATAATGAATAAATACACGTTGTATAAAAGTTGTTTCCCAATTCATTTTGAATATATAACTTTCGTATAAAAGAGCTTTGGCTACATTTTTAACATATAATTGTGGCAAAAAACTGTACATGCAAAAAACAAAAATCTGGCCAAAAACGAGATGCTGAACTTGAACGACTGAGCGGCTTGTAGAGATGCTTGAGCAGTTTGTAGAGATGCCAAAAACGAGATGCTGAACTCTGCGGAAAATTGGAAGAAGTATAGAAGTGACTGAGCGGCTTGTATAGATGCTGAACTTGAAGGATCCACAAGTCTTTATTTGGACTGTCAAGATGCTACCACAATCAGCAAACCATCAACCCGAATCAAAACAACCAAATTGAACCGAGGCACATGATATTCTCACATAGTTCAACACCGTGGAAAAAGATCGATGCACCTGTAATTTGTAAATAGACGAAACGCACCAGTAAAAACCGGATTCCAAAACAAGGTCGACAGCTCCAAAATGCCTACGACGCCAATCACCATTTTATATAAACAAACCTGGTGGTGTTGATTGAAGGCAAGACAGATCTCGCCCAACCGGCAAGATGCGAGACGAGACAACATCTTTATGGGATTCGAATCGAAGTATCAATTTCAGTGAGATAAAATGAAATCGATTGAAGTTCACGAAACTTGGGTTTGATTAGATGGGAGTGAGAAAGAGAGGCTGTGGAGACAGGTAGAGATGCTATAAGGAAGGATTAGGGTTTCACCATACTTATTGGGTATTTGATTGGGCCTTTTATTTTTTTTGGCCCATAACTTATGTTTATGAGATATAACATGCTTTTAAATGTCGCTTAAAGCTTACGAAAATTGAAATTTCACCAATTCGAACCAAAATTTCATTTCCCTCCAAACCCAATTAGAACTTTCCCCCCTAAACGAAATAGTATTTAGCGACATTGTTCACCTAAGTGTGTGGCATAAACGGTACAAAACATATCAAATACAAATCATTTCAACTCATCCCCAACACACTATATGACAAAGTTTTAACTTGAACAAAAAAACTCTAAAAACAAACGGAATGAAAAAATGACAAGTACGTATGAGAGTATAAGTATATATATACCTAAGAAGAAACGGAATGAAAAACTCTGGAGCTGCCAGAGGATGTTCTCGACATATGAGGTCTTTTGCAGTTCAATTTCATAGGTTTAAGGTAGTTAGAACTCGAAGGCAGAGTAAATTTGGAGCTCTGTTTTTCTGCAATTAATTTGTCCCCTTACGTGACTTACTTTGGATCAAAATGTCGCTTAATCCAAACATGGTAGGTCACCTCTCTTTAATGCACAGAAAGTTTGAAACATTCAAGGGTTGTCATGCCAATACCTGCTTCGAAGATTTTATTTCGTACTATTATGCGGCAAATTTTTACTTGTCGCAAAAGGTAAGTCACATAATATGTTTAATGTGACAACGTTTCCGCGTCGCTTTAACTAATGTCGCAATAACCATATTAAGGGACATAAATTTCGTGTCGCTTAAAGTAAAGTCGCTTAATCCACTTTATGTGACAGCATGTTTTGCGTCGCGTAAATTTATGTCGCATATTTATGTTTTGGCGACAACACATAAAATCGTCGTCGTATAAACAGGTTTATGCGACAAAGCTTTTGCGACGGCATTCAAAATTTGTCGCGTAGGATGTAAAATGGTGTAGTGATTACATTGTTGAAATTTCAATGTTATGTGATCTTATAGAAGAGAACAAAAGAAGTAGCGAACGTGATTAGCAACAATGTATAAAGTTGTGGTTATCGAGCAAAGTAGGAAAAATGGGGTACGGGTGTCTCCTAAAGGATATGTGTAATGTGTAACACAACTCAATCGAATTAGTTTGAGACTTAACCAGTCATGGATTAGTACACATGCATCGCAATAAGGTATCCTGATCGGTAATGGTTAATTGATTGAGTTAGCGAAAACACTGAAACGTACAAATTAATTGTGTTCACATCACTAGACTGACGAAACGTTAATCCGTCTGAAATAAGGTACCTGTTAGATATATCCATGTAGAGGAAGTTACTACACCATGCATATATATGTTATGCGTTTGATCAAGTGAGATTAGAAGAGCTACATAAAGCTGGAAGTTATTGGGGGTGTCAAGGCTATATTAGGGTTTTAGTTCGATATCAATTAATGACCTGTTACATTCAAATCACAACTCTGACAAGCCTAGGGTAACTCTTGAACAGCAAGATATACACGATAATAATATGTCTTTCTCCTCTCTAATGCATAGACATATTTTGATATTTACATGGAAAGTTTAAAAATGATTAGGAAACTCATCCATTGATGATTTGGTTTTGGATGAATTTCATTAGATCATATAAAATTATTTCCTTGTTATGATTTAAAAGTTTTTTTTGAATGATTTTATGATTGAAAAGTTTAAGCTTGTAAGTTATGATTCTATAGATTCATATATACCCTAGCATATTCTCCTCCTCCGGTGATGGTGGAATATTTTCTTCTAGTGACTCCATGAGAGTTCACTCGCTCTCTTCACGAATCCTTCAAACTGCCCTGCAAATTGTGCTTCACCAAGAGTGTCTCCATTCATGCACTTATGACTCCATCATGTATCTAACATTCCAACGTACATTTGGCTTACACCCGCACTATAGACTGTGATACAAAATTTCGCTAGCTCGATCATATATATATATATAACTATAGTTTCATTGTGACTCAAAAGTGTATCTCACATTCCAACGTACATTTGGCTTACACCCGCACTATAGACTGTGATACAAAATTTCGCTAGCTCGATCATATATAACTATAGTTTCATTGTGACTCAAAAGCCAAGTTTGAGAGTCATAACTCTACAAATTATATAAACTAGCATCTGTTTCCTCCTAGGCGACGTGGGACACAATTTCTTCACGCGTGATTCTACGCAAAAGTGTAAACGGACTAAATTTGAAGATTTAATGTACCATCCAGATTCGATTCTTGATGGAGCCAAAACTAACATTGATGAAGTGGAGGACAGAATAAAACAAACATGATAAAAAAAAGAAAAAGAAAATAATGTAAGCCTTTTTGAACAATATAATGTGTTAAGCGAATACAAAGGACAATATGATATGGATGAGATCGATTAGATTAGATTTACAGGTAGAAGTCATATATCGTGAAAATGGGTCGCGGGGCTTATCCAATATATAATTAGACCATTGCGATAGATCGCAGAAGACAAGGGGAAAGGTTTAACTTTATATCAGCTTCACATTTCATAATGGTGCATCTCCATTCTTTTGCAACTATATAGGTTGCTTATGGATGATTTCGTGATGCAGCCTAACTTCTCATTATTACTCAAATCAATCTTTATGATCGAGCTCAACTGTACTCAGTTTAGGGTTAGGGTTTTCCTTTCTATTAGCTAGGAAGCTGTCTAATGATAATCTAGGATAAAATGAACAGAACAAAAACGACATATATAAAAAGAAATAGTCTTGCATTCTCAAGGTCAAGAGTTCAAATCTTTTTCTCCCAAAATTTGTATGAATTTTCATAGTTCCACCAGTGGGTGGTGTGGGTTCTTCCTCGTTCTTCGTGGACGTTTTCTTAGTTATTTACTCTTCCTTTTCCTCGTCCTTCGTGGACGGTTTCTTGGTTGTCTTCATTTTCTTTTTTCTCGTCCCTTGTTGACGTTTGCAGGTGTTGTTGAGATTTATCTTCTTGCGAAGTGCGTAGGTGTTGTTATAGTCCGTGCTTCAATTTGATGAGATTCAAGTTCATATTCGAGTCGGTGCCCTTGTGTGGATCGTGCTTCAGTAGTCTATGAATATATAGGCCCGATTAGTAGGTACATATAATATATATGAGATGTGTTCGTGCAGTATGGGGAGCGCTCGGTTGAGAACCCTTAAAAATTCGAGAACTTGAGAATCCAAATCTCACCATTAGACCATGGTTCATATTTGAATCTGCATGTACCCCATGTCCAAAAAATAAAGTAAAAAAAAGGTGGCTTTGACTTTGTATTAAATGCATCTTGAAAAATGCACATGGGACACGTGTCACCACCAAAATGCATCTTGCATTTTGGATGGTGAAGATTGGGGTCTCAAGTTCTCGAAATTTAAAGGGATTCTCATTTGAGCGTTCTTCCGTGCGGTATAATATAAATCCGTTGTCAAAACATTAAAAAAACAAGTTAAGATTACATAACTATGAATAGCATTCTGAATTTTTACTATGAGCTAAAAATTAAATTCTGAGTCCCATTATTAACCATTGGTGGTGATTAATGTCACACACTTTATAAAACCAAAATTTAATGAACACGAAGATACTGGGACTTAAATAAATGCCCCTGGAGCTGAAAATGGTTTAACGGGAAAGATAAACTGCAAAGTTATATAAAAAGAAAAAGGATATGGTGTAAATGACATATTTTTGTAAAAATACAAACAAATCACATTCCTTGATTTGGTTATTTGGACGGATGAGGTTAAATCTCGTATTAAATCTCATTTATGATTAGTTTCTTGGTGACAAATTATAAATTATTCGTGACTACTATAGTCGTACTTTTGGTTTCTCATAGACGAATTATGACCTAATTTTGACGATCTTTACATTTTGCATCAAAACTTTATTTGTACTTGATATCCATATCATTAAATAAAGATTGAGAAAGTCTCTAGCCTTTATAAAAGGAAACGTAGAAAAGTTTTATTTATGTGTTTGATTATGACACATTGCACATTGGATCAAGTTTTGATTTCTGACTCTCTTTTTTTTTTATTATAAGGATTTCTGACTTATATAGGACTTTGTAGACTTTTTTTTTTAGGGATTAATGTTAAAATTAGTATCTGTTAGCAGGGACTTGAACTCGATAGCTTACTGTCATCGGAGGAGTGCCCAACCATTGTGATCACTCACTTCGTCTTTTTAATTGTAGGCGTTGGTTTCATTGAACGGGGGGGAATTACCCTGTTTCTCACGTGATCTAATAAGAGTTTCACTTTCTGCAATTGGTTCCTTTTTCTTATTGCCCATTAGAAAAGGAAATGATTAATTTGCTCGAAAGAGAATTCAATTTATCCATGCCATAAAAATCAAGTATAACAACTGTTGATTTTCAACAAAAAAATACGTCGAACTTTGATAACTTTATATGGATTCATGCAGCCAAAGACAGTTATATGAAAATGATGTATTTTAGATAAAACAATATTAAAGCCATATAATTTCAACGTTATCTCTTAAATTGAAAAATCCAGCTCTTTTTAAAACTACGCGGTTTTAATTTAAGACACACAATACTGCATCGTTCTATTAAATGACTGTTTTTGGTTTGGCTGCACTGAATCTCATTACAACTTGATATACTGCAAGTTGGATATGAAAATAAATGTCAATCAAAAAAATTTTAAAAAAATAAATGTCAATCAAATTAAATGAAGGTAAATACAAAACTACATCATTCTAAATATTTAGTTTTGCACCAACAGGGGTGGTGGCATATTGGTTAAGGAGTTCACCTTAAGATGGTTGAATCCTTATGCCCTGGGTTCGAGTCCCGGGGCCACCAATTTTATTCTTTCCCCTCGTGGAGGCCCTCTTCTTCAAGCCTCGCGGGTGATATGTTCTTCCTCCCTCGTGGAGGTGCTATTCGGTAAAGGTGCTCAAGATGGCTTGAGCTCCAAGTGCCAAAGATGTACCGATGATTTGGGTAGATGTGTGCGGAGTCATGGTAAAGGTGTCCAAGGAGGCTTGCGCTTCAGAAGTGGAGAGATGTATCAGATGCTTGCGAATCCGATCAAGATACCTCGCTAAAGAGCTCCGGAGATCAATATATATGTACTAGATGATAAAGTTCATATGCATTGTAAGAGGAGCGTTCAATTGAGGACGCCCTCCAGAAATGAGTACGTGAGTACTACCAATCACAACACGCCACGTGCCCCACTAAACCTCCCCGTGCTTTGTGGGCGCGCCACGTGTCCCACTACCAAAATCCATCAAAAGCAAACAGTAAAATCCCACTACCTTTAAATCTCAACCATTGGATCAATATGATCAATGGTCCAGATTTGTCCCTACGTCCTCATTTCTAGAGACGTCCTCAACCGAACGCCCCCTGCATTGTAATGTTCCAAGTTGTTGTATCCACCCCTATCAAAAAAAAATAGTTTTGCAAAGCATGTGTTTTAAGCAAAATTTCCAGTTTACTTAATTCAAGAGTTTAATTCTCATCTCCTGAACTCTCCCGTTTCCCCTGACCGACTCCGAAGTTTAGCGTTTCAGATCCGCCGGCTGGCGGGGGGAGGGATGCGAGTGTCGACCTAATCGGTAGCCTACGTCGTCGCAGCTGTCTCCCCATCAGTCGCTTGGTCCCTCTGGAGGTCGTCTACAGTGGTTTGGTGGCCGGCGTCGGTCTTGGAGCTGTGGTGTGGGTTTTCTATGTGGTTTGGGCTGGTTGGTCGGCGTCGGATGTTGTGGTCGCCTGCTGGATTCGGACGATGCTGCTGTTGGGACTGTGGATGATTTGGTTGATCGTTGGGGCGTCTCGCCGCTTGGGATCCTCCGGCCGCTGCTGTGTGGACGATGCTATGGATGTCGGGCGGTTGGATGTTTGATGGCGTTGTGGCTGGCGGCGGCTCCTCCTGGTTGCTCCCTCCGTTGCTGTTGGTGATGGCGTTTTGGCTGGTTTTTACCGGCGTGTACATAGTGGTAGTTTTGTTTTGTAGGTTTTTGTGTTTTTAAGTTGTAGTGTGGCCGGTTTTTGCCGGGGTTGTACTTAGGGCCGAGTTTTCCCGGGGTTTGTAATGTGGCCGGCTCTTGTCGGGGTTGTAGTGTGGCCGGCTTATGCCAGGGTTATAGTGTGGCCGGGTTTCCCCGGGGTTTGTAATGTTGAAGGGCACGGTCGTTCTCTATCTAGTGTGGTAGTGTCGTCCACTTTGGTCGATCGACCAGTTGTTTACTGTGCCCTTCTTGGATCACGTGATCCCTTTACGGGCTTGGGCCCTTCGTGGTCGAGGGCGTGTTATCCTTTCTGTAGCCATTGCGGCGTTTGTTAATAATAAAAAAAGAGTTTAATTCTCATCTTACTCAAGTACTGAAATTGATTCTCAATTTACTCATTTTTTTATTGAATGTTGTTAATAAGAGTGGCTAAAGCAGAACAGCGCCTAAAATCTAATCATTGATTTTGGGCTAGTTGTAGTTGAGTTAGATCATGTGTTATAATTAGTGAGTAGTCTTGAGCGTACTTATCAACGCGTAATTTTAAATATACCACATATGCGCTGATTGGACTTCAGTTTTGACAACTAAATTTAAAGTGCTCTTCGTTATAACTGATCAGTCGAGTTTTCGACTGATTTATGGCCATTCTTCACAATAGTTTTGGGTCGTTTCCGATATTATTTTGATGTCATTTGACCTCTATCTCTACATTTCAGGTAGAAAACAAGTTTCCCCCAAGGTCAAAGCCAAAATACGAAAACTCGGGGAAAAACCGAAGATTTAGAGCAAAATAGGGCAAATTGACCTTTGCGGCTTGTTTTGGACGCCCAGGGCGCATACGATGTCCGAATTGGCTGATTTGAAGCTTGTTGGAAATATAACTCAATGGCTACAACTTTGTAGTTGACGCCAAAGCCAAATTAGGACGGGAAGACCACTAAAAAGGCCTGGGAAGTGCCATCCGGACGACTGAAATCAGCCAGGCGACCGGCTGAATAAAGATTCAAGGAGGCTTGCCCACGTCCATTCCCAGCCGACCGGCTGGCCCCTGCCCTGTTCAAGTAATGCAATCGTTCGGTTAGAGCCGACCGGCTGAACTGCTACAGTGCTGTTTTTTCATCCGAGGCTATAAATAGAAAGAGGGCTTTTGACTTAAGGTGTGGAGGTTTTTGGGGAGAAGAAGACCAAGAAAAGAGGTCAAACAAGGTCATCAATCATAAAAGATCCAACCAAGAAGAAGAATAGAAGACTAAAGGGAGTTCATGGATTAACATCCTCATTCCTTTGCACTTTTCCTATTCTACTTGTTGTTGCCATTAAACCCTACTCACACCATGTTGTCTTACATGAGGTGTGAGTAGTGATCTTGTGTTTTGAGGGTCTTATGACTCTCCTTGGTACTCTTTGATCACAAATATACATTGATATTCATATGGATGATTGTTCATTTCATTTTCTCTTGTGTTATGAATGTTATGCACTCTAGGTGTTTGATAAAATGCCTAAGTGACAATTTGGACTAAAACTTGAACCTAGGACTTGGAAACCCTTGGGAATAGTTCTAGGATGGAAAAAAATGATATATATCTTGAATCATGCAAGTGAACCTTAGGATATGAATGCTTGACTAAGGATTGAATGTTTGATTTATTGGAGTTAGTCATTAAGCGAATCGTCAATTAATCCCATCTAATGGTGTCAAATTCATTTTCTCTATGCACTTCATATGTGACATGCTACTAAGTGTTTGATTAAATGCCTAGTTGGATAATAGAGAATGTGATCCTATCCAATGTATGCATTTGTTGTTAACCAGGAGTCGAGTTCATAGTAGTTATTACCTTAGGAAGACATTCAAGGATAATAGTGCTATGGAATGAACCAAATCGAGAGAGTGATGTTCGAGCTATAAGAGAGCTTGGCTAAGACTAGATTAACATAAACATTGGTCTATCTTAGTCTAAGCTAGGTTTTCTACAATGCATGGATAGGAAGTGAACTAGGAGTCGAGTTCATGGTATTTATTGCTATGGAATGAACCGAGAGGTTCGAGCTATAAGAGAGTTTGGCTAGGAATAGATTCAAGTGACAGTTGGTCTATCCTAGTCTAAACTAGGTTCATTGCTATTTGACTACCATGAAATGTTTGAATATCGTGTATGTGATCATTGGAAAAATGCCAAGGAGGGGAGTAACCTCTCGAAACACCTCTTACTTATCTTTCATCCCTAATTACTAGCCACATAGGATTTAGAATATACATCCCTATACATTTTGTTTAGAATAGCCGAATGGAAACACAATCTTAATTAGTGCATGTGCTTAGCTTGCTCCTTTGGGTTCGACCCGGTACTTTACCGGTCTTTATAAATGTTTTGACCTACTACATTCGATCCTCTCTTCATTGATACTATTCTAGAGGTGAAAAAGAATTAGTTCGTCAAATGGCGCCGTTGCCGGGGAGCAACTAGTTAGCACATCCCTAAATTAGATTGTGTGGAAGTTTCGACTATTCTTGTGAATATTTTTCCTTTTTCTTATACTTGTATATTCTCTTTTTCTACTCATATCCCTTACTAACTTCGTCTATCTTGTTTTGCGAGGATGGACCCCTACACCAAACAAGTCTTTTCTAATAGAGAATACTACCAAGAGGAGGTCTCCGAAGAAGAAGAAGACCTTGAATCTAATGCCTCAAGGGAAAAATGGGAACAAGAAATGGAGGATGAATTTTGGAGAATCGCCCCCACCGAAGCTTGGGTATGGAATGGTGAATCTTGTCACGAGGACGAGAGGCTATGCGAAAGTGAAGCACCCTTCACTACTAGCACATCTCGAGATCATTCAAATGAGAATACACAAGAGTTCACCATTCCATCAATGCCCCGACTCTCCAATGAGGAATTCTTCAATGACGATGCCTCTTACATAGAGGAAATACCTTTTGTTGATGAAGAAGACTTCCTCCCTCCCGATGTAAAAGAGCCTAAATGTGGATCCCAACTTCTTGGTAAGGATAAGATCAAGGAAGCGCATATTGAGCAAAAAGGACTCCAAAGGTATAAGTGCTGGAAATCATCCCATTGCACATGCTCTAATCTGGTTTTCTGTTTTTTATATATATATATTGAGAAATTGGACGATGGTACCTATTAATAAGGACTATTCAGACCTTATTGGTTGGGAAGTAATGAATTTATATCAGAAAAAGACATTCCTTTGAATAGCAGACACTATCAAAAATGTATAGAAATTAACCTATAAACGAATTTATAATCTGAATTCAGTTCAATGAAAACAAATTGGAGCTTTCATGCCTTTAACTTTCAGCTAAGAAATGAACCTAACGCGCGATCCATCTAAAGGGTAACCTTAAACTCATTGATATCAACTTCCAACTTCAGTTTGATTATTTATCTTGTATAATTATTCAATTCATTTTAATTTATTTGCTTGTAAAAAAGATATCATTTATTTAAACTTTTGGATTAATCAACTGCACAAAAGTAGGTGGGAAGTGCTATCACAAAATCTGAAGTAGCACTTGTGATAACACCCCACTTACTTTTGTACTTGATTTAGAAAATGGGGGGAGGAGGTGCTGAGTGAATAGGTCCTGCCCCTACTCACTGCTGCACATGCTCTTTGTCAGAGCAATTTTAACAAATGTGTAGTCGTGTACAAAAAGCTGAAAAGTCCATTTTTACTCGGCATTTTACATGTGGCGGACTTCATTGGTTTGTGATCGACTCCCAAGAGCGATCGAGGATGCGTAGCTTTTTATAATCACCCATTTTGATACATTTTTAAAAAAAATATTTTTTTAAGAAACTGAAAGATGATGATTATTGTTTTAGTCATTAGTAGGATACATATGATTAAAATGATCAAAAGACATGTCAAGCATTTTGATGATGAGAGAAAAATTGAGAGAATGGGAATGATCAATATTTATGAACTCTTGACATATTGTCAAGAGGTCAAGGGGTTCGACTCCTCCGAGTAGCATAATTCTCTTCACTTTTGTGGATGAGTGTTTTTTGTCCCCTTATGCGTGGACGTGTTCTTCGTCATGCCTCGGCATGGGCGTATTGTTCCTCCTTCGCGGAGGTGTTGTATGTCCTCTGTGGACGTGTTGTGCCCTACGGTGCAGGTGTTGCTTGCTTCGTCAGTCTTCATGGATGCGTGGAGGTTGGAGGTGCGTGTTCGTTCGTGAGTTTTCAAGATAAGAGGTGCATATGGCCTGTGCTTCAGTGGATGATTTCAAGTATCAATTCGGGTGGATGTCTTGCGTGGCCCTTGCTCCAAGTGATTCATATGTGTACCCGAGTTAAAAAGTATTCATATAATATGTTCAAGATGTATTCGTGTAGTGCTCGAGTTATATGAGATGTGAGCTCACAATAAAAAAAATAGTTAATGAAATTATTGGACATTATCATACAATTAATATTCTGTTGGTTATATAAACTTCAAATATTTCTCTAACAAGACATTCGTGGCCAAAAATAAGGTTTAGGACGGCCCTAGCCCTACGCAAGCCCTATTATGCTCCGAGCCGAAGGGCTTAGGGTCGGGTTAGGGTCCGACTTTAGGACCGATGAATTTCCTCAGGATCCAGTCCGACCCAGCCCTAATTTACAAAGGGCTAGGGGTTGGGCTTAACAAAAGCTCTACCTGATCTGTCCCGATTGGACTAGGACTTACCCGATCCGGCCCGGCTCGACACTTTACGGACCCTTAGATTCATCTACCATATTGCTTATCACGCAGAAATCATTAAATCATTACTACAATAATTAATGCAGAACTCTAAACTGGGTCATCTCTAGTTAGTTAACTAGTATCTTATAAGCATGGATAGGTCAAAAAGAAAGCTAAAATAAGCACTTCTCTCAAGCATGTCGACACTAGCACAAGCACTATTTTGATATACTCCATTTACATAGTATATTTCACGGCCCCACCATCAAGATTTCCTTTCCAACACTAAATTAAGAGTAATGCTACTTACCCTTTACACGAAGACTAAAAAGCCAGTATTCCAAATATAAGTTAAAATTGTTCAGAGAATAAACAAAGTAGTATACAAATTTTATAATTATTATTAAGGTAAATTACAAAAATATTACCTGGACTATCACCTGATTTCAAATTAAGTACCGCACTTTTTCAATTTTCAATTTAGTGATTTTTGTATCAATTCGCACATGTTTCAATCCTATTAATCATATCTCCAACCATGATAAAAATAAAGTTGACTAAATTGGTAAATTTGTGAATTATAAAAAAAAATTATAAGTTTTGACCTTAATTCCTCGAAAACACATCGAATTCGTAAACAAAATGTATGCAAGTTGATGCAAAAATCACTAAATTTAAAACTAAAAAAGTCTGGTACCCAATTTAAAATCAGTCGATAGTCCAGGACATGTTTTTACAATTAACCATTATTATTATACACTTACTTTTTCAATAAAGAATATACTTTTTGATTTTCAGTAAGCTTTTAAGGTCAGGATAAGGGTATATGTTCTGAGTGAAATTGAATTGAGTTGAAATTTTATTGCAATCAAAATAAGAAAGTCAAAACAAAGAAAAGTTAATTGGGGGATATATCTAGATATTTGATTTCAAATTCTTAATCTTAAAATTCAAATTCAATTTCTTAGATTTATCAAAAAAAAAATCAATTTCATATGCAGGCTGCAGCAGTGAGTAGGGGCAACCCATTCTCACCAACGCTTTTCCTCCAATCTATCTCTAAGAGCATCCTCCACCATGATTTTTTTGAGCATCAAAAGTGAGCATGGGAGATGATCAAAAAAATCATGCATCCCCACCATAGTTTTTTTGAGCATCAAAAAAAGTATCACATGGTTTTTTATGAAAATGAGCATCCCATGCTCTTTTTTCATGTTTTGAGCATGAGAATGAACCAATCGCAACGCGACACGTGTCCTGTGTAAGAAACAGTACAGTTTTTATTTTGATCTTGCAACGAATATATCTTCTAAATTACAAATTAAAAAAAATCAAAACAAATACCAATATTCATAATTTTTTGAGCTCTATAAAACGAGATACACTTTGATATATTTTTATTAATCTTAACATTTATGAGCTATAATTTATGTAGTGATGAGAGAGATTGATGATAAACTTTTTTTTGGATCATGAGTGGGGTGCATGTGATTGAAAAAACCATGAGGGATGATTAGATGAGAGAGATGGATGGTATGATTTTTTTGATCATGGTGGGGATGCTCTAAAGAAAGTATAAAAATGGGAGCATGTGGGCTCTTACACAATGGCGGCTTTAGGGGTGTCCTGGGTCCAGAACTCCTCTCACTTTTCAGCAATTTTTTTTGAATATAATGTTATAGTATATAGATCGGCAGATTTTGATCAAACAATCTATGTTCGGTCGTCATTTTTGTGAGCTAAACTTCCAAATTTAATCTTTGAGTAATATTAAAGTTATAGACCATTCAATTATCTTTCTAGCCATATATAAATCATCTTAAACGACATCGGATGACATCTCTATGAACTTCAGAAGGTTGGCTCGGACCCCTCGATTTCGGCAAATTTCGATCAATCGCCTATCTTTGATCGCTATTTTTATCAGTTTAACCTCCAAATTTCATCTTTGAGTATACATGAAAGTTAAAGAACATTCAATAAGCTTTCTATCCATATACGGATCATCTTCAATGGACACCGAATGACGCCTCCCTCTATGTGCTTCAGAAGATTGGCTCGGATCCCCCTCAATTTTTGCAAATTTCAATTAATCATTTATCTTTGATCGCTGTTTTTACCAGATTAAACTCTGAATTTCATCTTGAATTAAACATGAAAGTTATAGAACATTCAATTAGCTTTTTATCCATACATAGGCGGTCATCTTCAACGGACACCAGGTGACGCCTCTATAAGCTTCAAAATGTTGGTTAATTATTAGCTGACTTCAAGCATTTCGGGTTAGTTTTCGGTTGCCGTAAAATTAGACTTGTGTTTAGGTGTTACCATAGAAGTTGTAGTATTTATCGTTAATTAGCTTCATGTACTAGGTGATTGATTTCTCAAGTGGTGTTCCGTCCACCCCTTATAGGTAAGCAAAGTTGTTAAAGTTGCATGTGAATGACTACGTACACTTATTATGCGGTCTTACTTTACATATGTTTTTTTGTTACTTAAACTTCTGATTGATATTTTGGTATCAATTGAAGAGTTGTAGCCCGTCAAATTATCTCTCCAAGTCTATATCTAAACCTTATAGGATAATCGTGGTGTCTTCCATACCTTTTCAAAGTTAGATCGTTAAAAGAACTTTATATGAATTTAAGCTTTTTATTTTATTAGAAAATAGCTTATATCATCAAATATAAGAAATATGTATATAAATACAAGTTTTTTGCCAAACGCGACTTATATCATTATTTTTTCGAGGAAAAAAAATTGGGACCCCCCTCTCACGAAGCTTTGGAACAGCCGACCACTGCTCTGACATACTATGTCAACATGTGAGAGAGTACATTCTCCTAATTTTATGCTTTGTTTGTAAGAGGTGTTAGGTGAGGAGATGCTGCCCCACCTTAAACCGCTACATATGCATCAATAAATTTACAGTAGGTTTTTCTGATAGTTCAGTGTAGATTTTTAATAAGGTGAGACTAAATTTCTTATGATACTAACAATTAAAGAGGTTTAAGGAAAAAAAAAGGATAAAAAAGAAGGCTGTGAGATGAGTTATTTTGTTTCGTTCCATGATGCTAGTCATAGTTGAAGCTTGAAGATGGTCATGAAGAATATTAAACAATGCCTTACTCATACACTTTTTCATTTATAGTATATGAAAAATTTGGACAGCTTTTTGTTACTGCATATGATGTGTGGGCCTCTCTTTTCTGATTGCAACTGTACACATCCATCATCCAAGCTTTTATGTCAACTACAACCATTGCACTACTTCATCCAATCTCTCTCCATCTCTCTGTGTGGAACAGTGGAAGACTATTACCTCTCTCTATCTTTACCGCTTCTCTCTCTCTATAGTTAATGAACTTCAGCATCATGCCACTTCACAAGTAGCAAGGGTTGCAGGATTCACAGCGAAAGCCACTACAACACCAACCCCTCAAACTCAAACACCTTGTATCTTTCATTATCCTTCTTTTATTACTGATCTCTATCACTTCCAACTCTTGTAGCTCTTGAGGCCCTGGTAGTGTGAAAAAAATTGATATCATAATTTGGGTATGAGAGAGATTCACTCTTCAATTATTTCACAGACCTTTGATTTGAGTCATAGATGCTGATCTCTCTCTAAGTGGCCTCTTGCATGTGTTTGTGCTTCAGTTAATCATCATTGACCTCCTCCCTACCCTTTCTGGGCTGCTTCTTCTTTTCAAACACTTTTTTACTTTGAAGAACTTTCTGCTGGTAAATAAAATTCATTAATTTGACTTTAAAATTATGTTCTTGGGGTTTTTTGTTCATCTCTTTGGGATTAAAGTTCTGCAATCTCAGTTGTATATTTTTGACTTCGTCTATTATTTCCTCTTGCAGGTCTGACAAAGGATCTTCACTGATCTTGGGAATCAAAGAAGACCTAGTTTGTAGACTGATCTTTGATCCTTTAGGTGAGTCTTCTTTTTTTGAAATGTATATAACAATTAGCTACACAATTATTTTGATATGGGTTTTGTTTTGAAGCATCAAAAAACCTTAGCTAAGCTGTACTTAAGTACTGTTTTCATGTGATCTGAGAGTACTCATTTCTGAAGAACTGTGAAAATCTTGATGTATCTTTTGGGTCTTGGATTCTGAGGAACTCTTGTCTTATTCAACAATAATTCTAACTTTACAACTCATGCCCAACATCATCTTTGAGATGTGTAGATTTTGTTTTGATGACTGGATCAATGATTGTTGTTCTCCAACTTTGTCTCAATGATCTCTGGTTTGATTTAGGTGTTGAGTTGAGGAGTAGGAATTTTCTGAATGACAATGGCCTGAAAAGCTATGCCAAAAGCCAGCAGATATGGTTTGCACTGCTAAAGATTTACTAGAATGGAAGGACTTCCCTAAGGGGCTTCGAGTTCTTCTCCTTGAGAAAGACGTGAACTACGCTGCTGAAATCAGATCAAAGCTTGAGGAAATGGATTATATGGGTAGGAGATCTTCGGATTGCCATTTCTCGCAAATT
Organism: Rhodiola chrysanthemifolia; assembly: GCA_033675395.1. NCBI lineage: Eukaryota > Viridiplantae > Streptophyta > Magnoliopsida > Saxifragales > Crassulaceae > Rhodiola > Rhodiola chrysanthemifolia. Next base: position 38,325,100 of record CM066204.1, read on the forward strand.
TTTTGAACTCTGCTAAAATAAATTCCTAAACTAGAAATCTAATGTCTTCATATACTTTCAACCTAATTATTGATCCCCTGGTCCCCTACCCTTGTTTGGACTTGAAATTTAGTAGACGCGTTTGATCACGGAATTTTAGTATACGTATGTATTCATATTCATGCCTGGCATTGGCTCCCTTCTGTAACTGATTTCACTTATATGCATCTTTTTGCTAGTTATTTCTGGAAGTTAGCTCCCCCATTATCTTCCGCAGCTCGTGTAAACTTTGAGTGTATCTTGATTATAAATGCTTACGTGTTTTTGCTGTGTTTATATGCAGTCTCGGTGTTCTGCAATGCGGATGAAGCTCTGTCAGTAGTTCTAAGCAAATCCGAGGCCTTCCACGTGGCTATTGTTGAGGTACTTCGGATTTATCTTTACCAACCAACCCATATTCCTTAATGTGATAACTTCCGTAAAGCTCCTGTTTTTACTGATTTTGATTAATTTGTACGCGAAGAGGACAGTCATTCGTTGCTATCCACTTAAGTTAGCCTGATGTAGTTAACATGTTTGTAACAGGTCAATGCAATCGACTGCGATGGGGACTTCATGTTTCTGCAAATGGCTAAGGGCTTACCCACAATTAGTAAGTTTCACATGCGACGACCTCACGTTTCACATCTCACTTTCATATGCGTAGTACATGATTTTCCTGTTTTGCGTAAGGACTCATTTAGCAAATGGTTTTATAGTGACAGCCAGCATTCAATGCCTGACCACCATGATGAAATGCATAACTGTAAGAGTTCTCATCGCGATCTGCTTAAGTAAGATGCGGATGTATTCAACGCTTACTGAGTTTTTAAGACGAATCTGTTTCAGCTCGGAGCTATCGAGGTGCTAAATAAGCCCATAAGCGAGGACAAGCTCCGCAACATCTGGCAGCACGTGGTGCATAAGGTTTGTTCATTTCTAACAGTGTCGAGCAAAGTGACTAAGTTGTGGGCCAAGCGTCTAAAATTTCAAGTTATGTACAGGCATACAACGCAGGGGAAAGCATTGCCGCTGAATCGCCAAGATTAGTCAAGGAGCCTATGATTCGAATGGTAAAAGACGAGGAGGAGCTCAATGACGACCTCCTGGAAGACTTGCCTTTCATGTATGATGATCATTGTGACAACGAGCAGGACCGTTCGTCAGGCAATGATAAGTATCCAGCTCCTTCAACGCCTCAGTTAAAGCAAGTAAGATTACTGGATGATGGAGGCTGTCATGACCGGACTAATTGGTCCATTGAGAAAGATAACGCAAGTGGAGAGCGCTGCGAGGAATCGAAATCTGTCGAAACTTCTTGCTGCAATGCAGTTCCTGTAATGCCTACAGAGGAAGACCAACCAATGCACGAGAATATTGTCAAAGAGGAGAATGACTCAGCTGACGGCTGTAAAAGCGAGAGCGATACATCTCCTCACCATAAAAACAGACCTGAAACTGACTCGCATGGGGGAAGTAGACAAATCAAAACTAAGGCATCTGAGACTTGTAGTCCATGCGGAGCCAAGACTAATCGGAAGAAAATGAAGGTATATTTCATAGGCAAAATTACTCCCAAAAAAAAAAAGTTTCGGAAATTCTTTTCTGCATACAAGTGCATGCTGAATATTCCTCTTCTTGCCTTTCCATTACATATGATAAGGCGTAGTAGTGCTGCATATACCCGCCTTTCAAACTAGAACATAATACTTTGTTCACAACTTTATCGTGAAAAGCTAGCAACGCTTTTTGTTTGGTTCCATTTCAAAATCGTATGAACTGAACAACTGCTTTAGTATCTCTCATATTCTGAATTTCTGATCCTAATTTTAACACCCGTATATTTATCTTAACAAGTATGTGTGAATTTCAGGTAGACTGGACTTCCGATCTCCACAAGAAATTTGTGCAGGCTGTGGAGCAACTGGGAGTTGACCAAGCTATACCCTCTCGGATCCTGGAACTGATGAAAGTCGAAGGTCTAACGAGGCACAACGTGGCAAGTCATCTTCAGGTTGCTAAAAAACCATCAACTGGTCTTACCTAGAAACATACTTGTCCGTTAGTCAGTGACACTAAACACCTTGTGTTGCTCCGTAGCAGAAATATAGGATGCATCAGAGACACGCTTTACCTAAACGAGATGAAAGGAGAATATCTGTGCGGACTAAAGATACGACGCAAAATAGCTATTATTACCAGAATAGGCCTATCATGGCTTACCCGGCACCTTACCATTCTAACCAAACACACTTAGTAGCTAACCAGGCGGCTTACCCTATGTGGGTACAACCTGGCAGCCACACGGCCTCCCTCCAAGCTTGGGGTCCTCCTGGTCCTTCATATCAAACCTGGCCGTGGAAGTCTTACACAGCGGTAAAGCCTACCTTCTGAAGTTCATACGATGAATAAATTGTACTGTGGCCTTTTTATGAATTCGCTGAATTTTGCGTGTAGATGCAAGCAGAGGCATGGGGCTGCCCGGTGATGGCGCCACTGCACGGATCATATTCTTGTGGTTCATATCCTTATTACCCTCAAGTATGCGCTCAAGATTATTTTTATTCGTACGTTAAATTCGTTACCTATCTTTCCCTTTCCTGACGAATTATGGCAATTTCACGGCAGAATGTATCTGGAAGTCACGGGGTAGCGGGTGATTCTGGGCCGAGCATGCTGCCAAATTCCCACTATGATCATCATCTAGTAAGAAGTTGAATTTTTCTCTTTTAAATTTTGTTTCGACAGCAGTTTTATAACTTCCAAACTTGGCTCTGACTGGCCTCTGAGCCTCCTATTTCCCTGCGCTTTAGTAATTTCAGTCTGCCGGTATCATCAATCGTGCAAAATGTGATCTTTCAATAAATGTCAAATAAATCACGCACATATGTATCCTTCTCTATGTACCTGATGGAACGGTCTTGGGTCCTTAACATTCATTTTTGATGCAGGGCTTGCAGGCTGATGAGGTTGTCGACAAAATAGTAAAAGAAGCTATAAGCAAGCCTTGGTTACCTCTTCCGCTGGGACTGAAGCCACCATCGACTGAAAGCGTCCTGTCCGAGCTCTCCAAGCAAGGCATCTCAAACATACCGCCGCCCTCGCACTAACCAAGTAAATTCAAGAAACAAAATCAGCAGTAGAGTTCCATAAAGCCTCATCACAACCGGGGCTTTGTAGGGCAACAAGAAGCCGTGTGAAGTGCATTCATTTACGCCAAATGCTTACCAAGGCGTTGAGAGCTCGGTTCGATCTTTCTGGGGGCTGTACAGTTTAGTAACTCACGGCTCACCCCCTTCATTCAAGGTACAATTATTTTGCAAAGAGAGGAAATAATCCTTAAATGTACCATTCCGATTTCATCTTGTTGCCAACATTATATATTTACTATAATAAAAAAAACTGGTAGGTGTCGTCGTCATGAATTTAGTTATTTGATTTAAACATAACACTGTATCACTAGCCTTTGATTGTTGTCAAAATTAATAAGGCTATTGGTATTGAGGTTTGTTTTGAGAATGGGGAAACTCGGGCTGATGCTATTGGTAGTTAGGTACTGAGTTTCTTTTACATTTAATTTATTCATTATCGAAAAAAGTATCCGGTGTGCAAATGTCATATTTTTGTAAATTCCAGTCATTGATTTGATTATTTTGAACGAATGAGATTAAATTTCGTTTACGATTAATTTCTCGGTGAAGAATTATAAAATATTCGTGACGAATTATGTCTTACTTTGTGTTTTCCATTAAAAATATGTTTGTTCCGTATCTTTACTACTAATTACCGTATCATAATGCATGTTTGGAGAAGTTTCTTTTTTATTAAAGTTAATTTCAAAGCCTTTATTTGTAATGTCATATGTTTTTAAATATCGAGTCAAATATACATTTATACTATTTCAATCCCTATATTTTTGAAAATCAAAATCACGAATATCATTTTTTTCCTCCGTCAACTACAACCCTTAGATTTTCTGCCGTATATATGTTGGGGGTGTTTCTGAATTCGTATTAGTTGTTTGTGAATATGCCTCTGTTCGGAAACATATACCGTACTACGCAGCAATATGCCGTCAACACAAAACATTACCATTTTGATGTTTTAAAGAATTGAAAATTCCAACCCGATGGGCGGAACCACTTCCATCTCTATCAGTTCGATCAAATTGGAAAATCTTCCAAATATATCTGGCTTAAAAAAACGAATTAGGCATGAGAGGAACAAGAAGGCATGATCGGAACCCTAGAAACCATTTGTGAAAGATACAAACGTAATGGAAATATCAAAATCAACAAACTGTTGAAAATTCTCCAGCAACGGATATCAATTCAAGACTGTGTATCAATCACGAAATTCGTACAAATGGATGAAGGTCGTTTTCACCGGACCACGAACCTTCTCGCACGCTCAATTCATCGCTTGTGTATCCAGCCATCGTCACCCGAAATGTGGTCCCACGCTCTAAGCAAATTGCCGCCAGTGCGATCGTAAGGAATTAGGTTTTCTTCGATATCATTGGTCGCTTTATATCCTTCTCCACTTCCGGATAGCGACTCGACTGTCGCCAACCTTGCTTCCAATTGGTCGGAATTTTTTTTATAGATATTTTTTTTTATGTTGGTGGTTGTGCATTGTGGTGTGATTTTTGAGTTGTTTATGCTGATTGGTTTGTTTGTGGCATAGATGGTGACTTCATTCTGCAGCTGAATGGAACAAACCGCCATGACGGTAGATGATTGCTAACCCTAACTTGGGAATGGTGTGTTAGTTGTTTAGTTGCTCCACTTAAAATCATGGGATTTGGCTTATTAGCCGAAAGATTGCTACTCAAGAGTCACCGTGATTTATTTTAATTTTCAGGATTCCCTAAAGTTTCGGATTGTTTCTCTTTTTTTTATATTTGAATAATTAGATGGATGAAATGCCGGAGGTAAAAGTGTGATTTTTTTTTCTCAGTAAGATATGTGACCAAGGATTGGCTTTTGGTGCAGGTGATATGTCTGAGTTTGTTGGGTAGTGTGTGTGATAACGTTCTGGATGAGCAGTGAGCACTGGGCACGAACTCGCTGGGCCAACGGCTGATGAATGTCATTGACTCAGATTCGAGCTGACAGCTCATAGTACACTGTTTTCGTACACTCCACAGCTTTAACCCTTCCACCCATTGCGTCCTAGTTTTCTATCATTATCTTCAAAGCAAAGCAAAGGTTTCAAATGGAAAAAGACGAAATAAGGGAGAAAAGGGACAAAATGCCAATTGCCTCGCACCTTGCTCGTTTGTTCCATCCGTAATAGTTATTCTAGTTCCATGGCTGCAAAAGACACAGGCATCTAAAGTCATACTCGCCATTAAATGGACCTCTTCAACTGTTGGAGTGATCTATAGACTTCATCACCTCCTCATATGGTGCTTTTGGGTCCCCACTTGTGAGCATTATTTTCTTTACTAGATTCATTGTGGTCAATGTTTATCTGAAGCAGTTGCATTTTAAAAAATGGAAATGTCAAATAACTTTCTTCTAACTGGTAATCTCAAACTACTTTCCAGACAGTAAAACATGTTTATCCCTTATAACTGAACTTGGTCTCAATTCGTATCTATGAAGTTCTTTGGTTGTATGTAATCAAGTTAATCTAAATCGAAGTGGGCTCTTTTCAAATCTTTGTTTCAGCTGATATCTACTTGGTGGTGGAATTGCTTTAATATATTTATTTATCCAAATCAGTGTCTGTGTTTGTTAGCTGATTTGATGTACTAAGATGCTTTAGTTAAGGATTATGGTGGGGAATGAGATGTCTTTCTATCTGTTTGGATCTTAACTTTCACGAGGCTGTTACTGTAATTTACTCAGTGTTGCATGGTATTTAAGTGTTTAGTTGAATCATCAGATGTCCCAGATCATAACTGTTGTTAAATTGTTGCAATGAAACCAAATAGCTTGAATTGGGTATTCAGTGTTCCTCTAGTATTAAATTTCAACTTGGCCTTTCTGAGGGGGTGGCTAACTAGCTAGTATCTACTATCTAGCTGAAACTAGTGGATCTTGCATATCCCCATTCAAAATATTATGAATATAATCTTTCTTGAAAGTGATTTCTGTTAATCTTTTGTACGTCCGTATAACTTATTGTATAATGTTCAATAAGATCTCATGGTTGCATCATGAATCAGAAAATAACAACTCTAGAGGACCATTAAGTTCTTTTTTTTCTTCCTAGGCAAGTTGGGATGGTGGGTGTTGTGAAATTTGACCTTACCTTTTCTGTCTTTTCTATTTGGTCTCAATATGAATCTTCATTGAAATGGGCATCCATCAGCAGTCATAGAGTTTGGCTTGTATGTTGAGGAACTATTTAAAAGGTTCTTTTCCTAGCTTGAGCAATGAGCATCCTTTATTTCCTGTAGAACCTCTGGTATTTGACATTTGGACATCCAAGCTCCTTAGTTCACAGATGAGAACCAGGAGAGGGAAGCGGTCTGAGGTTACTTTCAGACATGATGCTCTGCAATTGCTCTGGTAACTGATGGCTGAATATTATTTTAACCATTTGTCCACCCCTTGCAGGCATTTTGGCCTTCTATTGTAATGAAGAAATGGCTAAATATTAAGCCAAAGGTGTTTGACTTTAGTGAAGATGAGAATGACACAGAAACTGAGAGCGAAGATGATGGTAATGAATCGTGCATGTACCATGTAATCTTTGTCCATTCCTTGTCAGGTTCTTTATGTCACTCATTCATCTCGTCTCTTGAAGGTGAAAGCTTAAATGTGTGTAACGATCACTGCCCACGAGATCCAGGAAATCAGTCTGTAAGCAGAAAGTCAGTTTCAGGTATGAATTGTTCTTTAATGGCTGGGTATAGTGATCATAAGCCTTATTATAAATTTTGATTAATGATTCAGTAACTATTTTTGAAAGACTGGACGGATGTCAGGATTGTTCCACAGTACGTGCTCTTTTCTTGTTCGAAATTCAATTGTGTGCAGTTCAGTTGATTCAGTGATGTCTGTGTGTCAGTTTCTTGCCTTACTTCTTCTCCAGCCTGTATTCGTGTGTAGACCCTGACGTTAAGATCTACCAGGTGCAACTGGTAGGAGACAGTTTTTGAGACACAAGAGAGGAAAATCAGAAACTCTTCGAGTTCAGTACATAAATACGGAGGATGTGAGGTTGTTTTTTATTTTGTTTCTTTCCTGTATTTTCTTCAGAAGCCAAGAGGCACTATGAGCTTTTCCTTATTGTTCCTTGTTGATCATAGGTTGACAATAGGCACGTGGAACGTTGCTGGAAGGCTTCCTGATGAAGATGTCAAGATTGATGATTGGCTCTGTATAAAAGAGCCAGCCGACATTTATGTTCTTGGGTGAGTCCATCTTTCTGTACTCGAGGTTTATCTTATGCCCTTTGATCTTCCTGCTCCCAATTTGATTCAGTTACATTGTTTGATGTCACAGTTTTCAAGAGGTTGTCCCGTTAAATGCTGGGAATGTTCTTGGGGCAGAGGATAACAGGCCCATCCCAAGATGGGAGGCAATCATTCGTAGAACCCTTAACCAAACATCAGAGCCCAAAACCAAACACAAAAGTTTCAGCGCTCCTCCATCTCCCATATTTAAAACCTCGTCTGCCAATATACTTGTTGATGAGCATGTCACAACTACCGTAAATATTGCGAGGAGGCAGTCACTGAATCTCAATAATGCCACTGACCTTCAGGAATATGAACAAAGTTTGCCAATCGATATGGAAATTCCTTTTCAAATACCATTTGTGCATGAAACTGATTGGCCAGAACGGTCTTTAGATACAACAGTCCAGATCTATCCTTCCTCCTCTAGGTTGAGGAGAGTGTCGAGCAGTTCAGGGAAAATGGGATTCGGGTGGACTGATGATTCACTATATTTTAGTCCTCGAAAATTTGCGGTGGATGATTGTGGAGTAAAAGCAGTACATGGGGACACTGAGGGTCTTGGTCCACTGCAGAAGCGGGAGCAGCCCAGATTGGAATCATTGAAATATTTGTCTGATGTTTTGGACAGGTTCTCCCAGGAGGATGATCCCTTCTCTGCCATGCCAGAGATGGAACCTGCCACTGCAACAGCAAAAGAGTGTACTAAGTCACGCCCAGGATATGTGAGAATTATTAGCAAGCAAATGGTGGGGATATATGTATCAATATGGGTCCGTAGAAGACTGAGGAGACACATAAATAATCTGAAAGTCTTGCCTGTTGGAGTTGGTCTTATGGGGTACATGGGAAACAAGGTAATATTTTTATCTGGCGTGGCAGCTCTGTACCCGAGTTGACAAGTTCCATCATTTAGTTAAAAGTATGAAAGATACATTTAGCCGCATTGGATTTCTGGAAAGCATGTTTAGGACTTAGATCATCGTCAGTGTTTGAGACACTGGTCATCTATAGTGTCATTTTTCATTACTTGGTTAGCTTACATGGAATTGGATGTGCGTGCTCTAATTTTATTGCAGCCTGTGAAGTTGCATAGATGAGGAGATATAACATTAATGCCTTTCTAATTCTTGCTTCTGATGCAGGGTTCTGTTTCAATAAGCATGACTCTTTTTCAATCGCGCCTATGTTTTGTTTGTTCTCATTTGACTTCTGGACAAAAGGATGGGGATGAACAAAGGCGCAACTCTGATGTGCATGAGATCATACGCCGCACTCAGTTCTCATCTGTATTTGATGCTGATCAACCACAAACAATTCCATCTCATGAGTAAGTGCTACTATCCTGATTCCTTGTGTCATTAGCATAGCTGTACTAATGATGGTGCATAATAATTTTGTTACCCGAAAATAATTGTACCTTAAGTATTTAATTATCTTAAATGCATCATGGTCCATGCAAACATGGAATTCTGACTTGGACTTCCTCCATTATTAGTCAGATATTCTGGTTTGGGGACTTGAATTATCGGCTAAATATGTCAGATGCTAAGGTCAGGAAGCTTGTAGCCAAGAAACAATGGGCAGAACTGATCAACAGTGACCAGGTGCGACAAAATGCTTATACATTTGTGATGTTGACAAAAGTTTTTTTCAACTCTGATAATCATTTCAGCCAAAAGAAATACCAGTAGCGCAGGACTAACTGCTCTGTTGGGCTGTGCAGCTCAGTAAAGAACTTCGCAAAGGTCATGTATTTGATGGATGGAAAGAGGGGGCGATAAATTTTCCACCCACGTATAAGTATGGATTCAATACCGATCGATATGTTGGTGAGAACCCAAAAGAAGGTGAGAAGAGGAGATCTCCAGCTTGGTAAGTAAGAAATTCAAATTCCTTGGTGGTTTTTTGCGTTAAAGTAAACTTCGTACAATCTCAATGCCACTTTCCTGGCTGATTTCTGTAGGTGTGACAGAATACTTTGGCTTGGGAAACATATAAAACAACTTTCATACAAAACAGCGAATATAAGGCTTTCAGATCACCGACCTGTGAGTTCATTATTTATGGTTGAAGTTGAAGTCCTTGATCACAGGAAGCTCCAAAGGGTTATAAATCTCACCAATGTGCCTATGCACACTGAGATTTTCACCGACGAGGATGAAGAGTATAATCTATAGCTCATGCAAACTGGTTACATTCAGGTAGCTGGTGTTTTGTATTTCTTGTGAATACCATTTAGAAAAGATGGATTCGATTTGGCCACTTAAGGGATCAAGAAGTAATTGTTACAATACAGTTTAGTGTTCTTTTGTAACTACTACAGTTATACGCTTGTAACAGCTTTTCTTAGAAGAACAAGAACATGCATATATGTGATCTTGAGTTGTCTTAGATGGAAATCTCTTGGTATTTTAAGCATCAGAAATGTTTTGAGACTTTGAAGCTAGAAAACATTCTGATCAAGTAGTAATACCAGCCACATTGAATACAATGTCAATAATGAACTTGAAACTTTTATTAAATATCTGAAACTAAAACAAGAAAAATAAACTACTTAAACCAGAAAGTTTCAGTTCCAGCAGAAAGCTGGAAATTCATGCAAGTAGCAACATGAAGGTTGAAATTGGGGATTCTCTGCTTGGGGATAATTTTAAGAGCAACCAGAAAATAGCCCGACCGAATGTCTTCTCTGGTGACTCGTTTCACATCACATTGATTAATATGAGAAAACTCATACCACTCTACATTAAAGGATTTGAAATTAGCTTTAGCAAATATTTAGTCAATAATGAAAAACTAATTAACAGCAAACCGACCTTAGCTCAGTTGGTAGAGCGGAGGACTGTAGTGCTTTCAGATAATCCTTAGGTCGCTGGTTCGAATCCGGCAGGTCGGATTTTTTCTATTCTTCGTTCTTATTTATTTTGCATTATTAATTCATGCAAAAATCATTCATATTTATTTTGCATTATTAATTCATGCAAAAATCATTCATATTTATTTTGCCTTATTTATTACATTAAAAAAATACGCCCAAACATGCCCAGGGACGTGCCAAACTAAGGAAGCACTGCCATAAATATGCCATATACATTGTCTAGCAATATTAAGTGCAGGGAAGTTAAGGCATAGGCAGACCTGAAAGACTTCAGGCCCTGTGGAGGGTCTTGGTCGTGGGTCCAGCGGATAGGCCTGAAGCTCAGGCGTTGGGAGGGATGTTAGTAATTACCCGGAGACTGGTAGGCTTAGCCAGCTATTGCGAGCAAGCTTTGCCTGACTAATGGGACCGAGCAAATTACAGACCCAAATATTCCGGTGAGCGCATAAGCTATTGCACAAAATGGGAGAGCTTCTGGTTCCTTTGCTGAAAGTGCCGCCGTTCCCAACCCATGTGCGCTGCATGAATAAATAATGAGTCAGTAAAGAGTGCATTATGAGATTTACCTAGTGAGTACATGCATAAGAATAAATTACCTGGATGCGGTAGCTATTCCACGAGCAATAGGATCATGAAAATGCAGTTTATCAAGCACAACTTGGACAAAGTTTGCTCCAATTAGACCGGTTACAACAACCACAGCTGCTGTGAGCGATGCATTTGTTCCTGCCAATTTTCATCAACAAGTTTTGGATAAATGCACACGAATATATTGTGAATGGGATAATGAAAGTGTAACGACATGACCGGAGGACCCGATCCGAGCCGTTATAAGCCTAGCCTGTCCTAGCTTTCATGTCACCACCCTCCCCTAGGTCACCACAACCTAGAGTCTATCACAAAAACCATGATAGATTGGTGACATGAGAGCTAGTAGGCTAGCTTATCAAGCTTGCACACACAGAACTCCCAAGCGATGTGGGACAGAATTTGGGATGTTACAGAAAGAATCAACAATTCCAAATTGTAAGAGCTATCATGAGGTAGGCCGTTCAAATATGGCAGCAAAATGAGTAGTTATGTACCTTCAAACAGAGATACTATGCTCAACGCTAGAGCAACAGTTATACATCTGGGTAGAATGGATATAGTCAAAGATGGCTCTAGTCCAACAAGACGCCCGGCAAAAGCAGTTGAATATAATGAGAATATGGTGGAGATAACAACAGATGTGAAAATTTCAGCTGCATGTCTCTTGACTAGCTGAAAAAAAAAAAGAATAAGTGAAAAGTCCCAAGTCAATCAATGCACTATCAACTGTGTCTTACTTGCTAAAACAACTGACTGGGACTCGAAGAATTTCTCAAAATCAACTGGAACTATATAATCGTACCTTTATCTGCTTGAACATGGAAAATGCAAAAGAGAGAATGACAGATCCCAAAAATCCCATCAATATATCACCAGCACCAGGATCAGACGACACATTGGTAAGATAGGCTCCTGTAGGTTTTTACAGAACTACGTCAATGTGAGTAGACTAGTGATTTACTTCATGCATAAGTAACGCACCATCTCTCAACGAATTAAATACACCGCACACTTCCATATGTTTTTAGACTCTATCTTTTGGTTCTTTGGCATGCGCCAAGGAAACACAATAAGTAAATTATAGCATTATCACGCAGCAGTGACAGCACAGAGAACGTTTTTTGAGCTTCCTGAATTACTACAAGTTAGGAGTTGTAACAATGAAATTTTAAGTTCACCTTCAGTTCCTGTTTGTTATGATAATGTAGTTGAAGAGATACCTAGAACGGAATCAAGACCAGAGTGGGAAAGATATCCAAAAGTCGCTGCCGCTACGTCAGCAGATAGTGCGCAACAAATAATAGGATGGAAAACTTTCTTAAGACCAGCTGGTAAGCTGCAAAACAGTAAGACACCTTAGAACCACACTAATCTTCTCTTTTATCTCCTATTCAATTATTTGGCAACAGCCGTCACTGATTATCTTCTAAATGAGATATACCTAGTTCCACCAATGTATCCTAAGATTGTGGACGAAAGTAAAAAGGGTAGACATGTTCTTGCACTTGATCCAAGGGCTGCTGGAAACAGTAGCGCTCCAATGAATGATATAATGAAAATACCACTCCAGGCCCATCCCTCAATAGGAGCGAAAGGAGAAGGTTTTTGCATTGGCTCAGCATCCATCATTTCTGTGTTCACCATTTTTCTTACAGCTAGAGCTACAAAACCAGCAACACAAAGCGAAGCCAACCACCCTCCAGCTGCAAAAAGAAAAAAAAACAGCAACAATGGTGTTATTCAGGTGAGTTGCATTTATTCACGAGAGTGTTTTACAGTTGTTTAGATAATAGTAGTAAACTGTGTAGCTGTAGTAAATCAAAATTTGAAATTTCATCTAGGAAATATTATTCTTGGCATATTCCGGAAAGCTCAGCAAGTTTTCATGTGGCGAAAATTTCTCTATCAGCAGAGAGTATAAAACCTATAATCAAGCTGATCTTTACACCAGAAGTTGCAGGGATATCCTTCACAGCAAGTGGCAATACCACCAATGACGGAACATAGAACAAGGGAAGCCACCTCTGAACGAACAAAAGCGCGGGCTGAAAGAATTTTTCCAAGCCATCTGCAGCGGGTGAAAAAACAACATCCAGAATCACAAGAGTCGAGAATATGCAAAACATCCCAAACAAAGCACTTGGAAACTTGATAGCCACAGCAACAAATGCCATCTTCAAAAAGTAGTCCATTGCAAGAAGAATCCCCAAGGAAACTATAAGATGCAAAACATCAAACACCTGGTGTGCATACACCGAGTCGCATCAAAATTACAAAAAGCTTCAAAATTTACCAAAACCCAATACAAAAAAAATCCCAATTTCAATCCACCCATCCACACACTCACTCTTCCAGCAACATCGGAGCTCGTCCCCGAATTAGCCGCCATCGCTCCAACTCCAATTCTTTGATTCCCCCACCCCAGTCGTCCAAGCAGCAGCAGCAGCAGCAGCAACATATAAATTCAGATACCTGTATTTCCATTAAAGATGCGAAACTGAACGCTGTGTGGGGTCAGCGTAACACGTCTCGGAGCAGCAGGGACCGTCATCGGGACAGGACAAAAACCAACGGTGGAGGCGACTGGAAAAAGTCTTCGAAAATTGATTAATGGAGTTATAGACAAAACTTTGAAGACGACAAAGACATGGCGGGTGGCGGGATGAGTCGCAACGAGGACTCGTTGTTGCTGGCGAAGCGCCAAAATGGGGGTCACATTATTTTTGTTTTTTCAATAAAAACAAAATGAAAAAGGGAAAAAGTATTAAATGGGGGCGGTGAACAAACTACCGTCCATTTCTAAACAGGAGCCGAAATACCAATAATTTTCCAAAACAATAATGTCTAACCCTGTTAACGATTTCCGTAACGCCGTTAGACGGAGTTAGGGTTCCGTTAACATCGTTAGGTAATAAAATTTAAAATTTTTTTTTTAAAAATGTTCTAAAAAATAAAACAAATTATAAAATCTTCAGAAATTGGATAATTTTATAAAAATAATGATAATAAATTGGAAAATTCAGAAAAGTTTTAAAAAGTAAAACAAATTCAAAAAACGCACTTTTTAATATTAATTTCCGACAATTTTAAAAAATATACAAAAGATGAGGAAAATTAGAAAAATATATAATTTTCTGAAACTTTAGAAATTCAATTGAATAAAAATTATTTAATAAATAATCAATTAGGATTTGTTATTTTTATTTTTCAATTTTTGTTGTTGAGTAAGGTGAAAGTTTGATCTTCCTTCCATTACTTTCAATTTCATTATTTATTAATTTTTATATAAATTAAATTTCTAATGTTTCAGAAAAATTATAGATTTTTTAAATTCCCTAATTTAATGAAAATTTTCGGAAATTAATAAAAAATTGAAATTTTATGAAAGTTTTTAAGTTTTTATAAATTTTGAAATTTTGAAATTTATTATTATTATTTTATACAATTTTATTAAATGTTAAAAAAAATTAGAACATTTTTTAGTTTTAAAAAAAAATTCCAATTTTATTGAGTAACGGTGTTAACGGAATCCTAACGCCGTTACGGAAATCTTTAACGGGGTTAGACAATATTACTGTTTTGGAAAATTATTGATAGTTCAGCCCCTTTTTGGAAATTTGGATAGTTCGGACAAAATATTGGAAATAGACGATAGTTCACCACCCATTTTGTACTTTTCCCAATGAAAAATGATCTGCTGCGCTTGCAAACAGCATAACTAAAATATAAAACAATAACATCCCTTGATTTAATTATTTAGACGTATTAAATTAAATTTCTTAGTATGGTTGATTTTTCGGTGACGAATTATAAGTCTCTTTTGACAAACTATGTCGTACTTTGATTTCTCTGCGATTCAATTTTTGATGAATTTACAGTTTGCTTAAAAAATATGGTTTTCACATGATCTTTCCCCTAAACAAAATTAAAGAATAAAAGCGAACAAAGAGTGTATAAAATAAATACTACTCCCACACTGAGATATTTGCGAATCGATTGCAGTTTTTCACCAAGGAGCTAATATCGTATCATTAAAGTGTTTCGTTAAAGATAGAATCAAAATTGATAACTTTTGTTGTTATACATGATGGGAAAAGATCATATCACATATATATAGATTTGGCCAGAATTTAAAACTTTTTCTATCCGTTCCATTAAATCATCTACGGTCATTAAATTTAACAAATAAAGTAATAATTTAACCACAATAAATCTTAATTGAGGGCATATTAGTCAATTATAAAACTTAATCACACGATCTCAATCCACAAACTTTCATGATTTTAGAATCGTATTTTTCGAGATCATTGTCACCGCCCATGCGAGTCTTTTCACTCTTTTTTTGCATCTTTACTGTTGCTTAGAGCACAATAAAAACAAGGTATCTGCACGTTTGAGAGATGGTGTTGGCATTATTTTCATCGAACATGAGTTGTGTTTTTGTTCATGATAGAACATAGTTCGTGGATAAAGTCATAATGTTCGTAATTTTGAGCACCAATGATTTGATCTCATTGTTAATTAGTTTGTTCATGATGTTCGTATTTGTGTTTTCAACGTTCGTGTTTTTGCTGGATATATGCGTAGACAACAATGCTTGTGTTTTTGTTCATAATATATATAATAATGTTTGTGTATAAAGTGCTGATGTTCGTGTTTTTTAGCACAAATGCTTTAATACTATTGTTAGTTGTTCATGACGTTTGTAGTTTTGTTTCCTAAGTTCGTGATTTTGGTAAAGACAAAATTGGATAAAATAATGATGTCAACGAGGGTTTCACTGAGAGATACGCGACTGTGAAATCTAGGGTTGTAGTCGAATGTGAAGTAATTACGTAGGAAAGAACATGTATAGATATTCAAATACGGGAGCGCTTGGTTGAGAGGGGTTACCAATTGAGCGATCCTCTATTCAACTATATGTAATTAAAACTAACTTATTTTTTTTGCTCCCTCAGGATTCAAACACATGACTTCTAGGACATCGAAAGTTTTATGTCTTAGTCCTTGGCCAATTGTTCTACGCCCTGATGGGCTAATTAAAACTAACTAATAGAAGCTTCCATCAACAACAAAAATATTAAAAAACCAACTTCCATTCACAGATTTTTTTAAAGAAAGAAAAACTATCACATTAATTCAACTAATTATGAATAACTTCCCTATTATAATTAAACCTCCAATTAATGCACTATACTATTGAATAATTCTTAACATTCATCCCCTCTTCAAATTGACCTTGTTCTCATGGTCAGTTAATTCCGACGATCTTGGCATTGATAATACGAAGATTATTTTAATCTGACGCACCAAAAGATCAAATTCAGCCTTCTTCCTGCATTCTTCCTTGACGCCATTGTTGGGGTGGTTCGTTTCCATGGTCTTCTTGGAGGTCAGACTTTTTTTTACCATCCCCGGATATCAAATCTCTCAGTCACGATCTAGAATTTTCGAAATGAAGGGCAAAAATGTAATTTCATCATAGACATGTCAGTATAAATATGTCCCTTTACCCAAACCCTAAATTGACAACCACATACAAAAATGAGACGGATGATATTGTTGCCGTCGCTTCTGTTGCTGCTCTTCTTCCTCCCTCGCAATCCTAGTTGTGAATTTGTCGGAAATCAAGAAGCGATGGTCACGATTCAATATTCCAATCGAGTCGATAAACTACTAGAATACTTTTCAATAGCTTTAGGAGGCTGTGAGAAAATATCCCGATTTCCGGATCATACTAGGACAAGATTTCTGTATCATATTGAGGCTTGAAGTGCTGCAGGTGCGCCCAATTAATGACTTGAACAAGGGCACTGCAATGGAGCAGGTGATGAAGGTCATAGGCTAACCCTAACAATCAGTCGGTTGACCTAATACGATTATGGTGCACTATTGTTATGCGGAGCTCGTTAGGAGGTTGAGGTGCCGAAAGAAATAGAGGCGAACTACTCTCTCAGAGACCCTAAAAGAATAGCTGCATTTATCTTGCTGTGCCTAGTGGAGTGGATTTGCCATGTGATGTGCGCGCCTTTTGTGAGGACTTGTCTCACTCTTGAGGGTGGTTTGAACTAATATCAATGGTTTGGAAATATTTTTGTAGTTCTACTTTCTTAAAGATCGCGCAGACGTATTAGAGTTATTGGTGGATATGCTCAGGACATAATCTCCTTTGTCGATCATTTTCTCCAAAGCTTTTGGCCATGATATGAAATTTGTTATCTCTCTTTCGAGATGGCTATTTGGTTTAGAGCCTTCTTCTATTATTAGGGATCAACAATTTACCAAATTGTATATGTAACTATTTGTATAAGAAGACTATTTGTATTTGTGATTTGTTGTTGATAAATAAAAAACACAGTTTTAAGAGATGTGGAATTGAGATAAATATCAATAATCAATGAGTTTGAAGTCACATTTCTATTTATTTTGCCTTGCAAAATTTATCTACTTCTGCAATTTGTTTTCAGTGGTTTATATATCATTAAATCCTGGAAGCTAAAAAGAGATAACATTCATGAAAAGGTACCTCCATCGTAAAACAATGACATGATTTCATTAGAAGAGCTTGAGGCAGCCTATTAATTAAAGTTGTCAAACTTAGGCTGAGAAATTTTTCTTAAGTTCGAACAAGAGCTGCATTTGATATATCTTCCTTACACTACAAATTTTGGGTAAAATTGGCGAGAACAAACATACGACGAACACTATCATCGTAACAAAAACTCGTTAACAGTACGACAACAATTACGATAACGGAATTACCCCGTCAACTTTACGTTATATATACGATGACCGGTATATATGATACGACAGTGGCGGATGCAGCCGGGTCCTGGGGGGTCCCAGGACCCCTCTCAACTTTGAACAAAATTTTTTTTTGAATTTTTTTGATTAAACACCTATCTTTGGTTGCTCTTTTTCTAAGCTTAACCTTCTAATTTCATCTCGGAGTAAACATGAAAGTTATAGAACATTCAATAAGCTTTCTATCCATTTATAGATCATCTTCAACCGACAATGCATAACGCCTCTATGAGCTTCCGAAAGTTGGCTCGGACCCCCTTGATTTCGGCAAACTTCAATCAAACATCTAGTTTTGGTCGCTGTTTTTAACAGCTTAACTCCAAAATTCATCTTTAAGTAAACATGAAAGTTATAGAACATTCTATTAGGTTTCTATACATATTTGGATCATGTTCAACGGACATCAGATCGCGCCTCTATGAGCTTCAGAAGATTGGCTCGAATCCCCTCAATTTCGGCAAATTTCAACTAATCATCTATCTTTGATCGTTGTTTTTATCATCTTAACCTCCGAAATTCATCTTGCATTAAACATGAAAGTTATAGAAAATTCAATTAGCTTTCTATCAATATATAGATCATCTTCAACGGACACCGAATGATGTCTCTATGAGCTTCAAAAGATTGGCTAATCATTAGCGGACTTCAAACATATGGCATGCTTCGACTTAGTTTTAAGTCACCTTAACATTAGACTTGTATCTAGATGTAAGAATAGAAATTGTAGCCCTTATCGTCAGCTTCATGCGCAAGGTGATTGATTTTTCAAGCGGTGCTCAGTCTACCTGTTATATGTTAAAGTTGTTAAGGTTACATGTGATTGACTATGTACACTTGTTATGCGTTCTTACTTTACTTATGTTTTTGGTTGCTTAAACGTCTGATTGATATCTTGATATCAATTGAAGAGTCGTAGGCCGTCAAATTATCTCGATCTTATAGGGTAATTGACGTGTCTTCTATGACCTCTCAAAGTTAGATCGTCAATGAACTTTATATGAATTCAAACTTTGAATTTTATTAGAAAATAGCTTATATCATCAAATATAAGGAATATATATATAGAAAAAAAAATTCCGAATACAACATATATACCCTTATTCATCAAAAATATATATTTTGGGACCCCCCTCACACGAAGCTCTGGATCCGCCACTGTGACACGATGACAGCTTTCATCGTTCTGTTAATTCGGCAACAGTGCGATCATTTTTACAACAACCGCGTCACATCATAGCTTTACGAGAACAATTACGGGAGTTACACGATAACTAGTTTCTTACGATAACATTTTATTATCGTAGTGATGACGTATTGTCATCATTTAGTCTGCTGCCCACATCAAAATTATTGGTCTGCATCACAGGCAATTGGAACAAGATTCGGCAGCCTTATATAGTTGCTTTGGTTTACTCAAGTCAGACATGCATTGCATATTTGTAAACACATTTCTGAATCAGTATATTTTGTTTTATGGATCCGGCGAGGGATGACTGCGTTTATAATATTAATGTTACAGTTTTCACAGATTTTTGGAAATAATTCTGAAGCTTCAAGCAGCACACAAGTGGAGCGTAGTTATGTTCCAATTTGTAAAATATTGTACGCTGTTCTCCTCGTTTAACCATTTTGAGAAAGCCAAATAAGTTATGTTGTAATGTCATTTTAATATAAATATTTTATAATTCTTAGAGCTTGTTGCCATAAACTTCAATTATAGCACTTTCGACCACTATGGGTAAAAATCTATTCCATATCCTGGCAGGTATTAGTGACAACGCCACATCATATACAACGACACAACATATGAATTATTTCTGACAGTCTTCCGCACATTTAGCTGACAGAGTTGACGACGACGTTACTGTAACCTGACATGCGTATTTTTAACCCTATATAGTCGTCAAATTATAAGTTTTAGGGGTTCAATTGCAGTCAAACAAAATTTGTAAACCTTGGTAAGCCAAGGGTCGATCCTAGGAGCAGTGCGTGTGAGTACTAGCAAACGGTGTGAGCTATTTAGCTATTCCTATTGAATTTAAAAAAAAAGGTTTTGTTGTCACGAGAATTGCGGAAATTAAATGACAGAAAATTAATTGCAGAAAATAAAAGTTGTGTTTTTATCAGAGAAAGAATTCCAGAATCCATACTTCACCCGTGCTAACCCCACTAATCATGCGATCATGTTGCGTAAATTATTCATGCTATCGAATATGGAATATAACCGAAATAACACTAGACAAGCCGCCCATCCACGGATCATTCTCTAAATTAATCTCAATCGTTGAACGCCGCCCATCCACGGATTATCAACGATCTCGATTTATTAAACTAAAGGTTTTCCTATTGACTCATGTAAACATGACCTAATATCAATTTCATGTAATCCGGTTAATCCCTAGGGCCCATCCACCTTTCGGCATATAACCTATATACGTTCTAGCAATGCAAACATACCCTTTGATGTAAATACTTGCATAAAACGATAATATTAAGCACACAATGAAATTGAATAATCGAATCGCATAAATAACAACTTTAATTGATCACATGAGAGTTAGGGTTACATAGCACGGGATCCGTAGGATCCGGAATAAGAGGACTACTCACTATTCATGGTGATTAAACCAAAAACAGTGTATATAAAAGGAAAGAACGAGTAAACCGTAAACGATGTAGCTCGATGATCCTCACGATGAAAACTTTGTCTTCTCTCCCAAGTTAGGGTTCTTCAATCTCAAAAATAAGCACCCTATGAAATTCTGAACGTGTTTCCTTTTATAGATCGTCCAAAAAGGCTGAAAAGCCCAAAATTGATTTTTGGAAACAACTTGAAGTCTGCCTGCCGACGGACCCGTTACACCCGTGACAGCCAGGTGTGTCACGGCTGTCACGGCTTGAGCCAAAATCTCGGTTGAAGAAAAGTGCCGTGACACCCGTGACAGGTGAGTGTGTCACGGTTGTCACGGGCTGTTGCTGGCTCAGATCCCTTTGTTGGTCTTTTTCGTCGATTTTCCGTTCTTTCGATCCCATGGGCTCACGGAGCAAGGATATGCGTTATTTTCCTGAAACACTAGAGAAAGACATCAAATAGAGACAATTTGCCCGGAGAACGAGTATTATCCTTCATCGAATGCAGTGAATAATTAGTCGAAATATCAACTGATCAAAACACTCCACACTTAGGATTTGTTCGTCCCGAACAAATGTCAAACAAATGGCAGAATAAATACACGAGTCAATGTAATGCTCAACAACCATATGTTTCAAAGCTACCCACTCAAGTGACATGTGATCAATTCTAATAAAAACGAAAATAAAAAGAAAAACTCATAACTCACTGTCGTAGAGGACACGAATGCATTTAGCGTATGCATCAAGCCTTTAAACCTCTAGGCTGCCCTAGTAGGACGAGTATAGTCTCGTGAAGGTTTTCAGGAGTGGGACTACCTACAAATCCCCTATACAACTAACTAACGTGTATGCATGAATGATGCTCAACGAGTCACAGTAAAGTCATGTCATACCTCGGATTCATCGTGTTACCTCAACTTCAAGTCAAACATCTTCATCAAAGTTTTCAGACAATCATAGATTATACGAGTTATGCATTCAAACGGTCAGTGTACACGGCTAGGGCAGAGCATTGTTCGGTAAATTCCGAATTTACCGATTTAATTTACCGAACCGACTCAATTCGGTTCGGTAAATTCGGTAATCGGTAAATTCGGTAAATTACCGATCGGTAAATCGGTAAATTTTGGTCGGTAATCGGAATGAAATTTTTACTTCGGTAATTTACCGAATTTACCGATTTATTAATTTAATTATTTAATAATATATATTTAAAATTCAGAAAAAGATTACGGAAAACTCAAACGACACAGTTTGGCTCTAACTTGCGGCTAAGTAATGAGTACGTGTACGATACGAGAAACAAAACCCTAAGCCCGTGTGACTCGCCGATCCAAGTCGCGTCTCCGACTTGCGATTCCTTCACTTTGATGTCCGACTCGTCAATCGCGTCGCCGATAACATCACTCCAACGTCCAACTCGAGTCTCCGACTCTATCACCTCCGATTCGCGGCTGAAAAGTTTGGCTCTTGGGCCGTAGATAATCAGGCGTTGCTCGGTCTCCAACCATAAATTGAAGGTGAAGGTGAAGGTAAGTGAGAAAATCCAATCTCTTTGCAGCTTTTATTTTGATTTTGTGTGGGTAGTTTCTGCCTGGTGTACTGTGTTACCGACATAGCATATATATTTGCCATATTTCTTGAACCTAGTCCAGCACAACTGGTATGCTACTTTGTCTACTCCTTCATATTTCACTGAAACCTTCATTTTACTTGTCAAATTACAATCTTATTTTCATAATTGCCAGTGGTCTGTGCTTCTTACTGTTGTTTTGACACTAATTGCATCTCAAGATAAAGATTCTTCGGTTGCAAAACATTTTGCCAAGTACTGTTATACAAAGTGGGCTCTGGAATTTATATAATGAGGATTCACGACTATTTGAACACGTCTTTTAGTATACATAGAACCAATGATAGTATTTACATCTGTGCATAAATAAAGTCAACGATGGTTCCTTCATTGGTTGATTTTTCTTTCAGGTATTCAGGAGTATGGCTAATTACACGATGTGATTCCTTGATGACGAGTTGCTATGATTTGTGCGACTGGAACAATGTTTTGTGTGGGTAGTTGCTGCCAATTCAAGTGGTAGTAGTTGTGAAGTTTCATTGCTGTTTTCTTATTCAACTACAGTCATGTACGCAGCACTATGCATTATTTCATTTTGATTCAGACACATGTTTAACTCAGTGAATCAGAGCTGGACATGTACAGATAATAAGATAAAGATGTTTGAATGTGAATATGATTGGTGTTGGTGGTTGGTGTAGTTAATAGTATAACTTGACAGTGAATGCAACAGGAATATGCTTTGAGATCACCTGAATGTGAATGTGAATGTGTGCTTTTGCAGAAAAAAATTAACTTGAGTGTGAATATACTTTTGCAGATGAATACTATGTGCCATGCTTGTTGAAGATGAACGAGGCTTACAGACTACAGTGTTTTGCGATCATCGTGGAGAAGCAGAAGCAAAAGACCCTCTATTCAAATATTTGTTTGAATTTTAGTTTTTATTCCGCACGTTTTAAGAACTTTGATGTAAATATGCTGTTATATTTTGCGCTTTTTTTGTTTATTAGATGTAGATGTTTTAGCTAGTCTTTAAAAAAAATTAAAAATTGTTAGGAAAATGACCCAAAAAATTCGGTAAATTCGGTAATTTCCGAAAATTTACCGATTTTACCGTTTTACCGAAATGTCGGTAAAACGGTAAATTCGGTTCGGTAATCGGAATAAAAAAATTGGATCGGTAAATTCGGTAACGGTAAATTCGGTAACGGTAAATTCGGTAAATTACCGAATGCACAGCCCTATACACGGCTAACAAACGCCTCATCACAAGTTCTAAACAGTTCTATCGCAACGGGATAAGAACATGAAAAGGTGCACAAAACACGCTCACCATTCACCTATGCTATCTAGGGATAGTCCACGGGCTCTTGGCGCAAAGCTCATTCTCAAGTGCCAAGGACTAGGCAATGACCCGTAAGAGAAGAGGAGCTCGGCTTAAACATTTTCTGAAAAATAGTACGAAAATTGCATTAAAATTTCAGTGCAAGCACGAGGATTGTCCCTTAGACTCTAGTACACGAATTCTCAAGATAGGTTATGATTTGCACGCAATGAGAAGGTGAGATTACACTACATCAAGCAGAAGGGAGCAGAAATTGTTTCAAGAGTGTTTTCCATACGCAAGGGGCGACTTTCGTCACAAGGTCCTTGGTATTTTTTTCTTTTTTTTTTCGCAGAAATTTTTCTGTTTTTTTTTTCGGGGTCAATATTTCACCCAACTCTGAAAACTAAGAACTGTGTTCTTGAGGGAAAACTTGAAGGTCAATTGTCTAACTCCACACTTAAAGCTTGACATAGTGTATGAATAAAGGCGGGTGCATGCAAATCACAACGAGTGTAGAGAAACATATACTAGTACTAAGGTCACCTGGAAAAAGATATGCAATTTTAAGCTTTTGACAATTTTGAAACGGTGCCTACTAATATCAAGTCTTAAACATGCTTCAAGAAATACGTAGAACATGTGATAGGCAAGGGTTAGCAAGGATACTGACTCAAGAGAATACACACACGAGTAAAACTATTTCAAGTCCTAGACTTCGAATCCAAAAGAATGTCAATCAGTCAAGGAGTATCGTAGAAAACGAGGATTTCAATCGTAATACATAGACTGTTGAGCATATGCAAGAGTGAACGTGAAATGCAATGTGTGTGACTATGCGCTACCCACTGCACACTTAAAAATGAACTTAGTCCCTAAGCGAATAAATAGAAGAGAAAATAAGCGTATAGGAACTTCCCTCGTGCGTGATAGCTCGATACCATAGTGATTAAACGATGTCCGGTGAGTGAAACACGACTTATGAGCTGGAGATATGGAGAGGAACACACAAAGCGTCACAAGTAATAGGTTATCATCGCTAATCGTGGAGAAACCTGGATAAGGGATGCCACAGAATAAAGAGGTAAACGATGTGAGTAAAGGTAGAAAAACATAGGCAAAATAACTCGAGCATCGAATAACATGTAAAACGGCATCCAAAAGTCAGCGTACAATAGAGATCCATGAAATGTGAATCCAAGGGGGACTAGCTGGCCCCATCGTTGACAGCATCACCATCAGAGCCAAACAACCGCTCTATGCTGTCTGAGGGAGCATCAGTGGTGGGATAAGAAGGGCCATCCTCTCGGCCAGTGCGGGAAGGAGCATGGGGGGAGGAGGAAAGTCGAGCTCAGCATGCGCAAGAAGAGTGGATAAGGCACCCTGCTCCCACTCACGTGCCCTGATGGACTGAGATCTGAACTCTGAAAAATCGGCGACGAGCTGGGCATAGTTCTGAGCCTGTTGATCCTGCGGTCTGGAGAACAGAGCCTGAGAAACCATCATCTGGCGCTGAAATGCTAGAATCTGCTCCTGCGCCCGGATCATCTGGTATTGCTGATCAAAAAGTCTCAAGTGGGAGGTCTCCAGGCGCTCTAAGCGCTCCAGTAAAGTGCTCATGGGCTGGTCATCAGCATGTGGCGGCGGAGGGGGAGAAGGGATGTGGCTAGGCGCTGGAGGCGAGGGCGCCTCGTCCATGTCAACATCATCATGCGGGGGCTGGTTCTCCTGGACAGGTGCCCTGGCCTGTGCCCGATCAATGCAGCGCCTCTTTGCTCCATTCGGGAGCTCGGGGTTGTGGGTCCACTGTCCGTCTTTCCCAATCATCTTGCATTCAATAATTTTGAGCAAATTCAGCGTTAACTCTTTCTCAGTCCCGTACAGGGGGTCGAGGTTCCATCCTAGAGACTCGGCGAGCACAGAAATAAATAGACCGCCACCTAAGGCCTTGTTCCCAATAGACAAACCCCACGCCGTCATCATCCCACTGAGGAGATGAAAGAAGTCGACCGGTACCCCTTTATGCATAGAAATAAAGATGTCCATATCGGGGTTGGTGATAACAGTGGCGCCCTCAATGCAAGTGTTAATGCTCATTGCCACCAATCGGTGGACTATCTTCCACACAGGCTCCTTGATGCCAGCAGCGCTCCAACCGGACCTGAAGTAGTAATCGAAGCTAGATATGAGTTTCCAGAACTCATACCTCTCGTCCACGCTATACTCACCACAGAAACCCTCTAAAGGAAAACCCAAATGCCTCGCAGACCTCGGGGGGTTTTCGACCCTTCTCGTCCTAGCCATGGAGTGAAGGATGCGGGAATGTGAGCGGTGGAATCGGGTGGTCGGACGGCGGAGGGGAGAGCAGCGGATGGCGAGCGGCGGAGACGAGCCGGGAAAATCGGCCGGAGGGTGAGAGAGATTGGAAAAACAGAAATTAGGGTTTTTGAATTGAAATTGTAATTTGGAGAAGACGATACCCCCGTGACAACCGAGCCGACCCGTGACGGTCCAATGTGTCACGGCTGTCACGGCTCCTCAAGAAATCACTGCCCAATTGCATTACCCGTGACAGCCGTGACAGTCCTATGTGGAACGGCTGTCACGGCACCTCAAGAAATCACTGCCCAACTGCAATACCCGTGACAGCCGTGACAGTCCTATGTGAAACGGCTGTCACGGCACCCTGCCAAAATTTCAGCTAAATTGCTGTGTCGGTCCAGAAAATTGATTGCTGTTCACTCCACACTTGGATTCCTGCACGGTTCACACACAAATTGTACGATGCAAAAAGTGCAAATAATTGAAACTTACAGCGCGGGCTACTCCCCGAAGAGGCCTAGTTAACGTCTTGGCGAGACGTAGCTGGGTCTAGACAGGAACCGGTAGGTGCATAAGAAGCATTCTCGGAGAGTCCTTTAGCTAGGATCCCTCCCCGAGAAGCAGAGTATCGGTAACGCCTTCGGGAGGTGCCAGATGCTTGAGTACGTGGTAGTGCTTAAGGCGTTGCCCGTTCACCACCATAGATTTTCCTCCCTCAATGCTCAATTCCACATGTCCATCAGGATACGCTCGCTCCACTGTGTAAGGGCCACTCCATTTTGTGCGCAGCTTTCCAGGAAATAATCGGAGGCGGGAGTTGTAGAAGAGGACTCAGAAGAGGACTCACTCGCCTTCATTGAACTCTCTGCGTACTATTCGTTTGTCATGCCACTTTTTGGTCCTCTCCTTATAAATACGAGCATTCTCATATGAATCCAATCTGATTTCGTCAAGCTCGTGGAGTTGCAGTATTCGCTTTTCTCCGACTGCCTTCATGTCCATGTTCAGCTCTCTAATAGCCCACAAAGCCTTGTACTCGAGTTCGACTGGCAAGTGGCAGGTCTTTCCATAGACAAGTCTGAAAGGACTCATTCCAATAGGAGTTTTGAATGCAGTCCTATATGCCCACAGCGCGTCATCTAGCTTGGACGCCCAGTCTTTCCTGTGGCTCGAGACCGTCTTTCCCAAAATGCTCTTGATCTCTCTGTTAGAGATCTCTACCTGCCCACTGGTCTGAGGGTGATAAGGAGTGCCAATCTTGTGGTAGACGCCATACTTCTTCAACAGCGTTTTGAAGTTTCTTTCTTTGAAGTGAGAGCCACCGTCGCTGATAACTGTTCTGGGCACTCCGAATCGAGGGAAAATTACCTTCCGAAACATTTTAATAACTACCTTGGCGTCGCAAGTAGGAGTAGCCACTGCTTCAACCCACTTAGAAACATAGTCGACTGCTACCAAGATATACTGATTTCCGTAAGAAGGTGGGAATGGTCCCATGAAGTCGATCCCCCATACATCGAAAAGGTCTACTGCGAGAATGCTCTGCTGGGGCATCTCCCGCTGCTTCGAAATATTACCAGTCCTCTGGCACTGATCATAAGGTTTGACGAATTCGTGGGCATCCTTAAACAGCGAGGGCCAAAAGAAACCGGATTGTAGAACCTTTGTAGCTGTTTTCGAACCAGCTCCATGTCCACCGTATTGAGAAGAGTGGCAGCGTTCCAGAATATACGGGATCTGGTCCTCGTCGACACAAGTCCTGTAGAGACCGTCAGCACATAATCTCTAAAGGAAAGGGTCATCCCAGAAGTACCTTTTAACATCGGAAAGGAATTTCCTCTTCTGGTTGTGTGAGAGGTCAAGAGGGAGGATTCCACAGGCCAAGAAATTAACAAAATTTGCGTACCACGGTACGGTGTCCACATCAATGCGCATCAGTTGTTCTCCTGCTAGAGAGTCAGTCATCGGGAGCGTGTCCTCTTCGCGGTCGAGCTCTCCTAGCTCGAGGCGTGACAAGTGATCTGCAACCAGATTTTCTGCTCCCTTCTTGTCTCTAATGTCGATATCATATTCCTGGAGGAGGAGGACCCATCGTATGAGACGAGGCTTCGAGTCCTTCTTTGACAGCAAATATTTGATCGCAGCATGGTCGGTGTATACTATGGTTTTCGAACCAATGAGATACTGTCTGAACTTCTCGAAAGCATAGACGATTGCCAGCATCTCTTTCTCAGTTGTAGTGTAGTTAACTGCTGCTACGGCGAGGACCTTGCTGGCGTAGTAAACTACGTGTAGTTTCTTGTCGATGCGCTGCCCCAAGACTGCTCCTACTGCAAAATCACTTGCATCACACATTAGTTCAAATGACAGCTCCCAATCGGGAGGCTGCACTATCGGAGCGGAAGTAAGAGCAGTTTTCAGATTATTGAAAGCGATTAAACATGAATCATTAAAATTAAACTCAGCTTCCTGGCAAAGTAAATCCTTGATGAATCGTCTGTAAAATCCAGCGTGCCCAAGGAAGCTCCTGATTCCTTTCACATCTTTTGGTGGGGGCAGCTTCTCAATCACCTCCACCTTCGCGCGATCGACCTCGATGCCTCGGTGAGAGACCATGTGTCCCAGCACAATACCTTCCTGTACCATAAAGTGACACTTCTCTCAGTTTAAAACCAGGTTAGTGTCAACGCAACGACGAAGGACATTAGTGAGGTTAGAGAGACATGCATCAAATGAAGAGCCATACACCGAAAAATCATCCATGAATACTTCCTTGGTGTGCTCTAAAAAATCAGAAAAGATAGCCATCATGCAACGCTGAAACGTGGCTGGTGCATTACAAAGACCGAAGGGCATACGTCTGTAAGCAAATGTGCCAAAAGGGCAAGTAAAAGTGGTCTTCTCCTGATCTTTGGGGTGTATAGGGATCTGAAAGAATCCACTATAACCGTCGAGGTAGCAGAAAAACTTATGCTTAGCTAGACGTTCCAACATCTGATCAATAAAAGGCAATGGAAAGTGATCCTTAAGAGTGGCTTTATTCAGTTTCCTGTAGTCAATGCACATACGCCAGCCAGTTACAGTACGAGTAGGAATTAATTCATTATGCTCATTTCTTACAACAGTTAAACCACCCTTCGTAGGGACTACGTGCACAGGACTTACCCACTTGCTATCAGCAACAGAATAAATAATACCAGCATCCAACAATTTCAAGAATTTCCTTCTTAACCACATCATTCAGCTTAGGATTTAAACGTCTCAAAGCATCTCTACTGGGTCTAGCATCGCCCTCAAGATTGATTCTATGCATGCACAAATCTGGGCTAATCCCTTTGAGGTCGTCTATAGAATATCCTAGGGCTGGTCTATGTTTGCGCATGACATCTAGCAATTTCTGGATCTCTACATCAGTCAAGGATGCATTAACAATCACCGA
This sequence comes from Rhodiola chrysanthemifolia, assembly GCA_033675395.1. Taxonomy (NCBI): domain Eukaryota; kingdom Viridiplantae; phylum Streptophyta; class Magnoliopsida; order Saxifragales; family Crassulaceae; genus Rhodiola; species Rhodiola chrysanthemifolia. The sequence continues at coordinate 38,354,103 of CM066204.1, forward strand.
GTAAGTGGAGTTAGGGCCCAGAAATTCATACCCGAGACTTGCAGGTAGAGGTTTCAACTCTACCGTGCAAGATTCCTTACATGCGTCTCCTGCGGCATCAGCTGCGTCTGCGCCCTCTATGCTCATGGCGTATACGTCCATCGATATCGGGCAGCCCGGTATAACCATGTAGGACTCAAGAGATGTAAGTGAAATGGGCTGATCAACATCAGCAGAGTCTAACACATCACAATCGGCTAAAAGACTAGGAGTTCTGCACATGTCGGGTAAATAAAAGACAACCCGTTCGTTGCCCACTCGCAAAGCTATAGACCCTCTATCCATGTCAATGACTACCTTAGCCGTGTAAAGAAATGGTCTACCAAGTATAATGGGAATGTCAGTGTCCTCCGAAATCTCTAGCACAATAAAATCAGCAGGGATGTAAATATTCTTCACCTTAACGGGTACGTCTCTCAGAATCCCTTTCGGGAGTCTACAAGACCGATCCGCAAGGCGAATGAAGATGTTAGTAGGACAGAGATCACCCAAGTTCAGTTTAGAATATAGAGAATATGGCATGATAGACACACTAGCACCTAAATCACATAAAGCACGACGAATAGTAAGACCGCAAATATCACAAGGGATAGAAAAACTCCCTGAATCCTTAAGCTTGGGCGGCATGGGCAGGTGCATGGCAGCACTACACTCCTCACTTAGGGCCACTGTCTCGGTTCCGTCCATCTTCCGTTTCCCAGTCATAATCTCCTTCATGAATTTGGCATAGGTGGGGATCTGCGTGATTGCATCGGTGAAGGGCATAGTGATGTACAGAGTACGGATCTTATCCACGAATTTCATGAACTCTTTGTCTCTTCTAGCACCCTTGAGTCGCTGAGGGAATGGAATCGGTGGCTTATAAGGAGCTGGCTCCACTGTCTGCGCAGAATTTTCATTTCGGTTTTCAGCTTCTATTGATGATTCTGCTTCAGCAGGAGCAGAATTGAGTGCTGATTTTTCTGCGGTCGCTCGAGTGGTTTGAGCTGGCAGCATTTCAAGCTGTTTTCCTCCTCGGAGTGTGATAGCATTCACTGATTCCCTAGGATTTGGATCTGGTTTCGAAGGGAGTTTTTCGCGTTCTCGAGTTGATGAATCTGCTTGCTGTGCCACCTGATTTTCTAGCATCCTGTTCTGGATGGCCATCTGCTCAAGTTGCTGCTCGAGTGCTTTCACTCGTCTATCCTGCTCAGCCATAAAATTAGCTATCATTGCCTCCATGCTAGATGAGTTGCCTGACTCCTGTTGCTTGGGTTACTGCGGCTGATATGAATGGCTCCCTGAATTCTGATTTTGCTGCCCTTGTGACTGGTTATTGAACTGAGGTCGTGACTGGTAGGAAGTATTATTCTGCGTTTGCTGAGCCTGAGCATTGTACTGACCTCGTGGCTGGTACGGTGCATTGCCCTGCTGCTGTTTGTAAGGGAGGCCAGGGGGTGTCTGATTCTGCGGTTTATAGGAGAGGTTAGGATGGTTTCGGTTTGGATTATCCCATCTGTTAGCGGCTGATCCGTACCCGAAACCAGCCCCTTGATTATTCTGCCCAACATAATTTGCATCCTCCTGGTTTCCTCTGTTGTCATCTTGTCCCATCACCGGACAACCATCTGCAAAATGAGAAGGAGAGCCACAAATCTGACAATAAACACCAACATTGGCAACATCAGACGACTTCATAGAGGAGGTCGTCTTCAGATTTTTGATTTCTGTTGCGAGCATCTTCACTGTATTGGTCAACTCAGCGAAGTCATTGGTGCCATCAGCTTGGCAAAGATCTTGCACGCCCTTTCTGTCCTTGGGATTGCCACGATCGCTGGTCCAGAGGTGGTAGTCCTGAGCAGCCTTTTCTATAATATCATAGGTTTCTTCTAGGGGGACTCCGTTCAGTCCTCCACCAGCTGCTTGGTTGATCAAAGTGCGCATCCCCTGATCGACACCCTGATAGAAAGTGTCAATAGTCTACCATAATTCCAGGTTGTGATGGGGACACAGTCTCATCAGCTCCTTGTACCTCTCCCAACCCTCATAGAGAGTCTCACCATCCATAGAACGGAACGAGATGATCTTGTTCCTGTAGTGTGCTGTGATGGTGGGAAGTACTGCTGTAGAAAAGCCTCGGCAAGTTTGTCCCATGTAGTGAAAGTGCCCTCAGCATGACTGTCGAGCCACCTACTAGCCTTATCAGACAGTGAAAAGGGGAATAGCCTTAGATAGTAGGATTCTGGAGGGACACCATTGGTCTTTACTGTGTTGCACATCTGAACAACCCGCTTGAGATGCTGGTGAGGGTCTTCGTTCATCCTTCCTGAAAACTGGTTGTTCTGCACCATCTGAATCAGCCCTGTTTTGATCTCCCAGTTGTTGTTGTCGACACCAGGCGGTGCGACTGCAGATTGGAATCCGGAGACACGAGGAGCAGTGTAATCTCCAAGAGTTCTGCGCATAGGTTGTTGCACAGGACGCTGTAGGTCGCGATTGACCACTTCATTCCGCAAGGCTGGGTCGTTTTGATTCATTGCCATTGCTGCGAAATTTCGGTTCAGTGCTCGTAGCTGCCGAGCTTCGTCTTGGGCCTGACGAGTTGTTCTTCGTAGGTCCGGTGTGTCCTCGTCTGAAATCTGAATCTGCTTCTTCTTTCGGGATGTTTTCCTTGGCATGAACTAGCAAATACCTGCAAGAGCCAAGAATCACCGTGAGTGAAGAAATTGAGGCAGAAAAAACAGATAACGAATAAGGTGGAATAGTCTAAACTACACACGTTAAATCTAATATCACACTAAACGCTACACCCCGGCAACGGCGCCATTTTGACATGCGTATTTTTAACCCTATATAGTCGTCAAATTATAAGTTTTAGGGGTTCAATTGCAGTCAAACAAAATTTGTAAACCTTGGTAAGCCAAGGGTCGATCCTAGGAGCAGTGCGTGTGAGTACTAGCAAACTGTGTGACCTATTTAGCTATTCCGATTGAATTTTGTAAAAAAAGGTTTTGTTGTCACGAGAATTGCGGAAATTAAATGACAGAAAATTAATTGCAGAAAATAAAAGTTGTGTTTTTATCAGAGAAAGAATTCCAGAATCCATACTTCACCCGTGCTAACCCCACTAATCATGCGATCATGTTGCGTAAATTATTCATGCTATCGAATATGGAATATAACCGAAATAACACTAGACAAGCCGCCCATCCACGGATCATTGTCTAGATTAATCTCAATCGTTGAACGCCGCCCATCCACGGATTATCAACGATCTCGATTTATTAAACTAAAGGTTTTCCTATTGACTCATGTAAACATGACCTAATATCAATTTCATGCAATCCGGTTAATCCCTAGGGCCCATCCACCTTTCGGCATATAACATATATACGTTCTAGCAATGCAAACATACCCTTTGATGTAAATACTTGCATAGAACGATAATATTAAGCACACAATGAAATTGAATAATCGAATCGCATAAATAACAACTTTAATTGATCACATGAGAGTTAGGGTTACATAGCACGGGATCCGTAGGATCTCGGAATAAGAGGACTACTCACTATTCATGGTGATTAAACCAAAAACAGTGTATATAAAAGGAAAGAACGAGTAAACCGTAAACGATGTAGCTCGATGATCCTCACGATGAAAACTTTGTCTTCTCTCCCAAGTTAGGGTTCTTCAATCTAAAAAATAAGCACCCTATGAAATTCTGAACGTGTTTCCTTTTATAGATCGTACAAAAAGGCTGAAAAGCCCAAAATTAATTTTTGGAAACAACTTGAAGTCTGCCTGCCGACGGACCCGTTACACCCGTGACAGCCAGGTGTGTCACGGCTGTCACGGCTTGAGCCAAAATCTCGGTTGAAGAAAAGTGTCGTGACACCCGTGACAGGTGAGTGTGTCACGGTTGTCACGGGCTGAGCCAAAATCTCGGTTTGAAGAAAAGTGTCGTGACTCCCGTGACAGGTGAGTGTGTCACGGTTGTCACGGGCTGTTGCTGGCTCAGATCCCTTTGTTGGTCTTTTTCGTCGATTTTTCCGTTCTTTCGATCCCATGGGCTCACGGAGCAAGGATATGCGTTATTTTCCTGAAACACTAGAGAAAGACATCAAATAGAGACAATTTGCCCGGAGAACGAGTATTATCCTTCATCGAATGCAGTGAATAATTAGTCGAAATATCGACTGATCAAAACCTTGCGAGAATATTTTTACGACAATCTTACAACGACAGTGCGAGAACAATACGATAGCAACGTACTTGAACAGTGCGATAAATTTACGATGACAGACATTTTACGTTAACATATTGGTTGCCGTATAGTCACCGTAAAAAGTGAGATTCCATCGTCAATATAAAATTTGCTTCCCTCCTGTGAAAATGATAAGGCAGAAGAAGGACTTCATCCACTTTTTCATTAACTCCTGAGGTAATGAAAGGAATTATATTCTTTATAAATATATACTATGTTTAAACTACTTTATGATGAGTATTTTATCCTTTACAACACTTATTTAGGGCTACATTAAATACTTATCATATTTTTAATTTAGTTAATTTTAAGTACAAAGATAATAATCGTTGTTCACAAATTACATCACTTTCATGATTCTACATTTTTGAGTTAACATCATATTTATGAACACAATTGGTTATTGTCCACTGGTGTATAGACGACTTCCCATCTACTAGGATATGAGTAGACAAAGTTATCACTCTGATGTTTATACTTGCTCTGCCCAAGGGGTCCCAACTGTTGCGGTATTCACAGCTACAGTTTCGCAAAATACATGGAGAACATTGATGAGGAATCAACTGTGGAATGTACGGAATCCATTCCAGAGACAAATGAACGTGACAAGGTCGTAGACCAGTCTTCACGCAAACTCCCCGATACTAGTGAACAACCAACTACGAAGTAACATATATAGTTAAAAAAATGTCTGCCTTGGAGCCTTTTGAACAATAAATTATTCGAGTCAATGTCAAAACATTACGCTAGATATGTGTTCTATTAAAGTCCCAACAACAGTAATCTTAATATATCACTTATTTGTATGTCTTATACTAATTGAGCAACCGTTTAATCGTAATGATGTCTTCCCCACAGAGTTCATGCAATGGAATCGTTGATTGAAGAAAGATCATGGATGTACAATCGACGCGATAAAGGAAAAACTTACAACAACGATACATTCATGTGGGGCGTACTAATTTTATTGAAGTCGCTATTGCAAGAGGGGAACTTCCAACTGAAATGCGGTGCCCTTATGAGCAGTGCAAGAATAAAAAGTGTCATGCGGTTGGTACAGTTGAAAATCACTTGTACAGAAGTGGTTTCACACAAAATTATTATAACTGGACATACCACGGGGAACAAAGAGTAGATGAAGAATACGCTCCTACAGTGAATCAACAACCCTTACAGTTACCAATTACGACAGACGAGCACGACCCTCCATTTGATCATATGGACAGTCGATACACTGATGAGTCGGCAAAAGAGCAGTGGTTTGAAGAGTTTAAGGTACTACTTGTAAGTAAAAGATATGTACTACTTCGATAATCATCAAGTGTGTAAATGATTTATTAAAATCTAATTGCATTTTCTTGAATATAACTTGTATATTATACGGTTACTGCCAATTCACTGCAACTTTACATTACAGGCAAGAGCGACGTGGGACCCAAAACATACTCAAAAGTATTTTCTTTGAGAAATGCCGGAAGATGCTTGACGGTTGGTACAATCTACGTCACGCTAGGTGTAAGGAGGGGCTCAAATTTCTTAAGCGGCACGAAGTCGATGAAGGTCTGATCTGGTACATTAGAAATTCAGATCTGGTTGAAAAAATTTCAGAGCGCAACAAAATAAATTCCAAAGGGATAGAAGCCCGAGTGCACAGGGCAGGTGCTAAAGGTACAGATGAGGTTTATGAAGAATTGGTGAGTGCTACTGAGTCACTTGGGTTATCTTCATACAAGTTTTTTAATAATTTGCTTGCTTAGCACTGTTTTGTATAAAATTCTTTACCGAAGCTTACTATGGAGGTTGTCTATTGACGTGGCATGTATGATAGGCTGAAAAAGAAACCTGATGGAACTTATCCGTGCGAGGATGGGCAAGAGAAAGCGGTAATAGTTTCATTACTATTAAATATGATGTTATACTGCATCACTTTTATATCACTAATGAATGAGAAGTTAATGATAAGTTTTTTTTTCCATGACATGGCTTACAGCAGGAAGCACACAATCGTCTTAGTCGGGAATACAATGGTCGCGTACCCCAGGCTTTGGATTTTGAGGTTGGATCACAAATACTGGGCAAGAACAAAAGAACAAAGCTTCCCAAATTCATCGCTTCTGCTGCGACTTTAGTGGAGGGTTCGAAGTTTCAAAGGCTTGCTTCTCAGCGTTTTGCATCATCTGATCTTCGGTCATCGACGCAACTTCAATCTGTGGGTGAACATGTGACACAGCTCCAGCAGCAGCACCAACAGGTCATTGTGGACTTAAAGGAAGCTCTATTGAATGCGAAGAATGGTCAGCCACCGTGTCGAGAGGGTGATGAAGAGATGCAGTCCAGCGAGTAATCTTTCTTGTTGGATGTATTTCAAAACTTGGAACCTTTTTTGGAATGTTTAAACATTTTGGAGCGTCTTTCTGTATGCTGGTCACTTATGCTGGTCTAATGTGACGAAACACAGGAAACTGTAATCCGTATGTTTCAGGAAATTTGATTGCATTATGTTTTCCTATATTATGTTAATTACTGTAAATATGTTAATTAAGGTAATTACTGTTAATTACGCTTAATTTGATTGATTTCGATTTTAGTATTTACTATATATTAATTACCCTAATTACCGTTTTCCTTTATTATATTACAAATGTAAATATAAGTATTAAATTAATATCGCACAATTATCGTATTACTGACGCAGTACTTTACGACAACTATACGTAAACGTTAAATTGTCGCTCCGTTATCGTATTTTTCATACGATAACCCTACGGGTAACGGACGATGACGGAATCCACTTTCTCGCAATTTTTTCGTACGTTTCTCGCACAGAGTTAACGTCCTTTATGTTAACGTTAAATTGTCGCTCCGTTATCGTATTTTTCATACGATAACCCTATGGTTAACGGACGATGATGGAATCCACGTTCTCGTACGTTTCTCGCACAGAGTTAACGTCCTTTTCTCGTAATATCAGTACGTCAAGAAAAATTACGATAACATTTTTATTTATCGTCATGTTCTCGCCGTATTCAACTTTACGATAACAATACGTCTAATTGTTGTTCTCGCCAGTTTAGACTGAAATTTGTAGTGTTGGTAATCAAATCGAATGAAGCTTCATCTTACAAAAAAAGTGAGAATGGACATTTGGGAAAAGGTTTACTAGACGTCATCTCAGCGTGTTAAGTGATTATGTGGCCGGAGTCAATTGCTAAAATTATAACTGTAAACATTTATTGCTGAAACGAAAACAACGGCATTAACAGTTAAAATGTTACAACAAAACAAAAGAAAAAAACGAGATTACCGGTTAAAATGTAACAACAAAAGTAATAAAATAGTTACGGAGTGAGCAATAATGCGGATAACGAAATCCCTATATGCGTTAATTCACTATTAACATGAAATTTTTGCGCCCAAGGAAGAAGATCAACCCAAAGAGGATGTGGTAAGAAGATGACATCTACTATCTCATCATCCATTCTTTATCCTTTTCCTCTTCTTTTTTCTCCCATGGTGAGTTGATCTCATAATCATCCATTCTGAATAATAAACGGGTTACGAAATAGGATAGGACATAAGAGCAAAATATAAGTTTAACTACTCAAATACATCACATTGTACATTAAGTTCTTTTCCTCAGTTCATGTTGATGTTAATTAGTACACTTTTTCAACCGAAGCGCAAGTCTCACTTCGAATTCCTTTTTTTTCATTCAAACTTCAAACCATTGATACACAATGTCTGAGTTTGAAGTTTTACATTATATAAGTTCTTGTTGGATATATTGCTCAAAACAGTAGCGGAGTTGAACTAAGTTACTGAATAAATTGAAAATTGCTCAGAACAATTACAGAGATGTAGATATGAATTAAAATAGAACAATTGCATACCGTTGGTTGTGGATAGAGTCGCGTTTGACGCTGTCCTTAAAGCAAGATTGTCGCCCAACTGGTGCCGGGATTTGCTGGCAGTATGCTTCCCAGGATAAAACTATCCTCGTCAAACACTTAAACACTGAAGCTTTGTCGATCGAACAATGAATGATCTTAGGCTATCACCACCGAATGACTACGAATGGAAAACAAGAGGAGGAAAGTTGTTTGTGTTTTCAGTAATTTGAAAGTGAAGAATGAGCCTTAATTTAAAGGAGAGGTCTGCCCATGCCTCATAAATCCAAGGCGGCTGATGGTACATCATCCAAGACTATTGGGAGATCAAAAACAACATTGAGTTTCCAAGTGCGGCTGATGGTTCAACATCCAAGCGCATGGGGAACAAACAAGCTGCTGGTTCGAAGACCAGGAGCATTTGGGAGACCTAAAATGAACTCGAAATGGCCAAGTGCGGCTGATGTTGCGTTCGAGGAGAGTTTAGGTTTACCATATCTGATTTGATATCCAAAAATCAAAATAGATGTTTGCAAAACCGAGTCGTGCCACCCGCGGAGAAATCGATGCAGCATTCGTGTCCCGTACGACGCGGGCGCACACAAGTAAAGCCAAATCTGACGTCGTCGAGCCGGATGATTCACGCTCAAAATTAGGTCTCAAATGGGGCGCACCACCATTTTCTTCACACATATTAGACACATTTTTCAACAATCCCCCACATGAAGAAAATCGAGTGGTGAAAATGATAGAATATCAAAAATCGATAATCAAGACTCGACTCAATGTGGTGATAGCTTCTACGGTTGATATCTGCATAGGATAGGTAGGCTATGCCTATGAACCTTCCCTTGGGAAGATATGTTCTCTTTACTGACTATTTAGTAGACGTGATTGTCTTTGAACTGTTCGTCTGATAATGTGAACGAAAGTCATGTCCCCCACAGATATCTTCCTGACCATTCTTGGTTCTTACTTGTGGGTTCATTTTGGCCATGACACACATTTCCTGGTTCTGCAAGAGTTTCAAAAGAATTAAGCTCTTTGAATTCTCCTTTGAAGCGGCGTCACTTCTCTCTCACATAGGTGATTCTTTTATAAAGTAATCCTGCGTTACCCATTTGAATCTCACCATTCAAATTATTATAATCATTAAAAGCTTTCGAGCTTAATCTTGTGTGGGAGTCACTGTCTTAGCTGGGAATAGGACTTGGGTGTTACCCCCACAGTGACCTCACACAGTCTTAGCATGTCGGTTGTCCCTTTGAACCAAGTTCTTGAGATCTCCAGTCATCAGGGTAGGGTTTTCATTGCCTCGGCTTTTAATGCCCAAGGGCTTAAGCCTGTGTTTTGATATTAGCAATCAAAAGGCTTCAGTCCCATTCCCTTTGACGTCTTTTCTACTTGGTCCCTATTTAACCCTTTGGTTAACGAATCCGGTATATTTTCTTTAGACCTCATGAAGTCAATGCGTATGACTCCGGATGAGAGAAGCTGTCTAATGGTATTGTGTCTTCGACGTATGTGTCTAGACTTACCATTATACATGACATTCTGTGCTCTACCAATTGTTGGTTGGTTATCACAATATACACATATTGGTGGCACAAGGTTTTTCCATTCAGGAATATCCTCTACAAAGTTTCTTAACCATTCTGTTTCTTCGCCGCATTTGTCTAGTGCCACAAACTCAACTTCCATCATGGATCGGGTTATCAGTGTTTGTTTAGAGGATTTCCATGACACGACTGCACCTCCCAAAGTGAACACATATCCACTTGTGGCCTTTGAGTCTTGTATATCAGATATCCAACTTGCGTCAGAGTATCCTTCAACGACTTCGGGATATCTGGTATAGTGTAGACCGTAATTACGAGTAAATCATAAATACTTCAGTATTCTTACTATTGCATTCCAGTGTTCTGTTCCTGGATTACTCGTATATCTTGCAAGGCTACTCACAGTATAAGAAATATCAGGTCTTGTAGAATTCATTAAGTACATTAGACTACCTATTACTCTTGAGTACTCTACTTGAGATATGCTTTCTCCTTTGTTCTTAGCCAAACGTTGGTTCATATCTATAGGAGTTCTACATACTCCTAAGCTATCTTTTCCAAACTTGTCTAAGATTTTATCAACATAGTTTGATTGACCCAATACAAATCCATCTGCCGTTCTTGTAATTTTAATCCCTAAAATCACATCAGCTTGTCCCATGTCTTTCATATCAAACCTTGAATTTAATATGCCCTTAGTGGATTTGACCAATATTTCATTGCTTTCTACAATGAGAATATCATCGACGTATAGACACAAAATCACATATCCATTTTCAGTGTCTTTGATGTATATACATTTGCCGCACTCGTTGATTTTGAATCCTTTTGACAACATTACTGTGTCAAATTTCTCATGTCACTGTTTTGGCGCTTGTTTTAGACCATAGAGAGATTTCACAAGTTTACAAACTTTCCTCTCTTGTCCTGGTACAATATAACCCCCAAGTTGTTCCATATATATCTCTTCATCACGGTCTCCATTTAAGAAAGCAGTCTTCACAATATCCATTTGATGAATTTTTAAATTGCGTAATGCTGCAATGGCAATTATCATTCTAATGGAAGTGATCCTTGTCACAGGTGAGAATGTATCAAAGTAGTCTAAACCTTCCTTTTGTCTATACCCTTTGATTACGAGTCTCGCTTTGTACTTTTCAATAGTACCGTCTACTTTCATTTTCTTAGTGAAAATCCACTTGGATTCAAGTGGTTTGCATCCTTGAGGTAGATTAACTAGCTCCTAAGTATGATTCTGCAATATAGAATCTAATTCACTTTTTATGGCTTCTTTCCATAACGAACCTCCAACATAGTTTATTGCTTCATTATACGTATGAGGTCATGCCTCAACCATGAAGGTAAAAAAACTCAGGTCCAAACGAAGTTGAAATCCTAGCTCTTTTGCTTCGTCTTGGTTCTTCTAGGTTTGTATCCTCCTCGGATACTTCCTCTTGTTGTTGAGACATGTCTCTTATATCTTCACCTATCTCATAAGGTGAACTAGGACTTATTTCCTTGGATTTATAAGGAAATACTTGTTCAAAGAACGAAGCCGTCTTAGATTCCATAATGGTATTCTTGTGTATCTCAGGATTTTCCGATTCATACACAAGAAACCTATAGGCTGTACTGTTTTGTGCATGTCCAATAAACACACTGTCGATTGTCTTTGGTCCTATTTTCATTCTCTTAGGAACGGGAGCCATCACTTTAGTTAAACACCCCCACACTCGCAAGTGTGTGTAAGAAGGTTTTCTCCCTTTAAATAATTCATAAGGAGATTGTTGTTTCTTCTTGCGGGGTATCCTATTTAGGATATAATTGACTGACAAAACAGCCTCCCCCACATTCCCTGAGGTAACCCTGAACTAAGCAACATCGCATTCATCATTTCTTTGATAGTGCGATTCTTACGTTCAGCGACACCATTCGATTTGGGCGAATAAGGTTGAGTGACCTCATGTATGATTCCGTTTTGTACACACAGTGTCCCAAACGGTTCTACATATCCACCACCCCGATCACACCTTAGTCTCGTGATCTTTTTATTTAGTTGGTTTTCCACTTCCAACTTGTACATGGAAACTTCTCTATTGCTTCATCCTTGCTCTTAAGCATGTATATTGAACAATATTTTGAATTATCATCTATGAAAGTCACAAAATATTTATTTCCACCTCTTGTTGGCTTGAATTTCAAGTCACATAGATCACTATGTATCAAGTCAAGGGGTTAAGTATCTCTTTCAATACTATGAAAGGATGTTCTTGTTAATTTTGCTTCAACACAAATTTCACACTTGTGTTCAGAATCAATTTGAAGTTTTGGTATACATTCCAATTTCATCAGATTCCTTATTGAGTCATAATTCACATGTCCTGATCTACCATGTCATAGATTAGAAGACTCGAGCAAATAAGCAGAAGAACTTTCTTTATTGATAGATTTGATAGCAATTACATTCAGTTTCCACATGCCATCTTTCACATAACCACGTCACACATACATGTCGTTCTTTAAAAGAACAAATTTCTGGGACTCAAATACCATCTTAAAACCATGGCTATCCAGTAAAGTTCCAGACACTAAGTTCTTCCTAATGTCAGGCACATATGAGACATTAGTCAGCTTAAGCCCTTTTCCTGAGGTCATCTTCAAGACCGCGCTTCCTTTCCCTTTGACTTCTGAGGTGGCCGAGTTGCCCATGTATACCTTCTCTCCAGCTTTAGATAATTTCAACTCTGAGAAGGCATTTTTGTCATAGTAGATGTGGTGGGTCGCTCCAGTATCCAGCCACCATTCCTTGGGATTGGAATTCGCCAGATTCAGTTGAGAGATAACAGTCACCAGGAGATCTTCATCCACCTCGACTATATTTGCCTTTTTCTTCTTTTTCATTGGCTTCTTGCAGTCAGTAGCTATGTGACCCTCTTTGTCACAGTTGAAACACTTGCCAGCAAACTTGGGCTGCGCCTTCTTCTTGAATGCCCCATTCTTGGGTCCAAGCTTGTTGGAAGTCTTCTTCCCTTTGGAGCTACCACCATGCTCCACAACATTGGCCCTCTCAGTAGGGAACCTTATCCTCTTGTCAGAACCTCGGTTGTCCTCTTCAATCTTGAGGCGAACCACCGGGTCTTCCATACTCATTTCCTTTCGCTTGTGCTTAAGGTAATTTTTGAAATCCCTCCATCCAGAAGGCAGCTTCTCAGTGACTGCAGCAAAACTTGGAATGATTCACTGATCTTCATTCCCTCAGTATGTATCTCATGGATAATTTGCTACAGGTCTTGCATTTGACTGCTCACAGTCTTTGGATCCACCATCTGAAATTCAAGGAATCGCCCCACAATATATTTCTTGGAGCTTGCATCCTTAGTTCGGTACTTTCGATCCAGAGATTCCCACAGCTCCTTAGCCGAACTTTTGATACATTACACATTGTACAGTAGGGGTGAGCAAGACCCGACCGGATGACCCGTCTTAACCCGAACGAAATTTGGACCAAATTGAACCCAACCCGATACTAAATAAGTCGGGTTCGGGTATGTGCTCGGGCGACCTGTCCCTATAAATATATGAGTATAGAATAAAATAAACTAATTTCAATAGAAAAATGTTTAAACAAAGAGTCGAACCTGAGCACTTTTTTTTTGATACTGGAACCTGAGCACTTTCTGAAAAGAATTGATATGTACACCAACTCCTCTATCTTCAATGTTTGTGTTAGAATGAAATTAAACTTATATTAACTTGTCTTTACCTATTAAAAACATAAACCTAAACCCTAGTTTGTATTTCAGTCATCCTTCCTTCTGAATGTAAATTGCCGACTGCCGAGGCTTGACCGACAGCAATTGGAAGCTGTCAAATTTCAGTGGTATCCTACCCAAGGTATGTCTTTGTTTGCTTTTTTCAATTGTTTACCCAGTTTTATGCTCACTCCCACCTATCGGTTGATTCATATTGAAATCAGTTCTTCATATTCATGCTGTCTATTTTGCTATAAAAAAATTCAGGTGAAAGAAAATGGCCTAACCTTCTGATACTACTGAATCAGTTTTACCTGATCACACTACCGAACAAAACAAAGTTGACAAAGAAGTAAGTAAGTGTAGGAAATCTATTGTATGGGAACATTTCACTAAGCTGCCCTCAACGTCAACAGAGACTATCGGAATGCATACGGCCAAATGTAATCATTGTGGAACAAAATATCAGTGTCACCCAGAGAAGCATGGCACAAATCATATGAACAAGCATTTGCACAGAGATCATCCGTGGTTGTTCAGTAAGGTGGGAAGGAAGCAAACAATTCATGGCTAAATGGCAAAGGTTGAAAAGAATGAAGAATCATTAACTGGAAAAACTTATGGTGGCTATAACTTAGAAGATTGTAGAAAAGATGTGGCTGAATTTGTTATTTGCGACGAGATGCCATTCAAGGTTGTAGAGGGGCGTGGATTCCGTAAACTGATCGATCGATTAGAACCAAGGTTTACGCTGCCATCTAGGCACACAGTTTCAAGAGATTGCTATCAGTTGTTCTTGGATGAAAAGAAAAGGTTAAAGACATGGTTCGGGAAGTCGTGTAAGCGTATTTGTTTGACAACAGATTGTTGGACATCAAATCAAAATTTGTCTTACATGTGTTTGACAGGACATTTCATTGATGAAGATTGGAGGTTACAGAAAAGAATATTGAACTTTTGCCTTGTTGAAAATCATAAAGGTGAAACCATTGGAAGGGAGATTGAGAGTTGTTTAAGAGAATGGGGTGTTGAAAGAGTGTTTACAATTACTGTTGATAATGCAAGCTCAAATGATGCAGCCATTGCATATCTTGAGAAGAAATTAGATGATCGGGGCGGGTTGATGTGTGGTGGTAAATATTTGCACATGAGGTGTTGTGCGCATATTTTAAATTTGATTGTGAATGAAGGCATAAAGGAGCAACAACCTTCCATTGATGGAATTAGGAATGCGGTGCGATATGTTAGGTCATCTCCCCAACGACTCAAGAAATTTAAAGAATGAATCGAAGCCGAAATGATTATATGTCAAAGTGTTGTTTGTTTGGATGTCCCAACTAGATGGAATTCTACTTGCATGATGTTGGAGCATGCAGAGAAGTACGAAAAGGCATTTGATAGACTTTATGATCAAGAGTCGGATTATCGCAAGTGGTTTCGTGAAGATGAGAAAGGGAAGAAGAAAGTTGGTCCTCCAACAAACTTGGATTGGCGGAACTCGAGGTTATTTATTCAGTTTTTGAAACTTTTCTATGAGATGACTTTACGCTTTTCAGGTTCTTTGCATGTGACTTCGTCAGGTTGTTATCACGAAATTGCTTCGATACAATCTTCTTTCAAGTCATGGGGTGATGATCGCTTTGAACTTTTAGGGTCCATGACTTCTTCGATGAGGACAAAATATGACAAGTATTGGGGAAATGTCGAGAAGTTCAACTTATTATTGTTTATTGCAGTTGTCTTAGATCCTCGTTACAAGTTCGATTATGTCACATGGAGTTTAGAGGATACATATGACAAGGAGTTGGCGATCAAGATGTCTACTTTGGTTAAGACCGCCCTGGATGATTTGTATCACTTTTATGCTCAAGAGATTTCTGAAAACAAGAGAAATGAAGATGACATAGATATTTCCAAGAGTGTAGCAACACCTGAGACTTCTAAAAGGTCTAGTAATGTCACATTATTTTCTGACAGTCGGAAACAAGCTTGGAAAAGCCACAAATTTGAGACTACAACCTTGGAAAAGTCTGAACTTGAGCGATATTTGGAAGATGATATCGTAGATGAAATTGATGATCCTGGTTTTGATATTTTGAATTGGTGGAAGACAAATTTATCAAGTTACAAAATTCTTTCTGTAATGGCTCGTGATGTACTTGCTATCCCAGTTTCTACGGTCGCATCCGAGTCTTGTTTTAGCACTAGTGGGCGAGTGCTTGAGTGCTTGATGTCTTTCGCAGCTCTTTGTCACCTCGAATGGTTGAAGCTCTCATATGCACCCAAAATTGGATGAACCCTGCTGGCCTTAAATTTGATGATGCAGACTTTGATCAATTTGATAGCACTGACAAAATTATTGATGGTGATTTGGTAATTACTTAAACAATTTTTTAAAATGTCTTTTAAGCTTATACATTTCTTTTATATTTGCAGATGTTGCAGTAAAGATTCAAGGTGGAAAAGCAAATGATGCAAACATTTTGTCTTGAATTTAGTTTCAATATGAGCTTCACATCATTTTGTTAGAACAATGTTGACCGATTAACATAATTAAGCACACTTTTCGTATATTATTTTGTTTTAGCTACTTGTTATTTATGTTATTAGTCCATATTTACGACGGGTTGGGGTTATCAAATGCGACCCGATCAATATTTAGTGTCGGGTTCGGGTTGACCTAAATGATCCGATCATCGTTTCGGGTCGGGTTAAGGACGAACCTAACCCGTCCCACGATCACCCCTATTGTACAGTGTATCATTGTGGCTGTTCGGCACATAGTTTAAACTTGAGGATGTAGTCAGCATCTTTCCATGTGTTGAATGGCATCAGCACTTGAGGATCATCCTCCTCGTCAGAAACAAAGGGTGACTTCAGCGGGATGAACCGGAGGAGGGTTCTGGATCTCGATACCCTCCATGTTCACAGATTGTTGTTTTCGAGGAGAGTTACCTGATTTATCCAAAAATCAAAATAGATGCGCTACCCGCGAAGAAATCGATGCAGCATTCGTGTCCCGTACGACACGGGCGCACACAAGTCAAGCCAAATTCGTCGTCGTCGAGCCGGATGATTTCCGAGGTTTTATCAAATTATTTTGAGGTTTCATTCACGCTCAAAATTAGGTCTCAAATACACATTTTTCAACTGTTCTTTTTGTCAGAGTAAGGTTATTTAATAATATGAGGTTTTTTTTAATATGAGTCGGATATATAGTGAAATAATCAACAAATCTTTATTAATTATTTGTTTGCTCAGTACCACATACTCGAGCATAAATGGGGGGAGTTGAAAACCAGAAAGCACACATTAGGAATTGGAAAATTTTCCAAAATGTTTAAAATTGGAGATTGGGTTCCAATTTTACTCAATTTCCAGATTGATTTCCCAATATACACACTTTTTCTAAGACGCCGTTGTCAACGGCGTCTTAGTTGTAGGACGCTCGAAGCAACAACATCTTAAGCTGCGTGGCCTTTTTGCGCCTCAAATACCAGTTATGTGACATAATATTGCCAAATAGGCATTAACCGCTGTTGGCTACGGCGGCCAAACCTAAGCCGCTCCACTTAAGCGCGGCTTAATAGCCAATAACTCAGTGATGATTATTGGAGCTTGAACAGACCCATCAATGGCAAACTTCCCAAAACCATTCGACATCAAAAACCCATCGTTCCTACACTCCCCAAACACTCAACCTAGAGGTGGCAAATAGGGCGGGCGGGCGGGCGGGTTAGTGGACGGATTCTTAATGGACAAGGGTTAAAAGGGTTGAACCCTTTAAGAACCCTTTTAAGTTAAAGGGTTCAATGGACGGGTTCTTAATGGGTAGAGGGTTAAAGGGTCAAACCCTTCAACCCTTTAAGAGCACTTTTAGCCCTTTTAACCCTTTTAACCTTTTTATTCATTTTATCACTAAAATAAATATAGAGAAATGTTGATGAACTTTTTAAAGGGTTGGTTTTGTAATTTAGTTAATAATTTTGATGACCAGACTTTACCAATCAGAGATAGAGGGTAGAAATTGTGAAAAGAAAAGTCATAAATTAGAATATTCTGGAAACAGTTAAAATTTTATTTTAAATTAACAAAAACAATTTCAGTATTTTTGAAATAGTTTTTGTATGGAATTTTACAAAAATATTTGTAAATAAACAGATGAGGTACATTTGGACCAAATGGATTTTGTTTTATGACAGAAAATTCATTTTTCTTTAATTTTAGTAAGTAATTTTTTGAGGTGATATGGAAGGTTATGAAATCTACTCAGATGTGATAAAATCGAATTTTTCTAGTTGCAGCATCTTTGGAGAGTTATTCCTTCTGTTTTTTCTTGCCAATTTGAATCCTTTTATAAAAGGGTTAAATAAATATTAGTTAAAAGGGTTCTTAAAGGGTTGGAGGGTTATCCGGGTAAAAACCCTTGAACCTTTTTATAAAAGGGTTCTTAATGGACAAGGGTTTTCTAAACCCTTTTATTAAAAGGGTGGGCTAATGGACGGGTTTAATAGGGCGGTTAATGGACGGGTTGGAGGGTTAAGGGTTTACTTGCCGGGTCAAACTCAACCCAACAATGGCGGCCTCTAACCCGTCACCAGATCCGATCCGAACAATCCGTACCCGACAACCTTCGTCCAAGCTGAAATCCGGCGTCCCATTCGGCATCCCATACTCAAACATCCGGCGTCCCATACTCAAACACCGGCGGACATCATGTCATTATAATACTCACATAATGCATGTCCACCTGTCACAATAATGCTCACAACTCTCGCTCAGAGAATGGAACGCCGGATGTTTGAGCCGGCGTCCTCGGTGGCCATGAGCCGCTTCTCAACTCGCTCAGTAACATGATGTCCTGGAGCATCCATTGCAGTTCAAGCTTTGCTTCATTAATCTCTGTGGTCTCTGCTACCCTTTGCAACAATACCCCACTACACCAGAATGTCTATTATGCGACTCTTTTTGCTGTAGTCGTATATGTAGAAGTCGCATATGTTTGGTTATACGACAGTATTTTTTAGTGAGTGTCGTATAAGACACTCATACGCGACATCCTCAATGCGACAAAGCATTCACTGTCGTATATGGTCCCATATGCGACAACACCGTAAACGACAGCATAAAATGTGTCGCGTAAGTTGGCATATGCGACATGATGTTAAGAGACACAGCAAATGATGTCCCTTAAGTTGACATATGTGACATTATGTTAAGAGACACGGCAAATGATGTCCCTTAAGTTGAACATGCTGACACTCTACTTTTTTGAATAATTAATAAAGTTCCCCTCAAATTTTATCAGATTCCCCCAAACTAAATTGCCTTTTATTTTATTTTTTAAATAAAATAAAAAACGTTGTTGTTGAAAATGTGGCCCTAGGGGAGGCACGTTGTTTCAATTTCAATTTTTAATTTCATACCAAAAAAAACGCCACTTACACTAAGTTTTTTTTTTTTGCTAACGATGTGTACACTTAAGTTTGAATAAAGTAAAAAAGTTTAAAAAAATACACGTGTAATGTAAGACTTGGAATTCAATCTTATGCAAAGGTTAGGGTTTCTTCGCTTCTCACCTAACCTACCTCGCGCAGCCGTGTCGCTCACCAGTTCTCGCCACTTCTCTCACTCACCTAAACTGCACACTTCCACCACCAGATCGCTCGTCATCAGTTCGTTGTCCGCCACCGAAATTGTAGAATCCGGAGAAAGTTGTAAAGGCCTGCAAAACCGAAGTCGGCGCAACAAAAAAGCTGAGTCTAGTCCCTTTAGCACCACCAGCCCAACAGACTACTCCCGTCCCAGCCACACCACCACTGAACCCCTGCGAAATAGTCCCAGCCACACCACCAGCCCAACAGACTACGCCCGCAAAACTCATGTCCCGTCAGTAGCCCCTCCACCACCAGCACAACGGCCTATTCCCGTCACTCCAATGAATACTCCATGCCTGGAATGACTGGATATGAGCTCTGAAGAAGATTCAAGTAAGCACTTAAGCACCAATGTAAGCCTTATTTTGAGCCTCAAGTATTCTAAACGTTGTGAAACTTAGGATTTTTTAATTTCGTATTTTCTGAAACTGCTGTCCTTTTTGCAGGATGTTTAACTGAGTAATTTGCTTCTGATTTAAGCAGGAGGCATCAACTTTGAGGGAGATTGCAGTGGTGATTATGTCCTGAGAAAATTTTGACTATTGATAGGTAAAGACTTGAATTTTGCAGTTGAATTTGATGCAAAGGCTTTGATTTGGGCTTTACTTGTTTGGATTCTGGATTAAACTTTGCAGTTGAATTAGATGCAAATGCGTTGATATGTTGCATTTACTTGTTCAGGAATTTGGATTGACCTCTATAATTGAATTTGATGCAAAAGTGTTTATGTTAGCTTTAATTATTTTGGTTTCATTTGCAGAGTTTGCACAGATGAAGGTCAAGGAAGGCGTTGTTTTTCACGTCAGACTTCTCCAAGTAATAGACTTCTCCTTAAATGCATCCATGTTTTTTGTTTAAAGTGCATCAGTGGTGCATCATTATTGATCTCATGGTTTTGGAGGCTCCAGTGGTGTAAGTTTCTTCAGCTTAACCCTCCCAAGGGCTAATTAGCCTTTCTGGCTTAGGTTCTAGCATTGCATTTGAGCGACTACACTACATGTATGGCTTTGGTTTTTAATTCATTTGTTTGTTGTTTTGATTTTAGTTTGTACTTTTGTGTGAAGGAAGAATGATTCAAAAGGTTCGTGAATTGTAGAGTAACAAGAGGAGCAAGATTGGCTTGGATCCTTTACTCATGGACACTAAGAGGTGCATTTGTAAGTCTTCACCTCCAAGAACTGAGACAAGAGTGAGTGCTCAAGTGCAAGTGGACAAATAGAAGAGTTAATGCACTGAAGAAATGCTGGCGATGAAAACATATTATGCTCTTGTATAATTGGAACACTTTTTGAATATCGAAGTAGTTATGTACTACGACATTGAAACATATTACAGATTGTATTGTTCTTTTTCAATTGGAATGAAAATTGAATTTCAGATTTCTTTATGTGTGATATTGTTTTATTAATAATAAATGTATAATTATTAATCTACCAACATTTTAAAAAAAATCTCATGTGACAGTAGATACAATTAAGGGACAGCTTGAAGTACTGTCCCGTTAGATTAATCTTACCCGACTGTGTTTCAATTTACTGTCGCATCTGACTTATGCGACTCGCCATATGCGACTTTGCGAATGCGACAGCCAGACAGTCGCATAAACCTTATGCGACTCTATTTCCACTTAGCCTACTGAAATTCATGAAGTCGCATAATGAGCATTCTGGCGTAGTGCCCGAGCCTTCCCGATTCTCTCTATCCATCCTCTCCCGCTACTCATCCTCGTCACGTAGCACCACCAACTTGGAGAAACCGGCCACTGTCCATTTCAAGAGCCGAACTCGGCTGCAGTCGATGACGTCGATGATGACGAGGAGGAGCATGAGGGCTGTGGTATCATCACGGTTAGAGAAATGCTAGTGAAAAATGAGAGATGGAAGATGATGATCAGGAGAAGGTGAAGAAGCGAGAGGGTGTTTTGGGTTTTTGAGAATTGGGAGGAACTCGTCGAATGCGTGGATTTGCATGCAGATTGGTCTTGAAGCAAGAATGAATATTTCACTCGACTAACAGGAATAAGCCGCTGTGGTCGACAGCGTTTTAGCTTTTGACTTTAAGCCGATGTCATACACAGCGTTTTAGGCACATCAAGCTGTTGACTCACCTTAGTATCAAGAAAGAAGGTCACGCGACTTAAGCCGCCGTTGTTTGGAGCGTTTTACAGCTAAGACGTCGTTACCCACATCGTCTTAAGAAACGTGTGTAAATTGAGAAACCAGTCTGGCAAGTTGAGTGCAATTAGAACTCAATCTTAAATTTTGAACATTTTGGAAAATTTTCCCTAGGAATTGAATGTGAGATCAATTATATATATCTTGAGATGCAGTTGTTGAATAGAGGTGGTTCCATATGTGTTAGAAAGCTTATAAAACAATCAATAAACTGGAAGTTTATATTTCAAGACCTGAAATGAAGAAAAAAATGGATGCAAAATTTGATTAAAGTATAGCTAATATAGTAGGTGGCCGAGTAGGTAGACCGATAATTGGAATGTGGTAAACACTTTCAAATGGAATAAATTGTTAATAATTTGATAATTTAAACCGTATCAAATTTGATAGTCAATTGAAACGACGTCGTTTCAGCACTCTCAGTATTTGATTACCTGATTTTTTTTCCCAAATGTGTAAGCTGCCCAAAAATTATTAAAGTTATATTAAAATAATTAAAAGTATATTAAAAATATTTGGATTCTGTTACTATTTATCCTTATCCTTTTGCAGATGTAATATGCTCATTCACCCTATTTCATGTATATACAAAATGCCTTATATTTAGCTAATTTTAATTCAAAAGTGTTAACCCACCAAATCACATTCAATGACCCCGATATCAGATATATTTATTCATCCTTATCATCAATTGTTTCTTTAAAATCCAATCCGAAAATCTACCATCTCAGGACCTTCTGGAATACTCTATATCAAGGGTGAAAACGTAATTTAACATAGCCATGGCAGTATAAATGTGCCCTTACCCTAACCCTACAAGAACACAGCAGCCACAAAAAACATGATTCACAAGCCCTTGCAGCTTCTGCTATTCTTATCCCTCCCTCTCAATCCTGCAGGCCATGATGGGGTTTTAATTCAAATATTATCTCAATCGAGTCAATAAGCTATCAGAGTATTCAAAACCTTCATATGGCGGTTCTCCATTCTTTGCCTTATAAGAAAAGGCATCGTGGGCATAGTTGAAAGCATTCCGCAGCCTAATATTCCGGACACACGGGATAAGATAGAGGCATTCCTTGCGTTCAGCAATATCTGAGTCTACACGAGATAAAAGTTTTTCACACATTTTTTTTATCTCTCTCAAAATGGATATATAGGATCAACAATTTACCAAAGTATTTGTAATTGTCTGTATAAAAAACTTCTTAAGTAAATAAAGTGTTTTATAGAGGCAAACAATATACAAAGACGTCTCAATAAATTTGAAGTTAAATTCTTTATTTTGATTTGCCTTGCAAGATCTGTCTCGTGCTTCTGAATAAGTTTTCAATGCGATTGGGACGCAAGGTAATCCAACAAAAAAAAAAGAAAAAAAAAAGGAATCCTTTTGGTTGTGTTTAATTAATTTTCTGGACCATCAAGGGGAGGATATGTATGTAAAACGGCCCACTAAAGATGCCCCAGTTTCTGTAATCAACCTAAGAAAGAAGATCAGTGTAAACAGCAACAAAAATTCCAACAGAATTTAATTAATCAATATTGAATGAGAAATATACAGACTGAAATCAGCCTAGCAGCCACTACATGGGCAGAGAGAACCCAAGGACGATACAATTTGAAGTCAGACTATTTTTCGCTATATCAACAACATTTAGAAAACAGTAGCCCTGGCAAGAATCGACATGTCGCCCAACTAACCGGAGGCCTGAACAAAAGAATGACTGACTACCTTTCTAAATCCATGGTTAAAACAACTTCATCTTGACCTCAATTAATGTCTTCCAGATCTTCTAATATGTCCTTGTAGTTAGAACTATGTTAGTTTAATGGAAAAGGACTAGAGACAATAAATGGTTAGTTAGTGCAAAAGTCACAGAAGACTCTGTTGAGCGTACTGATGCCCTCCCATAATCCCTTGTTTCAGCAGTCTAAATTTTATCTTCTCTGAAAAGAAGGCCCCCTGATTTTGAGTCGTCTTGGCCCAACCATTGTGGAGGGTACCTCCCTCCAACTCCGTTGATCATCATGATGAAATGCATCGGCCTTCTTATAATGTTCACTGAGAGTACCATCTTGACTGACAAGTTTCTCGAGTTTTAAAGATACTGCAGGACTTCCTTCAGATCTATCCCTTTTTACATTGGATGTTTCGCTAAGGCATTCAGCGGAGTTGCTGAAATATGGATCAGCATCTGGCGTTGTTAAGCACTCTGATGATGACAATTGGCAATGTTCTCTATGAGATCGCGACCTTTTCATGTTTCTCAAACCCTGCAGATATCCTTAATTACTGGTTACAAATACTACAAAAAAAAAAGTGCATACTCATTTAATACCCGTTTTACTAAGAACACAAGCACAACTGAGGTTCAATCCCCTAACTACATTATGTTGTCCACAATCTGAAAGGATAATTTTCAGGATGCACGAAAAAAAAAGAAGAAAAAAAAAGATGAAGGTGCGGCACTATAAATATTTACTAAGAAAATCATTCAAATATATATATTACTGATGTACCTGCACGCCACAGATCCTCAATGGCATGAGATCATCAATAATTCTTTTCTCTATACATACAGAACTCCGCTTCACTCTGAATATCTCTGAATCAGAATCATCACTATATAGTTCCACAGTGTTTGTCATTTTAAGTCCAGTTTCATTGGAGCTCAGTTCATCACGTGAGAATAAGAGTGTTGAACAATGTGGTTCCCTCTGTGATTCCTTTAAAGAAGCTTGGGAGCTCTTTGAACTCTTATGTTCTTCACACCTCACCTGCTAGGCACATATAAACATTAAAGTTCCTTTTACCAATTTCAAAAAACAAAGGAAATTTGCAACCTACTACATAATGGCAAACCAAGAGATTAAAAAAGAGAACAATGATGAGACAATGTCCGATTACCTTAAGCTGACAAAGAGTACAATCCTCATCGTCCGTGAGCTGATTTCTAGATGCCATTGTAGATATTTCCTCAAAATTTAATTGAGAATAAGGAGAATACCCATCCTCCATCGACAGTGGAAGGCCAGTCGATGACGGGATGCCGTAGGAGTCACTGCAAGATAATTGTTGTGCCTCTTCAAGTAATCCATCTTCCTTTTCAAACTTCAAGGCTGCTGCTTCCATTAATTGTACACCATCTCTTACATAAAGGGTAAAATTGCGCCCACAAGCAAAATCAAGAGAATCAATATCTGAAGATTCTGAACCAAGAGTCAAAGAAACCAAGATCGAGAATGAGTAACACTATAGTTCAAACAAAATGTTAAACACTAATACAATTGTTGAACCAAATAGTCCTTAACACATACCATGGCGAAGACAGATGGGATGCAAGAGACAAGTGCAGTTGAGATATGCTATATAACAGTCCCTTTTACAAATGCAGCAGAGAACAACCCGATGTACATTAGGGCGTACACCGATGCATGCTTTGGTCTTCGTTAGTAACCAACGAGCATGATGCTGAAAACGAATTAGGTTTACAAAGGATGCCTTAACAATGCGATTGGTCACCTTGTCAGCACATGCAAGTTTTGAATACTCCGTCTCTGATATCATGTTGAGAAGCATTGATTCTTTACAAAGAAGTTCCTCATAAGGAAGAAGAGGAACCCTGTTAAGAAAAGCATAGCGCCCACCGGCAACCTCTCCCATTGGAAACCAATCGCTTGTGGCAAAGTTAACTGCTTCCCCACAGTTGAAGCCTACATATTATAAAGGTTTCACAAAGGAAACAACTTTAGATATAGTCACTCGCGATCTTAATCATCTATTGATCATACGTCAACAATAAGGCGTGGAAGTTAATTACCGTGGTTGAACCCTTCATGATATGCTCTGGGAAAGGTTACAATGAAATCACCTGGTCTCTGCACTGCTCTATAAACAGGCACATCATGCTCCAGCAATATGCTTGGGGGGAATATGGTTGTTTTATCCAAAAGGACATCAAATGCGCCATCTTCTCCATCAGCTGATAGTATATCTTCAGTGTAAACATGCTTGCGAACCACATTTTCAAACTCTAGTGCTGCATGTCCAGGAATTCCATACCATGTTTTTGGTGCCCCACAATGATGATAATTAATACTGTAAAGGAGTTTTTTTCTTTACTTTCTGAGATGATAAAAACAATAGCATAATTAAAGTACAAAGATGTCAATATAAACTAACCTATACAAGTAATGGTCCTCCACATGCCAAGCAAACATACTGAATAGCATTCCAATGTAAAGCATTGGATCAGTCACTCCCTGTATACAGAAGGTGTGAGTCAGTCAACCTAATTACACAGCACCGGACTATGAGTACATGTGTCAGTGCAGGTAAAGAGTGATACCGGAATGGCTGTTTCTAGAAGACGCAGTACAGATTTGGGTAGTCGAGAGAGTTCCTGAAAACAAAAAAACATCAATTTTGAATTCCACAAATAACAAGGGTATGACAAGGAAAGAATGAGCAGGAAAAAACTCTCCCTCGCAGTAAACACCTTCAGATTCCATTTGCTTTTGCCAAGTTGACAACTTGGTGAGTTCGAGAAGGCACTACCATCAACATCGCATGCATACTCAACAGAGTCAATCTTCCCGCAAGCTATCTCCTTCCAAAATTCTTTTTCCATAAATGATGTCGGAAGACATCCAGTACTACCAAATCTACGGGTGAACATCTTGTTCGCCGCTTTTTCAAAATCACGAAAAGAATACTTTCTGCAGAGACAAAAAAACATTAGCGTATTACATGACAAGCTTCTTCAATAACGTATCTATCTCTTTCTGCAAAGAAATTCACCTTCCACTCATGAAAAAAGTGACCTTGTCATCATTGTTCCACTCAGCAAGACGAAGAGGTTGTACTCTAGTAGTAAACTTAAAACCTGCCTTCTCTTTCATCAACACAACACCAGCAGGAATAGATGCACATAAAGGAGAGACAATCTTGCATATTCCTGAATATCAAAAATCAAAATACTTAGTTTTGAGATGGTATCATTACCAGATCTTACATTAAACAGTAACTTATGATCAAGATACGAAATCATTTTGTATGGTTCAGTGCACTCAAAAAACTTTCAGTGACGTAGTAACATCTGCACAGCAAAACCTCAAATTAAGATCCTTTTACGCACACAAAGCATTCGAAGGGAAAAAAGCCTGATCGAAAGGCGGCCCTCAGAATTACGTTCCTGTGAATTTTATACAATGAATTCCCTTATTTACATAAACTCTATGCTTAACACTTCCCATGAAAATTTTGATGAACGACCAGAGACTGGTTAATATGAATGTACATCAGCGACCAGAGACAGCTTAATATGAATGTACATCAGCTGTATATATGAAGTAAAAAGCTACCAAGACAGATTATAGCAAGTCTCCTTTGAAAACCCATGATATCCACTAAAATAAATGTTGGCTAAAAGAAAGCTCTTATTTATAAGTGATGCCTCCCAGCCGATTCACAATAATCTCCAAGCCTTTGGCAAACGTCACAATATGTAAAAACTACAACACGAAATCTGGTATCAACATAATGCAAAAAGAAAAAAGATACCATATTTGGAAGCTTCAGGGGCAATCTTTTGCAAATATATCAAAGGATCCTCAAACTCTTCTTGTGTTGGATAATATACAGGACATTCTGGTATTTTATCAATCCACCCAAGATCATCTTTGGCATACTTGTCCACTTTCTGTTGTGATAACATTTTTGAAGCATCATTTGATTGAAGAACTGAATCTCCATTGCTTGATAGCCTAAACGAACAAGAAGATGAAGCTCTTAAAGCAGCCCCACCACTTCTACTCATCAAGTTAGTAGACTGCTGATTTGGCGATTTCAAATTTTGAAGCCTTTTCCGCTTCTGATATTCTATAGCACTCCTAACCTCCATGATGTATTCCCTTCCTTCTACCTAACCATATAAAAATGACAAATGATCAGCCAGAAATCTATTAGACTATTACTGAACATGTAAACATCCAACTGGCCCATTTACACAAACCACTGATCTGCCATATGAACAACATACGGTGCAATGCAAGATGTCTAAGCAGGACAAGCAAAACAAATAACAAAAGACTCTAATTGACAAATAAGCTAATAGCATTCAATAAAAGCAATGCAGTACAGCTGCAGCAAAATATTGAAAACACTGATATGCTAAACACAAAAACCATGAGCCCATTCCCCCATCTACTCTACTGTCTACTGACAGTTGATCACATGGTGGCAATGTAAGCCTCAATGTTAATAACATTTCTCAAATAAGATGAATCAAAACCTACCAAAATGACAGAACTATAAAAACCATCACAAGCATCCTGTTTTTCAAGAAGATACAAAACTAAACACCTCTTTACTTCTTGAATCCTATTCACAAGAGATAAGAGAGGCAAGTAGAACTGAAAAGAGATTTTTTGTGAAAAGAAAAACACCCAAATTGAACAAAAAAATCAAACAAGGAGCAACTCAATACTTATTACCTAATTCCAAACAACAGCAGAAACTTCGACCGAGTCAACCACAACCCACACCCAGAGATCACATGAATATTTTTTGAACTAAATGCTACCGAATCACATCGACTGAAGATATGTGCTCATGAAAGAAAAAAACGTATTGTCAGTTAAGCCTGAATGCCTCAAGAAACACACATTCGTAGAGAACGAAAGAAGGTGAATCCACAATACCATCTCATTCCTAAACAACCGATTGCTTTACACTTTACTCAGCCGAACAAATGAATACACAATAACCGCAACCGAAACCGCCCCAATCACCAAACCTAGATCATCGTCATCACCAATTAGGCAAAGCATGAACCGCCGAAAACCGCTTTTTTAAGTCAAAAAAAACCGCCCACATTTTCCGTAAGCGCCGCAGTCAAAAGCAATCCGAAACTCGGTCAGAGATTTCAACCGCCATTTTCGAAATTACACAAAACAGTTCAACAACATCAGGAACAAGGGCGAGACTATATACGGAAGAGAATGAAGTGGAATTATCTCCGGCGATTTGCGTGGTTGACCTGTTGTCAATGGAGGTTTTTCCGGCAACGAAGGCGGCGGGTGAAAGCGACCGATGCGTAGGAAAACAGAAAGAGAAAAAGGAAACAAAACTTGGACAGAGAGGATCGATTTATAGCTTTGATAATTTTGTCATATAAAATATTAATAATTAAATATTTATTTGATCAAATTTATTTTAAAAACGCGGACAGTTGTAAAATGAGGATGAAGCGAGGAGAGAAGAAAGCAGTAGTTAAAATATTGTTCAACTACGGCCAAACGCCAGCCGTGCTGGCCTAACAAATTCCGTCACGTGACGTGACTCACCTCTTTCCGTTATATTAACTAATTTACCATAATACCCTTAAGTTGAATGCGAAGTACTTTCGACATTTTTTTTGATCGATGGTTACATCATTTCATGTAATTCAAGTACTACACGAATATATTTTGAATATATTACATGAGTACTTTTTCACTCGGGTACAATCACTAAACTTTAGAGCACGGCTACACAATGCACCAACCCGGATTGATACTTGAATCGTCCACAATGAAACACAAGTCATAAGACACTTCTACCTTGAAACCTCATGATCGAATACACACCTCTCCACGCATCAAGCAAGCAATACCTGCGGATTTGAAGGGCACAACACGTCCACAAGGGATGGACGACGAAGAACACCTCCACGAGGGAGGAACAACGCGTCCACGCCGAGGCGGGACGAAGAACACCTACACGACGAAGGCACAACGTGTCCACGCGTAGGTAGGACGAAAAGCACCCCTCCACAAAATTGTTGAAAAGAAAATGTCACGATGTGGTTTGAACCCTTGACCTTGTTATACTAAGGAAAGTGTTCTACCAACTCAACCACCACCTTGTTGGCATTTATTTCGACATATTTGGTGGGATTTTTTTTTGTAAATAGGATTCGTTGACGCGGTAAAGTAACGAGATGACGATAACAGTGGTGTTACGGGTAGCGTAGGCAAAGGGCCGAGGCTGGGCCGAGTAGGACTTGGGAGGTGTTAATCGCACCCCTCACAAGACAAAAAAAATTTGTGGGCCCCATGCCCATTTGACAATTTTACCACTCTTTACAATCATATTTACATGTTATGCCATTTAATTTTGTATATGTTTTAAAGTTTAATTAAAAGCTAATTTAAATTCAATTAAATAATGATTAATATTATAAATTAATTGTACCTAATATAAGTTATTTGTATCATATTTATTTATATTATTATAAATCAAAAAAATTAAAATTAAAATACAACATGTGCCAAATTTTTTAAAAATTATTGTACTTGATTTTTTAAATTTTAATTGAACTTATAATTAGGAGTGAGTGAGTAACTAGTTTTATTTTATTTAGGGCGAATAATAATTTATTTCGTTTAGTTTGGATTTATGACGAATAATAATTGATTGGATAGCTCAACATTAAATTAGATTTAACAAAACATGCAACGGTGCTAAAAATAAATACATAAACAAGTAGACATATTTAATCAATATTTCCTCCAAATTGTGCTCCTGGAGGCCCCATGCTTGTGATTTCGCGCCATAAATCAGCTCGTACTTGATATGAGGATGCCCATCCTTTAGCTTCGTACGATGAATGATTCCATCACCATGTTGGTACAGGTGGCACCATCTGGAGGAACTGGAATACCTCTTAACTCAAATGGACATTCACATTTCTTGGTTCCGGTATTTCTTATTTGGGATGTCTCTGGTCTGTACTTCCCTCCTCTTTCACATGCAAGAATACACTTCGGCATCTTACCACCACTTTTTTTTGCAGAATTTTTAATCACCACTACAATACCATTTTCCAAACCAACCCTCTTTGCCCAATTTAGCATATCTTCTCTATTTTCAAATATCTGCACAAATGGTGGACATTTATGATGGTTTTTTTAATTATGTAAATAAGCATACAATAATGACACTAACCTGGTTTGTGGTGAATTCGGATGTATAATCCCGATTCTTGTTGGATATACTTTCCTCACTGCGAGGATCACTCCCGTATGACCAGCTATTTGAAAATCCCGCAAAACTATCATTATCCATGGTAGAGAGATACGGTTGTCTTAAAGAAGTGTGAGTGAGTGACTTGCTACTTATAAGTCTATCCATTATATAGACTACATTATGTACGTTTAAAATTTGAAATCCAAAAAGTTAGTGGGAAATAACAGATTTGACAATACATTACGAAACAAAAATAGACAACTCACTGCCAAGATTCTCTGGCAAAAGCAAATTACACTATTCATAGGTAGTGGACAGAAACAGATTTGACAATACATTACGAAACAAAGATTGACAACTCACTGACTAGATTCTCTGGCAAAAGAAAATTATACTATTCATACATAGTGGACAGAAACAGATTTGACAATACATTACGATAGACAACTCACTGATACATTACGACAAAATAGACAACTCACTGACAAGGTCCATAATTTATTTTTTTGAATTAACAGTAATATCTCATTAATTAATATATATTACATATATTAACTTCTAAATACATGTAAGTTAAAATTATTAACTATAATATATGTAATATATTAATACTAATTTTTAAATATTTTAAAATCATCATTTATAGTATATAATATATATTATATTAATACTAAATTTTAAATATTTTAAAATCATTTGTATATATTAATACGAAATTTTAAATATTTTAAAATCATTTTTTAGAAATTTTAAATATTTTAAAATCATTTTTTATAATATATATAATACATATAATAGGTAGAAGGGTAGAATGGGAAATATACCTGGGCCCCACATGGGGAGTGTGGGGGGTGTGATTAACACCCACCGTAGGACTTTTGGTGAGCCCTAGCCCTTTGAACATTTGGGCCGGGCCCTGAGAAAATTCATTAGCCCTAAAGTCGGTATCGGCCCTTCATTTCATAAGGCTTTTCAGGCTAGGGTCGGGCTCGGGCTAATTTCAGCCATAAATGGATGACTAATTAATCGAATAATAACTCTTAAACGCAAATGCTACTAGTTTGGACGTGTGATATTTGATGGATGTGAAAAAACACATTCTTTTTATGTCAAGAACGTTCTTAAATCAATGAATATGTTTTAAATCGGGCTCGTATTTCGGGCCGAGCCTATTAATCGAAGTCTTAGCTCGACCATAAGCTCTTCGGATCGGCCCATAATAGGGCATGCGTAGGGCTAGGACCAGGGTCAAACTCGGGCCGCCCTATGGCATTTTGGACTTGGCCAAATGGGCAGACATGGAAGACGGATGTGTTGACTCCATTTTATATATTGTAATTGGAAGATCCAACGGCTCATTTGATCTAAATCAACGGCCTGGATCAATTAGATTTTTCGTATATTTCAAGAAAAGTAATTTATTGAATAAAATTGAAAATTAAGTATATATTGTTTTTTATTCATAGTAAATAGTATTGTTTATTAGAGTTGGGATTCCATGAGAAGCTTTTGTGTGTGTGCGAAATGATACATTATCTTATCCATCAATTATAATCAATGTACTGCCAGGATTGAAGGAGATTTGTATTAAAAATCGTAATTAATTTAGGATTAATTAGACCTAAAGGGCAAATTAGGAAAAAATATCAAACATAACCGAAATCTCACGACCTAATCGCTAAACCCACAAATCACAACGAATCGATCGACAAACGGCAACTCTCTGCGACCATCTTCAATTCTCCGCGACACTCTGCTATATACACTTTGAACTACCAGACGACGACGGACAAAGCGAACAATCAGTAGACAAACCGAGGATAGTCAAGAAAGTTTACGGTATGTCTACGAAGTTTACAGTATGTGATCCGCGCTGCGCATATCTACCCAAATCATTGGTACATTCTTCAACATTTGAGCATGTTAAGGATAAACATTAAGAATGAGTCAAAGACTAGTTAGACTTAATGGATAGATTAGTGCGTGTAGCGTGGTGGTAAACGTAGCTAGTTTGATCAAACTAGCTACTTTTACGACAACTATACACACTAATCTATCCATTAAGTCTAACTAATCCTTGATTCAGTCTTAATGTTTATCCTTAACACTCTCCTTTAAACTGAATATGCTATTATATCCGATTTACAATACTAATCTTCGATGTGGATACTCTCCTAATTTCTTCTCCTAAATCACTTCCTCCATACTCTCCACCCAACAAAACGAACAGCTCACCCCGGGCATGTGGCGGCCTTGGTTCGAAACCCATTAAGTCCCTATCAAAAGCGCATAAAAAAAGAATTAGATGCTACACTTGAGAAAGAAGCTGCGCAATCAAAAAAAAAAAAAACAAAACAAAACGAACAGCTCCCACATCATTGCCTAATCCTTTAGAAAAGCTTTCAATGCATTGAGCAATACTTTGTCCTCGGCATGACTCCACCCAATCTCTACTCTAATCTAGTATCATTTTTCTTGGACTCCTCAGCCACCTGCTAACTCGTCATTGTCACCCTCTGCAGCTCTGCTGTCCAATGGCTTTCAATACTTAAGAAACCTGAAAACCTTTCGCATTCACTTCCCACGCCTCCTCTATTTCCCCATCATCTGCAACCATCTACACTAATGCGCCTTAGGCTTACTTTCGATACATAACGGAATTCTTAACCAACACAGAGCACCACCCGTGTTTGCAGCGGGTGACAATGACGAGTTAGGTGGCTGAGGAGCAACACGTGTCCAGCCGGTCAACGTGGAGGTGAAAGTACAGGTTGATAAACGGGCTAATAGAGCGACACGTGTCCAGCTGAGAGTCTTGCGTCTCGAAACTTCCGTCAGTTTGTAAGCACTGCCAAATAGCAGAACGTTAATAGATTTGAAACACGTTTACAAATTGAAAATGGTCCAACTGATACTAATATAAGCAACAAAAATATCATATTCCAAGTTTTGAATTCAATAAAAGAAACACCACAAATACCAAATGCATGCATGAATGAATTTGAACATCAACATCTTTGACTCGTTCTTTGCTTTCCCAAATGTCTGGACACAGATGCACCATTCAAGGCTTTTTGAAGTATGATGTTTTGATGTTTGATGAAAGTTTTACAAGGGTAAATTACAAAAACATATTCTGAACTATCCGGTGGCGGACCACTCCATTAAAATTTTAATTTGCGTTTTTTATTTAGAAAAATTAGACCAAAATATATATGAATAAAACTAAGAAATACCCTTATGGCCCCATTAGTTTCTCCAAAGAACTTGCCCCCCCCAAGTAAAGTATAAGTCCGGGTCCGCCACTGGGACTATCACCTCATTTCAAATTGAGTATCGGACTTTTTTAATTTTGTAATTTTTGCATCAATTTGCATACATTTAAGGTCAAAAACTTAAGAGTTTGATTATATTTGGTTAACATAATATGATCGAATTTATTTTTATTATGTTTGGTGATATATATGATTTATAAGATGAAACATATGCAAATTGATGCAAAAGTCACTAAATTGAAAATTGAAAAAGTCTTGTACCTAATTTGAAATGATGCGGTAGTTCAGGGTATGTTTTTGTAATTTACCCTAAATTTTTTTTGCGACATCACATCCTATCACATGAATATATTTTTGAATTATTAAATTTAGTATAATTTAAATTTGTTTTTAATAGGTTTTGGGACGGGTTTGGAAGTGGTCGAGCGATAAGAATCGACAATGGACAAGACAGGGGTACTCTTGTTTTAAGGGATCAAGTATGATTGTATTTTAGTCAAATTTTTGGTATCGAATGAATACTATATTGACAGATTCGGATAGAATTTTTGAATTTTCAAAAGCCCAGTGAACGA
Source organism: Rhodiola chrysanthemifolia (assembly GCA_033675395.1). Taxonomy (NCBI): domain Eukaryota; kingdom Viridiplantae; phylum Streptophyta; class Magnoliopsida; order Saxifragales; family Crassulaceae; genus Rhodiola; species Rhodiola chrysanthemifolia. The sequence continues at coordinate 38,388,274 of CM066204.1, forward strand.
ACTTATAGGGTTAAATAAGAAAATCCAGGCAATAATTTGAAGTAAAGTTTCAGAATATGACTAAAAAGGGTAGTGTAAGGTCAAATAAGAGGGCATTATAGGGTCAAGTAAAAGGGCATGATAAAAGGGTACTCTTGTTTTAAGGGATCAAGTATGATTGTATTTTAGTCAAATTTTTGGTATCGGATGAATACTATATTGACAAACTCGGATAGAATTTTTGAATTTTCAAAAGCCCAGTGAACGAACTTATAGGGTTAAATAAGAAAATCCAGACAATAATTTGAAGTAAAGTTTCAAAATATGACTAAAAAGGGTAGTGTAAGGTCAAGTAAGAAGGCATTGTAGGGTCAAGTAAAAGGGCATGATAAAAGGGTACTCTTGTTTTAAGGGATCAAGTATGATTGTATTTTAGTCAAATTTTTGGTATCGGATGAATACTATATTGACAGACTCGGATAGAATTTTTGAATTTTCAAAAACCCAGTGAACGAACTTATAGGGTTAAATAAGAAAATCCAGGCAATAATTTGAAGTAAAGTTTCAGAATATGACTAAAAAGGGTAGTGTAAGGTCAAGTAAGAGGGCATTGTAGGGTCAACTAAAAGGGCATGATAAAAGGGTACTCTTGTTTTAAGGGATCAAGTATGATTGTATTTTAGTCAAATTTTTGGTATCGAATGAATACTATATTGACAGACTCGGATAGAATTTTTGAATTTTCAAAAGCCCAGTGAACGAACTTATAGGGTTAAATAAGAAAATCCAGGCAATAATTTGAAGTAAAGTTTCAGAATATGACTAAAAATGGTAGTGTAATGTCAAGTAAGAGGGCATTGTAGGGTCACCTAAAAGGGCATGATAAAACACTACACCATTTTACACCATATACGAGTGTCATTGCTTATGTCGTATATGCAGTAGTCGCATAAGCCCACCTACACGACAGTTTTTGCTATGTCCTTTTAGATGGTGTCGTGTAAGAAACTCCTACGCGACACCCATAAAACGACATGGCAACGCGTGTCGCATATGAGCACTTACCCGACACCATCTAAAACGACACATCAAACACTGTTGGGTAGGTGTACATACGAGACATAGGCTAAAGCGGCACATCGAATGATGTCCCTTAAGTAGACATGTTTGAAATTTTTTGGCACCGTACTTTTTGAATACTAAAGGCAACGAGGGACATTTACTGTGTCGTACATTTGTTCGGTCAACCACTTTTACACTTATACGACTGTATAAGTCAATAACTGTCGTGTAAGATAATCACATTTAATGAACAAAATCATATCTCCTCTTCGTCTCTTCCCATTAGCTGCTGAACAAAATATTCTCTGCACATTCTCCTCAGCACATTGTCATCTCGGAACAGTAAGTTTCTCGTTCCCATTTTGTTTTTAATCTTCCATTTTGTTGTAGTTTATATGTATATGTTGTTTATACCCATATAGAAAGTGTAAAATGGTGTAGTGGAACTCATGAAGTTTGTTATGCTTGTAATAGATTTGCTAATAGAGCTTGATTCTTCATAGTTGTTGTGTGAGAGTACACAATATTGAGGATTCCATTTTCGATCTATAAGGTTCCTTAGAGCTTTTGACAACAATGGTGAGAAATTATTGAATTTCCAAAACAATTTGCAAGCTTTAGTATGTACTATTTCCTATATATGATCTTTTTGTGAAACATTTGCTCATAAATAATGGATTAACTTTATGTTTGTGCTTCTCTTTGTATCTTCAGGCACATATGGATAAAAGTTGGATGGAAATGGATAGATGTTCTAAACAATACTACGAAGGGATTAAAAGTTTTATTGGCTTTGTGAACGAAGATAGGGTTGACCACCCTACGCATATATGCCCGTGTAGACGTTGTAAGTTGCGTAAACCAAAGATTACATTGGGTGAAATAAAAGCACACTTGATAAGACATGGGATGAAGCAAGACTACATCATATGGACATTACACGGGGAAGTTGATGATAGACCTCCATTGCCATCATTTATACAAAAAGGCGTCAATACCTTATGCAAATGAATGAAGAATCAAGCTCCCAATACTGTAGTGGCAGCCAATATGAAAATCCAACCATGGAAATGTTGGATGATGCTTTTCCTTTTCGAGTCGACTATGAGACGGGTGTAGATGATGATATGTTGAATGAGGACAATACTGATCCTTTTGGGAAGGAGGCTTATGATAAGTATCGTACACTTGTAGCCGAAGCCCAGACTCCTATATACAGTGGTAGTGATATAACAGTATTAGAGGCCATTTTAAAAGCAATGCAAGTTTAAGGTTGTCAATCGATAGTCGGATAAGAGTTTCAATGATCATCTACGACTGTGTAAAGAAATACGTCCTCGTGAAAACAACTTCCCTAGTTGTTATCGAGATGTAAAAAAACTTTTGAAGAATCTGGGTTTGGGTTACGAGACTATACATGCATGCGAGCGTGGTTGTATGTTGTTCTATAAAGAAAATAAAGACCTTCAGAACCGCCTCGTGTGTAATGAAGCGAGATATGATGATACACGTTCCAAAGCTCCAAAGAAGGTGGTTAAATACTTTCCTTTGACTCCAAGGTTACATCGTCTATACATGTCACCACACATTGCAAAAGAAATGCGATGGCATGAGGAAAGAGATGTTGGTGAAGGTGATTATCTTAGGCACCCTGCAGATGGAGATACATGGCAAACTTTTAATAGGGAATTCCCAGATTTTGCAAATGAGAGGCGAAATGTGCGGCTCGGTTTATCAACTGACGGGTTTAACCCTTTTGGAGCATCGGGACTATCTCACAGTACTTGGCCTGTTGTGGTCATTCCTTATAATTTGCCACCTTCGATGTGTATGAAAAAGAGTTCAACATTCTCACTTTGTTGATATCTGGTCCTAAATCTCCTGGAAAGTGTTTAAACATATTCATGAGACCATTAATCGATGAGTTGAAGTTGTTATGGGATGTTGGGGTTCTCACTTATGATCGTTACGATGGATCTTCATTTATGATGAAAGCAGCAGTAATGTGGACCATAAGTGACTTTCCGGGTTTGGGTATGCTTGGTGGCCTGAATAGTAAAGGCTACAAAGCTTGTCCATTATGTTTAGATGAAATTGATGCTACCCATTTATGTGGTAGAATGTCTTATCAAGGGCACCGTAGGTGGCTTCCAAGTTCTCACCCTTGGAGAAATGCAGCTCAAAAATTTGATGGTGCAGTTGAGCATAGGGATGCCCCTTCATCCCTTTCTGGTTCACAAATTCTATATGAGATACTTCGTCATGAATTCCCGACACTTAGCCTGCATCCAAAGTTTAAGGCTAGAGGCACTTCAGAGAGGCTTTGTTGGACACACAAAACTATTTTTTATGAGTTGCCTTACTGGGAAACTTTCAGTCAGCCATATTCACTCGATGTCATGCACATTGAAAAATGTATTTGATAACATAATTGGCACGGTACTTGGAATTGAAGGAAAAACCAAGGACGATCCAAAAGCACGGGAAGGTTTGCAGAAACAAGGGGTACGTAAGCACTTATGGCAGAAGTTCACCGGATCATCTTCTAGGAAAGAGAGAGTGTCCTAAGCAACTTACACTGTGTTGCCGAATGAAAAGGTTGAGATACTAGAGATGATGAAAGATGCAAAATATCCACATGGTTATGCCGGATCTTTGAAAAATAAGATTAATGTGGCTGTAAAAAAATTTATCGGGCTAAAGACCCATGATTGCCATGTCATGCTACAACGCCTTCTGCCTGTTGTTATTCGACCCTATTTGCCTAAGACTGTACTGGACCCGCTGATCTCGTTATCCATATGGTTCCAAAAGTTATGTTGTAGAGAGTTGGAGAAGGAGGATGTTATACAGATGAAGACAGATATAGTGATAATCATCTGTAAGTTGGAGCAGATTTTTCCTCCAGCTTTCTTCACCATAATGGTACATCTCTTGATTCATCTTCCAGATCAAGTGTTACTCAAAGGTCCTGTACATTATAATTGGATGTATCCTATGGAAAGGTATGCATATTATTTAAATAAGTTATATTTTTTAAATTACGAGCTTCCTTCACCATAATAGTTCGAGCTAATATTTATTTTTACAGGCAATTAGGTGAGTATAAGAAATATGTTAGAAACACACGTTATCCCGAGGGATGCATCGCTGAGCAGTACATTGCACACGAGTGTGTGACATATTGTAAGTTATACATGGATGATACTTATGCAGCAACAACAAATGTCGATCCTGGGGTCAAGCTAGCTATAAATTGTCAGCTGCTTCTGAGCTCGTCAAGCCACTTGGACATCTCCCTAGAGGGAAACTCAGGAAGTCAGAATTGGGTACTGCTCACTGGTGTGTGGTGGAAAATTGTTTTGAAGTGAGCCATTACTATAATTCACACAAGCAGATTCAATTCTGGGACAAATTCCCAGACAGTAGCCATGACGCATACGTTAAAGATTTTCATGGACACTTTCTTGATTGGGTGTGCATAAATACTTCATTTGTTGATTAATATGTTCCTTTTTTTCTAATTACACTAACTGTGAATTTTTTTAATCGCAGATGAATGAGCTACAACAAGATGGACATGAATATTATGACCAGGAAGTCCATAACTTAGCGTATCGACCGCAAGCGTATGCTTGTTACTCGCAATGTCACGTGAACGGCGTAAAATTTGTCATTTATGATCGAGATTGCCATTTAAAAACACAGAATAGTGGATTGATGGTTAAGACTGGTGAGTATTAATATTATTTTAACAATTTTAAAATTTAGTGAGGCATTGCAATTAAATTTTTATTTTTTTATTGATGTGCAGAGGACGACAAAATATACTATGGTATTCTTAAGAATATAATCCAGTTTAATAAAAAAAACGAATATAATCCAGTTAAAGTATGCACAAGGAATGCCGGTAGTTGTTTTTAAATGCAAGTGGTTTAATACCAGTCCATACCACGATGGAGAGATAAAGTACGATCACGGATTAATCTCTGTGGATACGTCGAGTATTTGGTATGAGCATTCTCCATATTGTCTTGCAATCCATGCAATTCAAGTTTTCTATTTAGATGATCCAAAGGCCGGAGATAATTGGAAAATGGTTAATATAGTGGCACATAGAGGTATTTATAGTGATGCTTCACTTGCGCGCGATGAAAATGCTAACAAAGCGTATCAAGAAGACACGTTCGTGAACATACCTAACTACATACCTCTTGATGATCTATATGTTGATTTGGGAAGTCTTCCACGATCACCACCTCAATTTTATATGGATGATGACAATTTCGAGGACGAGCATGCATTTGAGGATGAAGAAGATGAATCAGATGGGGGGGATGAAGATGATCAAGATGAAGAAGATGGTGAAAATGAAGAGGATGCTTATATGGATGATGAACCTTGAATCTAATGATGAGATGAACCATAATTCATAACTGTTTATAAGTTTGTACTTGTTGTTTATGTTGACAAATCATCTATTAATTCATGTTTTGATGTGTACAAGTAGGTTAATGGAGGAGACACGCATATCTTCCATTAACTTAAACTCATTCTGTCTTTGCTTATGACACATTAATTGTCTATGTATGTCTTATAAGTATTCCCCCCAGATTTTTCAGATTCCCTCCCACAAGCCAAAACACACAAGTACAAAAACAAAGCACCTTTTATCTCAAAAAAACAAAACAAAGCACCTGCCTTTTATAAAAAACACAGTCGTTTCTGGAAGTATAGTCATGAAACTGGTCGTTTCAAAAATCAACCTCACTTAGGGTTTTCACATTCGCCTCGCAGCTCGTCCTCACTTCTCGCCTCGCAAAATCAGTCGTCTCACAGCTCGCCCTCACAGTCGCTCGTCCTCCATTCACTCGCCCCACAGTCGCCTATCACAGTCACAAAATCAACATCGCAGCTCGTCCTCACAGTCACCTCACTTAGGGTTTCAGTCGAGTTCTTCTCAAAATCAACCTCGCAGCTCGTCTTCTTCGCAAAATCAACTCGTTCCTTTGAATCCATGGCTCCTACTAAGAAGAGAACGATGAAAGAAATCAGTGAGGCATGTTCGGCGGAGTATATGAAGTTGCGACCGCCTTTTGTACGCCGGCCACCGTCAAAGCTGGATAGTCAGGTGGGGATGACGAAGGCTGCGCCTGCAAAACGCCCGAAGGCGGTTCCACCGAAGGCACCTCGTCCAGCCATCCAGAACCCGACCCCTACCTCACCTCCACGTTCGCCGACGGCTGCTGGCGTAACTCTGAATAATGGCTCACCTTCACAGCCTGTCATAGCCCCTATAGCCCCCCTCCCACCTGCAACGACAACCCAAACCCTGAACCCTAGAAAAATCCCTAGGCTGAACGCCATTGCCACTAAGAAGAGTCCTATGAAGAAGACTGGCCAGACATCAAAGACTGTGAGGTCACTGTTTCATGGCCCTACGCCACCTCCTATTCGACCATTGTCATCAAGATCCCTATCTGCCAGTGTCCCTGCCCCTACGCCACCTCCTGCTGCCCCTGCGCCACCTCCTGCTGCCCCTGCGCGTAATGAAGAATCGGAGAATGATTTTGAAAGCTCTGAGGAACCTCCTCCTGTCCCTGCCCCTGCGCCACCACCATCTCCGATTCATTCGGTGGGGAATACTGATTTTGAAAGCTCTGAGGAACAATCTCAGGATACGTCTCAGGCAGCAACTCAAAATAACATCGTTCGTCGATCAATTCGGGAGCTTTCGGCGAACTTGGAAGGTATAGAAGTACACGTTTATGTTCCTATTTTTTTATGTGTATAGAACATGATTTGGAAATAACTTAACTGTCTGCACATGTAGGAGATGAAGAAAAGCGAGGTAAGCGTGGAGTTGTGAACGGGACAAGGGTGGCAGCGAAGGTCAATGGAAATAATAAGGAAAAAATCAAGCTGACATTTAACAAGTATGGTGATATCCCTGACAGTAGGACTGATAATAGTTTGTGCGTCCATGAAATTGGGAGTGTAGTGCGCGATGAGGTGCCTATGTTGGCTGCTACTTATGGTCAATTGCCTGTAGATGCCTACAAGATTGTCGTAAACCGACTGAGCGTAAGTATACATTTTTCCATTTTGTGAATACATATTTTACATAGTTTGTTTGTTATGACTTACTGAAATTTATTATTTTCGTAGGTGCATTTTGAAATTGATCCAAGTGACAAGAAACTGTGGAATTACATCACCACAAAATCCATTGATAGGTTCAAGGATTGGAAGTATCAGTGCAAGCAATTCTACCTTAAGTATGGGGCTGAATCGGCACCTATAGAGTTTGAGCACCGTGAGGACCAGTGGAAATGGCTTTGCGAACATTTTCAAACACCAAACTACAAGGCATTTTGAATTTATAACATGTTTCCTTCTCGTTTATGTTATAAATTATTTATTTTGTATCAATGTAGAAAAAATGTGACCAAATGAAAGATACGCGCTCCAAAAAACTTGATCATCATTCTGGAAAGATGACATTCGCCCACCGATCAGAGGGACACGAGGAGAAAGGAGAAGTAGCACCTTTCGTGTCAACATTTGCAGATGTTTATGGTGTCGAGCCGGCTGGTGCAGCTTTAGTGGTACTTTCTCATCCTTCGTATTTATTTTTATCAATTAGAGAAACTGTGGATATTGACTGTGATCAATTATTTCTGATTTTCATCAATTTGATATTGAGAAACTGTGGATATTGAAAAGTGGTTAACTTGTTAGTAGTCATTTACTTGTGACTGTGATTCTATTAGTTAGTAGTTATTTATTTGTGAAGGCCAAGTTACTATTATTTACTTGTGATTGTGGTTAACTTGTTAGTAGTCATTTACTTATAAACGCCAAGTTACTGTTATTTACTTGTGATTGGGTTAATTTCATTTGGAGAAGTGAGAATCTATTGGTTATTTACTCTTATTTACTTGTTATTGACATTTTGAAAATCTCTGAACTTGTTATTAGTTATTTTTACTGTTATTTCTGAACTTGTTAACTTCTTATGTATATAGTTACTGAACTTGTTATTAGTTAGTGACATTATGAACTTGAAAATTTTTGAACTTGTTAACGTCTTATGTATATAGTTACTAAACTTGTTATTAGTTATTGCCATTCTAAACTTGAAAAATTCTTAACTTCTTATGTATTAGTTATTAGTTACTGAACTTCTTACTGTTATTTCACCATGAAAAAATAAATGCGATTTGAGTGAAGTTGTTGCCATTTGATCACTTCTTACTGTTACTGGGCAAATGTTAACTTCTTACTGTATTAGTTATTGCCATTTGATCACTTATGATTGAGTTTATAATGTGTAGGAAAAAATGAAAGGCAAGCTGAGTGAAGTTGTTGGTGACCAGACTTGTAGTGGGGTGGATGATCCTTTGCCCATTGATGTTCAGTTCAGTATTATCGAGGAGGCAGTGGGCCAGAAGAGGGGCCGATACATATCTAGTGTCGGCAAGTGCATGAAGAAGCCTGCTCGTCCAAAGGGGGGCTATAAACTGAGCGCTGAAGTGCAAGCTGAACTCCAAGCATAGGCGGATGATCGCGTCAAGGTAAAAGAGCTGGAAGAGCGCGTAAAAATGTTGGAAGCCATGATGCGAGGGTCCAATGCAGCTGGTGGAAGCAATGCATCAGATGGTGCAACAAGCTTCATGCCTTAGGAATGCGCAAGTGCTGGTGGTAACCTTTTGTGCTATTGAACTTGTTTACTTTAGCTTATTTTGGGGCTGTTAGTAGCCAAAACGATGTAAACACAGCTTGATGTGTTTTATGCTAGCGAATGTTTTTATATTTTTTGATGTAGAACAATGTAAACTGAATGGCAGGTTTATGTATTACTTTTCTGGTTCAGTAAAATTGAAATTGTCAAACAATTTCATCTGTCGCGTAAGAGATTAAAGCAGGCATATAACTGCACTTACACGACATAACTTACACGACAAAACACACAACCAACACGACACGACTTACGCGACACAGCTAACACGACACAACGTACGCGACAGAACTTAAGTTATTTATGTCGTTTATGTAAATAGCTACAATCAAATAAATGTCCCGTAATCAAGAATATGTAGTCACGCAAGTAACCACTTACACGACAGTCAATTGACATAAAAGACATGACGAATCGACTGTCCCTTAAGGGACCTCTTATACGACAGTGCCTCTCTGAGGCTGTCGTATAAGACTTATGCCACATGAGGTTACGCGACGCAGCATTTACAACACAATAACTGTCGTATAAGACTTACGCGACGTATTTCGGCTCTTATGCGACTAAAATGGGCATGTCGTATAAAGTGTAAAATGGTGTAGTGAAAGGGTACTCTTGTTTTAAGGGATCAAGTATGATTGTATTTTAGTCAAATTTTTGGTATCGGATGAATACTATATTGACAGACTCGGATAGAATTTTTGAATTTTCAAAAGCCCAGTGAACGAACTTATAGGGTTAAATAAGAAAATCTAGGCAATAATTTGAAGTAAAGTTTCAGATTATGACTAAAAAGGGTAGTGTAAGGTCAAGTAAGAGGGCATTGTAGGGTCAAGTAAAAGGGCATGATAAAAAAAATTTTTGACCCTTTGTCTAAAGCTTAATGAACGGAATATATATATACAATTATTACCGGATAGGTTACAAATCGGGTTGGAGAAGGGTTGCTCTATGAATATTTTGATTTGCAAGTCAAATTTTGAGACGGCTCGAGGGTAGTATTCAAGTACAACACAAAATAGGTGCAATGGATGGGATTAGGGTCGACTGTGAATAGTTTTTCAAAGTTTTTGGTATACTCAAGATAATAGTGTTAGAGTTTATTGGAGCTCAAACCTAGCTGATCGACCATGCACGATATGTGCGATAAGTTAGGTTTGAGTTCCAATAATTAAACGCTTTCGTTTAGTTGCTGATCGCTCATGTCATACATGATCAATCAAATAGGTTTGAGCTCAAATACAGACAGAATGTATCCAAATAATAATACCAGTGTCTGGCAAGACAGCACTTAGGAGTTACGAGTTTATTTGTTTCTCAAACCTAGGGGTTAATAAAGGCATGATCATGATAGGTCTAATCGGCACGAGCCGAGTCGAGCTTATATTAAAAGGGCTGGACAAAATCAATTGTACAACAATTTTTTAAATTAATGACCTGTACTTACCACTTACGAGCCTAAAAGTGTTGGCTTTAAAAAGGACAAGAGTCACCCTTCAAAAAAAAAAGGACAAGAGTCACAAAGACTAGAGGATCGGACTATCTTTAGGGCATGGTCAGATTTTGAACAGGATCAAACGAGAATCGTTCTAAATACGTTTTCTTTTGGACCCGAGGGTGACCCTTGGATTGGATGGACACACCACGCCTTGAATTCAGCAAGATAGAAAAGTTTGGGAAAGTTACTTTTATTTTACTTGCTGATTGCCTATAATTGTTTAATGGATCTTGTAAGATGGGGGTCAATCAGCCCTTGAATCAAGGGTCTGTGCATGCTTTTCGGGATTTGGTGATCACTAAATTTGAGATAGGTCGGCGTCGGTCTTGGTCTGTTCTGTTGAGCTGAGACTTGAGACTACTACTGTTGGTCTTTTGATGCATTAGTTGATTGATTGATGGCAAGCCTCAACATCATGCAGCAGTCACTTGACTGTTCTCTGTTCTGGTGACTCTAGTCTGGTGGGTCCCTAGTGAGCCATGGCAATTGGCATCCGACTTGAACCTTCAATGAAGCTCACCTGCGAGTGTCCAAATTAGGGGTCGGCAATTGACAGGGAAAAGGTAACCCTTATCCTAATGAGTTGGGTAATACTATTTTTCCTTGACGCTATGACCAGTACAGGGCAAAGGCAGGGTAGAGCAATTTTTCTAAGTTCATAGGGTACCCATAGACAGGGTAATATTAGGGTAGGATCGGAAAGGGTAGAGTAGGGTCAAGTATGACAAATTTAAGCATACTTTGAAGAAAAAAAAGCCGGAGAAGACAGGGTCCGAGTTATCCTATGAGCATTTTGACCCTAGGGTCAAATGATGAGCCCTAATCCAAATGGTGTGAAATCTGAAAGGTCTTAAAAGATGGATGTCAGCTTGAGACCTGAAAGGTTAAAAATCCAGTCCAACCCAATCAAAGCCTGAACGAAGCTCAAGTCTATGTTCCTAGGGTCGGGCAAGAGTATTAGATTTGAATCCCCATCCGACCCGACTCAAAAAAAAAACTCTCGGAACTAAGTATGACCTGACCCTTCAAATCCAGCCTACATTGACGCGAAACCAACTACATCTTACAATGATACAATTATTAATAATGATCATGGTAGATGTCATATAGTATTATAGAAGGTAGAGAAGCGATCAAATGAGGCATCAAAATTAGAATGAGACACGTGAGGCACGATCTGAGCCACACATCTAACCCCCCCGTGCTTTCTGGGCACGCCACGTGTCCAAATAGTAAAACCCACTACTTCGTAGTGTGAACGCAAATGACGGCTTAACTCACGTGGCTTCGCCACGTTTCACAATGAGTGGCCCAGATCGTGCCTCACGTGCCTCATTCTACCAACCATACCTCAACCGAGTGCTCCCCATAGAAGATATACTTATACAGTTAAAAAAAACTCTTACATCATCTCATAATCATAATTTGGTATAACCATTTAAGGATTTATACTTTTAGAGCTCAAACCATTTAAGGATATCTTATTTGTATTGGTATTAAAGGAAGTATATTAAGCTTAAAAAAATACTCTTTCATATGAATATGAAACTTTGGTTTTGCAGGTTTCGAACTCTTTAAGATTTATCAATCTTTTTCTTTTCTCTCTCCTTTCTTTTCTCTCTCGACTGAAACCCTAAATTCTTCTTTTTCCTTCCGCCGCCGCCTCTTTCTTCCCCTTGAGCCGCTGCCTCTTCCACCCCTGCGCAGGCCGTCGTCCGTTCATGGGTTGCGGCTGTCCTCATGCCTGATGCGCTGGCAGAGACTCCATGGTGGAGGTTGCGGCGACGTCGTCAACCCGGGTGGCTCTTCATTTGGTGCGGCGGGGTCCGGCTTTGCTCGTGGCGGAGGTGGCTTGGGCCAGTGCTGGATGGAGTCTCCGGGGGCAGTGGGTTGTGAGGGGGAGGCTAGGCGGCATGGTCTTGTGCTGGCGGCGGCGGGGGGATTTAATCTGGACAGTGGGTTGCAGCTCGGCCGAGTGGTCGGATGGTGGTTGTGGGTGGTCGACGACCTCTGCGGGGGTTTTTGGGCTCTGCCGGTTTCAGCAATCGACCTTCTAGGTCGGATCTGGTGGGTGGAGGGCTCCGGCGGGCACGAGCGGTTAAAAACTCGTCTTCGGCCGGAGTGGTTGGCTCCGTTGGGTGTCGTGCGGCTGGGGTTGAAGGCGAAGCTGGGTGGCGGCGGCTGTTGATGGATCCGTTTTCAATTTGGTGTTTTTTAGAAATCTAGGTTTAGTTTTAGCTTCCCACCTGTTGGTGGTGTCTTCCCACCTGTTTGGTGGTGTTTTTCCACCAGTCTGGTGGTGCGTTCCACCGGTCCCGGTGGTGTTTTTCGTAGTTTAGATTTCGAGCGAGCCCAGGCCCTATGGCCTTCGACGCTGTGTTTCTGGAATGATTTGGGATAGACTGCCTCCGTTGGCCTGTGCTTTAGTTCAATTGATGTATTTGGATAGAGTCTGTAATGTCCTACTCCTGTACTACATGAAATCCCTTCAAAAAAAAAAAAAAAAAACTCTTTAAGATTTAGTGTATTAACATGAGACAAGGAAAATGATTTTTGATTTGTATAATTTCTTTATCTTACAAATAAAAAAACTCAATTATAAAATGAACACTTTATCGCTTGGCCCTTCCCGAAACTAAGCCTGTTCTCATAATTCTGGGAGTCGGGTTATATCTTGAGTTCGAAGCTCGGCTCGAGCCCGAAAATTTGAGTCGCTCTCAAAGATGATGTGTCAGCCATGACTAAACATTTAGTCATCGTTAGAGTAGGCTATACAAAATTATACGTATTTTACAAATCTGCTAATTTAGCCTTTTACTAAACCAATTATTCAACTAATTTACTAGGAGAGTAATATAATTTTATTTATTTATTAATGAACATTAATCATAGGTGCTCATAGAATTTTTCTTAATCAACTGAACTCCATTGTACTTTATGCAAACTGAAACTGTAAAGTTGAATATTGTTTCCTGTATTATAAGCTGTGATTAATGTGACAGATGTTACCATATTGGTTTTGAATCCTTGAAAAACAAGGATAAGGAGACGCCACGAATTTCATCTTCTAAACTCAAAACGATAAAGCAAAATCCAAGGGAGGTTCCAACTAAAGGAATATGAAGTGAAGATGGAAGAAGTTTCTGCTAAGACCTGTGTATTGGATTGGGTTCACTAGGCAAGCTGGAGTTAATGCTGAACAAGGCCTGTTGGTTGAGTTATATATGCCCAACTATACATTGGTAGAAGGGTTCTGCTACATGGACAGGCAGGTGTAGCAACTAATCTCATAGATGAGCAGAGCACATTGGACCCGGAGGAAAGTGTACAAGAAGCTCACCTTGTCCTTCAAGGGAGAATCATGAGGGAACCAAAGAAAAATTATGACGGTTGTCGGTCCCAGTAACTCCGATCCTTGATGAAAACCAAATGCTGCTATGAATCTGCCTAAAAATCATAATTCCTAGAATCAGGAAGTTAGGGTATGCTCAAGTTAAAGTGACTAAGAGCTTCGACATAGCTAGTTAAAATAAGAGAGCTGAGATCCTAAGAACAAGATTAGAGCGAAAATTGAAGGGTAGAGAAAATTAAATAACTCACACTACTGAATTTAAGTGGCATGCACATGAGGATAATTGATCTTGACTTTTAAATCATGTTTTTTTTTTCTTTTCTTTTTGGATTTGAGTATGACAAAGCCAACAAATATGCACAGGAAGGAGAGAAGAGCGACTCCAGCAAATACAGGTAATAGAATGGCGTATTCTTGGTGTAGGAAATACTTATGGATGAAGTGATCACCGTCGACAAAGGGCTGGACAATAACATGAAAATATATATTAATGAAAGTTCGAAGACGTCAAATTATAGAAAATTGAATGGAACCCAAAAAGTATAATATGTAAATATAGGCAAGCTGATGGAGGACAGTAAAAACCCAATTACTCTATCTGCAATGTCCATTCCAAATATGGTTGCTGAATTCTCATGAACTGCAAAGTGCAAAGTCAACAAATAAGCAAACTGCAAAAAAGAAGAAGACATAATTCTTACTAGAAAACAACTTCCGACAAGAACATTTCATTTAAGAATCACATTGGAAACACCAAAAATAAAAATCGGATGAGTCGAGCTTATGCTAGCTATTTTAGAACAAAACCTGATAACTCCCTACTTAAGGTACCAAACAAGTACACTAGACTAGACATTGCATCCACACTTTTTTGCTTGCAAAATCCACATTGCACAGGCAAGAGCCAACTCTAACGCGTCCAGGAAGATTAAGCCCCGGCCAATTCATTTTGTTATAAAAACAACTCCAGGTAAAGAATACTTCATATTTCATAACTATGTACAATATGTCCAAGATCCTAAACCCTCCTATAATATATATCAGAAAATTAATTACACGGAATGATATTCAAAAATAATTAATGCAATAGAAAACAAATTATATGAGAGGACCAATGCAATTTCATGTTTAATAGAACTTCCAAGAACACTCATCATCTACCTATTATATCTGGCCTAGCGTCAATCTCTTATCCTTACAGACCTAAAATCATAAGCCTCCCCAAATTCGCTACACGTATAGAATCAAAAGTACAACATAAATGTCACCATAATCGCATAGATCCACGCACGGCACACCAGAAACAAAAATCTCCAGAAAAAAAGGAACTCGTATGGAATCACTGAGACTTCAATAATCGACCAGAAAATGGCGAAAAATTAACTTCCTGAAATTCGATTAACGGCCCATCAAAAAAAAAAATTCGATTAACGGCGACCAGTCACTCACCGGAGATTCGCCGATCAGCAATCCGAAGTCCGAACACTGCGACGACAATACCTCTCTATCGCTTGCATTGCATTTTATATGTACTTGGACACGACGACGCCGTATTAGAGCTTAAATATAATAATAAAACTATGGAAAATGATCGAGTATAAAGTTGATTTTTTGGTATAAAATACAAATTAATCATAGGTCTTGATCTTGTGATTTTATGCATTTTCTTGGTGACGAATTATAAAATCCTGAATTTTGGTGCATTTTCTTGGTGACGAATTATAAAATAAAGTTGACGAACTATATTGTCTTTTCATTTTTCGATTCGAAAAGTGACAAATTATAAATTGATTTTGACGAACTTTATATTTTGTACCAAAAATTAACTTTATATCTAATCTTAACTATAAAACCATATAATTTCTGTGACTTCCAAAAACTTGTTCTTTTTCCACCTGTCAATATCGACGTGCCCTCTACGATTTTCTCCATCACATATTTACATAACAACCCTCGATCTTCTTTCGATTTAATCATCTTCCCCCTCTTCAACCTCAACTCCCCCCTTCTGCTCTCCGATTGAATTTTCTCTCTCTCCATCTCCCCCGCAATCCTCGGCATCCGTCCAGCTCTGCATCTGCCTCAAAATACCCACATACCCTTCTCTCGCTCTCCGCACCAGATTCCTTTTCCGGGTTTCGAAACCAATCGCCTTGATTTGGTTCGAACCGCGGCGAGGATAGATATGAGCTTCCAGGATCTCGAATCCGGTCGCCCGTTTGCCAACAGGCGGCAGCTTATTAATCCAAAACAGGAACCCACCCAGGCTGTCGCATCCGGGATTTTTCAGATCAATACCGCCGTCTCCACCTTTCAGCGACTTGTCAATACCCTAGGAACGCCCAAAGATACCCCCGAGCTTCGTGAGAAATTGTGAGTTTTAATTCGGTTGATTCTTGATATTATAGATGCCATATTGTCTGAATTGTGAACTAGTGATGTTAGTTTTGGTGGAATTGTGGGTTCTCGTTTTCTTGGAATTGGGGTGACCGTGTGCTTTTTGGGGATTAGGGTTTGGAATATTGATGGGGGTTTATGATTAAATATCATATTTTTAATTTAATAATTAATGGATGGAAAATGGTGTATGATATGTCAGTCGGTCGAGTTTAAGTGGACTCAATTGATTTTGTTGCACAATGCGACTGAGTTTGTTGTGAGCGGAGATTTATAAAAGTCTGAAAGAAATGCATTTTCTGGGAAACATAAGAGGGCTAGCTTATGACGAGGAAATGGGTTTGCGCATCCTAATTATATTGATTTAATTACTGGACATGACATGGTTTCTACTTTGATATTTGTCTTTTCCAAGACGATCTTTTTATCCAAAATTCTTTAATCCTTTTTGGTAAATGTAGGCGCAAGACAAGGCTTCATATTGGGCAATTGGTGAAGGATACATCTGCGAAACTCAAGCAAGCTAGCGAAACAGATCATAATGCGCAAGTCAGTGTAAGTATAGTTTTTAACTATACAAAGCATTTGGGTAGATCTTTCTGACATTTTTAACTGAATATGTTAGACCGTGAACCTCCGATAGAAATTTGTTATGTCACCTGCAATACTCTGGTTTTAACTGATAAATCATTTTGTTTTAATTATTCATTGAACACGTACATATGGTCATCAAGAGTTGATGCATTCTTCAGAGGTCTTACATGACAATTTTTTTGACACCTCAGACTAGCAAGAAGATCACTGATGCTAAACTTGCAAAAGATTTTCAAGCGGTCCTGAAGGAATTTCAAAAGGCTCAACGGCTTGCTGCTGAGAGGGAAACTGCATATACGCCTTTTGTTCCTCAAGCAGTTCTTCCATCGAGGTGATTAGCATCAGTTTAGTCTCTATATTTTTGTTGAAAATTTTAGCTTTCAGGGGGGAAACGGGTAGCAAACAAACATATCACAAATACTTTTATACCTGAATTTATCTTTACAATGAATCAAATTTGCTGATTGATTTTGCAGCTATACTGCGGGTGAAATTGATGTCAGTTCAGATAAGAGTCAAGAACAGCGCGCTCTTCTTGTTGAATCGAGGAGGTAACCGTCTCTTCTCTTGTTGTTTGCATCTGTTGAAATGCTTTTTTGCTGAAAGGATCACTTATAAAATTGATAATATATAATGGCACAGGCAAGAGGTCTTGCTTTTAGACAATGAGATTGCATTCAACGAAGCTATCATTGAAGAAAGAGACCAGGGAATACAAGAGATTCAACAGCAGATTGGCGAGGTTAATGAAATTTTCAAAGATTTGGCTGTTCTGGTGCACGAGCAAGGAACTATGATTGGTAATGCAAATTTCTCTAAAGTCTAAACAAAAAAGAAGAAGATTGTTTTAAATGCATTTTGTGACTATTTACTTCTCATTCTGATTGTTGTGCATACGGTGCTTTAGATGATATTGGCTCTCACATTGAGGGTGCCCAGGCAGCTACTGTCCAAGCTAAGTCTCAACTTGCCAATGCATCAAAGACACAAAGATCAAACTCCTCTTTGGTAATTATCTGTAACCAGAAAAAATATGCACAACATTCGAATTCTCTGCCCTTGTACTTCTTTGTTTTGGCGTGTTCAATTGTTGGTAATGGGTTTGTTTTTGCCACAAATAGGGTTCAAAAATGACTCAGGAAATGTGTTACAAATAAAACCAGTAGGGGTGTTTCTATTAGACCGTGAGACTGCTAGCTAGAGTAAGTGTTGAAGTCAACCACATCTAAATTGTCAAATCACACATTTAATGGTTTTACTCATGCCACTTGGTTTTTCTACTTGGATTACAGTTACATCTGGAAACCATTTTGGCTCTCTGAGCTTTGTAGATATGCTCGGGTGACTAGAACGGACACCGCAATGACTAAAATTTAGTGAACTGGCCGTGAACCTGTTTTATTCAAACCATTCAATTGCTCCCTTTCCAGTTTCCACCTGATTGTTTTTTGTTACTACTTTTTGTGACCACGGTAATGTTTAATTGTCATTTCTGTTTTTTTACACTTTCAAAAACTACTTTTTCCCACCACTGTAACATTTTGTTTTTATTTTCATTGTCATTTTCATTGTTACTATAATTTACAACAAGGTTTAACTGAATAATACATACTGACCTAGTTTTAAGGTTTTTTCGTCCCACATCAACTTGCATGACATGTGTTCTCACCCTTGAATGCAGACCTGCTTGCTCATGGTGATATTTGGGATAATCCTCCTCATCATCATTGTGGTCATCGCTGCCTAGTATGAGTGCGGTTGAACTCACCTTTGCTGCAAAGGCCCATCTCCACTTTTCTTCATCAAAAAGTGAGCTCTTCTGGTCAATGACAAGACGACATGGAATGCTTTCAGGGGTTTAGGCATCAAATTTGGATATATAGTATATAATGCAGGTGTCTCTAAAACTCTGTTGGGACTGATGTGTTTTACATTTGATTTGGTTATTTAAGCTGCTTGCATTTGGTACTAGTTTTTAATGGTGTTTCCCCCCTTAACAGTTTGTAGGATCATTGTAGGATCCCTTAACAGTTTGTGTTCTCTTTATATATGAAGCATTGTAGGATCCCTTAACAGTTTGTGTTCTCTTTATATATGAAGCAATAACGAGATGATCGGGTTTGGTGTGGCAATTTTGTGCCTGCAGCTTCCATTTTCATCAATTTGTAAAGTTTGAAAACAGAAAATATGTAGGCTAATTGTTTTTCAAACTACCCTAAATCGAAAGTATTTCAATATACTCTGCAAATGCACGCACTTCAGAATGGTTGTTTTTTAGAGTTCATACTTTGGCAAATCTCAAAAGATAGAAACCAAAGGTTATACGGTTGAAGCTCTACAGGATCCTTGTTGGGCAAACAAACTGTAACTGGGGTCTGTACAAAGCTTCAATCAATCTAAACTAATGTTGCACCAGGTCTAGAGTCCGTCCGAAAGGAGTAGCCAAAATCTCCAAGCCCTCAAAATCTACAAAGAAAAACAATAAACAAGTCAAAATTACTTACCGGGTTAGATATCAATACAGGGATTTCATAGTATGTAAACATAACAATAAAAGCTCATTTAACTAAAAAGAAAAAATTCTTCACTGGACTGGGATCACTACAGCAATAATTATCATTATTTGGTGGTGCCTCTAACCCACAATGATATGTGCACTATTTTAAAAAGAAGAACAAGAAACACAAAAGCGCATTAGTCCAGAAAAATTATAGTCACTTTATACATGTTCATGACATATCCCGACAATTCTAAGGCCTCCATAAATAAGAACAAGCCAATTTGTAGATGTCAAAGCAAGAATGCACGTCAACACTTGATAGTTAACAGAGTTCATAATTACAAGCTGTGTTGCCAGAATATTTGTTGATGGCAAAAACTGCAGACCTTAGTTCTGATAAGCAGCAGATCTGAAACTAGTCTTGTTTTATGTGTTTTTGTCCGCTTCTGTAATGACTATGACCCTCAGTAATAATGAATCTGAATGTAAAATAGCAAGCTCAAGCTAACAATTGGACATACATATTGGCGGCACATATCCGTTTATTTTCCAGTGACATACCCCAATGTTAACCAACAAACATTACTTTACCCATACTCACTTAAAATGAAGATTCAGTAGGTCCATTGTGATGTAACGACACAATACAAAAAGACATGTAGCAAGTTACGTTGAAAAGAAAAATTGTTTACAATTAATTCCAAAAATTGATTTAAACAAACACAAAACTGACTTACCTCGCGGCTCGCGATACAGGACATAAGTATGGATCTCAAGTAAAGTCAGACTTTTTAGCACTGGAAGAAAGATGCTCCATCTTATCAGTAAGATGATCAATATTCTGATTATGGTCAGATGCATCCTCCAAAAGCATTTCACTTCCATTTACAAGATCATCTAGTTGAGCTGAGTCAACTTCCTCATTCAGCATTTTCCATACATCTTCATATGCCGAAATGTCTGAAGTTTCATCACCAACTGATATGTTTTCAATATCAAACGGCAACGCTGTAGCTAAACCAAATGTGGATGGATCAAACTGTATACTGTCATCTGTTGAATTCTCGACAATACTTGCAGGCACCATACCGAGTGAAGATATGACAGGCTCAGACTTCACATCAAGTGGGAGACTACTGTCACTGTTATCTACAAGAGAGCTGACAGGTGGATAATGGACCATTGTACCGAGATCAGAACCAGCACCTGCACTGGAGGGTTGTGCATCCACCAATTCAGCTGAGGATCCGCACGAAGGGATCACCGATGCAGGAGTTGAGGAAAACTGTGCAGAAGACACAAGATCTTCAGAAATCATAGGTTTTGATACCATATCCATAGAGCTACCCCCTTGTTGCCCATTAAAAGCTGAAGTATTACCAAACAAGAAATTTTCCTTATCATTGTTCCCGAATTCTTGAGAAGAATTATCCACGTCCATCATTTGTCGAATAAAGTCTGTTAATGACTCATTAAGAAAAGGTCGATACTTCACTATTTGGCCTACTGGATTACTTTCGGAAGGATCATCCATGGAAATATCATCTTGTTTGAGCCGTCGTTTTTTGTTAGCTTCACAAATTCTCCTACTGCTCTGCGCTTGCTGCTGTACAAATTGGTTAAAGAAACCTGGGCTCTGAACAGCCTTGGCCAAAAATGACATCAATTGTTGCTGCCTCTGTTCCATTCCTTGAAGCCGGTCCATTGCAACTTGCAATTGCTTATCAGTATTTTGTTGATGATGTCTCAACTTTACAAGCTCTTGCATGAGCACATTCTTGTCTCTTTTAAGCATCTCAACCTCTTCTTGAAGACCAAATTTCCCTACTTCCACGCAAGCATTAGCAGATGGAGTCTGAACCTGAGTTTGCTCATGCTGCGGCTGAATGGGTCCATGGGTTGATTTGCGCCGCTTTATAGTCTTGAGCAAGTGCTTCTGCCCTCTTAAAAACCCCTCATTAGCAAATTCCCACCTGTCTGCATGCACCTTCCTAAATCCCTGATCATAAACAGCAACAAAATAATAAACACTACAAAATCCTAATAAACATACGTGACAAAAAATTTATCAGCACGCATACACACATTCATAAATAAAACGAAAACCTAGTCCAACAAAGCATAAAACACACACAAACATCAGTTTACAATCCAACACAACAATACAAAAAAGTACTTCATCCATGGTAATTTTCACAACATAAATTTAAATATCAATAAAAAACAAAGAAGAAGAGAAAAGTACATAGGTGTTAAGCTGCCTAACGAAACTTGAGAAATTGCTGTGCTTGAAATACTTGGGCAACAATTCCTTAGCAAACTCCGGAGGGTTCCAAACCACAAAGCTGTTATTCGCAGAGCTCCAAGACACGACCGCGTCCGTAGAAGGATCATCAACCATATCATAAGTCTTACACAGGAAAGGCGGCGGCGCATTCGGATTAGGCATCGGCACCGGAGTCGGCGGCCCAGCCAAATCAGAACTGCCGGTCGAAGAAATCACGCCTTCTGTGCCGCTAGACATATATAAGAAAGAGCGTCTCCGGTGGAATTTCGAGAGGCGGAAAGGCAATGCCGATTGGGGATTAGACGCGGAAATTCAAAACCCTAAATCGCGGGGAAAGAGGTGTTTAAGGATAGGGAAGAGGATGCAGAGAAAAAGGCGGCGATTGGCGGCGGAGAGGAGGATTTGAGGTGGGAAATGGCGGAGAGGAGATCGGAGTGCTTGACGATTTTCGAGCACGACGACGACAATGAGAACTACTGGAAGCTGCGATTTTCGAAATTTCTTGAAATAACCAACTCAAACTTTATTTTTATTTTTTTATTTAATCTCTTCGCGATAATTTCAAGATAATCATATATATTATTTTGGTGGGTTACAACACTCAAACAAACCAAGTATTATACGAATACATATGTGTCTTGTACACAAGGGACGCACAAAATCTCTACGAATGAGGAACAATACGTCTACGTGTAAGCGCGACGAAAAACATCCCTCGACAAAATTGTAACACAGTGGGGTTCGAACACTTGACCTTACTATTGCAAAGCAAGTGTTCTATCAACTCAACCATCACTTTGTTGCCACAATCATATATTTTATGAACGCAAAAATATTCTAAAAAAGAAAGAAAGATGCTTCCGTGGTCTCAATATGTGAGTATTGAGCGATTATAATAATATATAGGACAAATTATAAAAACATCATCTGGAATATCGTCTCATTTCAAATTAGGTATCCGATTTTTCTAATTTTCAATTTAGTGACTTTTGCATCAATTTATATAAATTTTGTTCCCGAATTTGAGTTTTTGAGGAGTTGTAAGGTCGAGAACTTATGCATTCGGTTGAAGAATTAACTTAATTTGATTAAATTTATTTTTACCGTGCTTGGTGATATGACTAATATGATGAAACAAGTGCAAATCGATACAAAAGTCATTAAATTAAAAATTGAAAAAATTCGGTACCTAATTTAAAATGAGATAGTCATAGTAATGTTTTCATCATTTGCCCTAATTTTTAAAATGTGAAACGAACAAGTGCAAATACGACATACCATAGTTGTGAAAATCGGATCGGACCGGAAGTCAAAATTAAATAAATATTTTTTTAGATCAAATCGAACCGATTGAACCGATCAAATCACGATTTTAATGAAAAACCGGGTCAACCAACCAGTCAAGACCCGGTTGACCCGATTTTTCAATAAAATCGTGATTACTCGAACCCAAGCCCCTCTTAATAGTTATTCTCTTTCTTTCCACTAGGCTAAAGATGATTGTTGTTTTATTACAATTTAACTATAAATTCAATTAGTCTAATAAATCCCTTATTGTTGTGACTTGCAAATTAAGACTAAAATTGTTATTGTTGTATTATTGATTTGTACTTTATCAAATTCTAAATTTGTTATGGTATTTTGTTATAATCGGATCATAATCATGTAATATTTATTCAAGTCATAAATATGTTAAATTATAATATCATATATAAATATTTTATTTTTATTTTTTAATATGTGCGGGTCAAACCGGTTGAACCACTGACCCATTGACCCAGTGACTTGACCGGTTCAATCCACGGTTCGATTTTAATAACACTGCGCCATACTGAAGCAAACTTTAATTTAATTCATTTTTTATCAATTAATGTAATTCATTTGATGTTCATGATTATTTCTTATTTAATTTTACATATACTTTTTTTTTGATTGGTACACATACTTAATTTTTACTAATACAGGGCTGGTTGAACCCTTGATTACAAATCAAGAGATCAAGGGTTCAATTCCTCTAAGTAGCATAATTTTCACCTAATTTAGGCGTAGTTTTCCTTGTCGCACTTTATGTGTGGACCTTTCCTAGCCCGCGCTAGCGAGGTTTTTGCTTTCCTTTTTCCTATCGTTCTTCTTTTGCCTTTCCCTTCCCTTTGTAGGATCATGAGTTGCCCGTGAGATTGACGGTGCGTAAGCCTTATTGCGATGGGTCTAGTCCAGTGTGCCATGGCTGGCTTGTGCTTCAAATGCTTGTGATAAGTGTGCTCGATGATTTGTCCTAGAATTATAAATTTCAATGATCATGTATGAATTGTAACCCATCAATAAAAAACTAATACAGGGGCATGTTAACACTACTACAGAAGAGAGAAAGACAGCGCTTCTTTTGACCATAAGACAGCGCTTCACCAAGCGTTGTCTATTCGACCGCTGTCTTATGTCGAAACTTTAGACAACGCTTTTATCCTCATAAGCGCTGTTATATGTCAGACAATAGACATCACTTACTGACCAAGCGTTGTCTATAGTCTTAGTTAAGATAGCGCTTTAGTGTCAAGCGTTGTCTTAAGTTTATACCTTAGACAACGCTTTACAGTAAAGCGCTGTCTAAAGTTATACTATAGACATCGCTTTACCCGGGAAACAATGTCTATAAGTTGAAAAAATGACAAAGGATTGATTCAAACAATTCCCCCCTGCGATACATTTCAAACAAAACACCTATTGCAAAAACACCAATTTGATGAACATCAAATTACATTCATTTGCTTAATATTATACAATACATTTGCATTCATATATATGTCCAAATGTTTCGATACTTGACACGTTTGTCTTACAACAACATTCGAGCAATAATACAATAAATGACTTCATGTTTATAAACCGGATGATATACTTGTCGCACGTAAGTAATCAATGCAGTTGCAAAGTCGACCCGCATATCATCTAGCACATTGTTAGCATAGGATTGTCGTCCTATAGGGAAACACTGAACTAAATTTCATAGTTAGAAAGTTTATGAACACCTCAATTAATTGGTTATGATCAATCAAGTCTCGGAATATACTTACTTGTCTGATGTCGTCCTTCGTAGCTTGAACGTACTTGATTATGTCACAAATGTATAGCAAGACATAATAGCCACATACTTCACTCGGTATGGGCTATTTCGGGCACTGAAAATGGAATTGAGTTATAATCACACAATACATATTAACTATGAAATATAAAATTTCAAAACAATTGTTATTTGTTATGTCAATACCATCACAGTCTTCCACTTTATTTCCTAATGATGGATGGTGAAGTACAGACTCATGGTCCTGCAACATTAAGGTAATATCAGCAAGTTATAGGACGTGTAGTAATGCTAAATAAAATTGGACTAGCATAGTTCTTACGTGTTCACAAAATTCGTTGCATCAGGCACCGGTTGTCTTCCCATCGGATTAAGCCAAAGAACCACTCGCTTCGTAGGGAATACGACAGCTAACATCCAATGTCACCTAACAAACACTTGACACATTATATATTAGTACAACATACATTTCATACAAAATCAACACATAATAAGAAAAGTATTCACTCACTGTCTGACATTGACATAGGGAAGGAAATAGCAAAAATTACGACCGTAGTCGGGCATTCTCAATCTCCTCTGGAAGAACTTCACCCGCAGATCGAACTTGTTATATCTCGAAATCAAATATTTTATTTACCTTTGACTTTGACTCAAAATAATAATAGTATATATAATATTGGAGATGGTTCGAGAAGAACCTATCGGCTTCCTAAATTATCCTTATTTAACTTAACGAGTGCTAGAGTTTGAGAGGGAAAAAAAAGGGACGCATCAGCAGCTAGAGGAAGTCGGCTATGGAGTTGAAGGTGGGAGACGAAAACTGACCGATGAGATTTGCTGGGAATATTTAGAGCGACGATCAAAGTGGATGCAGACGGACGGCACAGTGACGAACTAATTCTTTTTCACCTCTAGAATAGTATCAATGAAGAGAGGATCGAATGTAGTAGGTCAAAACATTTATAAAGACCGGTAAAGTATCGGGTCGAACCCAAGGGAGCAAGCCAAGCACATACACTATTTAAGATTGTGTTTCCATTCGGCTATTCTAAACAAAATGTATAGAGATGTATATTCTAAATCCTATGTGTGGCGAGTAATTAGGGATAAAAGATAAGCAAGAGGTGTTTCGAGGGGTTACTCCCCTCCTTGGCAAATTCCCAATGATCACATACACGATATTCAAACATTTCATGGTAGTCAAATAGTATTGAACCTAGTTTAGACTAGGATAGACCAACTATCACTTGAATCTATTCCTAGCCAAACTCTCTTATAGCTCGAACCTCTCGGTTCATTCCATAGCAATAAATACCATGAACTCGACTCCTAGTTCACTTCCTACCCATGCATTGTCGAAAACCTAGCTTAGACTAAGGTAGACCAATGTTTATGTTAATCTAGTCTTACCCAAGCTCTCTTATAGCTCGAACCTCACTCGCTAAAGATAATTGGTTCATTCCATAGCACCATTATCCTTGGAATGTCTTCCTAAGGTAATAACTACTATGAACTCAAGTCCTAGTTAACAACAAATGCATACATTGGATAGGATCACATTCTCTATTATCCAAACTAGATTCAACATGTTACTTAGGCATTTTCACAAACACTTAGTAGCATGTCGTATATGAAGTGCATAGAGAACATGAATTTGACACCATTAGATGGGATTAATTGATGATTCGCTTAATGACTAACTCCAATAAATCAAACATTCAATCCTTAGTCAAGCATCCATATCCTAAAGTTCACTTGCAAGATTCAAGATATAGATCATTTTCTCCATCCTAGAACTATCCCCAAGGGTTTCCAAGTCCTAGGTTCAAGTTTAGGTCCAAATTGTCACTTAAGCATTTTATCAAACACCTAGAGTGCATAACATTCATAACACAAGAGAAAATGAAATCAACAATCATCCACATGAATATCAATGTATATATGTGATCAAAGAGTACCAAGGAGAGTCATTAGACCCTCAAAACACAAGATCCACTACTCACACCTCATGTAAGACAACATGGTGTGAGTATGGTTTAATGGCAACAACAAGTAGAATAGGAAAAGTGCAAAGGAAGGAGGATTGTCAATCCTAGAACTCCCTCTTGATGTTCTCTTCTTCCCCTTGGTTGGATGATGATTGATGACCTTGGTTGGACCTCTTTTCCAATCTTCTTCTCCCCAAAAACCTCCACACTTAGGTCAAAATCGCCACTTTCTATTTATAGCCTCGGGTGAAATATCGGTACTGTAGCAGTCCACCCGACCGGGTGGCAATTTGGAAGACATCCACCCGACCGGTTGGATTCCCAGTCGATCGACTGAAGGTCCAATCGATCGACTACTGAAACATGGATTGCAGGCCCTCCTGAGACTGCTTCTAGTCGATCGACTCGAGGTCCAGTCGACCGACTCGAGCTTTCACCCGACCGGTTGGTGCAGGGGACATTCCCACCCGACCGGGTGAGATGCAGTTCAGTCCACTTTTTGCTCTGATCTCCGATTTTTCCCGAGTTTTCATATTTAGGCCTTGACCATGGGGGAAGCTTGTTTTCTACCTGAAATGTAGAGATAGAGGTCAAATGACATCAAAATATCGTCGGAAACGATTCAAAACTATAGTGAAGAATGACGATAAATGAGTCGAAAACTCGACTCATCAACACTCCACACTTAAGTTTTGTTCGTCCCGAACAAAGTATGAGAATATGTCAAGGTCATGCAAATGTCGAAATGCTAGTGGTGCTATGTTTTTCGTCTATTTGCCTCACTAGATTTCACAAGGTCTCGATCATTATTTCTAAACATGTTATTGAAAGAAAAATGACAAGTATGTACAATCTAACTAGCTCCTTTTCGTAGGCGTTACGAATGCATTTAGCGTATGCATTAAGCCTTTAAACCCCTAGGCTACCCTAGTGGACGAGTTATAGTCTCGTGAGAGTTTTCAGAAATGGGAATACTCACAAATCCCTAATGCACCTACCCCATGAGAATGAATGCAAGAGTGCTCAACCAAGGCGAGGATTTCTCAAAACCAACTCCTCACCCCACGCTAGGACTACCATCACATTATCATCAAAAGAACTTTTGAACCATTTAAGTATCCCATGAGGTTGTGCATTCAAGATCATCAATACTAGGGCTATCAAATGTCTCATCCAAAGTTCCACTCATTTTCAAGGCAATACAATAGAAGGATAGTTTAGTTTTGCACAAAAGAGTGTCAACCGCTCACCTATGCTAGCTAGGGCTAGTCCATGGGTTTGCGATAAGGAACTCATTCCCAAGTTTTAGGCGCTTAAGCCATAATCCATAAGGGAAGAGGAGTTCGACACAAGAGTTCTTATAAAACAAGCAAAGACCAAATGATAACTCCCGTGCAAGCACAAGGGTCGTCCAAAAGTCATTCTAACTAGCACACAATGCAAATGATGAATCCCGCACAAATGTAGGACGATGGAAGAACATATAGTCAAGTTTTAAGTGCTTTTTATTTTCTTTTCAAATGGCCTTTGGCCTACAAATGCTTTCGAGGGGGAACTTACCTTCCTAACCCCCGGCATTTGTATATCTTTGCACAAAACTTCTCGTGCACTTGAGAAAGTTTTTGGTCGGGGCTTTGCCCTCTTTTGACCATGAAAATGAACCATTTTTTTTTGTTGGGGCCTATTTTTCGCCCTCTTTTGATTTTTGACTCCACACTTAAAACTTGACAATATGTTCAAAAAGTGTATGGAATGCGCGGGAAACAATCATAAGCAAGTCACTAAATTAGAAAGAGCTCAAGTCACCAAGGAGCATACAAGAGGTCTAAGTTTTTCGTGAAAAGCTTTCTTTAAAAGTGCTTGCTAAAACTCAATCCAAGGTATTTCAACGAAAATACTTAGAAAATTAGATAGACAAGAGATAGCAATGATGTTGATTCACAAGAATACACATTCAAGGGACTAGGTCGGTCCTAAGTTCAAGATCCAATAAATGTGAATAATAGGCTAGATGTGATTTATAGGGATTTAGAATCGATAGTCACAAGCCTATGTGGTTAAAAACACTCTCATGTTAGGGATAAAGTACATGAATGCAAGTGCTCATTCTATAATGCTAGGCATGGCATAATATGAGTGAACTATGCGACTACCCACTCCACACTTAAAGCATAGCTTAGTCCCTAAGCGCAAACAATGAAGAAAATGAGATAAAGGCGCATAGGAACTCCCCTCGTTTGTAGATTTGCCCCACCAATAGAAAAGATGACATTGTGCTAAGCTTGAATGTGCATGATGTGAATAACTTCCTTGATGACAAGAACACATGAGAGGTTAAAAGAAACAAGTGACATACAAGGTTATGTAAAACTCATGTATGAGCAAGATAGCATCACAAGTCACATAATAACACCATGGCACAATTTTCATAGAATTCAAGCAAAGAAGGTGATCTACATCCTCCATAATGTGCACAAGGTAACTTAAGTGCCAACAAAATGTCAAACTAGAGTCATAGCATGGCATAACAATATAGTTCCACTCTAGTAGACTACAATAAAGCACATGAGCACTAGGGGCAACATCATTAAGCATAGAAAGATCAAGGGAAAAATGGAGGGCTTGGCAATGTGAAGTGGAATTGGAGTGAGTAGACCTCACTCCACACTTAAAATTTTAGCCACTAATCACACATTTCACATTCCATATTTAGAGCCCTAGACACTCACAATCATGCCAAACATTTAAAGATAAAGAAAAGTGAGAATGAACAACTTACAAACCGGGTTACCTCCCGCGAGGGCCTAGTTTTTCCCGTCTTGGCAAAGACGTAGCAAAGCGCCCCATAGAATCACTCGTTGAGAAGTCCTTTGCCAGGATCCCTTCTCACGGGGCCTTGGATTTGGTCGTGTCAATCCACCTTCAAGTCCCATTTGAATTTCCTCCCATCAAGCCTACAATGGACTTTCCTTTGGGAGCATGACCCCTTCAATAATGAACATCCTTTGACAATTAAGGGGTCATGGGAGCTTTTTCCGATTAGCCTTTGAAAATAGGGCAAGAAGCTCCAAAACTTGTCTCGAGACAAAGTAGTGAAGAAAGGGTCTTCATAACTTGTCTCGAGAATGATGGGCATCCCTCCTTCTAATTTTTCACTCGATTCCTTGGGTGCCCATCCCTCAATATCCCTTTCTAAACTTTTGTCTTCTTGGATGCGAGTTTGTCCCCTAGTTTCTTCCATTAAAACCTCAACAAAGTCTTGATATCCCTCAAATCCTTTTGTCTCTATATGCTCTTCCTCTATCTTATCCTCACCAAGAAGTTGGGATTCACATTTAGGCTCTTCTATAACGGGAGGGAGGAGTTCTTCTTCACCATCCCATAGCCAAGCTTCGGTGGCGGCTCTCCAAAATTCATCCTCCATTCCTTGTTCCCATTCTTCCCTTGAGGCATTAGGATCAAGGACTTCTTTTGCAAGAATTTCTTGCTTCATCTTCTCTTGACGCTCAAGGAGTGTAGCAATTTTGGATTCAAATTTAGAGGGTTCTCTTGAAGGATGAGGAGGTTGAGGGTATGGAGGGTAGGAGTCCTCTTCATAGTATTCTCCATTAGAGTAGACTTGTTGGTGGTAGTGATCCATCCTCGCAAAACAAGGTAAACAAAAGCTAGTAAGTGATATGAGTGAAAAAGAAGAATATACAATTATAAGAAAAAGGAAAAAAATATTCACAAGAATAGTCGGAACTTCCACACAATCTAATCTAGGGATGTGCTAACTAGTTGCTCCCCGGCAACGGCGCCATTTGACGAACTAATTCTTTTTCACCTCTAGAATAGTATCAATGAAGAGAGGATCGAATGTAGTAGGTCAAAACATTTATAAAGACCGGTAAAGTACCGGGTCGAACCCAAGGGAGCAAGCCAAGCACATACACTATTTAAGATTGTGTTTCCATTCGGCTATTCTAAACAAAATGTATAGAGATGTATATTCTAAATCCTATGTGTGGCGAGTAATTAGGGATAAAAGATAAGCAAGAGGTGTTTCGAGGGGTTACTCCCCTCCTTGGCAAATTCCCAATGATCACATACACGATATTCAAACATTTCATGGTAGTCAAATAGTATTGAACCTAGTTTAGACTAGGATAGACCAACTATCACTTGAATCTATTCCTAGCCAAACTCTCTTATAGCTCGAACCTCTCGGTTCATTCCATAGCAATAAATACCATGAACTCGACTCCTAGTTCACTTCCTACCCATGCATTGTCGAAAACCTAGCTTAGACTAAGGTAGACCAATGTTTATGTTAATCTAGTCTTACCCAAGCTCTCTTATAGCTCGAACCTCACTCGCTAAAGATAATTGGTTCATTCCATAGCACCATTATCCTTGGAATGTCTTCCTAAGGTAATAACTACTATGAACTCGAGTCCTAGTTAACAACAAATGCATACATTGGATAGGATCACATTCTCTACTATCCAAACAAGATTCAACATGTTACTTAGGCATTTTCACAAACACTTAGTAGCATGTCGTATATGAAGTGCATAGAGAACATGAATTTGACACCATTAGATGGGATTAATTGATGATTCGCTTAATGACTAACTCCAATAAATCAAACATTCAATCCTTAGTCAAGCATCCATATCCTAAAGTTCACTTGCAAGATTCAAGATATAGATCATTTTCTCCATCCTAGAACTATCCCCAAGGGTTTCCAAGTCCTAGGTTCAAGTTTAGGTCCAAATTGTCACTTAAGCATTTTATCAAACACCTAGAGTGCATAACATTCATAACACAAGAGAAAATGAAATCAACAATCATCCACATGAATATCAATGTATATATGTGATCAAAGAGTACCAAGGAGAGTCATTAGACCCTCAAAACACAAGATCCACTACTCACACCTCATGTAAGACAACATGGTGTGAGTAGGGTTTAATGGCAACAACAAGTAGAATAGGAAAAGTGCAAAGGAAGGAGGATTGTCAATCCTAGAACTCCCTCTTGATGTTCTC
This sequence comes from Rhodiola chrysanthemifolia, assembly GCA_033675395.1. Classification (NCBI taxonomy): domain Eukaryota; kingdom Viridiplantae; phylum Streptophyta; class Magnoliopsida; order Saxifragales; family Crassulaceae; genus Rhodiola; species Rhodiola chrysanthemifolia. The sequence continues at coordinate 38,419,787 of CM066204.1, forward strand.
TTCTTCCCCTTGGTTGGATGATGATTGATGACCTTGGTTGGACCTCTTTTCCAATCTTCTTCTCCCCAAAAACCTCCACACTTAGGTCAAAATCGCTACTTTCTATTTATAGCCTCGGGTGAAATATCGGTACTGTAGCAGTCCACCCGACCGGGTGGCAATTTGGAAGACATCCACCCGACCGGTTGGATTCCCAGTCGATCGACTGAAGGTCCAATCGATCGACTACTGAAACATGGATTGCAGGCCCTCCTGAGACTGCTTCTAGTCGATCGACTCGAGGTCCAGTCGACCGACTCGAGCTTTCACCCGACCGGTTGGTGCAGGGGACATTCCCACCCGACCGGGTGAGATGCAGTTCTGTCCACTTTTTGCTCTAATCTCCGATTTTTCCCGAGTTTTCATATTTAGGCCTTGACCATGGGGGAAGCTTGTTTTCTACCTGAAATGTAGAGATAGAGGTCAAATGACATCAAAATATCGTCGGAAATGATTCAAAACTATAGTGAAGAATGACGATAAATGAGTCGAAAACTCGACTCATCACACAGCCTAGCATAAGCGGGAATTAAAGTGTAGCTCAGAAAAGAAAAAAAAACAAAGGTTAGTCGACAGTGTTTTGTCGTCACCAGATGAGTTTGATGGAGTTGATCTAATGGTTAAGATTGGGGCCTCACGACCTCACCAATATGTAGGTCTCATTTGAACGCTCCTCATCATCATATATATATAGGGGAGCACTCGATTGAGGCAGGGTTGGTAGAATGAGGCACGTGAGGCACGATCTGGACCACTCATTTAGATGATGTGGCAGGGAATAATACCGGAATAGTGTTTTACTTTTTGCTTTGAACGCTCCTATATATATATACATATAAAGGAGCGTTCAAATGAGGCACACTACAGTAAAGTGAGGCACACGAGGCACGATCTCAACCACACATCTAATCCCCGTGCTTTGTGGGTGCGCCACGTGTCCAAATAGTAAACCCACTAGCAACAGTAAAAAGTAAACAGTAAACCCACAACCACACCTTTAAATCTCAATCATTAGATCAATATCATCAATGGCAAAGATCATGCCTTACTGCCTCATTCTTATAACTCTGCCTCAACCGAGTGTTCCCCTATATATATATATAGGGGAACACTCGGTTGAGGCAGAGTTATAAGAATGAGGCAGTAAGGCATGATCTTTGCCATTGATGATATTGATCTAATGATTGAGATTTAAAGGTGTGGTTGTGGGTTTACTGTTTACTTTTTACTGTTGCTAGTGGGTTTACTATTTGGACACGTGGCGCACCCACAAAGCACGGGGATTAGATGTGTGGTTGAGATCGTGCCTCACGTGCCTCACCTTACTGTAGCGTGCCTCATTTGAACGCTCATATATATATATATAGAGGAGCGTTCAAATGAGGCACGCTACAGTAAAGTGAGGCACGTGAGGCACGATCTCAACCACACATCTAACCCCCCGTGATTTGTGGGTGCGCCACGTGTCCAAATAGTAAACCCACTACCAACAGTAAAAAGCAAACAGTAAATCCCACTACCACACCTTTAAATCTCAACCATTAGATCAATATCATCAATGACCGAGATCGTGCCTCACGTGCCTCATTCTACCAACCCTGCCTCAACTGAGTGCTCCCCTATGACACGTGGCGAAGCCACGTGAGTTGAGCCGCCGTTTGCGTTCACACTACTATTGGTAGTGGGTTTACTATTTGGACACGTGGCGCGCCACAAATGCACGGGGGGTTAGATGTGTGGCTCAGATCGTGCCTCACGTGCCTCATTCTAATTTTGGTGCCTCATTTGATCGCTTATATATATATATATATAGGAGCGTTCAAAGCAAAAAGTAAAACACTATTCCGGTATTATTCCCTGCCACATCATCTAAATGAGTGGCCCAGATCGTGCCTCACGTGCCTCATTCTACCAACCCTGCCTCAACCGAGTGCTCCCCTATATATATATGATGATGAGGAGCGTTCAAATGAGACCCCCTTGTTGGTGAGGTCGTGAGGCCCCAATCTTAACCATTAGATCAACTCCATCAAACTCATCTGGTGACGACACGTGTCCCATTACCAAAATCCTTCAAAAGTAAAACATTATTCCCTGCACCTTTAAATCTCAACCATTAGATCAAAATGATCTAAAGGTGTGAGATTGGGCCTCACGACCTTACCTATAGTACCCAACCTCATTTGAGCGCCCCCTATCTATGATTTTTCAGATATGCAGTTAGTTAAATAGGTAAACACAATAGAAAATTACAATACAGCCTTGGAGCAAGCGACACATCAAGAAAAGTAAACAATACACTCAGATCTGTTGGGTTGTGGAGATCTGGTGTGTTGCATCTTAAGAGCACAACCACAACCATTAGAGCCTCAGATATGCGAGTTTGGAAAGTGATTCACTCATTGGCTGTCGCAACTCCTCAATCGTTTACCTGCGGCACGCAACACACGGATTCAACACTTCTCTAACCGTCAACAGACTCCTTTAGAGCATATACATCCGTTGACAAGGTGCTATCCTTCAGCACCTTCTCGACTAGCACCTCTTCGGTGAGTAGGAGGTGCTATTCGACCTTTTTATGCACGGTACCTCTTCGATCACACTATTCATCAAATAATAATTATAATTAAATTATATCATAAAAATATAAAATCATGTATTTAAATTGAAACTGAAATTTAATTAATGTATCTTTATGTTAATTGGGATATCTTAATTAAAATTATAATTACAAATATATCATAAAAATGTAAATTCATATCTTAATCGTAATAAATAATTAATGTATATTTATGTTAATTGGATAAGTAGGCTACGAAATTTGTGAACAAAACTACGAATGATATATTATTATCCGTTACGCAATTTATTTACAAAGCTACGCATGATATATTCGTAGGCCACAAATTTTGTGAACGAAACTACGACTGATAAATGTATAAATGTCAGCTACGAATTCATGAACAATAACCCTATGCACTTGCATATGAATGATATGTACAATGCATGATGTGTACGCAGGTCGCAGGCTACGAATTTCGTGTAAGAATGATATATGAGCCTATAAAATTATATGCTACATACTGCGCATTAAATTTAATAGTGTGGTTCCGTTTTGTGCAAAATGATCCCCACATAACTACTTTCAATGCCGATTTACAAGTCATACAATGTTAGTATTATGCTCTTTTTTGCGATCTCTATACATAATCGAATTGAAACAAAACATGCAACATAATTAAAAAAAAATCAATCGATTACCTGCATTATTGTCATCGAATGTACTCACCTTTTTGGGAACGAAACGTAAAAAATTGCTGGTATGATGCGCAAGCTTCAAAAACATTCACGAACGTGGATAAACAAAACGACATATACGTGCGCGACAATTTGGGATCTTTGATAATCGGACTGACAAATATACCATTAATGACAATTAAATTAGCTAAATAGATGCACATATACTGAAGGATTTTTAGCCATCGGATCTTTGATCGAACAGATGTGGTTTTTTCTCATTTCTCACCAAATATAGCATTTCTCATTTGATCCACACTCTATGTTGGGAAACCGTTTACAAATAAATTATAAAATTGAAAAACAAATGAAACATAAAACAAATTATAGAAACCGTTATAAATAAATTAGGAAAACAAGTGAAAGGGGATGGGCTTGGGCCTTGGTCATTGACCCATTTACTTGAATAAAATAAAGGAGAAAAAGGGTTTTTGGCTGCAACAGCAGCTCCTCTCACAAGTGCTGCAGCAGCACGTCTGGCTGCTTTTCCTTCGGAACAGTAGCTCCTGGCTTCCGATGCATCTGATATTGCAGCAGAAGCTGCTCCATGTCCCTAAAAGCGCAACAGCAGCTCCTCTAAAACACTACCGCTGTATGTGCCCTTAAATCTAGATATGACCTCAAACTTATCCGAAGAAGCAACATCGAAGGTGGGGAGAAAGAATATGTGAAGGTTTAGAGAGAGAAACAAGTAGCAACTGCGGCCACATTTTAGTTTCAAAGATGAACTTGTACTAGGGTTTTCAGGATAAGATATCTTTATATCGGGCCTTGGGCTAGATCAGGCCTTAAGCATACGACCCTCGCCCTACCCGAAAGCTGATGGGCTAGGCTGACTTCGGGTTGAACGTCGGACTTGCTCGGGCTTTCGAGTCAGCCTTAGGGCTTTCAAGCCAAGGGATGTTTGCTGAGACCCAGTTTGGGCCTCTGGGTTTTTTTCCGTTTATGGATGCTCCTATTGTCCGATTAAAAAGAAAGCCACAAAGTTTTGGTTGATTTACCCCTTGCTTTGAGTTTGTGAGATTTTGGTCCAAGTTTGTTGGAGGCTTTCATCTCAGCACCATTAATATTAGTTAGGTTTAATACTATCAAAAAAAAAATAAAAAAAAATATTAGTTAGGTTTAATCAATCCACGGTTCAGATTTTACTAGTTGATTGAACCGATTAATTTAAAATATTTTTTTTGATGGCAAAATATATTGATCAAAGGGTCTGATCGCCAATATAAATAATATAATCATTCACTAAATTAGATTTACCGTTATGATGTGTCAACCTGAGGATCTCTTACTGTTTTTAGCACCCCGGCCTTCACCGTTTTCGGGTTCGTAAGTTTCCGGCTCGCTTCGCCTTACAACGAGATCTCCCTAGTGAGGACTACTGCGTCATTTGGAGGGGGCTCTCGACTAGTTTGTTTTGCAGGCTTCTGCTTACCGTCTTCCCTAGTCTGTGCGGCGTTTTAAGGAGCTGGGTTTTATAACCAGCGCTTAGCACTTAAGGACATCTGTGTGTACTCACCACGATCCAGGCTTTTTGAATCCAATCAATAAATGTGATGGGTACGGCCAGCTTAAATGAAAAAATTATACAATTCAAATCTTGATCCCAAAATTCAGAGACCAAAAACGGTTATTAATTTTTTTTTCATCTTTAATAGTTATTCCACCAATTCATGATCCATATTTTATTACGATTAATTTTAAAATGGGAAAATTACAAAAAGACTAATTGGACTACCACACCATTGCAAATCACGGTCTGAACTATTCGATTTTCAACTTAGTGTTTTTGGACTAAATTGCACACAATAAATTAATACTGTTTACATTTATTTATTTATTTTAATGAAAGAGTTACCTACTGCAATGGATGCACATAGCCGTAGAAAAAAAGAAGCCAACAACTACCGAATTTCATGCCAAATAAATGTCTTCCTTTCCATTCAATCTTCATTCGCAAGAAAACTAAGAACATCAAAATCAACAAAAAAAAAAAAACTCAAATCTATTCATGTCTGTCAATCCAATTTCTCTTATAGTCTCATATCTGCCTAAATATAATCCTCATGCTTTTCTCGGTATAATTATAAAATAAATTATGCATTAGTTTCATTTATCCTGGATTCACTTTCAGGTCTAGCATGAGACGATCAATATCGTATGTACCATTTCAAACCCTTCTTCATTTATGTTCTATTTTTTTTTTGTTATAATTTTCCAATTTTTACCGAATCCCCGTGTATCAATCTGCAACAAGTTGTTCTCTACACCATATATTACATTCCAAAGGTAACTCTTTATAGTAAAATAATTATTATTATAGACAAGGAAAAAGATCAGGTACAAAGTTGATATTTTTGTACAAAATACAAACTAATCATAGCCCTTGATCTTGTGATTGAATGGATCAGATTAAATCTTGATTTTTTGGTTTTTTTTGTGTGACGAATTATAAATTAAACCTGACGAATTATGTCGTCTTTTGGTTTTTCGGCTCGTCTTTTTCATTTTTCGGCTCGACTTTTGACGAATTATAAAATAAACTGACGAATTATAAAATTATTTTGACAGATTTTGTATTTTGTACCAAAAATTTACTTTGCACCAGATCTGGCCTCTTATAGACGATGTTAATTAACAGCGTTACTTTATTGTGCATATTTAGTCCAAAAACACTAAATCAAATATTTAAATAGTCCATATCGTAATTTGAAATGATGTGATAGACCACGTAGTCTTTTTGTAATTTTTCCTTTTAAAATATATTGTTTAAAGGTTTGATCCCTCTAAAAAGGGTTTGATCATCATTATAATCATTAATTAAATTTACTAAATTCAAGTCGTGATCCAAAAACGAGAAAGCTGTTAATTAGTTATTAGTTTGTTTTCATCTTTAATAGTTATCCCTTAATTTAGAAATTAATAAATTATCCTTTAATGTCCCGTCTCGGCGTGGACGCGTTGTTCCTCCTTCGCGTAGGTGTTGCCAGTCCCTTGTGGACGTGTTGTGTTCTGCAGGTATTGCTGACATGATGCGTGGAGGTGCGTATTCAATCGTATGTTCTCAAGATAGAATAAAAAGTACTACACGAATACATCTTACATATATTACATGAGCATTTTGTTACTCGGGTACAATCATTAGACTTTGGAGCACAGGCCACACAAGGCACCAATCCGGATTGATACTTGAATCGTCCACATTGAAAGCACAGGCCGTAAGACACCTCTATCTTGAAACCCCATGATCGAATACCCACCTCCACGCATCAAGCAAAAACAAAGGACACAACACGTCCACAAGGGACGGACAACACCTCCGTGAAGGAGGAACAACACGTCCACGCAAGGCGGGACGAAGAACACCTCCACAAGGGAGGAACAACGCGTCCACACATAGGCGGGATGAAAATAATCCCTCCACAAAATTGGGGAAAGGAAAATGCCACGGTGGGGCTCGAACCCTTTGATCTTACAATTGCAAGGTAAGTGTTATACCAATTCAACCACCACCTTATTGACGTATTCGCGTAGTACTTGATTTGTATGAGATGTTGTAACCCACAATCAAAAAAAAAATCCTTTAATAAAACAAGTAACAGATTTATTTTCACATTAAATTTTTATTTGATGAAATCAAAACTATTACCTATTGTACTTTTTTTAATAATAAAAACTGACTGCGCCGACACTCTATTATGAGAGATCCAATTATCTTATAATTTTAAGAATCAATAATCACTCGTGGAATGCCAACAGGAGTGGTGGATTGTAAGTTAAGAAGTTCACATTGGATGTAGTTGGATCCTTACACCCTAGGTTCGAGACCTGAGGCCAACTATAAATTTGGGCTCCCATATGTATTCATCAAAAAAATAAAGTAGTTACTAATTTAAATAATAAAATTAATAATATCATAATTAGAACATTTAAGAAATCATATATTATATTAATTAAATAAAATCGTAATTAATAAACCGCTAAAAAATAGAAAGTTTTCCCAAAATGCTCAAAATTGAAATTTGAGTTCCTTTTTTATACAAACTCCAAATTTGGTTTCCCAATTTACACTACTTTTCTAGGGCGTCGTTTCCTACAACGCTTTAACATTAAGTCGATGTAGGCAACATCGCTTTAACCCTCATGGTGTTTTTCCTTCATAGATTGCTGACTCAACTCGCTGAGGTGGCATTTTAACAGCGCCTTAGAGCATATACACCGGAAGTGATTTTGAGAGCGTGCTATCTCGTTTTGAGGACGTCCTTTAAAAAAAATTATGCAGCGGTTGGCGGACGTCCTCCAAAAATCAATTGCCTTGTTTTAAACTCCAATTAAACCCCATCAATCACCCTGACACTTCTGATCATCGATAGATTCTCATACGGTGTCCGAATTTGACTGGAGATGATGATGAACAGTACTGGGAAGTCGCCGTGCGTCCTGCTTTGACATTATAATCGCGTCGCACGTTGACATTAAGCAATAAAGTGTACATGGGACGCGGTGCAGCATTTAAGTGTACATGGGACGCGGAGGGGAAGTGTCGCACGTCCTGTCATTACGTTAGCACCGCGTTCACAGTCGACATTAGGAAGTAATGTTTGAACTTGGCGCGACGTATAATGTTGCGATTGGACGCGGCGCGCTCTGATCCAACTGCCATATGAAGAGAAATGATGTAAATGAAGAGAAATGTCTGAACTGGGCGCTACATTGGACGCGGCGCGCTCTGATCCAACGGCCATATGAAGAGAAATGTCTGAACTGGGCGCTACGTTAGGAAGTTCGAGGAAGATACAAAAATCATGCAAATGAATACAGAAATGATGACTCCAACATCAAAGAGATACTTTTCAAAGAGGAAGACCGCTATTGTCCGCCAATATGAAGAGAAGGAAGTCGAAGAGAACACTGAATCTTTTTCGAATTGTTACCATCCATTACACTTCGATGATTACGTAACTTGTGGTTTTAATTAAAATCAATTTATGTAATTTCAATTTCAAGTAGTTCCAAGTTATGTAGTTTCAATTTCAAGTAGTTTCAATTTCAAGTAATTTCAATTTCAAGTAATGAATAGTAATAGGAGGTCATGCATGTTCAACGGCTGTACAAATAGCGAGAATAGGACTTCCTATTATCATAAATAGTAACAGGAAGCGCTATTTGAGAAGGTCCTCAAAACAGAGAACTTCCTCAACGGGTGTATATGCTCTTAGGGCACAATACAGTCAGATTTTGTTTCAATATCATTCCCGTTGCGACGCTTACTCCCTCCTCCATCGAAATTCTCTCCGCCTTCAAACTCCCGTCACCGTCGTCCTTCGCAGTCCATCACCTCTCTGCCCTTAATCATCGCCGACCTTCATCTTCGTTTCTCCGATCCGTTAGCTACTCTAATCTTTCGGTAAGCTCATATTCCTTGTTTTATTGTTCATCCATGTTCTAAGCGTGGTTGTTGTGTTGATTCCTTGAAGAATTGCGGATTGACATTTATTTGAGATTTTTCATTTTGGTAAGAGAATTTCGGTTGTGTCCTTGTCGGTAAGAATTTCATTGCTATATTGTTAGCAGAGTTTGAAGAAAAGGGTTGTTTTTTTTTATTGGAGACGAGGGTTGAGGGAACCACCCAACCTTACAACAACACAAAGGGAGCTCCTGAGGTTTGAGTTTTAATATGACGCTCGTAGGGACGGCACCTTATAAATTGAGCGCTTTCTTCGACGGCACCTTAGGCTTAGTTGGCGATTTGTGCCCACTCGGCTACATTTTTTGCGCGAAAAAAGGTACGGGGTCGAATGCGACGTTGGGTACAGCGGCTAAGTGTTAAAGGCGTCGTGGCTAACGACACCTTAGAAAAGTAGTGTAAATTGGAAAACTAAATTTGGAGTTTGTGTAGAAAAGGAACTCAAATTTCCATATTTAGCATTTTGGGAAATTTTCCTAAAAAACATGGATTCATTTATTAAATTCGTTTTATTATTCTTCGACTTGCCCTTAATTAATTTTTAATTGATTAAATAAATCAGACAATATACCATTTATTGTTAATATTTGCAACTAATCATATTCGTTCAATTTTTCAGATTAACAAATTAAATTATTTACCTGAACCAAACTCACTAGGGGTGGACAAAACCCGGCCCGACCCGGTTAACTTAATGTCGGGTTTAACTCAACCAGGTATGAGTTTCGGGTCGGGTTAGGGTTGAGGATCGGGTTACCCGATTTTATAAGTAATATAAAAAATACTAGATTTTTAACAATATTCGAACCTTACACCTCATCCGAATGAATGTGACTACCATACCAATTAATCTATTTGTGTTCTCGTACAATATCACATCACATATAAATAAGTAACTGGTTTGCAATGAAAAATAACATCGTAATACTAAACTTTATATCATAAATCAGTTATGTAAGCTTATATTTTTTAAAGTAAATGATGTTGAATGTTTTATGCCTTTGATAAATTTTAGTTTAATGATCGGGCTTGGGTTTACATGATTGACCCGGTCTTTCAGGTCGGGTTAGAATTCAAATAAATGACCCAGTCATTATTTCGGATCGGGTAGGAACGAGCAAAAACCCGTCACACGCCCACCCTTAAAACTCACACACAACATATGTTAATTATTTACTCGATATGCTAATGTTTATCAAATAAATAAAAAAGCTACTTTTTGACCAGTGAATTTAATCAATCTGTTTCTTTATTCACCATTTGATTATTCCAACAGGCAGATTATTTTATGTAACAACTGCACTATCATCCTCTCACAGACCGTTATCAGAGGATATGTCGTGTGTAATGGAACATAGTTAAATTAGTATTAATAATGTCCAATCACTTATTACTTACACCAAACACGTCCTTACAAAAGCCCTAGAGGAAATTTCCATGTTGCAGATAATCAGAACCAGACACGCATTACTCTCTCACATATTTTCTTCCATGTTTGGTTAATGGTGATGAAACACTTTTGTACTCAACTAGTTGTTTTTATCCTTCGCCTCATAAGACTTGTAAAAATACATGAAATAATAATTAAAGTGAGAGAGTGTTCCTAGGAAACCAACTTGGATAAGTTAACTCCATATTGTAAAGTTGTGTATGGATGGATTCGATTGGTCGATTCATATGCGATGCAGCGAAGCAAAAACAGTCAGTTGAAAACGACGTAGTTTTAATAAAATAATATCAAAACTACGTCGTTTCATTGACATAAGTCCTAAATTGATAATTGAACTCTTTTCAAAACTACTTTAAAAATTATGCAGTTTTAACGTTAAAATATACAAAACTATCCACCGTTTCTTTAAAATACTATTTTTTGCTTGACTGCACGGGATCTCATTCCTCAATTGGTTTGATTTTGTTATTTGCTTTTTGGTCGTTGATTCAATTGTAAGAAGCATTGAAAATTAGTAGATTAATTGGTTTTGTTAATTAAGTGTTGCGGAAGCTAATGAGGTAAGATGAGAATAAGGTGGTGGGAAAATTGAGCCAGCAAATCTTACTTACTGTCTTCTTTTTTATCTCCTACGGTTGACTTATGTGAGGTTTGTGTATGTCACACAGTTGAATTTCGAACTTGAGGAAACACGAAGCTACGGAGACTTTCGAATAAAAGTTAGGTTCTTAGTAAGATTTCATACGAATATGTAATTAGTGTATCCAGTTCATTATGTTCGATAATCAATATTATGTACCTAAGTTTTAGTATATGGCTGCTGCATTATTCTGGTCTTGGTCTCTGATCTATGGTGTTACTTTCCATCTTCATTCATGCATTGTTCCATTGTTCCATTATTCATGCATTCTGGTCTTAGTTTTAGTACCTATTTGTTAGGAATAGGGTTTGGTGTGGTATTTTTACTGTTTTTGGACTTTGAATGTAAGTAGTCAGAATCGTCTCATATGAACACCGAATAATTATGTATTTTTACAGGTAGAAGAATGAAGAAGATGAGCAAGGTAGTGACGAAAATCTGGAGGGGAGCAGTTAGTACCAGCTGGATCTGGAGGATGTTCAGCGTTATTATTCAAAAGCATGTATAGATTTTAATAATTAGGGTTTTGTGGTGAGAAGGGAAAATGAACAAAAATACTGACGAACACGATGATGATCGAGCTGATAGCCTTTACAAGTAATTTAGACCTAAAATATGGCATGGAGAATTGCAACGAAGCTGAGAGTGTGCCACTAAGCACCAAATATAAATTCTGTACGTGGTCAAATAATGTTAGGAAGTGTCCTGATGATGCAAAATATGTTGGAAAAAAAAAAACTATAAATCTCCAACAGCATAGGGTTTAGCTTGATAAGATGATTCTTTGATTGCCTTTCCTTAATTTTACATGTCAAGAAAGAACGAAAGAGACCGAGTTGTTGATAAATAAGGGAAAACCTAAATATCTTTATGCAGTTAAAAGTAATTAAGACTTAAATTACCCTAGTTTCAAATTATCAGACCTAGAGCATGCATGTATAGATATAAAGAGGAGTGTTCAAATGAGAATCCCTTTTTTTGGACAACTTTGAGAACCCCTTCGTTATGCACTCTTGAAAATGCATCAGTTTTTGCCTAAGTGCAGTTTCCGAAAGCTTAAAATGCATCTAGGCAAAATGCATGCTCGAAACTGCATAATGAAGGAAAAAAAAGTTAGCGGGACACGTGTCGCCTCCACATTCAAAGATGCAACTTGATCCAATGGTAAGATTTGAGGTCTCAGGTTCTCAAATTTTTAAAGGTTCTCAACCGAGCGCTCCCCTAGATTATCTAGTTACATATAAGTTTATACAAATATCTTATGATTGACCTCTGATGAAATGACACATATGACTACTGTAACCTAATCCAAAGTTTTTGGTAGGGTTAAATTCAGTTGTTCAAAGGTGTTCTGCATGCATCCTCTCATGTTTGACAAACTGACAAAAATGGTTGCTAGTCTAACTTTCTGTTCTTCATCCTCCCTTGTTTTTTGGAAGCTTCTACTACAATGAATTAACCCTTAAAAACTAATATATTGTATGAAAACATTGCAAGTCCAAACCCTCCAACACACGTCTTCCCTTCATACAACCATACAACTTGTATAAATACTTATCTATGTCTAAACAAAACTTTAATTGCTAACAACTTTGGCTAGTGATATATTCTCTCATTCGAATTCTTTTGAGTTGGACACTAGTAATAATCCAAACATGGGTAGGTCTCCGATAAGTTTTGAAGATGATGGATTGAAGAAAGGGCCATGGACTCCGGAGGAAGATGAGAAATTGGTTGAGTTCATTAACAAGAATAATGGTCATGGGAGCTGGAGATCATTACCTAAGCTCGCCGGATTGAATCGTTGTGGCAAGAGTTGCAGGTTGAGGTGGACAAACTATTTGAGGCCGGATATTAAGAGAGGGAAGTTTTCAGATGAGGAAGAACGCCTCATTATTCATCTTCACTCCGTCCTCGGAAACAAGTACGTTATCTTGCTTAATCTTTAAGTGTTTGATTCTTCTGATATTTCCCGTTTTGCCATTAAGCCACACCCTGACGATGGACGACTGATGAATGAATCTAACCCATTTGCCATTTATAATATGCAAATGTGTTGGATAGTTAGTTTCTCATTGTTAGCCACTAAATTTAAATGGTTTCAGGTGGTCAAGGATTGCAACTCATCTACCAGGAAGAACTGACAATGAGATCAAGAACTTTTGGAACACCCATTTGAGGAGGAAGCTACTTCAAATGGGTATAGACCCAACAACCCACAAGCCGCGAACCGATTACAACAACTTACTGATGAATCTAACCCAACTGCTTGCCACCCCAAACCTAGCCAGCTTGATGAACAACAGCAACAACCCATGGGACAATCTGAGTGCCCTTAGGGTTCAAGCAGATGCAGCAGCACAAATAGCCAAAGCCCAGTTAGTTCAAAACCTAATACAAGCCATGAACATCACAAATACCCAAAATACCCCTTTTGGCACCTCTCAAGATTTCACCAGCTCACTACAAGGTCTATTACATAGTCATTCCGGTTCATATGATACAAACAACAATGTTTTGTCTTCAAAGCAATTTGTGAACCCATCAGAGACATCTCTCACTCATCAAGTTTCAGATGAGTTTCATGGTGTTGCGAATTCATGGGCTACTAGTTTCGAAGATGGTAAAGTCAACGCGGAGAATTGTGGGTTGAGCACTAATAACAGTTCATATAACTATCAGGTGGATAATGATCAGAAGTCTAGTCTTCCAGCCTTGGTCTCAGTTTCTCCAGATTGCACCAGTGGATACCAAATTGAGACTACTACTAAGAATAAGAACCAAAGCAGCAGTAGTAACATGTTTAGCAGCTGCTTCTCACCAACAACAAGCTCCTACTTGCAATCATGGGCAGAGCTTTTGGGCGATGAAGCTGTTAACAATTCCTTCATCAACGACTTTCTAGAACAGTAAGCAACTTCTTTTACTTCTAGCTAATTTTATTTTCAGTCTGTTTAATTATTTCTTACTGAAGTCAAACTTTTTTTTTTATTTCTTAACCTATAGTTATGACGACCGACTAATCTTAGTAATGGTTTACATCTTCTAGCTATTATATTTTTAAACTCTATTTTATATGGGTGATCTCGAGACACTGAATTAGCTTATAACATTTATTTGTTCAATTTATTTTGCAGATAGTCACAAATATTAGTCGAATTGCGTTACATGGGGAGCTCACATCATGCTAGAGGAAGCTGCCTGCAACTTGTTCAGTGTTTACTATACATATATAGACATACACAAACCCTAATATGTGTATTATTTGTGGGGAGAGGTTTTTTATTTATGGATTTTTATTTTTTCAGGGGATCGGTTGCAGCTGTGCAACTTGACTTTAATTACTTCTGTATTTGTGTGTACAAAAATACACTAAAGATTTGTTTGTACGACTAAATAAGTGAAAACCCTATTGTTTGTGTTTAATGTATATCTATGATATTCACATATATGCGTCCTACTTTTTTTGATTTTCGCGTTTTCTGTACCAGAAGATGTTCAGCTTATGTTGTCCATCGGATAAGATAGTTCTGAATTAGGCATATTGACCTTTCATTATCGTCCCATTCCAAGTCGACATGTTTTTTTTTTCCAATATGCGAATTTCAACTGTTTGGTGAAATGTAGCAGGCTTTTTTCTTGGACATATTCTGTAAGACTTATTTTAAGAAATGTGTGGAATAAAGGAATGCATAGATTATTGTGCCAAAATTGTTTAGAAGCATAGATTAATGTGCCAAAATTGATAGTTGATCATATAGTTTAATGTTTATTACGGAAATTCTTGGTTTGATCATTAAAAATTCACATAATTGGATGCTTATGCTTGTTTTAAGTAACTAAAAGTCATAAGTAGTTTAGATGGTTACTTATTAGGTAAGGTAGAGAAGGGTTTAAGTTTCTTGTGTGACAAGGCAACCTCATTGACTGTTTTGTATTGTTTCTTCATCACGCCTGCATCACTTTAACCTAACCATTTGATCATCTGTCAACCATCAGGTAGCGCAGCTGTTGCATTGTCCATGATCTGGACGGGAGGATATCCTCTAGCTTTTTGTCCTTCGCTAGCTAGCTAGTTTTGTAGGTAGGTGTTGGTAATGGGCAGGATAAGAGTAATTCTGTCCTAAGGGCATCCGCACCTGTTGGAGCATTTCTATCTCCTCGAGGACTTCCTCAAAGAGAAATTTCTATTACTATATTCATTGAACAGTATTAATATTTTTGTATGTTTTGTGTAGCAATCACTATTACAGAAGGGACCTTATGCAACGGTTCTGAGGTATCTTATGCAACGGTTCCTCATCCGTTGCATAAGGTCCATACCTTATGCCACGGTTCCATAAATAAATAAAATAACCTTATGCCACGGTTAATGACATCCTGTGGAGAACTTTCTATTACTATTCACAAATAAATAAATAAAATTGAAGTTTTTTTCCCACCCATTAGATCGTGTGTAAAAATTGATCATTAATTTAGCCAAGTTTCGACAAGATTTAAAAGTTACTATCACTACAAAATTTTAAAAGGATTTAAAGCATGTTCAACAAACTTGGCAGATGAAAATGAGCAACCATGGCACGCAGACACACAATGCAAACCCAATGTCAATGCTGGTCACATTCTTATCAATTAAATTTCTTTTAGCTGCAGCTGGTGCGTGGAAATACCCAATGCCATCACTTTCTCAGCTTGTTATCGATGGCACTCCTATAAGACAGCAGCCATTCCCATGGTAGTCAAAATCATCGTTATCAAAGTCTCAGCAGACGCAAGTGCGTCTCGATCATTAAGCTTGATGAAGCAGACATAATGCCCAATTCCTACCATTTTCATTTTCATTATCCTAGCTGCACACACTTCACTCTAGTTCTGAAACTCGACAGCGCTGATTGCAAAGTGCAAATCTGGATCTTAGGCTCAGGAAGTGCAGTGGGAGAATGCTAGCTCTATATGCTCAACTCTATTAACAAATGATGTCTGTCTCTTCTTCTTACTCTTTGAAACTGTGAAACACAACCCATCGTGCATGCAAAGTTTCACCGCGTTCCAACACTTTCCTCCCTAACATGCCAAACAATCAACACAAAACATCACTACTCGGACACAAGCATACACACAACGCAACATGTTAGCTGTAACATCATAAAACTACACATAAATCGGAAGAAGAATGAAAGTAGAGAAGAAAGCGGAGAAGAAAGAAAATATAGGGAAAAATAGCAAGAAATTTTTTTACATGGAAAATGAAATTTTCTCTTTTTTGTGTTTGGTTGTACATGGAAAAGTTAATGGAAAATTTGATTAAAAATAATAGCATGTTTGGTTCACAAGAAAATAACAAGGAAAGAAAATACAACTTAAAGTATACTTTGCTTTTAATGATAAACAAAATTTTGAACTTATATTTATAATGCCAAAAAAATCTTATTTGCAAAGGACAAGATAATTTCTTGATGCTCGAAACCAATTGCATATATTATAATTTAAATATACTTGTTATTTGGATTAATGACCTCGCCACATAAAAGAGTTCGGAAACTAACTTCATAGCCGATAGTTCAAATGAAAACATGAAGAAAAAACCTATCAATATCTACAAAATTGTCCGCAGAGAAACTCTAACCAAACACCAAGGCCAGAACCTAGTAGATTGACAGGGTATGGTGAGCTTCTGTCAAATATTGATGAATGCATAATAGCCACTCACATAATCCTGCTGCGAAAAAATTCTTTTAATTTACCAAAATTCATTCAATTTACCAAAAGTTTCAGCACTGGCTAAAAAATTGAATCCCTCAATACGTTCAACATCTAAGAATAACAACATGGCATCATGCTCTAAAATTTTCTGCTTCAGCCCATCTTTATCATACTCTGAGTACAAATCTAATGATGTCCTATCTTCATAATTTCAAGCGCTGCTGCTGACATCTTCACCCAACTCCCGCATAGAGCAATACCCGGGCATGTATCGTTCCACTTGCACTTCTGATCCCATCCCTCCAAATTAACCAACAAAAGTCTCAGTACAGCCACAAAGACTGCAACATGTGATGCATAACATCATGAAGCATCCAAAATACAAATATAAACCATAACGAAAGACATAATAAATTATCGTATTGGGTTCAGCGCAGTCAACACATCGAAAAAATGTTGCCAGTATACGCTTTCAGCAGTGCAATAAAAATTGACGAAGCAAACAGAGTGTTTGAAGAGACCATAAAAAACGTAAGTTTAGGAAAATCTAAATACCTGAAAAAAAGAACAGTCAACATATTCTCTGGCAACCAAAGAGCTCCAACAAGCCAAGCCATATCCAATTTTCTATCTTTCAAAACTATTAATGACTTTCTAATCTAAGGGATTAAAACTACACTGTCAACAACACTAATAACGCAACTGTCTATTAAAAAATTTTACACCAAGAAAACTCCCAGACTAGATACTTCCCAAATAAAACACACAATTGGGGGGAAGACATGAATCTTAAACTGAACCTCAAAACACCAAAAACCAAAAAAAAAAACTCCAGAAATTCTAACAAAAATATGAGATGAAGAAATCAACCTTACAACAATGCTTCAATGGACTCAAACCATCAATCTCAACCTCCAACCGAAATTCCACCTTCTGATAAACTTTGAAAAATTACAGACAGATACAAACAGAGCCAGAATCTATCAAAAGCCCAGTAGCTTAGAGCATCCTCCGATGGCCGAACCTCCGACGATTCCGATCTGTTGTTCAAAACCAGACTCACTATGAAATTACTTGCCCTAAATGAAATAAATCATGTTTCAGAAACCCAAATCGATCATATAGTTTCTCGAATCACCTGCCGAATCGAACTTAACGAAAGCTTGTTGATTCCGCTTCGGAGTCGATTGGGCCAAGGAGAAATTGACCGCCTCTCACCTGGTTTCATTGCGTCGTTTGAAAAGAAATCGAAAAGAAGAAAATGGATCGACGAATCGGCGGATTCTTACTTTCCTCTCATTTTTTGGTGGAATTATTTTGAGAAAAATCGGCTGAATTTTCTAACCTATTTTCACGTTATTTTTCTTTCTTATTTATTTTCCTGGTAACCAAACAGTCTAATTACACTTTCCATCCCAAAAACTTTATTTTCCCACTTATTTTCTTGCAACCAAACAGGGAGTTAGGTAAGCAATTTTGTAATACAATAGGTAAAGTTGGACTGCCGAAAAATTAATCAAATGTATCGTCATCAATTCTTGAATCAAAACACCAGCTCTCAGATCTCTTACAAAATACACAAACACATGCCTAGCAAAACTACGTAATTGTTCAGATAGTGGCTGAAACTATATATATCACGATAAACACAAGATCAAATCCACCTAAAACCCTAAACGCATAGAAAGATCAGACAGCCTCAAAATCATCGATCCATCATTGGAGATAAGATTGGTACACGTACAATTATACAAAACAACAAATCAGAGTCACAATTATTACAATCTCCTAACCAAATCCAATCAAAGATATGCTTCGAATTAGAAAAGGTGAAAGGGGTAATGAATGTTAAATTATTTTATAATTCAATGTTTAGAGTATCATGTAAATAGTTTGAAATTTGTATGCTATCATAATTTATAAGTTAATATTAAAGTGATCTATTATATAGTTGATTCTAGAGTATATAAATTAAGGTCATGAAATATTTAAATATATGTGTAAATGTCAGTTCAATAATTACGCTTCTTTTGAGGGGGGGATTCGTTAATATTGAAATTATAGCGATTATGTACAACGATATAAATTGGCAGTGGTCTCCGGTCGTCTTACGTATCACTCTCAGTTTTATTTCTCTCTCAAAATATTACTGGTGAAGGGATGTGCATCAAAGACCGGAAGTACCACTGCCTGTCAAAGTCTAGTGAAGTTTCAGAGTTCATCTATGGAACCAGGTCAGATCAATTCAATACTTTAATAACATGAATAAGAGGTATTACGATCCTGGGACACATGAGATTCATCTAACAAATGGTATCAGTCGCACCCAATTTTGTGTTAGTCGAGCATATTCTGATATGTTTACTGATTAAATTAAATAAACATATATGATCTGGTCTGGGTTCTCGGTTTCGTTATCCGCCGCAACACACGAGATTCGTCGGGTAAACTACCGGAACCACTCCACAACTGCCAAGTAACTATCTGAAAATGTCCGGGAACCACCGGTAACCGGCGTAAACCGTCAGTAACCGCTCCAAAATTACCGGTTACTGCCTGGAGCCTGCTATCATTGCCCCGCCAAAAATCTGCTGCTTCGCTGTGTGATTCAAGGTTTCGTTTCGGACATTCGCCAGTTAACCTGAGTATGTGCCGATACTTGCTCTCGACATCTTGATGTCTCCGATGTGCTTGCTCAACCTCCCGACTTCGGATGGTGACACTGCTTCGTTCGAGCCAGTCGGATAAGCTTGGATCCATTATGATGAAGCTGTCGGATATCGACTCCGATCTTCTCTTCTTGACGGGATCCATGGAGGGAATGACGGCTACGTCGCTGGATTCCGTTTCATGCTTAGACCAATTTTGGATGCACTACTCTCGCGTTTATGCCGGAATAAGATGTCGGACTTGGCGATGAAACGCATGGATGCCAAAACTCTGATTGAATATTTTTCGGTTGCGATAAAATTGCGTGAATGTTGATGGCGGATTGGTTTTGCTGGGTCAAAATAAATTACGCAGTCTTTTATTATTATTTTATTTAATTGATGTGATTTAGTGGCTGCATGAAACCCTAATTAATTTGGGCCATATGGATTTTAATTAATGGGCTGTCAAATGAACCGGTTGCCGTTCAGTGATAATTGAACCAATTTGGTTCATTTAAAATCTAATATGGTTCGGCCCATTAAGGGAATTGATTTAATGTGGTCCACTTTTGCTATTCGATTCAATTAAAACTGACTCAATTAAAGTGATTTGGACTGGTTTGGTTTTGTTGTTCAATTCAAATTCGCTTCGGTCATAATGTGATGAATTACTGAAAATTAAAGTTATATATATGTATGACATATGTTTTCATTTTTTGGGCCACACTTTTTTTTGATTATTTTTTTGGGTCATACTTAGAGTGTATTAATTAAAGCATAATTGTCACAAAAAGTGACCTCTAATGTACATGACGGATATTGGATACGATTATGTATGTAATTTACATGGATAATTAATTGGCCCCAAGAAAAATTATTATCTAATGTAATTACATACATATCTGTGGTAATGACATGTGATGATTATCAGGATGAACTTGGTGTGAATAATTAGTACATCCAAAGATGGCTATTTATTTGACACCGTTTATCAACAATGTTTGATTACTACAACAAGAGTATCACTTACAGCCAATAGTATTATCCAAAGATTTACTGTTAATGTTGTGCTGTGTTTCTTGATATGTCATATTTATTTATATATGCATTACGTGAGCTTGAAAATTGACCTATATCTTGTTCTTTCTTTCAGCTCACATGTCTGCTAGTTCAGTTACTGCCAACATAAGTAATGTCCCTATGCTTAACAGGAAAAACTTCAAGGACTGGAAAGAGAACATTATGATTCTTTTGGGCTCCATGGATCTTGACTTGGCATTAAGGGAGCCTAAGCCGGATGCTATCACTGACACTAGTAGTGAATCCGATCAGGTCCATATGGTAACGAGGGAGCGTTCCACCAGGCTGAGTTTGATGATCATTCGTCGCGGCATTCCAGAGGCATTTAGGAGTGCAGGGCCTGATGAGGATACCACTGCTAAGGACTATCTTGCTGCAATAGAGAAGCGCTTTGTCAAGAATGATAAAGCTGAGACAAGTGTGCTTTTAGCAAAGTTGATCGCTATGAGGTACTCTGGAAAGGGTAATATAAGGGAGTACATCATGGAGATGTCCAATCTTGCTTCAAAACTTGAGAATTTGAAGCTCAACTTATGAGAGGATTTACTGGTGCACTTAGTATTGATATATCTTCCTGGACAGTGTATCCAGTTTAACGTTTCTTACAACTGTCAGAAGGAGAAATGATCTCTTAAAGAGCTCATTCATTTTGTGTCCAAGAGGAAGAGAGGTTGAAGCAAGACATGAAAGAAAGTGCTTACTTCACCCGCACTGCTAAAGACAAGGGAAAAAGAAAGGTTGAGGATTATAGAGCTGCTGCTTCTGAGAGTCCATCTTTCAAGAAGATGCAAGTTATTTGCTACTTCTGTGAGAAGACTGGGCACACAAAGAAGGATTGCCATAAGGTTTAAGATGAATATACCATGAAAAATGAATTCGGGGACAGCACAAGGCGCTTCAACTTATGCTTCCCCTTCTCGAGTTCAGCCGGCGGGTTAAGCAGATCAATATCGTTTGGGAGAGTCTGAAAACACAAAGTCAGAATAACATTCAATCAAACAACAATAAAATCCCTAACTTATCAAACAAATTGAAAACTTGAAACCACACACCATCTTGGCTAGCAGAGCAATACGACTTTCACGAGATGCGCAGAGACGATGCATCCGAATTAGGGTTTCTACGAAGTGAAGATCTTTTATACATCATACAAAGACACATTGATAACAGGAACCGGCTTCGGGCGTTTTACAGGCGGAGCCTTCGTCTTACCCACCGGACTGTCCAGCTTCGACGGTGGTCGGCCGTCTTCCCCACCGGATTGTCCAGCCTCGCTGATCTCCTTCATCGTTCTCTTCTTCGGAGGAGCCATGGATCGAGTGAGGGATTTTGAAGAGAGAAATCGGCTGAGGCGTAGAGAGAGATCGAGTGAGGCGTAGTGTGGTGTCGGTGTGAAACCCTAAGGCATAGTGTGGGTGTTGTTCTTTACTTAAAAAAAAATTTGTTACCAAACGACTACGTTTTATGCAACACCAAACACTTAAAATCTCCTATCTATCTACACTTAAAATCTCCTATCTATCTACACCAAACACGTGTCCCCTATCTATCTACACATATTTATTTTTTATAAATAAAATGACAGCTGCTTTTGTTTTGGGGGGAAAACTACTTGTGTGTTTTTGGCGTGGAGGGCATCTGAAAAAATCTGGCAATCTTACACGAAATCTGTTGTCATACACAGTCGTATAAGATAAAAGTGGTTGACCAAACAAAAGTACGACAAACTAAATGATCCATCGTTTTTAACTGGCATTCATTATTCAAAAAGTACAGTTGCCAGAATTTCCGGACATGCCTTCTTAAGGGACGACATCATTTGATGTGCCGCTTTAGCATTTGTCTCGTATGCACACTTATACGACCGTGTTAGATGTGTCGTTTTAGCTATTGTCAGGTATGACATCATATACGACACGCGTTAATATGTCGCTTTACGAATGTCGCTTAGGATTTTCTTACACGACATCACTCAAAATTAATGTCGCATAGGCGGTCATATGCGACTACTGCATATACGACAAACGCAATGACAGTCGTATAATATGTAAAATGGTGTAGTGGCGGATTAATCGGTTTTCTATTTATACATTATTTTGTATTTGTTAATATTAAAAATTTATATAAATGTTGTTCAAATATATAATTATGTTATACAAACTGAAAAAATAGAGCAAGAGATCAGATTTTATGATCATTAGCAGTAGCAGGATCAATCCTAACCTAACCATAAAACATCACATAAATCATAATAATTAATAACTAACAGGTTACCAACATGGCAACATGTAATACTAATAACTAATAAGTAAATAACTCCAACTCAATCCCTAATTCAGACATTAGCTGCACCTTTGCAATCAAAAGGACAACCCGGTGATAATCAAACAGTTTAAAAGATATAAGAGAGACAACACTTGGATGAGTAGTAAGAAAATTAAACAAGACTACATCAAGAATCTAAGAAATCCATACCACTGCCAACATAAATCAAAACAACATAAACAAGTTACTAAACGAAGTCTACTCAAATTCTTCTTCTCCATAATTTCCAAATACTTCCTCATTAACTCGAATTCATAGTTCATATCTTCTTCTTCCTCCTCATCCGAGACAAATTCTTCTTCAAGCTCTCTTATTTGCAATATGTCCAGTGGCGGACCCACGGTTAAATTTTATTGGGGGCATAACCGAAGTTTAGAGAAATTGATGGGGGCAACAAGGGTATTTCCTAAGAATATTAACATAAATTTGTCTAATTAATCTTAAATAAAAGAACAATTGTAAAAATTGATGGGGGCAAATGACCCCATGTTCAACGTAGGTCCGCCATTGAATATGTCCTTGTGTCCTCATCGTCCTCATCGTCATCTTCTTATCTTGACCATCTTTAATAGCTTTCAAGCATTTGGCTTTATCCTCGTCTGAACTTAGCTTACAACCAAAGACATTTTCCTTAATGTTTGCAATATGTTGCTTAATCCGGTAGATACCACCACTAAATAAATTATTGCATAAAAGACACTTCAATTTATCTGAATTCAATGGATCGGCTCTAACCGCATATTGCCAACCTACATCACCTGATTTGGCCTTCAAATTTGATTCACCTTGGCTGTGTAACGCTCTGCTGCTGTAGAAGATGCAACGGAAGATATAGTGCCAGTGCCAGCCATGCATATCTATCAAAATTAACCATTGGATGAGTTATAAAATGTCAAACAGTTTTGTAATGAAATAAAAAACCCATTTCAAAATCAATGTCACCATCTGCGCTTTCATCTCCTAATCCCAAGTCTTAACAAATCACAGCAACAACCAACAAGTATACAATGGTCAATGAGTATTCTGAACCAATTACATGGCATCACCAAAGGCTATAGATCAATCCAGACTGACGGAAAAAAAGAACACAAGTCACAGTGAAGGCGACAAAGCGTGATGAAATTAATGGAACAGAAACAACGAAAACATTTTTTTACCAGGCAGATAAATCCGACGACGAACGTGAGCAAAGTAGTAGCTGGATTTCAAGATGGACGCGGATTGGGGAAGAGAAGCACGAAGCGCTCTGTAGGGAACCTTAATCGACCAGTTTCAATTTCATTTAATTTAATTAAGTTTCAATACTAGGAAACGGATTAATCGGCGCCCAGCCTCTTCAATTGCCGATTAGACGCCGCCTAGGAGGCTGGAAATCGCCACCCCGATTTGTTACTCCGACTTGGTTAAAATCGAGTCGATTTCAAGAAAAATGCCGCCTAGGCGGGGATTTTTAGAACACTGGGCTCGGCCCATTAAAGGAATTGATTTAATGTGGTCTACTTTTGTTATTCGGTCCAATTACAACTGACTCAATTAAAGTGATTTGGACTTGTTTGGTTTTGCTGTTCAATTCAAATTTCGGTTACACTTATAATGGGATGAATTACTGAAAATGGACTTGTTTGGTTTTGCTGTTCAATTCAAATTTCGGTTACACTTATAATGGGATGAATTACTGAAAATTAAAGGTATATACATATATGATATATGTTTTCATTTTTTGGGTCACACTTTTTTTGATAACTTTTTTGGGTCATACTTAGAGTGTATTAATTAAAGCATAATTGTCACAAAAAGTGACCTCTAATGTGTAAGTTAATACATGACGGATGTTGGATAGGATTATGTATGTAATTTACATGGATAATTAATTGGCTACAAGGAAAATTATTATCTAATGTAATTATATACATATATATGTGGTAATGACATGTGATGATTGTCAGGATGAACTTGGTGTGAATAATTAGTATATCCAAAGATGGCTATTTATTTAACACCGTTTATCAACAATGTTTGATTACTACAACAAGAGTATCACTTACAGTCAATAGTACTATCCAAAGATTTGCTATTAATGTTGTGATGGGTATCTTGATATGTCATATTTATTTATATATGCATTATGTGAGCTTGAAAATTGACCTATATCTTGTTCTTTCTTTCAGCTTACATGTCTGCTAGTTCAGTTACTGCCAACATAAGTAATGTCCATATGCTTAACGAGACAAACTTCAAGGACTGGAAAGAGAACATTATGATTCTCTTGGGTTACATGCATCTTGATTTGGCATTAAGGGAGCCTAAGCCAAATGCTTTCACTGACACTAGCAGTGAATCCGATCAGGTCCATATGGTAACGTGGGAGCGTTCCACCAGGCTGCGTTTGATGATCATTCGTCGCGGCATTCCAGTGGTATTTAGGAGTGCGGTGCCTGATGAGGATACCACTGCTAAGGACTATCTTGCTGCAATAGATAAGCACTTTGTCAAGAATGATAAAGCTGAGACAAGTGTGCTTTTAGCAAAGTTGATCGCTATGAGGTACTCTGGAAAGGGTAATATCATGGAGTACATCATGGAGATGTCCAATCTTGCTTCGAAACTTGAGAATTTGAAGATCAAGTTATCAGAGGATTTACTGGTGCACTTAGTATTGATATCTCTTTCTGGACAGTGTAGCCAGTTTAAGGTTTTTTTACAACTGTCAGAAGGAGAAATGATCTCTTAATGAGCTTATTCATTTTGTGTCAAAGAGGAAGAGAGGTTGAAGCAATACATGAAAGAAAGTGCTTGCTTCACCCGCACTGCTAAAGACAAGGGAAAAAGAAAGGTTGAGGATTATAGAGGTGCTGCTTCTGAGAGTCCATCTTTCAAGAAGAGGAAGGTTATTTGCTACTTCTGTGAGAAGACTGGACACACAAAGCAGGATTGCCATAATATGCAGCTTAGCTGCTTAAAAAGGGTAACTTCCTTGCTTTATTTTCTTCTGAAGTTAATTTATCTTCAGTATTAAGAAATACATTGTGATTATTAATCACATATGTGTTTCAATGCAGGGTTGTCTGAGCTTCCCAAGCCAAGTGATGCTGAAAGACGCATCTATTTCGTTGATGGTCAGTCCGTGGAAATGGAAGCAATAGGGCACTTCAGATTATTGTTATTTTCTGGTCATTTTTTGAATTTGATGGATACTTTTAATGTACCGTGTTTTAGACAAAACTTAATTTCTATTTCTGTTTGGACAAATCTGGTTACGCTTGTTCATTTTGGAAATCAGAAATTTAATTTATCCATCAATTCGAATGTTATTGGGGCCAGTTTATTTAAAGTTTATAATAATCTGTATATGTTGAAAATTATTTAATCATCTCCCTGCATGTGAAATTTGTCTTTGGACATGTTTAAATAATTTACTGCTGAAGTTGAGTGACAATTCAACTCAAGAATAAAGGGCGTTATATTTGACTATGGTGGTGAATACTACATTAGTTATGACAAATCAAGTGAACGATGTCCATGACTATTTGCTATACACCTAGAGAAATACGACTCTAGTTGAAGCATTAAAGAAAGCTCCTTATATCCTAATAATACAGTTTACTATCCCACTAGTAAGTTAAGTTTTATTGGATAATCAGTCCAATCAAATGCTTTCAGATTTACTATCCCACTAGTATGTTAAGTTTTGGACGAGAATCACAACATTTTGAGGATGTTGAGTTTGGGGGGGGGGGGGGGGGGGGGAGAATCATATTAGAAATATTGTTCAACCCAGACTGAGAATCAGAACAGTATTCCTGAAGTACAAACTCAACAATCTTCGGATGATACGTAATCTAAGGAAATTCATTTATGGATTAATACAGGCTTCTCGTTTGTGATACTTTAAGTTTCATCAAGTGGTGGTCTCATATGATTTTGAGACAAACTTAATGGATGTATATGTGTATCACTCGTTCAGTGGGAGTACGGTAATTTTCCTTATACACTGTCCGTTATAGGAGACAAATTATGTCTCAATCAGTGCCCTAATAAAGTACTCTAGAAATTGAGGAAATACAAAAGGTTCATAACAGTTGAGCCTTATGGAGACTTATTAGGTATGTATGCGACCAGATGTTGTGTACATCATTTTTCATGTTAGGCAGACATATAAGCAACCCTTGAGTGGATCATTGGGTAGCAGTCATGAAAGTTGTTGGGTTCTTAAAGAGAACAAAAGATTATATGCTCACATAAAGGAAATCGGATAAGTTGGAGATCATTAGGTATTCTGATTCTGATTTCGTTTTCACGAGTTGCAAATATGGTTAAAGATCAACGTTTAGTTATGAGATATCTGATTAGGAAATATGACTGTGAAATATTGTCACAAGATTTCACTTTATAGAAGGTATTGAAAGACCATTAAGGATATTGTGACAATAATCGACAGTATATTCCAATAAAGTACAGAGTGGTTAGATTCACATAGAGCACTTAGGGACCAAACTCCATGATTATCACCACAGGTCTTTCAAGAGCATATTGCTCACAACTGTGTAATCAAATTTGGAGGATATCCGAATTTAGTAGGAGTTTGTGTTGTAATCATGTTTTGCTCAATGTTGTATATGGATCCTATACATTTGGGTTCTGCAGAAATAAATTGTACATTGCACTCTGTTATATTTTTGTTTTAAGGACTGATCTTCATAAAGTTAAGGTGACCAGTTAGAAATAGGCATGTGTATATCACAGTTCATGTAATTTCCATGATACACATCCATGAATGATATGTGTTATTCTGTTATGCTAATATACGTGACAAGTTCGGTCCCGTAACGATTAATGCTACGAATGTTGGCTTGATCCTATGTTAGTATAATTGATGGACGAGATTGTTTAGGATGTACTCTATATGATAGCACATTTGATATCACTAAGGTTACACATATAGTTGGATTTACATTTATGATCCAGTGGGAGATTGTTAAATTATTTTATAATCTAATGTTTGGATCATAATGTAAATAACTTGAAATGTGTATGCTATCATAGTTTATAAGGAAAATTTTCCAAATTGCTAAAAAATCAACATTCAATTCCAATTTTACACAATCTTTAAATTGATTTCCCAATTTACACTAGTTTTCTAAGTCGCTGTTAGGAACGACGTCTTAACATTAAGACGCTCCCAGCAACAACGTTTTAAGCTGAGTGGCATTTTAATGTGAGTCAGTAGGCTGACGTGGATCGTTTGAATTTATTTTTTTATTAAGACGCCGTCTCGAGGAGCAGCTTATGTGTATCTAAGTTTCGAGCCCTAAGTTTTCTCTTCATCCTTCCGTTACGAACAAAATTCCAAAAATCGAATTTGTCGCGTGTCTGTCGTTCTCTTCATCTTCATCCTTCTGTTGCATGTCCAGTCGTCGTTCGTCGCCTGTCCTTCTGCGATTTCCTTCTTTGATCGGCCGACTCGCGTGGTTCTTCGACTCGCGTCTCTTCACTCGAAAATTTTCCAGTAATATCCTTGATACATTCTAACGATTGCAATGCTAAATTGAATGGTGGTAGTGCAGATGTAGGTTGGTCAACTTTGAGAATATTTCGTTCGAAAATCAGTTTGAATGTAGATGTAGTGTAGATACTCTTGGTCTATTGTTCGCTCAAATATACATGGCTTTGAGTTCAGTGCTGTCATTGGTGGAATTATGTTTTGTTTCATGTTATTTTCAGTTGGTTCATTGTTTCATGTTGTTTTGTCGATGTTGTTTTCTTAACTATTTATGTTGTGGCTAATTTTTTTATCTTTACAATCTTTTTTAGCAATGGATATTGATGAAATCAATGAAACGACAATGTCAACTATAGAAGTATTTGAAATTCCCACACACGACGAGTTTGATAGAGATTATCTAGAGGACCTTGATATTGATGGTGAGGAAGGGTATATGGAAGTACCCATCGGCGTTGATGAAGATAATAACTCCCTTTGGGATTTCCCACCGTTCAATGATGTTTCGGCTTGCATTAACCATCCAGCGATAGACGACCACAGGTCTCACAATAAACAGTTCAATACGAAAGAGCTGCGCAAATATGGACTATTTTTTAGCAAGGAGTCTCTTATATATGCTTGTCAGAGATATTCCATTAAACAATGTCGTGAGTATGGCGTTAGATATTCGGATACAAAACGAATGCTACTCGAATGCCGCAGAGGTAAGGATAAATGTCAATTGGAATTACGAGTTTTGAAGATGAAGAAGAAGAAGGAAGGTATGTGGAGAATCACCACATACGGTGGAGATCATACATGTGAGGTTGATATTATCCGCCCTGACAACGTCCATTTGAACAAACACTTTATTGGAATGGACATAAAAGACTTAATTCGAGAGGATTTGAGATATAGTCCTAAGCAAGTGAGGGAGTTGATGCGATCAAAGTATGGGTACAAGATAAGTTACATAAAAGCTTGGAAAGCACGCCAAAAAGCCTTCATTTATTTATTTGAAGAGCGGGATGAATCGTTCGCAAAATTACCGGCTTACATGGACGTGCTTAAAGAGACCAATCCCGGTAGTATTGTTGATTGGGATAAATCGACGCTTGATAGTGGCAATGCAAGCGTGAATAGAGTATTTTGGGCATTTAGTCCGGCTATTAATGGCTTCACCCATTGTCGTCCCGTCATTTCTATTGACGCAACTCATTTGAACGTGAAGTGGAAAGGGGTTTTAATGATTGCGGGCGCTCTCGACGCGGAAAATGAAATTCTCCCTCTTGCTTATGCATTGGTAGAGAGTGAAAACATCGATTGTTGGAAGTGGTTCATGACGTGCATTCGAAATGGCGTCACACAACGAGAAGGATTATGCATTATTTCCGATAGACACGCATGAATAATGCGAGTCATGGAAGACGATGATTGGAAGCCACAGAAGGCTTATCACCGTATTTGCATAAGGCATTTTGCATTCAATTTCAATCTAAGGTGAAGTGTATGGCCAAAAAAGCATTACTTACTAGCATTGGCTATGAAGCAGCGGCTTAGTCCTGTGATAACACAAGCCACAAAACAAACCCACTGAGATTGAAAGCTATTAAAACGCTTCTAGTGACAGCGTCTTAAGAATAAAATGATGTGGCAGACATCGGCTTAGTCCTACGAAAATACAATGCTTCTGACCTGCCACTGAGTATGTATTAAGTCGGTCGGCTGAGTATAAGCCGCTGTAGCGGACAGCGGCTACTGTCTCTTTGGCAATATTATGCCACATAACTGGTATTTACGGCGTGAAAGACCACTCAGCTTAAGACGTTGTTGCTGGGAGCGTCTTAAATCTTAATGTTAAGATGCCGTTCGGGACGACGTCTTAGAAAACTAGTGTAAATTGGGAAACCAATCTAGAGATTGTGTAAAATTGGAATTGAATGTTGATTTTTTAGCAATTTGAAAAAATTTCCAGTTTATAAGTCAATATTAAAGTTATATATTATATAGTTGACTATAGAGTATATAAATTAAGGTGATCTACAAATATTTAAATATATGTGTACATGTCAGTTCAATAATTACGCTTCTTTTGAGGGGAAGGATTCGTAAATATTGAAATTATAGCGGTTATGTATAACGCTATAAATTGGCAGTAGTCCCCAATCTTACGTATCGCTCTCGGTTTTATTTCTCTCTCAAAATATTACTAGTGAAAGGATGTGCGTCAAAGACTGGAAGTACCACTGCGAAGCTGTCAAAGTCCAGTGAAGTCTCAGAGTTCATCCATGGAATCAGGTCAGATCAATTCAAAGCTTTATTAACATGGATATGTGGTATTACGATCCTGGTACATGAGATTCATCTAACAGTGAACGAATCAAACCTGGAATCTCCAATCGCCTGCAAAATCAACCATATCTTTTGTTGCGAGATCTACAAATTAAACCAAAAGCGGACAAAACAAGACAATACACAAATTGTGAGAACTCACTAGATTAAACCTAATCGGCTAAATATAGATCTACATATTGACGAACGAAATCAAAATCGAACCTGAATGCGTTGGAAACAGTGAGGAATTGAAGTGGTGGGAGGCATAACCTGTCGCCCGGAAGAAACTAACTAATTTCAGACCCATCCCCGCGCAATCCAACTGACTTGGAGAACGTCCGCTCAAACGTTCTCCTCGAACACGTCCTCGCGAATGTTCTGGGCAGCGGACGTTCTCTATTAACCGCTGCATAATTTTGTGTCCCCGAACGTCCCAAAATCTTCCCTCGAACGTCCCCAAATCCGAACCGCTGCATATGCCCTAAGAGGAAACTTTGAGAGTAGGCTTGGACAATTTTTTTCTTGACTTAATGTATAGTGTGCGGTTAGGGTAGGACAATTTTTTTATATCCAGTGAGTGACCCATGGGCCGAGTCATATTAAGGTAGGGTCGAGGGTCGTGTAGGATGAGTTCAAAACTTAATTTGAAGTACAGATTCAAAAGGTGATTAAAAATTGTGTAGGGTATGATAGTGTAGGGCAGAATAGAGGAACAAGGTTTGGAAAGAGGCAGGGCAGGAGGTAAGGTAGAATTTTTTTTATGTTCCCAGCCTGACTTAATGGGAATAGTATTGGGGACATGGTTGGACAGAGTATGTATAGGTCCGACGTGTAAGGGTGACAATACGTGTAGGAAACATCCACGTGTGAGGAGGGACGAGGAAGAGGGAAAGGAAAATGAGGAGGAAAGTTCTAACAAAATTGTGAGAGAAATGGTATCCTCAGAACTCGAACCCGGGATGTAAGGAATCGTATGTGACTCCTTAACCAACAGACCAATACCCTGTTGTCATACTAGAGTTTCAAAAACTCTAATGAAAAATGTAATTAATTAAACATTTTATTTTTGCTGCCTCAATCGATCAATTTTTTTTTTGATGGTGTAATCAATCAAACATTTGAATACGAGTTATTTTAATTTTGAAGAACATTTTGTTTGTTTCATCAATATTCAATTTACTGGTCTGAAACTCTATCAAAAAAAACTTACGGGTCTGAAATTATTAATAAAGAGATAGTCTTCATCAACAATTCAACTAATGCGAAAAAAGGTTTAGTCGAGTGGCTTGTACCCTTGATAATTTTTTAAGAGGTCAAGGGTTCGACTCCCTTGAATAGCATAATTTTCTCCACTTTTGTGGTTGAGTGTTTTCCTCCCTCGGGGAGGTGCTGTTCGTCCCGCCTCGGCGTGGACGTGTTGTCCCTCCTTTGCGGAGGTGTTGTTCGTCACATGTGGACGTGTTGTGTCCTGCAGGTGTTGCTTCGCCAGTCTACATGGATTCGTGAATACGCGTGTTTGCTTGTGGGTTTCAAGTTAGAAGGTGATTTAAGGCATGTGCTTCAACGGACTATTCAACTTGAGTGACGTGAGTTGCCCGTACTTCAGAGTTTAGTAATTCATATGTACCCGACGACGATGTTTTCGAGTTGTGCTTGATTTGTATGAATTGTAAACCGACAATCAAAAAAAACAATTCAACTAATATTTATCAAAAAAACAATTCAACTAATAATAGAAGAAAATGGAGAATGGCAAAGAAGGGGTATGAACTACCACTCATTACAAATCAAGGTCCGAACTATGAAAATTGACAATTAAGGGCAATTTCAAAATATTTTAATCTATATATAACACTTAACTGATGGAATATCACTCCGTCAATTAACAAAGTTAACTAAACGAATGAATTGAAAAAAGCTTATTGCCCTTGAAATTGAAGATTAAAATATTTTAAAATTGTCTTTAATTATCAATTTTCATAATTCAGATCGTAATTTGTCAATGGGTGATAGTTCATAGCCCTTTTATCATTTTACGAGAAAAAAAATCCCACCAACAATTTGAAAAATACACGAAAAAAAATAAATCGATAAAAAAAGAATCCGAATTTCTCTCTTTCTACTCTTAGAGCATCCGCAGCGGTAGAGTTCTCCACGAGCAACCAACGAGAAATTGCTCCAATTTGTGTGCAGCGGCAATTGCTCGACGATGATAAATTGCTTGGTGAGGACGAACGATCGAGGAGAAGTGCTTCCCGAGTAATTGCTGAAGGACGACCCAGGCGCGTCAGATTTGGAGAGGAAGAAGACGCGTGAAGCAAACAGAGGAAGAGAAACGCGTGTTAACGCGTGAAGAGAATCAGGCCCACTGGGCTAATTGTTTCAAACGGCATTATTTTAACGGGAATATTATTTGGTCCATTGGATCAATTTTAAGATCTCATCTAATGGTCTACAATAATTTGCAACGGGAATAAATTTTAAAATTCGAAAAAAATCGTAAAAAAACAGAAAAATATTTTTTGGGAAAATGAATTTATTTCATATAAATATGACAACTCATATGACTCTCATTGCACTCCAAATTATCTTTACAATATTATTTTCTTTCTCTCTCATATTCTACTCAAATTGTATCGATTTTATTTAGAGAAATGGCAACTCATTGGTGTATGTCCGAAGATGTGCAATTATGCATCTCTTATTGTCGCCAATCCACCGATCCAATTTCTGGCAACAAGCAAAGGGTTGACAAATTATGGGATAAAATTTACAGCGATTTTATAGCAAATTGGGCGGTGCGCAAAGATGAAGTGATTATGTCCTTAGAGCCAAGAACTCAATCGTCACTTATTTCTCGGTGGAACAAGTTGAAGCCAAACTTGATTAAATGGGGTTCATGTATTTCCTACGCAAGAAGGAATCCAGAATCCGGTGGTAATGTGCAAGACGAGGTAAATATGTAGTTTGATTTAATGTATTTGTATTATTTTAGAGTATATATCAATTTTAATATTATTTGTATTTTTATATAGATACGGAAAGCACAAACAATGTATGTTGCGGCAAAAAAGAAGACATTCATACACTTTGAATGTTGGGAAGAAGTTAAGATGCATCAAACTTTTGCACCTACACAACCCATTCCTCCACCAAATTATGGATACGAAGGTAGCCCCGTCATTGAAGAATTCCATGCAAGTGAAACGCCTACGGATCTTAGGTGTGATGATCCATTGTTTTCAACACCGGAAAGTAACCCTAGAAGTTCATCTAGTCTGGTTAGACCACCGGGAGTAAAAGCGGCTAAAGAAGCAAGAAGAAAGGGTAAAAAGATTGCAAGTCCAAGTACGCACTACAATGATGCTTTACAAACAATTGCGGACAATCAAAAAAAAGCAATAGACATTCAACAAAAGCAAATTGAGCTTGCTCAAAAGCATATGGAGCATACCCACAAAATGCAAGAACGCGACGTAAAGGTGAGAAAAATGGCGGAAGAGACTAAAATAATGCAATTGAATACGGATATAATGACCCCCAAGTCCAAGAAATACTTTTCAAAGAGGAAGGCCGCAATTTTACGAGAATACGAGGAAGATGAAGAGGAAGAGGAAGCTAATGAGGAAGGAGGGATTCACGATGAATACTTTACAAATTATTATCATCCTCGTAGCTAGACTATCAAATATTTCTGTTAACTATTATTGTCAAATGAAATGTTAATATTGTCCAATATTTCCTTTTATTCAAATCTAATACAAGACGATTGCCAGAAACGAAATGCTAGAAGTACATGAAGATTCATAATTGTTCACCAGTTTCTATATACCAGTTATGTTTCACCAAATCATTTTGAAGCTCGGTGTGCAGATAAGCTGAATGAAGATTGGTAAGACGTTCACCAAATGTTGGAGATTGATGAGCTCTTCCAATCGGATCATGACGAAGCCGATTACCATCTTGATCACTTGGCCCATCATAAACGGTAAATGCATTGCGTGGGTTGTACGGATCTTCTTCTTCAACTTCAATAAATTCTTCCTCAACAAATTCGTCCTCAACAATCATATTATGCATCACAATACAAGCTAGCATTATTGTTTTCAAAACACTTTTCTTATGACACATACCTGCATGACGTAAAATTGCCCATCGAGATTGTAAAATCCCAAAACATCTCTCCACGTCCTTTCGGTATGACTCTTGTTTTTTGGCAAATAATTTTTCAGCTTCACTTTCAGGATTGCGAATTGTTTTCACAAATGCGGAGTATCTTGGATATATTCCATCAGCCAAATAATATGTGTTGTCATACGTGCTTCCATTTACCTTATATGTCACTTTAGGGGTGATTCCTTCAAGATAAGAATCAAACACATCTGATTGGTGTAGCACATTGATATCATTTTGTGAGCCTGGCACACCAATAAAACTATGCCATATCCAAGTATCGTAGGATGCTACAGCCTCCAAAATAATTGTTGGCCGACTCTTGCGACCTGAATAGGATCCTTGCCACGCTGTTGGGCAATTCTTCCACTCCCAATGCATACAATCAATACTTCCTATCATACCTGGAAATCCTCGACGTTCAGCCCTTCTTAACAGGCGTGCTAAGTCAGCCTCATTTGGAGAGCGTAGATAGCGACTTCCATAATGTTCAACCACTTGACGACACCATTTCTTAAAACATTCAAGAGTTGTTGATTCGGCCATTCGTGAGATCTCAGCGCATTGATCAGCACATGAACCATGTGCTAACATTCGTATGGCAGCGGTCATCTTCTGCTCAGGAAGAAGGCCAAGAACTCCAGCAGCATCACATCTTTGATGCCAATATACATCATTATTACAAAGTGTAGTCTTTATTTGATTAAAAAGATTGCTACTCATACGATACCTCCGCCTGAAATCTCCTTCGGGGAAAATTGGTCTCTCAATGAAGTAGTCATCTAGTAGGTTCTGCCCCCTTGGCCCTCGTTGCCTTTCCCGATTTCGTTGTCGACGGGGTCTCGCCTCTTCTTCTTGAACACTCATTGTCGCTATTGTTACCGCATCCATAACAAATGAATTACTCATGTCATTCATTTCATTCATACTTTGTTGGAACAACTGAAAACTCTCATCGAAATTGTATGGATCCATTTTGTAGGTATGAAGAAAATTGAAGTAAGCAAGAAGATTTTTGATGTGGTTTTACAATATTTGTGAACTTCATTTTATAGAGATTTGTAGTTTATCCTCTGTTACACGTGGTTTGCTATGATTTGTCGAATATCTTATCGCAATCTCGTTGAATGGATAAAAATCTTATCAAAATTTAGATGAAAATTTTAATGATTGACGAAATATCTAATGAAATCTGGATGAATAATTGAAGGGAATAGTGTTTTTTCTAACATTTTAAAAATAAATATACATGAATAGTAATAGCAATTTCTCTCAAAGAATTCAATGGGTGCGTAAACTATACAGAATTACTGTTACTATTTGATGAATAGTAACAGAAATTGCTCTTAGAGAACATTCTCCCAGAGCAAATGAGTGCGGATGCTCTTAAGATAAAAATTCAGCAGATTTGAAATCTTGCAGAAAAGGGAAGGCAGCAACCTCGTAGACACACATTCCCCCGTGTCGTCTCCGTCTCGCTTCTTGCCGTGTCGTGTTTTCTTTCTGTCAATCTGTTAAGGGGGTTGGTCAGGCTGGCACGACCCGCAACTGGCTTGCGGCTGTTGTTATTTTCCCCAACTTCTGATTTACGATTCAATACAATTCCACAAGCTCCATATCGATTTAAAGATTTTCAATTTCTTTGATTTGAGCCCTAGAGAGAGAGAGAGAGAATCGAGGAATGGAGGTGGAGAAGCGTGTAAAGCCGGCTTCTTTGGGGTCGAAATTTCCTCTATCGTACGGGGAGATGATGGTGGCTTCTGGGGTTTTGCTGTCCTTCGGTGTTGGGTTGCTTGTGGTGTATTCGACGCTCCCTGATTCGGATTACAGCTTCCTCAAGCTGCCACACAATCTGGAGGATCTCCAAATCCTCAGGTTTGTTAATTCCCTGAGGTTTCAAGATTTGGTTTTTATTGGATGGTTTTGAGCTGGTGAGATTTTCAATTTGTTTGTGGGTACATTTTGCCCTTTTGTGACAATACTGAGTTTTTTTATCCATTTCTTCCCGTTTTAAAACTCACATTATCCAAAATAGGGCAATCGAGTTTCACATATCACATTTAACCTCTTTTTTATTGATTACCAACACGTTTCATTTCAACATACTAAGGGAGCTGCCGAACCAGTTATGTGAAAATAGGGAACACCGGTACCGGCCTAGGGCCTACCGGTATTATTAAAAAGAGGGCAAACGAGATATGTGAAACTCAAAAGTGAGAAAAACTGGACAATACTAGACTAGGTTTGTAGGTCGAAATGTGATTACAAATTAATTGAGCTTGCAAAATTGTACAGGAGTCGCATTGGGTAAATAAGAACTGAATGTCTACATTCATTTTTAGCCAAAAATTGAGCTATTATCAGCATCATTGCTGGAGCTTGAGTGTACAAAATGTTGCCGTCCGCCGCATTTGATTATGTTAAGAGTTCAATTGATTGCTACATAAGGAAATTGGGTTAACTAAAATCTGTAAAGGAAATTTTTGATGCACTGTGATTGTTGGATTTGTGTTTTGGCATATGATTGATGTTTGCAGGTTTTATGTGTTGGGCAGGGATCATCTGGATACATACACAAAGGATTACACTTTACAGGTTCTAGTGGGTTACTGCATTGTATACATATTTATGCAGACTTTCATGATCCCGGGGACTGTTTTCATGTCTCTGCTCGCCGGAGCTCTCTTTGGGGTTTTCAAAGGTGTGGCATTGGTAGTATTCAATGCAACAGCTGGCGCATCTTCATGTTTCTTCTTGTCGAAGTTGATAGGTCGCCCTCTTGTTATCTCAATGTGGCCTGATAAGCTGAGTTTTTTCCAAGCTCAGGTGAGTAACTATTGCTTAGATACCAATTTGAAATCATGGTGTCCTCAACCGCATGTTGTTACCAAAGGTGAAACTTATTATGTGGATATTTGTGATGCCAGGTGGCGAAAAGAAAGGGGCGGTTGCTGAACTACATGCTATTTCTTAGAGTGACTCCAACGCTACCAAACACATTCATTAACATGGCATCCCCGATAGTCGATGTGCCTTATCATACCTTTTTCCTTGCAACTACTATTGGACTGATTCCTGCTGCTTTTGTGACTGTGAAGGTACATATATGTGATGCATAGCTCAAAAAATATCCATATAAATTTTGCGAGAATGCGCCTATGATATGCTTCAAACTTAATCAGGTTCATTGTAGTTTACTCTAATGATTAAAATGTTTTTCGCGTATATGTAGGCTGGAATTGCTCTTGGAGACCTACGTTCGGTGGGTGACCTATACGACTTTCAATCCATTGCTACTTTGTTCCTCATTGGAATCATCTCGATCACACCCACACTATTAGGAAACGACAAGGAGAAACCGTAGACATTTGTTACAAAGTGGTGTAGATGTGTTCATGTTTCGGACACGCTACCCCACTCCACTGTGGATATCAGTTTCATCAAATGGCATGTGTACATGATGTGCGTAAGTTGTGTTCCTGGTAAGAACCATCTTGGTCTAATGGGTGGTAACTGGCCTTTTTGTTTTCACACAGTTGTGAGATTTGTGCATGTGGAAAGAGAGACAGGATATGAAATGCACAATTCTCTTGCTCCGCCTCTGGTGTACTTTCTCTCAAATATGTATGTATAAAGGCAGTTTATTCGAGCCCGTGTAGGCTTGTTTATAATAACTTTTTTCACTTGTTTACAAAAGCTTCACAGATAACAGGCCTCATTGAAGGTTTAGATTCAGATAATCGACCACATCCAAAATTGTTAGAATTGAGTTTTCATCTTGATTCGTTTTGTATAGGTGGAATCAAAACGTAAATTCGACTAAGTAAAATTATCAAGTTTACCTTATATTAAACTGTTAGGAAGCTTGTTGTTTCCTCATATTGGGCCTCTGATTATCTCGCCTGGGCTAAAGCATTGGATGACCCAAGTACAAGCTTGCTTTTGACAGCTCAGAGCCAGCTCAATTACAGCTGGATGTATCGGTCCATTAAAGAGCTTATGGTCACGTGGGATAAGTGTAGACCTGTACAAATTCGGGCTAGCCCAACCGGCCCGATTCGATCGCCTGGTCAACGAAACGGGTTTTGACAAGCACACAAGCCCGATGAACCGGGCCCGGTCCATATTTATTTAGGGTCGGGCTTGGACACATATTTTAGCCCGAACCGGATTAAAAGGCCCGCCCATTAACACGCAACAAAATAAACATTAATTTTTATATTTTAAAAAAAAAGAAAACTAATACTTAATTGTAATTAGTAAGAAATAAAAAAATATTTCTAATGTGTATTTTTGAAATCCAAAAGAAATAGACTCCAAAAATAAAATAGTTGAAAGTTTTAACAATGAAAATTATTCCCGACATTCCCCGTTAAAAACTTTGCTGAAATATTTTATGATTCTTTTGAAATGTTTAAAATTAGTGTGGGGAATATTTTGCATCTATCTAATATGCTATATCATCGTAATATAATGTTGTGCAAGAAAATTATTGTATTGTTATTTAAAATGTAGCAATACATATTTGTAGCGGGTTGGCCCAATGGGTAACCCGCCCTGACATATAGGGCGGGCTTAGACAAGATTAAGAGCCAGAATTGACCGGGCGGGTTAAGCCTAATCCGACTGTATGAGTATCCAACATAAAAGAGTATGGCCCGGACCCGAATTTGTGCAGGTCTAATTCATGGACATTATATTGTTAATATTTTGGATTAATCTATTAAGATACATCATTCGACATCAAGAATGTACTGTTGTTGTGCAGGGACTTATTTATTTTTATTCAAGTAATACAAGAAATTTAAATATATATTAATACATATTTATAGCGGGTTGGCCCGACGGGTAACCTGGTCCAGTAAATGGGCGGGCTTGGACACAATTTTGAGCCCGAATTGAACAGGCGGGTTTAGCCCGGTCCGGTTGTATGGGTTATAAAATATCAAATAGCTCGGACCGGACCCGGCCCGAACCCGCATTTGTGCAGGTCTAGATAAGTGCATGCGAGCCGTTAGATGCAAGTGATTATCAAAGGCTGATTTGCCTTGATATATAAGCATAGTTATGAAGATGGAAATCAGTCTTCTCAAGTTTAGGGTTTTTGATAGCCGAGCCTCCTGCGTATTCTCTCTTCATTTTTCAGAGAGAATCAACTCGATTTTGTGTGTGTTCTCGACAGATCTGGCCTTGTAGTTACTGATCTGAGTTGTGGTCATTGTAATAGGTAGATTTGAGAGTGGTTTCTATGCAAACCGAGAGAGCCGAGTGAATCTTGTGTGAGAAGAAGAGTGAGGCGAGCGAGAGAGCTCATATTTGTACTGTAAGGCATAAGCATGTACTGCTACGTTCCTCCCGGTTCTCTGATTGTTATCGTTCAAGTTTCTAGTGCATATCGAGCCAGATGAAGCTCAACGTGGATTATCCCGATTTTTGGGTTTGTTCTTTTCTTTACTTTTCGTTTCTGTTAAGATTTGAATGCGTAAATCTGAATTGAACTAGTTAGGATTTGGCTTAAAATTGAGAATGTAGATCGATCCGTTTCACTACAGTGGTATTTAGAGCTTGGTTATTTTGGAGTACTTCTTGAACTTCATATACACTGATAAAATACTTCATCTATTTTTCTTGCAGTAACTGAAGGTGGTAGGACGTGTTGAAGTCACTGCCTATGATGGCAAGAGTGACTTCAACATCTGGAAGGTGAAGATAAAGGCGCTGCTATCTCACCACAAGATGGCGATAGCACTGGAGAGGGATGAGAAGAAATGGAGTGATGAGCAGAAGGCAAAGAAGGTAGAAATAAATGAGGAGGCATTCAACCTCCTCATATTAAATTTAACTGATCATGTGATCAAAAAGGTTAGTACCTCTACTACTGCTCTAGATGTATGGACTAGGTTAGTCACCTTGTATTCAAACAAGCATGCTTCCAACCTAGCCTACTTGAAAGCCTCTGCCTTTGCCTTTAAGTTTGATAGTACTAAGTTGTGGATGACAATCTTGATGAGCTTTTGAAACTGACTTTGTTTCTTCATGGCACTGCACATGCTTTAGATGATACAAGTATTGTCATGATCTTGATGAATGCTTTGCCTGATAATTTTCAAGTAGTTAAAGATGATTTCCATTACTCTGGTGATGTGCCTAATTATGACTTGCTATGTTCTACTTTGCGCACTAGAGAATTAGAGTTAAAGAACCATAAGAATAAGTCTGGCATGAATGTGTTTGTTAAGCATAAGTCATTCAGTAGTCAACCTAATAAGCCTAAGTTTTCCAAGCATGATAGTAAGGCCAAGACTGATAAGTCCAAAAATAATAAACACCAAACAGAATCTAGGAAATGTTACTGTTATGGCATTAAGGGTCATATAAGAAAGAACTGTCAAAAGTATTTGACTAGGAATAATAATGCTAGCAATTCTGAAACTAATGTTGCTTGTGTTGATGAACCTACTGATGCTGCTGAAATTTTGACTGTTTCTAATAAGTCTGGTCAGCATGAATGGGTCCTTGATTTTGGTTGTTCATGCCACTTGTGCCCACATAAAACTTGGTTTGAAAACATGTCTGAGCATGCGTTGAATGAAAGGGTGTTTATGGGTAATCATAATGCATGTGAGGTTAAGGGGATAGGGACTGTTAGGCTGTCTTTGAATAATGGGAAACATGTATTGTTATCAAATGTTAGATATGTGCCTGGCTTAAGAAGAAACTTGATTTCATTGGGTGTCTTAGATGATTCTGGTTGTTCATACACTGCTGAAAATGGTAGTATGCATGTATATAAGAACAACAAATGTGTGCTTACTGGTTCTAAGGTGTTTGACTTGTATATTCTGAATGGTGTGTGCTGCAACGCTGGCTATGGTAATGTGGCAGAGCCTGAGGACACTGTAAGGTGGCACCTCAAGTTTGGTCACATTAGTCATAGAGGCTTGACTGAGTTAGGAAAGCAAGGCCTATTAGATAAAGCTGTAATCAATGATCTACCATTTTGTGAATGTTGTGTGCTAGCTAAGCGACATAAACTGAGTTTCTCTGCTGGTGTGCAATTGTCTAAACATGTCTTAGATTATGAACATGTTGATTTGT
This sequence comes from Rhodiola chrysanthemifolia, assembly GCA_033675395.1. Classification (NCBI taxonomy): domain Eukaryota; kingdom Viridiplantae; phylum Streptophyta; class Magnoliopsida; order Saxifragales; family Crassulaceae; genus Rhodiola; species Rhodiola chrysanthemifolia. Next base: position 38,461,526 of record CM066204.1, read on the forward strand.
GGGGGCCTGAGGGGTATGAAACACATTGGGGAAATAAGTATTTCATGAGTATTGTTGATGATTTCTCAAATTTTGTGTGGACTTTTTTGCTTAAGTATAAGTCTGATGCCTTTAGTAAGTTTAAGGATTGGAAAGCCTTAGAAGAAAACCAAACCAGCTGTAACCTTAATGCCCTTAGAACTGATAATGGTCTAGAGTTTTGCAATGATGAGTTTGACTCCTTCTGTAAATTATGTGGCATTCTGAGGCACTGAATAGTAAGGGAAACCCCTCATCAAAAGGAGTTGCTGAGAGGATGAACCAGACTCTTTTAGAGAAGGTTCGCGCCCTACTGTTTACCTCAAGTGTGCCTAAGGCCTTCTGGGGTGAGGAACTCGCCACTGCAACCTACATTATTAATATATGCCCAAATAGGAGCCTTAGTTTTAAGTGCCCCGTTGAAATTCGGACTAAAAGAAAACCTGACCTTAGACACCTTAGGATATTTGGATGTGCTGCATATGCGCACAATAGGGAAGGAAAGTTAGATCCCACACCCCTTAGGTGTGTGTTCTTGGGGTACCAGCCTAGTACTAAAGGGTATAGACTGTGAGAAAGAGATATTATAGGGGTAAAAATCATAGTCAACAAGGATGTTGTGTTTAATGAGTTAGTTTTCTCGTGTAAGCAAGCCCAAGTTGCCCCTGCCCAGCCAAGTGAGCCTAGTACCTCTAATGAGGTGGAGTCCAGCTTGCTGCCCTTGTTCCCAGCTACTGCTGGTGGGCAGAATGATGATCCACCTTTGTATCCAAAACCTGATGTTCATCAGGAACTCCCTGATCAGCGACATGATGATCAGGTTGAGAACCTTGAGGAAAATCAAGATGCTCGAAATGAGGTGGAGCACCATCATGTCTCTGCACAAGAGCAGTTTGCTGACTACATGCTTGCTAGAGATAGATCCAGAAGAGAACCTAGACCAAATCATAGGTATTCAGAAGCTGACTTAGTACTTAATGCCTTAGTTGCCGCAAGTGAACTAAAAGAAACTGAACCTGTAAGTTATCATGAGGCTATGAGCTATAGGGCTAAGGATAAGTGGCTAACTGCCATGGAAAATGAAATGGGATCCCATAGGATAAACCAAACCTGGGAATTAGTTGAGAAGCCCAAATCTAAGAAGCTAGTGGACTATAAGTGGTTATTTACATTAAAAGAGGGACTGACAGAATCTGATCCACCTAGATATAAGGCCAGGTTAGTGGCCAAGGGATTTACACAAAAAGAGGGGGTAGATTATACTGAAAGTTTCTCTCCTGTTGTTAAGTTTAAGACAATCAGAGTTATGCTTGCTTTTATTGCCTGTTTTGACCTTGAAATTGAACAGTTTGATGTTACTACTGCTTTCTTGCATAGTACTTTGGATGAAGTGATTTATATGCGACAACCAGAAGGTTTTATTAATGCTGAATTGCCTAAACATGCCTGTTTATTAAAGAAATCTTTGTATGGATTAAAATAAAGTCATAGGCTATGGTATAAGCGTTTTGACTCCTTTGTGCTGAGTATTTGCTTTGTCAGATGTATTATGATAGCTGTCTCTATTTCTGTTCACTGGATAATGACCCTGTATATTTGTTATTGTATGTTGATGGTATGCTGCTGATTAGTAAATCTATGCATAAAATCAATAAGCTTAAGTCTGATTTGAAATCTGTTTTTGATATGAAGGACTTAGGCCATGCTAGAAAAATATTGGGTATGATTATTGATAGAGATATGAGTAAATTCTTTCTAAAATTGCATCAAAAGCCATATTTGAACAATATTGTTGCTAAGTTTGGTTGTTCTGATTGTAAGCCTATTACTCTGCCTTTAGCTCCACATTTCACACGTAGTAAATCTCAGTGTCATTCAAATAATTCTGAAATGCTTGAAATGGAAAATATACCTTATTCAAATGCTTTGGGATCTCTTATGTATGCCATGATTGCTACCAGACCCGATTTATCATATGTTGTCTCTTTATTAAGTAGATACATGTCTAAACCTAGTAAATATCATTGATATGCATTGAAGCATGTTATTGCATATGTGAACTCTTCAGCTGAATTGGGTTTATGCTATTCCAATAAAGCTACTGTTTCTGAATTAATTGGTTATGTGGCTACTGATTTTGCTAGTGATAGGGATAGTAGGAAATCTAATACTTCCTATGTCTTTACTTTGAGTGGAAATTGCATAGTGTGGAAATCTAGGCTTCAACCTTTAGTAGAGCACAATCAACTATTGAATCTGAGTACGTAGCGATATGTGATGCATGTAAAGAAGTTGTGTGGTTACAAGGCATGTTAAAAGAAACAAAACTGATTGAGAAAAATGCTGTAATTTATTCTGATAGTCAATCTGCATTGCAACTGAGTAAGAATCCGGTGTACCATGAACGTACTAAGCACATAGATATCAAGTATCACTATATTAGGAGCTTGGTTGAAACTGGTGTTGTTTATCTGTTGAAAGTTGATACCGCAGATAATCCTTCAGATTTTGGTACTAGGATTGTTCCTAACTCCAAGTTTAAACAGTGTTTAAATTTGCAACATTTGGAATAAGTGCAGTGCAGGAAATGAGTGATGATGTCTGGTATTTCTAATATGCACTAGAGAAGATGAAGACCTGAAGATGGAGAGTTGGATATGAGCTGAAGAGTAGATTAGTTCAAGACGGATGATGTGGTTGAAGAGATGCTTTGGACGGAAAGCTGCCAAATTTCGATCTGAAGGTTGCCTGATCAACAAGCTTCAGGTGGAGATTGTTAGGAAGCTTGTTGTTTCCTCATATTAGGCCTCTGATTATCTCGCCTGGGCTAAAGCAGTGGATGACCCAAATATATGCTTACTTTTGACAGCTCAGAGCCAGCTCAACTAGAGTTGGATGTAACAGTCCAATAATGAAGGGCTTCTGATCACGTGGGATAAGTGCATGCGAGCCGTTAGATGCAAGTGATTATCAACGACTGATTTGCTTATATATATAAGCATCGTTATGAAGATGGAAATCAGTCTTCTCAAGTTTAGGGTTTTTGATAGTCGAGCCTCCGTATTCTCTCTTCATTTTTCAGAGAGAATCAACTCGATTCTGTGTGTGTTCTCGATAGATCTGGCCTGGTAGTTACTGACCTGAGTTGTGGTCATTGTAATAGGTAGATTTGAGAGTGGTTTCTGTGCAAACCGAGAGAGCCGAGTGAATCTTGTTTGAGAAGAAGAGTGAGGCGAGCGAGAGAGCTCAGATTTGTACTGTAAGGCATATGCTTGTACTGCTACGTTCTTCCCGATTCTCTGGTCGTTTTCGTTCAAGTTTCTAGTGCATATTGAGCCCAGACGGAGCTCAACGTGGATTAGCCCGATTTTTGGGTGAACCACGGGCCTTAAAAAGGTTGTGTTGTTCTTTTCTTTACTTTTCGTTTCTGTCAAGATTTGAATGCGTAAATCTGAATTGAACTAGTTAGGATTTGGCATAAAACTGAGAGTGTAGATCTCTCCGTTTCTTTACATAAAACTAATACTAAATATTAAATATACTTTTTGAACGCTATAAAAAATTATATGAATCAAATTTCAACTTTATAATTTAATTATATAAAATAGGAAAAGGATTAGGTACAAAGTTGATATTTTGGTACAAAATACAAACTAATCATAGCCCTTGATCTTGTGATTGAATGGATGAGATTAAATCTTGATTTTTTGGATTTTTTTGTATGTGACGAATTATAAATTAAACCTGACAAATTATGTCATCTTTTTATTTTTCGGCTCGTCTTTTTCATTTTTCGGGATGAATTTTGACGAATTATAAATTAAACTGACGAATTATAAAATGATTTTGACAAATTTTTGTATTTTGTACCAAAAATTTACTTTGCACCAGATCTGGCCTCATAAAGAATAAACATACAAAACCATCACATTTATTCTTAAAAATTGGAAGAAAAAAAGATTTTGACTTTAATTTAGATTTTTATTGCTTTTATCCGATTTTACACGATTTTACCGATTTCACCTGATTTTATCCGATTTTACAGGAGGTAAAATCGTGTCGGTGTCCGATTTTACCCTAAAATGATTTTATGTGCGCTTTAACTCGAATTATGTAGGTAAAAACGTAAAATCGGACGAGTTTACGATTTAACTCGCGATTTTAACAACCTTGCTCATCCAATATGCATTTGTAGATATAAGGATCCAGATTTCCCTCATGGCATATGTTACCCCCGGAGAAAACTTCCTTGCAGACGGAGGGCGTTGTCCGTTGTCTCAAGTGCCCAACGCTGATGCTCCGCTGCTGTTGCTACCGGGATTTGGACAAATCCGAGAGAACCCGTTGCTTGGTGAAAGAAAAAAATGGAAGGGTGCCGTTTTCGAGTTTGGGAAACGTTTCAGAAACGGAAATGTGACCATGATTGTCGTTTTCGTGCTTCTCAGCTGTAACACATTTCAGGACTACACGATTTTTGGATATGGTAGTCTGATAAAGTAGTCGAACTTGACTAATGTTCCTTGATTTCAGCGGAGCAATCACATGTGTTGGGCGGAAGTGGAACTGTTGAAGTGGAACGTATCGGAATAATAAGGAACGTAAACGGTTGCATTTGTATTTTGTGTAACTTCTTTACTATAAAAGAAGTATAATCGGGAGTTTAAAAAATAAGCAATGGAGTAATCATTTTCTCGTTCTCATCTTCTCCTCCCTCGTCCCTCATCTTCTATTTCTACTCCCCAATCCTAATTTCACTATTTCTTCTATTTGTTCTTTTGTAACTTCATTGTTAATCCATCTACCAGCAAAGGGTTAAATTACGGTGGCTGAAAGAGGGAGACGCTAACTCCAAGTTTTTCCACAGCTTTCTAAAGGGTCGTAGAACTAAGAACAACATTCTTCTAGTCAAGGGAGCAGATGGTTTGATGTATACTGATCCTAATTCTATCAAGAAAGAATTTGTCAACTACTTCAAGTCTATTATTGCAGAGAGTAAATCTTGCAGGCCGATAGACCCTAAAATTATAAATAGAGGTAGTAATTGGAAGACTCTCAGTACAGGTCCCTTATTTCCAAGGCCACTGATCTCGAAATATGGCACGCCTTGTCTAGGATTAGTTCTGATAAATCTCCAAGTCTGAACGGCTTCTTTGCTAGCTTTTCCTGAAAGAATTAGAACTTGACATGGAATGAATTCTGTGCAGGCATTAGATATTGCCTCAAGTTCAACGCATTGCCTAAGGGTATGAACGCATCGGTTATCACCCTCATTCCTAAATCTAAAACAGCTTCTGAGCATGTGAATACAGACCCATTGCTTATTGTAATGTTGCTTACAAGGTGATCTCGGGCCTGCTGGCAGAGAGATTAAAAATAGTCATTCTATGTATCATCGATATGGCGCAGGGAGCCTTTGTTCAAGGAAGATCCATTGTGGGTAATGCGTGTCTTGCGCAATAGATTGTTTATGGTTATGGCACGAAGGCTATCAGTGAAAGAATGGCTTGGAAAATCGACCTTCACAAGGCCTACGACACTAATGATTGGCAGTTTCTTCATGAGATGCTGGTTAATCTCAAATTTCTGCTGAAATTCATTTCGTGGATTGATATGTATGTCCAGAAAACCTCCTTCTTTAATCAGATTAATGGAGAGTTAGTAGATTTCTTCGAAGGGAAGCGAGGCTTCTCCCCTCTCCTCTTCACTATAGCTATGGAATATCTATCTAGGCTCTTAAAGGGTCTGACTAAATTGCACGGGTATTATCATCATCCAAAGTGTCACATGGTGGACTTGAAGCACCTAATTTTTGCAGATGATTTGTTCTTGTTCTATAGCTGGAGATGTACCTCTATTGACGTGTTGAAAGAGGCCCTTAGTACTTTCCAACAGTGTTCAAGTCTGGTTGTGAATTCTGATAAGATTCGGCTATTTTTGGCTGGCTTTAGTGAGGCCAAGAAGAGTTGGATTGAGAGCTTGGTGCAGACCAGCAATAGTGCTTTTCCAGTGAGGTATCTAGGCTTTCCGCTTACGCCTAAAAACATCAGTGCGCATGACTGCACAACAATTGTCCAGAGGTTGACCGGAAGACTCGATTGCTGAAGTAATCGTTTCTTCTCTAGAGATGGTAGAAGATTGCTATTCTTTCTGTGCTTCAAGCTGTAGTTTTTTATTGGACTAGAATATGCATCCTGCCTAAGAAAGTTCTCAAGGCCGTTAATTTTATTTGCGCTAAATTTTATTGGAATGGGAAGTCTACTAGGAGAGACTGCCATCTAATAGATTGGAACATTGTGTGCCTTATTAAGAATGAAGGAGGTTTAGGCATCAAGACTCTGGAAATTATGAATGATGTCATGGTCATGAACCAACTGTGGGACCTGAACAAAGATACCTGAATGTTTGGAGAGAATGGATCAAACCGTACTGGACTAAAGGGACTCATTGGTGGGAGAATGACCGCCTTACCAATAGTTCCTGGGTGATGCGCAGGCTGGTTCACTGTAAAAAAACTCATTTGGAATTGCACTGAAGTGGCTGATGGCAGATTGGTATGGAAAGGGGAGGGTAAAGGTTTCACCGTGAAGCGGAGAAGTAGATTGGTATAAACTCGTGTGGAACCGTTTAAACACGCCTCGTGCTTCTTTGATCGCAGTGCTGGTGGCCAGGGATAGGCTCCTCGCTAAATCGAGACTGAGAAATATAACGATGAATGTCGACCCTTCCTGCGTGTTGTGCAATGAGGAGGAAGAGACCAGAGACCATTTATTCTTTCAATGTAGTATTTCTTGAGCTATTTGCGGTGAGGTTCTGACTTTCCTGGGTATGACGAGAGTGCCCGTCCAATCGCAACTCCTCATTCCTTGGTTCAATAATCTCAACCAGGGACATATTCGAACGAGAATGATCGCAGCAGCTATAACAGGGGGCTATATATGAGATTTGGGGTGTGAGAAACAAAAATATTTCAGTTGAAAGAGTATCAATATGGACGGATTTATCAGGAGCATCATCTGGGGACTGAATAGCAGCAATAGCAATTTACAGGATATGTCTTGGTTGAATAGTATGAGTATGTACTAATGCCTCTTTATGAAAGGCATTTTTATAGGCCATTAGGGTGCTCCGGCACTCTGTTTTGGGTTTGTGAATAGGACAGTTGTAAAACTTTTTTGACTAATGAATTCATCTTTATTCCCAAAAAAAACCTTCATTATTAATCCTCCAGAAATCCTTGGTGCGTCATTCGTCACGAATCAGAAAGGTTGTCCCCCTTCAATATCATTTGTAATACCAAAACATCTACCGGCTCAACAAGATGTTTTGCAGCTGATTCATCATTCATTAATGCAAATGAAAAAACAAATATAAGTCGCTAGGTCCTCCTCATCAAGACCTTCCTCCACACAATTGCCCCAAGTATGACCCATGCAACAGTATGCAATAATGCAAACCTTCTTCTGATTTTTCAGTTACAGTAAATTAATCATCATTAAACCAAAGCTGATCCTAGTAGTCCTCAATCCCAATACAAGAATTATTAGTCTATTGCCGGATTATTAAACACCACAACTAACTTGTACGCCCATGTTTCTATCAAAAACAAAAGAAAAAACTTTTACGCCCATGTTCATATTGACATTCAGAATACAAAAACAAATAACAAGCAGTTAATGCAAGTAAATTAAAAATAGCAAGACGAACTGTAGGGGTGCAAACGAGACGATACGTTCGCGAGCTACTCGTGAACGAGTTCGGTCAAAGCTCGACTCAATTTTAAACTAGTCAAGCTCGAACACCAATTTGAAGCTCGTTAAATAAACGAGTCAAGTACGAGCAAGAGGGTGCCTCGTTTATGTTCGCGAACAACTCGTTTATGTGTTCGTTAACATACTCGATTAAAACTCTATTATATTATTTGAAAATCGTTAATGAGCTCGATTAAAGTAATTTTGCACACTTTAAAATACTTTTTCAGTAAAAGCTCGTTTCAACTCGTGAAAAGCTCGATTAAAGCTTGTTTCAACTCGTGAAAAGTTCGACTAAAACTCGTTAATAGTAAATAATCACATTAATTTAAATTACTTTAATTACTCGTATAAAGTTCGAGCTCGGCTCGAAACTCGTGAAAATTAAACGAGCCGAGCTCGAACACATGTTTTCAAAACTCAATAATACTCGAACTCGACTCGTCAAATTGTAAACGAACAAAGTTTGAGCAATATAATACTCGACCCGTTTGCAGCCCTAACACTAAGACAAACACAACAGTAGCATAGTGAATGTCAAGACAGGGGTTGGAAGCTAAACTGAAAACACCACAATGGCATTAAATTTGCTGGTTGCACCTCCAAATCACTCGTAATATCACACGAGACTGGTAATAAATATTGATGCATGACAACAAGAAGAAAAAGCAACATATAACTTTTCAGTCGAACACAATCACTAGTCTTTTAAGAATGATATGAAAATGATGCTAACAGCTACAAAATTGCTTTCCAGATGTTATGTTCTTGATTTATGATTCATTTATGCGACTAAAAATATTGGAAAACATATAAATCACCAAGTCCTCCCCACACAACAGCCCCAATTCTGACCCATGCATCAAAATGCAAATTTGTCTTGTGTATTTTCAAACTACAATAAATAATCAGCCGAAAACCAAAGGTGACCCTATTAGGGGTTTCTCTATGATCTACCCTTTTGGAAACTCGTGTCTCCAAAATACATCGCCTGAAACTCAAATATTCAGACTATCCTATTTTTTATAATATCGGTTTCCGGGAAATCGGTATTAAGCATTTTCAATGAATTTCGATTCGTGGAAAACCATTAGTTCGATTTTAACTAATACCGGTTTCCCCGAAACCGTATGTTTTAAAAATATATATGTCGTACATTTATATCCTATGTGGATAAATTAAACCAATAAAAAGCCAACACGACATATGTATTGATGATTCTTATGCGCTTCAAATATCTTTGATTTCGCTTCAAATATCTTTGATTACTTATTTAATTTCGCTTCAAATATCTTTGATTACTTATTTGATTTCATTTCAAATATCTTTGATTACTTATTTGATTTATAATTACGTGTTCTTTATATATTTGTTTAAGGTTAAGTTTTAAAAATATCTTTCACTCTTTTAATAGAAAAATCTAAGAATATGATCCAGAAGGAAAATTATGTCATAAGAATCACCTTACCGGAACCGGTAATCCACACATATGTCGTGTTGGCTTTTTATAGTCGTTTAATATATCCACATAGGATCCAAACGTGACATGCATATATTTTTAAAATATACCGGTTCATGGGGGAAATAGGTATTATTGGAAATCAAAATAACCGGTTGTCCTGCAACCGGAATTCACTGAAAAAGTTTAATACCGGTTCCTTGAAAACCGATATTATGAAAAATGGGATATTCTAGATATTCGAGTTTCAGACGATGTATTTTGGAGATACGCAGTTTCGAAAGGGATAGATTATAGAGAAACCCCATTGTAGTCGTTGAACCCAATGAGAACATAAATGATTAGTCTATAGGCAGAGCAATTAAAACCTCAACTAACTTATACGCGCCCATGTTAATTTTGACATTCAGAAAAACAGAAAACAAGATGAAAATAGTCAATGCAAGTAAACCGAAATTAAGCTAGAAGAAGAGCCACATATATAGTAAAGTACCTAAGAGAGCTGTCCAAGACACAGGCTGGCAGCAGGAGTGAAACACCTTAAATTTGGTAGTTGCAATTGCAATGAAAGAAAGTAGGTAATACTGGTGGACAGTACAGGAGATTACTTGCCCTTGTGTTGTTCAATTTTGCAACCCTCCACGTTCCTACCAAACTCATTTTCCTGCATCACATTTTTCAATCTTAAATCCTCACAACATTTTCATAGCCTTCCCTCCTCATCCTAATCATCTTCCAGCTTCTGCTTCTCTTGTTTCTGCAATTCCAGCTTGCAAAATTAACCACATCATAACTGCCTACTCCATCACGCTCATTGAATGCAAGCTCGCAGTCCTTCATAGTTTATAGCTAAACTAAAACCACAACACTCAATTGCAAGAGAACGAACTTGTTTCTACCTAGAAAAACGCTACCTTTCTTCATTCAAGTTAGCAACACAAACTAACCTTGGCAAAAATGGCACCATCCTTCTTTCAGCCCGACGAAGCCACTGTGTGTGTAATGGATGCCAGCGGCAGTTTAGGATCCTCTCTCGTCCACCGCCTTCTCAAGCGTGGATACTTCGTTCATGCCGCTGTTCAAAAATTTGGTCAACCAATTTCGCTGTTCCCTTCTTTGAATTTTTTTTCTGATTTTTTTTTTTTTACTTGAAGCTGACTTTGTTGATATGTGTAACACAGGCGATGTGCAGCAGCTGAAATCTGCTTTCCCAGGCGATGAGAAACTGAAAACGTTCCATTGCGACCTCTTCGATTACCAGAGCATTACCGACGCTCTTCGCGGCTGTTCTGGATTGTTCTACACATTCGAGCCTCCCAAATACCAACCCGAATACGACGTACGCGGCAAACCTAATCTCTCGAATTCCATCTCCAGTCCTTCACGAAAGTTCTTGAAGCTGATGTGTTACTCTGTCACTGTTTCAGGAATTCATGGCAGATGTCGAAGTTCGGGCCGCGCACAACGTTCTAGAAGCCTGCGCTCAGATCGACACGATCGACAAAGTCGTCTTCACCTCATCAGCCACCGCCGTCGTCTGGCGCAACGACCGAAGCCCTGACTCGCCGAGTTTCGACGAGCGCAACTGGAGCGACATCGGCCTCTGCCGCAACTTCAAGGTACTCCAAAACTTCCGTCACCAATTCGAAACCCTAATTTTGAATCCGAAACCCTAAATTCACGGATCGGTAATAATTTGCAGCTGTGGCACGCGCTGTCGAAGACGCTGGCGGAGAGGACGGCGTGGGCACTGGCGATGGACAGAAACGTCAGCATGGTGTCAGTGAACGCCGGATTGATCTTGACCGCCGATCTGTCGATCAACCATCCGTATTTGAAAGGAGCGGCTGAGATGTACGATGACGGAGTATTGGTTACCGTTGACTTAGACTTCCTGGTCAACGCTCACATCTGCGTTTTCGAAGATATCGCATCGTACGGTCGTTATTTGTGCTTCAACCAAGCCATCTGCACCGAGGAGCAGGCGATCGAGTTGGCTAAGATGTTGACACGTGGCGTCTCATCCACGGGTACTCCCAAGTAAGTAACAAAATCTCGTCCGTTGATCTTCTTTTAATCTACGGCTGAGATTTGATAAGAGTTGTTATAATGTAGATATGATCACGATAAGAAGATGATAGAGCAGCGGATCGGCAACAAGAAGCTGAACAAGTTGATGGTAGAATGCGGGATGAGTGGCAGGAAGGTGGAGGATTGAATGAGATAGCAGCCGTTGGATAAATGATCGGACGGCGTTGATGATGTACACGTCAGCAACATCTTTTGTACGTGTAGTTTTGAAATGTATAGAAGATTACACGTGTCAAAATATTTTTAGTGGAGGTAGTGATGCTAAGCTGGAGTTTGACTAGAAAAGTCAATGATTTGAGGGGGAGTTTAGAGCATCCCACTATCACTATAAAAAAACATGTCAGCTATTTTTCAAATCCACTTCTATTTGGTCATACACATTCCACTCATAACCAAACATAAAATTCATTATCACTCTCTCTTTTATTTCTACATAAATACAAGCATATGAATATCAAAATATATCAAAATGGATCTCTATTTAAAGATCTTTAAAAATTATGAATATTGGTGATTATTTTATTTTTTACTATACTTTGTAATTTTCAAGATATATTCGTTACAAAATCTAAATTTAAATTGATAAAGTTCTGACGCGTGACAGGTGTCGCATTAGGATTGGTTCAACTCTCATGACTAAAACTAAAAAAAATCATGAGATGACCAAATTTTTGTTTGGTCATGGGATGATCTTTTCTATGACTAGAAAAATCATGATGGGGTGCATGATTTTTTCAATCACCTCCAATGATTCTTTTTCATAACTCAAAAAATCATGATTGGGATTTGCTAGCTGGGAGGAGATAATGCAGAGCACAATAACAAGTCGAATTTTATAGTTCAAAATTAAATGTAGCATTAATGTGATAAAGCTGTTCATTGATTTCATCATTTCGGTATATGAATAGTTGACTCAATTACTCAATTCAATTATAATAGATTTAAATACAAGCTAAATATTAAGAACAACAATTCATTTGTAATGTGAATAAAATTGCCCTTCAGTTGAGTATGAAAATAAAGTATGATTTATTTATTTTATTTAGGTGGAGAGAATCTAGCAAGGAAATTTTTGCTACGGGAAATGAAATCCGATCCATCTAAATCAAAAACAGGTATTTAATAGAATGATATAATTAATATCAAAAAAAATAGAATGATATAATTTAAATTTTTTAAGTTAAAACTGCGTAGTTTCGTCTCATATTTGACTTCGATTCGCATTCAAAGTTCAGGTAATTTAGCCATATATCAATGTCTGCAGTGCAGAGCTCCAAAACTCCATGAAACAGAAGCAACATAATCCAAGAAAAAAGTGATGTGTTCACCAAGAACTAACCTGAGAAATGAGGGTGTTGTCAAACACCTCAACCATCGGGTCAATAAACCAAAAGATAATTATTTTTTATTTTAAAACAATTATATACATTAGTAACTAAAAACTTCAATCATTAATAAAATCAAAGAGAGGTTGTGCATCACCTTAAATATGTGTAAGACATATAACAAAGTGCAATGAGATTTCATGAAAAAGAAAAATGCCCCTTCAAAATTTACTTTTATAGCATTTTGGTTATCCAAATTATGTTAGTAGTCTATTCAGTCTCATATGTCATTACTCATTAATATCAATAGATGACTCGAGCTCTGAGGCAAGATGACTCCTTGTCGCTTTTATTAATTTATCCTTTGTTTGTTAAGTCGATAAATAGAATCTAGCAAGAGGCAAGGAGAAAGAAATGTTGAAATATTTTTGGAAGAGATCCTTGTGTAACCCATCTTTTCTAGGTTGAAGCCATCAAACAAAGCAACGGAATTCAATAACATATTGAGGCAGAATGAAAGGATCCTTAAACAAAAATAAATCAGAGTGATGGACTAGCGGATTTGGTTTGGTAATGGGCGAACTTTAGTAGGCCGTGTTCTTAGTAGGACAGGGCTTTAAGGATTTTTAGGTGCTTCGTGAAAAGTGTAAAAGGCAGTGTCTACTAAAGTTCGGGTCGGACTAAAAGGCCGCTCTAAGAGCTTTTTAATCCGCAGATCAAATGATGACTCGTAAGGAGAAGCATGCATGACTATCCAATGTCTATTTTGAGTGACACTTTGTGTTGAATTGGTTTATTGTGGTTCTAATTATTTGGATTTGTCAATGATTGTAAGTTAGAAAAAAATAAATGAAAAAGTACAAATGGGTGGTATTAACTATCACCAATTTTTAGTTAACAGGGGTGGTGTCCTGTTGGTTAAGGAGTCCATCTTGGATCCTTAAATCACGAGTTCGAATCCTAGGGTCACCAATTTTCTCACAACTTGTGAGTTTTTCTTCTTCTTTCTTCCCCTTTTCCTCTTCCTCTTCCCGCCTAGCGCGTGGATGCTTCATCCACCCCTCGTGGATGTCTTCTTCATCCCGCTTCACACGTGGATGCTTCCTCCATCCCTCGTGGATGTCCTCCTCTTCCCGCCTCATGCGTGGAAGTGTTGTTACTCAGCCGTCATGGACGTGTTGTGTTTCATATTGGTAAAGGTTCCCGGCGTAGCCTGTGCTTCAGAAGTCGATAAAATGTATCAATTATTTCGGGTGGATATGTGTGTGGATCCATGATAAAGGTGTCGAACCTATTATGCGCTTCAGATGGAGATACATGTACCAAAGTATTCAGATCCGATCGACATGTCTGATAGAGCTTTGAAGACCAATATATGTACTATATATAAATGCTTTCATGTGTATTGAGATGTATTGAAATATTATGATTCGTGTTGTACTCACCATTATCTCACACACAAAACTATCACCAATTTTTAAATATTTGTCTAAACTATTCAACTTTGTAAGTGACATTCCATTTTTAATTTTTGGACTAAATTTGTACAATAATATCACAAAATAAATTTTATTAGAATGAATTAACTAAGAGTAAAGATAAGGTGTAAACCATATTTTTGGTGTAACCCGTAAAATTCGTCAAAAGTGGATTATAATTCGTCGTCGAAAACCAAAAGTACGACATAGTTCATCAAAAGTGATTTATAATTCGTCACCAAAAAATCATCTATACGACGAGATTCATCCGTCCAAATGATCAAATCAATGTTGTCATTGGTTTGTATTTTTACACGAATATACTGTTTGCACCAGATGCTTTTTCAATTAACTAATCCTAAATTAAACATTTATAATCATAAACTTTCCCCAAGAACTATGTTTATGTGGTGAGATAACATTTGATGAGGTTTGAAAATATTTCTCCGCAACCGCAGCAGTGACAGTTTGAGTAGACACTACTACAGACATGACATTATGCAACGATTCTGAGGACCATTATGCAACAGTTCCTCATCCGTTGCAAAATCTACCGTTGCATAATGTCATGACATTATGCAACGGTTTTGAGCAGAGAACCGTTGCATAATGTACGGAAAAATTGTGGCATATTTTGGTTGTTTTATAGCTCAAATCCAACTGAAAAATTAAACACAAATTGCAAGCAAATGTAATTCCCTATTACTCATTTTCCAAACATCAAAATACTTTCATTTCACTCAAAATACAACCATTCATACAACTTCACATAACAATCAAATGTAAACACTACAATAATTATCGCAGCGTCTTCCCGTAAAAGCTGGTGTTTTCCCAGCAGATAGTGAGGATAGAAGGCAGGGTCTTCCCATAAAAGCTGAAATGTAGCTAAGTATCAAATTTCCCAAATTATCGCAGCAGTTCCTTATGGCTGTGTAGTTCAGATTGATGACTCTGGTTTGGATATCCTTCAGGTAGAAGGGTCCGAGTCTTTTGTGGGGTGCAGTTAGTTTGACACCACTGTTATCAATCGGCTGCCTGCACAACATAAATTAAGCATTTCTTACCAATAATAAGAGATGATGCTGCTAATGGAGTCAAAATGTAAAGGCAAGGGAGATTCAACACAACTTTACTACTTACGCGATATATAATTCTAGCTGAATCATCTTTACACATTGGTGGCTGGTTGTTTGATAGCAGTCGTTTGTAGTAGGCTTTTGGTAAATGGCAGCGCCTACGGAATTTAACTTGTCCTTCTGGATCGTGACCAGCTTCCAACACATTGCCTGTATAAGTGCTGACATTTCTGCCAATTGACACAGTAATGTATCAGTGAGTTCACATTCATTTTGATGTTAATGTTCATTAAGGTATGGCGTAGAAAATACTGTAATGCATACTCTGAATGTACAAGATAAATGAATGAGTAATTTGGTAAAAAATAGTGAGATTAGTATAGAACAAATTCTCTCGGTAAAAATTTCCTGCTTGTGGATAGAAAGAGAGATACCTTCACAGTTTCTTGAATAAATAGAACAGCAATTAGCATGCCAAAAAGTTCCCCAGCAACTCTAGTGAATTTGGAAATGATTGTGCAAGCATTGAATATTGCAAGTAAAAACAGAAAGATAGCTGTCCATGCACAAATCCTGCAATAACAAATCATTAATAGGCTTCCAATGTGACTATATTGCAAGGCAAAGCTCTACTATATATAAGAGTGGAATTTCAGATGCTAACCATCCAGCCCATGCTAAAATACAACTTATGTCCCAACTCTGGCCTTCCCTTGGCCAAATTATACAAATAAGTGTACATTATCACAGTTGGTTCTGCTACTCCCAAAATTAAGATCAATAGAGTCACCTGTTTCCCTACTCAGTTGTTCCCCAAATGCAATAACAGGCAGAGCAGTGGAGTAGAGAATGATCATACAGCATGAGCCGTGAAACCAAGATATGTAGCACCAGAAGATACAGCACTGGTCCAATCTTGTTTATAGCACTGCAACCTTCCTCTGACATCCCGTTTAATTCCCTTCAAATGGAGTTTTGACACTGTCCGTTACTGGAAAATTAGAGTACCCAAAAAAACATTAGATAATGAATTATGTAAAACAATTGCGACGTATCAGAGAGTGAACAACATGAGTAATCTCTGCAATACTTTTATTGATTTTCATAGCTACTATATGCTAATTAAAAAGGCCAGATGCAGATAATGGCATACAAATTGATGATGATCGACACCGACACATAAACTAAGGGCAGATAATCAAGTCAACCGAGCTACAAATATCAATAAAAAGAAGGGAAGAAGACAACAACTAACCATTCTGGAGGTAGGGGCCATACTCAGTGGCGGAAAGATGCATCTTAATGTCAACGAGGGTCTCGCACTGGCATAAATTGTTGTAATCGGCAGCAGTGAGCAAGCCAGCCCTATGACGTCGAACGATAGCCTCCAGGTATCCACCGTGGATATTGAACGTCATAGCTTCGAATCCATACATAACTGCGGCTTTCGGAAGAAACCGACGGAGATCTAAATCGATCGATTTGAGATCTGAACCGATCGACAATTGATGCCATGGGGATGAGAAGTCCAGCAGGCGGACGCGAGCAGGAGTACTGAAGCGACGATGACGACGGAGGCAGGCGGGCTGAAGCGAGCAGACTGACGAAATTTCAAATAAAACCGAAGTCTTTGTTCACTTTATATGCAACGTTTTTCACACCCGTTGCTTAACCTTAACACATAATGTGTCTTTTATGCATCGGTTAAATTGAACCGTTGCATAAAGTGGAACCGATGCCTAATGTAATTTTTGAACCGTTGCATAATGTCCTGTCTGTAGTAGTGAGAGGTAATTATGATCTAGTAAAAGTGCCGAACATGGTCAGCGCTTCAGAAGTAGGGGATGTATCAAGATATGATTTCGGATCCAATCAAGATGTTTTGCTAGAGCTTTAAAAAAAGATCAATATATATATGTACTAGATGATGAAGCTTTAGTAATATGCATTGTAATGTTTTGAGTCATAGTATCCCATTATCAAAAGAAAATTAGATAAGTATTCATAAAAGTGCAACAGTTCATATCACCATTTCGTTTTTTTTTCAAGCATAAAAGTACTTTCAACTGTTGAATCATTTTATTTAGGAAAAAGTATAAAAAAGGGTGCCTAACTACCGTTCGTTTTCAATTTCTTGTTTGAACTATCAAATTACCAAAAAAAGTACGAACTATACATATTTTTTCCAAAATGGAGTAAAAGTTAAAAAATCAAACGGTGTTAGAAACACCATCACTACATTTATAACGCCGTTAATCTTTTTAAAAAAAATTACAATAAACAAATTATAATTAATTTATATGAACTAAACTGCATCAGACACCAAATTTAGGGTTTTGATCCCCAAATAACCTCATCACCGCAATCTTCTTCATCGTCAAAAACTCTCTGCACACTTTATCCGCCAAGGCAAGTACTAGCTCCTCCTCCAATTCATCCGCCATCTCCTCCTCATATCTCATCCTTGCTCTATTTTCTCCGCATCCTAACGCCGCTTTTTCCTCCATATTTGGATCCTACTTGCCGCACCCTTCTCCTCAAAATCCACAAAGCCGACGCCTTTAACGTGAACTATCCTAACGGCGTCGCCGATTCGGGAATCGACCAAGCTCTGTCGCAGCTGCTGCTGATTGTTAAAGATGTACCAGTTAGCTCCAGATAATACGAGGTTGTGATAGAATTGTGGATAATAATAATCTGGAGAACGCAGTCTTCGAGAGGTGAAAAAATGGAGGCGAAGATTGAAGCATCGTGCGACACTGTTCAGGGTCGTATATTCGGAGCAGTCTCGTCGGAGTCGGATTGCGCTTACTGAGCTCCACAATTTAACGACTGGAATTTCATCGCCTGACACTATCTTGGATCGGTTTCAACACAGGCTGCTGAGTTAATATCCAACAGTGGTGAAGTTTGATGGGTACCGAACCCGACTTAGCACTATGAATCTTGAAGTTGATTCTGAAGCTGACTAAAACAAAAATCTTGGAACTTATTGAAAGCTTTTTAAGTCACTGGCGAATGCTATGTTTTAAGCTCATCACTGCGGAGATTTGTCATCAGCAAATGCATTGCTGGAGGAGAAGATAGCTTCATCAGTGCTGCTCTGCACTGTCAACCTCATCATTATCCTCGCAAGAGCCCAGCTGATTTACTCCTAAGGCTTACTTTGCCGTTCACCAATCTACTCGTAATGCTCGCTCCTCAGCGTTACATACTTCGAATCCACATTATTAAGTACTAACGACAAGTTGTTTGTCATTTAACTTGTTCATAATTAAGGCTTGTTGAGTGTTGATGTTTTTATCTGAGAATCCTTTACAATTTGATCAAAGTTCATATCTTACTGGCCCTGTGATGAAATACCAAATTACTGCTACAAGTTGAAAAAAAAACAGAGAACGCAGCCTTGGCCGAGAAACGTGGGGAATTAGATTGAGGTCAAAATCAATAAATTTGGCTTTGGTTCATAAAATGAACCAGTTAATGTTACGGAAATTGGTTCATTAGGGCTGCCTTTTATTATTTAACTTAATTATAATTTGTTTATTGAATTTTTTTTAAAGATTAACAGAGTTATAAACGTAGTGATGGTGTTTCTGTTAGATTTTTTTAACTTTTACCTCCATTTTGGAAAAAAATATGTATAGTTCGCACCCCTTTTGATAATTTGCATAGTTCGGACAAGAAATTGAAAATGGATGGTAGTTCGGTATCCCTTTTTGTACTTTTCCCCTTTATTTATGGATTGTGTGTTTCATTCAAACTATAAGTGCCTGCATGTATTAGTGGTCAAAACATTTAGAAAACCATACCCAAAATCTATCTAAATGACTCCCATGCAATTCTCGATTTTTCAGCTCATCAAATGGTCTCAATGTCTTGATCCGTAGCCACAGGCCGACAATAATTTCCCAGAATTTCCTCCTATTTCTCCCATTATTCATATTTTCCTCCTGCAATCTCTCGAAAAAAAGATTCGAAAGAGATAAACAAAAGCATCATATATAAATCGAGAAAACGGGCAGCTTTCTTGGCGATTTTGAGTATTCCTGGCCAACTCAATGCCGGAATATTACATTTTCCACCAATGTCATCACCCCCTCCCATCCCCACCCCGGCTCAAGGGCCATACTCCTCGCCGCAGGTCACCATCGTTCTCACCGTAATTCTTTTGGTCTTTTTCTTTGTTGGATTTTTTTCGGTGTTTTTTTGTAGGTGTATTGCTGAAAATATTAGGCTCAGCCACACAGGGCTTAATTCAAGGCCTAGTGCAACCCAAACTGCAGCCTCGTCGGGGCTAGACGTCCAGATCATCCAAACATTTCCAACGTTTAAATACTCAGCTGTTAAGGATTTAAGGAAGGGGGAGATTGAGCTCGAATGCGCCATTTGCTTGTCTGAGTTTTTGGATGATGATTTCCTGAGGCTGCTTACCGTTTGTAATCACGTGTTTCATCAAGAGTGTGTTGATCTTTGGCTTGAGTCTCATAAAACATGCCCCGTTTGTCGCACCACCCTCGATGAAAAATCAACGACAAAAGTGTCTGACAGCGAAAACAATACTCCTCCAAATGAGCTTCATCGTAGTCATAATGGAAGTGGTGGATCGGTCAGGATATCTATAAAGGAAAATCACGACGAAGAAAATGAGATTCAAAGCATGCAAATAAATACATCATCAGTCGCGATAAATATAAATGAAGACGGGA
Source organism: Rhodiola chrysanthemifolia (assembly GCA_033675395.1). Classification (NCBI taxonomy): domain Eukaryota; kingdom Viridiplantae; phylum Streptophyta; class Magnoliopsida; order Saxifragales; family Crassulaceae; genus Rhodiola; species Rhodiola chrysanthemifolia. The sequence continues at coordinate 38,481,433 of CM066204.1, forward strand.
TTCGAAATGCGCGTAGCAATGTTGAAGTTTTGAATAAACGAAGAGAGATTGCGGAGAAATTCTCGAGATGTCACTCAACAGGACATTCGATATTTCGAAACAAAGTTGAAGATTTGGAGAAGTATACATTAAGGCTTCCGGACCATGTGAAGGAAGAGATCACCAAAGGCCATCATCAATGGGCTAAAAGTTGCACAAACTTTGGTGAATACTCGACAAGCTCGGCTAAGCAGGGTAATGGATTCGGCGAAATGTCTGGGACTTTCCGTGGCGACGATGATAAAGTTTGAAGCTTTCTGATACCTATCGGAGTGTTTATGACAATTCTCAAATTCATGTCATAGTATGCATTCAGGGGATTTGACCATCTGATCACTACTCGTTCTAAAGTCGAAATTTTGTTTAACTGGATTGATGAAAGCCTTATTGATGAGGTTTAGATGAGAAAGGAGAGATTGTTAGACTGGTAGAAAAATAGATGAGAAAAGAAGGGAAGAAGAGTAGATGATGACAACTGAAAAGGGGTAGGAGAAGGGGGAAAAGAAGAAGAAAGATTGGAAAAAATGATTTTTTTTCATTTCTGGATTCCTCTTTTGTAAATTTTTACATCTAAATAATTAATTTAAATCATATGTAACTATTTTTTTGTAAGGTTTATGACATCAAAATCAAACTAGTAGATGTTTTTAATTGAAAATGGAATGTTTTACTTTTTTTTTTTTTGCAAGAACTGAGTTCAATCTATTTTACTATAATTCTAACTTAATTTATTAAGAATTATTTTAAATTATTTTTATGCACTGGAAAATTATGGAGAAATATGCGACGAATGGGCCGTTTTTGATAGGCTTGATGTGTCAATGGGCCGACAAATGGGCATGTATTGGTGACTTTATGGATTGGTGCACAGTGCACATAGGCCGCCTTTGGATAATGATGTCAGTAGTTTGAAGTTGGCTGTTTCTTGAATAACTTGTTTTTTATTTTGAGTATGAGTTTGGAGAGTGTATCGTTTATAAAAAGATCTGCATTGTCTCTGGTATGACTCGAATCCGAGATCTTTGGAATCGGGTGGTGAGCGCCTACCACCCGGCTAGCTCACTCTCGTCAGCTAGTACATTTTTTTAACAAACTAGTAGCTGACACTGCACGCCTTCTCCCAAACTATATTAAGTGGAATTGAATGCGGGACTGACATGTTGGAATTTTGGGAAATAATCGACATTGACAGTACCGAATTTTACAAAAATTACACTGTCAGTGCAAATTTCTTAAAAACAAAATCAAAGTACACTAATTTCAAAACTAGAAAACAAAGCAAAATCTTTTTTTCTCATTTAGTGCATGTCAAGGATATTCTCTCTTCATTGTTTATTAAGAAATTGATCAAATGAGCATCAAATTTAAAATAAGAATTACGAATAGTATATGGATGAATAAAAATTACCATGAAGATGAACAACGGACGAACAATAAAGCTAATGTTCGTTTGTAATCAACACTTATTCTTCATCGATTATAAAAAAACACATATTCTTCATCGAAATATTTTATCGTTCATAATAATTATTCTTACCCGGGATACATTTAATGTTCATTGATTCCCAGTTGTCATTTTTAATATTGGTTCTCAGTTAATCATCATATATATGATTATATAACATCAGGGGAGTGCTCAGTTGAAAACTCATAAATATTCAAGAACCTGAGAATCCAAATTTCATCATTGGATCAAGTTGCGTCTTTCAATTTGGGCTGCCACGTGTCCCAATAACTTTTTTCCTTCATTATGCACTTTCGGCGTGAGTTTTGCCCTAGATGCACTTTCAGTGTTCCGAAACTGTATTCAGGCAAAAATGTGTACAATTTATAAAGTGCATAACGAAAGAGGTTATCGAAAAAAATAGAAATTTTCATTTGAGCGCTCTTTTATATCACCATATTTATTTTCAATTCAACTCAACTCAACTCAACTCAACTCAATTTAAAGATTTTTATAAAGTGCTGTTTGCCGATAGGAGGAGTCCAAAACCTAATAATAATATCTCTTACCCACTTGTTGTGACTTTTCTACATCCCTGATAATATCTCTTGCACTTGCTCTGACTTTCGCTACGTCCTATTTTCCCAAAATCGAATGTATTTCCAAATATCTAATTTTGAACATATTTTGATTTGTCGGACTAACTCGAAATGTGGAGTTCTCAAAGTGACAAAAACAAAATATTTATATCGATAGCAACATGGTACTTCCCATATCTATATCCATTCCGTAAGCGCACAATAAATTTTACGTCAACTCACGCATACGATTGAAGCGTACGTTATCATTAATGCAAACAAAAGATGACACACATCGTTTTAACATGTCAGGCTCTTGATAATAGATTAATTAAGTTCATAGTTTCCAGTATTGATTGATATGTATTATAAGAATGGACGTCCTCCGTCCAATGCTGTAAAATTCAACGATCTGTACTATACGTTACCTCAAATCTTACAAATTATGTGACACAATTTATCCAACAACAAAAAATACAAAAGTACTGCATCTTCGATATAGATGTTAAGTTTATCGCAATCTTCCTTATGATCTAAACGAATAAGAATTTTGAAGATATAAAGGAAAACAAATCCCTTAAAATAATTATCCCAAAAGAAATAAAAAAAAGAAGAAGATCTCAAGCTAATCGAGCAGGCCTTTAGCTAGATCCATAACAAGTGTTGACACAAGATTATTGAGAGGTTACATAACTTCGAAATGCTCATAAATATCTTCATCTGGAAAAATATTAGGTTTATAATTAATAATGTGGTTAAACCCTAGGACCCGCCAAGGCCAAGTTGATCAATAGTAGCGTTTTGCTTTCCTATCCGAGCCAAAATCAAACAAAGAATTAATTCTCAAAACATAAATGTCCCAGTTGCGTCCTTAACTAACTGTCTAAAACATCAAATGCAGTGTCATTTTGTACACCCTCATTTTATATCTACTTGTCCATGTTATTTAATTAAACTAATTAAACTGTCTTTATCAATGGCAGTTTTCATTTCTTAATTACAACATGTCGTTTTGTGACAATATGTCAGTCTCCCTCTACCTTTAATCAAAGGGAGACACATATTTATGAAGTATACTCAATGACTAGTAGTAAAGACAAATTCGGTATGTGTATATTATTAAGTCTTAAGTTATATATGACATTGGTTGATATTGATTGGGTGATAGTATTTGAAAAAAAAGAGCTATTGAAAAACAAATAATCCTAATCCTCAGTTAATCTAAATCATAAATATCCATCTAAATGTGATCTGTTTCACAAGGAGAGGTTAGAAAAATCAAACATTAATTTAAGATTATTCAGCCCTGATTATTGATGGGATTAAAGTTACACTTCCGTAAAATTAAGAAAAATGAAGAAAATCTAAGCCTCCCTATCTCTAACCCTAACCCTATTTAAATGTGCCACTATCACATGAACTTACTGAAAATGCGGCTTAAAAGTGCCAATAATCTTCACATTTTGGTGCTATAATAGTTAAATTTGTGTTATCTAAAACGCAGAAAGGGGGGGTTTTGAAAGCTTCAAGTTGGCTGCATTTTGGTCTAGCGCTTTTATTGATGACCCAACTGCCAGTTTTAACACAAACAATAATTACAACTTTATTCATAAACGTATAGTTATAGTGTGTACTTTTTTTTTTATGTTGACAGTGGGTTTTTACATTGTATATATTCCAAGTAAATCAAGATTACACCGTATACTTTATGAAGTACATGATTGTCCATCCATCGAAGCATAAACCCTCAGGCACATCCAATTTGAAACCCATACGAATTATGAAAACCATATGAATTGCGGGGAAATAGTGACATGGGTGAGGTTTGAACCTTTCACATTGTGAATGCAAAGTAGAGATTCAACCACTAGACCACACCTATGTTGGCATAAATAGTGTGTTTAGTTGAGCAAAATCACACGACAAGAGTATCAACCACCTTGACAAAAAAAATCATGTCATCCATCTCTCTCATCTAGTCATCCATCATGACTAAGGGGTCGTCCATTTGAACTGAAACTTATCTTAACTGATGTTAACTTATATCGACTGATGTTAACTTATATCGACTGATGTTAACTTATATTAACTGATAGTAACTTATGTTAATTTAACTGAAACTTATATTAACTGATGAATAGTTATATTAACTTACAACATTCATCATCATCATACCATTATATATGATGGTTGTGATGAGGATGATGAATAGTAATATGATGATGATGAATAGTAATAGTATGATGATGAATAGTATGATGATGATGGTGATGAATAGTAATATTATGATGATGATGATGGTGATGAATAGTAATATTATGATGATGAATAGTAATATACTGATGATGATGATTGTTGTGATGATGGTGATGAATAGTAATATGATGATGAATAGTAATATACTGATGATGATGATGGTTGTGATGAATAGTAATATCACGATGATGAATAGTAATATACTGATGATGATGATGGTTGTGATGATGGTGCTGAATAGTAATATGATGATGATGATGATGTTATGCTGATGAATAGTAATATGATGATGATGATGGTACGATGATGATGATATGATATGATGATGATGGTGATATGATGATATGATATGCTGATGGTATGATGATGATGATATGATGATGATGGTATGGTATGGTATGATATGATATGATGATGATGATGGTGGTATGATGATGATGATATGATGATGATGGTATGATGATGATATGATGATGATGGTATGTTGAAAGTAACTTATCTTATCTTAACTTAACTGAAACTTATATTAACTTAACTTGACTGAATGTAACTTATATTAACTGATAGTAACTTATATTAACTTATGTTGATTGAAAGGAACATATCTTATTTTAACCGTCAAAAACTTAAGTTTAAATGGACAGGGCCTAAATCAATCATGTGCATCCCACTCTGACTAAATAAATCATGTACATCTCACTCATGACTAATTAGTTTTTTTGATCATCCCATTACATAAATTTATAGCTCATAAATATTAAAATTATTATAAATATATCAAAGTGATCTTGTTTTATAGATATCAACAAATTATGAATGTTGGTCATTACTTTGATTTTTTTAACTTTGTAATTTAGAAGATATATTCGTTACAAAATCAAAATATAAACTGAACTTGTACTTATACAGGACAACGTGTAATTAGTTCACGGCTCATGACCAAATCTCATTTTTGGTCATGAGATGATCTTTTTTTCAAATTGATCATGTCATCACATTTTCTATGGTTGATTACAAGTCATGGTGGGGATCCCTGTTTTTTTTTATCATCACCCATGACGTTTTCTTATGATGTAAAAAATTATGGTGTGACATGCTCTAACAATATTCAACGGGCCTAAAATAATATTAAAATAAATTGTCAATTGAGGAATTTTGTGCCACTGTGAAAAAAGATGTCAGGGAATTGTTTTTAAATTTGAATAGATTACTAGAAATGTCCAGCCAATCAGCATCAAGAAGAAACACCATGAAATGGACCAATAATGGAAAGCGAATGTGAATGCCTGAATGGGCATCAAATGACAAATGGTCAGCCGGCTGCCCGGCTTTGCCTTTCTTACAACTTTTATTATTATTATTATATAAAAAAGAAAAGAAAGAAAAAAATATTTAATGTGTATATAGAAGCTAAAAATAGATAATGTGAATAATTAGGACTGAAAACAAATGTAAAGTGACATCATGGCTTAGCAATGTTGATTAGGAGCTGTGGTGGTGTCCTGTCCCATGCTTTCATTACTTAATGTGCAAGGCAAATAGCTCATTTGATTATGAGTTTCTTTTTTGTTTTGAGTACTGCTTGTTTATGTGTATTATTTATTTAAAGATATATAGGGGGTATTCGGTTGAGGCAGAGTTGTTGACGTGTAATATTTTGCAATCAAAGTCAAAAACAATTTATAATGATGACCGGTAAGACCGGTGTCGAACCCAAGGGAGCAAACGTGATTATACGCTAGGGAATCAAGTTTTCAACTCGGCTAATCCTTCAATATTCAATGATGAGGTGATTAACAATCAAGAAACGAGTAATGAAATGATTTCAAAGAGTTTCAATTCAATTAAAGAGAGTTTCGAGGGGTTCGTCCCCTCCTTGGCAATTTACCAACGATCATGTATACAAGAGTGTAATCATTTTAGGGGTTGATGGGTTTAAAACCTAGCTTAGGCTAGAAATAGACAAACTATCATGTAAGTCTAATCCTAGTCAAGCTCTCCTAATTAGAATCTCACCTATTAAAGATATTGATTCACTCTATAGCACTATTATCCTTGGAACATCTCCCAAGGCAATAAATGCTATAGGCTTTAAGTTTTAGTCAACCTCACATCCATGCATTTGCTCTCATAAACATTTGATGAGTTCATTTTTACTATATCCAAACCATCACTAAGCTCTTTCAATACTTAGATCATAGTTCTAATGCAAACATGTCTCTTAGGCATTTTATCAAACACTTCAACATGTCTAGAATGAAGATCATAGTAAAATGAAATCAACTCCATAAATTGCATGATGAATGTGTATACATGATCATTGAGTACCAAGGAGGGTACAAACACCCTCAAAACACAAGGGAACTACTCACACATCATGTAAGACAACATGATGTGTGTAGGGTTTTAGCACAATCAAAGATAAGAGAAGAGGGATAGAAATATGATGATTAATCCTAGTTGTCTCCCTTGATCTTCAATCCTCTTTGGTTGGATGGTGATGAAGGCCCTTGATTTGATCTCTTTTTCTTGTATTTTTCCCCCAAGATGCCAAGTGTCTAGGCCAAACTTGCCTCTTTCTATTTATAGCCTCGGCAGAAAATCGCACTGTAGCAGTCCCAGTCGGTCGACTGAGATCTGTCGGCGGCTCAGTCGGTCGACTGAAGGTTGAAAAGGCAATCTCGAGTAGTGGTCTTCCAGTCGGTCGACTGCGCAAATGAAGAATGTGAGGCTCCTGAGGCCTTCTTCCAGTCGAGCGATTGGAGACTCAGTCGAGCGACTGGGCATCTGAAGCTCCAGGTCAGTCGACCGACTGGAGGGTCCAGTCGACCGACAGCGCAAGTGAAGAAAGTGAGGCTCCTGAGGCCTTCTTCCAGTCGACCGAGTGGTACAGGGGAGCTTCCCAGTCGACCGACTGGAGGTCTTTTATGCCCATATTTTGCTCAAGCCTTCGATTTTTCCCCGAGTTTTCGTATTTTGACTTAGACACTGAGATATCTTGTTTTGTACCTGAAACGTACGAGAAGAGATCAAATGACATCGAATTATCGCCGGAAACGAACTAAAGCTATAGTGAAAACGGGTATTAATAAGTCAAAAACTCGACTTATCAACACTCCACACTTAAGCTTTGTTCGTCCCGAACAAAGTATGCAAATATGTCAAGGTCGTGCAAATGGCGAAATGCTAGTGGCGCTATGTTTTTCGTCTATTTGCCTCACTAGCTTTCACAAGGTCTCGATCATTATTTCTAAACATGTTATTGAAAAGTAAACGCAAGTATATACAACCTAACTAGCTCCTTTTCGTAGGCGTTACGAATGCATTTAGCGTATACATTAAGCCTTTAAACCCCTAGGCTACCCTAGTGGACGAGTTATAGTCTCGTGAGAGTTTTCAGAAAAGGGAATACTCACAAATCCCATATGCACTTATCCCATGAGAATGAATGCAAGAGTGCTCAACCAAGGCGAGGATTTCTCAAAACCAATCCCTCACCCCAAACTAGGACTACCATCACAATATAATCAAAAGAACTTTTGAACCATTTGAGTGCCCATGAGGTTGTGCATTCAAGATTATCAATACTAGAGCTATCAAATGTCTCATCCAATGTTCCACTCATTTTCAAGGTAATACAATAGAAGCAAAGTTAACAGTTTTGCACAAAAGAGTGTCAACCGATCACCTATGCTAGCTAGGGCTAGTCCATGGGTTTGCGACAAGGAACTCATTCCCAAGTTTTAGGCGCTTAAGCCATAATCCATAAGGGAAGAGGAGTTTGACACTAGAGTTCTTAATAAACAGCATAGACCAAATGATAGCTCCCGTGCAAGCACATGGATCGTCCAAGAGCCATTCTAACTAGCACACAATACAAATGATGCACCCGCGCAAATGTAGGATGATGGAAGAACATAAAGTCAAGTTTTAAGTGTTTCTTATTTTCTTTTTCCAATGGCCTTTGGCCTACAAATGCTTTCGAGGGGGAACTTTTCTTCCTAACCCCCCGGCATTTGTATGTTTAAGATCAAAACTTCTCTAGTACTCGAGAAAGTTTTTAGTCGGGGCTTTGCCCTCTTTTGACCATGAAAATGAAGCATTTTTTTGTTGGGGCCTATTTTTCGCCCTCTTTTGTTTTTGACTCCACACTTAAAACTTGACAATATGTTCAATGAATGTATGGAATGCGCGGAAAACAATCATAAGTAAGGCACTAAGTTAGAAGTACTCAAGTCACCAAGGAGCATACAAGAGGTCTAAGTTTTCGTGAATTTTTCAAAAGTGCTTGCTAAAACTCAATCCAAGGTATTTCAAGGAAAAATACTTAGAAAATTAGATAGACAAGGGATAGCAATGACATTGATTCACAAGAATGCACATTCAAGGGACTAGGTCGGTTCTTGGTTCAAGATCCAATAAATGTGACAAATAGGCTAGATGTGATTTATAGGGATTTAGAATTGATAGTCACAAGCCTATGTGGTTGAAAACACTCTCATGTAGGGATAATGTGCAAAAGATGCAAATGTCCATCTAAAAATGATATGCATGGCATGCAAACATGTGAACTATGGGCATCAAACCACTCCACACTTAATTCAAGCTTAGTCCCTAAGCGCAAAGAATGATAGAATATAGGCAAAGGCGCATAGGAACTCCCCTCGTCTGTAGAGCCGATGACATAACTCTTGGGAGTGAGAAATAACCTTTTGGTTGCAAATGTAGACAAAGACGGTGAATTTGGACATGATAATGATATGTAGATGCGTATCCTGGAAAGTGAACAACATAAATGGTAAACACCGTCGATATCATAGAAAAGTGTAGCATACAACCAAAGGCGAGTCAAGAGTATATCACACAAAATGGCATACATCATCCAAAATTGCGCCAAAAGGCGACTTAACATCCAAATACATGATCTAAGCAAGAAAGCATCAAATGATAGACAAAAGTGAGATCAAAATACAGTACAAGCTCAAGATGTAGCCTCATCTCCTCCTCGAGCGACCTCTCTAGCAGAATCTCCAACTCCCTCCTCTCTATCAGAATCCTCTCGCTCTATCGTGGCACCAGTGTATCGTGAGCCCTCCGCTCTAATGGAACTCTCTCGCACTATCGTGCCCCCAGGGAGTGGTGTGCCTGCCTCCCCTACTCTAGAAGCCGGCGTGGTAAGCAAAGGGGAGGCGCCACGAGGGGCAGGAAACTCTGGAGCAACTGGAGGAGCTACTGGACCACCAGAACCTCTGACGATGGATAAAACTGAAGACCGGAGCCACTCCCACTCCTGGCGAGCTCTCGCGTCAGACTCTCTAACAAAATCGTCCAGTCGAGTCAAGCCACTCCTCATGTCGGCAATATCAGAGGAGATCCTCTGTCTCCACTCAGCTGAGTCATCTGTGGCAGGAGGAGGGCCCTCGACAGCAGGCTCCATGGGCGGCAAATCCTCATCCATGCGTGCCTCCTCAAGAATGGGAGCTGGGGGCTCGTCAGCTGGAGGAGGGGAAGGAATAGGAGAAGAAGGAGGGGATGGGGTGAGGTGGGCTAGGCAATAAAGGGGGTTGTTGTGCTTGAATAACTTCCTCCGATACGCCGCATAATCCCGAAGCTCCTTCTTGTGAGGCTTCATGTCCTTCTCCCAGGTCTTCCCGTCCTTCTTGACGATGTGCATATGCTTCATGGTGAGCAAGTCAAGCGTGCTCTTGGATGCCTTGGGGCATCCCTCATGGCCAAAGGTGAAGTTACACCTTAAGGCTAACAATGTGATCAAGGAGCCACCTCCCAAGGCACGATTCCTCGAAACCTCCTTAACAATGGCCCGAAAACGGGTGGCAAGGATACCAAGCCAAGCAATGACCTCTCCGTGATCAATAGCTATCATGAGGTCCATATCCGGGAGGGTAAATGACCTAGCCTTCGCCGTCCGAGTGTTGATCCCTATGGCAATGAGGTGGTGGATAATCTTCTAAACCGGGTCGGTAATCGCCGAGGAGTTATAAGATGAGGTGAACCACTCATTCCGCCCCGAGATTCTCTTCCAAAATCTGCATTGCTCATGCTCAGTGAATTTCCGGGCTTCGGCATCATGGGTAGGGAATTCTAGCCAATCACGGATCACACTCTCCTTAATCTTGAAATCCCGTCCTCCCAACACAAATTTCCAATAGAATTCACGCGCACTCTCCTCCCCCTCGTCAATCCACTCAAAGGAGCAAAGAAACTCCTCCACTACCCTTTGGTAGGATCCCAGATCATCATTAAACAAGAAACGCAAGCCACTATGTGTAAGGCGAGAGTGTACCTCATCCGTGACTCTTTCCCTATGTCGGGGTAAAGAGTGGGAATGGCCGTCTTCCCCTTCTTCTTGAGGATGGCATGATTGGTCCGGTGCGTCTCGTCTCGAAACTCTAGAGGCACCGAGAAGGGGTACGGGGTCGGAGATGGCAAGGGTCCCTCCAATGGTCCTTCATGTGGCACTATCGGGACGAGGGCATTGGAGAGGGATGCTTCAGCTGCGGGTGACGGTGCTCGATGGATAGGAGGTGAAGGCACTCTAGGTATAGGAGGCACGGGAGCTTTCCTCTTCGTTGGCTTCTTCGGTGCGGAGGAAGCGCCCTTTGAAGGCTTGCTCTTCTTAGGAGGAGGTGCGGGAGAAACCGGAGGAGCGTCTAACTCCTCATCCGAGGCTGAGCTATCGTCCCTCAATGAAGCTCTCAATGGCCGCCGTTTGCGAGGAAGGAGAGGCACCTCATCCTCATCCTCATAAATGATGCGATCATCTCTCGAGGGTTCTTGGGCAATCTCCTTGCCTTTCGATTTGGACGATGAACTGGCACGAGGCATGATTGGAATGGACTGGAGAAACTGAGGACTGAGCTGAACTTCTTTTTCAGTCGGTCGACTGAACCCAGGCAGAAAACTCAGTCGGTCGACTGGACTGGCGAATCTAGGTCGAAACTTGGAGTTTTTCAATCGGCTTCGTCGGACCAAATTAGTGTTAGGGGTTTGTAGGCGAGCTGAATTCGAGTTGAATGAGCAGTCGGCCGGGCGGAGAGGACGCCGGATGGAGGAGATCGGCGAGGTGGGGGTTTCTGATCGGAAATCGAAGATGCGGATGAGGGTGGCTGGCTGGGTTTGATCGGGCGGACGGTCGAAGGTGAGCAAGGCGGTCTGGTGGCGAGGCGAGGGTGATGGTCGGAGGTTGGGTGGAGGAAGCCGGAGTGATGGGTTGAGCTTCGAGTCGGTCGAGAGGCTAAGCGAGTCGGATGAAGTGAGAAAGAAGAGGGAAGGAATGGACTTTTGATTAAGTATTTCTCAGTCGGTCGACTGAGGGTCCAGTCGGTCGACTGCTTAAACGAAGATATTGATGCATCTGAGAACATGAAGGAATCGGTCGACTGAGATCCCAGTCGGTCGACTGAGACTGGTTGGATTTCCATTCCTTCTCAAGCATTTATTCAGTCGGTCGACTGAGATTCTGGCCACTTGCCAGTCGACCGACTGGAGCATGAATATCAGTTTCAACGATTTTTGCTCCTTGTTTGAACTCCCCGCTCCACACTTAGAATTTGTATTCCGCATCACGAATGAACACCGCTCAATATTCACATAAATTCAATACAAACCCAAGGCATGCTCTCTCAAGAAATGACTAGCATATATATACGATGTTCAACAAATAGCAAGCTAGGATCATTCACTCCACACTTAAAACATCACCATCACCTATATATTTCATGCAAGCACATTCCCACACCAAGCACACCTAATTATGCATTTTAGATCATCCTTGCACCATGTGCTCATTCAAAGTTCAATGTAAGCATGCGATACGTATGTGACATTAATTATGCATAGATGGACAACTCACAAACCGGGTGACCTCCCGTTAGGGCCTAGTTTAACGTCTTGGCAAAGACCGAGCCAAATCTTTTCTCAAGAAACACACTTGAGGAGTCCTTTGCTAGGATCCCTCCTCAAGCGGATTGTAGCTTTTTCATGGGTCGGTCAAGGTATAAGTTGCATTGTGCTCATCCCGAGCTTGTTCACAATTGTGCTTGAGTCTTTGTCCATTGGCTTTAAAGATAGCTCCTTCATCATTGATCAACTCTACATGGCCATCTTCATGAGGTTTGTGAACAATGAAAGGACCGCTCCATCGGCTTCTTAGTTTTCCCGGGAAGAGTTTAAGCCTAGAATTGAAGAGTAGGACCTTGTCTCCCTTTTTGAACTCGCGACGCAAGATTCTCTTGTCATGCCATTTCTTCGTCTTCTCCTTGTAAATTCTAGCACTATCCTAAGCTTCATTCCTTATCTCTTCTAGCTCATGGATTTGAAGGACTCTATTTTCTGCCGCCGTTTGTAAGTCCATGTTCAAGAATTTAATTGCCCACATTGCCTTATATTCCAATTCAACCGGCAAATGGCATGGCTTCCCATATATGAGGCGATATGGAGACATCCCAATGGGGGTCTTGAAAGCAGTACGATAGGCCCACAATGCATCATCTAGCTTCGATGACCAATCTTTCCTTGAGCTTCCCACCGTTTTTTCTAAGATTGCCTTGATTTCCTGGTTCGATATCTCCACTTGCCCACTAGTTTGTGGGTGATACGGTGTTGCTACGTTGTGGCTCACCCCATACTTGCGGAGCAAGGTTTCAAAATGCTTTTTCCTTAAAGTGTGAACCGCCATCACTAATGACGGTCCTTGGAACTCCAAACCTTGGGAAAATGATCTTCTTGAATAGCTTGTTGACAACCTTAGCATCGCACGTAGGGGAGGCGACGACCTCTACCCATTTGGAGACATAATCAACCGCGAACAATATGTATTGATTTCCATATGAAGACGGGAAAGGACCCATGTAGTCGATACCCCAAACACCAAATATTTCAACCGGAAGAATGCTTTGTTGGGGCATTTCATGCCTCTTAGAAATGTTTCCCGTTCTTTGGCATTGGTCGCAAGCTTTTACAAATTCATAAGCATCGCTGAAGAGGGTAGGCCAATAGAATCCACTTTGTAGGACTTTCGACGCCGTTTTTGCTCCACTACCATGTCCTCCATATTGAGATGAATGACAATGGTATAGTATATTTCTCATCTCTTCTTCGGCGACGCAAGTCCTATATAGCCCGTCCGCGCAAAGTCGATACAAGAAGGGCTCATCCCAATAATACCTCTTCGTCTCGGATAAAAATTTCCTCTTTTGATGGTGGTTCATGTCGTGAGGAATGATCCCGCATACCACAAAATTTACCATATCCGCATACCATGGGAGGGCTTCCGCTTCAACTCTCATAATTTGTTCTCCAATGAAGGCATCGTTTACAAGGCTAGTGTCTTCTTTGAGTTCTTCATTTCCTTCAAGCCTAGATAAATGATCGGCAACGAGATTTTCCACTCCCTTCTTATCCTTGATCTCAATATCAAATTCTTGGAGTAAGAGGATCCATCTTATCAACCTTGGCTTAGAGTCCTTCTTTGACAAAAGATATTTGATTGCCGCGTGATCGGTGAAGACAATGGTCTTTGACCCCACAAGGTATGGGCGAAACTTGTCAAAGGCATACACAATGGCAATGAGCTCTTTCTCGGTTGTGGAATAATTCAATTGGGCTCCATTTAAGACCTTGCTTGTGTAGTGAATGGCGTGAAGTTTCTTGTCCACCCTTTGACCAAGAACCGCTCCAATAGCGTAATCGCTTGCATCGCACATGAGCTCAAAGGGCAAATCCCAATTTGGAGGTTGAATAATAGGCGCCGAGACCAATGCACAATAAATTTGTCAAAGGCCTTGCAATCTTGGAGAAGTCCTTAATAAATCTTCTATAAAAGCCGGCATGGCCAAGAAAGCTTCTTATTCCTCTAACATCCTTTGGAGGTGGCAATTTTTCGATAACTTCCACTTTAGCCTTATCCACCTCAATTCCTCTTTTTGAGACCAAATGCCCAAGCACTATGCCTTCCTGCACCATAAAATGACATTTTTCCCAATTTAGTACAAGATTCGTCTCAATACACCTTTTCCAAACTTTTGCCAAATTGGCCAAACAATCATCAAAGGAGGAACCATAAACAGAAAAATCATCCATGAACACCTCCATAATTTCCTCAATAAATTCTGAAAATATAGCCATCATGCATCTTTGAAATGTGCCCGGGGCATTACAAAGTCCAAAGGGCATTCGCCGATAAGCAAATGTTCCATAGGGGCAAGTAAAGGTTGTTTTTTCTTGATCTTGTGGATGAATATGGATTTGGAAGAATCCACTATATCCATCAAGATAACAAAAATAGTCATGCTTGGCTAATCTTTCTAACATTTGATCAATGAATGGAAGTGGGAAATGATCTTTCTTAGTGGCTTTGTTGAGTTTTCGGAAATCAATGCACATTCGCCATCCCGTGACGGTTCTAGTTGGTATTAACTCATTTTTATCATTTTTAACCACCGTCATGCCCCCCTTCTTGGGTACTACATGAATGGGACTCACCCAATTAGTGTCCGCAATAGGGAAAATGATTCCCGCATCAAGCATTTTCAAGATTTCCTTTTTGACTACTTCACCAACAATGAGATTAAGTCTCCTAGCATGCTCTCTAGATGGTAAACTATCATCTTCCAAATTAATCCTATGCATGCATAAATTGGGACTTATCCCTTTCAAGTCATCAATAGAATAGCCAATGGCATCCTTGTGCTCTCTAATCGCATCAAGCAATCTCAAAGTCTCATCATCATTCAAGGAGGCATTTACAATGATAGGCAAAGTAGAATTAGGGCCTAAGAACTCATACCTTAGGCTTGTTGGTAGAGCTTTTAACTCTACCGAACAAGACTCCTTACCTTTGTCGCTTTGAGTACCCTCTTCATCTTTGTCATTCAAGATAGCCCAACAATCAACACGCTTAGGAGGCTCATAATCAAGGTCGTCAATTTCATCTATAAACAAATTAGGCACATCATGCATGTCATAAGAATCAACAAGGTCTAGATAATTGCAACTCATGGTAGAACTAGGACCTTTTTGTGCCTTTTCTAGATTAAATTCAACTTCCTCATCACCTACTCTCATGGTAATTGACCCCTTAGTAGTATCAAATATAAACCCCGCGGTGTAGAGGAAAGGCCTTCCCAAAAGAATGGGAATTTCATTGTCCTCTTCCATCTCTAACACCACAAAATCCCCCGGAATATAGAAATTCCCTACTCTAACCGGGACATCCTTAAGAACTCCTTTAGGGAATCTTGAGGAGCGGTCCGCGAGTCTTAAAATCATGTTAGTTGGTTTAGGCTCACCCATGTTCAATTTCTTACACAAGGAATAAGGCATCAAAGATATGCTAGTACCCAAATCACACATAGCACGTTCAATCTTAACATCATTTATATAGCATGAGATGGAGACGAAGCTACCGGGATCCTCAAGCTTGGGTGGCATGCGCGGTTGGAGTATGTCACTACATTCTCCATTGAGGGATACCGTGTCAACGTCTTCGATCGTCCTCCTGCAAGTAATAACATCTTTTAGAAATCTTGCATATGATGGAGCTTGAGTGATTACCTCGGTGAAGGGCATAGTGACATATAGCTTCCTCATCATTTCGGCGAACTTTGAGAATTGCTTGTCATTGCTCTTCTTCTTTAGCCTTTGTGGGAAGGGGATAGGAGGAGTGTATGGCCTTAGTTCATCTTTCTCTTTTTCCACTACTTTTTCCTTTTGGGCTTGAGGGTTAGGGACCTCTTCATCCAACTCTTAAATTTCGGCACTAGCTTGGCCTCCAAGATCAAAAGTAACTTTCTTCCTTTTTGGTTGCTCACCCTCTAGCTCTTTGCCACTCCTCAATGTAACCGCATTACAATGCTCCCTTTGCCCTTGCTCGGGTCTAGCCGGTAATTTTCCTTGAGCTCTTGTAGAGGACTCGACTTGTTGAGCTATTTGGTTCTCAAGCATTTTGTTGTGAGTCTCTAACCTTTCAAACTTGGTTTGCATGTCCATCAATTGTGCTTGGACGTCCCTACTTGCCCTTTCTTGTTGTGCAAGGATTTTGGCCAACATTGCCTCCATACCGGAGGGTTCATTGGAAGGTTGAGGGGGAGGGTCAACTTGTTGGTAGGCTTTTTGAGCTTGAGCTTGATATTGTTGCCCTTGGTCTTGGTTCCTTTGAAGCAAAGTCGGTCCTTGACTTTGATATTGGTTCCTAGGTTGGAATTGGTTCTTTGGTGGGAAAGCTTGATTAGATTGAGTAGGCTTAGGACCAAATCCGGGAGGTGTAGCTCCAAAGTCGGGACGAGTGGGATTTGTGGTCTTGTAGGAGAAGTTAGGATGATTCCTCCATCCCGAGGAGAACCTTGGTGTAGTATAGTTAGCTTGAGAATTTTGGCCTTGAGTGGCACTAGCTCCATAATCTCTACCTTGGTTTCCTCCCACAAAATTTGCTTCTTCATAGCCATATCTATGTCCATCCCTTTGAACCAAGGGACAAGAATCGGTCTCATGCCCATAAACTTCGCAAATATCACACCCTTGACTCGTTGAGTGGTCTCTCTCCGGGTGTTTCAACTTGAATACTTCATCCGAGAGGTTCTCAAAATCTTTCCTTAAGGTCTCGTAGTCATTTGTGCTCACCGCTTTTATTTCATGCCTTTCATTTTTCCTTCTTGGGTTCCCTCTTTCACTTCCCCACATGAAGTAGTTCTTTGTAATCTTTTCTATCACCGCATATCCTTCATGAGGTTCAAGCTCCATGATAACTCGTCCCGCGGCGGTATCAAGTGCAATCCGCGAGGGACCATCAACACCGTGGTAGAAAGTGTGGAACACAAGGAGGTCATCTAGGTTGTGGTGCGGGCAAAGTCTTTGATACTCCTTGTATCTCTCCCAAGCTTCATATAGTGTTTCCCCATTCATTTGTGTAAAATTTGTGATTTGACCTCTATAATAAGCCGTCTTGGAAGGAGGGAAATACTTGTTGAGAAACGCCACGGCTAGCTCCTCCCAAGTGGTGAAACTATCGGGAGTTTGGCTCCTTAACCAATCTCTTGCTCTTCCCGTGAGGGAGAAGGGGAATAACCTCAAAAGTTTAGCATCTTCGGAGAATCCATTGATCTTGAAAGTTGCACACACTTCAAGGAATGTGGTCAAATGGGAATTTGGATCCTCGTGGTCTCTTCCCGAAAATTGATTTGATTGGACCATTCGGATTGTTGAGGTCTTCAAGTCGAAGTCCCGGTTATCGACCGCCGGTACAAGGATTGGGGAGCGGTATCCATAGGCATTGGGAGCGGCGTAGTCCTTTAGAACTCTTCTAGCTTGAGGGCCTTGTGGTAGTCGAGCGGGAGGTGGAGGGGGAGGGGCAAGTCGATCTCCCATGTCTTGATGAATGGTTTCTTGAGCGTTTGAGGTGGTTTCCTTGTCTTTGGTTGTCTTACTCCTTGTAAGGTGAGGGTTAACAATATTCCTTATTGGTTGATTCAAGTCTCTATCCACAATCTTGGTAAGTTTCTTTGTCTTTGGTGGCATAAACGAGATGCACCTACAATGGGGGAACAATTAAGACAAGTGAGGATGGTGGAATAAGCTCAAGAATCACAAGTAGCAAAGCAAATAAAGAAAAACATGGAATAGTCGGAGTACTAAATGATTCTTCCTAGGGACAATCTAGCCATTACTCCCCGGCAACGGCGCAATTTTGACGTGTAATATTTTGCAATCAAAGTCAAAAACAATTTATAATGATGACCGGTAAGACCGGTGTCGAACCCAAGGGAGCAAACGTGATTATACGCTAGGGAATCAAGTTTTCAACTCGGCTAATCCTTCAATATTCAATGATGAGGTGATTATCAATCAAGAAACGAGTAATGAAATGATTTCAAAGAGTTTCAATTCAATTAAAGAGAGTTTCGAGGGGTTCTTCCCCTCATTGGCAATTTACCAACGATCATGTATACAAGAGTGTAATCATTTTAGGGGTTGATAAGTTTAAAACCTAGCTTAGGCGAGAAATAGACAAACTATCATGTAAGTCTAATCCTAGTCAAGCTCTCCTAATTAGAATCTCACCTATTAAAGATATTGATTCACTATATAGCACTATTATTCTTGGAACATCTCCCAAGGCAATAAATGCTATAGGCTTTAAGTTTTAGTCAACCTCACATCCATGCATTTGCTCTCATAAACACTTGATGAGTTCATTTTTACTATATCCAAACCATCACTAGGCTCTTTCAATACTTAGATCATAGTTCTAATGCAAACATGTCTCTTAGGCATTTTATCAAGCACTTATCAACATGTCTAGAATGAAGATTATAGTAAAATGAAATCAACTCCATAAATTGCATGATGAATGTGTATACATGATCATTGAGTACCAAGGAGGGTACAAACACCCTCAAAACACAAGGGAACTACTCACACATCATGTAAGACAACATGATGTGTGTAGGGTTTTAGCACAATCAAAGATAAGAGAAGAGGGATAGAAATAGGATGATTAATCCTAGTTGTCTCCCTTGATCTTAAATCCTCTTTGGTTGGATGGTGATGAAGGCCCTTGATTTGATCTCTTTTTCTTGTATTTTTCCCCCAAGATGCCAAGTGTCTAGGTCAAACTTGCCTCTTTCTATTTATAGCCTCGGCAGAAAATCGCACTGTAGCAGTCCCAGTCGGTCGACTGAGATCTGCTGGCGGCTCAGTCGGTCGACTGAAGGTTGAAAAGGCAATCTCGAGTAGTGGTCTTCCAGTCGGTCGACTGAGATCCCAGTCGGTCGACTGCGCAAATGAAGAATGTGAGGCTCCTGAGGCCTTCTTCCAGTCGAGCGACTGGGCATTTGAAGCTCCAGGTCAGTCGACCAACTGGAGGGTCCAATCGACCGACTGCGCAAGTGAAGAAAGTGAGGCTCCTGAGGCCTTCTTCCAGTCGACCGACTGGTATAGGGGAGCTTCCCAGTCGACCGACTGGAGGTCTTTTATGCCCATATTTTGCTCAAGCCTTCGATTTTTCCCCGAGTTTTCATATTTTGGCTTAGACACTGAGATATCTTGTTTTGTACCTGAAACGTACGAGAAGAGATCAAATGACATCGAATTATCGCCGGAAACGAACTAAAGCTATAGTGAAAACGGGTATTAATAAGTCGAAAACTCGACTTATCAGTTGTAAAAATGAGGCACGTGAGGCACCATCCGAGCCACATCTCAGCCGTCAAACGCACGCGGCGTTGCCACGTGTCCCACTCACTTGAACGTGTTCACACTACTGTTGTGAGTGGGACACGTGGCGCGCCCACAAAGCACGGGGGTTAAATGGACGCACGAGATCGTGCATCACTACCTCAATTTACTGTTCACTGCCTCATTTGAACGCTTCTCTATCCGTGTTTGAATAAATAGTTAACGCCCGGTAACTGAAAAAATTCATATGCTTAGATGAGTCAATAATAAAGACAAACTTTATTTTTAGTGTAAATTACAAATCGACGAATTATTGTACACCTCTTACGAACTATGATATGATTTTATCCAAACGAATTGTAGGTTAAGTGATGTGGGAGCGTTTAGGGCTCCGAAATAGTATTTAAGCTTTATTTCTATATTATAAGATTTTAGCAGCTTATTTCTTAATTTAGTTTTTATTTAGATTTTATTTCCAAATAAGGGTTTTGTATTTTTCTATTTAAACCCTCTTTAGGGTTTCAGAAAGAGAACTTTTTTTGAATAAAAAACCTAGCTTTTGCTATTTCTTTCTGGTGCATTCCAGAGTTATCTTTTCTGGTGGATTCCAGAGTTTTACCTCTTTTCTGGTGGATTCCAGAGTTTTTGTTCGAGTACACGCTTGTGAATTCGATCACATATCCTGAGTTTAACGCTCAATTCCTGTCGAGATTCCGACTGCGTCAGGTGGTATCAGAAGCAGGTCTTTCCCTGTCTCTCTTCTAGCTTGATCAGTATGGCAGATCAACCAATAACCATGGCAGATTTAGAGAGGGTTATTGCGGGTTTAACCGGAACCCTGGCTGCTTTCACAAATCAGGTGGCTGAGTTGACGACGAGAGTGGACAACAAGAGTCGTCGTGGAGACGGGAGAGGAGAACTAAATATGGTTCCGCAAGGTGAGAACAATCGTGCGCTTGTCTTTGATAATTCAAGTTCTAAAAAGAAAGTTGATTATGGTGATCAACGAAATAATTATGATTATCGAGTGAAGAGTGATATTCCATTGTTCTACGGAACCATGGGAGGAGAGGAGTTTCTAGATTGGTAGGTCAAGGTTGATAGGTTTTTCGATGTCATGAATGTTCCCGAGAACAAACAGGTTAAGATGATATCAATCAGGTTGAAGAGTATGGCTGTCGTGTGGTGGGACAAGCTCGTTATTCAGAGGCAACAACAAAGGAAGGGGCCAATTAGAACGTGGAGGCGAATGAAACAATTGATTATGGAGCAATTTTTGCCTGAAGAGTTGAACGTTGTAGATTTTCACACGCAAATGAATTGCGATTAGAATCTCTATTGGTCAAAAAATAATTTATAATGACCGGTAAGACCGGGTCGAACCCAAAGGAGCAAGCCAAGCACATGCACTATTTAAGATCGTATTTCCGTTCGTCTATTCTAAACCAAAAATGTATAAAGGTTTGTATATTCCTAATCCTATGTGGTGAGCAATTGAGGATAAAAGATAAATAGGAGGTGTATCGAGGGGTCACTCCCCTCCTTGGCAATTTCCTAATGATCACATGCACGATATTCAAACATCTCATGGTAGTCAAATAGTTTTGAGCCTAGTTTAGACTAGGGTAGACGAACTCTCATTGAATCTATTCCTAGCCAAACCTTTTTAGCTCGAACCTCACTCTATCAAGATATTGGTTCACTCTATAGCCTTACTAGCCTTGAAATGTCTTCCTAAGGTAATATGTGAAATAGGCATGAAGGACTAGTTCACTTCCTACCCATGCAGTTACTCTCATAAACACTAGATAAGATCATATACTCTATATCCAAACCATTCCTAAGGTCTATCGATGCTTAGGTCAAGTTTTGAGATCAACAATGTCACTTAGGCATTTCATCAAACACTTAGTAACATGTCATAAATGAAGAGCATAAAGAACATTAATTTAACACCATAGATTATTGAATCGAATGTATATACATGATCATAGAGTACCAAGGAGGGTTGTAGCACCTTCAAAACACAAGAACTACTCACACATCATCATGTTACATGTTTTCATTTCAAAACAACAAGAGGGAGAAAAGATGAGTAGAGAAAACCCAAGTTGAAGATGTTGAGCAAGCTCTAGATTCCTTCTTTGATCTTCTCCCTTCTTCCCCAAGCAATCCTTTGATGATGGAGAGCCTTCCTTGACCTTTTTCTCACACTTTTTCTCTCTAAAAACCACCCCCACTTTAGGTCAAAAGCCCTCTTTCTATTTATAGCTCCGAAACTGAAATTTCCGGGTTTTTTATCCAGCCGGTCGAATGGATTGGGTGATATTTCAGTGCCTTCTGGGATTTCATTGAATTGGTCGACTGAACTTCTTAGTCGACCGACTGGGGCCTTTTTGGTGGTCTTCCCATCCGAATTAGGTATTGGTGTCAACTGGAGAGATGTAGCCCTTTGAGTTGGCTTTTCAACGAGCTTTGAATCAACCAATTCGGACACCGCCTTAGACGTCTAAACCAAGCTGCAAAAAGCAATCTGCTCGGTTTTGCCCCGAAATCTTCGGGTTTTCCCCGAGTTTTCGTATTTGGGCAGGGATACTTGTTTTCTACCTGAAATGTAGAGATAGAGGTCAAATGACATCAAAATAATGTCGGAAAAGACCCAAAACTATAGTGAAGAATGACCATAAATTAGTCAAAAACTCGACTGATCAAGAGTACGACCTGATCCCGTATAAGAAGTACGTCGAATGCGTTCAAGGAAAGAAGACTGTGACGGAGTCCAATGAGTGCGTGAAGCAAGGGCTTCCGAAGCCGAATCCGAAGGAAGACGTTATTATAGAGGAGGAGGCATTGGAGGAGATTGATGAGCTGGCGATGCTGAGGATTATGTATGCTGATTCTAAGGAGGAAGGTGAAGAGGTTGAGCCGAAAAAGGAGAAAATTATTGTGGCAGAGGAGGTGTTGGAGGAGATTGATGAGGTAGCGATGCTGAGAATTGTATCTGCTGATTTTGAGGAGGAATGTGAGGAGGTTGAGAATGAATTTGGTTAGGTTATTAGCAGTACCGAGAATCTAATTTCTCCAAAATCGAGACCTCGTGAGAAGCCATATGCACTCGGTGGGGTGGTTAATCCTTCTTTTACTACAGCCCAATCAAAATTCATGGAGTTCACTTCAATAGGGTCAACTTTATATGGCAAACCCCTCCATCAAGTTGCTGAACATGATTCAAAAAGTGATACACTTAAAGTTGGGAAATTGATTAGGAGTGTCTGCGGTGATAAGCCGAAGCAGTGGGACTTATCCTTGCCTCAGGTCAAATTTGCATACAACAACAAGGACCCTGAAATCAGTACAACGACTGAGAAAGTGGTTGGGGAGAGTATAGTTGTTAATAAAGCTGTTAAGGATATAGTGAAGGCTACGGGGAAGAAGAAGAAGAAGGTTGATGCTGATAAGCGCGAGAGAGTAAAGACTTTAAAGGAAGGTGATGATGTGATACAGCCTTACAAGCATAGTCAATTCAAGGCAGATGAGATCATACATTTAGAAGAGAACTCGGGGTCGTGTTCTTTGGAAGTGGAGGAGACTGATGTAGGAGCGTTTAGGGCTCTGAAATAGTATTTTAGTTTTATTTCTTTATTTTAAGATTTTAGTTTTTATTTAGATTTTATTTCCAAATTAGGGTTTTATATTTTTCTATTTAAACCCTCTTTAGGGTTTCAGAAAGGGAACTTTTTTTAATAAAAAAACCTAGCTTTTGCTATTTCTTTCTGGTGGATTCCTGAGTTATCTTTTCTGATGGATTCCAGAGTTTTATCTCTTTTCTGGTGAATTCCAGAGTTTTTGTTCGAGTTCACGCTTGTGAATTCGATCACATATCCTGGGTTTAGCGCTTTCTATTCCTGTCGAGATTCCGACTGCGTCATTAAGTGTACCATAATTCGTCGACTTGTGATTTGCACTTGAACTTTAATTTTCCATGTTAAAATATATTTATCTAAATTGTTTAACACTGGCCAAAATAAATAAATAAACCAAATACTTGTATCAAATTCTAAATTGTTTACAATGCAAACTATAAGCCCATGTATACCAATGATTAAAATAAGTTGGTCATCCCTCTCTTTCTATAATTTTCTCACTCATCTTGTTATGTATCATTATTTTGATCATGGTATCTCACTAATCAGTGGCGGATCCAGGACTGGATCGATCGTGGGCGGACTTTAAGTAAAAATAGAAAATTTTTTCTAACAATTCATATTGATTTAACAAAGTACAAGCATGCAAATCAAACTACGTTGACTTTTTACTACGAGATAATTGACATCTACGAGTCTCTAAACTTTGAAAACGATTCAAAATAGACTCGTTTTCAATTGTTGCAAACACATCCCTCTCGACAAATACCACCAAACTATCATTTAACCATACATCTCCCATTTTGTTTCTCAAATCATTCTTCACATATTTCATGCCTGAGAATACCCTTTCAACAGATGCTGTAGCTACTGGTAGAAGTAAAGCCAATTCAATCAGACGGTAGACCAATGGAAACAATCTATCCTTGTCAGTTTCCTTCATCTTCTTTGCAAGACTTCTGAAATCCTGCACTTCAACAAATCGTTTGTCTCTTTTTACATCCCATAAAAATGAATCTAACTCTTGAGGAAACAGTGAACGATCCATATTTGAGAAGTCATTCGGATAAAATTGAGGAAGCCGAACAAGCTTTTCCACATCAAAATTAGAGAATCCATTCTTTGGATCGAGAGATGCAAAGCAATCTAGTAAATATGTGCTTGTTTCAGAGAACCGATGCTCAAACTCTCGTAGAATTAAATCGAGAACCTATCATTTCAAGAAGATAAGAACAATTATTAAAAATAATTGGTAAATAAAAATGTAAGAAATAAAGCTATAATTTAAATTATTACCTCATAAAAAATCTCACACTTGTAATGGTGATGATTGGTTATGGAGACCCCATCTCTCTTCACACGAACCATCCTTGGAACGATGTGATCCATATTAATTACTGGAATTTCATTCGCTTGACAAAAGATCTCCACTTCTTGAACCAACCCATCCCATCCAGAATCTCTGTACTTTTGCAACTCATCTTTCACAGTCCTAATTTGATTGATAGCATTCAACATGTTTTGATCTCTCTCTTGCAAAGCCATGGATAATGCATTTGTGATCCCCAACAAACGCTTCATCAAAAACATAGGAAAAATAAATTCATAACTCTGCATCTGACGAAGCACACCTCTGGCTTGGGCACTTGACTCAAGTTCAGAGCCATCTTCAAACACATTGTGAAGAACTTCCACAACTGAAGACCACATATCTTTGAGGCGAATTATGGTAATATAATGTGATCCCCAACGAGTATCCCCGGGTCTTTTTAAAGAAGTTTCTTGATTTTTTCCACTACCAGAAGAAATGACTCCCTTTTCAAGCTCCACTACCTTCCTAGCATGTTCTAACTGTCGCATATTATCTGCTCTTTTACAAGAAGATCCACATATATTTACGATTATTCCAAGATAGTTGAAAAAATCGCAAATATATCGATTCACCTTGCACACAGCAACAATTACCAATTGGAGTTGATGTGCAAAACAATGAACATACCAAGCACTAGGATTTTCCTTCAAAATAAGTGCCTTCAAGCCATTGAACTCGCCCCTCATATTTGACGCACCATCGTACCCCTGACCCCTTACTCTAGATAAAGACAATCCATATTTGGCAAACAAAGAATCAATACCCTCCTTCAAACAGATTGCCGATGTCTCCCTTACATGAACCAACCCTAGAATTCGTTCCACCACTTCTCCGTTCTTGTTTACATATCTAATCAGAACGGCCATTTGTTCCTTTAAAGAACAATCACGCGACTCATCAACCAAAATAGAAAACAATCCATCACTAAGGTCAGCTAATATTGCAAGAGTGGTCTCAACTGCACACGCATGTACCATGTCTTTTTGTACTGCTGGAGCTATCATTTGATTATTCCCTGGTGCATTTTTCAAAACAACACTGCCAATCTCTTTGTTTCGCAAGCCATACCATGTCAACAATTCCAAGAAAATACCCCTATTAAGAGAAGTAGATGTCTCGTCATGTCCCCTCATATGCAAACCTTGACATAAAATAAATCGAATAACATCAAGAGTTGCTGTCAAACGAATGCGATAATCTTCTTCTCTTCTCAAGTTAGCACGCTGGATAACATAAGCCACACTCTGCCTTTGATTTTTGAAATTTTCAAACTCAATTCTGGCTTTGTTATGTGGGCTGCCAACCGAGCCAACATGTTCTCTAAACCTCTCACGCGCTTTTTTCCAATTAATAAACCCATTTGATGTAAATGCTTCCTCGCCCGGGTTGTAAAGCTTCGTCTTGAAAAGAAAGCACCAAAAGCAAAATGCTGCATCGTTTTGGACACTATACTCCAACCACTCAAATTCTTCAAACCAAGCATCTCTAAAGGCTCTATTATCTTTTCCATACTTCTTTCTAGGAAAATTATGTCCTTTGGGTTGACATGGGCCTTTAGCTACGTATTCTTTTCGAATACGATCTCTGATATTACTTTCATAACTCTCAATAGGTTTGCGCAACCCAGAATCGGCAACAATATCAGTCTCGATAATTTCAACTTCTTCATCATTCAAATTAGCTTCTAACTCAACGTTCGTAGTCAATATCTCCGCATTTGAGGTTTGAGTTTGTACAACACTACTAGAAGAATCAATAGAAACTTTTGGTCTTTTCGAAAAATATCTCTCCATTTTGATTCGAAGCAACAATCTTTACCTGTCAAATTTACAAATGCATTGCAAATCCAAATGCGTTGACTGGGAGTGGGACGAAGAAGGAAGTAAACTGGGAAGACTGAAGAGGATACTGCTGCGGTGCTGCCTGCTTTGCAATTTGCAAATCCAAATGCTTGAAGATGGCCGTTCGGCGCCCTAGCTGATGCGTGATGCCCATCCCCATCTTGTTGGTATTTATTTTGATTTTTTTAATTTGTAATTTAGAAGATATATTCGTTGCAAGATCAAAATAAAAACTTTACTGTTTCTTACACAGGACACGTGTCGCGTTGCGATTGGCTCATTCTCATGATCAAAGCACACAAAAAGATCATGGGATGATCTTTTTTAGAAAAAACCATGGGATGATCTTTTTGATAATCAAAAAAATCATGATGGGGGTGCATGGTTTTTTTTATCATCTCCCATGATCACTTTCTATGGTTCAAAAAACCATGGTGGGGATGCTCTAAGTGCAAGAGAATCCGTTATAATTTTTTTAAAAGTATACATAAATATATCAATATTCATCTCTAGAGAAGCGATCAAATGAGGCACCAAAATTAGAATGAGGCACGTGAGGCACGATCTGAGCCACACATCTAATCCCCTCGTGCATTTGTGGCGCGCCACGTGTCCAAATAGTAAACTCACTACCAATAGTAGTGTGAACGCAAATGACGGCTCAACTCACGTGGCTTCGCCACGTGTCACAACGGAAGGCCGAGATCGTGCCTCACGTGCAGGGACGGATCCAGGAATTTTGGTAGGGGGTGACAGACAACAAAATAATTGCATCATGAAAAATTTTTTTCTGAAATTACTTGGGCATTTTACAAAAATTGTATAAATTTCTTGAAAAATACACTTCAAATTGTATTAAAAAAAATTGGTGCCAAAACAGCCCAAGATTTTTTTTTGAAATCAAAGTTAATAGAATTGGTTTGTCAAAATGAAACAAGTATCTCTAAAATAACATGAAGCATAATGCAACTGATACATTTAGTCAAATACTTACTAATTTTCTTCTATTTTTCTTAGTAGTTTTGATTCGTTTCCAAGTAATTTTGATGTCATTTCATACCCTTCTTGGTCTATTAGGTCCCAAAATGCATTTTGTCTGACTCGGAGCCTCAAAGATCAAATAGAACAAAAGTTGAGTGGATTTGAGCTAAATATGGAGTTTCGGGCAAAACAGGGCAAACCGACATTTCCGGCGTATTTTGCATGCCGAGATCGGATACGGTTTCTGAATTGGTTGATTCAAAGCTTGTTGGAAAGCTAACTCAAAGGGCTACAACTCTCCAGTTGACGGTAAGACCTAATTTTGACATTAAGATTGTGAAAAAGCCGCTGGAAACCCTCTCAGGCCTCGCCCTCTTGAACGCAAACTTGCTCGAAACATGGCAAACCGACCTTGCCGGCGTATTTTGCATGCCCAGATCACATACGGTGTCCGAATTGTTTGATTCAAAGCTTGTTGGAAAGCTAACTCCAAGGGCTACAACTCTCTAGTTGACGCCAAGACCTAATTCGGACATTAAGATTGTGAAAAAGCCGCTGGAAACCCGCTCAGGCCTCGCCCTCTTGAACGCAAATTTGCTCACCCGAAATTTTTTTCGAAAAACTTGGAGGTGGCATGTGTCATCACCGGCCTTAACTATATCCGTCCCTGCTCACGTACCTCATTCTACTAACCCTGCCTCAATCGAGTGCTCCCCTGCATCTCTATTTGTACATTTCAAAATATTATAACTATTGATATATTTTCAGATTTGTTTTTGATTTATAATTCGTATGATATGATAGTTATAACTTTCAAATTATAATTTATCATAGGACACGTGTCACTGTCCTATTGGTTCTTGCTCATAACTTTTTCATGACCAAATTAGGTCACTGGAGGACCAATTTTGAGTTTTGTCATCTCTTATGCTCAAAAAAGTCATTAGTGGGATGTTAATTTTTTTTGAATCACCTCTCATCAGAGGCGGATGCAGTTTTGTCCCCCCCCCGGATTGGTTGAAAATTATTTTTTTCTAATTTTTTTAATACATACATAAACAAATTAGTTTAAAACATATAATTGAGGTTGAAACACCTTGGCCGCGTAGCGCAACACAACACAACACCTAAGTTAAAAACAAATTAAGTTGAAAAGTCACATCTGCGCAGCGCCCTTAGTCTCTCACACGTCGTCGACTCGCAGACTCTGAATGCTAATTCAGATGAACATCACTTCCTCACCGATCTAGTAAATTATTGAAATTATGGCTCTTTATGATTTTGAAGGTTGCTTTTGTAATTAGGGTTTCATTGTAAAGAATTGGGTTCACGCGCGTGTACCTGGGTGAGGGTTGCAGCAATCAAATTCTGACTCTTCCAGTTTCAATGGCTACTGCTGAACGCTCCTTTTCAAGACTGAATATAGTAAAAAGTGCACTTTGCAACAAGATAGAAGATGATTTCTTATCGGATTGTTTGGTTGTCACCAAAGACATAGCTAACATGTTTAGCACGGATTGAATAAAAGATGATTCTCGTGATATGGAAACAAGACATTCTTTATTTTAGTGTAATAAGACCTTTGTAAAAACATTAATTTTTTTAAATCATACGATCTATTTTCGATTGTCACACATACCTCTAATGCTGGGTCCGCCCCTGCCTCTCATGACAATTGTTGATGTGAAAAAAGTCATTGGTGGCAATGCTCTTGAGTCGTTCTAATTCAATTAGACAGAACCCTATTATAACATAGAGATTAAACATCTTTTGAGGCTATCCACTACTTTAAAACATATCAAAATTATACCCATCAAAATTTTGCAACCATATATAAATGTTGCAGTTTTAAGACGAGGATAGTGGGATTAATCTTTTAAACGTGGGATATGCAAAAGAAAGGTGATATTCCGTTCCACATTCCATGATTGATATGGTGGGGGTCTGGATGGATCGAAAGTAAAGATTCATGAACCAAAGGAGTGTACTTGCAACTATGGCTAAAAATAATAAAAGTAAACATATGTAATAATGGATGGGCTTAGAACCAAAATATATATTAAAGATGAAAAAGAAGGGTTAGCAATAAAAGAGACGCTTTGTTTAGTAGATAAAAGGTGTTCCACATCCTCCCTCACTTTTATCTATGGGTACTTGTCATTTTAAGATGTTATTTCTCTTGTAAAAAAACTTTGAGATTAATAGGGAAAAGTATAATTTGAGGTTCTGAATTATCATTTGATTCTAATACCTAGGTCGAACCATAAAAAAATTCAAAGAGGGGTGCAAACTTTGATTTGTTTTTCCTAAAAATGAGCATGGTCAAACAGAGTCAACGATTTTAGAAACACCGTCCAACGCCTTCAAGACGATGTTAATGTCACTTAGAAGACAACGAGAATGTGCACACTTATGGAGGTGGACGAAGGTAAATAGAGTTACTAAAATCTTTGATTTTGTTTGACCATACCCCTTCTTTAGAAACACAAATCAACATTCACACCCTCTTTGGAGCTCTTTATATTTTGGCCTACATATTTGGAATCACATGAAAGTTCAAGACCCCAAACTATATTTTTCCCTATTTATGAACAACCAAGTATACTTATATTAGTAGGTGCCCTCCTCTCTTTGCTTCTCCTTCCCTTCTCCTCTCTTTGCCTCGTCTCCTCAGCAGCGGCGTCGCCTTGTTCGATTTTCTGGCTCTCGTGCCCCAGTGGTCACGGTTTCCGTAGGTGGACGATCTTGGGGGTCCGATTCCGATGGCTGGAGGGTCTGCAGGGGTCTTGGCGTCTGTTTCTGGTGGAGGTTGTTGGAGGTTGAAAGCGATGGTGTTTGGGCCTGGAGTTGAGGATGTTGGTTGTGGCTTCTGGCGAGGTGGCTGACTGACTTTTTTGGTTGCTGCTATTTATAAGGCGATCTACCTTCTTTTTGGGTGTGTACAGACAGCTCTTTCTCAGCAGCAATGTATAGCTGTTTAGTTTTTTTAAGGTTTGCTCCACGGGTTTCCTCTTGGTTGGTTTCAAAGATGTCCAAGGCATGCTGTTGGGCATCAACAACAGGTGGGAGGCAATGTTGGATTGGGGTTTTCTTGCTAGCGGACGTCTGCTAGATGCGCTTCATCTGAGGAGTTTTCCTGATTCAGCCTGGATGGTCTGTTACTCTTTTAATATTTATTGTTGTCCAGTGTTTGGTAGCCTTGTATTGGCTTCTGTTGCCTCATCAAAAAAAAGTATACTTATATTAGTAGATGCCTTATATTATATAAAGTATACTTATTCGATTGACAAAAAAAGTCTCACATCTCATAATCATAAATAGATACAACCATTTAAAGATATATACTTAAAGCTCAAACCATAAGACATATTCAGTTGATATTGCTCATTATGCATGCAGTATTTAATTTGTAATGGTATTAAAGGAATTACGTTAAATTTTGAAAAACCTCATACAAGAATCCAAGATTTTCATTTGCATGTGAATATCTCGTCTTTAATATTCAAACTCTTAGATCTTAGTCTATTGAAATTTTTGTTTGATAGTAGATGGATACAATTAGGAACTTTACAATGCATTCAAGCGCGAAGCGGGACAATGAAGAGTAAAAGGAAAAAGAAAGAAGAACGGGATTCGAACCCAGGGCATAAGAATTCAACCATATTAAAGCAGATTCCTTAACCAACATGCCAACACTCCTGTTGACAACATAGTGTATTGAAATGATTAAGGAAAATACTATCGTTTGGTGTTAATTTTTTTATCCTACACATCAAAAACTTTGTGGCATAACTTATCAAAAAAAAAAAATTGTTGCATAAGCCAAATAATGAACTAGAGCCGACTCAACCCGACCGACCCATTAAACACCCCTTTCATCACCAATAGCTCAACAACACAAACCCAATCCAAGTCTACAAAAAAACCTCCCAATCCATACAACACCGGTCCCACCGATCCATGCCAGACACGTGCCACGCAAGTGGTGAACAGTCTATCCGTAATGGCCGCCACCAGATGACGTGGCCATCCGAAACGACACGTGTCGATTCCACACTCAGCACATCCGCAAAGCGCCATCACATCCACATTTGGCTATGTGGAGATCCCATTTCCCCGTACAAACCGTCCAATCACCCAAACGAATACGACCGTGATCGGTAACACCAATGTACTGTACCGGTAAACAATTTCACCCCGCACATGTCGGGAAAACTTCCAATATACTTAAAATTAGACATTGCGTTCTCTTATAATAAAAAAAATATTAGACATTGGGTTCTAATTCTATTTAATCTCTCATATTGGTTTCATTTTTTACTCACTTTTTCTAAGACGTCATTATCAACAGCGTCTTAGGCCTCGTATCTTCTTTTGCGCATAAAAATTTTTGAGTCAGCAAAATATATCCTTATAAGCCTAAGACGCTCTTAAGACGAGCGTCTTAGAATCTAATTTTCAATTTCATCCCGTGTCGACCATCTTCGACTCACGCTGTCATCCCGCTGAAATTTTTCGCCTAAATAAAGCCCCAATTTTGAAGCGACCATAATCCCAACTTCGAATTGCATGTCACACAATCTGCAATGTGTTGGATGGCTCCATCTTTATCAAGAGGCGGGTACACCATGGCCGCACATCTTAGGTCTCCATTAATACATCTCAGAAGCCCTAATTTTAGTTGGAATCTAAAATGCTGTTCTTAACAGCTTTTTTAGCTCACATGGCTATATTTTGTTGATTTTTATGAGCAAAAGAGATACGAGACCTAAGATGCTGTTGGCGACAACATCTTAAGCTTAAGACGACGTTGTCAACTGCGTCTTTAAAAAGTGAGTAAAAAAAGAAATCAATATGAGAGATTGAGTATAATTGGAATTCAATGTCTAATTTTAAGTATTTGGGAAATTTTCCAGCACATGTCACCATGACTTTATCCTCAGGGTAGAATCGTAATTAAGTCGAAAACAGTGACCAAGTTTGGACAAAGGACATGATGCGATGCGGGATGCCCCTTTCATGGTTCCGTGCCTAATTTGTGCTCGTATGAAATTTTAAGTCAAACTCTAAAAGAGGATTCCACACCAAGGATACAATCGTAAATTCAACTCACAAGTCACAACGAAATGATTTGATCTCAACCGTCCATTTATTAGACGATCACAGAGTTTCCTGAATAAAGCCGTAAGTCGGCCTACGTTCCAAAACGAACCGCCCAAGCCACCAGCCACTTTCCTAAAACAAGACACCTACATAATACAACCAATGAAAACAAGCCACGTATTAAACTAAGTTTCGGACACTGTATGACCAACCGTGCGCCCGCTAAACAAAGGCAACTGAATTCTGACTCCTGTATGCACCTTCAGCAACTGTCTGAAACTCTCAGAATGGTAATAATTTGGATGCAAAGAAGATGTTATAAAAATAAAAATAAAAACGAAATTTCCAGATTCTACATTGTAATATTGGATTTATTGATGCATTTCGACAGTATGAACACTGCACTAAATTTTATTTAGGAGAAGGCCACACTAATTTATATCAGTACTGTCTACAAGATACAAATATTTACACAGACTGTGAAACATAGTATTAGTACTAGCATCAGAGGTTGATCTACAACCTACATTCGAAGCTAAAACCTTATATATTACCGCCTTTGTCCGGCTACATAGCCTTCATTCGTACATTGCTATAGGTATATGAACAAACCTTGCTCGCCCGTTTGTCGCGTCTTAGCGAAGGCTGTCTTACTGTATTGGTTGATTTAGGCCCGACGCATCCTAAGTCTGGCTTTTTGTATATACACAAACTCGGACACACCCATCGGGGTCTATAAGCGAAACCAGTAATACTAGTTTATATTGGCGGATTGTATGTTACAGTGTGTCGGACGAGATTGGAGCAGAGCAGAGCTCAGTAATGCATCATGAGTCCACCGCCTAATGGAGCGCGATGGGGAATGCCCTTTCTGCGCTTGGCTGTTCGGAAGCTGACAACAGTTGGGGGAGGTGTGGAGGGCGAGAAGGTTTGGAGATTGTTATTTTGTGTTGGACTGGGTTGGGCAGTGACTCGGTTCTTTGGGTGGTAGCTAGTGGTTGTTGTGAGTGTTGAGTAGGATTCATCTGAATCTGACCCAGCTATTTGACTCCTCTTCCTTTCTTTCTTACTAATACTCTTTGATGTCCCGGAAATCTGCAGACAGTTTGGTCATCAGTTAATGGATGGATAAATTGAATCTTTTAGACAACAATGAAGCCTTGGACAATTGGGCTTCTGAAAAAACGGAAAAGAAGAATCCTGAAATCATGAACATTGAAAAAGTCACATTTTTCTGAATTGGAAAAGACACATATTCCCACCAACCGAACAAAGCCATTTTCCAGAAAATGGTTCAGCATCATTTTCAGACGAACCAGAAACAGAACAATCTGAAAACAAACAATACCTTGCAGCCGAGAGAGCAGAATCGGAACGAATCAAGGAGGCTCCGTTCGCATACTTCACAAGTATTGGTCACACCTTTACCCGGCCTGGGCTGGGGCCGCTCATTCAAAAACACGACACGGGCACTATTGATAATGTAAGTCTGAACACCGCCTATGTCGAGAACCTTCTGAATCTCAGAAACTCGAATGACATCATGGTAAGACGACCTCCGAATCTGCAAACGAAAACCCATCAATAAAATGCGAGAAATCGAATACCCCAAATGCTCAAAATCGGAACTTTGATTTACCTGAATGACGTGATGCTCTTTGTGGAAACCGAGGCAGAGAGAGCAGAGAGCTCCGTTCATACAATCCAAGCAGTACATGTTACACTCGCTCTTGTGCGAGTCTACATGATACTTGCATTGACCGAAGAACTTCTCTTTTAGTAATGGTTTCAGCCATTGCGGCCACTTGTTGTCATCCTCGTCCGGACCTCCTGCGCCCTGTTTCACAATACTCTTTAAAAATCAGAACCAAGCAAAAAAACAGAACATTCTGGGAAGACAAAAACAGAGGATGTGAAATGAAACATGTACCATGATACGGCGGCTCTTTGGCTTGATTTCTCGAACAGAGGAGTCGTGATTTTCGATCGCCAGCTTGAAGAAAAGTGAGGCTGAAGCGGTGGAGAGAAGAAGAAGACGAAGAAGAAAGGGTTAGTGTAGAAGAGAAGAGAAGAGAATGAGTGGTTCGTTCTTATCCGCCCTCGTTAAGTATTCCACATCCGAGCCTAGCTCCGAACCTGAGGTTGTGATACGAGCCTAGACACCGAGGCGGTAGGTTGTGTGAGGCCCAAGACACCTCACTACTCCATCTTCTTGTTTTATCTTTCAATATTTTTTTTATTTTCTTTCGTTTTCATATTATATTACGTCGGTCTTATCGAATATGTATATTATTTAATTCGGTAGAATATTATTTTGTTTCGTGTCATCTGTCATGTGAGAATCATGATTTTTTTTAAGTGGTTAAGGACAAAATAATTTTCAAACTTGTTATAATAAATATGGGAGCGTTCAAATGAGGCAGACCTTATTAGAATGAGGTAAGTGAGGTACGATCTCGGTCGTCCATCAATCTTCATGTTTAGTGGGCGCGTCACGTGGCCCACTAAAATCACACTCACAACAGTAGTGTGAATGCAACTAAGTGAGTGGGACACGTGGCTTCGCCACGTGCGATGGACGGTCGAGATCGTGCCTCAATGCCTCATTCTACCAACTCTGCCTCAACCGAGTGCTCCCCTATTACTAAAATGTATGACTTTATAACTATAAATTAGAAGTTCATATGCTTTTCAAAAAAATATTAGAAGTTCATATGATGTCTCTTGGGCCAACTAGGTAGTGGATGAGTTGATTGAACACTTGCCTTGCAATATGCAAGGTCTTGTGTTCAAACCCCACCATGACACTTTTTCTTTCCACAATTTTGTAGAATTTTCTTAGTCGCACCTATGGTACGGACTCTTCCTACATCCTTCGTGGATATTTAACTTCTTCCTCTTTCCTTTCCTCTTCTTCGTCCCTTGTGGATGCTTGCAGGTACTACCCTCTCGCGAAGGTGTGCTTAAAAACAACGCCAAGATCCTTCAATGGAAGTGTTTGTCGATTCGTGGGTTTAAAAGTTAGAGGGGCCGAGATGGCTTGCGCTTCATCGAGAGACTCAAGCTGAAATCCGGATGGTGCCCTTTACGTGGATGTGCTTCAAATAGGCTAGAAATGAATATATACCCGAGAAATATCTTGTATGCTATGTATTCCTTGATATGTCCTATATGAGCTGTAAAAATGTGAACCCACTATAAAAAAAATGATGTCTCTTAGGAATATTCGATGAAATTGGAACAATGAAGACACGTGTCAATACCACATCAATTTATCATGTATTTGAAAAGATGCATACATGTTTTGAAATATATAAGCACTACTACAGACTGGGGAATATGCATCGATTTTCGAATAGATTATGCGTCGGTTTTGATCCGATGCACAATCGAGCGATGCGTAAGGTTCGGACCTTATGCATCGGTTTTTTGACTAAACTGATGCATAAGTCTAGACACTATGCATCGTTTTCTATCAACCGATGCGTAAGGTCAGGGATTATGCATCGGTTTAGCCAATACCCGATGCATAATGTCTTAAAAAATTTGGCAGATTTTGGATTTTTATAGCTCAAATCCACCTGAAATTTTTACAAACATTAATAACTTGCCATTCAATTACAAATACCCTGCTGTTCAATTACAAATACACTATTGCTCTTAATCGACATACATTCATTTCAAAGATCAAAGGTAATCATTTTTATACAAGTACATCTTCTTTCATACAACAATGCCAACAAAAGTTAGTATTCGTAATACAATACAACAAATCTAAAATTTATGTCCTATACTGATTGGGTAACGGTCGCTTATATAGCCATACAAGTAGGCGGCGCTTATTTCCCTTACTTCATCGATCTTCGAGTCTTCGTAAGATTCACATCCATTAGGAAAACACTACAAAACAATGAAAGGCAAGAGAAAAAGTAAATCAATACAATAAAGTTCCAATGAGTTCAAAACCAACCAAAGTCTCAACTACAACTTAATAAATAATACAAGTCTAAAAGCTTACTTGGCTAAGATCATCAATCTCCGCTCCGTTATTAGCTCGTATAAATCGGATTATGTCCCGAATAAAATTCAAAACATAATAACCGCATAAGTGACCCGACGGTTGTTTTGGACACTGCACGGTCAATATAATAATCTTTTACTATACACTTTATTAATGCTAAAGCTATTACAAAAGATAGTAGATATGAGACTTTGTACCTCAACTATCTTCCATTGTACACTTTGTGTATTTCTCGGTATACATCCTTGATAGTATCGGTACATTCCCCAAAAATGAATAACATAACATAATTAGTGATTGTTAATATACAAGTTACAAGATAAAAGTGAGTCTAAAACTTACGTGTCCACCAAATCCTTTGCATCGACGTTTATTCCTTCTTCACTTGTTGATGGATCAAGCCAATGCGCTACATGTTGTTTAGTGAAAATGACACATAACATCCAATGCCACCTAAACAACAAACTAAATTAAAAAAAATACAAAAAAGCATATAAAACATTATCATTAAGTTATGAACTTACTTTACATGATCCATGTAAGGTAGGAAGTAACAAAAATTGCGATCTCGGTCCGGCATACTCAACCTTGCTACAAACGTCATCAACCTCTCATCTCTGTTGATTGACGGCGTCATGATGGAAGGATTGAAGAAACCAAACTTAATATCTCAATACATTATCTCATTGTATAAAGAACTACAAAGTAAATTTTTTGTGTTAGTTAGACCATGCATTAGGACAAATGATCATCAGAAAATAATCGTGAACATTACCATATAAATAATTCACAAGCAAAGTTCCCCAACGCTGCTGGCTTGTTTAGTTCCTTTAGGTCCTTTGTGGTCACAGCGATACCGTAGTCGTCACCGAACACATTCTGGTCGACGTCTACTATAAACATATGTCTGTTCAACTGTGTCTACACCTCATTTAAAAGTCGACAATACAGGGGCAAGCACTCTATTTCCTCATTGTCGGTAAATGGCAAATGATTACATAACACGTTATCATATTCCTGCATGTTGATTTTGATTAATGATATGAAATTAATTTTATAGTATAATAGAAAATGAAAATGAACTTGTATTATTCGATTATCTCACCCTATTACTGATAACGACCAAGTCTAGAAGCAAACTCATCGGCAACGTTGTTAACCATCTCAATTAAATTGTCCTCATCCCAATCATCATTATCTTCTGGCAAACTTTCTACGGGTTGAGGTTCAACGTCTTGCGGTTCAGCCTCACCATGCATGTACCAAACCTTATATAGTGGATCAATTCCCTTTAAAAAAGATGTTTATGCAAATCCTCCACTTTGACCTTTATCTTATTGAAACACGCCTTACACGGACAAAAGACACGTTAAAGTGCATTTTTTAATGCATACGACGATGCAAATTGACAGAAATCCATTATCCCCTTTTCATACTCATCACTTAACCTATTACCGGACATCCACTCTTGACTCATCATAAATCCACTACATGAAGCACGTAAATATTATTATTAGACTGAGAACAAGTTACCTAACTACCAAATATTTACACCATCTTGTTAAACAAATAACAAATGGACATGAAAGAGCAACCTAACCAAAATGTTCATGTTCAAAAAATAAACATCGTAAAAATAAAAGAATACCATAAGGAATATGGACAAGTATCAATACAATCATCTCTATAAAAACACTATAAGAAGCTGTGAAACAAGGTAATACACAATTGTAAGAACATTGGGAGGGTGTGAAACTTGTGTGAAATCGAGAGAGGTGAAATGTAGTAGTAGATTGAGGAATGCAATGAGCAAAGGCAGAAGAAAACTGGATTCAAAAACACAAGTTAAGAAAGAATTGACAAGAATAAATCATGAAACATGAACAAAAGAACTAAACATATACATACCTTATGTGATGTTGCTCGGAGAATCAAAGAAGCAATATGACTGCTGCGAGGGACGAGAATACGATTCAAAACCTAAACCAACAAAATAATTAAATCAACAAAGAAAACTGGCAACAAAATAATTCAAGACCTAAACCAACAAAATTCAAGACCAAATAAATCCATCATCAATTCATATCTTTGAGTGTTGCTGGAGGACTGTCGAGTGAGCGAGGAGTGGAGTGTTGCTGGAGGACTGGCGAGTGAGCGAGGAGTGTTGCTGGAGGACTGGCGACGAGGGACCACAGGCGAGACAACGAGCGAGAAGACTGGCAACCTTTGAATGCGACGACGACGGCGAGACAGAACGAGGTCAACGGGAAGGCGCGCACGGAAAGTTTGAAAATCCAGTAAATCGATTTTTCTTTCGCATCGGAGGAGATAAAAATTGCAGAAGTAAAAAACAAAATTAGTGTAACTTTGTATTCAACTTTATGCATCGGTTCACTTAAAACCGATGCATATGCCTATCCATTACGCATCGTTTCTCTATAAACCGATGCATAAGGGTCGAGATTATGCATCGGTTGGTACAAAAACGATGCATAAAGTCAAGATTATGCATCGGTTGGTCCAAAACGGATGCATAATCCCAAAACTGATGCGAAACGTCAAACACGGAACCGGTGCATATTCCCTAGTCTGTTTGTGAAGAGTTCTCATTTGACCCATCTTATTAATATTTTATATTAATTACATATTAATTAAAAATCACCGAAAACTAAATATGAACTTTCTTTAAAAGTAAAAAATTAAATATTAATATAATCATACCAAATGTGACAGCAAATAATAATGTATTTTGTTGTGTTTCATTTTATTAATAATGGGGATTAATATACAAAATAAGTAATGGTGACTAGTTCTCTTCTTCTTCTTTTTGTTTTTTTGATCACAAGTCACAACTAGTTCTCTTCTTCGACTTTCTAGTACTTATGATAATATGATTTATGAATATAACTAATAATTCTTATAAAAATGGAATGGGTGTTACTCACTTTAACATCTCTTTCAATTTGATGATAAAGTCCGGGCACGGGTTACCCCTCTTGTAGTGCAGCTTTTGATTTGATGTTCGTTATCATAAACCCATGTATTTAATTTACTTGTCGACCATTGAGTGGTTACTTATGGTTTAATCCAATTCGTTCCTCAATATGACATAACGCATTTATATAAATTCAAATTTCAATTTCTCCTTCAATTTTTAAGAACAAATCTGATTACTGAATTTTACTTCAGTTTAAGCATACACCTTTTTTTTATTTTTTATGTTTTGCTAGTAGTCTAGTAGTCATAAAATTGATCAAGTGACCAAGAGGTTCACGGTTCAAACAATTCTGAATGCGTCTTATGAAGAATTTGAGGTTGATCATTCACTGTCATTGAAAGTGTAAATTTTTTTAAAATATATATAAAAATTAAGCATAAGTAGAAAAAACTAAATGTTAAAATTTGAATTTCTATGATTTTATTTACAATTATATGGGATTTTCTCTCTCATAGGATATTTTATCCATCGACAATTGACTCAATCATATGAAGCCAAAAAAGAAAGGAGGATATTATCAAAACAAATGGAGGATATAATGTGAGATTAAGCTTTATCGGATGTAAGATTAGATGGTCGGCATGACTCAAATCAAATAGGTATTTTCAGGTAGGGTGGTGTGGGGCAAGGATTAGACCACCCTCTAAAATTAGGGGCGTGAAAGATCTTAATCATAAGTTAAAGCATTAGCATTATTGCCTTTCTTTTAATGGGGAATGATTCTCCAACTTCTCCCATACATTTTATGATCCTTTGAGTTACTTGTAGAATAAAGTTACTTTCAATTTTAGAGAGGGAATAAGGGTACACAGGTATTGGTTGTCGACCTAACAGATGAGTTTGTGTTACCAATTCTACTAGAAACTGAGAGGAGCCCAGAAATGAAGGTTGATGTATTTTGGTTGAGCTTGTATCATATTGAGTAATATGTTCCTTGCAGAAAATGTGTTTGATAGTCTCCCTATATATAATTATATGTATTCGTGGAAAATACTATAAATTTTGGCATAATTATGTGGAAACAGAAAATTGTCGTATAATTGTCACAAGGTTGTCGCATATGACAACTGTGCGATAGTTGTGAGACATGTATCCCAATGCTATCACACACAAATGTTACACTATAATCTCCTGTTTGTAGTAGTGTAAGTTGTCGCATACCCGAGCGACAATCATAAGATATAGTTATGCGACAGCAAAAAATAAAATAAATAAAAATAGGAACACCGATCGACCTCATCCTCTCCCTCCCCACCTGATCGCAGCCAATCCGCCCACCAGATCAGATCATTTCCTCCTCTCCCTTCCCATCATTCATCTGTCGACAGGCACACCCCCACCACAATATCGGCCTCCCATCCATAAAAAGCCGTTGCACACCAGCCACATATCAACCCGACATCCCCTAATCCAGTCATCGCCACCAGTGGCTTCAAAACCCCAAATCCGCCACCACAAATCCACCCTCTAACCAACATCCTATCCAGGGAAGGCCCTATAAGACCCGATCCAAAAGGGGCTCCCCACAATTGGTATTTCTTAATGAGCGAGAGTCATATGCATGCATGCCACAAGATTGAAGAAGTGCGAGACGCCGGTTACTTGTGTGACTACATGAACCATCATCACGGGGTATATGACACATTATGCACTGTTTTGTACTCCCTCCGTCCCATAATTTTCTTCTCACTTTCCTTTTTGGGCGTCCCAAAATTTTTTTCCCATTTCCAAAATAACTTACTTTATCACACTCACAACCACCTTATTTAATCATTTATCTTCACACTTACTTTATTACACTCACAATAACTCACTTTATTATTTTTCTTAAAAACTGTGCCAAATCTCAAATGAGAAGAAAATACCGGGACGGAGGGAGTAGAATTTTTGTGACTTTGCATGAAATTGCTTTGTGGAATTGTAACGAAAGAAATTGTATATGTACAAATATGTATGACTGGTTGTTGGCTTTCGGTTGAATGAAAGTGTTTTGATGTATGGATATAAGCAGTTGAAGGAGCGCTCAAATGAGAATCCCTCTTTTTTCGAGAACTTTGAGAACCCATTCGTTATGCAGATTCGTCTTCTTTATGTACTTTTGAAAATGCATCAGTTTTTGCCTAAGTGCTGTTTCCAAAAGCTTAAAATGCATCGAGGCAAAATGCAAGCTCAAAGCTGCATAATGAAGGAAAAAAGTTAGTGGGACATGTGTCACCTCCGCATTCAAATATGCAACTTGATCCAATATTGAGATTTCGGGTCTCAGGTTCTCGAATTTTTAGGAATTCTCAACCGAGCGCTCCACTAATCAGTTGTATGTATAAAAATTATGTATAAATTTTAGTGTGAATTTGAGCTACTGCATGTCAAATATGACAAAAAGTGCAAACATTGTGCACATTTCTCAATAGAACGATACATAATTAATGTCTCACTTTATGCACTAGTTCTAGAAAAATCGGTGCATGTTAATGTGTGACTTTATACACCGGTTATTTGGCAAAACCGGTACATATATGATATCCAACATTATTCATCACTGACTTATGCATCGAAACCAAAAATACTACATAAAAACATTGCATAATGTCAAATTTGTAGTAGTGTGTCTGACAACAAATGCTGCCGCACAAACAGTCAAAATTTGTAATGAAACGACGTAAATTAATTTTATATTTTTGAATTCGATTTCTCTTTTATTTTTCTTAAAAAATTCTATAGTAAAAATCATCAATTTATATAAATATATCTCTAAAATATGATATTATACCTTTTGTCAATTGTGATTGAATCCTTGGTCGACAGCAGTGGTAGCCTAATTGACCACAAAAAACATCGAGTGTTCGCGAAAGCCATGGACAATATTGAGGCCAGCGATATGAACGGAGCTGGACGAATCGATCCCGGATGATTCGGGACTGAACAAACGCTATTGTGCCCTAATTCAAGTTCAATTGTGCCCTAATTTGAATGTAATTAACAGTTTGCTGCTTAGTGTCAAACTGAGTAGTTAAGGGGTGTAAGTGTAGTTTCTGGAAACATCGAGTCGTAATCGTTGGTACTTGAGGGGCCCGATTGTAATTTCTTCAATCTCAAAAATCTATTATAACAGATTTTGGAACTCAATGCCAGTGCATCTTTTTCCCCAATTTTCTTCATCTCTTTCGATCGCTCCATCTCGTTCCGGCGTCTTGTTCCATCGATTCCGATCACTCCGATCGTGCATTTCGTTATGGTATCAGAGCAAACGTCATCCTTGGACGATCGATTTTGCTTTCTTCTCATAGTTTGTTTCTTTTCCGGCCATGACTGCTTCGATTGCCGATTCTGCTGTTCTGTTTACAATTCCAGCGACTTCGACCATTCTAGTCCAGCATGCTGATGATCCGCTCTATGTGAGTAAGAATGAAGCTGTTGGCAACCCGACCGTGACTCAATTGTTGGCCGGAGCAGAAAACTTCATTGCTTGGAAGAAATCCATGGAGGTTACCATTTTCTACCAGCACTTCAGTTTCATCTGCATTGTTTGATCTGCTTCATGTTGATGTTTGGGGACCCTATAGAGTTCCTACCATGACTGAGGAAAAGTACTTCTTGACCCTAGTTGAAGACAAATCCAAGTGCACATGGACATATTTAATGAGCAGCAAAAGTGAGACCACATACCATTTGATCAAATTTTGTAAGATGATACAAACTCAATTTGGGAAAAGTATCAAAGTCATAAGATCAGATAATGGAGGTGAGTTTTCTATGCTCAAAACTTAGTGATTTTCTAGCTGATAAGGGTTGTTTACAACAAACATCATGTGCATACACTCCACAACAAAATGGAAGATTTGAGAGAAGACATAAGCACATTCTTGAAATAGCAAGATCATTGAAGATACAATCTCATGTGCCTGATTGTTTTTGGGGTGAAACTGTTCAAACAACCACTTACATTATAAATAGAATGCCCTCAGTTTTGTTACAAGGCAAAACACCTTATGAGGTGTTGTTTGGAACAAAGCCTGATTACTCACACATGAGAGTTTTTCGCTGCAAATGCTATGTTACATATATTCAGCCTAAAAAGTCTAAATTTGACCCTAGAGCTCACATTTGTGTCTTCTTAGGTTACCCCTTTGGGAAAAAGGGCTATAAGGTCTTCGATCTTCATTCTCACTCCACATATGTCAACAGCGATATATGCATTGTTGAAGATGAGTTCCCATTTCAAGCACCTGACTCTGCATCTGTAAGTTCTGATATTCCTTTACCAGCATTTTATGTTGATGATGCCTTGACTGATGATGATGAATATGAGTACCCTGCACAGCATTTACCAGTCAGTGATGTAACTCATACTAGTACAAATGCACCAACTATATATTGTTTCACAACCTAGCAGTCCTAATGATCAGCCAGGGATATCACAGAGAAAATCCATAAGATTACATAAACCATCAACAAGATTGAAGGATTTCATACGCAATACTATCACCAGTGCATCTGAATATCCTATTTCTAGTCACGTGGATTATTCCAAGTGTTCACCAGATTTCAAACATTATGCTTTACAAGTGATCTCAGAAGCAGAGCCAACAAGTTATAGTCAGGCAAGCAAAAGCGACAACTGGGTTAAAGCTATGCAGTCAGAAATTACTGCCTTGCAAGACAATCATACATGGGAAATCACTGACTTGCCTTATGGGAAAAATGATGTTGGATGCAAATGGGTATTCAAGATCAAAAGGAAGTCTGATGGAACCATAGAACGTTATAAAGCGAGACTTGTGGCCAAGGGTTTCACATAACTTGAGGGTCTTGACTACCAAGAGACATTTGCGCCAGTTGTGAAAATGAACACAGTGAGAACTCTATTGGCTGTTGCTGTATCTAAAGGGTGGTCACTATATCAGATGGATGTCAATAATGCATTTCTACATGCTAGCCTTGATGAGGAGGTTTACATGACCCTACCCCATGGCTTATACAAATCTGACAAGGCTAAGGGTAGAGTTTGTAAGCTCCACAAAAGCTTAAATGGCCTAAAACAAGCATCTAGACAATGGTTTAGCAAGTTCAGTGAAGCCCTTCTCAGCTATGGTTTTCAGTCAAGCTTAAATGATTACTCTTTATTCACTTTCAAGACACAAAAGGACTACATGACTCTTCTAGTCTATGTGGATGATATTAT
Source organism: Rhodiola chrysanthemifolia (assembly GCA_033675395.1). NCBI lineage: Eukaryota > Viridiplantae > Streptophyta > Magnoliopsida > Saxifragales > Crassulaceae > Rhodiola > Rhodiola chrysanthemifolia. The sequence goes on from CM066204.1 coordinate 38,526,084, forward strand.
AATCACAGGCACATCCCAGATATTGATTGATCAAGTGAAACAGTTCATTAACTCGAAATACAGAACCAAAGACTTGGGTACCTTGAGGTTCTTCCTTGGCCTTGAAGTAGCAAGGTCCAATTATGGTATCTTCTTGAATAAGCGCAAGTATGCTTTGGAATTGATAAATGACGCTGGGCTTCTTTGGCTGCAAACCTTCTTCACTTCCCATGGACACCAAGCACAAGCTATCACTGTCTACATCTCCCATTCTTGATGATCCTACAAAATATAGAAGGATTGTGGGTCAACTAATCTATTTGACAGTCACTAGGCCAGACTTGGCATTTTCAGTTCATGTTCTAAGTCGGTTCATGCATCAACCACGTGATGATCACTTAAAGGCAGCTCAAAAAGTACTTAAGTACCTGAAGTTGGCTCCTACTCATGGGTTGTTCTACCCAGCCAATCAACAGCTGACTTTGAAGGGCTATTGTGATGCTGATTAGGGTGCTTATCCCCTCACAAGACGATCAGTTACAGGCTATAGTGTGACTCTTGGTAATTGCTTGATTTCCTGGAAAACAAAGAAGCAAACTGTTGTTAGTCGATCCTCAGCTAAGGCCGAGCCATGGCCAGCGATATGAACGGAGCTGGACGAATCGATCCCGGATGATTCGGGACTGAACAAACGCAATTGTGCCCTAATTCGAGTCTAATTGTGCCCTAATTTAAATGTAATTAACAGTTCGCTGCTTAGTGTCAAACTGAGTAGTTAAGTGGTGTAAGTGTAGTTTCTGGAAACATCAAATTGTAATCGTTGGTACTTGAGGGAACCGATTATAATTTCTTCAATCTCGAAAATCTGTTATAATAGATTTTCGAGCTTAATACCAGTGCATCTTTTTCCCTAATTTTCTTCATTTCTTCCGATCGCTCCATCTCGTTCCGGCGTCTTGTTCCATCAATTCCGATCGTGCGTTTCGTTAGACAAGACGAGAACGTGCACTTTGAGTTGGAGAATATCTACAAGTGCAATGTGTACGGAAAACATACTTATCCACAAACTTCAGCTTCTACAGCTTCCTATAAGGCAAGTTCATTGTCAATCAATAATTTCACATTAGGGTATATCAAAAAAAAATAAAAAAAAATTTCACATTAGGGTGTGTCTTAATGAGAGCTGAACTAAAACTGAGTAGAACTATTCAATTAAATTAAATTAAATTTAAATAAGATATCAACGAAATTGAAGAACTCCAGTAACTTAGACTCTGGTATTGACTTCATGATAAAATTCACTGAAATTAAGTGTTTAATTAAAAATCTTAAATGAAGTATTAAACCTAGTGACTGAAATTGTAAGCGATCAATTGAATTGAAGAACTCAAGCAACTTGACTCTGGTATTGACTTCATGTTAAATTTCACTGAAAGTAGTGTTTAATTAAAAATGGTAAATGAACTATTTAACTTTAGTGACTGAAATTTGAAGTGTGTGTTTTTTTTATAACAAGTGAGTACAACAACCCATAACATTACTACGTGTAGGATTCAAACAACACTTAACAATCTTAATCGGCTTTCTAATTAGTCCAATTTTCAATTCACTTCAAGAACCCTAAAATTGAGAATGAATGAAATCGAAATTGGACACACCGATTTGAGGCCCGTGGTTCAGCACAAGTGCTTAATCCACGCTGAGCTACTCTGGCTCGATATGCACTATCTTCTCTTGCCGAAATCGCGTCGGACATGGTAGGCTCGGCTACATACTCTTTGTCGGCGATTCTCACACTCCGAGTACGCAATCCTCACAATCTCACCAACGAATACAGTCGACAATACCCGCACAACGAAAGCCCTAAGCTATTATCATCGAAGATTATACAGAGCGAGAGAATTTGAGCGAGGAGAGAGCGAACGAATGAACCCTAACGACTAACAAACTCGAGCTTATAACAGATCTGACGCGAGTAGCTGGAACCGTCCGATGCGACTTGATCGATTCAATCCAGGCCATTTGATCCTCCCCAATCCGCGCCACATCGAGCTTCAAACTGATTGGCTCATTTAAACCATTACCGACGAGCCATATCTCGCGCCTTCCTTCCTTTTGGCTAAACGACGCAGTACAACTTAATGTACCAACATCGACAAGCTCAGCTTATCTTCAGCAATGACGACTCAGGCTTTTAACGACGCTCCATTGCACCAGCTGTTATGCTTCAAATCCTTCAAATCTCCACCTAAAGCACAACAGCTTCTAGGCTTCCATGCTCCCAGCAATCTCCCATCATCTTTGCATCTACGACAGTGCCAGGACCCAGTGCATATCGAAAGTAGAGTATCAGCTCGTGTACATGCAACCAAAAGCAGACATCCTAACCCACAAAAAGTAAGTCCAAGCAGTGCTTGAACATGGTGCTTGAGGTTACTTTAGTTCCCATGTCAGCAGGATTATCACAGGTATCTACTTTCAGCAATTTAATCATACCAGTTTCAACATGTTGTCTCAAGAAATGATATTTGATGTCAATATGCTTGGATCTCTCATGATAAACATGATTCTTTGCAAGACATAATGCAGATTGGGAATCAGAGAATATAACAGGACTGATAGAACACAATTTACATTCAGCCAATAATCCCTTCAACCACATGGCTTCTTTCACAGATTCACTCAATGCAATGTATTCAGACTCATTGGTGGACATGGAAACAATGGATTGCATTTGAGACTTCCAACTAATGCAGTTCATACCAAAAGTAAAGTAAAATGCAGTAGTTGATTTTTTACAGTCCCTATCTCCACCGAAATCTGCATCCACATACCCAACCAGTTCTAATATGTCTTTCCTCTTAAAATAGCACAATCCAACATCAAGGGTAGATCTAACATAAGCCACAACATGTTTCAGAGCCAACCAATGATCCATACCAAGATTTGACATGAATCTACTCAACAAAGAAATAGCATACGACAAATCTGACGTAGTACTTATCATTGCATACATTAAAGAACCTATAACATTTGCACAAGTTACACTTTCCATTCTCACAATTTCAAAATCAGTCTTTGGGGACTGACTCTTACTTAACAGAAAATGAGGAGCAAGGGGAACCTTAACTATTTTACTGTTCATGTTCTCATATTTAGCAATTACCTTTTCAAGATATGGTTTTTGATGCAATTTTAAGAAATAATCACTCCTATTTCTATCAATAATCATGACAAGTATTTTTCTAGCTTTTCCTAAGTCTTTCATGTCAAATTCTCTGCTCAAGTCCCTTTTTAGTTTTTGAATCTTACAGATTTGGAAATCAGTAAAATATCATCAACATACAAGAGCATGTAAATTGGGTCACTTTCCAGTTGAGCAAAATAGAAAATGCATCAAATTCACTTGGACATAAGTATCAAACCCAATGTACCTCAATCTTGGACTTTGTTTTAATCCATACGGGATTTATTTATGTAACAGACATGTTCAGGGTACCCTGCTTTATCCTCAAACCCAACTGGCTGCTCCATGTAGATCTCCTCATCCATCTTACCATGGACGAATGTACTCTTGACATCCATCTGCTACAGCTCAAGGTCATACTTTGCAACTAAAGCAATCATTATTCTTATAGTTTTAAATTTAACCACAGGGGAAAAGATTTCAGTATAGTCAACTCCCTCTTTTTGTGTGAACCCCTTCGCAACTAGCATTGCCTTGTATCTTCATGGATCTCCTTCATTATTTTTTTTAAATTATGCTACTCAAGGGAGTCGAACCCTTGACCTCTTGATAAATTGTCAAGAGTACAAGCCACTCGACTTAACCCTTTTTCACTACCCTCCTTTATTCATACATACCCTCCTTTATTCTGAGCAGCCATTTACATTTTACTATTTTCTTTCCATATGGTTTTTCAACTAATGTCCATGTATGATTAGTTATCATGGATTTCATTTCTTCCTTCATGACTTCAAGCCATTGTGATCTATCATTTGATCTCATGGGTTCTTGATAAGTTTCAGGTTCTGGGTGAGAAATTTCCTTGGAGGCTACTAAGGCCAAGTATACTAAATCTGCATAGCCATACCTGGTAGTTGGTCTTGGTTCTCTCCTTTCCCTATCCTTACCAGCACATAGTTCCTCAGGTGTTCTTGTTCAGTCTGGTCATACTGTTCTGCTAGCTCATCTATATCAGATTGGCCTATGGGATCATCAGTCTGCTGGTCAGGCTCAGGGGTATGGTGTCCTACGGAGTCAGTGTAAAGTGGAAGGTTTTGGTTTCCTAAGTCTTCCTCTGGCTCAGGTAGCTCCACCTCAACTATTGTTTTGGTTAATTCAGGTCCTCGGGTAACTGGTTCAGGGATATCCTTATTTTCCTTACAGAGGAAACATCTCTCATTGAAGGTGACATCTCTAGATATTAGGATCTTCACTCCCCTGGCCCCCATTTTCCACAACCTATAACCTTTAGTTCCCTGCTGATGCTGATAGCCCAAAAATACACATTTAACAGCCCTAGGGTCAAGTTTACCATCTCTAACATGAGCATATGCAGCACAACCAAAAAATTTAAGATAACTCAAATTTGGTTTCTTATTGTTCCCCACTTCCTTGGGGCATTTGAAGTCAAGAACTCTGCTGGAACATCTATTGATCAGGTAGGCTGAGGTCTTCAGTGCCTCACCCCAGAATGACTTGGGGAGGCCTGATATCAACAACAATCCTCTCAATTTTTCCAATAGTGTTCTGTTCATCCTCTCAGCCACCCATTATGTTGTGAAGTGTATTTAACTGTCCTATCTCATAAAGTCATGTTCTTGACAGAAATGATCAAACTCATGATTACAAAATTTAAGGCCATTATCAGTTCTAAGCACTTTAACAAATTGATTTGTTTGATTTTCTTCCAAAGTTTTCCAATCCTTAAACCTTAAGAAAGCCTTATCTTTAGTTTTCAACAGGTAAGTCCATACTCTCCTAGAAAAATCATCAATGATACTCGGGAAATACTTGTTACCCTAATGTGTTTCTATGTTTTCAGGTCCCCATAAATCAGCATGAATATATTCTAGAATTCCATTGGTGTTATGAGTTCCTACATTGAATTTAAGCATATGTTGTTTTGCCATGACACACATTTCACAAAAGCCAAGATCAGTGATTTTATCCTGTCCAAGTAAACCTTGGTTACTAAGAGCATTTAGTCCTTTTTGACTTAGATGAACAAGCCAAAGATGCCACCTATATGTATCACTCTTTTCATCTGGACTCTTATTAACAACATTTAGTTCAGGCACAACATGAGAACCATTCAGAATATACAAGCATGATGCTTAGAAGAAGTAAAGATTTCCCTGCCATTTTACTAATAATCATAACACCATTTCTAGTAGTATATTCACAGCCGTTATCATCAAGAGTGCCTAAGGAGATTAAATTTCTCCTAAGGCTAGGAACACACCTTAATTACCTGGGTCAGCGCAATATCCTTACCATTTTCCGGTCTCAGCTTCACTGTGCCTATACTAGTCACCTTGAATACATTGTTATTGCCCATGAACACATATTCAACGGGAGAGTCGGTAAAGTCAGTAAACCAAGATTTAATAGGACACATATGGATAGAGCAAAAAGAATCAAGAATCCACTGATTTTCTCTATATCTTTCAGCAACAGTTAAAACTTCAGGCAGATCACATGGTTGATTAGCAGTGGATGCTACATTTGTTTCATGGGAATTGTTATTTTGATTTCTAGCAAGAAACTTAGTACAGTTTCTCCTAAGATGGCCTATCTTTCCACAGAAATAACATTTCCGGGTTTCATTTTGTTGGTTTTTACCGACATTATTCTTGTTATCAGTTTTAGGTCTGTTTGGATGATTATTTCCTTTAGGCCCATGTGATTGATTTGAATGACACTTTCCCTAAACAAATAAACCATGCCCAAATTTTGCCTTCGCAGTTTTTAACTCATGCTCTCTAGTCCCCAGGGCAGTGCACAACTGTTCAAAGGGAGGCACCACACTTGAGTACTAAAAAGCATCCTTTATAACTTGGTAATTTTCAGGTATTGAATTCATTAGGATCATGACTTTACTGGTCTCATCTATAGTCTCCTTAGGTGTATTCAGCATGATAGTGATTTTCAGAAATTCATCCAAGTTTTGATCAGTGGTCATAGAACTATCCTTCTTAAAAGCATACAATGTTGCCCTAAGATATGAAAGATTAGGACCTAGCTGATTAGCATAGGACTTTTCAAGCAATTTCCACAGTTGGATAAGAGTCTTGCATTCACTAACCTTTCTGATTATACTGTGTGCCAGACTTAGTATAATCAGGTTGAATGCTTCCTCCTACAACTCAGCCTTCCTCTTCTTTTGATCCTCAGTCCATTTATCAGCCTTCTCTTCCACTGAAATGAGGCACTTGTGGTGGGACATAAGGCTCTCATTTTCATTCCCCATACTTGGAAGTCAGTTTTCTCATCAAATGCAGTGATCTCCAACTTTCCAGCCACCATGGTTCCTTCCAAGATCACACAGCAAGAACCAAATCAAAGCAATAAAGTCGCTCACAACAAGATTATTAAAGCGGGCTCTAATACCACTGTAGGATTCAAACAACACTTAACAATCTTAATCGGCTTTCTAATTAGTCCAATTTACAATTCACTTCAAGAACCCTAAAATTGAGAATGAATGAAATCGAAATTGGACACACCGATTTAAGGCCCGTGGTTCAGCACAAGTGTCTGATCCACATTGTGCTACTCTGGCTCGATATGCACTACCTTCTGTTGCCTGAATCGCGTCGTACTTGGTAGGCTCGGTTACACACTCTTTTTCCTCCTCACAATCTCACCAACGAATACAGTCGACAGTACCCGCACAACGAAAGCCCTAAGCTATTACGATCGGAGATTATACAAAGCGAGAGAATTTGAGTGGGGAGAGAGCGAAAGAATGAACCCTAACGAGTAACAAACTCGAGCTTATAACAGATCTGGCGCGAGTATCTGGAACCGTCCGATGCGACTTGATCGATTCAATCCAGGCTGTTCGATCCTCCCCAATCCGCGCCACATCCAACTTCTAACTGATTGGCTCATTTAAACCATTAGCGACGAGCCATATCTCGCGCCTTCCTTCCTTTTGGCTAAACGACGCAGTACAACTTAATGTACCAATAGCGACGAGCTCAGCTTATCTTCAGCAACGACGACTCATGCTTTTAGCCACGCTCCCCTGCACCAGCTGTTATGCTTCAAATCCTTCACTATGCTTATGCCGTCTTATCATCTGGTACATATATGAATATATATTGATCTCCGAAGCTTTAGCAAGCCATCTTGACCGGATCCAAAATCATCAGATATATGTCTCCACTTTTGAAGCGCATGCCAAGTTCGGCACCTTTACTATGCATGAATCCGCACATCCACCCAAAATTATTGCTACATTCTTCGATACTTGGAGTTCAGGCCATCTTGGACACCTTTACCGTTGCAAGACATGAGTGTGACTTGAACTCTCAACCTTGTGAATGAAGTGTTGGAATTCTTTTACTAGACCACACCCATGTTGGCCCCAATACTTTTTGTTTCGGAGTTGGTATTATTATTAGATTTCACAATGTTATAATTATTCCACTAAACCACACCCGTGTTGGCCAAATACTATTTTGTTTTTGGAGTTACTGTTATTAGATTATTATTTTTTGATCGAAGTACTGTTATTAGACTATTGATTAGTATAATTAAGTGCGCTCGATGGGAGAGTGCACTTGCGCAACAGTATACATTATTGAGTGTGTTAGCATGCCATTGGGATTTGGCATTCTGATTGGTGTATTGAACATCTCATTCTCAACCAATGCGTCACTGTTGCTATTTTCAATGTCATAACTCATACCCACCAATCTTTTACAACCACTAGCAACATTTTTAATTGAAAGAGTTCCGCAAGAAGTACATTTTTTTTTTTGATTCCCCAAGAAGTACTTTTTTTTTTGATGGGTCAAGAAGTACATATTTGAAAATTGGGTTTTCGATCCTTTAGGTTTTTTAATATCCTCCTAGGACAAATTATTTGAGTTTATCGTACAGGGTGTTTGTGATACTGTATAAAATAGGCTTATTGAACATAATCCAAAAAAAAAAGAAATTAATAAATATATAAACTAGTAACTTTATCGGTATTATAATATTACTTTTTGCAATAGGTTGTATATCTTTGAAAATTGAGGGGGTTTAATCAAAGGAGAGTAGACCCAGAAAGAATTGAAGTCAAGTGGATGATAATTAAATTTGGACGACCTCCAACACGGTCACGGCACACCCTGCTTGACCCCTCAAACTCATGCTGTTGTACAAAAGCAAAAGTCTCCCAATGGAGGAGGCTGCTGCTCCTCATTTTCCACGCACATTTGACTTTTGTCCTATTGTGCATATTTCGGCCCCATTATGCTAGCTTCTTATACATTTCAATGTCTTTTCTTAGGAGTGTAATGTTTAACAAATATATTTTGTATTAATGATATAATGAGAGAGTTAATTAGGCACAAGGCTAGTTCAATTGGTAATTGGCGATTTAGATGGTTAATGAAATTGTTATTCGGCTAGATTTTTTTAATTTTTACTCATTTTCAAAAAAAAAATATTTATACTTCGTACTCCTTTTGGAAAGTTTGATAGTTCGGATAACAAAATAGAAATTAGTTTGAAACATCTTTTTGTACTTTTCTCTAGAATACACATTATCTAATAGGCTTAATTGTTCCTATCAATTTCCTATTATTTTTCTCAGTAGACAAAACATTATATGATATGCGGAAGTTTAGTCATTAAATTTAATTGCCATGTACACTCAACCTTTAAACATAGATTTTAAACTTAATGTTTTGTACAATGTGTGCTGTCGTAATATCATAGTATATACAAACATTCTCCTTAATTGTACATAAATAAACTATTTGTAACATGAATCAGTTAGAACGGATAAATAATGCCGTATAAAATTTGTGGTGATATCATCAACAACCAACAACACAAGTTGGCACAACTTAAGAAGAATTAATTATATTATTATATAGAGGTGCGTTCAAATGAGAATTTTTTGTTTTTTTCGAGAATTTAAGACTCCAATCTTCACCTTCGGAATGCATCATCAAGTAATTGTGGTAGTGACACGTGACCTATGTGTATTTTTCAAGATGCATTTAATGCAAAGTCAAAGCCACCTTTTTTGACTTTGCTTTTTGGACATGTGTCACATGCAGATTCAAAGATGCATTATGATCTAATGGTGAGATTTGAGATCTCAAGTTCTCACATTTTTAAAGATTCTCAACCGTCGCTCCCCTTATTATATATATCTTATCGAAGAAAATAATAATAATATTGTTATATACGGAGTATGATATATTACAATTATTGCATAATAAAATACCATATTTCTTTGTCGCCTTCGATAATCGCAACCAATAATCTGCCGAAAGTGCCCAAAAGCAAAGCTTCGCTGCTCATTTTTGATCAGCACAAACACATTCATCTTTATCCTCTCTTTTTCCTACCCACTTAGATGAGAACTTTCTCATTATTTTATACCACAATTTTTGTACTTAGGTTAAGGGGTCCTACATTTAGTTTGGATTAGGTTTAGGATTCGGGGTTGTAGGGTTTTGAAAAGTAAGGACTATAGACAACAAATACACTAATGTAGCAGTGGTTTTGGTACACAATTTTACAAAGTATGTATCTCCATCATTAGCAATCAAAACTATTTATCCGGCTTTTGAATTGTTGTTTAGAGTTATAACTAATACGTATGTATCTATTCAGGCCGCTGATTGTAAAATTAAAAAGTCTACAACTTTGAAGTTGGATTAAAAGTAAAAGAATGAATTGTGAAAATAAATTTAACAAGACAAGGGACGTTATTCCGATAATTCATATGCAATATATTTTTCATGATAGAATAGATTAAGTTACTTGTTAAATTTAAGATTTCTGATCTCCTCAACAATAATATTAAGATTTTGAATTTACAGGCAAATCACTTTCTCATGGTTTGAATTGTAAATGGGTATTTGATGGTAATTTAAAGATCAATATATATACTTTTTCCTATCAAAAGTATGGGCACCAAAACATGAGAGCATGAAAGTCGATCGCCTAATGTAGGAAGTTTAGGCTGCAAAACCCTGATAAGATAAATATATATATACAAAAGCGACGTCTACCAAAATGTCTATCATTGTTTGCGTCTGGCGTGCATGAATTATGCTCATAGCCTCATTTGAAAACGACCTAACCTAAAACATATTACTTCTTACAAATGCTTGAGATTGTGATAAATTTGGTTTGTATTTATGAATTGAAATTTCGAATTGTGCGTATATGCAAAGTTCCTCGAGGTATGGGAACAAAGAATATCTCAATATCGCATGTGGTGGGTTATATAGCATAATTGTTTTCGAAGGAGAGAAGATGAATCACACTATCATTTCGATTATCGAATGGAAGAAATAGTATAAAGAGGAAGGAAATATATAGCGGGGGGAAAATGAGATGATACTATGGAATACGAGACTAAAAGAAGTATCAGTAAGTGTTGCTAACCATTCCAGTATTTCCTATGTAACATTTAGTTTCTAGTTCAAATAGCGTTAAACAAGTTTATTAAAACCAATCCTTTCAAATTCTGATAGGCTCAAAGTTGGTTGAAAAATAGGGAGGAAAAAACTTTATAAGGTAGCCTCAAAAGGTTCATATTCAGTTTCAAAAGTGCAACATGCATATGTTTTGGGCCGCATCTTGGGAGATATCAAATACTAACCCAATCAAAACTGGGCCTTCTGGACACTAGTTTGGGCTTTACCTTCCCCATTACATTCGGCCCATTCTTCATTTTGAAATAGACAGACAAACGTGCCCCAAAACGCGCAGCGTTTTAATACCCTATTATGAAGAATCGCTCAACCCAAATCTGATCTTTACTTTAACTCTGATTAGATTAACCATAGTTACACAAACTAGATGACACACTATAAGCACCACCACATTCAGCAACTTCCATTTTTTCAGTTACCAATTTCTAGCAGCGGAGCTTCATCAATGACGGACGCCTGGAAATGCTACAAACATCCGTCGCGCCGCAGCCCCGTCGGCGTCTGTCCTACCTGCCTTCGCGACCGCCTCATCACTCTCTGCCCTAATTGCGCCAACTCCCTTCCCTGCTCCTGCTTCAACGCTGAAGCTGCCGCGTCTATTTCCGCACCTTCATCTTCCTTATCCAGATTATCAGTCGATTCCTACTCCGTCGCCGCCGCCACCAGCCGCGTCTCCGGCCTGATCGACTCCGATCCGTCTTTCCACCGCTCGAAATCTGCAGCCGTTCAGTTCCGAAGCTCCAGATTCTCCGACAGACGCGTCGAGGATGAGATAAAAATGAACTCAAACTCATCATCCAATCGGAGTAGGCCGACGCGGTCTACGTCGTCGTTTTGGTCGGTGTTTGGTATTTTTAACAAGGAGGCGAAATCGTCGGCTGTAGCGAGATCGAAGTCAGTTAGCGTGTCGAGATCTTCGGATTCTGGAAGCAATAAAGGATGGCATTTTCGGAGCCCGATGAAGGTTTTCCAGCACTCCAAGCCGAGGTTAATTAATTAAATTTAAATATATTTTTTTACAATGTTATGTTTGCTGGGTTTAATATAGGGCACACGAATATAATAATGCCATTGTTTTGGTGCTTTTATTCTGATTATTTTTTGAGGTTGAATTTGGTTTGAAGGTTGTAAAATGTTTATTTGTTGGATTTGGACCGGGCATAGGCCTTTTCGTTTTTGTTTATGGGTGGTTTAATTGCCTCATTATTGTGGATTATTAATGGAGGTATCATGAGGTATTATGGGCAGCAGTACGCCGTCAATAAAAGCAATGTGACCGTTTCTCTGCGCGGAATTTATTTTGCGAGTTATTTGTCGCTTAAGTTGAATGAACAAAATATACTTTAGGCGTATGTATTATAATATAGAAAAAAGATCCGTTGCAAAGAGTATACTTTTATAAAAAAATACAAATCAATTACATCCCTTGATTTGGTCATTTGAACGGATGATATTAAATTTAGTATTAAATCCTGTTTATGGTTAATTTCTCGGTGACGAATTATAAATTATTCGTGACGAACTTTGTCGTACTTTTGGTTTCTCGGCGACGAATTATAACCCAGTTTTGACGAACTTTACATTTTGCACCAAAAATATGCTTTATACGTAATCTTTACTCTTATAATATTATAAAAAATTTAATTTAAACTTTGAAAGTATGATGCTATTTTTATGTGATGATCATTTTAAGCAAAAATATGCTATTTCTCACTTGTGTTAAGCAAATTCGATACGAGGGTAAAAGTGTCCCGCTTGGGGTGGACATGTTCGTCCCGCATCAGCACAGGCATGTTGTTTGAATCCTTGCGAAGGTTTTATTAGTACCTGCTTGACGCGTTGTATTTTGTAGCTGGATTTATATGTGTCTTTTTCTTCCATACACGCGTGGAGATACGAATATGTCTGTTGGTTTCAAGTAGGGTTGTAAACGATTGATATTCTTGCAAGCCGCTCGTCAACAAGCTCGATCAAAGTTCGGCTCAATTTTGAACAAGTCAATAGGCTTGCGAGCCGCTCGTAAATAAGCTCGACGAAAAGCTCGGCTCAATTTTACGGGCCGGCCATGAGTATAACTTTCAGGTTCGTTTATTAAACTGGTCAAGTACTATCCGACTTGTGCTCGACTCGTTTATGTTTGTCGACAACATGTTTATATGTTCGATTATTACTTTATTAAAACTCGCATGTAACTTGATTACTGTTCAATTATTGCTCTATAATTAAGTAATTTACTAAGTTTCATCATATAAACGAGTAGCTTAGTTATAGATCGACATGAGTCGTTCAAACTTTATAAGATTTCGAGCTGAATTTGAGTAGCTTGTTTATGGCTCGAGTTTGATAAGATATTTATTCGGGTTTGAGTATCTTAAGAAATTATCAAACCAAGTTTGAACACATCTTTTTCATGTCGAACAAACAAAAAACACAAACATTTCACATTTTGATTATTCTATCATATTAGTATTAATTGCTTAAATTATCTCTTACACTTGCTTGGATACGAATTATGGTAAGCGATCGTAAATGACTTGAAATTTGTTATGGTGTGAGTGTTGATAAATTATTTGATATTTCAAACATGGAGCTTTTAATACATTTCAGTGCAGTTAAATTATGTTCAGTACAATTGAATTAAGTTTTGTACAGTTAAATTAAGTTCATTACATTTAAATTAAATTTTATAAAGTTAAATTAAGTTTAGTACAATTAATAAACTTAAATAAAATCAAAATATCAATTAAATTCAGCTTTAAAAAACAGCACGTTAATGGTAGGAATGAAAAGCTGAACTAGGGTTCCGTTTCCTATCTGATGTAATTTCTTTTCTAGAACTTGAGAGGAGTCAAAGGACCTCTAGCCGTCACTGTACACCTCCACTCTTTACGGAAGGGAAAGATATCGAAACAACACTTATAGGGCACAACACGTCAATAAAAATATATAACACATTAACAATGGAGGAACAATAAGGAAGCTGAACCCTGAATCTCTTGATTACAAGTGACAAATTTTCAAGCCAACTAACTATGACCATTTTTTCTCATAAAAAAAACCCTTTGCGATCCCGACAAATATTTTAAAACTGTAAATTATATAATTAGTTATCAATTATTGTAAATTAAATTTAACTTCATCTCTGACTTGTGTATTAAACATTATTGGTATATGTAGCCAACAAGCTAATTATGGGATCTTGAATAATTTACGGGTAATGCTACATGAAAGAAGTTTTGGTGCATATTGCAACGTGTTATTGGAGTATAAACATGGCAGATCAATCAGCTTAATCTGCATTTTTAAGTTTTTGAACTTGAGCAAGACGGCGTCGTTGAAGTTGAGTTTGAGCGGACAATGTCGTTCTACGAGGCGCGAGGCTGGAGTTTAAGTTCGAGTTTGAACGGCGACGTTTTGGTCCTGTGGAGTCAGTTTGTAATTTAGTAAGTGCTGGTTGTATATATGAAAACAAAAGCGGTCTGAGTGTATTTTTCGCTTTGTATAAAAATGCAACGTTACGCTGCTTATCAAAAAGAGCGAAAGTGCGATTTCCCCGACATTCTTTCAGGCCACTTTCCGATCAGCTCCTGCAATCTTTCAATCGTCGTTTTCTTCACGTGTAGTATTCGAGATACCCCTCGTCCCTTAATAAACCAAACAAACCTCAAGGGACAAACGAGTAATTTTAAAAGGTGAAAGTACCTATTTGCTTGGGGTTTGTTTACTTTATAAAGAAATAATGAGCGTTTTGGATGATGAACAATTATGTATGAATCGAAATATTCAGTGCGTACAACATTATTTATAATTTATATGGACCATATCCATCCAAATAGGTTAATTCAATGGGCGAAAAATAAAAAATTTAAAAACTAATTTTTAGTACGGGTGTAGTTTAGAGAAATACATCATCTTAGAATGTGTTGGATCGTAGTTAGCGACCTGGAAAGAAACGTTTCTTGTCAGGTAAACGTAAATCAGCGGAAAATAAATTATAGTAAGTAAAAAGTAAGATAACTCAGCAGGTTATAGTGGAAACTCAAGCACTCAAGTAAGTACTGAAGAAAAACTACTACCTTCAAGCAGAATTAAAAGGATTTCGAAATAGCTCATTGTATTAAGCGTGTTACCGGTTACAAAGAGTTGATTACAACCCAACCACTCTCGAGGGTGTACCACCTTACTCTCAGATGTACCTTAGTTGTAATCGCCTCTATTGATCACCACACAGCAAGTCACTATTTCTATCTGGCTCAGATTGCTTCGTTCGTTCCCTCCCAGGTATGCCGTCAGTACGTCAACCTTCAACCAGCAATCTGCAGTTGTCGCTCGATTAGTAGCTTCAACACCACCAGTCTTGACGCGCGTCGTCTGACGCATCAAATTTAATATTTATATTTCTCATGCTATGAACTAGTGTAGCGGCAAGCAGGGTCGAACCCTACAGAGCTGGTTGTTGAAGTTGTGACTGTAAACAATTAAAACAGGGGGTTTTGTGAGCAATTATTGTAAAGCGCGAGAGAAGGAATTAACGAAGACAATCAGAGGAAACATTCAGTTTAGGGTTTCTATTGTGACACGTTTATCATAGATATCCAATGATCAATCTTATATTTTAAAGTGTGGTTAGTTGTTCCGACAAAGGTAACAACCCAAGTATCCCGACAAAGGTGATACGCCACAATCTAACCCGACAAAGGTGTTAGACTTCTAGTTCTTTCCTAAACTAAAGTATGACGCTTGGCTCGTATTTTTCTGCTCAGTGGTCCATTCCCAGCACTCCGTCGAGCGTCCAAAGGTCTGATTTGCCATTGTGATGTTTTCAGCATGAAATGCCGTCTTTTATGCGCGTTTCTTCCCAGAGCTCCCGAGACATCTGAGATGCAAAACAACACTAAAAAGTAAATGCTCGCATAATAAAGTGTCGAAATAAGCGGGATTAGTTGATTCGACGAGTCGTATAAATACGACTCATCAAGTCTCTAGAACGAACCAGTGCTAAAGGAGGCCGTAGCATCCAATTTATAGCTCGTCCATCCTCCCGGGAAACCCTAGATTTTCCAGCAAAAATCTTTCCTATTTGACAAGATTATCCCATAATAATCTTGCCAAATCATCAACAAGAATATCTCATAATATCCAAGTTGGGCGTGCATCCTTTTAGTTTCCTAAAAGTAGCACCAAAGATCCTTAATCAAATATTGCCCAAATCTTGATCTTTATCTCTTAAGTACTTTCCTAATTTGTAGCGAGATATTTGATCGGATCTTTCCTTCGTCATCCCCATGCTTTCTAGCTGGATCATGAGATCTTTGGGAGCTAAAAGATCTCCCAGAATATCTAGCCCGATATTCTCTCCCTGCAGTTACACATTGTGGGAACGTTACTTCCATAGTACTTGTGCATCAGCCTGCATGCTCAAGTAAAACATTAGCAGGATGTTTGTCATATCAAAACCGGTGGAGTTCACAAACTCCGACAGAATGAATGAATAATGTAAGGGCATATGCAGCCGTGCAATTCTTACCAGGAGTTGGAGACGTTCGATTTCGATTTATTGTGCTGCCATGGAGTTCTCGACGAGATCGCTTGCTGGAGGAAGATTTTCATATGAGAACGTCCACGCAGGAATGCTCGTGGAGGAAGGCAGAACAGACATTCTCCGCGACTGGGAAAGCGACGTTGCGCGAGTGACGAAGCGGCATCGAGCGAGTGATGGCGAGTGATGAATTCTTATTCGGCCCAATCCACAGGCCCAACATCAAAAACACCTAACAGACAAATGTTTTTAACCGTTAGATCAGATCCAGATCTAATCTAACGGTCCACATTAATTAGTAACGGAATTATACCAAAAAAGTTTTAAAAAATTGATTTTTTTTAAAACTTACATAAAATTTCCTATAAATATACCATTCATTTCAACAACAATTCACACCAAAGTTACAACAAATTTTCTTTTTCATTCCTCTCATAATCTTTCTCATATTTTCTATTTATTTTCAATCTCATTTATTTTGAAACATGTCTACTAGCAATTTGTCTATGTCCGAAGATGTGCAACTATGCATAACTTAATGTCGTCAATCAGTTGATCCAATTTCCGTCAACAAACAAAAAGTTGATAAGTTGTGGGAAAAAGTTCACACCAATTTTCAAGCAAATTGGGTCATGGGAGTGGATGAAATTATTACAACCGATGTTAGGTCTTAATCTGCTCTTCAATCACATTTTGTTAAGCTGAAGCCAAATTTGGTTATTTGGGGCTTTCGTATTACGTACGCTAGAAGAAATCCGGAATCGGGATGCAATTTGCAAGACGAGGTAAATTATTCGAGTAAATTTTTAAATGCAACTTTTATATTATAATATATTGACTATTATTTTAAAGTTTGAATATTTAATTTTTTTTATTTGATGGAAACGACTAGAGACTTACAACAAAACAACCTGGAGAGGGACCGACACACTACACAAAAACCTAAACAAAACAACACAAGATAACAATACATCAGACTCAGCAAAAAAAAAGGCGCACAACAACAAAAAAATAGCTACAGCAGACGCACAAGACGTAAAACAAAACTGCCCAGCTGCTTCCTTGAAAAGCCTCCAAGCCTGACAGGCCCCACTAGAGAACATGATTCTTCTCTTATTGTCACGTACGCTCAGGCCTTCAATCTTGATCCTGCTACTCCAGTCTTCTACGATTCATCTGCTTCATGCAAAGGAAAACACGACAATCCTAGATAAGGCATAATAGAAGTCTTGAAGCAAGGAAATACCATCTAGCTGGGAGGAGCACAGATAATGGAAATACTCCGGATTAATAGTAACCGGCTGCTCCACTTCGCCTCACGCCCATGGAAAGGAGCGTACTCCTCGAGTAGAAAGCAACGATCGACAAAACCACAAATAAGACCTCAATAGCAGGATCAAAAATAGAACATAAAATTCTCATAAGCGGTTCCGCTTAGAGAGAAAGAACAACAAAAAAGGAAACAAGTAACTACAAAATCAACACACAAAAACTACTAGCTAAAACTGAACGAGGACTCGCCGCATGCTCGCCTCCTCGGCTCCAACCCTTAACCACAGCCTTGCAACTCTAACCATGCGCCAACCCCGAGTAGACCACTGCCTCCAGATCCGAAACCAAACCACCCACCCTATAAAAATGGTGCACCAAGCAAGGTGGCTCGAAGGCCAGAACCAGCGATGGCGGCACCGAGGTCGTGCCTAGTGAGCCAGTTCATGGAGGGGGTAGAGGGAAACGGAGCTGGAAAAGGAAGATGCTGGCTGTTGGCGAGTGAAGAGGGGGGTGAGGGAAGAGAAGAAGAGGGGAGGAGAGGCGGCGAGCCAAAAGATTTGGCAGTTGGTGTCACTCTAGGGTTCTTCTCCAGGAGAGGCTCTGGAAGTTTCAGGAAAAGAGGAGAGAAAAAGGTTAAAACGGACTGAATAAGGCCCTGTCCACTTTGACTCTATTTTTTGATTTTTAAGTTAAGATAAGTTAATATCAGTTAAGATAAGTTAATATCAGTTAAGATAAGTTAATATCAGTTAAGATAAGTTACTTTCAGTTAAGATAAGTTATGTTAAGTTTCAGTTAAGATAAGTTACTTTTAACATACTATTCATCATCATCATACCATCATCATCATCATACTATTCATCATACCATCATCATCATCATCATCATACCGTCATCATCATCATACCATCATCATACTATTCATCATACCATCATCATCATCATACTATTCATCATACCATCTTACTATTCATCATCATCATACCATCATACTATTCATCATCATACCATCATACTATTCATCATACCATCACACTATTCATCATACCATCATCATCATACCATCACCATCATACTATTCATCACACCATCATCATCATACCATCATACTATTCATCATACCATCATCATACCATCACACTATTC
This sequence comes from Rhodiola chrysanthemifolia, assembly GCA_033675395.1. Lineage (NCBI taxonomy): Eukaryota > Viridiplantae > Streptophyta > Magnoliopsida > Saxifragales > Crassulaceae > Rhodiola > Rhodiola chrysanthemifolia. The sequence continues at coordinate 38,544,700 of CM066204.1, forward strand.
ATCATCATACCATCATCATCATACTATTCATCATACCATCATCATCATCATACCATCATACTATTCATCATACCATCATCATCATCATACCATCACACTATTCATCATCATCATACCATCATCATCAGCATACTATTCATCATACCATCATACTATTCATCATACCATCATCATCATCATACCATTATACTATTCATCATCATCATACCATCATACTATTCATCATCATCATCATACCATCATACTATTCATCATCATCATCATACCATCATCATCATCATACCACCATACTATTCATCATACCTTCATCATCATAATATTACTATTCATCATCATCATCACCCCCATCATCATCAACAGTATATTACTATTCATCATCATCATAAAATTACTATTCATCATCATCATCACCCCCATCATCATCAACATTATATTACTATTCATCATCATAAAATTACTATTCATCATCATCATAAAATTACTATTCATCATCATCATCACAACCATCATCATCATAAAATTACTATTCATCATCATGAAATTACTATTCATCATCATCATAATATTACTATTCATCATCATCATCATCATCACAACCATCATCATCATCATAAAATAATACTATTCATCAGTCAATATAAGTTTCAGTTAAGTTAAGATAAGTTAAGATAAGTTAAATTCAGTTAAGATAAGTTAAATTCAGTTAAGATAAGTTAAATTCAGTTAAGATAAGTTTAAGTTAGTAAAATAGAGTCAAAGTGGACGGGCCCTAAGTTTGAATAGTTAATTGATAGATAAGGAAAGCACAAGTCTTATATGTGGCAAAAAAGAAGAAAACATTGATACATTTTGATTGTTGGGAACAAGTAAAAAATCATCAAACATTTGCAATTACCGAAGCAAATACTCCCCCTTCTTACACATATCAAGCAAGTCCGGTAGTCGAAGAAGTGCATACACATGAAGTACCTCCAAGTCTGGCCTTTGAAGTTTCGAGATTTTCTACACCCAAAAGCAACCCTAGAAGTTCCTCGAGTCCGATTAGGCCGCCTGGAGTGAAGGCGGCCAAGGAAGCTAGAAGAAAAGGTAAGAAAGTCGCAAATCCTTTCACCAATGAGGTTGTGTTGACCATTGCAGAAACTCAAAAGAAATTTCTTGATTTCAACCAAAACGCAAATGGAGAATGACTGGAAATTGAAACAAAAAGTTTGTAACCTAGCAAAAATGGAGGAACAAACGAAGATCATGCAAATGAATACAGATGTGATGACTCCAAAGTCCAAAAGATATTTCTCGAAGAGGAAGGCTGGCATCCTGCGAGAGTATGAGGAAGACGAAGCAAGCAATGACCAAGATGCTTCCGGAGATTATTTAGACTGTTACCGTCCGATATTTTAGTTCATGTATGTTCAATTCCTTAAATGTTATTTCCATTCAGTTATGTACATTTCATTAATGTTTTTTCAATTCCTTTTACATTTATGTGATGAAAAGAACTTTTAATGAAACACACTTTAATTATTCATTACCAAATTCAAATACATAGCACAAATTCATACAACACACAAATTCAAATGCAACACAAAAATTGAAATGCAACACAAAAATTCAAATGAAACACATAAATTCAAATGCAACACACAAATTCAAATTCAAAGGCAACTCAACTCAACTTAAACAGATGCTTCCATGTTGGTAACAGAGTTCATAATTGTTCATCGATTTCCATAAACCAATTATGCTTCACCAAATCATTTTGCAACTCCGTGTGGAGATATGCAGATTGAAGAGTTGTCAAGCGATTACCAAATGCTTCTGACTGTTGGGTTCTTCCGACTGGATCCTGAAGATATCGATTACCATTTTGATATGTCGGGCCATCATATACCACGAGGATTATGTGGATCTTCCTCTTCAACTTATTCCATATATAAATTCTTTCTCGACAATCATGATATGCATTATGGTGGAAGTTAACATAATTATTTTCAAAACACTTTTTCTACGACACATACCTGCATGACGGACTATCGCCCAACGAGATTGCAAGATCCCAAAGCACCTCTCAACATCTTTGCGGTACGACTCTTGTTTCTTTGCAAAGAATTTCTCAGGATCACCTTGTGGATTGGGAATTGTTTTCATAAAGGAGGAGTACCTTGGATGAATCCCATCCGCTAAATAATAACCGGCGTCGTATGTGTTCTCGTTAACTTTGTACGTCATTTGAGGGCAGATTCCGGCAAAAAGCGAATCAAAAAATGTATGATTGATACAAGACATTGATATCATTTTGTGCTCCTGGTACACTAATAAAATATGTCATATCCATGTGTCGTACGATGCTACTGCCTCTATGAAATCTACTTGTCTTAGTCAAGACGAGTTCCAGATGGTGTTCGAACTGCGTCTCGAACACTTGTTGGACAGTTTCAGCTTGTGTTCAAACAGAGGCTGGAACACCTTGGCAGACAGAACGTAAACAGAACAAACAGGAGCACACACGATATGTTACCCAGTTCGGCCTCGCCTACTCTGGGGGGTTTTACCACACCCTAAAAGGGACACAAATCGTATTACGAGAATAGAGCTACAAGTGGTCTTACTCTTACACAACACCTTGTTTGTAATCGCCTAGCCTCTACTTCTCCGTCTCTCGGATTTGCAATCTCGGTTTGTCGCTACTCCCCTCGATCCCCTTGTGGGTAGGACGAGACTTCCCTCTCGGCCTAGTCTTGGACTTCTCGGAAGTCCAGTCGCCTTCTCTCAAAGACGTAGTTTGATTACCGTGTGTGTGTGCGCTTTGTTGTCCTTCAAGAACAGTCTGAACAGCACACTGAACAGACTGTTACTTCCCCGTTGATATTCCGGTGTGGAATAATCAGCCGGTGGCCGCTTCTCCTCCAATCTCACGAACTCTCGTGTTTTTCTTTTCTCTCAGGAAGCGACGCAGATCTGGTTGCCCTAGCCATGTATTTATATGTAAAGGCGAAAGTCCAAATCTGTTGCAGATCACATCATCAAATATTTTAGGAAATATTCCTAAATATTTGATGTGTATCTTTATCCAATCTTTAGGAAGTATCTTCGAAAACTTCCTTCCCAAGTCAGCCACGTCGCCTTTAATCTGATGTGTAGATATTCGTTTGAATATCTGAATCTTCGAATTCCTCGCTGGCCGACTCCAATCAGAATATCCTTGTCAAATATTTCGGAGATACTCCTAAATATTTGATCGATATTCAATCTCTTCCATATCCAATCTTTGGAGATTACTTCCGTGCCAAGCCATCCAATATTCTCGAATCCAAGCTGAAGATATTCATTTGAATATCTGATCTTTAATGATGACTCGTCAATTGATCCCAATCAAATAATCTCGTCGATCTTCTAGATACGCAAATCTTCCTGCGTCTGCTGTACGCTGTACTTCTGTTCCAGTCCGTGGTTGAACTCTTCTTGAACTCTAGCTCGAACTGTCTAAAGCCGTTTTGCCAAGGCCATGCCATTCATGGGAACATCAATCTCCCCCTTGGAATTTTGGCAAAACCAAATCTACGCTTTAGACACAACTTGAGGAACCAGAACGGTTACCTCAACATACTCCCCCTTTTTGCCACAAACTGGCAAGGGGTCCAATCGAGCAACGTGGTCTCTTCGGCAACTGAAACCTTGTCAACTCCCCCTCGAACATAGCCTGGGACAGTGACACATGCTGTGAGTCTGTCGGACCATGGTGTCTCCGCAGCTGTTCGACCACGGGTCAGCAACTGATAGGTTTTTGATGATCTGGTTCAGCTTGTCCAGTACTGCCGCGTGGTAGACCTTCTCCAGACATATCTCTCTTTGGCTCATGGCAGTATGTCTTTTCTTCAAGCAGGACATCAGTGGGATATCGCAGAGCGCGCACTAATAAATTGATTCTTGTCCTCTGCGCCTGTTCGACCTCCAGTATAATCTTCATCTCCTCTAGTAGCTGTCCGCGTTCAGCTCGGGACAACTTCTCACTAGCAGCTCTCCTTATGGAAGACTCAGGTGCGTCCTTCCTGTTAAACCTGGGGCCCTTCAGATCATTCTTATGTCGACCCTTGAACAGCTTGTGATCAACTACCAACTTCAACGGAGCACTTGATAGTCTGTCCTGGTCAGTCTTCACATCTGGATGCTGGTTGATGTTCAGCTCATAAATAAGCGATGGGAAGATTATCTGGTGCAGAGACTTCGTAGATATGGCGTGTTCTGCAATCTGGTCGAACATAATTCTTCCCATGTCAATGAGAATTCTGTTTCCAATCTGGTACATCAGCTGTCCCATCTCCTTTCTGTCCGTGGCTCTATGAGATGTAGGCTCCCAATTGACAATGGCGATGAAGAACAACATTGAGTAGAGTGTGGTCAGATCTTCAACAAGGGTGGAAGTGTCTTCCCACCGAGGGTATGTTTCAGCAGTTGTACAGCTCGCAATCTTGTCATAGTTCTCCTCTTTCACCACCTCGTAAGGATCATCCATTGCAAGGTACACATTGATGATCTCAGGATCAATCTTGACCTTCTTTCCTCTTACAATAACTATGCCACAGTCTTTATCACCAGCAATCCAAAACTATTTTGGTAGATTTGCAATAGCTTCTAGCACCAACTGTTCATCAAATGATTTGCATCTTTGGACGGTCCAAATCAGATCAGTATCCTTTAAGATCTAAATAACCTCTTTCCTTTGTACTTCTTATCATCAAGCAGCCTCTCAGAGATGATCTTTCTTTTCTGCAATGCCTTCCACTTGGCTGCTGCTTCTGTACTGGCACACCACATTCCATGCTTAGACACTCTAGTTGTTACACTAAGCGAAACAGATCCTGGAGCACTCCTCTTCCTTTTCTTGGATGCACTTGCTCCCCCTGCATTTGTGTTCCCATTCATCTTGATAGTTGCCTAGATGAGCATGCTTGGAAGGTCACTTTCTTCTCGGGTATCTTCTTTTTATCGACTACCTCAGCAGTCTTTTCTGCTAAGATTCATCTGTCTCTTCATCCAGTACCAGACTTCTCTTGCTAGAAGGTTCAACAACCTGCTCAGTCTCAGAGTCTGTCATAGCAATTTTTCTCCCCCTCACAGCACTAATTCGTGCAGCATATTTCCTGGGAGTTCCATTCCTTCTAGGCACGACTTTCCTGCGGATTCCTGTCTTCTTCAGCACGAAGCCAATGGCATCTACCTTTGCATTCAACAGCTTCTGCTTATCAGAACCACAATGTTAGCCCTACTGGCTTCACCTTCTTCTGCATCATCAGCCACAGAATCTACAGCAGGTTTCAATTCCTTTGGCTTCTCATTAACCCCTTTGTCACCCTTATAACCCACTGAATCTTTACCAATCGCCCATACTTCCTCATTGAGGGGTGGTTCAGCCATCGCCTGATTTTCCTTCGCAGTCTGCACACTCCCTTTAGTTGGATTAGGATCAGCTTTTGACGCCTTTGAAGTAGCTTCTTTAAGATCTGTCACAGCTGCCTCGTCTCCCTTCTTTTTCCCTTCTCCAATCTTAGGGTTTGCTGATATTCTATCCTCATCCAACTTCGATTCAACTGCCTTTTTGATTTCTCACTTCCCATTGCAGTTGTCTTCGCCTCATAAAACTGTAGATAAGCTGAATTTAGTAATCAGTTCCAACTACGTATCATCTGTTCCAGCCCTCTTCTTTGGTAGGTCAGCCCATCTGATTTGCTGGGGCTCTGCTCTTGGCTGACCTCCGTCTGGAAAACTTAGTTGGCGATAACACGCAGACCCAGAAAGGATCTAAGTGTTTCGAACTGAGCAGCGTCTAGTGGCATGGTGAGTACGACAGTTACAGTTGTCATGTGTTTCGATGTGATGACCTTCTTCTCCACTAGCTCTCTGATGAAGTGATATCTGCTCATGGAGTGTTGTACTGGGTTCTTGGGCAGAACCTTCTTCACCCGTTCCATTCCGTGTTCAGACAGATTCTGCTTCATACATAGGAACTGAGTGCAGCAGCTCCCTGCAGCGATGCTCTCCTGTTCTCCCAGCAACTGGGTAACATATGTTCCAGGAGGGTGTTTCATCTCTCCCACCATGGTCAGCTGGAGCTCCTTTTGCATCTGTCTCACGAACTGGCCAACCAGCTTCTGTGTACTTGTGACGAACATATGCTTCTCTTCTCCCCCTCGCTCATAGCCATGGTCGATGAGAAAAGTCTCGTACCATGCTCTGGGCGCTTGTGTGAGTCCGTATACAGTCTCCTTCAGTTCGTGACTGTGCACAAGATGATATAACTTCCATGCTTCATATCTGGTGAGCTCTTCCAGTTCCACGTGAATGGCCACCACCCAAATCTTATCAATAAATGCTTTGTTGACATTCTTCGGACTGGATGAACATGCAGTCAGTTCTCGACACTTGGCATTCGCTCGACTCTTCATTACTTCAGATGGATCTTCAATAGTTTCTGTGGTCGGATAATGCTTGATAATTCTCCAAGAGGGTTGCAGCGCTGGTGCATTGTCAAGTGTCCCAGCTGGAGTAGGTGCGGCTTCATCAGCTAGGCCTCCCTCTGCAACTGTAGACTTGGTCTGAATGGGTGTTTCAGACGATGTCCCACCTCTAACTTTATCACCTTCTGGAACTGAGTTTAGGGCAACTTCGTCTTTCACCTTTCCAGAAGAGGACACCATACCCGTCCCTTGCAATTCCATCTCATATATCGTGTTTGTCGGACAGACATTGGCAGCTCCTGTTCCAACTATGCCTAGGAAGTAGCTTTTATTGGATGACCTACTCCTTCCATCAGTGTGTCTCCATTCCTATCCAGTACTTGACAGGAATCACAAGTGAATGTAACAGACAATCTACTGAAACTGATCAGGTTCACCTTTAACCCATCCACTAGGAGGATATCCTCGAGCTCAGGTAGATCCGGAACCTTCAATGTCCCACAGCCGATCACCTGACCCTTCCCTCCATCTCCAAAAGTGACAAACTGACGCTTGCGAATAGGTTTAACATTGATGAGATATTGAGGATTACCTGTCATATTGAGATGAACTTCTTTGCGACTCAACTCAGCATTCTTTCTCCTTAGCCCCACTAAGCCTGCAGGATGTGTTTCTCTATTTTTCTCCATCATTGTATCACAGACGTTTGGGAGATCTGCCTTCACCTTTTCACCACGAAAAACATCTTGTACAATAACTGGGACGTCAGCTGTCTCCTCTACTGAGACTGCCATTGAGGCAACAACTGTCTCAACTCTCTGCTGATCTCCTGGTTCATCTGCTTGAACACTTGCCTCCTCACAGCTTCTGGATTGAGGGCAGGTGCAGAGTCTTCCACCCCTACAGCCTGGGCCTGAGACGACTTCTCTGAACTTGTCACAGCAGACACATGGACTTTGTAGATTCTGTCCAGATCATCATCCTTTTCAGCACGATCAGATACTTCCGCTATTGTATCATAAAACCCATCAACCTTCTCTGATGGATTAACCTCCTCGGTCACAGAATCAACATGCTTTCTGAGATGTTCACCACCTGCTCCTCCAAGCTTTTTACCAGACCCATCGTTAGATTCACTATCTGGACCCTCATAGGCTATTCTGAGAATATCCCATGCTTCCTTGGCCACCTCACATTCAGCAATCAGTTTGAACACATTCTCGTCTACTCCATAGAATATTGCATTCAGGGCCTTTGAATTCCCAACAGCCGCTACATCATCTGCTTCAGACCACAGGGCTTCGGGTTTTGGCATAACATCTCCTTCAGGGTTGGCCATCATGGGTTCTGTCCATCCTATCATTACAGCTCTCCAAGCACTTTCATCGAGGGATTTCAGAAAGGTTTTCATCTTGGATTTCCAATAGGCATAATTCGGCCCTTCAAGCAACGGTGGTCGGTTAGTGCTCTGTCCTTCCTTCAAACTCATCTTGAACAGTCGCGGATCCCACTCTGTATGTCGAGTGCCTGCTCTGATACCAATTGAAATCTACTTGTCTTAGTCAAGACGAGTTCCAGATGGTGTTCGAACTGCGTCTCGAACACTTGTTGGACAGCTTCGGCTTGTGTTCAAACAGAGGCTGGAACACCTTAGCAGACAGAACGTAAACAGAACAAACAGGAGCACACACGATATGTTACCCAGTTCGGCCTCGCCTACTCTGGGGGGTTTCCCACACCCTAAAAGGGACACAAATCGTATTACGAGAATAGAGCTACAAGTGGTCTTACTCTTACACAACACCTTGTTTGTAATCGCCTAGCCTCTACTTCTCCGTCTCTCGGATTTGCAATCTCGGTTTGTCGCTACTCCCCTCGATCCCCTTGTGGGTAGGACGAGACTTCCCTCTCGACCTAGTCTTGGACTTCTCGGAAGTCCAGTCGCCTTCTCTCAAAGACGTAGTTTGATTACCGTGTGTGTGTGCGCTTTGTTGTCCTTCAAGAACAGTCTGAACAGCACACTGAACAGACTGTTACTTCCCCGTTGATATTCCGGTGTGGAATAATCAGCCGGTGGCCGCTTCTCCTCCAATCTCACGAACTCTCGTGTTTTTCTTTTCTCTCAGGAAGCGACGCAGATCTGGTTGCCCTAGCCATGTATTTATATGTAAAGGCGAAAGTCCAAATCTGTTGCAGATCACATCATCAAATATTTTAGGAAATATTCCTAAATATTTGATGTGTATCTTTATCCAATCTTTAGGAAGTATCTTCGAAAACATTCCTTCCCAAGTCAGCCACGTCGCCTTTAATCTGATGTGTAGATATTCGTTTGAATATCTGAATCTTCGAATTCCTCGCTGGCCGACTCCAATCAGAATATCCTTGTCAAATTTTTGGGAGATACTCCTAAATATTTGATCGATATTCAATCTCTTCCATATCCAATCTTTGGAGATTACTTCCGTGCCAAGCCATCCAATATTCTCGAATCCAAGCTGAAGATATTCATTTGAATATCTGATCTTTAATGATGACTCGTCAATTAATCCCAATCAAATAATCTCGTCGATCTTCTGGATACGCAAATCTTCCTGCGTCTGCTGTACGCTGTACTTCTGTTCCAGTCCGTGGTTGAACTCTTCTTGAACTCTAGCTCGAACTGTCTAAAGCCGTTTTGCCAAGGCCATGCCATTCATGGGAACATCACTCTAAAATAATGGTTGGGCGACCTTTACGACCTGAGTACGCCCCTTGCCAAGATGTTGGGCAGTTCTTCCACTCCTAGTGCATACATTCTATGCTTCCATTCATATCAGAGAATCCTAGTTGCTCTGCCCTTTGTAACAGTCGACTCGGGTCAGCTGCATTCGGAGAGCGTAGATAACGGTCTTTGTAATGTTCAACTACTTGAGGGTGGTTGATTCACCCATCCTTGTGAACTTGGCACACTGATCCGCACATGAACCGTATGCGAACAATCGTATAACAGCGATCATCTTCAGCTCTTGAAGGAGAACAAGTACTCCAGCCTCATCATGTCGATGATGCCAATATTCATCATGATTGCAAAGCTTGATACGATTAAATAAGTAGCTGCACATTCGGTACCTTCGTCAGAAGTCGACTTCGGAGAAAATTGGACGATCGAAGAAGTAGTCTTCCAACAGATTCTGCCCCCTTGATCCCCTTTGCCTTTGTCGGTTTGCTTGGCTATGTCGTGACAGATCATCTTCATCACCCGCGGTTGCAACAACAACGACATTCATAACGAATGAGTTAGCCGTCTCTTTCATTTGTCTCCTTCTTTGTGGGTACTTCAAAAAAACCTTCATTGAAATTGAAAATATTCATGATACAAATGAGTGACTAATAAGAATATCGAAGAAATTGAGTGGAGTAAAGAAAGTGTGTGTGTGATTCAATGAGAAGAGGAATCTTGTTTTACATCGCATACGAATCTAAGTACTACATGAATACATCTTTAACATATACATGAGCACTTTTTATTCGGATACTGATGGCGCGTATTTATACGATTCATCGAATCAGCTAAACCCACCAAATTAGACATTTGGTCATACGAACATGTGCTTGTTGATGTCGTTTTATGTATACAGGCAATTTTGGAGTCTAAAAAGGAATCGAGCTTAAAAGATGGCTTTTTGCTTGAAAGATCCAAGCGATGGCTTTTTGCTTAAAATATCCTAGTGATGGCTTTTGGCTAAACCAATCAAAATGAAGTGCTTTTGCGATATTTCCATGCCATAAACTTAGCCCCCAAGTCTTCCCTTGCCTATAAATAGAGGGCTTGCCTCATGTAATATGTGTGCCACAAACCTTAGAGAGTTGAGAGCTTATCTCTCTTCTCTTCATTTTCAATACAAACACACTTTGTTCTTGATTTTCAAAGCTTTTGTTCACTTGTTCTTGAGCTTCAAGCTCTTACTTTCCAGCAGCACACTTTACTTTCCCTTGTCTTGATTTGGAGCTCCGCCCCCTTACTTACTTGTTGTTCTCTTTCACTTGTTCTTGTTTCGGTTTCTTGTTGTTTTCCTTGTTTTCTTTTCGGTTTGCTTTACTTTTCTTGCACTTAGCTATGGTATCCACTTCCATGGATACTCGTAGCTAAACCCTTTATTCGGTTGAAGGGGGGTGCTTGTATCATAAAACCGTTTTTAGACCCTTTTCTTAGTGCTTCTTCGTGTTTAAACTTGTTCTACGTGCCATATATTAGGTTAGAACATACATGGTTGAGTGGAGGCTCGAAAGAGCAAAGCTCTTCCATGGGGTTCGTGAACATACATGGTTAAGTGGAGGCTCGAAAGAGCAAATCTTTTTCCATGGAGTTCAACCTCTTTAAAACACCACTTGGTTGATCGGAAATGATTGATCAAGTGGATGCACATAGGCTAAGATACTTCGAAAGGAGGAATTAGCCTAACTAGAACAAATGCTCTATGTCTTGAAAAGGACTAGACGGTGTGGCAAGTCGAGTGCTAGAAATGGCCTTGATACATCTTTGAACACTTAGTATGATCATTAGAGGTCAATGATGAACGGAACTATGATACAAGGCCCCTGAAAACCGAATCCTTCCCTAAATCAAAGCACCACTTGTAATTTTACTTTCAGTCTCATTATCAACTGTTATTACTTTCAGTACCCTTTACTTTTCAGTACTTTACTTTACGCACTTTACTTTTCAGCACTTTACTTTCCGCACTTATTTTCAGTACCTTTACTTTTCAGTCTTTACATTTCCGTACGCTTACTACAGACTTGCTCAATATCAATCCAACATAACTTTGGCACGTATTGCACTTGAAATATAGCGTGCGACAAACCAAAAGTATGTTGTTTGGTTGATATTGAACTCGACTGTTCCAGCAATTTACTTTACAGTATTACCTTCAGTTTAAACCACTCAAACCCAACCTGTATTTACTTTTATTTTCTTTCTTTTCAAAGAACAACCATTCCACACTGACTCTCTTGGGTTCGACCCCTACTTATCGGTTGCTAGCCAATAGTGAGCCACTAAAGTAGTGGAACTATAAATGTAAATTTTGCAGCGCACAACGACGCGCTGTCAAATTTTGGCGCCGTTGCCGGGGAGTCGTGCATCGAAATAGTTGTTCTATTTTGTTTTTCTTTATTTTTGTTTTATCTTGCAGTTCACAATGTCGTTGTACTATGAAAGCGAGCCTTGGTACTATGAAGAGTTTTCCCCACCATCCTTCGAACTTGAAATCCGCGAGAAGATCAACAACCTAGAGCAATCCCGGGACGAAACATTGGACGAGTACTTGGCGTACTTCGATTCCATTTTGACGAGCTGCCCGCACCATGGATTCACTTACTTCGATCTTCTTCAAAGGTTTCTCGGTGGAATGATGCCACAAGAGTGGAATAGGCTTAATGATGTAGCAGGAGGCTCGGTGGATAACTTAAGCATGGATGATCTGTGGAACTTAATAGAAGATAAGGCAGGAAGCGCGAAACAAGATCAGGCCATGCGGCTCGAAGAACTGGCCAACACGGTGCACCAAATCAGGGTCGAACTCGATACATGGGCAGAAGAAAGGGCGGCTGAAAAAGAAGCTACAAACCAGATCTATGAGTTGCTCAAGCCAAGAGTCATCAAAGAAGAGCCTACAATGGAGCCGGCAGAGGATGAGGACCCGCGGATGACCGAAGAAGAACCAGCCAAGACATGCCCGGTCCTCATTTCCAACCTGTCCGAGGAAGTCCCGGTCCTAACTGCCGAGTTGCCCAAATCAGACCCGAACCTCTGTGTGATTGCCCTCGGAGACCATATAAATGACGAGGATGAGGACCCATGGTTGCCTGAAGAAGAGCTCCACTCAGATTGCCCCTAGTTAGAGGAAAAACTGCCCGATTCAGTCCCGGTCCTCATCACCAATCTACCCGAGGAAATCATGCCAGTCCCGGACCTCATTGCCGAACCAGCCGAGTCTTGCACAGTCCTCACTGCTGAGCCAACTGAAGTCCCGGTCCTCATTGGCGAGCTAGCCGAGACAGCCCTGATCCTCACGGACGGGCTGGTCGAGAAAGAACCGGTCTTCATGGCCAAGAAACCTCAACTTAACCCTTCATGTTTTATGCAGATCATAGCCACCGAAGATCATGGAATCAATGATGATGCGGTGCAAGGGGAGTTAGAGGCAAACATGAACAAGAAAAGCCAATGATGGAGCGCTCATTCACCACGACTCAACGAAGCAGCCCGGAAAACTCACTCGTTCCAAGACGACCATTCATCTCAGCCCCAAAGAAGAGACTTAACATGGGAGCATGCTTGTGGTCGCCAATGTTTGAAGGCACAATACCGAACTTCCAAACTTGCAAAGGTGCCGACCACTCAAACATGAAGAAGCGGCAAAGACATGGGCCCAAGGAATGGAAACCCGGAAGGAGAAGCAAGACAGCACGGCTCCATGGACCAGCAGCTATGGTCAAGGAATCCTCGCCTTCTCGGGGATATGTGAAGAAGAAGCTTCCGGATCAAGGGAGAGAAGAACTGAGCCCGCTGCCATATGTGTTCTTTGGGCAAATCAAAAGAGCTGCCGAGAAGAAGTTCGACCTCAAGCACCCATGGGATCCCTACTTATGATCCATGAGTGAGGTACTGTCGAGCCAACGACGTTAAACAAAGGCACCTGCCGGGAGGTAACCCGGCATATCTAGTTTTTTTTTCAGTTTTTATTCTCTTATGTCATTTCCTTTTCTTAGTTAACTAGCTTTTTGTGTTTTGAACTAAGTCGTTCCGTGAGGAACGGCTTCGTTCAAAAGTGTGGGGGTATTTAAAGTAATAGTTGTACATAGTAGACAACATGTTTTGAGAATATACACTTCCATGATGTGAAAATAGATAGACCCGATTCATGCATTTCCTTGTGAAAACTTAATTGTGTAAAAACATATGTATTTAACTTTCTACTTGTCCTTGTGTGCTGAGATAACGTAGGATGTGGAGTTGAAAGAAATGCCCTAGAGAGGCTTGACAAGCACTTAAGGGACCGGATCCTTACTTTATGGTTATGTGAAGATTGTGGAGGCTGCACTTCGGGCTTCTTGGTGAAGAGTGGACTCCGCCATGCAGCGTCTATGCAAGAGGGGGGACGGGAATCAAACCGTCCATTCTCTAGTCCAAAGTAGCCGGGAAAAGAGATGAGCGGCCCTCATCTTGACCCGCGCGAAAAAGGCAAGGATGAGAAAGAGCGGGGAGGTATTTCCATATGCTCTCGGGCGATGATTGGACCTCCCAAAAGTGAAGAAAAATGGACATGCAAATCTCATCAAAGGAGCAAAGCTCAAAGAAGAAAAGAAAAATCAGCCAAAATGGTGAAATCAAACCCAGGCAAAAGTGAAGTACTCAAAGAGTCAAATAAAAGGCCGAAGGCCAAACCTCACTACAAAAGCTGTCCAACCACACAAACAAAGAAAAAGAGCTCGGCCCATTAGCCCGAATCAATCACGTGCTAGAAGAAGCAAATAACATAACCATATAGTAAGATCGGATCCGAGAGTGCAGTTCAAAGGCCTAAAAAGGACTATCTCCGAATCATCCAAATTAATTTGCATCTCGGCTCAAAGGTAACAAGTATCTAGTTACTTTCATGTTTGAGCACAATTTCGTTTGGAAGCAAGTAAGTTATACATGCTAAGGTGAAGTCTAATTTTACATCTCACATTCACATTGAGGACTTAGGGTGTTGCTCCTCTCTTTGACTAGACTTGTTCGGGACGAACAAGATTAAGTGTGGGGGTATTTGATGGCGCGTATTTATACGATTCATCGAATCAGCTAAACCCACCAAATTAGACATTTGGTCATACGAACATGTGCTTGTTGATGTCGTTTTATGTATACAGGCAATTTTGGAGTCTAAAGAGGAATCGGGCTTAAAAGATGGCTTTTTGCTTGAAAGATCCAAGCGATGACTTTTTGCTTAAAATATCCTAGTGATGGCTTTTGGCTAAACCAATCAAAATGAAGTGCTTTTGGGATATTTCCATGCCATAAACTTAGCCCCCAAGTCTTCCCTTGCCTATAAATAGAGGGCTTGCCTCATGTAATATGTGTGCCACAAACCTTAGAGAGTTGAGAGCTTATCTCTCTTCTCTTCATTTTCAATACAAACACACTTTGTTCTTACTTTGTTCTTGATTTTCAAAGCTTTTGTTCACTTGTTCTTGAGCTTCAAGCTCTTACTTTCCAGCAGCACACTTTACTTTCCCTTGTCTTGATTTGGAGCTCCTCTCCCTTACTTACTTATTGTTCTCTTTCACTTGTTCTTGTTTCGATTTCTTGTTGTTTTCCTTGTTTTCTTTTCGGTTTGCTTTACTTTTCTTGCACTTAGCTATGGTATCCACTTCCATGGATACTCGTAGCTAAACCCTTCATTCGGTTGAAGGGGGGTGCTTGTATCATAAAACCGTTTTTAGACCCTTTTCTTAGTGCTTCTTCGTGTTCAAACTTGTTCTACGTGCCATATATTAGGTTAGAACATACATGGTTGAGTGGAGGCTCGAAAGAGCAAAGCTCTTCCATGGGGTTCGTGAACATACATGGTTAAGTGGAGGCTTGAAAGAGCAAAGCTTTTTCCATGGAGTTCAACCTCTTTAAAACACCACTTGGTTGATCGGAAATGGTTGATCAAGTGGATGCACATAGGCTAAGATACTTCGAAAGGAGGAATTAGCCTAACTAGAACAAGTGCTCTATGTCTTGAAAAGGACTAGACGGTGTGGCAAGTCGAGTGCTAGAAATGGCCTTGATACATCTTTGAACTCTTAGTATGATCATTAGAGGTCAATGATGAACGGAACTATGATACAAGGCCCCTGAAAACCGAATCCTTCCCTAAATCAAAGCACCACTTGTAATTTTACTTTCAGTCTCATTATCAACTGTTATTACTTTCAGTACCCTTTACTTTTCGGTACTTTACTTTACGCACTTTACTTTTCAGCACTTTACTTTCCGCACTTATTTTCAGTACCTTTACTTTTCAGTCTTTACATTTCCGTACGCTTAATACAGACTTGCTCAATATCAATCCAACATAACTTTGGCACGTATTGCGCTTGAAATACAGCGTGCGACAAACCAAAAGTATGTTGTTTGGTTGATATTGAACTCGACTGTTCCAGCAATTTACTTTACAGTATTACTTTCAGTTTAAACCACTCAAACCCAACCTGTATTTACTTTTATTTTCTTTCTTTTCAAAGAACAACCATTCCACACTGACTCTCTTGGGTTCGACCCCTACTTACCGCTTGCTAGCCAATAGTGAGCCACTAAAGTAGTGGAACTATAAATGTAAATTTCGAAGCGCACAACGACGCGCTGTCAGATACATATGAATCACACTTTCGAGCACGGGCCACGCATGGCACCAACCCGGATTGATACTCGAATTGGTCGTCCATTGAAGCACAGTACCATAAGGCACCTCTATCTTCAAAACCCACGAGCGAATACGCACGTCCACGCATTCAAGAAGAGTTGGCGAAGCAAGAAACACCTGCAGATCTGCAGGACACAATACTACCAAAGGGGACACACAACAACTCCGCGAAGGAGGAACAACACGTCCACGTCGAGGCGGGACGAAGAACACCTCCACGAAGGAGTAATAATGCGTCCACGCATAGGCGAGACAAAAGGCAACCCTCCACAAAATTGTGGAAAGGAAAAAAACTATTTATTCCTTACTTTTATATAATATATTTTTATTTGGAGGTATTTCCCAAAAAATGTGATTGTTCATGTCAATTTTGTGCATGTTTTCCTAAATTTATATAATCTAGAATATACAAAGATCTTGATGATGTTACTTTTCTAATCTCAACAAACATACTTTTATTAATTTGATAGAATTAGGATCAAATGAGAAGTTGTATATTTCATGAGAAATGAGAACTAATATTAGCCATACTATCTTAATATCAATGACCCTTATTTTTCGTTTTGTTTTAAATCTAAAAATCTATTTATAAGTTTCATAAGGGCATATTCTTCTTTATATCTTAAATCTAAAAAAACCCTAACAAACTCGTCACAACATCCTCTTCTCTCCCAGAGGTGCGCTAGGTATCAAATCAAACAGATGCTATTGTTGGACAATCGATTTTGATCTCCGGCAGTAACCAAATTTCCGAAATCAGAATCAAAGTAAGTGTGAACGCCATTGAGTTGCGGAAGGCGAGAATCAATTCAATCGATCAGGTGAATAGAGGTTCCATATTGCAGTCGAGCCTTAATGATTAGAGGCAAAACTTGCCGCTGCAAAAGACACTACTATTTAACAATGCTGAGGATGAACAGAAGGAGATAACATACATGGTGATCATTTTTTTGTGGGTGCTGATATGATTGACTGATGAACTAATTCTTTTTCACCTCTAGAATAGTATCAATGAACAGAGGATCGAATGTAGTAGGTCAAAACATTTATAAAGACCGGTTAAGTACCGGGTCGAACCCAAAGGAGCAAGCCAAACACATGCACTATATAAGATTGTGTTTCTATTTGGCTATTATAAACAAAAATGTATAAGAGAGTGTGTGTATCTAAATCCTATGTGGCGAGTAATTATGGATAAAAGATGGATATGAGGTGTATCGAGGGATCACTCCCCTCCTTGGCAATTTCTCAAAGATCACATACACGATATTCGAATATTTCATGGTAGTCAAATAGTTTTGAACCTAGTTTAGACTAGGGTAGACCAACTGTCATTGAATCTATTCCTAGCCAAACCTTCTTAGCTCGAACCTCACTCCATCGAGGTAATTGGTTCATTCCATAGCATTTACTAGCCTTGAGACATCTCCCAAAGAAATAAATACCATGAACTCGGGGACTAGTTCACTTCCTACCCATGCATTTACTCTCATAAACACTAGAGAAGATCATATTCTCTATATCCAAACCATTCCTAAGGTCTATCGATGCTTAGGTCAAGTTTTGAGATCAACAATGTCACTTAGGCATTTCATCAAACACCTAGAGTGCAATAACATTTCATAACACAAGAGAAAATGAAATTAACAATCAATCATATGAATATCAATGTATATTATGATCAAAGAGTACCAAGGAGGGTTTAAACACCCTCAATACATAAGGTCACTACTCACACCTCATGTAAGACAACATGGTGTGAGTAGGGTTTAATGGCAACACAAAGAGAATAGGAAAAGAGTAAAGGAAGGAGGATTTGGAATCCTTGAACTCCCTTTTGTGCCTTCTTCTTCTTCTCCTTGGTTGGATTGTTGATTGATGACCTTGGTTGAACCTCTTTTCCAATCTTCTTCTCCCCAAAAACCTCCACACTTTGGGTCAAAAGCCCTCCTTCTATTTATAGGATCGAGACTGAAATTTGGTACTGTAGCAGGCCCAACCGGTCGGTTGGTTCAGGGCAAAATTAAGTCTCTTCTGAGAACTTATTCAACCGACCGGTTGAGAATGTGAGCCAACCGGTTGGAGAAGTTCTTGATGAAGGCAATCTGGAGACTTTATTCAGCTGGTCGGTTGGCATGTCCACCCGACCGGTTGCGAATTCCTTTGGTGCAGGTCATCTGGAGCTTCCATTCAGCCGGTCGGTTGAGTGATGAACCGACCGGTTGCGAGCGTGATTGGGAAAGCTCCATTGGGCCTTTTAGTCAGCCGGTCGGTTGGATCAAAGGAACTCCTGAACCGACCGGTTGAGATGTATTTCTGCCCATATTCT
Organism: Rhodiola chrysanthemifolia; assembly: GCA_033675395.1. Classification (NCBI taxonomy): domain Eukaryota; kingdom Viridiplantae; phylum Streptophyta; class Magnoliopsida; order Saxifragales; family Crassulaceae; genus Rhodiola; species Rhodiola chrysanthemifolia. Next base: position 38,562,921 of record CM066204.1, read on the forward strand.
GCTCGAAATGTTCAGTTTTTCCTCGAGTTTTCGTATTTTGGCTTCAACCTTGAGGGAGACTTGTTTTCTACTTGAAATGTAGAGATGGACGTCAAATGACATCAAAATAATGTCAAAACGACCCAAAACTATAGTGAAGAATGGCCATAAATCAGTCGAAAACTCGACTGATCATTGACCCACACAGTGCATCTCAATATTAACAGATGACCAGAAGTGTCCCGTGTTCTGCTCGACTCTTCTCAAGGTTGGACAATGTTCCTAGACAAATTGCTGCCAGTTTCATCGAAGTCTTCATTAGTGACTATCTCAGACTCACAGCACTCTAAGCTGCAAAATGCTTTCTCACCCCTGTAAGAAAATTATAAGTATCAGCTCACAGTTTACTTCTGCACACAATACGTTTAAAGTCAAAGCATGAGGCCATGACGAACCTGTACATAAAAATATCACCACCATCCAGCTTCTTCCTGTAGTTGTAACAAACACTCAAGCAATTCTTGATGGCAGTGAAGCTGGAATGTCAGTGCACTTTGAAGCCGGGTGGAGCACAGAAATGCACTGTCCTTTATTAGTACCCAGGCTGCTAATAGATGTGTCGGGGAATTTAGAGCGACATCTTAAAGCTTTGTAATAATTTGAAGAAATTTAGAATTCGTAGCATTTGTAATATGCAATCTAAATTTGTAGCATTTTAATTAAAATTCGTAATCTGCCATGTAAAATTCGTAGCCTTTCATTTAACCTTTTTTATAATGCATAGTTTTCTAGTTAAAATTCGTAGTCTAGTTCATATGATGCGTAGTCTTGTTTACATAATTCGTAGTCTTTTACATAGTTTACTGTGAATTACGAGACTACCATGTATGAAGTAATACTACGAAGAAATAACAAATTTTGCATTGAAATGAAAATACCAAGTACATAATATTCATAGGATAACCAGTACAATTTGTAGTGGGGTGCACATAGACAATCCTAAATGTAATTTCCCTATTTCAAAATGATGAGCTACATATGGGAAATGTAGTTTTGCAGCAGATGGAAAACAGTAATCTAATCATCATTTTTTTCCTAAGATTTCCTTTTCCTCCATCCACTAGCGCGTTGTAAGACTTTGTCTCTTCTTGAGTTCATATGTGAGCGTACAATCACGTTCATGTAAGTGTCACGCATCGCTATCAGTTGTTCGTGTTGCTGTATGTAAAAGTGTTAGAAGCTACAAATGAAGAGAACCAGATTACGAATAATACATAAAATACAGACAACTAAGCTTAAAAATCTATTCTACGCAATTTATGCTCCAAAGGCACCAATTAAGAACCATGAGCTACGAAATATGATTATCAAATTACGAATAATACATAACATTCAGGATGTGAGACATCAATTTTCGAAGCCCAAAATAGGTGGTCTTTGATGTAATGCACACTTGACTTGCTAGTTTAACAGCAGATCAGGACATCACCCACTATATGGCCGTGGAAACATAGAAAAGATCAAGGGGCACTTAATTATCACACAAAACCACAATAGGAGAATACTGAACTTAAGGACTAACCTGAAGTTGAATGACACAATGTTGAGGCAACCCAATCTGCTGCTATTTCGTTGATTGGCTTAACCACATTTTCCTTCTTTTTTTCTCCTGCGTTCTGATAGAACAATGCAAACAGCAAGGACACAAGTGAGACACATGTTACAGTTACGAATGATGCATATCAGAAGCTATTAATTTTGATTCTATCTCCACGAATTTTGTATCCATAACTATGAATATATTTAATATACCATCTGTAAGACACAAGTTACAGTACGAATGTTGCATATTTTTCTATGAATTATGCGTAAGAGATACGAATAATAGTCAACATAGATGCAGACCTCGAAATCATGTTACGAATTTTATTTTATCAAACATTACGCTAGATACAGTTTTGTGAGTCTTGTTAAGAATTATGCATAGTTTACTACAAATTCTTACAAAAACCTAGTACGAACTGCTCTATCATGTGTACTACGAATTATGCATACCATACTACGAACCGATCTATCATGTGTACTACGAATCATCGTAATGTTGATTCATTGTCCTTCGCGGAGACTTCTTCTGCTTCGATTTGTCGTCCATCGCCGTCGCTTGTCAATAGATCACAGTAGAGTCGCAAGGTTTTCTCTCAGTTCAATTTTCGAACGATTAGGTCGTGGATTAGTTAGTGGAACGATTACGAGTACGAAATCAACGAGATTCGATTTTCAGAAATATTACTTGGACTAAACTACTCCTAATTCGTATATTAGCCGACTGATTAGCTTGATTTGAATTTAGATTTAATAAGAGTCGTAAATTAAATAAGATGTAAGGCTGAGAACATTTCTCATTTCTCAGCAATATATGTGCTTATCACCAGAACTAGATTATAATTTGATAAATATAATTAAATTTCAAAGCATGTCCCTTGTACTCCCTCTTCCCTTATTATTTGTCCAAAAGAACAACTGACAAGTGAATTAACGAAAATGTACAAAGTGTATTTATAATTATTTCAATCAATACGAATTCAGGATTTTGAATATACGGATCAGTTTATATAAAAAAGCATACATATTAGATGATTGCTTGAGATTAATTATTAGTATTATAATCAAAAGGAAAATGGATAAATGTTACTGTAGGTAATACTACAAAAGACAAGTGGACGGAATCATTAATTAAATTTATTTATAGTAAAATAAGTAGATACAACAGAACAGCTCAGACGCACTCTCTCTGACCTCCACTCTGCTCCTGTCTGCGAGCTTCAAGCTCCACAAAAATGGCGAACCTCTGGATTGACGAAGCCTCCTTCACTACCGACGCCTTCCAATCCGATATCTCCGCCCTCTGGCCCCTCCCCTCCTCCTCCAATCAAGAAACCCTCCACCAAAGCCTCCTCACACTCCTCGACACCACCCCACCTCAAAAATGGACCTACGCCATCTTCTGGCATCTCTCCAGCGACACGCTCGGCTGGGGCGATGGATACTACAAAGGCGACGACTCCAAAGTCCACACACCCGCCTCCGATCCCAACTGGCTGCTCGAGCAGGACCACCGCAAAAAGATCCTCCGCGAGCTCAACTCGCTGATTTCTGCACCGGATTCGGTTTCGGAAGAAGCAGCGATGGACGAGGATGTTACGGTTACGGATACGGAGTGGTTTTACCTCATTTCGATGACGCATTCGTTTGTCAACAATAGTGGATTGCCCGGTCAAGCTCGGGTCGGGTCGAGTCCGGTTTGGGTCGTGGGCGAGGGATTGTCTTGCTCGAGCTGCGAGCGCGCGAGGCAGAGTCGGGTGTTTGGGATTCAGACCATGGTTTGTGTACCGGCTCGGAACGGAGTGGTGGAGCTCGGCTCGACCGATTTGATTTTGCGGAGTGAGGATCTGTTGAGCAGAGTAAGGAGCTTGTTTCATTTTGACGACGTTGACTGGCCGTTGACCGGTCAAGATGAGACTGATTACGGTGATCAACTGGCTATGTTGTTTAGCGAACCGGTGCTGGCGGTTGAGATGATGAATGGGGTTGAGTCAAGTTTGCATCTTGCTGCGGCTGCTGCTGGTTTTTCTGATGTTGACCCTGTGGTTGAAAACTCTAATGCTACCGCCAATGTTGATGTTACAATTACTGAAATAAATCTTGTGCAAGGTCAGAGCTTTGTTGGATATGGTATGGATGGAAATGTAGTGAAGGAGGATTTGAATTGGGTGAGGCCGAAATCCGGCGAGAATTTGAACTTTGGTGAGATGGTGAAGAGTTCATGTGATGTGGTTCCTGATGATGTTGCTCGATTCGTAGCTAGTGATGGTCATAAGCGAAAGAAGTCAGGCGAAGGGATGCTTAGTTTTGCGCATGCTGCAGGTTTGATGAAGTGTAATGGTTTTGAGGCGGAGATGGAACATTCGGATTACGAGGGGTCTGTTAAGGAGGCTGAAAGCAGTAGAGTGGTGGAGCTTGAGAAGAAGCCTAAAAAGAGAGGGAGGAAGCCGGCGAATGGAAGGGCTGAGGCACTGAACCACGTGGAAGCGGAGAGACAAAGGAGAGAAAGGCTCAACCAGAAATTCTACGCTCTCCGTGCTGTAGTTCCCAACGTGTCGAAAATGGACAAGGCCTCGCTTTTAGGAGATGCCATTTCATACATCAACGTCCTGACATCCAAGCTGGTCGCTTTAGAGACTGATTTGAAGGGTTTGCGATTCGAAGTTGAATCTCTGAAGTCCGAAAAGACGCAGCTTTCCAGTCCAACAAGCTCCATTGTCTCCCAAGGCGATACTACTGGATTAAAAGACTTGGTGTTGGATGTGAAGATAATGGGATGCGACGCCATGGTTCGTGTCCAGAGCAGCATGAAACACCACCCTGCAGCGCTTCTGATGACCACATTGCAGGACTTGAACCTAGAGCTACAGCACGCGAGCGTATCTGTAGTCGATGATCTGATGATCCAGCAAGCGACAATCAAACTGACAAGTCCTTGTTACACTCGGGAACAGCTGAAATTAGCCCTTACCGCCAAATTCAGTTTCACCGGTTAATCAAGTCGAAGACTTTATAGTTCACCAAGTGTGTGGACAAGCAACATGTTTATAGTTAATCTCAGCAACAATTTTTCCATCTTCTGAAACTGGTTACAACCTTGTCTCATGTTTGTGGGGTTGGAGCTTTCATGTATGGTTGTTGGTGTGTCAATCTTGCAAAGTGGTCTCCCTCGCCAAAGATTTTTGTCAATCTAGGACAACAATCATGTGTAAAAGTGGAAACGTTGTCCACACAATCAATTATTGAGACATGTCTCCATTGTACCGTTTTTGGGGACCAACTTGAATTATAGGCCTTTGAAACCCTTTTTTTTTTTTTTTTTTTTGAAAGGATAGGCCTTTGAAACCCTTGGCACCACCATATATTCATTGTACGTATTACGATCTGAGCTGTGACACTTGGGTGGGTGGGTGGGTGTCTTTAAGCTCTTTCTCCATCCCATTAATATTACTGATTGCCCTGTTTTTCGGCTGCACTTGTTGCTTTCGTTGTCTATCTTTGGTGGCATGGTCTCCTTCCGCGGCGTGAGGCGAAGTGGAGCGTCTCTGTTCCCGGCTAGTTAACATGTTCTAGCTCTCAAGTCCTCTTTGATGCTTTTTCTGGAGTTCGGGTGACGTGCTACTTTTCACAGACTTTTGGGTGCTGACGCTCACTGGTGTAGCCTTGTCCAGGGTTTCAGTGGAATCTGGTCAGGGCCTCATCGTCGCTTCGAAGTTGACTGACGGGTCACTTCGTCCATTTGGCCAGGTTGGCATGGCTTGAACCTTGGTGCGTGAAGACAGCTTAGCTGGGGACGGATGAATTAGCTGTGCTTGGATTGTTTTTCCTATTTGGATGTTTTGTTCCAGTATTTGTTGGTCTTCTGTTTTTGTTTTTCTTTATTGCCAGGCCTTTGTATGCTATTCCTTTTATCAAAAAAAAAAAAATTTACTGATTGCCCTAAAAAGATATAGTAATATTTGTAAGGTCAGCTGTTGTGGTTTTAAATACAGTTTGTTTTTTTTTTCGCTTAAAAGAAAAAAGCCATAAAGGCTTACAAACAGATGTCCCAGAGGGACACGCTACAAAGCAAAAGGGTACGACGACACTAGCTGAAAAGCCTGGCCGACCGACCTCGGTGGTCGACACTAAGGGACCCAAGCCCCAAATACGTACACTCGTACCCTTTTGAGACTACAAGACTAAAACACTAAAAAAATTCAGACCGAAAAGCGGTAGAGAAAAACAACTCAGACCGGAAGACCCGGCTGAGATAAACAAATACAGTTTGTTTAAAACAGGGTAACATGGGGGTGGTGGCGCAGTTGGCTAGCGCGTAGGTCTCATAGCTACTGAATAATCCTGAGGTCGAGAGTTCGAGCCTCTCTCACCCCAATATTCCGTATTTTTAATTTTTTTCAAAGTGGTGTACAATCATCAATCTTGATAGAAAGAGCATTTTCTTTAGCTTTTTGCAAGTTAGGGCTACTTTCTTTTTCAGATTAGACCTCAATTATTTGGGCATCCATGAAATTTCTATAATTTAAAAAAAAAAAACCTATACTTGAAATTATCCTTACAAAAAAGCTATGTTTGAGCATAAAAACCAACTTACCTTGTACGTACCTCCGTCACCTTATGTAATGGACTGCAAACATCATCATGAATGATTTTAACAAAGTTAGTAGATTTATTTTAGCATAAAGAAAACCGTAACTTGATTCCAAATGCAGCTATACACCCATAGGAAGACATACATGGTGGCCGGAAGGAAACGTAACAATCAACAAGCCGTATGGCGTATTGGTAAAAAGTATAATATTAGTTATTAGAAAAGTATCACGTAAGATAAATAATGTAACATTCACACTGACAACCTGCAGTTTGGCTACTCCAGTTTTTGAAGTTATTCTTCTAACTGCGAGATGATGCTGACAAAAACTTGGTAGCCTTGGCACATGTCGGAGAGGAGGCAGTACTCGTTCTTGGCGTGGTATGTGGCCATCAACCCTGCATGAGTAACCACACAAAATAAATCAGTGTACATAGAAAAACAAACCCTTTTTCTTTTCTAAGACCGTAACAAATAAATTTATTAACAAAATAGAGTAGCGGCTGACCAATAAAAGCGGAAGAAAAAGTGAAAAAAAGGGAGTAACTAATGTTGATGGCCCATTGTTGAGGAGGGGTGTGGCTTTGCATTACTAACTTTCGCAGATTATTGGCTGTAATCGGGGAGATGAATAGGGAGAAAAAGGGCACTACTTTTGCATAGACGAAATCTAAACATATTTCTATCAATAAGGGCTGAACCAAATACAACCACAACATGAAAGCAATTTTCTAAAATCATAAGGATCCCATACACCACCGCCTTGGGCATATATAATATGAATCTATTTCAACTTGAACATCAAAGCCAATCCAATAATAACAGAATTGATTTTATTATGGAAAAACCTCAAGTTATGTATGACACTTGGAAGAATGTTAGCAGTCTCGAAAATGTTAAAGGAACACATCGACTTCCATAATAGCCGTGTTAGAAATAATGTGGGTCCCTCTCCCATCTAGAAATTTTTTTCTCTCTTTCACCGGCCCACCTCTTGATATCTAGATATGCATAGAAGTTTGGGTAATAACTTCAAATAAAAAGAACGAATCAAACAATACGTAACATACCGTAGCCAGCAGTTTGAACATCAAAGCCTTCATCCTGAGATAATGAATCCATACATATATGTGTTAGTCGTAGTAAAATAATGCCGAGGGGCAAGAGTAACAAAGCACCTGTAGTTCCCGAATTAGTGGCAAACTTCCAGTGATTGAATAAGGCTTCACGTGGCCCACAATGTCTTTTGTTGCTTTACACAATACATGAAATCCACGAGAGTCGAGATCACAAGCAACCCCCGACATTGCTTCGTCAAAGCTTATTGTAAGCCTGACAAATAATTATGACGAAAATTATCACGCACATGAAATTTGGATTTTGAAAGGAAATTCGGTAACATAACCAAACTACACTAAAAACATTGAAGTTCCTCAAAAGCCACACCTTCCCCTCAGACCTTCGTCTGGAAGAACATATTTAGAAACTGGTCCTCTTGTCCCGAGCTTCTCGATGTTTTCATTGATATCATCAACATACTGTTTTAGTTTTTCGATCACATCTGTTACTCTGTTAGAATTAAGAGCATCAGATATCAAAAAGAAAATTGATGGAGTTTACCATTTTTTTTCCACTTAAATGCAATTGAAATTTGGTCTGATCGAAATTGTCAAGGATACTTACTCGTAAAAAGGAGTTAGCCTGCAGCAAAAAGAGGCATTTTCAGAAATATTTCTCATTGACAGTAATTTTAATGGTGAATCTCAATGAGACTGACCTGACATCCCCTGATACCGTACACTCAGCTGGAATTTGATTGATTCCTCCTCCTGGATCTACAACAGAATTTACGGATAGTAAAACATATGTTACACAATAGAGATTGTTACAACTCTACGGCAGATGGAAACAAATTATTCTCAAGAGATTACAAGTCCATTGAGTCGGTTTCATGGTTGATGGTGTTGCGAACCCATAGACCTCTTCTTTATGATGAGGAGGAAAATCCCTGTAGAACCGCGTCTGGATTTCTTTGAGTGCTTCCATGGCCAACTCTAGAGGATTAATTGCCTATGACAGCACATGACAATTGAGAAGATTTCACACATGCTTTCAATGACTTGATAAGAATGCATTGTTTTATACAATTTTTCTCCCAGCTAAATTTCAGCCAGGCGACAAAGGACTTCAAGTTAAGTCACTTGTCATTAAGAGACGAGAAAAAAAAGGATAAACCACATATGACCATATATATAATAACATCGAGTCAGTGGCCTATTTTGTATACAATATAAGGTTGATAAAGAAACCTCCAATCGATGATACCTTATGTGCCAGGCCGCTATGAAACAGCTTCCCAGTAACATGGATTTTCCATGGTATCATGCCACCAGTCCCAATGCAAGGCTGCTTATCGGCCGTATCGATCCAAAACCTTACAGTTAAAAAAAACGCTCTATTAAACAGCCAAGCTATCGACATTTTGCACACATAAAAACAGAAATCACTTACAAAGGTCCATTTTTCAACTTGTCAAGCAATCCATCTTTAACTAACGCATCCACCCCAACTCCAGGAATGGAAGAGTTCTCTTCGCTAGCGATAAACACTGCAACCACAGTGGATTTCAGCTTTGGCTTCGTCTCGCCAAGCCTTTTCATTAGCTCCGTCACCAATGCAACATGCCCTAAACAATCAGTCGTCCCCCTCCCCCGCAGCTTATCACCATCAATGCTCAATGAGAACGGATCAAATTCCTACAAATGTCCCAAATCAACTACTCAGAAACATTTCAAAACATAAAAATACCAACTTTCAACAAATTCAATGAGAGTATAAGACCTAAGGCAACAAATCCCAATTTCTAAATAACGAATTGAAATTCAAAAAAAAAAATGTAACAAATTTGAGGAATGAAATACAAACCCAGTCGCTAGGGTTAGCCGTGACAACATCCATATGACACCCAACAAAAGACAAGATCTTTCCAGGCTCAGTCCCAGGATACTCTACGATCAAGTTCCCTCTACCAGGCTTGTAAGACACATGGTTAACTAGAAGAGGCCCGCCTCCAGTTTTGGTGGTGTAAGGTAGCAGGACATCAAGGACGTGTTTGACGACCCGGTCTTCCTCAGGGATCAGTTCCGGCGGGTTGTTCTGGACGTACTTGGATTCTCCGATCAGTTTTCCGAGAAGGGACACGAAGGATTCCTTGTTCAAGTCGCCGATTGTTTCCGTGATGATGGAAGACGCCATTGTTGCGTGTTGGAGTTTCGCTGAGTGAGAAGTTGAAGCCAATCGAGCGTAGCCGAATTTGGAAGGAAGATACGCGTTGACATTTGGGCCGGACTTGTATCTCACTATGTGGGCCAGCATGAAGGCCCAATAGGTTTTGGGTTTGAGCCCGAATGCCTTCATTTTTGAATTTCCGTTACAGTGAGCCCTGCGCGCCATTAAATGGCTCACCATATTACCAAACAACATCCATACCACAGTGGCCAGTGATCGGGCATAATTTGAGGTGAGACATTCTTAGGATAAGTTTAATGTGTTACATAACTTTGTCGATTACCATGAATTTAGTGATAAATCATAAATACGAATTTATACAATCAAAACGAAATATATAGTAATAGATTACGAGTTGAAAAATCATAAATTCATTCTTTGTTGTTAATGAGCGATCAGATGGTGAAACAAGTCCGGCCATCTCGTCTATAACTTTTGAGTATTTTTAGTGTATATGTGAACTTTTTGGAAATTGTAGAAATAAGAAGACCATATGTACTAATTTATTTGGATCGGATTGAAAATGACCCAAAAGGGTCATTTACCAATGGGTTAATCCTTGGATTGGACACATGATATTTTTTTTGATTGTGGGTTTTACATCTCATACAATGTAATACCCGACCGGAGTACCTGATCCGAGCCGTTATAAGCGTAGCCTGTCATAATTGTCATGCCACCGCCTTCCTTAGGTCACCACAACCTAGAGTCTATCACAAAAAATCATGGTAAATTGGTGACATGAGAGCTAGTAGACTAGCTTATCAAGCTTGCACACGCAGAACTCCCAAGCGATGTGGGACAAATATTCGGAATTTGAGGATGTTACATACATATCAAATAATACACGAATACATCTTATACATATTACGTTAGTACTGTATCGGGTACATATAAATATCTAAACTCTTGGAGCACGGACCACGCAAGGCACCCACCCGAATTAGATACTCGAATCTCATTCATCGAAACACCTATAGACTCCGCTACATGATACAATTTGTCCACAAGTAACACCTTTACTTCAAACCCACGAGCATATATATGAACCTCTACGCGACCATGGAACGAACGATGAAGCAACACCTATAGACTCCGCTACATGATACAATTTGTCCACAAGGACAATAACACCTCCGCGGATTAGGAATAATACGTCCACGCCGAGGTCGGATGAAAAATACTCCTTTACAAAAGTAAGTAGAAAAAATGCTGAACTCTTGATACATATCGTGAACAGTTCAAACCACTCGACTATCAGCCTTTTTGCTGACTGAACTGAAGATTTAATCGGCCAGTATGTGATTTATCACTATTAATTATCTAAAAACTAATTATAAATACGCTACCCCATCGCGAAGGTCGAGTGGCTTGAACTATTCACTATTAATTTATGGAAAATTTCTGCGGTCCGGGAAACGACGGAATTCTTACGGAAAAAACGAAATTCCGTCACTTTTCCGTCATCGATGACGTTGAACGGCAATTTTTCCGGCGGAATTATGTTTCCGTCTACATTCCGTCTTTTGTTTCTGTCAATGTTTCGTCAGCATTCCGATGCATTTCCGGTAAAAAAATTCAGTCGCAAGTCCGGCATGTTTCCGGCGAAATCATCCGTCTAAATTTCGTGACACTGGTTTGCGGCAATTTTCCGAAAAATGTCCATCAATTAATAAACCGTCAACATTCCGTCATGTTTACGCTACCGTACGTTTCGTCTTCTTTCCGGCACAAAATATTATCGGAGATATTCCATTGAGATTCCGTCATTTTAGTTTCCGTCTATGTTCCATCATCTTATTTTCGGTAATTTACCTGGACATGTCCGTCAATTAATAAACCGTCAACATTCCGTCATTGGTACGCTACTCTACGTTCCATCTTCTTTCTGGCAAAATTCTGGCACAAAATATTATCGGCGATATTCCATTGAGATTCCGTCATCTTAGTTTCCGTCTATATTCCATCAATAATATTTTCCGTCTATATTCATACAGATTTAAGTTTTCAATAATTGCCGTCCATTTTCCGTCGTAGGTACGTGAACAATAATGTCCGTCCTATTTCCGTCACTATTTCGTTAGCAATTATTCCGTCTTAATGTTTCCGTCAATATTACGTCATTATTCCGTCACTATTTTTTTGCAATTTTTATTTTCGATATTAATAACATTAAATGTTTATAAAATAATAATTTTAATTTTAATTGATTTTTTCATATTTAAAACAGATTATAATATATAAAATGTACTAATAATAAAATACAGAAGTCGAGTCAAATAAAATGTCTAATCTCTGCGGTTTTCTTCGTTTCCCGTCTGACCTTGATGACGTCTCCGGTTGTCTTCATCCGATCTCTGACTTGGCGAACCGCGGTTGTTTCCATTCGGGCTTTGACTGGGAGCTGGAGGGTGGTGTCCAGGAGTTAACATCCTCAACATATCACCTTGCATTTGAATCATTTGCGTCAATCAGTCCATGTCTTCCTTCAAGCTTCTGATCTCACCCTCCTATCGGGACTGGGACTCGTTCATGCGCTCTAAACGCGGCACCACATCCTGAGACCACTCGTCCGATTGTGGAGCCCTCGATCCTTGGGAGCTCGCGCATGACTGACTGGCTATTGAGGAGAACTTGTCCGACAATAATGTCGCTGCAGGCCCATAGAGATACGGTATCCCAGACCTCGGATTAACTCCCATGACAGTCGTAGAGACCTCTATCAGCTCCTCCTCCGGTACCCTTTCCTCTCCGTCGTGCTTCTTTAGGACCAAAGCTTCAGCATCCTCGAGCTTTTTCTGCACATTTTTCAAATAACATTAAATGTTTAGTTAGCAAAGGAAACAAAAATTTGTGAATATAGGAAACTAACAAAAATAAATGTACAACAAATTAAATGTAACTACAACTTAAATTTATTAAGAAATTAGTGTAATAAGAAAATATAATTGCTCATAACATACCCTTGGTGTTCTCCGCGTCGGGCGCCAAATACGTCCCATCCTTCCGCTTGATTTTCTTGTCAAACATATCTGTGGGCAACACTTGTCTTTGATTACACTTTTCTAGCACATTTAATGATAAATGTGTTATGCTAAATGATATTGAAACTTGAATTATTTTTAAATATAATCTATTACCATCTTCGCCATGTGATAGTGCGCTGGTCCCGACCCAAAGGCGTGCAAGGCTGGGCCGTTTCTGGCATGCTGGGCCAAATAAGTTTGCTTGTTCCTTTCATTGCGGGCTATGAATGCTGCGTCCATGTCAAATCGAGCTTTTCCCGTAACTTTGAATTCATTTGTTAACCATTTCGGGCCTTTAGTCTTCCCGGATCGCATGCCTTTCCAGGCATCTTGGAGAATCTTAGCCGCCTTCTTCCTGAAGTTGGCCTCAATTTGGTCGTTGTGGATCGGATCCCACCATTACATATTTGTGTTACGAACAATTTAATGGAAAACACAATACAAAAATTCATGTTAATATATTTTGCATGTAGAAAATTGTAACGAAAAAATACATGTATAAATTCACGAAATCGAAAACATATTCGCATATAGTAAAATTTTAATGAAAATATATAAGTTAATACAATTTTAAAACGTTTCACCTTAAAGTGTCGAAACCACTTCACCGGCGCTTGTGGATCACACGTCCCGATTGTGGTCCAATCAATCTTAAAACCAGGCCCAATATATTGCAGCCCGATTTTGTTAACGGCCGAAGGCGGGTCAAAGCTGAAAAAAATACAAGTTTGACTTTTACAATATGGTTAGTAAAACAAGCTACACAAATATATGTAAAAAAAATAACTCACATGTCATCCCCAGCTGGAACGATCCAAGGTCGATCATCCTCTGGCATCGCACCCAACGGTGTCTCCTCATCGAGTCCACCACTAGCCGAAGTTCCTCCTGTAACAAACTCTCTCCGAGGTGTATCATCGTGATCATCATCATCTGCCGAACCCCCTTCGGCTCCCTCGTCAACCTGCCTGTTTGACGAACTATTTCTTTTTCACCTCTAGAATAAGTATCAATGAAGAGAGGATCGAATGTAGTAGGTCAAAACATTTATAATGACCGGTAGGGTACCGGGTCGAACCCAAAGAAGCAAGCCAAGCACATGCACTATTTAAGATTGTGTTTCCATTCGGCTATTCTAAACAAAATGTATAAAGGAGTGTATATATCTAAATCCTATGTGTGGCGAGTAATTAGGGATAAAAGATAGATAAGAGGTGTTTCGAGGGGTTACTTCCCTCCTTGGCAATTTTCCAATTATCACATACACGATATTCAAACATTTCATGGTAGTCAAATAGTATTGAACCTAGTTTAGACTAGGATAGACCAACTATCACTTGAATCTATTCCTAGCCAAACTCTCTTATAGCTCGAACCTCTCGGTTCATTCCATAGCAATAAATACCATGAACTCGACTCCTAGTTCACTTCCTACCCATGCATTGTGGAAAACCTAGCTTAGACTAAGGTAGACCAATGTTTATGTTAATCTAGTCTTAGCCAAGCTCTCTTATAGCTCGAACCTCACTCGCTAGAGATAATTGGTTCATTCCATAGCACCATTATCCTTGGAATGTCTTCCTAAGGTAATAACTACTATGAACTCGAGTCCTAGTTAACAACAAATGCATACATTGGATAGGATCACATTCTCTATTATCCAAACTAGGCATTTAATCAAACACTTAGTAGCATGTCACATATGAAGTGCATAGAGAACATGAATTTGACACCATTAGATGGGATTAATTGATGATTCGCTTAATGACTAACTCCAATAAATCAAACATTCAATCCTTAGTCAAGCATCCATATCCTAAGGTTCACTTGCATGATTCAAGATATAGATCATTTTCTCCATCCTAACACCATTCCCAAGGGTTTCCAAGTCATAGGTTCAAGTTTTAGTCCAATTTGTCACTTAGGCATTTTATCAAACACCTAGAGTGCATAACATTCATAACACAAGAGAAAATGAAATCAACAATCATCCATATGAATATCAATGTATATATGTGATCAAAGAGTACCAAGGAGAGTCATAAGACCCTCAAAACACAAGATCACTACTCACACGTCATGTAAGACAACATGGTGTGAGTAGGGTTTAATGGCAACAACAAGTAGAATAGGAAAAGTGCAAATGAAGGAGGATGTTAATCCTTGAACTCCCTTTAGTCTTCTCTTCTTCTTCTTGGTTGGATGATGATTGATGACCTTGTTTGACCTCTTTTCTTGGTCTTATTCTCCCCAAAAACCTCCACACTTAGGTCAAAACCCTTGCTTTCTATTTATAGCCTCGGGTGAAAAAATAGCACTGTAGCAGTTCAGCCGGTCGGCTGGTATTGGGGTCGAATCCCAGCCGGTCGGGTCAAATTGGACGATTGCATTGTTTGTGCAGGGCAGGGACCCGCCGGTCGGCTGAAGTTGGACGATTGTCATCAAGTTCTGCCGCTTTAGTCAGCCGGTCGGCTGACTGATTTCAGTCGGTCGGCTGGCACTTTCCAGGCCTTTTTGGTGGTCTTTCCGTCCGAATTTGGCTTTGGCGTCAACTAGAAAGTTGTAGCCCTTTGAAATACCTTTCCCACAAGCTAAAGATCAGCCAAACCGGACATCGTATGCGCCCTTGGCGTCCAAAACAAGGTGCAAATGTCAATATGCTCGGTATTGCCCCGAAACTCCCTTTTTGCGCCGAAACTCCCTTTTCTCAACCAATCTTGATATTTCGGCCTTGACCATGGGGGAAATTGTTTTCTACCTAAAATGTAGAGATAGAGGTCAAATGATATCAAAATAACGTCGGAAACGACCCAAAACTATAGTGAAGAATGGCCATAAATCAGTCAAAAACTCGACTGATCACTGTTGCCCGTCGACTCCTTCGCGAAATTCAGCAGTTCGTCGAAGTCTTAGTCATGCACTTGTGGTAAGGTTTTGTCCTCATCCATTGGAACAGGGGTAGGCTCCTGTACAGGCATAGAAGGCCTGTACACTTCCGGATTTGGTCGTGTGTCCCCGGTTGACGATGGTGGACGTTGAATGTCCTGGCTCAATTGTCTCGGTTGGCGTATGTCAGTTAGCCTCGTTTGTGATGAACTCCCAGTACCTCTACTAGTGCCGGTATTCCTCTTACCGGGTACATTACGCTTGAGTGGTGCCATATAACCTGCCACAAAATGTAATGTAATTAGTAAACATAAATAACAATTGATTCGGAGTTCAAGCAGGATGAATCAAACAAACAAATACAGGATGAATCAAATATAATCTGCCAAATGATTACTAAAACAAACAAATGATGAATCAAACAAATGAGTGAAACACAGAGTTGGAAATGATTCGATCACAGATTTCAAACAAGTAATTCGAACACACAAATTCATGTACAAATAATAAAACAAGATTGTAACTTTCGAAAACAATGAAGATCATTTAAAATCAACAAAAACGAATCAACAGTCAACAAACACAAATCAAACAACAATGCCAAATGATTACTAAAACAAACAAACACAAATCAAACAACAATCAACCATTCTACCACAAACAAACAAATGGATTACATTCGACCAAAGGAAACAGTGCCACGGAATCAAACAAACGAAAATCTAGATCAAAGGAGCACGATGGCTACGCAGGCATACCTGGTGGACGAAACCGGCTACTGAAAATCGAGCGAAATCTGGTGACGAATTCCACGGACTGAAACGGAGGAGTTTTTTGGAGGACGGCTGAAATACGAAGTAGAAGGAGAAGGGTTTGGATGTCGCATGTAATTTAACGTATTCAGTCACAATTCTGTCATTATTCCTGATACTTATTAAACAATTATTTGCTTATTCCGTCAAATAACCGTTATTTTTATGTAAATAACAAATTTTTTGTAAATATAAATATTTGGGTAGGCGGGCGAATTTTTAGATAGATATAAGACAACACTTTTTTTAGTAGGCGCTGTTTAAAGTAGAATAAGACAGTATTTCATTTAGTAAGCGTTGTCTTATGTTTCACTTTAAACAGCGCCTACACCTTAAGCGCCGTCTTAGTATAACTTATTGCGTCAATGACGATCAGATTGCATCTCTTCATAAAATTACGCCGAATGCGACTGTCATGCTGTGCATCCCAAGTAACTATACTCTACAAGCAATTCATTTTAATACACATTAACGTTTGTCAACAAATTGAATTAATTACATTTTTTGAGTTACCGCTTTTTACTCAAAACTCCTCGTGCCAAATTTCCTTAGCGCTTTCTGGGATCATGTTCCATGATGTCCACGTTACATCCCAGGATTTTTATATGCATTTTTGTGCAATCCTTCGATGAACATCATCGAATGGGTAGATTTATCAAAACCATCAATATAAAGGGTACACTGTGTTCTTACCAGTTTCTTCCAACAGGTGTAATGTGCACTCTACGATCGACGTCACGTGGATTGTCACTGAAACCAACAAGGTCAAAAGAAGGAGACATGTTGACAATATTCAATTGGAAGGAAGTATGTTGTAAATGAATGATGTGGGTAGAATGATGTAAAAGAGTTCTCATATATATAGGGCACTTGTCTGAAATATGTCTCGATACTTTTTCCGTCGATATTCCCTCACATTTCCGTCGACGTCGACGGAAAACACATGGAATATTGACGGAAATTTGGGAAATAAGCAACGGTAAATAAATAACGGTAACTAAAAGTGACGAAAAAATGATGGATATGTGATGGAAATCAGCAACGGTCAATAAATAACGGTAACTTAAAGTGTAATGGAATAAGGACGGAAATGTGAAAATAATTTCTCTAAAAAACGGTACCTAAATTTGTAATGGAATATTGACGGAATTGTGACGAAAAATTGACGGATTATTTTTGCAACATATACTGGAAATGGGATAAAGATGATTCTAAAGAATTCTATGGCTCTTGACTGAGATGGGTTTCTTACACGAAAACGTAAAATTTTATAACAGGCAGCATGAACTCACCTAGTTGAATTGCAACCAGACCGATGTTGAGAATTCTCAGAACATCACTTTGGTTTGAATTCTCAACTCCAGTCTGGTTGCAATTCAACTAGGTGAGTTCACGTCACCTTTTCAACAAATTTCAGTTGTCTTGTAAGAACCCCATCTCAGCCAAGAGACATAGAATTCTTCAGAATCATCTTGCACCCCATGTCTAGTATATGTTGTAAAACTTGTGTGCTTGGAAATGAAAAAATGTTGGAAATGAATGTTGTGTGTTGAATGATGTAAAGAGTTCTCTTATATATATAGGGCAAAACTGAAATCTGTACGGGTACTATTTTTCGTCTTCGTTCCGTCACATTATCGTCGACGTTGACGGAAAACAAATGTAATATCGACGGAAAATTTTGAAATATACAACAATCACTAAATAACGGTAACTAAATCAGTAATTAACGGAACACTGGCGGAAATGCGACGGAAAAATGTAAAAATTTTAGGCGACGGAATGTGAACGGAATTAGGCGACGGTATACACTGACAGAAAATTGACGGAATGTGAGCGAATAACATTTGCGGGCAGTTTCCGTCACATTTTCGTCACTTAAATTCCTTCGATAATCCGAGTACTTATTCGCGACAGAATGTTTGTTGACGGAATTGTGCCAGAAATACAACGAATTTATTTTTGGTGACGGAATTGTGCCGAAAATTTGACGTATTATTTTTCCGGCTCCGTTTCTGGCGACGTTATTGCGACAGAATTATTGGACGGAAAATTTTCAAAAATTTGTAGTGATTGACAAATAGTCAAGAGGTCAGGGGTTCGATTCCCCTGAGTAGCATCTTCTCCTCACTTTTGTGTAGGAGTGTTATTCATCCCTTGTGGATGTGTTTTCGTCCCGACTTGGCGCGGACGTGTTTGTTCCTCGTGAACGTGTTGTAGGTGCTGCTGCCTCGTCGTTTCCTTCCATTGCGCGTGGAAGTGCTGAGTTTCAAGCTTAATGCTCGTGGGTTTCAAATAATTAGAGGTGTCTTATGGCATGTGCTTCAGTGGACACAATTCAAGTATCAAATCCGGATTGGTGTTGTGCGTGGTATGTGCTCCAAAAAGTCAAGTCTTCATATGTACCCGATTGAGTTCTCATGTAATATGTATAAGATGTATTCGTATGATGATTGATATATATGAGATGAAAGAAACCCCTATCAAAAATAAAGATACGCTGCCCCTATCAAATTAACTCCTTATAATTGTTTTAGAATTGAAGTATGAGTAGTACTTCGTCATCGGATTGATTCATCATTGCATCATTGTTGAACAAGAACTACCGATACGGATGAATTTATAATGTATTATTGGGTGAGAGAGAATTGTGTTCCAATCCACACTAAGTGGGATGCCATTATCGTAGTTGTTTGATGGTGTAAGCTTACGTTGTTCGTCGCATTATTGCTCCAAGCACTGCAAATAACATAAAGCCCTAGATGTCTAATGTCAGAAATATGGACAATGTAACACTTTTAGTAATCCTGCATTATACGTCTTCACCTAAAATGAAAAAAATGGACTTTACACATTGCCAAAAGAGAACAAATAAACACTCGCTTAACCCAAGCACAAGAAATTAGAACGGAAAAACTCAGTTAGAAATGCAAAGTGTACAACTCCTACAAACTCTTTTTAGCCTTGTCCAAGTTGCGAAGCTCTACATCATTTTCTCTTCTCTTAACACCTTGTAGATACGAAACATACTAGCCAGTAACCACAACAAAAGTTTGCATCAAGACGGTGTTGTCGGTCCATGCCCAAGTCGAAGCTCCAGATCAAGCTCTCCTGTATTATGCTGGCCGCTATCGTGGCCTTCACTGGTTAATGAATTCTTATGGTAGTATCTGTTTAATGAAGCAGATGGTTTGCTTGAAATCTGATGATTATTCTTTGTAACTGAATACAGATATTTAGCCTGTGGAAGGGCTGCAATGAAACTAGGGCTATTATCAGCTTCGGGATATGGTGACACGGAGAGGATGGTGTTACGGTCAAGAGGATTAGGGTTATCGTTAGGCAGTTGATAGAGAAGGCAAAGCCCACCATTAACAAGAAACTCTTGAGTTGGGATTAGGAGAGTGGATCCCCCAGAAGTAGAAGAAGATGACGGGTAACTTGGGTTAGGGTTACTTATTTTCATCAGGCTTTTCTGGGTCTGGTGGAGGCGGGCTCGGTCGCGTCGGTGAACATTCATGTGGCCACCTAAAGCCTGAGCGGACTTAAACTCCCTTCTACAAAAAGAGCAAGTGTAAGACCTAGGTGGCCATGTGGTGCCCATCCCGCTAGCTGTGTCCTCAGCGAAGGCTCTAACCTCCCATGACTCATCCTCAATATCATTATGATCATTGTTTGTCCCGGGTGATTGTGGAGGTGTTAGCAACTGGGATTTAAGATGGGGTAACCTTGAAACATTAGGAGTTGCCATAAGTCGGAAATCATGACCGATTTCATTGGAACCAAGTGAGTTTAAATAAGTACTGGAGGGAGCTGATATGCTGAGACAAAACTGAACTGCATCTCCTGGTGAGAATAACAGAGATTTTTGATGTCCAGTTGATGGAGCTTAGTGCAAATAATGAGAGTGACAGATGGACACAGTCAGTTTAAACAAGGAAAGAAGACTAAGAAGTTCCTTGTTTGTATAGTTAAGTCTTTGTTAATAAGTCTACTGTAAACATTCTCTCTAACCCTACTTTGGCTTCCACGCCAATGCATATAAATCATCATTACGCACTGATGACGTCAACTTGTACACATCTTGTCTCTTTCAGTGAAACCCAAGAAGCTGAGTTGTGTGCGTGCTTGTACTTATCTTTCAGTTAAAACCCTAGTGTTTAGCTTCATACTAGTATTTACAACTCTTTGACAAAGCTTTGACCAAGTCATCCGGTCAACCCAACAGGCCATTCACACTGATTACTTCAATGTAAACCACGACCTAGCAACTAAGCAAGAACCAGTCTTCTGCTGGTATTTACACATGCCTAAAGTTCCAAGCTGCAAACAATTAAACAGCATAGCATGGCGGAGGATTCCACTAGAGAAAAAGAGAGACTCGGTCCTTAATTACTATCTATTATATTAATCTTGGTAACTCTCAAGATATTCCAATTTTTATTTTATATATTTGATGTTTGTGCTTAATAATATGAAGAAAGAAAAATAATATTATTATAAAACAAACATAGTACATATAATATTTCATCGGTCACATCCGTTACAGTACATAAATGACGACACTGACTTATTTATTATTGAGTAGGACGAAATAAATATTTTCTAGTTGTTGGAGCTGGCTTAACTTGAGTGACAGTACTGTGTTACGTAATCATAAACGGACTCATAAGTTTCTTCCTTCCCTGAAATTCCACAAATAACTAGGGGAGAGCAAAATTCGGTAAATTATCGTTTACCGAATTGAATTTACCGTTACCGAACCGATTCGTTTCGGTAAATCGATAAAACGGTAAAACGGTAAAAATAAATCGGTAAACGGAATAAATTTTGAAATCGGTAAATTTACCGTTTTACCGAAAATTTAAATAAATAAATAAATATTATATATATTATAATGAAATTTTTTTAAAAAAACATTTATATATATTAAAAATCAACATATATATTTATAAGATTTATAATATATATTTAAAAAATCAGAAAAATAATAAATTTCGGTAAAATCGGTAAATTTACCGAAATTTACCGATTTACCGTTTTACCGAAATTTCGGTAAAATGGTAAATCGGTAACGGTAAACGGAATAGAGTTTTGTATTTCGGTATATCGGTAAACGGTAAAACGGTAAACGGTAAAACGGTAAATTATCGTTTGCTCACCCCTACAAATAACAATAGAACACATCATATACCAAAATTTTCGAATATTTGTAAGAACAGGTAACGAGTAGAATCTTTTCGCCATAAGTAACCTTTTGTTGGTATACATCGAATATTAAGTAAGAAAGAATTACCACAATGGTTGTTCTCGCAGATCTTTCGATATTTTACCAATGCAATGAAGTGAACAATACCCAGCACATATCGCATCTTTTTTGATATTGAATCCACCGCAATTCAGCATGCAGTCTTCGAGACATTCTCCGTACTTTGCACTTGTTTTCTGGACAATAAGTCCAAAAAACAAAGCACAAAGGAAAAGAGTTTTGAAAATGTTCATCTTCATCTATTCACCACGTTGGTTTGACAATATATGTATTTTATTTTCCTTGTTTTTTTATGTGACACACTCATGTGATGGGGTTTATTATATAGTGGTCGAGATGACTATATTTAACCCCGTGAAATAGATTTATTTTAAAGAAAATTACTTTCTAATAACGAAATTTAAATTACTATATCTATTATATTAATCTTTTCATTTATGATTATCATTATCCAAATGATGTTGTTGAACTTTCAAGATACACACTAACTATATTTATCATTTTACAAAATCAAGACCACAAAATAATATATTTATATATACAAGGAAAAAGATCAGGTGCAAACAATACTTCCTACGAATTATGTCATAGTTCGGGAAAGTGGCTTATAATTCGTTTAGATAAAACCACGTGATGGATCGTTAGTGTTAGCAGTCTGTCAGACTGAAGTCTGACGTTTGTAGATTTTAGCAATGCAATTAGTCAAAAACAATTTATAAATGACCGGTAAGACCGGTGTCGAACCCAAGGGAGCAAACGGATTATACGCTAGGTCTATCGATTTCTAACTCAGCTATTCCTTCAATTCAAGTGTGATGATGATTATCAATGATGAAAACAAGTAGTGAAATGGTTTTAGGGGATTAAAATCAATTAAAAGCGAGTTTCGAGGGATTATTCCTCTCCTTGACAATTTCCCAATGATCATGCATACAAGAGTTCAATTAATTATGAGTTGATAGGTTCAAAACCTAACTTAGGCTAGGACTAGACAAACTATCATGCAAGTCTAATCCTAGTCAAGTCATCTTAGTTAGAATCTCACTAATTAAAGGGTATTGATTCACTATATAGCATTTATTCTCACAAGTGCTATATGCATAAAGTTCTAGTTAACCTCTCACCATGCATTTACTCTCATAAATGTTGGTTAAGTTCAATTTTACTATATCCAAACCATCACTAAGCTCTCTCAATACTTAGATCATAGTTCTAACACAAACATGTCACTTAGGCATTTTATCAAACACTTAGCAACATGTCTAACATGAAGATCATAGTAAAATGAAATCAACTTCATAAAATCCATATAGATGTATATACAATGATCATTGAGTACCAAGGAGGATCATAAACCCCTCAAAACACAAGGGGGACTACTCACACATCATGTAAGACAACATGATGTGTAGGTTTTCAACAAAAATCTAAGAGAAGAGAAGAGGAATAGAGTAGGATGATTAATCCTAATGAACTCCCTTGATCTTCAATCCTCCTTGAGTAGATGATGATGGATCCCTTGATTAAGCTCACTTTTCCTTGTCTTTTTCCCCAAAGAAGCCAAGATGCTAGGTCAAACTTATCACTTTCTATTTATAGGCTCGCTGAAATTCCGAAACTGTAGCAGTCCCAGTCGATCGACTGGCGTTGTGCTTGTGGCCCAGTCGATCGACTGGAGGAAGAGATGTCGTTTGGCTGGCAGATTCTCAGTCGATCGACTGGCACAGGGTAGGTTCCCAGTCGATCGACTGCGGTAATGTGGAAATTTGGTCCTCCTGATGCTCCATCCAGTCGATCGACTGGAGTCCCAATCGACCGACTGAGATCACGTGGCTTGCATGCTCTAAATGAGGAACTCGCCAGTCGATCGGCTGAAAGGTCCAGTCGATCGACTACGGAAACATGGATTGCAGGCCCTCCTGAGACTGCTCCCAGTCGATCGACTGGAGCAGGGGAGCTTCCCAGTCGATCGACTGGGGACCAATTCTGCCCACTTGTTGCTCTAATCTCCGATTTTCACCGAGTTTCCTTCTATTGGCTTTGACACTGAGACATTTTGTTTTGTACCTGAAACGCATGAAAGGGGGATCAAATGACATCAAATAATCGTCGGAAACGAACTAAAGCTATAGTGAAAACGGGCATTAATGAGTCAAAAACTCGACTCATCAACACTCCACACTTAAGCTTTGCTCGTCCCGAACAAAGTATGCAAATATGCCAAGGAGGTGCAAATGCCGAAATGCTAGTGGTGCTATGTTTTTCGTGTATTTGCCTCACTAGATTTCGCAAGGTCTCGATCCTTATTTCTAAACATGTTATTGAAAGGTAAATGACAAGTATGTACAATCTACCTAGCTCCTTTTCGTAGGCGTTACGAATGCATTTAGCGTATGCATTAAGCCTTTAAACCCCTAGGCTACCCTAGTGGACGAGTTATAGTCTCGTGAGAGTTTTCAGAAAAAGGAACACTCACAATTCCCATACGCACCTATCCCATGAGAATGAATGCAAGAGTGCTCAACCAAGGTGAGGATTTCTCAAAACCAATCCCTTACCCCAAACTAGGACTACCATCGCAATATCATCAAAAGAACTTTTGAACCATTTGAGTACCCATGAGGTTGTGCATTCAAGATCATCAATACTAGAGCTATCAAATGTCTCATCCAAAGTTCCACTCATTTTCAAGGCAATACAATAGAGTCATAGTTTTTAGTTTGCACAAAAATTGTCAATCGCTCACCTATGCTAGCTAGGGCTAGTCCATGGGTTTGCGACATGGAACTCATTCCCAAGTTTTAGGCGCTTAAGCCATAGTCCATAAGGGAAGAGGAGTTCGACACTAGAGTTCTCAATAAACATGCATAGACCAATTGATAGTTCCCGTGCAAACACATGGATCTTCCAAGAGTCATTCTAACTAGCACACAATGCAAATGATGAATCCCGCACAAATGAAGAATGGAGGAAAACATAAAGTCAAGTTTTAAGTGCTTTTCATTCACATATTTTTTTTCTTCGAAAATGGCCTTTGGCCTACAAATGCTTTCGAGGGGGAACTTTTCTTCCTAACCCCCGGCATTTGTATATTTTGAAGCAAAACTTCTCTAGTACTCGAGAAAGCTTTTAGTCAGGGCTTTGCCCTCTTTGACCACAAAAATTTTTGTCGGGGCCTATTTTTCGCCCTCTTTTGACTCCACACTTAAAACTTGACAATATGTTCAAAAAGTATATGGAATGTGCGGGAAGCACTCATAAGTAAGGCACCATATTAGAGAAACTCAAGTCACCAAGGAGTATACAAGAGGTCTAAGTTTTTCACGAAAATTTTAAAAGTGCTTGCCAAAACTTAATCCAAAGGTATTTCAACGAAAATACTTAGAAAATTAGATAGATAAGGGATAGCAATGATATTGATTTACAAGAATGCACATTCAAGGGACTAGGTCGGTCCTAGGTTCAAGATCCAATAATTGCGACAAGTAGGCTAGATGTGATTTATAGGAATTAAGAATCGATAGTCACAAGCTTATATGGTAAGAACACTTCTTATGTAGGGATAAGGTGCAAGTATGCAAGTGTCCATCTCAAAATGATATGTATGGCATGCAAACATGTGAACTATGCGCATCAAACCACTCCACACTTAATTCAAGCTTAGTCCCTAAGCGCAAAGAATGATAAAATAAAGACAAAGGCGCATAGGAACTCCCCTCGTTTGTAGAGCCGATGACATAACTCTTTGGAGTGAGAAATAACCTCTTGGTTGCAAATGTAGACAAAGACGGTGAATTTGGACATGATAATGATATGTAGATGTATATCTTGGAAAGTGAACAACATAAATGGTAAACACCGTCGATATCATAGAAAAGTGTAGCATACAACCAAAGGCGAGGCAAGAGTATATCACACAAAATGGCGTACATCATCCAAAATTGCGCCAAAAGGCGACTTAACATCCAAGTACATGATCTAAGCAAGAAAGCATCAAATGATAGACAAAAGTGAGATCAAAATGCAATACAAGCTCAAGATGTAGCCTCATCTCCTCCTCGAGCGATATCTCTAGCGGAATCTCCAACTTCCTCCTCTCTAGCAGAATCCTCTTGCTCTATCGTGGCGCCAGTGTATCGCGAGCCCTCTGCTCTAATGGAACTCTCTCGCATTATCGTGCCCTCAGGGAGTGATGTGTCGGCCTCCCCTACTCTAGAAGCTGGCGTGGTAGGCAAGGGGGAGGCGCCACGAGGAGCAGAGAACTCCGGAGCAGCAGAAGGGATGAAAGGAGCGCTGGGGCCACTGATGAAGGACTGGACTGTAGATCTGAGCCACTCCCACTCCCGGCGAGCTCTCGCATCAGACTCTCGGACGAAGTCCTCAAGGCGTGTCAAACCCGTCCGCAAGTCAGCAACATCAGAGGTGATCCTCTGTCTCCACTCGGCTGAATCATCTACGACTGGAGGGGGAATCTCGACGGCGGGCTCCACTGGGGGAAGCTCCTCATCTGCGTGAGGGGGAGGAGGAGGCGAGCCAGGGGGTGAGGGAGTGAGGTTGGCAAGGCAATAGAGGGGGTTCTGCTGCTTGAACATCCTCCGCTTCGTAGTGGCAGCTGTCACAAGCCCCTCCTGATGAGGCGTCGGATCACTGTCCCAGGTCTTGCCATCCCGCTTGACGATGTGCATGTTCTTCATAAGAGCTATGTCAAGCACGCTCCTGGTAGGGGCCTCACAGCCCTCGTGGCCAAAGGTGAAGTTACACCTTTGGGCTATCAATGTGATCAAGGAGCCACCTCCCATGCCCCGGTTCCTCGTGGCCGGCTTCACAACCGTCTCGAATCGATCGGCAAGACTGGCTAGCCAATCAACGGCCTGTCCGTGCTCCATAGCAAGCATGAGGTCCATATCCGGGAGGGTAAACAACCTAGCCCTCACCGTCCTCGTATTAATCCCAACCGCGATGACGTGGTGTATAATCTTCCAAACCGGATCAGTGATGGCTGAAGAATTATACGATGATATGAACCACTCATCTCTCCCGGAAATCCTCTTCCAAAATCGGGACCGGTCGTGCTCAGTGAATATCCGGGGCGACGCCTCAGGTTGTGGGAATCCCAACCACTCTCGGATCATACTCTCCCTAATCCGGAAATCTCGGCCCCCAAAACAAATTTCCAATAATAAACATCATCGCCCCCCTCCTTCTCCTTCAACCACTCGAAAGAGCATACAAACTCTTCGACTACCCTCTGGTAGGAACCCGGATCATCCATAAAAAGAAAAGACAAGCCATGCTGAGTGAGGCGAGAATGTAACTCGCCTGTGACTGATTCGTCGATGCTACAAAGCAATCCCATGTCCAGGTATAGCGTCGGGATGGCCTTCTTCTTCTTCGAACTGATGGTAGCGTGATGAGTCCGGTGCTTCTCGTCTCTAAACACAAGGGGCACGGAGAAGGGGTACGGGACCGGTGTGGGCATCGGTCCCTCATAAGGTCCCTCGTGAGGCTCAATCGGCACAATGGCTGTGGATGGTGGAGCTGCAGCAGGGGAGGGCTCTCTGGGCACAGGAGGTGATGGCACTCGCGGGATAGGAGGAGCTGGGGTTTTCTTCTTCTTTGGCTTCTTCGATGCGGAGGGGGCGCCTTTGGAAGGTTTGCTTTTCTTCGTGGGAGGCGGAGTGGGAGAAGGTGGGGCTGCATCTATTTCCTCTTCCGAAGCCGAGCTAGAGTCTCTCAATGATGTCCGCAGCAACCTCCTCTTGCGCGTGACAAGAGGCCTATCATCCTCGTCACCTTCAATGTGATCATCAATGGGAGCATTACGAGGGATCTCATGGGCTATCTCCTTGCCTTTTGATTTGGAGGAGGAAGAACCCTTAGGCATGATCGCAATGGACTGCAAAAAGAAACTGAGGTTCTGAACTGAACTGAGTTTATGCACTGAAGCTGAATTTCAGTCGATCGACTGGTCTATGACCTCAACTCCAGTCGGTCGACTGGACTGGTGAATCTAGGTCGAAAATTGGAGTTTTTCAATCGGCTTCATCGGGCCAAATTGGTGCTAGGGGTTTGTAGGCGGGCTGATTTCGAGCAGGAAGGATGGTCGAGCGGGTGCTGGCGAGGCCGGACGGAGGAGATCGGACGAGGTGGGGGTTTTCCGATCGAATCGGAGATGTATATGGTGGAGGCTCGGCCGGCTGGTTGCTTGGCTGGGGAGGTGATGGCGAGGCGAGGGTGACGGGGTGGTGGTGGAGGGACGTCGGACGAAGTTGAGTGGAGGTTGGTCGAAGGTGGGGTTGAGTCGGGCGACTGGGGTGTTGAGTTGGGTGAAAGTGGAGAAGTGAAGGGGGAAAAGGGGTTTTTGGATATAGAAGTTCCAGTCGATCGACTGTGGAAAGTGAAAAATAAGGTTCTCCTGATGCTCCATCCAGTCGACCGACTGGGAGAATGGGCATGGGCCAGTCGATCGACTGGAGCAAGTTTTCAGCTTCGATTTTTTTTTTCTGCTTTTTCATTGAATCTCCAACTCCACACCCAGAATTTTTACTCATCATCAAGAATCAGTACCACTCAAAATATCACATATATTCAAGGCACGCTCTCCTAAGCAATCACTAGCATATAAACATACGATTTTCAAACAAAGCATGCTAGGATCACAACTCCACACTTAAAACGCCACCATTATCAGGAAAATTCATGCAAGCCCTATATCACGTCGCACACACCTAATCATGCATTTAAAATCGTCCCAATCACCAAGCCACACGACAAGTTCACAAAACGCATGCTACACATATATGAAAATCACTTGTGCATAGATGGACAACTCACAAATCGGGGTACCTCCCGTGAGGGCCTAGTTTAACGTCTTGGCAAAGACCGAGCCGATCCTTTTCTCACTAAGAAACACACTTGAGGAGTCCTTAGCTAGGATCCCTCCTCAAGCGGATAAAGGCTCTCTATGGGTCGGTCAAAGAGTAGGTCACATTTTGTTCATCCCGAACTTCTTCTCTGTAATGCTTTAGCCTTTGCCCATTTGCCGTAAAGGTGGTTCCATCATTGTTGAGCAACTCTACATGTCCATCCTCGTGAGGCTTGTGGATAACAAATGGACCACTCCATCGGCTCCTCAATTTTCCCGGGAATAATTTGAGCCTAGAGTTAAAGAGTAAGACCTTCTCTCCCTTTTTGAACTCACGACGAAAGATTTTCTTGTCGTGCCATTTCTTAGTCTTCTCTTTATAGATCCTAGCACTCTCGTAGGCTTCATTCCTTATTTCCTCTAACTCATGGAGTTGAAGGACCCTATTATCTCCCGCCGCTTGTAAGTCCATATTCAATAGTTTAATAGCCCACACCGCCTTGTATTCCAATTCTACCGGCAAATGGCACGGTTTCCCATATATAAGGCGATAGGGAGACATTCCAATAGGGGTTTTGAACGCCGTATGATAGGCCCACAGAGCGTCATCTAGCTTCGATGACCAATCCTTCCTTGAGCTTCCCACGGTTTTCTCCAAGATTGCTTTGATTTCTCGGTTTGATATCTCCACTTGCCCACTAGTTTGTGGGTGATATGGTGTAGCAACTTTGTGGCTAACTCCATATTTGCGAAGCAAGGCCTCAAAATGTTTTTCCTTGAAATGTGAACCGCCATCACTAATGACGGTCCTTGGAACTGCAAATCTAGGGAAAATAATCTTCTTGAAGAGCTTTGTGACCACCTTGGCATCACAAGTAGGGGAAGCGACGGCCTCAACCCATTTGGAGACGTAGTCGACCGCGACCAATATGTATTGATTTCCATATGAAGACGGGAAAGGGCCCATATAGTCTATGCCCCATACATCAAATATTTCGACCGGGAGGATGCTTTGTTGGGGCATTTCATGCCTCTTTGAGATATTTCCCGTTCTTTGGCATTGATCGCAAGCTTTGACGAACTCATAGGCATCACTGAAAAGAGTAGGCCAATAAAAAGCGCTTTGTAGGACTTTAGGCGCCGTCTTCGCTCCACCACCATGTCCTCCATATTGGGAAGAGTGACAATGGTATAGAATGTCCCGCATTTCTTCTTCGGCGACGCAAGTCCTATATAATCCATCTGCGCATAGCCTATATAAATAGGGCTCATCCCAATAGTATCTCTTC
Source organism: Rhodiola chrysanthemifolia (assembly GCA_033675395.1). Classification (NCBI taxonomy): domain Eukaryota; kingdom Viridiplantae; phylum Streptophyta; class Magnoliopsida; order Saxifragales; family Crassulaceae; genus Rhodiola; species Rhodiola chrysanthemifolia. Next base: position 38,592,528 of record CM066204.1, read on the forward strand.
GTCTCGGATAGGAACTTCCTCTTTTGATGGTGGTTCATGTCGTGAGGAATAACTCCACAAACCACGAAATTTACAAAGTCCGCATACCATGGGAGGGCCTCCGCCTCAACTCTCATAAGTTGCTCTCCAATGAAGGAGTCATCCACGGGCCTAGTATCTTCTTCAAGCTCTTCATTTCCTTCAAGCCTTGATAGGTGGTCGGCTACCACATTTTCTACCCCCTTTTTATCTTTGATCTCGATATCAAATTCTTGGAGCAATAGAATCCATCTTATCAATCTTGGCTTGGAATCTTTCTTTGCCAAGAGGTACTTGATTGCCGCATGGTCGGTGAATACTATAACCTTCGATCCCACTAGGTATGAACGAAACTTATCAAAGGCGTACACAATAGCAAGAAGTTCTTTTTCGGTTGTAGTGTAGTTCAATTGAGCTCCATTTAGAACCTTGCTTGTGTAGTGAATGGCATGAATTTTCTTGTCCACCCTTTGTCCAAGAACCGCCCCAACGGCATAATCACTTGCGTCGCACATGAGCTCAAAGGGCAACTCCCAATTAGGGGGTTGAATAATTGGAGCCGAAATCAATGCCTCTTTCAACTTCTCGAAGGCCACCAAGCACTCTTCATCGAACCGAAACTTGGTGTCATTGCATAAGAGGTTCGTTAAAGGCTTTGCAATCTTCGAGAAATCCTTAATAAATCTCCGGTAGAACCCGGCATGGCCTAGAAAACTCCTTATCCCTTTGACATCCCTCGGAGGTGGCAATTTCTCCATAACTTCTATTTTTGCCTTGTCCATCTCGATTCCTCTCTTCGAGACCAAGTGACCAAGCACTATCCCTTCCTGCACCATGAAATGACATTTTCCCAATTAAGCACAAGGTTCATTTCAATACATCTTTTCAACACTTTTGCCAAATTGGCTAAGCAATCATCGAAAGAGGAACCATAAACAGAAAAGTCATCCATGAACACTTCCATGATTTCCTCAATAAATTCCGAAAATATAGCCATCATGCATCTTTGGAAGGTACCCGGCGCATTGCAAAGTCCAAAGGGCATTCGCCGATAGGCAAATGTTCCATAGGGACATGTAAAGGTGGTTTTCTCTTGATCTTGTGGATGAATAGGGATTTGGAAAAATCCGCTATATCCCTCAAGATAGCAAAAATAGTCATGCTTAGCTAGTCTTTCCAACATTTGATCAATAAATGGAAGTGGGAAATGATCCTTTTTAGTGGCTTGGTTGAGTTTCCTATAGTCTACACACATTCGCCAACCGGTTACGGTCCTTGTGGGAGTCAATTCATTTTTAGCATTTTTAATCACCGTCATTCCCCCCTTTTTGGGCACAACATGAATGGGGCTCACCCATTTGGAGTCCGCAACGGGGAAAATGATTCCCGCATCTAGCAATTTTAAAACTTCCTTTTTCACTACCTCTCCCACAATAGGGTTTAATCTCCTAGCTCTCTCCCTAGATGGCAAGCTATCACTCTCTAGGTTTATTTCATGCATGCACAAATTGGGGCTTATCCCCCTTCAAATCATCAATAGAGTAGCCAATAGCATCCTTATGTTCTCTAACCACATCAAGCAATTTAGAAGTCTCATCATCATTCAAAGAAACATTCACAATGATAGGCAAGCTAGAATTTGGGCCTAAGAACTCATACCTTAGGCTTGTTGGTAGAGCTTTTAGCTCTACCGAACAAGACTCCTTACCTTTGTCGCTTTGAGTCCCTTCTTCACCTTCTTCCTCCAAGACAGCCCAACAATCGGCCAAGTCGGGAAGCTCATTATCAAGATCAATCGGACTCATGAGAAGGTTAGGCACGTCATACAATTCATAGGTATCAACTAGGTCTAGATAATTACAAGTCATTGTGGAACTAGGACCTCGTTGTGCCTTTTCAAGATTAAACTCAATTTCCTCATCTCCTACTCTCATGGTGATTGACCCCTTAGTAGTATCAAATATAGCCCCCGCGGTGTAGAGGAAAGGCCTTCCCAAAAGAATGGGAATTTCATTGTCCTCTTCCATCTCTAACACCACAAAATCCCCCGGAATATAGAAATTCCCTACTCTAACCGGGACATCCTTAAGAACCCCCTAGGGAATCTTGAGGAGCGGTCCGCGAGCCTTAGAATCATGTTAGTTGGTTTAGGCTCACCCATATTCAACTTTTTGCATAAAGAATAAGGCATCAACGATATACTTGCACCCAAATCACACATAGCACGTTCAATCTTAATATCATTAATATAGCATGAAATGGAAAAGCTACCGGGATCCTCAAGCTTTGGGGGCATGCGCGGTTGAAGAATGGCACTACATTCGCCATTGAGGGACACCGTGTCAACATCCTCGATTGTTCTCCTGCAAGTAATAACATCTTTTAGAAATCTAGCATAAGAAGGAGCTTGAGTTATTACCTCGGTGAAGGGCATTGTGACATAGAGCTTCCTCATCATCTCGACAAGCTTGGAGAATTGCTTGTCATTGCTCTTCTTCTTTAGCCTTTGGGGAAATGGAATAGGAGGAGTGTATACTCTAGGTTCGTCTTTCTCCTTTTCCACCTCACTTTCTTTCTCAACTTGAGGGTTAGGAACCTCTTCATACAACTCCTCAATTTCGGCACTAGCTTGGCCTCCAAGATCAAAAGAAACCTTCTTCTTCTTTGGTTGTTCTCTTTCTAGCTCTTTCCCACTCCTCAAAGTAACCGCATTACAATGCTCTCTATTCATTTGGTCGGGTCGAGCCGGTAATTTTCCTTGTGCCCTTGTAGAGGATTCGGCTTGTTGAGCTATTTGGTTCTCAAGCATTTTGTTATGAGTCTCCAACCTTTCAAACTTGGTTTGCATGTCTATCAATTGTGCTTGGACGTCCCTACTTGCCCTCTCTTGTTGTGCAAGGATTTTGGCCAACATTGCCTCCATACCGGAGGGTTCATTAGAAGGTTGAGGGGGAGGGTCAACTTGTTGGTAGGCTTTTTGAGCTTGAGCTTGATATTGTTGCCCTTGGTCTTGGTTCCTTTGAAACAAAGTCGGTCCTTGACTTTGATATTGGTTCCTAGGTTGGAATGGGTTCTTTGGTGGGAAAGCTTGATTAGATTGAGTAGGCTTAGGACCAAATCCGGGAGGTGTAGCTCCAAAGTCGGGACGAGTGGGATTCGTGGTCTTGTAGGAGAAATTAGGATGATTCCTCCATCCCGATGAGAACCTTGGTGTAGTGTAATTAGCTTGAGAGTTTTGGCCTTGAGTGACACTAGCTCCATAATCTCTACCTTGGTTTCCCCCCACAAAATTCACTTCTCCATAGCCTTGCCCTTGCACATCCCTTTGAACCAAGGGGCAAGAAACGGTCTCATGCTCGTAAACCTCACAAATATCACACCCTTGACTAGTTGAGTGATTTTTCTCCGGGTGTTTCAACTTGAAGACTTCATCCGAGAGGTTGTCAAAGTCCTTCCTCAAAGCATCGTAGTCACTTGTGTTCACCGCTTTCACCTCATGCCTTTCATGTCTCCTTCTTGGGTTTCCTCTTTCACTTCCCCACATGAAGTAGTTTTTCGTGATTTTCTCTATTACCGCAAACCCTTCATGTGGTTCTAGTTCCATAATAGCTCCGCCCGAGGCGGTGTCAAGTGCAAGTCGTGAGGCACCATCGACACCGTGGTAGAAGGTGTGGAAGACTTGGAGATCGTCGAGGTTGTGATGGGGGCAAAGCCTTTGGTACTCTTTGTATCTCTCCCATGCTTCATAGAGGTTTTCCCCATCCAATTGTGAGAAATTCGTAATTTGATTCCTATAGTAGGCCGTCTTGGAAGGAAGGAAGTATTTGTTTAGAAATGCCACGGCGAGCTCCTCCCAAGTCGTGAAGCTATCGGGAGTTTGACTCCTCAACCAATCCTTTGCTCTTCCCGTGAGGGAAAAAGGGAAGAGCCTTAGAAGCTTAGCGTCCTCCGAGAACCCATTGATCTTGAAGGTGGCACACACTTCAAGAAATGTTGTCAAGTGAGAATTAGGGTCCTCATTGTCCCTTCCCGAGAATTGGTTGGATTGGACCATTTGGATCGTGGAAGTCTTCAAATCAAAATCTCGGTTATCAACCGTCGGTACGAGGATTGGGGAACGATATCCATAGGCCGTAGGAGTGGCGTAATCCTTGAGGACCCTTCTAGCTTGAGGGCCTTGTGGTAGTCGAGCGGGAGGTGGAGGTGGAGGGGGGAGTCTATTATCTCTATCTCCCATGCCTTGAGTGGTCGTCTCTTGATTTCCTTGAGTGTTCGATGTCGTTCCCTTGTCTTTTGTTGTTTTACTCCTTGTAGGGTAGGGGTTAACGAATTCTCTTATCGGTTGATTCAAATCTCTATCCACAACTTGAGTAAGCTTCTTTGTCTTTGGTGGCATAAACGAGTTTTTCCTACAAGAGGAGGACAATTAAAACAAGTGAGAATACCGAATATGCTCAAGAATCGCAAGTAACAAAGTAAATAAAGTAAACCATGGAATAGTCGGAGTACTAAATGATTTTCCTAGGGATAATCTAGCTATTGCTCCCCGGCAACGGCGCCATTTTGACGTTTGTAGATTTTAGCAATGCAATTAGTCAAAAACAATTTATAAATGACCGGTAAGACCGGTGTCGAACCCAAGGGAGCAAACGGATTATACGCTAGGTCTATCGATTTCTAACTCGGCTATTCCTTCAATTCAAGTGTGATGATGATTATCAATGATGAAAACAAGTAGTGAAATGGTTTTAGGGGATTAAAATCAATTAAAAGCGAGTTTCGAGGGATTATTCCTCTCCTTGACAATTTCCCAATGATCATGCATACAAGAGTTCAATTAATTATGAGTTGATAGGTTCAAAACCTAACTTAGGCTAGGACTAGACAAACTATCATGCAAGTCTAATCCTAGTCAAGTCATCTTAGTTAGAATCTCACTAATTAAAGGGTATTGATTCACTATATAGCATTTATTCTCACAAGTGCTATATGCATAAAGTTCTAGTTAACCTCTCACCATGCATTTACTCTCATAAATGTTGGTTAAGTTCAATTTTACTATATCCAAACCATCACTAAGCTCTCTCAATACTTAGATCATAGTTCTAACACAAACATGTCACTTAGGCATTTTATCAAACACTTAGCAACATGTCTAACATGAAGATCATAGTAAAATGAAATCAACTTCATAAAATCCATATAGATGTATATACAATGATCACTGAGTACCAAGGAGGATCATAAACCCCTCAAAACACAAGGGGGACTACTCACACATCATGTAAGACAACATGATGTTTAGGTTTTCAACAAAAATCTAAGAGAAGAGGAATAGAGTAGGATGATTAATCCTAATGAACTCCCTTGATCTTCAATCCTCCTTGATAAGATGATGATGGATCCCTTGATTAAGCTCACTTTTCCTTGTCTTTTTCCCAAAAGAAGCCAAGATGCTAGGTCAAACTTATCACTTTCTATTTATAGGCTCGCTGAAATTCCGGAACTGTAGCAGTCCCAGTCGATCGACTGGCGTTGTGCTTGTGGCCCAGTCGATCGACTAGAGGAAGAGATGTCGTTTGGCTGGCAGATTCTCAGTCGATCGACTGGCACAGGGTAGGTTCCCAGTCGATCGACTGCGGTAATGTGGAAATTTGGTCCTCCTGATGCTCCATCCAGTCGATCGACTGGAGTCCCAATCGACCGACTGAGATCACGTGGCTTGCATGCTCTAAATGAGGAACTCGCCAGTCGATCGACTGAAAGGTCCAGTCGATCGACTACGGAAACATGGATTGCAGGCCCTCCTGAGACTGCTCCCAGTCGATCGACTGGAGCAGGGGAGCTTTCCAGTCGATCGACTGGGGACCAATTCTGCCCACTTGTTGCTCTAATCTCCGATTTTCACCGAGTTTCCTTCTATTGGCTTTGACACTGAGACATCTTATTTTGTACCTGAAACGCAAGAAAGGGGGATCAAATGACATCAAATAATCGTCGGAAATGAACTAAAGCTATAGTGAAAACGGGCATTAATGAGTCGAAAACTCGACTCATCAAAGTCACAAAGTGTGTTTCCGTCTGATGGTCAGATAGCAGCGGAATAATTTTGCAGGAAAGTAAACGACTGAAAATACTTACGCACTGATATATAGTGGAAATCTTATCACAACAATGATAAGATGAAAACCATTACCTTTCAGATTGCTCTGAAAGGATTTGCGAACTGATTACTCTTTATTCCGATATACTTGTAGGGCATACAAACTAGATCGTATAGATTCTATTTGATATCCTCTACTCAATCCGACAGAGTAATCAGCGTCGAGCTTTGTACCGTAGTGCGCGCGATGTCAGCAGGCTCCGTTCGTCGACTGTGATAACTCCTTTTTCACTTCTATTTCGCCGACAGTCTCTACTGAGGTTTTTCTCTCTTATAAAGACTTTGAGTTGAACTCTTGTCACTCCTCAACAGTCACAACTTTTCAGCTTTGCAAAAAGCTCTTCAAGTTCGTAATCAATTGTGTTTTCAATGGCCATATTAATTCGGCCTCTTCAATTGGTCTCACATTAACTCGGCCTCTTCAATTGGCAATTTGTCTTTAACACAATGCTTCAAGCAGCGATTAACTTGGCTCTTCAATTGGCAATTTGGCTTTAATGTCTTGCCTCCATCAGCAATAAATCTGATATTAATTCTGTCATTAATATTTGCTTTCATTAACCATCAATCTGTTTGCAATCTCAATTGAGCATCATTTTGGATGAATGGATTTCTGCACACTTAAACACATCATTAGATAAGTGTTTGTAATCATCAAAACCAGAGGGTTCCAACACCACGGCATGTAGGAAATGTACCATAATTCGTCGGTTTGTAGTTTGCACCAAAAATCAGACTTACACTGGATCTTGACTCATTTATACAAATATATACATATTTAGTAAATAATTTCAAATATTTGAACAACCTCAGCCAAGTAAATAGGGGAAAATCAAGAATTTACAAAATGGATCAACACCCAATATATGGTTCCCGGCCATCCTCATCACTTAATTATGTGTCAAAATTCAAATACTATTAAAACTAATTCTTTTAGTCAAGTAAGAGAAATTATTTTGTGTGGTGGTAAAGATCAAGAGAATCAATTTAGTAAATTAAAATCAATTTAGTATACAATTAAGAATTATGAAACCATCATTAGGTCGTTTTATTAAGAGGCGACACAGCAGAAGACATATGGGTCAAATATAAGAAACAGAAGCAAAATAAAAAATATGAACCAACAAAAGAATTGATGTAGTTATCAGGTCTTGTAGTTGGAATTTGATGTGTGTTAACCAGCACATCAACCAATAAGATGAAGTTTATCAATTTAAATCTTATATTTATGTTGCCAACAAGGGTGTGGCCTATTGGTTGAATCCTACCTTGTAGCTAGATCGGAGCATTTTTAGTTGATTTGTTGTGGATTTGCCCACCATGTTGCCAAGCAGGGTGTGATCCCCACAGTTGTTGGTTTTCTAAGTCATACGACGGTATGAGGAGGGTGTATTGATGTGTTCTGTTCTGCATTAAATTTTGAAGATATTCACGTGACATACTATGGAATAAATTTCGCCCAAAACCCGCAAACGATAGGGCCGTCACCCTCTTCAATGCGAATTCATTTTCAACCCAAAAATGGTGGGTCAATTCCAGTAGCTGATGTGGCGGTCAACTTTTCAATATTACGTACATACTTTGAATAATAGTCGCTTCAATTAAGTTTTACATCAAAACTTACATGAGACAATTTTCATGTATCGCTTAAACAAAAGTCGCATGAACATATTTAAAGGGACATTAGTTTTGTGTCGCGTAAACGGAAATTGCATGAACTTGTTTAAGGGACACACCGTTATATGTCGCATAACAATGTTACTGCGACAAACCAATAATTGCTGACCGTATTTACTATGTGAAAAAATTTATATGACAATTGTCAAATACTATCCTATAGTATGTATTCTGGTGTAGTGTAAAGTAATCTCAACTAGAGTTATATGTTGATAAATTATTGGAGTTTTTTAAAAAAATGACCCATTTGAGTTAATAAATATCTAAAATGACCCATTTGAGTTTGCAATTTCAATTCTAGCATGTTTTTAATAATACAGGATTCCCGAGAACCGGTTTTTACCATTTTCTCAAAAATCGGATTCTCAGGAACCGGTGTTCGCTAAACCGAGATGAGATGGATGAAACGGTGAGTACGTGGATGCCACGTAACACCAGATCCTGAGAATCCGGTTTTTTTAATAACACCGGTGCTCGGGGGTCCGGTGTTTGGCGAAAATTTTGTTTGTTGTTGTTGTTGGTCAAAGTTAATTACGGATTAGGATAAAAATAATTAAATAAGTTTTTCACACTCATTAAAATTTGAACATAAGAAAAGAAAGTTGAACAAAGATAGAAGTGAACTAGAAAAGTAATATAGGTACTTGGGTGTTCAGCTCGCATTGTTGAATGGACAAGGCCATCCTATTATGGTCAGTTTGCTTGCATAATATGCATCTTTGAATTCTGCCAGGGGTTGTGGTGAGGAAGCCTCTCCTTGAGTACTGGACTGACCGACATCCCACTGGTCCATCTCATTACGCCTTCGCCTTGTCGGATTTCTACCGACTTTTCCACGTTTGAAGTGAGGATTACGAACATGAGGAAGTCCCACATAGGGTTCCCAGAAGCCAGCATGAAGCAATGGAGTGAAATGGTAACTCTGGGTCATGTTGTAAGCTTCAAGTGTATACCCATGAGGCACAAAGTTGCTGAATTCCACGCGCTCGAACTTACAAGCTGCAATTACATGATTGCAGGGAAAATGAAGTGTCGTCCATTTTCCACAGCCACATGTTCTGTTGGGAAGGCAAACTAGCCACTTATGCTGCTTAATTCCCGTGATAACTTCATAAATTCCGCGGGACAGGTTAAAAATAGTGACTTTGTGGTACTGTGAACCTTCGGTGTAAAAGCTGAATCCGTGTTGTCGTAACGATAACGACACTTGTTGAAGTATTTATTCAATTGTTTGAATGTGAACATAACCAATGCTGACATTAGTAATATACGTCCGTGCTTGAGAACGTCATTGAACGATCGGAAGCGTTCGTGGTCATTGTGCCCCATCTCATACCACCATTATCCATTGCCAAAGACCATAACTGAACGTCCACGTTGCGCAACCACATTCCAACGTTAGGTCTGTCTTTCAATAGTATCATTAGCTCCTAATATTCAGCTGCAATTGTACTCTTTCTTGGCATATGCTACTTTGCCAAGTTTTTTTCTTCAAAAAAAAGTCTTTGACCTTCGTGTTGAAGTTGCTCTGGAAGTGCCTAACGCAGATACGATGGTAAGCCATAGGAGGTGACAATTTTGGTTCTTTCATAGCAGCCATTATTCCACCGTACCTGTCGGCGCTTAAGCCTTGAAATGAAGTGACACCATCGTGAATGCATCTCATGAACCAACTCCTGCTGGAGGTGTTTTCACTATCGCCAAGGCAAACGCAACAGGTAAAACACCATTGTTTGCATCCAAAGAGCATGCTACGAGCAGCTTCCCATCGTACTTACTGTACATATGGGTACTGTCGATGGATAATATAGGACGACAATGCTTAAACGCATGAATACATTCTGCAAATACCCAAAAACACGGTTTACCTGAATGTACTCGCCATCAATTTCTTCGGTATCCTATTTGACAACTGTTTCCGGACTTGCATCAACTAAAGCCTTCATCAAGTGCGGCATGTATGAGAAGGAGCCATCCCATGTTCCAAATAAGTTTATCATTGATTGTTGCTTGGCTTGCCAAGCTTTCAAATATGAAATTTCTAGCCCATAGTCTTTCGCAATTCTTCCTTGTATATCTGTTGCACTTAACCGTAATTTTTCAGTCATCACATCCCAAATTTCTCTAGCTATGTACTTCGCCGTCTGATGAACGTTGTTGTACATAATTGTGTCGTTCTGACATATGTGGTATGCACGATACTTTCGCACTTCCCAACGGTGATTTCGTCTCAGTGAAGCTATGCGGAGACCCCATGGACAAACTTCTCGACCCTTTTGACATTCAAACACCACAAAAGAAGGGTTAGATTTTTTTACCCCGTATTCCACCCGATTCTATATCGACCACTTCCGCACAACATGTATGACAAGTTCTTTTGACTCAAATGAACTCTCCAGTGCAAGTGATGAGCGGAGATCCGGTTGACCGAAATTTCCTCCCAAATACTCATCGGCTGGTTGATTTGTTTCCCACGCCAAAATATCTTCAAAATACGAATGATCCCATACAAACTGCGGTTGTGCATTCTCGCACTCCGGATTCTCCATAGCCACCATCTCTAAATTCTCCATTGCTTCTCTGTCATACTCGTTCATGGCTGGGCAATCAAAATTATCAAGCGTATGCGTTTCCATTTCGAAGAAATTGATATAATGAGAGAAATGATAAGAGATTTGTAGTAAGAACCGGATTTTGATGTAGAAAATGATGGAGAGAACATTGTTAGTTTTATGGCATGTAGTTTGGCAAAACTTAGAATAGTTGTTCAAGCTGTTGTTCGAGTCTAGCAGAGACAACTGTCCTGGAACAAGTTGAAGCAGATGGAATGTTTCCAAATTCAGATTTGGAAACACAGTCGACCGTTGGAGATCAAGGCGGTTGCAGGTGCATGGACAGAAGTTGGAAGTTTCCTAATTCAGATTTGGAAACTTGTTTCAGCTGACGTAGCACAACTTCGCCTGAGGATATTTCCGAGATCTGTTTAGGCAAGTCGGTGCTTATGCATATCGAAGACATCATGAAGTCGGTTAGGAGTTTGCTTGCGCATGAAGCTATCTCAGCTATGAAGATAATCGAAGGTTGCCTAATCAAGATTGAAGATATTCATTGGAGGATTATCTACAAGAGATTCCCGCAAAAGATTAGGAAAGATTTCCTAATAGTTATAGGCGGCTTATCTTAGAAATCCTATTCGTTCTAGGGTTTCTACCGCTCTATATAAGGAGGACTAATGCTTAGGTATTAGTCAGCACTTACGGAGATATTAATCACGCTCATACTCACTGAAGGGAGGAGGAGGCTAACGGCGGTGAACTAATCGTAACTGGTTATTCACGACGCTCGTAATCGGCCGGAGAGTTAATCGTCACTGGTTACTCAAAGACGCTCGGATTCAATCTGTGCTGGTGTTCAGCAGATTGATCGAAGGACAACACTGAAAGTTCACGCACTGAAGTTCTGAACTGCGCATTCGGGAGAAGGCGCTGATTCTCACAGAGGATCATCTTGGTGGATACGGAGCGAGGGCAAAGATCTAGGGGGAGACCTAGATTGCAATTACTAGAGTGTCCGAGGCTCAGGTAGTTTAAGAGGGATTCTGTAAACGGTAATTCCTGTACTCGCAATACTCAATAATAATGCATTGCTGTCCACCGGGCTAGAGAACGCCCCCCAGAGTAGGCTCGTTAACGCCGAACTGGGTAACAACTTTGCGTGTCGTTTTTATTTCCGCACTCCTTATTTTAGCGCATAAGTTGTTTTAGTATTTGTTCTGGACATCGACCAGAACAACATCTCATCTACCAGGGGAAGATTTCAATTGGTATCAGAGCAAATACTCGACATACAGAGTAAGATCCAGAAGTCGGTGAGATGGAGTTGAGAGAAGGGCAGAACATCACGCGACCTCCTCTGCTTGAAGGAAATAAATATGGCTATTGGAGAGTTCGAATGAAGGCGTTTCTGAAGTCTCAAGATGAATCAGTTTGGGATGCAGTTGAACAAGGATGGACACACCCAGTGACTATCGACAAAGATGGTAAAGTTTGCCTCATTACTAAAGACAAGTGGACTGAGGATCATAAGCATGCTGAGGCGGCAAACTCTAAAGCAATGAATGCCATATTCTCGGGAGTTGATGGAAAGAATTTCAAGATGATTTCTACCTGTGAAATAGCAAAGAAGGCTTGGGACATTCTACAAACTGCTCATGAAGGTACAACCAAAGTTAAAGTATCCAGAATGGAGACGGTCACATCAAAATTCGAAAATTTAAGAATGCAGGAGGATGAGACCATTACTGACTTCAATACTCGGATTCTCGATATATCTAACGAAGCATTCGCCTTAGGAGAACCAATGACCGAAGAAACGCTGGTAAGAAAGGTGCTGAGATCTCTTACAAAGCGGTTCGCCATGAAAGCTCTTGCCGTTAAGGAAGCCAATGATGTGAAAACCATGAGACTGGATGAACTGATGGGCTCCCTGCAGACCCATGAGATGGACATGAATGAAGAAGACCGACTTACAAAAGTCACCAGCATCGGTCTGAAGGCTGAAGTTGTTAAAGACAAGTCAGAGGAAGCGTCAGAACAACAGTATGCCATGTTCGCCAAAAACTTTGGTAAGTTTATGAGGAGGCAGTACGGTAAAGGGACTGAGTCCGGTCAGCCATCTAACTCAAGATTCCAGAAGAATGATAGAGCTTATAAGAGGAATCAATCTGGTGACTCCGATCTTGACAACAAAAGCAAAGGAATCCAATGCAGAGAGTGTGAAGGGTATGGACATATTCGAGCAGAATGTATCAACACTCAGAAGAAGAAGAATGCCTATGCCGTCAGCTGGAGTGATAGTGAATCTGATCAGGAGGGTGAGACTAATAACTTTGTCGCCCTAGCTTCCTATGTTAAAGGAGAAATAAGCAACGAAGTAGGGTCAGAGTCATCCTCGGAGAATCCCACACAGTACTCAAGCTGCAGTAATAATGAAGAAGTCACTGATAAAGATGTTGCCAGCAAAAACAAAGAATTGTTCCAGGAATGGGTAAAAGAAGTAGAGCAGAACAAGTTACATCACAGCATTCTGGCAGATATGAGAAAAGAAAAAGAAGAGCTATGGGAAGAAGTTGCTATACTTGTCACTCAGAACGTAGAACTTCAACAGACGATCACTGATCTTCAAGTCCAGCTGGTTAAAACAAATGGTGAACGAGCTGAACTTATTATTCAAAAGGCTGAGCTATTGGCAGTTGTGTCATCTCTGAAGGTTCAGATTGAGAAAAGTCAAGGCATACATCCAGGGGATGTAGATGATCTAAAAAGAAAGAATGCGGCTCTAAGACGAGGAGAGGTAATCCTTCTCAATACTGTGGATGCTTTGAGATGTGAACTTGAAACAGATAAGCTTGTTCAGGCAGATACTCTTGAAGAACTAAACACCCTGAAGAATTTCGTGATGCTGCAAAATTCGGGAACTAAAGATCTCGATAATCTTCTAGAGGTTCAAAGAACATCTGGCGGAAGCAAGGGGAAGACAGTGTGTGTAAAAGCTGAGTCACGATCTCATGTTGTTTCAGCTAAACAGCCCTCACCAAGAATCATTTCCCAGTACCCGCCAAGAAAGCAAGATAGACGAGAATCAAGTAAGGACATCTCACAAGAAGCAAGTCTGGAAATCCAAACAAAGAGGCGAGACATGTCACGTTGCATTCAGTTCCACGAGCCTTCCGGAGAAGCAAAGATGGTATTTTGACAGTGGATGTTCTAGACACATGACAGGAAATCCTGAGTTCCTAACTTAAGTGGAAAGGTTCAAAGGCAAATCTGTGACTTTTGGAGGTGGAGTAGAAGGCAGAGTTCATGGAAGAGGAACATTGAAGGTTCCAGGCCAACCTAGATTAAAGGAGGTGCTTCTCGTCGAAGGCTTACATGCAAATCTGATCAGCATAAGCCAGTTGTGCGATGGGGCAAATCATGTTCAGTTCACACAGGACAAGTTTGTTGTGCAGAACTACCAAAATGAAACTATTCTCACTGGAAGGAGAGCCTCAAACAACTGTTATCTGGTAGATCTTGTTTTACCCACTGCTACGACTTCTTGTCTTCCAAGGAGCTGTTATCATCGTGTGAAGACGCCCACAGCATGGGTTGATTATCTCAACCATGGCTATGTTCGAAGGGGAGTTAACACGAAGAGAGGCTGCGTCAAATTTGCAAGATTCAAGTTTGAGAGCTGTTACACCAAGATGTTGTGGAAGAAGTCGATACTGAAAGAACTCGATATTGAGAATTGTTACACAAGAAGCTGTGGAACACGTCTATTCTAGAAGAATGCGGGGTGGAACAAGAAATGATAAAGCAGCAATCAGATTTCTTCGTCAGAGGCTTGAACAACATTTGGGTTCGGACACCTAGATCCCTACTGGATCTGTGTGTCACCAACAACTAAGTTGCTCCAGCACAAGTCCGTCAGCCAGAGCCTCAAGGAGATATGTTTTAGGGCTGACGTGGAAGGCAGGGTGTGGTGCAAGAAGAAACGGTTGGTCTACCAAAAATATTCAAAAATATTCAAATTTTTTAAACAGTGGAAAGTGTCACGTGGCAGCATGGGGAGTTTTCGAGAAGATATTTATGGCTTGCCAAAATAAGATAGTGTTTCTAAATCCACTGTTCGTATATCGCGTTTTTCTCTCGACGAAACCCTAAGGCAAAGTTTGTCGAATTTCATCAATGGTGAACACAAGGAAGAACAAGGTTCCCAAAGCAGCAACAGTTGTCGCAACACTGAAGTCCGTTATCGTACCACAAATTATCAAAGAAAACCCTAAAACGGCGAGCGACAAAGTACCCACAGGAAAATCAACATCGGATGCCTTAGAGAAGACGACTGTTCTGAAGAATCCTAAAGCCTTAGTTCCTGAGAAGAAGAAGTTGGACAAATCGGTGAAGGAGATGGAAACCGTTGTCCAGATGAAAGAAAAGGAGATTCCTAAATCTATTCCGGAACAAATTCCCAAAAAGGCGACTGCTTTAAAGCCTTCTTCAGGCAAAGAACCAGCAAAGAAGTCGACTCAAGAGGTAATTTCTGAAATCTCCAAATCTCTTGATTCAAGGAGTCCTAGTATGACTGGTGTGTCGTTGGAAGGGTCGAAAAGTATTGTAGAAAACCAAAGGTTGTGGCCTCGGTGCAGGGGGGAGAAAACCCTGTTGGTAAAGGGTGTTAGGAGAAAGGCTATTGCAACTAAGAAATCTCCAGAAAAAGATAAGTTTAAAGTTGTGAAACGTAGGGTAGTCGTTTCTGAGTCAGATGATGAAGAATCTGAAGAAAGAGAGGAGGTGGGTGATGCTGTTGAGAAAGTGAATTCTAATGTGCCTGTTGAAAAGTCCAGTAATGATGAAGAAGAGGAAGAGAAGCTAAGTGAAGCTTCGGTTGAGATTTCTGAAGGAGATGGTGAAGAAGAGCAGATGGATGCTGTTTTTACAAAAGATGTTGTTGAGGAACCGCTCGCTGAAGATGAAGCAAACTCACAGCATGTTTCAGATGAAGTGGAAGAGTCTTTGCAAGAGTTGTTTGATGATGTTGAAGACTATGTTGAAGAAGCGTTTGCATCTAAAACCGCTTATGAGGAGATGGAGGCCCTGAGTGAAGATTCAGTTGATGAATCTGTCAAGCTGTCTGACTTGGTCAAAGATTCTCAGGAAGATGTTCCTGTAAGTAAGGAACATGTAACCAAGTCAAAGCAAGCCACTAAGACTCAGAACGGAGTTCTTCGTCAAGATGCTGAGGTAATTGTTCCCGCAGTTACAGAGAAGAAAGCTTCAAAGAAAAGGAAGGCTTCTGCTCCTACTCCGGCAGAGAAGTCAGTTGAGACTATAGCTTCTGGTCAAGAGAAGGCTGTCTCTCCAGCAGCAAAGAAAATTAAGACGTGTTCTCCTACAGGCAAGGTTAAAGAAAAAGGAAAGAAAGTCCAGTTTGAGTCTGGAGTTGTTGTGAACGGTGTTTGGTTTGTCTCAAACGTTCATACTGAAAAGTGGAAATTTGTTCAGAAAAGAAAGATAGTGGCTGAGAGGGTGCTGGAGGCTGACAAGTATGTAGCCAAGGAGATTGTGAGCCTGATAAAGGGACTAGACTTGTGGCCATCTGTGTCTATGGCAAAGCCTTTTTCTGCAAATCTGGTTAGAGAAGTAATTGTGAATCTACCAGAAGGGTTTGCTGATATTGAAAGTGCTTCGTTCGAAATGGCGAGTGTAAGAGGTAAGGAAGTTGTCATCACTCCAGATGGGATAAATGACTATTTCGGAATAGAAGGAGGTGCCTTGAATATTGGAGAGAACCCCAACTGGCATAAAACTGCTAGCACTCTCACAGGTGGTGTTCGTTCGAAGTGGTACTCAATGACCTTTCCAGTGAAGGACCTATCTACAAAGCACTCCTTGCTCCACAGCATTGCAGTTCATAACTGGCTGCCGAATAATCACCATACTACTCTTGGCCATACGATGGGTGCTTTTCTGAAGACTATTGGAGCTGGGAAGAAGATTGATCTTGGACGGCTTATGTTCGATCAAATTGCTAGCCATGCAACTTCTATCAAAGTCAATCATCCGATTGGATTCCCGTCGCTGATTCACCAACTTGTGGTGGGACAACATCCAGATATCTTAACAAGTCAGGACGTGTTGACTGGGATTCCCAAGGTTTTTCTTGCAGATCATAAACACTTCTCTGGGAAACATATTGTAGATCTGGACCTGGAGGCTCCTATTAAGCCAAAGAAGAAGTTGTCTGAGACAGCCCTGGAAGAGTTGAGTGCTCATATTCCTTCTGCCACTCGAAGAAAGATTATCTCTCACCATGAAGAGGAGCTCGCTGATGCAAATGAAAGGATTGTGCAGTACATGGCAAGGAAGAAAAAGATCACTAAGCTTTTGGTGGGTCTTCGTTATCCTGAAGAAGAAGATGAAATTGTCTCGGGTGATGATGTAGCAAGTGCTGAGTCTGACTACTAGTTCTTGGTGATATATTCTGCTCTCTTTCATAAACAATTCTATATTTTGTTAGCCTCTTGTTATTTTTTTTGAACTGGTTGTTCTTTTGAAACCCTTGTCTTTTTGTGGCAAAAAGGGGGAGTAGTTTCGGAGTTTGAAATCTCCTTAAAAGATTTGTTTGTGCTTGTTATGTTCGGAGTTTGAAATCTCCTCAAAGATTCGTTTGGTAGCTTAGTTCGTAGCACAGCTTGGGAGTTTGAAACCTCCTTCAAAGATTCAACTGTAATAGGTAAATTACAGGTAGTAGTTTTGCCAAAAATGCCAAGGGCGAGATTGTTAGTTTTATGGCATGTAGTTTGGCAAAACTTAGAATAGGTGTTCAAGCTATTGTTCGAGTCTAGCAGAGACAACTGTCCTGGAACAAGTTGAAGCAGATGGAATGTTTCCAAATTCAGATTTGGAAACACAGTCGACCGTTGGAGATCAAGGCGGTTGCAGGTGCATGGACAGAAGTTGGAAGTTTCCTAATTCAGATTTGGAAACTTGTTTCAGCCGACGTAGCACAACTTCGCCTGAGGATATTTCCGAGATCTGTTTAGGCAAGTCGGTGCTTATGCATATCGAAGACATCATGAAGTCGGTTAGGAGTTTGCTTGCGCATGAAGCTATCTCAGCTATGAAGATAATCGAAGGTTGCCTAATCAAGATTGAAGATATTCATTGGAGGATTATCTACAAGAGATTCGCGCAAAAGATTAGGAAAGATTTCCTAATAGTTATAGGCGGCTTATCTTAGAAATCCTATTCGTTCTAGGGTTTCTACCGCTCTATATAAGGAGGACTAATGCTTAGGTATTAGTCAGCACTTACGGAGATATTAATCACGCTCATACTCACTGAAGGGAGGAGGAGGCTAACGGCGGTGAACTAATCGTAACTGGTTATTCACGACGCTCGTAATCGGCCGGAGAGTTAATCGTCACTGGTTACTCAAAGGCGCTCGGATTCAATCTGTGCTGGTGTTCAGCAGATTGATCGAAGGACAACACTGAAAGTTCACGCACTGAAGTTCTGAACTGCGCATTCGGGAGAAGGCGCTGATTCTCACGGAGGATCATCTTGGTGGATACGGAGCGAGAGCAAAGATCTAGGGGGAGACCTAGATTGCAATTACTAGAGTGTCCGAGGCTCAGGTAGTTTAAGAGGGATTCTGTAAACGGTAATTCCTGTACTCGCAATACTCAATAATAGTGCTGTCCACCGGGCTAGAGAACGCCCCCCAGAGTAGGCTCGTAAACGCCGAACTGGGTAACAACTTTGCGTGTCGTTTTTATTTCCGCAGTTCTTTTTTTAGCGCATAAGTTGTTTTAGTATTTGTTCTGGACATCGACCAGAACAACATCTCATCTACCAGTGGAAGATTTCAAACATGAATATTTATAGGCATGCAAAAAATGAGATTTTCGCTTAACACCGGTTTTCGGAGATCAGATTTTTGCTAAACACCGGTTTTCGGAGATCTAGTTTTCGTACAAAATCGGATCGACAGAAACCGGTTTAGGGGAATCCCGACTCGTGCCCGTCTGGTCACTTCTGGTCGACATTGTAGGTCGTCAGGAAACCGGGTACCGAGCAAAACCGATTCTCCGTAAACCGATTTTGTATAAACACCGGTTGCCCGTGATACGGTGTTGTACAAAAACCGGATTTTGAGAGAATAACAGGATTTTGAGATATTAACCGGATTTTCACTGATTTTTGAGAGACTATTATGTGTGACAAATGTCTAATAATTTTAAAATAACAAATGTATCATAAGTCCAAAAAACAATAAAATACATTACTATCTAATCTCAATCTCTTCCTGCTCTCTTGTTGTGCAACTTCTTTAGCCATGACTGTTTTGGTGTCATTTGAGCACGAAGCTGGTGCCTGTGACCTGGTGGTGAAGCTGGTGCACGTGAGCTGGACGGACGAGATGGTGGTGAAGGTGGTGCCTGTGAGCTGGACGGACGATCATAACCTTCTATCTGTGAATCAAGGTTGGTGACATGATCATCGTCTAGACTCATGTCATCATCGTCACCTGTATGAAATTTATTAGTATATTAATTAAATAAATTAAGAAGTTAATAAAACAATTAAAATTTGGAAATTTACCAGTTCCAAACTGAATAATATCAGGGTTGATATTCAGTAGCCACAACTTCCCCAACACCCGTAGTTCCTCCACTACGATATGGAAAATACGATGAAACTTCTGTCGCCCATGGAGG
Organism: Rhodiola chrysanthemifolia; assembly: GCA_033675395.1. Classification (NCBI taxonomy): domain Eukaryota; kingdom Viridiplantae; phylum Streptophyta; class Magnoliopsida; order Saxifragales; family Crassulaceae; genus Rhodiola; species Rhodiola chrysanthemifolia. The sequence goes on from CM066204.1 coordinate 38,611,652, forward strand.
TTTGCAGTAGTGGTGAATCCGTCAGCAGCCTCCGATGCGCAGATGAGCAACGTGCGAATGTATATAAACAAACCGTAAGTTACACATGTCTGTCCATCTGTAAAATGTCTTACGACATTATGACCTGCGACCCTCAATGGCTTATCTGACTTAAATTGTCTATCCATTTGTAAAATGTAAAAAATTGTTGTATGATATGTAACTGAAAAATTATTATCAATGAAAATCATACCTGATTTCTCCAAATCGCCTCGGTGCGATGCACACTTTGCATCGTCAACAAGGATGTATCGATCGGTCCAAGATGAAGAAAATCATCTATATCCATGTTCGGATCAACAGTCGCCCGTGAAGAAGACGGCATATCGCGTTGAGTGGATCGCCTGTTGCCTGATGACATTTCTATAACAACCAAAAATTAATTATTATCAATTCATGAAGAACAACACAATAAAACAATACACTAATTCAACAACAACAAATAACAAACCAAATTCAAAAACACTAATTCAATAACTATCATAATTGATAACACTATTTTTACGAATATCAAACCAAAAAGCCTCAACAATATCAAACCAATATCAAACAACCACCAATTCAACAACAATAATTCAACAACAACCACTATCGATCAATATCAAACCCAAAATGCACAAAATTCACAATATTAACACAAATATCAAACAACATCAATTTCAACAACAATCAATTCAACAACACCAATTACATAATTTTGATTATTTACCTATCAAATTGGGAGGAATTCGGAGGTAGTTAGGGTTTGGGCGAAATGATGAATCGGGGCGGATGAAATGCTAAAATCGGGGAATCAAATTGGACGTGGGCGGATTAAATAAAAAATCGGACGGGGTGTAGTTGAAATCGGACGGGAGGAGAATCGGATTAGGTTTTCGAAGGCCGTACAGAATGGGGGAGAAAGAAGCTGCGACGGATTTTGATTTCGCCAAACACCAGATCCCCGAGAACCGGTATTATTAAAAAAATGGATTCTCAGGATTCGGTGTTACGTGGAATCCACGTACTCGCCGTTTAATCCACCTCATCTTGGTTTAGAAAACACCGGATCCTAGGAATCCGATTAGTTACAAAACGTAACTAACTGGTTCCTGAGAATCCGATTTTTGAGAAAATGGTAAAAATCGTTTCCCGAGAATCCGGTGTTATTAAAAACAGGCCAGAATTGACATTACAAATTTAAATGGGTCATTTTAGATATTTATAAACTCAAATGGATCATTTTAATAAGAAGGTTTCTGATGGAATGAGAAGGGCTTGATAACCAACTTTTAGTTTAGTTATGGCATGGGAATAATCCAGTTCGGCCCATTAGTGGATGTCTTTGTGTACAACTCCATGACAGCCTCGCTGGGCTGCTAGGGTGTGAAAGTGTCTGAAAGCTCTTTCGTTTGGCAAACAACCACTTCCCAAAGGCACAATACGCACCGTCTTGTTATGCTCTAGGGTTTATCTCTCTCTACATCCTCGATCACATGGCTCCACTTGCTCATGCGTGACCTTTATTTTCTTGGATAAGCTGTGCTTTATATCTCCTGCTAATAGTTAATTATCATTCCAATTAATTAACTAATCCAACTTGCTTTCTAGTTTTACTTTAGGTTAAATTATTAGGAAATTCTTGTTCCATTAATTTTGAGATTCTTCCCAACTAACTAATAACAACTGCTTAAGGGTCATGATGCTTTGTTTTAAAACAAATCCAACTAGGTTATTACTTTAATTTGTTTGGTAAATATTTTATGGCTTATTGTTCCTTTCATTTACGGTTATCTTGACATCGAGTGATCAGAGAACTAAACGAGTAAGAGACTGATCAAACATCTAATGTTCATCTTTTCCAGCATATCACATAACTATGCGTGAATTGATCATCCATTACTTAATTGTTGTGTGAAATGATGAAACTTAATTACATATGATCAATGCAAAACCACCATGGCTTTGTGTACTCTTTTTTTTCCAAAAAAAACAAAAAAATATTTTTTTCTCGACTAAAAAAGAATTACAGAAACAATCAAAACCAAATAAAATTGATTGGCTTGTGTATATCACCGTGGAAGTATATATTCAGCTTGTGAAAATAAATAAAATAACTGATATTATTATATGTGTCACTTCGGGGCCTTATGCTATATATACCATTAAGGGAAATTTTGAACATAATTAGGTTATATATACTTTCCAGTTTCCCCTGGCCGGGATGCGATATGCTGTGTAATAATGGCACATGAAAGCTTTTGTTTCTTTTTCTGTTTCATACTTGCACCCTGTTGTTTATTTGTAGTTCCCATAATTTTGGAACAGTGCGTAAGGAAATATTAGTATATATAAACTGATCAAAGCTCTCAAAATGGTTTGCTGATAAGATTAGAAATGAAGTTTTGTGGAAACTGAGCAAAACTGGGTGACTGACATCATTTAGCAATACGAGGCGATCGTGCGCACTTACTGTCTGCCACGTGGGATCGATATAGATGAGCCTAATTTTACTCTAGCGTAGTTATATATACTAATATTTCCTTTGAACCCTTTTCTTCTAGGTCAACTATTTAATGCAAACTTAAACATCCAAGGAGTATATAATAGTGCTACGGCCTAGCTTATATGTAGTGGCGGATCCAGCGCCTCTCAACAGGGAGTCCCAAAAAAAAAAAATTGAGCGTGGTCAAATTTTTTAATATAAATTACTTATTAATTATTAATAATATAATTTAAATTAATTGGAGTTTATTTTAATTAATAAATGCGTATTGTATTTTATTTTTATAGCTTAGTTATTGAAAAATAAGTTAACTTAGATCTAAATAATTAATGCGGAGTTGAGTGCGATTAAGTAATAAAAACATACTTAATTGAGATATTAAATCAAATAATCAGCTTCAAATATTAAATATTACTCTTTGCTAAATCAAACATAAATGCTTTAATTTATAGTTCAGTTGGTAGAAAATGGGCTTAACAAGCAGGTTCCTGTGGTTCGAATCCTATATAACGATCACCACCAATATGTAGGTTTTGAATAATTTTAGAAAGGAAGGAAGTTTCATAACTCTGATGGTTAATTTAATTCAGTGCAGCGCAAAGGGAAACACATGAACAGCTAATCGAGCATGGCTGCCCGTGGAAGGTTTAGCTACTGGGCAAAGTTAAGGCATGTAGTATCTGTGATCGTGAAGAACTACGAAATGAAATTATAGGCTTTCGATAATGTAACACAACACCGTATCATTATCCTTGTGATAACAGTAAATCAATGAAACCATCAGAAAGTCTTAGTGGTTGTATGTTTAAGAGTTATTTAGAAACCAGTACGTGTGTATTATCAGATGTGCTTGGGGAACTCTTAATTTGACTGCTTCAATTAAGCCCCAATAAAATGTAACTAAACTGGCACATATCATAATCAAAATTATAATGCATGACGATATTAAGTAATTATATAACAATATATACTCAGCAACATAATCCACCAAAAAAATTTTAGTCTTCCAAATTGATTGGGTAAAAAAGTGCGTTAAAAGCCCCAGTAGTTACTTTTATATGTGGTGAAAGTGAATCACGAAATCATGTCAATCCAATCCATCTATGGATAGAAAATAATTATTCTAGTACATAGGAATAGTTTGAAAACCACAGTTTAATCAAGGAGCTAGGATTAACTAGATACCCTTATAATATATTTTGATACTAGCATTCAGCAGTTACTGTTTTTGTTTCTCAATCATTGCATTTTTGTCGCACTAATCCAACTTGTATTTAATTTTCAAAGGTCTTTATTTGTCCCTTTGTTCGATTCGGCTGTGAATTCATCATCAGCTCATCAGCCAAAGGTACTCTCCGCTTGTTCCTGTTATTTATAATTACTTCGAAAGTTCCTCGGTTTAGCTAGGGTTTCTTTTTCTTTTCATGGTGAATGGATGTGTCTGATTAATTGTTTGATAATTCATAACCCAAGTCAACTAGCTAGTTGAATACTTGAATTGACAATGAAAATAAAGTGGTTGCAATTTATAATCAATTATGTAACAATTACGATAACTAAACGACAAGTTTATATGGAGACCTGTGATATGATGGCTTAAGTAAAGTCTTCTTAACTAGTAGAATTTAATTGTTGGTTTGTGTCCGAATACCAAGTCTAATTAGTGGTTGATGTGGTCATCTAAACCATCAATATTATCAAAAGGATAATGCTTGATTATTAACCCTTGATCGCACCAAAGGACGACTAGATACACGTGAGAATTATTCTTGATCTAGGAGAATCATAGTGACTTAAGCACCTTCAATTATTTGACGTAAATAGTGAAGATAACTTTAATTTGAAATTATTCGATTCCGTCTTGTCATTTAGGAATTTACTTATTAAAGTAACTCACACGAAATAAGTTTTGTTCTTCTGAATTAAAATTTTAATTATTCATTTCAACCAGGAAGCTTTGCCTAGATGCTTATGTACTTCATTGTAATGTGCCTCTGTGTTTGTGTTGGTTTCTAGTCCTGAGCTTAGTCTTAGTGTTTTTGTTTTGGATGTTGTAACTTTTCCCTCAAAAAAAAAATTCAACATTTAGTATAAAATGAGTGCTTGATTTTTTGTCAAAAGCCAAGTTAATATGTTCAAATAATAAGATTAAGTCATTAAGTTAATATTTTTTTAGCTTGGCTCTCCAATTGAATTAAGTTAAGTTTAACTAGTTTAGCTTCAGTTCAATTAAAAATAACAAAGTCATACTGTCTAATTCGAGATCAAACAAACAATTTGAATTGTTAAAATATAGACACTAATGAGCCAAAAAAGTCAGTCATCCCTGTCTGTGTATCACTATAATCTTTATCATGTCTCATGATCATTTTGATCATGTAGTCATCTTCGCTCTCTTATGTAGAAATAATTTTTGATTAATTCACTGAAAATATATCAATATTGATGTATAGACTGTACATTATAAAAAGTTACGAAAGATAATTATTTTCAAAAAAAAAATCGTCGTAGAGTTTTAAATATGCAGAAAGGATTGTGTTCTAATGGTGACATTCTGGATCGAATGACCAGGAGGTCGACGGTTCAAACCCCATCGACCATTAATCAATTTGCATCCATTCGTGCGGTCAATATGTAGGGTTGTGAAGCTGTGAAGGGTTTGTAAGTTTGTCATCATTGTTGATATAGAATTATAGATATTGCATTCGGACATGTAAGTCCAATTTACAAGTCTAATCACCACCCACACCACATCAAGTCAAATTGACTATATTTTTGCCTCCATTGTTGAGTCTCTTTCCGTTTCTAATTATGGAATGAAATAATTGTTTCACTTTCACTAGCTAGTTGGTATCTATAGCCTTTAGGGTGCTAAACCCTACTTGTTTAGGACACACATGCACGATGAGTTTCCTTTTTTGACAAAAAATTAGATACATATTGGGGAAGGATAATGGCCAGCTGGATAAGATTTAATCTTTGCTTAATTGGTATAGTAATGGCAGGATATGACTATTTTTTCTTGACCCAATGAACAGCATACGGACAAAGTAAAAAATAGTCACATGTTGGGTAACCAGTGGACAAGGTCGTATTAAGGTAGGATGGGGTCATCAAATCATAAACTGAAGTAAAATTTTAAATTTTGATTGAAACGGGTATGGTAGGACAACGTTAGGGCAAGATAAGAGAATATGGTCTGAAATAAGTATGGTTGGACGAGAAGGTCATGGTATAAATTTTTTTTATAAGTCACCTTTATTCCATCAAGGCTTAATGGACATATTACGTATATCATAAGGGACAACACGAAGAGTAGAATAAGATAAAAGTAGAGTGGGATAAGAATTATTTATGCGCATTTTGACCCGAAAATCAAATGTCGAGGCATATATATTATAAAGGCTCCAACACGTATTAAAACATGGACAAGAGGAAGCTTTCTACATTTTAAGGGATGATCAATTATTGGGGTAGGGCATGAACAAGCGGTCCTAGATTTGAAGGGACAGTAAAGGGGGCAGGTGAGAGTGAGAGGGATCCGCGGTTTTAAGTTTTACGTAACTTTTAAGGGGTGGAAAACGCAGTTCCCAAGGAAAGCGACAAGTGGCTCGTGGCCAACAGCTGTTAAGCTTGTTTTTGTATTTGACTTCAGCATGTTTCATTCATGTTATGGTTACGCACGTGCTGCATTCATATGTGCTTTCTCTTGCCTCGTAATTGTTCCAACCAAGCCAGGAACACCTACCGCGAGAGGGGCAATAATACTTTTAGATTTCGAATTCATACAATTATAGTGTGCACATTAAACATCATTTATATATATGTATATAGAGGAGCGCTCAAATGTTACACCCTTCTTAATGTGTTATGTGTTACACCAATCTCATCCGTTAGATCAAATGATCTAAAGGTGCAAAATAAAGTCAAAGTGCAAAATAAAAGTCAAAAAGTGACCAAGTTGTTTGTCATTTTGCACTTTTGTCTTTTACCTAAAATACGAAAGTGCAAGATGTAATCTGGACCTTTAGATCAAAAGATCTAAAGGTGCACAATAAAGTAACACATAACACTTTAACAACCCATAACATTTGAGCGCGCCCCTATATATATATATATATATATATATAGAGGAGTGTTCAAATGAGGACACCCTCTTAGGGTGAGGACGTAGGGACAAATCTCATCCATTAGATCATCATCCATCTAACCCCCCGTGCTTTGTGGGTGCGCCACGTGTCCAAGTACCCAAAATCCAATAAAGCAAATAGTAAAATCCCACTACCAAAAAGCAAATAGTAAAACCCACTACCACATGTGACACGTGGCAGCTTGTGGATCATTGGATGAACCTCATCCAATGGCCAAGATTAGTCCCTACACCCTCACCATAAGACATGTCCTCAATTGAACGCCCCTATATATATATATATATATATATATTAAACAGTATTTTCTATAAGCGCTTTCTATTGCACCGCCGTCTAATGTCAAGACTATAGATATCATTTCTGAATAAACGATGTCTAATGTTTAATATAGACGGAGCTTCTACGAAAATCGCTATTTATTATCTCGACATTAGACGTCGCTTGTGTCCAAAAAAGCGCCATCTAATAATAATATACAATTCTTTATAATAGTTTGTCTTTTATCAGATTGTGCTCCTGAAATAAAGTATCCAAAGAGTTTGACCTGGAAAATGATATTAATTTGGATATATAGTTAATTTGATTTGGTTAAGTTTATTTATCATGTGTTTTGTGATATTAATAATATGATAAAATGTACCTGTGTAAGTTAATTCAAAAGAAACTAAATTGAAGATTAAAAGAAAAATCAAGTACCTAATTTGAAATCATCATCCTACCGTCCAAACAATGTTTATAATGAGCAAATAAAATTAAATTAAATAACAGAGTTCAATTGGACAAAGTCCCAGTATTTCAGGAAACTGTTATTTTTTTAGTGAACTTTGACTATTTTCTACAGATATGTTCCGAACGTAATCTGATAATTACGACATTTAATTTACTAATATTCAACAAATTTTGGGAACATCTAATATGATATATATGGATACTATATATTGTAGATGCCGGCTTTCTTCAGGGCGTCGAATCAACAAACTTAACTTGGAATCTACTTGAAATGTGAAACAATTTTTACTTTCCAAATACAAGATTTCTGCCCAATAAGGGTATCCAGAAAATCTGTACTGGGATATGACAAGCGAATTTGCACAGGGAATGATAACCGATTGAAACGAGTAAAACAAATCAATATCAAATTGATCAACAAATTGAAGGACCAAAATCAACCCAGAAAAGTTGACCTCTCTTCTCTGTGTTTTTTGAACTCAGAACTTTCTCTTTTTTCCAGTTTTTCAATCGATAAACACATCGATTCAAACCTGTAACTGTCATGCCGCGCGCCCGGCATTGACGTTACCATCGCGTCCACCGAAGACGTTAGAAGCTGGGCCGCAGCCCTAAAGTCTTTCTCGGACGCGATACAAATCCGCCGCGCGTCCAGCAGCAACATTAGCATGTCGCGCCCACATAAGACATTAACAAGCTAATGTCTACGTAGAGCGCGCCCTATAATGTCCCGACTGGACGCGGTCCGCACTAACAAGAAACATAAGAAAGAGCTCAAAACACTTCGGTTTTGCATCGTTTATTCACAAAACACTCCTTACATGACATAGATATTATAAGTCACAAAATTACCCTAAAATATCCAACATATATCATGCATGTGTCAAATGTTTTCAAAAACATTATGTTCCAAACTTTTTGGATTTGTTTTTAATGGCTGTCTTTTCTTGAGTTCGTCATATAAAGTCAGTAATTAAAATGTATGCTACAGATAGAATATAGCCATGCAGTGTATATTACTCCTAAAAAATACAATTCATTTAAAAGGATTCTGATCTGGTGCAGCGCTGCGAAATACTATCATGGACGGACGCATGTAGTACTCAATGGGGCAGCTGCCCCAATGAATTGTTTAAAATCATGTTTAATATCGGATTAATTAGATTAATTTCCTAATAGTTTTTTAATTTGCCCCCACATAGTTTTTGATATTAAGCTTTCATTTGTTTAGAAACAAATTTAAGTGACATTTTGACTCAAAATAAGCTTCATCTAAGAACCAATCAAAATAAATCTAATTTCAAGTTAGAATACACCTTATAATTAACCAATTAAAATTATGATTCAAACTCTTAACGGCTCAGACGGTGTAATTTTAATTTCATTCGGCATCGGCCGATAGAGATAATACAGAGGGGGAAGTGGGTGGTGACAAGACAATTCGACAAGTGATTTAAAATCGTTCCTAAATATCTGTAGAGGAGTAATTTATTTTACAAGTGCCAAAACCATTGTTATAAAAATACTCCGTCTAGGCCCCTCCTAGAAGTAAATTTTATGAATATGTTCCAATTGTTTTGAGATGTTATTTAATACAATTTAATAATTTTGATGTACACATTGTTTCTTTGACAAATTTTAGGGTGAGAAATTAAGAAGGTGCATATAAATGAAAACGACATAATTTTAGTCATAAATTAATATGTCACATAAGTCAGAGTCGCCCCCAATCAAAAATATTTCTGGGTCCGCCACTGAATGCTTTGAGTGTTAAAACGATGTCGTTTTAATCAAAACAATGTCGCCTTGTTATATTTCATAAAGAATATCGATCAAAACGATATTATATTATTGAAACGACGTCGTTTTGACACTCGTATATTTCACTGCGCTGCACCGGATCATTTTTCCATTCAAACATGCACTACAAATTTTTCCATTTCAACCGGCAATAAAATTGTCCCGGATAAACCCCAGAACAGCGACGCATATTGAAAAAAAAGCGGCGTAATTTCGACAAACAATCCCTCCCCGGCAAAACATCCCCCGAATTAGGGGACAGGGGGAAATCCGGCGATAAAAGGCGGCACAATACCGTCCAAACACAGGGGACAATACGTCATTTCAATGGTCCGGCATTTTTAAGGGGAAAATCCGGCGACGTTTATCAGGGACGATTACGGCGATATTGCGACATCGTTTCACGCGGTGAAAAAGCGGGGATCTTACGGTAAATGAAAATACGGTGCAACTCTGGGAATACTCAGGCCATTATTTTACTTCGACTATCCGGTGCAACTCCGTGGAAATCCTATTTAGTTGATTGTTTGGAACAACATTATTATTTAAATCAAATGATATATATTTGATAATACCGCGAAATGAAAATTTGATAATACCGAAATAAAAATTTATGATAATATTCAGTAATGTTCGACGACGTTGACAACCAGGTTTATGTACTCTTCAAATAAAAAACATCAAACCCAAAAGACATAAATGTTTAAACATCACAGTTTCATGAGTTCCGTTGGGGAGGCTGTGGGGACTGGGTCTGACAAGTTGTAGTTGAAGAACTGGTTTGGAGGAGCTGCATAGGCATGTACATCTGCTCACACTGGGAATCAACTCACTCCTCCATCCGGGATAGTCGACTTTCAATCTGATGCGGTTGTGGCTGTGTTTCGATACGCTCCTGCATTTGGGATAATGCTAGTTGTATTCGCTCTTCGACAAATTTCTCAACCATCTCTTCAACTGCGGCTTCTGATGGTAAACTCACCTACTGCAGTCACAGAAAACCAGCTTTCCATGACGAACAAAGGTATGCCATTGACGAATTTGAACAAATTAAATAAAAAAATTGAACCACAGGAGTGACTATACAAAACGACGGAAACAACGTTTCGCCAAATGTGCCGATCGGCACAATTCAAAAACTAAAAAGAAAACGAAAACGAAACCAGATCCAAATCACTTCAGGTACAGACAATCGAATGACAAGGATAAATTTATTGACAAACCTTTGATCGGTTCGGATTCAGCGACTTGAAGGCAGAAATTGAGGAGAGGGAGGCGACGGTGTTTGGGAAGCTGATAGAAATAGAAATTAGGAGTTCATCTGATCTGTGTCAAAGTTCAGATCTAGATTTGTGTCAAAGTTCAGATCTAGATCTGTGTCAAAGTTCATCTGATATATTCGAAGAAAATTAGGTGAGTAAACATGAAAAAACTTCAATATTACAATACGTGTTGGATATTCGTTGAAGTAGGTGGACCCAAAAAAACATTTGTTTACAATTACGCAGATAATTCGGGGACAAGTTATATATAGCTTGTTTGCAATCATTTCAAATCAGGCAAATGTCCGGCACAGGTACGAGAACCGCGGAAAAATTTACGGACTATCACCGGATAAACCGGCCAAAGAACCAGAAATATCCGGGGCTGAATTTGTCGCCGAAGTTGTTCTCCCCGGATATACGTATTATTTTTTGAATCCCCGGTTTCTGGCCGCATCACCGCCTGCTTAATTCCGGGGAATATTCTGTGCGCCGGAATATGGCAGGAGAAAGTCGCCGGTTGAAATGGAAAAATTTGTAGTGATGCATCCGTGTGTGAACTTTTTCTCTTACGCAATATCCTCTTAATTCTTCCTCAAAACACATTCATCACCGATCAAAGATAGAGTTTGTGTAAATTCTTTCTGTGGTGGTTGAAATGATTGAACATTTTTCATGTTGTAACAAATTCATCACGGGAACATGTTTGACAAGTTATACTGAAGCATGTTTGAGTCCGAAAATTGTCCAATCCCTATTTTTGAAAAATATATTCTAATTTTCAGCTTCGTGCAACATTCAAAGAAGGCGTTTTAATTAATATTTAATCTGTATGTAATTTCGATCATCATTTTTCATGGGTTCAAATGTTTTAATTTCCCTGCATTACTGTTTTCACTTCTCAGTCTGTGTATTGATTAACCTCTTTTTTTTTTTTGAAGGGAAACCCAATACAAGAAAACAAACACTTAGCACACACAACCTACAGCTAGGAAACAAAGACAGGAAACAAAACAAGCTATATGACACCAAATGGGATAGCATCGAGTAGGGCTGAACACTATTCGGTAAATTCGTTAATCGGGAAATGGGTAAATCTTTGTCGGTAATCGGAATAGATTTTCTAATTCGGTTATTTACCGAATAAGAATTTTTTTATTATTTAAAAAATATATTAAATGACATATTGTTTAAACTTCAATTTTAAGCTTCAAAGTTTGATCACTTTTGAGATATAATTGTGTAGATTATAATTTTGAATTATTCTTGTGTTTTGTTGTTGTTAGATGATTAACTATTATTTTTTAATAATTTGAAAATGAGGAGAAAAATTATTTAAAAAATAATTCGGTAAATTCCGACATTTTACCGAATTTACCGAAATGTCGGAAAAACGGTAAATTCGGTTCGGTAATCGGAATAAAAAATTTAAGTCGGTAAATTCGGTAACGGTAAATTCGGTAATTTACCGAATACACACCCCTAGCATCGAGGTTCCTCCATATCCACTCTTCTTCTTTAGCCTTCTTCGCCAGCTTATTTGCCAAAGAGTTGGCCTCTCTCGGAATGAGACTGAGAAACCATCAAGAATTCCTACCAAAAAGTGCCCGCTGCTTGTAATGCACCATGCAACTCGCCCAACAATTAATGCTAGATCTTAACCTCTTTTTATAAACTATATTATTAAGAATTCAATAAAGAAATATTCACTTCTTTATTCCTTAGTGTGAATTTTAATGTAATTATTTATTAATTTAAATGGACCAAAACATTATTTTTCTTTTTTGTGAGTACTGTGCTTAAGTGACATTTAACTTTATGCATGACACTCCAATATTACTACACATGCATGCTTATTGGGCTAACATTTTTACTCCTTATAAAAAAAAATCTTTTTTACTCAAAAGCCATAAGGGGTGATGCTCAGACTGTTAAAGAATTCATCATGGTTACGTCTCGGGTTTGAATTTTAGGACTGTCAATTTTCTCATAATTTTGTAAAATTTTATTTTCTTCCTCATTTATATCCCTCTTCTTCTTCCCACAAAGTGAAACACCTACTTCAGGCCTCCAATCAATTAGACCGAAATACACATAAAAATGCCTATTTTTCAGGTAAATGTATAAAAAAAAGCCCCAATTTAATTATAAACATATATATATATATACTTTAAAAAGGTCACAATTAAATAATTATATTTATAAAAGGGCCAATTTTGAAATCTTGCTTGAGATCACAATATGTAATCACTACGCCAATTTACATCCTACGCGACATTTTTTTTATGTCGCAAAAACTGCTAAATTTGTCGCATAGACTTTATGTGACTTTTAGTGTGTCGCGTAAAATCAGTCGCGTAATCGGAGTAGCGAAAAGTTAACGCGACAAACGAAAAAAGCGATAGTCGCGAAATGTTAAACGTTTATGCGACTAATGTTTCAGTTTGTCACGTATTCATATAGCTGATGTCCACTCCTAATGAGCGTATATACAGTCTCCAATGGTGTAAAAGAGCGTTGACGACAACTGTTGAACATAATGTTGTCGTATAAACTACGTTTCGCGACAAACAAAGAAAAAATAGACGTCGTATCACTACTACAGAACAGGCATTATGCATCGGTTCAAAAATTATAATATGCATCGGTTCAGGTTTATGCATCGGTTTATAATAAAACCGTTGCATAATATACACATTATGCATTGGTTTTATTTGAACCGATGCATATTGTCAAACCGTTGCTTAATGATAAGCTTACGCATCGGTTTTATTTGAACCGATGCATATTGTGACTTTAATGATCGCTAGGGTTTTCTCATTCATCCATTTGCTAGAGGCGACTCGTATACTCTCTCGCTCCCTCCTCACCAAAATCTTCTCCTCTGCTCCTTCCTCAATCACTCGATCCTACATCACGCCGTCCTTCGCTCGCCTGCGTCTCCGCCCCCTCTCTGCTGCTGTCTCCGCTACTATTCGTGGCGAGCGAAGTCTTGTCGCCGCGTCTAGAGGGTTCGCTACTAGGTCCACCTCTTCGTCGCTCAGCGATCCGAACCCTAACTGGTCAAACCGCCCTCCGAAGGAGACTATTCTGCTTGACGGATGCGATTTTGAACACTGGCTGGTTGTGTTGGAGAAGCCTGAGGGCGATCCCACTAGGGATGAGATCATAGATAGCTACATCAAAACCCTTGCCATGGTTGTCGGCAGGTATCACAACTGTATCTTTCTATTATCTTTCAAGTTTGATATTCATCATTTTAATTTAACTCCCTGGAAAGACAATTAGTGCTTATTGATGTTTCGCTGGAACTTTGAAATTCATGATTAGAGTTTGTGAAATGGAACATTTTCATCGATTTTATTAGTGAATGATTTGAAGCTTTGCGAATTTTAGTTGTCAATTAGAAACACATTCGTCTTTGGGAGCAATGAACTTCTCTCAGATGGCTCCTGTCCTACTAAGTTAATTTTATTTTGGCTGTGTATTTGTAATATAGCGAGGAAGAAGCAAGGATGAAGATCTATTCTGTCTCTACTAGACATTAATCAAAGTATCTGCAAGGCTCCTTGTATGGATGCCTTGCAAAATTATCCTAGCTTGCTGGTCTTAAGTGTTCCCACATTTGTCTTTTGTGCAAGATCAGGACTTCCACTTCGTTTAAATTATCCTAGACTGCTGGTCTTAAGTGTTCCCACATTTGTCTTTTGTGCTATCTCACTTCTCTAATGAAATTGTATGCAGGGGAACCTTTCATCAACGGCCAGGCTGTTCCATATGACCCAAAGTACCATGAGGAACCTTTTTGTATTAGGAACTGTGGTTGTGCTTGGAGCCATTAAGCTTCCACAGGGCATTCTGCAAAAAATCATACAAAGGTAAACTGTGAATAAATAATTTATGCAACAGCATAAATGGCAGCATGTTTCAAAGACTGACCTTAAGAATTTTGAGAAGAAGAAAACTAGACCAAACAATAATGAGCACAGCAAGTTTTTTCAAGTTGAGGTTGAAATCACAAGTTTTTAATCATATTCAGTATATGTGAATTGGATATTTATTAACTTATCGTCGTATATGGCATCCGCTTAAGTGTTACTGATGTTTATGTTAAAACAAAATTTCAGACTGTTTATGATCATGATACATTCAGCAAAGATGATAAAATGGGAGAAGCGGAATTCAGCATAGTACCATTCTTAGAAGCCTTAAAGATGCGACTTAACGGGCTTCCTAGTGGCACTGTGATATCAAGGATACAGCCAGGTAGGCAAAACTGCCTCTCCGAAGAAACCTGCTGCCATTTACGCTGTTGCATAAATTATTTATTCACAACTTACCTTTGTATGATTTTTGCAGAATGGCTTCTCGTCTCCCACGTCCTGAGAATCTTGTCAAGTTTGCTAAGAGCTACATGTATAAAGTTTCAAGGAGGAAGAAGAAGAAGAAGGCCCTCCATTACTAGGAAAATAAATGAAACTTTTGTTGAATAAAAAATGTTGTACATTAAAAGTGACATCATGTATGAAATGTTATATTTTGGTTGAATAAAAAGTATTTTAAGATTTGGATATGAGCAGGTGTATTTATGAAATTTATTTACACATTTTCAGATTGATTTGAGCAATTTATAGGCCAAAAATGTATAAAAAAAATTAAAAAAAATCATACATTATGCATCAGTTTTTCGAAAAGCGTTGCATAATGTCTTACATTATGCATTAGTTTTTTTAAGAAGCGTTGCATAATGTATGACATTATGCATCGGTTTTACAGAACCGATGCATAATGTCCAGACATTATGCAACGCTTCATTATGCATCGGAACCAAAACCGATGCATAATAGCAAAAAAAACCGATGCATAATGTGTTGTTTGTAGTAGTGTATAAGCCGCATTTTGCGGCTTAATGGGAACATTTATATGTCGTATAAACTGTCATTCGCGACACAAATTAAGCATATAGATGTCGTATAAATAGTTTACATGACTTTACTGAACGTATAGATGTTGTATAAACTATCATTAGCGACACAAATTAAGCATATAGATGTCGTATAAATCATTTTACGCGATTTATAATGAACCTTTACATATCGTATAAAAGTGATTTCGTGATTTATTTTGAATATATAACTGCCGTATAAAAGAGGTTTGGCGACTAACATTTAACAAAAAATTGTGCCAAAAACCTGTATACCAAACATGAACCAGTTTTCATTTTAAACACACAAAATAGCATCCAACAAGAAGCAAACAACAAGAATCCAAAGCACAACTAGGTGTGCACCCAAACAAAAGCACAACGTTTAGCAAAGTATTAATCAACTTAGTTTTTAGCAGCAGCAGCACTAGTGGCACCTTCCGAAGCATTCTGGCTTGCCAAATTTGCCGAACCACCACGAACCACCAAGTCCTCTAGCACACGTATCCTTTCTTCAAAGGCAGCCTTCATTACCTCGAACTCATCTTTTTTCTTGGCCAGATCATCTTTCAGCTGGGAGCTTCTTGCACCTCCTCTAGGAAGTGGTGGTCTCTTCAACGCTTTACCAGTCCCAGACACATATGTTCCACGAGTCTGCCCAACCACTTGGCTTATGATGTCGATCTGAGTAGCAATTGGAAGGGGTTCAGTTAATTCACTTTGTTCAGATTCATCACAATTCTGATCTGCCAACGCTTGACGAACCAAATCTTGCATTTTTTCCTACAAATTTAAACATTGTAAAGTGTAAATACAATCACAAAGCACAATGCACAATCTGCCAAGACAGCAGAAAATAACAGCGAACATGAAGCTTTAACAAGTAAAGTTTGACATGAATTATATCATACAACATGAACAAGACCAAATTAATTTTTAGCATGGAAATGACATACAACAGGAGCACATGTTTCACCAAGATAAACATGGCAGATATTATTGCACAATAACAAGAGGATTAGCACATGTTAGATAACATGGCAGATAACACTTGTTTGCACATGAGCAACAACACATTGTACCCAAATCCTTATACATAACATACATAATGAAAAGAACATATATGGGACAACATGTGGGATAATAAGAATCAACAAATACAACCAAGTGAAACACAAACATATAGAAATTTCAAGTACATGAAAATGGCTTTAAAAAAATATGTACCGCAAGTGCAGCACCCTTTGGATCACCCGAGTAGACTTGGGAGAACGTGGCTATAAATTGTGCCTTATCTCCCTTGGCAGCGAGTGCGGCAGCCCTCAACTGAAACGAACATTTCTCAGCACGATGGTTAATCCTATTAGGATCATTGCGCACATCTGACATCTTTTTACCCCGCTCCTGTTATAAGAAAATGTAGACAAGTTAGATAGTACTTATAAACTTATGTCCACTTGTAAGCAAAATGAATGCTTGACCTGATTATTTGGTTCATTAAAGTGGCTCTTAAGCCATTCCCACTGAGCAGGCCTATCCACAAACTCCCTTGGAGTTACATCTGGTCCATACGCCGTGTAGAATTTTTTGCAATTTGATTTCCAGTCACGAAATCTCTCAGTGGCTTTCCTGAAAATGTAGTTCCACAGCTGGTCATCTTCTTTCTCAATAACAAAGTTTGGCTGCAAGGAACAAATGTATGTTTAAAAGTTTGCGGACAAATAATGAAGTAAATGCAAAGAAGAAATAGAAAGTACTCACCCTCAAATGATCAAACACAATACGCCGGTCCTGTTCCTGAAGGTTTTTGAATGACGAGGCTATCATTGGAACCTTGTCCTTCACAGCACTACCAATCTCATGTATAATTAGGTTATTAATAGCTTGGCTAGCAGGCACATTCCCGCCAGGTAAGAATTCCACCTTGATCAGCTGCCCTTTATTATGCGCCACCTTATAGTTGGCCACCTTTGAACCATTCACGACTCCACGTACCTTCTTCTTCTCTCCACTTTCATCCCCTGTCATTGACAAATTCATTATATATGTATTTGAAAACTACCTAATCAACAATAACATAAGCTTCATCATAAAAAAACACACTAATCAACAATCACACAATAACAAACAGCCTTGTTACCTGTTAGCACAAAACCAGCGCTCTTGCATCTAATGCTCGGAATATGCTGCAAACCGTCTTCAACATCCTCATCATCATCATCCGATGAACTGTTGTTGAATGAGTGCATTGCTTCAAACTCTGGAGCTGTGGGTTCTGGAGCAGGGGCTTGAGGAGGATGGTTAGGAGCAGGTAATACTGGATTCATGGAAGCAGGGGGTGGAACAAGAGCGGGAATTGTGGGTTCTGGTGTAGGAGGATTAGGTGGACCAGCTGTCTTTGCTAAACTCCGTGGGGACCTTCGAGGTATTAAGGGATTTGGTCGTCTTACAGGGCTTGAATTGGCAGGTGCTGGAGGGTTGTTGTGCTGAATTTCTGGGGAATTTTGGGTTGTAGTTTTCCTTTGTTTCTCAGGCCTTGAGTTGTTGGTCGTTTTTCTTTTCACAAGAGGAGGTGCTGGAGGCTTCTGAATTAACTGAACGTTTGCCGGTGGTTCTGAGTCGGGCAGGGCTTCTGTAGGTAGTTCATTTGCCTTGCGTTTTGGAGTTTGACGAACCGGAACATCAGGGCAAAGCTTTTTCTTCTTCCGAGTTGGAGTGGCTACGGGCACAGGGACTTTGTTGGTCGTATTCGGCACAGGTGGTGTCCTAATCTCATCCAGCTTCTTCAGGCGCCTTGACGGTCCTTCTTCTTCCGCTATTGCATGCAGGATTGCCCTTGAACGCTCGGTCTGCCTGACATCATGAACAACAAAAGGCAACCGCTCTTCCCGGGCAACCGGAGACTCAGAGCGTTCAAGTGGTGCAGTTGGGATCGGCTTCAGTGGTGGAGTGTTTAGTAACTTCCTGGATGGGCGACGGGTGGAAGGCGACCTAAGTTTCATTGGGGGAGGACGACTTGTAACGGTGACATCGTCGGGACGTCTACAAGCCTTGTTCTTCAATGTCGCCATGGTGTTAGTCGGATCGAGCGGCGTCGGTGAGAGAGATCTTGAATTCGGTAGTCGTGTATTCGCGGCGTTGGTGACAGAGAAACGAGAGGAGGCGATTAGCTAGGGTGAGCAAAGAAACGAGAAGACTAGCTTAGGGTTTCGTTTCAATGCCAAGCTTATTAGGCCCATGGACCAGTCTGTTTATTTTCTTGGCCCAGATCTTATGTTTATGCGATTAAACATGCTCGTCCACGTCGCGTAAAGATTATGAAATATGACTTTTCGCAACTCAAATGAAAATTTCAAAGTCCCGCCAAACCTTGCCCCAAAATTTGAAAGGGTATTAGCGACACGAGTAACTTAAGTTGTCGCATAAACAAAACAAACATATATAACAGAGAACATGTTTCCAAACACTTCAACTCATAAGAAATTTGTCAACAATTTAGTACATGTTCTAAATGAGACACAAAATAACACACCAACACCTGCAGATCAACAATCATCATCCGTTGCATAATTCGATTGCATTGAATCGTCACTTCGATTCATTTCACCTTCGTGCCCTGATTCATCATCATCTTCATAACATATACTATCATCATCATCTTCATCTCCTGATTCATCATCATCTTCATCCCCTGCTTCATCATCATCTTCATCCCCTGATTCATCATCATCATCATCCCCTGATTCATCATCATCTTCATCCCCTGCTTCATCATCATCTTCGTCCAAGTACAATTGCCTCCGTGCTCTTGGAATATGTTGATTACTATGTTCCTCAATGGAATACCGACCTGCAGGTTGTACATCACTTGTAACGTAAGTGGGCATTTGCTCTTGATAAGGATCATCGTCTTCAACCGGTAGGTAGGTGTCACACATTACATTTTCATCTTCTCTTGCAAGGGAACTATCACTATATAGTCCTTTATGTGATACTACATTTACAACCCTCCAATTGTCACCCGCTTTTAGATCATCCAAGTAAAAAACTTGTCTTGCGGTTGTGGCAAGACAATACGGCCAATCTTCATACCAAGTGGTGGAAGTGTCAACGGAAAGTAGTCCATAATCCCTCTTGGTGCTATCCCTATCTTTAGGATTAGTGTTAAACCATGTGCAATCAAAAACAAATACCGGCATTCCATTTGCGTACTGTAGTTCAATAATGTTCCGGATAATGCCATAATATGTTAAGTCACCGTCTTCGACCATGACACCCGAATTTTGAGTCCTTCTCTTTCGGTCGCGTTCCCAAACAACAAACTTCACACCATTAACATTACACTGAGAGTGGCACATATATGATTGAGGCATGCGTGATAAACTATGCAATTCACTAGAATATGATTCGCTACGCTCTCTTTCCAAGATGTCCATCTGCAGTTGTAAAAGTTGTACAAAAAACCGATATAAAAAACAATGACATTTATAGAAATGAATGACAAAAGTAGTAAATAAAGTAAATACATAATTTAGTAGTCATACCCAGCCGCGAAAATATGGAATAAAATGCTTAACACGCTCTTTCTTTGATCTGTTTGGGCATTCATGTTCAAACTTTTCAACATGCCTCTTAATATACCATTTTGCTTGTACGCAGTGTTCCACCACGCACCAGTGCGCCATGTGAAGTTGTTTCTTACTCAACTTGATCCGCGGACAATTACCACTAACCGTGATAAGAGGAGAGTACACATCGAGGACATATAATTGGGCTTCTTTTGTTGAGTCCATCTCCGTTTCATTGTTCATGTATAAGTCACAATACAGTACACACTCATGTGTAATGTATTGCTCAGCGATACAACCCTCTGGATATCTGGTATTCCGAACCGATCTCTTATACTCACCCAATTATCTGTAAGGCGTAATAAGGCATAGTTAGTTTACAAATATACATGTATGTTAGCTAATTTAGTTTAAATTAACAAGTGTAGGGAATACCTCTCAATAGGATACATCCAGCTATAGTGTACGGGTCCCTTAAGCAAAACTTGATCGGGAAGATGGATCAGTAGATGTACCATGATGGTGAAGAAAGCAGGAGGAAAAATGGTCTCCAATTTGCATAGAATGATAACTATATCATCTTTCATTTGAATCGCGTCATTGACCGTGAACTCCTTACAACATAACTTCTGAAATCATCGTGATAATGATATAAGTGGCTCAACTACATAATGTGGCAAGTATGGTCGAATGAACACCGGAAGTAAACACTGCAACATGACATGGCAATCATGTGTTTTTAACCCATTGAATTTTTTGTCTTCCACATTGATTTTGTTCTTCAAACTACCGGCATAACCATAAGGATACTTAACATCCTTAATGAACTCAAATATCTCTGCCCTCTCTTCAGGTAAAACGGTATAGGATGCCTGTGAAACCTTATCTTTCCGGGAAGATGAGCCTGTCTTCTTCCACCACAATTCCTTCCGAATTCCTTGTTGCTCCAAACCTTCTCGAGCCTTAATATCATCCTTTGTCTTTCCTTGAAGACCAAGAATAGTACCAATGATGTTATCAAACACATTCTTCTCTATGTGCATTACATCTAACGAATATGGTTGTCTCAATGTGCTCCAATAAGGCAAATCGTAGAAAATGCTCATATGCGTCCAACACAACTTCTCCTTATTCACACCTCTAGTTTTCCAATCTGGATGCAAGCTAATTGCGGGGTACTCATGGCTAAGAATAGAAGAGAAAACCTCTTCACCTGTTAATGTAGGTGGGGCATCTCGTAATTCCACTTCCCCATTGAATTTAGTAGTTTGATGCCTCCACGAATGATCCCTATCAAGCCATCTGCGGTGGCCTTGGTAACACATTCTCCCCGCTAGATGTTTAGCATCAATATCATCTAAACACAAAGGACAAGCTTTGTATCCTTTACACTTTAGACCTCCTAACATTCCCAAACCCGGAAAGTCACTGATTGTCCATATCACCGCAGCTTTCATGTTGAATGTCGATCTTCCATGTCGATCAAATGTAAGTACACCTGTGTCCCACAAAATATTCAATTCATCTATCAGGGGTTGCATGAACACATTCAAGCACTTACCGGGAGATTTTGGACTCAATAAAGCAAGAATATTAAATTCCTTCTTCATGCACATTGAAGGTGGTAAATTGTAAGGCACCACCACGATTGGCCATGTGCTATGAGAAAGACCTGCTGCTCCGAAGGGATTGAAGCCATCTGTAGCCAATCCAAGACGCACATTCCTAGCGTCTCGTGCAAAGTCAGGATATTTTTTATCAAACTCTTCCCATGCCTCGCCATCTGCAGGATGTCTAATATGACCTTTTTTCACTTTTCTCTCCCGGTGCCACTGCATCACCTTAGCTATATGTGGTGACATATAAAGACGTTGTAATCTTGGAGTTAAGGGAAAGTAGCGTACCACTTTTCTTGGAATCCGTCTATCAACATCACCGTCTACGTATCTCGACTCCTTACACATCGGACAATGTTCAAGGTTCTTGAAGTCTTTATAGAAAAGTGCCCAACCAAATTCACATGCGTGAATAATCTCATATCCCATCCCCAAATTCTTCAGGAGTCTCTTAACCTCACTATACGAACCGGGGTAGTTATTTGGGCTTGGGAGGAGA
Source organism: Rhodiola chrysanthemifolia (assembly GCA_033675395.1). Lineage (NCBI taxonomy): Eukaryota > Viridiplantae > Streptophyta > Magnoliopsida > Saxifragales > Crassulaceae > Rhodiola > Rhodiola chrysanthemifolia. Next base: position 38,633,725 of record CM066204.1, read on the forward strand.
TCTTGTGTGAGTCTCAAATGATCGTTAAAGCTCTTGTCGGACCATCCATTGTCGACTTTAACTTTCATTGCATTTAAAATCGTACCCAATACAGTTTTGTCACTCCCGACATATATGGGAGTGTGTGCTTCCGCAAGAAGTCGTTGATACTTATCATATGCCTCTTTGCCCAAATATTCATTTTCAAGGTTATCTTGTTGTTCCGGAAAAGGGAAAGCATCGTTAAGCATCTCTATTGTCGGATCCATGTAATAAGCACCACTTTCTTCAACCGTGCCACAACTTTTTTCCATAACATAGTGATGTCGTTGTGTGTATATTGATGATGAAGCATCGTCTTCTACTTCCCCATGAGAAGTCCAAGTCGTGTAGTCTTGCATTATACCGTTGCGAAACAAATGTGTTTGGATTTCATCCAATGACAATTTTGCATGGTGCAACCTACAACGCCTACATGGGCATTTATGCTTAGTGATCCTTGGATTTTTTTTGTTTGACGAAGTTTACGAAATTCGTAATACCCTGTGCAAACCGCGGATCACATTTGTCCGACAAATTCATCCAAGTCTTGTCCATGGTTAAGTTTCCAATCCTATATTTACCAAAATTGAGACAAATTATTAGGGGAGTTAAACCATCACATATTGTCCATGCCTAAGGCTTACTGGCAGGGTACATATAGGGTAGAAGATCGGGCAGGGTAGTGTAAGGGTAGAACCAAGGTTACCCTATGGGCATTTTGACCCTAGGGTCAAATGATGAACCCTATGTTTTTATGCGATGATGTAACCCCAATCAAAAAAAAACTTAGCAGTTAATTCTTTTAAATTTAATTATAATATTTAAGTGAAATTTAAATTTGTTCGCTCAATTCATTTCAATACAGAGAAAGCAAAGGAGTACGTCGGCCATAGCCGGTTGGTAAGGCGGCAATGAGGAGGACAAAATTGGTTTTCATACGGAGCAACTCCACCTCCACACCTCCTCTCCCACTTGTCCAAAACGGCAAATCAGTGCCTCAATAATTTACTATTTAATTAAACAACTTATCATGATTTTGCAGCTTGGTCAACTCTCCCAACTCTTAATTAATCATGGTTTTGTTAAGCTAGTCGGGTTCTTTTCACCAACTGTGTTTAGAGAGTTTGAGACAAACTAACCAAATTCATTTACACAAAATAACCAAATTCATGACTGTGGTTAATAAATTCAAACAGATCAATATGCAACTAGCTTTCAATAGCAAAGTTAAATTGGTGACTTTGTGACTTTTCATTAAATATAAATTTAAATATACAATGATTTAAAGATACAGGTGTTTTCAAGTTTCAAAAAAAAATAAATGAATACACATTTGAACCTGCCATATACTAAAATGAGACCATTAATATTTGCAATGCTAGAGCCATAATTATATTATAAGCTTTCACCGATATGATTATATGTCACCAGTGATCTGACCTTAATCTTTGTGCACTACATATCAAATCTATCAAATTTGTTGACCAGCTATGATTAGGTATTGTGACCCCTCATGGATCTGTGTGATTTCACTTCAAAGTGAACATTAATGGCCAATCACCTCTAAAATTCCAGTCATCAAGTTATTATATTTTTTCTTTAAAAAATAGTCTCGTTTATTAATGAGCTTCAAATGAAAGTTTGAAAATATGAGGATTATAAAATACAGTTCACTCTAATAAATGTATTGCATTTTTGTTTCATATATTTAGAGGAGCATTCAAATGAGACAGTAGAATTAGAATGAGGCACAGTGAGACACGATCTGAGCCACACATCTAACCCCCGTGCTTTGTGTGAGCGCCACGTATCCCACTACCAAAAAGCAAAAAGCAAACAGCAACACACTATTCCCTGCCACATCAGCACAATGAGTGGCTCACAATGTGCCTCGCTGCCTCATTCTACCAACCCTGTCTCAAATGAGCGCTCCCCATATATTTATTTTATCGAGAAAAAAAAGATTATAAATATATGAGGAGCGCTCCTTTGAGGCAGGGTTGGTACATTGTGAGCCACTCATTGTGCTGATGTGGCAGGGAATAGTGTGTTGCTGTTTGCTTTTTGATAGTGGGACACGTGACGCGCCCACAAAGCACGAAATTAGATGTGTGGCTCAGATCGTGTCTCACTGCCTCCTTAAAAACAAAAAAAAAATTAAAAAGCGAGCCCTCAAGACCTTCGAATTCACACGTGAGCCTGATTATTTTCGCATCGAATTCTCCTAACCTAACTTATACTTCACTTTTCACATCAGACATAAAATGAGAAAAAAAACCCCGACAAAAAGCAACAAAGAAATACCAACTACACATAAGTCATAATACAAATTTCATAATCAAAACGACACCATTACACCACAAAGACACTGCGTTTTGAAGTCGTCTTCTTTATCATCCCCTCCACTTCATTTCTAGGGTTTCACATCTCTCTCTCTCTCTCTCCCCTCATCAAACCTCATCCATCCATCCATCCATCCATCCTTCCATCTCCAGTTCATACAAATTTCTTATATATAATTTCACATCAAATTATATATAAAAAAACATGAACAATACCTTCTTCATGATCTACTATTTCCTTTTCTCTTCTTTAATCTTAGACTTTTAAACAATTATATATTTCCTAGTTTTCTGGTCTTTAAATCTTTGCTTTCGTTGATGTAAACATGGCCGGTTTGGATTTAGGCAGCACTGCTTCTCGTTACCTCCATCTCCAACAGCAGCAGCACCATCACCAGCAGGATCAAGAACACACTCTTCGAGCAACCAATCGCCTTTTCTCCGGCTTAGGGGACAGCAACAATGGCTATGAAGATGATAAATCAGGTCAAGGTAATGGACTTGACCTTGTGGAACAAAATCAAGTTGATATCGTGGGTCGTCGTCCCCGGGGCAGGCCGGCTGGATCCAAGAACAAGCCTAAGCCACCGGTGATTATAACTAGAGAGAGTGCTAATACTCTAAGGGCTCATATTCTTGAGGTGGGCAGTGGGCGTGATGTGTTTGATTGTGTAGCGACCTACGCGCGGCGGAGGCAGCGTGGGATCTGTATTATGAGTGGGAGCGGTGTGGTGACCAACGTCACGCTCCGCCAGCCCACAGCCCCAGGAGCGGTGGTGACACTGCACGGTAGGTTTGAGATTCTCTCCTTGGCTGGGTCATTTCTTCCGCCTCCAGCGCCACCCGGAGCTACTAGTTTGACTATCTTTCTAGCCGGAGGGCAAGGCCAAGTGGTGGGTGGATGTGTGGTTGGGGAGCTGGTGGCGGCTGGTCCAGTGATTGTCATCGCAGCTTCGTTTACCAACGTAGCGTATGAGAGGCTGCCGTTGGATGAGCAGCAAGAGGAGATGATACAGACACCAACTGCAACCTCTTCGCAAGCCGAAGGTGGAGGTGGAAATGGACAAGGGTTTCCTGATCCAAGCTCCGGTGGCTTGCCGTTCTTTAACTTACCGCTAGGGATGGCGAATGTGCAGATGCCTGGTGATGGGTGGGGATCTGGGAACTCTGGATCTCGGTCTCAGTTTTAGAACTTTTAGTTGGAAGGAATCGCTGGAGAGGGAACCAAGTACTAAACAATATTGGAATCTGAGGGGCTTGTGTGTTGGAAATCTGATCTGAATATCACAAGGTGAGAAAATTTGTGTATCTCTCTAGTTTTTATATTTGTGTAATGAAACATCTACGTACAACAACATCATTTGCTGCTTGATTCTTGTTTTCATCTCCTTTGTTACTTAATCTCATTTGTATCATATACATGTTTGTGAAGTTCTCTATGTCCTTTCTATTTCTTTCCTTCTGGACTTTTTTCAGATTTGGGGCATTAATAGGGATACCTAATTAATTCGTCAAGATTATGAGATGATATCATAGTGATCTTTAGCTACTGTGGTTCTTAACAAGACCTGATTTGGTTTAATATCTTTCTTTCTGGTGTGCCTCTCTATCTATTTCATGTATGCATCATCATCATCGATGGCATCTGGTTCAACAATACTAATATATGGAAACTTGGGTTAATTTTCCTTTATTATTGTTCGACATGCTGGTCTCAAAATTTAGAGGGGTTCTCAACAGTGTGCTCCTCTATATGACTAAACTAGCTAATTAAGCAACATATGTACTATAGCAATAAACTAATAAGTAACCCCCTGCTCTTTTGTTTCTTCTAGGTTTTGATTTTCATTTACCTTTGTATGAATCCAATCCTACACTTTTTTTTAAACTGGCAGCGCCAGACCTTTATTAATGTGCTGATCCAAAAAGCCTGGATTGGGGCTCATACAAAAGGGAAGTCCTCAAACGCCAGGAACTGGTCATAAACTCTAGATCATTAAAAACGCCGAACAGACTAATCAAAAAGTTTTTAAGAAAATTTTGACAGACCTCAGCCCAAAAGGGCTTCATAGAACTACCAAAAACAGACAAAAACCTGCTATAAATCGTAGTAGACAAAAAATGGTGACTTGGAGTCAACACGCGCGCAGGCGGTCTCATCCCACACAAGTACCTAAAAAACATGATGAAACAAAACAAGACACAGACCCTCCAGCAAACAAAACTGCCATCATAGGGATGCACACAACAATAACTATGAATCGGCATATTGGCCATAGAAAAAAGTGTCTTGAGTTGAAGGCAGCCGGCACCATATTGGAAGCTTGAGGTAATCTCCATCAAGAGCTAACCTGACAGTTTTGGGAAGGTCCCTCTAACTATCAAATATGCCTGCTTTAGTATCCTGAAAGCAAATGGCAATAGCAGCATTATTAAGCTCCAGAGGAATTTTCAAAACATTAGCATTTCTTGACCTCTCTCCATCTAGTAAATGAGATATCCTAATGAGAACTTTGAATACAATTCACCTTCCATCCGCTAGCTCATTCAGCAACATCATAGTAGAGATAATGCCCTCAATTAGATCATCCTCTTCCAGTGGAATCCTGAATCCAAATTTGAAAGTGCCTGTGTTATCTCTGAGAATTCCTCCACAAACATGATTATTAATAGCACATGACAAAGTCAGGTTTCAAGAGCTTGGAGTCCAAGAAATCCATCTCCCTCTGATTATATATTCTCATAGGAGCATCTATTTCAGAATATTCAAAGTAAATTGACTAAAGAAAGAAAAGGCTTATATTCAGCCTTGATATTGGGAGCCAAGGATCCTGCCCAATTCTTAAGTCTAAAAATAATATTAGTACATTTTTCATCATGTATTTTGGGATTTCTATGCAGCCAAATCTCTTAGATATTGCAAGAAGCCAAGCAAAGAGCCAAACAGTCCATATAATCTGACAATTTGACTAGATTGAACCAATCTTGCTGCAGCATTGTGATACTAGATGGAAAGGGTTTATCAAAAACACCTACTAGGAATTTCCAAGTAAGAACAGTCAGTTCACTATGCACAAAAAGATGTTCCATGGTTTCTCTTTTATGATACTCGCAGCACCAGCATTTAGAAGCCATAGAGAAACCAAGTCTTCCAATGTTATCATCAGTAGGCAGGGCTCTGTGAATCAATCTTCAAACCAATGTACTGATTTTAGAAGGTATCCAAGGTTGCCATATATTTTTGAATGTTTTATTCTTGGGAACAGATCTTCTTAATTAACTTCTCTCATAACAAGCTTTAGTGGTAAAAATGCCTGATCCTGCTCCTCTCCACATTAATTTATCAGGAATGTCAGTTAAAGAGAAGCTGTGAATAACTCCTCTAGTCACTTCTGAAAGCATGTTCACAAACCTATCTTGTATATTGACATCAGTGACCATGTACATCTTTAATGGTCCACCCTGCTGCAGCTTTGGGGAGTCTAACATTCAGCCATTCACAAAAATGAGTAATCTTCACATCACCTCTCCCAATAGCCCAGCAGCTATCCATGCGCAGTTTAAGAATATAGGGATGTATGGCAGTCCAAATGGCTGAACTATGTGAACTGTACTAGTACTTACTCCTGGCAAAATTAGCCCATATGGATTTATTTTCCAGAAATTTTCAAGCCAGCTTGTTAAGATTAGCCTTCTTCACATCACATAACTTCCTTATACCCAGGCCTCCTTCATCTTTTGGCAAACAAACATCATCCCAGTTTACCCAATCCAATCCTACACAAATAGATGGCCAAGCAGCATAGTCGTCGTAAGAGATGGGAGTACTATAATATATCCTTAATTTAATTGTGTGCTTGTGCTAAATTAAGTATTGAGCAACATATATAAGATCTCATTTTTCAGCATCAAGCAGGTTTAACAAAGGTATTCAATAAGGGTTTGTTATTTTGAACTAAACTGAACTGGCACTGAATTTTGAAATGTTGAGTTTCGAACATATGACCTATTTTAAGTTGATGTGTAATAAGAAAGTCATTTTCCAACGAGGTTCCATTGAGATTGCTAACTATTATCTAATCATTCAGCCACGCCCCAAATGACTTTATGTATCCACTGAGATCTAGTAATAACACAGTATTAGAGTTTCATTGAAGATAATGATCATGTGTTATACTTTTAAGGTTACCTTCTCTAGCAATGATTTGATGAGTTAAAATAGCAAATCTCAACTTACTTGTCTTGCAAAACTCAAAACTTTTTATTTGAAGCTGACATTTTGACCTTGCAAATCAAAACCTAAAATAATCGGTCTCAAACATTATTTTTTGTAACTGGAAATCGTTATCAGGTTAAGCTCTCTTTTAAACCAAAATTCATTCTTGCGGGGAGTGGTTCAAACGTAATTCACTTTTTTTTTTTATGTGTGAACTCTTTATTATGTGTAAATACATGAGAGAATATCGATGTCATGCAAGTCAGGAGCGCGATTTATTAGTAAGAGTAATGGTCAAAAGTATCAACTCATTAAGTCAATAGTTCGAATTCTAATGGGGCAATAGGGCTGCAAATGAGACGATGTACTCGTGAACAACTCGTGAGACTACTCGGTCAAAGCTCGACTCGATTATAAACGAGGCGAGCACGATCACGATATTTAGGCTCGATTATTAAACGAGTCGAACACGAACAAAGTGATACTCGATTAATTTAAACTCGTTTATATACTCGATTTATTACTCGTTTATAATTTATATACTTATTTATTTCACATTCTTCATATCAATATAATTTCAATTTGAGTATTAAACATGTGTATTATTTTACATGAAACGATTATTTCACATTCTTTATATAAATATTTACTATTATATTGTTCAAAACTCGTTAATAAGCTCGATTAAAGTAATTTTGTAAACTTTAAAATACTTTTTCAGTGAAAGCTCGTTTCAACTCGTGAAAAGCTCGATTAGGCTTGTTTCAACTCGTGAAAAGATCGATTAGAGCTTGTTTCAACTCGTGAAAAGCTCGTTAATAGTAAATATTCACATTAATTTAAATTACTTTAATTACTCGTATAAAACTCGAACTCGGCCCGAAACTCGTGAACATTAAACGAGCCGAGCTCGAACACAAGTTTTCAGAACTCGTTAATACTCGGCTCGAACTCATCAAATTTTAAACGAACCAAGCTTGAGTAACCTAATACTCGGTTCGACTCGACTCGTTTGTAGCCCTACGGGGGCAAGAAAGGGCTTCCTTTGGTTGGCACGTTTGAAAGAGTCGAATAGGTTAAGGATCGAGTCTAAAGATTGTATGTTCCTTTTTAAAAAAAACAGAAACAGCCACGTGTCTTGAATAATTAGTTACATTTGTGAATAATATACTACGTTTCATATTCAATTGAAAATTGATATTATTCTGAATAATTTCATATGCAATTGAATAATTTAATATTTAAGGAAGGAAGAAAATTGGTGGCCCCGGGACTCGAACCCAGGGCGTGAGGATCCAATCGTGTTAAGGTTGACTCCTCCACCAACAGGTCACCACCCCTGTTTTGAGTGCAGTAAATAAAACCGCATAATTTTTGTTGGAATAGATGTCTATGAGTGTGAAGAAAATCAAGTCAAATTTGACCGGGTCTTCCACATCATTGGGGACTTAGGCGGATCATGGTATCATGGGTGGTTCAATACCTCACCTATAAATTGATGTTTAACGTTCCACTAAAAACACAGAGAAAACAAATCCTCTACGGTTTTCTAAGTTTGTTTTAGAGTCGGTGATAGCAGAACACCAGAATAAGTTCGATCAACAAGGCATTGGTGCATATAGCACTACAAATTTTTGCTGAATTTGCGTCAAAAATTTCCGTCGTAATAACGTCGGAGGACCAACTGACGATAAATAAACCGTCACATTTCAGACATGATTCCGTCAAAATAAAATCAGCGTTGCAATTCCAGCACAATTCCGTCAATTACTTTCCGTCACTACTTCGTTAACGAATATATGTAATGTTTCCGTGACATACCCGTCCGGTTTCCGTTACTAATTTTCACAACTTCCGTCATATGTCCGTCCGGATTCCGTTACTGATTTAGTTACCGTACTGTTTGTAATTTCCGTTACCGTTTCATGACCTTTCCGTCATTAATAATAAACGTCAAATTTCCATATGTTTTCCGTAATCATCGACGGAAACATGACGAATTTTCGACGGTGGCTAATAGTTACCGACATATTTGACACTACAACCCTATAATATATGAAGTGTTATGAAGTCATTTAATCATTCAATCCTCAAGACTTTCACACAATTGATAGTTAATATGTCTCCTTCATTCGATCGTGTTGTCAACCCACCTGATGTCGATCGTAGACAGCATTGTTACACCTGTTCTAAGAAACCAGTATGATTTGATTGTACCCTTCATATATTGATTGTTTTGATCGATAATTGTAACCATTATGTGATCTCAAAAGTTGTAACAGTTTCTGGCCATTCACCGTTCATCAAAGGATTCCAAGAGAATGCATGTCAAAATGCTGGGATGAGGCGTGGACATCGTGGCACATGATCCCACAAACTGCTAAGAGTATTTGGTATGAGGAGTTCCGGGTACGTATATAGAGCTGTGACACAAAATTTTTGACTAAATTAATTTGTTGTCAAAGGTTAAATGATTTTCAAAATGATTTGCTTGTAGAGTATTGCTATTTGGAATGCAGAATATGAAAGTCGCATTCGGGGTAATTTCATGAGGAGATGCAAAATGGTCGTCGACGACGCAATGAGAACGCAAAGGATTAGAGGAATTTAACCGATTCCTCATATTTCACGTTTCTCGTACGGTCAACAAACCCGTCAAATAGCAGAATGTTAAACGCCTCACGATGTATTCAGTAAATTAGTGGCAACTTTATATTCCATGAATGAAATAAGTTACGATGGATGTATGTCATTATTCAGATATATGTTTTACAATTGAATTTGTAACTCAAATTGACAACGAACCTTCCTGGCGATGTTTTCAACGGAGGACTTTGGTGAATAAAATGAATTTGACTCACCTTATTATGTCAAAAATAAATCTTTGTTACCCAGAGCAGGAACTTGGCAAATATAGTTTAGCACTTACTACAGCGCATAACCGTGAAGCGCTTTTGATGTAGTCAGTTACCACAGCGCTTAACCTTAAGGCGATGTTGTATAGTTAGTTACAATAGCGCTAAACTCATGTAAGTGTTGTTGTATAGTTACTTACATCAGCGCTTACAACTTAAAGCGCCGTCGAATTTGACATTCATACGTTCTTCGTTAATCCGTCAACTTTCCGTATATGTGCCGGAAATCAATATTTTGGACAACGAATTTACTACAGCGCCTCACGGTTAAGTGCTGTTGTATAGTTAGTTACAACAGCGCTTAACCGTGAGGCGCTGTAGTACAGTCACTTACAATAGCGCTGTAACCTTAAAGCGCTGTTGTATTCCCACTTACAACAGCGCTTACAACTGAAAGCGCTGTCGAATTTTGACATTCATACGACCGTCGTTAATCCGTCAACTTTCCGTCTAATGTGACGTAAATCAATATTTTGGAAAAATATTGGAAACTCAGCTTTCGCCGTGTAGCTGTTTACGACAACTCTTTACATGAGTTTACAAGATGTTTCCATTCTTAAATGTCGACCGATATGTTCATTTTATAATCCTCCATGTTTACATATTATGATACACTTGTCGTATGTAAGTAATCAACCCTTCGGCAAAGTGCTCCCTCATAGCATCAAGCACTTCGTCATCATATGGTCGTAACCCTGTAGGAAAACACTATAAAAACACATAATTACACAGTTTAGTAATGACCTCAATTAATTGTTAATGGCTAATTAAATGTCGCTATACACCTACTTGTCTAATAATGTCATCCTCACACGTTCCATTTCTGTCTTGAACGAACTTGATTATGTCCAAAATATATTGCATGACATAGTAGGCACACAGTTCAGTGTCCGGGGGCTGATGCGGGCATTGAAATTAAGAATGAATTTCTAATGAACGAAATCTATTAATTAGCCAAATATTCAGTTGTATAACAATTGTTATAGGTTAATCAATATATTACCGTCACAGTCTTCCATTGTACTTCCTCGTCACCTGGTTGGATGTTGAAGTATATGCTCATGCTCCTGCATCAACAAGGTAATTTTAACATACAAAATTTGTTAGGTCATGTTAAAATGGCAACTAAATTGCACTACCATAGTGCTTACGTGTCAACTAATTTTCGCGCATCAGCCCGAGGTGGCCTGTCAAGCGGATCGAGCCAAAGGGCCACTCGCTTCTTTGGGAATAGGACAACTAACATCCAATGATACCTAACATATATTCATGACAACCATTGTCGATTAGTGAAATAGCCACCTCATTGAAAATAGAAATTCCTTTGTTATAATATCAACTCACTCGTCCGGATCTACGTAGGGAAGGAAGTAGCAAAAATTATGCTCATAGTCAGGCACTCTCAATCTCTTCTGGAAGTACTCGACTCTTGTATCGAATGCCTCGGCCGTAGTCATATAACTCGGTCTGAAGAATCCAAACCGTATGCCTGGTGGTATCGTATCGTGGATGAATCTGGTGGCATTTGATTTAATTAGTACAATTCTTATAAACTTACGAAACCATTTCATAATGATTTAAATACTTACCTCAGCTAAACTTCTGCTGCTGATGCACCCAGGGCTTTTAAGAGTGTGAACTCGGTAATGCAAGTACCATCCAAAATGACGAAGTCATCATCACCAAACAGTTTGCTACTAATGTACACCGAATATGTGGTTGACTTCGGCATCATACATGCGTGTTCATGCAGAAAGCGGCATTGCATTTTCATTCTCATAACGATTTCGTCGTCTAAACTGAAGCTTAGCATTTTGAAATATCTGAACTCGTCATATCCCTGTGGAAAGAAAATAATGTCGGCAGGTTGATTATATATGCCAAAGTGATAGGTGTTCAGTGTGGAAGACGTGAATATACGGTAGTTACCTTTTCATCAATGCGTACTAGTGATTTCGGCCATCCCACAAAACCACCCACTGCATCCGATACTGTGTCCATATTCCCAAACTTCTTTGGCAGCTCTCTCCATCCTTCAAGCGCCTCTTCAACCTTCACCTTCACCATATCATCATCCAACTCTTCATATTGCACGATTCTTCCTTCCATCACTTTGCCAAGTGCAACGATTACCAATCTCTTGTCGAAACCGTCGTCCACGTGCATTAAGCATTTCTTCCCAACCTTATATTTTACAACATAAAGAAAACGAGGCTGATACTAATAATTAACACCATACACGTTATTTATTTATATTATTAAATAACTGCATAATACCTCAGGGATTTCTCCGAACGGGTCTGGATTGGGACCACCATCTTGGGTCTGAATGGTCGGCTGGTGCGATGTAACTGTGGATCGTGTTGATGAATATGAAGACGAGGCCTTCCCAAATACGTCCCTCCAACCAACTAAACTTCCGACTCCACGTGTGCGTCCAGGGTACTCATCCTTCCCTGTGGCCTCTGTCAAAATGTCTCTTCGCCCCTGTGAAGTAAATAAGCCCTGTGCGACCTGATCTTGTAATTGTTCCTATTATCAATCATTTTACGTCCATCATAATCTGATATGAGTCATCAGGGGATGAATGCTTTTCCTTTGTACAAGTAACTTACAATTTTTTCAGCCACCTCCCTCATTGACTCGTTCACGTACTGTTTATTCTTTCGCAGGTGACCCTTCATCCAAACCTCATGCCTCTCAACGTGAATTACAGGCTCATCCCCAGACGATGTTAACCCTTGAGCCTCCATCGCCGCTTTCTTCGCTGCAATGATATCTGCCTTCACCTTACTGTACCCACCTCGAGAAACTGTATGCTGGAACTTGTTTGATTTTGCTCGACCAATGTTCTTCTCCCTAATTCGCATTGCTTCTGGAATCGAGCGTTGTTCCACGAAGGTCCTCCATTGCTCTGGGGTAACCCAAGAATACTTCTCTCTTGGGTCATGTCCTTGTTTGGACCCAAATATGTATTCATTTGCGAGTTTGCTTTTGAAGTTTCTCCACATAGTTGCTGCCGCTCGCATCTCCGTATTCTTCAACTTAATAGTCCTGTCATTTTGGGGCACTTCAAAGTATTTCTACAAGATGACCAGAAAAGGTTTGTTAATTATTGTTTACAGGCATAAATTTTCACATGTCTTCCATTTTAGAATATACCAATGTCTCTTCCCACACAGAGTCCCTGATCTCTCTAGGTACCGCCTTCCACTCAGGGTATGTAATTGGCACTAGAGATTTAGCTGCTGTTCCTGCATTTACATAAGATATCAATTACCAAATCCAACGAAATAACAATGTATATTCATTACCAAAACAAATACATTACATACTATTTTTTTACCAATGTATGTCCTGAATGATGTCTTTATTTTGTGGGTAGCAATTGTTCCATCTGCCCCAATCGTAACCTGCTCTTTAGTCCCATCCTTATGTTTATTGATAAACTTCGTCATAGTGGTTGGCCCCCTTCTCTTACGATTTGATGATGACCCTCCATCCGTGCCACTATTGGTATCCATATTACTTTGAAAACTAACAAATAACAGAAATTACATTACACTTCACTACTAAGTCAGTCCGAAAATGCATAAGGCAGTCTAATGTTGACAACAAAAATCATAACATTCTGGCACAAACAGTGGTATACATTATATCCACAAATAAATTATTAGTTGCTTCGCAAATGTTGGGACAACAGAGTGAAACACTAATGGATGCGTTTTATTCAACTACGGACAATCGAAACACAACAACTGGCTATCGTAACAAAATGAAACCAATATAAGGTTAAATCCGGCTGCCAGTCGGAAAACCAATACGTTTACTTGAACGGGGAAATGGACTAAAGCGTAGACGGAATATTAAATCGACATACCCTGCCGAATGGTGAAGTTTGTTTTGTATGATTCGGCGGCCAAAGTCGGCAGTAACAATTCGAATCGTAGGATATGAATCACAGTATCAGACCGAGTGAAACAAAATGTGGAGTAATTTTGTTGTTCAGTTAATAAACCTAGTTAACATTTGGGACAGCGTTTCTTTGAAGGCGCTGTATTCAATAATATTATCACTGCGCTTGAAAACAAAAGCACCGTGGTAAGTTACAAATTACGGCGCACAAAACAAACCCGCTGTGGTACGACACATATAACAGCCCTTTATATGTAAGCGCTGTGACGGTTTCGATACGAGATTTTATTCATGCACGGTCTTCGCTGATTATATCACAGCGCCTCTTAACGAACGCGCCGTGGTAAGCTATTTATTACAGCGCCTATAAAATAAACCGCTGTTATATAACTCATATGAAATTTTTTGTTTTCATACTATGAATTAAACATAGCGTTTACGTAATTTCCTGTTACACGCATAACGGACCCATTGCTGAAATGAGACGGAATTAGACATCTTCCAACCTATAAATACAATAAACTAGCTTGTCTTTAACATTTCATCAGTAAAATTTCTTACAATGAGTTCGGATTCTGCAGTTGAACGTATTTTCGCTGACATGTCTGAAGATGAATCAAGCGGTTCTGAAGGATATGTTTGTTCTGCTCAAGACCCATTTTATCCTTGTGATAATGGCTCGAACTGTGTAGGAGAGCATAGCTTCAGTCGGGAAAAATATAGACATGATGAAGACAATAGTAGACAAAGTACTTGTTCAAAGCAAAACCATGAAGGTGAACAAGAAGTTGACCAGCCACCCCCCCGTGGCTCACCCCGGACATGAAGCTCGCATCTGCGTTGACCACCCATCCTCTCCCGGGTTTATGAAATTAGCGTTGCGATTCATATGAAGTAATAACTTGTATCGGATTGATGTTCAACGTATCTAATAAAGTTAGTTTATTTTTTTATTTTTTTTGATTCAAAAGTTAGTTTCTCTTTGAGTTGTTATTTTCCTTGCTAACTAAGTGCACTTAGTATAACGTACGTAACATATACAACACATAATACACATTATGTTATACTTTTATATGAGAATTTGAATATTATTGCATTTACAGTAACGCGAGATTTTCGTAATAGTAACATTTTATTTGGACCCTTCGTATACATTTCAAATCCATTTACAATATAATACATAGATGATGTGACGATTCGATGTCGGAGGCCATTATTCAAAATTTTATTTAACTGTCGCGTTTCCGTAACCATTACCTTATAATTCCATTGTAATAACATACTAATGACTTAATTGTAACGTAAATTAGACGCATCTTATGCCACCGACGCGATATACCACATTTAAATGTCGTACATTAAAAAATATGCGTCGGTAATTCGTCATATTTCCGTCAGTTAGTGACGGAAAATTGCTCTTTTGGTGACGGAAATATGTATAGTAATTATTAACTTATGTAGTACAGGAACATACAAGTTGTGGACTACATATGTATAGTGAGGCTGTTGCGAGATAGAACAAACCCCAAACTCTCTAATGGTCCGACTTTTTGGAGCTACAGATGTTTTTTTGGATTTCTTGTGTAGATCAGTCAACGACCAACCAATTTGAAATTGTGTCGTGAACAGATTCATACTATTTTCCTCCGTCTTATTCAGAAGTATTAGCTAATCGTGAGAGACATATTCTGAAAAAGGCCAATGGGAACAGATATTGGCTTCTCTACGGACATAAGTAATCAGATATGGTCGTTGACGGATCTGTACAAGCAATCCAAAAAACATCTGTAAAAGAAATCCATTACCATTCCAGATCTACCTTGTGGGCGTCTATCTCCGGTTTCTTATGCTGAGACTTATTTGTTATGTAGAGTTTTTAGATTTGCAGTACATGTCAGTCGACTGTATTATATGGTTATTGTCTATGATCAGATCCATTCTGTTATCTCTAGTTTTTCCCCTTCGTCTATCATCTGGAGATGATTTCATGTGGAAAATATAGACGGAAACAGAATGGAGCTTGTCATGAAATATTTCCATATATAAATTAGTTGACTGACCTGTAAATGCAACCCAAAGACATCTACAAAATAAACGAGTCTCGGCACGAGTATTTGTATAATTCGTCTTATTTCCGTCTAATTAACGTCATTTCGTAATATTTACCACAACGCTTAACCATATATGCGCTGTTGTTAATGGACATATTTGACGGCCTTTATTTAATAAGCGCTGTTGTATTTTAACCATATATGCGCTGTTTTGTTCACTTGGTCTTTTGTTCACAACTATATGTGGACGTTATATACTTGCTTGAACCCAGACAGGTCGTGAGGTACTCCATTTCATTTTCGGGAGGAATCAAAGCAGACATATATATGGCATATCTGTATCACGGAAGGAGATGGATGTACGAACCTCGTTCTCATGGAGAGTCATACACCAATGATGTTTTCATCGCCGGTGTGAATACTTTCATCGAATCCGCCGTTGCGAAAGGATTTCTTGCTAGCGACAACACAATCCGCTGTCCTTGTACGAAATGCAAAAACCGGCGATTCATACCTATACGAATGATGGAGGAGCATTTGTACAAATACGGTTTCACACCAGACTACCTCAATCGGACCCTTTACGGCGAAGAGCTGTTCGAAATGCATTACATAAATGCGACCCCAACAATACCTGAGCCGGCCAGTGCTGACCAATTTCATGAAAATACGGAACAAATATGTAGTCATGCCTCGTTAAACGAGATGGGTAATGATTTTAGGAGTCATCCTGAAATTGGTCAGTCTTCTAACTATGGTGAACATCAAACAGATAATTTTCAAGCTAACAGATTCTTCAACATCATAAATTCAAGTTCAGAGCCAGCTTACGAAGGTTGCACGACAGAGACGGAGCTATCTATAAACATGAAAATACTGGCAACAAAAGCTAACTACGGATTATCCGAAGGCGCATTCAACGCAGTATGTGGAACGATGAGAAATCTAATTGGGGGAGAGAATAAGATCCCTTCTTCTTTTAAACAGTCAAAAAAGCTCGTAGCTGATCTCGGAATGGGGTATAAACGGATTGATGTTTGTGTAGGTGGTTGTATGATTTACTATGGCAGTGACGAACATTTGACAGTATGTCGTTTTTGCAAGGAACCAAGATATCATCGTCCAAGACGAACAGAAAATCCTGCTTCTTACCAGCGAAATGGGAGAAGATCAATGTTTTACTTGCCGATTATACCGCGAATACAGAGACTTTATTTATCGGAGACTCTGGCAGCATAAATGTGCTGGCATGGTACACCAAGATCAGAACCGAATCGCATGGTTCACCCGTCAGATGGGGAGTCGTGGAAGCATTTTGATCGGTGCCATTCAAGTTTTGCGGCCGAGCCAAGAAATGTTAGATTGGGCTTATGCACGGAT
Organism: Rhodiola chrysanthemifolia; assembly: GCA_033675395.1. NCBI lineage: Eukaryota > Viridiplantae > Streptophyta > Magnoliopsida > Saxifragales > Crassulaceae > Rhodiola > Rhodiola chrysanthemifolia. The sequence continues at coordinate 38,650,565 of CM066204.1, forward strand.
GGATTTAATCCTTGGGGCATGTCGACTAAACAGTACTCGATCTGGCCTGTGATGGTAACACCATACAATTTACCACCGTGGTTGTGTATGAAAACGAGATTCATTTGGTTAACGATACTAATTCCCGGTCCCTCTAATCCGAAGAAGCGTTTGGACATATATCTTAGGCCTCTAATTGATGATCTTCAACATCTTTGGAATTTTGGGGTCGACACATACGATGCCAGTCGGAGGGAGAGTTTTAGAATGAAGGCAGGCACTCATGTGGACTGTGTCCGATTTCCCCGCGTATGCAATGTTATCGAGATGGTCAACACAAGGAAAACTCGGATGCCCCTATTGTATGGACGACACCAAGACATTCGTGTTGAAGAACGGCAGGAAAGTGTCGTATTTTGGGTGTCACAGACGCTTTTTACCAGCGAATCATCCATATCGGATTAATACTAGGAATTTTTACAGAGATCGAACCGACTTTGACGGACCAGTCCAGTTTCGCTCAGGGGAAGATGTTTACGAAAGGGTTAGAAATCTAAAATACATATGGGAACAAATACCTAATGAGGTTTTCGCTGGATTCGGTGTGGGACACAATTGGACAAAGAAATCGATTTTCTGGGAACTACCTTACTGGACGGATATGAAGCTTAGACATAACCTAGACGTGATGCACATTGAAAAGAATGTGTTTGAGAATTTATTCAACACCATGATGGATGTGAAGGGAAAAACAAAGGATGACGGAGTGAAGTGCAGAAAAGATATTAAGTTGTATTGTCGTAGACCAGAATTGGAACTGAAAAATTATGCCGGTCGTCTTGTAGCAAATAAGGGTAAATATCAGCTTACAAGAGAATACGAGACCCGTGTACTTGTTTGGGTGAAGTCTCTGAAGTTTCCTGATGGATTTTCCTCTAATTTGGGAAATAAAGTGGATATGAGCACACACAAACTAGTAGGTTACAAGTCTCACGACGCACATATTTTCATCGAGCGACTCATGCCCATCGCGTTCAAGGGTTTTTTACCAAATAAGATATGGGAAGCTGTATCAGAGTTGTGTACGTTTTTTCGAGATATCTGCGCATCTTCCCTTGAAATTGAGCGAATGGAACAGTGGCAGGCAAGCATATCTACGACACTGTGTAAGCTGGAGACCATATTTCCACCATCATTTTTTGACTCAATGGAACACCTCCCAATTCATTTGGCCGATGAGGTGCTACTTGGCGGACCAATACACTACCGTTGGATGTATCCGTTTGAGCGTTTCATCTACCGTCTTAAAAATTTGGGCCAGAAGGGAAACAGAGCCGAGGTGGAAGCAAGCATTGTTAACGCATACTTACAATTGGAGACTTCGTATTTGGGATTCGACTACTTGGATACCGAGTTAACGACTAACGACATACGCTTAAAACGAAATGAGGTTGCAACATCAGATTTCGATGATCCACAGATTTCTATTTATAATTACCCAGGAGTTGGTGGCAGTAAAGTTAAACGGAGGGTATTAGGAAGCGAAGAATTCAAGAAAGCAACGCATTACATATTTAGCAATACGCCTGAGCTTGAACAGTATTTGGAGTTATTTGAGACCGGCTTACGACAAAGACGGCCACGATTAAATGATCAGCAAATATACAATGCTATATTAACGGAATATCCAGAATGGTTGTCCTCCCATGTAAGTTAATCATTCTACATTTGTTAATTAATTGCCGATGTCGTTAATCGTCATACATAATTTGATGTTTAGGTGTGGGAGCTCGGAGAAACATTAGCCCTACCACAATGGATTCACTACTTGTCCGGTGGATTTCAATCAGACGTCACGTGTTCGGCGACATACAAAGTGAACAACTACAAATTTCACATTGAAAGCCACGGTGAAGGGAGAAACACGGTGAACAGTCACGTTTACGTGAAAGGAATGGAGGGTACACACTACTACGGAGTGATTGAAGAAATAATACATATCAGATGTAGAACCAACCATCGCCTGAAGGTTGTCTTGTTCAAATGCCGTTGGTACGACCCTCAGTTTGTTAGATCATACCCGTCTAACGGGATTGTTATCGTGAACACTCACAGACCATACCCCCGTTACGACCCTTACATTCTTGCCCAGCAAGCGGTCCAAGTTTACTATGTGACGTTTCCGGGGTTAGCAGGACAAAATAATCAAGGTTGGGTTGCAATTTGTCCTGTGAAACCTACAAATGCAATAGACATGGAAGTAGCAAATGTCCCGTTCCAAGACGACGGTGAAATGGGAGTTGAACTGCCTGTATTGCCGATAACCGAAATCGGATCCGGGAACCTCGCTGATGATGAAATATACGAGTACAGCGAAGGAGACAGTAACGACGACCACGTAGCTGATAATCCATATACAGAAGAGGAGTCTGACGAGTCGTCGTGAATAATTCATGTAAATTGACATATAAATAATTAATTGTATGGTTTCAATTTTCATTTGCCTCAAGTATGAAATACGTAAATCTAAAATGTCTGTTTGTAAGTATAGTGTTATACAAATATGACAAGGGCTGTCCACGTGTATACAAATAATTTAAGTTGTCATACAAGTTTTAATACTACAGCGCTTTTTTTAATAAAACGCCGTAATAAATGTACAATACGACAGCGCATGTGGAAAAAGGGCCGTGAAATAATGTGGTACGACAGCGCCTCTGTAACGAAAGCGCCCTTGTAAGTAATTAAAACAGCGCTTATAGACAAAAACGCTGTTCTATCCAAACTACGCCCACCGTGTATACTAATAATTTAAATTGTCATACAAATTTTACTACGACAGCGTTTTTAAAGAATAAAACGCCGTAGTAAATATACAATACCACATCGCATATATACAACGCGCCGTGAAATATGTATGTACGACAGCGCCTTTGTACGAAAGCGCAATTGTAAGTTGTTACAACAGCGGTTATGTATTAAAGCGCTGTGGTATTCCAAACTAAAAACGCCCGCCGTAATCGCCCGCCTGAATTCCTAAAACACATATCATTAACTCTTGAATTAAATAAATGACATGCGTATTTTAATTTTTATGACATTTGGTAATTGGTACAACCCCAATTTCTCCGTTCTTCTCTCTTACAAGCGGCTTCCAGAATTTGCCCGGATTTCTGTCCAGAAGTTGCGTCGCCCAGGTATGGAAACTCCTTGTCTGCCTATCGGCGTCTTACTCCCGTCAGCTTAATGTTGTAACCACATTTAGGGTTTACTGCCTTTATCAGTGTATTGTAAATTGATTGAATCGAAGACCGAGTACGCTCTATGTTGAATTCATTATACAGTTCACTTGTAATGAATATTGAGGAAACAATTTGTGGTTGGCAGTGAAAATAGTCGACTGTTGGTTTGCTGCGTCGATTTCATTTTCTGATTAACATCAGTGGTTTTAAATGGACGTGGCAGGGATATGGGACCACAGAAGAGGAAGGGTTTAGCTACAAAGAATACCAGGACTCGTATAGGTACCGGCAGCTCCCAACAAACTCGGCTAACGGATGTACGCCCACCGAGACAGTCGAATCATGACATTCCTTCACCTCGGGACAATCGGCAGAATCCAGAAATGTCAACACATTCTATTCCAGTACATGATCCTCCAGCAGCGAGAATGGGGGCCGATGACCGGCAACGTACAACATCAACAGGGGACATACATCCAAGTCAGGATGTGTACAGACCTACTATAGATTCACAATCCGCTGGCCATAATCATATGGATGACGCCCAACCTATACAGGAACCAGACGATTTCGACATGGACGAGTTACTGAATGATTTGGTGGGGCCGTCGATGGGGAACATGGAAGCGAATTTGGAAGCCGACGGGAGGGAATCACCTGACGAATATGATGACGATCACGATGACTCAGTTAGGCCCGAATTCATCAGAGGTGGGACTTCGGGCGGAGGCGGAGTAGGTGAGGAGACACCCTTGGGCTCGATGCCACATGATTCTCGTCCTTGGATCACTCCAGCTGGTGATGACAAGTGAGTATTCAAAAGTAGTACAAATATTTATACCGAATTTTTTGGAGTAACCATATTGAAAAATCTTTTAACTTGTGATTCGAGCTTTGACCCCCCGTCAGCTGTTAAAAAAATCGGGCTCCAATGTATTGGTCCTGGTTTTAAGGTTGGTTGGACGACGATGGGGACGTGTGATCCACAAGCTCCAGTGAAGTGGTTTCGGCACTTTAAGGTAAATTGTATTCTAATTTGATTTAGTTGCTTAAATATTTTTCTACTTTGTTTTCCTCAAACGGATTATTGTTAATCTGAAGCTTTATTACAATGTTTCTACTAAAAGGATTTTTTTAAATAAATATATAATATATTTGTGTAGAGCTTGTACCGGTGGGATCCGATCCACACCGACCAAATTGAGGCTAACTTCAGGACGAAGGCAGCAAAGATACTACAAGATACTTGGAGGGGTTTGCGAACCGGGGCGACTAAGGGCCCGAAATGGTTGACCGAAGATCACAAAGTTGCGGGAAAGGCTCGATTTAACACGGACCCTTCATTCAAAGCCCGCAGTGAAAAGAACAAACAGTCGTATTCAGCCCGACATTCCAGAAACGGCCCAACATTGCACGCCTTTGGGTCTAGACCAGCACACTTTCACTTTGCAAAGCTGGTAATTCTGATTAATATAAAAATGTTAAGCCATTATCAAAATCAATTATTGTAAGACATTATCATTATATTTGCAGGAAAAGGATAATCAAAGACAGGTGTTGCCAACTGATATATTTGACAAGAAATACAAGCGGAAGGATGGGACGTATTTGATACCCGACGGGGAGAACAAAAGGGTATATTACACATACCAATGAAATATGTTTATTAAATTTGTTTACCTTAATCTTCTATTGTATTTTCTTATTACATTTGTTTCCTAATTTCAAAATATATTTGTTTCAGAAAGAACTTGCTGATGCTGAAAATGTGGTACTGAATGGTCGCGTCGGGGATGAAAGGGTACCGGATGAAAAGTTGGTAGAGGTCGCTGCATCTGTCATGGGAGTTCATCCGAGGTCGGGGATACCATATCTTTATGGTCCTACAGCGACATTAGTATCGGACAAGTTCTCTTCGACGGGCAGTCCGTCGTGTGCAAGTTCTCAGAGAGTAGCGAGGGGCCAATCATCGGACAGTTACACTCAGGAGCTGATGCCGCGTTTAGAGCGTATGGAGTCCCGACAGGAGGCTGATTTGAGGCGTATGGAATCCCGCCAGAAATCCTTGAAGGAGAGCATAGATCAAATGATGCAAATGCAGGCGGCGATGATGAGGATGCTTACTTCTACTATCCAGCAGCCACCTTCCAGTCGAAGCTCGGATGGAAACAACCCTGATCCGCGAAATCAGGTCTCGGAGGAAGACAACCCCAGGCATTAGACATTTGAAAATTGTTTTCACTCGAAATTTTTGATATTTTAGTTGCGAATTTTAATAATTAAAAAATCGAAACAATTATAATTATGCAAACAATTATAATTTTAATAATTAAAACATCGAAACAATTATATTTATGCACACAATTATAATTAACAATTACAATTAAATTGCGAATTTTAATTAAATTATATGCATGGGAGTGACGGAATATAGATGGAACATTGATGGAAACAAGGATGACGGAATGAAGATGCAATATTGCCGATAATATGCATTGACGCAAATTTACCGGAACAATGACGAAAATAGGAATGACGGAATTCAGATGGAGTCTCGATGGAAACTTATATGACGGAATGAAGAGGAAATATTGCCGATAATATGTATTGACGCAAATTTACCGGAACAATGACGGAAATAGTAGTGACGGAATTGAGATGGAGTATAGACGCTAATATTATTGACGCAAAGTTATCGGAAGAATGAAGGAAATATGGAATGACGGAAAAGTAACTAACCATCGACGGAAATGTTATTGATGGAACTAAGATGGAAAATGGACGGAAAACGGGCAACGGAATGAAGACGGAATAATGACGGTACAAAATAATGACGGAATAATTAACGGAATATCGACGGAAACTTAGATTGACTATATTTAGACGGTATGGTAACGGAGGATGGAAACAGAAAAATGTCGGATTGGTGACGGAATTATATGTTCCGTAATAGTGATGGAATTGGATCGGCATGTTGACGGAAAAAAGCGACGAAGTGTCGACGGAAAATGTTTTCCGTCGGGAAAATTTGCGTCACAATATTTGTTGACGTTAAGCTGACGGAAACTACACTTTTTCCGTCAACTTTCAGTCGGTTTTCCGTCTGTTTTTGGACGTCGGAAATTTACACAAAATTAGTAGTGTAGAGCGCTTGCTGAGATTCTTTTATCCTGGGAAGCATATTGTCGGATAATACCCAGCACCTACGGGCGACCATTCTGCTTTAAGGATAGCGGCTAGGACGTGACTGAATCACTTACGGTTTGATATCCTTTAATTATATTCATGTTTTATTTCAGTAGCTTCAATTCGCCTGTATATTCTGATTATTTGCCAACAATTTTTATACGGAATGTCATGTTTTGAGTGCAGTAAATAAAACCGCATAATTTTTGTTGGAATATGTGTCTACGAGTGTGAAGAAAATCAAGTCAAATTTGATCGGGTCTTCCACATCATTGGGGACTTAGGCAGATCATGGTATCATGGGTGGTTTGGGTGGTTCCAAACCTCACCTATAAATTGATGTTTAACGTTCCACTAAAAACACAGAGAAAACAAATCCTCTACGGTTTTCTAAGTTTGTTTTAGAGTCGGTGATAGCAGAACACCAGAATAAGTTCGATCAACAAGGCATTGGTGCATAGAGCACTTGCTGAGATTCTTTTATCCTGGGAAGCATATTGTCGGATAATACCCAGCACCTAAGGGCGACCATTCTGCTTTAAGGATAGCGGCTAGGACGTGACTGAATCACTTACGGTTTGATATCCTTTAATTATATTCATGTTTTGTTTCAGTAGCTTCAATTCGTCTGTATATTCGGATTATTTGCCAACAATTTTTATACGGAATGTCATGTTTTGAGTGCAGTAAATAAAACCGCATAATTTTTCAACTTGCTATCTTAAACTTAATAAAGACACCGCATAATCTTTCAACTTGTAATCGAATTCCATTTTTGTAATAAAATGCCATAAAGGTAATATTTAAATACTAACAAGAACCAAATATTAGATCATAAAACCTGGAAGCTTGTAGAAGTGAGAGTAAACTCTCCCCTTTCCACCGCCTTCCTTCACCGGCATTCACCTCGCCGACAACCACTTCTCCACTGTGTTCCCACGCCTCTCATTCCCTCCTCGTCTCCTCCCCCACTGCTGCGTCCCTCCATGGCAGCACTCTCATTCGCTCCTTCCGAGGTGTTGGTGCGGTTGTGGAGTGGTGATGGTGGTGGGTGGGAATTGGGCGGGTTGGAGGGGTTGTGGTATAGTCTGTTTTTGTGTGTTTATATTTGTCTTGTTTTGAGTTTCCTTTTCTCTCTTAGGTTTTTCTCTGCAGGAAACCTAAAGGGAGTGATTTTGTTTCGTTCGATTCTCTCGAATCAGAATGTTTAGTCGTCGTTATGTGTTTTTGTCTGCGTTGTATAGTTGTTTTGGGTTGTTTTTAGGATTTCGGTCACAGACTGCACTTGTTGCATTAGATGTTTTCTGTCGCCGGTGGTTCGGTCATCGTCCTCGGCGTGAGGCTAAGTGGAGTATCTCATTGCTCCCGGCTAGTTAACTTGGTCTAGCTCTTAAGTCCTCGTTGATGCCTTTTATGGAGTTCCGGTGATGTGCTAACGTTGGCAGGGAGCTGGTTTGTAGAGATCACTTGTGCAGTTTTCTCCAGTGTTCAAGGAAATTTGGCCAGCACTTCATTGTCGCCTTGAAGTTGATTGCGGTGTCACTTCTTCTATTTGGCCATATTGGCGTGCCTTGGATTTGAAGCATGTTTGGTGTGAAGATGACTAAGCACTGGATGATCGACGAACTTTGCTTGGATTGCTGTTCATGTTTAGATTTTATGTTCCAGTTTTAGTTGGTCGATTGTACTGCTGTTGTTATTTTCTCTCTTGTCTTCATGTCTTTGTATGCAATTTTACTCTTATCAAAAAAAAAAAAAAAAAGATCATAAAACATTTTCCCCAAATAATATAGCATGTGTCAGAATCAAAGCCTTGTAAACACGAAGGCCCAACTAATTTTTTATTTTATATTACGAGCTATCGAACTAGGAACCGGCCTACAATGCGCTCTTTATTTTGTGTATGTGGCCATCATGATATGACTTTTCTTTTATAAAATCATGACCCTTATCCCTTGTGCAATTTTCTTTCAAAATGATCTCTTTCTGAATTATTTTCTTCTATTTTTACATTGAAAATATTTTCAGCGTCTCAACTTATTTTAAATAGTAGTCAAATCCAATGCAGACACACAAGGGATAAGGTTCATTGCAATACACCATAGTTTATATATATGTATAAATTAATACGACGTAGTTTTTTATTATTTTATTTCTTAAATGAACCATGTCATTTTATCATTAGAATTGTTTTGCCAAGGCTGCAAATTGCTTGGTTGCACGGAAACGTAAAAGTAGTAATATTCCTACAATAATGTGAACATTTAAAATGTGCAAGTAACCAAAAATACAGGGAAAATGCAAGTAAACAAAGTAGGGACTGTATATAATAAATAGGAAAAGTCATGCCACGGATTGCCCAAGTCGACGCCAAAAAGTTTCAATTATGTCAGAGAAAGATCCCTAGAAGCTAGAACTATGTCTATGGAAAATATTTTAAAATTCTGATGCGAAACAGGTCGGGAACAGTTAACATCTAAAGAGACCTACCGGAAACTGGGGGATCCGGAGATACAAGGATGTGCAATGCCGGAAAAGAGACGAATCAATATGTGGATCAGCTATGAAATTAGCTGGGAGTCTGTTTTCAAACCGTTATGGGTCATGCCCAATCATGAGTTGCCCCAGTCCATGGTTGTGCCAAACCATAGTTCATACGGTGACCACCGGAGTTATCACCAGAAGAATCACTGGCGTCATCATGTTGAGTAGAGTTGTCGGGTGGTACTGAACCGCCAAAGCTTAACATGTGAGGAGCTGGGGTAGGGTCAGGTGATGCGGTTGGTATGGCAGCATTTGATTTTTTCTTGTCGGCGATGAAGCTGCCAGCCACTATCTGATAAATGTTCAAAAGTGGTCATAATGAGGAACAAATGGAAACATAAGTCTGATTATATCGTTCCTGTGAGTTGTTGTAAAAGGAGTTAAAAGGACACCTGAATGGCTGTAGCAGCAATCAGCTCTCGAGTAACGACACCTCCCACAACTCTACCATCCGGCCCAGCCAAAGTAACAGTCAAGTTAACCGTATTATTCTGACTCCCATCGCTGTTCACACAGCAAAGGGATCCTGACAGCGAAATGATCTCGAGTTGGCCCTGCAATATTAAGCAAGAATGAGAAGACACGTGTAACATTACAGTTTTCAGGAAACAAAATAGCCAATATTCAATGATCACGCAGTTCACTGGAGTCACACATCCATGGTTAGCAAAATATAAATTACATTTACATTGTTCGAATACACGGTCATGGATCCGAATACATGGAAATATAACCTATTTTAGTGATTATTATATTTACATGAAGCTTACTGATTAATGTTACACAAGCAATATTATAAACAGTGGCGATGGACTGAGCAACAAACAGTTATAATCCCCTAGATTTGCGACAATGCAAACTAGAGATAAAATAGGTAGATTTCAAAAGATTGTGCATCATATTCAATTATTTTCATCTATGTGACAATTTGGCTCCTTCAAGATTGATAAGAAAGAGAAATATTAATTTATTGATGTACGAGTAGCTGTCAGCCTGTCACAACTAATTTGCCACAAGATAAAATAAAATACATGGCACCAAAATGACACATGAAACCTGTCACGGCTCGGGTTTAGAAGGCCATGACATACCTAGACAGGGTCTGAGTCCAACAAAACAAAAAAAAAGTGGAGGATCTACTCCCCTTTATGATGTCAATCTTTATAAATTTATGGAAACTTCTAAACATCAAAATAAACTAAAGAGTAATAATAATATATAAAAGAGGGTTCATTTGTCAGAAAGCATTAGAGAACTTTTCTTTTTTATCTCCATAATACGAGTGCTTTCATCTTCTAAAGAGCTTTCATGTTCCACTTGTCGTCTTTGCTCGCTTCATAATTCTTAGTAATGTTCTTATAACTAGAAGTTTGAGTGAAGCTCAACACTTAGTTTTAAACACTGAATTACGCAACATCTGATAGTATAACTAATATGCACATCATGCATAATAAGATATCAAATTAGATATGAGAGAATATTGTTATTCAATCGTCCGTTAAGCCTTAAAGAAAATTCTTGACAATGAAATGGTATTAGATAAAAATATTATATCAGTACGGACAACATCTTTTATAAACTATTAATTACAGTTTTGTGTTTGAAGGGTTGCAATATAGAAGAGATGAGGGATCAACAACCAAAAAATATAGGACAACTGTCTGACCCATACGTTGAAAAAATTGGTCTCAGTAGTTGTATAGTAAAAAGAAGGTAATACAAAATTTTACACTATTCATACCTCATAAGAAATAGTACCGCCAGCTACTCTTCGAAGAGTTACATTGTGGACCGCACCATTAGCAGAAAGAATGCATATCGTTCGAGCACCTTCATGAGAAAATTCAACCATTTTTGACACTACATTCTGCAAAAAACAAGATATACCAAATATTAAATCAGAAACACACTGCAAAGTCATATCACCAATATATAATATACTGCAAATATCAAAGAGAGTACATTTTGGATAAGAAAACTTCAAAAAAAAAATTATGAAAAATATTTAAATCGATAAAGTCTCTACTAAATTCATCACGCTGTAAACAATTATATGCCTTCATCTAAACAAATCCAAAATAAATGAAAAGTATCATAAATTGTTATCTACCAGTCTAAAATAAAACTAAAATAACGCCCTTTTATGCACACATTAAAAGCACACAAGACACAAAACATCACGCGCAATGCTAACATTGTTGGCGGCGAATCTCATTCAGAAAACAGCACAATGTAGTGGAAGGCATTTTCAGAGTAGCTGATACGAACGTAGTTAGTACCGATAGTCAAAACAAACACAGAGTATCTTTTTGCATTGTAAGACAACAGGCGTTAAATTTAACAATTAAACGGTATGGTAATATTAGAAACAGGAAAGCTCCTCACAAAACACTAACAACACGTAGAGGGAATTTTCAAATCATATCGTACACGCCATTGATTTAGATATCAAGTGACAACGACACTGACATAAGGATACATGCTAATGCTAAAACAGTAAAACATCAGTCTACAGACGCTTGTCTGTAATCCACAAACAATGAAATCAACAACAATCTTGGCTAGATATAATCTTCATCCAAAGAATCCTCTAGCATTGCAAGAAGAAAACAACACACACAATTAAGCAGAAAAATTCATATTCAGAGCAGAATCACGCAGTTAACAAGCTAGAGAAGCTAGAGATTCATATACCTCTCCAGCTGAAATTGCGATCACATGCGGTGTGAATCCCACCCCACCGGTACCTCCTGCTCATACAAAATGAACAAAACACAGTCAAATCAGTCAATTCCACAAACCAAATCACAATCAAAACCATAAATATGACAACTTTACTCACCAAGTGCGTCCATTTGCTTCTTGCCAGACCCGGGAGGCCTTCCGCGCTGCCTTTTCTCCTGAGACCCCTCCGCATTCGCCTCTCCAGCCTCACTCTGATAACTGACCACTGCCGCCTTAGATACCACCTGAGAATTGGAAGACAAAGCCAAACTAGTGTTATCCGGCACTACCTTCCTTGGCCGACCCCTCTTCTTCTTAACCTGCTCAGCACCAGCCGAAACAGCAGGAGCACGAGCAGCATCACTGCCTCCCGAAGCCGGAGACCCGTTCTGCTGTTGATGATGAGTCACAAGAGCAGCATCAAACGGCATCGGCGCAGCCATAGGATTGAACGAAAAGTTAGGGTTTTGCATCAAATTAGAGGCGGAATTGGGGGCACCCATCATGAACGCGTTGTTGGGAAAATGCTGGCCGAACGCGAACGGCCCCATCATCACTCCTTGCGGCAACGTCGGCTGCTGCGGCTGCGGTTGCCGGCCGTGAATCGCGTCTCTCGAATCCATCAACACAAGGCCAAAGGTGCCGCCTTTAGGCTCTTTCCCGAAGGTCGAAATCAAAATGTAAGGGTTTTTGTTTTGTTGACACCTGCTTGAGAGAAGATATGGACAAAATTCAAAAGGGAAAAGTGAAGGAGAAGAATTGGGAATGCAAATCGGAGGATGAAATTTGTACCAAAGTTGGGCGCTTTGAAAAGATTCTCTGGCAGTCCAAAACCACAGTAGTCTGATGAGCTGATTTACGTTACAATGATGCTACAACACAAATCCAGACAGAACGCAAAAACCTTACAAATTAAACATGTGAAAGAAAGAATTGATATTGTTTGTAAATTGTGATGAATACGGGGTATGTTTGTCTGAGAGGCGGGTTCAATTCCACTATATTTTCAGTGATTTTGTTTTGATGGTTTCATAAATCTGGCGTAAATCTAGGTTTAATTGGGTTTTTTTTATTTTCTTCTTTTGTACATTATTGGACTTCAAGGCTACTGTGTTTGACGTTTCACTACGGATTTCGTCTATTTGGAACGCTGGGCCTATATTGACGGCCCACGACTTTCAAATACAATTTGAAGATTTTTTTTAAATGTTGTGTAAAATATGGGGAGGAACATTTTCAATGAAGAACTTATCAAGTGGGAAAAGTACAGAGAAATTATGTTGTTTATGTTATTATTGTCATTAACCCGATAGAAAATAACATGTGTGGATCAATTTCTAAAAGCAAGTGGCAAAGTCATTTGTAAATACATATGATAGTTTGTCACAAAAAAGAATCAGACAAATATCAATTTTTCTCTTCTTTTGAAGTTCATGAAAGAAGAATCAGAGCGAGATGTGCTTTGTCTTGTGCCCTTTTCCGTAACCTCCTTTATTTTGATTATTCAAGTAGCATTATCCTTAAATAAGATAGTAAGATTTTCATTGTCCGTTGAAAGGTCACATAATTCTCAAATATGATAGATTATAGGCCTTAGCTACACACAATCACAAATTGCTTCATATAGTGATAATAATTTAACATGATTTAAAGAAGTGGTTGTATGAGTCTGTTTCGTAGAACGTAAAGATGTGGAGTTATCATCATATGTAAACACAAATTGCGACATCCATACCCATTATATCCTCGTTTTGAGTTCTTTGAATAAAATAAGACCGTATTAGTTGTTCCTCGAAGATATCTAAAAGTTTATCAATTCAATGTCTTTGAGTCGGAGAAGAACTGTATCTTTCTAGTAAATTAACAGAGAATGCTACATCAGGTCGTGTAAAATTAGCAAGATACATTAGCGATGCAATGACACTAAGATATGGTACTTCGGGACTAATTAAGAACTTCTTCATCCTTTTTATAAGGAGGAAATGAATCTTTTCTCACATCATGTGATAGAACAACCACGAGAAAACTCACATGATATGATTTATCCATGCTAAACCGTTTAAGGATCCTTCCAATATATAGAATGAACAATGAGAATGAGGATCATATGAGAAGTGAGATATGAGAAATGAGAAATAATCACAACCATTCAATATTTGACCGAACCGTCCTTATTTTTTGGATTTTTTAAATTTAAATACATGTATTATATATTCGTAAGGGCATTATTATCTTTATGCCTTAAACCAAATCTCTTTAATTTCCAAAACGAGACATGGATTCGTCGAACGATAATGAGCATAAATTTGTACTATATTTACGCTTAACATTTAGTTGATTTTCGATCATTTTCCTTATTCTTATGAGCTCTAACTCTATGATTTGGTTCTTTTAGGTAAAGAAATGAATTCAAGGCGAAACAAAGCGTTTTGGGGGAATTTGGGCAAAAACAGTGCAAAAATAGGCGGATTGACATCCCTACTTGTCGCGCACGCCCATGGCTCATACCATGTCCAAATGCATTGATCTTTGGCGTGTTGGAAATATGAGATGAAGGGCTACAATTATGTAGTTTGGACCAAGAGCAGATTCAATTGTTAAAGTGGTCAAAAGTTGCAGGCAAAGAGTCTATCTCACTATGCGCCAGTATTGCCCGTATCGCCTATTTAAGTGACACCGGCGATACTTGCCAGAAAATTTCAGCTCTCTGGTTTTTCTCGTGTCACCTAAAAGGTGATACTGACAGATGGGCAAAAACGCAACTTTGGCTAAATTTCAGAAAAATGCGAAGAGACATATATTTTGAACAAAAGAAAGAAAATGGTCTTCAGCCGTCACATTCATCATCACGAGGGTTTGAGAGACGCTTCTTCAAGGAAACTTCACGACAAAAAGACTCAAGGAATTGATCGGAATCGAAGGGATTGCAATTTGAAGAGGGACAACATCATCATCTACATCAAGGTTGTGATTGTTCTTCGTAAATTTTGTAATTTCAGTTCCGAACAAAAACATGAGTTGTATGTTCGCTTCCATGGATAGTAAGTAGTGACCCTATTTTGGGGTCCTACGAATCTTGTCTAACTATGAATCGTTGAATAAAACAAATATTTGCATGAATTGATTTGTCTTATTGGATTTTTATTTTACTTAGCGCTTAAACCCAAGCGATGCATACTAGGTGTTCGACGAAATGTCTAAGTGCATTGCGTTGAGATATTAAGTCAATAGCGCCGAAAGGGTGAGACTTAGTATCTGACAATTAAGTAAAATACACATTATAAACTCGGTGACTACGAGGATGGCCCGAGATTGTAACGAGAAAGGCTCGTTCTACGACAAGGACTCCCCATGTTTACGCGACGAGAGTTGGTAAATATCAGCGAGTTTCTTGATTCGAACCAATAGCGCCAAAAGGGTGAGGTTCGTAGTTTAAGGTACATTTCCAATATAAACCAATAGCGCCGAAAGGGCGAGGTTTATACTTGGAGTGTACGACTATTTTCCAATCAATATAAGCAAATCATGCATGCTAGATAATAAAAACTCTATTCAAACGTTAGGTAAGTGAAGTAGTTCCCCGAAATATCTCTTGAAATCGACAAAAACCTTTTCTCGTTTATTTGCAATTATAGAAATCAATCAAAACACGATTTGAATTATAAGTAGAAATATAACCTTAAATAGTGCAAAAGTTTAAACTTGCTCCCTTGGACGATCCGGTTGTTAACGGCTTATAAATTATTTGTGACATAAAAAATACCACACGTCAAACGACCAAAATTCAAATCCCTTTAATTTCGAGAACAAGATATGGATTTGTCACGACCAAAATTCAAATCCCTTTAATTTCGAAAATGAGATCTGGATTCGTCGAACGACCAAAATTCAATATACATTTACCTGTTGTTGTAGTAAACCACGATTACAAATTATGTTATGTATTACTGATTGAGGATGCTACGAATTTTATAATTTACGCATTTCGGTACGAATGCGGCTACAAATTGTTATTGAGGATGCTACGCATTGTGACTAAAGATACTACGCATTTTGGTACTAATGCGGCTACGAATTGTTATTGAGATGCTACAAATTGTGATTGAGGATGCTATACATTTTATAACCTACACATTTTGCTACGCATTCTTAAATCAAATCCCTTTAATTTCAAAAACGAGATCTGGATTCGTCCAACTAGCAATATTCAAATCGCTTTTATTTCGAAAACGAGATCTGGATATCTGTTCAATTTTGCTTTTTTATTATCTAATTTGCCATTAATGACGTATTCTCGTTAAATAATTACAAATATTGAATTTAATTTCGTTCAATCTGAGTCATACATGTATGGGTGTAAATAAGGCGATACACTCACGAGCTTCTAGCGAACAAGCTCGGTCAAAGTTCGGCTCGATCTTAAGCGATCCGAGTATGATCGTAACTTTTAGGCTCGTTTATTAAATGAGCCGAGTACGAACGAACTGGTGCTCGTCTCGTTTATGCTTTATGTGCTCGTTTATATACTCGATTAAAACTTACTTATATTGTTTGAAGCTCGTTAATGAGCGGGATTAGGTAATTTTATATACTTTTAAATGTTTTTTAGTGAAAGCTCCATTGAAGCTAGTTAAATACTCGTTAAAAGCTCGATTAAAGCTAGTTAATTATAAATATTATATTAAATTAGTTTAATTAAAATACTCGTATAAAGCTCGAGCTCGGCTCAAACTCATGAAAATTAAACGAGCCTAGCTCGAACACATATTTTTGATACTCGATAATACTCGACTCGAATTCGTCAGATTTTAAACGAGCCGAGCTTGAGCAACCTAATACTCGGCTCAACTCGTTTACACCCCTACGTAGATGTATTAGGATGAAGGTTGAGATAATTTTTCATTTCTTATATAACTTAGCCTTCCCATGGAATCTCAGCTCTGGACGGTGAATAAAAATGCTACTTCTTATTTGGTAAATGTTCAGTTTATAGGCAAAGACGGAATTTATTGTTTAAAGTGTTTCATTTGAAATATGCAATCTCCTTGGCAAGGGCATAAGGGATTCAAGTGACATTTAAATCATCAATAAAATTCGTGATAATGAAAAACTCGATTTTCGTTACCTATATAAATTGCATTGTTGATGTATCCCTCTTTCGAAAGATATTAACTTAAAAGATTATAACACAATCGATCAAATCATTTTAATCCATATAAAACTCGTTCAGTCATTTTAATCCATATAAAACTCGTTCAATCATTTTAATCCATACAAAGCTCTTTCTAGAGTTATTGAACACATTTTCCATTGGGTTGCAATACATAATTCAGGTAATTTTGGGGTTTACAACACATTTTCCAATGTCATTATCAATTGTTCATATAAAATAATCTGCCGCGCAATCCATTAAATGACATTCTTATTAAAAAAATTCATTTTCATGATTTTTTTTATTGGGGTTTACATGACATATCTAGTCATCACATACATTACATGTTTGTATTTCTAGTCCATTTGAGCATAAGTCACCCAAAAAGTTTGAAAGGGCACCACCTCGATTTGAACGTGAATCATTCGTTGAAACACAGACCAACTTACACTTGTAACTTTGAAACCCCATTGTTGACATACACCTTCATGGTAAGACTATAACAACACCTAAGCACGCCTCTACGAGAGGATAAAACATAACACACAAACCTCCACAAAGAGGGAAAAAAGGAAAGAAAAGAGAACAAACATTCATAAAGGAAGGAAAGGTCCACACCATATTTAAACTAGGAAAATCAACAAAATTATGGAAGGAAAATATCATGATGGGGTCTGAACCATTGACCTTGTTGCAAGTGTTCTATCAATTCAACCACCACTTTATTGATCATTTTCATGATCTTAAATATATATTATATGTTCTTTTTTTTTCATTTTCATTTTATTTCCACGTAAGGTTAAAGTACATGTCCCCGATGTAAAATATTACTCCGTAAATAGATGTCCACTTCTTATTGAATACATATCAAATCCATCATCCGTATTCAGAAAATATTACAAAAATTACTGAGCAAGAAATTCCTAAGCCTTGCAAACTGAAAACGTCCCTTCAAAGCACGTGACTATGAGCACCCGGAGGGTAGCCTCCTCCTAGCGGGTAACTCGGCGCAGCCGCTGCACCCATCACAGGCGTAGTCCCCATCCCAGCCGTAGTAGTCCCATGCGAGTGCAGAGGGTTAACGGTGTGGTGATGATGAGTTAGCTTGGAGTCGAGTTTCTCACCAGCGTGCAGCGCCTTTTCCTCATGTAACTCCATCTTAGCTTGAGCTTCCTTGGCCTTGCGCCGCTCGTGCGCTATGGCTGTCTCCTCCGACGTCTTCGCCGTGGCCATCTCTGCTTTTTCCTCGCCTCTGGCCGCGCACATCTTCACTTTCTCCTTGGCCGCGCTCGCCATGTTGCTCACCTTCTCCTTTGCCGAATGCATATTTCTAGCTCTCGACTCTCGAGTAAGAAAGTATGTTCTTTAATGATTAATTAATGGAGCTCTGCCGGATCTCGTGGTCATCTTGTTTGTGTATATGTATAGAGGTGATGAGTTGTGGGGTGAGGTGGCGGATAAGGGGTATATATATATGAAGTGAGCTTGGTGGCTCGACACGCACTTTGACAGATGTTACACATGCAATAATGGATGTATGGGTGTGAGACCTGTGTCAAAACAGATGGAACAAATTATTGTTTGTTTGATTTATTTAACATATCACAAAAATGTGAGGAGTACAAAAAAGGCATGTGATATGATAAGTAAATGGGAATAACACTACACCATTTTGCTTGCTAGGCGACTGAATCAAATGAGTCGCCCAAGTTCATTTTTAGTCGCCCAGGAACATATGTGACTAACCGTCTGTCGCCTAAGGGTAGTGGCCCATCTACGGTGGCCCAAGTATGCAGGCGACTGAAACTAATATCCTCTGTCGCTGAAGTACGTAGGCGACGGAACCTAATTGGGTCTGTCTCCTGAACTATAGGCGACATATTCATATGGTTATGCCGCTCAAATGGTTGGGTGACTGAATTAAAGTCAGTCACAAAAGACTTTAAGTAACTTACTTTGGATGTCACATAAACATTGTAGAAAATCCACTTTTCTGTTACATTAAACATCCTTATTTCATAATAAACTAAAACATGAACATGTTACATTATAAACCAGCATAGTAGATTACTTTCAAAAACATACATAATTCAACTACAAGTGCCAAGCGTAATAAAAAAAAAACTACAAGTTCCAAGCAACCATCAAAATATAAAAGTATTCATCATACGCTTCTTATACTTAATTTTATTCATCTTCTTCCGCTTCTTCGTTGTACTATCAGCCCACGTCTTCCCCGCTCACCAACCCCACCTTTCATTAGAAGTAGGGCTAGACTCGGTCCTCTTATCACCAGCTCCACGCAGATACCCTTATCTCGATAGGTTTCTCTGCAACTTCTCCACACAAAAACCACCTCAATTAGTATGTGCTACTCATCATAGTAATCATCTGAATTAATATATAAACAGCAGCTTTTGAAAAAGTGTAAATAAAAGTTAATACTCTCAATCACATTAGAAACCACTACTATAAAAATTACATGTAACAATTTGCTAATTACCAAAATAATGCGTTATTTTTACCGCAAATGTTCAACTTGGCCTGCTTAAGTGCATCACATCTGTTGAGATCTTGTAGTTACTGCCTTCCTTCTGATTTACCAGCTGGGGGGTTTGGCTTGTCAGGTTTGTTATCCACCTCGCTTAGTGATGTTGTTGCCTTTTTCTCCTCGTTTGTTTCCAGTAGATTCTTTTTTGACCTCTACGACAATCACTTCAAGTTATCAAACTCAGATATCAAAACCAAACTTCAAATTTCAGATAAAAAACTAATTGCATTATTAACCCATAAATAACTATATATACCACTGATAACAAAACTAAAGCAACGTGTTATGCCTTGTATCAAAGCTAATTTCCAACTCCAAACAACAAAAACAAACCCAAAATGCAATAATCATCGCCAACACACAACAAAACCGAAGACTTGACACACATACATCTACAACCCAATACGAAATTCAATAACAATCACAACTTTATTTTCAAAACGCTCAACTCACCACTGCTATCACATGGCTCGAAGTCCATCGCCAATTTGCCCTCAAACTGATTTCGCCGAACCACTGCTATCACAACCCTAGCTTCCCCCGAATCAACAATCGGACTAACTAGGATGCGTTGGAGGCGGAGGAGGATCCGACTACAACTTGGTCTCGTGTATATCGAAGACGATGGCAAGATGATGCGTGATTAGGCCGGGTTCGTGACGATACGCGTCGGAGTGGAGATTGACGAAAGCGGCGGCTGTGTTTGTGAAGATGAGAATTGAGAAGTATGTTTTGTTTTAGGTCCAGAGGTTGAGTGGAGAATGAAGTTTATCGGGCTGAGGCCCATTTTTCATTGAAGCAATTTCTTTTTTGTTATCCCGCCAAATTGAAAAACAAAGGAATTGAAACGAATTCACCAAATTGAAAAAGTTAAACAATAGGCAGGTGTGCTTTTGTACTGCTGTGTTTGTTTGTTTTGTAAGTGTGGCATTCAAAAAAAAAAGTTAAACAAATTGAAACGAATTCCACACCTGACCAACAATAATCTTCATAATCACTTTAAACTAATTGAAAGGAATTGGTCCAACATACACTTCACCAAGCACTTTAAACTAATTGAAAACTTAATAATCTTCATAATCATTTTCATCATCATCATCTTCATCATCATCCTCATCCTCTTCATCATTTTCATCCTCTTCATCATTGTAAGTTCCTCTTTGCGCCACCAAGTTAACAACTTTACAATTATCGACTGCTTTTGCATCGTCTAAGTAAAATACTTGTTGTGCAGTCGTTGGGACTTATTAATGTGCACTACAAATTTTTGCACAAGTGTACGACAGCGAAAATTCGACGTAAAGCAGTCGAAAATGTGTCGTAATGCGTCAGATATGCGATGCGTTTTTGATTTGTCGCACAAACTGCCGTTGCAAGAATTGTGCGACGGTTTTGCGGTACATATATGCGACAGCTATACGACGGTTTTACGTCAAAAAAATTAGGGCGTCGCACAAATGTCTCCTCTCCGTCGTACATTCTGTACGACAGCCATATGACGGCTTTGCGTCATAAATATAAGTGTGCGACGACAGTGAGACACACATGCGTCGGAAATTAAAATTACAATTATTCATTAATTACGATTATATTTAATTACAATTACATTTATTTATTCATTAATTAATATAATATGTAAATGAATAAATTCAGGAAATAATATTAATTTAAAATAAAATCACAGAATATTAAAAAAAATTACACACCAAATTAGATACTATTGATTAGAAAAAGTTTACAACCTGTTCCTGATATAATTTACACGAACTGAACATCATACAGTTTACAACATGTTCCTGATACAATTTACAACCGCTGAACATCAAACGGTAACAGTGGAAGTAGTTCAAAAGACCACCAAAAAAAACTTCCACTAAATTCCATCAGTGGAACATACCAAAAAAGAACTGGAATCCAAAATATAATTCAAACAAGTTCTGATAACAAACATAGGAAATCTAATCAGAATCTTCATCCGAGCTCACCTCGTCATCATCAAGTGATGGAGCTGCTGCGCTTGAGCCCCCTGCATGCTTAAGATCATGCAGCTGCTGCGCTTGTTGATTAAGCACTGTGAAACTCCCCCAAAAAATAGCAAACAGATAACTAAACCTAGTCAGTAGCTTAAGCACTCTCGAGAGTCCACGGTCCCCTGTTGGATTGTTTCCTCTTTTGTCGCTTGAGCTAACGTTCGTCCTGTCAATGATAGATGAATGTTAACAATTAGAGTACAGACTACAGCCTTTTGGAAAAACAATAATTCTGATACCTAACTGAAACAGGGAAACAGTAACACAGAGCTCACTCAAGAGAGCAATCATATCACTTTGTCGCTAGTTGAAGCAAATAGATACTTGCTCGTGACTGAGGATTGATGATTAAAAAATAAACCCAACTAAGATCATTTAGATTTGCAAAATGATAAAACTGCAAAAAGATAAATGAGATAACTAACAGAAAAAATTGAATCATAGACATCACAATGATAGAAACTTGCCATCAGCAAGCATGTAGTGAAAGCTTCCCTTTTTTATTTGCAGGCATACCCTAAACAAACGATCAAATAGAGTTTCAGGAGTAGTTCACATTCCATTAATACTTGAGCATGGAAAAAAAAAAACATATACCTGGTCATCACTTGCAACAGCCGAACCCTCACTTCCACTATCAGCACTATCAACAAATTCAATCTTTTATATCTTCTAACAGTTTTCCCAGTGGAAGAACAGATAAATTTAGGGTAAGACGCATTATGAAATAGATGTAATCATATATGTACATCATATTGCTAAATTCATATCATTTAGAAAGCTGAACATTCAAAACAATAATCATAGAAACCATGCCATGATATGCCATATCACCTTTGAAGGTCCCAAGGAGTGAAGAATTTTACAACTCTCCGGTCCATCTTATATTCTTGTTCGGACACGATCCTATAGAGCTGGCATTTGTACTCTATGAATGACATAAATGAATTAGTGGTTAGATAAAAAAGAGCATAAACCTCAAGAGAAGAAAACTTTGAGCTTTTACCAATCCTAGAATCGGGCAGCCATTGGTTAGCTCAAACCAGCAGACATATCAATGCTAATACCATGGCCATTCCATTAAACATCTTTGTCACACTTTCCATATCCTTCCCAAACCAGCAGACATATCAATGCTAATACCATGGCCAACCCCTGTTTATATCATTTGCAATCGATTTCAGAAGGTGAGCAAAGATTAAGTTCACTATGACAGAATCAAAATGAGACAAGTAGAAAACACAGTTGACGATCGAGGAGTGCTGAATATAGATCTAGGAAACATACCTCGGAGCAGAGAGTTTTTTTTAAAACTAACCCAAAACCAGTTTGCGATTTCAAAAATAGCCCACGCGAGTTTCACATTTCAAAACTGACCCATTTTTAATGAGACCGGATTCCCAGGATCCGGTCTTTCACGTTTTCCCAAAGACCGGATCCTGGGAATCCGGTCTTCTGTGTTTTTTACAAAACCGGTTCGCCAGGATCCGGTCTTATGTGCAAACGAAACACGTGTAGTTCTCTCATTCGAACACGCACAGAAGACCGGATCCTGGGAATCCGGTCTTCTGAAAAAAGTGAAAGACCGGATCCTGGGAATCCGGTCTCATTAAAAATGGGTCAGTTTTGAAATGTGAAACTCGCGTGGGTTATTTTTGAAATCGCAAACTGGTTTTGGGTTAGTTTTAAAAAAAACTCCGGAGCAGAGGATGGTCGAGTCGCCAGTCGCCTCGCGGCTGTCTGCCGTAGAGAGGATGGTGAGATGGGCCGTCGTCGGACAGAGAGTGGTGTTGTGGCTGGTTGGGTTGAAGGTCCGTCGATTGAGAGTTGTAGCCGAGTTTGTAAGGGAGTGAGTAAAGGAGAATTGAACTACAGTCGCACAACTCGTGTCGAACAATCTATCCAAAATTTGTCCTTAAGGACTATACCTCAAATTCAAGATCAGACCTCTTCTCGTCAGCCGCAAGCACATCATCAACCCTAACGACACTTTTCCCTTTCTTCTCAGTCCTCACCGGTCGAGCCCTAACCACCGCCTCGCACTCGCTCTCAATCTAACTCTCACCTTTTCCCTCGCTCCCCTTCTCCGACTCGAACCCGTTCGACTGAAACGTCTCCAGCTCCTCTCCGAACTCACAAATTGTTCACTTGTCCTCCACCACCATACTTAAGAATCCAAAATTTCAATCCACAGTCAATTGGATCGTGGAAAATTACCTGTGATTAAACCGAATGGAGTCGCGGCTGGAATGGGCGACGTTTCGGCACTGGCCGGCGACACCGGCGACCTCCTGTCGGCTGCGGATAGAGAATTGAACTAACACAGTAATTGACTGGTAAACAAGCGGACTCGTGAAATCGATTGCCAGGTTTGAGCGGAAACTGATTTTGCAAAACCCTAGATGGTAAGGCCGTAAGGGGCGGAACTCGTTTCAGCAATTGGTATTGTGTCCCGAATGAATTGAGCGGTCGGATGAAAACATCAAAATTAAAGGAGGGGTCGAAATGAAAACATCGTAAAGGTATCGTACATGCGTCGTAGTATTTTGAATGTTATGCGACTTAAAAGCATCGTAAATGCGTTGTAAATGCGTCGCAAAGAAAGAGACAAAAACTATTAAGTGTCGTATGATCATGGCAAATATGTCGCACATTTCGTACGACGACTTGCATCATCGTACATAAATGTGTCGTACACTTATGCAAAAATTTGTAGTGGTGTCTACTTTTGATTAAACTTTAATATGGTAAAACATGTTAGTCACCTACAACAGTTTAAGCGACACAGTTATTTTGTGGCATATGATTCAGTCGCGTACCAACGCTTAAGTGACACACGTTGGTCAGTGGCATACGCGTTTGTCGCCTACGACTGCTTAAGTGACACACTTTGGTCAGTTGCATACGAGTCAGTCGCCTAAGACCGGTTATGTGACATACGTTGGTCAGTGGCTCAAGTGTCTGTCGCCTAAGTTTAATTAGGCGACACAGGTAGTAAGTGTGTCGCGTAGCGATTCTTGGGCGACGTACACTTATACCACTGCAGCAAAATCAGTCGCCTAGCAAGCAAAATGGTGTAGTGTAAATTGTTGTTTTTGCTAAAAGTCATGTTGTAAGTCATGTGATAAGTCATATTTATAATACTTATATATGGAGAGCGTTCGGTTGAAAAATTCTTTATAATTCGAAAATCAAAGAACTAAAATTTGCTACCATTAAATCAAATTATATCTTTGAATATGAATATGACATGTGTCCCTCCAAATATTTTTCTATATTTAAGCATGTGCACTTCATCTTTCCAAATGTGCATTTACACAAAAATCATTCCAAATTTTAAAAGCGAATAATGATGATAAAAGTGCTAACAAAATGTTCAAAGGTTCTCAAAATATGACAAATTCATTTGAAGGCTATTGTTTTTTTATTGGTGGGTACAATAGATGCAGTACAAGATCGTCTAAGTTCATTGTTATTATCTACACTACTACAGAACAGGCTTTATGCATCGGTTTTTTTGATATTATGCATCGGTTTTGGTTCCGAGCATAATGAAGTGTTGCATAATGTCAGACTTTATGCATCGGTTATTTTAAAAAACAGATACATAATGTATGACAATATGCATCGGTTCTCAAAAAAACTGATGCATAATGTAAGATTTTTTTTCTTCCATTTTTGGCCTGTAAATTGCTCAAATCTACCTGAAAATTCGTAAATAAATAAATACACTTGCTTATATCCAAATCTTAAATTACTTTTTATTCAACCAAAATATAACATTTCATACATGATGTCACTTTTAATGTACAACATTTATTTATTCAACAAAAGTTTCATTTATTTTTCTAGTAATGGAGGGCCTTCTTCTTCTTCCTTGAAGCTTTATACATGTAACTCTGAGCAAACTTGACAAGATTCTCAGGATGTGGGAGACGAGAAGCCAAACCTACAAATACACTTTATATAAGCAACAACGTCAACACACAATGGCCCATTCACGAGAGACATTAAAAATTAAAAAACTACGAGGGACAGAGAGCCCAGTAATGAAGCATAGAGGTCAGCAACTCAGGCTTTTACGATCACCATATAAATATGAGTGATTAGCTAAGCATCAAGCCAAAACTGATGTGCACGAAACTAATCTTAACAGGCCCAATAACCTTCATCGGAAGTTAGAATTCCTTTTCTTTATCAAATATAGAATACTTAACAAATTTTAAAAAGAGAAAAC
Source organism: Rhodiola chrysanthemifolia (assembly GCA_033675395.1). Taxonomy (NCBI): domain Eukaryota; kingdom Viridiplantae; phylum Streptophyta; class Magnoliopsida; order Saxifragales; family Crassulaceae; genus Rhodiola; species Rhodiola chrysanthemifolia. Next base: position 38,676,210 of record CM066204.1, read on the forward strand.
CTCTTCTTCTCAGCTTCATTAGGAATGCTGATCGTAAATTTGCACAGCGAGGCTAAAGGCTCCACAGCTTGAAGAACCCCACAAGCCTGATCAACGAATATGGACAACTCATCAAAGACAGGAAGTCGGAGAAAAAACTACTTGTAGGACACTATAACATTTATCCACTGAATTCAACGAGATGGAGACAAAAATGTATAATTTTACTCTTAAAGAGAGCTCATAAGAGCCAACAATTGTTACATGTTCATCATGCTTATACTTTTGTTACCTGAGTAAACGCCTGATACCCCTTCAAAATTTCCAAAACAATGGCTTCAGACCCAAATAAAAGTTAGTAATATTTGATATAATTTACAGAAAGCGGAGATAAATGGTAGTCAACAGACCTGGTCAATATCAAGGACAGTGCATCAAGGATGGTGAGCCATGTCGTATCAACCATTGAGAGGCACAAGAGAAGAGAACAGTCTTTCCTGTATGCTTGGCCGGTAAATCGGTATCACCTCTAGGTGACTCAAGCTACCATACATACAGACATACTGTAAGAAGTTTCTGTGATTTTTGTACTAGTGATAAAAATAAATACATTTGCGTGAAGTACCTCTACAACATCAATAGCTTCATCTGTTAAAGTAGCCACAGTAAAGATTACACCTAAAAGACCTTCAACAGCCAAAGTTATAGCATGAGAATCTTGTCAATACCATTGAAAGGCTAAGGACTGACCTTAGCGAAATTCAATTTCAAGAAATTCAAATCAAAGAAGTAAAGAATAAAGATCACACAAAAGTATCTTTCATTGAATATCAAAATTATCTAAAGCAGATGAAAATTGCATTAAACCATTGAAAGGCTAAGGACTGACCTGAAGCCGACATCCTTTAGCTCCGCCTTCACTCGTCACAACCACCAACAACTCCTGCCTCGACACTATCAGTTTCATATCATCAGAAAAAACATTTATAAGTCTAATAAAGCATCACTCAACTACAAATCTGTAAAGTCTCAAAAACAGAAACAACCTAAGCTATTGTTTCACAACAATAGAAGAAGATAACAACAATTGCTGAATGATCAAGGAATTTCATTAATACCTTTCGGACTGAGATTCCCATTCTGACAGAAAAATTCAACCTCACTACAAAAAATGAATGAAATAGGCAGAAACCATATGAGCTTATTTACCTATCAGCGGTAATTTCTGATAACTTCTTAGGGCTCCATGACATCAGCAAATTCCCAATACAAAGTAAACTTCCTTCGTAATTGGGACCATTAACAGTAAAGCCAGTGTCAGTATATCTAAAAATATCGCAAACATGTCAATACCTGCAATTCAGTGGCACCATTGAATTCTTGACCTATTATTCACTTCATTCGATGACGGATTAGGTTTGTTTTCCGGATATTTTGTTATCATTTAACCTCTTTTCTAGTGCTTCAGGTCATATATCACATATCTAATACTTTTGGATTGATCCGAAGCAAAGCAAAACAATTGGTGAAGATTTGGGCAAAACAGAACAAAACAGGGCAGATTAACCTTTCCGTCTTATTTTGCACGCACAGATCGCATATGGTATCCAAATTGGTTGATTCAAAGCTAATTCAAAAGGCTACAACTTTGTAGTTTACGACAAGATCAAATTCGGAGGTTAAGACCATGAAAAAGCCGCCTGAAGTCTCTGCCATTTTGCATGGCCGTGACTGCCGTGACAAAAACACAACGTCACGGGTGTCACGGCCCCCTTTTGTCCCAGTGCACTTTTGGGGCATGCCGTGACATGTCTAAATGTCACGGTAGTCACAGCCCCGTCGGAGCAGTTTCTAAAAACGATTTTTGGGCTTTTCGGGACTGATTTTTGGGGAAGTTTCCTAATTTCGTTTTTAGGCTTTTTGGCCTTTTGGAAAGCTATAAATAGAGGATTGGCTGAATTAAATCAGTGTGGATGAATTGCGAGAGTTGAGTGCGACATTGACCGAAGAATGAGTGCTTATTTGGAGAAAAAGAAACCCTAACTTGGGAGAGAAGACAAGAAATTCATCGTGAGAGATTCAACGAGCCACCGCGTCTTTACGGTTTACTCGTTCTTAATTTCTCTATACACTGTTTTTAGTTAATTTACCATGAATAGTGAGTAGTCTCTTTATTCCGGGATCCTACGGATCCCGTGCATTGTATCCAACTCTTCATGTGATCATATGAATGTTTTTCATTAATGCAAATCGAATATTCAATTTCATCGTGCTTAATTTATCGTTCTATGCAAGTATTTACATCAAAGGGTATGTTTGCATGCTAGATCGTATTTAGGTTATATACCGAAAGGTGGATGGGCCCTAGGGATTAACCGGATTGTATGAGAACCTTTTGTTTAAATAATCGAGATCGTTGATAATCCTTGGATGTGCGGCGTTCAACGATTGAGATTAATCTAGATAAAGATCCGTGGATGAGCGGCTGATCTAGTGTTATTTTGGTTTAATTCGATATTCGATAGCATGACGAATTACATGATAATGATTGCATGATTAGTGGGGTTAGCACGGGTGAAGTATGGATTCTGGAATTCTTTCTCTGATAAGTACAAACCTTTTATTTTCTGTTATTTAATTTCTGCGATTTTCACACCAAAACAAACCTCTTTTAATCGGAGTAGCTAAATAGGTCACATTGTTTGCTAGTATTCACACACCTGTTCCTTGGATCGACCCTTGGCTTACTAAGGTTTATAAATTTTGTTTGACTACGATTTGACCCCTAAAACACATAATTTGACAACTATAAAGGGTTAAAAATACGCGTGTCAAATTCCCTAAAACTAAACTCTCATTTCCATCAGTTGACCTAATTCACAAATTCCACCACCATCAACTTCCCCTCAAGCGCATTTGTTATGTTCTAAAATCCCCAATTGAATCCCTACCTGTAACCTTCTTCCTCCGAAATCGATCGAACATCAGACTCATTCCAAAACCTAAGTTAAACAGAATAAAAACGTACCGCAGTGGAATTCGAGTGGCGACGGCTGAACCTTTGGCCGGCAGAGGAGACAGAGAAGGCACGGCGTTTGGCGGATTGTTGTCGCTTCGATTGAGGACTGCAACAACAGATGCGAAGGGAAACCGTGCGTAGGAGGAAATTGGAGGCGAAGGGAGGCTACAGCAGCAGAATAAAGGCGGAGAACGGAGAGGAATCAGTAGCGGAGGATGCGCAACGAAGGGACAGTTGAAGCGGCAGTGGGCGACGAAGGAGGAACTAGGGTGAAATCTGAGTGTGAAATCACAATAAAAATGAAGAACGAATTATTATGCGTCGGTTTTAAAAAACCGTTGCTTAATGGTTAACCTTATGCAACGGTTTCATTATAAACCGATGCATATTGTAATTTTTTGAACCGATGCATAATGCCTGTTCTGTAGTAGTGCTAGTATAATTTTCTTGAAATTGTACCGTGGGTCTCGTGAGACACCTCCACCCATCCAACAAGTCTTTTGGCATCATATTTCCACCACCGAAGCGCAAGTCTCATTAGACATCTCTGCCAATCTGCCCTCTTTCGGCACCATTTATCACCACTGAAGCGCAACTCTAAACTCCATCATTTCGGAATGAAAATCCATGACTAGAACAGTCACTAACCTGCAAGATACAACTCATGTCCACGAGGGACGAATAACAAATCCACGCCTAGACGAGATTATAATCACAAGTTCACATCAAAGATGGAACTAACACTATTACAGACAGGACATTATGCAACGGTTCAAAAATTACATTAGGCATCGGTTCCACTTTATGCATCGATTTTTATAGGAACCATTGCATAAGATACACATTATGCAACAGTTTTTACTGAACCGATGCCTATGTGTTAAGATTAAGCAACGGTTCTGAAGAAACCGTTGCATAAAGTGAACAAAGACTAAGGTTTTCTTTGAAATTTTGTCAGTTAGTCGCACATCTGCGCCTCGTCCTCGGCATCCGTCGCCTTGTGTCGCACATCGTCCTCAGCCGCAGATCTGCGCCTCGCTCTCGGCATCCGTCGCCTTGTGTCTCACCGTCCTCAGTCGCACATCTGCGCCTCGCCATCCCACTCCTACTCGATCCCGCCGATCTACTCGTCGGCGAAGACAACTTCGACGACCAGACCGCCGCGTCCCACCTTCCTCATCTCCTCCAAAGCCTCACCGCATCTACCCCGACAGCGGCTATAATCATCACAGAATCCGATCTCTCTTTCCGCTCCCGATTCCTACTCCTTGATCCGTCTGACGCCATCGGCGTCTCTGGCCTCCTCGTCCTTCCTCAGTCCTTCGGGTACGTTTTAGTTCTATTCGAATGTTGTTCGAGTCTCTAACTGAGACAGATTTCTGGTGGTGTATTGTAATGTTTTTGTTTCTATTGATTTGAATTTAGGGCGATATACCTTGGAGAGACATTTTGCAGCTATATTAGCATTAATAACAGTTTCAAATTTGAAGCTACGGATGTTGCCATCAAGGTATGCTGCCTAATTTCAGTCTTATATTAATTTTTTACTCTTGTCTTTTCTCCTGGAAATGATCCTCTACATCTACCTTTACTAGAACTGGTGTTCTTTGTAACCATAATTGTGCCAGTTTTTGCATGGTGTTCTTTGTAACCTTTACTAGAACTGGTGTTCTTTGTAACCATAATTGTTAAGGTCGTCCTATAGTGTATCTGATTTCTTTTATTTAACATGTTTCTATATGAAAACTTTAGACTGTTTGTCAATAAATTATTCAGATTGAGATGCTAACACCGAAAGATTATATCGGCGCACTTATGAAATTGGCACAAGACAGGAGAGGTATCTTCAAGGAAATGAAATTCATCAATGAGAATAGAGCTTCACTAAACTATGAGTTACCTCTGGCAGAGGTATATTTGCAATTTCTGCCTTCAATTAATCCCTCGATCTTATTTGGTTTATGTGCATATAGGCCTATACCCATATTTTGTTTGTAGTTAATTCCATATTTTCCTACATTTTGTGAGTTAGTGTTTCATTAATTAATAATTTACAACGCTAAGTGTGCTGTGGCTATTTATGTACCAATTGGATTGCATCTCAAATTAGCAAGGTTACGGAAATCGCTAGGCGCTAATCTTGTGGTCAAGGTCCTCGAGGATTAATCAGTTTTTTATTTTTATCCTATTTTTATATTTGTAATTGAAAAATAGTTATATAAATATTATCTATAGATGCATTAGTTGACCTGTAATCAAAAGAAAATAGGGTGCACGCCAAAACTACTTGAGCACTAAACATGCTAAACTATTGCTAGCAATCTACATAGAAATTCAAACTAAATCATGCATAGTCCATACATACTTGATAATACATCATGAACAAACTAAACAATCCAATTTCATCTAAAAAATCTTAATTATTACAATAAAGTCCTCCAAGTTTAATCTTTAACATTTAGCTGCCTGAACCGATTAATCGCTGCCTGAACCGATTAATCGCCGCCTTGTCTGATTAATCGGCGCCCAGGCGCCACCCCGATTTTTTCATCCGATTTGGGTAAAATCGGATCGAATTCAAGAAAAAGGTTGATTTTAATCCTCGATTAATCGGTCGGTGCGGCCGATTTCTGGAACACTCCAAATTAGTCATGTACTCATATACTGAGGCTACTGAAAGCAGTCCATAATAAGTGCGCACCTCATTGTTGGATAGATTTTATGCTGCAGATTGTAGGAGACTTTTTTGATCAACTGAAGTCCCAAAGTACAGGTTATGCTAGCATGGAATACTCATTTTTCGGGTAATATCACTGTAGGATGTCATTTCTTAACATCAAAATTACAAAGAACTCACTGATACATTACTGTGTCAATTGGCAGAAATGTCAGCACTTACACAGACAATGTGTTGGAAGCTGGTCACGATCTAGAAGGACAAGTTAAATTCCGTAGGCGCTGCCATTTACCAAAAGCCTACTACGAACGACTGCTATCAAAAACGAAAGCACAACCAGCCACCAATGTGTAAAGATGATGATCCCAAATGTTTTCTCCATTTGGGATGAAGAAAGATAGAAGACGTGCGAGATGACATCGTCGGCTACTAGCACGACTACTTGTTTGAACATGATCTTTTGGCAAGATAAATTATTGAAGTGTTTACATTTGATTGTTATGTGAAGTTGTATGAATGGTTGTATTTTGAGTGAAATGAAAGTATTTTGATGTTTATAAAATGAGTATCCGGGAATTACATTTGTTTGCAATTTTTGTTTAATTTTTCAAGTGAATTTGAGCTATAAAACAATCAAAATATGCCAGAATTTTTCAGTATTTTATATAACGATTTTCCTTGAACCGTTGCATAATGATCCTCAGAACCGTTGCATAATGTCCTGTCTGTAGTAATGTAATCACTTCCAATAATTGGAAGATAACACTACAAAAATAGGCCCAAGTATATGTGACACCAAGATTTCGACGCAAAGATTTCTCAACCAACTCAATTACCATCTCGTCAAATTCTCTCTCCCATCAACACTCTCTCCCCTCAACACTCTCTCTCGGGAAGGGCGTAGAAGCTTGTCCAAGAAGAAGAGCGCGGAAGCAACACCGTCTTCTCCCCGGTGAGTACTCCTCCTTCGTCCCTCCTTCCCTCTCCGTGGTTTCCGCTGCCCTTCTCGGGGTTGCCGGAGTAGATGGGTGGGTTTGGAGGTGGCGACAGAGGGATGGCTTCCGGCGGAAGGTATATAAGTTTTGGCTATTCCCTCACCTGTGCTCAGGCCCTTTTCTCCTCGGTAGTCAGCTGGAGTTTGGTCGGGTGTCGCTCGACCCGTTTGTTGGATGGCGATGGTGGCGGTTGGGTCCTGTTGTGGCTCCGTTCCCATGGTGGTGGAGTTCCGCGGCGGGGCGGGTGCTGGCTGGTTGGCGTGACTCTGGACGGTGGCAGTGGGGAGAGTTTTGGTGGGGCTGCAGGGCCGGTGGGTGGTGGCTGAGCCACTCCTTTTCCGGTGGACTCGGTTTGGCTGTTCGTTAGTTTTAGTCGTTTAGCTTAGTTTAGATTAGTTTGTAGTTTTCGTTTTAGTTGTGATTGAATAAGTGACTATTCTCAGCCGGTCTCCGGACTGAGTGAGTTGATCTTCCTCTGCCGCTTGCGGACTGAGTGATAGTCGCATTAGTTGTCTTAGTTGCCCTATTTCCCCGGCTCTGGCCTGGGGATGTTAGTGGTTTTGATGAGTTTCTGATGAAGATGGGTTGGCCGTTCGAGGCCTGTGCGACAATCTGAGTTCATATACTGATTTCAGTCGTTGAGTCGTCAATGTCCAATATCTGTACAACTTTTCCTATCAAAAAAAACCCAATTACCATCTCACTGGTCATTTGAAGACTGTTTGATGAATGTATGAATTCCATTTTAATACATAAGTCTTATTTTACACATTTATCAACAACAAAAACTAACTAACAAAACGGAGCTGAGGACATGTTAAGTTTGACTTCATCTGAACTGCTATGAGGAAAAATTACAGACGTGTCCATGAAACGTACACGTCAAAGCCATACACCATACCCCTGCATGTATGACACGTGTCATACATGACTCATATAGCCTCCTTTGAGTAATCCATATCCACAACTCCACAAGAGTTCTCATTTAATAAATCCCTTGCAAGTTTGTACATTCATAGATTTTTAAACTGAGATATTCCATCGATTTCAGATTTAAAAAAGGAGCAAAGATGCATGCTGCGAAGGAGAAAGTGAGCAACATGGCCATTACGGCCAAGGAGAAGGTGAAGAAAGGGGCGGCAAAAGGCGAGGAGACGGCAGAGATGGCGACTGCAAGGACTGGGGAAGAGAGGGCTATGGCTCATGAGCATGAGAAGGCTAAGGAGGCACAAGCTGAGATGGAGTTGCATGATGACAAGGCTCAGCATGCTGGACATAAGCAGGACTCTAAGCTAACCCATAGCCTTAATCCGCTTCACACGCATGGGGTGCCTGGTGGAATCTCGCAGAATCCGGCCGGAGGGTACCCTCCCGGCTACATACCTTGAAGAGTGACTTTAAAAGATTGTTGTGCTTGTGCTGCAGTGAACTGAGATATTTAGATTGCTTCATGTTTATCGGGAGTTTGTTATGCATGCCTGAATAGTGAATACTATTGTATGCATCTTTGTGTATATCAGGTGTCAATCGTACTTTTGATGCAATTATCAAAATTCTGTTGTGAAAATGATGGATGTGGAGAATGATAAGAGATGTAGGGGAACTAAATGGAGAAATGTATATGAAGAGTAGTAATGTTATCTTATTGATATTGATATTGATTATTCATACATATACAAATGACTTCTTTATATAGGATTACATGGGACAATCAAAAGACTACGATAAAAAAGGATTAAATTAGTCATACGAAAGACTAAGGGTCAATGACATATCAAATGCAAAAGTCATCCAAAATATTTGATGTTCCCTTGAATGACATGTGTTTGGCAAAACGCTTTTAGACAGTTCGAGCAGGAGTTCAGGGGGAGTTTGAACACATTCTGGAACTAAGGAACAGCGTGGAGCAGACGCAAGAAGCAAACCGAAGGTTCTAAAGATCGAAGATCTTTTCGGTCGAAGTCGGCTAAAGAAGATTCAGATATTCATTCGAATATTTCCTAATCTGATTGATAAGTCGGTTGGCTGACTTGGCGTGGAAGTTATCAAATAATCTTCCTAAAGATTGGTAAAAGATACACATCGAATATTTAGAAATATTTCCTAAATATTTGATGAGGTTATCTGGAGCAGATTTGGAGATCGCCCTTGCATATAAATAAGAAGCTAGGGCGCCACAATCTGCATCGCTTTCAGAGGAATAATACACACGAGTGCATACTACCGATCGGAGAACGAGAGAGCGACGGCCGACTGTTCTTTCCCCACTGGAAATACATCGGCGCTGACGGAGCCTATTCAGTGTGCTGTTCAGGCTGTCTGAGAGTGATCTTACCGCTGCACACACCAGATACAACTGCTGGCTTTCAAGAGAAAGCAACCGAGCTTCAGAGAAGATCGAGCACGTTCGGACGAGAGGTTCGGACGTAGGGGATCAAGGTGAACTGCAGTGAACCGTGATTACAAATCTGAGAGACGGAGTAATAGAGGCTAGGCAATTACAAACAAGGAGTTGTGTAAGCGTAAGTCCACTTGTAGTTCTATACTCGTAATAAAGATTTGTGTCCCTTTAGGGTGTGGGAAACACCCCAGAGTAGGCGAAGCCGAACTGGGTATCATACTGTATGTGCTCCTGTTCTGTTCTGTTTGCGGTACCGTTTGCAAACGTGTTCAACAACTGTCTGAACACAACCTCGAAGAGTAGCTTGAACAGATTACAGTATTTCAATATTCATAACACTCCCCTTTGGATGACATGTACATTTAGTATGCCTCATTAAAATCATACTTGGAAAACCCTGTGGGAAAAACCTAGTGAAGGAAAAAGAGTACACAAATGTACATTACGCATAAATGTTATCTCATTAAAAACTTTATTTAGAAAAATCCTAAGGGATAAAACCTAAAACAAGAAAAAGAGTGTAACACTTGTTCTCCTCTTCAATGTGGCCATTAACATAAATCTCTAAGCTTTCGCATGTCAATTTTATAGACCAATTTCTCAAAGGGAGTTGTGGGAAGTGCCTTTGTAAACAAATCGGCTAAGTTGTCACAAGAACGAATTTGGCAATTATCAATCTCTCCGTTCTTATGAAGTTCATGTGTAAAGAAGAATTTTGGAGAGATGTGCTTCGTTCTATCTCCCTTTATATAACCATTTTTAATTTGAGATATACAAGCAGCATTATCCTCAAATAGCACAGTATGGCTTTCTTTGTCGCCTGAAAGATCACATGATCCTCCTGATATGATGGATTAAAGACCTCAGCCACACACATTCACGAAAAGCTTCATGAAGTGCTAATATTTCAGCATGATTAGAAGAAGTGGCTGTAATGGTCTGTTTGGTAGAGCACCAATATATAGCGGTATCACCATATGTAAATACATAACCCATTTGTGATCGCGCTTTATGAGGGTCAGATAAATATCCGACATCGGCGTATCCAATTAATCCTGATTTTGAATAAAATAAGCCCATATCTATTGTTCCTCGGATATCTTAAAATTTGCTTAATGTCAGTCCAAGGTCTTCGAGTTGGAGAAGAACTATATCTTGGTAGTAAATTAACCGAAAATGCAATATTTGGTCGTGCATAATTAGCAAGATACATTAGTGCTCCAATAGCACTAAGATAGGGTACTTCAGGACCAAGTAGTTCTTCATTCTTTTCTCGAGGACGGAATGGATCTTTTGTCACATTAAGTGATCTAACAACCATAGGCGAACTCAACGGATGTGATTTATCCATATTAAATCATTTGAGGACCCTTTCAGTATACGACGACTGATGAACAAAAATGTCCTTTGATAAATGCTCAATTTGTAGGCAAAGGTAGAAATTTGTTTTATCCAAATCTTTCATTTCAAATTCACTTTTCAAGCATGCAATCATCTTGGTAAGTTTATCTGGGGTCCCAATGATATTTAAATCATCAACATAAACCGTAATAATAGAAAATCCGATTTTTGTCATTTTTAATAAAAACACATGGGCAAATTGCATTGTTGATGTATCCATCTTTCAAAAGATATTCACTTAGACGATTGTATCATATTCGATCGGATTTTTTTAATCCATTTAATGATTTTTGTAATTTTATTGAGTACATTTCCCGTGGTTTTGAGCTACATGCTTCCGGTAATTTTAACCCTTCGGGAATTGAATATAAATGTCCATCAAGTGACCCATATAAATATGTTGTCACGACATCCATTAAATGCATTTGGAGTCCTTGTAAGATGACAAACTAAATAAAAATCTGAATGTTATCGCATCCATGACCGGTGAATATGTCTCTTCATAATCAATGCCTGGTCTTTGCAAGAAGCCTTGTGATGCAAGTCGTGCTTTATATCTTACGACTTCATTTTTCTTATTTCGTTTACGCACAAAATATCCATTTATAACCAACATGTTTGCCATTCTCGGGCGTTAGGGAAATTTTTCCAAAGACTTGACGTTTTTTAAGTGAATTCAATTCTGCCTCGATGACACTTTTCTATTTTGGCCAATCATTTCTTCATTGGCATTCATTAACCAATCTTGGCTCATGATCCTCATTTTCTTTTGTAATATCTAGAGCCATAGAGTAGGCAAATATGTTATCCACTATAATTTCTTTTCTATTCTACCTTTTCCCTGAAATGACATAATTGATCGAAATTTCTTCATTGTCATCAGTTTCAGGTATCTCATTATCTTTCAAAGAAGTCTCTTCATGATTCATATCATTTTATTTTGGAATAATGGTTGATGCATTAATTTGGTGATCTTAAACCTTTCTTTTTCTAGGATTTTTTCCTTAGACCCGATTGGTCTACCACGTTACTTCTAATATCTTCATCAGGAAGATTTATTTTGCAAAGAGCATTAACAGCTAGTATATGTGACTCGGTCACTGTCTTAACATTCGTAAATGCATCTGGCAATGTGTTTGCAACCTTTTTGGAAGTGGATAATCTTTTGAACTTCTAGTTCACATTGATTTGTACGAGGATCAAAATGAGACAATGACTCTGCATTCCAAGATATTACTTGTTTTTTTTCAGACTTTATTTAATCTCCCCCTAATGCAGGGAACTTTGTCTCATCAAATTGACAGTCGACAAATCGTGTCTTAAATATGTCACCTATCATAGGTTCCAAGATTTTAATAATTGATGCATATTCAAATCCCACGTAAATCCCTAATCTTCTTTGGGGTCCCATTTTAGTACGTTGGGGCGGAGATATTGGAACATAGACTGCACACCCAAAAACTCTTAAATGAGAGATATTTGGTTCTTTGCCACTAACAAGTTGCAAAGGGGAATATTTATTATTTGCAGTTGGCCTTATACGAATTAGTGATGTAGTATGCAAAATTGCATGTCCCCAAACAAAACTTGGCAATTTAGATCTCATAAGTAATGGTCTAGCTATCAATTTTAGACTCTTGATAAAAGATTCTGCTAGACCATTTTGATTATGAGCAAGAGCAACCGGATGTTCAATTATAACTCCAGTTGACATACAATAATCATTAAAATACTTGAATGTAAATTCTTCCGCATTATCCATATAGATTTTCTTAATTGTATGATCTAGAAATTGTGCTCGTAATTTAATAATTTGAGCAAGCAACCTTGCAAATGCCATATTACGAGTGAATAATAAACAAACATGCGACCAACGGGTCGATGCATCTATAAGTACCATAAAGTACTAAAACGGTCCCCTTGATGGGGAAATAGGTCCACATATATCTCCTTAAATCCGTTCTAAAAATGTTGGATATTCAGTCTCAACTTTCAGTGGAGATGGTCTTGTAATTAGTTTTCCTTGAAAACAAGCAACACATGAAAGATCTTTGGACAAGATAATATTTTTACTCTTTAATGAATGTCCATGTGAATTTTCAATGATTCTTCGCATCATTATTCAACCCGGATGGCCTAATTGATCATGCCATATTAGACAGCTTTTTGGGTCTATTGAATTCTGGTTTATCACCATATATGATTCAACTGAATTTATGAAAGTATAATATAATCCATAGTTGTATGATGGAAGTCTTTCCATCACTTTTTTCATTCCTGAGACCATTGACGTGATATATAAATATTCAACGTCATTTTCATTTGCCATCTCAACATGATACCCATTTCAACGTATATCTTTGAAACTCAATAGGTTTCTTTTTGATCTGGTTGAGAACATTGCATCATTAATGATAAATCGTGTACCATTTGGTAATACTATTTGAGCTTTTCCATAGCCTTCAATAAGACTTGATGCACCAGATATTGTATTGACATTAGCATTAGCTAATTTAAGATGCAAAAAATAGATTCTATCTCTCAAAATCGTATGTGTTGTAGCATTATCCGCCAAACATAGCGTTTTGCCATCATCTTTTATCGTAATTGAGAGACGATTATCCATGTCTCTTCAAAAACAAATAAATAAATAAAATTAGAAATACTTTAACGAGAAGTGGAAAAAAAGCATGAAACATAAAATATAAAAATACTTAAACATAAACGCTTAAATTTAATAAGTAAAACATCATCTTTTATGTCGTTTCCATCACTGATTAATCTGTGAAGTTCTCCATTAGTCTCTTTTAAAATTTAATCTCTAACATCTAAATGGATGAGATTCATGTAGGTCCAAATGGGTAATATCCTTAGGATCATCACTTAATTTGTTCAGTGGAAGTTATGTTAACACCTTTTTCTTTCACATAGGCTTAATAAAAATCAAGGTGTTTGGAAGTACGACAAGTACGATCCCCAATGATATTTTTTTTTCTTCATCATTTTATCATGATATTTTCATCGCATCACTTCAGTTGTGAAGTGATTCGTAACATTGTGAAATTAAACTCGCGTACCATTTTTATAATCTTGCAATTGCAAGTGTATATAATAAAATCAAGTGTTATATCATTGTCTTTTGGTGTACATCACTTCAAATCCTTTCAAAGGAGAGAAGGATTATTGATTCTCAAATTTCATATACAATCTCCCATCGAGATGATGCCGAAGGATATTTTAGATTTAGCCATCTTTTATGAACAAGTGCTTTATTTCCTTCTTTTATAGTATCTTAAAGATACACGTACGACACTTAGGCGGATTTCAATATCAATAATCAACGCCGAATAATCATTTTTATGCTCAAGAGTATTGAACTCGAGCTTCATAAAATTGACATTGCCAATATATGGTAAATATAATATGAATTGATTTCAAATAATAAAATAAACATCAGTCACATGTAAATTACATATGCATGACATAGGATTTTTTTTCAAATTAGGCAAAATTAGAATTTCGTTTCCCTTTCTACTCAATCTCCAAATTCGTTTTCTAAAATAGACACTTTTCTTAAGGCGCTGTTGTCAACAGCGCCTTATGCCAAGAGCACTGTTGGTAACGGCGCCTTATGCCTGGTGTCATTTTTATTTGATGTAATACTGATTTATGGGCTTACATGTCAATTTAAACAGCGCCTAAATTAAGGTAATTTCACCTATGTTTTTGTGTGATTGTTGTTTGGTGTTTTGTTTTCACGAGTGGAGATGGTGGGGAAAAGAGAGCGGAGGGTTCGAGTTTGATGCCAGCTGATATCCAGGGGCTGGGAAAATGGCTGCCTGATTTGATATTGTTAGTTTTATGGCATGTAGTTTGGCAAAACTTAGTGTAGTTGTTCAAGCTGTTGTTCAAGACTGGAAGAGACAACTGTCCTGTAACAAGTTGAAGCAGATGGAATGTTCCCTAATTCAGATTCGGAAACACAGTCGACCGTTGGAGATCAAGGCGGTTGCAGGTGGAAGGACAGAAGTTGGAAGTTTCCCTAATTCAGATTCAGAAACACATGCTCGTTAACGCCGAACTGGGTAACAACTTTTCGTGTCGTTTATTTTCCGCACTGCATTTATTTTTGTATAAGTTGTTCTAGACATTGTTTAGCACTCGACCAGAACAACATAACTACTACGAGAAGATTTTAATTGGTATCAGAGGAAACAGTCAACACACAGAGTGAGATCCGAAAGTTGTTGAGATGGATTTAAGGGAAGGGCAGAACATCACGCAACCACCGTTGCTGGAAGGGGACAAGTATGGTTACTGGAGGGTGCGAATGAAGGCATTCCTAAAGGCACATGATGAAACATTCTGGGAAGCTAATGAAGAAGGGTTGACACATCCAGTGACTATCGACGAAGGTGGCAGAACTGTTCCTCTCACTAAAAATAGATGGACTGAAGAACAGAAGAATGCGGAAGCCGCAAACTCCAAAGCAATGAATGCTATATCTTCAGGAGTTGATGGGAAGAACTTCAAGATGATTTCGACCCGTGAAATCGCGAAGACAGCTTGGGACATGTTGCAAATGGCTCACGAAGGTACGAAAAAGGTCAAAATATCCAGAATGGAGATGGTCACGTCAAAATTTGAAAGTCTAAGAATGCAGGAGGACGAGACCATAGCTGACTTCAACACAAGGGTACCTGACATCTCTAATGAATCGTTTGCACTTGGAGAACCCTTGAGCGAAGAGATCACTGAAGAGTGTATTGCAGACAAGTACAAGGAGTTGTTCAACCATTGGCTAGAAGGAGTTGAGCTGAACAAGAAGCTCCATTGTAGCCTGACTATTCTGAAACAGGAAAAGGAAAAACTAAGGGAGAAAGATGCTATCTTGGTCGAACACAAGGCGAAACTTGTTGCTGTTATATCTTCATTGAAAATTCAGATGGAGAAGGACAAGGATAATCATGCAAAGGCCTTGGGAGATTTGAAGAAGAGAAACGATGTCCTAAGCCGAAAAGAGGTACGTCTACTTGATGTTGTTTCAGCATTAAAGATACAGATTGAGATGGAAAAGGAAGCTCATGCCACAACGCTAAAACAACTGAGCAGTCTCCAGAAGTCAGTTAAGATGCTCAATTCCGGTTCGAAAAACTTTGATTCCATTCTAACGTCCCAGAGGATCGGTGGTGGTCATAAATGTCTAGGATTCAAGGGAGAAAGTTGTTCAGGAAAGACAAACTTTGTCAAGGCTGAACATCATGCTCACAGAGAACCTGCCAACATTCCTCAAGTAAGAAAGCAAAAATAGAACACTGTACGGAGAAGAGATGGGAGAATCTGCTACTACTGCAACAAAAGGGGACATATCAAACCAAGATGTTACGAGTTTCTTGCTTATCTTAGGAAGTGGAAGCAGAAGCCTGTTCCACAGGTCAGACAAGTTTGGAGAGTAAAACAGAAGGAGGAAGTTTGTCTATCTGCATATTGTTCGACCAGTCACTTGAAGAGGGGATGATGGTACTTTGACAGTGGAAGCTCAGCCCACATGACTAGAGATCCTAACTTCCTAGCCAATATCAAGTTGTTCAAGGGACAATCTGTAACATTTGGAAATGGAGTAAAGGGCAAGGTGATCGGAAAGGGGACATTGAAGGTTCAAACTTTACCACAACTCGAGAGTGTGCTTCTTGTTGACGGATTGGAGGCGAATTTGATCAGTATTAGTCAGTTGTGTGATGAAGATCATCATATTAAGTTCACCCAAGACTTCTGCCAGGTGCTGAACAAGGAAGGAGAATGCATGATGCAAGGTAGCAGATCGTTGAACAACTGTTATCTATTGGAGATTGGTCAAACACCACCTGAGACAACCTGGACAGAGTCTATATATGTGACTGTGAGAGACGTTGTGGATGCAATTCTTGTTCAAGGTAATGATGAAGATGGAGCTGTGGCAGACCCTGAACAACAACCCTCACCAAGTAACGTTATGCAAGAAGTCATGTTAGACAAATCGCCTGAACTAACTGTTGAGGACGCTGTGTCAAACGGAGGTAACCAACCTGTCACCTGAAATTTAAGTTGTTCCAGATGGATGTTAAACATGCCTTTCTAAATGGGTTGCTGAGTGAAGAAGCCTATATAGCCAACCAAAAGGTTTTGAAGATCCCCACCATTCTAACCATGTGTACCAGCTAAAGAAAGTTGTATATGGACTCAAGCAGGCGCCCAGAGCATGGTACGAGAGGCTGATGGGGTTCCTAATTGACCATGGTTATGTGCGAGGGGGAGTAGAGACGTCGTTCGTCAAACACACAAGGTCAGACTTTATTATTGCTCAAATTTATGTGGATGACATTTTGTTCGGCTCAAGTAATCAGAAGATGGTGGATCAATGTGTGAAACGAATGAAGAGCGAATTCAAGACGAGCATGTTGTGAAAGATGACGTATTTCCTTGGGCTGCAAAAAAGCAAAAGTCAGATGGAATCTTCATCTTTCAGAGTAAGTATACTAGGAAATTGATCAAGAAATTTGAGCTGGAGAAAGCTACTCACAAAAGAAATCCTGATGTTACTCATGTGAAGATTACCAAGGATGAAGCGGGAACAAGTGTGGACCAAACCTTGTACAGGAGTATGATTGGAAGCTGGCTATATCTGACAGCTAGCAGACCTGACATTGCCATGCTGTAGGAGTTTGTGCGAGATATCAAGCGAATCCAAAGGAGAGCCATCTAATTAATCTGAAGAGAATTATCAAGTATGTCTGTGAAACAACTGATTGCGGTCTCTGGTACACAAAGGATACTAGCTCATGTCTCATAGGCTACTGTGACGCTCATTGGAGTGGGAATGCTGAGGATTGCAAGAGTACATCTGGAGGATGTTTCTTTCTGGGCAACAATCTGGTGTCTTGGTTCAGCAAGAAGCAGAACAACATCTTCATATGTACTGCAGAGGCGGAATACATAGCTGCTGGAAGTTATTGCACTCATCTGTTGTGGATGAAGCAGATGCTGGAAGAATATGGAGTGGAACAAGATGTGATGACACTCTACTATGACAACATGAGCGCAATCAGCATATCCAAGAATCCTGTTCAGCACTCCAGAACAAAGCATATCGACATCAGGCATCACTTCATTCGAGAGCTAGTTGAGAAGAAAGTAATCACTCTGAAGCACGTATCCAATGAGAAGCAACTAGCGAACATCTTCACCAAAGCATTGGACAATCTATAGTTCGAGACACTTATAACCTCACTGGGTCTGTGTGTCATTGGCAACTAAGTTGTTCCAGAACAAGTTGGTCAGCCAGAGTTTGATCGAGATATACTTTGAAGAGCTGACATAAGAAGGATGGAACAAATTGATGTTATTATTGGTGTTGATGATAAAGAGTCACAATCTGATGGATAAGAGGATGTTCTTGTTATTGTTGAGAAGACGGACTTCATGGAGGTTGAGGAACAAGCTATTATTCCAGATAATGACGAGGCTTCACAGAATGAATCTAGCAAGTAAGATGACTCGCTTGACCAGTTGCTAGTAGTTGTTGAGCAATATGATGACGCAGAGGTGAATCAATCAAGTGATGATATAGAAGCCAGTGATGAAGAGCAGTCAGAGGTTATTACAGAAGAAGAACCGATTGCAGTTGAACATGCTGCTCATGACAAGCTACCTCAAAAGAAGAAAAAGACCACCAATGCAGTATAAGTTGTTGAACCAGCAGTTGTACCAGCTAAGCAGATGGATGATTGATCAAGCTGAGGATGGTTCACATGAGATGAAGTTCTTGCTGCTCGAAGACAAGCAAGGCTGCAGGGGGAGAAAAAACTAATAGAAAGAGGGAAGCAGATATGCTAGGAGTTGTTATTGAAGGAGTCGAGTTCGTGTCAAAGGAACAAGCCAAGAAGTGGGACGTTGTGTAAAGAAGATTTTTTTGTCCCTGAAAGGATCTTGGAAGCTGACAAGTACTCAGTCAAGGAGATTGTGAGCTTGCTCAAGGAGTTGGATTTATTTACCTCAGTTACTATGGCGAAGCTATGCGTGGAACACATTATGAGAAAAGTCATAAAAATCTTCCAGAGGTTTTTGGATACATTGATAGTAAGGAGTATGGGAAGCTAAGCATAAGAAAGAAGCATATCACGATCACTTCAGATGTGAACAATGACTACTATGGAGTAGAAGGTAGAGAAGTGTATCTAGCAAAGCCAGACTGGAACAAGATAGCTGCATGTATCATGACCAAGCATTAACAGATCAAGATAAGTGAGGACAAGTTAACAGATGCTCCACTTGTCCTAATAGCTGGTCATAGGCGCTTCAAGATGAAACACGTATATGATCTTGAAGGAGAAGTGACAGGAGGTCTTAACCGAGTTGTTATAGAGACTCCTGCAAAGTGACATCACATCTATCAGATTTGCAACAGTCATTAAGAACAAAGTGATATATGATCTGGAGGAGGAGTTAGTCAGTACCATTAACATGGTACTCCAGCTGGTTGCACGGAGAACGAAGGTCAGGGCTATGTTGCGTGACCTAAGGTTGCCGCAGGAAGAAGAGGTGGCACAAGAGGTTGACAAAGATGAGGAGGCTGAGTCCGTCGCCTGGTGCTCTGAGGTATCTTACTTGAACGCTACTTTTTATGTTGTTGAACCCTCCTTGCTCATTTGTGGCAAAAAGGGGGAGTAGTTTTGGAGTTTGAAAGCTTCTTAAAAGATTCAGTTGTGCTAGATTGTTAGACATGCTATTGGAGTTTAAAATCTCCTAAAAAGATTCGTTTGAGCTTACATGTTTTCGGAGTTTGAAATCTCCTCAAAGATTCTGTTGGTAGCTTAGTTCGTAGCACAGCTTGGGAGTTAGAAACCTCCTTCAAATATTCAATTGTAATAGTAGTACATGTAGATTACAGGTAGTTAGTTTTGCCAAAAATGTCAGGGGGGAGATTGTTAGTTTTATGGCATGTAATTTGGCAAAACTTAGTGTAGTTGTTCAAGCTGTTGTTCAAGACTGGAAGAGACAACTGTCCTGTAACAAGTTGAAGCAGATGGAATGTTCCCTAATTCAGATTAGGAAACACAGTCGACTGTTGGAGATCAAGGCGGTTGCAGGTGGAAGGACAGAAGTTGGAAGTTTCCTATTTCAGATTAGGAAACTTGTTTCAACCGACGTAGCACAACTTTGACGCAATAGATATTTCCTTTAGTGGATATGGCAAGTCGGTGCTAAGATGTTTATCGAAGATATCAAAAAAGTCGGTTGAAATATTAGGGAAGACTTGCGCTTGAAGATAACTTAGCAAAGAAGATAATCGAAGGTTTCTTAAACGGAGTTGAAGATATATGAAGGATTATCTACAAGAAGATATGTGCAAGGATTTAGGAAAGATTCCCTAAAAGATTAGGAAAGATTCCTAAAGAGATGGGCGGTTGAAGATTGGAAATCTTAATCGTTTAGGATTTCACCGCCCCTATATAAACAGAGCTAAGGTTCTCAATTCTGCATCAATCATTGAGCTAAACGCAGATACACACTCAGAGAGAGAAGAGAGAGATTGATCGGCCTTGAGTTCATTATTCCGGTGAACTCACGGTGGTGCTCTCCAGTTTGTTCCAGGTTGCTGTTCCAGACTGGCAGTTGAACAAGTTGCAGAATTCACCACGGTTGGAGAAATTATTCAAGCTGATATTCAGAGAAGGGTTGGAGGAGGTCATCGGTGTTAAGTTCATTATTCTTGTGAACTCTAACACGCTCGGATTCAGTCTATTCTAGTGCTCGGCAGAGTGATCGTAGAACAACTTGACGATACACGCACTGAAGCTGTTTGATGAGCATAAATTTGTACTATATTTATGCTCCACATTTAGTCGATTTTCAATCATCTTACTTGTTTATATTATCTCTCACTTTATATTTTGGTGCTTTATAGGTGGAAAACGAATCCAGAGCGAAATAAAGCATTTTGTGGAATTTAGGCGAAAACAGTGTAAAAATCGGTAGATTGACCTCCCTAATTATCACACACG
Organism: Rhodiola chrysanthemifolia; assembly: GCA_033675395.1. NCBI lineage: Eukaryota > Viridiplantae > Streptophyta > Magnoliopsida > Saxifragales > Crassulaceae > Rhodiola > Rhodiola chrysanthemifolia. Next base: position 38,696,722 of record CM066204.1, read on the forward strand.
GCTAGAGCTCATACGGTGTCCGTATTCATTGATCTTTGGCTTGTTGGAAAGCTGAGAACAAGTGCTACAAATTTGTAGTTTGCACCTAGATCAGATTCAGCCATTAAGGGTGTTTGAACTTGAGCTCAAGAGGTCATCTCACTATGCGCCAATGTCACTTGTGTCACTTATTTTTGACATTGAGCACTTTTTCCTGCTCTCTGGTCCGAATAGTGTCACTTGTGTCACTTATCAGGTGATATTGGCTAAATGGGCCAAAAATGCAATTTTTGCTAGGTTTTTGCAAAAAGCCGTAAAATGCAAAATTGAAGAAAAACAAAAGAGGGCAGCCGCCAACCCTAATTCTGGACATTCTCCACTTCCATTCACACATCCACTCACGCCTAAACACTTGGAGACGACTGACAGGCGTCGTCAGACCTCTCAAATTTAAATTTATATTTTCCTTACTTAGTGCTAGTACAGCGGCAAGCAAGGGTCGAACCCTAGAGAGCTAGTGAGGTTACTTGTTGTTCTGTAAAGAAAGCAATTGGGGGTTTGTGAGTGATTTGGAAACAAGTGCAGAAGAGCAAATAAAACGAGAGTAATTCAATCAGAGGGAATATTCAGTCTAGGGTTTCTCTTTGTGATACGTGATCAGTCAATATTTTGACTAATTATTCACTACATTCGATGAAGGATAACACTCGTTCTCCGGGCAAGTTGTCTCTATTTGATGTCTTTCTCTAGTATTTCAGGATTAAAAGGGATATCATCACTCCTTGGACTCGAATTGTCGAAAGAACGAAAAGATCAACGAAAAAGCCAAAAATGAGCTCTGCACCAGCAAGGCCCGTGACTGCCATGACATCCCATGATGGTCACGGTAGTCACGGTAGGTTTTTCACACAGAAGGAACTGCAATATTTGGACAGTGCCGTGATTGCCGTGACATCGACCAAAAGTCACGGTAGTCACGGTAGTCACGACGCCTTTTTAGCTCAGTACGTTCCCGACCTGCCGTGACGCCCACCAAGGGTCACGGTACCTTTTCAGCTCAGAGGCATTCAAGACCTGCCGTGACCTACCGTGACATGCCCAAAGGTCACGGTAGTCACGGCACCTGCGATAGAAGTTTCCTAATTTGATTTTTGGAACTTTTTCTGGGCCTTCATGGAAATTGATCGATTGGGCTATAAAAGAGCAACAACTAGAACGAAATTAGTGTGCTTATTTTGGAGAATAAACCCTAACTTGGGAAAGAAGACAGAGTTCATCGCGAGAGATTGAGGATCATCAAGCTACATCGTCTACGGTTAACTCGTCCTTATTTCTCGTTTATTACACTATTTGCGGTTTAATCGCCATGAGTAGCGAGTAGTCATCTCTATTTTGGGATCCTACGGATCCCGTGCGTTGTACCCAACTCGTCATGTGATCATATGAATGTTTTTCATTAATGCAAATCGAATATTCAATTTCATCGTGCTTAATTTATCGTTCTATGCAAGTATTTACATCAAAGGGTATGTTTGCATGCTAGAACGTATTTAGGTTATATACCGAAAGGTGGATGGGCCCTAGGGATCAACCGGATTGTATGAAATTGTATGAGAACCTCTAGTTTAAATAATCGAGATCGTTGATAATCCGTGGATGGGCGGCGTTCAACGTTTGAGATTAATCTAGATAATGATCCGTGGATGGGCGGCTTATCTAGTGTTATTTAGGTTTAACTCGATATTCGATAGCATGATGCATTACATGATAATGATTGCATGATTAGTGGGGTTAGCACGGGTGAAGTATGGTCCTGGGATTCTTTCTCTGATTTAATCACAAACCTTTATTTTTCTGCATATTATTTTCTGCAAGTTTCATCACAACAAAACCAAAACCTTTAATCATTCGGAATAGCTAAATAGGTCACTTGTTAGCTCGTACTCACACTCGTTGTTCCTTGGATCGACCCTTGGCTTACCAAGGTTATAAATTTTGTTTGACTGCAATTCGACCCCTAAAACTCATAATTTGACAACTATAAAGGGTTAAAAATACGCGTGTCAAAATGGCGCCGTTGTCGAGGAGCAGGGTTTAGTGTGATATTAGATTTAACGTTTGTAGTTTAGACTATTTGACAGGCCGTCGTTGTACCTGCAAATCTAAATTTATAATTCCTTGCTCTTGGCTATGGGTTAGTACAGCGGTAAGCAAGGGTCGAACCCAAGGGAGCTAGATGGTTACTACTTTGTTCTGTAAGAAAGAAAAGTAAACGATTGGGTGAGAGTAAACAGTTTAAGGAACAAGTGCAAATAGCGAAATAAACGAGAGTGTAATAATCAGAGAGAAATATTCAGGCTAGGGTTTCTTAATTGTAACTTGGTTTATCCTTGATTTCTAAGTATTTTATCTTGCTTTCTTAAGTGTGATTACTCCTGGTCAGGTTATAACCTAAGGTAGGACCGTTAAATCACTACGCCACAATCTACTCCTGGTCTGGTTGTAGACTTTTAGTTCTAGCAAACCTAATACTCCTGGTCTGGTTATATTAGGTTTAGTGCGTCTACTTATTCTAATGGGTCAGTATCAAATAAGCAGGATAAAGAGGGCAAGTATCACTAGGTTAAGATGTACCCTTTCGGATCTCCCCTTAACCTAGCAATTCGAACCGATATAAATTGCACAAGAACTAATAGAATGCAAGAACAAATATTTAAGTACGGAATCTCAAAACGTTCGTTACAATATTCGAAACCCTAGCCCGAATAACGGGTTTAGTTACACATAGCCATGAGAACAATGCAAAAATAATAAAAGGGACGATTACTTCACTAATGCCGAGAAGGATGAGTGACCGGCCGTGAGGGCTGAGTATGGCTGCGCCCGGCGGTGCTGAGCGGAGCACGGAGGAATGAGGGCGGCGCAAGCTAGGGCACACAGCCAAGAGAGGAGAGACTCGGTTATGTGTGTGAGAGAGAGTTATTTGGTCTTGTGAGCTCCTCTATTTATAAGGTTGAGAAAGACCTAGAATTGCCTAAATAATCCAAAAGATAATTTAGGCAATATTTCCATATCTTTCTTGCTTAATCTCCAAGCTACTCCTTTGCTTGACAATTAAGCCATCTTGAACCTTCCAGAATGTTCCAAAACCCTAGATTGTATGTTGCCCTAATTTCACATTGCTTTTGGGCCAGACGAACTGGGCTGGACTCGGCCGAAATCACTATTCACGCCGGAGTTACTGTTCACACAGGAGTACTGTTCACGAGCCGAAAAACACTGTTCACGGCCCTCCTTTGGGTCTGTTCTTCAATTGCGATGTTTCTGGCATGAAAATGCCGTCTTTTAAGCGCGATTCCTCCTAGAGCTTCCAAATCACCTGAAACACGAAACAACACTAAGAAGTAACTGTTCGCATAATAAAGTGCTGGAATTGGTGGGATTTAATGATTCGATGAGTCATATAAATACGGCTCATCACTATTCCACCTTATTTGTTATCTGAAATTTCTGCCTTAATTTCTTCACTCACGGGGATTCTTGGCTCTTGCAGGTACTAGCTAGTTCATGCCAAAGAAAACACCCAGACGGAAGAAGCAGATTCAGATCTCGGACGAGGACACACCGGACCAACGAAGCAATATTCGCAGGGTCCAGAACGAGGCTCGGCAGCTACGAGCACTGAACCGAAATTTCGCAGCAATGGCTGTGAATCAAAACAACCCAGCCTTGCTAAATGGAGTAGTCGAAGACGACCAGCAGCGCCAAGTGCAGCCACCAGCACGCAGGACACTTGGAGACTACACTGCTCCACGTGTCACATGATTTCAGTCCGCCATTGCACCACCGGGCATAGCCAACCATACATGGGAGCTCAAAACAGGTCTCATTCAAATGGTGCAGAATAATCAGTTTTCAGGGATAATGAATGAGGACCCTCATCAACATCTCAAGCGTTTTATCCAAATGTGCAATGACGGGCGTCGTTGTACCCGTCAAAAATAATTGTTTCTTTTTATTTCCGACTAGCAAGTGGTAAGTCGGTCGTATCCACAGAGATTGATCTGAGAATCTGTTCACTAAGTATTCAAACACGTAAATGGAAAACAAAAAAACACAAGCAACAATTATCACTTGTCAAGAGAGCAATCGTCACACGAATTCAGGTATGTAATATCAAAGAGAAGTGCAAGCTAGAACTTTCGACTGTGATGCAAGACTAAATCATTGACAAATTTGTTTTGATTCCTAATGTTCTACAACTTAGAGCTTCCCCGCTTGGGTTACACTCCCCGTTATTGTTCTAGTACTTAATCTCGCGCTAGCGATAATCAAGACCCTAACTCGCTAGAGTTGCATGAACATATAAACAAGTTGTCCTAGGGTGTTTAATCCTAGTGGTATATTACTCGTGTCCTAGTTTGCTATCCCCGCTAGGTTGCTAGTAAACGTGACAATCGAAATCAACAAACAAACAAAAGCTCCCCTGCTAGGGTTCCACTCATGCTAGCACATCAATTCCATGAACATTGTATAGTAATATGACGCAAAACATATAAATTAATAGAAGTCTCAAGTCAATACATCACAATTTGGAGTTCTAGCCTACACATAAGAGTTTAGCTACTCATCATAATGGAATACATCATCAAGTATTTGAATGGGAATGAAATGAAACTATTGTTGACGAATCCTCCACCAAGCTGCAGCTCTACTCCAGTCAACTTCGTCCTCTTCCAAGCTTTATTCTCTAATCTCTCTTCTCCAATCTTCAAACATAAGAGCTAACCCTAGATGAATCTGATTTTCCTCCCTACTTCCAGAGCCAGCCGCCCCTCTTCTCTGTCCCCTCGAGTTCTGTGTTCCTCCCTTCGAGATTGCAAATGAGAAATAATGAATTCGACTGCCAGCTGTCATCCGCGGACGTCTCTTGATTTAACTGTCCGCGGAGGTCTCAACAATTACCGTAAATCAGTAGACGTCCGCGCCTTTAAATCTTCAGGCGTCCGCCTGCTCCACTGAGTTGAACTTCAAACACTTTGGACTCCAGTCCTTCGATGCAAAACATCTTCTAACAGGCTCTCTTTAGCCGATATTCATTCCATGGTCTCCGAATGCACCTGAGAACGAAAACTACACACAGGTAGTGAAATAACATACATGCAACACTAAAAGACGGGGTTTTAACACATAAAATAGTCGTACAACTACAACTCATCAAACTACCCCACACTTGAACTTGTTCGTCTCGAACAAGAACAAAGCCATAGAAAGAACTACAACGTACTAGTCATGTCAATCCTTACATCTCAATCCTAAATCCAGTCTGTAATTATATCCCCTGTTCAAGCAAGTGTTCTAGGTCGTGTTTGGACAGACCTTGAACTCTCTACACAACAGTTCAACACAACAGAACAAACAAAGACAGGAGCACGCACGGAATGATAACCCAGTTCGGCCAGGCCTACACTGGGGGGTTTCCCACACCCGAAAAAGGGACAACAAATATTTATTACGAGTTTAGGGCACAGGAGGTCTTACACTTACACAACACCTTTGCTTGTAATAGCCTCACCACTAACACTCCGTCTCTCAGATTTGTAACCGAGGTTCGTCGCAACTCTCCTCGATCCCCTTCGTCCAGATCTACTATCCGAACGTTCTCGAACTTCACTTGAAGCTCGGATGCTTTCTCTTGAAAGCAAGTTGTTCCCCTTTGTTGTGTGCGCAGTATGATCACTTCCAGGCAGTCTGAGATGCACTTGCTAAGACTGCACTTACACCGATGAGTTTCTGGTAGAGAGAACTCAAACGGCTGTCGCTTCTTCTCCAATCAGTAGAGTTTTCCTCGTGTTTATTTTCTCAGCAGAAGCGACAGGAATTAGGGTTGCCCTTGCATTGTATTTATGCTTGGACGAAACCCTAATTCACACAAGATAAACTCCATCGAATATTTCGGGAATATTCCCAAATATTCTGAAGCGTATCTCACAAAGCGGAAGAAGAAATATATGAGTAACCTTCTTCATCAAGTCAGCCACGTCCTCTTCATGCAAATATTTGACGCTCGAAAAACTTGCTGACCAATCTCCAAATATTCGAATCTAAAGATCCTCGATCTTTCAGAATCTTCCACGAGACAAGACAAACCCACCTTGCCAAGTCAGACACCGGTTTAGAGTAAATATCCATTCGAATATCTGGAGATCGAATGCATCGCTGGCCGTCTTCAAATCGAAAAGATATTGGATCCAGAACCTTCCGGAGAATATCTTCTGCGTCTGCTCTACGCTGTACAGAAGAGTCAGAATGTGTTCGTACTCTTCCTGAACATTTCCTCGAACAGTTCTAAAGCCGTTTTGCCAAACAGTATGCCATTCATGGGAACATCAATCTCCCCCTTGGCATTTTTGGCAAAACCAAATCTGCGATCTGTCTAGGCTTTAGACACACTAGCCAGAGCCATCCAAACTTCTCCCCCTTTTTGCCACAAACTGGCAAGGGTCAAATCCTCCAATCTGGTCTTCTCGATAATAGGAATTTGATCTGCTCCCCCTCAATCAAGGCCTGATTATCTCTTCGATCAACTGATGATCTGTACCTTTAGTCAAAACTCCTTTTTGGAGCAGTTCCAATCCGTGTAGTCAGTGCACCAAAATCTTTCACTCAGTCAACCACTTTCGTGTGGTATCTTTGAGAGCAAACTAAACACCTTTCTGAAAAGTGACGACTGAGGGATCCTCAACAGATATAGCAGGGACCTTATGATTGCTTTTCTTGTCGCGGACGACTCCCCCTGCAGACTTGCTCTCCCCCTCAGAGTCAACGAGGAAGGCAACTTCAATCTCAATATCAGAAGGATCTAAGTGTAGCCTTTATACGGACTTCATGAAAACCCTCTTGAACAACATCTGGTGAATCAACCGAGATATCACCAACAATTCCAACTGTTCCCTCTTCAACTGCTACGATCAGGGACAATCAACTCTTGACATAGCAGGAGCAAAAAGGCATCCTCCTATTGTAGGTCCTCAACGACAATTATCAGTGTCTTTGTATAGATCTTCCATCCCATCATCTTCCTTATCTGAACCTGATTTTATACTCATAGTACCAGTTCGCTGCTCGTCAGGGCCCCAATCATAGCACAACTGGCTTCACCTGGATAATTTCCGCCTTCCACCATCCAGAGTAAACAGGACACTTCCTATGTCCGAGACAATTTCTTCCATTGAAGATCCATAGCCAGAGAAACTATCCTAATCATCCCAGTAGATTTTCGAAGAGAAACAGGATATATTTCAAAAACTCATACTGATTGTCCCAGCCCCTTGCATGAGTGATCAGTCCAACTGTTTAGCTGGAGTTTCGCATCTGACTGACCACTGGCTGGAACACTTAGTTCTCGACAACACACAGACCCAAAGAGGATCTGAGTGTTTCAAACTGGGCAGCATCAAGCGGTTTGGTAAAGATATCAGCTAATTGCTTGTCCGTTGTGACATGCTGCAGAGTGACAACCTTCTGTTCAACCAGTTCTCTGATGAAGTGATGCCTGATGTCGATGTGCTTCGTCCTGGAGTGCTGAATCGGGTTTTTGGAAATACTGATCGCGCTCATATTGTCACAGTACAATGTCATCTCTTTCTGCTCAACTCCGTATTCAGATAGCATCTGTTTCATCCATAGGAGCTGAGTGCATCAACTTCCTGCAGTGATGTATTCTGCTTCGGCCGTAGAGAGCGAGATGCTGTTTTGTTTTTTGCTAAACCATGAAACCAAGTTGTTTCCCAAGAAGAAACATCCTCCAGACGTGCTCTTCCGATCTTCAGCGTTTCCTGCCCAATCAGCGTCACAGAAGCCAACCAGGTGTGGATTGGTGTCTTTGGTGTACCAGATCCCAAATTCAACAGTCCCGCACACATATTTTATAATTCTTTTAACTTGCAGAAGGTGACTTTCCTTTGGTTCTGACTGGTACCTTGCACAGACTCCGAGTGCATATGATATATCCGGTCTGCTGGCGGTTAAGTACAGGAGACTTCCAATCATGCTTCTATATATAGTCTGATCAACTTTGACTCCAGCCTCGTCTTTAGAGATCTTTAAATGAGTTGCAGCATGTGTTCGTTTGTGACTTGCCTTTGCAAGATCAAATTTCTTAATCAGGGTCTTGGCATACTTACTTTGTGAGATGAATATCCCATCCTCTTTCTGTGTCACCTGCAATCCCAGAAAGTAGCTCATCTCTCCTACCATGCTCATCTTGAACTCTTTCTGCATCTGATCCACGAACTGATCTACCAGTGTCTGAGTGTTCGAACCGAACACAATATCATCAACATAGATTTGTGCGATAATAAAATCTGACCTTGTGTGTTTGACGAACAAGGTCTTGTCTACTCCCCCTCGGACATATCCATGGTTGATGAGAAACACTGTGAGTCGCTCATACCAGGCTCTGGGTGCCTGCTTGAGACCGTACAGGGCCTTCTTGAGGCGATACAAATGAGCAGGGTGATGCGGATCCTCAAATCCTTTTGGCTGAGACACAAAAACCTCTTCATTTAGAAGTCCATTTAGGAACGCACTTTTAACATCCATCTGAAACAGGCGAAACTTCAGATGACACGCAAGGGCAAGTAGCAGGCGAATGGCTTCAAGTCGTGCGACAGGGGCGAAGGTTTCATCAAAATCAATCCCCTCTATCTGAGAAAACCCCTGAGCCACAAGCCGAGCTTTATTTCTAGTGATATTTCCTGATGTATCTGATTTGTTCTTAAAGATCCATTTTGTACCGATGACGTTTACACCATTAGGTTTTGGAACTAAGTCCCATACGTCATTGCGGGCAAATTCCTCCAGTTCTTCCTGCATGGCGAGAACCCAATACTCATCAACTAGTGCTTCCTTTACGTTCTTGGGCTCAATTGAAGACAGAAAGCATGAGCAGGCAGCGAGTCTTCTGTAATTTCCACGAGTTTGAATTCCATCACTAGGTGCACCAATGATCTCAGAGATTGGGTGGTCTCTGGAGATTCGACGAGAGGGTTGTAGTGCAGCACGATCCTCTTGAGTACTAACCTCTTCACCCACAACAGAGGAAGAGTCCCCAATGGCATTATCAGCAATACGAGTATCTTCTGTCGAGTCAGTCACAGTCGGAATGGACAGTGTCACTGCTTCAGGTGCTGTTCCAACTGGTTCAATAGCTGTCGTGACACCCCCTGTCGAGTCAGTCTCAGTAGAATGAGAGGGTGGAACAGTGCCAGATGCTGTTCCGGCAGCTTCGTCAGCATCATCTGGGGCAGTAAGATCAACAACGTCATCCTTGATCTTGACATTGATAGACTCCATAACTGTTCCTATGCGTTTGTTGAACACCCTGTATGCTCGACTGTTCGAGGAATATCCAAGGAAGAATCCCTCATCACTCTTAGGATCAAGCTTCTGTCGGTACTCGCGGTCATTCAAAATGTAACACTCACTCCCAAAGATGTGAAAGTACTTGACAGTGGGCTTCTTCCCTTTCCAGAGTTCATAGCAGGTCATCTCCGTACCTGTGCGTATTGTCACCCGGTTTATAATGTGGCATGCCGTGTTCATTGCTTCTGACCAGAACTTCAGGGGAATCTTCTTGGCATGGATCATTACGCGAGCCATTTCCTGAATTGTGCGATTTTTCCTTTCAACAACGCCATTTTGCTGAGGAGTGATTGCAGAAGAAAACTGATGGGCAATCCCGTGTTTAACACAGTAAGAGGTCATAGTGGCATTCTTGAATTCTGTGCCGTTATCACTCCTGATACTTACCAGGCGTTCTCCGCTGGCTTCTCTTTCTCTCTGGAGAAGGGTAGCAAGTTCAATGAACTGAGGTGCAGCTGCAGACTTGTCTCGAAGGAATCAGGTCCATGAAAACCTGGTGAAGTCGTCCACACATACCAGGACATACTTGTTGCCACCGTAGCTCTCAACCTGCATCGGCCCCATAAGATCCATATGGATTAGTTCGAGCGGTCTGCTGGTACTGATCTGGGTGGTGTTCGAATGCGATGCTTTAGTCTGTTTACCGATCTGGCATTCTCCACATAAGACATCTATGTCTCCTTTAACCTTGGGCATTCCTCGGATGAGACCAGACGTGCTGAGCTTCTTCAGAGTTTTGAGATTCAGATGACCCAGTCTCCTGTGCCAGAGTGACATCTCATCTGCTTGACTAGAAAGACACGTAGCTGTTCTGGCAGAACCTATAAGATAACAGTCGTTGTCTGCTCTACAACCTTTCATCAGCGTCCCTCCTTCCTTGTTCAGAACATGGCAGGAGTCATGAGTGAAATGAACGTGAAATCCTCCATCACAAAGTTGGCTGATACTAATGAGATTCACTTTCAGTCCTTCAACTAGAAGGATGTCATTGAGTACAGGAAGATCCGGAACCTTCAATGTCCCACAGCCGATCACCTGACCCTTTCCTCCATCACCGAATGTAACGAACTGCCTCTTCGTGACAGGTCGAATATGAGTGAGAAACTTGGAGTTACCTGTCATATGTGCAGAGCATCCGCTGTCGAAGTACCAGCGATCTTTTTCCATGTGACTTGAAGAGCTGAAGGCAACAGTGCAGACGATGTTATTTCTGCAGACCTTTGCGTCTGACTCCCAGTTATGAAGCATGCTTGATTGGGGAATGTCTTGCTCAGATCTGCGTTTATTGAGTTTTCGGACCATTCTGCCAAACCTCCGAGTCAGCGTATTTAGTTGAAGAGGAGTGCTGTCAGTCTCTGACACCACCTCAGACACCTCTGCTTTCCATGAAAATTCATTGTCACCTTCGGTTGTGTTTTGACCTCCCTTTGGAGTCATCTTGAACAGTTCTAGGATCCCACTCAGTGTGTCGAGTGTTTGCTCTGATACCATTTGTAATTATATCCCCTGTTCAAGCAAGTGTTCTAGGTCGTGTTTGGACAGACCTTGAACTCTCTACACAACAGTTCAACACAACAGAACAAACAAAGACAGGAGCACGCACGGAATGATAACCCAGTTCGGCCAGGCCTACTCTGGGGGGTTTCCCACACCCGGAAAAGGGACAACAAATCTTTATTACGAGTTTAGGGCACAGGAGGTCTTACACTTACACAACACCTTTGCTTGTAATAGCCTCACCACTAACACTCCGTCTCTCAGATTTGTAACCGAGGTTCGTCGCAACTCTCCTCGATCCCCTTCGTCCAGATCTACTATCCGAACGTTCTCGAACTTCACTTGAAGCTCGGATGCTTTCTCTTGAAAGCAAGTTGTTCCCCTTTGTTGTGTGCGCAGTATGATCACTTCCAGGCAGTATGAGATGCACTTGCTAAGACTGCACTTACACCGATGAGTTTCTGGTAGAGAGAACTCAAACGGCTGTCGCTTCTTCTCCAATCAGTAGAGTTTTCCTCGTGTTTATTTTCTCAGCAGAAGCGACAGGAATTAGGGTTGCCCTTGCATTGTATTTATGCTTGGACGAAACCCTAATTCACACAAGATAAACTCCATCGAATATTTCGGGAATATTCCCAAATATTCTGAAGCGTATCTCACAAAGCGGAAGAAGAAATATATGAGTAACCTTCTTCATCAAGTCAGCCACGTCCTCTTCATGCAAATATTTGACGCTCGAAAAACTTGCTGACCAATCTCCAAATATTCGAATCTAAAGATCCTCGATCTTTCAGAATCTTCCACGAGACAAGACAAACCCACCTTGCCAAGTCAGACACCGGTTTAGAGTAAATATCCGTTCGAATATCTGGAGATCGAATGCATCGCTGGCCGTCTTCAAATCGAAAAGATATTGGATCCAGAACCTTCCGGAGAATATCTTCTGCGTCTGCTCTACGCTGTACAGAAGAGTCAGAATGTGTTCGTACTCTTCCTGAACATTTCCTCGAACAGTTCTAAAGCCGTTTTGCCAAACAGTATGCCATTCATGGGAACATCAATCTCCCCCTTGGCATTTTTGGCAAAACCAAATCTGCGATCTGTCTAGGCTTTAGACACACTAGCCAGAGCCATCCAAACTTCTCCCCCTTTTTGCCACAAACTGGCAAGGGTCAAATCCTCCAATCTGGTCTTCTCGATAATAGGAATCTGATCTGCTCCCCCTCAATCAAGGCCTGATTATCTCTTCGATCAACTGATGATCTGTACCTTTAGTCAAAACTCCTTTTTGGAGCAGTTCCAATCCGTGTAGTCAGTGCACCAAAATCTTTCACTCAGTCAACCACTTTCGTGTGGTATCTTTGAGAGCAAACTAAACACCTTTCTGAAAAGTGACGACTGAGGGATCCTCAACAGATATAGCAGGGACCCTATGATTGCTTTTCTTGTCGCGGACGACTCCCCCTGCAGACTTGCTCTCCCCCTCAGAGTCAACAAGGAAGGCAACTTCAATCTCAATATCAGAAGGATCTAAGTGTAGCCTTTATACGGACTTCATGAAAACCCTCTTGAACAACATCTGGTGAATCAACCGAGATATTTCTCAATCATCAGAACCAAAACTCAGAACTTCCTGCAACTTGCCGTACCTTTCTAGGACATTTCTGTCAACTCCACATCCCTGCATATCACAACTCACAAGAACAAAGCATCGAAATTTTTGAAATTTCGCATTTTTAGTCAAATGAGCACAATAGTCATACAAAGCTGGAAATAAGATTTCGACATAGGAGGAAAGCATAGCAGTACATCATCAGTTCATCACAAGTTCATCACGACACCCAACATGAAGCATAAAAATTGAAAACAGACACAACACACGACTGACTCTATAAAATCCCACCCCACACTTAAATTTACCCGTGTCCTCACGGTACAACTCAAGAGATAAGATGGACAAACAAAACAGACTCAAATAAAAAAATAAGAATAGAGGAACTGGTACTCCCCTAATAGTCTGGCGGTGGTGGCTGCGTGTACTCGGGCGGAATGGCATCTCCTGGACGCCATCCTGGAGGAGCTGAAACCGGATAGAAGCCGCTACCCATCGCCATCATCATAGCCCTGTTCACATTAAATAAATGGTCAATCTGCGCCTGTGAATACTCTCCGGGCTGTCTCTGTGCCTGCTCCTCTGGTGGTACTATGTTCAGTGGGACCTCTACCCCGGCCCTCTGACGTCTCCTACCACCGGTCTGTCTTCCATGCACTGGCGGTCGCCCTCTCCGTCGTGGTGGGCTAGGCGGTGGCCTAAGAGCTGGATCCGCAAAATAAGTCCAACGAACTTCACTCTCACTGCTGAGTCTGAATGTCCACCCAGAACCAACTCTGTCACATTCAGCTAATCCATAAGCAAGAATACTATGGCCTGGAAGTGCATCCATGTCCGGGTGAAGACTGCGTAGCAGATAAGTTACCATGCCACCTACACAAAGTGGCCCTCGAGGCCGAATATGCTTCCAGTGTTCACACAAAAAATGTCCCCAGTGTGGGACTACTCCTCTCACCAAAGAGCCTAGAAGCGCCAGATCTCTGATAGCCGGCTTATCATTTCCGTTCCCCCTCGCAGTCAATGTTCTCGTCAATATGAAATGTACCATATACTAGAAAGGATCTGTGAATGCAGATGCTGTAGCGTCGCTCGATCTGTAGTGTCTCGTCCCCATAAGGATCGAGCAAGTGTCGTTGAGATCCATCATATTACTGAAATAGAAGAAAGTCCCATCTTCCACCTCTGGCCACCCAAAGATTTGACACAACCGCGTCATCGTGCAATAGTGCTCCACACCTCTGAAAATGTACCTGAATCCCTCATGTTCCCTAGGTCCAACGTAATGGTAACCGGTGAGGAACTCACAAGTGTCATCCACATCAGCATCACTGCGCAGCGTAAGCAATCCAGGCCAACCACATCTGTCCAACAGCTCCCTGAATCTCTCTAAGAATCCGCAATGCTCCAGAAAGAACTGCTCAACCCACATAGGCGGCTTATGGGTACACGCCATGAATGCCTCAAATGTTTGCTGCCTTTCATTGACAACAGCCGGAACTACTGCCTCATCAACAACGGGCGGAGATTGGGCTCTTCGAGAACGGGATGAACTAGCACGAGCCGATGAACGCGACATCTGAAGCTGAAACAGAAAAATCTGAAATTGCCCGAAATCCGCGCACCCCTTGTGCAATTACGTTCCGCAGAGGTCTTAACGTTTTCCAAAAATCCTGAGACGTCCGCGGAATACCCAAATTCTCAGATCTGAACTCCGATTGATTTTCCGACCGCGATTCCGACTAATTAGCCTTCAAACACCACAATTCACAACTCCGAAAAACCAATCCAGTCAATCCAGCACTCCCTTCCACCGATTTAACACAAAATCTAACTTCAATCTGCACCAAACCTTAATCCAATACTAATCCAATCGGTAAATCCTTACCTCAATCCATCGCAGAACTGATGATTTAGCTGAGAATTGCCGATTCACTTACTGCGGATGTGGGTGAGAAAATCGTGGATGAGCAAATTACGGACGTTGTCTTGCAAATCGTGGACGAACAAAGCCGCATTTGTTTTTTTTGTTTTGAAAAACCCAGATCTGTAAAACGACCAGGATTTAAGCGCTGAGATGCTCCGCGGACGTCTCCTGACTTAGTGTTCCGCGAACGTCTCTTGATGTATCGTAATTGTCAAGGCGTCCGCGCCTTTAATTGCTCAGACGTGCGCCCAACCCACTGATGCTGACTTCTTTTCTCCATTCAATCACCTGAAACCACCAGAAATAAAGATGCACTCGGGGCGCATTATCAGGGTACCAATTCCACTAACTAATCGACTCTTAACATGTGTAAAATAAAAAACACACCGGGTTGCCTCCCGGTAAGCGCCTTTGTTTTACGTCCTTGGCTGGACATTACCTCTAGCTAGGTAGAATATACCGGCTCCGCCTGTTCAACGTCCTCCGTGGTTGCTTCAAACCCATCATAGTATGGCTTGAATCTTTGCCCATTCACTTTGAAACTCTCTCCTCCTTCGGGTCTTCGCAATTCCAATGCCCCATGATTGTACACCTTTACAACGACGTATGGACCTGTCCAACGAGAACGCAATTTTCCAAGCATAAATCTTAATCATGAGGAAAATAAAAGTACCTTTTGCCCTACATCATAGTTGCGCCTCAGTATGTACTTGTCATGGTACATTTTCGCTCTCGCCTTGTAGTCTGACTGGGTCTCGTAAGCCTCTAAACGGAGCTCCTCCAACTCACTCAACTGTAGCTTTCTTTCATCCCCTGCATTGGTTAGATCAAAGTTGCATGTTTTAACTACCCAGAAAGCTTTATGTTGTACCTTAACCGGGAGATGACAAGCCTTCCCATAAACCAGTCTAAAAGGCGACATTCCAATTGGCGTCTTGTAGGCGGTCCTGTAAGCCCACAATGCCTCTTCAAGTCTTATTGGCCAATCCTTTCTCGACGGCTTCACCATCTTCTCTAGTATAGACTTGATCTCTCGGTTCGACACTTCAGCTTGTCCATTAGTTTGAGGGTGGTAGGCGGTGGATACTCGATGATAAACACCAAAGTGTTTGAACACCGATGCGACGGAGCGATCGCAAAAGTGTGACCCTTGGTCACTGATCACCGCCTTTGGTACTCCATACCTACAAAAGATATTGGTACGCAAGAATTCCACCACCGTCTTACCATCATCATGTTTGGTGGCCTTAGCTTCAACCCACTTAGATACATAATCAACAGCAACCAATATATATTGAAAATTATACGCAGGGGGAAGCGGTCCCAAAAAATGAATACCCCCTATATCAAATATCTCATCAACAACAATGGGCATTTGAGGCATTTCATTTCTAGCAGAAATATTCCCTACGCGTTGACATCTATCGCATGCTTTGCAATGGTTATATGCATCCCTAAACAAATGTGGCCAAAAGAAGCCACTATCAAGTATTTTCCTAGATGTTCTCTTCGGTCCAAAATGACCACCACACGCATGTTCATGACAAAAAGCTAGCACAGAAGAAATCTCAGAATCAGGCACACACTTTCTAACAACTTGATCCGAACCAATTTTCCACAAATACGGGTCATCCCAAATATAATATCTTGAATCATGCTTATGCCTCAAACGTTGAGCAATAGTGAATGACGAAGGAAACTTACCTCCCACCAGGTAATTAACTATGTTAGCGTACCATGGTGCTTTTTCTTGGACAGCAAATAAATACTCATCCGGGAATGTTTCGGTTATAGCTCCAGTTTCCTCCTCTCTCACTATTCGGCTCAAGTGATCTGCCACGGTGTTCTCAATGCCCTTTTTGTCTTTTATTTCCACATCGAACTCTTATAGCAAGAGGATCCATCTAATCAGCCGCGGCTTGGACTCCTTTTTCGTCATCAAATAGCGAATAGCTGCATGATCAGAAAAGACAACAATTTTAGAACCAAGCAAATATGGGCGAAACTTTTCTAAAGCAAATATGGCAGCTAAAAGCTCTTTTTCAGTTGTGGAATAATTTCGCTGAGCCGCGTCAAGCGTCCTAGACGCATAATGGATCACCACAGGCTTCTTTTCCTTCCTTTGCCCGAGCACCGCTCCAACTGCGTAGTCGCTAGCATCACACATTATCTCGAAGGGTTGCGTCCAATCTGGTGCTTGAATGATCGGTGTACTAGTCAGTGCCGCCTTAAGATCATCGAATGCCGCCTTGCATTCCTTCGTAAACTCAAATGGTGCATCCTTTTGTAGCAATCTAGAAAGAGGCAGCGCCCTTTTTGAGAAGTCCTTTAAAAACCTGCCATAAAATCCTGCAGGTCCCAAAAAAGACTTCATGCCACGCTGATCAGCAGGGTAAGGCAAGCTAATAATCAAGTCAATTTTAGCCTTATCTACTTGTATCCCTTCTCCAGAAACAACATGTCCCAATACTATGCCGTGAGTGACCATAAAATGACATTTTTCATAATTCAAAACCAAGTTTGTCTCCTCACAACGTGCAAGCACTCTACCAACATTAAGCAAGCATTCATAAAAAGTATTTCCATACACAGTGAAGTCATCCATGAACACTTCAACACGGTCACTAATCAATTCCGAAAAAAATACTCATTACCACACGCTGGAAGGTACCAGGCGCGTTGCACAAACCAAAAGACATGCGTCGAAACGCAAATGTACCGAATGGGCACGTGAAAGTAGTCTTGTCCTGGTCTTCAGCTATAATCGGAATTTGATTATACCCAGAAAATCCATCTAAAAAACAAAAGTAAGGCTTACCTGCGAGCCTATCCAACATCTGGTCAATGAATGGCAAAGGAAAGTGATCCTTGCGTGTCACTGCATTTAGCTTTCTGTAGTCGATGCACATGACGTGTAGAATTTTAGCAATCAAAGTCAAAAACAATTTATAATGATGACCGGTAAGACCTGTGTCGAACCCAAGGGAGCAAACGTGATTATACGCTAGGGAATCAAGTTTTCAACTCGGCTAATCCTTCAATATTTAATGATGAGGTGATTATCAATCAAGAAACGAGTAATGAAGTTATTTCAAAGGGTTTCAATTCAATTAAAGAGAGTTTCGAGGGGTTCTTCCCCTCCTTGGCAATTTACCAACGATCATGTATACAAGAATGTAATCATTTTAGGGGTTGATGGGTTTAAAACCTAGCTTAGGCTAGAAATAGACAAACTACCATGTAAGTCTATCCTAGTCAAGCTCTCCTAATTAGAATCTCACCTATTAAAGATATTGATTCACTCTTTAGCACTATTATCCTTGGAACATCTCCCTAGGCAATAAATGCTATAGGCTTTAAGTTTTAGTCAACCTCACATCCATGCATTTACTCTCATAAACACTTGATGAGTTCATTTTTACTATATCCAAACCATCACTAAGCTCTTTCAATACTTAGATCATAGTTCTAATGCAAACATGTCTCTTAGGCATTTTATCAAACACTTATCAACATGTCTAGAATGAAGATCATAGTAAAATGAAATCAACTCCATAAATTGCATGATGAATGTGTATACATGATCATTAAGTACCAAGGAGGGTACAAACACCCTCAAAACACAAGGGAACTACTCACACATCATGTAAGACAACATGATGTGTGTAGGGTTTTAGCACAATCAAAGATAAGAGAAGAGGAATAGAAATAGGATGATTAATCCTAGTTATCTCCCTTGATCTTCAATCCTCTTTGGTTGGATGGTGATGAAGGCCCTTGATTTGATCTCTTTTTCTTGTATTTTTCCCCAAGATGCCAAGTGTCTAGGTCAAACTTGCCTCTTTCTATTTATAGCCTCGACAGAAAATCGCACTGTAGCAGTCCCAGTCGGTCGACTGAGAAGTGCTGGTCGGCTCAGTCGGTCGACTGAAGGTTGAAAAGGCTATCTCGAGTAGTGGTCTCCAAGTCGGTCGACTGAGATCCCAGTCGGTCGACTGCGCAAATGAAGAATGTGAGGCTCCTGAGTAGCTCGTCCAGTCGAGCGATTGGAGACTCAGTCGAGCGACTGGGCATCTGAAGCTCCAGGTCAGTCGACCGACTGCGCAAGTGAAGAATGTGAGGCTCCTGAGGCCTTCTTCCAGTCGACCGACTGGTACAGGGGAGCTTCCCAGTCGACCGACTGGAGGTCTTTTATGCCCATATTTTGCTCAAGCCTTCGATTTTTCCCCGAGTTTTCGTATTTTGGCTTAGACACTGAGATATCTTGTTTTGTACCTGAAACGTACGAGAAGAGATCAAATGACATCGAATTATCGCCGGAAACGAACTAAAGCTATAGTAAAAACGGGTATTAATAAGTCGAAAACTCGACTTATCAACACTCCACACTTAAGCTTTGTTCGTCCCGAACAAAGTATGCAAATATATCAAGGTCGTGCAAATGGCGAAATGCTAGTGGCGCTATGTTTTTTGTCTATTTGCCTCACTAGCTTTCACAAGGTCTCGATCATTATTTCTAAACATGTTATTGAAAAGTAAACGCAAGTATATACAACCTAACTAGCTCCTTTTCGTAGGCGTTACGAATGCATTTAGCGTATGCATTAAGCCTTTAAACCCCTAGGCTACCCTAGTGGACGAGTTATAGTCTCGTGAGAGTTTTCAGAAAAGGGAATACTCACAAATCCCATATGCACCTATCCCATGAGAATGAATGCAAGACTGCTCAACCAAGGCGAGGATTTCTCAAGACCAATACCTCACCCCAAACTAGGACTATCATCACAATACCATCAAAAGAACTTTTGAACCATTTGAGTACCCATGAGGTTGTGCATTCAAGATTATCAATACTAGAGATATCAAACGTCTCATCCAATGTTCCACTCATTTTCAAGGTAATACAATAGAAGCAAAGTTAATAGTCTTGCACAAAAGAGTTTCAACCGCTCACCTATGCTAGCTAGGGCTAGTCCATGGGTTTGCGACAAGGAACTCATCCCCAAGTTTTAGGCGCTTAAGCCATAATCCATAAGGGAAGAGGAGTTCGACACTAGAGTTCTTAATAAACAAGCATAGACCAAATGATAGCTCCCGTGCAAGCACATGGATCGTCCAAGAGCCATTCTAACTAGCACACAATACAAATGATGCACCCGCGCAAATGTAGGATGATGGAAGAACATAAAGTCAAGTTTTAAGTGTTTCTTATTTTCTTTTTCCAATGGCCTTTGGCCTACAAATGCTTTCGAGGGGGAACTTTTCTTCCTAACCCCCTGCATTTGTATGTTTCAGATAAAAACTTCTCTAGTACTCGAGAAAGTTTTTAGTCGGGGCTTTGCCCTCTTTTGACCATGAAAATGAAGCATTTTTTTGTTGGGGCCTATTTTTCGCCCTCTTTTGTTTTTGACTCCACACTTAAAACTTGACAATATGTTCAAGGAATGTATGGAATGAGCGGCAAACAATCATAAGTAAGGCACTAAGTTAGAAGTACTCAAGTCGCCAAGGAGCATACAAGAGGTCTAAGTTTTCGTGAATTTTTCAAAAGTGCTTGCTAAAACTCAATCCAAGGTATTTCAAGGAAAATACTTAGAAAATTAGATAGACAAGGGATAGCAATGACGTTGATTCACAAGAATGCACATTCAAGGGACTAGGTCGGTTCTTGGTTCAAGATCCAATAAATGTGACAAATGGGCTAGATGTGATTTATAGGGATTTAGAATTGATAGTCACAAGCCTATGTGGTTGAAAACACTCTCATGTAGGGATAATGTGCAAAAGATGCAAATGTCCATCTAAAAATGATATGCATGGCATGCAAACATGTGAACTATGGGCATCAAACCACTCCACACTTAATTCAAGCTTAGTCCCTAAGCGCAAAGAATGATAGAATATAGGCAAAGACGCATAGGAACTCCCCTCGTCTGTAGAGCCGATGACATAACTCTTGGGAGTGAGAAATAACCTCTTGGTTACAAATGTAGACAAAGATGGTGAATTTGGACATGATAATGATATGTAGATGTATATCCTGGAAAGTGAACAACATAAATGGTAAACACCGTCGATATCATAGAAAAGTGTAGCATACAACCAAAGGCGAGTCAAGAGTATATCACACAAAATGGCATACATCATCCAAAATTGCGCCAAAAGGCGACTTAACATCCAAGTACATGATCTAAGCAAGAAAGCATCAAATGATAGACAAAAGTGAGATCAAAATGCAATACAAGCTCAAGATGTAGCCTTATCTCCTCCTCAAGCGACCTCTCTAGTAGAATCTCCAACTCCCTCTTCTCTAGCGGAATCCTCTCGCTCTATCGTGGCGCCAGTGTATCTCGAGCCCTCTGCTCTAATGGAACTCTCTCGTACTATCGTGCCCCCAGGGAGTGGTGTGCCTGCCTCCCCTACTCTAGAAGCCGGCGTGGTAAGCAAAGGGGAGGCGCCACGAGGGGCAGGAAACTCTGGAGCAACTGGAGGAGCTACTGGACCACCAGAACCTCTGACGATGGATAAAACTGAAGACCGGAGCCACTCCCACTCCTGGCGAGCTCTCGCGTCAGACTCTCTAACAAAATCCTCCAGTCGAGTCAAGCCACCCCTCAGGTCGGCAATATCAGAGGAGATCCTCTGTCTCCACTCAGCTGAGTCATCTGTGGCAGGAGGAGGGCCCTCGACAGCAGGCTCCATGGGCGGCAAATCCTCATCCATGCGTGCCTCCTCAGGAATGGGAGCTGGGGGCTCGTCAGCTGGAGGAGGGGAAGGAATAGGAGAGGAAGGAGGAGATGGGGTGAGGTGGGCTAGGCAATAAAGGGGGTTGTTGTGCTTGAATAACTTCCTCCAATACGCCGCATAATCCCGAAGCTCCTTCTTGTGAGGCTTCATGTCCTTCTCCCAAGTCTTCCCGTCCTTCTTGACGATGTGCATATGCTTCATGGTGGGCAAGTCAAGCGTGCTCTTGGATGCCTTGGGGCATCCCTCATGGCCAAAGGTGAAGTTACACCTTAAGGCTAACAATGTGATCAAGGAGCCACCTCCCAAGGCACGATTCCTCGAAACCTCCTTAACAATGGCCCGAAAACGGGTGGCAAGGATACCAAGCCAATCAATGACTTCTCCGTGATCAATAGCTATCATGAGGTCCATATACGGGAGGGTAAATGACCTAGCCTTCGCCGTCCGAGTGTTGATCCCTATGACAATGAGGTGGTGGATAATCTTCCAAACCGGGTCGGTAATCGCCGAGGAGTTGTAAGATGTGGTGAACCACTCATTCCGCCCCGAGATTCTCTTCCAAAATCTGCATTGCTCATGCTCAGTGAATTTCCGGGCTTCGGCATCATGGGTAGGGAATTCTAGCCAATCACGGATCACACTCTCCTTAATCTTGAAATCCCGTCCTCCCAACACAAATTTCCAATAGAATTCACGCGCACTCTCCTCCCCCTCGTCAATGCACTCAAATGAGCAAAGAAACTCCTCCACTACCCTTTGGTAGGATCCCGGATCATCATTAAACAAGAAACGCAAGCCACTATGTGTAAGGCGAGAGTGTACCTCATCCGTGACTGCGCCATCAATCGTCCGCAGGAGCCCTATGTCGGGGTAAAGAGTGGGCATGGCCGTCTTCCCCTTCTTCTTGAGGATGGCATGATTGGTCCGGTGCGTTTCGTCTCTAAACTCTAGAGGCACCAAGAAGGGGTACGGGGTCGGAGATGGCAAGGGTCCCTCCAATGGTCCTTCATGTGGCACTGTCGGGATGAGGGCATTGGAGAGAGACGCTTCGGCTACGGGTGAGGGCTCTCTAGGCAGTGGAGGAGATGGCGCTCTGGGGATAGGAGGAGCCGGAGCTTTCTTCTTTTTTGGCTTCTTCGGTGCGGAGGAAGCACCCTTTGAGGGCTTGCTCTTCTTAGGAGGAGGAGCGGGAGCAACCGGAGGAGCGTCTATCTCCTGCTGAGCTATCGTCCCTCAATGAAGCTCTCAATGGCCTCCGTTTGCGAGTAAGGAGAGGCATCTCATCCTCATCATCATCAATAATGC
This sequence comes from Rhodiola chrysanthemifolia, assembly GCA_033675395.1. NCBI lineage: Eukaryota > Viridiplantae > Streptophyta > Magnoliopsida > Saxifragales > Crassulaceae > Rhodiola > Rhodiola chrysanthemifolia. Next base: position 38,719,212 of record CM066204.1, read on the forward strand.
TAGCATCTCTCGAGGGGTCTTGGGCAATCTCCTTGCCTTTCGAGTTGGGCTTGGATGATGAATTGGCATGAGGCATGATTAAATGAGGAGTGGAAGACTGAAACTGAGCTGAACTTTCTTTCAGTCGGTCGACTGAACCCAAGCAGAAATCTCAGTCGGTCGACTGGAGTGTCGAATCTTGGTCGAAACTTGAGATTTCTCAGGAGGCTTCGGTGAGCGGAATCGATGCTTGGGTTATGTAATCAGATGGATTTCGAGCAGGATGGGCTGTCGGACGAGTGCTGGCGATGCCGGACGGAGGAGATCGGACGTGGTGAGGGTTTCCGATCGGAAATAGAAGATGCGGATGAGGGCGGCTGGCTGGGTTTGATCGGGCGGGCGGTCGACGGTGAGCAAGGTGGTCTGGTGGCGAGGCGAGGGTGATGGTCGGAGGTTGGGTGGAGGAAGCCGGAGTGATGGGTTGCTTCGAGTCGGTCGAGAGGCTAAACAAGTCGGGTGAAGTGAGAAAGAAGAGGGAAGGAGGGTCCAGTCGGTCGACTGCGTAAACGAAAATATTGATGCATCTGAGAACATGAAGGAGTCGGTCGACTGAGATCCCAGTCGGTCGACTGAGATTCTGGCCACTTGCCAGTCGACCGACTGGAGCATGAATATCGGCTTCAACGATTTTTGCTCCTTGATTGAAACCCCAACTCCACACTTAGAATTTTTACTCCGCAACACAAACGAAAACACTCAATATTCTCATGAATTTCAATACAACCCAAGGCATGCTCTCTCAAGAAATGACTAGCATATATATACGATGTTCAACAAAAAGCAAGCTAGGATCATTCACTCCACACTTAAAACATCACCATCACCTATATATTTCATGCAAGCACATTCCCACACCAAGCACACCTAATTATGCATTTTAGACCATCCTTGCACCATGTGCTCATTCAAAGTTCAATGTAAGCATGCGATACATATATGACATTAATTATGCATAGATGGACAACTCACAAACCGGGTGACCTCCCGTTAGGGCCTAGTTTAACGTCTTGGCAAAGACCGAGCCGGATCTTTTCTCAAGAAACACACTTGAGGAGTCCTTTGTTAGGATCCTGACAGAGCACGTCGTTGAGTGCTAAGCAAGATAAATTTATAAGTCCGCTACTCGTAACTCTACTATTGGATAGTAAAGAGGTAAGTAGGGGTCGAACCCAAGGGAATTAGTGGATAGTAGTTCTTTGAGGATTTGTACAGAAAGGGAGTGTGATTTGGGGTTGATTGTGATTTTAGTGCTGAAAAGTAAGTGGGTTGGTTGTGGTTTTAGTGCTGAAAGTAAGTGCTTGAAGGACAAGACTTACGAAAAGTAAATGCTTAAATGACAAGACTTACGAAAAGTAAATGCTTGAAGGACAAGACTTACGAAAAGTAAATGCTTGAAGGACAAGACTTGCGGAAAGTAAGCAGTTGATATGGGACTGAAAGTAAGCAGTTGATATGGGTACTGAAAGTAAGCAGTTGATATGAGTACTGAAAGTAAGCAGCAAGGTGGTGTTTTGATCAAAGGAAAGGATTCGGTTTTAGGGGCCTTGTATCATAAATCTGTTCATCATCGACCTCTAATGATCATACTACGTGTTTAAAATGTATCAAGGCTATTTCTAGCACTCGACTTGCCACACCGTCTAGTCCTTTTCAAGACATAGAACACTTGTTCTATTTAGGCTAATTCCTCCTTTCGAAGTATCTTAGCCTTATGTGCATCCACTTGATCAATCATTTCCGATCAACCAAGTGGTGTTTTAAAGAGGTTGAACTCTACAGAAAAGCTTTGCTCTTTCGAGCCTCCACTTAACCACGTATGTTCACGAACCCCATGGAAGAGCTTTGCTCTTTCGAGCCTCCACTCAACCAATAGTGTTCTAACCTAATATATGGCACATAGAACAAGTTTAAACACAATAGAGGCACTAAGAGAAGGGTCTAAAACATGTTTTGATACAAGCACACCCCTTCAACCGAATGAAGGGTTTAGCTACGAATATCCATATGGGTGGATATCATAGCTAAGTGCTTGGAAAAGTAAAGGTTTTGAAAGACAGGAAAGTAAAGGTTTTCGAAAGTAAAACTCAAGAACAAAGTTGGAGCTTTTGATTCAAAGTAAAGTGTTTTACAAGGATTGTAGTGAGATTTTCTACCAAAGTTAAAAGTGATCGAAGGACTAGAACATGAAACTAAAACTTGTAACTTTGGCACCAAAATGGGACATTGATTCAAGGAGGAGGAGATGTAGTATTTATAGGCAAGGAGGAGGAGAAGATGTGGAGGAGAGGCCAACACATGTCAAGAGGGGGAGGAGGGCTTCAAAAGCCGCCGGCCATGAGGTGGCAAAGCCACAAGCCGCCGCCCATGTGTCATCTCCCCATGGACGCCGCCGGTGGTGAGGTGGAGGAGGAGAAGAAGTGAGTGGAATGAGACCTTTTGCTCCAAAAAGCCATCGGAGCACATGCCTTGCACATGGGTGGCTTGACTTTGCATTCACTTGAGTTCTTGATCTTTGTTGAGGTTTGGAACAAGTCATTGGGACATGTTTGAGTGATTCCACGTTGGGTTCATGAAGGTTGTAAAGCCGGAATCTGGTCGTAGTCTGGAATGACTTGTAATCCATTTTTAGCTTTAAGAACTCCTTTTTAGCTCGTTTCATCTCTAATCCTTGAAATAGCCTGTAGAACAAAAGTGAAACTAACAAGTAAAAGTTGTTAAGACAAAGCGTCTAATTTGGTGGGTTTAACTGTCTTAATGAATCATATAAATATGGTCCATCAGATCACCCCACACTTATACTTGTTCGTCCCGAATAATGCTATTTAAAAGATAGGCACACACAATCCAAGTAAAAACTCTTAAATAGGAAAGTGAGAATGTGGGACTAGATTTATCCTATTCATGCAATACTTATTTGTTACCAATCTAAACCGTGTAAATACTTAGAAGAAACTTGATACTTGTACCTTCGAGCTGAGATGCAAATTAATTCGGATGATTCGGGAGATAGCCCTTTTCAGGCTCCTGGACTGCATTCTTGGGACCGACTCGCACTATATGGTTATCTTGTAGCTTTCTCTAGCACATGATTTGGTTCGGGTTTCACTGAGTTGAGCTCTTTGATTTTCTTTTGGTGAGGGACTGGCGGGCTGTCGTTGTACCCGTCAAAAGTAATAATTTGTAATTCCGACTAGCAAGTGGTAAGTCGGGTCGAATCCACAGAGATCGGTGTGAGAACCTGTTCACTAAGTACAAGAGTAACAATGGGGGGTAAATTCCGAACAAGTCAAATAAAAGACGCAAGTATCAAAACACGATCAATTATCAATAGAGAAACCGTCACACAATTCGAGTATCAAATGTCAAAGAACAGTGCAAGCTAGAACTTTCGATTGTGATGCAAGACTAAATCATTAACCTAATCGGTTTGATTTCTAATGTTTTACAACTTATAGCTCCCCGCTAGGTTGCACTACAAGTTGTCCTAGGGCGTCAATCCTAGTGGTATATTACTCGTATCCTAGTTTACTATCCCCGCTAGGTTGCTAGTAAACTTTGATAATTGAAATTAACACACAAACATTAGCTCCCCCGCTAGGGTTCCACTCATGCTAGCATATCAAATCCATAAACATAGCATAGTAATATAGCGCAAAACATAGAAATTCAATATGAGTCTCAAATCAAAGCATCACAATATCAAGTTCTAGCCTACACAAATGAGTTTAGCTACTCATGTTAATCGAATACATCATGAAGTTTTGAATAAACTGAAATAGAGAGTACTAATGATGGTTGGAACAATAGGACGTGTGTGTCTCCCTTCCTGGGATGAATATGCTGCTGGAATGATGATGTCCACAATTGCTTCACAGGACCAATCCGTTTTCCCCCAAATCACCCGGCCAAAAAGAAGACCAGCGTGTCTTTCTCTCCCAATTCTTCCCGGACCAAAAGCCGATTTGATTTTCCCTTTCTCCCTTGTTTTATCTTCTCAAGTGTGTCTCCTCAGATTCTTATTTCTCTTTTCCGAGAATGGCCCTTCGATTTCGTCCCTTTTCTTCCCGAGAAAACACAAATCTGTTTTTAGGAAATTCGACTGCCAGGTGTCCTCCGCGGACGTCTCTTGCTTTACGATCCGCGGACGTCTCTTGAATTACGGAAATGCAGAAGACCTCCGCGCCTTTTATTGTTCAGACGTGCGCGATTCTCACTGACTTAGAATTTCCGCGGACGTCTCTTGATTTACATTCCGCGGACGTCTACATAATTATTGAAATTCAGTAGACGTAAGTGACAGTAATTCTTCAGACGTAAGTGGGCTGCATTGACTCAAACTTCAGCACTTCAGACTTCATTTCTTCGATGCAAAACATCTTCTAATGGCTCTCCTTAGCCGATATTCCTTCCATGGTCTCCGAATGTACCTGAGAATGAAAACTACACACAGGTAGTGAAATAATATACAGATAACACTAAGAGATGGGGTTTAAACTTATAAAATAGTCGTACAACTACGACTTATCAAACTACCCCACACTTGAACTTGTTCGTCCCGAACAAGAACAAAGCCATAGAATGAATTACAATGCACTAGTCATGCTAATCCTTACATCTCAATCCCAAATCCAGCAACTAATCTTATCATGCTTAAAATTCTAACAATGCGAGTAAAGATAGACTTTTCGATACTTGTTACCTCGCGAGTTGCAATTCAAACGACCTTGGATGTTAGGGAGATAGTCCCCTATAGGTACCACGGACATTGCATTCTTTTCTGAGTTTCGGTCTTTAGATTGAGTCGGCGGCTTTCTCTGACACGCGATTAATTCACTGCTTTCATTCCAGTGAGTTGGACTTTGATAAATGACACATCTTTGTTTGAATCAATCAGATTTCTGATTTCCTTCTCACTTGATGGATTGCCATCGGCTTTTGAATTTTCTTCTTGTCCACATAATCATTTGCGCCTTCTGCTCTTTCTCATCCTCGTCCTTTTCACGCGAGTCAAGCCGAGGGTCGCTCGTCTGTTTTCCCGGCTACTCGGACTAGAGATTGGACGGTGTGATGTTCTCCCGTCCCACCTAACCGCATAAGCACTGCAGTGGCGGAGCAGACTCTCAGGATTAGGCTAGTGAAGCGTCAACCTCCACCGCTTTTCTCAATCATCCGAACCAAAAACTCAGAACTTCTTGCAATTTGCCGTACCTTTCTAGGACATTTCTGTCAACTCCACATCCCTGCATATCACAACTCACAAGAACAAAGCATCGAAAATTTTGAAATTTCGCATTTTTAGTCAAATGAGCACAATAGTCATATAAAGCTGGAAATAGGATTTCGACATATGAGAAAAGCATAGCAGTGCATCATCAGTTCATCATGACACATAACATGCGACATAAAAAATTAAAAACAGACACGACACACAACTGACTCAACAACACCCCACCCCACACATAAATTCATCCGTGTCCTCACGGTACAACTCAAGTGATAAGACGGACAACAAAACAGACTCAAATAAAAATAAATAAAAATAAGTGAACTGGTACTCCCCTAATAATCCGGTGGTGGCGCTGGGCTCTGCGATTTTTCCTTTTTGAAATGCACCGCGGATGTCTCTTCCTTTTCTTCCCGCGGACGTCTGAATAATATGCAATAATTGCTGAGGCTTCCGCACATGTAACTGTCAAGACGTGCGCGATATGCATTGATGTAGATTTCTTTTCTTAGTTGAATCGCCTGAAAACACCAGAAATAAAAAGAAATGCACTCGAGGCGCATTATCAGCTTCCCAATTCCACTACAACATGTGTAAAATAGAAATAAAACACACCGGGTTGCCTCCCGGAAAGCGCCTTTGTTTTACGTCCTTGGCTGGACATTACCTCTTTAGGGATCACAAGTTAGGATCCCATGGCCGCTCCAAGTCAAACTTATTTATTTTCTTGTGATACTCGTAGCCCTCAACAAGTGGTGCTCTCGTGTCTCTCCATCCTGGTTTCCATCCAAACGTGCCATGTCTCGGTTGCTTCCTCATGTATGGACGGTCGGAATCCTCGTGAACATGGAAGTTTGATGTCTTCCCAGCAAACGCAAGTGACAACAAGCGTGTTCCCATGTCATTCTTGGTCCTTTTGGCCAAGAGGATTGATTGTCCCAGAATGAGTGCAAGAGGACCGTTAGCGCTGGCATCTCCCATCTGCAAAATATAAGAGTCAACATCACGGGTGATTGTGAGAGTACCCGAGTCCTTACACTTTCCGAGCGGCGCTTGTTGACTCGTGGCGAGTGGGTGCTCTATCATTGGCTCTTCCGGCTCATGCTTCACCTCCAACTCATCTTCCAGCTCATCTTTATCGATCGTGTGGTCCTTAGGACCTATCACCTGCATTGGGAATAGTAGAGGGGTGTTAGAATTTGGAATTTCGTTACCTGAAAATGGGAAGCCCGCGCACGTCTCCTGTTTATCCTCCGCGGAGGTCTCTTGATTTATCGGAAATTCTTCAACCGTCCGCGCATCAATTGTAGAGACGTCCGCCGTAGCCACTGAGTTAGAATCTTCGTTCAGCTCTTCTTCCTGCATTTCGTAAAAGTCGCTGGCAACTTGAGATGCTTGCTTCTTTAGCTCGTCAATGACTTCAGCTTGTTGGTCAATCTTTTGAGTGAGTTCCTTGAACATTCCTCTCATTTCATCTCTAAATTCCTTCATCGGGTCCTCGTCCATCCTAACGCACCAAGGTTCCTCATCACTATACGGAGCATAAAGTCCTCTCATAGTGCGTCCTGGATCCCGACGCCTAGGTAACTGTCCATATCGGTTTCCTCCACCGAGGTATTCTCGATCCAATTCATCCTCGTAATCATCGTGTCTAGCTGCACGAGGTCTAGCAAACTCATTCACCAATTTCTGATTTCTGGGGGGTGGTAGTCTTCGATTAACACTCCTTTGCTCTTCATTATCACGAATTGGTTCACTATAATAGGAATACATAGCGAACCATAAAACCAAACAAAAAAAGATAATAAAATAAAGCTAAAAGAAAGAAATACTTAGTGAGATTCCTCGTTACCGATCCCCGGCAACGGCGCCATTTTGGCGGGCTGTCGTTGTACCCGTCAAAAGTAATAATTTGTAATTCCGACTAGCAAGTGGTAAGTCGGGTCGAATCCACAGAGATCGGTGTGAGAACCTGTTCACTAAGTACAAGAGTAACAATGGGGGGTAAATTCCGAACAAGTCAAATAAAAGACGCAAGTATCAAAACACGATCAATTATCAATAGAGAAACCGTCACACAATTCGAGTATCAAATGTCAAAGAACAGTGCAAGCTAGAACTTTCGATTGTGATGCAAGACTAAATCATTAACCCAACCGTTTTGATTTCTAATGTTTTACAACTTATAGCTCCCCGCTAGGTTGCACTACAAGTTGTCCTAGGGCGTCAATCCTAGTGGTATATTACTCGTATCCTAGTTTACTATCCCCGCTAGGTTGCTAGTAAACTTTGATAATTGAAATTAACACACAAACATTAGCTCCCCCGCTAGGGTTCCACTCATGCTAGCATATCAAATCCATAAACATAGCATAGTAATATAGCGCAAAACATAGAAATTCAATATGAGTCTCAAATCAAAGCATCACAATATCAAGTTCTAGCCTACACAAATGAGTTTAGCTACTCATGTTAATAGAATACATCATGAAGTTTTGAATAAACTGAAATAGAGAGTACTAATGATGGTTGTAACAATAGGACGTGTGTGTCTCCCTTCCTGGGATGAATATGCTGCTGGAATGATGATGTCCACAATTGCTTCACAGGACCAATCTGTTTTCCCCCAAGTCACCCGGCCAAAAAGAAGACCAGCGTGTCTTTCTCTCCCAATTCTTCCCGGACCAAAAGCCGATTTGATTTTCCCTTTCTCCCTTGTTTTATCTTCTCAAGTGTGTCTCCTCAGATTCTTATTTCTCTTTTCCGAGAACGGCCCTTCGATTTCGTCCCTTTTCTTCCCGAGAAAACACAAATCTGTTTTTAGGAAATTCGACTGCCAGGTGTCCTCCGCGGACGTCTCTTGCTTTACGATCCGCGGACGTCTCTTGAATTACGGAAATGCAGAAGACCTCCGTGCCTTTTATTGTTCAGACGTGCGCGATTCTCACTGACTTAGAATTTCCGCGGACGTCTCTTGATTTACATTCCGCGGACGTCTTCATAATTATTGAAATTCAGTAGACGTAAGTGACAGTAATTCTTCAGACGTAAGTGGGCTGCATTGACTCAAACTTCAGCACTTCAGACTTCATTTCTTCGATGCAAAACATCTTCTAATGGCTCTCCTTAGCCGATATTCCTTCCATGGTCTCCGAGTGTACCTGAGAATGAAAACTACACACAGGTAGTGAAATAATATACAGATAACACTAAGAGACGGGGTTTAAACATATAAAATAGTCGTACAACTACGACTTATCAGGGACAGCTTTTGAAGTGATTTGGCCTTCGGCCTTTGATTTTGAATTGGAGCTTCTTCACTTTTGTTTCGGTTAAAACCTTCACAGAATTTGGCCTTCGGCCTTTGATTTGCTTCTTCGAGCTTTGCTTCTTTGTGACTTGCTTGTCCATTTTCTCAATCTTTTGGGAGGTCCAATCATCGCCCGAGAGCATATGGAAATACCTCCCCGCTCTTTCTCATCCTCGCCGTTTTGCGCGGGTCAAGATGAGGGTCGCTCATCTATTTTCTTGGCTACTAGGACTAGAGATAGGACGGTTTGATTCCTGTCCCGCCTCTTGCATAAACGCTGCACGGCGGAGATGACTTCAATCTTCAATGAAACCCGAAGTGCAGCCTCCACTGACTTCGTAAACCATATAGTAAAATTCGATCCTTCGAGTGCTTGCCAAGCCTCTCTAGGGCATTTTATATCAACTCCACATCCCCTGTATATCTCAGCACAAAGGGACAATTGAGAAGTTACATCCTAAGTTTTTATGCAGTTGAGATTTCACAAGGTAAATGCATGAATTTAGATCTATCTTTTTCACATTCTCAAGTTCATATTTTCAAAAAGATAATATTAAGGGAAAAGGAAAAGAAAACATGTTAACTAACTATGTGCAAAGGCAGTTCTCACCCCATACTTTTGAACGAAGGCGTGCCTCTCGGCATAACTTAGTTCAAAAGCCGATTGCAAGCAAATATTTACAAGAAAGGAAATGGGTGAGTACGACTTAAGGCTAAAAATTAAATGACATAAAATAAAATGACTGAAAATAAGATAGATGTCGGGTTACCTCCCGACCAGTGCCTTTGTTTAACGTCGGTGGCTCGACGATACCTCACTTAAGAGGGATCTGGGTCCCAAGGACGGCTTAGGTCAAATTTCTGTGCAGCGCCAACCTTTATTCTTGCCTTGACTTTCCCCGAGTTCTTGTGGGATGATGAGCTCGAGTTAGGACTCCATTGTTCCGGTGGTTTTTCCTTCCAACACCTCTGAGAAGGCGAAGGACCCTTAACCACAGTCGCTGGTTTTTTGAGTCGGGCTCTTTTGTTTCTCCTTCCGGATTTCCATTCCACCGGGCCATGTCTTGGTCACTTTTTTATGTATGACCGGTTGGCATCCTCGCGAGTTTGGAAGTTCAGAATCTTGCCATCAAACATAGGCGACATCAAGCTTGTTCCCATGTTAAGCTTCGCCTTTGTGGCAACGAGGAACGGTCGTTTCAGAATGAGTGAGTTTTCAGGGCTGCTTTGTTGACTCGGAGTGAGTGAGCGCTCCATTGTTGGCTTTCCTTGACCTTGTACCGCATCATCATTGATTACATGATCTTCGGTGGATGTGATCTGCATAGAAAATGAAGGGTTAAGTTGGGGCACTTTAGCCACAAGGTCCTGGCCTTTCTCGGCTGGTTTGGCAATGAGGAACGGGACTGCTTTGGGCAGCTCGTCAGTGAGGACATGGACTTCCTCTTCTGCCAGCTCGGTAGTGAGTTTCCATGAAGGCCTTTCCTCGTCCCACACTGGATCGGTTTCTGGCTCTAGGTCTTCTGATGGCTCGGGAGTGATCTCCCATGTAGGCTCTTCCTCGTCCCACACTGGATCGGTTTCTGGCTCTAGGTCTTCTGATGGCTCGGGAGTGATCTCCCATGTAGGCTCTTCCTCGCTGACCTTTGGCTTTGTCTCGAGCATTTCATTGACCCGGTATGCAGCTTCTTTTTGAGCCGCCTCTTCTGTTACCCATGATTCGACGTCTCCTTCCGGCTTAGGCATTGTTGTGGGCAAGATTGTGACGGAGGTGTCATATGTGATGTCTTCCACGACCTGCACTGGATCGGCTTCTATCGTTGGCGCCTTATTATCAGTTTGGGGCATCGGCCCTCGTTTTGAGCTCTCTGCCATATCATTTATCATGTTCCACAGTTTAGACATGGTTAAATTCATCACCGAACCTCCTGCCGCAGCATCAAGTATATTCCGGTCATGTGGCATCATCCCACTGAGAAACCTCTGAAGAAGATTAAAGTTCGTGAATCCATGGTGTGGGTAGCTCGTCACAATGGAATCGAAGTACGATAAGTACTCGTCCAATGTTTCGTCCCGGGATTGCTTAAGGGTGATGATCTTCTCACGGACTTCAAGTCGAAAGGATGGCGGGGCTCTTTGACAGGGATCGGTGTGATAATTTGACAGGGAAAACTCTTTTAGAAATTTGGCTCGTAGATCCCCAAAGCACTCTTCATAATCTGCATATGATGAGTAATACTAAGATATTCCAGAATCAGTTAAGGAAAACTCAAAACATTTTAATTTAAACCCCTCTAAGGACTCGTCCTTGGGCTTCATGCGGCTGCAGATGGAGTGAAAATGTTGGCAATGTATTACAGGGTCCTCGCCGATCGCACCTCCAAACTGGGGGAGATACCGAATCATCCATGCATACATAGTGGATTATACAATGAAAAATAAACGAAAGGGAAAGAAAAAGAACAACTAATCCGATTGCCAATTCCCCGGCAACGGCGCCAATTTTGACAGAGCACGTCGTTGAGTGCTAAGCAAGATAAATTTATAAGTCCGCTACTCGTAACTCTACTATTGGATAGTAAAGAGGTAAGTAGGGGTCGAACCCAAGGGAATTAGTGGATAGTAGTTCTTTGAGGATTTGTACAGAAAGGGAGTGTGATTTGGGGTTGATTGTGATTTTTGTGCTGAAAAGTAAGTGGGTTGGTTGTGGTTTTAGTGCTGAAAGTAAGTGCTTGAAGGACAAGACTTATGAAAAGTAAATGCTTGAAGGACAAGACTTACGAAAAGTAAATGCTTGAAGGACAAGACTTACGAAAAGTAAATGCTTGAATGACAAGACTTGCGGAAAGTAAGCAGTTGATATGGGACTGAAAGTAAGCAGTTGATATGGGTACTGAAAGTAAGCAGTTAATATGGGTACTGAAAGTAAGCAGCAAGGTGGTGTTTTGATCAAAGGAAAGGATTCGGTTTTAGGGGCCTTGTATCATAAATCTGTTCATCATCGACCTCTAATGATCATACTACGTGTTTAAAATGTATCAATGCTATTTCTAGCACTCGACTTGCCACACCGTCTAGTCCTTTTCAAGACATAGAACACTTGTTCTATTTAGGCTAATTCCTCCTTTCGAAGTATCTTAGCCTTATGTGCATCCACCTGATCAATCATTTCCGATCAACCAAGTGGTGTTTTAAAGAGGTTGAACTCTACAGAAAAGCTTTGCTCTTTCGAGCCTCCACTTAACCACGTATATTCACGAACCCCATTGAAGAGCTTTTCTCTTTCGAGCCTCCACTCAACCAATAGTGTTCTAACCTAATATATGGCACATAGAACAAGTTTAAACACAATAGAGGCACAAAGAGAAGGGTCTAAAACATGTTTTGATACAAGCACACCCCTTCAACCGAATGAAGGGTTTAGCTACGAATATCCATATGGGTGGATATCATAGCTAAGTGCTTAGAAAAGTAAAGGTTTTGAAAGACATGAAAGTAAAGGTTTTCGAAAGTAAAACTCAAGAACAAAGTAAAGTGGTTTACAAGGATTGTAGTGAGATTTTCTACCAAAGTTACAAGTGATCAAAGGACTAGAACATGAAACTAAAATTTGTAACTTTGGCACCAAAATGGGACATTGATTCAAGGAGGAGGAGATGTAGTATTTATAGGCAAGGAGGAGGAGAAGATGTGGAGGAGAGGCCAACACATGTCAAGAGGGGGAGGAGGGCTTCAAAAGCCGCCGGCCATGAGGTGGCAAAGCCACAAGCCGCCGCCCATGTGTTATCTCCCCATGGAAGCCGCCGGTGGTGAGGTGGAGGAGGAGAAGAAGTGAGTGGAATGAGATATTTTGCTCCAAAAAGCCATCGGAGCACATGCCTTGCACATGGGTGGCTTGACTTTGCATTCACTTGAGTTCTTGATCTTTGTTGAGGTTTGGAACAAGTCATTGGGACATGTTTGAGTGATTCCACGTTGGGTTCATGAAGGTTGTAAAGCCGGAATCTGGTCGTAGTCTGGAATGACTTGTAATCCATTTTTAGCTTTAAGAACTCCTTTTTAGCTCGTTTCATCTCTAATCCTTGAAATAGCCTGTAGAACAAAAGTGAAACTAACAAGTAAAAGTTGTTAAGACAAAGCGTCTAATTTGGTGGGTTTAACTGTCTTAATGAATCATATAAATATGGTCCATAAGATCCCTCCTCAAGCGAATTGTAGCTTTTTCATGGGTCGGTCAAGGTATAAGTTGCATTGTGCTCATCCCGAGCTTGTTCACAATAGTGCTTGAGTCTTTGTCCATTGGCTTTAAAGATAGCTCCTTCATCATTGATCAACTCTACATGGCCATCTTCATGAGGTTTGTGAACAATGAAAGGACCACTCCATCGGCTTCTTAGTTTTCCCGGGAAGAGTTTAAGCCTAGAATTGAAGAGTAGGACCTTGTCTCCCTTTTTGAACTCGCGACGCAAGATTCTCTTGTCATGCCATTTCTTCGTCTTCTCCTTGTAAATTCTAGCACTCTCGTAAGCTTCATTCTTTATCTCTTCTAGCTCATGGAGTTGAAGGACTCTATTTTCTGCCGCCGTTTGTAAGTCCATGTTCAAAGAATTTAATTGCCCACATTGCCTTATATTCCAATTCAACCGGCAAATGGCATGGCTTCCCATATATGAGGCGATATGGAGACATCCCTATGGGGGTCTTGAAAGCGGTACGATAGGCCCACAGTGCATCATCTAGCTTCGATGACCAATCTTTCCTTGAGCTTCCCACCGTTTTTTCTAAGATTGCCTTGATTTCCCGGTTCGATATCTCCACTTGCCCACTAGTTTGTGGGTGATACGGTGTTGCTATCTTGTGGCTCACCCCATACTTGCGGAGAAAGGTTTCAAAATGCTTTTCCTTAAAGTGTGAACCGCCATCACTAATGACGGTTCTTGGAACTCCAAACCTTGGGAAAATGATCTTCTTGAATAGCTTGGTGACAACCTTAGCATCGCACGTAGGGGAGGCGACGGCCTCTACCCATTTGGAGACATAATCAACCGCGACCAATATGTATTGATTTCCATATGAAGACGGGAAAGGACCCATGTAGTCGATACCCCAAACATCAAATATTTCAACCGAAAGAATGCTTTGTTGGGGCATTTCATGCCTCTTAGAAATGTTTCCCGTTCTTTGGCATTGGTCGCAAGCTTTTACAAATTCATAAGCATCACTAAAGAGGGTAGGCCAATAGAATCCATTTTGTAGGACCTTCGACGCCGTTTTTGCTCCACTACCATGTCCTCCATATTGAGATGAATGACAATGGTATAGTATATTTCTCATCTCTTCTTCGGCGACGCAAGTCCTATATAGCCCGTCCGCGCAAAGTCTATACAAGAAGGGCTCATCCCAATAATACCTCTTCGTCTCGGATAAGAATTTCCTCTTTTGATAGTGGTTCATGTCGTGAGGAATGATCCCGCATACCACGAAATTTACCATATCCGCATACCATGGGAGGGCTTCCGCTTCAACTCTCATAAGTTGTTCTCCAATGAAGGCATCGTTTACAAGGCTAGTGTCTTCTTTGAGTTCTTCGTTCCCTTCAAGCCTAGATAAATGATCGGCAACGAGATTTTCCACTCCCTTCTTATCCTTGATCTCAATGTCAAATTCTTGGAGTAAGAGGATCCATCTTATCAACCTTGGCTTAGAGTCCTTCTTAGACAAAAGATATTTGATTGCTGCGTGATCGGTGAAAACAATGGTCTTTGACCCCACAAGATATGGGCGAAACTTGTCAAAGGCATACACAATGGCAAGGAGCTCTTTCTCGGTTGTGGAATAATTCAATTGGGCTCAATTTAAGACCTTGCTTGTGTAGTGAATGGCGTGAAGTTTCTTGTCCACCCTTTGACCAAGAACCGCTCCAATAGCGTAATCGCTTGCATCGCACATGAGCTCAAAGGGCAAATCCCAATTTGGAGGTTGAATAATAGGCGCCGAGATCAATGCTTTCTTCAACTTTTCAAAGGCCACCAAACATTCTTCATCAAACCGGAATTTGGTATCATTGCACAATAAATTGGTCAAAGGCCTTGCAATCTTGGAGAAGTCTTTGATAAATCTTCTATAAAAGCCGGCATGGCCAAGAAAGCTTCTTATTCCTCTAACATCCCGTGGAGGTGGTAATTTTTCAATAACTTCCACTTTAGCTTTATCCACCTCAATTCCTCTCTTTGAGACCAAATGTCCAAGCACTATGCCTTCCTGCACCATAAAATGACATTTTTCCCAATTTAGTACAAGATTCGTCTCAATACACCTTTTCAAAACTTTTGCCAAATTGGCCAAACAATCATCAAAGGAGGAACCATAAACAGAAAAATCATCCATGAACACCTCCATAATTTCCTCAATAAATTCTGAAAATATAGCCATCATGCATCTTTGAAATGTGCCCGACGCATTACAAAGTCCAAAGGGCATTCGCCGATAAGCAAATGTTCCATAGGGGCAAGTAAAGGTGGTTTTTTCTTGATCTTGTGGATGAATAGGGATTTGGAAGAATCCACTATATCCTTCAAGATAACAAAAGTAGTCATGCTTGGCTAATCTCTCTAACATTTGATCAATGAATGGAAGTAGGAAATGATCTTTCTTAGTGGCTTTGTTGAGTTTTCGGAAATCAATGCACATTCGCCATCCCGTGACGGTTCTAGTTGGTATTAACTCATTTTTATCATTTTTAACCACCGTCATGCCCCCCTTCTTGGGTACCACATGAATGGGACTTACCCAATTAGAGTCCGCAATAGGGAAAATGATTCCCGCATCAAGCATTTTCAAGATTTCCTTGTTGACTACTTCACCAACAATGGGATTAAGTCTCCTAGCATGCTCTCTAGATGGTGAACTATCATCTTCCAAATTAATCATATGCATGCATAAATGGGACTTATCCCTTTCAAGTCATCAATAGAATAGCCAATGGCACCCTTGTGCTCTCTAATCACATCAAGCAATCTCAAAGTCTCATCATCATTCAAGGAGGCATTTACAATGATAGGCAAAGTAGAATTAGGGCCTACGAACTCATACCTTTGGCTTGTTGGTAGAGCTTTTAACTCTACCGAACAAGACTCCTTACCTTTGTCGCTTTGAGTACCCTCTTCATCTTTGTCATTCAAGATAGCCCAACAATCAACACGCTTAGGAGGCTCATAATCAAGGTCGTCAATTTCATTCATAAGCAAATTAGGCACATCATACATGTCATAAGTATCAACAAGGTCTAGATAGTTACAACTCATGGTAGAACTAGGACCT
This sequence comes from Rhodiola chrysanthemifolia, assembly GCA_033675395.1. Lineage (NCBI taxonomy): Eukaryota > Viridiplantae > Streptophyta > Magnoliopsida > Saxifragales > Crassulaceae > Rhodiola > Rhodiola chrysanthemifolia. The sequence continues at coordinate 38,735,105 of CM066204.1, forward strand.
TTTTGTGCCTTTTCTAGATTAAATTCAACTTCCTCATCACCTACTCTCATGGTAATTGACCCCTTAGTAGTATCAAATATAGCCCCCGCGGTGTAGAGGAAAGGCCTTCCCAAAAGAATGGGAATTTCATTGTCCTCTTCCATCACTAACACCACAAAATCCCCCGGAATATAGAAATTCCCTACTCTAACCGGGACATCCTTAAGAACTCCTTTAGGGAATCTTGAGGAGCGGTCCGCGAGTCTTAAAATCATGCTAGTTGGTTTAGGCTCACCCATGTTCAACTTCTTACACAAAGAATAAGGCATCAAAGATATGCTAGCACCCAAATCACACATAGCACGCTCGATCTTAACATCATTTATATAGCATGAGATGGAGAAGCTACCGGGATCCTCAAGCTTGGGTGGCATGCGCGGTTGGAGTATGGCACTTCATTCTCCATTGAGGGACACCGTGTCGACGTCTTCGATCGTCCTCCTGCAAGTAATAACATCTTTTAGAAATCTTGCATATGATGGAGCTTGAGTGATTACCTCGGTGAAGGGCATAGTGACATATAGCTTCCTCATCATTTCGGCGAACTTTGAGAATTGCTTGTCATTGCTCTTCTTCTTTAGCCTTTGTGGGAAAGGGATAGGAGGAGTGTATGGCCTTAGTTCATCTTTCTCCTTTTCCACTACTTTTTCCTTTTGGGCTTGAGGGTTAGGGACCTCTTCATCCAACTCTTCAATTTCGGCACTAGCTTGGCCTCCAAGATCAAAAGTAACTTTCTTCCTTTTTGGTTGCTCACCCTCTAGCTCTTTGCCACTCCTCAACGTAACCGCATTACAATGCTCGCTTTGCCCTTGCTCGGGTCTAGCCGGTAATTTTCCTTGAGCTCTTGTAGAGGACTCGGCTTGTTGGGCTATTTGGTTCTCAAGCATTTTGTTGTGAGTCTCTAACCTTTCAAACTTGGTTTGCATGTCCATCAATTGTGCTTGGTCATCCCTACTTTCCCTCTCTTTTTGTGCAAGGATTTTGGCCAACATTGCCTCCATACCGGAGGGTTCATTGGAAGGTTGAGGGGGAGGGTCAACTTGTTGGTAGGCTTTTTGAGCTTGAGCTTGATATTGTTGCCCTTGGTCTTGGTTCCTTTGAAGCAAAGTCGGTCCTTGACTTTGATATTGGTTCCTAGGTTGGAATTGGTTCTTCGGTGGGAAAGCTTGATTAGATTGAGTAGGCTTAGGACCAAATCCGGGAGGTGTAGCTCCAAAGTCGGGACGAGTGGGATTTGTGGTCTTGTAGGAGAAATTAGGATGATTCCTCCATCCCTAGGAGAACTTTGGTGTAGTGTAATTAGCTTGAGAATTTTGCCCTTGAGTGGCACTAGCTCCATACTCTCTACTTTGGTTTCCTCCCACAAAATTTGCTTCTTCATAGCCATATCTATGTCCATCCCTTTGAACCAAGGGACAAGAATCGGTCTCATGCCCATAAACCTCGCAAATATCGCACCCTTGACTCGTTGAGTGATCCTTCTCCGGGTGCTTCAACTTTAATACTTCATCCGAGAGGTTCTCAAAATCTTTCCTTAAGGTCTAATAGTCACTTGTGCTCACCGCTTTTACTTCATGCCTTTCATTTTTCCTTCTTGGGTTCCCCCTTTCACTTCCCCACATGAAGTAGTTCTTTGTAATCTTTTCTATCACCGCATATCCTTCATGAGGTTCAAGCTCCATGATAGCTCCTCCCGCGGCGGTATCAAGTGCAAGCCGCGAGGGACCATCAACCCCGTGGTAGAAAGTGTGGAACACAAGGAGGTCATCTAGGTTGTGGTGCGGGCAAAGTCTTTGATACTCCTTGTATCTCTCCCAAGCTTCATATAGTGTTTCTCCATCCATTTGTGTAAAATTTGTGATTTGACCTCTATAATAAGCCGTCTTGGAAGGAGGGAAATACTTGTTGAGAAATGCCACGGCTAGCTCCTCCCAAGTGGTGAAACTATCGGGAGTTTGGCTCCTTAACCAATCTCTTGCTCTTCCCGTGAGGGAGAAAGGGAATAACCTCAAAAGTTTAGCATCTTCGGAGAATCCATTGATCTTGAAAGTTGCACACACTTCAAGGAATGTGGTCAAATGGGAATTTGGATCCTCGTGGTCTCTTCCCGAGAATTGATTTGATTGGACCATTTGGATCGTTGAAGTCTTTAAGTCAAAGTCCCGATTATCAACCGCCGGTACAAGGATTGGGGAGCGGTAACCATAGGCATTGGGAGCGGCGTAATCCTTTAGGACCCTTCTAGCTTGAGGGCCTTGTGGTAGTCGGGCGGGAGGTGGAGGGGGAGGAGGAAGTCTATCTCTATCTCCCATGACTTGATGAATGATTTCTTGAGTGTTGGAGGTGGTTCCCTTGTCTTTGTTTGTCTTACTCCTTGTAAGGTGAGGGTTAACAATGTTTCCTATAGGTTGGTTCAAGTCTCTATCCACAATTTGTGTAAGCTTCTTTGTCTTTGGTGGCATAAACGAGATTCACCTACAAGGGGAGAACAATTAAGACAAGTAAGAATAGTGGAATAGGCTCAAGAATCACAAGTAGCAAAGCAAATAAAGAAAAACATGGAATAGTCAGAGTTCTAAATGATTCTTCCTAGGGACAATCTAGCTATTGCTCCCCGGCAACGGCGCCATTTTGACGTGTAATATTTTGCAATCAAAGTCAAAAACAATTTATAATGATGACCGGTAAGACCGGTGTCGAACCCAAGGGAGCAAACGTGATTATACGCTAGGGAATCAAGTTTTCAACTCGGCTAATCCGTCAATATTCAATGATGAGGTGATTATCAATCAAGAAACGAGTAATGAAATGATTTCAAAAGGTTTCAATTCAATTAAAGAGAGTTTCGAGGGGTTCTTCCCCTCCTTGGCAATTTACCAACGATCATGTATACAAGAATGTAATCATTTTAGGGGTTGATGGGTTTAAAACCTAGCTTAGGCTAGAAATAGACAAACTACCATATAAGTCTATCCTAGTCAAGCTCTCCTAATTAGAATCTCACCTATTAAAGATATTGATTCACTCTTTAGCACTATTATCCTTGGAACTCCCTAGGCAATAAATGCTATAGGCTTTAAGTTTTAGGCAACCTCACATCCATGCATTTACTCTCATAAACACTTGATGAGTTCATTTTTACTATATCCAAACCATCACTAAGCTCTTTCAATACTTAGATCATAGTTCTAATGCAAACATGTCTCTTAGGCATTTTATAAAACACTTATCAACATGTCTAGAATGAAGATCATAGTAAAATGAAATCAACTCCATAAATTGCATGATGAATGTGTATACATGATCATTGAGTACCAAGGAGGGTACAAACACCCTCAAAACACAAGGGAACTACTCACACATCATGTAAGACAACATGATGTGTGTAGGGTTTTAGCACAATCAAAGATAAGAGAAGAGGAATAGAAATAGGATGATTAATCCTAGTTATCTCCCTTGATCTTCAATCCTCTTTGGTTGGATGGTGTTGAAGGCCCTTGATTTGATCTCTTTTTCTTGTATTTTTCCCCCAAGATGCCAAGTGTCTAGGTCAAACTTGCCTCTTTCTATTTATAGCCTCGGTAGAAAATCGCACTGTAGCAGTCCCAGTCGGTCGACTGGGAAGTGCTGGTCGGCTCAGTCGGTCGACTGAAGGTTGAAAAGGCAATCTCGAGTAGTGGTCTCCCAGTCGGTCGACTGAGATCTCAGTCGGTCGACTGCGCAAATGAAGAATGTGAGGCTCCTGAGTAGCTCGTCCAGTCGAGCGATTGGAGACTCAGTCGAGCGACTGGGCATCTGAAGCTCCAGGTCAGTCGACCGACTGGAGGGTCCAGTCGACCGACTGCGCAAGTGAAGAATGTGAGGCTCCTGAGGCCTTCTTCCAGTCGACCGACTGGTACAGGGGAGCTTCCCAGTCGACCGACTGGAGGTCTTTTATGCCCATATTTTGCTCAAGCCTTCGATTTTTCCCCGAGTTTTCGTATTTTGGCTTAGACACTGAGATATCTTGTTTTGTACCTGAAACGTACGAGAAGAGATCAAATGACATCGAATTATCGCCGGAAACGAACTAAAGCTATAGTGAAAGCGGGTATTAATAAGTCGAAAACTCGACTTATCAGCACACGCGCCATCCATTCTGGATTCTCTTTGTCACCAACTCACCTTGAGCATTAACCTCCACTGTAATTCCTGTCTTCTTCGGCACTACATGTACGGGGCTTACCCATTGACTATCTGAAATGGGATAAATCACGTCAGCATCTAAGAGCTTTTGTACCTCTTTTTGAACCACCTCCATCATCAGTGGGTTCAATCTACGCTGCGGCTGCCTCACAGGTTTGGCTCCATCCTCGAGTAAAATCCGGTGCATGCACACGGTAGGGCTTACTCCCTTGATGTCCGCAAGTGTCCATCCAATCGCGGTCTTATGTTTCTTCAGTACCGCTGCCAATCTCTCCTCCCGATTAGGCTCCAAGCCTTTCTTGATTATGACCGGCAACGTCTCACCATCTCCCTAAAAGATATACTTTAAATGCTCGGGTAAGGGCTTAAGCTGCAACTCAGGTGCCTGTACAACAGATGGTACAGGTGTAGATTTATTAGTTAAAGTAACTTGATTAGCCTCATACCTTGGGGTTAATGGTTCCAAAACTCTACGCTCCTGTAGCATGTCACTAGTATCACGAAGCATCCCTATTGATGCGCCACGTGACTCAATAGCCTCCCTCAAAATGATTTCAAGCACATCATTCCCACAGGGAATATCGGAAGATTCCACTAGCTCATCGATCGCATCCAAAGCCTGTACTCCTACATCATCAGGTGGATATTGCATAGCTTGATATATATTAAAGTTTATTACCTCACCTTCCACTTCCATGGAAAGCGTGCCACGATCCACATCGATCTTAGCTCTAGCCGTCTTCATGAATGGCCTACCAAATAGAATTGGTGGCTAATCTTGTGCTCCCTCATCATCCATTTTCAGCACATAGAAATCTGCAGGAAAAATAAGATTTTCTACCTGCACCAAAACATCCTCGATCACACCCAAAGGTTGGGTGCATGATCGGTCAGCCAATTGAATCGGCAAACCCGCGGGTTTAAGTGGACCAATACGCGAAGATAAGTATAGAGAGTAAGGAAGGACATTTATGGACGCACCAAGATCAAGCATACAGTTTTCGATCCTCATGTTACCAATAACACATGGAATAGTAAAAGTTCCGGGATCCTTCACTTTTTGGGCACCTTCCTTCGTATCGCTGCTGATACACTCTCTCCAAGCATGACCTGCTCATTCTTAGTCGTACGCCTACGGTTAGTACATAATTCTTTAAGAAATTTAGCGTACCTTGGATTTTGTCGAATAGCTTCGATGAGTGGAATGTTGATTTCCACCTTGCTAAACAACTCCCAAACCTCATTGTCTGTGATAGACTTCTTGTTGGTCTTAGAAACCTGCATTAGGAATGGTAGAGGAGTGTTAGAATTTGGAATTTCCTTACCAGAGTTTGAGGAGCCCGCGTACGTCTCTTGCTTTTCCTCCGCGGACGTCTCTTGATTTTGCATCAATTCATCAGGCGTCCGCGCTTTAATTGGAGAGACGTCCGCCTGCCCCACTGAGTCAGAATCTTCATTCAGCTTTTCTTCTCCATTTTTCAACTGCCTTCCACTCCTAAGCATTACAGCACTAATGTTGGACTTTGTAATTGGGTTTGGAATTGTTTGTGACGACAGCTTCCCCTTGTCTTCTCGCTTTTCGTAAACGGCACTGGCAATTTGAGACACTTGCCTCTTTAGCTCGTTCACGTCTCCAGCTTGTTGGCCCATCTTTTGAGTTAGTTCCTTGAACATGCCTCTCATTTCCTCTCTCAATTCCTTGATCGGGTCCTCGTCTCCTTGTTTGATGTGTGGGGGTTTGTACGGCTGCTTTTGTGGGTACGAGGATTGCCCCACATCGTAATTGTTGTTCCTTTGCCAACCACCATCATTCTGCCTAGGTTGCCATTTGTTGTTGCCTTGGTATCCATCATACCTCCTTGGTGGCAAATCTCCCTTGTTCACGTAGCCCACTACATTCACGTCTTCTGTTCTTTCCTGAAAAACAGCGTTATCATTATTCATTGGATTAAAAGTGGACTTATTTACCTTATACTCCACTTGTTGATTGCCTTGTGGTTTTTGCGTCACTATTTGAGCCATCATATTCTTCAGTTCCTGCAATTCAGAATGTACATTCACGTTAGCAACTGGTGCAGGTTTATATGTTTCTTCTAAATACCTTGTGCTCTCGGCAACTCTCTCAATCAACTCCCAAATCTCCTCGGGGTTGAAATATAGTGACCTGTTCAAGCTACTGTTCCAGAGACTGTTTGAGACAGACCGGGAACTCCTTTGTGACAGTGCAGCTAGCAGAACAAAGTAAAGGCACACAGAATGATACCCAGTTCGGCTACGCCTACTCTGGGGGGTTTCCCACACCCTAAAAGGGACACAAATCTTTATTACGTGATTTAGAACAATAGAAGTCTTATACTTACACAACGCCTTGTTTGTAATTGCCTAGCTTCTAAACCACCGTCTCTCAGATTTGCAATCGAGAATCACCGCGGGTCAGCTCGATCCCCTTCGTCCGAAACATTAGTCCGAACGAACTCGAACTTCTCCTGAAGTCGGTAGCTTTCCCTTGAAAGCCGGTTGTGAGTTCGTGGTGTGCACCAGTTGGATTGCTTCCAGGCAGTCTGAGTAGCACGTTGATGAGACTGCACATGCACCGATGAGTTTCCAGTGGGGAAAAACAAACGGCCGTCGCTTTCTTCTTCTCCAATCGATAGGGTATACTCGTGTATATTTGATATGGAAAGCGACAGGAATATGGACGCCCTAGGTGAGTATTTATATGCAGAGTCCGAGCGTCCAAATCTAGTGTAGATAATCCCATCAAATATTTAGGAAATATTCCTAGATATTTGATGTATATCTTTCTTAAAACAGCGAGAGGAATATACTAAGACTTCCTCGCCAAGTCAGCCTTGCCGCCTCATGTAGATATTCATTCGAATATCTGATGTTCAAATTCTTCGCTGACCATTGATGGACCATATTTGTATGATTCATTAAGACAGTTAAACCCACCAAATTAGACGCTTTGTCTTAACAACTTTTTCTTGTTAGTTTCACTTTTGTTCTACAGGCTATTTCAAGGATTAGAGATGAAACGAGCTAAAGAGGAGTTCTTAAAGCTAAAAATGGATTACAAGTCATTCCACACTACGACCAGATTCCGGCTTTACAACCTTCATGAACCCAATGTGGAATCACTCAAACATGTCCCAATGACTTGTTCCAAACCTCAACAAAGATCAAGAACTCAAGTGAATGCAAAGTCAAGCCACCCATGTGCAAGGCATGTGCTCCGATGGCTTTTTGGAGCAAAAGATCTCATTCCACTCACTTCTTCTCCTCCTCCACCTCACCACCGGCGGCTTCCATGGGGAGATGACACATGGGCGGCGGCTTGTGGCTTTTCCACCTCATGGCCGGCGGCTTTTGAAGCCCTCCTCCCCCTCTTGACATGTGTTGGCCTCTCCTCCACATCTTCTCCTCCTCCTTGCCTATAAATACTACATCTCCTCCTCCTTGAATCAATGTCCCATTTTGGTGCCAAAGTTACAAGTTTTAGTTTCATGTTCTAGTCCTTTGATCACTTGTAACTTTGGTAGAAAATCTCACTACATTCCTTGTAAAACACTTTACTTTGAATCAAAAGCTCCAACTTTGTTCTTGAGTTTTACTTTCAAAAACCTTTACTTTCCTGTCTCTCAAAACCTTTACTTTTCAAGCACTTGTCTATGATGTCCTCTTCCATGGATATTCGTAGCTAAACCCTTCATTCGGTTGAAGGGGTGTGCCTGTATCAAAACATGTTTTAGACCCTTCTCTTAGTGCCTCTATTGTGTTTAAACTTGTTCTATGTGCCATATATTAGGTTAGAACACTATTGGTTGAGTGGAGGCTCGAAAGAGCAAAGCTCTTCCATGATGTTCGTGAACATACGTGGTTAAGTGGAGGCTCGAAAGAGCAAAGCTTTTCTGTAGAGTTCAACCTCTTTAAAACACCACTTGGTTGATCGGAAATGATTGATCAGGTGGATGCACATAAGGCTAAGATACTTCGAAAGGAGGAATTAGCCTAAATAGAACAAGTGTTCTATGTCTTGAAAAGGACTAGACGGTGTGGCAAGTCGAGTGCTAGAAATAGCCTTGATACGTTTTAAACACGTAGTATGATCATTAGAGGTCGATGATGAACAGATTTATGATACAAGGCCCCTAAAACCGAATCCTTTCCTTTGATCAAAACACCACCTTGCTGCTTACTTTCAGTACCCATATCAACTGCTTACTTTCAGTACCCATATCAACTGCTTACTTTCAGTACCCATATCAACTGCTTACTTTCAGTCCCATATCAACTGCTTACTTTCCGCAAGTCTTGTCCTTCAAGCATTTACTTTTCGTAAGTCTTGTCCTTCAAGCATTTACTTTTCGTAAGTCTAGTCCTTCAAGCATTTACTTTTCGTAAGTCTTGTCCTTCAAGCACTTACTTTCAGCACTAAAACCACAACCAACCCACTTACTTTCAGCACTAAAATCACAATCAACCCCAAATCACACTCCCTTTCTGTACAAATCCTCAAAGAACAACCATTCCACACTGACTCCCTTGGGTACGACCCCTACTTACCGCATTACTACCCAATAGTTAAGTCACAAGTAGTGGACTTATAAATTTATCTTGCTTAGCACTCAACGACGTGCTCTGTCAAAATTGGCGCCATTGCCGGGGAATTAGCAATCGGATTAGTTGTTCTTTTTCTTTCCCTTTCGTTTATTTTTCATTGCACTGTCCACTATGTATGCATGGATGATTCGGTATCTCCCCCAGTTTGGAGGTGCAATCGGCGAGGACCCTGTAATACATTGCCAACATTTGCACTCCATCTGCGGCCGCATGAAGCCCAAGGACGAGTCATTAGAGGGGTTTAAATTAAAATGTTTTGAATTTTCCTTAACTGATTTTGGAATATCTTGGTATTACTCATCATATGCAGATTATGAAGAGTGCTATGGGGATCTATGAGCCAAATTTCTAAAAGAGTTTTCCCTGTCAAATTATCGCACCGATCCCTGTCAAAGAGCCCCGCAATCCGTTCGACTTGAAGTCCGTGAGAAGATCATCACCCTTATGCAATCCCGGGACGAACCATTGGACGAGTACTTATCATACTTCGATTCCATTGTGAAGAGCTGCCCGCACCATGGATTCACGAACTTTAATCTTCTTCAGAGATTTCTCGATGGGATGATGCCACATGACCGGAATATACTTGATGCTGCGGCAGGAGGTTCGGTGATGAATTTAACCATGTCTAAACTGTGGAACTTGATAAATGATATGGCAGAGAGCTCAAAACGAGGGCCGATGCCCCAAACTGATAATAAGGCGCCAACGATAGAAGCCGATCCAGTGCAGGTCGTGGAAGACATCGCATATGACACCTCCGTCACAATCTTGCCCACAACAATGCCTAAGCCGGAAGGAGACGTCGAATCATGGGTAATAGTAGAGGCGGCTCAAAAAGAAGCTGCATACCGGGTCAATGAAATGCTCGAGACAAAGCCAAAGGTCAGCGAGGAAGAGCCTACATGGGAGATCACTCCCGAGCCATCAGAAGACCTAGAGCCAGAAACCGATCCAGTGTGGGACGAGGAAGAGCCTACATGGGAGATCACTCCCGAGCTGGCAGAAGACCTAGAGCCAGAAATCGATCTAGTGTGGGACGAGGAAAAGCCTTCATGGGAACTCACTACCGAGCTGGCAGAAGAGGAAGTCCCTGTCCTCACTGACGAGCTGCCCAAAGCAGTCCCGTTCCTCATTGCCAAACCAGCCGAGACATGCCCGGACCTCACTGTCAAACTGACCGAGAAAATCACGGCATGCCCGGTCCTCACTGAAGAGCTGCTCGAGAAAGACCCGGTCCTTATGGCCGAGAAGCCCCAACTTAACCCTTCATGTTTTATGCAGATCACGGACACAAGAGATGATGTGATCAATGATGATGTAGTGCTAGGCGAGTTGGAGGAGAAGCATGAGCCAAAACAGCCGACAAAGGAGCTCTCGCTCGTCACAAGCCAAGAAGAGCCTCTTGAAAAGTGTAAGGACCTAGGAAGGCCAATCATCTCTGCCACAAAGAAGAGGGTTAGCAAGGACGCATGCTCGAGGTCGCTTAAAGGCAGAATTCAGAACTTCCACAATTGCAAAGATGCCAATCGGCCATACACGAAGAAGCGACCGAGACATGGCCCGGTGGAATGGAAACCCGGAAGGAGAAACAAGAGAGCACGGCTCATTGGACCAGCATCTATGGTCAAGAAATCCTCACCTTCTCGGAGCTATGTAAAGAAGAACCTGCCAATGCAATGCAGAACCCAACCGAGCAGATCACTCCATGAGTTCTTTGGGCAAAGTAAAAGAACAGCCAAGAAGAAGTTCGACCTCACACACCTATGGGACCCCGACCCCTCCTAAGTGAGGTATCGTCGAGCTAACGACGTTAAACAAAGGCACTGGCCAGGAGGTAACCCGGCACACTTTCAGTTTCATGCATCTTTTAATTTTTTAGTCATTTTACTTATGTCATTTAGCTTTTTGAGCCTTTCTCATCTTTCTTGTAATTATTTGCTTGCAATTGACTTTTGAACTAAGTCATGCCGAGAGGCACACCTTCGTTCAAAAGTGTGGGGTGAGAACTGCCTTTGTACATAGTTAGTTAACATGTTTTTTCTTTTCCTTTTCCCTTAATATTATCTTTTTGAAAATATGAACTTGAGAATGTGAAAAAGATAGATCTAAATTCATGCATTTACCTTGTGAAATCTCAACTGCATAAAAACTTAGGATGTAACATCTCATTTGTCCCTTTGTGCTGAGATATACAGGGGATGTGGAGTTGATATAAAATGCCCTAGAGAGGCTTGGCAAGCACTTGAAGGATCAAATTTTACTATATGGTTTACGAAGTCAGTGAAGGCTGCACTTCGGGTTTCATTGAAGATTGAAGTCATCTCCGCCGTGCAGCGTTTATGCAAGAGGCGGGACGGGAATCAAACCGTCCTATCTCTAGTCCTAGTAGCCAAGAAAATAGATGAGCGACCCTCATCTTGACCCGCGCGAAACGGCGAGGATGAGAAAGAGCGGGGAGGTATTTCCATATGCTCTCGGGCGATGATTGGACCTCCCAAAAGATTGAGAAAATGGACAAGCAAGTCACAAAGAAGCAAAGCTCGAAGAAGCAAATCAAAGGCCGAAGGCCAAATTCTGTGAAGGTTTTAACCGAAACAAAAGTGAAGAAGCTCCAATTCAAAATCAAAGGCCGAAGGCCAAATCACTTCAAAAGCAGTCCCTCATCAAAAGAAAATCAAAGAGCTCAACTCAGTGAAACCCGAACCAAATCATGTGCTAGAGAAAGCTACAAGATAACCATATAGTGCGAGTCGGTCCCAAGAATGCAGTCAGGAGCCTGAAAAGGGCTATCTCCCGAATCATCCGAATTAATTTGCATCTCAGCTCGAAGGTACAAGTATCAAGTTTCTTCTAAGTATTTACACGGTTTAGATTGGTAACAAATAAGTATTGCATGAATAGGATAAATCTAGTCCCACATTCTCACTTTCCTATTTAAGAGTTTTTACTTGGATTGTGTGTGCCTATCTTTTAAATAGCATTATTCGGGACGAACAAGTATAAGTGTGGGGTGATCTGATGGACCATATTTATATGATTCATTAAGACAGTTAAACCCACCAAATTAGACGCTTTGTCTTAACAACTTTTACTTGTTAGTTTCACTTTTGTTCTACAGGCTATTTCAAGGATTAGAGATGAAACGAGCTAAAAAGGAGTTCTTAAAGCTAAAAATGGATTACAAGTCATTCCAGACTACGACCAGATTCCGGCTTTACAACCTTCATGAACCCAACGTGGAATCAGTCAAACATGTCCCAATGACTTGTTCCAAACCTCAACAAAGATCAAGAACTCAAGTGAATGCAAAGTCAAGCCACCCATGTGCAAGGCATGTGCTCCGATGGCTTTTTGGAGCAAAAGATCTCAATCCACTCACTTCTTCTCCTCCTCCACCTCACCACCGGCGGCTTCCATGGGGAGATGACACATGAGCGGCGGCTTGTGGCTTTGCCACCTCATGGCCGGCGGCTTTTGAAGCCCTCCTCCCCCTCTTGACATGTGTTGGCCTCTCCTCCACATCTTCTCCTCCTCCTTGCCTATAAATACTACATCTCCTCCTCCTTGAATCAATGTCCCATTTTGGTGCCAAAGTTACAAGTTTTAGTTTCATGTTCTAGTCCTTTGATCAATTGTAACTTTGGTAGAAAATCTCACTACAATCCTTGTAAAACACTTTACTTTGAATCAAAAGCTCCAACTTTGTTCTTGAGTTTTACTTTCGAAAACCTTTACTTTCCTGTCTCTCAAAACCTTTACTTTTCAAGCACTTAGCTATGATGTCCTCTTCCATGGATATTCGTAGCTAAACCCTTCATTCGGTTGAAGGGGTGTGCTTGTATCAAAACATGTTTTAGACCCTTCTCTTAGTGCCTCTATTGTGTTTAAACTTGTTATATGTGTCATATATTAGGTTAGAACACTATTGGTTGAGTGGAGGCTCGAAAGAGCAAAGCTCTTCCATGGGGTTCGTGAACATACGTGGTTAAGTGGAGGCTCGAAAGAGCAAAGCTTTTCTGTAGAGTTCAACCTCTTTAAAACACCACTTGGTTGATCGGAAATGATTGATCAGGTGGATGCACATAAGGCTAAGATACTTCTAAAGGAGGAATTAGCCTAAATAGAACAAGTGTTCTATGTCTTGAAAAGGACTAGACGGTGTGGCAAGTCGAGTGCTAGAAATAGCCTTGATACATTTTAAACACGTAGTATGATCATTAGAGGTCGATGATGAATAGATTTATGATACAAGGCCCCTAAAATCGAATCCTTTCCTTTGATCAAAACACCACCTTGCTGCTTACTTTCAGTACCCATATCAACTGCTTACTTTCAGTACCCATATCAACTGCTTACTTTAAGTCCCATATCAACTGCTTACTTTCCGCAAGTCTTGTCCTTCAAGCATTTACTTTTCGGTAGTCTTGTCCTTCAAGCATTTACTTTTCGTAAGTCTTGTCCTTCAAGCACTTACTTTCAGCACTAAAACCACAACCAACCCACTTACTTTCAGCACTAAAATCACAATCAACCCCAAATCACACTCCCTTTCTGTACAAATCCTCAAAGAACAACCATTCCACACTAACTCCCTTGGGTACGACCCCTACTTACCGCTTTACTACCCAATAGTGAAGTCACAAGTAGTGGACTTATAAATTTATCTTGCTTAGTCCCTGAATGTGTTCGAACACCCCCTGAACTCTTGCTTGAACTGTCTAACTACCTTTTGCCAAATACATGCCACTCAAGGGAACATCAATCTCCCCCTTGGCATTTTGGCAAAACCAAATCTACTAGATAACTAGATCTATCTAGACATTAGACAACCTTGAGAGAACAAAAATTGTCTCCTCTCAAAATACTCCCCCTTTTTGCCACAAACTGATAAGGGGTCCAATCTAAGGTCAAACACCCAGTCAACCAGTGCCAGAACAAGCACACAAAAAAACGACAGTTCACGAAAACTGAATTCGAAGAGATAGTTTTTTCAGGGGACCTTTATGCCGATGACTCATCATCAGTGTCATCCTCAGAATCTACATCATCAGGTTCATCTTCACTTGGGTAGCTGAGGGCACAAGCAAGCTTGTTGATCCGTCTGCGCTGCTCATTGTCCACAGCCATGATGGCATGCAAGTCCTTGAGCAGCTTGCGCCTCTCATCACGCCCCGTCCTGGCTCTCGCTTGACTTGAAGACTCTGCAACATCTTTTCCTTTCTGGTTCCCCTCCTTGAGATCGTTCACGTGACGACCTTTATACAACTTGTGGTCAACGATGAAATTTCTGGGTGCCTTTGAGAGAGGATCTGTCGAGGACTTCAAATTTGGAGCTTGATGGATGATCAACTCATAAATCAGGGACGGAAAGCAAATCTGGTGAAGAGTTCTCTTCGAAGTAGCGTGATCAGCGACCTGTTTGAACATCACTCTGCCCAGGTTGAACTTCAGCTTATTCCCTATCTGATAAATCAGTGGGGCCATGTCCCGATTGACCGTTGAACAGTGAGTTGAGGGTCTCCAGTTGGATACTGCAATGAAGAATAGCATGGAATAAAACGTGGAGAGATCAGCCGTATGCACAACAGTGTCAGGCCTCCACCGAACCGATCCTGCAGTAATGGTGTCAACAACCTTTTCGAAGTCTGATTCTTCTTCATCAGCAGCTTGATCATCCATGCAAAAGTAGACATTTATAAGTTCTGGATCGATCTTGATTTTCCTTCCTCTAACGAAGAAGATTCCATAATCCGCATCTCCGATAACCCCAAACCGTGGAGGAAGGTTTTCCATAGCCTCGCGAACCAGGTGTTCGTTGAACGGTTTGCATCTGGCCAGCGTCCAGAACAGATCAGATTGCTTTAGAACTTCGACGACTTCCTTTCCCTTGTACCGGGACTCCTCTAAGACTCTTTTTGGTATGATTTTTTTTTCTGAACACATGACCACTTCCTCGCAGCATCTCTATTAACAAACCACACTCCTTTCTTGACGATACCCACTGGAACAGTATCAGCCTCAGGGGATGGGACTTCGCATCTCCCAGCATCCTCCGAAACAGGAATCGGATCTTCACGCCTCCTCTTCTTGGATGACACAGCTCCCCCTGCCGCGATGTCCTCCTCTGCACCATCCTGAGCTGACCCCTTGATAGATTTATCAAGAGTCACCTTCTTCTTTCCCTTGCCCTTCTTTGTCTTTTTGAGATTGATAATTGGAACAGGGTCTTGGTCATCATCTGAGAGAGTATTCTTCTTTGCAACTGGCTCAGTAACATCCTCACGAACGGATGCACCATCTTCCTGCACACCTTGAGCAAAAACCTGGGTCGACCACTGTTCCCTCAACAGCAATTGCCACTGGAACACTAACTGACTCAACTTCAGTCTGAACACCTGATTCCACAGTTGGAACACTTGCAGCAATCTCGACAACAGACTCTTCTACCTCACCACCCTGGGTACGAAGAGGTTCCTCCGAACTTTCCACTCGCAGATCCTTCTTCTTTTCCAAATCTTTCATGACATCATCAATGTCGATGAACAATCTTTCAAATTCTTCATCCTTTTCTGTAGGATCAGATTCTTCTACTATGGCTTCCTTAAATACATCTTCCTTCTCTGATGAATGAACCATCTTGATCACCGAATCATCTTGCTTAATGATTTGTTCACCTTCTGAAACTCCAATCTTCTCATCAGAGCCATCGTCAGATGCCTCATTAAACACTAGCTTCCTCTTTCTTGAGGAATCAGGACACTTCTCAGTCTCCTCATCAGACATAGCAATGAGCTTCCCTCTGATTGAACTGATCTTGGCCAGACATTGTCTTGGAGAAATGACTCGGCGAGTCCTCTTCTTTCTCCGTAGACCACCCGGACGAACATACCCAGACGCATGGATTTTCACCCTCCATACTCCAGATCCACCAATACCTTTAGACACAGAAGAACGGGGCTCTCCTTCTTTCATGGACTTAGCACCATCTTCACCACCATCAGCCCTACTGACTTTAACATCAACAACAGCCCTACTGGCTACACCATCCCTTTTTGACCCTACTTTCCCAACTTCCTCCAGCACAATATTTTCAACAGCTGAAATATTTGTGGTAGGAACAGTCTGAGATTTAGGGTATACCTCAGATTGGGGAGGAACTAGTGTCGAAACAGCATCGATTGATTTAGATGTATCCACCGCGTCAGACTGAGGGATTTCAATGGTAGTTCCTTTGCCAGTCTTCTTTCCTTCAGCCAGTGGTTCATTGTCGGAGAGTAAAGGCGACACCTTTTTCACCTTTGGTACATTCGATTTCGAAATACGGGGTTTCACCGCCAGAGCCTTCGAAGATTGCACGCTCTCTTTCTTCTTCTCAGCGGATTTAACGCCAGCTTTCGATGATTTTCTTGTGTTCACCATCGTCGTTTGAGTAGATGGGCGGTTGAGGGAGTTTGCACTGTGTCGATCTAGGGTTTGGAAAGAAGAGAGTGGAGACGCAGACCAAACTGATTTGATTTTCAAATCGAAGACGGCCGGTTCAACTTCCCAAAATAAATCCTTTCTTTCCTCATAACGGCATGAACAAATCTTTGAAATATTTAAAGAATATTCAGTTTCTGAAAATTCACCTTCTGTTCCAGCTCTCTTGTATAAGTGATCAGTCCAACTGTTTTGCTGGAGTTTCGCCCGTGACTGACCACACGTGGAACACTTCAGGCTTTGATGACACAGAGACCCAAAGAGGATCTGAGTGTCTCGAACTGAGCTGCATCCAAAGGTTTGGTGAAGATATCTGCTAACTGCTTGTCCGTTGTCACATGCTGCAGAGATACCACCTTCTGTTCAACCAGCTCTCTGATGAAATGATGTCTGATATCAATGTGCTTCGTCCTGGAGTGCTGTACTGGATTTTTAGATATGCTGATAGTGCTCATGTTATCGCAGTATAGCGTCATCTCCTTTTGTTATACTCCGTACTCAGACAGCATTTGTTTCATCCATAGCAGTTGAGTGCAGCAACTTCCTGCAGTGATATACTCCGCGTCGGCCGTGGAGAGAGATACTGTTTTGTTTTTTACTGAACCAGGAGACCAAGTGGTTTCCCAAGAAAAAACAACCTCCAGAAGTACTCTTTCGATTTTCAGCGTTTCCTGCTCAGTCTGCGTCGCAAAAGTCAACAAGATGTGAGTTGGTGTCTTTGGTGTACCAGATTCCATACTCTACAGTTCCGCACACGTATTTTATGACCCTCTTGACTAGCAGAAGATGACTCTCCTTGGGATCCGCCTGGTACCTAGCACATACCCCAACGGCATACGGAATATCTGGTCTGCTTGCGGTTAAATACAAGAGACTCCCAATCATACTCCTATAGAGAGTCTGGTCAACCTTTGTTCCAGCATCGTCTTTAGTGATCTTTAAGTGGGTTGCAGCAGGTGTTCGTTTGTGGCTTGCTTTCTCGAGATCAAAATCTTTATCAGAGTTCTGGCATATTTGCTTTGAGAGGTGAAAATGCCATCATCCTTTTGAGTAACCTGGAGTCCCAGAAAGTAGGACATCTCCCCAACCATGCTCATCTGAAACTCTTTCTGCATCTGTTCAACAAACAGATCTACCAGTTTCGGTGTGTTGGACCCGAACACAATATCGTCAACATAGATTTGTGCGATGATAAAATCTGACCTTGTGTGCATCACGAACAGGGTCTTTTCCACTCCCCCTCGCACATATCCATGGTTGACGAGAAACTCGGAGAGACGCTCATACCAAACACGAGGTGCCTGCTAGAGACCGTAGAGAGCCTTCTTCAGGTGAAACACATGGCCAGGGTGATGTGGGTCTTGAAAACCTTTCGACTGAGCGAAAAATACTTCCTCATTAAGACATCCGTTCAGGAACGCACTTTTCACATCCATCTGGAACAGTCGAAACTTTAAGTGACATGCCAGAGCAAGGAGTAGCCGAATAGCCTCAAGGCGTGCGACAGGAGCAAAGGTTTCGTCAAAGTCTATCCCCTCTATCTGAGTATTGCCTTGTGCCACAAGCCGAGCTTTGTTCCTTGTGATATTTCCTGATGAGTCAGACTTATTCTTGAAGATCCACTTGGTGCCAATGACATTTACATCATCAGGTCGTGGAACTAAATCCCAGACGTCATTGCGAGCAAACTCCTCCAATTCTTCGTTCATGGCCAGGACCCAGAACTCATCGAGCAGAGCTTCCTTTATGTTCTTTGGTTCAATGGTGGACAGAAAACATGAGCAAGCAGCTAGGACTCTGAAATTAATCTGCTTGCCTCGAGTTTGTATACCGTCACTTGGAGCACCAATGATCTCAGAGATTGGGTGATCTCTCGCGACTCGTCGAGAGGGTTGTAATGCGGCAAAGTCCTCTTGAATAGTGGAATCCGCTTCGTCAGATGGTGTGATAGTAGGATGATCATCAGTTGTTGGAACTTCGTTAATAGGCGCATTCTGAGTCTGTGGAGGTGTCTCAGGAGCTGTTCCAGTGCTCATGTCAGTGTCATCTGAGACAGATAGCTCAACAACCTCATCCTTGACTTTAACATTAATCGATTCCATGACAGAGCCTGTGAGCTTGTTAAACACACGGTATGCCGTACTATTCGAGGAGTAGCCCAGAAAAAATCCCTCATCACTCTTCGGATCCAGTTTCTGCCGATACTCACGGTCATTTAGGATGTAGCACTCACTCCCGAAGATGTGAAAATACTTGACAGTGGGCTTCTTCCCTTTCCAAAGTTCATAGCAGGTCATCTCAGTTCCTGTTCGAATTTTTACTCGATTTATGATGTGACATGCCGTATTCATAGCTTCTGCCCAGAATTTTAGAGGAATCTTCTTGGCATGGATCATGACACGGGCCATCTCCTGAATGGTGCGATTTTTTCATTCCACAACTCTATTTTGCTAAGGAGTGATTGCAGATGCGAACTAATGAGCAACACCGTTTTTAAATTCTGTTTCGTTATCACTTCTGATACTTACCAGACGTTCTCCCTTGTCCTCTCTTTCTCTCTGGAGTAAGGTAGCCCGTTGAATGAACTGAGGAGCAGCTTCAGTCTTGTCTCGGAGAAATCTGGTCCAGGAGAATCTGGAATAGTCGTCCACACAAACAAGGACATATTTCTTACCTCCATAGCTTTCCACCTGCATCGGACCCATTAGATCCATATGGATTAGTTCCAACGGTCTGCTGGTACTGATCTGAGTGGTGTTGGGATGGGAGGCCTTCGTCTGTTTCCCAATCTGGCATTCTCCACAGATCACATCATGGACACCAGTCACGTTTGGTAACCCTCGAATGAGTCCAGTTGAGGAGAGCTTCTTTAAGGTCTTGAGGTTCAAGTGACCCAACCGTCTGTGCCACTGACGGAGCGCACTGCACTGTCGTTAAGGTGCAATGTCTCTGTGCAAAAATAAATTTATAAGTCCGCTACTCGTACACTACTATTGGGTAGTAAAGCGGTAAGTAGGGGTCAAACCCAAGGGAATTAGTGGACAGTTGTTCTTTCGAAAAGAGGAAAATAAAATAAGACAGTTGGGGGGTTGGTTGTGATTTTAGTACTGGAAGTAAATAACTGAAAAATAAAGTGCTTGAAGGACAAGACTTGCGGAAATTAAAGTGCTTGAAGGACAAGACTTGCGGAAATTAAAGTGCTTGAAGGACAAGACTTGCAGAAAGAAATTGCTTGAAGGACAAGACTTGTAGAAAGTAAGCAGTTGATATGGACTGAAAGTAAAGTAACAGGTGATATTACAATTAAAGGAAAGATTCGGTCTCAGGGGTCTTGTATCATAGTCTGTTTATCATCGACCTCTAATGATCATACTAAGTGTTCAAAGATGTATCAAGGCTATTTCTAGCACATGACTTGCCACATCATTTAGAACACTTGTTCTATTTAGACTAATTCCTCCTTTCGAAGTATCTTAGCCTTATGTGCATCCATTTGATCAATCAGTTACGATCAACCAAATTGTGTTTAAAAGAGGTCGAACTCCTCAGATAACCTTTGCCCGTTAAAGCATCCACTTACCCGAGTATGTTCATGAACCCCACGGAAGAGCTTTGCCCGTTAAAGCATCCACTCAACCTTGGAAGTTCTAACCTAATATATGGCACATAGAACAAGTTTTGAACACAAAGAGGCACTAAGAGAAGGGTCTAAAACATTTTATGATACAAGCACACCCCTTCAACAGAATGAAAGGTTTAGCTACGAATATCCATGGAACAGGACATCATAGCTAAGTACTTGAAAAGTAAAGGTTTTTGAAAGACAGTAAAGTAAAGTTTTTGAAAGTAAAGACAGGAAAGTAAAAGGAGAGTACTTCAAGAACCGACAAGAGTACTCAAGAACAACTGTAAAGCTTTTGATATCAAAGAGAAGTGTTTACATGGATTGTGCTCTCAATCTAGAGAGATAAGTGAAGGATTGTGGGATGGGATGATTGTTGTGAATGGGATGATTTACAAAGGAGGGGAAGATGTCTATTTATAGGCTAAGGGGAGGAATGAGAAGACACCACATGGCATGAGGGGAATGGAGAGCTCAAAAGCCATCGGAGGTGAGTCATCTCTCCCCATAGCCGCCGGCCACATGGCTTGAGAGGAGAGGTGGTGGGCTTAGCCGCCCATGTGGTGGAGGAGGGGAGTGGTTGTGAGGTGTTTTGTGATCTTTTCACAAAAGCCATCGGGTCTTTTCAGCTTCGGACAGACTCTGGTTGCTCTTCGGTTGGACTTGTTTTGAGTGATTCCATGTCAGGTTTATGAAAGTTGTACAGTCGGAATCTGGTCGTGTCCTGGAGTGACTTGTAATTCATTTTCAGCTTTAAAACTCGTCCTTAGCTTGTATTCTCTCTAGACTTCAAAATACACTGTAGATAAATATCGGAACTAACAAGCAAACGTTAAATAGACAAAGAGTCTAATTTGGTGGGTTTAACTGTCTTAATGAATCATATAAATATGGTCCATCAGCCACAAATCCATTTCGTCGGCTTGGCTCGTCAAGCAGTTCGATGTACCCACTGTTCCAGTAGAACCTATGAGGTAGCAGTTGTTTGCTGCTCTGCACCCTTTCATTAGAGTCCCTCCATCCGCATCCATCACTTGACATGAGTCATGAGTGAATCTGACATGGTATCCGCCATCGCACAGTTGACTGATGCTGATTAAGTTTATTTTTAATCCTTCAACAAGTAGAGTGTCCATGAGGACAGGGAGATCCGGAACCTTCAATGTCCCACAGCCGATCACCTGTCCCTTTCCTCCATCACCGAAGGTGACAAATTGTTTCTTTAACACAGGGCGAATATGTGATAGATAACTGGACTTACCTGTCATGTGGGCGGAGCAACCACTGTCGAAGTACCAACTATCTTTCTCCATGTGACTTGAAGAGCTGAAGGTAACCATGCATATAGTCGTGTTGGTATTGCAGCATTTACCCGTGGATGCAATAAATACAACGAAGTTTGTGGATTTTCTAACTCCCTACTCATCGCTATCGCTGAGGTTTGCACACATCGCTCTCTTCTTTTTGAGGATATTAGCACAGTCAGTCTGAAAATGGCCGAATCCCTTGCATTCATAACATTGTACCTCATATTCATTTTCAGACATGTCTGGCTTGTTCTCGCTGGGCCTGATTCGCCCAATTTTCCAACTTTGGGAGGTTCTCGAGGAAGACTGACTTTGGTCAGAGCTACGTCTGTTGAGTTTCCGAACCATCCTGCCGAAGTTTTGAGCCATCATTGCCAGTTGTTCAGAGCTGCAGTCTGTCCCAGCCCAGTTATCAGACACTTCTGTTTTTAGAGCAAGTCCTTCCTTCAGAGTCATCTTGAACAGTTCAAGGATCACACTCAGTGTGTCGAGTGTTTGCTCTGATACCAATTGAAATATAGTGACCTGTTCAAGCTACTGTTCCAGAGACTGTTTGAGACAGACCTGGAACTCCTTTGTGACAGTGCAGCTAGCAGAACAAAGTAAAGGCACACAGAATGATACCCAGTTCGGCTACGCCTACTCTGGGGGGTTTCCCACACCCTAAAAGCGACACAAATCTTTATTACGTGATTTAGAACAATAGAAGGTCTTATACTTACACAACGCCTTGTTTGTAATTGCCTAGCTTCTAAACCACCGTCTCTCAGATTTGCAATCGAGAATCACCGCGGGTCAGCTCGATCCCCTTCGTCCGAAACCTTAGTCCGAACGAACTCGAACTTCTCCTGAAGTCGGTAGCTTTCCCTTGAAAGCTGGTTGTGAGTTCATGGTGTGCACCAGTTGGATTGCTTCCAGGCAGTCTGAGTAGCACGTTGATGAGACTGCACATGCACCGATGAGTTTCCAGTGGGGAAAAACAAACGGCCGTCGCTTTCTTCTTCTCCAATCGATAGGGTATACTCGTGTATATTTGATATGGAAAGCGACAGGAATATGGACGCCCTAGGTGAGTATTTATATGCAGAGTCCGAGCGTCCAAATATGGTGTAGATAATCCCATCAAATATTTAGGAAATATTCCTAGATATTTGATGTATATCTTTCTTAAAACGGCGAGAGGAATATACTAAGACTTCCTCGCCAAGTCAGCCTTGCCACCTCATGTAGATATTCATTCCAATATCTGATGTTCGAATTCTTCGCTGACCATCAACAGATCGAACCGACATTCGATCTTTCGAACATTCCGGAAGTTATCTTGGCGTCTGCTCCACGCTGAACTGTAGTCCTAGAATGTGTTCGAACTCCCCCTGAACTCTTGCTTGAACTGTCTAACTACGTTTTGCCAAATACATGCCACTCAAGGGAACATCAGGGGTACATGTCAAGGATAGACCCTTGAGTGGAGGCATCTAGCATTCTTCTTTCCATTAGAATCATCCCATCCATGAAGTATTCAAGCAACATCCTTTGTGAGACTCCATGATTCGGACAATTCTCTTTCAATAGCCTAAACCTCTCCAAATAGTCGAACAACGTTTCTCCACGTCCTTGTCTAAGCGTAGAGAGCTCCTTTCTTGTTTGAGCCGCCTTCGAGTGGGAGTAGTACTTGTCCATGAACTTCCTTTGCAGTTGCTCCCATGAAACAATAGAACCTGAACGCAAAGACATCAACCAAGATTTAGCTTGACTTACTAAAGAAAAAGGGAATGCCTTTAATTTAAAATTATTTTCTGGAACCGATGCCGATTTCATGGACGTGCAAACTCCATGAAATTCCTTCAAGTGCCTTAGGGGGTTCTCATCGGGCATTCCTCCAAACTTGGGCAAGTGATGTATCACCCCACCCTTTATCTCAATATCTTCTGCGTCCTCATCCAACCTAATTCACCAAGGTGCCTCATCAATATATGGTGCACAAACTCCTCTCATAGTGCGTCCCAAATCCCGATGCCTAGCTAGCTGTCCATATTGGTTTCCTCCACCGAGGTATTCTCGATCCAAATCATCCTCGTAATCCTCGTGTCTAGCTCCACGAGGTCTAGCATACTCATTCACAAACCGCTGATTTCTGGGGGGTGGTGCTCTTTGATTAACAGGGGGCAGCTGCCTCCGTTCTTACATGTTATCTCCTATGACACTACTTCGCTCTTCTTGATCACGTTCAACACTTCTCTGTGACATTGTTACTTCAACAGAAAATAATCAAGTGACAAGTAAATGACAGTAAAATAAAAATAAAACAAAGTAATACGTAGTGAGATTCTTCGTTACCAATCCCCGGCAACGGCGCCAAAATTTGACGGGCGTCGTTGTACCCGTCAAAAATAATTGTTTCTTTTTATTTCCGACTAGCAAGTGGTAAGTCGGGTCGTATCCACAGAGATTGATCTGAGAATCTGTTCACTAAGTATTCAAACACGTAAATGGAAAACAAAAAAACACAAGCAACAATTATCACTTGTCAAGAGAGCAATCGTCACACGAATTCAGGTATGTAATATCAAAGAGAAGTGCAAGCTAGAACTTTCGACTGTGATGCAAGACTAAATCATTGACAAATTCGTTTTGATTCCTAATGTTCTACAACTTAGAGCTTCCCCGCTAGGGTTACACTCCCCGTTCTTGTTCTAGTACTTAATCTCGCGCTAGCGATAATCAAGACCCTAACTCGCTAGAGTTGCATGAACATATAAACAAGTTGTCCTAGGGTGTTTAATCCTAGTGGTATATTACTCGTGTCCTAGTTTTCTATCCCCGCTAGGTTGCTAGTAAACGTGACAATCGAAATCAACGAACAAACAAAAGCTCCCCCGCTAGGGTTCCACTCATGCTAGTACATCAATTCCATGAACATTGTATAGTAATATGACGTAAAACATAGAAATCAATAGAAGTCTCAAGTCAATACATCACAATTTGGAGCTCTAGCCAACACATATGAGTTTAGCTACTCATCGTAATGGAATACATCATCAAGTATTTGAATGGGAATCAAATGAAAATACTGTTGACGAATCCTCCACCAAGCTGCAGCTCTACTCCAGTCAACTTCGTCTTCTTCCAAGCTTTCTTCTCTAATCTCTCTTCTCCAATCTTCAAATGTAAGAGCTAACCCTAGATGAATCTGATTTTCCTCCCTACTTCCAGAGCCAGCCGCCCCTCTTCTCTGTCCCCTCGAGTTCTGTGTTCCTCCCTTCGAGATTGCAAATGAGAAATAATGAATTCGACTGCCAGATGTCATTCGCGAACGTCTCTTGATTTAACTGTCCGCGGAGGTCTCAACAATTACCGTAAATCAGTAGACGTCCGCGCCTTTAAATCTTCAGGCGTCCGCCTGCTCCACTGAGGTGAACTTCAAACACTTTGGACTCCAGTCCTTCGATGCAAAACATCTTCTAATAGGCTCTCTTTAGCCGATATTCATTCCATGGTCTCCGAATGCACGTGAGAACGAAAACTACACATAGGTAGTGAAATAACATACAGGCAACACTAAAAGACGGGGGTTTTATCACATAAAATAGTCGTACAACTACGACTCATCAAACTACCCCACACTTGAACTTGTTCGTCTCGAACAAGAACAAAGCCATAGAAAGAACTACAACGTACTAGTCATGTCAATCCTTACATCTCAATCATAAATCCAGTCTATAATCCTATCATGCTTAAGATTTTAACAATGCGAGTAAACATAGATGTTTCGATACTTGTTACCTCGCGAGTTGAAATTTAAATGACCTTGGATGATTGGGAGATAGTCCCCTATAGGTACCACGGACATTGCATTCTTTTCTGAGTTTTGGTCTTTTGATTGAGTCAGCGGATTTCTCTGACACGTGATTAATTAACCGCTTTCATACCGTTGAGTCTTGAATTCCTTAACTTGTATGGACTTTGATAAACGACTCATCTTGCTTGAATCAATCAGATTTTGATTTTTTTCTTACTTGATGGTTTGCCTTCGGCTTTTGAATTTGTTTCTTGCCCCCATAATTATTTGCGCCCTTGAACCACTCCAATCATAGCCTCTGAATAACAGCATAGGAGTGCGTCTCGCTCTTTTCTCATCCTCGTCTTTTCTGCATGAGGCAAGGTAGGGGTTACCCACCCATCCCAGCTACTTCGACTAGAGATGGACAGTATGTTTTCTCTGTCCCTCTATTGCTTGGAAGGCAATTATCCTGACCGTTGGACTACAAACGCTTTGGACTCCAGTCCTTCGATGCAAAACATCTTCTAACAGGCTCTCTTTAGCCGATATTCATTTCATGGTCTCCGAATGCACCTGAGAACGAAAACTACACACATGTAGTGAAATAACATACATGCAACACTAAAAGACGGGGTTTTAACATATAAAATAATCGTACAACTACGTCTCATCATGCAACACGGTGAAAACCAATGGTGTCCCCCAGAGTCCTACTACCTCAGACTCTTTCCGTTCTCATTATCTGACAAGGCTAGTAGATGGTTGGATAGCCATGCTGAGGGTACTTTTACTACCTGGGACAAGTTGGCCGAAGCTTTCCTCCAACAGTACTTGCCACCATCAAAGACAGCTCATTTCAGGAACAAGATTATCTCGTTCCGTTCTATAGATGGTGAGACTCTGTACGACGCTTGGGAGAGGTACAAGGAGCCGATGAGGATGTGCCCCCATCACAACCTAGAGCTGTGGCAGATCATGGACACATTCTATCAAGGAATCGACCAGGGAATGCGCACTTTGATCAATCAAACTGCTGGTGGAGGACTTACTGGAGTTCCTCTAGACGAGACCTATGCTATTGTGGAAAAGGCAGCTCAAGACTACCACCTCTGGACCAGCGATCGAAGGAATCCTAAGGACAGAAAGGGCGTGCAAGATCTCTGCAACGCCGATGGCACTAATGGCATCGCTTAGTTGACCAATACAGTGAAGATGCTCGCAACCGAAATAAAAAATTTGAAGACGGCCTCCTCTATGAAAACATCTGATGTTGCCAATGTTGGTTTCTATTGTCAGATTTGTGGTTCTCCTTCTCATTTTGCAGATGGCTGTCCGGTAATGGGACAAGATGATAACGGTGGAAACCAGGAGGATGCAAATTATGTTGGGCAGAATAATCAAGGGGCTGGTTTCGGGTTCGGATCAGCTGCTAACATGTCGGATAATCCGAACCGGAATCATCCTAACCTCTCTTATAAACCACAGAATCAGACACCCCCTGGCTTCCCTTACAAACAGCAGTAAGGCAATACACCGTACCAGCCATGAGGCTAATACAACAATCAGGCTCAGCAAACGCAGAATAACACTTCCTACCAGTCGAGGCCTCATGATAATAACTAGTCACAAGGGCAGCAAAATCAGAGTTCAGGGAGTTACGCATACCAGCCGCAGTAACCCAAGCAGCAAGAGACTGTCAGCTCATCTAGCATGGAGTCCATGATGGCTAGTTTCATGGCAGAGCAAGATAGGTACGTGAAAGCACTCGAACATACACTCGAGCAGATCAGCATCCAGAACAAACAACTAACCATTCAGAAAAGGATGCTGGAAAATCAGGTTGCTCAACAGGCAGACTCGGCAACTAGAGAACATGGGAAACTCTCATCAAAACCAGATCTGAATCGTAGGGAATCGGTGAATGCCATCACACTCCGAGGTGGCAAAGAGCTTGAGATGCTACCAGCACAGACCACTCGATCCCCAGCCACAAAATCAGCAACCGATTCTGCACCAACTGATGAGAAAACGCCCGTAGAAGCTGACACTTCTGCACAAATAGAGGAGCCAGCTCCCTATAGACCGTCAGTCCCATTCCCACAGCGACTCAAGGCTACGAGAAGAGATAAAGAGTTCATGCAGTTCGTTGATAAAATTCGTACTCTTTACATCACGATGCCTTTCACTGATGCAATCACCCAGATCACCACCTATGCCAAGTTCATGAAGGAAATTCTGACTGGGAGACGGAAGATAGACGGGACTGAGACAGTGGCTCTAAGTGAGGAGTGTATTGCTGCCATGCACCAGCCCATGCCGCCTAAGCTTAAGGACTCAGGGAGTTTTTCTATCCCTTGTGATATTGGTGGCATTACTATTCGACGTGCTTTATGTGATCTTGGTGCTAGTGTGTCTATCATGCCTTATTCTTTGTATGCTAAACTGAATTTGGGTGATCTCTGTCCTACTAATATCTCTATTCGCCTTGTGGATCGTTCTTGTAGACTTCTGAAAGACGTACCTGTCAAGGTGAAGAACATTTACATACCTGCTGATTTTATTGTGCTAGAGATCTCAGAGGACATAGACATCCCGATTATACTTGGTAGACCATTCCTTTATACGGCTAAAGTTGTTATTGATATGGATAGAGGGTCTATTGCTTTGCGAGTGGGCAGTGAGCGTGTTGTCTTTTATTTACCTGACATGTGCAAGAGTCCCAGTCTTTTAGCTGACTGCGATGTGTTAGACTATGCTGATGTTGATGATCCAATTGCACTGACCTCTATTGAATCTTTCATAGTAATACCAGGCTGCCCAATACCGATGGATATATACGCAGTGAGCATTGAGGGAGCTGCTGAAACTGGACAGCCCGCCGAGTCAGGTAAGGAACCTTGCAAGGTAGAGCCGAAACCTCTACCTGCAAGTCTCAGGTATGAATTCCTTGGCCCTAACTCAACCTGCCCGGTGATTGTAAATGCATCCTTGACTGATGTAGAGACCCATAAATTGCTTGATGTTCTGCGAGAACATAAACCAGCCCTCGGTTATTCGATAGACGATCTCAAGGGAATTAGCCCAGATTTGTGCATGCATAGAATCAACCTAGAGGGCGATGCTAAACCCAGTAGAGATGCTTTGCGACGTTTGAACCCTAAACTGAATGATGTGGTTAAAAAAGAAATTCTAAAATTATTAGATGCCGGCATCATTTATTTTATTGCTGATAGTAAGTGGGTGAGTCCTGTGCACTTGATCCCTAAGAAGGGGGGTTTAACTATTGTACGAAACGAGCATAATGATTTGATTCCTACTCGTACCGTGACTGGTTGGCGTATGTGCATTGACTATAGAAAGTTGAATAAGGCTACTCGTAAAGATCATTTTCCTTTGCCTTTTCTTGATCAAATGTTAGAGCGTCTTGCTAAGCACAAGTTTTTCTGCTACCTCGACGGTTATAGTGGGTTCTTTCAGATCCCTATACACCCCGAGGACCAGAAGAAGACCACCTTCACTTGCCCTTTCGGCACATTTGCTTACAGACGCATGCCCTTCGGTCTTTGTAACGCACCAGCCACCTTTCAGCGCTGTATGATGGCCATCTTTTCTGATTTCTTGGAAAACACCATGGAAGTATTTATGGATGATTTTTCGGTGTATGGCTCACCATTTGATTCGTGCCTCCCTAACCTTTCTGATGTTCTTCGACGTTTTGTGGACATTAACCTGGTTTTAAACTGGGAGAAGTGTCACTTTATGGTGCAGGAAGGTATCGTATTGGGACACATGGTCTTCAACAGAGGCATCGAAGTCGATCGCGCAAAGGTGGAACTGATTGAAAAGCTGCCCCCACCAAGAGATGTGAAAGGGATCAGAAATTTTCTTGGGCACGCTGGATTTTATAGGCGCTTTATTAGGGACTTCTCGAAGATAGCCAAGCCACTCACTGATCTTCTTTGTCAGGAAGCTGAGTTCAATTTCAACGATTCATGTTTTAATGCTTTCAACCATCTGAAATCTGCTCTTACTTCTGCTCCTATAGTGCAGCCTCCCGATTGGGAGCTGCAGTTTGAATTAATGTGTGATGCAAGTGATTTTGCAGTAGGAGCAGTTCTGGGGCAGCGCGTTGGTAAGAAGCTTCATGTAGTTTACTACGCTAGCAAGGTCCTCGCCGGAGCAGCAGCGAATTACACCACAACTGAGAAAGAGATGATGGCCATTGTTTACGCTTTTGAGAAGTTCAGGCAGTATCTAATTGGTTCGAAGACCATAGTGTACACAGACCATGGTACGATCAAATATCTGCTGTCCAAGAAGGACTCAAAGCCTCATCTGACTCGATGGGTCCTCCTCCTCCAAGAGTTTGATATCGAAATTAGAGACAAGAAGGGAGCAGAAAATCTGGTTGCAGATCACTTGTCACGCCTCGAGCTAAGAGAGCTCGACCGCGAAGAGGACAACCTCCCGATGACTGACTCTCTAGCAGGGGAACAGCTTATTCGTGTCGATGTAGATGTCGTCCCGTGGTACGCAGATTTTTGTTAATTACTTGGCCTGCGGAATCCTCCCTCCTGACCTCTCGCACAACCAAAAGAGGAAATTTCTATCCGACATGAAAAGGTACTTCTGGGATGACCCTTTTCTATACATATTATGTGCTGACGGTCTCTACAGGACTTGTGTAGACGAGGACCAGATCAAATGGATTCTAGAGCGCTGCCATTCATCACCATACGGTGGGCACGGGGCTGGTTAGAAAACATCTACAAAGGTTCTGCAGTTAGGGTTCTTTTGGCCATCTCTATTTAAGGATTCCCACGAATTCGTTAAAGCTTGTGATCAGTGCCAGAGGACTGGATATATTTCAAAACAGCAGGAGATGCCCCAGCAGAGCATTCTCGCAGTGGACATGTTCGATGTTTGGGGGATTGATTTCATGGGACCATTCCCACCTTCTTATGGAAA
Source organism: Rhodiola chrysanthemifolia (assembly GCA_033675395.1). NCBI lineage: Eukaryota > Viridiplantae > Streptophyta > Magnoliopsida > Saxifragales > Crassulaceae > Rhodiola > Rhodiola chrysanthemifolia. The sequence goes on from CM066204.1 coordinate 38,765,112, forward strand.
TCAGTACATCTTGGTAGCAGTCGACTATGTTTCCAAGTGGGTTGAAGCAGTGGCTACTCCTACTTGCGACGCCAAGGTGGTTATCAAAATATTTCAGAAGGTAATTTTCCCTCGGTTCGGAGTGCCTAGAACAGTTATCAGCGATGGAGGCTCCCACTTCAAGGAAAGAAATTTCGAGACATTGCTAAAGAAGTACGGTGTTTATCACAAGGTTGGCACTCCATACCATCCTCAGACTAGTGGGCAAGTTGAAATATCTAACAGGGAGATTAAGAGCATATTAGGGGAGACAGTCTCGAGCCACAAGAAGGATTGGGCGTCCAAGCTAGATGACGCTCTATGGGCATATAGGACTGCGTTCAAAACTCCTATTGGGATGAGTCCTTTCAGACTTGTTTATGGAAAAACCTGCCACTTACCAGTCGAACTCGAGTACAAGGCTCTGTGGGCTATTAGAGAGCTGAACATGGATATGAGAGCAGCTGGGGAAAAGAGGTTACTGCAGCTCCACGAGCTCGACGAAATCAGATTAGACTCCTATGAGAACGCTCGCATCTATAAGGAGAGGACAAAGAAATGGCACGACAAACGAATTGTACGTAGAGGATTCAAGGAAGGCGAGCGAGTTCTTCTCTACAACTCCCGCCTTAGATTATTTCATGGAAAACTGCGTACCAAGTGGAGTCGCCCTTATACAGTGGAATGAGCATATCCAGACGGGCATGTGGAGCTCAGCGTGGAAGGAGGAAAATCTATGGTGGTAAACGGGCAACGCCTTAAGCACTACCACGTACTCAAGCATCTGGCACCTCCCGAAGGCATTAACGATAACCTGCTTCTCGGGGAGGGATCCTAGCTAAAGGACTCTCCGAGAATGCTTCTTATGCACTATGAGTCTGTCTAGACCCAGCTATATCTCGCCAAGACGTTAAACTAGGCCTCTTCGGGGAGTAACACGCGCTGTAAGTATTTAGTTAGTTGCTTTCTGCATTTTGTACATTGCGTGTGACCCTTGCAGAAATCCTAGTGTGGAGTGCATCAATTTCAGGCAGAAAACGGTTCGGGGCGAAACAAGCAAATTTTGTGCTGAGAAGTCAGGGTGCCGTGACTACCGTAACCCAATGGAAAGGTCACGGCAGTCACGGCAGGTTTTCATGTCCGAGAGTTTTTAGGGTGCCGCGACTACCGTAACCCAATGGAAAGGTCACGGCAGTCACGGTAGGTTTTCATGTCCGAGAGTTTTCAAGTTGCCGCAACTACCGTAACCCTATGGAAGGTCACGGCAGTCACGGCAGTTTCGAGTATAAATCGGGAAATTTAGGTCAAAAATTCTTTTGCGATTTCAAACTTTCAAAAACTCAATTTCTCTCCCTCGCCCGACGACCAGCTGACCGCTCGCCCCAGCCGTCCATCCACCAGCATCAATCAATCTCCAACCGGCCGTCTGTCCACCAGCATCCGTCCGTCCGCCTCCTGCCAATCAAACCTCCTGCGCTCGCCTCTCCAGTCCGCCCACCCTCAAAAACCAATCTCCACAAAGCCCTAAATTCCAACCGCCCCAAATCCCTTATTCGAATTCCCTGCACCTCAATTTCATATGGCTCGTAACCGTACCCGCAATGCTCGCATCACCTCAGCACCATCAGCCGAGGAACCTCCTCGCCGGAGACCCCACCCGACCGCACGTCTTTTGCTCGGTCAAAACAGCCACGCCCACCGGTTTGACACCATCATCCCGACAAAGAAGGTAAAACCAACTATCGTCCCTCACCATGAGACATTAGTTTCCTTCAGATTTTTGGATGCCTGTCGTGCTTTATTTGTGGCCTCTGGCCTTGATATATTGTTTTCAAGACCGGCTCCAACGTATTATATGGTGTTGAGGGAATTTTTGGCTACTTTCTCTTATTTGGGTGCATCTGATCAAGCCACGCATTGGGTTTTCCAGTTAGGAAGTAGAACTTATCCTCTGACTAAGGCTAAGGTGTGTGAATTGTTGAGATTTCTGTTAGAAGGATTCTGTGGGCAATATTCTGATGCGGATAGATATGAATTCTGGACGACTATCTCCGGTTTTGACTGCTATTTTCTGTCCAATTGGCCCTCTTCTTGTATTCAGGATCATCTGTGGAAGATTGTGCACCATCTTGTCGCAATGAGCATATTTCCACGGGGCGAAGGAGCCACGACTATCAGCAACCCCGAGTTAGATGTTATGATCTCAATGCATCGCCACCGACCAGTTGACTTCTTCCAGATTCTGACGGGACAGATGGTGTTTTGGGGCTCAACCGCTGACAAGAACGTTGCTTTAGGCGGTGGCCTATTTGTCACTATCCTCGCAGAGTCACAAGGGTGGGAATTCAGTCGGCTCCCTACACCGAAGACATCTGAGCTGAACATCAAGAAGATGATCGAAATTAAAATGATTAACCGGGATTGTGTGTGGCAGCACAGAAGCGAGCTTCCTACTGGGAAGAAGCGCAACCGAGTTGAGCGCAGGCAGAGGACTCAGAACCGTGCTAGAGGCGAGGACCAACCTCCACCTGAGGACGATATCATGGATGAGGTACAGGAGCCTCAAGTGGCTGCGCCGAATAAGATGGATCAGCCACCGCCCACTCCAGCAGCTCCACCAGTCCCTCCACCACAGCCTCCTACTAATGGTCAGTCCCCGAGCACTCTCGTGAAACGCTTAGAGCGCCTGGAGACCTCTCACTTGCGGCTTTTTGACCAGTAGTACCAGATCATCCAGACACAGGAGCGGATTTTGAGCTACCAGCGCCAGATGATGACCTATCAGGCTCCGTTTCATAGATCGCAGAATCAGCAGGCTCAGCATTATGCCCATCTCACCGCCAATTTTTCAGAGTTCAGATCTCAGGCCATCAGGGCGCAAGACTGGGTGCAGGGTGCCTTATCAGAACAAATTGAGTATGCCGAGATCGACTACCCTCCTCCACCATCCCAGGCTCCTCCTGCCCCACATGGCCGCGAGGATGGCCCTTCTCATCCCACCGGTGCTGCAGCCTCCGACAGTGTTGAGAAGATGCTCGGTTCTGATAATGATGCTGCAGATGATGGAGCTTCTTAGCTTTTCCTGCCTGCACTCTCTATGACTTCTTTTTGTTGCTTTTGTCAGTTGTTCTGCATTTCATGATATTCATCTTTGTACGCTGACTTTTGGATGCTATTCACTATTTCCATGTTATTCAATGTTTGAGGTACCTTATTTACATTGTTCATCTTTACTCACATCGTTTACCTTTTATTCTTTGGCATCCCTTATTTAGGTTTCTTCTCGTGATTATCGATGCTAACCTATTACTTGTGAAGCTCTTTGTGTCACTATCTACATCTACCAGCTCACAAGTCGTGTTTCACTCACCGGTCATCGTTTAATCGTTATGGTATCGAGCTAACACACACGAGGGAAGTTCCTATACGCTTATTCTCTCTTCTATTTCTTCGCTTAGGGCTAAGCTCATTTTTAAGTGTGGAGTGGGTAGCGCATAGTCACACGCATTGCATATCACGTTCACTCTTGCATATGCTCAACAATCTATGTATTGCGATTGAAATCCTCATTTTCTACAATACTCCTTGACTGATTGTCATTCTTTTGGATTCGAAGTCGAGGACTTGAAATAGTTTTATTCCTGTGTGTATTCTCTCGTGTCAGTATCATTGCTAGCCTTCGCCTATCACATGTTCTATGTATTTCTTAAAGCATGTTTGAGGTTTGAAATTAGTAGGCACCGGTTCAAAATTGTCAAAAACTTAAATATGCATCTCTTTTTCTAGGTGACCTTAGTACTAGTATGTGTTTCTATATACTTGTTTTCATTTGCATGCACCCGCCTTTACTTATGCACTATGTCAAGTTTTAAGTGTGGAGTTAGAAAATTGGTTTTCAATCAAGAACAAAGTTCTGAATTTTCAAAAGAGGGTGAAAAATTGACCCCAAGCATAGTTGTTTTTGAAGAAAAAAAACATTTCTGCAGAAACAAATTTAGAAAAGAAGAAAAGCACCAAGTGCAAAGTGAGAAAAGTCACCCCTTGTGTGGAGAAATTTTTTTAGTACCAAGGGCTAAGTGAGAAAAGTCACCCCTTGTGTATGGAAAACGATTTTGAAACAATTTCTGCCTCCTTTTGCTTGATATAGTGTAATTCCATCTTCTCATTGCGTGCAAATCATGACTTGTCTTGCGTATTCATGTACTAGAAACTAAGGGACGATCCTCGTGCTTGCACTGAAATTTTAATGCAATTTTCGTACTATTTTTCAGAAAATTCTTAAGTCGAGCTCCTCTTCTCTTACGGGTCATTGTCTAATCCTTGACACTTGAGAATGAGCTTTGCGCCAAGAGCCCGTGGACTATCCCTGGATAACATAGGTGAATGGCGAGCATGTTTTGTGTAACTATTCATGTCCTTTTTACATTGCTATAGAACTGTTTAGAACATGTGATGAGTCGATTGCTAGCCGTGTATACTGACCATTTGAATGCATAACTCGTTTAATCTATGATTGTCTGAAAACTTTGATGAAGATGTTTGACTTGAAATTGAGGTAACACGATGAGTCCGAGGTACGACATGACTTTACCGTGACACGTTGAGCATCATTCATGCATACACGTTAGTTAGTTGTTGACAGGCGTCGTCGGTACCTGCAAACTTGTATTTATAATTTTCCTTACTTTAGGCTGTGGGCTAGTACAGTGGCAAGCAAGGGTCGAACCCTAGAGAGCTAGATGGTTACTTGTCGTTCTGTGAAAAGGAAACAGTTGGGTTTGAGCAATTTAGGAAACAGTGTAAAAAGGAAATAAAACGAGTGTGTATCAATGAGAGAGAATATTCAGACTAGGGTTTCTTAATTGTGACTTGGTTTATCCTTGATTTCTAAGTATTTAATTCTGCGTTCTTAAGTGTGGTTACTCCGGGTCAGGTTATAACCTAAGGTAGGACCGTTAAATCACTACGCCACAATCTACTCCTGGTCAGGTTATAGAATTCTAGTTCTAGCAAACCTAATAATCCTGGTTGGGTTATATTAGGGTTAGTGCGACTACTTATTCTAACGGGTCAGTATCAAATAAGCAGTAAATAGAGGGTATGAATTGCCCAGCTTAAGCTTTACCGTTTCCGGTCTCCACTTAAACTTGCAACTCAAACCGAAATTAATGTGCACAAGAACTAGTAGAATGCAAGAATAATATTAAGCATGGAATCTCAAAACGTTGTCACAACAATTGGAACCCTAGCCCGAATAACGGGTTTAGTTACACATGGCCATTAAAGCAAAACAATAAATAAAAAGGGAACACGGTGACTTCTCTATGCCGAGTGGGATTAAGGACCGGGCCGTGAGGGCTGAGTGCCGAGGATGCTAGGAACGCCGGACGGTTTTAGCCGAGAGGAGGAGAGGTGAGCTCGCTTATGAGAAGGAATGCTCGTTTGTGGGATCCGATGGGAGTTCACGTTTTTGGGAATGATGGGATGGATTGCCCAGCTTAAGCTTTACCGTTTCGGGTCTCCACTTAAACTTGCAACTCAAACCGGAATCAACCTTGAATGTGAAACTCGAATTTTGGATGATTGAAACCCTAGACCAAGAGGTCTTATTTATAGGAAAACATCTAGGGTTTCGAGTAGTTCTATTTGGGCTTGGTCCACATCCGTTTGGCTTGGTGGGCAAGCAAACTCAAACCGCCTCACATGAGCCCATTGACCTGGCCCAGCGCGCGCGGGCTTTTGCAACTCCAACGTTGTTTTGCTCATCTTGACCAATCCCGCTCGTGCGTTTTGTCTGTTAAGTGATGTCGTCCAAGTCATTTGTCATTTCGATCACTTTGGTCGAGCCAGATTTGTTAGATTCGTTCGTTTGGTTGAGCAACTTGGATTCAATGCTGGTCTGCTCGACAGGGCCTTCGGGCGCTGGCCTGGAACTCTGCTCGGCTGCTCCTGGGACATTCCACTCGTGCGTTCTCCTTGGCTTGGTGACATTGTCGGACTAGTTTTCCATTTTGAGCAACTTGGTCGAGTCAGATTTGTCATCGGAGTCTGTCTGGTCGAGCGGATTGATTTTGGTGCCTATCAGCGCGCGCAAGCCCTTTGCGCCAACTGTCAATCTGCTCGAGCGTTTTCCTTGGTTTTCAGACATTGTCCACCTTATTTGCTATTTTGATCACTTTGCTCGAGGTGGATTCGTCAGATCAGCTCGTTTGCCCGAGCAACTTGAATTTGGTGCTGGTCAGCTCGGCTCCTTGTGATGTTTTTAGCTCAGAAAGCCATCTTTTAAGCGCGTTTCCTCCTAGAGCTTCCGAAGCACCTGAAATGCAAAACAACACAAAAAGTAACTTGTTCGCATAATAAAGTGTCGGAAATGATGGGATTTGTTGACTCGATGAGTCGTATAAATACGGCTCATCAGTTGTACAGAATAATGGCTTGATGCATATGCTAACTGCATTCGTGTCCTCTACGACAATGAGTTATCTATTTTTATTTTCATTTTAGAATTGATCACATGACACTTGAGTGGGTAGCTTAGGAATATATGGTTATTGAGCATGATATTCACTCGCGCATTTATTCTGCCATTTGTTTGACGTTTGTTCGGGACGAACAAATCCTAAGTGTGGAGTGTTTTGATCAGTCAATATTTTGACTAATTATTCACTACATTCGATGAAGGATAACACTCGTTCTCCGGGCAAATTGTCTCTATTTGATGTCTTTCTCTAGTATTTCAGGATAAAAAGGCATATCATCACTCCTTGGACTCGAATTGTCGAAAGAACGAAAAAGAATCAACGAAAAGGGCCAAAAATTAGCTCTGCACCAGCAAGGGCCGTCACTGCCGTGACATCCCATGATGGTCACGGTAGTCACGGTAGGTTTTTCGCACAGAAGGAACTGTAATATTTGGACAGTGCCGTGACTGCCGTGACATCGACCAAAGGTCACGGTTGTCACGGCGCCTTTTTAGCTCAGTACGTTCCCGACCTGCCGTGACGCCCACCAAGGGTCACGGTACCTTTTCAGCTCAGAGGCATTCAAGACCTTCCGTGACCTACCGTGACATGCCCAAAGGTCACGGTAGTCACGGCACCTGCGATAGAAGTTTCCTAATTTGATTTTTGGAACTTTTTCTGGGCCTTTATGGAAATTGATCGATTGGGCTATAAAAGAGCAACGACTAGAACGAAATTAGTGTGCTTATTTTGGAGAATAAACCCTAACTTGGGAAAGAAGACAGAGTTCATCGCGAGAGATTGAGGATCATCGAGCTACATCGTCTACGGTTAACTCGTCCTTATTTCTCTTTTATTACACTATTTGCGGTTTAATCGCCATGAGTAGCGAGTAGTCTTCTCTATTTTGGGATCATACGGATCCCGTGCGTTGTACCCAACTCGTCATGTGATCATATGAATGTTTTTCATTAATACAAATCGAATATTCAATTTCATCGTGCTTAATTTATCGTTCTATGCAAGTATTTACATCAAAGGGTATGTTTGCATGCTAGAACGTATTTAGGTTATATACCGAAAGGTGGATGGGCCCTAGGGATCAACCGGATTGTATGAAATTGTATGAGAACCTCTAGTTTAAATAATCGAGATCGTTGATAATCCGTGGATGGGCGGCGTTCAACGGTTGAGATTAATCTAGATAATGATCCGTGGATGGGCGGCTTATCTATTGTTATTTTGGTTTAACTCGATATTCGATAGCATGATGCATTACATGATAATGATTGCATGATTAGTGGGGTTAGCACGGGTGAAGTATGGTCCTGGGATTCTTTCTCTGATTTAATCACAAACCTTTATTTTTCTGCATATTATTTTCTGCAAGTTTCATCACAACAAAACCAAAACCTTTAATCATTCGGAATAGCTAAGTAGGTCACTTGTTAGCTAGTACTCACACTCGTTGTTCCTTGGATCGACCCTTGGCTTACCAAGGTTATTAATTTTGTTTGACTGCAATTCGACCCCTAAAACTCATAATTTGACAACTATAAAGGGTTAAAAATACGCATGTCAATACGTTTATCATCGATATCTAATGATCAATTCTATATTTCGAAGTGTGGTTGTCCCGAAAAAAGTAACAACCCAAGTATCCCGACAAAGGTGATAGCCACAACCTAACCCGACAAAGGTGTTAGACTTCTAGTTCTCTCCAAAATCAAACAACCCGACAAAGGTGTTATTTAACCTAGGTGTTACTATCTTCCTTTGCGACAAAGCATCCAGTAAATATTAACGATAAGAATTATTTGATCAACTAAGCTTTGTGACAAAACATCCACTTAGTCTAGCAAATTAATTCATGGGAATAAGCATAAGAACTAGCGAAATATAAAATAGCATTAAGAACAGATGTCTCAAAACGCGTTCACAATTATGAAACCCTAAACCGAATGGGAGGTTTAGCTAGACATGTCCATGGAAACAAAATACAATAGTAACGAAATAAAGGGAATTCTTCTCTATGCCGAATGAAGAAACTAGAGGGAGAAGCTCTGGCCGAATTGAGATGTGTTGCTCGATTGCTGGATGTTGTAGGATGATTGAAACCCTTGGTCAAGAGGTCTTATTTATAGAAGAGGCCAAGGATCTCGAAGCTTCCCCTTGAAGTCGGTCCATAAACGGATTTAGGAAACATGTCCAAAAACCGACTTTTTCTTGGCTCGCAAGTAAACTTAGCTTGCAAGTTAACTTGGCCAACAAGTATTGCCTTAAACCGACTTGGACAAAATTAGGAAAATTCTAAACTGCCACGCCTTGGACTTGCACAGACTTGGCCTGGGACAAGCCGAGAATTGCTGGGCTGCACCTGGGCACAGGCTGGGACGCGGCTCGAGTGGCCTCGGACGGAACTAGGCATTTCTCGGGCAGGGCTGGTTCCACTCGGGCGTTTTGTCTGGGAAGTGAGATCGTCCGAGTTATTAGGCATTTCGAACAACTTGGTCGAGCCGGATTTGCCAGATTTGCTCGTCTGGTCGAGCGACTTGGTTTTAGTGCCTATCAGCGCGCGCGAGGCCTTTGGAATTGGGCCAACTGCCAATCTGCTCGGGCGTTCTCCTTGGTTTAGTGACATCGTCCGACTTATCTGCTATTTTGATCAACTTGCTCGAGTCAGAATTGTCAGATCAGCTTGTTTGCCCGAGCGACTTGATTTTAGTGCTAGACCGCTCGGCTGGGGCCTCGGACGCTGCTCGGCCAAAGATGCCTTGTGATGTTTTTGGCACAAAATGCCATCTTTAATGCGCGTTTCCTCCTAGAGCTTCCAAAACACCTGAAATGCAAAACAACACTAACAAGTAACTTGTTCGCATAATAAAGTGTCGGAATTGGTGGGATTTGTTGACTCGATGAGTCGTATAAATACGGCTCATCAACGACGAAAAGGAGAGGAGGGGGAACGAAAACACAAGGATTTACGATCGGATCGAGGATTGAGATTGAAGGGAGTTATCAACATTAATTGGAAGAGTGTAGTACTTCCTTTTTCTCGTTTGTAATTCTAGTCCCCTTCATGAACATGATTTGTATTTCCATGACGATGGATAGTGAGTAGTGACCCATATTTTGGGGTCCTACGAAGCTTACTCGACTATGAATCGTTTAATGTATTAATCGTTGCATGTTTTGGATTGTTTTACATGATTTGTATTTTACTTAATGCCTAAACCCAGCGATGCATACTCGGTGTTTGAGAAAATACCTAAGTGTATAGCTTTGAGACATTAAGCCAATAGCGCCGAAAGGGTGAGGCTAAACGTTTGACTATTAAGTAAAATGTACGTTACGAACTCAGTGACTACGAGAGTGGCCTAAAATTGTGACGGGAAAGGCTAGGATTATGACAAGGACTGCCCATGTTTACGCAACGAGAGTTGGTAAACATCAGCGAGTTACTTGATTCGAACCAATAGCGCCGAAAGGGTGAGGTTCGTAGTTTAAGGTACAATTCCAATTTGAACCAATAGCGCCGAAGGGTGAGGTTCTTACTTAGATTGTGCGGCTATTTTCCAATCAATATAGGCAAATCCTTGCATTCTAGTTAATAAACTCGATTCAAATGTTGGGTAAGTGAAGTAGTTCCCCGAAATACTTCTCGAAATTTGTTTAATCCTTTTCTTACTTTCTTGCATTTTTCGATTTATTAGCCTTCAAAACCAAAACAAAAACTCTTTTCGGACTAGGATAAATAGAAACACAACCTTACATAGTGCATAAGTTTAAACTTGCTCCCTTGGACGATCCGGTTCTTATCGGCTTTATAAATTGTTTTTGACGCACAAAATACTACACGTCAAAATGGCATCGTTGCCGGGGAGCAACGCATTAACTTGTCATTAGCCTAGGTTGTGTGGCTATCTCGACTAGTCTTGTAAATATTTTCTTTTTCTTTTTGTATATTCTTCACTCTTATCTCTTACTAACTTTTGTTCTTTTAATTTTGCGAGGATGTATTCATATAATCAACAAGTCACGTACGATGAAGGATACAACCAAGAGGAGGAGCAACCAAACTTTTATTGGTGTGAAAACGAATATGCAACACATTCCTACTCTCTAAATCGATATGATAGTCAATGTTCATTTGAAGAAGACTCCTACCACCAATATCGTCAACCTAATAATGGACTCTCTAACATGGAAATGCTAGCCATGCTTCAAGCTTACGAAGCCAAGATTACCCAAGACAATATGAACATGCAACAAAATTTCAAAGATGTGATCCAACATTTAGATGAACTCGCTGCCCAAAACCAAGTGTTAAGCAAATTGGCGCAACGAGTATTTGAAAATGGGAACTTGGATGATGAAGAAGAGGTTTCCGAAGAAGAAGTCTTTGAATCAAGTGAGGATAAAGTGTTGAATTTCTCTTTTGAGAAGCCCGGCCAAGCTATCAAAGAGATATATGAAGATGATTCAAGTATAGAAGACTATAATTTTCGGACACTTTCACCCCCACGAGTGATAATTGAAAGTGAGCTTCAATCTATTGATGGGGATGAAATAGAGCAAGAGAACATTGAGCCACGAGGATTCGGATTGTATGAAGACTTTGTTGATGTTTACATGGGCGCTACAAGAGAGCAACCTCGCATACAAGAGAATCCAAGTATTGAGATGGGGTTAAAGGATTCGGCACCCAAGGAAGTTATTGAGAAACTGAAAGACGGTGTGCCCATCAAGCTCGAGACGAGTTTTGAAGACCCTTTCTTCATCACGCCGTCTCGAGACAAATTTAGGAGCTTTGTACCTTATTTTACAAAATTATTAGCAAGGAGCTCCTACAATCCCTCCACCTTGAAAAGCATATTACCTTCAAAGGGATTGAATTTACACTTAAAAGTCCATTGCAGACTTGACGGACGAAAGGTTAAATGGGATTTGAAGTTGGATTGACGCCTTAAACACCAATGGCCCCGCGAGAAGTTATTTGAGCAAAGGACTTCTCCCAAAGCGAATTCATGTGGCACTTTGCTAGTCTCTCCAAGACGTTAAACTAGGTCTTCGATGGAGGAGGGCGGGCAAAATAATCATATTGAGAGGATTGTACAGAAGCATTTACCGAGGTCATAGACTTAGCTGTTGATTTTGCTATTCGGCGTGCCCACGTCGATCAGCATGTGGTGACGTGGTACTAGGTGTAGTTGGAAGCAGAGACTGAGATGACGGCTGGCCGTCAGAAGGTTGCTCTATGTACCTCGAGGTTTCTGCTCTGGGGCATATCAAGGGTAGGATTTTCGAAGAGGTAACAGAAGGAGGTTTAGGAAGAGACGATAGTTGTGTAGGCTTAACCAATAGGTGCTCCGGAAAGAGACAAGGTGCTGGCAGCAGCAATCCGTTCTCTTCTACGGTATCTGGAGGCCCATGCGCTAACGGATCCACAATTGGAGAATAACCAGGCCCATCAAATTATAGTCTCTACTGTTAGTTTGCGGAATCGAAATGCAGCAACAAAACTCAATCGAAAAACAGCAACACAAGATTTACCCTTGTTCAGGACCGGATGTCCCTACTCCAGCAACCTTGACCAGCCTTTCATTGACGAATTGAAGCAACCGAAAGCCTCCGTCAACACCTTCGAGCTCCACCTTAGTCGCAATTACAAGATCGCTCTTTCAATCGCTCCGATTTCGCTCAGCTCTCTATCGTGTTTGTATGAACAATAATTCCCAATTGGGAATTCTAAATCTCAGGTTTTCGATAGCCTCAAACATAAGTCCCTGAAGTTCTAACTTATTACAACTCGACCCCTCAAGTTACAGACCAAATCAGGATCAGCACTAGCCGTTGGACCAACTGAATTAACCGTTCTTCAAATCCAGCTTTACTCCAAACGCTGCCGTTTTGCCTCAGTCCTTCAGTCTTCAACTTCAGTTTGCGCTGGTCGAGTTCCTGCCTTCAGCCAATAATTCTGGCCACTCCTCCGCCACGTCTAGTTGCGCTGTTGCTTCAATTACTTTCCATGATTCTAGACTCAATATTACAATCTCCACCTTGAGTTAAGAACCATGGAGACTGGTCACAGTTCAGGCTGGTTAGCCTGCCTCCACCACCTTGATAAGTTCCAGGCACAGGAGGAATTTAGTGCCAGGAACAGGCTTTGTTAGCATGTCTGCCGGGTTCTCTTCAGTGTCGATCTTCTCTATTCGAACAGCTCCAGTTTCAATGACCTCTCTGACGAAGTGAAGCTTCACGTCTATGTGCTTGGACCTCTCGTGGAAGACTTGGTGCTTAGACAGGTGGATTGCTCCTTGGCTATCACAACAGATCTTCACGCATTGTTGGCCCTTCTTTAGTTCAGCCAAAACTCCTTTCAACCACAGCGCCTTCTTGATGGCTTCGGTGACAGCTACAAACTCAGCTTCTGTGGTAGATAGAGTCACCATGGCTTGTAGGCTAGCCTTCCAGCTCACAACAGTCCCATACACTGTGAAAGTGTATCCAGTCTGGGATCTTCTAGTGTCCAGGCTACCTGCAAAGTCAGAGTCTACAAAACCCACAAGTGTATCATTTTCACTGTTGCTTTGTTCAAACAATAGACCTTTATGTAAACTCCCCTTCACATATCTAAGTAACCACTTGACAGCATACCAATGAGACTTTACAGGGTTTCTCATATATCTACTCACAACACTTACACCATGAGCAAGGTCTGGTCTAGTACAAACCATAGAATACATTAAACATCCTACAACATTAGCATATGGGATTTTACTCATGTATTCAAACTCAGATTCAACCTTTGGACATTGTTCATTTGACAAGGTCTGGTCTGTGCTAAAGGAATTATAACAGGTTTTGAATCATACATGTCAAACTTCTTTACCAGTTTTGACAAATAATCAGTTTTGATTCAAAAATAAAGTGCCCTTACCTCTGTCTCTTACAATTTGCATCCCAAGTATCTTTTGTGCAAGACCTAAGTCCTTCATCTCAAAATGTGAGTTTAGCTGTTGCTTCAAGACATTTATCAGTTGCATATCATCACTTGCTATTAACATCTCATCCACATATAGCAATAGGTAAATAGAAGAACCATTTTCCCAAAACTTATAGTAAATGCACCAGTCATAACTAGATCTCTTGAAATCACAACTCAGCATAAACTCATCAAATTTCTTATACCATTGTCTTGGTGACTATTTCAAACCATACAGGGATTTATGTAATAAACAGACATCAGTTCCAGGATTTCCTTCAGTAAAGCACTCAGGTCATTCATATATATGGTTTCCTCTAAGTTACCATGCAAGAAAGCGGTTTTTACATCTAACTGTTCCAATTCCAGATTAAAATGAGCAACAATTGACAGCACAACTCTTATAGATCTATGCTTCACCGCAGGTGAATATATCTCATTAAAGTCCACACCCTCTCTTTGGGTAAACCCTTTAGCTACAAGCCTAGACTTAAACCTAGGTTTTTCTACCCCTGGGATTCCTTCCTTATATTTAAACACTCATTTGCAGCCTACCAATTTTATTCCAGCAGGTTTCTTAACTAGTTCCCAGGTGCTATTTTTCTTAAGGGATTTTTTCTCTTCCTCCATTGCACTATACCAAAGATCAGCATTTGGTTAACTAAGGGCTTCCTGCACTGTTATGGGTTCTATATCTTGTATATCCTCTGCTACATGAAAGGCAAAAGGTACTATATCATCATGGCCATATCTCATTATTTTCCTAGGGACCCTTTTCTCTCTATCAATGACTAGAACATAATTTTGCGGAGCTCTGGTAGTTTATTCAGGGGTGGTGCTACTATGGTCATCTTGTTCTAACTGGTCTGGCATTTCAGGTCCAGGTGATTCTGCCCTATCATCTGCTAGTTCAGCTCTACCACCCTGCTCCACCTCAGCTAAGTCAGCCCCACTCTTCTTCATTCCTAGTTCTACAGAACTAACATGCTCAGGGGTTTCTACTAACTTATCCTTCTTAAAAGAAAAATCTAACTCATTGAACACCACATCCCTACTCACCAAAGCTCTCTTGTGATCCTTTTCTAGGCACCACAACTTATAACCCTTCACTCCATCAGGATATCCTAGAAATACACACTTTAAGGCCCTAGGCTCAAGTTTATCCTGTTTAACATGTGCATAAGCAGAACAGCCAAACACTTTTAATCTACTATAATCTTCAGGATGATCAGACCACATTTGCATAGGTGTTTTGAATTCAATAACAGCAGAAGGACATCTATTGATAAGAAAACATGTTATACTAGCAGCTTCTGCCCAAAATACCTTAGACATACCTGCTTGAAGTAGCATACATCTCACCCTTTCCAGTATTGTTCTGTTGTACCTTTCTGCCAGCCCATTCTGTTGAGGATTACCTGCAACTGTGTGGTTCTTTGCAATACCACAGCTCTTACAGAAATTCATAAATTCACCATCTAGGTACTCTAACCCATTATCAGTTCTAAGCCTTTTAATGTGTTTCCCAGTCTGATTTTCAACCAGGATTTTCCATGTTTTAAAAGTTTGAAAAGCTTCAGACTTCTTAGCAAGGAAATATATCCACACACTTCTAGAAAAATCATCTATGAAAGTCATAAAATACTTCTTTCCACTATGTGACTCAGTTCTAGTTGGTCCCCATAAATCTGAGTGTATATAGTCCAGTTTCTCGTTTGTTCTATGAATGGCCTTACTGAATTTTACTTTGCTAGCCTTACCTAGAACACAATTTTCTCAAAAGGTCAGTTTCCCTATTTTTCCTCTTCCTAGACAGCCCTGCTCATGCAATATTTCTAGGCCTTTTTTACTCACATGAGCTACTCTTAAATGCCATAGGGATAGATCATTTCCTTTACTTTCAGTGTAGTTTGCCATTGATCCTACAATTGTGTTTCCTAGCAAAACATAGATACCATTCATTCTAACACCTTTCATAACAACTAGAGAACCTTTAGTGACTTTCATAGACCCATTTTCAGCTTTGAACGTATAGCCTTGGTTATCTAGCATACCTAGTGAAATAAGATTCCTTTTGAGTCCTGGCACATACCTTACGCCAGAGAGAATAGTCTCTTGGCCATTTTCCATCCTGAGTCTTACAGAGCCTACTCCAGCCATGGTGCATGACTTGTTGTTACCCAGATGTACAGTTCCTTGTTTCCTTTCTTCAAGCTCTTTAAACCAGGACTTGTGGGTAGGAGCATTCGCTGTCCAGAATCCACTTGAAGTTTGCATCACCATCTGATACTACTAGCAGATCAGCACTCTCGTACCCTTCCTCTGCAAGTGCCGCATCACCCTAGTCTTGCTTATTCCCTCCAGTATTCTTCTTTTTCTCTGGACAGTCCCTCCTAAAGTGCCCCTCCTTGTGACAGAGATAACACTTCAACTTCTTTTGATCAGTTCTTGGACTTTGGGGAGTTGTTGGTCTCTTCTGGAATTTGCTCTTGGAGTTCCTCTTCTGGAAATTTGGCTTGAACTGCTTGCCATGTGCTACCAGTCCATCAGCCTTGTCGTGATTGGCCTTTAACTCAATTTGTTTGGACTTTAAAGCTGCCAAAAACTCCTCCATTGACAGAGATTCTCTTGCATACTTCATGGTTTCTACCAGCGTCGAATACTCTTGAGGCAACGCATTTAGGATCATGATAGCTTTTCTTTGATGTTCTCCAAATCTATGACTATCTTTGCAATATCATCCAAGAAATCTTCAACCGGTTTACTGTTGTCCATTTTGAAGCCAAACAATTTTCCCTTCAGATAGATCTTGTTGGTCAGAGTACTGGTCATGTACAATGACTCCAGCTTCGTCCAAATACCAGCAGCAGTTGTTTTTTTGATACCTCCCTCAGCACTTTGTCCTCAAGATGCAAAATCAAAGTACTGTAGGCTAACTCCATAGCCTCAGTCTTCTCATCTTGTGTCATTGTTGCATGAAGTTTATGTTCGCCTTCCAAAGCTTTAGAAACCTTCATCTGGCATAGGACAGCCTGCATTCTCTTCTTCCAAAGCGAGAAATCTCCTTTTCCATCAAACCGTTCAATCTTTACCTTCAACGATGTCATGCTGTTGCCGATTTGGCTCTTGATACCAATTGTTAGTTTGCGGAATCGAAATGCAGCAACAAAACTCAATCAAAAAACAGCAACACAAGATTTACCCTGGTCCAGGACCGGATGTCCCTACTCCAGCAACCGTGACCAGCCTTTTATTGATGAATTGAAGCAACCGAAACCCTCCGTCAACACCGTCGAGCTCCACCTCATTCGCAATTACAAGATCGCTCTTTCAATCGCTTCGATTTTGCTCAGCTCTCTATCGTGTTTGTATGAACCCTAATTCCCAATTGAGAATTCTAAATCTCAGGTTTTCGACCGCCTCAAACATTAGTCCCTGAAGTTCTAACTTATTACCACTCGACCCCTCAAGTTACAGACCTAATCAGGATCAGCACTAGCCATTGGACCAACTAAATTAACCGTTCTTCAAATCCACCTTTACTCCAAACGATGCCATTTTGCCTCAGTCCTTCAGTCTTCAACTTCAGTTTGCGCTGGTCGAGTTCCTGCCTTCAGCCACTAATTCCGGCCACTCCTCCGCCACGTATGGTTGCGCCGTTGCTTCAATTACTTGCCATGATTCTAGACTCAATTTTGCATCTACCTTGGCGGGACAGCAATCTAATCTCTCTGGTGAGAACAACCACAACATACAATCCCCGGATCAGGGGATTTCTGGTTGGTTTTTGATGCAGGGGAATTCAAAGGAGGGAATTTCGGTTATGTCTGTTACTGGAGTTTGTCTGCCAAATGGAACGGCACCGTTTCACTAACAGCTTCGCGTTTTGGTTCAAGTGCCATCCGCCTTTTTTTCGGAACGCTGCGTTTGGTGATGAGGCTATCTTGCTGCCACGTCGTTTCGTCCAACGGATATAAATAAGACACTCCACGCCTGGGTTCAGTAACTTGTTCTTCTGCAAAACACGATTAGGGTTCCTCAAGAAATCGATTTGGGGCTTTTCGTATCGAGTAGAAATTGATCGTTCGATCAGTTGTAATAGATTCGTATTAGTCCACTGATTGTATTCTGTACATGGTTTGATTCCATAAGCTCAATAAAACGTCCTCATTCTTGGTGCTGGAGTAGGGGAAGGAGTCCCCGAACCAGGGTAAATCTGTTTGCCATTGTTTCGTTGTTGTTTGTTCTCTTTAGTTCCATCATTTCGATTGTCGATCCGCATTCGCATATCTACTATTGGTATCAAGAGCTTTGGAAATCGGAGTGATGGGTCCAATGAAGATTGAGCTGAACCGGTTCGATGGCCATGGTGACTTCGGCTTATGGCGTCAGCGTATGAGGGCTATTCTGGTTCAGATGAAGGTCGTGAAGGCCCTGGACGGTGAGAAGGATTTCCCGGCGCCGATGACCCAAGACGAGAAGGAGGAAGCCCAAGAATTGGCCTATAGCACCATTATTCTTCATCTCAGTGATAAAGTCATGCGAGAGGTGTCCAAGGAGAAGACTGCAGCCAAGGTGTGGTTGAAGCTTGAATCCCTCTACATGACGAAGACACTGACCAGCAAAATCTACTTGAAAGGTAAACTTTTTGGGTTTAAGATCAATGAAGATAAAGACCTTGATGAACAACTAGATGAGTTTTCAAAAATCATTATGGATTTGGAGAATATAGAAGTAAAAGTGGATGATGAGGATCAAGTCATCATGCTGCTAAATGCTCTACCTAGTTCTTATGGTTCATTTGTTGAGACAATGAAATATGCAAGGGAAGCCTTGACTTTTGAAGAGGTTCTCACTGCTCTTAAGTCAAAACAAATGGATGCTGATTCATCAAAGGGTGCTGCAGAGGGGTTATCAGTTCAAAGGAAATTTGACAAGAAGAACTACAACAAGAAGGGATCAAAAGGCAACTTCAAGCAAAAATCTCAGCTAGGTGGACATCAGTCTCCCAACTCAAAGAAGCTGAAATGTTTTTTCTGTCATAAAGAGGGTCATTTTAGAAGGGATTGTCCTGAAAGAAAAAAGCAAGAAGGTGGTAAAGGAGGTGATAAGGCTGAGGCAGCAGTGGTGGAAGAGGCAGAAGAGGGCTATGAAAGTGCTGATGTTCTTGTAGCCACAAATGCTGCAGATGGGAGTCACTGGATCCTTGACAGTGGCTGCTCTTATCACATGACTCCCAACAAGGCTTGGATGCAAGATTTCAAGGAGTTGGATGGAGGCATGGTGCTGCTGGGCAATGACAAAGCATGCAGAATGCAAGGAGCTGGATCAATAAAGCTCAAGACTACTGATGGCCAAGAAGCAGTCCTCCATGGTGTCAGGTATGTTCCTGACCTTAAGAGGAACTTAATCTCCTTAGGCACTCTAGATAAGCTTGGATATGTGTTTAAAGCTGAAAAGGGCATAATGAAAATAACCATGGGATCCTTAGTTGTCGTGAAAGGTAAGAGGTCAAATGGAGTATATGTTTTGCTTGGAAACACTGTGACAGGGACAGTCTCAAATGCTATTAATGAAATGCATGATAAAATGAATTTATGGCACTTAAGGTTAGGACATGTTAGTGAACTTGACCTTAAGAAACTGCATGAACATGGTTGTCTTGGAAATGATTGTCTTGGTAAACTGAAGTTTTGTGAAAATTGCATACTTGGTAAATCTAACAAAGTTAGTTTTAGCAAAGGCATACATAGAACAACTGAGAAACTTGAATATATACATTCAGGCCTTTGGGGTCCTTCTAGAGTTCCTTCACATGCTGGTAGGAGGTATTTTGTGACTTTTATTGATGATTTTACTAGAAGGGTATGGATATATATTTTAAAGTTGAAAAGTGATGTTCTAACTGTGTTTAAAGAATGGAAAGCTTTAGTTGAGAACCAGACAGGTAAAAAGATCAAGAGGATGAGAACAGATAATGGGCTTGAGTATTTATCAACTGAGTTTATAAATGTCTGTAAGGAAGCTGGGATTTCTAAGCATCATACAGTGGCAGGTACCCCTCAACAAAATGGACTTGCTGAGAGGTACAACAGAACAATTCTGGAGAGGGTGAGGTGTATGCTTATTCAGGCTGGGTTACCTAAGGTATTCTGGGCTGAAGCAGCTACAACAGCATGTTATCTGATCAACAGATGCCCATCCTCTGCCATAGAGTTCAAAACACCAATGCAGATGTGGAGTGATCATCCAGAAGATTACAACAGACTCAAGGTTTTTGGATGTGCAGCTTATGCTCACATTAGACAGGATAAGCTGGATTCAAGGGCCTTAAAGTGTTTATTTCTTGGATATCCTGATGGAGTAAAAGGCTACAAACTGTGGTGCCTAGAAAACATTGGGAAGAAATCAATTATTAGCAGGGATGTAGTGTTCAATGAGGCCATTTTCCCTTACAAAGACAAGAGTGAAAATTCTGAGCAGTTGAACAAGAAACCTGATGAAAGTGATAAAGTCTACATTGAGGTGGAGTCATCCAGTAAAGGTAAAGAAGCAATAACTGAGCAACAACAAGTTGAGAATGACAGGATTTCTGATAGCAGTGATGAAACACAAGAAGAGGAGCAGGCTGGTAATCAAGAAGACCTCAGCAATTATATGCTTACAAGGGATAGACAAAGGAGGACCATCAGGCCTGTTGCAAGGTTTGGGGTAGACAACATGGTTGCCTTTGCTTTTAATACTGCAGCAGAAATTGCAGATGAGGAACCAGGTTCTTATCAGTAGGCTGTTCACTCTGCTGATAAAGACTTGTGGATGAATGCTATGAATGAGGAAATGGATTCTCTAATGAAGAATAATACTTGGGAACTTGTGGATAGACCAAGAGAGCAAAGGCTTGTTGGAAGCAAGTGGATATTTAAGAGAAAGGAGGGTATACCTGGTGTGAAGAAACCAAGGCTAAAAGCCAGACTTGTGGCCAAGGGATTCACACAGAAAGAGGGTATAGACTTTACAGAAATATTCAGTCCAGTAGTCAAGCACAGATCTATCAGAGTTATTTTAGCAATTGTTGCAAAGTATGGCCTGTATCTGGAACAGTTAGATGTGAAGACTGCATTGCTTCATGGAAAATTGGACGAGACTATATATATGAGGCAGCCAGATGGATTTGTGATTGGAAATAAAGAAGAGAAAGTCTGTTTGCTCAAGAAATCTCTATATGGTTTGAAACAGTCTCCAAGACAGTGGTACAGAAGGTTTGATGAATTCATGATCAAACAAGGGTATCTGAGATCAGCTTATGACTGGTGCATATATGTGAGCAAAGAGGAAAATCAGAATGAAAGGGTTTATTTACTCTTATATGTTGATGATATGTTGATAGCAAGCAGAAACTTCAATCAGATTAAGAGGTTGAAGGAGCAGCTCAATTCAAGTTTTGAAATGAAGGATCTTGGACCTGCAAAGAAAATACTTGGTATGCAAATATTGAGGAATATGGAGCAGGGCACTTTGTTCTTAAACCAGCATGGTTATATTGAAAAGGTTCTTACAAAATTTGGAATGGGAAATGCAAAGTCAGTTTTAACACCTATTGCTCAACATTTTAGGCTTCATAAGGACCAGAGTCCTCAGTCTGAAAAGGATATCAGTTATATGCAGGAAGTTCCTTACTCTAGTGCAGTTGGGTCCCTAATGTATGCAATGGTGTGTACCAGACCAGACCTAGCTCACTCAGTCAGTTTGGTTAGTAGGTTCATGGCAAACCCAGGTAAGGATCATTGGGCTGTTGTGAAATGGATCCTAAGGTACCTAAGAGGAAGTACTGGAATTGGACTAACATATGGTGGAGCAGATCAAGGTGGAGTTGAGAAAGAAGCAGATATGATTATGGGATATTGTGACTCAGATTATGCTGCAAGCATAGACACAAGGAAATCTCAATCTGGTATAGTCTTTACAATGTTTGGGACTGCAGTCAGTTGGAAAGCAACCCTACAACCAGTTGTGGCCTTGTCCACAACTGAAGCCAAATATATTGCAATTACTGAGGCAGTTAAGGAAGCTTTGTGGTTAAGAGGCTTACTGGGAGAACTGGGGTTTGAACAGAAGAGAGTCAAGGTATTCTGTGATAACCAAGGAGCGGTTCACATATCTAAACACCAAGTCTTCCATGAAAGGTCTAAGCACATCGACATAAGGATGCACTTTGTCAGGGATATTGTGGAATCAGGGGAAGTGAGCATTGAGAAGATCTCAACTGAGAACAATCCTGCAGATATGTTAACAAAGGCAGTTACTTGGGAGAAATTCAAGCTTTGCTTGGATTTACTCCAAATTGGAGTTAACTAATTTGCAGGGCAGCCAAGATGAGGAAGGACATTAAAGCAATTCTAAGATCAAGGTGGAGATTGTAGTTTTGATCTTGAATTGCTGTATTATTTTTTGAGCTTGTGGAAGTTGGAATCTGTGGATCGGGGGATTTCTGGTTGGTTTTTGATGCAGGGGAATTCAAATGAGGGAATTTCGGTTATGTCTGTTACTGGAGTTTGTCTGCCAAATGGAACAGCACCGTTTCACTAACAGCTTCGCGTTTTGGTTCAAGTGCCATCCGCCCTTTTTCGGAACGCTGCGTTTGGTGAGAGGCTGTCTTGCTGCGACGTCGTTTCGTCCAACGGATATAAATTAGACGCTCCGCGCCTGGGTTCAGTAACTTGTTCTTCTGCAAAACACGATTAGGGTTCTTCAAGAAATCGATTTGGGGCTTTTCGTATCGAGTAGAAATTGATCGTTCGATCGGTTGTAATAGATTCGTATTAGTCCACTAATTGTATTCTGTACATGGTTTGATTCCATAAGCTCAATAAAACGTCCTCATTCTTGGTGCTGGAGTAGGGGAAGGAGTCCCCGAACCAGGGTAAATCTGTTTGCCATTGTTTCGTTGTTGTTTGTTCTCTTTAGTTCCATCATTTCGATTGTCGATCCGCATTCGCATCTCTACAACTCGGATAACCCAAATCTCATCAGATCGAAGAGCCTTGGTGACATAGAAAAGATGGAGAAAATCTTGGAGGAATATAACAGCTTGATCCCAGATTTAGTCCTTTCCAAGGAAGAAAAAGACCGTATAAACGCTTCCCTTAGCCGTCTTCGCCAAGCAGGGCAGTTAGCCATCCTGTTTAGAGATGGGAAAGATATACATCCCTCAGAACCGACTCCAAAAACCACCATCATCCAGCCCATGGGCACAGTGACAACTAATGATTCCTACAGCAGCAAGTACTACTCTCAGAAGGTGGATCAATGATACAAAACTTCCTGTGCTGGAATGCAAGAGGAGTGTCCAACAAAGGCACTACTGATTATCTCAAGACTGATGCTATCTCGTTGGCTAGGTTTGCTTCTGTCCTAAAGTTCCCCTGTTTCACCCACTGCAGTCCAGACAACTCGCACATCTGGCTTCTCTGGGATGAGCCTTTTCAGGTTGACATTCTCAGTCACTCGGCCCAGCATATCACTACCAAAGTGAGATACGATGACAAGGAGTTTACATGCAGCTTCATTTATGCTTCTGTTGATCAAACTACTAGGACTTCCCTATGGGATGATCTTGGTTCTATATCCCAGCAAATTCAAGGCCCCTGGTGTCTTGCTGGTGACTTCAATGTTATTTCATCGTGGAAGAAAAGAAAGGAGGTAACACTTCTAACCATTCTGCTATCACGGATTTTAATAATTTCATGGTTCATGCAAGGGTCTCGGATGCCGGTTTTTCTGGCTCCCCGTTTACCTGGTCGAATAATCAACAAGGCAATAACTGCATTTTGGAGCGCCTGGACAGGGTTCTTTTGAATGGTAGTGCAATGGCGGATTTTCCTGAGATGCAGGTGACTCACCTGCTTCGCGTCTCCTCGGATCACTGCCCCCTCCTTATCTCCCTAGCCACAGTTACCAAAATCAAGAGAGGTTTCAAATTCATGGGTGCTTGGACCATGCACGATGATTTCTTGAACCTGGTCTCGGCTAACTGGTCCGGCAATGAGCATAAGAATCCCTTGTTAAACTTCGGCATGAAACTTAAGAGACTGCGGACGTGCTTAACCAAGTGGAATTCTACTTTTGGAGACGTCAACAAGAGGGTCCAAGATACACAAATTCTAGTAGACGATTTGGAGCGTCGGTTACAAGGCGGCTGGGACAATGGCACGCATCAAGCGGTAATTCAAGCGAAGAAGGACCTATCCACCTTTCTACGATACCATCATAGCATTCTTGAGAAGAAATCTATAACTAATTGGATCCGTGATGGGGAGCGTAATACGAGTTTATTTCATGCCGCCATCAGGGCTCGTCGTATCCATAACAACATTCGCCTTCATCGGGAAGATGGCTCTTGCACGGATGATGTGGATACCATTGGTCATGCCGCTGCTATCCACTTCAAAGCTCTATTTTGTGACCTTCCCCCGCATGCAGAAATCTCAGTTGAAGATCTCATTCAAAGTTCCATTTTGGATATGCTTAAAACCTGGATCTTGGCCGTACTCCAGACGAGGATGAGATTCATGGCGTTCTGAGTAATATGAATCACAACAGTTCTCCGGGTCCGGACGGTTTTTCAGGGAAATTCTACGTCGCCTGCTGGGCCATTATTAAAGAGGACCTGATTAGAGCAGTTCACGCGTTCTTCAAAGGGCAGCCGCTCCCTAAGATCATCTCGGCTACGAGCATAATCCTCCTGCCAAAGGTTAAACCTGTTTGTTCCCTCAATCAATTCCGTCCTATCAGCCTGTGCAACTTCTTTCACAAGATCATATCCAATATTCTGAACACTAGACTCAAAAAAATTCTCCCCGACATTATTAGTAATGAACAATCCGTTTTCTTGGAGGGTCGGAACATCCATGAGAGTATTGGTGTTGCGCACGACTTAGTTCGGGACATCAACCACAAAACTTATGGTGGCAATGTCATGATGAAACTAGACATGTCCAAAGCCTACGACAGGCTTTCTTGGAGGTTCTTAATCCGTATTATGCGAGCTTTCGGGTTCTCTCATCAGTGGTGCGACCTGATTTTCCGAGACATATCCAACTGTTGGTGCTCCATTGCTTGGGGAGGGAAAAGCTTCAACTTCTTCAAATCTAACAGAGGAGTTCGTCAAGGTGATCTCATCTCCCCTAGCTTATTTATTCTTACCATGGAGTATTTCAGTAGGTTGTACAACTCGGCACTGCAGAACAACACCATCAGGCCCTATTCCGTGGCCTCCGGGATCCCTCCTATCCATCATCTCCTCTACGCAGATGACCTCCTTCTTTTCTCCAATGGGCATAAGAACTCGATGCGTAAAGTCCTTACTACTATTAACAAGTTCTGCACTATGTCAGGTCAGATGCTTAACCTGGACAAAAGCAAACTTTTCTTCTCCAAAAATATCAATGACTCCAGGAGACAAGCTCTTATTGAGCTAACCAAATTCAGCGTAGGCTCCTTCCCTACTAACTATCTAGGGGCTCCGCTCTTCCCTGGCAGGCCTAAGATAGTCTATTTCAAACATTTGGAGGATAACATCAAGGGCAAAGTTGAAGGTTGGACAAAACGTTTTCTCTCTATCGGAGGTAGATCCACCTTAAGCAACTCTGTTTTGGGCTCCATCAGCATGCACACGTTAGCCATTCTTCCGGTTCCGAAGGGTTGCATTCGTAAGCTGGAAAGCCTAATGGAGAACTTCCTATGGGATTCCAAACGTCACTGGGTTAGTTGGTCCACTGTGTGCACTACCAAACTCGAAGGTGGTCTCGGCATAAAGAAGATGCTTGATATGAAGCAGGCGATGCAGGCTAAGCTTGCGTGGAAATTTCTGCTAAACAACTCGGTCTGGGCTACTTCTTTTTTTCCCCAAAAGGCGCATATTCAAAGAAAAAGGGCAGAACTACAAAAAAAACCAGCACAAACCAGCACAAGGACACCAACAGCCCAGACACAGCTGACACAGCAGCGGACCAGCAACAAAACAAAACAGCACTAACACGCAACACAAACAGCACTAATAAAACTACAGCAAAATACATCAGCACAAGACAAACTAATCAACAACAACAATATGCCTGTCAACGAGAAATTTATGCAAACAAATCCCTGTTTTAGTCTTCTTGATAAGCTCCATTTTCATCCTGAGGATCTTCAAGACTAAGCTCCAAATTTGCTCCTTGCTTGTAGCTTCATCTCGAAATATTTTATAATAGCGAGCTTTCCATGTCTCATATGTTGCTAATGTAATAATGAAGAAAACCACCAATTTTTCCGCTTTTGATCTCCACCGCCTATTTTGATGTCACTGAATCACATCTTCCCACTTATTCCAATGAGCATGAATACCTACCATCTCCAGATATTTATAAAGATGTATGAGACCTCTGCAATGAAAGAAAAGATGATCCACGCTTTCCAACTCTGAATTACAGTAGCTGCACTTTCTCTGATCCTCCTCCAAGCCGTAGATTCTTTCTCTTGTATATAGCCTCTTTTGGATCGCCAACCAGGTGCAGAAATTGTGCTTGGGGTGAGACACTCCATTCCAAACCAATTCAGTCCAAGGAACTTCCTCCTCAGAATCTGCCAATATTTCATAAGCACCCTTTGCTGAAAAAGGGGCGTTATTGTGAGCCCAAGTACACACCAAATTTACATCTACCTGAATACATCTTTGCGCATCTTGTCTAAGCCTCAAAATATTTTTTAGAACCCATGAATGATGGTTCGCAACTTCCCATAAGGTTAGATTGTTGAAGAAGTATGTATGCATCCACCTTTTCCACATAGAGTCCTTTTTAAGACATAAGTCCCACACTTGCTTTAACAGCATGGCCTTGTTAAAGATGAAGATGTTTTTAATGCCAAGGCCACCTTCTCCTTTTGTTTTAGTCACTCTCTTCCAAGCTACCAGATTCCGCTTGCCTGAACTCGTTCCAGACCATAAGAAGTTACGACAAATAGTTGAAACTTTCTTCAAGACGAACTTTGGGAAAAGAAGAACACTCATCCAATAAGAACTGATAGTACTGAGCATGCTTAACTAGAACTGATCTCCCAGCATAAGAAAGGCAACGAGTTGTCCAGGATCTGATCTTACTCGTCATTTTGTCGATTAAACCATCATAAGCTGCTCTGCGAAGGCTTCTCCCATCTAACAGCACTCCCAAGTACGAAAAAGGCAGCTTAGCAACATTTAAACCCACTGCCTGCGCATAAGACAATTGGCCCTCTTCCCCACAACCACCAAAATAAATGGCAGACTTGTTCACATTGGCATCTAAGCCTGGCCAACCATGGAACACAGAAAGGGCTTCTTTAATCTTCATCAATGATCCCAAATCAGCTTTTGGAAAAATAATCACGTCGTCCGCAAACATCAGGTGACTAAGAGATATCCCAGCACACTTTGGATGAAAAACAAACTCATTAGATTGTCTAAACTGCCCGAGAATTCTGCTGAGCACCTCCATAACAAGGGTGAAGAGGTAAGGAGAGATGGGATCTCCTTGACGAAGACTCTGCTGCTGCTGAAATAGCCTTCTAAACTCCCATTTATAAGCACTGAAAACTTTGCAGTAGTCACACACGACATTATCCAGCGCACAAACTTAACCGGGAAGCCAAATAATTCAAGCATACTCTTTAGGAAATTCCAGTCAACCATATCGTAGGCTTTAATAATGTCAATCTTCAGCATGCATCTTTTACTTAAATGCTTTTGATTATACTTGCAGAGTAACTCTTGAACTAGACTGATGTTGTAAGCTATGTGCCGCCCTTTCACAAACGCCGCTTGTGACTGATCCACAAGATAATCAGGAACCGGTCTAAGCCTATTAGCTAGCAGCGAATACACAATTTTGTAAATAACATTACAGCAGCTAATGGGCCAAAAATCTGATGGTAGACTAGCATTCTTAACTTTAGGAATTAAAGCCAGGTACGCTGAGTTAATACCTTCAGACATAATGCCAGTCTTGAAGAAAGTATTAATGCTCCTCACAATATCCGCACCACAAACATTCCAAGCGGCTCTAAAAAATTCCGCATTATACCCGTCAGGACCCGCTGCTTTACAAGAAGGGAGCTGCTTAACAACTTCTGTCACTTCATTATAAGATATATCTTTAACTAGATTAATGCAATGCGCAGCGCTGACTTTAGAGCCTGAACGGATAATAAGAGGGTATGCTAGAGTAGAATTAAAGCTCCCATTGAAAAGATCCTTGAAGAAATTGACAAAGTGCTCTTTAATCTCTATGTTATCAAACAAGAATTCCCCTTCAACAGTTTGGACACATCTTATAGTGTTAATAGCCCTCCTCCCCTTAATAATAGCATGGAAATACTTCGTATTGAGATCTCCTTCTTTAGCCCAGTTCAATCTTGCTTTCTCATAATTGAATATATGCTGGTAACGAAGCAGCTTCCTGAAATTGAGTAATTCTTGAACTTCCTTACTAATCCACTCTTCATTATTTGGATTGAGCTGCAACATTCTTTGGGTGTCAAGAAGGGATTGTCTTCCTTGATCCACTCTAATATTCGTATCACCTCTGAAATCTTTCATAGCAATAATCAACTCTCTTTTGAGACCTTTTCGATTTTTCTGCAGCATAAAAAGGTTACCAGCACCTCTTCTCCACTTCTGAATGCAGTCATTAAACTGATTTGTGCCAGTCCAGAAACTTTGAAAGCGAAACCATTTTTTCACCGGGGCTCTGCTAGCCAATCTGCAAACAGCCGGAGAGTGATCCGTAATGCCAGATTCTGGAAAAATACCATGCGCGTTTGGGAAATTCGAGAGGAAAGATTCATTACAGAGGATCCGGTCAAGCTTACACCAAATTATCCTCCCTTATGATGCTTGACAGACCAGGTAAACAAACTGCTGCTGGCAGCAATATCAGAAAGCCCAGTCTGCTCTAAGAAATCAGATAGTTCCTTTGTGTCTACCTCCCTAACTATCACCCCATTCAACTTCTCATTCTGGCTTCTAATACAATTAAAGTCTCCCAAGATAATCCAAGGACTATGAACTCTGGGCATAGCATTACTGATATCTTCCCACAGATACCTTCTATCCCTTTGGCTATTTTGCGCATAGACAAAACCCACCATAGCCTGATTACCGTTCCATGTAACATCACAGATAATAACATGCTCACTAGCAAACCATATGTTAACATCAAAACTATCAGGATTCCATAACAGGAGGATTCTGCTTCTTCTCCCTGACCTGGCTCAAAACAGTAAGATTTCCAAGAGATATTTGGAACACACCGATCTATAACAGTACTACTTCCTTCCACTCTAACTTTAGCCTCAAGAATAGCTAACAAACCAATATGAAACTTCTGAATCAAGGATCTGACTTCAGTTTGCTTTGCGGGGTTATTAATCCCTCGCACATTCCAGCTAGCGATACACGTCATTTAAACCGGTGGTGGTTAGCGCTTTTATCATTGGAGCGCTGTGTCCATTTTGCCCGCCCTATCTGAATCTCTGTCTCAGCTTTTCTACCTTGATTCTTCCTGAGTTTCTTCTTTCTTATAACTTCAATAAACTTTCCCAGCGGGTCATCTGAATTTTTTGATTCCTCGGTACCATCAACTGTTGCTTGTTCTGATGATGAAAGGATCTCCTTACTCGTGCCCTTCCCTGCATTTGTCTCTATACCTCTTTCCTCTCTTGTCGACGGATCAGATTCAGACATAACTGAGGTATTCGAAGAGCTTGCAACTGACCCAGCCATGACTGCATTGCGCACAACACCTCAAGAGGCACATCCTCAATTTTCTCTTCTTCGCAGCTCTTCTCTGGCTCAATGACAACTCTGTCATCCTCCTCTTCCTCCTCATCATCAACTCTTATCCTTGTGATAGAACATTGAGCCACCGAATGCCCAAAGCGTTGACAATGCGCACATCTCGGCGACAGCCATTCATATTGAACCTTCTGCACATAATTTACTCCTCTCGGCCCCTGTATTGTTACTGATTTCTTAAACTCCAATGACACATACACCTCGATTAGGTACCTGGCATACATCAGTTTATCACCACAGCCAGTAAACCCATCTGTTCTAATCAGATTTCCAATAGCACTATCAATCTTACTAAGCAAAGGTTCCTTTCTCATGTGGGGGGCCAACCCCGAAACCGCACCCAGATTGGGATAGACTCCACACTTTCCAACTCAAAAGTCTCATCTGGTGTCCATCTTTGAAGGACCATAGGCTTGTTATCCATAGTCCACGGACCCCGATCTTTCACTCGAGACATTTCCTCCTGAGTAGAAAAGTTGAACAAGAACACGCCTGGTTTCATCTGCGCCACTGTCACTATACTCTCATCACCCCATCTGGTTCTAACAAAGCTTTTCATCCTTCCCAGGGAAGGCTTAAAACCGAAGACAATCCCGACTAGCGCCCACGCCCAAACCCCTGCGCATTCCACCCATTCCTCCTCCGAGCATGGGATTTTATCGGCCCCCAGCAGTTCAGAGTGGAAGCGAAGCGGCGTCCCAGCCGCAGCCAACCTATTCTTCTCATTACGAACCCTCCAGAAATCCTTTGCGTCTTCCTCGAAGTTGCGGGTATCTTCTCCTGTAACACCCCCGACCTCGAGTTCACACACAATTTCCCCTTCTTCGACCGCCTTTGGGGTTTTCCGTTCGTCGTTTTACTCCTCTTCTCCTTCTGCCTAACCTCAGGAATACCTTTCGGCGGCGGCGCCGAGCCCATTCTGGGCTGTGGAAACCCTAGATTTGGGCGCGTGTGTTTTGTCGAGCACGTGTACTTCTCTCTTTTCCTCGAGTCCCCTACGGTTGATACCGGTCTGGGCTACTTACGCTAGGGACAACTTCATGTACATCTCTTCTTCGTCTGCCATTTGGAGAGCTATTTACCCGCATACTCGTCAACTGAGAAGAGAGAGCAATTGGGCGTTTTGAGCAGGCAAGGTAAACATTTCTCACTTTTGTGACTGGTTGGATATCACAATTCCTACCGAGGCAGCGAAATGGTCTATACGAGACGTCATGGCCAATCCAGTCATCAATCTTAAAGCAGCAGAGATCCTCCCTCCCATGGTTCAGGGGATTTTGGCCAACATCACTCTTTCCAATCGCCCGAATACCCTCCTGTGGAGGGGATCAGCTACTAGCACCTTCTCTGTCAAACGATACTACAACTCCAGACGGATACAACAACCGGCTAGTCCCAGGCATCTTCTTAGTTATTTGGAAAGACTGGATCCCTCCAAAAATTAGTGGTTTTCTTTGGAAATTATTCCACAAAGTCGTTCCTACCGACGACGCAGTTCAGAAACTGGCCTTTTGTATTCCCTCTAAATGCTCCTACTGCACTCTACCATCGGTAGAAACTCAGGAACACCTTCTTATCCACAGCGACCTAGCCGCAGGGGCTTGGAATTTCATTGCTAAAGTCTTTGACAGACCCAAACCCAGGTCCATGTCACGCATGCTTCACTCCTGGTTCTCGTCAGTCAACAGCAAAAAGTACATGGATTGTTTAGCCATGTCCCTTGCAAGCTGCGTGCTATGGGAAGTCTGGTGCGCACGCAACAAATGGATTCATGGTGAACGCCCGGGGGACGCTCTCCACAACACCATCCGCTGGGCAGTATCTCTTTCCGCGCTCATTCACGCCCCGTACCAGAACAGTCTTAATAATCAGTTGGCTCTTGACCTACTTCATGTGCGCGCTCCAAACAATACCGTCCATGGTTCGTGGATTGGTTGGCTTCCTCCTGGTGCAGGTAATGCACTCTCTTTAGCCGTTCATGGCGGCTACTGTGGGTACATTGTCAGGAACCACAAAGGGACTCTCCTTTTGGCGGGCCGACTGGAGATAGTAGACTTCAGTTCCTTCACCAGCGTATCTCATGTGTTGGCTCTGCTGACGACTAAACATGTAAAGATCTCCTGCATCCATAGCTCTCATTCAGACACATCTATTTTGTGAAATAACACGATCAGAGATTGAACGGAGACGATCCAAGCTTGATCGGAGATTTGGGCGAGACGGCGGAGAGAGAAAACGAAGGAAGATATTTGGGGAAAATGTTTGAATTGATTTTCCAACTCAGCAACAGCTGGGTTTTGAGTTACAAAACTATTACACACCAGACCCCTTAGAATAGACAAATACACAACGAACTAAACATAATTACAACATGACCCCAGAAGGGAACGACGGCGTTTTGGAACAAGTCCAAAACAGAGATTCGCGCCTTGCTCCTGACGACGACGTTCCTAGAAGACACGCTGATCGGATTCAGGCAAAGAGGGCCAACTCTGTCGAGCTCCGCCGACCTATAGCCTCAATAGCCTGTTATGAGTGGGCCACCGACAGATGGGCTGAATGAAGAGGAGCTGATGATGGGCCGAGGAGCAAGGAAGAAATTCCCCACCAGAAGGTTCCAGATCGAAGAATGAGGTCGTTTCCCAGGACAAGCTTCCCGAACCTTCTTTATTGGCTGTATTCATAACGGCTCGTGACATGTGTTTGGTTAGCACAATTTCAGGTGTCTTATATATCACCTGGACTGAATTCAATAAAGATATGCAAAAGTTATGTTGGATCGTTAGGTTAGCCAACTATGTGAGGGAGATCCCAGAGTGGTATCCCTCAGACAGATGACAGCGGAAATTATCTTTAACACAGGAAATTATACGGAAAGTAAAGACTCACAGATTTATAGTGGAAACCTTACTGCAACCTTTGCAGCAGGCTGAAAACCACTTTGCCTCCTGGACAATTCCAGAAGGGCTTCAAGATCCGTGTTATTGATAAAGGAATATGCTTGCAGTTTGTTACACTTGTCTCACGCAGTGACAGCTAACAAAACTACTCAATTCGAAGGATCAACTAACACGATCGTCTTGTCCGCACACATCAGCACCTTGTCAGCTCCGGAATTGATTACTCTTCAATCTCCGATCGCTCTCTCCAAAAAGCCGATTTGCTCTCCAAAAGCTGCACTTGATATTGAAGACTTCTCCTTCTTTTTATAGTGTCTTCAAGTCGGCTGATATTGATCTCCATCAGATATCTGATTGCTATCTCGCAGATGTGATACGGTTAAGATATTTCCATATCTTAACCCTGTCACATATATGCTTACCAATTCTGGCTTCAATCTTCCTGTCGAATATACTGACACCTCCTCGTGTATATATGTGCATTAATTCTTCTCGTCAATTATCCAGCTTATATACTCGAATATCTCCTGATTTGTATCCAGTATATTCTCGCCGATCTGATCTCGTCATAAGTCGATTTCTCTCCCGGACAGATCGCATCTCTCTCGCAGCGCTGCTCTCTCGCAGAGATGTCCAGCAGATCTGATCTACATCAGAGATTCGATCTCCATCTTGCAGATCTGATTCTGTTAAGATATTGCCATATCTTAACTCAATCAACTATTTCCCTTCCATATCCAGCTCGTATATTTCCCTATCACGTCTTGAATATATCTTGCCGTATATTTCCGTATATTATATCTTGAGTATATATTCCGCATCCAATCTTATGATCTCTTGAATATCTCAATCTCGGATCTTGATATATCTCGAATATCTCCAGCTCGGATCTTGATATATCACGAATATCTCCAGCGATCTGATCTCGTCATAAAGTCAGTGCTGATCTCGTCTCTCACGCAGATCCCGTCTCTCTCGTAGATCTCATCTCTCTTGTAGCGCTGAGCTCTCTCAGAGATGTCCAGTTAACCTTTCTGTCAGACAGTGATTTCTGCACACTCAAGTGGATTATTAGTTAAGTGTTTGTTATCATCAAAACACAAAGGGTCCAACAAGTTAGAAAGATTCCTCCCTCTCCTCTGTCTTATCCCCTTTCTCCTTATTCTCCTTTTCCCCGTTCTATTCTATGCATCATTTTTGGTGCTTTCACAAAGAGTGACCATGCCGGACACTCGATCAACAGCGGAGACCCTAGAGCATCTCTCCTCCATGATGTCCCAGCTGATTCAGAATCAAGCAGGGGATCGTACAGAGAACCGGCGCATGTCCGCATCCCTGGAGCAGCTCACGGGCTCGGTTCATGAGCTACAATCGGCGGCGGCTAGGTCCGGCAAGCAGCCGCTTGATAAAACAAACGACCCCCGCAGTGTTGCGCTCTTGGACACGCCACCTAGACCACCCATGCCGGCTATTCCAAGCGGTAGCATATCGGAGCAGAACAGAGCAGGACCCATCCAAGTTGTCGAAGCAATTGAAAACCAGGTGGTAAGTGTGAACCAGGGGATGCGAGTAGAGGTTCCGAGGTTCCATGGAGAAGGTATTGATGCTTGGATCTTTCACGTTGAAACGTATTTTGAACAAAACTCTATTCCAGCGGAGCAACAGGTGACTTGCGCCAGCTACTACCTCGGGGGAGAAGCTCTTCAATGGTACCAATATCTCAAAAGTGCGCAACTCATCCATGGCTGGCCTGAGTTTGTGGCGGAGATGCGCAAACGATTTGGTCGAGACCATTATTGGAGGCCCGGAGTGGCGCTCAACAAGCTCACACAAAGAGGGACGGTGGCTGAGTACATTGCGGAGTTTGTTTCCTTGGTCCCTAGCACTACCGGAATGACTCCCGGAACCCTCCTGGATCGTTTCTTGGCCGGACTAAAGGAAGAGGTACATCTTGAGCTTGTGTTGTTGGAACCTAGCAACCTTCGAACGGCCATGGGAATGGCTAAGATAGCCGAGCAAAAGCTAAGGGCGAAACCACCGCCGGCAAGAGTGTTCACACCCCGTGGGTTCACGCCACACTCTGGTGGATCAACAACTCCCTTTAGGAGCTCGACTCGACCTCATAGACCACCCTCTACTGGAGCCTTACCTATCAAGAGATTGACACCCTTGGAGATGGCCGCAAGAAGAGAAAAAGGCTTGTGTTTCAATTGCGACGAAATGTACAAGCCGGGGCACCGATGCAGACCTAAGTTCCAATGCTTAGTGTTAGAAGAAAACCCATTTGAAGAGGAAGTTCCAGTGCATGAGGAAGTAGATGGGTTGGAAGGATTGGAAGTTGTTACGAAAGAAGAAGCAGTAGAGGAGGCGCCCAACATCTCTTACCATGCCTTGGAAGGTCGCACTATACCTAGTACCATCAAGCTAAGGGGTCGGCTTCAAGGGATGGATATTGTAGTCTTGGTTGATAGCGGTTCGACACACAACTTCTTACAAACAAGGGTGGCGAAGAAGGCCGGTTTAACCATTGAACCTTCAAGGCACCTAAATGTTACCATCGGAAACGGAGATGAGCTACAATGTGAAGGAATGTGCCAGGGTGTGGATGTCGGCATTGGGGAGACCAGTTTCAAAATCGATTTCCATCTTTTACCCATCTATGGTGCCAAGGCGGTTCTAGGAGCGCAATGGATGGCTGGTCTAGGGCCGATTGTATCCGACTATGCAAGTCTATGGACGAGTTTTCAACATGAAGGACAACAGATTACTCTGCATGGGATCAAACCTAATGGCCAACTATCTCAATTGTCACTAGGTCAGTTATGGAGGGCGACTAAAGCAGGGGGAGTTGCATCCCTTTACCAGCTTACAATTGCTTCATTGGCTAAAGATGACTATGCTGAGAAAACAAGTGAGTTACCTGAGATCCCAAGGTGTCTTGACCCAACCCAGAAAGATGAACTCATCCAGTTACTGTCTCGTCTTGGTGAGGTATTTGCTGCTCCCCGGGGTCTTCCCCCACCACGCCCCATTGATCACCGGATACCCCTGCAGCCAGGGACCATCCCGGTTAGAACTCACCCATATCGGTACCCTCGCTATCAGAAGTTGGAGGTGGAAAAACTTGTCCAAGAGATGTTGTCCGAGGGCATCATAAGACCTAGTCACTCACCATTCTCATCACCGGTGCTCTTGGTGAAGAAGCGTGACGAAAGTTGGAGGTTCTGTGTCGATTACCGCGGCTTCAATGCAATTACAATAAAGGATCGGTACCCTATTCCTACGGTAGATGAACTGTTCGATGAATTGCATGGCGCTAATATTTTCTCAAAGTTGGACTTGCGTGCAGGTTATCATCAGATTAGGATGCATCATGAGGATGTGTCCAAGACGGCTTTTAGGACCCATGAAGGCCATTTCGAATTCTTGGTAATGCCATTCGGCCTTACCAATGCGCCGTCCACATTCCAAGCAGCCATGAATGACTTACTTCGCCCTATGCTACGACGCTTTGTGCTGGTCTTTTTCGATGATATCTTGGTGTATAGCAAGGGTTGGAATGAGCACTTAACACACTTGAATGAGGTACTTACAACCTTGTCTACACACTGTTATTTTGCAAAGGCCACGAAGTGTGAGGTGGCTAGCTCAAAAGTACAATACTTGGGCCATATTATATCATGCAGGGGAGTTGAAGTAGACCCAGAAAAAATTAATGTAATAAGGCAGTGGCCGTTGCCCACAACACTTAAACAGCTTCGAAGCTTCTTGGGGTTAGCATGATACTACCGACGTTTTGTTCCCCATTATGCTCACTTAGCTGCTCCGTTAACAGACCTGCTTCGCAAGGAGGCTTTCATATGGACGTCTGAGGCTACTAAGGCTTTCGAAGCACTGAAATTTGCTCTCTCGTCCACCGCTGTCCTAACACTGCCAGATTTTTCAATCCCATTCGTTGTCCAGACCGACGCATCAGGGTCGGGAATGGGTGCCGTTTTGCTACAGAATCAGCAGCCGCTATCGTTCTTCAGTAAGCAATTCAGCAAGAGAATGCAGCAGACCTCGACTTATAACCGCGAATTATGCGATGTAGTCATGGCCGTTCACAAATGGCGTCAATATCTTCTTGGGTCGCACTTCGTAATAGAAACTGATCACCAGCCATTGCGGACTATCATCACTCAATCCATACACACTCCGGAACAACAAAAATGGATTGCGAAGCTTATGGGGTTTGATTTTGAGGTGATATACAGGCCAGGACGAAACAATGCTGCTGCCGATGCCTTGTCTAGAATTAGCGAAGCAACACTAGCTTCCATGCAAGGATGTTCTCGTCCGGTTTTTGGGATTCTACAGATTCTGCGGAGTCTTTTTCGCAAAAACCCAGATGCTAAGAAGATGTATCAGGACATTCAACTCAGTCCGGACAAATACCCAGGGTATCAGGTGCGAGATGAGTTAATATTGTATGAGAACCGGCTAGTGGTGCCAGCAGATCAGACCCTTAAAGAGCTGATTCTTCAAGAATATCATGATGCGCCGATAGGGGGACACGCTGGGACCCAGCGAACTCTAGCACGGATCAGCTCTCACTTCTTTTGGCGAGGAATGCAAGCCGATGTTAAGGCTTATGTGCAAAACTGCGAAATTTGTCAACAGGCTAAATCCTTGAACTCGGCTACTCAAGGGCTGCTGCAGCCTCTTCCCTTGCCTACGGGGGTCTGGACTGACATTGCAATGGATTTCATAACCCATCTGCCAAGCTCGAAGGGAATGTCCGTAATCATGGTTGTAGTTGATAGGTTAACCAAGTATGGCCA
The DNA here is from genome assembly GCA_033675395.1 of Rhodiola chrysanthemifolia. Lineage (NCBI taxonomy): Eukaryota > Viridiplantae > Streptophyta > Magnoliopsida > Saxifragales > Crassulaceae > Rhodiola > Rhodiola chrysanthemifolia. The sequence continues at coordinate 38,802,167 of CM066204.1, forward strand.
CTTCTCGGCAATGCAATCTGGGTTCACGGCAGCAGGCGTGGCGAAGGTATTCATCAAAGATATATGTCGTCTTCACGAAATCCCCAATAGCATTGTGTCGGATCGTGATCCTATCTTCATGAGCCATTTCTGGAAGGAGCTGTTTAAACCGCAAGGCACACGACTCTGCCACAGCAGCGCCTACAATCCGCAATCAGACGGGCAAACGGAGGTACGGAACAGGGTGCTCAAAGACTACTTACGGTGCTACGTAAACGATAATCAGACAAACTGGAGTGAGCTTTTGCCTTGGGCAGAATTGCACTACAACACGGCTGAACATACGGCAACTAAGTACACTCCTTTTGAGGCCGTTTATGGCCAAGCCCCGCTACCTCTGAAGGATTATATTCCCAGCCAGTCCCCTGTTGCCTCTGTTGATCAATTGCTCTCTCGCCGGACTCGCCTCATGGGACAGTTGAGGGAGAATCTGATGCGTGCGCGGCTAAGAATGACGCAACAAGCCAACAAGCACCGCAAGGATGTCGAGTTTAAGGAAGGTGACTGGGTTTACGTTAAACTACGTCCTTATCGGCAGAAGTCTATTCGGGGGCAGAGATGTTCAAAGCTGTCAAAAAGATTCTATGGACCGTTTAAAATAGTGGCTAGGATTGGTCCGGTTGCATACAAGCTCAGGCTACCTGAAGGAGCTAAGATACATGATGTTTTTCATGTATTAATACTGAAGAGAAGCCGCGACACATCCGGACGGCATGCCAATCCCTTACCGGAATGTTTCAGTTTTGATGATCCGGCGGACAAACCTGAGAGGATTCTGGCAGTTAGACAAGTTAAGCTGATGGGGAGATGGATGGAACAGCTCCTGATTAAATGGCAGAACCATGATGAGTCCGACGCTACCTGGGAAGATCGCACAACTATGCTGAAACAGTTCCCTGAATTTCACCTCGAGGACGAGGTCGTTTTTGATGGGGGGAGTAATGTTATGAGTGGGCCACCAACATATGGGCTGAATGAAGAGGAGCTGATGATGGGCCGAGGAGCAAGGAAGAAATTCCCCACCAGAAGGTTCCAGATCGAAGAATGAGGTCGTTTCGCAGGGCAATCTTCCCGAACCTTCTTTATTGGCTGTATTCATAACGACTCGTGACACGTGTTTGGTTAGCACAATTTCAGGTGTCACAATTTCAGGTGTCTTATATATCACTTGGACTGAATTCAATAAAGATATGCAAAAGTTAGAAAGATTCCTCCCTCTCCTCTGTCTTATCCCCTTTCTCCTTATTCTCCTATTCCCCGTTCTATTCTCTGCATCATAGCCCCCCCCCCCCTCAAGCTGGAGAGTGCAAGAAGTTAGACACTCCCAGCTTGGAGAGAAGGTGGTGAAGATGCTCAGAAGGAAGTTGCTTCGTGAGGAAGTCGGCAAGTTGATCAGCCGTGGGGATGTATGTTGCCGCAATGGTGTTGTTGTTGATGAAGTGCCTAATGAAGTGGCAGTCCAACTCAATGTGCTTCGTTCTTTCATGAAAAACAGGGTTCTTTGCAATATGAAAAGCGACCTGATTGTCACAGTGAAGGGAGATAGGTGTCGGAACTTGAGCTTTCATGTCCGAGAATAACCTGATCAACCACAAGATTTTAGAACAGACTGCGGCCATGGCTCTGAACTCCGACTCAGCAGATGACCTGAAGACTATAGCCTGCTTCTTAGTCTTCCATGAGATGAGAGAGTGACTGAGTAGAGTGCAGAAGCCAGTGGTGGAGCGTCGTGTCCGTGGGCAAGCAGCCCAGTCTGCGTCACAGTAGGATGTGAGAACAAGCTTGGAACTAGCTGAGAAGAATAAGCCCTGTGCTAGAGCTTGTTTGACATATCTGATAAGTCTCTTAGCAGCCTTGAAATGCTCATCAGTTGGTGCACTCATAAATTGGCTAAGAATGTGGACAGAATGAGAAAGATCAGGTCAAGTTATAGTCAGGTAAATCAGTTTACCAACTAGTTTTCTGTATGGCATGGGATCTTCCAATAGAGGTGATGTAGACAAACTCAGTTGATGTTTGATGGGTAGAGCAGTCTTGGCAGGTTTACACTCTAGCATATCATGCTCAGTGAGGAGATCAAGAGCATATTTCCTTTGATGAAGAAATATCCCAGTAGGATTTCTGGCAACCTCAAGGACTAAGAAGTACTTCAGTTTACCCAGATCTTTGATTCTGAATCTGTCATGAATAAATGCCTTTATCTTGTCAATCAAAGCAATAGAAGTACCTGTAAGTAGGACATCATCAAAATAGACAAGCAGGATAATAAACTCAGCTCCTTCTTGAAGTGTGAACAAGGAATAGTCATTGAGGCTTTGAGTGAATCCAAAATCCAGCAAAGCTTCTGTAAATTTTGAGAACCACTGTCTGGGTGTCTGTTTCAAGCCATATAAGCTTTTTGTCAGTTTACAGACTTTGCCTGCTGCCCTTTCTGTTTTGAAGTAATCAGGAGGGAGCTGCATATACACCTCCTCATCTAAGGAACCATGGAGGAAAGCATTGTCCACGTCCAGTTAGAAGATAGGCCAGATTCTGATGGCAGCAACAGCTAATAAGCACCTGACTGTGGTCATCTTTGCAACTGGAGCAAACGTCTCATTATAGTCAATGCCCTCTATTTGTGTGAAGCCTTTGGCCACAAGTCTGGCTTTGTATCTTTCTATTGAACCATCAGATTTCAGTTTGATTCTGAATATCCACTTACTGGCAGTAAGGGGTTGATTTTCAGGTAAATCAGTGATGATCCAGGTGTTATTCATTTGAAGTGCAGAGATTTCTCTATCCATTGCTTCACACCATTTTGGGTCTTTGCTGGCTTGAGCATAAGTTTTTGGTTCCTTGATATTTGCCACAGCAACTGAGAAGGCAGTGTGACTGATGGAACAGCCAGAGTTACTTAAGAACTTGTCCAGAGAGTGAGGAGATGTCCTGACCTTTGTTGCATTACATATATAGTCATTTTGCCAAATTGGAGTTTGATGCTGCCTGTTGGATCTTCTTACTGGAATAATTACTTCACCTTCAATGGGAACTTCAGCATTTACATGTTGAATAATAGGATTAGCAATATCCTCAGTATCAATATTCTCATCAGCTATATATTCATCAGTAATATCCACTTCTGGCACAGGAATGTTGTATTCAGCATCAATATTAATAGGTACAGGAATGGGCAAATGAACAGTGTCATTGTGAACTTCATTTGCACTGAAATCCTTGTATGGAAAAATGTTTTCAAAGAAAACCACATCTCTGCTGATTAAGACTTGATGACTTTGAAGATTGTAGACTTTGTAACCTTTTTTAGCATATGGGTAACCCAAGAAGACACAAGGGACTGCCCTTGGATCCATGTTATCCCTTTGATGAGCCAAAGTGCCTACATAGCATAGACAGCCTATGATCCTCAAATGATTAACATTTGGAACTGCTCCATACAATTTTTCAAAAGGAGTTTTGAGACCAAGAACACTGCTGGGAGACCTGTTGATCAGATATGTAGCAGATAACACACAGTCTCCCCAGAACACCTTTGGAAGATTAGCTTGTAATCTGATAGCTCTTGCAACATCTAACAAGTGCCTGTGTTTTCTTTCAACTATACCATTCTGTTGAGGAGTGTAAATGCATGAACTTTGATGGATACAACCTCTCATGGTTAAGAAATCTTTGAGCACTGAATTGAGAAATTCACTGCCATTATCTGATCTGAATGTTTTGATATGCTTGCTGAACTGAGTTTCAACCATTTGAAAGAATTGAATCACTATAGAAGAAACTTCAGACTTTTGTTTCATCAGAAATGTCCATGTACTTCTACTAAAATCATCCACAAGAGTCAAGAAGTATTTACAACCAGTCATTGTACTTGTAAGAAAAGGACCCCAAACATCTGCATGTAAGAGTTCAAAAGACTCAACAGACTTATGCTGACTTAAAGGAAAAGGCAACCTTGCTTGTTTAGCCATAGGACAGACTGAACATTGAACATCACAATCATCTAGTTCAACATTTTCTGAAAGAAAAGATAACATCTTCTTCAACTTATTTGCAGGAAGATGTCCCATTCTCTTATGCCATATAGCAGAAGAAGTATTCTTGATGGTAGCTGTACATGTGGACTTGATATTGTTGCTTTCCAACTCCAACTGATACAGACCTTTGACCATCTTACCAATCCTCAAACTAGTCTTGTGGACATGGTCCTGAATTACACATATATCTTTAGAGAACTTAACACTGCAATTAGAACAACTAGCCAGTTTGCTAACTGAGATAAGATTGAATCTGAACTCTGGAACATAGTAGACTTCTTGCAAAACAATGCTGTTACAGAGAACAATTTTACCAGCAAGTTTTACCTGACTAGTCTTACCATTAGGTAGAAGAACAGTGCAACAATTTGTTACTTGATATATGTCCGACAGCAAATCAAAATTGCAGGTGAAATGATCAGTGGCACCACTGTCAATAATCCATTCAGCTAACTTGTTGTTTAGCTTGCTAGAGAGTAAGCAAATACCTGTCATATGTGCCACATTAGCTCTCAGATTATTTCCTGCATCACTTTCATTAGACTTCAATAAAGTCAGCAACTGATTTATTTGAGCACCACTGAGCTGAGGAACAGGTTCACTCTTGTTGTTCTTAGCTGAGACATGATGCTTGTTTTCACTTGAATCATCAGTAGTGGTCACATTAACAGGACTTGTTATTAGTGCTGTCTCTAACATAGTTGTTTCTTCCTTTGTATAGTTTGTGACCAGGAGGGTACCCAATAAGTTTGTTACAGAATTCCTTGGTGTGGCCATTTGCTTCACAATGAGTACAGAATGGTCTTCCTCTAGGTTTTCCTTGGTAACCTCTTGTCTGATTCTTAGAACTGTTTTCAAAATCTTGTTGTCTACTGTAAAGAGCTGAGGCTTCCACATAATTTGGCTTTGTCACATTCTGCTGACTTTCATCATTTAAAACCATGTCATACACCACATCCAAACTAGGTAACTCCCTCGAAGCTAGAATATGAGTCCTGATATGAGCATGCTCATCATTTAACCCCATCAGAAACTCAATGACGATCATCTTCTCTTTCTCTAGCACTTTCTTTACAGTCATTACATGTACTATCCTCACCACAGCCAGTTCTCTTGCTCATAGAGTCAAGTTCCTTCCAATAAGAATTCAGTTTCTCAAAGTAATTAGCAACATCAAGTTAACCCTGTCTTATGTTGCTAATTTCCTTTTTGACGTAGAATTTCCTTGAGACATTTGAACTGGCATAACTAGAGTGAAGAATACGCCACGCAGTAGCAACATCTTTAGCATGAAGAATGTGACTAACTACTTTCTTTGAAACGGAATTTAACAGTCATGTCATAATAACGTCATTGCAGCGTTTCCATTTGACACTTAATGCTGGATCAGTAGGTTTAGGGCGTTTACCTTCCACAAATTCAAGTTTGGCTCGAACAGATAATGTGATCTCCATTGATTTGGACCACGAGATGAAGTTCTGTCTGCCAAGGAGAATCTCGCTAACAATAGAAGAGCCTGTGATTTCATTACTGTTGAAGTGATATGGATCATCTGCGATCAGTTCTGGTTGATTTTGAACCCTAGCCATAGCCACTGCGCAAGGAACGAAAACGGAAAAGACGACGAACAGCAACACCGATTGACCAAACAACTTCAAGAAGCACGGCGGGTCACAACAGCTGCTCTGATACCATGTGAAATAACACAACCAGAGCTTGAACGGAGACGATCCAAGCTTGATCGGAGATTTGGGAGAGACGGCGGAGAGAGAAAACGAAGGAAGAGATTTGGGGAAAATGTTTGAATTGATTTTCCAACTCAGCAACAACTGGGTTTTGAGTTACAAAACAATTACACACCAGACCCCTTAGAATAGACAAATACACAACGAACTAAACATAATTACAACATGACCCCAGAAGGGAACGACAGCGTTTTGGAACAAGTCCAAAATAGAGATTCGTGCCTTGCTCCTGACGACACCGTTCCTAGAAGACACGCTGATCGGATTCAGGCGAAGAGGGCCAGCTCCGCCGAGCTCCGCCGACCTATAGCCTCAATATATTCTCCAATCAGGTACGTTCCAAGGTCCTTGGGACCAATATAACAGTTGGAGCACTCTTAAAGAAACCCTCAAGGGCATTGATATCACGAGGGTTCAACCTGAAAGAAATAACACAGCCCTCTCGCTAACATTCAGCCCCTCCGCTCCTCTCAGCTCTGAAAACCTGAAGGAGCTCCCTCTGGTGACGCGCAAGGCTATCAAAGGGGATTACCTTCGTCTTCCTGTCTGGTGCAGACACAAAGCCTCCTACCCTCCTCAACCACATCCGGCCCCCAGTCCTGCATGGCTCGTCTCGACAGGCATCCTCTTCTAGGGGGTTTATTTGGTCTTTAGGAGCTTAGTCTCCCTTTTTGTTCATTTTTATTTCCCGTTCAGCGTTGTTAGGTCTGGGGGGTGTATAACCTTAGACCGGCACTTGAGGGTTTTCCATGTATTAGCCACGGTTCAGGCGTTTTGAACCCATCAATAAACCTGCTGGCACCGCCCCAGCTTTAAAAAAAGGTAAGTAAAGCTTTTGCAACTGTGACTTTTTTTGACGCAGTGACATGTTCTGTTAAAAGCCGTGAAATTACCTTTCTCACATATGCGGATTTCATCTTCTGTTAAAAGCCGTGAAATTACCTTAATTTAGGCACTATTTCTAATAGCACCTAAAAAATTTGACACGTAAGCTCATAATTCAGTATTATATCGAATAAAAATGACACCAGGCATAAGGCGACGTTGCCAACAACGCTCTTGGCATAAGGCGCCGTTGACAACAGCGCCTTAAGAAAAGTGTCTATTTTTGAACACGAATTTGGAGATTGAGTAGAAAGGGAAACGAAATTCTAATTTTGCCAAATTTGGAAAAAATTTCATGACATAGAACATGAAAATAAACATGTTTTATAAACTTAAAAGAAAATCATTTTTTTTGACATAAAACAGTTAGCATGTTATAGATAAAAGTGAAAAAGAATAGATGATATGGATAGAACATGATTTAGCCATAAACAAAATTTAGCATGCCAACATGAATAGATAACCAATATTAAAAGTTATACATGAAATTAATCACCACATATGAATAGAGAAGGGAAGTGTAATTTTCCCGAATGCTAGGCTTTTGAGAGTTTCCCGAATTCGGACTCAATGTTGACATCATCGCATCATATAAAGAACAAAGAAAAATAAGATGTTGTATCCCTACCTTGAGCAACTCGTGCTGATAACGTGTTGTGAAAATGATAGATTTGTGGAGAATGATAAGAGATGTAGGGGAACTAAAATGGAGAAATGTATAGAGAGTATTAATCTTTTCTTATTGCGTGCTTGTGTGGTAAAGTAATGTCTCTTACTTTTTTCGCAGATGGTCCTTTTTCTTCTTGCGAGTTAATGATGTTTGCATTCTTCTTTCTTTTTCGCACTGAAAGTAAGAAGTTGCACAATTTATTTTCTTTTGAAAGTAGATACCAATTATACATATGTGGTTAATGAAAACATCAATGTTGTATGCATACGTAAGAAACATCAATTATATAATGCGTAATATAATAGTTAAAATGGTAGTAAATGATAAAGAGTGTCGCAAAATTGGCAGATTCGTGCGAAATCTGCCTTCATGAAATTCACTGACTCACTAGCATTGGCTACACATTTTGTATACGATGCTACACATTTTAACGTTTTGTTGAAGTATGTATACAAACCCTAACATTCGTAGTCACATCTGCAACTTCTAAAATTCATAGTGTCAATCCAACATTTGTAAACACCGCTTAATTTTAAATTATTTCGACAATCCCGAGACCCAATTATTCGTAACCCCAACATTCGTAGACACCACCGTAATTGACTTAGGTTTCTGCCATTAACCCTATAATGAGTATACGACGTACCGTAAAATTGGACGGCTGTTTTTCTTTCCGCCATTAACCCTGTCGTCTCTGTCAACCTTTCGTCGCCGTCAGTCGATTATTTTCACTGAGAATCGCCGTATCGCAGCTATTGAAATGAATTGCGGATTTTACTAATTTTCGGTGAGTGAATAGCGGGATCACGGTTTAGAAAGATTTTACAATGCCTAATTTTCCCCTTAACCATATTTAGTAATTAATTAAATATGAATTTAATGAAAATATGTACTAATCTTAACCGCTCATTATTTTAATCTAATGACTATTAAAATTTCTTATTTCTCATCTAATAACTCATTCTCACCTGATCTCAACTCTTTTAATATATATAAAAAGCAATTTGATAATAAAGATATTTTAATAGTTTATCAAATATTAAAATGATATACAGACAGGGGCGCGCTATTTTAAGGCAGGATTGGTAGAATGAGGCTGTGAGGCACGATCTTGGCCACTCATCTCAGCCGTCAAACGCACGTGGCGTTGCCACGTGTCCCAATCACTTGAACGCGTTCACACTACAAAGTGAGTGGGACACGTGGCGCGCACACAAAGCACGGGGTATATGTGTGGCTCAGATTGTGCCTCACTGCCTCATTCTAATTTGGCAGCCTCATTTGAGCGCTTCTCTATACAGACATATGTAAACTATGTAAAAATAAAGGAATTTTTTCATTTTGATCAAGAAGTTGGTCATCTGGTTAACCCTTTGGCGGATTTAGGGCGACTAGGCGAATCAATTAATCGGGCGAATTCATAAATTTCGGGGCCTATGCGGGTATTTTTAGAACACTGCATTATGGATTATAAAATTTTAAAATTACCCTTAATTATTAATTTTTATAGTTCTGACCGAAATTTGTCAATTGTGACAGTTGATATCTTTCTTTGTAATTTTCCCTTTATTTCTCCGATCTATCGTGCCAAGAACTCTCAAAGCTGCGTTTTAACGTCAACTAAATTCTGCCATCTCCATCCATTCTGCGTGTCTCGAATTACTGTTAGACACTTTTATCTTTATTTCCGCTTATTTTACTTCACTCGAAAAAATCGCGAAAGTGTGGGTGCCAGAAGCGGCAATCGCCAGACGCACAGTGTTCTTATAAGTTCTTCGATTTTCTCCTTTGTCTTCTGGTTGTGATCTGGGTTTCCGGTATCTTTCTAGAAAAGATTCCATCTTTAAGATTATTGATCTGAAGATGTAAAATAGTTAGTAACCCTAATGTACGTTCTAGTGCAAGGCTTGGCAAGTCGAGCTTCAGTTCCCATATGTAATCTAGGTCTAGGTTAGCGCTGGGAGGAAGCTGGGATCAAGCTGGGAAGAAGAAGGCAAGCTGGGACTGCTGCAGGGCTAAACGTGGTTGTTTAGCTCTGGAGGGAAAGACTGAGTTTTGGACGTATGGATAAAACGCAGTCGTTTTCCTTAGGCGTGAGTCCAGGTAAGTTGGACGGTGACGTTTCGCTTCGAGCGCGAAAATTTGAATAAGGGACGAGACGCCGTCATTTAGGAAAAACGACTTCGTGCTTAAGTCGGACGCTACCATTTTGGGCGAGCACGAGCGAGTTTTCAAACGCGCGCTATACTACGTCGTTTTCAAGTGAGCTGACTTTTATACTTAAGCTGGGTTTTAGAAAATTAGGGTTCATTCATTCGATTTGGGGCTAAAGCAATCGACGAGCGATACTCGAGCGTTCTTCTGCAATTGGAGCTTCCCGAATCTTCAGCAATCCCGTGCGACCGTGTTGAAGCCAGTTTGGCGTTCGATTGATCAGTGTTGAGAGGCTTCGGAGTTTGGCAATTCCAGACAACTGTCCGTCGCGGCTCAGGCTTTTCTGTCATTCAGGGAAGTTTTCTCAGTCTACTCAGTGTGATTTCTTGGTTTATCGATCAACAGTTTAGAATAGAACCTTAGTTAGGCCAAGTCTTGCATTTAGGGATTGTGTAATCCGAAATACCTAGCGCGCATAATAATGTAGTTCTCGGGTCTCCAAGAGGCTCAATTTTGAGGATTAGGCATTGCCGAACCTCGTTAAATCATCTTGTCATTAGTCTAAGTTTTTTCGCTAATTGACTAATTGACCTAAGTGAACTCAAGAACTTGAATTGTGTGTTGTGTTTGGTATTAGAATTGAGTAAGTAGGTGGATCCTATTATTACATCGTGTTATCAGAGCAAATTATTGATCCTACTGTGATTATCTTGACATATTACCTTGTTATCTTATGATATATCCACATATAGCATCTGGTTTTTGGCCTTTCTTGTGCCAAGAGTTGAACTGTGTGTCACCTGCTATTCAGTGGATCCTATACTGAGATATGACTGACATGAAGAACCAAATGTTTGATGGCACTCTGATGAGCGATTATTTGCATGATCTTTGATGTACAAATTCACACACTTTGAGCTCCATAGCCATATAATATTACGCAGATTTGATGGTTTTACTTAGTGTTTCAGTGACAAATCAACTTGAGAAGTAAATGGCAAAATTGAGCTAAAGCTGCGTGAAAATGCCTGGGCATCCGCTCGGACCTCCGAGCTAAAACACTCGTGCAACCGCTCGGACCTCCGAGCTGAAATACTCGCACAACCGCTCGGACCTCCGAGCTACCAAACGATCGGCTACCCGACCTCCAGCGCTCGCATATCCGCTCGGCCAGCGCTCGCATATCCGCTCGGCCAGCGCTCGCATATCCGCTCGGATAGCGCTCGCAAAACACCCGGCCTACGCTCGCACACACGCTCGCAAACGCATTTAATTCCATCGAGCAATGTGAGTTTATGGGGAACACAAAGAAACAATTGGAGACTGGGAAGTCTACATTGAGAAACATAGAGCCAAAGACAGTTATTGCTAGAACGGCTACAAGCAATACAAAGAAGAAAAATCATACGAGACATGATACATCATCGATCCATAGGAAGATACTGGCGACAACAACATTCAGAGAAAAGAGTTCAACATCAGGGTTTTTCTTAACCTAATCTTGTATCGCTACTTTCATTTTAATCTGTTGTCATGTATCAACTCACCATGAGTGAGTAGTTCACTTATTGGGATCCAATGGATCCCCAGAAACATCTGCAGTTGTAACACATATCTTTTTACATGATTCAATCTTATTTCTTTACATTAGACATGAATAGTTCAATTCATACATTCTGTACTTGGTATTTTCGCGAGATATCAATAATGTTTGTATGAGGATTGTTTGTATCTATTGTCTGTGTTTGCAGTAGCATGTCACAGTAGGTTTACATAGTTGCATGATAGGCGAGAAGCGAAAGTTGAGTCTATGCATGTAATGAGATAAAATCTGATAGGCAAGAAGCGAAAGTTGAGTCTTGATGATTTATGCATCTAGTTTTGTTATTATGCAAGAAGCGAAAGTTGAGCATGTAATAAAACAACTGACCTAGAGAAATAAATGACTATCTTGTATGAAGATCTACTGTTAGGCAAGAAGCGAAAGTTGAGTCTGCAGTAATTTGTGTTATAATCTGTTTGTTTTTGGGGAGTCATTGATTCCCAATGTTTCATCAAATTAAAGACAACCAAACAACAACCGCATGCAACAACAATTCAAATCTCTAATTCTGTGTTAATCCATTTCATTGTTCAGTTTATTGTACTGCACTTTTATTCTAAAACCCCCCCATTTCAGTACTAATATAAACAATCATTTACAGAAAGTAGCAAGCTAGTTCCCTGTGGATTCGACCTGAGTCACACTCAGATTAATTGTTTGATCTGTGTTGCATTTCCACCACTACATTTACAACCGATCAAAATGGCGCCGTTGCCGGGGAATTAGCCATTTGTTTATTTTCTGTTATTATTTTTGTTTATTACATTAGTACATTATCTGACGAAGAGAGGAAGGAAAGGTAGAGGAAAGATGGAGCAAAACAATCACAACAATCTGGTGAACGCACCTGTTCAGCAGAGGGAACCTACTGTCGTAGACTTCATAATACCATCAACCCACAATCTCGACATTTAAGAGCAGCTCCGTCTTGGCCAAGACGTTAAACTAGGCCGGTAAGAACTTCAATTTTATTTTTTCTGCAAACAATTTAGAATGTGGTGAATCTGCTTGCTATTGATATTTGAACTGACCCAGCTGGAATTAGAAGGAAAGCTTGCTGCATTTCACTTTTGCTTTTACCTCTATGCGTTCGTTTGGTAAACTCTTTTCACTTTCATCGATCAAATAATATTTTTCTACCCTGCTTGCTCATTATTTACGCTAGAATGCTTAGGGACTAAGCATGTTTTAAGTGTGGGGTGGCTGATGTTTATTCGATTATATTCTATTGATGATTGTTATGTGTGCTGAAAAAAATAAATTGCAGAAAAAAATGATTGAATGTGCTTACCTGATACTTGCTCAAAATCTTTGCCAAAAACACGTTGAATGATGAGCATGTTAATCTCTGATGCTATGGCCTTGCTGCTCTGAACTCATGAATTTGTTAGCATCTGATTTCTGATTTTCCTTGTGATATGAAAGTTTATGCAAATAGACGATTTTATGCCAGCTTAGTTCAGCATGTTGAATTCGTTTAGGCTTTTGAAAAATCATGGTGAACAAACTTTTGCAAACAAGTTTATTTTTCAGATTGGCTCTTAGGTGACTTCAACAGTACTGTGGTCGTATTTCTGTGCTACACATTATTTTGGTACACTGTCAATTTCAAGCGGGGTTAGAAAAAAATGATTGAAAAAGAAAGAAAAAAAAATAAAGATCAGTGTAGATGGCGGGGGTTAGGAAGCGGTAGATATGGGTAATTCCCTGAGCCAGGTCTTCCCCTTCGAAACCATCCACACCTGTACTAAAAGTATTGTACAAGTCATTTCAAAAAAAAAACCAGCTTGATAGTGACTTTGTACCAGATTTTGTGCACTGACATATTCACAGGTATTGTTTGAGGAAAGACCCTTGCAGATTACTGCGTGAGCCTTGAAGAGAATTTACAAGTTTCGTGTAAGTGAAATTCTTCTTGATAATTTGATTACCTAAACTGAATTTTCGATTAGTCTGAATGAATACTGGCTTATTTGAGTTAACCCTGCATATACTGAATATCATATTGAAATGAAGGAACCTTTTGTCTGCTTGAAGTGAGTGATATTGATGCAGCACTGCCCGAACTGATGAGTTATGATGTTTATCACTATTTAAAAATTTCATTTCATAACTGAGCAAGTATCACGGGATTTGTGAGTACTCCTGTTCTGAAAACTCTCACTAGTTTTATTTGTTCTTTTCTTGGTTTAATTTCAAGATGTTCTGGGGTGATACCTATGATGTGTGTTTGTTCGGGACGAACAAAGTTCAAGTGTGGGGTATTTTGATGAGCGATTATTTGCATGATCTTTGATGTACAAATTCACACACTTTGAGCTCCATATCCATATAATATTACGCAGATTTGATGGTTTTACTTAGTGTTTCAGTGACAAATCAACTTGAGAAGTAAATGGCAAAATTGAGCTAAAGCTGCGTGAAAATGCCTGGGCATCCGCTCGGACCTCCGAGCTAAAACACTCATGCAACCGCTCGGACCTCCGAGCTGAAATACTCGCACAACCGCTCGGACCTCCGAGCTACCAAACGATCGGCTACCCGACCTCCAGCGCTCGCATATCCGCTCAGCCAGCGCTCGCATATCCGCTCGGCCAGCGCTCGCAAAACACCCGGCCTACGCTCGCACACACGCTCGCAAATGCATTTAATTCCATCGAGCAATGTGAGTTTATGGGGAACACAAAGAAACAATTGGAGACTGGGAAGTCTACATTGAGAAACATAGGGCCAAAGACAGTTATTGCTAGAACGGCTACAAGCAATACAAAGAAGAAAAATCATACGAGACATGATACATCATCGATCCATAGGAAGATACTGGCGACAACAACATTCAGAGAAAAGAGTTCAACATCAGGGTTTTTCTTAACCTAATCTTGTATCTCTACTTTCATTTTAATCTGTTGTCATGTATCAACTCACCATGAGTGAGTAGTTCACTTATTGGGATCCAATGGATCCCCAGAAACATCTGCAGTTGTAACACATATCTTTTTACATGATTCAATCTTATTTCTTTACATTAGACATGAATAGTTCAATTCATACATTCTGTACTTGGTATTTTCGTGAGATATCAATAATGTTTGTATGAGGATTGTTTGTATCTATTGTCTGTGTTTGCAGTAGCATGTCACGGTAGGTTTACATAGTTGCATGATAGGCGAGAAGCGAAAGTTGAGTCTATGCATGTAATGAGATAAAATCTGATAGGCAAGAAGCGAAAGTTGAGTCTTGATGATTTATGCATCTAGTTTTGTTATTATGCAAGAAGCGAAAGTTGAGCATGTAATAAAACAACTGACCTAGAGAAATAAATGACTATCTTGTATGAAGATCTACTGTTAGGCAAGAAGCGAAAGTTGAGTCTGCAGTAATTTGTGTTATAATCTGTTTGTTTTTGGGGAGTCATTGATTCCCAATGTTTCATCAAATTAAAGACAACCAAACAACAACCGCATGCAACAACAATTCAAATCTCTAATTCTGTGTTAATCCATTTCATTGTTCAGTTTATTGTACTGCACTTTTATTCTAAAACCCCCCCATTTCAGTACTAATATGAACAATCATTTACAGAAAGTAGCAAGCTAGTTCCCTGTGGATTCGACCTGAGTCACACTCAGATTAATTGTTTGATCTGTGTTGCATTTCCACCACTACATTTACAACCGATCAAAATGGCGTCATTTGGAAGGTCAAGATGAAGGCCATCCTAACTAAGGAGAAGTGTATCAAGGCTGTGACTGAGGAATGGGTTGCTGGGACTTCGGTTGATAGGAAGATTTTAATGCAAGAACAAGCCCACTCAGAGATTATGATGAGGCTAAGTGATGAAATCATCAGACAAGTGGTAACATTCTCTAAACCAAAGGAACTTATGGATGCTTTGGATAACGTCTACATTAACAAGTCTCTGCCTAGTAAGATTTCTCTGCTATGTAGACTATTTAATTTTAAGATGGATTTGTCTAGGACTCTTGAAGAGAACTTAGATAACTTTCTTAAACTAACTCAAGACTTATCTAGATGTAAAGTGAAAATTGATGACACTCACCAAGCTGTCATTATTTTGAATGCCTTGCCATCTCAGTTTGATAACCTAAAAGATGTTATACAATATGGAAGAGATGATATCACCTATGCTAAGATCATTGAAGCTGTTGTTCAAAAGAATGAATCACTGAAAGTTTTTAAAATGAGGAATGGCACTAAGACTGAATCTAGGCAAGAATCAAAGAATGAGGTAATGATTTTTAAGGGAAAACCTCAGAAGAAATTCACTAAGAACAAATTTGTGAGGCCAAATGCCCATGAAAAACCTGCTGAGAAAAATGCTGATAAATCTGCTGTGAAATGTGATTATTGTCATAAACTTGGTCATTGGACCAAAGACTGTTTTAAGAAAAAGAGGGATGAAAGGTACGAGAATGGAAATAAAAATCAATGTGGTTCTTCTAATGTGTTTGAGTCTGGTAAGCAGTACACCAATGAGATCATGATGGCAGGTGAGGGAACACAATCTGACCAGTGGATCTTGAACTTGGGCTGCACCGTGCATGCTAACCCAGGTAAGCATCTCTTTAGCAGTTTAAAACTCTGCAATGGAGGTGAGGTAAGGTTAGGAGATCAGACTATTCTTCTCATTAAGGGTATAGGTAGTGTCTCCATGAAAATGCATGATGGTATTACTAGAACTATCACTAATGTTAGATGGGTTCCAGATTTAAGAAGAAGCCTAATGTCAGATTCTTGTCAATGCTCTGCAAATTGCTAGATTGTCAATTTCACTTTAGATTTGGGAAGTTTATCAATTGAGAATTGTTTTACAATCCCCCATTGGCTAGATACTTCCACACCTCTAGTGGTACCTTAAGCACACGGGTTCTCTCACCCATCAGACTAGTCTTTTATGGTGAGTGATGAGTCGTAGTTGTACGATTATTTTATGTGTTAAAACCCCGTCTTTTAGTGTTTGCCTGTATGTTATTTCACTACCTGTGTGTAGTTTTCGTTCTCAAGACCATGGAAGGAATATCGGCTAAAGAGAGCCTGTAGAAGATGTTTTGCATCAAAGGAATGAAGTCCAAGTGTTTGAAGGCTGACTCAGTTTTGGGGGCGTACGTCTGAAGAATTACAGGCGCGGAGGTCTACTGATTTACGGTAATTGTTGAGACCTCCACGGAGGATATATGGAGAAGACGTCCGCGGATGACAGCTGGCAGTCGAAATCATTATTCCACATTTGCAATCTCGAAAGGGATGAAGAGAGAACTCGAGGGGACGGAGAAGAGAGGCGACAGGATCTGGAGAAAGGAAGGAAAATCAGATTAGGGTTAGTTGGTTCGAAGTTCGGTTTGGAGAGAAGAGTTCTTGGAGTAGGATTCCGATTGAGGATTCGTTGCTGGATTCAAGTATTGGAGTGGAGCTGCAGATTGGTGGAGGATTCGTCAACAGTATTTTCAATTCATTCTATTCAAAATACTTGAGGATGTATTCCATTACGATGAGTAGCTAAACTCATATGTGTAGGCTAGAACTCCAAGTTGTGATGTATTGACTTGAGACTTCTATTGATTTCTATGTTTTGCGTCATATTACTATACTATGTTCATGGAATTGATGTGCTAGCACGAGTGGAACCCTAGCGGGGGAGCTTTTGTTTGTTTGTTGATTTCAATTGTCAAGTTTACTAGCAACCTAGCGGGGATAGCAAAATAGGACACGAGTAATATACCACTAGGATTAAACACCCTAGGACAACTTGTTTACATGCTCATGCAACTCTAGCGAGTTAGGGCCTTGATTATCGCTAGCGCGAGATTAAGTACTAGAACAAGAACAGGGAGTGTAACCCTAGCGGGGAAGCTCTAAGTTGTAGAACATTAGGAATCAAAACGGATTTGTCAATGATTTAGTCTTGCATCACAGTCGAAAGTTCTAGCTTGCACTCCTCTTTGATATTACATACCTGAATTCGTATGACGATTGCTCTCTTGATAAGTGATCATTGTTGTTTGTGTTTTTTGTTTTCCATTTACTTGTTTGAATACTTAGTGAACAGATTCTCATATCAATCTATGTGGATACGACCCGACTTACCACTTGCTAGTCGGAAATAAAGAAACAATTATTTTTGACGGGTACAACGACGCCCGTCAAATTTTAGCGCCGTTGCCGGGGATTGGTAATGAAGAATCTCACTAAGTATTTCTTTCTTTTAGTTTTTTTATTGTTTTTGTTTGGTTTTATGGTTCGCTTTGTATTCCTATTATAGTGAACCAATTCATGACGACGCTGTTAATCGAAGACTACCAACCCCCAGAAGTCAGAAATTTGTGAATGAGTATGCTAGATCTTGTGCAGCTAGACACGAGGATTACGAGGATGAGTTGGATCAAGAATACCTCGGTGGAGGAAACCGATATGGACAGTTACCTAGGCGTCGGGATTCGGGACGCACTATGAGAGGAGTTTATGCGCCGTATAGTGATGAGGCACCTTGGTGCGTTAGGATGGACGAGGACCCGATTAAGGAATTTAGAGAGGAAATGAGAGGCATGTTCAAAGAACTCGCTCAAAAGATGGGCCAACAAGCTGGAGTCATTAACGAGCTAAAGAAGCAAGTGTCTCAAATGGCCAGCGCCGTTTACGAAAGGCGAGAAGAAGAGCTGAATGAAGATTCGCCCTCAGTGGAGCAGGCGGACGTCTCGACATTCAATCCGCGGACGCCTGAAGAATTAATGCAAAATAAGGAGACGTCCGCGGAGGAAAAGCAAGAGACATACGCGGGCTCTTCAGACACTGGTAAGGAAATTCCAAATTCTAACACTCCCCAACCATTCCCAATGCAGGTTTCAAAGACCAACAAGACGTCTATCACAGACAATGAGGTTTGGGAGTTGTTTAGCAAGGTGGAAATCAACATTCCACTCTTTGAAGCAAATCGGCAAATTCCAAGGTACGCAAAATTTCTTAAAGAGTTATGTACTAACCGTAGGCGTACGACTAAGAATGAGCAGGTCATGCTTGGAGAGAGTGTATCAACAGCGATACAAAGGAAGATGCCCAAAAAGTGTAAGGATCCCGGAACTTTTACCATTCCATGTGTTATTGGTAACGTAAGGGTGGAAAATTGTATGCTTGATCTTGGTGCGTCCATAAATGTTCTTCCTTACTCTTTGTACTTATCTTTGGGTATTGGTCCACTGAAACCCACGGGTTTGACTATTCAATTGGCTGACCGATCGTGCACCCAACCTTTGGGTGTGATCGAGGATGTTTTGGTGCAGGTAGAAAATCTTCTTTTTCCTGTAGATTTCTATGTGCTGAAAATGGATGATGAGGGAGCACAAGATCAGCCACCAATTCTATTTGGTAGGCCATTCATGAAGACGGCTAGAGCTAAGATCGATGTGGATCGTGGCACGCTTTCCATGGAGGTGGAAGGTGAGGTAATAAACTTTAATATATATCAAGCTATGCAATATCCACCTGATGATGTATGAGTACACGCTTTGGATGCGATCGATGATCTAGTGGAATCTTCCGATATTCCCTGTGGGAACGATGTGCTTGAAATGATTTTGAGGGAGGCTATTGAGTCACGTGGCGCATCAATAGGGATGCTTCGTGATACTAGTGACATGCTACAGGAGCTTAGAGTTTTGGAACCATTAACCCCAAGGTATGAGGCTAATCAAGTTACTTTAACTAATAAATCTACACCTGTACCATCTGTTGTACAGGCACCGGAGTTGCAGCTTAAGCCCTTACCAGAGCATTTAAAGTATATCTTTTTGGGAGATGGTGAGACGTTGCCGGTCATATACAAGAAAGGCTTGGAGCCTAATCAGGAGAAGAGATTAGCAGCGGTTCTGAAGAAGCATAAGACCGCGATTGGATGGACACTTGCGGACATCAAGGGAGTGAGCCCTACCGTGTGCATGGACCGGATTTTACTCGAGGATGGAGCCAAACCTGTGAGGCAGCCGCAGCGTAGATTGATCCCATTGATGATGGAGGTGGTTCAAAAAGAGGTACAAAAGCTCTTAGATGCTGACGTGATTTATCCCATTTCAGATAGTCAATGGGTAAGCCCCGTACATGTAGTACCGAAGAAGACAAGGATTACAGTGGAGCTTAATGCTCAAGGTGAGTTGGTGACAAAGAGAATCCAGAATGGATGGCGCGTGTGCATCGACTACAGGAAGCTAAATGCAGTGACACGCAAGGATCGCTTCCCTTTGCCATTCATTGACCAGATGTTGGATAGGCTCGCAGGTAAGCCTTACATTTGTTTTTTAGATGGATTTTCTGGGTATAATCAAATTCCGATTGCAGCCGAAGGCCAGGACAAGACCACTTTCACGTGCCCATTCGGTACATTTGCGTTTCGACGCATGTCTTTTGGTTTGTGCAACGCGCCTGGTACCTTCCAGCGTGTGGTAATGAGTATTTTTTCGGAATTGATTAGTGATTGTGTTGAAGTGTTCATGGATGACTTCACTGTGTATGGAAATACTTTTGATGAATGCTTGCTTAATGTTGGTAGAGTGCTTGCACGTTGTTAGGAGACAAACTTGGTTTTGAATTATGAAAAATGTCATTTTATGGTCACTCACGGCATAGTATTGGGACATGTTGTTTCTGGAGAAGGAATACAAGTAGATAAGGCTAAAATTGACTTGATTATTAGCTTACCTTACCCTACTGATCAGCGTGGTGTGAAGTCTTTTTTGGGACATGCATGACTTTATCGTAGATTTTTAAAGGACTACTCAAAAAGGGCGCTACCTCTCTCTAGATTGCTACAAAAGGATGCACCGTTTGAGTTTACGGAGGAACGCAAGGCGGCATTCGATGATCTTAAGGCGGCACTGACTAGTGCACCGATCATTCAAGCACCGGATTGGACGCAACCCTTCGAGATAATGTGTGATGCTAGCGACTACGCAGTTGGAGCGGTGCTCGGGCAAAGGAAGGAAAAGAAGCCTGTGGTGATCCATTATGCGTCTAGGACGCTTGACGCGGCTCAGCGAAATTATTCCACAACTGAAAAAGAGCTTTCACCTGTTATACACTACTACAAAAGGTACCTTATGCAACGGTTCTGAGTACCCTTATGCAACGGTTCTGAATCCGTTGCATAAGCTACCGTTGCATAAGGTCATGACCTTATGCAACGGTTCAAGGAAAACCGTTGCATAAGAGCATGACATTATGCAACGGTTTTGAGCATAGAACCGTTGCATAATGTCATGACCTTATGCAACGGTTTTGAGCATAGAACCGTTGCATAAAGTACAAAAAAAATCTTGCAAATTTTGGCTATTTTATTGCTCAAATCCACTTGTAAAATTAAACACAAATTACAAACAAATGTAATTTCCTGTTACTCATTTTCCAAACATCAAAATACTTTCATTTCATTCAAAATACAACTATTCATTACATCATTCATACAACTTTACATAACAATCAAATGCATGGGGAATCACTGATATCACATAAAAAAATTAATCTCGAAGCCTTTACTAGCTCACATACAACAGGTATACCCATAACAAGAACCAAAGAAGTCGATACTTGCAGAGTGCAACGGCTTGTGCGACTCCGATACTTGCAGCAAAAACCAAAGAAGTCAATACTGAGGGAAACACCTTTTTTCCTTGAGCATCACCTGCATCAAGTTTTAAATTGTGTCTAAGTCAAACAAAATAATCTTCACAACACAGCCATTGGTATACCAAAATAGGAGTTGAGTAGGTTAAAACTAGAATTTCATATCACAGTGCTCTAATGTGAATCGAACTGAGAAAGGAGCGATGAAAGATAAGTACCGCTGATGCAAATAAGGTCATCAATGCCCTTGGATTTGAACTCTTCAGCCTTCTCGATGAATCCAGGCACATGCTTCAGACTGCAAATCAAAACCATATCATCATCATCGTCTAAACTAGCTACCGAATCGAAATCAGTTCATCATGTAAGAAACAGATCATGGACATAACTGTGTAAATAACAAGTCCAACAAATATTACAATCCAATATACTCATCACCATCTTCGTACAATTATGAACTAAAAAGTACTAAATAAATAATACACAGCAAACGAACCATTATATCTGGGTAGTAATGGACAATCACCGCATCACATCCCAACTTACGAGCTGCCAAAGCAACACTTTGAGCATGGTTCCCTGCAGAAGAACAGATGACTCCTTTTTTCAATTGCTCCATGAGATGATGAGAAGCTTTTGCATCATATTATATGCTCCTCATTACCAACAAATAAAACCAGAACATCCATACACCCATATATTCCTACACAGCACAACTCACAGATGATGAAACCTCAAAATTGAAAATCCAATCACCTGAACTAAATTACAACTCACAAAAATCCTAATACAAATCAGCAACATCCATATAAAATGAAGTTCAGCATTTTTACAAACAACCTTTACCCCAGATGTTCATCACAGCCACTTCCATCGTAGCTCCTGACCTTGTTGATTTCCGAATCAGCCGTGTCAAGCATTTCAATTGAGGTTAAAGATTAAGAATAAATAAAATACAACAAATGGATATGGCATATATGATAATGGTAAGCGGAAACAGATTCAAAACATTAGCAGAAATTTAAACAGCAGTGATTCAAACAACTTGCCTTACCAAATCGGTTCACGTCCGTCGCACCATTCACAAACAAAGAAATCGACGTTTGGATTATCGGATCTGTGTTTCACAGATCTCGATTTCGTCGGAGAGAGGGAGGGCATCAGATCTGGATTTCATCAGAGAAAGACTGCAGCGAGCAGGTGGGCGACGATGACGACGGAGGCTGGCGATGAGAGTGAAGAGCGGATGAGAGCGAAGTATCTCACAACTCCAAACCGATGAGAGTGAAGCGCGGATGAGAGCGATGAGAGTGAAGCGCGGAGGCTGGCGAAGAAACACTGTGTTTTAATTTTAGGTTTTAGTATATGCAACGGTTAACACAAAACCGTTGCTTAATGGTCAAGCTTATGCAACGGTTTGTGTACAGAACTGTTGCATAAGGTGGACTTTATGCAACGGTTTTTATGAACCGTTGCATAAAGTCTACCTTATGCAACGGTTCATAAAAACCGTTGCCTAAAGTCCACCTTATGCAACGGTTCTTTACACAAACCGTTGCATAAGCTATAACCGTTGCGTAATAAGAAATTTGAACCGTTGCATAAGCTCTTCTTTGTAGTAGTGATATTTGCTTTAGAAAAATTTCGCTCATATTTGCTTGGTTCTAAAATTGTTGTCTTTTCTGATCATGCAGCTATTCGCTATTTGATGACAAAAAAGGAGTCCAAGCCGCGACTGATTAGATGGATCCTCTTGCTACAAGAGTTCGATGTGGAAATAAAAGACAAAAAGGGCATTGAGAACACCGTGGCAGATCACTTGAGCCGAATAGTGAGAGAGGAGGAAACTGGAGCTATAACCGAAACATTCCCGGACGAGTATTTATTTGATGTCCAAGAAAAAGCACCATGGTACGCTAACATAGTTAATTACCTGGTGGGAGGTAAGTTTCCTTCGTCATTCACTATTGCTCAACGTTTGAGGCTTAAGCATGATTCGAAATATTATATTTGGGATGACCCGTATTTGTGGAAAATTGGTTCGGATCAAGTTGTTAGAAAGTGTGTGCCTGATTCTGAGATTTCTTCTGTGCTAGTTTTTTGCCATGAACATGCGTGTGGTGGTCATTTTGGACCGAAGAGAACATCTAGAAAAATACTTGATAGTGGTTTCTTTTTGCCACATTTGTTTAAGGATGCATATAGCCATTGCAAAGCATGTGATAGATGTCAACGCGTAGGGAATATTTCTGCTAGGAAAGAAATGCCTCAAATGCCCATTGTTGTTGATGAGATATTTGATATATGGGGTATTGATTTTATGGGACCGTTTCCCCCTGCGTATAATTTTCAATATATATTGGTTGCTGTTGATTATGTATCTAAGTGGGTCGAAGCTAAGGCCACCAAACATGATGATGGTAAGACGGTGGTGGATTTCTTGCGTACTAATATCTTTTGTAGGTATGGAGTACCAAAGGCGGTGATCAGTGACCAAGGGTCACACTTTTGCAATCGTTCCGTCGCATCGGTGTTCAAACACTTTGGTGTTTGTCATCGAGTGTCCACCGCCTACCACCCTTAAACTAACGGACAAGCTGAAGTGTCGAACCGAGAGATCAAGTCTATACTAGAGAAGATGGTGAAGCCGTCAAGAAAGGATTGGCCAATAAGACTTGAAGAGGCATTGTGGGCTTACAGGACCGCCTACAAGACGCCAATTGGAATGTCGCCTTTTAGACTGGTTTATGGGAAGGCTTGTCATCTCCCGGTTGAGGTACAACATAAAGCTTTCTGGGCAATTAAAACATGCAACTTTGATCTAACCAATGCAGGGGATTAAAGGAAGCTACAGTTGAGTGAATTGGAGGAGCTCCGCTTAGAGGCTTACGAGAGCCAGTCAGACTACAAAGCGAGAGCGAAAATGTACCATGACAAGTACATACTGAGGCGCAACTATGAAGTAGGGCAAAAGGTACTTTTATTTTCCTCAAGATTAAGATTTATGCCTGGAAAATTGCGTTCTCGTTGGACGGGTCCATACGTCGTTGTAAAGGTGTACAATCATGGGGCATTGGAATTGCGAAGACCCGAAGGAGGAGAGAGTTTCAAGGTGAATGGGCAAAGAGTCAAGCCATACTATGATGGGTTTGAGGCAGTCACGGAGGACGTTGAACTGGCGGAGCCGGTATATTCTACCTAGCTAGAGGTAATGTCCAGCCAAGGACGTAAAACAAAGGCGCTTACCGAGAGGCAACCCGGTGTGTTTTTATTTACACATGTTTTTTAGTAGATTAGTTAGTGGAATTGGTACCCTGATAATGCACCCCGAGTGCATCTTTGTTTCTGGTGGTTTCAGGTGAAGGAATGAAGAAAGGAGCTCAACTCAGTGGGGTGGGCGCACGTCTAAACAATTAATTGCGCGGACGCCTTAACAATTACGATAAATAATCAGACGTCCGTGGGAAGTAAATGAAGGAGACGTCCGCGACATCGCAAAATTTAAGGCACGCTCGTATTTCAGATCTGGAGTTTGGGCGAAGAAAAGAAAAAAAAGAACTGGGACAAAGGCTGGGCGATTTTCATTGTTTCCGTGGCGATTGTCAGCTAGAGGAGTGCTCAATTGAAGATTTGATGCGGATTGAAGTGTGGGATGGTGGCGTTTGAAGAAGGTTGAGTCGGGTAAGAAATCTGAGTCGATTGTGTTTCAGATCTGGACATTTGTTGATTCCGCGGACGCCTAAGGAATAACGGGCGCGGACGTCTCAAGTATTAGTGAAATTCAAGAGACCTCTGCGGAGAATAATTGCAGAGGGGTGCGCGGAATTTCAGGAAGTTTCTGAATTTTTGTGTTTCAACTCAAGATGTCGCGCTCATCGAATCGTGCTAGTTCCTCCCGCTCTCGAAGAGCCCAGCCTCCGCCCGCTGATGATGAAGCACTAGTTCCGGATGTTGTCGATGACAGGCAGCAAACGTTTGAGAAATTCATGGCGTGTACACATAAGCCGCCTATGTGGGTTGAGCAGTTCTTTCTGGAACATTGCGGATTCTTGGAGAGGTTCAGGGAGCTGATGGACAGATGTGGTTGGCCTGGGTTGCTTACGCTCCGCAGCGATGCTGATATGGATGATACTTGTGAGTTCCTCACCGGTTACCACTACGTTGGACCCAGGGAATTTGAGGGATTCAGATACACCTTCAGAGGCGTAGAGCACTATTGCACGATGACGCGGTGGCGTCAAATCTTTGGGTGGCCAGAGGTGGCAGATGGGACTTTTTGCGATTACGGCAATACGATGGGTATTAGCGACGCCTACATGAGCCTCACGGGGACGAGACGCTACAGACCGAGCGACGCTACAGCCTCAGCATTCACAGATCCTTTCTGGTATATGGTACATTTCTTATTGACGAGGACTTTGACTGCGAGGGCGAACGGAAATGATAAGCCGTCTCTCCGAGATCTGACGCTTCTAGGCTCTTTGGTGAGAGGAGTTGTCCCACACTGGGGACATTTTTTCTATGAGCACTTGAAGCAGATTCGGCCTCGAGGGCCACTTTGTGTGGGTGGCATGGTGACTTATCTGCTACGCAGTCTTCACCCTGACATGGATGCACTTCCAGGCCACAGTATTCTTGCTTATGGATTAGCTGACTGTGAAAGAGTTGGTTCTGGGAGGACATTCAGACTCAGCAGTGAGGGTGCAGTGCGTTGGACTTATTTTGCAGATCCAGCTCTTAGGCCACCACCTAGCCCACCGCGACGGAGAGGGCGACCGCCCGGGCGTGGAGGACCCGCAGGGGGTAGGAGACGTCAGAGGGACGGGGTAGAGGTCCCGCTGAACGTAGTACCACCAGAGGAGCAGGCGCAGAGACAGCCCGGAGAGTATTCACAGGCACAAATGACCATTTATTTAATGTGAACAGGGCTATGATGATGGCGATGGGTAGCGGCTTCTATCCGGTTTCAGCTCCTCCAGGATGGCGTCCAGGAGATGCCATTCCACCCGAGTACACACAGCCACCACCAGACTATTAGGGGAGTACCAGTTCCCTCTTTTATTTTTATTTTTATTTGAGTCTGTTGAGTCTATTTTGTGTGAGTCTGTTTTGTTATACATCTCATCTCTTGAATTTGTACCGTGAGGACACGGGTCCATCTAAGTGTGGGGTGGGATGTTGTTGAGTCAGTTGTGTGTCGTGTCTGTTTTTTCAATTTTTATGTCGCATGTCATGTGTCTTGATGAACTCGTGATGAACTGATGATGTACTGCTATGCTTTCCTTCTATGTCGAAATCTTATTTCCAGCTTTGTATGACTATTGTGCTCATTTGACTAAAAATGCGAAATTTCAAAATTTTTGATGCTTTGTTCTTGTGAGTTGTGA
Source organism: Rhodiola chrysanthemifolia (assembly GCA_033675395.1). Classification (NCBI taxonomy): domain Eukaryota; kingdom Viridiplantae; phylum Streptophyta; class Magnoliopsida; order Saxifragales; family Crassulaceae; genus Rhodiola; species Rhodiola chrysanthemifolia. Next base: position 38,828,311 of record CM066204.1, read on the forward strand.
TATGCAGGGATGTGGAGTTGACAGAAATGTCCTAGAAAGGTACGGCAAGTTGCAGGAAATTCTGAGTTTAGTTCTGATGATTGAGAAAAGCGGTGGAGGTTGACGCTTCACTAGCCTAATCCTGAGAGTAGCTCCGTCACCAAGTATACAAGTTTATTCATGCGTTCGCAGTGGTGACGGGACAGAGAAAACAAACTGTCCATCTCTAGTCGAAGTAGCTGGGAATGGGTGGGTAACCCCCACCTTGCCTCATGCAGAAAAGGCGAGGATGAGAAAAGAGCGGGACGCACTCCTATGCTGTTATTCGGAGGCTATGATTGGAGTGGTTCAAGGGCGCAAATGATTATGGGGACAAGAAACAAATTCAAAAGCCGAAGGCAAACCATCAAGTAAGAAAAAAATCAAAATCTGATTGATTCAAGCAAGATGTGTCGTTTATCAAAGTCCATACAAGTTAAGGAATTCAAGACTCAACGGTATGAAAGCAGTGAATTAATCATGTGTCATAGAAAGCCGCCGACTCAATCAAAAGACCAAAACTCAGAAAAGAATGCAATGTCCGTGGTACCTATAGGGGACTATCTCTCAATCATCCAAGGTCATTTGAATTTCAACTCGCGAGGTAACAAGTATCGAAAAATCTATGTTTACTCGCATTGTTAGAATCTTAAGCATGATAGGATTATAGACTGGATTTAGGATTGAGATGTAAGGATTGACATGACTAGTCCGTTGTAGTTCTTTCTATGGCTTTGTTCTTGTTCGAGACGAACAAGTTCAAGTGTGGGGTAGTTTGATGAGTCGTAGTTGTACGACTATTTTATGTGTTAAAACCCCGTCTTTTAGTGTTTGCCTGTATGTTATTTCACTACCTGTTTGTAGTTTTCGTTATCAGGTACATTCAGAGACCATGGAAGGAATATCGGCTAAAGAGAGCCTGTAGAAGATGTTTTGCATCGAAGGAATGAAGTCCAAGTGTTTGAAGGCTGACTCAGTTTTGGGGGCGTACGTCTGAAGAATTACAGGCGCGGAGGTCTACTGATTTACGGTAATTGTTGAGACCTCCGCGGAGGATAAATGGAGAAGACGTCCGCGGATGACAGCTGGCAGTCGAAATCATTATTCCACATTTGCAATCTCGAAAGTGATGAAGACAGAACTCGAGGGGACAGAGAAGAGAGGCGACTGGATCTGGAGAAAGGAAGGAAAATCAGATTAGGGTTGGTTCGAAGTTCGGTTTGGAGAGAAGAGTTCTTGGAGTAGGATTCCGATTGAGGATTCGTCGCTGGATTCAAGTATTGGAGTGGAGCTGCAGATTGGTGGAGGTTTCGTCAACAGTATTTTCAATTCATTCTATTCAAAATATTTGATGATGTATTCCATTACGATGAGTAGCTAAACTCATATGTGTAGGCTAGAACTCCAAATTGTGATGTATTGACTTGAGACTTCTATTGATTTCTATGTTTTGCGCCATATTACTATACTATGTTCATGGAATTGATGTGCTAGCACGAGTGGAACCCTAGCGGGGGAGCTTTTGTTTGTTTGTTGATTTCAATTGTCAAGTTTACTAGCAACCTAGCGGGGATAGCAAACTAGGACACGAGTAATATACCACTAGGATTAAACACCCTAGGACAACTTGTTTACATGTTCATGCAACTCTAGCGAGTTAGGGCCTTGATTATCGCTAGCGCGAGATTAAGTACTAGAACAAGAACGGGGAGTGTAACCCTATCGGGGAAGCTCTAAGTTGTAGAACATTAGGAATCAAAACGGATTTGTCAATGATTTAGTCTTGCATCACAGTCGAAAGTTCTAGCTTGCACTTCTCTTTGATATTACATACCTGAATTCGTGTGACGATTGCTCTCTTGATAAGTGATCATTGTTGTTTGTGTTTTTTGTTTTCCATTTACTTGTTTGAATACTTAGTGAACAGATTCTCATATCAATCTCTGTGGATACGACCCGACTTACCACTTGCTAGTCGGAAATAAAGAAACAATTATTTTTGACGGGTACAACGACGCCCGTCAGTGAGCTCTTCCCTTGAGCTTATATGCCTAATATTTGATGCACTTGTTGAGAGCTGACACGAAAGAGGCGACCTGAAAAAGGGCTACCTACCTAATTGCCCAGCGGCAGCGGATGAGTATCAAGTGTAGACTTGGTGAGAAAATGGAGTATTCCAAGTGGAGACTTAATGGAAGTTTAGAGGTTCCCTAGCAAGGAGGAAAAGCTTAACACACTGGCCTAAATGCACTAAGCTTATTATAGCACCGTGTTCGACATTAGGAACTTTGAATGTTCATAAGATATCTGGTAAAAACGGGATCTGTGTTGGAGAAACATGTTCATGCTTGCTTGCATATGTCACTAAGGAGCAATTTTTGAATGCACGAGCAAGACTCGGATTGTGCGTAGTGCTCTTTGAATTTGACACACTAAAATGTGTATGACCATTGAATGTTTTTTATGTAATTTAGTAAGGACACCTATTCGGTTAGAAATCGGTCACCCTGTCACTGCCTCTTTTGCTGTTGTCACGCGTGTTTTTAATCAACTCCAATTTATCAGGATGGAAGAATTCGAAAGGAATGACTATCTGCAAGTGTGCGAAAGCCCGAAAAAGTTTGCAGACCTGATCTTATGGTTTGAAGTTTTCAGACTATTTCATTCCATCGGGCTTCCTTGACAATGAGTAAATTGAGAACTTTTGATACGCCATGAGTGCTCGTCAACTAGGACAGTTTCCGTGCTCGAGAAACATGACAAGACTTGTATACATATGGAGAACATTAGATGCATGTCTGCGTCTAAATGACTTAAATCTAACCATCCTTGGGTCCAGAGAGGAACCCAGAAGCAACGAAACTAAATTTACATGGGCAAGCCAGAATTTTGAAAATGGTGCTCAGCAGCTGGATTGACAAGATGTTTACGAGAGCTCCCATGGTTCACCCTTGACGATTTCTTCCACGTTCGGTGCGTCTGGCTTCTCTTTAATCCGTTCCGTCCGCTAGCTGCAGATCCATGGCGGTGGTGGTGATGATGATGAACTGAAGTTCCAATCCCAGAAATAAAGCAGAAAATGCAAAGAATAAGGAGCTTGAGCAACACCTTGATCTGCACCATTTCTTACCTTCTGCTCTCTCAAGTTTGATCAATGTGTTGCTTTGTTTGTAAGCTTATAATATAAGAGTAGGCATTAATTCCGCATAATTTAATTTATATTTCAAATAAAAGTTGTTTCCTTTCTAACGGGAAGATTACTTGACTTTTTGGACCTTGCTTTGTCCTAAACCCAAAAGAATAAATACACATTATCACCATTATAAGCTTCCCACTCCATTGGTGATTTTGTATTGCGATGTTTTGTTGGGTCTTATTGCTTACTCGCGTGGGCCCTTGTTAGGTTTTTTTGTTTGGTGTGTGTTTGGTTTGTGTCAATCATCATCTAAAGGTGAGTAATTTAAGGGATTTTTTTGGGACATAATTATGAAAACAAACACCTCCCAAATTCCAAAGAATCCCCTCCGAGAAGAGGACTATATAGCCGTCCACAACGGTCAAATGCTCGCATTTTTGTTTCTCCCACACCTTATAATGCCTAAGGAAAGGAAAGGAAATGAAAGGAAAGGAAATGAAAGGTTGACTGGTTGAGAGCTTTCTAAAAGTCGAGATCCTAATAATTTAAATATGGGTATTGCACTTTGTCACTTAATGTGGATTAGTTTTCTTTTGATAGTGGCTTTTTACATTTCATATACATTAATTATCATACGAATACATCTTGTACATATTATCGGGTACTTGTGACTCTTAGAGCTCGGATCACACATAACATTAACCTGGATTTGATACTTGAACTGTATTCACTGAAGCACTTCTAACCTGAAAACCAAAACTCCACGCGTACATGGAAGGAAACAACGAGGTAGTAGCACCTATATGCACGAAACAACATGTTCACGAGGAACGAATAACACATCCGCGAGATAGGAACAAATATGCTACTTGGAAAGTCGAACCCTTAACTTCTTAACAATTTATCAAGAATTCAAGCCATTCGACTAGGACCCCTCGCGCCTTAATGTGGATTAGTTGAAATATTTTTCCTTCCATGACTTTTGATCCCACATTGGGTTATTCACCCAACTGCCCCTGTTTCAAACTCATATCACTCAAATGCCCCTTTCAAAACTCAAATAACTGGATTGCCCCTATTTTGTACAATCCCGGGTTACTGACAACCGGTAATGTCAATTTTTAACAATCTCGGCTTCGTTACTACCAATTGCCCCGACCAGATCTGGAAAAGCCTGTTCGATTAGTTTCAGTTTCCCTTAAACAGGTAATGCAAGGTTTCTCGGTTCACCAAGAACCGGGAATCCACCTGGTTGCCACACTGGCGCGGAATGGTCCACATCGGCCCCAAACCAAGCCACATCTTTTTTTTCGACACATTCCCGGTACGGGGAACCCGAGACCATTAAAAATTGATATTACCGGTTGTCAGTAAGCCGTGATTATTAAAAATTGACATTACCGGTTGTCAGTAAGCCGGGATTGTTTAAAATAGGGGCAATCCAGTTATTTGAGTTTCGAAAGGGACATTTGAGTGATATGAGTTTGAAACATGGGCATTTGATTGAATAACCCTCCCACATTGCATAACTCATTATAATAATAAAAATAAATAAATACAAAACAACATAATATGAAGTGGGCTTCACTGAGGCCGAGCCGAAGTGAGTCGCTTGAATTTTACCATAGTCCGAAGAAAGCCCACTGCTCTAAACTAACGGATGGTTTACTTTTACTCCAAAACCAAAAGCTCCTCCACAGCAACTCACCCGTCGCGCTTCGCTCACTCGTTTCTTGCGAAATCGACTCTTATCGAACTTCGCGCGTCGTCTGTTTCAAGAGGCCAGGCAACAGATCCTGAACGTAATCTCGACGAGGAAACTTCCGATTCCGTTGCTCTGAATGCTGATACTAGGGTTCCGGCGACAATTATCACTGGCTTTTTCGGCCCCGGGAAGTTAATATTCGCTGATGTAAAATTTGAACTTGTGAAAGACCGTTTCTTTGGACGAATTGAAGTGGTGTTTATTTCATTTCATTTTGTTTTTCAGACGACTCTGTTGAATCATATTTTGACCTCACAGCACCGAAAATGGATAGCAGAGCAGTCATCGTATATGAGGTATCATTGTTCTTCCATTTTTTTATCTGTTCTGAAATTCTGAAGTAGTTTTTGCAGTAGGAAAATAAGAGAAGCTGATATCTTAGCACAGTTTTAGTTTACTATTGAGTTAGAGATAGCTTTTTTTTTTTTTTTTTTGATACAAGTAGCGCCATAGCTACAAACAGAACAGAGGACTTAGTCAACTAGATAAAAAAGGTAGTCTTGGACAGCAATCTAGTCTCGTCCATCGCCAATTATAATCCATAACACGTTTAGCCAGAAGATCTGCGACGACGTTTGCCTCTCTTCGGATAAGAACAACTTTCCATTCCACGTGACGATGAAGAAATTGCATACAGGTCTTAAACCAATCTGCTTGAGCAATCTGGATATTCGGACATATATTGACCCATTTGACAACTTCAGCACAATCGGATTCAAAAATAACTCTTTCGGCTTCTAAGGTATCAGCCAATTTAAAACTCTCCATCAAGCCAATACCTTCACAGACTGCACTGCTATGGGAATTTGCTATTTTAATAGCTCTTACAGCCAGCGTCTTAGAATTACTATCCTTCACAACAATGCCAATACCTCCACCTGGACTTTCTCTCTTGGCCGCATCACAGTTAATTTTTATGAATCCAGCAGGAGGGGCCTTCCAATCAAAATCAGATATATATAAGAACCTCATGCTAGATAGGTACTTGGATTCATTCTGTGCAAATATCCTGGAGAGATTTGTAGCTTTATAGACTAATTCATTAAGACTGAATCCACATTCGCCATGCTTCAACTTATTCCGATTGAACCAAAGAAGCCATAATGAGACTAAAACCACTTGTCTCTTTCTACTAGTAAAGTGAGCCCGAGTTAGAGATAGCTTGTTCTGTGAATTATGATTTGCATTGTGTCTCAGACCACTTGTATTTGTAAAGTTAATTAACAGCGTGGCTACCTACTTTGTTATTTTTTGTAGTTTGCTTTTTGTTTCTCAAATTAGTGAAATAGTATATTAGTATGATTTTTGTTGTTTGACTTCAGTAAAATCGAATAGAAAGGTCTACACTATTTAGCATCATATGGTTAAGTGTTACAAATGAAAAGGATAACTAGGTTTAATATATTAAACGAAAAAAATATAAAGTTCTTGACTCATTCTCAATACCTAGTTCATCAATTGAGAGTTCCACAAATTTTAGAATTTCTACATCACCCCTAGATCGAGATCCCACATCTTCATAGTACCTTCTTCATATTGTTGTGAATTCCGAGATAAAATACAAAAATTGTTGATGATGTAAACTAAATCGTGAGCATGACTGGGATTTAAATTGTTCTTTCTAGGTGGTTGAAAGAGTATGCACTCCAATTACGCTCACAACAAGATGACGCAGCAAGTTGTCCAAATACTTTAAAAGCCAATGATCGAAGGAGAGGCGTTTGAGCTCCAAAGTTTGCCCACTAATTCTTTGGATCCATTGAGGACATAATTGTAATGCATGTTAAGTCTTCAAAAGGTTCATTCTTCATAGAGAATTGTGCATATTCATTCATCACTTTTATTAGACCCGGCAAGTAAACCCTTAACCCTCCAACCCGTTCATTAACCGCCCTATTAAATCCGTCCATTAGCCCGCCCTTTTAATAAAAGGGTTTAGAAAACCCTTGTCCATTAAGAACCCTTTTATAAAAGGGTTCAAGGGTTTTTATCCGGATAACCCTCCAACCCTTTAAGAACTCTTTTAACTAATATTTATTTAACCCTTTTATAAAAGGATTCAAATTGGCAAGAAAAAACAGAAGGAATAATTCTCCAAAGATGCTGCAACTAGAAAAATTCGATTTTATCACATCTGAGTAGATTTCATAACCTTCCATATCACCTCAAAAAATTACTTACTAAAATTAAAGAAAAATGAATTTTCTGTCATAAAACAAAATCCATTTGGTCCAAATGTACCTCATCTGTTTATTTACAAATATTTTTGTAAAACTCCATACAAAAACTATTTCAAAAATACTGAAATTGTTTTTGTTAATTTAAAATAAAATTTTAACTGTTTCCAGAATATTCTAATTTATGACTTTCCTTTTCCCAATTTCTACCCTCTATCTCTGATTGGTAAAATCTGGTCATCAAAATTATTAACTAAATTACAAAACCAACCCTTTAAAAAGTTCATCAACATTTCTCTATATTTATTTTAGTGATAAAATGACTAAAAAGGTTAAAAGGGTTAAAAGGGCTCTTAAAGGGTTGAAGGGTTTGACCCTTTAACCCTCTACCCATTAAGAACCCGTCCATTGAACCCTTCAACTTAAAAGGGTTCTTAAAGGGTTCAACCCTTTTAACTCTTGTCCATTAAGAACTCGTCCACTAACCCGCCCGCCCGCCCTATTTGCCACCTCTAACTTTTATCGTGATCATCCTTTGGTGAAAATAATCAAATAAAAGCACTTCATTCTCAATGAACAGACAAACGTTTGCACATAGGGATGATTACGATAAATTGATGAATGAATATACTCAATTCTCTATGAATAATGGACATTTTGAAGACTTAACATATATTTCAAGTATGTCTTCTTTGGATTCGAAGTATTGGTAGGTAAACTTTGGAGCTCAAATGCCTCTCCTTTAATCATTTGCTTTTAAAGTGGTTGGACAACCTGCTTCGTCATCTTCATTCATCCATTCACTTAGAAGGAACAAATGAATTTCAGTGTGCTTAAGATTTAGTCTACCTCCACAACAATCTTTGTCTTTTCTTTCGGAATTGACAATAATATGAAGAAGGTACTACAAAAATGTGGAATCTTGGTGGGGATGGCTTTGATGTTGCGGAAGATGGGATTTTTCGAGTTTTCAAGGCTCTCACTTAATCAACCAGATTTTAAGAATAAGTTGCTTGATTGAAGAACTTGCTTTATATTGTTTTCGTTTAAACCTAGTTATGTTTTTCATTTTATAGCACTTATGAAATTTTAACTTTTGCCGTCCCCGTACCCCTATATTTTTTTTATTTTACCCTACCATGTACCCGTCCCCGCATCCGTATCGGTGCTTGCATGTTGGATGTTTCACGTATCACCAAGCTGCTAGAATTCAAGGGGAAATTCAAAGAGACTGTCTTGAAAGAGTTTTGTAAGTGTTTGGTTTAAGTTCTTTTGTCGCTTATGAATATATTTGTGTAATTTCTTAAGTGAAGATGAAAGAAGTGAAAGTCAAGACAAGAAAGTTGTCATGATTTATGTTCAAAATAGAATACGTGACTGAAATGTGAGGAAAAGAACAGAGATTCCAAGAAGGCTACCAAAAATGGAAAATCAATAATTGATTAGAAAACACCTTGTTTTCTAGTGATGGTTGGTATTCTCTGTGTATCCATTTTCTAATAATTGAGCATGCTTACAAATCTAAGAGTAATAAGGGAAACAGACTAAGGTCATGGCTCGTGCTATTGATTCTATATCACATGCTAAAATTAAGAAGATATGTATGAAATCATTGCAAAAATTAGTTTGATTTTGTAAAAAAAAATGTTAATGGTAATATATAAATGAACGCTAAACGCATACATGAAACAAAATGTCATGTATACACACTGTTGTGGGTTTTTACTTTTTAGGATCTTATGCATGTGATGCATGCATGAGATTTTGTTTCATGTATGCATGTATTATTCATCAATTTACTACTTTAAATAATATTTTGTGCATATGCAAACCAATATATGCAAAGGTTTTATGTGTGCCTTATTAATTGTTGCATGTGATGTAGAACCAATAGCATGAGCCATAACCTTCTTACTCTGATTTTTCTTACTAATCTAGATAAGGAAGCATGCTCTGCTCCTTGAAAACAGCTACGCGAAAAATTCAGAACGTCTCTAGAAAGTCGGGTTTGTCATTCTCGAGTCCCTGCATTCTATTTTGGACATGAATCATGACATCTTTGTCCCCTTGACTTTCACGTATTCTGTTATCATATTTGTAGTATCTCTGTCAAGAAAACAATAACAAATTAATCTATAGGCATCCAAAGAGTTTGATAGAGAAGCAAAAACTTCTTCAAGACAGATTTTTAAAATTTCCCTTGTTATTTTAAGACCACTTGATGATATGTGAAACATCCAACAGTCAAGTGTCGACGAATGTTGTTTGTCATGATCCTAGTAGCCGTGAGATTCATTATGCTTGTTAGTCTTTTTTTAGATTATACTTTTGTTTTTATTTCTTGGCCTAGTTCTTAATGTCGTACTCATGAACGTGTACTGATTATGTCATACTCAGCTTATTCAGCTTGTTACTTATTGTTAGATGCAACCATCTTTATTTATTTTACTTCCATTTGACTGCAAATTCATTCCACAAGCAACGGCCACATGGGTCGCGAAAGACACTCCCGAAATCAAAAGGATTTTCTTTGCAAAGTGCCGGAAGAAGCTAAATGATGGGTGGTACAATCTGCGACACGCGAGGAGTGCGTAGGGTCTGAGATTTCTTAAGCGCCACCAGGTGAGAAAGGTTTGATCTGGTATCTTAAAAATTTCGATTTGGTTGAACAGATGTCTGAGCGGAACAAAAGAAATTAAAAAGCAATAGAAGCTCTACTGCACAGAGGAGGTCCAAAAATTTATAATATAACCTCCTAGGAGCGTACGACAACTTATCGTCAACTGTTAAGTGAAATATACTAACAAAAGGCGTTTAGTAAGTTAAGTGAAATATTTTAAAAGTGGGCCGAGAGTTGTAATATGAGCCGAGAGCTGTTATGTGTGGATCAAACCACACTGATCCTCGATGGATCTATTTTAATATAACAAAAAAAAAGGCGTTCAGTAGGACTTACCCAACTCTAAGCAGTGTATCCCAATCAGGAAGTGCTTCACCATTGCTAGAACAAAGACTCGAAACTGTAATAGCCAACTGCAAGACAGAACATGTATCAAAAAAAACTGCAAGACAGAACAATGCTTATTTTTTTCCGATAAGAAAATCATCCTACAATTCAGTGTTTAGTATCCACTATTGTAAGAGTAGACCATGACTAGTACAATAAAATACTGTGTAGGAGACGGCAAGAAAAAAGATATCAACTGATTCCTCTCCGTACAACATAACCAAGGAAACACTTTCAAGCTTATGTGAGTCATTATTCAATAAACAAAAATATATAGGAATTCTCAGACACATTACCTTCTCAAAGGTAGTTTCGCTCACTCCTGTTTTATATAGTTCATACACCATAGCTGCTACGAAGATTTTACTCAAGCTTGAAGAACTTCTCATCACCTGCGAAACAAAGGAAGCATGTTGACTCAACTAAATCCAAATGTTATCAATGATGGGTGTCTTCAATTTAACATTTTTGTTCAATGTATGCAAACAAGACATCAAAATCGGCAATTTTTCCCTTCTGTGTGGCCTTTTGTACAAAAATGTTTCCTAACAAACGTACTAATAAAATGAAAAACTTGGAGAGAAGGATGAAATTGATTAATACATTGGACGGCCTCCTATGTTGCCAGTTTACAGTGTAATCTAGCTTACTTGCATATGAGGTGCCTGGAACATTTCTTGAATGGCTGCTCGAACCTCTTTCATGCCAACAAGGGCTTTTCCTGAAGACGAGGGATACAAAACATAATAAGAAACAAAACGCTCAATGAACATTTTGGTGACCAGAAGGAGCAGAGCCTGTTAGTATCTAACAAATCTGCAGTTGCATCAAACATCCTGCCAAAACGAAGAAAAAAAAAACATCACCTTTAAATATTGGATGGAGCCTTGCATCAAACATTTATTAAAAATAATATCCAAATTTTGAAGTATATTGTTATACCTCTGCATCGTCATTCACATCTACCAGGCGCTTGAAGGTATGCCACTATACATCATACTCGTATTCGCATAGATATACATCATCACCTTCATCATTCGCTTTAGCAAACTCTTTAGGTGTCTTCACAAAGCAGTGTTTGATGACAGTTTCAATCTACAATGAAAAATAAAAGCTTTCAAAAGTCGAATCACAACAACGCATAGCATGCATTATGAAAAGAGTTAACTGTAGAAACATTTAAGTCAACATTATCAGGGACATGGAGTAACATATGTAAATGTCAGTTATTAGTGGAAAGCAAACAAAGAATGCAGAACAGTCTCATCTATGTGATATTAACATGCACTTAATTAGGAGCAAAACGTTTATCAGCACTCCTACAAACAACACAATATGCAACGGTTTTTTTGGTTATTATGCATCGATTTTGGTTCCGATGCATAATGAAGTGTTGCATAATGTCTGAACATTATGCATCGGTTCATAAAAAACCGTTGCATAATCGTCGGACTTTATGCATCGGTTTTTCCTTGAACCGATGCATAATCGTCTGGACTTTATGCACCGGTTCAAAGAAAAACCGATGCATAATGGGTAAATCGATGCACATTATGCAACGGTTTCTTGAAAAACCGATGCATAAGCTTCAAAAAAAAATGGCAGAATTGGCTTTATAAAAGCTCAAATCCACCTGAAATTAAACATCAATAATAAACCCTGATGTTCGTCATTTTAAATACAGTACAGCTTACATGCTAAACATCATTTCACTTAATTTGCAATACAATATCATTCATACACATATATTTGTCTCTTTTTGGTACAAATACGCCACAAATTATCACATAACAAATGTTGTCTAAGTTAATGTCCTATACCGCTGGATGAGTGGTCACGTAGTCACGTAGGTAGTATGCGATTTCATCCCGAACTTCCAAAATCTTGTCGACTTCGTATGCCTCTACTCCATTAAGAAAACAGTACTATAAAAAAAACAAAGAGAACTAAGTCAACAATTAAATAGTGAAAACGATTAAGCCTTAAAAAGCTAAATCAACGATTAACGTCTAAAAAGCTAAATGAACAATTAAAGAGTGAAAACAAGAGAACTATCAAAAAGTAAACAGTTAAATGAATAACATATATATGTATATATATCTCTAAAAAACTTACTTGGGCTATGTCTTCAACCTCCACACCATTATTAGCATGTACAAATGCTATAATGTTCCGCATAAAGTGAAGGACATAATAACCACAAAAATGACTAGGTGGTTGTCTTGGACACTGCACGATATCACGAATTGCAGTTAACAAACTTTATAAATGAATTTTTTTTAATAAAATTTTCTAATTTGTGAATACCAAAATTTTCTTCCACTCTACTTTACGTGTACTCCTCGGTACACATCCTTGGTAGTATCGATCTAATCCCCTAAAACACACACAAAAATGTAATTATTAGCGACTTTTCAATACAAGTTATAAGATAAAAGTAATTTCCAAACTTACGTCTCCACCAACTCTTTTGCATTAGCGTTTATATCCTTCTCTTCTGTCGATGAATCAAGCCAAAGAACTTTATGCTGTCTCGGAAAGATGACGCATAACATCCAATGCCACCTAAAAAACCCACTAACTTAAAAACAAATGTGTAACAAAAGAGAAGTTAACAACCTATAAAGTTAGTGATGAACTCACAATATGTGATCAACATAAGGGAGAAAGTAGCAAAAAAGTTGGTCTTTGTCTGGCATATTCAATCTTCCCACGAACGTCGCCAATCTCTCGTTTTTGTTTATGGATGGGGTCATTAATGACGGAATAAAAAAACCAAACTTGATATTCGAATGAACCATCTGATCGTGTAAATGACTACAAAGTAAAAACTTGTGTCAGTTAGACTAATTGCAAAAAATGATGAAAGAATATAGATATTACCATATATATAACTCAGATGTTGCGTTCCCCAACGCTTTAAACTTAAATAGGTCCGTCACTTCCTTGTCACACAAGTAGATATCGTAGTCGTCACCGAACACCTCAGCGTTGGCTTGTACTACAAACATGTCTCTACCCAAAGTCTTCCACACCTCATGTAGAAGTCTACAGTCCACGGACATTTCATCTATGAAATCAGCGCCAGTGAGTGGCAAAGACTCGTATAAGTGTTTGTCATATTCCTGCATGTTAAATTTTCGTGAAGCTTAAATATCTTATTTCATTTGTAATATAACACAATGAAGCAAATGAAGTTATAATCTTCGATGATCTCACCCTTTTATCGACAACGACCAAGTCTTTTGGCCAAGCCACGTGGTGGTTAACTGCTTCATGAACAGTCGAGAGCTTTTGATGGGCTGTTGGCAAGGCTGCACCTCGGCCTCGTAAACGTGCTTTATCAACCTTCACCTTCACGTTATCTTCGGGTATTGCCCGAAAGTTAACAAACCGGTCATTTACGCATCGACCGATAGCCACAAGCTGTTTGTCACCTTCAAGTTGCCCCTCGATGTATAATAGGCTCTTCAGGCCACCCTGTTAGTAGAAGTAATAATTTGTAAACAAACACAAAAAGTATTACATACATTTAACCAACATAAATAGTAAATTTAATAATTGTAAATGTACCTCTGGTATGTTATTCAATGGGTCTGAATCAATGGGACAATGAAGGCTGCAGTGGTCGGACGCATCTCTTCGAATATTGCTTGAACTGGGTGTGCCACCCGAGGAGGTGGATATTGGTAACCCAACCCTCCACGGAATGTGTGATCCGACTCCTCGGGTGCGTCCTTTGGGCTCGGGCGTCCCAATCACCTCAGTCAGTATGTCATGTCGTCGATTTTGAGACGAGAACTGTCCTTGAGACGATCTTTTCACTAATTCATCCTATTTAAAACAATCATTAAATACCAAAAGTTAGTGTATAATTAACTATTGAAATTGACATAAAAAATAACTTACAATCTTTGTTGCCACTCGCTGGGATGCCTCAGTGACGTACTCGTCATTCTTCTTTTTTCGTCCCCTCTTCCACAGCTCATGTCTCTCTATAGTGACATAAGATTGCACCTCTTCAATTGCGCACTGCGCAAATAACTCGGCTATCTTCTCAGTTGTCAATTTCTCTTTAAGTTTTCTGTAGCCTCCTCGACCAAGTATGTGCGCATACACATTCTTCTTAACAAGCTCTTTGTTAGTGTCTCTTAACTTCATAGCATTTTCAGATAGCCTCTCCTCCTTAAATATCCTCCAAGTCTCTTTGTCAAGATACTTATACTCAACCAAAGGATCTTTAGTTGCCTTATCACCGTGGATGTACTCTTTTGCCAGTCTTGACTTGAAATTCTTCCATATGCTACCAGCGACCTTCAACTCATGCTTTTTATGCGGCTCGCGTCCCTCAAAAATTTCCTAAAGAGAATTATAACAAGTTATAAATAATACAAAAAATAATCACCATAACAAACAAGTATAAATTTCAATTAAAGAAAAACTTACAGTTGCATCTCTCCACAAAGTTTCCTTATAATGGTCAGGAACTTTCCTCCAATCGTTGTAGGTGATAGGAATTCGAGAACGAGCCACCATACCCAAGAAGCTCCTCCAAGTGTCTCCCTTCTTCCCTTTCGGATTACCCTTACTATCAAAGTTGATTATGATCTTGGTTCCAGCCACTGTGTGTTGCTTAACCAACTTCGTCATGTAACGGGGCCTTTCTTGGGTCTCGGTGTGTGGGACGAGACACGAAAATCATCCTCACCGCCGCTGCTGCTGCTAGCCATGATCCTATAAAGAGTCACATTAAATGTCAGATTAAACACATTAAATATATGAATACATAAATGGAGACGATTATTAAATAAATAAAAAGACGTGTGATAACGAAATAAGTAGCATAGACAACATACACACAAATTAAGTTTCTTTATCAATCCATATTCCTTCGCCGTGATCTTCTCGCAACTGAATTTCATCATCAACTTCGATGTCGTCGTTGTCTACTGGAACTGTCCAGGCAATCCTCATTCATCTCTTCAGATGTACCACTGATTAATTGTTGTTTTCCATTTATCACAACATACTGATTGTTGTTCGAAGGGTCTTTGACGTAAAACACTTGTCTTGCTTGTTCGGCCATAATGAATGGCTCATCCTTATATCCCTCTCTTCAAAAATCGACAAATGTCATTCCAAATTCATCGATATGAACCGCCGAATTGTTAACCATTTACATTTAAAAACGGGTACTCGAAACTTTACGTAATCCAACTCCCATATTTCTTGGATAAACCCAAAATAATTCACAGGCACAGATATTGGATTCCGATCTCTTGCGCTAGAAACATGAGTGGTTTCGGCAACAAGTGTGACACCACTATTTTGCACAACGGTGTGCTCATCTTGATCTTTTGTTTGAAAACAAAATCCGTTAATATCGTAAGCTTTCCACGTTTGTACAATAGGTCTTGGGCTTGCCATAAGCCACTTGACCAAGTCATCAGATTCTTCTTCAGAGTTGGTCTGATTATTTAAAACCTCATTACTCCTTAGCCATTCACAAAATGACCGATTGTGTTCTTTTTGCAACCACTGCTCAGATTTTCTTCGGTATTTACTCCTCAATATGTTTATGTGATCCTCGATGAAGGGTGTTATTTCAGGTATATGTTGCAGTACCTAGAAATGAGCTTTCATTAACTCATCAAATGACTTAGGCTTCAGTTGATGTCCACTTGTGCCTTTTCCCAAGAATCGATCAAAATGACGTGGCCTTGGAACCCCAACCGCAGTTGTATTTCCCAAAAAGTTTGTGCAAAATTCAACAGCCTCTTCAGCTATGTATCCTTGCACTATACATCCTTCGGGACTTTGTCTATTCCTCACATAGCTCTTAAGAACCTTCATATACCTCTCAAAAGGATACATCCATCTCATATGAACTGGTCCAAGAATTCGAACCTCACGCACCAAATGAACAGTAAGATGCACCATTATATCGAAAAAGCTGGGAGGGAAAAACATCTCAAGTTGGCAAAGTGTAACAATTATCTACTCTTGAAGTCCATCAAGCTCCGACGTATCAATAACCTTAGCACATAAAGAGCTAAAAATGACGCAAAGTCTTTGTACAACTGTCCTTGGTTTGGGAGACATTATACCTCAGATTGCAATAGGCAGGAGTTGTTGCATCAATGTATGACAGTCATGAGATTTTAAGCCATTTAATCGCAGATCTTTCATTGCCACCAAACTAGCAATATTTGAAGAGAACCCATATGGAACTTTAACTCCCTTCAGACATCCGCACAAACTAGTTTTCTCGCTCTTAGAGAGTGTGGTGCACGACGGCGGCAAATATGTACGCTGCCCTCGAGTTTCAGGTGCTGATTTGGTACGAATATTCATCTCCAGCATATCGAGTCTTGCTTTAACTCCATCTTTTGTCTTTCCAGGAATGTTTAATAAAGTACCAAGCAGACTTTCACATATATTCTTTTCAACATGCATCACATCAATACAATGTCTAATGTCAAGAGAATGCCAATAAGGGAGATCAAAAAATATCGACCGCTTCTTTCATGGAGCACTTTCGGTGCGCGAATATGGTTTCCCAAATCGATTTGTAATATTCTGAATTTTGTGAAGTATTTCATCGCCAGAAGCCGATTGCGGTTCTATTCCGTGTTCAGTCTCCCCATTGAAGGCAGCTTTCTTTCGCCTGTAAGGATGATGTCTCGGTAAGAAACGTTGATGTCCCATATAAACCATTTTTCGACAATTGCTTAAAT
Source organism: Rhodiola chrysanthemifolia (assembly GCA_033675395.1). Taxonomy (NCBI): domain Eukaryota; kingdom Viridiplantae; phylum Streptophyta; class Magnoliopsida; order Saxifragales; family Crassulaceae; genus Rhodiola; species Rhodiola chrysanthemifolia. The sequence continues at coordinate 38,845,151 of CM066204.1, forward strand.
GGCGTGCATGTGTCCCTTCCCCGCATACAGGACAAGCTTTGTAGCCTTTAATACTATATCCGGACAAGTTACCATAAGCTGGGAAGTCATTGATCGTGCACATCAGCATAGCACACATATTGAAATATTCTTGCCTCGATGCATCATATGTGCGTACTCCTTCGTCCCATAAAAGCTTCAAATCATCTATCAGAGGAGCCAAGTATACATCAATATCATTTCCAGGTTGCCGAGGACCCGATATCAACAAAGAAAGCATCATATATCTACGCTTCATGGTTAACTTGGGAGGTAGGTTGTAGACAACCAAAATCACAGGTCATGTACTATGCTGACTACTGAGATTTCCATGTGGATTCACCCCATCAGTAGAAAGGCCAAGGCGTAAATTTCTAGACTCTCCTCCAAACACTGGGAATGTGTTGTCTACTTTAGCCCATTGCAGTGAATCGGCAGGATGACGCATTTTCGTATCAGCAACACGTTTCTCAGCATGCCAACGCATATTATTGGAATCTTCCGTGTCAGCAAATAATCTCTGAAACCTGGGGGATCGGTGGAAGATACCATAGTACTTTCGAAGGAGTGCCTTTGGATTTACCTTTCGGTTCTTTGTTTAACTTGTATCGAGAAGCCTTGCACACTGGACATTCTTGGAGTTCACTAAAAGCATTTCGATACAAGATACAATCATTGGGACAAGCATGTATTTTCTTGTACTCGAGGCCCATCGGACACATAACCTTCTTAGCCTCGTAAGTACGGTTAGGTAGGGTGTTCCCCTCAGGAAGCATGTCTTTCACCAGCGCCAATAATTCAGTGAAACTCTTGTTGCTCCATCCATTTTTTGCTTTGAGATAAAACAACTTCAACGTTGCCGATAGCCTTGTATATTTGGAACACTCTTCATACATTGGTAATTCGGAGTTATTTCTCAACGACTCCAAAACATGTGGCGTATCAACAAAGTCATTGGCGACGTTGTTAACCATCTCAGTTAGATTATCCTCTTCCCAATCATCATTATCCTCCGGCAAGCTTTCTACGGGTGGAGGCTCAAAGTTTTGTTGTTCAACCTCGCCATGCAAATACCACACCGTATATCGTGGGTTAATCCCCTTTAACAAAAGGTGTTTACGTAACTTCTTCGGTTTGACCTTTTTGTAATTCCAACAACTCATACACGGATAAAAGACACGTTCAATGTTGTTTCTAGATGCATATGCCGACCCAAACGCACAAAAATCCGTAATCCCTTTCTCGTACTCATCACTCAACCTATTACCGGACACCCACTCTCGATTCATTGTAATTCAACTACATGAAACGTGTAAATATTATTAGTTACATACTACTAATTGACACGAACAAACAATTACATTTGAGTGAATTACAAGCACTCAAACAATTAAAAAGTAGTAAATGAGTTACATAAATTAACTTGCGATTTACCTTATAATAGAAGCTCGCGAAGAAGAATCTTAATGGTGGGTGTGCAACAAGTACGGACTAGAGCTATAAACAACAAGAACGAATTAGTAAACAAGGAAAAATAAATTCAAATCTCCATGTTCATATTAAAATAAAAAAGATAGATAACCATCAAATACCAGGAATTGAAAAAGCGAAGCACCACCAACGGGAAGAGGATGTAGATCGCAAATGTTAACCCTAAACAAAAGAACATCAATTAAATTAATATACTTAAATTCAACTAGTTATTAACTTCATTCAACGATGAATGAGCAACAATGTCCAATTTCGAAAGCTATACACAATTAACACAATAGAATACCTTACTTGATATGATGTTTGGAGGATAAACAAGGTACAACTCCCACCGTATGGAAGTAACGCCGCTCGAATCTATGTTTTCAAACAAAAATATTAGCATACACATGAATCCAATTAGGTATTTACATCATTCAACAATGATAGAGCAACAACTAAAATTTCAACTAAATATTAGCATACTTGATTGTTATAGGATTACAACTGCAAAATACCCCTAACTATTACATACTAAAATCTCAGCCCTAACCTGTTGATTCGGAGCCGATTGGAGGAGGAGGAGCAATGGCGCGGAGACGACTAGCGAGGAAGCCAAGATTCGCACGACTAACTCGGACGATTGGCGAGGAAGGAAAATGGCGCGGAGCCGATTGGAAGCGACGGAGGCGACGGAGAGACTGAGAGCGTTGATTGGAGCAATGGCGCAGAGCCGATTGGAAGCGACGGAGGCGGACTGACGGAGATGATTGGAGGCGACGAAGGCAGTGAGACGGAGGCGACGGAGAGACTAAGAGCGTCGATAAACCAAATCGATAGGCGGACTGACGAATTTCAAAATAAAACCTAAGTCTTTTATTGCAGAATATGCATCGGTTGTTTAAAAACCGTTGCATAATGGTTACGATATGCATCGGTTTATCTAAAACCGTAATATGCATCGGTTCAGCTAAAACCGTTGCATAATGGTTACCATTATGCAACGGTTTCCTTATAAACCGATGCATAACTCTGAACTGATGCATATTGTCATTTTTGAACCGATGCATAATGACTGATCTGTAGTAGTGCAGACAAGCTCCAGAAAACATCCATAGAAACGTAGAGTGATATATGCTGCTATTTGACACATTAGTCACAAATTTAGTTTATGAATTGATCTCAAGCTGCTAACAACATTTACTATATCACATTTCTATTCACTGCTAAGGTTCCTGGAAAATGGTTACATTTTTCGTTGGAGAGTAACATAATTGTTATATGTTCTTGTAATCAAACCTAAAATACGGAACTTAATATTAAGACAATACGCATTCGTATCATAACATTTGATTTTTCTTTTCTTATTGGAAGTTAATTTGTAGGTTCGGATGGAGGAGCAATTTCGAAGTCTCAGCTGTATTGCCACTCTCAACAACGTAACGAGAAAAGTTCAGAAGAAAAATAGTCGCAAGCAACAGCCTTGCTATAATTGATTGAATACCAAAGAAATGTTGGCATAAAGGGCCAAATTCTAATCACCTCAACATCTGATAAATGAATGGTTGAATAAAGCTCCCTTCTCAGATTATGTTGCTGTCTTCCTGCTTCAGTTTCTTCGGGAATTAAATACCACCGTGCACGAAACCAATAAGTTCCATCAACCTCTTTCCACAAACTGCAAATTCCTCATATTAGGAATGGCTAAATAACAAAATAAGTGAAAAAGCTTGAAATGCTACAAAAAAGTTTGACAAATTTTGCAATCGGGTCCTTGTAGTTCTAAACATTACAAAATGCCCCCCTTTGATCGCATTTGACAACACAACTCCCAGAGTGGAGGAAGCCGATCCGATTTTACCCAAATCGGATGGATAAATCGGTTGAAAGGTTTTAAGCCGACTAAGTAGCGACTGGACGTTCAGGAATGTCGGGACGGCGCCTGTTGTGACAGAAGTGATTCGACAACAAAGAATTAGAACGAATAATAAGAAACGACACAGGAAATTTAACGTGGTTCACCAACAGTGTGTTGGCTACGTCCACGGGCAGGAAGAGACAGCTTGTATCCAGATTGGAGAGTATGTTTTTACAGCTTGACTAGTAGGGTTTATATAGCTATTACAGAAAAACCCTAACCCTAGCCAATAGTGGGCCAAAAGCCCACCTCAGATTCAAGGCAGCCTAACAAATCTCCACCTTGACTTGAATCACCGGACACCAGATGCACCTTAATGTGCCAGAAATACTCAGATCCTCTTCATGCCTCAGATGTGCCCCTAAGGGCCTTCAACAGCTTAAAACGTTGAGCAAGTCCAAACAATGCTTGAACTTGCCAGGTGGAGCCGACTTATGAATATCCTCCTCTTCAACAACCTGTAGTGCATAGCCAACCATATCCTCAAAGCCATATCTCTTCGGAGGTCCAACACCCACTCTTTTAGCTCTATCAAGAGCTATACTATGCTGGCGTGTTTCTGACAGATGAGAATGATTACCATCTGATTCTGGCATATCAACTTCTCTAACAGCATGTTGATCTTCTCCACCTTGGTGCTGTGATTCACTCTCTCCTGGTGTAATCTGCAGCTCTACGTGTTTATCAACACTACCACTTTGATGCGCAATAGTGGAATTCACAGTGGGTTTAAGTATAGAACTTTCATCAAAGATTACACTTCTGCTATGTATAACTCTCTTCTCAGATGATGACCAAATTATGTATCCCTTAACTCCATCTCCGAAACCAACAAATATACCCTTCTTAGCTCTTGGTTCTAGTTTGCCTTCACTAACATGATAGTAGACAGTGCAACCAAAAACTCTCAGCAAAGAATAACCTGCAGGCTTACCAGACCACACCTCATAGGGTGTCTTCCCGCCAATATCTGTGTGAGGTCCACGGTTAATCAGATAGCACGCCGTGCTTACAGCCTCTGCCTAAAATCTCCTAGGTAATCTGATCAGTCGAGATTTCGACTAGTTAATTGCTCCATACGATGAAGGATATCACTCGTTCTCCCGGCCAATTGTCATTATTTAACCTCTTTTCTAGTGTTTCAGGACATTTATCATATACCTAATACTTTTGGATTGATCCGAAGCAAAGCAAAGCAATTGGTGAAGATTTGAGCAAAAACAGGACAAAACAGGGCAGACAGACCTTTGCGACGTATTATGCATGCCCAGAGCGCATACGGTGTCCAAATGAGTCGAAATTTAGCTTGTTAGAAAGCTAACTCGAAGGACTACAACTTTGTAGTTGACACCAAGAGCAGATTCGAAGGTTTAGACCTCGAAAAAGGCAATGGAAGTCAGGCCCGTGACCACTTCAGGTCACGGGCGTTACGGGCGTCACGGGCCAACTCAGAAAGTTTCGAAAAATTGAAGACCCCGTTACGTCTTGTGACGAATTTGGTCACGGGCGTTTGCCCCGTGACGTCCCCCTATGTCACGGGCGTTACGGGTGTCACGGGCACCGTCAGAAGCAAAATTACCTGCTGATTTCCAAAAATCGATTTTGGGCTTTCTGGCCTTTTTGGGCGAGCTATAAAAGGAAACACGACCAGATTAGACAGGTGTGCTTAATTTGGAGAAGACCTAGCTTGAGAGAAGACAAAGCTTTCATCGTGAGGATCATCGAGCTTCAATCGTTTACGGTTTACTCGTTTCTTTCCTTCATTATACACTATTTTTGGTTTAATCACCATGAATAGTGAGTAGTCTCTTTATTCTGGGATCCTACGGATCCCGTGCTATGTAACTCTAACTCTCATGGATCAATTGAAGTTTTTACTTATGCGATTCGAATATTCAATTTCATTGTGTGCTTAATTTTATCGTTCTATGCTTGTATTTACATCAAAGGGTATGTTTGCATTGGTAGAACGTACTTAGGTTAATTACCGAAAGATTGATGGGTCCTAGGTATTAATCGGATTACATGAAATTGATATTAGGTCATGTTTACATGAATTAATAGGAAAACCTTTAGTTTAATAAATCGAGATCGTTGATAATCCGTGGATGGGCGGCGTTTTGACGATTGAGATTAATCTAGACAATGATCCGTGGATGGGCGGCTTGTCTAGTGTTATTTCGGTTATATTCCATATTCGATAGCATGAATAATTAACGTGACATGATTGCATGATTAGTGGGGTTAGCACGGGTGAAGTATGGATTCTGGAATTCTTTCTTTGATTTAAACACAACCATTTAATTTTCTGTTATTTAATTTCCGCAATTCTCGTGACAACAAAACCTTTTTACAAAATTCATTCGGAATAGCTAAATAGGTCGCACCGTTTGCTAGTACTCACACGCACTGCTCCTAGGATCGACCCTTGGCTTACCAAGGTTATAAATATTGTTTGACTGCAACTTGACCCCTAAAATATATAATTTGACAACTATAAAGGGTTAAAAATACGCGCGTCATAATCCAGCATTAGAGAGCATGCACTGCGCTCTCTCCAACAGAGTTTGATTCATACGTTCTGCCACCCCATTTTGCTGTGGCTTGTCTTTCACAGTGTGATGCCGCGCAATCCCCTCAGTCTTGCAGAACTCATTAAACTCAGACGAACAGAACTCCAACCCGTTATCAGTTCGAAGCCTTTTGATCTTCTTCCCGCTCTGATTCTCCACTAAAGTTTTCCACTGCTTGAACTTATTGAAGGCTTCACTTTTGTGCTTCATCATGAACACCCAAGTCATGCGAGAATAATCATCAATAAATGACACAAAATATCTGTTACCACCAACGGATTCAACACGAGCAGGACCCCAACAATCAGAGTGGATATAATCCAGCGTGCCTTTTATTTTATGAACACCTTTCGGAAACTTGTTGCGGTGCAGTTTCCCAAAGACACAATGCTCGCAGAAATCAAATTTTTTGATCCTGTAGCCACCAAGAAGATCCCTCTTCGACAGAATTTGCATCCCTCTTTCACTCATATGACCGAGCCGCGTATGCCACAACTTAGTCATATCCTCTTTGTGAGCATCAGACGATGCAACAGCTGCATAACCTGTCAGTGTAGACCCTTGCAGCAAATATATGGTACCACGCTTCACACCTTTTAGAACCACCTGAGAACCCTTGCAGACATATATAACTCCACATTTACCTTTGAAACTGAAACCCTTGCTGTCCAGTAGACTCAGCGATATCAGATTCTTCGTCATTTGTGGAACATGTCTAACTTCGTTTAATGTGCAGAAAGAACCATCATGCGTCCGTATCCTGATTGAGCCAATTCCAACAGCTTTGCAGACATCACTGTTGGCCATGGAAACATTACCTCCGTCTATCTGCTTATAAGTAGAGAACCACTCCCTACACGGACAGATATGATACGATGCCCCAGAATCAAGAACCCACACATCCTTGTAGTGTGGTTGTTCATTGGCTACCAAAGCCAAATCTTCTTCAGAATTGATATCATGTTCTGCCACAGCTGCAGAACCATCTCCCTGCTGCTTCTGCTTCTTAGGGCACTCGTTCTTCCAGTGTCCTTTCTCTTTACAATAGTTGCAGACATCGTTAGCTGTAGGACCAGTAGATTTGAACTCCCTATAGTTCGACTTCCTCCTATTCAACTTTCCATGTCCCTTACTCTCGGTAACAGTTAACCCTGATGCCTGATTTTCCACAGCAGAACCAGAAACTTTATGACGAACTTCCCTGGTGTGAAGGGCTGATCTGACATCTTCCAACGACAAACTATCTTTCCCAGCGATAAACAATTCCACAAAATTCTCGTACGACATGTGCAAAGAAACCAACAGAATTAAGGCAGCATCCTCATCATCAACCTTAACATCAATATTACGCAGATCCAATAATATCGAATTCAACTGATCAAGGTGATCTCTAAGAGGTGTACCTTCCTGCATCCGCAGACTGAACAGACGTTGTTTCAAAAGCAACTTATTGGTTAAAGACTTCGTCATATAAAGACTTTCCAACTTCAACCACAGACCAGCGGCAATATCTTCATCAGCGACTTCAGTGATAACGTCATCAGCTAGACACAACATGATTGTTGAATGAGCCTTCTCCTCTAGGCTATTCAACTCTTCGTCATCGGCATCCGCTTTCTTCTTCCCAGACAACGGCGCCCACAGACCCTGCTGCTTCAGCAGAGCTCGCATCTTGATCTGCCATAACCCAAAGCTGTTCCTCCTAGTAAATTTGTCGATCTTCATGTTCATGGCAGCCATCTTTGATGTCGAAATTACAAACCCTAGCAGCAGCAGCAAAACCCAGCTCTTGATATCAGTTTGTTGTGACAGAAGTGATTCGACAACAAAGAATTAGAACGAATAATAAGAAACGACACAGGAAATTTAACGTGGTTCACCAACAGTGTGTTGGCTACGTCCACGGGCAGGAAGAGATAGCTTGTATTCAGATTGGAGAGTATATTTTTACAGCTTGACTAGTAGGGTTTATATAGCTATTACAGAAAAACCCCAACCCTAGCCAATAGTGGACCAAAGCCCACCTCAGATTCAAGGCAGCCTAACAGCGCCTAAACAGACAAGTTGAGATCTTAGAAGAGGTGAATGGCGGTGCGTGCGTTTCAGAGAAACCTAATGACTTAACCAAACCGATTTGTGATGTTGTTCACGACTCATCAGATATATAATTGATTGGGCTTAAATTTAATTATTGGGCTGGTCCATCAAGAAAAGTGCTCACACTTATCATTGATTCATTCTTTGAAATGTTACATGGATTATATTTATGTCTTTATAATTATAAATTGAAAAAGAGATCAAATAAGCATGTACAAATTGTAAATTATTTGTTTTAATGTCAGTAGATCAGGGACTCTGATAATGTTATTTTATAACTATTTCTTCTTCTGTTTTTTAACTTGTATAATATAATTTATATTTCTTAAATAATTTTTATTAATAAATATATAAAAATAAAAAAACTGATTAATCTCCGATTAATCCTTGAAGATATTTTCCGCCCGACTAGCGCCTAACACTTTTTATAACCTTAGTTTCAAATGCATATAATCAATTCGAGAAATTGACTACTGGCAGTGGACGAAGAAGACAACGACGATGACGATTCGATGGGGTTTGAAAGAGGAGGAGTTTTTATTTGTGTTTCTTCTCTCTGCGAAGTTATGTGGCTACGAAATTTGGGAAATTAACATTTTTTTTTAAATTATTTCTTCCAAATCCAATATTAAATATTTATTCCCCAATTTTCTACTTCTAAATCAAAATTAAATAAATGTGAACTATTACTTTTTTTGTATTGATTTAATTTTGATTGGACCCTATGTTATGATGCATGCCTGTGTTTAACGAAATCCTAGCATGTAAGAATCTTTTGGTTTTTCAATCAGGTCCTTGTGGTTTGAAAAGTTACAAAATACACCCTTGTAACGAAAAAAAATAGATAAAAGGATTTGTTTTGGATCATAAGAAACCCATTTTCAAAATCAACTGACAAAACTCAGCTCAGCTCTCTGTTGTAATCAAACTCGAAAGTCGCAATTGTGATACTCGCAGAGATGGCAAACGAGATGAGAGGAGACTCGGATACTGATTCTTATGAAGTTAAGGAGGGTGTTTCTCGGGTGGATTCGATTAAGCCGACTGAAGAAGATAAGGAGGATGGAGAAGAAGAAGGCTCCGAATCGCAGCCAATGGACGACTTGCTTTCTTGCAAGAAACGCCAACTTAAAGATGCTGATGCAATGGATGATCATCCAAAGCGGTATAAAGAATGGGACTTTGGAATCAAGACACCCAGATTGAATGAAACAGATGGTGGCGGTATGGTGACACTGCAAGTTTGGGCAAGGACACTCAAGTTGGGAGTTCAACTGGTTTACTTGCTGGTCAAGTTACTAATGCTGAGAAGAGTCCAGTTGAACAGCATGAGGAAATCAACCCTCCGGAGAAAGACGATTATGATGGTCATGAGCCGCCACCAGACTTGCCAGAGATCATCAGGAAAAACATAGAACGCATGGGCGGGACGGAGCCAGTGCTAGTCATCCAAAAGAGGCTGACCACTACTGATATGAATAAAAATGAGAACAGGCTGATAACCTTGACAGACGATGAGAAGGCATCGCTGGATTGGTACAAGATTGAGACAGTTGTCTTGGATATAAAGGGAAAAGAGTGGACTGATAACCTTCACTTTAAGAAGTGGCCGATAAGACCACCTACTTGGATATACGTGCTGAGCGGTACTGGGTGGATCAAACTGACCTTAGATAACCGTTTGGCTGTTGGGCATTTGGTTCAGCTCTGGGCTTTCAGAGTTGAAGGAAAGCTTCATTTCGCTCTTTTCAAGCTGAATGAAGAAAAAGAATAGCAAGTGTTGATGTTCAAGCCCATGTGTGATCACTGTTGTTGGTAGTTTAGCACCTAAATAGATATGATCCAAAACAACCATTTCAGTTTCAACCTAACTAGATAAGTTTCGGTGTAAGTTTCAATTTCTCAGTGTTTGGGATTTTTGATCCTGAGATTTCACATATATAGGTTTTACTACATTGGATATGGGGGATGGTAATATGATTTAGAAATTAGTTTTGGATGACTTTGGGTTAATTGAGAATGGTGTTTGGATTCGTATTGTTTCTTTTTTTTTTTTTTTTGATAAAGATTCGTATTGTTTCTAATCTTGAAGCATATTGAAATTTGTTTTAGGAAATTGTGTTTTGAACACATTGATTATCCTGTTCGTTGATTTTCATTCTTGAAATGTGATTTTTGGTTTTAGATGTGTGAGAGAATAATACCCCTTTGTTTCTTATTTCGCGCAGTACAGAGGCATTCACTCCTTTCTATATATAAATAATCTCTAACACTCCCCCTCAAGCTGGAGCATATATATCACTCATGCCCAGCTTGCCACAGAGATAATCTATTCTTGTCCCGTTGAGAGCCTTTGTGAACAGGTCTCCTAATTGATCTTCCGTCTTCATATATCCAGTAGCAATGAGTCCTAGTTGGACCTTCTCACTGACAAAGTGACAATCGATCTCAATATGTTTAGTCCGTTCATGGAAGACAGGATTAGACGAGATGTGTAACACAGCCTGATTATCGCACCATAACTTAGCTGGAACCGAGACTTTCAAACCTATCTCAGTTAGGAATTGATGTATCCAAACTATTTCACAAGTGGATGTGGCCATAGCTCTATACTCCGACTCTGCACTCGAACCAGAGACAACCTTTTGCTTCTTGCTTTGCCAGGAGATTAGGTTTCCTCCAAACATAATCCCATAACCAGATGTGGATCTCCGATCTTCTTTGGATCCCGCCCAATCAGCATCCGAGAAACACTCAATGTTTTCATGACCATGACTGCCATACACTATTCCACGTCCAGGTGAGCCTTTTAAAATAACCCAGAATCTGCTCAACTGCTTTCCAATGATCAACCATTGGTGATGACATGTATTGACTGACTACGCTCACAGGATAGGCAATATCAGGACGAGTCATCCTAAGGTAATTTAATTTTCCAACCAACCTTCTATACCGCTCAGGATCATCAAACAACTCTCCACTCTTAGTAAGCTGTAAATATGGAATCATTGGAGTACTGCATGGCTTGGCCCCGATCTTGCCTGTTTCAGAGAGTAGATCAAGTACGTACTTTCTTTGGGATAAGAAAATGCATCTCTTACTTCTACTGACTTCAACACCCAAGAAATACCTCAATCTTCCCAAGTCTTTGGTATTGAACTGAGTCTGAAGGAAGCCCTTCAACGAATCAATGTCTCCAGAGTTACTGCCTGTAATGACAATATCATCCACATACACCACCAACAAAACAATTCCATTCCCGGATTGTTTATAGAAAACCGAGTGATCTGACTTACTCTTCTGCATGCCAAATTTCTCAACTGCTGCTGTGAATGTGCTAAACCAAGCACGAGGACTTTGCTTCAGGCCATACAAAGATTTATGGAGATAACAAACCTTCGCACTCTCCCCCTGAGCAACAAAGCCCGGCTGTTGCTCCATATAAATAGGTTCCTGAAGATCACCATGAAGAAACGCATTCTTAATGTCCAGTTGATGAAGCGGCCAGTGATGGGAAGCAGCTAGAGAGATCAGCAGTCTGATAGAGGTCAATTTGGCGACAGGAGAAAAAGTATCAAAATAATCAATGCCATATGTCTGAGAGTAGCCTTTAGCAACAAGGCGAGCAACAGAACCATCAGGATTGACCTTGACTGTAAACACCCATTTACACCCAATGGAGCGTTCGCCAGGAGGAAGATCAGCTAAAACCCAAGTACCATTAGCATCCAAGGCATTCATTTCCTCTACCATTGCATCACGCCAACCAGAATGGGCCAAAGCTTCAGACACAGAGTTAGGAACAGAAGCAAGAGAAGCAACAAGACAACGAGATGATTCTGATAGTCGATCATAAGACACAAAAGAGGAAATAGGATAAGTGCAAGCGCGCGTACCTTTACGAAGAGCAATGGGAAGATCATCACTCAGAGGCGGATCTAAGGACGAAGATATTGGCGCATCGGAGGTAGTGGGCTGCACATTCGAAATCACAGTTACCTCAGGACGTGGCCGACGAAAGTAAGTGTGTATTATTGGAGGCCGGACAAGAGGTGGGACAGGAGCAGGAGGTGTAGTGTTTGTGGGAAACATATACAAAAGAAAATCATCATCAGGCTCCCCCTGACGAGGAGCAGGAGATGAAAAAGGAGTACGCTCAGAAAAGACAACATCAGCAGACACGACATATCTCCGAAGATCAGGACTATAACATCGATACCCCTTCTGGACACGAGAATAACCCAAGAATATACACTAAGAGATTTAGGATCAAGTTTGGTGAGATGAGGACGAACATCCCGAACGAAACAAGTACACCCAAAGATCTTAGGGGCAATGGGAAACAGAGACGAAGATGGACATAAAATACCCAAAGGTGACTCACCCGAGAGAACAGTAGAAGACATCCGATTAATGAGAAAACAAGCGGTGGAGACGACATCTACCCAGAATTTCTTAGGAACCTGCATTTCAAACAACAAAGCTCGAGCGGCTTCAAGAAGATGACGATTTTTTCGCTCAGCAACCCCATTCTGAGATGGAGTGTCAACCACAAGAGGTTTGGTGGAGAATGCCATATTTTTGCATAAATTCATGAAATGGAGCAGATAAATACTCCTTAGCATTATCACTTCTCAAAATTTTCACAGGAACCCCAAATTGAGTCTGTATCTCAGCACAGACGGAAGAGAAATGTTGAAACAACTCAGAACGATTTTTCATGAAATATATCCAAGTCATACGAGAAAAGTCATCAACAAAAGTAACAAAATACCGAAATCCAGGGACCGAGGGAACATGACAAGGTCCCCAAACATCAGAATGAACTAACTCAAAAGGAGCACTGGCACGGTTATTGACTCTGGGACTAGAGCTAAGACGATGATGCTTAGCAAACCGATAGGACTCACATTCTAAAGATGACAGACTCGAAAATTGAGGACAAAGCTTCCTCAAAACAGAGAGAGACGGATGACACAGCCGACAATGAGCAACAATCGGGGCGGCAGAGCTGGTGCAAGCAACATACTTTGGTAACTGTGAATCCAGAATATATAGGCCAGCCGACTCACGCCCCTTACCAATAATCTTCTTCGGCGACAGATCCTGAAAAACACAATGGTTAGGAAAAAATGTATCACAACAGTTTAGGGAGCGGGTAAGGCGGCTAACAAAAATTAAATTAAAGGATAATTTAGGAAGGCTGAGAACAGACGTCAAAGACAAAGAAGAAGTTGGTTTAACAGTACCCGAGCCAACAACAGGAGATTGTGTACCATCAGCCAAAGAGACAGGCGGATTAGAGTGATGAGGTGTAAATGAAGAGAAAAGGGTGGGATTACCTGTCATGTGGTCTGTGGCACCAGAATCAATGACCCATTGAGGAGACGTGGAAACAAGACAGGTGGTGGAGTTACCTGACTCAGCAATTGTAGCAGAAGGTCATTCAGCCAGGCCCCGCAGATGAGCATACTCAGCTGCTGAAAGTGTGACAGGAGGGCTAGAAACCACATTAGCAGATGGTGCCCGCTTTTTCTTGGGACAAGAGTTCTTGAGGTGGCCAATCTGATGGCAATAGCGACACTCAGCCAAGGCAATCCAATCAGGACGATTCGCCGAAGAACCACTAGAACCCTTATAGGAGAAATTCCCAGAGGCCTGAGGACGGCGACCGACAAAGGCAGATGAAGGCAGCGGAGGTGAGGCACGCGGCTCAGTGTGAAGCACTCGACGAAAGGCATCTTCCAACGAAGCAACTTTAGAGTCAGAGAGGATTTGAGATTTAGCAGTCTCAAACTCAGAGGGCAAACCAGCTAGAAAACTCATGAGTGCCATCTTCTCACGCTGAGCATGCTGAATAGCAATATCCGGACTAAAGGGGAGGAGCTCATTCAATTCCTCATATATATTTTTGAACTCCGTAAAGTAGTTAGTAAGAGATTGGTCACCCTTTTCCGGTCTATAGAATGCCTGACACACAGTGTACATACGAGAAATATTCCCCTTTCCAGAGTATAGAAACTCTAGATAGACTAGGAGAGCCTTAACAGTGCGACAGTGGGAGACTAAGCGTATAACAGAAGCATCAATAGAATTTTGAATCTGCAGGACGAGACGGGCATCATCCCGTAACCAGGGCACCTTATACACAGCATCAGAAGGAGGGTCCTCCGTCATATGAGGGTCCATAGAGACACTCAGCAGATATAACTCGATGGTGTTGCGCCAATCCAAATAATTGGAAGCAACAAGTTTGTGATCTGTGATTCTGGGCAGCACAGGGACAACCTCAGGAGCCTTCTTCGAGCCATCCTCCACAGCAGGCCTCAAGGTATCGTCAGCCATAAGGTGCGGAAGCAAATCAGAGAAAAAAAACGAACAAACTGGGACGAATCGAGAGCAGAGAGGCGAGACGAACGGGATGGCCGGGAGCAGGGAACTGACGGGACTAGAGAGCGGACGTGAGCAGGAAACGGGACGGCCGGGAGCAGCGAAACGGGACTGGCAGCCGAGAACGAACCGGTGGCAGAGTTTCTCAAAGCCCTAGAACCTCGCTCGATACCATGTGAGAGAATAATACCCCTTTGTTTCTTATTTAGCGCAGTACAAAGGCACTCACTCCTTTCTATATATAAATAATCTCTAACAAGATGATTGAGAAGTGTTTAATTATCATGGTAGTTGTTGTGTTTGGATGGAGGATTATTTTGATTCTTCAAATGTAAAAACCAAAAAAATGGGAATTCAGAATTGGAAAGGAAAAATTGTACGTTTTGGTTGATTGAAATGTTTGATTATCATGTTCGTTGTTATAGTTGCGATGATGTTAGGGGGTTCAATGATGAATTTGGATGATAATGATGATGTACATGATCAATTTGGACAACCTCTATTATGTTCTTTGATGATATCAAATGGTGATAATCAATTAGGACAACTTCTATTACGTGCTTGACGATGTTGTTGTATGAAAACTATTAACAATAAATAAGCAATACAGCCATGAAGGGTCGCCAGATGGTGGCGGTATGGTGATGCTATCAAGTTTGGACAAGGACGCGCCAGTTGGGAGTTCGACTGGTTTACTTGCTGGTCAAGTTACTAATGCTGAGAAGGGTCCAGTTGAACAGCGTGAGGAAATCAAGCCTTGGAAGAGGAAAGATAATGGTCCTGAGCCGCCGCCAGACTTGCCAGAGAACTTCAGGAAGAAGATAATAGACTTGGGCTGGACGGAGCCAGTGCTAGTCATCCAAAAGAGGCTGCGCAAATATGATTTGGAAAAAGATAACGGGCTATCAGTTCATAAAAGCAATCTAAAGAATGAATTCTTGACAGACGAGGAGACGAAATTTCTGGAAAGAGAATTTTCCGTGGTAGCGTCCGAAGCCACTCTCTCTCCAACTCCGCCAAAAGGCAGTGTTTCCGCAATATACTGCCATGGGTTATGAACGATGTTATAATGAGTGGGTATATAACGACATTTTAGTGGATAGGTGGAGTGGACATACTTGTACGATTGCGTCATTGGATGTAACACTCCCCGAGGAGGTCTCTGACAATATCCGCCTCTTTAGGTTATCATCGTTGGTGAAGGCATAAATGGCAAGTGGCCGAGGTCTGGCATTGATGAACTCTACGCTGTCCTCGATTTTATCCAGCCGCGTTGAAAATCATTCAGTAGGATAATCAGAAATGAACAGTAACAAATTGTTAGAAATGAAAAACTGTATTTAAGTAGGTAGCTCGGTCTTACAGTTATTATGGGAAGAAATGAACCAAATATTTCTTCTGTCATAATTGACGACTCGAGCTGTGGATCTACCATAATTGTAGGTTCAATAAACCTGCATGACATATAAGGCAAACATGAACTTCGAAATGAAAAAGAAAAGTGCAGGCTATTGAGGAGCGTGATGGGGAGATCTCTATACAGTTTATCTTCATCAAACGAGCCACCATAGACAATGGTGGATTTTGAAATAAGGATCATCCATGAGCTTCCTCAGCCGAGAAAAATTGTGCTTATTGACTATTCTGGACAGTGTTAAGCTCTCTGGGATTTTCTCCGAACGTTTATTTTATTTTTGTCTTCAATAACTCAACCTGCGAAATCAAATATGCCCATGTTAATCAAATGTGACCTAATACAACTTGTCAAGACCAATACGAAAATTTCATGTCATTGTTCACCAGTTCAGACACATGTTTCTTCTCGACTAAGTCGTAGTCAACTGCAATGCATGCTTGGCCTGCACAGGATCCAAATTTGGCTCCAAGCAGCCTACTTATAGCAGTCTGCATTAGTTTCAAGATCTAATATCAGTAAGATCAAATGTGTGATAACTAATTTGGTTAGAAACAAATATTACCTTCTTTTCCCAAGAACTAGACAAATAATCAAAGACTGCAGGACATTTTCCACCCAACTCGAGACATGCTTGGCTGCTGCAGCCATTACAATTTTCCCAACCTTAGGACTTCCTGATAATTGGTCACATTTAACCATCAGAACTTAATCAAACAAACAAGGTTCTCATGTTCTTTTATGCAGGTCAATTTTGGTTCAACATATAGCATCAGCAGTTAAGAACTTACCAGTAAATAAAATTTTATCCCATTTGAGCTCTAGAAGTTGTTTCCCAACTTCCGCATCACCCTGAACCTATGTAGCACGGAAACCGCAAGAAACCGCAAATCCAAAAATAAGGAAAAAAGAAACCGCAGGAAACCGCTGTAATAAATATATAAATAATTTTATTTTTTAAAAAATAATCAAATTTTAGTTTAATTTATCATTTTACTTCATTTTTTCGAAAATTTTCCAAAATAAAATGCAAAATTAGGTTTCCAGAGGTTTCTTGCCATGTTCTAGAAGTTTCTGATACGTTGACCGTTTCAGAAACGGTCAACTAAGGTTTCCGGAGGTTTCCAGGTTTCCGAAACGGGTACCTTACCCATGTAGAGGTTTCCGTGCTACATAGCCCTGAACTACCTTGATGGCATTTGGGTCCAAATAAGCTGGAATCAACTCAGCCAGTAGGGCAGACGATGAAGGAGATAATTCTGATGGCTTTATAACTGCTGCATTACCTGCAGCTACAGCCCCAATGAGTGGTTCAAGAGACAGTCCTGTCCAGATCTATCTTTTGGTCAGCAAATCACTCTGGGGATTTCGATGTTCGTAGTGCTTATAGTCTGATGAGGCAGATTAAACATGAAGGTCGAGGAGAAGCCGTTGGTTGTTCGGACCTGTCTCAATCTCAGAAATTTTGGGCAGATTACTGGAAAATGGCAGTTCCCAGAAAAGTTAAAATTTTCGGGTGGCGTGGCTGTCATGAAGCTCTCCCAACTGGTGTTAGCTTGCATAGGCGTGGTATGATAAATAATGTTGGTTGCGGAGAATGTGGCTTCCATATAGAGTCCTACTCTCATGTCTTTCTGCATTGCTGGTTTGCAAGAGCTGTTTGGAACCGTTTAGGGCTGACAGAGCTGTGTGAGTTGCCAACCTCTGTTGGTTTTGCGGACATAATCCATTATTGCTGGAAATTTCTCAATCGGAAGAGGAGACAATTGGTTTTAGTTACCCTGTGGATGATCTGGTATAAACGAAATAAAAGGAAACATGAAGAGAGTGATATCAGTGTTGATGAGCTTGTTTTCAAAGCCACTAATCTGTCCAGATCCTTCGAGCAGTACGAATTAAAGTATTTGTCAAGTTTACAATATCTTTACTGCTCTGATTTTGAATGGGAAAAACCTCCTGTTGGGTATTTAAAAGTTAATTGCGATGCTGCTTGGAATGAGTCTGCAGGAGGCGGTATTGGGGTTGTAGTGAGAGACAGTAGCGGTCTTATCTTGGCAGTTCGAGCCATTGTTGAAGCGTCTAGTCACAACAGTGTGGAATGCGAAGGTCTTGGCTTACTTGAGAGTTTCAAATTGGCAGAAAAGCTTAACGCTGACAAGGTCATCTTCGAATCAGATTGTGCTGATATTGTGAAATGGTTGAACATATGTCCAGATGCTAATGTTGTTCACGAAGAATGGTTTAAAAGTTGCTTGCAGTTTCTTCATCGTCATTTGAAGTGGAAAGTTTTCCTTATACGAAGAGAGGCAAATATCGTCGCAGACCAGCTGGCTAAGCGCGTTTTAGATTTGAATTGGTGCTGGACGAGACTAGATTGTTGTCCAAGAGTTTTGTGTTCATCTAGTTGAGCAAGTCCTCTCTTTTTGTTGTTGTAGCATTGTTGCTGCCTCTATCAAAAAAAAAAAAAGAGACAGTCCTGTCCAAAATGAATTTAACAGTCACTTTCCGCATTCAATATGTACAAATTAGATGCACTTAGCCAACACTAAACAATATATTTGTATACCGAACGGCAAGTTCCAAGAAGATATACTAAGGACAAGGCCAAGAGGCTCAGGCACTGTATGGGCTGTCGTTATGCAATAGTCGGTAACTTCGCCTTTTGTCATAGGGGTCAACAATATTATTAAATCACCACATTCTTGAGATGTAATCATATGCGTTCCATTTCAAAAATAACAATGAAACTTATAGAAAAGATAAAGAACTGAGCTCACCCTTGCTGGTGACATCCACTGTTTCAAGGAGCGGAGCGGAGCGCAACATCAACACTCTTTACGAGGACTCATATCTGCATACTCCACGAGAAAACTTAATTACAGGCCACGAACAAAAAAAACAAAATCATTTTATTTAGTCCAAGGTCTCATAAGAATTCAGAAGCTGCGGTTGTCACAAACCAGAAAATGTACAAATATGACTAATCCATAATGAAACAGAGATATATTAGCATACCTCATCGCGGTATGCCTCAACATGATGCTTCCCCAGGTGCTTCTTAATTGCTTAATAAATCTCTCCTTCCTTTTCTTTCTTCAAGTAGCTTACCCAGCCCCAAAAGCTGAGCTCTTCTCCATGACTCTTCCTTCGACTTTCCACTTTTGTAGTACTCTCGCAATGCTTTCACGTCCACTTCAAGCTCTAACTTAGCTCCCTCCAGACCCATTTTCGGCTTCTTTGAAGTATGGTAAACAGTGTTGTTAAAGTTACTGAATTTGGTGTCTATCCAATCTCTAAAGTGGAGTGATCCCAATTCAAATGCCGAGATTTGTATATATTGGCATAAATTGGGGAGTACTGAAGAATGACCTATCATTTTAGGTCTGATTGAGGGATCATAAATAAGTCCACCTAATTCCTGTGCATCTAAAATTGGATCATATTAAGGGCAGTAGGTCCTCTAGCTAAATGCATATGTATGCATATGTATGTACGCTCTGATTATTGACGCAGTACAATTCAATCTCTAAAAAAAATCCCCCAGAGCACTAAATCCTTATCAGGTAACTCTGTCAACATTTGGTGGCCTGAACTTTTGGATAGAAATTATTCAGCAAAATTGATGTTATCAGCAAGTATAGCAACTGTGCAGACTGTAGATCTCCATTTAAACCATGATATGTACCTCTCTTACGCCATAACCAAAGATCTTTGCTCTCCCTTTGGATCATGGAAAATATAATTGAAAGAAAATGAAACAAAAAATAAATAGAAAAACATTTCTCATGGAAAATATGATTGAAATTTGAAAAGTTCAGCAAAAGTAAATGTAGCAAGTGACTTGAGAAGAATGACCAACTTTATTCTTTTCCCCCTATTCGCTGAATTTGAAAGCAATACTCTAAAAGGGACGCCTGGTCCCTTTTCGATAGGCTTAGAGGCGGTGCCCTCATGCTAGATGCATAACAAAACTCCATGTTCGTCATGTATCTGCCAGCTTAACAAACAGTAGACTACTTATCTTCTAAGACTTGCATTGCTTACATTATATTGTTATACTTGCGGTTACATAAACCTTTATATTTTATGTCACAATAAATGTGACATGATGGGGTTTTCATCGTATGGTTATACATGAACGAGCACTTTACCGAACAGATGGCTCGGGGCGGTAGGCCTCTGAAATTTACTAACCTAATAAATACAACAGAAACAGCTCATTTATCAAATACAGATAAACTTGTTATCAAACCCACTCAAGGCACGTCAAATCCGAATATTATCAGAAGACTAGCGAGTTGCAATCAAATGGCGCCACAGTCATGTTATCGTCATGACACAAGTGTGCAGACTTGTAGAGAAAACAGGGGACTAAGATGTATGTTTGTCATAAACTGCAATCTGCAAACTCCTTATCATGCATATATATATACAGAAATAAATGCTTACTGAATCATGCATTCATGCTACTTTCAACAAACATGCATACATGTATGTTTAGAATTGTATAATCAACTTACAAGTCATGATTGCTTCAATAATTATTTATCTGGTCACGCTGCCTTAACTGCTGATGCAGCAACACCCCTCTGGTCACATTTGGGAAGTTTATAAGCACCTTCTGACCTGCATTATATTCCACTCCAGCTGGCATTTATTTGGATTTCATGCACAAATTTTTCACAGTACTGGATTGCAATTTCAGTGTTGGAAGAAGCTTAACTGGTCATGGTCAATAAATCAAAAAAAGGTGTGGCAGAAGTTAGTGTGTGTTGAGTAATACATCATCATACCAAAGGTACTAATAACCAGCAATTAATAACCGCACCTTGTAAATTGATCGATCATTGTTGGCATACTAGTAACAGGCTGCCTCATTCCCACTACTACTCCTTCAGCAGAAAAAGAAGATGAAATTCGTGCAACATTAACTTGAATCAACAAATCTACACTCCCCTTCCCTTTTCCGAATCGACAGGAAACTCACTCCCATCCATCCTTTCACAATTGCGAGAAATGAATCTCCAGAATTGAGAAAAACAATGGACGTCAATCCCGATTCCCGATCAAGCACGCCTATCCGTTGCTGAGTTTTAAGAGTAAAAAACACAAGCAGAAGAAGACGAGAGAGTTTCCCACAATGTACGCTTTTGGCTACTAATGATATGGGCCTGGCGCTGTTTGGTTATGATGATGAGCCCCGGCCCAAACCGACCGTTAGGGTTAGTACTTCACCAACCATCATCGATAATTTTTTTTCTTAAACCCTAAAATCTCGAGAGCAGCTCGAGCACTGCTACTGAGTCGACCGTCTTCACTTCCTCAATTTCGTCCGGTAAGCCTGCTGATTATCGTAGTCGTTTCTGAAATTTGTATTTACTGTTTTGCTGCTTGAATTTGATATCAAATGTCTTTTGAGATTGTTTTGATGTGAATGTCTGTAGGTGTTGTGGAGAAACTGAAATCATGGTGCAGTACAATTTCAAACGGATAACTGTGGTGCCTGCTGGCAAGGATTTCATTGATATCATCTTGTCTCGGACTCAAAGGCAGACACCTACAGTTGTGCACAAGGGTTATGCTATCTCGCGTCTCCGTCAGTTTTATATGCGAAAGGTGAAGTATACACAGACAAATTTTCATGAAAAGCTGTCAACTATTATTGAGGAATTTCCTCGTTTAGATGACATACATCCTTTCTATGGTGACCTTCTCCATGTCCTTTATAATAAGGATCATTACAAGCTTGCCCTTGGCCAAGTTAACACTGCTAGAAACTTGATTAGCAAAATTGCAAAAGATTATGTCAAGCTGTTGAAATATGGAGATTCGTTGTACCGATGCAAGTCTCTGAAGGTTGCCGCTCTTGGACGTATGTGTACTGTGATTAAAAGGATTGGTCCTAGTTTGGCGTACTTGGAGCAGATCAGACAGCATATGGCTAGGCTTCCGTCTATTGATCCAAACACAAGGACTATTTTGATTTGTGGATACCCGAACGTTGGGAAGAGTTCGTTTATTAACAAAATCACTAGGGCTGATGTCGATGTGCAGCCTTATGCTTTCACTACAAAATCACTGTTTGTTGGTCACACTGATTACAAGTATCTGAGGTACCAAGTGATTGACACGCCGGGTATTTTGGATCGACCTTTTGAAGATCGTAACATCATTGAGATGTGTAGTATTACCGCCTTGGCACATCTTCGTGCTGCTGTACTGTTTTTCTTGGATATTTCAGGGTCCTGTGGATACAGTATTGCCCAGCAGGCTGCTTTATTTCACAGTATAAAATCGCTGTTCATGAATAAACCTTTGATTATAGTCTGCAACAAGACTGACTTGCAGCCTCTTGATGGTATTTCTGAGGAGGACAAGAAACTCGTTGCTGAAATGAAGAATGAAGCTATGAAGACCTTAGTAGGGCAGGGTGGTGAAGCTACAAGTGATGAAGGGGTGCTCTTGACCATGAGCACATTAACTGAAGAAGGTGTTACTGCTGTGAAAAATGCGGCATGTGAGAGACTACTGGAGCAGAGAGTTGAGCTGAAGATGAAGTCTAAAAAGATCAAAGACTGCTTGAACAGGATCCATGTTGCCATGCCAAAGCCACGAGATCAGAAGGAGAGACCAGCTTTTATACCTCAGATTGTGTTGGATGCTAGAGCTAAGGAATCATCAGACCAAGAGAAGCGAAAACTTGAAAAGGATTTGGAGGACGAGAATGGTGGTGCTGGTGTGTACTCTGCTAGTTTGAAGAAGCACTACATTTTGGCGAACGATGAATGGAAGGAAGACATCCTACCGGAAATTCTGGATGGGCACAATGTTGCTGATTTCATTGATCCTGACATATTGTTCCGTCTTGAGGAATTGGAGAGGGAGCATGGGCTTCAAGAAGAGGTCGAGTCGGATGATGAGATGGAAGATCAGGCATTGACCCCAGAAGAGCAAGAAGCATTAGCAGCAATCCGGAAAAAGAAAAGTCTGCTTGTGAAGGAGCATCGAATCAAGAAAAGCACTGCAGAGAGCCGGCCTACAGTACCTAGAAAGTTTGACAAGGAAAGGAAGTTTACAAGTGAAAGAATGGGAAGGCAGCTCTCTGCACTGGGTATAGATCCTAGTGCAGCTATTGACAGAGTTCGCAGCAAGTCAAGGGGGCGCAAGAGAGAAAGGTCAGTTGGCGGGGACGATGAAGACCAAATGGATATTGATCAGCAATCAAACAAGAAACAGAGGATGAGATCTAATTCAAGATCAATGTCCAGGATGTCCAGGCCACCAACTGAATTTCAACCCGGAGAGGGATACAAGGACAAGGAACAGAAGGGCAAGGCTCTCAAATTATTTAAGAACTCTGCACAGAAGAGGAATAAGGATGCTCGACGTGGAGAGTCTGACCGAGTTATTCCTACTCTTAAGCCAAAACATCTGTACTCTGGGAAGCGCTCGAATGGAAAAACAACCAGGCGCTAGGTATGCATTTCTCGCTTTGCACTGGGTACCCTTTTCTTTCAGTTTTTAGTTCGCTATTGCTTGATTGTATATTTGCTACATGACAAAACATGTGCAGAAAACTCAAATTTGATGCTTTTGTTTCTAGATTGTTAAAGGACACTTCAGTTGCTTGTTGATTGTAAATGGATACTACGCCTTCATTTATTTGTATTCAGAGGATATGTTACCAAGATGGTATGCCCTTCTAATATGCCTACCAGCTTGGTTTCTATTCTTGATGTTGGTCCTTTTAAGTCAACTTGGTGAGTCGCAGATCTTTGTTTTCTTGTTTCTCTGTAACATTAAGGTTTCTTATGGCATGTGATTTCAATGAAGCAACGTGTATTATTGAAATGAAGTCCGTCTGCTATATGCTGCTATTTGTCAACTATGATTCATGTGATTTTATGTTTACGCCTATATGTGTTTTTGTGGTTGTTGGGTTAGTTGTTTTGTGTCCTAATCCTGCTTATATAGTCCTTGTGGAATAGTATCAAAAAATAGGTTGTGGGTTCGGTTGGATAATCTTGCCATGTATGCGGCAAGTATGCAGACAGTCATTAGGCCCGCTGTGCTTCAACAGAGCCTGCCATCACCATTGCATCCAGTATACTGCAATATGTTGTGTTGCTCCCAAATAATGTGTATTTTTGATCCACTTTGCAGGAAAACATGTACCTCCACCTCAAGGCGCCACCCGTCACAAAACTCACCAAGTATCACAAGCTCCTCAATACAACTATGCTGGAGAAAGCTAGCCCCTGTTGTCACTGTGGTTTCATTCGCTATCAGAGTTTTATTTTGCTTCCAGTTTTGTTCTACAAACTTCAGTTGGCCAATCATTTGCTTGGGCATGAACCCAGATTGAAGCTTTGTCACATGTATTGGAGTTTTATATTTATTTGGAAAATAGTTATGTTTCTATTTCTATGTATCTGCTGATTCTTTTTTGTTGTTGTCCTTTAGAGCATATACACAAAGCATGTGTCCAACAACTGGGAAAAGTCTTTTATTTCTGTCGTTCTTTTGAAAATATCGCCTGTCCTTCCTTGATGGTGATGATGAGTAAGGTCCCTTATCTATTCCCCAATTTATATTAGTACGAGATCCATCCTATGCGTTCCTGTCATCTAGCACTGCAGTATCTCGGGAGGAAAAAGCATCTGGAGCAGGAACTTGAGAACTTTGATCCAAAGCTGCAAGCAAGGATTGATCCACATATACGATATCTGGAAAAGATATGAAATGTGCTCAGAAAGAAGACAACCTAACATAACCTGATACTCTTGGAATCACTCACTACTAACCTATGTTCTCGATGGGCTATCAAGTCCTCAATGGGCCCTGAAGATAGAACTTCATATAGATCTACAAAGCAAGGGATGGCAAGCTATGTGGCCAAACTAACTATATCTGCCTGGTTGATGAGAAAAAAAAATAGCTAGTAGGCACAGCCATGATCCCAAGGATTCCAAAAAGCATCATTCCCCCCCCCCACCTTCTGACAACCCTGACTTGAACCTGAGAGGAGGTCATCTGATAAACTCTCTCCTCCGACTGTATTTCATTAATCATGCCTTGCATCTTTTCCAGCTCCAGCTGCAAATAAGCCTAGGAGTGGGAATTGCAAAAGGGTGAAGCTTCATGCTGAGAAGTGTATGAATTGATGAGAGGTCAGCACAGAGACTGCGGAACTCAGAAGTCATTTCGTGAGCCAAGCTTGACCACTTGGCTTGTCTTTGAACAGCCGACTCGACATTATTCAGAAACATCTGCCTTTCCAGTGCTATTTTAGCCTATCAAATGTGGGCAGGTAAAATTAAAAAGTGGAGGGAACATTGTTCTCTGTGCACGTTAAGGCAATATTATTATTACCCTTTACAACAGGAAGTAAGGCGGATGCATGTGAAATTTCCTGATCGGTCAGTAATGCTGGTAGAGGATTTAATGCAACATCAGACACCAAGGTTCTGCGGTGGACCTCTCTCAATGCAAGTTGCCACAAAAGGTGGTCAACAAATCTGCAGTTAGCTAAAAAAACATTGTAGACTGCTTGTGCATGCCCAAAAATACAAAGCTGCAGACACAATAGAATCAAATGATAACTAATGGTAGGCTACTTAACATTAATATCTATCTACACAACTCATTAGTAACTGCACGCTGATAGCATTTATCTCTCAACTATATTAATTTGAATATCTCCTTGCACTAAGAGTAAAATCAAAAACAAAAGCATCCAGCATAAGAACCAGACCTTATCCCGCAACAATTAGCCAATGCAGACACCCTGGCGCTACACTTTGGAATCGCTCCTTGTTCCTCCAACTCACTTATAACTCCAAGCACAACCTAAATCAAATCAATTCAACGTAGAACAATCACCACCAAATTCAATATCAAAAAAAAGCAAACTTGCTGACACATATAAAAAAAGGAAAATCAAATGTTGCTTTCCATGTCACCTTGCGAAAATCCATGGACTGTCCAGCATCACAAATAGGCCAAACGCTATCAAAATCCTACATTTAACCAATCAATAAGATGACGATGCGCAAAAACCCTTCAGCACATTTATGCACAGAAAAGTTGAGATGTGCGCGAACCTTAGGGGATTGAGCTGAACCACGAATGGAAGATAAGAGGAAAGGGAGAAGCTGCTCTCCCAATTTGATGTTGGAATGACGGAACAAGGCAACCCTAGGAATGCCGTTGAAGGCGCCGATCCCGATGGATCAAGCCCTAACAAGAAACAGCTGGTGTACATGGCGCTTCCTCTCCATTGCCGTTTCGACCACCGCATTCTTCTTCTTCTTCAATTTGTTCAATCTATCTACAAAGCATATTTTTGATGTAAAATATATAGTTTGTCAAAGTTGGATTATAATTCGTCACCGAGAAATCAAAAGTACGACATAGTTCATTACGAATAGTTTATAATTCGTCACTTGAAAATTAACTATAAACGAAATTTAATCTCATCAGTCCACCAGATCCTTCTTCTTAAGCGTGTTTCACATTTAACACATTGTTTAAAGAAGCGCCTAACACCTAGTCATCCATATGTAGATTTGTTTTGATACATTTAGCATCTAAGAGTCTTTCGAAACTCTTCCGAAAAGCGCCTCATTCAACCTGAGGTCCTCAGATGGACCAAAGTGGGCACAGAGTAACCGCTCTTTAAAAAGGCGACTTAAGTACAAAGCTTTCATGAAAATTAATAGAGAGTAGTCCCTCAGTGGATCATAGTTGACGTAAGGCAAATGCGCTCTTGAAGAAAGCATCTTAAGGGAAAATGCTTTTAAGTAAAGGCACTTTTTATGAAACCACTTGGGAAGTGGAAACCGAGTAAAGTGTTGTATGCAACAACGCTTAGTTGATTTCACTTCAAATAGTTGTCCCGAACAATAGTTTAGTACTACCACTAAACCCAAATCTGAAACAACCTGCAAACAAAAAATGAACATACAAGCCATGTCCATATCAAATATTTACTTACAACAGAAGATCAACATGCATCAAACATATTTGATAATACCATGTAATAAAAGTTTCCAAAGTTACACGATGACAACATGTAGCATAAATGATCATCGGTGCAAACCAAAAAATATGATTATATTAAATTAGATCGACAAATGGACAATATATCTATATTCCTGTGTAAAACGTTGGGTTGTCTTTTTAGGGCGTGAACACTTTCTTCGCGTCGAAGTCATTTGTGATGTTGCTTGAGTTACTTGACAAGGGCGAGTATCAGAGTTATGTTGAATCTGATCTCTTTTGAATGGGAAGTAATCTTCTTCATTTGAGTCTACATTAATATAAGAATACAATGTTAGATAATAGATATTAAAAAAAATAGATTTGTCTATTGTACCAAATTCATATTTTAGTAGAGGTGCACATTTGTGCAGGATCAATATCTAAATAACATTTTACCTGAGCAAAATCTATATGAGTAGCATGAAACAAATCATGAATTACTTTCTTCATTGGGGTGTCAGAAGTTTTAAGAAACTATTTACCCATTGGTTTACATGTGCAACGCCACCTATGAACACACATATTTCTAGTCAGTTGTACATTTAACAAATATCAACACTTATATTATAAGGGGAGCGCTCAGTTGAGAACTCTTAAAAATTCGAGAAGTTGAAAATACAAATCTCACCATTAGATCATGATGCATCTTTGAATCTACATGTGACACATGTCCAAAAAATAAAGTAAAAACAGTGACTTTGACTTTGCATTAAATATATCTTGGAAAATGCAAATGGGACGTGTCACCAGCTCACCACCAAAAAGACTTAATGATGCATTTTGGAAGGTGAAGATTGGGATCTCAAGTTCTCATTTGAACGCTCCTCTACATTATAATATATAAATACAGGAAAATGATCAGGTACAAATTTGATATTTTGGTACAAAATACAAACTAATCATAGCCCTTGATCTTGTGATTTGAAAATTTTCAGTAGACAAAGCTACAAAAATTGATTTTTCAAATGAGCACCTGAATGTTTATTCGATTACAATACGCACTTCAATCGGTAACATGAATTCAAAACTAAGGGAAGAAGAAGTGATCAACCGATGGCCACCACCGGCGTCAAGTACCGATAATAACATTTTTCAATACCTAGGAGCTTTATGGGTTTGAAAAGGTAGATATATTGGATCATGACACAAAAGCCGGTGCATTTGAGCAATATTAGAGCATCTGCACACATGTAAAAATTCAGTATGTGAGCTTAACGGTTTGTCTATCTCTAAAGTAGCTGTTGTAGGAGGTGCTGTTTCAGCAGCTGAAACAGCAACTGCTGCTCAAAAACAGCACAAACAGTAACAGTTTGTGTCTATCTCTAAAGTAGCTGTTGTAGCTGGTGCTGTTTCAACGGCTGAAACAGCAACTACTGCTCAAAAACAGGCACGAACAGTAACAGTTGCTCCTTCGACACCTACTAAATTTTTACACGATATCCTTTTGATTTTTATTTGTCCAAAATCTTGGGAGATGCCGACTGCAACTTTCAATGAACCGTTTCATGCCCAGCTGGCTGAGAATCCCAACTGCTAGTAATCATGAATCATGTAGATTCAAGGGGAACCAGTGCTTAAATCATCAATCAATGGACCAAGCATGTGGCAGGCATCACATGTTGGCAACTGGGATTCTTAGCATGTGTATTGAGTTTGGCGACAGTACTTTGTGCAACCAAATGTCCATCCTAAGTATTAGCAATCTGCGCTTCCACACTCATCCCGGGAGAGCAGCTTTACGAGTTACTCTATATAAACATGATGTTGATTAGCAGGATAGCACACCAAATGACACAGGTCGCTTATTGCTGATGTAGTCAAATTGTCAATAACTGTTCTGGTACATGTGAAACGGTACATACATGTAAACGTTCAAATGGAAAGATGGTTGGTGACAGGCATCCTCTTTTGCAAATCATTTAGCTTTTGATGCCTGCTCAACACTCTTTCGCAGAAGGGATATTACTTGAGCGGGTTCAGGGGCTCCGAAAACTGAACTACCAGCAACAATACAATTTGCTCCAGCCGAAGCAGCTTCATCTATGGTGGAAGGACCCAACCCGCCATCCACCTGCACAACACGGTTGAAAACTCTGGTTAGTCATCTCGATCATTGGGAGAAGTAGAGCAGCCACTCTTGTGAACTGATGGCTCGTGTTAATACTCCCTTGCAAGATCTCATGTAACAATAAGCTTGTTTTTTTTTTTTTGAATAAAGATGAATTCATTAGTCAAAAGATGTACAACTGCCCTAAACAGAAAACCAAACAAGATGCCGGAGCATCCTAAAGCCTAACAGAACCTATCAAAACAAAGCATCAGCTCCAACTCAATCTATTCAGCCAATTCCTATCCTGTATCTGTAACTTGCTAATGTTATTATACAAACCTCCAATTTTAACTTTCACCCCCCAGATGATGCTCCTGCTAATGCTATCCCGATCAATGCTATTTCCTCTAAAAATGACATTGTTCCTCGCGCCCCAAATCTCATACATGGCCCCTGAAATCGCGCCCCAAATTTCAACAATAAGCTTGTTGAAAAGACTTTGGAGACAACAAAAAAAACAACAGCCTACCTCAATATCTAGTGTAGGATATTTCTTCCTCAACACGCGCACCTAGGAAACTATGCTGTAAGATATTTTTTTGAAGCCTCTAAAGTGAGAGAAAATCCACCAGTGGCCGGAAAACATAGCAGCAGGTAGCTCATTCTCACTATAAAAAGTCCCCTGCAGAATTTCCTCCATCAAAAACTTTGACGCCATCTGGCCATTGTTTTAGTGAGCAGATATCGCAACCTTGAGTGACTTGTTAATCCAAGATTTCCAAACCCCAGTTCCCTTTGCAGAAACTTTTAATGTCACATCTTCCTTAACCGCATCATCTGCGCTGGTCTTCAACTCCGGCTTCTTGCTATGCAAGAAGTTCCTCGCTCCACACCGACCAATCATCTCCAGTGGTTCCAAAACTGCAAATCCAAACAGCACAAAAATCACTCAATTGCAAATTCTACAACATTATCAATTCCAAGTACACAAAGCTAAAAAAAAACTGCAAATCCAAACATCACGAAAATCACTCAATTGCGTATATTCAACAACATTATCAATTCCAATCATACAAAGCTAAAATTTCAAAATGTAAAATCAAAATTTTGGGAAAATAACTTACAATCTGATGCTGCAGAAGGACAAAACAACAAGAAATCATTAGCGTCGGACCCCAAAACAGGAAGCCTCCCCTCACGTGCATAAATCTTCAAAATGCTCCTAACAACATCCACAACGAAATCGTCCTGGTTGACGATCAAC
Source organism: Rhodiola chrysanthemifolia (assembly GCA_033675395.1). Lineage (NCBI taxonomy): Eukaryota > Viridiplantae > Streptophyta > Magnoliopsida > Saxifragales > Crassulaceae > Rhodiola > Rhodiola chrysanthemifolia. Next base: position 38,875,388 of record CM066204.1, read on the forward strand.
CGAATCGGACCAGCGCTACCAACAACATTAACACTGATCAAAATCCTGCTATGCTCTTTAGCCTTCCCGTTCACATTCTGATTCCTCTTCACCTTCTGCCCCAGCATCTTCATCCTCTCACAATATCACAACACAAATCGATCGATTGATCTCAAACAAGGCAAGAATCTCACGGATCGACGCCGATGCAGCGGTAGTACCAGCCCTCAGTGAACGATCCACCGACCGCGTCAACGATTAGGGAAGCCGCGGCCGCCAGTGATGAAGCCGATGATGGCGCAGGTTCATGAAATTGAGAAATGTTTTCACCATTCAAGAAGCCCTAAAGCGCGAGATTTGGAAATTGAATCGGATGGACTTTTAAGAAGGTTTTTGGGGAGAATTTAATGCAACGGGTTCAGGGTTTTTGAATTAGGGTTTCGAAATTTCTTGCGTGGGAAGAAAGAAAAGGTTCGACACGGTTTGAGTAACGAAAGGAAACACGTGGTTGATTTGGTGGAGTTGGCCGAACGGTTTCTGTTTGACTAATGAGTTGCGTTCATATCCAATTTAGCGCAATATGTGTAATATTTATTATGAGTGCAGGTACAAACTAACTTATATATAAAAATTACAAATCGAATTCTAAGTTGACACGTGTCTCATTTGAATAAACACACGGAGGGGTATTATAGTCATTCCACACTGAGGGTATAAAAACTAATAATGTTATTTTCAATTTAGTCATCGAGTTGTTAATGATAAGACTTCAAAAACAATGATCAGACTTAAAAAATAATGATCATACTTAAAACAAACAATGATCAGACTTAAACCAGTAATGATCAGACTTAAAAAACAATGATCAGACTTGAAACAACAATGATCAGACTTAAATCAGTAATGATAAGACTTAAAAAACAATGATCAGACTTAAACCAGTAATGATCAGACTTAAAACAAATTTTATGACGATTATACCCCTCGTATCTTTTATGTATTTTTTAATAAGTCCGCGTTAATTTTTTTTATTTACAAAAAGAACCCCGAACGGGATGAATTCTGATTGGTCGATATTTACATGTGGCAATATTTTATTAGGTTTTTATTTTTTATTTATAACTTTGGTTTGAATTTAATCCAAACCATTTATTATAATAATAAAAATACTTACTTTACATTACATGTTTTTATAGGTTTATTTATATTGATCTAATCTTTTTTTTTGTTATAATCAATGGAGAATTATGCAAACTATATTTTTGGAGTAAATTGTAAAATTCGTCAAAAATGAGTTATAATTCATCTTCGAGAAATAAAAAATACGACATAGTTCGTCAAAAGTATCTTAAAATTTGTCACCGAAAAATAACCATACAACAAGATTTAATATCATCTGTGCAAATAACAAAATCAAGACTTGTCATTTATTTGTATTTTTTACATGAATATGATGTTAGCACCTGATCCTTCTTCATAACGGAACATATCAATAGGATCTGTAAATATAATTTCAAAGAAAATGCCCAAACATTAAAGTCAATTTTGTTAAGCTTTGTCTACGTATTAACTATTCACATCAGTCTTGAAGCAATTCAAATCATCTCATTGGTTCTGATTTAGCTTCAAAACACAAAAATGAAACTCTCATGATAACAACTGACCTAGAAGAAGGAACTAATGACAACCTGACCCCTCTTTGGTTTGGGTCGCATTACTCCGACTTGCATTGCATTTCAACGGAATCGTGAAATAGAAAGGATCAGGTAAAAAGTTGATTTTTTGGTACAAAATATAAATAAATTATAGCCCTTGATCTTGTGATTTGAATGGATGAGATTAAATCCTGATTTTTGGTGCATTTTTTAGTGACGAATTATATGCAAAACTGACGAACTATGTCGTGTTTTTCATTTTTTAGCTACGAAAAGTGACGAAATATAGGTTGATTTTGACGAACTTTATATTTTATACCAAAAATTATCTTTATACCTGATCTTAATCCTAATGAAATATATATAATAAAAAATCTTATGGAGACGAGAATAAACCTTGAGACTAGAGTGTCCAACGGCCGGGTAGGCCATAGTCCATTCAAGGCTGGGTTTGATACTTATGGTTAGGTCCGACTTTGACGTATGTTTAATGAATTATCGGATTGCGCTTGGACCAGGTTTTAAATACATTATCTTTTTTTTGATAGAACAATGGCGTACAAAGACCAGTTGACAACCACACATATGAAAAAGACAACCAGCAGTGAAAATGTAGCCAACAAACACAGAAAACATGGAAACGGAATCCGTGTAAAGCGAGGCCAACGGTCAGCTGCTGTAAAATCTTCACATACGAGAGGCGCGAAGGTCGAAAATACGCAAAAATGACCAAACAGAAGAAGCGGCTCAACAGCCAACTTTAAAGCACCAATCAAGCTCCGGCCACATTTCTACAAAGAGATCCAGCAAGATTGAAGCCTGCCACTCCAGCTGGAAACATTCGTTCGAAGTCACACCCAAGGCAAGAAGAGCACCGGTCGAAACACCGGAAGAAAAGATCTTCCCAAAGAACTGTTCTTTCTGCAGACAACATTGTAACAGTCCTTTGTTGATTCTAACAAAACGCTATACATCCAAACAAGAAAAGTACCCAGACAAGGTACAAAATCAACCAGTCAGGACGAAACATTGACAAAAGAGACGTCCTTAACTAAGGGGAATAGAAAAACCTCCGGAGGAATCACAAAAAGGTACTACAAAACCTGAGCACCTCCGGAAAAAACAAACAAACCAAAACAAACAGCCGAGACTCCCTCCTCACCACCAACCCCCAATAGCCTAAACCACACACTTCCAAACCCCCATCTTTAGCCCCCTTTCCACCAGACCTGAACAACCCAACACCAGCCGGATTGAACAGCGACAGAAAAAGGAAGAAAGAAGATGGAAGGAAGCGGTGGAAGGTCATGGATGAGACAGCGGGGAGAAGAGAGGGAAGAAGGGTGGATTCAGCGGCGACAAGCGGCGGTGTTGATTTAGGAACTAAGGTTTCGTTGAGGAAAGAAGGAATTTAAAATACATTATCTTAGTTCAACAGTTAAATTATGAACACGAGTTTAGATTTGAGCCGGGCCGCTTTGGAGCCAAGTCGCAAGTAAGGCTCATTATATTTGATAAAATGTTCATTATGTAGTCGAGTGTTTTATTTGTATGATAAAGAAACAACATAAACCTAAACCAAATATAATTTTATTTGTCTTATATCAATACACTGAATCATACGAGTTCGAAAATTGAGAATCAAATGTTCATATTCACATGAAACTCTTTCATGGGCATTTTCATACTTGATATCATTTCTTTGAGGGTAAATTACAAAAACATTATCCGGACTACCTACTGATTTTAAATTGGGCATCATATTTTTCAGTTAAATGACTTTTGCATTAATTTGCATTTATTCAAATTCGAGAATTTGAGAAATTTTAAGGTTGCCAACTTACGAATTTGATTACAAGGTTAACTTAGTTTGGCGAAGTTCATTTTTATTGTGATCTTGTGTTATGATTCATATGATGGAAGATGCGCACATTGATGCAAAAATCATTAAATTTAAAATTTGAAAAGTTTGGGGCCTAATTTGAAATTAGGCGAAATTTTGGATATTTTTTTTGGTAACTTAATTACCATTTTTTTAACATCAAACTAGATAAAATATGCAATATCAACTGCCAATGTCTTATGGCTTGAGCTTAACAAGTAAATATCCTTAGATAGATGTAACAATTCATGAATATCTGATTATCTTCTTCAATTGAACAAGTATACCTTCTAATATATGTCATCTACTAATTTGCCACCATATTATAAATAAAACACATGTCAGATGTTACCATCACCACTTCATATAGGAGCGTTCGATTGAGAACTCCTAAAAATTCGAGAACATAACATGACAAATCACATCATTGGATCAAGTTGCATCTTTGAATGTGGAGGTGACACGTGTCTCACTAAATTTTTCTCTCTTCATTATACAGTTTCGAGCATATATTTTGCCTAGATGCATTTTAAGCTTTCGGAAACTCACTTAGGCAAAAACGGATGCGTTTTCAAAAATGTATAACAAAGACGAAACTGCATAACGAAGGATTTCTCAAAATTCTTGAAAAAAAAGGAATTCTCATTTGAACGCTCCTCCTACTTCACATCTAACTCCTTCCTAGTTTGCTCCCCCAAAATGCAAACAAAGGAGAAGGCCCCCCAATGCAAGTTTTTTCTTGTTGTATTCCTTAAGAAAATGATTTTCTCATTTATTTTCCATTTCATTTTTCTTTCTATTACACTTTCATGATCCAAAGAGCAGTTAAAAAAACGTATTCTATCCTTATCCATCACCAAAATCTCAACTTTGCTACTACGAAAATGTGAAACGTATTCTATCCTTATCCATCACCAAAATCTCAACTTTGCTACTACGAAAATGTGACCTAAGTGATATTAAGTCCGATTGTTCAAACTTTTCTTTTTATAAAAGTCACGCATTTTAAGAAATAGACTTTTTTTTAATGGTGGGTATATATAGGGGAGCATTCGGTTGAGGCATGATTAGTAGAATGAGGCACGATCTGAGCCACTCATTGTGACACGTGGCGAAGCCACGTGAGTTGAGCCGTCATTTGTGTTCACACTACTATTGGTAGTGGGTTTACTATTTGGACACGTGGCGCGCCACAAATGCACGGAGGGGGGGGTTAGATGTGTGGTTGAGATCGTGTCTCACGTGCCTCATTCTAATTTTGGTGCCTCATTTGATCGCTTCTCGGTAGGGAAGCATTCGATTGAGGCAGAGTTGGTAGAATGAGGTACGTGATGCACAACGTGAGCCACTCATTGTGATGACGTGGAAATGAAAAAGTAATTGTTGGTGGGAATTTATGAAGGGGTAATTTAAGGTTTTTGGAATATAATGATTTTGAAATAACAGCTGACATGCTTAATAGGAGACAGAAATTGTATTTTAATCAAAAACTGAAAAGGGGGAGAGAGGCAGCGACCTGGGTTTTAAATTGGGGATTCAAAATTTCCGACGGAGGAGTTTTAGGGTGTGTGACAGCGATTTTCAGGTGAGCTTAGGGTGTTAGACGATTTGGGATCGATTCCGTCGATTCCGACGTCTCCGGCCGAAACCCAGTATCATCTCCACGGTTTTGATTTGTGCATTTAAAACATCAGGTTCCCGTATTTGTTTTGCTGTCGAGTTTTTTGTTTGAATCTGCTAGCAACGCCTTTTTTGTATTTTTTTTAATGCTGGAGTGGATGAACAATGTGATTTTGCTGGTTGATTTTGATCAAAGTTTGTGTTTTGCAGGAACATGTGTGATGTTTTGCTAGATTTTAGCTTCTGTTTGTCTTGATTTTGATGTGGATTTACTCGACAAGTAGCTTTTGTGGTTGTGTTTGAATGCCCGAATTAATGATTCTTGATTGTTTGGCTGTGTGTTTTGAAGCTTGTAATTTCATTGACAACTGACTGTGTGGTTAGAACTAACATCTGTTGGTTCTCTTTGTGAATTACTATTTGAAATGCATTAGTTGTTTACCATGTGTTTTCTCTTGTGGGTTCGAATGTGGTGATTTGTGAAAGAACTCACTGATGATGTTACACGAGTCATGTACCAGAACTTGGGATGAAAACCTAGTAACTTGGGATGAAAAACTCGCAGCAATATGTTATGAGTGGGAATAAGTCAAAAGGCGGATGGTTAATTTGTGTGTTTTGTTAAACAATGCAGGGTGCTGAGTTTTTTTTTTTTTTTTTTTTGATTGGGGAGTTAGGGGTTAGAGGGGTTAGATTGTGGTTAATGGGAGGCGAGTCGAACCTGGGCTCTTCGAGCTCTCAGGGGGGCTTGCTACCAGTCAAGCCACATGGGCCTCTCAATGCAGGGTGCTGAGTTGATGACCAAATATGAGGTTAAATTTCCAAGAGTTGCCGTTGGCTCGAACGAGGAGCTTAAGAAGGCTATTTTCTGTGTTAAATCATCAGCCCCAATGCAGGGTCAGATCTATTGTTTGATTTTGATTTGGATGAGGGCTAGGGCCAATTTCTGGAAGTGGCATATTTGTTGGTATATCAAGTATAGGCTTTTGTCTTAAAATTTAGTGAGTTGTATCTTTGATGTATCCCTGAATGTTGTTTTGTATGTGTCAATTTGTGCTTGTTTTGTTTTGGATTTTGAGCATTGAACGGAGATATGATCACAGATGTACATATGTAGGTATTGATGATGGTGGTGGAAGTGGGTTGAAATTTGAAGTTGAAGATGAAGATGCAAAGGAAGAGGAGGCTGTTGAGTTACTGAAATTCTTCAGTAACTTGTATTTTTGGGCAGAGGTTTCCATCTTCCTTGAAAGGTAAGCAGAGTCTCGGTTGAACTATTAGGCAGTTTTCATGTTGTTGAAATTCTTGTATTGGCTAATTGTGCTTTGATGCAACCAAATTTTTTTATATCTATTTAATTACAACTATTTGGTATATTATGGCCTCCCATTCGTCCATTTACTTCAAATGACCTCCATTTCACTGTGTAGCGTGAGTCATTGGAAGCTCAAGAGGACAATAAGGACACTGTCGCATCTTGTTAAGAATATAAAATAGCTTGACGCATCCGATCCGACAACTAAAGAAGATCGTTTTGTGGGTGGTGATAAATCCGAAGGACAGCAAAAAGGGTCACAAAACTTAGAACAGTTTAAAGAAGACAATGTGCAGTTTGTGTTACATTTACACCTTTCCTTATGTAATCCTATGTTCTACTTCATATGTATACTTCAAACGAATGTGCATCAATTAAGAAACGAAAAATATATGCTTCAAACGAATGTGCATCAGACCCAAAATGAATTTGCATACTTCAAAAGAAGATGCATCAGATAAGAAACGAAAATACATACATCAAAATGAATGTGCAGATGTGTTACCAACAAGGGTGTAATGACATATCAAATAAAGAAATTGATTGCAATCTATACTGAAACGAAGGTGCAAATCTGTTATCAACAAGGGTGTAATGACATATCAAATAAAGAAATCTATTGCAATTTATTCTGAAACGAAGGTGCAGATGTGTTATCAACAAGGGTGTAATGACATCAAATAAATGAATTGATTGCAATTTATTCTGAAACGAAGGTGCAGATGTGTTACCAACAAAGGTGTAATGACATATAAAATAAAGAAATTGATTGCAATTTATTCTGCAACGAAGGTGCAGATGTGTTATCAATAAGAGTGTAATGACATATCAAATAAAGAAATTGATTGTAAATTATTTTGAAACGAATGTGCAAATGTGTTACCAACAAGGGTGTAATGTCATATAAAATAAAGAAATTTATTATAATTTATTCTGAAACGAAGGTGCAAATATATTACCAACAAGGGTGTAATGACATATAAAATAAAGAAATTGATTGCATTTTATTCTGAAACGAATGTGCAAATGTGTTATCAACAAGGGTGTAATGACATATCAAATAAAGAAATTGATTGCAATTTAGTCTGAAACGAATGTGCAGACCAACAAGGGTGTAATGACATCAAATAAAGGAATTGATTGCAATTTATTCTGAAACGAATGTGCAGATGTATTACCAACAAGGGTGTAATGACATATGAAATAAAGAAATTGATTGCAATTTAGTCTGAAACGAATGTGTAGATGTATTATCAACAAGGGTGTAATGACATATCAAATAAAGAAATTGATTGCAATTTAGTCTGAAAGGAATGTGTAGATGTATAAATACGACTCATCAAACCACCCCACACTTAAACTTGTTCGTCCCGAACAAGAACTAAGTCATAGAAGGAAAAATAAATGCAACACCACAATTTCTTCGACGTCCTAGATAATGCTACATGAATATGAGTCGCTAGTCTAGACTTCGCCTTTCTATGCATGTCTCAATCGTTACTAAAATTATTATGCTCAACATGGAAATAATTTGATACGTGTTACCTTTGAGCCGAGATGCAAACCAATTCGGATGAATGGGAGATAGTCCTCTTTAGACCCATGATCTGCATTCGCGGTTCCGAACTCTCGCTATATGGTTATACTTCATTGCTTTTTCTTGCACGTGATTCATTCGAGCTTCCAGGTTTTCTGAGCTTTTCTTCTCTTTTTTTTTGAACAGTTTTTGTAGTGATTTTCTTGGCCTTTGGCCCTTGATGTAAGAATGATGTACTTCACTTTTGTTGTATGAAACTTCACAATGGCTGATTTTTCTTGAGCTTTGCTCCTTTATTGTGAATTGCTTGTCCTTCTTCCTTTCTCTTGAAGGAGGTCCAATCATCGCCCGCAAGCATATGGAAATACCTCCCCGCTCTTTCTCATCCTCGACCTTTTTGACGCGAGTCAAGGTGAGGGTCACTCACCTTTTTTCCCGGTTACTTCGGACTAGAGATAGGACAGTCTGTTTTCTCGTCCTGCCTTCCTACATAAACACTGCAGTGGCGGAGCCAACTCTAAACCAATAAGCCTCGAAGTGCTAGCCTCCACGAAATCCACATAGCCATATAACTCGAAATCCGGTCCTTTGAATGCTTTGTCAAGTCTCTCTAGGACGTTTCTATCAACTGGACATCCCCGTTTATCTCAACTCAAAAGGCACGTAATGGGTTAAGTTCACATGTAATCACATAATTCAAATTTCACGAGAGAAACGCATTTAATCAGCTCATCTATTTCACATTATCAACATTCAATACCGCATATCTAGGAAATAGAGAGAAATTCATACTTTCAAAAAATTTAAATTTTAAGGGAAACATGCAGACACTATGCAGGTGCGAAAAATAAACGTGCTGACACAACAAACTCTCCCACCCCACACTTTTGAACAAATCCGTGTCCTCACGGCATGACTTAAATTCAAGACACAACTATGCAAGCAAACAAACGTAGGGAAAACAAGAAGAGAGTAAAAAGTGAACAGGCACTTCCCTCGTGTGGTTGCGTAATGTGAATCGCTCTTCCAAGGTTATTTGACATTTTAAACACTTCTGTCGAGCCAGAATTTTCAGATGATGAACTTGGGTCGAGGATTTTGGCAGTGTGCCCATTCTGTGCGCATAGGGCTCGCAACGGGTTGGGTCTCCGGGCGACCTTCCAGGACACTATGGGATTTTTCACTTGTCTCGATAAACTGGCCATTTTAAGACTATTGGTCGAGCCAGAATCTCCAATTGGCCAAGTTTGTCCGAGGATTTCCTCCACGCCCTAATTCTGCGCCCGGGACGGTTCGCGCTGGCTCGGCTCGGTCGGCCGGTGTTGGAGCCTGGCGCGCTCCACACTGAGGTGCATGTTTCCTGCATAAAAAAACATCTCCTTCCCAAAAGACAATGTGAGGAACATGACTCAAGACTCACATAAATGGAAAACGAAATAAAATAAAATAAAGACTGAGAAACAAAACTTTTGCCGGGCTGCCTCCCTGCGAGCGCCTTTGTTTTACGTCGTTGGCTTGACAGTACCTCTTTAGGGATCACAAGTTAGGATCCCATGGGCGTGTGAGGTCAAACTTTGCCTCAGTAATTCCTTCATTCTGCCCAAAGCGCTCATATGGCGGTGTGCTCGGTTCTGCTCTCCATCGATCAGGCGGGTTCGCCTTTACATCCTTCCGAGTTGGCGAGGACACCTTGATCATTGCTACTGGTCCATCGAGTCGTGCTCTAGTGTTTTTCCATCCTGGTTTCCATTCAAATATGCCATGTCTCGGTCGCTTCTTCATGTATGAACGGTTGGCAGCTTCGTCAATTTGGAAGTTTAGTATCTTGCCATCAAACACAAGCGACATCAAGCATGTTCCCATGTCAATCTTCGTCTTTGTGGCAGAGAGGAATGGTCGTCCCAGAATAAGTGTTGGAGGATCATTATCTCTACCATCTCCTATCTGCAAAACATAAGAGTCTACGGGAACAACAAGATCTTCAACATGGGGGGTTAGATCCTCAAGTAAACCAACCGGACAAACACATGATGTATTTCCTAACTCTACCAACAGTTTAGGAAGTTTCAATGGCCCTAGTCTCAACAAACAGTATGGAGAGTATGGCATAGCACTAATATCAGCACCCAAATCGACCAAACAGTGGTGTATGAGAGTTTTACCAACACCACGGGTGACTGTGAAGGCACCTAGGTCCTTACACTTTTCAGGCGGTGCTTCTTGACTCGTAGCGAGTGAGTGCTCCATCATTGGCTTTTCTGGCTCATGCTTCGCCTCCAACTCGCCACCTAGCTCGTTCTGGTCGATCATATGCTCTTCCGGAGCTCTTACCTGTATAGAAAACGAAGGCGGAGCGTTAGAATGTTTTTCTAAATTATCACCTGCCGAGCGGGTCTCGTCCACAGAGCAACTTAATAGGCCGCGCCCATCTGTAGTATGTTCCTCGGACGCGGCATCATTATCTTCTTCGGGTGCGGATGACTCGCTCGTTGCGTCCTTCTTCAAGGTTTTTGTCGCGTCCGGAATGCTTGTTAGCACGAGGGGCTCAGGCATACACTCCTCTTCGGATGTGATGCTCACGACCTCTGACTTATTTTCTTCGTTCTCTGCCCCTGGTTCGTCCATCATGGCCAATGCGATGACCTGCACTGAATCAGCTTCTACTGTCTGCGCCTTGTCATCCGTTTTGTGCAGATGACCTCGTCTTGGTCTTGATCTCTCTGCCATATCGTCTATCAGGTCCCAGAGATCATACATGCGTACATCCATTACCGAACCTCCTGCTGCAGTGTCAAGCATAGTACGCTCAAGTGGCATCATCCTATCAAGAAATCTCTAAAGAAGAAATAAATCTGGGAATCCATGGTGTGGACAGCTTCCCTGAAGGGTATCGAAGCGCACATAGTACTCATAGAATGTTTCGCCCTGAAATTGCTCAAGGGTACGAAGTTTCTCGCGGACCTCAAATCGAAAGGATGGCGGAGAAAACTCCTTTAGAAATAAGGCTCGTAGATCCCAATAATTGCTTTCAGAATTTGCACCTGATGAGTAGAACCAAGAATTTGCGGAGTCAGTTAAAGAAAACTTAAAATATTTAAGCTTGAACCTCTCTAATAGCTCGTCTTCAGGCTTGATGCGGCTGCAGATGGAGTGAAATGTTTGTACATGTTTCACTGGGTCTTCTCCGATGGCACCTCCAAATTGGGGGAGATTCCGAATCATCCAAAACGTAATCTTGCTGCCCTCGTATTCACCTTCCTCACCGTCTTCATCGTTCCAAGGTTCTCTACTGTAATAAGAAGACATAGCGAACCATAGAACAAAAAAAAAGAAAAATAGAAAACAAAAAGAACAACTTCACCGAAGCGCAACTCCCCGGCAATGGCGCCAAAATTTGACGCGCGTCGTCTGACGCGTCAAATTTAATATTTATAAATCTCCTGCAATAAGCTAGTGTAGCGGCAAGCAGGGTCGAACCCAAGGGAGCTGGTGTTGTTGAAGTTGTCTCTAAAAACAATAAAGAAAGGGGGTTTGTGAGCAAGTGTAGTAAAAAGCACAGGAAGAAATAATAACGAAGAATTCAATAAGAGAAAGCATTCAGTCTAGGGTTTCTATTTTGACTCGTTTATCATCGGCTGCTAATGATCTAACTTTATGTTCCTAAGTGTGGTTACTCCGTTTCAGGTTATAACCTAAAGTACGCCATTGCAAGCAATACACCACAATCTACTCCGTTTCAGGTTATAGACTTCTAGTTCTAGTAAACCTAATAATCCGTTTCAGGCAATATTAGGTTAAGTGCAACTACTTGTTCTTACGGTTTAGTCTCAAACAAGCAGCAAATATGAGGGCTGAATTGTTCGGCTAAGTTTTGCCATTGCAAGCATCCGCTTAGCTTCACAATTCAGTCCGGGATAAATTAGCACAAGAACTAGTAGAACATAAAATAGCATTAAGTGAAAAGCCTCAAAACACTCGTCACAATATACAAACCCTAAACCGAATAAAGGATTTAGCTACACATAATCATGAAAAGACGCATAATTAAAAGTAGGAAAATCTCTTCTCTTCGTCGAAAGCTTCGTCTCCTCCAGAGCCGTCTTGGTCTTCGTAGAATGATGGATGATGAGATTATTGATACTGAAAACCCTAGCCCAAGCTTCTTATTTATAGCATAACTGTATTCCCAAATCTGGTTTTGGGTTGAATTATACTTGGGTTTCCAAATCTGATTTTTGGCTAGAATTATCAACTTTCGGGCTGCTGAAGTCATCAAACGGACTGCTGACGTCACCATCTCGTCGACTGGGCGCGTTCGGCAGCAACGTTTTCGGCGCGTTCGTAAGCAACATTAGCGTTAACGCTAATGTCTCTTCCGGACGCGATCTGCACTGAGTCCCGACTTCGGCTCTTTATTTGACCATCTAAACGACCTCAGATGCTCTCGGTGTGAACTAGAGAGTTGTAGGGAATTGAGTTAGCTACGTAACGGCATATGACTCGTATTTTTCTGATTAGCGGTTCATTCCCAGCGCTCCGTCGAAGGTCCAAAGGTCTAATCTGAAACTGTGATGTTTTTGGCATGAAATACCATCTTTTATGCGCGTTTCCTCCTAGAGCTTCCGAAACACCTGAAATGCAAAACAACACTAAAAAGTAACTGTTCGCATAATAATGTATCGAAATAGATGGGATTAGTTGACTCGACGAGTCGTATAAATACGACTCATCACTATTCATCACCATCATCACCATCATCACAACCATCATCATCATCAGTATATTAATATTCATCATCATGATATTACTATTCATCACCATCATCACAACCATCATCAACATCAGTAAATTACTATTCATCATCATATTACTATTTATCACCATCATCACAACCATCATCATCATCATCAGTATATTACTATTCATCATCGTAATATTACTATTCATCATCCTCATCATATTACTATTCATCATCCTCATCACAGCCATCATAATGGTATGATGATGAATGTAAGTTAATATTACTATTCATCAGTTAATATAAGTTTCAGTTAAGTTAACATAAGTTACTATCAGTTAATATAAGTTAACATCAGTCGATATAAGTTAATATCAGTTACTATCAATTAAGATAAGATAAGTTTCAGTTCAAATGGACGGCCCCTAAATCGAATAGTGTTAAGCTTCATTCTGAAAATGGTACTAGTGTTAGTTGATCTCCAATTTCTCTAAGAAATTTTACTAAAATATGTCATTTTGTTAAAGTTTACTTCTCCAAATGCCATTTTTGACATGTTAATGGCATGCCAAATGGGGAGTTTATTACTATATTACAATAAATTACGATTAGAATTTGTGAATTGGTGTGGAAGCTGGGGATAGCCTGCAATGCCACAGGTTTCGTGCTTAAAAATTTCACTCTTTTAATGATACAGGAAGTATATGATGAAGACCATTTCACCAAAGATGATCAGATAGAAGAAGCAAACATCAACATCAAACCATATCTCGAATGTTTAAAGAACAAGAGTCCGAACGACCCATCTGAAGACGGCACTGTAATTTTTACAGTTCAAATGAGCAACCACAATTGTCTAGCCAAAGAGAGTCGCATCGTCTGGAAATCAGGGAAATTAGTTCAAGATATGACACTCATGTTGAAAAATGCCGAATCTAGAGAAGTGGATATACAAATCGAGTGGATCGACCTTCCCGGTTCGACGTTTCTCTAATTTGGCTAGTTTTGTTCTGCTTGCACTCTTTGTCCTTGTTAGGAGTTTCATAATTCACTTGAAAGAACAGTTGCGCGTCAATAAAGGTTGGAGATTTGCGTTAAGTTTTGGATACATTTAGATCATTTAATAAATTTTGATTCTTCGATCAAATAAACATGAAAATGGATCTGATTACACCAATGTATTTTATATTCAACACCAGTGGAACATGTTGATATGTACCATTTATTGATCTGTTGTTGTGTACAGTTCTACTGTATTTTGTGTTTGTACTTGTTTTAGATTTGCAAGAACGAATTAGGCCTACCTGGAAGGTCATTTGTTTCTCCATTTATCTATTTATGATAGTGATTTGTAGAGGAGCGCTCAAATGAGACATCTTTTTTTTTCTCGAGACCTTGAGACCCCAATCTTCATCATTCAAAATGTATCATCAAGTAATTGTGGTGGTGACAACTGACAAGTGTATATGTGCATTTTCCAATATGCATTTAATGTAAAGTTAAAGCCACTAAACTTTGACTTTACTTTGTGGACATATGTCACATACAGATTTAAATATGCATCATGATCCAATTATGAAATTTGGGATCTTAAAGTCTCGAATTTTTTAGGAGTCTCAACCGAGCGCTTCCGTGATTTGTATACTACTCTCACATTTTTAAATTTTATTCCATGACCCAATATTCCGTCAAAGCGGCAAAAGTGAGAGGTCATCATAAGAAATAAATACCGAAGATCATCACATTCGATTTAAATCTAATATAGGGTAAAATTATTACTTACATATTAATAAGTGGTCAAAATATTAAAAAAAAATCCAAAACCAAAAGTAGTAACGTACTTAACGTCGTCGTTTGGCCCATGTTCAGCGAACAGCAGCAAAGTGATTTTCAAGTTACTAAATAAGGCACGAGAGAATCAGCGACGGAAATACTGTCGGTAATCTCGTAAAATCGTCCTAAATTTGAACATATTCACGTCCTTGCGAAGACGAATATTCGCAGAACAGAACCGAACCGAACCAGAGCTCTCCTACTTTCTCGCTCTCCAGAAGATTTCCGACATCAAAATTCGCAAAAACTATCAGCCCAGCTGATTACCTCTCACAGTTTTACCTCTCTGGGAGAGCTCGAGCGAATCCACCGATTCCGTTGCTCAGGTAGTTTTCACTTCTCATGTAGTTTTGCAATGTGCATAAAGTTCAGATTTTTAGGTGGATTTTGCAATTTTGAATCTGCATTCGAAATGAGGTTTATCAGATTTGGATGAAAGAAGGGGTTATAGAGATGAAGGTTCTTTTAGTATTTATTGATGGAATATTGGACCCCAAACTCATGTCTTGTGTTTGACCCGTCGACATCCTGGTATCTGCATTCCGTTTTATTGTTTAATATAATAAAATTGAGTGGTTTTCATATTGAAATTGTTTTTAGGGGCAACGCTTAGGTTCGATTGATACTTTTGTGTAGAGTAGTTGAACTGATTTGTTACAAATCATCTGCGCCAACATCCGATTCTGATTTTGGTGTCGGCATCACCTTCGCTGGTCGCTCAATGATCCGCTCCAGTTTTTCGTCCATAGACGGAGCCTTGTACGCATCTTGAATCCTCGAGGATTCAGCCATGGATTTTGCGAACCTCTGCAACTGTTTGTTCAGTTTTTCAACATCGTCGACGATTTTGTTGAGAGCCTCCCCGTTCAGCTTCTGTCAGTTCGGGATCCATCTCTCAAATCTCAATGAAAGCACCAATTGATACGGGGTAGGTATCACACCAACGATTTGTGACGAGAAACTGAAGAATTGGGGGAGAAGATAGACGAAGTTGGGATTAGGGTTTAGATGAAGGGGAAGAACGATAGAGAATAGACTAGAAATTGTTTAATTGATTGATTCATTCTAAAGTCCCTGTTACACTTCTTTTATAATAAAGAAGTTACACAAGATACAAATGCACCCCCTTATGTTTCCTATTATTCCCGTCTGTAACATTCCTCCATCCTTAAAATCGACCTTGTCCTCAAGGTCATCTGCTTCTGGCGGTCTTGGCGATGAAAACCAAAATGACAACAGAAGCCAAAATGATGCGATTTCAGGTGGTCTTGGCAATGAAAACCAAAGTGACAAATGGTTCAGAAGATTCATTGTTGGGGAGTTTGCTTGTTGCTGACAAGCCCAACTCTCATAACAATGATAGGCACCATAAACAAAATTGGGCCTGGCATGCTCAATTACCACAATCTCCTGGTGATGAGTAAACTTAATAGGGATTCGCCAATCATGCACAAAGTTTCCACCATCATCAGGAGAGATACCTTTGTTGTTCATGCCTAACATAATATGTCTTGCCTCCTCCCATTTTCCACAGATAATCAAACCACGGATGACTGAACTATAAGTTATCACATCTGAGGTCAGCCCATTAATTTTCATTACATGAAACATACTTTTTACCTCGTCCCAATTGCCGACATTAGAAGGCCCGTGAATAATTGCATTATCAGTAATCACATTTGAAGTAACTCTGTTCATAATCATCTGACAAAAAATCACTTTCGCCTCCTTCCAACTTTCAGCGTCGCACAGTCCACTAATCATTGAACAATAAGTCATCACATTTGGAATGATGCCACTGCCCTTCATTTTACAAAAAATACCTTTCACTTCGTCCAGTTTACCAGCGTTGCACAACCCATGAATAAAAGAACTGTATGTTATCACATTAGGAGTAACGCCATTCTTGTCCATGTCAACAAACGCAGCCCTCGCCTCTTCCCATTTGCCATTAACAGAGAAACCATAAATGAGTGAGTTGTAAGTAATCACATCTGGGCTAACTCCACTCATTTTCATTTCACGAATAATGCCATCAGCCTCCTTCCCGTTCCCAGCATTGCAAAAACCTTTAATAATGGAATTGTAACTTACCAGATTGGGAAGAATTCCACAGCCCTTCATTTCACAAAGAACGTCCTTGACCTTCTCGAATTCTCCGCCTTGGCACAAACCATTAATCAAAGAACTGTAAGTCACTACATTAGGAAGAATCTCTTTCCTCTTCATCTCAGCAAGCACAGATTTCGCTTCGTCCAGTTCCCCAATTTGGGCCAATCCATGAATTAAAAAACTGTAAGTCACCACATCTGGGAAAACATCTTCTCTTTCTATCTTAGCTAACAAACTCATAGTCTCTTTCCATTTACCTACTCGGCTGATATTTTCAATCCCATCATTTCCTGACATAGGTAATGACATAAGCTTCAACTCACGACGAGTTCTATCATCCGGAGGTTCCCATGGTGGGTTCAGACACACAGCAGCCATATAGAATAATTGAATAGAACACCAGTTGCCATTGAAGGTTTCATGTGCAAGACTAAAAGAAGGCAAATACACTGAGGCATTTTCGCAAACAGGTAAAAGGCACAAATCCGAAACAGTGTTTGACACACATAACTTAGTTTCAAAGCTCTCTTCACTGATTTCAACATGATTCAACACCAACCCTGATGAATATTCAATTAAAACAATACGAGTTATTACCTCTGTATCAGTCACAGCGACTATCTCAGATTCCTTACCATCGTTCGAATTTTCCGCGACGATAGTGGCCAAATCATCTGCGCCAACATCCGATTCTGATTTTGGTGTCGGCATCACCTTCGCTGGTCGCTGACAGGGAACGAGTTAAGTTGACATCAGAGGAGCCATGAAACCGATGAAGCATTGAGCTACAACAAGAACCCACCTTGATGGGTTGCACGAAGTGCGTTTGGCGCCGCATTCACCGTTTGTATCGAAGGAGTATTCAGATTATAACGACCTAAGCGTCTCGAGCTACAGAGCTTTGACCCAGAAGCCGTTATTGCAGTGAGTTATTTAAGTTCTTTTTTTTATGCAAAGTTATTCCTCTTGTATGCCACCGTTAAACCTTGATTAGTTAGGATAACGCAGTCTAGACATGTCTTCAGTTTAATTTTGCAATCTGATTTCGTGTAACAAAAAATGATCATCCTCTTAGGCTTAAGAAATAAGAATCTTACGTTTGTGTTTTAATTGGCAGGCGAGTATGGCAGAAAAGACCGACGTGCTCCTGGAGGCCAGTTCATTGTTTTGTATGAGATAAAGGTTTTTGAGAATATACTTCTATCCGTATATAATGGTACAAAGGCTTACATTTATCATTGGCGACCTGATATTTTAGAAGTCGACGGAGAATTGTCAAAGAAGAGTTCAGTTTTATGATTATCAAAGAGGATAGATGACATTAAATGAATTGTCATCCTGTTATGATCTATGTCAATTTTCTGTGCATCAATACCATTTGGCACTCGAGGGTCAGTGACTCATTGTCAACATAAATATATATTTGCGCATCATTGTATGTTTCAGTGTATGATAATCTAGAGATTGTGATGTTGGATAAAAATTGTACGGCACTTAAAAGTCGTTTCAACTTTAGAATTCTTTATTCATCAAGCTAGTAATAATTTGTTACAGCTTAGGCACACTCTCTTTATGGCTTTCCAATGTTATCGTTATCCGTTCCTAATTTTAATTCTTTGTTTTATCTCTTTTCAGGTGACAATTTTTATGAAGCTGTTACTAAATGTTCTAAAATCTCTCCACTTTATTGCCTTCGGGATTCAAGCTCCACGGTAAGCTTACTAGTAAATGTTTTAATTGCAATGGAACGATCCATATAAATCTGGTCTCAGTTTTAAACTGAATCTCAAGAAGAATCTAAACAGCAAAAAATATGCTAATTCCTTAATTGGGGGTGGGTGTTGCTTCTAGTCTATACCATTTTTTGCGATGGGCTGATTACACAGCCACGACTACAATGGTGAGATTTTCTGAATTCAGCGACATTTTGTTTCTTGTGTTATGTCTCTTAGATGTCCAAAGTGCTTTTGTTTAAGTTTTTTTGGTAGTCTGAAACGTCGTCACATATGTTAAATTGGTGATCGAAAGGGCATTATATGAGCTGACGTCGTATATATACTATTGACTGTTGTATCTAAGGTCTGGTAAACTTTTCAAAATTCTGTCACAGCAGGTAGTTATTAGCTTAACTTGAGCATTGTCAATTGTGGTACTGCCCATTTTTTTTCGAGATACGAGTATTGCATAATCTGTTTGGTGTTTTATGTAATTCATATAAATCTGAATTTGATATCCTAAAATGTCTCTTAAATTGCAATTTTCTGTTGGCTTAGACTCAGTTTTTGATGTTCTATTCTTGTAGTGGTTATCAAGAGCCACTGCAAAATAAAAACTCGAAATTGTTGATGCTCGCATCTGCGCTAGCGTTTGCTACTTCTTGTGATATTTGCCACTCATCAATAGCCGATAATTTCTTGTGATTTTCCACTTCTCGTAACATTTTCATTTACACTTTGCCAATTGATTCTCGTTCAGGTTTTTCCTGGTAATGTTTCCGGTTAGCAGCACTTGATTGCCAAACGAACCGTGAAAGATCCTGATTTGAAGACCACCCCACAACCTGCATTTATACCTTATCGACAGTATTAAGTGGTGCGCTTATCCTCGCTGATGATGATATCTTCCCAAAACACTATTTCTCCACGCTGGTTGGCATCTTACTGCAGCTATGGACGGACATCCGGACACTGAATGAACTTCTGCAGTAGCTGGTGTATATGATCTACCATTTGTAATCAACCTTGTCATTGAGTAAATAGAATATAATGTTGGAATTATATATATGTAATTAAAATTAAGCCACAGGAACACTAGAAGCTTCCATTTAATTTTTTTTTTTTTGATGAAAAGAAGCTTCCATTTAATTTAGAAGCCTAATTTTCCTACCAGGATATTTTCTAATCTAAAAAGGGAAAAAAAAATCAATCAGCACATTCTGGAAATTTCTGAACCGGGGGTAAATTTGTAATTTCGTAATAGAAATGGCAGTATAAATAAGCTCCTTACCCAAACCCTAAATAAACAGCGCTATATACACAGACATGAGTCAGATGATTAGCCAGCTGCGGCCGCTGCATCTATTATTCTTCATCCTTGTCGTAATTATGAATCTGACGGAGATCCAGAAGCGAAAGATTGTCACGATCTAACATTCCAATCGAGTTGATAATCTATCAGAAAAAATTTCAACAACTTGGGCAAGGGCACTGAAATAGAGCAGGTAATGAAGACCATGGGCTACCCTTGCTCCGAATATGCGGTGCCCTTGTTCATCAGAGATGACAAAACGGATGAAGACAGTTTCAAGGTACTAAGTTTTGACATGATAATTGTCTTCTGTGAATTTTACAATTATATCCAATTGGTTGGCCTAACGTGATTTTTTGATGCATATACAGGTCATCAGGAGGCTGAGGTAAAATATGGTCGTCGATCGTTGTCTCGAGTTTGCCAAAGAAAATAAAGACACAAACTAGTCTCTCAGAAACCCAAAGAGAGGTGCTTATTAAAAACCGTTGCACACTTTAGGATAGAAATAAATAATTACTTGAGCTGAATTTTTTTTTTGTATGTTGATTCAGGTTAGAGAGAGACAAGTCGATATCATCTCAACTTGGAGTATTCAGGACTTGTGTGACCGAAGAGAATTATGATGTAGCAGATGGATCAACAATTTACCATGTAACTTTTTGTATAGAGAGAGTACTTTTTTTTTCAGAAGCAAAATACTTTGTATATGATGAAGATCAATAAAAATCAAATTGAAGTCACCTTCTAGTTTAATTTGCCATGAAAGATCTGTGAGTGCTTCTGCTATTTGTTTTAACAGAAAAGCCTTATGAAATTTATTAAAGTTATCTGTCTTTGAATAAGATTTTTCTTAGGCCAGAGCAAGAGCTGTACTTTGATACATCTTCTCTTTAGCTATAAATTTTTTTTTTTGACAATTTCTTTAGCTAAAAAATTGAATGAAGTACTTCAAAGTTCAAACAATAATGAAGTGAGAATGGACTTCTGAGAAAGGGTTTTTTTGGAAGGCATACCCACGTGTTAACAATCTCATTTCGTGCCTAGAATTAATTGCTAAAATTATAATAAAATGTCCTAGTTTGCAGCTCAACCATTAAGGTCAAATCCTTTTTAAAAAATATATCTGAAATAGAAGCATGAGTAAGGGATTTAAATCTTCAATAAAAGTTGATGAACTGGTTAATACGGAGTGAACAAATGCTCGTTGCGTGCATTTTCAGCTACTGAATTCAAGAGAAAATCTCAAGCCTTGAGCAAGCAAATCGCTACGCTCTCCGACGTCCCAGCGTGCTTGATCATCCCAAACTCCTGAAGATGAAACTTATAACAATTGCTCGATGGTGACGTGTCGTTGAGGTGTACAATGCGGCAGTAGCTAGTGTCAAACAATCTAAACAACAAATTAAGTTTGATGGGAGATTGAAGGATTGGAACTTAGGGCGAATGAATCAATGAGAGCAGGATACTTTTGAATGCTTTGGACGTGAAGATTGACGATTTGAAGGAGAGGATCGAAGCTGCAAAAGCGGTTTGGGATTCATCGAGATTTCCGATCACAGTTTTACCTAAATCGGCGCGTGACACGTGTATATACTTGGATTGTGAAAATCTCAAAATTTGTATACCATCGTTTGAATTATTGGATTGGATTTTCAATAATATTTTGGACTTATGTCACACGTGTATATATTTAGATTGTGAAAATGTCAAAATACGTATACTATCATTTGAATTATTGGATTAGGTTTTCGATAATATTTTGGGCCATTCGTTATGTGACATGTGAATTATTTATAGACTTGATATAGAAAATATCGAAAACAAATTTTTAAGTTTTCTTTCTGAATTTTGAAAACGTTTCTGTTATAAATTAATTTAGATTGTAGGATTAAATCTTGGTTGAGATGAACAGACCTGGTTATATTATTCCCGGTGAACGTTGAACCACAGTTAAACTATAATCAAAGTGCCTAAATGTTCATAAATAATAGTAAAAAAAGAAGAATAATGGGCCAAAAACAGGCCCAGTCCACTGCAAACCCTAAAAATTAAATATGTTCATACATACTCCGACAATTCTTCGAGCAGCTACCTCATACTTTCTTTTCTCTACTGTACAATTTCACTGATCTCCAGCAACTGCGTCACGCCGGATGCATCTCCTCAAATTGCCTACCGATGCAAACGCTCAAATCAAACTCAAAAAAAAAAGGAAAAAAAAAACAAGTTTGAAAACTCTTATGGCATTGGCATTATGAGTGCGGTTCAGGTGAGAAGTGTAATTATGATGAAAAATATTCTCAGCCCTTCATCCTAGTTAATTGACGGCCATTATTAAATCGAATTAAAATTTAAAATTGCGCTAATCAGACGAACTCTCGTTGATTTCGTCGACTTAGGGGCAATTTTGTCACGACCTACGAGGACAAAGACGAAATCATGACCTACGAGGACGAAGACGAGCGCCGACGATCTACCATTCACCACCGGTCGATGCGTCATCGTCTTCGACCCATTCTCACTCTACTCATTTCCACGGCTGAAGAAAGAGGAAGCCGCTCATTCCAATTATAAAAAATTCTCTAAATTATAGGGTTTTTGATTGGGGGAGCGCTCGGTTGAGAACTTCCAAATTTTCGAGAACCTGAGACCCACGTCATAGAGGTCTGATGGCTTTTCATCTATGTTCCATGGGGCTGCGACGTGTAGCAATAAAGAGAGGTGCAAATATGTTGGATTTTGGTTAGATGGCAGGATTAAAGGGTAAATTGAAGATGTAATATAGGTGTGAATAGGGGTCGGCAATGGGCAGGGGTAAGGGCAGGGTAAGGTCTTTTATTTACCCAATGAACAGTGTAGGGCAATGTAAGGGTAGGACAGAGTAGTTTTTCTATGTCCGTAGGGTATCCGTGTGCAAGGTAAAATTAGGGTAGGGTCGGGTAGAGTGAATTTAAGCATACTTTAAGGAAAAAAATTTATAATATGAATGCAATTGGTAGGGTAAGACAGGGTATGACAGGGTAGATGGACAGTGTAGGAGGTTAGGGTAGAGCCTATTTTTTCGTAACCCTTACCCTGCCTTAGGCTTTGTGGGCAGCATACGTTAGGGTACATGGATAGGGCATGATAGGAAACAGATCAGACCGGGTAAAGGGTGACCCTATGGACATTTTGACCCAGGGTCAATTGCGACCATATGTATGAATGCATGAAAGCATTTTTTATGTTTATCCGTATCGGTTTCTTTTTTATTATTTTTTTGATACAATCCTTCCTTTTTTGGGGAAAATGATAAAGAGGGGGGGCATGAACTACCACCATTTGACAAATCACGGTCCGCGAACTGTCAAAATTGACAATCAAGGGCAATTTCTCAAATTTTTAATAACCATATAATACTAAACTAACGCCATCAAATGCTTAAACGAATACATTTATAAAAAACAAAAAAACCTACTTGCCTAATCGACAAAGACGGCATACGCATCGGAGTTCCTCGCTCTCACTACACTGGTTTTGAGCTTCTCATTCACCGGTCTTTCTTAGTTCGAAGTCACGTCGTTGTTCCTCGGGTAAGACTTCGAAGAGGTTGAAATTAGGATTATAAATTTTATAAAGAAAAAAATTAGGGCATCAGTTGTGCTGATTTTGATTGAAATCGGCATTTCATTTCTTTCGAATTTATAATGATGTTTGTTTTATACATACATGAATTCAAATCTAAATGAGAATTGTTAGAGATGTTGCTCGATGGTGATACGGTAGACATACATGTAGAGCAGGATTGGAGTTATTTGAGAAAAAAAAAGGGGAAGACACTACTACAAACGAGACATTATGCATCGGTTAAAAAATAGAATTATGCATCGGTTCCAAAATATGCATCGGTTTTCTTGGAAACCGATGCATAATGTACACCTTATGCATCGGTTCTTTAAAACCGTTGCATAATATAGACATTATGCATCGGTTCATGAGGAACCGATGCGTGATGTTCAGCTTTAAGCATCGGTTTTCATTGAACTGATGTATAAGATCAATTAAAAATTAGGTTTCCCCCTATTCGATTTCATATTCCGACTGAGTTGCTTATTCCGCCGTCTCACTTCCCTCGAATTCGATTTCGTACTTCAACGACTCCGCTCGATTTTGCTCCAAATTCGTATTCCGACGACGCCGCTCGACATTGCCGCTCGATTTGGTCCACGTAGGTCCTAAACCGAGCCATGTCTTCAATTTTATAGAGTCCCGGTTTCCCAGAAACTGGGATTATTAAAAATTGATAGTACCGGTTCTGAGGAACCGAAATTATTAAAAAAATAGAGTAGATTGGTTATTTGAGTTTCGTTTGGTGTATTTCGGTTATTCGAATTTGAAATCGGGGTATTTTGGTGAATAACCCCAATTCCTCTTTCTTCTCCAAAACCCTTGCAGAAAGATCGTCCACAGCCACAATGGCGTCCATCTTCTCGGCAACCAGAAGTCGCTCAATTCATCAGCTACTCCGTCCTACAAGCTTCTCTACACGATCACATCCAAATCCATATCGCGTTTTCTCCCAATTTCTTACCACTCTCCGCTCACTCGTTTCTTGCGAAATCAACTCTTCTCGAATTTCGCGCTTCGCCAGTTCCAGATGCCTTGCAACAAATCCCGAACATGATCTGGATGAGGCAAGTTCCGATTCCGTTGCTCTGAGTGCTGATACTAGAGTTCCGGCGACAATTATCACTGGCTTTCTCGGCTCCGGGAAGGTACTTGAGATTTTCTGGTAGATGTGAAATTTGAACTTGAGAAAAATCGCTGCTTTAGACGAATTGAAATGGTGCTGTGTGTATATGGTAATGGTAGTGTTGTTTATTTCATTTCGTTTGGTTATGCAGACGACTCTGTTGAATCATATTTTGACCTCGCAACATGGCAAAAGGATAGCAGTCATTGAAAATGAGGTATCATTGTTCTTCCATCGCTTATCGTTTTTCAAAAATTATTAAGTAGCTGTTTGCAGTCAAGGAAATTAAGAGTATGGGAGTACGGTAATGTCGATATCTTGGCACAATTTTAGTTTACTCTTGCATTAAAAACAGCCTGTTCTGAAGGGAACATATTTTCTGCCAATGCGATGTACATACTACATAGGTGTGTGCGATCACGATTTGCAATGTGCTAGCGAGTCTCAGACAATTTGTATATGACAAGTAAATTTACGGTGTGGCTTACCCTCTTTGTTTTTTTGATGTAGTTTGGTGAGGTGGATATTGACGGATCCCTGGTTGCCAGCCATACGTCATCAAATGATGACATTGTCATGGTGAATAATGGTTGTTTGTGCTGTACGGTGCGAGGAGATCTAGTTAAAATGCTTCTAGAGCTGGTTAAGAAAAAGAGGGATAAGTTTGATCATATTGTTATTGAAACTACAGGTTTGTGTTGGAATTTGTATCGGGTAAAATGCTCTTCGTTTCTTATGGCACTTTTTTTTTTCTTTCTCAAATTTATGCAACCCATCTGCGAAACGATCAAGTAATGTTCATGCTTGCGCGTGTTAATTATTTCTCTGGATATTCCATGACCAGGGCTAGCAAAACCAGCGCCTGTTATTGAAACATTTTGCACTGATGAACTAGTTTCAAAGTATGTTAAACTTGATGGCGTTGTTACCTTGGTTGATGCTAAGCACGCTATGCGACGCTTGAACGAAGTGAAACCACGGTTTGTGGTGAACGAGGCCTTGGAGCAAGTTGCATATGCAGATCGCGTTATTTTGAACAAGGTAAGTTCTTCCATTTTAGTACGCTCATGATATACTTCTTCAAGTAACTGCTTAATTTTAGCTAATAATTGCTCCATGCTCTATTCATTTTCTGGACAGATAGATTTGGTGTCCGAGCCTCAGATAGATGAGTTGACTCAAAAAATTAAGGTATTATCACTAACTACCGAGTCATGTGCTTGTTCTTTTCAACGAGTAATTATTAGCATCACCATTATGTAAAACTCTCCTCAGCATATCAATGCCATGGCACAAATAAAGCTTGCCAAGTATGGATCAGTCGATATGGATTTTGTATTAGGAGTAGGCGGCTATGATCTTGACAAGTAAGTAAATTTAACGCCCTTTCCCCTTCTACCTAGTTAGATATATAAATATCGAACTACATATTTAGAACTGTTCAGCTAGAGAAAAAAAGAACTGTTTACCTAGATGAGTTCAATGTTCATTGCTCTAATTGTCAACAGGATTGACTCTGAAATCCAGGAAGGGAAATCACATTGTGCATCGCATCATGATGGTGGAGCTGATAATATTGTCTTTCATTAATGTTTCAATTTGTTCTGAAATGATATTTGACACAAATGAAAGAACTCATGTCCTTTTTACCATTACAGAACATGGTCACCATCACCACCATCATAATCACAAACATGATTCAGCCGTCTCCAGTGTTAGTATAGTTGCCGAAGGAACCCTTGATCTCGATGAGGTACTTGTACCTATCAGAATTATGTGTATACTTATTGAAATATCAATGCTATGTGTTCGAGTATTGCCTCCATTTGCAAATCAATACTTTGAAATTTACCTATGAAAACAAAAACTTAAAAGAGGTTTCAAACAAAATCAGTTTCATTGATGCACAACATTCACTATTACAAGAAAAAAAGGCGATGAGAATTAATCACTGATGGCTTGTCGCAGGTCGATGATTGGCTTGAAAGACTTATTGAGGAAAAAGGAGAGGATTTGTACAGAATGAAGGGTGTATTATCCGTGACTGGGTCAGATCGGTCCTATGTTTTTCAGGTCCCAAATTAATTCTTTTCCAACTACGCATTATTCCGATAATAATTCATTAATTTGTGTCCATAAATTATAATCTTAGTCATACCATGCTAGCTTACTTCATTCCATACACGATCTTTATCAGGGAGTACAGTCAATTCTGGATGGTTCGCCAGGAGCTAAATGGGAACCCAGCCAGAAAAGGATCAACAAACTCGTATTCATTGGAAGGAATTTAGACGAAGCTGCTCTGAGAAAAGGTTTCAAAGGCTGTATAGCATAAAGAATCAGCCACTCAATTTAAACTAGGAATCTCTGAAGTGATAAAAAGGAGAAGAAGAAGACGCTACAAGAGCAGCTTGTCCTGTTAGAAATGGAATCAACTAATTAACTCTGAATTATAAAATCTGAATTCTTTTATAAACAACTCTCGCCAAAGGCAGGTTGTCAAAAAAGTGATATGATTCAAATTTATAGATATATAACTTGTTTTGAAATACATTTTTAAATAGTGTCAAGTTTCAAAAAAAAAACTGGCATGCTTCTTCTTGTTTTCATTCTTTAACGATGTGGAACACCAAATGAATATGAATAAAACTCACACCATGTGGTTGACTTCACTCCAAATGTACCTGTCATGAAAAATCTTCACAGGTACTGCTTTAGGTAGTCAGACATCCTAGTATACAAAACCTCCGGATAAAGTTTGTCGTGCACCCCTCGTAGAAAACATGGTAGAAATTCCCCCACCCGACCCCTGCCATAAAGTCCAGACCTGAAACAAAAACTCTGCGAAATTACAATCCTATTCATCCAAGTCTTTGGAATATTTCGATAGTATCGAAACATTCGGCTACACCGATGATGGGAAAAAAATTTACCTTTCATTATTGATAGGAAATGATCTTCAGGTATGCTGCATTTTTCAAACTTTATTCCAATAAGCTTTTCCCAAATCTCTGCCAGCTCCACCTGACTGAGAACATTCTTCGGTGGCCTTATGTATAAGGTCTTGTTTAACGTTCGTGGATCGTTGATCGTTTTGATTGTGTAGGCAGCAATGTCATCTTCATCATTGTATGCAACTGAAATATAACATAAGTTGCAGAGTTACCTTGTGATTTAAGATGACAGTTATTTCAGTTAGACTTATGATTGTAGGGTATATGTGTACCTTTGACATTCCCATCTCCATAGAGCTGGACTTGGGTTCCCTTGGGTGGGATAAGAGTGCCCATTTGTGACAGGTTTCCAACAAAGTACCCAGCGAAACAATTGGTTGAGATGTATGTGAATGGGATTTAAGCTTCTTCTATTGCTCTCCTCACCGTCATTTTCTCATCAAATGTGACCTTTCCTGACTCCAGAGCGTGTCATAAAAGCGCCGGATCCATGCCAAATTCCGATGGCAAAAACCTCTGCAAACATGAAAAAAAATATGTGTTCAAAGATATTCATCTGAGACTTATCTCTAAGAACCGGAAAGAATGAAGGCTTGTGTTTAAATTTAGAGTTGTGCAAAATTCAATTGAACTGAATCCTAATGCGATATTCTTCTATAAGACTATCATAATTACCTTGACATTTCCGGCCTCCTTAATAGCCTCAACCAACTTCAGCTGCATCAAAATGTTATGACTCCTGAAATGAACTCCGGACATGGTGCATATCACCACATCCACCTTCTTCACAGCATCAACCAAACTCCGATGATCCTCAAACGAGCCCTCGACAAGGTGAGCTCCCTCGTGCTTAAAGGAGAGAAGCATTTGAAGCTTGTCGATGTCGAGGTTGAACGTCGCAATATTTGCCCTTCAAATCTATGTGATTCGAGAGCAAGATATATGATCAAAAATAATTTATAAGATCGGTAAGTACCGGGTCGTCCAAGGAGCAAGTGTAACCTAAGATCACTATTCGATTTTACTCCAATAAGTCTATTCCCTATGCGATTGTTCGAATTGTTGATTAGCAATTACGAAGTAAAAGCAATGAAAAAGGTTGTTTTCAATGGTTTAAAAGGCGTTCCTGGGGTACTACGTCCCTCCTTGGTGTATTAGACTCTCGATAGGCACAATTTCATGCAAGAACAAGCAATGTAATGGTTAGATTAAGGCGTGCGATTATTAAATCAAATTCAATCTCTCGATATTTTTACTTGATTTAAGGAAGAGGCACCTCGCATGTGAGCTTCAATCTCTCGATGTTTTTAGCTCACGTCCAACTCAAGTTTCTCAATCATCAACGCTAGTTGAATGATCAATATCCAAGAGCGGTTTTGACCAAGCCTATCTCGATGCTAGGGTGAGTCACGCTAGTGAGTACCACCTAACAAGGGTAAATCTACTTTCATTCTAGAACCCTTGGTCTCATTCTCTCGAACACTCAACTTCAAGTTCATGTTTCTATGTATAAAAAAAAGAGTTCATGTTTCTAGACCACCTAGGCATTTTATCAAACACTTAGAGGGCATAGAGTTGAGTTGATCAAAGTAGATTTACAACCGTGACAAAAGCTTCATTCAAGCATATATTCAATAGAAAGTAGAGTTCATACACCAAGGAGGTCCATAGGACCCCTAGAAACTAGAAGGGACTACTCACAAATCATATTCAATAACAAGCAAAGTAGTTTTTACAAGGATGATGAAATAGAAACAAAGAAGATGAAGAAACTAGGATGAAAGTCTCCCTTCTATCCTTAGAGTACCTCCAAACTTGCTGTCTTGATCTCAAAACACTTGCTCCTCCTCCAAAAACCCCAGCTCAAGTCCCCCTCCTCCCAAAAACTAGATCTAGATCTCATTTTGTAAGCAAAATATTGTCCATAGAGCTCAACCGGCCGGTTCGGCTCTTGTGGGGATTTGCCAACCGGCCGGCTCACTTGTGACAGGCATTTCACAAACTCTCTGAGCCTTAGAACCGGCCGGCTCAAATGGGTGCTTGTGTGAGCCGGCCGGCTCAAAACCTCAGTGCCTTCTCCTCTCTTCTTGGTCTCAACTCTGAGTTCAGCGAAATGGTCTGACTTCCTGGGGCTTTTTAAGGTCATAACGTCCGAATTTGATCTTGGCTTAAACATAAGAGTTGTAGCCCTTTGAGTTAGCTTTCCAACAAGCTTCGAATCAACCAATTCGGACACCGTATGCGATCTGGGCATTCAAAATACGCCGCAAGGGTCAGTCTGTCCTGTTTTGCCCAAAACTTCATATTTTGCTCCGAAACTTCGATTTTCTTCGAGAATTGATCTTTTTGAGCCCGGGGACCGTAAGGTTGGTTTCTAACCTGAAATGGCAACCAAGAGGGTCAAATGGCATCGAAAGAGACTCGGAACGGATCAAAACATCTAATAAAAGTAGAGGAATTATAGTCGAGAATTCGACTCATCAAAGGCCATGGTCGATCTCCCTACGTTGGAGGACATATGTGTCATGGCCTTCAGCTAGGCTGGCCTCCACTATTCTCCTCCCTATGTAACATGTCCTCGCACAACAAGAACTCTGATTTTGGTGTCCAAATTTACCATGGTTAATGAGAGAGAGAGGCTCTGCTCTTTTTTTCGTGTTGAGATTTGCAAGTATAGCATCTTCAACGATGGCTCTCACACGATGAGCATTTATATTTTTGTTTGTTGATTTTTCTAATCTACTCATTATTTCAATAAAGTTATAGCTTTTTTTTTTGATTTCGGATCAAATAAAAATCACGATTATATATAAAAATTAAAAATTCAATTAAATATTGCCAAGTGTTTCATTCGATCAATCATAATTCATGGCGCTTTTTGTAAATAAAAAAAATTAAACCGGACTTGTTTAAAAATACATAACAGATGTGAAGGTATAAACATCGTAAAAATTATCCAGACTTAACATATGCATAAGTTAAGTCTGGATATTGTTAGGCAAGTCTGATTTTAAGTGTGATCATTACCAATTTAAGTCTGATTATTACCAATTTAAGTCTAGACATTATCAATTTAAGTCCTACTATTACCAATTTAAGTCTGGATATCAATTTAAGTGTGTTTTTAAGTCTGGACATTACTAATTCAAGTCTGGATATCAATTTTAACTGTGTTTTTAAGTCTGGACACTACTAATTTAAGTCTATACATTACTGATTTAAGTCTGGATATTAATTTAAGTATGTTTTTAAGTCTGAACAGTAATAATTTAACTCTGGACATTATCAATTTAAGTCTGGACAGTATTGCGTCTGTTTTTAAGGCTGGACATTACTAATTTAAGTCTGATAATTACCAAGTTAAGTCGGATCATTATCAATTTAAGTCTGGACAATATTCCGTCTGTTTTTAAGTCTGGACATTATCAATTTAAGTCTGATCATTATCAATTTAAGTCTGATCATTACCAAGTTAAGTCTGATCATTACCAAGTTAAGTCTGATCATTATCAATTTAAGTATGTTCATTACCAAGTTAACTCTGATCATTACCAAGTCTCATCATTACCAAGTTAAGTCTTATCATTACCAATTTAAGTCTGATAATTACCAATTTAAGTCCGATCATTCCAAGTTAAGTCTGATCATTCCTAGTTAAGTCTGATCATTCCAATTTAAGTCTGATCATTACCAATTTAAGTCGGATCATTACCAATTTAAGTCTGATCATTACTAATTTAAGTCTGATCATTACCAATTTTAAGTCTGATCATTCCAAGTTAAGTCGGATCATTCCAAGTTAAGTCTGATCATTACCAATTTAAGTCGGATCATTACCAATTTAAGTCCGACCATTACCAATTTATGTATGATCATTACCAATTTTAAGTCTGATCATTCCAAGTTAAGTCTGATCCAATTTAAGTCTGATCATTACCAATTTTAAGTCTGATCATTCCAAGTTAAGTCTGATCATTACCAATTTAAGTCTGATCATTACCAATTTAAGTCTGATCATTACCAATTTTAAGTCTAATCATTCAAGTTAAATCTGATCATTACCAATTAAAGTTTGATCAATACCAATTTAAGTCTGATCATTGCAAGTTAAGTCTGATCATTCCAAGTTAAGTCTGATTTGAAATTCGGGATATGTGAAATGACTATAATGCCCCTCCGTGTTATATCTGAGATTTCGACGAAATTGGACACGTGTCTGCTTGAAATCCGATTTTTAGTTTTCATATATAATCGTGTTTTTTACCTGAATCGCACTCTTTTTTTTGATAAAGTAATAAAGTTATAGCTTTAGATCTATCAAAATTCGAGCTCCGGTGATGTTGAATGTTACATATTTTTGACATCTACTCTTGTAATATAGCATTTAGGGTTTAGTTATAGTCAGAATCACTAGTTTTCGTCAGAAATTAGAACTTTTAATATATGTTGATCTGATAATGTCAACGGTTTAGATTAATTCAAAATAATTAATCTTTCAATAGTTTTTATGAATAATAAGGGTATATTAAGAAATGATAATGTATATTTCAATCTTATAATCTCACAAATATCGAATCAAATACATGTTTTACTATTTCAAGCCCTACATTTTTTAAAATCAAAATCACGATTTCTTCAACGAATATCTCTTCTCAGCAATTTCTACAACCCTAGATTTAGCAATTGCATATCTCTCAACATGTCGAAGGTGCCATATATATGTTGGGATGTTTCCGGGTTGGTGTTGATTGTTCGTGAATATGTCACCGTTGTTCGTGGTTTTGAATAAGAGGTTGAAACTCGATTGTGCTATAAAATGAAAATACGTGCATATAATAACAATGTTCGTGGTTTAGAATATACCCGTTTATATTTCCGGGTTCGGGTTGATTGTTCGTGAATATGCCTCTGTTGTTCGTGATTTTGATTAACACTGTTCTGCTCAAAATAATGAAAATCAATTTCTGATCCAGGAACAATAAAAACCTTGTTTGGACAGTAAAACAATTCGAGATAAAAAACCCAAACCCCTCGATTAAAAACCATTAGCAAGGAGAGTGCTTTCACGTCTGACTTCAGTAAAGATGTCAAAGCTAGTGCGATAAAGAGAGAGACTGGGAGTGAGTTTAGGTTACTAGGACGCAGAGAAAGCAAAGTTGGTGGTAGTAGATTTTCGTGGTTGAAGATAGAGATAGGGATGTAGGGGTCTCTGATAAAGTGGAAGAGAGCAACATGGATTTTTTTACCCATGTTTCGTGACCTGGAGAGATTTTTGAGACGGGTGCACTCAGTGATGATGATGTTTACAGATGAACGTAGGCAGTGGCGGATCCAGAGCTCTACAGGAGGGTGTCCCAAATTGTTTTCATTGAAGAATATGGATTTTGCTCGGATTTGACAAAAAAATTTTGCACACATATATATCCTTTAAGTTTGACGATATAAGCTGTTTCCAAGTAAAATGTGAAACCAAACTCATATATAGTTCATTGACGACCTAACTCTGAGAGGTCATAAATTTCACATCGATTACCCTATCAGATCGAGTCATATGTTGTTGGAAAGATAATTTTTTTTTGACAATCAGTTGTTGGAAAGATAATTTAACAGGCTATGACTCTTCAGTTGATATTAAGATCTAAATCGGACTTTAAAGCAGCCGAAAACATCTCAAACTACGGTAGCCTAACAAGTGTACGTGGTCAGCCACATTAAACCTTAGCAACTTTCCAACCCTATAACGAGCGACCTGAGCACCATTTGGGAAATCGATCACCCAGAATATAAAGCTAACGACAAGGACTACAAGTATTATGTTTACACCTGAACTTAAATATAACGTTAAGATGGCTCAAAATTAAGCCGAAATAGACTATATGTTTGAAGGTTCTAATGATCAGTTAATCTTCTGGAGCTCACATAGGCCTCATCCTATATCCGTTGAAGATGATATATATATGGTCAGAAAGCTTATTGAATGTTCTACAACTTTCATATTTACATCAAGATAAAATTCGAAAGTTAAGTTGGTGAAAACTGCAACTAAAAATGGTTGATTGATCAAAATTTTCCGAAACGGAGGGGGGTTTTGGGACCCCGGGACATCCCCGTATCCGTCATTGAAGTAGGGGCTCCTTTTGAGTGTTTGAAAAGCCACGATTTCCCATATTGTTTTTGTTTCCAAGACAATGATTATTTATTTTGACTTGGACAAGACTCGAACGTAGTCTTCCTCTATAATTATCCCCTCTCCTTCCACCAAGCTAAACATGATTCTTGTTTTATTATTTGTTTCAATAATGTATATTCATTTATCAAATCTATAAAATTTATTACTTATTATCAATTTAGCTAAAATTCAATTAGTCTTAGAAATCCCTTATTGCTGTGACTTGCAAATTAAGACTAAAATTGTTATTGTTTTCTTTATAACAGACTAAAATTGTTATTTTTGTTCTATTATTGTTGTATTATTGATTTGTACTTTATTAAATTCTAAATTTGTTATGGTATGTTGTTGTAATCAGATCATAAACATGTAATATTTATTCAAGTCATAAATATGTTAAATTATAATATCATATATAAGTATTTTATTTTTATTTTTTAATATGTGCGGGTCAAATCGGTTCAACCCTGTTGAACCACTGACCCAGTGACTTGACCGGTTCGATCCACGGATCGGTTTTAATAACACTGCTTGTAAGTGATTTTATTGGTGCTGGTGCAAACAGTGATGGATTTAGAATTTCCTTGATAGGGGCAAACTAAAATTTATATCAATATAAAGGTATGTTTTATGTACTTTCTAAACTAGTGGGGGCATGATATTAAAATCAGTGGGGCAAAATCTAAAATGTATTGAGATATTAAACTAATTTGTCTAAGATTAAGTTAAAATTCGAAAAATTACAGGGGGCGACTGCCTCCACCCCCTCAACATGCATCCACTCCTGGGTGCAACTTTGGAGTTGTGCACTGCGTATGTTGATACATAACTTTGGATGGAATAAAGGAATCCAATTTGACACTTGTGCTTTTTCTTTTTTTGATTGATAAGACTCTTTCAAGTCGGTATAAAATGAGTACATATAGGCACTAGATACACTTTCTATCAATTGAAGCGTAATTCTCTCATAGCGAGCTCCTCTTGCTAGCGATGTATCAACGTCCGCAACGTACAGCTTCAGAACTCCACCATCACATCAAAGTCTTGAGGTGGCACACCCGCACCGGGACTTTACCATCACCATCAAAGTCTTGTGGGCGCACACTGATCAGTCGATATTTCGACTAATTAATCACTGCATTCAATGAAGGATAATACTCGTTCTCCGAGCAAATCATCTCTATTTGATGTCTTTCTCTAGTGTTTCAGGAAAATAACGCATATCCTTGCCCCGCGAGCCCATGAGATTGAAAGAACGGAAAAATCGGCGAAAAAGACATCTGAGCCAGAACAAGCCCGTGACAACCGTGACACACTCACCTGTCACGGGAGTCACGGCAATTGTCCCCTTGAGCCGAGATTTTGGCTCAGCCCGTGACAACTGTGACACACTCACCTGTCACGGGTGTCACGACGCTTTTCCTCTTGAACCGTGATATTGGCTTAGCCCGTGATAGCCGTGACACGCCTGGCTGACACGGGTGTAACGGGCTCGTCGGCAGGCTAACTTTAAGCTGTTTCCAAAAATCGATTTTGGGCTTTTCAGCCTTTTTGGATGGTCTATAAAAAGGAAACACGACCAGATTAGAGAGGCTGCTGTTATTTTGGAGAAAAACCCTAACTTGGGAGAGAAGACAGAGCTTTCAGCGTGAGGACCATCGAGCTACACCGCGTCTTTACGGTTTACTCGTTTCTTCCTTTCTTTATACTGTTTTTGGTTAACTACCATGAATAGTGAGTAGTCTTCTCAATTCCGGGATCCTACGGATCCCGTGCTATGTAACCCTAACTCTCATGTGATCAATTGAAGTTTTTATTTATGCGATTCGAATATTCAATTTCATTGTGTGCTTAATTTCATCGTTCTATGCATGTATTTACATCAAAGGGTATGTTTGCATTGGTAGAACGTACTTAGATTAATTACCGAAAGATGGATGGGTCCTAGGCTTTAATCGGAATACATGAAATTGATATTAGGTCATGTTTACATGATTGAATAGGAAAACCTTTAGTTTAATAAGTCGAGATCGTTGATAATCCGTGGATGGGCGGCGTTCAACGATTGAGACTAATCTAGACAATGATCCGTGGATGGGCGGCTTGTCTAGTGTTATTTCGGTTATATTCCATATTCGATAGCATGAATAATTGACGCGACATGATTGCATGATTAGTGGGGTTAGCACGGGTGAAGTATGGATTCTGGGATTCTTTCTCTGATAAAACACAAAACCATTTAATTTTCTGCTGTTTAATTTCTGCTTGTTTCATCACAACAAAAATCTTTTAATCGGAATAGCTAAATAGGTCACTTGTTAGCTAGTATTCACACACATTGCTCCTTGGATCGACCCTTGGCTTACCAAGGTTTATAAATTTTGTTTGACTGCAATTCGACCCCTAAAACTTATAATTTGACGACTATAAAGGGTTAAAAATACGCTTGTCAAAATGGCGCCGTTGCCGGGGAGCAGCGTTTAGTGTGATATTAGTTTTAACGTGTGTAGTTTAGACTATTCCACCTTGTTTGATATCTGTTTTTTTTCTGCTGTGATTTCTTCACTCACGGTGTTTCTTGGCTTTTGCAGGTACTAGGTAGTTCATGCCAAAGAAAACACCCCGACGGAAGAAGCAAATTCAGATTTCAGACGACGACACACCGGACCAACGAAGGAACAATCGTCAGGTCCAGAACGAAGCTCGGAAGCTACGAGCACTGAACCGCAACTACGCAACAATGGCTATGAATCAGAACTTGCTGAACGAAAGGGTCGAAGACGACCAGCCACCTCGAGTGCAGCCACCAGTGCGCAGAACCCTTGGAGATTACACTACTCCACGTGTTACTGGGTTCCAGTCCGCCATTGCACCACCGGGGATAGCCAACAATACCTGGGAGCTCAAAACAGGTCTCATTCAAATGGTGCAAAACAATCAATTCACTGGACGAATGAATGAAGATCCTCACCAGCATCTCAAGCGATTTACCCAGATGTGCAACACGGTGAAAACAAACGGTGTCCCTCCAGAGTCTTACTACCTCAGGCTGTTCCCGTTCTCACTGTCCGACAAGGCTAGCAGAGGGTTAGACAGTCATGCTGATGGCACTTTTACCACCTGGGACAAGCTGGCCGAAGCCTTTCTCCAACAATACTTCCCGCCATCAAAGACGGCTCATTTCAGGAACAAAATCATCTCGTTCCGTTCTATCGATGGTGAGACTCTGTTTGACTCTTGGGAGAGGTATAAGGAGCTGACAAGGATGTGCCCACACCACAATTTAGAGCTGTGGCAGATTATCGACACCTTCTATCAGGGGATGCGTACTTTGATAAATCAAGCAGCTGGTGGGGGACTTAATGGAGTCCCGCTGGAAGACGCCTATGGCATTATAGAGAGAGCAGCCCAAGACTACCACCTCTGGACCAGTGATCGTGGCAACCCCAAGGACAGAAAGGGCGTGCAAGATCTTTGCCAAGCTGATAGCACCAGTGACTTCGCTGAGTTGACCAATACAGTAAAGATGCTCACAACAGAAATCAAAAATCTGAAGACGGCCTCCTCTGTGAAGTCGTCTAATGTTGCCAATGTCAGTGTGTATTGTCAGATTTGTGGCTCTCCTTCTCATTTTGCAGATGGCTGTCCGGTGATGGGAAAAGATGACGACGGAGGAAATCAGGAGGATGCAAATTATGTTGGGCAGAATAATCAAGGGGCTGGTTTCGGGTACGGATCAGCCACTAACAGATGGGACAACCCAAACCGAAACAATCCTAACCTGTCTTACAAGCCTCAGAATCCGGCACCTCAAGGTTTTCCATACAACCAGCAGCAAGGGAACGCACCGTATCAGCCGCGAAGGCAATACAACAACCAGGCTCAGCAATCGCAGAACAGCAACTCCTACCAGCCAAGAGCTCAGTACAATAATCAGTCGCAAGGGAAGCAAAATCAGAATTCGGGGAGTTATGCCTACCAGTCACAGTAACCCAAGCAACAGGAATCCAGCAGCTCCTCTAGCATGGAGTCCATGATGGCCAGTTTCATGGCCGAGCAAGATAGGCGAGCCCAAGAGCAGGATAAGCGAGTGAAAGCACTCGAGCAGCAACTTGAGCAGATGGCCATCCAGAACAGAATGCTGGAAGCTCAAGTGGCTCAGCAGGCAAATTCAGCAACGCGAGAACATGGGAAACTCCCTTCAAAACCAGAGCACAACACTAGGGAATCGGTCAATGCTATCACACTCCGAGGTGGAAAACAACTTGAGATGCTACCAGCTCAGACCACTCGATCCCAGGCCTCAAAATCAGCAACCAATTCTGCGCAAATTGATGAGGAAACGTTCACAGAAGCTGAAAAGCGAGCCGAAAATTCTGCTCCAACAGTTGAGCCGACCCCTTATAAGCCTCCGATTCCATTCCCTCAGCGACTCAAGGGTGCTAGAAGAGACAAAGAGTTCATGAAATTCGTGGACCAGATTCGTACCTTGTACATCACTATGCCCTTCACCGATGCAATCACGCAGATTCCAACATATGCCAAATTCATGAAGGAGATTATGACTGGGAAACGGAAGATGGAGGGAACCGAGACAGTAGCTCTAAGTGAGGAGTGTAGCGCTGCCATGCACCAGCCCATGCCGCTTAAGCTTAAGGATTCAGGGAGTTTTTCTATTCCTTGTGATATTGGCGGTCTTACTATTCGTCGTGCTTTGTGTGATCTAGGAGCTAGTGTGTCTATCATGCCTTATTCTCTTTATGCTAAACTGAATTTGGGTGATCTCTGTCCTACTAACATCTCTATTCGCCTTGCGGATCGTTCTTGTAGACTCCCGAAAGGGATTCTGAGAGACGTACCCGTCAAGGTGAAGAATATTTACATCCCTGCTGATTTTATTGTGCTAGAGATTTCGGAGGACACCGACATACCCATCATACTTGGTAGACCATTCCTTTACACGGCTAGGGTAGTTATTGACATGGATAGGGGATGTATAGCTTTGCGAGTAGGCAGCGAACGTGTTGTCTTTTATTTACATGACATGTGCAGAACTCCTAGTCTGTTAGCTGATTGTGATGTGTTAGACTCTGCTAATATTGATCAGCCCATTTCTCTCACATCTATTGAGTCTTACAAGGTTGTACCAGGCTGCCCGATACCGATGGATGTCTACGCTATAAGCATAGAGGGCGCGGACGCAGCTGATGCCGCAGGAGACGCAGGTAAGGAACCTTGCACGGTAGAGCTGAAACCTCTACCTGCAAGTCTCAGGTATGAATTTCTGGGCCCTAACTCAACCTACCCGGTGATTGTTAATGCATCCTTGACTGATATAGAGACCCAGAAATTGCTCGATGTCTTGCGAGAACATAGACCAGCCCTAGGATATTCCATAGACGACCTCAAGGGAATTAGCCCTGATTTATGCATGCATAGAATTAACCTTGAGGACGATGCTAGACCTAGTAGGGATGCCTTGAGACGCTTGAACCCCAAATTGAATGATGTTGTTAAGAAAGAAATTCTGAAATTATTAGATGCCGGCATCATTTATTCTGTTGCTGATAGTAAGTGGGTAAGTCCTGTGCACGTTGTCCCTAAGAAGGGAGGCTTGACTGTTGTACGTAATGAGCATAATGAATTGATTCCTACTCGTACTGTGACTGGTTGGCGTATGTGCATTGATTATAAGAAATTGAATAAGGCCACTCTTAAGGATCACTTTCCTTTGCCTTTTATCGATCAAATGTTAGAACGTCTAGCGAAGCATAAATTTTTCTGCTACCTTGACGGTTATAGTGGATTTTTCCAGATCCCTATACACCCCGAGGACCAGGAGAAAACGACTTTTACTTGCCCTTTTGGCACATTTGCTTATAGACGTATGCCCTTTGGTCTTTGCAATGCACCAGCCACATTTCAACGTTGCATGATGGCAATATTTTCTGATTTTCTGGAACATACCATGGAAGTGTTTATGGATGATTTTTCGGTGTATGGTTCCTCGTTCGATTCGTGTCTCTCTAACCTTGCTGATGTTCTTCGTCGTTGTGTTGACACTAACCTGGTTTTGAACTGGGAGAAGTGCCACTTTATGGTGCAGGAAGGTATAGTGCTTGGACACATGGTCTCCCACAGAGGCATCGAGGTTGATCGCGCAAAGGTAGAGGTGATTGAAAAGCTGCCCCCACCAAAAGACGTGAAAGGGATCAGGAGTTTTCTTGGGCACGCTGGGTTTTACAGGCGATTTATCAAGGATTTCTCGAAGACAGCAAAGCCGCTCACTGATCTACTTTGTCAGGAAGCTGAGTTTAAATTTACTGATTCTTGTTTAAATGCTTTCAACAATCTAAAAACTGCTCTTACTTTCGCTCCTATAGTGCAGCCTCCCGATTGGGAGCTGCCATTTGAACTAATGTGTGATGCAAGTGACTTTGCAGTAGGAGCAGTCTTGGGGCAGCGCGTCGACAAGAAGCTGCACGTAGTTTACTACGCCAGCAAGGTCCTCGCCGGAGCAGCAGTCAATTACACTACAACTGAGAAGGAAATGCTGGTCATCGTCTATGATTTCGAGAAGTTCAGGCAGTATTTAATTGGTTCGAAGACCACGGTGTACACCGATCATGCTGCGATTAAATATTTGCTGTCGAAGAAGGACTCCAAACCTCGTCTCATCCGATGGGTCCTCCTCCTCCAGGAGTTCGATATTGACATTAGAGACAAGAAGGGAGCAGAAAATCTGGTTGTAGATCACTTGTCACGCCTCGAGCTAGGAGAGCTTGACTGCGAAGAGGACACACTCCCGATGACTGACTCTCTAGCAGGAGAACAGCTAATGCGCATTGATGTGGACACTGTCCCGTGGTATGCAGATTTTGTTAACTTCTTGGCATGTGGAATCCTCCCTCCCGACCTCTCGCA
This sequence comes from Rhodiola chrysanthemifolia, assembly GCA_033675395.1. Lineage (NCBI taxonomy): Eukaryota > Viridiplantae > Streptophyta > Magnoliopsida > Saxifragales > Crassulaceae > Rhodiola > Rhodiola chrysanthemifolia. The sequence continues at coordinate 38,915,868 of CM066204.1, forward strand.
CAACCAGAAGAGGAAATTTCTTTCCGATGTTAAAAGGTACTTCTGGGATGACCCTTTTCTTTATAGACTATGTGCTGACGGTCTCTACATGACTTGTGTCGACGAGGACCAGATCCCATATATTCTGGAGCGCTGCCACTCTTCTCAGTACGGTGGACATGGGGCTGGTTCGAAAACAGCTACGAAGGTTCTGCAGTCCGGTTTCTTTTGGCCTTCGCTATTTAAGGATGCACATGACTTCGTCAAGGCCTGTGATCAGTGCCAAAGGACTGGGAATATTTCGAAGCAGCAGGAGATGCCCCAACAGAGCATCCTCGCAGTGGATTTATTCGATGTTTGGGGAATTGACTTCATGGGACCATTCCCACCTTCTTATGGAAATCAGTACATCTTGGTAGCAGTCGACTATGTTTCCAAGTGGGTTGAAGCTGTGGCTACTCCTACGTGCGACGCCAAGGTTGTTATTAAAATGTTTCAGAAGGTTATCTTCCCTCGGTTCGGAGTTCCCAGAACAGTTATCAGCGATGGAGGCTCTCACTTCAAGGAACGCAACTTCGAGACATTGTTGAAGAAGTATGGAGTTTATCACAAGATTGGCACTCCTTATCACCCTCAGACCAGTGGGCAGGTAGAGATCTCTAACAGAGAGATCAAGAGCATTTTGGGAAAAACGGTCTCGAGCCACAGGAAAGACTGAGCGTCCAAGCTAGATGACGCGCTGTGGGCATATAGGACTGCATTCAAAACTCCCATTGGGATGAGTCCTTTCAGACTCGTTTATGGAAAAACCTGCCACTTGCCAGTCGAACTCGAGTACAAGGCTTTATGGGTTATTAGAGAGCTGAACATGGACATGAAGGCAGCCGGAGAAAAGCGACAGTTACAGTTACACGAGCTCGATGAGATCAGACTGGACTCCTACGAGAATGCCCGCATTTATAAGGAGAGAACAAAGAAGTGGCATGACAAGAGGATTGTGCGCCGAGAGTTCAACGAAGGCGAGCGAGTTCTTCTATACAACTCCCGCCTTAGATTATTTCCTGGCAAGCTGCGTACTAAATGGAGTGGCCCTTACACAGTGGAGCGAGCATATCCAGACGGGCATGTAGAAATCAGCGTAGAAGGAGGTAAAACTATGGTAGTCAATGGGCAACGCCTTAAGCACTACCACGTACTCAAGCATCTGGCACCTCCCGAAGGCGTTACCGATAACCTGCTTCTCGGGGAGGGATCCTAACTACAAGACTCTCCGAGAATGTTTCTTATGCACTGTGAGTCTGTCTAGACCCAGCTTTGTCTCGCCAAGACGTTAAACTAGGCCTCTTCGGGGAGTAACCCGCGCTGTAAGTCTATTTATTTGCATTTTGCATTGTACGATCTGTGTGTGGACCATGCAGGAATCCAAGTGTGGAGTGAGCAGCAATCAGTTTTCTGGACCAACACGGCAAATTAGGCTGAAATTTTGGGACGGCGCCGTGACAGCCGTTACACATAGGACTGTCACGGCTGTCACGGGCAGTATGCAGCTGGGCAGTGATTTCTTGGAAAGCCGTGACAGCCGTTACACATAGGACTGTCACGGCTGTCACGGGCATTATGCAGTTGAGCCGTCATTTATTGGGGTTCCGTGACAGCCGTGACACATTGGCCTGTCACGGACGAGCTCGGTTGTCACGGGCACATGTTCTTCATCTTCAAATTGGATTTCAAATTCCGAAACCCTAATTCTCAAAACCCAAATTTGGTTTCCCCCGACCGCTCCGTCGCCTACGACCGATCTCCCCGCTTAACCAGCTCTCCCTCGTCCGTCCGCCAGCCGCTCACCGTCCGCCCATCTCTGTTTCCGTCCCAGCACCACCTCCACTCCATGGCTCGGACTAGAAGAGTCGGAACCGCCTCCTCCAGCCGCTCTGCGCAGACCAACCGCGCCAGCTCCTCCGCAGCCGCTCCTCCACCTTCCTCTTCAACCGCCATCATCCCAGCACCACCACCAGACCAACCGCTCCCCTACCCAATTGCCAATGCCGGACGATTTGGTGACGAGGCTGAGCACCAGCGGCGCTTCAACAATGTCATATCCAAAAAGACGGTAAAACCTACTCTCGTCCCTTGCATTGATACGTTTACTGACTTGCAACGGGGTATATTGCCACAGTGCCGTAGTTTGTTTGTCAATTCCGGATTTGGCATATTATTCAGTCGCTGGCATACGCCTACATTTCCTATATTGCTCAAAGAGTTTTTAGCTACGTTTGAGATTGTAGGCAGCCCTTTGAAGGTGACGCATTGGAAATTCAGAATTGGGTCGAGATATTACACTATGTCCAAGGCCGAGGTTTACGAAGCGTTGAATTTTCCTTTAGATGGTTTCTGTGGTGAATATAGCAAGGATGAGAGGTATGAGTTCTGGAAACTCATATCCGGCTTCGATTACTACTTTAGGTCCGGGTGGAGCGCTGCTGGTATTAAAGAACCCGTATGGAAGATAATCCACCGCTTGGTGGCAATGAGCATTAACACGCGCCTTGAGGGCGCCACGGTTATCACCAACCCCGACTTGGACATCTTGATTTCTATGCACAAAGGGGTACCAGTCGATTTCTTCCAGCTCCTCAGTGGGATGATGACAGCGTGGGGTTTATCTATTGGGAACAAAGCCTTAGGTGGCGGTTTATTTGTTTCTGTGCTCGCCGAGTCTCTAGGATGGAACCTCGATCCCCTGTACGGGACTGAGAAAGAGTTAACGCTGAATATGGACAAGATTATTGAGTGCAAGATGATTGGGAAAGACGGGGAGTGGATCCACAACCCCGAGCTCCCAAGTGGAGCAAAGAGGCGCCGCATTGATCGAGCCCAGGTTAGAGCACCTGTCCAGGAGGACCAGCCCCCGAGTGATGATGTTAACATGGACGAGGCGCCCTCACCTCCAGCACCTAGCCACATGCCTTCTCCCCCGCCGCAGCCCCATGCTGATGACCAGCACTCTAACACCTTTGAGGAGCGTTTCGCACGCTTGGAGACCACCCAGATGAGACTATTCGCGCAGGTGCACCAGATTGTGGAAACTCAGCGCGCGATTGTGGAACAGCAGCGTGTGATATTGGTACATCAGCAGCCGATGTTCAGATCACAGAATGCGCTCGCCGCCGATTTTTCAGAGTTCAGATCTCAGGCCATCAGGGCGCGAGAATGGGAGCAGGGCGCCTTAGCCACTCTTCTTGCGCATGCTGAGCTAGATTACCCTCCACCATCGCACATCCCTCCTACCGGTAATGACCACGAGGCTGGCACTTCCCGCCCTCCTGATGATGGGAACTCCGGTAGTACAGCAGAGCTATTTGGTATTGCTGAGGACGCGGACGATGGCGCTGTCTAGCTCTTCTTGCATTTCTCCTGCTGATCTTTTTGACTGTTTTCATATATTGTGGCACGTTACATGATTTTTCTTGTTGTACGCTGACATCTTGCCATGGTTTTCCTTTCCTCATGTTAATTGTTGCTTGAGACATGCTTTATGATATATATTTGGCTCGCATCGATTATCCTACCTCCTATTTGGCATTTCCTGTTTTTGCCTACCCTTCATTACCGATGCTAATCTTTAACTCGTGCAGTCTTATGCTTGGTTTCCTCTATTTCTATCAGCTCACGAGTCGCGTTCCACTCCTCGGGCATCGCTTAATCTCCATGGATATCACACCATCACACACGAGTGAAGTTCCTATACGCTTATTTTCTCTTATATTTCTTCGCTTAGGGACTAAGCTAATTTCTAAGTGTGGAGTGGGTAGCGCATAGTCACACACATTGCATATCACGCATTCACTCTTGCACATGCTCAACAGTCTATGTATTGCGATTGAAATCCTTGTTTTTCTACGATACTCCTTAACTGATTGACACTCTTTTGGATTCGAAGTCTAGGACTTGAAATAGTGAAAATCGTGTGTGTATTCTCTTGAGTCAGTATCATTGCTAGCATTTGCCTATCACATGTTCTACGTATTTCTTGAAGCATGTTTGAGACTTGAATTTAGTAGGCACCGTTTCAAAAATGTCAAAAGCTTAAAATTGCATATCTTTTTAGGTGACCTTAGTACTAGTATATGTTTCTCTATAATCGTTGTGATTTGCATGCACCCGCCTTTATTCATACGCTATGTCAAGCTTTAAGTGTGGAGTTAGACAATTGACCTTCAAGTTTTCCCTCAAGAACACAGTTCTTAGTTTTCAAAGTTGGGTGAAATATTGACCCCAAGCAAAAAAAAAAACACAGAAAATTTCTGCGAGAAAAAAAAAATATACCAAGGACCTTGTGACGAAAGTCGCCCCTTGCATATGGAAAACACTCTTGAAACAATTTCTGCTCCCTTCTGCTTGATGTAGTGTAATTCCACCTCCTCATTGCGTGCAAATCATAACTTATCTTGAGAATTCATGTACTAGAAACTAAGGGACGATCCTCGTGCTTGCACTGAAATTTTGATGCAAATTTTCGTACTATTTTCCAGAAAATCCTTAAGCTAGGCTCCTCTTCTCTTACGGGTCATTGTTTAATCCTTGGCACTTGAGAATGAGCTTTGCGCCAAGAGCCCGTGGACTATCCCTAGATAGCATAGGTGAATGGCGAGCATGTTTTGTGTGACTATTCATGTTCTTTATACGTTGCAATAGAACCATTTAGAACAGGTGTTTAGTCGGTTGCTAGCCGTGTGTACTGACCGTTTGAATACATAACTTGTTTGATCTATGATTGTCTTAAAACTTTGATGAAGATGTTCGACTTGAAGTTGAGGTAACACGATGAATCCAAGGTATGACATGACTTTACTGTGACTTGTTGAGCATCATTCATGCATACATGCTAGTTAGTTGTATAGGGGATTTGTAGGTAGTCCCATTCTTGAAAACCTTCACGAGACTATACTCGTCCTACTAGGGCAGCCTAGAGGTTTAAAGGCTTGATGCATACGCTAAATGCATTCGTGTCCTCTACGACAGTGAGTTATGAGTTTTTCTTTTCTGTCTTCATTTTTTTTTGCTAGAATTGATCACATGTCACTTGAGTGGGTATCTTTGAAACATATGGTTGTTGAGCATTACATTGACTCGTGTATTTATTCTGCCATTTGTTTGACATTTGTTCGGGACGAACAAATCCTAAGTGTGGAGTGTTTTGATCAGTCGATATTTCGACTAATTAATTACTGCATTCAATGAAGGATAATACTCGTTCTCCGAGCAAATCGTCTCTATTTGATGTCTTTCTCTAGTGTTTCAGGAAAATAACGCATATCCTTGCCCCGCGAGCCCATGAGATTGAAAGAACGGAAAAATCGGCGAAAAAGACATCTGAGCCAGAACAAGCCCGTGACAACCGTGACACACTCACTTGTCACGGGAGTCACGGCAATTGTCCCCTTGAGCCGAGATTTTGGCTCAGCCCGTGACAACCGTGACACACTCACCTGTCACGGGTGTCACGGCGCTTTTCCTCTTGAACCGTGATATTGGCTTAGCCCGTGACAGCCGTGACACGCCTGGCTGTCACGGGTGTAACGGGCTCATCGGCAGGCTAACTTTAAGCTGTTTCCAAAAATCGATTTTGGGCTTTTCAGCCTTTTTGGACGGTCTATAAAAAGGAAACACGACCAGATTAGAGAGGCTGCTGTTATTTTGGAGAAAAACCCTAACTTGGGAGAGAAGACAGAGCTTTCAGCGTGAGGACCATCGAGCTACACCGCGTCTTTACGGTTTACTCGTTTCTTCCTTTCTTTATACTGTTTTTGGTTAACTACCATGAATAGTGAGTAGTCTTCTCAATTCCGGGATCCTACGGATCCCGTGCTATGTAACCCTAACTCTCATGTGATCAATTGAAGTTTTTATTTATGCGATTCGAATATTCAATTTCATTGTGTGCTTAATTTCATCGTTCTATGCATGTATTTACATCAAAGGGTATGTTTGCATTGGTAGAACGTACTTAGATTAATTACCGAAAGATGGATGGGTCCTAGGCTTTAATCGGCATACATGAAATTGATATTAGGTCATGTTTACATGATTGAATAGGAAAACCTTTAGTTTAATAAGTCGAGATCGTTGATAATCCGTGGATGGGCGGCGTTCAACGATTGAGACTAATCTAGACAATGATCCGTGGATGGGCGGCTTGTCTAGTGTTATTTCGGTTATATTCCATATTCGATAGCATGAATAATTGACGCGACATGATTGCATGATTAGTGGGGTTAGCACGGGTGAAGTATGGATTCTGGGATTCTTTCTCTGATAAAACACAAAACCATTTAATTTTCTGCTGTTTAATTTCTGCTTGTTTCATCACAACAAAAATCTTTTAATCGGAATAGCTAAATAGGTCACTTGTTAGCTAGTATTCACACACATTGCTCCTTGGATCGACCCTTGGCTTACCAAGGTTTATAAATTTTGTTTGACTGCAATTCGACCCCTAAAACTTATAATTTGACGACTATAAAGGGTTAAAAATACGCTTGTCACACACCTGCTCTGTGGCACAACAAAAGGCCTACAAACGTTTCGCAGCGGACCAAGATTTTCACGGTGCCTCAGCGAGTCTTGACGCCAAAGTACCGTCACAATCTTTGAAAAGGATCACGAGCAAACACCCAATTTTTATAAAAAATACAAACTAATCACAATCTTTGAAATTAATGTATGAACGGTTGAGATTAAAAGAGATCAAATCTAATTAAAATCAGTTTTTAATTAGATAAGGGCATATTTGTCCACACTCATTTATTAATGAATCAATTTGATTCCTCAGCTGCCTTTCCTGAAGCGAAACTCAACCGAACAACACCATAACCCTTCCACCTTCTCCTCCTCCTTCCTCGCCCAATAAACTTTCCCTCCATCCACCAATATGTCTCCACGCAACTACTCTGAATTCTGATCGGTTTGAAAACGATAATCGGAGAAGCGTGAAATACGAATTTGGGGATTATGGTTAGGGTTTTGTAGCTATCTTGTCATCTCCCTTCCTATAACCACCACTTCTACTGCCTCCTAATTTGCTTCTACCATTCTTCGCTTTCGTAGACATCCAACGATTGGTTCTACCATTCTGTAAATGAAGGTGAAAGTTAATGTTGCTGATATTATCGCCTGCCGCGTATGGTTGGTTCCCGTGAAGACGAATTATATGTCACCTTTTACAAACTATAACATAGTTTGTAAGAAGTGTACCATAATTCATTGGTTTATCCTCGTAGAAAGTCTAGAATCAACTCGTTTTAACCTCACAGGGAAGTAGGTGCGTTATTATATGTGCAAGGAAAGAGTCAAATGACATCGAAAAACGCCGGAAACGAATTAAAGCCTTAGTAAAACGAGGCAAATAATAAGTCAAAAATTCGACTTATCAACAATCCACACTTAAGCTTTGTGCGTCCCGATCAAAGTATATGCATAAGTCAAAAGTAGACAAATGTCGAAAAGTTAGTGGCGCTATGTTTTGTCGCCCATTTGCTCTAAGTATTTATTTAAAGGCCTAGATCATTATTCCTAACTAAACTAACAAGAAAATCGAAAATGAAAAATGCACCCTATCTAGCTCCTTTTCGTAGGCGTTACGAGTGCATTTAGCGCATGCACTAAGCCTTTAAACCCATAAACTACCCTAGTGGACGAGTTATAGTCTCGTGAGAGTTTTTAAAAAAGGGAATACTCACAAATCCCAAATGCACCTATCCCATGAGAATGAATGTAAGAGTGTTCAACCAAGGCGATGATTTTACAATACAAATTCCTCACCCCAAACTAGCACTACAACCATACTACCATCAAAAGAACTTTCGAACCATTTAAGTATCTAAGAGATTGTGCATTCAAGATCATCAACACTAGAGCAATCAAATGTCTAATCCAATTGTCTACTCATTTTCAATGCAATACAATAGAATCAAAGTCAATAGCTTACACAAAAGGTGTCAACCGCTCATCTACTAGGGCTAGTCCATGGTTTTTGATAAAGAACTCATTCCCAAGTCTTAGGCACTATGATCATAATCCATTAGGGAAGAGGAGTTCAACACCAAGAGTTCTAAGAAAATAAGCATAGACCAAATGAACACTTCCGTGAAAGCACAAGGATCGTTCAAGGGTTTAACCAACCAGCACAAATACAAGTGACAAACCCGCACAAATGAAGGATAGTGAAAAACATAGAGTCAAGTTTTAAGTGTTTTTTATTCATTTAAAAAAAGGGAAAATAACAAAGAGGGGGTACGAACTACCACTCATTGATAAATCACGGTCCGAACTATGAATATTGACAATTAATGACAATTTCAAAATATTTTAATCCTCAATTTCACAATAAAGGGCAAGAAAGTTTTTCAATTCATTATCGTTTAGTTAACTTTGTTAATTTACGAAGTGATATTCCGTCAGTTAAGTATTATATGGGGAGTAAAATATTTGAAAATTATCAATTTTCATAATTCGGACATCTATGAGTTGTAGTTCATACTCCTCTTTGTCATTTCCCTTTTTTAAATGCACTTCTACAAATGCTTTGAGTGAGAACTTTAAGAATTAAAGGGCAAGGTTGTTAAAATCGCGTGTTAAACTCGTAAAATCGTATTTTACGATTCTACATATCCATTTCGTGTTAAATCGCAGGTAGAAACGTTTTTTTTGCTAAAATCGGAGGAGAAAACGATTTAACACGTCTTAAAATCGGTAAAATCAGTTAAACTCGTACGTTGTTAATGTTTGGGCTGATTTAACTTATCGGGCCCATTAATACAATTAAAAATTTAAAAACGAAACCCTAATCCACTTACAAGACTGACGACAAAAATTAAAATCTCTCTTCTGTTTGTCGATTTCTTTTCTTCTCCTCAACAAAATTGGCGCAGATTTCTTCTCTTCTCAAGGCAGATTTCGAAAGAGTAATTTAATTGCAAGGTTTGGAGGCACTGCTTTGATAGTAAGTAAGTTTATGCAAAGACTTAGTATTTAGAGACAATTTGAACTTGGTAAAGCGAAGCTGAAGATGGACGAAGACGAGGAAATAAGACAAGGAGCACCTGCTGCTGATCAGTCAATATTTTGACTAGTTATTCGCTCCATACAATGAAGGATATCACTTGTTCTCCCGGCAAATTGTCCTTATTTGATGTCTTTCTTGAGTGTTTCAGGACGAAAAGACATATCATCGCTCCTTGGACTCGAAGTGCGGAAAAGAACGGAAAGATCGACGAAAAAGGCTGAAAAAGGACTCTGCACCAGCAACAGGCTGTGACTGCCGTGGCACTCTATTGATGTCACAGGTGTAACGGCAGACTTTTTCCACAGAAGAAAACGGGATGATCCGTGACAACCGTGACGTATTGGACAGTCACGGGTGTCACGACACACTTATATCCCAGTGCGTTTTTGCCTATGCCGTGACAACCGTGACATGTTCGAATGTCACGGCCTCACGGGTGTCACTGCCCCGTCGAATATTTCCAATTATAAATAGGAAATTCGAGCCTTTTTAAGAGAGCTTGATTTTGGAGATTGAAAAAACCCTAACTTGGAGAAGAAGAGAGATCATAACATCGTCATAGATAAGATTCAACGAGCTACATCGTCTACACGGTTTCCTCGTCCTTGATTTCTATTTCTCCACTATTTTTGGTTAACTTACCATGAGTAGTGAGTAGTCTTCTTTATTCTGAGATCCTACGGATCCCATGCCTTGTACCCAACTCTTCATGTGATTAATTAAACGTTTATTATTTATGCAATTCGAATATTCCATTTCATTGTGCTTAATTTTATCGTTCTTGCAAGTTTTACATTGAATGGGATGTTTGCATGCTAGAACGTATTTAGGTTAATTACCAAAAGATAAATGGGTCCTAGGTATTAACCAGATCGTATGAAATTGATGTTAGGTCATGGTAGCTACACTGGTAGTACATGAATTAATAGGAAAGTTGATTTTAATGTCTGAAAAACCCTAGGCTTAACTAATTGAAATCGTTGATAATCCGTGGATGGGCGGCGTTCGATGATTGAGATTAATCTAGACAATGATCCGTGGATGGACGGATTGTCTAGTGTTATTTTGGTTTATTTCTATATTCGGTAGCATGAATAATTTACGCGATATTGTTGCATGATTTGTGGGTTGGCACGGGTGAAGTTTGATCCTGAGATTCTTTCTCTGATCAAGTCAAAACCTTTTTATTTTCTGCTATTTGTTTCACATTCAAAATCTTTAATTGTTTGGAATAGCTGAATAGGTCACTGGTTAGCTAGTATTCACACACGTTGTTCCTTGGATCGACCCTTAGCTTACCAAGGTTTATAAATTATTTTTTACTACAATTTGACCCCTAAAACATATAAATTAACAACTATAAAGGGTTAAAAATACGGTTTTCAGCTGCCAAACCTTTGTTTTGTTGAATTGAATGCTCAATTTCATCTTTTTTGACTGATATGTTTTTTATTGTTTTGGTTTGAATCTGTGGTTTGTATGAAATTCTATTTGCTTGAAAGTTGAATTTTTTTAAAATTGTGAAAATATGTTTTTCTGTAAAATTATATATTATTTTAATATCAGGTAAACTCGGCGATTTTAAGAATCGAGTTTACGTTTCGATTTTACCTAGGCAAAACGAGTAGGTAAAAACTCGATTCTGACAACCTTGTTAAAGGGAATAAAAAAAACTAAAACAATGTTCATGGAAATTACGGCGGAAAAATGTAGTGGGTTGTCGCCGACTCGCCGTACGCCCGATTAGGGGATCGGGCGAAGTGACCGGCCGTCAGGCGACCATTTGGCGGATTAGTTTTGCTGCGAGTAACGACATGGGTATGAAGAAACGTCTGGACGACATGAAAACACTGTTACAAACGGAATCAAAAGCTTGAAACTATATATCATCAATAGGTTTTGTCCTTCGTCCGGCAATTTTCCTTATATCCGATCCTTGATCATTTGCTGAAAGCATGGATCAAAGTGTCTGACGAAACTTGGCTAAAATCTAGGTATTTAACCGGGCTGGTCAGATAAAGAAAAGTTGTTTTGGAAACATCAAGTTATAAAAGTTAATCCTTGTACAGAATGTAGAGCTAAGCTTATGTATATAAAAATTTTGCTTGATCAATGGCCAACTAATTTTTGTATGAGCAAAAGTCTGTTGGATTAACAGAGGTCAGATCTGGTGCAAAGCCCAAATACTGTACAAAATACAAAGTAATTGAGACCCTTGATCAGGTAAATTCAAGGATCCCTATTAATTAGGGATAAACACAATTAATTTATTTCAATCTATATTAATAAGCTCATTAAGGGTAAAATAGACATGTTTTTTCCTTTCTTTTCTCTCTCATTACTGTTCATTACTGTTCATCATCATCTACCCGTGAAACCCTAACCTCCAGAAAGCTCCGATTTTTTCAGCATTAATCGATCAAATTGAAGGAGTAAAACTTCGTCGAACTCAGTTGTTCACACTTTGGATCATCTTCGACATCAATGGAACTCAACCCAAAATGCAATTGACAGTTTTCGAAAAGAATAATTCGAAAATGGTCATGACGAACTATATAATGGTTGTGACGAATTATAAAATGTCATGATTAATTATGCATGACACTGCCAAATTCTGGACGAATTTTAGTTTACATTTGACGAATTATAGCATTGTTCGTCGAAGTGTACTACAATAAGTCGTAATTCTTGACGAATTATAGTCCACTTTTGACGAACTATGACATAATTCGTCAAAATTGGACTATAATTCGTTAAGAATTCGTCGATGTTTTTCCACAATCCGAACCCCCTCCCTCTAAATTCACTCACAATCAGCCAAATCGACGAATTCTTGCAGCAGAAAAAATTGTTGATACAGAGAGATTCCGAGAAGAATCCATCGATCAAAGGGAATGATGGATTTTCTGTCAAAAAGCTCTCTCGTAGCAGCAGCCGTCGTCGTCGTCGTCCATGGATGAGCGTCGGCGTCGTCGTCCATGGTGTCGTCGTCGTCCACAGATCTGAATTTTTTAATCGAGAGGAAGAGAGAGAGAGTAAGGATGTTGTATTCCATATTTACCCCTGATCGATCTAATATCAATTTGAATTTATATTTATTTATTTTCACTTAATCTCATCCATCGAAATTATAAAATCAAAGGATGTGATTATTTTGTATTTTTTTACAAGAATATGGGGTTTGCACCTGATCCTAATCCTGGATTAATAAGTAAAGTGTGGGATAAAGGATGGCGTAGATTATTGTGAAAATATACAAACAATTTAACAGTTGACAGAAATGTAAATAACAAATTAAATAATGCAATTACAGTAAAGTAGATGCTAGTAAACAGAATTTTTAAAAAAATAAATAAATTCCACTATTATAAGCAAGGGATGGACAAGTGCCAAACTCATGACAGTGCATCCGAGGGAGTTCGAACCGTCGACCTCTTGGTCAGTGACCGCTAGACCACTACCATGATGCATTAAACAGAAATTAACAATCTAATTAAAATAATTAAGTAAGCTGATGCAAATGCAATTTTAGTAGTCGGAAGAATAACAATTAATTAATATAATTAGATAGAATAAAGTAAATGACAGAAAACCATAAAGCGGAAAGATGAGAAATAAGATGAAGCAAAATAGTGTAAGTAGATCGAAATATTCAAACCAGATTTGTAGTTGAAGCTCGTTTGACGATCTCCTTAAGACGTAATTGCCCTCCCACAGGTGCTAGGATTTGTTCGGCAACCGTCTCCAAGGATACAACAACTTTCAAAGTAGTATGTTGCACCAAAAGGTATTTTACTTTCGAACCTTGCTTGTGTGAAACTATCACCAAAGAAATTTGTGACAAAGGAGAATTTGAAAAACAAAGACTTGCGAGGAGATTGCTTGTAGAGAATATGCTTTGTGTTATTTTCGAATGTGTCTTTGAAAGCATCACACTACCTCTTTTTTAGTGGAGGATGGGGTACCCCATCATTATGACATCCACCATGTCATAATGACTTTAAAGAAATCAAAATGAACTTCTCAATGCATCCATTGGACTTTCTATGTAGTCCCCTCATTTCACAAGATCAAGAATCAACTATTTTAGGCCAAATTCAATTTTCAATGCTCTAGAAAATGTGAATTTCCCTCTCATTATTGCTTAGTCAAGTTCCAAGACTAGCCAAATTCATGTTTCCATGTCACAAGAACCTATTATTAGGTCATTATTATGCCATGGTAATTTCCAAGACAAATTTTAAGGTCATTTCCTTGATCATTGTGAGATTTCATGCTCTCCATAATTTTGAGCATTTTATTTCATTCATTTTGAATTTATTTTTGACATGTAAATAATTGGATTTTTCCATTCCTCATACCAAAGGAATTTAATCCCAATTAAATACTCATTTTCTTCGCACTCAGCATATTTTCCAACAAAGTCAACAGCTAATATTCCACGAATAAGTGAGCACTAAGCAGCAAGAGAGTAGATTTTCTTTTCTGCTTTATTACATAAATTATGGTGTATCATAAGGATATAAAGCATCCAGCATTTTGATGATGGTGGAAACGACAAAGTGTTAGTTTTATGGCATGTAGTTTGGCAAAACTTAGAATAGTTGTTCAAGCTGTTGTTCGAGTCTAGCAGAGACAACTGTCCTGGAACAAGTTGAAGCAGATGGAATGTTTCCAAATTCAGATTTGGAAACACAGTCGACCGTTGGAGATAAAGGCAGTTGCAGGTGCATAGACAGAAGTTGGAAGTTTCCAAATTCAGATTTGGAAACTTGTTTCAGCCGACGTAGCACAACTTCGCCTGAGGATATTTCTGAGATCTGTTTAGGCAAGTCGGTGCATATGCATATCGAAGATATCAAGAAGTCGGTTAGGAGTTTGCTTGCGCATGAAGATATCTTAGCTATGAAGATTATCGAAGGTTGCCTAATCAAGATTGAAGATATTCATTGGAGGATTATCTACAAGAGTTTCGCGCAAAAGATTAGGAAAGATTTCCTAATAGGCATAGGCGGTTTATCTTAGAAATCCTATTCGTTCTAGGGTTTCTACCGCTCTATATAAGGAGGACTAATGCTTAGGTATTAGCCAGCACTTACGGAGATATTAATCACGCTCATACTCATTGAAGGGAGGAGGAGGCTAACGGCGGTGAACTAATTGTAACTGGTTATTCACTAAGCACGTAATCGGCCGGAGAGTTAATCGTCACTGGTTACTCAAAGGCGCTCGGATTCAATCTGTGCTGGTGCTCAGCAGATTGATCGAAGGACAACACTGAAAGTTCACGCACTGAAGTTCTGAACTGCGCATTCGGGAGAAGGCGCTGATTCTCACGGAGGATCATCTTGGTGGATACGGAGCGGGAGCAAAGATCTAGGGGGAGACCTAGATTGCAATTACTAGAGTGTCCGAGGCTCATGTAGTTTAAGAGGGATTCTGTAAACGGTAATTCCTGTACTCGCAATACTCAATAATAGTGAATTGCTGTCCACCGGGCTAGAGAACGCCCCCAGAGTAGGCTCGTTAACGCCGAACTGGGTAACAACTTTGCGTGTCACTTTTATTTCCGCACTACTTATTTTAGCGCATAAGTTGTTTTAGTATTTGTTCTGGACATCGACCAGAACAACATCTCATCTACCAGGGGAAGATTTCAATTGGTATCAGAGCAAATACTCGACATACAGAGTAAGATCCAGAAGTCGGTGAGATGGATTTGAGAGAAGGGCAGAACATCACGCGACCTCCTCTGCTTGAAGGAAATAAATATGGCTATTGGAGAGTTCGAATGAAGGCGTTTCTGAAGTCTCAAGATGAATCAGTTTGGGATGCAGTTGAACAAGGATGGACACACCCAGTGACTATCGACAAAGAAGGTAAAGTTTACCTCATTACTAAAGACAAGTGGACTGAGGATCATAAGCATGCTGAAGCGGCAAACTCTAAAGCAATGAATGCCATATTCTCGGGAGTTGATGGAAAGAATTTCAAGATGATTTCTACCTGTGAAATAGCAAAGAAGGCTTGGGACATTCTCCAAACTGCTCATGAAGGTACAACCAAAGTTAAAGTATCCAGAATGGAGACGGTCACACCAAAATTCGAAAATTTAAGAATGCAGGAGGATGAGACCATTGCTGACTTCAATACTCGGATTCTCGATATATCTAACGAAGCATTCACCTTAGGAGAACCAATGACCGAAGAAACGCTGGTAAGAAAGGTGCTGAGATCTCTTACAAAGCGGTTCGCCATGAAAGCTCTTGCCGTTAAGGAAGCCAATGATGTGAAAACCATGAGACTGGATGAACTGATAGGCTCCCTGCAGACCCATGAGATGGACATGAATGAAGAAGACCGACTTACAAAAGTCACCAGCATCGGTCTGAAGGCTGAAGTTGTTAAAGACAAGATAGAGGAAGCGTCAGAACAACATTATGCCATGTTCGCCAAAAACTTTGGTAAGTTTATGAGGAGGCAGTACGGTAAAGGGACTGAGTCCGGTCAGCCATCTAACTCAAGATTCCAGAAGAAGATAGAGCTTATAAGAGGAATCAATCTGGAGACTCCGATCTTGACAACAAAAGCAAAGGAATCCAATGCAGAGAGTGTGAAGGGTATGGACATATTCGAGCAGAATGTATCAACACTCAGAAGAAGAAGAATGCCTATGCCGTCAGCTGGAGTGATAGTGAATCTGATCAGGAGGGTGAGACTAATAACTTTGTCGCCCTAGCTTCCTATGTTAAAGGAGAAATAAGCAACGAAGTAGGGTCAGAGTCATCCTCGGAGAATCCCACACAGTACTCAAGCTGCAGTAATAATGAAGAAGTCACTGATAAAGTTGCCAGCAAAAACAAAGAATTGTTCCAGGAATGGGTGAAAGAAGTTGAGCAAAACAAGTTACATCACAGCATTCTGGCAGATATGAGAAAAGAAAAGGAAGAGCTATGGGAAGAAGTTGCTATACTTGTCACTCAGAACGTAGAACTTCAACAGACGATCACTAATCTTCAAGTCCAGCTGGTTAAAACAAAAGGTGAACGAGCTGAACTTATTATTCAAAAGGCTGAGCTATTGGCAGTTGTGTCATCTCTGAAGGTTCAGATTGAGAAAAGTCAAGGCATACATCCAGGGGATGTAGATGATCTAAAAAGAAAGAATGCGGCTCTAAGACGAGGAGAGGTAATCCTTCTCAATACTGTGGATGCCTTGAGATGTGAACTTGAAACAGATAAGCTTGTTCAGGCGGATACTCTTGAAGAACTAAACACCCTGAAGAATTTCGTGATACTGCAAAATTCGGGAACTAAAGATCTCGATAATCTTCTGGAGGTTCAAAGAACATCTGGCGGAAGCAAGGGGAAGACAGTGTTTGTAAAAGCTGAGTCACGATCTCATGTTGTTTCAGCTAAACAGCCCTCACCAAGAATCGTTTCCCAGTACCCGCCAAGAAAGCAAGATAGACGAAGGTGCGTTTACTGCAACCATACAGGTCACATCAAGTCAAGATGTTCTGAGTTTCACAAGTTCCTCAGAAAGATGAATCAAGTAAGGACATCTCACAAGAAGCAAGTCTGGAAATCCAAACA
Organism: Rhodiola chrysanthemifolia; assembly: GCA_033675395.1. Taxonomy (NCBI): domain Eukaryota; kingdom Viridiplantae; phylum Streptophyta; class Magnoliopsida; order Saxifragales; family Crassulaceae; genus Rhodiola; species Rhodiola chrysanthemifolia. The sequence continues at coordinate 38,932,506 of CM066204.1, forward strand.
AAGAGGCGAGACATGTCACGTTGCATTCAGTTCCACGAGCCTTCCGGAGAAGCAAAGATGGTATTTTGACAGTGGATGTTCTAGACACATGACAGGAAATCCTGAGTTCCTAACTAAAGTGGAAAGGTTCAAAGGCAAATCTGTGACTTTTGGAGGTGGAGTAGAAGGCAGAGTTCTTGGAAGAGGAACATTGAAGGTTACAGGCCTACCTAGATTAAAGGAGGTGCTTCTGGTCGAAGGCTTACAGGCAAATCTGATCAGCATAAGCAAGTTGTGCGATGGGGCAAATCATGTTCAGTTCACACAGGACAAGTGTGTTGTGCAGAACTACCAAAATGAAACTATTCTCACTGGAAGGAGAGCCTCAAACAACTGTTATCTGGTAGATCTTGTTTTACCCACTGCTACGACTACTTGTCTTCCAAGGAGCTGTTATCATCGTGTGAAGACGCCCACAGCATGGGTTGATTATCTCAACCATGGCTATGTTCGAAGGGGAGTTAACACGAAGAGAGGCTGCGTCAAATTTGCAAGATTCAAGTTTGAGAGCTGTTACACCAAGATGCTGTGGAAGAAGTCGATACTGAAAGAACTCGATATTGAGAATTGTTACACCAAGAAGCTGTGGAACAAGTCTATTCTGGAAGAATGCAGGGTGGAACAAGAAATGATAAAGTAGCAATCAGATTTCTTCGTCAGAGGCTTGAACAACATTCGGGTTCGGACACCTAGATCCCTACTGGATCTGTGTGTCACCAACAACTAAGTTGCTCCAGCACAAGTCCGTCAGCCAGAGCCTCAAGGGGATATGTTTTAGGGCTGACGTGGAAGGCAGGGTGTGGTGCAAGAAGAAACGGTTGGTCTACCAAAGATATTCGAAAATATTCAAATTTTTTAAACAGTGGAAAGTGTCACGTGGCAGTATGGGGAGTTTTCGAGAAGATATTTATGGCTTGCCAAAATAAGATAGTGTTTCTAAAATCAAAATTTCGCTCAAATCAACTGTTCGTATATCGCGTTTCTCTCTCGACGAAACCCTAAGGCAAAGTTTGTCGAATTTCATCAATGGTGAACACAAGGAAGAACAAGGTACCCAAAGCAGCAACAGTTGACGCAACACTGAAGTCCGTTGTCGTACCACAGATTATCAAAGAAAACCCTAAAACGGCGAGCGACAAAGTACCCACAGGAAAATCAACATCGGATGCCGTAGAGAAGACGACTGTTCTGAAGAATCCTAAGGCCTTAGTTCCTGAGAAGAAGAAGTTGGACAAATCGGTGAAGGATATGGAAACCGTTGTCCAGATGAAAGAAAAGGAGATTCCTAAATCTATTCCGGAACAAATTCCCAAAAAGGCGACTGCTTTAAAGCCTTCTTCAGGCAAAGAACCAGCAAAGAAGTCGACTCACGAGGTAATTTCTAAAATCTCCAAATCTCTTGATTCAAGGAGTCCTAGTATGACTGGTGGTCGAAAAGTATTGTAGAAAAGCCAAAGGTTGTGGCCTCGGTGCAGGGGGAGAAAACCCTGTTGGTAAAGGGTGTTAGGAGAAAGACTATTGCAACTAAGAAATCTCCAAAAAAGATAAGTTTAAAGTTGTGAAACGTAGGGTAGTCGTTTCTGAGTCAGATGATGAAGAATCTGAAGAAAGAGAGGAGGTAGGTGATGCTGTTGAGAAAGTGAATTCTAAGGTGCCTGTTGAAAAGTCCAGTAATGCTGAAGAAGAGGAAGAGAAGCTAAGTGAAGCTTCGGTTGAGATTTCTGAAGGAGATGGTGAAGAAGAGCATATGGATGCTGTTTTTGCAAAAGATGTTGTTGAGGAACCGCTCGCTGAAGATGAAGCAAACTCACAGCATGTTTCAGATGAAGTGGACGAGTCTTTGCAAGAGTTGTTTGATGATGTTGAAGACTATGTTGAAGAAGGGTTTGCATCTAAAACCGCTGATGAGGAGATGGAGGCCCTGAGTGAAGATTCAGTTGATGAATCTGTCAAGCTGTCTGACTTGGTCAAAGATTCTCAGGAAGATGTTCCTGTAAGTAAGGAACATGTAACCAAGTCAAAGCAAGCCACTAAGACTCAGAAGGGAGTTCTTCGTCAAGATGCTGAGGTAATTGTTCCCGCAGTTACAGAGAAGAAAGCTTCAAAGAAAAGGAAGGCTTCTGCTCCTACTCCGGTAGAGAAGTCAGTTGAGACTATAGCTTCTGGTCAAGAGAAGGCTGTCTCTCCAGCAGCAAAGAAAATTAAGACGTGTTCTCCTACAGGCAAGGTTAAAGAAAAGGGAAAGAAAGTCCAGTTTGAGTCTGGAGTTGTTGTGAACGGTGTTTGGTTTGTCTCAAACGTTCATAGTGAAAAGTGGAAATTTGTTCAGAAAAGAACGATAGTGGCTGAGAGGGTGCTGGAGGCTGACAAGTATGCAGCCAAGGAGATTGTGAGCCTGATAAAGGGACTAGACTTGTGGCCATCTGTGTCTATGGCAAAGCTTTTTTTTTGCAAATCTGGTTAGAGAAGTAATTGTGAATCTACCAGAAGGGTTTGCTGATATTGAAAGTGCTTCGTTCGGAATGACGAGTGTAAGAGGTAAGGAAGTTGTCATCACTCCAGATGGGATAAATGACTATTTCGGAATAGAAGGAGGTGCCTTGAATATTGGAGAGAACCCCAACTGGCATAAAACTGTTAGCACTCTCACAGGTGGTGTTCGTTCGAAGTGGTTCTCAATGACCTTTCCAGTGAAGGACCTATCTACAAAGCACTCCTTGCTCCACAGCATTGCAGTTCATAACTGGCTGCCGAATAATCACCATACTACTCTTGGCCATACGATGGGTGCTTTTCTGAAGACTATTGGAGCTGGGAAGAAGATTGATCTTGGACGGCTTATATTCGATCAAATTGCTAGCCATGCAACTTCTATCAAAGTCAATCATCCGATTGGATTCCCGTCGCTGATTCACCAACTTGTGGTGGGACAACATCCAGATATCTTAACAAGTCAGGACGTGTTAACTGGGATTCCCAAGGTTTTTCTTGCAGATCATAAACACTTCTCTGGGAAACATATTGTAGATATGGACCTGGAGGCTCCTATTAAGCCAAAGAAGAAGTTGTCTGAGACAACCCTGGAAGAGTTGAGTGCTCATATTCCTTCTGCCACTCGAAGAAAGATTATCTCTCACCTTGAAGAGGAGCTCGCTGATGCAAATGAAAGGATTGTGCAGTACATGGCAAGGAAGAAAAAGATCACTAAGCTTTTGGTGGGTCTTCGTTATCCTGAAGAAGAAGATGAAATTGTCTCGGGTGATGATGTAGCAAGTGCTGAGTCTGACTACTAGTTCCTGGTGATATATTCTGCTCTCTTTCATAAACAATTCTATATTTTGTTAGACTCTTGTTATCATTTTTTTTGAACTGGTTGTTCTTTTGAAACCCTTGTCTTTTTGTGGCAAAAAGGGGGAGTAGTTTCGGAGTTTGAAAGCTCCTTATGCTGGAGTTTGAAATCTCCTTAAAAGATTCGTTTGTGCTTGTTATGTTCGGAGTTTGAAATCTCCTCAAAGATTCGTTTGGTAGCTTAGTTCGTAGCACAGCTTGGGAGTTTGAAACCTCCTTCAAAGATTCAACTGTAATAGGTAGATTACCGGTAGTAGTTTTGCCAAAAATGCCAAGGGGGAGATTGTTAGTTTTATGGCATGTAGTTTGGCAAAACTTAGAATAGTTGTTCAAGCTGTTGTTCGAGTCTAGCAGAGACAACTGTCCTGGAACAAGTTGAAGCAGATGGAATGTTTCCAAATTCAGATTTGGAAACACAGTCGACCGTTGGAGATCAAGGCGGTTGCAGGTGCATAGACAGAAGTTGGAAGTTTCCAAATTCAGGTTTGGAAACTTGTTTCAGCCGACGTAGCACAACTTCGCCTGAGGATATTTCCGAGATCTGTTTAGGCAAGTCGGTGCATATGCATATCGAAGATATCAAGAAGTCGGTTAGGAGTTTGCTTGCGCATGAAGATATCTTAGCTATGAAGATTATCGAAGGTTGCCTAATCAAGATTGAAGATATTCATTGGAGGATTATCTACAAGAGTTTCGCGCAAAAGATTAGGAAAGATTTCCTAATAGGCATAGGCGGTTTATCTTAGAAATCCTATTCGTTCTAGGGTTTCTACCGCTCTATATAAGGAGGACTAATGCTTAGGTATTAGCCAGCACTTACGGAGATATTAATCACGCTCATACTCATTGAAGGGAGGAGGAGGCTAACGGCGGTGAACTAATCGTAACTGGTTATTCACTAAGCACGTAATCGGCCGGAGAGTTAATCGTCACTGGTTACTCAAAGGCGCTCGGATTCAATCTGTGCTGGTGCTCAGCAGATTGATCGAAGGACAACACTGAAAGTTCACGCACTGAAGTTCTGAACTGCGCATTCGGGAGAAGGCGCTGATTCTCACGGAGGATCATCTTGGTGGATACGAAACGGGAGCAAAGATCTAGGGGGAGACCTAGATTGCAATTACTAGAGTGTCCGAGGCTCAGGTAGTTTAAGAGGGATTCTGTCAACGGTAATTCCTGTACTCGCAATACTCAATAATAGTGAATTGCTGTCCACCGGGCTAGAGAACGCCCCCCAGAGTAGGCTCGTTAACGTCGAACTGGGTAACAACTTTGCGTGTCACTTTTATTTCCGCACTACTTATTTTAGCGCATAAGTTGTTTTAGTATTTGTTCTGGACATCGACCAGAACAACATCTCATCTACCAGGGGAAGATTTCACAAAGGATAGGGAAGATATGTTTCTTTCTTGTTTAATAATTTCCTTGGAACCAAACGTCTTATACTAAAAACTTTCCATCCTAAAGTACTTTATGTCCACCTTCCACCATTAAGAGAGACATTTTCTCCACAAATTGAAGACTGACGTTATTTTCTACGTTTGGCCTACTAGTTGAAGACTGAGACTTTTGTTTGTGCGTGGAAAGACTCGAAATTGAAGTCAAGAGCTCATTTCCTTATTCACACAATCACAACAAGGATAAGATGGGAATTAAAGAAGAGATTGTGTACTTAAGGAGTCTTCAGCACATGAGATGAGAATTCATAGTCTTCTTCTACCCAGCAAAATTATACACAGGTGAACATGGACTCAAGATGCTGCTTTTATATGATGCTCTTCTTCATAATCCTTTCAACCATTATTTCAGTTGCGTGCTCAGCTTCTTTTTTCTCAAAAGAGAACAATGAGCAAGATAGAATGGCATTAGTGGCATTGAGAGACGATTTTATAGCTGGGGGTACTCCACCAAATGGGATTGGCGGTGGTGCTCTCAGTTCATGGAATGCGTCTATGCATTTCTGTGAGTGGCAAGGTATTACATGTGGGAAGAGACATAAGAGGGTCACTGTAATAACGCTGGAAGAAGAGAAACTGAATGGAATTGTGTCACCTTCCATAGGAAACTTGACTTTCCTGAGAGGTTTGTATCTTACTAATAACTCATTGCATGGTGAAATACCTAAACAAATAGGTCAACTGTGGAGGCTTCAGGACTTAAGTTTAGCTGCAAATTCATTTGAAGGTCAAATTCCAGTGGAGTTAAGTAATTGTTCAAATATACTACGGATGAGCTTTATTGGTAATAATCTTTCAGGAAGGATCCCATTTCAGTTTGTCTCTTTGTCGAAGATAACATGGTTTGATATTGGGGGAAACAACTTTGTGGGAGAAATGCCAAGATTCTTTAGAAACTTCTCGTACTTGAGTTTACTTGATCTCCGATTTAATTATTTTCATGGAGAAATAGGAGATTCTTTACAAGGATTATTGCGACTCAAGGTTCTTTCTCTTTCGGGAAATAGCTTTTCTGGTATGATTTCCCAACTATACAATCTGTCAAGCTTAGATAGACTGTTGTTACACAGCAACCATTTCATGGGAACATTGTCACAAGAAATGGACGTCTCATTCCCGAAACTAACTTGGTTTAGCATTTGGAATAACAGTTTTACTGGAACAATTCCTTCTTCGTTGTCTAACATGTCAGGCTTAACTGTCTGTCAAATGAATGGTAACAGATTTTGGGGGCGTGTTCCAGACGATCTTGGAAAACTCAAAAACCTAAGGGTTCTACTGTTATACAATAACAGTCTAGGAAGCGAGATGCCAAACGATTTGAGATTTGTTGATTCACTCACCAACTGCACAAAACTGGAGCAGTTGGATTTGGGCGGTAACATGTTAAGTGGTACACTTTCTGACTCCATTGGGAACTTTACTTTTGCACTGCAACGATTTTCTTTATCCTATAATCACATCACAGGACATATACCTGAAACGATTGGGGAGCTTTCTGGCTTATCTTGGGTTAGTTTTAGAGGAAATATATTCATCGGTACTATTCCGACCTCTATTGGGAAACTTACAAACCTCTCCAAAATGTATCTGGATCATAATAATTTGCATGGTGAAATCCCATCTTCCATAGGCAATTTGACAAACTTGTTTACTCTTTATCTGTCTTCAAACTCATTAGATGGTATTATTCCAACAGCTCTTGGGAGTTGTAAAGGTATGCAGAACATTGACATTTCAAACAATCACCTTACTGGAAATCTACCAGATGATGTGTTTACTCAGTTCAAAGATCTCATATGGTGCGACTTGTCTTTCAACTCCTTCAATGGCACACTTACTCAGTTCAAAAATCTGAATTTTCTAAATGCTGCTTATAATAAGATTTCAGGAGAAATTCCAGCTCAACTTGGCCAATTATTAGGTCTGGAATACCTTTACTTGATTGGAAATTCTTTTAATGGAAGCATACCTCCATCTTTGGGTAATTTAAGAGGTTTGAGATTTTTGGACCTTTCTAACAACAGCTTATCCGGAGCAATTCCAAAAGAATTAACTTATATAGGAGGTCTTCAAAGTTTGAATTTGTCATTCAACCAACTAGAAGGCGAGGTTCCCTGGTTCAAGAATGTAACTCAACTCTCACTTACAGGAAATAGAAAACTTTGCGGTGGGAACCCCGAACTACAGCTTCAGCAATGCTTGAATCCAAGGAAAGGGAAAGCAAAGTCAAGAAAAGTAATCATTGCCATCACTCTAAGTGTCGTAGTTGCATTTTGTTTTCTCCTTCTACTTATATTCATATGCTTTCGCTTTCGTGGAAAGCACAAAAAGGGCAATGCAGATGGCTTAACTAAAGGATATAAGAGAATCACTTATGCAGAACTATTAAGAGCAACGGGGAATTTTGCAGAATCTAACTTGGTTGGTACCGGAAGTTTTGGAGACGTTTACCGAGGTAATTTAGATGGAAATGAAAGAAAACAGATTGCTGTAAAAGTGCTAAAGTTGTCAAAACATGGAGCTACGAGAAGCTTTGCCTCTGAATGCAAAGTGCTAAAAAGAATCCGACATAGGAATCTACTGAGAATTATAACTTTGTGCTCAAGTTTAGACCACAAAGGAAATGATTTTAAGGCTCTAGTATTCGACTTCATGTCGAATGGAAATCTTGATAACTGGCTACATTTTAGTGATGGGCAAGAGCGTGAAACAAGAGTTCTGAGTCTTGCAAAAAGAGTGGAAATTGTAATAGACGTGGGTCGTGCTTTAGATTATCTTCATAATGGTTGTGAGACACCTATTATTCACTGTGATCTGAAGCCCACCAATATTCTTCTTGATGATGATATGGTTGCTCATGTCGGTGACTTTGGATTAGCTAAGCTACTTCATGGTGTCACCGGAAATCTCAGCGGAGGCGAATCCTTGTCTACAGCCATCAAGGGATCCATCGGTTACATTGCTCCAGGTAAAACACTGCCTTCTTCTTTATTTAATTATTTGACTTTTCTATCAAACATTTTGGTTAGTAAACATTTGATGCACGATACAGAGTATGGAATGGGTGCAACAATTTCTGCGCAAGGGGATATATACAGTTATGGAATCGTCTTGCTCGAGTTGATCACTGGAAAAAGGCCAACGGATGACATGTTCAACAATGGCATGAGCCTCAGAAGCTTCTGCGAAAGAGCTATATCATCAGATCAAGTAAATGTAGAGGAGTTTGTTGATCAACATTTGGTGAATGAATTACATGAGGCTGCTCAAACCCAAAGAAATTCAGAACAAGTTAAACTCGAGTACCAAACTGTCTTGGTCTCTTTTGTTGAGATTGGAATATCGTGCTCAACTGAACCGTCGAAAGATAGAATGGACATTCAATCTGCTGTGAGATGTTTAGAAAGGATCAGAGAAAAGTGCAGACGTATCTGAAGCCAAGTCCACAAGCCATGTTAGTATTCTGGACTACATGTGTCTCATTTTTTTTTTTTGATACTTAAGCGGAATTTAACCGCTAAAAAGCCACACCAGAGGGTGGACGAAACACTGAGACCCAACGGACCAGACCACTAAAAACACGCTGAGGTCTCAAGGACCGAGCCACTAACAAAAACAGCAAAAACTCACTCGCAACGCACTCTAGAAGCAAAACACTAAAACAACACCAAAGGCCCAGGAGGGCTCACACTACCAGCTACACACCCTCAAACCGGCTCAAACTGAAGCTCCAACCAACTAACAACCGACTGAACAACAGCCAACCAACTAAACAAGAACCTCCCGAGACAACTACTACGAACCAGAAGCTACTCAAACGATCCAATCAAAGCGGATCCACCATCTCCCACAACTTCACTTGCCGTTCATCCTCTCCACACTTCACACGTGTCTCATTTATATTACTGTTTGTCTAGTTTTACATATTTCTCTGTTTGTCATAATAATTTGCTATCCTGGTTGAGCTTAGAACAGCAATATTTAATGGTAACAAGGATTGAGTTAATGAGGTTAAGCTCATGCCAAATTTGCCAGCAATGTACTTCTTCTAAAGATCAACAAAGTTTGAGAATATTTATGTGTGTAGTTTAGCTTGTAATTTACGGTACTCTTGATCCTGTTTTACAGAAAGCTAATCTAGCTTGACAGTAATATATTTATCACACCATTTATACTCTTCTGACGTCATTAAATTGATTAAATCATTAATTAATTCGTAGAAATCATGATTAATTTTAACCGTTTAGATAACAAGATGAACGAAATACTTATTCTTACCTGAACTCGACCCCCTTTACTCACATTTATCTATCTAGAGGAGGAAATTGGAATGGGGTTTAGTCACTCATGTGCATTTCATGAAGCAAACTCAAAAGGCATTCCGACAAATCAAATCACATGTTTTGGTGCAGCAAAGCAACCTTTCTGGTAACCTTACTTGAAACACAAATTTTGATTTTATAGTGGTTTTGAGATTACAACATCAACAGCCTAAAAAACTTGAATACATTTAGCAGAAGAAAAATACTATATTTTACGATAAAGAATAGATTTATAAGATAACTTACAGCTGGAAATAATACTGCTGGTTCCGGTGGTGAATCGGAGACTCCTGCTGGAACTTGAAAACTCCATGCGCTACATTGTATATCGAGCTGAGGACCTATGTGTTACCATCTCTGACGGAAGCAATTGCAGTTTGGCAGAAGGCGAAGTCGGTCAATGAGATGATTGTGCCGACAAGTACCTACTGATTGGAGGAGTACCAGAGGCTTTTCTGGCAAATCAGGACCTTCTCCTTATCTCCACCAAACTCGGTGTCTTCCTGTCTGCAGTTCCATTTCATTCCCTTAGCAATGGTTGTAATGGCATCAACAAAGTAATAGGACTCTCTGATGATTGCGTATGCATTGGGTCGCAGGATTCTGTCCATTTCCAAGAGGACATATTTCATATCACATCTGTAAATGTGCCGAGAAGAACCCATTAGATATAACATTATTCAGGTACTGGAAAATTCAGAAATAGCGAAGGAGCTGGCATTGTGTGGATCCGCAAAAATATGTTGAATTTCACACATGGTTTTTTAGATTCTTGTTCCATTCTAACTCAAAACTGTGACTTGAAAGTCTTTGTTCTATTACAAGTTAACTACTTGTAATAGTCCTCTTAGCCTGTGCGAGACAATTTCACTAGTGATGCAACAAAATGTTCAAATGAATCAAGCATGATTGGTTTGAGCAGATAAAACAATAATAGTATATTTAACAATCCAAAGGGGTTAAAGCTATCGAATTAAGAAACGGATAGACGTATTGACTCTTAAGGGCATTAACATTATCGGTCTGGCGACCACAAATAACAAAAGAGAGAAAAAGCAATAATACCTCTGGCTTTCAGCTGTGAAAAGACCATCCAGGTGAAGGAGATCATATGTTCGCGGATATGTAGAGAATGCCTCACACCTAACAAAGAACCAACAAGAAAGAATCAGTAATCATAAAACGTCGTAAGAGACAATTTGGACGCCGAAAGGATAAACCGCCGCTATGGTTAAGAGACAATATTAATGTCATAATCTGCACCGAGAATTACCAGTCATGGTAGACACCGATGAGGCCTCTGTCATAAACGACTGGTAGAGAGTTAGTACCATAAGACGAGACCACGTTCATAACCCATAAAGGATCTTCGATCAAAGCTGAAGCAAAACCTCCATAAACAGTGTTCATGTCCATCACGTTTCTGATCTCTTCGGTCCCCAGTGCTGGAAGCAGCTTTTTATAGTGCTTTACCCGACTCTTCCATTTGGCGTCATCGTGCTTAAAAGCATTGGCATTTCCGCTGTGAACAACTGTGACTCGTTCAGGTGTGGCATGCAGCCTCTCGGGCCATTTTGGTATTGAGTCTAATGCAATTTTTGTATATTTGGGGGCAGGGACAACAACGCATGGGCGCAGTGGAGTGTACCATGCTGCATCTGGTTCCACACTGTCATCGCACTTCGGTGGGTAGGCCTCTGAATTGGAGAACTTACTGGCATAGCAGCTATTATCTGAAGTCTTTCGCCACACAGCAATGTCGTCCTTTTGCTTGTACAGTTCAAAACACATGGCGGAAAGTAGATCTTGCAATTTCTCATAATCTGAACGCTGCTCTTCTATTGTTGTGTTCCACCCCCGCCATCGGTGTTCGTAGTTAACTGGTGGACCAGAGAGAACCCAGAAGCCTCCAGGACGCAGTATTCGGTTGATTTCTAAAAGGTAAAGTCCACCTGGGAAAATAGTATTTGCACTAAGAATTCATCCGTCCCCGCATAAGAAAATAATTTCTGGATGGAAATTTCCAATTGATAAAAAAAGTATTACCAAATTCCGTCCACGGAATTAGGCATCTGGAGCAATGAGCCATATCAAATGAGTTTGACGGAAAGGGAAGTCTTTGCGTAGAAATGATGCCCAATATTGCAGGGATTCCTCGTTCTAGAGCAAACTGGACCTGTGCTTCATGATTATCTCTTGGAGCAAGAGAAACGGTAAGAATGCCTCGATCCAGCAGATCACCACCCCAACTGGCAACCTATAATAAAGTTGTATCCATGGGGAGAGCCATTCAGTAAAACAAACGCACAAAGCAAGCCTTGAGCCTCCATAACATGTGTAGATTTTGGAACTAGAACTTCATAAAATAAAAGAGTAGCAAAAGATCTGCTATGAAACAAACGAAGCAATCACTCAAAAGAAGCCATAATATATATATTTTTGTACCACTCGAGGCGAAAATTTGGCGGCCAGAACCAATTCACTTTCAGGAGTATTCACTAACGAACCAAATAAACTGAAGAAATATGAACATAAGAAGCTTACTCCACAGCCAGTATCGATGGCAGTGCGAACAGTTCCGTCTTGCATTTCTGGTATCAGATCTTGCATCAAATCAACATAAGCACCAACTCCATTAGGGAACATGGTACCCCCTCCAGGAAAAAGGAACTTGTCGCCTTCTTTCTTCAACCAATGTTGGTTCGACTTTTGTTTGTTAATCCACTCATATGGTACATTCCTGCACCGAATGTTCGCATTAGCCACACAACAAGAAACCCAACTTAGCGATGGAAACAGCAAGAACTATCAGGTCGATTGTTGAAAAATACCTGTACCAACATTGATCCCTGCTCTTAGGCCATCTAATTGGTGGCTTGTACCCATCCGGAGGTGGGACTAAACACACCTTCCTTTCTGAAGGAGGAGGGCAATGCCTCTCGAAAAGAGTAAGACGGTGTCGACCATACTTCTTCCATCTCTATAAAGTCAAACATGTTCAGATTTCAGAGTATTGTGTCATGGCATACATAGCAATCACAACTTAATTGAAACATATGATGTTTTTAACGCATACCCTTGGATCTGTACACGGAGTATAGTCTTGAAAACTACTACTGCACTCATCGAAAGTGATGGGCTTGATTTGAAGAGGTGCGGCAACTGATTCTTCATATGATTGCACTGCTTTGACACCATCCGCAGCTTCGATGTCATTCTTCTCAGAACAGAAAATTCCACCAAGATAGAATGAGAAACCGCATAGGGCTAGAAACATTACAGTCATGGGTAGGACTCCTAAATTCTTGTCCTGTTTGGAACCTGGTTTCCCATCTTTCTGCCTCATGGTTGGAGATAGTGAATTTACCTGAAACAAAATGTAGCGTATTATAGACCAACGCATACATACTCGCTATAGGTAAAGTAATTGGCGGACATCAAGTCAACAAATTATAAAGTTTTATATATTGGCTCACTTCACATATCTAACTGATTGGTCATTGGAGTATGTACGACAAAGTACCACAGAAGGCTAAATGATTTCTCGAAGATACAGCTCAACTGGACGCAAAAATGCAGGCAGTGAGTTTCGTATTGTAAGTCCAACAAGGTGTATGTCATTGGTTTTAGCATATCTTGGTTCTCATAATGGTTCATGGAAGAAGGAAATTATGCTTAATTCCATTTCTTGGTTGTGCAATAGCTTAACAAAAGGATGCATTTTAAACCAATAATCAATTAAAAGCATCTGATAACACATAAAGCAAAAGATAATAAAGAGAGAGAAAAAAGAACAAAGATGGATAAAGATGCCAACTTTAAAAATCAATACAAGCAAAGACAGCAATAATACTCCAAAGATCCACAGATCAGATCTGGCCGGTAAAGTGTGAACCCATCACCAAAACAAGTCCTAACTGAACAGACAAGAGCACGGTGGAATCTGAACAAGAATTCTAACAAAACAATTGAGTTACCCAATTAGCGTTTGATTTAAAACCAAACCTCCACTAACCAAAACCATGGGAAAAACTAGTGCAAACCTTTAAAACATGAACGACACACGCCCACCACCACTATCGGTAGCATAGAGTACTTTTCATGTCAACATATGTCTTTCCAATTTTCTAATAAATAATGTTGGGCCCAATTAAAAGCACATCACAGCTACCTTATTATTGCTTTGAAGACCAAGAAATGAGGGACATGATCTACCTCCAATTATGAACCTCTTGGTCTTATATAGTAATCTAAAACACTGAAATCTTCTAGACCTGTTGGACCCTTTTCTTTTACACCATTGAAAGCCAGCTCAACAAATAGTTTCACAATCATGATACTCAATCATCTTCCTACAATGAGATCAATCTACTGATGATGATTAACTGGTTAGTGCTAAAGACAATAATTGCCGAAAATTTCTGATCTTTTTAAGAAAGGAATCAACTTTACTGAGAAAAAGAGACCCCAGATCTGAATTCCACACTCCCATGAGAAATGTGATCTCCCAGATCCGTGAATAAAAGTGCAAAAAACACACACAACAAAAACAAGCACAAAACCAAACCCAGTAATCGAAATCAACGCATTGCTAAACAATCAATCAGGAATCCTGCGAATCTGGATAAATCTCGGGTGTCCGTACCTCTTGTTTCTTCCTACTTCTGATTGATCAGTGTGGTGTTGTATGTAAATTGCTGAGCGAATTGAGTCGGTGTAGATGGCCGTGGTGTTGGGTTTGTGAGGAGCAGAAGCAGCTGCTGCCGACGGGACGCGTGTGGAGAAGCAGTGGTGAAAAGATGGGGGAGGATTGAAGATTTTTAAGCGGAGTGAGATCTCATGTGTCGTGTAATGTGTTTATATATAATTCATCAAACGCTGAATGATTGGGTTGATTATATTTATTATGTTTATTCCCTTCTACATTAACGGGTTACTACCGTTTGGAATTTTTTTTTTCTTCTTTTTTATAAAAGGCAAGAGAGAGCATATGCCACGATACAACACTAAGGGCATCCGTATCCGTTGGAGTATATTATCTACTTGATAACTTCTTCACGGAGCAATTTCTATTACTATTCAGTGAACAGTAACAGTATTTCTGCATATTCTGTGCAGCAATGTCATCCTGCGGAGAACTTCCTATTACTATTCCTGAATAAACAATTATTATTTTTGAAAAAAAATTCCCACCAATTTGATCAAACATGAATTATTTATCAATAAGAGCATTGTTGTACAAAATTCTTAATTCCATTAAAATAACAATGACAAATGTAATCGGAATTCGAAAATATTCACAGTTTCTCTAAACCTTGCAAATCAATCGAAGTCATGGAAGCGGACATTCAATTGTGTTGCAGCGTGCGTGGTTAATGCAAGGAACTGTAAACCAAAACCTCGTTGATTCCGCAGAATACCGAGAATTTGAGGTCAATAATCGTTGATCTCACAGAGATACCGAAACGCGAATTTGACCCTCCAGATGAAGGAATTTGCCCTAAAAATGCCGAGCTCATGGCAACGCATGAGTCTTGCTCAGAACGCCGTTTCCACCCAAAAAACACTAGGCTTTCATCAAATACTGTAAGTCAGCGCCAATTTCTGTAACTTGTGGAGCATGCATGATTGCTGCCCACTGCCCATGTATCAAAACAAATCGATTTCTTTCAATCCTTTCCAAGTCGCCATTTGAATTCTGATCAGAGCCTGCCGCGCCCAACCATAACATTACACGCCGCGCCTACTTCAGACATTACGTTATAATGTCAACGTGAGGCGCAGTCATAACGCAGAGCAAACTCGCGCGGAACTTCCCCGTCGCGTTATGTGTAAACATTATGGCTTCGTCGCGTTTCCTTCAGGCATTATTGACTAATGTCAAGGTAAGACGCGATGCTAATGTAGAAGTAAAACGCGCGGCAGGTTGGGTACTGTTCATCATCTTCTCAGGTAAATCGATTGTTCGTTTCGCTCGTTTTTTATTCTTCCATTGATGTCAAAAATGATCGCAAGTGAGTTTTGAATGTTCAATTTAATCGATTTCGTTCAATTGGTTAACAATTCACGCGACTCACGCGCAAGCTTCACTCGCAGAGAACGTCCGCTCAGGCGATCTCGTCGAGCATTTCTCGGAGGACGTTCTCGTCCAGAATTCCTCAGCTAGCATGCGATCTCGTCGAGCATTTACAGCTGCACAAGAATGTCGCCGAGATCGTCCCCAAATCCTCCTCAAGAATGTCACCGCTGCATATGCCCTAACCATAAACATTTGGGGACACACAGCTATGGGTGCGCTCAATTGAGGACAGTCAAAATGGGGAGAACTTAGGGACAAATCTCATCCATTAGATCATTTTGATCTAATGGTTAAGATTTAAAGGTGCAGGAAATAGTGTTTTGCTTTTTACTTTTTACTGTTTGCTTTTTACTTTTGATGGATTTTGGTAGTGGGACACGTGGCGCACCCACAAAGCACGGGGGTTTAGATGTGTGGATGAGATTTGTCCCTAGGTTCTCCCCATTTTGGGGTGTCCTCAATTGAGCGCTCCTCCACACAGCTAAATCTAAACGCAACATCAATCAG
The DNA here is from genome assembly GCA_033675395.1 of Rhodiola chrysanthemifolia. Taxonomy (NCBI): domain Eukaryota; kingdom Viridiplantae; phylum Streptophyta; class Magnoliopsida; order Saxifragales; family Crassulaceae; genus Rhodiola; species Rhodiola chrysanthemifolia. Next base: position 38,948,261 of record CM066204.1, read on the forward strand.
ACCACGCCAAACAACACAGCGTGGCAAGAGCCCAGACCAAAACTAAAAACAAATACAACAAACATAGCAACAACAAGACCAAGTGTCGGCCCAACAACTAAAAACATAAATATAAGACTTAATAAAAAAACTCCTCAGCTGCTTCTTGAAATAACTCCACGCCTGTCAGGCCCCAACAGAGAAAGGAACTCTTCTATAATCTTCACGTAAGCGAAGGTCTTCATAACTGGATTGGCTACACATGTACTTTACAGTTCATCAGCTTCCTATCAAGGAAAGCACACCAACTTAACTCAATAAAAGGCATAACGGAGGACTTTAAAGCTAGGAAAACCCATCTAGCTAGGAACAGTCAACTACTCCGCTTTGCCACACGCCCAGGGGAGTAAGCATACCACTTTCACAGAAAGCAACTTGCAGCAGACACGTGCAACCATATATGAACAAAACAAAAAAAAAGACTAAACACAACGGCATGACAGGCTCCCCCTGTCCCATGGCATTGGCGTCGAAGTCCATCCATCAAAATTGAAGTGCACTACCACCAAAAAAACCCCACATCGCCTCCAACGTCTACGCCCCATTTTATCCAAAAGCCTCACCTCTAACATCTCTACCCGCCGCTCGACTCCATATGTCCCCTCAAACTCGGTAAACCCGCCACCCACCGTCAACATGGACACGCCGCCAGGCCTCTAAAAGCTCCACACCCCTCTGATCCAAAAAGACCAACCGAATCTACATGCAAAGATGGAGGAAGAGGAGGCGTCAGTGGGGTGAGACGGGGAATAGAGGTGGCAGGGAGATAGAGGTAGGAGGGGAGGAAGTGGCGGGGAGATGAGATGCGGTGAGTAGAGACGGTTAGGAGAAGGCGGTGCGAGGGTGGAGGAGTAGAGGATGTGCGAGGGTGCGGCTAGGGTTTAGTTGGTGATGGTGATGGTGATTTTTCCAAAAAGAAGGAGATTGGTTAGGTAGAGAGAAAGCTGGTTACTACTGTTAGGAATTGTTCTATTAAATTTAGGGAAAACAACAATTTCATTACCTGAACTGTCACTCCATTTCAAAATAAGTACCGAACTTTCAATTTTTTCAAATCAAGTACCGATGAGTCAAATTGTAATAAGAAAATATGTAAAACTAACACCGTTAAACCATTTAACCCTTTAAATGATTAATTATAAACAAAATGATTAAAATTGAATTTTTAGAATATGAATATTTGATAAGTCGAGTTTTCGACTTATTAGTACCCGTTTTCACTATAGCTTTAGTTCGTTTCCGGCGATAATTCGATGTCATTTGATCCCTTTTCGTACTTTTCAGGTACAAAACAAGATATCTCAGTGTCAAGGCCAAAATACAAAAGCTCGGGGAAAATCGAAGACTAGAGTAAAATATGGGAAAAAATAGTCTCCAGTCGGTCGACTGGGCATCTCCCATGCGCCAGTCGGTCGACTAGCGAAAGGCTTCAGAAGGCTCAAAAACTTCATTTCCAGAGTCGGTCGACTGAACCCTCTAGTTGGTCGATTGACTAGGAGCTTCAGATGCCCAGACTTGCCCACTTGCACAGTCGCTCGACTGAAGTCGCCAGTCGCTCGACTGGCCAAGCTACTCAGGAGGCTCACATTCTTCATTTGCACAGTCGGTCGACTGGCACCTCCAGTCGGTCGACTGGGAGATCACTACACGAGACTGCCCCTTCAACCTCCAGTCGACCGACTGGGCCGCCAGCACACTCCAGTCGACCGACTGGGACTGCTACAGTGCGAATTCTACCCGAGGCTATAAATAGAAAGAGGCAATTTTGACCTAGACACTTGGCATCTTGGGGGAAAAATACCAAAGAAAGAGATCAAATCAAGGTCATCCATCATCATCCAACCAAGGAGGAGTGAAGATCAAAGGGAGACATTAGGATTAATCATCCTTCTTCTATCCTTCTTCTATTCTCTTTGTAGTTGTGCTTAAACCCTACTCACATCATGTTGTCTTACATGATGTGTGAGTAGTCTCCTTATGTTTTGAGGGTTTTACAACCCTCCTTGGTACTCAATGATCATGTATACACATTCAATTTGCAATCTATGGAGTTGATTTCATTTTCGGTAAGTGTTCTATTCATGATATTTTGCTAAGTGTTTGATAAAATGCCTAAGTAACATGTTGATTTTAGAATTGTGATCTAAGTATTGAAAAAGCTTAGTGATGATTTGGATATGGTGGAAATGAACATATCTAGTGTTTATGAGAGTAAATGCATGGGTATGTGGTTAACTAAAGCTTTATGCCTATGACATTTATTACCTTCGGAGATGTTCCAAGGATAATAGTGTTATAGAGTGAATCAATATCTTGACAAAGTGAGGTTCTAATTAAGATGGCTTGACTAGGATAGATCACACGATAGTTAGTCTACCTTAGCCTAAGCTAGGTTTGAACCAATCAACCCCTAAAGATAATTTAACTCTTGTGTACATGATCGTTGGGAAATTGCCAAGGAGGGCAGTATCCCCTCGAAACTCTCTTTAATTGAATTGAAATCCCTTGAAATCATTTCATTACTTGTTTCTTGATTGATAATCACCTTACCATTGAATATTGAAGGAATAGCTGAGTTGAAAACTTGATTCTCCTAGCGTATAATCCAATTGCTCCCTTGGGTTCGACACCGGTCTTACCGGTCAAATTATAAATTCTTTTGACTATACATAAATTGCAATTGTCAAAATGGCGCCGTTGCCGGGGAGCAATGACTAGATTGTCCCTAGGAAAAATCATTTAGTTCTCCGACTATTCCATGTTTTTCTTTATTTGTTTGCTACTTGTGATTCTTGTGCTTATTCCATTATCCTCACTTGTCTTAATTGTTCTCCCCTTGTATGTGCATCCCGTTTATGCCACCTAAGACCAAGAAGCTTACCAGAATTGTGGATAGAGACTTTAACCAACCTATAAGAGATATTGTTAATCCTCACCTTACAAGGAGTAAGACAATCAAGGCTAAAGGAGCCACATCGAACGCTCAAGAAACCACTACTCAAGACATGGGAGATAGACTTCCTCCTCCACCACCCCCTCCTCATTTACCCCAAGGTCAACTACCACAAGGCCCTCAAGCTAGAAGGGTTCTCAAGGACTATGCCGCTCCCAATGCCTATGGATACTGTTCCCTAATCCTTGTCCCGGCGGTGGATAACCGAGACTTCGACTTGAAGACCTCAACCATCCAAATGGTCCAATCAAACCAATTCTCGGGAAGAGACCATGAGGACCCCAAACTCTCATTTGACCACATTCCTTGAAGTTTGTGCCACTTTCAAGATTAATGGGTTCTCCGAAGATGCAAAACTTTTGAGGTTATTCCCTTTCTCCCTCACGGGAAGAGCAAGAGATTGGTTAAGGAGCCAAACACCGGATAGTTTCACCACTTGGGAGGAGCTCGCCGTTGCATTTCTTAACAAGTATTTCCCTCCTTCCAAGACGGCCTACTATAGAAATCAAATCACAAATTTCACGCAAATGGATGGGGAAACGCTCTACGAAGCTTGGGAGAGGTATAAAGAATATCAAAGGCGTTGCCCACATCACAACTTGGATGACCTCCTTGTATTCCATACTTTTTACCATGGCGTTGATGGTCCCTCGCGGCGTGCACTTGATACCGCCGCGAGAGGAGCTATCATGGAACTTGAACATCATGAAGGATATGCGGTGATTGAGAAGATCACAAAGAACTACTTCATGTGGGGAAGTGAAAGGGGGAATCCAAGAAGAAAAGGAGAAAGGCACGAAGTAAAGGCCGTGAGCACTAGTGACTACGAAGCCCTAAGGAAAGACTTTGAGAACCTCTCGGATGAAGTGTTTAAGTTGAAACACCCATAGAAAGATCGCTCAACGAGTCAAGGGTGTGACATTTGTGAGGTTTATGAGCATGAGATCAATTCTTGCCCCTTGGTTCAAAGGGATGGTCCTAGTTATGGTTATGAAGAAGCAAATTTTGTTGGTGGAAACCAAGGTAGGGAGTATGATGCTAGTGGTTCTCAAGGCCAAAACTCTCAATCTAATTACACTACGCCAAGGTTTTCCTCGGGATGGAGGAATCATCCAAATTTCTCCTACAAAACTACAAATCCCACTCGTCCCGACTTTGGCACTACACCTCCCGGGTTTGGTCCTAAGCCTACTCTAAATAATCAAGCCTTCCCACCAAGGAATCAATTCCAACCTAGGAGCCAATATCAAAGCCAAGGACCGACTTTGCTTCAAAGGAACCAAAACCAAGGGCAACAATACCAAGCTCAAACCCAAAGGCCCTACCAACAAGTTGACCCTCCTCCACAAATCTCGAGTGAACCCTCCGGTGTTGAGGCAATGCTAGCAAAACTCTTAGCAAACCAAGAAGAGATGAGGCAAGAGTTGAAAGAGGTTAAGCAATGCAATCAAAGGTTAGAAACTCACAACAAGATGCTTGAGAACCAAATAGCTCAACAAGCCGAATCATCTACAAGGGCTCAAGGAAAGTTGCCGGCTCGACCCGAGCAAGGGCAAAGAGAGCATTGTAATGCGGTCACGTTAAGGAGTGGTAAAGAGCTAGAGGGGGAGCAACCAAAGAAGAAGAAAGTTTCCTTTGATCTTGGAGGCCAAGCTAGTGCCGAAATTGAAGAGTTGGATGAAGAGGTCCCTAATCCTCAAACCCAAAAGGAAAAAAGAAGTGGAAAAAGAAAAGGATGAGCTTAAACCATACACTCCACCTATACCCTTCCCACAAAGGCTTAAGAAGAAGAACAACGACAAGCAATTCTCCAAGTTCGCCGATATGATGAGGAAGCTATATGTGACATTGCCTTTCACCGAGGTAATTACTCAAGCCACATCATATGCTCGATTTCTAAAAGACATTGTTACTTGCAGGAGGACAATTGATTAGGTTGATTCGATATCCCTCAATGAAGAGTGTATCGCCATCTTCCATCCTAACATGCCACCAAAGCTAGGAGACCCGGGTAGTTTTTCTATCTCATGCTATATTGGTGGAGTGAAAATAGAGCGTGCTATGTGTGACTTAGGAGCTAGCGTATCGTTGATGCCTTACTCATTATGCAAGAAATTGAACATTGGTGAACCTATGCCCACACAAATGACATTGACGCTCGCGGACCGCTCCTCAAGATATCCTAGGGGGATTCTTAAAGATGTCCCGGTCAAAGTAGGGAACTTTCACATTCCCGGAGACTTTGTGGTGCTAGAAATGGAAGAGGACACGGAGATCCCTATTCTTTTAGGGAGACCCTTCCTCTATACGGCGGGAGCTATATTTGACACGACTAAAGGTTCAATAACAATGAGAGTAGGTGATGAGGAAATTGAATTTAATTTAGATAGAGCACAAAAAAGTCCTAGTTCTACCATGAGTTGCAATTATATTGACTTTGTTGATGGCTTTGAATTACTTGATATTCCTATATTGCCTACACATGTTATTGATCTTGATAATGAGCTACCCGAGCACGTTGATTGTTGGGCTATCTTGAACGACGAGGGCAAAGGGAAAACTCGAAGCGACAAAGGTAAGGAGTCTTGTTCGGTAGAGTTAAAAGCGCTACCAACAAGCCTAAGGTATGAGTTCCTAGGCCCAAATTCTACTTTTCCTATCATTGTGAATGCCTCCTTGAATGATAATGAGACTTTGAGATTGCTTGATGTGATTAGAGAGCACAAAGGTGCCATTGGATATTCTATTGATGATCTAAAGGGGATAAGTCCTAGTTTGTGCATGCATAGAATTAATTTGGAAGATGATAGCTTGCCATCTAGGGAACATGCTAGGAGACTTAATCCCATTGTTGGTGAAGTGGTTAAAAAGGAAATTTTGAAAATGCTTGATGCGGGAATTATTTCCCTATTGCGGATTCTAATTGGGTGAGTCCCATACATGTTGTGCCCAAAAAGGGAGGCATGACGGTTGTGAAAAATGATAAAAATGAATTGATTCCCACTAGAACCGTCACCGGTTGGCGTATGTGCATAGATTTTCAAAAACTTAACAAGGCCACCAAGAAAGATCATTTTCCACTTCCATTCATTGATCAAATGTTAGAGAGATTAGCCAAGCATGATTACTTTTGCTATCTTGATGGATATAGTGGATTTTTCCAAATCCCTATTCATCCACAAGATCAAGAAAAGACTACTTTCACTTGTCCCTATGGAACATTTGCCTACCGGCAAATGCCCTTTGGGCTTTGTAATACACCGGGCACTTTTCAAAGATGCATGATGGCTATATTTTCAGAATTTATTGAAGAAATTATGGAAGTGTTCATGGATGATTTTTCCGTTTATGGTTTCTCATTTGATGATTGCTTGGCCAATTTGGCAAAAGTCTTGAAAAGATGTATTGAGACAAATCTTGTGCTAAATTGGGAAAAATGTCATTTCATGGTGCAGGAGGGCATAGTGCTTGGACACTTGGTGTCAAAGAGAGGAATTGAGGTGGATAAGGCTAAAGTGGAAGTTATAGAGAAATTTCCACCCCCAAGGGATGTTAAAGGGATAAGGAGCTTTCTTGGCCATGCCGATTTCTATAGAAGATTTATTAAGGACTTCTCGAAGATTGCAAGGCCTTTGACAAATCTATTATGCAATGACACCAAATTCCATTTTGATGAAGAATGCTCAATGGCCTTTGAGAAGTTGAAGAAGGCATTGGTCTCGGCTCCTATTATTCAACCTCCAAATTGGGATTTGCCCTTTGAGCTCATGTGTGATGCAAGCGATTACGCTATTGGAGCGGTACTAGGACAAAGGGTGGACAAGAAACTTCATGCAATTCACTACACTAGCAAGGTCCTGAATGGAGCTCAAACGCATTACTCTACAACCGAAAAGGAGCTCCTTGCCATTGTGTATGCATTCGACAAGTTTCGTCCATATCTTGTGGGATCGAAGACAATAGTATTCACCGACCACGCGGCGATCAAATATCTCTTGTCAAAGAAGGATTCCAAGCCACGGTTATTAAGATGGATCCTCTTGCTTCAAGAGTTTGATATTGAGATCAAAGATAAAAAGGGAGTGGAGAATCTAGTCGCCAACCACCTATCTAGGCTTGAGGGAAATAAGGAACTCAAGGAAGACAATAGCCTTATAGACGACTCTTTCATTGGAGAGCAACTAATGAGGGTAGAGGCGGAAGCCCTCCCTTGGTATGCGGATATGGTCAACTTTGTGGTATGTGGGATCATACCCCATGACATGAATCACCATCAGAAGAGGAAGTTCTTGTCCGAGGCAAAGAGGTATTATTGGGACGAACCATTCTTGTATAGGCTTTGCGCGGACGGGATATATAGGACTTGTGTGGCGGACGAAGAGATGAGGAATATCCTCTACCATTGTCACTCATCCCAATATGGAGGACATGGTAGTGGAGCAAAAACGGCATCAAAAGTCCTACAAAGTGGATTCTATTGGCCTACCCTCTTTAGAGATGCTTATAATTTCGTCAAGGCTTGTGACCAATGCCAAAGGTCGGGAAATATTTCTAAGAGGCATGAAATGCCCCAACAAAGCATTCTACAGGTGGAAATCTTCGATGTTTGGGGTATAGACTACATGGGTCCTTTCCCGTCTTCGTATGGAAATCAATATATATTGGTCGCGGTTGACTATGTCTCTAAATGGGTAGAGGTCGTCGCCTCCCCTACTTGCGATGCCAAGGTTGTCACCAAGCTTTTCAAGAAAATAATTTTCCCTAGGTTTGGAGTTCCAAGAACCGTCATTAGTGATGGCGGTTCACATTTCAAGGAAAAACACTTTGAGGCTTTGCTTCGTAAGTATGGGGTAAGTCACAAGGTGGCTACGCCGTATCATCCACAAACAAGTGGGCAAGTGGAGATCTCGAATCGGGAAATCAAGGCAATCTTAGAGAAGACGGTGGGAAGCTCAAGGAAAGATTGGTCATCAAAGCTAGATGATGCATTGTGGGCATATCGGACCGCCTACAAAACCCCTATTGGGATGTCTCCTTATCGCCTCATATATGGGAAACCATGTCATTTACCGGTTGAATTGAAGTATAAGACGATGTGGGCAATCAAATTCTTGAATATGGACTTACAAACGGCGGAAGGAAATAGGGTCCTTCAACTCCACGAGTTAAAAGAGATAAGGAATGAAGCTTATGAGAGTGCTATAATTTACAAGGAAAAGACAAAGAAATGGCATGACAAGAGAATTATCCGCCGTGAATTCAAAATAGGAGACAAGGTCCTACTCTTCAACTCTAGGCTCAAGCTCTTTCCGGGAAAGCTAAGGAGCCGATGGACCGCTCATTCCACTCGGAATCCAAGCATCGATTCTGGTCGCCGAAGCATCATGAGCAAATTCGACATTCGACCAAAATCGCCTGCCCAGTCGACCGACTGACATTGGCCTGAAGCCCAGTCGACCGACTGACAATTGATCAGCTCAGAACCTCAGTTTTTCAGTCCATTCCGACCATGCCTAAGGGTGCTTCCTCCTCCAAATCAAAGTCAAAAGGAAAGGAGATAGCCCATGAACTCCCTAGTGACGCTCCTATTAATGATCACCATGAAAGTGACGAGGATGATAGGCATCTTGTCACACGCAAGAGGAGGTTGCTGAGAACCTCATTGAGAGACTCTAGCTCAGCCTCGGAAGAGGAAATGGACGCCCCTCCGCCTTCTCCCACTCCGCCTCCCAAGAAGAAAAGCAAACCTCCCAAAGGTGCCTCCTCCGCACCAAAGAAATCAAAGAAGAAGGCCTCCGCGCCTCCCATATCGAGAGTACCCTCACCCCCAGCTGAAGCACCGTCCTCCACTGCACTCGTCCCCATAGTGCCGAATGAGGGACCTTTGCCCTTTCCGACCACGTACCCCTTCTCTGTGCCTCTAGAGTTTAGAGATGAGACGCACCGGATCCATCACACCATCATTAAGAAGAAGGGGAAGGCAGCCATTCCTACTCTTTATCCAGACATGGGGCTCCTTCGAGGAATTGACAGTGCGGTCACGGATGAGGTACATTCCTGATTGACTCATAGTGGTTTGCATTTTTTATTCATGGATGATCCGGGATCCTACCAGAGGGTGGTAGAGGAGTTTCTGTGCTCCTTTGAGTGGGTTAAGGAGGAGGGAGAGGAGGTTAGTGAATTTGTTTGGAAGTTTGTTTTGGGAGGAAGGGATTTTATGATTAAGGAGAGTGTGATCCGAGAATGGCTAGGATTCCCTCCTCATGATGCTATAGCCCGGAAATTCAGTGAGCACGAGCAGAGTAGATTTTGGAAGAGGATTTCGAGGCGGCAAGAGTGGTTTATCTCATCCTACAATTCTTCCGCGATCACCGAACCGGTTTGGAAGATTATCCACCACCTTATAGCCATAAGGATAAACACTCGGACGGCGAAGGCTAGGTCGTTTACCCTCCCCGACATGGACCTCATGTTAGCTGTTGGTCACGGGGAGGTCATTGATTGGCTCGCTATCCTCGCCTCCCGATTCGAGAGCATTGTTACGGAGAAATCGAGGAATCGTGCTTTGGGAGGTGGCTCCTTGATCACATTGATAGCCTTAAGGTGTAACTTCACCTTCGGCCATGAGGGATGCCCCAAGCCATCCAAGAGCACACTTGACTTTCCTACCATGAAGCATATGCACATCGTCAAGAAGGATGGGAAGACTTGGGAGGTCGACAAGAAGCCTCACAAGAAGGAGCTTCAGGATTATGCGGCGTATCGGAGGAAGCTATTCAAGGAAATCAACCCCCTCTACTGCAGAACCAACCTCACTCCATCCCCTCCTGCCTCTCCTATACCTTCCCCTCCCACGGCTACAGAGCCCGCGGCTCCTATTGCTGAGGAGTTGCCCACAGAGGAGCCGGCCGTCGAGAGTTCTCCATGTGCTACAGATGATTTGGCCGAGTGGCGGGAGAAGGTCTCATCCGACATTGCTGACTTGAGGAGTAGTTTAGCTAGACTAGAGGAGTTCGCTAGAGAGGAGGCTATATGAGAGCCCGTCAGGAGTCGGAGTGGCTCCGTGCTACACTACTATCTATGATCAGAGCTCACGGTGGTCCAGTTGCTCCTCCTCCAGTTGATCCAGCGTTTTCAGTCCCTCGTGCCGTCTCCCCATTGCCTACCACACCAGCTTCTAGACCCGGGGAGGCGGGCTCACGATACACTGGAGCCACAATGGAGCGAGAGAGTTCCATTAGAGTGGAGAGCGAACGATTCACTGGCGCACAATGGAGAGGGTTGGAGATTCTGCTAGAGAGATCACTCCAGGAGGCGATGAGGCTACATCTTGAGCTTGTATTGCATTTTGATCTTACTTTTGTCTATACCTTGATGCCTTCTTGCTTAGATCATGTACTTGGATGTTAAGTCGCCTTTTGGCGCAATTTTGGATGATGTATGCCATTTTGAGTGATATACTCTTGACTTGTCTTTGGTTGTATGCTACATTTCCTATGATATTGAAGGTGTTTACCATTTATGTTGTTCACTCTACATGATATACATCTACATATCATTATCATGTTCCAAATTCACCTTCTTTGTCTACATTTGCAACCAAAAGGGTATTTCTCACTCCAAAGAGTTATTTCACCGGCTCTACAAACGAGGGGAGTTCCTATGCGCCTTTGCCTTTATTTTATCATTCTTTGCGCTTAGGGACTAAGCTTGAATTAAGTGTGGAGTGGTTTGATGCGCATAGTTCACATGTTTTCATGCCATGCATATCATTTTTAGATGGACACTTGCATTTTTTGCACATTATCCCTACATGAGAGTGTTTTTAACCACATAGGCTTTTGACTATCAAATCTAAATCCCTATAAATCACATCTAGCCTATTTGTCTCATTTATTGGATCTTGAACTTAGAACCGACCTAGTCCCTTGAATGTGCATTCTTGTGAATCAATGTCATTGCTATCCCTTGTCTATCTAATTCTCTAGGTATTTTCCTTGAAATACCTTGGATTGAGTTTTAGCAAGCACTTTTAAAACTTTCACGAAAAAAACTTGGACCCTTTGAATGTTCCTTGGTGACTTGAGTTTCTCTAACATGGTGTCTTGTTCATGTTTGTTCCCGCACATTCCATACACTTTTTGAACATATTGTCAAGTTTTAAGTGTGGAGTCAAAAGAAGGCGAAAAATAGGCCCCAAATTTTTTGTGGTCAAAGAGGGCAAAGCCCCGACTAAAAACTTTCTCAAGTACTAGAGAAGTTTTGCTTCAAAAAATGATACAAATGCCGGGGGTTAGGAAGAAAAGTTCCCCCTCGAAAGTATTTGTAGGCCGAAGGCCATTTCAAAAAGAAAATAAGAAGCACTTAAAACTTGACTCTATGTTTTCCTCCATTCTTCATTTGTGCGGGATTCATCATTTGCATTGTGTGCTAGTTGGAATAACTCTTGGACGACCCTTGTGCTTACACGGGAACTATCATTTGGTATTTGCTTATTTTATAAGAACTCTAGTGTCGAACTCCTCTTCCCTAATGGATTATGGCTTGAGCGCCTAAAACTTGGGAATGAGTTTCGTGTCGCGAACCCATGGACTAGCCCTAGCTAGCATAGGTGAGCGATTGACACTCTTTGTGCAAACTAAGAACTTTACTTCTATTGTATTGCCTTGAAAGTAAGTAGACTTTTGGATGAGACGATTGATAGCTCTAGTATTGATGATCTTGAATGCACAACCTCAAGGGTACTCAAATGGTTCAAAAGTTCTTTTGATAATAATGTGACGGTAGTTCTAGCTTGGGGTGAGGGATCGGTTTTGAGAAATCCTCGCCTCGGTTGAGCACTCTTGCATTCATTCTCATGGGATAGGTTCATATGGGATTTGTGAGTATTCCCTTTTCTGAAAACTCTCACGAGACTATAACTCGTCCACAATGGTAGCCTAGGGGTTTAAAGGCTTAATGCATACGCTAAATGCATTCGTAACGCCTACGAAAAGGAGCTAGTTAGGTTGTATATACTTGCATTTACTTTTCAATAACATGTTAGCAATAATGATCGAGACCTTGTGAAAGCTAGTGAGGCAAATAGACGAAAAACATAGCGCCACTAGCATTTCGCCATTTGCACGACCTTGACATATTTGCATACTTTGTTCGGGACGAACAAAGCTTAAGTGTGGAGTGTTGATAAGTCGAGTTTTCGATTAATTAGTACCCGTTTTCACTATAGCTTTAGTTCGTTTCCGGCGATAATTCGATGTCATTTGATCCCTTTTCGTACGTTTCAGGTACAAAATAAGATATCTCAGTGTCAAGGCCAAAATATGAAAACTCGGGGAAAAATCGAAGACAAGAGCAAAATATGGGCAAAAAGAGTCTCCAGTCGATCGACTGGGCATCTCCCCTGCGCCAGTCGATCGACTGGCGAAATGCTTCAGAAGGCTCAAAAACTTCATTTCCAGAGTCGGTCGACTGGACCCTCCAGTCGGTCCACTGACCAGGAGCTTCAGATGCCCAGACTTGCCCACTTGCACAGTCGGTCGACTGGCCAAGCTACTCAGGAGGCTCACATTCTTCATTTGCACAGTCGGTCGACTGGGAGATCACTACACGAGACTGCCCCTTCAACCTCCAGTCGACCGACTGGGCCGCCAGCACACTCCAGTCGACCGACTGGGACTGCTACAGTGCGAATTCTACCCGAGGCTATAAATAGAAAGAGACAATTTTGACCTAGACACTTGGCATCTAGGGGAAAAATACCAAAGAAAGAGATCAAATCAAGGTCATCCATCATCATCCAACCAAAGAGGAGTGAAGATCAAAGGGAGACATTAGGATTAATCATCCTTCTTCTATCCTTCTTCTATTCTCTTTGTAGTTGTGCTTAAACCCTACTCACATCATGTTGTCTTACATGATGTGTGAGTAGTCTCCTTATGTTTTGAGGGTTTTACAACCCTCCTTGGTACTCAATGATTATGTATACACATTCAATTTGCAATCTATGGAGTTGATTTCATTTTCACTAAGTGTTCTATTCATGATATGTTGCTAAGTGCTTGATAAAATGCCTAAGTAACATGTTCATCTTAGAATTGTGATCTAAGTATTGAAAAAGCTTAGTGATGATTTGGATATGGTGGAAATGAACATATCTAGTGTTTATGAGAGTAAATGCATGAGTATGTGGTTAACTAAAGCTTTATGCCTATGCCATTTATTACCTTGGGAGATGTTCTAAGGATAATAGTGCTATAGAGTGAATCAATATCTTGACAAAGTGAGGTTCTAATTAAGATGGCTTGACTAGGATAGATCACACGATAGTTAGTCTACCTTAGCCTAAGCTAGGTTTGAACCAATCAACCCCTAAAGATAATTTAACTCTTGTGTACATGATCGTTGGGAAATTGCCAAGGAAGGGAGTATCCCCTCGAAACTCTCTTTAATTGAATTGAAACCCCTTGAAATCATTTCATTACTTGTTTCTTGATTGATAATCACCTTACCATTGAATATTGAAGGAATAGCTGAGTTGAAAACTTGATTCTCCTAACGTATAATCCAATTGCTCCCTTCGGTTCGACACCGGTCTTACCGGCCAAATTATAAATTCTTTTGACTATACATAAATTGCAATTGTCAATATTCTATCATTTAATTGAAAACATCATATTGCTAATTAATTTTGACAATTTAATATAAAGTTTAATTTTAAAAATTATATCCAACCCAACGTCGTTAAACCCTTTAAATGATTAAATGAATTTGTTTTTAGAATTTAAATATTTTATTATTCGGGTAATAAAATTGAAACCGTATATATATTACATATTATCTTTGATTATTTATGTAAAACTTAAAGAATACACCCAAACTAACAGGTAAAGTTCAATATTGTAATTATATTTAAAATTGTACAATATGTTGTTTTCAATTTGATCACTAATTGATCGGATATTCGAATTCTAATCAATTTAGTTCTTAATCATTTTTATTATTGAAATTTATCTATAATTAACAAGTTGAAAAATTATAAATATGTTGAGGGTTAGTTATCTGTGGCTTGGGGCGCGCTCAAATGAGAACCATCCATAGGCTAAGAACCTAGGAACCAATCTCAGCCGTTGGTTGATTTCATCCAACGGCTCCACAACGCGCCACGTGTCCCACTCACCCATATGCGTTCACACTACAAAATAGTGTGAAAGTAGTGTGAACGCATCTGCGACACGTGGCGCGCCCACAAAGCACGGGAGGTTAGTGAGACACGTGGCGCGTTGTGGAGCCGTTGGATGAAACTCATCCAACGGCTGAGATTGATTCCTAGGTTCTTAGCATAAGATTGATTTTCATTTGAGCGCTTCTCTCTGTGACTTTAATTAAATATATAATTATAATAGTGAACTTTTCCTACTTAGTTTGGATATATTTTTTAAAAGTTTATTATATCAAAAATTGTCAAAGATAGTATATGATGTTTTCAATTTTATCATTAAATGGTAAGATATTCATATTATAAATAATTTAATTTCAATCATTTTATTTATATTTAATCATTTAAAGGGTTAAATTTTAACGATGAAATTTTGCAAATTTTCTTCTTACAATTTGATCTCTCGGTAATTGATTTGAAAAAATTAAAAGTTCGGTACTTATTTTGAAATGGAGTGGTAGTTCAGGTAATAAATTTGTAGTTTCCTTTAAATTTAAGTTTAGCCTAATATCGTTTTGGAAACGGATCAAATAAAAACAAGGGATATAAATAAAAACTAAAAATCTAATAAAATATTATCACGTGTATATTTCGACTAATCGTAATTCAGGGTGCTTTTTGTAAATAAAAAATTAAAACAGACTTATTTAAAAATACATAACAGATGCGAGGGTATAATCATTCTAAAAATTTACATAGTAATATCCAGACTTAACTTAATTCTAGATATTGCTGTTTTAAGTCTGGATATTGCTGTTTAAGTCTGGATATTATTGTTTAAGTCTGGATATTGCTGTTTTAAGTCTGGATATTGTTGTTTTAAGTCTGGATATTACTGTTTTAAGCCTGGATATTGTTGTTTTAAGTCTGATTATTAAGTCTGATCATTCCAAGTTAAGTGTGATCATTCCAATTAAGTCTGATTATTATGATTATTATGTCTGATCATTCCAAGTTAAGTCTGATCATTACAAGTTAAGTCTGGATATTCTTGTTTAAGTATGAATATTGATGTTTTAAGTCTAATTATTAAGTCTGATCATTCTAAGTTAAGTATGATCATTACTAGTTAAGTCTGGATATTGTTGTTTTAAGCCTGATCATTCCAAGTTAAGTCTGATCATTGCAAGTTAAGTCTGATCATTGCTGTTTAAGTCTGGATACTGCTATTTTAAGTCTGGATACTGCTGTTTTAAGTCTGATTATTAAGTTTGATTATTCCAAGTTAAGTCTGATCATTCCTATTAAGTCTGATCATTGCAAGTTAAGTCTGATCATTGCAAGTTAAGTCTGGATATCGCTGTTTAAGTTTGAATATTGCTGTTTTAAGTCTGATTATTAAGTCTGATCATTGCAAGTTAAGTCTGATCATTGCAAATTAAGTCTGGATATTACTTTTTAAGTCTGGATACTGCTGTTTTAAGTTTGATCATCCCAATTTAAGTCTGATTTGAAATTCGGGATATGTGAAATGACTATAATGCCCCTCCGTGTTATATCCGAGATTTCGACGAAATTGGACAAGTGTCAGCTTGAAATCCTATTTTTCTAGCGGTTACTCATTGGTATTGCAGCTTGTTATGTATAATGACCATGTTAATTTGTCCGGCCTATATGTCTGCGTTTAGGGATAATGCTATGTTGAATTACATTTTAGAAAGTTATTTGCATTATATTGAGCGGATGATGATTAAAACTACTCGGATCTGCCCATTGAGGCTTTAGAAAGTTTCCTTAATGACGTCATAAGTATAAATGCAATGAATCAGATGACATATTCGACCACATGAACAACATATAGTTCGTGCATTTGCTTATAAGGTTCGTATGTCAGATGACATATTAAAGTTTACAGATTTTTAGAGTTCGTGGATCTGACAACAAAGCTTAAGGAGTTCATAATTCGTCGATAATATTGGTCATATAGTTGTAAAAGTTTACTTATTTTATAATTTGTGCATTTGTTTTACAGGGTTGAGATCCTATGAGAAACTTAGTTTAGGTAAGAAATGAGAAATTATCTAATTCATCTTGAAAGCTGTTGTCTGTTCAAGGTTAGCACCGAAGTCGTGTTCCACCAAATATACGAACACTACTCGGACAGTAACTGGGACAAAACACGATACCGACGCGTAGTGTAATTCTCAGTTCGGCAGCAGCCTACTCTGGGGACTTCCCACGCCCTAAAGGGATACAAATCTTTATTGAAGGTATAGAGCTACACAATCTCCCGAAAGTAAATGCCTAGCCTGTATGACTTCTACGCATGGATTTGCGATCTTTGCTCCCCCTCGATCCCCTGAGTTCGAGACTCCCTCCCGAACTAGCTCGAACTTCTCCCGAAGGTTTTGGACACTTTCTCCCGAAAGCGTGTGTTGGTCACTGTGTGTGTGCGCTTGGTTGTTCTTCAAGAACAGTCTGAACAGCACACTGAACAGACTGCTTCTTCGCCGTTGATACTTCGGTGTGGAATACTCAGCTGGCCGTTGCTCTTCTTCTCTCCAATCTCAAGAATCCTCTCGTGTGTATTTTCTCACAGAATAGCGATGTGATTTAGGACGCTCTAGCATTCTATTTATATGCTTTGGTGGAGTCCAAATCTCCCAGATAATCTGCCAAATATTTAGGAAATATTCCTAAATATTTGCAAGATATCTTATCTCCAATCCTTGAGATTTCTTCCACGCCAAGTCAGGTTAAATCTTCGTAACCCTGCTAAGAATATCAGATCTTCTATTTCTTCGCTAGCCAACCTCAACCGAACACATCTTCGATCTTTTGAAACTTTCAGATTAGGAAACATCCTTGCGCCTGTTCCACGCTGTACTTCAGTTCCAGTCTTCGATTGAACTCTCCTTGAACTCCTGCTTGAACTCTCTAAAGGCGTTTTGCCAAAACCATGTCATTCATGGGAACATCACATCCATTCTAATACATCTAGGGTCAAGATTAAAGGAGATTAATTTAAGAATTGATATTTATTTCACCATTAAATACGAGGTAAATTAGGCCAACAAAAATATCAAATCTTAAACCGTAATCCCATTATTCTCGTATTTGGTTCATGTAAATCAAAATTGGTATTCATAATAAACTTCATAGTTACTAAATCAAAATTTGTAGACTTAAAGAATCGAAATTCTTAGACGAAAAGAATAAAATTCGTAATGTAAAAATAGTAAAACTTAAAGAATCAAAATTAGTAATGTAAAAATAGTAAGACTTAAAGAACCAAATTTCGTAGACTTAAAGAACCAAATTTCGTAGACTTAAAGAACAAAATTCGTAACACCGATAATTACATGGATGTGAATCTATAATAATATCCTTACGAACATATAATACAAATATTCAAATGCAATCCGAAAAATAAGGGTCGTTGGATCAAAAATCGAAAGGTTATGATTACTTCTCATTTCTCACCAAATTTATCACTTCTCATATTATCTTTTCCCGAGATCCGATGAGAAGCTTAGTTTAGGTGAGAAATAATAATTTTAAATAATAATTAATATGACCGTTGATACTAATATCATACGATTAAGATTAATTCTCATTTCTCATGCAATCTACTAATTTTCATTTGATTCTAACTCCTTATTTGATTCTTTCCCAAAATTATTAATTTTGGAACTCTCTCCTTCCCTTTTGAATATTTAAAATAACTATACTCTAAGTTTATTAATCTACTTCCTGAAATAACAGTATGACTTAATGCCCTTTGAGATGGTGAGTTTCATCCTCATGAGTCATGACTACAAGGCACGATTTTTTATTTTATGCTTGGGAAGCATTATCACATATCATTTCCAACAGCCCTAGCTACTGGAATTTCAGTAAACTAGAAGCCAACCAAGTTTAAATTTTATAATACTATGTTATAATATTTATTCATTTTTTGTTCAGCTTTTTTTTTCATTTTTTTTGTCCCCTTCAGGATTGGAGCACAACATACCGATTGGATTTTAGAATTTTTACGTCTTATCCCTCGATCACTTGTTCTACGCATGATGGACCAGTTCTTTTTTATTCACTCCGTTCATCCCATCTTGTCCCTCGATCACTTGTTCTACGCATGATGGACCAGTTCTTTTTTATTCACTCCGTTCGACCCAGTAAGTACACTAAGGTACTGTTTGATAGAACTGAAAAAAATTTATTTAATTTAATTTAACTTTACTGAACTTACAAATTTTTTGAATAAAAGTGTTTAATTTAAGTTTTTAATCATGTTAAACTACAAAATTAAAATCTGAAAAATTTTATTTAATTTTATTTAACTGAAAAACATGAAATTTAAGCTCTACAGAACAGACCCTAATTTTCTTTTGTCGTGCTTCTATTACTTCCATTGTATTGAAGATCTTCGAAGATCTTCTGTTGTATTGTTGTGTAGGTGCGTGGTCGCAAGACTATTTGTTGTCGATAGTGGAACTTTAGATGGGGAAAAGTCTGATATGTGACTTGCATTGCGATCGATAGAAAAAAATGTACTACACAATGTCAATATGAATTAATTGTGTAGCAACTTGTAATAAACTTATCCATAAAAAAATAATGATTCATATTCAAATTTTAAATTCAAATCATTCGGTTCAATTTGTTTTGCCCAATCAAACCAAGTCGGACAAGTTGCAGGTTGACATTAAAGCAGTTCATTCCCACCTGTCATGCCGCACAGTGTTTTTAAAAAAAATTCGTTTACCGACGAGTCAATTAAATGCAAGTTGAACGTGTGTTGAGCTTGTATTAAATTCGTCGGTGATGCATAATAAATTACTATTTTTAGATTAGTGGACCGATCATGTGCATGTTGGTCGGTCTGATTTACTTAGGGGTCGGCAATGGGCAGGGTGAGGGTCATCCTTATCCTAGCGGGCAGGGTAAGGGCAGGGTAAGACCATTTTTCATTAATCCTATGAACAGTATAGGGCAGGGTAGAGCAATTTTTCTAAGCCCGTAGGGTACCCATGGGCAGGGTAATATTATGGTAGGGTCGGGTAGGATAGGGTCGGGTCGGGTAGGATAGGGTCAAGTAAGGCAAATTTAAGCATATTTTGAAAAAAAATTCATAATATGAATGAAAATAGTAGGGTAAGACAGGGTATGATAGGGTAGGAGGGCAGTGTATGTTGTTAGGGTAGAAGGGCAGGGTAGGAGGGCAGGGTAGGGTCTATTTTTTCATGACCCTTACCCTGCCTTAGGGTAGAAGGGCAGGGTACGTTAGGGTACGAGGATAGGGCAGGACAGGGTACGAGTCGGGTAGGGTAAGGATAGCCCTAAGGGCATTTTGACCTTAGGGTCAAATGCCTACCCCTAGATTTACTGGAGTTTAAAAAACTAGCACAAATGTCAAGCAGCATGAGACAGACATAAGAGTTAGTGAACTTCACGTAAACACGCATGTTTTTTTTTAAAGATAAAGTAAACACGCATGTTTTGTTTGGGCTTAATATGGAAAAATTATGATTTGCGCTCTCAAAATCATTGTTGATTTCTATTTGTTCATGACGGTGTCAACTATCAAAAATATAATTTAGAGATGATGACTATTGCGGAAAGGAATTTGGTCGAGTGGCTTTGAATTAATCTTGACAAATGGTCAAGAGGTTAACTGTTAAGGGTTCGATTTCCCTAAATAACATTTTTCTTATTATTTTTGTGTACTAATGTTATTCATCCCTTGTGGATGTTTTTTTGTCCTCCTCGGCACGAACGTGTTGTTTCTTCTTCGCGGAAGTGTTATTCGTCCCTCCGTGCGTGACATGTGCTCCAAAAGTCCACAATAGAATTATGCAAGATGTATGAGATGTAAGAATCAATTATTTACTGCAAGTGTCAAAACGAAGTCGCTTTAATCAAAACGGTGTAAAAAATATATATTTAATTTATTGATTCATCCGCCAATTTAAATGAAATAATTAGTTTTTAAATTTTATTCTTTATTTAAGTTTGACAGTTGAAAATCAGATCGTAATCCGTGGTATATGATTCATTAATACGTTTACCTTCAATTTTAATAAGTATAATTCAAGTGAAACATATTGATTTGGGCCTTTCCTTTGGACCCATTATCCGTTTCCCCGGCGGCCCAATCGTAAAATCTGAATATGCGCTCAGCTGCTTGTCATCCGCGTAATGTATTCTAAAAACACATCGACCGAACCAACCAACACAGAGATCCAAACAACCAGGCGCTTCACAAACATGGGTTTGCAGGTAACGATCTCACATGGGATTTTCGAATTTACGATGATGAATGAATCTTGTGAGATTCGTGGTGATGCATAAGTGGATCTTTTTGTGTGTCATGATTGTGATTGCAGCTTCAGATTGCTTCGAATTAGGCTTTTTTTTGGGTGTGTTTGTGAATATGAGTCCATTATAAGATTATTGTGAAATGAATCAATGATGAGTGTGCTTGTATTGTATGGCCAGAGATCGTAGAGAGGATAAAATGAGTTGGCCTCAGTGGTGTTGGTATATTTAGGAGTAGATGAGATTTAAAAGATACAATGGAATTTGGATTATGGAAAATGTAGTGGAAAGAAAATGATATGTAAAATAAATAAGAAAGTCATTTTCGTTTTGGGAAAAATGGCAAGGATAACTTGTAATTGATGCTTTTGTTTTTGTTTGAAATTTTCATGACAAACCAAATATTTCCGTCCCACAAACTTTCTATTCATCAAACAAGAATAATTTCTTTTGTTCGTTTGTAACTTTCATTTTGTTGTTTGCTGTGTTCAAAGGTTGAGTTTCAATTTGTCCCATTTTTAATGAGTTGATTTAATTGATTAAATTTTGATCAACTCAGCACTCCCTGTGACGATTTCATTAAAAACCTGGCAAAATTGAAACTTAAACTTTTAGCACGGCAGTCTGCAAAACAAATTACCTATTTGGGAAAAAAAAATTATTCATCAAACGGGCCCTATATGTTTGTTTTGTTTTCTATAGTGGGTTGTAGCCATTCCCTTGTGTAGTCTTATACGTTATAAAACCTTCGAGTCTAGAGTGGATTGGGGTCCTCGGCTTGTCGCTTATCAACATAACACACTGTGGGCAGAAATATGCTGCTTCCTTCAAGTATAAGTTTAACAAGTAAGAAAGTAGGTGCTCTGTGGTTGAGTCAAACAGTTCAGCTGAACACAAGGAGATTTCAATTTTAAATGTCAATATGAAAAGTTTCGGTAGTCTTATGAGTTCTGACGTCATCTTCAACTAACATCCGGGTCTTTACAGGAAGAATTTGAGGAGCATGCTGAGAAGGCCAAGACCTTGCCTGAAAGCACTTCAAATGAAAACAAGCTCATCCTCTACGGATTGTACAAGCAAGCTACTGTCGGCGATGTGAATACCAGTTAGTACTATTTTTCTTCCCCCGTTAACTAAACAATATAAACTCTGTTTAACGTTACATTACGCATCTGGCTCCCAAATACTGATACTACCCTCTTCAAATTCAGGCCGGCCTGGCATGTTTAACATGAGGGACAGAGCCAAGTGGGATGCCTGGAAAGCCTTAGAAGGTAATGTTACCTGTTGCATAATTTTAATCGCTCCAAGTAATTTTTTACCTGACTATTATCTAAACATGTATTGTTGTTCTTTTGAAAATAATGTTGTGATAGGCAAATCCAAGGAAGAAGCGATGGGTGACTATATCACCAAGGTGAAGCAGCTTTTGGAAGCAGCGACTTGATGTATTTCAGCTAGCCCTGAGTGAGCTAGGAAAAATAAAGTGTCATCTAATGGGAAAAAATTGTTCTCTGTTGGTATTCTCACTTCAATGTCTCTAGGCAGCAGATGTCGTAGACGATTGTGGATCAACTGTTGCGCATATCTTGCTATCCGAATAAACCTGAACTACAATTTAATTCAATAACTTATCTACTATATTACGTTTTATTTATTGTTCTGAAGTCATTCTTTCTTGTATCAGTTAACTGGAGAATGAACGAGATTGACTACAAAATGACCATCCAAATATTAGATTCCTTAACAGGCAACAAAAGCTCTACAGCTGATATTATTCTATATATAACTGTTGACACTAGGACTATTACATTCCTATGGCATGACGCTGCCTGTCAGAGAAACGAAAAGGACACATCACTTCTACATTTCATATTTAGGACGTATCCCCGTGCATACATTTTATAAAGTAATCCAACTCGGAGACACAAATTGCTGTTTGGAATAAAGGAGATGCATACTGATGGACAAAGAATGATAGCCGATGGTGATCAGGGTCATTTCTAGGCTTTGCAGTCTCCACCACTCTCGCGTACCCTTCTTTGTTGTACAGTCCGACAGAATTTTCTCCAGCTACTGCCAATCCATGCTCCCGAGCAGAATTGGAAACCTGGAAAACATGGCATTTTAATGAGGCACATAATAAAGCATGAAGCTAAAGATAAGTTGCATATATGAGAAAACTTCACCTGCCAACTAAGGCCTTCTGGATCCGCTAATGCTTCATCACTCTCCTGAGAAGTTAGGAGTAACCCTGACAGGGCAAACTTCAATGTCACTCCATATTTACGGAGAACCGTGAATAGTGAGGAGTACCCATCCCTGTTGGTCGGGTTATGGTATCCTGCGGTTAGCTCTGCTGCATGACTAACTGTTTTGTACCACCAGAAAATTGCTGGAATCTACAAATGTCAGCAGACATATAACTGTGGTCATTGGTCAACAACATCTTGGATTAAACAACCATTCAAATTAAGTGTCTGAGGTTTAAACATGACACCATAAAAGTCTTTAAGAGTAAGAACTGTGGTCCTTAGATGATCCATGCAAACTAGACCTAAGAAGGTAGCTTGTGCCTTGTACAAACGTACGCAATCATGTTCACTGAACTACCAAACATTTCTAGGCAATTTACTGATGAGACAAAAAGGATGCTTCTATCAATGCAAATGTTTCTCACGTTCCAGTGGCCAGTTCACATATGCCCCTTTAGCCACCCAAAGAAAATTGCCAATACAAAATATTTTGAATTAGTTACATCACATGCCAACATTGGAAAGCTCAGAATGTCTATGAGAAATTAAAAGATGATAAATATATTTACCTTTACAACCATATGTGTTCCATCGAAGATAAGGTTTGCAAGAGATAAAATGTTATCAGCATGATCAATGAGGCATTGTGTATACCATTGTAGAAAGAAGCGTCCATAGTAGCTATCATAGTCACCTCGTTCATGGAAAAAACCAGTTTCAAAAGGCTTAGAGTTATAGTGACCACTGTTGTCGGGTGCTTTTGCCCAGAGTGAATGCCCACGCATCTTAGCTGCTTTCTTTAGGCTCCGTTGCAGATATTTATCATAGCACTACATGCACAACTAGTAAAATCATATCCTTGAAAGATGATATATTTGTAATCTAGATGTAAGACGGTGGGTTCACCAAAGTGGGGCCTATGATCTTTTCAGCTTAAATTCTATAATAGAAGCAAGGTTGCAAGTAAATCAAATCAAAGCAATTTAAAGGTAGCTCACCACCGACTTTATTAGATTAGTAATTTAAAAAGGTGACCAAGATTTGCAAGTAAACAATCTGACTGTAAAATAGATGTTATAATATACCCTCACCTACAACTTGGGAATAGTGCAGATGAATACTTGAACTATTAGACTCTAGGTAATTTGGATTTGACCTGACCATGGAGATGGATCAAGAATTCATCACCATTTTATATGAGTAAAAAAGGTAGTAACAGTGAACATAAACCGGGTAAATTAGAGTTTACGCTGACAAGTCATAATACAGATACCAGCTCAGTATCTATGAAATTCATTTATAAACAGCACAAGAATGAGAAAGTTTTTAACACTTAAAGGGTGCTTTACTTCTCTGGCCGTGTTGAATTTTTGTTCTTGGACATAATCTGGTCTTGTAAATAGAGGATTTTTATGTAAATACCTGGAATTCACCAATGCCAGGATATCTCCAACCCGACCTTACTGAAAACGCTGGGTACTTAAGCTCTCCAGATGCTCCAAGGCCAATTTCAACAGCATAAACAATATCCTCAATAAATAAGTCATCAAACTCCGTCCTGAAGTTTCTCATGAAATCGTAGTAAACCTGGCATCCATAAAAATAGTAATGTACTTATGTGCTGATAACAAAATGTTGCAACCTTAAAACAGAAAACCCACGCCCTGATGCTGAATACAGAACATTGTCATTCATATTGAACTCAAAGTTCAAAGTCAAATTACCTCAATCCCGGTTCTTTTATTTAGCACATGCTCTTTATCTGTACCCCAAGATAGACATTCCATATTTCTCCGTCCTTCACGGTCGGTGAAAAATATATCTGGATTCTCTCTTCCAATGTCTAAAACCCATTTTGGGAGCGGTATTAGGACATTCCCAGAGTCATCTATCCCATAATCGTGGAATGCCATCACTACCTTCACAACAGAAGTACACTCAATAAAACACCAAAACTTAATTCTTACATATGTGATCCTTTATTTTTTCCTGCTCTTTGGCGGCTAACAAATGAACTAAGGCAGATGATTTTACCTGTAACTTCAATTTAAACTCTTTGACAATGTTAAATAGTAATTTATATCCCATCCATTCGTATTTCTGCGGAATCCAGTTTTCAACAATACCCCACCAACAGTGCACGACCACGCCATCTGCATTTAAAGATTTAATATGGCTAAGTTCTTGTCTAGTTCCATCAGGGTCAATTAATTGGCATAGGTTGTTGATGATGTCTGGCTGTCAGGAAACACACAAAAAAAAAGATCAACAAATTTTAAATTTCTGTAAGGGATTGACAACTAGCTGTAGAATCTACCAATGGTTTGCTTTTAGATTCTGAACTTATTTGCTGCAACTGCAACAAGTATTTAGCAGATAATCAAGCACTTACAGCAAGCGCAATGTAAACAGGGACATAAGGAGTTCCAGCGAAATCACTTTGTTCCTCTGCACATCTAGTTCCGTGCATAAGCTGCTGCAAGAGAAATCCAGCAAACAATTCTTAAATGGCCACTGCAATTTACCAAAAAAAAAAGATGCCACAAGACAAGTACATTACAAGATAAAAAAGCACAGAATTCCACAAAGTTCTTCACTTGTGACTGAAAAGGAAAATGGCACATAGTCCCCAACTCCCCATACTAATCCACCCACCTGATCTGTCCCCAAACACTCAGCAGAATTGCTTGTATAATTATCGCTGCTCCTGCCTGTATCCCTCTCCGAAATCACCACAGAATCAAATGATGCCGCTGGTGATAAATTAGCCCCATCTGGACCTCTTAGAGGCACCTGCATAGAATGCAGACCATCCATTGAAGCCTTTCTCAACGAAGTGGCCGATATTGGACTATCCAATGACCAAACTGGATAAGCTTCCTGCTCCAAAAGCAACATTAATATCAACAAAAACAGCAACACATTGTCACATCAAAGACCTAAAAGGCTTAAAACTTACCATCTGAGTAGCTGGATTGAGCAGCGAAGAGTGCCTATACGTCGTGCCATCAGCTTCAACAGTCCATCCAGCCTGACGCGCCAGCGCAGCCAGCACGTCATTCATGTCGGCACGGGCCGGGAGAGGGAAATTCCCGTACTGTCTCAATCCAGCAAGCATCCTGCTAGTCACCGCTCGACGATGACGCTCGCGGAGCTTCGTCCGCTCCTTTTCCTTCTCCCTCTCCTTCTTCTTTCCCTTCCCGCAGGAACCGATCGGTTCCGATGTGGAGCCTGGAGCTCGAATCGCAACTGACGCCGCGAATCCACGCGGGCGGCGGGGCGGAGGTTGCTGCTGCTGCAGCTGTTGGTAGTCTTGAAAGTGATCGGCCGAAATGAGATCTTGGTGGTGGCTGTTGGCGCCGATTTCGTTGCTAGTTTTCATTTCTGATGCGGAAGCGCAATCGCTGCCGGTTCGCAGCGTAGTTCGTGCTGTTTTATAGCAGCTGTATTTTCTCCGTGTTTTGCAAATGGTTATTTTCTGTGATTATTTCGTAAATTGTTGAAGATGGAGTAGTTTTTTTTGATAAAGGCAAGAAGATCGAGTAGTTTTGTTAGTTGTTTTTTTTATGATGGGCTGTTGGAAGATGGAGTAGTTTTTTTTGATAAAGTCAAGAAGATCGAGTAGTTTTGTTAGTTGTTTTTTTTTTATGATGGGCGGGTACAATGAACATTACGATACATATACAACCCGAAATCATCCGTATATGAGCTATATAGGTCACCACAACCTAAAATCTATAAAGATCATGGTAAATCGGTGACATGAAAGCTAGTAGGCTAACTTCTAAAGCCACCACAAGCACTACTCCCACTCAATGTGGGACAACAGTCCTTCAGAATTCGGGCGTTACAATTTTCGCGAGTAATTTTGTTAATTGTTTAGTGTGACATAATGGTATAGTCAACTCAAATGATACTCGGTGTCTCTGATCAATATCCGTTTCCTAAGAAAGTAAGAAAATTGGAAAACATGTCATTCATTCTCAAGGAAGGATCAAATATACAATGGAACTAGTAATGCAAAGGAACTCCTTGTTGCATTCAAGCTAGTGAAAAAAAAAATTAATTAACAAATATGACTATCCATATCTGATTGTAAAGCATTACCAAAAAATAAGAAAAGGCGAGCAAGGGGATAGTTATGGTATCTAGGTTCAACAAGATAATAAAGGTTTGCAAAACTGAAGCAGTATTGGAGCACGTACTTGTGATCTAGCTATAGCAATGCTTGCAGCTTTGCGTCTATGAGCATTACCCATATATACTCATGAGGCAATATGATCCCGTTGCTCATTCTTCCACGATTTCTTGGCTACCTCTGCGGATGAGTCAACAGAATCAGCATTTGCATCTTTTGGCTTTGAAAAGAAAGGGTCCCACTCATGAGCGCCTACTTCACGTTGTCCTTCCTCCAAGAGTTCGTACTTCCAGCTGTTTTCCTCGATAAAGTTGTCATTAGTGTGGCCTTCAATAATATCCCTCCTCAATTTGGTCACTTTGTTGATAATAGCTTGTACAGACACATCAAATGCATCCTTGACAGTTCCTAACTTAGAGCGAGGATCAGCATATATGAGCGTCGGAATGAGATTAATAACCTCCTCCCTCATTATTTTCACCTGTTCAGGAGGAATTTGACTGAGCCTTTCCTCTATGCTGACATTTTTCTTGCGAATATCATTTTCAGGAATAAATACGGAATATTTAGTGAAGTTCTTCGGAAGATGCCATGTGTACTGAGTGTACGCTGACCCTGGATGGAAGAAGACTGGTATGCAACCAGCCAACATAGAGTCAAAAGCGGATCTTCTTGTATAGGAATCGCCCTGTGGTTGGAGGCAGAAAAGTGAGCTTTGGAACATCTGCATGATACTGCTAGGAGAATGGCACTTGCTCTCTCCAAAATCACATTCTAACAGTTTTCCAACCTTTGACTCCCTGCACTGGTCAATAATCTGCCCTCTGATTGATTTTGGGTTGTCAGGACGTGGCGCTCCTGCAAAGGAAAAGAGCCACTTTCTCTCCAATTTTCTCATCCGATCCTGCCACTTAAACACTTCAGAATCTTTTGCTGGGTGAAAGTATGTAGGGTAAGGGATGCCAAAATCATTAGCATTCCACGGGCTCGATTCAACGACGAGCATTGACATATTCCTAGCAGCTGGCAAGAAAAGAAGCTTATTTCCCCAATCAGACTCTGACTCAGAAAGTCTCCTAAAATCCCATGTTATCCTTCCTGCAACAAGAAAATGATCCTTCCCACCCATAATATTCCATTCAGGTCTCTTCATTAGCCACTCAACCAGTTCAAGGGATGCCGCATCCCTCACTGATATGTTGTACCCCCAAAGATACCTCGCAATGTCGAATCCCGCATAAAACGGTACAAAAATAGCAGCAGCAAGTGACGAATCATTTGTCAAGCACTCATACTGCTTCATCCTATTACTAAAAATCACATCCACCGCAAACTGATTCGTCGCATACCATCCAGTATCCGAAAAAACACCTTCCTCATTCTCCAGCGGTGGCCCCAGCCCAGCATTGGTAGTAAATTTACACATATTAGTCCACAAACTCAGACTCTTACACTCCTTAAGCATATCCTCATTAAACCTAGATGGAAGATCATGAACATAAATATACTTCCCACCACATGGATCGCTCTTGTTCTCCGCAGTCCTCAAGGCCTGCATAAACGGAAAACTATTTGACTTCACTACAGGTTTCTCCTTTGGACCACTTCTTTTCATCTCACGCGGCTTTCTAATCCGATTTCCGCTTTGTTTCAAAGGACTCCTTACAACAGGATTCAGTTCACTAACATCAGTAATCTTTGGAACCTTAATCTGTGTGTCAATAGAATCATACACCACAGGACTACCTCCAAACACTATGAAATGAAAGTAGAGCAAAAACAGCCAGAAAAATGCGGATAAAGACGCCAGCAAGCACAGGCGATTCTGCTGATGCTTGCCCGCACCTTTCTCCATAGCATGCGATCCCG
This sequence comes from Rhodiola chrysanthemifolia, assembly GCA_033675395.1. Taxonomy (NCBI): domain Eukaryota; kingdom Viridiplantae; phylum Streptophyta; class Magnoliopsida; order Saxifragales; family Crassulaceae; genus Rhodiola; species Rhodiola chrysanthemifolia. The sequence continues at coordinate 38,976,991 of CM066204.1, forward strand.
CACCAGTCGGCCACCGCCTACTCATTACATTAAAACCAAATCAGTCGACCAATCCAACATCCTGTTCATCAAACCCTAACTCCCGATCCTTCCGCCCGCTCTCATCCAACGACGCGGAACACTATCGACCTCACTTAAACAATTAACAACTCGAAATCGGTAAAACAGTCCGATCTTAACGGCGTAAATGGAAATGGATGCGATCCAAATCAAACGAAACGGAGAAGGACGACAGTACAGAGTTGCGTGCGAGTTGACCTGAAGCGCAATTTTCGGAAACCGAATCACCGGGATCGGAGGCGGCGGCGGCGGAAATTCAGCTGCGTCGATCTAGATGCGGCAGCTGAGTGAAGGTGACGTTGGCTGTAGTGGAGAGGTTGGGAGAAGAAGGCTTCCAGTCGCTGGCGGTTTAGAAGAGTAAAGAAACGCAGATTGAAACTGACAGCGGTGCACGTAACTGCCGTGAGCTGCGTCATTCAGATTGTCGGTAACCATTGAGGGTGCAACACGTGTCTTTGGGTTTCAGCGTGTGGGGTGAGCGGCTGTGGCCTGTGGGTGTGGGAGCGATTAAGAGTTCCTTTTTTTTTTAAATTAGAAATGAGTCGTATGATGACGTGGCAGTCCTAAACGACATTGTTACGCGTCCGGAGGACATTTATGAATTCTAGTAGTGTTCATTGCTCATTTCTATAACTAACTTCATGAGGAGCGTTCAAATGTTATCCCTCCTTAGAGTGTTACTTATGATCCACACATAAAATTTGTGTGAGGCTCACCTCCCACTACCCAAATCCTCCACTCACATGTCTAATGGGCTCGTGCTTTTGAGGTGGCGCGTCCTCATCCAACCAATCAGAGGAGAGTAATAGGGTAACACTCTAAGAAGGGGTAACATTTGAGCGCGCCCCCTAACTACATTAACTATACTTACTGACAGTGTAAAATATCTAACACATTTCTATTTTTTATAGAAGAAAATGGCATACAAAGACCTAAAGAAAAAGAAAAACAATAACTGTAAAACAGACGACCAACTAATACTGGAACAGAACATCTAAACAATAAAAGTAATTCAAGCATAGTTAATCCATCCATCCACTGCTTAGTTATCTTCACACTCCAAGGTCCAAGCCATGCCAAACTGGCCAAATGGACGAAGTGACTGTCAGTCGACTTCGAAGCGACGATGAAGCACTGGCCAGATTCCATTGAAACACTGAACTAGGATACACAAGTGAGCTTCATAAACCAGCTTTCTGCCAAAGGTAGCACGCCACCTGAACTCCATAAAAGGCATCAAAGAGGACTTAAGAGCTAGAACAAGTTAGCTAGCCGGGAGCAGGGAGATGCTCCACTTCGCCTCACGCCGCGGAAGGAGACCAAACCACCAAAGACAGAAAACTACTATTGCATCAAGTGCAGCTGGAGAGAAGTAAAAGCAAGAAAACAAGAAAATAAAAACCAATAAAAAACCTATAAACAGCTGCAAAACAACTATATACAACACCAAAACAATCACCGGCAACGCGCCAACCACCAGCCACAAGTCTCTGCCATCGAAATCCAACCGTCAAAACATAAACGCCAAAACCACCAAAGAAACCCACAAAACCAACAACGTTAAAACCGCCCACGCAAACATCTAAATCCACCCACGAACATCAAAATCCACCGCAAGAACACACCCACCACCTACAAATCGTCACCCAAGTCTCCTCCGCCGTCTCGTACGGCAAGCCCATCACCCACCATCATAGACCTCAGTAGCGACGAAACAGGGACAGACTCATCGTAGATAGGGAACAGGAGGCATACCGGAAGGAGAGGAGAGGACGCGCCAGGGAGAGGAGCGGAGGGGTGAGCCGGCATGGAAAAGGCGATGGGGAGAGGGAACGAATGGAGGGAGACGTGGTGGAGCTAGCGGTCGGAGGACAGCGAGACAGCTAGACAACCAGCCCTTAAATCGGCATGATTGGCGATCGCCGGCGGTAAGCTCAGGCGAGGTTGAGAGTGACTGGGAAGATGAAAGGCGGTGGAAAGAAGGTTCGAGAGTTCCTGTTAAGTTAAGACAATTCTTGGGATTTGCAGCTGATTGATAGATACGTGACTTCTATTCAATAAACAAATTTATAGCGGCAAATGAATAAAATATCGCCCAAACCATACAAGAAGTTCATTACGACTTTACAAGTATAGTCTTTGAAACAATATGGACACCATGTAAAATAAAATGGCTTGTCCACCATGATCAAGGACATTTGATTTTTAATTGTCATGAAACTATGTATTTTGATTTGCTTAGTTTAAGATAGCGCTAAAAGTATTTTGATTTGCTTAGCTTAAAGTATTGTGATTTTTGTTAAAAATCAGACTTATCGTTAATGTTCAGACGTATCGTTAATGTCAATACTTATTTTGTTAATGTTCAGACTTATTTTGTTCATATTCAAACTTATTTTGTTAAAAATCAAACTTATTGTTAATTTTCAGACTTATTTTGTTAAAGTTCAGACTTATTTTTATTAAAAATCAGACTTGTTGTTAATGTTCAGATTTATTGTTAATGTTAAGACTTATTTTGTCAATGTTCAGACTTATTTTGTTAATTTTTAGACTTTGAGCGTTAGAGCTGATTAATAACCAATAACAAATACTATGATTTATCACATATTGTAGGGAGAAAAATAGTTGATAAGCCCCTTAATGATTTAACAGAGTCAACGTGGTTTATAATATAATTATAAGGATATGGATCAAATACAAACCACATTTAAATATGTTAGTTTTATGGCATGTAGTTTGGCAAAACTTAGTGTAGTTGTTCAAGCTGTTGTTCGAGACTGGAAGAGACAACTGTCCTGGAACAAGTTGAAGCAGATGAAATGTTTCCTAATTCAGATTAGGAAACTCAGTCGACCGTTGGAGATCAATGCGGTTGCATATGGAAGGACAGAAGTTGGAAGTTTCCTATTTCAGTTTAGGAAACTTGTTTCAACCGACGCAGCACAACTTCGCATAGAGATATTTCCGAGATATGATTTGGCAAGTCAGTGCTTGATGATAATCGAAGATATCCATAGAGTCGGTTGCTTGTGCATGAAGCTATCTTAGCAAAGAAGATAATCGAAGGTTTCCTAAACGAGATTGAAGATATATTGAAGGATTATCTTCAAGATATGTGCGCAAGATATTATGAAAGATTTCCTAAAGATATATGTGGTTTGGATTAGGAATCCTATTCGCTTTAGGGTTTCGATGGCACTATATAAGTAAGGCTAATGCTTCGGTATTAGTTAGCACTTACGGAGAAATTACTCACGCTCATATTCATTTAAGGGAGGTGGAGGTAATCGGCCGGCGATATAATCACTCTGATTATTCACGGCGCTCGGATTCAGTCTGTTCTAGTGCTCGGCAGACTTATCGTAGAACAACTTTCAAAGTACACGCACTGGTGTTCTAAGCTGCGCATTCGGGAGAAGACGCTGATTCTCACGGAGGATCATATTGGTGGATACGGAGGAGGAGCTCAGATCTAGGGGAGACCTAGTTTGCAATTGCTAGAGTGTCCGAGGCTCAGGTTGTTTAAGAGGTACTCTGTAAACATAAAACCCTGTACTCCCAATACTCATTATTAGTGAATTGTTATCCACCGGGCTAAGAGACAGCCCCCAGACGTAGGCTCGTTAACGCCGAACTGGGTAACAACTTTGCGTGTCATTTATTTTCCGCATTACGTTTATTAGCGCATAAGTTGTTCTAGCTATTGTTTTGCACTCGACCAGAACAACATCTCATTCACCACGGGAAGGTTTCAATTGGTATCAGAGCAAATACTCGACACACAGAGTAAGATCCAGAAGTTGTTTGAGATGGATATAAGAGAAGGGCAGAACATCACATGTCCACCGTTGCTGGAAGGAAACAAATATGGATATTGGAGAGTGCGAATGAAGGCCTTCCTAAAGTCTCAGGATGAATCAGTTTGGGAAGCTGTTGAAAACGGGTGGACTCACCCAGTGATCACCAAGGCCGGCAAAGTTAGCCTTCTAGCTAAAGACAAGTGGACCGAGATACATAAGAATGCTGAAGTTGCAAACTCCAAAGCAATGAATGCTATCTTCTCAGGAGTTGATGGAAAAAATTTCAAGATGATTTCTACCTGTGAGATTGCGAAGAAGGCTTGGGACATTCTGCAAACCGCTCATGAAGGTACGACCAAAGTTAAAATTTCTAGAATGGAGATGGTCACATCAAAATTCGAAAGCCTAAGATTGCAGGAGGATGAGACCATATCCGACTTCAATACAAGGGTCAGTCAAATGCTCAATTCTGGAACAAAAGATCTAGATTCCATTCTAGGAGCTCAAAGGATAGGGGGCGGTCACAAAGGACTTGGATTCACTGGCGTCTCTGGCTCCGGAAAGACGACATTTGTAAAAGCTGTGCCAGGACCTCATGTTGTTCCAGCTAAACATCTCCCACGAAGAAGAAGAACAACCTGGTACCCCACACGACAGCAAGACAGACGGAGGTGCTTCTACTGCAACCGAGTGGGACACATCAAATCAAGGTGTCATGAATTCCACATGTCTCTTAGAAAGATGAAGCAAGTTCCGAAACCATGGTTGTAGCAAGTTTGGAGGGTTAAGCAAAAAGGTGAGGTATGCTGTGTTGCTTTCAGCTCCACTAGTCATCTAAAGAAGGAAAGATGGTATTTTGACAACGGGTGTTCTAGACACATGACGGGAAACTCTGAGTTCATGACCAATATAGAGGAATGCAAAGGAAAGTCAAATGTGATCTTTGGTGATGGAGTAGAAGGCAGAGTGCTTGGAAAGGGAACTCTAAATGTTCAAGGCCTACCCAGATTGAAAGAAGTCCTTCTTCTCAAAGGATTGCAGGCTAACTTGATCAGCATAAGTCAATTATGCGATGGAGAGCACCTAGTCCAATTCACACAGGATGAATGTGTTGTGTTAAACAAGAATGATGAACCAGTTCTCATGGGAAGAAGGTCGTAAAACAACTGTTACCTGCTGAACCTTGGTCGACCCAATGCTGAAACAACTTGCTTGCTGAGAAAAACTGAAGAGATGAATTTATGGCATCAGCGAATGCGTCATGTGAATCTAAGAACTCTTCAGAAGATTGCCTCTGATGGTCTAGTACGTGGTATACCCAAAGTTCAAGGCGACCTGAGCATTGTTTGCGGAGATTGTCAGATCGAAAAGCAGATCAAAGTCCCACACAAAGGCACCACTCAGATCAATACGATGAGACCCTTAGAGCTACTTCACATCGATCTGATGGGGCCCATGCAAGTAGACATCTATTCAGGCAATAGGTACGCTCTTGTATGTGTTGATGATTTCTCACGATTTACCTGGTCCAGTTTTCTTCGAGAAAAATCAGATGTTGTTCAGGAATTTGTTCAACTATGCACTCGGCTGGAGCGAGAAAGAGAAGATAAAGGCGAGCATATTGTGAAAGTTCGAAGTGATCATGGAAAAGAGTTTGAGAATACTGCTCTTGCAGACTTCTGCTCAAAAAGGGGGATTACCCAGCAAATTTCATCTCCAATTACCCCTCAGCAGAATGGTGTCGTCGAAAGAAAGAATCGAACCATTCAAGAGATGGCCACAGTGATGCTTCATGCGAAGAAGGTACCTTTGAAGTTCTGGGCGGAAGCCATGAACACCGCGTGTTATGTCATAAATAGAGTAATGAATCGATCCGGCACAGAGAAGACATGTTATGAGTTGTGGAAAGGCAAAAAGCCAACGGTGAAGTACTTCCAAATATTTGGAAGCCAATGCTATATCCTCCGAGACCGTGAGTATCTGCAGAAACTGGATCCTAAGAGCGATGAAGGAGTCTTTCTGGGTTACTCCAACAACAGTCGTGCTTACCGAGTCTACAACAAACGCACAGGAGTCATTATGGAATCTATCAATGTTATTGTAAAAGATGTTGTGCCAGACGGGCCTGCGACAAGTACAGTAGATGATGATGATTGTACAACTCACCCGCAACAACCAGCTACTACAGTTGTTAACACAGAAGTTGTCCCAGATAAGGATCTAGAACCCACTACAAAAGATGATGGTCAGACAGCGAGGAAGCTGATGCGGAGATGTCGCTGGTGCCTGCCTCTTCTCGAGTCCTTCAACCATCGACAACTATTGAGAAGAATCATCCCATTACTGAGGTGATCGGTGAACCAACCGAAGGCATGAAGACCCGAGGTAAACAGGTTAACTTTCGAGAACTGGCTGGTTTTTCGTGTTTTATGTCCACTATATATAGAACTAAAGAACATCAAGGAGGACATATGACGAATACTGGGTGGTAGCTATGCAAGAAGAGCTTGGTGAGTTTCAGCGAAACGATGTTTGAGATCTTGTTCCACGATCTGATGATGTGAATGTTATTGGAACGAAATGGATCTTCAAGAAGAAATCTGACGAACAAGGGAACATCACCAGAAACAAGGCAAGGCTTGTGGCTCAAGGCTATACTCAGATTGAAGGAGTAGATTTTGATGAGAATTTTGCTCCGGTTGCTCGTCTAGAAGCTATACGATTACTATTGGCACTTGCTTGTCATCTAAAATTCAAGTTGTTCCAGATGGATGTCAAGAGTGCTTTTCTGAATGTGCTGCTGAATGAAGGTGTATGTGGCACAACCAAAGGGATTTGAAGATCCTCACCATCCGAACCACGTGTATCGTCTGAAGAAAGCTCTCTATGGTCTAAAGCAAGCGCCCAGAGCATGGTACGAGCGACTTACTGAATTCTTGATCAATCATGGCTATGTGCGAGGGGGAGTAGACAAGACGCTGTTTGTGAAACACACAAGGTCAGACTTTATCATTGCTCAAATATATGTGGATGACATCGTGTTCGGCTCTAGTAATCAGAAGATGGTGGAAAAGTTCGTAGAACAAATGCAGAGCGAATTCAAAATGAGCATGGTAGGAGAGTTGTGTTATTTCCTTGGATTGCAATTAAAGCAGAAGGCAGACGATATCTTCATATCCCAGAGCAAATATGCTAGGAATTTGATCAAGAAGTTTGATCTGGAGAAAGCATCGCATAAGAGAACCCCCGCTGCAACTCATGTGAAGATCACCAAGGATGAAGCAAGTACAAGTGTGGATCAAACCTTGTACAGAAGTATGATTGGGAGCTTACTATACCTGACGGCAAGCAGACCAGACATTACTCATGTAGTTGGAGTTTGTGCCAGATATATATCAAGTTAATCCCAAGGAAAGTCACTTAATGAATGTAAAGAGAATTATCAGATATGTCTGTGGAACAACAGACTATGGATTGTGGTACACCAAGGATACTAATTCCTGCTTGGTAGGCTATTACGATGCAGATTGGGCTGGAAATGCAGAAGATCGCAAAAGCACATCTGGAGGATGCTTCTTTCTAGGAAACAATCTGGTGTCATAGTTCAGCAAGAAGCAGAACAGTATATCTCTTTCCACGGCCGAAGCTGAATATATTGCTGCTGGAAGTTGTTGTACGCAGATGTTGTGGATGAATCAGATGTTGGAAGAATACGGAGTAAAACAAGATGTGATGACCCTCTACTGTGACAACATGAGTGCTATCAGCATATCCAAGAATCCAGTGCAGCATTCCAGAACGAAGCATATCGATATCAGGCATCACTTCATCCGAGAGCTAGTGGAGAAGAAGACAATCACCTTGATACATGTATCCACTGAGAAGCAGCTAGTAGACATCTTCACCAAAGCCTTGGACAAATTCAGTTCGAGACACTTAGATCCTCACTGGGTCTGTGTGTTGTTGACAACTAAGTTGAGCCAGTTCAAGTTGGTCAGCCGGAACTTAATCGAGCTATTGTCAAGGGCTGACATAGAAGGAAGGAACAACGTTATTGAAGGTTGCTCAACGAGGTATTCAAATTCTCTATATTTGTTGGTGTGCTTTGTGAATCTATGAAGAAAGACGAAGTTGTCTTGGCTGCTGATGCTATTACTCTATTGTTTTTAGTACACCCTTGTCAACTTGTGGCAAAAAGGGGGAGTAGTTTTGGAGTTTGAAAGCTCTTTAAAAGATTCAGTTGTGCTACATTGTTAGACATGCTATTGGAGTTTGAAATCTTCTAAAAAGATTCGTTTGACCTTACATATTTTTCGGAGTTTGAAATCTCCTCAAAGATTCGGTTGGTAGCTTAGTTCGTAGCATAGCTTGGGAGTTTGAACCTCCTTCAAAGATTCAACTGTAATAGTAGTACAGGTAGATTACAGGTAGTTAGTTTTGCCAAAAATGTCAAGGGAAGATTGTTAGTTTTATGGCATGTAGTTTGGCAAAACTTAGTGTAGTTGTTCAAGCTGTTATTCGAGACTGGAAGAGACAACTGTCCTGGAACAAGTTGAAGCAGATGAAATGTTTCCTAATTCCGATTAGGAAACTCAGTCGACCGTTGGAGATCAAGGCGGTTGCATATGGAAGGACAGAAGTTTGGAAGTTTCCTATTTTAGTTTAGGAAACTTGTTTCAACCGCACAACTTCGCATAGAGATATTTCCGAGATAGGATTTGGCAAGTCGGTGATTGATGATAATCGAAGATATCCATAGAGTCAGTTGCTTGCGCATGAAGCTATCTTAGCAAAGAAGATTGACAGATCCCACTGCACTGTCGTTAAGGTGCAGTGTTCTCTGTACAAATAAATTTATAATGTCCGCTACTCGCGACTATACTACTGGGTAGTAAGTGGTAAGTAGGGGTCGAACCCAAGGGAGTCAGTGTGGATTAGTTGTTCTTTAATGAAGCTTATGCAGAAATTAAATGCGATTGGGGTTGAGTTTGAGTGTGATTTGAGAACTGGAAGTTAATTACAATAATGGACTGTAAGGAAAGGATTCGGTTTTAGGGGCCTTGTATCATATTTGTTTATCATCGACCGCTAATGATCATACCAAGTGTTCGAAGATGAATCGAGGCTATTCCTAGCACAAGACTTGCAACATCGCGTAGAACACTTGAAAGGATCATGCTAAATGTTCAAAGATGAATCGAGGCTATTCCTAGCACAAGACTTGCAACATCGTTTAAAACACTTGTTCTATTTAGACGAATTCCTCCTTTCGAAGTATCTTAGCCTTATGTGCATCCATTTGAATTCTTTGGTCCAGTTTCCAAATGGTTTTTAGGATAAGTCGAACTCCTCGGATAAGCTTGCCCATTTGGTCCCTTTGGTCCAGTTACAAATAGTCCACTTACCCGAGTATGATCACGAACCCCCAAGGAAGAGCTTGCCCATTTGGTCCCTTTGGTCCAGTTACAAATGGTCCACTCAACCTTGGAAATTCTGACTTGTTATATGGCACACAGAACAAGTTTTGAACATAGAGATACTCTTAAGAGTAGAGTCTAAAACATTTATAATACAAGTATACCCTTGCGACCGAGTACAAGCTTTTAGCTACTAGTATTCATGTTAAGGAATATAAGCAAACTAATGCCTTGCACAAGGGTACCGAATAATAAAATAACTTTACAGTAAAAACAAATAATACTGAAAGTAATTTTATACCTTACAATAAGCGGAGGAGAGGAGCTCCTAGGCAAGATCCACGCAAGAGAGTAGCTCCACAATGAAGAACAAAATATTTATTGAAAGTGAAGAGAGGAGGGTTAAGCCCTCTCTCTCTCTAAAGTGTGTACAAGTGAAGGATGAGATGATACAAATGAGGAGGAGAGGAGCTCCTTTTATAGCCAAAGGGGAGGAGGATGGAGGGTGGAGATGGTGGCATGTGGTGTTCATCCAAGGGAGGAGGAGATGGGTGGTGGAGATGGTGGCCATGTGCATTTGCATCCAAGGGTGGAGATGGGAGGAGCAAGGAGGAGGTGACACATGGGGGGGGGGGGGGGGTGGAGGAGCCGCCGGCGGCTTTGGGAGGAGAGGAGGGAGGAGCCGCCACTTGGAGGGAGGAGAGTGGAGGAGAGGGGTTGTGAGGGAGGAGCCGCCCCTTCTAGAAGGAAAGAGGAGGTTTGTGTGGTTTTGTGCAATTTTCACAAAACCAACAGTCCAATTTCGCTCCGGTCTGACTTTGGTTGCTCCTCGTTGGATTTGTTTTGAGTAATTCAATGTCAGGATCTTGCGATTTCTGCATTCAGCGTCTGATCGTGACCTCGGACTGACTCGTAATATCTTTTCAGCATAAAATCCTCTCCTTAGCGTGTTTTTTCTCTAAGCGCCAAAATACCCTGTAGAAATATATCGGGACTAACAAGCAAAAGTTAAATAGACAAACAGTCTAATTTGGTGGGTTTTACGGTGTTTATGATTCGTATAATTTGGGTCCATCAAAGATAATCAAAGGTTTCCTAAACGAGATTGAAGATATGTTGAAGGATTATCTTCAAGATATGTGCACAAGATATTAGGAAAGATTTCCTAAAGATATAGGCGGTTTGGATTAGGAATCCTATTCGCTTTAGGGTTTCTACCGCACTATATAAGTAAGGCTAATGCTTCGGTATTAGTTAGCACTTACGGAGAAATTACTCACGCTCATATTCATTGAAGGGAGGTGGAGGTAATCGGCCGGCGATATAATCACTCTGATTATTCACGGCGCTCGGATTCAGTCTTTTCTAGTGCACGGCAGACTTATCGTAGAACAACGTTCAAAGTACACGCACTGGTGTTCTAAGCTGCGCATTCGGGAGAAGGCGCTGATTCTCACGGAGGATCATATTGGTGGATACGGAGGCGGAGCTCAGATCTAGGGGAGACCTAGTTTGCCATTGCTAGAGTGTCCGAGGCTCAGGTTGTTTAAGAGGTACTCTGTAAACATAAAACCATGTACTCCCAATACTCATTATTAGTGAATTGCTATCCACCGGGCTAAGAGACAGCCACCCAGACGTAGGCTCGTTAACGCCGAACTGGGTAACAACTTTGCGTGTCGTTTATATTCCGCATTACGTTTATTAGCGCATAAGTTGTTCTACCTATTGTTCTGCACTCGACCAGAACAACATCTCATTCACCACGGGAAGGTTTCAAATTAGATAAACTACAAACCGCTTAAGAATTCGACACGTGTCACTCACGACCAATCATAATTCGGGATACTTTTAGTAAATACAAAAATGAAAACAGACTTATTTAAAAACATATAACATAAGCGAGGGTATAAGCGTCATAAAAATAACGGCGTTATCGGCATATTAGTCCGAACATTACGCTCGAGTCAAAACATTATGTAAGTCCGAACATTATCACATAATTCTGAACATTAACATTATGTTAAGTCTGAACATTATGCTTTGAATTAATTGATTTAAATTTAATTAATTATGAAAATATCAAAAGACTATATTGCCCATCCGTGTTGGATTATAAAATTTCCACAAATATGCCACGTGTCAACTGAGGAGATTAATAGTTTTTTATATTTAAATACGGTTTTTACCGGCAACAGCGTCATTTTGGCGGGCTGTCGTTGTACCCGTCAAAAATAATAATTTGTAATCCGACTAGCAAGTGGTAAGTCGGGTCGTATCCACAGAGATTGATCCGAGAATCTGTTCACTAAATATTCAAACACGTAATTGAGAAACACAAACACAAGCAACAGTTATCACGTATTAAGAAAGCAATCGTCACACGAATTCAGGTATGTAATATCAAAGAGAAGTGCAAGCTAGAACTTTCGACTGTGATGCACGACTAAATCATTGACAAATCCGTTTTGATTCCTAATGTTCTACAACTTAGAGCTCCCCCGCTAAGGTTATACTCCCTGTTCTAGTTCTAGTACTTAATCTCGCGCTAGCGATAATCAAGACCCTAACTCGCTAGAGTTGCATTAAGAATTGAACAAGTTGTCCTAGGGTGTTTAATCCTAGTGGTATATTACTCGTGTCCTAGTTTGCTATCCCTGCTAGGTTGATAGTAAACTTGACAATTGGAATCAACAAACAAACAAGAGCTCCCCCGCTAGGGTTCCACTCATGCTAGCACATCAATTCCATGAACATAGTATAGTAATATGTCACAAAACGCAGAAATCAATATAGGTCTCAAGTCAAAACATCACAATGTCGAGTTCTAGCCTACACAAGTGAGTTTAGGTACTCATCGTAATGGAATACATCATCATGTTTCTGAATAGAATGAAATGAAATTACTGATGACGAACTCTCCACCAATCTGCAGCTCCACTCCAGCACTTGAACCCAGCAACGAATCCTCAGTCGGAATCCTACTCCAAGAACTCTTCCTTCCAAACCGAACTTCGAACGAACCCTAGATGGATATGAATTTCTCCCCTTTCTCCAGATCCCGTCGCCCCTCTTCTCTGTCCCCTCGAGTTCTGTATGTGTCCCCTCGAGACTGCAAATGAGAAATAATGAATTCGAGTGCCAGGTGTCATCCGCGGACGTCTCCTTCATTTAGTCTCCGCGGACGTCTCAACAATTACCATAAATCAGTAGACGTCCGCGCCCGTAATTGTTCAGGCATCCGCCGGCTCCACTGAGTTGAACTTCAAGCACTTGGACTCCATTCCTTCGATGCAAAACATCTTCTAACAAGCTCTCTTTAGCCGATATTCCTTCTATGGTCTCCGAATGTACCTGAGAATGAAAACTACACACAGGTAGTGAAATAACATACAGGCAACACTAAAAGACGGGGTTTTAACACATAGAATAGTCGTACAACTACGACTCATTAAACTACCCCACACTTGAACTTGTTCGTCTCGAACAAGAACAAAGCCATAGAAAGAACTACAACGTACTAGTCATGTCAATCCTTACATTTCAATCTTAAATCCATTCTATAATCCTATCATGCTCAAGATTCTAACAATGAGAGCAAACATAGATGTTTCGATACTTGTTACCTCGCGAGTTGAAATTCAAATGACCTTGGATGATTGGGAGATAGTCCCCTATAGGTACCACGGACATTTCATTCTTTTCTGAGTTTTGGTCTTTTGATTGAGTCAGCGGCTTTCTCTGACACGTGATTAATTCACCGCTTTCATACCGTTGAGCTTTGAATTCCTTAACTTGTATGGACTTGATAAACGACACATCTTGCTTGAATCAATCAGATTTTGATTTTTTTCTTACTTGATGGTTTGCCTTCGGCTTTGGAATTTGTTTCTTGTCCCCATAATCATTTGCGCCCTTGAACCACTCCAATCATAGCCTCCGAATAACAGCATAGGAGTGCGTCCCACTCTTTTCTCATCCTCGTCTTTTCTGCATGAGGCAAGGTAGGGGTTACCCACCCATTCCCAGCTACTTCGACTAGAGATAGACAGTTTGTTTTCTCTGTCCCGCCACCACTGCGAACGCATGAATAAACTTGTATACTTGGCGAAGGAGCTACTCTCAGGATTAGGCTAGTGAAGCGTCAACCTCCACCGCTTTTCTCAATCATCAGAACCAAAACTCAGAATTTCCTACAACTTGCCGTACCTTTCTAGGACATTTCTGTCAACTCCACATCCCTGCATATCACAACTCACAAGAACAAAGCATCGAAAATTTTAAAATTTTGCATTTTTAGTCCAATGAGCACAATAGTTATACAAAGCTGGAAATAAGATCTCGACATAGAAGGAAAGCATAGCAGTACATCATCAGTTCATCACGACACATGACATGCGACTGACTCAACAAACACGACACACAACTGACTCAACAACATCCCACCCAACACTTAGATGGACCCGTGTCCTCACGGTACAATTCAAGAGATGAGATGTATAACAAAACAGACTCAACAGACTCAAAAAAAATAAAAAAAATAAAAGAGGGAACTGGTACTCCCCTAATAGTCTGGTGGTGGCTGTGTGTACTCGGATGGAATGGCATCTCCTGGGCGCCATCCTGAGGGAGCTGAAACTGGATAGAAGCCGCTACCCATCGCCATCATCATAGCCCTGTTCACATTAAATAAATGGTCAATTTGTGCCTGTGAATACTGTCCGGGCTGTCTCTGCGCCTGCTCCTCTGGTGGTACTACGTTCAGCGGGACCTCTACCCCGTCCCTCTGACGTCTCCTTCCCCCTGCGGGTCCTCCACGCCCTGGCGGTCGCCCTCTCCGTCGCGGTGGGCTAGGTGGTGGCCTAAGAGCTGGATCAGCAAAATATGTCCAACGCACTGCACCCTCGCTGCTGAGTCTGAATGTCCTCCCAGAACCAACTCTTTCACTGTCAGCTAGTCCATAAGCCAGAATACTGTGGCCTGGAAGTGCATCCACGTCCGGATGAAGACTGCGCAGCAGATAAGTCACCATGCCACCCACACAAAGCGACCCTCGAGGCCGAATCTGCTTCAAGTGCTCACAGAAAAATGTCCCGATTGTGGGACTACCCCTCTCACCAAAGAGCCTAGAAGCGTCAGATCTCAGAGAGACGGCTTATCATTGCCGTTCGCCCTCGCAGTCAAAGTCCTCGTCAAAATAAAATGTACCATGTACCAGAAAGGATCTGTGAATGCTGAGGCTGTAGCGTCTCGTCCCCGTAAGGCTCATGTAAGTGTCGCTAATACCCATCGTATTGCCGTAATCGCAAAACGTCCCATCTGCCACCTCTGGCCACCCAAAGACTTGACGCAACCGCGTCATCGTGCAATAGTGCTCTGCACCTCTGAAGGTGTATCTGAATCCCTCAAATTCCCTGGGTCCAACGTAATGGTAACCGATGAGGAACTCACAAGTATCATCCATATCAGCATCGCTGCGGAGCGTAAGCAATCCAGGCCAACCACAGCTGTCCATCAGCTCCCTGAATCGCTCTAAGAGTCCGCAATGCTGCAGAAAGAACTGCTCGACCCACATGGGTTGCTTATGTACACATGCCATGAATTTCTCAAACGTTTCCTGCCTGTCATCGACAACATCCGGAACTAGTGCTGCATCATCAACCGGCGGCGACTGGGCTCTTCGAGAGCGAGAGGAACTAGCACGATTCGACGAACGCGACATCTTGAGTTGAAACGCCAAAATCTGAAATTTACTGGAAATTCCGCGCACCCCTTCTGAATTTCTTCTCCGCGGAGGTCTCTTGATTTTCACTAATACCGGACACGTCCGCGCCTTAATGCTTCATACGTCTGCGGGCTCACCAATTGTCCAGATCTGAGATCCGATCGACTTCCGCTCGCAATCCGAACAATCCTTCTTCAAACCGCACCAAACCTTAATCCAATAATCATACAATAAGCAAGTCTTTACCTCGATCCGGCGGAGCAATTGTTCCTTGCCGAGATTCGCCTATTTCGCTGAGAATCGCCGAACATGGAACGTTGAGAGTTTTTTTTCTTTTGTGCCGAAAAACCCAGATCTGGAAACGAGCTATGATTTAAGTGCTGAGATGCTCCGCGGACGTCTCCTGAATTACCATTCCGCGGACGTCTCTTGATTTATCGTAATTGTCAAGGCGTACGCGCCTGTAATTGCTTAGACGTGCGCCTAACTCACTGAGTTGAGTTCCATTTTTCGTTAAATCACCTGAAACCACCAGAAACAAAGATGCGCTCGGGGCGCATTATCAGGGTACCAATTCCACTAACTAATCTACTAAAACATGTGTAAAGTAAAAACATACCGGGTTGCCTCCCGGTAAGCGCCTTTGTTTTACGTCCTTGGCTGGACATTACCTCTACGGGATCACAAGTTAGGATCCCAAGGCTGCTCCAAGTCAAACTTACCGCTCAGCGCGCTCCTCTCATCAGCACTTCCACAAGATAGTCCTTTCTCAATGCTCTTTCCGCCATCAGGTGGCTTCGATCTCCAGTTCTTTTCTGTATGTGTCCACCGCTTTTGCACACCCACCCCACACTTTTGTTTCTTTACTCGCTTCTTATCTGGTGGGCGTGTTTTCCTTCTTACCTTCAGCTGCTTACTGGCACCCTGAATCAAACACCACGATTCAGCAGTTATATTATTAAAACAAGTTTCACCAGCTATCTCAGGTGGTTTCCCCACACAAGGCTGGTGGTCATCCTCAAAGACACGAAACTCAGCCATCTTGCCACCATATTCGAGCATTATAGTACCCTCAGCGACATCAATCTTCGCCTTCGTCGCAAACAAGGTAGGTCGTCCTAGAATGAGTGTTGGCGACTCCTTAGTCTGGGTGTCCTCCATCTGCAAGACATAAAAATTTGCAGGCACAACAACTTCTCCAACATTCAAGGTTAAATCCTCAAGCAAACCATAGGGGTGAACACATGACTTGTTGCCTAACTCAATAGTTAACTGGGCCGGTTTCACCGGTCCAAGGTTCAATGAACAGTATAGGTCATAAGGCATAACATTAATTGATGCTCCCAAATCTATCAAACAGTGGGGAATAAGCGTGTTACCAATTCCACAGGTCACCGTGAAGGCACCTGGGTCTCTAGTTCGATTGGTCAACGCTCCTTGTTGCTCTCGCTCCAATTCTTGCAGTTGTGCGTTGGTTCTCGTGTCCTCATACCCCTTCCGTTGAATCTCATTGTGCTCAGTAACCTGCATGGGAAATGGCGATGGCGCAAGAGGGTTAGAATTTGAAATTTCCTTACCTGAGTTTGAAGAGCCCGCGTACGTCTGAAGCATTTCCTCCACGTACGTCTCTGTAATTTGCATTAATGCATCAGACGTCCGCGGTGTAATTGTTGAGACGTCCGCCTGCGCCACTGAGGTAGAATCTTCATTCAGCTCCTTTTCCTTTCCTTCAACCTTCATCTCCTCTTCATCCCTTACCACAATCACACTCACATTTTGCCTTGGATTGGGGATCGTTTGTGACGGAAGCTTCCCTTTGTCTTCTCGCTTTTCGAAAACGTCGCTGGCGATTTGAGACACTTGCTTCTTTAGCTCATTAACGTCTCCAGCGTGTTGGCCCATCTTCTGAGTTAGTTCCTTGAACATGCCTCTCATTTCGTCTCTCAATTCCTTGATCGGATCCTCTTCTCCTTGTTTGTTGTGCGGTGGTCTGTACGGCTGCTTTTGTGGGTACGAAGATTGCCCCGTATCGTAATTATTGTTCCTTTGCCAACCACCATCATTCTGCCTTGGTTGCCATTTGTTGTTGCCCTGGTATCCTTCATACCTCCTTGGTGGCAAATCTCCCTTGTTGATGTAGCCCACTACATTCACGTCTTCTGCTCTTTCCTGAAAGACAGCGTTATCATTATTCGTTGAATTATAAGTGGACTTGTTTACCTTACACTCCACTTGTTGATTGCCTTGTGGTTGTTGCGTCACTAATTGAGCCATCATATCCTTCAGTTCCTGCAATTCAGAATGTACACTCACATTAGCAACTGGTGCAGGTTTATATGTCTCTTCTAAATACCTTGTGCTCTCGGCAACTCTCTCAATCAACTCCCATATCTCCTCGGGGTACATGTCAAGGATAGACCCTTGAGCGGAGGCATCCAGCATTCTTCTTTCCATCAGAATCATCCCATCCATGAAGTACTCTAGCAGCATCCTTTGTGGGACTCCATGATTCGGACAATTCTCTTCCAATAGCCTAAATCTCTCCAAATACTCGAACAACGTCTCTCCACGTCCTTGTCTGAGCATAGAGAGCTCCTTTCTTGTTTGAGCCGCCTTCGAATGGGAGTAATACTTGTCCATGAATTTCCTTTGCATTTGTTCCCAAGAAATAATGGAACCTGAAGGCAAAGACATCAACCAAGATTTAGCTTGACTTACTAAAGAAAAAGGAAATGTTTTTAATTTGAAAATTTCTTCCGGAACCGATGCTGATTTCATGGACATGCAAACTCCATGAAATTCCTTCAAGTGCCTTAGAGGGTTCTCATCGGGCATTCCTCCAAACTTGGGCAAGTGATGTATCACCCCACTCTTTATCTCGATGTCTTCTGCGTCTTCATCCAACCTAATGCACCAAGGTGCCTCATCAATGTATGGCGCACACACTCCTCTCATAGTGCGTCCCAAATCCCGACGCCTAGCTAGCTGTCCATATTGGTTTCCTCCACCGAGGTATTGTCGATCCAACTCATCCTCGTAATCCTCGTGTCTAGCTGCACGATGTCCAGCAAACTCATTGCCTCGCTGATTTCTGGGGGGTGGCAGTCTTTGATTAACAGGGGGCAGTCCTTGCCTCTGTTCTTGCATGTTATCCCCTATCACACTACTTCGCTCTTCTTGATCACGTTCAACACTTCTCTGTGACATTGTTACTTCAACAGAAAATAATCAAGTGACACGGTAAAAGATAGTAAAATAAAACTAAAAGAAAGTAATACGTAGTGAGATTACTCGTTACCAATCCCCGGCAACGGCGCCATTTTGGCGGGCTGTCGTTGTACCCGTCAAAAATAATAATTTGTAATCCGACTAGCAAGTGGTAAGTCGGGTCGTATCCACAGAGATTGATCCGAGAATCTGTTCACTAAATATTCAAACACGTAATTGAGAAACACAAACACAAGCAACAGTTATCACGTATTAAGAAAGCAATCGTCACACGAATTCAGGTATGTAATATCAAAGAGAAGTGCAAGCTAGAACTTTCGACTGTGATGCACGACTAAATCATTGACAAATCCGTTTTGATTCCTAATGTTCTACAACTTAGAGCTCCCCCGCTAAGGTTATACTCCCTGTTCTAGTTCTAGTACTTAATCTCGCGCTAGCGATAATCAAGACCCTAACTCGCTAGAGTTGCATTAAGAATTGAACAAGTTGTCCTAGGGTGTTTAATCCTAGTGGTATATTACTCGTGTCCTAGTTTGCTATCCCCGCTAGGTTGCTAGTAAACTTGACAATTGGAATCAACAAACAAACAAGAGCTCCCCCGCTAGGGTTCCACTCATGCTAGCACATCAATTCCATGAACATAGTATAGTAATATGACACAAAACACAGAAATCAATATAGGTCTCAAGTCAAAACATCACAATGTCGAGTTCTAGCCTACACAAGTGAGTTTAGCTACTCATCGTAATGGAATACATCATCATGTTTCTGAATAGAATGAAATGCAATTACTGATGACGAACTCTCCACCAATCTGCAGCTCCACTCCAGCACTTGAACCCAGCAACGAATCCTCAGTCGGAATCCTACTCCAAGAACTCTTCCTTCCAAACCGAACTTCGAACGAACCCTAGATGGATCTGAATTTCTCCCCTTTCTCCAGATCCCGTCGCCCCTCTTCTCTGTCCTCTCGAGTTCTGTATGTGTCCCCTCGAGACTGCAAATGAGAAATAATGAATTCGAGTGCCAGGTGTCATCCGCGGACGTCTCCTTCATTTAGTCTCCGCGGACGTCTCAACAATTACCATAAATCAGTAGACGTCCGCGCCCGTAATTGTTCAGGCGTCCGCCGGCTCCACTGAGTTGAACTTCAAGCACTTGGACTCCATTCCTTCGATGCAAAACATCTTCTAACAAGCTCTCTTTAGCCGATATTCCTTCTATGGTCTCCGAATGTACCTGAGAATGAAAACTACACACAGGTAGTGAAATAACATACAGGCAACACTAAAAGACGGGGTTTTAACACATAGAAAAGTCGTACAACTACGACTCATCAACCTCACTCTAATTATAAAACACATTTAATCTAATATTTTATAATTATATTTAAAAGTAAATATCAAACTATAAATGTGTTTTATATATATAATAATTTCTATTATTATAAGGTTGAATTATTATTTATTTATTTTATCGCAGAAAAAATGGAGATCAAATCAAACAAAATGCCTTATGAGAAAATTCATTAATAAGTCAATAAGATGGTGATTGAGTTAGGGATCGACAAAGGGTCGGGTCGGGCAAGTTTTAGTCTTATCGGGCCGGGCTGAGTAGGGCTTTAGGTCGACCCTAACCCTAGTCCTTTAATCATTAGGGTCGGGCCCTGAGATAACTCATCAGCCCTAAAATCGTTAATCGGCCCTTTATTTCATAGGACTTTTAGGGCTAGGGTCGGATTCGGGCTAATTTAGAGCCCTAAATGAATGACTAATTAATCGATAAATAACTCTTTAAACGCAAATACTACTAGTTTGGACGAGTGAGATTTAATGGATGTGAAAAAATACATTATTTTTATATCAAGAACGTCTTTAAATCAATAAATATATGATTTTAAATCGGGTTCGTATTTCGGACCGGGTCGAATAATCGAAGTCTTAACCCGACCCTAAACCCTTCGAGTCGAGCCATAATAGGACTTACATAGGACTATGGCCGAACTCGGAACATCCTAAGACTTATTTCGGCCCAAGGTCAATTACTTGAGTGATATTACACTTGTTTTATAATAAGGGCATATGCACCGGTGAGGATTTTGAGAACTTCCTCCTCGATTCTCGTAAATAAGCACAAAAAGTTTGTATTATGTTGTAGGATGTTGTATGAGAAATGCTAGCATATACACCGGTGAGGATTTTGAGAACTTCCTCTCTCGATTCTCGCACCCACTCACAAAAAGTTTGAGGAAGTTCTACCAGAAATCCCCAATGAGCATTTCTGGTAGAACTTCCTCAAACTTTTTGTGAGTGGATGCGAGAATCGAGAGAGGAAGTTTTTTGTGAGGAAGTTCTCAATGAGGAAGTCGGTGTATATGCTAGCATTTCTCATACAACATCTTACAACATAATATAAACTTTTTATACTTATTTACGAGAATCGAGGAGAAAGTTCTGGGTGAGAAAGTTCTCAAAATCTCGAACGCGTGTGAAGCTCTAATAGGGTCAAAAAATTCAAACCGATCGTAACTTTCTACAAGTTTATATACGTGATGTAAATCCATAAAAAAAAGTGTGGAATGTCATCAGTATTTTAATGATACGTGGCGTCCGTTGATTGGTCGAATCTGTAGATTGACGTTGACCTATCTTCTGAAACGTAATCTGTCTTTAAGTCTTCAACCTCTGCAGTATGCAACTAAGAACAAACTCTCGCAATAACTCAATGAACTTAGCGATAGCCAAACCCACAAAATCCCCGACCCACCCATCGACGCTCTTCCCTGAAATCTCACGATGCCGAACAATGCGAGACTTAAACCAAATCCACGCCGCGCTGATAAAAACAGCTCGAATCCACGACCCACTCGCCGCGGCGGAAATTCTCAAACTTTCCGCGGTTTCGGATTTCCGGGACATCGTGTATGCACGGAAGGTGTTCGACGATATGGCTGAAAGGAACTGCTTTTCTTATAACACGATGATTCGAGCTTTGGTGGAGGAAGGCGAGGCGTTTGAAGCTGTGGTTGTGTTTAGAAGGATGAGGGAGGAGGGAGTTGTTGAGCCTAATCGGTTTACGTTTCCTTCTGTGTTGAAGGGTTGTGCGGACGGTGGGATGGTTGGGGAAGGGAGGCAGGTGCATGGGTTGGTTTTGAAGATGGGGTTGGAGAGTGATGAGTTTGTGGTTAGTAATGTTGTTAGGATGTATGTAAATTGTGGGGTGATGGAGGATGCTTGCAAGGTTTTTGATAAAAGTATGGAGGGTGGGAGGAAGATTAGGGCTTTTGATGGGAGTGTGGTTTTGTGGAATGTGATGGTTGGCGGATATGTTAGGGTTGGTGAGCTTGAAGCTGCTAGGGAGTTGTTTGATAGAATGCCTAAGAGGAGTGTTGTGTCATGGAATGGGATGATATCTGGGTATGCACAAAATGGGTTCTTTAAGGAGGCGTTGGAGGTATTTTCTGAAATGCAAGTGGCGGAAGATGTGTGCCCGAATTATGTGACTTTAATAACTGTTCTTCCAGCCATTTCAGGACTTGGGGCACTTGGTTTAGGTGAATGGGTCCATTTGTATGCTGAGAAAAATGGGATTGAGATTGATGAAGTTCTTGGTTCTGCGTTGGTCGATATGTATTCTAAGTGTGGAAACATTGAAAAGGCAATCCAGGTCTTCAATAACTTGCCCCGAAAGAATGTCATTACATGTAATTCAATTATTGTGGGATTGGCTATGCATGGTCGAGCAAGGGAAGCACTTGAATGTTTTGGTAAAATGGAACTGGCAGGAGTTGCTCCTACTGATGTAACTTACATAGGACTCTTGAGTGCATGTAGTCATGCGGGATTGGTGACAGAGGGTCGACTCTTTTTCAATCATATGGCTGAGGTACTTGGCTTAAAACCCAGAGTTGAGCATTATACATGTATGGTAGACCTGTTAGGCCGTGCTGGCCTTTTAACGGAGGCTGAAGATCTGATCTTGAACATGTCGATTAAACCTGACGATGTGATATGGAAGGCACTTCTTGGTGCTTGTAAGACTCATGGAAATGTCGAGATGGGGGAACGTGTTGCAAGCCGGTTGATGGATTTGGCCCCTTGTGATAGTGGATCCTATGTTGCTCTCTCGAACATGTATGCCTCTACAGGATGTTGGGATGAAGTTGCGAAAGTCAGGTTAAAGATGAAAATTCTGGACGTAAGAAAAGATCCTGGATGTAGTTGGATTGAACTTGATGGAGAGGTTCATGAGTTCCTGGTGGATGATGACATGCATTTTAAGGCCAAGGAGATCAGTTTGATGCTAGAAGAAGTTTCCTGCAACTTAAAGTTAGCAGGATACAGATCAGATACCTCTAATGTCTTGCTCCAACTGTATGAAGAAGAAAGAGAAAGCTCCATACACTATCACAGCGAAAAGATTGCTGTTGCCTTTGGCATAATTAGTACAAATTCCCAGACGCCCTTGCGGATTGTCAAAAATCTTCGAATCTGCAATGATTGCCATTCATTCATGAAGCTAATTTCAAAATTTTACGAGCGCAGGATCATTGTCAGAGATCGCAAACGTTTTCACCATTTTGAGGATGGATCTTGCTCTTGCCAGGATTACTGGTAACTCGCTTTATTTGTTTTGTAGCTTTTTGCTGTAAATGAAGTGCTGTGATATAGACAAATTAAGTCGAGTAAAAGGTAATACACATGTTTATAGAAAATTTACAGAACGACTAAGTAAATGGATCTCTCAAGATGCCTTTCTCCATCTTCATCATTTTCATTCGTAAAGCAAAGATTGTAGGAAGTTAAATCTTTTTTCTTCTTCATTTTTTGCCAAGTGGAACTAGGTCTCATTTTATTCTCTGTAGTAGCAATATAAAGCTTTGTAAAAATAGAGTAATAAGTTGCAGCAATTGATTACTTAGCCAAAATTTAAATATAATATTAACAATCATCAACTTTTCCATACAGCTTGAACTTGTTATATGTCAATTGTCAGTAATTTTGATGCTTACTCCTGTCCGTGATGCTTGAATAGTTATTACTAATGCTTTAAAACTGGAATTTCGTGCATTGTGCACCTACAAATCTATGGATGTAATCACTTGTTTATTTTCTCATTCTTACCACCCAGAATGCTAAACAGAATATTCAGAATTTTTTAGCTTAAATCCCAATGCATTAACGCTATGTCGTCATGATTGACTCAAATGGTTAGCGAGGAAACACACTAGAATAAAAATTCATGATTGATTCAAATGGTCAGCAAGGAAACACATTAGAATTAAAACTCCATTCTTTCATCGCCTATTTTATACCTTGGCTCAACTTTTGAAGGCAAAGTGTTCTGTGCTTTGCTCACCTGACCTTCAGCCTTGTCGTATCTTTTCACCTGCCATTTGAGAATAAAGCATGCATCATTTGACTGCAAGAGCATGCTTCTCGTGTTAAACTGTTATCTGAATGTTTGGGCCGGTGTAAGAGCATCCCCACCCCACCCCACCAATGACACAGGGTTCTTTGCCTCCTTCGGTTTGGAATCTTTGTGAGAGGCTTGTGAGCTGTGGCACTTAGGGTTTGTGGGAATCTCTTTTCTGGGTCTGTCCCTGAGCCTGCATTACCAAACTGGCAAACTCTACTTGCCAGGAGCTGCAGATTCTTGGTTTGGGGAGCAATAATTTTTGTGGGGTTTCCCAGATTTCATTACTAAGTTTCAAGACCTAAAGGTGTTGGATCTTAGTCATAATAAGTCCATAACATGTTTACAGGTGAGATTCCTGAGAGTTTTACCACCTTAAATCTCAAAAGATGTATTCCTTCGTACAACAACTTTACTGGGGTTATGCCTAAATTTGATTTCTTGAATTTTGGTGTAGAGGTTTTCAAGGAAACAGTCCAGGGGTCTGTGGGTTGCCATTGAAGACCTGTGCAGGAAGTTCTGGCTTGAGTGCTGGTGTGATAGCTGGAATAAAGATAGGGTTTATGGTTAGGGCTGTTGTGACTTGTGATAGCTTCTCCTTCAATTGGGTATGTTTAAGTAAGGAAGCGGAAAATTGTGAACCTTGGCGAAGAGGAGATGGAGGGAGGTGAATATGACGGGAATGGTGGGATTAATGGAGGTGGATGTGAAGGGAAGCTAATTGTGTTCCAAGGTGGCGAGCATTTGACATTGCGAGATTTTTGAATGCTACCGGAAAGGTTATGGAGAAGGCTGGCATGAGACTATATACAAGGCCAAGCTTGTGGATGGTGGGACTATTGCGTTGAGGTTGCTTAGAGAAGGGAGTTCTAAGGAGAAGTCTTTGTGTTTGCCTTCGATTAAGCAGCTAGGAAGAATCCTGCGTGAAAATTTGATTCCACTGCGAGCATTTATCTTAGCAGACGAAACCTTCATGATCTTCTACAAGGTAAGTGTTTGTACTCTATAAATCCCAGCTACTGATAAATTTAGTTGTCCGCTGCTGCCTTGGTGGAATTTCGTCGTCAATATGAATGTATACTTAAAGTTGATAAGTAGGTACCTTTAGGATGATATTTTAATTTTGAGGCTCAATTCATAATCCCAATCGAATTGGATTAGTTTGCGATCAAAGCTGATGTATTCAAGGTGCATCTGATGGGTCTAAAATCTAAATGGTGTAATTTCCGTTGTTATACTTAAATTCATGAAGTGGGAGCTAATGTTTTTGTTGCGCAAATATCAATCTGACGTTGTTGTGTGTGTGTGGTTAATTTCAGAAAGAAGGGCAGGAAAACCAGTGTTGAACTGGGCTCGGCATCGCAAGAATGCACTGTGCATTGCTCGATGATTATCTTACCTTCAGTCCTTCACTATGGGTCTGAAACACCCATTACTCATGGAAACTAGCTGTTCAAGAATCTACTTGTGGACGATTTCTTTGTTGCCCGCATCACTGAGTTTGGACTCGACAAGTAGGTGGTCCGGCCAGGTGAAATAGTCGCACTGGCAAAATCAGGCGGGGTACAAGGCGCCGGGATGGCAGGATGGATGTTTATTCCTTTGGAATACCCTTACTAAAAAATGTCGATAAGTAAACGGGAAAAAGTGAAACGAATTTGCCTTCAATGGTGAAAGTGGCTTTCTTGGAGGGGACGACAATGGAAGTCTTTGACGTGGAAGTGGTGTTGTAGGGAGTAAGGAGTCCAATGGAAGATGGACTGATTCATGTGTTGAAACTTAACTCGCAACGGGTTGCTGTGCTCCAGTGCCTTCTGTTAGACCCACAATGGATGAAGTTGTGAAACAGGTGCAAGAGAACTGGCCTCCGAATAGATCTGGTTTTACAGCCCTACTGAGACTGAAACAAGAAGTGGAAGCATTTGATAGGAATGTGCCGAATGGTGTCTAGGCAGATTCCCGACTGTGCATCGGAAAATGGAAAATGGAAAATAAACTCGAACAAAGTATGGAATTTGGAAAAAAGAGCTCGGCTTATTGTATTGAAATGTGGAAAATGAGTGAAAAATGGTGGAATCACGTCACAGTCAGATTACAAGGAAGTGAGCTATCTCAAGACTAGGATACCCTATCCTCGAAAGGTTGATTACCTTCGACAATAAGGCGATGATCAAAAGATAACTCTTTGGTTGATAATTTGATGATGAGCTTGATCGGTCGAATTTTTGACCTATTATTCACTTCATTCGATGATGGATTATGTTTGTTTTCCTGACATTTTATTGTCATTTGATCTCTTTTCTAGTGTTTCAGGTCATATATCATATATCTAATACTTTTGGATTGACCCGAAGTAAAGCAAAGCAATCGGTGCAGATTTGGGCAAAAACAAGACAAAACAGGGCAGACAGACCTTTGCAACGTATTTTGCATGCCCAGGGCTCATTCGGTGTCCAAATGAGTCGAAATTTAGCTTGTCGGAAAGCTAATTCATATCCCTACAACTTTGTAGTTGACACAAAGAGCAGATTAGAAGGTTTAGACCTCCAAAAAGGCAAAAGACAGAGATTTGGGCTCAGGCCGTTACAGCAGTTACACCCAGCTGTAACGGGTGTAACGACCCCGTCGAAGTATTTTGCACGCAGAGATCTCATACGGTGTCCAAATTGGTTGATTCAAAGCTTGTTGGAAAGATAATTCAAAGGGCTACAACTTTGCAGTTTACGCCAAGATCCAATTCGGACGTTAAGACCATGATAAATCCACCCGAAGTTGCTGCTTTTCTTCCAAATCCGATTTTGGCAAGTTCTGATTCTTTTTGGCAATAGAGCAGTTTTGGGGCTTTTTGGCCTTTTGGAAAGGTATATAAGAGAGAAAATCAGAACGAATTAAGTTGTTGATATTTTGGAGAAGAAACCCTAACTTGGGAGAGAAGACAGAGCTTTCAGCGTGAGGATCATCGAGCTTCACCGCGTCTTTACGGTTTACTCGTTTCTTCCTTTCAATATACACTGTTTTTGGTTTAATCACCATGAATAGTGAGTAGTCCTCTCATTCTGGGATCCTACGGATCCCGTGCTATGTAACCCTAACTCTCATGTGATCAATTGAAGTTTTTATTTATGCGATTCGAATATTCAATTTCATTGTGTGCTTAATTTTATCGTTCTATGCATGTATTTACATCAAAGGGTATGTTTGCATTGGTAGAACGTACTTAGGTTAATTACCGAAAGATGGATGGGTCCTAGGTGTTAACCGGATTACATGAAATTGATATTAGGTCATGTTTACATGATTTAATAGGAAAACCTTTAGTTTAATAAATCGAGATCGTTGATAATCCGTGGATGGGCGGCGTTCAACGATTGAGATTAATCTAGACAATGATCCGTGGATGGGCGGCTTGTCTAGTGTTATTTCGGTTATATTCCATATTCGATAGCATGAATAATTAACGTGACATGATTGCATGATTAGTGGGGTTAGCACGGGTGAAGTATGGATTCTGGGATTCTTTCTCTGATTAAACACAACCATTTAATTTTCTGCTATTTAATTTCTGCTTGTTTCAACACACCAAAACCTTTGTTAAATCGGAATAGCTAAATAGGTCACACTGTTTGCTAGTACTCACACGCATTGCTCCTAGGATCGACCCTTGGCTTACCAAGGTTATAAATTTTGTTTGACTGCAATTGAACCCCTAAAACATATAATTTGACAACTATAAAGGGTTAAAAATACGCGTGTCAAAATGGCGCCGTTGCCGGGGAGCAGCGTTTAGTGTGATATTAGCTTTAACGTGTGTAGTTTAGACTATTCCATTCTTTTTATATACTTCATTGTACATACTCTTTATACTTCTAACCTTCACTAATCACTTTTATTTTGCATGTTGCGAGGATGTTCTCTTTTGGTCATCAAGACGCCTACCCAAGGGAAGAGACATATTGTCAGACATACTCGTACGATACAAATTGGGAAAGAAATCAACATCAGTCTTATGATCAGTCGTATTATCGAGATGACCACTACTACGAGAGTTACGAGGACCAGTCGCAGCAGCAACACCAGTTTTATGATCAGCAGTACAATTATCAGCCGCAGCAGCCCAAGCAACAGGAGTCTGGCAGCTCATCTAGCATGGAATCCATGATGGCTAGTTTTATGGCTGAGCAGGATAGGCGAGTGAAAGTACTCGAGCAGACACTCGAGCAGCTGACCATTCGGAATAAGATACTAAAAGACCAGCTGGAGCAACAAGCCATTGCAGCCAACAATACATGCAAAGACGAGGACATCGAGATGACAATGGCCAATCATCAAGAAGTTCAAGTCTATGAAGCATATTCATCTTCAACTTTATTTCCAATCCACGTGGAGGATGATCAGAATACGAGAATGCTCTCTATACCAGAACAACCTGTTTGTGAGGATGGTTTTAAGGCATTTAGAACGGTTGCCCAGGCTTACACTGAGTTGGAGGATGATGAGTTATGTACTGAAGACGTCTCAGAATATGAAGATCCATCTCCCTCCACTACGACTGCTTCAAAAGGTCATTTAGATGGGCAAACAGAAGAGAACATTATTCCACCAGTTTCTCCGAGCGGTGATGAGCTATCAAAGGATCATACGTACGAAGACTTTGTTGATGTGTACCTGAGTTCCTTCGAAGAGAATCCTCGCATACATATGAATGTGATATTGAAGGAAAATTTTGAAGTATGGGAATGTGAGTTCCTAGCTAAAGAGTACAAGGGAAGTGTTCTTGCTGGAGCTAACTCGGAATATATATATCTTGATACACAGCCTCCAGACAAGTTTCGACAGTTCTTGCCTTACATCTTAAAACTGTCATTTGGGAGTCACTACAGTCCCTTGATTCTTAAGGGTCTCCAATTTTTGAAGGGACTGCATGCTCTACTACTTAACGTCCATGTCATTCTTGATGGACGTAAATTCAAATGGGATTTGAAGGTGGACTGACACATCTCTATTGTTGAAGGCCCCGTGAGAAGGGATCCTAGCAAAGGACTTCTCACAAGTGATTTATATGGGGCGCTTTGCTGAGTCTAGCCAATACGTTAAACTAGGCCTCTTCGGGGAGTAACCCGCGCTGTAAGTTTTTGTTATTGCATTTTTCATTTGCATTATGTGTGGACATTTCAAAGTTCTAAGTGTGGAGTGCCCCTCCACAATTTTCGATGCTAACCTATCACTTGTGAAGCTCTGTGTTTTTATCTATATATCTACCAGCTCACAGGTCGTGTTTCACTCCCCGGGCATCGCTTAATCTCCATGGATATCGCGCCATCACACACGAGTGAAGTTCCTATACGCTTATTTTCTCTTATATTTCTTCGCTTAGGGACTAAGCTTATTTTTAAGTGTGGAGTGGGTAGCGCATAGTCACATGCATTGCATTTCACGTTCACATGCTCAACAGTCTATGTATTGCGATTGAAATCCTTGTTTTCTACGATACTCCTTGACTGATTGACATTCTTTTGGATTCGAAGTCTAGGACTTGAAATAGTAAAAATCGTGTGCGTATTCTCTTGAGTCAGTATCACTGCTAGCCTTTGCCTATCACATGTTCTACGTATTTCTTGAAGCATGTTTGAGACTTGAAATTAGTAGGCACCGGTTCAAAAATGTCAAAAAACTTAAATATGCGTCTCTTTTTCTAGGTGACCTTAGTACTAGTATGTGTTTCTATATACTTGTTGTGATTTGCATGCACCCGCCTTTACTTATACACTATGTCAAGTTTCAAGTGTGGAGTTAGGCAATTGGCCTTCAAGTTTTCCCTCAAAGAACAAAGATCTTTATTTTCAAAGGCCCCAAGCATACTTGTTTTTGAAAGAAAACCAGTCTCAAGAAAGGGAAAAATAATTTCGTGAAAACAAAAGCTTTGAAAAATGTTCTGCGAGAGCAGAAAAATACCAAGGACCTGGTGAGAAAGTCGCCCCTTGTGTATGGAAAACACTTTTGAAACAATTGCTGCCCCTTTTACTTGATGTAGTGTAATTCCACCTTCTCATTGCGTGCAAATCATGACTTGTCTTGAGAATTCATATGCTAGAGTCTAAGGGACGATCCTCGCGCTTGCACTGGAATCTTGATGCAATTTTACATACTATTTTTCAGAAAATTCTTAAGCCAGGCTCCTCTTCTCTTACGGGTCATTGCCTAATCCTTGGCACTTGAGAATGAGCTTTGCGCCAAGAGCCCGTGGACTATCCCTAGATAGCATAGGTGAATGGCGAGCATGTTTTGTGCAACTTTTCATGTTCTTATCCCGTTGCGATAGAACTATTTAGAACTTGTGATGAGGCGCTTGTTAGTCGTGTGTACTGACCGTTTGAATGCATAACTCGTTTAATCTATGATTGTCTGAAAACTTTGATGAGGATGTTTGACTTGAAGTTGAGGTAACACGATGAATCCGAGGTATGACATGACTTTACTGTGACTCGTTGAGCATCATTTCATGCATACACGTTAGTTAGTTGTATAGGGGATTTGTAGGTAGTCCCATTCCTGAAAACCTTCACGAGACTATACTCGTCCTACTAGGGCAGCCTATAGGTTTAAAGGCTTGATGCATACGCTAAATGCATTCGTGTCCTCTACGACAGTGAGTTATCTTTTTATTTTTTCGTTTTAGTTAGAATTGATCACATGACACTTGAGTGGGTAACTATTCTGCAGTTTATTGCCTTGAGCTTAATGTTTGTTCGGGACGAACAAATCCTAAGTGTGGAGTGTTTTGATCGGTCGAATTCTTGACCTATTATTCACTTCATTCGATGATGGATTATGTTTGTGTTCCTGACATTTTATTGTCATTTGATCTCTTTTCTAGTGTTTCAGGTCATATATCATATATCTAATACTTTTGGATTGACCCGAAGTAAAGCAAAGCAATCGGTGCAGATTTGGGCAAAAACAAGACAAAACAGGGCAGACAGACCTTTGCAACGTATTTTGCATGCCCAGGGCTCATTCGGTGTCCAAATGAGTCGAAATTTAGCTTGTCGGAAAGCTAATTCATATCCCTACAACTTTGTAGTTGACACAAAGAGCAGATTAGAAGGTTTAGACCTCCAAAAAGGCAAAAGACAGAGATTTGGGCTCAGGCCGTTACAGCAGTTACACCCAGCTGTAACGGGTGTAACGACCCCGTCGAAGTATTTTGCACGCAGAGATCTCATACGGTGTTCAAATTGGTTGATTCAAAGCTTGTTGGAAAGATAATTCAAAGGGCTACAACTTTGCAGTTTACGCCAAGATCCAATTCGGACGTTAAGACCATGATAAATCCACCCGAAGTTGCTGCTTTTCTTCCAAATCCGTTTTTGGCAAGTTCTGATTCTTTTTGGCAATAGAGCAGTTTTGGGGCTTTTTGGCCTTTTGGAAAGGTATATAAGAGAGAAAATCAGAACGAATTAAGTTGTTGATATTTTGGAGAAGAAACCCTAACTTGGGAGAGAAGACAGAGCTTTCAGCGTGAGGATCATCGAGCTTCACCGCGTCTTTACGGTTTACTCGTTTCTTCCTTTCAATATACACTGTTTTTGGTTTAATCACCATGAATAGTGAGTAGTCCTCTCATTCTGGGATCCTACGGATCCCGTGCTATGTAACCCTAACTCTCATGTGATCAATTGAAGTTTTTATTTATGCGATTCGAATATTCAATTTCATTGTGTGCTTAATTTTATCGTTCTATGCATGTATTTACATCAAAGGGTATGTTTGCATTGGTAGAACGTACTTAGGTTAATTACCGAAAGATGAATGGGTCCTAGGTGTTAATCGGATTACATGAAATTGATATTAGGTCATGTTTACATGATTTAATAGGAAAACCTTTAGTTTAATAAATCGAGATCGTTGATAATCCGTGGATGGGCGGCGTTCAACGATTGAGATTAATCTAGACAATGATCCGTGGATGGGCGGCTTGTCTAGTGTTATTTCGGTTATATTCCATATTCGATAGCATGAATAATTAACGTGACATGATTGCATGATTAGTGGGGTTAGCACGGGTGAAGTATGGATTCTGGGATTCTTTCTCTGATTAAACACAACCATTTAATTTTCTGCTATTTAATTTCTGCTTGTTTCAACACACCAAAACCTTTGTTAAATCGGAATAGCTAAATAGGTCACACTGTTTGCTAGTACTCACACGCATTGCTCCTAGGATCGACTCTTGGCTTACCAAGGTTATAAATTTTGTTTGACTGCAATTGAACCCCTAAAACATATAATTTGACAACTATAAAGGGTTAAAAATACGCGTGTCAGAGCTCTCTCCTCTTCCTCTCCTTATATAGTGATCCGCCTTATGGTGTTGAGAAGGGAAAAACAAACTAGTCGTTGCCTCCATAAAGATCCATGTGTTACTCTTTGACTTGAGAGTCAAAGTGTAACATCTTCCCCAACTGCTCCTTGACTGGACTCCCAACGGCTTGGTTAGCCTTGCTTGATGACGAGCCCTTGAATGCGGAAGATCTCCCTTGACTAGGCGCCTTCATATGTGTATCTCCAAGTAAAACATCACCAACGGCTATATGAGGATCTTGTAACTCCAGTTTAATAAAGGAAGCCTCCACTTCATTGATTGCAAGAGATTTGGTCGAGTCGGATAGCCTTGGTGTCGAGACCTTGTGCGGATTGCTCGTCGGGTGTGCCGGGGCCTTGCGCAGATTGCGCGTTGGTGGTGCGGATGCCTCGAGCGGGTGGCTCGTCAGTTGTGCGGATGCCGAGTCTGTCGGGGCCTGGGTGCCGGGTCCGTCGGGCGCTTGCGCGCGGAGAACCTCAAGACTCGCACACTCGGCTTGCGCGTCGACGTCTCGCCCCGTGCTATGTGCCGGGGTCTTTGGGGTCAAATGCGCATTCCCATCAGCATTACCCCCATTCTAAGATTTAAACTTAAGCTTTGAAGGCCATTGGCACCATGGCAGATAGGGATGAGACTTAGGCCCTGTCATTTGAACTTATATTTTTGACGGTTAAGGTAAGATAAGTTACTTTCAGCCAATATAAGTTAATTTCAGTTAATATAAGTTACTTTCAGTCAATGTAAGTTAATATAAATTTCAGTTAAGTTAAGTTTCAGTCAAGTTAAGTGAAGTGAAGTTCAATTTAAATCGATTTTTCATCAATTCCATCAACCACCATCATCATCATATCATCATCATACCATCATCATCATCATACCATCATCATCATATCATCATACCATCATCATCATCATACCATCATCATCATATCATCATACCATCATCATCAGCATCATATCACCATCATCATCATATCATCACCATCATCATCATACCATCATCATATCATCATCATCATACCATCATCATCATACAGTCATCATCATACCATCATCATACCATCATCATCATATCATCATCATCATACCACCGTCATCATACCATCACCATCATCATCATTATATCAGCATCATACCATCATCATCATCATACCATCATCATATCATCATACCATATCATATCATCATACAATCATCATCATCATACCACCATGATGATGATATGATGATGATGGTATGATGATGATGATGATATGATGATGATGGTATGCTGATGATGGTATGATGATAATGGTATGATGATGATGATGATATGATGCTGATGGTATGATGATGATGGTATGATGATGACGATGATGGTATGATGATGATGATTGTATGATGATGATGGTATGATGTTGATGATGGTATGATGATATAATGATGATGGTAAGTTAATATCAGTCAATATCAGTTAAGTTTAAGTTCAAATGGACATGCCCTCATAGCTTATGGAGTATTCATCCTCGTTAAGGGGGGAAGCACGACAATTCAACTTTGGATAAGATATGTAGGTGACGCGCGTCGTCTGTCGCGTCAAATTTGTATTTATAAGTTTCCCTGCAATAAGCTAGTAGAGCGGCAAGCGGGGGTCGAACCCTAGAGAGCTGGTGTGGTTCGTCCTGTAAGTAAATTAAAAGGGGTTTTTTGGTGAGAGCAATTGTTATGAAGCGCAAGAGAGAATAATACGAAAGTAATTCAATCAGAGGAAGCATTCGGTTTAGGGTTTTTTCTATTGTGACTCGTTTATCATCGGCTGCTAATAATCTAATCTCATGTTCCTAAGTGTGGTTACTCCGTTTCAGGTTATAAACTAAGGTAGGCCGTTTCAAGCAATACACCACAATCTACTCCGTTTTAGGTTATAGACTTTTAGTTCTAGCAAAACATAATAATCCGTTTCAGGCACTGTCAAGTTTAAGTGCTACTACTTGTTCTTACGGTTTAGTCTTAAACAAGCGGTGAAAATAAGGGCTGAATTGTTCGGCTAAGCTTTACCATTGCAAGTATCCACTTAGTTTCACAATTCAGTCCGGAGTAATTTAGCACAAGAACTAGAGGAACATAAAATAGCATTAAGTAAAAAGCCTCAACACGTTCGTCACAATATACAAAACTCTACACCGAATAGAGGTTTAGCTACTCATATCCACGGGAATGACAAACAAATATTTTTGGAATAATGAAAGTAGAAATTCTTCTCTCGTCGAATGATTAGTCTTCTCTCCAGAGCTGTCTCAGTCTTCGTTGAATGATGAGATGATTGAAACCCTAACCCAAAACCTTAATATATAGCAAAGCTGTGTTACCAAATCTGGTTTTGGGTTGAATTATCAAATTGGGTTTCTAAATTCGTTTTTGGGCTTGATTTCCAAGTTTCGGGCTTGCTGACGTCATCAAAACGCGTGCTGATAGTAACGACCGCGTTTCGCCTTAACGTTACAGCCGCGTTTCCTTTAGACATTAGCGTCGAACTAATGTCTATACGAAACGCCGTTCACACTGAGTCTCGACTTCGGCTCTTGATTTGACCATCTAAACGATCTCGGATGCTCTTGGTGTGAACTAGAAAGTTGTAGAAAATTGAGTTATCTACGCAACGGTATGTGGCTCGTATTTTTCTGATCTGCGGTTCATTCCCAGCACTCCGTCGAAGCTCCAAAGGTCTGATCTGCCATTGCGATGTTTTTGGCATAAAATGTCGTCTTTAATGTGTGTTTCCTCCTAGAGCTTCCAAAACACCTGAGATGCAAAACCATACTAAAAAGTAATTGTTCGCATATAAAAGTGTCGAAATAAATGAGATTAATTGACTCGACGAGTCGTATAAATACGACTCATTAAACCACCCCACACTTAAACTTGTTCGTCCCGAACAAGAACTAAGTCATAGAAGGAAAATAAATATAACACCACAATTTCTTCGACGTCCTGAATATTGCAACGTGAATATGAGTTGCTAGTCTAGACTCGCTTTCTATGCATAACTCAATCGCTACTAAAATCATCATGCTCAACATAGAATTCACTTGATACGTGTTACCTTAGAGCTGAAATCCAAACCAATTCGGATGAATGGGAGATAGTCCTTTTTAGACCCATGATCTGCATTCGTTGTTCCGAACTCTAGCTATATGGTTGTACTTCATTGCTTTTTCTTGCACGTGATTCATTCGAGCTTCAAGATTTCCTGAGTTTTTTCTTCTTTTTTTTTGTTGGACAGCTTCGGTAGTGACTCTCTTTAGCCTTTGGCTCTTGATGTAACAATGATGTACTTCACTTTTATTACGTGCAGAACTTTCACAATTTGGCTGATTTTTCTTGAGCTTTGCTCTTTTACTGTGAATTGCTTGTCATTTCCTTCTTTTCTTTTGAAGGAGGTCCAATCATCGCCCGCAAGCATATGGAAATACCTCCCCGCTCTTTCTCATCCTCGACCTTTTTGACGCGAGTCAAGATGAGGGTCGCTCACCTATTTTCCCGGTTACTTCGGACTAGAGATAGGACGGTCTGTTTTCCCGTCCCGCCTACCTACATAAACGCTGCAGCGGCGGAGCAAACTCTGAACCATATCGTCTCGAAGTGCTAGCCTCCACGAAATCCACATAACCATATAACTCGAAATTCGGTCCTTTGAATGCTTCGTCAAGTCTCTCTAGGACAGTGCTTTCAACTCCACATCCCTGTTTATCTCAACTCAGAAGAACACGTGGTGGGTTAATTTCACAAGTAAAAGCATAATTCAAATTTCACGAGAGAAATGCATCTAATCAGCTCATCTATTTCACATCAACATCAATACTGCATATTCAAGAACATAAGAGAAATTTCATACTTTCAAAATTTTTTTGAAATTAAACGTGCTGACACAGTGCATATGCAAGAAAAATAAACGTGCTGACACACAGGCTGACTGACTCTCCCACCCCACACGGTACGACTTAAATTCAAAGACACAACAATGCAAGACACACAAACATAGGGAAAAAGTAGACAAAGAATAAAGGTGAACAGGTACTCCCCTCGTTTCGTCGTGTGAAGATGAGAATTCTGGTCAAACGAGTCAGACAACGGTCAGCTCGGGTCAATGGTCAACGTTGGTCAATCGAGAGGTCCGCGCCTGATGAAGAGATTAGCGCCGCGCCTGAAGAACACATTAGCCATTTAAAATGGCTTTCGGGCGCGGTGAATAAAGTGTGCGTGACCCGCGATCCTCTCGCCCATAGACCCGCAATCATCGCCCATTGACCTCACACGACGTAAAACAAAGGCGCTCACCTGTTTCCTGCATAAAAACGTTCTCCTTTCCCAAAAGACAATGTGAAAATACGACTAAAGACTCAAACAAAAATGAACGAAACAATAAATAAAAAACAAAAATTTTGTCGGGCTGCCTC
Organism: Rhodiola chrysanthemifolia; assembly: GCA_033675395.1. Lineage (NCBI taxonomy): Eukaryota > Viridiplantae > Streptophyta > Magnoliopsida > Saxifragales > Crassulaceae > Rhodiola > Rhodiola chrysanthemifolia. The sequence goes on from CM066204.1 coordinate 39,013,440, forward strand.
CCTGCGAGCGCCTTTGTTTTACGTCGTGTGAGGTCAAACTTCTTTACTCCTTTGTGATGCCCATAGCCCTCATCGAGTGGTGCTCTCATGTCTGCCCATCCTGGTTTCCATCCACATGTGTCATGTCTCGGTAGGTTGACTGAAACTACTGTAGAGACATGCTTGCAAAACCTAGCTTGCTTTTTCTCCTTATGATGCTTCCAACTCACGAGTGTGTTTTTGAATGATAGTTTGTAATTGGTGATCCAGTTTCTAGTCCTGCATAATGGGATACTAGCAACCACAATGTAAAGTGAACCAAACGCCTTTTCATGTAATTGTTTGGGTTCACCATCCTGCAAATACAACACAAGGGGCATATGAGTCATACGTAATTCCATATTAAATTCAACGCTTACCTCAGAATTTTTAGTAATCAAGTCTGTGCATAGGTAAGGAGTGGAGTTCTCTTCGCTAGAACATATTTCCTCCTCGTATGTGGCTGGCACTATTCGGCTGAATTCATTCTCATCATCTTCTTCTTCTTCTAGCTCTTTATGATCATCTTGGAAGATGTTATCCTGCACAAGAAGTGGAAGAGGTGTATCAAAATTTTACATAATTTGAGGTGGTTCAGAGATTACCGCAGACATGACTATTTCTTCCTCCGTGTGCAACTCTCTAGTAGTGGTGGAATTATCCTCTTCATCTGAAGCTTGAGTCTCTGTTGCGGGTAAGGTCGTGATGGAGGTGTTGCATGTGATGTCAGGCACGATCTGCACTGAATCAGCTTCTACTGTCTGTGCCTTATCATCCGTTTTGTGCATCTGACCCCGTCTCGATCTCTGTGTCATATCATCTATCAGGTCCCATATATCATAAATGTCTAAATTCATTACTGAACCTCCTGCTGCAGCATCAAGCATAGAACACTCTAGTGGAATCATCCCATCAAGAAAGCTCTCAAGAAGAAATAAATCTGTTAATCCATGGTGTGGACAGCTTCCCCGAAGGTCATCGAAGTGCAAATAGTACTCATATAATGTTTCGCCCTGGAATTGCTCAATGGTAGAAATTTTCTCGCGAATTTCAAATCGAAAGGATGGCGAAGAAAACTTCTTTAGAAATCGGGCTCGTAGATTCACATAATTACTTTCACAATCTGCAGATGATGAGTAATACCAAGATCTTGCGGAGTCAAATAAAGAAAGGAAAAATATTTTTAACTTAAACCTCTCTAATGACTCTTCTTTAGGCTTTATGCGGCAGCAGACAGAGTGAAACGTTTTTACATGAGTCACGGGGTCTTCTCCGATGGCACCTCCAAATTTGGGGAGACGCCGAATCATCCAAAACTTAACCTCGCTGCCATCGTATTCATCTTCCTCATCGTCTTCATCGTCCTCATTGAAGTTATCACCAACCACACTACCTGCACGAGACATTATGCAGCAAGTAGCCAAGCACACGAAAAATAAAAATAAAAAAGAACGAAAAGAAAAGAAAAATAAAAAGAAACAACTTCACCGAAGCGCAGCTCCCCGGCAACGGCGCCAAAATTTGACGCGCGTCGTCTGTCGCGTCAAATTTGTATTTATAAGTTTCCCTGCAATAAGCTAGTAAAGCGGCAAGCAGGGGTCGAACCCTAGAGAGCTGGTGTGGTTAAGTCGTCCTGTAAGTAAATTAAAAGGGGGTTTTTGGTGAGAGCAATTGTTATGAAGCGCAAGAGAGAATAATACGAAAGTAATTCAATCAGAGGAAGCATTCGGCTTAGGGTTTTTTCTATTGTGACTCGTTTATCATCGGCTGCTAATAATCTAATCTCATGTTCCTAAGTGTGGTTACTCCGTTTCAGGTTATAATCTTAGGTAGGCCGTTTCAAGCACTACACCACAATCTACTCCGTTTCACGTTATAGACTTCTAGTTCTAGCAAAACCTAATAATCCGTTTCAGGCAATATCAAGTTTAAGTGCTACTACTTGTTCTTACGGTTTAGTCTTAAACAAGCAGTGAAAATAGGGGCTGAATTGTTCGGCTAAGCTTTACCATTGCAAGTATCCACTTAGCTTCACAATTCAGTCCAGGGTAATTTAGCACAAGAACTAGAAGAACATAAAATAGCATTAGGTAAAAAGCCTCAAAACGTTCGTCACAATATACGAAACTCTAAACCGAATAGAGGTTTAGCTACTCATATCCATGGGAATGACAAACAAATATATTCTTCTCTCGTCGAATGATTCGTCTTCTCTCCAGAGCCGTCTCAGTCTTCGTTGAATAATGAGGAGATTGAAACCCTAACCCAAAACCTTAATATATATAGCAAAGCTGTGTTACCAAATCTGGTTTTGAGTTGAATTATAAAATTGAGTTTCTAAATCCGTTTTTGGGCTTGATTTCTAAGTTTCGGGCTTGCTGACGTCATCAAAACGCGTGCTGACAGTAGCGACCGCGTTTCGCCTTAACGTTACGGCAGCGTTTCCTTTAGACATTAGCGTCGAGCTAATGTCTATACGAAACGCGGTTCCCACTGCGTCCCGACTTCGGCTCTTGAATTGACCATCCAAACGATCTCGGATGCTCTCGGTGTGAACTGGAGAGTTGTAGAGAATTGTGTTATCTACGCAACGGTATGTGGCTGTTAATTTTCTGATCAGCGGTTCATTCCCAGCACTCCGTCGAAGCTCCAAACGTCTGATCTGCCATTGCGATGTTTTTGGCATAAAATGCCGTCTTTAATGCGTGTTTCCTCCTAGAGCTTTCAAAACACCTGAGATGCAAAACCATACTAAAAAGTAATTGTTCGCATATAAAAATGTCGAAATAAATGAGATTAATTGACTCGACGAATGTATAAATACGACTCATCAGTAGCCTTTGCTTTCAATGATAATTGTGCAAGACATCTTTTCTGCTAGAAAATGGAAATCAATTATGGTTTCAAGTGCCCCAGTCCGACGCTATGCTATATACATGTTCGCAAGATAATCTATACGTGACAAGCTGACTGTGGCGCTCAGATGAGTTTCATGGTGGTACTTTTTTGGGCAGGTTTTATTTTATCCTTGTTCATTAATGACAACGTCGGCAAAAAAAGGGACCACTATGTAAAAGTAAATTGTTAGAGAAAGGAAGTGATAAATGCTGGAGATTTTATACTTGTTTTCCCCCGATGAATGCGATAGCAATATGAATTCTTCAAACAGTTTTAGCCACACAGTAAGAAATAAATCACAAGATAGGAAATTGCCGTCTCTTTTCTGTCCATAATCCGTATTATTAACAGCTTTGGGTTTTGCTCATCAGGACAAGGCGCCAGCACTGGAGGTTATGGAGTCGATCATAGAAGATGATTTAGCACTCAAACTTGAGGCTCTTGCATAGCCAGCTCCAGCACCAACCCCTGAGGGAGTGAAGTAAGCACCATTCACCAAAAGGTCCCCTTCTGATCTCCAATTCCAATGCTTCCACTGGTTGTTAGTTACTATCCTCTTCGTAACCTGCTCATTTTGACATTATTTTGGACATGTTGATTACTCGAAAGAAAATAACCTTGCTGAAGGGCATTTGTCTATTAGATACCTCTTTGGCATGGATATTTTCTGGTGCGGCGAATCTGTTCCCTTGGCTGTTAATGGTAGGGTTAGCGCTTCCTCCAATTGCATACATTTCCCAGTGAGTATAGTCATTATTCACCACATGGAAGTACCCATGTCTGCACCTGCATTTAGGTCCCCCAGCACAGGATAAATTCATTACAAGGAGCATAAATAAATTCGACCGTTGTTTTCTCTTTATCTAATGCGGTAATGATTAATTTTATGTGGTTAATGCAAGTCATTGTATAGTTTTACCTTGGCATTCTCTGTATGAGACCCTCTCCAAAGTGATTGTAAGCAATTGTTACTTGCATCACCTTGTCTCTTTTGTAGGTATCGCTATGGCCCAAGAGTATGACCTGTTTTGTATTCCCAGTACAGTAAAAAAGATGCCGATCCAAAAGGTTGGAGCAATAAGTTAACGTTGCTAGCAGTTGAAGAACAAAAGGGACAAGAAAAAGAAAGGTTGACTGAGGGAGTGTGAAATGATCAGGTACCTCATTATGGTGGGTGAAATAGTTGTTTGAGATGGTAATGGCTGTTGATCCCATTATAGCATCAATGAGCCCATCAGCACAATTGGATAATGAGTTGTGATCAATCCATATATGGCTGGAACCAAAGATTGATATCCCATCACCATCAGCAATAGTCCGCCACCCGTAGTGGGTCGGGGAGCTCCTGACCATTGCATTGCCTGTGCGTTTGCAGTCATGGATGTGAAGTCCATGGATGATAATATTAGTCACAAACTGAATGGTGATGCATCCTCCATTAGCAATGTGGACATTAGCTCCCCTGCCATCAATTGTCTTGAAGCTGTTCATTATCAGCTCCTGCTTCAGCTGTATTAGCATATCCCGCTTGAACACAATCCAGAGCGGCTCATCTTGGATGACTGCGTGACGAAGCGTCCCTGGTCTGGGGTTAACCGGGTCGTTGTCGCTTGGGTCAGACACGACATAATACTTGCCATCACTTCCACCTATGGCATTTCGTCCAAACCCAATAGCACAATCTGCTAGCCTCTTTCTGTCGTTCTGCCAGCGTGAGTTGCAGCGCCAGCAGTCATCTATCGGATTACCAGTCACACACGAGAAGTACCCCAGATTCCGTCTCTCTGTGCTATTCCTAATGCTCCTGCACAGCACAAGACATACAGTAACTAATGATTCATCTGATCAAATCCAAGTATGTCAACGTCAACCTGACTATTTGGGTCTAATTAACTGTAGAATTCTGTATGCAGAAGATGATCTAATTAGTTTACAGTAGCCAGACAAATGAGAGGTGAATTCTCACTGTCACTGTGACTGTTGGTTTGACATGTGGATATGAATACATATATTCATAGAGAAAGTCACATGACCATAAATGCAGAGATCTGAAGCAAAGGACAGTTACAGGTACTAAAAGTTTGTGAATTAACAAATAATGTGGCGTAGGCGAGACAAGTTATTAATGAGACCATGAGCTTGGAAAAATGGGTGTGAATTGATATCAAAGTGGTGGCTTCATGGAGGCTGTTATATGTAGGTGGGTGTCAGGACACATCACTGATTTTTGCTCCAGTGGAGGGGTCAAGTGAAATACTCATATTAGTATATCATATCATCACTGAATTGTTCTATCTGATGACTTTACTGTTTTGCATACTAATAAAGAGATGTGCAACTACAGGTTGTGGAAACACAGACAAACTTGATCTGAAAATTCAATTTCCACACCCAACCCAGCCCTACTGCCAGCAAAACACAACACATTGTGTGTGAGCTGAACCACAAATTGGTATTCTCATTAAGAGAAACAGTGTGGCCAATGTCAGTATGAAACTTTCCCCAAGTCTAAGATGGATCATGGATGTGAATTATTATTAAAACTGAACTGTTTACATGTGAAGATTTCACTATTACCGACAACCAACACCTGGATCATATTTGCTGCAAGCTTGGAAACAAAGGCTCAGCCTGATACTAACCAGAGTAAACAAATGTGGTCGAATTGTAAGAAAATGGCTCTGACTTCCTCTTGACTTATAAAAAGTATCTTTGAAAACGACTTCCAGCTGATCAAAAGAATTGACATGTGAATGGGGACTGCTTGCCCCACCAGATTTTAATTCTGTTAACTTATCGTTGCCTTAATTTAACCAAACACTAATTAAAGGGACCGAAAAAGTGACAATAAAGGACTCTTATCTAAAGCCAGCAGGACAGGTGAGAAAGACTCACATATCAACCATTGCAGCAACTTCATCCGGATTCTCCACCGCGTGCTCGTGCCAGTCCTCAGCTTCACCACGCTCGAATCTGTTTTAACAAAATGGCTTCATCAATTCATTGCTTTATTTATCTGAGTAATAAAAAGCAGTAAAATGCCATGTTTAGTTGAATGGTGAATCTCTCATTTATAATCAAAATGTACTTAAAACTTAAGTTACTTATTTAGTATAACTATTTTACAGCGGCATGGAAATCTCCCTGACAAAAATGTCACTAAGTACGAATTTTATTCTAAAGATAATAATTCACTTCGCCATAAAAATGTGAAGAATTATGCTATCAAAAGTTCAAACAACTCGACCAAATCCCCCTTTCGTGACTATATGTTGACAATTGACAAAAGGACTTTCATCAGTGGAATTAAGAGTTAAAATTTTGACAATGAGACAATCTAACAGCTACCAGATAGCTGTAATATTTTTGGTCAAATAACCGAGAGTTCTAACGGCTCCCCAAAGATATCGGTAATATTTTTGTTCAAATAACCCGAAGGTGAGTTTGAACTTTGAAGTTGTCCATTCATCAATTTAAAGTAATTTTTTTGAAAAAATTAACAGTTGAGTTACGTGCACGGTTGGTTTATGGGAAGTTTAAAGCTAACCTGTCCGTCACTAATGATGAGTTCATCAAGCTCTTCTCCATCTCCATCTCCTCGAATCTGCAAATCGCACATCACACATTGATCAGGGAGGCAACAACAACGACCCTCAGGTCAACATAATTTCACTTCAAATTCAAACAAATCACAAACTGAAATTCGAAATTGACGAGGCAAAATCCTTTTTCCAAACACTATCAAAACTACAACTCAAATATCTCAGCACCTAATCGCGTTCATTTCCATTTCCGCAGCCGCATTTCCCTCTGCCATCGCTCCGGCAAACAACAGCGCCGCGAGGGTTAGAAAAGCTGAGACGGCGTTCGAGGACATTGTTCTCTTCTACTCGTGTAAAGCTACTGAAATCGTGTCTGATCGTATTCCGTCTTCGGTGTTTGTATCATCAAGCAGGAAATGTGGAGGACTCGAGCGGTGCCTCTGTAGTAAGAAAGTTGCAGAAATGGAGAAGGAGACCGACGCTGGTCGACATCAGAGAGTTCGGTTTTATATGGTAACTTGTTCGTTAACTTAACCGTGGTTGAGTTAAATATGCCGTTTGGGTTACAGATATTATTCATTTTGAATTTTTGATAGTCTATTCAAAATATTTTTCCATAGACCAAAAACTATGTCTGAATTCGATTATGAATATGTATAAGATGTATTTGTCAATTTAAAATTATTATTTTTCAGTTATATTTTCCATTCAAATTCATATTTAGTTTTTATTGGTGAATGATGACATCTATTACCATTTGGATCAACACCTTATATTAATACTTTTGATTGATCTCTTCATTACAAATTAAGAAATTAATGGTTCGACTCTTCCAAATAGTATAATTTCCATCTAATTTAGAGTGGAATATCCTTTCAAAGTTGAGATGTGGTAAGTCTGTCATGGACGGTTTGTGCTCGATGATTTGTTCAAGAAATATGAATTCCAATGATATTGTATTGTACGTTAGGTAACCCATCAATGAAAAAACATGTTGTGGGTACTATTATACTTTAGAGCATCCCCACAATGATCTTTTTGATCATATGAAAGTGTCAAGAGGGATGACTAAAAAAAATATGCTTCCCCACCATGACCAAATGTATCATAGAAATGATCATCCCATGACACAAAATGCAAAAAAGATCATCTCATTACAAAAAAAATTAGATTTAGTCTGAGCCGTGAACCAATTGCAACGCAACATGTGTCCTGTGTAAGAACTTTTCAGATTATATTTTGATCTTGCAACGAATATATTTTCGAAATTACAATTTTAAAAAAATCAAAATAAGTACTAATATTCATAATTTTTTGAGATCTATAAAACGAGATACACTTTGATATGTTTTTATTAATCTTATTATTTATTAGCTGCAATTTATGTAGCGATGAGAGAGAATCATGATGAATTTTTTGTTTGGTCATGAGTGGAGTGTACTTGATCAAAATAATCATGAGCCTTGACAAGATGAGAGAGGAATGATATGTTTTTTTTATCACGCTGAATGATGCTCTTATATGCAACAACATGACTAAAACATATTCTATTTAATCAATCAATTTTACCCGGACTAGGTTTGTTTAAGGAAAAGTGGAAGGGAGGACTAGGTTTCCGCAAACTAGAACTGATGAATCTGGCGCTTTTAGCAAAACAAGGATGGAGGATACTTACGGAGCCAAATCTGCTGGTAAGCAAGATCTTTAAAGCTAAATATTTCCCGGACTCTGACCTATTGAATGCAGTAGTGGGTTCGAGACCTAATGTCTGGAGAGGTATAATGGAGGCAATGGAGATCATCAAATATGGGGCTGAATGGGATGTAGAAGATGGTAGATGACTAGATTCCAATGGAGAAGGGATGGGTTAGGGAGATTCTCAGTTAAAGGAGCTTATTTGTGTGCTGTAGAAATGGAAAGATTCTGTAATCCACCTGAAAGTGAACAGTCTGACAGTAGGGAGTTTCAAATGTTTTGGAGGATGTTTTGGAAACTGAGTTTACCTAGCAGAATCAAGATCTTTGGCTAGCAGTTGTTCCATGACAGTTTGCCAATAATAGTGAACCTGGCAAGAAAAGGGTGTGATGTTGTGAGCATGTGCAGTCATTGTGGTTATAGGGGGAGGAGGAGCGCTCCGTTGAGAACCCATGAATAGTGTGAGGACCGTAGGGACACATTTCATGCCACACATCTAACCCCGTGCATTGTGGGCGCGCCACGTGTCACGACGCGTTCACACTACTTTGTAGTGTGAACACAAATGGCGATTGTGCCACGTGGCACGTCGTGGAGCCGTTAGATTTGGATGAACTCATCCAACGGATGAGATGTGTCCCTACGGTCCTCACACTATTCACGTGTCCTCAACGGAGCGCGCCCCATAGGGGGAGAGTTCCATTCATTTATTTAAGAATAGTGTGTGGATGAAGAGCTTACTTGAGCAGCTCCAACTCCCTGATGCAGTGTGGAACAATCTTTGCCTACATCCAGGCTATTGGTTATGGCTTTGTGCAAAGCTATGTTCGGAAGTAGAATTCAAGAACTTAATATGTGAACTGTGGCTCGGGTGGAAAAAATGAGCTAGTTCGTGGGAAGTGAGGTAGAAGTGTAGAAGAGATGAAGGTTAAACTTTAGTTTTTGTTAAGGGAGCTCAAAGATGTAGGGAGAGTGGGAGAGTTGTGCCTGAGTGAAGCAGTAGACTTCAAACAAGGGACTTGGATTCTTTGTGATGGCTCTTTTGACCCAGAGACAAGGATGGCAGGGTGGGGGCTATCTGTGTAACGGAAGGAAAGGTAGGAACAGTGAAGGCGGGTTGGTTGGAGGGTGCTGGCTCCAGTTTTGAAGCAGAGAGCAAGGCGTTCAGGAAGGCTTCGTACTAGCAGAACAACTAAAGATTGATAAGGCTAGATTTGCAACGGATGCTAAGGAGATCCTGTGGGCTATCAACCTCTCGGGAGCTGGAGGCCGGAAGTAAATATAGCGATGATTAAAAATAGCATGGCTTATCTGGATGATCATCCTGGCTGGGGGTTAGTGTGTATTGCGAGAGAGGAAAACATGGCAGCTGATTGGATTGCAAGGAGGGCACGAAGAAACTCTTGGGAGTGGAACACTCACTAGGCTATTCCTTCTGATCTTCCCAGATTGTTTTAGCCTTTTGGCTTTTTTGTCTTTTGTTTCTCGTGGTGTTTTGTATCCAAAGATGTTTTCCTTAAAAAAAATCAATCCATTTTACCGAATTACTTTTTCAATTTCAAATCAATTGCCATATTTTCTAAGTATTTCAGTTGATCCTTCGACCTATGAATTTCTCCGAAAAAAAATGTTACAACTGTTGTGAAATATGGAGGTGAAATTAAAATGAAGAGCATATGAACTGTATTGCTTATGTTATTGTTCTCGTGGACTCATTCCTTTACAAATTATTCATATAGAAGAAAAATATTCCAAATTGTTCACTTTGAGCAGTTTGTTTCTCTTTCGATCCCCAAATTTGTTTTCCATAATACTCACTTTCGATGTTCGGAACGACGTTTTATATTTAAGCCGCTCTTACCAACATCGCTTTAGGCTCTGTGTCATTTTTACACTAAGTAATGCTGTCATTTTTACCTTCTAAGTAATGCTGAGTCAACATTACTTAGAAAGTAAAATTATTACGTAAGCATTACTTAGAAAGTAAAATTATTACGTAGCCTAAAACAATATTGGTAAGAGCAGCTTAAGTGTAAAACAGTACCCAACACTACTTTAGGAAAAATAAGTTTGTGAAAAACAATTTGGAGAAGGAGCACAAAAGGAAACAAATTGGTCAAATTAAGCAATTTGGAAAAATTCTCTCATGTGCCTTTGTTGTCCAACGAAAGCCCATTTATCGCAGCCAAAGTCCAGACTTAAAATCACAAAACAATACATGGGTTTTTTCATATCACCTGGCCCGAGCCAGAAGCCCATAGTAATAAAATATCCACGCAAAAAAATGAAAAATATAAAAAAATATATAACGAAAAAGAAGAAGAACGTCGGAGCGTCGTCGCGATTTCCCTCACTGCAGCAGAGCTTTTTCCTGCGAATCGGAATCGCAAAAAGAAGGTCAATATGTTTACCTAGTAGTGATCGCCTTCTCATTTAATCAGTTTGATATGCCCTAGCTTTTTTTGCATTGTTTTGGTTTATATATTGGATAGTTTTAATGTGGTTTGATGGTTGGTCTCTCGGATCAGTTGAATTAGGCTTGCGTCAGGAGAATGCTCTCCGATTGGTCGATTGAGTTTCCAGATAGCAGTGTAAGTCTGGCAAAAGTAAAATTAGGGTAGTGCTGGTAAACAAGGGTTTTGATAGAATAAAGATTGGTGATTTATAGTAGTTACGATACTTGAATAAGTGAATCTGGAAGCAATTATGCGTTGATAGCATTTGGAGGTATGAAAGGTGTTTGGCTGAGCGCTCTGAGAATATTTGAAAAAAAAGAGAGATGTGAGCTAATTTTTAGTAGGTGTGAGTGAGATGAGAGCCTCATTCGCACCATGAATAAATTTTGGGCCAACCAACCTCTCCTTTAGGGCTTCTTCGCTACTGGCGTAGAGAGACGTCGCCGCTCTCAGCAATTTTCATCGGCGACTACTCACAGATTCCAAGCCCGAATCCATCATTTTCATCTGTATAATTCTCACCATAAATCCTCTCTCATGGTGATGCCATTTTTGTCATCAGTAAGATCTCTATTGATTGATTGTTTTTTGTCTACCTCGTTCTTTTTCCTAGTTGATGCTTTTGTCCGTGTTCATCACATCTGACATCGGAATGGCTTACAATTTTCCAAGGGCATGTCTGAATCTGGTTTCATTTTGCTGATAACTGCTTCTAATCGTTCTTGTTTTGGTGTTTAATTTTTTTTCAAAGGAGTTTGTTGAACCGTTTTTTGTTGTTGCTATTTTAGTGTCTAGAACGTTGCCTATGAAATTAGATGATGTTGACTTTTGATTTAATGATTTTTTTTTGTGTGATTGGAGTTTCCAGTGAAGGGCATAAAGCATCTGGCTTGCATCTTCTCATAATGCTCCAGTAACTTGATAGCTTTTTTTACACGTGATGTACGGATTATGTGTTTCCATTCGTTGTAAATTGGATAAGTGAAAATGTTGTGTCAATGCTTCTCATAGATTATTGTGTTTTTTCTTTGATTCTGGATATACATTTTGGTCAGTATCTGCTGCAGCTGTATTGAGTTAATTTTCATGCTTGAAACGTTTTAAAACAATGTTTCCATGAAATGTATTGATAATCGACATCCTTCTCCTTATCAGCCTTAGCTTTAGCAATTTTCTTGACATAACCAATGCCAATCAAATGAGCAGTTTTTTGTCGTCCATGTGTTTAGTTAATTACCTCTCGCGAAACAGGAATTTATAGTCCACGTGTTTAGTTAATTACCGATTAGTAATCGTAAACAACTTCACTGTGTCTGTTAAGAGATACTCACTCCCTTCATTACAGACAACTGAATGCTGATTTTACTTGACACCGTGTAAGAGTTCACTCATGTAGGCCGAACATGGCACATAATATCGTCTATCATTATGTTATCTGCCTTACTTAGCATGTGTATACCTGGTTTAGTAAATCAACACTACCTCATTATCAAATTTAAAAAAAGAGTACATTAAGTCACACGTATAACTACTTGGTGCAGGTTTGGTTCGAAATATAGGCAGATTGCTTGAAAAGCTGGTCAGCTTGGAAATGTCTCCATTAAGACCGTCGATTTCCCAAGCATGGAGATGCATTTTATCATCGAGACGTTTTCTTGGGGGTGAGACAAAACCTTGTTATGACTCTAGTCTTTCCTTGTTTTGATGGAAATATGTCACAGTTTCGTGCTTATATTGCAGGAATCTCTTCTGGTGCAGAACCGAGACTGAAGGAAGATTTAGATCGGTATAATTGTGGATTCAAGAGTGTTGGAGACCATAGTAGGGGGTATGGAACTGGAAGAAACCATCGTTCCCAGTCTCAGAGTCATGGTATCGGTGGTCGCAAGCCTACAACGAGACGCACGGGTTCACGTGGTAGGAGAGGGGGATTCGAGGGTGGTTTTCAAATGCCAGATTTTGATCCTGGAAGTGACCAATTGAAGAACATCTTTGAAAGCCAAATGGACAGTAGTGATCCAATTGATGGGTTGGATTTGGAAGAGGTCGGCCCGGTAGAAGGGAACTTCAGAGATGATGATGATGCAGAAGCGGAAGATTTTTATAGGAATGCCTAATTTCATACTAGGCCTAATTGCAATAATATATGGTTGGCAAGCGACATAAACGGAGCCGGTGTTCCGAGCCAAGGTGATTAGAGTGTTAACAGCTTTATTATTTCGAAGTGTTTCTCAAAAAAGACTGGAGTATCTAATATGCCGCTCGTAGTGAAAATGCAGAACCTTTTGACCAAACTCAGTAGCAATTCCAATTCTATGTTTAAACTCCATTTTCATAAATGGAGTGATAAGTCAATATTTTGACCCTTCTCTATTTTCCCACTCCCACTCCTGACATTTTCATGAAGATCCCCATCTCTTTTGCCTTGGTCAATTTGTTCGGTGTGGCTGCCGCCATTGCGCCTGATACTTCTTTGCCAAGTCACAAAGCTTTTCTCATCATCTCCAAACATGTATGGATTGCCCGAACGCCCATTTTGATAGTAGGCAGCCACAGCGTCGAACCTTGGCGCCGAACCGACTTGAGCTGACCCGAAACAGTCAAATTGTTGATTGATGTAGTGGCTGAGATTAGATGCATGAGCTGATATGAACATGGAAGCTGGTGACGGGTTTAGATAACTGATATGATTATTCGGTGCAAATACCACCTGATTGGGAACGTTCGGGTAAGTGAAGTCATAGTCTGAATTGGATCTCTTGGCCTTTCTTGCTGCTGTTCTTTCCTTTTTGTGAGCATTTTGGTGCCCTCCTAAAGCTTGGGAGCTGTAGAATTTCCTGGAGCAGAACAAACATGGGAAGACTCTTGTTGTAGATGTTGTCTCATCTTGATTGGTATTGCTTTCTTCCACATCTTTCATTGGCTTCACTTCGTCCACCATTTCTGCAACATAGAGATACACATAAATACACAACAGCTGATCACACTAAAAGCAGACACAGAGTAACATTATCAGAGACTGTGAGGCCATACTGGTGATCTGGGTCAGTTTACCTTTTAAGAATTGCAGGTGCAGAGATTACTGGAGAGGGCTCGAGTTAAAGAGACTTCTCAGAAAGCAGCTTGTCTTTTTAAGAATCAAGATGAGTGTTTCTCCTCTTCAGAAGCTGTATATGGCTTTAAATAACATGGAGTAGTCTGAAGTGCATGTGATATATAATTAGAGAGGGAGGTGGGGATGAGGCAGTAGCACACAAAAAATGCAGGTGTATGGGCTATGTAGCAGGAAGAGGTATGAGAGAGATGTGTCCTGGAAAAGCTCAAGATGCTGCTAGTGCTAGATAAAAGACACATACATGTTGGTGTGTTGAAAAGAGAGGAGCAGTAATTGAGAGTTACATATTTGAGATTGGGAAATGTGAACTTGTTCCCAATCTGGACATCCCTTTACCTGTCTCCATGGTCCATGCCTCTCTCAGTTGGCCAACCAGTTTTGCTTTAACACTTTACTTTCCCTATATGGTCATTGACTAAAGTTACTGGCTTCTGGTTCTTCCAAAGTATTGGCCTTTATGTGGGTCTATTTCTTTACCGAAAGATGCCCAAAGGCCAAATATTCTCTAGGTAAATTATCTTTTGAAGTTCCAGTTTCACATCCACCTGAGAGTGGATTTTGTTACTTCAGATTTCAGTAGCCCACTGGCTAACTTTAGTTATTGTTTTGATTGAATTGATGCTTCAATAAAAAGTGAATATCTGATTGGAGGCTGAGAAGGCAACTACTTCTGAGACTCAGCCAGCATTTTGAAGTCTGCAGTCCACTTCATCCAACCGGCTTTGCACCACAATTCATCATTTAAAACCTACACAAAGGGTCTGACAAGGAGAAGCTACAGTTTACACATAAATCTTGCTTTGTGAGGTGCTTCAAGAAAATAGTTTTTGAGGAATAAATGTTTAGTGATGCAGCTTAGACTATTCACTCACTGGAACTGGTCCTCACTGCTACTTTGTCTGTGACTTGGACTGCCAATCCTATCCATCCCAACTTGCTTCATCCCACTTTTTTCATCCATTCCTCTGCACTTCTGCTTCCGCAGCAAGCATTTACATCCCCCCTCTTGCCATGCCCCTTCCCAAATTTACAAGATAAAGGAACCAAAAACCCGAATCCCAAAGAACCCCCCACCTCTTAAAATGACCATTTGTGTCAAGACATGTGTCTCCTCCAGATTTTGAAACTCAGTTGAGCAAATGAGAAATGACAAACTCAAGTATGTTCGAGTTTTGGATTCACTTTCCTGCAAAACCCAACTTGGTTTGGTTCACTGTATGCACTTGTGCTTTTTGATAGAACTTGTTATGTCAGCTAGTCACCTTCTTCCGCTTCATTAAACTCAGCGACAATTGAAGACCATATATACACATACTTAACTGGACTTATCAATAGCCTCAGCAGGATCCATCAGAGCAAAACTGCACAAAGTATCAAAAAGTAGCAGCATGTTACAAAGTACCGAGCATAGTCAAAAGGATCTGTCTAATGCTATTCACTTGACGAACTTGTTCCATGTAGCAAATTAAATCACAGACGAAAGACAAGCATTTATTGTCTCGATATTTATTACTACACCGCCGATACTCTCTGGGAGAAGGTTATAAATGAAGTAGAGTACTAAGCAATCCATACAAGTCACAGGTGAGCAAGGCAAACATCATAGCCTAAAATGCTTGAACACCAAACACTGTTTGTGTTGGATCGTTAGGTTAGCCGTCTATGTGAGGGAGATCCCAGAGTGGTATCCCTCAGACAGATGGCAGCGGAAATTATCTCTAGTACAGGAAATAATGCTGAAAGTAAATGCTCACGATTTAGAGTGGAAATCTTATTGCAATCCTTGCAACAGGCTGAAAACCACTTTGCCTTCTGGACGATTCCAGAAGGGCTTCAAGATCGATGTTATTGATTATGAATATGCTTGTAGAATGTTACAACCTGTCTCACTCAGTGACAGTTTAACAATCCTACTCAATTCAACTATCAACTAACAGATCTTCTCTTGTCCGCACACAGCAGCACTTTGTCAGCTCCGGAATTGATCGTCTCTTCAATCTCCGATTGCACTCTCCAAAAAGCCGAACTTCAAACAGAAGACTCCTCCTCCTTTTATAGTTGTCTTCAAGTCGGCTGAACCTGATCTCTATCAGATATCCGATTTCTATCCAGCAGATGTGATATGGTTAAGATATTTCCATATCTTAACCCTGTCACATATTTCCTTTCCAAATCTGACGTGTATCTTCTCTTCATATATACGAGATGTGTATTCATGTATATCTTGACATCGATATTCCTCATCAAATATTGCATTCAAATACTCGTATATCTTCAGTATATATCCTCGAGAATATCTTCCCAGATCCGATCTCGTCACAAAGTCGGTGTGTCCCTCACACAGAACGCATCTCTCTCGCAGCTCTGCTCTCTCTCAGAGATGTCCGGTAAACCTACCTGTCAGACAGTGATTTCTGCATACTCAAGTGGATTATTAGTTAAGTGTTTGTTATCATCAAAACACAAAGGGTCCAACAGTTTGAAATCCAGTGGCATTGGGCTTATCATCAGATTTTATTTTAGTGAAATGATGCTACAAATATGTTCCATTGTTCTAGATGATGTCAAGCATGCCATTTCCACCCCCTGGCTAGCTCCATCCAACAATTACTAAGATAAAGATGACTTCGTCGGTATACACAGATATTTTCCATATCTTAGGAAGTCCTTGATTTGAAAACCTCTTTTTCTGCGGAAACAGGTTCAAGACTGACTACGTAGCTGGGCCAGAATCAAAGACATAGTTCATCCACCTTTGAGCCTGGTAATTACTAATGTGTAGCGAGTGAGAAGCATTGTCGTCCTAAAGTTTCAAGGGCTAGAATTGAACGTAGAAAAATACACGTTAGCAAAAAATTAACCCAGAAAATGGATTTTTTTTTTCTTTCAAAAGGCATGAGCATTAGGGGTCGTCATTCGTCAATGGGCAGGGTAAGACGATTTTTCGTTGACTCTCTGAACTGTTGGAGATTTTAGGGTATATGTGCTTCTAAACATGTATATACATTGTAATGAACATTTTGTGAATAAACGAAACGCTTCGGAAATGGATTTTCTGTCCAGTATGGATCAACTGGCCGGCTGAAGGATGTCATGAAATCCAACCGGCCTGCTGAGGTTAAGACGAGCCGACTCTGAGGTCTTGAACCGGCCGGTTGGATAAAGAGCATTAAGCTCAACCGGCCGGTTGAGAAGGTCAATCATTTGAAGGCTTCGTTTGAACCGACCGGTTGAGCGAGCACCCATGCGGGACATTATGGGGCGCGCCCAATGAAGACATTAACGAGTTAATGTCTTCTGTGGACGCGGCAACTTAATGTGGCTGTGGGGTGCGACATGTTTGTGCCGCGTCCGATTTAGACATTAGGCCTGCGTCGCGCCCAGCTCGTAATGTCTTCACCGGACGCGATGGTAACGTCAAGGCTCGGCGCGCGGCATGACGGTTACTGTTTCAAACGTCGGGTTTAATTTGGAAGAAATTGGCAGAAGCATCGATCGATTCGTTTAATTTTCTGGAGAAGAGCAAGTCGAAATTGATCGACAATAGTTCAGAAGATTGCTCCTTCAATTGAATATCGATTTGGTATTGATTTGTTTACTCATTCCTACCCTAATATCATTCCCTGTACAAATCGCTTGTCATATCCGAATACAAATTTCTGGATACCCTGATTGGTCAGAAAGCTTGTATTTGAAAAGTGAATTTGATTCACGTTTCAAGTAGAGTCCAAGTATCGCTTTGTTGATTCAACGCCCTGAAGAAGTCCAGCACCTACAATCAAATACAAGAATTTCATTGAATCAACAAGAATGTCTACTGCAGCAAGCGTGAGGGAGATGACTGCCAATTTTGAAAAGTTGGAGAAATTTGAGCAGTGAACTTTCGAATATGGCAGAAGAAGATGCACTTTCTCTTGACGAACTTGAAGGTGGTCCACGTGCTCTCTACCCCTATTCCGGTAGTGAGTGACAATGCTCCAACTGATGCAATCAGGAAGATGAGCAAGTGGGAAAATGATGACTACATCTGCCGTGGTCACATTCTGAACGGTATGTCTGATCCGTTGTTTGATGTTTATCAAAATATGGAGTCTGCTAAAGAATAGTGGGATGCTCTTGAATAAAAGTATATGCAGGAAGATGCATCGAACAAGAAATTTCTTGTGAGTAACTTTAATAGTTACAAGATGGTCGATACTAGACCTGTGATGGAGCAATTCAATGAATTGACTCGCATACTTGGGCAATTCACCTAGTATGGTATGAAGATGGATGATGCCATCTCTGTGTCTAGTACTATAGACAAGCTGCCACCTTCGTGGAAGGATTTTAAGCATACGCTTAAGCATAAGAAAGAGGAGATGTCTCTTGAGGAACTCGGCAGAGAGTTGTGTGTAGAGGAATCTATACGGATGCAAGAGGATGTGAAACAGAAAGAGACCATAGAGTCATCTTCTGTGCATATGGTGGAGGACAAGAGGGATCCTCGGAAGTTCAAAGGGAAGAAACACTTCAATGAGACGGTAGAAAATTCACTAAGAAACCTAAGGGTTCTTGTTGGATTTGTGGTAAACCGGAACACTACAAGAGTGATTGTAGATTGGCCAAGGCTGAGAAAGGGAAGATGAAAGTGAACGTTGGGGATAAGGGCAAAGAAAAATGCCCTTCCAACCTTCAAGGTCAGATTTCTCTTTCGAGTTGTAATTCTAATGTGAATTATGTATCATTGATCGCTGAAGCATTTTATGTTCAGGATGATGATGTAGCTTGGTGGATTGACTCGGGTGCTACAAAGCATGTATGCAAAGATCGTCGTTGTTTCAAGACATATGAAACGGTGAAAGACGGATCATTTCTACATACGGGAAACGAGTCAACTGCACCAATACTTGGCCAAGGCACTGTAGTGTTAGAGTTTAGCTCGGGGAAACCCTTGAACTGTTAAATGTATTGCATGCACCTCTTATTCGGAAAAACTTGGTTTTCGGCAGTTTGTTGAACAAGTTTGGTTTTTAGCAAGTGTATGAGTCGGACAAGTATGTATTGTCCAAATGTGGTCTGTTTGTTGGATTTGGATACTTTTGTAATGACATGTTCATGTTGGATGTAAATAAAGTAGTGAATTATGTTTACATGACTTGTTCTAGTGATGATTCCATATTGTGGCATGCTAGATTAGGACATGTTCACTATCAACGTATGCTTATTATGTCTAAGGAAGGATTGATTCCTAAAGTTGACATGAATGTTGATAGATGTACTACTTGCATGCTAACAAAGATCACTAGGTTGCCATTCAAAAGCATTTCACGAACATCAAACTTACTTGAACTTGTTCATAGTGACTTGGGTGATTTACATTCTACTCCATCTTTAGGGAATAAGTACTACATAACTTTTATAGATGATTGTTCTACATATTGTTATGTGTACTTGCTGCATGCTAAAGATGAAGCTTTAGACAAGTTTAAAGTGTATAAAGCTGAAGTAAAATTGATGCATGATTTGATTAAGAGGCTTCGAACCGATAGAGGTGGGGAATATTATGATCCTGTATATTTCCAGTTGAATGGTATCATTCATGAGAAAACATCCCCTTATAGACCACAACAAAATGGTGTGGCTGAAAGGAAGAATGGAATCCTAAAGGAGATGGTTCATTCCATGTTATCCTACTCTGGTTTGAGTAAGGGATTTTGGGGTGAGGCTATATTAACGTCTTGTTATTTACTCAACAGAGTTCATAACAAAAGGAACAAGGTTACCCCATATGAGCTTCGGCACAAAAAGAAACCAAATCTGAATTATCTCCGAGTTTGGGGATGTAGGGCGGTAGTGAGACTACCAGCTCCCAAAATAACGAGTTTGGGAGAGAGAGGTGTTGATTGCATCTTCATTGGATATGCTGAAAATTCTAAAGCATATAGGTTCTATGTGACTAGAACGAATGATGTGAATCGGTTCTCATCATTACCTAGACCTCAAGATTTGATTTCTAGTTCCACAAGGGCTGAGTTGGAAGATGTGTGAGTACATCCTCTAAAAGCTCTTCGTTTGAGCCTCGTAGAAGCAAACAAGGAAGGATTGGAAAGTCCTTTGGACCAGATTATCAAGTTTACTTGATTGAGGGTTCTAGAGATGATATTGAGTATCAATACTCATATTGTTATCATATTGATGATGATCCTAGAACTTATGATGAGGCTATGAGGTCTCAAGATGTGTCCTTCTGGAAAGAGGCGATAAACGATCAGATGGATTCTATCGTGGGAAATAATATATGGGTATTATCGAATCGTCCACCGGGTTGCAAGCCTTTAGGCTGCAAATGGATTTTCAAAAAATAAATGAAGGTTGATGGATCGGTAGATAAGTTTAAAGCTCGATTGGTTATCCAAGGCTTTAGGCAAAAGGAGGGTATCGATTTTTTCGATACTTATGCTCCGATTGCTAGGATTTCCACTATTAGGTTACTAATTGCACTTGCTGCAATTAACAATCTGGTTGTACACCAAATGGATTTCAAGACAGCGTTCTTGAATGATGATTTGGATGAGGAAATCTATATGAAGCAACCAGAAGGATTCATTATGCCGGGAAATGAAAACAAGGTTTGTAAGTTGGTCAAATTATTGTATGCGCTTAAACAAGCACCCAAGCAGTGACATCAAAAGTTTGATAAGGTAATTGATAAGTCGTAACTATACGACTCGTTGAGTCAATTATTCCCATTTATTTCGACACTTTATTATGCGAAACAGTTACTTTTTAGTGTTGTTTTGCATGTCAGGTGTTTCGGGAGCTCTGGAAGGAATACGCGCTGAAAGACGGCATTTTGGTGCCAAATACATCACATGGAGTTCGTGGAGATCGACTCGAGAGCCCGAGCCAAGAATGACGAGCTGCCCAAGGCAAGCTTCTCAGAGAGGATCGCGGACGTAGGCCATTTTATGGTCGTTTTCCGCGGATGGTAATGTTCTCACGACCCGCGGAGCTAATATGTGCAGCGTCTGCGACTGACGTCAGCAAGTCGAAATTTAGAAGCCTGGCCCAAACAAAATTAGAAACTCAACTTTCTTAGAAATTAGGGTTCCTGAGCTAAAAATCAGTATCGGAAATTCCCAGAATTGAAGAGACGGCTCGAGAGGAGATCAAGCTTTCAACAAGAGAGAAGAGAATTTCTACGACTTTCATTCAAAAAATACTTCTGTTTTTTGTCATGTCTATGAGTAGCTAATTTCATTATTCGGTTTAGGGTTCAATATATTGTGACGAAGTTTTGAGATCCTTTGCTTAATGCTATTTTATGTTCTACTAGTTCTTGTGCACATTTATCTCGGACTGAATTGTGAAGCTAAGTGGAGACTTGCAATGGTAAAACTTAGCCGAACAATTCAATCCCTTTATTCGCTGCTTGTTTGATACTAAACCGTTAGGACAAGTAGTTGCACTTAACCTAATATAACCTGAAACGGAGTATTAGGTTTGCTAGAACTAGAAGTCTATAACCCGAAACGGAGTAGATTGTGGTGTAAGTGCTTGAAACGGCCTTACCTTAGGTTATAACCTGAAACGGAGTAACCACACTTAGGAACATAAAATCAGATAATTAGAAGTCAATGATAAACGAGTCACAATAGAAACCCTAGGCCGAATGCTTTCTCTGATCGAATTCTCTTCGCGATTATTTTCTTCTGTGCTTTTTAATATTTGCTCACACACAAAATCCCCCAATTTATTTGTGTACAGGACAACTGAACCACACCAGCTCTCTAGGGTTCGACCCTTGCTTGCCACTACACTAGTTTCTCGCAAGGAAAATATAAATTTAAATTTGCAGGTCAAACGACGCCTGTCAAATTTTGGCGCCGTTGCCGGGGAGCTGCGCTTCGGTGAAGTTGTTTTTTTTTGTTTTTATTATCTGTTTAATTCTTACTTTTATTTGGATATTTTTTTCGTGCTTGCTACTTGTTTCACCATGTCTCACGCAGGTAGTCAGGTTGGTGATGACCAGAACAACAACAACGAGCTCGGTCCGGTCAATGAAAACGGAATTATACCTCCATTCTATGATGACCCGGAGCAACTCATTCGAGACAGGAACCGTGCGGACAGGGAGGCCGCCAGAATGAATCAAAGGCTACCAGTGGCACAGAACGGTGCTGGCCCGAGGCAACCACCTCCCCCAGCGCCACTACAGCCGCCGGCCCCAGCAAGACCTCAGCAGCCGCCTCTTCAGCGCGTCGCCCCACAGCATCCACTACAGCAGCCTCTCATCAGGGAAGAATATGACGAAGAATACTACTATCGAGAGCCCACCATGGGGGAACTGTCTGCCCCGAACTTCCGGAACCAGCCATGGTGCATCTACGAAGGGCCTGAGCTAGAGGCAATAGTGGTTAACACGGCAGTCGTGCATCACCTACCCAAGTTCTCGGGAAGCCAGGGCGAGTCGGCCACCACGCATCTGCAGCGTTTCCATGGCATCTGCCAGAACCTTCGGCCACACGGAGTCGAAGTGGAGGACTTTAAGCTGAAAGCCTTTTACTTCTCTTTGATTGATGCAGCTAACGATTGGTTTCTTTCTTTGCCTTCAGGTAGCATTCAGACATGGGACCAGATGCAGAAAAAGTTCCTGGCCAAGTACTACCCAGCCGCTAGAGCAACGCAGGTTCGCAAGCAGCTACAGGAGCTTAGACAAGGGCCTAACGAGTCAATGTATGACTACCTAGAGAAGTTCAACAAGTTGGAACGGAGCTGCTGCAACCTCGGACTCCCAGAGATGCTTGTCATAGAATACCTGCTCGATGGCCTGAGACCCTTGGACAACATGCTGCTAGACGCCTCGGCTGGAGGCACAATCATGAACCTTCCCCTAGGTCAAATCAGGAAGCTGATCATCGACGTGGCTGAAAACGCAAGGTTCAGAGAAGCAGTAGGTCGTCAAGATGAATGCAGCAGGGCTAGGAACATCTCAAGGGCCGAAACTGCACCAGCTTCTGATGAGTTGAAGGAATTGAGAGAGATGGTGAAACTGCTGGTAACCAATCAGGTAGCTCAGGTGAAGGCCTGTGAATTCTGCTCTGCAACCGATCACAAAACAGATTCGTGCCCTAGTCTACAGGAAGATGAGCATGGAGACGTCAACGTTGTGGGAGGTTATCAGAACTTCGACAACCGCCCACAACAGCGAAAATTCGGGCTAGCAGCTAATGGGTTCAGCTGGAGAGACAACAACAATAACACGACAAAGGAACCAGTTCAGCAGTCCCAACAGCAGCAGCAGTATTATCGGCCTCCGTACCGTCAGCAACATGGAGGACACAACAGTCAGACCCAGTATCTGCAGCGAGGGCAGAATTACAACCAAGCAAGTTCTAGCAACCAAGGTTCTAACAAGTCTTTGGAGGATATAGTGAAGGAGCTGGCAGCTAGCACCCAGCAGTTGGCCACCACGGTACAGCAAAATCAGGCCAAGACCGATGGAGCAATTTCCGAGCTGTCTAAGCAAATGTCCCAGATAGCCACTACAGTTTCTGAGCTAAAGAATGATCCGGGAAGGCTGCCGTCGCAGACCATACCTAACCCGAGAGGAAACGTAAATGCAGTTACACTGCGGAGCGGAAAGAATTTGAATGAAGCATCAAAGGAGCCGACCTCAGAGCAAATCGCGGATGAAGTGAATTTTAGCGTCACCCGCGGACAGATAAAAGCCACACAACCCGCGGAAATAAACACTGCAGAACCCGCGGAGAAACTATCTTCCGCGGACGAAGACAACATTCGTTCCGCGGGTGATGAGCATATTACTGGTCCGCGGATGGCACACTTAAAGTGTGCACCATCCGCGATTCCCTCTTCCGAAAATTTCAAAACTGACCGTGTGCTTTCGTTTCCTGTGCAGGTTAAGGCCTCAAAGAAACATATGATTGATAGGGAAGTGTGGGAATTATTTAGCAAGGTGGAGATCAACATCCCACTCCTCGAGGCGATCAAACAAATTCCACGCTACGCGAAGTTCTTAAAGGAGCTGTGCATAAACCGGAGACGTTCCACTGGCATTGACCAGGAACTACTGAGTAAGAACGTCTCAGCTGTTATTCAGCGAAAGGTACCTCCTAAATGCGGTGACCCTGGTACTTACACCATCCCTTGCACTATTGGTAATATTCGCATTGAGAATTGCATGCTCGATCTTGGTGCATCGATTAATGTCTTGCCATATTCGATATATTCTTGTCTTCGTATTGGTCCGTTAGAACCTGCAGGACTCACCATACAGCTGGCAGACGGATCATGCAAGCAACCAGAAGGTAAAATTGAGGATGTACTAGTGCAGGTGGGGGAACTGGTGTTCCCCGCTGATTTCTACGTGCTTAAGATGGACAGCAGCGACCCGACAGATCACGCTCCTATTTTATTAGGTCGCCCATTCTTAAAGACTTCAAAGATGAAGATCGACTGCGACAGTGGCACACTGTCTATGGAGGTGGAGGGTGAAGTGATTCGCTTCGACATTTTTCAGGCCATGAAGCACCCACCAGATTTTGCGTCGGTACACGCTCTAGATACGCTGGATGATCTAGTCCAGGAGGTGCGACCGGAAAGGGGAGCCGACCCACTCGAGCTCACGCTAGAAAATGCGGTTTACTCACATGAGGACTCCTACGAGTTCGCTGAGACAATTCTTGATGTGCTATCTCAGCTGGAGATCGCGAGACCTCTCACACCCAGGTATGAAGTTAATGAGGTTCGTCTATTTAAAACTAACGTGTTTCTGCCTTCTACTGTGCAGGCACCGAAACTGGAACTGAAACCTCTACCTGAGCACCTGAAATATGCATTTTTGGGGGAGAATAACACGCTGCCGGTCATCATCAGAAACGGGCTAGAAACAGACCAGGAGAGGCGATTGATCGAGGTGCTAAGTAGCCACAAGCTCGCTATTGGATGGACGCTTGCAGACATCAGAGGAATCAGCCCAACTGTGTGCATGCACCGTATTTTGTTGGAGGATGGAGCTAAGACCTCCAGAGAGCCTCAGAGGAGGCTAAACCCGGTTATGATGGAGGTTGTGCAGAAAGAAATCCAGAAACTGCTGGATGCTGACGTGATTTACCCGATCTCAGACAGCCAGTGGGTGAGTCCAGTGCACGTAGTCCCAAAGAAGACAGGGATTACGGTCGAGGAGAATGCTGCAGGTGAAATGGTGACTACTAGAGTCAAGAACGGATGGCGCATGTGCATCGACTACAGGAAGCTGAATGCAGTAACGCGCAAGGATCACTTCCCTCTTCCGTTTATTGACCAGATGCTTGACAGGCTGGCAGGTAAGCCTTATTTTTGTTTTCTCGATGGATTTTCTGGTTACAATCAAATTCCCATTGCACCTGAGGACCAGGAAAAAACTACCTTCACATGTCCATTCGGTACGTTTGCTTTTCGACGTATGTCTTTCGGCCTGTGTAATGCACCCGGTACCTTTCAGCGGGTGGTTACTAGCATTTTTTCTGACATGATAGGTGTTTTTATTGAGGTGTTTATGGATGACTTTACTGTGTATGGTGACACTTTTGATGCATGCTTGGATAATTTGAGTACAGTGTTAGCACGATGTGTTTCTATGAATTTGGTGCTTAATTATGAAAAGTGTCATTTTATGGTTACTCATGGTGTGGTCCTTGGTCATATCGTTTCACATGAAGGTATTAAGGTAGACAAAGCGAAAATTGACTTAATTCTTACTCTGCCTTATCCTTCTATGGTGCGTGATATTAAATCTTTTCTTGGGCATGCTGGTTTTTATCGTCGATTTATTAAGGATTTCTCGAAGAAGGCTCTGCCTTTATCTAACCTTTTGCAGAAAGATGTTCCTTTTGAGTTTACAGATTCATGCAGGGAGGCCTTCGACGAGCTGAAACAGGCACTTACTAGCACGCCTATCATTCGAGCACCAATCTGGGACCAGCCATTTGAGATTATGTGCGATGCCAGCGACTATGCTGTGGGAGCTGTACTAGGCCAGAGAGTGGACAAAAAGCCAGTAGTGATTTACTATGCTTCAAGGACTCTGGATGCAGCCCAGCGAAACTACACGACTACTGAAAAAGAATTATTAGCAGTAGTTTTCGCTTTGGAGAAATTTCGGCCCTACCTGCTTGGTACTAAAGTAGTTGTTTTTTCTGATCATGCAGCTATCAGGTACCTGATGGCGAAGAAGGAGGCCAAGCCGCGGCTGATCAGATGGATTTTGCTGCTACAGGAATTCGACCTAGAAATCAAGGACAAGAAGGGGATAGAAAACACTGTAGCTGATCACCTGAGCCGATTAGTACGAGAAGAGGACGCCGGACAAATCACAGAGACCTTCCCAGACGAGCACTTGTATGCTCTTACAGGTAAAATACCATGGTATGCTTCCATTGTGAACTACCTGGTTGGAGGTAAATTCCCACCCTCTTACTCGAAAGCTCAATGTCTGAAACTTAAGCACGATTCTAAATACTATGTATGGGATGACCCGTATTTATGGAAAATTGGCGTAGACCAGATACTTAGGCGGTGTATTCCTGATGATGAAATTGCTTCTGTGCTTAGTTTTTGTCATGAGCATGCATGTGGTGGTCATTTTGGCCCCAGGAGGACTAGCAGAAAAATTTTAGATTGTGGTTTTTTCTGGCCACACGTGTTTAGAGATGCCTACGATCATTGTAAGAAATGCGATAAATGTCAGAGGGTAGGCAATATTTCTGCTAGGAACGAGATGCCCCAAATGCCTATTTTGGTGAATGATGTTTTTGACATATGGGGGATTGATTTTATGGGTCCTTTTCCTGCATCGTGTGGCTATTTATATATTCTTGTTGCAGTAGATTATGTGTCTAAATGGGTAGAGGCTAAGGCTACTAGATGCGATGATGCTAAAACTGTTGTGGATTTTCTTCGCACTAACATATTTTGCAGATACGGAGTGCCTAAAGCCATAATCAGTGATCAGGGGACACATTTCTGCAACAGAATGATGGCAGCAACTTTGAAGCACTACCACGTTCATCACCGCACCTCTACAGCTTATCACCCCCAGACGAATGGACAAGCAGAGATCTCTAACTGAGAGATTAAGGGGATTCTCGAGAAGATGGTGAAGCCAACTAGGAGGGACTGGAGTCAGAGGTTGGATGATGCACTATGGGCGTACAGGACAGCCTACAAGACGCCGATCGGCACCTCGCCTTTTCGCCTGGTGTATGGGAAGGCATGTCACCTTCCAGTCGAGCTAGAGCACAAGGCCTTCTGGGCGCTTAAGACGTGCAACGTGGACTTGAAGGCTGCAGGATTGGACAGGAAATTACAGCTCAGTGAGCTTGAGGAGCTGCGCCTGGAGGCTTACGAGAGCCAATCAGACTACAAGGCGCGAACTAAGCTGTACCATGACAAGTTCATTCTACGACGCACTTTCGAGATCGGCCAGCAGGTACTAGTATTTTCATCACGTTTATGATTAATGCCTGGCAAATTGCGTTCTAGATGGACAGGTCCCCACATAGTTACGAAGGTTTTTAACCATGGAGCACTTGAGTTGGAGAACCCGAGAAATGGCGACCGTTTCGAGGTCAATGGACAACGGGTGAAGCACTATCACGGCGACGCCGAACTAACCACTCAGCAGTTCGACCTGGCTGAACCTCCCACTGAACCATAAATGAGGTAACGTCGAGCCAACGACGTAAAACAAAGGCGCTGTGCGGGAGGCAACCCGATGTTTTTATTCTGTTTTGAGTCTTGTTTTCCACTTCGTATTTGTTTTGTTATCGAGTCTATGTGTTTTGTCAGTGTTTGCCTGGGGAAAGAAACTTGTTTTGTGCAGGATCTTGGCACGTCTCTCAGAGAGGATCGCGGACGCAGTGAATATTAGCTCCGCGTTTCAAGTTCATATTAAGGTTTGACCGCGGGACGTAAAATGGTCATTACCCGCGGCGTTGTTTGACTCGAAACCTAAAACCCAATCTCACACACTTCTCTCCTCCTCTCCTCTCCCAACTCCACTCGCCAGTGCCGCCTCTCACAACCAAGCTCCGCCGCTTTCAGCAGTCATCCAGCTGCAGTCCACGCCACCGGAGCTTCGCTCAGCCCATCCCTGCCCGATCCACCACCAAATTCGGACGGAGTTGAGGTATTTCTGGGTTTTCTCGTCGGATTTCTAGGGTTTTCAAACCTAAGGTGGATGTACTTCGTTCCCTAGGCAATTGGCATCAATTTTGCGGTATTTGAATCATCTTGTGGTGTATGTGATTGCTAAGTAGCCGATTTGAAGCTGGAATCACGGATCCCGATCGAAGGAGTCGATCGCCGATCCTGAACTGAGTTTGCGGGTTTTCCGCGGACCACGCCCATTTTATCTCCGCGGGTGATCAACACTTTAGGTCCGCGGATGACACACGTAAAGTGTGCATGACCCGCGGTCTTCGTTGACCATCGTTGACCGTTCAATTTTTGGTTTAATTGCTTATCGATGATCTGATTGTGTCCGTGTTTCTTATTTGCAGTGTCATGGCACCCCCAACACTCACCTTCGAAGAGCTATATGCGGGATTGATAGTTCGCAACCATGCAGCGAGCAGATTTGTGGACGCTGAATTTCTGCGGCTTACCGGATTCGAGGATCGAGTTCGAGAGCTGCTGACGGTCAGTGGTTGGCCAGGACTCCTGACTTTCCAAAGCGAGACCGATGTAGAGGACACCTGTGAGTTTCTAGCCTCCTTTCGCTACATCGGGCAGCAGGATCATGAGGGTATTACATACAGGCACCGAGGAGTGTGGCACACCATTACCCCTCCCCAAATTCGAGAGGTGTTTGGATGGCAGCCAGGAGGAGATTGGATTCGTAACGAGTTTGCACTAGTCGATGCTTGGGTGAGGATCCAAATTCCTCGTGCCAGTGCAGGCACATTTACACCGAGCAAGACGAGGGTGAATTTTATTCGTGACCCAGTATTGTTCTACATCCAGAAGCTGTTAGGGAACACTATATTTGCTCGAGTGAATGGGATCGACAAGTTTACTTACAGCGACATGATCTGCCTCAATGCTATGGATCAGGGGAGGCGTGTTAACTACTGTCACTTGCTGTGCCTTTTCTGGAAGGGCCGACCTGCTGCAGGACCGGTCGTTTGTGGAGGAATGATCACATATTTGCTGCGCCGTCTGCACGGGCAGCTCGCTCTGGATCACCAGATCATCCCCCCTGAGTTCCTGGACATGAAGGCCTTCAGTTCTATGAAGGCGATCAAGAAGAGACCGACCATCAGAGATCAGTTCGCCTGGACATATCATGCAGTGGCTGAGTTTCGTCAGCCGTTACCTACAGCTAGGCGTCGCGGCAATGACGCCGAGGCAGGACCTTCTGCACCTCGTCGCCGCCGACCAGCAGTTCAGCCGCAGCCTCAGCCTCCGTCTCAGCCAGCACAGTTTTCTCAGGAGCAGTTGAACGTAGCGTTCAACACATATCGAGTGCTGTACCATTTGCTGCCAGGAGCTCAGCCAGTCCCGGCTCCCCCAGGATGGACACCAGATCAGCATATCCCCCCAGAGTACATCATTCCATCGCATGAGCCACATTCAGATTCAGACTAGGGGAGTCCTGCTGTTCTCTATTTCCTTTTGTTTCTTTCCCGTTCGTTGTGTCTGCATTTGTTTGTTTGTCTTTGAATTAAAGTCGTGCCATGAGGACACGGCTTGGTTCAGAAGTGTGGGGTGGGAGAGTCAGTTGTGTCAGCACGTCTATTTTTCCTTGCATTTGCACTGTGTCAGCACGTTTCATTTATAAAAAAAAACAAAAAAACAAAAATTTGGAAGTATGAAATGTCTTTTCTCTTCTGTTCTTAAATATGCAGTATTGAATGTTGATGTGAAATAGATGAGCTGATTAGATGCGTTTCTCTCGTGAAATTGGAATTGTGTGACTACTTGTGAATTTAACCTACTACATGTCCTTTTGAGTTGAGATAAACAGGGATGTGGAGTTGATAGAAATATCCTAGAAAGACTTGACGAAGCATTCAAAGGACCGAATTTCGAGTTGTATGGTTATATGGACTTCGTGGAGGCTAGCACTTCGAGGCAATATGGTTAAGAGTCTGCTCCGCCACTGCAGTGCTTATGCGGTCAGGTGGGACGGGAAAACAACACACCGTCCAATCTCTAGTCCGAGTAGCCGGGAAAACAGACGAGCGACCCTCGGCTTGACTCGCGTCAAAAGGACGAGGATGAGGGAGAGCAGGGAGGTATTTCCATATGCTTGTGGGCGATGATTGGACCTCCATCAAAAGAGGAATCATGGACGAGCAGTTCACAATCAGCAGCAAAGAAAAGAAAATCAGTTATGTGTGAAGTTTTACACGCAACAAAGTGAAGTACACCATTGGTCCATCAAAAGACAACTCACTACAAAAGCTGTCCAAGCAAAAGAACTCAACACCTTGAAGCTCGAACAAATCACGTGCAAGAAAAAGCAATGAAGTATAACCATATAGCTAGAGTTCGGGACTGCGAATGCAGATCATGGGTCTAAAGAGGACTATCTCCCATTCATCCGAATTGATTTGAATTTCGGCTCAAAGGGTAACATGTATCAAGGTTAATTCTATGTTGAACATGATGATTAGAGTAACGATTGAGTTATGCGTAGAAAAGCAAGTCTAGACTAGCGACTCATATTCGTGTGCTATATACCGGGAACGAGTGTGATGTTTCTTTTGTTCCTTCTATGACTTGGTTCTTGTTCGGGACGAACAAGTCTAAGTGTGGGGTGGTTTGATAAGTCGTATTTATACGACTCGTTGAGTCAATTATTCCCATTTATTTCGACACTTTATTATGCGAAACAGTTACTTTTTAGTGTTGTTTTGCATGTCAGGTGTTTCGGGAGCTCTGGAAGGAATACGCGCTGAAAGATGGCATTTTGGTGCCAAATACATCACATGGAGTTCGTGGAGATCGACTCGAGAGCCCGAGCCAAGAATGACGAGCTGCCCAAGGCAAGCTTCTCAGAGAGGATCGCGGACGTAGGCCATTTTATGGTCGTTTTCCGCGGATGGTAATGTTCTCACGACCCGCGGAGCTAATATGTGCAGCGTCCGCGGCTGACGTCAGCAAGTCGAAATTTAGAAGCCTGGCCCAAACAAAATTAGAAACTCAACTTTCTTAGAAATTAGGGTTCCTGAGCTAAAAATCAGTATCGGAAATTCCCAGAATTGAAGAGACGGCTCGAGAGGAGATCAAGCTTTCAACAAGAGAGAAGAGAATTTCTACGACTTTCATTCAAAAAATACTTCTGTTTTTTGTCATGTCTATGAGTAGCTAATTTCATTATTCGGTTTAGGGTTCAATATATTGTGACGAAGTTTTGAGATCCTTTGCTTAATGCTATTTTATGTTCTACTAGTTCTTGTGCACATTTATCTCGGACTGAATTGTGAAGCTAAGTGGAGACTTGCAATGGTAAAACTTAGCCGAACAATTCAATCCCTTTATTCGCTGCTTGTTTGATACTAAACCGTTAGGACAAGTAGTTGCACTTAACCTAATATAACCTGAAACGGAGTATTAGGTTTGCTAGAACTAGAAGTCTATAACCCGAAACGGAGTAGATTGTGGTGTAAGTGCTTGAAACGGCCTTACCTTAGGTTATAACCTGAAACGGAGTAACCACACTTAGGAACATAAAATCAGATAATTAGAAGTCAATGATAAACGAGTCACAATAGAAACCCTAGGCCGAATGCTTTCTCTGATCGAATTCTCTTCGCGATTATTTTCTTCTGTGCTTTTTAATATTTGCTCACACACAAAAACCCCCCAATTTATTTGTTTACAGGACAACTGAACCACACCAGCTCTCTAGGGTTCGACCCTTGCTTGCCACTACACTAGTTTCTCGCAAGGAAAATATAAATTTAAATTTGCAGGTCAAACGACGCCTGTCAGTAATCTTATCTAGTGGATTCAAATTGAATCAAGCAGACAAGTGTATTTACAGCAAATTTGACAACTCAGGTAATGGAGTAATCATATGTCTGTATGTTGATGATATGCTGATTTTTGGTACCGACCAAAAACAAGTAGACCCTACCAAGGACTTCTTATCATCAAGTTTCGCTATGAAAGATATGGGAGAAGCGGATGTGATTCTTGGTATTAGAATCGAGCGTGAGAACAAAGGTTTATCACTTACATAATCTCACTACGTTGAGAAAGTGCTTAAGAAATTCAATTGTTTGAATTGTTCTCCGATTATTACTCCCATGGACCTAAGTGTGAAGCATATGCCTAATACGGGTGAAGCTGTTTCACAACTTGAGTACTTATAAGTTATTGGCTGCCTAATGTATGCAATGACGAGTACAAGGCCTGATATAGCTTATGCAGTGGGCAAATTAAGTAGATATACTAGTAATCCTAGTACTCATCACTGGGAAGCTATTAGGCGGGTATTTAAATACCTTAAGGGCACCATGAATTATGGCTTGACTTATACTGGTTTTCCCTCGGTCTTGGAGGGATATACTGATGCAAGCTGGATTACCAATTGAGAAGATCATTCTTCTACAAGTGGTTGGGTATTTTTGCTTGGCTCGACTATAAAATCTGAGTTTATAGCCTTAGCGGCTACCGGTAAAGAGGCAGAATGGCTAAGGAATTTGGTGCATGAGATTCCATTGTGGCCAAAACCGGTAGCACCTATTTCTATCCATTGTGATGGTAAGGCAACTTTGGCTAAGGCTTATAACCAAATGTACAATGGTAAGAGACACCTGGGCGTTAGGCATAGCGCGGTTCATGAATTGATCACTCACGGGGTGATTTCGATTGATTATGTCTGGACACAGCAGAATATAGCTGATCATTTGACAAAAGGATTAGCTAGGGACTTGGTACAAAAGTTGTGTTTAGGGATTGGCTTAAAGCACATCTAAATCTCTAATGGTAGGACACCCAATTCCCTCTTAGTATGACGCTAAGAGCTGAATTCAATGTGGAAAGCCTACACTTAGAGATTTGAAGCACATGGTTATATCCATCCCAAGGTATGTGCTTGTTTCCTGCAAGAGAAAGGGAGGATGAAGTTTAGCTTCTTAATGGATCTTTTGAAAAATGCATTGCAGATGCATGCGAAAAGAATCCACCTATGTAAGTATGAAGTGAGCCACTTCAATTAGCTTGTGCTTGGCTAAGGATGCACTTATGAAAGGATAGGGACACATGACTGTAATATTGTCAACTTGTACTTCGAATGAAAGTAAACTTGTGTATGTTTTATTTTCCCGTATTCAAATGGGTTGA
The DNA here is from genome assembly GCA_033675395.1 of Rhodiola chrysanthemifolia. NCBI lineage: Eukaryota > Viridiplantae > Streptophyta > Magnoliopsida > Saxifragales > Crassulaceae > Rhodiola > Rhodiola chrysanthemifolia. The sequence continues at coordinate 39,046,505 of CM066204.1, forward strand.
AGGGTACAATTCTTAGAACACCCTGACTCTCGAGTATTGGAAGATACTACACTATGTGAAATTCAATCTTAATGGACATTTCACTTATGCACAGTTTTGTTCGGTTGTGAATGTTTTAGCAATCAAGAGTATAACCCTAAAATGGGGGAGGATTATTGGAGATTTTAGGGTATATGTGTTTTTAAACATGTATATACCTTGTAATGAACTTTTTGTGAATAAACGAAATGGTTCGGAAATGGATTTTCTGTCCAGTATGGATCAACTGGCCGGCTGAAGGATGACATGAAATCTAACCGGCCGGCTGAGGTTAAGACGAGCCGACTCTGAGGTCTTGAACCGGCCGGTTGGATAAAGAGCATTAAGCTCAACCGGCCTGTTGAGAAGGTTAGTCATTTGAAGGCTTCGTTTGAACCGACCGGTTGAGCGAGCACCCAGGCGGGACATTATGAGGCGCGCCCAATAAAGACATTAACGAGTTAATGTCTTCTGTGGACGCGGCAACTTAATGGGCTGTGGGGGCACGACATGTTTGTGCCGCGTCCGATTTAGACATTAGGCCTGCGTTGCGCCCAGCTCGTAATGTCTTCACCGGACGCGATGGTAACGTCAAGGCTGGGCGCGCGGCATGACGGTTACTGTTTCAAACGTCGGATTTAATCGGGAAGAAACTAGCAGAAGCATCCATCGATTCGTTTGATTTTCTGGAGAAAAGCAAGTTGAAATTGGTCGACAATAGTTCAGAAGATTGCTCCTTCAATTGAAATCGATTTCGTATTGATTTGTTTACTCATTCCTACCCTAATATCATTCCCTGTACAAATCGCTTGTCATATCCCAGTATAAATTTCTGGATACCCTAATTGGGCAGAAATCTTGTATTTGGAAAGTGAATTTGATTCACGTTTCAAGTAGAGTCCAAGTCTCGCTTTGTTGATTCAACGCCCTGAAGAAGTCCAGCACCTACCGGACGATTTTTCACATTTACGTTAGCAAAAATTGAACGCAGAAAATGGGTTTTTTTATTTCAAAAGGCATGAGCATTAGGGGTCGTCAATGGGCAGGGTAAGACGATTTTTCGTTGGCCCTCTGAACAGTATAGGGCAGGGTTAGTTCATGGTAGAGCAATTTTTTGAAGTCCGTAGGGTACTCATGGGCAGGGTAATATTATTAGGGTAAGTTAGGGTAAGGTAGGGCCGGGTCGACTAGGGTATATTTAAGCATAATTTGAAGAAAAAATTTATAATATGGATGAAAATAGTAGGGTAGCATAGGTACGAAGGCAAGCGGTTTTTTAATACATCTTTTTCAGTTTTAGTTGCATGTTGTTTAAAACAGTTTTTTTAGTTCTTGCATGTAGATGTATGAAGTGCTAGTGTCCATTGCTGAAAGCATAAAGAACTTTGCTGTAATATACTTGGTCGACATCACTGAGGTGCCTGATTTCAATACAATGTACGTATGACCCAACCACAGTCAAGTTCTTCAGTAAGTACATAATGTTTGACCTTGGGACTGGAAACAACAACAAAATCAACTGGGCAGTGTTCCCTATAATTAATCATCTACCATTTCCCACTGATATGACAACTTTGTCTGTAATGGAATCATAACACGCACTAGTGTTATACCTGGTAGCATCGGATGGATGATACCTGTCTCGCAGCTGACGACCTAGCAAATACTCGTTTTCGTGCTCAGATTCCTTAGAGCACGCGGTAGCATCGATCCAAGGATGGATCATTCCTGTCAAGAGCAATCCATTTAGTTCTGAAGCAAGGTGTCTCATACTAGGCCTTTCATCTCCAAGTACTCGCAAGCATGCCAATGCAAGGTTTGCAGCTTCCTGAATCTGATTTTTGTTCCTATCGTTGGCTAAACCATCTTCGATAATCGAAAACAGTTTGTCGTTCTTCATTGATAAGATGAAAAGCATGGCCAGGCACCTTTCCTCCTCCGACCTATCAAATGCCAGAGCTTTCTTTCCTGTCATCAGCTCTACAAGAACCACTCCGAAACTGTACACATCACTTTTTTCTGTCAGTTGGCTTGTGTGCAAGTATTCTGGATCTAGGTAGCCAATGGTTCCTTGCACCATGGTGGACAACATATCTTGATCAATCGGAACCAACCTGGAAGCTCCAAAGTCGGACACTTTAGCAGTGCAGTTGTCATCTAGAAGAATGTTGGTGCACTTGATGTCTCTGTGAACTATTGGAACGGCGGCGTCCGAGTGAAGATATGCTAACACCCCAGCAACTTCTGCAGCGATTCTTAGACGATTCTCCCACGAAAGAACTTCTAAAGGATTCTTCTTTTCATGGATATGTTCGTGTAAAGTACCGTTGCTGACATATTCATAAACCAGCAACGGAACCTCGGTCTCCAAGCAGCATCCTAGCAGCCTCACAACATTTCTATGATTTATCTGGGAAAGCACAATGACCTCATTGATAAACTGCTCAATTTGATCTTGGTTCATCACTTTGGATTTTTTGATGGCGATCACTTTGTCATCTTCTAATATTCCTTTGTAGACAGTACCAAACCCACCTCTGCCAATAATTCTTCCGTCGTCAAAGTTGTTTGTAGCTTGCTTCAGCTCATTAGCTGTGAAATTTTTTGCAGTTTCAGTGTAACCCTCTTTGCCCGAGAGCTCCCGTTGTAATATCAATCCGCCATTTTGCTCAAAAAACCTTTGTCTGCGCAGCAAGTGCTTCCTTTTGTTGTATCCCCAGTATATCCATGAGCCAACTATAAAAAATGCTGCTATGCCCACAACAATTCCTATTGGAATGGCGGCAGTCCCGGACCCAGACTTTTTTGTGACTGGGGACAACAATTATCAAATATATTAACTGCTACAAAATTTTAAAATGTAAGATGCTCAAATTAAACTCTTACTGTATAAAATATATATTAAAATTGACTGCGAGAATTATGTTAGACTTAATGTACTTATTTTAAATATATTTAATGAGAAAATTAACAAGCTACAAATTGTTTTTATATATCACATCAACGGGGAGCGCTCGGTTGAGAATCCTTAAAAATTTGAGAACTTGAGACCACAAATCTAACCATTAGATCATGATACATCTTTGAATCTGCATGTGACACATGTCCAAAATGTAAAGTCAAAAAAGATGGTTTTGACTTTGCATTAAATGCATCTTGGAATATGCACACGGGACACTTGTCACCACCACAATTACTTAATGATGCATTTTGGAAGGTGAATATTGGGATCTCAAGTTCCCGAAAAAAATAAGGGATTCTCATTTGAGCGCTCCTCTCACATCAACTATATAGGCTTAAATTCGAGGATCAAATTAGATTACCTTCTAAATGAGATCAAATTATTTATACATACATATATTTTTTTAGAGTATGGAGGCTATTTTTTAAACATTTGAAGCTTAGGCCCTGTCCATTTGAACTCTATTTTGTGATTGTTAAGATAAGATAAGTTACTTTCAATCACCATAAGTTACTTTCAATCACCATAAGTTACTTTCAGTTACTATAAGTTACTTTCAGTCACTATAAATTAATATAAGTTTCAGTTAAGTTAAGTTACTTTCAACATACCATCATCATATCATCATCATACCATCATCATACCACCACCATCATCATCATATCATACCATACCATCATCACCATCATACCATCAACATATCATATCATCATATCACCATCATCATCATATCATCATCATCATACCATCATCATCATCATCATATTACTATTCATCATAACATCATCATCATCATCATCATCATCATACCATCATCATCATAATATTCATCATCATAGTACTATTCATCACCATCATCACAATTCACAACCATCACCATCATCAGTATATTACTATTTATCACCATCTTACTATTCATCACTATCATCACAACCATCATCATCAGTATATTACTATTCATCATCATCATGTTACTATTCATCACCATCATCACAACCATCATTATCATTAGTATATTACTATTCATCATAATATTACTATTCATCATCATCATATTACTATTCAACACCATCATATTACTATTCAACATCATCATCACAACCATCATCATCATCATCAGTATATTACTATTCATCATCATAATATTACTATTTATCATCATCATATTACTATTCATCATCATAATCATCATCATCATCATCATATTACTATTTATCACCATCATCACCATTAGTATATTACTATTCATCATCATAATATTACTATTCATCACCATCATCACAACCATCATCATCAGTATATTACTATTCATCATCATGTTACTATTCATCACCATCATCACAACCATCATCATTGTCAGTATATTACTATTCATCATCATAATATAACTATTCATCACCATCATCACAACCATCATGATCGTCAGTATATTACTATTCATCATCATAATATTACTATTCACCATCATCATCATATTACTATTCATCAGTCAATATAAGTTTCAGTTAAGTTAATATCAGTCACTATAAGTTACTTTCAGTTAAGATAAGATAAGACATTATAAGTTAGAGTTCAAATGGACACACTCTTACTTTTGAATTATTAGGGTGAAACAGTAAAATTAATGGTGACCAAATACTACAATATTTCAAAACATGTAACTAATTACATAATGTTGTTAAAAAATTTTAAAAGTCATTGGGGGCAACTGACCCCATGCATTATGGCTGAAAAGTGCAATGTGTTATTTTCTGAAATTTTGAGCGACCGGAAGAAAATTTGAAGGAAAATATAGCCATGCTGAGTTTAGAATGAAGATTCCAAACAAAGCACTTAAGTTACAACATGTGCAAAATTTGGGATTTACTTACCAACAGTTATGGCTATCACAGGCGCTTTATCGCAGCCTCCCCCATCTCTTTCAGCATGTCCTTCGTACCCTTCATTGCAAGTACATGTATAGTTCCCGAGCGTGTTTACGCAGGTGTTACGTCCACAAGGATCGTGTGTTTCAACACACTCATCGATATCTGAGTAGATAAAACACTGATGGTTTTAGCCGTAAGAAACAATCAGATTGCTGTTATGAGAAATTACAAAAAACCTGCAACAGTAATATACCTTTGCAGCCATCGGGCATATAAGGATTTCCCTTGTAACCATCTAAGCACGTGCAGCGGTATCCAGGACCATTCCTCGAATTAACACAGCGGCTATTATTACGGCAAGCAAAGTCAGATGGGTAATTTGTGACATTTTCACATATGCTGTTTCCAATAGCCCAGTCTAAGATAGTTGGAACCATATTTCTGTTCAGGTTGATGAGATCACCTTCAGAAAAGTTGAAAGAGTTATTCTCAGCCACGAAAACATAGCTGCAATTATTATGTTCCCATATATTCGTGTGGTTGTAGAAACTTGTCACAGACACTGTATAGCTGAGTATATTTTTTGGGATGGTTGTTTGACAGCAGCCAAGACCCGAACAAGTTCCATCATAAAGTATATCGTGAAAGCTTTGGTTCCCACATATGGATGAACACCCTGTTTCAGCGTCACCTGTTGATTGTAATATTCTGGCGGATGTATCACATCCGATGGCAAAGAGCTTGTTCTGTGTGTTGGAAACACGAAAATTATATGGTACAGTTAACTCGGCAATTAGCTCCACATTACGTGAGCCATTGCGGTAATAGCAGTCTTTTCCGATATAAGTTGGCAGCGTTAGCTGGCCGTCTAGTGAAATGTTGGTGACGCCCATACTTTCATCCGTTCCAAGATATAGCTGGAAAGAACCAACAGAAGCATTATTTTCCTTGCAACTCATAAGGAAATCAGAGTTCAAGTAGCAACCCTCAGTTGTGCCAAATGGGTAAGGAATCTCAACATCACCGCATTTCTCTATGCAACCTTCATGATGAACTTGAGCAGATACTAAAGACCTGCACCAAGGATATATTGGCTGAATCATTATCATTACCAACATACCAAGCTGCAGGAACTGCTTCATCATCTTGTAAACCAAAGACATTTTCTAGCATGTGTGTTTGTGTTTTCTTTCATACATTTGGCCTTCTATATATACTCTCATTTGCTTGTTGATAGTTTCTATTCAACTTAAGAGTAAGTTGGCATGTTTCTTTCAATCTTTTTTTTTAAGTCACTTGCATTCAGCTTCTGTTGCCTTACAGAGACTTAAAGGGTTTGTTTAGTGCAAATTAAAATTCAGTTTTTTTTCCCTTTCAGTTTAACATCTCAATTGGAGCTTCTGTTTAAGTACTTAATTTTAGTTAAATGTTTGATTTTTTAGCGCAAAAGTTAAGTATTATATTTTTTTAAGTCTCCAATTTAAATTTGAATATTAAATTCTCCTATTAGATCAAATTTGGTTTTTAAATCCAGTTTAATTCAATTTCAGATCAGCTCAAAAAAAAACATGCCCTAGTCACACATACATCGACCTGGCCTCTCCATTGTTTTAGAGTCACTTCACTCATCATACAGACTTATTTAATACAACTTGATTCAACAATGATGCATGGATTGATACGTACGATATACATTGTATGCAAATTTAATCAATTTAGAGTTTCTGTTCTGCTTGTATATGTTTACTGCTCCTCAACTAGACCCAACATAATATTTTTAATCAGTGACCCTCTGATATAAATGAACTTAAGTGATTGACATAGTTTTGTCTTCCCATATAAACAAAGACTTGAAAAGTGACTGTTTATTACTATAAGTGAAGTTATATTATATCACATCATTAATTTGTGAAAAATTTCCTCAAATGCTCAAAATTCAAAATTACATTCCTTTTGTACTCAACTTTGAAATTACATTCCCAATTTACTCACGTTTTATAAGGCACCGTTGGTAACGACATCTTAAGTTTAAGCCGCTCGTCCTCGCGGCATATTTTAAGAAAAACAGTGCTGAGTCAGAGCTGACGTCGTGTTTTAAAATAGAACGCTGTCTATAACAGCGACTTAGGTCAAATCACTCAATATAGTTTCTTTCTTCCCGTTTTTCTGAATTTTCCAACATCTTCGTCGCTCTCTCCGTTCGAAATCCCGACATCACTCCGTTCGTCTTCCTCGTCGGTTTCATCGTAGTCGTCGTCCTCGCCTTCTTCCTCGCCATTCGACATTCTCGCCGATGATAATCTGCGGCTGTTCCAAAATCCTGTAAGCTTTGTGCTCTGTTTTTTGGACATTCGTTTAGGGCTTTTGCGGGTGTAGTTTGTAAATTTTGGGTACAAATATTAGCTATAGTGTGTCCGCGCCTGTTAATAAATCTATGAGCATCCTGCAATTGTTAGCAGTAACAAGTAGATTGTGTTTTAGGGCTCAATATGTTCATGTGTTCTATTAATGTACCATGGTGTATTAAGGCTCAATCTGTTCATCCTGAGATTTTCATGTGTTTATTTGGTTGCTGTTTGTCTTGAGAAAGGAATATATGAATTTGTGCATATGGTCATTCATCATTGTGATTTGCATTGCCTAGTTCTAGTTTTATTTTGTTTATTTGAATAGGTTTGCGAACAATATTGGCTTGTGGTGTTAGTGTCAATAATCAATATAGTTTCACATTTAAATTAGCGTTGGTACTAATATACAAAATTTGTTGTTTTTCAAATATTTTAGCAATGGATAATGATGAAACCGACCAAATGATAACGTCACCTATAGAAAGATTTGAAATTCCATCACACGATGAGTATGATAGAGACAATATGGAAAATTTGATTAATGATGGCGAGGAAGGGTACGTTGAAGTACCCATCTCCGATGAGGAGTTGATAATTCTCTATGGAATTTTCCATCATTCAACGACGTCTCCGCTTTAATGAACCTTCTGGTTAATGGTGACCACGGGTCTCATACTAGCCAATTCAACACGAAAGAGCTTCGTGAATGGGGTATGTTTATGAAAAAGGAGTTGCTTATACATGCTTTTCGGAAATATCATATCAAACACCATCGTGAGTATCGCACTATAAATTCGGATACAAAACGAATAATTCTCGAATGTCGCGGGGGTAATGATAAATGTGAATGGGAACTATGAGCTTCAAAGAATAAAAAGGAGGGTATGTGGAGAATTATCAAAAACGAACATGACAAACATACGTGCGAGGTTGATATTGTCCGGCTTGACAACGTCCATTTCAACAAACATTTTATTGCAATGGACATAAAAGACTTAATAAAAGAGGATTTGAGATATTCTCCTAAGCAAGTGATGAAGTTAATGCTTTCAAAGTATGGGTACAAGATAATAACTTACATCAAAGCTTGGAAAACCGCCAAAAGACCTTTGTCTATTTATTTGGAGCATGGGAAGGATCGTTTGAAAAATTACCGGCATACATGTAGATTCTTCAAGAGAGTAATTCCGGTAGCATTGTTTAATGGGACAAATCGATGCTAGACTATGGCAATGTAAGCGTGAATAGGGTATTTTGGGCATTTGGTCCGACTATTAATGGCTTCACGCATTGTCGTCCTGTCATTTCTATTGATGCAACTCATTTGATCTCAGTGGAAAGCGATATTAATGATTGCGGTCACTTTCGACGCATAAAATGAGATTCTTCCTCTTGCTTATGCATTAGTAGAGAGTGAAAACATCGAGAGTTGGAAGTGGTTCATGACGTGCATTCGAAATGGCGTCACACAACGACAAGGATTATGCATTATTTCTGATAGGAATATTGGAATAATGCAAGTGATGGAAGAAGATGATTGGAAGCCACCTAAGGCTTATCACCGTATTTGCATAAGGCATTTTGCATCCAATTTAAATCAAAAGGTGAAGTGTATAGCCCATAGAGACTTGATTACCAACATTGCTAAGGAGAATCAGCAAATTAAGTTTCGTAATCGTTTTAAAGATTTCAAAGAGTTGTTGAAGGACAAGCCGGATGCCGTAAAGTGGTTGGAGAAAGTTAATCTGGAAATATAGGCTTTTGCTTATGATATTGGAGGTCGTAGATGGGGGTCTATGACGACTAACCAATCTGAATCTTTTAATCATGTGCTTATGCCTTGCCGTGATTTACCTATCACCGCTCTTGTCCACTTCACATTCAAGCAAGCGAATTCTTATTTTATCGAGCGACGTGATCGAATGATGGGTCACAACAAATACTTTGTTTCGATGATCGAGACCTTGAACAATACAAATCTTGTGAAAGCCGCACATAATGAGGTACAAATATTTGATCGGAGTAAAGGTATAGCATCCGTTCTTACCAAATCAAAATCACGTGCCCATAATGTTTCTATGGAAGCTAAGACTTGTGGTTGTGGAAAATGTGAATTGTTTCATTACCCGTGTATTCAAGCCTTAGCGGTGTGTGCACAAGAAGGATTATCCATTCGTGATTGCGTGGCATATGAATTTTCCACGCAAGCGTATGTGGACACTTGGGCACAAACATTTGATCCACAACCGGATATGACACATTGGAACGCTTATGTTGGACCGAAGCATATTCCAAATAAGCAATTCAAAAGAGCAAAGAGAGGAAGACATCCAACAAAGCGAAGACACAACGAAATGGATCAAGGGCGCGACCCAAGACCCGCGAACGTCCCATCTACTAGTGAGCAACTTCCTACAAAGCCAAAGAGAATCTTCAAGTGTTCGATATGTGGCGATGCCGGGCACACAAAGCGCTCTTATAATTCGGTTCCTATGGTGAATTAGGAGTTTATTAGGAGTTCACCTTTTTGTATGTCACTTTGTAAAAAGTTAACGCATTTCATGAATACAATTTGTAGCCATGGACATTATTTTAAATATAAGAAAGTTTATCTTAATTACTTGATATGAAACGACGAACTCATTTTGTGTTTACTTGTGCATATTAATATTTCATGTTACAGATATGCCACGACGCGCTCGTGATGAGTCGATGCATGATATGCCATCTCCATCAGCGAGCTTGGGTGGAGAGGATACATTGTTACCGGATGTATCACATATTGTTGATCCGGGCCCCATTGACACGACATTGCTTTATAAGCAGGACACTCATCGATCAAACCGCATTTGGGAAACATCGGTTAGTAATAAATTCAATTTCAATCATGTAATGGTAAGTATTTATAGTAATTATAGGGTAAGTACTTGTATTTAGATAATATAGCTTCTAACTGCAAGTTAAATATTTATACATGTCGCGTCACTAGTGCGCAATTGCAAGGCAATTGCTGGGTTGTTCTTTAAGACAACCAATATGGATACCAAGAGAGCACTGCATATTATGTTTCATGCCACTCATGCCGACCTTTTGAAAATTGGAGATGGTCGTGCTTTGGATGTTGATGTGACATCAATTCATATTGGCAGTGGTATGTGAATTTATTTTATTCCTGAATCATTGTTTGTACGCCTCTTATATCTAATTAGCCCTTTTTATGTCAATGTAGATTCGGATGAAGAAGTTCACTTTCCGCATACTACAAAGGAAGTTGGCCCTTCACAAGTGACTCAAGCAGATTCACAATAAGTCCAGTACGGATAGCATCTACATGCATTAGAAGAACAACACAGCATTACACTCCGTTATAAAATCTCGACATTCATGTATTTTGAGATATAACGATGATGATGTAACTTTTTGAAAGTGTTCGTTTATGTTTGATGTATTTATATTTTGTGGTGATGATTGGGGTAATGAATTGATATTGTGTTTGTGGACATGGTTATTATTTTACTTGTAAGATAGTCTGTAGGTTTATTGGGTTCATGATTAAACAAACTGTATTTTGATTCGTTTAAGGTCAAGGCACTGTCCAGGACAACGGTTGAACCTGAAACATACTAACCGCTCTCCTAAACAGCGGCTAATTCTCACGAATAATACTACCTTCTGAGTTGTAAGATTATATTAAACAGCCCTGGCAAATAGCAACTTAATTTGAGACAGCGGCTTATACCTGTGAACATATCAAGCCTCTGAGATGTATTAAACCGCCGTCCACAACAGTGGCTAACTTTTAGACGCCATTGGAGACATCGGCTTAGCCATGTGAACATACCAAGCCTCTGAGATGTATTAAACCGCCGTCCGCAACAGCGGCTAACTTTTAGACGCCATGGTTAACAGCGGTTTTGGCCTACTTGACAAGTTGTGTCCAATCAGATTTTTATTTTGGCTTAAATAGGCCACGAGGAGGAAATCGCTGTCCGGAAGAGCGACCTAAAACAAAGTAACGGCGCCTTATAAAACGTGATTAAATTGGGATTGAAAGTTGAGTAGAAAAGGAATGCAATATTGATTTTTGAGCATTTTAGAAAATTTTCCTTAATTTGTTAGGTCCATGTTGAACATGTTGTCTCGTATTCTTATGAAATTCAAAATGATTGTCTCACAACTTGCGAATAATTTGTTAGTATACCACAGCAAAACTCAGTCTAAGCAGTTTTGCAAAGTAGTTTTGGCTAGCCAATACTGAAATTCTGTCGTCTGTTCAAGACCATATACAGGTGGTGTTCTGACTGACCTTGAACACCTTACCAGACAGTAACAGGAACAAAGTAACGTAGGCACACCTATGTAATACCCAGTTCGGCAACCAGCCTACTCTGGGGGGCTTCCCACGCCCTAAAGGGTTGCAAATCTTATTAAAAAGCTTAGAGCTATAGATGATCTTACACATACAATCTCCCAAATGTAATCGCTTAGCCTCTAACACTTCTTGTTTTGTATTTGCGATCTCGGCTCCCTCTCGATCCCCTAAGTTCGAGACTCCCTCCCGAACCTTGCTGAAACCTCTCCCGAAGTTTCGTGCCTTCTCCCGAAGACAGACACGTTCTCTCGAATGCATAGCAACAAGTGGTGTGTGTGCAGCGTTAGTTCTACGGGCAGGTCTGAACAGCACACTGAACAGACCTGCCTCAGCGCCGATTAGTTTTCCGGTGTAGAAAACTATCCGGCCGTCGTCTCCTCCTCCTCCTCCTCGGCTTGAGTGTATGAACGTGTATAACTTCTCCAATAGACGACTTGTCTGATCACGAAACCCTAGTCGTGAATATATAGCCTTCGGTGGATTTCCAAATCAGTCCAAGATATCCTAGAAATTTTTTAGGAAATATTCCTAAATATTCTCTAGATATCTTATCCAATCTCCATGTGATCTTCTGCATATATTTCTTCTTGATCACATCATGCTGAGATATCTTGTTATGATCTTAAATATTCAGTTCCGACTTTTTGTCAACCGAGTCCAGCTTTCATTATCTTCGATATATAGAATTTTCCAGATTAGGAAACTTCCGTGCTTCTGTTTTCTGCTGTATGCGAGTTCCAATATTCGGTTGAACAGAGATTGACTTCTGCTTGAACACTCTGAAGACGTTTTGCCAAAACCTATGCCACACGTAGGAACAACAATCTCCCCCTGGCATTTTCGGCAAAACCAAATCATCTAGTTCTAACTACCTAGACTTCAGAGACCGTACTCAGTAAGATTGAGGAGGAACAAGTCTCACTCAAATTTACTCCCCCTTTTTGCCACAAAATCGGCAAGGAGGGTTCTAAAATACTAGTTCAACGTAATACAAGTACGAAAGAACTGAAAACAGTACGATAGTAGCAGTGTTTAATTTTCAGGACATATAAATTGTAGCCATAACCTTTATGCGGAGGAGTCCTCTTCAGTCTCGTCTTCTTTCGCCTCAGCCTCGCGCTTTCCTAATGCCACGTCACCCCTTTAATTTGGTCCAATCAGTGCCCTTCTTCTTGATTGCTCTAACGGCTTAATGTAGATCACCTTGCGTGCCTCAAACCATGGAAAGTCTGAATTTAAATTAATGTTTTGTCACGTACCATCTCTCTGTTCCAGCTCTCTTCTTTGAAAGGTCAGCCCAACTGATTAGCTGGTGTTCGGCTTCTGGCTGACCTTCGCCTGGGACAGTTAGTTGTTGACAACACATAGACCCAAAGAGGATCTAAGTGTCTCAAACTGAGTGGCATCCAGCGGCTTGGTAAAGATATCAGCTAGCTGCTTGTCTGTCATCACATGGGCGGTCATGAGGATATCCCATGCCTCCTTAGCATCCTCACATTTAACAATCAGTTTGAATATATTCCCATCCAATCCAGAGAATATTGCGTTCATAGCCTTTGAGTTCCCTACAGTAGCCTTTTCGTCTGCGTTGGTCCACACTGCTTCAGGTTTAAGCACCATTATTCCTTCAGGATTTGCCATAAGGCACGGTATCAATCCAACTAACATAGCTCTCCAAGCCTTATCATCAACGAATTTAAAAAATGCCTTCCTCTTAGTACTCTGCCCTTCCTTCACACTCATCTTGAACAGTCGACAGATCACACTCTATATGTCGAGTGTCTGCTCTGATACCAATTGAAATTATGTCGTCTGTTCAAGACCAGATCCAGGTGGTGTTCACACTGACCTTGAACACCTTACCAGATAGTAAGTGGAACAAAGTAACGTAGGCACACCGATGTAATACCCAGTTCAGCAACCAACCTACTCTGGGGGGCTTCCCACGCCCTAAAGGGTTGCAAATCTTATTAAAAAGCTTAGAGCTATAGGTGGTCTTACACTTACAATCTCCCGAATCTAATCGCCTAGCCTCTAACACTTCTTCTTTTGGATTTGCGATCCCGCTCCCCCTCTATCCCCTAAGTTCGAGACTCCTTCCCGAACCTTGCTGAAACCTCTCGCGAAGTTTCGTGCCTTCTCCCAAATGCGTAGCAACAAGTGGTGTGTGTGTGCAACGTTAGTTCCACGTGCAGGTCTGAACATCACACTGAACAGACCTACCTCAGCACCGATTAGTTTTTCGGTCGTCGTCTCCTCCTCGGCTTGAGTGTATGAACGTGTATAACTACTCCAATAGATGACTTGTCTGATTAGGAAACTCTAGTCATGAATATATAGCCTTCGATAGATTTCCAAATCAGTCTAAGATATTCTAGGAAATATTCCTAAATATTCTCTAGATGTCTTATCCAATCTCTATGTGATCTTCTGCATATACTTCTTCTTGATCACGTCATGCTGAGATTTCTTGTTATGATCTTGAATATTCAGTTCCGACTTTTTGTCAACCGAGTCCAGTGAGGAGTCGTATTTATACGACTCGTCGAATCAATTAATCCCATGTATTTCGACACTTTATTATGCGAACGTTTACTTTTTAGTATGGTTTTGCATTTCAGGTGTTTCGGAAGCTTTAGGAGCAAACGCGCATAAAAGACGGCATTTAATGCCAAAAACACCACAATGGCAGATCAAACCTTCGGACGTTCGGCGGAGTGCTAGGAATTGACCACTGATCAGAAAAATACGAGCTACATGTCATTACGTAGCTGACTCAATTCCCTACAACTCTCTAGTTCACACCAAGAGCATCCGAGGTCATTTGGATGGTCGAATCGAGAGCCGAAGCCAAAGCTGGCGCGCAGAATGGGTGAACTGTCTCCGAAAGGATCACGGACCGTGTGCATTTTAAGTGCGCTGATAAAATGTTCATAGTCCGCGGAGCTAATATGTGCATCGTCCGCGGCTGACGTCAGCAAAATCGGGATTTGGAAGCCTGGCCCAAAAACGAAATAGGAAACACAACTCAAAAATTAGGTTTTCTGGGCAGAGAGAGCAGCAGTCGATCAATTCCCAGTTTCGAAGAATCAGACGAAGTAGCTCGAGAGAAGAACAAGCTTTCAACAAGTGAGAAGACATTCATCTACTTTCATCATTCATACTATCTCGTGTTTTTATTCCCATGGATATGAGTAGGTAAATTCTTTGTTCAGTTTAGGGTTTCGTATTTTGTGAACACGTTTTGAGATTCTTGTTCTTAATGCAATTCTATATTTCGCTAGTTCTTGCGCTCATGCGTATGAATTAACCTGTGAGACTAAGTGGAAGCTTTGTCGCAAAGCTTAGTCGAGCAGCTAATTCTTATTGTTAACACCTACTGGATACTTTGTCGTAAAGGTAGATAGTAACACCTAGAACAAATAATACCTTTGTCGGATTATTTGGTTTAGGGAAGAACTAGAAGTCTAACACCTTTGTCGGGTTTGATTGTGGTGTATCACCTTTGCCGGGATACTTAGGGTTGTTACCTTTGTCGGAACAACCACACTTCGAAATATAAGATTGATCTCTAGATATCTGTGATAAGCGTGTTGCAATAGAAACCCTAGACTGAATACTCTCTCTGACTGACAAAACCTGTTCTTGACTGTTTGCTTTTGTGCATTCACAATCAATTACTCACAAAAACCTCCTCTTAAATTGTTCACAGTTACAGCTTCAACGCACCAGCTCTCTTGGGTTCGACCCTGCTTGCCGCTAGCCAGTTTCTTGCAGGAGAAATATAAATATTAAACTTGACGCGTCAGACGACGCGCGTCATCCAGCTTTCGTTATCTACGATATGTAGAATTTTCCAAATTAGGAAACTTTCGTGCTTCTGTTTTCTGTCGTACGCGAGTTCCAATTTTCGGTTGAACAGAACTTGACTTCTGCTTGAACACTCTGAAGACGTTTTGCCAAAACATATGCTACACGTAGGAACAACAAATACAATGTGTCGAAAAGTGGTATATAAACGATGTAAGCCTAATATCTTGACAGCATTCGTGCATATAATTAAGAATTTCCCTCAAAACCGCTTCAGAGCAATTACACGACCGAATCAATACATTTCCTGCTCTTTACCACAATAGTAGACTTTTAAGTTTCAGATACACATATTTTTTGTGTTTTGTTTTTGTTTGAGCTAAATAAGTATTGCTCCGAACAAACACAAGGACTTTAAAAGTTGTAAAAATTATCAACTAAAGGGTGTTAGTTATAAATAATTTAGTGGAACAACAATAATACGCTTTGGAATAAATTAAATTCAAATGAAATAGAATGTACCGTTAGATACTTGAATATATGTGAAAGCGTAACTTCTTATATTGTGTTCAACGACGGGCCTACGAACATTAAACAGGGAGTCTTACTTGCACCTTATTTACGTAACAGCTGGGAGAGGAGTGCTCAAATGAGAACCCCTCTTTTTTCGAGAACCTTAAGAACCCCTTCGTTATGCACTTTTGAAAATGCACCAATTTTTGACTAAGTGCGAGGTTGATTTTGCTTACATCGATATCATGCTAAGTCACGTGCCTATGTGGCAACTTAAACTAAGGCACCGCTGGACACAACGACATAGGAAAAAGACGCTTCTAGTGACAACGCCCTAATGGTGTTCAATAAGTCAGAACTTACTCAGTTTCTCTGGGCAAAAGCGCTACTGAGGACAGCACCCAAAAAAATCAGCACAAACTTTAGGTGTTGTTAAGGACAGCGCCTACCTGTTTCAGGTTTTGGCGCTGTCCGCAACATCGCTTAAACATAAAATGTTTGTACTCACAAACTGTTCCAACACTCTTACCCAAAATAACCTGCAAACAACATCTGAAAAATACAACCATGTCTAATACACCAACAAATCCACCAAATTCTCTCCACCAAAACTTAACAACACAAGTTCCAAAAGTCACATGATGGTCACATGTAACATAATTCACATGATTACAAATGACAATACATAAATTTTATAGTTTACAAAAAATAGCTAGCTATCAAGATCCCGACGTAAAACGATTGGGTGACCTTCTAGCGCGTGAACTAACCCTCAGAGTTGAAGTCCTTTGTGACTCCGCTTGAGTAACTTGAGAAGGGTTGCCGACTTCGTAGGTATCTTTTGGCAAGTCGACCCCTTCATCGGAGTCTACATTTACCAAAAAAATACAAGTTAGGTATAAAAGACATAAGGACATAAATAAACGATTCGGACTGGTTAGTCGTCATAGACCCCATCTTCTGCCGCCTGTATCATAAGCCAAAGCCCATTTTTCCGCATTAACTTTGTCCAACCACTTTACCGCATCCGGCTTATCCTTCAACAACTCTTTCAAATCTTTAAAACGATTAAACAACTTTATTTGCTGATTCTCCTCGACATTATTGGTAAGTAAGTCTTTGTGGGCTGTACACTTCGCGTTTTGATTGAAATTCGAGGAAAAGTGTCTTATACAAATACGGTGATAGCTCTTGGCGGGGACCAATCCTCCTCTTCCATCACTCGCATTATGGCAATATGCCTATCTGAAATAATGCATAATCCATCACGTTGTGAGACGCCACTTCGAATGCACGTCATGAACGACTTTCAGCTCTCGATGTTTTCACTCTCTTTTAATGCATAAACAAGAGGAAGAATTTGATTCTCTACGTCCAAACCAACTGCAATCATTAAAACACCATTCCACTTCCCGATCAAAGGTGTCGTGTCGATAGAAAAGACGGGACGACAATGCTTGAAGCCACTGATAGCCGGTGCAAATGACCAAAATACCCGATTCACCATCACTTTCCCACTCTCTAGTGTTGAAGTGTCCCAATGAATAATGCTACCGGGATTGGACTCTTTGATCATATCTATGTATGCCATTAGTTTTTTTGAAGGATTCTTCCCAATCTCCATATGTAAATAATGCTTTTTGTCGGGATTTCCAAGCCTTCAAGTAAGAAATATTATACTCATACTTATCTCGCATTTAAGCTTGCACCGCGTAAGGGGAAAATCTCAGCTTCTCTTTAATTAATATTCTTATGTCCATTCCAATAAAGAGTTTGTTGAAATGGACATTGTCATGATGGAAATATCAACCTCGCACGTGTGATCTCCTTTATATTTGGTTATTCTACGCATGCCTTCTTTTTTCTTCTTCAAAGCTCGTAGTTCTCATTTGCATTTATTCTTGCCTCCCGACATTCAAGAATCATTCGTGTTGGGTGACAAGCGTATTTTTAACCCTTTATAGTCGTAAAATTATGAGTTTTAGGGGTCTAATTGCAGTCAAACAAAATTTATAAACCTTGGTAAGCCAAGGGTCGATCCAAGGAACAGGTGTGTGAATACTAGCAAACAAGTGACCTATTTAGCTATGCCGATTAACAAGGGGTTTTGTTGTGGTGAAAAATAACAGAATTTAAATAGCAGAAAAATAAAGGTTTTGAACTTGATCAGAGAAAGAATTCCATAATCATACTTCACCCGTGCCAACCCTACTAATCATGCAATCATGTCATATAAATTATTCATGCTATCGAATATGGAAATAAACCGAAATAACACTAGACAAGCCGCCCATTCACGGATCATTGTCTAGATTAATCTCAATCGTTGAACGCCGCCCATCCACGGATTATCAACGATCTCGATTATTAAACTTAGGGTTTTTCAGACGAAAGTCAACTTTCCTATTAATTCATGTACTACCATTGTAGCTACCATGACCTAACATCAATTTCATGCAATCCGATTAATACCTAGGACCCATCCATCTTTCGGTAATTAACCTAAATACGTTCTAGCGTGCAAACATCTCATTCAATGTAAAACTTGCAAGAACGATAAATTTAAGCACAATGAAATTGAATATTCGAATCGCATAAATAAAAACGTTTAATTGATCACATGAAGAGTTGGGTACATAGCACGGGATCCGTAGGATCCCAGAATAAGAAGACTACTCACTATTCATGGTAAGTTAACCAAAAACAGTGTATAAAGAAATTAAGGATGAGGAAACCGTAAAGACGCGGTGGCTCGTTGAATCCTCAATCTCGCGATGATCTCTGTCTTCTCCCAAGTTAGGGTTCTTCAATCTCTATTAAAGCACAGACTTTAATCTGGTCGAATTTTCCTTTTATAGCTTGCCCAAAAAGGCCAAAAGCCCAAAAAAGATTTTTGGAAATAAGTTGATAATTCTGTCGCCGACGGTACCGTGACATCCGAACATGTCACGGTAGTCACGGCATGCTCCAAAAGCTACTGAGTTGAAAGGGTGCCGTGACACCCGTGACACATAGACATGTCACGGCATAGGCGAAAACACACTGAGCCATATGGGTGCCGTGACACCCGTGACATATAGACATGTCACGGCCTACCTGAGATCGCCCAATTCCTTCTGTATAAAAACCCTACCGTGACACCCGTGACACTAATGAGATGTCACGGTAGTCACGGCCCTTCTTTGGTGCAGAGCTCTTTTCGGTCTTTTTCGTCGATCTTTTCGTTCTTTCGACACTTTGGGTCCATGAAGTGATGATATATCTTTTTGTCCTGAAACACTAGAGAAAGACATTAAAAAGGGACAATTTACCGGGAGAACGAGTGTTATCCTTCATCGGATGTAGTGAATAATTAGTTAAAATATTGACTGATCAAAACACTCCACACTTAGGATTTGTTCGTCCCGAACAAATGTCGAACGAATGGCAGAATAAATGCGCAGAATACACGCATGCGCAATCCAACAACCATACGTTCCTAAGCTACCCACTCAAGTGTCATGTGATCAAACCTAGCTAAAATGAAAATAAAAAGATAACTCACTGTCGTAGAGGACACGAATGCATTTAGCCTATGCATCAAGCCTTTAAACCTATAGGCTGCCCTAGTAGGACGAGTATAGTCTCGTGAAGGTTTTCAGGAATGAGACTACCTACAAGTCCCCTGTACAACTAACTAACGTGTATACATGAAATGATGCTCAATGAGTCACAGTAAAGTCATGTCATACCTCGGATTCATTGTGTTACCTCGACTTCAAGTCAAACATCTTCATCAAAGTTGTCAGACAATCATCGATTAAACGAGTTATGCATTCAAACAGTCAGTACACACGGCTAGCAAACGACTAATCACATGTTCTAAATAGTTCTATAGCAACATAATAAGAACATGAATAGTTACACAAAACATGCTCGCCATTCACTTATGCTATCTAGGGATAGTCCACGGGCTCTTGGCGCAAAGCTCATTCTCAAGTGCCAAGGACTAGGCAGCTTGGCCTTAAGGATTTTTCTGAAAAAATAGTACGAAAATCACATTGAAATTTCAGTGCAAGCACGAGGATCGTCCCTTAGTTTCTAGTACATGAATTTGCAAGACAAGTCATGATTTGCACGCATTGAGAAGATGGAATTACACTACATCAAGCAAAAGGGGGCAGAATGTTTTCAAAAATTTTCCCATACACAAGGGGTGACTTTTCTCACTTTGCCTTTGGTATTATTTTTCTATTTTTTTTCTATACACAAGGGGTGACTTTTCTCACTTTGCCTTTGGTATTTTTCTGCTCCTTTTTTTTTCTTCAAAAACAACTAAGCTTGGGGTCAATTTTTCACCCTCTTTTGAAAATTCAGAACTTTGTTCTTGATTGAAAACATTGAAAACCATTTTTTTTTTCTAACTCCACACTTAAAGCTCGACATAGTGTATGAATAAAGGCGGGTGCATGCAAATCACAACAAGTATAGAGAAGCACGTACTAGTACTAAGATCACCTAGAAAAAGAGATGCAATTTAAGTTTTTGACATTTTGCACCGGTGCCTACTAATATCAAGTCTCAAACATGCTTCAAGAAATACGTAAAACACGTGATAGGCAAAGGCTAGCAATGAAACTATTTCAAGTCCTAGACTTCAAATCCAAAAAGAATGACAATCAGTCAAGGAGTATCGTAGAAAACGAGGATTTCAATCGCAGTACATAGACAGTTGAGCATATGCAAGAGTGAATGTGATATGTGATGTGTGTGACTATGCGCTACCCACTCCACACTTAAAATTTGGGCTTAGTCCCTAAGCGAAGAAATAAAAGAAAAGCAAAGGCGCATGGGAACTTCCCTCGTGTGTGATGACTTGATATCCATGGAGATTAAACGATGCCCGGGGAGTGAAATGCGACTCGTGAGCTGGTAGAAATAGAGATAAAAGCATAAAGCTGCACGAGTTATAGATTAGCATCGATAATGGAGGGTAGGCAAAAACAGGAAGTGCCAAATAGAAGGTACGATAAATGATGCGAGCAAAATATAGATCATAAAACACATCTCAAGCAACAACTATCATGTAGAAGGAAAAATCATGGCAAAAGGTCAGCGTACAATATGAGAGTCATGAAAGCACAACAACTAACAAAAACAACCAAACGTGAAGAGGATAAATGCATAAGGAGCTAAACAGCGCCATCGTCCGCAGCATCATCAATACCAAAAAGGTCCGATGTATCATCGGAGTCCTCAGCATCGTGAGAAGGACCGGCCTCATCGTCATTGCGGGTAGGAGGCATGTGGGATGGTGGAGGAGGATAATCTGTGAAGCCCTGATGCCGAAAAGAAGATATCATTGCGTCTTGTGCCCACTGCTGGCCTGATCTCTGAAATATGAAAAATCGGCGATGAGCTGGGCTTGGCCCTGGAGAAGTCGACTCTGTTATCCGACCATCGGCATCTGATTAGCCATTATCTGGCACTGGTACGCTAAGATCTGATTATGCGTCTCTATCATCTGGTTCTGCTGCGCGAAAAGTCGCATCTAGGTGGCCTCCAGGCGCGCGAAGCGCTTCTCGAAGGTGCTCAAGAGCTGGGTATCATAAGGTGGCTGCGGGGAGGGGTCTGCTCAGCCACTGGAGGAGTTGGCTGAGGCTGAGGTGCTAGAGCAGTCACTGGAGGCTCCTGTGCCTCATGACCATCATCGTCCTCAGGCTGAGGCTCACCGCCCCTAGCACGCTCGAGTGTCCTCTGTCTGCTCTCAACCCGGCGACGCTTCTTCCCACGGGGAAGCTCGTCCCGATGCTGCCACTCACGGTCTCGATTAATCATTCTAATGTCGACCAGCTTGTCGGTGTCCAGGACAAATCTTTCTGGCATCGGGAGTTGACTGAATTCCCATCCTAGCAACGCAGCGATAAGAGTGACAAATAAACCACCGCCTAAAGCAAGGTTCTTGTCCAGAACCGAGCCCCAAAATACCATCTGGCCGGTGAGAATCTGGAAGAAATCAACCGGGCGGAGGCGGTCCATGGATTTCATGACGTCGAGTTCGGGATTACCAATATTCGTGACACCTTCGCCACGTGGAAATATACTCATGGCAACTAGACGATGCACCACCTTCCATAGCTTGTTCTTGATACACGAAGAAGGCCAACTGGACGTGAAATAGCAGTCAAAGCCGGATATGGCTTTCCAGAATTCATAGCGATCCTCATCATTGTATTGACCACAAAATCCCTCCAAAGGGAATCCCAACACTGTGCAAACCTCGGCCTTAGTCATAGTGTAACTTCGGCCACCGAGAATGAATTTCCAATGGGTAGCCTGATTCGGACTTCCCGAATATTCAAATGTTACTAGAAATTCCTTTAAAACTCTAGGATACGTGGGTGCCGGTTGAGCGAACAAAATATCAAGGCCAGAGGCCGCAAACAATTCACGACAACTATCCAAAAACCAAAGGAGAGTAATGTACCATGGTCAGGGACCAAGGTAGGTTTTAGCTTCTCTACCGAGATGATGTCTCTGTATTGGTTTGCTTTTTCCAGCGAAAGATATGAAGGGCGATGAGCCGGGTAGGCCCTTTGGCGAGGAGGTTGGCC
Organism: Rhodiola chrysanthemifolia; assembly: GCA_033675395.1. NCBI lineage: Eukaryota > Viridiplantae > Streptophyta > Magnoliopsida > Saxifragales > Crassulaceae > Rhodiola > Rhodiola chrysanthemifolia. The sequence continues at coordinate 39,068,989 of CM066204.1, forward strand.
GGCCTGTGCTGGTGGTGCTGGGGCATTCTGAGCAGTCCGGGACGAGGAGGGGGCAGCTGAGCGACTGGATTTCCTAGCCATGATTCTGAATTCGAATTTGGGGAATTTTGGGGCTAGGGTTCGGAACTTTGGAATTGGGGTTGTAGGGCTTCGGTTGAGGATGGGCGGACGGAAGAAGAGATTACGGCGAGGCAATTTGAACGGCTAGAGTAGCTGGGGCTGGTCGGCGAGTCGCGGCGTCGAGAGAAGAGCGGTGGAAAACTTTCAATTTCTGAAATCCCGATCTGACTTATATTTTTTTTTTGTATATTCAAACCTACCGTGACTGCCGTGACATCCCAGTATGTCACGGGTGTCACGGCACCCCAGAAAGTCACCGACTGAAACCCTGCCGTGACTGCCGTGTCATCCAAGTATGTTACGGATGTCACGACACCTCCGAAAGTTGCTGCCAAAATACCCTGCCGTGATAGCCGTGACAAATCCATAGTGTCACGGGTGTCACGGCACCCCTGAAAATCTCTGCTGATTTAACCTACCGTGACAGTTCCATGGTGTGGCGGGTGTCACGACACCAATAATCCCCAGTGTAAATATGTTGTTGTCACCCCTGTTTTCTGGTCTGAGCGCGACACACTCCACACCTAGATTCCTGCAATGGTCACACACAACCGAAACTTACAGCGCGCGTTACTCCCCGAAGAGGCCTAGTTTAACGTCTTGGCGAGACATAGCTGAGGAGGTTGGTGGTACTAGAAGCATTCTCGGGGAGTCTTTAGCTAAGATCCCTCCCCGAGAAGTAGGTTATCGTCAACGCCTTCAGGAGGTGTCAGATGCTTTAGTACGTGGTAGGCGTATGGCGTTGCCCGCTCACCACCATAGATTTGCCTCCCTCAATGCTAAGCTCTAAGTGGCCGTCTGGATATGCCCGTTCCACTGTATAAGGGCCACTCCATTTAGTGCGCAGCTTCCTCGGAAATAATCTAAGGCGAGAGTTGTAGAGAAGAACTCGCTCGCCTTCATTGAATTCTCTGCGCACTATGCATTTGTCGTGCCATTTCTTTGTCCTCTCTTTATAGATGCGAGCATTTTCGTAGGAGTCTAATCGGATCTCATCGAGCTCGTGTAGCTGCAGCAGTCGCTTTTCCCCAGCTGCTTTCATGTCCATGTTCAGCTCTCTAATAGCCCACAGAGCTTTATACTCGAGTTCGACTGGTAGATGGCATGTTTTTCCATAAACAAGTCTGAAAGGACTCATTCCGATAGGATTTTAAACGCAGTTCTGTATGCCCACAGTGCGTCATCTAGCTTGGACGCCCAGTCCTTCCTGTGGCTCGAGACTGTCTTTCCCAGTATGCTCTTGATCTCTCAGTTAGAGATCTCTACCTGCCCACTGGTCTGCGGGTGATATGGAGTGCCCACTTTGTGATAGACACCGTACTTCTTCAGCAGTGTCTCGAAATTTCTTTCCTTGAAGTGGGAGCCTCCATCACTGATAACGGTTCTGGGAACGCCAAACCGAGGGAATATGACCTTCTGAAACATTTTAATAACCACCTTGGCGTCGCAAGTGGGAGTAGCCATTGCTTCCACCCACTTGGAAACATAGTCGACTGCTACCAAGATGTACTGATTTCCATAAGAAGGTGGGAATGGTCCCATGAAGTCGATTCCCCAAACATCGAATAAGTCCACTACGAGAATGCTCTGCTAGGGCATCTCCTGCTGCTTTGAAATATTTCCAGTCCTATGGCACTTATCACAAGCTTTAACGATTTCGTGGGAATCCTTAAACAGAGAGGGCCAAAAGAATCTGGACTGCAGACCTTCGTAGCTATTTTCGAACCAGCCCCGTGTCCATTGTATCGTGATGAATGGCAGCGCTCTAGGATCCATACTATCTGGTCCTCGTCGACACACGTCCTATAGAGACCGTCAGCACATAATCTGTATAGAAAAGGGTCATCCCAAAAGTACCTCTTTGCATCGGACAGAAATTTCCTCTTCTGGTTGTGCGATAGGTCAGGAGGAATGATACCGCAGGCCAAGTAGTTGACGAAATCTGCGTACCATGGTGCAACGTTCACATCTACACTCATGAGCTGCTCACCTGCTAGAGAGTCAGTCATCGGGAGTTTGTCCTCTTTGCGGTCGAGCCCTCGTAGCTAGAGACGTGACAGGTGATCTGCAACCAGATTTTCAGCTCCCTTCTTGTCTCTAATCTCGATGTCAAATTCTTGGAGGAGGAGAACCCAGCGAATTAGTCTAGGCTTTGAATCCTTCTTGGACAGCAAATACTTGATTGCGGCATGGTCAGTGTACACTATGGCTTCGAACCTATCAGATTTTGCCGAAACTTCTCAAAGGAATAAATAATGGCGAGCATCTCTTTCTCAGTCGTAGTGTAATTTGCTGCTGCACCGGCTAGGACTTTACTCGCATAGTAAACCACGTGTAGCTTCTTGTCAATGCGCTGCCCTAGGACTGCTCCTACTGCGAAATCACTAGCATCACACATTAGTTCAAATGGCAGCTCTCAATCAGGAGGCTGCACTACAAGAGCAGAAGTAAGAGCAGATTTCAGAGTGGAAAGCATTAAAACATGATTCATTGAAATTAAATTCAGCTTCCTGGCATAGTAGATCAGTGAGTGGCTTTGCTGTCTTCGAGAAATCCTTGATGAAGCGCCTGTAAAATCCTGCGTGCCCAAGAAAGCTCCGGATTCCTTTCACATCTCTTGGTGGGGGCAGCTTTTCAATCACCTCCACCTTTGCGCGATCGACCTCGATGCCTCGGTTGGAGACCATATGTCCCAACACAATACCTTCCTGCACCATAAAGTGAAACTTTTCCCAGTTTAAAACCAGGTTAGTGTCAACACAACGACGAAGAACATCAGTAAGGTTAGAAAGGCACGAATCAAACGATGAGCCATACATCGAAAAATCATCCATAAATACTTACATGGTATTTTCTAAAAAATCAGAAAAAATGGCCATCATACAATGCTGAAAAGTGGCTGGTGCATTGCAAAGACCGAAAGGCATGTGTCTATAAGCAAATGTGCCAAAAGGGCAAGTGAAAGTGGTCTTCTCATGGTCCTCGGGGTGTATAGGGATCTTAAAGAACCCACTATAACCGTCGAGGTAGCAGAAAAACTTATGCTTCGCAAGACGCTCTAACATTTGATCGATAAAAGGCAAAGGAAAGTGATCCTTACGAGTAGCCTTATTCAATTTCCTATAATCAATGCACATACGCCAACCAGTCACAGTACGAGTAGGAATCAAATCATTATGCTCATTACGTACAATAGTCAAACCTCCCTTCTTAGGGACAACGTGCACAAGGCTTACCCACTCACTATCAGCAATAGAATAAATGATGCCAGCATCCAATAATTTCATAATTTCCTTTTTCACTACATCATTCAGTTTAGGATTCAAAAGTCGCAAGGCGTCCCTAGTGGGCCTGGCATCGCCCTCTAGATGGATTCTATGCATGCACATATCTGGGCTAATCCCCTTAAGATCGTCAATTGAATAACCTAGGGTTGGCCTATGCTGTCTCAGGACATCTAGCAATTTCTAGGTCTCTACATCAGTCAAGGATGCATTCACAATCACCGGGTAGGTCGAGTTAGGGCCAAGAAATTCATACCTGAGACTTGCAGGTAGAGGTTTCAGCCCTACCTTGCAAGGTTCCTTACCTGAGTCGGCGTTCTGTTCAGCTTCAGCTGCTCCCTCAATGCTCACTGCGCATATATCCATTGGTATTGGGCAGCCTGGTACAACTCTGTAAGACTCAATAGAGGTCAGTGTAATAAAGTCGTTGATGGCGCGTATTTATACGATTCATCGAATCAGCTAAACCCACCAAATTAGACATTTGATCATACGAACAAGTGCTTGTTAATGCCATTTTGTGTATATAGGCATTTTGGAGTCTAAAGAGGAAACACGCTTAAAAAGGGAGAATTGTGCCAAAAAGCATGCCAAGTCATTTCTGGCCGAGAAGTCTCGACCATGGACCAAGAAACCTCAGCCGGGTCCGAAGAAATGATCGCCCAGGCCGCGCCCCGCGCACCAGCCGAGCTGTCAAGCACTGAATTCAAGTTACCCGGGCAAACGAGCTGATCTGACAAATCCACCTCGAGCAAACTAATCAAAATGACAAATAAGGTGGACAATGTCGGAAATCCAAGAAGAATGCTCGAGCCGATTGGCAGTTGGCCCGATTCCAAAGCAAAAGCCCCGCGCGCATAGGCACCGAAATCAAGTCGCTCGACCAGACAGGCGAATCTGGCAAATCTGGCTCGACCAAGTTGTTCTAAATGTCAAATGACTCGGATGATCTTACTTTCCAGGCAAAACGCCCGAGTGGATCCAGCTCAAGCCCGCTCAAGGCCAAACTAGGGCAAATCCGGCCATTTTGGGATTCCGGCCAGATTCCAGCAAAACGACTCCGACCATTAGGCTTAGAATCTCCTCAGGATTGCAGAACCACCTCTCAAAGGCTAAGAACCGAAGTCCTAAATTTTGACCCAAGTCGGTTCAATTGAGCTACTACTAAACCCTCTCGGTTGGGTTTCCTTTGGCCTTTGGAAGGAGCTAGCTCAAAGGCGGCTGACCTTTGGGAAGAGCCAAGCTCCAAAACGGCTGGCCTTTGGGGAGAATCAAGTCCAAGTGGGTTTGCTTTTGGGATATTTCCATGCCATAAACTTAGCCCCCAAGTCTTCCTTTTCCTATAAATAGAGGCATTGGCCTTAGATATCAAACATGTACATATTAGGAAGTTGAGAGCTTATCTCTCTTCTTCACACCTCAATACAAACACACAATTTCCTCAAAGTTGTTACTTTTGTCCGAATTGCTCTCTTGTTGTTCTTGAATTTTACTTTCCAAAACCTTTACTTTTCTTGTCTTTGTTTTCAAAACCATTTACTTTTCTAAGCACCTAGCTATGGTATCCACTTCTATGGATATTCGTAGCTAAACCCTTCATTCGGTTGAAGGGGTGTGCTTGTATCATGCAAACGTTTTAGACCCTTTTCTTAACGCTTCTATTATGTTCAAACTTGTTCTATGTGCCATATATTAGGTGAGAACATCATGGTTGAGTGGAGGCTCGAAAGAGCAAAGCTCTTCCATGGGGTTCGTGAGCATACATGGTTAAGTGGAGGCTCGAAAGAGCAAAGCTTTTCCATGGAGTTCAACCTCTTTAAAACACCACTTGGTTAATCGGAAATGATTGATCAAGTGGATGCACATGGGCTAAGATACTTAGAAAGGAGGAATTAGCCTAACTAGAACAAGTGTTCTATGTCTTGAAAAGGACTAGACGGTGTGGCAAGTCGAGTGCTAGAAATGGCCTTGATACATCTTTGAACACTTAGAACGATCATTAGAGGTCGATGATGAGCGAACTATGATACAAGGCCCCTAAAACCGAATCCTTCTCTCAATCAAAACATCACTTGTCATTTTACTTTCCGTCTCAATATCAACTGTTTACTTTCAGTACCATTTATTTTCAGTCTTTACATTTCCGTACGCTTACTACAGACTTGCTCAATGTCAATCCAACATAACTTTGGCACGTATTGCGCTTGAAACACAGCGTGCGACAAACCAAAAGTATGTTGTTTGGTTGATTTTGAACTCGACTGTTCCAGCACTTTACTTTTCAGTATTTACTTTCAGTTCTGTATTTACTTTCCTTACTTTCAGTCATTTACTTTCAGTACTAAAACCACAACCAACCCCAATCGCACTTACATTTCTGTACAAAATCCTCAAAGAACAACTATCCACCAATTCCCTTGGGTTCGACCCCTACTTACCGCTTTACTACCCAATAGTGAAGTCACAAGTAGTGGACTTATAAATTAATTTTGCACATTGCCTCACGACAAGGCTCTGTCAGTCGTCAACATCAGCAGAGTCCAATACATCACAGTCAGCTAAAAGACTAGGACTCTTGCACATATCAGGCAAATAAAAGACAACACGTTCACTGCCCACTCGCAAAGCTATAGACCCTCTATCCATGTCAATGACTACCTTAGCCGTGTAAAGAAATGGTCTACCAAGTATAATCGGGATATCTATGTCCTCCGAGATCTCTAACACTATAAAATCAGCAGGGATGTAAATATTCTTCACCTTGACATGTACATCCTTTAGAATCCCTTTCGGGAGTCTACAAGAACGATCCGCAAGGCGAATAGAGATATTCGTAGGACAGAGATCACCCAAATTCAGTTTAGCATACAAAGAATATGGCATGTTAGACACACTAGCACCAAGATCACATAGAGCACGGCGAATAGTAATACCACCAATATCACAAGGGATAGAAAAACTCCCTGAGTCCTTAAGCTCAGGCGTCATAGGCTGGTGCATGACAGCACTACACTCCTCACTCAGAGCCACTGTCTCGGTCCCTTCAATCTTTCTTTTCCCAGTCAGAATTTCCTTCATGAATTTGGCGTAGGTAGGAATCTCAGTGAGTGCGTCGGTGAGGGGCATGGTGATGTAAAGAGTGCGAATCTTGTCCACGAACTGCATGAATTCTTTATCCCTCTTTTTAGCCACCAGCCGCTGAGGGAATGGAACAGGCGATCTATAAGGTGCTGGCTCCACTGTCTGTGTAGAATTTTCAGCTCAGTTTTCAGCTTCCTGTGATGTTTCCTCTTCAGCGGGTGTAGGATCAGGTGCTGATCTTGTAGCTGGAGATCGAGTGGTCGGAGCTGGTAGCATCTCAAGCTATTTTCCTCCTCGGAGTGTGATGGCATTCACCGATCTAGGATTTGGATCTGCCTTCGATGGGAGCTTCCCGTGCTCTCTATTTGCTGAAGTAGCTTGCTGAGCAATCTGAGTTTCCAGCATTCGATTCTGAATGGCGAGCTGCTCTACGGTCCTTCAAAGTTCTCGTACCTCAGTTGTTGTTTCCTCAGACGTCTTTCGCTGTTCGGTTATGAAGCTAGCTAGCATGGCTTCAATGTTTGACGCTGATCCGAAATTCTGGTCTCGCTGTGGCTGAGGTGGATTGTTATAGTTCCCTTGGTTCTTATTTTGCTGTGGTTGGGGCTGGTTGTTTTACTGCGGTCTCGGCTGGTAAGGAGCATTATTCTGGGGCTGCTGAGCTTGATTGTTGTATTGGCCTCACGGCTGGTACGGTGCATTGCTCTGTTGCTGTTTGTAAGGGAAGCTAGGTGCCGCTGTATTCTGTGGTTTGTAGGAGAGGTTAGGATGATTCCGATTCGGGTTATCCCACCTATTAGTGGCTGATCCAGAGCTGAAACCAGTCCCTTGATTATTTTGCCCAACATAATTAGCATCTTCCGGGTTACCACCGTTATCATCTTGTCCCATTACTGGACAGCCATCGGCAAAGTGAGACGGAGAGCCACAAATCTGACAATATATGCCTACATTAGCAACATCAGACGACTTCATAGAAGAGTCTGTCTTCAGATTTTTGATTTCAGTGGCAAGCATCTTTACTGTGTTGGTCAACTCAACAATATCATTCGTGCTATCAGTGAGGTAGAGATCTTGCACTCCCTTCTTGTCTTTGGGATTCCCTCGATCACTCGTCCAGAGCTGGTAATCTTGAGCTGTCTTTTCCACGATAGCATTGGTCTCTTCCAGAGGAACTCCAGTAAGTCCTCCACCAGTAGTTTGAGTTATCAAGGTGCGCATTGCCTGGTCGATTCCCTGGTAGAAAGTGTCCATGATCTGCCACAGCTCTAGGTTGTGGTGAGGGCACCACTGCATCAGCTCCTTATATCTCTCCCAAGCCTCGTACAGAGTCTCACCATCCATAGAACGGAAAGAGATGATCTTGTTCCTGAAGTGAGCTGTCTTTGATGGTGGGAAGTACTGCTGGAGAAAGGCCTCAGCCAACTTATCCCAGGTAGTAAAAGTGCCCTCTGCATGACTGTCTAGCCACCTGCTGGCCTTGTCAGAAAGTGAGAACGGGAATAGCCTCAGGTAGTAGGATTCTGGAGGGACACCATTAGTCTTCACGGTATTGCACATTTGAATGAAACGCTTGAGGTTTGGTGAGGATCCTCGTTCATCCTTCCCAAAAACATATTATTCTGCACCATCTTAATAAGTCCTGTCTTGAGTTCCCAGGTGTTGTTTGCTATACCAGGTGGTGCTATGGCATATTGGAATCCCGAGACACGTGGAGCAGTGTAATCTCCAAGGGTCCTGCGCACTGGTTGCTGCACGGGACGCTGCTGGTCATCTCCGACCACCTCATTCAGAAATACTTGATTCTGATTCATGTTGAGTGCTGTGAAATCACGATTCTGTGCGCGGAGTTATCGAGCATCGTTTTGGACCCTGCGAAGTGTTCTTTGTTAGTCCGGTGAGTCCTCGTCCAATATATGAATCTGCTTATTCCGTCGGGGTGTTTTCTTTGGCATGAACTAGCTAGTACCTGCGAGAGCCAAGAATCGCCGTGAGTGAAGAAATTTAGGCAGAAAAATTCGAGTACCGAACAAGGTGGAATAGTCTAAACTACACACGTTAAATCTAATATCACACTAAACGCTGTTCCCCGGCAACGACGCCATTTTGACAAGCGTATTTTTAACCCATTATAGTCGTCAAATTATGAGTTTTAGGGGTCTAATTACAGTCAAACAAAATTTATAAACCTTGGTAAGCCAAGGGTCGATCCAAGGAACAGGTGTGTGAATACTAGCAAACAAGTGACCTATTTAGCTATTCCGATTAACAAGGGGTTTTGTTGTGGTGAAAAATAACAGAATTTAAATAGCAGAAAAATAAAGGTTTTGAACTTGATCAGAGAAAGAATTCCATAATCATACTTCACCCGTGCCAACCCTACTAATCATGCAATCATGTCACGTAAATTATTCATGCTATCGAATATGGAAATAAACCGAAATAACACTAGACAAGCCGCCCATTCACGGATCATTGTCTAGATTAATCTCAATCGTTGAACGACGCCCATCCACGGATTATCAACGATCTCGATTATTAAACTTAGGGTTTTTCAGACGAAAGTCAACTTTCCTATTAATTCATGTACTACCATTGTAGCTACCATGACCTAACATCAATTTCATGCAATCCGATTAATACCAAGGACCCATCAATCTTTTGGTAATTAACCTAAATACGTTCTAGCATGCAAACATCCCATTCAATGTACAACTTGCAAGAACGATAAATTTAAGCACAGTGAAATTGAATATTCGAACCGCATAAATAAAAACGTTTAATTGATCACATGAATAGTTTGGTACATAGCACGGGATCCGTAGGATCCCAGAATAAGAAGACTACTCACTATTCATGGTAAGTTAACTAAAAACAGTGTATAAAGAAATTAAAGACGAGGAAACCGTAAATACGCGGTGGCTCGTTGAATCCTCAATCTCGCGATGATCTCTGTCTTCTCCCAGGTTAGGGTTCTTCAATCTCTATTCAAGCACAACCTTCAATCTGGTCGAATTTTCCTTTTGTAGCTTGCCCAAAAAGGCCAAAAGCCCAAAAACGATTTTTGGAAATAAGTTCATAATTCTGTCGCCGACGATACCGTGACATCCGAACATGTCACGGTAGTCACAGCATGCTCCAAAAGCTACTGAGTTGAAAGGGTGCCGTGACACCCGTTACATATGGACATGTCACGGCATAGGCGAAAACACACTGAGCCATATGGGTGCCGTGACACCCGTGACATATAGACTTGTCACGCCATGTCACGGCCTACCTGAGATCGCCCAATTCCTTCTGTATAAAAACCCTACCGTAACACACGTGACACTAATGAGATGTCACGGTAGTCACGGCCCTTCTTTGGTGCAGAGCTCTTTTTCGGCCTTTTTCGTCGATCTTTTCGTTCTTTCGACACTCTGGGTCCATGAAGTGATGATATATCTTTTTGTCCTGAAACACTAGAGAAAGCCATTAAATAGGGACAATTTGTCGGGAGAACGAGTGTTATCCTTCATCGGATGTAGTGAAGAATTAGTCAAAATATTGACTGATCATTGGGCTCGACCGAAGTGCCTATTCTCGACGGTGCTTTATTGAGTATTTTTGACTAGCGTTTATGAGAAACTCCTTTCTCATAAACATACCACCTTCTTCAAGCACTTTTGTATTAAACTGACTACTATTTGATCCTTGGTCATCAATGGATGTATGGTTCATCATATTGGAAACATCGTTGAAAGGAGGAAAATCCCATAGAAATATGAAATAAAATAGAACAATGGTAAACCCTTGGTTGTGGATAGAGTCGCGTTTGACGCTATCCTTAAAGCAATATTACCGCCCTACTGGTGTTGGGACTTGCTGGCAGTATGCTTCCCAGGATGAAACTATCCTCGGCAAACACTTGAACACCGAAGCTTTACCGATCGAACGCTGATTGGCCTTTGGCTATCACTGACTACGAATGAAAACGAGAGGAGGAAAGGTGTTTGTGTTTGCAGTGTTTTGAAGTGAAGAATGATCCTCAATTTATAGGAGAGGTCTGCCCCTGCCTCATAAATCCAAGGCGGCTGATGGTACATCATCCCATAGCATTGGGAGACTAATAACAACATTGAGTTTCCAATTGCGGCTGGTGGTTCATCATCCAAGCGCATGGGGAACAATCAAGTTGTTGGTTCATTGACCAAGAGTATTGGGAAACAAAAGAAACTGATCTCGAATTGCCAAGTGCGGCTGTTGCATTGGGAAACCAATAAAGAAACTTAATTGAGGAGTTTATGTTTCCCATATCAAATTTGATATCCAAAAATCAAAAATAGATTTTTGCAAAACCGAGCCGCACCACCCGTGGCGAAATCGATGCTGCTTTCGTGTCCCGTACGACACGAGCGCACACATTGGAAGCCAAATCCGACTTCGTCGAACCAGATGATTTCCCTTTGTCGTCTTCTCTACTTGGTCCCTATTTAACCCTTTGGTTAACGGATCTGCTATATTTTATTTGGACCTCACGAAGTTAATACTTATGACTCCGGATGAGAGAAGTTGTATAATGGTATTGTGTCTTCGACGTATGTGTCTAGACTTACCATTTTACATGACATTCTGTGCTCTACCAATTGTTGATTGGTTATCACAATATACACATATTGGTGGCACAGGGATTTTCCATTCAAGAATATCCTCTACAAAGTTTCTTAATCACTCTGCTTCATCGCCGCATTTATCTAATGCCACAAACTCAGCTTCCATCGTGGATCGGGTTATCACTGTTTGTTTAGAGGATTTCCATGACACGGCTGCCCCTCCCAAAGTGAACGCATATCCACTTATGGCCTTTGAGTCTTGTATATCAGATATCCAGCTTGCGTCAGTATATCCTTCAATGACTTCGGGATATCTGATATAATGTAGACCGTAATTACGAGTAAATCGTAAATACTTCAGTATTCTTACGATTGCATTCCAGTATTCTGTTCCTAGATTACTCGTATATCTTGCAAGCCTACTCACAGTATAGGCAATATCAGGTCTTATACAATTCATTAAGTACATTAGACTGCCTATTACTCTTGAGTACTCTACTTGGGAGATGCTTCCTCCTTTTTTTTAGACAAGCGTTGATTAATATCTATAGGAGTTCTACATACTCCTAAGCTATCCTTTCCAAACTTGTCTAAGATTTTATCAACGTAGTGTGATTGGCTCAACACAAATCCATCTGTTGTTCTTGCAATTTTAATCCCTAAAATTACATCAGGTTGTCCCTTATCTTTCATATCAAACCTTGAGTTTAATATGCCCTTAGTGGATTTGACCAATATTTCATTGCTCCCTACAATGAGAATATCATTAACGTATAGACACAAAATCACACATCCTTGTTCAGTGGTTTTGATGTATATACATTTGTCATACTCGTTGATTTTGAATCCGTTTGACAACGTTACCTTGTCAAATTTCTCATAGGCGCTTGTTTCAAACCATAGAGAGACTTAACAGGTTTACCAACTTTCCTCTCTTTTCCTGGTACAATACAACCCTCAGGTTGTTCCATATATATTTCTTCATCAAGGTCTCCATTTAAGAAAGCAGTCCTCACATCCATTTGATTAATTTCTAAATTGCGCAATGCTGCAATGACAATTATCATTCTAATGGAAGTGATCCTTGTCACCGATGAGAATGTGTCAAAGTAGTCTAGACCTTCCTTTTGTCTATACCCTTTGATCACAAGTCTCGCTTTGTACTTATCAATGGTACCGTCTACTTTCATTTTCTTAGTGAAAATCCACTTGGAATCAAGTGGTTTGCATCCATGAGGAAGATCAACTAGCTCCCAAGTATGATTTTGCAAAATGGAGTCTAATTCACTCTTTATGGCTTCTTTCCATAAAGGACCTTCAACAGAGTTTATTGCTTCATTATTCATACGAGGACCTGCCTCAACCATAAATGTAAGAAACTCAGGTCCAAACGAAGTTGGAATTCTAGCTCTTTTGCTTCGTCTTGGTTCTTCTAAATTTGTATCCTCCTTGGATACTTCCTCTTGTTGTTGAGATATTTCACTGATATCTTCACCTATCTCGTAAGGTGAATTAGGATTCATTTCCTTATAAGGAAATACTTGTTCAAAGAACGAAGCCGTCTTAGATTCCATAATGGTGTTCTTGTGTATCTCGGGATTTTTTGACTCATACACAAGGAATCTATAAACATTACTGTTTTGTGCGTATCCAATAAACACAGTCAATTGTCTTTGGCCCTATTTTCATTCTTTTAGGACCAGGAGCCATTACCTTAGCTAAGCACCCCCACACTCGCAAATGTGTGTATGAACGTTTTCTCCCTTTAAATAATTCATAAGGAGATTTCTCCTTCTTCTTGCGGGGTATCCGAGCCGCGCCACCCGCGGCGAAATCGATGCTGCATTCGTGTCCCGTACGAACGCGAGCACACACATTAGAAGCCAAATCCGATGTCATCAAACCGGATGATTTCATACATACATTTGACCTTCTTTATGTACTCTCATTTGCTTGTTGATAGTTTCTATTCAACTTATGAGTAAGTTGGCATGTTTCTATCAATCTTTTTTTTTAAGTCACTTGCATTCAGCATCTGTTGTCTTACAGAGACGTAAAGGGTTTGTTCACTTAAAATTCAGTTTTTTCTTTCTTTCTTTCTGTTTAGCATCTCATTTGGAGCTTCTGTTGAAGTACTTAATTTTGGTTAAATGTTTGATTTTTTAGCGCAAAAGTTAAGTATTATAGTCAAGTATATTTTTTTAAGTCACCAATTTAAATTTGAATATTAAATTCTCCTATTAGATCAAATTTGGTTTTTAAATTCAGTTTAATTCAATTTCAGATCAGCTCAAAAAAAACACGCCCTAGTTACACGTACATCGACCTGGCCTCTCCATTGTTTTAGAGTCACTTCCCTCAATACAACTTGGTTCAACAATGATGCATGGATTGATACGTACGATATACATTGTATGCAAATTTAATCTATTTAGAGTTTCTGTTCTGCTTGTATATGTCATTACTCAACTGCTCCTCAACTAGACCCAACATAATATTTTTAATCATTGACACTCATATATAAAGGAACTTAAGTCGTTGACATAGTTTTGTCTTCCCATATAAACAAAGAATTGAAAAGTGACTGTTGATTACTATAAGTGAAGTTATATTATATCACATTATTAATTTCTTAGATCCATGTTGAACATGTTGTCTCTTACTCTTATGAAATTCAAAATGATTGTTTCACGACTTGCGAATAATTTGTTAGTATACCATAGCAAAACTCAGTCTAAGCAGTTTTGCAAGGTAGTTTTGGTTAGCCAATACAATGTGTCGAAAAGTGGTATATAAACTATGTAAGCCTAATATCTTGACAGCATTTGTGCATATAATTAAGAATTTCCCTCAAACCCGCTTCAGAGCTATTACACGACCGAATCAATACATTTGCTGCTCTTTACCACAATAGTAGACTTTTAAGTTTCAGATACACATATTTTTTGTTCAACAATGATGCATGGATTGATACAACTTCCCTCAACATACAGACTTATTCAATACAACTTAGTTCAACAATGATGCATGGATTGATACGTACGATATACATTGTACGCAAATTTAATCAATTTAGAATTTATGTTCTGCTTGTATATGTTAACTGCTTCAACTAGACCCAACATAATATTTTTAATCAGTGACACTCTTATATAACGGAACAAGTCATTGACATAGTTTTGTCTTCCCAAATAAACAACGACTTGAAAAGTGACTATTTATTACTATAAGAGCATCCCACCATGATCTTTTTGATTATAGAAAAGTGTCATTAGAGATGATAAAAAAAATTTTGCACCCCCACATGATCTTTTTTATCGTAGTTTTGATCAATCTATGACAAAGTGTAAAAAAAGATCATCATTCATCTCATGATCAAACAATGGATTTGATCATTAGACTTGGATCCCACAATATATACCTTCTACCAATAAAATCGAACATGTGGCAGTTTTAGTATCTAAATTTTTATTTTGTAACCATTATATCTTAAAAAATAAGAAGTAATAAAATATATATAATATATCAAATTTTATAACTTTTTAAACTCTATAAAATGATACCCATATTCCTATATTTTGATACACTTCTCAAAAAAAATATTTTTAAAAATTATCTTATATATTTAAATATTAAGTTATTTATTATTCATTTATTTATATTAATATTTTATTTTGTATGTTAAATAAAAATTGATATGGATAAAAATTACAAATATGTATATGAAAAAGCATGAGAGAGAGAGATGATCAAATAAAATTTAGTCATGAGTGGGATGCATATGATTGATTTAGTCATGTGGGATGATTCGATGAGAGTGAAAAATGATGAGAGATATAGATGACATTTTTTTATCATGAGTGAGGACGATCTGAGTGAAGTTGAACATATCTCTTATTCTTACGAAATTCAAAATGCTTGTTTCACGATTTGCAAGGTAGTTTTGGTTAGCGAATACAATGTGTCGAAAAGTGGTATATAAATGATGTAAGCCTAATATCTTGATAGCATTTGTGCATATAATTAAGAATGTCCCTCAAAACCGCTTCAGAGCAATTACACGATCGAATCATTACATTTGCTGCTCTTTAGGGTTATTAACCAAACTGCCCCCTTTTCAAACTCAAATAACCCATTTGCATCAGTTGAAACTCAAATAATCAGACTACCCCATTTTTAATAATCCCGATTTCTTAGGAACCGGTACTCTTTTTTTTATAATCCCGATTTCCCAGGAACCGGTATTAGTAAAATTTGCTGATGTGGCTCATTTGGGACCTATGTGGACCAATCGGAACAAAATCTAAGCTTATCTGGTGTACACGTCAAATGCCGGTTCGGGGAGGAACCGGTATTCTAATGATACCGGTTCTTCGGCTACCGGTATCATCTGCATGTTAGAGTCTTCTTCACCCTCGAGCTTCTGACAGATTAAGAGCTTTGCGGCAGCAAACGGGGAGATGGGGAAGACAGGCATGCATGCGATCATTGACGGTAGTGTGTCTGGCTATGGAGGTGTAGTTGCTAGTGGACATAGTGGTGGAGGAGAGGCTGCTGGTGGTGGTTTTGCTGGTGGTGCATATGGAGGTGGTGGAGGAGAAGGAGGCGGTGCAGGTTTTGGAGGTCTAGATGGCCATGCAGGTGGTAGAGGTAGTGGAGCTGGTGGAGCTGGTGTTTACGGTGCATGTGGCGAGAGCATGCGGCTGGGTCGGAAGTGGTGTAGGAATTGGAGGAGGGTATGGTGGTGCAGGATTAGCCGGGCACGGCGGAGGCGGTGGCAGCTGTAGTGGGACTGTGTGTTTAGTGATGATGCCCGCAAGGTGTTTGATGAAATGAAAATGAAGGGTAAAGATGTGTTTTTGTGGAATGCGATGGTGGCGGGTTATGCAATGGTGGAGAGTGGTAGGGAGTTGTTTGAGGCGATGCCGATGAGGAACGTGATTTCTTGGACTTGTATGATATCTGGTTATGCGCAGATGAATAGACCGAGTGAGGCGATTGAAATGTTTAGAAGAATGTAGGTTGAGAATGTGAAACCTAATGAGGTTGCAACGCATGCAGATGTACCGGTTCTTCGGCTACCGGTATCATTAGAATACCGGTTCCTCCCGAACCGGCATTTGACGTGTACACCAGATAAGCTTAGATTTTGTTACGATTAGTCCACATAGGTCCCAAATGAGCCACATCAGCGAATTTTACTAATACTGGTTCCTAAGAAACCGGAATTATAAAAAAAATGTAGAGTACCGGTTCCTAAGAAACCGGAATTATTAAAAATGGGGTAGTCTGGTTATTTGAGTTTCAACTAGTGCAAATGAGTTATTTGGGTTTGAAAAGGGGGCAGTTTGGTTAATAACCCTGCTCTTTACCACAATAGTAGACTTTTAAGTTTCAGATACACATATTTTTTCTGTTTTGTTTTTGTTTGATAGAGCTAAATAAGTATTGCTCCGAACAAACACAAGGACTTTAAAATTTGTAAAAATTATCAACTAAAGGGTGTTAGTTACAAATAAATTAGTGGAACAACAATATTACGCTTTGGATTAAACTAAATTCAAATGAAATAGAATGTACCGTTAGATACTTGAATATATGCGAAAGCGTAACTACTTATTTGTGTTCAAGGACGGGCCTACGAACTTTAAACAGGGAGTCCTACCTGCACCTTATTTACGTAACAGCTGGGAGAGGAGCGCTCAAATGAGAACCCCTCTTTTTTCGAGAACCTTGAGAACCCCTTCGTTATGCAGTTTCCTCTTCGTTATGCACTTTTGAAAATGCACCAGTTTTTGACTAAGTGCGAGGTTGATTTTGCTTACATCGATATCTTGCTAAGTCACGTGCCTATGTGGCAACTTAAACTAAGGCGGCCCTAGGCACAACGACTTAGGAAAAAGACGCTTCTAGTGACAACGCCCTAATAGTGTTCAATAAGTCAGAACCTACTCAGTTTCTCTGGGCAAAAGCGCTCCTGAGGACAGCACCCAAAAAAATCAGAACAAACTTTAGGTGTTGTTAAGGACAACGCCTACCTGTTTCAGGTTTTAGCGCTGTCCCCAACAGTGCTTAAATATAAAATGTTTGTACTCACAAACTGTTCCAACACTCTTACCCAAAATAACCTGCAAACAACATCTGAAAAATACAACCATGTCCAATACACCAACAAATCCACCAAATTCCCTCCACCAAAACTTAACAACACAAAAGTTCCAAAAGTTACATGATGGTCACATGTAACATAATTCACATGATTACAAATGACTATACATAAATTTTATAGTTTACAAAAAATAGTTAGCTATCAAGATCCCGACGTAAAACGATTGGGTGACCTTCTAGCGCGTAAACTAACCCTCAGAGTTGAAGTCCTTTGTGACTCCGCTTGAGTAACTTGAGAAGGGTTGCCGACTTCGTAGCTATCTTTTGGCAAGTCGACCCCTTCATCGGAGTCTACATTTACAAAAAAAAATACAAGTTAGGTATAAAAGACATAAGGACGTAAATAAACGATTCGGACTGGTTAGTCATCATAGACCCCATCTTCTACCGCATGTATCATAAGCCAAAGCCCATTTTTCCGCATTAACTTTGTCCAACCACTTTACCGCATCCGGTTTATCCGTCAACAGCTCTTTCAAATCTTTAAAACGATTACAGAACTTTATTTGTTGATTCTCCTCGGTAATGTTGGTAAGTAAGTCTTTGTGGGCTATACACTTCGCCTTTTAATTGAAATCCGAGGCAAAGTGTCTTATACAAATACGGTGATAAGCTCTTGGCGGGGGCCAATCCTCCTCTTCCATCACTCGCATTATGCTAATATGCCTATCTTAAATAATGCATAATCCATCACGCTGTGTGACGCCACTTCGAATGCACGTCATGAACCACTTTCAGCTCTCGATGTTTTCACTCTCTACCAATGCATAAGCAAGACAAAGAATTTGATTCTATGCGTCCAAACCGACTGCAATCATTAAAACACCCCTCTACTTCCCGATCAAATGTGTCGCGTCGATACAAATGACGGGACGACAATGCTTGAAGCCACTTATAGCCAGTGCAAATGACCAAAATATACCCGATTCACCATTACTTTCCCACTCTCTAGCGTTGAAGTGTCCCAATGAATAATGCTACAGGGATTTGACTCTTTGATCATGTCTATGTATGCCGGTAGTTTTTCGAAGGATTCTTCTCAACCTCCATATGTATGTAATAACGCTTTTTGTCAGGATTTCCAATCCTTCATGTAAGATATATTATACTCATATTTGTCTCGCATTAAAGCTTGCACCTCGTAAGGGGAAAATCTCAGCTTCTCTTTAATTAATGTTCTTATGTCCATTCCAATAAAGAATTTGCTGAAATGGACATTGTCATGATGGATAATATCAACCTCGCACGTGTGATCTCCTTCATATTTGGTTATTCTCCACATGCCTTCTTTTTTCTTCTTCGAAGCTTGTAGTTCCCAGTTGCATTTATTCTTACCTCACGACATTCAAGAATCATTCGTGCTGGGCTCGACCTTAAAGTGTCATATTCTCGACGGTGCTTTATAGAGTATTCTTGACAAGCATATATGAGCAACTCTTTGCTCATAAACATACCACCTTCTTCAAGCACTTTTGTATTAAACTGACTACTATTTGATCCTTGGTCATCAATGGATGTATGGTTCATCATACCGGAAACGTCGTTGAAAGGAGGAAAAACACATAGGGAATTATTGACTCCTTCACCACATATGGGTACTTAAACGTAGCCTTCCTCAACTTCAATATCCAAATTTCCAATATAATCTCTATCATATTCGTCGAATACAGGAACTTCAAACCTTTATACAATTTCTTCCGATGTTTCTTCATTTCCATCACTAACCATTGCTAAAAGATTGATAAATCAACATAAAGAGTATATTAGAACCATAACTAATTCAAGTACAACTACACTAACACTAGCTTTATTTATCCATAAGCCTATTTGAAAGCAAAGGCGCAAAAGTTCATTCACACTCATACATACATTACCCATAAGCCTATTTGCAAGCAAAGGCATTACCCAAAAATTCATTATAATTAACCTAAAATGCCTTTTGAGATGAAAGAGTAGTCGACAAAAAAACAAGGAGACAAAAAAGTTCATTCACACTCATATATACATAAAAAATTCAAGTCGTACAACACCAACACACCAATCATTCACGCCCATCGCATTTCAGCAGTGACAAAATCATACACTTGAGGTAAAGTACCTTATAGCTTGATGTTGTTTGGAGGAAAATCTCGATTGGAAGGAGAAGACAGACTGAATACACTGAACAGAAGGAGAATAATGCGGCAAATCGTCTTCAAGTGGCGGATGGAAGCTTGAACGTTCGACTGGACAGCGGACGAGGGTGAATCGGTGGCAAATCGGTGACTGGATAGCGGTCGAAAGTCGAAATCGGGGTGAGGGGAGAGATTGAGGGCTAACGGAACAATAGAAGGGAAATTAGGGCTCGGATCTATATCTGAACATTGAACGTTGTGCCGAAGAGCGCCAAAACATTGAGCGATGTCCCGGAGAGCGCCTAAAGCTAATTTTGACAAGTTAGCCTGGTGACTCAGCATTGTATAAGAGAAATACGACTTTGGGCATAAGACACTGTTGCAAACGACGCCTAAGAAAAAATGGCTATTTCGGAAAACCAATTTGGAAATTGGCTAGAGGGGGTAATGAATATCCAATTTTTTGCCAAATTGAAAGTTTTTGTGTTTTGTTTTTGTTTGATAGAGCTAAACAAGTATTGCTCCGAACAAACACAAGGACTTTAAAAGCTGAATTATCAACTAAAGGGTGTTAGTTACAAATAAATTAGTGAACAACAATAATAGGCTTTAGATTAAATTAAATTCAAATTAAATAGAACGTACCGTTAGATACTTGAATATATGCGAAAGCGTAACTATTTATACTATGTTCAAGGACGGGCCTACTACTACAAATTTCGGAAATTATAAGTGACAACCATAATTGACCGTTTAGTTATCGCATGGTTGCCGTTATGCGAGAACGTTACGGTAGTAAAGCGTGTTATTGCAATTAAGACGGTCATCACAGCGTTCTCATAGTGTCCATGCGTGAATGAATACGATAACTTTACGATATTTGTACAAAGATCAGGATGTTTATAAATTTTAATAATTAAATAATGCTGTAAATTGCAAAATACCCGGGATGTATTTTACCAAAACAAAATGCAATAACATTTCATGAAACATCCTTCTGCAGATACCAATTTCATGAGTTTTTTTTTCAAACTGACCCATTTGGGTTTCACAATATCTCAAATGCGAAAGTGAGTTCGGTATTTTAATTTTGATCTATTTTTTTAACAAAACCGGATCCTGATGTACTATAAAGCCTCGTGGATGTCGAGTGGAAAAAATTTAATTTTTTAAAAAAGAGGTTATAAAACTGGATCCCCGTGATTCGATTTTTTTTTAAAATTAAATGTTCTACAAAACCGTATCCCCAGATCCTTTGTTTTTAAAAAAAATTAATTTCCGGCTTTTTTCAAAAAAAATTAAAATTTCCTACAAAACGTATCTTTAAAAAAATTAATTTTAAAGAATGGTATTACTAGTGCATCCAACTGCACCACAAAAAAGTCTACAGATCCAAAAAAAAGAGTACATCAAGTCAGTAATCACCCGCTGCTGCTTCTGGAGCTGCGTCATCTGCTCAACTACAGCATCCAGCTGCGGGCATGAAGAAGAAGAAGAAGAAGAAACCCTCCACTAAAGTGGCAGCAGTCCCGATGAATTTTGGAAGCTTTGTTCTCTTGTTCAGGCCTAGTATTTGTGATCCAACCTCAAATCCACTGATTGGGGTACGCTGCCACCATAGCATAGCCCCTCTTAATAGGGTTGTGTGCTTCCTGGAGTAGGCGCTGACATGTAACAAATAGGAAAGTTCAGTTTAATCTTTGAGTCATTCATTTGTGGAAAAACACAAATATGAAGGAATTCTATACTTGCATAAAAAAGCATGCATAAATCTTCATATAGGAAACAACACATATAATTGAATTGTGAAGGTGTCGCTAACATTGAACTTAAAATCATTGGAAGACAAAAACAGCGCGTATAATTCAAAGGGTAACCAATTAACAGGCAGAACACTTAAAATCCCAAAGTAAATCAACATGAAACCAATTAACTAATCAGCAAACATAATGTAGACAGAGATGAGCTACCCCGCAAAATGAAACACACTAACAGCAGCAAACAAAATTTGCAGTTGAGCTTTATTAAAATACATGAAACCATACAAAATGGTTACAACCCCAGCAACTGAAACAATCAGCAAACAAATTAAATACAGAGCTGAGCTATAATCATAACTGAATTTGTAGTTATAAATAGATAAAACTTTTAATTAAATACAGAGTTGAATTTATATGATCTTATTCAGTTCCATGAAGTTTATGATTTTGCAGAAAATAGTATTCTATATAGGTTTTAATCACCTGCCAATTTTAAGAGTCCTGCAGTTTATTGCCCCTCCAAAACCTAAACATGGAGACAGTACTACCAATGTACCGAAGTTTATATAGCACCTCCATTTTTTCACCATAATAAGTTCACAACATTATATGAGTCAGTGTTTCACAAGATGTAATCTTCACAGGCCTTACTTGCTAGTTCATTGTATATTGTTACAAAGGTTTATTCATACTCGCGTAAGTTTGACAACTAAAACAAATTTTCTGTTTGCTTTATCTTATTTAATTTCCTAGGATTTAAGTTTTCAAAGATTACTTTCAAGATCGAGTATATGACAAAATGGATGGAATCAGTTACTACATGCAAATAACGCTGCCAGTAATCAAACTAACACAAATAACATCAGAATGTAAATACATATGCATCAATTACCGCTTTCTCTTCTGTAGCATCGGACACGTACGTGCCATCTGTTTTTTTTTGTCAGCCTGTCATACATGTCCAGGGAGTAGATAATCCTCCCAAATGCAGCTTCCTGTAAAAATCGTTCGAGATTAAATACTACCAAGTTTCTTAAATATAACGTGATTCGTACAACAAAAAAACCTTAAGTCAGGGGCACTTACCATTTCATCGTAATGAACATGTGTACCTTTAGGTCCTCCTCTATAAACTCGCGCTTCTGTCCCTTTTGAGTTTTTTTGTTCCGCTCCGAAATTATATGTATGTAATCAGAATTTTTAAGGTACCAGATTAAACCTTTTTCAACCTCGTGTCGCTTCAGAAATCTCAGCCCCTCCGCACTTCTCCTGTGTCGCAGATTGTATCAGCCATTATTCAGCTTCTTTTGGCAGTTCTCGAAGAAAATCCTTTTGGGCGGCAGATGTAAAGTTAGTAAAGAAAAACAAAAATCACTACTTTGGGCAAATGAATCTGCTGGATTACAAGTGTAAAGAGCAGCATAGGACACAAACTACACATTAACAGTGTATTATATTAACAACAACATAACACGGGTAGGACTACTAGTCGTAAATGTTAGAAGACACATTTCAAAAATTATACCAACAGATACTACGACTACCAGTCGAAAACTAGCACAAATAGATACCAGAACAAACTTGAATTTCTCGCCGTTCGCAAAACCTAACCTAGAAAAGAAAAACGATTTCACAGAAAACGCAAACTTATATCTACACTTATATGAAATCGAATCGGTGAGTATACCTGTTCGGTAAGCGTATGGTTGGTCAGGAAACGGTGAAATGAGAAGCACAAATCGGTCGGTAGGGTTGTTTCGCGATTGCGTATGGGAAGGTTATAATGGAGAAGTGAATTTCGCCTAAGGCGTGAGGCGGTGAAATGAAAACATTGAAATTAATTTGGGTAGTAATTTTTTTGTAAAATATATAACAACGATAACCATGCGTGGAAAATGCGCATGTGTTATTGTACACCTATAGCTAATGTTATCGTATAGAATCTTGTTTTCTCAGTTGTCGCGTCGTATAAGTCATATGATAACCTCCGTAATCCTAAGGCTGGTTATTGTTTATAATTCTCGTAATTTGTAGTGTAACGAACTTAAACAGGGAGGCATACTTGCACCTTATTTACGTAACAGCTGGGAAATAATCTTGTATCAGATAGAGTCTTACTTGTTCTTGCCTGCTTACACTACACCATTTTTCAGATTAGGAGACATTTTGTTTCCGTCACATAAACTCCTAAATTAGTCGCATATAGTTTATGTGACAAAAAAATGTCGCGTAAAAGAGGTTGCGAAATCCAAGTAGCGTAATGTCCCTGCGACAAAAAAAATGACGAAGCGTCGCGTTAACTGTAACTCTTATGCGGCATTATTTTCTATTTGTCCCAAAAACATTAAAACGAGTTCGACTCAATGCAAGGCATACGCTACAAACATTTACATCTTATTGTCGTATAAAACTACATATGCTAAGAACTTTAAATATATGTTTGTCGTATAAACACCCTTACTTTATAAACTTGAAAATATATTTGTCGTATAAAGACCCTTACGTTACAAACTTGAAAACATATTTGTCACTTTAAGAAACATACGCTTAGAACTTTAAATATAGGGAAAAGTACAGAAATGGGCCCTGAACTACCATCTCTTTCCAATTTGAGGTCCGAACTACCATAATTTCCAATGAGGGGGCAAAATCAAAAATTCCGTTAAAATTAACAGTCAAAGTTAACTCCGTTAGTCAAATTACAATTAAATATCATTTACTTTAATTTTATCTATATATCTCTCATTATATATTTTTAACTTTTAACTTTTATTATAATTTTTTTTATTCTCTTCGACTTTCATATCACAAATGAGTACTCTATATAAATTAATTGTTTGGGGATTCATAATTTACCATTATGTATGAATAGAAATTAAACAATTACTTTTTTATTCTAAAATTTTCAAGTTCTTTTCTAATATGTTGGGTGAGTATAATATTTTAAAAGGAAAAGTACAGAAAGGGGTCCTGAACTATCATCTCTTTTCAATTTGAGGTCCGAACTACCATAATTTCCAATGAGGGGGCAAAATCAAAAATTTCGTTAAAGTTAACGGTCAAAGTTAACTCCGTTAGTCAAATTACAATTAAATATCATTTACTTTAATTTTATCTATATATTTTTAACTTTTATTATAATTTTTTTTATTCTCTTCAACTTTCATATCACAAATGAGTACTCTATATAAATTAATTGTTTAGGGATTCATAATTTACCATTATGTATGAATATAAATTAAACAATTACTTTTTTATTCTAAAATTTTCAAGTTCTTTTCTAATATGTTGGGTGAGTATAATATTTTAAATTTTTATAGTTTCACAATTGATCTTAAAATATGTATGGATAAATATTATATTTTTAAAAAAATTCATGTTCATAAGAGTATTAATATAAAAAAGAATATAAATGTATGGATAAATTGAAAAAAAAAATTAAACTTTTATCCACACATATTATATGCTGAATTGTCAAACTTTAAAATTTTAAAATATTATAATCATCCATCATATACGGATAACATCTTTAAAATTTTAGAATATGAATCAAAATAATACACTACAAATTTTGCCAAAATTTCCGACGACATGAAAACGTCGGAGGAATGACGGAAATATGACGGAATAAAGGCAATTTCCGTCAATTTTCCTTCAACGAGAAAGATGACGGAAATTTTCCCGACGGTAATTATTTTTCGTCGATATTTCGTTGTCGCATTCCGTCAATGTCCCGTTGCAATTTCGTGTCGTATCCGTTGGAATTAAATGCGTCGTCAATCCGACATGTATCCGTTGCAAGTCTCCGTTAAAATACCGTCTTAATTTCGTCACTAGTATTTACCGTCTATCTGCAGTCGAAATACCGTCAATAGTATTGTCCGTCAACCTTCCGTCCCTTTTCCATCATAATTATTTCCGTCCATTATCCGTCTTAGTACCATCAACAAAATTTCCGTCAGTTTTCCATCTTCTTTGCGCTGGTTATATATCCGTCATTGTTCCGTCACAATTACGCCACATATTTGTATCGGTGATATTACATCGGTATTCCGTCATCTAAAGTTTCCGTCTGTTTTCCATCATCTTTGCGCTACTTTTAGGTCCGTCGTGTTTCCGTCACAATTACTACACATATTTTTTACCGGGGATATTGCATCGGTATTCCGTCATCCATCGAATTACCATTTTATATTTATTTATTTATCCGAATTCCGTCATCCTTCGAATTTAGTTATTATCGGAATTTAATTATAAATTTATATTTAATTATCGGAATTTAATTATAATTATAATTATAAATTATTATCGGAATTTAATTATAAATTATTTCAGATATTAAATTCGAAATTTTCATATTTAATTAACAAAAATAGTCGAATAAAATTATTACACAAACGTCGAGTCAAATAAAATTAACATGTCTACTCTCTGCGATTGTTGTCTTCATCAAGCGGACCACGGTTGTTTCCATTCGGGCTTTGACTAGAGGACGGTTGGTATCCAGGAGTAGCGAGCATCCTCATCATAGCAGCCTGCATTTGCATCATTTGATTTATGCTATCCTTCATGCTTCTCATCCCAACCTCCTGCCGGGACTCCATGCGCCTCAGCTCAGCCTCTTGTCGGGATTCCATGCGCCTCAGCTCAGCCTCCTGTCGGGATTCCATGCGCCTCAGCTCAGCCTCCTGTCGGGATTCCATGCGCTCTAACCGCGGCACCAACTCCTGAGTGACTTCGACCGATTGGGCCCTCGATTTTTGGGAGCTGGCACACGACTGGCTGCCCGTTGAAGATAACATGTCCGACACCAATGTCGCCGCAGGGCCATACAGGTACGGTATCCCCGTTCTCGGGTTAACCCCCATAACAGTTGCAGCGGCCTCTACCAGCTTTTCATCCGGTACCCTTTCATCCCCGACGCGATCCTTCAGGACCAAATTTTCAGCATCAACAAGTTCTTTCTGAACCAAAAATAGTTGATGTTAGGAAACAAATGTAATAAGAAATACTTAGCAAAACTGATAATAAAATAAAATACGATAAACATATATATATATATATATATATAGATGAGTGTTCAAATGAGGACACCCAAATTTGGTAAGGACGTAGGGACAAATCTCATCCATTAGATCATCATCCATCTAACCCCCCGTGCTTTGTGGGTGCGCCACGTGTCCAAGTACCCAAAATCCAATAAAGCAAATAGTAAAATCCTACTACGAAAAAGCAAACAGTAAAATCCACTACCACATGTGACACGTGGCAGCTTGTGGATCATTGGATGAACCTCATCCAATGGCCCAGATTAGTCCCTACACCCTCATCATAAGACCCGTCCTCAATTGAACGCCCCCTATATATATATATATAGGGGGCGTTCAATTGAGGACGGGTCTTATGGTGAGGGTGTAGGGACTAATCTGGGCCATTGGATGAGGTTCATCCAATGATCCACAAGCTGCCACGTGTCACATGTGGTAGTGGATTTTACTGTTTGCTTTTTGGTAGTGGGATTTTACTATTTGCTTTATTGGATTTTGGGTACTTGGACACGTGGCGCACCCACAAAGCACGGGGGGTTAGATGGATGATAATCTAATGGATGAGATTTGTCCCTACGTCCTTACCAAATTTGGGTGTCCTCATTTGAACACTCCTCTATATATATATATATACACAATTAGGTGAGTGTAATATACCCTTTTGTTCTCCCCGTTGAGTATGCAATACGTCCCATCCTTCCGTTTGTATTTCTTGTCAAATATATCACTTGGCAACACTTGTCTTCGATTATCCTTTTCCTGCAAATTAAATGTTAAATGTCTTATATAAGTGATATTGAAAATTGAAATATGTTTAAATTTGTCATCATTAGTTACCAGCTTCGCACAGTGGAAGTGTGCTGGTCTAGAACCAAAGCAATGCAATGCTGGGCCGTTTCTGGCATGTCGGGCTGAATAAGTTTGTTTGTTCTTTTTTGCTGCGGGCTATGAATGCTGGGTCCGTGTTAAATCGAGCTTTTCCCGCTACTTTGTGATCTTCGGTTAACCATTTCGGGCCTTTAGTCGCCCCGGTTCGCAATCCCCTCCAGGTATCTTGTAGTATCTTAGCCGCCTTCTTCCTGAAGTTTGCCTCAATTTGGTCGTTATGGATCGGATCCCACCGGTACAAGCTCTACATGCAAATTACACAGTTGTGTTATAACCATTTAATAGAAACACAAACTATGTAATTAGAAAAAACAAGGCATTCCGATGTGGACAAGAAATGACAAAATATTATGCAACTAATACAATTTGAAAACGTTTTACCTTAAAGTGTCGAAACCACTTCACCGGAGCTTGTGGATCACACGTCCCCATCGTAGTCCAACCCACCTTAAAACCCGGTCCAATACATTGGAGCCCGATTTTGTTAACAGCCGAAGGGGGGTCAAAGCTGAATACAAAACACAATTTGTGACATTTACAATATGGTTACTACAATAAGTTAGAGAAATATATGTACGTGTAAAAGTACTCACTTGTCATCCCCAGCTGGAGTGATCTAAGGACGAGTATCATGTGGCATCGATCCCGACGGTGTCTCCTCACCGAGGCCACCTCCGGTCGAAGTCCCTCCTCTAACGAATTCTGGCATAGCTGAGTCTTCCGGATCGTCATCGTATGCCGAATCTGATTCCATCCGTTCGCCTTCATCATTCGAATCCCTGTTCCCCGCAGACGCCCCCACCAAATCCATCAGTTTGTCTAAGTCGAATCAACCGCTTCTGGTAAGGGTGCGCCGTCTACAACAGGATTATGTGCGGCCTCCTCAACATGCATCGAAGGCATGTACCCATCTGGACTTGGGCGTCCTTCCCCGGTTGACGGTGTACGTTGCCTGTCCTCGTCCCCTCGTCTCGCTGGGGCAGGTTCCTGTACCGGATCAGAAGGTCTGTACATATCTCGATTATGCTGGTTGTCCCGAGGTGAAAGAATGTCATGATTCGACTGCCTCGGTTGGCGCATGTCAGTTAGCCGCAGTTGTGATCTATTCCCAGTACCACTGCCAGACCCGGCATTCCTTTTACCTGGTACATTTCGCTTGAGTGGTCTCATATCCCTACCACACAATTAAAAGCATTCCTTTTAATCTAACAAAATTCAACCACAATGGCTTAATAATCAGGTTGCTGCAATCATACTAAAACAAGAAACAGTCACGAAATACTCCTTCTATTGTACTGACCGTGTGAACCAACTCCCTGTGTGGCAGCAACCAAAGAAATAAATGAAATACTCACGCTTCATTGGGATGAAATTCAAGAGTTACGCACAATAATTTCATCAATATTCAAGTTGCTTAACGGTAAACAAGTCCAAAATCACGTAAACGACGACGAATATGTGTACCCTAACTTACGGAAAACATGTTTAAATCAATTTACAACACGCGCCTACACAACATACCCTAACTTACGGAAAACAAGCAGACGTGAGGAAGACGACGAGTTTCCATACCTGGCGACGAAGCTTGCTTCAGAAATCGGCTCTAATGGGTTGAATATTTGAGAGAGAACAACGGAGGTTTTGCGGCGGAGTACAAAATGGGATAATGAAAACAGCGCATGTAATTACATTAAACAGATACTTATAATGAAAATCGGCGGAGTACTCACACATTTATACTTGTTTAGGCGGGCGAATACCGCGGGCGTATTTAGATTGCCATTCGAAAGCGCGTTATTACATAAGCGCTTTGTATAGTGACCTATAATAGCGCTTTCTTCTTATGCGCTGTCGTATGTTACTCATTATACGGCGGTAAGTTTTTAATCTGTGTATTATTGATGTTTTAAGACGGCGCCTTTTCATGAAACGCTGTATTACGTGGCGCATATTAAAGCGCGTTAACATTTGAACGCTGTATTTTGTTTAGTATACGACAACATGTATAAGAACAGCGCTGTCATTGAAGTCCTTCGCACAGCGTTTATAGGATAAGCGCTGTTTACTTATCATTTTGTTATTAATTTACCTTACTAATAACGCTCCAGCGGTTTGCATTTAATCGTACCAAGACGCCATTATTAAAATGACACATTATTTTTCGAATTGAATATTATAATGTATAGGCAAACGTACATGTATAAAACATACATTAATTTTGTAAAACTACGATTCGTCAGACTCATCTTCTGTATCTGGATTATCATTTACGTGGTCGTCGTTACCGTCTTCTTCGCTGTACTCGTACACTTCATCATCAGCGAGGTTCACGATTCCGATTTCGTGTACCAATACAGGCATTTCAGCCCCCATTTTACCTTCATCTTGGAACGGAAAATTTGCTACTTCCATGTCGATAGCGTTTGTAGGTTTCACAGGACAAATTGCAACCCAACCTTGATTGTTTTGTCCAGCTAAACCCGGAAACGTCACATAGTAAACCTGCACCGCTTGCTGTGCAAGAATGTAAGGGTCGTAACGGGGGTAGGGTCTCTGAGTGTTCACGATAACAATCTCGTTAGATGGGTATGATCTAACAAACTGAGGGTCGTACCAACGGCACTTCAACAATACAACCTTTAGGCGATGGTTGGTTCTACATCTCATATGTATTATCTCTTCAATAACTCCGTAGTAGTGTGTACCCTATGTTCCTTGAACGTAGACGTGACTGTTCACCGTGTTCCTCCCTTCACCATGACTTTCAATGTGAAATTTGTAGTTGTTCACTTTGTATGTGGCCGAACACGCAACGTCTGATTGAAATCGAGAGGACAAGTAGTGAATCCACTGTGGTAGTGCTAATGTTTCTCCAAGCTCCCATACCTGAACATAATAGTATATATGTATGAACATCAAATGAAAGTGTAAGTACACATCTTAAACAGATAAATAATGATACAAAAATTTTAGATAGTAATGATGTCACTTACATGGGTGCACAACCATTCTGAAAATTCCGTTAATATAGCATTGTATATTTGGTCATCGGTGAATCGCGGGCGTCTTTGTCGTAAGCCGGTCTCAAATAACGTCAAATATTGTTCAAGCTCGGGCGTATTGCTAAAGATGTAATGCGTTGCTTTTTTAAATTCTTGGCTTTCTAATACCCTCCGTTTTGCTTTGCTGCCACCAACTCCTGGGTAATTGTAAATGGAAATCTGAGGATCTTCGAATTCTGATGTAGCAACTTCATTTCGTTTTAAGCGTATGGCATTAGTTGTTAACTCAGTATCTAGGTACTCGGATCCCAAATACGAAGTCAAGCTGTATGTATGCGTTCACAATACTAGCTTCCACCTCAGCCCTGTTTCCCTTTTGACTCAACTGTTTAAGACGGTAGATGAAACGCTCAAACGAATACATCCATCGGTAGTGTACTGGTCCGCCAAGCAGCACCTCATCAGCCAAATGAATTGGGAGGTGTTCCATCGTCGAAAAATGAAGGTGGAAATATTGTCTCTAGCTTACACAATGTTGTGGCTATGTTCGCCTGCCACTGTTCCATTCGCTCAATTTGAAGGGAAGATGCACAAATATCTCGGAAAAACGTACACATCTCGGATACAGTTTCCCAAATATGTTTTGGTCAAAAACCCTTGAACGCAATCGGCATGAGTCGCTCGATGAAAACATGTGCGTCGTGTGACTTGTAACCTACTAGTTTTAATGTACTCAAATCTACTTTATTCCCCAAATTTGATGAGAATCCATCAGGAAACTTCAGAGACTTCACCCAAACAAGCACAAGCTTATGTTGTTCTCTTGTAAGCTGATACTTACTCTTCTTTGCTATAAAACGACCGCGGTAGGTTTTTAGTTCCAACTCTGGTCTTCGACAATACAACCTAATATATTTTCTGCACTTCACTCCGTCGTCCTTTGTTTTCCCCTTCACATCCATGATGGTGTTGAATAAATTCTCAAAAACATTTTTTTCAATGTGCATTACGTCTAGATTGTGTCTAAGCTTCACGTCCATCCAGTAAGGTAGTTCCCAGAAAATTGATTTCTTAGTCCAGTTGTGCTCCACACCGAACCCATCAAAAACCTCATTGATACATTGTTCCCATATGTATTTTAAGTTTATAACCATGTCATAAACTTCTTGACCGGATCAAAATTGGATTGGACCGTCAAAGTCGGTTCGGTCTCTGTAAAAATTCCGAGTATTACCCCGATATATATGATTTTCTGGTAAAAATCGTCTGTGACATCCAAAATACGAGACTTTCCTTTCGTTCTTCAACACGAATGTCTTTGTGTCGTACATACAATAGGGGCATCCGAGTTTTCCTTGAGTTGACCATCCAGATAACATTGCATACGCGGGGAAATCAGACACAGTCCACATGAGGGCAGCCCTCATTTTAAAACTCTGCCTGCGACTGGCATCGTATGTGTCGACCCCAACATTCCAACAATGTACCAGGTCGTCAATAAGAGCCTAAGATATATGTCCAAACGCTTCTTTGGATTAGACGGCCCAGGAATTAGTATAGTTAACCAAATGAATCTCGTTTTCATACACAACCACGGTGGTAAGTTGTAGGGTGTTACCATCACAGACCAAATGGAGTACTGTTTAGTTGACATACCCCATGGATTAAATCCATCTGTGCATAATCCCAATCTTACATTCCGTGGCTCGGATGCAAAACTTGGATGGCACCGATCAAAATGCTTCCAGGATTCCCCGTCCGACGGGTGAACCATGCGAGTCATGTCTGCTCTGGGTGAAGCGTGCCAGGACATTTCAGATGCCAGAGTTTCTGATAAAAAAAGTCTCTGTATTCTTGGTATAATCGGTAAGTAAAACATTTGTCTTCGCGCATTTCGCTGGTACGATGACGAACTCTTTGCGCGTCTTGGACGATGATATCTTGGTTCTTTGCAAAAACGACATACTGTCATACTTTCGTCACATCGATAGTAAATCATACACCCGCCAACACAAACGTCAATTCGTTGGTACCCCATTCCGAGATCAGCTACAAGTTTTTTGGACTGTTTGAAAGAAGATGGGATTTTATTCTCCCCCCCCCCAATTAGATTTTTCATCGTTCCACATACTGCGTTAAAAGCGGATTCGGATATCCCGTAGTTAGCTTTTGTTGCCAGCATTTTCATGTTAATCGAAAGCTCCGTCTCTGTCGTGCAACCTTCGTAAGCTGGCTCTGAACTTGAATTTAGCAGATTGAAGAATCTATTAGCTTCGATATTCTCTGTTTGATGTTCACCATAGTTAGACGACTCAGGAATATCAGCATGACTGGCAAAATCTGTATCCATGTCTGTGAAGTCCGAATGACTCCATATTTCTTCCCCAAAATAATGAATTTGGTCATCTGTGATCGGGTCAGGAATGATTGCGCTAGTATTTTCGTATTGTATTTCCACCAGATCTTCGTTGTGAAGGGTCCAATTGAAGTAGTCTGGTGTAAAACCGTATTTGTACAAATGCTCTTCCATCATTCTTATATTATGAATCGCCGGTTTTTGCATTTCGTACATGGACATCGGACTGTGTTGTTGCTAGCAAGAACACCTTTTGACACAGCGTATTCAATGAACTGATTGACTCCGGCGATGAAAACATCATTGGTGTATGACTCTCCATGAGCACGCGCTTCGTACATCCATCTCCTTTCGTGATATAAGTATGCCATGGAAACTAATCTATGCAGTATGAGTAAAAGAGAGTACCTCACGCCGTTGCTGGGTTGAAGCAAATATCACCTCACAATATGTATTATTGTAAACAAGGAATTGAGCCAAATTGGAACAATTGATCGTGCCGGGTGAATATAGAAAAAAGGCATTGACTCAAATTTCGTACTAAATACCGAAATGATAGTGGAACAAATATGATAATTATTCCGTCAACACTTCGAGCAATTTCCGTCAAACAGTGCCGGAATTACAACTAACTAATGACGATAAAAAGGTTCACAATGAAGACAGCACATTTGTAGGAAGCGTCGTTGTAAGTCAAACAAGACACCGCTTAGTTATTAAGGGTCGTTGTATATCTACTAACGAAGGCACTTATTGCGTAAGCGCCTTCTATAGTTACGAAACTACAGCGCGTTCGTTGAAAATCGCTGTCCTACTCGTTAACGGGTGACGGTAAATTGGCGGTAAGTAGACGCATAAAAAACCTTATGCTTCGCATTTTTTCCTTTTGAAGATCTTTTGGATTGCTTGTACAAGTCAGTCAACTACAATAAGTATATGTAGTTCTGTTCATGATCAGCTCCATACTGTTCTCATGTGTTCTTCAGAATTTATCTATGAACGACAAATTCAGAATAATACAAAGGAGAACAGAATGGAGCTGATAATGAAACACAACTATATATGCCAGAGTTGATTGACATGTACTGCAAATCCAAAAAAAAACTTCAAAAGAAAAAAAAGCGTAGCATAACAAACAACTGATATGGAAAAATTAGAACACGATTGTAAAACGGGGGGATATGGAAAGATGATTAGAATAAATTTCTGTTTGCAAATGTCCCTATTTATAGCATAAGTTGAAGATTAATTATGTGGATAAGAAGGTAATAAATACGGTAAATGTTCCGTCAACACAGAGGCTCAATTCCGTCAGACATTGACGGAAACACGTTGTATTGTCGACGCATTTTTTGCAACGGCTGAATGTTAACGATTACATTGTTGCTGCACAGTATAGTAACAGAATAGTAGCGGACCAATGATGAAAGGTTTTCCGTAAAAGTTGCGTTGCTTTTCCGTTTATTGTGACGGAAATCTAAAGGAATAAAGACGTAGAAATTATGTTTACAAATTTTTTGTTCAATCTTCATAATGTAACACATATATTATGTATATATGTCAACAATTATTACAAAAGATTAAAAAATTTACAAAATTTTGTGATTCATAAAGTCACCCGACATCGCTCAATAATGATAGTCACATCGTGTTGAAAAATTTCTGATACATAGATTTCTTCAGATTTGCGTGAGTTACACATATGTCCAAATATTTATATAGGACGAAGTTATTTTGAAGTTAACTTCCTTAACGTTATTTGAAATGCATTTAAAAACATAACAAATTAAAGGGAAGTTAACTTCAATAGATACAACAACGAAGTACTAATTAAGTAGTTAAGATATATATAAGCAATGATAATTTCATAAATTTAACTCGGGTGTGATTCTTGATTTTCATGTTACCCACGGGGTGATGGCTGATCAACTTCTTGCTCACCTTCACAATGGGTTGGCTTTGAAGACGTACTTTGTATTCTACTATTGGCTTCGTCATATCTATATTTTTCCCGACTGAAGCTATGATCTCCTAAACAGCCCGAGCCATTGTCGCAAGGATATATAAAATTTTGAGCGGAGCAAATATATCCTTCAGATATGCCTTTGGATTCATCTCCGGACGACGAAGCAAATAGACGTTCAGCTTCAGAATTCTTGCTCATTCTTACAAATCTATGGGTTTCAATTTTAGATAGTAATGTGTACGTGCTTTTATATAGTGCATAGAAAGAATCTACGGCGCGTTTTCGATAGCAGTCCCTTTCCCATTCTGTCAAATTAAAAATGAAATATTTAATTTTACCCGTATAAAAGCGCCTATTCAGTAAGCGCAGTCGTATTTGTCCAAATGACGGCGATTCGTATATAGGCGGTGTTGTATGTTTCCATACGTAACAAAGCGCCTTTTACAATACGCGCCGTCGTATTTATCCATACAACAGCGTTGGTTAAATAAAGGCTGTTATAGCGTAATGTACAACGGCGCATATGTGATAACGCTGTAGCAAGTTAATATACAACAGCGCTTGTTAACAAGCGCTGTCGTATGAACCATCAGGTTAAACTTTCAGAAGTTACAAACTTAGGTTTTCATCTCGATCGATTTCTTACTGCCGACTACTTACCCCCGACTGGGCATCATACTCTTTCAAATTGCGACGTTCTGGCAGGTATGTAGATATACGTTTTCTCATATGCGTGTGAATGATTCCGATAAGCCGTATGTGGTAGGGTTGTATATGATTCCGGCCTAACGCCGGTAACATATTGTCGTCCCTGAGATTGTTAACGGAATATTGTTGATTTTGTCTTAATCCGACATGTTTTTTAATCGTTGTAAAATGGTTAGCAAAGGTAACATGGAGTCCGGCTCTTCATCTAACCGTAAGAAAAGGGGGGCCACGACGATGAAAAAGTTTATCGAGGAGCACAATGATGGTAATAAGGAGCCGGTGACGATCGAGGCAGATGGAACAATTGCCCGTCCAGTGAGGACATCCTTCAGAACTGTCATTGGTACTGTCTGACTTTCAATAGATTACATAAAGAATAAAAATTTGTAGCCACGATGCAAAAAACAAATATGGTGTATATGTACACAGGAACTGTTGCTAAATCTCGAATCCCTATTACATACGAAACTTGGAAGGTTGTACCTAATGAACTTAAGGAGACGGTGTGGGAGGAGATGTTGGTATGTTTTTTAATGTGAACAAGAAGGATAATTTTGGCATCTATACAATTGCTAACATTATTTAATTATGCAGAGATTATTTGATGTCCCACAAAATGAAATGACTAGTCGGTTAAAGCGTAGAGAGATGCGAGCTGCCGTTGTTGTGTGGAGAAACTTCAAGAGCAAACTCGCGACCAAATACATCTATGGTGGCAAACAAGGACAGGACCCCAGACAGAAATATTCTTTCATCCAACCAGAACAATGGGCGAGGTTTGTGGAACAGCGGTCGAATCAGGGTGCACTGCAAATTAGGGAGGTGAACATCGATCGAGCTAAATCAAACAAGTTCCAGCATACATTGTCTCGTAGTGGCTACAGGAAAGCGATGGAGGATATCCTAGCAGCAAAGAAAGCAGAGATGGAGGCCGACGGGTTAATAGCACCTGGAGATGACCCTGTAATCGAGATTGAGAGGCATGAGGTATGGCTGAGGGGTCATATCCGAAAGAATAAGGAATACGTGAATGAGTCCATGCGGGAGGTTGCGGAAAAAATTGTAAGTTATGTTTTACTATACCCAACATATGTTACCCGTACAGGTACATGTAAATTTGTGTCATCAGTCTCACAGGACAAATATTTGATAACAGGGTCAACTGAAAGAGCAGGCATGTCAGGGGTTATTTATGTCCCAGGGTCGAAGAGACATTTTAACGGAGGCCACAGGGAAGGATGAGTACCCTGGACGCACACGTGGAGTCGGTAGTTTTGTAGGTTGGAAGGAGGTATTCGGGAAGCAGTCGTCTTCGTATTCATCAACACAATCCATAGTTACATCGCACGCGGCGACGCTTCAGACCCATGATGGTGGTACCAATCCAGACCCCTTCGGAGATATACCTGAGGTATTATGCAGTAGTTTAACGAGAAACAAATACTTTTGTGTTCATATGTTCATTCATAACGTCAATCCGTCTGATTTTTTTGTCAAATATCAGGTTGGGAAGAAATGCTTACTAAACGTGGACGATGGTTGCGATACGAGATTGGTAATCGTGGCACTTGGCAAAGTGATGGAAGGACGAATCGTGCAATATCAAGAGTTGGATGATGATATGGTGAAGGTGATGGTAGACGAGGCGCTTGAAGGATGGAGGGAGCTGCCAAAGAAGTTTGGTAATATGGAGAAAGTATCGGATGCAGTGGGTGGTTTTGTGGGATGGCCGAAATCTCTAGTACGCATTGATGAAAAGGTAACGACGGATATTCATGTCTTCCCAATGGTAAACAGCTATCACTTTGTCATATATACTCACACAAACGAGATTATTCATTTTCAACAGGAATATGACGAGTTCAGATATTTCAAAATGCTAAGCTTCAGTTTCGACGACGAATTGATTAGCAGAATGAAAATGCAATGCCGCTTTCTTCACGAACACGCTAACAAGATGGGCAAGTCAATCACATATTCGGTTTACATTAGTAGCAAAGTGTTTGGTGATGATTGCTTCGTCATGTTGAATGACAGTTGCATTACTGAGTTCAAACTCTTACAAGCTTTGGGTGCCCAATCAGCAGAAGTTTACATGAGGTAAGTATTGATTTCATTATAAAATGATTTCTTAAGTTTATAAGAATTGTACTAATTAAATCAAATGCGAGCAGATTCATCCACGATACGATACAACCAGGCATACGGTTTGGATTCTTCAGACCGACTTATATGACTCCGTCCGAGGAATTCAATGTCAGGGTGGAGTTCTTCCAGAAGAGATTGAGAATGCCCGACTATGAGTATAATTTTTGCTACTTCCTTCCCTACATAGATGTGAAAGAGTGAGTTGATATTATTTAAATATTTTTTTGTCTATTTTTAATTTGGTGGCTATTTCACTAATCTACAATGGTTACGTTAAATCTATGTTAGGTATCATTGGATGTTAGTTGTCCTATTCCCAAAGAAGCGAGCGGCCCTTTGGTTCGATCCGCTGGACAAGGCACCGCGGCCTGATGCAGTGAATTTTGTTAACACGTAAGTACTATGGTAGTGCACTTTAGTTACCATTATAACATGACCTACAAATTTCTTACATTTCAAATTACCTTATTGTTGCAGGAGCATGAGTCTGTGCTTCAACATCCCGTCAGGTGACGAAGTAGAATGGAAGACTGTGACGGTATTTGCTGAACATATAACAATTGTTATACAAATGAATATTTCATTAATTAATAATTTTCGTTGATTATAAATTGATGCTTATTTCAGTGCCCGCATCAGCCCCCGGACACTGAACTATGTGCCTACTACGTCATGCAATATATTCTGGACATAATCAAGTTCGTCCAAGACACAAATGGAAAGTTTGAGGACAACATCAGACAAGTATGTGTATAGCGACATTTAATTAGGCATTAACAATTAATTGAGGTGTCCCTAATCTTTGTAATTATGTTTTTTTATAGTGTTTCCCTGCAGGGCTACGACCATATGATAACGCATTGCTTGATGATATGAGGGAGCACTTTGCCGATGGTTTGCTTACTTACAAATGACAAGTGTATCAAATTGTATAAAATTGAAGGATTATAAAGTGTTGTTGTTTATTATTGGTTTGCCGATGGGGCACTAGTGTACATTATTGGTCGACATTTATGAATTGAAACGTGTTATTGTTTATTTTTCGAAATCGTGTTTTATTAGGCTATTACAACATGTAGTTATGTCACGCATTATTGTTCGAAGATGTTTGTCACATAGACGTGTCAACCAAATAAATGTAAATGAAGCAAATAAAGTGTATAAATATTTACAAGTATGTAAGCAATTTATATTAAAACGTTACACATCGCTTAACGAAAAAAGCGCTATTGAATAATTGTACAGCGCTTAATGGGTGCAGCGCTGTGACAAGCGTATTTTTAACCCTTTATAGTGTCAAGTTATGAGTTTTAGGGATTGAATTGCAGTCAAACAAAATTTATAACCTTGGTAAGCCAAGGGTCTATCCAAGGAACAACGTGTGTGAATACTAGCTAACAAGTGACCTATTTAGCTATTCCGATTAACAGCGAGAGGTTTTGGTGCCACGAAAAACAGCAGAAATTAAATAACAGAAAATTAAAGGGTTGTACTTAATCAGAGAAAGAATTCCAGGACCATACTTCACCCGTGCTAACCCCACTAATCATGCAATCATTATCATGTAATTCACCATGCTATCGAATATCGAAATAAACCAAAATAACACTAGATAAGCCGCCCATCCACGGATCATTATCTAGATTAATCTCAATCGTTGAACGCCGCCCATCCACGGATTATCAACGATCTCGATTTATTAAACTAAAGGTTTTCATACAATTTCATACAATCCGGTTAATCCCTAGGGCCCATCCACCTTTCGGTATATAACCTAAATACGTTCTAGCATGCAAACATACCCTTTGATGTAAATACTTGCATAGAACGATAAATTAAGCACGATGAAATTGAATATTCGATTTGCATTAATGAAAAACATTCATATGATCACATGAAGAGTTGGATACAATGCACGGGATCCGTAGGATCCCAGAATAAAGAAGACTACTCACTATTCATGGTAGTTAACCACAAATAGCGTATGAATAGAAATTAAGGACGAGATAACCGTACTGACGATGAAGCTCGTTGAATCCTCAATCTCTCGCGATGAACTTGTCTTCTTTCCCAAGTTAGGGTTCTTCAAAATAAGCACACTTAGAATACTCTGGTCGTTGCCCTTTTATAGCCCAAATATAGATAAGTTCCCAAAAAGGATCAGAACTTGCCAAAAACGGAATAGGAAATCAGCCTGAGATTTTGCTTCTGATCGTGCCCGTGACACCCGTAACGCCCGTGACCAAATGGGGACGTCACGGGGCAAACGCCCGTGACCTAAGGTCTTCACGAGCCGTCACGGGATCTTCAATTTTCACAACTTTCTGAGTTGGCCCGTAGCGCCCGTGACCAAAGTCGTCGCGGG
This sequence comes from Rhodiola chrysanthemifolia, assembly GCA_033675395.1. Lineage (NCBI taxonomy): Eukaryota > Viridiplantae > Streptophyta > Magnoliopsida > Saxifragales > Crassulaceae > Rhodiola > Rhodiola chrysanthemifolia. The sequence continues at coordinate 39,108,589 of CM066204.1, forward strand.
CAGTCACGGGACCTGACTTCCATTGCCTTTTCCGAGGTCTAAACCTTCGAATCTGCTCTTTGTGTCAACTACAACGTTGTAGGCCTTTGAGTTACCTTTCCAACAAGCTAAAATTTGACTCATTTGGACACCGTATGCGCCCTGGGCATGCAAAATACGTCGCAAAGGTTTGTCTGCCCTGTTCTGTCCTGTTTTTGCCCAAATCTTCACCAATTGCTTTGCTTTGCTTCGGATCAATCCAAAAGTATTAGGAATATGATAAATGACCTGAAACACTAGAAAAGAGGTTAAATAATGACAATTTGCCTGGAGAACGAGTGATATCCTTCATCGTATGGAGCAATTAACTAGTCGAAATCTCGACTGATCACGCTGCTGAAGTAAACTATACGACAGCGGTTAATTAGTGAAGCGCTGTCGTATTTACAATGTAGGAAAGTGCTTTATGTTAATAAGCGCCGTCATAACTCACTGAAAAACTTGAATCGCGAAACATATTTTTCGACGAATTTTAGTGTAACGTATTATCAATTTGCGTTACGAATGATTTCAAATATACTTTAATAATAGAAAACATTATTAATTGTCAATTTGTGTTACAAATTCATTTGGAAAGCACTATAATTTATTTAATTCATGGAATACAAAATTTGTCACTGATTGATTGATAACATCGTGAGCAGTCCAACAATCTGCAATCTACCGGTTGGTTGACAACGACAAAAGTGAATTCCTTCCCGTCCTTCGCATCGTACGATGATCATCGAAGATCATTTTGCATCTCCTCATAAAATTACCCCGAATGCGACTGTCATATTGTGCATCCCAGGTAGCAATACGCTACAAGCAAATCATTTAACTTTTGTCATCCAAATGAAAGTGAAATTAAACATTTTCTGAGTTATGGCTTTGTACCTGAAACTCCTCAAACCAAATTTCCTTGCCGCTTTCTGGGATCATGGTCCATGATGCCCACGTTGCGTCCCAACATTTTGATATGCATTCTTGAGCAATCCTTCGATGAACATCGAATGGGAAGAAACTGTTACAAAAGTAGGGATTACATAACGGCAGCGTTTATCAAAACAGTCAATATGAAGAGAGCAATAGTAAGTTGTTACGCGTGTCTGCCAATAGGTGTAAAGTGATCTCTACGAGCAAATCCACGTGGATTGTCAGGGAAACTCACAAGGTCAAATGAAGGAGACATGTTGACGATTGGAATGAAGCATGTTGTTAATGAATATTGATTTCAAGAGTTCTAAAATGTATATATAGAGCGCAACAATGAATTTGCATAAAATGTTCCGTTCACATTCCGTCCATTTTCCGTCTCATGTTGACGGAAATAACATATTATAGTGACGGCAATTCAGCAACGGTCTATAATTAACGGGAACTTTGTAACGGAGTAATGACAGAAATGTGACGGAAATATGAAACATATACTGGAAATGGGATGAAGATGATTCTAAAGAATTTCATGGCTATTGAATGAGATGAGTTTCTTACAAGAGAACATAAATATTTACGGTTGTCTTGTAAGAAACACATCTCAGGCATGAAAAATGAAATTCTTCAGAATCATCTTGCACCCAATGTCAATTATACGTTGCAAAATTTGTGTGCTTAAAAATGAAAATTTGTTGAAATGACACCGTGTGTTCAATGGTGTAAAGAGTTATATTATATAGGGCAAAAGCGAAATCTGGCTTTCCGTCAGTTTTCCATGGCATTTCCCTATCAGAGACCAAATAGTAATTTAATAGGGACTACAGCGCCTTTGTAGTAAGCGCTGTTGTGAGTCTGCCTACAAAAGCGCTTTATTATAAGGCGTTGTCTATATTGTGGACAAATGACTAAAACATTGAATATATTGGGCCAACGGACAAATGACGGACATTTGACGGATTGATATTAACGGCAAACGGACGAACACATGACGGAAAGATTGAAAATGTTTACTCGATGAAATAATAACGGACATTGACGGAATAATATTGACGGAAATTTGACTGTCAACAGACGGAAATATTGAAATTTTTTGTTGCCGAAATATGGACGGAAATGTGACGGGATGATATTGACGGTATTGTGCTGGAATACCAACGATAATTTTCTGGCCATCTAATTAAGTCGGAAATGTGACGATTTTTTTTTCGTCATTATGACTGGCGACTTTGTTGCGACGGAAATTTGTGTCGGAAATTTTGGCAAAATTTGTAGTGATATATATTTCATTTTAATTCATACATGTTAGATGATAAATTATGAACCCTAAATAATTAATTTAAATGTAGTACCCATTTGTGATATGAGATTTAAAAAGAATAAAAATATTATAATAAAATTAGAAGTAAAAAAGTATAGAATGAGAGATATATAGATTAAATTAAAGTAAATGACATTTAATTGTAATTTGACTAACGGAGTAAACTAAATGGGTTAACTTTAACGGAATTTTTGGTTTGGCCCCCCATTGGAAATTATGGTAGTTCAGACCTCAAATTGGAAAGAGATGGTAGTTCAGGGCCCCTTTTTGTACTTTTCCCTTAAATATATTGTTGTCGTATAAACTGGCTTACGTTACAATCGTTGAAATATATTTGTCGCTTTAGGGAACATATGCATATAATATAAAATATATTATTGTTGTATAAACATCGTTACGTTACAACCTTGAAAACATATTTGTCGCTTTAAGAACCATACAATTCTGGGATTTCTGATTTCCTGCTTCTTGTGTGTAATCTAAATAGCTAGAAGTGAGTGAAAACACCGAAAAGATGAGGCTGTAAATTCATGGAGGCCGATGAGGATTCCGGGAGGAATGAGGTTTGATGAAAGGAATGCTTCCATGATTTTCTTCCAGCAGAAGAAGATTTTCTTCTATGTAAGTTGCTTAAAGTATTTTAAATTTTCCAAACTCCCCCGCCCGAAAATTTCTTTCCCCCCAAAACAAAATTGAATGTCGAACACACTTGTGTGTTCTGTTCTGCATTTTAATTTTTTATGTTTACGCGACTTACTTGGGATACCAATGTTGCTTAATCCCCATATGGTAGATCGCCCTCTTTACTCAGCATTCAATTTTCTTATGTTTGTACGACTTTTTATGCGTAAAATGTCGCGTAAACCATAAAAGATTGGTGCCCCCTCTTCACTGTCCGAGTCACACAGTTTCAAAATTAAATAGGTGAGTCACGCAAGCTGATACTGCTCTCTACTTTTCAATATTAAGGGACATACATTGAATTGTCGCGTATATCATGTCACATAAAATGTTAAACGGGACATAACAAACATGTTCCATATATTAATGTCGCGTTAACAATATTACGAGATATTATCCCTAATTGTCGCTTGCGTAAAGGGTTAAAAGAGACGTAAATGTAACGTCGCGTATAACAATGTCGCGTTATCATATTAACCGGACATTATCTTGGTGTCGCTAAAAGATTTTTCACAAGAAAAGTTTAATGAGACATTAAGCTCCGTGTGGCATAAACTTTTGCGCATATACATGTAATTGCGACAAACGTTTCAAAGTCATGTAGTATAAATATGCTTATGTGAAAAGTCTTTTGCGACACTTTTCAAAGTTTGTCCTGTAACATGTAAAATGGTGTAGTGTTACATTCGTTCAACACAAATTTTTCAGCGAAGAATAAAATGAAGCAGAAATTCTGAAGCTCAGATATACACAAAACTCAAAGAGGAGAGAAGATCGTGGACAATTTCAAAAACTTGGGCCTAAGAGCATATGCACCGGTGCAATCTCCGCGAGGATTTGAGGTCGTCCTCGGACGACATTCTTGTGCAGCGAGGCAACCTTGGGGAGATCGCGACCTGGGCGAGGATTTCTGGACGAGATCGTCCTCCCAGAAATTCTCCGCGAGATCGGCTGGGAGATCGTCCTCCGCGAGTAAACCTCGCGCGTGACTCGCGTGAAATTAAAAACCCATTGTACAAAATCGATTAAATTGAAGACTCAAAACTCATTTGCGAAGCTTTTCAACATCAATGGAACATTTAAAAACCGGTCGATCGAACAATCGGCAGATTTAAGAAGATGATGAACAGTAACTATCTACAATCTCCAATGGCTTCTTTGTGTCGGGGGGACGGTAGGGTGCCCGAGAGATTTAGGTCGGGTGGACGGTAGGGTGCCCGAGAGATTTAGGTCGGGTGGACGGTAGGGTGCCCGAGGGATTTAGGTCGGGTGGACGGTAGGGTGCCCTAGCTCACATTTTTGCTTTTCAAGTTGCTTTGTCACTGAAACACTAAGTAAAAACATCAAATCTGCGTAATATTACATGAAAATGGAGCTCAAAGTGTGTGAATTTGTACATCAAAGATCATGCGAATAATCGCTCATCATTAACGTCAGAGCCGGACGCGGCAGTCACTGAACTTAAAAAAAAAAGGACCAACGGTCTGATTCTCACCAACGGTAACACCAACGGCAACATTTCATCAACGGCAACATTTGATGCAAAATTGCCTATAAATAACATCCTCCATTCCAACAACAATCACACCAAAAATTCTTACAACAATCTTTCTTTCTCATTAATCTCTCAACATGTCTGCCCATTGGTGTATGTCCGAAGATGTGCAACTTTGCATATCTTATTGTCGTCAATCGCTTGATCCAATTACCGGCGCCAAACAAAAAATCGATAAGTTGTGGGAAAAAGTTGACACCGATTTCCATTCAAATTGGGTAAGGGGAGAGGATGAAATAATGACGACCGATTTTCGTTCTAAAACTGCTCTTCAATCACGTTTCGCTAAGCTCAAGCCAAATTTGGTTTATTGGGGCTCTTGTATTGCGTACGCTAGAAGAAATCAGGAATCGGGATGCAATTTGCAAGATGAGGTAAATTATTCGCGTAAATTGTTAAATGTAATTTTTACTTTACAATATATTGATTATGATTTTAAATTTTGAATATTTAATTGATAGATAAGGAAAGCACAAGTACGCTATGTGGGAAAAAAATAAGAAAACATTCATACATTTTGATTGTTGGGAACAAGTACAAAATCATCCAACATTTGCAACTACTGAAGCAAGTACCCCCCCCCCCCCCCCATCTTACACATATCAAGCAAGTCCGGTAGTCGAGGAAGTGCATACACTTGATGTACCTCCAACTCCGTCCTGGGACGTACCTCCAACTCCGTCCTTTGACATACCTCCAACTCCGGAATTTTCTACACCCGAAAGCAATCCTGGAAGTTCCACGAGTCCGATTAGGCCGCCCGGAGTGAAAGCGGCCAAGGAAGCTAGAAGAAAAGGTAAGAAAGTAGCAAATCCTATGACATCCGAGGCTTTGATGACCATTGCAAAAAATCAAAGGAAATTTTTCGAGTTGAACAAAAGGGAAATGGAGGATGACCGCAAGTTCAAAGAAAAAGCTTTTAAACTTGCAAAAATGAAGGAAGAAACGAAGATCATGCAAATGAATACAGATGTGATGACTCCAAAGTCCAAAAAATATTTTTCAAAGAGGAAGGCTACCATCCTTCGAGAGTACGAGGAAGACGAACCTACCAATGACCAAGATGCTCCTGGAAATTATTCAGACTGTTACCGTCCGAGCTTTTAGTTCATGTATTTTTCAATTCCTTTTACAATGTTATTTCCATTCAGTTATGTATTTTGCATTATTGTAATTTCAATTCCTGTTAAATTGATGTTATGAAAAACCAATTGAAATCTTGATCAATAATTCACATAAAAGAACAAATCGGAGGGAAAAAAAATTCAAAAATAATAATTTTTTATTCATGAATAGTAGTAGGAAGATCTCCGCAGGATTGCATTGGTGTACAGAATATGCAGAAATGCTGTTACTGTTCACTGAATAGTAATAGAAATAGCTCCGTGAGGAAGTTCTGAGGGAGATAATAAGCTTCAACGGGTGCATATGCCCTAATGTGGTGTGAAATATGAAGTTCAATTTTTGGAATATTAGATATTTAGCCGCTATATCTTCACACTATTCCGCCTCACTATAAAAAAACCTTGTTTTATGTTTATTATTTGTTAGGTGAAAAACAACTTTTTTTACAACTTTTTTTTTTGTTAAAAATACAAATTAAATGACTTGGTCATTTGGACGGACGCGTAAATTGTAAATTCAGTTAAACAAAAAAAGGCCTTATATTTTTGTTTAGCTTTAGTGTATAAATGAAGACAAACATTATATATATATATATATATATATATATATATATATATATATATATATATATATATATATATATATATAGGGGGGCGTTCAATTGAGGACATGTCTTATGGTGAGGGTGTAGGGACTAATCTTGGCCATTTGATGAGGTTCATCCAGTGATCCACAAGCTGCCACGTGTCACATGTGGTAGTGGGTTTTACTATTTGCTTTTTGGTAGTGGGATTTTACTATTTGCTTTATTGGATTTTGGGTACTTGGACACGTGGCGCACCCACAAAGCACGGGGGGTTAGATGGATGATGATCTAATGGATGAGATTTGTCCCTACGTCCTTACCAAATTTGGGTGTCCTCATTTGAACACTCCTCTATATATATATATATATATATAGGATTTGGATCATGTACAAAGTAATTTTTAGAGTACAAAGTACAAAGTAATTAAAACCGTTTGATCTAAATTTTTAATGGCTGAGATCTAATTACATTAAAATCTGATTTACATATTAATTAATATATACCAGGGTTTTGATTGTAATTAAACATCAAAGATTAACCCCGTTAATCATCGTTAACTTTCAAAATACCATGAACCCTAACCAAACCCAGCCGGATCTGTCGCACCAGCGAAATCCCTAACACGAAAACCTTCCCTCTCCGTGTTCGATCTATACGCAGCTCGTATCATACAAAGCTCACGGCATCGCCGACGGCCGCCACAGCCACAGTTCATCGACCAATTTTCACTGCAGTTCACGACCTAATCGCGCAATTAATCGAGCTCACCAAACCAATTGCCGTCCGCATCCGCAACATCAAACGAATCTCCACTTCATTGCTGCCCTACCGTCCATGTATCAACAAGGTCCAATTTTGTGTAAATTCAGCAATCAGTTGCGTTCATAAAGTGGAAATTCTGATTTGGGAAAGTTTGCAACTTTCTCGCTCTATGGAATCTTGCTCGATGTGTTGATAGACTAATCGTGATTTATAAAAAAATTATTTTTTTGCCTATTGGTGATTTGTATGAGCCAGTTTCCTTTTTCCTGGTTTGCTCAGTTTATGCGCCTCCTTCTGTGACGAAAAAATATGTGATCTGCTGCTGAAAATAGAAATTAAAATTGACACCGCTTGTGTATCCGTCAGGGCCGGGCACTCGTTGTTGATGATGGAGGCTTACTCTCCACAGGTCCGCGGTGGTGTTTCTGATCTGGGGTTTTCTGATTTCCTCAACTACGACTCAGCGTTCAATTGTTTCACTTCTGTACGTATCTGAGTTTTTTTTCTGTTTTTTTGCAGAAGTATTGGTGTGAATTGCTCGAGTGGTCCGTGCTGGAGGATTGATCGTGTTTGGTTTGAGGAGAAATTTGCCTAAAGGGCTGGCAGTCTCTTGGGTGTTTGTTGCCTCTGTGATTCTGATAGTCCTAATTAACAATGTCTTGCTACATTTTTTTCACTACATCTAGGCTCTAGCTACTTTTTCATGATCTCATACTTCTCCATCACATAACTCAATGATATGTTTGTCTTCTTTGTTGTATATACAGAAAATATCATGTCTAACGCTAGCTCGGCTATAGAAGCTTCAACCATTTTGGAACAGATTATTAGTCAGTATGTGGATCAACTCGATAGCTCATGTACAAATATTGAACAATTTAAAGAAGATGAATACCATGATCGCCTATCTGTACCAGGGCTTTGCCGTCTCTTTGAGTATATGTATTGTTGCTGAAACTTGGTACGTTTTGGATATCAAGGTAGCTGTATTGAACAAGTAAAGAAATGAATTTGCGGGTCGACTGCAAAAATCATGGTTGCTGCTGCTGCTATGGATAAGAATCTTGCAGCAATTATTTACAAAGTGAGTTCCTTAGATGGTTTTACCAGTTTGATTGGATAATGCTCTATTGGTCCAACTCAAATGTGAGTCCTCTTGATGTTTTTGTATCCTATCTCTATGATAGGATACATACCGCTTAACTCCATTGTTCACTAAATGATGTTTTTGTTTGTTGAATAACGATTGTGTTCTCCGAATAATAGTTGGGTTCTCCAAGTTATTGGTATCGAGTATAGAAATTCAGGTCAGTTAGGATCAGGGGTTGCTGGGAATGAGCAAGCAAGGACTCTATGCATATTTCATAACTGTTTCATATCTAGTAGGACTGCAGAGTATCTACTAACATTAAGCTGGTTGTTTTTATGATTTGATATATGTTAACCTCGATGTTTCTTATGCAGATTGTTCCAGCTCCTTTTGAAACCTAAATGAGCTTTCTTATATAGTGTGTCGGGCACTGGTCTCTTATCACATACCTCATCCGTGCGACATCAGGAGATCATCATTTGGATTTTGTGAACCATTTTATGACTATGATTTTGTCTTCTGTGTTATTCACATCATCTGTAATTCATAGCTCGTTCTTTGAGCATTGTAAATAAAGCTATTGGCATATGCCAGCTTTATTAAAAAAAATACTTAATGTTTCTTTTATGACACTTTGCAAGTAGTGTATTTTATCATCTCATTTTGGGTATAGATGATCTAGGCATGGTAAATTTTCGTTTTCGGATTCTGCTACAGTAGATGGAATGTCATGCGGTTGCTTTCAAAAAGAGTTCATGTTTGAACTTATATTTTACGCGATTTGGTACAAATGTTTACTAAATAAAAAATTGTGTTCACAGAATAAATATTGTATACACTAAACAACATCAGTATTCACAAAATAAAAATTGTGTTCACACAAATACAAATTGTATTCACTAAACAACATCAGTATTCACCAAATAAACACTATGTTCACATAATAAGAGTTGTATTCACAAACTAAAAGCAGCATTCACAGAATAACATCAGTAGTTAAAACATTAAAACAATGCTCCCAAGAGCAATATATTACATAATAAGAGCAATGTTTACAATTTCGTTTTCGAGGCCATATTCTAAGGTAGATAGTCTTATACATCTCTGAAGCCAAAAATAGATTCCAAAAATAACTTGCTATCCCTGAAGGGCACATGAGAATCACCATTGACAATGGATTCCACAACTCTCTAAATGGTCAAAGCAAAAAATCATCACAACTCAGAAAGTCTGATATATAAATATAATCATCATCACAGCTCGTGTAATTGAGATAGCTTGCTGCTAATAAAAAGCAGCTCTTCTCTTCTATCCATTAATTCTTCAACAAGATAACCTGTCCATCGTAAAGAAGCACGTGCACGTATCAACCAAAAATCAGATCGTCCGCAACTCAACAAAAGTCTAAATAACTCAATAAATCTATGTCCTTCTAACTGGTTTGTTCTGCTTGCTCCTGATGAATTTAACATTCACAGCCTACACTACAAATCACAGAAGTTATAACTCAGAAATCATCTGCATTCACAAAACAAAACTATCAGAATTTTTAAAAGAAGCAAACTAATTACATAATAATCTTCTACAATTTGGATTCTGAAAAGAAGCAAATTATTCCGAAATTGAAGCGCGGACGAGCTTATAAAAACCACCCTATTGTGAACATTACTACTATTTGGGGGAACACGGTAATTATTTAGTGAACCCAGCTATTATTTAGTGAACGATCCCCAAATCAGAGCAACAGAACCACACATGAACACAAAGAGTTTCCAGATCAGAGCACCAGAACCACTAATCAAAGAAAGAATCAATAATTGGCTGAATCATTTTGTTACTAAATTAACGAAACCCTAATTCACCAGCTAGCAACAAAATTCAAAATTCACTTCATACCAACTACGATCTATAGGTTTAATAACTGAATCAAGCCGCCACCCACATCACACTCTTACTGATTTCGTGAAAAAATGAAAGCCCAATATTCACAACATGTAGACAATGTTTGAAAAATACCACCACCAGAACCTCGTCTCCTCCGTTTGCAAAACAACAACTGAATCAACACATCACGATTCCAACATCAAAATTCACAAAATCAAAAACCCCAATCTCAATTAGTCGTACACAATCATAATCCCTAATTAAAGTTGAACCAATTACCGAAAGCAGACCAACATAAGATTAGAACTTTATGATGCTAAATTCTAAATTGACTTACCCGGACAGTGGTGAATGATTTTATCTTGAGAATATAGAGAAGATAAGCTGCGGACGGAGTTTTGAACCTAACCATGAAGGTCGACCTCTCCTCACGCGACTCTCAGCCACTCGCTTCCGCTCTATCAACACCAAAATATCCTTGCGCATCCAACGCGGCAGCCGCGTCGTCATTGGTGTCTCCTCTACCACCGTCGTTGCTGAGGGTCGCCGTGGTTCGGTTCGCTTCTTCTAGGTTTCGACAAATGGACTACATCAACCATCCATCAATCGCATTATTACCAGATAACATTTGATTACAAAAATTCAAGTTCATAAATTGAATCCAACGCAATTGAGAAAGCGGTAGAAATCCACAAATCCAAATTTTAAAACAACAATTCAGCGCACTCAGTAAGAACATCATGCACCAATCAACAAATGAGTTCACTACTGGTGGTTGAGTTCACATGAGAAGAACTACTAGTTCTGCAGGATTGGCACTTAGATCAATGAGTTCACAAAGTTGTGTACATCAACAAACCCTTGACGTAAAATCCAGAAACAAACCCATCATCTATATTCACAAACCAACCATGATCACAAACCAACTATATTCACTACCAGAAACCTTTTGATCAAAAAACAAACCATGTTCACAAATTAAATCAAACGAATTTCACAAAGCTGTGTAAATCAACAAACCCATTTTCGAAACAAATCAAGCCAAATCACAACCACGACGTCTTCGATTTAGGAAAACAATCTAAAACTCAACACTATTTTAAACTAGGGCATCATACCTGGGGAAGAAAATCGAATTTCTTTTAGCCATCTGTTGACTATACAACAATCCGCCGCCCTAGTTGTCAAAATCGAACTGAAGGAGTAGTCGAAATCGCCCTAGAATGAAAGATCGAACTGTATTAGTGGTCGATATCGTGCTGCGGATGTGAGAGATTTTGTGTTGATTAAGGTTTGATTCGGTGAGATAATCTCTCGTTCAGTTACGACTAGAAATAAAATGAATATAGTTAATCTCATAATTACCCTTGTATATCTTTCAAACATAACGGAGGTTAAACGCCGGTTAAATTTGGATGATTTAATCTTAGCCATTAATTTAATTAAATCAACGATCCTGATTACTTTGTACTTTGTACTCTAAAAGCACTTTGTACCTAATCCGCCCCCTATATATATATATATATATATAGAGAAGCGCTCAAATGTGAACCACATCTTACACTAAGAACCTATGAATTCATCTCCACCTTTAGATCATTTGATCTAAAGGTGCATAATCAATCCAAAAAGTGAAAGTTGTTTGTCTTTTTGCACTTTTGTCTTTTACCTAAAAGACAAAAGTGCAAAATGCCAAAAAAACACTTTTTGGACAAATCTACACCTTTAGATCTCAAGATCCAAAGGTGCAAGATGGTTCATATGTTCTTAGTGTAAGAGGAGTTCACATTTGAGCGCGCCCCTATATATATATATATATATATATATATATAGAGGAGTGTTCAAATGAGGACACCCAAATTTGGTAAGGACGTAGGGACAAATCTCATCCATTAGATCATCATCCATCTAACCCCCCCCCGTGCTTTGTGGGTGCGCCACGTGTCCAAGTACCCAAAATCCAATAAAGCAAATAGTAAAATCCCACTACCAAAAAGCAAATAGTAAAACCCACTACCACATGTGACACGTGGCAGCTTGTGGATCATTGGATGAACCTCATCCAATGGCCAAGATTAGTCCCTACACCCTCACCATAAGACATGTCCTCAATTGAACGCCCCCCTATATATATATATATATATATATATTTAACTTATGGGGGAGCGCTCCTTTGAGGCAGGGTTGGTAGAATGAGGCAGTGAGGAACTTTGTGAGCCACTCATTGTGCTGATGTGGCAGGGAATAGTGTGTTGCTTTTTGCTTTTTGCTTTTTGGTAGTGGGACACGTGGTGCGCCCACAAAGCACGGGGGTAGATGTGTGGCTCAGATCGTGCCCCACTGCCTCATTCTAATTTTGCTGCCTCATTTGAGCGCTCCTCTAACTTATGGGCTAATAACGATCTTAATAAGCCTTAATCTCAATACAATCATTTTTTTTGATAGTGGGTGGATACAATAACTAGGAACATTACAATGCAATAAGCTTTTATCATCTAGTACATATATATTGATATGTAGCTCTTAGCAAGTCATCTTGATCGGATCCGCAAGCATCTGGTACATCTCTCCACTTCTGAAGCGCAGGCCTACGTTCCGCACCTTTACCATGAATCCGCACACATCCATCCAAATCATCGGTACATCTTTGACACTTGGAGCTCAGGCCACCTTGGGCACCTTTACAGAATAGCACCTCCATGATGAAGGAAGAACACATCACGTGCAAGGCGTGAAGAGAAAGGTCTCCACGAGGGAGGAAGATACATCACGCGCGATGCGTGAAGAGGAAGGCATCCACGCGCGAGGCGGGACAAGGAAAAGAAAAGAAGAAAATTGGTGGCCCCGGGACTCGAACACATGGCGTAAGATTTCAACCATCTTAAGGTAAACTCTTTAACCAACAGCCCACTACTAGGCAACAATACGACCATTTCAGAAACACAACAGTTGACAATAATTACTTAAATGCTGTAAGAGGAGCGCTCAAATGAGGCAACAAAATTAGAATGAGGCAGTGAGGCACGATCTGAGCCACACATCTACCCCCGTGCTTTGTGGGCGCGCCACGTGTCCCACTACCAAAAAGTAAAAAGCAAACAGCAACACACTATTCCCTGCCACATCAGCACAATGAGTGGCTCACAATGTGCCTCACTGCCTCATTCTACCGACCTTCCCTCAAAGGAGCGCTCCCCAATGTTGTAATATTTATATTTATAAAGAAGTGGTAACAAGAAGAAACATATATTTAATTAAATTTATACTAGCGCCCTTCCTTTGACGAATTCAGTAAAAGCCAAGGCAACCAACCCCAACATAGCAAATCGCCCATTCCACATCTCAGCGTCCGACGTCATGACTCCGTCGGATTTCGACTCAACGCTGACCCCCTTCAACAGAGGAACCAACGAAGCGATTGATAGCACAACAGTCGACGCCGCATACAGAGTCACCCCACCGTTGGAGATCTGCGCGAAAACATCCTGGCCTTTCGAGAGCTCCACGGCAATGGCAGCAATGAATCCCAATATGGCTAAGCGACCGTTTATCCTTTCGAGAGCAGGGCCGGCGAAGGCCATGAGGTCAGAGAACCTAGTGCTCACTTTGGGCGCGGTTGCTGGAGGAGTGATGGTAGGCTAGGCTGATGTTCCTTTTTTCCCGAGATAGAGGCCGGCTTTGGTCAGCGCTACAAAAACAATATTGAGGTTGACGACGCCACTGGAGACAAATGAATCGAAGCAGGTTGATTTCGGATTGTTGGTGAAGCTCGAAAGCGCTCGATTGCGTCCGTGCCCTAATTTCGATTTACCCCTAATTAACATTTCGTTGCCTAGTGTAGAACTGAGCAACAACGGGGATGCAATTGTATTTTATTCATATGGGTTTTGTAATCGTGTAGAACTAGAAGGACTCGATTGCAATTCTTGTAAGATTGAAAATCTTATATCGGGTTTTCCCAGTTCAATGAACAATATTAATCTTTCCCAATTGTTCATCTCCTTTGATCGAGCGTCTCCGATCTCGACGAATTGATCGTCGTCTCCGACGAGCTTAACAGCATCGTTCGACATGGTATCAGAGCCCGCACGATCCTAGACCGATCGAATTGATTCTTCGATTTCTCTTTTCTTGTGTTTTTCAATTTCCGATCATGGCGACTTCGACTGCTGATTCTGTCGTTCCCCTTGCGACGAATAGTCCAGTCCAGCCTACTGATGATCCTCTATATGTCAGTAAGAATGAATCCGTAGGAAGCCTGGTTGTAACTCAGCTGTTGACCGGAGCCGAAAACTTCATTACTTGGAAGAAATCCATGGAGGTTGCTCTAGGAGTCAAGATGAAGCTTGGCTTTGTTAAAGGTGACTTTCCGAGACCGACTGATCCTTACCAGTTGGCCAGATGGGAGAGGTGCAATAATGTGATATTCTCTTGGATTATCAATTCCGTGTCCAAGGAAATTGGTGCTTCTCTAATTCATGCTTTTGATTGTATTGCGGCTTGGAACGATTTGAAGGAGAGATTTTGAGGTTCAAATGACTCCAGTCTGTTTTCTGTTCAGCAAGAAATAGCAGATATGATGCAAGGTGACTTAAGTATTGCCAAATATTATGGCAAGTTGATCAAACTATGGGGTGATGAAGACTCCTTGGTTAATAAGCAAGCATGTAATCTTGGTGCAAGATGCAAGGCTACAAGGTGTTTTGATGCCAGAAAAATGAAAGATCGAATTATGAAGTTCTTGATGGGCCTCAATGAGGTTTATGCTTCAGTAAGATTACAGTTATTATTGACAGAGTCATTCCCTACACTTGGAGAGGTCTACAAAATGTTGATCAATAAAGAGACAACAAGAAGGTCTAAGAAGCCTGCTGTGGTAGAAGTCTCAGCTTTATAAGCAGGCCAGAACATCAACAATAATGGTGGGAATATGAGACAAATGGTGAGCAAGAACAATTATTCCACTGGAGCAAACACCAAGGGTAGGAGGCCACTTTGTACTCACTGCAATTTGCAAGGTCACACTAAGGAAACATGTTATAAGCTCAACGGATATCCACCCAACTATAAGTCCCAGAAGGCATCTAATCAGGTTAATAGATTTCAAAACAAGTCTTCTATTAATGCTGTAGCTAGTGATGCAGGTACAAGAGATGCTACTGCATCTATCTCCAGTTCCTCAACTGCACAAGGTGATGCTAGCACCCAGGTGTCCTCTGTCCAGTTTACAAATGACCAGTTGAATGAACTTTTCAAGTTGCTGAATCAGTCAAGTAATGAGATGGAGGATACTCAACATATGGCAGGTATCAACTGTTTAACTAGTTTTAAAACTGTTAGTGATGCTTGGATTTTGGATAGTGGTGCTACAGACCACATTACTCCTCATGCTAGTCTACTTAGCAATATCACATTGTTAAGTGATTCTCACAGTATACTCGTGCCAAATGGAGATAAAGTTACTGTTAAGTTCACTGGTGATTGTATTTTAACTGAGCATTTGGTGATGAAGAATGTCTTGTTGGTACCTGAAATCAGATTTAATCTCATATCCATAACAAAGCTAGTGGCTGATTCTGGACTATCCATAATCTTCTCTCCTAATGGTTGTGTTATTCAGGGCCAGATAGGGCAGATATTGGGGACGGGTGACTCTCTCAATGGCCTCTATCAGCTCAGGCTTCCAACTGCCAGCAACAGCTGCTTGGTTACTCACAAAGACAACACTGTTACTTTCCTTTGGCATAAGAGGCTGGGTCATGTTCCCTTCAGAAAACTATTGAGTTCTTTTAAGTCCTTCATTCCTGCTTTGAATTCAGTTCATTGTAACTCAGATGATTTGCAATGTGATGTATGTCCTCAAGCTAGACAAGGCAGACTTCCATTCAATGATAGTTGTTCAGTTTCTGTTGAACTCTTTGATCTATTACATGTTCATATATGGGGGGACCCTATAGATTTCCTACCATGTCTGGTGCTAAGTACTTCTTAACACTTGTTGAAGATAAGTCTAAATGTACATGGACATATCTGATGGCTACAAAGACTGAGGCAGCAGACTACATAGTCAAGTTCTACAAAATGGTGCAGACACAGTTTGGAAGGAATATCAAGGTGCTTAGATCAGATAATGGAGGTGAATTCTTGTGCTCTAAACTCAGTGATTTCTTATCTGATAATGGTTGTTTACAACAAACATCATGCCCCTACACTCCACAACAAAATGGAGTCGTTGAAAGGAAGCATAAATACATTCTTGAAGTGGCAAGATCCCTGAAAATACAGTCATCTGCACCAGATTGTTTTTGGGGAGAATCAGTCCTAACTGCCACTTATATTATTAACAGGATGCCATCACTGTTATTACAAGGCAAGACACCTTTTGAAGTATTGTTTCGAGTAAAACCTGAGTACATTCACATGAAAGTGTTTGGTTGTAAGTGCTATATTACAAATGTCCAACCTAACAAGTCTAAGTTTGATCCTAGAGCCCATATCTGTTTATTCTTAGGCTATCCTTTTGGGCAAAAGGGATATAAAGTCTTTGATCTTCAATCACATTCCATCCATGTCAGCAGAGATGTGTGTTTTGTTGAGAATGAGTTTCCCTTTAAGACAAGAAATGATGATGATGATGCAACCATTCTGAGTTCTGATGTTCCTTTGCCATCATTTCCTCACGATGATGATATCTTGACAGATGATGATGATGACTTTCAGTCCCCTGCACAGAATCCACAAGTCAATACTGATTGTGCTAGTACTCTGGATAACACTGAGCTTATTACTATTCCTACTGCAACAAACATTCCACAAAGAAAATCTGCCAGGATGCCAAAGCCATCAACAAAATTAAAGGACTACATATGCAACACTGTCACAAGTTCCTCAGAGTATCCCATATCCAACCAGGTGAATTACTCAAACTATTCAACCACAAGGAAAAAATGCAGTTCGATAGAACCAACCAGTTACAGTCAAGCTAGTAAAGATGTCAACTGGGTCAAAGCTATGGATGCAGAAATTAATGCTTTACAAGAAAACAACACATGGAGCATTACTGATCAACCACAAGGAAAAAATGCAGTTGGATGCAAGTGGGTTTCCAAAATAAAAAGAAAATCTGATGGGACTGTAGAAAGGTATAAAGCGAGACTAGTTGCAAAGGGTTATACTCAGCTTGAAGACCTTGACTATCATGAAACCTTCGCACCAGTGGTTAAGATGAACACGGTTAGAACCCTACTTGCTGATGCCATCTCTAAAGGTTGGCCATTATACCAACTAGATGTGAACAATGCTTTCCTACATGGTTCTCTAACTGAAGAAGTGTACATGACATTACCTCCGGGATTCTACAAGTCTGATAAGGCTAAAAGAAAGGTTTCAAGTTACACAAGAGCTTCTATGGGCTGAAGCAAGCTTCCAGGCAATGGTCCAGTACATTTAGCGAGGCCCTCATCAGCTATGAGTTTGAATCAAGTTTAAATGATTACTCCCTTTTTACTCTAAACATACAGCAGGGTTATGTTGCCCTATCAGTCTACGTGGATGATATCATCATCACAGGCACATCACAAATGCTTATTAATCGGGTGAAATGGTTCATTGATTCCAAATTCAAGATTAAGGACTTGGGTACCTTAAGGTTTTTCCTTGGTCTTAAGATGACCAGATCACATTCTGGTATCTTCATCAACCAACGCAAATATGCTCTTGAACTGATTAAGGATGCTGGTCTCCTTGGGTGCAAACCTTCATCCCTCCCAATGGATACTAAACACAAGCTCTCCTTATCTACTTCTTCAGTTCTTGAAGATCCTACAAAATATCGGCGACTTGTTGGTCAACTCATATATCTCACGGTTAAAAGGCCAGATTTGGCATACCCAGTTCATGTATTAAGCCAATATATGCATGAACCAAGAGAGGACCATTTGAAGGCAGCACACAAAGTATTACGGTACCTTAAACTTGCTCATGCCCAAGGTCTCTTATATCCGGCTAATCAACAACTCACTCTCAAAGCATATTGTGATGCTGATTGGGGAGCCTGCCCCATCACCAGGAGGTCAGTCACCGGTTATAGCGTGCTCCTTGGCAATTGTCTCATTTCGTGGAAAACAAAGAAACAAACGGTGGTTAGTAGGTCATCAGCAGAGGCCGAATATCGTGCAATGACTCAGGTCTCATGCGAGCTAGTATGGCTTAGCAGATTGTTGAATGACTTCCAAGTCACAGTTCCTATGCCCATTGCTCTACATTGTGATAATAATGCCGCTCTCCATATAGCCAGAAATCATGTATTCCACGAGCGCACCAAACATGTTGAGTTGGATTGTCACGTGGTTCGGCAGCACGTCTCTTCTGGTTTTCTGGCGGCTGAATATATTCCGTCTGCCGCTCAGCTTGCCGACTTATTCACTAAGCGTCTACCAGGTGATGTCCTTACAAACTTATGCTCCAAGCTCAACGTTTCCAATTTTCTTCACACATTGAGCTTGCGAGGGGGTATTGAGGTTGACGACGCCACTGGAGACAAACAAATCGAAGCAGGTTGATTTCGGATTGCTGGTGAAGCTCGAATGCGCTCGATTGCGTCCGTGCCCTAATTTCGATTTACCCCTAATTAACATTTCGTTGCCTAGTGTAGAACTGAGCAACAACGGGGATGCAATTGTATTTTGTTCATATGGGTTTTGTAATCGTGTAGAACTAGAAGGACTCGATTGCAATTCTTGTAAGATTGAAAATCCTATATCGGTTTTCCCAGTTCAATGAACGGTATCAATCTTTCCCAATTGTTCATCTCCTTCGATCGAGCGTCTCAGATCTCGGCGAATTGATCGCCGTCTCCGACGAGCTTAACAGCATCGTTCGACAAACCACTGCATAAAAAAAAAGGCCCAACAGTTTGAACTGACATACCTCGACGGAGCACTTGACGAGGAGGCCACGAGTGGTTGAGCTAGATGGCGCGGCTCTGGTGGTCCATTGCGCTGCTGGCGAGGAGAGGAAAGATTGCATTACTGTTGCTGAAGCGGCCATTTCTGAAACTTGGAGTTTTACCAACAATGAGATCAAGCAAGTGACTAATTAAGATGAGCTGACTGCTTAGATTAGAGTGTGTTGAACTGTTGATACATTAAGTAATGGAAAACATGAGAGTGGTATTTAAAGAGAGGAGAGAGGATGGAGGTTTTGAATGGTTGAGTTCCACGTTGAGCTTTCTCCAAAACGAGGTCGAATGAGACGACGTGGCTTAAATAAACAACCAGGTACAACTAACAACTGTACAAGGTCGACAACTGTTCTAGGTTTTCCCATACGGCTGTTTTAATTTCCAACGTTAGTATTTGTTTGTTGTCAAAGTGAATTTTGGGCTTCAGTAAAAAGCAAACACACTAATGGGCCTTGATTAGTTTAACCTGTGCCCAACCCTGATCCTAAGCAAAACCGACTTGGATTGACTAGTCTAATTGAATTCTTACAATCTCAAACCGATTCGGCCTATCCGTTTGAGCTGAAATTTAACTTAGTTGAATTTAGTTTATATTAATTGAATTTAGTTTAATTTAGTTTAACTTAGCGTAGCTTAGTTGAATTTAATTTATTTTAGTTTAACTTGATTTATATCAATTAAACGTAACTTATCTAACATCATCATCATTACTAATCATCATATCACCATCATCATCATATCATCACAACCGTCATCATCATATTACCATCATCATATCACCATCATCATCACCATCATATCGTCATCATCACCACCACCATATCATCCTCATCATATCACCATCACCATATCATCATCGTCATCATATAACCATCATAATGATAATCATCATCACCACCACGACCACCATCATCATATCATCATCATCTAATCACCACCATCATCATCATACATTATCATATCATCAACATCATCATCATCCCCATCATCATCGTTACCATGATCATATCATCGTCATCATGGTGATATGATTATGATTATGATACGATGATGGTGATACAATGATGATGGTGATATGATTATGATGATGATACGATGACGGTGATACAATGATGATGATGATATGATGATGATGGTGATATGATGACGATGATATGATGATACGATAAGGATAATACGATGATGATCGTCATCATCATCATAGTGGTGGTGGTTATGATGGTGATGGTGATGATGTGATGATGCTAATGATGATGATACGATGAGGGTAATACGATGATGATGGTGGTGGTGACGATGATGGTGGTGGTGGTCATGGTGATGATGATGATTATGTGATGATGCTAATGATGATGATGATGATACGATGAGGGTAATACGATGATGGTGATGTGATAATGATGATCATATGACGATGATGATGTGATGATGATAATGATGATGATGATAATGATGATGATGATGTCGTGATGATGATAATGATGATGATGCCGATGTGATGATGATACGATGATGATGATGGTGGTGGTGGTGGTGGTGGTAATGGTGATGATGATGATGATGATGATACGATGAGGGCAATATGATGATGATGATATGATGATGGTCATGATGCTGATGATGGTGGTGGCGGTGATGGTGTTGGTGGTGATGATGATGTGATGATGCTAATGATGATGATGATATGATGATGGTGATGATGATGATATGATGATGATGTGATGATGATGATGATGATATGATGATGATGATGTGATGATGATGATGTGATGATCGATGATGATGATGATGGTGGTGGTGGTGGTGATGGTGATGATGATGGTGGTGGTGATGTTGATGATGATGATACGATGATGATGATATGATGATGGTGATGTGATGATGATGATGATGATTATCATCATTATGATGGTGGTGGTGATGGTAATGGTGATGATGATGATGATAATCAACTTAAATCAAGCTAATTAACTGAATTTAGTTTATTTTAGTTTAGCTTAACTGAACTTAATTTATAAGTTAGAAATATAAAATCAAACAGCTTCACGTTTCGCTCCTCTCTGTCGACCACCAACCGATTTCAAAGATTTTATCTAGGCGGTGATTTCTTGATATAGATGTGAATGCATTTGGCGTTCAGTAAGCTTCTGATCGTCCATGGTCACGTAGTGTCAGTCCATTTCTGTTACAGCAATTCATCATTTTTGGAAACCTAATCCCCAAAATATCCAAGCCCCAAAGAATAAGGCCAGATCACTATTTTGCTTGTTGTCTTGGCGAGGCCATATTTTTGCCAAAGATACTGTGACTCCATAAATCATCCACCTTTGTGCCCAGTAACTACCGAGATGATCAATTTGAAGTAGATATATTTTTCTCGGTTTATCAGTTGATATGTAATTTACTGACCATGCTATATATATAGCTTGATGGTTAAGGGGAGCACTCGGTTGAGGCATGGTTGGTAGAATGAAACTGTGAGGCACGATCTCGGCCGTCTGTGGGAGTTGATCCGAGGCACGTGGCGAAGCCACGTGGCAAGCCGCAATTGTTGACTTTTCAAAAGTTAGTGGGTTTACTATTTGGACACGTGGCGCGCCCACAATGCACGGGGGGGTTTGATGTGTGGATGAGATCGTACCTCACAGTTTCATTCTAATTTTGATGCCTCATTTGAACGCTCCTCTGATGGTTAATAAGTAAAAAATATGCCACAATATATAGGTTGATGTTAATATCTTTGGGGGCTTTGTAATGTTCTTCCATTAGCGTGAGGAATAAGAAAAATAAAAAAAACAAACACAGAAAGAAGTAGCAAGCCATGTCCATGTGTCCAGATATAAAAAGCCATCAGAGTAACATATTTGAATGAGTCAAAAGGGCTCTAAAGATGAAAGTATCCCATGTGAGGTATGACTCAGTCATAAATACTAATAAATAAGTAAGCAATTATAAAAACGATCGATTTCATGAACATCTTTTACATTAATAAATAATTTACAAGCCTATCATATAATTTCCTATAACACAATTTAACAATTATTCAGCAAGCCTGGTAAGAAATCAATTTTTAAAAGTTCGACATCGCTAACAATGCGTCCTTATTTCCAAATGTCCCCAGGGGTTAAGATCTGGTGAGAAGTGGGTTTATGGTGAGAAATAAGAATTAATTATGTCCATTGATCTTTCTCATTCAACCGCCCAGATTAAACAGCAAATAATTTTTAAAATCACCTAATTAACCCTTGTGGGGGTAATTTCGTCATAAACTAATTCACTCAAAATCACCTAAACAGCAGATTCTTCGATCTCGTTGATTGCGATACGATTAAAAAACTGAATCCTCCAGCCAGCCTCCGTCGCTTCTGCAGCGCCGTCTGCCGCGCCCAGCCTCCGCTGCTTCTGCAGCGCCGTCTGCCGCGCCCAGCCTCCGCAACCCAGTCCAGCGAGCGTCGATTCGAGATCGGACATGAAGGTATTGAATGATTCAAAATCGCCCAGCCTCCACGCCGTCCTCCCAGCCCAGCCGGCTTTACGCCAGTTGAGTATTGCTCAGATCTGGACCTTGCGCGTCCCTGGGGTTTAATTTTTTATATACGAAGTCACTAAGGTGTTGGGGTTTGTGAGATTTAGATCGAAAATTGTATGATGTTTGTTTAAAAAGATTTGGTTTTCTAGGCGGCTGATGTTTATTGTTTATCGTGGTTGAATTTGGCAGATCTGAATTTTTAGGGTTTATCGTTATTCACCTAGTACATATGCGTATCATAATCCGTATCACTAAGCAGTAAGATGCGTAGCATATCGTGTGTTTTGGGAGGAGATGAACTAAATAGCCCTATGTGCTGTTCTAATGATACGTAGATTACAATCTCGAGCTGGCTAGTTTTTATTTTACTCAGTTGGGGTGGAGTGATTAAAATATGTAACATCATTTGATTAGTGAAAGCATATTGTATCAAAATCCGTAGTATAAGTTATATAGATGTGAAGTGGTCATGCATCATACCATATGATGAAGCATAAATTTAATTCAGTGGTATTTAATATCCGTAATTGATAATGCAGGACGTTCATTCGGTCACCACTCAACCAAATTCGAGATAAAGTGTTGAAACGCGACAAAGGATGGTTGAAAAAGAATCCAGACGAATATTATGATGGGAAGACGAATAAAAGCACTGATTGCTGATTTGTAGGATTACAATCCAACATATAACAACAAATTTTAAGTTAGTTCCACTTATGTTATGTACAATGTATTTTGGCTAGTATGGTAGGACCAGTATGTTCCAATTTAATGTTGCTCATGTTTTTAATATGATACTCAGATACTCGGCACTGTATTTTGCGCATGTGTATCACACAGGGTTTTTTTATCCGTATGATGTAATTATAATCCGTAGCTTTGTAAGCATAATCTGTAGCAGTGTATGCATAATCCGTAGCTGATGTATATAATCGGTATGAGATCATAATCCGTAGCATAGTAAGTACAATCCGTAGAATTCACAACAAAATCCGTAGCAACATAATCATAATCTGTACCATTGTAAGCATTATACTATGATTTGTAAGTATAATACGTAGCAATGTACGCATAATCCGTAGCAATGTAAGCATAATCCGTAGCAATGTACGCAAAATCCGTAGCGTTGTACGCATAATCCGTAGTAATGGAAACATGTTTTTCCAAAATAAGGTGATACAAAAACATAAAGAACAATAACCAGTTTTTTATAAGAAGAATGTAACGTAATGTAAAAATAATACAATCAATGTTGTATGTGTTATCAAGTCCAGCAAAATTAGCATCTACATGTTCGGAAGTAGCACCACGCATTCGTGAGTCATTCTCTACTCTCTTTGGACAATTGACATGACTAGGTATATTTACTTCGAGGCCATGCTCCTTTAAATCCCCATCAAACTAGAGCATTGAGATGAAACAAAGCTATTTCCAACACTGCCACTGCCGTGGCTTCACCATCACTTTTTGATCGTAATTCCTCAAAACCTGTAGGCTTCCTCTCTATCACAATCTCGAAGAGGGTGGGGAGATCATTCATCATGTTGAATAGACGCTGCCTGTCAGTTGAAAAACAACATACTCAGAATAAAATAAATACCTAAACCTAAACACCACTGAAGAGTTAGCAATCACTGAGCAGGAACATGTGACCTCTTTGAAAACAGCTAAGAAACCAATGTTGTTTAACAAGCACAATTAAAAAAGTATTAAAAGAGGAAGCAATGAGAAGGTTACTTTCAACACTAAGCAAAATACATAAACATCAATTTTAGCCTGAACACTGTTATGAGGATATTACTTTCTACATGAGTATCAGCAATCAATTTCTCACCAAATTACTGATAGGAAAAAAGGAGAGAGAGGAAGAAGTGAGGTCATACGGGCCAAAGAACATGGGAAAGATATACCGTTCGTTGCGATTGAGTCGGGCACCAAAATAAAAGGACACATAGAGCAACCATGAGTCACTGTGCACAGCAACCAGAGACAGCCAATCCTTGCAGTTCATCCCATCTCTTTCAGGAAGTGTTACTTCCCATGTTTCATTTGGATGTCCATACAAACACAAATTCTCCTTCTCTGAAATAAAAACAAACGAAAAAACTAATCAAACTACATATCCCATCAAACTATTTATACTCTCACAATCATATCCTTTTAAAAGGCATACATGAAAAATATAACTTCACAAGATTAGCAAGCAAATATTTATCTGCATAAAAATGCAACTTTTTACATGAATTAATGAATCAAATCATAGAACACAAACTTTAAATTCTCAAATTACCAAGTCTGATTCAGACTTAATAAACCTCCCCATACAGAAACTGATTTCTCATAATAAATAAAATTCCTAACATAAAAGGCTTACAATTTTTGAGCTACTATTGGGAGTCAAACTCAACCCTTGCGGCTGCTGAGCGGTTCGAGTCCGCTTATCTCCAACTCGTGAACTTAGCCGATACAAAGATATATGATAGCACCCAATTTTGCCGATTCGGCAGTTCGATCTATGATTTATCATTCATGGACGTTGATAAGATCCTTCCATTTAGCAGCACCTTAGGATGGCATAGCCTTAAAGTTAAGGGCGAGGTTCAAACGAGGAAAGGCTTACGGTGGATACCTAGGCACCCAGAGACGAGGAAGGGCGTAGTAAGCGACGAAATGCTTCGGGGAGTTGAAAATAAGCATTGATCCGGAGATTCCCGAATAGGTCAACCTTTCGAACTGCTGCTGAATCCATGGGCAGGCAAGAGACAACCTGGCGAACTGAAACATCTTAGTAGCCAGAGGAAAAGAAAGCAAAAGCGATTCCCTCCGCCACGTAAATTGACTTGACGGCAAAGGCCAGCCTCTGGGCGCGTCTTCTCCGTCCAAAGAGCACGAAATCCGATACGCTTTTGGATGAAGAGAGGGATGTAATGTCGCGCTTGGCGGTCGAGAATCCACTTTGCAGATTCAAACTCGCCATACCAAACAACAACCGAGTCGAAACAGAGCGGGTCAGACGGTCAGTGGAACCGAATATGACGCGACTGAATGTTACAAGATGACCTCGACATCCATGAGCGACTGATGAATTCGACGGACGATTAGGTCGTCGTCTTCGCAATTTTGGTTTCGGTTTCGCAATTAAACGGATACGCAGTTTTTGAGATTTTTGTGGGACTAAATTACCCCTACAACCGTGAATTAGGTTATTTTGATAAATATTTTGTGTCTAATCGTGGTCGTTGATTAAGCAAAATCAATGGACTAAATAAATTCTTATTTCTCACAAAAACAGCAACTTCTCACCTGATCTTTTTCCATGTCCCCAGATCCTAAGAAAAGAACTAATATTAATGAGTAAGTTTATATTTAAATTATTTATTTAATTATGGAAAATAACAAAAATCTTCTCTAAATACAAAAAAGTAAATCGCTAAATAAAGTTTGAATTTTTTTTTTGATTGTTGGTTTACATCCAACATATCATCAAGAAATACATCAAATACATTTAGGATATATTTATATTTATAGATAATTTGAAGTACAGGTCATACACAGTCACCGACCCCGGAAGTGAACATTAATCAATTGGCGAAGCACAGGCCATCCGGCATCTCTACCTTGAAAATACACGAATCGACACACCCTTTCATGGTAAGACCTTTAGTGCCTAAGCATGCCTCCGCGAGGAATATGCCATAGCACCCGAAGACATACACAAGGAAAAAGAAAAACATCTCGAACCATTAACCTTGCTATTGCAAAGCAAATGTATTACCAACTTAACCTTGTATTACGAAATGTATTACCAAATGTATTACCAAATAATGTTTGAATTTTGAACATACATTTATTCCTGACACAATAAAAAAAAATCAAAAGACTTTTACATAGGGACTAGGAGTGCATCAAAATCGAAGATCTCCTTCTTACAAAGCTGGATCTTCCTCTTTCCTGCTGCTATTACTACTACTGAGCTGCTGATTCGCCCGGAAAAGCTTAAAGCTTTGTCAGCTCTCTGCTGCTGCTGCTGATCATTGTGAATTTTTTTTCTTTGGTGTGATGGAAATGACGCATAATTCTCGGCAATGTCATACTTCTATCCCACTCTAGCCCTCCCGTTATTCCCGCTCGCTCTCCGAATTCTCCGTCGTCCAGTAACCTCGGCGATTCGATCCAACTCGTCATTCGATAATTATATCTCTTAAGATTTATCTCCGATTATCGAATCCCAATTAGGGCTTTTTTGGATCATCGACGTACCGGTACGTTTTTTCTGACACACCTTTATCAACCGATTGTTATTGTTATAAAATCAAAACTGGGATTCAGGTTGCGACTGTCGATCGAGATTCCGGATTGACTCTAGGGTTTCAAAATTATGCGTGATGAATTTGTGTGCTGGATATATATTTTTTTTCTGCTATTGGTGGTTGCGTGACTGGGATTGTGTGCTTTAGATTATTGTTGAAGTTGTATGGAAGATTTAAATTTCGTTGCAATTTTGAGGGTTTTGAATCTTGAGAGTCAAATTTAGTTTGTCTGATTTGCAGATTTTGGCTCTGACTGTGATTCACAGTGCAGCTTCCCTGTCAGATGATGTCCTCAGGGGTGCGTGCTTGATCTAAAAGCAAATTTGACATGATCATAACAGCTAGGTTCAAACAGCTTGTCTTGGGTTTTGCATAGTTAGTTTGGGGGCAGTGGACTTCGAGAGAGTGCTTGTTGAGTTGTGATATGGGTAGGGTAGAGTAATTTGAAGTGCATAAGCTAGAAATTAGTCTTGGGAGCTGACTTGACAACATGAGCAGTGAGGTTCCCAGCTCATCAAGTCACAGGGTTCAGCAAGGATCTACCTCTAATGCTCCGATCCAGATGAATCAGATACCAATAAACATGTTTGCCAATAATATGTCTGTACAAATAGGTGAGGAATTCTCCATTGGGTTTGGTCAGAATGTCTCTGGATCCAAAGTGGTACCCCAACTTGATGTGAGTCGGAATCGTGAACAAACTACAGTCTTGCCTCAGAAAAATCAGCTGGCATATGAAGATCTTGCGAGGATTCTGGGGCTGCAGAGAATGAATTCAGAGTGTATGTCAGAAGCATCCGATTTCGCATCTGCAAGAGGTTCACTGACAGAGGTTACCAATGGAACTTACAACAACTATTCCATAAATAGATTTAAGAAACATACAAGTGGCGATGCGGAGGGAAATAAGAAGCTAACCAATGAAACAACTAATGAGAGAAGTGACTCAAGGGCAATTGCTCCAACAACTCATTTGGAATCACCTCATCGGAGTCAGCGTTCTGGATCTGGAGTTGCTGATGGTTCTCGGCCTGAAATGATAAAATTTCTATGCAGTTTTGGTGGGAAGATCTTGCCTAGACCAGGTGATGGAAAACTTAGATATGTAGGTGGCGAGACACGCATACTTTCTATCTATAGGAATCTTTCATGGGCAGATCTTGTTAAGAAAACCACAGTAGTATGCAATCAACCCCACTCAATCAAGTATCAGCTTCCAGGTGAAGATTTGGATTCACTTATATCTGTATCATCAGATGAAGACCTTCAGAACATGATCGAGGAGTATTATGGTCTAGAAAAGATCGAGGGCTCTCAAAGACCCAGACTGTTTCTTATTCCATTGAACGAAAGTGAGAAGGCGTCTTCCTTTGAGTCCAGTACTATTCCACAGAGCAGTCCTGACTACCAATATGTTGTTGCTTTGAATGGAGTACTTGATCCTAGTCCTCGGCACAACGTAACTGCTCCGTACTTCGGGAATGAGGTAAATCAATGTGGTGTGGACTTGGACCGAAGACCATCCGCATGCATGAATTCTCCAACTGTCTCACACCCTGTCGATGTAAAAAATGCTGTGAAAATCTCATATCCCACTCAGCACGCTGATGAACCCAAGGGTGGGCTCAAGTCCCCAAAATCCATCCCGTATTCACCTAAACTTGTTCAACAAGAAGATGCCTCAACTATGAATTATCACATGAATGGAAATACATCTTGCCGAGATAGTGATGAGACTCATAGTGACATTGTCACTGCACATCTGCCACCTGAAAACTCAATCCTTGACTCTCCGGGTTATATTTATGCCACACGAAACCCAATATTGGTGAATGAGATTCCCTCGAACAGGCAGGTCGATACTGGCTTGAATCAACAACAAGCAGTGAATTACCAAAACATACCTTATCCAGCTCCTAGTCTGGATGAGGATTTCGATAATTTTTTGCTTGGTCGTCCAGTTCCTAATCAAAGGCCATTTCAATCAGAAAAATCTTTACACTGCCCAGATGATGTGACAGGTCTGCTCGCTGGATTTACCGAGTCCAACAATTATCATAATGGAATGCTGCATGCCTATTCTGATTCTAAACTCCAGGAGCATGGTGGAACATCAATGCAGTGTTCATTAGAGGGTAAGGGCCCATCTTCTCCTTTGAGCTCTGCAAAGGCACGATTGTCTCCGTTACCAGTCTCTGGTGCTCCCGTAACAAAGCAACAGATTCGGGAGCAGACTTCAAATGATCAGTTCTACGGCTTCCGCAATGGGTCAGACTCTCTAGGTTACTCCTATCTTGCTGAATTGCCAATGCCTGGAAGAAATGCATATAATACGCCTTGCATAGGTGGTTTGGACATAGAACAGCGAAGAAGCCATCAAGATGAGAATGGTAATGAGTATGTGACTGTTCATGAACCTCAAAATCTAACTACTCTGAAGAATCCTTTTCCATGCCAGAGTAACACGTTTCAAGAGAACATATATCCGACTCCTCTATTTCAACCGAACGTTATGACATATGTTAGCTCAACCACTGATTCTGTTCAGAGTTCAGGCGTTCTGCCAAATATTTCAATCACGGGGATCTATTGGGATAAAGCGCCTGAGCCTCAAAAGGGCCAACTAGAGAGAGCCACAACATATCAGTCAGCAGAATTTCAGAGATACAATCAAAATGGGATGACACCTGGTGCGCAAGAAATTGATGTTTCACGGGGCAAGTACGCAGAGCCGCCAACCATAATTCCAATCACCAACATTCAGTCACATCATGGCACTTCCCTTAATGACCTTCATCCTATGTTATCCACTGATGAGCAAACTAACTTGTCAAATTTGAAGGATGCAGTCTTACAGTATCCATTGCAAGCCAGTTCCACGGAGTTAGACCCCTTTGAATTCTGTGGCCAGGCTCCTCCAAGCCTCCATCCATATCAGAATAACCCCATTATGCCAGGAAATCAATCAGAGCAAGCTGTTCATAAGCAAGAAGCATCTTTGATTGACTATGATTTTAGCATAAGTTCTAATCAGAAGGTTGAAAACATGGGCCATAGAAAAGGCTCATTGAAAGTTTCATATTCAGACGAGTCTGTTCCGGCCCAAACTACTGATGACTATGGTAGAAAAAATTACTTGTCATCAACTGTAGGAGAGGTTGCATCTTTTACTCAGCCTTCACATTTGAAACCATCATCAGAAGCACATATAGTGGATGGCATCAGTTCTGATGTTTGCTCTGGTAGTGTTACTGGGGGCGATCATGTATATCTGGATAATGAATTGGAGGTAAGCTGTATGTTTACTAATTCATGTGTTTTGATGTATTACTTTGAAAATTTTGTAAAACTGTGTGAATTTTTACTCGACTTTGTATGCATTTTAACGATCCCACTAGGATGACTGTCATGGTGGGGGCAAGGACATGTCTTTTAGTGATGCAGTGATTGCAGAGATGGAAGCTGGGATCTACGGATTACAGGTTTTCCATCTCATTCCTTGTGTCGTTTATTTTTTTTATTTTTCTGTAACTACCCTTAGTCACACTTATTATCTTTGCTCGACTGTTCTTCATCTATATTAATAATTGCTTACAATAAAAATGAATAATTGTTTTCAAGAATTGGCAAGTCAAAACTGAATTTGTCCTCCCGGGCCTTACATTGTCGTAAACAGTAAGATATATTTTACCATGATGAAAGAATTTCTTGAGTTATCTCATCAGTTGTTACTTGATGTCAACCTCTCGGCGCATTTTACTTGAGAATCAATTTATTATAACGCAAAAGCTGTCACTGTTGAAGTTGGTTTGTCTTATTCATTTGTTACTGGTAGACTATTGCTAAGCTTTCTTGTTATGCAATGTAAAATTATCTTCTGAATTATTACACTTACCCAGTGAACAAATTCTGTGGAGGGACTTGATATTATATGCCTTGATGCAGATTGGTCATCTGTCAAATTTTGTATGTATTTTCTTTTCTGTTGAAATACATCTATTGGGTATTGTCTTCTATAAGCTGCAAGATTCTGTCACTGCCCTAGTGACGAGTCATTAGGACTAGGAGCAGCTCTCTGGTCTCCTTTTTGCATCAGCATTTCAGTTCAGAAATTTTTTTCTGGCCTACCTTGTTGTTATGGGATCATAAAGTCACTTTTGAAGGTTTTTGTTGGTCATGTATACCAACAGATACAAAGCTGTCAATTGCTCTGTGTATAACAAAGTGAAATTTGCAGATAATAAAAAATGCTGATCTTGAAGAACTCCGCGAATTAGGATCTGGGACATATGGAACTGTTTATCATGGCAAATGGCGTGGAACAGATGTTGCGATTAAAAGATTAAAAAAGAGTTGCTTTGCTGGAAGATCATCAGAAGAAGAACGATTGGTGTGTTTCATATGTTTAAACTCATAATTACTTGTTATTCGTCTTTCGGGTGGAACCAAAATGTGAAAGCAGTATAACTAGCAATACAAAAAGCCTTCACTTGTCAAGTGTTTCTTGATTATTGTTTCTTTGAGTTTTTTCTTTAAAATGCGCATTTCAGTCAAATTTCTTGTCATGTTCTAATGAAGAAATGTTTTTCTGATGATTCGTCTTGAAACCCAATCCTTGAAGAGCTGGTTATGAATCTAGTACTGTTTTGATAAATATGTAACGTTTTTAACTGCTCTGAGCTTGATTATGCCTTTTTGTTGTCTCCGAATAGACCAAAGACTTCTGGAGAGAAGCCCAAATCCTTTCAAATCTTCATCATCCTAATGTCCTTGCATTCTACGGCATTGTTCCAGACGGCGCAGGTGGAACTTTGGCAACTGTTGCCGAGTTCATGGTGAATGGGTCACTTAGAAACGTTCTTCTTAAAAAAGATAGGTGACAACTCTCACTGCTTCTGTGATAATAGCTCACAAGTATCAGTAACTTGATTTACGAACTTCACTATCGACCCTGAGATTTAATATCTTTTATTGTACAGATCTCTTGACCGACGCAGAAAGCTCATTATTGCCATGGATGCAGCTTTTGGCATGGAATATCTACATTCTAAAAGTATTGTCCATTTTGATTTGAAATGTGACAATTTGCTTGTTAATCTGAGGGATCCACAGCGACCTGTATGTAAGGTAAATGCTTGAATCTTGTACCTGCATGCTAAAGTGGTTAAATGTAATGTCTGCCAATCATTTTTTATAATTTAAATTTATTCATATCAAAAAAGCAAAACAGACAAAATGCAAATGTAAAAGAACAGGCAGTTGCCTCCTAGCTTAATGCAAACCGATCATGTTTGCATAATGTGACTAACTGTTCCCTAAGATGCTCACGACCATAAGATATGAAAAGTCATACAGCATCGAGAAGAAGAAAATTGGGAAACTGGTACTTATGATTACTGATAGATTCTTATTTCTACATTGATCGTGAAATAAATAACATAGATGGAAATAGTATCCCTATGGTTGCTGGAGACAAGCAGCGATGATAGTTAATAATTTCCTTTTTCTGGGTTTATAAACCTTAAATTGTTATTAAAATTCTAAAACAAATCTTGAACTTAACTATTTATCATTCAGGTAGGGGATTTTGGACTGTCAAGAATCAAACGCAATACACTGGTTTCAGGTGGAGTTCGAGGTACTCTTCCCTGGATGGCTCCAGAGTTGCTGAATGGTACTAGTAGCAAGGTATCGGAGAAGGTACACACTTTTTGCTTATGCAATCAGTCACTCTTAGATGGATTGTACATGCTTTCTCTTGAAATTCGTTGTTTCAACAGGTTGATGTTTTTTCATTTGGCATCACAATGTGGGAGATTTTGACTGGGGAAGAACCATATGCTGACATGCATTGTGGTGCAATCATAGGTAATAAATTTTATCAGGCAACAAGGTTTGCATTGATGATTTTCCTTGATTGCATAAACTTTTATTGAGTATCATATAGGCTCGAAGAAGATTCTAGTTATTATTGTACGCAATGTGTCTTCAAGCTCAACAAATATGTCAGTCAAAATTGTAAATGTTAAGTTAAAACTAGTATGTTTTTGGCTTCTTTATTACCTGAAAAATATAAGGAAGTTCAATAATTAGTATAAGTAATAAGTCGAATGCCTATCTTGGAAGACAAACGGATTTTCTTGGAAGACAATACTTCTGTGGAGCAGCTTATCTTTAATTTATGGAAAGTGATTAGATTAAAGTTAGAATTTATTAGAAATAGAAAAACAGGGAGTAGTGAGTACAAATGGTTTGTCGATAGGAGAATTCCAATGAGAATGTAATTGGGCTTGGGGTGCTTTTTGTAACCGTTGTCAGGTCTGTTGGTAGGAGCCTTTGTGTTAGTTTGCAGGAGCAGGTGTGTCAGTTTGTTCTGTTGGTCTTTGTTGGTAGTTTGAGTAGTCTTGGTGTGTAGGCTTTGTGCCGCCAGTTGTTGGTCTTTGAATAAAATCGCCTTTATTCAAAAATAATTCGAATGCCTAGTGACTGAAAAGGGTTGCTTGGTTGCTGTATATTGGAGTGATAGACTTGAAGTCATAACAATTTTTTTAAGCCGCATTTAAATCTGTAGTGGTATTACTGCGTACGTAACTTGTAAGTATCAGCGAATCCCAAATCTTTCTAATTGTCTTAGATGTGCTTGGGCATATAAAAAGGTGTTACCTTTAGGGCTTCACTAATTATGTAGAAAAGTTCAAATAGGTACAATGTGATTAAAATTGTTTGCAAGGGTTTTAGTAAGCCTATATCAAATTGCAAGATCCACATATTTTAGTTTGCATTAAATGGCCTCTCGCATTTACAAGCTTGTAGTCTGTCTGCAAATTAATATTCATGCAATTTGGTGGTAACTTTTGAAGGAGGAATCGTGAAGAACACACTTCGGCCTCCCATTCCACAACGTTGCGACTCTGAGTGGAGGAATTTAATGGAACAGTGCTGGTCACCTGACCCCGAGGAGCGGCCATCTTTTACAGAAATAACTAACAAACTACGAGCCATGTCAGTAGCACTCCAGCCAAAAGGTCTTCCCAACCGATCTTCTGTCTTTTGAATGATCAGATGTTGAAGGCAGATTTGTCCATAGAAGTTTGTTAGTTTCTTGTTGAAGAGGCTCCAGTTATCTTTTGTGGATAGTTTTGTTTCCTATTTGTTAATTCTTTGTGATATAGATTATAGATAGAGAACCCTGTGTGATAGAAATGGCTTGGAATTTCATTTTCTTAGGCTTGTCCATCTTGGATTTTAGATACATTGAAACACATCAATGTAAAATTTTGTAAACACGATATACCATATATATATATATTTTTTCCAGGATTTTAAAAATCTCTTTCACAATATTAAAAAAAAAGCGGTAAAAGCTAATTTCAGACTAAGAGATTGGTATTTTATCTCTGCAGATAGCAATGAGGACCCCTCTCAAATTTGGCACAAAGTTTTTATACATATAGTATTATATATATTTTTTGAAAATTTTGATCAAACATGTATCTTCGGTCACTATTTTTTGTGAGCTTAACCTCCGAATTTCATCTTGGAGTAAACATAAAAGTTATAGAACATTCAATTAGCTTTCTATCCATATAAAGAACATCTTAAACGGACACCGGATGACGCCTCTATGAGCTTTTGAAGGTTGGCTCGGACCCCCTCGATTTTAGCTAATTTCGATCAATCATCCATCTTTGGTGACTGTTTTAATCAGCTTAACTGTCAAATTTCATCTTTAAGTAAAAATGAAAGTTGTAGAGCATTCAATTAGATTTCTATACATATATGGATCATTTTCAACGGATATCGGATGACGCCTCTATGAGCTTTAGAAGATTGACTCGGACCCCTCAATTTCGGCAAATTTCAATTAATCATCAACATTTGGTCGCTGTTTTTATCGGCTTAACCTTTGAATTTCATCTTAAGTTAAACATGCAAGTTATAGAACATTCAACTAGCTTTCGATCCATATGTAGATCGTCTTCAATGGACATCGGATGACACATTTATGAGCTTCAGAAGGTTGGTTGATCATTAGCGGACCTTGTTGTTCGAAAAAAAAATCGCCGGATCATTAGCGGATCGGACTTATATCATTGTTGTTCGAAAAATAATAATTGGGACCCCCTTCAGACGAAGCTCTGGATCCGCCACTGTCCCTAAGTCTTACCACATAATCTATATATATTGATATACAAATGAAAGACAGAAATTACACCGTACATACAAATTGTTGGAGAGTATTTAATATGCAAGACCGAGTCATATGGAAGAGCTCAACTTTGCATCATGGCAGTAAGGTGCTATAAAATAGGTTTTTCTGTTCAGTGTTATCTCATGGTTTGAGTAAACCACTTTGCTTATTTGTAGGAATAAGGTACAAGTCATGGACATGTACTCTCTCCGCTTTCCCATGCTTATGTTAGTGTAAAGCTTATATAAGCTGCATTTTTTCAATCAGTGAAAATAAGTCTTCCATCAGAACTTGTGTTTTTGCATTAACACAAATACTTTTCTGTACTGAGAAAAAGAGACGAAAAAAATAGTTTGCGTTGTTTCTAGTTCATTTCATAAACTGGTCTGGTCGTAGTTGTAAATTTCTGCATATGTTCATTGTGATAGTTTTTGGAGTTTAGACTTGTAGGTCTCAAGGGTTTGAACCCAACGCAGCTAAATAAACCTGAATAGCTCCTAAAATGATGGAAACTAACACATCATAGAAATCTAGACACCATCTTTCATTTAAAAACATGAACTGGGTCTCATAAGTCATAGCACATGATAATAATTGTCAGCAGACAAATCAGATTCCCAATATTCGACAAGTAAACGCCTGCAATAACCATGAACAAGAAAACTAAATTAACAGTGTCATGTCTGCTAGAACATCTCTTTGCATGGATGGATCTCACTCGAAACAGCAGGAGTTCAACCCGAATCAATTGTACCGTCATTCAGGATCAGGGGAACCACCTGGAACCAGCTGCAATGAAAACCAGGCAGACTTTGGTTTGGAAGGATTGTACTCATAAGCAGTGTTTAAGCTTGAGTTTGTAATTTCCTATTTTGCCAAGTAAGTGAACACAAGAAACAAAAAAGGAACTTACAATGGCGATGTTGTTTCCATTCAGTAGAATCTGATCCAGTTTCGTGATCCGTCTACCTTCCGATGTGATTTCACTACATAGGTACAGAGATGGTTAAATCAAAACCAGCACCAGAATGAAAAAGTATCATGGCCATACCATAAGAACTTCGCAAATATTTCAGGGAATTGTAGGAATGCTATTTCAGGGACAACAACCACAATCTAATATCCATTACAATCAATCAAAGTAAAAAAACAACAAGATGCCACTAATTTTCTACTAATATTCACATTTCGTATCTGATTCATAACTATATGTGAAGAAGCACTCACGCACTGGGTAAAAATATGTAAAAAGTTCCAAATGATTTCTTCTAAAGTTTTTAAAACGGAGTGTTGTAGTATTTACAAAAAAGTTCCTTTCTTAAACAATATTCTGTAAACTAAGAAGAGCAATGCTGATTTTTTTTCCAATGAAGTTGAATGCACACGCAATAATCTTCGTTAAGGCTTTACAGCTTGACCTTTGCCATATAATTGAACTTAAACTATTGCGAGATCACAAGACAAAACAAAGTTATGGTCCTTGGAGATAAATCTTGTCGCAATTACTATCATTTTTTTAGTAAAATGCTCTGCTAAAAGCAGAGGCTGACCCCAGTCCCCAAGACTGGCACAGCAAATTATGCGAACTAGTATGATTTTCTCCTCCACCGTTTTAATCCTTCAGATACCCAACCCCCCAACCCAACCATCACCCAAAGTAGCTCTTAATTTTATATTTTACACAGAATGCGTAAAAATCCCCAAACGCAAACTCCAGCTCCACAAATCCGTATTAGCACCAATCTCAAATTCTGATGCCCTAACAATTCTATCAAGCCACCTATGAAAAGGTAAAGCACTAAATTTACTACTAACCACCAAGCCCCCAGTGACTTAGTCGTACGTAATATGATCCAGTAGGAAAATTAATAGTTCAAAATTTGATTGCATGAACATATAAACAGAAGAATACAAAGAGTGGAGACATACTATTCAGTGACATCCTCAAGCACCATATTGACATAGACATCAAATCCTCTCAGAGTGCCGACTAGCTCCTTGTCTCCCTTCATAATGACCCAAATTTTAGAACCAATACACCGATCTATCAGCTCTGCACCATCATCAAAAAAACAACAAATTCAAAACATTAATGACCTAAATACATCTTTGTACAGTGAAAAAGATTCAAAATTGAATGAAACCCGTATCTGACCGAACCTGAGGGAAGGAGCTGCGAGGGGTTACTGGACGACATTGATGCGGAGTGATGAGTTTGGGTGAGGGTTTCTCGTTGTTGTTGAATGTCGACTGTTCAGAGTTTTCCTTGTTTCGGGAAGACCATGTGAAATTGACTGCTTTATCCTTGGATGTTATCATAATTACATAACTGCCCTTCATCTTTTCTGAACGAGGAGTCGAGGACAGTGAGCAAAGCCCATATGTTTGGAGTTTAGGACCAAGGCCCAATTTAAGCCCAATGCTCATCTTTGTAAAATATAGTACGTAACATTGGAAAAAGTCTCCAACAAAAAAAAAATCTTTGGAAAAAGTTTTCTATTTTTTTAATGTAGGTTTATATTGAACAGTACAAAGAAAACATCACATACATCACATTTCTCGGGTACACATATTTCTAGTCCGTTTTGAAACACAGTCCATACAAATGCACCACCCCGGATTTGAACTTGTACTTGAATCATTCGTTGAAGCACAGATCATATGGCATCTCTAACTTTGAACACACACCTCCCATGGTAAGGTCATAGCAGCGCTTAAGCACGCCTCCACGAGAGGATAAGGCATAACACCTGCAAAGCTACACAAGGTACGAGGAAGAGTGATAGGAAAGGAAAGATGAACGATAATGAATTGAAGTTGTTACCGTTAAAACGATAATTGTCAATACCAACATGCATCTTAAAACGT
Source organism: Rhodiola chrysanthemifolia (assembly GCA_033675395.1). Lineage (NCBI taxonomy): Eukaryota > Viridiplantae > Streptophyta > Magnoliopsida > Saxifragales > Crassulaceae > Rhodiola > Rhodiola chrysanthemifolia. The sequence continues at coordinate 39,146,405 of CM066204.1, forward strand.
TGTTAGGGCTTGCTCAGGTTCCATTGGCTTGATCCTATGGGAAAAGATGTACGAACCAATAATGCATTGCGACCGGTGGACAAGTAAGCATATCAAAATTATTTTAATACAACATTGTAACATGTATTCACGTTTGCAATACTACAACACACCTAATGCGAGCGTGCAATGGAGGACAACCGAGGTATTTAAAGATCATATCGATTGACTTGGGATATTAGATTTTTTTTAAACGATAAAGTGTGTGTGTGACGTGAACTTAGTGTGGGTATTATTGTTTGAGATATATGCGTGACATAATCTCTCTTCCGCCCAAAGAATTAATAGATCGGTAGTGGACGAAGTAATTTCTTGTATTGTAACTTATGTTGATGTTGTTATTACTAAAATAACATAAACTATAACAAGTCGTCTCTAATTTTAATTTACACTGCAGTGTGTTTTCCAAATGGCCAGCAAGGGTCGTCATGGGGCAAATTGAAGGTGATCACTCAAGTGAGGGATGAGTTTGCCATTACTTATTTAATTACACGTATCAAGTGAGAGTATATATAAATAATTTGTTTTCATGTAACTTTGCGTATCTACAAGAATCTGGACTTATGTCAAAATGTATAAAATTTTGTTGTAATTAAAATGGTTGAATGAAAACAGTGTTGATTTGGATATGAATGCTACAATATTTGGTACAACGTTTGTACGTACTGATATGAGAAAATGCAGCAGAAAAATTGCAAACTTTCAAAACTTTAGATTGTACACTGTTTCCCTATTATATATATTGTTAACAGAACTATTTCTCTCCATTAATTAGTTTCCCTCCAGCTAGCCTTCACTCTCCTACATTTAGGGCATCTTAGTTGTTTTCTGATATCATTAGCACAAGTTGACCTTGTTGGGGGGATACAGAGGAGCGTTTAAATGCAACGCCCCAACCATTGTACTGTAATCATTGAACGCATTAATTTGCACTTCTTGAACAAGGTGTTGCAAGTAAAAAGAGATTATTGCAGCAGAGCATTCTTCATGAGATATATATATATTTTATCGAGGGCGTACATATAATTGGATTTATTGTGAAAACGAGCATGGTTTGGGTGTATTTACCTGTGGATCGATGTCGTTAACGTTAGAATGGTTCTTGTTAACTACCATTCCAGTAAAAAGTATCGTTAGGGATGATGATAATTTATGAACGAAACAAAATGTCAATATGATGTTAAGACTTAATTAAGATAAGACCACCGGATTCAAAACATACATCCTAAAAACAAGTTAATTACGGAATCCATCCTTATATAATTTCAATTTTCCATTTTATTTTGTAATTAGAAGTGAAACATGAACTTTAAATATATATATATATAGAGGAGTGTTCAAATGAGGACACCCAAATTTGGTAAGGACGTAGGGACAAATCTCATCCATTAGATCATCATCCATCTAACCTCCCGTGCTTTGTGGGTGCGCCACGTGTCCAAGTACCCAAAATCCAATAAAGCAAATAGTAAAATCCCACTACCAAAAAGCAAATAGTAAAACCCACTACCACATGTGACACGTGGCAGCTTGTGGATCATTGGATGAACCTCATCCAATGGCCAAGATTAGTCCCTACACCCTCACCATAAGACATGTCCTCAATTGAACGCCCCCTATATATATATATAAATAAACAATAAAAAATATAAGAACAAAAAATGATGGTATCAAGAAAACCCTAACTGGGCACTATATAAATTCAGCGTATGCACAGGCCTCCTCTCACCAACTCAACCCCACAAACACCGGCGGCAATCGATAACATTGATGAACACGCCGACCCTTCTTCCGACTATGGAATTGTTCGATGAAGAAAAAGATCAGGAAGAGTACGAGATGATGGTTTCAAAGATTAGCCGAGTTAATTATTATCTCATCATCGAATCAATCAACTATCAGGAAGAAACCTTTCACACTCTTGTCCAGGTATATAATCTCTATATACTGTTGTCTTTCGATCATTTCATCGATCTGGTTTGATTATTCCATCTATGCTTAATCTGTCAAAAAATTAATAATTAAATAATTCCTTCACCAGTTAATAATCAAATTAAATTTCGATTTACGTACATCTCTCTACATTTTGTATCACAACGCGAGTCTGAATTCCAAAGCTACTCTTGTCTCGGCTGTTGATCTGATCTCTCACACACTCTTTTTCTTTTGTTTTTCATTTTTAGTGTTCATGAACGATGTAATAACTACTTAAGACAAGGTACTCTCCTGATCTCTTATGTTTCCTAAACTTCCCAATCTCTCTTTTTACTTTCGTGTAGCGCATTTTTTTAACTGTTCTTGTTCATACAAAGAATGTTTCAGCTTTGCCATATTTCGATTTTCATTCCACCATCCAAATTGTGTACTAATTAACCTGCCATATATTTTATTTTCAGCACCAAAGAAAACCGTGGAAGAGGAGGAAGAGCCGATACTCTACAGGGGCTCATTAAGCTACTGGAGCTGGTCAATGAGTAAAAATCGTGAGAAGCTACCTGCCTATGAAATGATGTGAGAAATTATGCTGATCAAGAGTCACTGAATTATAGTATATATATGTATGCGAGATTCAAAAATGTTATAAAATGTATATGCTAGGATATTACACTGGTTAATACTTTTGTAAAAACTCAGAATAAAAGTTTATGAAATGATGATGTGAATAACTCTTCTTCCTATGAAATGGATAAGCAAATCAAAATGGTTCCAGCTTGTTAACCAAGCATAGCAAAAATGGTTATCTACGTACTACTGTATATTCTGATTTGTATATTCTGATTTGTAACTAAAATTAGAAATATACACGATCGGAGGGCTTATCACCATATATAACCAAATTGATCATGTCAATCCGGTCCAAATTTTCCGGCTTCAAAAAAAAAAGTAAGTAACCCTTACGCTCTGTTTGGTTGCAAGAAAACATTGAGGAAAATAGAGAGAAAGAAAAATCCATGGAAGCTGAAATTTTCATATTTTTATGTTTGGTTATATATGGAAAACTTAATAGAAAATTTGATGAAACATTAGAGCATGTTTGGTTCACATCAAAATAACATGGAAAGAAATTCTCTTCTCCTCCTCTCCCACACATTCCTTCCCGCCTCCTTCAACCCCACATCACAGCAATCCACACCCATCTTCTCGAAATCAAACACGAACACGCCGCTCTCTCAGACCCACCTTCATTCTGTTTCTACAATCACCGGAAAAAACAACATCAAAATATATATATGAAACAAAGTTATGCTCATCTGCCCAGAACATCATAATTATGAGGCAAGAAAAATCAGATGTGTGAAACTTTGAATTACCAAGCAAACATGCAAAATAGTAACACGAGACAAAAATCTAAAAGAGCTTGAATGAACCAAATTTCCTTCATATCTTAACAAGTCTTCAATACAATAGAAAAAAAAAATGCAAACTCATTGTCCAACAAGCAAACTGCTTTGGGGGAAATCTGTACATATTTTACAATCACAGCAATAAGTACAAAGATTGAAACTTCATTCCCATAACATCATGAAAATGATTACAACTTTAGATTGAAGTGATGATGGTCAAGAAAATCTCATATTGCAAAGATTATAATACATACAAACTAACATATGTGTAAAATAAGATTAGTGAAGTATCTGTTACCTGAGACCCCCATCCAATGACACCAATCTGCATCTGCTTAACCCATTTGAGTGCAAATTCCTCTCACCTCTCACAATTTACTACACATATCAAATAGGAAAAAAGGTTTAAATTAAACATGAAACCTCTTTTAATTACTCAAATTCGTCAGAGAATAATATAAACAGCTTAGAATTAAATCCCAATAATACACCTTTATACCTCATCATAACCAACGAGCGAGATCTTCTCATTGTTAAACACCTTCATGTCGAAATCAAGCGCAGCAGGCGGCTTCACACCAGACGTCGACACCATCTTGGCACCCAAAGCCAAGATGGATCCATTTAAAGCGAGAGTAGAAAAGGTCGCCTTCAGAACGCCGAACGATTTTGCGGACGAGGCCTGAATTCCCTACACTCGGCGCACTGAGTTTCCTCAACGAAGACGAGGTAGAAGACTAGAAGAGGCGGTGGATGAAACCGCAGGAGCAAATTAGGGATGAAGTCGTCGAATGTGGATTTTGAGCTTCCTTTCATATTTTGGTGGAAATATTTTGAGGAAAATCGCCCTAATTTTCCACCTCGTTTTCTTATTATTTTTCTATCCTATTTACTTTCCTTGTAATCAAGCAGTTTAATTCCATTTTCTATACTTAAAACTTTGCTTTCCCATTCTTTTTCCTACAACCAAACAGGGGTTAGGGTAGAGGAGCGTTCAAATGAGCAGTGAACAGTAAAATGAGGCACGATCTCAGCCACACATCTAACTCACCGTGTATTTGTGGCGCTCCACGTGACAAATAGTAAAACCCACTACTTCGTAGTGTGAATGCAAACGGCGGCTGTGCCACGTGGCGAAGCCACGTGCGTCTGATCAACTCGATCAACGACTCGGATCGTGCCTCACTGCCTCATTCTACCAACTCTGCCTCAACCGAGTGCTCCCCGGTTAGGGTATGTACATAAATTTGTGGTTTTTATTGTGATCGTTAGGCCATTATGGCAAATATAATTGAGGTTTTTATCTAAATAAAACATTGAAAATCTATATACAAGTTCTTAAATGGGCTTCACAAATGCCCACTCACAGCCAAACAACCATTTCCATAGCACAGCCCAAAAGCACATAGTTTGGTGTGTTTTCTTCTGGGTACGATTCTTGTTATCTATCCGTGGTTTCTCATTGTTGGGGAGCATTCGATTGAGGCAGAGTTGGTAGAATGAGGCACGATCTGGGCCACTCATTGTGACACGTGGCGAAGCCACGTGAGTTGAACCGTCATTTGCGTTCACACTACGAAGTAGTGGGTTTTACTATTTGGACACGTAGCGCCCACAAAGCATGGGAGGTTAGATGTGTGGCTCAGATCGTGTCTCACGTGCCTCATTCTAATTTTGGTGCCTCATTTGATCGCTTCTCTCTCATTGCTATCGCATATAGGACTCCATAAATGAATCCTCTCTATTTGATAGATTTATGAATCTTATTGTGATTTTTTTAAAGGTAAGGTGAATACCAAACTTTGTGAGCTTTTTTTTTTTTGATAAACTTTGTGAGCTTCTTTTCTCTATAGTTATTGTCCAAATAAAAAAGACTAATTGTGTGAGATATAATGTAGCAACCAAGTTCAAGTTCGCCAGGCTAAAATGCATTCATATTTGATCGTCATTGTTATTTTTGACACAGCCAGCCCTCAGTGGACAACTATTTTAACTCGTTTATAGCAAAATAACATCTTTCATTGCTCTCTTAATTAGGCTTAACTTGTATTTATATGACCCTTACAAAACCCTTCGATAATGTCAAATTAGCTTACAAGCAAATATTGAAAAAGAGTAACAAGCAGATTTCGGCATTCCTTCTGGTTCTTTATAATTATAAGCTCGATTACTTCTGTATAGAGCTGCTGTGATTTATTATCGGCATCTCTTGCATGTTATCAAAAGTATCATGAGAATCAAGGCAATGAGAATGCCCAAGACAATCAGCTTGATCTTCATGTTCTGAAGCCACATTTTTCTTCTCAGTCGGGTTCCCTGTTGTCTAAAATCTTGAGCCTGAAATCAGCAATTCAACATTTATCTGCATTATGCAAAGGGTATAAAAGAAGACATACCAAAACATTATGCCGATGCACTATTCTTATTCTACGTGCAACTCAATGACAACAGAGACAAGGCTATTTCACGTAGTGTCTAACAAAAACTGAGAAAGAGGAATGTGACCTGTGAGTGGAGATTATCTGTTTTGTCAACCAGAAGTTCAATTTTCTCGCCTCGATCTAGTACCTGCACATCAGAATATCAGATTCCATTAGAAAGTAAACAAATAGTCAATATACTATTTCAGCAACGGTTTCATCGTCAACTTGGAAACTATGCAGGACATTGTCTTGACACCTGTCTAAATACGGTCAAAATGTAAACACAAACGGAAAACTATCTTCTATGTCTGACATTTTCATCACCTAGTGATGCTCTATAGCTCATCAATAATGCAATACCTTTTCAATATTCTCCATCATCACGCCTTTGACCTCTGAAACCTGCGCCTTCACTTTGGAAAGTTTGGTGAACTCTTCAGGATGATCAACACAATGCTGCATCAGTTCCTTTAGTTTGGGCCTTTGAAATAAACAATTAAGAGTTTCAGTCATGCCTACGCCACAAAACACCTACTAGACTCATAGGACAGGATTCAAGAACATACCCATATTCTTTGCTCAAGCTGTTGGCAGTGGCTGCTGCAGCTTTCCCTCCCTCATACCTCTTACTGAAGTCCTCCTTCACTCTTTCAAGAAAAGCAATTGGAAGCCCATGGCCTGCAGACACTGCAGCTACTACACAATAAACTGTTCAACAAGAAGTGTCAGTTACGCGTGGAATAGAACGGTATAGCTATAAATTGGAATTCACATGCTCAGCTACTACACAATAGATATACATAAACATCATTACTTCGAAAAGAGTGAATGTGAGCACTGAGGACACATATTACTTTATAAATCAAAATTTCAAAATAACATATAAACATGACGTTACTCCAAAAAAAATAAAAAAATAGCAACCACATCATTAATCAATATCCAAACACATCATGAATATTAAGTTACTGATAGCGAGCAAAAACAGCACAAAATCACACATAAATAAAAGTATAAAACAAAACAAATAAACAGAACAAAATAATTGATGAGAATCAAAACTATAAAACCCTAATTGAAAGCGAAACTTAAGCACGTAAGAAACTGATAAGTGATAATTAAGAAGCAGGAAGAGGAAGCTACCGAATCCATTATCAACGAGGTAATTAAAGGTATGTCCATCGCAATTGTAAGTAAACTTATTGCTGGTGGCAGGAAGCTTCTGGAGACACTGAGAAGCGACGCTGGTGAAGTTGCCGGTGAATTCCGTGAAGTCTGCTAAGATGACGGTTCCACGAGCGATAAAGCTGTAGATCAGCGTCTGCTGCGCCATCGGTTGCCAAAATTAATAAAGCTTGTGTACACGAAACCCTAAGCGGCGTCGATTTCGAGGAAAAAAATCTGATTCGAAGAATTTCAGAAATGACCAGAGAGTTAGAAAGAGAGGGATTCTGCGCTGTTCTCTGCTTTGTTATGTTCGTCCTGCTTCGTTGCGTGTCTGCTTTTTTGTTTGTTTGTTGGTTTTGCTTGATCGTTCAGAAAAGTCCTCCGGATTACATTAAACTACGAAAATGCCACCTGATTTTTGAATTTTCAAATGTTCCTCGAAGCGCTGATGAGTTTTTTTAATTACTAGTCCAATTATTTTATGTACTGAAATGGAGTTCGTATATTGCAGTTGCACTAAATCTAATTGATTTATATGATTATTAAACAGAAATATATTTTACTTATTTATTTTGTATAACACTATATTGTTTTATACAAAAACTTATTCAACAATCGTCCAAGATTAAGATTCGGTACACGTACATCCAAAACTAAATATTTTCATAGTAAAACTATATCGGTTTAATTCTAATACACTATAGTTTGGTGTAGTAAAATATTTTAAAATTAGAAAATAACGTCAAATATAGACATTTAACTGTGCAACAACTACAACAATTGAAACAACAGCTGTTACTCAAAACAGAAAGAAAAAGAAGTGGTTGTCACTCTAGCGACAGTTGCTCCATTTATGCACAATGCATACACTCTCAATATGGACATGGCAACCAACAAAGTGGTAGATGAATTGGTAGAACACTTATCTTGTAATAACAAGGTCTTACGCGTGGACGTGTTGTTCCTTCCTCGTTGATGTGTTTTTCATTCCGCCTCGGCGTGGATGTGTTGTTCCTCTTTCACGGAGGTGTTCTTCGTCCCTTGTGGACGTGTTGTGTTCTGCAGGTGTTGCTTGCATGATGCGTGGAGGTGCGTGTTCAATCGTGAGTTCTCAAGATATATGTGTCTTATGGTCTGTGATTCAATGTGGACGATTCAAGTATCAATCCGGATCGTGCTTTGTGTGACCCGTGCTCCAGAGTCTAGTAATTGTACTGAATAACAAAATGCTCATGTAATATATGCAAAATGTATTCGTATAATACTTGATTTGGTTTGTATTAAATGGTGCACGTGCAACCCACAATATAAAAAAAATGCACATGCCATGTTTTGTTTGTTTTGCTCACTAATTGAAGGAATGATGAGGTTAGAAAATTATGATCATCTCACCAAATTGTGTTGGCTTGAAGTGTAAGTGATGGAAAGCGATTGATGATCAAATATTAGGTTCATAGGTTTACATTACACCACAGTAATGCTTGTCCTTATAAAGATGGCAATATGTCAATCAGTAACTTCTAATGATTGTTGTGGTTGGACATTGACACCCAAAAACTAGAGGGAATTCTTTGGGTGTTTTCAGGTGTTCAGAATTCAATACAAACTAGGACAATGACAAGGTCATTGGATTTTCATATAAACTCTTCATGTACAATCAAAAAAAAAAAAAAACTCTCTCCATGTAGCCACAAATACCATTACGCATACCAACTTAGCTATATATATATATAGTGAGGAGTGTTCAAATGTTATAATACTTTTAGAGTGTTATGTGTTACATCAATCTCAGCCACACATCCCAACCCCCAGTGCGCCACGTGTCCAAGTACCCAAAATTCAATAAAGCAAAGAGCAAACAGTAAAACCCACTACCCAATAATTCACTATTCCGGCACTATTCCTGCCACTATCAACCAATCAAAACATTTATAACATATAACACTCTAACAACCTATAACATTTGAACGCCCCCTATATATAGTTATACTATGTTCATTAGGAGGTTTAGAAATATATATTATAAACTAGAAAATTGTGAAACTAAAATCTGATAGGAAACTGATTTCATTCAAGTAGGTTTAGGAATAGAATCTCACAGTCACAGAGTGGTCCATAACTCGATCTAATTTAATAGCTAAAATTGTGCCCCAAACTTACCCCTTCAGCAACTTATATCATTTTCTTACTGAAACTGTCTGAATAAAATACCCGGAATCCAGCATTCAAGTGGACGGACTTTAATAAGCTTGTATTTAGTATGTTTCTTTGTTCAAATGCCCATACTTCTGCATGACTTTCTTAGTTGCAAGCGACGCTGCTTCACTGGCACTCATAGACCCTGACGCCATTAACGCTGCAAATTCTCTGGCGATTTCATCTTGTATTTTGCTTCGGGCATCACCCAAAGGATCTTTCGTGTCACTTGATGATTTTTCCTGAGACACATGCTTAACTGCAGGGGCCGCTGCACTAGTGCCATTTGTTGCTGATTGCTCAATTTTCACTCCATTGTTGGCAGATGGAGAGACTGATTTGTTGGATGTAATAGGCACACTGGCAGAGGTTCTGTTGAGGCTGATACTAGCGGTGGGCATAGAAGATTGTGTCACAGTAGCCGGCCTGAACTGAGGGACTTGAGGCACTGCACCTGCCCGCAAGGTTGACTCTAGGTTTTGTATCATAGGCACTGAAAAATCAGAATATAGACACGAATCAATCAACTGCTTGATTCACTGATCGTAAAATTCTTATGACTGATCAATGCAAAAATAAATAAATTAAGAACCAGTAGATGCAGACTTACGTATCATAGCACCCATGGGGCTACTCAATACTTCATTAGGAAGCTGCAATATGTAGTCAGGAATTCCCGTTCCGACCAGAAACTGTGCAACCTCATTGCTAAAGTTGTTGCAGTTGTGACTGAGTAAACTGTATTTCTCTGCAGTAAACCGCGGGCTGATCTCTTGCAAATATTGTTCGAACACGTCTTGGGGCACGTGAGTCACTCCCAAGTCTACCACGCGAAGTGGTGTTCCGTATGGTGTAGAACCTGCTGGAGCATCTTGTATCCCTCCTCCAAAGTAATACTCTTTACCGTAGACGACAACTCCAGTATGCCTGTTTCACCAGGATTGACATTTCATATTTTACACATACAAAGGGAGGCAGAAATGAACAAAAGAATAAGCCAAGTTGGGCAGAGAGCAAGCTGATGCATTGGAAAATTACAAGGAAAAGTTTGTATAGAATCCAATATTACATTTTCCTTCAAATTTTCTTTTCATCCAAAAACTTACAATAAACCAAACAGAGCATAAAAAAAATCTAATACTATGCACAAAGCACGTCAGAGAAAATGTTACCAAATGCCCTCAATGGCTTTCCCTAAGAATGTTGTGGAAAGCTGCCGAGCCAAACCTTGACTAAGATCATACACATTCAAGATAACCTTGTAACCGTCCTACAGTTAGACGCATCAAGAAGTCAGGGAAAAAATGTCAATAACCTATATATCCCATAGTTATAAAAAAAAAAAAAAAAAAAAAAAAAAAATCAAGCAGAAATTCACGCACATACCTCTGCCATATCCCAAATTCAACAGGAACACTCCTTAGAAGCCCTAGTGGAACCTGAAATACACCGAAGGATAACAGTTAGACCACAATTATGCCACAGCAGCAAAAGCATCACTGGAATTAGAAAAAGGAAAGAACACTGTGTTTCTGGTGAGTTGGACTCCCTGTTCCCTAAATTACCCCATTTCACTCAAGAAAAATTCTCATCAGAAAACCAGTTAGATGATAAGTTTTACAAAAATGTGCAGCTGGTGGTGGTGATGGGGAGATGCTGGTTCAGCACTTAAAGCTGCACATGCTCTAGCCATAAATGCACTTAGCTATCACCAATCCATATGACCTAAAACAACCACCACGAGTTTCCACTGGACAAGAAACGCCAAGCAACAAGCATTAACAAAATCCAATTACTAATTTCTCCAGATCAGCAATTGGCGGAAAACCAAAAAACCACACAAGAAACCTAATTCAAAACCCTAATTGTCAAACAATGAGACGGCTTCAACGGAAAAAAAACTCAATTAAAAAATGCAACAATTAAACTCACAAAGCAACAACCTTTCACACAGATCCTCCGACCCAGAATCAAATACAACTAAAACAGCCAAAACTAATTAGATTCATTGATGCAACCGACAATATCGATGTGGAATGAAAATGTGCAGAATAAAACGCAATTTACGCAGATCCTCACCGCTGAAATCCGAGTGCTAGCGTGTCTTGGAGCGGAAGCAAGATTGGCAGAAAGAAAAGTGGAGGAGAGATACGAAAAGAAATTCAAAGGTTACGAAGTCGCTGGAAGTCGACCAATGGAAGTTATATATGGTATTTCTCGTTAATGGCATTCTAGAAATTTCCAACCAAGGGATCGTGCCACGTAGGTTTATTTGGGTGCTTGTTGAAATTTTTTTACTCTCTAACTATGAGAGTAAAATATATATCAAAAAAAAAAAACTATGAGAATAAAATAATCTCAAAATCCCTTTTCTCTCTCCTCCCAAACCTTTCGTTTTCGAGATGCGCCTCGAACACAATTTTATCGTCTTTTCACTATTGCGTGTCTTCCCTCCGGCAGTTCTCCCCTCCCTTACGCCCTCCTCACGGCTCATCTCCCCTCCTCCTCCTCCTTCTCTCCATATCCTCGGGCGGTTGCCGTTTTGAGGGTGTGGGGCGTTGCTGGTGGCGTGGCGGTGGGGATGGCTCTGGCGTGGTGGCGGTCTGGAGGTGCTGACGGGGAGTCACGCGGTGGCATGTATATATTTTGTGTGTGTTATTCTGTCCTTTGCTTGTCTCAGCTCCGGCTGAGTTCGATTTGCTAGCCTTGGGCTTGCTAGGTCGGTTTGTTTTTGAATTTTGTGCAGTTTGTTGCTGCTTTCTCCTTCAGTTGCTGGCACTGGATCTGCAGATGTTGTCTACTTCATGGGTGCTGTTTCCTGTTTCGGGCACCAGTCCAGGTGTTGGTCGTAAGGGGGAAAGAAATGATGACTCTGGATACTATTGCTAGCTCACCGATGTGGCTAGATAAGCAAGAAATGACAAGTTATCATGGTCAAGACTGGATGGTTTTATTTTCTTACATGTTGTTTGTCCAGTTTTTCGTCCTACTGTAAGCCTTTCCATGGCTTTGTACCCCTATCGGAAAAAAAACTATGAGAGTAAACAAGTATTATGAGACTTTCTCATCTAACTTTTTTTTTCTAAACAAAGTATAAAATTAAGGAATCTGTAACAACCTATTTATCGGTTGTCGTGCATTATAATTAAATGAGTGCCGAAAACAATATGTATATGTTCTTTAGATATCAAAACACTCGACTTGAAGAGAGAGAAAGCTCACCTCCAGACCAGCGGAATAAACCACCTCGAGTCCCTCCAGCGGCCGGCGCTAGCTCCAACTCCTTCGGCCCCTCTCCCGCTTCTGCCTCCCCTTCGCCTGCTTCTCCTCCCCCCATCTTCCATCAGTTCCCACGGTCGCTCTGGACGGATGTCTGCTATCTCGTGGACGCAGCACGGTTCCGTTCTGGGTTTAGTGGGTTTGTTGTGGTTTAGGGGATTTTGGGTAGGGGATGCGCAGTGGAGGGTGCGTGGTAGTAGGGTGGGAGGAGGGAGGCCATGTCGTTTCGGTTACGTAGGTTTTTGTGTGTATATTAGTATTTGTTTTGTTTGTTTTTACGCTGCGCTATCTCTCTAAGCGTGTTTCGCTCAAGAGAGTGATTTTGTCTCATTCGATTCTCTTGGATCGGAATCAGAAAGTTTAGTGCGGCTTTGACCGGCTCAGCACGGTCTCCTTTGTATTGTGAATTTGTTTTTATTGGTCTTTTCGGCTGCCTTGTTGCATTTGTAGTTTTCCTGTCTTCGGTGGTCTGGTCACCTCTCTCGGTGTGAGGCCAAGTGGAGCATCTCACTGTTCCCGGCTAGTTAACTAGTCCTAGCTTTTAAGTCCTCCTTGTTGCCATCTGTGGAGCTCTGGTGGCGTGCTATCATTGGCAGGAAGCAGTTTATGACGCTTAAATGTGCAGCCGTATTCGGTGTTTCAGTGGAAATTGGCTAGTGCTTCATTGTCGTTTCGGAGTTGACTGACCAGTCACTCCTTCCGTTTGGCCACAATGGCATGGATTGGACGTTGGAGCGTGAAGATGGCTTTTCAGTGGATGGTAATTTACCGAACTAAAAAATCCATTCCGATTACCGATATAAAATTACCGAATTACCGAAATACCGAATCCGAATTGATTCAGTTTTGGTAAATTAAATCGGTAAATCTCTTGCGATCATCTCTGTCTTCTCTCCCAAGTTATAGCCCAAGAATCGATTAGTTACCAAAAAGATCAGAACTTGCCAAAAATGGATTAGGAAATCAACTGATAATTCTGTCTTCCAACGGTGCCGTGACACCCGTGATATTCGGACATGTCACGACATGCTCAAAAAGCCACTGAGTCGAAAAGGGGCCGTGACACCCGTGACATTCGGACATGTCACGGCATGTCACGGTGAGGGCAAAACTCACTGAGTCAAAGGGCTGTCGTGACACCCGTGACATTCGGAGGATGTCACGGCCTGGCTGGAAATCACTCGGATCCTTCTGAGGAGAAAGCCTACCGTGACACCCGTGACACTAATGAGATGTCACGGCATGTCACGGCCTACTGCTGGTGTAGAGCTCTCTTTCGGTCTTTTTCGTTGATATTTCCGTTCTTTCAGCACTTCGCGTCCACGGAGCGATGATATACCAATTTTACTTGAAACACTAGAGAAAGACATCAAATAGGGACGATTTGCCCGGAGAACAAGTGTTATAAGAAATAATAATAAGAGGCCCTTGGGGCGTGGGCGCCCAAATAATTTTTTTTTTTGATAAAACATGCCTATTGGCGATTAGAAAATAAATTCAGTACATTGTAAGTAACAAACAAGTGCCAGTGACGGATGCACAGTCGTTGTGTGCAAAAGTCAAGAATATATTTATAAGTCCGCTACTCGCGACTTTACTACTGGGTAGCAAGTGGTAAGTAGGGGTCGAACCCAAGGGAATTAGGGGCATAGTTGTTCTTTGAGGAATGTACTGAGAGGGAGCGTGATTTTAGGTGGATTGAGGTTTTAGCGATGAAAAGTGAGTGGTTGGTTGTTGGTTTTAGTTTTAGTACAGAAAAGTAAGTGGGTTGGTTGGGATTTTAGTGCAGAAAGTAAAGTACTGAAAGTAAAAGGAGTAGACTTACAGCAAGAGGGATGCTTGAAGGATAAGTCTTGCGGAGAGTAAGCGGTTGATATTGTAGTTGATATTGAGACTGAAAGTAAAGTGCAGATGATGTTTTAAGTTAAGGAAAGTATTCGGTTTTAGGGGCCTTGTATCATAGTCTGTTTATCATTGACCTCTAATAATCATACTATGTATTCAAAAGTGTATCAAGGCCATTACAAGCACTTGATTTGCCACACTGTCTAGTCCATTCCAAGACATAGAGCACTTGTTCTATTCAGACTAATACCCCATTCCAAGGTATATTAGCCTTATGTGCATCCATTTGATCAATCATTCCCGATCAACCAAATGGTGTTTTAAAGAGGTCAAACTCCTCAGATAAGTTTTGCCATTCCAAGCATCCACTTATCCGAGTATGTTTACGAACCCCACGGAAGAGTTTTGCCATTCCAAGCATCCACTCAACCTTGGAAGTTCTAACCTAATATGTGGCACATAGAACAAGTTTTGAATACATAGAGGCTTTAAGAGTAGGGCCTAAAACATATTAAGACACAAGTACACCCCTTCAACCGAATGAAGGGTTAGCTACGAATATCCATGGAGCAGGACATCATAGCTAAATACTTGAAGGTTTTCAAAAGACAGTAAAGTAAAAGGAGAATACTCAAGAACCAACAGGAGTAAACTCAAGAACAACTAGAATACTCAAGAACCAACAGGAGTATTATAGATTTAAAACAAGTGTTTACAAGAGTAGTGCCCAAAATCTAGAGAGAAGCTAGAGCTTTGTGATGGAGGATGTTTTGAAATGAGGATTGTGGGATGGGATGATTTACAAAGGCAAGGGAGGGCTCTATTTATAGCCAAGGAGAGTGAGGAGAGGCCAACACTTGGCACAAGATGGGAGGAGGAGCTTGTAGCCGCCACCCCATGTGGCTTCATCCTCCAAAAGCCGCCCGTGGTGAGTCACCAAGGAGGAAAAGCCGCCGGCTAGGTGGAGGAGAGAAGAGAGTTTGTGTGATTTTGTGACTTTTTTCAAAAGCCATCGGGTCCTTTCAGCTCCGGACTGACTCTGGTTGCTCTTCGGTTGGACTTGTTTTGAGTGATTCCATGTCAGGTTCATGAGATTTGTATAGTCGGAGTCTGGTCGTGACTTGGAATGACTCGTAATTCATTTTCAGCTTAAAAACTCCTCCTTAGCCTGTATTCTCTCTAGACTTTAAAATACCCTGTAGATAAATATCGGAACTAACAAGCAAAAGTTAAATAGACAAAGAGTCTAATTTGGTGGGTTTAACTGTGTTTATGATTCATACAATTATGGTCCATCAGCCAGCTACTACTCCCACGGAAGCCACACTACAATTGGTAGGCATGAGAATGAGAGCAAACATTTTTTTTTGATGGAAACGGTAAGAGCCTACAAAAAAACAATCTGGGGGACCGACATGCTTAACATAAGTGTAAAACCTAATAGGAGCGGGCGACAACTGAACAACTCCTGATTTGCTAAAACTAACACAGAAAAGTAACTGAAGACAACTGTAAAACAGACTCAGCAAAGAAAAACAAAGAAACAAACACACAAGACGCTAAACAAGACTCCACAGCTGCTTCCTTGTAAAGCCCTCCAAGCCAGATAGGCGCCATCAGAGAAAATGATTCTTCTGCATTTTTCAAGTAAGCACAGACCTTCATTGGTCGATTTTGCTACTCCAGTCTTCTGCAATTCGTCTACTTCTTGCCAAGGAAAACATGCAAATTCAAGAGATGGCATAATAGAGGGCTTAAAGCTAAGAGATACCATCTAGCTGAGAACAACACGTACAAAGGAAAAACTCCGGATTACAAACAATCGGCTGCTCCACTTCGCCTCATGCCCGTGAAAGAGAGCGTACTCCTGGAGCACTAAGCAACGAACGATAAGCCCAAAAAGAAGAACCCAAGAGCAGGATGGAAATTAAAACAGAAATTCCTCATAAGCGGACCGCCCAGAGACAAAACAAACGTAAAAGGAAACAAGTACATACAAAATAAACACGAAAACAACTACTAACAAAAAAACATAAAGTCGCCTCCACCCCAACTCTAACTGCCGCCCTGCAACTTGCACCGCCCGCCGCCCCAATCAACCCACCACCCCTAAATCCGAAGCCAAACCACCCACCCCACATAAATGGTTCATCAAACATGGTGTCTCGGAGGCCGATCCGCCGCCGATAGCACCAAGACCAAAGTTGATGAGCCAAAACATCAGGGGGAAGAGGGAGAAGGACTGGCCGACGGTACGTGATGAGGGAAGGAGGGAGGACAGATCCAGCCGGCGGCGGAAGATGGGAAGAGGAGAGGAGAGGAGCGGCGGAGGATGAATTTTGTGGGTGGTTGGGTCGCTTCTCTAGTTCGGAAGAGAGAGAGAGAGCGGCGGAAATTTGCAGATTCTAAGCTTCGCAAAAATGACGAGCATTGAACTTGGAGTCATTTAAAAGTCAGATATAAAACGTATGTGGATTGTGGAGTCATTTAAACCTGTCCATCTAAGTTGGAATCATTATTTAATCATGCATGCTTATTACGTATGTGGATGTATTTTGTATCTGCTACTTGCAATTTATCAACAAAAAAAAGTTCGTGGATTGTGGAGTCATTTAAACATTTTTTTAATATAATGGGGTAACAACAACTCAGAAAATTATAATGCATATTACTAATGTTGTATCAACTAGAGGAGAGATCAAATGAGGCACCTAAATTAGAATGAGGCAGTGAGGCACGATCTGAGCCACACATCTAACCCCCTGTGCATTTGTGGCGCGCCACGTGTTCAAATAGTAAACCCACTACTAACAGTAGTGTGAACGCAAATGGCGGCTGTGAACGTGGCGAATGGCGGCTGTGAACGTGGCTTCGCCACGTGTCACAATGAGTGGCCCAGATCGTGCCTCACGTGCCTCATTCTACCAACCCTGCCTCAAAATAGCGCTCCCCGTATCAACTATTACACATATATATTGATCTTTTAAAGCTCTAGCAAGACATCTTTATCGAATTTGAAATCATCTGACACATCTCTCTACTTCTGAAGCGCGACGAAGGCATCCACAAGAGATGTATGAAGCATCCACACGCGAGGTGGGACGAGGAAGATAGAAAGAAAGAGGAAAAGGAAGAAAATCTCACAAATTGTGAGGAAAATTAGTGACCCCGGGATTCGAACTCAGTGTATAAGAATTCATGAGGAACTCCTTAACCAATAGGCTACCCAGGGGCGGGCACACATCCATTACAATAGGGCAGATGCCCCCAATCAATTTCCTTAAACCTTGATTAATGTATAACTAATTAAATCAATGCTTCATTATCTGTTACTCTTTGCCCCCAATTAATTTTTGATTTTAAGCTTTTATTAGTTTAGAAATAAATGTAAGTCATATTCTTATCAATATAAGTTTGACGGTGTAATCATTCAAAATCAACCTAACTCTAAACGGAACCTAGTCAAACAAACATCAATTTAAATTAGAATTTAGATTTCAATACAATTTGACAGGTGATTTAAAATTGTTCCTGGCTTTCTGAAGTAGAGTAATATCCTGTCCACTTGAACTTATATTTTTGACGGTTAAGTAAAGTTAAGTTACTTTCAGTTAATTTCAGTTAATGTAAGTTGATATAATTTCAGTTAAGTCAAGTCAAGTTAAATTTAAATCGATTTTTCATCAATCCCATCAACATCATCATCATCATACATCATCAGCATCATCATTATCATGATCATCCTCATCAACATAATCATCATCATATCATCATCATCGGCATCATCATCGTCAACATCATCATCATCATCATCACCCGAGTTCACCATATGATCATCAGCATCGTTGTTATCATCATCATCATCATATCATCATCATCATCATATATCATCATCATTGTTATCATCATCATCATCATCATTATTGTTATCATCATCATCATCATATCATCATTATCATCATCATCATCATATCATCATCATAATCATCATATCATCAATCATCATCATCATCGTCATCATCATCATCATCATATCATCATCATCATCATCATATCGTCATCATCATCATTATCATATCATCATCATCATCATCATCATCATCGTCATCATCATCATTGTTATAACCATCATATCATCATCATATCATCGTCATCATTATCATTATCAGCATCATATCATCGTCATCATCATCATATCATCATCATTGTTATCATCATTGTTGTAATCATCATATCATGATCATTACCATCATCATGTCATCATCTTCTTCTTCATATCATCATCATATCATCATCATCATATCCTCATACATCATCATATCCTCATACATCATCATCATTATCATTATCATCATCATATCATATCATATCATCATCATCATCGTCAACATCATCATCATATCATCATCATTAGCATCATCTTTATCATCAACATATCATATCATCATCATCATATCATCATCATATCATCATCATCACCATCATCATCACCATCACCATCATCATCATCATCATCACCATCACCATCACCATCACCATCACCATCACCATCACCATCACCATCATCAATAAATAATATACTTATATATTCAACAATAAATACATAACAAAAAAATCATATTTTCTGGCTGATGTCAAAGTTAAGTTAAGTTTCAGTTAAGTTAATATCAGTTACTTTCAGTCAAGTTCAGTTAATATAAGTTAATTTCAGTTAAGTTTCAGTTCAAGTGGTCAGACCCTAATTTAACTTTACATATACCAAAACTAGTGCTCTAAAAATCACATGGCTAGCCTGCATAAGCCCCGCCTAGTAGTTAAATTTCATGAATATATCGAGTGTTTAGATAATTTATGTAATACAATTTAATATGTAATACAAATTTTACAGTGTATTCCGAATTTGCATATAAACTGAAGGGGAAATTTTTTTAGCCATATTAACTAGTAGAGGAGTGCTCGGTTGAGAACCCTTAAAAATTCGAGAACTTGAGAATCCAGATTTCACCATTAGATCATGATGCATCTTTGAATCTGCATGTGGCACATGTCCAAAAAGCAAAGTCAAAAAAGTAGCTTTGACTTTGCATTAAATGCATCTTGGAAGATGCACATGGGATACGTGTCACCACCATAATTACTTGATGATGAATTCTGGAAGGTGAAGATTGAGGAAAATTTTCCAAAATGCTCAGAATTCAAGATTGAGTTCCAGTTGTACTCAACTTGTCAGATTGGTTTCTCAATTTACTCACGTTTCTTAAGACGCCGTTACCAGGGCGTCTTTGCTGTAAAACGCTCTTAACAACGGCGGCTTAAGCCGCTTAGCCTTTTTTCTTGATACTAAGGTGAGTCAGCAAGTTAATGTGCCTAAAACGCTGTCGTGTACGGCGGCTTAAATTCAAAAGCTAAAACGTTGTCCAGGACATCGTCTTAGTCATGTTACTCGAGTGAAATCTTGATCATGTTTTAACCTAAAACGCTGTCTTGAACTTTGCTGCCTTGGCGTCTCCTCTGCCCAACTCATTCGCCACACGGACACTACAAGACGTCAAAAGACATCTTACTCGAGAAATTCTTTGGAAAATTTCACAAGGAAGTCTGAGATTTTTGAGTCAGAACTGCACCATGCTGCTCCAAGGAAGCCAAAGCTCAGCATAAGTAGTTGCTGTGAAGTCGGTCCGAAGTCAAAGCTGCTCCAAGAACTGCACCATGCTGCTCAGCATAAGCCAAAGCTCCATCCACTTCTGCTCCAAGAACCATGCTGTGAAGTCGGTCCGAAGCCAAAGCTCAGCATAAGCCAGAGCACCATGCTGCTCCAAGGGAGAGAGAGGTTTGAGAGGCCGAAGTCGGTCCGATCGAACATGATGATCTTGTTGTTGTGAAGCAGTTGCATATACATGGAGGAAATGCCGATGCTTCCGGCGCCGGGAATGAAGCAGATGCCAACTGGATTACGAAGGCGACAACGATGGGCGGCTTTGATTTGACGATGTCTTGTATAGCGTCTTAGGCTTGTTTGGCCACATGACTTCTTTTTTGGCGTAAAAGCGCCACGCGGCTTAAGCCGCTGTTCTTGGGAGTGTTTTACCACTAAGACGTTGTGGGTAACGACGTCTTAAGAAACGTGAGTAAATTGGGAAACCAATCTGTAATTAAGACCGAATACAATTGGACTCGATCTTGAATTTAAGCATTTTGGAAAAAAATTCGAAGATTGAAGTCTCAAGTTCTCGAAAAAATAAGAGGTTTTCATTTAAGCGCTCCTCTTAACTAGTATATATCCCCCGTCAAAAAAATTCCTGTGTCGGCCAAGGCCACCATATAGGCCTCGACATTGGGCCGGGTCCGGGTCAGCCCCGCCCGAATATGTTAGGGTCGGGTGGGTTTTAGGTGTATTTTAATTGTATTATGAATAGTTAACGGGCCGGGTCGGGTATAAATTTCAAGAATTTTTAAACCCTAAGGGCGCCCTTACCCAAGGTCATATTCGGGTCAACCGGGTCGGGTCCTAATTACCCTTACAAAGACATACTTTTACAAGCTTTTACATAAAAAAACCCAAGCTTAAACAAGCTTTTACATATGAAAAACCAAGCCTAAAACTTTTACATCAAATAAACCAAGCTTAAACATGCTTTTACATCAAAAAAACCAAGCTTAAACAAGCTTTTACATCAAAAAAACACAACATCAAACAGTGGAAAACAATCTTATGTTGGCTGGATTGCTTCTCCTTCCATCTCTTCTCCATTAATGTTGGCTGGATTGCTGCTGCCAATTGCTTCTTCTCATCAACTATCCATTCAGGTCTAGAAGCCCTCAAATTGATTAAATCCTCAGCAGCTTCGTCTTCTCTAGCTGCCTCTTGCTTTCTATCAACAGCCAATGACCAATCTTTAAGGCAAATCAAGGCTTCAATGGTGTTAGGACTTAAAGCTGCTCTCTTTTCATTGACAACTCTTCCACCAGCGCTGAAAGCTACCTCTGAAGCAACGGTTGATGCTGGAACTGATATAAATCCTTCGCCAAACTGCTAAGAATAGGATACAAAGTATAATTATTTTTCCACCATCTCAAAAGATTAAAACTATTATCATCATCCACCTCTATTGTTGTCAAGTCAAGATACATTTGCAAATCAGAAGTTTGATCACATAAATTCAGATTAACTCTAGCCCTTTTAATCCTTGACATGCTAAAATTTTGAACCAATGGAAACATAGATGCATTATTTAAAGATGCAGAAGCTACTGATGCAGAAGCTGATGCTGCAGCAGCATTAGGGGGAGCTAAAGGGGCAGCTGAAATCACTATTCTCTTATAAAAGTCATACACATTATACAGGCAAGTCTTGATGCTAGCAATCCTAAACTCAACTTCAGAATTTGAAAGACCAAAATATCTCAACCAATCCT
The DNA here is from genome assembly GCA_033675395.1 of Rhodiola chrysanthemifolia. NCBI lineage: Eukaryota > Viridiplantae > Streptophyta > Magnoliopsida > Saxifragales > Crassulaceae > Rhodiola > Rhodiola chrysanthemifolia. The sequence continues at coordinate 39,168,113 of CM066204.1, forward strand.
CTATAGGTAACAATTTAAATCTTGGATCCATAATAGTAGCAAGACAAAAAGTCATAAGAAAAGTGGACCAATATTTATCAAATTTCAGTTTCATGGCATTTAAGGCAGTTTGAAATCCAGTATAGTCAGAATAGGCAGTAAAATTTTGATAAATGTCAACCAAACATGGTATAACTCTACTTGAGGTAGGAGTATACACATTGCAACATGTTTTCGTAGAAGAGTTGAAAATGGATAGAAATTGCATATCAAGTTGGCAGCAATCCAATCATTTTCATTTGGAATTTCTAAATTGACATTTCTTGATTCATTCACAATAAGTACATATCTATGCGACGCAGATTTATACTTAAGTGCTGAAACAAGCGGATCATGAGTTGAATTCCACCTATGTGGAACATCAATGTCAATATTTTTTTCCCAAGCCCAAATCTTTACAAGCATGCACCCAAATTTCATGTCTTTTATTACTCGAATTCATACTTCTAACTATAGCAGTAATTTTCTCAACCGGTTCAGATAATGTAGACAACCCATCTTGCACAATTAAATTCAAAATGTGTGCACAGCAGCGAATATGAAATAACTGTTTAGGAACATCAGCTATCATCAAATATTCAGGTAACAAATTCACAAGTGAGTCATTATTCGATGCATTATCAAGTGTTATAGAAAACACCTTATCATGAATATGCCATGCAATTAACTCCTCATTGATATGTTGAGCTAAAATTTCTCCGCTATGTGGATATTCTATCATTTTAAAAGACAATATCCTTTTGTTCAACAACCAATCCTTATCAATATAATGAGCAGTTAGAGACATATATCCCATTTTTTGTCGTGAAGACCAAACATCACTAGTTAAGGACACTTTACCATCAAATTCAGTGAAAAAATTCAGCAAATCGGTTTTACTAGTGGAAAACATTTCAAAACATCCCTTTTACACGTTCTTGCAGAAAAATCAGTAAATTATGGTTGAATAGCTCTTTGAATCATCCCAGAAAAATCATAATGAAAGTAAATGGCAACTCAGCTCTAACAATGAAATCAATTATCTCTTTTCTAGCCACATTTTTATCAAACTTAAAATTACTAAAATTACCGGAGGCATTAATCCCTAGTTGCATTTGAGTCCTAATATCAGCAATCTGAGATGTTGAATTTTGGTGTCTTTTCATATGCCTTAGCAGATGATGAGTACCATTATTCACACCCCTAGCCAATGACTCTCCGCATACAACACACTTCGCTTTTAGCAAAACAACATCATTTTCTCTTACTTCGATTTTTTTGAAATAGTTCCAAACCTCAGATGCCTTTCTAAGACTTGAAACATGCACAGACTCAACAAAATTAGACTCAACAGCATTTTGGGAAGAAGTATTTTCAGCATTACATTCAGGTTCCATTTTATCAATCACAGGACACAAAATGCAACAAAATGAAGCATACAACAACACAACAAGTAAAGAAAACAGAAACAAAGCAAACAGCAGCAACACACAACACACAAAGTAAATAAAATAGTAAGACAATAGGGTTAGAGAAGGGTGCCGCTGAACCAAGCTAAGCAGAGAAAAAGATTGGTGTATCCTTGGAATTTTTGAACTTCCTGAGATTGAAAACAATATAAGTTTCGTTAATATACAATCAAAATCAACAAAACTAAATACAACAATAGCCAATATGTAGCAGAAAATAGAATTACATGGTTCACTTTCAGCACTTGAAACAAACAAAAACACTCAACAATTATCAGTGTTCGGGTTGGAATGACGGATTGACATTTAGCCTTTGTTGGAAACTTTGAATCTGAAAATTTATAAAGATGAAAGGAGAAATCGGTAGAAGACTAGCCTGCAAATAGATCCGTTGAGACTCGGAAATGACGAACTGATGCAGTAGAGACTGAGTCGCTTCGATTTCAGACGATAGAAACCTACCCAACGCCCAACGGTTCGAACATGTGACGATTCGTACTCATGATGAAGGAAACGAAGTGATGCAAGACGGCGAGACACGATGAAATCATGAAACTGAGGTGAATCAAATTATCAAATTAAACTGAGATGAAATCATAGACTATGAGTATGAGGCGTGAGGGACGATAGGCGGCTGCAGAGATATGAGATTGAAATTGAAACAGTAACAGTTAGGCTTAGGGTTTTGATGACCCTATGAAATATTAAATTAAATCGGGTAAACGGGCCGGGTATAAGGGTCCGGGTCGGGTATCAAATATAGCACCCTTTACCCTGCCTAGGCCTCGGCAAATGGCCCTAAGGCTTCGAAGCCCTAGGGTCTACCCGAAACACACCCGACCCGGCACCCGACCTGACCCGAGAAAGACCCGAATCGAAGCCCCGCCCTATCAATCAAGGGCAGGGTAATGTTCAACTGTTAATGTTCAACTGTCCGGTGTGGGATGAAAGGGACAACAAAAAACAATGGAGGTTTTGAAGGGGCAGCATGAATTGACGAAAGAAGAGTGCTCATCCATCTTCTTTATCTGCTTTCCTGTTTCAGCGTCCCAAGCTCTTAGAGCACCTCCAATGCATGCCCACTTTATGCATCGGGTCGCGTGAAGTGGAAGTGGGCAGCTTTGAAAGTGGACATTTGCATTGCATGGAACCTGACGCAAGTGGCCAAGGCCACCAAGGTGGGCACGCCCACTTCACCCAAAAATCTGAGTTTTTGATTTAAAAATACTACTTTATGCATTATTTGATATATATATATATAGAGGAGCGTTCAAATGAGGCAAGCCAAATAAGAATGAGGCAGTGAGGCACGATCTCAACCACACATCTAACCCCCCCGTGCTTTGTGGGCGCGCCACGTGTCCAAATAGTAAACCCACTACCAACAGTAAAAAGCAAAAAGTAAATAGTAAAATCCCACTACCACATCTTTAAATCTCAACCATTAGATCAATATCATCAATGGCCAAGATCATGCCATACTGCCTCATTCTACCAACCTTGCCTCAACCGAGTGCTCCCCTATATATATATATATGTTAGTATGTTAACATACTAACATTTAATTACAAATTTAATAAAATAAGAATAAAATGGATCCTACAAAATATGGAAAGTGGGCTGTAGCATTGGATGAAGCTGACTACTTTTTTCATTTGCCCACTTCCAACTGAGTTGGCATGCTGTGGGGCTTAAAATAGTGGAAAGTGGGCATTGGCATTGGAGGTGCTCTTAGGGATTTATCAGGACTGGCTGATATTATCTGGGATCCAGAATGGCATTTTTGTGCCCTTTCAATACCATGAAGTTCTTGCACTCACCATGGACATGCCATGGGAAGATCTCCCTGTCGTGAGAGCCAGATGCAACGACAGTTCCTTCGGGATTGAATTTCATGGTATATATGGCACTCTGATGGCCAGTTAGCAACATGATAGGCGATTCCATACTTGAAGTTCGTGGTTTCCCATTCGGCCCTGGTGCTTGAGGAGCATTAAACGAAAAGTTAGACACCTCCATTCCTGGTCTTGTTGTGGCAATTGATAATGAACCTTCGACTTGCATTTTTGTTAACGTGTAGTATAAGTCAATGGATGCTCCTGAGTTACTAAAGGAATCTGAAAGAATGTTGAAAAGATAGGTTAAGAAACACTCAGTCCTTACTCACAGAGCAGCGCCTGCTGGTGGAGTTTTGTTGCCCAAGTCACCAATAGATTCAGTGGATCCTTTTATTTTCTTTGTAGAAGCAATAAGAGTTATACAAGCAACAGATCCATCAAGATTTCAAAACATTATTCAGTCCCTGGATCAACATTACCAAACCCTTGCAAACGGTGTAGCTCAGCATGCCGAACTCAAGAAAGCAGAATCAAATAAAAAAGGAAAGCTTGCTTGTCAAATGTCAATGCACTAATGGTATCATATTTGAGTTTGACAGTATCCCACATCGCCCAGCTTAAGGGAATATTGTAAGCTTTGTGACTATAAATTACATGAAGATATACTCTTAATTGGTAAGCATCTCAGTCTTGTCCGATAACTATTCAATATTAACAATATTTATGCTCAAAGCTCACCCGACCCTAACATTTTCGGGCGGGGCTGATCCGCACCCGGTCCTATGCCGAGGTCTAACTCTGCCTATAGGTCATATCCGGGTCCGGATAGGATTTCGGGCGGGGTCATATTCGGGTCACCCTTTGACCCTCTCAGCAGCCGGGTGAGTTGCCTGATCCGCACCCGGCCCTATGCCGAGGTCTAACTCTGCCTATAGGTCATATCCGGGTCCGGATAGGATTTCGGGCGGGGTCATATTCGGGTCACCCTTTGACCCTCTCAGCAGCCGGGTGAGTTGCCGACTCCTAACCACGCATGTTAACGTGGAGTCATTTAAACCTATCCATCTAATAACTCTCAATACGTCTCCATCCATCGTCATCAATCTGGTGACAATCTTTTGTTACGCACACTTGACAACTCATTAGTATCAAAATCATATCTTTAAATTCGATGATAAAGATGAATGAATGAAAATCTTTCCCAACAATACTTTATGTTCTCGATCCACCAATACTTTATGTACCAATGGACTATATATATGGTCATGGTCTTGGTCATGGTCATTAGGGAAAAGTAGTGGCTTAAGAGCATCTCACCATGATCTTTTTTATCATAAAAAAGAGTCAAGAAAGGTGATTGAAAAACCATGCATCCCCATCATGATTTTTCTAGTCACAGAAAATTTGATCATCTCATGATTAAACCAAAATTTGATCATCTCATGATCTTTTTTAGTTTTGATCATGATAGTTGAACCAATCATAATGCGACACCTGTCACGCGTCATAACATCATCAGTTTAATTCCATATTTTGTAACGAATATATCTTGAAAATTACAAAGTATTCAAAAATAAAATTATCATCAATATTCATAATTTTTGAAGACCTATAAATAGAGATACATTTTGATATATTTTGATATTTATATGCTTGTATTTATGTAGAAATAAGAGAGAGAGTGATGATCAACTTTATGTTTGGTCATGAGTGGGATGTACATGACCAAATAGATCATGTGAGATGACTAAATGAGAGATAAGTGGATGAGAGAGATGAATGACATGTTTTTTTTTAGTAAAGGTGAGGATGCTCTAATGGTTAAAATATCCGTGAAAAGACTATCAAATCAAAGAACAAATTAAATGGCACGTTTATCTGCTAAAAAAATAATTAAAATGACACGTTTATCATGCTCAAATATTAAAATTATTTTCTCAAATTTTTAAATATTTCGAATACACCTAATTTCAAATTAGAATTGTGTGTAACTAGTATTATTTTAATTTTCATCATTTTAATTGCAATAACAATAAGCTCAATCGTATTGATATTTATATTTCAAAATTACTATTTACATTTATATTATAGAATCGAGTTTTTTAGCGTATAATGGCGCTCTTCCTTCTTCCAAGCATTTTTGTCTGAGGATCTAATCCTCTTTGTTGTTTTCACCGTCGTTCCTGAACGCGTTGCTTGCGCCGATGACTTCTCTTCCGGATAAATCTATTTCCACATCTAGAGATGAAGGTGGATATTTGGCCGCGGGGGCTTGTTGTCTATGGTAGTCGGGAGGCGTGGAGAGTAACATATTTGGTGGTGATGTAAATGAGGGGCTCCAGGGAGTGGACACAGTACGGGAGCGTGTGGGGAGGAACATATTTGGTGGTGATGGAATTGAGGGGCTTCAGCAGGGTCGACACAATAGGAGGGGATCGGGGCGGAGCATGGTAGTTAATTTTGGGTGTGCAGACTGGTTTGTGTCAATAGGGAGCTCGTCTACTTTCACTTTGTTGGTTTTAAGGACCTGAATGCCTGACTTATGGACATGCTAGTGGTGATTGGTAGCGGCATTGGCCTTTTTTGATTTGCACTACAGTCATTGTTACGTGCCTTTTCTGTTTACGTGATATGAGTTTATAGGTGGTGGGCCCACTTAGTTAGGCGTAAAGCCAAGTGAAGAAGCATACTACCTATCTATTCACGCAGACTTTTATTGTAGGAGCTAATCCAGTTGAATTTTTTTTTTCAACTTTCTAAGTCATCTGTATCACCTTTGTATTGGTTACTTGCAGTTTATCGAAAAAAATTACTATTTATATTTAATTTGCATTCAATACTATTAATTAAAAGTACAAAAAGAGTCCCGAACTACACTGATTTTCTAAATTAGGGCACGAACTACCAATTTTTCTAATTAGGGGGCAAAAATAGAAATTCTATTAAAGTTAACAGATGAACTTAACTCCGTTAGTCAACTTTGTTTGACTATAATTAAAATAATAATTAAACACTTTTCTTTTAATTTAATTTATATATCTTCCAATTTTCCATTTGAATTACTAAATTTTCAACTTTAACTTTGTGTGATTTTATATATTATTTCAATCTCATATTAGGAGTGAGTAAGATTTGTAAGATAATTGTTTACGATGTTACAATTTACCATATAACATATATGGATAAAAATTAAATTGTTGTTTTTTTTGATCCATGTTCATATAAAAGAATGAGCCTAAAAGAGAACACAAAATTTTTTGGATGAAAAAAATGTAATTTCCATTCATACACATGTTATAGTAAATTATGAGAAAAAAAAAGTAAACTATGACACTGCAAATAATAAGTTTAAAAATCATATTCATTCATAGTATGATATTTATTTAAATTCAAATGTTTTAATAGAATTAATAGTTAAAATATTATATTAAAACGTGAGATGTATAAATTAAATTAAAAATGTTACTTAATTGTCATTTTAACCATAGTCAAACAAAGTTAATTAATGGAGTTAACTCAATCCGTTAACTTTAACAGAATTTCTGATTTTGCCCCCTTATTGAAAAAAATGGTAATTCGCGCCCTCAATTGAAAATCAATTGTAGTTCGGAGCCTTTTTTTGTACTTTTTCCTTCTTCTTTTTTTGATAGTAATATTATATGATCTGAATATGAGGTAAATGAGCGAAAATAATTTTTAATGCATTAAAAAATGATTATCAATGCATCAATTATAAAATAAATATTCGTAACAAATCGATCGATACTAGACTTTTTTAAAATTAACAAATACTATCCTGTATGTATGTAATCAATGAAAAAAAATATATAATGGAAGTTAATAGATTTAAAAAAAAAAGTTAATAGATTTGTTAATATTTTGAAATAGTGAAATTATTTTTTGTGTTACGATGAATGATGTCATCGTGGCTTGACAAGGTGTCCTGCGTCCTGGAGACTATATATTTGTTAGGGCATCCGCAGTAAGAGAGCAATAAGCAATGAGCAATAAGCAAAAATAACAATTTTTCATAAAAGTCATGTAGTAATGCAGAGCAAAAAGCAATGAGCGAAAATGGCTCTTTGCTCTATATATTTCAATGCAGCAAGAGAGCAAAGAGCTAAGAGCAAAATGCAACATTTTTTATATATAGTCAAAATGCAACATTTTCTTCCATAAATACGCAGCCATCCAAAATTATCACTTCTATTATTTCATCTTTTTGTTTTGCCCCAAGATTCTTTAATTTTTTTTATTTTTTTATTTTTTTGTCCATCTAACATTCATTTTTTGACATTTCTAATTTGTAGTTCTTTCAAAACCAACAAAATGTAATTTACTTTTGTTTTTCTTCATAAATACATGTGGAGTCCACTTATTGCTTTCCTATCCCACACCCTCTCCATTATTGCTCACCTATCAAGCATTGTTTATTGCTCTTTTTTTGTTCCCTTGCTATATGAGAGCAATAAGCAATAAAGTCTCTCTATTATTGCTTATTGCTCTCATTGCTGCAGAGCCCTTATGGAACTGAGTTTATTAAACCATGGTGGGTCAAATTAGTTCAACAACACTTAAGGCATTAAAGAATCGTTGACTAACTTATTCAACAACAACCTTTGGCGTTTCATGCATCACATCTTATTTAATCTTATTGACGAACAATAAATATGTGCTCGGTTAAGAAAATTATATTTCAAAAATCTGAAAATTTTATCTAAACATTTTTTTTGATAATTTTTTTTATCTAAACATTTGAGAGTGCAGGAGAAAGAGGTTTTATCAATGCAGCAGATTGGTTTTGGTACCACATGGCAGAAGGTAGTATGGCTGAGCTGAAGAAAATAATGGTGGAATCTTGGATTATTTGGTATAACCGAAATTTACAGGTCCACGGAAAGCAGGGAATGAGCCTGGATTGGTATTGTATTAAAGCATGGAATGTCTTAATGTAGTTTGAAAGTAGAAGTTTAATTGGGTTCACTAGACGAGTTGAAGAGGATTGAGATGATCAAATTACAATCAGTTGTGATGGGTCTTCGTCTCCAACTCTGGGGGTAGGAGGATATGCGGCGGCTGGTGCAAGAGGAACCATCACTACTACAGACAGGACATTATGTAACGGTTCCTCATCCGTTGCATAAGCTACCGTTGTATAAAATACGAAAAAATTATGCAATATTTTGATTGTTTTATAGGAGGCCGGATCTGGTGCAAAGCCCAGATCCTGTGCAAAATACAAAATGATCAGATCCTTTCATTTTGAAAATCCAAAGGCTGAAAATAATTTGATTAAATAAATTAAAAACTGCATTTTTTCGTGTATCTCTTAATTGAAAGGGTATAATTGACCAACAAAATTTTAAAACAACCGCTTATCTCTCCTCACACAACGAAAACCCGACGATTTTGTAAACCTAAATCCCGAAACCAAGTCGCGAATCATCCCCAAATCTCGCCACACATCGTCCCAGTTAGGGTTTGGCGTTCACCCGATTCGACAGAGAACGATTTTAGGGTTGTGGGACAATGTCGACGAACGATGGTGAGTTGAATTCAGTTCGTTTAATTACTGTCCGTCATCTGAGTACTGGGTTTTGGGACAGAATCGACGACGAACAATAGTTTGTTTGAACTGTCTCGTGACGAAGAATTATGTTTTCGAAGTAATATGTGGTTAGGAAATTCAGTATGAGTAGATATCAGGGGCCAAGTGCATAATTCGTCAAAGTAATACATAATTCGTCATCTTGAATTTGACCTTTAAACTACTTCCCAAAGTGTTTTTTTCGAACTTTGATTTTTTGAACTAGCCAGCTGTATAATTCGTCAACACCGTAGTATAATTCAGACTATCATGTGGTTAGGAAATTCAGTATAAGTGGATATCATGGGCCAAAGTGGAAAATTCGTCAAAGTAGTATATAATTCGTCATCTTATATTTGACCTTTAAACTCGTTTCAGTTTGTTTGATAGCGCGCAAAAGGAAGTCATCCAAATCCAAGGGCACTTTAGATGATGCAGAGGCTGCGGTAGGAAATATTTCAAGAAAAAAATTGAAATTAGTTAGGCCTCAACCGGATGTCGCATCCAAAGGTACCACAACAACCAGTAATAGTGACAACGATTTTGAAGACAGTAATGTTCATCAACCAGTTGAACGTTATTCTAAGAAACAAGGTACTGAATTTTTTTAGTGTTTATTCGTATTTTTGTATGAATCTTATCACCTGAATAATATTTTCGTGTGGTTGTAGCGGTTCAAAAACAGTCTTCTTCATCAAAGAGCACAACAATAGCCAGTGCCAGTGCATCAGCTAGAAAACTGGATGCCCGAGGAAATGGAAAACCAAGCCCTGCATCAAAAGGAAAAGGTGGAAGAAAAAAAAGGGTTGATGTGGCAGTTAAGAAAAACAAAATTGTGTTTAAAACAAGATCAACGCCGAAGCCTTTGTCAAATGTAATTAAATTTTTGAACAAGGATCAAAAAAAGTTGCAAGGTCAATGAGGTTAGGAGGCATATTGGGACTGAAAGTGACCGAAGTACCAGGGAATCTAGCATATTGGCTGCTAGATTCATTTGATGCCAACACATACACTGTGAAACTCTCAGCAGGGAGTTTCGACATTCTACCAAGAGACGTACACCATGTACTAGGGCTCCCATCAACCGGGCGTAAAATAATTGTGATGAAGCGGTGTGTTCGTTGGCTAATAGCACAAGAGTTCTTTAATTCGTCATCTGTCATTTATAGTTCGTTGATTACTATGCACAAGAGTAAACATACCCACTAAACTGATAAATATTGCTGCGATTTCAATCTGGTAGTGCATAGATCGTCAATTACTATCTATAGTTCGTCATCTGTCATTTATAGTTCGTTGGATAATAGTATATAGTTCGTTAATATTTACTACCAACTAAACTGATCAATATTACTGCCATTTCAGTCTGGTAGTGCATAGTTCGTCAAATACTATTTATAATTCGTCATCTGTCAATTATAGTTCGTTCACTAATAGCATACAGTTTGTTAATGTTTACTACCCACTAAACTGATCAATTTGCTGCCATTTTAGTCTGATAGTGCATAGTTTGTCCATTAATATTTATAATTCGTCATTTGACATTTGACATTTGACATTTATAGTTCGTCAATTACAATTTTATACTTTGTTAATGTTTACTACCTACTGAACATATCAATATTGTCATTCGTACAGGGGGTTCTAAATGCACTACGAAAGGCAGCAAAGAATATGATAAAATCAAAGGAAGAATACGACTCAGCATTAAACAAGGCCTCACAACTACACATATTCCATATGGAGATAAGAGTAACACATAATACTGTCAAGGAGGCTATGGTTTTCGATGATGTGAACATCACAAAAGCTGCTTCAAAATCAAACAGCATGAAAGGCAAAAATGTAGTTGTTTCTAAATCTCCATCATTCAATCTGGGTATACCAGGAGTAGATCCAGACCCAATTCATTCCGAAGGTGATATGGTCACACCAACAGCTGAAAAGATAATCCGCCCCTCACCAATACTAAAAAGTGTGAAATCACTCACAAATCAGCTTCCACAAGAGACGCCTCAAGGGTCAAGTAAACATAAGCACGTCAACTTTGAAATTCCAGATGTTCCAATATTGAATCCCGCTGCGAGTAACACACAGCTATCAGCTCGATTTGAGGATAGCAGGTGTGCTGAATCTACGGGAAAAGAGCTAGCAGTGGTCAAAGAAATAGCTTAACCACTACAATGTATAAATGTTGAGCAAGAGTTGGATGATGATGTTCCACCAAAAATAATGGAACCCTTACGCAGAACCAAAAGATCTCACAAACATGGACCTCAAACGAAGTCACCGTACAAGGACCGGGTAGTGAACACAAAAGAGGAAGTGTCAGAAAGTTACAAATTCTTTTGTGAGTGGGTATTCAATTCAAATGAGAAAAAAAGGTATGCACTCTGTTGTGTGTAATATAATATTACTTATTTACTTATTGAGATGTTTATATTATAGTGAAAGTCTGTTCCAGTGGGATACAGTGGAGGCACGACAGGAGGATTTTGTTATTATGAAGCCAGAAACTGACATTTCAAATGTCATCATAGACGTTTGGAGTGTGATACTAAACGACAAAGAGAAATACAGATCATTTGAATCACCCTTTTGTTTTTTCAGTACAACAGAAACAACAGTAAGTGCAATATGGTGTAAGTTCAATGATATATGATCTCACATCCATTAACTAATATGATTTTTGTGTTAATTTACAGATCTGGTCTACCTTTGAAAAAATGACGAATGAGGAACGTACCGATATTTTCATTCGTCGCTTCAACTCCGATCTAGCAAGATTTCCACTCGTGAACGTCCACGATGTACAATTGGTTAGTCTTCAATTAATATGAATTTATAATTCGTCATGGTGTAACTATAATTCGTCATTATAATGCTGAAAATTCTTAACACATGTTCCTTGTAGTTCTTCTTCCCAATGTACCACATGGCCCATTATTTCGTCCTATGCTTCGACATGAGGAACGGTTTCCTTGAGGTCTTGGATAACATGGCAACCAACGTTGACTTTGCTGCAAAATATGGGGATTCAGTGAAAATGCTGGGGAGTAAGAAAACAAAATATATAATTCGTCATTACCAATATAAAATTCGTTTGTGTATTACCATATCTAATTCATGTTCTTTTGCAGCATTCCAATTTCCACACATATCTTAACGAAATCAAACACAAAAATGCCGAACTAATTGAAGATTACTTTCCAATACGTCTAGAGATGCGATGGAGAACAATGAATAATTACAAAGATTGTGCCATATTCACTATGAGGCACATGGAAACGTACAAAGGTGGAGGCGTAAAACAGTGGAAGTGTGACTTTTGTAAAAGAATGCAAAAAGGTTAGTAAAGATGTGAGCATGTTAATCGTTCAAAAGATGAACAGTTTTAGATTATTTCTGTTAAGTTTTATATATGTTGCAGCAAAAGAAGCAACTATTGGCTCTACGAGAGTGCTACTTGAACATTATGGTCAGATCAAATTTGAACACACTGAGATCAGATGTGTTACGCAAAGCAGAGCAGTGGAGACTACTAAAAGTCGCAGCCCATGCCTTAGATGCAGCAGATGCCTTAGACGCAGCAGCAGCCTTGGAAGAAAATGAGAGCATGCAAAACGTTGACTGAAAACATTGTTTTACTGCAAAATTTGTGTCCAGCAGTTGTGCAATTTTTTTGCCTAGTACGTACAATAGTTCTAACTTTTAGGGTCTTACTAGGTCGGATACGAATTAATATAGTCGACCTGAAACAGAACCATTTGTCAACAACTGTGCTGAATGTGACGAATTATATCCCAAGTTAGCTAATGAGCCACAAGTGTTGCCATGTATCAACTTTCAGGGTACACTATATTTACAATTCAATTTCTCAGGCTACACTCAGGCAACAACATCCTGACGAACTATATCTAGTAGCATAACCTAACGAACTTTCTTGCTACAATCAGGAAACAAATCCCAAAACACAGGGGGGAAATATCTTTTAATATCATGACGAACTATAGATTATTCAAACGAACTAAAAATAGTCACGACGAACTATAAAATAAACGCGACGAATTATATAATATTGAAGCCGAACCTGAATAAAGAAACAATGAATTTTTGTAAAGAGAAGTGCATGTGTCTGTGTTGATGAAAACAGATACCAAAACAAGTTTAATAGACAAACATAAACTAAATCATGAAGGGTTGTGAGGATCATCCTCATTTGAAACATGCTCTTGTGCATTCACATCCAAATTCTCAACGCATGTTTTTTTTGGACAGCTTCGCTTGTTGTGATGCCCAAGTTCTTGGCAGTTTCCACACAATCTTTTTGGTCTGTTAGCTTTCTCAATCATCACTTCACGAGTGGTCCGATGTCTTTTCTCACATCCTTTGTTTCGAGCCACCTTTGGTGGCTTGATATTCACCTGAGAGGGTTGTTCCATGCCTATTGTTGTTTTAAAATAATCTGCCTTAGATAAGACATTGGTCATACCTTCAGGAACTTGAACAATATTCCTCAATTGTTTAACATTCTCAAGAATACTTCTCAGATTAGTCAACTCGCTTCCTGACTGTAATATAGCTGATCGAACTAGAGTCCATATCTCAGTTGTAACTGATGCAACTTCCTGATTTAAGTGTGAACATTCAGGTACTAATTCTTGTACGCTGCTTGCACTTTTCAGCCATCTATTCAAAATGTACGCACTAGGAATTTGGGAAACATCCATGGAGCAAAAAACATGGAACACATGCCTGCATAAAATTCCAGTAGTTTCAAACTTACTGCAGCTGGACCGTGCATCTTTTGTTGGGCTAATACACGAAACCTATATTTCAGAAGTAAAAAAAGTGAGCATATACAGAGAAATACAATGACGAACTATAAAATAGTAATGACGAACTATAAAATGGACTGCCAAATCTTTAAATAAAAGTGCGCTACCTGAAACTTAGCTGTGTTGTAATCTTTATCTATGATAGTGTATGAAATGTGATCACCATCACACCTCATCATCTCATTGTAACATCTAAATACCCCTGCAAAGATTTCATTCTGAAATTCCTTAAAGATACTATGCGTGAAAATGTTAGCCGCATGTCTTTCAATATCAAGTTCAGTCTTCAAAATAGGGGAATAGTTGGTGGATTCGGTGTCTAACGTCCATCTATGGTTTCTTTGCGTGTCCAGTTCCCTATCAAATGCCATATAAAACTCCACCAGTGTCATTTGATTGTGCAAAACCCTCCCAAAAAATGAGTTCTCACTTTCAGATCTGGATGTCGTCCTTAATAACTTCCCCATATGGACATTTTTCAAATACACAGGGATCCATGAAGTCCTAATCTTGTATATGTTTGACAGCCAAATATGCCCTTCAAGTCCATATTTTTCAATGACACATTTCCATTGTTCTTCAAAATCAGCAGCATCAATATGATCGGACTAAATTACTGTACTGATATTTTTCATAAAATCTGTTTGACTACATAAGGGAACGCCAACCTACACACACAGTAATGTAAAATCACATACACACATTGTATTAAATATTTATATAAAAAGACTAACAGTACCTTTGCTTTCATCTTCTCAGCAATGTGCCACATACAAAAGCGATGAGTGCTTTCGGGGAATATTTTAGCAATAACAGCCTTAATAGCTGGGTCTTGATCAGTGACTAAGACACTGGGTAAATGAAATATTGACTTCCTAAAGCATTCAAGAAGCCAAGTATACGAATCCTCATCCTCATTAGATATCAAACCAATTGCAAGGGTAACAGAACGCTTGTGGTTATCAACACCGGTGAATGGTACAAAAACCAGATTGTACCTGCATATTATCAACCCTGTTAATACCAGTGAATTATAAATTGAATATGACGAACTATGTACACAGTGGTTATGTAATGACAGATAACGAACTTTATATTAAAAATGACGAACTATAAAATACAGCTATGAACTATAAAATAGAAATGACAAACTATGTACACATTGCTTATGTAATGAATATAACGAACTTTATATTAATAATGACGAACTATAAATAAAACTATGAAATAACTAATACTGATGGGCAACTTACTTGTTGGTACTGTATGTTGCATCAAAGGACACGACATCAACAAACATTTCCCTATCATTGGCCGACTTTGAGTCTGCCCAAAAAAGACGGGTAAGAGTACCTTCTTCATCAGCAACATATTCATAAACATATCCCTTGCAATAATCCCTTTTGTTCTTTAAATGGGTGACGACCATTTCAGCATCACGTCCACCAATAAATGCCTTCATATCTCTTTTGAAATTTTAAAGTCTGTCAAAGTAGCACCAATATTAGAGTAACCGCCAACCATTTCTTTCACCAAGTGAAACGCTCGAGTTGCTCCAATCCTCATGTGGCCCAAATCCATAATAAAATTCTGTTTGTCAATAGTCAAATGCATGTTTTGCATCAAAAACTGTTTCCCAAAGTTGAAGCAAGCTGATGGTTATGATTCTCATCAAACACATAAACAGAATACATGCCTCCATCGACTAGCTTGAAATACAATTTCGCTTCACATCCACATCTAGTCTCTTTCCTTTTCCTCTGTTTCGAGTTAGGATTTTTCAGCGTGTCTACCTTCGTCTTTTGGCGCTTGAAACCTTGACGGTGGCACAACAGATGTTTCAGCTTTACTACACCATCACTGCTGATTGTTGTATTAGCACGAACATCGAATCCAGCTATTTGAGCATAATTCTCGTAGAATTTAACAACATCATCCGGAGATAAAAACTTTTGACCAATAAACGGCTTGTGCTGGTCAGGGCATTTGGGCGTCCAGAATGCAACGCCACTTTCAGAAAAGTAAGACGGTTCCATTGAACCTAAGTTCTCAGTCGAATCGATTGTTCCTGTGCACAAGATAAAACACCGTGAGAAATTCATCTATAACACAAAATGTAATTCCCTGTTACTCATGCAAACAAATGTAATTCCCTGTTACTCATTTTCCAAACATTAAAATACTTTCATTTCACTCAAAATACAAACATTCATTACACTATTCATACAGCTTCACATAACAATCAAATGTAAACACTACAATAATTTATCTTGCCAAAAGATCATGTTCAAACAAGTAGTCGTGCATGTAGCCGGCGATGTCATCTCGCATGTCTTCTATCTTTCCAGTTTCATATGGTTCTACCCCATTAGGAAAAACCTAGAACAAATAAGAAGAAGACTAAATCAATATATACAATGAAATGCAAATTTTATACTAAATCAAGATTGATATAATTGTCAAATAAGAATCCATAGTAAATTGTTTTCATCGTGCACTTTGCCTTGGAACAATAGAAGCTCGCGAAGAACAATCAAATGGCGGATGTATGTGCAAGAAGTAGGGGCTAGAGACATAAACAACAACAAAACAAATTAATAAACGAAGAATGAAAATTAAATGGTCCTAATTGCTGAATCTGTGTTGTGACAATGCTATTTTTTGAGTTTCAGCTACAAACCTGGTGCTCAGGTTCAGCGGGATAAACAGTTCCTAATTGCTGTATCTGTGTTGTGACAATGCTATTTTTTGATTTGGTTTCCTCTCTTTCTTTGCTGACAGCAGCTAATCTCATCTCTTCAGTGCCATTGGTGAAAATAATTGACCTACGAACAACAATAATTCCCTCAGTGACTGTAGTTGCAGATATCCAAGCTAAAATGGTCAGAAGGCTCACCTGTACTGATTCCCAGCATCGGGACCTTGACCTTGACCATACACACTTGTCTGCAATCATGACTAGACCAAAAAACCTCCAGAAGTTGCCTGAAATGGGTAACTCCTGGGTCATATTCAATCTGCCACCATCCATTCGAACATATCAACAAGCATATCAGCAGCAATATTTATCTCGGTTACACATCAAGCAAAGAAGAAACAATTAAAAGTTAAGGCCAAGACACAAAAAAACATATAAGACCGCTAGTAGACATGAAGCCTGTCTTTAAAAGCAGACTCACTATGCTAACCTATCCTGTAAATCAGTTGCATAACTAGGAATATAAAGATTACATGACCATATTTTAAACACGATACTGTGAAGATATCCTCGATCACTGCATCATGAATTGGTGAGGTTTATTGCCCAATCTACCCCACTTTCAAATTCGAATAATCCGTTTGCACCAATTGAAACTCAAATAATCAATCTACCCCATTTTATAATAATTCCGGTTTTTCGGGAATCGGCATTCTTAGTTCCGGTTTCTCTCCTACCGGAATTGTACAAAAATGAAGATGTGGCTGAATTTTAGGCGTATGTGGATCGAAACGAGACGAAATAATATACACGTAAGATCCCGATTTTGGAGGAAGAGAGAAAGAGATGATTACTTTTGGAGGAAGAGAGAGAGAAATAATATACACGTAAGATCCTTCAAATTAAAAATCATTACTTTCTACTGAAGAGAGAAAGAGATGATTCTACATTAATGCTTTTCAAATCATTAATGTTTTATACTGTTTTATCTGACAGAGGTAGCTGAGGAGAGTTTACTGTCTTTTGGGTGTACCAATGCTACGTACAAAGTAATGATTTCTTTCCTTATCAAAAAAAAAAATAAAAAAAATTACTGTCTTTTCAAACTAGCATATGTTCATATCCCAATCTGAGGAGAGAAGCAGATGATTCAACATTTATAAATCATTAATGCTTTATAAGTATTGTTTTATCCGACAGAGCTAGCTGAGGAGAGTTTATTGTCTTTTTGGGTGTACTAATGCTACGTACAAAGTAATGATTTTTACTGTCTTTTCAAACTAGCATATGTTCATATCTCCAATCTGAAGTTTACTGTCATATCCCAAGCTGCTGTACAAAGTAATGATTTTTAATTTGAAGGATTCCGGTTCCCTAAAATTGGGATTCTACGTGTATGTTATTTCGTCTCGTTTTGATCCACGTATGCCTAAAATTCAGTCACATCTTCATTTTTGTACAATAGAAATCGGGATTAAGAGTGCCGGTTCCCGAGAAACCGGAATTATAATAAAATGGGGTAGATTGGTTATTTGAGTTTCAATTGGTGCAAACGGATTATTCGAGTTTGAAAATGGGGTAGATTGGGCAATAAACCAATTGGTGAACACATGAATGTCACAGATTACATAACTTAGGGCCTGTTCTCTAGGGATTGGGTCAATCCGACCCAATCTCACTCAACACAATCCAATCTCACACAATCTCACTCAACACACCCCAATCTCACCCACTCTCATCCAATCTCACCCAACACAACCTAATTTAATCTAATCTCCTCTCATCTAATCTACTCTCCACTCACATATATCTAACATTTTTATAATATTATTTATAAACTAGGACCCACTCACCTAAACTACCCTCCACTCACATAATCTAAATATCTAACATTTTTATAATATTATTTTTAATGTAGGACCCACTCACTTAATCTACTCTCCACTCACCTAATAAAATACAATCTAATCCAATCTCACCCAACACACCCCAATCTCACCCAACACATCCTAATCTCATCCAACACACTCCAATCTCACCCAACACAATCTAATCTAATCTAATCTCCCAACACCCCAAATCCAATCCCTATAGAACGGGCCCTTAGTCATCAACAAAACAAAAGGCCCAACAAATCAGATATCTAAACTTCTCAAAATTCAGATTTAGTGCACAAAACCACAACCAATCTGCTGGAAACTAACAAAATGGTTTGGGAGTTGAGGAAATACCGAAATAGCAGTAGAACTTCCTGGAAGTGCTTCCTTAATTTTCTCAGTCGGCCATGAAAAATCAAGTCCAATATATTTAAGCTGGAGTTTTAATGCATCATCACTTTCTGCAAACCATTCATCCTATCAGAATCAGAGAATCAGATAATCAAACACCAAACACAGGGTTCACAAAATTTCCCCAAAATTCAATCAATAGAACACACATTCACCAAAATCATGGAATAGGTAATCTGAGACGCTGACTTTTTCTAAGTATTGAACTCATCAATCAACAAGCAATTGAAACAAACCGATTTCGACGACGATGAAAGACAAGTGGCGAAGAGCGACGGTGAGCGGAGTGGGCGACGGAGTTCGACTGACGAAGAGCAACGATGAACGGATGAGGGCGACGAAGGGCGACTGGCGAAGAGCGGATGAGGGCGACGGTGAGCGGACGAGTTCGACCCAAACCGATGAGAGCAAAGAGCGGACGACTAGCGAAGAAAGAATGTGTTTTAATTTGTGGGTTTATTATATGCATCGGTTCATCTCAAACCGTTGCAAAAAATAAACAGTATGCAACGGTTCAAACAAAACCGTTGCATAAAGTTACAATATGCATCGGTTCAAATAAAATCGATGCGTGATGTGTATATTATGCAATGGTTTCATTATAAACCGTTGCATAAAGTCCTGTTTGTAGTAGTGCAGATTTTGAGATGCAGTGCGAAATGGTGCGACAATGGCCCTTCAGTGTTAGTTATGGAGTGTCTGGGCACTGCTAGAGGGATTGAAGCTTGCAAAAGAAGAAGGTTGGGGGGCGGTGTTCATTTTATCAGATAGCGCGGAGGCTATATGGGCTATTTAAACAGGTTCTTGGGACTCCCAAGGCTTTGTTCAGGAGGCAAAATAGGGCCTAGAGCTGCTGGCGATTCACATGGATTGGAACCTAAAGTTTATCTTCAGGGAAGGAATTTTCTTGCAGACATTCTTGCAAAGAAGGCGAGGAGAGAGCGCTGGAGCTAGAGCAACGAGGATGCTATTCCTAGATGCATTGGTCTCGAACCGTGATAAGTCAATGAATGACAGTTCATACTTTCTCTTTATCATTTTCCCTTTTAAAAAAACAAGTGAAATATATGTCAACCCCAAGATGACTTATTAATCTTGTACTTTTAAAGTTATAGATGAAATTTTTGAAATTCTTAAAGTATGGAAAATTGGTGATCATTTGAGTGTTCCTCTTGATCCTACTACCAAATCATGTTTTTGATATTACAATTAAAATAGTTTTTTATTTCTATTTGGATAAGCAAGAGAAATTATTACTAATTTAACTAAATTAGGATTCATTACCATAAAAAACCTAAAAAGCAAATCATCAAAATTATATACAAGTTCCCTTCAAATAACTCTTTTTGTGTAATAAAAAAAAAAACTCTTTTTGTCAGTCTCTTCAGACTCCATTTAATACCAGAAGAGAGAGAAACTAAAAACCTAAAACTCAGTAGCGTTTCACACCCATCGTCATCATCACAACCCCAAGCGACGACCACAAAGATCTCACAACACACCAGACAAATCCGAACTCCACAAAACCGAATCCAAATAACAACTCGCTCCACGCGCCGCTTAAACTTCACCCCACTTTTCAACCTCAGGTGCGCTTCCGGTCCTCTATCCGTCGTGCAGATGATGGACCGTTTGATGCTGTATTTGTTGTTGAGTCAGATCTGATTTTGACTGGCTAGGTGGCTTAGTTGTAGGCTTGTAGCTGTTGATGTAATTCGTACTTTTCTCAGTTCTCACTGCCATTTACCGTCTTAACTGTTTCGTTTTCGTATGTTATGGGACTGAAATATATTTAGAATTTTCTTAGTCTTTTTTGAAGATTTCTTTATGTTGCCGGTTTGTGAAATTCATGTAGTTCTGGCGTTTTGGACAAGTTGTGGAATTAGGTTTTCGTTTGTGTGCGTTTTTGTCTCGGCAGTTCAAGACTCGGAGGCTGATTTTCTCCCAGAAATATAAATTTTTTAATAAATTTTTGTATCAATTTGTTGGAAGATTTGGGGGGTGTAAAATTTGTGTGGTGGCTGATTGATTTGATGCAGTTGCTGTGGTTGGTTATTCAGCAATGGACGGCGGAGCGGCAGGCGCAAGGCGTAGTCCGGATGCGCTGGTAGGGCTGACGCTGGGAGCTATGCTTGGGAGTGAGAAGGAGATGCCGCCGCAGGTTAGCCGGACACTGCTGGACATTATCCGTGCTGAGGAGCCGAATTCAGGGGCTTATAAGAACCTCATTGACCATCACCATAACAAGAAGAGTTGGAAAAACTTGAAGGATAGACTCTGCCTCCAGCGTGTTGGATCTGTTTCAGCCTCTGATGATCTCTTGCTCCGTAATGTGGTGTCAACTACTTATGATACGGCCACGGCTGCAGCTAGTGAAAATAACCGAGGGCCAGCATTGGCTCAGCTTTTGTGCCACGACTCTGTCTGTGTGGTTCCAGTTGATCCTGCACATGAGGATGACCAGTTTGGTGAGGTCCCACCAGCAGAGATGCGGCTGGAGCAGTTGCTGAATCTGTCCTTGCCTAGAGAGGTGTCACTCCAGACGGATATCACCGGGGAAGAGTCGTTGCATGTTGATCATGTTCGAATGAGCTCAATGCTAAGGCAGAATTCATTGCAAATTCCATCCTCTGGGCAATCGGAGGGGCCTGTTCGAAGTGTGAGGCTGTCTGAGGCCTTAGCAGCCGAGAGGGAGCAGATACAGAGAGTCCTTTCATCAACTGAGATTGCAGGAAGGGCTCAGGACGAAGAAGAATTAGCTGAATCAGACAATGACAATGAAGAGAGGGATGAGGAAGGCGCGGGAGCAGCCGATGAGCCGCAGCAAGTGAGGATGTCATTGATGGATTTATTGGAGGAGACTGACAGGCAAATGGGGTGGCCATCCTACACGAGAGATGTTGATGAAGACAATAAGAATGATGATGAAGAAGCTGAAGATGGTGAGGTGGAAGGAAGTAACTTGGTGGAGCGCAACTGCTGCGTATGTATGGTGAGGCATAAGGGCTCAGCTTTCATCCCATGCGGCCATACTTTCTGCAGATTGTGTTCTAGAGAACTTTGGGTTAACCGAGGAAACTGTCCAATCTGCAATGGATTCATTCTGGAAATTCTTGACATCTTCTGACCAGATGGTGTCTTGCGGAGTTGTCTTTCTTCCCTTTTGCTAGACTAGTCATTCTGACCCTCTTGCTATTATCATTCATGCATTTTCTATGATTTGAAATGGAGGATGACTAATGAACAGATTGAGCTAATAGCAAAACTCAGTGGAAGTGATATAAGGCATGACAGCTCCTCTTTGCAATATTTCAGCTTGAAACACGACTCGGTTCGTTATCCCGTATCATTATTGAACCACCCATCTGCATGTGAGACGTAAAATGTGGATGAAGGAAACTACGGGTGTCTAATGCCCATGGGCAGAGATGAGACTCTTTCATTATTTCATGCATTGGGGAAGTTTCGTCACAGCCAAAGAGAAACTGAAGCTGCCCTTATATTAGATCAGGGATCAGGATGCATTTGTACTTAACGAGAAATTCACTAGACGACCATTAAAGATTGATGCCCCAGAGAAGATTCTTTGTCAAGCAAGGCCTATTACAGATTTCTTGCATGCAAATGTTCCAAATTTTCTTAATGACGAAGCAGTTGATCATTCATGGACTGTTGCTTCTTATCTTAGTGATGCGGACACTCTTCTTGATTCTCTACATGGTGCCACATTTAGAAATCATGAGGCAGAGAATCTTGCTCATTCAGTTGCTAGTCGTGGGGTGTTATTTGGTAATTCCTGCCCAGTTTCTTCAAGGTGGCATTCCCTTCGGCGCTCTAAGCTATGGCAGGTTGAGCAATTGTCGTCTCGGAACAAGTACGATTTGTTTAATCAGAGGCTTGATAGAGGAGAGGCATGTAACTTGTCCACTGCAACAGCTATGGCTTCAGAATTGAGAATACATGCCGAAGCTCAAGTGGCTTAATCTAAATTACATAGACAAGTCACCGATCCTGGGACGGCAATGCTTGGCAAGGTAAGTGGAGTGAATGAGTCGGATGTGCTTGGAATCTGAAGATGATATAGAAGATTGGTGATATTGTTACAGCCGGCAAGCATGTACATAATTTGAAACTCAAAAGTACAGTAAAGTGCCTGGACCATCCATCCATCCATCCATCCATCCATCCATCCATCCATCTACTAGCCTATAAAATTCTTAAGTACAAACGTCTATGGATCATCAATCCATCTACCAGCCTATAATATTTGAAGGTAGTAAGCTTTAATTAGTTACTTTTATTTTTATATTTTGGAGGAGGTGAAGTAGAGGAATAGTAATATACTCGGCTTGTTTGTTTGAACATCTTAACCACCTTTTCAACCCCAAAAAAATGGAGGATGACACTGGATGATCTAAAAGCCTGATTGTACCAAACTGAGTTCTTTTGGTGGTAATTCGGATCCTAAAGATTAATGTTATTACAAGTAAAAGAAGCAAGTATGAGTGTATGAGAGCATGGAAAGAAAATCAGCAGGAAGGAAGATCATGAGGAGGTGGTAGCAGACTCTGTGACGGCAATGGACCATTCTGGACAATGAAGGCTGTGGCAAGTCCCCATGTAGTGTGCTCCTCTAGATGACAGTGTATAAACCATGCACCTGGATTATCCGCTTTGAATCTGATCGCAGCCCATCCGCCGCTGGGTACAGCTACTGTGTTTCTCTCAACCGGATCGACTAGATTGTACTGTGCTGGGTGCTTGTTGACATCAAAGTTGCCAAAGCCGTGTCCCACTACAAAGAAGTTGTGGCCGTGGAGATGGATTGGGTGGTTCTCCATGTGGAGAAAATTGGTGTTCTGAAACACCATTTCTAGGTTGGTTCCGTGGGGAACTGAGAGAATTTTGGAGCCGAATTCAGTGTTCATGTTCTGTGTGAAGGGGTCTACTCCTGAGAAGTTAAATTCTGCCGGTGGCTTTTCAGCAAAATCAGTTGTGTAGCCTGGTTTGTTGAGGTCGTGGTAGTAGGCTTGTAATATGGCCGTGGTGGGTCTGATGAAGGACTGGTTATTCATGGAGGCGAAGAATCTCTTCCCGTTGTATCCGGTGCATGTCTTGTTTGGTGGACAGTCTTGGAGCTGCAGACCTATTGTTGTAAACACTCTCTTGTCGAATGTCTGAGGAACATTACATGGGTACTTCGAGGAGGCAAGACTTCTTAAGTTGGTGGAGAATTTCATTGCGAATTCGGTGTCCAGTATGTCTGGAAGGTTATGGAGTTTTGGGTTGGTTGGGAGGGCGAATGGTGGCTGGTTGATCATTTCAGTCTTTCTAGTAGTGTATCGCAGGAAGCCAATAGCTGTGGAGTTGTCGAATGGGAAGATCGGGGCAGTGACATATGGGGTTAGAGACATCGCAAACATGCCGGTTGAGTCGGGGACTTGATCAGCCGTGAGGAGCACTGATGTGGTTTGGCCTGGAGCGATCATGATGGCACTCGTCTTGAACGGTTTTGTGTAGGCAGCATCAACTTCTACCACAGTCAGAGTGTGGTTTGCCACGGCGAAGAACATTTCATTATTGAGTGCAGCGTTCATGATCCTGAGCAAATAAGTCTTTCCACGGCTCACCGATGTAACGAAAGTATGTTTTGCAGAGCAGGCGTAGAGGGGACCAGGCATGCCGTTGATAGTGTAAGCATCGGATACATTTGGACCTCCACCATTTAACATCATCTGCTCCTCAACTGCATCGACATCTCCATTCCACCACTCCCCGAAAATCATAGGGATGTCACTGTGGACGGTAGGCTTAAATGGGTAAGGCATGCGTGGATAGACAATCAGAGCACCATTGACAGATGCTCGTTGCCAGAAAATGTGAGAGTGCCACCAAAGAGTGCCTCTTTGATCAGTGACTTGGAATTTGTAGGTATAAGTCTGACCGCCTCGGATGGGGCACTGAGTAATGTAGGCTGGACCATCAGCCCACCCAGTCCGCAGCTGCTTGATTCCGTGCCAGTGAAGAGTTGTGTTGCTGGAGATACTGTTGGTGACCTTGATCTCAACATGGTCACCTTCATGAACAGCGATGGTTGGCCCTGGATACTGTCCATTTACCGTCAGCAGCTGCTTGGTGTGGCACAGACGCGTTACGCTCTTCCATTCAACCTGCCACAAATCCAACAGTATTTATCAGCACATTTCCATATAAACAAAATTATATCAGCACATAAGTAACCGAGCAGGTAAATTACATTGAACTTGAAGCGCCTAGTGGCTGCTGATGATGCTGAAATCCATGAAAGTAGGCATAATGCTGCTATGGCAAGCTTGAGGAAACTACTGATACTTGCAGCCTTGGTCATATCTGAGATCTAAGTATGTATGTTTGTTACTGAATGATGATTGTACTGTTGTTATGAATGTTGTTGCTGTGGTTGTTTATGATGTGTTCTGGTGATGTATTTATATGAATTACGAAGTGAAGAGTAAGTGAATGTATTTTTCTGTGTGGTTTCTGAAAAAATGAGTGCGACTAGTTTATGGTTGTTGAGGAGATGTTAAGGACTAAGCAGTAGCCATCAGGTAGCAGCAGCCGTAATGAGTTTTAGTTATATAAAATATTGTCGATATGCATGTGGCTGGACTGTGAGTGGTAGCTTTGAATTTGCACACACCAAAAATTAGAGTTTTGTTTAATATTTAAGTAGAATTTGCAAAAGATCAGTACCGATATATGGCTTTTTTAGTTCTGTTATTGTTGTTGAAGTTCGGTTAAGATAAAAATTTCACTTTATATGAAATGAATCAATGTGATTGATTGCTTTAAAAAAGAAGATAAATAAATACGGTCTCATTGTGACTCAAAAACAAGTCATTGTTCTACTTCTACATCTATTTATTAGTTAGCATTTCCCCATTAGTTAGATGATGTGAGACATTTATTTAATTGTTCAAACTGATCATATTTATTTAAATTGTTCAATAATAAACCCATCATTTTGATTTCATACCATGAGATTAATTCGGTGGTATGCCGAGAGAAAGAAAATTTAAAACTAATGATATTTTAAATGTCCTTTATATATAATTAGAAACAAAAAATCCATGTAAACTTATAGATAATCATCACCATTTTGTTTTCAATTAAACCAGATGATTAATAATTTAATATGAATACTAAAAAAACAGAATCCTCATTTTGAAGTACACGTGGTATAAGTCCAAGCTTTGACTGCTGCCTGAGCCCTGAGTCCACCCACTGACCCACATCACATATCACTGCAGCTTGCGTTGCTGCATATAATATGACATCAAGTCCAAAGTGGTTGTTAACATGAAAAAATCAGACATAAAACCAAAAAGGTTTGGTGTAGAAAAACTATTCATTATCTCCAGTCAGAAATGAGTTCGTTTGGTTGGTGGCAGCCTTCATATTATCATATCACTCTCAGTCTGACCACCTAAATTATCCAATCTTCACTGGTCTGGTTTCAACAATGTCGTCCGTCCTCTTCTATCACCTACCAATACGCCGCCGTATTATCTCCACACACAAAAAGGGAAACATAGTAGTGTCTGCTGCTGCTGCTTCTTACTATACTATAAATAAGGTAACACATAGCTGAGGTTTCTCATCCCATCTCCACAAGCCATAACAAGAACTTATTGCATCCCGGAGACTTGCAGATCAAGGCTCTTTTCAATCCAAACAAAGTAACCAAACTTGTGATCTAGAGCTTCTTGTGTAGTGTAACAATGGTGAGAATGGCTAGTAGTTTTCTGAGAGTTCTTGTGGCTGCATTGTGTGTGCTATCATGGATATCAACCTCATCTGCTGCTACTAGGAAATTCAAATTCAATGTAAGTATTCTTCTCCTCTACTTTAGTGTCCGCTCTAGTGCATTTATGTGTACAAGGACAAGTAAGAGGCCTCTTGAGACGATGTTAATATGCTTGATTTTGTTGCAGGTTGAATGGAAGAGCGTAACACGTCTATGCCACACCAAGCAGCTGCTGACGGTGAACGGACAGTATCCAGGGCCAACTATTGCTGTTCATGAAGGTGACCATGTTGAGATCAAGGTCACAAATAGTATCTCCAGCAACACGACTCTCCACTGGCATGGAATCAAGCAGCTGCGTACCGGGTGGGCTGATGGTCCAGCCTACATTACTCAGTGCCCCATCCGAGGCGGTCAGACTTATACCTACAAATTCCAAGTTACTGATCAAAGAGGCACTCTTTGGTGGCACTCTCACATTTTCTGGCAACGAGCATCTGTCAATGGTGCTCTCATTGTCTATCCACGCATGCCTTACCCATTTAAGCGTACCGTCCACGGTGACATCCCTATGATTTTCGGGGAGTGGTGGAATGGAGATGTCGATGCAGTTGAGGAGCAGATGATGTTAAATGGTGGAGGTCCAAATGTATCCGATGCTTACACTATCAACGGCATGCCTGGCCCCCTTTATGCCTGCTCTGCCAAACATACTTTTGTTACGTCGGTGAGCCGTGGAAAGACTTATTTGCTCAGGATCATGAACGCTGCACTCAATAATGAAATGTTCTTCGCCGTGGCAAACCACACTCTGACTGTGGTAGAAGTTGATGCTGCCTACACAAAACCGTTCAAGACGAGTGCCATCATGATCGCTCCAGGCCAGACAACATCGGTGCTCCTCACGGCTGATCAAGTCCCTGACTCAACCGGCATGTTTGCCATGTCTCTAACCCCATATGTCACTGCCCCGATCTTCCCATTCGACAACTCCACAGCTAATGGCTTCCTGCGATACACTACTAGAAAGACTGAAATGATCAACCAGCCTTCATTCACCCTCCCAACCAACCCAAAACTCCATAACCTTCCAGACATGCTGGACACCGAATTCGCAATGAAATTCTCCACCAACTTAAGAAGTCTTGCCTCCTCGAAGTACCCATGTAATGTTCCTCAGACATTCGACAAGAGAGTGTTTACAACAATAGGTCTGCAGCTCCAAGACTGTCCACCAAACAAGACTTGCACCGGATACAACGGGAAGAGATTCTTCGCCTCCATGAATAACCAGTCCTTCATCAGACCCACCACGGCTATATTACAAGCCTACTACCACGACCTCGACAAACCAGGCTACACAGCTGATTTTGCTGAAAAGCCACCAGCAGAGTTCGACTTCTCAGGAGTAGACCCCTTCACACAGAACATGAACACTGAATTCGGATCCAAGATCCTCTCAGTTCCCCACGGAACCAATCTAGAAATGGTGTTTCAGAACACCAATTTTCTCCACATGGAGAACCACCCGATCCATCTCCACGGCCACAACTTCTTTGTGGTGGGGCACGGCTTTGGCAACTTTGATGTCAACAAGCACCCAGCACAGTACAATCTAGTCGACCCTGTTGAAAGAAACACGGTGGCTGTCCCCAGTGGTGGATGGGCTGCAATCAGGTTCAAAGCAGATAACCCTGGTGCTTGGTTTATACACTGCCATCTTGAAGAGCACACTACATGGGGACTTGCCACAGCCTTCATTGTCCAGAATGGTCCCTTGCCGTCACAGAGTCTGCTACCACCTCCTCATGATCTTCCATCCTGCTGATTTCCGGAGCATGCTATACACACACACTCTTCAGCACTTCTTCATTCTTTAGTCTTTGATTCTTTAGCTAATTCAACTTGATGCAATCTGCATTTTCAAGATTTAATTATCAGCATATGATCTTCTATATATAATATTTACTGATAGCTATTTGTTCATTATCAATATGAAGGATGGCTTGATCGAATCACTACCTTTCCTCAAGACTTGCATTGTTAGTTTCTAAACTCCAAAGCATTGTCACAAAAAGGAGTTTCAATACTCTAACCCATCTACTTAAGTAAATGATGTACCCACAGCCATCAGTTGTATAGAATTGGCATTTGATTGCAGGCCATCTCAAGTAATACTGCCATACAGCTGCTACCCCAGCTACTAATACGACTTTGAATATCAGCTTTTTTATTGCCCGCGAAAGATGATGATGATGGTGTTTCTGTTGGAATGGGCTGAGACTACTCTAAGGAATGTCCAGTGAACTTTACAAACAGCGTAGCAAGAAGCTTGGGTATCAAGGCAGTTCTGGCAGCAGCAGCTGCAAATGGAGTAGAATAAATGCAAACATCAGGCATGCATGTTAAATTGCCTATCATTCACAATCCTAGTTTGAAGTACTGGTGCAGGGATATGATGCATGTAGATGAAGTGCTGATAAATAAAACACGTGAAGTGGCTGTTTTGACATTCACTTGTTAGATTCAACAATGAAACATTGCCCTGGTTAAAATTGATGTAACAGTTTTTAATTCACTCGAACAAAAAAGACAAGAGTATCATGTAGCCATTTCTTAGCTCTGCATTTTCTTTTTGTTATAGCATAGATTACCAAGCTAAAAAAACCTAATTTTTACCTGTAATTTAGTCAATAATCATGTCATCATGGGTGCTAAACTGTCAATAGCCTTCTTATATGTATGGAAATGGGTCACAAGCAATTTTCATGACCAGGATGAAAAACTTGAAAACTAGGTGGAAGCAACAGCTTTCTCTTTTGTCTTGACCGAGGTGGATGTATTCACTGTACGTGTACGGTAACAACTAATAACACTCACTTGCTAATAGTTAATACTAGCTCTAACCAATTAGAGCTTACCAAAATGCAGGTTATAACTTTGGCCTGACATACTTTTTATGACTATTGAAAATTTGAAATGACTTTTGTTTTTCATATAGGATTTTAAACAGTGATCGTATTCAAGCAGTAGATAGCAGTCCAATAATACCTTTGCTTGTCAATAATCTTTCTTCTTCACCAGCACGTCTACCCAGCCCATTCAGAAACAATCCAAAATTAAATGCAAATACAGTGCGAGTAATAGTGATAAAATTATGTGACATGCTGAAATCCGGTGCTGCAAGTGGAACGAGCAATGTTTCTTTATACGGTAATACCAGGCTATTCTCCCGCAACAAAAGCAAACAATACAGCAATAAGTAGAACCCCAATGAAGAGAGTACCAAACAGTATAGTTGATAGATAGCAACTTACATGGAGAACAGAATACCTTAAACTTGTCCAACGATGATGATCGAATGGAAGTGTTGTTATCCACAAATTGAATGCTTGTCTGAAAGCCAAGAAAGCCCTATAATGAAGAAAAACCTGAGTGTCAGATTTCATATTCTCGAGATGTACGGTCAGAAGAAATTTAATTTGTTTAACCTATCCAACTTACTGCAACCAACATCATAGTAAATGACTATGAGAATATATTGCAAAATTAGATGAGTATAGAAAAAAGAGGAGGAGAAAACACCAAACAATATAATAAAGATGTTACAAAAGGATACAGTATTCTGTTAGACCTCTGGAATAAGCAGTTAAGTAATGACCTATCAAATTCTATAGTAAAGACACTTGCAGAGCTAATTCCATCAAGCCTGGAGACACCTTGTCTTCCGAAGGTGAAATGGTGAACTTTTCAATGACATCTGTCACAGATCAGTGGAGTCCAACAAAGACTCGCAATGTATGGTAATACGCCTTCACACAACATGGAAGAACTTGGACAACAATAATTTTCATTTTACAATGTTGGACAAACAATCTGATAAACCATGCTTTTTATAAACCAGCAAATTTTCCATGCAATTCCCTATCAAAAACCAATCTCAAGACCAACTAGGCTGCGATGATCTGTCATATGCATATGCCTCCATAGGTTTATGAGCATCAGGCTTCAGCAAAATCGAAAGTCTGGTGAAGTACAGTTCCCCCCTCCAAAGTCCAAACCTGCTGAATTAAATGCACTCGAGGTCAGATGCAGCCGGTGTGAGTGATAAAATCCACTATAATAGGTCTGGCCATTAATGTGGCCAATCAAGCTTATCTCGAGTTTCGACAAGGAAGGAGCTTCAAGCATGGAGTTTAATTTTAGGAGTACAGCTTTACGAGGCAGAGAACAATACAAAACCACCGAAAACCCCTACCAGCAGAAGCGCAAGCAGTAGAAGACTCCATAAATTAATAGACGTGCAAATTAAACCAGACAACACATTAGTCAAGATTTCCTAAATAGCATCAACCTGAGCCCCAGGAACATCAAACACAGTCCACAGCTCAACTCCAGTGGCTCTCTCCAATGTTACTAGAAATTGGATCATAACCACCCCAATGCTCCTAATTTCACCTTTCTTGCTTACATGATAACTCCATTACAAGAACTCTTTACTTCCTAAGCTAGAAACTATAACCGGTAAACATACGATCAAATTCCGAAACATCCACTAATATTTAGAACCAGTAAACACTCGATCAAATCACATAAAAATTTACTAAAACTATGTACAATTAGAGATATGTCTCACGTCGGAAAAGTGCTATAATCTGCATATAAGAGCTAGCTAAATTGAACATGGACAACACATCAAATCTCACAATTTTCACTGATCAAATCTCACAACACCTTATTTCATCAAAAAAAAAAGTACAACACTTTATTTTCAAACAAACTTAAATAAATGCAACCTCTCTGAACAGCAACCTAAACACAAAATGGAAGAAAATTTTGAGAGATATAGAGAGAGACTGTACCGGCTAACAAATGGCTTTGGGGAAAGAGACGATGGTGTTTTCCATAGGTGAAGGTAGGTAGGTTGAAGCTTAGTATCGAAATGGAAATGCGCTATTTAATGAGCCATTGGCGCTTGGCAGCGGTTGGGCGACGAGTGGTCAGTCGTGTACGCAGACTCCGCCATGAAAGAGCTCCCGAGATGGAGATGAGTAGTAGACATTTGGGCTTATTGGGCCGGAAGAAGCTTGTGATGGGAATGACATTTATGTTTAAAATTTAGCTAAAAACAAGTGTCTGTTCTAATGGCAACGTTGCATTCACAAGGTAGAAGGTTCGAGCACCACCCATGACACAGGATAGAGGGTTCGAGCCCCTCCACCCATAAAAAAAAATATAGGCAATACATCATATATAAATTATTTTTATTTTTATAAATTTTAAAACTCTTGAAAAGTTGCGAAAAGGGATTTGGTCGAGTGGTTTGAACTCTTAACTGTCAAGAGGTCAAGGGTTCGATTCCCCTAAGTAGCATTTTGCCCGGTGCCGTGCGTGACCTGTGCTCTAAAAAAGTCAAGTATAGAAATCCCGATAATAAAAAAAACTCTTGAAAAGTTGCTTACTGGTAAAGTTTATATTGCTTTTAACACTCCACTTCTTATACATTTATACGAATGTCATTTGTATATGTTCTTTTTGAATATTTCTCCTTATATGAACCGAAAAAGGGTCGGTCAAAATACGAAAACGTCCGAGTTCACACTAAAATTAGTCCAAACTGGACCAAGGCCCCTCTATATGTGGTGCCTTGTTCGAAGAAGAAATGAAAGATTGCAAGAGGAAAAGCAAGGAAATTAATTTTGTGGATTGATTTGTGTATGTTTAACAAAAAGTGGCAGCAGTTTGGAAAAGAAGAAAAAGAATGATGGGACTATCTATAGATTAAGAAATTATAGAACCATATGTACTGGAGTCCATGACTCATGGCTTGAGATTTATGTGGGGGATTGTGAGCAGGGACAAATTATCCGATCAAGTAGAGTAAGAAATCTGTTTCAAAAAAAGTAGAGTAAGAAATCACGTTTTATAGGTCAGTAAATTTATGTTTATTTTATGTTGTTTGTATTATATGTATAATGTTATATATTAGCTACACTTGGTAAAAAATGTAAGGATTAAAGAAAACAAATCCCCCTCTCATCCTTACAAAGACGTAAAATACGCCATGAATATAGTGTTATACAATAATAATAGTATGTAATGATAAACTTGTGGTGATGATCTGACTTTTACACTCACCATTGCATACATGATATATGATATATTGTGGCGAGGCACGATGCGCGTTCTGCCCGCACTCTACAATTTAAAATTTGTGAGAATGAATATTTAGTTCGTCATTCTTGGATGTTATAGAATGCATTAAAATCGAGAGTTCGGTTCCGGTGAGAAGTGGTGGTTATGGTGAGAAATGAGAACTAGTACATTATTCGTACCTTTTCAAAGGATTCTTCGTAGCTTCATGTATATGCATGCTACGAAGAATCCTTTGAAAAGGTACAAATAATGTACTGCTACGAAGAATCCTTTGAAAAAGTACAAATTATGTAATTTAATGTAATTTAATTAAATCTAATCATAACCATTGATAACAAAGATGAACGGATGAGATTAGTTCTCATTTCTCACCATAACTATCACTTCTCATGTGATCTTTACTCTAAAATCGATACAAAATTAAAGTTTGTGAATTTGATATGTATAAGTTTTAGTTTTGATGACTTTTAAATTTCACACTCGCGAACTATTTAAGGAAACCTAAGAATTATAAATATCGTTTGCATGTGATTTACCAAATCGTTTTTTTTATAGTGCAAACTTGCCATGAAAGGCTACAAAAGGCTTACAATAGCTGAACAATATTATGAATAACACAGGTAAACTATCCAGCTGGTGCTAACACCATGTTTCCATATATGCTTTTCTTGCAACAGCGTCAACAACCATGTTAGCCTTGCGCCTCACTAACAGGACCTGCCAGTTTGGATGCTCTGCAAGAAGCCTCATGCATTAAGTGTACCAAATCGTTGATACATTTAGCATGATGGATATAAACCACTATGATTAGTCAAAGCTGGGACTGTATACTGGTCTCGCTGGTATGTTTCAAGCTTCGTGTTATTTTCCAAAAGAATATGAAATTACTCTTATGTGTGAGCATCGAGATGATCAACCAGCTAGTGTTCGAACTATTGGTTAAAATCCTTAGGCAGAACGAGTTAGCACGCTAATAAATGCAGTTAGAACAGAAACTAGCACACAAGACGTCTGGGGGCTTATCCCAAGACCGGTGGAAAGCAATTCACTATAAACGAGTTTAGAGTACGCGGACTTATGTGTTCAGACTCCCTCTTAAAGCAGCCTACTCTATAACACTCCAGTGACTTGCGATCTAAGCTCCCCTTACCAAGTAAGAAAACCATGATCAGGGGTGCGCTCGGTTGAGGACACGTGAATAGTGCGAGGACGTAGGGACAAATCTGAGCCTTTAGATCATATTGATCTAATGGTTGAGATTTAAAGGTAGTGGGATTTTACTGTTTGCTTTTTACTGTTGATATATTTTGGTAGTGGGACACGTGGCGCACCCACAAAGCACGGGAGGATTTAGATGTGTGGTGGAGATTTGTCCCCACGTCCTCGCTATTTGGGGTGTCCTCAACGGAGCGCTCCTCACCATGATCATATATAAACATATAATCACTCTCATATAACTTCCAATGTGGGACAGTTGATTTCACTCAAGTGAAATCAATCCTCAAGTGAAATCAATCCTCCCATCCATTCTTCACACTTGTTTAAGACACAAATTCCATCATAGGTAACTTCAATATGTAGCATTGGAGTTCAACAGTTCCACCGTTAACAAGCAGAACTAACAAAACCTCTAATTAAAAATGTAACTGGAGAAAAGCTAATAGTTCAGGAATCAGGATTATTTAAATTATGTAATATTATAATCTCTAACCAAAACCATGACCGATTCAAAAACAAATCATACAACTCAAAATCATTTGAAACATATGTTATGACCAATTGACTACCACAAATGATAAAATTAACGGTCAACTCAGCAACTCCACCATCCGAACGTTAATCCATCATTTGATTATTCTTGTCATGAAAGAATAAAGTCAATTTGATGTCACAAATTTATAGACGACCAAGCATTCAGTACGTCGACGAAATCGTATAGCTAAACGGGGCATTACTTGCCGTTCAAGACAACAATATATCATTTTCTCAAGACCAAGTCAACTTTGGCATACCACAAGATTGCATAAATTTCAAACTAAAAAGACTACACGACAATGCCAATGAATGAGGTAACAATGTTCGACACTCAACTCCATCATTAACCAACTACAAAAAAATATGCCTCTTACTAACATCTGAAGATTTCAAATTCAAAACATTTATTTGACACTCGATCTCCCATCTCCAGATTCGATCAAAAACCATGTCTCAAGCCACCATTTCATCTTTTATTATGTCAGTTTTGATGTTATGCACCACCTTCCTCAACCCTTCTCAAGCCCAGACCAACATCAATACTCTCCATCCGGGCCAAACTATGAGATTCGCGGCTGAGCTCACCTCACCAGGTGGGAAATACAAGCTAGCTTTCTTCACACCTGAAGCTGGTAGTAGCTTTTTAAGTATCTCAGACACCAGTTACTTAGAAAATGTATGGGTGGCTAATAGGACCGTGCCGATAACTGATACCAATGCAAACTTAACAATGGATGGTAATGGAGTGCTGACAATCAGACAAGCCGGGAAGGCTTCAATAGCGATGAATGCCAACGCTGCAGCAATTAATTCAGTTGCTAGTTTGGAGGATTCGGGGAATTTGGTTGTTTCTGAACTTAATGTGGACGGGTCGATTAATGGTGTGTTGTGGCAGTCATTTGATTACCCTACTGATACTCTCTTTCCAGGAATGAAGTTAGGAAAAGAGTTTAGCACCGGGAAAGTTTTAAGTCTGAGCTCATGGCTGACTGATACTAATCCTGCGCCAGGAGTTTTTTCTATGGACTGGGAGGTGACGGTGAACAACACGGTAGAGTTAGTCATGAAGCGTCGCGGTGAGGTTTATTGGACTAGTGGTTTGTTGGAGAGGGACAACATGGTTTTTCAGAACCTTCCTTTGCTAAGTCAAAATTTTTTAGCAAATGATTATCAGTTTCATTATGTTTCAAACTCGTCTGAAAGCTCGTTTTTCTACACGATCATTGGGGACCGAAACTCGTGGTGGAAAATGGAGCCTAGGGGAAGGCTATGGGACACAACTCAGGCATTTTTATTAAATGAAGATGTTTGCCTTGGATTTTCATCAGCCACTTCTGGGTGCCATAATGTGGAATATTCGCCTAAATGCAGGAGAAGGGGGGATAAGTTTGAGGCCCGGACGGGGTATTTTGAGCGTAGCCCTTTACATTATACTGATCTACGGATAAATGTTGGATTGACTGATTGCTGGGCTGAATGCTGGAAAAATTGTTCTTGCATTGCTTATGAAATGGTTGGGGATTATTGTCGATATTGGGACGTGCAGGCCAAGTTCATCCCAGATGAGAGTACTAGGACGGATTATTTTGTTTTGAATTCGAGCCTTCCCACCTCGAAAGGTAACTAAAAACAATACATATTGTAATTATCATCAATGTGCATTTCGTGGTCTTTTCTATCAAACTGTATTTTTTGCAGAGAGCATGTGGTGGATTTGGGTGATTGTTAGCCTAGTGGCCGCGCTCCTTGTGCTTCTATTCGGGTTCTTAGTCTATTACCGAAGAAAGAAGCTCATGGGTAAGGAGGAAATTCTTGAACTGATATAAACATATATTGTGTTTCATTTGGATAAAATTGAATTCTAAAAGTGAAGATTTTAATTTTGAATTTTTTTTCGTTTTGTCAGAGGAGCGCGCAAGAAATGAGGAGGAGATATTGATAGAGCTAACTACTTCAGATCAGTTTTACGACTCGACAGAGGTTGGGGAGGATGGAAAGACACGTCGCAGCGTGAAAGTGTTCAGTTTCGCGTCCATTCAGGCTGCTACCAAAGACTTTTCGCCTGAAAATAAGCTTGGACAAGGCGGTTTTGGGCCAGTTTATAAGGCATGTGTTCCAGTTTCAGAACATTTTTATATTGTCCATGTGACCTTATTTTACTGTTCCATGAGTTATTATTTTCCATAAGCTAATTCAGTAAAGTTCTCGAAATTTCAGGGAAGGTTTCCGGAGGGGCAAGAGATCGCCGTAAAGAGGTTGTCGAGTGGATCAGGGCAGGGACTTGTGGAGTTCAAGAATGAGATCATACTCATTGCCAAACTGCAGCATATGAATCTTGTCAGACTACTTGGCTGCTGCATTTTCAAAGATGAAAAAATGCTTATTTACGAGTACATGTTCAACAAAAGCCTCGATTTTTTCCTATTTGGTTAGAAACCAAGAACTACAAGTCTCCAAGCTCTATGCATAAAATATGCAATGGGGTTTATAATTTTGTGCCTTATGTGTGACAGATTCAACTAAAAGAAGTATGCTCGGCTGGAAAATGCGTTTCAGTATCATTGAGGGGATTGCTCAAGGCCTCTTGTATCTGCATAAATATTCCAGGCTGAGAATTATACATCGAGATTTAAAAGCCAGCAATATTCTTCTCGACAAAAATATGGTCCCTAAGATTTCGGACTTTGGCATGGCCAAGATTTTCGGCAGAGAGGACACTGAGGCTCTGACGAACCGTGTGGTTGGGACATAATAGGCATCTTGTTAATCACATTGGTTTTTTTACAATTACACTTATTACCAGCTTCTGTGAGCTGTTTCCAAGACATAATATTTTTTCTTTCTGTTACGCAGTGGATACATGGCACCAGAATATGCAATGGAAGGAATTTGCTCAGACAAGTCAGACGTATACAGCTTCGGAGTACTCCTGTTGGAAATTATCAGTGGTCGTAAAAATAGCAGTTTCCATCATTATGACCGCGCTGTTAGCTTAGTGGCATATGTAAGCTCATAAACCCCAGTGAAACAAATTCTTGAGGTTAGATTGTTTCACTACCAAACTAATAAGTGTGGTATTTCAGGCTTCGGAGACTTGGAAAGAAAGAACTTGCCTGGACATAATGGACCCAACGTTTGCCGATTTCTCTAGAGAACAGATCCTGAGATGCATTCATATTGCCTTATTATGCGTTCAAGATGATCCTGGTGATAGGCCTAACATGTCTGACATTGTGTCCGCGTTGTCCAATGAAAGTATGCGGCTTCCAGAACCAAATGAACCTGCATATCTCACTCAAAAAAACAAAACGCATGCGAAGCAGCCTAGTACAAATGAATCAGACGCTCATTCTTTAATTAGCATAACTACAGTTCCAGAAGCCCGATGAAGACTGCTACATTCTTGCATCAAGCTTCTCCTGTCGCAGAGATATTCGGAGTAATTTGTATACATTCGGTGTCTTAGAATTAATCT
This sequence comes from Rhodiola chrysanthemifolia, assembly GCA_033675395.1. Classification (NCBI taxonomy): domain Eukaryota; kingdom Viridiplantae; phylum Streptophyta; class Magnoliopsida; order Saxifragales; family Crassulaceae; genus Rhodiola; species Rhodiola chrysanthemifolia. The sequence goes on from CM066204.1 coordinate 39,206,021, forward strand.
GTACAATATATGGCAATTTGCATACAAGAAAACTATTCAATCATTTAATTTAAATACAATTCTCTTCGTATAATTGAATATAAAGTTCACATATCAAGTACCATCCACTTGGTCTTATATGATCATACATTCAATTAAGTGAGATAAGGGGAGAGTTGGCCCCCTTCTAGAAATCCATGCTAACAATTGATAAGAATTGTAGTTGCTTCAAAGACCTAGATAATATATATGTAGGTGAAGTTGGGATAGTTATGGACAAATCCAAAATGCTGGAAAAAGTTTATTCGGAAGTCAAATTTGATGTGGATACAAATAAGGGCATTAACATCACTATGGTCACTCCAACATCCAAGGTTACATTTGGAAATGACAATAATACACTTACTTCACATTGCCAACTTAAGTTGACCGTTTGGGTAACTTGACGAAGGGTAGAAAAGATCCCGATTCAACATATATGCGGATAAATGTTGAATTGACGAATTTCTGAGCCGAGTGCTAGAAAAATTGTTCTTGCATTGCTTATGAAATAGTTTGGGATTATTATGGATATTGGGACACGCAAGCCAAGTTCATCCCAGATGAGAGTACTAAAACGGATTATTGTGTTCTGAGTTCGATCCTTCCGACCTCGAAAGGTGACCCACGGGGTGACGGCTGGTCAACTTCTTCGTCACCTTGTCTATTATTTTCTTCATCCTCTCTATATTTTGCCCAACTGAAGCTATGCTCGCCTAAACAGTCCGCGCCATTATCACAAGGATATATAAAATCTTGAGCGGAACAAACATATCCTTCAGAACCGCTTGATTCTTCTTCAGACATCTCAACAAAAAAACGTTCAACTGCTGAATCGGAACTCATTATAAAAAAATTTCAGAATGATGTTTTAAAGAAAAGCTAGTACGTTTACTTATAGGGTGGACGATGACTGATTCCGTCTTATTTCAGTTAAACGTCCGTTATTTGTAAAATAGCATTTTAAATATGCCGTAAAGATAGCGCTTTCATTACAAGCGCTGTCTGAAAATCCATAAAACAGCGCTTACATGGAGGCGCTGTCAGAAAAATAAAAAAAAAGCGCTTAATTCATAGGCGCTGTCTTATGTGTACTTAAGACAGTGCCTAAAGAGGAAACGTTGTCGTATATCTTACCCTAAAACTCAGTTTTGTCGACATGTTTTCTTACAGAGTATAACTTTCCCTTCAACTATATGCTTCCATCTTCGTCAGCCTACGCATCTCACTAGCAGCGTCGCTTACATTATTCGCCCAGGTATGTCAATTTTTTGTCTTTGTTATTCATATGTGTTCGGCGATAGTGGTCCCAGATTGAATTTAGGTTACCGATTGTCGTCGATTTCGTAGATAGGGTTTCGAATGGATTCAAAAATGGTTTCGATTAGTAAGGTTAGACGGTTGATTCCGGCGTCGGTATGTATTCAATTACTTAGGGTATTCCGTCTAGGTCCCTAGTTGTTTCTGTTTCGGTACTGATTTTACAAACCTTATATTATTTAAGAAATTGTTTCTGTTTCAGTTGCGTATATTATGAAATTGTTTATGTTTACATTTTAAAGTGGCCTCTTATGCTTATGTTGTTTAATCGCATGACGATGGTTCACCCACCAGGTAGTGACGACGGAGCGTCTTCATCGACACGTATGAAAATGGGGCCAACCCTTCTGAGAAAATTAATCGAGAAGCATTAGGATGGCACAAAGGAGGCCATCACTATAGAGCCAAATGGAACTATCGACGGTGAAATAGGGAAATCATTTAGAACCTACATTGGTAATGTCATACTGATTGGTTACATATTGAATGACAAATGTGTTACTTATAGATAAGTTGTGTTGTGTACTTGCAGGTCTTGTTGCCAAAAGCAAGTGCCGATTACATATCAAAATTGGAAGTTAGTACCTAAGGAGCAGAGGGAGCTGGTGTGGGAAGAGACGCTGGTGTCTTTAATAAGTGTGCCATGTTTGTTAGTATTCAATTTCGTTTAATTAGTAACCATTTTTTTATTATGCAGAAATTATTTGATGTGCCCCAGAATGACTTAACTAGGCAGTTAAAAAAACGGAGATGCGAGCAGCGGCTATTATATGGAGAAACTTTAAGAGTGAGCTCGCAAATAAATATATTTTTGGTCCGAAACAAGGAGAGGACCCAAGACAAATGTATTCGTACATTGATTCGGATCAATGGAAGACGTTTCTTGAACAACGTCTGACTCCCGAGGCACTACAAATTAGGGAGACAAACATTGCGCGAGCAAAATCGAACCCGTACCAGCATATGATGTCTCGGAGCGGGTACAAGAAGGCGAGGGCGGATGTCGTCGCGGAAAAGAAAGCGGAGATGGAGGCTCAGGGTTTAATATCCCCGGGGGATGACCCTGTCATCGATGTTGGGAGGCATGAGGTATGGAAGAGGGGGCACCAAAGGACTAATAAAGAGTACGTGAGTGACTATATGAGGGAGGTGGCAGACACAATTGTAAGTCGTATGATTACAGTAAATAATTAAACATTATCCTAACTCTATGTGACAATGCTGAACGTGAAATTATTTTCAAACATGATGAATTGGAACAGCAAGCGAGTCAATGAACATTTATATCCCATGGTCGACGAGACATATTAACAGAGGCCATAGCAAAGGACGAGTACCCTGGACGGACACGGGGGGGTGGGGAGTTTGGTAGGTTGGGCGAAGGTATTTGGGAAGCAGTCTTCTTCGTCAAGCACATAGTCCACCGTCACTTTGCACGCTCCTACTCTTCATAGCCATCACAGTGGTTCCAATCCTGACCCATTGGAGATATACTCGAGGTAATATGCAGTCATTTCAAATTACGAAGAAAGTACAATTCACTTCGTTAAAAATGTAGTACCAATTTTATTTTTCCATTTAAGGTGGGGAAGAAATGCATATTGCACGTGGAAGGAGGAGGTTCGGATCAGCGCATGCACCTTGTAGCACTTGGCAGAGTTATGCGAGGACGAATCGTTCAGTATCAAGAGCTGCATGATGAGATGGTGAAGGTGGTTATAGAGGATGTGATTGAACCATCCGCAGAGCTTCCAATGAAGTTCGGGGGAATGGAGAAAGTATCAGATGCACTTGGTGCTTTTGTGGGATGGCCGAAATGTTTAGTAAACATTGATGAAAAGGTAACTTCGTATATTCAGTTTTATGACAAGAAACAACTATAAGTATATTAATGTCAATCGTTTCATCGATTTTTTTTTCCGGACAGGGATATGACGAGTTCAGATATTTAAAACTTCAATGCAGCAGTTTTAGCAATGATGATACTATAGGAATGTCAATGCATTGCCACTTTTGTATGACCACGAGAACATGATGGCCAAGTCAACTATCTATTCGGTGTACATTAGTAGCGAAGTTTTTGGTGAAGATTGTTTTATCCAGCTGGACAAAGATTCCATTACCGAGTTCACCAGCTTGAAAGCTTTGAGTGCAACCGCAGCTGAAATTTACATAAGGTAATTACTTTTTAATTATGTAATGGTTTGTTAACTTTTAGAATTTTAATGACAACCTTAATCAAATGCCAACAGATTTATCCACGGTAAAATCCCACCGGGCTTTCGGTTTGGCTTCCTCAGACCGAGTTTTATGACCCCGTCCGAGAAATTCGAAACGAGGGTGGATTGGTTCCAGAGGAGATTGAGAATGCCAGACTACGTTCATAATTTCTGCTACTTCCTTCCCTACGTCCATGTGAAAAAGTAAGTTGATATTTTTCATATTGTTCGTTATTTTCCATTAAATTCATAGTATCCTAATATACGATTTCACTAACTATTTACTAGGTGGCATTGGATAGTTAGTTGTCCTATTCCCTGCGAAGCGATTGGTCCTTTGGCTTGATCCAACCGGAAAACCACCGCTGACTGATGCAAAAAAATTTGTTAACACGTAACGACTATGCTACTCCACTATTACTTACCATTAGTACATGTGCTACAACTTACTTATATTAATTACCTTAATGTTGCAGAAGCATGAGTATGTACTTCAGTATCCCATCTGATTCAGATATAGAGCGGAGGACTGTTACGGTATTAACCTAGCAAATAACAATTGTTTTAAAATTTTATATTCATCAGTCAATATGTTTCATATTTTATAACTCAACTATTATTTCAGTGCCCCAAACAGCCCTTCAACACTCAAGTGTGTGGCTACTATGTGTTGCAATATATTCGCGACATAATCAAGTTCGTTCAGCATACCATTGGATCGCATGAGGACGACTTCACACAAGTAAGAATATACCGATAATTAATAGAAATGGCTACTAATTAATCTACGATTACATAAATTTGGTAACTATGCATTTTTTCCCAGTGTTTCCCTGAAAGAGAAGAATCCTATGATAACAATGTCCTGGATGATATGAGGGATGACTTTGCAAATGCTTTCCTACAGTACTTGCAGGAATCATATCATCCGGTTTGAACATTAAGTCATATAATGTATTATTGGTCGAATATTTTGGTAACATAGACGTGTCCAGTTTCAAAATATTTGGACATATACGAATAAAAATATTGAGCAAATGAATGTAATTTGATGTTCAGCATATTTGTATTTTTCCAACTGGTGTTTTAATTGAAATGTATCGTGCAAGGGGGATTGTTTCAATCATTCAATTCTGCCAATTTTTATTCAAACTTCAGACAGCGCTTACTGTGTTAGGCGTTGTTTATTTTACACTTTATACAACGCCTTTAATTTAAGCGTTGTTTGTAAACCTCACACAACGTTTCAATTAGGAAGCGCTGTTTAAAATTTGAATAAAACAGCGCTTCATTATTAAGCGCTGTCTGAAGTCGGTCCAAAACTATATTTGACAAACTTATTTTTCAGAGATTATTTAAACATATACTAAATTTTCGTTAAAATTTGAGAACTTTACAATTTCGTGTAATATGAAATTATTTAAACATATACTAAATTTGCGTTAAAATTTCTATTTCAAATCCATTTTATTCAAAAAGTCCCGACTTAGACCATAAATTTCCAGCCGATTCTTTGTCAATTTGCGTTACAAATTCAACAAGCAATTATAAGTGTCATATAAAATTTATGACATTCATTACAAGCCGTTGTAAAACACTAATTTATTAAGTTTAATGAAATATAAAGTTGTCACTCATTTATTGAAAACATCGTGACCCGTTCACCATTCTGCCATTTTACGGGTTGGTTGACCATGAGAAACGTGAAATCCTTCCCCTCCTTAGCAACATATACTGGAAATGGGATGAAGATGATTCTAAAGAATTTCATGGCTCTTCACTTAGATGAGTTTCTTACAAGACAAGGTAAAATTTTGTAAAATGTGGCATGAACTCAGCGAGTTGAATTGGAACCAGACTGATGTTGAGAATTCTCAGAACATTGCTTTCGTTTGAATTCTCAACTCCAGCCTGGTTGCAATTAAACACTATGTGAGTCCATGGCACCTGTTATAAAATTTCAGTTGTCTTGTAAGATACCCATCTCAGCCAAGAGACATAAAATTCTTCAGAATCATCTTGCACCCCATGTCTAGTATATGTTGCAAAACTTGTGTGCTTGGAAATGAAAATATGTTGGAAATGAATGTTGTGTGTTGATTGATATGAAGAGTTCGATCTCTTATATAGGGGAAAACTGAAATCTGTTTTCCGTCATTTTTCCCTCACTTTTCCGTCGACGTTGACGGAAAACTAATGTACTATTGACGGAATTTTTTTAAATATACAACGATCACTAAATAACGGTAACTATATCAGTAACAGAATATTGACGGAAGGGAAATTCTTGTGAGATCAATATTGCAAGCAATTCCACAATATCCTATGGGGTGTTATACAGTGCCAAAAGGGGACCTCCTGCCTCAGGATAAATAGCAAAATCCTTGATTTTTTGGTGGGGAAATAAAACTGACGGTAGGAATGTCCATTGGGCTTCAAAAATATGATGAGCTTTAATATGGCCTATATGATGAAGCTACTGTTGTAATTCAGGACTACAATATTAATCCAATTATGTTGTTGTTGTTCAATTATCGAACCCTAAATCCAATTAGAGAATTGATAATTTGCGGAAAGTAAAGTGACACACCAGATTTATAGTGGTTCCCTTCTAGGTGAGAAGGTACTCCACTTGAGCTCACTAGCTCTGCCGGTTTCACTATGAAGAATCGTCGGAATCGACCAATAGTCGCCGGAGTACAAAGTCTGGGATTACAAGCTTCGAATGAAAACTATGAACTGCGATCTCTCTATGGACCGATCCACTTGCTCCAATCGAACGCCAAACGATGCGGAATCACCACGCGGACGGAAGCCCTCAATCAATCTCTCGAACGGATCTCACTTGGACGTCGAACAGAACTGATTTGTGTTTTCTCGCAAAGATGAACCCTAGCTGCTCGAAAACCCAACTTAAATACATCTCGTCCAGAATGCATCTCGTCCGTCCATCTCGACTAATCCTGACCATCCATTTCGTAACAAACTCCCGCCACGGATCGAGCTGAGCTGGCGCTTTCCCATTGGCTGATCTTCAACGAACTCGTAACGAACTCGACAGCTGTAGGCTTTAGCAACGGACAGAAGAAACCATTAGCAACGGTCTGAAGAACTGCAGCATCGCACGCCCGCGCATCCGACCGAGCGTGCGAGCGCATACCCGAGCGCATGTCCGAGCACATGTCCGAGCATCCACGCTACTATCCGAACGAGCAGCCGCCCGTGCACCCGACCGGGTATCCTAGCGGACCTCCGAGCTGAAATTGCTGCTTTAATTTCTTCAATCCTCCACCTAAAGCAGCTTCTCCTTCAAGCCACTTCAGGCCTTCAACTTGATCCCAAACAATCCTTACATAGTGAAAAAACCAACAGAACCCATTCATTGCTCAACCTGCAAAACAAATCACTCTAGATGCAAAAGTTTCAAGCAAAGCTTGAACTTGGTGTAAGTGACAATTTTGGTTCCCATATCAGCAGGGTTAAACTCAGTTCCAACCTTCTCAATCACAACATCACCATTCTCTACTTTATCTCTAACAAAGTGATACTTAATGTCAATGTGTTTAGACCTTTCATGGTAGACAGGATTTTTACTTAAGCAAATGGCAGACTGACTATCACATTTAATCACAGCAGTCCCATTAAACAACTTAGCTTCACCAAGCATACCCTGCAACCACATAGCCTCTTTCACAGCATCACACAATGCAATGTATTCAGATTCAGTAGATGAAATAGTGACAATAGATTGAAGTTGTGACTTCCAGGAAACACAGCAATCACCAAGAGTAAAATATATAGCAGTTGTAGATTTTCTAGTGTCTCTATCACCACCAAAATCAGCATCAACATATCCAGTCAATTTAAATTCATTCTGTCTCTTTTTATAGCATAAACCAACATCCAATGTACTTCTTATATATGCAAAAACATGTTTCAGAGCTAGCCAATGTTCAGGTCCTGGGTTGGACATAAATCTACTTAACAAAGATATGGCATAAGACAAGTCAGGTCTAGAACTAATCATGGCATACATGACTGATCCTATAGCATTAGCATAAGGCACTTGTTCCATTTTTGCAATTTCAACATCAGATTTAGGACTTTGAGACTTAGACAGAATAAAGTGAGGAGCTAATGGCACTTGAACAGGTTTACAATCAAGGCTACTAAACTTAGATACTATTTTCTCTAAGTAAGGCCTTTGATGTAATTTTAGAAAACATTTACTCCTATCTCTATCAATAACCATGCCTAGTATTTTCTTAGCCTTTCCTAAATCTTTCATGTCAAATTCTGAACTTAACTGGGATTTCAGCATGTTAACCTTATCAACTGACTTGCTTATTAACAATATATCATCCACATATAACAACATGTAGACAGGGCACTCATCAACAGATGCATAATAAAAACATGGATCAAAGTTGCTTCTCACATAACCAATTTTTAGCACATAGGAGTCAAATCTTTTATACCAAAGTCTAGGACTTTGTTTCAATCCATACAAAGATTTTTTCAGATAACAAGCATGTTCAGGGTATTTCTTATCAACAAAACCAGGAGGTTGCTTCATGTAAATTTGCTCATCTAACTCTCCATGAAGAAAAGCAGTTTTAACATCAAGTTGTTCAAGTTCTAAGTCATTAATAGCAACCAATGCAAGCATGATTCTAATGGTCTTAAACTTGACAACAGGTGCAAATATTTCATGGTAATCAATACCTTCCTTTTGGGTGAACCCCTTAGCAACCAGCCTTGCTTTGTACCTTGGTGGATCCTCATCCTTGATCCTGAACAGCCACCTGCAATCAACCAGCTTATGGTGTTCTGGCTTTTTGACCAGAACCCAAGTTTGGTTAGTCTTATGAGACTCCATCTCATCAAGCATAGCATTTTTCCATTTCTCACTATCCCTACCCTCAATGGCTTCCTGATAAGTATCTGGTTCATTCTTAATTTCCTTAGCAGCTATTAGGGCAGTGGATACTAAATCAGCTTCAGAATATCTAGGGGGAACTCTAGGCACTCTTCTAGGCCTATCTCTGGCAAGCTGCCAATCTGCTAACACATCCTGGGTAGCTAACTCATGTTCCTCCACCTGATCTAAGTTCTCAGCTTGTTCATTAGGTTCATTCTGGTCATTGCCTGGTTCTGGTTGGGGCATATCTTGTTCTACTTGGTTTTCTACCTGATCTGACTGCTCATCATCTATGGGAGGATCTATGTCAAATAGGGTTCTATCTGATGGTGGTGCAGGGGAGCTGTCTGAATTTGCTACAATGTTATTCTTATATGGGAAAGTGTTCTCATTAAAAATAACATCTCTACTGATCAATATTTTAATTCCCCTAGCATTCATATCCCACAATCTATAGCCTTTAGTTCCCATTGATCTCTGATATCCTAGAAAAATACACTTAGTTGATCTAGGATCTAACTTTCCATCCCTAGTATGAGCATAAGCAGCACATCCAAATATTTTCAATTCATTCAGATCGGGTTTCTTACCATTCCACATTTCCATAGGACACTTAAACTCAAGCATTCTATTAGGACTTCTATTAACAAGATAAGTAGCAGTATAAAGAGCTTCACCCCAAAAAGACTTAGGTAAACCAGAAGTGAATAACAAGCATCTCAGTTTATCAAGTAATGTTCTATTCATTCTTTCAGCCACTCCATTTTGTTGAGGAGTCAGTCTAACAGTCTTATGTCTCAAAATACCATGATCATTGCAAAAGTTATCAAACTCAGCATTACAGAATTCCAAACCATTGTCAGTTCTTAATGCCTTAACCTTTTTATTAGTCTGATTTTCCTCTAACATTTTCCACTCTTTAAACTTAGTGAAAGCCTCATCTTTTGTTTTCATGAGAAAGGTCCAAACTCTCCTAGAGTAGTCATCTACAATGCTCAGAAAATACTTATTTCCACCATGAGTTTCATTAGACTCTGGTCCCCACAAATCAGCATGTAAATACTCTAAGATTGTCTTGCTTGAGTGAACTCCAATAGTGAACTTCAGCCTGTGCTGTTTGGCTAGGACACAGGGCTCACAGAAGGGTAACTGGGTCACCTTTTCAGCAAGGATACCTTGCTTATTCAGGCACTCCAGTCCCTGTTGGCTCATATGTCCTAGTCTAAGATGCCACTTTACAGTTGCATCTTCACAAACAGCAGGGCAGGCTTCCTTAGTGTCACCATGGTGTGAACCATCAAGAATATACACACTGCCAGTCTTATTTCCAGTTAAAACTTGCCTATCATTTTTAAGCACAGCAAGCACACCATTCTTAGCATTGTAAGAGCAACCAGAATCATCAAGAGCACCAAGGGAAATTAAGTTTCTTCTCAAGCCAGGGACATATCTTACCTTAGTTAAGGTTACTAATTTGCCATTAGTTAATTTCAGGTTTATACTACCTATTCCCATGACTTTACACATATTGTCATTTCCCATGTACACATTTTCACTGGCAGTGTGGGCTAAGTCCTTGAACCAATTTTTGTTGGGACACATATGAAAAGAACAACCTGAATCCAAGACCCATTCATCACTGAGATCCCCACTGGTGACAGTTAGAACCTCAGACGATGAACTGGCCTTATCAGATGTCAAGGCTAAGTTAGTTTCAGAGTTCCCATTGGTCTTAGACTTGGCTAACCATTTATAACAATTTTTCTTTAAGTGACCAACCTTCCCACAATGATAACACTTAGCTTGTGAGGACTGACCTTGTTTAGAGCTATTCTCATCTGAGTTATTATTATCTTTTCCATCAGACTTAGGTTTGGGCTTAAACTTATGTTTGTTGTTCTGAAAAGAAGACTTGTTAGACTTAACAAACAAACCAGAAGCAGATTTAGCTTTTTGACCTTTTAATTCTAATTCCCTGGTTTTCAAAGCAGTGCAAAATCTATCATAAGAGGGCACATCACCAGTATATTGGAAAGCATCTTTAACCACATGATAAGACTCAGGTATAGCATTCATCAATATCATAACAAGACTAGTCTCATCAAGAACATGTGGAGTATCTCTAAGCATCAAAGACATTTTCAAGAACTCATCAAGATTTTCATCTATAGTCTTAGCAGCATTCATCTTAAATGCAAACATAGATGCTTTCACATATGACAAGTTAGGAGCAATCTGATTAGCATGCAATGTTTCTAACTTTTTCCACATTGCAAGAGGAGTTTTACAATCACATACCTTTCTGATAATACTGTCCCCAAGGCTCAGTATTAACAGGTTGTATGCCTCAACCTCTATGTCAGATTTCCTCTTCTTTTCATCCTCAGTCCACTTGGTGGCTTCCTCTTCTAGGGCTACCAAAACCTTGTGCTGGGACAGGACAGCCTTCATCTTGAGGCACCAGACTTGAAAGTCTCCTTTCCCATCATAGGGAGCAATCTCTATCCATGCTTGCACCATTTTCACCTCGCAAGTGAAACAGGCAAGCACAAGAATCAATTTAATCAAAGTATAGCACAGTTGACAACAACAGCCAAGAATGGATCGACTAAGCTCTAGATACCACTGTTGTAATTCAGGACTACAATATTAATCCAATTATGTTGTTGTTGTTCAATTATCGAACCCTAAATCCAATTAGAGAATTGATAATTTGCGGAAAGTAAAGTGACACACCAGATTTATAGTGGTTCCCTTCTAGGTGAGAAGGTACTCCACTTGAGCTCACTAGCTCTGCCGGTTTCACTATGAAGAATCGTCGGAATCGACCAATAGTCGCCGGAGTACAAAGTCTGGGATTACAAGCTTCGAATGAAAACTATGAACTGCGATCTCTCTATGGACCGATCCACTTGCCCCAATCGAACGCCAAACGATGCGGAATCACCACGCGGACGGAAGCCCTCAATCAATCTCTCGAACGGATCTCACTTGGACGTCGAACAGAACTGATTTGTGTTTTCTCGCAAAGATGAACCCTAGCTGCTCGAAAACCCAACTTAAATACATCTCGTCCAGAATGCATCTCGTCCGTCCATCTCGACTAATCCTGACCATCCATTTCGTAACAAACTCCCGCCACGGATCGAGCTGAGCTGGCGCTTTCCCATTGGCTGATCTTCAACGAACTCGTAACGAACTCGACAGCTGTAGGCTTTAGCAACGGACAGAAGAAACCATTAGCAACGGTCTGAAGAACTGCAGCATCGCACGCCCGCGCATCCGACCGAGCGTGCGAGCGCATACCCGAGCGCATGTCCGAGCACATGTCCGAGCATCCGCGCTACTATCCGAACGAGCAGCCGCCCGTGCACCCGACCGGGTATCCTAGCGGACCTCCGAGCTGAAATTGCTGCTTTAATTTCTTCAATCCTCCACCTAAAGCAGCTTCTCCTTCAAGCCACTTCAGGCCTTCAACTTGATCCCAAACAATCCTTACATAGTGAAAAAACCAACAGAACCCATTCATTGCTCAACCTGCAAAACAAATCACTCTAGATGCAAAAGTTTCAAGCAAAGCTTGAACTTGGTGTAAGTGACAATTTTGGTTCCCATATCAGCAGGGTTAAACTCAGTTCCAACCTTCTCAATCACAACATCACCATTCTCTACTTTATCTCTAACAAAGTGATACTTAATGTCAATGTGTTTAGACCTTTCATGGTAGACAGGATTTTTACTTAAGCAAATGGCAGACTGACTATCACATTTAATCACAGCAGTCCCATTAAACAACTTAGCTTCACCAAGCATACCCTGCAACCACATAGCCTCTTTCACAGCATCACACAATGCAATGTATTCAGATTCAGTAGATGAAATAGTGACAATAGATTGAAGTTGTGACTTCCAGGAAACACAGCAATCACCAAGAGTAAAATATATAGCAGTTGTAGATTTTCTAGTGTCTCTATCACCACCAAAATCAGCATCAACATATCCAGTCAATTTAAATTCATTCTGTCTCTTTTTATAGCATAAACCAACATCCAATGTACTTCTTATATATGCAAAAACATATTTCAGAGCTAGCCAATGTTCAGGTCCTGGGTTGGACATAAATCTACTTAACAAAGATATGGCATAAGACAAGTCAGGTCTAGAACTAATCATGGCATACATGACTGATCCTATAGCATTAGCATAAGGCACTTGTTCCATTTTTGCAATTTCAACATCAGATTTAGGACTTAGACAGAATAAAGTGAAGAGCTAATGGCACTTGAACAGGTTTACAATCAAGGCTACTAAACTTAGATACTATTTTCTCTAAGTAAGGCCTTTGATGTAATTTTAGAAAACATTTACTCCTATCTCTATCAATAACCATGCCTAGTATTTTCTTAGCCTTTCCTAAATCTTTCATGTCAAATTCTGAACTTAACTGGGATTTCAGCATGTTAACCTTATCAACTGACTTGCTTATTAACAATATATCATCCACATATAACAACATGTAGACAGGGCACTCATCAACAGATGCATAATAAAAACATGGATCAAAGTTGCTTCTCACATAACCAATTTTTAGCACATAGGAGTCAAATCTTTTATACCAAAGTCTAGGACTTTGTTTCAATCCATACAAAGATTTTTTCAGATAACAAGCATGTTCAGGGTATTTCTTATCAACAAAACCAGGAGGTTGCTTCATGTAAATTTGCTCATCTAACTCTCCATGAAGAAAAGCAGTTTTAACATCAAGTTGTTCAAGTTCTAAGTCATTAATAGCAACCAATGCAAGCATGATTCTAATGGTCTTAAACTTGACAACAGGTGCAAATATTTCATGGTAATCAATACCTTCCTTTTGGGTGAACCCCTTAGCAACCAGCCTTGCTTTGTACCTTGGTGGATCCTCATCCTTGATCCTGAACAGCCACCTGCAATCAACCAGCTTATGGTGTTCTGGCTTTTTGACCAGAACCCAAGTTTGGTTAGTCTTATGAGACTCCATCTCATCAAGCATAGCATTTTTCCATTTCTCACTATATCCCTACCCTCAATGGCTTCCTGATAAGTATCTGGTTCATTCTTAATTTCCTTAGCAGCTATTAGGGCAGTGGATACTAAATCAGCTTCAGAATATCTAGGGGGAACTCTAGGCACTCTTCTAGGCCTATCTCTGGCAAGCTGCCAATCTGCTAACACATCCTGGGTAGCTAACTCATGTTCCTCCACCTGATCTAAGTTCTCAGCTTGTTCATTAGGTTCATTCTGGTCATTGCCTGGTTCTGGTTGGGGCATATCTTGTTCTACTTGGTTTTCTACCTGATCTGGCTGCTCATCATCTATGGGAGGATCTATGTCAAATAGGGTTCTATCTGATGGTGGTGCAGGGGAGCTGTCTGAATTTGCTACAATGTTATTCTTATATGGGAAAGTGTTCTCATTAAAAATAACATCTCTACTGATCAATATTTTAATTCCCCTAGCATTCATATCCCACAATCTATAGCCTTTAGTTCCCATTGATCTCTGATATCCTAGAAAAATACACTTAGTTGATCTAGGATCTAACTTTCCATCCCTAGTATGAGCATAAGCAGCACATCCAAATATTTTCAATTCATTCAGATCGGGTTTCTTACCATTCCACATTTCCATAGGACACTTAAACTCAAGCATTCTATTAGGACTTCTATTAACAAGATAAGTAGCAGTATAAAGAGCTTCACCCCAAAAAGACTTAGGTAAACCAGAAGTGAATAACAAGCATCTCAGTTTATCAAGTAATGTTCTATTCATTCTTTCAGCCACTCCATTTTGTTGAGGAGTCAGTCTAACAGTCTTATGTCTCAAAATACCATGATCATTGCAAAAGTTATCAAACTCAGCATTACAGAATTCCAAACCATTGTCAGTTCTTAATGCCTTAACCTTTTTATTAGTCTGATTTTCCTCTAACATTTTCCACTCTTTAAACTTAGTGAAAGCCTCATCTTTTGTTTTCATGAGAAAGGTCCAAACTCTCCTAGAGTAGTCATCTACAATGCTCAGAAAATACTTATTTCCACCATGAATTTCATTAGACTCTGGTCCCCACAAATCAGCATGTAAATACTCTAAGATTGTCTTGCTTGAGTGAACTCCAATAGTGAACTTCAGCCTGTGCTGTTTGGCTAGGACACAGGGCTCACAGAAGGGTAACTGGGTCACCTTTTCAGCAAGGATACCTTGCTTATTCAGGCACTCCAGTCCCTGTTGGCTCATATGTCCTAGTCTAAGATGCCACTTTACAGTTGCATCTTCACAAACAGCAGGGCAGGCTTCCTTAGTGTCACCATGGTGTGAACCATCAAGAATATACACACTGCCGGTCTTATTTCCAGTTAAAACTTGCCTATCATTTTTAAGCACAGCAAGCACACCATTCTTAGCATTGTAAGAGCAACCAGAATCATCAAGAGCACCAAGGGAAATTAAGTTTCTTCTCAAGCCAGGGACATATCTTACCTTAGTTAAGGTTACTAATTTGCCATTAGTTAATTTCAGGTTTATACTACCTATTCCCATGACTTTACACATATTGTCATTTCCCATGTACACATTTTCACTGGCAGTGTGGGCTAAGTCCTTGAACCAATTTTTGTTGGGACACATATGAAAAGAACAACCTGAATCCAAGACCCATTCATCACTGAGATCCCCACTGGTGACAGTTAGAACCTCAGACGATGAACTGGCCTTATCAGATGTCAAGGCTAAGTTAGTTTCAGAGTTCCCATTGGTCTTAGACTTGGCTAACCATTTATAACAATTTTTCTTTAAGTGACCAACCTTCCCACAATGATAACACTTAGCTTGTGAGGACTGACCTTGTTTAGAGCTATTCTCATCTGAGTTATTATTATCTTTTCCATCAGACTTAGGTTTGGGCTTAAACTTATGTTTGTTGTTCTGAAAAGAAGACTTGTTAGACTTAACAAACAAACCAGAAGCAGATTTAGCTTTTTGACCTTTTAATTCTAATTCCCTGGTTTTCAAAGCAGTGCAAAATCTATCATAAGAGGGCACATCACCAGTATATTGGAAAGCATCTTTAACCACATGATAAGACTCAGGTATAACATTCATCAATATCATAACAAGACTAGTCTCATCAAGAACATGTGGAGTATCTCTAAGCATCAAAGACATTTTCAAGAACTCATCAAGATTTTCATCTATAGTCTTAGCAGCATTCATCTTAAATGCAAACATAGATGCTTTCACATATGACAAGTTAGGAGCAATCTGATTAGCATGCAATGTTTCTAACTTTTTCCACATTGCAAGAGGAGTTTTACAATCACATACCTTTCTGATAATACTGTCCCCAAGGCTCAGTATTAACAGGTTGTATGCCTCAACCTCTATGTCAGATTTCCTCTTCTTTTCATCCTCAGTCCACTTGGTGGCTTCCTCTTCTAGGGCTACCAAAACCTTGTGCTGGGACAGGACAGCCTTCATCTTGAGGCACCAGACTTGAAAGTCTCCTTTCCCATCATAGGGAGCAATCTCTATCCATGCTTGCACCATTTTCACCTCGCAAGTGAAACAGGCAAGCACAAGAATCAATTTAATCAAAGTATAGCACAGTTGACAACAACAGCCAAGAATGGATCGACTAAGCTCTAGATACCACTGTTGTAATTCAGGACTACAATATTAATCCAATTATGTTGTTGTTGTTCAATTATCGAACCCTAAATCCAATTAGAGAATTGATAATTTGCGGAAAGTAAAGTGACACACCAGATTTATAGTGGTTCCCTTCTAGGTGAGAAGGTACTCCACTTGAGCTCACTAGCTCTGCCGGTTTCACTATGAAGAATCGTCGGAATCGACCAATAGTCGCCGGAGTACAAAGTCTGGGATTACAAGCTTCGAATGAAAACTATGAACTGCGATCTCTCTATGGACCGATCCACTTGCTCCAATCGAACGCCAAACGATGCGGAATCACCACGCGGACGGAAGCCCTCAATCAATCTCTCGAACGGATCTCACTTGGACGTCGAACAGAACTGATTTGTGTTTTCTCGCAAAGATGAACCCTAGCTGCTCGAAAACCCAACTTAAATACATCTCGTCCAGAATGCATCTCGTCCGTCCATCTCGACTAATCCTGACCATCCATTTCGTAACAAACTCCCGCCACGGATCGAGCTGAGCTGGCGCTTTCCCATTGGCTGATCTTCAACGAACTCGTAACGAACTCGACAGCTGTAGGCTTTAGCAACGGACAGAAGAAACCATTAGCAACGGTCTGAAGAACTGCAGCATCGCACGCCCGCGCATCCGACCGAGCGTGCGAGCGCATACCCGAGCGCATGTCCGAGCACATGTCCGAGCATCCGCGCTACTATCCGAACGAGCAGCCGCCCGTGCACCCGACCGGGTATCCTAGCGGACCTCCGAGCTGAAATTGCTGCTTTAATTTCTTCAGCTACTTTGGAGAATTATTATGGTTATGGATTGTTTTTTAAGTGTTGTTTTGAGAGCAAGATAGTCTTCCGGTAGTTAATTGTTGGAGGTTGATACCTGATAGTCTTTCCGGTAGATACAACAATCGCAAGAAGACGCAGCTTGATGATCAATGGTTGTTGTCACTGTGTTTTGAAGCCAGAATCGGCAATCCATCTTTTCAAAGAGTGTTGGAGGGCAGTTGCTATTTGGGAGAGATTGGGAATCAATGACAGGTGGAGGAACGTGAAATGTAGATCCCCAGTGGATTTGTTATTGTTTTGCGCAAAGGAGGGGGGACTATGGAAAATTTAGGATTTTAGTGACTGGCATATGATTTATTTGGTTTGAAAGAAATCGGGCAGTCCATGGGAAAGAATGTTGGAACGTGGAAGAAGTGTTTGATAGAGTCAGAGAATATTTACATAGAGTGGATTATGTAGAAGAAGGAACAGAAGCGGAGGACATATTATTGAGATGGACCTGTTGGTCAAGGAAGACAAAATGAGGGTGTATTCTGATGCCTCGTGGGATGAAGACAAAAGGGAGGCTGGTCTGCGGATGTAATTTATTTTGTTTATGCTGATTTGAAACATGAGGTAAATTGAGCAGAGGAGAGACTGAGGGACTTGGACTGCTGCTGGGAATGAAAGTGGCGAAAAGGATGGGAATTAGAAGAATAGAATTTGTAATGGATTCACTTGGAGTGTTAGGAAAAGTAGTGAAGAATCAAGGTGCGAATATTGGAGGAGATTTATGGCAGAAAGAATGTGGTGTAATATGGGATCAGAGGATGACTGAGAAATGGTGTTTGGGCATAGAAGCTGATTTCATAGCAATGACAGCGAGAAGACAGATGGAAGTGGTGTGTGACAAAAGTTCTATTCCCAAAAAGCTTTTGCGCGGAGGCATTGTGGTTCGACCATATGCAATCTTTAGTGCATTTCACTTTGGTTTTTGGTTGCAGCAACAATATATTGTATGAGATTGTAATTTTCTGTTCTTTTAGCTGCTTCAGGTGAAATTCAAGGAGCTGTTTTCTTTTCAATTCTGGGTCAGTTATGTGTCTTGAGCTTGTAGTGATGCGTGCTGTTTCTCTGGGCCTTTTTGTAACTGATCCAAATAATGAGGAAAAAAGAGAAAAAGAAAAGATATATGTTTATTAACCTTAACTCAATTCCTCCTGGATTTCACTTGTCACTCGTCAAAAAAAAGATAAAAAGAAAGATATATGTTTATTATTAAGTTGGTCATATTTATATACTCGTTTTCAGAGTCTTACTCTGAATAATGAGGAATTGAATTAACACCATTTTTTTTTTTTTGGTTTTTGCAAATGTTGGTTAAGGTTTTCTCAATAAAAATAAATGGTTGCGCATTGATTACATGCTTATTTATATTCATCTGACTTTTTGAATACTGGGAAAAACTTTTTCAATTTTGGGCAAAAAGGTTAATGCAAAAATACTACATGAACTATCGGGTGATTTCAAATTAGATATCACACTTATATTAGTTACTTTTAGTTTTAGATTAATTTATACTCATTTTGTTTCCGATTTAAAGTGTGCAAGAAATTGTAAGGCAAATCGATATTAACTTTGGTATAGTCTTAAATCAATTTGGTTTCTTCTAATCTTTTCCGTGCTTTTTTATTTTTTATTAATGGCAAACATACATCTTAACACAAAATAACACTGAGCTTTACACCCAGGATAAAAGCAGACACTGCCAACAAACTATTGAACAAATTATATAACAAGAAAAACACATTTTGGCACAGCCTTAATGTTTGTCCATGTCCAGCCTTCTTCCTTTGCCTTCCTCGCCAGTTGCCAATATTGTTGGAACCCATAGGTTTTGATGATCACAAACACTTAGCTAATGTGTTGCCTAAGTGTGCAGAAATCCATGGACAGATTTGTTGATGCAAGTTTCAGGTGAGGAAACGCAAGCATACGAACATTGATTAAAGTTTGAAGTTGGGACGATCGAATTGCGGTTCAAGAAGATTCGAATTGAACCAATCAAAGAGCCTTGAGAACCACGCAACTAGGGCGAGTTGTCGTGTTGAGATCGAAGATAATTCGTGAAGATTAATCACAGATTTGGAAATCAAGAGGATGATATCTGTTTAGCAGAATATGGAGAAGAATATTCTACAGATCAGTATGGCAAGCTCTGTTTAGTGGATAAACAGAAGATTCGAGAAGAAGTCTTGTTTTATGGACTAAAATCCATTAGGGTTTGGAAAGTTGGGCTGGGCCAGAGCATTGGGCCCGGATAGCAAAACCCTATATAAGGATGTAGGGTTTGACAGATGGGGTGTGGATGCTGGGCGGCGGATTTCCAGAGAGAAGAACTGCTGCTGCCTTTTGGAGATACAACTCTTGCATAAGAAGAGGAGCAGCACCGCCAGCATTGCACGCACTGAGACGTAGAGTTCTCTTGTGAAGAACGGAGCGACTGCATTCCAGGAGAAGGATTGCTGAAGGCGCACACATACACGGAGGTTTGAAGCTCGAAATCGATTATTCCATCCGATTGAGTAGAGGTCATCAAATAGAATCTGTGTGATCTAGTTTGTAAACCCTACAAGTATATCGGGAATAAAGAGTAATCGGATTTCGGAAATCCTTTCAGTGGAAACTGAAAGGTAGTGGTTTTGCCTTATCATAGTTTTGATAAGGTTTTCCACTATACATCCGCGTGTAGTATTTTCTGTTGTTACTTTTCTGCATTATCATTCCGCTGCTAAACTGAACATCAAACGGAAAACAACCTAAAAACAACTCTTAACTTCCGTCTGATAGTTTATTGTATTTTGCTAACACTAATCGATCCAACACGTGGTATCAGAGCCGAAGGTTCTAGATTTGTTTGTTAGCATTGCAGGAAAGTATGTCGTCTATCAGTGATTCGTTTTGGAAACCACCGCTTCTGAAGCCCGGACAGTTTGACTGGTGGAAAGACCAGTTTGAGGCTCACGTCTGCTCGCTGGATGGACAATTATGGAGCATATTCGAGACGGGTCCTCTTATCATCCCACTGGACACAACAGATGCTGAGAAACCAGTGGAGAAAACCAAGGACAAATACACCAACGAGGACTACAAAAAGCTCGAAAAGAATGCTAGAGCAAAGAAAGTTCTTTATATGGCTCTTTCTCCCGGAGATCAGATTAAAGTGGCGATGCACAAAACCGCGAAGGATATGTATGATGGATTGGTCAGATTATATGGAGGAAATGAAGATATCAAGAGAAACAGGATACTAGCTGCGACTAAGGACTATGAGTCTGTTATGCAGAAGGAGGATGAATCCCTTGAAGATTTCTTCACCCGATTCCAAGTCATCATTGGACAGCTGGAATACTTGAACGAAAAGCTCCCCGAATGGAAAATCACACACCAGTTCATGCAAGCCTTGAACTCAAAGTGGGATCACGTGACACTAGCGCTGCAAGCTCAAAAGGGAATTAAGGACATCACTCTAGAGGAACTGATTGCAAACCTTCAGAGCCAAGCCGGAATCACGGAAAGAAAGATGGCTAGGAGACAATCGGACAAATCCCATGACATAGCCTTGAAGGTAGAAAAGGCTCTCGATCTGGCACATGGAAATGAGTCACCAAAGAAGGAGGACGATGACATAGCCCGATTAACAAGAGCCCTCATGATGGCCAATATCGGCAAAGGACAAAACTTCAGCAGAGGTCCATCAGGAGGAAGTCGTGGCAACTTCTCCAAAGGAAACAAAGGTGCTACTTCAAGTGAAGACAAAGGAAAGTCAAAGGAAAGGGAAGATAGAATATGCTATCACTGCCAAAAGAAGGGGCACCTATCCAAGGATTGTTACAGCAGAAAGAAAGGAGAAGAATCTGCCCCAAAGCCAGCTCATGCCATGTTTGCAGCATGGGGAGACTCGGATGAGGACAGTAACGATGGAAAGTGTTCGAAGGAGCCTTGCTTGATGGCTCATTCCACATCTAGTAAGGTAATGGAAACTAACTCCCTTGTTGATGAAGTATTTACCGAATCTGATTTTGCAGAAACTATAGCTCAGCTGTTAGACAAAAACCAAGATCTGGAGGGCAGACTGGCAGAAATGCAACAGGATCATCACGATGACATAGAAGAGAACAATCTATGGTCAACCAAAGCCATGCGTCTTGAGAAAGAGATGGCAGAGCATGTATGCAAATGTCGTACCTGTGATGGAAGTGAGAGACAGATCAACGAGCTGAGTGATGATATAAAACGTATGACAATCGAAAACACTGAGTTGGTCGACTTCAAAACAAAGGTTGAAGAGCTGAATAATGAGCTGAACAATCTTAGACAAAAGAATGAAGAACTCCTCCAGATAGTGGAAAGCCTGAGACTCGAGGACGCTACACGGAAAGAAGAATGGGTCCGTGAGCTGGAAGCAAAAACTCTGGAGGAAGAAGAAAAGGACTACAAGAAAAGGTTCGTTAGACCAGGACTTGGACACGAACAGGAAAAGGCAGCAAAGGAGAAGGCTGTCAAAGGAAAAGGTGTAATGATGGAACCAGGAGAAAGTTCTCGCCAGAGAAGAAGGCCTCAGACCATCAGACAGACGAAGGGGGAAGACAGTCCACAGGAAGGATTCAATATCCATGACACGGATTCTGTTCCCTACAAGGCCAGAAAAGCCTATGAAATATGGCAAAAGACGAGACAGAGTCGTAAGCCTTCAAAGATATACTTCCACGCTAGAAAGATGAAGACTTCTAATCCACCCGGCAGAAGCAAGTATGTCGACCTTCCATGCCACAGATCATGCTGGCATTGTGGACAATCTGGACACTACAGAGCAGAATGCCCAAGACTAAGGGAGATAGATGAAAGGAACCGCAACTGGGTGAGAGCTCAGGATCACTGCCCGAGAGCACGCTATCAGAAGAAAGACAGTGCATATAGAAAGAAAGGGAGAGTCGATCACTTTCGCCCCCACTATGATCCGGCAATCCATGGTAGACCAAGGAGCACGCCCAGACGAAAGATTGATATAACTAACCATGATGCTTACTATCAATCTTATTATGTTCCTGTTGCAAAATTCATTCCTAAACCCAGTAAGCCCAAGCTTGTCTGGGTTCGAAAAAACTGATCTTTTCCTTGCAGGAAGGAGTGAGGTCCCGTCCCTGGTTTTAGATAGTAGCTGCTCAAGCATATGACAAGGAATCCAGGATGGTTCGACTCGCTCCATAAACACTCCGGAGGAAGCATAATCTTCGGAAATAAAAGCAAAGGAAATGTGATAGCTATGGGAGAGATTTCTTCCCTGAGGAAGAACTGTGTCTATCAAGTTTTGCAGAAGCTTCCATCTTATGGCACATGAGGTTTGGTCATACAAGTATGAGGCTGCTGCACAAACTCCATCAGATGGAATTGGTAGTTGGCTTACCCAAGGTGAAAAGCACATTTGATCAAGTGCCTTGTCCACAATAACGGTAAGGAACACCTGGGTAAGTTCGATGCTCGGAGTGATGAAGGAGTGTTCGTTGGATACTCCAGCCATAGCATGGCTTACAAAGTCTACAACCAAAGGCTAGAACAAGTTGAGGAAAGTGTGCATGTAAGATTCGATGAGACGGTGATGGCTGGTCACCTAATACAAGATTCCTCAACTACGACTATACTAGATGCTGGGGAGCTCCAGTTTGTCGATGAGTTAGACCCTGGCTGGCAATCTCCACCAGCACCCACTGCTGACATACCTCATGTGGATATCCAGCACGTAGACGAAGCACTACCAAACGATCAGGTAGAAGATGGTGAGATAGCTGATCCACCAGATGGATATGACAGCGATGACCATGCGGTGGAAACTGATGAAGAGCTTCCCGCCGAGGAAGAAGAGAGTGTTGCTAACCCCGAGGGGGAACTCAGAACAGCACGCTATGGATGAGCGGTTCATCGACCAGCAGACTGGGAGACTACCAGTGCTACATCTCTCAGGAACAGGTAGACCTTAATGTTTTATGTCATTTCTGTGGATTTGCATCTTTTGTTTCTCTTGCAGAACGAAAGACCGTAGCAGAAGCGCTTAAAGACCCAGAATGGGTCAATGCCATGCAAGAGGAGATGCACCAGTTCGAAAAGAACAAAGCCCGTCTGGTGGCCTACGCAGATGCTGATTATACCAGCTGCAACAGACAGAAAGTCTACGTCAGGGATGGCACAACTCCTTGGACCATGCCTGATATCATGGGGTCCAAGAAGCAGTCCTCCATTGCTTCATCCACCGCTGAGGCTGAGAATATCGCAGTTGCTGCTTGCTGTGCACAACTGCTATGGATGAAACAACAGCTAAGTGATTTTGGTGTTAATCTTGAATGTGTTTCAATTCTATGTGATAACACTAGTGCCATTAACATTTCTAAGAATCCAGTGCAGTTTTCACGTACTAAGCATATAGAGATTAGGTATCATTTCTTACGTGACTGTGTGGAAAAAGGCACCATAGCCATGGAATACTGCAGAACTGAGGAGCAGATTGCAGACATCTTTACGAAAGCACTGCACAGGGAGCCCTATGAGAAGCTAAGGCTTGAATTAGGTATGACATCCCTTACCTAGTCTGTATTCCATGTTAGATTTCTCCAATGATTGGCTAGACTAGGTTGCATGCTAAGCTTCCATGGTATGGAGTTGCTGCTTATGAAATTGAAAACTGTGTGAAAGTTTCTCTATGACTTCACCTTGCATGCTTGATAAATAAGACTACTGGATAGCAGAACCTGAGCATGACACAAAATTCTTTGTAGCCCAAAAGAGACTTCCTATTTTGAACCCTCAATACATGCCAAGGAAGTACTCTAAGACCAACCCAAACCTATAATGTGTGGAGACTAATTGTTGATTGTTTAGCCCCTTGATTATGAAACATCACATATCTTTTGCTATCTCCACACAACATGAAATTGCTTTGATTTGACTTGGTGAACTGTTTGCTTCGTGAATAAAGTGGTGGTTTTATTGTACCTCTTGGGTAAACCTAAAGCACCACAACCTTTGTGAAAACCATGAGACAAAACCGGGGCTATTCTCTAACTGGTACAGACTGGTTCAATCAGTGGATATGGACGGTTCAATAAGCAAATGATGGTGAGTAACAGATGAAAAGGTTAAATGCATCCCAGCTGTAAAGTAGAAAATTGAAGCACTTATGGAGATTGGACTGAACAAACTGCAGAGCAGATTGCCATAATCACATGTGAAGATGAAACAAGCCAAAAGGCGTGTAGTCAAAGAAATTAAGCAGTTTTTCTCCCAGCCGGACAAGTGGCAGCAATCCACACAAATTGGGGAGTTATGAGGCAGATGGCAATTACTTTTTGAAATTGGAAGGAAGTTATCTGTGCAATTGGTTCAGTGAATCCAAAAATCAAATCTTCAAAGATATGATGTGCCGTTTGGAGGGTTGGTGGCTGCCAGCAAGAAAAGAAGTTGAAGGTGCTACATTGATGTCGATTAGAATGACCTGTATGGAGAGAAGTAAAAGCTGCGTCTGCAGCACAGTCATCATCACTGCGTCGCTTCGGACATGATGGCTGATGGTCTTTATGGCGTGGAAAAACAGCAAGGTCTTGATATTTGAACAATCTAAAGCAATCAGGGTTTTAAATACCTGCAGATGGCCATGTGGCAGCAAACTGTGAAGTGAATTCAAAATATGGAGTTACGAGGCAGTTTACTCTTTCTTTAATTCTGGATTTGGAAGCAGATTTAAAGGTGCAATATTTGGAATGTTAAAAATTCAATCTTGCGAGATTTGAGGATGTAGCCGCTAAGGGATCTGGTCGCTAGCAAACAAGGTCCGCCATTCCTCAAGCTCCTAAGGAAGAGTGTACGAACCAAGAAAAGGACCAGGTTCCATGGCAGAGGAGCGAACTATGTCAGAGGAGGGTGATGAGAAGGTTCTGGAAAGGAGATCCGTGGTGGCGGAGTTGGTAATCGATAGGGAGTTTCTGGCTACACACCAGCTGGTGGAGTTGTCTTTAACTTTCAGGATTTCCTCCTGATTGACAAGTTAAGAGCCAAAGAGCCTATCAGCCTTCCCAAGCAGATTTTACAGTATATGAAATACTGCGCTGCGAGTAATAAGCATGGATTAACCTACCCTGGATTTGTGAAGAAATTTTTGAGCCATCTTGGCGTCTATCAGCCAGAAGTAGAGAGTGTAATATCTACGGCTCTTGATATAGTGACCTTTGATAATATCAACGGGAAGTTTGATGCTGAAAAGGGATGGCAGAATGCTCGGATAGTCACTACGAATCTGGAAAGAGACTCAAATGTGCAGTTTCTTTTGGAAATTAAAAATTAAATCTTGCGAGATTCTAGGATGCCGATTGAAATTCAAATTGAAAAAAGAAATTTCTAGGGCTTCTCACAGTATAAAGAAGAGAAGCAAAGGTGGATCTTGGCATCCATCAACCAGAAGTGGAGAATGTTATGTCTACAGTTCCTGGTATGGAGGCCTTTGACAAATTGGCTGGACGGTTGATGAAGCCATGTGATGGTAGAATGCTCAGATAACCACCCCACAACCAGCTGCACCTCAGGAGGTTGATCCTCTGGAACAGCATCCGTTGCATCCGGATGAGGGGTCACCGGCCGTGATTGAGGCTTTGCAGAGGCTATCTGGAAAGGTGGACTTGTTGACTTAGAGAGTGGCTCGTCTAGAGTCGTTGATTGAGAAGGAGGCGAAGGAGTCTGATGTTAGCTGGGTGACGGAGCTGCGTACTAAGCTTGAAGCTCTTGAGTCACTGCCTACCCTGGTCAAGGAGATTGAAGAGTCTGCCAAAATCAATATGATTCGTGTGACTCAGATCAGAGAGGAGATAGGGGAGATGAATCGACAGTTGAGGTTCGTGGGCACAGAACTGGTTGACCAGTTGAAATCACTGGTGAAGGATTAGCCCAGGGTCTGTCTCGTGGTTGCCCCTTCCTTTTAAAATCCCCACCTCACTTGCCTTATTATTGTTGCAATCTTTCTTCGTTGTCATGCGTCATGTCTGCCTGATAGTATTTGCATTTTCTGCCTGCTATGTGTGTCCCTTAGGGAACTTTTACCTGTTAGAAAATGAAGTATGCAGTTCTCTTCCATTACCTGGGTATATTAACTTGCGACCTTTTTAATGATGCCAAAAGGGGGAAGATAACATGAGTGCACCACTTGAGGGGGAAGTCACTCTGAAATTCAAATCTAATGCCTATTTAAGGGGGAACTGTTGTGGGTTCGTAAAAGTGTCTGTCTAACAGAAACTGACTGAAAAAATCTATCTGCTAGATTAGTGATGAATCTATCTGATAGATTAATGATGATTTGAATTACCTGTGATGGATTTCTGTTTTATTGAAGAAGTGTTTGTCATCATCAAAAAGGGGGAATTTGTTGGAACCCATAGGTTTTGATGATCACAAACACTTAGCTAATGTGTTGCCTAAGTGTGCAGAAATCCATGGACAGATTTGTTGATGCAAGTTTCAGGTGAGGAAACGCAAGCATACGAACATTGATTAAAGTTTGAAGTTGGGACGATCGAATTGCGGTTCAAGAAGATTCGAATTGAACCAATCAAAGAGCCTTGAGAACCACGCAACTAGGGCGAGTTGTCGTGTTGAGATCGAAGATAATTCGTGAAGATTAATCACAGATTTGGAAATCAAGAGGATGATATCTGTTTAGCAGAATATGGAGAAGAATATTCTACAGATCAGTATGGCAAGCTCTGTTTAGTGGATAAACAGAAGATTCGAGAAGAAGTCTTGTTTTATGGACTAAAATCCATTAGGGTTTGGAAAGTTGGGCTGGGCCAGAGCATTGGGCCCGGATAGCAAAACCCTATATAAGGATGTAGGGTTTGACAGATGGGGTGTGGATGCTGGGCGGCGGATTTCCAGAGAGAAGAACTGCTGCTGCCTTTTGGAGATACAACTCTTGCATAAGAAGAGGAGCAGCACCGCCAGCATTGCACGCACTGAGACGTAGAGTTCTCTTGTGAAGAACGGAGCGACTGCATTCCAGGAGAAGGATTGCTGAAGGCGCACACATACACGGAGGTTTGAAGCTCGAAATCGATTATTCCATCCGATTGAGTAGAGGTCATCAAATAGAATCTGTGTGATCTAGTTTGTAAACCCTACAAGTATATCGGGAATAAAGAGTAATCGGATTTCGGAAATCCTTTCAGTGGAAACTGAAAGGTAGTGGTTTTGCCTTATCATAGTTTTGATAAGGTTTTCCACTATACATCCGCGTGTAGTATTTTCTGTTGTTACTTTTCTGCATTATCATTCCGCTGCTAAACTGAACATCAAACGGAAAACAACCTAAAAACAACTCTTAACTTCCGTCTGATAGTTTATTGTATTTTGCTAACACTAATCGATCCAACAAATATGTCAGCACATATATTTGCTTCTCTTTGGATTAGGTTCAGACTCCAAAACATGTTCTTCTCAAATTTGAAGCAACAACTGGCCAGTTGAGGAACCATTTGCTCCCCAAAACCAGGACTTTGCATGACTATCTTTCACAACACTGCACAATCCATTTCAAAGATCACTTTACTGAGGCTTACCTCTTCTGCTAGCTCCATCGCCCTGTGTAATGCCCACAACTCCACTTGAAAGCTTGAGTCGACCTCTCCTATATTTATCGCTTGAACAAAGTATATAACTCCAGTGTCATCCCTACAACAAATGCCAATCCCTGCCTTCTTTGACTCTAGGTTCCATAATTGAGACAAAGCCTCTCTTAGGTGCTAACCAGTTTCTTCCTTCACTCAACACTGTAACTGCTAATTTTTGCACTGAATTGAATCACTGCCATCCCTTCTGAAAAGTAGTCCTGGCCGCCACTATTGGATTTTTTCCCCTCCTTGCACCCTTTGATTTCTGTTGTACCATATTTGTCTTGCTCCATGCAATATGAAACTCAATTCTAGCGAGTGATAGTTAAACACACAATACCATAGCCAATCACCAGGATATGTAAAGATGCCTCTAGGTTTCTCCAGTAGCCTCCATACTTGCTTAGCCAACAATTCATCATTAAACGTAGCCAAATCTCTGAACCTAAGTCCACCTTCCTCTTTCCTTTCTACATAACTTATTATATATTTACATCAATAAACTCTTTTCCCATCTCCCTTACTACACCACCAAAATTTGGATTAAACCATGTCCAACGCTACGTACGCCAATAAATCTGCACATTCATTAGCCTCCAGAAGGACTAAGCTCACATTCCAATCTAAATTCAACTTTTACTCTTCTGGAAACAAAGGTGCCTATGACACCAAACAGCTTTTGCCGCTGATGCACTCAAATATCACCTTTGTATACTCTTCCTACTCAATTAATACCATAACTCTTATGCAATGCTCAATGCTCCGCCTCATCACCAGAATGTACTCCCTCCCTGAATTGCGCATCTACCAAACCAAACAAACTGATCCATTTTCATCTCTACAGTAAACTCCCATTCCAGCCACTCATCACAAGCTACATTAACATTAAAATTACCAAATACTTTTATCAAGGGACACGCCAAATACATCCGTCAGTCAGTCGACACAAGCTTGTCTCTGCAAATGAAGAATTGACAATTTTCGGGGTTATTAACCCATTTGCCCCTCTTTCAAACTCAAATCACCCCTTTACCCTCTTTCAAACTCAAATAATCATAATGTCCCTTTTTTTACATTTCCGGTTTCCCCAAAACCGGGAATGTCAATTTTTAATTTTTCCTCATACCGGGAACATAAATAAGGATTACGTGGCCGGAGTTTAGGGCATGCGTGGACGAAACGTGGTCAAAAAAAGGGGCATGTTTTGATACATTCCCGGTTTGAGGGAAACCAGGAATATTAAAAATTGACATTCCCGGTTTTTGGAAACCAGGAATATTAAAAATTGACATTCCCGATTTTGGGGAAACCAGGAATGTAAAAAAAGGGGCATTCTGATTATTTGAGTTTGAAAGGGGGTAAATGGCTGATTTGAGTTTGAAAGAGGGGCAGTCTAGTGTATAATTGTTAGTACCTCAGTGGATTGATGATGACAACACTACGTTCTTTAACCTCTAAGTTAAGTGTACATGTTCAAGAACTTATGACATCATGAGAGGTACTGGAACCTGCGGAGCATGGTCAACAATCAAAGTCAAAGAAGTAGCCGTTGCATTCAGTTCGAGAAGATCGTGGAACAAGTACACACAAAGCGGTTGAGAGCATATCGCGAAGCACAGCAGCTCGTGGAGCTGAAGGACCAAGTCTTGGGTTGTTCCGAGATTTGCGGACTGGAACCCAGGGAGAAAATTTCGGCAGTTGTAACCACGTGGAGAGCACAACGAGTGGAACCACAACCGAACGTGAGCATATCATGGGAGATAACCGTTGAAGACCAACAAGACTTAGAAATACACATCAAACCAAAGAGACAAGTGCGCCCGAACATTACGAAGTTGCTTTTCACTTGGAGTTCTGCAAACACTAGAGCGTTAGTGAGATTTGAGAGCTCAGCTGTGATAGCGGTGAAGGCAAGTCAGGATTGGACAAGCTCAGGTACGGAGACCTTCGGCAAGCTTGTTCGGGAGACTACAATACCGATCTAGGATTGGTAGGGCTGTAAGTAGTTTCCAGATTTGTGATCGTAGTAGCTGTTGCTATTGCATGTGTACAAAGTATAAGTATTTTGTACAGTCTATTTATCAATAAAAGGATATTTAGACAAATCAGTTTCCGCTTCATTATATTAAGTTCCAGAACCTGCAGGCGTAAACTAGGTTCCTAACAGTTCTTAGTTTAGCTTTAACACTAATCAGCGATCCTATCAATAACCCCAATTTTCGCAGGATTAAAGCCATCTAACCAACAAATTCCTGTTAAACCACATGTGTCACTATTATCCCCAATTCCACATATGAAAAATTTGAAAGCACAAAACCATAACCAATCACCAGGTTCAGTAATTTAGAGCTTGAAATTCAGAATCAGTGATTGAATTCGTTGCGTTTCAAAATTGGAAATATAAACAAAAATTGGGAAATATTATTTTATTGGACGCGTTTAAATTTAACTTCCCGTCCTTTAAATATCCATACTAAATTTGTATCAGTAAGCGGCAACCGTGTTCTTCTTCTTCTGCTTCCCCTGATCCCTACTTATAAAGAGTCAAGAGAATTAGATCTTCTTGCCTACTGTGATGGATCATGGGAAAAGGATGACAATGCTTCCGGCTTTGCTGTCTTGTTCAAAGACAGTAGAACCATTAACAATGTTTTTGCAGGTTATAGCAGCAGTGCAGGAGGATGCGGAGGGCCTGGCCATTTTGCAAGCTATGCGGATAGCGGAATCCATGGGAAATACAAAGGTGGTGTTGCTTGGAGGCAATATTGGTGATTCAATACTCGAGTGGAAGCCTCAGAAAATTGGGCGTGGAAGTGTTTCACATACTTAAGAGACTTTCAAAGAATGGAGTATTGAGCATGTTATGCGCGAAAGTAATAGAGCTGCGGACTGGGGCATGCTGACTACGCAAGAGCCAACAAATGGGAATGGAGATTTTCGTCCACATTACCAATTATCTGCGCAAATGCAGTATCACTGATCTCTTGTGGCGAGGATGGTTAAAAAGTTATTTTGTGCGTTGAAGGAGCTCAAATTGGATGTGTTTTTGTTTGCTCAGATGTGCTTTATGCACGTGTGTCTGAGGTGACTAAAGAAGAGGATTTCTACTGGTTTTCGTTGAGTCTTGTTTTTTTATGTCTTGTCTTTATTAGTTGGTTTTGTATTGATAGTAGTTTTTGCAATTTTGTCTTCCTGGTGTTTCCATTTTGTTAACAGCAGGTTGTTTCGGTTGTCGTAGTGAGTCTCTAGTTTGCAGGTGTTTTGTGCGTGAGTTTGGGTCGTAGTTTAGCTTTGTACCAGTAGGTCCTCTTGTTTGTGTTGTCTAGTGTTTGGGGCTGTATTTTAGCACCTATTTTGATATATATAACACTTTAGTTTCCTGCAGCCACTTATTCCAAAATATATTAGAATGAATTATAACAAAAAAATCAAAAAAACAATGCTACAGCCATTAAAGCATTAATGATTAAACGCAGTAACGCAGATTTATCGCAACAGTCTCAGCCGACTTCTTTCTTCCGTCAATTTCACCATCAATCACCGCGCATTCAATCCCAATCGACGCATTCAAACCCAAAATCAGCTCAAGACAGATCAATTTTTCCGGCAGAACCGCAGGTAATTTTCGCCAACAGCAGCCGCAACTTCCGGACAGTACGCCAAACAATCGTGCAAAAAGCATAAGGTGAGATTTCAAACATCCGTGCAACGACGAACCAGCAAAACCAGATCTGAGGCGATTGTTGCTGGGGCATCGGGTTTGAAAACGTGGCTGAGACCGGAAGGTCGCGCAACGGAGAGATCGAACTAGAATTAACAAAACGAACGAGTAAACGACCATCTTCTTCGGCCAGCTACAGCAGCATATTCGAATTTAGCCGAGACAAGGTGAAACGACAACTTTGTTTGCTCGAGTGCTTTTCTGAGCCAAAACCGAGGTAGGAACATCTGTCACTTGGGAGGAGCTGTTACAGGGCGGTTACCAACGGTTCGTACCGGCAGTTTTCAGCGGTTACTAGAGCGGTTCCGGTAATTCATGGCGGCGGTAGGTCAAGTACGTGATGAATTTTTAGTGCAACGGAGAATGAAGATCATATGTATATTTAATTTAAACAGTAAACATATCATAGTATGGTGAACTAACACAAAATTGGATGCGACTGATCCCTATTGTCAGATGTATTTCATATACCGAGTATCGTAATACCTCCTTATATTTATGTTAATAAAGCATTGAATTGATCTGACTTGATTCTATTACCTTCACTTGAGTTCTTCTCAGGAACATTGTAGCGGAAACTTTCAGTTTCTTCGCCCGACCTTAATAAGCCAGAATTATTTGACAGAAAATAAGACTGAAATCGATACGTGAAACTGGGGATCATTACCCATTTATAGCAGTATTTACATAACTGCTATAAGTTTTTCATAATTACGAATCATTCCCCTCAAAAGAAATGTATTTACGAACTGATATCTACACATATGTTTAATATTCTATGATCACCTTAATTTATATACTCTAAAACCAAATAGATCACTTTAATATTGACTTATAAACCATGACATCTTAAACTATTTACATTATGATCCAAATATTATATTAAGATAATCTAACAATAAAATGTATATTTATCCACAGAACTAAATATCCCATATACACCAAAATATAAACGATCAGTAGTTAAATGTATGGTACTTGTTATGGCTATGCAATTTATATGCACGATAATTTACGGGTACAAAACATTGTTTGTTATATACAAGCTAACCATCATCTTTCTGTTGTGTTTGCAAGTGGTCTTCATTCCTCCCAGCCAGCTAGAGGAAGAGTTGAAGCTCAGTGGATTAAAGATTCATAAGATATTTCCTTTTGGTGGCAAGAAGGTGTTAATCCATTTTTTTTCAATGGATGATCTGGAGGTTTGCCTCTCAGGGAGCTTCTCGGCTTTAAGTAGAAGGTTCTCAAGTATTCAAAGATGGAAAGAGGAGGTCCCTTCTAGGCTTAGGTCAGTGTGGTTGAGCATCATAGGGCTTCCCTTCAAAGCTTGGAGTGAGGCGAACTTACAGAAGATAGTTGAACCCTTTGGTTATTTTTTGAAGATGGAATTAAAGGATTTCCAGGAATCGGGCTTGGAGAGGGCGAGAGTGCTGGTAGAAACGAAAAGGTTGGACAGAATTTTCGAGGTAATTGAAGCAGTGGTAGGAGGTCAGGTTGCTGAAACTGTGATTTGCGAAGAGTGCTATTTTAATGGTAGGGAAACGGAGTGGAAGGTGGTGGAGTCGTCAACTGAAGGGGAGGAAGATTTTCTAAACTGCTCCCTTAACGAAGATCAGGCTTGGAAGGGCCGGCAGCAGTGTATGGCGGAGCATGGTGGGGATCGGGATAGGGCCTCAGCGCAGGGCAGAGTTCGTCACTGGGAGTCGGACGGGGACTTGAGTTGTCGGGACTCTGGTGTGGCCAAGTCTAGCTCCCATGGGCTAGAGAGGCAGGACTCGTTGGAGGCTCGCCAATTAGGGTCAGAACCTACTATTGGGGTGGAGGCTCCTTTTAATCGGGGAGCAGGTGTTGATAAGGAGTCTGGGAAGTCGTTTTCAAACAGGGAGGAGGTAGAGTGTAGTTGGGATGCTACGCTGAGTTCTTATTTGCAGCGAAAGGTTCTCAGGAGTGAGGGGATGGAGCCTTATGAGCAGCGGGGGACAGGCTTGAGCTTGCCTTGCCTTGGGGAAGAGGGAATGGGCTGTGAGCAAGCTCCTGGCGAAAGTGATGATTCGGTTCATAGCTTTCAGGCCGTGGACGCGGCAGTTGACGTCATCTCTCAGGAAGACGAGTTTGTCAGGCGCCTCGAAAGTGTTGAGGGCGTGTCGAGGAGGATGGTCAACCGGAAAATGAGTTCGGTTTCGGATTTCGATGATTCAGCTCATTTATCCTTAAAGGCTGTGAAAAGAAAAGTAGCAAAGGAGAAGGGAGCTTCAAAGAGGCAAAGAAGGAAGAAAAGGGCAGATTTAAATCGTCTCAAAAAATCTTACTTAGAGGTATTGGAAAAGAGTAACAAGCCCATCCAGATGTCTGATGTAGAAAGACAATTAGAAATGGAAAGAGGAGTGGATAAAGAAGGGAGGAAACTGATTCAAAGGAAGGAAACAGAGGCTAAAGAGAAAGAGGACATAAGTTATCAAAGGAGGAAAAAGCTTCGTGTTGCAGGATCCGTTCACTCCCCGGAAGTGGGTCCAGGCCTAGGCCTTATGTCTAGTGTAGAGGTGCAAGAAGACGAGGAAGAAGAAAGAAGAAGGCTAGTTAGAAAGGAGGCCGAGTACACTTACCATTTAGCATCAAGATTGGGGATCAAAGGCAACTTACCTGAGGAAGAGATGATTCAGATTTTTGTGAATCTTCATAATGAATGAAGGTAACCAGGCGAGGAGTGTAGAGTTGAGTAAGCTATTCAGAGTTGCTTAGTAGATGTCAGGGTGTTTTGCTAGCTATTAAGGCGAGGAGTGTAGAGAGGAGCAGCCCCTTCCGATCATTATTAGAGAAGGCAGTGGAGGCCAGTTCTGGGAAACCTCAAGCTTTGAGCGAGTTTTTTGATGGTTTTTGAGAGTAGAGGTTTTAGTAGCAGGGGCTCTTAATCGTTTTCCAGTGTTTGTTGTTTAGTGCTTGATTTTCAGAGTTTGTTGTTAGCAGTTGTTGTGTTTAGCTGTTCCAGTGTTGTGTTTGCCTGTCTCCAGGCTTTGTTTGTTGCTGTTTCGGTGGCTCTAGTCCACTTATGAATCAAAAAAAAAACTGTCAGGCAAAGGGAATCAGAAGAAGCTATAACTTACAATAGACATATATCGGCAAATGAAATATTATTCATGCCTCATGAATTTTTTGTTCTTCAAAAAACGCAATTTTGATCTCTGCGTTGCCCATGATGAACTCCATAGCACCAGCTCCTACACCATATAGAATGAACAATGCCAGGATGAAGACATGCAAAGAACCAATCTCGGAATGCAAACAAACATGAGCAATACAGGTCACAAATGACTAAAATAAATGACATGCCTAAGGTATATAATAAAGTGGAACACAGTACATTCCATAAGGATTGCAGACCTGCAGGGTAAACACTAAACAGGTAGCATCGAATGAGATAGTATAGGGCCTTTTACGAAGGCCAAACTACTTGTTCGAAATGAAGAATCAACCTTGCTTCAAAATTTAATTTGAATATAAATATTATTTAATGATTTATGTAAATTAAATTCGAATATAAATTTTATTTAATATTTATAGCATTGAAATAAAATAATAAAAAGTTTTTGTGCGACAATTTTATAGTTATAGCTAACATTTATCATCTCATTTTTATGGGACAAACATAACTAACGTCGTATAAGAATTTAACTTCACGCGATTAGTGCTACTTTCTGTTGTCGAGTAAACATTTTGCTACTCCGATTTCGCGACTGATTTCACGCGACACTGTAACAATCGCATAAAGTGTATGGGACTTATTTAGCACTTTATGCGACGGGGAAAAAAATGTGTCCTAGGATGTAAATTGGTATAGTTTAACAATGATTACAGCTTTAAGAATATAGTGAGGGATTCAATGAAAAAGAAATCACTTAAAAGATAATCTACAAGCAACACTTTCCTCACTTCAACTACATTGCCTTTCCCGTTTCTAACAGTCCATTTGCTAATCTCCATAATCAAAATACATCGACATTTAAATTCAAATTTTGGTCACAATAAAGCAATCTCACAATCTTCATAGCCAAAATAGCTGAGAAATAAGGAGCCCAGGTAAACTCTCTACATCCACTCACAACAACAATCTTCCATACTCAATTCAAAATCCCCATTGATCCACATTTAAGACCACCAACAAAACCTAATATCAAAAACTGTAAAATTAAAGAGGTGAAAGATTGTTGTGAAATTCTGTGTATTTGATCTATCGGATTACATGGCTTTATATATACAAGAGATTCAACAAACCTAACCATTGTCCTCCATTATCTACGGCACTAACAAATTATCCCAACAAACACCACAATATGAGAGCAGAATGATGACTAATTTAATCCCCTAAGAAGTAGCAATCAGTTGGTTTGTTACCCCCGACAAGATCAAGGTCGGGACGAACTTGGATCAACTTGGTACGAAGAAAAGAAACGCGATCTTTCCCAAGTGGTTTGAATATATCTGACAGTTGATCAACAGAGGACACATGAGTGATATGTAGGTCACCAACTTCGACTTGTTCTCGAACAAAGTGGAAATCAAGAGCTATGTGCTTGGATTGAGTACTTATAACTGGATTTTTAGGCATGAAGGTGGCACCAATGTTGTCACAAAGGATTGTTGGAGGCTGTCGGATATTGGCGTGAAGATCTCGAAGAAGCTATCTGATAGGCTAAAGCACGATATTCTGCTTTCGTACTTGAGCGAGCAACAATATGTTGTTTCCATGATACCCAACTAATCAGGTTTGGTCCATGACACATAGCAAATCCATATTGAGACCTACTGTCATCAGAGTCGGAGACCTATCTAGCATCTGAATAAGCAAGAAGAGAACTAGCAGAGGTTGCTTGTGATGTGCAGTGCCTTTCAAATACCTTAGTATACATTTGACAGTCTGCCAATGCAATGAAGTTGGAGCATGCATATACTGACACACACATTTGACAGCATAGGCAATGTCCGGACGAGTGATAGTGGCATATTGAAGAGAGCCAACAATCTGGGGATACAATTTTGGATCAGAGAAAGGATCACCCTGTAATGTGAGACGGCTTAATGGATCTACAGGAGTAGAAATCGGCTTTGAGTCAAGCATCTTACTCCGAGCCAGAGCATCAAGAATATTGAAGGTTTTTGAAGCAATTGCTGGTGCAGGGGATTTCGTCGGTAAAGGCTGAAGAGTTCGTTGCTGTTTGGAGCTCTGTCCGTTGCTGAAGGTACATTAAGTGGGACGATGTCGTTTTGTTGAAAGCCGACTTTCGCGCGCTGGATTGCCGTCGCTGATCCGTGGCTAAAGCTTCGATCAGCCAATCAGATTCAAAGATCGTTCGCGCGCAGATCCATCCGCATCCGACGTCCGAAGATCAATCCATCTAGCGTGATCCAACGGCTGCTGCTCGTCTCTCCCATACGGATATAAGCTCAAGCAGAACTCAGTTAGGGTTTATCCTGTACTCGTATTCTCTCCGCAAATTCTCTCATCTCGTTCTCTCTTCGATCAAGATAGCATAGGGCTTCTGTTCGAGTAGTATTGCCGACTATACTAGTGAGTTCAATCGTGAGGATAGTGTGCTCAGCTGTGAGTAGCACTGGTGCGAAGAGTGTGTAATCGAGATTCATATTCCGGCGCGTTTGTGGCGATTCCGACGACAGAACTAGTGCATACCGAGCCTGAGTCGCTCAACGTGGATTAGGCACGAAAGTGTTGAACCACGGGCCTTAAATCCGGTGTGTCATTTTCTTATTGTTCAATCTCAATTTCTAGGGTTCTTGGCTTGAATAGGGAATTGACTGATAAATTGGATTAATTAGGACTGCTAATAGATATCAAAACCCTACAGTGGTATCTAGAGCTTGGCTATTACAGTCCTGTTTTGCACTACTCTGTCTTTTGATTTGGTTCTTGGACTTTATTGTCTTGCAAGGAATCATGGTGAATGGGAGATTGGAGATCACCGCCTATGATGGCAAGGGTGACTTCAAGGTGTGGGGAATGAAGATGAGAGCCCTGCTGTCACACCACAAGTGTCTCATTGGTCTTGAAGAAAAGGCAGACTTGTGGAGTGAAGATCAAAAGAAAAGAAAAGGTGAAATAGATGAGGAGGCATTTAATCTGATTATACTTAGTCTTTCTGACAGTATAATCAGAAAGGTTAGTGATTGCAAAACTCCTATTGAATTATGGAAGAAATTAGAGGAATTGTTTGCAAATCAAATGGCACCTAACCTTGCATATCTAAGAGCCACATTGTATGCCTTTAAAATGGATGCCTCTAAATCTATTGATGAAAACCTAGATGAGTTCCTGAAAATTATTATTCTGCTAAACAACCCTAAAGAAACCATTGATGAAACAAGCAAGGTTATGATCTTGATGAACTCACTTCCTGATACTTATCAAGTTGTTAAAGATGCTTTCCAATATTCTGGTCTTGTTCCCCCCTTAGATCAATTCTGTAATGCTTTAAGGACTAGGGAAAATGAATTGAAGAATGCTAAATCAAAAACAGGACATAATCTGTTTGCTAAGGGTAGATTTCAGTCTGGTCAGGCTAATAGAAAAACTAACAGTTCTAATAACAATAAGCCTAAGACTGAAAAGAAAGAAAATGGTAAAGGCCAACAACAAAAGGAAACTAGAAAGTGTTTTTTCTGTGGTAAAACTGGTCACCTAAGGAAAGATTGCACTAAGTTTATTGCTAGAAACCAGAACAATAATGCTTGTGAAACTAACATTGCAACTGCTGCAAATCAGAAATGTGACATGCCTGAGGCTTTGACTGTTTCTGATAGATCTATTGAAAATCAATGGATCCTTGATTCTGGTTGTTCTTTCCATATGTGCCCTGCTATTTCCTGGTTTCTTGATATTGCTGATGCACCTGCTGAAAATGTGCTAATGGGTAATAATAATGTTTGCAAAGTAATTGGCATTGGAACTGTGAAGCTAAATCTTGAAAATGGAA
The DNA here is from genome assembly GCA_033675395.1 of Rhodiola chrysanthemifolia. Taxonomy (NCBI): domain Eukaryota; kingdom Viridiplantae; phylum Streptophyta; class Magnoliopsida; order Saxifragales; family Crassulaceae; genus Rhodiola; species Rhodiola chrysanthemifolia. The sequence goes on from CM066204.1 coordinate 39,244,377, forward strand.
AAGAAATCTTGTTAACCAAAGTTAGATGTGTACCAGGCCTTAGAAGGAACCTTATTTCACTAGGCACTCTAGATGATAATGGCTGTGAATATAATGCTTGTAATGGTGTGTTAACAGTTAGCAAAAATGGCAGACCTGTCTTAACTGCATCTAAGCATAACAGCCTGTATATTCTAAATGGTACACATGCTATACCTGAGGTTAATACTGCTAACAAAGAAATGCAGGCTAAGACTGATACCATAAGATGGCATCTCAGATTGGGACACATCAGTCAAAAAGGCCTGACTGCCTTAAGCAATCAAGGTATGCTTGGACAAGGTAAAATCACTGGAATAGAATTCTGTGAAATGTGTATTCTAGCTAAGCAACATAGGCTAAAATTCACTGCTGGTACTCATTGTTCAAAGAGCATCCTAGACTATATACATGCTGATTTATGGGGGCCAGAACTGCATGAAACTCATGGGGGAAATAGATATTTTCTGAGTATAATTGATGATTATTCTAGGAGGGTATGGACCTACTTGTTGAAAACTAAAGATGAAGCATTCTTAAGGTTTAAAGACTGGAAAACTTTAGAGGAAAACCAGACTAGTAAAACTGTTAAGGTGCTAAGAACTGATAATGGCTTGGAGTTCTGCAATCATGTGTTTGATTCCTATTGTAATGAACATGGTATATTGAGGCATAGAACTGTAAAACACACTCCCCAACAAAATGGGGTGGCTGAGAGGATGAACAGAACTCTGCTGGACAAGTTAAGAGGGCTGCTGCTCACTTCAGGTCTCCCCAAGTCCTTCTGGGGTGAGGCCTTGAGTACATCAGCATACCTCATTAACAGATGTCCTAGCAGAGTTCTCGACCTCAAATGCCCCATGGAACTCTGGTCTAATAAGAAACCTGACCTAAGTAATCTTAGAGTGTTTGGTTGTGCTGCATATGCCCATGTTAAGGATGGTAAACTTGATGCTAGAGCTGTTAAATGTATTTTTCTTGGTTATCAACAGTAGCAGGGGACTAAGGGGTATAGGTTGTGGGAGTTAGGGGTGAGAGGAGTGAAAACCCTGATTTCTAGAGATGTTACCTTTAATGAGAATAGCTTCCCATATAAGGAGAAACATCCCAGCCCTGATAGAGCCATCCCTGAGCCTGCCACACCCAGTAATGCCATTCAGGTGGAGTTGCCTGATCCCATAGAGCCTGCTGTCCCCCCTGAACCTGACCATGAGGATGACCCAGCCCCCGCCCATGATGCCCAAGTAGATGAGCCTATAGAGCACCCTGAAAATGAGGGAGAGGTGGAGCATTATGAGCAAACAGAACAAGAGACCTTGAACAATTACATGTTGGCTAGAGATAGGGAGAGAAGGGAGCCTAGACCACCTGCTAGGTATGGATATGCTGACTTAGTGTACATAGCCTTAGTAGCTGCTAGAGAGGTATCCCACCCTGAGCCAGAAACCTACCAAGAAGCCATGAGATCCAAGGATAGGATAAAATGGCTGGATGCCATGAAGGATGAGATGAACTCCCTAGAAACCAATAAGACCTGGACCTTAGTTAAAAAGTCAGAGGGTAAGAAAATAGTGAAGTGTAAGTGGCTTTTGAGAATTAAGGAAGGTCAGAATGAGGCAGATCCTCCTAGATATAAGGCTAGATTAGTGGCCAAAGGGTTTACTCAAAAGGAGGGAGTGGATTACACTGAGATTTTCTCACCTGTTGTTAAATTCAAAACTATCAGAATAATGCTCTCCATGGTTGCAGTTTATGACCTTGAACTTGAGCAGATGGATGTGAAGACAGCCTTCCTCCATGGTGAGCTTGATGAGGAGATTTACATGGAGCAGCCACATAGTTTTGAAGACAAAAGGTACCCTGATCACATCTGTTACCTAAATAAATCCTTGTATGGCCTTAAGCAAAGTCCTAGACTCCGGTATATCAGATTTGATACTTATGTGTTGAGCCTTGGATTTGTGAGAAGTGATTTTGATGCATGTTTTTATTTTACTTAGCTTGATAATGACCCTGTTTACTTGCTCCTTTATGTTGATGATATCTTGCTCATTTCCAAATCTGTTAGTAAGATACAAAAGCTAAAAAAGGACCTAAGTAGGGAATTTGAGATGAAAGACTTAGGGAAGGCTAGGAAAATCCTTGGCATGATAATTGAAAGGAATAGAACTGACTGTTTCTTAAAAATACATCAAAGACCATATCTAGAAAAGGTTATAGCTAAGTATGGTAACATGAACAGTAAGCCTGTGAAAGTGCCTCTTGCTCCTCATTTCCTGTTAAGTAAGAGTCAGTCCCCAAAGACTGATTCTGAAATTGTGAGAATGGAAACTGTGCCATATGCAAATGTGATTGGTTCATTGATGTATGCCACGATTAGTACTAGACCAGATTTGTCTTATGTCATTTCACTGTTGAGCAGATTCATGTCAAACCCTGGCATGGATCATTGGTTGGCTTTAAAGCATGTTGTAGCTTATGTGAAGTCCACTTTGGATACTGGTTTGTGTTATTCTAAGAGAAAAGATGTGTTAGAACTTGTTGGGTATGTGGATGCAGACTTTGGTGGAGATAGAGATTGTAGAAAATCTACAACTGCATTTTACTTTACATTTGGCATGAACTGTATTAGCTGGAAATCTCAAATGCAATCTATTGTTGCTATGTCCACAACTGAATCTGAATATATTGCTTTGAGTGAATCAGTTAAAGAAGCTATGTGGTTAAAAGGGATGTTAGCTGAATGCAAATTGTGTGATAACAATCCCATTGTATTTTCTGATTCTCAGTCTGCCTTATGTCTTGCTAAAAACCCTGTCTATCATGAGCGTTCTAAGCATATAGACATCAAGTACCATTTTCTTAGAGAGCATGTAGAAACTGGTGACATTAAGTTGTTGAAAGTTGGGACTGAGGATAATCCTGCAGACATGGGTACTAAGGTGATCTCAAGCACCAAGTTCAAGCACTGCTTGGACCTGTTGTTTGTAGGTTAGAGTGCGTGTTTGTGTTTTGCTGGTGGAGAGCGATAACTCAGGTTTGGTATGCACTAGTCCCCGGCGAGAAGGCTGCGGCGGAGGTAGCTGACCTGCCCTGGTGAAGTTGGTGCTCTGCTCAGGCAAATGCTTCAGGTGGAGAATTGAAGGTTTTTGAAGCAGTTGCTGGTGCAGGGGATTTCGTCGGTAAAGGCTGAAGAGTTCGTTGCTGTTTGGAGCTCTGTCCGTTGCTGAAGGTACATTAAGTGGGACGATGTCGTTTTGTTGAAAGCCGACTTTCGCGCGCTGGATTGCCGTCGCTGATCCGTGGCTAAAGCTTCGATCAGCCAATCAGATTCAAAGATCGTTCGCGCGCAGATCCATCCGCATCCGACGTCCGAAGATCATTCCATCTAGCGTGATCCAACGGCTGCTGCTCGTCTCTCCCATACGGATATAAGCTCAAGCAGAACTCAGTTAGGGTTTATCCTGTACTCGTATTCTCTCCGCAAATTCTCTCCTCTCGTTCTCTCTTCGATCAAGATAGCATAGGGCTTCTGTTCGAGTAGTATTGCCGACTATACTAGTGAGTTCAATCGTGAGGATAGTGTGCTCAGCTGTGAGTAGCACTGGTGCGAAGAGTGTGTAATCGAGATTCATATTCCGGCGCGTTTGTGGCGATTCCGACGACAGAACTAGTGCATACCGAGCCTGAGTCGCTCAACGTGGATTAGGCACGAAAGTGTTGAACCACGGGCCTTAAATCCGGTGTGTCATTTTCTTATTGTTCAATCTCAATTTCTAGGGTTCTTGGCTTGAATAGGGAATTGACTGATAAATTGGATTAATTAGGACTGCTAATAGATATCAAAACCCTACCAATATAGTTGTGTTAAGACAAAGTAATTCCGAATGGGGATCTCACAATCTGAATGCCAAGACAGTAGTTGAGATCACCGAGATCCTTGAGAGTAAAAGTATGATTCAAGTCTATAATGAACTTCTGCACCAGCTAAGAGTTACTACATGTAATGATGAGATCGTCAACATATAAAGGAATGTAAATGGTGGCAATAGCAAAAGAGTGTACAAATAGAGATGTGTCAGATTGACAAGCTCAGAAATCCCGTGTGATAAGATGTTGCTTGAGCTTACTAAACCAAGCTCGCGGTGCCTGTTTGAGGCCATAAAGAGCCTTGTGAAGACGACATACATGATTGGGACGAGAGGGGTCATCAAAGCCTTGGGGTTGAGCCATATACACCTCTTCCGACAAGTCACCATTCAAGAAAGCGTTGTTGATGTCCAATTGCCTGATAACCCATCATTGAGAAAGAGCAACTGAAATCACTAAGCGAATAGTGGTAGGCTTGATTATAGGACTAAACGTCTCAAACAAATCAACTCCTTTTTCATGGCTTAAACACTTGGCCACTAACCGAGCCTTGTATCGATCAATGGAACCATCCGACTTGATTTGGAGGATGAGGGGAGAAGGTGCTGGGTGAGGAGGTGCTGCCCTCCTCACCGCTGTACAGGCCCTTAAAGTAGCCAAGTGTGGCCCATAGAAGAGGCAACTAAGGTGTTCCAACCAGGAAATTGAGCAAGGAAAACACATTTTGTTTGTTGACTTGATAAAAATTCCAAGATGATCACTTGGTTTGTGGAGACATGAGATTGTTAGAGATTGGACAACATGTCCATTTTATAATTGTGATCTGTTTTTATTCTATTTAATGAAAATGATAATACTATTCCCTTTGTTATGGATTTTTTGGCAGCCATTACACTGTCAGTGGTTAACAATTGCTTCAGATTTGTGCTTTTTTCATTATGATCTGTTTTTATTCTATTTAATGAAGTGGTTAACAAGTTTGATGAGGTAATCTTGTCTAGTGGATTCAAGTTGAATTAATCTGACAAGTGTATTTACAGCAAAGTTTGATAACTCCGGCAATGGGGTAATCATTTGCTTGTATGTTAATGATATGCTGATTTTTGGTACTGACAAAAAATAAGTACGCCTCACCAAGGACTTCTTATCATCAAGTTTTGCTATAAAAGATATGGGAGAAACAGATGTGATTCTTGGCATTAGAATCAAGCCTCAGCACCAACGTGTTGCGAAAACCTCTCGCGGACTTCTCCCAGTCTTCCTCGTCGAGCGCTAACGTAATCTGGCCGCCGAATCTTTCCGCTAAAAGATTAATTAACGTAATTGCTTCAGATTTGTGCTTTCTTCATCATGAGCTGAATTTGAATTTGCATTTTACACAGCTAAAGCTAATGTCACTATGCTGTCGATAGGAGTTTATACCCAATTAATAAGGGAATCTATAAGACCATATGCACGGGTGGGAGATTTCAAGACGTCCTGAGCGAAATTTGGAGGACATCCTCTTCATTGAAGAGTAACAATATTTTTTTGTATTTCTGTGTTGCAATGACAATCCGCGGACGACTAAAAATTAATTATTAAAAAAAATTCCCACCAATTTGATCATATGTGAATTAACCTAGGAGACTGAATTTTCAGGTGATGATAATTTTGTATTACATGCACTAGTCTTACTGAAAGTAATACTATTTGCTTCTTTTGAGTTTATTACATTTGATGCTCGCATATGTGGGTTATTACAACTGCTGGTACAATTGGTGCCACTAGATGCCTTTGATTGAGTTTTTCTGATGCCCATTTTGACAAGGTACCCCCTCAGAAATCTTCTTCATAAAATCACGTCCACCTCGAGCAGTGAAGGAAAGACCAAGTCTTTGCTTCCGAGAAAGTGAGTTTGACCCCTCCTTTAGAGGGAGGAGAGCTTCTGCAACTCTACCAGTCTTTAACAATATCATTCCCACGACATGAATCAACAGTTTCATTTCCACGTCCATCAACAGCCAAAATAGCTTCGGGATCAACCTGAGATGATTTCAGATCTGGTTCCTCCAAAGAGCCATTAAAATATGTCACATCCTCGCACAATCACAATCTAGGGAGGTTCCTGTTGGGAAATTGGCAACTCTTAGGAATTAGTACTTGAGTGGTTATAGCATGATAAAATGAAGGGTTCAATGCAGAAATTTCAGAACGTGAAAAGCCAAATTTAATGAGGGGAAGCACATGTTCCATGTCAAGAATTGCTGCAAGACCTGATTCTACTTTCCATTTGCCTTCTGGGTCATATAGGCACACCAGAAAGACGCAGTTGGTGCATATGGACATGACCATCAGGAACTGCAGTTTCCACACAAGGTGTGAAGTTTAGGTGAACCCTAAAACGAAAAGAACGCCCAAAACTGAGAATGTCACTGAATGGTGGTCACTGATCAGATACCTGAAATATATTTAGCTAAGCACCTATTGTTGCTGCGGCTCGAGGGATAGGTCTCTTCGGCATCACAAAAAGATTCAACGCATCATCGGTTGTAATTTCCGTGACATTGTTCTGTCCAAGAAATCTTTCTGCATCAGCATAGACGTGAAATCATTTGCTGTTCCTTTAATTCTACAGACGTTGGCCTTTGGCAATGGTAATGTGTAAAAGTTTCAAATTTGGCTGGAATTGCACAGGCAAACATCATAATCATTCTGAATTAAAATAAAGCAAAAAAAATACAATTTTCACAGCAAAGGTCACAAAAGGGGGACACATAAGAGTTTACATCATCCTAGTTTACATCATCTAAAGGATATGCACTTCTTCTGCAACAAACCCTTGTACATGAAATATATACTCTCTCTTTTTTTATGCCTTATAAAGTCATAGCAAAGTTAAAGTTGCTGCTTCTCCAGTACCCGATTGAGGGTATTGTTTACTTACAAATGAGATCAAAATAGGTAGTGGAAAAAAATAGACGATGATATAAACATTTGTTTCAAACATGAATAACGTTTCATAATTAGTTTATAATAAATTGATATGTTCTAGTTCACACTGTTTGTCTCATTTACTAAAAATGATCATAATATTCTCTAAATAATTCTTTTCACATTAGTTTATAATACATTGATATGTTCATGGGACACACAGTTCAGTTCACACTGTTTGTTTCATTTACTAAAAATGATCATAATATTCTCTAAATAATTCTTTTCACAATATATCTGCTGACTTCACGAAACAAAATATACAACAAGTGAAAGCAGTGTCACCAAAATACTGTATAATATATAGAAACCAACAAAAAAAAACCCTAATGAATAACTTGTTTTACTATGACATACAATTATATGAGATTGAGAAACTGTTTCATCAAATCTCACCTCTTATTCAAACTCTCCACCTCCTCATCAGTCACCTGGCCTCCAAACAAAACCACATTGCTGATCCCATCGGACGGCTGCAAACCATAAACAAATTCAAAATCAGAAGGTGGATATGGTAGCGGACAGCAAGGTGAGCAGATCTGCGGTGGATGTGTTCACTTCCGGAAGTCTCATACTAAATTCAGAATCAGTAATTGAATTTCGTTGCGTTTTAAAATTGGAAATAAAAATAAAAATTGGGGAAATATTATTTTATAGCGATATCAAACGCGTTTAAATTTAACTGAGGTTTAACTTCCGTCCGTTAAATATCCATACTAAATTTGTATCAGTAAGCGGCAACCGTGTTCTTCTTCCCCTGAAATCCCTAGCTTAGTCTTCTTCTCAACTTCTTCCCAAATTCTTCAGCTGAAATCCCTTATCTGTATTCCACCAAAAACATCATTTCTCAAACACGAAAAAGCCTTGGTCATCTTGTCATTACAATGTCATTTTTTATGCTGTTACTCAACCCTACTCAAGCCCAGATCTGCATCAACATTATCCGCCCTGGCCAGACTATGAGATTCAAGGACGATCTCACCTCACCAATTGGGCAATACAAGCTAGCTTTCTTCACACCTGAACCTGAAAAAGTTTCTTAGGTATCTCAGATATCAGTAACTCACCAGCTTATTCTGTATGGGTGGCTAATAGGACCGAGCCGATAAAAGATACCATTACTGCAAGCTTGACAATGGATAGTACTGGAAATCAGGCAAGCCGGGAAGGCCTCAATCGCCCTGAATGCCAATGCTGCAATTAGTTCAGTTGCTAGTTTGGACGATTCGGGGAATTTTCTTGTTTATGAATTGTATGCGAACGGGTCGATTAAAGGCGTGTTGTGGCAGTCCTTTAATTATCCTACTGATACTCTTTTTCCAGGAATGAAGTTAGGAACAGAGTTAACTACTGGGAGAGTTTTCAGTAGGAGATCATGGCTGACTTCAACTAATCCTGCGCCAGGAGCGTTTTCTTTGGATTGGGAGCTTACCGTCAACAATACAGGGGAGCTAGTCATGAACCGTTGCGGTGAGGTTTATTGGACGAGTGGTTTGTTGGAGACGGACAACAGGGTTTTTCAGAACCTTCCTTCGCTAAGTCTACATTCAGATTATAATTATCAGTTTCATTATGTTTCAAACTCGTCCGAAAGCTCGTTTTCTTACACAATCATCGGGGGCGGAAGCTCTTGGTTCAAAATGTTTCATATGGGGCACTTTGGGACACATCTGGATTTTTATTAGGAGGCGCTTGCCTTGGATTTTCATCAGCCACTCCTGGATGCCACGATGTGGAAGGATGCAAAACTGAATACTTTAACGCTGAGGCTTGTATTTCCTTCCTCTCCGGTTTCCGCTGAGTTATTTAGCTGATCTGCGGTTGTAAGCTCTATCAGTATCTCCTCTTCATTTCTTGCGCGCCCGCCTAGTGTTCTTTTTCTTTTTCTTAATCTCTATTTTTCTGCAGAGAATCGGTGGTGGATTTGGGTGATTGTTTGCTTAGTCGCGGCGCTTCTTCTGCTTTTGCTTGCTTTCTTAGTGTATTACCGGAGAAAGAAGCTCATGGGTATTTCATCTGAATTAATATGAATTCTAAAAGTGAAAATTTTTAATTTTGAGAAATATCTTCTTTTTGTCAGAGGAGCGCGCAAGAAATGAAGAGGAGATACTGATAGAGCTTACAACCGTAGATCAGCTAAATAACTCAGCGGAAACCGGAGAGGAAGGAAATACAAGCCGCAGCGTTAAAGTATTCAGTTTTGCATCCTTCCACATCGTGGCATCCAGGAGTGGCCGATGAAAATCCAAGGCAAGCGCCTCCTTCTAATAAAAATCCAGATGTGTCCCAAAGTGCCCCATATGAAACATTTTGAACCAGGAGCTTCCGCCCCCGATGATTGTGTAGGAAAACGAGCTTTCGGACGAGTTTGAAACATAATGAAATTGATAATTATAATCTGAATGTAGACTTAGCGAAGGAAGGTTCTGAAAAACCTTGTTGTCCGTCTCCAACAAACCACTAGTCTAATAAACCTCACCGCAACGGTTCATGACTAGCTCCCCTGTATTGTTGACGGTAAGCTCCCAATCCAAAGAAAACGCTCCTGGCGCAGGATTAGTTGAAGTCGGCCAAGATCTCTGACTGAAAACTCTCCCAGTAGTTAACTCTTTTCCTAACTTCATTCCTGGAAAAAGAGTATCAGTAGGATAATCAAAGGACTGCCACAACACGCCTTTAATCGACCCGTTCGCATACAATTCATAAAGAAGAAAATTCCCCGAATCGTCCAAACTAGCAACTGAACTAACTGCTGCAGCATTGGCATTCAGGGCGATTGAGGCCTTCCCGGCTTGTCTGATTTCCAGTACTCCATTACGATCCATTGTAAAGCTTGCAGTAATGGTATCTTTTATCGGCTCGGCCCTATTAGCCACCCATACAGAATAAGCTGGTGAGTTACTGATATCTGAGATACCTAAGAAACTTTTTCAGGTTCAGGTGTGAAGAAAGCTAGCTTGTATTGCCCGATAGGTGAGGTGAGATCGTCCTTGAATCTCATAGTTTGGCCAGGGCGGATAGTGTTGATGCAGATCTGGGCTTGAGTAGGGTTGAGTAACAGTATAAAAAATGACATTGTAATGACAAGATGACCAAGGCTTTTTAGTGTTTTAGAAATGACGCTTTTGGTGGAATGCAGATAAGGAATTTCAGCTGAAGGTGAAGAAGTTGGGAAGAAGTTGAGAAGAAGACTAAGCTAGGGATCAGGGACGAATCCAGGATTTCAAATTTTGCAGGGCTTGAATTTTTTTTTTGCGTCTTTTACAGTCATTGAAAAATCAACACCAGCTGCCCTCGAGTACTGCGTCCAGACTTCACTTGCTTCTGCTACAACCTATGCAGCATAGTGCATCAGCAACTCCAAAAGATGAAACAATCGATAATAACAAGGAATTTAACTATAACATAAGAAGAAATCTATTCACCTCATAGACTCTTCTGAGAATAAACTTCCCTCCAAAAGAAATAATACCCAAAGTCCAAACCACCCAATGCCTTTATTTAAGCTTTCTTTCGCAAGCGCTGGCCAAATACTTCCCTCTGCCAGATTCGGCAACAATAATAAACAGGATTTTTTGTCTTTGTATAAGCGAATATAATTATGAGAGAATTATAAGAATACTATAACTACTGATCAATGGGTACTATTAAGAGCCAGTGTCTCAACCACGGAAGAATATAAAAGAACACTACCTGGCTTTCAAGGACTGGTAGGATCACTAAGAGAGGAACAACCGCTATATCCTGCAACTGCGAAGAGCGACAACCAGCAACACTAATTAGATGCAATATGTTGAATGTCTTGGTTTCAACATATTGGTTTCTAGCTTAACACCTGCAACAGTCAACACCCTATATCATCCACAACTATCAATATTACCTTCAACAGCTCATTCGACCATATAATAACCATCAAACTAAATTTCAACATCCAATTGCTCACATAACATACATTGATACCAATACAACACTACCCTGAAACCCAAAACAAAATCCATCTATTACCTGAAATGTCTCACCATGTGGAATCAACTTAAGCTCTTCTTAACCAATTAAGCAATTATCGATTCCATCCTATCATCCTGTCAAAAATGGCAAGCAAGCCAAAAATGCAAGGTATGAATTTGCTGGAGGGCCCAATGTAGCACAGCAAGGACAGAAGGCAAGCAAGAAAAGAATTGCATTTTTTCTATTTGCAAGCAAAGAACAACAAGGTGCTGGTCGACAACTAATTAAATAGACTTAAGACAGTTCAATTTTCGCAGCAACAAAGGCCCAGCGGGACAAGAACAAATTCATAGCAATATCAAGCCTTATGTCGGATTTAGATTCAAATCTGGTCACAGAGATCGACGCCTACACTACCCCATCCAGATGACCGAGAACGTGATGTCAAGTTTTGGATACAGAGAATGGTAACAAAGTTCCACCCCTTACCTGGTCCAAATACCCCTAGAGATCGCCTATCTCGGCCGTCGCCCGTCTTCGGTTCCAACTTCCTGCGCAGGTTACAGCTTAGACAAAAAAAAAAGAGAAAAAAAAAATTGGGCCAAAATGTACCCGGGCTGCAGCCCGTTAAGCCCACCAATTGGATCCGCCCCTGTTTATAACCCCATAAGCCCTCTAAAAGTCTATTTTTCCTGTTCATCCATCTATCACATTTTTTTTTGATTGGAAACAACAAGACTACAAACGAAACCGACAAGCCAAAAAAACAGAACTCAGGAAAAAACTAAAACAACACAGACTCAGGAAACCAAGGTATAGCATCCACCCTGTTCCAGAACCAATTCTGCGCTCTCGCTTTGGACGCTAGCCAGTCAGCCACTTGGTTTGCCTCCCTGTTGACCGCCTGCACCTTCCACCTCAAATTACATCGAGTGAACTCGATCACGGAAGCCAGCCAGGAATCACACCAATCCGCCAGCCCAGTACCAGTCGAGACCACTCTGAGCACATCCAAAGAGTCAGTCTCGAAGGAGACCACCTTCAAATCCAAGCAGCTAGCCAATTTCATCCCCATGAGCAAAGCATGGCCCTCCATTTCAATGGAGCACATCCCTCGCCTCCAAGGAATCGCCCAGCACCACAAAAACATACCCTTATGATCCCTGGCCACAATGCCTAAACCGCCATCTTTAGACGACAAATCCCACGCTCCATCAATGTTAATTTTAATCTCGCCTTCCGCCGGAGGAATCCAGCAATCATTCTGCCCTGTAGTAGAAGATGAATACAACCAGTCTGGGCAGCTTAACAGATTCAGCATACTCTTACCAACAATGGCAGCTCTTCGAATACTCCATCCCTCCTTTTCGTACCAAATATAATTTCGGTTTTTCCAGCAAAGCCAGCCAGCGATAAGGAGCTTTCTGAATTCATCTTCCTTTAAGTTACAGGAGCACCACCAAATCCAGTCTGTTGGACTTTCCATATCCACATTCATTTCAGGCATAAGCCACAAATCTTGCACGATAAATCGACACTAATACCTCTCCTCTTCAGATTAATCGCATCAGGCAGACTGTTATAATAAAACCTCCAGTTGAAAATCTTAATTTTGTTTGGGATATTAGCCGACCAAATCTTCTTCCAAAATTTAATCATCAAACTTTTGTCAGACTGTTCTCCTACATTATACTTGCCCTGCTCCATACGTGTTTTGATAATTTCATATCCTGATTTCACCGTGTATAAACCGGTACTCGAGTATTTCCATCTGAACGCAGCCGAACGCTCATCCCACCACAGACCTTCTAGGAGTACACTCAGTGATCCCATGACTCCTCGCCATATGTGAGAGGGGTTACTTCCCAGTCTGGCTTCAAAGATATTACCACCCTTGCAATACTTTGCAGACAGAATACGAGAAACTAGCAGATCTGGACATCTGACCATTCTCCAGCCTATCTTCAAAAGCATGGCCTCATTGAAGATTTTAAGGTCTTTGAAGCCCAAACCACCATCTTGTTTTTTCTTATGAAGAATATCTTGTCTAACCCAGTTAATACCTCTGCAGCGCTCCTTATCCCACCAAAACTGCAGCAGCACCTTGTTGATCTCATTAATCACTTTGCGCGGAAAATAGTACACAGACATCATATATGTCAGCATGGCTTGAATAACAGCTTTGATCAGGATCTCTCTTCCTCCAGCTGATAAAAGTATGCACTTCCAGTCTTTGACTCTTCTCCAAACCTTGTCTATAATATCTCTGAACATCTCCGTTTTTCTTTGGCCCGCTATCAAAGGAAGCCCCAAATACCTTGAGTGACTTCCGACCTGGCGCACTCGAAGTCGAAGGGCCTCACAAAGACTCATCCTTATATTCCCAGGTGTATTTCTACTAAAACAGATCTCAGACTTCTCAAAGTTTACCACCTGGCCAGATACCTTCTCATACTGAGACAAAACCTCCTTCAGATTGTTGGCTTCCGAGCTGACTGCCTTTATGAAAAAGATGGAGTCGTCTGCAAAAAATAAATGGGAAACACGCGGAGCTCTCTTGCAGATCTTGACACCAGAAATCAGACCCCCTTCTACTCCCTCGCGCAGCTTAGCATTCAACCATTCTGTGCAGAAAAGAAATAGATATGGCGACAGAGGATCACCTTGTCTGAGGCCCCTGCTCGGCTTAATCACATCAGAAACTTTATCGTTAACTCTGATCTGGTAGGAAACAGAACGAACACAATTCATGACCTTTCCGACCCACCTCTCCGCAAAACCCATCCTTAGTAGTACTTTTTCAAGAAACACCCACTCCACCCGGTCATACGCCTTGCTCATATCCACTTTCACCGAGGCATAATAGTTCTCCGCACCCTTACAGTTCTTAAGAAAATTACCTATTTCATGAGCCACAATAAAGTTATCAGTAATTATCCGCCCTTTCACAAAAGCGCTCTGACAGGTAGAGATAATCTGATTCAAAATAGACTGCAGCCTTTGGGAAATGATCTTGGTAATAATCTTCATTGCAACTGTACAGAGGCTTATAGGTCTCCAATCTTCGACACGGGTACTAGTAGGGGTGAGCATGACCCGTCCCGACCCGGTGACCCGTCCCGACCCGGTCCACATTTTGGACGAACTTGAACCCGACCCGGTACTAAATAAGTCGGGTTCGGGTTGCTCCTCGGGTGACCCGGTCCTATAACTATATTAATATAGAATAAAATAATTTAACTTCAATACAAAAGTCTATCGTTTTGTCTTGAATTTTGTTTCAATATGAGCTTCACATCATTTTGTTACAACAATGTTGGGCGGTTAACATATTTAAGCTCACTTTCTTTTTTCGTAGATTATTTTGTTTTAGACTTTTAGCTACTTGATATGTTATAGTCTATCGTTACGACGGGTTCGGGTTATTAAATGCGACCCGATCAATATTTAGTGTCGGGTTCGGGTTGACCTAAATGACCCGGTTGTCGTTTCGGGTCGGGTTAAGGACGAACCTAACCCGTCCTAACCCGTCCCACGATCACCCCTAACGGGTAGCATCTTTTTTCTTAGGAATGAGGACAATCAGTGTTTTATTAATCTCCTCATCTAGCCTGCCATCTGCCCAAAAATCCTTCACCTCCTTGATGATACTACTTTTAATGCTCTCCCAATGTTTCTGATAAAATATGGCTTTCAGCGGCCCCAGAGAGAACACAGCAGCTCTAATCTCTTCCTCAGAAACCTCCTTTAGCAACCACTCATTCATATCATCATTAACCAGTGGAGCAATACAACGTAACTGGGCAGCAAAATCTGGACAGCTTTCGAAAAACGAAGACTTGAAAATGCCACTAAAGTAAGACGTGACTATCTCCAACAACTTCTCCTCATCCTCATGAACAGTGCCTTGAGCATCCCGCAATTTCTCAATCCAATTCTTCTTCCGTCTCTGACTGGCCCTAGCATGAAAAAACTTTGTGTTCTTATCGCCTTGGTTCATCCAAAGGGCTCTGGATCTCTGTAACCATAAAGTCTCTTCTCTAGCAAGCCACCAATCTAGCTCCTCTGAAATTTTCTTTTCCTTTTCTACCATGTCTGCAGTGCGTGCTTCACATTTAGTCTCCTCCAGCTCCCGTTTAAGCCTCTGAATCTTTTTGCGGATATCCCCGAATGCAGATTTATTCCACGAATCTAGCATTTCCCTACAAGAGCTTAGCTTCTCGGACCACTTTACTCCACCAGCACCATTCGCACACCAGAACTCCCTCATCATATTAGCATAATCAGGGTGAGCAAACCACATTGCTTCAAATCTAAAAAGCTTCTTCTTTTTCATTCTGCATCTCCTATCCGTGTCCAGAAATAAAAGTTGATGATCTGAAGCATGAAGGTGAACATGGGAGACCGTAGCATAAGGATACGATCTCCTCCAAACATCGTCTGCCAACACTCTATCCAGCCTAGCTTGAAATTCGGCCTCTCCCTGTCTATGATTTGAAAACGTGAAAGGAAACCCTGAGAAGCCTAAATCTGAAAGACCACAAATCCTCTACTGCGCTTCGAAAATTCTCCATCTGCCACAACTGTCTTTGCCTCCCACCCCGAGCTTCATTGGCACTCAAAATCTCATTAAAATCTCCAATCACCACCCACTGTAAATTCTGTAATCATGCAATCTTCTCAGGAGGTTCCAGCTGTTAATTCTATTGCTAACCAACGGCTCCCCATAGAACAAGGTCAGTCTAAACTCAGTTTGCTCCTTGACTATCGCATCAATATGCCAGAAAGAATAACTAATAATATCAACAGTCACCGAATAATCCCAAAGCAACGTCAGACCTCCCGACCGCCCTCTACTACTAACGCCAAGACAGTTCCGAAACCCTAGTCTAAATTTCATACCTTCTACATCCGAAGCTCTCTTCTTCGTCTCCAGTAAGCCTACAATTTGAGGAGAAAGGGATCTCACCGCCTCCCTAAGCGCGCGAACTGTACGAGGCCTCCCCAAACCCCGACATTTCCAACTGAAAGCCCTCATTGCTCCCGGCGGGGCTGGAATCCAGCCTCCGCCGATCTCCCCAAAGAATACAATGAGTTGCTTCCCTCAGCATCAGATTGAACACCTACAGCACCGTCCTGCACTAGATAGGGATGGAAGCGGACCTTCGCTAGGGCAGGGTCCTTCCCTGAAGCCTCGGTTATACTCTTATTCCTTCTGCTGAATAGTTTAGACGGTCCACCTCCCGACAGGCCTCCAGATACATTCTTTAACTCTCCTGGCCCATATGGAGAAAAGCCAAGCCCATTTCTGTCACCTCTTCCTCCCACAGCCTCATACCCATCATCACCTCTCCCCCTCACTGGCCCACTCCTGTCCAGGCCCAGCCCAACATCCAGGCCCACCTCATGACAGCGGGGTCAAAACGTGCCAGAGTTGCAGAGCCCGTACACCTCTCCTTCATCTGTTCCCCTGATTCAGACAGACTCAGAGCCCCATTATGCCAGACATTTCTCCCTCCTCTGTCATCTTATCACCTCGTTCCTCAAATATCGCACAGACATCCTCCCTCAAACCGTACACCTCTGACATCGTTTGATCTGTCGTCTCTCCATCCAGACCATCACTGGAGCTTTCTGGGATATTCCGTAAACCGCCGTTCGCCGGACCTTGAGCCTCCTTCCCCAGCCGATTCAAACCATCCTCCCCTGCAACCTCATCAACTTGATTCGCATCTGAACCACTACTAGCGTGAAACTCTGCCCTTAAACTCATTCCAAACTTCTTATTAGGAGGCTCCTCTTTCTCAAACAAGCACTGATCCGCCTCATGAGTAAGTCGACCACATCTTTGACAGACCAACGGCAATCGCTCATACTTATACTCTATCCACATCGGCTTAATGTCTTCGTCTGCCAGAAAAACACCATGCAGAATAGGCTTCCTTACATCCAACTCTATTCTAAACCTGGGCCATTTCCTCCTTTTCAGATCCTTGTTCTTATCCAGACTCTCGTCCTTGATGACCTTCCCGGCTAACGCAGCTAACTCCCCTGGTACTGCTCTGTCCCTATATTCAGCTGGAATATTATGGACTTGAATCCATATCCTAATGGTCCAAGCACAATAGTCATCTGGTGAAGCACCTCGCCCATTTTTCCACAAGTACCGCCCATGAATCGAAAGTCCATGGCCCCCCTTCTAAAACTCTCTTATGCTCCTCTTCACAGCCCAACTTGATAACCATCCTGTTTTGTGCCAGCTCCTGAAAGCTCAGATTTCCAGTAATATTCCAAGCTTTCTTCATAGCCGCCACCATCGCCGGAGCATTATAAGGCCTACCATTGCTCAACCTTAACACCACAGCCCACCTATACTCCTCCTCCGCTCTCTTACGAGCCTCCTTTTTCACAGCAACAGTATCCGTGAGCACCTCCACCTCCTTTTCCATACCGCATCCAACAGAGTAACCAATAGATCCACTATATCCCGTAAAAAGCGGCACAAAAGAGAAACGCCGCTCCAACAAAACACCACACCAAAACAACCCACTCTCAGAAAGCAAAAAACTACTTCTCAGCAAAATCAACAAAACCACTACACAGCTATGAAAGCTGAAACACAGGCTCTCACTAACTTACAAACTTAGAGAGAGATCTCCTCATCCATCTATCACATTTGAGCAAGTATGATTTAACTCTCGCAGCAACTTCCAAGGGACTGTAATTACTAGCATTCTGCTCTTCATGGATTATTTTGTTCCTGTAGTACCAAACGAACCAACACATGCAAGCCAGAGATCTGAACTCTAAGAAGGTCAACTTATGGGCAACCCAATCTGCAGGGGATTCACAATTCAACTCAAGCACCTCTACCGGTATCCCTAGCTCACTCCAACCAGAGCAGACCCACCAACAGTCTTTAAAGTACATGTATCACAGTCTCATTTCGCAGCCCACAAAAGACACAATCTACATTCACCTCACACCCTCTTCTCATTAGATTCTTCGCATCTGGGAGTCCATTGTAGAATAACCTCCATATAAAGAACTTCACCTTATTGGGTAAGTTCATTTTCCACACCTTGCGCCAGAATATTTTAATACCAGAATGGTCTGAGCTCTCTCCCGTATCCTTATTCCCTGTAATCCCTCCGTTTGTCACCAGTTCATATGCTGATTTACAGTGGAACTCTCCAGAGGAAGAGAGTTTCCATCTGCAATCACCTGCACCATCACTGAAGCACAATCCTTGTCTAAATATGTCCTTAACTGACCAAATGCTACGCCATCCGTGGGAAGGCCTCTGTCCCAGCGATGACCCCAGGAAGTTTGTATTCTCAAAATACTTGGCTCATTAGCAGATTCGGCATTTTCAAGATTCTCCAGGCCTGTTTCATAAGAAGAGTAGTATTAAACTTATCCAAATCCCTTATTCCTAGCCCTCCTAATTCTTTGCTTTTTAGGATAACTTCTTTTCTGGTCCAGTGAATAGGTTTAGCCTTTCCGTTATTTGACCACAAAAAATTGATTTCACTAGCTAACAGTCTGTTATAAAGGCTTTTAGGCAACCTAAAACGCTGCATAAAGAAAATAGGAATGGCTTGTAGGGAACTTTTAATAAAGAATCTCTTTACCAGCAAAAGACAGTGTCCTATATTTCCAATCCATGAGCTTTCTTTGCATTTTTTCCCCTACTGTTTTGAAGGTTTCAGTTTTATTAAGCCCAATGACAGTTGGTACCACTATTTTAACTCCCAATGTATCAGCAATGATGTTAACAAGTTCAGATCTAGTACTTGGGCTAAACACAATTTCAGACTTTTCATAATTAACTTTTTGACCTGAGATTTGCTCATACCTATCCAATAGCGATCTAACTACGTTAATCTCATTGAGCTCTGCCCTCATAAAAATCAAGCTGTCATCAGCAGCAACCAACAGGTGGGAAATCGACGGTGCAATTTTAACACCAGAAATTAAGTTTGTCTCCCTACTGTTCTCAATACATCTAGACAACCAATCAGAACAAAGGATAAAAAGATATGGTGATAAGGGGTCTCCTTGTCCAAGCCATTAATTTGTCTTGACCACCTATTGTTTACCTTAATTTTATAGCTCACTGTGGAAACAATTTTCATAATTAATCTAGTCCACTTGGAGGGGAAACCAAACCTTAACATCATTTTCTCTATAAAAAAAAACTCCATTCGATCCTATCGTAAGCCTTGCTCATATCTAGCTTAAGTGTGCAGAATTGCTGCCCATGCCCTTTTCTAGTTTTTATAAAATGGTTTAGTTCATGAGCAACCAATATATTATCAGAAATTAATCTATTTTTAATAAATGCACTTTGGGATTCAGAGATGACCTGGGGGGAGGATGATTTCCAGCATGTTAGCCAAGACTTTCGAGATAACCTTCATTGGAGTGTTGCATACGCTGATGGGACTGAAGTTCTCAAGTGTTTGCACTTTGGGATCAATGTTATCCTTGTCTCATTCAGCCTGCTGTCCAGCTGTTCATTGTTCAAGAATTACACAACGAATCCCCGACCACGTTCCAAAATCTTTCTTTAAAAAAGGGCAGGGTATCTATCCACTCAGGGCCATCTCTAGGCTTCGCGGGGCCTGAAGCGAAACAGAAAAAATGGGCCTTTTTAGTCTTCGACGCACAATAATAAAGATTCAAATCAACATTCAAAGCCCTGTTATTTTAAAAACTAGTGCATACCTTGTTTTGTCATATATTCTTCTCACCACATATAATTTTATCAGCCATGGCAAGAGGCAGCAGCAGCAAACAGTAGCATATTTCAGCACCATTTCAACAGCAACAACAGCACATTTCAGCGCCATTTCACAGCATCAGCAGTAAACAATAGCACATTTCAGCACCCACAATTTCAGCACCAGCAGCATCTAAAAATTAGCAGCTATGACAAGAGACAACAGCAATAATAGTATATGCAATTTCAGCAGCTGCAGCAGAACAATTTCAGCAGCACTAATGCAGCAACTTCAAGCATCACAGTAGAATCAAGCATCAAAAGAAAGCCTGCAAACTCAAATGTCAATATAGAAGCAACTTCAAACGGAACACCAACCTCAAATGTATTTTTATTTAAATTTTATCCTCCTAGCTTTTTGGGAAGCAAATTTATTTATCAAGTCTTCATAATCAAATTTATTTATCAAGTCTTCATGACTCTTTTCCTTTATAATTACTTCATCAACATCTTCGATCTTCCTGCACAATTTCATTCTCATTTAAGCTTGGATTCTCAGTTTCTTCACTAAAAGAAGACTTAACAATAAACTTATCAAGAGCCCCTTTTGAGAATCCATTAAAGCTTCAATCTTTCTCTTCTTTTGGAGTTTTGAAAAACCAGATTCATGTTTACGGCTAGACATTATAAGTATTCTAATGAGTAATATCCTATTCACACAAAAATCAACAACAAAATACAATTAGAACAGACTACAGAGGAACGATGAAACCTGAAACTGAGACGAAATTAGGGATTGCAGACTTGCGTATTGCCAAACTTGGGGACTTGCTGTATGAGAATCGATTGAAGATGCGATGGAGTTTGTGTCGATTAGAGTTTGCGCTTTGGGTTTGCAGAGAGCCGATTTCCAATTGCGATTGCGATTTGCTTCCGAGACCTGGAGCTGTCGTGATTTCTTTTGATTTTTATTAATAAAAATCTTTTGGCGAAATGGGGCCTGAAGCGGCTGCTTCAGTTGCCTCACCATCGGGCCGGGCCTGCATCCACTCCCGGTGATTTTGTTGGTGCCATTTGGAACACTGCTCTCTTAATTTGAATGGACTCTCATCAGGGACTCAACCATCTCCTCACTGACTACTCTGGGAATAATTGACATTTCTCTGTCCAAGTCCACACACACCCCCTCTGATTGGTGGTAGTAAATAGCCGCTGAAAGAATTCCTCTGTGACTATAATGATGTCAATTAAATCTGTATATTCCCTATCACCATATTTAATCCTCTGTATTTTGTTCACTGATTTTCTGTGTGATGCTTTAGAGTGAAAAAAGTTGTGTTTCGGTCACCTTCTTTCAACCAGGCTACCCTAGATCTCTGCCTCCATTAAGAATTCCGCTCTAGCTAACCATTCATCTCTTTCTTTGCACAGCTTCCGATCTTGTTCAATCATTTGGTCATTTCTGTACGTTGCCAAATTCTGTTTTAAAGTGTTGAAACCCTAATGCATTTGGGCTTTCCTTATTTTTGGTTTTACTTTTTTTAATATCATAAAACCCAAAATCATATAGTTATCAAATTGAACCGGTTGCGGTTCAGTTTGGATCGAACCGATCTGATTCAACGGAATTGATTTGGTTTGGTCCAATACAGGAGTTTGGTTCAATATGGTTCAGTTTTTTAATTTGGTCCAATTAAATCTGATTCAACTAAAGGGATTTGAACTGGTTCACTTATGCGGTTCAAATCAATTTTTTTCGATTCAGTTACACTTAATTAATTAAATCATATTTAATTTAATTAAAGATCGGGTATAATACTAAAAATTAAAGGTACATAACATATATGACATATGTTTTCAATTTTGAGGCGACACTTAAAGTGTATTAATTAAAGCATAATTGTTACAAAAGTGACATCTTATGTGTAAGTTAATACATGATGGGTGTTGGATAAGAATATGTATATAATTTACAAATATAATTAATTGACCCCAAGGAAAATTATGATCTAATGTAATTACGTACATATCTATGGTAATGATATGTGATGATTGTCAAGATGAAGTTTTTTTTTGAAGGTGATCATCTTATAGCAGAAACACTGGGACACCCAGGAAAACAATACAAAAAAAACCGACTAGCAGGACAAAACACTAGAGGGTTGGAGAAAGACAAGAGGGAATTGCTGCATGATTGTCCCAAATCCAGCTTTCATCTTTGGCCTTTTTTGCTAACAGGTCTGCACACCTATTTGCTTCTCTGGAGATAAGACTCACGTTCCATGATATATTAGCCTCTAGCCTGTCCTTGCACCATTGCAGAATCCCCCCATTCTGTCCTCCAAAGTTCTCTCCTTGCATCAGACCATTGAAAACTTGCACATTATCAGTCTCAAAAGTGCCCCGGGTCAGCTTCTCATTTTCAACCATTTCCATTGCTCTAGCCAGTGCTATCTGCTCAACTTCCACACAGCTCTTTATTCCGCTCACTGGATGCGCCGCAGCAAAGCAGGCGAAGCCTCCCTCGTCTCTGCATATGACTCCCACTCCTGCTCTATGCGATATGCTGTCCCACGCCCCATCAACATTCACCTTAACTACTCCCTTCTTTGGTTTTGACCATCGCATGCCTTCGCTGAGATCTGTAACAGTCAGCTTCTGCTCACCGTGCTGAAGGCTCCTAGCTTGCTGACAAACATATCTCGCTGCCATGTAAGGGTTCTGTCCATTTGTGCCAAATAACATGTTGTTTCTGTTGAGCCAAATAGTCCTCGCCCCCTGCAAAATCATGTTTATCTCTAACTTGTCGTGGTTGATAATACAGTACCAAAGCCAGTCACCGACTTCTTGAAACTTGTAGTCAATGAACCTACACTCAAACGGCATTTTTTTCCAGAAGGCTTGAGCCCACCAGCAATAGAGAATGGTGTGAGTTGCTGTCTCCCCTGTCCAACCACACACTAGGCACTTCCTGATCTCCTTCATACCTCTCTTGGCCAGGTTAGACGCAGATGGGAGATAGTCATGGAAAAAGCGCCAGGCAAAGAGCCTCACTTTGGGTTGCACATTGGTTTTCCAGATGGTCCTCCAGAACTGATTTGCTTTCCTTCTATCTGGTTGCTCCCCCACTTGGTTTGATTCTAGCTGGTCGCTGAGATTTTTCAGGGCTTTATATGCTGATTTAGTTGAGAACTTTCCATCTGCTTCCATCATCCATCTGATTCATTCACTATCATTAGCGTCCTGCAATCACTGCTTCACTTTCTGGCCTGCTGTCCAGATACTCCTCCAGACCAGCAAGGGTCTACTCCCAAGTTGACACGTTCTTTGTAATATTTTTCCTTTAGTAGTTTACTCATCAGACTGTCCGGGCGCTCCATAAGCCTCCATATATGTTTCGCCAGTAGTGCATCGTTGAAGATAGAGAGGTCCTTAAAACCCACTCCTCCTTCCCCCTTTTCCTTACACAGCTTCTTAAATCTGCACCAATGAATTCCTTTCCCCGCCTTGTTGTTACTCCACCAGTAGTTGGCGATCATTCCTACTATTCTCTTTATCAATGTTTCCGGAATTTTGAAGCAACTCATTGCGTATGTGGGCATTGCTTGCACTACTGCTTTGATAAGCACCTCTTTACCAGCAATCGATAACATCTTCTCCTTCCACCCTTGCAGCTTCTTCCAAACTCTTCCCACCATGTCTCTAAACAGCTCAGTTCTATTGTGCCCAAACGCTACTGGTAATCCCAGGTACTTAGACATCTTTTCCACCTGCCTTACTCCCAAAGCTTCACTGATTCTTTGCTTGTTAGCTGCCCCTACATTCTTCCCAAAGAAGATCTCAGATTTGGCATGGTTCACCTTCTGGTCTGAGAGGGCCTCATATTCGTCCAGGATCTTCTTGAGATTAGCCGCATTCTCCATCGTTGCGCGAAGGAAAAAAATGCTATCATCTGCAAAGAGCATGTGTGTTACTTCGGGCGCACCCCTGCAGATCTTCACCCCTTTCAGTTTCTTCCCCCTTTGGAACTCATTAACTTTCAGGTTTAGCCATTCTGAGCATATTAAGAACAAAAACGGAGACAGGGGGTCCCCTTGTCTGATTCCTCTACCCGGCTTTATTTCTTCAGTAACTATGTCATTTATTCGTACTGCATACGATACGGAGTTTACACAGGCCATCACCATACTGATCCAGGTCTCGGGGAACCCCAGTCTTCGCATCATCTCCTCAAGAAAGTCTCATTCCACTCTATCATATGCCTTGCTAATATCCAGCTTCAAAGCAAAGTACCCAGTCCGCTGCCTTCCTCTCGTATTGATGTAGTGAATCAGTTCCTGGGCAGCTACTATGTTGTCTGAAATAATTTTTCCTGGGACAAATGCTCCTTGGTTATCCGAGATGATAGCGGGGAGGATTGGTTTTAGCCTGTTGGCTAGCACCTTAGTTACTATTTTTGCTCCTAGGTTGCATAAGCTTATCGGTCTATACTCGCTTACTGCCCTGGGATCCTTGACTTTCGGAATCAGTGTAATCAAAGTTTTGTTCATCCCTTCCTCCAGCTTCCTCGCGTTCAGCATACCGAGAACTTGATTTGCGACCTTCCCTTTAATCAGGCTCCAGTTCTTTTGGTAGAAAAGTGCTGAGAAGCCATCTATCCCTGGCGCCTTTGTCGGATACATTTGGAACACCGCTTCCCTTATCTCAATCTCTGAATAAGGCCTCAGGAGGTCCCTCTTCATGTCATCCTTCACCTTGCTCGGAATAAAGTTCATCCATCCGGACCAACTGACTCTTGTGCCTTCTCTGGATGACCTGAAGATCTCCTCAAAGTATTTGACAATTAAGTCACACATCTCCCCTTCCTCTGTTATCCAAGCTCCTTCATTAGACATCAACTTCTCTATCCTGTTCACCTTTCTTCTGTGTGAAGCTCTGTGATGGAAGAACTTTGGGTTGCGGTCTCCTTCCCGAAGCCAGTCTACCCTCGATCTTTGTTTCCAGAAAAGCTCCTCTCTAAGAAACCATTCATCAAGGTCTCTGGTAATCTGAAGCTCTTTCTCTATGGACTCGCTAGTTCTTTCTTCTTCCTGAATTTTACTTAGCTCCCCCTGTAGCTGTTTGATCTTTCCTTTGACAATTCCATAGTGTTGTTCATTCCATTTCTTTAGGCCACCTGCACAAGTTCGCAAACAGTCAGTGAGATTTTGGGTGTTCCCTGCATTGTCCTCCCACACGTCTTTAATAATATCTCCAAAATCCTTGTGTCTGAGCCACATTGATTCGAAGCGGAAGAGTCTTTGCCTCGAATGCTTTCTATGCATAATCCATCTGATTACCAGGGGAGCATGATCTGAGCAGCCCGACACTCCATGCCACACCTCGGCTTTAGGGTACCGTTGTCTCCATTCTGCATTAGCGATAGCTCTGTCCAGCCTCGCCCTTGTCTCCCAAATACCCTTTCTCTTGTTGGAGTAAGTGAATTGCGCTCCCTTGAAACCAATATCGGTTGCAGTCTTGCATCACATCTCTAAATTTCTTCATCTGCCATTCACCCCTAATCCTCCTCCCTTTCACCTCCCAACCGAACAAAACTTCATTGAAATCCCCAAAGACAAGCCAATGTTTGTTCATCATACTGTTCAACGATCTAATAAGCTCCCACGATTCCTCTCTTCTACTAGTTACCGGCTGGCCATAGAAAAGCGTCACTCGGAACGGATCATCGCCTTCTATGCATGCGTCGATATGGTAATCCGAGTAGCTACAAATTCTCATGTCAATTTCGTCCCTCCATAGCAGCATTAGACCTCCCGCTTTACCTCTACTCTCCACCACAAAATTGTTCTGGAAACCCACCTTCAGCTTCACTCGGTTCGCTCTATCTTTCCCCGCCTTTGTTTCTACTAGACCCACCACCCCGGGGTTGTTGGCCCTTATCAGATTCGCAAGGGCCCTAACCGTCGCAGCCCCCCCCCCCAAGCCACGACAGTTCCAGCATACGGCCGTCATTGCTCCCGGCAGGGCTACCTCGCAGTCCCCGCCGATCCACTTTGTAGGAGCATCGTTTCCCTTCCCGCACCCTCATCAACTCTAATGGCTCCCTTCCGCTGATAAGGGTGAAATCTCGGCTTCCCTTCCTCCCCGAGCTTCTTTTTCGTTTTCGCCTGCTTCGTCTTCCCAGCATTCGTTTCCTC
The DNA here is from genome assembly GCA_033675395.1 of Rhodiola chrysanthemifolia. Lineage (NCBI taxonomy): Eukaryota > Viridiplantae > Streptophyta > Magnoliopsida > Saxifragales > Crassulaceae > Rhodiola > Rhodiola chrysanthemifolia. The sequence goes on from CM066204.1 coordinate 39,270,108, forward strand.
CTCCTTTCCTTTCGGCTTCCTGGCAAACCCTAAATTCGGTTTTGGGCTTCCCACACCCGCAGCTTTTAGCCCATTTTCAATTTGGGTTGTAGGCAGCCCATCGTTTGAAAAATGCATCAGTTCTTTTGGCGTGCATTTGTTCCCGCCCTCCTGCTTCTGCTCTGCCCAGTGTTGCAGACCTCGAACAGGGGTACCTGCTTCGCCCTTCTCTGACACTGCAAGCCGTACCTCAACCTCCATCAGACTTTCATCAAGAGGAGTCTTATCGAGCCCTGTGTCTGTTCAAGCTAGGTTAGCCTGTACCTTCTCTTTGCCTTTTGTTCCCCCACCAGCAGCGCCTTGCTCCGGCCCCTTCTCCTCCGTTGGCAGGCGCTCAGTTTCTCTTGTCCCCTCGCCTTATTGGTTGGATTTTCTTGCTGAGGTCCCGGATGAGACCATCTGGTTGCTTCCTTCTTCATTCCCCGACATCTTATTTATGGGTTCCTCCTTCTCCACACAGCTTTCCCTTTCATGGCTTAACTTTCCACAGTCATGGCACAGGCTTGGCAATCTTTCATACTTGACTGAGATCCAGAGTGGGTCTCTAACTTGTCTTTGTAGGAAGAAGCCGGTAACCACTGGTTTATCAATATCAATGTCAACTCTGATTCTAATGAACTTCTTCTTCACTCCCTCCGTATCTACTCTGACTAGTTTCCCAATGTACCCAGCAAGCTTTTCTCCAGTGTCTTTGTCCATCATCACCGCTCCTAAAGGCAGGTTATGGAGTTGCGCCCACACTCCCAGTCGGTTCATCTTAACCTCCTCCGGCGCTAGCTCCGGGCACCAGTCGTGAAATAAAACCACTGAGTTTAGGCACAGCCATGGGCCACCGTCCCTCACCCTTGCCATATCCGCCGCATACTCGAACTCCGCCAGTGCCATGTTGCTTGCCAATGTTTAAACCTCCCTCTCTTGTCCAGCTCCAAGTTCCAAACTTTACTGAGGACGTTCCCTAGCCCCGTGATGTTGAAGGCCATACCACTCGCTAGTTTCAGCACCACCGCCCATTTGAAGCTCCTTTTCATCTTTTCCCAGTCTGCGTCTTCCAATGACACCATTAGTCTCCCCTGAAATTTGTCCGCAATGTCCTCCACCACCTGTCCCAGATCCTTTTCCGCCATTCCACGAACGTTGGAGCGTCTCGGTCAGCCCTCTCCCTCACCCTCCTTTCCCCTGCACCGTCTCTCCCGAGTATGAGCAAGAAACCCTTAAGAGGTTCTCTGAAGAAGAAACACTTCTACGAGTAACTCTTAGAAGAAAACAAAGGAAGAACTTAGAATACACTTCTAAGAATAAATCTTAGAAGAAAAACACTCTCCCCAACACGTGTTAGAGAGAGAATGATTGTCAAGATGAAGTTGGTGTAAATAATTAGTACATCCAAATATGGCTATTTATTTGACACTGTTTATCATCAATGTTTGATTACTACAACAAGAGTACCACTTACAGTCAATAGCACTATCCAAAGATTTGTTGTTAATGATGTACTGGGTATCTTGATATGTCATATTTATTTACATATGCATTATGTGAGCTTGAAAATTGACCTATGTCTTGTTCTTTCTTTTAGCTTACATGTCTGCTAGTTCAGTTGCTGCCAACATAAGTAATGCCTATATGCTTAAAGGGACAAACTTCAAGGATTGGAAAGAGAACGTTATGATTCTGTTACGCTGCATGGAATTTGACTTAGCACTATGGGAGCCTAAGCCGGATGCTATCACTAACAATAGCAATGAATCCGATCTGGCCTATTTGGGAACGTGGGAGCGTTCCAACAGGCTGAGTTTGATGATCATTCGTTGCGGCATTCCAGAGGCATTTAGGGGCGCGGTTCCTGATGAAGTTACCACTTCTAAAAATTATCTTGCTGAAATAGAGACGTGCTTTTTCAAGAATGGTAAGGCTGAGACAAGCGTGCTTCAATTACAGTTGATTTCTATGAAATATTCTTAAAAGGGTAACATCAGAGAGTACATCACGGAGATGTCCAATCTTGCTTCAAAACTTAAGAATTTGAAGTTTAAGTTTTCAGAGGATTTACTAGTGCACTTAGTATCGATATCTCTTCCTGGATAGTATAGCCAGTTTAAGGTTTCTTACAACTGTCAGAAGGACAAATGGTCTCTCAATGAGCTCATTTCATTTTGTGTCCAAGAGGAAGAGAGGTTGAAGCAAGACATGACAGAAAGTGCTTACCTATCCTGCACTGCTAAAGACAAGGGTAAAAGAAAGATTGGGGACTATAGAACTGCTGCTTCTGAGGGTCCATCTTTCAAGAAGAAGCAAGTTACATGCTACTTCTGCGGGAAGACTGGGCACACAAAGAAGGATTGCCCTAAGTATGACACCTGGCTACTTAAAAAGGGTAACTTTCTTTCTTTAGTTTGTGCTGAAGTTAATGTATCTTCAGTATTTAGAAATACATTGTGGTTATTAATCACATATGTGTTTTAATGCAGAGTTGTCTGAGCTTCCCAAGAACAAGTGATGCTGAAAGACGCATCCATTTCGGTGATGGTTAGTCCGTGGAAGTGGAAGCAATAGGGCACTTTAGATTATTGTTAGTTTCTGTTCATTTTCTGAATTTGATGGATACTTTTAATGTACCCTCTTTTAGAAGAAACTTAATTTCTATTTTGGTTTGGACAAATTTGGTTACGCTTGTTCATTTTGGAAATGAGAAATTTACTTTATCCATAAATTTGAATGTTATTGGGACCAGTTTACTCAAAGTTTATAATAATCTATATATGTTAAAAATTATTTCATCATCTCCCTGCATGTGGAATATGTCTTTGGACATGTTCAAATAATTTACGGCTGAAGTTGAGTGACGATTCAACTAAAGATAAAAGGAAGTTATATTTGATTATGGTGGTAAATACTACGGTAGGTATAACAAATCAAATGAACGATGTCCATTACTCTTTGCTAGGCACCTAGAGAAATACGACTCTAGTTGAAGTATTAAAGATAACAGCTTATATCCTAATAGTACATCTAAAATCATTTTATTGGACAATCAGTCCAATCAAAGGTTTTTTCAGATTTGTTATCCCACTACTAAGTTAAATTTCGGACGAGATCACAACAGTTTGAGGATGCTGAGTCTAGGGGAGAACCATATTAGAAATATTGTTCAACCCAGACTGAGAATCAGAACATTATTTTTGAAGTACAAACTCAACAATCTTTGGATGATACGTAATCTAAGGAAATTCATTTATGGATTTATACAGGCTTCTCGTCTGTGATACTTTAAGTTTCATCAAGTGATGGTCTCGTACGATTTTGAGACAAACTTAATGGATGAATATGTATATCACTAGTTTAGTGGGAGTAGAGTTATTTCCCTTATACCTTGTCCGTTAAAGGAGATCAATCAAGTCTCAATCGGTATCTAAAAGTACATTGGAAATACAAAAGATTCATAACGTTTCAGCCTTGTAGAGACTTATGCATAATGAGGTATGTATGCGACTAGATGTTATGTACATTGTTGGCATGCTATGCGGACACATATGCAACCCTTGAGTGGATCATTGTATAGCAGCCATAAAAGGTTTTGGGTTCTGAAAGAGAACAAAAGATTACATGCTCACATAAAGGAAATCAGATAAGTTGGAGATCATTAGGTATCTTGATTCTTATTTCGTTTTCAGGAGATACTAATATGGTTAAAGATCCACGTTTAGTTAAGAGGTATCCGATTAGGGAATATAACTGTGAAATATTGTCACAAGATTGCACTTTATAAAAATTATTGAAAGACCATTTAGGATATTGTAAAAATAAATTGACAGAATGTTCCAATAAAGTACAGAGTGTCAGATTTCCATAGAGCACCTTGGGACAAAACTCCATGATTTTCACCGTAGGTCTTTCATGAGCATGTTGCTCATATGTGTGTAATCAAAATTTTGAGGATATCCAAATTTAGTTGGAGTTTATGTCATGATCATGTCTTGCTCTATGTTGTATATGGATCCTATACATTTAAGTTTTGCAGAAATGAAGTGTACATTTGCCCTCTGTTGTATTTTGGTTTAAGGATTGATCTCTATAAAGTTAAGGTGACCAGTTGGAAATTGGCATCTAAAGATCACAGTTCATGTAATTTCCATGCTACACATCCATGAGTGATCTGTGTCATTCAGTTATGCTAATATATGTGACAAGTCCGGTCCCGTAACGATTAATGTTACAAACGCTGGCTTAATCCTATGTTAGTATGATTGATGGACGAGATTGTTTTGGGATATACTCTATATGATAGTACATTTGATATTACTAAAGTTACACATCTAGTTGGATTTACATTTATGATCCTGTGGGAGATTGTTAAATTCTTTTAATCTAATATTTGGATCATAATGTAAATAGTTTAAGATGTGTATACTATCATGGTTTATAAGTCAATATTAAAGTGATCTATTTGGCTTTAGAGTATATAAATTAAGATGATCATAGAATATTAAACATATGTGTAGATACCAGTCGTAAATATATTTCTTTTGAGGGGGAGAATTCGTAATTATGAAAAACTTATAGCAGCTATGTACACTGCTATAAATGGGTAGTGGTCCCTAGTTTCACGTATCGATTTGAGTCTTATTCTCTCTCAAATAATTCTGGCGTAAGGTCGTGCGAAGAAACTGGAAGTTTCTACTACAGTGTTCCTGAGAAGAACTCAAGTGAAGATCCATAGAATCAGGTCAGATCAATTCAATGTTTTATTAACATGAATATGTGGTATTACGATCCTGGGTATATGAAATACATCTAACATTTATTGCTTGATTGTTTCCACATAAAGTCTCTATTGGCAAACAAATTTTATTTTTAACTACTTTTGTAGGTATTCAGATGAAGAGGACAATGGTAAGAGACTGTTGTCCCTCATCCACCTATATATGCATAGAGGTGATCCTCTTCAAGCCTTCACTGCTGATAAAGCTATAGAAGAAGACGATACTGAGTTGACATTATAGCGAAGGCTGTGAGATGGATAGTTGGTTATCAAAGGACTCATCGGAATGGTTTATATTTTGTGAAATGAAAAACAAATATTTCAGCATTTATTTTTAGTGTAATTTTAATAATTTAATTTAATTATTTAAAACTATATGAAATAAATATAATATGTAAACATATTTAATTTTTGTAGTTATCGCAAGGTTATGGTAAAGTTATCGCACAACTTGTGCGATAACATTACCATAACTCTCCGATAACACTATACATGTTGTCGTATGGTTAACGTATAGTTGTACCAAAAAGTTATCACAGAGTTATCGTATGTTTTTACGTTAGTTAATTTTGCGATAAAAGTGAATGGTTATCACATAGTTATCGTACAACCAATTTTACGATAACTCTATTATAACTCTACGATAAATTAGAGTTATCTTATATTTTAACCAAAATTTGTAGTGAAGAATACACATTTTATTCAAAAAGAACTTATGAGCTTGGTAGTATTTTGGATTTACTCTTGAAATTTTATTGATGTGAAAGAGGTGTTGATTAGTTTTTATTTGAGATCACAAATCTGATATGATGGTTCACTTTAAGTCATAAAAAAAAATTCTGATAATTGGTAGATGATTTTCAAGCTCCAAGATTCGATCATTAAATGACAGTGGTTACCTGGCAATGGAATAATAGATTGATAGCGTGAGGTATGAATTTGTGAGATCTATCAACCTTTGACCCTTTGATGATTAGAGTGTTTCGTTGATTCATGTTGCACAAATGAAATGTGAAATTTTGTTGTCTGTTCAAGACCAGATCCTGGTTGTGTTCTATCAGAGACTTGAACACTTTAGCAGACCGTATTGATGAGTCAAATTCTTGACTATCATTCCTATACTTTTATAGGTGTTTTGATTTGTTTCCAAGTAATGTTTTATGCCAATTAACACCCTTCATGGTCTATTAGGTCCCAAATTACATTCCACCTCGGTGAGAGCCTCAAAGAAGAAGTTTCGGCAAAGTGTTGGAGTTTTGGAGCAAAATATGGAGTTTCGGGCAAAACAGGACAAACCTACGTTTCCGCCTTGTTTTGCACGCACAGATCGCATAAGGTGTCCGAATGGTTTGTTCTATAGCTTGTTGGAAAGATGACTCAAAGGGCCACAACTCTCCAGTTTACGCAAAGACAAAATTCGGACACTAAGATTGCAAACAGCCACCGGAAGCTCGCTTGAGCTCCAGGAAGCCCGCCCGAGCCTCGCGTGTGCATCACTCGGAGTCCTTTTAAGATTGCGAAACAGCCACCGCACAGATCGCCCGTGTATACGACTTGTTGAAAACTCTTATTGTCGGACTCCTCTTTCCTTATGGATTATGACTTTAGCGTCTGAAACTTAAAAATGAGATATATATCGTTAGCCCGTGGACTAGCCCTAGCTAGCATAGGTGAGCGATTGACATTTTTTTGTGCAAACTATCGATCACGTTTCAAATGCCTTGCCTTGAAAATGAATGGACTTATATGTTTTGCGCTCGATAGCTCTAGTATTAACTTCCTTGAATGTGCACCTTCATATGCTCTTAGATGGTTGGAAAACTCTTTTCATGGTATAGTGATTGTGGTGCTAGTTTGGGATGTGAAGTTGGTTTTGAGAAATCCTTGCCTTAGTAGTCACACACTCTTGCTTTCACTCTTATGGGATAAATGCATTTGGGATTTTTGAGCATTCACTTTTCTGAAAACTCTCACGAGACTATAACTCATCCACTAGAGTAGCCTAGGGGTTTAAAGGCTTTTTGCATATGCTAAATGCACGCGTAACACCTACGAAAAGGAGTTAGATTGTAAATATCAGTTAGAGTAGTTAGAAATAACGCGTGAGACTTTAAATGGATGTGGAGAGCAAATGGGCGACAAAATATAATGACTTAGCGTTTCGCCATCTGTTTCTCTTTGGCTTGATTTTATTGTTTGCTCGAGACGATAAAACTCTAAGTGTCGAGTATTTTGATAAGTCAAATTCTTGACTATCATTCCTCTACTTTTACTAGGTGTTTTGATTCGTTTACAAGTAATTTTTGATGCCAATGAAAACCCTTCTTGGTCAATTAGTTCCCAAATTACATTCCACCTCGATGAGAGCCTCAAAGATTAAGTTTCGGCAAAGTGTTGGAGTTTTAGAGCAAAATATGGAGTTTCAGGCAAAACAGGACAAACCGACCTTCCCGGCTTGTATTTCACACACAGATCGCATACGGTATCTAAATGCGTTGTTCCATAGCTTGTTGGAAAGATGACTCAAAGGGCCACAACTCTCCAGTTTACGCCAAGACTAAATTCGGATATTAAGATTGCAAAACAGGCACCGGAATCTCACCCGAACTCCAGGAAGCCCGCCCGAGCCTCGCGTGTACATCACTCGGAGTCCTTTTAAGATTGTGAAACAGCCACTGCACAGACCCGTGTATACCACTTGTTGAGAACTCTGATTGTCGGACTCATCTTTCCTTATGGATTATGATTTAGCGTCTAAAACTTGAAAAATGAGTTCTCTGTCGTTAGCCCGTGGTCTAGCCCTAGCTAGCATAGGTGAGCGATTGACATTTTTGTGTGCAAACTATCGATCATGTTTCAAATGCCTTGCTTTGAAAATGAATGGACTTCTAGGTTAGGCGCTCAAAAGCTTTAGTATTGACTTCCTTGAATGTGCACCTTCATATGCTCTTAGATGGTTTGAAAACTCTTTTGATGGTATAGTGATAGTGGAGCTAGTTTGGGATGTGAAGTTGGTTTTGAGAAATCATTACCTTAGTAGTCACACACTCTTGCTTTCACTCTTATAGGATTAATGCATTTGGGATTTGTGAGCATTCCCTTTTCTTAAAACTCTCACGAGACTATAACTCATCCACTAGTATAGCCTAGGGGTTTAATGGCTTGGTGCATATGCTAAATGCACTCGTAACACCTACGAAAAGGAGTTAGATTGTAAAGATGTGTTAGAGTATTTAGAAATAAAAGCTTGAAAATTTAAATGGATGTGAAGAGCAAATGGGTGACAAAATATATAATGACTTAGCTTTACGCCATTTATTTGTCTTTGGCTTGATCTTATTGTTTGCTCGAGACGATCAAACTTTAAGTGTGTAGTATTTTGATAATTCAAATTCTTGACTATCATTTTTATACTCTTACTAGGTGTTTTGATTCGTTTCCAAGTAATTTTTTATTCCAAACACCCTTCTTGGTCTATTAGGTCCCAATATATTTTTTATTCCAATTAACACCCTTCTTGGTCTATTAGGTCCCAATATACATTCCACCTCGGTGAGAGCCTCAAAGATCAAGTTTCGGCAAAATGTTGAAGTTTTGGAGCAAAATATAGAGTTTCGGGCAAAACAGGTTAGACTGACCTTGTTTTGCACGCACAGAGCGCATACTGTGTCCGAACGGGTTGTTCTATAGCTTGTTGCAAAGACGACTAAAAGGGCCACAACTCTTCGGTTTACGCTAAGACCAAATTCGGACATTAAGATTGCGAAAAAGCCACCGAAAGCTCGCCCGAGCTCCAAGAAACCCGCCCGAGCCTCGCGTGTGCATCACTCGGAGTCCTTTTAAGATTTCCAAACAGCCACCGTACAGATCGCCCATGTATATGACTTGTTGAGAACTCTTATTGTCGGACTCCTCTTTCCTAATGGATTATGACGTTAGCGTCTAAAACTTGGAAATGAGTTCTATATCGTTAGCCCCTGGACTAGCCCTAGCTAGCATAGGTGAGCGATTGACATTTTTTTGTGCAAACTATCGATCATGTTTCAAATGTCTTGCCTTGAAAATGAATGGAATTCTAGGTTAGGCGCTCGATAGCTTTAGTATTGACTTCCTTGAATGTGCACCTTCATATGCTCTTAGATGATTTTAAAACTCTATTGATGGCATAGTGATTGTGGTGCTAGTTTGGGATGTGAAGTTGGTTTTGAGAAATCTGTGTCTTAGTAGTCACACACTCTTGCTTTCACTCTTATGGGATAAATGCATTTGGGATTTGTGAGCATTCCCTTTTCTGAAAACTCTCACGAGACTATAACTCATCCACTAGGGTAGCCTAAGGGTTTAAAGGCTTTGTGCATATGCTAAATGCATTCGTAACACCTACGAAAAGGAGTTCGATTGTAAATATGTGTTAGAGTAGTTAGAAATAAAAGCTTGAGACATTAAATGGATGTGGAGAGCAAATAGGCGACAAAATATAATGACTTAGGTGCTGTTTGATAGAGCTGGAAAAAATTTAATTTAACTTAATTTAATTTAACTTTACTGAACTTAAGTTTTACTTTATTTAACTTTACTGAACTTAAAAAAATAATTTTTTTTGAGTAAAGGTGTTTAATTTAAGTTTTAATCATGTTGAACTACAAAATTGAAATCTTAAAAATTTTATTTAACTTAATTTAACTTTAGTTAACTGTACAGAATTTTATTTAACTGTACTGAACTTTATTTAGCTTTACTTAACTGAAAAACATGAAATTTAAGCTCTACAGAACATGCCCTTAACTTTTCGCCATTTGTTTCTCTTTGGCTTTACCTTATTGTTTGCTCGAGACAATCAAACTCTAAGTGTGGAGTATTTTGATAAGTCAAATTCTTGACTATCATTCCTCTACTTTTACTAGGTGTTTTGATTCGTTTCCAAGTAAATTTTTATGCCAATTAGCACCCTTCTTGGTCTATTAGGTTCCCCTCGGTGAGAGCCTCAAAGATCAAGTTTCGGCAAAATGTTGGAGTTTTGGAGCAAAATATGGAGTTTCGGGCAAAACATGACGATCGACCTTTCCACCTTGTTGTGCACGCACCGATCGCATACGGTGTCCGAATGGGTTGTTCTATAGCTTGTTGCAAAGATGACTCAAAGGCCATAACTCTCCAGTTTGAGCTAAGACCAAATTCGGACATTAAGATTGCGAAACAGCCACCGGAAGCTCGCTCGAGCTCCAGGAAGCCCACCCGAGCCTCGCGTGTGCATCACTCATAGTCCTTTTAAGATTGCGAAACAGCCACCGCAACGACTTGTTGAGAACTCTTATTTTCGAACTCCTCTTTCCTTTTGGATTATGACTTTAGCATCTAAAACTTGTAAATGAGTTCTATATCGTTAGCCCGTGGTCTAGCCCTAGGTAGCATAGGTGAGCGATTGACATTTTTTTGTGCAAATTATCGATCATGTTTGAAATGCCTTGCCTTGAAAATTAATGGACTTTTGGGTTAGGCGCTCGATTGCTCTAGTATTTACTTCCTTGAATGTGATGCTCTTAGATGGTTTGAAAACTCTTTTGATGGTATAGTGATTGTGGTTCTAGTTTGGGATGTGAAGTTGGTTTTGAGAAATCCTTGCCTTTGTAGTCACACTCTTGCTTTCTGACAGGCGTCGTCGGACCTCTCAAATTTAATATTTATAATTTTCCCTGCAAGAAACTAGTAAGGTGGCAAGCAGGGGTCGAACCCTAGAGAGCTGGTGTGGATCAGTTGTCCTGTAAGCAAATAAAGTTGGGGTTTTGTGTGAGAAATTGTAACACAGCGCAAGAGAAATAAAATGAAGGGTATTCAATCAGAGAGAAAACTCAGTCTAGGGTTTCTATTGTGACACGTTTATCATCGACTGCTAATGATCTAATTTCATGCTTCTAAGCGTGGTTACTCTGTTTCAGGTTATAACCTAAAGTACTCCGTTTCAGGTTATACACCGCAATCTACTCCGTTTCAGGTTATAGACTTCTAGTTCTCCTAAATTTAATAATCCGTTTCAGGCAATATTATATTCAGGTATCCTACTTGTTTTCACGTTTCAGTATCAAACAAGCATTGACGATAGGGGTTGAATTGTTTCGCTAAGCTTTACCGTTTCAAGTCTCCACTTAGCTTCACAATTCAATCCTTTAATTTAAGCGCAAGAACTAGAGAAGCATAAAATAGCATTAAGAATAGAGTCTCAAAACAAACGTCACAATATACGAAACCCTAAACTGAATTAAGGAATTTAGCTACTCATTGTCATGGAAATAAACACAAATGTTTTTTTGATGAAAAGGTAGTAGAAATTCTCTGTCTCGTCGAAAGCTTCACGTTCTTCGTCTTCTCCAGAGCTGTCTCAGTCTTCTTTCTGTAATTGATTATGGAAAAGAAACCCTAATCCAAACTTCTTTCTTTTCTTATATACTGGGCTTCCAAATCTGTTTTTGGGCTCAATTTCCAAGTTTCGGGCTTGCTGACGTCATCAAAACGCGTGCTGACAGTAGCGACCGCGTTTCGCCTTAACATTAGCGACCAGGTTTCCTTTAGACATTAGCGTCGAGCTAACGTCTCTACGAAACGCGGTGCCCACTGAGCCCCGACTTCGGCTACTGATTTGACCATCTAAACGACTTCGGATGCTCTCGGTGTGAACTAGAGAGTTGTAGGGAATTGAGTTAGCTTCGCAACGGCATATGACTCGTATTTTTCTGATCAGCGGTTCATTCCCAGCGCTCCGTCGAAGGTCCAAAGGTCTAATCTGAAACTGTGATATTTTTGGCATGAAAAGCCATCTTTTATGCGCGTTTCCTCCTAGAGCTTCCGAAACACCTGAGATGCAAAACCATACTAAAAAGTAATTGTTCGCATAATAAAGTGTCGAAATAAATAGGATTAGTTGATTCGACGAGCCGTATAAATACGACTCATCAAACCACCCCACACTTAAACTTGTTCGTCCCGAACAAGAACTAAGTCGTAGAAGGAAAACAAATGTGACACCACAATTTATTCAACGTCCTGGATAATACTACATGAGTATGAGTCGCTAGTCTAAATTTTTCCTTTCCATGCATAGCTCAATCGTTACTCAATTCATCATGCTCAACATAGAATTAACTTGATACATGTTACCTTTTGAGCTGAAATTCAAATCAATTTGGATGAATGGGAGATAGTCCTCTTCAGACCCATGATCTGCACTCGCTGTCCCGAATTCTGGTTATATGGTTACACTTCGTTGCTTTTTCTTGCACGTGATTCATTCGAGCTTCAAGGTTTTGGAGTTGTTTTGGGACAGCTTTTGTAGTGATTTGGCTTCTGATGTAGCAATCATGTACTTCACTTTTGTTGCGGGTAGAAATTTCACAATTTGGCTGATTTTTTCTTGAGCCTTGCTCCTTTATTGTGAATTGCTCGTCCGTGATTCGAAGGTCCAATCATCGCCCGCAAGCATATGGAAAACCTCCCTGCTCTCACTCATCCTCGTCCGCAAGTAGCCGAGGGTCGCTCGTCTGTTTTCCCGGCTACTTGGACTAGAGATTGGACGGTGTGTTGTTTTCCCGTCCCACCTGACCGCATAAATACTGCAGTGGCAGAGCAGACTCTTAACCATGTTGCTTCGAAGTGCTAGCCTCCACAAAATCCATGTAACCATATAACTCGAAGTTCGGTCCTTTGAATGCTTCGTCAAGTCTCTCTAGGACATTTCTATCAACTCCACATCCCTGTTTATCCCAGCTCAAGAGGACACGTAGTGGGTTAAATTCACATGTAGTCACATAATTCAGATTTCACGAGAAAAAACACATGTAATTGGCATCATGAATTTCACATACTCATAACTCAATACTGCAGTTCCAAGAACAGAGAGATTTCATACTTCATTTTTTTTTCAAAAGAAACGTGCAGACACAGTACAATATGCAGGAAAAATAAACGTGCAGACACGACAAACTGACTCTCCCACCCCACACTTTTGAACTAAGCCGTGTCCTCACGGTACGACTTAAATTCAAAGCTAACAGACAATGCAGACATAACAAACTGACGGACTCTGACAAAGAGAAACAAGAAACAAAGAATAAAATGAAAGGAAAATAGGCACTCCCCTAGTCGGAATCCGACGATGATGCTGGATGAGGAATAGCAAACTCCGGAGGAACTGGATCTCCGAACTCCCATCCAGGCGGAGCAGGTACTGGCTGTGTCCCTGGTGGCAGAAAAAACTGTAATGCGCGAGCCACATTGAAGGTTATGTCTAGCTGCTGCCTAGGAGGCACAGCTGCTGGTGGCTCCATTGCTCTGGCACGTCTCTGTCGAGCTGTCGAGGACTCTCCAACCTCCCGAGTCCGGCGTGATCTAGCAGCGGCTGATGAGGACTCAGCTCTGTCTCCAGCTGAAGGTGTGTGACGCCTGTCTGAAGGCATAGCAGTGTGATATCTCGAGTCGTCATGGTAGGTCCATGCATACTGCTCTCTTCTGCGAGGACGCCGCTGAATGGCTTTAGAGAAATGATGGTAATCACAGAAGGCTGGACTGAGGCACTCATGAGACTCTATGCGTGGCTGCCCGTGTAGATGGCGCAGCATACATGTGATCAGACCTCCACATAGCAGTGGTCCGTGCGAAGGGCGGTTCTTCCAGAACTTGCACGCCAGATGGAAGAAATCTATCGGCAGTCCTCGGTCTAGAGCGTCTAAGCAGAATATGTCGGAGAAAGTCACCTTGTCGCCCCCGCTCTTTCTAGCAAAAATAGTACCTCCAAGTACCTTATGGAGATAAAACAGCGCCGGGTCGCGAATGCACATTGCCCTGGACTCGGATGGCTCAAATACTTCAGCGCCTCTCACCCCAATCCGTCCCCAAGCACCACACAGTGCTAGGTCGTCCTGTGCCCACGCCCCTTCTGCTGGCCAGCCAAATATCTCTCTCACCTGGGCTGGCCGAGTGAGATAAAACTCACCGCGATGTCTGTAACGGATCCCCTCGTGGTCTCGTCTCCCCTCGTAGTCAAAAGATGCCAGGAACTCGCAAGTATCCTCGACGTCTGTCTCATAGCTAAGGGTGAGGAGCCCCGGCCAACCACTGGCCTCTAGCATGCTACGGACTCGAGCCTCGAACCCACTGTGACTCAGAAACTCGGTATCAACAAATCTGCTCGGCAGGTGGTTACGGGCCCTAAGTCTCGCATATTGCACCTCAAACGGTTGCTCTCTTGGTGGCATGTTGAAGAACGACTCAAACTCGAAAGAATTCCTCTTGGTCAATATCTGCCTCAGTGCGGACCGCGTTTCGTGTAGACGTTATCCTCCGCGTCACCTTAAGACATTACACTAATGTAACTATGAAACGCGGCTCGCTAATGTAAGGCGGAAACGCGGTGAGCCTGCAACTCGTCTTCTCCGATCAATTTTCCGATATGCAACCCGAAATTCACACTTAGAACACCAATGCGTCACAAATCCATATAATATACGCCCTGGACTACTCCTTCCAATGATTCGATGTGCAAATTCCGAATTCAATCAACCAATTCTTCACAAATACGCAAACGTAGATTACCTTGGTTTTGGTCTCGTAGCGATCCGAATTGGGAGAGTAGATGATTGCGATTGGTGATTGGAGCACCCCTACTGCGGAATCCTTGCACAGTTCTCCGATTTTTGCTGGGCGATATGAGAGTGTTCGAGCGGGCGCGAGGGATTTGCTGGGCGATTTTTGATTGGAGACCGGAGGAGAGAAACTCAGAATTAGGGTTTTTACACTGGTCAACGCACAGCCGCGTCTCATGTAGATAATATATTTGGTCAACTCTGTAATGTGTACACCAGACGCGGTACCAATGTTGAAGTGAAACGCGGCTGTGATGTGTACACCAGACGCGGTTGCCACTGAGCTGCACCTGTATTTTGCCTGCAAAACAACTTCCTTTCCGCTAAAACCAAGTCAAGATAGACCGGTTAGACGTCGAAAAACTAAATAAGACTCAAACTGACACACAAGACACGAAAACACAAGAAAAATGAGAAAAGAAAAATTTTGCCGGGCTGCCTCCCTGCGAGCGCCTTTGTTTTACGTCGTTGGCTCGACGTTACCTCATTTATGTTTCAGTGGGAGGCTCGGCTAGGTCAAACTGCTGAACGGATAGTTCGATTTCACCGTGATAGTGCTTCACCCGTTGTCCATTGACCTTGAAACGGCCTCCATCCCTCGGGTTCTCCAGCTCAAGTGCTCCGTGGTTAAAAACCTTTGCTACTATGTAGGGACCTGTCCATCTAGAACGCAATTTGCCAGGCATTAATCGTAAACGCGATGAAAATACTAGTACCTGTTGGCCAATCTCGAATGTGCGTCGTAGAATGAACTTGTCGTGGTACAGCTTGGTCCGCGCCTTGTAGTCTGATTGGCTTTCATAAGCCTCTTGGCGCAGCTCCTCGAGCTCGCAGAGCTGCAACTTCCTATCCAATCCTGCTGCCTTTAAGTCGGTATGGCACGCCTTAAGTGCCCAAAAGGCCTTGTGCTCTAGCTCGACTGGGAGGTGGCATGCCTTCCCATACACCAACCGAAAAGGCGAGGTGCCTATCGGTGTCTTATAGGCTGTCCTGTAAGCCCACAGTGCATCGTCTAATCGCTGACTCCAGTCCTTCCTAGTCGGCTTCACCATCTTCTCGAGAATCCCCTTAATCTCTCGGTTAGAGATCTCTGCTTGTCCATTCGTCTGGGGGTGATAAGCTGTAGAAGTACGGTGGTGAACGTGGTAGTGCTTCAAAGTTGCTGCCATCATTCTGTTGCAGAAATGTGTCCCCTGATCACTGATTATGGCTTTAGGCACTCCGTATCTGCAAAATATGTTAGTGCGAAGAAAATCTACAACAGTTTTAGCATCATCGCATCTGGTAGCCTTAGCCTCTACCCATTTAGACACATAATCCACAGCAACAAGAATATATAAATAGCCAAACGACGCAGGAAAAGGACCCATGAAATCAATCCCCCATATGTCAAAAACATCATTAACTAAAATAGGCACTTGGGGCATCTCGTTCCTAGCAGAAATATTGCCTACCCTCTGACATTTATCGCATCTCTTACAATGATCGTAGGCATCTCTAAACACATGTGGCCAATAAAAACCACTATCTAAAATTTTTCTGCTAGTCCTCTTGGGGCCAAAATGACCACCACATGCATGCTCATGACAGAAACTAAGCACAGAAGCAATCTCAGCATCAGGAATACACCGCCTAAGTATTTGGTCTGCACCGATTTTCCATAAATACGGGTCATCCCACACATAGTATTTCGAATCATGCTTCAGTTTCAGACATTGAGCCTTTGAATAAGAGGGTGGAAATGTACCTCCGACCAGGTAGTTCACAATGGGAGCGTACCATGGTACTTTACCTGTGAGAGCATACAAGTGCTCGTCTGGGAAGGTCTCTGTGATCTGTCCTGCATCCTCTTCTCGTACTAGCCGGCTCAAGTGGTCTGCTACGGTGTTTTCTATCCCCTTCTTGTCCTTGATTTCCATATCAAACTCCTGTAGCAGCAAGATCCACCGAATCAGCCGCGGCTTGGCCTCCTTCTTCGTCATCAGGTACCTAATAGCTGCATGATCAGAAAAAACAACTACTTTAGTACCAAGCAAGTATGGCCGAAATTTCTCCAAAGCGAAAACCACTGCTAGTAATTCTTTCTCGGTGGTCGAGTAATTTCGCTGAGCTGCATCCAGAGTCCTCGACGCGTAGTAAATCACTACTGGCTTTTTGTCCACCCTCTGGTCTAGTACAGCTCCCACAGCATAGTCGCTGGCATCGCACATGATCTCAAATGGCTGGTCCCAATCTGGTGCTCGAATGATAGGCGTGCTGGTAAGTGCCTGTTTCAGCACGTCGAAGGCCTCCCTGCATGAATCTGTAAACTCAAAAGGCACATCTTTCTGCAAAAGGTTAGATAAAGGCAGAGCCTTTTTCGAGAAATCCTTAATGAACCTACGATAAAAACCAGCATGCCCAAGAAAAGACTTTATATCACGCACCGTAGAAGGGTAAGGAAGAGTAAGAATTAAATCAATTTTAGCTTTGTCAACCTTAATACCTTCATGTGAAACAATATGACCAAGGACCACACCATGAGTAACCATAAAATGACACTTTTCATAATTGAGTACCAAATTCATAGAAACACAACGTTCAAGTACTCTACTCAAGTGATCCAAACATGCATCGAAAGTGTCACCATACACAGTGAAATCATCCATAAACACCTCAATAAAAGTACCTATCATGTCAGAAAATATGCTCGTAACCACCCGCTGAAAAGTGTCGGGAGCGTTACACAATCCAAAAGACATACGTCTAAACGCAAACGTACCGAAGGGACATGTAAAGGTAGTCTTTTCCTGGTCCTCAGGTGCAATGGGAATTTGATTATACCCAGAAAATCCATCAAGAAAACAAAAGTAAGGCTTACCTGCCAGCCTGTCAAGCATCTGGTCAATAAACGGAAGAGGAAAGTGATCCTTACGCGTCACGGCATTCAGCTTCCTGTAATCGATGCACATGCGCCATCCGTTCTTGACTCTAGTAGTCACCATCTCACCTGCAGCATTCTTCTCGACTGTGATACCCGTCTTCTTGGGGACTACATGAACTGGGCTCACCCACTGGCTGTCTGAAATAGGGTAAATCACGTCAGCATCTAGCAATTTCTGAATCTCCTTCTGGACTACCTCCATCATGATCGGGTTCAACCGCCTCTGAGGCTCTCTAGAAGTCTTAGCTCCATCCTCCAGCAAGATACGGTGCATGCACACGGCTGGGCTGATTCCTCTGATGTCGGCAAGTGTCCATCCAATAGCGAGCCGGTGGCTACTTAGTACCTCGATCAATCGCCTCTCCTGGGCTGTTTCTAGCCCGTTTTTGATGATGACGGGCAGCGTGTTGTTCTCCCCCAGGAACGCATATTTCAGGTGCTCAGGTAGAGGTTTCAGTTCCAGTTCAGGTGCCTGCACAGTAGAAGGCAAAAACACGTTAGATTTGAATAGACGAACCTCATTAACTTCATACCTGGGTGTGAGCGGTCGTGCAATTTCCAGCTGAGACAGCACATCAAGAATCGTCTCAGCGAACTCGTATGAGTCCTCGTGCGAGTAGACCGCTCTCTCTAGTGCGAGCTCGAGTGGGTCCGCTCCTCTCTCCGGTGTCACTTCCTGGACAAGATCGTCCAACACATCTAGAGCGTGTATCGAAGCAAAATCTGGTGGGTGTTTCATAGCCTGGAAAATATCGAAGCGAATCACTTCGCCCTCCACCTCCATGGAAAGTGTGCCGCTGTCACAGTCGATCTTCATCTTTGAAGTTTTTAAGAATGGACGACCTAGTAAAATAGGAGCGTGATCCGTCGGGTCGCTGCTGTCCATCTTAAGCACATAAAAATCAGCGGGGAACACCAGTTCCCCCACCTGCACTAGGACGTCCTCAATTTTGCCTTCGGGCTGCTTACATGATCTGTCTGCTAGCTGAATGGTTAGACCTGCAGGTTCTAAAGGACCAATACGAAGGCAAGAATATATAGAATATGGCAGCACATTAATAGAAGCTCCAAGATCGAGCATGCAATTGTCAATACGAATGTTACCGATAGTGCAAGGAATGGTGTAGGTACCAGGATCACCACATTTAGGAGGTACCTTGCGCTGAATGACAGCGGAGACATTCTTACTCAGCAATTCGTGGTCGACACAAGTGGATCGCCTTCGGTTGGTGCATAACTCCTTCAAGAACTTCGCATAACGTGGAATTTGCTTGATCGCTTCGAGGAGTGGGATGTTGATTTCCACCTTGCTAAATAGCTCCCACACGTCCTTATCGATCACATGTTTCTTTGGGGCCTTGACCTGTATGGGAAATGGAAGTGCAAGATCGGGTTTTGAAATTGCTTCAGTGCCGACCGCGTCTGAACTTAACGTTACAGCCGCGTCTCGTGTAGACATTACATCCGCGTCTGATTCAGACATTAGCGGCGAGCTAATGTCTATACCAGGCGCGGTGGGCACTGATGCTGGCTCGTTTTTGCTATTTTTCAACTCCTTCCCGCTCCTGAGTGTTACTGCATTGACATTGCCTTTCGGATTCGGAATAGTCTGTGACGGTAGCCTTCCCGGATCATTCTTTAGCTCAGAAACTGTAGCGGCTATCTGAGACATCTGCTTTGATAGCTCGGAAATTGCTCCATCGGTCTTGGCCTAATTTTGATGTACCGTGGTGGCCAACTGCTGGGTGCTAGCTGCCAGCTCCTTCACTATATCGTCCAGAGACTTGCTGGAATTCTGATTACTAGGGCCTGCTTGGTTGTAGTTCTGCCCTCGCTGCTGAAACTGACTCTGATTGTTGTAGCTGCCCTGTTGTTGACGATACGGAGGTCGATAATATTGCTGCTGCTGTTGGGACTGCTGAACTGGTTCCTTTGTCGTGTTATTGTTGTTATCTCTCCAGCTGAACCCATTAGCTGCTAGCCCGAATTTTCGCTGTTGTGGGCGGTTGTCGAAGTTCTGATAACCTCCTACAACGTTGACGTCTCCATGCTCATCCTCCTGTAGACTAGGGCACGAATCTGTTTTGTGATCGGTTGCAGAGCAGAACTCACAAGCTTTCACCTGGGCGACCTGATTGGTTACCAGCAGTTTCACCATCTCCCTTAATTCCTTCAGCTCATCAGAAGCTGGTGCAGCTTCGGCCCTGGAGATGTTCCT
Source organism: Rhodiola chrysanthemifolia (assembly GCA_033675395.1). Taxonomy (NCBI): domain Eukaryota; kingdom Viridiplantae; phylum Streptophyta; class Magnoliopsida; order Saxifragales; family Crassulaceae; genus Rhodiola; species Rhodiola chrysanthemifolia. The sequence goes on from CM066204.1 coordinate 39,289,679, forward strand.
AGTCCTGCTGAATTCTTCCTCTTTGTTGGACTCGTCCTGGAATCTCGCATTCTCGGCCACTTCCATAATCTTCCTTCGCACACCGGCTGGGGACAGGCTCATGATGGTTCCTCCAGCCGCCGCGTCTAGCAACTTCCTGTCGAGTCGCCTTAACCCATCGAGCATATATTCCACTACCAGCTTCTCAGGAAGCCCGAGATTGCAACAGCTCTGCTCTAAAGTGTTGAACTTCTCCACGTATTCATACATTGTCTCGTTCGGCCCTTGTCTGAGGTCCTGCAACTGCCTGCGAACCTGCATCGCCCTTCCCGCGGGGTAGTATTTGTTCAGAAATCTCTTCTGCATCTGGTCCCACGTATGTATGCTACCTGAAGGCAGAGATAAAAACCAGTCGTTAGCGGCATCAATAAGAGAGAAATAAAAAGCCTTCAATTTAAAATCATCCACTTCGACTCCGTATGGTTTGAGGTTTTGGCAGATGCCATGTAGGCGCTGAAGATGCGCGGTGGCCGACTCTCCTTGACGTCCCGAGAACTTGGGCAGATGATGCACGACTGCCGAGCTGATGACTATTTCCTCTAATTCTGGCCCCTCATAGATGCACCACGGCTGATCCCGAAAGTTTGGGGCAGACAGCTCCCCCATGGTGGGCTCTCGATAGTAGTATTCTCCTTCGTAGTCTTCCCTGATGAGCGGCTGCTGTAGTGGATGCTGTGGGGCGACGCGCTGAAGAGGCGGCTGCTGAGGTCTTGCTGGGGCCGGCGGCTGTAGCGGCGCTGGGGGAGGTGGTTGCCTCGGGCCAGCACCGTTTTGTGCCACTGGTAGCCTTTGATTCATTCTGGCGGCTTCCCTGTCCGCACGGTTCCTGTCTCGAATGAGTTGCTCCGGGTCATCATAGATTGGAGGTATAATTGCGTTTTCATTGACCGGAGCGAGCTCGTTGTTGTTGTTCTGGTCATCACCAACCTGACTACCTGCGTGAGACATGGTGAAACAAGTAGCAAGCACGAAAAAAAAAATATCTAAATAAAAGTAAGAATAAAACAGAAAATAAAAACAAAAAAAAGGAAACAACTTCACCGAAGCGCAGCTCCCCGGAAACGGCGCCAAAATTTGACAGGCGTCGTCGGACCTCTCAAATTTAATATTTATAATTTTCCCTGCAAGAAACTAGTAAGGTGGCAAGCAGGGGTCGAACCCTAGAGAGCTGGTGTGGATCAGTTGTCCTGTAAGCAAATAAAGTTGGGGTTTTGTGTGAGAAATTGTAACACAGCGCAAGAGAAATAAAATGAAGGGTATTCAATCAGAGAGAAAACTCAGTCTAGGGTTTCTATTGTGACACGTTTATCATCGACTGCTAATGATCTAATTTCATGCTTCTAAGCGTGGTTACTCTGTTTCAGGTTATAACCTAAAGTACTCCGTTTCAGGTTATACACCGCAATCTACTCCGTTTCAGGTTATAGACTTCTAGTTCTCCTAAATTTAATAATCCGTTTCAGGCAATATTATATTCAGGTATCCTACTTGTTTTCACGTTTCAGTATCAAACAAGCATTGACGATAGGGGTTGAATTGTTTCGCTAAGCTTTACCGTTTCAAGTCTCCACTTAGCTTCACAATTCAATCCTTTAATTTAAGCGCAAGAACTAGAGAAGCATAAAATAGCATTAAGAATAGAGTCTCAAAACAAACGTCACAATATACGAAACCCTAAACTGAATTAAGGAATTTAGCTACTCATTGTCATGGAAATAAACACAAATGTTTTTTTGATGAAAAGGTAGTAGAAATTCTCTGTCTCGTCGAAAGCTTCACGTTCTTCGTCTTCTCCAGAGCTGTCTCAGTCTTCTTTCTGTAATTGATTATGGAAAAGAAATCCTAATCCAAACTTCTTTCTTTTCTTATATACTGGGCTTCCAAATCTGTTTTTGGGCTCAATTTCCAAGTTTCGGGCTTGCTGACGTCATCAAAACGCGTGCTGACAGTAGCGACTGCGTTTCGCCTTAACATTAGCGACCAGGTTTCCTTTAGACATTAGCGTCGAGCTAATGTCTCTACGAAACGCGGTTCCCACTGAGCCCCGACTTCGGCTACTGATTTGACCATCTAAACGACTTCGGATGCTCTCGGTGTGAACTAGAGAGTTGTAGGGAATTGAGTTAGCTTCGCAACGGCATTAGACTCGTATTTTTCTGATCAGCGGTTCATTCCCAGCGCTCCGTCGAAGGTCCAAAGGTCTAATCTGAAACTGTGATATTTTTGGCATGAAAAGCCATCTTTTATGCGCGTTTCCTCCTAGAGCTTCCGAAACACCTGAGATGCAAAACCATACTAAAAAGTAATTGTTCGCATAATAAAGTGTCGAAATAAATAGGATTAGTTGATTCGACGAGCCGTATAAATACGACTCATCACTTTCACTCTTATACGATGAAAGCATTTGGGATTTGTGAGCATTCCTTTTTCTGAAAACTCTCACGAGACTATAACTCATCCACTATGGTAGCCTAAGGGTTTAAACGCTTGGTGCATATGCTAAATACACTCGTAACACCTAGGAAAAGGAGTTAGATTGTAAATATGTGTTAGAGTAGTTAAAAATAAAAGCTCGAGACTTTAAATGGATGTGGAGAGCAAATGGGCGACAAAATATAATGACTTAGCTTTTCGCCATTTATTTCTCTTTGGCCTTATCTTATTGTTTGCTCAAGACGATCAAACTCTAAGTGTGGAGTATTTTGATAAGTCAAATTCTTGACTATCATTCCTCTATTTTTACTAGGTGTTTTGATTCGTTTCGAAGTTATTTTTCTTGCCAATTAACACCCTTTTTGGTCTATTAGGTCCCAAATTACATTCCACCTCGGTGAGAGCCTTAAAGATCAAGTTTCGGCAAAATGTTGGAGTTTTGAACCAAAATATGGAGTTTCGGGCAAAACAGGACAGACCGACATTTCCGCGTTGTTTTGCACGCACAGATCGCATAGATTGTCTGAATGGGTTGTTCTATAGCTTGTTGCAAAGACGACTCAAAGGGCCACAACTCTCCGGTTTATGCTAAGACCAAATTCGGACATTAAGATTGCAAAAAAACCACCGGAAGTTCGCCCGAGCTCCTAGAAGCCCGCCCAAGCCTTGCGTGTGCATCACTCAGAGTCCTTTTAAGATTGCGAAACAACCACCGCCCAGATCGCCCGTGTATACGACTTGTTGACAACTCTTATTGTCGGACTCCTCTTTCCTTATGGATTATAACGTTAGCGTCTAAATCGGAAATGAGTTCTATATCGTTAGCACGTGGACTAGCCCTAGCTAACATAGGTGAGCGATTGACATTTTTTTGTGCAAACTATCGATCATGTTTCAAATGCCTTGCCTTGAAAATGAATGGACTCCTAGGTTAGGCACTCAATAGCTCTAGTATTTACTTCCTTGAATGTGCACCTTCATATGCTCTTGGATGGTTTGAATAGTCTTTTGATGGTATAGTGATTGTGGTGATAGTTTGGGATGTGAAGTTGGTTTTGAGAAATCCTTGCCTTAGTAGTCACACACTCTTGCTTTCACTCTTATGGGATAAATACATTTGGGATTTGTGAGAATTCCCTTTTCTGAAAACTCTCACGAGACTATAACTCATCCACTAGGGTAGCCTAGGGGTTTAATGACTTAGTGCATATGCTAAATGCACTCGTAACACCTACGTAAAGGAGTTACATTGTAAATATGTGTTAGAGTAGTTAGAAATAAAAGCTTAAGAAATGGAAGTGGAGAGCAAATGGGCTACAAAATATAATGACTTAGCTTTTTGCCATTTGTTTCTCTTTGGCTTGATCTTATTGTTTACTCGAGACGATCAAACTCTTAGTGTGGAGTATTTTGATAAGTCAAATTCTTGACTATCATTCCTTTACTTTTACTAAGTGTTTTGATTCGTTTCCAAGTAATTTTTTATGCCAATTAACACCCTTCTTGGTCTATTAGGTCCCAAATTACATTCCACCTCGGTGAGAGCCTCAAAGATCAAGTTTCGTCAAAATATTGGAATTTCGGAGCAAAATATGGAGTTTCGGGCAAAACAGGACAGACCGATCTTTCCGCCATGGTTTGCACGCACAGATCGCATACAGTGTCCGAATGGGTTGTTCTATATCTTGTTGGAAAGATGACTCAAAGGGCCACAACTCTCCAGTTTACGCTAAAACCAAATTCGAAAATTAAGATTGCGAAACAGCAACCGGAAGCCCTCCCAAGCTCTAGGAAGCCCGCCCGAGCCTCGCGTGGGCATCACTCGGAGTCCTTTTAAGCTCGCCCGAGCCTCGTCTGAAAACCCAGATTTTAATGCAAAGCTATAAATTGCCAATGGGGTTTTTCCTCCAAAAGAAAAGAGGGTTTTTGGAGGACGAAATTGGGGTTTCTAGAGAGAGAAAGACCAATGCTTGAATGTGAGGATCACCCATTGAAGATTGAAGATACCAAGGGTGGAAGAAGATCATCTACACTAGATTGGTTCATTCATTCCTTATATTTTCATCTTTTATGTACTCATACACTTGTGTTTGTCTATGAACATGATTTGTGAGTAGTCCTTTGTATTCTAGGGTCCTATGGACCTCATATGTGTTAATACTCCTTATCTATTATGAATAAATGCTAGAATAACATGTTTTGGATAATTGTGGTTTACTTTGATTGAATGCTCGAAATTATGCACTCTAGGTGTTTGAGAAAATGTACAAGTGTATGGTTTTTGTATATGGCTTGAGTTAAGCACTCTAGGTGTTTGAGAAAATGCCTAAATGATTAATTTCTATGGTTCTTTAGTCAACAACCGAGAGACGGACGCCAAAGTACCTAGATAGCGAGTCATTAAGGAATCCTAGGCTAAGTAACCGATGCTAGGTGGTGTTCACTAGCGTGACTTATCCTAGCATTGAGATAGGCTAGAATTCCACCTCCTCATAAGGATCGATTATACAACGAGAGTTGACAATCGAGAGTTGTGAGTTGGACGCGAGTCAATAATATCGAGAGATTGAGACTCGTGTGTATAAGGTATATCTTCCTCAAGTCGGAGAAGTAATCGAGAGGTGGAATTCAACTTGATAGATATGCGGGCTTTAATTGAATCATCTAAGACAAGTATCTTGCTTGAAATTGCCCTCTTGGAGTCTAAAAGTTCACATGAGTTAAGTAGTTCCCTAGAGTACACCTTTAGCCTTGATAGTAACATTTTCTTTAGATTGTTTATATTGTTTATATACATTTGCTTAGTAACCACATCAACACAACCTTTCGCAACTAGAATAGACTTATTGGAACAAAATCGAATAGTGCTCATAAGTTTGGACTTGCTCCTTGGACGACGCGGTACTTACTGGTTTATAAATTATTTTTGCCTAGTATTTACATTCTCAATCACATCGATTGAAGTGTGCAAATATTCCAACGTCAATTTTTTTTGATAATTGGTAGATGATTTTCAAGCTCCAAGATTCGATCATTGAATGACAGTGGTTACCTGGTAATGGAATAATAGATTGATAGTGTGAGGTATGAATTTGTGAGATCTATCAACCTTTGACCCTTTGGTGATTAGAGTGTTTCGTTGATTCATGTTGCACAAATGAAATGTGAAATTCTGTTGTCTGTTCAACACCGGATCAAGGTTGTGTTCTACCAGAGACTTGAACACCTTAGTAGACAGTATCCGAAATAGAACAATGTATGCATACATGATGTAATACACAGTTCAGCAACAGCCTACTCTGGAGGGCTTCCCGCACCCTAAAGGATAGCAAATCTTTGTTGAAAAGTTTAGAGTTACAGATGGTCTTACACTAACTATCTCTCGAAAGTAATCACCTAGCCTCTAACACTTCTTTGTCTAGATTTGAAATCTCGGCTCCCCCTCGATCCCCTATGGGTAGGACGAGACTCCCTCCCGACCTAGTCTTGGACCTCTTCTGAAGTCCAGAGCCTTCTCCCAAAGACTGACGCCTTCTCCCAAACACGTGATCTCAGTTTGGTGTGTGCAGCGGTATGTGTTCCACGGTCTGTTCTAATCAGCACACTGAACAGACAGACTCACCGCCATCGACTTTCTGGTGAGAATTTTTTTTAGCCGATCGTTCCTCCTCTGCAGAATATAGGCGTGTATAACTTCTCCAACCGATGTTGTTCTGGACGCCCTAGCACTCTATTTATATGTTGCGGGAGTTCCCAAATCAGTCCTAGATAATCTGTCAAATATTTAGGAAAGATTCCTAAATATTTGCTAGATATCTCTAATCCAATCTTTAGGAAGATCTTACGATTTCTTCCTCGCCACGATGATAAGTCGTAGTTGTACGACTATTTTATATGTTTAAACCCCGTCTTTTAGTGTTTGCCTGTATATTATTTCACTACCGTTGTGTAGTTTTCATTCTCAGGTACATTCGGAGACCATAGAAGGAATACCGGCTAAAAAGAGCCTGTAGAAGAGGTTTTGCATCGATGGAATGAAGTCCAAATGATTGAAGGATGACTCAGTCGCGGGCGCGCACGTCTGAAGAATTACGGGCGCGGACGTCTGCGTAATTAAGGAAATTGTTGAGACGTCCGCGGAGACTAAATGAACAAGGCGTCCGCGGATGACACCTGGCAGTCGAAAATCATAATGTCACATTTGCAATCTCGAAGTGGACAACACAGAACACGAGGGGACAGAGAGAAGGGCGACTGGATCTGCAGAAAGGAGCAGAAATCAGATCTAGGGTGAGCTCTTACGTTTGGAGGGAGTTAGAAGTTTCGGTTTGGAGAGAAGACTTCTTGGAGTTGGATTCCGATTGGGATTCGTTGCTGGATTTGAGTGTGAGAGTAGAGCTGCAGCTTGGTGGAGGATTCGTCAACAGTATTTCTATTCCATTTTCTTTCAAACAATTGATGATGTATTCCATTACCATGAGTAGCTAAACTCATTTGTGTAGGCTAGAACTCCAAACTGTGATGTATTGACTTGAGACTTCTATCGATTACTATGTTTTGTGTCATATTACTATGCTATGTTTATGGAATTGATGTGCTAGCTTGAGTGGAACCCTAGCGGGGGAGCTTCTGTTTGTTTGTTGATTCCGATTGTCGAGTTTACTAGCAACCTAGCGGGGATAGCAAACTAGGACACGAGTAATAGATCACTAGGATTAAACACCCTAGGACAACTTGTTTACATGTTCGTGCAACTCTAGCGAGGTTAAGTATTAGAACAGAAAACGGGGAGTATAACCTAGCGGGGAGCTCTAAGTTGTAGAACATTAGGAATCAAAACGGATTTGTCAATGATTTAGTCTTACATCACAGTGGAAAGTTCTAGCTTGCATTCCTCCTTGATATTACATACTCGAATTCGTGTGACTAGTTCTACTGATAATTGATCGTTGTGACTTACTTGCATCTTTTATTTACTTGCTCAAAATTATCACCATTGTTACTCTTGCACTTAGTGAAACAGATTCTTATACCGATCTCTGTGGATTCGACCCGACTTACCACTTGCTAGTCGGAATTACAAATGTTTTTGCACAGGTACAACGACACCTGTCAAAATGGCGCCGTTGCCGGGGACTGGTAACGAAGAATCTCTTTTAGTTTCTTGCTAGTAACTGTTACGTATTGCTGTTTTTTTTTTAGTTTTATTTTACTATCTTTTGCCGTGTCACTTGATTATTTTTCTGTTGAGTAACAATGTCACAGGAAAGTGTTGAACGTGATCAACAAGAGCGAAGTAGTGTGATTGGAGATAACATGCAAGAACAGAGGCGAGGACTGCCTCCTGTTAATCAAGGACTACCACCCTCTAGAAATCAGCGAGACAATGAGTTTGCTAGACATCGTGCAGCTAGACATGAAGATTACGAGGAGGAGTTGGAACGACAATACCTCGGTGGAGGAAACCAATATGGACAGCTAGCTAGGCGTCGGGATGTAGGACGCACTATGAGAGGAGTTTGTGCGCCATACATTGATGAGGCACCTTGGTGCATTAAGTTGGATGAAGAAGCGGAAGACATCGAGATAAAGAGTGGGGTGATACACCACTTACCCAAGTTTGGAGGAATGCCCGATGAGAACCCGCTAAGGCACTTGAAGGAATTTCATGGAGTTTGCATGTCCATGAAATCAGCATCGGTTCCGGAAGAGATTTTCAAATTAAAAACATTTCCTTTTTCTTTAGTAAGTCAAGCTAAATCTTGGTTGATGTCTTTGCCTTCAGGTTCTATTATTTCTTGGGAACAAATGCAAAGGAAATTCATGGACAAGTACTACTCCCACTCGAAGGCGGCTCAAACAAGAAAGGAGCTATCTATGCTTAGACAAGGACGTGGGGAGACGTTGTTCGAGTACTTGGAGAGGTTTAGGCTATTGGAAGAGAATTGCCCGAATCATGGAGTCCCACAAAGAATGTTGCTTGAGTACTTCATGGATGGGATGATTCTGATGGAAAGAAGGATGCTGGATGCCTCCGCTCAAGGGTCTATCCTTGACATGTACCCCGAGGAGATATGGGACTTGATTGGGAAAGTTGCCGAGAGCACAAGGTATTTAGAAGAGACATATAAACCTGCACCTGTTGCTAATGTGAATGTACATTCTGAATTGCAGGAACTGAAGGATATGATGGCTCAATTAGTGACGCAGAAACCACAAGGCAATCAACAAGTGGAGCATAAGGTAAACAGGTCCGCTTATAATTCAACAAATAATGATAACACTGTTTTTCAGGAAAGAACAGAAGACGTGAATGTAGTGGGCTACATCAACAAGGGAGATTTGCCACCAAGAAGGTACGATGGATACCAAGGCAACAACAAATGGCAACCAAGGCAGAATGATGGTGGTTGGCAAAGGAACAACAACTACGATGCGGGGCAATCTTCGTACCAACAAAAGCAACCGTACAGACCACCGCAAAACAAACAAGGAGATGAGGATCCGATCAAGGAGTTGAGAGATGAAATGAGAGGCATGTTCAAGGAACTAACTCAGAAGATGGGCCAACAAGCTGGGGATGTTAACGAGCTCAAGAAGCAAGTGTCTCAAATTGCCAGCGCCGTTTATGAAAAGCGAGAAGACAAAGGGAAGCTGCCCTCGCAAACGATTCCAAATCCAATTACAAAGTCCAACGTTAGCGCTGTGATGCTTAGGAGTGGAAGGCAGTTGAAAAATGGAGGAGGAAAGCAAAAGGAAGATTTCAACTCAGTGGAGCCGGCGGACGTCTCAGCATTTAATCCGCGGACGCCTGAGGAATTAGTGGAAAATCAAGAGATGTCCGCGGGGATTAATCAGGAGACGTACGCGGGATCCTCAGACTCTGGTAAAGAAATCCCAATTTCTAACATTCCTCTACCATTCCCAGTGCAGGTTTCTAAGACCAACAAGAAGTATATCATAGACAAGGAGATTTGGGAGTTGTTTAGCAAGGTGGGAATCAGCATTCCCCTTATCGAAGCTATTCGACAAATTCCAAGGTACGCCAAATTTCTTAAAGAATTATGTACTAACCGTAGGCGTACGACTAAGATTGAACAGGTCATGCTGGGAGAGAGTGTCTCGGCAGCGATACGAAGGAAGGTGCCCACGAAGTGTAAGGATCCCGGAACTTTTACTATTCCATGTGTTATTGGCAACGTAAGGATCGAAAATTGTATGCTTGATCTAGGTGCTTCAATAAATGTTCTTCCTTACTCGTTGTACTTATCTTTGCGTATTGGTCCACTGAAACCCGCGGGTTTGACTATTCAATTGGCTGACCGATCGTGCACCCAACCTTTGGGTGTGATCGAGGATGTTTTGGTGCAGGTAGAAAATCTTATTTTTCCTGCAGACTTCTATGTGCTGAGAATGGATGATGAGGGAGCACAAGATCAACCACCAATTCTATTTGGTAGGCCATTCATGAAGACGGCTAAAGCTAAGACCGATGTGGATCGTGGCACGCTTTCCATGGAGGTGGAAGGTGAGGTAATTGACTTTAATATATATCAAGCTATGCAATATCCACCTGATGATGTAGGAGTACACGCTTTGGATGCGATCGATGATCTAGTGGAATCTTCCGATATTCCCTGTGGGAATGATGTGCTTGAAATGATTTTGAGGGAGGCTATTGAGTCACGTGGCGCATCAATAGGGATGCTTCGTGATACTAGTGACATGCTACAGGAGCTTAGAGTTTTGGAACCTTTAACCCCAAGGTATGAGGCTAATCAAGTTACTTTAACTAATAGATCTACACCTGTACCATCTGTTGTACAGGCACCTGAGTTGCAGCTTAAGCCCTTACCCGAGCATTTAAAGTATATCTTCTTGGGAGATGGTGAGACGTTGCCGGTCATAATCAAGAAAGGCTTGGAGCCTAACCAGGAGGAGAGATTGACAGCGGTTCTGAAGAAGCATAAGACCGCTATTGGATGGACACTTGCGGACATCAAGGGAGTGAGCCCTACCGTGTGCATGCACCGAATTTTACTCGAGGATGGAGCCAAGCCTGTGAGGCAGCCACAGCGTAGATTGAACCCCCTAATGATGGAGGTGGTCCAAAAAGAGGTACAAAAGCTTTTAGATGCTGACGTGATTTACCCCATTTCAGATAGTGAATGGGTAAGCCCCGTACATGTTGTACCAAAGAAGACAGGAATTACAGTGGAGCTTAATGCTCAAGGTGAGTTGGTGACGAAGAGAATTCAGAATGGATGGCGCGTGTGCATCGACTACAGAAAGCTAAATGCAGTTACACGCAAGGATCACTTTCCTTTGCCATTCATTGACCAGATGTTGGATAGGCTCGCAGGTAAGCCTTACTTCTATTTTTTAGATGGATTTTCTGGGTATAATCAAATTCCGATTGCAGCTGAAGACCAGGACAAGACCACTTTCACGTGCCCATTCGGTACATTTGCGTTTCGACGCATGTCTTTTGGTTTGTGCAACGCGCCTGGTACCTTCCAGCGTGTGGTAATGAGTATTTTTTCGGAATTGATTAGTGATTGTGTTGAAGTGTTCATGGATGACTTCACTGTGTATGGAAATACTTTTGATGAATGCTTGCTTAATGTTGGTAGAGTGCTTGCACGTTGTGAGGAGACGAACTTGGTTTTAAATTATGAAAAATGTCATTTTATGGTCACTCACGGCATAGTATTGGGACATGTTGTTTCTGGAGAAGGAATACAAGTAGATAAGGCTAAAATTGACTTGATTATTAGCTTGCCTTACCCTACTGATCAGCGTGGTGTGAAGTCTTTTTTGGGACATGCAGGATTTTACCGCAGATTTTTAAAGGACTTCTCAAAAAGAGCACTACCGCTCTCTAGATTGCTACAAAAGGATGCACCATTTGAGTTTACGGAGGAGTGCAAGGCGGCATTCGATGATCTTAAGGCAGCACTGATTAGTGCACCCATCATTCAAGCACCAGATTGGACACAACCCTTCGAGATAATGTGTGATGCTAGCGACTACGCAGTTGGAGCGGTGCTCGGGCAAAGAAAGGAAAAGAAGCCTGTGGTGATCCATTATGCGTCTAGGACGCTTGACGCGGCTCAGCGAAACTATTCCACAACTGAAAAAGAGCTTTTAGCTGTTGTATTTGCTTTGGAAAAATTTCGCCCATACTTGCTTGGTTCTAAAATTGTTGTCTTTTCTGATCATGCAGCTATTCGCTATTTGATGACGAAAAAGGAGTCCAAGCCGCGGCTGATTAGATGGATCCTCTTGCTACAAGAGTTCGATGTGGAAATAAAAGACAAAAAGGGCATTGAGAACACCGTGGCAGATCACTTGAGCCGAATAGTGAGAGAGGAGGAAACTGGGGATATAACCGAAACATTCCCGGACGAGTATTTATTTGCTGTCCGAGAAAAAGCACCATGGTATGCTAACATAGTTAACTACCTGGTGGGAGGTAAGTTTCCTCCGTCATTCACTATTGCTCAGCGTTTGAGGCTTAAGCATGATTCGAAATATTACATTTGGGATGACCCGTATATGTGGAAAATTGGTTCGGATCAAGTTGTTAGAAAGTGTGTGCCTGATTCTGAAATTTCTTCTGTGCTTGCTTTTTGCCATGAACATGCGTGTGGTGGTCATTTTGGACCGAAGAGAACATCTAGGAAAATACTTGATAGTGGTTTCTTTTGGCCACATTTGTTTAAGGATGCATATAGCCATTGCAAAGCATGTGATAGATGTCAACGCGTAGGGAATATTTCTGCTAGAAACGAAATGCCTCAAATGCCCATTGTTGTTGATGAGATATTTGATATATGGGGTATTGATTTTATGGGACCGTTTCCCCCTGCGTATAACTTTCAGTATATATTGGTTGCAGTTGATTATGTATCTAAGTGGGTCGAAGCTAAGGCCACCAAACATGATGATGGTAAGACGGTGGTGGGTTTCTTGCGTACTAATATCTTTTGTAGGTATGGAGTACCAAAGGCGGTGATCAGTGACCAAGGGTCACACTTTTGCAATCGTTCAGTTGCATCGGTGTTCAAACACTTTGGTGTTTGTCACCGAGTATCCACCGCCTACCACCCTCAAACTAATGGACAAGCTGAAGTGTCGAACCGAGAGATCAAGTCCATACTAGAGAAGATGGTGAAGCCGTCGAGAAAGGATTGGCCATTAAGACTTGAAGAGGCATTGTGGGCTTACAGAACCGCCTACAAGACGCCAATTGGAATGTCTCCTTTTCGACTGGTTTATGGGAAGGCTTGTCATCTCCCGGTTGAGGTACAACATAAAGCTTTCTGGGCAATTAAAACATGCAACTTTGATCTAACCAATGCAGGGGATGAAAGGAAGCTACAGTTGAGTGAGTTGGAAGAGCTCCGCTTAGAGGCTTACGAGAGCCAGTCAGACTACAAGGCGAGAGCAAAAATGTACCATGACAAGTACATACTAAGGCGCAACTACGAAGTAGGGCAAAAGGTACTATTATTTTCCTCAAGATTAAAATTTATGCCTGGGAAATTGCGTTCTCGTTGGACAGGTCCATACGTCGTTGTAAAGGTATACAATCATGGGGCATTGGAATTGCGAAGACCCGAAGGAGGAGAGAGTTTCAAGGTGAATGGGCAAAGAGTCAAGCCATACTATGATGGATTCGAGGCAGTCACAGAGGACGTTGAACTGGCGGAACCGGTATATTCTACCTAGCTAGAGGTAATGTCCATCCAAGGACGTAAAACAAAGGCGCTTACCGGGAGGCAACCTGGTGTGTTTTTTACTTTACACATGTTTTTTTTAAGTAGATTATTTAGTGGAATTGGTACATTGATAAGGCGCCCCAAGCGCATTTGTTTTTGGTGGTTTCAGGTGAACGAATGAATGAAGAAGAAAGGAGTCCAACTCAGTGGTGTAGGCGCACGTCTGAGCATTTAAATGCGCGGACGCCTTCACAATTAAGATATATCGTCAGACGTCCGCGGCATGGAAAGTCAGGAGACGTCCGCGGAGAATCTCAGCGCTTAAATCGTGGACGTTTGCAGATCTGGGTTTTCAAAACAAAACAAAAAAAACACAAAAGCAGAACAACGACATTAAAAGACAACGTCCGCGATTATGCTACACCGCCGCCCGTCCGTATCAACAACTCTCGGCTAACTCAACAGCTCCACCGGATCAAGGTAATCTCTTACGGATCGAATTGTTGTTGGATTAGGGATTTTGTGTGAATTGATTGACGGATCGGATGGGATTGGATTGGATATGATTGGATTGAATCTGTGAAGAAGTGTTCGAGTGTGGAATTGGTTTTTCGGAGTTGTGAATTGTGGTGTTTGAAGGTTATTTGGTCGGATTCGCGGCCGGAAATTCAACCGGAGTTCAGATCTGGGCAGTTGAGTTTTCCGCGGACGTCTTAGTAATATAGCGCGCGGACGTCTGAAGAATTAAAGTAATTGTCAAGGCCTCCGCGGAGAAGTAAATCAAGAGGGGTGCGCGGAATTTTCAGGCAGTTTCAGATTTTTGGATTTCAACTCAGAATGTCGCGCTCATCGAATCGTGCTAGTTCCTCCCGCTCTCGAAGAGCCCCGTCTCCGCCTGTTGATGATGAAGCACTAGTTCCGGATGTTGTCGAGGAAGAGCCGAGTACATTTGAGAAATTCATGACGGTTGTTCATAAGCAACCAATGTGGGTTGAGCAGTTCTTTCTGCAGCATTGCGGACTATTGGAGAGGTTCAGGGAGCTGATGGACAGATGTGGTTGGCCGGAGTTGCTTACGCTCCGTAGCGATGCTGATATGGACGACACTTGTGAGTTCCTCACCGGTTACCACTATGTTGGACCCAGAGAGTTTGAGGGATTCAGATACACTTTCAGAGGTGAGGAGCACTATTGCACGATGACGCGGTTGCGTCAAATCTTTGGGTGGCCAGAGGTGGAAGATGGGGCTTTCGTCAATTTCAAAAATATGATGGATATTAGCGACACATACTACAGCCTTACGGGGACGAGACGCTATAGACCGAGCGAAGCTTCATCTGCAGCATTCACAGATCCTTTCTGGTATATGGTACATTTTATTTTGACGAGGACTTTGACTGCTAGGGCGAACGGAAATGATAAGCCGAGTATCCGAGATCTGACGCTTCTAGGCTCTTTGGTGAGAGGGGTAGTCCCACACTGGGGACATTTTTTATGTGAGCACTTGAAGCAGATTCGGCCTCGAGGGCCACTTTGTGTGGGGGGCATGGTGACGTATATACTACGCAGTCTTCACCCAGACGTCGATGCACTTCCAGGCCACAGTATCCTTGCTTATGGATTGGCTGACAGTGAAAGGGTTGGTTCTGGGAGGACATTCAGACTCAGCAGTGAGGGTGCAGTGCGTTGGACTTACTTTGCAGATCCAGATCTTAGGCCACCACCTAGCCCACCGCCACGGAGAGGGCGACCGCCAGGGCGTGGAGGACCCGCAGGGGGAAGGAGACGTCAGAGGGACGGGGTAGAGGTCCCGCTAAATGTAGTACCACCAGAGGAGCAGGCGCAGAGACAGCCCGGAGAGTATACCCAGGCGCAGATTGACCATCTTTTTAATATGAACAGGGCTATGATGATGGCGATGGGTAGCGGCTTCCACCCGGTTTCAGCTCCTCCAGGATGGCGTCCAGGGCATGCCATTCCACCAGAGTACACACAGCCACCACCAGACTATTAGGGGAGTACCAGTTCCTCTATTTTTATTTTATTTTATTTTTGCATTTGAGTCTGTTTTGTTATGCATCTCATCTCGTGAATTGTACCGTGAGGACACGGGTCTATCTAAGTGTGGGGTGGGATGTTGTTGAGTCAGTTGTGAGTCGTGTCTGTTTTTCAGTTTTTATGTCGCATGTTGTGTGTCGTGATGAGCTCGTGATGAACTGATGATGTACTGCTATGCTTTCCTTCTATGTTGAAATCTTATTTCCAGCTTTGTATGACTATTGTGCTCATTTGACTAAAAATGCGAAATTTTAAAATTTTCGATGCTTCGTTCTTGTGAGTTGTGATATGCAGGGATGTGGAGTTGACAGAAATGTCCTAGAAAGGTACGACAAATTGCAGGAAGTTCTGAGTTTTTGGTTCTGATGATTGAGAAAAGCGGTGGAGGTTGACGCTTCACTAGCCTAATCCTGAGAGTATGCTCCGCCACTGCAGTACTTATGCGGTTAGGTGGGACGGGAGAACATCACACCGTCCAATCTCTAGTCCGAGTAGCCGGGAAAATAGACGAGCGACCCTCGGCTTGACTCGCGTGAAAAGGACGAGGATGAGAAAGAGCAGAAGGCGCAAATGATTATGTGGACAAGAAACAAATTCAAAAGCCGATGGCAATCCATCAAGTGAGAAGAAAATCAGAAATCTGATTGATTCAAACAAAGATGTGACATTTATCAAAGTCCAACTCAATGGTATGAAAGCAGTGAATTAATCGCGTGTCAGAGAAAGCCGCCGACTCAATCTAAAGACCAAAACTCAGAAAAGAAAGCATTGTCCGTGGTACCTATAGGGGACTATCTCCCAATCATCCAAGGTTATTTGAATTTCAACTCGCGAGGTAACAAGTATCGAAACATCTATGTTTACTCGCATTGTTAGAATTTTGAGCATGATAAGATTAATTGCTGGATTTAGGATCGAGATGTAAGGATTAGCATGACTAGTGCATTATAATTCATTCTATGGCTTTGTTCTTGTTCGGGACGAACAAGTTCAAGTGTGGGGTAGTTTGATAAGTCGTAGTTGTACGACTATTTTATATGTTTAAACCCCGTCTTTTAGTGTTTGCCTGTATATTATTTCACTACCGTTGTGTAGTTTTCATTCTCAGGTACATTCGGAGACCATAGAAGGAATACCGGCTAAAAAGAGCCTGTAGAAGAGGTTTTGCATCGATGGAATGAAGTCCAAATGATTGAAGGATGACTCAGTCGCGGGCGCGCACGTCTGAAGAATTACGGGCGCGGACGTCTGCGTAATTAAGGAAATTGTTGAGACGTCCGCGGAGACTAAATGAACAAGGCGTCCGCGGATGACACCTGGCAGTCGAAAATCATAATGTCACATTTGCAATCTCGAAGTGGACAACACAGAACACGAGGGGACAGAGAGAAGGGCGACTGGATCTGCAGAAAGGAGCAGAAATCAGATCTAGGGTGAGCTCTTACGTTTGGAGGGAGTTAGAAGTTTCGGTTTGGAGAGAAGACTTCTTGGAGTTGGATTCCGATTGGGATTCGTTGCTGGATTTGAGTGTGAGAGTAGAGCTGCAGCTTGGTGGAGGATTCGTCAACAGTATTTCTATTCCATTTTCTTTCAAACAATTGATGATGTATTCCATTACCATGAGTAGCTAAACTCATTTGTGTAGGCTAGAACTCCAAACTGTGATGTATTGACTTGAGACTTCTATCGATTACTATGTTTTGTGTCATATTACTATGCTATGTTTATGGAATTGATGTGCTAGCTTGAGTGGAACCCTAGCGGGGGAGCTTCTGTTTGTTTGTTGATTCCGATTGTCGAGTTTACTAGCAACCTAGCGGGGATAGCAAACTAGGACACGAGTAATAGATCACTAGGATTAAACACCCTAGGACAACTTGTTTACATGTTCGTGCAACTCTAGCGAGGTTAAGTATTAGAACAGAAAACGGGGAGTATAACCTAGCGGGGAGCTCTAAGTTGTAGAACATTAGGAATCAAAACGGATTTGTCAATGATTTAGTCTTACATCACAGTGGAAAGTTCTAGCTTGCATTCCTCCTTGATATTACATACTCGAATTCGTGTGACTATTTCTACTGATAATTGATCGTTGTGACTTACTTGCATCTTTTATTTACTTGCTCAAAATTATCACCATTGTTACTCTTGCACTTAGTGAAACAGATTCTTATACCGATCTCTGTGGATTCGACCCGACTTACCACTTGCTAGTCGGAATTACAAATGTTTTTGCACAGGTACAACGACACCTGTCACACAACAGGCCAAATATCCTCAACTGATTTCTAACTGATGTGTAGATATTCTTTTGAATATCTAATCTTCCAAGTTTTCATTAGCCGACTCCAACTAATCATATCTTCAATCTTTAGAAACTTCCAGATTAGGAAACTATCGTGTGCATCTATTTCATGCTGCACTTCAGTGCCAATCTTTGGTTGAACTCTTCTTGATCTTATGCTTGAACTCTCTAAAGATGTTTTGCACAAACCATGAAATTCACAGGAACATCAGTCTTCCCCTGGGCATTTTTGGTAAAACCAGATCTTCTAGTTCTATCTATCTATCTGGACTTTAGAGACAATTGAGAGAAACAAACATCCACCTCAAATTACTCCCCCCTTTTCCCACAAAACTGGCAAGGAGGCTTCTAACACAGTTCAAACAGAAAAGAAATTGTATAAGAAAAGTATGGCAGACAAAGCAATAACATGTGCAGAGACAAAGTTTAGAGTTTTCGTAGCATAGACCTTCATATTGATGAGTCGTCATCTGAGGTCACCGTCCTCTTCATCAGCAGCATCGTCCTCGTCATCGCTGGGATATCTCAGCGCATGTACCAAGCGGTTGATACATTTATTCTACTCATCTTCCACTTCGAGGATGATCTCCAACTCCTTCAGCAACCTTTCTCTTTCAGCACGAGACATCTTCTCTCCCGCAGTAGCTCTCAACATGGAAGGCTCGAGGACGTCTTTCCTCTTCAGCCTTGGATCCTTCAAGTCATTCACATAGCGACCTTTGAATAACTTGTGATCAACATTTAGCTTTTGCGGGCCTTTGGAGAGACTGTCATGGAACGTCATCAGCTCTGGACTCTCTTGTAGATGACAAGCTCATAGATGAGGGATGGAAAACCAATTTGGTGCAGGGATCTGCTAGAAGTGGCATGTCAGCAATCTGCTGGAACATAAGTCTGCCCATGTTAAAATGTAACATGTTCCAAATTTGGTATAGCAACTGTCCCATGTCCTTGCTGACTGAAGTTCGGTGAGACGTCGGCTTCCAGTTGACGATGGCTATGAAGAAAATCATAGAGTAGAATGTCGTCAAATCTGCGACAGGAATTGCACTATCTCCCCAGAAGGGATAAGAACCAGCAGTAATGTAGTTGGCAATCTTGTCGAAATCGGGTTCCTCCTCGTCCACTGCTGGGTCATCCATGGCATGATATATGTTGATGATCTCAGGATCAAGCTCGACCCTCTTCCCTCGTACATAAACCACTCTATAGTCCTTGTCTCCAACAACGCTAAACTGTTTCAAAAAATTCGCTATAGCCTCACGAACCATCTGCTCGTTGAACGGCTTGCTTTTTGTCAATGACCAAAACAGACTCGTCTCCTTTTACACATGCACAACCTCTTTTCCCTTGTATCATTTTTATCTATAAGCCTCTCTGGAATGATTTTCCTTTTCTGGATTGCCTTCCACTTATTCTCTTGGACTTCGGAATTGTATCTAGGTCTTTTGATCCAAATTTCAGCATCTTCACCAATTTCTTGAACTGATTCAGCTAATCCAGTACTGCCGTGTGGTCGTCCTTCTCCATCGCAATTTGTAATTTCAAGGACTTGACTTCTTCTAGAAGACATATCTCTCTTTGACTCATGGCAGCATGTATTTTCTTTAACTCTTCCATGTCTCTATCCTGCATGACTCTATCTTTCTCCATCTGCATCTTAATGACCAGACAACTTCAAAAAGTTATGCCTTTTCTTTGATCAGGACATCAGCTTTTTCCCTTAGCTTTTCCTTATCATCCTTCAAGCTTGTCACGTTGAAGCTAAGTCTGATGTTCAGATATATCACTTCCTCGCACGTCTCATATAGAGCCGTATAATTTTTTTATCATGCATTCGTCTGTGATTTTTTCATCATCACTGCTACTGAAGTGGTCAGCAGACTATTCTGGCACTGTCCCGGAATAAGTGTTGTCAGGTTCTTCACCTCTACGAGCAGTAGCGCTGGTCAATGCAACGTAGTCATTCAAGTCATCCTCCTCCGAGTCATTGTTGCTCAGGTTAGTAGCAAGCGCCTTCTTCTTCTTGAGGGCGTTGGTGCATTTAGCTTGAATGTGACCATAGCCTTTGCACTCAATACACTGGATTACTTTGCCTTTATCACCCTTGAACTCGTTGTTGTTCTCTCTAGGCCCATTTCTCCTCTGAGAGTTTTCTCATCTTTGACTCTGCGAGTTAGACGTGGATAGCTATCCCAGAGGGGGACCCCGTCTATTCAGCCTTTTCATAATCCTTTTAAGATTTTTGGCTAGTACGGTGAGCTATTCAGACATGTCCTCAACGCTGATCCACTCTTCAGTTACATCAGCCGTCAGCACAACACATTTTACTATCCTTTTTTGAAAATCATCTGGAAAATTCATCTCATATGCCCTTAGTGACCCTATGAGCTCGTCAAGCTTCATCTTGGCTATGTATTGCATTTCCTCAGCTGTAGTCTACTTCATAGCAAATCTTTGTGGCAATGATCTCAGGACTTTGCCAGCCAGTCTCTTTTCCTTGATAGGTTTTCCCAGTGTTACAACTTCATTACCGAGATCTAGGACTCTTGCATTGAACTCAGCAATCGTTTCATCCTCCTTCATCTTCAGATCCTCAAATTTTGTAGTCAGCATCTGTATCCGAGAGTTCCTTACTTTTTTGTGCTCTCATGGGCAATCCCGAGGATATCTCATGCCTCCGTAGCAATCTCGCATATAAAATCAGTTTGAACACATTCTCGTCCACGGCTAAGAATATAGCGTTCATAGCTATTGAGTTCCCGACAACAGTTATGTCGTCAGCATTAGTCCAACGCTCTTCAGGTTTTGGCACCACTTATCCCTCACTATTCGTCATTATAGGAGGGGTCCATCCAACCAGTACAGCTTTCCATGCCCTTTCGTCATAATTTTTCAGGAATGCCTTCATCCTAGTTTTCCAGTAGCTATAGTTCAGTCCTTTTAGCAGTGGTGGCCCGCTGGAGTACTGACCTTCGTTCATACTCATCTTGAACAAAAACCGGATCTCACTTTATGTGTCGAGTGCCTGCTCTGATACCAATTGAAATTTTATTGTCTATTCAAGACCGGATCCAGGTTGTGTTCTACCAGAGACTTGAACATCTTAGCAAACAGTATCCAAAACAGCACAATGTATGGACACACGATGTAATATACAGTTCGGCAACAGCCTACTCTGGGGCGCTTCCCACACCCTAAAGGGTAGCAAATCTTTATTGAAAAGTTTAGAGCTACAGATGGTATTATGCTTACTATCTCCCGAAAGTAATCGCCTAGCCTCTAACACTTCTTTGTCTGGATTTGCGATCTCGGCTCCCTCCCGACCTAGTCTTGGACCTCTCCCAAAGTCCAGAGCCTTCGCTCGAAGACTGAAGCCTTCTCCTGAACGCGTGATCTTAGTTTGGTGTGTGCAGCGGTATGTGTTCCACAGTCTGTTCTGATCAGCACACTGAATAAACAGACTCAGCGCCGTCAACTTTCTGGTGAGAAAAGTTTTTCGGCCGATCGTTCCACCTCCTCCTCTGCAGAATATAGGCATGTATAACTTCTCCAACCGATGTTGATCTAGACACGCTAGCGCTCTATTTATATGTTGCGGGAGTTCCCAAATCAATCCTAGATAATCTATCAAATATTTGGGAAAGATTCCAAAATATTTGCTAGATATCTCTAATTCAATCTTTGAAAGATCTTACGATTTCTTCCTCGCCAAGGCAGGCCGAATATCCTCAACCAATTTCTACATGATGTGTAGATATTCTTTTGAATATCTAATCTTCCAAGTTCTCGTTAGCCGACTCCAACTGATCGTATCTTCAATCTTTAGAAACTTCCAGATTAGGAAACTGCCGTGTGCATCCGTTTCACGCTGTACTTCACTTCCAATCTTCGGTTGAACTCTTCTTGATCTTCTGCTTGAACTATGTAAAGATGTTTTGCCAAAACCATGACATTCACATGAACATAAAAAATGAATTAGGTGTTGGTGTGAGCGTCTTCTTGTTGTAGTAAATCAGCAGTAAAAAGACAGGTTCGTGAGATGACAGCTTCTTCTTCTCTAATGAATCTTATGAAAAGCAGCAAAAGGGTCGCTTAGATACCAAAATTGGATCACGTAAATTTACTTTCTGTAATCGATATTTCTACCCTTGTATGATTTGCCTAGAGTTACGGGAAATTCAAAATGGGATAATCCAATTGAGAAACAATGTTAAACCAAATTTCATAAGGAGTAATACTGCTCGTTTTGTTAGGAACCCTATTTGACAAATAACAACCCGTTAACATGGCTTCTCTCAAAAATTCATCATTTAATCCCGAGTAACAAAGCACGAAATTAACCATTGATGAGTCGTATTTATACGACTCGTCGAATCAATTAATTCCATTTATTTCGACACTTTATTATGCAAACAGTTACTTCTTAGTGTTGTTTTGCGTTTTAGGTGTTTCGGAAGCCTTGGAAGGAAAACGTGCTTAAAGATGGTGTTTTGGTGCCAAATACATCACAATGAGTTCATGGAAGTCGAATCGAGAGCCGAAGTAAAAACTGACGAGCCGAGGAAGAGAAGCACCTCAGAGCAGATCGCGGACGTAGGCCATTTCATGGTCGTTGTCCGCGGATGGTAATATGAACATGATCCGCGGCGCTAATATGCAAAGCGTCCGCGGCTGACGTCAGCAAATCGGTATTTAGAAAACTGGCCCAAAAACGAAATAAGAAATCCAACTTTGTTATAAGTTAGGTTTTAACAGCAACATCAATTATTCATTGCCAAGTTTTGAAGAAGAAGAACGGCTCTTGAGAAGATGGAAGCTTTCAACAAGAGAAGAGATTTTCCTACTTTCATCATTCACCATACTTGTGTTTTATTTCCATGGATATGAGTAGCTAAACCTTTAATTCGGTTTAGGGTTTCGTTCATTGTGACAAACGTTTTGAGACTTTATTCTTAATGTAATGTCTTGTTTCTCTAGTTCTTGTGCTTAATTTCAAGGATTGAATTGTGGAGCTAAGTGGATACTTTGCCGTAAAGCTTAGCCGAATAATTCAATCCCTATCGTTAATACTTGTTGGATACTTTGTCGTAAAGACAGTTAGTAGCACCTAGATTCGATAATACCTTTGCCGGATTATTTAGTTTGGGAAAGAACTAGAAGTCTAACACCTTTGCCGGGTGAGATTGTGGTTTCTCAAATTTGTCGAGATACTTTGGGTTGTTACCTTTGCCAGAATAACCATTCTTAGAAAACTGAGATTTAATTATTAGCAGTCAATGATTAACGTGTCACAATAGAAACCCTATGCTGAATGCTTTCTCTGATTGAAATCTCCGTTAATCTTTTCTTTTGTGCCTTTACAATATTTGCCCACAAAAACGCCCTTTTTATTGTATTCAGTAACAGCTTCAACGACCCAACTCTCTAGGGTTCGACCCAGCTTGCCACTAACTAGTTTCTCGCAGGAAATATAAATTTAAGTTTGACTCGTCAGACGACGCGCGTCAGTCGTATTTACATGACTCGTTGAACTAACTAATCCTATTTATTTCGACACTTTTTTATGCAAACAGTTACTTTTTAGTGTTGTTTTGCATTTTAGGTGCTTCGGAATCTCTAGGAGGAAACATGTATAAAAGACGGCATTTCATGCCAAAAACACCACAGTGGCAGATCAGATCTTTGGAGGTTCGATAGAGTGCTGGGGATTGACCATTGATCAAAAAAATACAAGCTACATGTCAATGCATAGCTGACTCAATTCCCTACAACTCTCTAGTTCACACTGAGAGCAGCCGACGTCATTTGGATGGTCAAATCAAGAGTCAAAGTCAGAATTGGCGCGTAGAAAGGAGAGACCGAGTCAGCATGGGTAGCACCCAAGGAAGACATTAGTTTGGCGCTAATGTTTGAAGTGGATGCGCCACTTATGTTGTATACGCTGAGTGTGGGTGAAATGACATCAGCGACACGATTTGATGACGTTAGTAAGTCCGAGATTTGGCAATTACAGTCCAAAAATAGTTTTAGAAATCCAACAACTTATAAATTAAGGTTTGGAGGAGGGTTTCTATCATTTCATCATTCTACGAAGACCAAGACGTCTCTGGAGAAGACCAAGAACGCGAAGCTTTCGGCGATACTAATAATTTCTACTTCTTTTTCATCAAAAATATTTGTGCTTCTTTTTATAACGATGAATAGCTAATTTCCTGTTTTAGTTTAGGGTTTCATACATTGTGACTACTTTTTGAGATTTTCGTTCTTAATGTAATTTTATGTTTTACTACTTCTTACTCTTCATCCCATGAATTGAATTTTTCGATTAAATAGAAACTTTGTCGTAAAGCTGAGTTTGACAACCAATTCTTAGTGTTAATACTGGAAACTTTATCGTAAAGGTAGATCGTAACACCTAGAAAACTTAATAATACCTTTGTCGGATTACTGTGTTTATGAAAGAATTAGAAGTCTAACACCTTTGTCGGGTCAGATTGTTGTGTATCACCTTTGTCGGGATACTTAGGGTTGTTACCTTTGTCGGAACAACCACACTTAGAAACATATGATTTGATCATTAGACATATATGATGAACGTGTCATAATATAAACCCTAAGCTGAATATTCTCGCTGACTAAAACCCAGTTTTGTGTCTCTCTCTTTTTGTCTCACAACAATTGCTCACAACCCTCCCTTTTTCTAATTGTTTACAATTACAGCTTCAACAAACTAGCTCTCTTGGATTCGACCCCGCTTGCCGCTACACTAGCTTTGTTGCAAGAGATATAAATTTGATGCGTCAGACGACGCGCATAGAATTTTGGCTCCTTTGCCGGGGAGCTGCGCTTAAGTGAAGTTTCTTTTTTTTCTTTTCGTTAGTTTTTTTTTTTTCTTTTAGTTATTTTGTGTGGTTTCTACTTGTGTCATGATGTCTCGTGTAGGTAGTGAGATTGGCGACAACAACAACGAGAACGGTAAAGGTGGTGATGATCAGATGGACCATACGAGCCGACGATGAGGGAGCTGTCTGCTTCTAACTTTCAAACGCAAGTGACAACATGCCTATTTCCATGTCAATCATGGTCTTAGTGGCAAAGAGGAATGGACGTCCCAAGATAAGTGTCGGAGGATCATCATCTAGCATATCCCATCTGCAAAACATAGAAGTCTGCAGGAACAACAAGATCTCCAACACGGAGGGTTAGGTCTTCAAGCAAACCAAATGGACGAACACAAGATTTATCCCCTAACTCTACACAAAGTTTAGGAGGCTTCAACGGACCCAGTTTCAAAGGATAATATAGAGAATATGGCATGGCATTAATAGCAACACACAAGTCAATTAAATAGTGATGTATAAGAGTCTCACAAACACCATATGTGACTATGAAGACACCTGGGTCCTTACACTTTCCAGATGGTGCCTCTTGACTCAGCAAGAGGGTACTCCGTCTCCTAGTTTATCCTTATTGATCACATGGTCTTCGAAAGCTCTTACCCGCACAAAAGACCGAAGCAGAGGGTTAGTTTTGGAACATGCATCAGTGCGGGTCGCGCCCGCTTCAGACATTACCGCCGCGCTCGGTGTTGACATTATTAGTGCGTTCACTATAGACATTAGCATCGAGCTAATGTCTTTCTTGGGCACGATCGACACTAATTCAGGCTCCTTTTCACTATTTTTCGCCCTTGGCTTATCTATCACTGCCAGTTTATTCATGTTTCCTCTCGGGTTATGGATGGTCTGCGATGGTAGTTTTCTCGGACTCGTAAGCTCAAAAACTATGCTGGCTATCTGAGACATTTATTTTACCAGCTTCGCTAAAGCTCCATCATTCTTGGCCTGGTTTTGCAGCATAGTAGTGGCTAATTGCTGGGTGCTAGCTGCCAGCTCCTTCACCACATCTTCCAGATACTTGCTGAAATTCTGATTACTAGGGCTTGCTTGATTGTAGTTCTGCCCTTGCTGCTGATACTGACCCTGATTAAAGGTATTTTGTAAAAAATTCCAACGGGGAGATTGTTAAATTTAGTGGCATGTGTTTGGGCAAAATCATGTGAAGTTGTTGCTGTCAGACAAGGAAGACTTCATAGTTAGAGAGGCAACCAACGTGGGACAAGACTGACAAATGACATAACAGCAGAATTTTATAATTTATATTTGGAAGGTCGGCGATGCATCTTGGAGTCGGTTGAAGCAGTTAGGGAATATTTCCGCTTGAAGATAATTCAGCAAGAGATATTGAAATATATTGGTGAAAGATTATCTAGAAGAGGCGGCTTAAGATTATAGGAATCCTTCCTAAAAGATTGGAAAATATTCTCCAAAAGATAAAGGCGGTTATTTCATTTCCCAAGTGATTTAGTAATCATCCGCATATAAAGAGTGCTAGGGTTCTTGAATCAAAAGCACTCTTGGAGAAAGTATTTATGCAAATACACTGCGAGTGTAGGAGGCGGTTATCGGTCTATGCTCATCATTTCGGTGATTATTCGGCGATGGGTATCAGTCTTATCTAAGTGTTGTTCAGACTCATCGTGGAACGAACTGAAGCTGCACAACGCTTTTGGGAGATGGCATTCGTCTTCAATAGAAGGCCCTAATCTTCATGGAGGATCGAGGTGAAAATAGAAAGGGATCTCTAGTCTAGGGAGAGCCTAGACTGCAAGTTCGCTCATAGTATTAGAGCAGGCGGATTAAAAGGGAGTCTGTAATCGTAAGTCTATCTGTACTGTAAACTCAATATAGTGAATTGTTTTTCACCCCGAAGTAGGCGGTTGCCAAACTAGGTATCAAGTTGCGTGTCTTTTGGTTCGTTCTGCACGTAGTTGTTTTATTAGTTTTGCCTTAGTTGTCTAGCTATTTGTTCCATAAGTAGCTAGTGCAACATCTCGACACACAAGGGAGCATTTCATACTTCATTATTAGACAAGAAGTAGTGTTTTTGCTACACATAAAACAATACTTGTTAAGAGGCTTTGGTCTAGTGGCTTGAACTCTTGACATATTGTCAAGATGTCAAGGGTTTGACTCCCTCGAATAGCATATTTTTCCTCTCTTTTGTGAATGAGTGTTTTTCGTCTCGTTTGTACGTGGACGCCTTGTTTCTCCTTCGTGGAGGTGTTCTTCGTGCGGCCTCAGCGTGGACGCGTTGTTCCTCCCTTACGGAGGTGTTGTACGTCCCTGATGGACGTGTTGTGCCCTGCGATGTAGGTGTTGCTTGCTTTGCCAGTCTTCATGGATGCATGGAGATTGGAGGTGTGTGTTCGCTCGTGGGTTTCAAGATAAGAGATGCCTATGGCCTGTGCTTCAGTGGATGATTTCAAATATCAATCTGGGTGGATGCCTTGCGTGGCCCGTGCTCCAAGTGATTCACATGTACCCGAATTAAAAATTACTCTTGTAATATGTTCAAGATGTATTCATATAGTGCATGAGTTGTATGAGATATAAACCCACAATAAAAAATCTATAACCGCAGAGTCAATTTAAAGAAAGGCAATCGATTAAGCGATGTTTAATCTTTCATTCGAAAATGTTTTTTATTTTAGAATTAAGAACTTAATTTTCGTATCTAATTAATTATGGAATTCAGATGTTGCGCATCAGGTGCATCATATATTTGCATCGTTAATATTACTGTATTCTTATCTTTTTTATGAAAACTCAAAATGCTTGATATGTATTCTTAGCCATATGACATAAAATAACATGATATGCATTGCAAGTAAAATATAGGGTTAATTACAAAAAGGTTACCTGGACTACAACATCTTTTCAAATCGTGGTCTGGACTTTTTCAATTTTCATTTTAATGTTTTTGGACTAAATTGCAAAAAAATAAAGTAACGGCGTTAATTAACCCCATTTACATTTATTATTAAAAAACTAATAAAAGAATTCAATCTCCACGAAGGAAGCCGCAGACTCCAATCTCCACGAAGCAATCCCTAGGGTTTATTTTCAGTTTTCAAATCGCAGAGGGGAATGGGATGTTCCGGCTCGGACGCCGCAGACTCCAATCTCCACGAAGGAAGCGACGGACAAAACCTAATTTGTGGCCAGAGTGAAGCGACGGAGGAAGAGCCAATTTTTTTAGCGATGAGTATTATTTCTGAGCGACCAATATCAGTAACTTCTGCAAAGAACAACGTTGCGATTTCACCCGGAGAGATGTAAGGATCAACCAACTGATCCAAAGAAAGCTGCAGACGTAGCAAAGGATGCTGCAAGAAAAAAAGTATCCAGGCAGCTAAAGAAAGCAAGACAAAGGGCCACAACAAGTCAAGTCAAGTCTAACCCATCACAACAAGTCAAGTCGAATTTGTTTGTTTAACATATTAGCATTTTACTCGTGTGGTCTTGATTATCAATAATTAACATTAATCATTTTGTTGTCTAACAGGACAGAAGAAAATGTAAGGATCCACAGCCGAGTCGTATGCGGGAAAATCAAGTAAGTATATGAGATCACATGGTTTTAGCGCATTTTAGTGTTTTGTTTTCTATATAACTATTTTCTGCACCTTCATTACTAAATTAGGTTTCCAATCAAGTGCCGCCAGTGAGCGAGTGGACCATGGGATATGAAACATCTACCAGTGTTGTTACTTATAGGCCACCACGTCATGAAGGCCCATTTATATCAATGGAGGTGTGTTTACTAGCCAAAAACAAAGTTAATGGCGAAGCAGGGAAAAAGTGAGGCCATTTTCTTCTTCAATTTCGATTTGAATATTTCGGTTGCTCGCTTAAGTTCTGTGTTATGAGATCAATTGTAGATCCGGAGTCTAGGTCATGACTAAGTTTTATGATTTGTATCAATTGTAGATGTTTGGTGCTGATGCTGAGCTTTGTTAGTTCATCTTGCTGGATACTTCATTGTAAGGACGTTTCTTATTTTTTGTTCAGTCTCATTTCAGTGTCTAGTTTAAGATTAAGCCGTACAGCTTCAGTTTTGTATAAGGATGCCCAGCCAGACTTGCCCAATGATGTATCTGTTTTGGAAGAACATAAGAATTGTTATGTTTGTTTTTTGATTATTCACCTAGGTTATTTGAATTAACCCAAAAATACCATTATTATTATTTGCTGGAGATGGTTCTACTGTAACTGATCATGTTTTTATTTTTCCTTGGTTAGGGGCTATGTTGGAATTCACAGTTCCGGGTTCAGGGACTTTCTTTTGACCTAGTAAACTTCAAGTTGCTTCAAACATATTTCAAGGAAGTCCGGGTGACAACACAAGAATTCGACATGAGTGAATTTTATAAAATTCATATTAAACTATGTAGACTTTTTTTCTAGTGAAAAAACAATGAACTTTTTGCTGTCGGAAACCTAATTTAGCAATGAAAGTGTTGTTACTCTTTTGTTACAAATTAGGTTAACTTCCTGTTAATAGTTTATAATTTTATCAGAAATTTGTTACTTGTTAAAGTTTTGTATAAACAGGTGGTATGGCTTGTTAGACAATATTAAATTAGTTGTGACAGTTATTTTTAAATAAAATAACAATAAATGTAAATGGGGTTAATTAACACCGTTACTTTATTTTGTGCAATTTAGTCCAAAAACACTAAATTGAAAATTGAAATAGTCCAGGCCGCGATTTGAAATGACATGGTAGTCCAGGTAACCTTTTTGTAGTTTTCCCTAAAATATATAGTAGCACATTCAATGCTTTATTATGATTTATGACAATTTGAATACATTAATTTAAGATATCATTTAACAATGCAATATAACATGTTCAGAACACTAATTACGCTGTTGTTCGCTTCAAACATTGTTTCTTCCAAGTCAGATAACCTCTTAAAATGAGACATGCCCAATTCCAGATCCATTTTCCATTTATACACATGGCTAAGAACATCATTAACTCCCCACCCAGGCAACATAAACATAGGAAACTTGTCACGGACATCACATAAGATGTAATTAAAAAAGGCAAAACCGCTATATGGATCTGCATTTCCTTCGTAAATTTGCATAAATATGACCGTTAAATCGTAGGCCTTGGAAACTGTCTCATTTTTTGCTGTTTTTAGAAAAGGATCTTTCAGAGATTTGTAGTCGGGAGAGGATTTAAGTTTGGGGTCTAAATTCAAAAATGTGGTGCAGAATTTTGCATCTCCAGAGCATTGACATAAACTCTGAATTTGCTGTTCAGTGAGTGCAAATGAAGCATCAAAGATTATAGCAAAGAGAATCAGGACTAGGTAATTGCTGGAGGAACTCATGGTGGAGGAGGAAACAAGAAGATGTGTGAGTGGAGACTAATGATGTGAAAATTCAATATATAATAAGGCCATACGCTTACAAGTAGAGGTGTCGGTTGGCATTCGGATGTCTGGGAAATTAAAAATTAAATTGAGAAAATTTACGGCGCTAGTTAATTGTTTCGAATTATATTCAATGTCATTCGCAAAACGATGTTGGTTTTGAAATTTCGTAAATTATTCCGTAATAAATGTGGTTATAAATAACTAGTAATAAATTTGATAAGGGGAGTGCTATTTTGAGGCAGATTTGGTAGAATGAGGCACGTGAGGCACATTGTGTGCCACTCATTTTGTTGATGTGGCAGGGAATAGTATCGGAATAGTGTTTTACTTTTTGCTTTTGATAGTGGGACACGTGGCAAGCCCACAAAGCACGAGGGGTTAGATGTGTGTCTCAGATCGTGCCTCACTGCCTCATTCTAATTTTAGTGCTCATTTGAGCGCTTTTCAATTTGATAATATGTATATATATATGGAGCGGATCAAACGAGAACCATCAATTAAGTTACAAACTGAAAACTAACACAAGTTGTTTGATCATATAATCTGTTGACCACATTAAATCCCAATTTAATAAATCAAATATTGATACTTATATCTGTTAAGGGGTATGAGTGAGGATCTCATGAGAAGTGCAATTCTGATGAGAAATGAGAAATTTTATGAACCCTTGATCTTAGATAATCTACGGTCAGGATTAATTCGGATTAAACTCAAATTAACGCTAATTCTTCGACTAAGATTCGTATTAAGGGCAATTTGGTCTAATTCTAAGTAACGAAATCTCGTGACCTAATTCACTCTTTCGACATCCACGATTCATCTTCAAGGAGCAAAGCGATTTCAAGTTGCGATAGGAGTGCGATTTTTCCATATTCCATGGCAATGGATTATCTGAGCACATCCAAGCCGAAATGTTGGATTTCTGAGCATCCAAGCATCGCAGCAGTCTCTTCTGCTCCTGCTCCCGCAGAATGATGAACGGGCGACCGTACTCGTTGAACTCGAGCGCCATATCGAATACGAATCTTCATGGGGTCCTCCGATCGATCTAGCAACTCAAATCAGCAACGAATCTGAACTCATCAATGGAGGTGAGTAGAAGAAGTGTAGAAGAACGGTTGGTGTTACGGTTTAAGCCGTGATTTGTATTAAAATTAGTAGTTATTTAGACTTAATGACTGCTACGAATTTTGTGTTAAGTTCTACGCATTTTAGTCGTTAAGCACCAAAACATGACTTCTACGAATTTTGTGTGTTATTGCTACGCATTTTAGTCATTAAGCACCAAAATATGACTGCTATGAATTTTGTTTGCAGTTGCTAAGCATTATAATTCATAGCAACTATATCAAACTGCGTATCATACTATTTGTAGTAAATGTATCAAAATACGTAGCTTTTCAAAGAAAAATGTGTAGGTAGCTTCATATTTAAAATTCGAACTGCATTTATAATGTGTAGCTTTATATCTAAACTTGTGTCTCACGGAGTTGGGTTTTAAATATTAATCGGCTGCATAAAATTCGTAGAATTATAATCAAAAAACGTAGCTTCAGATATAAACATTAGGGTGATTTTTTTTGTTTCGTTCGACTAGTTAAATTCTTGTTTTTTTTGTTCCATCTGAGTTCATGAAGATATGGTTTAGTGGAAGTATTAGAACTTGCTGCTGAGCATAACAACAAAACTCAGGAAGATGAGCTGGCATGGAAATAAAATGCCACTGATTCATTTGATATGGGGCGAGAAAGGAGCTAATCAGAACTGCTTGGTTGCGTGGGAGGTATGCTTTACTCACATTTTCTAATGCGTACTCATTCGATAAATAATTTTATTCCCAAAGTTTTATCGAGTTCGTTTGAGTTGCAGGAATTTGGGTGCCAAGAGGACATGATGTTTTGCGGAGTGTTTGATGGGCATGGACAATGGGGCCATTTTGTAGCGAAAAGCGTCAGAGAGTCTATGCCTGATTGCCTGTGTCTTTTTCTTTGCAAGAGACTCTTGCTCGTACTTCCATCGACTCAGAATTCGACTTGGATTCCGATAGCAAGCATCGTAAGTTCAATGTATGGAAACAGTCCTTCATCAAGGCTTGTGCTGCCATTGATCAGGAGCTCGCACTGCAACAAAAATTCGACTCGTGTTACAGTGGAACCACTGCCTTGTCAATTGCCAGACGGTTATGTGTATGTTTACATATCATCATTAACATTAAGAGCGCATAATTCGACACGATTTCGCTGCTACATCATTTGCTAATTTGTTGATTTTTAGGGAGGTATGCTGAACATTGCCAATGTTGGAGACTCGCGTGCAGTCCTAGCCAGCATTTCCGAAGATGGCGCGGTCTAGTAGCTGCTCAGCTCACTGTCAATTTCAAACCAATTAAAAACTTCAATGGCAGATGTCTTGTAAAATTAAATTACTCAGAAACTTCAACAATGCCTCATTTCTTTACTTGAAATTTTTTTATATAATTAGTAATTCACAGTACATCACAGTACATAATTCGTAGTAACTACGAGTTTTATAATAGTGATTCATTGTATTACGAATTTTGGTCACAAAGACTGCTACGAATTTTGCTTGTAAATGTTACGAATTTTAGTCATTGGTGACTGCTACGAATTTTGTACGTAATAGTTATGATTTTTAGTTATTGGTGAGTACTACGAATTTTGTTTGTAACTGTTACGAATTTTAAACAGAAAGCTACGCATTATAAATGTATGTTTGTCAGAAATTACATATTTACGCATTTTAACTAGAAGGATACGCATTATAGAAAATGATTATATTACTTTGCAGAATGTATAATTCATACGTTTAAAAGCATGATATTCGTAGTAACATAGTTAAAAATGCGTAGCATAATATTTATAGTTACAAAGATAAAATGCGTAGCATTATATTGATGGCAAATGAATCATAATGTGTAGCTTTTCTATGTTACTTTTTTTCTAGTACAAAATTAGTGCTCTAAAAGCCACTTTAGTGTTTGGTACGACGGGATGTTCCATCAAATGCAGCGGCTGAGCTCCTCGAGCTTTTGGCATAACTCCAAAACTGGGATTTCCAGGCATAATGCTCATGGACTTGTCTCTTTGATACACTACCCAAGTCTCCCTCATGTACTGCAAGTGCAAAGGCGATTCAGACACGATAAACTCTTGAGTGTGGGGAGCATGGTTGTGCACTTGAGCATGACGAGTAAGTTGCTGCTGCTGATGATGGTGAGGCTGGGGCTGAGGAGGATGATAACCTCGTCTGTTAGGGTTCACCATTACCGCAGGATCACGTCCCGACAAAAAGTGCTTAGTATCTCGTTCTGTAACTATCGGCATGATCTATAGATTCAAATGCCCTTTGAACGTGGGCTCATAGTAACCACAATTGCGAAACTCGTCATTGTCGTCCATTCCTGTTACACATTGACAGTCAAAAACCACATCAAAAAAGCATCAAACTCTGAGACAATCTCCAACAATTCTCACAAGCATATCAATAATCAATCTCTAACAAATTATAACTACAAATTTACCAAATGTCAAATACAGCACTTCAAAACCATTACCCCCAATTTATGACACGCATTTCATTAGACATTCACAACGCCAGATCCCCAATTCAAAAACCCTTATTTCACCCAATCCCAAATCTGAGGACCAAATCACAGATCTGGGCCTAGCTGATTTTGACGTAACGAGGACAGAAATAGACGGAACGTAGGTAGGTACCTGAGTGGGACGCATGGCGGTTTCCAAGGTGGAGAGACGCTGATCGAAGGAGCCTAGAATTGCAACCATGATGTCTGTGATGGTTTGGCTCTTCAGCAATGACTCTCGTATGAATGCCGCTTTCTCGCTCAGGTTTTCCATCGCCACCACCGCCGGAGAAAGCTCCGAGAGTTAGGTTTTTTTTTCGGAGAGAGGTAAAAGCCTGCCGAGCTTATGTTTTTTTTGTTTAAAAATCATGGAAGAACGATGAACAAATGACGACTTTACCCTCAAATACGAATTTAATGCATAAAAATATGTGAATAATAACAAAAATCATGGATGGTTCGATGAAAAATTCAACGACTGTTATTATTTCTTATTTCTCATGAGAATTAGTATTTCTCATATGATCCCAACTCTAAAGGGTATTAGAGTACTTCGTTGGTCAATATGCCATTAAGATTAATCAAATCTTTAAATATTCCTTAATCATAGCAACAAATTTCAATTTCCGACCACGACTCATGTCAAATATTCATTTCGAATGGGATTCATTGAAGTTGAAATTGTCAATTGGAGATTTCGACATTTCTCTGAAGTCGCCATATCAAAAAACCCCTTTGTTTAGTGAAATGGCAGGCGACTATACCAGAGGAAAAGATGAATTCATCCGACATATCAAAATCAGGTAAGTCCGCACAAATCATCACATCAAATTGTCCAATGTATTGTTTATGGAATTCGGTTTGCATTTGATACAACACCGTTTTCGAACCTCTGATGTGGTGGGGTTACTGGTATGTTAAAAAACTGGAGATCAGTAATTTTCCGGGAATTTTGATGCAACTCGTTATTTAATTTTCGTCTTATATCCGCTTACATTCGTCTATAAGCTCTTAACGTTCCTCAACATCTTATGGTCGTTCATGTTGATTTATATAGCCCGGTGCCCGGGCTTGGATATGGTTGGATCTAAATTAACCAACACATATCCCCAACAATGCCTGCAGGCATGCACTCCAACCCATTCTCAAGGCCCAATGCACATGACCCAAATTGGCAACTCTTGGCGTAAGCACATGGCATTTTAATTGGGAACCTTGCCGGTTGTTGGTGGTGGGAATTGAACACACACCCTTTAACATGACCTTGCAGGCAACATGTTAACCATATGGGGCCAATTTGGGCCATGTGCATTGGACCTTGAGAATGGGTTGGAGTGCATGCCTGCAGGCATTGTTGGGATATGTGTTGGTTAACTTAGGCCCAACCATATCCAAGCCCGGGCACCGGGCTATATAAATCAACAGTTCATAATATAATTCGTCTTAATGATTGCTGCATTCGTCTAAAAGGTTATATCGTTCGTCTGTTTTGCCCCAGGGAATGTGATTCACTATTAAGGATGTTCAACACAAAGATTCAATGTTCAAGGCAAGTGTTCTCCTTGAACATGTACTATATATATATTCTGATATCACATAGCTACTTACTACAACTTTTGTTTCAGGTTACACAGGGAAGCTCAAGCAAACAGCTGAACGGCTGAACTGCAGTTGTAAAAAATTTCAAACATCAGGCATTATATGTTATGAATTTTCTTCAGTATGATAAAATTCCAGATTATCTAATTATGAAGAGGTGGCATAAGGATGCGATGAGGATGGTGCTTCCTGAATATGGCGACTCTGAAACTGGAAGTCCAAATTTCTCCGTAGATCAGAATCTTGTTTCATCTGAGATCAAGAGGGTTGCGCTTAGTGCTGTGAGTGTGGTTCTTGGCAGTGCTTGTTAGTGGTTAGGTCCTTTGGACCTCTGTGTGGTTTTTTTGGTCCCCAGTGTGTTGTTTCCAGTTTTGTTTGGTCCTTTGGACCTCAGTGAGGGGCCTAGGGCCGCTGTGTATCCTTTTCGATCCCTATAGGGTTCGGCTTTTTAGTGGTAACTCCACTTAAGTATAAAAAAAAAGTGCGTACAATTACCAGCAATGCTAATAATGAGTTGCCTACTTTAGAAAGGTTTTTAGAGCATATCAAGGAGTTTCAAAGTGGGCAACAACAAGTTGATGTAGCAGATAAGGCCACATCGAAAACTGACTATTTCGAATCTGTTTTGGGAATTATTCAACCCACAGAGGTGACCATCAAGTCACCTAAAGTAGTCACAAACAAGGGAGGTGGGAAGAGGTTACGTGGCCACCATGAAATAGCCGTGGAGGCATCCAAAAAGATAAAAAGGTTGTGTCGGTATTGCAAGGAGCGGGATTATCACGACATTCGGAATTGTCCGAAGAAGCTGGCTGATGAAGAAAAACTTGCTGAAGGGGGTTCTGATTCAGAGGCAAATGACGAGCCCTCCCAAGAATGATGTCGTAACCTGATTTGTTTTCTTTTATGAACTCTTGCCATGTTGATTTGCATTTTCGTTTGTTTGTCTGACAATTTTTGTATTCAGTTTAATTTGGACTTAAATTTAAGTTATTGTCAGAAGTTATATTTAAAATTTATGCAACATGATTTATAAGGGACAAATTGTTTGCCCATTTTAAACTTAAAGCTCGTGTTTTTGCATATGCATGTTCGCTGTTTTAGTATAAAGTTTGTATGGGGAAATTAAAATTCGTTTACAAGGTTTACATGCGTCGGGTTATTTATAAAATTCACAGAACGCATGCAATTGGCATCTTCATACACCAAATTTTACTCGAAGATAATTAAGGAAGTTTTTTGCATTTATGCGTTCATTCACCAAAATTATACCTTGGACAATTCAGAAAAGGTTTTAGTTTTTTTGAGAACAAGAAATTATATGAAATCAGAAACATCATCATGCTGCCCTTTTTTTTTGTATTCGCCGAATTTCTTCACAAGACTCTCCCCCTCCTGGCGTTATGCTCCCACGTGATGATCTCAACCAAATATTTCCAACGAAGCATGAGCAATTGTTTTTTTTTTGCTGTTAGGATATAAAATTAATCAGTACTTTAACATTTAGTAGACATTACAATAAGGAACAAGCATTATTCTACCTTTTCTCCTTCCAATGTAAACTGGTTTTGAACTTCCCGACCCCTCTGCCTTTATATGTCTCCATGTGTCTCATAGCAAAGACACCACAATCAATTTTATTTTCTATGGTCCTCCATGGCATGCTCGTACGAACAGCTTTGGAGTTAGCAAAAAGGTTGGCTTTTTTATGTTTCTTCGTCGTTAATTAGATAATAGTGGAAGAATGTTGTCTGCAAAAAAAAAAAAAATGCCAGCAGATGTGATATGGTTAAGATATTGTCACTTATTTCCTTTCCAAATCTGGCGCGCATCTTCCCATCATATATACGAGACATATATTTGTGAATATTCTGACATCAATATTCCTCATCGAATATTACACTTATATACTTGTAAATCTTCGGTTTGTATCTTCGAGAATATCTTCCCAGATCTGATCTTGTCACAAAGTCGGTGTGTCCCTCACACAGAACGCATCTCTCTCGCAGCTCTGCTCTCTCTCAGAGATGCCCGGTAAACCTACATGTCAGACAGTGATTTCTGCATACTCAAGTGGATTATTAGTTAAGTGTTTGTTATCATCAAAACACAAAGGGTCCAACAAATTCCCCCTTTTTGATGAAGACAAACACTTCTTCACAAATGAGAAATCACACACAGCACGTGAACAATTCCCTACAGCAGCTAGTAAATTCAGAATTTATTCAATCAATTCACTTAAGTCTAGCAGGCGCAGTTCCCCCTCAGATAGACATCCGCTTAAACTTTGGTACTGTTTTCCCCCTTAGTGAATGCACATATATTTCTTCCCCCTTTTGGCATCATCAAAAAAATATGCAAATAAGAACACAGAGTAATGGAAAGAAAAACATTTCATTCATGCCAGCAAATCATAGGTGTGTCACACAGACACCACACAGTCAAGCAGGGAAATCAAAATGCACAGAGAAATCGAACATGAAATTCAAAAAGAAACAAATTCAAAAAGCAGGGAGAGATATGGTAGGGTTGGCAAAGAGGGGGATCCATGAGACTGTCCAGACTAAGCATCATTCTGGGACGGAACCTTCAACTGGTCCACAGTCTCTGTGGCAAGGCTCTTGATCTGCGATGGGAGCCCTTCCAGCACAGCTGTCACACCACCCGAGTCTACCTCTACTGCCAACTCCATGGCTACTAACCTCTCCTTCACATCCTGCAGCTCGGACCTCACCTCCTTCAATGCAGACGGAACTCCCTGCATCTCAGTCCGAGCTTCCTGAACCTCAGACCAAAGCTCCTTCAACAACAACATCATCTCGCCCATACTTCTTCACGCACAGGGTCAGCAATGAGAGTTACTTCAACAACATCTTCTTCTATAGGTGACGGTGATGGGGAGCGTGGAACTATCCATCCTTCTCCTGCAGAGTACTCCAGACCTCAGCAATCACGCTCATAAGTAGGAGCAAGAAGAACACCAACTGCGCTGCAGGACTCATGATCTTCTTCTCATAATGTGTGTGACTCAACTGAATACACTAACCATCACTAAGACTAATCTTGCAGCACTCTTGGACCATTGTCCATACCTCACGTTTCTATCACCGCAGCGACAGGGCCTTCATCATACCCTCTCGTGGGTTTACTCCCAAATTTGCTATTCTTGTCATTTTTGAACATCTCAAAACTGTCATCCGACATCCTTCACAACTTCTTGAGTTATGAATGCCTATTGCACAACATCATGTTATTTGCTGACCAGCACAACGTGCACACCTTACTCTGTTGAATTTTCCATACAAGTCATCAACACAGCAACTTGGCTTGTCATCACTTTCCTTCAACTTCTGAACAGTTCATCAGCTCAAGGATAGCCTTCCCCGTCGATTCTGAGGGAAAAACTCTGGTCATCATCATTCTTCACACCATCAACTGTATGAAAGTGACCTGCACATAGCTAGTCACCCGTCCAACGTGGTCTTCTCTACTTCTTCATTCCTTTCATCAAAGGAAGTCTCCTCGATGAGATTACATCATCATTTGTCTTTCTCGCTTACTCAAAGAGCCGTAGTATTGTCTTCTCCACCACAAGGCACATCATTTCAAGCACGCAAGACTTACTCTCTAAAACGTGGAAATCATCCTCACACGACCATTCATCATGGGCTCAAACTCTTCAACACTGAATTCTAAAGTAGGAGAGCTGACCTCACCTTTTCTTCACCATAGCTTTGTCATCTCAGTATTTGTTGCTCCATTTCAGCAGCCTTAAAAGTGGCAGCGATCTCCATTTCCATAACTACCTTCATCTTTATCTTCAATCATAATCCATCCATTTTCTGAATGTCACGGATCTCCTTATCTCCACAACTGTCACAGAGATTGTTTTCCAGCTAAAGTTGAACCTTCCAAAGTGATAACTCAATCTGACATGTCTCATGGGTACACAAGGTTTTTGGTATGGTGTGCTGAATTTACCCAAATGGTACAAATAACACCACACACAATCCAGCAGAAACACATAATATCACCCAAGCACATTTTTATTAATTGCATACTTCATGTGGAGTAACTCCAGGAAGGTAGAGCAGCAAATCAACGGGCTCATAGGAACACTCCACATGAAGATAGGCTAGGGTTGGTCTAGAGTACCTCCTGGGCTCATAACGTGGGATCAACTATGGAGGTCTCTTTTGGGCAGAAAGAATTCAGAATTTCATGTTTTTTAATCTCTAATGCAGTCATCAATCACATAGCTTGCATGCCTGGATACAGTGTTAACACAACCTAGTTTTTCACTAGCACAGAACATCCATGTTAAATTCTCCATCAGATGTGACTTATATGCATCTAGTCTAGCCAATCACTGAGGGAGCAACACATGAGCATAGCTCTAAGGAAGAGAAACCATACCTAGTTCAAGCCTCAGCTTCTCGTAGGGTTCCCTGTGCAATGCCTTTGTGAATATGTCCGCTATCTGTTCCTCAGTTCTACAGTATTCCATTGCTATTGTTCCCTTTGCTACACAGTCTCGTCGAAAGTGATATCGAATCTCTCTATGCTTAGTGCGTGAAAATTGCACAAGATTTTTAGACACATTAATAGCACTAGTGTTATCACACAGAATTTTAGCACAATCAGTAATGACATCATAGTCACTTAGCTGTTGCCTGAGCCATAGCAACTGCGCATAGCAAGCAGCAGCGGCAATGTATTCCGCCTCAGCGGTGGAAAGTGCAATTGAGGACTGTTTCTTTGAAGCCCAAGAGATGAGACATGGTCCAAGATATTGAGCCATCCCTGACGTGGACTTCCTGTCTGTCTTGCACCCAGCTTAATCTGCGTCAGTATATGCTTCCAGGCGTAATTCACCTCCCCTTGGATAGAACAGGCACAAGTCATCTGTTCCCTTCAGATATCTCAGTATCCTCTTCACAGCTTTCACGGGGGTTTGTCTGAAACCTGAACCACTAGAGTGTCCTTCCCTTCCTTCAAAAGGAAGAGAGTCTTGTCCACCTCTCCTCTGGCATATCCGTGGGACAGTGGAAACTGTGACAGTCTCTCATACCATGCGCGGGGTGCTTGCTTCAACCCATACAGTGCCTTGTCCAGGATATGGACATGATAAGGGTGAGTGCGATCCTCAAACCCTAGTGTCTGGCTCACATATACCTCCTCTTTCGAAACTTCGTTCAAGAAGGCCATTTTCACATCCATCTAGTTGCAACTGGGGCGAATGTCTCATCGTAGACTATCCCTTCTTATTGGTTGTACCCTTTGACCACCAGCCGGGCTTGTTCCTGACTACGACTCCCTTGTCGTCCATCTTGTTTCTAAAGACCCATTCCGTCCCTATTACATTCTTGTCCTTCGGCCTAGGAGCCAACCGACATACCTTGTTCCTCTCGAACTGATGTAGCTTATCTTGCATGGCATTGACCCATTCTGGATCCTTGAGCTCTTCTGCTACTGTCTTTGGTTCTGCAAGAGAGACAAAGGATGCAAATTTACAAAAATGATACAAATTATCTAGATTTACCTGATCCTGTGATACGTAACACTGGTAGTCCCTCAGCCTTACCGGTGGCTGTATAACTCTCCCATCGCTTGTAGTCTCGGATTCCCCCTCAGTGCCCGGAACATCTCCTGTCCAGATACCAGGGTCGGGGCCTCACTTCTGCGAGAGAGAGATTAGTTTTTACGAACCCAGACAAGATTGGTCTTGCTGGGGTTTAAAACAGTTTTAACGACATGAAGAGATTTTGAAGAACAAGAATCGTTCTTGTCAGCAAGATTAATTTTTCTTTTGGGGGTTCTTCTGGGTCGTCCATAGATGGCTGTGTCATGGTGTGGATGAACACACTCAACTCTTTCTTCCCTCCTATGGGAAGAGATCTCTCTTATAGGGATGTGAGCAGTACTGACTTTTCTCTGGCGGTTTTCCACTGGAGATTTGTATGTGGTATTTTGCCAATTGTAATTCCTCTCGTAGGTTTCTCTCAGCCTCTGACAATCTCGTCTGTAGTGGCCGGAGTGACCACAGTGCCAGCAGACACGACAATATAGACCACCAATTTTCTTATTTCTCTCTAAGGGCATGGATCTCCTGTTTCTCCGTGCCTGAAAATCATCCATGACCGGTTGATGACTGGAGCTCTGCTTCTTCCAAATTTCAAAGGCTTTCCTAGCCTTGAAGGGCACAGACTCACTGTCGTAGAGATGACTTTCCTCTAAGGAGGTGACTTCTCTTCCCAACTGTCTTGTGGCTCTTGATCTTCCCTCTTGACAGGAGCTCTCACAAACTTCAGTTATTACCTCCTTTCCTTTGACAGTCCTTTTGTTCTCTGCCTCTTCGTCAGTCTCTTTCTTTCTTTCATCATATCCAAGTCCTGGTCTAACAAACCTTCTTTTGAAGTTCTCCTTTTCTTCTTCAATCCTCTTGGCTTCAGGTTCTCGCAGCCAGATCTCCTTTTTGTCAATCTCCTCTAGTCTGAGATCTGCCACTGTCTGACGGAGTTCATCATTATCCGACTGGCGCCTGGCCAATTCTGCATCTAATTCTTCCATTTTAGTTATAAAATCTATCAGCTCGGTGTCGTCCATTCTCATGCGCCTCAGCTCATCACTTAGATTGTTGATTTGTAAGTGCTTTCCGTCACATGCGGGACACTTGCAGACGTGCTTCTCTATCTCCCTCTCCAGTCGCATAGCTTTGGTTGACCAGAGGCGATTGTTCTCCATATCGTCTTCGTGTTCATCTTGCATAGTCTCAAGCTGTTCTTTAAGACTTTGATTCCTTTCCAAAAGTTTGGCAATGGTTTCTGCAAAATCAGATTCAGAGAAAACCTCATCTACAAAGGAATCATGTTCATTTACCTCATTGTTTGTGGATCGCGCCATCAGACATGGCTTCTTAGTTCGCTTCCCATCGTTGTGTTCCTCATCTGAGTCACCCCAGGCAGTGAACATGGCATGAGCTTCCTTTGAGGCAGGTGGTTCACCCTTCTTTTTGCTGTAGCAATCTCTGGCAAGATGCCCCTTTTGCTGGAAATAATGGCAGGTTCTTTCTTCCTTTGCTCCTGCCTTTGTCCTACTTTCTTCTCTGCCAGAGTTTCTTCCACCAGAGAGACCTCTGTTGAAGTTGTGTGCTCTCCCTGTGTTTGCTATCTTGAAGGCTCTCGAGAGGAGATCAATCTCCTCATCCTCACTTGTAGATGACATACTCACCTGTGCTATATCCAAAGCCTTCTCAACTTTCAACGCTATAGCTTGAGATTCGCCTGCTTGCCTCCTAGCCATTTTTCTCTCTGCTATCCCAGCTTGACTTTGCAGATTCGCCACGAGCTCTTCCAGAGAGATGTCTTTGATCCCCTTCTGAGCTTGGAGAGCAGTGGTCACTGCGTCCCATCCGGAGCAGAGAGCTTGCATGAACTGATGAGTTATTTTCCACTGTAGGAGTACCTCATCCAGGGAGTTCAGCTGTGCGACAATGACTTGAAATCTGGTGTAGAAGTCATCCAGAGATTCGTCCTTGCGCTGTTCGACAGATTCGTAATCCTTTGTGGCAGCTAGGATGGTGTTCCTTTTTATGTCTTCGTTTCCCTCGTACAGTCGAGCAAGTCCATCCCACTGCTCCTTTGCAGTCTTGTACACAGCCATCTTCACCTGGTCTCCTGGGGAGAGGGCCATGTACAGAACCTTCTTAGCCCTAGCATTCTGCTGGAGAGCTTTGTAGTCAGCATCTGTGTACTTGTCTTTCTCCTTCTCTTTCGGCTTGGTAGGAT
This sequence comes from Rhodiola chrysanthemifolia, assembly GCA_033675395.1. Classification (NCBI taxonomy): domain Eukaryota; kingdom Viridiplantae; phylum Streptophyta; class Magnoliopsida; order Saxifragales; family Crassulaceae; genus Rhodiola; species Rhodiola chrysanthemifolia. The sequence continues at coordinate 39,332,519 of CM066204.1, forward strand.
CTGTCACATCCAGAATAGGGAAGTTACCATTTTCGAATACCTGCCACAGCTTCCCATCCAGGGAACACACATGAGCTTTGAACTGATCCTTCCACCAGTCATAGTCTCCCGGATTGAGCACCAGCTGCTTCCAGAATGAATCGCTTCCGTTAGACATGATTTCCTGCAAAGGCTAACACAAAATCTAGAGCCTCGACTCTGATACCAATTGTTGGATCGTTAGGTTAGCTGTCTATGTGAGGGAGATCCCAGAGTGGTATCCCTCAGACAGATGGCAGCGGAAATTATCTTAAACACAGGAAATTGTACGGAAAGTAAACACTCACGATTTAGAGTGGAAACCTTATTGCAATCCTTGCAACAGGCTGAAAACCACTTGCCTTCTGGACGATTCCAGAAGAGTTTCAAGATCGATGTTATTGATTATGAATATGCTTGTAAAATGTTACAACCTGTCTCACCTAGTGACAGTTTAACAATCCTACTCAATTCAACTATCAACTAACATATCTTCTCTTGTCCGCACACAGCAGCACTTCGTCAGCTCCGGAATTGATTGTCTCTTCAATCTCCGATTTCTCTCCAAAAGCCGCACTTCAAACTGAAGACTCCTCCTCTTTTTATAGTAGTCTTCAAGTCGGCAGATCTGATCTCTGTCTCAGATCCGATGCTATCCAGCAGATGTGATATGGTTAAGATATTTTTATATCTTAACCATGTCACTTATTTCCTTTCCAAATCTGGCGCGCATCTTCCCATCATATATACGAGACATATATTCGTGAATATTTTGACATCAATATTCCTCATCGAATATTACACTTATATACTTGTAAATCTTCGGTTTGTATCTTCGAGAATATCTTCCCAGATCTGATCTTGTCACAAAGTCGGTGTGTCCCTCACACAGAACGCATCTCTCTCGCAGCTCTGCTCTCTCTCAGAGATGCCCGGTAAACCTACCCGGTCAGACAGTGATTTCTGCATACTCAAGTGGATTATTAGTTAAGTGTTTGTTATCATCAAAACACAAAGGGTCCAACATAAAGGGGTGTCGAAAATATCGACTACAAGAGGACTAATTAGAAAATTACTATTGGAGGGCCTAGCGGCTAATGGAGGGAGCCGGGGCGTCATCTCGAGTGTAGAGGGGAGAACGGACGATATGAGGTTCATGAAGGTGAGGAAGGAGATCCCCACTGAGCCCATGATGGACACTCAAGGGGAGGACGCTCATTTGGAAAGCTATGCCCTGGTGATCACTGTAGGCCAAGGCGATGGCTGGGTTGTTAAGACTGGGAGGAACTCGTTGGCTAGTCATCCCATTGACACTAGCAAGGAGCTGTCGAAACAGGTAAGAAGTTTCCCAAGGCCGGGAGTCCTCCTCCCCAGGGTCTATGATAGTGGCCTGCGGATGGGAACTTTGAATGTGGCAAACCGACAAGCAATTGACCCTAAGCGCATGGGCGGCATCTCGGCAGAAGTAGATGATTTCTCGCACGTTGGAGGAGCGGGGGAAGCTGGAGGCGAAGGCTTTGAGAAAGGACCCTGAGTTGAGCCGAAGAATAGCGCCACCATGGCAATGACTATCATACACCGCGATGACGAAGTTCAAAGACACGCCCTGCAAACCCGATTTCCAATGACGAGGCTGACTAGCTATCCCGGCGTGAAGACCAGGGCAGTGGCACGATGAAGGTGAGAGAGCCATTTTCTCATGGTGACGTGCACGGGCGTAGCGTAGCCATCATGTCTAACGCAGTTACGACGATGCCAGATATCCCATAAACCACAGCAGTAGGCACCTAGCGGGAGCCAGGTTTTAGGATCCTTAGGAGAGGATCTTCAGAGGCGGAGAACAAGGCCTTTAGCTGACTAAATCGAAGGACCTCCGAGCTGGGTGATGATAAAGTCCCTTAGGTCTTTACCCTACTGCCCCTGAGCGAAAAAAAAAAGGCTTGAGGCGCTGATGTGTTTGTTTAAAAAAACAAAATCAACAGCAAATTCAATTTTTGATTTAACTGTGTTTACCTTGAAGTTTTTCCACCAAAAATAAATGGATTCATATTCTGGGAGGACTATATAGAGTTAGAGAAACTTTATTTCCATATAAGCGAACTACACAAATCATATAGATGAATTTAGTTCCTATTTAGACGAAATGGAACACAACTCTGCCCCGACAAATCACAAACCCTCGTTTGTTTAAAAAACAAAATCAACAGCAAATACTATTTGAGGCAATGATCTCAGGACTTTGCCAGCCAGTCTCTCTTCCTTGATAGGTTTTCCCAGTGATGCAGGTTCATTAGCGAGATCTAGGACTCTTGCATTGAACTCAGCAATCGTTGCATCCTCCTTCATCTTCAGACCACAAATTTTGTTGTCCGCATCTATATCCGAGAGTTCCTCACTTTTTTTGTGCCCTCATGGGCAGTCCTGAGGATATGTCATGCCTCCTTAGCAATCTCACATATAGCAATCAGTATGAACACATTCTCATCCACGGCTGAAAATATAGGGTTTATAGCTATTGAGTTCCCGACAGCAGTCTTGTCGTCAGTATTAGTCCAACGCTCTTCAGGTTTCGGCACCACTTGTCCCTCACTATTCGTCATTATCGGAGGGGTCCATCCAACCTGTATAGCTTTCCATGCCCTTTCGTCAAGAGTTTTTAGGAATGCCGTCATCCTAGTTTTCTAGTAGCTATAGTTTGGTCCTTCTAGCTGTGGTGGTCCGCTGGAGTACTGACCTTCGTTCATACTCATCTTGAACAAAAAGAGGATTTCACTCTGTGTGTCGAGTGCTTGCTCTGATACCAATTGAAATTCTATTGTTTTTCAATACCGGTTCCAGGTTGTGTTCTACCAGAGACTTGAACACCTTAGCAGACAGTATCCGAAACAGAACAATGTATGGACACTGATGTGACGTATTTATACGACTCATCGAGTCAACAAATCCCACCAATTCCGACACTTTATTATGCGAGCAAGTTACTTGTTAGTGTTGTTTTGCATTTCAGGTGTTTTGGAAGCTCTAGGAGGAAACGCGCGTTAAAGATGACATTTTGTGCCAAAAACATCACAAGGCAGTTTTGGCCGGCCGACCCGCATCTTTGGCCGAGCCGCGCCCGAGAGAATACCAGGCCGCGTCCCAGGCCATTCTAGGCCAGCGTTCCAGCACTCCAGCCGAGCTATCCAGCGCTAAATTCAAGTTGCTCGGGCAAACGAGCTTATCTGACAAATCCACCTCGAGCAAGTTGATCGAAATAGCAAATAAGGTGGACGACATCACTAGCCAAGGAGAACGCCCGAGTGGAACCAGCCCATGCCCGAGAAATGCCTAGTTCTGTCCGAGGCCACCAGAGCCGCATTCCAGCCTGCGCCCGAGACAAACCCAGCCGCTCGGCCAAGTCGGTGGAATTCTCGGCTCGTCCAAGTCCAAGTCGGTGCAAGTCCAAGGCATGGCGGTTTAGGAGTTTCCTAATTTCGTCCAAGGCGGTGCAACAAAAAGTGGCGTTCAAGCAAAGCCAAGCGTGGCGGTTTTAAGGAGTTTCCTAATTTCATTTTTGGACTTTGGCCCAAAAACAGATTAGGGAACATGGAATCGACTTAGAAGCCCTAGGTTTCTGCTATAAATAAGACCTCTTGGTCAGGGCATAATCATCATCAAACGAAGGAATCAACTCAGTGATCCGATCATCACCAACCGACCCTGGAGGAGACGAGCACTAAGCTTCGACGAGAGAAGAATTCTTTTACCTTTATTCATAAAACTTTTTGTTTACTTTCCATGGACATGGGTAGCTAAATTCTCTGTTCGGTTTAGGGTTCAATATATTGTGAAGAAGTTTTGAGACTCATTGCTTAATGCTATTTTATGTTCCACTAGTTCTTGTGTTATTTATCTCAGATTGAATTGTGAAGCTAAGCGGATACTTGCAATGGTAAAACTTAGCCGAGCAATTCAATCCCTTTATTCGCTGCTTGTTTGATACTAAACCGTTAGGACAAGTAGTTGCACTTAACCTAATATAACCTGAAACGGATTATTAGGTTTGCTAGAACTAGAAGTCTATAACCTGAAACGGAGTAGATTGTGGCGTAGTGGCTTGAAACGGCTCTACCTTAGGTTATAACCTGAAACGGAGTAACCACACTTCGGAACACGAAATTAGATTATTAGAAGTCAATGATAAACGAGTCACAATAGAAACCCTAGACCGAATGTTTTCTCTGATTGAATTACTTTCGATTTATTTCCCGTGCACTTTTCACAACAACTGCTCACAAACCCCCAATCACTTTGTTTACAGGACAACTAAACCACACCAGCTCTCTAGGGTGCGACCCCTCCCTACTTCCCGCTTTACCAAGTTTCTTGTAGGGAAAATATAAATTCAAATTTGACTTGACCGACGACATGTGTCAAATTTTGGCGCCGTTGCTGGGGAGCTGCGCTTCTGTGAAGTTGTTCTTTCAGTTTTTTTTATTTTTTCAGTTTTTTTTGTCTCAATTTGGCTATTTTTGAGCAGAACAGCGAAACAGCAGGATTCGAGTTGCCGCTGTCCGATTTCAGCGCACAATACCTTATTCCGAGCGGAACGACCAGACGGTCAGAAATCACGAGCTTTTGCTCGTGATTATAGGGTGTTTTTTAGCCATCCGGAGTCGTTTCCTATTTTATTTTGAATTTTTAGTATTTTTAGATATTTTCTGTTTTTAGTAATAATCGAATTAGGGTTTCCCCTATTTGCTCTGCATCGCAATGTCTCGTGCAGGTAGCCAGATCGACGATGACAACAACAATGAGGTCGGCCCGGTCAATGAAAATAACGAGGTGATACCCCCATTATATGATGATCCGGAGCAACTGATTCGAGACCGGAACCGTGCGGACAGGGAGGCCACCAATTAAAGGCCACCAGTGGCACAGAACGGTGTTGCTCAGAAGCAACCACCAAGGCAGCCGCCTCCTCCACATCAACCGCCTCCACAGCCGCTGCAACCACAACCTCTCATCAGGGAAGAATATCACGGAGAGAACTACTAGCGAGAGCCCACCATGGGCGAGCTGTCCGCTCCGAACTTCCGGAACCAACCGTGGTGCATCTACGAGGGGCCAGAAGTTGAGGGAATAGTCATCAACTCGGCAGTCGTGCACCATCTGCCAAAGTTCTCGGGACGCCAGGGAGAGTCGGCTACCACACATCTTCAGCGTCTCCATGGCATCTGCCAAAACCTCAGACCATACGGAGTCGAAGTGGAAGACTTTAAGTTAAAGGCCTTTTACTTCTCTTTGATTGATGCCGCTAATGATTGGTTTTTGTCTCTGCCTTAAGGTAGCATCCAGACATGGGACCAGATGCAGAGGAAGTTCCTAAACAAATACTACCCAGCGAGCAGGGTGATGCAGGTTTGCAAGCAGCTACAGGATCTTAGACAAGGGCCTAACGAGTCGATGTACGACTATCTAGAAAGTTCAACCACTTGGAACGGAGCTGCTGTAACCTCGGACTTCCGGAGAAGCTTTTCATTGAGTACCTAATCGATGGCCTGAGACCGCTCGACAGGATGCTCCTAGACGCCTCGGCTGGAGGCACGATCATGAACCTGCCCCTAGGTCGAATCAGGAAGTTGATCGCAGACGGGTCCGAGAACGCAAGGTTCAGAGAGGAGACCACTCAGCAGGAGGAATTCAGCCGGACCAAGAATGTTGCAAAGGCCGATACCCCGGTAAACTCAATGGCCGAAGAGATGAAGCAGATGAAGGAGATGATGATTCAGCTGATGAGGAGGCAGCCGATCCAGGTGAGGCCGTGTGAGTTTTGTGGTGCAACAGACCACAAAACAGATGCGTGTCCGGCCATAGTGGAAGAAGATCAAGGCGAAGTCCATGCGGTGGACGGGTTTCAGAACTACAACAACCAGGTTGGGCCAAACCGACAGTACGGACAAGCGGCCAACGGGCATAACTGGAGGAATGACAACCAAGCCTCGAGGGAACCACCACAGCAGGCCGTGCCTCAATAGTCCTGGCAGTACTACCGTCCACCATACCGCCAGCAACAGGGAGGATACAACGGTCAAGGCCAGTACCAGCAGCGAGGGCAGAACAAAACCAGGCAGGACCGAATCAGCAAGGCCCCAGCAAGTCGCTGGAGGAAATGGTAAAAGAGCTGGCAGCTAGCACCCAACAATTAGCCATCACTGTGGCCAAGAATGATGGAGCCATTACCGAGCTAACTAAGAAGATGTCCCAAATAGCCACTACAGTGTCCGAGCTCAAGAATGACCCGGTGCGATTGCCATCACAGTCCGTCCCCAACTCGAGAGGAAACGTCAATGCAGTAACACTCAGAAGCAAGAGAGCATTGGGAACCAGCGAGGAGGAACCTACATCAGAGCCCCCCGAGCCAACAGAGGACATCAGCCCGCTAGCGCTTGAAGAAGAACCGGCCGGAGCACTTAGGCCGGACGCGGTCGGAACGTCGCGGTCAGGTCCGGTACCCGCGACCGAGAATTCTAACTCCAGCGTTCCTCTGCCGTTTCCCATACAGGTCAGGGCCCCTAGGAAATATATCATGGACAAGGACGTATGGGAGTTATTCAGCAAGGTAGAGATCAACATCCCGCTCCTCGAGGCCATCAAACAGATTCCGAGATATGTGAAGTTCCTAAAGAAGTTGTGCACCAACCGAAGGCGATCCACTCGGGACGACCAGGAGCTACTGAGCAAGAACGTCTCTGCTGTCATTCAGCACAAGGTACCTCCTCGGTGATCCAGGCACATACACTATCCCATGCACAATCGGTAACATTCGAATTGAGAATTGCATGCTTGACCCTTGTGCTTCCATTAATGTTCTGCCATATTCTATATACTCTTGTCTTCGTATTGGTCCTTTAGAACCTGCAGGACTCACGATACAGCTGGCGGACAGATCATGCAAACAACCCGAGAGCAAAATCGAGGATGTACTTGTGCAGGTGGGGGAACTGGTATTCCCCGCTGATTTTTATATGCTAAAGATGGAGAGTGGCGACCGGGCCGACCATACGCCTATTCTACTAGGCCGCCCATTTCTTAAGACGTCCAAGATGAAGATCGACTGCGAGCAAGTTGATCGAAATAGCAAATAAGGCGGACGACATCACTAGCCAAGGAGAACGCCCGAGTGGAACCAGCCCATGCCCGAGAAATGCCCAGTTCTGTCCGAGGCCACCCGAGCCGCGTTCCAGCCTGCGCCCGAGACAAACCCAGTTGCTCGACCAAGTCGGTGGAATTCTCGGCTCGTCCCAGGCCAAGTCATTGCAAGTCCAAGGCATGGCGGTTTAGGAGTTTCCTAATTTCGTCCAAGGCGGTGCAACAAAGAGTGGCGTTCAAGCAAAGCCAAGCGTGGCGGTTTTAAGGAGTTTCTTAATTTCATTTTTGGACTTTGGCCCAAAAACAGATTAGGGAACATGGAACCGACTTAGAAGCCCTAGGTTTTTGCTATAAATAAGACCTCTTGGTCAGGGCATAATCATCATCAAACGAAGGAATCAACTCACTGATCCAATCATCACCAAACGGCCCTGGAGGAGACGAGCACTAAGCTTCGACGAGAGAAGAATTCTTTTACCTTCATTCATAAAACTTTGTGTTTACTTTCCATGGACATGAGTAGCTAAATTCTCTGTTCGGTTTAGGGTTCAATATATTGTGACGAAGTTTTGAGACTCATTACTTAATGCTATTTTATGTTCCACTAGTTCTTGTGTTATTTATCTCAGATTGAATTGTGAAGCTAAGCGGATACTTGCAATGGTAAAACTTAGCCGAGCAATTCAATCCCTTTATTCGCTGCTTGTTTGATACTAAACCATTAGGACAAGTAGTTGCACTTAACCTAATATAACCTGAAACAGAGTATTAGGTTTGCTAGAACTAGAAGTCTATAACCTGAAACGGAGTAGATTGTGGCGTAGTGGCTTGAAACGGCTCTACCTTAGGTTATAACTTGAAACGGAGTAACCACACTTCGGAACACGAAATTAGATTATCAGAAGTCAATGATAAACGAGTCACAATAGAAACCCTAGACCGAATGTTTTCTCTGATTGAATTACTTTCGATTTATTTCCCTTGCACTTTTCACAACAACTGCTCACAAACCCCCAATCACTTTGTTTATAGGACAACTAACCCACACCAGCTCTCTAGGGTGCGACCCCTCCCTACTTACCGCTTTACTAAGTTTCTTGTAGGGAAAATATAAATTCAAATTTGACTTGTCCGACGACCCGTGTCAGACACACGATGTAATACACAGTTCGGTAACAGCCTACTCTGGGTGGCTTCCCACACCCTAAAGGGTAGCAAATCTTTATTGAAAAAGTTTAGAGCTACACATGGTCTTACACTTACTATCTCCCGAAAGTAATCGCCTAGCCTCTAACACTTCTTTGTCTGGATTTGCGATCTCGGCTCCTTCCCGACCTAGTCTTGGACCTCTCCCAAAGTCCAGAGCCTTCTCCCGAATGCAAGATATCAGTTTGGTGTGTGCAGGGGTATGCGTTCCACAGTCTGTTCTGATCAGCACATTAAACAAACGGACTCAGCGCCGTCGACTTTTCGGTGAGAAAAGTTTTCCGGTCGATCATTCCATCTCCTCCTCTGCCACGATCTGTTCCCGAATGCATAATCACAGTGTGGTGCGATGATTATTAGGCAGCCAATTGTATACAGCAATGCTATGGAGCAAGGATTGCTTGGCTGACAGGTCAGACTTTGGCATAGTCATCTTGTTTCACCTTCGTAAAACTCCAGCAGTTATAGCTTCAGTAACTTTATGCCAGTTTGGCTCGTTGATGTGTAGTATTTTGAGCGTCAAAACAATTTATAATGCTGGTAAGAACCGGATCGTCCAAGGGAGCAAGTGTAAACTCATGCACTATGTAAGGTTGTGTTTCTATTTATCCTAGTCCGAAAAGAGTTTTTTGTTTTGGTTTTGAAGGCTAATAAATCGAAAAATAAAAGAAAGTAAGAAAAGGATTTGACGAATTTCGAGAAGTATTTCGGGGAACTACGTCACTTACCCAACATTAGAATCGAGTTTATTAACTAGCATGAAAGGATTTGCCTATATTGATTGGAAAATAGCCGCACAATCCAAGTAAGAACCTCACCCTTTCGACGGTATTGGTTCAGATTTGAATTGTACCTTAAACTACGAACCTCACCCTTTCGGCGCTATTGGTTCGAATCAAGAAACTCGATGATAGTTACCAACTCTCGTCGCGTAAACATGAGGAGTCCTTGTCGTAAAACTAGCCTTTCCCACTACAAACTTGGGCTACTCACGTAGTCACCGAGTTCGTAACGTGTAGTTTACTTAATAGTCGAACGTTTAGCCTCACCCTTTCGGCGCTATTGGCTTAACGTCTCAAAGCAATACACTTAGGCATTTTCTCAAACACCTAGTATGCATCGCTGGGTTTTCAGCGCTAAGTAAAATACAAATCATGTTAAACAATCCAAATCATGCAAGGTTAATATATTAAACAATTCATAGTCAAGTAAGATTCGTAGGACTCCAAAATATGGGTCACTACTCACAATCCATCGTCATGGAAGTACAAATCATGTTCATGAACGGGACTAGAATTACAAACGAGAAAAAGGAAGTACTACACCCTTCCAGTTGATGTTGATAACTCCCTTCAATCTCAATCCTCGATCCGATCGTAAATCCTTGTGTTTTCGTTCCTGCTCCTCTCTGTTTCGTCCTCTCCAAGTCTCTAGGCTTGAATGGAATGTGGAGAATGTCCAGAATTCGGGTTGGCGGCTGCCTCTTTTGTTTTTCTTCAATTTTGCATTTTTGGACTTTTTGCAAAAACCTACAAAAAATTGCATTTTTGGCCCATTTAGCCAATGCCACCTGATAAGTGACACAAGTGACACTATTTGGACCAGAGAGCAGGAAAAAGTGCTCAATGTCAAAAATAAGTGACACATGTGACAATGGTGCATAGTGAGATGACCTGTTGAGCTCAAGATCTAACACCTTTAACGGCTGAATCTGCTCTAGGTGCAAACTACAAAGTTGTAGCACTTGTTCTCAGCTTTCCAACAACCAAAGATCAATGAATTCGGACACCGTATGAGCTCTAGCCGTGCGCGACAATTAGGGAGGTCAATCCACCAATTTTTGCACTGTTTTCGCCTAAATTCCACAAAATGCTTTATTTCGCTCTGGGTTCGTTTTTCACCTATAAAGCACCAAAATATAAAGTGAGAGCTTATATAAACAATGAAGATGATCGAAAATCGACTAAATGTGGAGCATAAATATAGTTCAAATTTATGCTCATCAAAACACTCCACACTTAGAGTTTGTTCGTCCCGAACAAACATGAACTAAATCCTCACCACTGTTGTAGGGAACACGAGTGCATTTAGCGTATGCACCAAGCCTTTAAACCTATAGGCTACCCTATAGGACGAGTTGTAGTCTAGTGAGAGTTTTCAAAAAAAAGGGAATACTCACAAATCCCATATGCAACTAGCTAATATGCATGAAAAAAAATAGTTCGTCATTTTCTCGGCAATACGCAACGAAAATCCCATGCACATCAACTAAACTAGTAATCAAAGACTAACTCATTTTCAAAGAATTTCGATCCACCAACGACCTTACAAAGATGCACATTCATAGACAATCAATATTAGAGTTATCAAATGACTAACCTTACAATCCATTCAACCTTTTTGCAAGATACTCAAAACATGATCCTCAGAAACATAAAAAGCGTGCCAATCGCGTGCCTATGCTATCAAGAAGGATAGTCCATGGGCTAACTATACAAAACTCATTTCCAAAATTTAGGAGCTAAGTCCATAATCCATAAGGAAAGAGGAGTTTGACACTTGATTTTCAAAACTATCTCAAACAAAGTCATGCGCACGTACACTAGTACAAGGGTCATCCCTCTACTCAAGTCACGTGCATACACACTAAAAGGAATGATGGAAAGGACATTTCCAAACTTAAGTGTGTCTCATTTTTTTTTCTTTTTTTTCAAGGCATTTGCCCACGATATGCTTCACGAATTTTTCTTTTGATAGCTGCCTTATATTGGCTTGTGCTTGCAAAAACTTTTTGCCTTTTTCTCTTTTTTTTGTAGCTTGCCTTATTTTGGCTTGTGCTTGCATATACAATATTTTTTGTTGGGGACATTTTTTCACCCAAATTGACTCCACACTTAAGATTTGGCAATGTAATATGGATATAAATGGTGCGTGCATACAATGTGAAAGAATAAAGATCATCTAAGAGCAATGACAAAGCTTTCGAAGAGAAGAAAAGTAATTCATGCTTTCTAATTTTATGCTCAAGTCATGCAAAAAGGTTGCCTAAATCATTAGATAGACACAAGATAACAATAACATTGAGGACTAGGAATTATTCACACATAAAAGTCAAGGTGATTCTAGATTAAAAATCAAGACGAGAGCAACGAAACTAGATAGTTGAGTAATGGGGTAACGCGGATGCCTTCGAAATTCGAGTACTCAAATATAAGCTAGTGCAAGTGCCTAAACATGGATATTTTCAATAGAATGCACTACACACCCACTCCATACTTAAGAGGAAGCTTAGTCCCTAAGCAACAAATATATAGAATTGAAAAGTGTAGGGCATGGGAGTTCCCTGAAATTAAGACGTGTGATTCAACATTTGCTCATTCCTTTCCCACGTATGATATTCAAATCTGTAAAACAAACAAGTAACCACTACATAGAAATTATTAGAACATGTCACAAGTATAATGCACATCATAGTAGGGAACTTCACACTTAAATCAAAAGTGTCTAGTGAGCGATGATAAGAGTGCAAAATAAATTTGATAAGGCATCTTACAAATGGTATTACTTCCCTCGAGACTAGCAAAGCGCCCCATGGATTCGCTTTGGGAGAAGTCCTTTGCTTGAATAACTTCTCGCGGGGCCATTGGTGTTTAAGGCGTCAAGCCACCTTCAAATCCCATTTGAATTTTCTTCCATCAAGTCTACAATGGACTTTTCGATGGAAGTTCAACCCCTTCAAAAGTGTTGTTTCCTTTAGGATGGAGGGATTGTAGGACCTCCTTGCTAATAATTTTGCAAAATAAGGTACAAAGCTCCTAAATTTGTTTTGAGACGGCGTGAAGAAGAAAGGGTCTTCAAAACTCGTCTTGAGCTTGATGGGTACACCGTCTTTCAGTTTCTCAATAACTTCCTTGGGTGCCCAATCCTCTAACTCCCTCTTAAAAATTTCATTTTCTTCTATGCGAGGATGCTCTCTCGTAGCATCCTGGTATATGTCAACAAAGTCTCTATACATTCCCAATCCTTGCGGCTCAGTGTGATCTTTCTCTATTTGTTCCCCATCAAGATATTGAAGATCACCCTCAAGCTCACTTACCATTTGTGGAGGTGAAAGTGTCCGAAAAGTATAGTCTTGTATACTTAAATCCTCCTCTTCTAAGTCTCTGATAGCTTGGCCAAGCATTTTAAAAGAGTCATTTGATAATTCGCCGTCACAAGATCCAAGAACTTCTTCGGAGACCTCTTCTTCCTCATCTAAGTTCTCATTTTCAATTTCTTGTTGTGCCAATGTACTTTTGAACACTTGATTTTGGGCAGCGAGTTCATCTAAACATTGGTTCAAAACTTGGAAACTTTTTAGCATGTTCAGATTGTCTTGGGCAACCTTGCTTTGGTGGCCTCTTGATTAGCTAGGATCGTGTTTAGCATTTCCATGATAGAAAGTCCACCATTAGGTTGAGGAATTGGAGGATATTGGTGGAAGGAGTCCTCTTCGAATGAACATTGGCTATTATCCCAATTTGGAGAGTATGAATGTGTTGTATTGCCGCTATCTCCCCAATAATAGTTATGTTGCTCCTCTTCTTGGTCATCCCATTTTGGAGTGTAATACTTTGTTGGGTAGCCATGTTCTTTCCAATAAGAATTTAATTGCTCCTCCTCTTGGTTGTATCCTTCATCGTACTCGACTTGTTGATTATATGAATACATCCTCGCAAAACAAAAAGAACAAAAGTTAGTAAGGAATCTGAGTAGAGAATACACAAAAGTAAAAAAGAAAATATTTACAAGACTAGTCGAGATATCCACACAACCTAGGCTAATGACAAGTTAATGCGTTGCTCCCCGGCAACGGCGCCATTTTGACGTGTTGTATTTTGAGCGTAAAAAACAATTTATAATGCCGGTAAGAACCGGATCGTCCAAGGGAGCAAGTGTAAACTTATGCACTATGTAAGGTTATGTTTCTATTTATCCTAGTCCGAAAAGAGTTTTTTGTTTTGGTTTTGAAGGCTAATAAATCGAAAAATGCAAGAAAGTAAGAAAAGGATTTAATGAATTTCGAGAAGTATTTCGCGGAACTACTTCACTTACCCAACATTAGAATCGAGTTTATTAACTAGCATGAAAGGATTTGCCTATATTGATTGGAAAATAGCCGCACAATCCAAGTAAGAACCTCACCCTTTCGGCGCTATTGGTTCAGATTTGAATTGTACCTTAAACTACGAACCTCACCCTTTCGGCGCTATTGGTTCGAATCAAGAAACTCACTGATGTTTACCAAATCTCGTCGCGTAAACATGGGGAGTCCTTGTCGTAAAACTAGCCTTTCCCACTACAAACTTGGGCTACTCTCGTAGTCACCGAGTTCGTAACGTGTAGTTTACTTAATAGTCGAACGTTAGCCACACCCTTTCCGCGCTATTGGCTTAACGTCTCAAGGCAATACACATAGGCATTTTCTCAAACACCTAGTATGCATCGCTGGGTTTTAAGCGCTAAGTAAAATAAAAATCATGTTAAACAATCCAAATCATGCAAGGTTAATATATTAAACGATTCATAGTCAAGTAAGATTCGTAGGACTCCAAAATATGGGTCACTACTCACAATCCATCGTCATGGAAATACATATCATGTTCATGAACGGGACTAGAATTACTAACGAGAAAAAGGAAGTACTACACCCTTCAATTGATGTTGATAACTCCCTTCAATCTCAATCCTCGATCCGATCGTAAATCCTTGGGTTTTCATTCCCCCTCCTCTCTTTTTCGTCCTCTCCAAGTCTCTAGGTGTGAATGGAATGTGGAGAATGTTCAGAATTCGGGTTGGCGGCTGCCTCTTTTGTTTTTTTTCAATTTTGCATTTTTGGGCTTTTTCGAAAAAGCTAGCAAAATTTACAATTTTGGCCCATTTAGCCAATGCTACCTGATAAGTGACACAAGTGACACTATTTGGACCAGAGAGCATGAAAAAAAATGCTCAATGTCAAAAATAAGCGACACATGTGACATTGGTGCATAGTGGATGACCTGTTGAGCTCAAGTTCTAACACCCTTAACGGCTGAATCTGCTCTAAGTGCAAACTACAAAGTTGTAGCACTTGTTTTCAGCCTTCCAACAAGCCAAAGATCAATGAATTCGGACACCGTATGAGCTCTAGCCGTCCGCGACAATTAGGGAGGTCAATCCACCGATTTTTGCACTGTTTTCGCCTAAATTCCACAAAATGCTTTATTTCGCTCTGGATTCATTTTTCACCTATAAAGTACCAAAATATAAAGTGAGAGCTTATATAAACAAGGAAGATGAATCTGGAGCATAAATATAGTACAAAATTATGTTCATCACTCGTTTAGGCACACTTCTCTTCCTTTCATACCATAGTAATCATTGATTATCTCAGGGGTGATAACCACTTCTCTTCCTCTAATTCTCACTTCTCCTTAGTTCTCCTTTCCTTGATCAGCAAAATCCAATGGTAGGTTCATAATCACCTCTCTTACGATATCTGCCACAAATGGTTTGGCCATAGACTGACAATCTCTTTTGCAGCATACTTGTCAGCTTCAAGCACATGTTGCACGACAATCTTTCGCTTCTGATTAGCTTCCCACTTATTAGCATGTTGGTCTGACACAAACCATACTCCCCCTATGACAACTCCAGTCTCAAACTGAACTTTCTTTTTCTTCTTAGCCCCTGTAGCAGAACTTGTTTCGGCTTTCTTTGCTACCGGTATAGCAACCTTCTTTTGGCTAGAAGCGTTAACCTCATCTGTCTTTTTTGCTGGGGTAGGAGCAGGAACCTTCCTCTTCTTTGCCACTATATGTTCAGCAAATTGAGTTGGTACTGTTTTCTTTGTCTTAGCACGTGAGTTTGGTATGACTTCTTATTTCCTTACACTCGGAGCTTCCTCGTCCACCTTCTCAGATGAATTCACTGCATTTTCTGAATCAGATGCTTGCTCGTTCATTCCAGAGTCATCATGGGTCTTGTCTGCCTCATTGGTTGCTTTTTCTTTACCATCACCTCTCTTACGATATCTGCCACAAATGGTTTGGCCATAGACTGATAATCTCTTTTGCAGCATACTTGTCAGCTTCAAGCACACGTTTCACGACAATCTTTCGCTTCTAATTAGTTTCCTACTTATTAGCATGTTGGTCTGACACAAACCATACTCCCCTATGACAACTCCAGTCTCAAACTGAACTTTCTTTCCCTTCTCAGCCCCTGTAGAAGAACTTGTTTCAGCTTTCTTTGCTACCGGTATAGCAACCTTCTTTTGGCTAGAAGCGTTAACCTCGTCTGTCTTTTCTGCTGGAGTAGGAGAAGAAGCCTTCCTCTTCTTTCCACTAGCTATTCAGCAACTTGAGTTGGTACTGTTTTCTTTGTCTTAGCAGGTGAGTTTGGTATGACTTCTCATTTCCTGACAACCGGAGCTTCCTCGTCAACCTTCTCAAATGAATTCACTGCATTTTCTGAATCAGATGCTTGCTCGTTCATTCCAGAGTCATCATGGGTCTTGTCTGCCTCATTGGTTGCTTTTTCTTTACCAGTAACTCCAGATGGCATCTCCTCAACATATTGTTCAACTGCATCAATCAGCTCTTGTAGGGTTTCATCTACTTTGATGGAATCATTTTCTGACAGCTTTTCTTCATCATCTACCGGCGCCTCTACTTCCTCATCAAGCTCATCTATTTGCTTAGTAACACTCCCCTCAGGAGTCTCACCTTCCTCCTCTGCTTCAGGTACACCATCAGACTCACTTGTGGACTTAACTCGATCTTCTTCTAGTTCAGCATCTGACTCCTCAACAACATCGGTGGGTTCTTGATCCTTGTTTCCTTTCTCTCTAGAGACTTCATTATTCTCATCATTATCATCTAAGTCTGTAACCACAACTTTGCGCTTCAGAACCCTAAACTTCTCTTTTACGGGAGTTTTCTTATAAACAACCATCTTCACCCGCGCACCCTTCACCACATGAGAACTCTCCCCCTGCATCTTAGCCACACCCTTTGGCTTTCCTACCACATTCTTCACAGTCTCCATAATTTCACTACGCACAACAGGACTAGGCACATTGATAGATTTAGAGATTTTGGGAATTACCTCTTGTGCCGTCTTGTTCGAAGCAGGTTTAGAGGATGTTGGCTTCTTAGGGTTTTGAGCAGTAACATGTGTCTCTTTCTCCGGATTTACAGTCTCTGTCTCCTTCGCAGGTTTGTCAATCGTAATCTTCTCACGAATAGTGGCCTTCTTTATCCTAGTTGTTTTAGGCTTTGCCATCGTTGCCAAATCACTCGCCGAATTAGATTTCTCTTGAAAAGCCTTTGTCTCGCCAACAGATTTACATGATGTTTCATCAGCCACCGTCCTGACCATCTTGTTCTTTCTTGTATCCACCATCGTTGAAATTCTTCAAGGTTCGTCTAGGGTTTCGTCGGGAGAGAGAGGATGCAAGGCAAGAACAATTGATTTCCAAAATAATTTGAAATTAGAAACTCAACCGTTTTAGCAACCAGGATTTTTTGCTCGTACATTCTGAACATGCCACGTCACCTTGAGCCTTTTAAATTTCTTTGATTATACGAGTGGTCAAGTCGTCTTTCTTCATAGCAAAATTTGAGATCTTTGATCTTCCTTTCATGTCAGCCTTTTAGATGTATCTTGTTCAAGCTCCGGCTGACCAATTTGTCCTGACACAACTTAGTTGTCAATGACACACAGACCCAATGAGGATCTAAGTGTCTCGAACTGAAGGTTGTCTAAGGCCTTGGTGAAGATATCCGCTAGCTGCTTCTCAATAGATACTTGCTTCAAAGTGATGATTTTCTTCTCAACTAGCTCTCGAATGAAGTGATGTCTGATGTCGATGTACTTTGTTTTGGAATGCTGAACAAGATTCTTTGAGATATTGATTGCGCTCATGTTGTCACAGTAGAGTGTCATTACATCTTGTTCTACTCCACATTCTTCTAGCATCTGCTTCATCCACAACATCTGAGTGCAACAACTTCCAGCGGCGATGTATTCAGCTTCAGCCGTTGATAGAGATATGCTATTCCGCTTCTTATTGAACCAAGACACCAAGTTATTTCCTAGAAAGAAGCAACCTCTAGATGTGCTCTTACGATCCTCGGCATTCCCAGCCCAGTCTGCATCACAATAGCCAACCAAGCAAGAATTTGTGTCTTTAGTGTACCATAATCCATAGTCTGCCGTTCCACAGACATATTTGATAATCATTTTCACGTTCATCAAATGGCTTTCCATGGGATTGACTTGATATCTGGCACAAACTCCAACTGCATAGGCAATGTGTGGTCTACTGGCTGTCAGATATAGTAGCCTCCAATCATGCTTCTGTATAAGGTCTAGTCTACACTTGTTCCACCTTCATCCTTGGTGATCTACACATGAGTTGCAGCTGGTGTTCTTTTATGTGCTGCCTTCTCCAGATCAAACTTTTTGATCAAGTTCCTAGCATATTTGCTTTGAGATATAAAGATACCATCTGCCTTTTGCTTTACTTGTAGACCCAGAAAGTAGCACAACTCACCTACCATGCTCATTTTGAATTCGCTTTGCATTTGTTTGACAAACTTGTCCCCCATCTTCTGATTGCTAGAGCCAAACACAATGTCATCCACATAAATTTGAGCAATGATAAAGTCTGGCCTTGTGTGTTTTACAAAAAGCGTCTTGTCTACTCCCCCTCGCACATAGCCATGGTTGATCAAGAACTCCGTAAGGCGTTCGTACCATGCTCTGGGCGCTTGCTTCAGGCCATAAAAAGCTTTCTTCAGATGGTACACATGATCAGGATGGTGTGGATCCTCAAAGCCTTTAGGTTGTGCGACATATACTTCTTCATTTAGCAACCCATTCAGAAAGGCACTTGTGACGTCCATCTGGAACAACTTAAACTTCAGGTAGCATGCCAGAGCCAATAGGAGTCTTATAGCTTCTAGACGAGCAACTGGAGCATAGGTCTCATCAAAATCCACTCCTTCAATTTGAGTACAACCCTGAGCAACCAGTCTTGCCTTGTTTCTGGTGATGTTCCCTTGTTCGTCAGACTTGTTCTTGAAGATCCACTGTGTTCTAATTACGTTCACACCATCAGGTCATGGAACAAGATCCCAAACATCATTTCGCTGAAATTTGCCTAATTCTTCTTACATAGCCACAACCCAGTATTCATCATTGATCGCCTCTTTAATGTTCTTGGGCTCCATATTGGAAAATTCACTTATTTACCTCGAGTCTTCATACCTTCCGTAGGTTCACCAATTACTTCTGTAATGGGATGATTCTTCTCAATGATCCTAGACGGTTGAAGAACTCGAAAGAGAGAGAGAGATGGAGGTGTGTCTGATTCAGTGTGCTCGTCTGTGTGGTCATCTTCTTCAGTAGGATGTGCAGGCGTCTTGTCTGGGACAACTTCAGCATTCGTAGCATGTGCAGTAGGTTGTTCCGAGTTGGCTGCAACATCGTCGTCAACAGTCTTACTTGTGTCACTCGCGTCAGACACAACATCTTTCACAACAGCATTGACAGATTCCATAATGACTCTAGTCCGCTTATTGTAAACTCAGTAAGCACGACTGGTAGTTGAGTATCCTAGAAAAATCCCTTCACCCCTCTTGGGATCCAGCTTCTGTTGGTACTCTTGATCTCTAAGAATGTAGCATTGACTTCCAAAGATATGAAAGTACTTTATCATTGGCATCATTCCTTTCCATAGCTCATAGCAATTTGTTCCGTGCCAGTCCGAATTGTCACTCTGTTTATGATGTAGCACGCCGTATTCATTGCTTCAGCCCAAAACTTTAGGGGAACTTGTTTTGCATGGAGCATCACTGACATGTAATATTTTGAGCGTCATTTTTTTATAATGACGATAAGAACCGAATTGTCCAAGGGAGAAAGTTTAAACTTATGCACTATGTAAGGTTATGCTTCTATTTATCCTAGTCCAAAACGAGTGTTTGTTTTGGTTTTAAATCTAATCAATCTAAATATGCAAGAAAATAAGAAAAGGATTTAACAAATTTCGAGAAGTATTTCGGGAACTACTTCACTTATCCAATATTAGAATCGAGTTTATTAACTAGCATGCAAGGATTTGCTTATATTGATTGGAAAATAGTCGCACACTCCAAGTATGAACCTCACCCTTTCGGCGCTATTGGTTCGAATTAAGTCACTCGCTGATGTTTACCAACTCTCGTCGCGTAAACATGGGGAGTCCTTGTCTTAAAACTAGCCTTTTCCCGCTATAAACTTGGGCTACTCTCGTAGTCACCGAGTTTATAACATGTATTTTACTTAATAGTCGGACATTTAGCCTCACCCTTTCGGCGCTATTGGCTTAACATCTCAAAGCAATTCACTTGGGCATTTTCTCAAACACCTAGTATGCATCGCTGGGTTTTAAGCGCTAACTAAAACACAAATCATATAAACAATCCAAATCATACAACGATTAATATATTACACGATTCATAGTCGAATAAGATTCGTAGGACCCCGAAATATGGGTCACTACTCACTATCCATCGTCATGGAAATTCAAATCATGTTTTGTTCGAAACGAAAACTATAAAGAGAAAAAGGAATGACTACACCCTTCGAGTTGATGTCGATAACCCCTTTTAGCTCAATCTTCGATCCGATCAAATCCTCGCGTTTTCGTTCCCCCTTCCCTCTTTTTCGTCATTTCCAAGTGTCGGGATGTATATGCGTGAATGGATGTCTGTCGAGAGTTCCTTGACGGCTCAAAAATCCTTTCTTTTTGTTTAATTTTGTATCTTTCCAAAAAAACTAGCCCAAATTCCGTTTTTGGCCCATTTGGCCCTTCAGGCATGTGTCGCTTGTGTCAGCTAATAGGTGACACGGTTGGATCCATAGAGGTTGCAGTGTCACCTATTGTTGGCAAATGGTGACACGGATACGTTCTGCACAGCAGACTTCAGATCAAGTTTTGACCTCTTTAACGTTTGAACCAGCTTTTGGTGTAAACTACAAAGTTGTAGAACTTCCTCTCAGCTTTCCAACAAGACATAGATCATTATATTCGGACCCCAAATGCGCTCTAGGCGTGTGTGACAAGTACGGAGGTCAATCCGCCTATTTTTTCAATGTTTTTGCCCAAATTTCCACAAAACGCTTTGTTCCGCCTTAGATTAGTATTTCACCTGAAAAGCATTAAAATAAAGTGAGAGCTCATAAGAATATGGAAAATGATCAAAATTTGACTAAATGTGGAGCATGAATATAGTACAAATTTATGCTCATCAAAATACTGCACACTTAAAGTTTGTTCATCCCGAACAAACATGAACTAAATCCTAATCCACTGTCGTAGGGAACACTAGTGCATTTAGCGTATGCACCAAGCCTTTAAACCTATAGGCTACCCTACAGGACGAGTTGTAGTCTCGTGAGAGTTTTCAGAAAAGAGAATACTCACAAATCCCATATGCAACTAGCTAATACGCATGCAAAAGATAGTTCCTCATTTATCTAGGCAATACGCAACGAATACCCCATGCACATCAACTAAATAGTAATCAATGACTAACTCCTTTTCAAAAGAATTTTGAACCACCAATGACCTTACAAAGATGCACATTCATAGACAATCAATAATAAGGTTATCAAATGGCTAACCTAACAATTCATTCAACCTTTTTGCAAGTTACTGGAAACATGATCTTTAGAAACATAAAAAGCATGCCAATCGCGCGCATGTGCGATCAAGAAGGATAGTCCATGGGCTAACAATACAAAACAAATTTCCAAGTTTTAGGAGCTAAGTCCATAATCCGTAAGGAAAGAGGAGTTTGACACTTCATTTTCAATACTATCTCGAACAAAGTCATGCCCACGTATACTAGTACAAGGATTATCCCTCTACTCAAATCACAATGCATACACACTAAAAGAAATGATGGAAAGTACATTGACAAACTTAAGTGTGTGCCTCATATTTTCATTCTTTTTCTTGGCTTTTTGCCCATGATATGCTTCACGAATTTTTTTCTTTTGATAGATTGCCTTATTTTGGTTTGTGCTTGCAAAAACGTTTTGTTCTTCTCTTTTCTTTTTTATTTGCATATAAATTTTGTTGTTGTTGTTGGGGTCAATTTTTCACCCATATTGACTCCACACTTAAGATCGTTGGCAATGTACTAAGGAAATAAATGGTGTGTGCATACAATGTGAAAGAATAAAGATCACCTAAGAGCAATGACTAGTTTTCGAAGAGAAGAAAAGAATTTTCATGCTTGCTAATTCTATGTTCAAGTATGCCAAAGGTTGCCTAAATCATTAGATAGACACAAGATAACAATAACATTGACAACTAAGAATTATGCACTCATAAAAGTCATGGTGATTCTAGATTCAAAATCAACTCACTAGCAATGAAACTAGATAGTCGAGTAATGGGGTAATGTGAATGCCTTGGAAATTCGAGTACTCAAATGTAAGCTAGTGCATCAAAAGTCCAAGTGCCTAATCATGGATAATTGCAACAGAATGCACTACACACCCACTCCACACTTAAGAGAAAGCTTAGTCCCTGAGCGACAAATATATAGAAATAAAAAGTGTAGTGCAAAGGGCTTCCCTGAAGTTGTAGCTCAACGAGTGTGGCTCGTGGTTTTCTCATTTCTTTCCCGCGTATGACATTCAAATCTGTAAAACAAATAAGTGACCACTACATAGAAATTATCAGTATATGTCACAAGTATAATGTAGAATCATAGTAGGGAACTCCACACTTAAATCAAAAGCGTCTAGCGAGTAGTGGTGTGAGTGCAAAAGAAATTTGGTAAGTCATCTTACAAATGGTTTACTTCCCTCGAAGACCTAGTTTAACGTCTTGGCGAGACTAGCAAAGCGCCCCATGGATTTGCTTTGGGAGAAGTCCTTTTCTTGAATAACTTCTAGTGGGGCCATTGGTGTTTAAGGCGTCAACCCACCTTCAAATCCCATTTGAATTTTCTTCCATCAAGTCTACAATGGACTTCTCGATGGAAGTTCAACCCCTTCAAAACTTTTGTTCCCATTAGGATGGAGGGATCGTATGAGCTCCTTGCTAATGGTTTTTCAAAATAAGGTACAAAGCTCCTAAACTTATCTCGAGACGGCGTGATGAAGAAAGGGTCTTCAAAACACGTCTCAAGCTTTATGGGCACACCCTCCTTGAGTTTCTCAATAACGTCCTTGGGTGCCAAAACCTCAAACTCTCTGTTCAAACTTTTATTCCTCTATGTGCGAGGTTGCTCTCTAGTCAATTCCATATGTACCTCAACAAAGTCTTCATACTCTGGAAATCCTCGTGGCTCTATAGGCTTTTGTTCTATTTCCTCTTCAACAACAGATTCAAGTTCCCTTGTAGTATGAAGGGGGAGGTCTTCTTCATGCAAAAAGCATATTTCTTCTTTGCATGAGTCATTATCGTTGAAGAATTCCTCGTTAGAGATCCAAGGCGTTGATGGAATGGTGAATTTTTGTGTGTCCTCATCCGAATGATCTTGAAACGTGCAAGTAGTCAAGGGTGGTGCACTTTCGTGTTCCAACTCATCATCGGTGACAGATTCACCATCACACACCTCCTTGTAAGCTTGGATAGCAACTCTTAAGAACTCATCCTCCATTACTTGATCCCATTTTGCTTCGAGATATCAGGTTCAGGGACTTCTTCTCTGGCGACATCTTTTTCTTCGTCCAAATTCCCATTTTTAATTTCTCGTTGCGCCAATTGGGTCTCCAATATCTTGTTGTGAGCGGCCAATTGGTCCAATCTTTGAAAGATCTTTTCTTGATTAGCCACAATCATGGCTAGAATTTACATGTCGGAGAGTCCGCCGTTAGGTTGAGGAATTTGAGGATATTGGTGGTAGAAGCCTTCTTCGAATGAGCATTATTGGCCATCATCCCAATATGGAGAGTATGAATGTGTTGGATAGCCGTTATCTTCCCAATAAGAATTTGATTGCTCCTCCACTTGGTCATATTCTTCATTATACGAGACTTGTTGGTTGCATGCAGTGTTCTAAAAAACGGCCGCCTAGGCGGCAATTTTCTAGTACCATTCCGTTTTTATCGAAACGGTCTAATTAGGCGGATGGAGGATATTAGGCGGCGCATGGGCGGTCTAGGCGGAGCTTGGGCGGCGCCTGGGTGGTCAAGGCGGAGCTTGGGCGGCACCAGGGCGGTTTAAACGGCTTCTGGGCGGTCCAAATCGGTAGGCGGAATGGTCAACTATATGTCAATAGTCAAACTTGAAGGACTTATTTGATAATTTTTAAAAATTAACTTATTGAAACTAGGGATTTGGATTTCAATGCTTCAATTTGTATTGTTTCTGCTGCATGGTTCTTATTTTTCATAATTTGGATTTGATTAAATGTTCATATTTCTTGGCAATGTGCATGAAGCCATGAACTGATTAGAAGTCTACATTCTAGAGAATATGGAAGAAGAAGTTTGTATATTAATTAATGTATATATAATTATATATTTTAAAATATTAAAAATTCAAAACCGATTAATCCCCGCCTAGGCCCCGATTAATCCTTGGAGACCCTTTCCGCCCGACTAGTGCCTAGCGTTTTTTACAACCTTGGTTGTATGAATACATCCTCGCAAAGCAAAAAGAACAAAAGTAAGTAAATGATATAAGTAGAGAATATGCAACAGAAAGAAAAAAAATATTTACAAGACTAGTCGAAATATCCACACAACCTAAGCTAGTAACAAGTTAATGCGTTGCTCCATGGCAATGGCGCCATTTTGACATGTACTATTTTGAGCGTCAAAAATAATTTATAATGCCGGTAAGAACCGGATCGTCCAAGGGAGCAAGTTTAAACTTATGCACTATGTAAGGTTATGCTTCTATTTATCCTACTCTAAAACGAGTGTTTGTTTTGGTTTTAAATCTAATCAATATAAATATGCAAGAAAATAAGAAAAGGATTTAACAAATTTCGAGAAGTATTTTGGGGAACTACTTCACTTATCCAACATTAGAATCGAGTTTATTAACTAGCATGCAAGGATTTTCTTATATTGATTGGAAAATAGCCGCACACTCCAAGTATGAACCTCACACTTTTGGCGCTATTGGTTTATATTGGAAATGTACCTTAAACTAAGAACCTCACCCTTTCGGCGCTATTGGTTCGAATCAAGTAACTCGCCTATGTTTACCAACTCTCGTCGCGTAAACATGGGGAGTTCTTGTCTTAAAACTAGCCTTTCCCGCTATAAACTTGGGCTACTCTCGTAGTCACCGAGTTTATAACATGTATTTTACTTAATAGTCGGACATTTAGCCTCACCCTTTCGGCGCTATTGGCTTAACATCTCAAAGTCATTCACTTAGGCATTTTCTCAAACACCTAGTATGCATCGCTGGGTTTTAAGCGCTGAGTAAAACACAAATCATATAAACAATCCAAATCATACAACGATTAATATATTAGACGATTCATAGTCGAATAAGATTCGTAGGACCCCAAAATATGGTTCACTACTCACTATCCATCATCATGTCGAAACGAAAACTATAAAGAGAAAAGGGAATCACTACACCCTTCGAGTTGATGTCGATAACCCCTTTTAGCTCAATCTTCGATCCGATCAAATCCTCGCGTTTTCGTTCCCCCCACGGTCTTTTTCGTCGTCTCCAAGTGTCGGGATGTATGTGCATGAATGGATGTCTGTCAAGAGTTCCTGGCGGCTCAAAACTCCTTTGTTTTTGTTTAATTTTGTATATTTCCAAAAACCTAGCCTAAATTCCGTTTTTGGCCCATTTGGCCCTTCATGCATTTGTCGCTTGTGTCAGCTAATAGGTGACATGGTTGGATCCAGAGAGGTTGCAGTGTCACCTCTTGTTGGCAAATGGTGACACGGATGCGTTCTTCACAACAGACTTCAGATCAAGTTTTGACCTCTTTAACGTTTGAACCAGCTTTTGGTGTAAACTACAAAGTTGTATAACTTCCTCTCATCTTTCCAACAAGTCATAGATCATTATATTCAGACCCCAAATGCGCTCTGGGCAGTGGCGGATCCAGGATTTATTGTTACTGGGGGCGACATGTAAAAAAGTAAAGTTTTTTTTATAATTGCTCTCTTCGAGTTTTCATTTTCATAAAACGTCCCATCACATCTTCGTTACTAACGGAATGAAATAAATCCTTTTCAATGTAACAAATGAGACCGTCACACAAAAAAGAATCTGCCATGCGGTTTCGTAAGCTTGTTTTCACAATTTTCATCGCAGAAAAGCATCTCTCAACAGTTGCAGTTGCTACGGGTAGTGTCAAGACTAGCTTCAAGAGTCGAAAGACCAAAGGATATGCTCGATGGTTTCCCATATCCACCATCACTCTTGCAAGAGCACAAAGGTTCTTCAAATTTGAAAATCTTTCATCTTCTCGGACATATCAATATAAAGGCAGAGTTGATGCTCCATTAAATTTTGATCTCCAAAATCGAAGTCGTCGGGATAAAACTTCATCAGTCTTATCAACTTCAGATGATCAAAGTGTTGAAATAAATCAATCGGACTCAAGGAAGCCATACAAATTAGCAGCTCAGAATTAACCTCGTTAAAACGATCGTTGAACTCTTGAAGGATTAAATCCAACACTGTATAAAAGCGGTCGACTTGAAGATGCTGCATATTAGTTTTCCTAGATTTTCGTCTGGGTCTTCGTGCATCAACAAACTCTTCGTCTAAGTTTAGGATCAGAATATCATACTTGTCACAAAAAGAAGATACTTTTTGCATAGAGAATTCCAATCATGTGTGTTCTGTTCATTCAAAAGAATAGTAGACAAAGCTTAGTAAGATTAACTCAAGTAAACTAACTAAAAGTAAGGCTTGAATTACCTCTAACAAAATGATGAACAATACAGGCAGTCGATAGAGACGATGCACAATAAGATTAACTCACAGTAATTCAAGTAATGAAGTAAACTAAAAGTAAGGCTTGAATTTGGAGCAGCAAAATCGGTGATCGATTTCCCACTTTCACTAAAGATTTCAAGTTTGTAAAGCATAATCAAATTCCATGGCTGGCTAGTCAATCAAACGCAATACGAATTAAAATAATAAACCCTAATTTTACTTATCACCTGTCAATGATTCTCTAAAACTCAAATACCCAAATAAATCATCTCTTACCTGATTTGGAATAATGATAGATGAAACGAAAAACAATTAGGGTTTCGATTTCGTGCTGCCGGCCTCCCGCTGTGCTTCTCCGTCCTCCGATCGTCTCTATCGACTATCGCTATTTTTTTGTTTTTGCGACTTAAGTCTGATTTCTTTTAACAAATTTGTTGTAATATAAAACTTGTAATGTGCATATATGTATATCAGTGGAGCTGTGGGAGCAAACAAAAAATTTGAGTGGGGGCATAAATATAAATTACATTAAATTTAAGGACAATTTCGTAAATTCAATGGGGGCAGCTGCCCCCCTCCCTTGAACGTGGATCCGCCCCTGGCTCTGGGCGTGTGTGACCAGTAGGGAGGTCAATCCGCCTGTTTTTGCAATGTTTTGCCCAAATTTCAACAAAACGCTTTGTTTCGCCTTAGATTCTTTTTTTCACCTGAAAAGCATTAAACCATAAAGTGAGAGCTCAGAAGAATAAGGAAAATGATCAAAAATCGACTAAATGTGGAGCATGAATATAGTACAAATTTATGCTCATCAATCACGCGAGCCATCTCCTGAATGGTCCTATTCTTTCGCTCGACAAGTCCATTCTGTTGTGGTGTGATCAGAGATGAAAACTGTTGAGCTATTCCTCTTTGTGTGTAGATTTCAGTTAGAGCGCTATTCTCGAATTCCTTGCCATGATCGCTCCTAACTGCAACAATGTGTTCTCCTTTATCCTCTCTTTCTCGCTCCAGTCTAGTGCATAGCTGAACAAATGCTGGAACATCATCTGTGTTGTCTCGCAGAAAGCTTGACCAAGTAAACCGAGAGTAATCATCAACAGACAAGTGCGTACCGTTTTCCTGAATAGCTCTCCACTTGCATAGGCCCCATCAGATGAATATGTAGTAATTCTAAAGGTCTTCTTGTATTGATCTAAGTAGTGCTTTTGTGAGGGCCTTTGATCTGCTTCTCAATCTGACAGTCTCCGCAGATGATATTTAGGTCACCTAGAACTTTAGGGATACCACGGACGAGAGCATCAGTGGCAACCTTCTTTAGTGTCCTCGGGTTCAGATGTCACACTCGCTGATGCCATAGATTCATTTCTTCAGTTTTGCTAAACAGGCATGTTGTTTCAGCTGAGGGTCGACCAAGATTCATCAAGTAACAGTTGTTAGAGGATCTTCTTCCAGTAAGGAGTGGTTCATTCTTCTTGTTCAGAACAACACATTCAGCTTATGTGAACTGAACGTTATGGTCTCCATCGCACAACTGACTTATGCTGATCAGATTTGCTTACAGGCCTTTGACAAGGAGGACTTCTTTCAATCTGGGTAAGCCTTGAACATTTAGCGTTCCTTTTCCAAGAACTTTGTCTTCAACGCCATCTCCAAAGGTTACATTCGTCTTTCCTTTGAGCTCTTCTATATTGGTTAGAAACTTAGGATTCCCAGTCATGTGTCTAGAATAACCACTATCAAAGCACCATCTCATGAGTCTGCAGAGAACCCATCAGTTCATCCAGCGGCATTACTGTCACATCTTATGCTTCCTTGACTACGAGAGCCTTCATTGCAAACCATTTTGGTAAGGATCTTAGTACTTTCCTTACCAGCTTCTCATTATCCATGGGCTCTCCGAGCGCGAACGATTCATTGGAGATGTCGAGAAACCTTGTATTGAAATCTGATATGGTCTCGTCATCCCTCTTTCTTAGACTTTCGAATTTTGATGTCACCATCTCCATTCTGGATATTTTGACTTTCTTCGTTCCTTCATGCGCCGTTTGCAATATGTCCCAAGCTTTCTTAGCAATTTCACAGTTTGATATCATCTTGAAGTTCTTCCCGTCGACTCCTGAAAATATGGCATTGGTTGCTTTGGAGTTGCCAGCTTCAGCATTCTTCTGTCCTTCAGTCCACTTGGTTTTGTCGAGAGGACTCTTCTTGCCATCTTTATCGATGACCATTGGATGGGTCCATCCTTGTTCAACAGCATCCCACACTGATTCATCCTGTGATTTTAGAAACGCCTCCATTCGTACCCTCCAGTATCCATATTTGGTTCCTTCCAGCAACGGTGGTCGCGTGATGTTCTGCCCTTCTCTCAAATTCATCTCAACAACCTTCAGATCTCACTCTGTGTGTTGAGTGTTTACTCTGGTACCTGATGGAGCGTATTTATACGATTCATCAAGTACACTAAACCCACCAAATTAGGCACTTTGAGTGCACGATCATGTGCTTGTTAATGTGTGTTTGCATTTCAGGCTATTTTGGAGTCTAAAGAGGAAACAAGCTTATAAAGGGAGATTTGTGCCAAAATGCATGCCAAGTCAATTCTGGCCAACCGGGGACCGAAGACCTCAACCAAGGACCGAGGAAAAGTCAGCCAGGCCCGAGAAACCCAGGCCGCGTCCGAGAATGCCCAGGCCACGCCCGAGCTGTCTAGCACTGAATTCAAGTTTCCCGGGCAAACCATATGATCTGACGATTCCACCTCGAGCAAAGTGATCAAAATGGCAAATAAGGTGGACAATGTCGGAAAACCAAGGAGAATGCCCGAGCAGATTGGCAGTTGGCTCAATTCCAAACCAAAGGCCCCGCGCGCATAAGCACTGAAACGAAGTCGCTCGACCAGACGGGCGAATCTGGCAAATCTGGCTGGACCAAGTTGTTTGGAATGCCCAATAACTCGGACAATCTCACTTCCCAGACAAAACGCCCGAGTGGAACCAGCTCAAGCCCGATCAAGGCCAAACTAGGGCAATTCCGGCCGTTTTGGGATTCCGACCAGGTTCCGGGCAGATTCCGGCAAAACGACTTCGACCATTAGTCTTAGAATTGCATCAACATTCGAAATCTGCAATCCAAGTGCCAAAGGCCTCCGACCAAAATTCCAGCCAGATTCCGGCCAACTCCGGCCAGGCTCCGATGAAGCTCCGACTTAGCCCACCCAGGTACAACCAGACCCAACCAAGTTCTAGCCAAGAAGTTCCAACCAAAAACCGAATTCCCTATATTCCGGTTAACTTCTACTATTCATTTCGGTTTGGTTTTGGAGTTCGGTTGCCTCAACTATCCAAGTCCGGTTGCCTCAACCATAACCAAGTCGGTTGGTTGGCTTTTGGAGAAGCCATGTGCAAGGGGAAAATCGGTTGGAGGAGGTGCATGTGCTCAAATGGATGGCTTGGATGAATACCAAGTGTGTTCCATCCAATGGTTGCTTTGGGATATTTCCATGCCATAAGCTTAGCCCCCAAGTCTTCCCTTGCCTATAAATAGAGGCCTTAAGCCTTAGAATTCGTGTGCCAAAAACCTTAGAGAGTTGAGAGCTTATCTCTCTTCTCTTCATTTTCAATGCAAACACACTTTGTTCTTGATTTTCAAAGCTTTTGTTCACTTGTTCTTGAGCTTCAAGCTCTTACTTTCCAGCAGCACACTTTACTTTCCCTTGTCTTGATTTGGAGCTCCTCTCCCTTACTTACTTGTTGTTCTCTTTCACTTGTTCTTGTTTCGGTTTCTTTTTGTTTTCCTTGTTTTCTTTTCGGTTTGCTTTACTTTTCTTGCACTTAGCTATGGTATCCACTTCCATGGATACTCGTAGCTAAACCCTTCATTCGGTTGAAGGGGGGTGCTTGTATCATAAAACCGTTTTTAGACCCTTTTCTTAGTGCTTCTTCGTGTTCAAACTTGTTTTACGTGCCATATATTAGGTTAGAACATACATGGTTGAGTGGAGGCTCGAAAGAGCAAAGCTCTTCCATGGGGTTCGTGAACATACATGGTTAAGTGGAGGCTCGAAAGAGCAAAGCTTTTTCCATGGAGTTCAACCTCTTTAAAACACCACTTGGTTGATCGGAAATGATTGATCAAGTGGATGCACATAGGCTAAGATACTTCGAAAGGAGGAATTAGCCTAACTAGAACAAGTGCTCTATGTCTTGAAAAGGACTAGACAGTGTGGCAAGTCGAGTGCTAGAAATGGCTTGATACATCATTGAACACTTAGTATGATCATTAGAGGTCAATGATGAACGGAACTATGATACAAGGCCCCTGAAAACCGAATCCTTCCCTAAATCAAAGCACCACTTGTAATTTTACTTTCAGTCTCATTATCAACTGTTTACTTTCAGTACCCTTTACTTTACGCACTTTACTTTTCAGCACTTTACTTTCCGCACTTATTTTCAGTACCTTTACTTTTCAGTCTTTACATTTCCGTACGCTTACTACAGACTTGCTCAATATCAATCCAACATAACTTTGGTACGGATTGCGCTTGAAATACAGCGTACGACAAACCAAAAGTATGTTGTTTGGTTGATATTGAACTCGACTGTTCCAGCAATTTACTTTACAGTATTACTTTCAGTTTAAACCACTCAAACCCAACCTGTATTTACTTTTATTTTCTTTCTTTTCAAAGAACAACCATTCCACACTGACTCTCTTGGGTTCGACCCCTACTTAGCGCTTGCTAGCCAATAGTGAGCCACTAAAGTAGTGGAACTATAAATGTAAATTTTGCAGCGCACAACGACGCGCTGTCAAATTTTGGCGCCGTTGCCGGGGAGTTGTGTTTCGGAATAGTAGCTGTCTTAGACTCCTCCATGGCTTTGGCAAAACGACTTTAGACAGTTCGAGCAGGAGTTCAAGGAGTGTTCAACCAACTACTGGAACTCGCATACAGCAGATCTGAAGATAAGACATTTCCTAATCTGGACGATCGAAGATCTGATCTGATTGGAGTCGGCTCAGCAAAAAATTAGAGGATCAGATATTCAAATGAATATCCTCTCATAAATTAGGAGTCATTTAAGAAGATTCGGAATTACTTGGTGAGAAAAGAAATATCGAGATCTTCTTGAAGATTGGAGGAAAGAAGAACGTTTCCTAATTCGGAAGATTCTAAAGATCGAAGATATGATTTGATTGGAGCCAATCGACAAGTCATCACCGAAGATCAGATAGGCGATCAAATATATGCAGATTGGCTGAGAGAATATCGGATGGCTTGGCGTGGAAGTCATCTTCAAAGATTGGTTGAAGATATGCATCGAATATTTAGGAATATTTCCTAAATATTTGATGGGATTATCTGGAGCAGATTTGGATATCGTCCTTGCATATAAATACAATGCTAGAGCGTCCATAATCTGCATCGCTTCCTGAGAGAAAGAAAACATGAGAACATTCGTGAGATTGGAGGAGGAGCGACGGCCGGCTGAGTAGTCCACACCGGAATATCAACGGCGAAGAAGCAGTCTGTTCAGGGTGTTGTTCAGACTGTTCTTGAAGAACTATCAAGCGTACACACACACGTGATCAAGATACGCCTTCGGAAGAAGGTACTAAACTCTAGGAGAGGTTCAAGACCAGGAGGAGAGGAAGTCTCATCCTGCCCATAGGGGATCGAGGTGAGCTGCGGTGAACCGATATTGCAAATCCGAGAGACGGAGTGTTAGAGGCTAGGCTATTACAAACAAGGCGTTTTGTAAGTGTAAGTCACGAATAGCTCTAAACTCGTAATAAGATTTGTGTCCCTTTCTAGGGTGTGGGAAACCCCCCAGAGTAGGCGAGGCCGAATTGGGTATCATATCGTGTGTGCTCCTATTTTGTGTTGTTTACGTACTGTCTGCTAAGGTGTTCCAGTCTCTGTTAAAACACAACCTGAAACTGTCCAACAAGTGTTCGAGACGCAGTTCGAACATCATCTGGAACTCGTCTTGACTAAGACAAGTAGATTTCAATTGGTATCAGAGCAGACACTCGACATACAGAGTGTGATCCGGCGACTGTTCAAGATGAGTTTGAAGGAAGGACAGAGCACTAACCGACCACCGTTGCTTGAAGGGCCAAACTATCCCTACTGGAAATCCAAGATGAAAGTCTTTCTGAAATCTCTCGATGAAAAGGCTTAGAGAGCTGTGTTGGTTGGATGGACTGAACCCACGATGGCCGACCCTGAAGGAGTAGTTGTGCCAAAACCTGAAGCTCTGTGGACTGATGTAAATGAAAAAGCTGCTGCTGGAAACTCAAAGGCCTTGAATGTAACTTTCTACGGAGTGGACGAGAACGTGTTCAAACTGATTGCTGAATGTGAGGTTGCCAAGGAAGTATGGGATATTCTCAGAATAGCCTATGAGGGTCCAGACAGTGAATCTAACGATGAAGAAGAAGAGCATGAGAATGTAAATCTCGTCGGATATGTAGTCACTATTAAAGACTGCAGTGAGACAAGTGAAAAACCAGACTCTAGTGCACTGTCTGAACAGCCTGTTGACGACGCTTCAAGCAGTGATGACGAAGGACGTACTCATGAGACCTCGGCCGAAACTTACAAAGACTTATATGAGAAGTGGCTATTGGTGATCAAACTCAACAAGAAGCTGAACGACACGGTGGCCAGCATGACTATTGAAAAAGACAAAATGTGGCAGGAGGTCGAGACACTGGTTACACAGACGGTGGAACTCCAAGGTACTGTTTCCTCGCTGAAAGTGGATATGGAGAAAGATCGTGATACTCATTGACGGAGCCCACTGCACTGTCGGTAAGGTGCAATGTTCTCTGTGCAAAATAAATTTATGTTTTCCGCTACTCGCGACTACACTACTGGGTAGTAAGTGGTAAGTAGGGGTCGAACCCAAGGGAATTAGGGGGATAGTTGTTCTTTGAGGGGATTATTCAGCGGGAGGGCGTGTTTTAGGTTGGTTGGTTGGTTTTAAAGCTACCAGCTAAGTGATTGATTGGTTGGTTGGTTGGTTTTAGTACTGGTAAGTAACTGATAATTATTACAATTAAAAGAAAGCGTTCGGTTTCAGGGGCCTTGTATTATATCCTGTTTATCATTGTCCCTTAGTGAATCTTCTAAGTATTCAAACGTGTATCAAGGCCTTTTCCGGCGCTCGATTTGCCACACTGTCTAGTCTTTTGCAAAAGTGTTCGAAAGTGAATCAAGGCCATTTCAAGCACTCGACTTGCAACACTGTCTAATCTTTTGCAAAAAACGTAAAGCCCTTGTTCTACTTAGACTAGCACCCCATTTTAAGGTATACTAGCCTATGTGCATCCATTTTGGGTTGTCTTTTCCGATTTACCCAAAATGGTGTTTGAGAGAGATCAAACTCCTCAGATAAGCTTTGCCATTTCAAGCATCCACTTACCCGAGTATGTTTGCGAACTTCCACAGAAGAGCTTTACCATTTCAAACATCCACTCAACCTTGGAAGTTCTGATCTAATATATGGCACATAGAACAAGTTTTGAATACAAAGACGAGACACTAAATTAATAGTCTAAAACATTTTATAATACAAGTCCACCCCTTCTACCGAACGACTAGTTTAGCTACTATTTATCGCGCTAAACATTATAACTAAAGAATTGGAAATTAAAGACGGAAAATAAATATTAAAATACTTACAACCGTTGAAGCGCCAAGGGAGCAATCTTTATTTCCAAAGCCAAACTTACAAAACTTAGAGAGATAAGTGAAATGTTGATTTTTGGATGATGATGAGATGATACAAATGAGGAGGAGATGGCTTGTATTTATAGCCAAACTTGAGAGAAATGGAGGGTGGAGATGGGGGGCAAGTGTTTTTCATCCAAGGGAGGAGAAGGGAGGAGCAAGGAGGAGGCGCCACATGGGGGGGGAGGAAAGCCGCCGGTTGGGGGGAGGTTGAGCCGCCGGTTGCCGGTTGCAAGGGGAGGAGAAGGGTGGCTTTGGCCACCTCCAAGCAAGGTGGCCGGTCACCTTGGTCCACGGGTGCATTTTGACAGTTTTGTGCAGTCTTTTCACAAAACTATCAGTCCAATTTCGCTCCGTCTGACTTTGATTCCTCTTCTGCTTAATTTGTTATGAGTGATTCAACGTCAGGATCCTTGATATTTCTTCAGTCGGCATATGATCTTGACCTTGGAATGACTCGTAACATCTTTTATGCTTTAAAAACTCCTCTTCTTAGCGTGTATTCTCTCTAAGCTCTGAAATACCCTGTAGAAATATATCGGAACTAACAAGCAAAAGTTAAATAGACCAACAGTCTAATTTGGTGGGTTTTACTGTGTTTTTGATTCGTATAATTATGGTCCATCAGATCACCCCACACTTTTAGTTGTTCGTCCCGAACAATGCTATTAAAGGGCGGCACTCTAAGTTGGTTTTGGAATATGAAAATTAGACTGTGGTACTTGATCTATCCTAATTCATGCATTACTACTTATTACCAAATTAAACTGCGTAAATAAATAGAAGAAACTTAATACTTGTACCTCCGTGCTGAGATGCAAATTATATTGGATGTTTCGGGAGATAGCCCTTTTTAGGCTCCTGGACTGCAACCTCGGGATCGTCTCTCACTATATGGTTTCCTTGTAGTTTTCTCTAGCACGTGATTTGGTTCGGGTTTCACTGGTTTGAGTACTTGGATTTTTTTTCTTTTGGCGAGGGACTGCTTTTGTAGTGAATCGGCCTTTGACCTTTGATTTGACTCTTTGAGTACTTCACTTTTTGTTTGGTTAAAACCTTCACAATTTTGGGCCTTTGGCCTCTTGATTTGCTTCTTCGAGCTTTTCGCCTTTTTGTGGCTTTGCTAGTCCATTTTCTCAAGCCCTTTTTGGGAGGTCCAATCATCGCCCGCAAGCCTATGGAAATACCTCCCCGCTCCTCTCATCGTTGTTGTTTCGCGCGGGTCAAGATGAGGGTCGCTCATCTATTTTCTCGGCTACTTTAACTAGAGAGAGGACGGTCTGATTCCCGTCCTCGCCTTTTTTCTTTTTTGCATAAACACTGCATGGCGGAGATGACTTCAATCTTCACTGAAACCCGAAGTGCAGCCTCCACTGACTTCGAAAATCATATAGTTTGATTCGATCCTTCGATTGCTTGCCAAGCCTCTTAGGGCGATTTATGTCAACTCCACATCCCTAGTTTATCTCAGCACAAAGGACAAATGAAAAGTTAAATTCTAAACTTTTAAACAGTTTGAATTTTCACAAGGTTAATGCATGAACTACGATCTATCTTTTTCACATTCTTAAGTTCATATTTTCAAAAAGATACTATTACTAAAAAAGAAAACAGCAAGCATGTTATTTATATACAAAGGTGGTTCTCACCCCACACTTTTGAACGAAGGCGTGCTTTAGTTCAAAAGTCATGCAAGCTTAAAACTAAATGACTGAATTTAAATGACAGAAAGTAAGATAGTGTCGGGTTACCTCCCGACCAGTGCACTTGTTTAACGTCGTTGGCTCGACTTGTACCTCGTTGTGGATTACTGGTTTGGGTCCCATGGGTGGCTCAGGTCGAATTTCGCCACCATTCCTGTGTTGCTTTTTGCCTTGCCTTTTCCTGGGTTTTTGGGGGATGATGGGTGTGGGTCCAGCTCCCACTGTTCTGATGGTTTCTCCTTCCAGCGTCTCTGAGAAGGTGAGGGACCTTTTACTACTAGCTTCTTGAACTGGGCTTTCTGGTGTTTAGGGTTGCCTTGTCCGGTTACGGCGTAACACTGCTCCATCGAGGAGTCATTCTGCAGAGGCCCTTTTCCCATCCTCTTTTGAGTTTCTTCATTGATCACATAGTTTTCAGCGATTTGCCTATTGATCGAGGGGAAAAGTCGGGAAAGCCTCAAAAGGCTTGGTTCTGCCTCGTTATGATTGTCAGTGAGGGACTGGTCGTAGATGGTCTCGGAAGCTTGGGTGATGATAGCCGGGTATGGCTCGGGCAGTATGCTGGTGGTATTTTGGACTTCTTCCTCGTTGCTTCCGATGCTTTCCATGTCTGATTCTTCTGACGGATCAGGAGTCTATTCTGATGGCTCGGGAGTCTCTTCATTTGCCTCAGGGCCAGCTTCATTTATCTGCATTTCCTCGTCAGTTTGGGGTACTCGTCTTGTGGCAGCGGCCAGGCCAATTATGAGGTACCACATGTCTGCAATGGTTAGGTTCCTGGCTGATCTCCTCATTGCTTCGTTAACTCTTCCCAGCTCTTCGGACCTCATTCCACGAAGAAATTTTTGGAGAAGAACCTTCTTCGTGAATCCATGGTGCGGGCAGTTTGAGACGATGGCATCATAGTTCGTGTAATATTCGTCCAAGGTCTCATCCCGGGATTGTTGAAGGCACAAGATTCTCTCACAGGTTTCTTGGCGTA
This sequence comes from Rhodiola chrysanthemifolia, assembly GCA_033675395.1. NCBI lineage: Eukaryota > Viridiplantae > Streptophyta > Magnoliopsida > Saxifragales > Crassulaceae > Rhodiola > Rhodiola chrysanthemifolia. The sequence goes on from CM066204.1 coordinate 39,369,250, forward strand.
AGGATGGTGGGGAGAATTCCTTCAGGAATGGAATGCAGAGATCTACGTAACGTTCTGCACTGCAAGCGGTGGATGTGTAGCACCATATTGTGGCAAAGTCAGTTAGAGAGAATTTAAAGCATTTAAGCTTAAATTCCTCTAACACCTCATTTTCAGGTTTGATGTGGTGGCAAACGTGGTGGAAGTTTTGGCAGTGCTGTACTGGGTCTTCTCCATCCGTACCTCCGAACAGTGGCAAATGTCGTGTTGTCCATGCATACGAAGGGGGTTGCGTCATGAGGACATAGGAGGGAAAGAACAACTAATCCGATGGCTAATTCCCCGGCAACGGCGCACATTTTTAACGGAGCCCACTGCACTGTCGTTAAGGTGCAATGTTCTCTGTGCAAAATAAATTTATGTTTTCCGCTACTCGCGACTACACTACTGGGTAGTAAGTGGTAAGTAGGGGTCGAACCCAAGGGAATTAGGGGGATAGTTGTTCTTTGAGGGGATTATTCAGCGGGAGGGCGTGTTTTAGGTTGGTTGGTTGGTTTTAAAGCTACCAGCTAAGTGATTGATTGGTTGGTTGGTTGGTTTTAGTACTGGTAAGTAACTGATAATTATTACAATTAAAAGAAAGCGTTCGGTTTCAGGGGCCTTGTATTATATCATGTTTATCATTGTCCCTTAGTGAATCTTCTAAGTATTCAAACGTGTATCAATGCCTTTTCCGGCGCTCGATTTGCCACACTGTCTAGTCTTTTGCAAAAGTGTTCGAAAGTGAATCAAGGCCATTTCAAGCACTCGACTTGCAACACTGTCTAATCTTTTGCAAAAAACGTAAAGCCCTTGTTCTACTTAGACTAGCACCCCATTTTAAGGTATACTAGCCTATGTGCATCCATTTTGGGTTGTCTTTTCCGATTTACCCAAAATGGTGTTTGAGAGAGATCAAACTCCTCAGATAAGCTTTGCCATTTCAAGCATCCACTTACCCGAGTATGTTTGCGAACTTCCACAGAAGAGCTTTGCCATTTCAAGCATCCACTCAACCTTGGAAGTTCTGATCTAATATATGGCACATAGAACAAGTTTTGAATACAAAGACGAGACACTAAATTAATAGTCTAAAACATTTTATAATACAAGTCCACCCCTTCTACCGAACGACTAGTTTAGCTACTATTTATCGCGCTAAACATTATAACTAAGGAATTGGAAATTAAAGACGGAAAATAAATATTAAAATACTTACAACCGTTGAAGCGCCAAGGGAGCAATCTTTATTTCCAAAGCCAAACTTACAAAACTTAGAGAGATAAGTGAAATGTTGATTTTTGGATGATGATGAGATGATACAAATGAGGAGGAGATGGCTTGTATTTATAGCCAAACTTGAGAGAAATGGAGGGTGGAGATGGGGGGCAAGTGTTTTTCATCCAAGGGAGGAGAAGGGAGGAGCAAGGAGGAGGCGCCACATGCGGGGGGAGGAAAGCCGCCGGTTGGGGGGAGGTTGAGCCGCCGGTTGCCGGTTGCAAGGGGAGGAGAAGGGTGGCTTTGGCCACCTCCAAGCAAGGTGGCCGGTCACCTTGGCCCACGGGTGCATTTTGACAGTTTTGTGCAGTCTTTTCACAAAACTATCAGTCCAATTTCGCTCCGTCTGACTTTGATTCCTCTTCTGCTTAATTTGTTATGAGTGATTCAACGTCAGGATCCTTGATATTTCTTCAGTCGGCATATGATCTTGACCTTGGAATGACTCGTAACATCTTTTATGCTTTAAAAACTCCTCTTCTTAGCGTGTATTCTCTCTAAGCTCTGAAATACCCTGTAGAAATATATCGGAACTAACAAGCAAAAGTTAAATAGACCAACAGTCTAATTTGGTGGGTTTTACTGTGTTTTTGATTCGTATAATTATGGTCCATCACTCATCCAGTAGACATGGCGGGCCTAAGGAAAAATATTACTGATCTGAAACGCAAGGAGGTGTTCCTCTTAAAGCAAGTAGAGTCATTGGAACTTCAGTTAGAATCTGAAAGAATGGACCACTCTACCACTGTGAAGGAGCTCAATCAGCTCAAACAGTCGGTAAAGATGTTAAACTCTGGTCCTAAGAATTTAAACGAGAATCTCAGGTCTCAGAGGATGGAGTCCGGACATCGAGGTTTGGGGTTCACAGAAGAAGGGAGCTCAAAAGGTACACCCTTTGTTAAAGCAAAACCAGTGGCTGAACAGCACCTTGGACAGAAGGTGAATCAGCACTCTGGACAGAAGGTAAATCAGTACCAAAGAAAAACCCTAGCTGGTCAGAGAAAGACTCACAATGCTTACATCATCCCTTGCTCGAAACAGAAGAGGGACTCTCGTACATGCTGGTATTGCTACCAGATTGGACACATCAAACCTAAGTATCGCTTGTTTCTTGCTGAACGAAGGGCCTTTCAACAAAGAACTGAACGTCGACAGAAACAGGTCTGGGTACCAAAGACCGTGTACATGGTTGCTCTTAGCTCTTTCAGTCACATGAAGAAAGAATGCTGGTACCTCGACAGTGGATGCTCGGCTCACATGACAGGTAATCCTCAATATCTCATCAATGTTAAACCTATTCGCAAGCGTCAGTTTGTTACTTTTGGAAATGGAGGGGAGGGCCAGGTGATCAGCTGTGGGACATTGAAGGTTCCGGATCTACCTGAGCTCGAGGATATTCTCCTAGTGGATGGGTTAAAGGTGAACCTGATCAGTATCAGTAGATTGTGTAATGAAGGACAGTCTGTTACATTCACTCGTGATTCCTGTCAAGTACTGGATAGGAATGGAGACACACTGATGGAAGGAAGTAGGTCATCAAACAAAAGCTACTTTCTAGGCTTAGTTGGAACAGGAGCTGCCACTGTCTGTCCGACAAACACGATAAATGAGATGGAATTGCAAGGGACAGGTATAGTGTCCTCTTCTGGAAAGGTGAAAGACGAAGTTGCCCTAAACTCAGTTCCAGAAGATGGTAAAGTTAGAGGTGCGACATCGTCTGAAACACCCATTCAGACCAAGTCTACAAAAGATGAAGTTCTAGAGGGAGGTCCAGCTGATGAAGCCACACCTAATTCAGCAGGGACACTTGACAATGCACCTGCGCTGCAACCCTCATGGAGAATTATCAAGCATTATCCAATCACAGAAACTATTGAAGATCCATCTGAAGTAATAAAGAGTCGAGCGAATGAGATCAAGTATCGAGAACTGACTGCATGTTCATCCAGTCCGAAGAATGTCAACAAAGCATTTATTGATGAGATTTGGGTGGTGGCCATTCACATGGATCTGGGAGAGTTCACCAGATATGAAGCATGGAAGTTATATCACCTTGTGCATAGTCACGAACTGAAGGAGACTATGTACGAACTCACACAAGCGCCCAGAGCATGGTACGAGACATTCCTCATCGACCATGGCTATGAGCGAGGGGGAGTAGAGAAGCATATGTTCTTCAAGTACACGAGTACACAAAAGCTGGTTGGCCAATTCGTGAGACAGATGCAAAAGGAGCTCCAGGTGACCATGGCGGGAGAGATGGACCAGATGCTGGGAGAGCAAGAGAGCACCGCTGCGGGGAGCTGCTACACTCAGTGGTTATGGATGAAGCAGATGCTGTCTGAATACAGAGTTAAACAGGAGGAGATGACGCCTGACTGTGACAACATGAGTACCAGTAGCAGTTCCGATATTTCGGTACAACAGTATAAGACAAAGCACAGTGAGCCGGTAGAGAAGAAGGCCATTACAGTGAACCATGTGACAACCAACAAGCTGCTAGCTGACATTCTTACCACTCACCTAAATGCTGCCCAGTTCGAAACACTTAGATCCACTCTGGGTCTGCATGTTGTCGCCAACTAAGTGTTCCAGAAGGAGGTCAGCCAAAAGCAGAACCCCGGCAAATCAGTTGGGCTGACCTATCACGAAGAGGGCTGGAACAGATGGTACGTACTATTAAATTCAAAGTATGTGTAAGAGTTTATGAGGCGTTGGAGCACATCAAGGAGGAGAGAGTGGCAAATCAACAACGATGGTGATCACACGAAAGACTGCGAAGGAAAATCAGGCGATGGCTAAACCACCCCTCAATGAGGTAATCCCTTGTTCTCACTCCTAAGCTACTGCACTCAATTCTGTTGATGAGGAAGTAAGGACGATTGGTAAAGATTCGGTGAGGTATAAGGGTGACAAAGTGGTTAATGAGAGGCCAAAGGGATTGAAACCTGCTGTAAATTCAGTGGCCGATGCTGCAGAAGAAGGTGAAGCCAGTAGGGCTAAGATTGTGATTCTGATAAGCAGAAGAATGAGGATGCAAGTGGAGAACAGCAAGCTAAGCAATCTGGCAAAGTGATGGAAGAGTCTCATGCATCCGGCAATGATGAAGAACTGGATGTGTTGTTCGAGGACACAGATGATGTTGTTGATGAGTTGCAAAAATAGGAGGTTTCAATACCTATAGAGACAAGAGCTGATCAGTCCTCAGGAGCCCAGGTCTTAGGGGTTGAGAAGGAGGCAAGTGTGCCAGATGATGCTGTCTCAGATATGCAGCAAGGTGGTGAGACAGTTTTACCCCAAGAGTCCTCTAGTTCTGATGCAGTCCCAGAGGGTGAGTCAATTGAAGCACCGGACGTTGTGCAAGGAGGGTTACATGATGATTTTGTGGATGATGCACATGTGGTGGTGAATCCCCCAGCTATTCCTTATTTTGAGATGGAGGATGCTACTCAGGCTGCCACCTTGTCAGAAACTCATCCAGAGGATGCTCAGGACGGCGTCCCTCTTTCTGAACTAAGGAAGGCAAAGAAAGACAGAAGGAAGGAGATGTGTTTTTTTTGTCTGCAGCACAATCAGAAAATGAACATGTTGAAGAAAAAGCATCTGATGCACCAGCTGTGCCGACTGTGTTGGAACATCCAGCTAATACAGATGTAGAGATGCAATTATCAGATCAGGAAGAGGCTGAGAATGAGAACACTCAGAAGGAGGATCAGGACACAGTTTCACTGTCTGATCTGAGCTTAAGAAAGCTGAAAAGAAGATACCCGAGAAGAAAGTGACCTTCCAAGCATGCTCATCTAAGGCAACTATCAAGATGAATGGGAACACAGACGCAGGGGGAGCAAGTGCGTCTAAGAAGAGGAAAAGGTATAGTCCAGATCCTGTTCCTGCCCATGTTCCAACTGGAATTGTGAAAAATGGAGTATGGTGTGCCAGTACAGAAGCAGCAGCCAAGTGGAAGGCAGTGCAGAAAAGAAAGATCATCCCTAAAAGGCTGCTTAATGAGAAGACAGTTCCATCCCAATTACAGATCTGACTCTATTCTACTCGATGTTGTTCTTCATCACCATAGTCAACTGGTAGCCTACATCTCATAGAACCACGGTCAACAAGGAGATGGGACAGCTGCTCTATCAGATTGGAAACAGGATGCTCATTGACATGGGAAGAATTATGTTCGACCAGATTACAGAACACGCCATTCTACAAAGTCTCTGCACCAGATAATCTTCCCATCACTTATCTATGAGCTGATCATCAACCAGCATCCAGATTTGAAGACTGACCTGGACAGACTGTCAAGTGCTCCGTTGAAGTTGGTAGTTGATCACAAGCTGTTCAAGGGTTGACATAAGGATGATCTGAAGGACCCCAGGCTGAAGAGGAAGGATGCACCTGAGTCTTCCATAAGGAGAGCTGCTGGTGAGAAGTTGTCCCGAGCTGAACGCGGATAGATACTGAAGGAGGCGGAGATCATATTGGAGGTCGAACAGGAGCAGAGGTCAAGAATCAATCAATTGGTGCACGCTCTGCGATATCCCATTGATGATGAAGCAGATGAAGCTTGACGAGCTCATGGGGTCTCTAAGGACATTTGAGATGAATTTTTCTGATGATTTTCGAAGAAGGATAGAAAAATGTGTTGATCTGAAGACTGATGTATCTAAAGAGTGGAACAGCGTCAAGGACGAGTCTGAATCAGTGCAAGACATCAGTGAATATGTTAAACTTTGGATCAAAAGACCTAGATATGATTCTGAAGTCCCGGAGGATGAGTGGAGGACATAGAGGCATTGGCTACACTGATGGAAGTAGTTCAGGAAAGACTAAGTTCGTCAAAGCTGAACAGTCGGTGAACAGAGAGATGAACATGTACCCTCTGATGAGTTCTAACGGAGAATGGAGATGAGACTCAAGAACCTGTTAGTACTGTCACAAGAAGGGGCACATCAAGCCAAGGTGTCATGAGTTCATGGCTGTGCGCAGAAAGTTGTAGAAGAAAAATACTCCAAGGATGACACGAGAATGGAGAGCGAGAACGTGGGCCGAGAATATCTGATGGAGGAAACCAGATCAACAAAAACCTGTCATTTGCTGACCCGTGGTCGAACAGCTGCTGAGACACCAAGGTCCAACAGACTCACAGTATGTGTCACTGTCCCAGGCTATGTTCGAGGGGGAGTTCACAAGATTCCAGATGCCGAGGAGACCAGGTTGCTCGATTGGACCCCTTGCCAGTTTGTGGCAAAAAGGGGGAGTATTTTGAGGTAACTGTTCTGGTTCCTCAAGTTGTGTCTAAAGCGTAGATTTGATTTTGCCAAAATGCCAAGGGGGAGATTGATGTTCCTATGAATGGCATGGCTTTGGCAAAACGACTTTAGACAGTTCGAGCAGGAGTTCAAGGAGTGTTCAACCGACTACTGGAACTCGCATACAGCAGATCTGAAGATAAGACATTTCCTAATCTGGACGATCGAAGATCTGATCTGATTGGAGTCGGCTCAGCAATAAATTAGAGGATCAGATATTCAAATGAATATCCTCTCATCAATTAGGAGTCGTTTAAGAAGATTCGGAATTACTTGGTGAGAAAGAAATATCGAGATCTTCTTGAAGATTGGAGGAAAGAAGAACGTTTCCTAATTCGGAAGATTCTAAAGATCGAAGATATGATTTGATTGGAGCCAATCAACAAGTCATCACCGAAGATCAGATAGGCGATCAAATATATGCAGATTGGCTGAGAGAATATCGGATGGCTTGGCGTGGAAGTCATCTTCAAAGATTGGTTGAAGATATGCATCGAATATTTAGGAATATTTCCTAAATATTTGATGGGATTATCTGGAGCAGATTTGGATATTGTCCTTGCATATAAATACAATGCTAGGGCGTCCATAATCTGCATCGCTTCCTGAGAGAAAGAAAACACGAGAACATTCGTGAGATTGGAGGAGGAGCGACGGCCGGCTGAGTATTCCACACCGGAATATCAACGGCAAAGAAGCAGTCTGTTCAGGGTGTTGTTCAGACTGTTCTTGAAGAACTATCAAGCGTACACACACACGTGATCAAGATACGCCTTCGGAAGAAGGTACTGAACTCTAGGAGAGGTTCAAGACCAGGAGGAGAGGAAGTCTCATCCTGCCCATAGGGGATCGAGGTGAGCTGCGGTGAACCGAGATTGCAAATCCGAGAGACGGAGTGTTAGAGGCTAGGCTATTACAAACAAGGCGTTTTGTAAGTGTAAGTCCACGAATAGCTCTAAACTCGTAATAAGATTTGTGTCCCTTTCTAGGGTGTGGGAAACCCCCAGAGTAGGCGAGGCCGACCTGGGTATCATATCGTGTGTGCTCCTATTTTGTGTTGTTTACGTACTGTCTGCTAAGGTGTTCCAGTCTCTGTTAAAACACAACCTGAAACTGTCCAACAAGTGTTCGAGACGCAGTTCGAACATCATCTGGAACTCGTCTTGACTAAGACAAGTAGATTTCAGTATCCTCCACCGCTTCTTCTCCCTTCTTACTCTCCTTATTTTCAACATTCACCACTTTCACAGGTTTGGGAACAGAAATCTGAGGTTGAGGACAAGAGATTACCTCAGTTTTGTGGTGGCAAGACCGTTGGTAGAGCTTTCTTCATCAACTGTCCACCCGCTTCGATAGTTTTGGGGCTTGTCTTCGACGTCTTTGAGTGGCCGTCCTTCCATTTAGATGCATCTGCCGCTTGATTTTTCTTTTTCTCCAAGAAACCAGTCGCTATTCCCTTTGATTTCTCAAGTCCAATTTTAGGGTTAACTGGGACTACAATATCTGCTTCTTCAGTTTCCACAGCATGCTTTGATGATTCGTTCTTCATCGGCTTTGACTTCTTCTCCTTTATCGTCATTGATTTCACCGGCTTGGTAATCTATAGTTCAGGAGAGATCTTGACAGCGGTCTTGGTGTTCTTCCTGGTGTTCACCATTGTTGCCGATTTGCTGATGTTTGGAGAGAATTCGAAGAAGTTTTCGCTCTAGGGTTTCGAGTGCTTGTGCGAGAACGGATGAGTAATTTGAATTTCAATTTGATTTTCAAATATACGAACTACTCAACTTCCCACAACCGACTTGCGATTATATGCTTGAGATACTTGTCCAATCACCTCTCTCCCCTGAACGGCTCGAAAATATCTGCCAAATATTTTGCATATAATATAACCTTCCAATTTCGTGTCATCTGTTCCAGCTCTCTAGTTTACTGGGTCAGTCCAACTGTTGTGCTGGTGTTCCGCCTGTGACTGACCACTACATGGAACTGTTAGATGTTGACAACACATAGATCCAAAGAGGATCTAAGTGTCTCAAATTGAGTAGCATCCAGTGGCTTGGTGAAGATATCAGCGAGTTGCTTGTCTGTTGTCACATGCTTTAGCGTAACAACCTTCTGTTCTACCAGCTCCCTGATGAAGTGGTTTCCGATATCTAAGTGCTTCATCCTGGAATGATGTTCTGGATTTTTGGATATGCTTATAGCACTCATGTTGTCATAGTACAGAGTCATCTCGTTCTGTTCCACTCCGTATTCAGACCGCATCTGCTTCATCCACAATAGTTGAGTGCAGCTACTTCCTGCAGCAATATACTCCGGTTCGACCGTAGAGAGAGATGTTATTTTGCTTTTTGCTAAACCAGGAAACCAAATTGTTGCCCAAGAAGAAGCAACCTCCAGAAGTACTCTTCCGATCTTCAGCGTTTCCCACCCAGTCAGCGTCACAGTACCCTACCAGGAAGGGGTTGGTATCTTTGGTGTACCAGATACCATAATCAGCAGTTCCACCGACGTACTTGATGATTCTTTTTACCTGTGACAGGTGGCTCTCTTTTGGACTCGCCTGATATCGTGTGTAAACACCAACCGCATAGGCTATATCTGGTCTGCTGGACGTTAGGTATAGGAGACTTCCAATCATACTCTTGTACATCGTCTGGTGAACCCGTGTTCCCGCTTCATCTTTGGTAATCTTCAAGTATGTAGGTTTACTCTCGTCCTCACCTTCATCAGAGGGGTCTGAGGTGTGATTGTCCTCTGCATGTGCTCCCCCTGGGCCATCATCTGCAGTAGGAGGAGTCTCAGTTGGTGTTGCTCTGACTGTTCCGCCCCCAGACTCGTCATCGTCTGATCCAGGTCTCTCAATAACTTTGTCCTTGACCTTAACATTGATCGATTCCATGACTGATCCAGTGCGTTTGTTGAACACCCGGTATACTCGACTGTCAGGAGAGTACCCAAGAAAGATAACTTCGTCACTCCATGGATCTAACTTCTGCTGGTACTCTCTGTCATTCAGAATGTAGCCCATGCTGCCAGAGATGTGACAGTATTTCACAGTTGGCTTCTTGCCCTTCCACAATTCATAACAGGTCATGTATGTGCCCTTGCGAACTGTGACTCGGTTGATGACATGGAAAGCAGTGTTCATCGCTTCTAACCATAACTTAAGGGGAATCTTCTTGGCATGTAACTTTACGCAAACCATCTCCTGGATTGTCTGATTCTTGCATTCTACCACACCATTTTGTTGTGGCGTGATTGGGGATGCAAACTGGTGTGCGATACCATGATCAGTGCCATAGGTAGCCATTGTGTTGTTTTCAAATTCTTTACCGTGATCACTCCTGATTTTTACCAATTTCTCGCCCTTGTCTTCCCTTTCTCTTTGAAGCAAGGTTGCTAGTTCGATGAACCTTTGAGCCGCCTCAGATTTGTCACGAAGAAATCTGGTCCAGGTGAATCTTGTATAGTCATCTACACATACTCGAACATACTTCTTACCTCCGTAGCTTTCAACTTGCTTTGGACCCATCAAATCCATGTGGACCAGTTCCAGTGGTCTGCTGGTACTGATCTGGGTGACTATTGTGTGTGAGGCCTTTGTTTGTTTACCGATCTGACATTCTCCACACACGACATCCAGATTTCCTTTTACTGTGGGCATTCCTCTCACGATTCCTGCAGTGGATATCTTCTTGAGGGTCTTGAGGTTCATGTGTCCTAGGCGCCGGTGCCATTGCTCCATTTCGTCAGTCTGACTTGTCAAACAGGTGGATGCAGTAGCAGTTCCATCAGCTCCCAGCAGATAGCAGTTGTTGGCTGATCTGCTTCCTTCCATCATTATACCTCCTTCCTTATCCAGTACTTGACACGAATTATGAGTAAATTTCACATGAAGTCTCCCATCACACAATTGACTATTGCTAATCAGGTTTACTTTTAATCCTTCAACTAGGAGGGTATCCTCGAGCACAGGTAGATCCGGAACATTCAATGTCCCACAGCCGATTACCAGGCCCTTACCCCCATCGCCAAATGTGACAAACTAACGTTTCTTGACAGGTCTAATCTGTGTAAGAAACTTAGAGTTACCTATCATGTGAGCTGAGCATCCACTGTTGAAGTACCATCGATCTTTCTTTATGTGACTGGAAGAACTGAATGAAACCATGCACACATCCTTCCTGGTCTTTTGTCTCCAGACTTGTCTAATTTGAGGTTTGGCTTTGGTTTCCATAGCTCTTCGTTCAGCAAGGAATAGTCGGCACTTAGGTTTGATGTGTCCCATCTGGTAGCAGTACCAACATGGCGTCTCTCTCCTCCATTCTGTCTGAGGTCTAGCTTAACTGTTATGACCCATTCTTCTACTTACTAGATTTTTTTCTCATGTCTAGATCATTGTTTGTTTGGGTCTCTGTGCCACCACTGGTTCAGCCTTCACGAAGATTGTTCCTTTAGAGCAGCTCTCTCCTGTGAATCTAAGGCCTTTGTGACCTTCTTTCATTCGTTGAGACTTGAGAATAGCATTCAGATCTTTTGAACCAGAGTTTAACATCTTTACGGATCTCTTGAACTGGTTGAACTCTTTCATGGTGGTTGCATGCTCCAATTTTTCTGAATCCATCTGCAGTTCTTAACCTTCTACTTTCCTCAAGAGAAAAACTTCTTTCCGACTCAAAGCTGTTATTTTTCTTCACAGTTCCTCCATACCATTCGGTTGCATTGCTCGATTTTTCTCCATCTCAACTTTTAGTGAAGATAGAGTGCCCAATAGTTCGGTTTTTTGTGCAAGCAATAATGATCTTTCCTGTTTCATCTCGATCAGTTGATTCTTCAGGGATGTGATCTCATTTTGGAGTTCCACCTTCTCGGTCACACGAATTTCTACCTCCTGCCATGTTTTGTCCTTTTCTCCGGTCAGGCTGGACACAGTTTCAGAGAGCTTCTTATTTAATTCATTCACTATCAACCACTTCTCATAGAGCTCCTTGTATGTCTCGGCCAAGGCTTCTTGTGTGAGCTCATCATCATCACTGTATGAGGATTCGTCAACAGGTTGTTTAGACTTAGTGCTGGAGTACTTGCAGGTATTTGTGTTACTGCAGTCTTCAATAGTGGTAACAAATGCAACAAAGTTCGTGGTTTCATCATCCTCTTCCTTGTCGTCAGACTCGCTGTCGCTCAGATTAGCAGCTAAGGCCTTTTTCTTCTTGAGGATGTTGGCTCATTCTGCATGAATCTGACCGAAGCCTCTGCATTCACGACACTGGATGTCCTTCCCTTTATCACTAGAAAACTCCTACCTGCCTGACTCATTGGTCCTGGTCTTTCCCTTTTTCCAGTTGCGAAAGTTGCTAGAGGATGATTGTCCTTGATCAGAACCACGTCTGTTGAGTTTTCTCACAATTCTTCTGAAGTTTTGAGCCATCATTTCCAGTTGTTCAGCCGTGTAGTCAGACTCCTGCTTGTCTTCAGACACCTCTGCCTTCAGAGCGATTCCCTTGCCACTTCTCTTTGTGTGATAGTCTTGTAGTTGGTTCAGCTCGTACGTTCTTAGTGATTCCATGAGATCTTCCAGCTTAATTTATCAATATCATGCACTTCTTCAATAGTTGTTACCTTCATGGCGAATCTTGGAGGAAGAGATCTCAGAACTTTGCTTGCCAATCTTCCTTATTCAATGGGTTTTCCCAGTGCTGCGGCCTCGTTGGACAGGTCTAGAACTCTTGCATTGTACTCAGGAATGATTTATTCTTCTTTCAGCTTGAGATCTTCAAACTTAGTGGTGACCATCTGCATGTGTGAGTTCTTTACCTTGTTTGTTCCTTCATAAGCAGTTATGAGAATATCGGCAACCTCACAGTTTGCAATTAGTTTGAACACATTCTCATCCACTCCAGAAAAAATAGCATTTATAGCCTTCACATTCCCTACTGATGCCTTTTCATCTACATCGGTCCATAGGGCCTCAGGTTTGACCACAACTGCTCCTTAAGTGTTCGCCATCATGGGTGCAGTCCATACAACTAGAACGGCTCTCCAGGCTTTTTATTCTAGGGATTTCAGAAACGCCTTCATCTTGGATTTTCAGCAGGCATAGTTCGGTCCTTTAGGAAGTGGGGGCGGTTGGTGTTTTGTCCTTCCTTCAAACTCATCTTGATCAGAACTGGATTACACTCTATATGTCTAGTGCCCGCTCTAATACCAATTGAAATTTTGTTGTCTGTTCAAGCTCAAAATTAGGTGGTGTTCTGCCTGACCTTGAACACCCAAGCAGACAGTAACCAAAACTGACGAGCAATTTGATTTTGGTGCACTAAAGAGCAATTTGACCAAAACTGCCTGACCTTAAGAACAAGCAATGAGGTAGCACTAAAGGGTTGAAATATCAATCAAAAGAGAGTTTCAAGGGGTTGTGCCCCTCCTTGGCATTTCCCATGATCATGCACACAAGAATTAAACACGTTCAAGGTGTTAGATAGTGATGAACCTAGCTTAGACTAAGGTAGATCACATCCTAATCTAATCCATTCTTAGTCAAGCTCTCTTATAGCTTGAACCTCACTCTCTCGAGGATATTGGTTCATTCCATGACATTTATTAGCATTGTGATCTCTCCCTAACAATATATGCCATGAACTCGAGTCCTAGTTCACTTCAAATCCGTAGATATGATCTCATTTACTAAATCTAAACCATCCCTAAGGTCGCTAGATTCTTAGGTCGAGTTTTGGGATAAACAATTCACTTTGGCATTTCATCAAACACCTAGTGGCACGCAATAATGAAGATCATAGCAAATGTGAATTTAACACCATAGATTAATCATCCAACATGTGTATACATGATCAAGAGTACCAAGGAGGGTAACAACACCCTCAAAACACAAGGGGACTACTCACACATCATGTAAGACAACATGGTGTGAGTAGAGTTTAAGTACAACAAATGAGAATAGAAGAGGAATAGAAATAGAAATAGGATGGTTAATCCCAATGTCTCCCTTTGATCTTCACTTCTCCTTTGTTGGATGTGGATTGATGACCTTGATTTGATCTCCCTTGATGAGTATTTTTGCTCCAAAGTCCAGCCCCCATGGTCAAAACCCTTGCTTTCTATTTATAGCCTCGGGTAGAAAAAATGCACTGTAGCAGATCTCAGCCGGCCGGTTGAACTTGGCCGATTCGATAATTGTGTAAAGCAAGAACCAGCCGGTCGCCTGAACTGGAGATGGAAATCCAGTCGGTCGGCTGAGACTGGCCGATTGTCTGCATCTAAGGTCTTTCATCCAGCCGGTCGGCTGGGATTTTTGCCGCCTGGCTCAAAGTGGCCGATTGTATCCAGTCATTGCTCCTTGGGCCAGCCGGCCGGCTAAAAGTGGCCGATTGCCATCAATTCTGGATCATCAGTCCAGCCGGTCGGCGGGCACAGGGGACATTTCCCAGCCGGTCGGCTGAACTACTTTCTACCCACTTTTTGCTCCAATTCTTCGGTTTTTCCCCGAGTTTTCATATTATGGCTTTGACACTGAGAATATATTGTTTTGTACCTAAAACATACGACAAGGGATCAAATGACATCAAAATATCGTTGGAAGCGAATAAAAGCTATAGTGAGATGGCTATTAATAAGTCGAAATCTCGACTTATCAACACTCCACACTTAAGCTTTGTTCGTCCCGAACAAATTATGAAAATATGTCAAGGTCGTGCAAATGGCGAAATGCTAGTGGTGCTATGCTTTTCGTCTATTGCCTCACTAGCTTTCACAAGGTCTCGATCATTATTGCTAAACATGTTATTGAAACGTAAATACAAGTATATACAACCTAACTAGCTCCTTTTCGTAGGCGTTACGAATGCATTTAGCGTATGCATTAAGCCTTAAAACCCCTAGGCTACCCTAGTGGACGAGTTATAGTCTCGTGAGAGTTTTCAGAAAAGGGAATACTCACAAATCCCAAATGCACCTATCCCATGAGAATGAATTCAAGAGTGTTCAACCAAGGCTAGGATTTCTCAAAACAAATTCCTCACCCCCAAGCTAGGACTATCATCACAATATCATCAAAAGAACTTTTGAACCATTTAAGTACCCATGAGGTTGTGCATTCAAGGTCATCAATACTAGAGCTATCAATCGTCTCATCCAACAGTCTATTCATTTTCAAGGCAATACATTAGGAGTAAAGCTTTTAGTTTGCACAAAAAATGTCAATCGCTCACCTATGCTAGCTAGGGCTAGTCCATGGGTTTGCGACATGGAACTCATTCCCAAGTTTTAGGCGCTTAAGCCGTAATCCATAAGGGAAGAGGAGTTCGACGCTAGAGTTTTTAATAAACAAGCATAAACCAAATGATAACTCCCGTGCAAGCACATGGGTCGTCCAAGAGTCATTCCAACTAGCACCCAATGCAAATGATGAATCCTGCACAAATGGAGAATGGAGGAAAAACATAGAGTCAAGTTTTAAGTGCTTCTTATTTTCTTTTTGAAATGGCCTTTGGCCTACAAATGCTTTCGAGGGGGAACTTTTCTTCCTAACCCCCGGAATTTGTATATTTTTTTTGGAGCAAAACTTCTCGGGTACTTTGAGAAAGTTTTTAGTCGGGGCTTTGCCCTCTTTGACCGCAAACAGTTTTTTGTGGGGCCTATTTTTCGCCCTCTTTTGACTCCACACTTACATCTTGACAATATATTCAAAAAGTGTATGGAATGTGCGGGAATCAAACATGAACAAGGCACCGTGTTAGAGAACTCAAGTCACCAAGGAGCATTCAAAGGGTCTAAGTTTTCACAAAGATGTTTTAAAAAAAGTGCTTGCTATAACTTGATCCAAGGTATTTCAACGAAAATACTTAGAGAATTAGATAGACGAGAGATAGCAATGATATTGGTTCTCAAGAATACACATTCAATGGACTAGGTCGGTTCTAAGTTCAAGATCCAATAAATGTGAAAAATAGGCTAGATGTGATTTATAGGGATTAAGATTTGATAGTCACGAGCCTATATGGTTTAAAGCACTCTCATGTTAGGGATAGGGTGCCAAAGATGCAAGTGTCCATCAAAAATGATATGCATGGCATGCAAACATGTGAACTAAGCGCATCAAACCACTCCACACTTAATTCAAGCTTAATTCCCTAAGCGCAAAGAATGATAAAATAAAGGCAAAGGCGCATAGTAACTCCCCTCATTTGTAGAGCCGATGACATAACTCTTAGGAATGAGATATATTCATTTGGTTGCATATGAAGGTAAAGAATGTGATTTTGGCATGAGAAGAGCATGAGTACAAATATCCTGAAATGTCCACAATCAAGAATGGTAAAACACCTTCAATAACATAAGAATATAGCATACACACAAAGATAAGTCAAGAGTACATCATAAAGATGGCATACATCATCCAAAATTACGCCAAAAGGCGACTTAACATCCAAGTACATGATCAGAGCAAGAAAGCATCAAAACATCGATACAAGTATGATCAAAATGCAATACAAGCTCAAGATGTAGCCTCTTCACCTCCCGGGGTGGTCTCTCCAGTAAATGACATGGTGGGCAAGGCAGAGGTGGCACGAGGGACAGAAGGTCCTGGGTCAACTGGAGGAGAAGTAATGGGAGCGCTCGCACCTCTGATCATGGATAAGAGTGTAGTACGGAGCCACTCTGACTCCTGGCGAGCTCTCATAGCCTCAGCTCTAGGGAAGGCCTCCAGACTAGCTAGCCCGCTCCTCAAATCGGCAATGTCAGAGGAGACTCGCTCTCGCCACTGGGCCCAATCATCTGTGGCAGTACGAGCACTCTCAACTGCTGGCTCCTCTGTGGGCAACTCCTCAGCAATGGGAGCCTCGGGCTCGGAAGCCGCGGGAGAGGGAATAGGAGAGGAAGGAGGGGATGGTGTAAGGTTGGTGATGAGCCGTATTTATACGACTCATCGTGTCATCAAATCCCACCTATTCTGACACTTTATCATGCAAACAGTTACTTCTTAGTGTTGTTTTGCATTTCAGGTGTTTTGGGAGCTCTAGGAGGAAACGCGCTTAAAAAAGGGCATTTCATGCCAAAAACAGCACAATGGAGATTCACCCGACCGGGTGGGAAGTGACCCCTAATCCAACCGACCGGCTCAACACTCTGGCCCGAGCAGGACCAGCCCGCGCCCAGCAGAGTACCAGGCCCCAACCGAGCAGTCTAGCACCAAAATCAAATCGCTCGGGCAAACGAGCTGATTTGACGATTCCGACTCGAGCAAGTTGATCAAAATAGCAGATAAGTCGGACAATGTCACTAAACCAAGGAAAACGCCCGAGAAGATTGGCAGTTACCTTAATTCCAAAGGTCTTCCGTGCGCTGATAGGCACCAAAACCAAGTTGCTCGACCAGACGGGCGAGTCTGGAAAATCCGGCTCGACCAAGTTGTTCGAAATACCCAAAAAGTCGGACGATCTCACTCCCAGACAAAACGCCCGAGTGGAACCAGCCCATGCCCAGTTTCGAATCAAGGCCGGCCCAAGCCGAGTCCAAGACCACAAATCTCGGCTCGTCATCTCCTCCTTGTGTGGCGGTTTAGGAAGCTTCTAGAAGACTTGTTGGCCAAGTAAACTTGCTAGTTAAGTTTGCTTACAAACCAAGCAAAGTCGGTTTTAGGACATGTTTCCTAAAACCGTTTATGGGCCAACTTCAATTTGGAAACTTCGAAGCCCTAGAATTCTCTATAAATACAACCGCATATCAAGGGTTTCAAGCATCCATCATAGCTGCCTTCATCCCTCAACATTCGAAGTCGTCCTCGGCGTTCTCACCATTCCGACCCGGTTTCCTCCTCCTCTCGGCAATAGAGAAGAACATTCTTTCCTTTATATTTCTGTTTGTGTTCCCATGGATATGAGTAGCTAAGCCCTTTATTCGGGCTAGGGTTTTATACATTGTGACTATTGTTTGAGACTTTGTTCTTAATGCTATTCATGTTTTACTAGTTCTCGTGCCTATATTATGAATTGACTTGTTAGATTAAGTGGATGTTTTGTCACAAAGCTTAATTGAACAGTCTATTCTTATTATAATTATTTGCCTAATACTTTGTCGTTTGGGTGGATAGCACATCTAGGTTGAATTAGATTGTTAGTAGTCGATGATAACAAGTCACAATAGAAACCCGAGGCCGAATATTCTCTCTGATTAGCATCTCTCAGTTTATTTCCTATTTCTGCACTTGTTTTTAAATCCCTCCCAAACCCCAATTGTCTTTCTTTTTACAGAACAACAAGTAACCTCACCAGCTCCCTAGGGTTCGACCCTTGCTTGCCGCAATACTAGCCAAGAGTAAGGAAAATTATAAATATTAAATTTGACGCGTCAGACGACGCGTGTCAATTGGCTAGGCAATATAAATGGTTCCTCTTCTTGAAGGCCTTCTTCTTCCTCGCTGCCGCATCTCTAAGCTCCTTCTTGTGTGGCCTGTCGTTCTCCGCTCAAGTGCCATCCGCCTTAAGGAGATGCATATATTTCAAGGTAGGCACGTCTAGGGTCATCGTGGATGGCTCGGGGTATCCATCGTTGCCAAAGGTGAAGTTACACCCCATGGCGATAAGAGTGATAATGGACCCTCCTCCTAAAGCAGAAATCCTCGACGACTTCGTCACAATGCTCTCGAAGCGGGAGGAGAGGATGGAAATCCAATCAAGCGCATCACCCTCATTAACGGCCATCATCAGCTCAAAATCAGGACCACTCACTACTCTAGCCATATCCCCACGGGTGTTAATTCCAATAGCAATGAAGTGGTGAATGATCTTCCAAATCGGAAGGGTGATGGTTGAGGCATTGTAGGAAGGAACAAACCACTCATGCCTCCCTGAAATATCTCTCCAAAATCTGCTCTGAATGTGCTCATTCCTACTGATCACCTCTCCTCCCAATAATGGAAAACTGAGCCACTCTCGGATCATCCTCTCCCAAATCAAGAATTCCCTCCCACCAAGCATAAACCTCCAATGTGTGACTCTCTCCCCCTCCCTCACAACATCCAAGGAGCACAAGATATCCTCTACAACTCTCAGATAGGAACCAGGATCATCCAATAAGAGAAAGTCAAGCCCACATCGTGATACTAATGATCGTACCTCTCCACCGATGCGAAGGTCGTCAAGTGTTTTCCAGTGCGGGTAGAGCGTGGCCACTGCCTTCTTCCCTGTGATGATCCCGAGTCTCTCAGTGAATCTAGCATCGCGGAATGCAAGAGGCTCGGTGAATGGATAAGGTGTAGGCTCGGGTAGAGGTGACTCCATAGGTCCATCCCTCGGCATAATGGTCACTATGGCGGTGGGAAGTGCACTAGTCGAAGCAGCTGGCTCTACTGGTGGGGAAGGAGCTCTAGGCAGTGGCGGTGCTGGAATGGTCTTCCTCTTCATGGCACCCTTTGGGGATTTGCTCCTCTTCTTCGGTGGAGGGCTATGAGAGGATGGTGGAGAGTCCGTTTCCCTGCTGGAGGATGAGCTATCATCTCCTAATACCCTCCTCTTCCGGTGGGAAAGAGGAATGTCGTCCTTGTCGCTTTCGTTCGGTTCTTCGGGGCAGATGTCTCTCGAAGGTTCTTGGGCTTTCCCTGCCCTTGGACGTTGATTTGGAGGAGGAGGCCCCTTGATTCATGGTTGGAATGGACAGGAGAGCTGAAATTTTGCACTGGAACTGAAAGTCACCCGGTCGGTTGGTTGAGAGGCAAAGTCAGCCGGTCGGCTGAGGAGGGGTTTGAGGGTCGAAAACCTGGGTTTTACGGGAGGCTTCGGCGAGTGAAATTGGCCTTTGGGGTTTGCAATAGGGGCGCTAAGGAGTGAATTGAGAGGTCGGACGGACGGTTTTAATGGAGGAGCGAGGAGATCGGCGAGGGTGGAGTGAGAGGCGGATTTGGGTTGCGGGACGGGGTGGAAGCGAGACCGGCGTGGCTGGGGATGGTGGCAAGGTGATGGCGAGGTGAACGGAGGTCCGACTGTGGAGGTTGATCGGCTGGGAGTGGGGACCGGCTGGGAGATCGGGGTCGGCTGGATGTGAGTTGGGTCGGCTGAATGAAATGGAAAAGGGAAGTTGGGGTTTGAGATAAGTAATACTCAGCCGACCGGGTGATATGGATAATTCTCAGCCGACCGGGTGGAGATAGGAAAACCGACCGGCTGAAACCGACCGATTGGAATGATTCGGAATGGTGGCCTTCAGGTGGTCGGCTGAATAATGGTTAAAACCCAGCCGGTCGGCTGAACTGTGGACTTCAACAATTTTCCTGAATATTGCTTTCAAAGATCCTCCGATTCTCGCTTCAACCCAACTCCACACTTGGAAATTTTCCACTCCACAGCATGAACGAGCATCACTCAAAATTCACATAAGACTCAATTCGAACTCGAAGCATGCCTCAACAAGAAAATTACTAGCATTCATATGATTTTCAATCAAAAAGAGCAAGCTAGGATCACACACTCCACACTTAAGACATCACCATCATCTAGAAATTTCATGCAAGCCTCATATCCCACCAAACACACCTAATCATGCATTTAAAATCATCCTAACACCAAGTCATACCAAAAATTCAAAACATGCATGCCACACATATTTGAAAATTACTTGTGCATAAATGGACAACTCACAAACCGGGGTGACCTCCCGTAAGGGCCTAGTTTAATGTCTTGGCAAGACCGAGCCGATTCTCCTTTTTAGAAACACACTTGAGGAGTCCTTTGCGAGGATCCCTCCTCAAGCGGACTTGTAGAATTTTGGAGTATCAATCCGGGTTCTTTGAAGAGTTGCAAGCAACTTGTTTGATAGCCCTTTTCCAAAGTGATGGTAGCTTCTCACCCTTTGACGATGTTGCTTTTCCCTTCTTTTTCAACTCATCGTCGGATGATGATTCATATTGATCAAAGGTAGGGTCTTCTTCGGGTTTAAGTATGTTGTGCAACTCTTTCTTATCAACCTTGTTGCCTTCAATACTTCCGGTTCCCACATTGTCTAGCTTTTTCTCAACAGTAGCCACTTGTTCTCCCTTTGGCTTTTCTATCTTTACCTTTTCTCCACCAATTTTTAGGGTCAATATCCCTTTTCCCACATCAACTTTAAAACCGGAGGTGGCCAAGAAGGGACGTCCAAGGATCAATGATGAAGGGAAGTTGTCCCCCCATATCTATCACCACAAAGTCGCATGGAATGTAGAATTTGTCGACTTTGATTGGGACGTTCTCCACTAGCCCCCTAGGTCGCCTTGTAGTACCATCCGCAAGTTGAAGAGTCATTTTAGCGGATTTCACCCCTTTCAGTCCAAGCTTGTGGTAGATGGCAAGAGGCATAACGCTCACACCAGCTCCGAGATCGGCTAGTGGACTCGAGAAGCTCATATCACCTATTGAGCAAGGGATAGTAAATTTCCCGGGATCTTTTGCCTTTTGGGGTATCTGCTCCGAAAAGAGGGCACTACACTCATGGTTGAGGAGGTGGGGATCATCTTCTTCTATCGTCCTCTTTTTGGACAAAATCTCTTTTAGAAATTTGTTGTATAGAGGTGCCTTCTTGATGAGCTCATGAAATGGTATGTAGACATATAGCTTTTTCAACATCTTGGTGAAGACCTCATATTCTTTGTCCAATTTAGAGGGCTTGATGAGCCTTTGCGGGAAGGGAACCGGTGGGAAATAAGGCTTGAGTTCTTCCTTTCCCTCTTTAGTTTCTTTTGCCTTTTCGGTTGGAGGATTAGGGACCTCTTCATTGAGTTCTTTTTCTTCGGCTCTAGCTTGGCCAATGAGTTTTGGAGGTATTTGAACGGCTTTCTTTGGTGTGACCTCCTCCAATTGCTTCCCATTTCTAAGGGTCACCGCCCCACATTGTTCTTCCTAATCTAGAAATTCATCCTCGAATGATCCCTCAATATAGATAGCATTGCAAAACTCCTTCTTTTCATGCTCGGGTCGCGCCGGTAGCTTTCCTGGTGCTCTAGTTGAGGACTCGGCTTGTTGAGCTATTTGGTTAGTTCTCAAGCATCTTGTTGTGAGTTTCTAACCTTTCTATTTGAGCTTGCATCTTATCTTGGTTAGCAAGGAGTTTGGCAAACATTGCCTCCACACCGGAGAGTTCATTTGAAGTTTGTGGAGGAGGGTCAACTTGTTGGTAAGGCCTTTGAGCTTGAGCTTGGTATTGTTGCCCTTGGTTTTGGTTCCTTTGAAGCAAAGTCGGTCCTTGGCCTTTATATTGATTCTTCGGTGGGAAGGCTTGATATTGATTCTTCGGTGGGAAGGCTTGATTATTCAAGGTAGGCCTATGACCAAATCTGGGAGGTGTAGCTCCAAAGTCAGGATGAGTGGGATTCGTAGTCTTGCAGGAGAAATTAGGGTGATTCCTCCATCCCGAGGAAAACCTTGGTGTAGTATAATTAGATTGAGAATTTTTCCCTTGAGTGGCACTAGCATCATACTCTCTACCTTGGTTTTCACCAACAAAATTTGCTTCTTCATAACCATATCTAGGACTTTCCCTTTGAACCAAGGGGCAAGAGTTGGTTTCATGCTCAAAAACCTCACAAATATTGCACCCTTGACTCGTTGAGCGATCTTTCTCCGGGTGTTTCAACTTAAACACTTCATCCGAGAGGTTCTCAAACTCTTTCCCTAGAGCCTCATAATCACTTGTGCTCACGGCTTTTACTTCATGCCTTTCTCCTTTCCTCCTTGGGTTCCCTCTTTCACTTCCCCAGATGAAGTAGTTCTTTGTTATCTTCTCTATCACCGCATATCCTTCATGGGGTTCAAGGTCCATGATAGCTCCTCCCGCGGCGGTATCAAGTGCAAGCCGCGAGGGACCATCAACGCCGTGATAGAACGTATGGAACACAAGGAGGTCGTCCAAGTTGTGATGGGGGCAAACCCTTTGATACTCTTTATACCTCTCCCAAGCTTCATAGAGTGTTTCCCCATCCATTTGTGCAAAATTTGTGATTTGATTTCTATAGTAGGCCGTCTTGGAAGGAGGGAAATACTTGTTGAGAAATGCCACGGCGAGCTCCTCCCAAGTGGTGAAACTATCCGGAGTTTGGCTCCTTAACCAATCTCTTGCTCTTCCCGTGAGGGAGAAGGGGAATAACCTCAAAAGTTTTGCATCTTCGGAGAACCCATTAATCTTGAAAGTGGCACAAACTTCAAGAAATGTGGTCAAATGAGAGTTTGGGTCCTCATGGTCTCTTCCCGAGAATTGGTTTGATTGGACCATTTGGATAGTTGCGGTCTTCCAGTTGAAGTCTCGGTTATCCACTGCCGGGACAAGGATTGGGGAACGGTATCCATAAGCATTGGGGGCGGCATAGTCCTTGAGAACCCTTCTAGCTCAAGGGCCTTGTGGTAGTTGAGGAGGAGGAGGGGGAGGAGGAAGTCCATCTCTATCTCCCATGGCTTGATGAATGATTTCTTGAGCGTTCGAGGTTGATCCTTTAGCTTTGATTGTCTTACTCCTTGTAAGGTGAGGGTTAACGAATTCTTTTACCGATTGATTCAAGTCTCTATCCACAATTTCAGTGAGCTTCTTTGTCTTTGGTGGCATAAACGAGATGCACCTACAAGGGGAAAACAATTAAGACAAGTGAGGATAGTGGAATAAACTCAAGAATCACAAGTAGCAAAACAAATAAAGAAAAACATGGAATAGTCGAATTACTAAATGATTCGTCCTAGTGACAATCTAGCCATTGCTCCCCGCAACGGCGCCATTTTGACAAGTGTATTTTCCTATAGTCAAAAGAATTTATAATTTGACCGGTAAGACCGGTGTCGAACCCAAGGGAGCAAACGTGATTATGCGCTAGGAGGATCAAATTTTTAACTTGGCTATTCCTAAAATTCAATGATGAGATGGTTATCGATTAAGAACAAGCAATGAGGTAGCACTAAATGGTTGAATTATCAATCAAAAGAGAGTTTCAAGGGGTTGTGCCCCTCCTTGGCATTTCCCATGATCCTGCACACAAGAATTAAACACGTTCAAGGTGTTAGATAGTGTTGAACCTAGCTTAGACTAAGGTAGATCACATCCTAATCTAATCCATTCTTAGTCAAGCTCTCTTATAGCTCGAACCTCACTCTCTCGAGGATATTGGTTCATTCCATGACATTTATTAGCATTGTGATCTCTCCCAAGCAATATATGCCATGAACTCGAGTCCTAGTTCACTTCAAATCCGTAGATATGATCTCATTTACTACATCTAAACCATCCCTAAGGTCGCTAGATTCTTAGGTCGAGTTTTGGGATAAACAATTCACTTTGGCATTTCATCAAACACCTAGTGGCATGCAATAATGAAGATCATAGAAAATGTGAATTTAACACCATAGATTAATCATCCAACATGTTTATACATGATCAAGAGTACCAAGGAGGGTAACAGCACCCTCAAAACACAAGGGGACTACTCACACATCATGTAAGACAACATGGTGTGAGTAGGGTTTAAGTACAACAAATGAGAATAGAAGAGGAATAGAAATAGGATGGTTAATCCCAATGTCTCCCTTTGATCTTCACTTCTCCTTTGTTGGATGTGGATTGATGACCTTGATTTGATCTCCCTTGATGAGTATTTTCGCTCCAAAGTCCAGCCCCCATGGTCAAAACCCTTGCTTTCTATTTATAGCCTCGGATAGAAAAAATGCACTGTAGCAGATCTCAGTCGATCGGCTGATATGAAGGTGGCAAACCAGCCGACCGGCTGAACTTGGCCGATTCGATGATTGTGTAAAGCAGGAACCAGCCGGTCGGCTGAACTGGAGATGGAAATCCAGACGGTCGGCTGAGACTGGCCGATTGTCTGCATCCAAGGTCTTTCATCCAGCCGGTCGGCTGGGATTTCCGCCGCTCGGCTCAAAGTGGCCGATTGTATCCAGTCATTGCTCCTTGGGCCAGCCAGTCGGGTGAGTCCTCAGCCGGCCGGCTGAAAGTGGCCGATTGCCATCAATTCTGGATCATCAGTCCAGCCGATCGGCTGGCACAGGGGACATTTCCCAGCCGGTCGGCTGAACTACTTTCAACCCACTTTTTGCTCCAATTCTTCGGTTTTTCCCCGAGTTTTCGTATTTTGGCTTTGACACTGAGAATATATTGTTTTGTACCTGAAACGTACGAAAAGGGATCAAATGACATCAAAATATCGTTGGAAGCGAACAAAAGCTATAGTGAGAATGGCTATTAATAAGTCGAAATCTCGACTTATCAATGATGTGTGAGTAGTTCTTGTGTTTTGAGGGTGCTACAATCCTCCTCGGTACTCTTTGATCACAAATATACATTGATATTCATATGATTGTTGTTGATTTCATTTTCTCTTGTGTTATAAAATGTTATGCACTATAGGTGTTTGTTAAAATGCCTAAGTGACAACTCAGACTAAAACTTGAACCTAGTACTTGGAAACCCTAGGGAATAGTTCTAGGATGGAGAAAATGATCTATATCTTAAATCATGCAAATGAACCTTAGGATATGGATGCTTGATTTGGATTGAATGTTTGATTCATTGGAGTTGGTCATTAAGCGAATCATCAATTAATCTCATTAAATGGTGTCAAATTCATGTTCACTATGCACTTTATACATGTCATGCTACTAAGTGTTTGATAAAATGCCTAAGTAACATGTTGAATCTTAAAACTAGACCTAAGAATGTAACGACCTTAGGGATAGTTTGGATAATAGAGAATGTGATCCTATCTAGTGTATTACGGATGTAAACACATGCATTTGTTGATAACTAGTCCTTCATGCCTATTTAACTTATTACCTTACATTCCAAGAATAATAGTGCTATAGAGTGAATCAACATCCTCGAATGAGTGAGGCTCTAATTAAGAGAGTTTGACTAAGAATAGATCACACGGAAGATGGTCTACCTTAGCCTAAGCTAGGTTAGAGACAATGCATGGGTAGGAAGTGAACTAGTGCGTATGTTCATTGCATTTATCTCCCACCCATAGGACGATAATGCAATGGAATGAACTGATATCCTCGATTGAGTGAGGTTCGAGTTAAGATGGTTTTGCTAGGAATGGATTCAAGTGACAGTTGGTCTATCCTAGTCTAAACTAGGTTCATTGCTATTTGACTACCATGAAATGTTTGAATATCATGTATGTGATCATCGGGAAATTGCCAAGGAGGGGAGTAACCCCTCGAAACACCGGTACTTTACCGGTTAATCTATAAATTGTTTTTGACTCTACGACGACCCTCTTCACCGACACGTCGGGAGGGTAAAAATAGACGTTGTCAGAGTTGAGCATCAATGGCAACATATTTCAGTCTGTATGATAACATCCCGTCGAAAACAGAGTTTGGGGATTTCAGTGGGCAAGACGAGAATGGATGGCTATTACAGATAGAAAATTTCTTCGATCGATATCGGATGGCTTCGATACAGAGGCTTTCAGTTAAACAAAACTACCTGGCCGGAGAAGCTACATAGTGGCACTACGAAATGTATATGAACTGGCGACCCACTACCTGGGAGAGTTTTATCACGGACCTGAGAGATCGTTTCAAGCCACCAGAAACCGTAGTAAATCAACTGGAAGTTAAGAAGGAACCAGATGTTGGCGAAGTTGATTTGTCTACTCAAGTTCCTGAAGAGTCAAATGATGATGATCATATTCATGTGTCGACCGTGAATGAATCTGCGATGGTAGTTGTCACGGTTTGTTACGGGCCATACCTATAACAGGCCTGCAGGCCGTACACTCCAACCTGATTCTAGGCCCATGACATATGCTGGGAAACCTTGCAGGTTGTTGGTGGGTGTCGAACACACGACTTCCATCCCAACCCTTTAACATGTGCACTAAAAGTGCACTTTTATGTTACGGCACATACCTATAACAGGCCTGCAGATCATATGGTAACATGTTGTCTTTAGTGCACATGTTAAAGGGTTGGGATGGAAGTCGTGTGTTCGACACCCACCAACAACCTGCAAGGTTTCCCAGCATATGTCATGGGCCTAGAATCAGGTTGGAGTGTACGGCCCGCAGGCCTGTTATAGGTATGGGCCGTAACACGGTTACAGAGGTAACTAACCTTTATGCAACTGATTTCTCTTCAGCTTTGGTGTTGGACAATGCTAAAATTGGTGAAGGGAGCATTGAAACCCAGTTTTGTGTCTCAAACACTATTTCGGATTTGTGCCTTTCACATGTTTGTGAGAATGCTTCAGTGTATGTTTCCTCTTTTCGAGTTACACATAAGCCCTTCAATCCCAACTGGTATTCTTTTCAACTAGTCCATATAGCTTCTATGCGTCCGAACCCACCTTGGAAACCTCTAGATAACATAACTACACCATATTTGACCATTGATAAATCATATGCGTACTGGAAGTTGCCTACAAATGTGTTTTTGGTAGAGTTTTCATTGGATTTGGGATTGCAAAAGACTTAAGTCTTGGAAGATATTGATGGATATAAGTTTGTGGTTCCAGCTTGTGTTCAGAGTAGTCGAGTAGACATACGAATTTCTGCACTCAAGGTGTTTGTCAAAAGATTGAAGGATATATGAAAGAAAGAAAAATGTCAGATATAGTTTCTTGCTTGAAGGATGAACTCTACCCTGAAGATGTAAGGAACTCGAAGCCAAAACTACCTCTTCCAGTGGCCTTGATCAGTCTATGTGCGAAACAAAGATCTTTATCAGATGAAGTCTTGGTTAGCTGTGATATGGTGATGCCTGTTTCAGAACTGGTTGATGCTGATACAGAGAATGTGATTTCTAAAGCTATTAGTGAGAACTTTCATATTAATGACTCTATAGTGGATGTGAGTCATAAATTAAAGTTGTGTTCATCAATCTTCGGTCCAGGTTCTAAATCAGTTGCAATGGAAACATCAGATTTTTGCATTAAGGGTGTTCAACAATATGCACCTGAAATATTGATTCATACCTTATTACCACCTGCGAAGTCTCCAGATGGCTTCTTCCCTGATAGTGGCTATTGAGTGATAATTTTCTAGCTGCTGAATTGACTACCTTGACACCGACTCATTTTGTTGTTCCTAATATTGATGGACGGGTTGGTTATCATAGTGTAATGTATGTGGCATACCGACCTTCCCATGCAGTTGTCACTAATGACTTTTAAGTATGATTATAAATCTATGCAAGGTTATGTGAGGCCTTCAGCCAAAGAAATCATAGGAAGACTTGCAACAGGAACAGGTGCAAGTACTAAGAACATTCTGAAGTTATATTCATGGTCTAGAGCTCTAGTTTCTGTCTCCCAAATTTACAAAGTTGTGCTTGATAATGAGAGTGATCTTGAAATATTGACAAGTGATCAAATGGAGAATAATATTGTGAGGTGCCCAGCCCTTGAATATGTTGACAAGATGATTGACGCCATAGATGACGACCAAGTAAAAGATGATTCTAATGGTGGTAGTGTCATATGCATTGTCAGAACTGCATCCTGGCGTTTGGGTACTCTGGTCTCTCATGAGTCATTTAAAGTTGGGCATAACTGTCACTACACTTACTACTTTAGTCAGCTAAAGTTAGATAGTATTGTCGTCATGGGTTCTACACAAGATGTTTATTTGGAATTCATTGACAGTCATAAAGCCAGAAGGTGGAGTAGTATATTTTGGTGGAATTTGAATTCAGTAAATGAGCTTCATCTGAGAGGTTGGGTCACTTGGGAATTTTGGATGATATTGTCAATTTATGATGGGGCCCAAATGAGGTTTTGTGCAGAAAGATCACTTCGGATCTCCATTAACATAGCCCACTTTCTGAAGATGTCAGCTTCTTGGACGTGTAAGGATTTGATGTGGGAACCTTTGGTGAGAGAGACGGAGAAACTAATTGCTAAAGTTTATTGCCTCCAAGAGGATAATCTGTCATATGTCGAGTAATTAGAGAAACTTTGCTATACCTGAAGAACTCATCAAGCCACACATGATCAACAACATTGACGGTCTTATAACAGAGGGTGAGGAGGTCATCGCTGTTGGTGCCAATTCAGTCGTGATTACCCAAGGGAGATTAAGAAAACCTTCGAGGCTCTAGTTGTACATCTCTGATGTATTTTCACTGAGGTTAAAGAGAGTGAACAAGCATAAAGCAGTTAATGTCGACAACAACTATGGGGTAGGGCATATGATAGTTGTGGCCATGAGCAAGGTTTGGCACATGGGTGTTGTAATACTGGAGGAGGGGGAAAGGAAAACTGTTAGTCTTTATGTCTTGGAAAGCAGGCAATTTGACCGTGATGGTGATTATATTTCACGTAATTCTACTAGTGACAGTGAGAAGATGATGGATGAATACGAAAACTGTAAATTGGTTTTTGTTGACAGAATGGTCACAAATGTGAGAGGACAGCGTTAATGTTATGGAAGAATGCAAATGACACAAGCTTATGGAACAATTGATGGCAGGTGCAGATTCCACTAGGGATTATCTGGCATACAGTGGCGGATCTTATCTTTCGAGTGCGCCGCATCAACAAAATTTGCATATTTTCATCACCAAAACCACCAGAAGTAGCTGACCTTGAGGACAAGCAGGTCAATTTTAAGGAGGGTGGAATGTTACGTGCTCAAGTATTGACATATTATGAAGTGGGAGGACTCAAATATATTTTCCTAAAGTGTGAAACAAGTTTTAATAAGCAAGGGAAATCAAAACAAAAGGAGAAATCAATTAAATGAATCGGTTTCCTCTTCTCAACTTCTCTCGTTCTTCTCATCTTCTTCTCCCCGAACCCTAATTTCTTCTGTTCCTCATCTATCTTTACTCATTTATACTTCACAGTCTGATACAAACCATTTGGTTCGTATCATTCAAGCATGGAGTTTAATTTTAGGAGTACAGATTCACGAGGAAGAGAACAATGCAAAACCACCAAAAACCTCAACCAGCAGAAGCGCAAGCAGTAGAAGACTTCACAAAATTAATAGACGCGCAAATTAAAACCAGACAATACATGGAACACGTGTCACCAGTAAAATAACTTGATGATGCATTTTGGAAGGTGAAGATAAAGGTCTCAAGTTCTCAAAAAAAATAAGAGATTCTCATTTGAGCGCTTCTCGTTCTTTTTGAATATTACTCCTTATATGAACCGAAAAAGGGTCGGTCAAAATAAGAAAACGTGCGAGTTCACATTAAAATTAGTCCATATTAGACAAAGGATCAGTTGCACTTGGTAAATTAAATTATCCGATATCAAGTAGAGTAAGAAATCTGTTTCAAAAAAAGTAGAGTAAGAAATCACGTTTTATAGGTGAGTAAATAAAATGTTTATGTTTATTTTATGTTGTTTGTATTATATGTATAGATATAATGTTATATATTGGCTACACTTGGTAAAAATGTAAGGATTAAAGAAAACAAATCCCCTTCTCATCCTTACAAAAATACGCCATGAATATAGTGTTGTACAATAATAATAGTATGCAATGATAAACTTGTGGAGATGATCTGACTTTTACATTCACCATTGCAGAGGAGCGCTCAAATGAGGCAGGCCTCCTAAGAATGAGGCAGTGAGGTACGATCTGAGCCACACATCTAACCCCCGTGCATTTGAGGCACGCCACGTGTTCAAATAGTGAAATCCCACTACTTGGAAAAAGTAGTGTGAACGCGTTTGGCGGCTCGTGACACGTGGCTTCGCCACCTGCGTCCGATCGAGTCGATCAAAGACTCGGATCGTGCCTCACTGCCTCATTCTACCAACTCTGCCTCAACCGAGCGCTCCCCCACCATTGCATACATAATATGTATAGACATGACATATGATATGTTGTGGCGAGGTACGACGGCGATGCACGCTCTGATATGATTATGACAAGGCATGACCCGCACTCTGATACATTCTAACGACATTCAGCCGCACTCTAAAATTTAAAATTTGTGGGAATGAATATTTAGTTCGTCATTCTTGGATGTTATAGAATGCATTGAAATCACTACAAAAAAATTTTGAATACTTGAAATCACTACAAATTTAAAGTTTGTGAATTTGATATGTATAAGTTTTAGTTTTGATGACTTTTAAATTTCACACTCACGAACTATTTAAGGAAATCTACGAATTATAAATATCGCTTGCATGTGATTTACCAAATCGCTGATACACTTTTTTTTTTGATAAAAGAAAGCATACACAGACTCAGAAAAAGTTGACCGGACAAAGACAGCAACGCACAAGCTAACAACAACAGGGACATAAAATGAAAGCCGAGAAACCGCATTCCAAGCTGCGTTAAGCAGAGCAATCACTGAATATGGCCGCCACGGCTTGAAGCACACCGAAGTCTATCTATGCCAAATCGGCCAAACTGTTGAAGCGACTTAGCAGCACACTTCACTCTTTCAATAAACGTCGGCCGAATTTCCTTGAAAAAATTTCCACTGAGAGCCGGCTGCACAAGTGAGCGTCCTTAAACCGACTGCCAGGCAATGGTAGCTCTCCACCTGAACTCCAGAAAACGGCAATGAAGAGGACTTGGAAGCTAGGACATGTTAACTAGCCGGGAGCGGTAAAAGCTCCACTTCGCCTCTCGCCACGGAAGGTGAGCAAACGACCACAGAAAAGCAGCCTCCAATGCAACAAGTACAACCAGCGCAAGCTACACCGCTACCTCTACCTCTACTTCTACCAAACTAAAAAACTAAAGCGAAAAAACTACAATAAAAACCAAAAACAAAACAGACACATAGCAACACAAAAACAAAATACCGGTAAGACGCTGACACCTCCGCCCCAAGCTGAACTGTCGAAATTCATCAACAAAAGCGCATGACAAGCACCACCGAACCCACCACCTCAACAAAAGCCCACCATACCCCACCACCCGCAAAATCGCTGATACACTTAGCATGACGGATAAACCACTATGATTATTCAAGATGGGACTGTATATTAATTAGTCTCGCTCGTATGTTTCAAGCTTCGTGTTATTTTCTAAAAGAATATGAAATTATTCGTATGTATAAGCATTGAGACGATCAACCAGCTAGTGTTTGAACTATTGGTTAAAATCCTTAGACATAACGAGTTAGCACGCTAATAAATGCGCAGTTAGAACATAAACTAGCACACAAGAAATGATACTCAGTTCGGCGTTAAAGAACCTATATCTGGGGCTAGGAGCTTATCCTAAGACCGGTGGAAAGCAATTCACTATTAAACGAGTTTAGAGTACAAAGACTTATGTGTTCAGACTCCCTTTGGAATAGCGTACTCTCTAAGTACTCCAGTGACCTGCGATCTAAGCTCCTCTTACATCTGAGATCCCTCTCTGTCCACTAAATCTTTTCCCGAAGATTGCAGTCATCTCCCGAAGACTCAGCAACAGCTAGTTAGAATTTGTAGTTTGATTCGCGCAACATTCAATCTGGATCAGCATCTTGAACAGATTGACTCGTACATGTTGAACATGTAGACAATAGTCACCTTTCTAAGGAATGAGGAGCTCAACATCGATCTCTCTTTCTCTCTCTAAGTGTGTATATGTATTTTTCTTCTATAGTCGATTATTGAACTTCAAAAACCATCCAAGTTAGTATTTAGGGAAAAGTACAAAAGGGTGGTATGAACTATCACCCTTTTACAAACTCTTGTCCGGACTACCAACATTTGCAAAACACAGTCAATTTCTACTTTAAGGACCAAATTGCAATTACAATTAGTACCATAAAGTACCCAAACTAAAAAAATCTGCACAACACAGTAAGTTTCTACTTTAAGGACCAAATTGCAATTACAATTAGTACCATAAAGTATTCAAATTAAAAAAAAATCTGTGTATATGTATTTAGTTCAATTTAAATGTATATTTTGTTCTAAAATATTTGGTTCGGTCTAATGATAAATTTTTTTGAATCAGTCAATTTTTTAAATTGCTAAAATGTATACAATAAATTTCTAATTTTACAATAATTTATGCCATAAATCTTTTTTTGAATAATTTATTATACCATAAATCTTTAAATATATAAATTTCGATCTAAATTTATACAATAAATGTTAAAATCAAAATTATTTTCGTACAACCGTATCAAATGACCTAATTGTACGATATGCATCTACAATAATACAATTGCTTGAAAATATATATTAACATAAAAGTTTCACAATTGATCTGAAAATATATTAATTTAACATAAGATTAACATGGATCAACATCCATCATAATAATAAATTATTGATATTTTGACTTATTTGTGAAACTTTTATTATATTTTATCTGAAAATTAGAAATTTACTAATTCAAAATATATATTATAATATCATTTATGGTACTTTTAATTTGGATACTTTATGGTACTAATTGTAATTGCAATTTGGTCCTTAAAGTAGAAATTGACTGCGTTTTGCAGCTTTTATAGTTTGGGTACTTTATGACACTAATTGTAATTATAATTTGGTCCTTAAAGTAGAAATTGACTGTGTTTTGCAAATGTTGGTAGTCCGGACAAGAGTTTGTAAAATGATGGTAGTTCATACCACCCTTTTGTACTTTTTCCTAGTATTTATATAGGTAGTTGTTGAACTTTATCTTATGTATTTCGCCACCGTGCATCTTCATCCAAAGCCCTTTAATAGAAACCACCGCCCTTGTGGCAAGGGTGGTGATGTGAAAAGTATCTCCACGTGTCTTCATCTAATAATAGTGTCCACTGCCTTTTCCAATATTTCAGCATCGTATATCACGGACAAAACCTCCAAGGAAGGTTTAGGTAACTTCAATTTGTAGCATTCAAGTTCAATGAACAACTTCTTATCTTAAACAGTCGTTTTACCAAACTTCACGACACAAAGTTCAATTCTTTTGTTCAGTAATTGTTCCTTCTTCTTAAACTGAGCTGCTTCTCTCTTCTTCTACAAGCTTCGCGACTCCTCCCCCGCCCATCCTCCACAGCAGTTCAGTCCCAGTTTTTTCTCCCCTTCCCCCTCCCCTCTCCACTCCTCCACCTTCCCCATGTTTGCTCCATCGTCCCTCCTTCGTTCTCCTCTTTTTTCGGCCTAAAGCTTTGTGCTCCTCCGGATGTTTCGTCATGTTCAGATTTGCAGCTGGAGTGGCGTGGAGTTGCAGGCTGCTGGAAGGGCAGCTTATGCGGCTTTGGTGGTTCGACCTGGTGGTAGTTGGAGGGGGGTGGCGATGGCGATCGGTTGGAAAGTGGGAGCTTTTTGACCTCAGCCATTCCAGTCTGAGTTTTTCCCGTCGTGTCTGTTTTGGACACGATTTTTGTGTAGATATGTTTCTCTCCACCGGTCTTCGATTGGTGTTTTCGGCAGACGGACGTGGCTTGGATGATGATCTGTGGTGTCCTGCCTCTTTTTAAGCTGTGAATGACAAGATGACGTGCTCACGCCAGAGGCGAAGTGGAGCAGCGGACTCAAGTCTTTTCACGTTTTATATTGTTTGGTTTGTCATGCACCCAGCTGGATGTTATTTCCCGGCTTTAAGACCTCGGTTCGTCCTTGTCTTTGTAATTTGCAGCTTTTAATATAAAAAAAAAGAACTAGCATAACTAACAAAACCTCTAATTAAAAAAGTAACTGGTGAAAAGCTAATAGTTTAGGATCAGGATTATTTAAAATATGTAATCTCTATCCAAAACCATGACCGATTCAATAACAAATCATACAACTCAAAATCTATTGAAACATATGTATGACCAATTTTTTTTTTTTTTTGATAATAACAAAAGTTACAACAGAGGGAGACAGCTGCCCCCGAAGGGGCACCTTTCCTAAAAAGGGCACGACCAAACATACAGTTCTGGTCGGACCGACCGCAGTGGCCGATACTAAATAAGCGGAATATGCACCGCGTGCCCTTTAAGAGAGAACAGGAGACGAGCTCCTGAGAATAAAACTAAACTAAAATCTAAAACAACTCAGACCGAAAATCGGCTGAGAGAGAATATGTATGACCAATTGATTACCACAAATGATAAAATTACGTCAACGGTCAACTGAGCAACTCCACCATCCAAACGTTAATCCATCATTTGATTATTCTTGTCATGAAAGAATAATGTAGATCATAAAGTCAATTTGACGTCACGAATTTATAGACGACCAAGCATTCAGTATCGTCACAATAAAGCATAATCTCCGACGAAGTCGTAGCTAAAGGGGCATTACTTGCCGTTCAAAGACAACAATATATCATTTTTCTCAAGACCAAGTCAACTTTGGCATACCACAAGATAGCATAAATTTCAACTAAAAGACTATACACGACAATGCCAATGAGGTACGTAACATTGAAACAATGTTCGACACTCAACTCACTACTAGGGGTGAGCATGACCCGTCCCGATCCGGTGATCCGTCCCGATCCGGTCGATATTTTGGACGAACTTGAACCCGACCCGGTACTGAGTAAGTCGGGTTCGGATTGCTCCTCGGGTGACCCGGTCCTATAACTATATTAATATAGAATAAAATAATTTAACTTCAATACAAAAGTCTATCGTTTTGTCTTGAATTTTGTTTCAATATGAGCTTCACATCATTTTGTTACAACAATATTGGGCGGTTAACATATTTAAGTCCACTTTCATTTTTTCGTAGATTATTTGTTTTAGGCTTTTAGCTACTTGATATGTTATAAGTCTATCGTTACGACGGGTTCGGGTTATCAAATGCGACTCGGTCAATATTTAGTGTCGGGTTCGGGTTGACCTAAATGACCCGGTCGTCGTTTCGGGTCGGGTTAAGGACGAACCTAACCCGTCCCACGATCACCCCTACTCACTACAAATTTTGCAAAATTTTCCGGCAAGAAATTTCGGTCGGATATGCGTCGGATTTTCATCGGAAAATGTATAAAACCCGGCGAAATTCCGGCCAAAATTTTATCGCCGGCAAAACGTCCCCCGAATTATAAATTCGTGAAAATTTCAGGGGAAAATTCCGGCGATACTCTGGCCAAAATCCGGGGCTATTACGGGCACATAATTTTCCGGTGAAATATCGGGAACAAAAATGCGGGGAAAGTCCTGCGAATATCCGGGGATAAAAAAATGTGGAGAAAGTCCTGCGGAAATACGGGGACAAAGAATGTGGGGAAAGTCCTGCGAATATCCGGGGATAAAAAAATGTGGCGAAAGTCCTGCGGAAATCCGGGGGCAAAGAATGTGGGAAAAGTCCTGCGGAAATCCGGGGACAAAAAATTTGAGGAAAGTCCTGCAAAATTCCGGTGACAAAAAATGTGAGGAAAGTCATGTGAAATTCCAGCGACAATATATATTTTAAAAATATTAATTTTTTACAATTATTCATTAAATAAATATATATAATTAAATTTTTAGTGTTAATAAAAAATATTTCTGCGGCTAATTCAATGAAATAAATAAAACATTTGATACCAGAAAATAATATTCATTATAAATATAAAAAATAGGGTACAAAATTAGTTGGTCATCCTAAATCTACGGCTTATAGTCATCTTTTCCTAGCTCGGCTCAAACCCAGTCTGGCTAAAAGATAGACACCACACCCACTGACATCATCATCGTTGTAGCCTGTAGAGGCAACAAGAATTTTCAGCCACCTCCGAGAATTTCTGGATCCTAGGTCAGTTTCATTCGCATGCTTTTTTGCTACACTTGTAAGGACGCTATGTAACACCCCATTTCTAGCAGACTTGTCTTGGATGAAGTGTGACGCATAGCCATTTTCCAAGATCAGGGAACGTGATGGGCGGCTAGGATATGGAGGAAGAATACGTCCAAGTCTTTTCCTTTGTAATCCTGCATTCGATTGGGCACCATCTTGCATCTGTAATCAGTCTGAAAGAACAGCTTCCTCTCATATCTTGATGAGTTTGATACACAAAAGAAGCACATTTAGCACACTTGAAAAGACAAAAAATTCCCTATCTGCGCATTAGAAGAGTTCAAGACAACAAAAACCCACAACATCGTCAACACTTCATATATACCACCTACCTTTCTGGACAAATACCTAACGGAAATCAAAGCCAAAATTACCAAAACAGACCCAGTTTCTTAGACCCCATTCATATGCATTAGGAACATAGATAAAGATAACTAATTCCAGCGCAGCTAGACTCTATGCACGAAGGATCAACACTAAAATAAACTACATATTGTTCGTCATACTCTCAAAATATCAAAACTTAACTAGCAAAACAATTTGTTATTTTCCTTAAGGGGGATACGCTGATACGCATAACATCAAACACTCATTCCCACATCCGCATATCATCAAACACCAAAGCTCCAACATTTCAACCACCAAACAACAACCCTAGTACACAAACACCCAAATCCACTTTTCAAAATAGCCAGCCAATACCGTAATTACAAAACAGCCAAACCTGCAACGAAGCGAGTTGCGATTCATGTGCTTCATTCTACGCAGGTCGGAAGAGGGAAATTTCCGCTGTCCTAATGTAGCAAGCATCCTGCTAGTGACCGCTCGACGATGACGCTCGCGTTGCTTC
Source organism: Rhodiola chrysanthemifolia (assembly GCA_033675395.1). Taxonomy (NCBI): domain Eukaryota; kingdom Viridiplantae; phylum Streptophyta; class Magnoliopsida; order Saxifragales; family Crassulaceae; genus Rhodiola; species Rhodiola chrysanthemifolia. The sequence goes on from CM066204.1 coordinate 39,406,372, forward strand.
CTCTACTCCATCTCCATCTCCTTCTTTTCTTCGCAATGCAGCTGCAGGTTGAGAAATTTCGCAATGCAGCTATAGCTTGTTTGACATTCTGCAAAGAATAAAATTACATCAAATACAGTATGCACATCCACATAAATGGAAATGTAAAAACTTCAAGGAGAAGACTAAAAGCTAAAATGATCACCTGAAAGTAACTTCGTGAAACCACTTTTTGCCTCAACAATCCCAACATTTTTCCCTTCCAATAAATTTGGCTCTGACATTTCCAAGTAGCTCAAATTAGGAAGCTTAAAAAATTATTCAAAGATTCAAAAACATTTGTCAAAGGAGTCATTTTTATCCTATGAGAAAGAAGTAACAATATGTAAAAATCGGATTGAGACAATGGAAAACAGTCGATAACAGAGGAACGATCAAATGAGGCAAGGAAAATAAGAAAGAGGCACGTGAGGCACGATCTCAACCACACATCTAACCCCCCGTGCATTTGTGGCGCGGCACATGGCAAATATTAAAACCCACTACTTCGTAGTGTGAACGTAAGATGGCGGATGTGCCACGTGGCTTCGCCACGTGCCTCCGATCAACTTCATCAACGATTCGGATCGTGCCTCACTGCCTCATCCTACCAATCCAGCTTCAACCGAGTGCTCCCCGTCGATAACAATTCTAAACAACGCCAAACAGTCCGTAATCAAATAATTAAAAAAAAGGAATAACTTGTTTCGGCTAGATGTCAATATAAATGAGGAAAAACGATCAATCAATGGCAGCTAGTACGGAATGATAACCTGGCGATGAAGCGTAGAGGATGTACCAGGCTTGGACAGAGTAACTAGGGCTTTCAGATTGGCGACGAGCTGATGAAGAAAGAAATTGAGATTTCTGCTGAGATGTCGATTCAATTGGTGACTTCTAGTTGTGTTGCGATTCTCTGCCTGCTTGTAGACGTTCGGCCAAGATGTGGCCGCAGAAACAGTTCGGTTTTGAGATTGAAATCGAATAAGAATAGAAATGACATCTCAGATCTGGTTTAGATTTCCGGCTACCGTCACTTCCGGTGCTTCTCTGGCGCTATTCCGGCGCAACTAAAAGGCTTCCGGGACACATATGGCGCAGTTTCGGGGACTCGATAAATATGTAGTGTTTTAAATAACCGGGGAATATATGGCAACATTTCGGTACTTAAAATTTCTATTAAATTATTTCTTCTAAAAAAAATTTCTATTAAATTATTGAATATTAAAATCTACAACGGATATACATCTACATATAATTTTTGTATATTATATTTGTTATTAACTAAATATAAAATTAAATTGCAAATTTTGAAAAAAAAAATATTTATCAGTAAAATTATACTCTTACAAATATATTTTTTTGATAGTATACTCTTACAAATATAACAAATTCCAAGGTAATTATAGCAGAACTCCGTGCACGAAATTGTTCGCATGAATTCCACCTGAATTGCCTAGGATTAATTCAGGGGCAATTCTCGCGGAATTCTGGGGCACCAAACTGTTCGCTAGAATAAATCCGAGCAATTCCTGTGGAATTCTGGGGCACGAAAGTGTTTGGAGGAATTTCCCCAGAATTGCGCAGGAATAAATCCGGGGCGATTCCGGGACACATTTGTCGGCGCTGAATGGCCCCCTCCAGGAATGAAGTTAGGAAAAGAGTTTAGCACCGGGAAAGTTTTATGTCTGAGATCATGGCTGACCAGGGGCGGATCCAGGAATTTTTCGGACCAGGGGCGACATAAATATTTTTGGACCGGGGGCGGATTCAGCAATTTATTTTCATTCTAGATGGGGCATATAATCAAAATGACCAAGGGCAAGATGTAAAAATCATTCAAAAATACACTGTATTAGCCTAATATTAAAGAAAATTCGAAAAATCGACCCGGGGCAAGTGCCCCTCCTCCCTCCTTATTGCATCCGCCCCTGTGGCTGACTGATACTAATCCTGCGCTAGGAGTTTTTCTATGGACTGGGAGGTGACGGTGAACAACACGGTGGAGCTAGTCATGAAGCGTCGCAGTGAGAATTATTGGACTAGTGGTTTGTTGGAGAGGGACAACAGGGTTTTCCAGAACCTTCCTTTGCTAGCAAATGATTATCAGTTTAATTATGTCTCAAACTCGAGTGAAAACTCGTTTTTCTACACTATCATCGGGGACCGAAACTCGTTGTGGAAAATGGAGCCTAGGGGGAGGCTATGGGACACAACTCAAGCATTTTTATTAAATGAAGATGTTTGCCTTGGATTTTCATCAGCCACTTCTGGGTGCCATAATGTGGAAAATTCACCTAAATGCAGGAGAAGGGGGATAAGTTTGAGGCCCGGACGGGGCAATTTGAGCGTAGTCCTTTACATTATACTGATCTACGGATAAATGTTGGATTGACTGATTGCTGGGCTGAATGCTGGAAAAATTGTTCTTGCATTTCTTATGAAATGGTTGGGGATTATTGTCGATATTGGGACGCGCAGGCCAAGTTCATCCCAGATGAGAGTACTAGGATGGATTATTTTGTTTTGAATTCGAGCCTTCCCACCTTGAAAGGTAACTAAAAACAATACATATCGTAATTATCATCAGTGTGCATCTCGTGGTCTTTTCTATCAAATTGTATTTTTTTGCAGAGAGCATGTGGTGGATTTGGGTGATTGTTGGCCTAGTGGCCGCGCTCCTTGTGCTTCTGTTCAGGTTCTTAGTTTATTACCGAAGAAGGAAGCTCATGGGTAAGGAGGAAATTCTTGAACTGATATAAACATATATTGTGTTTCATTTGGATAAAATCATAAAACTGAATTCTAAAAGTGAAGATTTTATTTTTGAAAAAGTTTTTCGTTTTGTCAGAGGAGCGCGCAAGAAATGAGGAGGAGACATTGATAGAGCTAACTACTTCTGATCAGTTATACGACTCGGCAGAGGTTGGGGAGGATGAAAGACACGTTGCAACGTGAAATTGTTCAGTTTCGCGTCCATTCAGGCTGCTACCAAAGACTTTTTGCCTGAAAATAAGCTTGGACAATGCGGTTTTGGGCCAGTTTATAAGGCATGTGTTCCAGTTTCAGAACATTTTTATATTGTCTATGTGACCTTATTTTACTGTTCCAAGAGTTATTATTTTCCATAAGCTAATTCAGTAAAGCTCTCAAAATTTTAGGGAAGGTTTCCGGAGGGGCAAGAGATCGCCGTAAAGAGGTTGTCGAGTGGATCTGGGCAAGGACTTGTAGAGTTAAAGAATGAGATCATACTCATTGCCAAACTGCAGCATATGAATCTTGTCAGACTACTTGGCTGCTGCATTTTCAAAGATGAAAAAATGCTTATTTACGAGTACATGTCCAACAAAAGCCTCGATTTTTTCCTATTTGGTTAGAAACAAAGAACTACAAGTCTACAAGTTCTATGCATAAAATATGCAATGGGGTTTATAATTTTGTGCATTATGTGTGACAGATTCAACTAAAAGAAGTATGCTCGGCTGGAAAATGCGTTTCAGTATCATTGAGGGGATCGCTCAAGGCCTCTTGTACCTACATAAATATTCCAGGCTGAGGGTTATACATCGAGATTTAAAAGCCAGCAACATTCTTCTGGACAAAAATATGGTCCCTAAGATTTCAGACTTTGGCATGGCCAGGATTTTCGGTAGATAGGACACTGAGGCTCTGACGAACCGTGTGGTTGGGACATATTAGTAGGCATCTTGTTAATCACATTGGTTTTTTACAATTACAATTGTCACCAGCTTCTATGAACTATTTCCAAGAATTAATATTTTTTCTTTTTGTTATGCAGTGGATACATGGCACCAGAATATGCAATGGAAGGAGTTTTCTCAGACAAATCAGACGTATACAGCTTCGGAGTACTCCTGTTGGAAATTATCAGTGGTCGTAAAAATAGCAGTTTCCATCATTATGACCGCGATGTTAGCTTAGTGGCATATGTAAGCTCGTAAACCCCCAGTAAAACAAATTCTTGAGGTTAGATTCTTTTACTAAGAAACTAATAAGTGTGGTATTTCAGGCTTCAGAGACTTGGAAAGACAGAACTTGCCTGGACATAATAATGGACCCAACGTTTGTCGATTTCTCTAGAGAACAGATCCTGAGATGCATTTATATTGCCTTATTATGCGTTCAAGATGATCCTGCTGATAGGCCTAATATGTCTGACATTGTGTCCACGTTGACCAATGAAAGTATGTGGCTTCCAGAACCAAATGAACCTGCATATCTCACACACAAAAACAAAACATATGCGAAGCAGCCTAGTACAAATGAATCAGACGCTCATTCTTTAATTAGTATAACTACAGTTCCAGAAGCCCGGTGAAGACTGCTACATTCTTGCATCAAGCTTCTCCTGTCGCAGAGATATTCGGATAATTTGTATACATTCGGTGTCTTAGAATTAATCTGTACAATATATGGCAATTTGCATACAAGAAAACTATACAATCATTTAATTTAAATACAATTCTCTTCGTATAATTGAATATAAAGTTCACATATCAAGTACCATCCACTTGGTCTTATATTACATACATTCAATTAAGTGAGATAAGGGGAGAGTTGGCCCCCTTCTAGAAATCCATGCTAACAATTGATAAGAATTGCAGTTGCTTCAAAGACCTAGATAATATATATGTAGGTGAAGTTGGGATAGTTGTGGACAAATCCAAAATGCTGGGAAAAGTTTATTCGGAACTCAAATTTGATGTGGATACAAATAAGGGCATTAACATCACTATGATCACTCCAACATCCAAGGTTACATTTGGAAATGACAATAATACACTTACTTCACATTGCCAACTTAAGTTGACCGTTTGGGTAACTTGACGAAGGGTAGAAAAGATCCTGATTCAACATATATGCGGATAAATGTTGAATTTACGAATTGCTGAGCCGAGTGCTAGAAAAATTGTTCTTGCATTGCTTATGAAATAGTTTGGGATTATTATGGATATTGGGACACGCAAGCCAAGTTCATCCCAGATGAGAGTACTAAAACGGATTATTGTGTTCTGAGTTCGACCCTTCCGACCTCGAAAGGTAACTAAAAATAATTTTTTCTGTATTCATCAGCAATACGCGTCACGTGGTCCTTTTTACCTCTATTTTTTAGCAGAGCGTCGACGGTGACTTTGGTTGATTGTTTGGCCTAGTCGCGGCGCTTCTTGTGCTTCTGCATGATTTCTTAGTCTATTTCTAGAGAAGGAAGCTCTTGAGTAAAGGGCAAATTCTTGATTTGATATAAACATTTATTATTTCATTTGGATGAATTTGAAATCTAAAAGTGAAGACTTTACTTCAGAAAAAAAAAAGATTTTTTTTCCGAGGAGCGCGCAAGAAATGAGGAAGAGATACTGATAGAGGTAACAACTTCAGATCAGCTAAATGACTCGACAGAAATTGGGAGGATAGAAATACACGCCGTAACGTGAAAGTATCAAGTTTCGCATTCATTCATGCTGCTACTAGGGACTTTTCATCGGAAAATAAGCTTGGACAAAGCGGATTTGGGCAGTTTATTTGGCATGCATTGTTTCCGAATGTTTTCATATTGGCTGTGCGACCTTATTTTAGTTTTATTGTTCCATGATTTTTTTTATTTCCGATAAGCTAATTATGTCAAATTCTCAAAATTTCAGGGAAGGTTTCCAGAGGGGCAAGAGATAACGGTAAGAGTTATCAAGGGGATCAGGGCAAGGACTCGTAGAGTTAAAGAATGAGATCATACTCATTGCCAAACTCCAGTGCATGAATCGTATCAGACTACTTGGTTGCTGCATTATCAGATGAAAAATGCTTGTTTATGAGTACATTTATAGTTTTTATAAAGTGCATATGAATCGCATATGAATTGCATATGTGATTTAACAATGGATGTTAATGGACTGCTGGCAATCAGACAAGCCGGGAAGGCCTCAACCGGGCTGAATGACAACGCTGCAGTGGAGGATTCGGGGAATTTGGTTGTTTCTGAAGTTAATGCGGACGGGTCGATCAAAGGCGTCTTGTAGCAATCATTTGAATATCCTACTGATACTCTTTTTCCAGGAATGAAGTTAGGAAAGGAGTTTGGTTCTGGGAGAGTTTTTAGTCTGAACCTGCGCTAGGAGTTTTTTCTATGGACTAGGAGGTGACGGTGAACAACACGGTAGAGCTAGTCATGAAGCGTCGCGGTGAGGATTATTGGACTAGTGGTTTGTTGGAGAGGGACAACAGGGTTTTTCAGAACCTTCTTTTGCTAAGTCAAATTTTTTTAGCAAATGATTATCAGTTTCATTATGTTTCAAACTCCTCTGAAAGCTCGTTTTTCTACACGATCATCGAGGACCGAAACTCGTGGTGGAAAATGGAGCCTAGGGGGAGGCTATGGGACGCAACTCATGCATTTTTATTAAATGAAGATGTTTGCCTTGGATTTTCATCAGCCACTTCTGGGTGCCATAATGTGGAAAATTCGCCTAAATGCAGGAGGAGGGATAAGTTTGACGCCCGGAAGGGGTATTTTGAGCGTAGCCCTTTACATTATACAGATCTACGGATAAATGTTGGATTGACTGATTGCTGGGCTGAATGCTGGAAAAATTGTTCTTGCATTGCTTATGAAATGGTTGGGGATTATTATTGTCGATATTGGAACGCGCAGGCCAAGTTCATCCCAGATGAGAGTACTAGGACGGATTATTTTGTTTTGAATTCGAGCCTTCCCACCTCGAAAGGTAACTAAAAATAATACATATTGTAATTAGTACATCTCGTGGTCTTTTCTATCGAACTATATTTTTTGCAGAGAGCATCTGGTGGATTTGGGTGATTGTTGGCAACGGCGCCTTAGAAAACGTGAGTAAATTGGGAATGCAATTTTAAAAGTGAGTATAAAGGGAACTCAAATTTCAATTTTGAGCAAATTGAAAATTTTTCCTGTAATATTACTAAAGGAAAAAAAGTATAATAAAAAATAAAAATTGACCGTTCATATTAAAAATAAGGCAAAAATGTAATTCAAAACTCAAATAATGCAGTTTTCCTGGAACTCGTTTTAGGGAAAACCTAAAAAAGTTCTGGTTTTCATGTCTATTGAGTTGAGAATATTTTTATAAGTTGGGCAGAAATAATTTTTTTTTTTTGATTTGGGCTTGGTTAGTGTTAGTTAGTACCCGTTTTTCATTTTGAGGTCACGAGGAATTGAACCAGCCACGACGCAGGTGCACTGGCGTGTTTGCTCCACTGAGCCAAACACATTCCTCGGCAGAAATATTTGTTTTGGAACACTGTTGGGTTAGCTAATTCAGTTTCTATGATTCTATAATCTGTAGTTTAAGAATATTTGTTTTGGAATACTGTTGGGTTAGCTAATTCAGTTCTTATTGTTCTGTAATCTGTAGTTTAACTTTAGCTGTCTCTCTGCTGTCAATATTTATGTATCCCTGAACACATGAATGTTAGTGCTAACTGCTAACTGCTAACTCTGCTTCTTTGATTCAAGTTTTGTTGTTTGTTTGATCGGTTGCATTGACATTTAATGTAAAATAAAATTATAACCTACACCGTCACTTGATTTCAAATTAGTATCAAATTTTTAAAAGTTTTTAATTTAAAAACTTTTAGATCAATTTGCACACATTTTATCGTATTACAAATAAATAACACCAAAGAGATCATAAACAAATTTACTGAATTAATTTAACAGTGTACTAAAGTTAATATCTTTTTCCCTTAAAATTTCTCGCACGCTTTAATTTGGAAACTAAATGCAAATTGGTTCAAAGTACTAAAATAAAAATTGAAAAGTGAGATACCAGGTACTACTATTTTTCTAATTGAACCCTAACTTTTTCTCAACATATATAGGATGTGGACACAACAAAATAGAAGTACAGAAGTCCAACTTTCAAAACTAAAGTTAAGTTCTCTATCTGATAACCACGAACGAATGAGTGGTACAAAACTTATCAAATCTAGGGTTTTAGGTCCGGCCAATTAAAACATAATTAGGTCGTAATTAGGTCGAATTTTTAGGGCAGGCCTGGCCGGGCTTAATTGGATCGTAGTTAGGTCGAGCGTGACGAGTAGAACTTTAAAATCATGGCTCTGAGCCTTTAGGGCTAAGGGCTATACAGGACCGGGCCGACATTAGTGCTCATGAGCTTAAGGACTTCGTATATGACTTTTGAGCCATAGGGCTAAATGTAGATCCCTATCTCCAAATTGGCAACAATGATCTAGACTAATTATTCAAGCCCCTAAACCCAACCACCATGATTAGTGGCGATAAAGACATCCACCAAAACCTCCATATTCACCTCCGTTGTACTATTGCGCGTTTTGTTAAAATATTTTGCACGAAAACAACGAGCACTACACGATAAGAACACGCCTTTTGCAATTAGTGCAAAAGGCGTACATACAAAATCAAATGGAAAACGAATTCACAAATTTACCAATTTGAAGAATTCTTTCGAGCGCTCTTTTTTTTTTATAAACTGGTTGAAACGGTTACAAAGGCGATACAGAGGACTTAGAGCTAGAGTTTAGCTGGGACCAGTTCTAACAACATTAACTTTGCGTAATAGCTAAATGGACAACTGCTCCGCTTGGCCTCACGCCTCGGATGGTGGACCCTCCAGCTGATCACTAGCAACATCATACTCGAAATACGTACGAACCCTATGCATACAGAAAACTAAGTGAAAACATCCATTGCTTTTGCGTCAACAACATCCAGAAGAGCACAAAAATACAGTCCTGAACGAATTCGACTGAAAAAGGCTCCCTTAAGCGGACACACTCACACTTAAAGAAAGAAACCAACAAACCGATATATACCGAAGAAAACACTCAAAAAGGACACTCACTACCACCAGATTTGACAATATACGAAAACCATCCAACTCCACCCACCGTCGTAAGCGTCGCTCAACTCCATCACCACCAGAAACGGAACCGCCACACCTTCCCCAACGTCGCGGCCAGAGCCACGACGCACACTCCTCCGGATTTGACTTACCCCATCATGATCAGATCTGAAAATCGCAGCCCACAAGGATGGCTACATCGCCGTAGCCAGAATCACGGATGTCGCCTCCTCCACTTGAGAATGAACAGCGCTCATACAAGAAAAGAACGGAGGTTTTTGAGCGCTCTTTTTTTTGAAGTATAAACGGCATAGAGGCTACAAACGGAAGTAGCTGCCCACGAAGGGCACCACGTCCAAGAAGGGCACGACAAACAAGTTGGCCGGCCGACCGCAGTGGCCGACACTACATAACCAAAGGAAACACCTCCGTGCCCTTCACGAGAGCAGGAGTCTAACTCATGAGACCTAAAAACTAAAACAACAACAGCTCAGACCTAAACGGCTGAGTGTACAACCCTCATAAGTGAATACAACACTTAGAGAGACTAAAACTAAACACAACTAAAACTCTAACACCAAACACTATATACATCAAAAGCCGCGACACCCAAAAATCCGAGCAGCCGCCACCCCACCACCATCACAACAGGCCAAACAGCAACAGCCCATGGCAAGAGCCAACACAGGCGCACCGCCCAGCCACCACCTTCACAGCAGGCCCAACTGATTCAGCAAGAACCGACCATCCAAGCAAATATTTACACAAAAATACAGTCACCCGACGGAGACCACCGCCCAGCCACCGGACAGCTGGCGCCGCACCGCCGTGCAGCCACCTAAATCGCCACCACCAGCATCCGCCATCTGTTGGAAATCCTACCCACGAGGAACAGGCCCCGGCGAGCGCCCTACGCAAGACCTAGGGCGATCGCACCAAGGCAACCCTCAAGGTCCTTTTTGGACTCTCGACGCCCCAGACCCCGCCTGTTGAGGTTCCTCGCACATCCGCACACAAGGGACCAGGCAAGAAGACCTCGACGGACACCCTGACCAAAGCCCTGACACGCCCAGTCGAAACACACTCACGCGAGGCGCATGGGGAAGTTCAACGGCTAGCTGGTCAAAGGAGATCCCCGCCATTGAATGCCCAGGCGTTACACAATCTCCCTATAGCCGTTGGGGACTCTTCGCCCTTGAAGAAGCCGGACTTGACCAAGGAAGAGCCGTTGGGCATGGGGCGTTACTCTTTGACTCATATGGTCCAAGAGTAACGCTCGCCATTGATGGGGCAAACGGCTAGTTCTTCATTCATAAGGCGGAAGACTATATAAGAAGCACAAGGCAACAACACTCGACATCAAATCATCTACCGAAGAGTTTATCTTTGATCATCAAGCTTATGTCGAGGGTAGCACCCTTTAGGGCCTAGATTATCCTCCCTACAAGGGGTAGTCTAGCGCATTGTGACCTTATTGTAGCGCACTCCACCATCGTATTTCCTTTCCACGCATTTCCAATACAATAAAGTCGTCCATCTTACTCACATCCACTATCATATTCATCCATTTGTTCCATCACCATTCAAGTACTTGCCCATACTTCTCATCTTCCGCTGCAACTCCATCTTTTGGGCAAGTTGTTAGATCAGATATCTAACACCATCCCCAACGCCAAACCCATCCCAGCAAAGCCAAAACCACACACCCCAAGCCATGGATAGCTCAGAGGTGGGGTGAGGCTTATGGAGATGGTGGAAGCGGGATTGGAGCAGGTGGATGTGGTGGATTAAATTGGAAAATTCAGAAAACGCACCAAGCTTCTTCGAGTTTATTTATTTTTATCGTACTTCAAGTTTCATTACGAACGCTATTAGAAGTTTTTATCTGGTATTCATCTTTTGAATTATCTTTATAATTATCATTGTCCATTGTTGCTTCTATCTTAACTTTGTAAATATATCTCACTTTTACTTTACTAGAAAAAGAATATATTGATCCCATAAATCTAAGTTATTACCAAATCTCTTTTATACATTTGTAATTTTGTATTGCTTTATGTCTTCATATATTCTCGCTATTTGAAAATAATAATTGGATATATTTTGCATTTTGCTTAATTTCGACTAATTCATTATCTTCTTTTTCTTTTCAGTTTACGAAACTTATTTTCAGTTTGCCCATTCTTTATTGAGCGCAACTAACGACATCTTAAGGTCATAAATTTTGGGCCAAATCGGTCAGCGCATATATGGGCTATGGCTGATCAATCTTGAGGGTCGTGAGCAAAACTACCTATTTATTATAATATGGGTTGGCGAGATTTTAGTTAACCTGAAATGGATTATCAGATCTAAGGCTTCGTTCGTTATTGTTAGGATCTGCAAACAGTAATGTGCTGAGAGAAAAACAAATGACTGATGTGGGGACATCAAAATTTGATACCTAATTATCACTACACTGTAACTATGTCTGCAGTCACTACCAAGTCAAGGTTTTCACTATTATGAACTTTCTAAACTGGATCAAATCCAATAATCTTATCAGGCTCCCCAACCCAATAGTTATAGTGTCATGATGCATAGACAAAAAAATGGACAAATTGATAATCTTTCAGAAATTAATTGAAAAAGTTAGATAAACATAAATAAGCATGTAATAAATGTGCAAACATTTATTTTATGGAGAAAATTTCAACCACCATGTGTGCAAAAATGAAAAAAAAAATACTTGTGTTTAATTCAATTCCTCGTCATTCGAGTAAGACTGAAAACATGTATATAAATATGACTAACTTACTAATAAACATGTATCTTTCAATCTCACAAAAAAACAATATGGTGAATGCCAAGGCTTCTGCGGTTGTTTTCATCTCCTTCCTCTTAATTTCAACTACAATCCCTCGTAAGTTTTTTAAATTTATTTCGACTCGAACGTATTTGACTGACGGGCTATTTTCATAGTAAATCAATATGTCATTTAGAAGTTAATTTGCAAATAAAGGTTGTATTGCATCTTTCAGTTACGCAAGGACAACCTCCAAAGATATGTGAGAATGATGACGATTGTATAATTCAGTGTGGAGTGCATTGTTGGGGTGAGAGTTGGTGCGAAAAAGGAATAATTTGCCATTGCTTGGGTTGCGGCAACAAGAGCAAGAGCAAATCCCTGTCTATTCAGGATTTCAACGATGAGAAAAAACAATCCGATATAAAAGAGTAATTTGTATTTACATTGAAAGTTTTGGAAAGTTGAAACATTAAATAAAACCTTGTGGTTCGTGTAATTGCATAATTAGGAATGCTTATTTTAAAATGCATGGTTGCAGAAGTGGAAGGGTCAACAATTAATTTTGCCAATAAGAAATTGGCCGTTAAAATTATGTCATCAAAGATCAAATCTACACACACACAAAAAAGACAGAATCCACACAAAAAATAAGTTATTGTTTTGCGAATTCCATCGTTCTTTTTTTCTTTTAATCCATTGAGCTTGTCCACTCTTGTCCACTCCATTGAGCTTGTCCGACAAGTTTGACTCAAACATCCTATGTCACTTATTGAATAGAACAAATAAATATATATTTAAGCGAATAAGGTCAACTAAGTGGCTGTAGTTTAGTGGTAAGAATTCCACGTTGTGGCCGTGGAGACCTGGGCTCGAATCCCAGCAGCCACATAATATTACTTCTTCTCTTTTTCAAATTTGCCATTTTTCAGTCTAGTATGATAAAAAAAAAATCTTTTTCAAATTACCCATTTGTCTGTTAAGGATTGCTTTCCTCGGCCACTTTACTCATGTATGTCCGACCAGGTATCCTCCACCACGTACAAAAATCGATCAAATTCACAGTCAGCTCAGCTAGTAGCAAAAAGAGAGCCCACAGCATACACAAACAGAAAATCTCATTTTAGTCAAAAAAAGGCATATAAAACGAGACTACACGGATGATACTGAAGCAGGAACTTTTGTACGCTTAACTGCACAATATCTCCCAAAAGGCATATCTTTGTGAAACCGGTAAATGACACGACGGAAAGGCCAAAATATGCTTATAGTTCTAGAAAAAATCAAAACTCAAATCGGTAGGATAATGAAAATAAAACCATCCCCAGTTCCGTCGCATCAACTGCTGGATCCATTTCCTGATCATTTCAAACCCGGCAAGAAACTTGTAAGAAAATGCGAACAAATTCTGAGCTTCGTTATCAGGAGCAGGAACTAGGTCCTGTAACCTTGATTTTGGAGATGCTGATTATCTTCAAGTAAACGGTCATACTCAAGAAGTAGATCTGCCGCTTGTTTTTGGAGAGAAGCCACGTGTACTTCAGCAGTCTCGAGCTTTTCATCCTTTACAGCAGAGTCCAACTCCATCTTCTTCAGTTTTGCTGTTATAGCTGAGATTTGTTCTTGAAGGGTATTGACTTGTTTTGAAGATTTCTCTTCTTGTACTTTTAGTTGGGCCCTTTCTTGTTCGAGTTTTCTGATTTCATCTCTCAGTGCTCCGGTTGAGCTTCTTAGAGTGTGCAGTTTTTGGAGGTAGTGGTGCATCCTGTCGATTAAGAATCCAAGGAAAAGAGTAAAGCCTGCACATTGAAGTAGAATGAGATCCCCATAATTACTTGTATAACGCAAGTGTTGGTATACTTCTTGAGAACCGGCTTTGCAGCCACGACAATTATATAAATTAACAGTTAAGTATGGAAAATTAGAGCTGCATTTTCTTAGTCTCTGCAAATTGCATTGCATTGCATCACGAACACTGATATTTTTACACTGAAAAACAACCGCAAGTCTCAGCTAAAAAATTATAAAGCAACGTAAATCAAACAATGAAATAAAATAAGATAATAGTGATGCCTGGCGCATGGTGTCTCACTACTCTTCACAAAACATAAGATGCGGAAAAAGATAATTGGTCAGGCAATCATTTACTGCTCTAAATGTGAGATTTCTGTATTTGACTGTAGTTTTATAATTTTCTACTCAGAATATGACCTCGGAATTTCTTAATAAGCTTATCTGTAAGCAGTTGGCATCCTCCTGTTTCCTGTTTTATGGACTAGACCTAGACCAACATCTCTGGAAGGCTGCGAGAAAACTCCTCAACAGCTCAACCATGTAAACCTTATTTTCGCTTGCCTCACTGAACCAATTCAGCGCCCACCGCACCGACCTTAATTAATGAGTACCCTTTTAAGGACTGGTCATATCGCCTTCTTTAATCATATTAATTTAGTAATCCTTAATCTACTACCTCAAGATCGACACTCAAATACTCAAATTAGTTATCTAGGCTAGATACTGCGTACATGTTACTAACCCTTTCATTAACAAAAGTCTAGCAGCTTTTAAGATAAATCGTCATAAATCATGATTCATGTCACATGGCTACAAACAAAAAGGTTTTGTTCCGTGCTAAAGTTAACTCGCTAGAGCACATTGATATAATGACACAAAACAGTAAGAGAAACCCCCTGCTAGCTATATGTATTCACCATGCCATGAAATTTCAACGCAATCTACTCCAAGTAAAATACAAGTACAATCAAGTCCAACATAAAAGGACGTTAAACTATATGTATTCTTTACCTGCGCAAAGCTGGATGCTAAAAGCGAGTAAATTAATAAAACTTCTCAAATAAGAAAAGCTCCAAATCGGTCTATACTCAATTTTAAGAAGAGAACGAATCATACCCATAAGTGAAGCCTCCAGCAGATGAGTCCTCCATAGAACTTGATCCATAGGAGACATGGTACCGAGCTTAGCACCCTTGTTCTGAATCTTCACAATGCTGATAACATTCGAAAGTAAAATCACAGACATGGTACAAGCAATAGTCTTCAAAGTAGCAGGACCTTTACCAATCTTAACTTGCTCCAGAAACTTCATGACCAGCTCCCTCAACGGACCAATTTTCACCAACAGAAGAAATGCCACAATCCCCTCTCCAAACAACACCAAAAACAACAATTGAATCATCTCGCTTCAAATTCAAACAATAAGATTTTCAAACTCCCGTCCACATAAAAATCCAATCTTTCTCTCAAATATCTGAACTTGGGTTCAAATCCTCATCATCTAAGCTCCGGAATTCAGCCAATCCACAACAATATGTGATCTTTCCTCAGATAAAACAAACCCATTTCATCCGCGGCTGTAACGGAATCTGGGGGTTGGATTCCGAACAATTTGGAAGCTAATTTGACTTCACTTTGACTGAAAGCGGACTGAAGTAGACTAATGGAGGTGGATGAGTGACTGAATTGTATGTTTAAGGACGCTTCAAAAACGGAATCCAACCTCGGAGAAAATGGGTTTATGGTACAAATTAGGGTTTGTAGATCTGCGGGTAAGCACAGTGTTGGGAATTTTTCGGATCAGTGGAGAAGTAAAAGCTTTGCAGAGTGTATGGGCCGGAGAAAGCTTTGTTTTGTGTAAAAGTATTCTTTAATTAATATGATAATTTTTTAATTTAAATTAATTAAAAGTACATGGTTTCATATTTAAATTTATAAATAAAGAGTAAAGATTATGTACAAAAACTACGAAGTATATTTTCAGTGCAAAATAGAAAGTCCGTCAAAATTCGGTTATAACTCGTCACCGAAAAATCAAAAGTACAATATAGTTCGTCACGAATAATTTATAATTCGTCACCAAAAAATTAAGCATAAACGAGATTTAATATCATTTATCCAAATGACCAAATCAATTACTGTAATTAGTTTCTATTTTTTACAAAATATGCCATTTGCAAACAGATCCTTTTTCTATAAATAAATAGTTCTGAATTGGTATTTAAAAAAGACTTCTCTAAACGTCATACAATTTATTATAGGGACAATTTAATCATTGCTCAACAATAACGGCACCATTTGATAAATTATTTTTGTTTAACCTCTAGCGTCAACTGAAAAAAGGGGCGACAATTTCAAAACATTTATAAACCGATAAATTATTGGATCAAACCCAAGAGAGCAATTGAGATCATACACCATGAGATGTTGTATTTTTTTAAAAATTTACTCTTTTTGAAGAGTAAGATATGATTAATTCCTAATGAGCAAGTAATCCAAAAAGGGAAAATGAATCTAAAAGCGTTTCGAGGGCTACTTCCTTCCCTAACATAAACTATTGATCCCTGAGTTCCAAGAATCTAAGATGATAAATTCTTAAAACATGGCCTAGAATGCAGAAGGATCAACTTTTGTTGACATCCTATCCAAGTCAAAACTCCCTTACCTCGAATCTCACCCTTTCAACATTGTTCGAGCATGATAAATATGTATTTGAGTCTGAGTTCGAGCATCTTAGTACTCAGTTCGTCTCGACTCGTTTGCAGCCCTACTTGGCTAGCTGGATTGGTACTCGGGCGAGTACCAAAGAGGTCTTTCTTGTACTAGGTCGAGTATTTAGGCCAATTCAGCTTGTTTTGTATCGAGGCTTCGATTATTCATCAAAGTTGGTCTTCAAGGTCTTGACTTTGATGGAGAGTCATTTTGCACCTGAAATGTGAGAATAAGGGTCAATGACATCGAAAAATGTCAAAAACAAAACAATGTCTTCATACATTGCGGCAATAAGACAAAAATTTGACTTATCAATATCCTAGTTAAGGGAAAGTCGCGGAGCACCCCAAGTGGAGATAGAAGATCGCATGTGCACCAATGAATAGGGTACGTGTAAATAACAAAGTATTGACAAAAGGAGAGCATGCAAAATTTCTACAGGTGAGTGGGAGTTTGTTGAGAATGTAGCGCTTGAAAAAATTATCACAAGTAGACTAGAGAAAAAAGAATTGATAACTTATATTGTATCACAAAATCATGACTCAAGTCTAAATTTTTAGATAATAAAAAGGTGTGATGAAATCCGATTAGCAAATTCTGATAATTTTGCGCCCAAAACAACCGGATAAGCTTTAAGACAAATAATTATAGTAAACTATATAACCATACATCAAGTAGTCATTTGGTTCATGACCATGAATTAAATGCTCGGAGGACCCGTTCCCTTATCTTTAGGCAAACTAGTAGGACATCACCTAAGGACGGAGAGAGTGACTGGTTCATTCACTTGTATTCGGATATTTTGCAGTTCATCGAATATGGTCAAATTAGTGTCTTTATTGACATGCAACTGCCGATTGAAGTCAAATGCTGACTGCTGGAGCTGGACGCTCTCTGGTCCACATAAAGTCTAAAGTCTCATATATGAAATTCACACTCTACAATCTAAATGGTTTCCCAAATGAATAAAGTATTTGATTAATCACATTATTGTGATAGGGGACTGATGTGTTGAAAATCTATTTATATTTTTGAAAACGTATGAACTTCGTCTGCATTTCTAAAAGTGTATGATCACGTTGTTTTGATGTTGACACGTATTTCACTTGTAACGTTAAATTTGTTGACTATGACTTTCGATAGATACAAGTTTTCAGTATGCAGTTGGGACACATTTTAATACCACATTCACTTGATCATGTACTTTTTAAAGTAAGCTATGGGTCGGGCCGATCTTGACCTTATTTTTAGGGCTTGAGATCAAATCGAGCGGACAATTAATTACTATTGCAAAGGTCGGGCCAACCTTCTCTAAAATACTTAGACCCTAGGGCCGAATATTGAAAGGGCTTACAAAGTCAGGTCGGGCCGACCCTCTATTTTAGGTCGAATTTAAGGCCTAAAAATTCAAATTTTAATAACAATAATTACAATAAAAAAAGCCAAATCAGTTATCATATACATGGTTCCACTGGCCTAGGGGAGCACTCGGTTGTAAGAATGAGGCATGATCTTTGCCATTGATCATATTGATCTAATGATTGAGATTTAAAAGTGTTGGTAGTGGGATTTTACTGTTTGCTTTTTACTGTTGGTAGTGGGTTTTACTATTTGCACCGTGGCGCGCGCACAATGCACGGGGGTTGATGGATGGATGAGATCGTGCCTCACGTTGCCTCATTCTTATTTGTCTTGCCTCATTTGAACGCTCATCCACTGACCTATGCTTAAACTAAACAATTTTATTATGAAGTTTTCCAAATATAAAAATATATGATGAAAGAATGTATTTTTTTGAAAAATATATATTAATAGTTTTTTTTTTGATGGGGCTTTGTTAGTAGTTAGTACCCGTTCGACGTTAGGAGGATTCGAACCAGAGAAGCCAGCTTGGGCCCTCCGGCGGGTTGCCTTCCACCAGGCTAAACCCCAATCCTCAGACAGTAAGTATGTCAGTGAGAGGGCTGAGAGAATAATATGCACGCTTGATCTTAAATACAAGGGAAGCACTATATATTCATATTGAAACATTTCCAATAAATGAGAGCATAATATGTCACCGTGATGTCTAAACGCTTGATTTTTTTATTACGACAATGTGTTCAACGAACTCGATCATCACTTTGCTGGACGCCTGATTTTTTTATTACAAGTCAAATTTCATTTTGTGCGACAATATGTTCAAATTGTCCGTGCACCACTTACATTTGTGTCCGAATATGTTTTTGATAAATTTAACATGTAAGTAAAATAGCCAACTGGGGTGGTAGCAGGTTGGTTAAGGAGTTCACCCTAATAGTTTGATTCTTATGCCCTGAGTTCGAGTTTCGGGGCGACCAATTTTATTCTTTCCTTTTCATTTTCCTCTTCTTTGTCACGCCTCGCACGTGGATGCTTCATACCGCCGAACGTGGCCTGCGCTTCAGAAGTGAAGAGATGTAGATGATAAAGTTCATATGCATTATAATGTTCCTAATTGTATCCACCCACTATAAAAAAAACATGTGAGTAAAATAAATAACTAAATTAGTAATAACTCTATATGGTGCTAACTAAGATCGTTTTTTTGTCATTCAATAACATCATGTTATCTCATTTATTCAATGAAACACATGAGAGGGCAATTTGTTTCTTATGTTTGCCCAATGATTGAATAACTCATTAAATATCCCCCAGTTAACTTTCAAGAATTACATCAATAATCTTCCAAACTCTTCCAATCAATTTGTTTCTTATGTTTGCCCAATGATTGAACCTGGTCGTCCTTGGTTCGCCGGCTCTGTCCCTGCTTTGCCGATCTTTTGAGCTGTCTTGCTCTCGCCCTCGTTGCTGGTTGTCAACGATGGTGGTTGGAGTCGGTTCGGGAGTTCGTATGAGTGGGGTTTTTCGAGAGTGTTGGCGTTGGAGGACGGCAGTCTGGGGATGTGTTCTGCTGTGCGTTTGTGTGTGGGTGTCGAGGTGGCTGCGGGTTGTGGTTGTGTTGGGCGTGTTGGCTGGTGTTGAGTGGTCGGAATGCAGCTCCAGTGGGCAGGTTGGCGATTGGTGTGGTGCCGGTGATCGTTTTGCTGTTTTGGTTGTTGTATATAGGTTGTTCTACGCTTTATGCGTAGCTATACGTTTAGTTTAGTTGTCGTTTTTTCTGTTGTTTTAGCTTTAGTTTAGCTGTTGTTTTAGTTGTAGGTGTAGTTTTGCTGGTAGGTTGCTTGGGCTGTGCGAGTTGCATTTGTGGCTGGTCTTTCTTTGGTAGCTGGTCCATCTCCTTTGGCGTGAGGCAAAGTGGAGTGTATTCTCCCAGCTAGCTAACTTGTTCTAGCTTCAAGTCCTCTTTGATGCCGTCTTTATGGAATCCAGGTGGGGTGCTACCTTCGACAGGCAGTTATGTTGTGACGCTCACTTGTGCAACCTTTGTTCAGTGGAAATGGGGTCACTGCTTCATCGCCTTTTCATCTATTTGGCCCTTTGGCATGCTGTCGACCTTGGAGCGCGAAGTTCATCAACCAGTGGCTGACTGCTTACGTACGCTTGGATTGTTTTTAGTGTTTAGATGTCCTGGTCCAGTGTTTGTTGTCTGTCAGTTTACTACTGTTGTTGTCTTCTTCTTCAGGTCTTTGTATGTCTCGTTGTTTATCAAAAAAAAAAAATTCCCATTTACATTTTCTAAAATCCCATTTCAGACCAAGATTGCATCACGAATTATGATCTTGGGCGGGAGAAAAATACATACGCGAGGGATGAATAATATTCTTACACAAAATTGATGAGAAATATGCTATTCGGGAGAAAACCCTTGACAATTTATCGAGAATTCAAGCCACTTAGATCAAGATTCTTTCTACGAGGAAGCGCTCAATTGAGAACCCTTAAAAACTCGAGAACCTGAGACCCCAAATCTCACAATTGGATCATGATGCATAATTGAATCTGCATGTGACACATGTCCAAAAAGCAAAGTAAAAAAGGTGGCTTTGACTTTGCATTAAATGCATCTTGGAAAATGCACATGGGACATGTGTCACCACCAAAATGCATCTTGCATTTTGGATGGTGAAGATTGAGATCTCAAGTTCTCGAAATTTAAAGGTGTACGAGTTGTGCGCGGATCGAAACAGCAATGACGAGCACAAAATATCGAAGAACAATGGCAAACGATATACCCTGGTTCGGCACCTCCTGTGCCTACTCCAGCAACCAAAACGAGAGCACTTTATTGAGCTTTGAACGAATTACACTTGAGGATTGTTACACGATGTTACAACGAATCAAAGAACGAAATCTTGCTAGCTAATTTCTACAAGAACGAAAAACCCCAATTCTGTCAGAAACCCTAGCTCAATTGAAGAAGACGAAGTGAGTTCACCAGGCACTCGGACTCAGCTTTTAAACCCGCTGCAAAACGACGATGTTGGACTCGCCAGCTGGACCAACGAACATAACAGCCTGCACGTGCTTCGCGCTCCAAATGCATATCACAAGAAACGACGTCGCATAGCCCTGTCCAGAAAACCCAGTTTGATCCCAAACTCAGATAAACCTCCCTGCACTTCAAACTGATCATTCCACACTGATTCAACCTCATACAACTTCCATAAACATCCAAGTACAAAGCTCAATAAACACATGCAATAACAAATGGAGGTCAAAACTTATAATCTCCACCTTGAGCTCACATTTGTTACTTCCAATCCTCTCTCGTTTGGCTCACCTGCTACTAACAATCCCATAACTGAATTAAGTCAAGGCATATCCTGAACCTATCCCAGTTGACAGGTTTGGTTAGCATGCCCGCAAGGTTTTCCTCAGTAGCAATCTTCTCAATGCATACTTCTCTAGACTCAATGATGTCCCTCACAAAATGCATTCTGATATCGATCTGCTTACTCCTCTCATAGAAAACCTGATGCTTGGACAAGTGAATTGCCCATTGATTGTCACAAAACACTTTAACACTGCTCTGCTCAAATCCCAGTTCACCTAGCAGACCCATTAACCATAATGCCTTCTTCACTGCTTCTGTAATGGCAATATACTCAGCCTCTGTGGTGGACAAAGCAACAACTGGCTGAAGAGTAGCCTTCCAACTGACTGCAGTACCAAAGACTGTAAACAATATGCCTGACTGTGACTTCCTTGTATCAATGCTAGCTGCATAATCTGAATCACAATATCCTGTTATCAGATCTGATTTATTTCCAGCTCCACCTTACACCAAGCCCTTTCCAGAACTACCATTCAGGTATCTCAAAATCCATTTGACTGCTTGCCAATGCTCTTTCCCTGCATTAGCCATAAACCTGCTCACCAGGCTAACTGAGTGGGCAAGGTCTGGCCTGGCACAAACCATAGAATACATCAGGCACCCAACTGCACTAGAATATGGAACCTCCTGCATTTGCCTCATATCTTCATCTGATTGAGGACTTTGACCTTTATGCAATCTGAAATGCTGAGCCATATGAGTTAAGACTGATTTTGAAGAACTCATGCCAAACTTTGAGATGACCTTTTCTATGTAGTCTTTCTGATTCAAGAACATATAACCTTTCTTTCTATCCCTTACAATCTTGCATACCAAGTATTTTCTGAGCTGACCCCAGATTTTTCATCTCAAATTCCGAGCTGAGCTGACCCTTCAATCTCTCTATTTTCTTCATACTCTTGCGGGCTATTAACATGTCATCAACATATAATAAAAGAAACACCCTTGTACTTGCTGACTGCTCCTTGCTCGCTGACTGCTCCTTGCTCACATAGATACAACAATCATAGGAAGACCTGCAGTAGCCTTGGGTAATCATAAACTCATCAAACCTCTTGTACCATAATATGGGAGACTGCTTTAGGCCATACAATGATTTCTTAAGTAAAAAAACCTTTTTTTATTTTTTTCCAACTACAAAACCATCTGGCTGTCTCATATAGATTGTTTCATCCAACTTCCCATGTAGAAAAGCTGTCTTTACATCCATCTGTTCCAGTTCTAAATCAAACTTTGCATCACCCTTATTGATCTGTGCTTCACAACTGGACTGAATATTTCAGTGAAATCCACACCCTCTTGCTGAGTAAAACCATTTGCTACAAGCCTAGCTTTCAACCTTGGTTTCTCAACTCCTGGTACGCCTTCTTTTCTCTTGAATATCCACTTACTACCAACCAGTTTCCGTCCCTTTGGTTTATCCACAAGATTCCAGGTCTCATTCTTCAATAATGAATCTTGCTCCTCATTCATCGCTTGAATCCATAGTTCCTTGTCAACTGATGATATAGTTTGCTGGTAAGAAGTAGGTTCATTATCTGACATTTCTGCAGTAATGTTGAAGGCAAAAGCCACCACATTATTCATTATCAGTCTTGGGTTTGGCTTTGGTACTCTCCTTTGTCTATCCCTTGCCAACATGTAATCACTTAGGTCCGTTTGTTGAGTATTCTGGTCTTCACCCTGAGCATCATTATTCTCCTCATCCTGGTCTACATTTTCTTCTATCTGATCTGCAGTATCTTCTACTAATGTCTCTTCAGGCTCCACCTCAATCAATAAACTCTTGTTGTTACTGTTCATTGTCACATTGTTCCCCTGCATCACAGTCTGATCTCCACCATGATTCTTATAAGGAAAAAATGTCCTCATTGAAAGTAACATCCCTGCTGATTATGGACTTTTTCCCTTCCTTGTCTAAACAGTAAACACCATAACTTGTATCCCTTAACTCCTTCAGGGTAACCCAGAAAAATACACTTAATGGATCTTGGTCCCAGCTTGTCTTGCTTAATGTGTGCATAGGCAGCACACCCAAACACCTTAAGCGTTTTGTAGTATTCTTCATGGTCTGACCACATCTGCATTGGTGTCTTAAAACTGATAGCAGAAGAGGGACATATGTTTATCAGGTAACAAGCTGTTGTAACTGCCTTAGCCCAGAAAACTTTGGGTAAACCTACCTGAATGGGCATGCATCTCACTCTCTCCAATATTGTTCTGTTATACCTCTCAGCAAGTCCATTTTACTGAGGGGTACCAGCAACAGTGTGACGCTTAGATATTCCAGCAGACTTGCAAAGATTAATAAACTCTGTAGATAGATACTCCAGTCCATTGTCACTCCTAAGTCTCTTGATCCTTTTTCCAGTTTGATTTTCAACCAAAGTCTTCCATTCCTGGTTTCTAACACACCAGACCTCAACTTCAAGATATAAACCCAAACTCTTCTTGTGTAGTCATCTATAAATGTAACAAAATACCTCCTCCCACCATGAGAGGGAACTCTAGATGGCCCCCAAAGATCAGAATGAATGTATTCATTTTTATCTGAAGTTCTATGTATTCCTTTACTAAAACTGACCTTACTTGATTTTCAAAAAATACAATTTTCACAGAAATCCAGCTTCCCAA
Organism: Rhodiola chrysanthemifolia; assembly: GCA_033675395.1. Classification (NCBI taxonomy): domain Eukaryota; kingdom Viridiplantae; phylum Streptophyta; class Magnoliopsida; order Saxifragales; family Crassulaceae; genus Rhodiola; species Rhodiola chrysanthemifolia. Next base: position 39,429,944 of record CM066204.1, read on the forward strand.
GAACTTGATCACCAAGACAACCAGAATCATACAGTTTCTTCAAGCCTAATTCACTAACATGACCCAACCTCAAATGCCACAATTTCACATTCTCATCCTCCTTATGAGATACAACATCCACTGAACCAACCACAGTATTTCCCATCAATACATACACACCATTAGCACTTCTCCCCTTCATCACAACCATAGACCCCAAAGAGATTTCATCACCCCTTTCTCAGCCTTAAACACATAACCAAGTTTATCTAAAGTACCTAAAGAAATTAAATTATGTTTAAGTTCAGGTACATACCTTACATCATGGAGAGTTATTACCTGGCCACAAGCTAGGTTGAGCTTGACAGTCCCTGCACCTTGCATCCTGCAGGCCTTGTCATTTCCCAGCAGGACCATCCCTCCATTTGTTGGTCTGAAGTCTTGAAGCCATGCCTTGTTAGGTGTCATATGATAGGAGCAACCACTGTCCATGATCCAGCCTTGTGTATTATCAGCCTCTGTCACTATCAGAACATCAGCACTTTCATAGCCCTCTTCCACACAAGCAGCTTCAGCCTTATCACCTTTGTGGGGATTCTGCTTTTTCCTCTCAGGGCAATCTCTGCTGAAATGTCCCTCCTTGTGACAGAAGAAACACTTGAGTTTCTTGGCTTCACCTTGTTGTGGAGGATTGTGTTGAGCCTTGGGTTTGAAGCTTCCCCTTTGTGCCTTCTTTGGAAACTCTTTTTATCAAATTTCCTTTGGACACTCAAGCCTTTAGCAGCTGCAGTTGAAGCACTCCCTTCTATCTGCTTTGACTTCAAGGTAGATATCACCTCTTCTAAGGACACAGACTCCCTTGCATACTTCATGGTCTCCACAAAAGAATGGTATGATGAAGGCGGGCATTAAGGATCATGATTGCCTGATCTTCATCATAAATCTTGGCTTCCAGATTTTCCAAGTCAAGAATAATTTTGGGAATTCATCTAAACTATCATCAGGTCTTTATCGTCACTAATCTTGAACCCAAACAATTTACCTTTGAGGTAGACTTTGTTTGTGAGCGATTTGGTCATGTACAAAGACTCAAACTTCAGCCACACCTTCGCTGATGTCTTCTCCTTCGCCACCTCTCGAAGTACTTTATCACCCAAGTGGAGAATTATGGTGTTGTAGGCCAGTTCCTTCGCTTCATCAATCTCATCCTGCGTCATCGTCGCCGGGAAGTCCTTCTCACCATCCAGAGCCTTCACGAGCTTCATTTGAACAAGGATTGCTCGCATTCGTTGATGCCAGAGACTGAAGTCGCCTTTCCCATCAAATCGATCGATTTCATTCTTCATCGGACCCATCACTGCACTGCAAGCTCTTGATACCAATTGTACAAGTTGTGCGCGGATCGAAACAGTAATGACGAGCACAAAATATCGAAGAACAATGACAAAACGATATACCCTGGTTTGACACCTCCTGTGCCTACTCCAGCAACCAAAACGAGAGCACTTTATTGAGCTTTGAACGAATTACACTTGAGGATTGTTACACGATGTTACAACGAATCAAAGAACGAAACCTTGCTAGCTTATTTCTACCAGAACGAAAAACCCCAATTCTGTCTGAAACCCTAGCTCAATTGAAGAAGACGAAGTGAGTTCACCAGGCGCTCGGACTCAGCTTTTAAACCCGCTACAAAACGACGACGTTGGACTCGCCAGCTGGACCAACGAACATAACGGCCTGCACGTGGCTGGCACGTGCTTCGCGCTCCAAATGCATATCACAAGAAACGACGTCGCATAGTCCTGTCCAGAAAATCCAGTTTGATCCCAAACTCAGATAAACCTCCCTGCACTTCAAACTGATCATTCCACACTGATTCAACCTCATACAATTTCCATAAACATCCAAGTACAAAGCTCAATAAACACAGGCAATAATAAATGGAGGTCAAAACTTATAAAAGAGATTCTCATTTGAGCGCTCTCTCTTTCTACGTTTGTTTATAAATTTAAATAACATAAATTATATATTTCCACATTTCATGGAAAGCCCTCCATGAATTTTCAAGTAAAACTTTTAATCTTGCGGCTACATTGGAAATATCTGAAAAGAAAGAACAAAATTGGTTGAGAGAAAAAGATGAAGTAAAATGTTAAAGAAAGAGTGTGATGGAGACACATGAAGCCCTCAGGAAACGTGCACATACTACTTGCTAAAAGTTATTACAGTTGGGCGAATTCGGGGCCATGGAGATTGAAAGGGAAGGAGGTAGAGAAGAAGAAGAAGGCAGAATGGTCAAATCTGACCTGTGCATCCAGTCAAAGGGGTCTTAAGGCCTCTTGTTTCTTTAAATCTGGTCAAGCAGCTCTTCCTTTCTCTCTTCTCCCTCTCTCTATTTCAAAGCCTCATCTTTTTTTATTTCTCTACACTTTTACCTGGTGGTTGGGCTGTGTTTTTGAGTAAAAAAGGTTTGATCTTGGTTGAAGAAGAGGCCTTGTTTTGGAGTCTGATTTTCAGGGTTTTGATACTCACTTGATGGCTGTAAGTTGTTATATGTTTTTGGGTTCAATCTGACGTGGATCTGCTTGTTTTAAAAGAGGGTTTTTATTTGGGGGAGTGATGATGTTGGTCTATTACTTTCTGCTGGAATTGAATTTCATTGCTCATTTGGTGGAGTGATGATGTTGGTCTATTACTTTCTCTGCTGGAATTGAATTTCATTGCTTATTTGGTGGAATCTTGGACCTTTAGATGCTGATTTGAGTTGGTATGATTAAGGCTTGTGAGCTTTTTGATGGGCTAAGTGATGTTATCACTTTATGTCGTTCTCCATGATTCTGTTTGCTTTACTAGCTTAATTTGGTTTCTTGCTAGTTTCTGATGACATTTGAAGGCTTATAACATCGGAAACCTCTTCGATTTTGCTTATGATGTACCAGTGTTAAAATTTCGGTAAAGGAGAATTTTTGGCTTCTTGATCTTTTGATCTGGCTTAGAAAGTTGAACCTGCTCCTATGGATATTGGATAGCAACGCTAAATAGTAGCTGGGGTAGAAATATGTGGAGTGTGCTGATATTGGTTCTGATCTTAACCTATTGATCTGTGTTTGGGGCCGTGGAGATGTAGGACGCAGCTGTGGCATATTACTTGTCTTGACGTTCATTTACACCAATTATTTATGTACATCTTTGTTATTGAAAACTGTTGTCTCCATTGTTCTGCAGCTGCGTTGATGTGTAATTATCTATTTAGCTTTTGGGAGCTTGAACGGTTACTTAAAATAAAGTTGTGAATTGTGATAACTGATAGCTCACTTTGATGATTTTGTTACTTGTGCGTCAGACATGCTTATGCAATGCCAATTAGATGTTTCGAAACTTTTAGACCCATGTTCCTCTGAATAAACGGTTAAACTTTAATGTGATTATAGATGGCGTTGTTTTGTCTGACTGGAAATAATTTAAACTTATTGACAGAGACCTCACGTACCTCAATTTGGGAAATGGGACGCTGAGGAAAATGTCCCTTACACGGTTTACTTCGAAAAGGCACGTGAAGGACGAGGCGGAGGCAGGATGATAAACCCAAATGATCCACAAGAGAATCCAGAAGCATTTGGCAGCCCTGCACTTCCTACCAGAACACAAACTGAAGAAGACAAGCCAGTTAGACCTACACACGAGCGCAGACCAAGCAGAGAAGATCACGACCTGAAAGAAGGCAATGTTGGACGCAGAGCAGATGGGCCTGCTCAATACCAGGGAAACCAAGTAGCTGGTGAGGGCAATAGGAGGCCGTCGAGAACAAGTGTTGGGTCTGAACAAAGCATCGATCGCTCACCTCTCCATCCTCATTATCAAGCTAAGATAACAGGACGAGGCAGTGGGTCACCATCCTGGGAAGGGAAAGGCTCTGCGGGTCATGGTACTCCTGGGAGGTCCCGTCTAAGAGCCCGTGATGATGACGTAAGTACTTTTTATTTATTCACTTAAAAATCCACCCTCAATTTTTTTTTCTGCGGCATAAACTAAAATCTCTTCTTCTGATAACTAACAATCTGTCATTTTGGGCTCAGATTGATAAAGGTGCTGCTGTCCCCAAATTTGGCGAGTGGGACGAGGCCAACCCCGCCTCAGCAGATGGTTTTACACACATCTTTAACAAGGTGCGCGAGGAAAGGCACACCGGGACACCCAACATCTCCACCGAAACTCATGATTACAGCGGATCCAATTACAACAATGGTCATCAAAAGGCCAAGGTACATACACCTCAAATTCTCATTCCCACAAATCTACACTTCACCATTTCCAGCCGCAATATTCAATCTAACACTGCTTATTTCAATTTCCCAATTCAGAGTTGCTGTTTTCCATGGGGCAAATGAAGAAAATATTTTTCTACGGAGTGTAAACGGTAAATACTTCTCAAGGCCTCTACTACCGTACCGTGTACTGAAAACTTATATAGAGAACAATGTTGATCTCTGTGCGTGGCTGTTATTGTGACAATTTATCATTCTGTTATGAATATTGTCATAATATATCGGATGACCTTTAGCTTTTCATAATCCAATGTCCCTTAGTCTTTTATGTATTCAATTTATTCCCCTATAATTATTTCCAGTTTATCCTTGTACTCCCAATATAAAGGGATCATGTGTAAAGGATTATTAACATCAATGAAATAAAAAATACTCTTTCTTCTATACTTTCCTTTATTCACATATTCATGTTCTTCTTCTACCTTTGAATTTCTTGTCCATATCCATAATTTTCACAACACGTTATCAGCATGATTTCTCTACGAATTTCTTCCTCCATTTTTTCATTGTGATGCAATGATGGCAACATTGAGTCCGAATTCGGGAAACTCTTAAAAGCCTAGCATTCGGGAAAATTACATTTCCCTTCTCTATTCATATGTGATGATTAATTTCATGTATAACTTTTGATATTGTTATCTTGGCATGCTAAATTTTGTTTATGGCTAAATCATGTTCTATTCATATCATCTATTCTTTTTCACTTATATCTATAACATGCTAAACGTTATATGTCAAAAAAAATTGATTTTCTTTTAAGTTTATAAAACATGCTTATTTTCATGTTCTATGTCATGCCACTAGTACTGAAACACTTTTAGACAATGCTTCTTTGGACCATTAGACAGCGCTTCACCAAGCGTTGTCTATTCGACCGCTTTCTTATGTCGAGCCTTTAGACAACGCTTCAAATATAAGCGATGTCTAAAGTGTCGATATAAGATAACGCTTATATGGGCACAAGCGCTGTCTTTTGTATCACTAAAGACAACGCTTGAACTCGAAGCGCTGTCTTATGTTTCACTAAAGACAACGCTCAAACTCGAAGCGATGTTGAAAGTGTCACTTAAGACATCGCTTTAACATGAAGCGAAGTCGAGTTTGTCACTTAAGACATCGCTGCATGCGTAAGCGCTGTCTATAATTTCAAAGAAAAGCGCAGGTTTTCTGAAATACATACAATTCCCCCTGCACAATCAAAACCAAAACCTAATACATGTGCTGCTGAACCATAAATACAACAATTACATTTGGTGAACAAAAAATTACATTCATCGCTGAAAATTACAACACATTTGAATTCATACATGTTCAAATGTTTCGATACTTGACACGTTTTAGTCTTACAAACAACATTCGAGCATAATACAAAATGTTTATACCAGATTATATACTTGCCGCACGTAAGTAAACAACCCAGTTGCAAAGTCATCCCTCATGCCATCTAGCACGTCGTTATCATATGATTGTCGGCCTCTAGGGAAACACTGAAAACAATATCATAGTTTATAGACACCTAAATTAATTAGTAATGATCAATCAAGTCTCGGAATATACTTACTTGTCTGATGTCGTCCTCAAGCGATCCATTGGTAGCTTGAACGAATTTGATTATGTCGCGAATGTATTGCAAGACATAGTAGCCACACACTTCACTCGGTATCGGCTATTTCGGGCACTGAAATAAGAATTGAGTTAAATCACACGAAACATATTAACTATGGAATATAAAATTTTAAAACAATTGTTATTTGTTAAGTCAATAACGTCACAAGCTTCCACTCTATTTTCGAATCATGGATGTTGAAGTACATACTCATGATCCTACAACATTAAAATAATATCAGTAAGTTGTAGCACGTGTAGTAATGCTAACTAAAAATGGACTAGCATAGTTCTCACGTGTTCACAAAATTCGTTGCGTCGGGCACCAGTTGTCTACCTGCAATTACACAAGACATCATTTATTTAAATCTAAAAATTTTGTGATTCAATAGGTATACAAATAAAAGTAAAACTACCGATGTAGCTTCTGAATGCTGTCCCTACTTCATCGGCAATAGTTCCATCGGGCTCTAGCGTGACCGGCTCCTTAGTGTCATCCTTATGCTTCTTGATTAATTTGTTCATATAGCTTGGCCCCCTTGTCTTACGAGATGATGAAGAGCCGCCCTCCTCGCTACCTGAGTGAACCATCATCCTGCAATTAAACAACAAATGCATAAGATTCACATCCTGCAATTATTATAACCATATCAATCAAATCGTCATTTCCCATTCCGTATTAATATCATCCATTTGTGGGGGAAAAAACTTGAGGTGCATCGTTTCGTGGTTCGGTCTCACCGTGCATACGCCATACTTTGTAATTGGGATTGATACCGCTAAACAATAGGTGGTTTATCAATTCACCGACTTTAACTTTTTTATTATTCCAACAACTCATGCACGGACAGTGAACGTATTCGGACCCATTTTGTACCGCAAATGACCTCGCGAAACTACAAAAACTATGAATTCCTTGCTCTTATTCATCTGTTAGACGGTTAACTTACATCCACGCTCGGTCCATTGTCATCACACTATATGTATAGTGTTGAATAAATTGCAACCTATGTTTTTTTTGAACAAAAATAAAACGAAAAATGAGAAATTCGTGCGTAAATTAAAGTTTCACAAGCAAATATGTTTACAATCTCAAGTACATATAATATGCTACCAACTTCTTCCATCATGTTGCATCGATTTCATTCCAATCATTAAACATAAGAAAATATAATTAGTTCAACTACATATATAAACCAAATTAAGTGCTACATTAGTATATGACAAACGATCAAAATTATGTATAAGTAGCAACATAACAAATTTCATGACACTTTCGATCACTCAGAGGCAAACAATTAAATACTGACACAAGTAACTTACTTAGGTCACAAGGAGAATATCTCTTAGAAGACCGGGGTGAATGACCACACTTGGCTCCTTCTTCTGTGCTATATGTTCACGTAATAGAAGAAAATTAATGCAGTTCAACACGCATGTCACAACCCGATAAATGAGCCGAGACCGGCGCTTGACACTTATGTCAAATGCCAAGCAAGCCTCTATACCGGTCTAACAAATATTGATAAATTATTCGTAAAAGAGATTCATACAACTAAGTAGTAATATAATACAGCGGGAATAAAATAACACATCTAAGATCCTGCTCAAGTACCACGGAGCAATATTCTAAAGCGGAAGAAAGAAATAGCTGCAAGGACTCCAATGAGGGGACTAGTTGGATGACACCATACTTGAACAACTCTCGAACCAAGATGTACGAAAGCTCCCAAATTAGCGGTTCACTTGTCTGAAAATTTAGGGGAAATAAGGGGGGAGTCGGGAGACTCAGTAAGTAAATAATATATTCTATTACCATGGGTTTATCAAATATGTCTTTCCTTATTACGTAACAAGATTCAACTTTAAATGAAATATAGAATGCACATAAATTGATAAATGCATGAATGCACATAAATTAATGAATGCATGAATGCACGATGATGCACATGTGGGCTATGTTATAGACCGGTCAGGCTTTATGCCCTATAGACTACATGGACCGCCCATCTGTAACATATCAAACAATGGACATATTACAGACCGGTCAGGCTTTATGCCCTATAGACTACCTGGACCGCCCATCTGTAACATATCAAACGGTGGGCACATTACAGGACGGTCAGGCTTTATGCCCTATAGACTACCTGGATCGCCCATCTGTAATCCCAAATGCAGTACTGGGCCGTTACGTCTCGCCGTCACCTCAGTACTCATATCCCATATCATGTCCATGATGATGCATATCGTGTATGCAAGTGATGTGTATGCAATAATGCACATATCCATATCACAATATTCACCAACTGTTGTCTCACACATATAAATCATTAATAGCAAATATACGTTCTTAACTGGGTATAACCTTTAATAAATAATTAATCGATACGATAATAAAATATATTATAAACTTACCTGTAACACGCTCGATCAAAGACTCTCGAATGCACCTTTATGATTACTTCGCTCAATCAACTGCAAACAAGTAGAAGGATACCTAATCAACTTCACCATCACATGCTTAGTTTCCATCTCAAATCACACCCTCACCGAGTCATTCACAATGCTTCTTTTGACAATAATTTACTCCTCAACTGAACCACGCCGTTACCAATCTCTACTCTTGATACACACTCAACAAGAAAATACATTGAAAATACTCACCAAATGTTCCACGAGTAGTAGAAGGTCACAAATCGGCCAAGATCAATCTCCGATTGCTTCCAATATTGCTTGCTGCTAAGGCACTTGTACCAATCCTGTTTTTATTTGATTGCCTTTTGTTTTGTTTTGCTGGCAAGATTTTAAGCAACTCTTCTCCCTTAGTGCCCAGCGATCCACTGCCTATGCCAATTAGACCACTTCACTGGTGGTTCGCCGCCTTCACATGAAGTTTCAGATTTGCCTAAACTTGCCTTGTTTCCCCTGTCGGCCACTTCTCTCCTTTGAATTCGTAAATTAAGTTTACACGAACATAATGGGACCCATTGGAAACCAGATGATCCTTGCCTGTGATGCTTGTTCTATTTCCAAATCAACCTAAAACAAGGCTTATCAGCCGATTCCAGCCTTGGGATTTCCTTCTGCCGCCACCAAAGCCCCAAAAGCTAAGCCACCTCAAGCTTGTTCTACAATTGCCGGACGCCTACTCCTCTTCTTTCTGTTTCCTCCGAACTGCACCTCGTCGCAGTTGGCTTCACTTCACGCGTCGGATTTCTCAATTGTTGAATTTTTGATCATCTGATGTATGAATGCATCATTTAGGAAACCGACTGAGTTTTCTCGAACCATCTCCATTGTTTTATATTTTATTTATTTATTTTTATTTTTTATTCTCGGGGTAACTATGGAAATATATATTGGGGTATAACAGTGCATCCACAACCATGAAACGAATAAATCAAGCAAAAACACTGATGGATATACCTTAAGACAACGATCAGAACGATACAATCTCTTTCTCGGAGCGGGAGCAAGAACACAGATCGAACAAGATTATTCTATATAAATTGACAACAATTCATGTAAGCATATACTCAATAACCCAAAGGTTCAGAAAAAAAACCAATCGGGAATGAAAACTTTGTACAAGTCAGTACCGAAGCTGAAACAACTCGGGACGAAGCAGGGGAGCGCTAGGTTCATAGAAGCTGAAATCAACTCCGGAACAAGCGGTGGAGTGCTAGGTTCGCAGAAGCTGAAATCAACCGAAGCGAAGATGAATACAAAACTCAACCCTAACTAACATGCAGACAAGAATCGCAACCCTAAATTGAAACTGGGACGGAGATGATGAACACAAATAAAAATCGCAAGCCAAAATCGACATACCTGAGCGAAGAATGTGAGAGAGATTCAAGGCGGGCGAAGACGGCAGTAAGAATTTGAAGGCGAGGTAAGTCAGTCTGAGTAAGATTTTCGAGTAAATCTAGTTTTTAGATATACAAAAGACAACACTTCATCTATAGGCACTGTTTAAAGTACACATAAGACAACGCTTACTGATGCAGTGCTGTCTTATGTCTCACTTTAGACAGCGCCTCATGCGGAGCGCTGTCTTATATCTGACTTTAGACAGCGCTTACTGATGAAGCGTTGTCTTATGTGTACTTTAGACATCGCCTCTACATAAGCGATGTCTAAAGTCTCCCTAAGGCAGCGCTTGATCCATAAGCGCTGCCTAAAGTGCACATATGACAGCGCATATGGGTAAAGCGATGTCTATAGGCCAGTTTTTTTTATAAAGACAGCGCTTATAAGAAGCGTTGTCTAAAGGCTCAACTGTACTAGTGTGCATATGTAATTTACATGTGACTAATGTTTATTTTATTACTTCGTTTCATTTTATTATTTGAAATCAATTCATCCATATATATATTGGCAATGTCAATTTTATGAACTCGAGTTCAATACTCTTGAGCATGAAAATGATTATTCGGCGTTGATTATTAATATTGAAATCAGCCTAAGTGTCATGTATCTTTAAGATACACTACTACAGACATGACATTATGCAACGGTTCTGAGGACCATTATGCAACGGTTCCTCATCCGTTGCATAATCTACCGTTGCATAATGTCATGACATTATGCAACGGTTTTGAGTAGAGAACAGTTGCATAATGTACGGAAAAATTCTGGCATATTTTGGTTGTTTTATAGCTCAAATCCACCTGAAAAATTAAACACAAATTGCAAACAAATGTAATTCTCTGTTACTCATTTTCCAAACATAAAAATACTTTCATTTCACTCAAAATACAACCATTCATTACACCATTCATACAACTTCACATAACAATCAAATGTAAACACTACAATAATTTATCTTGTCAAATGATCATGTTCAAACAAGTAGTCGTGCAAGTAGCCGACGATGTCATCTTGACTTTGGGAGGCGCTTTTTCCTTTCAGAAGAGGGAAGGTTGAGGCATGTTCAGATCCGACTTCAGAGATGCCTGAACCTTGGGACCGAATATCACTCGGAATACTATTTCGTAATTCTCCTGTCACCTGATCTTAACGTTCAGCCAAGGCTCTGTACATTCTGTAGAATTCCTCAACATGAGCAACTAATTCCGGCCTTCTTTGATAATACACCTCGGCACTTTTGGCAAAAGAGTCTCCATCTTCATCAATTAGTTTCAACATCCGCTTCACACTGTGCCCTAATATAATAGTCACAACAGCATACAAAGGAAATAGCAAAACTCAGTAGGTTATAGTAAGTCATAAAATTGCCGATACAAAGTAGGTACAGTTGGGATTCTGAATATGCTACAGACAATACTGAGCGGTTCAAAAACTTCAAACTGATTTGAGCTTGCAGTGGGACTTTAAGCCCACTTGTTCTACTGATTAACTACCATTGTTTTAGTTCCGAGTATCCGTGTAGAACCCAAATAAAGAATCAAAAGGTAACAACCAAGAGTATATTGATAATTGTAAGCTCTACTTTAAGAACTTCCCTACTTCAAGAAGAGAGCGGCAACTTGAGGAACAAGGTAACTTGTAAGTTAATCTTACCATGCTTGGAGTGATAAAAAGTAATAGAAGTTCAGGCCATGGCCAGCCAGTTGGACTTTTTGGGGCTAATGTGACTATCCCACCACCATGAGTGCGACTTCTTTGACTCCATTCTTCTCATTTGCTTCTGGGTGTTCGCCTGAAACATGAGACAACAAGCATTTACCAATCAGTGCCAGTGAAAATACAATGTTTCTGAAAATACATTATCACAGTTGGTTCTGCTACTCCCAAAATTAATAGAGGCTGCCCACCCAAAATCGAATGGATGTTTCCACACAAGGCGGTAGAGGCAAGAGTTTCAACCGTGCTTAAGCTTCCATCTGAGCAGTAATGTCAAATTCTTATTCAAAATCAGCACATGAATATTAATCATGCTTTCCAATGGATGCACAAGAAAAGTCATCAATATCAATAGAGTCACCTGTTTCCCTACTCGATTGTTCCCCAAATTCAATAATAGGCAGAGCAGAAGCGAAGAAAACCAAATCCACAAAACAAATTCGTCCAGCCCAACCATATCAATCCACAAACAAATTCGATTCAATTACTACAAACAGTCACGCAACGGAGACAGCCATACCGGATACGCGTACTGAGGGCGACGAGGACGACGGAGGCAAGTGTCGACAAGGGCGACTGAGCAAGCGGACCGAAGCGAACAGGCGACGCGAGCAGGCTGACTGAAGCGAGTAGGCGGGCGACGATGACAACGGAGGCAGGCGAGCAGACGGACTGAAGCGAGCAGCAGGCGGACTGACAAAATTTCAAATAAAACCTAAGTCTTTGTTCACTTTATGCAACGATTTCTTCACAACCGTTGCTTAATCTTAACACATAGGCATCGGTTCAGTTTAAACCGTTGCATAAAAGACTCATTATGCATCGGTTAAATTGAACCGTTGCATAAGGTCACTATATGCAACGGTTCAGTAAAAATTGTACGATTTGAAGTGATGTACGATCATTAAAAGGCAATGATATAACACTTGATTTTATTATATACACTTGCAATTGCAAGATTATAAAAATTGTACGCGAGTATAATTTTGCAATGTTACGAATCACTTCACAACTGAAGTTATGCGATGAAAATATCATGATAAAATGATGAAGAAAAAAATATCATTGGGGTCGTACTTGTCGTACTTCCAAACACATTTATTTTTTATTAAGGCTATGTGAAAGCAAAATGTGTTAACATAAATTCCGCTGAATAAGTGATTATCCTAAGGATATCAACCATTTGGGCCTACATAAATCTCATCCATTTGGATGTTAGAGATTAAATTTTAAAAGAGGCCAATGGAGAATTTGACAAGTTAATCAGTGATGGAAGACGACACAAGAGATGATGTCATACTTATGAATATCAAATTTAAAGTATTTGGATTTCCATATTTTATGCTTTATTTCTCTTCCAAATAAAAGTATTTCTACTTTTATGTATTTGTCTTTTGATGAGACACGAATATTATCATTCAAATTAAGATGAAGATGATGGTCTATCGTTATGTTTAGCGAATAGTGCAACAACACATACAATTCTGAGAGATTGAATATATTTTTCGCATCTTAAATTAGCTAGCTAATGTTAATACAATATCTGGTGCATCAAGTCTTATTGAAGGCTATGAAAAAGTCCAAATAGTGTTACCAAATGGTACACGATTTATCATTGATGATGCAATGTTCTCAACCAGGTCAAAAAGAAACCTATTGAGTGTCAAAGATATACGTCGAAATGGTTATCATGTTGAGACGACAAATGAAAATGACGTTGAATATTTATATATCACGTCAATGGTCTCAGGAATGAAAAAAGTGATGGAAAAACTTCCATCATACAACTCTGGATTATATTATACTTTCATAAATCCATTTGAATCATATATGGTGATAAACTAGAATTAAATAGATCCGAAAAACTTTATAATATGGCATGATCGATTAGGCCATCCGGGTTCAATAATGATGCGAAGAATCATTGAAAATTCACATGGACATTCATTAAAAAGTAAAAATATTCTCTTGTCCAAAGATCTCTCATGTGTTGCTTGTTTTCAAGGAAAACTGATTACAAGACCATCTCCACTGAAAGTTGAGACTGAATGTCCAACATTTTTAGAACGGATTCAATGAGATATATGTGGACCATTTCCCCATCAAGCGGACCATTTTGTACTTTATGGTACTTATTGATGCATAGATCCGTTGGTCGCATATTTGTTTATTATCCACTCGTAATATGGCATTTGGAAGGTTGCTTGCTCAAATTATTAAATTACGAGCGCAATTTCCAGAACATACAATTAAGAACATTCGTATGGATAATGCGGGAGAATTTACATCTCAGTCTTTTAATGATTATTGTATGTCAACTGGAATTATAATTGAACATCTGGTTGCTCATGTTCATACTCAAAATGGTCTAGCAGAATCTTTTATCAAGAGACTAAAATTGATAGCTAGACCATTACTTATGCGATCTAAATTGCCAAGTTCTTCTTGAGGACATGCAATTTTGCATGATGCATCACTAATTCGTATAAGGCCAACTGCAAATAATAAATATTCCCCTTTGTAACTTGTTAGTGGTCAAGAACCAAATATCTCTCATTTAAGAGTTTTTGGGGTGTGCAGTCTATGTTCCAATATCTCCGCCCCCAACGTACTAAAATGGGACCCCAAAGAAGATTGGGGATTTACATGGGATTTGAATCTGCATCAATTATTAAATTTTTGAAACCTATGAAAGGTGACATATTTAAGGCACGATTTGGCGACTGTCAATTCGATGAGACAAGTTTCCCTGCATTAGGGGGAGATAAAATAAAGTCTGAAAAAAGACAAGTAATATCTTGGAATGCAGAGTCATTGTCTCATTTTGATCCACGTACAAATCAATGTGAACTAGAAGTTCAAAAGATTATCCACTTGCAAAAGGTTGCAAGCACATTGCCAGATGCATTTACTAGTGTTAAGACAGTGACCAAGTCACATATACCAGTTGTTAATGCTCCTTGCAAAATAAATCTTCCTGATGAAGATATCGAAAGTAAACTGGCAAGTGAGTCTAAAGCACGACAGAAACGTGGTAGACCAATTGGGTCCAAGGATAAAAATCCTAGAAAAAGAAAGGTTCAGATAACCAAATTAATGCATCAACCACTATTCCAAAAGAAAATGATATGAATCATGAAGAGACTTCTTTGAAAGATAATGAGATACCTGAAACTGATGACAATGAAGAAATTTTGATCAATTTTGTCATTTCAGGGAAAATAAGGAATAGAAAAGAAATTCTAATGGATAATATATTCGTCTATTCTATGGCTCTAGATATTACCGAATAAAATGAGGATCATGAGCCAAGATCGGTTAATGAATGCCGACGAAGAAATGATTAGCCAAAAACAAAATGGAAAAGTGTTATCGAGGCAGAGAATTGAATTCACTTGAAAAACGCCAAGTCTTTGGAAAAATTTTCCTAACACCGAGAATGTCAAACCTGTTGGTTATAAATGAATATTTGTGCGCAAACGAAATGAGAAAAATGAAGTCGTTAGATATAAAGAACGACTTGCAGCACAAGGCTTCTCGCAAAGACCAGACATTGATTATGAAGAGACATATTCACCGGTCATGGATGCAATAACATTCAGCTCCAAATGCATTTAATGGATGTCGTGACATCCTATTTATATGGGTCACTTTATAATGACATTTATATTAAAATTCCTGAAGGGTTAAAATTACCTGAAGCATGTAGCTCAAAACCACGGGAAATGTACTCAATAAAATTGCAAAGATCATTATATGGATTAAAACAATCTGGTCGAATATGGTACAATCGTCTAAGTGAATATCTTTTGAAAGAGGGATACATCAACAATGCAATTTGCTCATGTGTTTTTATTAAAAGGAAACTGAATTTTCTATTATCGCATATTCATGTTCTTCTTCTACCTTTGAATTTATTGTCCATATCCATAATTTTCACAACACATTCTATATTTTTACAGACATCCATCATAATAATTTTGACTTTCATATTCATGATAAAAGAAACAGAGATTACATATAAAGGTAGAGGTTTTGTTAACAAAGATACTTAAAAGCTTTAAAGGTTAAATTTCTTGGTACAAGGTCACACAGAACCAGACATTTTATACCTGTTCTTATAGAACAAATTCAGGACTACAATCTACACCTAACATAACCTTGGCCATCATCAGAATGTCAGATCCCCCACAATTGAAATGTACCAGAGCGAATTAACTAGCAACAAGCATTGCGAGCTCGAAATTCACACATTGTTATTTGTTGGTCTACTGGGAGCAGATGGAATCACAGTGATATGCCTCAAAGGATTCTCAACATCCCTTCCACCAGCATGTTCAACAAACTTGGTAGGTGAAAATGAGCAACCATGGCAGACACAGACAATGCAAACCTCCTCCTTCGTGTACCGATACAAGAACCCCCTCACAGTTTTCCCTTCTGGACCAGTCCCAGTAGTTGAAACACAAGGCATTTGAGCCAGAGGAAGGGACGGTAGTGCAGGCCTCTCCGTGCCTTCTTTTCGCTCCATCAAGGACTGGCTGGTTACATTCTTATCACTTACATTCCCTATAACTGCAGCCGGTGCCGAAATACCTAATGTCATCACTTTCTCATCAATGTGGATGTTTAAGCCTTGCGAACGCGCTGACCTGTCATAAAACTGGCTCTGTTCAGCAGGTATCTGGTGCCTAACCTCGGCGACAACTTGTGCATCGTACATTGGTGCTTTCTGCTGACTAAAGAGGCTTCCGCAATCACTGCTACTAATGCTGCCATGGCCTAAGAAGAACACGGCACATAATTAATCAGACAAAAATGAATCTCAATCAAAATCTTCGTCCAAAAATACAATATGCAAAGACTAATTAGTAGGTACCTGAAGAGCAACAACTAGCAACCTTAACACATCCATCATCTTCAGCTTCCATATTCTTCTCCGCAGCCTGAAACGGTCTGAAGCTCAAATGTCCACCTCCATTGCGGAGCTCACGCGCTGCAGAAGCCAAATGCTGCAACTGAATTGGAAACTGCGGCACCATATCAGTACAATCTCGATCACACTTGTTCAAATCCAAACCTTCACCACCACCTTCCCACACTGTCTCACCATTTTCGCACTTAAATGAAAACATTGAAAAGTCAGATTTGGTCTTCTTCTGGACTCTTTCATTATCATCGTTATCGGATTTCAAGGCTTGAAAATCTCCGGCGTTTTTAGGTTTCAAAACTCCTCTTCTCACCTGCTGCTTCTTCCTCGCTTCCCGCCTCCTTAACGCCGTCTGAACAACAGCGTCGCCAAAGGAAGCTTCATTGATCTTCATCACGGAATCCGGTTCTGAAATCCCTCCGCCGCTTCCGTTATCGACCACCTCACGTGACAATCTCGCCGTACAATTTTTCAAACTTCTGCCGCCGATGGCCAATCCGAGACTCAGCTCGACCTCCTCCTCGTTCAAACACTCCGCCATTTTAATGAGAAGGGGGATTTTCTCGCTTTGTGCTTCTCGCTAGGGTTTTGTTGCAGACTGAAAGAAACGAGGGAGAGAGACGAAACAACAGAAAATAGACACGCGTGATATCAGAGTGAGAATACAGCCTTCCACGTGTCGCTACGCTAAAGGCTGTTTGATCGGCTTTCGCCACGTAGGCTGATACCATACGACGAGTTTTAATTGGTTTAAGCGTTTATTAAGCTTTATCCGGTAATTAAGTAACGCTATTTAAAACATTAGCGCGCTAATCCGGTTTCTGGCGTTTGTTCTTCTATCTTTAAATACGTTCGATTTTCAACGTTTCAAGAGTCGACACGTGTGGGGTGAGAGAACAGTGTGCGGTTGACACGTGTTGTACTTCTAATCTGAAAAAGGGTGATGGGACGAGGTGTGGAGATACGGACACGTGGGTGAGATTCGTTAGTCCGGGACCGTTGTTTTTTTCGGATGTAAGGCGAAGGGTCGTACAGGATTGATATGGACGGTGGAGATTGTTTTGAAGCGATATGTGACGTGACGGGGCTGTTAAAGACGAGTAAAGTTATTATTATTAATATTATTTATTTTGAGAATGGAGTACAGATGAGCGTTCAAATGAGGCATCAAATTAGAATGAGGCAGTGAAACACGATCTGAGCCACACATCTAATTTTTCGTGCTTTGTGGGCGTGTCACGTATCACACTACCAAAATCCATCAAAAAGTAAAAAGCATAAAGCAAACAGCAAATAACTATTCCCTGCCACATCATCTAAATGAGTGGCTCACAACGTACCTCATTCTACCAACCCTGCCTTAACCGAGTGCTCCCCATGGGGTACAACACTTATCATATATAGTATATTGATAAATGAAACACCAGCTAGGTATTTAGATCGGATCCGAAATCATCTGGTGCATTTCTTCACTTCTAAAGTACAGGCTAGGTTCGGTACCTACGACCCCTTTACCATGTATAGATCCGCACATCTACCCGAAATCATCATTCATGTCACCTTAGGCAGAGGCGGATCTAGGGGTCTCGGGACCCTCTCACATTTAAGTATTTTTTTTTTGAAAAATTTGATCAAACATCTATCTTCGGTTACTATTTTTGTGGGCTTAACCTCTGAATTTCATCTTGGACTAAACATGAAAGTTATAGAACATTCAATTAGCTTTCTACCCATATAACACTACAAATTTTGTTATATTTTCCGGCGATAGATTCCGGCGAAATTCCGACTACTAAATTTTGCCCGAACAAATTCCAGTGCGACTTCGTATTCTGAGGGAAAATTTTGGGCCTAAACAAACCTGAGAATATCCGGCAGTATTCCGACACAAATTATTCCGGCAACATAAATGCGCCGGAATTCCGCTGAAGTATTTCCGAGGCAATTACGGCGTTATTTCGGAGAGAACGACAATACCAACAAAAATTCAAAATTTTCAGGCGAAATTCCTGCAAAAAATATTCCGGCAACACAAATTCGCCGGAATTTCCCCTGAAATATTCCAACAGAATTCCGGCGTAATTCAGGCAGAATGCTTCTATATCACCACCCTCTAAAGCTGCTGTGTCTTGATTTATGCCACACAAAACAGAGTTCTCATCCAAAGCTGTTGTGTCTTCACTTTATTTATTTCCCCTGAAATATTCCAACAGACCATTCTTCTCATCTTCAATTCACAAACCCTAACCTTCACCCGCACATTCAACGCGATTAGGCTGTAATCGACCATAGTTCTTCTCATGCGATTTGTAGCCAAATCGACTAGCTAGTATCAATTCAGCGTTCAAATCTTCATTTTATGCTGAGCAGACGAAGCAGCAGTTCAAATCTGGAATTTTCGTCGGTAGTCGAGCCAGACGCAATTCCAGTGCAGATCTGGATCGCTCCTGAAGAAATCAAAGGCAAGAATGGGGAAATACATCGAGATGTTGGACATGGGAAAATCCAGATCTGGATCGTTCCTGAACATATGATGTTGGACATGAAGTTACGGCAATGGCGAAGGGATCGTTCCAGATCTGGTTATTTCTTTTATTATGCAAATAATTTGTTTTAATTAGAAAACTAGATAAATGAAAAAAAAAGAATTCGTTAATAAAATTCAAAACTAAAATCGAATTTCCTTTTTTAAATCAATTAGATAAATATCTTATCAAAAAAAATCATTTAGATAATATGAATATTTAAATTTAAAAGTTTCTATAATTCCCAAAATACCCCCAAAATTTTTGTCCTCGGATTTCCTCCGGAAATGTCTCGGAATTTGGTTCCAGAAGTTTCCCCGGAAATGCCCAGGAATTAATTTCGAGGAAATTCAGGGGGAATTTAGGGGATATGTTTCAGTTACCGGATTTGCACCAGAAAAGCGCCGGAATTTGTCGCCGGAATTGTCCCGAAATAAAAATTCGGGGGACGTTTTGTCGGGGACATAAATTTGGCCGAATTTCTACCGGAAATTTACTGAATTCCGGCGGAATTCCGGGACTTTTCAGGTTAAAATTGTGCCCCGGAATTTTTAGCAAAATTTGTAGTGTAAAGAACATCTTAAACGGACACCGGATGACGTCTCTATGAGCTTCCGAAGGTTTGCTCAGACCCCCTCGATTCGGCTAATTTCGATCGATTATCCATCTTTGGTCACTGTTTTTATCAGCTTAACCGCCAAATTTCATCTTTAAGTAAACATGAAAGATGTAGAGCATTCAATTAGATTTCTTGACATATATGGATCATCTTCAACGGAAACCGGATGACGCCTCTATGAGCTTTAGAAGATTGGCTCGGACCCCCTCAATTTCGGTAAATTTCAATTAATCATCTGTCTTTTGCCGCTGTTTTTATCGGCTTAACCTTCGAATTTCATCTTGAGTTAACATGAAAGTTATAAAACATTCAATTAGCTTTCGATCCATATGTAGATCATCTTCAATGGACACCGGATGACGCCTTTATGAGCTTCAGAAGGTTGGATGATCATTAGCGAACTTTGTTGTAAAAAAATTCGCCGGATCATTAGTGGCGGATCTTGAGCTTCGTCGAAGGGGGTTCCAAAAAAAAATTCGAACAACTAGGCACATTTACCGTTGCATCCGGACGCGAGGCGGGACGAGGAAGAAGAGAAAGAGAAAATTGTGAGAAAATTAGCATGGGTGAAGTTCGAACCCTCAACCTTGTGAATGCAATGTTATAATTCTTCCACTAAACCACATCCTTATTGGCTAATTATTATTATTTGACATGGTTCATTGTAGATAAATTTCTCTTTCTCAAGTATTCAAGTGACGATTTGTTTGATCCAGAAATTAAAATACGATCCAGTCATAAGAGTTTTACTTGGTCTTGTCAGTTTACGGTACAACCAAAATTATAGTGTAGTAATTTTTTTTGTTTTAATTTTTCGAAAGAAAAAGGTTCCAATAAAAATCATGGGTGACTTGAATGACTGATACTTATTCCTCTACACAGGTCGCCAGGATACGCCCTGTGATGGGCTCATGTGAAGTTGGCTTATTGAAGAACAAGCACACACATTCGAGAGAATCTTCTTCTCTCTCACAAAAGCTTTCATATTTTATTACATATTAATTTGTACTAAAGAAGCAAAATTAACAGCTTGAAACGAAAAAGACATTTAAAGAATGATAGTTTTTTTTTTTTTTTGATGTATGGGATCAGCTACAATTTTATGGCCGGGGTTCTGAATTGGTTGGTGAACTACAACAATAATGTATACAGTGTTTCAGGTATCAATTGTGACTACTTTGCTAGACCGGCAAGGGGAGCGACATTTTCTGGCCACGCATGACACTGCAAGAAGCGAACATATTATAATGGTTAAGTATGATCTAGCAATTAATGCACTGACATCAAATGCCAGGGAAACAATCAAATAATACTTAGGTAGACCGTAGACGACATAGTGAGAAAGAATGTGATATATGGGTTTGTAGTAAGTGAAAGAATATATATATATGAACCTTTTGACGTAATAGTAGCAGAAATCAGCCAAGATGAACGTTTGAACAATTTCCGCAAGCAGCAACATGGGAATCCACAGATACCAACGTGTTGCCATCACTATTACGCTTCTCCCACCAGTCTGATATATCTGCATGCAACATTAAACATTATATGTCATTATCATTATATATATGCCCATGCTGATCCTGTCCAAAACTCGGGATGAATAACAAAATATTATTAGCATATTAACTACTTATAGTCTATATACATAAAAATGGCCCTAACTCAAATCGACCCCCTATTTGGTGGATCTGTGGACTTTTTGTGATCCTTTAGATCAAATAATTCAACAGTTCAAAATAGTGCAAATGAGACTCTTGTTTTGGAAAAGATCTCATTGCTCATATTGTCATCAGATATCCTCATAAATTAACAATTCAGATAAAGTTGAAGTAAGAGTAAACTAAAGTGCACTATATATAACAAAATTGCGCACAATGCATGTTTAATTCTAAATCATCTATCTCTGATATGTTATTAGCTAAAGCTTAAAATCGGAATACGTTAATATGGCATGAAACTTACGAGTAGCACCCAGTGGGCGAATCCGAAGAATCTAGCAACACCGAGGGCAAATACATAGTGAGCTGTGAACGGTTCTACCATCTAGTTGGGAAGTAAGACAAGAACACAAAAGAAAATTCAGTCATAATAATTGTATTTGTATATAACAAACAATTGCAACTAGCTAGGCTCTGGCCATTCGAACACACCTTAGCATTCTGAATTAAGCGGAGTTGTGGCAGCACTGAAACGGACTCTATATAGGTACAAAAGGCCCATGACACACTGAAGAGGGAGGGAGACCAGGACACTCTGGAAGTAGGATTGATAAGTAAAGCAAGAACAGCACTAGGTACCACCTGCCAGTTACAGAATACAAAAGATCAGTACTAAAATTTAGTGATAATCTACACATTATAATTTGCAGATGCTACAAATCGCTCAAATAAAGACAGCCAAGCTAGTAAAATACACTAGTACAGAGTGAATCAATGAAAGCATATTACCAGATAATATATGGGCAAATTATCTAGCTCCTTTATGTATTTTGACTGCAGCTTGAATCTAATCATGTATATCACCCATGCAGTGGACACCAGTGAGACCAAATCAAGAAATTTGTGAAGGTCAACCTCCATGTGGCTTGTCCAGCCAATGATCCAGCCAATGATCACCCTGGTTACCAGATGTATAGCCGTCACCTCTTGCGACTTCAGCGAAATCCCTAACAATAGCAACCAAGCAGAGAGCCTCAGTAATCTCATCAGCATATCAATTTAGAATAATCACATTTTCAACAACCTCACCAATTTAACCACATAATCACAAATAGAATCGAATAGAATCACATAATCACAAATCAAAACCACAAATAGAATCATATTCACATCCATCCTGACCTAAAATCACATCCGGCCACATCAAAGCCAGAAAATAGAATCGAATTCGCATCCATCCTGACCTTAACTCACATCAGACCACCACAAAATCGAACTATCAAAATAATAATGAGACATCGATGCTACAAAATCTTCCGACTCGGGATTCAAAATGCAATTTCGGAAATATGTGAATCAAAACAACAAATCGGTACCTGAGCAATTCTTATGAGTGGTGAGCTTGTAAACAAGGACTAGAAGCGCAATCGTATGCATGACTTCCGAAATGATGAAGAAGTAATCGATACGCATAATCATATGAAGCCCGACGAGTGTACCGACCAGTGCAGACGCCATCAGTGCGGCCTGCACTTTCTTAGACTGCTTCCGCGCCCATCCGAAGAGCGAATTGATCGTCGCCGTCGAGCCTCTCCTTCTCCCCATCGCTGCTTTTGCGGCTGATCGTTCGCGCTTCGTTATCTGATATATGCGAATAGTTACGTATCTGAATTTTGGGAAGGTGAATCTGAAGTTTCTGTTAATGACTGAATTACAGAAACTGAGGACGCTCTGGCCTTAGACTGTGTTACGTGCATATTTTGAAAACAGCCAATCCGTGATCGACACATCAGCATTCAGATTGACTTGTCACGACCTTTGGACTTGCGGGACGGTTTTACGCCTTTTACGTGCATTCAGATGGACACATCAGCATTCCGTGATCGCATGACGACATAAAAGATGGGCCGAGAGAATGATTTCGGACTTCAGCCCAATTTAAAATCGGGCCTGCAGTCCATTTACTTAACGTCGACGTGGCAACCTGTGAATGGTGATTGGTGGAGATAGAAGATAAGATGAGTGGACGTGCTTTAATATCTTTGCAAAGAATTGTGTTCCTTTCTTTACAAAAACAAAAGTTTACTAAAATTAGTTCTTTTTTATTTACGTTTCTCGTGGAATTGGGAAAGTAATATGGTTTAGAACTACAATTGATCGTATTCCAAACAGGAATTTGATACCAAATATTCCACACAAAAAAAAGAGGACGGAATAGTAGGGGTGATCTCTGGACGGGTTTAGTTGTCCCTAACTCGATCCGAATAATGATCGAGTTATTTAGGTCAACCTGAATCCGACACTAAATGTTGATCGGGTCGCATATGATAATCCAAATCCGTCACAAAATTAGACTTGTAACATAAATATCAAGTATTTGAAACAAAATACTATTAAGCTCATACTGAAACAAAATTCAAGTAGACAAATGTATTCTTCATTTACTTTTCCTCTTTGAATCTTTGCTAGGGATGTTCATATTTTATTGAATAAAAATTATCAGCTCTTATTTTATTGGATCAATATGGACGGATAATCCAATGACTAATCCGAACCTGATTTTTTTTAGTATCGGCCGGGTCGGGTTCATATTCTTCCATAGTTCCATCAAATTGGAACGAATCGCTGGATCGGAATGGGTCCTGCTAACCCCTACACTACAAATTTAGCTAGAAATTCCGGGGCATAATTTTTGTCAAAACAGTCCCGGAATTCGACAGAAAATCAGTAAATTTCCGGCAAAATATATGTCCCCGGCAAAACGTCCCCGAATTTTCATTTCGGGACAATTCCGGCGACAAATTTCTACGGTTTTCCTAGAAAATTCCGAGGCAAATCCGTTAAATGAAAATATATCTCCGAAATTCCCCAAGAAATTTCACGGAATTAATTTCGGTGTGTTTGTGGGGAAAATTCGGGGACAAAATTTCGGAGCATTTCTGGGGACAACATTCTAAGGGCATTTCGGGAAATTTTAGGGACTTTTATTTATTTAAATATTCGTATTATCTAATTTATTTAATAAAATAAAATTCGGATTTAGTTTCAATTTTTATTAATAAATTGTTTTTTTTCATTTATCTTTTTTTAAAATGCAAATAAATTAGTTACATAAAAAATAGAAACGGGTAGGGGCAGCAATTCGGATCGGACCGGATCGAAATTTATAAGGGCCGGACCGGCTGACCGGATTTTTGGTAAAAAATGGACCGGACCGGATTACCTTTCATTTACGGTCCGGACCGGACCCGGATTTTTACGGTCCGGATCGGATCGGTGGATCGGAATTTTAAAAAATATGAACCGTGGATCGGACAGGACCGGACCATAAAATTTCTGTCCGGTCCAAATTGTGAATCCCTAAAGATTAGTATGAGCAATTAATATGGTGTTGTGCTATGTTACAGGATTTGGCCGACAAGTGAAGTAATATTTCCGGGGAAATTCTTGCGGATTTGTGTTCGCCGGAATAAATTTTGCCAGAATACGGCGGGAAATCTATCGGATATCTTATGGGGAGATTCCGGCGATTTGTGTCGCCGTAATAAATTTTGCCGGAAAATTCCCGAATTTCGTATGCATTTTTTTCTCCTCGGAATATCATAGAACTTGCCCCGTAAAAATTCCGTCAGGATTCCGGCGCATTTATGTTGCCGGAGTATCGCCGGAAATTCAACGGGTTTTTTCTACATGAATTTTCCTCCCGGAATACCGCCGAAATCGTACTGGAATTATTCCGAGGAAAACTTTAATGGACGGAATTCTGCCCCTAATAACAATTCAAATAGGAGTTGATAAAAAAGAAAATGGTTCATAACAGTTAAAAAAATTAACTTTATTTCAAAAAGTTATATTACATTAATATGATGAACGGTTTTTTTTTTCATATCATGAAAATTATCTATTGTTAAATTCGTGCAAAAGTTTAATTAGCCAGTGTTAAAAACTAAGCAATTAGTTTATTAAAAAAATCATCTTCAAATTTGCACTAAAGCAACATGTCTACTTACTAGATTAATCTGATTTAATTATTGAGTGTAATTGACAGTTAACTCTTACTTATTTTCGGTTGAACATAAAAACAACAAATCCTAATTTATAAAAAGCACCAAATTAGCTCTACGGGACGAAGTGGGGCTGGTCTAGTGGTTAGCCACCCACTATCTAGGATCAAAGATCCCGAGTTCGAGTCACTCTGGGGGTAGGAGTGAAAATCCTTTGATCCCCATTTTAAAATTTTTTAGCTCTACGACACTTGTACAACTCGTTATGAAATCTCATGAGCTAGAGAAAAAAATTATAACCAAGATGAAGCAGAGAGATGCATAATGGAGCGCACAATGCGAGAGTATAGCGGACGGTATGTTTTGTTGACGGATGATAGTTTTATGTTCATGCAGCGAGTTTTTTTTTAATAATATGTACAATAATCAGGAATAATACAATGCATATGACGCATTATCATATATTACATGTATATTGATATCTGAAGCTCTAGTAAGGCATTTTGACCGGATCCGAAATCATAGGGTACATTTCTCCACTTCTGAAGCGCAGGCCGGGTTCAACACCTTTACCATGCATGGATCCGCACATCTACCCCAAATCACCATCGGTACATTCTCGACACTTGGAGCTCAGGCCACCTTGGGTATTTGTATTATGATAGATGATGTTGAACGATTTATGCTTTTCAAAGGATATTTTAAGCAAAAAGGTTGTGGTCTAGTAGTTACAGTCTTGGTCGAATGACTAGGAGGTCGACGGTTTAAACTCCCTTGGTTGCCTCTAATGGCATGAGTTTGACACTTTCTATGTCAATAATATTGGAATTAACTTTTTATAAAGGAATTTTTTTTTCTAGGGTCGGATTTGGTTCACATAATTGATCCGGTCCCTCAGGTCGGGTTAGAGTTCAAATAAATGAACCGATCACTATTTTGAGTCCGATTAAGAACAAACAAAATATGTCTCAATCCGTCAACGCCCACCCCTATTCTAATCAATTAACAACAATGACTCATCATTAGTCATTGCTTTGAAGTTTTCTAGTAAACACTACAAATATTTCAGTAGAATTTAGGGACGGAGCTACCTTGATTTAGGTACAATTAAGTCCAAGTTTTTTTTTTGCTCCATTTTTTTCAGAATTTAAAGTGTAGTTTTAAAAAATTGACAGATATTTCATAGGCCCAAGTAATTTAAGGTGTAATTATAAAAATAAAAAATAAAAAAGCTTAATTTGGTTCAGATACATAGTAAATTATTGAGCTTTACAGTTCTCAGATTTTTAACAGTAATATTTGGGAATGAGATCCCAAGCAGCGCAGTTATTTGCTGCCAAAATAAAAATGGTGTCGTTTTAGAGTTTATAGATTCGAAACAATGCAGTTTAAGGGTTCAGACATTTATTTTTAGGTTTTAATTATGTGTAAGAAAATACAAAACTATCTAATTTTATACCAAAACGACGCCACTTTCAATTGACTGTTTTTAGCTTGGCTGTACCGGATGCGAATCCTAATATTTGTTAGAACCAGGCGCACGATAGAGATACAAAAATGATATATTTTTAAAAAAATAAATTCAAATGGATATATATAATACAAGTGTCTTTTTTTTTTGCAGTTATAGAGAGACTTCGATTTGTTATTTTAAAAAAGAAAACAAGGCAAAAGTGGAGAAAAAAAGGGGGAAAAGAAATGGAGATAAAAAGTGGTGACGAAAAGTTGATCACAGCCGGATAGTAAAGCGTGGTGATAAGGCGAGCAACATGTAAAATCTCATCCACGGAACCAACACGTCGAGCACCACTTAAAACGACTGCGCTGTCACCTTTCCCAAAAGAACCAGTAACAAACACAAAAACGCCACCGTTTTGCTCTCCTCATTCGAATCATTCCACGCAACTCGTCTCTAATCTTACCTTTGGAATCATCTATATCAATGCTCTGAAACAGAACATAAAACAATATCACACGCATCACAAATCAAGTATCAAACATGGAAGCTGAAAATGCCTCGTCGGCCGCAGTGGCTCATCCTCCTCCGGTGGTGGAGAAGCCGGTTATGATATTTGGGATCGACGAAAGCGAGCACAGCTATTACGCGCTTGAATGGACGCTCGATCATTTCTTCGCTTCCTTCCCTGCGAATCAGTATCCATTTAAGTTACTGATTTTGCACTCTAAGCCGACCGCTGCTTATACAGCCGGTCTGGCTGGGATTGGTGGAGTTGACATACTCGCCCATGTCGAGGCTGACTTGAAGAAGGTTTCGGCAAGGGTGGCAGAGAAGGCCCTGGAAATTTGTGCCACAAAATCTGTCAGTCAAAGTTTTTTTTTAATTATAGAAATTATAATTACTTGCACAAGTCATTTGAAAAAGATCTAGTTTTGAGAAAACAATATCATATAACCCTTAAATTGATAACTGAACATTTTCAAAACTACGCAATTTTGACTTAAACTGTGCCGTTTATTCAAATGCACATGATCCTATTCCTTCTACTGATTGACATAAAAGTCATTTATTTTTCAGGTAACTGACATGGATCTGCAAGTCATGGAAGGTGATCCGAGGAACGCTCTATGTGAAGCTGTCGACAAGCATCACGCGGCGATGCTAGTTATTGGTAATCATGGACATGGAGCAATCAAAAGGTCCGAAAAACATATATATGATATTCTTCGAATAATGCCTGTATTTCTAATATGCATTGTAATTAATTAATTAAAATTGGAATTTGATTGATTCTGCAGGGCTGTGCTTGGCAGTGTGAGTGACTACTGTGCTCATCATGCTCACTGCTCTGTGCTCATTGTGAAGAAGCCGAAGATAAAACATTGAATGTTCTGGAAATATGGCATATTTGAATAAACAAGGAGCGCTTCACCTGCTATAGCTTTTACTGGGACAAAAGCTGTTGTAGGGCTCCTCATGGGAATGGTTATTTTCAAGTAGATGTATTGTGTTGTATTGAATAAAATTGATACTTTATCTGATCATATTCTTCAATACTGTAAGCAAGTGGAGGGCATAAGAATTTAATCTGTCAAGTTGCAAAATGTTCTTTTTAATAACCTTTTTGTTATTTGCGGAATGTAGGTTAATTATTAGCTTTATTGATTGAGGGGAAAAATACAATAGAGTTTAAGATGAGACTCATAAACCTAACTCCTCACCCAATCCGATTTACAATCAATTAACCGATAGAAATCAAATTACACAAAACAGGAATTTCCCTGTGACGAGACGACCCAAAGCCCTCAAACGAATCACTGCAATCGGTCCCGGAATCCCTCCGACGGCCTTCCCCTGCAGCAACTCTTTCGGCGACTCAGACTCGATCCAATCTCGCACACGAAGCCACGATCAGTTGCGCTCGACGTTGAATCACTCTCAGTCAACTACACGCTCACGCTCGAAGCTTTCTCTTCACACAATCGCACTCGATTTTCGGAAGCCCCAATTTCGAACTGAAGAACCCTAGCTGGGTTTCGGACTGGTTTTAAACGAATGAAGAAGACAGCCAAAACGCAGCCGTTCGATCGTAACGAACAAACCGGTCACTCGCGCGTTCTTCGGTTTAGTGAAACGACGTCGCTGGCTTCGGAAACCCTTCAAGTGGAACGACGTCGCTGGAGCAAAGCTCAAATCTCCCGCTCCTCTAAACGACGCCGTTTGTTCCTCAGCACAACAGCAACTCAAACTTCTTTTAGCCTTAGCCAAAAAACCTGCAGTTTTTCCACCAAAGCACAAAACCAAAAGATACAAGCACAAGCCAACTTCTCACATATGAACATCATCATAAACTCAACTTGATAACCTCAATCAACATGCTTAGGATTATTAATCTCAACACTTTTACACTGAACTGAAGGAATCGAAGTCATGATTCTTAAACACTTTGACACTGAACTATAGTCTACGTAATTTCTTTTATCGTCACCCGTAACTTTTTTCTCATAACTCATAGGGTAGACTTCCTCGCACCAATTTTAGATGAGTTGAATATATTCCTATCCCGAATTAACCCACTGTTCATAGTCACTCTTAAACAATCTGTCAACATTATCAATTCGATGATTAATTTCAGTTCATTACTAAATTTGTCATGTGTATGAGACAGGGGTCGGCATTTGACCTTAGGGTCCAAATGTCCATAGGGTGACCCTAATTTTATCCGATCTGAATTCTACCCGACCCTAAGACTTACCCGGTGTCTACCCTGCCCACTAAGCCTAAGTCAGAGTATGGGTCAAAGAACATTTTACCCTTCTACCCTGCCCTCCTACCCGACCCTCTCACCCAGGGCCGGCTCAACATGTTTGGGGGCCTAAAGCCAACATAAATTTTGGGCCTTTTATTTATATTTTATGTGGGTTTTTATATATATATTTTATTTCAATTTGAGTTTCATAAATTTGGGGCCTTTTATATATATATGGGTCATGGGCCTCTTTATTACTTATATACTGGGATTTATTTTTTATTCTAGATAATCCTTAATTTTGGGGCCTTATATAGATATTTTATTTTTTAAAATGGGGCCTTTTATGCTTATTTTTTCCTTATAAATGATTGACAAAATTTGGGGCCTAAAGCGGGTGCTTTAGTGGCACCCCCCATTGAGCCGGCATTGCTCTCACCCTAGCCTCTTACCCTAAATTTTACCCAATTTAAATGAGTCACTATGAAAATGAAAATTTCTATCCTCTTACCCTAAATTCTACCCTTCTACCGTGCCCTATTTTGCCTAGGGTAAGGGTTATTATTAGGGCATTAAAATTAAATGAGTGAAATATGAAAATTTCAAGGGTAACCCTTACCCTGCCCGTAGGGTAGACCCTGTCCGACCCTATCTACCCGGTGATTACCCTGCCCACGGGTCGCCCATAGGGTACTTATAAATTTCCAAACCCGACTCTTACCCTGCCCGTACTATTCATAGGGTACCGAAAATTGCACTAAAGCCCACCCTTACCCTGCCCATTGCCGACCCCTATATGAGAGTTTACCGAAAAATTAATAGTCTAGTAAAGCGTGACAAATATGGTGGGTTTAAATAGGAAAATATAAAATGAAAATAGGAAATAAAATCTAAAAGATAATGATACGTTGCCAGAAGATAATGATACGCTGATTCGGCCTGCTAAACGAGCCCGAAAGGCCTAGATAAGGTGTCACGGCGGATTTCTAGACGCCGAACGCCAAATCTATATTTTCCCGACAGTACCCTTTTTACGCGTCATCTGATCCTCAATCGGTTCTGCATCATAATGATATTAGTCCGGCTAGAGAACTGGGTCAAGAATTAACTCACCTCTTAACCCGGACAATTTATTCTCAGGATGATGCAACACTGAGACATCGGTGGATTATAGTTTTGGATTGATTATTAATTTGAAAATCTTGATTAATCAAAACTATTTAAATTAATAAGGTTTAAGTTTTGACAAATCTATAGATTTTGACCAGAAGTCAACTCATCACATTAAATTTACAACTCAAAAATCAAAATTTGATAAAATGAAATAAAACATAAACAACTACTAATTTTCATACGGAGAAAGTCAAAATCGTGCTTGTAATAAGACCCGCAATTTTTGTGTCTTACCTTTCGCTCGGCTCCAGTTCACGGATACAGATATTTCCAAAATTAGGGCTTTTTCGGGACTCCGGACTCAAACCGGTCCGGATCTTACAGTCGGTTCCAATCGAAACGTATCGTACGAACTCTGGCAATCAGTACTTGGGAAAAATTTCCAATCAATGAACAGTAGCTACGATCTGACTGACATCCGATTTCGACCAGCTTTTGCTTTTTAACCCCCAAATCAGCCTAAATCATTACGTCCGCGCTAAACCTTCTTCATCCAATGGCTGCCAATTTCTGGACTTCCTCCCAATGGTACGGATCCGAAAAAAGTCAAATCTTGTAACAATTTTCTGACTTTCGATTTGGGGTTACTGAAATGGGTTTTTTTTTGTATTTGTTGTTTGTAGTAAAAATTTGCTGGAGCAGGAGGAGGTGGATGCGGTGCATCTGGCTGATAAGGAGAAGGGTATCACCCTTGAGGAGTTTAAGCTGATCAAGATTCATATGGCTACTTGTAACCATTCCAATTTAATTTGTGTTTGCTGTTTTTGGTTACGTTGTCTTCGTTGTTTGGGAATCTTTAGGTTTTCAGTTGTTGGTATAAAGTGGGTGTGTATTGCTATGTGGTCTGGATTGAGTTTTGTGGCAGCCTTTCGATTTGGAGTCCTAACCAATAATGGAATTAAATGATTTCTGTGAGGAGTACGTTGCTCATGGTAGAGAACACTGGGTCTTTTTTATAACTTCGTCTCTTCGACAGCCCTCAATTTGCGAGGAATATATGCTGAAAATAGATTGATCGTTATCCATCTCAGTCTTGTTTCGATTCACGTCTTTATCGTTATGTTTATTTATCAAGAAACATAACGATAAAGACGTGAATCGAAACAAGACTGAGATGTTTCTTGACAAATAAACATAGCTAGTAGAGTAAATAGCATATATTTGAGTTACTGTATCATTGGCTGCTTGTAATGTATTGTATTATGTTCTCATCTCAGGTATATGGAAGCTTGCTCAAAATTTCAAATTGCGCCAGAGGTCTTATCACAGGCTGCTTATTTTTCTGAACATGTTCTGCACACAAACTCTCTCAGGGAAAAGCTGATTGTGTTGATGTTGGGTAAATTTCAGGGTTGTGGCTAGTGCAGTTACATATATGCGCCGTGTGTACACCAGGTAACTCAGACTACGTTATGAAAAAATTTCCTTCAGTAATTGTGTTTGTCGTGAGCAGTTATTATAATTGCAATGGGAAAACAACTGAGTTGAGTGACTCTCACAACTAATGGTGACATATCTCTATCTCCTTCATCCATCTTACATGATGAATGAGGTCATCGTTAGCCTTCAGTAAGTTTGGTTGTAAAGGTACAGAACCAATGCACTTTATAGCGATTGTGTGAACTTGCAAAGGCTTAAGCTTATTGATCACTGGTCAACCTAAAATATCTATCGTTCTCACCCAAGTTCTCGTTACTTATTTGATAAAAGAAAATTTTGATCAGGGGTTTCTCTTTTTATGTTTCGAATAGATATTGTGATAGAAATATGTTGATGCTTTTGAGAAATGGTGCATAAGTACAGACAAGTTACGTGCTGCAGCCCTAATGTTTATAGTAATTCTCGTGTTTCCAGAAAGAGCCTGACGGAGTTTGATCCACGACTAGTCATCCCGACATGCTTGTACTTGGCATCGAAGTCAGAGGAAAGTACAGTGCAGGCTAGGCTTGTTATATTTTTTATCAGAAAATTATGTAAGTGACACTATCGCTAATGCTACATCAATATGGCTTTGGATAAATACGATTATGTTCTGATGCCGTTTCCGTTGCATTTAACTTCAGATGACAAATATAGGTATGAAGTGAAAGATATGCTCGAGATGGAAATGAAAATTTTAGAGGCCCTCAACTACCATTTGCTAATATTTCATCCGTACCGTGCATTACCACAGTAAGTATGATCATTTTTATGTTTTTTATGCAGCTTCAATCTAAATTCATAGTATCGAAAAGTTAAATTACTGAAGTAAAGAACTATGCGGTTCTATGTGAGAACCTTTGTTAAGAGACTGAATAAAGCATCAACTAGCAGTTTTTTTGGTATTAATTAACTGCTTAATAATTTTTTATTAGATTTTAATCTGGATAAGTTACACCTACAGTTCTATAAGGAACTGGCATTTTACATTTTTTGTGAATCGGAAATAAACCGTTTTTGGTTATTGGAAAATTTGAGGGATAAAAAGAAAGTTTGTACGAAACTGAGTTGTTTGTTTGGTACTTTGGTTTGTCAAGTAAAACTAAAATATAATAAAAGCAAACAATACAAACTTTTCCCTACATTTTTTCATGGAAAAATCATTTTCCATTTCACTTTCTTTCCATCAAGATCCAAATGAAGCATTAGAATCAGTGGGCATATTGTTCTTATGGATGATTCCCATGATGCAAGTAAAAAAATTGTGGTTCATCCTATTTTTGTACTTGCAGATTGCTACAAGATTCCGGCATGAATGACATAAACATGATCCATATTACCTGGTAAATTTGTGCTCATGCTGAGCTCGTATTGTAGTCATTCCTCATTGGACGGTTTATCAGACACCCTTTGATTTATGTCATTATTTTAGAAGTACAACGCCTTGTACGTGTATGATCTGCAATTGTTTTTTGTGGGGAGGTCCTATAATTTTATATTTCTTATTTTTGAGAGCTATTGCAATTTTAGGTTGTCGACTTGATAGCTGACCTCTAAAGAAGTAGACCTAAAATTTGGATGCCCTCACCTGTTTATAAAGCTGGTCTCGATGAAATTACATAATTCATTAGGTCTGGAATTTTTTGTTATCCGTGTGGAAATTTAAGGCTGAATTTCACATGGTTGATATGCAGGGGAATTGTCAATGATACATACAAGACTGACCTCATACTAGTGCATCCTCCGCATTTGATATTACTAGCCTGCATATACATCACAAGTGTACTCAAAGAAAAGGATACCACAGCGTGGTTCGAAGAACTTCGAGTTGACATGAATTTGGTTGGTTCCTTATACACTAATGGCCATTTTGTATCTGTACTTTATGCCATGTGTTTCTCTTAAATACCCTCCTGCCGCTGCTATATAACACTATTGTTTCGTTACAGGTGAAAAACATTTCAATGGAGATTTTAGATTTTTATGACAACTACAAATCAATAACAGAAGAGAGAATTAACGCCGCTCTCAACAAACTAAATTTTTAGTCACAGTTTGTTGAGCATATGATTTGAAAAATGACATTCTCGTACTTTGTCTCATTTGGTCTCAGGGCTACAATTCTGTAAGAACATGCATGGGAAAATAACATTTCCAAATTTAAAAATCTTAATCAAACTTATTATTGAATTGCAACCCTTCCGCTTGACATAATTTTGTTAAGTAATTTATTTTTTGAATCGTTAAGTAAGTTGGTTTTGGTTCAACAAAAATGATATGAAGATTTGAGTGAAGATTAAGTACAAAGCATATTTTTGGTACAAAATGTAAAGTTCGTTAAAATTGGGTTATAATCAAGGGACGAAGCCAGAATCTAAAAGTTACTAGGGCAGTATCAAAAGAATAATAATATAATACAAAAAATTAGATATGAAATTTAACGGGAACTTAATCCTCGCGGTAAAAATAAGAAATTCTAAAAAATAGCTGAAGTAAAAATCGTCATCTTAGGCCAATTTTGTTGAGAAGTGCTAATCAAATTGAATATTAACAAATAATAAAAAAAAAGTAAAAAAAAAGAACCACTCTGAATTTCGAAATTACAAACTTAATTCTTAAATTATAGATGTTCTATACATAAAAATGGATTTTCTATATAAACAAAGCAAACTATGTTAGGTTGGATTGTTTAGCTAGCTCATTTGGTAAGTTGAATTCTCATTTAATGATTTGTCCTTGGTTCGATCTGTCACATATTCTTATCTCTAGAAGCTCGTGGCTCCGTCTCTGGTTATAACTCATTACCGAGAAATCAAAAGTACGATATAGTTCTATGCTCTTTGTGTCGAATCTTTTTTCATGAAGATATTATCAAGAAAAATGATGACATATAGTTCAAACAAAATTTACTTTATTTTTCTTTTGTTTAGTGGTCGTACAAACTTATAAAGATAATATTAATGAATATAGATGAGCGTTCAAATGAGGCACCCCTTCTTAAAGTGAGGCACGATTTGAGCCAATCACGTGTCCCACTCAAACCTACCCGTGCTTTGTGGGCGCGCCACGTGTCCCACTACCAAAAATCCATCAAAAAGCAAAAAGCAAACATCAAACAACTATTCCTGAACTATTCTCTGCCACATCATCTAAATGAGTGGCTCACAACGTGCCTCACGTGCCTCACTTTTACATCCCCGCCTCAATCGAATGCCCCAATGAATATATTATCTTTTCTTCGTTGTCATGAAATCTTCCTCGTTGTTTGTGTATCGATTCATTAATTATATATAAATTATTTTTATAATAATATATTTGAATTATTTTTTCATATTTGCTCAATTTCGAGAAATTCATCCCTTTCTACTCAAAGTTCTAAAATTGATTCTTAATTTCCCTACTTTTCTTCGAGAGATAGTAACTACTAACTACGCCCAAAGCGTTTGATCGTTGTTTGTACACCATAAATTTAATCTTAAATTTTTGGTCAATTTAATCCGACAATGCGTATATGTCCCAGTTAATTTTTGAGCACGGTAATATCGTGCTCACAAGACTACTAATAATTGTAATGAATTAGAACTGATTTAAAAGGTTTTGGATCATATAAAAACTATTAATCATTTAAGAATTCGACACATGCCACTTTCGACAATTCATAATTCGGGGGAATTCAGACTTAACTTTTGACTTCAGACTTATTTTGTCAAATTCAGACTTTAACTTTGACAAATTTGACAAAATAACTCTGAATTTGACAAAGTTAAATCTGAATTTGATAATTTCATACTTATTTTGTCAAATTCAGACTTAACTTGGACAAAGTTAAATCCGAATTTGACAAAATAAGTCCGAATTTGACAAAGTTAAGTGTCAATTTGACAAAATAAGTCTGAATTTAAATCTGGGATATGTGGAATGACTATACTGCCCCTCCGTATTATATCCAAGATTTCGACGAAATTGGATACATGTTAGTTTGAAATCTGATTTTTAGTTTTCATATATAATCGAGGTTTTTTCCTGAACCGCACTCGATTTAAAATTGAATGGTAAAGGAATAAATTGTTACAACTTGAGCAAGAGGAGCGCTCAAATGAGAACCCCTTATTTTTTCGAGAAATTCAGACCCCAATTTTCACCTTTCAAAATGCAATATGTATTTTCTAAGATGCATTTTGCTGGTGACACGTGTCTCATGTGCATTTTCCAAGATGCATTTAATGCAAAGTCAAAACCACAATTTTTTACTTTGCTTTTTGGACATATGTCCATGCATATTCAAAGATGCATGATCTAATTGTGAGATTTGTATTCTCAAATTTTTAAGGATTCTCAACCGAACGCTCCGCACTTGACCAAATTGGGGAATTTTTTTAAAATAGTTTCTTCTTAAAAAAACCAACTCTAGATCTGGTAGCCGGTAGGTGACCAACACCATTCACCAATTTCAGATCTAGGAGGTAGTTGTTGGACCCGAATCTAAACGACACCGTACGATCTGCAACTTGATTAGTCCTGTCTTTGTTTTGCGAAGACCGAAGACTGTCGACGAGCGCAAAGCTGTTGGGGTGGCGCGGTCGCCTATTGGACATCCTCCGCGTCTCATCGCTTTCCTACGACCATAAATCCATAAGGGTGTAAGCGCAAATCCGCATTCGATCCACACATTCCGATAAAAATCACAACTTTGAGGAGAAGGAGGAGAAGAATGTCGGCGAACGGAGGAGGGTATGAAGGGTGTCAAGCCATTGAGGACGCTGTTGAGCTTCTTTTGGAGAGTTTGGGTGAAGATGTCAATAGGGAAGGTCTCAGGAAAACCCCTTTTCGTGTCGCTAAGGCACTCAGAGAAGGCACCAGAGGTCCTTGTTATCTATGTTTTTGTTAGCTCAAATTTGTGGTTTTTTGTCAATTGTTTGTGCTGCTTTTCTTAATTAAGGAATGCTCGGATTGTGGGAAAGGTTTGAGCTTGTTTTGATTGGGCTGCACAGTTCTAGTAATTGATTAGAGAGAAAAAAAAAGGCTACTTTGTCCATTGTTTTGCTGTTTCTGTTGTGGTTATTGTATTTGAAAAAAAAAATCGGTTTTCTTACTGATGTACATTTGTAATGTTGATGTGAAGAGTTAAAAATGTGTTTGGTTGATTAAAGTTGTGATTTTTGTGTAATGAACCTTATTAGAAGTGTTGCCGATGGGGTGTTCCATGTGTGTGTTAACGTATAGCCGGCCTTGTATCGTGTAGTTTGATGGAACTTTAAATCTTCTTTATGTGGAATTAAGTGATACTTGCCGTTAGAAGTAAGTGCTTCTCTTTTTTGTTTCCAGGATATCGGCAGAAGGTCAAAGACATTGTCCAAGATGCACTTTTTCCTGAAGCGGGTCTAGATAATATGGTAGGACATGCAGGAGGAGCCGGAGGGCTTGTGGTTGTACGTGATCTTGACCTCTTTTCTTACTGTGAATCTTGCCTGCTGCCTTTTCAAGTCAAATGTCATGTGGGGTATGTTCCGTCCGGATTAAAAGTTGTAGGACTTAGCAAGCTTTCTCGAGTTGCTGACGTGTTTGCAAAACGGCTTCAACATCCACAGCGCCTTGCTAATGAAATTTGCTCAGCTCTGCAGCATGGTATCAAGCCTGAAGGTGTTGCTATCATACTGCAGTGTTCGCATTTACGGTTCCCGAATCCCAAACCATTTATTCAGGACTGTATACACGAGGCCAATGTTAAAGTAATCGTGTCATCGGGTTCTGGCGTTTTCAAGAATAAAAGGGCTGGTGTTTGGGAGGACTTTTCAAGTCTCCTGAGATTTCGAGGGATTAAGATAGAGAAACCATGCGACGAGGATACTACAGATCAATGCTGGTGCCCGTCTAAATGTACACAAAGTTCTTTACCTTTAAATACAGCCTCTGAATCTCCCAAATTGATTGCCGCCGTGACATCTATTATAAGATCCTTGGGTGAAAATCCAACAAGGGAAGAGCTCCTGGAAACCCCGAAGCGTTTTCTGAAGTGGTTGATGACCTTTAGAAATTCTAACATGGATATGTACCTGAATGGCCATGTTCGGGTAATGGACTGTGGGCAACCCAATGGCATAAACGCTCGCAACGAGTCCAAGATTCATTCAGAGCTAAACTTGTCGTTTTGGTCACAGTGCGAACATCATTTGCTTCCATTTAACGGGGTTGTGCATTTAGGATACATCAGTGACGATAAAGTAGACACGAAGCTGGCCTCGGTTTTACAGTCTATAGTTCATTATCACGGATTCAAACTCCAGGTACAAGAAAGACTGACCAGGCAGATTGCTGAGACGGCCTCTTCGGTGCTGGGCTCGGATGTGATTGTGGTGGTGGAGGCTAACCACACTTGCATGATATCGAGAGGGATAGAGAAGTTTGGAAGTAGCACGGCTACAATCGCTTTGCTGGGACGTTTTTCAACTGAACCGGCTTTAAGGTCCGTGTTTCTGGCAACCATTCCGAAAATGACTATAAGCTGATTAGCTACACTCCATATGTTTTCTGAGCTGCAATGTATTCAAATCTCCGATCCTGGCTGTCCTTTGATTTACATTCAGCCAGACGACAAAAGACACAAATACAGAAAGATACATCATTTGGCAGACTACAGAGGTAAAACCTAGTTTTATCATTTTATGGTTTCAGATTGTCACAGCTCCACAACTTTGGGGGTTTGAGTCTGTGAGATACACATATATTCTATTTATGATGTCACCGTAGTTTTATGATTTAAGGAACAGGATATGCCTTAGGATCATCAGTTTTGTCAATGTGAACTTTTTCATACAATGTATACCTCGTTTGGTTTATTAAAAATTTGAGGGATGGATTTAAAAGAAATCATAATTTCATGGTTATCACTCCTCCATTCATGGATGGGTCAGAAGGGGTTCCTTCCTCCGATGTGTATGGTTAAAAGAGTAGAATAGGTATAAGAATTGAGTCTGGGATTGTCCGGTACTTTCTTTTTTCTTAAAAAAAAGAAAGAAAGAAAGAAATTGAGCATATAAAATCCAAATAAAATAAAGCATCTAAAGCAACAAAATAAAAAAGCTTTCCATTTTACGTAGAAAAGTTACATTTTTCATTTCATTTTTTAAATTACATTTTCATAGATCCAAACGAAAAGTTACTGTAAAATTGCAGGGCTTCAATTTCCGGGATGTTATGATCGAGTAAAGATCACATGAGAAGTGGTAGTTACGGTGAGAAATGAGAAGTAGTTTATTATTCGTATCTTTTAAAGGATTCTTCGTAGCTTCATGTAATTTATGTAATTTATTATTCGTACCTTTGAAAATGTACAAATTATGTAATTTAATGTAATTTAATTAAATCTAATTAAATCTAATCCTAACCATTGATAACAAAGATGAACGGATGAGATTAATTCTCATTTCTCATCATAACTACCACTTCTCACCGGAACCGAACTCTGTTATGATCAAGGATAATTAATAAAATACATCAGCTGATGTTTCAATTCTTATTATTTATTTTAGCTTTGGGAATTTGGCATGTTGAAAAAACTTGGTACTATACTAATCCTAATGCAAATGCGCACATCTCTGTGCACAGAATTATTTCACTAGGCAAAACATTGTACAATAGAATGCCTGAAGTATTTTAACAATTGAGAAGCGCAAGATTTGATATGCTCGCATATAAATATCAATCAGCCAAAAACAAATTTTGGATGATGAAATTTCACCCATATTTACCAAAAGAAAAAAAAACATGTTTGGGGAAGCAACAAGATGAAATTTAACTATGACTTGTTGTAGAATTTGTAGTATTTGGAAATAATTGTGTGCCAATAAAATCAATGGCTTCGTTATAATTATTCCGGGCGACGTCGTTACCACAGCAAACCAACTTAACCAGCTCCTGTTGCATCCACGGTGCAGTCTCCACAAGCCAATCTTTCAAAACATGAGCATACAATAAGATCGCACCATATAACTCCGGGACATAAATCTGAAGCCAGTTCGCTGTTTCGACCGAATATTTCCAGGCTTGACATATCAGACACAAAGCTTTTGTTACTGTCAAATTTAGAGCCTGCTGCAGCTGTTGTTTGATCAGCCAGCTTAGATCCTCGAGCCTATTCTGGATCCACAGAGCCGGTATCCTGATTATTTGGATTACTACGACGAAGAGGAAACCGGTGACATTGAAGACGAGGAAGGAGGTCAACCACGAGATACACTTGATCAGAAAGCAAAGGGAATTTAGGATGAACGCTGCTGTGGCCATGATGAGATTGAGAGGGGTTTGGGGAATGTTTGTTTCAGGTTGGTTTTAAGTAGTTGACAGTTGACGTTTTCAGAGGAATGTTTCGGAAACATGTCATCTAGACTGGTACTGAAAACTCTTTCTGCTACTTGCAGATAAATAATCCAGTTGACATTCTAATATTCCCCTTGCAAGGTTTTGAATGTGAGCTCTCCTGACTGAGTAAAATCATAAGCGTCCTATCGTGCCTAGTCGTGCTATTATGAAAATTATACTCGCCAATCAACGGATCAGTGCACACACATACAACAAGACCCGGTCGTCAGTCGATGGCATTCGTTGATCAATAAGGAAATAGTACAAGGTTCATATAGAAAGTAACAGGGACCAAGATAGACCTGAACATCAAAATTCACAACATGCACATCAAACCAGAAACATCACAATATTCTACAGATTTACACATATATGACACAACTCAGCAATTGCAGATGAATGTGACTGAGCTGCTCGCCCTAAAAAGACCTTTTTAAATTCTACCATCGACGCCCTGAAGTTTGAAGATTATATTTACAGCATATAACTATTGTGACAACTGCTAAGAGGCACGTACCTGGTCCTTTATCTGTACAGTGTGTGCCGAAACAGAACTCTTGAGACACCTTGTATGAACCGAATGGCTATCTAGTGCGCCAGATCAGCAGTGCTCTCTTTCAGTTTGTACACGGAGTTGACCAGCTCTTCTGTGTCCCAAAGAAAGTATCCAAAAGCAACAGCTTCCAATACAAATCTTTTTAAGCTCGCAAATGATGTTGAGATTGCCTTGCTGTTTTCAATACCTTCATTCCCAAACAATGCCAGACTGTGGCTATTCACTAGATCCGTGCTCTCCTTGGATTTTAACCTATTACACCTCTGCAACATCTCCGGCTTGGATCCCATCATATAGAACTTTAATTTCTCTTCTTGATTCTCTTGTGTGTAAGAAAGCCCACTCACTGGCTTGTATCCTAAGTTACAGGCATTGCCCTGCGCAGTGTTTTTCAATGTGAGAGGCAAACATCCAGGAAAAAGAAAGGATGCATTTCGATGGAGAGGGGAATCTTCGATAGTCAGGGATAAACTTTGCTCGAAGTGGTGTCTCAAAGAAGCAGACTTGATGAAGTAACCGTATAAGATAGAGGCAGCATACACCTGACCAAGCTGAGCTTGCTGGATCTGAGTGATTGTCCAACTGTCTGAAACACTCGAATTCACTTTTAAGCCAATGGCACCGGACACATGTTCTCGGATCAACTCCAGAACCTCATAGCTGTATATTGACTCAAGCTCCCAGTCCTTAGAGGGAGAAATCTCAAGCCTTCCATTATAGATGCAACTAGATAGCCTCGGGATCAAATGAACTTTGATTTCCGTGAACTTGTGCAAAATTGACATGTACATGATATCTTCAACTTCAATTTGGTTTTCCCTGTCTTTTAATTCTGCAATCCGCCTGGAACGAGAAAAACCAATCACATTAATAAGAAGTAAACACGCAAAAGACTGCTACAAATAGAAATAAACAGACAGCAGTACAGATGGAGAATAAATAACATGCTTCAAGAAAATATTTCAAATATATAATAATGTAACAAGAGAATTAGATGAGCCAACCCTATCAAATATCAGGACAAAAAAGAGGACTAATGGAAAATAAATGAGGATGAGAGTGCCGTAGTTGAAACTGAATAGAGATTTAGATGATTTTGTAGTCCACTTTCATTAATTCCCTTCAAAAGTAAACAGATTTTCAAACGCAGGCCACATCAGAATGTTGCCAACTACAACACTAACCAAACTCAACTGTTGATATACACAATTACCGAATTTATCCACCCTACTCTTAATTCTTGAAAGTTCAAAAGGATATGCAAAGCCTGGGTATATGAGACGTGGCCCCATAAAAGAAGTTACATTCATGTTCATCAGAGCTTTCAGCAAGGCTTTTGGTTCATTTCTGCAAACTGTTCAAATATTACATACA
Source organism: Rhodiola chrysanthemifolia (assembly GCA_033675395.1). NCBI lineage: Eukaryota > Viridiplantae > Streptophyta > Magnoliopsida > Saxifragales > Crassulaceae > Rhodiola > Rhodiola chrysanthemifolia. Next base: position 39,472,272 of record CM066204.1, read on the forward strand.
TGGCTCTCACCCATGAAGTGATTATCTACAGGTCAGTGCCCATTGTACAATGAGCCTATATATCCTTTTGTAGTCCATATTTCGAAATCTCTAAAATATAATAATGCTATATCTTATAGGTTAATCCCCTGCACAGCATATAGTATATTCTGGGGCAATAAACTAGCTCTTATCCAACATGATAAACGCACGACAGCAATTCAAACAGTAAATATCCTTGCTCATCTGCTACCAAAATTTTAAACACAATTTTGAAATGCAGTCAATCTATGATGGATAAGTTTCCCTTAAACATTTATTAGCCACAAATTTACTGCAACAGGAGCTTCACAGCTCTCTACTTTCACTCACTAACAATCCATAAAAAGAGTCAGAATCTACTTATTGTGGAAATATTATGTTTCTCAAACAGTTCACTTCTGAGACGCAACCTTATTCATTCAACTTCCCGTACTAAACTCTATTTCTTTGCAACAATATGTAATCCCCAATCCATCAGATCTTCTTAACAAAATAATGTGTTTAAAAATTCTCTGTTTTTTTTTTCACTATCAAAATAAAAAATAATCTCTGTTTTTAAAAAAATATTTAAACTTCTGGAATGGAAAGAACAAATGCTGATTTCCAACTCCACACAATTAGAACAGTAGAAACTAGAAACAGAACAAAACGAGAGATAGAGCACTACGAGACAAAAAAAAAAGTAGTCAAAGAAACCTGTAAAGACTCGCTTCATGACTCCCTTCACTCGCCACTTTCCTTGCGACCGCCGCCTCACGATCATCACTCAACCTCCTCAGCTCCTTAACCACCGCAGCATCAAACAGCTTCCGATCATTCTGCAGCACGCCGCCCAAGTACCTCCCAGCGCCACTCCTCGGCTCTAGCGGCGTGTTTAAACTACTACCAAGCTCACACCGACTCGGTTTTACGCCTCTCGCAGCTTTCCGATCGTCCGACCACCTCCTCTGCCAGATCGACAGACGCCGGGTTGCGGAAATCGGTGAGTATGTGGACGAAGGGAGGCGGAGAGGGATCGGTGAGATTCTCGCGAAGACCGGGGAGATGATGATGCTCGAAGAGGTGCTAGTGAGAGTAGAACTAAAGCTACAGTCCATGTAACAGAGCACAGAAACCCTACCAGGAGATTTTTGGAGAGGAAGATGAGTCTGAGAACGGTTATCTGATATGTTACTGTGAATATATAATTTGTTTTAAAAAAATTATAATATAAAATTTGAATGATAAGTGCGTGATTGTTAATCGGATAAGGTCGGCCATCGGTAGTTTTTTTTTTAGGCTAGTTAAGTTAAGTTAGTATCCGTTTGTGAGTTAATAATTAGTAATAGGTAAGGATTTGAACCTTACCACTATGGGTGCAGGATGGAAAGGCTCCACCATGGGTAGTTTCGTAATGCTACACTTACTTTTTGGATTAGTTTGAAATATCTTGGGCGTATGATTTGTCTTTGACAGATTTGTCACGGAGCTTGAGATTTTTATTATGGGATTGAGTTTGGTGAATATGACTCTTTGATGATTCTATGGGTCAGCTGGTTTCGTGAATATTTTATTCTTTTTTTTAATGAAAGTGAATATTTTATTCTGTTATGTTTGAGGCGTTTTTTTATTCCAAAGTGAAACAAAAAAAAAGAACGGGTGCTAACACTAACTTACAAACAAGCCCAAATTAAAAAAAAAAAAAATTGTTTGGTAGATTTTCATTTTATATATATTTAGATAGAAAAGTGTGAAAAAGAGAGAAGAAAAAATAGATTTTCGGATTTTGAGTGTAAAGGCTTTTATGACAGAATACTGTTGAAGCCGGAAGGAGAGTCTGTTTTCTTTCTCTATATTTGTTGTATGCTTTTGGTTTTTTGTTAATAAAATGTATATAGCAAATATAAGGCGTAACAGAGGCTTAAAAAGTTAGAAAAATTATCTAGCTGAAATCGGCACGGATAATAAAAACACACCCGTTGAAAAAGATTGCTCCACTTGACTTCACATCTATCAAAGTGAGCCCACCACCTTTGATCGAAAACTACTTGCAAATATCCCGTGAGCTAACGTAGTGAGGTACATACATCACGTGGCACACTGCCACAAGTGCCAACAGGCTTTCAAATATGCATACTGTCACATAGCCAAACTTGGAATAATGCATACAGCCGCCTAAAGCTACCTGGCAGGATTACCGTCAAACACACCAAGAATCCATTTTGAACCGAGCCTTTATCGGTGAATAACCGACGTGAAATATGTGTATAGCAATGGGTACGACAGCAAAAATAGAAACTAAAAGAACGGAAATCAGATGAAAACAAAATAATAGCCTAACCTAGGTCGAGTGAAAGAAACCCTCTTAGGAAGGAATCCGTCGAGAGAGAAGAAAGAACAAAACACTAAAATTGAACACAGCTCTGAACAAACACTCCAAAAAAAGACCCCAAAAGCTATATAGAGCTGCTGAATATGCGACTCAGAAAGTTGAGGTTGCTTTCCCGACCCGGGTGATTTGACTTACAACAATCGTCGGATGATGTGACAAGCAGTTTAGGGTCCAACAATGTCATTTCTTCAATTCGTCTCTTCCTCCTTCGGTGAGATCGTGAAAGGAATTGGAAACCCCAGAGGAGGGCGGAAGAGGGGAAGAGTATATTTGTTGTATGTTTTTAGTTGAAGCTGGATGTGACTCTTGCAGGTTTTAAGTCTTTGTAGTGAATTTGTAAGTTTTGGTCGCTGTATGATGCGCGTTCAGGTTTGGCGTGAGTGTTGTTTTGTTGCGATGTGAATAGACTTGTACAAATCCGGGTTCGGGCTGGGTTCAGGTCGGGCTATGTTAAGTTTTATGATCCATATAGTCGGGCCGGGCTAAACCCGCCCAATCAATTCGGGCTCAAAATCTTGTCCAAGTCCGCCGTATTTATCGGGCCGGGTAATCCATCGGGCCGGCCCGATACAATTATTTATTAATTCAATTTAATTTTTTTGCATAATGAATATCTTACATAAAAATAACATAATTTCAAAAGATGTATGCCCTTTAAATTATCATCTGATGAGCCTTTTTTCCCATTTGAAGTGCACCGAGTATCTAGACTAGTTGATCCTCTTAAGTTCAAATTATCATCTGATGACTCCATTATAGGCTCCATAGCAAATTGAAAAAATTAGTAAAGAACCAAATATCAGTAACTTACTAAATTTAGGTTAATAATAAAAACATATGAATAAATGAATAAAGTTAATAATAAAGATTAGGGTTTAAATTTTTAGCGGTCTAACGGGCAAGCATATTAGCCCGGTCGGGCTAAAATATGTGTCCAAGCCCGGTCTTAATAAAAATACGGATCGGACTGTGCTGGCTCGCTGGGCTAATATGTTTGTCCAAGTCCGCTTCAAAAACCGGACGGACAGGTCAGTCCGGGCAGGCTAGCCCGGATTTGTACATGTCTATGTGTGAAGCTCTCCTATATAACCTTTGAGCACATTTTTACAATAAAAACAGTTATTGAATAACATAACAGAATTATTTACTCATATTATAAATTTATAATCCAATAATAACATAATATTTTTATTTGTGAATTTCGTCATAACCATTTAAATTAAATTATTTTATTATATTTCATAAATATGATTGTACTATTGTCCAAATAAGTCCTAAATGTTGTGAAAATTATGGATATATGGAGATGAAACTTAAAGGTAGAAGATGAACATGAACATGAGTAGAAAATGTAGAGAGGAAGAGTGATTCTCATTACATTGATCTTTACAAATGTTCCCTTTATATAGGGGTACAAAGACATATGGATAGACTAGGAATCAATGTAAGAAATAAAAATACGAATTTATGGGATACATGAAACTTGAAAGGCTAAAGGACATGACCATGTAAAGGGCTAAAGGTCATGCAATACAATATTCATAACACTCCCCCTTTGGATGACTCGTACAGCTATTATGCCTCATTAAAACCTTACTAGAAAAACCCTGTGGGCAGGGACGGACGCAGCTTATGCCTGAGTGACACATGTCACCCCCAGGTTGGTCGAATTTTTTTACTAATTTTTTAAAATAAATATATATATAATAAGTTAAAAAAACATATAATTATAATAAAGATAACAACTCTGCTATCAGTATCACGCTTGAGCCATGCGCCTTGACGCAACACAATTTGAGTTGCGACTTCGGAATCAGAATTCGGAAACAATCTAATCGCGCAGCGTGCTCAATCCTCACATAGTCGACTCGCTAGCTAATTCAGGTGAACATCACTTCATCACCCGTCTAGTAAATTATTGAAATTAGGGTTGTTTATGGTTTTGAAGGTTGCTTTTGTAATTAAGGTTTCATTGCAAAAAATTGGATTGTTGCGTGTGTATCTGATTGAGGTCTTGCTGCAATCAAATATTCAAGTTCTTGTTTTGATGATGACCCATCTATGTGAATTAATTTTTTTTTCTAATCATAGCACATGCCGGCATCACGGTATTCTTGTGTGTTTGATTGTTGAATTTGAAGGTTAAGAATGAATTAATTTTAACCTGATTCTAATATTTGATTTTTAGATGAAAATGTCAACCATTGATTCATTCTTCAAATGAAAATCGATTGAAACTTCAGAGCAAGATAGTCATTTACAGAGTGAGGAACATCGTGCTCGAAAAGTACAAAGACTTGAAATTGCTGATGAATTCGATATCAACAAATTAGAACACGACCCAGGTTTACGTCCACAAATATGGAAGTATCCCATTGGTAAGCACGACGAGATTCGAAGAGCTTATAGTAGCTTTGGTCATTATAAGCCTATACTTGACAATTATCCAAAATCAGATAAACAATCTCGTAGCTTTCAGTCTTCTTGGTATACCTGTTTTGCATCGTTGTTAAAATACTTTAAGGAAGCAGATGCTATATTTTGTCTGCCATGTTTTTTATTCCAAAAAGAAGATGGACCATCAGGATCTAATGCGTTCACCATTGATGGGTTTCGGACATGGAATAAGGTAGGAGGGAAAATTTGTTCACTTATAGCACACGTTGGAAAAGATCACAATTCTCCTCATCATAAAGCTCTGGTGAGTCGGTTAGATCTCTTGAATCAACCAGCTCATATTCCAAATAGATTTGGCAATTTCAAAACACAAGAGATACTTGATAATAGACTTCGCTTGAAAACTTCTATTGAAGTTGCTAGATGGCTAGCGTACCAGTCTTGTGCTTTCAGAGGCCATGATGAATCTGACACGTCAAAAAATTGTGGTAACTTTATAGAATTGTTGAGATACTCCGCGTCTTTGAACAGTGATGTAGCAAAGGTTCTAGATAATGCTCCACGGAATGCATCATATACATCACCAAAAATACGGAAGCAGATATTGCAGGTCTTGGCAATGAAAGTAAAGAAGTATAATCGGGAAGAAATTGATTGTGCAAAGTTTGGTATAATAGTGGATGAAGCTCGTGACGAATCTAAAAGAGAGCAAATGACACTTGTGTTGAGATTCGTTGACAGAGATGGTTGCATACAAGAACGCTTTTTTGGATAGCTTCATGTTCAGGATACTACGTCATTGACTTTGAAAAATGGTATTTTCTCTATGCTCTCTCGTTATAATCTTGATATTCAGTCTATCCGAGAGCAAGGTTATGATGGTGCTAGTAATATGCGTGGAGAATGGAACGGTTTGCAAGCTTTAGTTTCACGCGAGTGTCCATATGCTTATTATGTCCATTGCGTAGCTCATCGTTTACAGCTATCCTTAGTTGCTGCTTCAAAAGAAGTTTATCATGTTAAACACTTCTTTGAGAAGATCAATTTTACTGTCAACATCGTCAGTGCATCGTATAAGCGCAACGACCAATTAAGAGATGCTCATGCATCGAATATGGCTTATTTACTTGGTATTGGTGACCTTGAAAATGGAAAAGGTCTTAATCAGTTAGGTTCGTTGCAAAGAGCCGGTGATACTCGTTGGACTTCTCACTTTAAATCAATTTCCAGTTTGATCAAGATGTTTAGTGCAACATGTGAGGTTTTATTACTTATCAATTCGGATGGATATACTCATAGTCAGCGTGGAGAAGCAAGTTCAGACTATGAGACGATGACTTCATTTTACTTTGTCTTTATTATGCACCTAATGAGAGAGGTTTTAGACATCACTAGCTCCCTTTGTAATGCTTTGCAACTTCAGTCGCAAGATGTTTTGAATGCTATGTCACTTGTTACGTCTTCAAAGTCTCTTCTTCAGAAGCTTAGAGATGATGGATGGAGAAACTTAGTTGAAAGTGTGAAAACTTTTTGTGGAAAAGTGAACATAGAAGTGCCCGATTTTAGCGCTCAGCGTGAAACAAAAAGAGGAGATTCTCATCAGCAAAATGGAATCACAGTGGAGCATTACTATAAAGTTGATATTTTCTACACAGTGATAGATTCTCAATTGCAAGAACTAAACAACCGATTCAATGAGGACACTGTGGAATTGCTATTCTCTGTTCAGTTTTAGATCCTAAAGAGTCGCGTACATCAAACAGAGTTGATGATTTATGTAAATTGGTAGAAAATTTTTACCCTATAGAATTTGATGAAGATGACAGGACCTCGTTGCGCATGGAACTTCAACATTTTGAGATGATTCGACAATTTTCAGATTTTAACACTTTGACCGAGATTTCTGAAATATGTCAATGGTTGGCGAGGACAAGAAATTCAAACATGTTTCCTTTACTATACAAGGTGATATCTCTTATTCTGACTCTTCCAGTTTTCACAGCTACTGCTGAACGCTCCTTTTCAAGAATGAATATAGTAAAAAGTGCACTTCGCAACAAGATGGAAGATGATTTTTTATCGGATTGCTTGGTTGTCAACATTGAGAAAGACATAGCTAAAATGTTTAGCACCGATTCAATAATAGATGATTTTCGTGATATGGAAACAAGACATTCTTTATTTTAATGTAATAAGACTTTTGTAAAAACAGTAATTTTTTTAGTAATACGATTATTTTCGGCTGTCACCCCCAGCCTCAAATGCTGGGTCCGCCCCTGCCTGTGGGTAAACCTAGTGAAAGAAAAAGAGTACACAACTGTACATTACGCATAAATGTTACCTCATTAAAAACCTTATTTAGGAAAACCCAAAGAGATAAAACCTCAAATAAGGAAAAGAGTGTAACAAGTGGTTTTCGCATGCCGATTTTATAGACCACTTTCTCAAAGGGAGTTGTGGGAAGTGACTTTGTGAACAAATCGGCTAAGTTGTCACAAGAACGAATCTGATAAATATCAATCTCTCCGTTCTTATGAAGTTCATGTGTAAAGAAGAACTTTGGAGATATGTGTTTCGCTCTGTCTCCTTTTATATAGCCATTTTTAATTTGAGCTATACAAGAAGCATTATCCTCAAATATAAACAGTAGGGCTTTCTTTGTCACCTGAAAGATCACATGATCCTCTGATATGATGGATTAAAGATCTCAGCCACACACATTCACGACTAGCCTCTCATGAAGTGCTAATATTTCAGCATGATTAGAAGAAGTGCTTGTAAGAGTATGTTTGGTAGATCGCCAAGATATAGCGGTATCACCATATGTATATATATAACCTGTTTGTGATTGCGCTTTATGAGGGTCAGATAAATATCCGGCATCGGCATATCCAATTAATCCTGATTTTGAGTTTTTTGAATAAAATAAGCTCATATCAGTTGTTCCTCGAAGATATCTTAAAATTTGCTTAATGCCAGTCCAATGTCTTCGAGTTGGAGAAGAACTATATCTTGCTAGTAAATTAACTGAAAATGCAATATCGGGTCGTGTATAGTTAGCAAGATACATTAGTGCACCAATAGCACTTGGATATGGTACTTCAGGACCAAGTAGTTCTTCATCCTTTTCTCGAGGACGGAATGGTCTTTTGTCACGTTAAATGATCGAACAACCATAGGCGAACTCAACGGATGTGATTTATCCATATTAAATCTTTTGAGGATCCTTTCAGTATATGAGGACTGATGAACAAAAATGCCCTTTGATAAATGCTCAATTCGTAAGCCAAGGCAAAATTTTGTTTTTCCCATGTCTTTCATATCAAATTCACTTTTTAGATATGCAATTGTCTCAGTAAGTTCATCACGGGTCCCAATGATATTTAAATCATCAACATAAATCACAATAATAGAAAACCTAGTTTTTGTCCTTTTAATAAAAACACATGGGCAAATTGCATTGTTGATGTATCCCTCTTTCAAAAGATATTCACTTAGACGATTGTACCATATTCGACCGGATTGTTTTAATCCATATAATGATCTTTGTAATTTTATTGAGTACATTTCCCGTGGGTTTGAGCTACATGCTTCAGGTTATTTTAATCCTTCGGGAATTTTAATATAAATGTCATTATCAAGTGACCCATATAAATAGGCTATCACGACATCCATTAAATGCATATGAAGTGCTTCTAAGACTGACAAACTCAATAAAAATCTAAATGTTGTCGCATCCATGACCGGTGAATATGTCTCTTCATAATCAATGCATGGTCTTTGCGAGAAGCCTTGTGCTGCAAGTCGTGTTTTATATCTTACGACTTCATTTTTCTCATTTCGTTTGCGCACAAATATCCATTTATAACCAACATGTTTGACATTCTTGGGTGTTATGGACATTTCTCCAAGGACTTGGCGTTTTTCAAGTGAATTCAATTATGCCTCAATGACACTTTTCCATTTTGGCCAATCATTTCTTAGTCGGCATTCATTAACCGATCTGGGCTCGTGATCCTCATCTTCCTCTGTAATATCTAGAGCCATACAATAGGCAAATACATTGTCCACTATAATTTCTTTTCTATTCCACCTTTTCCCTGAAATGACATAATTGATCGAAATTTCTTCATTGTCATCATTTTCAGGTATCTCATTATCTTTCAAAGAAGTCTCTTCATGATTCATATCATTTTGATGCATTAAGGGCCTGTCCATTTGAACTGAAACTTAATTGATCTTAATTGATCTTAACTGATATTAATTTATATTAACTGATATTAACTCATATTAACTAGTATTAACTTATATTGACTGATATTAACTTATGTTAACTGATATTAACTTAACTGAAACTTATATTAACTTATGTTAAATCGTTTTGTTCCACCACCACCACCACCGCCGGCCGCCACCACCACCTCCGGCCACCGCCGCCGCCACCTCCGGCCACCTCCGGCCCCTCCGGCGGCGGCGAGGGTGGTGGTGGTGGTCTAACTTAACTTAACTGAAATTTATATTAACCTACATTGACTTAAAGTAACTTATATTAACTGAAATTAACTTGTATTAACTTATATTGATTGAAAGGAACTTATCTTATCTTAACTGTCAAAAATATAAGTTCAAATGGACAGGGCCTTAATTTGGTTATCTTGAACCTTTCTTTTTCTTGGATTTTTATCCTTAGACCCAATTGGTCTACCACGCTTCTATCGTGTTTTAGACTCACTTGCTAATTTATTTCCAATATCTTCATCAGGAAGATTGATTTTGCAAGGAGCATTGACAGCTGGTATATGTGACTTTGTCACTGTTTTAACATTGTGAATGCATCAGGCAATGTGTTTGCCACATTTTGTAAGTGGATAATCTTTTGAACTTCTAGTTCACATTGATTTGTACGAGCATCAAAATGAGACAATGACTCTGCATTCCACGATATTACTTGTCTTTTTTAGACTTTATTTTATCTCCCCCTAATGCAGGGAAATTTGTCTCATCAAATTGACAGTCGGCAAATCGTGCCTTAAATATGTCACCTGTCATAGGTTCCAAACATTTAATAATTGATGCAGATTCAAATCCCACGTAAATCCCCAATCTTCTTTAGGGTCCCATTTTAGTACATTGGGACGGAGATATTGGAACGTAGACTGCACACCCAAAAACTCTTAAATGAGAGATATTTGGTTCTTGGCCACTAACAAGTTGCAAAGGGAATATTTATTATTTGATGTTGGCCTTATACAAATTAGTGATGCAGCATGCAAAATTGCATGTCCCCAGGCAGAACTTGGCAATTTAGATCGCATAAGTAATGGTCTAGCTATCAATTTTAGTCTCTTAATAAAAGATTCTGCTAGATCATTTTGAGTATGGACATGAGCAACCGGATGTTCAATTATAATTCCAGTTGACATACAATAGTCATTTAAAGACTGGGATGTAAATTCTTCCGCATTATCCATACGGATTTTCTTAATTGTATGATCTGGAAATTGTGCTCGTAATTAAATATTTTGAGCAAGCAATCTTGCAAATGCCATATTAGAGTGGATAATAAACAAACAAGCGACCAACGGGTCGATGCATCAATAAGTACCAAAAAGTACTGAAATGGTCCACTTGATGGGGAAATAGGTCCACATATATCTCCTTGAATCCGTTCTAAAAATGTTGGACATTCAGTCTTGTAATCAGTTTTCCTTGAAAACAAGCAATACATGACAGATCTTTAAACAAGAGAATATTTTTACTCTTTAATGAATGTCCATGTGAATTTTCAATGATTCTTCGCATCATTATTGAACCCGGATGGCCTAATCGATCATGCCATATTAGAAAGTTTTTCGGAACAATTGAATTCTGATTTATCACCATATATGATTCAATTGGATTTATGAAAGTATAATACAATCCAGAGTTGTATGATGTAAGTTTTTCCATCACTTTTTTCATTCCTGAGACCATTGACGTGATATATAAATATTCAACGTCATTTTCATTTGTTATCTCAATATGATAACCATTTCGACGTATATCTTTGAAACTCAAAAGGTTTCTTTTGGATCTGGTTGAGAACATTGCATCTTCAATGATAAATCGTGTACCATTAGGTAACACTATTTGAGCTCTTCCATGACCTTCAATAAGACTTGATGCACCAGATATTGTATTGACATTAGCTTTAGCTAATTTAAGATGCGAAAAATAAATATTATCTCTCAAAATTGTATGCGTTGTTGCACTATCCGCTAAACATAAAGATTCATCATCATCTTTTATTTTAATTGAGAGGCCGACATCCATCTCTTGGATTTCGTAGAGAAATCGTGCTGATAACGTGTTGTGAACATTATGGATATATGGAGTGGAAACTTAAAGGTAGAAGATGAACATGAGTAGAAAATGTAGAGAGGAAGAGTGATACTCATTACATTGATCTTTACAAATGTTCTCTTTATATAGGGGTACATAGACATATGGATAGACTAGAAATCAATGTAAGAAATAAAGATAAAAATTTATGAGGTACATAAAAGACTAAAGAACATGACCATGTGAAGGAGTAAAGGTCATCCAACATAATATTCATAATACTAAACAGGGTGATAACATTCGTGAACCTGAATATTGTCCAAAATTGGGTACAATCAGATTACTTGACCTGATCGAACCGGTACTGGAATGTAACAGTCATCTAATTAACTAATTAAGCCAGCAATCAAACCGGCTCGAACCGTTACTGAAATCAACCCCGAGTGACGCAGAACGCTTTGGAAATCGATCGCATCAAACGCTCCTTGCGGAAATTAGTTGAGCCGAAGTCTCTAGAACCTATACCAACATCACACTCTTTCTTATAAAACACTCTTCGTCCAATTCGCTTATCATTCCTACACAAGTACGATTCATTGATAATCACATCCCGCTCAATTAGGGTTTAGAGGTTGTTGATTTTGAGAAAATGGATGAGGATTTCGATATGCCGGCGGCGGAGGAAATGATGGACGAGGACATGGATATGATGGGCGACACGCCGGTTGTTATGAAGGTTGGGGAAGAGAAGGAGATCGGGAAGCAAGGGTTGAAGAAAAAGCTGTTGAAGGAAGGTGAAGGATGGGACACTCCCGACAACGGCGATGAGGTCGAAGGTGCGTACTGTTCCCGTTTCCGTTTCCAATCCGGTTTTGTTTTCAGATTTGGTTTGTATTGAATCGGCGGAGGCGCTGATGGTTTGGATTTGTTATGTTTTTTGCAGTTCACTATACTGGAACTTTGCTTGATGGAACGCAGTTTGATTCCAGCCGCGGTAGAGACACGTTCAAGTTCACACTAGGTCAAGGTATGCTATGTAGACTCTGATTTCAAATTGTTCATGGTACTTGTTGACAATTGCAGCAGTTGGATTGTTAGTTTTTTAGGTTGTTGATTTGTGTTAATGTGTGAGACGGTTGATTTGAATATGTAGGGCAAGTGATTAAAGGATGGGACCTAGGTATCAAGACAATGAAAAAGGGTGAAAATGCTCTTTTCACCATTCCGGCTGAGCTGGCTTATGGAGAGGCTGGTTCTCCGCCCAAAATTCCTCCCAATGCCACCCTTCAGTTTGATGTTGAGCTGCTGTCATGGACCAGTGTGAAGGATATATGCAAGGATGGAGGAGTTATTAAGAAGATTGTTAAGGAGGGGGAGAAGTGGGAGAACCCTAAAGACCTTGATGAAGTGATAGGTGAGGCTCATTGTAACTGTTGAGTTGAGAAGGTGGTAGTATCTGGCGTGGACCTTGTCTCTGAATGCGTTTCTTTTTTGGTATATGTGTGTGATGCAGTTAATTATGAGGTGAAGTTGGAGGATGGAAGTGTTGTTGCAAAAGCTGATGGGGTGGAGTTCGTTGTCAAGGATGGTCATTTCTGTGCGGCCTTGCCAAAGGCTGTGAAAACTATGAAGAAAGGGGAGAAGGTGCTCCTGACTGTCAAGCCACAGTGTGAGTTTTTGCTATTGATGTTTGTATTTCCTTCTGATGTAATCTGACAATTTCTTGTTCTAAATTTATTTTATTTTGATGCTTAGATGGTTTTGGAGAGAGTGGTCAGCCAGCTTCGGGTAATGTTGGTGTAATTCCACCAAATGCAACACTTGAGATCGATCTGGAGTTAGTATCCTGGAAAACAGTTACGGAAGTAACTGACGACAAAAAGGTGTTGAAGAAGACCTTGAAGGAAGGAGAGGGCTATGAGCGTCCTAATGATGGGTCTGTTGTAAGATGTAAGTGTGGCATCTATTTGTTAGTTTAGTTCCTTATTGATGGGAGATGGTTTGAACTTGTCACTGAAATTCAACTGCCATGCTCTAGTGAAACTGATTGGTAAACTTGAAAATGGGACCGTCTTCTTTAAGAAAGGACATGATGAAGCAGAGGGGCTCTTCGAATTCAAAACTGACGACGGTAAGAAAAGAGTCTTGCTTTATATTCAAATGTGTAATTTCCTTGCAATTTGTTTATAAGAACAAATATAAATGGCAGAACAAGTAATTGACGGTCTGGACAAGGCGGTCATGAAAATGAAGAAGGGCGAGGTTGCCTTGGTGACTGTTGCACCTGAGTATGCTTTTGGCTCTGTGGAATCCCATCAACAGCTGTCTGTTGTTCCTCCAAATTCAACAGTGTTTTATGAAGTTGAGCTGGTGTCGTTCGATAAGGTTGGTGTCTCTCATAAATGCTTACTGGTAACTTTTCCATTTGCGTGGAATATGAAAAAACTTTGGATCCATATTCCAGGAGAAGGAATCTTGGGACATGAGCACTGAAGAAAAGATCCAAGCTGCTGGTCAGAAAAAAGAAGAGGGAAATGCGCTGTTTAAGGCCGGAAAGTACGAACGGGCCTCCAAGAGATATGAGAAGGTAGGACGAAAATCCTTGACTGAAATATATATTCCCCTATCTGACTACTGGATATCGAAAGAAATTTACCATTTTTCTCGCGTTACAGGCAGTGAAGTACATAGAGTATGATACAAACTTTAGTGACGATGAGAAGAAGCAAGCTAAAGCCCTGAAAGTGTCATGCAACCTCAACAATGCAGCTTGCAAACTCAAGCTGAAGGAATACAAGCAAGCTGAGAAACTCTGCACAAAGGTACATCTCATTTCCGTAGTCCTGTGTTGCGTGCACACTTAGTTTATCAGTGGATGAAACTTACTAGAGATTATGATATAAGGTGTTGGATATGGAGTCAACAAATGTGAAAGCTCTATACAGAAGAGCTCAAGCTTACATCAATCTGGGGGATTTGGATGTTGCTGAGTTTGACATAAAGAAGGCCTTGGAATTGGACCCAGATAACAGGTCTTAAATCTGTTTCTAAGAATTCGTTGCTCATCCTTATTTGAAACTTTTAAGAATGGAAGTGAATGACATGAATGAATTACTGGATTAAATTGTCAGGGATGTGAAGAAAGAGTACAAGATTCTGAAGGAGAAGACGAGGGAGTACAACAAGAAGCAGGCTCAATTTTATGGAAACATGTTTTCTAAATTGAGCAAGCTGGAGGCCGCTGACACCAAATGTACGCTTACCTAATGATAATCCTATGCCAATATCAGACATATAGATATTATGATTTCAGTTTGTGATGAGATGAGAGACTCATTGTTTACTTTATGTGCAGAAGGCGGCAGCATAAAGGAGTCCTCTGAGTTTATACCACTGGCTTGCTGAAGCCTTAACTTGAAGTCTAGTTTTAATGTTTTTGTTACTCAGAATTTGACATCCAATGGAACAAAGTGTATGCTGAGAAGATCAATCACCTGAATTTGGATATTTCTAAAGTTTCAAGATTGCAATTCCACTTCCACCATAGTCTTTTTACATGATTTTTTTTTTTTTTTTTTTTTGATGGAGTACATTGGAGTAAGCGACGTAGGCAAGGGGGAGCTGCCCCAATGGGCCAAACTTTTACTCCTTTTACATGAACCTTCTTAGTGACTCGTATCCAAGGATAAACGAGAAATAGCGAACCAATAAACTCATCATTATTACATGGTCGGTGAGCCCGACATAATAGAACGTCGCCAGCCATACGCCACACACGTGCCAACCCGTTCAAGACCTCAAACACTCTATAACCCCACGTGTCAATTGTCATCCATATCACCTTCCCACTCTCGATTAACAACCGTCCGATCTTAATGTGCAGCCGGTATATTATCCGCATATCCTCTCTGTCCATATCAAACGCACTCGTCTCACCTTTCCAGAGTACAATCATTATTAACACCAACTAACTCCTTTCATCGCCTCTCCGGCGAATATTCTCCGAGTATACGCCCCACTCCTCCAAGTATCTTCCCGTTTGATCCTCTTCAAAAACCTTCTCAGTTACGCTTTTATATACAACAACCTACGTACGGCTGCTGTCGTGTCATTGAGAATACTTTAAACCCTATATCAGCAATATCTCTGTGTCTTTCATTATTGTCCGTGGTGATAATATTAGCTAAGAAATGGTCCAGCTGGATGCGAGTAATTTCATGGCGCGGATCATCGGTTGTTGCCAGGAGGCCGAGGTTTGCTACTACACTAGTAGCGGAAGCGAGCACGATGCCGGTGAAGAATCTCCGTCTCTGTCGGATTTGGTTGACTGCTTTCTCGAGGAGTCATGTTCAGACGACTATAAGAATAATAATAATAATGATGCCGAGGTGGAGGTGGAGGAGGAGGTTGATGATGAAAACGAGTCAACCGAGCGAGTTGACTCAGTGAGTCAAGGTTTGTACCAGGAGCTACACCGGCTTGTATCCGATAAAGAAGATCAGTATCGTAACGCGCTTCTTTCACAGGTGTATTCGGCTCTAGAGACGCTGCAGTTAAACTTAAACCATCAGATGGCTCTACGCGGCGTCGTTTCGCATCTCCGCAGCCTCGGATATAATGCAGCAGTTTGCAAGACCAAATGGGATACCTCCGCAAGCGGCGGATTAGTATCCGGCAGCCACGAGTTTATCGACGTAGTCATAACGACAAGCTCCAGTTCTACTCCGGTGATGATCCGTTACGTGATCGAGTTGGACTTGGCGTCGAAGTTCGAGATCGCGAGGCCGACTGAGTCGTACAAGCGTCTACTGAGCTTACTGCACGGTGCAGCTTTTGTGAGTAAGGAGATGGAGATGAAGAAGATTGTGAAGGTGATGAGTGAAGCGGCGAAGACGTCATTGAAGAGGAGAGAGATGTACCTTCCTCCGTGGAGGAAGAATCGGTATATGCAGATGATGTGGTTCGGACCGTATAAGCGCACCACTAACGCTTTCCCGGCTGCTGCTCTGCCAGGACGTAACGGCGGCGATGGGATGTGGAAGATGGAGTTTATTAGGGCTGTAGGGTTCAATCCAGTCTTTGATGGGATTAAGGGAAGATGATTATTTTCCTTATTTTTGTCTCATTATTGTCGTTTTTTTATATCAATCGGTTCATTATAAGTGGATACACAGAAATTACTATTACATGTTTTTCCGTAAAGATTCACATCCAATGATCAAATTTCAGATGTATCAATATCGCCAAACAAAAGAAACAGAAACTAATTTAAAAAATTGGTGCAATCTCACTGTTGAATCCAAAACCTCTTGTTAGCTTGTCCCATTATTTGTCATAGCAAAATTTGGTTTATTATGTGATATGGAATATGCGGAAAATGGATGTCGTATTGTTATTGTCGGTTTGGATGAAGTTAAAAGAGGGTTAGGGAAATAGGGCATGTGGGAAGATAAGGATAGAGGAGCATTATCCAATCAGGACGAAAGGGACGAGAGTGGATAATCTTTTGTAAAATAAGGATAGGTTCTGGTGAGAAGTTATATATATATATATATTGGGAAGCGTTCGGTTGAGGTATTTTGGTAGAATGAGGTAGGTGAGGTACGATCTCGGCCTTCCATTGTGATACGTGACGATTGAGCCGCCAAACGTGTTCACACTACTGTTGGTAGTGAGTTTTACTATTTTCCACGTGACGCGCCTACAATGCACGTGGTTGATGGATGGCTGAGATCGTGCCTCACTTGCCTCATTCTAATGAGGCTTGCATCATTTGATCGCTTCTCTATATTGTTCAGAAATGAAAAATATTCTCATCTTTATATCTTATTTAATTAATTGGTCTGATTAATATACCAATTAGGGTAGTTTAGTCCAAATAATATTTCTGAAAATCGAATTCGTAATCATTCCATTAACTAATCCACCACCTAATCGTTCGAAAATTGAAATGAGATAAAGCCTCGCAACTCTACTAACAAGCGACGACATTGAAAAACAAATCGAAGCAAAAAAAGTCTCCGCGAAGGACACCGAAAGTGAATCAACATTACGGTATGATTCGCATCTGCTATGAACTTACTCGTCTGTTTATTAGGGCTGTGAAGTTGATCGGGTCATAGTCTGTCGTATATCTCACTGCATTCCGCATCATTCATTTTCTATGATTCGTAGTATGATATGCATAATTCGTAGTACAGACAGAAGTTCTATTATTCGTAATCTCACTGCACATATTTTGTGTGTGTGATTTAATGTGTGGTAGATGAGGCTTCCTTTGTTTTGAGTTCCATTGGATATTGGGGGGAATTGTGAGCGATTTCGCATTTGACATGTCTGTGTACTTATGTGCACTTTGTTGATTATGGTCCGAGAAAGTCATGGATTTTGAGACGGCATTGTCTAAACATATACTGAATACCAATCACTCACTTTGAAAGCCATGGTGGACTGTATCATAGGAAGTGGTCTAGCGGTCACAGTCTTGGTCGAATGACCAGGAGGTCGACGGTTCGAACTCCCTTGGATGCACCAGCATGAGTTTGGGGCTTGTCCATTCCTTGTTTAATAATAGTGGAATTTATTTTTAAAAAAAAGAAAAAAAAGCCATGGTGAATATCATATAGTCGACTACAGGTTAGTTTCAGTTTAACTAGTTCCACTTCCGATAGGCGAAAGGTGATTGACGGGTTCCAATACATTGGTCGAATGGGGATGGCATGTCTATGTATGTATTTTCTTGCGGTTTTTTTTACATTTAGGTGAATTCTATGTTTGCTAGTTTTTCTTATATGATTAATTTACATTTAGGTGAATTCGTAACGGGACTCACAAAAATGTATTCAAAGTAATGTTTTATAAAATAAAATTCGTAACTTGAATTTCTAGGTCTGCATCTTTGTTAACTATTATTCATATCTCTAACGTATAATTCGTAGTTTATGATCCGTGGTAAAATATGCATCATTTGTACTGTAACTTGTGTCTTGCGGATAGTATATTAAATATTATTCGTAGTTATGGATGCACAAAATTCGTAGAGATATAATCAAAATTAATAGCTTCTGATATGTATCATTCGTAACTGTAACTTGTGTCTCACTTGTAGGCATGCACAAATTGAGACCGGACCGTAAAATTTCCGGTCCGGTCCACGGTCCATCATTTTCATAATTTTCGGTCCATCGGTCCGGTCCGGACCGTAAAAATAAAGGTATTCGATCCGATCCGGTCCACTTTTCACAAAAAATCCGGTCCACGATCCAAGACTTTAAAAAATTCCGGTCCACCGGTTCGGACCGGACCGGTTGTGCATCGCTACTCTCTTGTGTCCTTGCTGTTTGCATTGTTCTATCATAATTCATAGCGCAAGAGAAAAAAGAGGGAAAATGTGGTTAAACCAACCACTGAAGTAGCAACAGATTGGGCTGCCTCAATAGTGTTTCATTATACTTCAGATTAGTCCTTAGTTCAGTATTCTCATATTGTGGTTTTCTGTGATAATTAAGTGCCCCCTGATCTTTTCTATGTTTCCACTGCCATATAGTGGGTGATGTCTTGGTCTGCTGTTAAACTAGCAAGTCAAGTATGCATTTCATCAAAGACCACCTCTTTTTGGCTTCAAAAATTTGATGTCTCACTGCCTGAATATGTCATATATTATTCGTAATCTGATAATCATAATTCGTAGCTTCTAGTTCATAATTGGTACTTTAGAGCATAAACTGCGTATAATAGATTTTTAAGCCCAGCTGTCTGTATGTTATGTATTATTCGTAATCTGATACTCTTCATTCGTAGCTTCTAACAATATTCCATTGACATGCAGCAAAACGAACAACTGACAGCGATGCGTGACACTTACATGAACGTGACTGTACACTCACATATGAACTCAAGAAGAGACTAAGTGTTACAAAGCGCCACTGAATGGGGGAAAAGGAAATCTCAAGAAAAAAAATGATGATTAGATTACTGTTGTCCATCTGCTACAAAACTACATTTCCAATATGTTGCTCATCATTTTGAAATAGGGAAATTATATTCAGGATATTGTCTATGTGCACCTCACTACAAATTGTACTGGATCCTACGAATATTATATACTTGGTATTTTCATTAGAATGCAAAAGTTATTATTTCTTCGTAGTATTACTTCATACAGGGTAATCTTGTAATTCACAGTAAACTATGTAAAAGACTACGAATTATGTTAACTGGACTACGAATTATGTGAACAAGACTACGCATAATATGAACTAGACTACGAATTTTAACTAGAAAGCTACGCATTATAAAAAGGGTAAATGACATGCTAGGAATTTTAAATGACAGATTACGAATTTTAATTAAAAAGCTAGGCAATTTAGATTTCATATTACAAATGATGCGCATTAGAAATGCTACGAATTTTAAATTTCTTCAAATTATTACAATGCTTAAGGATGTCACTCTAAATGTCTCGACATATCTACTAAAACCTGGGTATTAATAAAGCACAGTGCAACTCCGTGCTTGATCAGTCGATATTTTGACCGATTATTACCTTCATACATAGTAGAACTTAGTTTGATTTCTGAGCGTTATTTGCCATTTAATGTTGTTTTCCAAGCGTTTCAGGTAATTTGCAGCTATCCATTGAAACCATGGCCTAAAGACCAAGTATCGAAGAAAAACCAAGCTTTTGGCCCGAAAAGCATCCAAATGAAGCTTCAGCCGTTGAATCCAAATGAAGCATCCAAACAAGTGCACATAGCTCATACGGTGTCTAAATGCATTGATCTTTGGCTTGTTGGAAAGCTGAGATGAAGCTCTACAACTTTGTAGTTTAGACGAAGAGCAGATTAAGTTGTTAAAGGGGCTAAAAATTCGAGCCAAAAGGCCTATGTCACTATGCACTTGTATCGCCTGTGTCGCCTATTTAGGTGATACAGGTGATACTAGCCTAGAAAAACCAGCTCTCTAGCTTTTCTTGTGTCACTTTTAGGTGATACAGCTAATACGACTGACACAAGCCAGACGGGCAAAAATGCAATTTTGGCTAAGTTTCGGAAAAATGCGAAAATTCAGATTGGAAACAAAAAGAAAGAAAAGGGTTTTCAGAGAGAGGATCACGGGATATTATAGACCACCATCTAGGGTTTGGTAGAAGGGAAGAAGAAGAGGAGAAGTGAAGACTCACGACGAAAGTTTGTTTCTTCATCGATTCTTATTGTATTCTCTTATTGTTTTCAGACATATGTACTTAGAAACCCAGAAAAATGATGCGTGAGTAGTGACCCTATTTCGGGGTCCTACGGATCCTATTGTACACAAACGCAATGTTATGCAATAATTGATTGTTTATGTTTATGGAATCATGTTTCATTGTGTTAACGTATGAATGTTGTTCTATTTGAGATACCGTTATAAGTTGATGCATGTTAGGTGTTTAACGAAATGTCTAGCATAAGTTAACATTTAGGTAAAGGAATAATAAACTGAAAGGGTGAAGTCTAGAACCGGAAATTGATAGAACTTTATTGAAACAAGGTGTTTACGAAGGTAACTCGTGTTTCAATGGAATAGAAGACTAGTTCGTATAACTAACTATTTTGGTTATTTACACAACGACAGTTGGTAGAAAATCAAAATAGCTAGATTGGTTTGTCGGCTCGAAGTAGAGGCAAACCATAACTTATATGCGTAGTTGACGAGTTTAGGCGCAACGAAGGTTGGTCTTGCTCGTGTTTATGCATGGTCTTTTCCATTCGTCTTTAGCATGAATCGCATGACAGTTTATGTTGCATGACTTGAGTGTACAATTAGGTGAAGTAGATCCATGGAATACCTCTTTGAATTGAATTTGATAGAATTAGAACTTTGACAAAAGTAACACTTTCAAACATTCGAATCAAAATAGCTAAATCGAAGCACAACTTTACATAGTACATGAGTTTACATTGCTTCCCTGGGTACGACTCGGTCTTACCGAATTTATAAATCTTGTTTGAATCTACGACGATCCTCTTTATTGACAAATCGAGAGGGTAAAAATAGACGTGTCAAAATGGCGCCGTTGCCAGGGAGCAACTAATCAACTCATTTTACCACGTCTATTTTTACCCTCTCGATTTGTCAATAAAAAGGATCGTCGTAGAGTCAAACAAGATTCATAAATTCGGTAAGACCGAGTCGTACCCAAGGGAGCAATGTAAACTCATGTACTATGTAAAGTTGTGCTTCGATTTAGCTATTCCGATTCGAATGTTTGAAAGTGTTACTTTTGTCAAAGTTCTAATTCTAACAAATTCAATTTTAAGAGGTATTCCAAGGACCTACTTCACCTAATTTTACACTCAAGTCATGCAACATAAACTATCATACGATTCATGCTAAAGACGAATGGAAAAGATCATGCATAAACACGAGCAAGACCAACCTTCGTTGCGCCTAAACTCGTCAACTACGCATATAAGCTATGGTTTGCCTCTCCTTCGAGCCGACAAACCAATCTAGCTACTTTGATTTTCTACCAACTGTCGTTGTGTAAATAACCAAAATAGTTAGTTATACGAACTAGTCTTCTATTCCATTGAAACACGAGTTACCTTCGTAAACACCTTGTTTCAATAAAGTTCTATCAATTTCCGGTTCTAGACTTCACCCTTTCAGTTTATTATTCCTTTACCTAAATGTTAACTTATGCTAGACATTTCGTTAAACACCTAACATGCATCAACTTATAACGGTATCTCAAATAGAACAACATTCATACGTTAACACAATGAAACATGATTCCATAAACATAAACAATCAATTATTGCATAACATTGAGTTTGTGTACAATAGGATCCGTAGGACCCCGAAATAGGGTCACTACTCACGCATCATTTTTCTGGGTTTCTAAGTACATATGTCTGAAAACAATAAGAGAATACAATAAGAATCGATGAAGGAACAAACTTTCGTCGTGAGTCTTCACTTCTCCTCTTTTTCTTCCCTTCTACCAAACCCTAGATGGTGGTCTATAATATCCCGTGATCCTCTCTCTGAAAACCCTTTTCTTTCTTTTTGTTTCCAATCTGACTTTTCGCATTTTTCCAAAACTTAGCCAAAATTGCATTTTTGCCCGTCTGGCTTGTGTCAGTCGTATCAGCTGTATCACCTAAAAGTGACACAAGAAAAAGCAGAGAGTTGGTTTTTCCAGGCTAGTATCACCCGTATCACTTAAATTGGCGACACAGGCGATACAAGTGCATAGTGACATATGCCTTTTGGCTCCAATTTTTGGCCCCTTTAACAACTTAATCTGCGCTTCGTCCAAACTACAAAGTTGTAGAGCTTCATCTCAGCTTTCCAACAAGCCAAAGATCAATGCATTTGGACACCGTATGGGCTATGGGCACTTGTTTGGATGCTTCATTTGGATTCAACGGCTGAAGCTTTATTTGGATGCTTTTCGGGCCAAAAGCTTGGGTTTTCTTCGATTCTTGGTCTTTAGGCCATGGTTTCAATGGATAGCTGCAAATTACCTGAAACGCTTGGAAAACAAAATTAAATGGCAAATAACGCTCAGAAATCGAACTAAGTTCTACTATGTATGAAGGTAATAATCGGTCAAAATATCGACTGATCAACACTCCACACTTAGAACTTGTTCGTCCTGAACAAGTATAAAGCACAAGACAAGCCATTCAACTCATGTACAAACTTGAAATTTATGCAATTTGTTGAAAGGTAAATCTAAAACTTCAACTAACTCACTTTCGTAGGAGTCACGAATGCATTTAGCACATGCATCAAGCCTTTAAACCTATAGGCTACCCTACAGGACGAGTTGTAGTCTCGTGAGAGTTTTCAGAAAAGAGAATACTCACAAATCCCAAATGCAACTAGCTATATGCATGAACAAGATAGTTCCTCATTTATCTAGGCAATACGCAACGAACACCCCATGCACATAAACTAAAATAGTAGTCAAATACTAATTCCTTTTCAAAAGAATTTCGAACCACCAATGACCTTACGAGATGCACATTCAAAGACAATCAACATTAGAATTATCAAATGGCTAACCTAACAATTCATTCAACCTTTTCGCAAGATTCTCGAAACATGAACATTAGAAACACAAAATGCAAGCCAATCGCGCGCCTATGCTATCAATAAGGATAGTCCACGGGCTAACGATAAAAAACTCATTTCCAAGTTTTAGGAGCTAAGTCCATAATCCATACGGAAATAGGAGTTTGACACTTCATTTTCAAAATTATCTCAAACAAAGTCATGCTCACGTACTAGTAGAAGGGTCATCCCTCTACTCAAGTCACATGCATACACACTAAAAGAAATGATGGAAAAGACATTGCCAAGCTTAAGTGTGTGCCTCATTTTTTCCTTCTTTTTTTGCAAGGCATTTTGCCCATGATATGCTTCACGAATTCTTCTTTTGATAGCTTGCCTTATTTTGGCTTGTGCTTGCAAAAACTTTTTGCTTTTTTTTTGTAGCTTGCCTTATTTTGGCTTGTGCTTGCATATACAACTTTTTAGTTTTCGGGGTCAATTTTTCACTCATATTGACTCCACACTTAAGATTTGGCAATGTACTAAGGATACAAATGGTGTGTGCATACAATGTGAAGGATAAAGATCACCTAAGAGCAATGACTAGTTTTCGAAGAGAAGAAAATTATTTTTATGCTTGCTAATTCTATGCTCAAGTGATGCAAAAAGGTTGCGTAAATTATTAGATAGACACAAGATAACACTGACGCCTAGGAATTATGCACTCATAGAAGTCAAGGTGATCCTAGATTTAAAATCAAGTCATTAGCAATGAAACTATATAGTCTAGTAATGGGGTCATGCGAAGGCCTTGGAAATTCGAGTACTCAAATATAAGCTCCCGGCAAACGCACCTTTGATACTAATGGAGGGTGAATCCAATAAAGGTGGTATGAATGGTGTATGCGCTGCAACACATCTTTCACACAAGTTCCGATCATTCACGCCACACGCCATGAAGCTCTCGGGAGGAAACATCGATATTCCTTTAATCCTCAAAGGGCTAAACTTTTTAAGACAACTAATGTTCTTTTTCAATGCCCATTGCAGGATTGATGGACGTCGGCTCAAATGGGATTTGAAGGTGGCTTGACGCCTTAAACACCAATGGCCCCGCGAGAAGTTATTCGAGCAAAGGACTTCTCCCAAGCGAATCCATGGGGCGCTTTGCTAGTCTTTGCCAAGAAGTTAAACTAGGTCTTCGAGGGAAGTAAAGCCGTTTGTAAGATGCCTTATCAAATTTATTTTGCACTCGCATCATTACTGATGAGTCGTATTTATACAACTCGTCGAGTCAACTAGTCCCATCCATTTCGACACTTTATTATGCGAACATTTACTTTTTAGCATGGTTTTGCATTTCAGGTGTTCGGAAGCTCTAGGAGGAAACGCGCTTAAAAGCCCGCATTTCAGGCCAAACATCACAATGGAGGTTCAGGCCCCGTCCGAGGCCGCGTTCGAGGCGAAAGCTTGCCCGCTCACAAATCTCGGCTCGTCCTCATTCAGATCAGCATGGCGGTTTACGCCGAAATGCAGCCGAGCCATCACCGAGTCACAGCCGAGTCCAAAGCGGTTCAAGCAAAACGTGTCGGCCAAGTTAACTTGCAAGCCAAGCAAGTCGGTTGAAGAGATTTTGGACATGTTTCCTAATTCATTTTTGGACCCGTTCCAAAAACAGACTTTGAAGCCCTAGGTTTTTTCCTATAAATAAGACCTCAAGGCTAAGGTTTCAAATCATCCCTCGGCATCCCAGTACATCTCGGAGCACCTCAGTTCTCAGTACTCATCCAGTTCGGCCGACGACATAGAGAAGAATTCCTTTACTTTCAATTTTTGTTTTTGTTATTTCCATGGACATGAGCAGCTAAACCTTCTATTCGGTTTAGGGTTCAATATATTGTGACAAAGTTTTAAGACTCTTTGCTTAATGTTATTTTCGTTTTCTACTAGTTCTTGTGCTTATTTATCCCGGACTGAATTGCGAAGCTAAGTGGATATTTGGAATGGTAAAACTTAGCCGAGCAATTCAGCCCCTCTATTTGCTGCTTGTTTGATACTAGACCGTTAGAACAAGTAGTCGCACTTAACCTGATATAACCCGGAATGGAGTATTAGGTTTACTAGAACTAGAAGGTTATAACCTGGAACGGAGTAACCACACTTAGGAACATGAAATTAGATAATTAGAAGTCGATGATAAACGAAGTCACAATAGAAACCCTAGACCGAATGCTCTCTCTGATTGAATTACTCTTGCGTTTTATTCCCTTGTGCTTACAACAATTACTCAAACAAAACCCCAATCAATTTGTTCACAGGACAACCAAACCTCACCAGCTCTCTAGGGTTCGACCCTTGCTTACCGATTTACTAGTGTTTTGCATGGAAATTATAAATTCAAATTTGACTTGACCGACGACGCCTGTCAATTACTCACTAGACGCTTTTGATTTAAGTGTGGAGTTCCCTATTATGATGTGCATTATACTTGTGACATGTTCTAATAATTTCTATGTAGTGGTCACTTGTTTGTTTTACAGATTTTAATGTCATATGCGGGAAAGGAATGAGCAAACCATGAATCACGCTCCACGTGCTACAATTTCAGGGAAGCCCTTTGCACTACACTTTTTATTTTTATATATTTGTCGCTTAGGGACTAAGCTTTCTCTTAAGTGTGCCTTCTATTTAAATCATACATGTGTAGGCACTTGCATTTTTTATGCGCTAGCTTATATTTGAGTACTCGAATTTCCAAGGCCTTCGCACTACCCCATTGCTAAACTATATAGTCTAGTAATGGGGTCATGCGAAGGCCTTGGAAATTTGAGTACTCAAATATAAGCTAGCGCATAAAAAATGCAAGGGCCTACACATGGATGATTTAAATAGAATGCACTACACACCCACTCTACACTTAAGAGAAAGCTTAGTCCCTAAGCGACAAATATATAAAAATAAAAAGTGTAGTGCAAAAGGCTTCCTTGAAATTGTAGTTCGTGGAGCGTGATTCATGGTTTGTTTATTCCTTTCCAGCATATGACATTAAAATCTGTAAAACAAACAAGTGACCACTACATAGAAATTATTAGAACATGTCACAAGTATAATGCACATCATAATAGGGAACTCCACACTTAAATCAAAAGCGTCTAGTGAGTAATGATGCGAGTGCAAAATAAATTTGATAAGGCATCTTACTAACGGCTTTACTTCCCTCGAAGACCTAGTTTAACGTCTTGGCAAAGACTAGCAAAGCGCCCCATGGATTCGCTTGGGAGAAGTCCTTTGTTGGAATAACTTCTCGCGGGGCCATTGGTGTTTAAGGCGTCAAGCCACCTTCAAATCCCATTTGAGCCGACGTCCATCAATCCTGCAATGGGCATTGAAAAAGAACATTAGTTGTCTTAAAAAGTTTAGCCCTTTGAGGATTAAAGGGATATCGATGTTTCCTCCCGAGAGCTTCATGTCGTGTGGCGTGAATGATCGGAACTTGTGTGAAAGATGTGTTGCAGCGCATACACCATTCATACCACCTTTATTGGATTCACCCTCCATTAGTATCATCTCCACATCTATTCGAGGGCCCTTTTCGACCAAGTTCATCCATACCTCAACAAAATCTTCGTACTCAATCCTTTTTTATTTTTGCTCAAGGTGTTCCATCTCTAACTCATTCTTCTTAATATCCTCAGATTCTGCATAATGTGAAGACAACTCTTGATTGATGTCATCCCGTACTAAGATTGCCACCTCTTTAGCACATGATTTGACATCCTCATACTCATCACAATCTTGAGTCGTTATCTCCAACGTATTGTCACAGTCAGCATCCAAAATTGGTTGGTCAGTTTCAGAGGGATGTGCTAATTCAACAATATGTTTCTGAATCATCTTGTTTCGAGCAGTGAGCTGGTCCACTTGTGCATGTAAGTCTAGGATCAATGCATGAGTTTCTTGCTTGTCTCTTTCTTGGTTAGCTATGATCTTTGCAAGCATGCCCTCAATCGTTGACGCTTGAGTTTGACCATGGAATAGTGGATTCCATTGGTCCAGTGTGTAGGAATTTTGTGGTACATATCTCTCCATGGTGAATCCAAATTCAGGGATGTGAGGTGTCTCATAGTCTTGCGAGTTTCTGCACACTTCATAGACCATTAGTAGAAAACATGAAAACAAAAGTGAATAGTCTAAACGTTCACACAACCTAAGCTAGTAACAAGTTGATTAGTTGCTCCCCGGCAACGGCGCCATTTTGACACGTCTAATTTTATCCTCTCGATTTGTCAATAAAGAGTATCGTCATAGAGTCAAACAAGATTTATAAATTCGGTAAGACCGAGTCGTACCAAGGGAGCAATGTAAACTCATGTACTATGTAAAGTTGTGCTTCGATTTAGCTATTCCGATTCGAATGTTTGAAAGTGTTACTTTTGTCAAAGTTCTAATTCTATCAAATTCAATTCAAAGAGGTATTCCAAGGACCTACTTCACCTAATTGTACACTCAAGTCATGCAACATAAACTGTCATGCGATTCATCCTAAAGACGAATGGAAAAGACCATGCATAAACACAAGCAAGACCAACCTTCGTTGCGCCTAAACTCGTCAACTACGCATATAAGCTATGGTTTGCCTCTCCTTCGAGCCGACAAACCAATCTAGCTACTTTGACTTTCTACCAACTGTCGTTGTGTAAATAACCAAAATAGTTAGTTATACGAACTAGTATTCTATTCCATTGAAACACGAGTTACCTTCGTAAACACCTTGTTTCAATAAATTTCTATCGATTTCCGGTTCTAGTCTTCACCCTTTCAGTTTATTAGTCCTTTACCTAAATGTTAACTTATGCTAGACATTTCGTCAAACACCTAACATGCATCAACTTATAACGGTATCTCAAATAGAACAACATTCATACGTTAACACAATGAAACATGATTTCATAAACATAAACAATCTATTATTGCATAACATTGAGTTTGTGTACAATAGGATCCGTAGGACCCCGAAATAGGGTCACTACTCACGCATCATTTTCTGGGTTTCTAAGTACATATGTATGAAAACAATAAGAGAATACAATTAGAATCGATGAAGAAACAAACTTTCGTCGTTAGTCTTAACTTCTCCTCTTCTTCTTCTCTTCTACCAAACCCTAGATGGTGGTCTATAATATCCCGTGATCCTCTCTCTGAAAACCCTTTTCTTTCTTTTTGTTTCCAATCTGACTTTTCACATTTTTCCGAAACTGAGCCAAAATTGCATTTTTGCCCGTCTGGCTTGTGTCAGTCGTATCAGCTGTATCACCTAAAAGTGACACAAGACAAGCCAGAGAGCTAGTTTTTCCAAGCTAGTATCACCCGTATCACTTAAATAGGCGACACATGCAATACAAGCGCATAGTGACACATGCCTTTTGGCTCCAATTTTTGGCCCCTTTAACAACTTAATCTGCTCTTCGTCCAAACAACAAAGTTGTAGACCTTCATCTCAGCTTTCCAAAAAGCCAAAGATCAATGCATTTGGACACCGTATGAGCTCTGGGCACCTGTTTGGATGCTTCATTTGGATTCAATGGCTGAAGCTTCATTTGGATTCTTTTCGGGCCAAAAGTTTGGGTTTTCTTCGATTCTTGGTCTTTAGGCCATGGTTTCAATGGATAGCTGCAAATTACCTGAAACGCTTGGAAAACAACATTAAATGGCAAATAACGCTCAGAAATCGAACTAAGTTCTACAATGTATGAAGGTAATAATCAATCAAAATATCGACTGATCAGTGCTCCACCCGTAGTCCAGTCTGGCAATAGGAGTGGTCTCATTCAGACCTTCTAGTGTTTCTTGGATATGCCAATGAGTAACACTAGCATGAAGATGTTGAGGACTGGGAGCTTGTGCCAGTCAACCTTGATGTTTTTAAGCACTCATGATTTGCATGAATCACAGTCATAGCATAGATGCTTGGGTCGTTATTCCATCTATAACAATCTGGCTCTTGAGGAGTTATAGTTGCTTGGTCGTAGTTGCAAGTTGTTGGCTGCTTGCAACATCTAGACTGCAAAAAAACATTCCCAACAGCTGATTAAATCAGCAAATTAAATTTTGAAAGTGACTTTTGGCGTGATATAACAGTTCATGATATGCGTTATGTTATGAAATTTATTTCAGTACCTGTACCGGAGACTTAGTTCTCTCGAGATAATCGTAGGGAGTCCAAAACTGAAGCTTAATTAGCACATGCACTACTACAGACATGACATTATGCATTGGTTCCGTGCGTAATATCGACCTTATGCATCGGTTATAGATCAACCGATGCAAAATGTCGCGATTATGCATCGGTTGGTACAAAACTTATGCATAAAGTCGAGATTATGCATCGGTTCAAAAAAACCGATGCATAAGGTCGGGATTATGCATTGATTAAGAAAAACCGATGAATAATCTCAACCATATGCATCGGTTTTGGACCAAGCGATGCGTAATGTTGAGGATTATGCATCAATTTTAGGTGAACCGATGCATAAAGTCGAATACAAATTTACCCTAATTTTGTTTTTACTTCTGCAATTTTCATCCTCCGATGCGAAAGTGACAACACGTCGTTGTGCGCTGCAAATATATCAATTTATAAGTCCACTACTTTGGCCTTACTATTGGATTAGTAAAGCGGTAAGTAGGGGTCGAACCCAAGGGAATTAGTGGATAGAGTAGTTCTTTTGAAAACTGAAAATAAAGTAAGGCAATTGGGTTTGATTTTGGTTTCGAACAGAAAGTAAATACTGAAAGTAAATGTACTGAAAGTAAAGGTGCTGAATGTAAAGTTAGGTACTGAAAGTAAAGTTAGGTACTGAAAGTAAAGTTAGGTACTTTAAAGTAAAGGTGCTGAATGTAAAGGTACTGAATTGAAGTTGTTGAAAGTAAGACTGTAAGTAAATGACAAGTTGGTGTTTTGATCAAGAGAAGGATTCGGTCTAGGGGCTTTATATCATAGCTTCGTTCATCATTGACCTCTAATGATCTTACTAAGTGTTCTAAGGTGTGGGTTGTTCCTTTTCAAGACTTAACCCAAAGCAAGGCTTTTTCAAGCACATGCCACACCGGCTAGTCCTTTTCAAGACATAGCTTACTAGTTCTAGCTAGGCTAATTCCTCCTTTCGAAGTATCTTAGCCTAAGTGCATCCACTTGATCAATCATTTCCGATCAACCAAGTGGTGTTAAAGAGGGGAAGAACTACTAGGAAGAGCTTTGCCCTTTCGATGCATCTACTCAACCTAGTTATGTTCAACCCGAATATATGGCACAAAGAACTAGTTAGAACACTAAGTAGCATTAAGTAAAGGGTCTAGAACGGTTTTATGATACAAAAAACCCCTTCAACCGAATGAAGAGTTAGCTACGAATATCATTGAAGTGAATACCATAGCTAGTACAAAGGAAAGTAAATGGTTTTCGAAAATGAAAGACAAGAACAAGTAAGGTTTTGGAAAAGTAACTCAAGAACAAGTAGAGAGAAGTTGGAGCTTTTGATATCCAAATGTGTGTAGAGTGTTTACAAGCCTTGTGAGTGCAAGTGACAAAGATCTAAGCTAGTGAGATAAGTGACCAAGTATCCAAACTTCCAAAACATACATGAATCGAGAGTTATGATTTCAAGAGCCAAGCTCTTCTATTTATAAGCAAGGGAGTGAGGCAAATCAACTAGGCATGGGCACTCCCCAAAGTCCAGCCGCCGGCCAGCTGTCCTCTTCTCAAAGCAGCCGGTATGGTCTCCCAAAGCCGCCGGTATGGGCTTCTCCTACAAGGGATAGAGTAGAAGAAATCCAAGGTCAACATCCATTAATTGCTGGCCGGAGCTTGGTCGGTTTTGGCCTGAATTTGATCGGAGCACGGATGGCCTTGTTGCACTGATCGGAGCTTGATCGGAGCTCGGCCGGAGCTTGGCCGGAGTTTGGCCGGAGGTTGGCCGGAATTTTAGTCAGAGGTCTTTTGCTTTTGGATTGCGGATTTGGAATGCTGAGGCAATTCTAAGCCTAATGGTCGAAGTCGTTTTGCCGGAATCTGCCCGGAACTTGGTCGGAATCCCAAAACGGCCAGAATTGCCCTAGTTTGGCCTTGATCGGGCTTGAGCTGGTTCCACTAGGGCGCTTTGTCTGAGAAATGAGATTGACCGAGTTGTTGGGCATTCCAAACTACTAGGTCGAGCCAGATTTTCCAGATCCATTCGTCTGGCCGAGCGACTTGGTTTGGGTGCTTATCAGCGCGCGGGGCCTTTGCTTTGGACTTGGGCCAACTGCCAATCGGCTCAGGAGATCTCCTTAGTTTTCCGACATTGTCCACCTTATTTGCCATTTTGATCATTTTGCTCGAGGCGGATTCGTCAGATCAGATGGTTTGCCCGAGCAACTTGAATTGAGTGTTGTTCAGCTCGGCTGGGGGCCTAGAACTGCTCCAGCCGGTCGGGTGGATCTGAGGCATTTCCCACCCGGTCGGCTGAATCTCCAATGTGATGTTTTTGGCGCAGAATCCCCTTTTTAAGCTTGATTCCTCTTTAGACTCCAAAATTGCATGTATACATAAAACGACATCAACAAGCACATGTTCGTATGACCAAATGTCCAATTTGGTGGGTTTTGTGTACTTGATGAATCGTATAAATACGTCCCATCAATCACCCCACACTTAATCTTGTTCGTCCCGAACAAGGCTTAGTCAAAAGAGGAACGATTGAACTAAACACCCTAAGTCTTAGATGTGAGATGCTAGTCTAGATTTTACCTTAGCATGCATTACTAACTTGCTTTCAAAAGAAACTGAGCTAAAACATAGAGGCAACTCGATACTTGTACCTTTGAGCCGAGATGCAAACTAACTTGGATGAGTGGGAGATAGCCCTCTTAGGCTCTTGAACTACACTCTCGGTTCCGATCTCAATATATGGTTATGACTTTTGGCTTTCTCTAGCACATGATTTGTTCGGGATAAAGGGTTGAGTTCTTTGATTTTCTTGAAGGGACAGCTTTTGGAGTGATTTTGGCCTTCGGCCTTTGATATGGAATTGGAATACTTCACTTTTGCTTTCGGGTAAATCCTTCACAAATTGGCCTTCGGCCTTTGATTTGACTCTTTGAGCTTTGCTCCTTTGTGAATTGCTTGTCCATTTTCTTCACTTTTGGGAGGTCCAATCATCGCCCTCGAGCATATGGAAATGCCTCCCGCTCTTACTCATCCTTGCCCTTTTCGCGCGGGTCAAGATGAGGGTCGCTCACCTCTTTTCCCGGCTACTTTGGGCTAGAGATAGGACGGTCTGATTCCCGTCCCGCCCTTTGCCATTTAATCCTCGTCTTGGCCTTGTAGGTCCAAAATTGAATTACACCTCGGTAAGAGCCTCAAAGATCAAGTTTCGGCAAAAAGTTGAAGTTTCGAAGCAAAATATGGAGTTTTGGGCAAAACAGGGCAGACCGACCTTTCCGGCTTATTTTGCATGCCAGATCGCATACAGTGTGCAAACAGGTTGATTTATAGCATGTTGGAAAGCTAACTCAAAGGGCTACAACTATCTAGTTTCCGCCAAGACCAAATTCGGAAACTAAGATTGCGAAAACTCTGCCGGAAGCTCGCCCGGGCCTCACGCATGAATCACACGAAATCCTCCGAGATTGCCCGAGCTCCACCTAGCTCGACCGAGCCTTGATCCTTCGAATGCAATATGCCAAATTTAGCTCGACCGAGCTTGTCCACGCTCGCCCGGACCCCCATACATCATCTCATCCGCTCAAGCACAAGAGAAGCCGAGCTCAAGTAGGCTCGACCGAGCCTCGCCCTAATGAACTCAAACTGCCAAATTTTGGTCGACCAAGCTTCGGCACGCTCGCCCGGGGCCTCGACCATTCCTTCTCCTCTTGCTGCAACGAGCTCGACCGAGCTCGCATTAGCTCACCCGAGTGTCATGAAAAAGCCTGGATTTTTAATCCTTGGCTATAAATAGAAAGCTTGAGCTTGGGACTTGAAGTGTGGGTTTTTGGAGGAAGAAATCAAGGGTTTCTAGAGAGACAAAGACCAAGGCTTCAAAGGGACGATCATCCATTGAAGATTGAAGATACCAACGATTGAAGAAGATCATCTACACTAGATTGGTTTATTCATTCCTTGTATTTTCATCTTTTATGTACTCATACACTTGTGTTTGTCTATGAACATGATTTATGAGTAGTCCTTTGTATTCTAGGGTCCTATGGACCTCATATTTGTTAATACTCCTTATCTATTATGAATAAATGCTAGAATATCATGTTTTGGGCTATTCTGGTTTACTTTTATTGAATGCTCAAACTATGCACTTTAGGTGTTTGAGAAAATGTCTAAGTTATGGTTTTGGTATATGGCTTGAGTTTAGCATTAAAGGTGTTTGAGAAAATGCCTAGATGATTAATTTCTATGGTTATTTGGTCAAGTAACCGAGAGGTGGACGCCAGAGTATCTAGATAGCGAGTCATTAAGGAATCCGAGGCTAAGTAACCGTGAGGTGGACGCCAAAGGTTCTTGAAAGCAAGTAAATCACCCTTGCTAGGCGGTGTTCACGAGAGTGACCCATCCTAGCATTGAGATAGGCTAGAGCATAGTAAATTCACATGACTTGGTCATGCAACGAGAGTTGACGATTGAGGAGTGTGAGTTTAACGCAAGTCGACAATATCGAGAGATTGAGACTCGCGTGTATAAGGTATATCTTCCTCAAGCCGGAGATGGAACCGAGAGGTGGAATCCAACTTGATAGATATACGGGCCGTAATCTAATTGATGAGTCGAATTCTCAACTCATTTATTTCTCCGTTTACGAAGAGTTTTGGTCCGTTCTCAGTGCTAATTTGATGCGCATTGACCCTTATTCTTACGTTTCAGGTGAAAAGCAGTTACCCCTTGAAGACAAGGCCCAAAGATCAAAACTTCAAGAAAAACCGAGCTTTTGGAGCAAAAAGTACACAGAATGGAGATCCAACCGGCCGGCTGAAATATTGGCTTTTGCCGGCTGAGTCGAGACCAAAGGAAGAGAGCAGGTTCTGAGGTATTGAACCGCCCGGTTCAGAATAAGCGCCAGAACTCAACCGCCCGTTTCAAACAATTCGAGAAAAGCCAGCCTTGATCGAACCGGCCGGTTCACACTAATACAAAAAGCTCAACCGGCCGGTTGGCCGTTAAAAACAGGGTTTTTTCTGTTTGGTATAAATAGAAAAGAAGGGTTTCAAAATGAGTATCTAGGTTTTTTGAGAGAGAACAAGGGTTTTGGAGATCAAGCAACCAAGTTTGGAGCCACTCTACGGATATAAGGGAGACTTTCATCCTAGTTTCTTCATCCTCTTCGTTTAACTTCATCATCCTTGTAAAAACTACTTTTACTTGTTATTGAATATGACTTGTGAGTAGTCCCTCTAGTTTCTAGGGGTCCTATGGGCCTCCTTGGTGTATAAACTCTATCATCTATTGAATATATGTTTGAATGAAGCTTTTGTCATGGTTGTGAATCTACTTTGATCAAATGTTAACTCTATGCCCTCTAAGTGTTTGATAAAATGCCTAGGTGGTTTAGAAACATGAACTTGATGTTGAGTATTCGAGAGAATGAGATTAAGAGTTCTAGAATGCAAGTAGATTCACCTTGCTAGGTGATGTTCACTAGCGTGACTCATTCCTAGCATCGAGATAGGCTTGGTCTTCACCGCTCTTGGATATTGGTCATTCAACTAGCGTTGATGATTGAGAAACTTGAGTTGGACGTGAGCTAAAAATATCGAGAGATTGAAGCTAACGTGCGAGGTGCCTCTTCCTTAAATCAAAGAATTAATCTAGGGATGGAATTTGATTTAATAGTCGCACGCCTTAATCTAACCATTACATTGCTTGTTTTTGCATGAATTTGTGCCTATCGAGAGTCTAGTACACCAAGGAGGGACGTAGTACCCTAGGAACGCTTTTTGAACCTTTGAAAACACTCTTTCATTCCATTGTCTTCACTTAATATTTGATAATTGACAAAATCGAACAATCGCTTAAGGAATAGACTTATTTGAGTAAAATCGAATAGAGGTCTTAGGTTTACAATTGCTCCTTGGAAGACCCGATACTTACCGTTCTTATAAATTGTTTTTGACCAAATATCTTGCTTTCGAATCACATAGATTTGAAGTGCAAATATTACACCGTTCACTAATCATCTAAGACGAGTATCTTGCATGAAATTGAACTCTTGGAGTCTAAAAACACATATGAGTGAAGTAGTTCCCTAGAGTACACCTTTAGCCTTGGTAGTGACATTTTCTCTAGATTCCTTAGATAGTTTATATTGTTTAACTCCACCAAACCCAACCTTTCGCAATTAGAATTGACAAATCGGAACACAATTGAATAGTGCTCATAAGTTTACACTTGCTCCTTGGACGACCCGGTACTTACCGGTTTATAAATTATTTTTGGCTAGTATTTACATTCTCAATCACATCGATTGAAATGTGCAAATATTGCAACGATCAAAATGCCTATGTATTTACATATCTATTGAACTAACATTTATGTGTTAGTACAGGGATCATGGCACATAGTAGTAGCAGCGGCGAGGAAGACTTCCATGTGGACTAGCGCACCACCAAGAAAACTAAGAGGGGCCCCTCGTATATGCTCAATTTAATTAGGAGACATAGGGAGAATGGTACCAAGATCACAGTCAAATTTGATGTCACATGTTATCTTTTAGGGAAGGCTGGCGACACGTGGAGGAGTAATTACCTGGGCGTTGTGGTCCGTACTCGAGTTCCCATCGAATACATTGATTAGAGAAAGGTGCCTGAAACGTGCAAGGATGTTATGTGGAACGAAGCAACGGTAATATATTCTTTAATTCCAACATCATATTGTTAGTAACATTAATTGTTGATTGTACTAATTATAACTTGTTATATGTTTTTTCAGGAAGTGTTTCTTGGATGCGATACACACAAAGAGCAGGAGGTCAAGTATGCATCCAGTGCGTGGAGGAATTCACTACTACAAACAGGGGATTATGCATCGGTTCCGTGTTCAACTTTTCGCATCGGTTTAGACATTACGCATCGGTTATAGAAAAACCGATGCATAATCTTGACATTATGCATCGATTTTAGAAAACCAATGCGTAATGTCGACGTTATAATGGTGAGGCTTATGCATCGGTTCAAAAAACCCGATGCGTGATGTCGAAATTAATTATTTAACTCAATTTAGGTATCGCTGGGCATTCCCTTCTCTCCTTCGATGAGAGCGAGTTCCACAGCCTCGTTCAGCGGCTGAGTGGCCGGTGGAGATGCCGGGGCTTGGTGGATTGAGACGAGAGGAAGGAGTTGACGACGCAGTCATGGCGGAGGGACTGGAGATGCCGGGGATTAGGTTTCATATATTTGCGGCTCTGGTCGTTCGCGATTCCTTGTTGCATTCAGGTTCGAATTCGATTTCGTCCGTCAATCTCTAAATCTGGTATTCGATTAGGTTAATCCAATGTGTTCTCGCAGTATGTGTGTTGTCTTGATTTGTTTCGATTTAAACCAACATTTGTATGTGTTCCTCATTCCGGGTATGTTCTTAGGTGACTTATTCGCCGAGTTGGAATCACAGAAACAGCAACAAATATCTAGAAAATGTTTGGATTGTAATTGAAACATGCTTAGTGATGTTTTCAGCGTCATACCACTAAACTGGACAGTGCGAATGGTAGGAGTTCTAGCAGGAACAGTTGAAGATGCTTTCATTGTGTGAGACTTCATAAATCATAATCATACCTTGGTTTATATTATACCGTTGAGCTTATGTATTAGTAGTGGAACATGAAGATCACATAGCACAGCTACTTACGGTTCCTTCTTATTTCCAGTTATGCAGCTATCAGTGGCCAGCTTCTATCCGACCAACCATCTGAACAAAAGGTTCAAGTTCCTACCTGATGATCCCTTAAATGGCATGTATTTGGCAAAACGCCTTTAGACAGTTCGAGCAGGAGTTCAGGGGGAGTTCGAACATATTCTGGCACTCAAGTACAGCGTGAAGCAGACGCAAGGATGTGTTCCGGAAGGTTCCGAAAGATCAAAGATCGTTTCGAACTGAAGTCGGCCAGCGAAGATTTCGAGCTACAGATATTCAAACGAATATCTTCTCTTCCGTTTGAAGAAGGATGACTGACTTGTCGTGGAAGGTATCTCCGGATATTTCCAAAGATTGGAAGAGATAATATCCAACAAATATTTAGGAAATATTTCTTAAATATTTGGATGATTATCAAAAGCAGTTTTGGTCTTCACCGCACCTATAAATACAAGTGCTAGGGCGACCTAACCCGAATCGCTTCCAGAAAGAAATACACACGAGTGCATTCATAAGATTGGAGAAGAAGCGACGGCCGGCTGAGTATTCAACACCGGAATATCAACGGCGAAGAAGCAGTGTGTTCAGGGTGTTGTTCAGACTGTTCTTGAAGAACTACCAAGCGCACACACACAGTGATCTAGACACGTCTTTGAGAGAAGGCGACTGGGCTTCTGAGAGGTCCAAGACTAGGTTGAGAGGGGAGTCTCGTCCTACCCATAGGGGATCGAGGTGAGCTGCGGTGAACCGAGATTGCAAATCCGAGAGACGGAGTGTTAGAGGCTAGGCTATTACAAACAAGGCGTTGTGTAAGTGTAAGTCCACGAATAGCTCTAAACTCGTAATAAGATTTGCATCCCTTTTAGGGTGTGGGAAACCCCCCAGAGTAGGCAAGGCCGAACTGGGTATCATATCGTGTGTGCTCCTATTTGTTCTGTTTACGATACTGTCCGCTAAGGTGTTCCAGTCTCTGGTAGAACACAACTAGGAACTGGTCTTGAACGGACAACAGAATTTCAATTGGTATCAGAGCAAACACTCGACACACTGTGTGGGATCCTAGCACTGTTCAAGATGACTCTAAAGGAAGGACAAAGCATTACCCGACCCCCGCTGTTAGAAGGTTCTAACTATGCCTGCTGGAAGCCCAAGATGAAATCTTTTTTGAAATCTCTAGATGAAAAAGCTTGGAAGGCTATCTTGGTTGGATGGACTCAACCCATGATGGAAAGTCTCACAGGAGAAGTTGTCTCTAAACCAGAAGCTCTATGGGATGAAGCAGATGAAAAAGCATCTATCGGAAATTCAAAAGCTATGAACGCCATCTTTTCTGGCGTGGACGAGAATGTGCTGAAACTGATCATCAACTGTGAAATCGCAAAGGAAGCATGGGATATCCTTCAAACAGCGTATGAAGGTACCGACAAAGTTCGCAATTCTCGAATGCAGATTGTGACAACCAAGTTCAAGGATATGAAAATGAAGGACAGTGAAACCATCCCTGAGTTCAATGCGAGAGTTTTAGATCTGTCCAACGAGGCTGCTGTACTGGGAAAACCGATTGACGGAGAACGAACGACCAGCAAAGTATTAAGATCGCTTCCTCCAAGATTTGCCATGAAAGTCACTGCCATTGAGGAGATGCATGATATCTCCAAACTGAAATTGGATGAGCTCATGGGTTCACTCAGAACGTACGAGATGAATCACGAAGGTCAAATCAAAGAAGCAAAAGGAATCGCCCTGAGGGCAAAAGTGTCTGAAGGCATGGCTGAGATTGACTGCTCGACTGAGCAACTAGCTATGATGGCTCAAAATTTTGGAAGGATGGTCAGAAAACTCAACAGACGTGGTACTGAGCCAGGACAGTCATTCTCGAGTAATCCTCGCAACTGGAAAACAGATAAGACGAAGACCAGTGAGCAAAATCGGGACTCTTCTGAAAACGGGAAAGAGATTCAATGTCATGAATGCAGGGGATTTGGTCACTTCCAGGCCGAATGTGCCAACACCCTCAAGAAGAAAAGGGCGATGGTGGCGAATCTCAGTGACAATGAGTCAGCTGATGAGGATAATGGCGATGAAACTACCAACTTTGTCGCATTTGTTACTGCTACCGTATGCTTGGTTGCCTTCAGCTCCTCGAGTCACATGGAGAAAGATCGTTAGTACTTCGATAGTGGATGCTCCGCTCATATGACAGGTAACTCTACGTTTCTTACTCATATTCGACCGGTTATGAAGAAGCAGTTTGTCACTTTTGGCGACGGAGGAAAGGGTCAGGTGATCG
The DNA here is from genome assembly GCA_033675395.1 of Rhodiola chrysanthemifolia. Lineage (NCBI taxonomy): Eukaryota > Viridiplantae > Streptophyta > Magnoliopsida > Saxifragales > Crassulaceae > Rhodiola > Rhodiola chrysanthemifolia. Next base: position 39,511,608 of record CM066204.1, read on the forward strand.
GCTGTGGGACATTGAAGGTTCCGGATCTCCCTGTACTCGAGGATACTCTCCTTGTTGAAGGATTGAAGGTGAACTTAATCAGTATCAGTCAGCTATGTGATGGCGGACACCATGTCAAATTCACTCATGACTCATGCCAAGTTTTGGATAAGGAAGGAGGCACACTGATGAAAGGCAGTAGAGCAGTCAACAACTGTTACCTCATAGGATCTGCTGGAACAGTTGCTGCATCAGCGTGCCTATCAAGTCAAGCGGATGAGATGGCTCTGTGGCACAGGCGCTTGGGTCATCTGAATCTCAAGACCTTGAAGAAGCTCTGCTCAACTGGTCTGATCCGCGGAATGCCCAATGTGAAAGGCGATATTGATGTCATATGTGGAGAATGCCAAATCGGAAAACAGACAAAGGCTTCACATCCCAACACCACGCAAATCAGCACCAGCAGACCGCTGGAACTGATCCATATGGATCTGATGGGCCCGATGCAGGTTGAGAGCTATGGCGGCAAGAAGTATGTTCTGGTCTGTGTGGACGACTTCACCAGGTTTACATGGACTCGATTCCTCCGAGACAAGACAGAAGCCGCACAACAGTTCATTGAACTTGCTACCTTGCTCCAGAGAGAGAGGGAAGACAACGGAGAACATCTGGTGAGTATCAGGAGTGACAACGGCACAGAGTTCAAGAATACCACTATGGCCACGTACTGTGCAGAACGCGGGGTTGCTCATCAGTTTGCTTCTGCCATCACACCCCAGCAGAATGGCGTTGTGGAACGGAAAAATCGTACAATTCATGAGATGGCTCGCGTAATGATTCATGCCAAGAAGATTCCCCTGAAGTTCTGGTCAGAAGCTATGAACACAGCATGCCACATATAAATCGTGTGACAATACGCACAGGTACTGAGATGACCTGCTATGAACTGTGGAAAGGGAAGAAGCCCACTGTCAAGTACTTCCACATCTTTGGGAGTGAGTGCTACATTCTGAATTATCGTGAGTATAGACAGAAGCTTGATCCGAAGAGTGATGAGGGGTTCTTTCTAGGATATTCCTCTAACAGTCGAGCATACAGGGTGTTTAACAAACGCACAGGATCCGTCATGGAGTCTATCAATGTCAAAATCAAGGATGAAGTGTTTGAGCAAACTGCCCTAGATGATGCTGACGAATCAGTTGGGATAGCTTCTGAAACTCTTCCGGCTGAGACTGACTCAACAGGAAGTGTCCCAACAGCTGGTGATCACTATGGAATCTCTTCATTTGAGGAGGCTGAAGACGTCAGTACTCAAGAGGATCGTGCTGCTTTACAACCCTCTCGACGAATTGCCAGAGACCACCCAATCTCTGAGGTCATTGGAGCACCTAGTAACGGAATACGAACTCGTGGGAAGCAGATCAACTTCAGAGAACTTGCTGCTTGCTCGTGTTTTCTATCCACAGTAGAGCCGAAGAACATAAAGGATGCTCTCATTGATGAGTATTGGGTCCTAGCCATGCAGGAAGAACTGGAAGAGTTTGCCCGCAATGATGTATGGGACTTAGTTCCCAGACCTGATGGGGTGAACGTCATCGACACAAAATGGATTTTTAAGAACAAGTCAGACACCTCAGGGAATATCACCAGAAACAAGGCTCGCCTTGTTGCACAGGGCTATACCCAGATAGAGGGGATCGATTTTGATGAAACCTTTGCCTTTGTCGCACGTCTTGAAGCCATTTGCCTGCTTCTTGCGCTGGCTTGTCACTTAAAGTTTCGGCTGTTCCAGATGGATGTTAAAAGTGCGTTCTTGAACGGTTTTCTGAATGAGGAAGTGATCAGTCAATATTTTGACTGATTATTCGCTACATTCGATGAAGGATAACGCTCGTTCTCGGGCAAATTGTCTCTATTTGATGTCTTTCTCTAGTGTTTCAGGTATTTCCATCATTCAGAGCCAACAAACGACGAAATGACGAAGAATCGAGGAAATTCAGTCAAAATCCAGCATAAGGGCCGTAGCCCCGTGACGCCTCAAGTGCCCCGTGACGCACCTCGTGGTCACGGGCGTTACGGGCTGGATCAGGAGATGCGAAGATTTGTGACTGCCCGTGACAGCCCGTGCTGGACCGTGACGAAGTCGGGTCACGGGCACCGTCAGGAGAATTTTTCAGCTGATTTCCAAAAATTGATTTTGGGCTTTCTGGCCTTTTTGGACGATCTATAAAAGGAAACACGACCAGATTAGACATGGTGCTTATTTTGGAGAAGACCTAGCTTGGAAGAGACAGCAATTCATCGTGAGAGATTCAACGAGCCACCGCGTCTTTACGGTTTACTCGTTCCTTCTTTCTCTATACGCTATTTTTTGGTAAATCACCATGAATAGTGAGTAGTCTCTTTATTCTGGGATCCTACGGATCCCGTCCTATGTACCCTAACTCTCATGTGATCAATTGAAGTTTTTATTTATGCGATTCGAATATTCAATTTCATTGTGTGCTTAATTTTATCGTTCTATGCAAGTATTTACATCAAAGGGTATGTTTGCATTGCTAGAACGTATTTAGGTTATATGCCGAAAGGTGGATGGGCCCTAGGGATTGACCGGATTGCATGAAATTGATGTTAGGTCATGTTTACATGAACTGATAGGAAAACCTTTAGTTTAATAAATCGAAATCGTTGATAATCCGTGGATGGGCGGCGTTCAACGATTGAGATTAATCTAGACAATGACCCGTGGATGGGCGGCTTGTCTAGTGTTATTTCGGTTATATTCCATATTCGATAGCATGAATAATTAACGTGACATGATTGCATGATTAGTGGGGTTAGCACGGGTGAAGTATGGATTCTGGAATTCTTTCTCTGATTAAGTACAAACCATATAATTTCTGCATATTACTTTCTGCAAGTTTTCATCACAACAAAACCAAAACCTCTTGTCATTCGGAATAGCTAAATAGGTCACCTGTTTGCTAGTACTCACACTACACTGTTCCTTGGATCGACCCTTGGCTTACCAAGGTTATAAATTTTGTTTGACTGCAATTCGACCCCTAAAACATATAATTTGACAACTATAAAGGGTTAAAAATATGCGTGTCAGGAAGTCTATGTCGCTCAGCCAAAGGGATTTGAGGATCCACATCACCCGGCTCATGTGTATCGCCTGAAGAAGGTGTTGTACGGTCTCAAGCAGGCGCCCCGGGCGTGGTATGAGCGTCTCACTGTGTTTCTCGTCGAACATGGATACGTACGAGGGGGAGTAGACAAGACCATGTTCGTGAAGCACACAAGGTCAGATTTTATTATCGCACAAATCTATGTTGACGACATTATGTTCGGTTCCAACACACAGAAGCTGGTGGATCAGTTTGTGGAACAGATGTAGAAGGAGTTCAAGATGAGTATGGTTGGAGAGATGAACTACTTTTTGGGACTCCAGGTGATACAAAAGAATGACGGCATATTCATATCTCAGAGCAAGTATGCCAAGAATCTGATAAAAAAATTTGATCTTGAGAAGGCTAGTCACAAAAGAACACCAACTGCTACACACTTAAAGATCACAAAAGACAATGCTGGAACAGAGGTCGATCAGACAATGTACAGGAGTATGATTGGGGGTCTCTTGTACTTAACGGCCAGCAGACCAGATATAGCATACGCAGTTGGAGTCTGTGCAAGGTACCAGGCGGATCCGAAAGAAAGTCATCTTCTACAAGTAAAGAGAATCATCAAGTATGTGTGTGGAACTGTTGACTTTGGAATATGGTACACCAAAGAAACCAACTCATACCTGGTTGGTTACTGTGACGCTGACTGGGCAGGAAACGCTGAAGATCGGAAGAGCACATCTGGAGGTTGTTTCTTCTTGGGAAACAACCTGGTCTCCTGGTTCAGTAAGAAGCGAAATAGCATCTCGCTCTCTACGGCCGAAGCGGAGTATATCGCTGCAGGAAGCTGCTGCACTCAACTACTGTGGATGATGCAAATGCTGTCTGAATACGGAGTGGAACAGAAGGAGATGACCTTGTACTGTGACAATATGAGCGCAATCAGTATATCCAAAAATCCAGTACAGCACTCCAGGACAAAGCACATAGACATCAGACATCACTTCATCAGAGAGCTGGTTGAACAGAAGGTGGTGACTCTAAAGCATGTAACAACGGACAAGCAATTGGCCGATAACTTCACCAAACCACTTGATGCTACTCAGTTCGAAACACTCAGATCCTCATTGGGTCTGTGTGTTGTCAATGACTAAGTGTTCCAGAAAGTGGTCAGTCATAGGCAGAACACCAGCGAAGCAATTGGACTGATCACTTATAGAAGGGGGCTGGAACAGAAGGTACTTTCAAAAAGGGTGAATATTTGTTTAAATATTTATTGAAGATTTCTTTGCACCGTTATGAGGAAAGAGAAAATATTCTCGAAGGCTCGTTTGGGAAGTTGAAAAGGCAGAACTTGATTTGAAAATCAAATTTGTTTCACCTGCTGCTCATCTCTTCTCACTCTCCTCCCAAACCCTAGAACGACGGACTGCTGCGAAATCGCTCGATCATCTTTACTTGCAGCGTCAATGGTGAACACCAGGAAAACTTCCAAGACTACTGTGGCTTCTTCACCAGAAACCAAGAAGGCGAATATGAAATCTTCCAAAGCGCTGGCGGCTAAGTCTCAAATCTCGAAATCAAAGAAACCAAAGATCCCGAAGGAGAAAAATTTAGCCACCATCACTGCAACGGCGACGACTGTCAAAATTACAGAGGGAAGTGGCGTTCCAACAAACCCTAAAGTCGGAGCGGTGGAGAAGAAAGGACCAGAACCTGCTGCAAAGCAGAAGATGGTGCCCTCGCTAACCGCGGAGGCTACTTCTAAACCAATCGATGCGAGTTTAACATCAACAAGTCTATTTCCTCCACCTGCTATGCCCCCGGCTGAGGTAATCCAAATCTCTAAGGCTCCGTTAGTTTCTTCCATGCATGTGAATGATGATGTTACTGCAAATAAGAAGGGTGCGAAAGGAGTAGTTGATGAGAGTGGAGAAGCCAGTAGGGCTGTTGTCAGTAAGGATGTTGCAGGAAGTGTGAATGAAGGGGTAACAAGCAAACCCGTAGCCAAGGTTACCACTGGTTCAAATGTGTGGAGAGACAAGATCCATGCTTCTGGGTATGTAAGGCCTTCCGGTCTTCGCAGAAAGGTGGTCAGTCGTCGAACAGATTCGTCGAAAAGGTATCTTGCTAAGATCACGGCTGTAAGAGGGCGTCTCAATGCCATGACTGACTCAGAAACCGAACAGTTCTTTGATACATCAAGCTCGAGAAAATTGGTGATTGATGATGAGTCTGGAGAGGCTGCAGCAGAAAAGGCTGAGGATTCGGTGTTTGATAATCAAGCTAAGCAAGGAGTTGTTATAACGGAAGTGTCTGATCCATCCGAGAAGGATGCTGAGCTAGATGAATTGTTCAAGGACATTGATGATGTTGTCAAAGATTTGTAAGAGGAAGAGGTCTCAGTACCTGTTGGACCGAGACCAGATCAGACCCCAGAAGCCCGGGGTGTAGAAGTGGAAAATGTCGTACCCGCCAACATCTCTCATGCTACAGAGGAGGCAACTGTGCAAGCAAATGTTGTCTCAGACAGTCAGCCAGGAGTTGAAACAGTCGTTCCTCAAGTGTCCTCCGCCTCTGAAGCAGTCTCAGTGGAAGAGTCAGCTGGTGCTCCACCCAGATTTGATGTTCACGAGGAGGAAGCCTGTGTGGAGGTGGACTCCTCAGCTCCCTCTGATGACGAGATGGCGGATGTTGATCAGGCTGGTCTCTTGTCAGACACCCCCTCAGAGGATGCTCAAGATGCAGTTCCTCTTGCTGTATTCAGGAATGTAAAAAGAGACAAAGGCAAAAAGAAGGTTTTGGTTGAAAGCCCTACCAAGAAGGCTGCTGCCAAGAATGCAGAGGGGAGCAAGAATGCAGGGGGAGCCGTTGGTGCTAAGAAGAGAAAACGTGAGGCCCCTGCTCCTGCTGTAGAGGACCCCCAGTAGGTGTCGTAAAGAGAGGGATTTGGTTCGCATCCAAGGATGCTGCTCGGAAGTGGAAATATGTTCTGAAACGAAAGATTATCCCAGAAAGACTTATGGATGAGACTCGCTACAAAGGAAAGGAGGTTGTGCATGTACTGAAGCAGTCATGTAAAACCTGGACTCTAACCAAGTGCAAGCCGTTTGATGGAAAGCTGGTTCGTGAAACAATGGCAAATCTCCCTCCACAGTTTGGGGTGATCGGTGACAAAGACTATGGCGTACTTCGTAAGAGGAAGAAAAATTGAAATCAACGCAGATCTGATCAATAAATATTTCCAGATGGATGATCCAGAAGTTGATGAGGAAGAGGCAGACTATGCAAAAATTGTAGACACTATCACTACGGGATCAGTCCCTTGGTGGCCTGAGACTGTCGTGCCTACAGCTGACCTTTCGACGTTCTACTCAATGCTGTTCTTCATCACTGTGTTCAACTTCAAGCCCTCCTCTCACCGTTCCACGGTCAGCAAAGATGTGGCTCAGCTTATATACCAGATTAAGAACAAGATGATGTTCAATCTGGAAAGAGTAATGTTCAAACAGATTGCGGAGCACGCCACCTCAAAACGATCTCTCCATCAGATTTGTTTCCCCTCTCTGATTCATGAACTGATTCTCCACCAAGCTCCGGAACTACTGTCTTCTGCTGGTCATCTTTCCAAGGCCCCGCAGAAATTCTCTGTTGATCATAAGCTGTTTAAAGGTCGTCATGTGAACGATCTCAAGGAGCCGAGACAAAGAGGTAAGGATGTCCCAGAGTCATCAAGGCGAGGGGGAGCTCGATTGAATCGTGTTGAGAGGATCAAGTTGATCAAGGAACTGGATGCAATCATCGCTGCTGCGACGGTGCTTCGCAAGAGCATCAACAGGCTGGCTCGTGCGCTCCGCTACCCGAGCGACGATGAGGAGGATGATGCTGAGACTGATGGTGATTCTGAGGATGAGTCGTCTACCTAAAGGTCCTTGATTTCAACTCTCTGAACTATGTTTTTGGTTAAACTTTCGTTCTGGTCGGTGCTTGTTCTGGCACATTTTTTTCTGTTCGAACTAGATTGGACCCCATGCCAGTTTATAGCAAAAAGGGAGAGTATTTTGAGGTACCAATTTTTGTTTCCTCAAGTCTGTCTAAAGTCTAGATAGATCTAGTAGATTAGGTTTTGCCAAAATGCCAAGGGGGAGATTGATGTTCCCTTAAATGGCATGTATTTAGCAAAACGCCTTTAGACAGTTCGAGCAGGAGTTCAGGGGGAGTTCGAACATATTCTGGCACTCAAGTACAGCGTGAAGCAGACGCAAGGATGTGTTCCGGAAGGTTCCGAAAGATCAAAGATAGTTTCGAACTGAAGTCGGCCAGCAAAGATTTCGAGCTACATATATTCAAACGAATATCTTCTCTTCCGTTTGAAGAAGGATGGCTGACTTGTCGTGGAAGGTATCTCCGGATATTTCCAAAGATTGAAAGAGATAATATCCAACAAATATTTAGGAAATATTTCCTAAATATTTGGATGATTATCAAAAGCAGTTTTGGTCTTCACCGCACCTATAAATACAAGTGCTAGGGCGACCTAACCCGAATCGCTTCCAGAAAGAAATACACACGAGTGCATTCATAAGATTGGAGAAGAAGCGATGGCCGGCTGAGTATTCAACACCGGAATATCAACGGCGAAGAAGCAGTCTGTTCAGGGTGTTGTTCAGACTGTTCTTGAAGAACTACCAAGCGCACACACACAGTGATCTAGACACGTCTTTGAGAGAAGGCGACTGGGCTTCTGAGAGGTCCAAGACTAGGTTGAGTGGGAAGTCTCGTCCTACCCATAGGGGATCGAGGTGAGCTGCGGTGAACCGAGATTGCAAATCCGAGAGACGGAGTGTTAGAGGCTAGGCTATTACAAACAAGGCGTTGTGTAAGTGTAAGTCCACGAATAGCTCTAAACTCGTAATAAGATTTGTGTCCCTTTTAGGGTGTGGGAAACCCCCTAGAGTAGGCAAGGCCGTGGGTATCATATCGTGTGTGCTCCTATTTGTTCTGTTTACGGTACTGTCCGCTAAGGTGTTTCAATCTCTGGTAGAACACAACCAGGAACTGGTCTTGGACAGACAACAGAATTTCACTACATACTTTTTTCTGCATCAATTAATAGATTTTCTGAAGTTATATTTGTTGTCATATCACTTGAGTTGTTACTTGTTCATCTGCATGTGTGGTATGGCAACTATAATGCTGTAACTACTTTGTGTTTGTGTCTCAACAATGACCAGCATAGAGTGTCTTTGCCACGACTAAGAACAGAAGGTGTATCAAATATCAAACTGGCCAAGTATGGAGAGGTCAGTTATCCTTTCTCTATTTTATCACTGCATATTAAGTAGTTAATATGCAATCAATACATTTCTCTATTTTGGCTCAGTGGGAGCAATCTCGCCGGGGGTCCTTTAAGGCTGCCCTTATTCGATTCTCGAATTCCTCATTTCCTCATGAAAAGAACGAATACTCTAACTAACCTAACCAAGTGTCCCTATCAAAAAAAAAAAAAAAAAAAAAGATTAAGCAACTAATTAATATCTATTCCTTCCAGTGGTTCAATGATTGCAGCAGAGAAATTCCTGAACGAGTTCAATAAACGTTATGGTTGGGAGGTGTGCAAGTTATCTCTTCTCACTTTTTGGACCTTCTGTCCTCTCTTTACCTATCTGCTGGTTTTAAGGACCCACTGCATCATGTACTAATATAGTAATGCTGTTTTTTAATCTCTATGCATATTGTTGTTAAGATTGTGGAAGTTACTATACCAGAAATTGAAGTCTTGCGTCTCGCACAGTACTATTTGACCATTGGCTCTGAGTGTAGCTCATCAATCAGTTCTTATCTCAAAAAAGTGTTAAGGAAAACAAAGCCATTTACTGTAAGCTTCTAGAGTCTGACTGTCAAGCTCTTTTTACTACTATTTGAAATCTGTATTGAACTGTCAATGACATTGACATCCATGCTTAGTGTTGTTCTGTGTGACAGAGACAGAGCAGAGTCGGGATGGGATGGGATATGTGAGAGTTGCACTAAGTGTATATGGTGCGTTTAAAAGCAAGGAGTATCTAAATGCTCAAAGAATCATTTTAAAGGAGGATGACATTGTTGGTATTTTAGAGACAGATGATGTGAATTAGGATCTGAAACCTCTCAGTGACAGAGTCTTAATCAAGGTTAGTTAGTTATATGTTACATGATTTCCGATTATGACATTTTTCTTTATCATTTGGATTTGGGATTTTGCTCAAGTACAATTTATGTATGACTTTGTGAGTGTTCCCTTGAGAAGTAGCTTGCGTTCAAGTGTAACATTGTTTGTATTTTGACTTCAGGTTACTGAAGCTGAGGAGAAGACGGCTGGAGGTTTGCTGCTGATGGAATCCTCTAAAGAGAAACCATCTATTGGGACAGTAAGAAGTTGCGAATAGAAACCTATTGCATGAAGTTTTTTTTTATTTGTAGAGGAAATAGCATTTGATCTTTGTGGAGCAGGTGGTGGCGGTTGGGCCTGGAGCACTTGACGAGGAAGGGGAACAGGAAGCCATTGTCCATAGCCACTAGCAACACAGTTTTGTATTCAAAGTATGCTGGGAATAATTTCAAGGGTGCTGATGGTTCCAACTACATTGCTTTAAGGGCATCAGATGTCATGGCTGTTCTTGCTTAATTATATGATGACATTAGCTTTGTAATTCTATAAATTTTATACAGTAAAAGTGACATAATTTATGAAATGTTGTATTTTTATTGAATAAAAAGTATTTTAAGATTTGGATATGAGCAGGTGTATTTATGAAATTTATTTACAAATTTTCAGGTTAATTTGAACTATGGCAAGTAAAAAATCCTAAAAAAAAAATTCGAACATTATGCATCATTTCTTAAAAGATCGATGCATAATGTCTGGGATTATGCATCGGTTTATGCATCGGTTCTTATGAAACCGATGCATAATCCCAGACATTATGCATGAGTTCTGGCACAAAACCGATGCATAATCCCATACATTATGCATCGGTTTTGTACCAGAACTGATGCATAATGTCTGAACATTACGCATCGCTCGATTATGCATCAGATTAAAACCGATGCATAATCCCATGTTTGTAGTAGTGAACTTCAAAACGAGACTCGCAACAGACTATATATTCGGTAAACGGAAGGATGAAGATCCCACGAAGGAGTATAAATTCATTGATTCTGTGCAGTGGAATAAATTTGTAAATCATAGACTCGGTGGAGATGCGAGGAAGCTATCTGCTCAGAATAAGGCTCTAGCTGCTAAGAATGAATATGCGCACACCATGGGCCGAGGAGGTATAGAAAAGTGAAGGATGTGACAATAAACGAGAAGATAGCCGATTTAATTGCGCAGGGCGTAATTGAAGAGGGAGAAACACGTTCTATCACTGTAGAGAGATATGAAGTGTGGAAGAGGGGACACCTTAAGAAGCATAAAGAGTTCGTCACCCCGGCATCTTGGCATGTGGCTAAAAATATTGTGAGTAGTTTAACTTCTTTTTTTTCAGTAGTTAACTTTTTCCATACACTAACCTTTGGTACTAATTTCTTGATAATAGGATCAATTAGTAGAAAGATCTAGTCAAGGATCTTTTTCACCACATGGTTGACATGATATACTGACTGATGCGATTGGGACACCTAAGTATCCTAGACGTACCAGAGGAGTAGGTACACACGTTTCGTGGAAGATTGGGTTCCCGAAATCCACATCTTCTAGGACGACACCCAGTTCTAGCACTTCTCGCGTAGAGATGCCTGATCGCCTCGGCCGTCACATGTCGATGTAGACCCAAGGACGAGCATACCCGAGGTACGTTTAGATTTTTCGCTTTATTTTTTGTGACTATTTGGTTTATTTTTGCTGAACGTGTCTAACATCAATTGTTCGTGCTAACAAGGTGGCCTGAAGAGCGTATTATTCATCGAGGGGGTACTCGAAGGTGACAGACAGCTTGTGGCCATTGGTCGAACCATGAAAGGTCATTTTGTTAATTATCGACAAATACCAGAACATACAATGAAAGTGATGTCCTCTCTCAGTTCTTACATTGCCTAAACTCTATTTCATAATCTACTAGACTTATAGCCTCTCTATAGATGTCTCATTCTTATTCATATGTCATTTTAGGGGAGCACTCGGTTGAGGCATGGTTGGTAGAATGAGGCAGTAAGGCATGATCTTGGCCATTGATGATATTGATCTAATGGTTGAGATTTAAAGATGTGGTAGTGGGATTCTACTATTTGCTTTTTGCTTTTTACTGTTGGTAGTGGGTTTACTATTTGGACACGTGGCGCGCCCACAAAGCACGGGGGGGTTAGATGTGTGGTTGAGATCGTGCCTCACAGTTTCATTCTAATTTGGTTGCCTCATTTGAGCGCTCCTCTGTCATTTTAAACCTAAACATTTGTTCTTTATATATAGGTGAAGGTTGAAAAAGCAGTCGTTCAAGGAGCAACATTGCCAGTACCCCCATCCGAAGCTCACGAATGTTATTGAGGCAGAGGGACACCATGTAGCTTGGCCAAAATACTTGATCGTTGTCGGTAATAGGGTGAGATAATCGAATAATACAATTTCATTTGCATTTTCTATTATACAATATATAAAATTTAATTTCTATCATTAATCAAATTCAACATGCAAGAATATGATAACGTGGTTTGCGATAGTTTGCCATTCACCGACATTGATGAAACAGATGGTTTGACCATGTATTTTCAACTTGTACATGAGGTTTGGACACAGAGGAACAGACATATGATTATAGTAGACGTCGACCAGAATGTGTTCGGTGACGGCTACGGTAACGCGGTGAGAACAGATGACCTGAAGGAATTATTTAAGCTACAAACGTTGGGGAACTTTGCGTGTGACTTATATATATGGTAATGCTCACGATTATTTTCTGATGATCATTTTTCCTAATGCATGGTCTAACTAACACAAAATTTTTACTTTGTAGTTCTTTATACAATGAGATGATGGGTTGTGATATTAAGTATTGTTTCTTCAATCCCTCCATTATGACCCCGTCCATCAACAGAGATGAGAGGTTGATGATGTATGTAGCAAGGTTGTGTATGTCGGACCAAGATCGCAATTTTCGCTACTTCCTCTCTTACGTGGATCACGCAAGGTAAGTTCATAACTCAATGGTAATGTTTTATATTCTTTTTTGAATTCATTTTTTTGAATTTAGTTTTTTTTTGTTAGGTGGCATTGGATGTTATGTGTCATATTCCCTAAACAACATGTAGTGCATTGGCTTGATCCATCGGAAAATGCTAAAGCAATAAACGTCGATGCAAATGATTTTGTTGACACGTAAGTTTCAGACTCACTTTTATCTTGTAACTTGTATTAACAATAACTAATTATGTTATGTTATTTACTTGAGGGGAATGTACCGATACTATCAAGAATGTATACAGAGAAGTACAGAAAGTGTACAATGGAAGATAGTTGAGGTACGAGGTCATAGATGGACCATTTTTTTAATAGTTTTAGCATTAATAAAGTGTGTGATAAGAGATTATTAATCGTGCAGTGTCCAAAACAACCGTCGGGTCATTTATGCGGTTATTATGTTTTGAATTATATTCGGGACATAATCTAGTTTATACGCGCTAATAACGGAGCGGAGATTGAAGACCTTAGCTAAGTAAGCTTTTAGACTTGTATTATTCATTAAGTTGTTTAATTGGTAAAAACATTTATAGTTGACTTTGGTTGGTTTTGCACTCATTGGAACTTCATTGTATTGATTTACTTTTCTCTTACTGTTCATTGTAGTGTTTTCCTCATGGAAGACAATCATACGAAGACTTGCAGATCGAGGAAGTAAAGGAAACAAGCTCCGCCTACTTGTATAACTATATAAGCGATCATTACCCAACCGCTATAGGACATCTACTTTAGTGTTGTTCTATTGTATTCCGAATACTAACTAATTTTGTTGGCATTACTGTTAATAGTATGAAAGAAGTTGTACTTGTATCAAATGATTGTATCTTTGATTTTTGAAATGAATGTATCTCGATATTGAGCAACAGTGTATTTGTAATAGAACAACAGGTTTATTGATGTTCTGAAAAGTTTCAGGTGGATTTGAGCTATTAGAAGCCAAATATGCCATTTTTTAAGAGATTATGCATCGGTTATTTCACAAAACTGATGCATAATCCCCTGTCTGTAGTAGTGATGTCTTTGAACCCAAAATGCAGCTCTGTATTGTACCAGTACTTGGGGTCGTTAATCCTTCTCTCAACCGTGACGAGTAATTCTCAAGCATGCACTCCTTATAAAACCTGCCAGGCACTTCAACGCCACCCCCTTTTCCAGTAACTATGAGCCCAAACACAGTGAAGATAATCAGACCTCCAATCAGAAACACCATGAACACCAAATAAAGCCAAAGCGCCCAAGCAGTGTGAGGGTTTCGCAGGTTGTGATGTTTGTTGAACCCGGTTGAGGGATGAGAGTGGGCTAGCGATTGTTTGTGATTGAACGCGTAAGAGGACGGCAAGAGGTGACGAAGCACTAGAGTTTTTTGTTCTCGAAGTTAGAAGAATATTTTGCAATGCATAAATGACGAATTTACCCTTAAATATGAATTGAATGTATAAAAACAGGTGAATAATTATGAAAATTAAGGATCATTAGATCGAAGATCCAACGACTGTTGTTATTTCTCATTTCTCATGAGAATTACTGTTTCTCATATGATCCTAACTCTTGTAAAATAATCGCGATTCTCATGTAAATAAGTAGAGGCGACGAGACGATAGATGGTAGATGGCTCATGGATCCTTGTTGTGTTCAATTCAATTGGTTTTATATAATGCCGTGTTACTAACTGATTTTCAATGTGCAAATATCTAAGCTAATCGAGTATCAAACATTTTGCTGCAAAATATAAAGTTCGTCAAAATTGGGTTCTAATTTGTCGGCGAGAAATTAACTATAAACTATATTTAATACCATATTTAATCTAATCTGTCTAAATGATCAAATCAAGAATTATCATTGATTTATATTTTTTTTACAAAAGTATACCATTTGCACATGATCGTTTTACAAAAATATCTGCATTAGAAAATTGATTATCATGAGAGAAGTTACGCCCATGACCTCTTGAGATGGCGACTATGATCCCTTCCACCTCCAACTATTTTGCTTTCTAACTAGAAGTTTTAATGAAACACCAATTTGAACATGCATTTGTCAAGTAGCGTACTTAACCTGAACTCGATACAAAAAAAATTGAACAAATCATATTGGAACTCTTCAATACTCAACTAGCAAATAGCATCAAGGTCTCTGACCAAGTGAAAAGTGACACTTACAGCATCTCCACCAAGGACATTTTCAATTATAAGAGCATCCACCATCATGAGTCATGAACTAATTACAACGCGATACGTGTATGTGTAAGACACTTTCAGTTTATATTTTGATCTTACAATGAATATATCTTTCAAATTACAAAGTTAAAAAAATTAAAATAATTACCAATATTCATAATTTTTTGAGATTTATAAAACAAGATACACTTTGATATATTTTTATTAATCTTAATATTTATGAGCTACAATTTATGTAGCGATGAGAGAGAATGATGATGAACTTTTTGTTTGATCATGACTGGGGTGCACTTGATCAAAATAGTCATGAGGCATGACAAGATGAGAGAAAAAATTGATGAGAGAGAAGGATGATATGTTTTTTTTATCATGGTGAAGGATGCTCGAGATGATTAAAATTGAGTGACCAAATAAGTCATGACGACACTAATGATCTTTTGGGTATACGGGTCGGGCTGGCCCGAATTTGTACAGGTCTAATAAGGGATGACCAAACATAAAATTGGTCACCCATTGACCAACTTTCAAATTTTGGTCATGTGATTGGGACCCACATAAAAATAAATGAACCAATAGGAAATGGACACGCGTTAGGTTAATACAACTTAATCTTGTACTTATAACGATTTTATCTTAAAAATTACAAATACAAAAAAATATCGATGATTTTATTATTTTGAGATCTATAAATAGATAGATTTAGGATCATATGAGAAATAAGAAATATTTGTAACGGTTGGATCTTAAATCGAGCGGCTCTCAAATTTCAAAATTTATGTATATCAACATATATTTAAAATGTAAATAAGGACCGATCAAAAAAATGTAAATAAGGACAAATATGTCAATGTACACATATTCTAATCCCTATTATTAGGAACCCACGTTCTTCTTCTTCTCCTGGATCCGATCGGGGAGGTTTCCATCTCTTTCATCTCCACCGCCAGTAGACGCCTCTAAAACCAACGCACCGCCGTAGCAATCTTCCATCCTCCAAATCAAGCAGCCGCTTCCATCTCTCTCCGCGCTGAGATTAAATTTCTCAACTTTGATTACAATCCTTTCTCTGCAATCTGTCGACATGGCTCGATCTTTTGCCAATGTGAATGTTGTCGCTACTCTAATCGCCAAACAGGCGTCCGCGGCCACTAACCAGTTGTTGAAACTCGAAATTCTAAACATAAAAGTTTAATCTTTATTTAAATTTTGGGTTTCTGTGCTATGCTCTGTTTTGGGGTTTTAGAATGTAAAGTGTATGACTTTAGTTCAGGGGATTTGCGGTGCTTTATCAAGCAGTCAAAGGTTCTAGAAAGAAAGTGATGACCCTGAAACCGACTGAGATGGAGCCAGCGACCAGCGCCATGGATTCCCGATGCGAAAACGGGGTACTACAGGCTAGAGAACAGAGAACGCGGCGGATGAGATGGAGGAAAGTGAAGACGGCGCAGAGGACGAAAAAGCGGTGAGGAGGAGTTTGAGCTCGGCTGCGCACTTCCAAACGACGCTGACGAAAACACACAAAGTTGGATAAAATGCGTAGATTAATACATATAATTCGTAACAGACCAAGTTGGATAAAATGCGTAGCAATTACAAACAAAATTCGTAGCAGTCATGTTTGGGTGCTTTACAACTAAAATGCGTAGGAATTACAAACAAAATGCGTAGCAGTCATGTTTTGGTGCTTAACGACTAAAATGCGTAGCAATTACAAATAAAATTCGTAACATTCATGTTTTGGTGCTTTGTGACTAAAATACGTAGCAATAAAAACAAAATTGGTAGCACTCATTATGTTGAATATTAAATATTTAATTATTAAATAAACAATTAATTTCCAAAGACAGAATGAAGGTTTAGTGATGACCGCAAGTGAAAAGCGGGATTTCAGTTTAGATTGATTTCGTTTTTCCTAATTTGCCCTTTAAGCGTATTTAGTAATTAATTAAATACGAATTTTAATTATAATTCGGATTAATCTCAACCTTTTAATAATTTGATCGAATGGTTATTAAAATTTCTTATTTCTCATCTAATAAGCCCTTCTCACCGGATCTCAACTCTAAATAGATATGCATATTGTTATATTTTAATAAAATTTTCATAATTCTATGATGATGAACCAATCGAAAATGGATACATGTCAAAAAATGATGATGAATTTTTTAGTCATTATTGGTATGCATATGATCAAAATCGTCATGGGACATGACAATAATTTTGTGGATGAAAAAGAAAGTGATAGAGAGAGGGGAATGACCAAATTTTGGTCACTGGTGTACATGGTCTCCATTGTGCTCTTTTCGGAGAAACTCCCAACTCGTATCTTAGTTACCCAGCTTTTTTTTTTTGGATAGGATTATTTACCCGATTCTTTACTAATTCACAAAAAGGTATGTTTTATTTTTCTTAGGCATTGTTAAATTGGTGCAAGTTTTTGAAATAAAAAGAAAATTGCGAAAAAAAAAAGAAATTTCATTTTTTGTTTACCATGAAAAAGGTTTCCTTACATTTTGTTTGAAAAAAAATGACCATTCCATTTACTTTTGATTTCATTTTCTTTTCATCATATTTTTCATGATCCGGGAGGATTAATTTTCGAATATAGGGTATTAGGGTTACTAATCGAATATTTCAGGCTCATATCAAGTTTCTGATGTGGAAATAAATATAATTTCATATTTGGTAAATATTCAAACTAAACAATTCAATACCAATCATTCCTTGTCATTATTCTGTGGGAAAATAGTTCATTTATTTATTTCATTTTCTTTCCACCACCACATTTTTCAAGATCTGGTTACCCAATGTGTATTATACAATTACAATGGCAAAGTATTGTATGTTGCAATACGTGTCTATGAGTGTGAAGAAAATCAAGTCAAATTTGACCGGATCTTTCGCATCATGCGGATCATGGCTTCAGGGACGAAACTATTAGGGGCTTGGGGTGACACTTATCACCCACAAGCTTTTTCAAAATTCTTTTATATATTAAAATAATTTAATATATATTATAAATCAATTTAATGTTTAAATCTAATATTTTTTAGTAAATAACCCGACATATAATTTTTAAGATATGTAATTTTTAGTTAAACCAGGTTAATTTTGTAAGTGTACAAACGATTCACCCAAACTAGAAATTTGTACTGAAGTTTTGTGCTGATAAGTTTATGTATGAGTCAATTACAAGACAATCAAACATGTATTGTTTTGTTGTACAAAATGATCTCTTATTCAAAATCTTTCAATTTTTCATCTACTATCGAACACTATTTTAGTGAAGAGCACTTCACAACAAGATGGAAGATGATTTCTTATCGAATTGTTTGGTTTTCAATATTAGCAAAGCAATATTTGAATTTTTGATTCACTAAAAGTTGATTTTCGAGACACGGAAACAAGACGTCCGTCATTTTAATGTAATATAATTATTCGAAACAGTGTAATTCTTTTTCAATGTTACCGTTTCTATTTTTGTTGGTCACCCCCTATTTCAATTCATGGGTCCGTCCCTGCATGACATCATGGGTGGTTTGAGTGGTTCCAAACCTCTCCTATAAATTGATGTTTAACGTTCCACTAAAAACACACACAAAACAAATCCTCTACGGTTTTCCGAGTTCATTTTAGAGTCGGTGATAGCAAAATACCAAAATAAGTTCGATCAGCAAGGCAGTGGTGCACAGAGCGCTTGCTGAGATTCTTTTATCCTGAGAAGTATATTTGTCGGTAATATCCAGCACCTATGTGCGTCAATTCTGCTTTAAG
This sequence comes from Rhodiola chrysanthemifolia, assembly GCA_033675395.1. Classification (NCBI taxonomy): domain Eukaryota; kingdom Viridiplantae; phylum Streptophyta; class Magnoliopsida; order Saxifragales; family Crassulaceae; genus Rhodiola; species Rhodiola chrysanthemifolia. The sequence goes on from CM066204.1 coordinate 39,529,877, forward strand.
GACAGCGTTTAAGACGTGACTGAATCACCTACGGTTTGCTGTCCTTTAATTATGTTCATGTTTTGTTTCAATAGCTTCAATTCCACCAGTATATTCAGATTATTTACCAACAATCTTAAAGCAGAATTGTTCTGATTTATACGTTGAAGTTACTGACTAGATATGAATACAGAAAACAATATGTGAATGTTTATAGACAGATCTGCTAGAAACTGATGGGAAGATCATATCAGTAAGTCCATGCCTTGGAAGTAGCAGAGGGAGCCATGCAGGTCGCTGAACCAGCCAGTGCATCCGTAGATGAGGAGTTTGCGTGGCTAATTTCTGTGTTTACATAAAACGTTTATGTTTTGCACTGACCATGACTCAAGCACTCTGATTCTCACCTCACCTGGTTGTTAGGTTTCTAACAGGATGAAATTCATTTCCATTTCTGAAGCCTCAGACTTTTCGTAGGAGGAATAGGGTGATATGCGTCAAAGAATGGAATTTGGCTTGCTCAATAAAATCACTGTTCTGAATGTTCCTACAGATAAGAATTGTTGATTGAATGTCAAGCTTTAACGCTGAAACCAGGATGGGATTTCGCTTCGGGCTTCGAAGTTAGCGAAAAATCAGTGGCTCAAATTGAATTTGATTGTTTTCTTAAACTCGCAGGTTCAGTAAACGATGAATCGGGAAAGGAGGATGCCGGAAATTGGTCGGTTTCTCCAGAGAAAGTTTCTCCGAGCACCACGTTGTTCACAGAACATGACTACGTGATGGAGAAACTGAAGCGAGTTGCTTGGTCGTGGACGTGGAGAGAGTAGTGTTCAATTGGGAATTGAAGCAACCGCCATCAAAGTCGCGAAACCCTAAATCAGTTACCAATTGTGTTGGGATTGGACCAACAAGGATTGGGCTTATAAAAATTGAGTCCATTAGATGTTTGTTTGGTCAGTCCATGAACATTACTGACTAAAAAATTTACATGTTTGGTTTGGCAGCAAACAACAAATGTTTTCAAATCATGCATCAATTTGAATCTGAGGGCACAAAGGATGACAGAGACCGCGCACCGGATGACTCTACAGTGATTGATGAGTTGTAATGAGTGGACAATCGTCGACAAACGATGGCTGGTCCTGGACTTACCACAATGTTCAAGTCGACCAAATGGAAGACTGACAGAAACAGATCTCAGATCTTCGGATCCCGGATCATGACGATGACGAGGCTGCTGGAGTCGGCTGTTTAACTTGTGAAACCCTAATTTGGGTTTATAGACTCATTCGGGCAGAGGGATACGCACTGCTAAAACTTGCGATGGTAGCTTCGCAGCCGGTATGCGCGAGCAACAGGAAACAACAACTGTTAAGTTACAGCGGCAAACCTTGGCTGCGATGGCAGAGAAACCAAAGCTAGGGTTTCTAGTGGATAAATGAATCGCATTGGGGGCTGACTCGTTCAGTTTGATTTGGATTGGTCTAAATCAATTAATCCACAATCTTGTTCACTTCTAATTGATAATTTCTAACCTACTAACCCATGTAACCCCCCATCAAAAAAAATAATCAATTAATCCACAATCTTGTTCAAAGGGATCGAGTCCCAAAACACAGACTCTGTGTTGGGAACAGAGATCGAGAGAAGAAGGAAAGAGAATGAGAGAGATAGGAAATAGTTTTCTTGTTATTTAGTGCTAAGGAATTACAGCATTAAATAAGGAATGTAGCTGTCAAAACCCTGCAAGATTTCTGTGCCTTGCGTGAAATTCTGTTACGCTGCCAGCTGGAATGTGTCCGTTGGATAGCGTTTGGAGCTTATCCTGTTACGTTTGCTCCTCCTCAATGGCTCTGGGCTGTCCTCCTTTTGGGCTTCTGTTGGGTCTGCATCATTCCTCCCCCCATCAAAACCGTCCTCGACCTCGAGGTTCAAATCAGGAAATTCCGCCAATAGTTCCGTCTTGTCTTCCCAGGTGGCTTCCTCTTCTCCTTGGCCTTCCCATTGCACCAAGTACTCAGGGCAAGCTGTCCCTTGCCTCATCTTTTGTCGAAACCCAATTATCTTAGCCGGCTGGATTAGTGGGTGAGCTTCCAAGAATTGCTTTGGCCATACAATAGCCCCAGCTGTTGGGTTTCCGCGGCACTTCCGGAGCAATGAAACATGGAAAACGTTGTGTATCTGGGCATCCGCTGGTATTGCTACTTGGTAAGCCACCTTCCCGATTCTCTTCTCTATCTGAAAAGGGCCATAATAACGGCGAGCCAACTTGGTGGTGTGTTTGCTGCGCACCGAGTTCTCGCGATATGGCTGCAAGCGCACAAAAACCCAGTCACCTACCTGGAACTCAACCTCAGTTCTATGAGCATTAGCTTGGCTCGTCATTCTCTGTTGGGCATGGTGCAAGTTCTGTTTGAGCTCTTGGAGTAGGGCCGATCGTTGCTGCAGTTTCTCATCGAGCGAAGCGATTTTAGAGCTACCTGCGATGTAAGGTGCTACCTCAATGGCCTTACGACCATATACTGCCTCAAATGGGGTCATGCCGATAGCAGAATGCCAAGAAGTTTTATAACTGTACTCCGCCCAGGGAAGAAGATCGACCCAATTGGTTTGTTGGTCATTTACGAAGCATCGGAGGTAGTCTTCCAACCCTCGATTAACCACTTCCGACTGCCCATCTGTTTGCGGATGATAAGCACTACTGTGAGATAATGTAGTTCCTTGAGCTCGAAACAACTCCTTCCAAAATCTGCTAAGAAAAATGGGGTCACGGTCCGACACGGTACTTGTAGGAGCACCATGCAGCCTATATATTTCCTTAGCAAAGACTTTGGCCACCAGTTCCGCATTGAACCCGCTAGGCAGCGCAGTGAAGTGTGCATACTTTGTTAATCGATCTACCACCACGTAAATCACTGTCTTGCCCTGAGAAGCCGGTAAATGCGTTATGAAATCCATCGCAATGTCACTCCATATATGCTCGGGAATAGGCAACGGCTGAATAAGTCCGGGATATGCAGTGTTTCTAGCTTTAACTTGTTGGCACGTATCACATGTTTGAACATATTTCCTCACGTCTTCCCTCATGCGTGGCCAGTAGAATGCGGCCGAGATTCGCAACAATGTCCTCTGAGCCCCAGCATGGCCACCACTCAGTGTATCATGGAACTCATGAATAATAAGATCCTTGATAACTGGATCATCCGGAACATAAATCCGGTCGCGAAAAATAATGAGCCCATCCTTCACACTGTAATCTCCATAGTCTTCGGGGTGATCTTGTATGGCCTTGCGCAGCTTGCTTTCTTCGGGGTTTGTGAATTACTAGCAGACGCAAAGCTCTCATGATGCCCAAGGTTGGTTTAGTTACCCCTTGCAGAGCATTACACACCACAGCTGAATGCCTCGACAAAGCGTCCGCTGGCCCGTTCTCCGCTCCCGTCTGTACTTGACTTCGAAATCATATCCCAACAATTTCATTATCCACCTCTGCTGCTCCGGTGAGTGTACTGCCTGAGTCAATAACGTCCGGAGGGGCTGATGATCTGTCAATACAATAAAATGATGTCCCAAAAGATATTGCCTCCATTTTTGAATAGCCAGCACCAATGCACACAATTCACGATTGTAAGTCGAGGACATTCGGGCACTGGGAGGTAACTGCTTGCTATAGAAAGCTATGGGATGCCCGTCTTGTGATAACACTGCCCCTATCCCCACGCCAGTGGCATCGGTTTGCACGATAAATTGTTTAGAGAAGTCTGGTAGAGCTAGGGTCAGAGTAGTAGTCAGGGCTGCCTTCAGTTTGTGGAATGCTGTCGTTGCCTTGTCTGTCGAAGCGAAACAATCTTTACGAAGCAGTTGTGTAAGTGGCGCTGCTATGGTGGCATAGCCTGCGACGAACTTCCTATAGTACCCTGTAAGTCCAAGAAATCTCCGGAGCTTCTTGGTATTGGTGGGCAGTGGCCAAGCTTCAATGACTCCCACCTTTCCGGGATCAACTTCTACTCCTCTCTTTGAGATTATGTGCCAGAGATATGCTATCGAAGACCTGGCAACATCACATTTGGAAGCCTTAGCATAAAAGGTATTTGCGGACAGAATATAAAGTACCTCACTCAAGTGCTTGACATGCTCTTCCCATGTGCTGCTATAAATTAAAATGTCGTCGAAGAACACAAGTACACTCTTGCGTAGTAGCGGCCGAAACAGGTTGTTCATCTCTGCTTGGAAACTGGCCGGAGCGTTGGTAAGACCAAATGGCATTACCAAGAACTCATAATGTCCGTCATGAGTGCGGAAAGCTGTTTTGTGGACGTCCTCTTCTGCCATTCTCAACTGGTGATATCCAGAGCGCAAGTCAAGCTTAGAGAAGACACTAGCTCCGCTCAGTTCATCTAGTAATTCGTCAACAGTCGGTATTGGATATCGGTCTCGAATTGTAATGGCATTGAGTGCGCAATAATCCACACAAAACCTCCATGATCCATCTTTCTTTTTGACAAGCAAAACTGGTGATGAAAAAGGGATGGTGCTCGGACGAATTATTCCCTCGCGTAACATCAGTTGGATGAGCTTCTCTATTTCTCCCTTTTGGAAATGTGGATAACGATAAGGACGGACATTCACAGGTTTGGCATCAGTCTGAAGAGGAATGTGATGATCCGAACTCCGAGCGGGTGGCACACCTGTTGGTTCAGAAAACACCTGTTCAAAACTACTCAGTAGCCCGCTTAATTCACCTTTGAATGGCTCCCCTAGCTCCTCAGGAATGGTTGGACAAGTAATCTGCATGTTCCCTTCTTCCACCCCATTCATGCTTATATGATACAAGGAGGATATGCCATCTACTTGAGTCACTCTACGCAATTGGTTTACTGATATCTGAGCCAACTCCCTTGGTTGCTGCATACCCTTCAACATAATTCTTTCACCCTTGTATTCAAAACTCATCCACATATAGGTATAATCAAAAAGCACTGGTCCTACTTCTGCTAGCCACTGCGCACCCAAGACCACATACGCTCCATAAATGGGAATAATATGCAAATCTACGAAGTACTTCCTTCCGTCAAGTAGCAGTGGTGTTCTTGGGCAACAACCTTCGCATTGTAAACTATCCCCATTCCCGACCGTGACACTCATATAGCTGGACTGTTCTACCTCCATTGCCAAGTGCTTCGCAACCCGAGTTTGCACAAAGTTGTGTGTTGAGCCGCTGTCAATAAGAACCCCCACAGCCCTTCCATTGATCGAGCCTGCTAGTCGCAATGTGTTCGGTATAAACTGGCCTTGTAATGCATGATATGAGATAGTGGGAACTACACCATTACTGTTGCCTTCTGCGTCTTTTACTTGTTCAGCATCCTCCTCAGTTTCTATAGCTTCCTCCTCACACTGTTTGCCCGACTCTTCCTCAGCTTCGTCATGTAATAGTAAACATTGGAACCTCGGTTTACACTTGTGTCCCGGCACATACCTCTCGTTACAATTATAGCATAAGCCTTTCTATCGTCGTTGTGCCATCTGAGCCGGAGTCAACCTTCGGATCGGCAGGTTGGATGGAAGGTTTGTCGGCTTAGATTGATTCTCGTTAGGCACTGCCAGAGGGCTGTAAGAGCTATAAGGTGACGTCGGGGGTCGAGACGCTCCCATGCGATGGTTCCAGCTCTTGTAAGATCGGAGGCGCTGCTCTGCCACCTTGGCCATATGCATCGCACTCCTGAGGGTTTTAGGGTCAAGAAGAATAAGCTCTTGATGCACCTCATCCTTTAGTCCGCCCAGAAACAAATGGAACAGGTTGCTAGCTGAGAAACCTGGTGTCCTGGTCGATAAAATCTCAAACTCAGAAGCATAGGCAACCACGCTTCCAGTCTGCCGAAGCTTGCTCAAGGTGACCTCCGGATTTTCGTAGGGTGAAGGTCCAAACCGTGCTCGTAAATCTGCAACAAAGCTTTCCCAGTTGATTAGTTGATGAGTGGTATGCATAAATTGATACCAGTCTAGAGCGTCTCCGGTGATGTAAGAGGTGGCGACAGCAAGCTTATGTTCCCGCGGAACTCCTTGTTGCTCAAAGTAGCGTTTCATCTGAAAAATCCAACCGGTCACGCCTTCTCCATTGTAGACCGGAGCATCAGATCGGCTTCGCCGAACTGGGTTGTAATGTGCTTGCTCGTAGCTCTGCTGGGCCGGGTTGTGTTGATGGCTGAAAGTCATCGGTGGCAGCGGAGTGGACGTCGGAGTGGGTAAGAGTGGTGCAGAGTTGTCAGTCACAGAGCCGTCTTCCGGTTGTTTTCCTGCACGGTGTTCTGACATTCGCCCTTCCAGCAGTTTCTCCAGAGCTTCAAAAATCCGGTCCAAGCTAGCCGCAACACGTTCATTGGTAGTCGTTTGATTCTGGATGAATGCTTCGATCGCCGCCGTATGTGTTCCGAGCTCAGTCACGCTTTGGCCGACGGCTGTGATGGCTTCAGTGGTGGTGTTGCGGGTATCAGGCGCCATGGAAAACTCAACGAGAAGAGCACCAAATGTTGGGAACAGAGATCGAGAGAAGAAGGAAAGAGAAGGAGAGTGATGGGAAATAGTTTTCTTGTTATTTAGTGCTAAGGAATTACAACAATAAATAAGGAATGTAGCTGTCAAAACCCTGCAAGATTTTTGTGCCTTGTGCCTTGCGTGAAATTCTGTTACGCTGCCAGCTGGAATGTGTCCGTTGGATAGCGTTTGGAGCTTATCCTGTCACGTTTGCTCCTCCTCAATGGCTCTGGGCTGTCCTCCTTTTGGGCTTGTGTTGGACCTGCATCACTCTGTTGGCTGTGATCAAAGCATTGGGAGATTCTGTCAAGCACAGAGAGAACCGATTCAGTTTGATTTTTTATTCACTCTCGTTGGTAATTGCATTGCGATTTTGGGATGATAATTTTGTCAAAAGTTGACATAACGATTTTGATGTTCCCATGAATGTCATGGATTTCGCAAAACGTCTTTAGAGAGTTCTAACAGGAGTTCAAGAGAAGTTCAACCGCATTCTAGATCTAAAGTACAGCGTGCAGCAGACGCAAGAATGTGAACCGGAAGGATCTAAAGATCAAAGATCTTTTCGGTTGAAGTCGGCCAGGGAAGAAATAGATAATACGTTATTCAAACGAATATCTCCTCATCGGTTTGAAGACGGTTTGACTAACTTGTCGTGGAAGATATCTCATGATCTTCCTAAAGATTGGAATTAAGATATCTATCGAATATTTAGGAATATCTCCTAAATATTTGACAGATTATCTGGAACAGATTTGGACTTCACCAAAACATATAAATAGAAGGCTAAGGCGTCTAGAATCTGCATCGCTTTCTGAGAAAATAACACACGAGAGCATTCGTGAGATTGGAGAAAAGAGCGACGGCCGGTTGATCTGTCCCTACTGGAAAATCACCGACGCTAATACAGTCTGTTCAGTGTGCTGATCAAACTGTTCGTGCTGAACCAACCGCTGCACACACCAGTGACCACTGCTGTCTTTCGGGAGAAAGCTACCGAACTTCGGGAGAAGATCGAGCACGTTCGGAAGGGAGTTTCGGACGAAGGGGATCGAGGGGGAGCTGAGATCATAAATCTGAGTGAAGTAGTGATAGAGGCTAGGCATCTTCGTTCGGGAGATTGTGAGTGTAAGTCCACCTATAGCTCTATACTATTCAATAAAGATTTATATCCCTTTAGGGCGTGGGAAGCCCCCCAGAGTAGGCTGTTGCCGAACTGGGAAGTACACTGTGTGTCTCGTTCATATACTGTCCTAGATACAGTTTGCTAAGGTGTTCTAGGTTAGTCTGAACACCACCTTGAAGAGTAGCTTGAACAGATAACAGTATTTCAATTGGTATCAGAGCAAACACTCGACATACTGAGTGTGATCCTCGATCTGTTCAAAATGACTCTGAAGGAAGGACAAAGCATAACCCGACCCCCGCTACTTGAAGGATCAAACTATGCCTCCTGGAAGCCCAAGATGAAATCCTTTCTGAAATCTCTTAATGAAAAGGCTTGGAAGGCTGTTTTGATTGGATGGACACAACCCACGATAGAAAATCTTGTAGGAGAAATCGTTCCTAAACCAGAAGCTCTGTGGACTGATGCAGATGAACAAGCAGCTATTGGAAATTCAAAGGCTATGAATGCAATCTTTTCTGGAGTGGACGAGAACGTGTTAAAGCTGATTATTAATTGTGAAGTCGCTTAGAAAGCTTGGGATATTCTCCAAACAGCTTATGAAGGCACAGACAAGGTTCGGAATTCTCGAATGCAGATAGTAACAACAAAGTTCGAGGATATGAAGATGAAGGACAGTGAATCCATTCCTGAGTTCAATGCAAGAGTACTAGACCTATCCAACGAGGCTGCTGCACTGGGAAAAGCGTTTGATGGAGAAAGAATGGCTAGCAAAGTTTTGAGATCACTTCCTCCTAGGTTTGCCATGAAAGTTACTGCCATTGAGGAGATACATGATATCTCCAAGCTAAAGCTGGACGAGCTCATGGGTTCACTCAGAACTTACGAGATGAATCACGAAGCCCAAACCAGAGACGGGAAAGGAATTGCCCTCAAAGCAGAAGTTTCCAAAGACATGCTTGAATCGGGATGTAATCCTCGAGCAATTTTCACAACTGGAAAAAGGGGAAGACAAGGACCAGTGAAAATAGGCAGGATTCGTCTGAAAAGGGGAAAGAGATACAATGCCGCGAATGCAGAGGTTTTGACCACATTCAAGCAGAATGCGCCAACACCCTCAAGAAGAAAAAGGCGATGCTTGCAAACTTTAGCGACAGCGAGTCTGATGAGGATGAGGAAGATGAAACGACCAATTTTGTTGCATTTGTTGCCACCATAGAAGACTGCGGTGAATCCAGTGTTGGTATAACTCCCCTGTTCGAACAACCAGCGGACGACTCCTCAGACAGTGATGATGAAGAACTCACTCAGGAGACTCTGGCTAAAACTTACAAAGAACTATACGAGAAGTGGCTGATGGTGATCAATCTCAACAAAAAGCTTACCGAGACACTTGCCAGTGTTACTATTGAGAAAGACAAGATGTGGCAGGAGGTCGAGATACTGGTTACTCAGAAGGTGGAACTTCAAGGTGAGGTTGATTTAATGAAAACTCAACTGACTTAAATGAAACAGGAAAGGTCGACTCTACTTGCACAGAAAATAGAACTACTGGGTACTGTTTCTTCTCTGAAAGTTGAAATGGAGAAAAATCGTGACATCCATCCAGTAGGCATGGCGGGTCTGAGGAAAACGATAGCAGATCTGAAGCGCAAGGAGGTGTTCCTTTTAAACCAAGTAGAATCGCTGGAACTACAGCTGGAATCAGAAAGGATGGAACATTCAACTACCATGAAGGAGCTCAACCAGTTCAAACAATCAGTAAAGATGTTGAACTCTGGGTCTAAGACTTTGGACGAGATTCTCAGGTCTCAAAGGATGGAGTCCGGACACCGAGGTCTGGGATTCCGGGAAGAAGGCAGCTCAAAAGGCACAACATTTGTTAAAGAAAAATCAGTGGCTGTACAGCACCCTGGACAGAAGTTGACACAGAACCAAGGCAAAACCCTTGCGACTCGAAAAAAGGTTCGCAATGCTCACGCCAGAACTTACTCAGAACAGAAGAGAGACTCTCGCTCGTGCTGGTACTGCTATCAGATTGGACACATCAAACCTAAGTGTCGCTTGTTCCTCGCTGAGCGGAAGGCCATGGAGATCAGGACTAAACCTCGAATGCGACAAGTCTGGGTGCCAAAGACAAGCACGACTGTGTGCATGGTTGCGTACAGCTCGACGAGTCACATGGAAAAAGATCGATGGTACTTCGATAGTGGGTGCTCTGCCCATATGACAGGTGATTCTAAATATTTGATACATATTAGACCTGTTACGAAACGGCAGTTTGTCACCTTCGGTGATGGAGGAAAGGGTCAGGTGATCAGCTGTGGGACATTGAAGGTTCCGGATCTCCCTGTACTCAAGGATACCCTCCTCGTTGAAGGATTGAAGGTGAACCTAATCAGTATTAGTCAACTGTGTGATGGCAGATACCATGTGCAATTCACTCACGACTCATGTCAAGTCATGGATAAGGACGGAGGTACACTAATGAAAGGCAGCAGGGCAGCCAACAACTGCTACCTCATAGGGTCTGCTGGAACAGTTGCTGCATCAGCTTGCTTGACAAGTCAAACGGATGAAATGGCACTATGGCACAGGCGTTTGGGTCATCTGAATCTCAAGACCTTAAAGAAACTTTCCTCCACTGGACTCATCCGAGGAATGCCCACTGTGACAGGCAATATAGACGTAGTCTGTGGAGAATGCCAAATAGGGAAACAGACGAAAGCTTCGCACCCCAACACTTCACAGATCAGCACTAGCCGACCTTTGGAACTTATCCATATGGACCTTATAGGTCCGATGCAAGTTGAGAGCTATGGGGGCAAGAAGTATGTTCTGGTGTGTGTGGACGACTTTACCAGATTTACCTGGACTAGATTTCTTCGAGACAAGACTGAAGCTGCTCAACAGTTCATTCAACTCGCTACCCATAACCTCAGAGAGAAAGGGAGGACAAAGGAGAACCTCTTGTGACTATCAGGAGTGATAACGGCACAGAGTTCAAGAACAACACTATGGGCACCTACTGTGCTGAACACGACATAGCACATCAGAGTCGGTGATAGCAGAAGACCAAAATAAATTCGATCAGAAGGCTGGTGCACAGAGCGCTTGCTGAGATTATTTTATCCTGAGAAGCATATTGTCGGTAATACCCAGCACCTATGGGCGGCAATTCTGCTTTAAGGACAACGTCTAGGACGTGACTGAATCACCTACGGTTTACTATCCTTTAATTATGTTCATGTTTTGTTTCAGTAGCTTCAATTGCGCCAGTATATTCAGATTATTTACCAACAATTGATTGATCCAAATTCGTTGTTTGTCTAGTTTGAGCTGTGCAGGTGTTGCTAATGAGTTGAGAAGCACACAGGCTAGGGATAAGTTTGGAAAGGTGTCAAGACTCGTGCTTTCGATTCGACTGGCCGTGGAAAAAGGCTCGAGGTCCTTCTATGAGATCTGGATTTATGGTTCTTAGAGCTACAAGACCACTCAATCCTTTGTTTAACAAGTACAATTAATTACGTTACAGCAGGTTTGTTGAATGTGTGTGTTTCAAGCGGAGGGACTTTTCAATGCCAATCTGGCAAAGTTGATGAGTATGTACAGTTCCAGGCAGACATGAAAATCCAGCCACTCCTTGACACTTCAACAATGTTGTCCGGAAAAACATCAGGAGACAACTCAACATCAACATAGAGCTTTGGGCATTACGATTGGTTATGAGACGAAGCTGATGGAGTCCGGTTGATCATTAATCAACTCGATAAGCCCAGCCGTTCTGCTCTAAAAATGCTTGTACAGCTTCCTTGATAGCTAGGTTTGGAATGAGTTGAGATGGGTCAAGTGGTTCCCTTGTTACCGGATCAAAGTGGCCCACCTGCGATGAAATCGTGGATCAGGACGCGAGTCAGCCCCGAGTTATTATGTAGCACGCATTTAATGAAATAGATGAAAAGGAAAAACTTAATGGGAAGGTACCTTATTAAGATGGTCCAGCAAGACCTTTCGCTCATAGGTGATGCCACTAGGAGTAATGACAGGATCACGGTAGATATCAAGAGTGATTTTACAGCACAGGTAGTCAGGTATCTAGAAACCAACACAGTGTTACTTGGAAAACAGAATATACAAAAAGTGGACAAATATTGTGAAAGCGCACCTCTTTTGGCGTGTCCGCTTCTGTAACTTTGTTAAATACTTGCCTCAACGCCTCAAGTTGTTGCTTGTTGGACATTACATTAGCATCTACGAAACCTTCAGTATCACAATAATCAAATATGTGCTTTTGTTTCAAAGCCAATTCACAGGTTTCTCTGCATGAAAAATGGAGCCATGCAGGATCAGTACAAAAGGATGCTGACAGGTGGAGTATAGAGAGTAGCGATTTCTGCATCAACTTTGAAAATGTAAGAACCAAAACATACTTCAAGTTCTGCAGTTCCCATGATCGCTTAGTAGATGCTTGCTCCCACTCCAGATACTTTGCTTTAGCAAGTTCACGCCATATCTCCTCCACCATATAGCCTTTAGAAGCTGCGCCTCGTCCAAGGTTCAATGCCTGCAGAAGCCCCGAGAACATATGGCAGATTAAAATAAGAGATCAAAGAATGGCAATGATGAACTCTTATTGGAGGAATCCAATAAGAAGTGGGACAAAAGCACAAGTTTCAGGGTATTGAAAGTCATGACAAAGCATAAACCGTATATACACGACACATACAAGAAGCAACATCAATATTAAACATAGTATACACATAGTCCCGAAGTAGAAGATTTAACAATGTGCAAGAAACCCAGAATATCCAACTCTAATTAATGAGGCAGCAAGACCAAATAGAAGATCATTTCATACCTTCTCAAGTTCCGTGACGCCTTCACCATATTTTTCCTTCTCGAGAAGTGCAAGTCCTAGCATATAATGTGCCTGTCACACAAAGTAAATGATTAGAAGTTAGAACAACAGAATACCAAAGAGGAAACTTGTATTTCTACACATAAACATTTCTTAGACTGTCAATCAATTACACAAAGCTGCACAATTGTAAAGAAAAATATAACTACTCAAAATGATGCTTACACAGAAATAGATCAGACACAAACATTAGTAAAGAACACTTAGATCATAATGAGCTCAAATGACAAATCTAATAGAAGAGTTCAGAGAGTTAGAGCCATCAAAAGATATGAACAAACTGTAGCAACTAAAAATGTATTTGCAAAGAGGAAACTGTTGGCGGGGTTAACCAGGTGTGAAAGCCTAATTGTATTTCCGGTCCCATAAGAAAGATAAAAGGCTATTGCAAACAAATACTAGTACGAGGATATGAAGCAAGGTAACTTATTGAGTAATCATAAACTTCCACAAATCATAAAGCACAGTTCAGGTGTACTTCTTATGAAGCTCAGCAGATAGCAGAATGGTAACCTAGCAAGTAATCATACACTTCAAGACTTGCACGGAAAGATGCTTTTTGATACCGGATTATATCCTCTTTCACAAATTCAACACATTGATAGTTATACTGATGCCACAATATGAAATAGAACAGTCTCAGACAGTAAGAAGAAAATAATGACTAACGGACTCAACCTACAGAGGATGGATTATTTGTCACCCATGGGCCATGCCCCAGAAGGGACCCTGGGGACACCGTACACTAGCTGCCCTATTCAGAATGCTAAATTTATGGTAAACGACAACTGAAACATACTTATAATATAGCATCCTAATTGTCTAACGGACTCAGTAGCAATGTACTCAACTTTCATTTAAGTGAGTATAGCCCGTAGGTGCTTAGATTTGCATTTTCTACATCTTTTATATTTTCTAACAATAGGGAGCTCGTAGTACCGCGTACCGGATTTAACTAAGAAACCAAACGAACCTGCCTCCACAATTTCAAACCTCGAATGTGAGGTATGCATTGACAAGATGAAGTAAAAGTCAGATATTCAAATTTCTATTATGTACTCTTCACGAAACTCCACCTTAATTGTATAAACAGATTAGAAGAAGTGTATCCACCAAAAGCATCCGAGTCCTTTAGATGCAACCAAAGAGAAATATTCTTTCTCGACTAATGACGGGGAACTATTTTTCCTCCAATATAACTTTCTATAATGCAATTTTTTTCCTCCAGCATATCACCAATGTGAGTCATGGGTCTATGACACTCAAAAGAGGTATGCAAATTATAGACTGCTCTTTAATTAAAGTTCAACGAAACCACCCCAAATTGTAAAGCCCAAACCTTAAATAAAATAATTCAGATAATGAAGACATATGAAACCCCTAAAACCCAATCGGCGAACCATCAATATTATATCAATTGGCATCACAGTCCTCTCTCTTTATTCCTAAAGGTTTTGACCAAAGAGCCTTTTTCCTTTTCAAAGTATCGCCAATGCCTAATATTTGACCCGTCCCCAAAATCTCATTCCAAAAACATAACGTGCTCAGAGTTTAGGGTACTGATTTGATGTAACAAAAAAAATAGTAGAAAACATTCATTAATGCACAACATAAATAGAAAATATTGTGAAAAAGGTCACCATCAACCTTCACTGAACCGTTGTCAAGCTGAATAGCTCTCCTGCAATCCTCCTCTACTCTCACCCAGTCCCTACAAAATTAAAATTAAAACAAACATCATAACAACAAACATATGAAGTTGAAAATCCCAAAACACGCTAAAACAAAACACAAAATCTGCCTTTTGACATACTTCCTCTTGAGATGGCACAAAGCGCGATTCGTCCAATATACAGGCACATTTGGGCACAGCGTAATAGCCTAAACAAACCCCACAAGGTGTAAACAGTTAAATCTATCCTCACAACAACAAAAGTCTCAAATTTGAATCTTAAACAAACTGCTTCAGTTTGATCAGAAATAAAAAAAAACCTCAGTATAAGCATCAATGGCGGCTCCTAAGCGATCCTTCTTGAAGTAAAGATTACCATCCTCCCTCAACTTCTCCGCCTGTTTAGCCGTCGATAACACCACCCGACTTGAACGCATTTCCTCCCACCCAAACAAATCCCTAATCGGAAATACCCAACATCAAAAAGCCCTAGAGGAAACGTCCCACTACTTCTCACACGTGCCCGATTGTCGCAGTCGCAGCTGATTGCGTGCGAGCACACGTGAGCTACGACGCCGCGGGAGTCGGATTAGGGTTTGGTAGAGGCAAAGGGGGGTTTAGAGGATTTTGAGGGAGAGAATTACTTGCCGGAAAAAGGCTGAGGAAAAATTACGACTTCGTCGTCGTTGTCGGGTTCGAAACTTTTGGTTTGGTCGACGAATTATACTTCTTCTTCGTCTTCCCTTTAGAGTTTTGATAAAGTCACAGGCATGTGATTTAAGCAGTGTCAATGTAAATTAGATAGCGAACTATCAAATAATTTTCCAAACAAACGGCACTGTCTAAAGCCGTTATGGTTTTCACTAACGTCGTTGGACAGCGTTACATCTATTAATTAATAAATTAATATAAAATTTTAAAAAAATAAACGAATTTATGAAAAATTATTTAAAAATTGAAAACTTTAATTTTTAATAAAAAGGAATAGGGCAGAGCATATTTCGGTAATTTCTGATTTACCGAATTAATTTATGAAAAAAAATTTACCGATCGGTAAAATAGTAAAAATAATTCGGTAATCGAAATGATTTTTCTTATTCGGTAATTTACAGATTACCGAATTACCGCACAAGATGTTTTTTTAATAATATTTTTTTATAAATATAAAAAATTACATATTTTAATTAGGTTATTTCTCGTCTATTTTAATAAATTTTGTGATGAAATTTTGTATCAATCCTTTTGATGTTGAATTGTTCGATTTCTTTTATTTTTTGTCACTAGATGATTAGTTGATCTTTATATAATTTTTTTAGATTTTTTTGCAAAAATATTATCAAAATAAATTCGGTAATTTATCGGTAATTACTGATAAACTACCGTTTACCGATTTACACACTATAATCGGTAATTAGACTAATTCGGTTCGGTAATCAGAATCAAAAAATGAATTTGGTAAATTACTGAATACTCTGCCCTAAAAGGGAATATAAATTGTCGTTTCATAACAATCGCATGCTGTATTCTTTCAATCGATGAGAGAAGGACACACGCCTCACGCGCCTGTCCAAACGACTAGGGTTTCTCCCTCGAGCGGTTCGGCAGTTCAGATTAGAGCGACTCCGGCTCCTAATCTAACTATTGATGAGGGTGAGAGCTCCTTTGTTGGCTTGTCAAAGGTTTCAGATGTGGCTATCCAAGTTGGGGAGGCTGAGGGACGTGCTTTGAACGGTTTGAATTCTCCGACGGCCAAATCTTATGCTTTCACTGAGGCGAAGCCCCGTCTAATCCCAAGGTTCAAGCCGGTCGAGCTTCCAGCCAGACAGTACACGACGGTGGACGAAAAACCCTCGATTTCGTTCACGACTGCTGAGTTTGAAGCCGGGGCGGCTCTGTTCCAGTACTCCTTGGTAGCCAAATTCACAATTGGTAGGCCGACGATTGACGAAATCAGGCAGATCTTCAAAGAAAGCTGGCCGATTAAAGGTCGTGCAACTATATGCGATATATGGGACTCGAGACATCTCATGATTATTCTCGACTCTGACGAGGATGCCAGAGTGGCTCTCACATCTCCATTACGCAAGGTTGGGCATGCTATGTTCAGACTCTTTAGATACACATCAGATTATAATCCTCGCAAGGAACCGTCTACTACGACTAAATGGGTTAGGTTACCAGGTATTCACCCTGCTTTTGTCACCAAGAATTTTGTTGCTAGTATTGTCAATTCCTTTGGCTATTTCCTTGATTTGGATGAAAGATCCAAGGCTTGTGCCACCTTGAAATATGCTCGGGCTTGCGTCGAGCTTGATGTCACAAGACCTATACCAGATGAAGTGAGGATTGCCTTGTCAGATGGGAGAGTGTTCTGGCAAAAAATTGAAGTAGAGGGCAATCTTTCCTACTGCTCTCATTGCAAAATCCATGGTCATATCTTGGCTGATTGTAGGTAGAAAAAACCTACAAGGAGGGTGGACGAGTATAGGCGGGTTACTGAAAAAGATCGACCTATATTTAAAGAGCCTAGATCCATTATAGTGACCACACAAGGAGGATCTCAGCAAAATGGTAATGTTTCTAAAGCTCAAAATGCAGATTGGATAGAGGTCAAGAAGAGAAAATGTTGGATAATTAGATAGAGGATAGAGCTAATCTGGAGCATTATGTTGCTGTTGGTGAACATCAGGACGATGTTGCTATTGGTCAGCATCATAATATAGTTGTTGATTAACACAATTTGAGTGAGGCAGTGGGCATTATCTCTGTGGGTATCCCAGAAGGGGAGCTGTTGCCAGACTTGCATAATGATGATGATAAATCCAAGGAGGTAGTGGATGCCATGGGCCTGGTGGTGTTCACAGGAGATGTAGCTGGTGCATCTGCTCACGGGAGGAGAGGGAGCAGGACAGGGGCCCAAGTGTTGGGGTGGTTATTGCCACGAATGCCATTTCTTCCACTGAAATGTGATCATGTGCTCCATACTAGGGATGATGGTTCGATTTATTGTGATGTTCTTGGTGGCAAGAGATTCCAAGACAAGGAAGAACTTGCCAAATTTGCCAAGGAAAATGGTTATGTCATACATTATGTACCGAGTATCCCAATAGAGGAATCTGGAAAAGGTTATGAAGATCGCGAAGTGATTCACAATAGTGATAATGATTATGTCGATCCCTCCCAGATGCCAATCATATCTTCTCAGCAAAGAACCCGTCATCGGAAAAAAAAGGGTTCTCGCTCTTCAACTAGATCATACCCTAAACCGAAAGACACCAATTTCGTTTGGCCTTGATCTCTTGTACTCTGTTTCCGTTTCATGAAAAAAAATTATCTTTTAAAAAAAAGGGAATATAAATTTCTTTTATCCCTAATACAACGCTCAAATGAGAACCCCTTTAAATTTCGAGAATTTGAGACTCCAATCTTCACCTTCCAAAATGTAAGATGCATTTTCCAATATGTATTTTGGTGGTGACACGTGTCCCATGTGCATTTTTCAAGATGCATTTAATGCAAAGTCAAAACCACCTTTTTGACTTTACTTTTTGGACATGTGTCACATGCAGATTCAAATATGCATAATGATCTAATGGTGAGATTTGGGTTCTCGAGTGCTCCCCCTCTTATATAGTTCAACTAGATAGGAACAATAATTAATATTTAAATTTTTCTAGGGAACTTTGTAAAAATTATTTAAAAATATATTTTTTTTGTAAAGTTTCTAATCTTTTTTTTCAAAAGTTTAATATTCATTTTTATTAAAAATTGAATTTTTTAATTGTTTTATAATATTTATAAATTCGTTTAATTTTTTGCAACTTTTTAACATTTAAAAAAAGTTTGGTAATTTTTTTAAATTAATTTATTAAATAACGGAGTTAACACCGTCCAACGGCGGTAGACGGTGCCCCTTATTTGGAAAATTGTTTGATAGTTTGCCCCTTGTTTGGAAGTTTTTATAGTTCAGTCCACAAGTTGAAAAATGGTGATAGCTCAGGGTCCCCAAACTGTACTTTTCCCTTAAACATGAACATATAACGCAAAACCACGAACAACGTTTTCACTGTATTTATCAAAATCACGAACTAATAAAGCAAAACCACAAACATTTGGAGCAACTGAAAACTTTAATATAAGATTTGAGATAATAAAAAAAACACGAATATACTGTTGTCGTCGACTGCGAAAATCACACGAGGATAATTCTATCGCGGATGAACGTACGAGGTCATCAAATCTTATTCAAAAATTTGTGGGATTTTGTTGATATAAGATCGTGTGAATTGTTCCGATTGACTAATATGTGCTCTCATCATATATATTGTAATTAAATAATTGTTGTACTTGCTAAAATTAAGGAACACAGATGATTTAATGGTACGTGTATTAAAAGTTCTGATTTCGGACGAAAAGTGATGATTCTGACCATATCTTTTTCCTATTTATATTGTGTAATTTATTTTATAAAATAAAGATTGGACTAATTTCGAATTCGGGTCATCACCCTCTTAATTATAAGGGAAAAGTACAAAAAGGGTCCGCGAACTACCATTCAATTCAAATTTGAGGTCAGAACTACCACAATTTCCAATTAGTGGGCAAATTCAAGATATTTTTTGGGGAAAGTACAAATAGGGACTCCGAACTAACACTCAATTCCAATTTGAGGTCTGAACTACCATCATTTCCAATTAGGGGGTAAATTCAAGAAAATCATCTATATATTTTTCATGGTATATTTTTAACTTTTATTGTTATATTTTTATTTTCTTTAAATTTCATACTACAAATGATTATTATTTTTAAATTAATTATTCACAATTTTTGAATTTATCATATAACATGCATGAATAAAAATAAAATAATTTGTTTCTCAATTCATATTGTTAAATTTGCAAGTTTTTTTTCTTCTTTTATGCATGATGGGTGGCTATACTATTTTAAATTTATATAATTTGACAATTTACCGTATAACATGTATGACAAATTAAATTATTATTTCTTGATTTATTTTCATAAGAAAGTGAATATAAAAAGAATATAATGAAATATATATATACTCATTTGTAGTATGCAATTTAAAGAAAATTAAAATATTATAATAAATTAAAAGTTAAAAATTTTGAATGAAAAAAAGATAGAATAAACTAAAGAAAAATATTTAATTTTACTTTGTACTTTTTATACTTTTCCCCTTAGTTCGGGACCTTTTTTTGTACGTTTCCCTTAAGTTAAAAAATCCATATTAGATTTGGGACTTCCGATTAATACGCATACCATTGAAATTTTTGACAGGTTAACATCTGGAAATCTTTCAAGACATTTGTTCAATGCATTTTTGAATAGGTGATGCTGCCTTTCGATGCCATGATATTTTCGGCGGAGTAACATTTGAAAAACAACATTGCAACAAATAGCATTTTTATATACATTTGTTAATTTAAAGGGAAAAGTACAAAAAGTACAAAGTAAAATTAAATATTTTTCTTTAGTTTATTCTATGTATTTTTCATTTAATTTTTTTAATTTTATTATAATATTTAAATTTCTTTAAATTTCATACTACAAATGAGTATATATATATATATATATATATATATATATATATATATAGAGGAGTGTTCAAATGAGGACACCCAAATTTGGTAAGGACGTAGGGACAAATCTCATCCATTAGATCATCATCCATCTAACCCCCCGTGCTTTGTGGGTGCGCCACGTGTCCAAGTACCCAAAATCCAATAAAGCAAATAGTAAAATCCCACTACCAAAAAGCAAATAGTAAAACCCACTACCACATGTGACACGTGGCAGCTTGTGGATCATTGGATGAACCTCATCCAATGGCCAAGATTAGTCCCTACACCCTCACCATAAGCCATGTCCTCAATTGAACGCCCCCCTATATATATATATATATATATATATATATATATATATTTCATTATATTCTTTTTATATTCACTTTCTTATGAAAATAAATCAAGAAATAATAATTTAATTTGTCATACATGTTATACAGTAAATTGTAAAATTATATAAATTTAAAATAGTATAGCCACCCATCATGCATAAAAGAAGAAAAAAAACTTGAAAATTTAACAATATGAATTGAGAAACAAATTATTTTATTTTTATTCATGCATGTTATATGATAAATTAAAAATTTGTGAATAATTATTAATTTAAAAATAATAATCATTTGTAGTATGAAAGTAAAAGAAAATAAAAATATAACAATAAAATTAAAAGTTAAAAATATACCATGAAAAATATATAAATGATATTTCTTGAATTTGCCCCCTAATAGAGATTCGTGGTAGTTCGGACCTCAAATTGGAATTGAGTGGTAGTTCGGAGCCCCTATTTGTACTTTCCCCAAAATATCTCCTGAATTTGCCTCTAATTGAAAATTGTGATAGTTCGGACCTCAAATTGGAATTGAGTGGTAGTTCGGGGACCCTTTTTGTACTTTTCCCTAATTATAATTGACATGTAGGCCACAATCCTTTATGCAGTTGTGTAATGTATTCATATCTCTGGCTAATTATAAATGATAATTTTTCCTATTTTAAATTCCAAACATATAAAAGAATAACTTCACTGAGAATCTTTAAACTGAGAAATGTAAGACTCCGTTTGATTTTTGGAAAATTTTTGAAATGCAAAGGAAAATGTAGTTTTGTGGTTTGCCATGTAAAATGCAAAAAAAAATTTTTTGAAGGATTCAACACAAACTTTTTCGTGTCATTTTCCCATGAGAAATGACTTTTTCATTTACTTTCAATTTTCTTTCCTTTCCTTAATATTTTCCATGATCCAAATGAGGAGTAAAAGTAATTCGAACAATATAAAAGCGTGGACTTTATCCCATAATTTTAAAGTTACATGAGTAAGAAATATGTATTTAATCACAACCGAACCATTTATTTCAATGAGTGTTTTTTTCTTCAAAATGACATGTTTGAGTTTCAACATTTCCAAAATTATTCAAATGAGTTTCACATTTCAGTTTTGACTTGTTTTTACCGGATCCCCAGGATCCGGTTTTCTGCGTTTTGAACAAAACTGGATGGCCAGGATCCGGTTTTATACGCAAACAAGAGGGCGTGCGAATGAGAGAACTCCACGTCTTTTCGTTTGCACATAAAACCGGATCCCCAGTATCCGGTTTTGTTAAAAACGCAGAAAAACGGATCCCCAGGATCCGATTTTATTAAAAACATGTCAAAACTGAAATGTCAAACTCAAATGGATCATTTTGAAAAATAACTCTTATTTTATTGAGAAAATCTCAACCAAAAAGCATAAAAAAAAGACAATACTTTTAATAAATTCATTTTCTCATTGTTCGAGCAAGAATCTAAAAACATGTACATAAATATGACTAACTTACGATAAACACGTATTTTTCAATCTCAGAGACAAATATGGTTAAGGCAGAGGCTTCTGCATTTGTTGTCATCTCCTTGTTCTTAGTCCTAACTATCATCCCTTGTAAGTCTTTTTATTTTCTAGACTTTTTTTTTAATGTAAAGGCCATTTTCAGGTAATTCAATATATGATTTCGGAGCTAATTTGCGAATGAACGATACATTCAATTTTGCAGTTTCGCAAGCACAATCGTTCACATGTTGGAATGATGCGGATTGTTTAGTTCGTTGTCCAGTGGAATGTTGGGGTCGGAAATGGTGTGATCACGGAGTTTGCCATTGCAAGGATTGCGGTAACGTGAAGAACCAGGCTGATGGCAGTATCCCGAACGGTTCAGGCTATTACAATAAAAACAGATGATCCAATATGGAAGAGTGAATTGTAAAATGATTTTTAACGATCATGTACTTCAATTATGAAGTAATTTGCCGTACCAAAAAGAATTATGAAGTACTTTCTTTTTTTGAATTCTTTAAAATTTGGTAGATAAATTTTACAGAAAAATACATACTGGTGTTTCGAACTATTTACATTTTACAGTTTAAGGTCTAAACTATTGATTTTTCCAATTAGAGATGATTTTCAAACGACATCACTGCAATTCCACATGATTAAATTGCAAACTCACATGTTGATAACGATTACTAAAATTGCCGAAGCCAATACAATTTTACGATTTATTGGGTTTCCTACACAAATCGACGCATACGCGTGAATAATCACAACATCAAAGATGTGACTAATCACATTTTCAATAATTAGAAAAATAATATGCCACCGGTGGAATTTGAACCTTTGACTTATGATTACAAAAAAGGAATTCAACCGACTCAACCTTTTACCCAATTGTTTTAAGCGTTGTAATGTGCAACTCTTGGTTTAAATCTCGGGGTCGTCATTTGGCCCTGGGACGAAATAAGCCTTAGGGCGCCCCGAGTCCGGACCTAGCTCGAGCCCGGCCCTAGCCATACGCAAGTCCTATTATGGCCCGACCCGAAGGGCTTAGGGTCGGGCTAAGGCTTCGATTATTGCCTGAAATACGAGCCCGATTTAAAATCATATAATAATTGATTTAAGGACGTTCTTGATATAAAAAGAATGTATTTTTTCACATCCATTAAATCTCATACGTCCAAACTAGTAGTATTTGCGTTTAAAGAGTTATTTATCGATTAATTAGTCATTCATTTAGGGCCGAAATTAGCCCGAGCCCGACTCTAGCCCGAAAAGCCTATGAAACGAAGGGCAGATAAGGATTTTAGGACTGACGAATTTTCTCAGGGACCAACCCTAATGTGTAAAGGACTAGGGCTCACCAAAAACTCTAGTCAACTCAGCTCGGTAGGACTAGAACTTACCCGACCCGACCCTTTGCCCGACCCTATTCAAATCTAATTTGGCGGTCCATATTTATAACTACACACAAGTACAGTAATCATATATTCCTTAACAATGTGTAGTTCGTTTCCAATCCCAATCATTCCCTCTGACAAATTTACTTTTCCAATCCCAAAACCCAACCGCCATGATCGGCGGCGACGCCCACCAGAACCTCCACGTCCACCTCCGCCACCTCAAAATCATCTCCGTCCTCGGCCGCGGAGCCAACGGTGTCGTATTCCTCGTCCTTCACCAGTCTTCCAACCAACTCCTAGCTCTAAAAGCCAGCCCTAAGACGAAAACAAACCGCAGCAGTTGTGACGGAAGTGGCGACGATCACCGAAGAAGGCTCTGGTTAGAGAAAGATGCGTTGATGAACTTTGATCATCCGCTGATACCAAAACTTCGAGGAGTGGTGGAGACGGAGCGTATCGTCGGCTTCGTTATGGATTACTGCCCTGGAGGCGATTTGAGCTTATTGAGGATGCATCAGAGTGATCACTTGTTCTCCGAAGACGTCATCAGGTATGTCGAATTCGACGCGCACGCTGTTTGTATGCTGTTGGAGTGTATAGAGATCGATTCTTAGTTAGGATTTCGTTTGATTCGATTTTTCTGGTGTAGATTTTATGCGGCGGAATTGGTGTTGATTTTGGAGTATGTGCATAAACTAGGGTTTGTATACAGAGATTTGAAGCCGGATAATGTCGTGATTCAGGAGAGCGGTCATTTGATGCTGATCGACTTCGATTTATCTACGAACCTCTTTACGAAATCTCCAGCATCGATTCGAGTAATCAGTCCTAAGGTCAGGTTGTCTCTTTCACCATCGCCGGAAAATAAGCGTTCTCCTTTGCTGTTCAGGTTCTGCAACTCCGGCATACAGCCGGAGGCACTGGAAGAGGAGTCAGTGTCAGTAGCCAATTCAGAGCGTCGAAAATCGAGTTCTGTGGTGAAGTCAAACTCGTTTGTGGGGACGGATGAGTACATGGCGCCGGAGATTATCATGCGTATTGGTCATGATTTTGCAGCAGATTGGTGGTCGCTCGGTGTTGTTCTGTATGAGATGTTATACGGGAAGACTCCTTTTCGTGGTTCGAATTCCAAGGAAACGTTCAGCCGGATTGTGAAAAAGGTACCTGAGTTAGCTGGGGAGCAGACGGAGTTGCGGGACTTGATTTGGAAGATGTTACAGAAAGACCCGGCCATGAGGATTTCGGTCAATGAAATCAAAGGTCATGATTTCTTCAGGGGTGTGGAGTGGGAGAGAGTGGTGGATGTTTCGCGCCCGCCATACATTCCATTGCTGGAAATGGAGATGGGAGAGGACGATGAGATTGATGTGGAGGAGTATGTAGAGATGATATTTAATGGTGTAGATGAAAGTGAAAGTAGTAGGAATAAGACAGAGTGGGATGTGAATGAAGACGATTGTACAGGGGAGTTGAATGCAGATTCAACTTCTTGATGATGATGATGATTTGTCCAGTTTTCTGATGTCATAGTAATAACAAAGGGGGGATCCTGGTGACTAATAAAACTGAAAGATGGTCTTACAGATTGCCTTTTTTACTCAACGTTGTTCCTAGTTTACTTTTGGCTCAATTTGATTTTATGTTTTTTTTGTTGGTGCAGCTAAAGATGTTTTTGATACAGAGTAGAGGGATGCTGGAGGCAGCTCGGTCGGTATAACTTCAATTCCTTATACTTGCTGAGCTGGGTGCTATCTTAAGTATTGTTTGAAGTTATTTTTCTCAATCTCTCTCAAGTGAATGTGGTTATGAGTGTAACATTAAGCTTTCTTTGTGACATTGTGAAGGAAATGGCTCTTGTTCGCTTTTTGGTAAAGTGACCTCTGGAAGCTTTCAAAGCCTTAGATAGTTAAAATCTAGGGAAAAGTACAATTTGAGGACCTGAACTATCACCATTTTCCAACTTGTGGGCTTAACTATAAAAACTTCCAAATAAGGGGCGAACTATCAAACAATTTTCCAACTTGTGGGCTAAACTATAAAAACTTCCAAACAATGGGCGAATTATCAAACAATTTTTCAATCAAGGGGCACCGTCTAACGCCGTTAGGATTTTTACTAACGTCGTTGGACGGCGTTACCTCCATTCCGTTAGTTAATAAAATAATATAAAAATTTTCAAATTTTCAAATTCCCGAACTTTTTTAAAAATGTTAAAAGTTGTAAAAAATTAAATGAATTTATAAAATATAAAAAAAGTTTTAATTTTTAATAATATAAAAATTTTGAAAAATAAAAATTAGAAAATATTAGAAAAATTAAACACAAACGAAAAATATTTTTAAATTTTTGTTACAAAGTTCCCCTACGAATAATTCAAGAAAATATTAATTTTTTTCCTATCTAGTTTGAACCATATAAGAAGTATATTAGGGATAAAAAAAATTTATCGTTTTTATTAAAATTAAAGTTTTCAATTGTTTATGATTTTTATAAATTCGTTTAATTTTTTACAAATTTTTAACATTTTTAAAATTTTATGCAATTTTGGAATTTTTTTGAAAATTTGTATTATTTTATTAACTAACGGAACGGAGTTAACACCGTCCAACAACATTAGTAAAATTCCTAACGGTGTTAGACGGTGCCCCTTGTTTGAAAAATTGTTTGCTAGTTCGCCCCTTGTTTGGAAGTTCTTATAGTTCAGCTCACGAGTTGTAAAATTGTTTGATAGTTCACCCCTTGTTTGTAAGTTTTTATAGTTAAGCCCACAAATTGGAAAATAGTGACAGTTCAGGTCCCCAAACTGTACTTTTCCCTAAAATCTAAGGTATATGTTGGGAGTGACGCAAACACTACCCTGTTAAAACAGGGTTTTATGGTAACTAATTGACTCATAAACCTTGCAGTATATTTATTTTCGTGCAGCAATGGCACATCAATGGTCTACAACACATCTGAGAATTGTTTATAGAAACTGATATTCTTCATGTGCATCCATGTATACATATATATGCTCGATCTGTTTAAAAAGCATATGTTCACCTCAGGCCAGAACCAAAGCCTTCCAAGTTTCACTCTTGAACTGGGCATGCATGAGGATGAATGTCCCACTACATTTAGGGTGGTAATTAGTTTTTGCATCACTCATAGATAAGAAACATAATGCACAATAATCACCCAAAAGGATAAAAACTAGTGCTATGTACCCTGCCGGCTATTTTCATTCACAATTTCCACTTGAAGTCACAAATTTCTTCTCTGGTGATATTTTATGTGCAGAGGCTATCCAGCTAGGAGAAAATCGAAAATGTGGTTGACGATTGCTAAAACAATATCTGAAACATTATCAGAAATCCATGTCATGTGGCTTTTCTCTGGAGGAGGAACATATGTTCAAGATGTATTTCAGTTCGAACAATAGGCATGCTCATCTTAGTAATGAAGATATTGTTGATAATTGGATATATGATGCCATCTCACGACCAGCTCAAGAGTCAAGACTGAAACTATTTTATGATGGTACAAAGAGATCGTCAGTGCACTGCTTGTTCAGAGATAATATAATATGTTCGTGAGAAAAAAAATTCTTGTGTTGAATACTTGGGCAGTTGTCTCGCAGTCCATGAAAGGAAGACAGCTATTGGAACAAATATTTCTGGCGCTATATGTATTCATTTCACTGACAACCGGATCCAGCTATTGGCTCTCAAATCATTTCTGAAAAGATTGTATAACACTTAAACAAGTTCAATTAGTCCAAGTTCAAGTTTTAGGTCAAGTGTTTAGGGATTTGTTAGATTGAGCAAGAACAAGTAATGAGAAACAATAGAGCAAGGACACGCGGACTTTTTACAAGCTTCGGTTACCCTACTGCTTCGAGTCTCAAAGGGGAGACTCACCCAACATCCACTATGATTCTCAAAGAGTTTTTGCACAATTACAAAGCCCTAAAGCAAGCCAATGACCCTTAACTAACTATCATACACAATTGGACTAAGACCAATGAGAAATAGAACCAGGAAGAGAACAAAGAACTCCCCTGATTCGCGTTGAGCAGTAGAACGGAGAAGGTCGACGACTCCGGCTAATCAGGCAGTCGTCTCGTCAATCCGCAATTACGTCTGACGATGGAGGCTGAATACGACTCCAATAGCTTAGGGCAAGCGCTCGAGAGTACTCGTCGATCAACCTATATGAACGCTCGACTTTGCAGCTTCAAGAATCGCTCTCAATTTTTGCTCTGTGTGTTGGATTGAATCGATGCCCTAATCCCCAATTCGGACTGAGCTAAATACTGAAGGAAGAAGACGATCAAAACGACGACGCTCCTTGTTGTTCGAAAACTCGGATTCTCGCTTCGTCCAAAACGCCAGCGTTCCACTTAAGTGCCTTTAGTGAAACGCTGCGCTTCACTCCGGACTCAAACGCTCGCTCGCGCCTTCTCTATACGACGACGTGTGACTTAAACTGAAATAACAGTTTTTCCCACTTCGCTAAACATAGCCGTTTTGTCCAGTCCTGACCAATTCTTCTAGCTTCTGATCAGCAGCTCTTCTGTTGCAAATCCTTCACTTCCAGCTAGACCTGCAAGCCTAGAAAATCTATACATGATCCCGAAGGACAACCTTACAGACTCTAGGACTCAATGGCTTGCTTATCTAACCTAAGGAGCACAAATTAGAATTTCTAAATCTTTACAATTTTCCCTCCTAATCCTAATGTGCAAAAAACTTGGTTTGGGAACCATATAGTGAATGTTGAGCAAGAACTCATCCCCATCATCATTGACTCATGCTGCATACCCTCAAGGAACATCAAGGATATGCAGGCTTTTCATGCAAAACAAAAACTTGTCAGTAGACACAATTTTAGTACCAAAATCTGCAAGATTAACATCTCCCAATATCTTCCCGATTTCAACTCCTTTTGATTCAACTGTATCTCTAATAAAGTGGAACCTAACATTAATGTGTTTAGTTCTCTCATGATATACTGGATCCTTACACAGGTATAAAGCACTTTGACTATTCATATGCAAAATAGGAACTCTAGAAACACCTTGAATCTCTTTAATCAAACCCTTAAGCCAGATAGCCTCTTTTACAGCTTCAGTTACAACAGTGTATTCTGCCTCAGTTGTGGACAGAGCTACAAGAAAGAAGTGGTTGATTTCCTATTGTCCTTATTGCTAGCATGTCAGAATCAACATATCCAACAATATCATGCTTTGAATCAAAATCAGCATACACCAAACCAAGGTTAGCAGTTGAGGACAATTATCTCAACAAGTATTTCATACCAAGCCAATGATTTTCACCAGGATTAGACATGAACCTACTTAACACACTAATGGAGAAAGCAAGGTCAGGTCTTGTGCAAAGCATGGCATACATTACAGATCCAACAACTACATGATAAGGTATGTTACTCATTTTTAGCTTATCTTGGTCTGTTACAGGGCAATCAGCCTTAGTCAATTCTAAGTGCCCTCCTAATGGTATACTTGCAGGTTTAGCAAATCTCATGGCAAACTTGTCAATAACTTTATTCAAATAATCAGATTGAGAGAGATAAATTTTCTTGTTCCTTTTGTCTCTAATGATATTAACACCCAAAATCTTTTTAGCATTGCCAAGATCTTTCATATCATATCATGTTTAACCTTAGCAATGACAACTTCATCTCCACTAATCATCAAAATGTCATCAACATAAAGAAGAACATACAGTGAAAATTTAGAGCTCACATTTTTGAAGTATAAGCATGTATCATATTTACTTCTCACAAAATGCAAACCAATCATATAAGAGTCAAATTTCTTGTTCCACTACCTAGGAGATGGTTTTAGGCCATAAATAGATTTTTGTAAGTGACAAACAAAGTCTGGGTGTTTCTTATCAATGAAACCTCTAGGTTGGCTCATAAAAATGTTTTCATGCAAATCACCATGTAGGAAAGCAGTTTTCACATCCATTTGTTCAACATGTCAGTCAAAAACAACAGTCATGGCAATCAAAAGCCTTAAGTTTTTGAACTTAATTACTGGGGCAAAAATATCATTGTAATCAATCCCCTCTTTTTGTGAAAAACCTTTACCAACTAACCTAGATTTAAATCTGGGGGGATCAGTAGATGCAACTCCCTCTTTTAATTTGTAAATCCATTTGCAGTCAATTATCCTTGTTTTAGGTGGCCTTGGAACTAGTTTCCAGGTACCATTTTCCCTCATGGAATTAATTTCCTCATGCATTGATTTCCACCATTCATCAGCATTAGCACAGTTAATGGCTTGTTCAAACGTTTCAGGCAATTCATGCTTAACAAGATCAGCAGCAATTAAGGCAAACTCAGTAATAGCAGCATGACCATGCAGTTCATCATAATCAAATTTAGCAATAGCATCAGATTGAGCAACACAGCAGTCATCATGTTAGCATACCTCCTATTTGGGACTCTAGTTCTAGGTTCTCTATCCCTAGTCAACACATAGTCACTAATAGTCGTATTAGGCATGTCAATGTGAGCAGGGACACCCTGAAAACTCACAGCAGTATCAACATGATCATCAAAAGATGCAGGGACACCCTGAACATCAACTTTTCCACTGTTGCCTCATTATCTGAATTTGAAATAGCAGCAGGGTCATGTGTACTTACTTGATCTCCCCCACCCAATTGGTGAGTGATCAGTCGAGATTTCGACTAGTTAATTGCTCCATACGATGAAGGATATCACTCATTCTCCCGACAAATTGTAATTATTTAACCTCTTTTCTAGTGTTTCAGGTCATATATCACATACCTAATACTTTTGGATTGATCCGAAGCAAAGCAAAGCAATTGGTGAAGATTTGGGCAAAAACAGGACAAAACAGGGCAGAAAGACCTTTGCGACGTATTTTGCATGCCCAGGGCGCATACAGTGTCCAAATGAGTCGAAATTTAGCTTGTTAGAAAGCTAACTCAAAGGCCTACAACTTTGTAGTTTACACCAAGAGCAGATTAAAAGGTTTAGACGTCGAAAAAGGCAATGGAAGTCAGGCCCGTGACCACTTCAGGTCACGGGCGTTACGGGCGTCACGGGCCAACTCAGAAAGTTTCGAAAAATTGAAGACCCCGTTACGTCCCGTGACGAATTTGGTCACGGGCGTTTGCCCCGTGACGTCCCCCTATGTCACGGGCGTTACGGGTGTCACGGGCACCGTCAGAAGCAAAATTATCTGCTGATTTCCAAAAATCGATTTTGGGCTTTCTGGCCTTTTTGGGCGAGCTATAAAAGGAAACACGACCAGATTAGACAAGTTGTGTGCTTATTTTGGAGTAAAAGAACCCTAACTTGGGAGAGAGACAGAGTTTTTCAGCGTGAGGATCATCGAGCTACACCGCGTCTTTACGGTTTACTCGTTTCTTCCTTTCTTTACACTGTTTTTGGTTAACTACCATGAATAGTGAGTAGTCTTCTTGATTCTGGGATCCTACGGATCCCGAGCTATGTAACCCTAACTCTCATGTGATCAATTGAAGTTTTTATTTATGCGATTCGAATATTCAATTTCATTGTGTGCTTAATTTTATCGTTCTATGCATGTATTTACATCAAAGGGTATGTTTGCATTGGTAGAACGTATTTAGGTTAATTACCGAAAGATGGATGGGTCCTAGGTATTAATCGGATGACATGAAATTGATATTAAGTCATGTTTACATGATTTAATAGGAACACCTTTAGTTTAATAAATCGAGATCGTTGATAATCCGTGGATGGGCGGCGTTCAACGATTGAGATTAATCTAGACAATGATCCGTGGATGGGCGGCTTGTCTAGTGTTATTTCGGTTTGATTCCATATTCGATAGCATGAATAATTTACGTAACATGATTGCATGATTAGTGGGGTTAGCACGGGTGAAGTACGGATTCTGGAATTCTTTCTCTGATTTAAACACAACCATTTAATTTTCTGTTATTTAATTTCTGCAATTCTCGTGACAACAAAACCTTTTTACACAATTCATTCGGAATAGCTAAATAGGTCGCACCGTTTACTAGTACTCACACGCATTGCTCCTAGGATCGACCCTTGGCTTACCAAGGTTATAAATATTGTTTGACTGCAACTTGACCCCTAAAACATATAATTTGACGACTATAAAGGGTTAAAAATACGCGTGTCAAAATGGCGCCGTTGCCGGGGAGCAGCGTTTAGTGTGATATTAGTTTTAACGTGTGTAGTTTAGACTATTCCATTCTTTTTATTACTTCTTTGTACATACTCTATATACTTCTGACCTTCACTAATCACCTTTATTTTGAATGTTGCGAGGATGTACTCTTTTGGTCATCAAGACGCCTACCCAAGGGAAGAGCCTTATTGTCAGACATATTCATATGATACAAATTGAGGAGGAAATCAAAATCAGTTCTACGATCGACCATGTTATCAAGATGACCACTATTATGAGAGTTACCAGGACCAGTCGCAGCAGCAACAATATCAGCTCCATGATCAATATTATTATCAAGATGATTCTTATTATGAGAGCTGCCAGAATCACTCGCAGCTGCAACAGTCTCAGGACACAGCTAGATTATTGCGTATAGAGTCTATGTTGACTAGTTTCATGGCAGAGCAAGATAGGCGAGCTCAAGAGCATCGGGCCAGGATCGATAAAATTAATGAGACGGTGGAACATGTCACAATTAGGCAACGAATACTAAAAGACCAGCTAGAGGCACAAGCCATTGCAGCCGCCAATGAATGCAGAGATGAGGGCATCGAGATGACAATAGCCAATCATCAAGAAGTTCAAGTCTATGAAGCATATTCATCTTCAGCCTTATTTCGAATCGACGTGGAAGATGATCAGGATACAGTAATGCTCTCTACACCAGAACAACCTGTTTGTGAGGATGGTTTTGAGGCGTTTAGAACGGTTGCCAAGGCTTACACTGAGTTGGAGGATGATGAGTTATGTGCTGATGACGTTTCAGAATATGAAGATACATCTCCCTCCAATACGACTGCTTCAAATGGTCATTTAGTTGAACACACAGAAGAGAACATCATTCCGCCGGTTCCTCTGGACGCTGAAGAGCCATCAAATGATCATACGTAGGAAGACTTTGTTGATGTGTACCTGAGTTCAATCAAAGAGGATCCTCGCATACACCTAAATACGATGGTGAAGGAAAATTTCGAAGTATATGCAGCTGAGATCTTATCTAAAGAGTATAAAGGAAGTATTCTTGTTGGAGCTAGACATGAAGATGTATATCTAACTGCACAGCCTCCAGACAAGTTTCGACAGTTCTTGCCTTACGTCTTGAAACTGTTGTTAGGAAGTTTCTGCAGTCCCTTGGTTCTTAAGGGTCTTAAATTTTTGAAGAGACTGCATGCTCTGCTCGACGTCCATGTCATTCCTTATGGACGTAAATTCAAATGGGATTTGAAGGTGGACTGACACATCTCTCTCTGTTGAAGGCCCCGTGAGAAGGGATCCTAGCAAAGGACTTCTCATGAGTGATTTATATGGGGCACTTTGCTGATGTCTCACCAAAACGTTAAACTAGGCCTCTTCGGGGAGTAACCCGCGCTGTAAGTTTTTGTTATTTGCATTTTTTCACTTGCATTATGTGTGGACATTTCAAGGTTCTAAGTGTGGAGTGCCCCTCCATGATTTTCGATGCTAACCTATTACTTGTGAAGCTCTGTGTTTTTATCTATATATCTTTACCAGCTCACAAGTCGTGTTCCACTCCCCGAGCATCGCTTAATCTCCATGGATATCGAGTTTTCACACGCGAGGGAAGTTCCTATGTGCTTTTTCTTATCTTTTATTTCTTCGCTTAGGGACTAAGCTCATTTTTAAGTGTGGAGTGGGTAGCACATAGTCACATATACATTCATCGCATGTCACACATTCACACTTGCATATGCTCAACTGTCTATGTATTGCGATTGAAATCCTCGTTTTCTACGATACTCCTTGACTGATTGACATTCTTTTGGATTCGAAGTCTAGGACTTGAAATAGCTTTACTCGTGTGTGTATTCTCTTGAGTCAGTATCATTGCTAACCCTTGCCTATCACATGTTCTACGTATTTCTTGAAGCATGTTTAAGACTTGAAACTAGTAGGCACCGGTTCAAAAATGTCAAAAACTGAAATTTGCATCTCTTTCCCTAGGTGACCTTAGTGCTAGTATGTGTTTCTATACACTCGTCGTGATTTGCATGCACCCGCCTTTATTCATACACTATGTCAATCTTTAAGTGTGGAGTTAGACAATTGACCTTCAAGTTTTCCCCTCAAAAACAAAGTTCTTAATTTTGGAAAGTGGGTGAAACATTGGCCCCAAGCATAGTAGTTTTTGAAAGAAAATCAGTTAGAACGAAAAAAAATGCTTTTGTTGATTCTGCGAAAGCAGAAAATACCAAGGACCTGGTGAGAAAAGTCACCCCTGGTATATGGAAAACACTCTTGAAACAATTTCTGCCCCCTTCTGCTTGATATAGTGTAATTCAATCCTCTCATTGCGTGCAAATCATGACTTGTCTGAAAAATTCATATACTAGAGTCTAAGGGACGATCCTTGTGCTTGCACAGAATTCTTGATGCAAATTTTCATACTATTTTTCAGAAATTCTTAAGCCAGGCTCCTCTTCTCTTACGGGTCATAGCCTAGTCCTTGGCACTTGAGAATGAGCTTTGCGCCAAGAGCCCGTGGACTATCCCTAGATAGCATAGGTGAATGGCGAGCATGTTTTGTGCACCTTTTCATGTTCTTATCCCGTTGCGATAGAACTGTTTAGAACTTGTGATGAGGCGTTTGTTAGTCGTGTGTACTGACCATTTGAATGCATAACTCGTTTGATCTATGATTGTCTGACAACTTCGATGAAGATGTTTGACTTGAAGTTGAGGTAACACGATGAATCCGAGGTATGACATGACTTTACTGTGACTCGTTGAGCATCATTTCATGCATACACGTTAGTTAGTTGTACAGGGGATTTGTAGGTAGTCCCATTCCTGAAAACCTTCACGAGACTATACTCGTCCTACTAGGGCAGCCTAGGGGTTTAAAGGCTTGATGCATACGCTAAATGCATTCGTGTCCTCTACGACAGTGAGTTATCTTTTTGTTTTTGTTTTTGTTTTAGTTAGAATTGATCACATGACACTTGAGTGGGTAGCTTGGATATTTATGGTCGTTAAGCAGTACAGTCGTTTGAATATTTATTTTTCCAATTGTTTGACATTTGTTCGGGACGAACAAATCCTAAGTGTGGAGTGTTTTGATCAGTCGAGATTTCGACTAGTTAATTGCTCCATACGATGAAGGATATCACTCGTTCTCCCGATAAATTGTCATTATTTAACCTTTTTTCTAGTGTTTCAGGTCATATATCACATACCTAATACTTTTGGATTGATCCGAAGCAAAGCAAAGCAATTGGTGAAGATTTGGGCAAAAACAGGACAAAACAGGGCAGATAGACCTTTGCGACGTATTTTGCATGCCCAAGGCGCATACAGTGTCCAAATGAGTCGAAATTTAGCTTGTTAGAAAGCTAACTCAAAGGCCTACAACTTTGCAGTTTACAACAAGAGTAGATTCAAAGGTTTAGACGTCCAAAAAGGCAATGGAAGTCAGGCCCGTGACCACTTCAGGTCACGGGCGTTACGGGCGTTACGGGCCAACTCAGAAAGTTTCGAAAAATTGAAGACCCCGTTACGTCCCGTGACGA
The DNA here is from genome assembly GCA_033675395.1 of Rhodiola chrysanthemifolia. Classification (NCBI taxonomy): domain Eukaryota; kingdom Viridiplantae; phylum Streptophyta; class Magnoliopsida; order Saxifragales; family Crassulaceae; genus Rhodiola; species Rhodiola chrysanthemifolia. The sequence continues at coordinate 39,564,652 of CM066204.1, forward strand.
ATTTGGTCACGGGCGTTTGCCCCGTGACGTCCCCCTATGTCACGGGCGTTACGGGTGTCACGGGCACCGTCAGAATCAAAATTATCTGCTGATTTCCAAAAATCGATTTTGGGCTTTCTGGCCTTTTTGGGCGAGCTATAAAAGGAAACACGACCAGATTAGACAAGTTGTGTTGTTATTTTGGAGAAGAAACCCTAACTTAGGAGAGAAGACAGAGCTTTCAGCGTGAGGATCATCGAGCTACACCGCGTCTTTACGGTTTACTCGTTTCTTCCTTTCTTTACACTGTTTTTGGTTAACTATCATGAATAGTGAGTAGTCTTCTCGATTCTGGGATCCTACGGATCCCGTGCTATGTAACCCTAACTCTCATGTGATCAATTGAAGTTTTTATTTATGCGATTCGAATATTCAATTTCATTGTGTGCTTAATTTTATCGTTCTATGCATGTATTTACATCAAAGGGTATGTTTGCATTGGTAGAACGTATTTAGGTTAATTACCGAAAGATGGATGGGTCCTAGGTATTAATCGGATGACATGAAATTGATATTAAGTCATGTTTACATGATTTAATAGGAAAACCTTTAGTTTAATAAATCGAGATCGTTGATAATCCGTGGATGGGCGGCGTTCAACGATTGAGATTAATCTAGACAATGATCCGTGGATGGGCGGCTTGTCTAGTGTTATTTCGGTTTGATTCCATATTCGATAGCATGAATAATTTACGTAACATGATTGCATGATTAGTGGGGTTAGCACGGGTGAAGTACGGATTCTAGAATTCTTTCTCTGATTTAAACACAACCATTTAATTTTCTGTTATATAATTTCTGCAATTCTCGTGACAACAAAACCTTTTTACACAATTCATTCGGAATAGCTAAATAGGTCGCACCGTTTACTAGTACTCACACGCATTGCTCCTAGGATCGACCCTTGGCTTACCAAGGTTATAAATATTGTTTGACTGCAACTTGACCCCTAAAACATATAATTTGACGACTATAAAGGGTTAAAAATACGCTTGTCAGTGAGTTTGTGAGTTACCTGAATGCTCATTAGAGCCTTGGGAATTTTCCCCAGCTGATCCATTCTCTTCATTGAAGATTCCCAGGTCAAACTCCTCATCATCAGCATGTTCCATCTCTTGAGGAATGTCCTGCACATCATCAAAACTAGCAGGCAAGAAACTGATCACACCAGTAGGTGTGTCTGGAGGGTTAGTAGCATGAGTGGACTTGTTCTTAAAATGGAAGTCTTGTTCATTAAAGGTGACAGATATAGCAGTTATCACTTTATATCCACCAGGAACAATTTCAAGAAGCTTATACTCTTTCACACCTTCAGGGTAGCCAAGCATCACACACTTGACAGCCCTTAGTTTAAGTTTCCCTTGGGAAACCTTAGCATAGGCTGAGCAACCAAAGAGCCTCAGGTGGTCAAGGGTAGGGGGTTTTCCAGACCATTTTTCTTGAGGAGTTTTAAAATCTATGGCTGAGGAGGGGGACCTATTGATTAGATAGGCTGCAGTGTGAACTGCTTCTCCCCAAAGGGATGGTTTCAAGCCAGACGGATGAGCATACAACTTGCCTTTTCAAGCAAGGTTCTGTTCATCTTTTTTGCAATACCATTTTGCTGGGGAGTACCAGGGACTGTGAGGTGTCTCCTGATCCCCTGCTCATCACAATATTGATTGAAAGCCTTATTACAAAACTCCAATCCATTATCAGTTCTCAAGCATTTTACCTTAAGGTTAGACTGACTTTCAACCATGTTTTTCCACATCTTAAAGTTCTCAAAAGCCTCATCTTTAGATCTTAACAGAAACAACCAGACCTTCCTTGAATAATGATCAATCATAGAAAGGAAATAGTTTCTACCACCTATGGTTGAAACTTGGGCAGGGCCCCATAAATCAGAGTGAACATATTCAAGTGGCTTGTTAACAATAAAAGATGATCTCTTAAAGCTATGAGCAGTTTTTTTTCCACACACACATCTTTCACAGAATAATAATTTGTAAGGCACACAGTCAATCAGTCCATGCTTATGCAGATAATGTAGTCCCTTGTTGCCTATATGACCCCGTCTAGCATGCCATATCTTAGTGAGATTATCAGACTCAGTTGAAACCTTAGAAACATTGATTTCAGGTGAGGTAACCACATGGTATAAGCCTCCCCTGTTGACCCCTTTTATTAGCACCTTTCCATCCTTAGATATTTCTCTAATTCCATTAAAAGTCATTATATGGCATCCCATTTTGCCAAACTCAGATTCAGACAACAAGTTTCTTCTCAAGTTTGGCACCCATTTAACATTTATAAGAACTCTAGTCACACAATCATGCAGTTTAAGAGACACATTTCCTATACCTTCGATTTTAAGTGATGTATGGTCTCCTAACATAACTTCTCCCCTCCATTAACATGCTTAATAGATGCAAAAGCAGATTTATCATGGCAAGCATGCATGGTACACCCAGAGTCAAGAATCCAATCAGAATCACATGTAGAACCAGAACAAACAAACAGTTCATTATTATATAATTTATATTGAGGTCCCATTTCAAGCATATTAACACCATTCTAATTTCCTTTAGCATCTTTTTCCTTTTGATCATTTTTCTTCTTAAAACAGGTAGTAACCAAATGACCAATTCTCCCATAATAAGTACATTTCCTAGACAGGTATTCCTGACTTTTGCCAGCAAGATTGTTGGCAGGAGGATTACCATTTGTTTGGGGAGGTTTGTTAAACTTCTTATTTTTACTCTTTGGTCTGAACTTGGCCTTAGCCATCATGACCACAGACTTAGATTCACTCTTAGTCTGATATTTACCTTTGAAAACCTTCAAGGATTTCATTCTTTGGGACAATGACAGACATGATCTTCCTCATGGTCAGATCATCCTTACCTATTGAATGACATCCTTGAGAGTTTCAAACTGAGGGGGTAAGGAGTTTAACAATATAACAACTTGATGTGTTTGTTTTATTTCATCATCACACCTCTTAAGTTCTTGGGTCATTTTCAGAAAAATGTCAAGGTTTTCTTGCAAAGTCATAGATATATCCATTTTGTAAGTAAACAGTTTACACAAAAGGGAAATCCTATTAGGCAAAGACTTAGCAAGAAAAATAGACTCTAATGCATCCCATAGCTTTTTAGGATTAGTATGACTAACCACTTGCCTAGCTACATCATCTGAGAGTCTCAGCATGATCTCAGAGTGTGCTAGGTCCTCGAGCTTCCTTTTATACCTATCTGTGGCTCCTTCTTGCCAGTCTTCAGCCACTGCATCCCAGCATTTCTCTTTAATAAGGATAACCTTCATTTTAACTGTCCACATTGTGAAATCTGAAGATCCATCGAAGGGAGTGACCTTCACTGGTTCAGCCATATTCCCTGAGTCAAAGTATAAGCAACACCAAGTTAGGTGTATCAAATAGCACAACAGAAACAATTAGGACCCTTATCAGCCAAGGACCTAACTATCATCATTATTAGGGTGCAAGAACCTAAAGTTATAGGTCAAGCAACACGAAGAAACAACCAAATTGGCTCTGATACCACGTTGAAAAAATTGTATAACACTTAAACAAGTTCAATTAGTCCAAGTTCAAGTTTTAGGTCAAGTGTTTAGAGATTTGTTAGATTGGGCAAGAACAAGTGATGAGAAACAATAGAGTAAGGACACCGGGACTTTTTACAAGCTTCGGTTACCCTACTGCTTCAAGTCTCAGAGAGGAGACTCGCCCAACATCCACTATAATTCCCAAAGAGTTTTTGCACAATTACAAAGCCCTAAAGCAAGCCAATGACCCTTAACCAACTATCCTACACAATTGGACTAAGACCAATGAGAAATAGAACCACGAAGAGAACAAAGAACTCCCCTGATTCGCGTTGAGCAGAAGAACGGTGAAGATCGACGACTCCGGCTTATAATCAGCCAGTCTTCTCGTCAATCCGCAATTACGTTTGACGATAGAGGCCGAATACGACTCCAATAGCTTAGGGCAAACGCTCGAGAGTACTCGTCGATCAACCCAGATGAACACTCGACTTCGCAGCTTCAAGAATCGCTCTCAATTTTCGCTCTGTGTGTTGGATTGAATCGATGCCCTAATCCCCAATTCGGACCGAGTTAAATACTGAAGGAAGAAGACGATCAAAACGACGACGCTCCTCGCTGTTTGAAAACTCGGATTCGCGCTTCGTCCAAACGCCAGCGTTCCACTTAAGTGCCTTTAGTGAAACGTTGCGCTTCACTCCGGACTCAAACGCTCGCTCGCACCTTCTGTATACGACGCCGTGTGACTTAAACTGAAATAACAGTTTTTCCCACTTCGATAAAACACAGCCGTTTTGTCCAGTCCTGACCAATTCTTCTAGCTTCTGATCAGCAGCTCTTCTGCTGCAAATCCTTCACTTCCAACTGGACCTGTAAGCCTAGAAAATCTATACATGATCCCGAAGGACAACCTTACGGACTCTAGGACTCATTGGCTTGCTTATCTAAGCTAAGGAGCACAAATTAGGATTACTAAATCCTTACAATTTCTGTTCGCTCTAGTTGAACATACTGGCAAATGCAAAATCTTTAAGGAACTTGTTTATATACAATAAAACGTACGTCATCTTTCATGGCAGACGCTAACAACTCTGAAGCAGTTTTTGTTGAAGACTTTTCTGGCCATCCCCATTTGACCCAACAAATACATTACAAAAAAGATGAGTGCGTGACACTGCATTGCATGCCAAAAGTAATAAACAAAACAGTTCATATATAAGCACACGTTGGGGATGTTCAAAGATTGACTGACTACTTGAGTCAGAGACTAGTGTTGTTGTTATATTGCAGTCTTAGAAGCAACAACTGAATAGTGTCTTTCTGGTGAAGGCGAAAGGTTTGGTGTGGAAAATTAGAAGTGGTTGGTGGCAGGGAGCCGTCAGCCAAGCCATCATCAGTCTTAGTCTGACAACTCCAATTATCAACAATCTTTACTGACTGCACTCGTTTCAACTTAACTCCACACAATTATTTGTTTGTCTTTTTCCTCTTCACCTACCCATTAATGCATCACTGTTTGGTTCTTCATGTTTGATGCTATCTCATGCATTACAACTCTACTATAAATAAGTCCAGACACTGCTGTTGATCCTCATCCATCTCCGCAACTCATCTCTCAGAAGGAAAAACATACAACTCAGAGCAGATCAGTCAGAGAGATATCTATAGACCAAAGTTCAGATTCAGCTTAATTATTATTGATTGTTAAAACAGTACGTGGTGGCAATGGCTGTTGCAGTTAGTGGCTTTCTGAGAGTTCTTGTAGCTGCATTGTGCGTGTTTTCATGGATATCAGCCTCATCGGCCGCTACGAGGAGATTCAAGTTCAATGTAAGTATTTGACTCCTCTTTAATTTATATGTGAATGACACTATAGTCCATAGCCATACATTTGGACAACTAAGAGGATTGTCAAGATGTTGATCTTTTTAAATTTTGTGGCAGGTCGAGTGGAAGAGCATAACGCGTCTGTGCCACACCAAGCAGCTGCTGACGGTGAACGGACAGTATCCAGGGCCAACCATTGCTGTTCATGAAGGCGATAATGTTGAGATCAAGGTCACAAATAGTATCTCCAGCAACACAACTCTCCACTGGCATGGAATCAAGCAGCTGCGTACCGGGTGGGCTGATGGTCCAGCCTACATTACTCAGTGCCCCATCCGAGGCGGTCAGACTTATACCTACAAATTCCAAGTTACTGATCAAAGAGGCACTCTTTGGTGGCACTCTCACATTTTCTGGCAACGAGCATCAGTCAATGGTGCTCTCATAATCTATCCTCGCATGCCTTACCCATTTAAGCCTTCCATCCATTCTGACATCCCTATGATCTTCGGGGAGTGGTGGAATGGAGATGTGGATGCAGTTGAGGAGCAGATGATGTTAAATGGTGGAGGTCCAAATGTATCCGATGCTTACACTATCAACGGCATGCCTGGCCCCCTTTACGCCTGCTCTGCCAAACATACTTTTGTTACATCGGTGAGCCGTGGAAAGACTTATTTGCTCAGGATCATGAACGCTGCACTCAATAATGAAATGTTCTTCGCCGTGGCAAACCACACTCTGACTGTGGTAGAAGTTGATGCTGCCTACACAAAACCGTTCAAGACGAGTGCCATCATGATCGCTCCAGGCCAGACAACATCGGTGCTCCTCACGGCTGATCAAGTCCCTGACTCAACCGGCATGTTTGCAATGTCTCTAACCCCATATGTCACTGCCCCGATCTTTCCATTTGATAACTCCACAGCTATTGGCTTCCTGCGATACACTACTAGAAAGACTGAAATGATCAACCAGCCACCATTCACCCTCCCAACCAACCCAAAACTCCATAACCTTCCAGATATGCTGGACACCGAATTTGCAATGAAATTCTCCACCAACTTGAGAAGTCTAGCATCCTCCAAGTACCCATGTAATGTTCCTCAGACATTCGACAAGAGAGTATTTACAACAATAGGTCTGCAGCTCCAAGACTGTCCACCAAACAAGACATGCACCGGATACAACGGGAAGAGATTCTTCGCCTCAATGAATAACCAGTCCTTCATCAGACCCACCACGGCTATATTACAAGCCTACTACCACGACCTCGACAAACCAGGCTACACAGCTGATTTTGCTGAAAAGCCACCAGCAGAGTTCGACTTCTCAGGAGTAGACCCATTCACACAGAACATGAACACTGAATTTGGATCCAAGATCCTCTCAGTTCCCCACGGAACCAATCTAGAAATGGTGTTTCAGAACACCAATTTTCTCCACATGGAGAACCACCCGATCCATCTCCACGGCCACAACTTCTTTGTAGTGGGACACGGCTTTGGCAACTTTGATGTAACCAAGCACCCTGCACAGTACAATCTAGTCGATCCGGTTGAGAGAAACACAGTGGCTGTACCGAGCGGCGGATGGGCTGCGATCAGATTCAAAGCGGATAATCCAGGTGCATGGTTTATACACTGTCATCTAGAGGAGCACACTACATGGGGACTTGCCACAGCCTTCATCGTCCAGAATGGTCCGTTGCCGTCACAGAGTCTGCTACCACCTCCTCATGATCTTCCATCCTGCTGATTTCCATACACTACTATTCAACATTATACTCTCATATTTAATAACATTGATTTGTAAGTCAAATTAAGAAGCTCTATTTTTTCCTTACAGTAGTAAACTACAACTACTAGAAGCATTAAAATCATTCAAAATATCCAGCACCAGAATATGAGGAGAGATTTCTTTCTTTTTCATATTTGTAAATGGTTTACTAGAAGATCATAACTCTGTTTCAAATTAAAAGTACAATATCCATTTATTATACTATGTAAAAAATATCACAAATTTATCTTTTTTAAAAAATGTAACTAGTGTTAATTGCGATTTTTATCTTCATTTGACCTTGTGGTCTTGAACTCCCATTATAAAATAAAATAAAAAAAGCTAAAAAAGAGAAGTGCTATAAGAAACTAAATTAAATTAATAGACAAAATCCAACGGATTTCACGTGCCAAACCCAGTCCATAATATTCTTCATTTCCTTTTGAGAGGGAGCAACAGAAAACCGCAATTTCACACGACTCCTCTATGGTTATTAAATATTATCTAACCAAAATCTACAACGTCATCAATCCGATTCCATAAATCTGCCACGTGTTGAAACATTATTAGCTATCATCTTAAACGCCTTAAACCCTACGTTGCGCAGGGAATCTGATCTCCGGCTCTTTATATTCCGCCATTGTCAGAGCTCTGCAGCAGCACCGCCTTCTTCTTCAAAAACTTCACCGTTAAAGTTTCCGATCAACAATGTCGGCGGTCAACGCGTTACCGATTGTACTCATTTCGATGGTCCTGTTAGTGACTGTTCAGTCACGCTCCTGCAAATCGAACAAATTCGCCTTCTGCGAGAATCTCCCAGCGCTGCATTCTCAACTACGCTACAACTACAACGCGACCAACGCGTCCTTATCCATCGAGTTCATCGCGACTCCTTCGAAGCCAGGCGGATGGATCTCGTGGGCGATAAACCCTACCGGCACCGGCATGGTCGGCGCCCAAGCCTTCGTCGCTTACGAGCTCAACGGATCACTCCGCACCAAGACGTTAAACATCGCAGGCTACAAAGAATTCCATGCCGGAAACCTCTCGTTTGCTTTCTGGGACGTGTCGGCGAAGAAGAAGCACGACGTCGTCCACCTGTTCGCCAGCCTGGCTGTGCCTGGGAATAAGACGGTGTTGAATCAGGTGTGGAATGTTGGATCAGGTGCGACTGCGGACGGGAAGATACTGCCGCACGCTTCTGATGGTGAGAGTCTGCAGGCGAAGTCTCAGCTCAGTTTGACTGGTGCGCCGGTTCCTGCTCAGGCACCGGCTCCGAAGACAGTCTCTCCGGCACCAGCTACGTCGGTAGTCGCTCCGGCGCCGGCAGGTAAATCGAGTACTAGAAGATTGAGTGGAGGATTGGATCTGGTTTTGATTTGGGGATTCGTGGCGAGTATGCTAACCGTCTACTAGTTCTAAATTTAAAATTTGTTTTTTATTTCTGATAATAATAATAAGTGATTGTATTTGTATTGCTTTTCTGGTAATAATAAGTTTGGGTTGGTTTTTTTTTTCTTGACTTGATTGTGCCACAACTTATACTTAATTTCCTCTGTTTTGGTTTATTTTAATTCAATGAAGATTCATGTTTGTTTCAAAGGAGGATCCAGCCAGATTTTAAATAACAATTGATCTTATTTAAAATAAGGGAATATCTTATCAAAAAAAAAAGAATAGTACATATTGGTGCTTCTATTACAGATTTCTAAATTACAACACACTATCAAAATTTTAAATCAAAAGCAAAATAAAAAGATGACGAATTCTCGAATGCCGAACATGAGAATTTCACCGTAGTTAAAGTTCTTACTCAATTGTGTGAATCTTGTAAAAAATGACGTGATGATATATGCATGAGATTAATTAGGCTTCTCTTCACATTAGCCTCCACTAAAAAAATGAGTAAAAGTCATTGCAATTTTTAAAATTGAGTAAATTGTTCAATTTGAGCAAATTGAATTTTGTTTTGTTTTATTGTGGTTAATAATTATGGTAGGCAACATGGGTGGTCGCCTGATGGTTAAGGAGTTCGTCATGGATCCTTACATCACAGATTCGAATCCCAGTGTCACCAATTTTCCTCACAATTTGGTGAGATTTTCTTCATTTTCTTCTTCCTTGTAGGCGTGGATGTGTTCTTCCTTCTTCGTGGAGGTGTTTTGCAACGGTAAAGGTGCCAAAGGTGGCCTGAGCTCAAAGTGTCGAAGAATGTATTGTTGATGAGGTGGATATGCGGATCCATAGTAAAAGGTGTCGAACATGGCCAGCTTGGGATGCAAAAATTTGGACAGGACTGTAAACCTGGACCGGACAGAAATTTTACAGTTGGTCCTAGACCGGACCAGATTTTTACGATCCGGTCCACCGGTCCGACCCGGACCGGACCGTAAAATTTGAGTGATAATAACATGAAATTCCGATCCCGGTCCGTTTTAAAAAAAATATTCCGGTCCTCGGTCCATAAAATACTGGTCTGGTCTCCGGTCTATATTTTTAAAAATTCTGGTCCACCGGCCCGGGTCGGACCGGATGTGCATCCCTATGAGCAGCGCATCAGAAGTAGAGAGCTGTACCAGATGATTTCGGATCCGGTCAATATGTCTTGCTAGAGATTTACAAGATCAATATATATGCACTAGATGATAAAACTTTAGTAATATGCATTGTAATGTTCTGAGGTTGTTGTACCTTATTATCATCTACCCTATGACTTTTTCAAGAAGCGTGGTGGAATTACCTAATAATAAATGGGTTGATCGAGACTTTTTTTAAGAATAAGTTTAACAAAAAAACGTTTTTAGTACTATAGATTGTAAGGTCTATAAAAAAAGAAGTATAAATGGTAAGGCTAATAAGGTGGTAGGTTGAATTGGTTGAACACTTGTCTTGCAACCGTAAGGTCAAATGTTCAAGCCTCATCATGACATCCTTCCATAATTTTGTAGATTTTCCTAGTCTCACCTATGGTGTGGACCTTTCCTACATCATTCTCTTCCCTTTCCTCTTTTCTCTTCTCTTCCCTTTCCTCTTTCTCTTCCTCGTCCCTTGTGGACGTTTGTATGTATTATCTTCTTGCGGAGGCGAGCTAAGTTCCTTACATGATGGTGTGAGGAGACGTGCTAAGGTCCTCCCATGGAGAATGCAGATTCATGGTTTCAAAGTTAGAGTTGCCGAGATGGGCGCTTCGTCGAATGATATCAAGTTCAAATCCGGGTTGGTGCCCTTGAAATATATATGTACCCGATATGTATGAGACGTATTCTTAAATATGTCTGATGTAAATCCAGTATTTAAAAAAAGAATAGATCGTAAGAAAAAGGATCTGGTGCAAAGGGCATATCTTTATAAAAATACAAACTAATCACAGTCATTGATTTGATCATTTGGATGGATGAGATTAATCTCGTATTAAATCACGTTTATGGTTAATTTCTTTGTGACGAATTATAAATTATACGTGATGAACTATATATGTTGTATTTTTTGTTTCTCGGCGACAAATTTTGACCCGATTTTTATGAAATTTACATTTTGCATCAAAAATATACTTTATACCTGATCTTTACTCAAAAATTGTAATGTTAATATGGAATGATGATGACCCATCATCTGCCCAGTAATTTTTCTTCACGAAACGTGGTTGGATTACCATATTTGGAATCAAGCTAATACTAATAGATATTGGTGCTCCATAATTTTCAACTTCACACGTTTATATTACGAACCTAAAATAAATGCGTCAACCAATATCTTTTTATTAAATGTGTAGCAATGTCAAATGACCTAATCATCTATCTGGTAATTTTTGTTGTTGAGTAAATTACAAAATTATTACTTATACTACCACATTATCACTTTATGAGCAGTCGATTGCTATACATGCATGGCACCGAGACCGAGTGCATGGAACTACTAACCAAGTAATCATTATTAAAATTTTCTCAAATTCCTCACCTATTTGTAGGACTCAACGTTTGGCGACGCCCAGAATAAGTGCTAGGCGGAACCCGAACAGGTCCTATCTCTTTTAGGCACGACGCAGGCTTTAATTATGATCCGACCCGAATGATACAGGATCGGGGTAAGCAGGGATCGACAATGGGTAGACTCTGCCCTTACTGAAAAGGCTTAAGGCCGAACAAATGATATTTTTGGAGGGCTTTTAAAAAAGTTAGGTTCAAGCAGGGCCGGGCTTGGCTCAAAATTTTTGACCCTAGGGCCGGCCTTAGGGCCGAACACTGAAAGGGCTTTTAGGGCCGAACCGAACCGGTTCTTAATTTTAGGGCCGAACTTTTGGCCGGGCTTAAAATAATTATTTATCAAGCATATCAATAAAAAAATCACAATTTTTTTATTAAGCACATCAATAAAAAAAATTATAAAGTCACAAATTATCTGCAGCAACAACTTCATCCTGTTCTTTTTTTGGCTGAAGTCTTCTTTACATTATGTACTTGTTATGGACGCTTAAGCGATAGATATTAGATAGTAGAGGAGCGTTCAAATGAGGCAGCCACCGTGAAAGTGAGGCAGTGAAGCACGATCTCATCCATTCATCTCAGCCGTCAAACTCACCTCATTGCGACACGTGTCCCACTACAAAAAATCCATCAAAAGCAAAAAGCAAATACTATTCCGGTACTATTCCTGCACTATTCCCTGCCACATCATCAAAATGAGTGGCTCACAACGTGCCTCACTGCCTCATTCTTACAACCATGCTTCAACCGAGTGCTCCCCTTAGATAGTATACTTATATACAAATTTAAATTTACGTAGGTACCTCGTGTTATGTACACGGATTATAGAAACTACTGTCATAGCCAATACCCAATAAATGTAAATGATAGCATAAACAAGCGGTATAAACATGCATGACTTCAAGCAAATTATCAATCCACTTGTTTGTTAGTAATTTGACTTTGGAGAATGTCCTCTGAATGATTAAGCTTATAGTATGAACATCTTATCATTTGTTAATCCTTAAATTCAAGACTAAGTGTATATTTCAAAAAACATTGACTAGGTGTATATTTCAAAAAATATATAAACATTAATCTAATCGACTAAGTGTATATTTCAAAAAAAATTGACTAAGTGTATTATAAATTAATTTATAAAATGTAAAATATGGAAGGGCTTAACGGCCATGCTTTTTTAGGTTGTAACCGAGTAGAACATTATTAGGTCATAATTAGGTCGGGCTTGTTTAGGGCGGACAGGGTCGGGCTTAATTAGGTCATAGTTAGGTCGGGCTCGATGGCCGAACAGGGCTTTGAAATCATGGCCTTTGTTCGACTTTGAGCCTTTAGGGCTTAGGGCTCGAGGGCTTCCACTTAGGGCCGGGCCGGCCTTAAGGCTCGTAGGTCATAGGGCTTTGTGCAGGGCTTTCGAGCCCTAGGGCTGAATGTTGACCCCTACTCAGTGACGGAGTCACGCCAGAAGTAGGGGTGTAAACGAGTTGATATACTCGCGAGCGGCTCGTGAACAAACTCGGTCAAAGCTCGGTTCGATTTTAAACGAGCCGAGCATGAGCATAAATTTAAAGCTCGTTTATTAAACGAGCCGAGTAAGAGCATAATGATGCTTGGCTCGTATATGTTTGTGAACAGCTCGTTTTTATGCACGACTATTACTCGATTATTGCTCGATTATTCAGTAATTAATTCATTTTTATCATATAAACGAGCTAAAAACGAGTAGCCCGTTTATGGCTCGTTTATAGCTCGATAATGGCTCGTTTATAGCTCGTTTGAGCTTAATTCGAGTAGCTCGTTTATGGCTCGAGCTTGATAAGATATCGAGCCGAGCTCGGGTATCTTAAAAAATAAACAAGCCGAGCTCGAACACATACATTTAAGGCTCGCCGAGCTCGAGCTCGAGCCGAACACACTTAAACGAGCCGAGCTCGAGCACCTCAGTTCTCGGCTCGTTTACAACCCTAGCCACTTGGAGCGGGGAGGTTTTGAACGCAGGACATATACATTCCATTCAAATTTCAAAGTGTTTCCAACTAGGCTAAATAAATGATATCATAATGCTCGTCTTTATGTCTTTTTATTAGGTGTGGATGATCGGTCGATATATTGACTAGTTGTATGCTCCATACGATGAAGGATAGCACTCGTTCTCTCGAAAAATTGTCATTATTTGATGTCTTTTCTTGAGCGTTTCAGGTTAAAAGCAGCTATCCAACAAAACCATGGCCTAAGACCAAGACTCGAAGAAAAACCACACTTTTGGGGCGAAAAAGCATGCAAGGAAAGTCCAGCCGACCGTCTGGACAAATTGGCTCAAAACCAGTCGACCGGCTGGAATGGAAACCAGAAGAGGGAAAAGAACTGAGGTCTGGAACCGGCCGGTTCAAACCTCAACCGCCCGATTCAGACCATCAGGGAGTTCGACTCTTTTGAAGCCTCGCCGAACCGACCGGCTCACACCAGTGCAACAAACTCAACCGGTCGATTGAGATACTCAGTTTGGAACAGCCTCGTGACGCCTTGATCCAGTCGACCGGCTGAGATTTCTTCGCCCAGCCAGCCGACCGGCTAGCTGTTAAAGTCAGGATTTTTCACTTATTCCCAAAAATTGTTTTTGGGAAGTTTTTGGGATGTTTGGGCTTTTAGGTCGTTTTTGGTTAATAAAAGAGAGTCGATCAACACTTTTAGAGGGGTGCTGAACTGGAAAAGAAACCTAACTTGGAGAAGAAGACAGAGGAAAATTCGCGAGAGATTGAGGATTCAACGAGCTACATCGTCTACACGGTTTCCTCGTCCTTGATTTCTATTTCTCTACTATTTTTTGTTAACTTACCATGAGTAGTGAGTAGTCTTCTTTATTCTGGGATCCTACGGATCCCGTGCCATGTACACAACTCTTCGTGTATCAATTGAACGTTTTTCATAAATGCAATTCGAATATTCAATTTCATCGTGCTTAATTTTATCCTTCTTGCAAGTTTTACATTGAATGGGACGTTTGCATGTTAGAACGTATTTAGGTTAATTACCAAAAGATGAATGGGTCCTAGGTATTAGCCAGATCATATTTTATTGATATTAGGTCATGATGCTACAATGGTAGTACATGAATTAACAGGAAAGTTGATTTTTGTCTGAAAAACCCTAAGCCTAACTAATCGAAATCGTTGATAATCCGTGGATGGGCGGCGTTGAACGATTGAGATTAATCTAGACAATGATCCGTGGATGGGCGGCTTGTCTAGTGTGATTTTGGTTTATTTCCATATTCGACAGCATGATGAATTTACGTGATATTAATGCATGATTTGTGGGTTGGCACGGGTGAAGTTTGATCCTGAGATTCTTTCTCTGATCAAGCCAAAACCTTTTTATTTTTCTGCATTTAATTTCTGCAATTTTCATCACATTAAAACCTTTAATTGTTTGGAGTAGCTGAATAGGTCACTCGTTAGCTAGTAATTGCACATGTTGTTCCTTGGATCGACCCTTGATTTACCAAGGTTTATAAATTTTGTTTGACTACAACTTGACCCCTAAAACATATAACTTGACAACTATAAAGGGTTAAAAATACGATTGTCAAAATGGCGGCGTTGCCGGGTAACATCTCTTAGTGTGATATTAGATTTAACGTGTGTAGTTTAGACTATTCCACCTTGTTCGTTGCTTAACTCTTTCTGTTTCTCTTGCCTCACTCACAGTGATTCTTGGCTCTCGCAGGTACTGGCTAGTTAATGCCAAAGAAAACACCCAGACAGAAGAAGAAGGCTCAGGCATCCGACCAGGACTCACCGGATCAACAAAGAACTCTTCGACAGGTCCAAAACGAAGCTCGGAAATTCCGAGCACAGAATCGCCAATTCGCAGCACTTGACATGAAGCACCCAACATTACTTGGGCTGGTCAAAGATGACCAGCAGCGTCCCGGGCAGCAGCCAACTCGTAGGACTCTTGGAGACTACACTGCTCCACGTGTCTCAGGATTCCAGTCTGCCGTTGCACCACCTGGTGTAGACAACAATAACTGGGAGATCAAAACCAGACTCATTCAGATGGTACAGAATAATCAGTTTTCGGGGAGGATGAATGAAGACCCTCACCAGCACCTTAAGTTGTTTGTCCAGATGTGCAACACAGTGAAGACTAACGATGTTCCTCCAGAGTCCTACTACCTGAGGCTATTCCCATTTTCACTTTCTGACAAGGCTAGTAGGTGGCTAGACAGTCATGCGGAGGGCACTTTCACTACTTGGGGCAAACTGGCTAAAGCCTTTCTACAACAGTACCTCTCGCCATCAAAGACATCACATTTCAAGAACAGATCATCTCGTTCCGCTCTATGGATGGTGAGACTCTCTACGAGGCTTGGGAGAGGTACAAAGAGCTGATGAGACTGTCCCCTCACCGTAACCTGGATCTTTGGCAGATCATAGACACTTTCTACCAGGGAATCGACCAGCGGATGCGCATCTTGATAAATCAAGCAGCTGGTGGAGGACTCAATGGAGTCTCGCTAGAAGAGACCTATGATATTATAAAGAAAGCAGCTCAAGACTATCACCTCTAGACGAGTGACCGAGGTAATCCTAAGGACAAGAAGGGTGTGCAAGATCTCTACCTCGCAGATGGCACTAATGACATAGCTGAATTAACCACTACAGTGAAGATGCTTGCAGCTGAAATCAACAACCTAAAGACTGACTCCTCTATGAAGTCATCAGTTGTTGCTAATGTGGCTGTTTATTGTCCGATATGTGGTTCTCCTTCTCACTTCGCAGATAGCTGTCCGGTGATGGGACAAGATAATAACGGTGGAAACCAGGAATATGC
Organism: Rhodiola chrysanthemifolia; assembly: GCA_033675395.1. Taxonomy (NCBI): domain Eukaryota; kingdom Viridiplantae; phylum Streptophyta; class Magnoliopsida; order Saxifragales; family Crassulaceae; genus Rhodiola; species Rhodiola chrysanthemifolia. The sequence goes on from CM066204.1 coordinate 39,580,659, forward strand.
CGATTATGGAGGGCAAAACAATCAAGGAAGTGGTTTCGCCTCTGGATCAGGCATGAACCGGGGGGATAACCCAAACACGAATAATCCCAACCTCTCCTATAAGCCACAGAATCAGGCACCGCCAGGCTTCCCATACAGACAGTAACAGAGCAATGCACTGTACCAGCCAAGGAACCAGTATAACAACTAGCCCCAATAGCAGCAAAATCAGAATTCAGGGAGCTATAACAATCCAACTCAGCCACAGCGAGATCAGAACTCCGGACCAACGTCAAACTTAGAGGCCATGCTAGCTAGCTTCATAGCCGACCAGTGTAAGACATCTGAGTACCAGCGAAAGGCATATGAGGAAACCGCTGCTGAGGTAAGAGGCTTGCGAAGGACAGTAGAGCAGCTCGCTATTCAAAACAGAATGTTGGCGACTCAGGTGGCTCAGCAAGCAAACTCAACAAATAGAGAGCACGGGAAACTCCCATCAAAGCCGGATCCGAATCCTAGGGCATCAGTGAATGCCATCACACTCCGAGGAGGAAAACAGATTGAGATGCTGTCAGCTCAAGCCACTCGACCTCCAGCTACTAAAGATGAGACGTCAAAGGACGCTGACAACCAAGAAAAAAAATTCTGCGCACGCAGTAGAACCAGCTCCTTACAGACCTCCAGTTCCATTCCCTCAGAAGCTAGCAGCAACAAGGACAGACAAAGCTTTCACACAGTTCGTGGACAAGATTCATACTCTATACATCACTCTGCCCCTCACCGACGCAATCATCCAGATTCCTACCTATGTAAAATTCATGAAGGAGATTCTGACTGGGAAAAGAAAACTTGACGGGACCGAGATGGTGGCTCTGGGTGAGGAGTGCAGTGGAGCCATGAACCAACCCATGCCGCCTAAACTTAAAGACTCAGGGAGTTTCTCTATCCCTTGTGATATTGGTGGTATTACTATTCATCATGTTTTATGTGATCTTGGTGCTAGTTTGTCTATCATGCCATATTCCTTGTATGCTAAACTGAATTTGGGTGATCTTTGTCCTACTTATGTCACTATTCGCCTTGCGGATCGTTCTTGTAGACTCCCGAGAGGGATTCTGAAGGATGTACCTGTCAAGGTGAAGAACATTTACATCTCAGCTAATTTTATTGTGCTAGAGATTTCAGAGGACATGGACATCCCTATTATACATGGTAGACCATTTCTTTACAAGGCTAAGGTAGTCATTGACATGGATAGAGCGTCTATATCTTTGCAAGTAGGCAGTGAAAGAGTCCTCTTTTATTTGCCTGACATGTGTAAGAGTCCTAGTTTGTTAGCTGACTGTGATGTACTAGACTCTGCTGATGCTGATGACCCTATTACACTGACTTCTGTTGAGTCTTACAGAGTTGTACCAGGCTTCCCAATACCGATGAATATATGCGCAGTGAGCACTGAGGAAGCAGCTGAAGCTGAACAGACCACCGGCTCAGGTAAAGAACCTTGCAAGGTAGAGCTGAAACCTCTGCCTGCAAGTCTCAGGTATACATTTCTTGGCCCCAACTCGACCTACGCGGTGATTGTGAATGCATCCTTGACTGATGTACAGACCAAGAGACTGCTAGATGTCATAAGAGAGAATCGGCCAGCCCTTAGGGTATTCGATTGATGATATTAAGGGGATTAGCCTAAATATGTGAATGCATAGAATCCATCTTGAGGGCGATGCTAGGCCCACTAGGGACGCCTTGAGACGTCTAAATCCTAAGCTAAATGATGTAGTGAAGAAGGAAATTCTAAAATTATTGGATGCTGGCATCATTTATTCTATTGCTGATAGTGAGTGGGTAAGTCCTGTGCATGTTGTCCCTAAGAAGAGAGGTTTGACTGTATTTCGTAATGAGAATAATGACTTGATTCCTACTCGTACTGTGACTGGTTGGCGCATGTGCATAGACTATAGGAAGTTGAATAAGGCTACTCGTAAGGATCACTTTCCTTTGCCTTTTATTGATCAAATGTTACAGCGTCTTGCGAAGCATAAGTTTTTCTGCTACCTCGACGGTTATAGCGGGTTCTTCCAGATCCCTATTTGCCCTGAGCACCAGGAGAAGACCACTTTTACTTGCCCTTTTGGCACATTTGCTTATAGACGCATGCCTTTCGGTCTTTGCAATCCACCAGCTACTTTTTAGCGTTGTATGATGGCAATTTTTTCTGATTTTATAGAAAACACCATGGAAGTTTTTATGGATGATTTTTTGGTGTATGGCTCTTCATTCGATTCATGCCTCTCTAACCTTACTGATGTTCTTCATCGTTGTGTAACCTGGTTCTAAACAGGGAGAAGTGTCACTTTATGGTGAAGGAAGGTATTGTGTTGGGACACCTGGTCTCCAACAGAGGCATTGAGGTTGATCGCGCGAAAGTGGAGATGATTGAAAAACTGCCCCCACCAAAAGACGAGAAAGGAATCAGGCGCTTTCTAGGGCATGCAGGTTTCTACAGGCGTTTCATTAAGGATTTCTCTAAGATAGCTAAGCCACTCACTTACCTACTCTACCATGACGCTAAATTTAATTTCGATGAATCATGTTTTAATGCTTTCCACACTCTAAAATCTGCTCTTACTTCTACTCCTGTAGTGCAGCCCCCTAACTGGGTGCTGCCATTTGAACTAATGTGTGATGCTAGTGATTTCGTAGTGGGAGCAGTACTATGGCAGCGCATTGAAAAGAAGTTGCACGTGATTTATTATGCAAGCAAAGTCCTAGCTGGCACAGCAGCAAACTACACTACAATAGAGAAGGAGATGCTAGCCATCGTTTATGCTTTTGAGAAGTTCAAGCCTTATCTAATAGGTTCGAAGACCATAGTGTACACTGACCATGCTGCAATTAATTATTTGCTTTCCAAGAAGGATTCGAAGCCTAGATTGATTCAATGGGTCCTCCTCCTTCAAGAATTTGACATTGAGATTAGAGACAAGAATGGAGCTAAAAATCTGGTTGCAGTTCACCTGTCACGCCTCGAGTTAGGAGAGCTCGACCGCGAAGAGGACAAACTCCCGATGACTGACTCTCTGCAGGTGAGAACCTTATGAGTGTCGATGTGGACATCACCCCGTTGTCACGGCCCGATTATTTTGCGCTCGATATTTGGGGGTTTCGCCGGGCCATGACAAGGCATTTCTTGACTAAGTGTCTTACCCCAACACTTAGCCAAATTTGAAGACCCTTTAGGAGATGGACTTGAAGGAGGAAGTAGCCCAATAGATGGAAAGGCCCAAGCCCGAGATCTAGAAGGCTATGGAAGAGTGCGGAAGATTATGGAAGCATATGGAAGCTTGCGGAAGATGGTGGAAGGGTCTACGACTTGTAAATATCTTAGATATTTTGGTAGGAACTCCCTAGAATGTAATTCTAGCCGTAGGATTAAATCAATCTTGACCGTCCATTAAGGAGGTCCAAGTGTATATATAGGGGAGGAGTCATTTGCTCCAAACCATCAAGCGAAATACAATCAAAGCATTCTCCAAGAGTTTCTCTCTCTAAGCATCCATTGAGTTCTTTGGTCCCTTTTCGGTTTAGCCGCGTCGATACATTTTGGGGGAAAGGCTTACTTAGCTAAGCATCTTCGAGGCGAAAGTCTAGCTAAGTGCCGCACGACTTAGCGAGGAAAAACTAAGTCCGTGACAAGTGGTATCCGAGCAAGGTTCGATTTTTCGACACATTCATGTCTACCGAAGATATGGAAAGGGGTAGGCCCGTTGAGAAGGTGTCCAAGAAGAGTAAAGCACCAAGGGAGCAATCCGAGCCGGCAAGTGAGAGGCGATTGGTGAAGTTGGAGACTGGCTTGGCGGATTCGTTCGATCGCATTGGGGAATGTGAGAACTCCGTCGAGACCTGGGAGGCAAAGGTCCACGACATCGATAAGAGGGTTGATGCTGCTGAGTGCAAGGTGGATGCCATCCGGGATAAGGTAGATTCCTTGGGGGAGGAATTATCAGCCAAACTCTTCCAACACGTGAACACCATCCTCGAATCTTGGCGGGACGAGAAGGAAGTGTACCAAGCTAGGATAGTAGCTTTGGAAACTTTGGTGGAGGAGTTAAGGTCTTCCTTAGAGAAGACCAACCTCGAGTTGGTGATGCTTAAGCGAGAACGGAGAGATGGAGAAGTGGTTCCCTTTGTCCGAGAAACTCCAAGGGTTGTTGATGTGCCAAAACCCAAGGAGTATAAGGGGTCACGTAAGGCAGAAGACATAGATAACTTCCTTTGGCACATGGAGCGCTACTTCGAGGCTATCCAATTGGATGATACTGCAAAGGTGAGTACCACGTCCCTTTATTTAGTTGATCTTGCGGCAACCTGGTGGCGTAGGAAGCATGGTGAGATGCAAAGGGGAGTTTGTAAGATCAACACATGGGAGACGTTTGTGGCCGAACTCAAGAGACAATTCTACCCCGCGAACGCCAACCATGAGGCTCGAAAGAAACTTAAGGAGTTGAAGCATGTGTCGTCACTCCAAACTTATGTGAAGGAGTTCTCGGCACTAATGCTTCAGCTCCCTAAGATGGACGAGGAGGAACTATTCTTTAACTTCATGGATGGTTTAAAACCATGGGCAAAGATGGAGCTCGAGAGAAGGGATGTCAAAGATACCACCACCGCGATGACCGTTGCCGAGTCTTTGCCCGAGTACTATAAAGGAACTGGGGAATCATCCAAGGCAAAGAAGGATAGCTTCGTTAAAGGTGGGGGAGCTCACGAGCCAAGGGATCCCAAACCCAAGTTCGGGGGAGGGAAATCGTTCCAAAAGAGTGTGCCACAAGGCAAGTTGTCGGATAAGAAGCCGAGGAGTGATTGTTTCCTATGTGGAGGGCCACATTGGGCTAGGGAGTGCCCAAAGAGGAATGCGCTCAATGTCATTCTCGGGGAGAAGCAAGAGGAGGAAGCGACGATGGGGTGCATCAAGCTTCTCTCGGCATTGAAGGTGAGTCCCACTACTCACAAAGTTCGGGATCGTACACTTATGTACATTGATGGGAAGGTTGGTGGGTGACGAACTATTCTTTTTCACCTCTAAATAGTATCAATGAAGAGAGGGTCGGTAGTAAGTCAAAACATTTATAATGACCGGTAGGGTACCGGGTCGAACCCAAAGGAGCAAGCCAAGCACACGCACTATTTAAGATTGTGTTCCCATTCGGCTATTCTAAACCAAAAATGTGTAAAAGGGTGTATATATCTAAATCCTATGTGGCGAGTAATTAGGGATAAAAGATAAGTAGGAGGTGTTTCGAGGGGTTACTCCCCTCCTTGGCAAATTCCAATGATCATGTATACAAGAGTTTAATCATTTAAGAGGTTGATAGGTTTAAAACCTAGCTTAGACTAGAATTGAACAAACCATGCATGTTTAATCCTAGTCAAGCCATCTTAGCTAGGATCTCACTAATTAAAGAGTATTGATCCACTATATAGCATTTACTCCCATAAATGCTACATGCATAAAGTTCTAGTTTACCTCTCACCATGCATTTACTCTCATAAACGTTGGTTAAGTTCAATTTTACTACATCCAAACCATCACTAAGCTCTTTCAATACTTAGATCAAAGTTCTAACACAAACATGTCACTTAGGCATTTTATCAAACACTTAGAGACATGTCTAACATGAAGAGCATAGTAAAATGAAATCAACTTCAATAAATCCATTCAAATGTGTATACAATGATCATTGAGTACCAAGGAGGATCATAAGACCCTCAAAACACAAGATCCACTACTCACACATCATGTAAGACAACATGGTGTGAGTAGGGTTTTTACACAACAAGTAGAATAGAAGAGGGATAGAAATAGGATGATTAATCCTTGAACTCCCTTGATCTTCACTTCTCCTTGGTTGGATGATGATTGATGACCTTGGTTGACCTCTTTTCTTAATCTTATTCTCCCCAAAAACCTCCACACTTTGGTCAAAAAGCCCTCTTTCTATTTATAGATTCGGCTGAAATCTGGGTGCAGAAATCTGAGTTTTTCATCCAGTCGGTCGACTGGGCTTTGCTTGACTCCCAGTCGGTCGACTGGGATGTGCAAGATATGATGAGCTCCTGAGTTTCAATCGAGTCGGTCGACTGGACTTTCAGTCGATCGACTGGTGGTCCTCTCGTCCGAATTTGGTCTTGGCGTCAACTAGAGAGTTGTAGCCCTTTGCGTTAGCTTTCCAACAAGCTTTGAATCAACTAAATCGGACACCGTATGCGCCCTGGGCGTCCAAAACAAGTCGCAAAGGTCACGAAGAACACAGTCTGAGGAGCTGCTGAGTTGTTTACACAGTCGATCGACTGGACTCCCAGTCGATCGACTGGTGGTCCTCCCGTCCGAATTTGGTCTTGGCATCAACTGGAGAGTTGTAGCCCTTTGAGTTAACTTTCCAACAAGCTTTGAATCAACCAATTCGGACACCGTATGCGCCCTGGGCGTCCAAAACAAGTTGCAAAGGTCAATATGCTCGGTATTGCCCCGAAACTCCTTGTTTTTGCGCCGAAACTCAACCAATCTTCACATTTAGGCATTGACCATGGGGGAAACTTGTTTTCTACCTGAAATGTAGAGATAGAGGTCAAATGACATCAAAATATCGTCAGAAACGATTCAAAACTATAGTGAAGAATGACGATAAATGAGTCGAAAACTCGACTCATCAACACTCCACACTTAAGTTTTGTTCGTCCCGAACAAAGTATGAGAATATGTCAAGGTCATGCAAATGTCGAAATGCTAGTGGTGCTATGTTTTTCGTCTATTTGCCTCACTAGATTTCACAAGGTCTCGATCATTATTCCTAATCATGTTATTGAAAGGTAAATGACAAGTATGTACAATCTAACTAGCTCCTTTTCGTAGGCGTTACGAATGCATTTAGCGTATGCATTAAGCCTTTAAACCCCTAGGCTACCCTAGTGGACGAGTTATAGTCTCGTGAGAGTTTTCAGAAAAGGGAATACTCACAAATCCCATATGCACCTATCCCATGAGAATGAATGCAAGAGTGCTCAACCAAGGCGAGGATTTCTCAAAACCAATCCCTCACCCCAAACTAGGACTACCATCACAATATCATCAAAAGAACTTTTGAACCATTTGAGTACCCATGAGGTTGTGCATTCAAGATCGTCAATACTAGAGCTATCAAATGTCTCATCCAAAGGTCTACTCATTTTCAAGGCAATACAATAGAAGCAAAGTTAATAGTTTTGCACAAAAGAGTGTCAACCGCTCACCTATGCTAGCTAGGGCTAGTCCATTGGCTCACGACATGGAACTCATTCCCAAGTTTTAGGCGCTTAAGCCATAATCCATAAGGGAAGAGGAGTTCGACACTAGAGTTCTTAATAAACAAGCATAGACCAAATGATAACTCCCGTGCAAGCACATGGGTCGTCCAAAAGTCATTCTAACAAGCACACAATGCAAATGATGAATCCCGCACAAATGAAGAATGGAGGAAAACATAGAGTCAAGTTTTAAGTGCTTCTTATTTTCTTTTTGAAATGGCCTTTGGCCTACAAATGCTTTCGAGGGGGAACTTTTCTTCCTAACCCCCGGCATTTGTATCATTTTTAAAGCGAAACTTCTCTAGCACTTTGAGAGAGTTTTTAGTCGGGGCTTTGCCCTCTTTGACCACAAAAACTTTTTTGTTGGGGTCTATTTTTCGCCCTCTTTTGACTCCACACTTAAAACTTGACAATATGTTCAAAAAGTGTATGGAATGTGTGGGAAGCAATCATAAGCATGGCACTAAATTAGAAAACTCAAGTCACCAAGGAGCAAACAAAAGGTCTAAGTTTTTCGTGAAAATTTTAAAAGTGCTTGATAAAACTCAATCCAAGGTATTTCAACGAAAATACTTAGAGAATTGGATAGACAAGGGATAGCAATTATATTGATTCACAAGAATGCACATTCATAGGACTAGGTCGGTTCTAAGTTCAAGATCCAATAAATGTGAATAATAGGCTAGATGTGATTTATAGGGATTTAGAGCCGATAGTCACAAGCCTATGTGGTTGAAAACACTCTCATGTTAGGGATAGAATACATGAATGCAAGTGCTCATTCTACAATGCTAGGCATGGCATAATATGAGTGAACTATGCGACTACCCACTCCACACTTAAAAGGTAGCTTAGTCCCTAAGCGCAAACAATGAAGAAAATGAGATAAAGGCGCATAGGAACTCCCCTCGTTTGTAGATGTGCCCCACCAATAGAAAAGATGACATTGTGCTAAGCTTGAATGTGCATGATGCGAATAACTTCCTTGATGACAAGAACACATGAGAGGTTAAAAGCAACAAGTGACATACAAGGTTATGTAAAACTCATGTATGAGCAAGATAGCATCACAAGTCACATAATAACATCATGGCACAATTTTCATAGAATTCAAACAAGGAAGTTGATCCACACCCTCTAAAACATGCACAAGGTTTCCTAAGTGCCCCAAATGTGAAACTAGAGTCATAGTATGATATCACAAATTAGTTCCACTCTAGTAAACACCAATAAAGCATATGAGCACTATGGGCAACATCATTAAGCATAGAAAGATCAAGGGAAAAGTGGAGGGCTTGGCAATGTGAAGTGGAATTGGAGTGAGTAGACCTCACTCCAAACTTAAAATTTTAGCCACTAATCACACATTTCACATTCCATATTTTAGAGCCTTAGCTACTCAAAATCATGCCAAACACTTGAACATACAAAAGAACAAGAATGAAACAACTTACAAACCGGGTTACCTCCCGCGGGGGCCTAGTTTTTCCCGTCTTGGCAAAGACGTAGCAAAGCGCCCCATAGAATCACTCGTCGAGAAGTCCTTTGCTAGGATCCCTTCTCGCGGGGCCTTGGGTTTGGTCGTGTCAATCCACCTTCAAATCCCATTTGAATTTCTTCCCATCAAGCCTACAATGGACTTTCCTTTGGGAGCATGACCCCTTCAAATATGAAGATCCCTTTAGAACAAAGGGGTCATGGGAGCTTCCTTCCAAAAATCTTGCAAAATAAGGCACAAAGCTCCAAAACTTGTCTCGAGACGAAATGGTGAAGAAAGGGTCTTCATAACTTGTCTCGAGCTTGATGGGCACACTTTCCTTTAATCTTTCAATGATGTCCATGGGTGCCCATTCCTCAATATCCCTTTCTAAGCTTGTGTTTTCTTGTATGCGAGAAGACTCTTTAGCTTGATCCATATAGACCTCAACAAAGTCTTCATACCCCCGAGATCCTTTTCTCTCAATAGGCTCTTCCTCTATCTTATCCTCATCAAGAAGTTCGGGCTCACATTCAAACTTGCTTGTGCCGGGAGGGAGGAGTTCTTCTTCACCAATAAAAGTTGTTTCCTCTATGCAAGAGGCATCATCATTGAAGAATTCCTCATCGGAGAGCGTTAATGGAATGGTGAACTCTTGTGCGTTCTCATCCAAATGATCATGAGATGTGCTAGTAGTGAATGATGCTTCACTTTTGCATTCCATCTCGTCTTCATTACAAGGTTCACCATCCCTTGTCTTGTAATAAGCTTCGGTGGCGGCTCTCCAAAATTTATCCTCCAATTCTTGATCCCGTTCTTCCCTTGAGGCATTAGATTCAAGGACTTCTTCTTTGGATACCTCCTCTTCCTCTTCTAAGTTCTCAAATTCAACGGCTTGTTGTGCCAACTTGGCTTGAAGCATATCCATGTGACCATGCATATCTTGTTGGGTTTGCTTCACTTCCTTCAATTCTTGTCCCATCTCATTTTGGCTAGCAAGGAGTTTAGCAAGCATGACTTCTATATTGGAGGGCTCACTTGTGGGTAGAGGAGGTTTAGGGTATGGAGGGTAGGAGTCTTCAACTTCATAGCATTGGCTATCATCCCAATTCGGAGTGTAGTAACTTGTCGGATAGTCATGCTCTTGATAATAAGAATTTATGTGCTCCTCCTCTTGGTGGTATCTCTCATTAGAAAAGACTTGTTGGTTGTGGTTGTACATCCAATAGTCTTCACAATGGGCATTTGGTTGTTCCTCTTCATAATAATCTCCATTGTTCATGACTTGTTGGTTGTAGTGATCCATCCTCGCAAAACAAGATAAACGAAGTTAGTAAGGAATATGAGTAGAAATAGAAAAATATACAAGTATAAGAAAAAAGAAAAATATTCACAAGAATAGTCGGAACTTCCACACAATCTAATCTAGGGATGTGCTAACTAGTTGCTCCCCGGCAACGGCGCCATTTGACGAACTATTCTTTTTCACCTCTAAATAGTATCAATGAAGAGAGGGTCGGTAGTAAGTCAAAACATTTATAATGACCGGTAGGGTACCGGGTCGAACCCAAAGGAGCAAGCCAAGCACACGCACTATTTAAGATTGTGTTCCCATTCGGCTATTCTAAACCAAAAATGTGTAAAAGGGTGTATATATCTAAATCCTATGTGGCGAGTAATTAGGGATAAAAGATAAGTAGGAGGTGTTTCGAGGGGTTACTCCCCTCCTTGGCAAATTCCAATGATCATGTATACAAGAGTTTAATCATTTAAGAGGTTGATAGGTTTAAAACCTAGCTTAGACTAGAATTGAACAAACCATGCATGTTTAATCCTAGTCAAGCCATCTTAGCTAGGATCTCACTAATTAAAGAGTATTGATCCACTATATAGCATTTACTCCCATAAATGCTACATGCATAAAGTTCTAGTTTACCTCTCACCATGCATTTACTCTCATAAACGTTGGTTAAGTTCAATTTTACTACATCCAAACCATCACTAAGCTCTTTCAATACTTAGATCAAAGTTCTAACACAAACATGTCACTTAGGCATTTTATCAAACACTTAGAGACATGTCTAACATGAAGAGCATAGTAAAATGAAATCAACTTCAATAAATCCATTCAAATGTGTATACAATGATCATTGAGTACCAAGGAGGATCATAAGACCCTCAAAACACAAGATCCACTACTCACACATCATGTAAGACAACATGGTGTGAGTAGGGTTTTTACACAACAAGTAGAATAGAAGAGGGATAGAAATAGGATGATTAATCCTTGAACTCCCTTGATCTTCACTTCTCCTTGGTTGGATGATGATTGATGACCTTGGTTGACCTCTTTTCTTAATCTTATTCTCCCCAAAAACCTCCACACTTTGGTCAAAAAGCCCTCTTTCTATTTATAGATTCGGCTGAAATCTGGGTGCAGAAATCTGAGTTTTTCATCCAGTCGGTCGACTGGGCTTTGCTTGACTCCCAGTCGGTCGACTGGGATGTGCAAGATATGATGAGCTCCTGAGTTTCAATCGAGTCGGTCGACTGGACTTTCAGTCGATCGACTGGTGGTCCTCTCGTCCGAATTTGGTCTTGGCGTCAACTAGAGAGTTGTAGCCCTTTGCGTTAGCTTTCCAACAAGCTTTGAATCAACTAAATCGGACACCGTATGCGCCCTGGGCGTCCAAAACAAGTCGCAAAGGTCACGAAGAACACAGTCTGAGGAGCTGCTGAGTTGTTTACACAGTCGATCGACTGGACTCCCAGTCGATCGACTGGTGGTCCTCCCGTCCGAATTTGGTCTTGGCATCAACTGGAGAGTTGTAGCCCTTTGAGTTAACTTTCCAACAAGCTTTGAATCAACCAATTCGGACACCGTATGCGCCCTGGGCGTCCAAAACAAGTTGCAAAGGTCAATATGCTCGGTATTGCCCCGAAACTCCTTGTTTTTGCGCCGAAACTCAACCAATCTTCACATTTAGGCATTGACCATGGGGGAAACTTGTTTTCTACCTGAAATGTAGAGATAGAGGTCAAATGACATCAAAATATCGTCAGAAACGATTCAAAACTATAGTGAAGAATGACGATAAATGAGTCGAAAACTCGACTCATCAGTGGGAAATCCTTACCCATCATGGTGGACACGGGGGCGACGCACAACTTCATCCAACCAAGTGAGGCCAAGAGATTGGGAGTAAAGACGGAGAAAACCAAAGGTTGGCTGAAGACGGTGAATGCCGAGGCAAGGCCCTTGGACGAGGTGGCTAAAGGTGTGGAACTACAACTCGGCAATTGGCGAGGTAAAGTCAACTTCTCGATTGCCCCTATGGATGATTTCAAATGCGTGTTAGGAATGGAGTTTCTTCGCCAATTTGATGTGCTAGCTTGGCCGCAACGAAACACCATGCTCATTATGGAAGGAGGCCCACACATGGTGTCTACGACGACGAAAGCCAACCTAGACACAATGTGTTTGTCAGCAATGCAAGTAGAGCATGGATTGAAGAAGGGATGTGAGACTTGGCTAGCATCAATCAAATTTGACGAAGGACTCAACAAAGGCGATGAAGAGATACCATTGGGGGTCCAGAATGTCCTGGAGGAGTTCAAAGACGTAATGCCTGCTGAGTTGCCTAAGAGATTACCTCCAAGGCGCGAAGTAGACCACAAAATCGAGTTGGAGTCGGGAGCTCAACCACCGTCCAAGGCACCCTACCGAATGGCCCCGCCCGAGTTAGAGGAGCTAAGGAGGCAACTGAAGGAGTTGATGGATGCGGGATATATCCAGCCCTCTAAAGCCCCGTATGGAGCACCGGTGTTGTTCCAAAAGAAGCACGATGGGTCGTTGCGCCTATGCATCGACTACCGAGCACTAAACAAGGTAACCATCAAAAACAAGTATCCCATTCCCTTAATTGCTGACTTGTTTGACCAACTAGGTCATGCAAAGTACTTCTCCAAGTTGGATCTTCGGTCGGGATACTATCAAGTAAGGATAGCCGAAGGAGATGAACCGAAGACCACTTGTGTGACCCGTTATGGAGCATTCGAGTTCTTGGTGATGCCTTTCGGATTGACGAATGCCCCAGCAACATTTTGCACGTTGATGAACAAAATTTTCCATCCGTACTTGGACCGGTTCGTGGTGGTGTACTTAGATGACATAGTCATCTATAGTAGCACTTTGGAGGAGCATGTCGAGCATCTAAGGACCGTCTTCCAAGTACTTCGGGAGAATGAGTTGTATGTCAAGCGGGAGAAGTGCTCATTCGCAAGGCAAGACGTGCAATTCTTGGGACATATCATCAAAGAAGGAAAGCTTATCATGGACAAGAGCAAGGTGAAGTCCATCGAGGAATGGGAGACCCCGAAGAAGGTTACCGAGTTACGCTCGTTCCTTGGATTGGTAAACTATTATCGGAGATTCATCCAAGGATATTCGGCAAAGGCAGCGCCCTTGACTGATTTGTTGAAGAAGGGCAAGCCTTGGGAGTGGACGGCGAGGTGCGAAGAAGCATTTCAGAGTTTAAAGAATGCAATTATGGAGGAACCAGTATTGGCCCTACCAGACTGCACCAAACCCTTTGAAGTCCACACTGATGCATCCGACTTTGCCATTGGGGGAGTGCTTGTACAAGAAGGTCACCCGATTGCCTACGAAAGCCGGAAGCTTAATGAAACGGAGCGTCGATATACAGTCCAAGAGAAGGAGATGACGGCCGTGGTCCATTGCTTGCGAGTTTGGAGACATTATTTGTTGGGTTCGAAGTTCGTGGTAAAAACCGACAACGTGGCGACGAGTTACTTCAACACCCAAAAGAAACTAAGCCCCAAGCAAGCAAGATGGCAAGACTTCTTGGCAGAATTCGATATGGTGTTCGAATACAAGCCGGGCAAAGTCAATATAGTGGCGGATGCTTTAAGTCGCAAGGTGGAGCTTGCGGCTATTTCCCAAGTCCAAGGAGATTTGTTAAGAAAAATCATAGAGGGACTTGGACATGATCCAGTGGCCAAGATGTTGGTAGACTTGGCCAAGAAAGGGAAGGCGAAGCGCTTTTGGCTCGATGATGACCTACTTTACACAAAGGGGCGACGGATCTATGTGCCTAAGTGGGAAGGACTGAGGCGTAGCATCATTCGAGAGTGCCATGATACAAAATGGGCAGGTCATCCGGGACAAAGGCGGACTAGAGCTTTGGTGGAAGCTCAATATTATTGGCCGAAGATGAGGGACGAGATCGAGGCCTACGTAAAGACTTGTCTTGTATGCCAACAAGACAAGTTAGAGACCCAAGCACCCGGGGGCCTTTTGGAGCCATTGCCCATACCTAGTCGACCATGGGAGAGTGTTAGCATGGACTTCATTAGTGCCTTGCCGAAGTCCGATGGATTTGGGAGCATCATGGTCGTGGTAGATCGATTTTCTAAGTATGGGACATTCATACCGGCGCCTCGGGATTGCACCGCTGAGGAGGCAGCCCACTTGTTCTTCAAGAACGTGGTGAAGCTTTGGGGCTTGCCTCGGAACATAGTGAGTGACCGGGACCCTCGCTTTACGGGGAAGTTTTGGACGGAGCTCTTCAAGCTTTTGGGGTCGGAGTTACACTTTTCGACGAGTTTCCATCCACAAACCGACGGCCAAACGGAGAGGGTCAACTCACTTTTGGAGCTTTACTTAAGGCATTTTGTGAATGCCAACCAAAGAGATTGGGCGAAGCTCATGGACGTGGCACAATTTTCCTACAACTTGCAAAGGAGCGAGTCTACCAACAAGAGTCCATTCGAGCTAGCTACAGGGCAACAACCGCTCACTCCTCAATTGTTGGTGTCTAAGTACACGGGAAAGAGTCCCTCGGCATTCAAGGAAACGAAGTCATGGCACGAGCAAGCCGACATAGCCCGATCATACTTAGACAAGGCGGCAAAGAAGATGAAAAAGTGGGCGGATAAGAAGAGGAGACATGTGGATTTCCGCATTGGAGATTTGGTGCTCATCAAGCTCAACTTGGATCAACGCAAACGGTGTGGGAACCTCCACAAAAGTTTGATGAGGCGGTACGAAGGACCTTGTCCCATCATACAAAAGGTCGGAAAGGCGTCATATAAGGTCGATCTACCGCCTACCTTGAAGAAGATCCACCCCGTCTTCCACGTGAGCTGTTTGAAGCCGTATCATGGAGATGAGGAAGATGCCTCAAGGGGTGAATCTTTAAGAGCACCACCATCCATTCTCACCTCGTTCGACAAAGAGGTTGATCACATAGAGGCCAAGAGAATCATAAGGCGAAAGAGTCATCCTCCAAGTACCCAATACTTGGTCTTTTGGAAGGGACTACCGGAGAGCGAGGCGAGTTGGGAACCCGTCGAGTCCTTGTGGCAATTCAAGGACAAGATTCGAGACTTCGAAGAGGCATCGACGAGGACGTCGACAGATTAGATGGGGGAGGATGTCACGGCCCGATTATTTTGCGCTCGATATTTGGGGGTTTTGCCGGGCCATGACAAGGCATTTCTTGACTAAGTGTCTTACCCCAACACTTAGCCAAATTTGAAGACCCTTTAGGAGATGGACTTGAAGGAGGAAGTAGCCCAATAGATGGAAAGGCCCAAGCCCGAGATCTAGAAGGCTATGGAAGAGTGCGGAAGATTATGGAAGCATATGGAAGCTTGCGGAAGATGGTGGAAGGGTCTACGACTTGTAAATATCTTAGATATTTTGGTAGGAACTCTCTAGAATGTAATTCTAGCCGTAGGATTAAATCAATCTTGACCGTCCATTAAGGAGGTCCAAGTGTATATATAGGGGAGGAGTCATTTGCTCCAAACCATCAAGCGGAATACAATCAAAGCATTCTCCAAGAGTTTCTCTCTCTAAGCATCCATTGAGTTCTTTGGTCCCTTTTCGGTTTAGCCGCGTCGATACATTTTGGGGGAAAGGCTTACTTAGCTAAGCATCTTCGAGGCGAAAGTCTAGGTAAGTGCCGCACGACTTAGCGAGGAAAAACTAAGTCCGTGACACCGTGGTACGTAGATTTCGTTAACTACTTGGCCTGCGATATTATTCCTCCCGACCTGTCACACAACCAGAAGAAGAAATTTCTGTCCGACATAAAGAGGTACTTCTGAGATGACCCTTTTCTATACAAATTATGTGCTGACGGTCTCTATAGGACATGTGTTGACGAGGACCAGATCAGATGGATCCTAGAGCGCTGTCATTCATCACAGTATGGTGGACACGGAGCTGGTTCGAAAACAGCTGCTAAAGTGCTACAGTGCGGATTCTACTAGCCTACTTTATTTAAAGATGCCCACGAGTTTGTCAAAGCTTGTGACCAGTGCCAGAGGACTGGAAATATTTCTAAGCAGCAGGAGATGCCCCAGCAGAGCATTCTAGCAGTGGAGTTATTTGATGTATGGGGCATCGATTTCATGGGACCATTCCCACCTTCTTATGGAAATCAGTATATCTTGGTAGCAGTCGACTATGTTTCCAAGTGGGTTAAAGCAGTGGCTACTCCTACTTGCGACGCCAAGGTAGTAATGAAGATGTTTCAGAAGGTTATATTTCCTCGATTTGGAGTTCCCGGAACGGTGATGGAGGCTCCCACTTCAAAGAAAGAAATTTCGAGACCTTGCTAAAGAAATACGGTGTTTATCACAAGGTTGGCACTCCATATCACCCTCAAACTAGTGGGCAGGTAGAAATCTCTACCGAGAGATCAAGAGAATATTGGGTAAGATAGTCTCCAGCCACAGAAAGGACTGGGCGTCCAAGCTAGATGACGCACTGAGGGCATACATGACTGCATTCAAAATTCCTATCGGAATGAGTCCTTTCAGGCTTGTCTATAGAAAAACCTGTCATCTGCCAATCGAACTCGAGTACAAGGCTCTGTGGGCAATCGGGGAGCTGGACATGGACATGAAAGCAGCAGGGGAAAAGAGACTGCTACAGCTAAACGAGCTCGATGAGATCAAATTGGACTCCTACGATTTTCAATGCTAACCTATCGCTTGTGCAGCTCTACGTTTTTGTCTATATCTATACCAGCTCATGAGTCGTGTTTCACTCCCCAGGCATCGCTTAATCTCTATGGAAATCAAGCTATCACACACGAGGGAAGTTCATATGCGCCTTTTCTTATCTTTTATTTCTTCGCTTAGGGACTACAAGCTCATTTTTAAGTGTGGAGTGGGTAGCGTATAGTCACACACATCGCATAACACATTCACTCTTGCATATGCTCAACGGTCTATGTATTGCGATTGAAAGCATTGTTTTTCTACGATACTCCTTGATTGATTGTCATTCTTTTGGATTCGAAGTCTACGACTTGAAATAGTTTTATTCGTGCGTGTATTCTCTTGCGTCAGTAGCATTGCTAGCCTTTGCCTATCACGTGTTTTACGTATTTCTTGAAGCATGTTTGAGCCTTGATATTAGTAAGCACCGTTACAAAATGTCAAAAACTTAATCTTTTTCTAGGTGACCTTAGTACTAGTATGTGTTTCTCTATACTTGTTGTGATTTGCATGCACCCGCCTTTATTCATACACTATGTCAAGTTTTAAGTGTGGAGTTAGAAAAAAAAATAGTCAAAAGAGGGGCGAAAAGTAGGCCCCCAATCAAGAACAATGTTCTGAATTTTCAAAAGAGGGTGAAAAATTGACCCCAAGCATAGTTGCTTTTGAAAAAAAAACAGAAAAATACTACCAAGGGCAAAGTGAGAAAAGTTACCCCTTGTGTTTCAAAAAAAAGGAAATTTCTACCCCTTTTGCTTGATGTAGTGTATTTCCACCTTTTCATTGCGTGCAATCATGACTTGTCTTGCAAATTCATGTACTAGAAACTAAGGGACGATCCTCGTGCTTGCACTGAAATTTTGATGTGATTTTCGTACTAATTTTCAGAAAATTCTTAAGCCATGCTCCTCTTCTCTTACGGGTCATTACCTAGTCCTTGGCACTTGAGAATGAGCTTTCCGCCAAGAGCCCGTGGACTATCCCTAGATAAGCATAGGTGAATGGCGAACATGTTTTGTGTAACTATTCGTGTTCTTATTGCGTTGCTATAGAACTATTTAGAAGATGTGATTATTCACTTGCTCGCCGTGTGTACTGACCGTTTGAATGCATAACTCGTTTGATCTATGATTGTCTGACAACTTTGATGAAGATGTTTGACTTGAAGTCGAGGTAACACGATGAATCCGAGGTATGACATGACTTTACTGTGACTCGTTGAGCATCATTTCAAGCATACACGTTAGTTAGTTGTACAAGGGATTTTTAGGTAGTCCAAAAACCTTCACGAGACTATACTCGTCCTACTAGGGCAGCCTAGGGGTTTAAAGGCTTGATGCATATGCTAAATGCATTTGTGTCCTCTACGATAGTGAGTTATGTTTTTTTTATTTTAGTAAGAATTGATCACATGACACTTGAGTGGGTAGCTTAGAAACATATGGTTGTTGAGCCTCACATGGACTTGCATTTATTCTGCCATTTATTCGGGACGAACAAATTCTAACTGTGGAGTGTTTTTATCAGTCGATATTTTGACTAGTAGTATGCTCCATACGTTGAAGGATAGCACTCTTTCTCCCGGTAAATTGTCATTATTTTATGTCTTTTCCTGAGTGTTTCAGGTTAAAAGCAGTTATCCATCAAAACCATGGCCTAAGACCAAGACTCGAAGAAAACCCACACTTTTGGGGCGAAAAAGCACGCAAGGAAAGTCCAGCCGACCGGCTGGACAAATGGCTCAAAACCAGCCGACTAGCTGGAATGGAAACCAGAAGAGGGAAAAGAACTATGGTCTGGAACCGGTCGGTTCAGACCATTAGAGAGTTCGAGTCTTTTGAAGCCTCGCCGAACCAGCCGGCTCACACCAGTGCATCAAACTCAACCGGTCGATTGAGATACTTAGTTTGGAACAGCCTCATGACGCCTTGATCCAGCCGACCGGCTGAGATTTCTTCGCCCAGCTAGCCGACCGGCTGGCCGTTAAAGGCAAGATTTTTCACTTATTTCCAAAAAATCATTTTTTGGAAAATATTGGGCTGTTTGAGCTTTTAGGTCGTTTTTGGTTAATAAAAGATAGTCGATCGACAATTTTACAGGGGTGCTGAATTGGAAAAGAAACCTAAATTGGAGAAGAAGACAGAGGAAAACTTCACGAGAGAATGAGTATTCAACGAGCTACATCGTCTACACGGTTTCCTCTTCCTTGATTTCTATTTCTCCACTATTTTTGGTTAACTTACCATGAGTAGTGAGTAGTCTTCTTTATTATGGCATCCTACGGATCCCGTGCCATGTACTCAACTCTTAGTGTATCAAATGAACGTTTTTCATTAATGCAATTCGTATATTCAATTTCATCGTGCTTAATTTTATCGTTCTTGCAAGTTTTACATTGAATGTGATGTTTGCATGCTAGAACGTCTTTAGGTTAATTACCAATAGATGAATGAGTCATATGTATTAACCAGATCATTTTCTATTGATATTAGGTCATGGTGGCTACAATGGTAGTACATGAATTAATAGGAAAGATGACTTTTGTCTGAAAAACCCTAAGCTTAACTAATCAAAATCGTTGATAATCTGTGGATGTGCCGCGTTCAATGATTGAGATTAATCTAGACAATGATCCGTGGATGGGCGACTTGTCTAGTGTTATTTTGGTTTATTTCCATATTCGATAGCATGCTGAATTTACTTGATATTAATGCATGATTTGTGGGTTGGCACGGGTGAAGTTTGTTCCTTGGATTCTTTCTCTGATCAAGCCTAAACCTTTTTATTTTTCTGCATTTAATTTCTGTAATTTTCATCACATCAAAAACTTTTAATTGTTTGGAGTAGCTGAATAGGTCACTCGTTAGCTAGTAATTGCACACGTTGTTTCTTGGATCAACCCTTGGCTTACCAAGGTTTATAAATTTTGTTTGACTGCAACTTGACCCCTAAAACATATAACTTGACAACTATAAAGGGTTAAAAATACGCTTGTCAGTGGACAAAACGCGGCCCAGCCCGACAATCCGGCCCTGTCAACTTAATGTCGGGTTTAACCCAACCCGGTTTGAGTTTCGGAACGTGTTAGGGTTGAGAACCGGGTTACCCGATTTTATAAGTAATGTAAAAAATACTAGATTTTTAACAACATTCGAACCCATCTGAATGAATGTGACTACCATACTAATTAATCTATTTGTGTTCTCGTGTAATATCACATCACATATGAATAAGTAAATGGTTTGCAATGAAAAATAAAATCGTAATACTAAACTTTACATCATAAATCAGTGATTTAAGCTTATATCATGATAGATGATGTTGAATGTTTTATGCATTTTATAAATATTAGTTTTAGGGTCGGGTTTGGGTTCACAAGATTGACCCGGTCTTTCGGGTCGGATTATTATTCAAATAAATGACCCGATCGTTATTTCGGATCGGGTTAGGAACGAGCAAAACCCGTCCCACGCCCACCCCTACTTTTTATGAGTAACACAATATATGTTTCAGTTTGATGGTGGTTTTTTCTTTTACTATTGATTTATATTGAATCTAATTTGTTGTTAGCAGAAATAGAAACCAAGTTTTTATTTGTTTTCTCAACGTGATTGATGTCGTCCTACCGGTAAGTAGGCTTTGTGATTATTTAATTTCAAGTTTATGATGTCTAAGAGAAGTTTTTTTTTGAAAATGACGCGAAATGAGTTTGAAATATTAGAAATGACCCACACGAGTTTACTCTTTCAAAAATGACCCATTTTTAATAAAGCTGGATTCCCGGGAACCGGTTTTTGTCATTTTCTCAAACACCGGATGGCCAAGAACCGATTTTATGTGAAAAATTATAAAATCGGATCCCGAGGATCTGGTTTTTGCAAAAAAAAATGACAGGTGGACAAAACGTGGATTTTAGTGTACGTGGATGCCGGGTGGAATAAAAAATTAATTTTTTTAAACACCGATTCTTTTAAAAAAAATCATCCTTTAAAAGGATACTCCTCGCTCTAAAAAAAATATGCTCCTCAAGCTAACAATTGCACAAACCTGGCAGAAATCATGTAATTGAGCCGACACCGAAGCAAACTTCTTCAGCACGGGATTCGCATTTACAACCGATTGAAGCATTTCCGCGCACTTTTCAGCCACCGACGTCATCGATTTCTGAAATTCCTTAACAATACGAGGAACGTCAATCGCGGCGGCGTGGCTCGCCTTCGACGACGGCCTAAGGAACAGAAATGCGAAAGGCGTTAAAGAGAACGAAACGGCGCACGAATCGAACTTCACGATGCGATTTGTTGCGTCTGTCTCCGCCGGCCATGCGCACGAATCAATTGAAATTGAATCGTGAAGATGTTCAAGCGGTGAATTGAAAAGCGCACGAATCCCTTAAAATGATTTTTTAAATTAAATATTCCAAACAATTGAAATTGAATCGTTTTGCCGACCCCTACCTATCTCTGCTATGCTCTCTCTTCAAATCTTGTAATTAACTAATCAAGTCTTATCCCAATCAAAAAAAAAAAAGCTAATCAAGTCTTATGATGCCAATTCTTTTACGCTCCAAGGTTTTCAATTGTCAGTGCGAACATGATGATGTAAATGTAAACGCATACAATTTCACATATCATTGCAAATAATACAAAAAGATACAATCAATCACCGTTGTCTACCATTTCCAACCTTCATAAAGATGGTTTATATTTGATCTGGAATGGTATAGGGGGTTTCCCCTGTTTCATAGTATCCAAATGTGTAGGATCCAAAATAGCAGAAGATCAGGATTTTTTTTTGGTGATGTGGTGGAATATACATATATCATCTTGAACAGCAGGACCCTATACTCCAGCTTTTCTCGACATCATTCTTGACAAGGCTGATGCGGTTGACAGACAATTCGCCCTTATGTGAATCAGAATTGAGTACTTTGCGACTGACATTGATGTATATATTTCTTATGACAGCATCAAAAGCTGCCGTGACATTTGTGGAGTCCAGTGCAGATGTCTCCATGAAGAACAACCCTTCTTGTTCCGCTAGCTCCTTGCCTTCCTCTATGCTCACTTCTCTGAGGCTCTCAAGATCGCATTTGTTTCCTACTAGCATTGTAGCTATTTTCGTATCAGAGTGAGCTGCACCCAACCAACAATGTTCATTATTAACCAATTAAACGAGGCAGAGACAGGGACTTGAAGCAAGCAACATAAACTCAAAGTTGCATAAAAGAACAGAATATGAATTACCCATGAAATTTCCAAATATGACTTGGAAAACCCAATGAAAATGAGAAGTCACATGGATATAAACACAAACCAGCTCCATTTGGTTCATAGAAAAATAGTGGGATAGAAACAAAATTAGGAGAAAAATATAATTCATATTTGGTTGCCAATGGAAAGTCTTACCAAAAGAAAAGAATTCATTACGAAATTTTCCTTGTCATTTTCTTTCCACCCCATTTTCCATGACCCAAACTCACATAAAAAGACAAGTGCACTTCTAAATCTTTCATATCGGAAACCAAAACAGCCTATCAGAGGTATAAGAAGTAAATCAACAACAATCGCTTCGTATACGCCGAGTCCTTGACAAACAATGTAGCACGATAAACCACTTCACTAGTATACAGTTTCATACTTTTTAGCAGTATATTGTGGTACTGCACAACCACATATAATGAACAGCATCTCATACGATACATACAGTTGACCAGAAACTGCTACATTTCAATACAGGTCAAAGACGAATCAAAATATTTCAAAAAAAAAAAAAAAAAACCAATCAAGCTACTGCTATATAATTTAGCTTGAGACCAATGCATAAAGCCACTCAAGTTCTCAGCTTCCCTAAAATAAATCACTTTTCATAAAACTGCATTGCATTCAATTCCACCTATTAACAAAAACCTAGCCCTAACCAAGCCAATCAGTAATCAGTTTCCAACAGATCAAAAATCAAAAACCCTAATGAACAACAAAATAGGCAATCTTACTGCCCAGCTCATCAAGCCACCTCTTGACACTCTCAAAAGTGGCTCTCCTAGTAATATCATAAACCACCAGCGCACCGACGGCTCCACGATAGTAAGCAGAAGTGACGGCCCTGAAGCGTTCCTGACCAGCCGTATCCCAGATCTGAGCCTTCACCTCCTTCCCATCGATAATCACCTCCTGCGTCTGAAACTCGACTCCAATCGTCGCCTTCGAGTTCGGATCAAACTCGTCCCTTGAGAATCTCCACAGAAGGTTCGATTTCCCGACTGCAGAGTCACCGATGACAACGATTTTGAACAAGTACTCGCCGCCACCGTCGTCCTCCATTCAACCGGTTTCTTGTCTCGAAGTGCTCAGCGGTGGGTTTTTAGAGGGTGTTTGGGACGCGGTGGAGAGGGTTGACGATGGCGAGAAAGTGCGCAGAGACTAAGAGGAGAGAGAGAGAGAGAGTGCTGGTCCAGTTTGGAAGTGCGTAATTGGCGGGATGAAGAAGATGACGCGACAGCTTTGACCAAAACGTTCACACCCTCGTCTGAATGGAGTTGACCAAAATATATGACGAGGATATCGATTCTAAGAGCATCCCCACCATGGTTTTTTTTAGCATAAAAAGTGAGCATGAGAGATGATCAAAAAAATCATGCATCCCCATCATGGTTTTTTTGATCATAAAAAAAAGCATCACATGGTTTTTTGTAAAAATGAGCATCTCATGCTCATTTTTTGTGTTTTGAGCATGAGAAAGAGCCAATCGCAACGAATATATCTTTCTAAATTACAAATTAAAAAAAATCAAAATAAATACCAATATTCATAATTTTTTGAGCTCTATAAAACGATATACACTTTGATATATTTTTATTAATCTTAACATCTATGAGCTATAATTTATGTAGTGATGAGAGAGATTGATGATAAACTTTTTTTTGGATCATGGTGGGGTGCATATGATTGAAAAAACCATGAGGGATGATTAGATGAGAGAGAAAAAGGATGAGAGAGATGGATAATATGATTTTTTTTATCATGGTGGGGATGCTCTAAGCTTCTTTTGAACCGGTAGGCTTTCACGGCCCATCACCTGAAATGGGCCGAGACACTTAATTTATTTCTCATTTCTACAAAATGATTGGGTATATATGTAGAAGACTAGAACCTGCGAAATGAAAATCTGATCAAAAAGTATTAGAATTTGTTAAGATGCACCAATATTAACTCATCTTATTTTATCAAAAAAATAATATTAACTCATCTTATGTTTGCATATGATACTATTTTCTTTGATTAAAGCACTCCTCTCTAATGCTTGGCATCTAAAAAATGCTTTGACTTCTCATGAAAATTTATCTGGTCCAATCAAAAAAAAAATTTATCTGGTCTAAAGATAAATTTTGTTAAATCAAAGATAGTTTTGAGTAAGAATGCGGATGCTAGCTGTAGGAAAAATATGTTTTTTTTTGATAGAGCTATGTGTGATGTTCTTGAAGTGACTCAAGGTGCCTAATCATAACAAATATCTTAGCTTACCATTGTGGTTTGCACAGAAAAGGACAAAAGCCTCCATCAAAAAAAAAAAAGAAGAAGGACAAAGCCTTTCAATATATTAAAGATTAAATATGGAAGAAGATTGTAGGTTTCAAAAGTAGAAGGAAAAGAGAGAGAGTGTTCAATTGAGAACACCCTTCAGAAATGAGTAAGTGAGTACAACCAATCACAACGCGTCACGTGTCTCATTAAACTCCCCGTGCTTTGTGGGCACGCCACGTGTCCCACTACCAAAATCCATCAAAAGCAAACAGTAAAAAGCAAACAGTAAAATCCCACTACCTTTAAATCTCAACCATTGGATCAACAAGATCAATGGTCCAGATTTGTCCCTACGTCCTCATTTCTAGAGGCGTCCTCAACCGAACGCCCCCTATATATTATGCTAGAAGTTCTTATGTTACAAAATTATCAAGGAACGGAATAATATAAAATTACTAGTGGAAACAGAAGGCAGGAGTGTACACTATGTTTGTTTGTTTTTTTGATTGAGTGTCAGATGTTAGAAATTAGATGTTAGGATGAGGGCTTGAACCTGGGCGCTTTGGCACCAGGCGGACGTGCTTTACGACTAGTCATACCCTTTGGCCTCAGGAGTATACGCTATGTAAGCAAATAGTTAATGTATAAAAGCAAAAAAGATGAAGGTATGGTTTTTTCAAGATTTCAATTTGTTTAATGATGTTCTTCTTGCTAAACAAATTTCCAGAATCTATACACAAATTATAAGGTGAATTAATTTACATGACACATGGAATATACCCTTATGGAAACCTAATGCTAATGATTTGTTTTTTTACTAAATCAGCTTATATGGTAATGAAAAATGAAGCTAATCAATAGTATATTGATATGGAGACCTTGACACGAGGCCAGTAACGACTGGTTGTGTATTTCACATGGGCTCTATAAAGGTTGACCTCCATTTATTATTGCCTATGTTTATTGAGCTTTGTATTCAGTTGGATTATTTCAGTATTATAGTAGTTTGGATCAATGTTTTTTTGGCTGAAAAAGGATGCAGTTGGGAAAGGTTCAGTTTGAATCAAAACTGAGTTTTCATGTCAGTGTCGTGCGACGTCGTTTGGTGTGATATGCAAGTAGAGCGCGAAGCACGTGACTGGCACGTGCTAGTCGTTATTTTCGTTGGTCCAGCTGGCTAAAGGAACGTCGTCGTTTTGCTGCTACCTTATAAGCCTGAGTCCGAGCGCCTGGTGAACTCAATTCGTCTTCTTCGCAAAGCTAGGGTTTCCAGAGAGATTTGAGGTTTTCCGTTCTTGCAGAAATTAGCTAGCGAAATTCGTTTAATTGATTCATTGTAACATCGTCAAACAGTCTGTAAGTGTAATTCGTTCAAGGCTCAATAAAACGGTCTCATTTGGTTCCTGGAGTAGGCACAGGAGGTGCCGAACCAGGGTAAACGATTGTGTCGTTCTTTTTCGATTCGTATTATTCTCGTTGTTGCTTCGATCAGTCCGCACACAACTCTTACAATTGGTATCAGAGCCGAGGCAGCAATGATGGGTCCAATGAAGATCGAGATTGACCGGTTTGATGGGAAGGGCGACTTCAGTCTCTGGCGTCAACGAATGTGAGCAATTCTTATTCAAATGAAGGTCGTGAAGGCTCTGGATGGGGAGAAGGACTTTCCGGCGACGATGACGCATGATGAGATTGATGAAGCAAAGGAACTGACCTACAACACCATTATTCTCCACTTGGGTGATAAAGTTCTTCGAGAGGGGGCGAAGGAGAAGACATCAACGAAGGTGTGACTGAAGTTGGAGTCTCTAAACATGACCAAATCCCTCACAAACAAAGTCTACCTTAAAGGTAAATTGTTTGGTTTCAAGATAAGTGAGGATAAAGACCTTGATGATAGCTTAGATGAATTCCCCAAAATTATTCTTGATCTAGAAAATCTGGAAGTCAAGATTGATGATGAAGATCAGGTTATAATGATCCTCAATGACATGCCTTCATCATATCATTCATTTGTGGAGACCATGAAGTATGCAAGGGAGTCTTTGTCTTTGGAGGAGGTGATATCTGCTTTGAAGTCAAAGAAAATAGAAGGGAGTGCTTCAAGTTCAGCTGCTGAAGGCTTAAGTATCCAGAGGAAATTTGACAAAAAGAGTTTCAAGAAGAAGGCACAAAAGGGAAGCTTTAAACTCAAGGTTCAACACAGTCCTCCTCAACAAAATGGAGCCAAGAAACTGAAGTGTTTCTTCTGTCACAAGGAGGGACATTTCAGAAGAGATTGCCCTGAGAGGAAGAAGCAGAAATTCCAAAAGGTTGATAAGGCTGAAGCTGCTTGTGTGGAAGAGGGCTATGAGAGTGCTGATGTGCTGGTGGTGACAGAGGTTGATACTACACAAGGGTGGATCATGGACAGTGGCTGCTCCTATCATATGACACCAAATAAGGCCTGGTTTCAAGATCTCAGACCTATGAATGGAGGGATGGTCCTGCTGGGAAATGACAAGGCATGTAGAATGCAAGGTGCTGGAACTGTCAAGCTCAACTTATCTGGTGGCCAGGTAATAGCTCTCCATGATGTATGGTATGTACCTGAACTTAAACGCAATTTAATTTCTCTAGGTACTTTAGATAAACTTGGTTATGTGTTTAAGGCTGAGAAAGGGGTGATGAAAATCTCTTTGGGATCTATGGCTGTGATGAAAGGAAGAAGGGCAAATGGTGTGTATGTATTAATGGGAAACAATGTAGTTGGTTCAGTTGATATTGTATCTGATAAGGAGGATGGGAATGTGAAACTGTGGCATTTAAGATTGGGTCATGTTAGTGAATTGGGTCTGAAGAAGTTATATGAATCTGGTTGTGTTCGTAATCAAATTCTTGGGAAGTTGGATTTCTGTGAGAACTGTATTCTTGGCAAATCAAGCAAGGTCAGTTTTAGTAAAGGAGTACATAGGACTTCAGATAAGATAGAGTATATCCATTCTGATCTTTGGGGGCCATCTAGAGTTCCATCGCATGGTGGGATGAGGTATTTTGTTACATTTATTGATGACTACACAAGAAGAGTCTGGGTGTATATCTTGAAGTTGAAGTCTGATGTGCTGGAAACTTTCAAGGAATGGAAGACATTGGTTGAGAATCAAACTAGAAAAAGGATTCAGAGATTAAGGACTGACAATGGATTGGAGTATCTATCTATAGAGTTTATAAATTTATGTAAGTCTGTTGGGATATCTAAACATCACACTGTTGTTGGTACACATCAGCAAAATGGACTTGCTGCGAGGTATAACAGAACAATACTAGAGAGGGTCAGATGTATGTTGATCCAGGTAGGGTTACCTAAAATGTTCTGTGATGAGTCAGTTACCACAGCTTTCTACCTGATAAACAGATGCGCATCTTCTGCTATCAGTTTCAAGACACCAATGCAGATGTGGTCTGACCATGAAGAATACTACCAAAGGCTTAAGGTGTTTGGTTGTGCAGCCTATGCACATATAAAGCAAGACAAGCTGGGACCAAGAGCCATTAAGTGCATATTTCTGGGTTATCGTGAAGGAGTCAAGGGCTACAAGTTATGGTGTTTAGATAAGGAAGGGGGAAAATCCATAATCAGCAGAGATGTTACATTCAATGAGGACATTTTTCCTTATAAGAATCATGGTGAAGACCAGACTGTGATACATGGGAATAATGGGACAATGAACAGTAACAACAAGAGCTTATTGATTGAGGTGGAGCCTCAAGAGACAACAGAAGAAGATATTGCAGGTCAGTAAGGAGAAATTACCAACCAGGATGATGAGAATAATGATGTTCAAGCTGAAGAACAGAATACCCAACAGGCAGACCTAAGTGACTACATGTTGGCAAGGGATAGACAAAGGAGAGCACCAAAGCCTAACCCAAGACTGATAATGGATAATATGGTGGCTTTTGCCTTCAATATTACTGCAGAGATGATAGATAGTGAGCCTACTTTTTATCCGCAATCCATATCATCAGTTTATAAGGAACTATGGATCCAAGCAATGAATGAGGAAATGGATTCCCTAATGAAGAATGAGACTTGGGATCTTGTGGATAGACCAAAAGGGCAGAAACTAGTGGGCAGCAAGTCGATATTCAAGAGTAAAGAAAGCATACCAGGAGTTGAGAAGCCAAGGCTGAAAGCAAGGCTTGTAGCGAAGGGTTTTACTCAGCAAGAAGGTGTGGATTTCACTGAAATATTCAGTCCAATGGTGAAGCAAAGCTCAATAAGAGTGATGTTATCAATAGTTGCAACATTTGATTTGGAATTAGAATAGTTGGATGTTAAGATATTATTAACCCTTTTATAGTTATCAAGTTATATGTTTTAGGGGTCAAATTGTAGTCAAAACAATTTATAAACCTTGGTAAGCCAATGGTCGATCCAAGGAACAACGTGTGTGAATACTAGCTAACAAGTGACCTATTCAGCTATTCCAAGCAATTAAAGGTTTTGGTATGAAACAAATAGCAGAAATTAAATGCAGAAAAATAAAGAAGGTTTGATTTGATCATAGAAAGAATCCAAGGATCAAACTTCACCGGTGCCAACCCACAATCATGCAACAATATCACGTAAATTCATCATGCTATCGAATATGGAAATAAACCAAAAAAATACTAGACAAGCCGCTCATCCACAGATCATTGTCTAGATTAATCTCAATCGTTGAACGCCGCCCATCCACGGATTATCAACGATTTTGATTAGTTAAGCTTAGGATTTTTCAGACAAAAGTCAACTTTCCTAATAATTCATGTACTACCATTGTAGCTAACATGACCTAATATCAATTTCATATGATCTGGTTAATACCTAGGACACATTCATCTTTTGATAATTAACCTAAATACGCTCTAGCATACAAACATCTCATTCAATGTAAAACTTGCAAGAACGATAAAATTAAGCACAATAAAAATGAATATTCGAATTGCATTAATGAAAAACGTTCAATTGATCACACGAAGAGTTAGGTACTTGGCACGGGATCCGTAGGATCCCAGAATGAAGAAGACTACTCACTATTCATGGCAAGTTAACCAAAAATAGTGTAGAAATAGAAATTAAGGACGAGAAAACCGTGTAGACGATGTAGCTCGTTCAATCCTCAATCTCTCGCGATGTGGTGCTCTGTCTTCTTCTCCAAGTTAGGGTTCTCCAAAGTCAAGCTCTAAAAACTCTCGTATCTTCCACACTGGTGTAAGTCAGCCGATCCTCTCTTTATAGCTCACCCAAAAGAGCCAAAAGCCCAAAAAATGATTTTTGGAAATAAGTCCAAAAATCCTGCCTTTAACGGGGTTGAGTGAAAATATTCCAGCCGGTCGGCTGGTTTTGGTCTTCACGAGGCTGCTTCAAACTGAGTAGCTTAGCCGGGTGGTTCAGCTCCCCAGCCGGCCGGTTTGGCCTAGATTCGTTTGCTCGAACTCTCTGACCCCTGGAACCAGGCGGTTGAGCTGTGTATAGTGGTTTGAGCCGGCCAGTTCCAGACCTCAGCCGCTTCCTCTCTTCTGGTTTCTTCTCCAGCCGGTCAGCTGGTTTTGGGCCAATTCGTCCAGCCGGTCGGCTGGACTTCCCTTGTGTGCGTTTTCGCCCCAAAAGCTTGGTTTTCTTTGAGTCTTGGTCTTAGGCTATGGTTTTGATGGATAGCTGCTTTTAACTTGAAACGCTCAAGAAAATACATCAAATAATGACAATTTACCTGGAGAACGAGTGATATCCTTCATTGTTTGGAGCATATAACTAGTCAAAATATCGACTGATCAAAACACTCCACACTTAGGATTTGTTCGTCCCGAACAAATGTCGAACAAATGGCAGAATAAATGTACAAGTCCATGTGAGGCTCAACAACCATATGTTTCTAAGCTACACACTCAAGTGTTATGTGATCAATCCTAACTAAAATAAAAATCGTAACTCACTGTCGTAGAGGACACGAATGCATTTAGCATATGCATCAAGCCTTTAAACCCCTAGGCTGCCCTAGTAGGACGAGTATAGTCTCGTGAAGGTTTTCAGGAATGGGACTACCTACAAATCCCCTTGTACAACTAACTAACGTGTATGCATGAAATGATGCTCAACGAGTCATAGTAAAGTCATGTCATACCTCGGATTCACCATGTTACCTCGACTTCAAGTCAAACATCTTCATCAAAGTTGCCAGACAATCATAGATTAAACGAGTCATGCATTCAAACGGTCAGTACACATGGCTAGCAAGCGACTAATCACATCTTCCAAATAGTTCTATAGCAACGTAATAAGAACATGAATAGTTACACAAGACATGCTCGCCATTCACCTATGCTATCTAGCGATAGTCCACGGGCTCTTGGCGCAAAGTTCATTCTCAAGTTCCAAGGACTAGGCAATGACCCATAAGAGAAGAGGAGCCTGGCTTGAGAATTTTCTGAAAAATAGTACGAAAATCACATCAAAATTTTAGTGCTAGCACGAGGATCATCTTTTAGTTTCCAGTACATGAATTCTCAAAACAAGTCATGACTGCACGCAATGAAAAGGTGGAAATACACTACATCAAGCAAAAGGGGGCAGAAATTTTCATATTTTTTTTCATACACAAGTTGTGACTTTTCTCACTTTGCCCTTGGTATTTTTTTTTCTTCAAAAACAACTATGTTTGGGGTTAATTTTTCACCATCTTTTTAAAATACAGAACTTTGTTCTTGATTTGGGGGCCTGTTTTCGCCCTTCTTTTGACTATTTTTTTCTAACTCCACACTTAAAACTTGACATAGTGTATGAATAAATGCGTGTGCATGCAAATCACAACAAATATAGAGAAACACATACTAGTACTAAGGTCACCTAGAAAAAGAGATGCAATTTAAGTTTTTGACATTTTGTACCGGTGCCTACTAATATCAAGTCTCAAACATGCTTCAAGAAATACGTAAAACGCGTGATACTGACACGAGAGAATACACACACGAATAAAACTATTTCAAGTCCTAGACTTCGAATCCAAAAGAATGACAATCAATCAAGAAGTATCGTAGAAAAACGAGCATTTCAATCGCAATACATAGACAGTTGAGCATATGCAAGAGTGAATGTGTGATATGCGATGGGTGTGACTATGCGCTGCCCACTCCACACTTAAAAATGAGCTTAGTCCCTTGACGCGCGTCGTTTGACGCGTCAAACTTAATATTTATAATCCTGCTAGTAGGCTAGTGTAGCGGCAAGCAGGGTCGAACCCAAGAGAGCTGGTTGTTAAAGTTGTATCTGAAAACAAATAAAGAAAAGGGGGATTTTAGCAGTGAGAGTGCAAAAGAGAAAAACACAAAGAAGGTTTCAATCAGAGAAGATATTCAGCTTAGAGTTTCTATTGTGACATGTTTATCATAGATATCTAATGATCAAATCTTATATTTCTAAGTGTGGAACCTAAAGTATCCCGACAAAGGTGATACCTAAAGTATTCCGACAAAGGTGATACACCACAATCTAACCCGACAAAGGTGTTAGACTTCTAGTTCTTTCCTAAACACAATAATCCGACAAAGGTATTATTGGGCCTAGGTGTTACGATCTACCTTTACGACAAAGTTTTCAGTAGATATTAACGATAAGAATTAATTGTTTGATTAAGCTTTGTGACAAAGTTTCCACTTAACCTCGCAAATTAATTCATGGGATGAACACAAAACTAAAGAAACATAAAATTGCATTAAGAACCGAATCTCAAAACATAGTCACAATATGCGAAACCCTAAACTGAATTAAGAGTTTAGCTATACATAATGGAAATAAAACGCATAATGAGAAGTAGGAAAATCTCTTCTCTCTTCGAAAGCTTCGCCTTCTCGTCCAGAGCCGTCTAGAACGATTGATGATGGAAACCCTAACCCAAACCTTTTATTTATAGCAAAACTGGGTTTCTAAGTCTGTTTTTGGCCTGGATTTCCAAATTTTGGGCTTGCCGACATCATCAAAACGTGTTGCTGACGTCATCGGGCGCGCCCAGCATTGACGTTAGCGCCGCGCCCAGAGTTGACGTTAGCAATGCGCTAATGTCTTCCTTGGGCGTGGTCTTCACTGTTTCCCGACTTCGACTCTTGATTTGACCATTCAAATGACCTCGGCTGGTCTCAGTGTGAACCAGAGAGTTGTAGGGAAATGAGTCAGCTACGTATCAGCATGTAGCTCGTATTTTTCATCACTCCTTCGAACCTCCGAAGGTCTGATCTGCCAATGTGGTGTTTTTGGCATGAAATGCCGTCTTTTATGCGTGTTTCCTCCTAGAGCTTCCGAAACACCTAAAATGCAAAACCATACTAAAAAGTAAATGTTCGCATATAAAAGTGTCGAAATAAATGGGATTAATTGATTCGACGAGTCGTATAAATACGACTCATCAGACCACCCCACACTTAAACTTGTTCGTCCCGAACAAGAACAAGTCACAGAAGGAAAACAAATACAACACCACAATTTCTTCGACGTCTCGGATACATGCACATGAATTTGAGTTGCTAGTTTAGATTTAGCTTTTCTATGCATAACTCAATCGTTACTCAAATCATCATGCTCAACATAGAATTAACTTGATACATGTTACCTTTGAGCTGAAATTCAAATGACTTCGGATGAGTGGGAGATAGTTCTCTTCAAACCCATGATCTGCATTCGCTGTCCCGAACTCTGGCTATATGGTTACACTTCATTGCTTCTTCTGGCACGTGATTCATTCGAGCTTCAAGATATTTGAGCTTTCTTTCTTCTTTTGTTGGACAGCTTTTGATGTAGTGACTTTCTTTGGCCTTTGGCTCTTGTGTAGGAATGATGCACTTCACTTTTCTTTGAGTAAACCTCACAACTTGGCTGATTTTTTCTTGAGCTTTGCTCCTTTATTGTGAATAGCTTGTCCTTTTTTCCTTTTTCTTCTGAAGGAGGTCCAATCATCGCCCGCGAGCATATGGAAATACCTCCCGATCTTTCTCATCCTCGCCCTTTTTGACGCGAGTCAAGATGAGGGTCACTCACCTCTTCCCGATTACTTCGGACCAGAGATAGGACGGTCTGTTTTCCCGTCCCGCCTACTCACATAAATGCTGCAGCGGCGGAGCACACTCTGAACCATATCGTGTCGAAGTGCTAGTCTCCACTAAATCCGTACAACCATATAAATGGAAATCCGGTCCTTTGAATGCTTCGTCAAGTCTCTTTAGAAATTTTCTATCAACTCCACATCCCTGTTTATCTCAACTCAAAAGACACGTAGTGGGTAAAATTCACATGTGAAAGCACAATTCAGATTTCACGAGAGAAATACAATATAATCAGCATCATCTATTTCACATCATCAACATTCAATACTGCATATCCAGGAAATAGAGAGAAATTCCATACTTTTCAACCTTTTTTCAAAAGGAAACGTGCTGACACAGTGCAATATGTAAGAAAAATAAATATGCTGACACAACTGACTGACTCTCCCACCCCACACTTTTGAACCAAGCCGTGTCCTCACAGTACGACTTATGCTCAAAGACATAACAATGCAAGACACACAAACATATGGAAAAAGTAAAAAGAGAATAAACGTGAACAGGCACTCCCCTCGTTTCGTCGCTTGATGGTGAGAATTTTGGTCAAACGAGTCGGTCAACGTTGGTCAATGGTCCACTGCGCCAAGTGTAGACGTTAGGGGCGCGGTCAACTCTTAATGTCTTTGTTCGGCGCGGCACTAATGTTGCATGTGGGCGCGCCTCTAATGTTAATGCTCGGCGCAATCCGCACTGAGTTAGACCCGTTTCCTGCATGAAAAACATCTCTTTTCCCAAAAGACAATGAAAAAAACATGACTCAAGACTCAAACAAACATAAACGACATAAAAAATGAAAAAACTCAAAAACTTTTCCGGGCTGCCTCCCTGCGAGCGCCTTTGTTTTACGTCGTTGGCTCGACGATACCTCATTGGGAATCACAAGTTAGGATCCCATGGGTGTGTGAGGTCAAACTTTGCCGCATCTACTCTTTCATTCTGCTCATAGCTCTCATCGAGTGGTGCTCTCGTGTCTCTCCATCCTGGTTTCCATCCAAATGTGTCATGTCCCCGTGGCTTCCTCATATATGGACGGTCGGCATCCTCGTAAATATGGAAGTTCGATGTCTTGCCAGCAAACGCAAGAGACAACAAGCATGTTTCCATGTCAATCTTGGTATTTGTGGTAAAAAGGAATGGTCGTCCAAAGATAAGTGTTGGAGGATCGTTATCTCTAGCATCTCCCATCTGCAAAACATAAGAGTCTGCAGGAACCACAAGATCTCCAACATGGAGTATTAGATCCTCAAGTAAACCTACAGGACGAATGCATGATTTATCTCCTAACTCTACCAACGGTTTAGGAGTTTTAATGGTCCTAGTCTCAGCGAACAGTACAGAGAATATGGCATAGCATTAATAACAGCACCCAAATCGGTTAAATAGTGGTGTATGAGAGTCTCACCAACAACACAGGTGATTGTGAAGGCACCTGGATCCTTACACTTTTCAGGTGGTGCTTCTTGACTCGTAGTATGTGGTTGTTCCACTGTTGACTTTTTCGGCTCATGCTTCGCCTCCAACTCGTCTCCTAGCTTATCATTACCGATCACATGGTCATCATGAGCTCTTACCTGCATAGAAAATGAAAGCGGGGCGTTAGAATTCGAAAATAAATTTTCACCTACCAAGAGGGTCGCGTCTACAGGGCATATTATATTGTCGCGCCCAGCCTTAATCTCTTCTTCGAGCGCACCGTTAAACTCCTCTTCGGACGCGAGACACACGGCCTCCGACGTGTTTTCTTCATTTTCTGCCTCCGGTTCGTCTATCATGGCCAATGTGCTGATGTTCCCTCCCGGATTAGGCACTGTCTGCGACATTAGGGTTGTGACGGAGGTGTTGCATGTGATGTCGTGCACGATCTGCACTAAATCAGCTTCTACTGTCTTTGACTTATCATCCGTTTTGTGCATCTGACCCAGTCTCGATCTCTGTGCCATATCATCTATCAGGTCCCATATATCATAAATGTGTAAATTCATTACTGAAACTCTTGCTGCAGCATCAAGCATAGAACGCTCTAGTGGAATCATCCCATCAAGAAAGCTCTCAATAAGAAATAAATCTGTTAATCCATGGTGTGGACAGCTTCCCTCAAGGTCATCGAAGCGCAAATAGTACTCATATAATGTTTCGCTCTGGAATTGCTCAATGGTAGAAATTTTCTCGCGAATTTCAAATCGAAAGGATGGCGGAGAAAACTTCTTTAGGAATCGGGCTCGTAGATCCACATAATTACTTTCATAATCTGGAGATGATGAGTAATACCAAGATCTTGCGGAGTTAGTTAAAGAAAATAAAAATATTTTTAACTTAAACCTCTCAAATGATTCTTCTTTAGGCTTTATGCGGCAACAGACGGAGTGAAACGTTTTTACATGTGTCACATGGTCTTCTCCAATGGCACCTCCAAATTTGGGGAGACGCCGAATCATCCAACACTTCACCTCGCTGCTATCATCTTTCTCATCGTCACAAGTTGTTCCGCTATAATAGGATGACATAGTGAATCACAAAAAACTGAGAAAACAAAATACTGGAAATAAATAAAAGAAACAACTTTAGCGAAGCGCAGCTCCCCGGCAACGGGTCAAACTTAATATTTATAATCTCCTGCTAGTAGGCTAGTGTAGCGACAAGCAGGGTCGAACCCAAGAGAGCTGGTTGTTAAAGTTGTATCTGAAAACAAATAAAGAAAGGGGGGATTTTAGCAGTGAGAGTACAAAAGTGAAGTCCCCGAAGAGGCCTAGTTTAACGTTTTGGCGAGACTCAGCAAAGCGCCCCATATAAATCACTCGTGAGAAGTCCTTTGCAAGGATCTCTTCTCACGGGGCCTTCAAAAGAGAGAGGTTTTAATCCACCTTCAAATCCCATTGAAATTTACGTCTGTCAAGAATGATATGGACGTTAAGTAGAGCATACATTCCCTTCAAGAATTCGAATCCCATGACCAAACGACAGTTTTAAGATGTAAGGAAAGAACTGTCGAAACTTGTCTGGAGGCGGTGCAGCAAGATATGCATCTTCAAAGCCAACTCCAGCAAGAATAATTCCCGTATACTCTATAGCCAGGAACTCACGTTCCCATACTTCAAAATTTCTCTTCACTATCACATTGATATGTATGCGAGGATCCTCTGTAATCGAGCTCAGGTACACATCAACAAAGTCTTCATATCTATGATCCTTTAATGGCTCTTCAGTGTCAAGAGAAACTGGTGGAATGATGATCTCTTCTGCCTGCACATGTAAATGACCTTGAGATGCGCTCGTAGGGGAGGGCGATGCATCTTCATGTTCTGAGACGTCTTCAGTACAAGAGTCATCATCCTCCGACTCAGTGTAAGCCTTGGAAACCATTCTCAATGCCTCGAAACCATCCTCATAAACAAGTTGTTCTGGTTTAGAGAATATTTTTATCCCGATCATCTTCCGCGTGGATTGGAAATAGAATTGAAGATGTATGTGATCCATAGACTTGAACTTCTTGATGATTGGCCATCACCATCTCGATGTCCTCATCTCTGCATTCATTGGTGGTTGCTTTGTCTTGTTGCTCTAACCGGTCCTTCAATATTTTCTGTCTGACTGCGAGTTGCTCTATTGACCTCTCTACCCCCTGAAGTCGCCTATCTTACTCTGCCATGAAACTAGTCAGCAGAGACTCTATACGTGATGATTCTCCAGTGTTCTGAGGTTGCTACTGCTGTGACTGGTTCTGGTAGTGCACATAATAACGGTCATCTTGATAATAGTGTTCATCATAAAGCTAGTGTTGATTGCCTTCCCAATTCGTGTCGTATGAATATGTCTCATAATATGGCTCTTCCCTTGGGTAGGCGTCTCGATGACCAAAAGAAAGCATCCTCGCAACATTCAAAATAAAAGTGATTAGTGAAGTGAAGAAGTATATAGAGTATGCACAAAGAAGTATAAAAAGGTGGAATAGTCTGAACTACACACGTTAAATCTAATATCACACTAAGCGCAGCTCCCCGGCAACGGCGCCATTTCGACAAGCGTATTTTTAACCCTTTATAGTTGTCAAGTTATATGTTTTAGGGGTCAAATTGTAGTAAAACAATTTATAAACCTTTGTAAGCCAAGGGTCGATCCAAGGAACAACGTGTGTGAATACTAGCTAACAAGTGATCTATTCAGCTATTCCAAACAAATAACGGTTTTGGTGTGAAACAAATAGCAGAAATTAAATACAGAAAAATAAAGAAGGTTTGATTTGATCAGAGAAAGAATCCCACGATCAAACTTCACCCGTGTCAACCCACAAATCATGCAACAATATCGCGTAAATTCATTATGCTATCGAATATGGAAATAAACCAAAATTAGACAAGCCGCCCATCCACGGATCATTGTCTAGATTAATCTCAATCGTTGGACGCCGCCCATCCACGGATTATCAACGATTTCGATTAGTTAAGCTTAGGGTTTTTCAGACAAAAGTCAATTTTCCTATTAATTCATGTACCACCATTGTAGCTACCATGACCTAATATCAATTTCATATGATCTGGTTAATACCTAGGACCCATTCATCTTTTGGTAATTAACCTAAATACGTTCTAGCATGCAAACATCCCATTCAATGTAAAATTTGAAAGAACGATAAAATTAAACACAATGAAATTGAATATTCGGATATCATTAATGAAAAATGTTCAATTGATCACACGAAGAGTTGGGTACATGACACGGGATCCGTAGGATCCCAGAATAAAGAAGACACTATTCATGGTAAGTTAACCAAAAATAGTGCAGAAATAGAAATTAAGGACGAGGAAATCGTGTCAACGATGTAGCTCGTTCAATCCTCAATCTCTCGTGATGTGCTCCGTCTTCTTCTCCAAGTTAGGGTTCTCCAAAGTTAAGCTCTAAAAACTCTCGTATCTTCCACACTGGTGTAAGTCAGTCGATCCTCTCTTTATAGCTCACCCAAAAAGGCCAAAAGCCCAAAAAACGATTTTTGGAAATAAGTCAAAAAATCCTGCCTTTAACGGGGTTGAGTGAAAAAATTACAGCCGGTCGGTTGGTTTTGGTCTTCACGAGGCTGCTTCGAACTGAGTAGCTCAGTCGGGTGGTTCAGCTCCCCAACCGACCGGTTCAGCCTAGACTCGTTTGCTCGAACTCTCTGACCCATGGAACCGGGCGGTTGAGCTGTGTATAGTGGTTTGAGCCGGTCGGTTCCAGACCTCAGCCGCTTCCTCTCTTCTAGTTTCTTCTTCAGCCGGTCAGCTGGTTTTGGGCCAATTCGTCCAGCCGGTCGGCTGGACTTCCCTTGTGTGCGTTTTCGCCCCAAAATCTTTGTTTTCTTTGAGTCTTGGTCTTAGGCTATGGTTTTGATGGATAACTGCTTTTAACCTGAAATGCTCAAGAAAAGACATCAAATAATGACAATTTTTCGGGAGAACGAGTGTTATTCTTCATCATATGGAGCATATAACTAGTTAAAATATCGACTGATCACTTTTCTACATGGGAAATTGGATGAAATTATCTACATAAGACGCCCTGATGGCTTTGTAGTTGGAAACAAAGAAGAAAAGGTTTGTTTGCTGAAAAAATTATTGTATGGGCTAAAGCAGTCTCCCAGATTATGGTACAAGAGGTTTGATGAGTTTATGATTTCCCAAGGCTACTGCAGGTCCTCTTATGATTGTTGTATTTATGTGAGCAAGGAGGGGTCAGCAGGTGCAAGGGTTTATCTTTTATTATATGTTGATGACATATTGATAGCCAGCAAGAGTATGAAGAAAATATAGAGTTTGAAGGGACAGCTCAGAAAATTCTTGGTATGCAGATTATAAGGGACAAAAAGAAAGGTTATATGTTCTTGAATCAGAAAGACTACATAGAAAAGGTCATCTCAAAGTTTGGAATGAGTTATTCAAAGTCAGTATTAACCACTATGGCTCATCATTTCAAATTACATAAAGGTCAAAGTCCTCAGTCAGATGAAGATGTCAGGCAGATACAGGAGATTACTCCAGTGCAGTTGGGTGTCTGATGTACTCCATGGTTTGTACCAGGCCAGACCTTGCTCACTCAGAGAGTGTTGTGAGCACGTTCATGGCTAATCCGGGGAAGGAGCACTGGCAAGCAGTCATATGGATATTGAGACACCTATATGGCAGTTCAGGAAAGGGCTTGGTGTATGGTGGAGCTGGGAGTGAATCATATATGATTATGGGATATTGTGATTCAGATTATGCAGCTAGCATTGATACAAGGAAGTCTCAGTCAGGCATAGTGTTTACAGTCTTTGGTACTGCTGTGAGTTGGAATGCTACTCTTCAGCCTGTTGTGGACTTGTCCACCGTAGAGGCTGAGTATATTGCCATAACAGAAGCAGTGAAGGAGGCATTACGGTTAAAATGGTTGTTGGGTGAACTGGGATTTGAGCAGAGCAGTGTAAAAGTGTTTTGTGATAATCAAGGAAAGGGCAATTCACTTGTCAAAGCATCAGGTTTTTCATGAAAGGAGTAAGCACATTGATATAAGAATGCATTTTGTGAGGGACATCATTGAATCTGGAGAAGTAAGATTGAGAAGATTGCTACTGAAGAAAATCATGTTGACATGCTAACCAAACCTGTCAAATGGGAGAAGTTCAGGCTGTGCCTGGACTTAATCCAACTAAAGGAATGTTAGTAGCAGGTGAGCCAAATGAGAAAGGATTGGAGTAACAAATGTGAGCTCCAGGTGGAGATTATAAAGGTTGACCTCCATTTGTTATTGCCTATGTTTATTGAGCTTTGTATTCAGTTGGATTATTTCAGTATTGCAGTAGTTTGGATCAGTGTTTTTTGGCTAAAAAAGGATGCATGTGGGAAAGGTTCCGTTTGAATCAAAATGGGTTTTAATGTCAGTGTCGTTCGACGTCGTTTGGTGTGATATGCAAGTAGAGCGCGAAGCACGTGACTGGCACGTGCTAGTCGTTATTTTCGTTGGTCCAGCTGGCTAAAGGAACGTCGTCGTTTTGCTGCTGCCTTAT
The DNA here is from genome assembly GCA_033675395.1 of Rhodiola chrysanthemifolia. NCBI lineage: Eukaryota > Viridiplantae > Streptophyta > Magnoliopsida > Saxifragales > Crassulaceae > Rhodiola > Rhodiola chrysanthemifolia. The sequence goes on from CM066204.1 coordinate 39,621,145, forward strand.
AAGCCTGAGTCCGAGCGCCTGGTGAACTCACTTCGTCTTCTTCGCCAAGCTAGGGTTTCCAGAGAGATTTGGGGTTTTCCATTCTTGCATAAATTAGCTAGTGAAATTCGTTTCATTGATTCATTGTAACATCGTCGAACAGTCTGTAAGTGTAATTCGTTCAAGGCTCAATAAAACGCTCTCATTTGGTTGCTGGAGTAGGCACAGGAGGTGCCGAACCAGGGTAAACGATTGTGTCGTTCTTTTTTTATTCGTATTGTTCTCGTTGTTGCTTCGATCAATCAGCGCACAACTCTAACAGGCTTGGCGGCTATATCCTGGTGTAGCGACAAGCAATCGACAATGTCACTATCAACCACCGAAGTCGAGTTAAAGCAGCAGCACTTACAGCACAAGGTAGACATTATGCATCAGTTATCTCCAGAAACGATGCATAATCCATAACCGATGCATAATCCCTTACACGAAACCGATGCCTAAAGTCCCGACTGTAATAGTAAGAGTACATGATTTATGAGTTATGCGACTCATGGGGGATTCGAAACAGCCATATGATTATCCAATAAAGCTCGACTGTGATAATCAATATGCTATACGACTTATAGAGAATTTAGTGTTTCACGCACGAAGTATGCATATGGAGGTTCACTACCACGTCATTCGGGAGAAGGTACTTGAAGGCAAGATCCAAATGGAGTCAATTAAGACTGATAATCATATGGTACAACACAAAGGCACACGAAGGCAAGATCCTGGACTTGGTCTTTCTTTAGCATCACCAACTGACCTTGTGGGTACAACACGAAGAAAAGATTTCGTCACTATGAGAATTGGCCAAGGTCTTGACCTTGCGGAGAGATTTGGCCCAAAACAAATCCTCCCGAGAAAATTTGGCCTAAGACCTTCATTGCGTCATGAGAATTAAAATTTCAATTTGCAAAACCCTAATCATCCCGACCATGGTTGACCAAGCATTCAAGGCACATTCATGGAACTCGCTAGATTCATGCACCAAGGCCAAAGGACGCGTCAAAGGGGCAATAGACCTATCAATGGTCACAACTTTTGAAGAGAACTCGAGCACTATATAAGAAAGGTCTAGGAGTCTCATTCTCATCATCAAATCACATTTTAGTCGAGTCTATTCTCTTGTATTTTGAGGTTTTTTCCTTGGTCTAGTCGGAGCATTGGCTCTTGGCCCGAGTTCTTCCTTCGACACAATAGGGGTTTGCACATTATCTATTATTTATGCTGAAAATGTTGTCGTCTATCCCACCATATTTCCGAGGTCTTATCAGAATTGGGCATCGTCTTCTTCTTTTTTGGAGACGGAGATGGAAAAAAGCCTTCCAACTGAAGAAATCGGGTCATCAAGTTGTAGTTGCAGACAGGGGCGGAACCAGCCAGATTGGTGGGAATTTTTTTTTAATATATAATATTATATATATGTTTTGAAAATTTTGATCAAACATGTATCTTCAGTCACTATTTTTGTGAGCTTAACCTCCGAATTTCATCTTGGAGTAAACATAAAAGTTATAGTACATTCAATTAGCTTTCTATCCATATAAAGAACATCTTAAGCGGACACCGGATGACGCCTCTATGAGCTTTCGAAGGTTGGCTCGGACCCCCTCGATTTTGGCTAATTTCGATTAATCATCCATCTTTGGTGATTGTTTTTATCAGCTTCACAGTCAAATTTCATCTTTAAGTAAACATGAAAGTTGTAGAGCATTCAATTAGATTTCTATAAATATATGGATCATCTTCAACGGATACCGGATGACGCCTCTATGAGCTTTAGAAGATTGGCTCGGACCCCTCAATTTCGGCAAATTTCAATTAATCATCTATCTTTGGTCGCTATTTTTATCGGCTTAACCTCCGAATTTCATCTTGAGTTAAACATGAAAGTTATAGAACATTCAACTAGCTTTCGATCCATATGTAGATCATCTTCAATGGGCATCGGATGACATCTTTATGAGCTTCAGAAGGTTGGTTGATCATTAGCGGACCTTGTTGTTCGGAAAAAATCGCCGAATCATTAGCAGACCTATATCATTGTTGTTCGAAAAATAAATTTTGGGACCCCCTCGGACGAAGCTCTGGATCCGCCACTGATCCCGCTCGTCCGAGCACACGCCTCTCAACAAAGTCAGTCAAAAATTCGCTCGACCGAGCGATGAGCTCGCCCCTGCATACGATTTTTTTTTGCTGTCACCCCCGACCTCAAATGCTGGGTCCGCCCCTGGTTGCAGATATTAATTTACTACAAAGAAGATATTATACATTTTATTCATTTAATTATAAAGTCTACACTATGTTTTGTAATCAAATAAGTATTAATGGTTTTATCAACAAAAAAAAAAGTATTAATGGTGTTCGAAAAAAGAATATGGTTTCAATATTTCTTTTCATTCGATATATAGGCGCCTAACCGGATGCTTGCATCATTTTTCATATACTCGTGAATGAGCTTTCTTGAACACCCAACAAAATAGAGAGTATCATATAAATATTGTGCATTTTGTCTCTTGGTAGTGTCAAATGTTAATGCATGTATGCTTCATCCTAAAGAGAAGAACAAAAGGTTTTATTTGTTTACTCAAAAGGATGCTTACCTATTAAGTGGCGCCAAAAGTGGATGCATAAAAATAATCACTCTTCAACTTGACACTCAAGACCCATCAAAAAAAAAACTTGACACTCAAGAATTCACTCATGATATATCCGTGAAAGATTCGTGTTCAACAGTCAACACAAATAGATAAGGTGTTCAAATAAAATTCGTGGACAAACAGTAAGAAAACTGTTGATAATTTTCTAATCATGTTTAGTTTTTGAACTCGAGTATTATGATGTGTTCGACAAAATTAACGAAGAAGTTCAATTTAGCATGATAGTTTTCTATTGGCAATAGAATTTCATCTTTGTATGAATGCATATAAGGGCATCTGCACCGTTGAAAAGCCCCACCATCTCCTCACCTAGCACCTCCTTCATTTTAGTTTAAAATAAGCATAGACATGCTCTCTCACATGCTGAAGTAGGAGGTGCTAGAACACCTCCTTCTAAATTTGTGCTTAATTTATGAGAAGTGCTGATTAGAAGGTGATGAAGTTTTTCACCGGTGTAGATGCCCTAAGTAACCAACGTAGAAGAACTTCTCTTTTCATAATGGCAATCACAAACACATATGCCTTTGCAACCCCAAAAAAAAAAACTCCCACCAAATTCTTTCATCAAAACTATTCAAAAGCAATCAGCTTTATATATGTGATGCATTCATCATTCCATCATTGCTCCAAATCATTGAACCACCATCATCATGACACTCCGCACATCCACCATCTTTGATCAACACCAATTGGTATTTGATTCGCTCATTATATATATCGGAACAAATAATTGTAGCAAATCAACTAAAAACCGAGCATAAACATCAATGAAGGCAGCTAAAATTTTCAACGCCAACAAGTCTGCCTCCTTTGGCTGCTGGCAGCGGCAACGCGGGAGGCGCAGAATATGCACCCTGAAGCTTGGAAACCAACGGCGTGGAGTGTTTCTTGGATGCCGTCGTCTTGTGCATTGGAGAGTTGTGACAAGTCCTATTCGACTAGTGAACAAAATCTTAACAAAAATGGCAGTGGACGGAGGACTGGTCGACGCCTGCTACTGCTCAAGTCTTACACTCCTGATCTCTCAAGTGTTCCCTCTCTGCTAATGTCCCTCAGTTACTCCAACTCTATCATAATTTCATAAGCTTCTGTAGTCAAGCTTTATACCATGATAATTGATAAGCTAATGCAAAGCACCACATTTGAACTTCATGCCATAAGGACTCAATTTCAATTATAAAATCATCTTTAGCGAAACAGAGTAGAGAAAATAAACTTCAGGGGCTGGTTTGTAATTTTTGTAAATTGGTAGAGAATAGAAATCATCGCCTTCTCCAGAAAAAAACTTCACCTTCGATTTTCAACCACCAAAAATGGCGACGACGACGACGCTAATGGCCTCCAAAACCCTAATTCTCCAAAACCCTAATCTCCACCACCAACGCAGCTGCCTAAACAACAGCATCCGCCTCCCACAAAACGCCGCGTTTCCCACAAAACTCCGACCTCTCAGTCCCCGCCCAACTCTAAAACCGCTTCGTATTTCCGCTTCATCTTCATCCCAATCTCCGGTCACGAAACCCAACTCAGACGCGGTTCAATCCACAATCACCGACTCGACCCGAACCATATCGGCCTTCGTAGCCCTAGCCGTATCGGCATCGGCCGCAATTTTCACCACCATCCGCCAGCTTGGTCTCAAAATCAAGGGGCTATGCATCGCGCCGACGCCGGAAGAGATGGCCAACTTACAGTCTTTACAGGAGAGCTTGGTGTGTACCGTAGGGCCGATGTTCTTCGCTGCTATACGAAGCCGGCCGAGTGGTGCGCTGAACACGCCGCTGACGGTGGTGGCTGCTGGATTGTCGAAGTGGTTGGATATTTACAGTGGTGTGCTGTTGGTTAGGGTTTTGCTGAGTTGGTTTCCCAACATTCCTTGGGACAGACAGCCGCTTTCGGCAATTAGGGATTTGTGTGATCCGTATTTGAATCTGTTTAGGAATATCATTCCTCCAATTTTCGATACGCTGGATGTGAGCCCGCTGCTGGCTTTCGCTGTTTTGGGAGCTTTGTCATCTCTTCTGAATAACAGCAGAGGAGTCTAAAGAGCTTTGGCATCTCCTCTTGGTGTCTTGCTCTTTTTTTGTTCAAGTAAGTTTCAATCTCTACATCTCCGTTTCTTCATTTTTGGTATTATAAAGATTGAAAAACTTGAATGGATTTTGAGTAAGGAAGTTGATATGATTCTTGCTGGTTTGATGGAGTTACGACTTCTTATGTTTTGTGTTAGTAAGGTTAGGCAAATGTGGCTGTAAATTTGCGGCCTTTTTCCGTGTACATTGATAGCTTTTTGATAGCACATTTGTTGCCAAGTTGAGCATGAACATACTTTCTTGAGGAGTGCAGGCTTGCGGTTTTAGAAGCTAATTGATATGAGCATTGATGATTTTAGTTTCCGAACATCATATATGTTATGGAAGCACAATGACTTTCTTCTGCTGGGCTGACAAAGCTTATCTGATAATGCTGCTGATAACTATGTTTCATATATTGTGTGTGAGGAGCGCTCAAATGAGAACCCTTTTTAATTTTGAGAACTTGAGACCCCAATCTTCACCTTTCAAAATGCAAGATGCATTTTGGTGGGGATCCGTTGTGCATTTTCTAATATGCATTTAATGCAAAGTCAAAGCCACCTTTTTTACTTTGCTTTTTGGACATGTGTCATATGCAGATTCAAAGATGCATCATGATCTAATGGTGATATATGGATTCTCAAGTTCTCGAATTTTTAAGGATTCTCAACCGAGCGCTCCCCGTTTGTGTGCATATCGAATTTCCAGGGATCTTGTGTGTTTGTGACATTCTGAAACAAAGAATCTCTTATTAATTGTTTACCGCCAGTTGAAAGTACATCAAGTGAAACTTGCATGTGTATCTTATTCTAACACTACTATTTGTTAGAAAGCATAGAACATTAGCATACTACTGTATTGTCCTACAGAAGTTGTATATTCTTGGTCAGAGTTTCGTTAGATGTTTGCTATTGGTGATGTACAGTATGAAGCAACATACATAGGCCCTCGAATGGTCTATGCTCATCTTATAGCCTGATGTTCAAAACTTGATTTCTTCGAATCTTTCTTTCCAAAGCCGTTAACTGACATTATTTGCTTATCTAAGGTTTTGCGGAGCCAAGGCTAGTAACTACCGGAGCAGCAACAAACACTTGATACGGATACTCGATGCAGAGAAGATCCAACATCCATCGGAACTGGCCATGGTTTTGGCTGAAATACTATCATTCTTGTACTATTCTAAGCTTGTCAGTGTTGCATTGCAAAGTCTTTACTCAGGACCAGACATGGTAGAAATTAAATGTTGAGCTTTGCAGGAGTTTTAACTGCGTTAAAACAACGGGTAGAAAGAAGATGCTGAATTGAACTTAATATAGCATTACTTGTGTAGGAATGTGTTTCAAGAAATTGTTTAAAAAATCTGATATGAAAATTCTGATACAACGGGTGTCTTCTTGAATTGAGACTCGATCGAAATTAAACTGAATAGAAAAATTAGTAATGGAAAACTAGACTTGATAGTTTGTCAACATGGTGGTGATTAAGTTGGTAGAGCACTTCACTTCCAATAGTAAGGTCAACGGATTCGAATTTCATCGTGACATTTTTTTCCCCAATTTTCTTGAGGTGTGCTTTTCGTACTGTCTCAGTGTGGACGCGTTGTCCTCTCTCGTCAAATCCGCAGGTATGGGTGTGTTTCAAAATTCTAAAGATTATATGTATTCGTGTAGTACTTGGTTTGTACAAGATATTGTAACACAAATCAAAAAAAAAATAGACTTGATGACTTTGTTTAATTACCTGATCATGCTATATGATTTTTTTTTTTTGATAAACCATTAAACCAAACAGGCAACAACAATTTCATGCCAAATAGCCCGGCCCGAATCCGGATTTGTGCATGTCTACCCACCGTGGCACTTTTCTCTTCCACAATTTTATGGAATTTTCCTAGTTTCACCTATGGTGCGGACTCTTCCTACATTCTTCGTGGGTGTTTTCCTCTTTCTCTCTCATTTCCTATTCTTCGTCCTTTGTGGACGTTTGCAGGTACTACCCTCTCGCGGAGGCGTGCTTAAACAGCGCTAAGGTTCTTTCATGGAAGTGTTTATCGATTTGTTAGTTTAAAGTTAGAGGTGCCGATATGACATGCGCTTCATCGAGATAACATACAACTTATGCTCTTACTACTTTTGTAGCATTTGCCTTAAGTGTGTTGCTTGTTCCTCATTTGTCCTCGAGTTCGAGTATAGGAGGATATCGTCAATGAATGTAAAGACAAACTTGTCAAGGAAATTCTGAAAACAATGTTCATCGTCCCCATAAAATGTGCTGGCGCATTTGTGAGTCCAAGAACATAACTAAAAACTCATATTGCCCGTACGGAGCCCAGAAAGCTATATATCTTCGGGGTATCATGCTTCCCTAATTCGTAGCGATGATACCTACAAGGTAAATCAATCTTCCAAAAACATCGAGCTCCCTGCAATTTATCAAATAAGTCATTAATACTGGCAAGGTATATATGCTCCTCAGAGACACGTTGCTCTGCTGACCTTAATTGATGCACAATCTCATTGTTTGTCTCTCTTCTTCATGAATAATACTGGAGCGCTCTAAGGAGATACTACTAGGACAGTCAAAATCCTTGTCTTGCAATTGAGCTTTCAATTCTTTCAGCTGCGCAAGAGTCTGGTTCCGTCCCAGGAACTTAGTTGATGCAAAACTCATAATAAATCTTCTCGAAGTATATCATTGAATTTAAACATAATCGACATAGCTTGGATGTCTGCGTTTAAGTATGAGAATATATGACATCGCCAAATATGTTTGACATCCTTTCTTCAATAACTTATGAGCCATGAATGCCCATATTAAATAGGGAAATGATGGACTAACATCACATATAAAGGTAAACTTCAACAATTAAGTGTCGCATAATAAGTGAACAACTAATTCATGCCCAAAATAATGTCAAAATGAAGCCCATGTTGAGTAAAATCAAGTCGGCAAACATATGATCATCAACTGAAATAGTGAATAAAACAATATATATACTAACTTCACTGTTATCAAACACCAATAGGTATGCACACATCTAAAGAACAACTTCAATTGGAATCGGACAGAAAATGTGTGAAGAAACATATGAATTTCTCCAAAAACTCGTGCCAAACTTCGCCACTTCGTTGCATATATAGGAGTTTTTTTTTGTCCTGTTTTGCAAACTCAATCTCGTTTTTACTTTGTTTTGAACTCAAATATCGACTTTGCCCTGTTTTAAAGAAATCGGTTTGGAGGAACCCGTTTCATTTTTTATAAAAATCGGTTTCTCCCATACCGGATTGCTGACTGTGCACATATTTGGTCCTACGTGGACCGAAAGAAATGTAATTGCGACCACGTGTAAAATCGGTTTCCGCCAAACCGGTTTGACTGGTCAACAACAATTATTTTTGACAAATTTAACTAATTACCACCAATTCAACAAAACAATTCAACTAATTATCACCCAATTCAAATAATTAACACCAAATTCAACACAAACATTTTAACTAATAACTCAATTCAACACAAACATTTCAACTAATTAACACTCAATTCCACCCAATTCAACACAAACAATTCAATTAATTATCACCCAATTCAAATAATTAACACCAAATTCAACACAAACATAATTAGTTGAATTGTTGATTTGAGTGTTAATTAGTTAAAATGTTTGTGTTGAATTTGGTGTTAATTATTTGAATTGGGTGATAATTAGTTGAATTGGGTGGTAATTAGTTAAATTTGTAAAAAATAATTGTTGTTGACCAGTCAAACCGGTTTGGCGGAAACCGGTTTTACACGTGGTCGCAATTACATTTCTTTCGGTCCACGTAGGACCAAATATGTGAACAGTCAGCAATCCGGTTTGGGAGAAATCGGTTTTTATCAAAAATGAAACAAACCGATTTCTTTAAAAACAGGGCAAAGTCGATATTTGAGTTTAAAACAAGGCAAAAATGAGATTGAGTTTGCAAAACAGGGCAAAAAAAAACTCCATATATAGGCTCAAATTGTTTATAGAAGGTTAAAGTGTAATTTAAAATTTATGATTCTAATTAATATTTGGTGCGGAGGAAACAATATAGTTTCTAAGGAAAATGATCCGGTGCAAAGTTAAATTTTTGGTATAAAATACAAACTAATCATAGCCCTTGATCTTGTGATTTGAATGGATGAGATTAAATCTTGATTTTTTGGTATTTTTTTTGGTGACGAATTATAAAATGAAACTAACGGTTTATGTCGTGTTTTCATTTTTCGGCTCGTCTTTTTTATTTTTCGGCTCGAAAAGTGACGAATTATAAAATAATTTTGATAAATTTTATATTTTATACCAAAATTTAACGTTGCACTAGATGTGACCTCTAGTTTCTAATTCTAATTTTAAATTATTGTTGACGATAACTCTCTTAGTTTTTTAAAGATATAATAAACAATAAATAGTATAAACGGTGTGATTTTTAAAAAAAAAAATTATACCTGATTCATTAAATGAGAGCGGACAGGTGTCGAGTTTAGCAGCATTTGCATGCGGTGACGTGGCGTAACTCTACTGGAGGCTCCAGAAGGCGAAGCTCAAGCTTAAGCTTTCGATCCTTTTGAAGAACCGCTCAAACAAAATCCCCAATCATCATCTTATCTTACACAACCCTAACCCTAACCGAAATAAAGTAACGCAATTCCTTCACTTCATTCCTGTCTCTCTCATCCACTCAATCTGCTTCGAGAATCTTCCCACATCCGATTCCGAAACTCTCCTTCCTTGTTTTCCGCATTGTTGTCTAATCAGCAGCTGTTGATCTCCTTCTTGTTCTTCATCCGAATCTTTGCTGCTGCTGCTGCTACCCTTTCAGAATCTGAATTGGTTTCGGTTGATTTTATTCTTTTGATGAAATGGAGTCGTCGGTTGGTGTGCTTCAGAATTCGGACGAGCGGTCCACAGCTGGATTCTCCTTCTGGTACGTTCGTATCAACCTTCACATTCTTAAAACGCTCTCTCTTCCTTTTTTTTTTATTTAGTAAAATTAAGATTCCGATTAATGGATTTCTCTTCTTCTTTTTTTTTGGAAATTAATTGTGCTTCTGTAGATGTTAGTGGTAAGAAATGTTTTTATTGGTGGATTTTGATCGACTGGATATGGATATTGAAGTTCTTGCGTTGCAAAGAATCTACATAACAAGAAACCTGGATTTGATTTGCTTTTTTGGCAAGATTATTCGTATCGAAATCCTTAGATGCTCTTCATACTTGTGCAATATATACAGAACCTTGTGTGCTGTTGTTGCAGAATCCTAAGACAAGCTGGTGAGCAGAGAGTTGTAGCTACGGCCAGAATCTTTTGATTATGATGTTTGAGGTTTCTGTCGGTGGTAGTTTTTGTGGAGTTCATCATGCTTTATTATACCTATGCTGTTCTGGAAGACATGATCTGGTTCATGATCTTCATGTCGGATATAGCTAGGATTTGATAAACTGATCATTATTGATTTTACTATCACTGCTAAGCGCTAGATCTCTTGTGGTCAAGCTATTGGCTCAATTCTCAGATTGTGATTTGAAACAGGATGAATATTAAGATAAAGGGTGTGGAAAGCCAGGTCAATCGGGCAGGAGTGGGAAACAGGAAAGCTGTTGATGTGAAGAATATGATGCAAGGAAAATCAGATCAGGAGGAGTCTAAGAAGAAGCTCTGCATGTGTTCTCCAACCAACCATCCAGGTTCATTTAGGTGTCGCTATCACCGTTCCACTTCAACACAGACAGTGAAACCTGTTCAGCTCGCTGCAAGAGATAATTTGAAACTCAAGAGTATAAATGCCAAACCGAATCCATTGTCGGCTGGTGGTAAACCACCACTCTCCAGGTTTAGCAAGGCACGTGTGGCTGGATCGGAGCTTCCAAGATGACAACATGAACTATTTTCTAGGCAGAGGAATTGGATATGTTTTTTTTTTTTTTAATATCTGATAGTCTGTTTGATGCCGTCTGTTATTAGTTTAGTCTCGAGCTACATGTGAGTTGCTCATGCTTGCAACTAACAGTCTACTTCAGTCTCTCTTGCAAATTCTGTCTGTACTCGATGAATTTGGTTCTCTGGCAACACAATTTTAAGTTGTGTCGATTTTCTTGTGTGCACCTTATCAAGCACTAATTCAAGTTTTTTATAACAAGATAACATCTCACCATTAAAAAGGACTCGTCAAACAAAACAATGTTTCTGCAGTCTACATTACATACACGCTTAAGAATCACTTGGTGATTATGATGCTTGAAGAGCTCGGACTCTTGCAGTTAACTCCCTTACTTGGTTCCTCAAACGATCAGGATTGCAAAAAAAATCAACAAAAACTCGCCTCTGAAGCCCCACCTCTTGTGCATGGTGCTTCGCAATCTGCATTCAATCAAGTAATTAGTCTCAAAGAAGAAATGTTGGAACCAATTCAACAAAACAGTCCATATTTGATAAAACGGCATATAAAGTCTACCGAGTATCTTCTAATCAAACTATGTTCTTATGCATCCTTATGTGTGAACATATACCTCAGTCTTCTTGCATTGTTCGAGTGTCACCTCTTCAACTGCAGCAGACAACTTGACATTCATCTTTTCAATTTCGTCCAGCTCTTTCATCAAAGCCTAATGATTAAAATACAACCAATCAAGTAAAGAGTATTGAAGGAGTGGGAAATGATGAGTCACGAGAAAGTATGAGAGCTATCTTCAAAGAAGTACAGAATTAAATTGTATTTATAACACCTAGGGAATTCCAGAAAGATACAAAAAAATCATTAAAATGGATGGCGGCATACCCGAGGAGTCAATATTGGCTGAGCTGTAGTTGAAGATGCAAAGAGTAGCTGTTGCAAATTTTGAATGAGTGTGCAACTGCAAAGCACATTATAATTAGAAAAATGCGCAATCCATGATTACCTGATTTTATCTGCTAATTCTAAATCAAATGCTTTATTTAATCGGATGTTCATTTAACAATGTAAACCAGGAACCACATGTAAATGACCATGATAAGCTACTTGAGGATAAGATTACTTACAGCTCATTGATAGATCTACTTCGATCCTCTGGAAGCGTATTTTCAAGCTCGGATTGAAGATTTTGTAAGTCTGATTGAAGATCAGATATCTGCTGGACAATGCCAGGAGCAGAAACATACGATGACAACCCAACATGAGCATCTGGTACAATTGGCCAAGGAAAAAAGTGAATGTTTAAATTCTCCAAGGAAACTACACAATCATAGTTATTATTCACGTAATATACAGGAATTACTTGAACGAAGACTCAAAAGGTCTCTTATACTGTGCAAAAAGGTATCCCGATCATCAACGGCTCCCTGTTCTGGTAGGTCGGATGCAGCTTGAATCAGTGCCAGGCAGTGACCCTGCAGTGGATTGCAACTTTTGAAGAACTATACAGCGGACCAGGCCTAGTGGAGGTCAATTTTTTATATCTGAAGATATTATTTAACAGTTATTGCAACTGTAACAAAAACATGATTCTACATTATGACGGTATTGTCATTTGTAACGTCAGTACCAGATTACATGAATAGTTTGTCTACAATAAGGAAAAGATGGACAGGGGACCATTACTCATTCTATAAATGAATCAGGAACCAAAAAATTGCATTTAGAATTTTCCACTTGGACGATGGTTGGCTAACAAACACAAGCATATTTAGTGTCAACTATAAAACTGAGTGCCTTCAATTTAAACATGGTGATATGGCCACACAAACTAATGACAGTATCGAAATTCGAAATTACACCATGTCCCACTGAGTAATTATAGTGTTATCGCGATTACTTAATAAGATTCTGAGAGTGACATCATAAAGTGTCATAAGTTCATTTCTGTGTACCCTAAACGTAAAAAGTAATTAACATTCCAAAAGCAATGCCACAGTATAACTAATATTAAATCAAACCCAAACAAGTGATCAACTTACAATGCGACTTTTGGTTGCTGAAAAGTACCCTTGTAATTCTGATTCAACAACTTTAAGCAATGAATATGCTCCAAGCATGGTCTTCTTTTCCAATTGGCATGCAATTTTCAAAAATTGATGCCTTGCAAGTAGATTAATGAGATGGTTTATATACTGCAAAGAGTACAAGGAAAACGAGTCAACAAAATCAACTTTCTTAATTTAAGCTCTTTTGAACTCTTTTAAATTTCTAGACATCTAAATGAGGAGAAATTACCGCTTTTTGCCGGCTAATATAACACTCTTGGCGCATCACCTTCAGATCATAATCACCTTTGAATAGGAAATTATTTTCACATCACATGATGAGATTAAAAAGTATATTGCGACGCTAAATCAGAGAGGGAAAATTTCATTCTTTATACCTTGTAAAATATAGGTGTCTTGGAGCTGAGCAAGCTCCCAGCACAAGTCAGGTATGGTCTGGGTAAAGAGAAATGAGTAAGTTTTCTGGATAGACTGCATTAACACTTCAAAGATATTTCCCGTGGAATTAAATGCTTTGTTTAAGATGATTGCATGCAGAGAACTTTGCATAATGGCCCACATTTATTTTCTTATATACCAAGATTAAGATCTTTGGAGTCAAACCTCGGATAACAGTTTTTCTTCTTTCTGATAGAGACTAGAAAGTTCTCCAACTAATTCAGACTCTTTCCTCCTGATTGAGTGATGACAAATCAGGAAATGCATGTTAACAAAGAATATAAAAAAAATTATACATCATTGTTATATACAAGGCACCAAATCATGTACATCGTATTAGTTTGTCCACTAAAATTCATGTATTATAACTGGGATGTCTACTACCCTAGCAGCTCACATATGCTAATGTACCCGCAGGGGTTATATTGCATTTTCATCATGCTTTATGTAAATGTAATGAAGTCACCTTGCCAAATAAGTGTTTGCAAATAATACTGGGTGAAGGCTTGATAAAATTACTTATACAGTATCTAAGTGCTACCAATTACCATATGTCACAAAGGCATGATAAAATCTACTAGGTGAAAGAACTTCTGATAGCCATATGTTCATTAAAGAGTATCATCAAAAACTGTTATTTGACAAAAAAAGTATGCAGCCCGAAAACCAGTGAGGACTAAATTAGAGAACTGCATGCTCAGTGAACATTTATAAAATGCAGTTTGATTTATTTAACAGCTCATAAACATCACTTGGCTCACAAAATGAATGAGAATGTTGATAAAAGCACACTGCTCGGTCAACATATATAGATGCTGGTGACTGTGACTTGTACCTTAGAGAGTGAAGGTCCAGGTGGATGTGAGCTTCATCAGATGCTATTTGAGCTTTTAGTGTTGTTAGAACTGCTTGTTGCTTAGTATTCTCTACCTGGGCCTCAACCCATTGCCTCTCACTTGTTCCAAATCTAATATAAACTGACATATTTAGACAACTAACATAAAATTGAACAATAAATAACGTTTTTGCAGAAAGGTAAATGAATATAAGCCCATAATTCACACATTGATCGAAGCCGCCGCAACTCAGCAACACGCTGATGATGAGAGTTCTCTAAATCTGCAACATCACATCCAGGCTCTATTAGCTAAATATTGATTACCCTCACAAAAGTGATTGTACATGTGTCTTAATGACAGTGGTTCATCATAATATATAAATTAATATACACATATTTAAACAGGCTGGACGAGCTCCAGGAATGGAGGAGAACAAAAGGCAGATACATTAAATGGTTACAGTCATAAAGTTTTTAAAAGCATTAAAGTCAGGACAGTATGTGGAAAGCATTCTGTACTGAAAAAACAAAACTAAAAACACACCAACTTTAAACCTCCATCAGTTATATGAGTCAAACATCATCCATAAAACAGTAGAAATGACAGTATGAACTCCTACCTAAACACCAACTGGGTACACTCCGCAAATAAAATATAATCCTATGCTAGTTTAAAAACTAGATAAGATGTAGGTGAATACCTTGTGCTAATGTATTGGATGTGTCATCAAGACTCACCCACGAACATTTAGCTTTGCCCTCTTCGGCAACTCTTCTGAAAGGACCCTACAGGGGTCATAATATGCAGCAATGAAAAACAATTATGTGTAACAAATTAATCAAACTAGATGGAGATCATAGTTAAAAATATGATCAGAGATACGTGATAAATCAAATGTTAATTAACTATGGGCATTAACTAGTTACTAATTGAAGTTTCCAAAGAAACAATCTTAAAATTTTGCGAGAATTTCTTAGTGGAAGAATGAGCCAGTAGGAAGGAGGAGGAGGATACAAATGATACACTCATACACATACATGTTTCATAGTTGATGACTAGAATCCATTAATTAAAAAAAATTGAAGAACAAGTTCCCAAAAACATTACAAAGGGCAAACAGTGAGCAGCAAACAATTTAAAATGACATACGGTATCCAGTTGCTTAACAAACCACTGATTTAGCTCCTTTATGCATGCTGAATCTCCAAGCAAGTAAGGATGAAAATCAGCATAAGCAAGGTAGATTCCGTCCTCTGCAGGGATTCACTAGAGCATCAGAGCTATACCTCAAAATTTCATGTTTGGTATAATACTCAGGTTTACATAACTAGTTTTTATTCATAATTTGTGAGCATATATAGCACAGCTTAAAGATAATGCATACCATCCCCCGAGTGATAATGAGCTAACTCCTGTGCTGTTGACGCAATCCTTCCTAGAACCGCATTCATCTAATTCATAGTAAAAGGTCAAGAAGTGGTTAGATTGTTCGGTGGCCTCTTTTAAACCTAATAGCATGTTAGCTTAAGGAGTGAATAATTTTTTTTTTGAGTGAAAAATGGAAAGCCGTTTTTATTAGACATGTATTCCAATGCGATGCTTGAAAAGAATTGAAGACATGTATTGAGCTTTAGCTTCAGATAAATTGATGTAATGACATTCTATTGACAGACTAAGACGACTTCCAAGCTAACTTGGAGAAAAAAGTTATAAAGTCAAACTATGAAATGAAAAATGGAGAACATAATCCATGAAGCATGATTGACACGACGACATAACCCTGTTCCAGAACTATTACACATGGCCTCTAGATTTCAGGTTACCTGTAAATTCCGGGATGAGAGGCTGTCATCAATCATTGTTAGTTGTCCATTGACAGCACTAGTTGCTGCCACTCTAGCCCTTCTACCTTGAATCAATGTTGATGCCTGCCCAGTAAGCATATCAAACTGGGACTGTAGATGCCTAAGTTGTCTTTGCAGCTCCATAGCCTCAGTCTTGTATGATGAAGTTGCATCCCTAAAACAAATGATTGTTCAGTAATCAGTGTGATGCACACAAGTCATCATAAGGAACGTGTATAACCTCAATTATTGAGGCAGCAAGAGGTGTACAATTTTATTATCTGAGTCAGCATGAAGTTGAGGAATGTGGCAACATGATGGACCATTTTAAACTTGATCCTAGAGTATATAATACTAATATAGTCATTAGAAATAACCCTTCAATGTGCAAGTGAACCATGAGATGGGCAACAAAATTCCTCTGATCATTTAATCATCTATACTGCAAAAGTTTTAAAAACTGACAACCCACTTTGTCAAATCATCATCTCACTTTCATTTGGAAAATGCAGCAAGTGAATAAAGTATATAATCCAAACTGACAAGGCTCTCTTTTTTTATATGTTAAGATCGTTTAACATATCAAAGAAAACTAAGAGCAATGTTAATATAACAAGTATCTTCAAAGTAAATATGTAATCCATTTCCATAATCCTAATTTTAAATTTGCATTCGTTTCATGTAGTTGTTAACCTTCTTTTTCCAGGAACTCAATACACCTGAAGAAAGTACCTATACGGATATCATCTGTTTTCTTGAATTCGTCAAACTAAATACAATTCAGGCAATAGTTACCCAGTCAAGTTCAAGAGGTTGGAAATTCTCGAAGTCGAGGATGAACAAAAAATACCTAATATCTTTTAGGCCTTCTTCAGCGCCAAATATAGCCTCTTGGTTATCTCTCTGGATGGAAAATGCTGATATACTATCATAAGCAAAATCCAAATCCTCCCCCTGTCAAGACATATTTGTTGAGATTGAGAAAATAAGTATGCATATATGTTTGTTTTGTTCTATGTTTAGATGAAATGGATTCGTGAACAAGTCCTTCATCTAAGAGAAGATGTCATGGAAATGCTTAGATTTGTTGAAACAAACTGTACTTTGAAAACTTGATGAGATAAGTACCTCCAACAGCGTCCCTTCTAACACAAACTGTTCATACCTGTAGTAAAATGTTCAGATGATAAGAAAACAAACAGGTGTAGGGACTCATCAAGAAGTGTGTGCACATACTTTCACGTATAACAAGAAAGTACTAATGAGTCCTGAGTTCCAAAGCAGCAAGTTAAGGACCAAAAGTCGACCTTGATGTTAAGGACGGCAATCCAATAAGTGTCATCAATGAAATATTAATTTGCAGATGAACAGATTGCAATACTTAGCCCACTAACCTAACGCATTAGTCGACTGTAATGACTATCAGCTACCTACTCACAGCAACACATTCTGTGTTGATGTTCAGGCTGGGTGATACACACAAGCAAAACCATCACTTTTTTATCAACTTCAAAAGGTAAATTCCAATGACAATCGTCACTTTTTCAACCAAAATGACAGAGGTATGCTAACTGTTATAGGGAATGTCAATTTTTCTCACGACTACATAAATGCAAACTTCATTCAAGAGTGCAATCCCAAAACCTAACCAGGCAACTTATCCCATAATGTCAATTCAAAGCTGAATTTACGAATTCCCAATTATCCAAATACAATTCAGCCTTTCCAAGTTACCAAAATGAACTACAATTCATCATCCAACACCATTCGACACTGGCACCAACTACACAAAAATTGTCTCCTAATGTAAAAACTAACCGCAGATGAATTGGAAACATAACTGTGAAAGTTCGGAAGGAGTGAGGACATTTGAAGGGCGGAGACTGGAGCAGATCCAGTCGAGGATTGGGCGAGCGTCGTCGTACTGAAACGGCCACTCGAAGCTGTCGGGGTCCAATACGTCGGCACCTTCGTACCCTAATTCGCTCAACAGCGAGCATAGTCGCGCGCCGCTCATGACGCTTCCCGGCCGATCTGCTCTTTACTGATCCAACGCTCCCATCTGTGTTGAAATTCAAAACGTAGCAGAGAGCCAGAGCGAGAGAGGAAAGAAGAACGGTTCCTCTCGATTTAACGGCTCAATTCGAAAGGTTCGATTATTGGTTCTTACGTATTGCACCCGGCCACTGACGCGTTATCCGGCTCAATTTGACGGTTCGACTCTTGTGGATAATTTTGGGGAGATGGAACCAACCGTATAGTTTCGTACTCTTTTTTTTTTCTCGATAGGGGTATAGTTTCGTACTTTGATTCTTCCCACTAGCAATTTTATTTTTGTAAGTCCAAATCAAATTAAATATAAGTTTCATTCAAATCATCATTTCTTTTCAAGTACATATCCTTATGATTATTATTTGTAATAAAAATACCTTATGATTATTATTAATTCATTTTGACTATTAAAAATAAAATAATATAAAAGATATTATTACCATTTCATGTGAAGCTAATAATCTCTTCACATTCTTTAATAAAAAGAATATATTAGCGACGACACAATCGTCATTGATGTGATTATTCAGGCTTCGCCTCTTGTTGTCGTCTTTCTTATGTCGAATCTTACAATATATCGTCTCACTTACGAAATCTTTCATCTTACACTTCCATGGATAAAAAGTATGAATCATTACAACTCATCGTTCAATGTATATTTTCTTCCATCATTCAAAACAAGCTACTAGACTTTCTATTATTATTAATTAACCCTATCCAATGCCAGTTTTATTAGAGAGTTACAAATAATTTCATTGCTTGAGTGAATATCCATGTCGTCCGGCGAAGTTCCGGCGGCGGGCGGCGGCGGCTCCGGCGGTGGTGGTGGTCGGTGGTGGTCCAACTTAACTTATCTTAACTGATATTAACTTATCTTAACTGATCTTAACTGATATTAACTTATCTTAACTTACAAGTCAAAAAATAGAATCAAAGTGGACATGGATATTCACTCAAGCAATGAAGGTGGCAATGGGCGGCGGTCCGGCGGTGGTGGTGGTGGGGCCCTTCTGTTAAGTTAAGTTAATATAAGGAGTTTTTTTTTGCCCTGTTTTGCAAACTCAATCTCACTTTTGCCCTGCCTGAAACTCAAATCTCGTTTTTGCCCTGTTTTTAAAGGAACCGATTTGGGCAAAATCGGTTTGGGTGATTTTTGAGTGAAACCGATTTAGGAGAAACCGGTTTGCTGACTGTGCGCCTACGTGGACCGAAAAAAATGTAATTATGGACACGTGTACAAAACCGATTTGGCGGAAATCGGTTTCATTGCGGAATAAAATTAGGGTTTAGCCAATTCTTTTCTAATTAGATGATAATTAGTTGAATTGGGTAGTAATTAGTTGAAATATTTGTATTTTTTTGAATTGAGTGTTAATTAGTTGAAATGTTTGTGTTGAATTGTTGAATTGAGTATTAATTATTTAAAATGTATGTGTTTAATTGATGAATTTCCTATATAAAAAACAATTGTTGAATTGAGTATTAATTATTTGAATTGAGTGTTAATTAGTTAAAATGTTTGTGTTTAATTGTTGAATTGGGTATTAATTATTTGAATTGGGCGATAATTAGTTGAATTGTTGAAATGGATGGTAATTAGTTGAATTTTTCAAAATAATTGTCGTTGATTAAAGAAAACCGATTTTATTAAAAGAAAGTAAACACTAATTTTATTCCGCAATGAAACCGATTTCCGCCAAATCGGTTTTGTACACGTGGCCATAATTACATTCCTTTCGGTCCACGTAGGACCAAGTAGTGCCACGAAGGCGCACAGTCATCAAACCGATTTGGGAGAAATCGGTTTGGTTGAAAATCAACCAAACCGATCTCTCCCAAATCGGTTTTACTCAAAATCACCCAAACCGATTTTGCCCAAATCGGTTCCTTTAAAAACAGGGCAAAAACGAGATTTGAGTTTCAGGCAGGGCAAAAGTGAGATTGAGTTTGCAAAATAGGGCCAAAAAAACTCTAATATAAGTTAAGATCAGTTAAGATAAGTTAAGATCAGTTAAGATAAGTTAAGATCAGTTAAGATAAGTTTCAGTTAAGTTAATATCAGTCAAAGTGGACGGGCCTGGAATAAATCAAAATGAAACAACGCACAAATAATACCCCCCCCCCCCCCCCCCCTTTACTGATGAGAACAAAACGTAACTTTTTTTTTTGATGGGTAACAAAACGTAACTTAAAAGTTTGGAAAAATATCAGTTAGAACCGCTAATTTTCATCATAACTTAGAACAAATGATATCAGTTGAATTTAATTAATCAAAGGTCTATAAATTTAGCTATTTATTATATTGATTAATTCGAAATATAACTACATAATGATTTAGTCGCCAACGTACTCCTTAATTAAATTTGAATAATTAAAAAACAAATCATAATTCCTAAAAATTAGGAAACAATAATCGGTGGTTATCAATATTATTATTTTTTCAAAACAATAGGTCGACATTAACCTGGAACTCTAAACCTAGGTGAACTAAATTTCATCGTAAAATATTCGTGAGTTATTAATACTTAGAATTAGACAAACTAGAGCGAACATTATAGTTCGGGGATTTAATACTCATGTTCGTGGATTTAATACTCGTGTTCGTAGATTTAATATTCATGTTCGTGGATTTAATACTCGTGTTCGTGGATTATATTGATGTTCGTGCATTTAATACTCTCATTCGTGACTTTGACCTTTTATAACCATATTGAATCATAGTTTTTGACCTGCTGAAATCACAATTTTACAAAAATCTACTGAACTCACAATTCAGCAAGAACCCCAAATTCTGGATTCATCAACAAATCCGCGAAGCTTTTCAAAAGGGTTTGACGGAATCTCGTGCATCTCAATCAACAATGCTTAGGTGGTCCACAAACTAAACCATATTGAATCAGAATCGTAGTGGCTAAGAGTTGTGCGACAAAACTGGAAGGTTCCACTTCAGTGATATGTAAGTAGCAAAGTTCTCAGGTGAAGTTCCAGAGTCATCAACGTAGATTTGATCTTATTCTGTAAATTATTTGCTTGATTAACATGAGTTGGGTTTCACGTTCCTCGACATATGAAATTTATCTAACATCTTCTTTAACTTGCCAAGGGCTTCACTATCCAAAGTTGTGTGCCCATAACCTAAGAAAAACTAGGGGATACTACAGAGGAATAAATGAACGTTCAGTAACTTGGAAAACAACATAAAACTCAGGACAGTATTCTGAAAGATAAAAATCCATGCAGAAACGGAATTGCTTATGGACAGCCCACGCTTTCGACCTATTTTATAATTTCAAGCTAACTCTTTCAAGTTACTCCATCAGCCTCTAAGGACCGCGCTACTTTCCCGTATAATATTACTACGATGAAATGTATAATTTTCATTTATGACCAGAAAATAAGTTTTTTGTACATTAATAAGAATGATACTGCAAAAATGGCACTCTTTTTATGTTCCCAATAAATGTAAAAAAACAAGACAAATGCAACATGAACTTTTGTAAATATATCACACGAAACTCCATGACCTTGACCTGAAACCTCCCATAAAGCCTTCCTTACCTTCTGTATGCGAAACAGTGACATTTAAACTAGGGCAGAACATCACCCACTTCGCGTTCTATTTGTGTGGCTCTTTTAAATTTTGTGTTGACGAATATTGGCTTGCCTAACTTGCATACTTTGTTCTGTGATTGTGGAGATAAGGAATACAAAGTACACAATTGAAGAACGACTTGATGAGGTGTAAACTAGAGAGATGTGTACAAAAATCTGTTTGAAGTCTTCTCAACCTCTACATGTCGGCACTTCCAATTTCATCATGGGGATCTTGACGTCGTCCTATCCCATTTTTTCCCTGCATAAAAATATTTAGTAATTAGAATGTTTGAGCATCAGCGACAGAGGCATCACTGAAACCTGTCTTTTACATACATTTAGTAATTTCGTATAAATTATACTCACCAAACACATTTATAGCCACAGCAAATGGAAACTTTTCCACACTCAATATGAATACAAAGGCAGCACATGGTTAACTAGCTCACCGATATATAAAATCATGCGGAGATTTTTTTTTTCAAGTCTGTTTCAATTCCTATTATTACGCCCTAAACTAATTAGTAACAATTCACGAAGCAGACAAACAAAGCAAAATTCTCAGACTGAATCAGAAAATGGCGATGTTAGAATATTTTTCGCAGATGTCAAACTAATCAACAAGTACAATCCCGAAACTTTTATCGATGAAAAATCTTTTTAGCCAACAATGACGCTAATTTTTTTTTTCTTCCAAGTCTACTAAATTCTTAACATCTGTGCAATGCAAGATTTTCATCTCACTAAACAATTCAACTGCAGTGCTAGATCAGAATCAAACACTCAAAACCGAATAAAATTATACCTTAAAAACCGACATTAGCTCTATACCAGGAGAAGCGAGGCAATCGGGCGGGCTCTCAAACAAGGACAAAGAAAACTGCTTGAAAACCACACCAACATCAAAGTAAATTAAACCAGAGCTGGGCACATCAACATGAATCGAATTCACTGGAAACCACAAAAACAGCTCCTGCGCTTGAACTCCAGTCAAATTCCTTATCCTCCCATAACTCAAATTTCCAGTAATATTCCTATCGTAATGCAACTCGCTTTCAAATTTGGCATTACACGCTTGCTCCAGATGCACCTCGAATTTTCCAGTCTCGTCGATCGCGAAGTCGTTCGCGTTCTTCGGCAGCAAGCCAATCGGCAAACCGTTGGCCGTCAGGGCATCGTAGACTGTCTCAAGTTTCGATCTTGACTGAACCAAAGTTACGAAGACGAACAGGGTGAGCAAAATCCGTATGGGATGGCGCGGAAATTTAGCTAAATTTATGAACTCCATTCAAATCGGGTGTCAGAGGTCAGAGCATGAAAACGGCGGAGCAGATTGAGAAGTGCTTTTGGGGGGTTGGATTAGGGTTTATGGAGAAGTCGGGGGAGGTGTGGAGGATGACGACAATGGTGCCAGCTCGAGTACAGAGAGGATCGGATTGACGATGAAGGAAGAAAAGCAATTATTGGGCGTGGATCGAGTGCGGTTGCGTGCAGGCTAAGTAAAATGTGGATGCGGCGGTGAATAGCAGCGGTTGAATAGATTTTCCTTTTTTTTATATTTGAAATTTAATCTTTTTTCTAGACTTGGATAATCATGGCAACCAGATATGTATGGTGAAACGTGAATTTAATGATTTTTACATCTAGAGAAGGAAATCAATTTGAATTTGAAATAATATCTTCAAATCATGGCAATCCATATCAACTAAAAATCGTGATAAAAATTATTATATATTGATCGCTAAATTGTGGCATAACTTCATATTTTTATAGTATAATATGGATGAAAGTAAAGTGGTTTATTGAAAAATATAACAAGAAGATACTGTTTCGAATACTTAATATAAAATTACTTGTATTTTACCTTCTTTGAAACGGGGCTATATTTTTATTTGTTGGAAATAGCTCTAATGATATCCATATCCATAATGTACGTTAAATGTTTTCATTTTGTTTCCTAGATGGATGGAGCATTCAAATTCAGTATTCACTATCCATTTACTTAGAAAGTAAGTAAGGTCTTAGTTGGTTCATTAAAAATATAAGGGATGAAAATCAAATTTGTGAACAAATAAAATTAATGTCTGATATATCGAGAAAAATTAAAGCATTTGAGTATACGGTTTTCGGGGCGCGCTCCATTGTTACCCCTCCTTAGGCTCTTACCTCTTACCCTAATCTCATCCGTAGGATGAGATTCATCCAAGCATCCAGGAACCGCCACCTCACAAAGCACGGGGCCCATTGGACAGGGTGAGTGGAGGTGTATGGTA
This sequence comes from Rhodiola chrysanthemifolia, assembly GCA_033675395.1. Taxonomy (NCBI): domain Eukaryota; kingdom Viridiplantae; phylum Streptophyta; class Magnoliopsida; order Saxifragales; family Crassulaceae; genus Rhodiola; species Rhodiola chrysanthemifolia. The sequence continues at coordinate 39,644,932 of CM066204.1, forward strand.
GTAGGAGAGGTGGCGGATTCTGATTGGTTGGATGAAACTCATCCAACCAATCAGAATCGAGATAATAGGTAACAATCTAAGAGAGGGGTAACATTTGAGCACTCATCTACGGTCTTCTGTACAACTATTATGAAAACAAAAATTTTGTGTTTCCATTTTATTTATCTTTCCATCGTAGTTTTATGATATTAAAATAATGTATGGTAAGTTTTTATTAAAAGACTTCATTTATTTAAGTTGAGCAAATTGGTTCTCACTTAATTTACTCGATTCAAAAAACTGATTCTCAATTCCATAAAAAAAAACACTCTCAATTTATTCATTTTCTATTGTGCGATGTAGGCATGTGCGCCTCAGTCATAATCATGTATAATTAAATTATTTTTAGAACAATCAATGCCTACGTGTGTACGAAAAATTAAGAAATAACGTCCAAGTTAAAGACCTTGTTCTGAACCGCACTCAACACAAAATGAGTAAATTGGAAAATAAAATTTCAAATCGAGTGAATTAGAAACTAACTTACTCTATTTGAGCAAATTTTAAAATGATTTTTTATTCCATTGTATGAATTTATTTTATTAAAAAACATGTAAAATTAAGCGAGATCAATTTTAAAACATTGAGTTACCTTTTTTTTTTGATAAACGAAAATGGCATACAAAGACCTGGAAAACAGGTAGAAAACAACAACAGTAAAGCAATCGACCAACAAGTACATGAACAGCACATCTAAACAAGAAATGTAATCCATGCAAAGTTAATCAATCCGCCTGCTGCTATTATCTTGGAACCGTGAATGCACCCAAGTCAAGCCATGCCAATCTGGCCAAACAGAAGAAGTGACTCGTCCGCCAACTTCGAAACGACAATGAAGCTCTGGCCAAATTTCCACTGAAAGCTGGATAAAGCTACACTTGTATTCTCCATAGATCAGTTTCCCGGCAAGGGTAGCACGCCACCTGAACTCAAGAAATGGCTACACAGATGACTTAAAAGCTAGGACAAGTTAGCTAGCGGGAACAGTGAGATGCTCCACTTCGCCTCACGCCAAGGGAGGTGACCGAACAACCAAAGACTGAAACACCGGGCGAGAAAAAACACAAATACAAAAGACCGTGTTGCACGGTACGTGCAGACACGGCAAAGACAGCTTAGACCGAGACGTCTGAGAAGAAAACCCTCATAAGCGGAACTCACTTAGAGGGAACAAAAAAACACGCCAAAAAACCTGATGTTCCCAAGAATGCCATGTCTTTGGCAAAACGGCTTTAGACAGTTCAAGGTGAGTTCAATCGCGTTCTGGTACTCAAGTACAGCGTAGAGCAGACGCAATGATGCTTTCCGGAAGGTTCTAAAGATTGAAGATCTGTTCGAACTGAAGTCGGCCATCGAAGATTTCGAGCTACAGATATTCAAATGAATATCTTCTCTTCCGTTTGAAGAAGGATGGCTGACTTGTCGTGGAAGGTATCTCCGGATATTTCCAAAGATTAGAAGAGATAATATCCAACAAAATATTTAGGAAATATTTCCTAAATATTTGGATGATTATCAAAAGCAGATTTGGTCTTCACCGCACCTATAAATACAAGAGCTAGGGCGACCTAACCTGCATCGCTTCCATAGAGAAATACACACGAGTGCATTCATAAGATTGGAGAAGAAGCGACGACCGGCTGAGTATTCCACACCGGAATATCAACGGCGAAGAAGCAGTCTGTTCAGGGTGTTGTTCAGACTGTTCTTGAAGAACTACCAAGCGCGCACACACAGTGATCTAGACACGTCTTCGAGAGAAGGCGACTGGGCTTCTGGGAGGTCCAAGACTAGGTCGAGAGGGAAGTCTCGTCCTACCCATAGGGGATCGAGGTGAGCTGCGGTGAACCGAGATTGCAAATCCGAGAGACGGAGTGTTAGAGGCTAGGCTATTACAAACAAGGCGTTGTGTAAGTGTAAGTCCACGAATATCTATAAACTCGTAATAACATTTGTGTCCCTTTTAGGGTGTGGGAAACCCCCAGAGTAGGCAAGGCCCAACTGGGTATCATATCGTGTGTGCTCCTATTTGTTCTGTTTACGGTACTGTCCGCTAAGGTGTTCCAGTCTCTGGTAGAACACAATCTGGAACTGGTCTTGAACAGACAACAGAATTTCAATTGGTATCAGAGCAAACACTCGACACACTGAGTGGGATCCTAGCACTGTTCAAGATGACTCTGAAGGAAGGACAAAGCATTACCCGACCCCCGCTGTTAGAAGGATCTAACTATGCCTGCTGGAAGCCCAAGATGAAATCTTTCTTGAAATCTCTAGATGAAAAAGCTTGGAAGGCTGTCTTGGTTGGATGGACTCAACCCATGATGGAAAGTCTCACATGAGAAGTTGTCCCTAAACCAGAAGCTCTATGGGATGAAGCAGATGAAAAAGAATCTATCGGAAATTCAAAAGCTATGAACGCCATTTTTTCTGGCGTGGACGAGAATGTACTGAAACTGATCATCAACTGTGAAATCGCAAAGGAAGCATGGGATATCCTTCAAATAGCATATGAAGGTACCGACAAAGTTCGCAATTCTCGAATGCATATTGTGACAACCAAGTTCGAGGATATGAAAATGAAGGACAGTGAAACCATCCCTGAGTTCAATGCGAGAGTTTTAGATATGTCCAACGAGGCTGCTGCACTGGGAAAACCGATTGACGGAGAACGAATGGCCAGCAAAGTATTACGATCGCTTCCTCCAAGATTTGCCATGAAAGTCACTGCCATTGAGGAGATGCATGATATCTCCAAACTGAAATTGGACGAGCCCATGGGTTCACTCTGAACGTACGAGATGAATCACGAAGGTCAACCCAAAGAAGCAAAAGGAATCGCTCTGAGGGCAAAAGTGTCTGAAGGCATGGCTGAGACTGACTGCTCGACTGAGCAACTGGCTATGATGGCTCAAAATTTTGGAAGGATGGTCAGAAAACTCAACTGACGTGGTACTGAGCCAGGATAGTCATTCTCGAGTAATTCTCGCAATTGGAAAACAGATAACACGAAGACCAGTGAAAAAATCGAGACTCTTCTGAAAACGGGAAAGAGATTCAATGTCATGAATGCAGGGGTTTCGGTCACTTCCAGGCCGAATGTGCCAACACCCTCAAGAAGAAAAAGGCGATGGTTGCGAATTTCAGTGACGATGAGTCAGCTGATGAGGATAATGGCGATGAAACTACCAACTTTGTCGCATTTGTTGCAGCTACCGTATGCTTGGTTGCCTTCAGCTCTTCGAGTCACATGGAGAAAGATCGCTGGTACTTTGATAGTGGATGCTCCGCTCATATGACATGTAACTCTAAGTTTCTTACTCATATTCGACATGTTATGAAGAAGCAGTTTGTCACTTTTGGAGATGGAGGAAAGGGTCAGGTGATCGGCTGTGGGACATTGAAGGTTCCGGATCTCCCTGTACTCGAGGATACTCTCCTTGTTGAAGGATTGAAGGTGAACTTAATCAGTATCAGTCAGCTATGTGATGGCGGACACCATGTCAAATTCACTCATGACTCATGCCAAGTCTTGGATAAGGAAGGAGGCACACTGATGAAAGGCAGTGGAGCAGCCAACAACTGTTACCTCATAGGATCTGCTGGAACAGTTGCTGCATCAGCGTGCCTATCAAGTCAAGACGATGAGATGGCTCTGTGGCACAGGCGCTTGGGTCATCTGAATCTCAAGACCTTGAAGAAGCTCTGCTCAACTGGTCTCATCCGCGGAATGCCCAATGTGAAAGGCGATATTGATGTTATATGTGGATAATGCCAAATCGGAAAACAGACAAAGGCTTCACATCCCAACACCATGCAAATCAGCACCAGCAGAATGCTGGAACTGATTCATATGGATCTGATGTGCCCGATGCAGGTTGAGAGCTATGGCTGCAAGAAGTATGTTCTGGTCTGTGTGGACGACTTCACCAGGTTTACATGGACTCGATTCCTCCGAGACAAGACAGAAGCCGCACAACAGTCATTGAACTTGCTACCTTACTCCTGAGAGAGAGGGAAGACAAAGAAGAACACCCGGTGAGTATCAGGAGTGACAATGGCACAGAGTTCAAGAATACCACTATGGCCACGTACTGTGCAGAACGCGGGGTTGCTCATCAGTTTGCTTCTGCCATCACACCCCAGCAGAATGGCGTTGTGGAACGAAAAAATCGTACAATTCAGGAGATGGTTTGCGTAATGATTCATGCCAAGAAGATTCCCTCGAAGTTCTGGTCAGAAGCTATGAACACAGCATGCCACATTATAAATCGCGTGACAATACGCACAGGTACTGAGATGACATGCTATGAACTGTGGAAAGGGAAGAAGCCCACTGTCAAGTACTTCCACATTTTTGGGAGTGAGTGCTACATTCTGAATGATCGTGAGTACAGACAGAAGCTTGATCCGAAGAGTGATGAGGGTTTCTTTCTAAGATATTCCTCTAACAGTCGAGCATATCGGGTGTTTAACAAACGCACATGATCCGTCATGGAGTCTATCAATGTCAAAATCAAGGATGAAGTGTTTGAGCAAATTTCCCCAGATGATACTGACGAATCAGTTGGGATAGCTTCTGAAATTCTTCCGCCGTCTCATCCGACTGAGACTGACTCAACAGGAGGAGTCCCAACAGCTGGTGATCACTCTGGAATCTCTTTATCCGAGGAGGCTGAAGACGTCAGTACTCAAGAGGATCGTGCTGCTTTACAACCGTCTCGACGAATTGCCAGAGACCACCCAATCTCTGAGGTCATTGGAGCACCTTGTAACGGAATACGAACTCGTGGGAAGTAGATCAACTTCAGAGAACTTGCTGCTTGCTCGTGTTTTCTGTCCACAATAGAGCCGAAGAACATAAAGGAAGCACTCATTGATGAGTTTTGGGTCCTAGCCATGCAGGAAGAACTGGAAGAGTTTGCCCGCAATGATGTATGGGACTTAGTTCCCAGACCTGATGGGGTGAACGTCATCGGCACAAAATGGATTTTTATGAACAAGTCAGATACCTCAGGGAATATCACCAGAAACAAGACTCGCCTTGTTGCACAGGGCTATACCGAGATAGAGGGGATCGATTTTGATGAAACCTTTGCCCCTGTCGCACGTCTTGAAGCCATTCGCCTGCTTCTTGCGTTGGCTTGTCACTTAAAGTTTCGGCTGTTCCAGATGGATGTTAAAAGTGCGTTCCTGAATGGCTTTCTAAATGAAGAAGTATATGTTGCTCAGCCGAAAGGATTTGAGGACCCGCATCACCCTGCTCATGTGTATCGCCTGAAGAAGACACTGTACGGTCTCAAGTAGGCGCCCAGAGCTTGGTATGAGCGCCTCACCGTCTTTCTTGTCAACCATGGATATGCGCGAGGGGGAGTAGAAAAGACCCTGTTCGTAAAGCACACAAGGTCAGATTTCATTATCGCACAAATCTATGTTGACGATATTGTGTTCGGGTCCAACACCCAGAAGCTGGTGGATCAGTTCGTTGAACAGATGCAGAAATAATTCAAAATGAGCATGGTTGGGGAGATGAACTACTTCCTGGGACTCCAGATGATACAGAAGGACGATGGCATCTTCATTTCACAGAGCAAGTATGCAAAGAATCTGATTAAGAAATTTGATCTTGAGAAGGCAAGTCACTAACGAACCCCAGCTGCTACGCACTTGAAGATTACTAAAGACGACGCTGGAACAAAGGTCGATCAGACTCTGTACAGGAGTATGATTGGGAGCCTCTTGTATTTGACTGCCAGCAGACCAGATATTGCGTATGCAGTAGGAGTCTGTTTAAGGTACCAGGCAGATCCGAAAGAAAGTCATCTTCTGCAAGTGAAAAGAATCATCAAGTACGTATGCGGAACTGTTGACTTTGGAATCTGGTACACCAAGGACACCAACCCATACCTGGTTGGTTACTGTGACGCTGACTGGGCAGAAAACGCTGAAGATCGGAAGAGCACATCTGGAGGTTGTTTCTTCTTGGGAAATAACTTGGTTTCCTGGTTCAGTAAGAAGCAAAATAGCATCTCACTCTCTACGGCCGAAGCGGAGTATATCGCTGCAGGAAGTTGCTGCACTCAACTGCAATGGATGAAGCAAATGTTGTCTGAATACGGAGTGGAACAGAAGGAGATGACCCTGTACTGTGACAATATGAGCGCAATCAGCATATCCAAAAATCCAGTACAGCACTCCAGGACGAAGCACATTGACATCAGACATCATTTTATCAGAGAGCTGGTTGAACAGAAGGTGGTGACACTAAAGCATGTAACAACGGACAAGCAATTGGCCGATATCTTCACTAAACCGCTAGATGCTACTCAGTTTGAAACACTCAGATCCTCCTTGGGTCTGTGTGTTGTCAAGGACTAAGTGTTCCAGGTAGTGGTCAGTCATAGGCAGAACACCAGCAAAGCAGTTGGACTGATCACTTATAGAAGGGAGCTGGAACAGAAGGTACTTTCAAAAAGGGTACCTTTGAAGATTTTTGTTTGCACCGTTATGAGGAAAGAGGAAATATTCACGAAGGCACGTTTGGGAAGTTGAAGAGGCCTACATTGATTTGAAAATCAAATTTGGTTCGCCTGCTGCTAATCTCATTCTCCTCCCAAACCCTAGAACGACAGACTGCTGCGAAATCGCTCGGTCATCTTTCTTTGCAGCGTCAATGGTGAACACCAGGAAAACCTCCAAGACCACTGCCGCATCTTCACCAGAAACCAAGAAGGCAGATATGAAATCTTCCAAAGCTCTGGCGGCGAAGACCCAAATCTCGAAATCAAAGAAGCCAAAGATTCCGAAGGAGAAAAAGGCGTCGCCTTTAGACACCAACACTGCAACGGTGGCGAATGTCAGAATTACAGATATAGAAGGCACTCCAATAAACCCTAAAGTCGGAGCGGTGGAGAAGAAAGGACCAGAACCTGCTGCAAAGCAGAAGATGGTGCCCTCCCTAACCGCGGAGGGTTCTTCTAAACAAACCGATGCTAGTTCGACATCAACAAGATTTTTTCCTCCATCGGCTTTGCCTCAGTCTGAGGTAATTCCAAACCCTAGAGCTTCGTTTGTTCTTTCCGTGCCTATGAAAGATGTTGTTATTGAAAATAAGATGGTGGAAAATGAAGTGGATGTAGTGGCTGATAAGGGTGGTGAAGCCAGTAGGGCTGGTGTTTGTGATAATGCTGTCAGAACTGAGAAAGGAAAGGGAAAGAGGAAAGTCGTGTTTCAACATCCAGATGCAGAGGACTGGACAAGTCAAACACAAGGAAGTAATGCTGCAGGGGGAGCTGATGCTTCTAAGAAAAGAAAACGTGCCGCGCATGCCCCTACTTCTGCAGAAGTTCCTGCTGGCATTATCAAGAAGGGGATCTGGTTCATTAACAAAGATGCTTCGAATAAGTGGAGGTCTGTTCAAAAGAGGAAGATTATACCCGAGAAACTTATGGATGAAGCTCGCTATAAAGGAAAAGAGGTGGTTCATCTTCTGAAGGAGACCAGTCTGAACTGGACATTAACAGGGTGTAAGCCTTTCAATGAACAATTGGTTCGCGAAGTTATTGCCAACCTGCCTCAGCAATTTGGAGTTACGGGAGATAAACATTACGGGATTGTCTATGTTCGGGGAACTAGAGTGGAAATTAACCCGGAGCTCATTAACATTCTCTATGCTATGGATGATCCTCCTGTGGACGAGGAGGAATCAGATCTTGACAAAATTGCCAACTGCATTACGGCAGGCTTATATCCAGTCTGGACAGATCCCTCCATCCTAGTTGCAGATTTGTCAACCTTCTATTCAATGCTGTTTTTCATTGCCGTGGTGAATTGGAGGCCGACGTCACACCACTCCTTTTTCAGCAAAGAGATTGCTCAGCTGATTTATCAGATTGGGAATAGAATGAAGTTCAATCTGGGCAAGCTCATGTTCAAACAGATTGCAGAGCATGCCACCTCGTGACGGTCACTGCATCCGATTTGCTTTCCCTCTCTTATCTATGAACTGACCACCTTCAAGAATCCTCATCTAAAGACTTCGCAGGATCGTCTCTCTAAAGCCCCTCAGAAGTTTTTGGTGGACCATAAGCTCTTCAAAGGTCGTCATGTGAATGACCTCAAGGAGCCTGGCCGGAGAAGGAAGGACATTCCCGAGTCATCAATAAGAGGCGCTTCTGCCGGCGTTAAGATGGCTGCTGCTAAAAGGGCCAAATTACTGAAACAACTGGATACTTATCTGCGGTGGCAAAGGAGCAGAAGAAGCGCATCAACAGCTTAGCTCGGGCGCTTAGATATCCTAGCGACGATGAGGAGGTTACGTCCGCCTCTGCGGATGGTGACTCGGAGGATTCATCGTCTTCATAAAGGTGCTTGTCAGCAAACTCTTTGAACTCTAAACACTGCTACTTTTCGTTATTTCATATGTTTCAGTGTTTGTTCTGGCACACATTTCGGTCTGTTTTAACTTAGATTGGACCCCTTGCCAGTTTGTGGCAAAAAGGGGGAGTATTTTGAGGGACCATTTTTTTTTTGTTTCCTCAAGTGTGTCTAAAACCTAGATAGTTAGATAGATAGATCTAGTATCTAGTAGATTTGGTTTTGCCAAAATGCCAAGGGGGAGATTGATGTTCCCATGAATGACATGTCTTTGGCAAAACGGCTTTAGACAGTTCAAGGAGAGTTCAAGGAGCGTTCAAGGAAAGTTCAAGGAGAGTTCAATCGCGTTCTGGTACTCAAGTACAGCGTAGAGCAGACGCAAGGATGCTTTCCGGAAGGTTCTAAAAATTGAAGATCTGTTCGAACTGAAGTCGGCCAGCGAAGATTTCGAGCTACAGATATTCAAATGAATATCTTCTCTTCCGTTTGAAGAAGGATGGCTGACTTGTCGTGGAAGGTATCTCCGGATATTTCCAAAGATTGGAAGAGATAATATCCAACAAAATATTTAGGAAATATTTCCTAAATATTTGGATGATTATCAAAAGCAGAATTGGTCTTCACCGCACCTATAAATACAAGAGTTAGGGCGACCTAACCTGCATCTCTTCCAGAGAGAAATACACACGAGTGCATTCATAAGATTGGAGAAGAAGCGACGACCGGCTGAGTATTCCACACCGGAATATAACGGCGAAGAAGCAGTCTGTTCAGGGTGCTGTTCAGACTGTTCTTGAAGAACTACCAAGCGCACACACACATTGATCTAGACACGTCTTCGAGAGAATGCGACTGGGCTTCTGGGAGGTCCAAGACTAGGTCGAGAGGGAAGTCTCGTCCTACCCATAGGGGATCGAGGTGAGCTGCGGTGAACCGAGATTGCAAATCCGAGAGACGGAGTGTTAGAGGCTAGGCTATTACAAACAAGGCGTTGTGTAAGTGTAAGTCCACGAATAGCTCTAAACTCGTAATAAGATTTGTGTCCCTTTTAGGGTGTGTGAAACCCCCCAGAGTAGGCAAGGCCGAACTGGGTATCATATCGTGTGTGCTCCTATTTGTTCTGTTTACGGTACTGTCCGCTAAGGTGTTCCAGTCTCTGGTAGAACACAACTTGGAACTGGTCTTGAACAGACAACAGAATTTCAAAACCGCACCCCGCCTGTCCGGTCGTACATTATGATGAGAATATGAATAAAATAAATATAAGTGTTAAGATCATTTGTGCTAGTTAATGAATGCGTTTGTTTGTTTGTTGAACTACCTTAATCATGTTACTATGCTATCGGATAGTATATTTGAGGAGTGGGGTTGACTTTGGAGAACGGAGTATCATTAAGGTTTCTACTCTGATGGTTTTCGTTTCTTCCTGATAATTGTCACATTTTAAGTGACAGACCAACTCATGTTACTCTTTTTGTCCAAGACAAAAGACAAGCACATGTTACCAAGTTGAGATTGGTTGATGGCTAATAATTGGAACCTTATAGCTTATACATCTTGGAATTGTTTTTTCTTCTTTTTGATGAGGCTTATATTCTAAACCAAAATTAGAAACAACTGTTCGACATTAGCTTGATAATTTTGCAATAAAATGTGCTTTTCTATTTGTCTCTCGCAGCCTTACTAGCGTCAATTTCTAATACTCATAATCTAATGGACAAAAACTTTTCTGAAATCAAGATCATAGGCGCAGTCAAGATCGAAAAGTTACTAGGACTGAATCAAAGAAACGATAATATTATTAATGGGCAGCTTAATCCTCACACTCTAATAGCAACAACAAAAAATCCTCACACTAAAAATATTAGTACTATTTGAATAAATTCTTAATTTACACTTTACCCTCTAGAATTTTTTCATTCCAAAAATAAGAAATTCTAAAAATATAGATACATTTTCCTGCTATCAACATATCAACCGTTCACACAAGTTTATTGAGGAGTGCTAATAGCAATATAATATGAGATAATCGATAATGATTCAACAATTTTTCTTATAATTTTCATTCCGCATGTCAGAGGGAATGCTAAAAATTGATAACTTCTTCCTAAATTCTTACCATAAAACCAAAATTAGCATAAAATATATTTACGTTGAGTGAAACTTTAAGAGTGAAAAACTACATCTTGTTATTAAACAATTAACAACAATACAAAACTGCACTATATTATAATCAACGATATTTACGTGATTTTATAATAATATCTACCAAGAATGAATGGCCCAAATTGCAATGACCATGGTGACAGCTTTTACGGAGAGGGAGTGTATTTGGGTATATTAACACCCGCCTATCGCTCCAAAGCCACAATTTTCAACCTAACAACGTGGAGACATTTTCTCTTAAAATAGAATTCTCACAACACAAACCATTCATTAGCCTGAGCATCTCGCCAACCATTTTCTCCAACTCCTGTCTCAACCTCTCACCATTCTCTTCTTTTTTTTCTCCGTGCCCAGTTATGTAAAATCCTTGCAAAACACACATTGGGCATAATTGATTTGGAAAACCACATTGAACCTCTCGTTGCTAATGGATCCGGCGGAGCTAAAGCGAGTCTTTCAGATGTTCGACAGGAACGGTGATGGGAAAATCACAAAGAAAGAGTTGAACGACTCGTTAGAGAAGCTAGGGATATTCATAGCAGACTCCGATCTGAGCCAGATGATCGAGAAGATAGACGTTAACGGAGATGGGTACGTGGATATTGACGAATTCGGGTCGTTATACCAAACCATCATGGATGAGAAGGACGAGGAGGAAGATATGAAGGAGGCTTTCAATGTGTTTGATCAAAATGGCGACGGGTTTATTACCGTTGAGGAGCTGAAATCCGTGCTTGCTTCCTTAGGACTTAAGCAAGGGCGGACGATCGAGGATTGTAAGCAGATGATTCGGAAAGTGGACGTGGATGGGGATGGGATGGTTAATTACAAGGAGTTTAAGCAGATGATGAAAGGTGGAGGGTTCGCAGCGTTAGGCTCAAGTTAACCCCAAAGTGCACCTTCTTCTTAAGAATTTTATGATATGTAAAATGGGCATCCTTTGTTGTTGACATGGTATTGTCAAAAAGGAAAATAACATTCATTCATTACATAGAATGTTTATTGCATCTAATAATTCATTTTACTTTCAAAATATTTTTATCATTATTATTGTAACATCTATTTAGAAATATTCAAATTGACATTGTTATGCATTAATAAGCATTAGAGAATGATTAAAGTTGAGATGAATTTATAATATCAGTACTTCGGAGAGTATCGAAACAGGTAGGGTGCTGCAGAATTCGAAAACTGTTTACATCCAATTTTATACAGGGAAAACAGAGGATGGAGAAGATTACATAATTGAAGTAATATTAGCTGATGTTCTACCTAAATATTGATATAACAAAACCCCAAATCAGTTATCAACTTCCGTCAGGGGTGAACAGCAAAAATGTGTACCTGAGAGAGACATTGAGGTCCTAAGGAGACGAGCTTTCATCGCCTGATGAGGAATCATGTTGCAGTTTTGGCTGAAACACTGCAGGTGGGGCGAGGGTTGGATTTACTGGAACAGGAAATTTGTGGGCAGAGCTGATGATTGTCCGCTCATTTATTGTACCGGCTTGTTTGCATACACGGTCCAAGACAGTTAAGAAGTCTCTTACAACCAGGAAGATTCTGAATGGATGAGCTTCTTCTTTTGCTGAATTTCCATGGAAGTATTCGGTTATTTCCTTGACTAGAGACAATGCCACACTCTCTTGGGCTTGTATCCTAATAATCTCCTCTTCCGCTCTCTCCATGAAGCTGTTCATGGATTCAGAGAATTTTTTGCTGTCATTTGGCAACCCAACACTTTCGATTGATTTTACTATATCTTTGATTCTTTCAATTCCTCTGGAGAGTTTCTGGACATCACAGCTCAGAATGTCAGAATCCATGGTGGCAGCCTTTTTGACATTCGAGAGTTCTGAGCCGAGACTCGAGACCAGTTGCAGGCCAAGTTTTTTACATCTGGCTTCTTCGTTCAATGTGGATGGAGGAGGTGGACTTGCTGCAGATAAGCGAGTTCCTTCTGCTTTTATGATTTCTTGGACGACAAAATGCAGCAGGGTAGTTTTTCCATCTGCTCCCTTGACATCTACAAGTTTGAGAAGTGTGTCCAGCTTGAAAGCATGTGCATCACCGCGGTTTGTCCCAACATTCATCCGGTTCCCAGTCTTGAGTACAGCATCAAGTAGCTTCAAGAACATCCTGCTACTTCTCAGCTCATCACAAGCAGTCTGAAATGAATAAATGAATGAAAAGGTGTTAAGCTTTAAATACAAACACCCCAATAGCATACAATTTACTCCCTGGCTCATAAATATCAGCTATCTTAAAATGCAACTATTTCTTGCAGATGGTGGTCAAGAAGGGCATAATCAAACAAAATGTAAAAAATTGATGAGCCTCAGCCCTCACATTATCAAACTTGCAGAAAACTATCTAAATACCTTCTCAAGGAAGAAATGTACTTCTATGCAAACAAGTTATAGGATGCTAGAGTTAGAGTCAGTCTTCAATGTGTCACGAAGAATCCACAGGCTTTAAAAGAAACTGATGTCATATCTGAATGAAAGCTTCTTTTTTTTTCAGGGGATTTCGATATAAAACAAGAAAGATCAAGTGCCTTTCCAAAAGCATAGAACAACAATCTTATATAGGCGAGTCTCTGTTAATCTAATATGTAAAGCATGAAAGTGCATCCATTTGTTAAACAAAAGAGAATCCAAGAAAGTTCACATTCATTTCATGTAAGATCCCACAAGTTGCTTTGCACTACTACCAATCCCATCTTTAACATAAGAATGATTTAGTGATTTACTGTGAACCCAACTAACAAGTTGAAACTTAGAAAAAGGCAGAATGCATGTGTGCTTAGAGTATATTTGGAATGCTTCACGACAAAAAAGTGTTTGGAAAGTAGAAGGCCACAGATAGAAGGTTAAGTAAATGGTATAACTTACTTCCAAAGTCATGAAAGACTTCTTGAGGTACTCAACCTCAGATTCAAAATTGGCTACATACAGCAATGCATCCACCCTCTTAAAAGCAAAAGGTATATCAAGCATTGCATTGAGGAATCTCTCAGAAACACCAAGTTTGAATGGTGAATCATCTTTATAGTCCTTCAATTTCCGTTCTTCCTCTTTAGTCGGAGCCATCTTCAATAAACTTTCAAGAAGTTCAGTTCCCAGAGATTCTGCATTGCCTGTAAACAGTCACGAAAAGGGCTTAGAACATGTGGAAGGCATCGTACTTCATGGATCAAAAAACAGGCCTCTGATGAAAGGAAAAAAGACCACTCAAAGGTCAAGATCGTCAACCATCATTCACCAGTTTTTGTGATTTAGAACCAGACCAGCTATGTTTTGATCATGATGCAAACATTTGGATCAACATAACGATTCAAAGGCCAACCCAAATACGCCATTTAAGATTCAGCTTTAAATATACCCTCAGCAGACATTAACCCCAAACTCAAAGCCCCACAAAAAGATGAAACAATCACCAATAAGCATGCAGAATCACTATAAGTCTGTAACTCACCCTCTAAAAGTGCCTCGCAAACTTCCTCTTTGGTCACACTGAGCGCCTTCAATAAAATGGCAATGTTCTGGGATTTCTTTGGATCCAAAACCCGATTCTCTTGGTTGGGAGAGGGAAGCACAAGACGCCTAGCTACTTCCTTTTGATTTGAATTTGAGTGATTCACAACAAATAAACTTTCAATCATCTCCTCATTTAATCTGCAATAAACAGACAATAAGAATCATTAACGAAGCAGGCCAAAGCAAAGAGAAAAAATAATACAAACTGCTACTAAATCAATGTCTCAGAGGATACAGGCAGACACAACATACTTAGAAGTGAAAATTAATGGAAAACAAATGTAGTCCAGTCCGTCTTACTTGAAGGAGCTGGATTTCAGCTGATCCCAAACCATTTCACGATCAGAATTGGCTCTAACTTTATCCCAGTGTAATGGCTTCAACTTAGGCTTTGGGGTATCTTCATTGCTCTCAGAAGTGCCAGATTTTGCTGAGGGCAATTCCATTGGTGACACCTCGTTAGAACTTGTCACCACAGGCCTGGAAGGTGTAACAAGTACTGGTGGCTTAAGAATAGGAGGCTGACCCACCTGCCTAGGACTAGGAGAAGGCTTGGGAGTTTTCCATTGCATCATCGCCGGTGGAGGAGGGGGAGGGGGAGGTGGCGCAAAACAAGGACCTTGCACAGGACTTGGGACTTCCGGAAGTGATCTTAACCTTTCATCAGAATCATTTGATAAACTAGGTGAGTCAACTGCGTTGTTATTTAGCGCAGGCCACGAAGACATCGAGGAGTTGGATTCAGAATCAAACTGAGTAGTCATAATAGGCCTCAGATTCTGCGGTTGCGACAATGGTGGAGTAGCCATAACCAAAAGCTCGGGTGATTTAGGTCGTCGGGGACTCAAGCTCGCTGGTGGCGAAATGCTAATCGAGGCAGACCTGGCTGGAGAACCAGAAGAAGCGGATGACGAAGAAGATGAAGACGAGCTTAGCTTACCAATCTTCTCCTGGATTTTATCCATCTCCACAGCCGAGAAAAATTCTCTCCTCGACCCAGATCTAGCCCCGATCGAGCTGCTCTGGCGGCCCAACGACCCTCTCGGAGAGTAAAACTCCTCCTCATTATCTTCCCCGTTGTTAAAACTCACATCACCTGTCTGCGCATCCCCTGCCTGTTGCTGCTCTGTCTGCTGCTGATGCTGCAGCTGTTGTTGTCTTACCAGCGGCGGAAGCGGACGGAGCTCCGGCGAGTCCAACTTCCGAGAAATTGATCCGCTGCTCCGATTATTCGGCCCTCTCGACGAATGAGCACCGCCGGCGCGCTGCTGCTCTTCTATTGCGCGAGAGTTGACAAGCGTACCTAGATACAGAAATTCCGAACTCGTCGCCGACGGATTCCTCAGCTTCGGCGGATTAGGCGGAAGCGTGAGATGCGAGCTCTCCGATCTCTGCGTTTTATCATCCTCAACCGACCTCTTCCTCCTACAGAACCAAAACACAGCCGCGGCCGAGAACAACACCGCCGCGACCAGCGCGACAATGGCTACAGCGACAAGCTTCGGCGACGCGGATTTGGATCTGGTCGAGTGAGGAACGTCGAGCGAGGAGACGTTGGCCGGGAAGGAAACGAACGTCGAAGGTGGATGCGGAGGCGGCGGGGATGGTAAGGTCGGGAAGAACGGAGAGTTTTCGGGAGTCGATGGAGTAAACGGTAACTTCGGCGAGGGCGGAGATGAAGGCGGAGACGCTAGTCCGTTTGGGAAGAACGGCTGGTGGAGGATCCGGCGACCAGTTTTCATTGCGCCACCGTTCACACACAACAATGCGAAGCAGAAGATAGTGGAGGAGAGGCTGAAGTTCGTCGGCATTTGTGAAGCTCTCATTCAGAGTTCATCAACGAAGAGAAGTCAAAGTAGTCCAAATCTGAGGAATATAAGAAGCGGCTGGTTAACGCAGAGTGATATTGAAGCTGAGGAATCTGGGAAAATGGAGGCGGTGAGGCATCTGATGGTACGGATATGAGACGGAGTAGGAGATGAGCAGATCGGCGGCGGCGCCGATGATGGTGGTGGTGGTGGTGGTGGATGAGGAGTGAGGATGAGTTTGTTTGTTTTGTTGCAAGTGGAGATGGTAAAGAGTAATTCTTAGAGGGAAGAATAATTTGTATTTTTGTGGAATGCGAGTAATCGTAGTATGTACATAAAGGGTATCTGAACTATCGCCTAATTCCAATGTGTGGGCCTAACTATAAAAAGTTCCAAAGAGGGGGCGAACTTTGGTTAGTCTTTCCAAAGAAGGGGCACAGTCAAACCTGAACTATCGTCTAATTCCAATATGTGGGCCGAACTATAAAAAGTTCCAAAGAGGGGGCGAACTTTGGTTAGTCTTTCCAAAGAGGGGGCGAACTATAAAAACCTGAACTATCATTTTTTTTAAAATCAAAACATTAATTTAAATTTATTTATATAAATTAATAAACAAGAATAACGGAATTTTATAAATCTGAATTTTATATTCCGTAATCCCTACTACAAAATTGAATTTTATATTCCCTAATCCCTACTACAAAATTGAATTTTATAAAATTCAGATTTATAAATTCAGATTTTGTACAAAATTCAGATTTATAAAATTCCGTTATTTTGTAGTAGGGATTAGAGAATATAAAATTCAATTTTGTAACGGAATTAATAAACAAGAATAACGGAATTTTATAAATCTGAATTTTGTACAAAATCTGAATTTATAAATCTGAATTTTATAAAATTCAATTTTGTAGTAGGGATCAGGGAATATAAAATTCAGATTTATAAAATTCCGTTATTCTTGTTTATTAATTTATATAAATAAATTTAAATTAATGTTTTGATTTTAAAAAAATGATAGTAGGAAAATTTAATTCCTCTTACACATTTGTATTAATTTAAAGGGAATATAAAATTCCTCTTACAGATTTGTAGTAGGAAATGCTGAAAATATAAAATTCAGATTTATTTATATAAATTAATGTGTAAGAGGAATTAAAACTGAATTTTATATTCCCTACTACAAAATTGAATTTTATATTCCCTATAAATTGATACAAATGTGTAAGAGGAATTAAATTTTCCTACTATCATTTTTTTTAAATCAAAACATAAATTTACATAAATTTATATAAATTAATAAACAAGAATAACGGAGTTAACGACGCGTTTGACGGAGTTACGGCGCGTTGGACGGAATTGGACGGAGTTAACGGCGTGTTTGACCGTGCCCCTTCTTTGGAAAGACTAACCAATGTTCGCCCCCTCTTTGGAACTTTTTATAGTTCGGCCCACACATTGGAATTAGGCGATAGTTCAGGTTTGACTGTGCCCCTTCTTTGGAAAGACTAACCAAAGTTCGCCCCCTCTTTGGAACTTTTTATAGTTAGGCCCACACATTGGAATTAGGCGATAGTTCAGGTACCCTTTATGTACTTTTCCCTTTTTTTAATAACATTAAATAGGATATAAGAAGATTATTTATATCCATTTCAAAAAAAAAGATTATTTATATAACTCTTTTTTCTTCTCATTTGTTTCGTTTTATTTAACTTTCAGTTTATGTTTGAAATCGAGCTTTATTATAAAAATACTTGTATGCTTTTTTGTAGATGACGGGGTACAACAGTTCAGAATATTGATATCATCGGTACATTCTTGAATATGACATGTCCATCTTGACGGCCGAGGAATTCTCAAAAAAATTATGAGAACAGTGTCATGGATGGGTTGTGAAAATAAGATTGAAATTATTCTAATATGCCACATCCTTGTTGACAAATACGTGTATGCTTATGAAATCATATATTTTACTCTCAATTAGCGATTCACAAGTTCGATCCATATTAGTGACCGGTGAGTGAATATTTTTAAGATTATTTTAGAAAATAAGCAAAAAATTAATCCTAAAAAGGAAATATATGAAAATTTAAAATTATATAATTTGAATATTAAATTTCTAAAATATATATATGTCACCTATTTTATAAAAAGTTTCTTCTATTATATTTTCTTAGAATTCTGATAAAATTAAGGAATGTTTAAATGAGAACCCTTTAATTAGAAGAATTTAAAACCATACCCCACATCTTTAAAAAAATGTATCATTCGAGCACTATGATTTACCATTTACATTTTCAAACTTGTCATAAGTCAAAGTATTCAAACTTTGAAAATAAATGTGGGTACATTACCACAAATAATACACGAAATGTAGATGAAATGTCAGATTCTCATATTAGGGTTGTTCTCGGTCGAGCTACCCATATAAAATTTAGATTTGACGAAGTGCAGTATTAAAAATGTTGTTATTTTTAGAGTAAGTAATACAAATGAAAAGAAAAAAAAATCAAATTTGTAGGTCAACTCTTTTTCTCAATCTTATAGTCTCTTTCTCTTACCAAGAAATTTAATTTTTAGACGTGTGACATCACTTCCTACTGACTGAATTTGGCAGCACACGTACTGATGGTAATTCAAAAATCAATTTATTTCCGTTAAAAATTGTAAGTTTTTAAACCAGCTGGACGTTAGCTGGAAGATGAGGAGTTTGTGTTTTTATTATTGGTTCCCAATTTGGATGGGAGGGAAGCAGTAATGAGTAGTTTGGTTAAACTAGCTGATTTTGCCTAATTGTTATGATATTAATTAACCGGATTTGGATGATGTTGCTTTGACCAAACGAAACCAATTTTATGTTCGTAGTATTTGGTTGTATAGCACTATATTTTTTAATTAACATTGTTTTTTATCGGTGGATTTATATAAAATCATTATATATATATGTATTATCTGGTATATTTTTTTATCAATTGAATCACATGTCTTTTGTTTGATTCCGATCCATATATCAGATTTCATACTTTAGCAATGTATTGACGTTCGGAGCTATAAAACTTTACTATCGCCAATAAAATCTTGAAGTGTCATACTTGTACGCACAAAAAAAAAACCTATAAATCAAACAACAATAAAAAGAACAGAACTAACAAAAAAAAAAAGTGCCGTCACTGGGAAAAGGATAGTGCGTTTTGGGTGGTAATGGGTAGAGAGGGATTTGAATGAATTTTCATATTTTTTTTATTAATTACTCCAGGAGTACTATTTAAATTACTTTCTTATTATTTTTTTATCGTGTGGTTATGTTTTCTATATATTAATTGAATTCTTGGCCTGTTGAAGCCCAAAAGATTCATCTGTGAATTATTGAATTCTTTACAGTTATTTTTATTTATAAAATCTAAATGATAATCCAACAACAAAAATCTAAAAAAAATTATATTAAATTCTTCAACCATAACTTTTTTCTATGGAAAGGAATACATAAAAATTGGATATTATATTTTTTAATTGAAGATAAATGTAATAACGAAAATTTGACGGCATTTACCGACACTAGATGGAAATGGCTTATGTTTGTTTTAGAACATGTGACGTCTAAATAGTAAAATGTTATGTGCAAGTACGGCGGCATATGCAGTGTGGTCCCTTTATTATTTATTTAATTACTGTTTTCTTGTTGAAGCATATTTTTATTTTCTTAAACTGCGGAACAAAATTACTCCGTATTTAAGAAACTGGCGAAGATGATGCATGGAGACGCACGCAGAACACTCCACCGACAAGACACAATTCAAAATCATATCTTTACCACATGTTTAATTTTACATGTATTTTTTTATAAGAAATTTTACATCTATTGATTGATATTCACTATAATTCTGTGACTCTTTGTCACCGTGATTGTTATGTATCAAAATTTTAATGATGATAGTAAGAGTATTCCGATCATGATAATAATAAAAAATACGGTATTCATCTCTCTCGTTCACTTTATCTCTCATCATTTGATAGTTAGCCATGACTCATGTTCAATTCGGTATGTACATGTCACTCCTGACCAACAAACAAAAGTTCATCATTCATCTCCTCATATTCATATAACCTTATCAATGGAAATATAAAAGTATTTAAACATACATCAAAATATGATAATATGGATGTCTATTTGTAGAACTCAAAAAATTACGAATGCTGATATTTTTATTTTTGATTATTTAGACGATAGGAATTTAATCTGAAATTACGACTTACAAAATAGAAATTTAATCTGAAAGAATTTTAAAACAGGACATACACATACCACACCAAAGTATTCATGCATTTTTTAGTATATAAATTCATAAATATGATAAGTTTGTCGAGAAAGTGACAAACATTTTGTAGATCAAGAACATGGAAAGATGTTAACTAAAATCCATCAACCACCACTTCCAAACACTACTTTTATAGAATCCTTCCTCAATTTATGAATGCTTTCATTTTCATGCATCACCAGCAACCCCTTTACTATTTTAAAATCCAAAAGTCTTATTCATAAACACATTCAATCCCACAAAATAAAACATTATTATAACCTATAAACAAACCTACACATAAAACGAGGTTCGTGGTCACTATTTAATATACAATCACAAATTCAAACATTAGTTCACAATTTCACACTGCTCCCCGACATTGTTTTGAGAAATTATTGAGCATTTTTGAAAAACTGGGATAGAAAAGTGTCCTTTTTCGGTTCTATTTTTCCGTCTTCTATGACTGCGACTTTGATGTTGTGCGAGGGTGTAATTATAAGAGTATGTGCATTTTTTCATTCGAACACCTTTTTTAGTAGTACGTCCTCAGCCATCAAAATGTGTTATTCGAGCGATTTATGCAACAATATTATCTCCTTCCACTTACCATTAGATAAAAAGAATTATTTTGAATATTAAATTATCTTATAAATTATTTGTTTGCATTTCCGATATGATTTTGACTAACTATTATGTGACACACGTATTTGATTAGGTTTTCTAAAAGTTTCAAAATTTCTATAAGAGAAACACCTACGCGCACTACACATCCACACCATCTCCGGTCAAATAATTCTTATCTTCCAACCATGCACTCATTATCATATTGATATTTTCAATTTAGATGGAAATCGAAGAGCGCACCAACAACAAGGAAGAAAAAGGGACGAAACATCTAGCTCGTTCATTGTGTGTGAGATGAAAATGATCGATGATGAAGACATTTATCAAGATAGATGGAATTGAGGAGGCCGAATTTGTTGGAAGACTACTTCGTCAAACGTTAAATGGGTACAACAATCTAAATAAATAGTATAACAATGAAGTTAGAGTACAGACAGCAATGATCAATTTTTTTTGATCATTCCCTTCTCTATCACTTTCTCCCTCGTCAACAAATATTTATCATGTCTCATGACCATATTCATCATATATGTCTCACTAATAAGGGTTGAGATCCCATGAAAAGTAACAATTTTAGTGAGAAATGAGAAGTAATCACTGTTATGAATATGGATTGTGTATTGATATGTGACGAATACGTCAATATATACAGTACTGGATAGATGTGTATGGTAAGCACAATAATGAGAGAATATACAGGATATATGCAATGAATATCTGATGAGAATAATATATTCTCTAACACCCCCCTCAAACTCATGGTGCATCAACAAGACTGAGTTTGGAGAGAAATAAGCTGTGATGTGCTATATTCTGTGCCTTCGTGAAGAAATTTGCAAGCTGGATCTCCGAAGGAACATATCAAAGAGCAATAATCTAATCCTGTACATGTAACCTCATGTACGAAGCATCGACACCAATATGCTTAGTGAGCTCATGCTTCACTGGATCGCGAGCAATACTAATAACACCTGTACTGTCAGAGAAGAGGGGAGTCGATCCAGAAGCAGTAACCCCAAAATCCTCAAGTAACCACCGAAGCCAAGTAACATCTGTCGTCAATAATGCCATCGCTCTCGTAACTGCGCCTCAGCACTCGAACAGGAAACTGCTGTCTGCTTCTCTGTCTTCCAGGTAATGAGAGAACCACCAAGAAATACACAATATGCAGAAAGAGATCTACGATCAGAGTGATCACTAGCCCATGTCGCATCAGAATATGCTCGGAGCTGAAAAGAACTATAGCTAGGGAAGAAAAGATGGCAAGAAATGGACCCACGAAGATATCGAAGGACACGAAGAAGATGACTATAATGGAGATGAGTGGGAGCAGAAACGAACTGACTCAATATATGGGCAGGGTATGAAATATCTGGACGAGTGACTCCTAAATATACCAGACTGCCAACAAGATGTCGATAACGACTAGGGTCCTCAAGAGGCTCACCATCGGTGGGACGAAGGTGAACATTATGTTCCATGGGAGTATCAATAGTGCGCTGGTCACTAAGGGAAGCCCGATCGAGAAGGTCGCGAATATACTTCTCTTGGGATAGGAAGAATCCCTCGGGAGTAGAGGAGAATTAAATACCACGAAAGTATCGAATATGACCGAGATCCTTCATAAGGGAACGAGTATTAAGGCGCTCCTTGACAAAGGCAATATGTTGAGGGTCATCACCACTGATAAGCATATCGTCAACATAAAGGAGGAGTGTCCGTCCACGAGTAGATGTATGGATAAACAAGGCTGGGTCATGGTCGCTAGCGGTGAAGCCTGCAGCGGTAACAACAGAGGAAAAACGCTCAAACCAAGCTCGAGGGGCTTGCTTAAGATCATAGAGGGAGCGACGAAGGCAAAGTACCATGCCGTCGGGGATAGAATATCTTGGTGGTGGTCTCATGTAAACCTCTTCTCTCAACTCACCTTTAAGAAAAGCATTCTTAACATCAAGCTGAGAGATGGACCACTCACGGACAGAGGCAACATCAAGAAGGATGTGAATGGTGGTCATGTGGGCAACAGGCGCAAACGTCTCATCATAGTCACGCCCATACTCTTGTTGAAAACCACGAGCCACTCGACGAACTGTATAGCGCTAAAGGGAACCATCAGAGCGGGTCTTCACTGTATAGATCCACTTACACATGATAGGACAAACATGAGATGGAAGGGGAACCACCTCCCAAGTACCAGTCCGCTCAAAGGCGGCCATTTCTTCTGCCATCGCGTGTTGCCACTCCTGGTGAAGGATAGCATCACGATAGGAGGTCGACTCAGCAAGAGTAGCGGCAGCGACATCATAACGTGTTGGATGGACTGGCTATCTCGAAGAGCATACCGAGATGGATGCATCGGAGGAGATAGTATAATGGGAGAGGGCGGCGCATCGGAAGGTGATGGCACAATGGGTGAAGATGACACATCAGAAGAAGGTGACACATCAAATGAAGGTGGTACGTCAGAAGAAGACGGCGCAATATGCGACGAAGGCACAATGGGTGAAGATGGAGTCTCAGAAATCTCAGCACCCGAATGATGAGTGTAGTCCTGAGGAGAATGAGATATAGTGTGAGAGGGAACGAAAGATGGTGAATCGAGAAAGGTCAAAAAAGAGAGGGACTCGACTAAGGAAGCTGATGAGGAATCGGAGGAATGAAGAGGATAGAAGGGACGAGACTCATCAAAAATCACATCTCTAGAAATACGAATTCGTCGTGCAACTGGATCCCAACAACAATATTCTTTATGTTCATTACTATAACCAAGGAAAACACACTCAATGGACTGAGCAGTCAATTTGGTGTGGTCACGAGGTGCCAGTAAGAGATAACACAAACAACCAAATAAACGAAAATGAGAATATTCAGGAAGTCGACCAAAAAGCTGTTTCACTGGAATGTCACCTTGATGGGCGGAAGACGACTGAATATTTCTCAAGTAAGTGGCTGTCGAAACAGCTCTGATACCATGTTATAAATATGAATTGTGTATTGATATGTGATGAATACGTCAATATACAATACGTCAATATATACAGTACATGATAGTTGTGTATGATAAGCACAATAATGAGAGAATATACATGATATATGCAATGAATATCTGATGAGAATAATATATTCTCTAACAATCACAATCATTCAATTTTTGATCTAACAACCCTTATTTTTTAGATTTTTTAAATCTTAATATCTATATTATATGTTCGTAAGGGCATTATTGTAAATTTGTATCCATGTAATTACCACTGTTACGAATTTTTTTCTTTAAGTCTATAAATTTTGATCTTTAAGTTTTACTATTTTTACATTACGAATTTTGTTCTTTAAGTGTACGAATTTTGATTCTTTAAGTATTATTTACATTACGAATTGTGTTCTTTAAGCTACGAATTTTGATTACTTCTCATTTCTCACCAAATTTATTACTTCTCATATGATCATTTCCCCATTAATAATAATAAAAAGTCGTTATCTTTCGCTCAACCGAATTGAAAGAATCCTTTTCAAGAAAAGTATATAAATATGCCAAATTAAAGTGTATTTCTAGATTACAAAATATTGCAAAAATTGATAGTTTTCTTAATATTTAAATTTAATCTATGAAAATTCTGACACAATATAAGTGGCGTATTCTGATTCGTTCATTTTTAATTTGATCATGACCTTTGCGATCAAAAAACCATTAGCGGAAATGCAATATTCTATTATGTGATCATCACTAGTTTGGTTATGTAGTTCCTACCATTTATAAGTCATGAAGCTTCTAAATTCTGGCATTCTGTAAATTTTATGGGGGCACTGGGTTGCAGTTGATTAAAAACAGAACAGTTAAAAGTAGTTTGCTTTTTTTTTTGATGAGGCAACATAAGCCAATACAAGGCTACAAACAACTGAATTACAAAAAAGATTAAGAAAGTAATACATCAGTTAGTCTGGATCAGGAAAACATCTCGGTAGTCGCGCATCTTGCCAAATGTCCGCTAGCAAGACACCTCTATCCAAGTGTGCCTCCAACTTTAAGAAAAACCAGCCAACACCACCACCATCAGTTCCGATGGCAGAACAGAAGAAACTCAGCAACCGCTGAGCCAAACAAGCTACTAGACTGCTCCACGACTGTACATAGAGAGGAGTAAAAGTAGACTGATATATACACAAAACGCCCAAAAAAGGCCACCGCCACCCACCCCTCCACCACCACCCTAACCATCACCCTACATCTCACACCGCCCGCCGGCCCCAAAACAGCCCACCACCCCAAATCCGAAGCCAGCCAGCCACCCCACAGGAAGCCTCGCCAAGGACGGAGGCGCGGAGGCCATCACCACCACCGACTGCCAAAACCGATCTTGAGAAGCCAAACAGCAGGAGGAGAGAAGGCCGGAAGTGGCAGCAGCAGGTGAAGAGGGGAGGAAGGAGGCCGAAAACCAGCCAGCGACAGAAAGGGGAGGAGGAAAGGGCGGCGGAGGCTTCCGAACACCACCACCTCCCGAAGCTTTTCTAGCTGGTTCGTTGGGTTTTTGGGAGGAGAGAGAAAGTGCTGGTATAAAAAAAAGTTTACTTTGTTTTAAAGCTGAATTCTTAAAAAACAGATCAGGATATGCAACAAAAACGCATCATTCTAACGTCTTTCTCTCTCCTAGAAGAACACTCTCGAAGCAAGAAGAACACTCGCGTTTCCTATGCGGTTTTCCTACTCTGCCCGCCGGCGAGCGCAGGCCTCGGCTGCGGCCGAGTTTTTTTGGTTGTCGGCACCCCTTTTGCGTTGGTTCTCCCCTCTCGGAATTCGGTCGGTTGGTGTCTCAGTCCTGTTGAGGTTGGGCGAGTCGTGCGGTCGGCGGAAGGTAGAGGTGGGGAGGGATGTCTTCGCCGGCGGTTTTGCTTCCCAGCTGTCCTGCTGGGTTGAGGTGCTTTTTGGCCAGCTCGTTTAGGCGTCTAGGCGGACGGCGTTGCAGGTGGTGGTTGGCCGGCTTTGTACATATTTGTTTGTTTTCAGTTGTAGTTTAGTTTAGGTTGTACATGTTTGTAGTCTAGGTCTGTAGGCCGGTTTTACCGGGGTTATTTTGGCTTAGGTCGGAAATTGTCGGCTTCGATCGGAATTTGTCGGCTTCGGCCGGAAACTGTCAGCTTCGGTTGGATTCCAGTGTGTAGCGTAGGCCGGATATTTCCGGGTGGCCGGGTACTGTTGAAGGGCACGTTGGTCTCTTTTCTGGTTAGGTAGTGTCGGCTGCTTCGGTTGGTCGGCCAGCTTTAGGTCGTGCCCTTCTTGGGCGCTTTGTCCGGTTTGTAGCTTGGTTGGCATTTGTAATAATAATAAAAAAAGATATGCAACAGGGAGAAGGAAAAAAAAAACAAAGGATATAAAGTTTACATAAAAGTAGTACATTCATAGACCAATAAGCATAAAACACCATGTAAATCTGTCTTTTTCTTTTTAAAAAAAGTGAAGTCTCGATCAATGGCCATGCAATGAACGAATCTTTTATAGATCTGCCCGTCTAGCAGAGCTAGATTCGAAGCTCCAGTTAGCTGATGTTTTAAATCAATTAACATATCATACCATCTAAAAGTCGGATGATCAAATGTAAATTATTTTTTAGAAATTTGTATTTAGGAATGCTCTCCTTTTTTTTCATGAAAAAAATGTTTTTGACACGCTTTCTTCTTCTTCTGATAAATAGCTCACAACACTCCACAATGTCTTTGTCTAGTGACATGTACGGTCCAAACCACTGCTAACACAGATTAGGTTTCTCAAAAAAGACACTTCGAAATAATTTCAGAAAGAAGAGAAAAAGGTTACAAAAGTGTTTTTTTTTCCGATGAGGCAAATACAAGCCAAACTAGGCTATTGAAACTGGAACAACAATAAGGTAAAGAAAATAACACGCATCCAGCCTGGATCAGAAGTACTTCCCAATTGACGCGCATCTAGCAAGACCACAGCTAGCAAAACTCCCCGATCCATGTATGCCTCCCACCTTAAAAACCGCACTAGACAGCCGCACAGCTGCTCCATGGCCCCGGAACCGGCTCACTTAGTTTGGCCGTTATCCCCAACAAAACCGGTACCCAAAAGCGACAGAAGCTCAGCGCCCGCTGAGCTAGAGAAAGCTCTAAACTGTACAAGCAGAGAAATATATACACAAAAGCCAAAAGGAGACCACCGCCACCCACCCTCGCCACCACCCGACACTGTCACCCTAAATCTCCAACCACCCACCGGCCCCAAACAACCCCCACCCCAAAACTGAAACCGTCCACCCACCCCACACGACGGCACGCCAAGGACGGAGACGCGGAGGCCAGAACCACCACCGCCATCACCAAACAGAGCTAGGAGGGCCATAAGCGGGAGGAGAGGAGGATGGAAGTGGCCGTAGCGGCAGTTCAGGGAAGGAAAGAGGCTGAAAAACTAGCCAGCGACAGAGAGAGGAGGAGAAGTAGGGCGACAGAGGAAGAAGACCCTAATTGGGTTACAAAAGTGTTGTATTACATTAGTTTTGAAAGAAGGCATTCAAGAAATATAGGAACTATGAGGAACGTTCAAATGAGAACTTTTTATTTTTTCGAGAACTTGAGACATCAATCTTTACCTTCCAAAATGCAAGATGCATTTTGATGGTGACACGTGTCTCATGTGCATTTTTCAAGATACATTTAATGCAAAGTCAAAGCCACATTTTTTGACTTTGCTTTTTGGACATGTGTCACATGCAGATTCAAAGATGCATTATGATCTAATGATAAGATTTGAGTTCTCAAGTTCTCGAATTTTTAAGGATTCTCAACCGAACGCTCCCCTAAGAATTATAATAGGGGGTATTCCACTAAAAACTGAACAATTCGAATCAATTCGGATCGAGGAATATGTGTAAGAATGCTCAACCCTGTAAAGATGTAATCTATGACCTTATCGTCTTTATCCACTAATATACATTTTACTATCGAGTATTACCAACTTATAGTAGCCTAGCTTTGAGAGTTCATGAACATATAACTTCCAGGAGCAGCTTTAAGTGGTGAAGATATTTTGTTCACTTTTGTCACTCACTACTTGAAGAATTATGAGTAGAGTAGGTATGAAAATTAAAGTGACTCACCACCTCACTCCCCAGATTTGGCTACACACCTTTCTCATTGCATATTGAGCATCCGCACCCGTTGAGATTTTGAGAACTTCCTCCTCGATTCTCGTAAATAAACACAAAAAATTTGTATTATGTTGTAGGAGAAATGCTAGCATATACACCGACTTCCTCATTGAAAACTTCCTCTCTCGATTCTCGCACCCACTCAAACTCTCGATTCTCCGCCCACTCACAAAAAGTTTGAGTGGGTGCGAGAATCGAGAGAGGAAGTTCTACCAGAAATGCTCCTTGAGGATTTCTGGTAGAACTTCCTCAAACTTTTTGTGAGTGGGTGCGAGAATCGAAAGAGGAAGTTCTCAATGAAGAAGTTCTCAATGAGGAGATCGGTGTATATTCTAGCATTTCTCATACAACATCCTACAACATAATACAAACTTTTTGTGCTTATTTACAAGAATCGAGGAGGAAGTTCTCAGTGAGAAAGTTCTCAAAATCTCAACGGGTGCGGATGCTCGTGACTTACCATGTCGGCAGCATCACAACTGTACTGATTTTGGCACTAGTATAACTTTCTGCATAGAATATTCCCTGCAACCTGCATGGTATCAAAATTAGGAAGTTACTACCATAACTCACATAAATTGTTCAGCCATGATTATTAAACCGCTAAAAAAGCTCCTCAGTTGTTAACCCAAGAGCAGCAACAGTGTTGGTATTAAGTCACCATTGTTCAACTTAAAAATATGTGATGACATAACCATTTACTGGAACTAAAGCGCCAGCGCCACAGCCAAAAGAACCCCGGTGGAATCTTTGTGGGGTTGGGGCCAAGAAAGAGAATATAGCCAAAGTTAACTGAGTAAAAGGAATTCATCATTGAGTTTTTCTTGCCTTATATCCCACTTGCCCAAAGCTGAAGGTCCCGTCAAAGAGCCAACACTCTTCAGAGTCACAATCCAAACACATCAATGTCTAAAAGAACTGACTTTTTACAAGATTCCTGGTCCCAGGTGCAAAGAGAGAACAATGGTAACATAAAGTATCAGCTTACACTTATGGGTAAGATGCTAACCAGCAGACTACATCAACAAATATGTTTCCAGGACCACTGTGCCACATGAGGAATTGGTAAGAAGCTTGGAGTGTTAAGACTTTCCTCACTAAAGTGCCACAAATATGACTTGCAACCTTTTGTATTTTGAAACTGAATATTTCCAGCATTTGTTGCACCTTGTCTTCTTCATCAAATCTGCTGACATTACTCTGAGGGGAACAAAAAAACTTTGGTAAATCAAGGAGCGCAATAAACTGAAGAAGTATCATGAGACTGACTGATGTTACTATAGAATGATATAATTTACTTCTTTTTTGCCGGTGAAAGCCATTCTGATTCTCATCTCCATCATGGTTCCTTTTCTGAAAGATTCAGTCCATGAAAAGCAGTTCAATTTCTAATTCGAAGTTCTTGCATCTCAACATAACAAAGCATAACATCTAACAGTATTTTTAGGACACAACAGATTGATTCTGATGAAGCTTGAGTAAAGTTTCTGATGTATAATGAATTTGGCACTTCCCTGACTCACATTTTAAGATGATCTACGTATTCCATCTATCCAAAACTTGAATGGGCCAGATTTGAATGGATACATACTTTTTAGAAATCAAGGACCATATGACTACGCTAAACTGATAAAAGGGTCAAAGACTCGAAGTAAGCGACCTATCAAGGAAAAAAAAACAGATATCTAACTGCACACAACTGTGGTTGCAGAGATGCGAGGGCGAGAAAGAAAAAGACTACATGAATGGTGAATCAGTGACAAACGACGAAAACGTCACCCAAGTCCAAACGTTTGATAAATTGCTTAAAAGACAAACCTTCTCCAGGAGTCTCACTTCAGTGGTCGTATCTTGGTGGCTTCTTTTCACTTTCTTGTCCTTACCCGTATGCTTACTTTGATGCTTATGGTTTTTTCTCGCTTTCTTACTTCCTTGATTCATCTCATTAATCGTGTCCCCGGGTTTTTCATTATTTGTCTCGTTATCCTTCAATTCAATTTTTGAGAGGCCAGGTTGGACTCTCTGTAATATAAAGGAAGCAATTACATAAGAATGACAGCAAATGTTGAGGCCAAAGGAGGGTGATTCATATGTTGATATCCAATCATACCACACCAGGTAATCTATTGACAGAATCTACACAAAAGAAAGTACTAAATCGCTGACATTGCTGGATTCTCAGTAAATGTATGCAAAATACGAGAAAGTCAAACTATCAGACCGATTAAACTGCAGTTTATGGTAGAGATCTTACTAAAGGATTATGTCCTCTGAATTTAAAAGCTTCAGTCAGCTCATTAAGGTTAAAGACTCGAATAAGTTCTCTTTTCTCAGTAGAACACGGTATATTCTGAACAAGATGACTTAATTGCATCCCGTCTCCTTGCCTAATCTCTGTTGCTCCCACAACATTGTTAAGATAGTGAGCCTTTGATACCGGCGTAGGAATTGATTTCTTGCAGAAAAACTCATGATGACGAGCCAACTTGAAATGGTCAATGAGATCTAAAGCACCTGTCAATTCCTTCGGACCTAAACGTGGAAAACATGTCATTACGAATAAGTTTCATTAGAGAAATAACGAAATAAGCGAAGCAACAACTAGACGTCTAACTTAAATATTATACCTACTCCAAACTTGTTACATTCTTGATCCATGGCATCAAAACCTGCAACAAATCAAGGGAAATGCATATGTACCAGCCAGGTCATGTCTAGTAGCACAACATTTAAACACATCTTATTTTTCGGGTTTTCTGGCTTCGAATATGTAACATAGTTCCACACACTGACATGGAGAGACAAATTGGATTATTATTATAATATAAATTTCATTCACAAGAACTTGAGTGACAATGATAAAATCATAGCAACTACAAGAATGACCACTAGAACATATAAACCGAGTTCACCATCACCATAAGTTCACTTAAGCCTTCCTAATCCATTATCTGAACAAAAGTAGAGAATACCTGTCTTCTCGTTTAAGTTCCGATCGATACTTCGCTGTAACTTGTTAGACGACCGAATCTCGGGAAGATCTAACTGCAGAATTTTAGGGTTTCGCTTTCAAATTGATCGTTGATTTAGATTGAACCTGATCGGAATGATTCTGCAAAGCAAAGGGAACGCGTGAGGGCCAAGTTGAAGCGCGTGCGTCGAAAGCCCAGTTATAATTGGTTCGCGAATGATTCCGTGGTGGCTTTCAGTACTGCCTTGATTTTTAATGTTTTGTTGATTTGGATCTTGTACGTTACGAACTAGGGTTTTCTTTGACAAGCCCGGCCCACATTTCGACAAATTTCTTTTATTATTATAAAAAAAAAAGATCTATAAAATTGATTTTCTTATAAAAATTAAAATATTATAAACTTTCATTTTCTGATTTGGATTTTGGATGAATAAAATTATAATTTGATTTTTTGTGCATTTTTTCGATAATAAATTATATGCAAAAGTGATGAATTATTTCGTTTTTCTACGACAAACTATAAATCGATTTTGTAAACTTTATAATTTGTACCAAAAATCAAGTTTCCTCCGTTGTAAAAAAAACATAATAAACATAAAGAACAAAAGAAAATACTGAACACTGAAGCAAATAGTGAACGACGATCTGCCAATTAGCGTCCGATCTTCGATAAATCGATTGATTCAATTCTTCTACGAATTACGACATATCCAGAAGACTTGCGCTTGAGGGCCGAACTAAGGAATCAATCTAAGCCACATAACCATAACCAGGGCGAAACTAGGAATTGAAACTTTGCAGCTTAGATTCTTTTTGGACGGACAGTGTAAACAGTTCGACCGACAATATGAACAGTTAAAAGGTAGTAGCTCAGTGGAAATCTAACGAGTTATTCCTCCAGTGGAGCACAGATCGATTCCCGGTCGTTATTTATTTGTTGCTGCTAATTCACCAATGCTTTACTTAGGTTTTATTGAGTTTTTGTATCAAAATACACCAATGCTTTACTTAGGTTTTATTGAGTTTTTGTATCAAAATATATAAACTTTCTGTATTTTTGTGATTTTTTCTCAGTGGTTTGCTGTTTTGTATCTAGTTGTTCTGAGTGGTTTGCATTTCTGCATTCCTTTTTCTCATACGTCACCCCTCCAATACAGTTATTAAAGATGTAATCTCCTGCATGCAATCTCTTGGTAGGTATGTTGGGTCTGCTCCCCTGTCGTATCACTTGGGCTCCCTTGTCTTCACGTGCATGGGCCGCATCAGTACTCCCATCCTCTCGGAGAACCTCGTCCTCGAGGTGTGCATTGGGGTCTTCCTTCTTCAGTTGAGCCTCATCCTCCCAAGTCGCATCCTCAGCAGTGTAAGTGTCCCATTTAACTAGAACTTGAGCAACCTCGTTGCCTCCCTTGTGTATCACGCGGTGCCCCAAAATGGTTTCTGGTGATAGCACTGGATGATGATTGATGAAGTGTTTCGGCCATTCAATTTGCTGGAAGGGCGGTAAGGTGCGACACTTCTTCAGGATAGACGCAAGGAAGACATTATGGACTCTGCTATGTTCTGGTAGTGCTATCCTATTATAGGTGACGTTCTCCACCTTAGCCAATATCTCAAAGGGACCGTAATAGCGTTTGGCCAACTTGCTTGCCTTGTGAGGTCGCAACGATGTTTGTCTGTAATGTTGCAGCCGGACAAACACCCAGTCCCCAACCGCATAGTTAACTTTCGTACGATGCTTATTGGCATGTGCGGACATGCGCTGTTATGCTCGAAGTAAGTTGCCGCGTAGCTGAGGGATGCTTGTCACAGAGCAGCTTTACTCCCTCAGCTACGCGGTAACTTACTTCAATGAAAGGCAGAGCTGATCCATGACAAGGTGCGAGCGATGCCTGCATGACCACCCATAGGAGAGTCGTGAAACTCATGCAAAATGAGGTCACAAATTGCTGCATCTTCCGGTACCAATATCTTGTCCCTGAAGGTCACTAGGCCATCTCTAATCGAGTGTTGTTCAAGCAAGGCAGGTGTGTCGCGTACCTTGGTGTAAATGGCTTGTGCACTAGGGTCTGAAGCATATAAGGTGCGTAGAGCCCTGAGGAGGCCGAACACTGGTCTAGTAACGCCTTGGAGAGACATACAGGTAGCTTGGGGTAGCCGGGAAAGTGTGTCGGCAGGTGTATTGTCACGACTCGGTTTGTATAGAACTTCGAAATCATACCCCATAATTTAATGGCGGCTCGCCGCGAAAAGGGCCTATGCGTTAACTGTGTTGAGCGATTCAGTCCCGGCCACAAGTATAAGCTTAAGTTCTTGTGTATGCTGCTAGATGAGGAGCAAGATAGTGACGAGGAGGATCCCGAGCCACTTGACCAGCCAAAAGGACCAACGGAGGAACCGCCTAACATCTCATTTCACGCTATGCAAGGGCAAGTTGTCCCACACACATTACGACTGGAAGTCGCCGTAGTAGGCAGACAGCTATTGGTACTTGTAGATGGAGGTTCAACACATAATTTCAAGCAAACTCGTGTGGCCAAAAAAGCAGGTCTATCCATGGAAACCACCAAGCATCACAGCGTCACGGTCGGCAATGGCGAAGAGCTGAAATGCGAATGAGTGTGTCGAAATGTCCAGCTAACCTTGGGGAGCAAGGTATTTTTCATCGATTTATATTTACTGCCTATATATGGTGCTGATGCAGTGTTTGGTGCTCAATGGTTGGTCGACGTCGGACCTATTATTTTTTATTATAAGGAGCTCTGGCTCAGTTTTAACTATGAGGGCGACACACTTAAGTTGCAGAGTGTGACACTTGCAGGCCAGTTCTCAGCCTTAATCCTTGGACAATTCAGGCAAGCAAGGCACACTGATTCTCTCATGTCCTTATACCAAATGACCATCACCGAGATGCCTGGTTCTCCTCAGTGTTATGTCCCTGACCTACCCTCACTTCCTAAAGAATTTACATCGGCACAACACCTAGAGGCCCGTCATGTGCTTGATCAGTGTACTTGTGAGTTTGGCGAACCCAAGGGCCTTCCACCAAGCCGCCCGCACGACCATCAGATTCCCTTACAAAATGGCGCTGCACCTGTCTGTGTACGCCCCTATAGATACCCCAAATATCAGAAAATAGAGATGGACAAGCTCATTGAAACCATGCTTTAGGATGAGATTATTAGGCTTAGCACTAGTCCATTCTCCTCGCCGGTATTGTTGGTGTGCAAAAAGGATGACACATGTAGGTTTTGTGTCGATTATCGGGCACTTAATTCAATCACAATCAAGGATAAATTCCCAATGCCTACCGTGGACGAACTCTTCGACGAACTTCATGGTGCCAAGTGGTTCTCCAAGCTAGACCTTCGTACAGGGTATCATCGATCAGGTGTTAATGGCTGCCGGTGACGTCCATAAAACATCTTTCCGTACACATGATGCACATTATGAGTTTTTAGTTATGTCGTTCGGCTTAACAAATGCCCCCTCCACCTTCCAGGCCGCCATAAATGACCTCCCACGCCAGGGACGGAACCAATGTATGCCAGGGTGACACATGTCACCCCTAGATGTTTTCTCACAATTTCCTTTTTTGTAATACATATAATAAATAAATGTGTATTATTAAATTCAGATTTAATAATATTAGAAAATTTCTTTCTCAAAATCAAATCCAGATTTAGTAAGTCACACATCAACAAAATAATATTAAATTATCCAATAAACTTTGACGAAGATGAAATGACATCATTGTGCATGGGACTCTAACATTTTGAGCTTGTTCGACAACATCTCAATTTAAACACTTTGACTGAATTTCTGAGCTATGTCGATGGTTGACAAGACAGGAAAATCAAACATGTTTCCTTTGCTATACAAGGTGATAAATCTTATTCTGACTCTTCCAGTTTCCACTGCTACTACCGTACATTCTTTTTCAAGAATGAATATAACTAAAAACGCACTTTGCAACAAGATGAAAGATGATTTTTTATCGGATTGATTGATTGTCAACATTGAGAAAGAATAGCAAAAATGATTAGCACGGATACAACAATAGATGATTTTCGTGATATGGAAATAAGACTTTCTTTATTTGAATATAATGATTCTTTTAAACAATGATAATTTTTTTTCATACTACAAAGTATTTTAGTTCGTCATCCCATGTCAAAATTCCTGGGTCTGTCCCTGTCCGACCCCCTTGGTTGTGCAAATGTGTCCTAGTTTTCATGGACGACATTCTTATTTATAGCCGTACTTGGCCGGAGCACTTGACTGACCTAAGTCACATTCTCAATATTTTGTAGCAGCACCGGTATCTGGTTAAACCCTCCAAATGTGAGATTGCTAACTCCAGAGTTCACTACCTGGGGCATGTGATCACGGCCGAAGGAATGGAGGTCGACTCGACCAAGGTTGAGGCCATCACTAAGTGGACCTTGCCAACTAACATCAAACAGTTAAGGGGTTTTCTTGGCCTCACAGAATATTATAAGAGGTTTGTACCTCTACGCCCAAGTCGCGGCACCCTTGACTGCCCTATTACGAAAAGACGCATTCATATGGAGTTCCAAAGCTACATCCGCATTTGAACAGCTCAAGTTATTGCCGACCTCCACTCCCACTCTCGGCCTTCCAAATTTTACTCAACCTTTCCTTGTAAACATAGATGCATCAGGGACTGGAATGGGTGCAGTCCTTTCTCAGCAAGGGAAGTCGATCGCCTACTATAGCAGATAATTTTCCCCAACTCTGTAGCGAAGTTCAACCTACAATAGAGAGCTGGCGACTATTGTTATGACTGTCCAGAAAAGGCGCCAATATCTGCTTGGAGGCAAGTTCATTCTTGAGACGAACCATCAACCTTTACTAGTCATCCTCACTCAAACCATTCATACACCAGATCAGCAGCGCTGGATTAGCAAGCTTATAGTGGGAGTGAGCCTCTTTATCTGTAAGCCGTCTGGTCCAATGCTTGGGTTAGGAGGCAAATGAGGTAACTGAACGCTTGAGCGACCACCTGGTGGGCGAGCGGTGGACCATCCTCCTAACGCCAGTTTCTGCTCAGCGATTCTTGCCATGCCCATTGACGTCTGGAGGGTAGACGGATTGAGCAAGATAATCTCACAATGAACCTTGTCCTTCAAGTCGGATAAGAATCGGGTAAGGAGTATCTCTGGTGGAAACTCAGGAACACGAGCAGAGAGCGACTCGAACTCGGAGAATTAAGCCGCTACAGGCGTAAGCTGATGGAGCCTATTGAGGAGTAGGGATGCATTCCAATACAATGATGGGCCAAATCTGCGCAGGACATCCTTGGAGAAGCCAGTTTCTGCTCAGCGATTCTTGCCATGCCCATTGACGTCTGGAGGGTAGACGGATTGAGCAAGACAATCTCACAATGAACCTCGTCCTTCAAGCCGGATAAGAATCGGGTAAGGAGTATCTCCGGTGGAAACTCAGGAACACGAGCAGAGAGCGACTCGAACTCGGATAATTAAGCCGCTACAGACGTACGCTGATGGAGCCTGTTGAGGAGTAGGGATGCATTCCAATACAATGATGGGCCAAATCTGCGCAGGACATCCTTGGAGAAGGTCTCCCAGTCTTTCACTTGATGGGTCACCGTGAGCCATTGATACCATTCAAGAGTTTTGCCCCCATGTGAAAGGGTGCCAAACTCATCCTCTGCTCCATGGGAACACGGTGGTGTTCAAAGTAGCGCTGCATCTGGAAGAGCCAGCCTTCGACAGCTATGTCGGTAAACGTGGGAACGTCCACCCACATAACTATTCCCACACCATCAGCTTGTTTGGACTCGAGTGCCAGGGTGCGGTTGGTGAGGTCGGCTACTGCCTGAGTGACAGATTCGGTAGTGCTTCGTGTGTCAGGCATGGCTCCAGGGAGGTCAGTGAAAGCACCAAATGACGCGTACCAGAGGGATAGGTGTAACAGAATAGGAGAATTGGTAGGAGAGAGGGTAGAAGAGAGAGGAGAGAGATTTAGTTGTTAATATTTGTTATCTTATTCCTTCCTGCAATTCACCTTATATAGGTGAGGAACGTACACTATTCAGGCAGTACCATGCAGTACAAGTTGCTGGCGTCACTCTGCAATCACCTTCTTCCCATCTTCTGGATCCTTCTTCTCATACGTCACCCCTCCAATACAGTTATTCAAGATGTAATCTCCTGCATGCAATCTCTTGGTATGTATTTTGGGTCTGTAAGACTATTACTCTACTTGATCAGTACATTTCGAGCACAAACAATTAGGACTAGATAGGACTTAAGCATGCATGAAGGTAGCAGTAGAGGCCCTGGCGCAGGACTTAGCCTTTTCTGGAGAAATGAGAATCTAGCTCGAAACGACAACGTTTTAAGAGAGCGGGAGCTGCGTTTAATGAAACGGTAACGTGTTGGCGACGCGGAAGTCAGGTAATGTCGTTGAGGCCAAACGCTGGCACTTTGGGCGAGACGGAGACTTCGGCTTTAGTGGAATGACGTAGCTTCATCTGGGCGCGGAGTTGACCAGTTTGACCTAGAGGCAAAACGTCTGGATTTTGGAGCTGGACAAAGCCGAGCTATAAGAGACCTAGGATTTGGGAATTAGGGTTCCTAATTCGAAATCTTGAAATCCCAATTGATTAAGAGATGACCATGTTGTGATTAGAAGCATGAGACTAGGTGGCTTGTATCATGTTTATTTGTCCCCTGAACTAAATATTGTGCATGCTAGTGATAAAAATCTTGATGAAACTAAGTTATGGCATGCTAGGCTTGGACACATTGGTAATAAAGGCTTGTTTCATCTGTTTAAGAATGAACTGATTAAGAAAAAGCCTTGTGACATTGAATTTTATGAAATCTGTATACTTGGGAAGAAAACTGCACATGCTTTTGGTAAATCTAAGATGACTGTTAATGAAAAGCTTGATTATGTGCATAGTGATCTTTAGGGTTCTGCCCAAGTACCAACTCTTGGTGGTAGGAGTTATTTTGTCTCATTTGTTGATCATTACTCTAGAAGGGTGTGGATTTATTTGCTGAGATAAAAAACTGAGGTGCTTGATTGCTTTAAGTCTTGGAAATTATCTGTTGAAAGTGAATCTGACTTGAGAATTAAATGCTTGAGAACTGATAATGGCCTTGAGTTTTGTAACAAATTGTTTGATGATTTCTGTGCTGAAAATGACATTAAAAGACATTTAACTGTTCCTGGTACACCACAACAGAATGGAGTAGCTGAAAGAATGAATAGAACACTTTCAGAGAAGGCTAGATGTATGATAATTAGCTCAGGCCTTAAGAGTTCTATGTGGGGTGAAACTGTGATGACTGCTGCATATTTGATTAATAGATCACCATGTTCTGCTATTGATTTTAAAGTGCCTCTTGAGATGTGGTTGAATAAGAAAATTCACTTAGATCATTTGAGACCATTTGGGTGCACTGCTTATGCTAAAGTATCAGATGGAAAACTAGAACCCAGGGCCATAAAAACTGTCATGTTAGGCTATCCTAGCGGCTGTAAGGGTTATAAATTGCTTGTGATACAACCTGGTGGATATAAAGTTATTAGAGCAAGGTCTGCTACCTTCAATGAGAAGGACTTTCACTGAAGCAGCTAAGGAAGATGCATGGCTTAAGGGTCTGTTGTCTGAAATTGAACAATGCTCATATGTGCCTTTGATCCATTCTGATAGCATGAGTGCTTTGCATCTTTGTAGAGATCATGTTTATCATGAAAGAAGTAAACATATTGTTGTTAGGCTTCATTTTATTAGGGATATCATTGACAAAGGTGTTATTAGAATAGATAAGATTCTTGGTGATGAAAATCCTGCTGATTTTGGGACTAAGGTTGTGCCTTATGTCAAGTTTGAGCATTGCAGGAAAGCCCTTGGTGGGCAAGGTGACCTGAAGCTGATGCTGGTCCAGGGGAATGGGAAAATGGCTGGTGGAGTGCAGCTGTTGCAGAGCATGGAGAGATTAAACAAGGGAGTACAAGACCAAGTAGATTAGGAGGACAAATTGTAAGACTGTTACTCTACTTGATCAGTACATTTAGAGCACAAACCATTAGGACTAGAACTAGATATGACTTCAGCATGCATGAAGGTAGCAGTAGAGGCCCTGGTGCAGGACTTAGCCATTTCGAGAGAAATGAGAAGCTAGCTCGAAACGGCAACGTTTTAAGAGAGCGGGAGTTGCGTTTAATGAAACGACAGCGTATTGGCGAGGCGCGGAAGTCAGGTAATGTCGTTGAGGTCAAACGCTGGCTTTTTGGGCGAGACAGAGACTTCGGCTTTAGTGGAACGACGTAGCTTCATCTGGGCGCGAAGTTGACCAGTTTGACCTTGAGGCAAAACGTCTGCGTTTTGGAGCTGGACAAAGCCGAGCTATAAGAGACCTGGGATTTGGGAATTAGGGTTCCTAATTCGAAATCCCGAAATCTCAATTGAGTTTTCAATACGAGCGAATCTTCAAGAGCAAACGCAAGATTGCTGTCTTGCAAGGCGATTCAAGTTGTGCGAGCGTCAATCGTGGTTCAATCGATCACTGAAGTTTGACTGAAGCTTGGCCGAAGCTTGTAGTTGCTGGTAGCCGTCAGACGAGACCAAGTCGGAGCGTCGCCGGTCTTCCGTTCCCCGGGGCTTGAAACCCTCCACTCTCGCCTCTATTGCTTTCATTGATTGCGTGTTTA
The DNA here is from genome assembly GCA_033675395.1 of Rhodiola chrysanthemifolia. NCBI lineage: Eukaryota > Viridiplantae > Streptophyta > Magnoliopsida > Saxifragales > Crassulaceae > Rhodiola > Rhodiola chrysanthemifolia. The sequence goes on from CM066204.1 coordinate 39,684,625, forward strand.
AGTGTTGATGTATAGGACTGATTGAGTGGTTTGTGCTTGATAAATGACAGGCGTCGTCGGTACCTGCAAATTTAATATTTATAATTCCTTACTCTAGACTGTGGGTTAGTACAGTGGCAAGCAAGGGTGGAACCCAAGGGAGCTAGATGGTTACTATTTGTTCTGAAAAAGGAAAGAAAAGACAATTGGGTTTTGTGAGCAATTTAGGAAATAAGTGTAAATAAGGAAATAAGACAAGTGAGTATCAATGAGAGAGAATATTCGGACTAGGGTTTATAATTGTGACTTGTTTTATCCTTGACTTCTAAATATCAGATTTCTAATTCCTAAGTGTGGTTACTTCCATTCCAAGTTATAACCTAAAGTAGGGTCTTTCCGGACGCCTACACCACAATCTACTTCCTTTCCGGGGTGTAGAATTCTAGCCCTAGCAATTTAATACTCCATTCCAAGATATATCAAACTAGGGCTCTATTTGTTCTCCACGGTCTAGTATCAAACAAACAGTAAATAGGGGAGTTGAATTGTTCGGTTAAGCTTTGCCATTCCAAGCATCCACTTAACTTTACAATTCAATCCAAATAATTCAGCACAAGGACTAATGGAATAATGAAATAAGCATTAAGTAACAAGTCTCAAAAACAGTAGTCACAATGTTTAAAACCCTAGCCCGAATAATGGGATTTAGTTACACATGGCCATTAAGGCAAGACAATAATAAAAGGGATGAATGAACTTCTCTATAGCCGAGAGAATGATGAAAAACCGGGCCAGGAGAGCTGAGGAACGCCGAGTGGAAAGCTTCGGCCGAGAGAGGAATTTTGTAGAGAGAGGAGCTCTCCACGTTTTGGGATGCTTGAAACCCTTGATATGAGGATGTATTTATAGAGAAAACTCAGGCCTCAAAGCTTCCAAATTGAAGTCGGTCCAAAAACGGTTTTAGGAAACATGTCCTAAAACCGATTTTGCTTGGTCTCTAAGTTTTCTTCTTCTGCAAGTCTTCCAGAACCTTCTAGAAGCCTCTAAACCGTCATGCATGGAATTTGGATTTTTTTCCCGAAAACACTGTTCACGCCGGAATTACTGTTCACGCCGGAATTACTGTTCGCGCCGGAATTACTAATGTCTCTACGAAACGCGGTACCCACTGAGTTCCGACTTCGGCTATTGATTTGTCCATCTAAACGACCTCGGATGCTCTCGGTGTGAACTAGAGAGTTGTAGGGAATTGAGTCATCTACGCAACGGCATGTGTCTTGTATTTTTCTGATCAGCGGTTCATTCCCAGCACTCCGGCGAAGCTCCAAAGGTCAAATCTGCCACTGTGTTGTTTTTGGCATGAAAAGCCATCTTTTATGCGCGTTTCCTCCTAGAGCTTCCAAATCACCTGAAATGCAAAACAACACTAAGAAGTAACTGTTTGCATAATAAAGTGCTGGAATTGATGGGATTTGTTGACTCGATGAGTCGTATAAATACGGCTCATCAAACCACCCCACACTTAAACTTGTTCGTCCCGAACAAGGACTAGGTCATAAGAGGAAAAATAATTGTAAATATCACAACGCTTCGGCATCCTAGATATTGCTACATGTATATGATTCGGCTAATCTAGATTTCGCCTTTCTATGCATACTCGTTACTAAAAGCCTTGTGCGAAAACATGGAGTAATGATACGTGTTACCTTTGGGTCAAGATGCAAATCAATTCAGATGTCTCGGGAGGTAGTCCTTTTTAGACCCATGAATCGCATTCTTGGTGCCGAATTCTTGCTATATGGTTAAGCTTCATTGCTTCTTCTTGCACGTGATTGATTCGAGCTTCAAGGTGCTTGAGTTCTTTTCGGACAGCTTGTAGTGACTCGGTTTGGTGTATCAATGGGGCACTTCACTTTTTGTTGCGGTGTAAAACTTCACAATGGAATCAATTTGTTTCTTTGCTACGGATTGTGACTGCTCGTTCCTACTTGCTCTCACTCATCCTCGTCCTTTTGACGCGAGTCAAGTCAAGGGTTGCTTGTCTATTTTCCCGGCTACTTGGACTAGAGTTTGGACGGTGTGATGTATTCCCGTCCCAACCAACCGCAAAAATACCGCAGTGGCGGAGCAGACTCGTAACCATGTTGCTTCGAAGTGCTAGCCTCCACGAAATCCACATAACCATATAACTTGAATTCGGTCCCTTGAATGCTCTGTCAAGTCTCTCTAGGACGTTTCTATCAACTCCACATCCCTGTTTATCTCAACTAACAAAGGCATGCAATGGGTTAAGATCTCATGTAATCGCACAAGTCAAATTTCACTAAAGACATGCATGTAATCGGCTCTATCTATTTCACATCATCAGCATTCAATACCGCAAATCTTGGAAATAGAGAAGAAACATGTACAAAAATTTTAAAAAATTACGGGAGACGTGCTGACTCTGTGCAGGTGCATGAAAGTAAACGTGCTGACTCGATGACTGACTCTCCCACCCCACACTTTTGAAATAAGCCGTGTCCTCACGGCACGACTCAAATCTAGACTCACAATGCATGCAATAAATATAAGGGAAATAAGAAGAGAGTAACGTTGGACTGACACTTCCCTCGTGCGTGCGTGACGATCAGAAATAACTGAGTATTCTCCTATGAGTCCTCGAAGAGAGCACCATCGAAGCTTGCATCGCAACGTGAGTTCGTCACCAAATGAAAGGTCTGTGTCAATGACATTAAGACGAATAAAGGATTCCCAGGAGGTTGGAGGAGTCACAATGGTCTCACTTAAAACCCAACCTCCTTAGACTCGTAAGTCTTTGTGACAGAATCTTTAAACGCTCATGTTTCTTGACACAATTTATTCAAGGTGTGAACTACTCACGTTGGATGCAGTCTTATGCAATATCTTGGATACGTCCGCCTCTGCCCCTGCATGAAAATCATCTTCTTTCCCAAGTACAATGTGATGAATATGACTCAAGACTCAAATAAACAGAAAACAAAATAAGAGAATAAGCTGAAAAAAAACGATAAAAGTGCCGGGCTGCCTCCCTGCGAGCGCCTTTGTTTTACATCGTTGGCTCGACGTTACCTCTTTAGGGATCACAAGTTAGGATCCCATGGGCGTGTGAGGTCATACTTCGCCTCAGCGACTCCTTCAATCTGCCCGAAATGCTCATATGGCTGTGCGCTCGGCTCTGCTCTCCATTGATCAGGTGGGTTTTCCTTTACATCCTTCCAAGCTGGCGAGGACACTTTGCTCATAGCTACTGACCTAATCGCATGCGTCGTTTCATCTGGTGGTCCTCTCGTGCCTCCTAGCTCATCTTTGTCGATCGTGTGGTCCTTAGGAGCTATCACCTGCATTGGGAATGGTAGAGGGGTGTTAGATATTGGAATTTCCTTACCTGAATTAGTGCTGCACGCGGACGTCTCCTGTTTATCTTCCGCGGACGTCTCTTGCTTTATCGGTAATTCTTCATCCGTCCGCGCATCAATTGTAGAGGCGTCCGCGTCCTGCACTGAGGTAGAATCTTTGTTCAGCTCTTCTTCTCGTCTGTCGTAAAATGCTCTGGAAATTTGAGACACTTGCTCTTTTAGCTCGTTAATGACTCCAGCTTGTTGGTCTATCTCTTGCTCATGCTTCGCCTCCAACTCGCCTTGAACCGCATCATTATTGATTACATGATCTTCGGTGGATGTGATCGGGCATGTTTCGGCCATCTCAGCAATAAGGTCAGGGCTCGTCTCGGTCGGATCATCGATGAACAGCGGGTCTAGGTCTTCTGATGGCCCGGCGGGCTCCAATATAGGCTCTTCCTCGCTGATCCTTGGCTTGGTGTTGAGCATTTCATTGATCAGATATGCAGTTTCTTTTAGCCCCGCCTCTACTTTTGCCCAGGATTCCTCGGATTCGGCCTGGTTTTGGTGTATAATGTTGGCCAGTTCCTCGAGTCGCATGTCCTGATCTTGTCTTGACCTCTCGGCCAAATCGTCTATCAAGTGCCAAAGATCGTCCATGCCTAAGTTATTCACCGAGCCTCCCGCCGCATCATTAAGCCAGTTCCACTCATATGGCATCATTCCACCGAGAAACCTTTGAAGAAGATAGAGGTTTGTGAATCCATGGTGCGGGCAGCTCGTCACAATGGAATCGAAGTACGACAAGTACTCGCCCAATGTTTCGTCCCGGGATTGCTTGAGGTTGATGATCTTCTCGCGGACTTCAAGTTGGAAGGATGGTGGGGAAAACTCCTCATAGTTCCAAGGCTCTCTACTATAATAAGAAGACATGGTGCATCACAACAAAACTAACTAAAGAAAAACAGAAAATAAAAAAGAACAACTTCACCGTGCGTAGCTCCCTGGCAACGGCGCCAAAATTTGACAGGCGTCGTCGGTACCTGCAAATTTAATATTTATAATTCCTTACTCTAGACTGTGGGTTAGTACAGTGGCAAGCAAGGGTCGAACCCAAGGGAGCTAGATGGTTACTATTTGTTCTGAAAAAGGAAAGAAAAGACAATTGGGTTTTGTGAGCAATTTAGGAAATAAGTGTAAATAAAGAAATAAGATAAGTGAGTATCAATGAGAGAGAATATTCGGACTAGGGTTTATAATTGTGACTTGTTTTATCCTTGACTTCTAAATATCAGATTTCTAATTCCTAAGTGTGGTTACTTCCATTCCAAGTTATAACCTAAAGTAGGGTCTTTCCGGACGCCTACACCACAATCTACTTCCTTTCCGGGTTGTAGAATTCTAGCCCTAGCAATTTAATACTCCATTCCAAGATATATCAAATTAGTGCTCTATTTGTTTCCACGGTCTAGTATCAAACAAACAGTAAATAGGGGAGTTGAATTGTTCGGTTAAGCTTTGCCATTCCAAGCATCCACTTAACTTTACAATTCAATCCAAATAATTCAGCACAAGGACTAGTGGAATAATGAAATAAGCATTAAGTAACAAGTCTCAAAAACAGTAGTCACAATGTTTAAAACCCTAGCCCGAATAATGGGATTTAGTTACACATGGCCATTAAGGCAAGACAATAATAAAAGGGATGAATGAACTTCTCTATAGCCGAGAGAATGATGAAAAACCGGTCCAGGAGAGCTGAGGAACGCCGAGTGGAAAGCTTCGGCCGAGAGAGGAATTTTGTAGAGAGAGGAGCTCTCCACGTTTTGGTATGCTTGAAACCCTTGATATGAGGCTGTATTTATAGAGAAAACTCAGGCCTCAAAGCTTCCAAATTGAAGTCGGTCCAAAAACGGTTTTAGGAAACATGTCCTAAAACCGATTTTGCTTGGTCTCTAAGTTTTCTTCTTCTGCAAGTCTTCCAGATCTGTGTAGAGCCTTCCAGAACCTTCTAGAAGCCTCTAAACCGTCATGCATGGAATTTGGATTTTTCCCGAAAACACTGTTCACGCCGGAATTACTAATGTCTCTACGAAACGCGGTACCCACTGAGTTCCGACTTCGGCTATTGATTTGTCCATCTAAACGACCTCGGATGCTCTCGGTGTGAACTAGAGAGTTGTAGGGAATTGAGTCATCTACGCAACGGCATGTGTCTTGTATTTTTCTGATCAACGGTTCATTCCCAGCACTCCGGCGAAGCTCCAAAGGTCAAATCTGCCACTGTGTTGTTTTTGGCATGAAAAACCATCTTTTATGCGCGTTTCCTCCTAGAGCTTCCAAATCACCTGAAATGCAAAACAACACTAAGAAGTAACTGTTTGCATAATAAAGTACTGAAATTGATGGGATTTGTTGACTCGATGAGTCGTATAAATACGGCTCATCAATAAACATCGGAGAGTTACTCCTATGCTTGTATTTTTTTTATTCAATCAATACAAAACCTAATTCCCCTATACATTATTATAACAGAGTCTGCTCCACTGTCTTATCACTTAGGCTCCCTTATCTTGACGTGCATGGGCCGCATCATGTTCTGTTCCGAATCAACTTACTTATTGGTCTTCATCCACGGCCTGACATGGGACAACATGCACTGCTTCCACCGAATATAGATTGTAACTGATGGTGGAATTCAGATACTCTGATGTGCGCTTTACCTGAGTTGAATTGATTTTGTCAATAAGATTATTAATTAAAGCTTTTCTGCTAATCTGCTTGTTTGATTTGTATTAACTTATTTACTGGCCTTCATTCGAGGAGGCTGAATTGTTGAGTAGTTATTTATTCGGGAATTGGTTCGCCACCGACGTTCCCCGGTGCGATTGCTTGCTCCGAAGAGAACTTGATTGCTGTGGCGACAGGGCATATTGTCACCATACTGGTAGGTTTTTGGAGTTTTTTTTTGTTGGTGTGGAAGTCTGCTCATTTTTGTTGTTGTTGAATGGAGATTTTAGAGGCTTATGGTATTGATGTCAGCAGAACCCTGCACTACCATGTGGGCCTCGGGGTTTGATCATGCTGCCTGCGCCTAAGCCTTTTCAGATTGGTGTGATCGAAAGGAAAGGTAATTATTTTTGTTTCAGAAATCTTCACTTTCCATTCTGATTGTGTTTTTATTTTATAAACTTGGCTGATGTGCAATTCAGTTATTTACTTGAATGGCTGACCGTTTGATTTTGCATTTCGATCGATGTTATTTTTATCACAAGTGGCCGGCCATGGCTGTTAGTTTGATTTTTTACCTGCTTGACTGGTTACAGACTTGAGTTATCCTCGCATGCTACCAATCTGTCTATCGAGATACACTGATCGTCGCTGTGTTAGGTCAATTTCTTGGTCGCCTATTGGAATGGCTCCTAATTCGGGGTATGAGTAGTTCATCCTATCTATGTTATTGTTTTCCTCCTCTACTTAAAATAATGGTTATTGTGGATCAGGGAAGCACTTTAATTGTAATTGTAATCGTAAAACAATGCCATTTCTAACCGAGTCTTTGGTGTATCGATCTACTGATATCCAAGATTTATATACAACTGTGGTTCTCACCCCACACTTTTGAACGAAGGCGTGCCTTAGTTCAAAAGTCATGCAAGCTAATATATATGTGAGAATTATTAAGACAGAAAATTAAATGACAGAAAGTAAGATAGTGTCGGGTTACCTCCCGACCAGTGCACTTGTTTAACGTCGTTGGCTCGACGATACCTCGTTGTGGATTACTGGTTTGGGTCCCATGGGTGGCTCAGGTCGAATTTTGCCACTGTTCCTGTGTTGCTTTTTGCCTTGCCTTTTCCCGATTTCTTGTGCGTGTTAGAACCCCATGGTTTTGGTATTTTTTCTCTCCATTGCTTCTGAGAAGGTGAAGGAACTTTGACCATAGCTGCTGGTCTTGTTACTTTTTTGGTCTCTTTTGGCAGGTCGGAAATCTGCATACCGCGATCTGAGATAGGTATTATATCTTGCGGTTTCTTCGCATCCGTGCGGCTATTATCAATGTAGAAATATGCAATTTTGCCGCCGAACTTAAGCGATAATGAGCCCTTGCCCACATCGATCCTTGCCTTAGTAGCGTAGAGGAATGGTCGCCCCAAGATTATTGTTGGAGGGTCGTCTTTGCTGGTCTCTCCCGTTTGTATCACATAAAAGTCTGCAGCAACGACAAGCTCTCCCACATGGAGTATTACATCTTCCAGTACTCCAACCGGACGTATGCACGATTTATCTCCTAGCTCGATATTTGTCCTGGGTGGCTTCAATGGACCAAGTCCTAACAAGTAATATAAGGAGGAGGGCATGGCGTTGACAGCAGCTCCAAGATCGACCAGACACTTATGAATCTGAGTTTCACCAATACCGCAGGTGACTGTGAAAGCCCCTGGGTCGTTATCTCTTTCCGGTTGTGACTCAAGATCTGAAGTGAGGGCTTTTGTAATTGTCGCGTCACTCTGCCCACTCCTTAAATTGTCAGTGTCATCCCATCCAGATGCTGGTACGTCGGAGTGTATAATTGGCGGTGGGGTAATGCAAACGGTGAACGAATATCGTCCATTGTCAGCATGCGTGACCCATGTTTTGCCATCATTGAGTCGGTCTTCCTCTTGGTTCCAATCAGGACGATGCCTACGGGCGAAGTGCTTGTTCGTAAGTTTGTAAGTTGAGGATCATGCAACTTCTCCTAGCGTCGCCTTTTCGTTTGACCTTTTTATCATGCTAAGATTCGCTTTTGGGTTTTGGATGGTTTGTGAAGGGAGTCTGCCAGGTTCATTAGTGAGTGTTGAAATTACCGAGGCGAGTTGGGACATTTGTTTGGTTAATTCTGAAATTGCCCCGTCAGTTTTCGCCTGGTATTGGTGTAGCGAAGTACCCAATTGACTTATGCTTCATGCTAGCTCCTTCATAGTGTCATCAAGCGACTTGGTCGGTTCTTGCTGATTATGCGGGCCGGTTTGGTACTGATTTGGTCCTCTTTGCTGATATTGGCCTGCTGATGGAGCGTTCTGGTTATACTGCCGGTGGGGGGGTTTGGTATAATGACTGAGCTAGTTGAGGGACAGCTGGTTGTGCGTACTTCTGAGAATAGTTATTGTTACGCCAGCTCGGGTTGGTTGCTTGACCATACTGTCTGTTTTGTCCGGCTCTGTCATTACTTTTGTTGTTGTATCCTTGGTATCCTTCTACTGCATTCACTTCTGCTGGTTCCTCTTCTATTAATGTTGGACATGCGTCCGTTTTGTGGTCTGCAGAACCACAGAACTCGCAAGGTTTTACCAGAACTGGCTGCCTTCGTAGGATTTGAATCATCATCTCCTTTAGCTGCTTCATCTCTTCAGGCATAGAGTTCATTGACGTCTCCGCTTTTGCCACATGTTTTGTCTGGGAGAATTCTTCCTGCTGAGTTGTCTCTTCTCTGAATCGGGCATTCTCAGCAAAGTTGGTGATAAGATCCCTTATGCCACTTAATGATAGATTCATCATGGACCCTCCAGCTGAGGCATCCAGGAGCATTTTGTCTAAGGGTCTTAGTCCGTTAATGAGATACTCCATGGTGAGTTTCTCGGGCAGTCCAAGGGTACAGCAGCTTCTCTCCAGGCGGTTGAATTTTTCCAGGTAATCGTACATGGTTTCATTGGGTCCTTGCCTGATGTCCTGCAGTTGCCTCCTTACTTGCATCGCTCTTCCTGCTGGGTAATATTTGTCTAAGAACTTTTTCTGCATCTGAGCCCATGTCCTGATGCTTCCGGAAGGCAATGAAAGGAACCAGTCGTTTGCCGCGTCAATGAGGGAAAAATAGAACGCCTTTAACTTAAAGTCGTCTACGTTTACGCCATTAGGTTTGAGGTTTTGGCAAATCCCATGTAAGCGCTGGAGATGAGTCATTGCTGATTCTCCACGAGTCCCTGAGAATTTTGGCAAGTTGTGGGCCACTGAAGTGTTGATGACGATGTTTTCTAGTTCCGGGCCTTCATAGATACACCACGGCTGAACTCTGAAATCTGGTGCCGAGAGCTCTCTCAATGTAGGTTCACGGTAGTTGTTGTTATCTCCGTAGTAGTCATCGAAAGCGGGTTCTTGTCTTGGCACTTGTCTAGGTTGTGGGGGTGGTGGATATCTAGGGGGTTGTCGTACTGGACCAGCTGCATTTCGGTCCTCGGGTGGTTCTTGGTTTCTTCTGATGGCTTCCCTATCACGAGCTCGTCTGCTTCGGATGAGTTGCTCCGGATCATCCATAAATGGAAGTGGCACCTCATTGTTTCGATCGTACAGGTTTATCTCGTCGTCATCCTGGTAGTCATGATGACTTTCTTTGCGAGACATGGTTGTTTCGAGCGCGTATTGATTTAAAGAACTTATCCGATGGCTAATTCCCCGGCAACGGCGCCAATTTGACGGAGCGCACTGCACTGTCGTTAAGGTGCAGTGTTCTCTGTACAAATAAATTTATAATGTCCGCTACTCGCGACTACACTACTGGGTAGTAAGTGGTAAGTAGGGGTCGAACCCAAGGGAATTAGGGGGATAAGTTGTTCTTTAAGTTGGACAATTTTGGGATTGGTTGGTTGGTTTTAAAGCTACCAGCTAAGTGATTGATTGGTTGGTTGGTTTTAGTACTGGAAAGTAACTGATAACTATTACAATTAAAAGAAAGCATTCGGTTTCAGGGGCCTTGTATTATATCCTGTTTATCATTGACCCTTAGTGAATCTTCTAAGTATTCAAACGTGCATCAAGGCCATTCCAAGCACTCGATTTGCCACACTGTCTAGTCTTTTGCAAAAGTGTTCGATAGTGTATCAAGGCCATTCCAAGCACTCGATTTGCACACACCGTCTAGACTTTTGCAGAAAACGTAAAGCCCTTGTTCTATTTAGACTAATACCCCATTCCAAGGTATACTAGCCTGTGTGCATCCATTTGATCAGTCATTCCCGAGCAATCAAATGGTGTTTTAGAGAGGTCAAACTCCTCAGATAAGCTTTGCCATTCCAAGCATCCACTTATCCGAGTATGTTTACGAACTTCCACGGAAGAGCTTTGCCATTCCAAGCATCCACTCAACCTTGGAAGTTCTGGCCTAATATATGGCACATAGAACAAGTTTTGAATACAGAGAATAAATACTAAAATAGTCTAAAACATTTTATAATACAAGTCCACCCCTTCTACCGAACGACTAGTTTAGCTACTATTTATCGCGCTAAACATTATAACTAAGGAATTGGAAATTAAAGACGGAAATAAATATCAGAATACTTACTACCGTTGAAGCGCCAAGGGAGCAATCCTTTATTTCCAAAACCAAACTTACAATTTCTAGAGAGATAAGTGAATTACAATTTTTGTGGATGTTTGAAATGAGGAGGAGGAGGTTGGTATTTATAGCCATAAGGGGAGGAGATGGGTGGTGGAGATGGTGGCACATGTCTTTTGATCCAAGGGATGAGGAGGAGGAGCAAGGAGGAGCTGCCACATGGGGGAGGAGAAAGCCACCGGTCATATGGAGGAGGAGCCGCCGGTAGCAGGTGGTGGAATGGGGAGGAGCTCCTCCCTTGGCCACCTCCAAGCATGGTGGCCGGTCACCTTGTCCAAACGTGCATTTTGATAGTCGATTTGGAATGGCCAAGTGATTCTAAGACTAATGGTCGAGTCAGAATTTCCAAATTCCATGTTTTGGTCGAGCAACTTGGTTTTGGTGCCTATGCGCGCGGCCTTTACTATGGAATTGGGCCAACTGCCAATCTGCTCGAGCGTTTTGTCTGGGAAGCGAGATTGTCCGACTTGTTGGGCATTCCAAACATCTTGGTCGAGCCAGATTTGCAAGATTCGTCGGTTGGCTCGAGCAATTCGGTCATGGTGCCTAGTGTACGCGGAGTCTTTGCTTGGCATTGGGCCAACTCTCAATTAGCTCGGGCATTCTCCTTGGTTTTCCGACATTGTCCACTTTATTTTCCATTTTAAACACTTTGGTCGAGGCGGAATTGTTAGATGAGGTGGTTTGCTCGAGCAACTTGAATCGAGTGTTTGGTCAGCTCGGCAAAGGTCACATCATCTTTGGTGGCTGTGATTTGCATACAAACCGAGGGGAAAAGTTGGGGAACTTCCACCATAAGGGCCAGGTCCTTCTTGGACAGTTTGATAATGAGGACCAAGCCTGCCTTAGGTGCTTCGATAGTGAGGATCGGACATGTTTCGGGTGCTTCGAGCGCAAGGACCGGGCCTGCCGTGATTTCCTTGGTTAGTTTGGCAGTGAGGTCCGGGACTGTCTCGGGCAGATTGGTGATGAGGACCGGTTCAAGTGGCTCGGCAGGTTTGGCAATGAGGACTGGGCCTGATTTGGCCGGTTCTTCTTCGGTTATTTGTGAGTCCTCATCCTCAGTTGGCTCCGTGGGCTCCAATATTGGCTCCTTTAGAGCTGCCTCCACGTCCATTACTGCCCTCGTACTGATGTCTTCTCTCGCCTTTGTTGCGGGCAAGCTTGTAATGGGTGTGGTGTCGGGCTTGTTTTGTACTGAGTCCACTTCCATCGTCGGTACCTTATCTTCAGTTTGGTGTATTGGCCCTTTTTTTGTGCTCTCTGCCAAATTGTCTATGAGCCGCCAGGTTTGAGACATGGTTAACTTCATGATCGAGCCTCCCGCTGCATCGTTAAGTCTTTTTCGCTCAAGTGGCATCATTCCACCGAGAAACCTTTGGATAAGATTGATTCTGGAGAATCCATGGTGCGGGCAGCTCGCCACAATGGAGTCAAAGTACGTCAAGTACTCGTCCAATGTTTCGTCCCGAAATTGCTCAAGATTGAGAATCTTCTCGCGGGTTTCAAGTCGGAGAGATGGAGGGCAAAACTTCTCTAGGAATTTGGTTTGTAGACCCCCATAATCACTTTCATACTCAGCACATGAGTAATACCATTTTAATGCCGAGTCAGTTAAAGAAAATTTAAAACATGTAAGTTTAAATTCCTCTAGCGATTCATTTTTAGGCCTTATGTGGCTGCATATGGAGTGGAACGTTTGTGTATGCCTTACGGAATCTTCTCCAAGAGCACCTCCGAATTGGGGGAGACATTTGAGCATTCTAAACATAAGGTTGCTGCTCCCATCATTCCAAGGTTCGCTTCCGTAGTAGTAAGACATGGTGAATTATGTATAACAAAAGAACAACTATCCATTCGCTAATTCCCCGGCAACGGCGCCAATTTGACAGAGCTCACTGCACTGTCGTTAAGGTGCAGTGTTCTCTGTACAAATAAATTTATAATTTCCGCTACTCGCGACTACACTACTGGGTAGTAAGTGGTAAGTAGGGGTCGAACCCAAGGGAATTAGGGAGATAAGTTGTTCTTTAAGTTGGTCGTACAGCGGGGGAGCGTGTTTTTGGTTGGTTGGTTGGTTGGTTTTAAAGCTACCAGCTAAGTGATTGATTGGTTGGTTGGTTGGTTTTAGTACTGGAAAGTAATTGATAATAATTAAAAGAAAGCGTTCGGTTTCAGGGGCCTTGTATTATATCCTGTTTATCATTGACCTTTAGTGAATCATCTAAGTATTCAAACATGAATCGAGGCTATTCCTAGCTCAAGACTTGCAACATCGTCTAGCCTTTTAAGGTCGTAGAGCACTTATTCTACTTCAACTAATTCCTCCTTCCGGAGTATCTTAGCTTTATGTGCATCCATTTGGTCCCTTTGGTCCAGTTTCCAAATGGTTTTTTAGATAGATCGAACTCCTCGGATAAGCTTGCCCATTTGGTCCCTTTGGCCCAGTTACAAATGGTCCACTTATCCGAGTATGATCACGAATTCCCAAGGAAGAGCTTGCCCATTTGGTCCCTTTGGTCCAGTTACAAATGGTCCACTCAACCTTGGAAATTCTAATCTTATATATGGCACATAGAATAAGTTTTGAATACAAAGACGAGACACTAAGTTAATAGTCTAAAACATTTTATAATACAAGTCCGCCCCTTCTACCGAACGACTAGTTTAGCTACTATTTATCGCGCTAAACATTATAACAAAGGAATTGGAAATTAAAGACGGAAATAAATATTAGAATACTTACAACCGTTGAAGCGCCAAGGGAGCAACCTTTTATTTCCAAAGCCAAACTTACAAAATCTAGAGAGATAAGTGATTTTTGGATGAGAATGGGATGATACAAATGAGGAGGAGGAGGGGTGTATTTATAGCAAAAGGGGAGGAGAATGGAGGGTGGAGATGGTTGCACATGTCTTTCATCCAAGGGAGGAGGAGGAGGAGCAAAGAGGAGCTGCCACATGGGGGAGGAGCAAAGCCGCCGGTCACCTAGAGTGGAGGAGCCGCCGGTTGCAGGTGGTGGAATGGGGAGGAGCTCCTCCCTTGGCCACCTCCAAGCATGGTGGCCGGTCACCAAGTCCATGAGTGCATTTGATAGTTGATTTGGAATGGGCAAGTGATTCTAAGACTAATGGTCGAGCCAGAATTTCCAAATTCCATGTTTTGGTCGAGAAATTTGGTCTTGGTGCCTATGCGCGAGGCTTTTGCTTTGGACTTGGGCCAACTGCCAATCTGCTCGGGCGTTTTCTCTGGGAAGCGAGATTGTCCGACTTGTTGGTCATTCCAAACATCTTGGTCGAGCCAGATTTTCCAGATGCATCCGTCGGGTCGAGCGACTTGGTTTGGGTGCCAATGTGCGCCGGGCCTTTGCCTTGGAATTGAGCTAACTGCCAATCGGCTCGAGCATTCTCCTTGGTTTTCCGACATCTTCCACCTTATTTTCCATTTTAAACACTTTGGTCGAGGCGGAATTGTCAGATGAGATGGTTTGCTCGGGCAACTTGAATTGAGTGTTTGGTCAGCTCGGCGGAGGGCCTGGAACTGCTTCAACCGGTCGGGTGGTTCTTAGGCATTTTTCCTACCCGGTCGGTTGAGTCTTCAATGCAAATTCCTCTTTGGTTTGAATTGTTTGGAGTGATTCCATGTCAGGATCCTTGAGATTTCTTCAGTCAGCGTCTGATCTTGACCTTGGAATAACTCTTAACATCTTTTCAGCGTAAAATCCTCTCCTTAGCGTGTTTTCTCTCTAAGTGCCAAAATACCCTGTAGAAATATACCGGGACTAACAAGTAGAAGTTAAATAGACCAACAGTCTAATTTGGTGGGTTTTACGGTGTTTATGATTCGTATAATTTGGGTCCATCATGTATCTGAAAAATTAATCAGGCAAAACAAAAAATCATTCATAGAAAAGAGGCAAACTCTTTAAGCATAGGAGCGAATGTTCAGGATGAGAATAACAATGGTGTACACTGAAACAAAATAAGAACAACAAAATACATACACATTTATTTCAACTTGCTCATTGAAAAAAAATTATCGTGTAATGTATCGATGAAATTTTCATATGTTGAACCAGTTTACAAAATATACTATGCACAAAAGCAAAAAAACATACCAGGTTTGGAACACTTCCTCCATATTTTTCTTCAGTGGATGCTTCTTCTCCTTCATTGTCTAATAGTTCTATAGTCCTTGCAGCGAAATTGAAACATACAACGGAGTAGTGTGCCGAATGCCTAATATTTCTATTAAGTTTGATTACGTGTGCATTTCTAAAGGCATCGTGTTATTTCTGCTCATTTCTAAAGTCATAAGTTCAATTTAAGTACTTCGTCCAGGGCATCTCCTAGAATGAGAAATAAAATGAGAGAGAAACGTTATCGAATGAATCACCACAGTTCATGGTACTTTGTCGTCAATTCTTCAACAGGATGATGTAGAAGTGAATCTTTATCTTTTGTAGAACATCAAACTCTGTTCGTACACTTGTCTTTTCATGCAAAACTGACTTGATCCTCCCATGTAAATTATTCACCTCGTCGTGAAAGTGTACATCATTTTTTAGCCTAATGTACAAATTTTGAAACTCAGATAAGTTTTGTTCGACCTTTCCAGATAGCCTCCTAAAAACTGCTATCATATCCTAAAAAATAGAAATAAATATTAGATTTAATACAAACTAAAAACACAATGTTTACAGTCAATCCATAATGTTCAGACTTAAAATGATAATGATCAGACTTAAATTGATAATGTTCAGACTTATCAGACTTATCCGACCTAAATGGATAATGATCAGACTTAAATTTATAAAGTTCAAACTTAGAATTGAGAATGATCAGACTTAAATTCATAATAATCAGACTTATCAGACTTAAATGGATAATGATCAGACTTAAATTGATAATGATCAGACTTAAAATGTATAATGATCAGACTTAAAATGATAATGACCAGACTCAAATTGATAATGTTTAGACTTATCAGGCTTAAAGCATAATGATCAGACTTAAATGGGTAATGATCAGACTTAAATTGATAATGATCAGACTACAAATTATTAATGACCAGACTTAAAATGATAATGATCAGAGTTAAATTGATAATGTTCAGACTTTTCAGGCTTATCAGACTTAAAGCATAATGATCAGACTTAAAATTGATAATGATCAGACTATAATTGATAATGATCAGACTTAAAATGATAATGATTAGACTTAAATTGATAATGTTCAGACTTAAATTGTTAATGTTCAGACTTTTCAGGCTTATCAGACTTAAAGCATAATGATCAGACTTAAAATTGATAATGATCAGACTATAATTGATAATGATCAGACTTAAAATGATAATGATCAGACTTAAAATTATAAATGATCAGACTTAAATTTGATAATGATCAAACTCAAAATAATAATGATCAGACTTAAATGGTTTATAGTTTTATATATTTTAAATGTGGTTTTTATTTGATCCAAGCCCAACAACTAATTATTCAAAAATCATCAAAACTGCATATAAAAAATGCTTCATAGAAGAACAATTCTTAAGTAATTATAGAAAAATATTCAGTTTTAAAGTTGAAAAAAAATGTTCAGGATCAAGAGCAAAGATTATTCAGGGCTACCTCACTGGACATTTGATCAATTGTTGCTTCAGCTTGTTTGTTTGATGTCTGGTCTTATGGAGTTTCAACTTGTCTTCGCATTGGCTAGCAGATTGGATTATTTTTGAATACCTGAGAAATTAACTTTATTCATTACAAATTTTTTTCTTCCAAATTTTTTAAGTCGCTTCAATGACCAATGTGATTATATCTAAGTTTTCTTCACACTAAGTATCCTCTAAATATACTTTATTAATTTTTAAATTATAATTCTATTTAGGAGATGATGGCAATTTTTAGGAGCGTACCTAGAAGAGTTGAAAAAGACATGTCAATTTTAAAAGTTGTACACAATGCTAAAAAATAATGTACAATTTCATGATGATGTCAATAATGTATATGGGAGGAATAAGTCACTTTTGAATGATGACTTACAAGAGTCGTCAAACAGGAGAGTCTGATGTTACAGAAGACCCAAAAAGGACAAAATCGAGAAAAGCAACAAAACCGAAAAGAGGTCGACCTAAGAAGAGAAGAAAACAATGTTAAGAGTGAAGATGATAATGTTCGGACTTAAAATGGATAATAATCAAACTTAAATTGATAAATGTTAAGAGTTATCAGACTTAATCAACAATGTTCAGACTTGAATTTATAATGATCAGACTTAAAATTGACAATGTTCAGACTTATAAGACTTAAAGCATAATCATCAGACTTAAATTGATAATGATCAGACTTAAAATGATAATGTTCAGACTTAAAATGGATAATAATCAGATTTAGCAAACTTAAATAGATAATGTTAAAGAGTTTTCAGATTTAATCAATAATGTTCAGACATAAATGGATAATGATCAGACTTAAAATTGATAATGTTCAGACTTATCAGACTTAAAGCATAATGATCAGACTTAAAATGACAATGACCAGACTTAAAATTGATATTATTCAGACTTATCAGACTTAACGCATAATGATCAGACTTAAATGTGTAGAAAAAACTTAACAATTAATCAATAATGATCAGTTCAGGTCATATTGATAATATTCAGACTTAAATGCATAAACTTCAGACTTCATGCATAAAAAGTTAAGGAGGGTAGAGTGATAGAAAAACCTATATATGTACAGATCTGATATTGTTCAGTCAAAATATATTTACAGACTCGAGGGGTAGAGTAATCGAAAACACATACCAAGTTTGGCACACAGTTTCTTTGTATTTATCTTTAATAGGTAAATCAGCCGCCGAATTGTCTAATATTTCTATCCTCTTTGAAAGAAAATTGAAACAAACAACAAAGAAGTGGTCGGAGTGCCACAGTGGAAAGAAAACCTGAAAAAGGAAAAAAATGATTTAAAATATAAAAAATGTTTTACTAGATCTTTTATATAACATATAAGATTAGTTTTTACCATCTTGGCAGCAATTAAATTATTTAGACGGAATTATTTTCTTGCATCCTTCATATTTGATTCGAAACAGCTGAACCTTCTTTCATGGTCCCCATCGTCATCACGAATACAAGCAAGTTGACACAAAAAATGAACTTAGTCAATGTATGTCTCAGTTATATAATAAAATAACTATAGAGAGTGCACTTACAGTCGTTACGATAGGGACGAAAAACCGGTCTATAGAGGATTGACTCTTAATGATTTCACGTTCATTCAAAATAGATCCCCAGCCGTTGATGATATTAGTTTCAACTAATTGTCCAAACTCAAGTGACCGAAAGTCAGAATTCATTGCAACCGACTTTCCTTTTTTAGTAGAATATAGGAAACAAAGGTCTCTGCAAAACAGAAAAATATAAAGAAAATTCAGACTTATTCAATTATTATTCACATATAAAACAAATTTAAAGCATAATGTTGAGACTTACTCAATAATATTCAAACTTTATGCATAAAAATTCAGACTTCTTCAGAAAATATTCAGACATAAAAACAGACTTAAAGCATAATGTTCAGACTTACTCAAATAATATTCAGACATAAAAACAGACTTAAAAGCATAATGTTCTACTTACTCAATAATATTCAGTAAGTTGTTTTTTGACAAGTCATGTTGTTTTTTTGAAAATGACATGATAAACTCCATATACACATATTTACATTCTTTTCGCTTCGTATTAAAATAATAACAAACATTGTCTACTTCTTTTTCTTAGGCTGACCTCTTTTTGGTTTGATCTGTTTTGGCACTACTAAATCCAGTGTAGTATCTGAATTTTCTAGTGGATCCACAGTAATATCTGGCTCTGGAATTGTCGGTATATAATTTTCAAGATCTCTCTCTATTGCATTTCTGGCTCTGGAATTTTCGGTATATAATTTTCAAGATCTCTCTATTGCATCCCTTGAAATGTTACGATCATCCATAAGAATTAGACGATTATATCTTACTCGCAACTTTCTCAATTGATTTCTTTGCTGAAAACAAATATTGCATTAACAAATAATTTAATATGCCACCTATTTTGAGATTTGAAATTTTAGATTGGATTCATTACATTACCTGTTTACTTTCAGAAAAAAAAAGAAGCCCGAGTCCTATCCTTTTATGTCCCCAAAATACGTCTCCATGTGTCTCATGGAGAATATTGCCAGTGGTGGAGACTTACCTTGTAGCTAGCCCAGCTACAGTCCGGTAAGATTTGAAAGTCCACGTTGGGAAAAAGAAAATAGTCCGGTCAAAATTTAGAGAGAAGTCAGAGACTCTCTCGGGCTTCAGATCCGAACGGCTTGAGGCGACGCTGGCGATAGGAGATGCGCGAACGTGCTCGGCGTAGATTCTGGGATTCGTCGGCGCTGGACGCTTGGATTCGTCGTTAACTTGTGTATGTGTGTTTTTCTCTTTGATTTTATGGGAATTTGATTCGCCGGGTTGCGTAGCGTCGGTTGGTGTGTTGAAAATCCGAAGCAGAATTCTGGTGAGTTTTTTCTTTTCTGTTTTTATGTAAAATTATGGTTGTTAGTTTGTATGATGTTCAGCTGGAATGATCATTGTGGATGTGTTGATATGATTTTAGTAGTTTATTGTCGTAGGGAAGGAATTTGTTGAAAAATTTCCCAATTTGCTCAAAATTGGAAATTGCATTCCCTTTCTACTCAACTTTCAAATTTCATTCACAATTTACTCACGTTTTCTAAGGCGCTGTTGCCAACGGCGCCTTAGAGCTAAGCCGCTCTTGTGGACGGCGGTTTAAGCCTCGTGGCATATATTTGCCCAAAAATAAAACTGATTGGGCACAAATTGTCATGTAAACTTAAACCGCTGTTGGCCACAGCGTCCAACAATTAGCCGCTGTGAACAACAGCGCCTTAATAACAAGCTCAAATATTGCATCCACCAGTTGATGGAGTGTATGTATATAAATAGAGAGCAGATAAATCTCAAGCTTTAACTCTAGTTTGGAGGAGCTGAAATGGTTCTTTTGGAGAAGTTGCGCGACTGGCTACCCTCAAAAATCCCAGGTACTTAGAATTTAAATGACACGTGTGATGGATCAGATTGTTGCAAGGTTTTTGAGGTTGTGTTGATGTGTAGATGAGGGAGAGGGGAGTAAGTACCAGAGGTCGATGTCGATGCCGGCGAACCCTGGGACGCCTGCTCTTACACCGACAACGCCGCTGTCGGCCAAGAAAGAGAAAGATAGTGTGTGGAGGAGTGTTTTCAATCCAGGAAGCAACCTGGCTATACAAAGGATATTAGGGCTGAAAAGTTTGACAAACAGGAGCCTAACTCACCCACCGTCTACGACTGGTCAGCTCACCCACGCCTAAATGTTTTTTTTTACTTTATCTCATCTCTGATTAATTATCGTGTATCTGATGTGGGTATTTGGCATGCTGTTGCAAGCTTTACAGTGGGAAACTAGGAGCAAGCACCACCGCTGAGCGATGGAGGAGGCGGCGGCTGAGAGGTGGTGTGGTCATCACATGTATGTAGATGGTTGTGTCGTTTTGAGGATCCTTGAGTGTCTGCCACGTGTCATTTGTGCACTGCATGTTATGTTTTGTTGTGTTTTGTTTACAATTGTTTTGATTGTTTTGACTGCCACAATTGTTACAATTGTTTTGATTGGAGGAGGCGGCGGCTGAGAGGCGGCTTGTTTACAATTGTTTTGATTTTTGACTGCGCCGTCCAACAAGTCCACAAGAACGGCTTCTTATTAAAGCGCTGTTGTTCACAGCGGCTAAATGTTAGCCATAGCGGTTTAAGCTTACATGTCAATTTGTGTCCAATCAGCCTTATTTTTGGGCGTATATATATGCCACGAGACTTAAACCGCCGTTCACAAGAGCGGCTTAACTTTAAGACGCCGTTGGCAACAGCGCCTTAGAAAATGTGAGTAAATTGGGAATGAAATTTGAAAGTTGAGTAGAAAGGGAATGCAATTTCCAATTTTGAGCAAATTGGGAAATTTTTCGAATTTGTTAGGGTTTGATTTCTAAATTTTTTGAAGTGAAAACTGAAATTTGAGTATCAGATTTTGAGGATAGTGCGATTAAGAGAATGTGTTGGATTTTGAAGTTGCATTAACTGACTGGTTAGGCTTGAGGCTTGATGAAATTGAGATTAAGGAATAATATTGATTTCCAACTAATGATAACTGTGATGTACAATCGGCGTGGGCATCTCAAGCAGGTATGAAACATTATTGATTTCCAACTAATGATAACTGTGATGTACATGATGTTCCTATTATTACTTGCTTGTGTATGTGTTAGTTTGCGATGATTAAAACGCTTTCTGAGCCAAGTTTGTAGCTTGTAATTGTTTGTGCAAGTCTATGATTACAAATGAACATTACTATCATTTTGATGTGTTTAATGTGATTATATATGTTCAGGTGATGGAGCTACATGACAGGTTCACAGAGCAAAGTATAGAACTACTTACTTTAAGCTCTGCATTGGATCCTAAAAATCAGTTCAAAAAGTTTGATATGGAGAAGATTTGCAGACTTGCAGAGAAGTTCTATCCTGAAGACTTTGATGCATCAGAGGTTAGAGCTTTAATGTTACAATTAGAGCATTATAAGCATCAAGTAGTTTTTGATAAAGATTTTCAGAAATTGTCTTCTCTTGCACAATTATGTAGACGATTAGTTGAAGCAGACTTAGCGAAGTTGTTTCCCTTGGTTGATAGATTGATTCGTTTGGTCTTGACACTTCCTGTTTCCACTGCAACTACTGAACGTGCATTTTCAGCTATGAAAATTATAAAAACTTGGCTTAGAAACGAGATGGAAGACGGGTACCTTTCAGGTTGTATGATGCTTCACATTGAAAAGGAATATGTGGATGATATTGATTCAGAGACGGTGATTGATCATTTCGAGTCTATTGGAGATCGTAGAGCGCAATTCAGATAGAGCATCATATACTTGTAATGTATGTCTTAGGTATTTTGATTTACAATTCTTATATCTCTTTTGATCAAGTTCTTGATGAATACTATGTAAGAATTGTGTTTTGACTTATCAAGAATTTTACCTATTATTTTTTTCCGCTCACCTAGTTTTTAAACCCTAGATCCGCCACTGAATATTGCACAATCAACACCATTGTTTACAGTCCTCCAAGACATTTCAACACGAATGGGTGTTGCATTTGAAATCCAACTACTATTCGGAAAGTTTTTCTCTTCAAAATAAGATATGACATTGCTTACCTGCAAATTATTCAGACATAAAGACAAATCGTTCATGAATAAAAAAACATCATCAAACTTAAAGACTATTTTTCAGAATTAAGATAACACATACCAAGTTTGGCACACTTTCTTTGTATTTATAAATTATCAGACTTAAAACTAAATGGATAATGATCAGACTTAAAATTAAAATTGATCAGCCTTAAATTAATAATGATCAGACTTAAAAAATGATAATGTTCAGACTTATCAGACTTAAAAGCATAATGATCAGACTTAAATTGATAATGTTCAGACTTATCCGACTTAAAAGCATAATGATCGGACTTAATGTGTAAAAAAACCTTTAGACTTAATCAATAATGATCATTTCAGAACAAAATATTGATAATATTCGGACTTAAATGCATAATATTCAAACTTGATGCATAAAAAAGCTCAGGAGGGTAGAGTGATCGAAAAACATCAATATCCTGACCATTCAAGTCAAATCCAAAGACACTGTGATCGACTTAAATTATATAAATGAACTTCTACGCATACATTTCAATCAAACATGAATATAAAGTTTGATACTTGTTTTTTTTTTGTTGACAAGAGTTTGATACTTGGTTATAACAATTTGAAATGGATACAAACAGAACATGAATGACATGGAATATTTTTTTACTCCGTATCAACTAAAGATTTCCAACTAGACAAAATAAAAAAAGTTCGCTCGATAAGACTACAGAGGCGGCTATAAATTAAACGCACATTAACAATATGCAAAGAAAAAAGATTCGATACCTATGGCCTAAAGTGTGAATAAGGAATTCAGTATACAGCATTTCACTACGCCATAATGCCCATTATGCGACTTCATGAATTTCAGTAGGCTAAGTGGAAATAGAGTCGCATAAGGTTTATGCGACTGTCTGACTGTCGCATTCGCAAAGTCGCATATGGCGAGTCGCATAAGTCAGATGCGACAGTAAATTGAAGCACAGTCGGGTAAGAGTAGTATAACGGGACAGTATTTTTACTGTCTCGTATGGGAGATTACTGTCGCGTAAACTATTTGTTTTGTGCCAGCAAATAAATATTTATATGATAGAATAAATAACATATACAACATTGTTTGACAGATTCTGATTTTCACAAAACAGAATTAGAAACCTGCCGTTTTATTTTATTTTTCAAACACAATCAACAAGCATACATTTCTTCAACTTACGAGTCTAAGTCTAACAATCAAGTAAGTCTAATCCGTAGTTGCGCAAAGCTTCAATCCATTCCTTTTGCCTTACTAAATGCCCATGTCGCGACAAGTACCTCAGCTCAATCTTTAGGCTCCTAGCAGGCTCATCATTGCATTCATGCGCAAGTTGGAAGAACATGATGGATGCAAAGTGCATATGTTTTTAAAAAAATGAATCTTTACTAATATCTTAAAGTTATACTACCTACGGGCTTGTATTTGTCTTTTCTAGTTGTGTATTTTTCTTTTTGTAATGTGGTGTCTCAAACTGCAGTTATAAAGATAGTATATTTTCATGATTTTTCATAATATATGTGGTGTCTCAAACTACGGGATTGAAGTATATTGGTCTCACACTTGTGTTTCTCTTGATTTTGGTGGGAATCTGAAAAAAATGGGGAATCTAGAATATTACAAACATAACAAATTTTCTAGATTAAAACTACATGAAAAGAGGAAGATTAAAATATGTGAGGACCCAAAATGAAATAGTAACTCAATGAAACGAGCTTTAGTCGAAACGAGCTTTCAATGAAAAAGTATTTTAAAGTATACAAAATTACTTTAATCGAGCTCATTAACGAGTTTCGAACAATATAATAGAGTGTTAATCGAATATATAAGCGAGTTTTAATCGAGTATGTTAACGAGCACATAAACGAGTTGTTCGCGAACATAAACGAGTCGAGCACCATCCTGTATGACGCACTAAATGTCACTTACATATTACTTTATTAATTATTCAAAAAATGTAGAATGTCAGCATGTCCAACTTAAGGGACATCATTTGATGTGTCTCTTAACATGATGTCTCATATGAACACTTAAGGGACATCGTTTGCTGTGTCTCTTTACATGATGTCTCATAAGACAACTTAAGGGACATCATTTGATGTGTCTCTTAACATGATGTCTCATATGCCAACTTACGCGACACATTTTATGCTGTCGTTTACGGTGTTGTCGCAAAGGGTACCATATACGACAGTGAATGATTTGTCGCATTGAGGATGTCGCGTATGAATGTCTTATACGACACTCACTACAAAATATTGTCGGATAACCCAACATATGCGACTTCTGTATATACGACTACAGCAAAGAGAGTCGTATAATAGGCATTCTGGTGTAGTGTTTAGGTCTGAAATTCATAATCTACAAAAAAAAAAAAAAACATCGAGATCGAGAAAATAGTCCCAAACTGAATTCCTAGGGTTTCACCAATGAACAGACTATAAATCAGCACAATCAAACTTTAAAATAAATAAAAATTACCTCAAATTTGGCAAAGGGTTGCTTATCAATTATCATCATGTTGCGATACTGTCTGGTTCCTCTGCTCAAATACAACAACACCAACAAAGACTGACGCTCCTGGCAGAGACAAATCCCAAATCCTAAAACAACGATCAACAAAACAGAAAAATCTGAAATTCGAAATTACCAAAAATTGAAAATATAAATCAGATTGGAAAATCAGATTGTAAACACTAAAGAATGGTTGTTTAATTATTAGATGGAAGAGAGAGAAAATGATGTAGAGTGTTGGGAAGTTAAAAAGTAGGTGTTGAATACGTGAACCATTGTAGATAGTCTTAAGACCAAAACTCTCGACCCTACCAGAAAGGTACTGTCCCTGACAACTGCGATTTTCACTCCTAAGCACAAGATTGTATGGTGTGTTACAGTTTTTGCCTTCTTGGAGTCTCCTTCACTCAGACGATTAGCAACTTGCTTATCTCCTTTCCTTGTCTTTTCTCCTCTCCTCATCTAGGTTAATGAAGATCTGGATTGCTTCATCGTCCGGTACACTAGCTTTTATCCCTATCGACCTGGCAAACTTACAGGTCTCCTATGCTTCCTTCCTCTATTTTATTTTCTTACTTTCTTCACCTGACATCTCAACTTTCTTCTCCGGATTGCTACTCTGATTTTTCCTTTCCAGGTCTTCAACAAAGGATTTTTTGAGGCCTTCCAGCTTACTCTTTCTCATTCTCCTCTTACTCTTGATAGCCTCCTTCTCCTTTGAAGCTCTTCTTTTTAACAATTTAAAGGCTTTTAGGGTCTTTTCGAGATGGTCTGAGGACTCTTCTTCTTGTACATCTTCGTCAGACTCACTGCTACCCTTCTGGGTTTGTTCCCTCTCATATCCCATACGGCTTCCTCTGGCTTTTGATACTTTAGATGCACAGCTAATCTCTTTTCCAACCCTTTCTAGCATAGCAACGTCCTTTTTGTGAGAGGTCACCGTCGTCTTCTGACCCATGTCCTTTTTTCTCTTTGAATTGTGTAAATGCCTAGAGCTTTCTGATCCTCCCCCTACCACCTCCTGCTCTTGACCAATATCATGTCCTTGAACGATTTCCTCGCAAGCCCAAAGACACGCCGGAGATCCTCTCTGAGCCGCTAAAAGGATGCCTGGTCCAATCTTCACCCCTCTTGACATGTTATCCGAGCCCCCTAACCGTTCATAGTGAGTTGAGCTCACATTGTCATTCAGACCCATTACTGATTCTTTCTTGCGCGAGTGGAATGAATTTAGGTTGTCTCCCAGACACACTAATGATTCATGCTTCTGTTCATCTTCAATCTCACACCCATTTAAAAAACAGTCTTCTAGGACAGTCAACTCATACACCTTCCCGGAAATTTCAGCCTCCAAAACTTCTGAAATTTTCTCCATTGTAGTGGTTTCAACCAGCATTCTTGCTCTCCCTATCCCAGTTAGCCGAAACTCCCTAACATCCCTTCTCAAATAAGTGCCATGAGTAGCGGCTACCAGCTCAAAATTATCCTCACTCCAAGCCATAAAAGGTAACCCAATTATAATTAGCCAAACTGATCTTTTCCTTGTCTGTTACTCCTCCCTCCATACTTGGATCATAGTGAAGTTCTTAAGTATAGCTATGTAGTTCTCCGATAGGCAGCACTCCAGCTCCTCCACACTTGAGAAATGAATTAATATCTTTCCGTCTCCCATAGTCATCACTTTGTCAAATTTTATTCATTCTTGTCGCATTTCCTTCCTTCTTGTCGCATTTCCTTCTCTAGATTCTCAATCGATGTGTAGATTTTTAACTCTGCCATTGCACATTTTTGAAACTTATCTTCATGTTTTCGAACAACTTTCATTTTCAATACCCTTCTCCCTTTGACATAACACTTCCTTGTTCCTCCTTCATTTTTAGCGTGGTTACATTCTGTGGGTTCTTTCCTTGATATGTGCATATCCCCTTGATATCCCCTTCTTACCCAATTATCTTTAAAATTGCTTGGCCGTGGCTTACCTCCCATATCCGCTAGTGTTACCTCAAGTTTTGTTTTCCCCACCTTGATTCCGTTTCACCTTTATAATGACACTTCACCCTCCCTCAATGACTTAAACCTCACAAAACCGAACCTGCTCATTGTAGCTCTTCTTCCCCTTGATGGGATAAACACATCCATAGTTGGCCCATCTCGGCAGAAGAGATCCCTTAGCCACTTCTCATCTTTGTCTGCTAGAATGTTGTCAATGAAGATACTAAAGAAGCTTTCCCTGAGCTTTTCGATGGGATTTTCTCCATTTTCGTTTGGGAGTTTTTTCTCTCTCCTCTCTCCTTCCATACCCGACAATGATACACACATTGCCGCTCTACTGTGCTGGGACTTGCTGACTGTATGCTTCCCAGGATGAAACGATCCTCGGCAACAAACTTAGAACCAAACTTTGCCGATCGAACCTTTCTACCCTTTTGCTATCACATCGATAGACTAATACAAATGGAAAAATGAGGAGAATTGATGTGTTTTCGAATATGTTTGAAAGCATCATACTACCTATTTTTATAGTGGAGGATGGGGCACCCATCATCATGACACCCCATGTCATAATGACCTCAAAGAAACCAAAATGAATTTCACAAAACATCCATTAGACTTTCTATGTAGTCCACTCATTTCACAAGATCAAGAATCAACTAGTTTTAGGCCAAATTCAATTTCCAATGCTCTTGAAAATGTGTTCCCCTCTCATTATTGCATAGTCAAATACCAAGGCTAGCCAAGTTGGGGGTCGTTTTGTGTGTTTGTGGTGTGCTCTGGTGTTGAGCTAGGCCTTTTTTGTTTGTTGTCCTGTGCTTTGGTTGTTTGGTGGTGTTGAGCTGTGCTCTTGTCCATTGTCTGTTTTATTTGGGTTCAGGTTGTGTTGTGGCAGTTTTGCCGTTGTGACTTCAATAAAAATCACCTTTTATTGAAAAAAGGCTAGCCAAGTTCATGTTTCCATATCATAAGAAACTATTATTAGACCACTATTATGTTATGGTCATTTCCAAGCCCAATTTTAAGGTCATTTCCTTGATCATTGTGAGGTTCAATGCTCTCCATAAATTTGAGCATTTTATTTCATTCATTTTTGTTTCTATTTTTGACATGTAAATAATTGTATTTTTCCTATTTGATGGATCGTTAGTGTTAGCAGTCTGTCAGACGGAAGTCACGAAGTGTGTTTCGGTCTGATGGTCAGATAGCAGCGGAATAAATTTTGCAGGAAAGTAAACGACTGAAAATAATTACGCACGAATATATAGTGGAAACCTTATCACAACAATGATAAGATAAAAACCACTACCTTTCAGATTGCTCTGAAAGGATTTGCGAACTGATTACTCTTTATTCCGATGTACTTGTAGGGTTTACAAACTAGATCTATCAGAATCTATTTGATGACCTCTACTCAATCCGACAGAGTAATCAACTTCGAACCTTGTACCTCCGTGCGTACGATCTCAGCAACTTCCGGTCGTCGAATGCAATAGCTCCTTGCTCTCCAAAAACGCCGAACCTCACTTCTGAGATTCCTATCTCCTTATATATGACCTTAGCTGACCTAGTAGTCCAAGCCCAATAAGTCACCCGATCAGCTTTCCAAAATACTTTAATTCATAATGAATTCTTCCATAATGGTCTTCTGCATTAATTCGGCCTTTCCATATCTGGCCTCCAGATATTCCCAACGTTAATGCGTTGCCAATTGTGTCTTCAATATCTATTGTTTCCCAACGTTAATGTCTTGCCAATTAAGTCTTCAATATATAATGTCTTTAATTGGTAATCAATATTTGCATTTATGTCTGCCTTGAAATATAGCAACCTGTTCAAGCTACTGTTCAAGGGACTGGTTGAGACAGACCTTGAACACCTCTGAGACTGTGCAGTAAGTAGAAAGCAGTAGCAGCACACACAAAATGATACCCAGTTCGGCTACGCCTACTCTGGGGGGTTTCCCACACCCTAAAAGGGACACAAATCTTTATTACGTGCTTAGAACAATAAGAGGTCTTATGCTTACAAAACGCCGTGTTCGTAACTGCCTTGCTTCTAAGCCACCGTCTCTCAGATCTGCAATCAAGGATCCCCTCGGATCACCTTGATCCCCTTCGCCCAAACCTTCCGTCTGAACGAGCTCGACCTTCTCCTGAAGTCGGAAGCTTTCCCTTGAAAGCCGGTTGTGTGTTCTCGACGTGTGCAGCGGTAAGCTCCTATCTCGGACTGTCTGATCAGCACACTAGAATAGACAGATTCAGTGCCAATGAATTTCCAGTGGGGAATATCAGTTGGCCGTCGCTTTCTCCAATCTCAGATCAGCAGGATACACTCGTGTATTTTTCTCTCAGCCAAGCGATAGAGATCTGGTCGCCCTACCCTTGTATTTATATGCATGGGCGCTATCCAAATCTGTTCCAGATAGCTCATCAAATATTTTAGGAAATATTCCTAAATATTTTGATGTGTATCTTTATCAAATCGGTAGGAAGAATATTCGAAGACTTCCTTGCCAAGTCAGCCACGCCGCCTTCAATCTGATATGTAGATATTCATTCGAATATCTGATGATCGAAATCTTCGCTGTCCAGTAACAGATCAAACCGTCATTCAATCTTTCGAACATTCCGGATATCATCTTTGCGTCTGCTCCACGCTGTACTGAAGCTCTAGAATGTGTTCGAACTCCCCCTAAACTCCTGCTTGAACTGTCTAACTACGTTTTGCCAAATACATGCCACTTAAGGGAACATCAATCTCCCCCTTGGCATTTTGGCAAAACCAAATCTACTAGATAACTAGATCTATCTAACTATCTAGACATTAGACAACCTTGAGAGAACAAAAATTGTCACTCTCAAAATACTCCCCCTTTTTGCCACAAACTGGCAAGGGGTCCAATCTAAGTTCAACCAGTACGAACCAGTGTGCTAGAACAAGCACTGAAACAAAAAGAAATGAAAAGTATCAAGGTTCAGAGTTCAAAAGAGACAGTAGTGGACCTTCATGCGGACGACCTTTCATCGAAATCACCATCAGATTCCTCATCCATATCTTCATCGTCACTTGTATAACGCAGAGCACGGGCCAACTTGTTGATCTGCTTGCGTTGCTCCTTAGCAGTTGCGATAATGGCTTCCAACTCCTTCATCAGCCTGGACCTCTCATCACGTCCCATCCTGGCACCCCCTTGCTTTGAGGACTCTGGAATGTCCATTCCTCGCTGTCCTGCCTCCTTGAGATCATTCACGTGCCGCCCTTTGAAGAGCTTATGATCGACCGAGAATTGTTGTGGAGCTTTGGAGAGACGACCATTCGGATCATTCAGTTCTGGAGCTTGGTTGATGATCAACTCATAGATGAGAGATGGGAAGCATATCTGGTGAAGAGAACGGCAGGAGATAGCGTGTTCAGCGATCTGTTTAAACATGACTCGACCCAGATTGAACACCTTCTTGTTCCCAATCTGGTAAATCAGTAGAGCCACATCTTTGCTGACTGTAGAGTGATGGGAGGAGGGCTTCCAGTTGAACACAGCAATGAAGAAAAGCATGGAGTAGAAGGTTGACAAGTCAGCTGTGGCCACAACGGTGTCAGGCCACCATGGGACGGAACCAGTAGTGATAGTGTCCGCAATTTTGTCATAGTCCGTCACTTCCTCATCATCTTCTGGGTCATCCATCTGGAAGTAAGTGTTGATAAGCTCAGGATTGATGATAATTCGTCTCCCCCTCACGTAGACCACCCCATAGTCTTTATCCCCAACAACGCCAAACTGTGGAGGAAGGTTCGCCATGGCTTCACGAATCAGCTGATCATTAAACGGCTTACACTTGGTGAGAGTCCAGATCTGGCAATTTTGCCTCAGAGTATGCACCACCTCTTTACCTTTGTATCGAGTATCATCAAGACGACGTTCAGGGATAATCTTTCGTTTCTGGACAGCCTTCCACTTTCGAGCTGCATCCTTGGAAGCAAACCAGATCCCTTTCTTCACAATCCCAACTGGAGCGTCCTCAACAGCAGGTACAGAGGATTCACGCTTTCTCTTTTTAGCCCTGATGACCTCTCCTGTAGCCTTACTAACATCTGCCTTACTGGTACTGACTTTCTTGGCGGGGCTTTCAACAACATTCTTCTTCTTCATTTTGACAATCTTTTCTTTCCTGAGCATAGCAAGAGGAGCAGCATCGTGAGCATCCTCAGAGGATGTGTCTGACGAAGAGACAGTCTGGGCAGCATCCTCCACCATATCATTTACAGCCTTGTCTTGTATACTGCCTGGAACTATTTTTTCAACTGACGCAGCCTCCGAGCCAGAAATCTCTTGAGACTCGACTGTCTTAGCATCGAGCTGACACCCAGATGGAACACCTTCTGCAGAACTTGCCACTTCTCCACTTTCCGAACTGCTGGCAAGAGTAGCATCTTCAAGCACGGCTTCCTTGGCAAGAGAGGACTAAGCACCCATTGGCACATCAGTGACAACCTCCTTCTGTAGATTCTCTACGACCGCATCGATGTCATTGAAAAGGACATCAAGCTCATCATCCTGTTTAGATGACACAGGTGCTTCAGACAGACTGCCATGTTCCTTTGTTTGCGGTTCACCACCTGAACACTCATGCACATCCCTTGTGCCACCTTCTGTATTTTCACCAACAGTCACCATTCCTTTAGTGGTGGGAGCAGGAACCTGATCAGCCACTGGTTCTGTCGTCGCATCTGGGCGTCTTCTTACTGCACTCATCTTGGCAAGAAGCTTTTGTGCAGTCTTACCCTGACGATTTACCACATTCCTTCGTACACCAGAAGGACGCACATATCCAGATGCATGGATTTTCTCCTTCCAGAATTTCGAATGCACAGACACCTTAGAAGCAGACTTTCCCGGTCTAACAACATCCATAGTATCAACAGAGGTTTTCACAATACCAGCCCTACTGGCTTCACCACATTCAACAACTTTACCAATACTAGCCCTACTGGCTTCACCACAATCAACAACTTTACCAATACTAGCCCTACTTGCTTCACCACAATCAACCTCCTCTTTAACATGCAAAGAAAAATCAATTGGAGCAGTAGGGTTTGAAGATACCTCAGATTGGGACAAGATTTTTGGAGGAACGATACTTGATGGTGTCGACCTAGCACCGGTTGGTTTAGGGGATCCTCCACAGGTTGCGAAGACACTTCCTTCTGCTTCGCAGCAGGTTCCGGTCCTTCCCTCTCCACCACCCCAACTTTCGGGTTTGAGGAAACCGCTACGCCGTCTGAGGTTTTGATACCAGGTAATGACGAAGTTTCTGCAACTAAAGGCGACTCCTTTTTCTTCATTGGTAATTTCGACTTAGTCGGTTTTGGAATTTGAGCCTTTGCCGCCATGGAATCAGATGATTTCTTGTCCGCCTTCTTTGATTCCGAAGAACCCTTCTTGACTGATTTGGAGGATTTTCTGGTGTGAACCATTGTTGCCACAGGGATGAAGATTTGGGAGACTTGCGAGGAACGTCTGTGTTAGGGTTATCGAAGCAGGAGAGAAGAAGCAACTAGACTGAATTGAATTTCAACTCAAGGACGGTCTTTTCAACTTCCCAAACACGGTTAAAAAAAACCTTCTTTCCTTATAACGGCACGAAAATATCTCCCAGAAATATATAAAAAATATTCATCTTCTAAAATTGTACCTTCTGATCCAGCTCCCTTCCTTAAGTGGTCAGTCCAACTGTTTTGCTGGAGTTGCGACTCTGACTGACAACTACCTGTCGGGCTTAGTGATTGATAGCACCTAGACCCCGTAAGGATCTAAGAGTCTCAATCTCTGTAGGATTCAATCGCATACGGATAACACCTAGACCCCGCAAAGATCTAAGGGTCTCAACCTCTGTAGGATTTAAACGCATACGAATTGATTTCTCTTGTTTCCCTCTGTTTTTAGAAAGTTTGAGAGGAGTAGCAACATGCGTTCTTTGGAGACTCGCTAGCTTCGTGGCATAATTGCTTTGTAAGGGTACGAAAGTTGTCTGGCATAGAGGGTAGGGAGGTTGGAGACGTGCTAGCTTTGCGGTATACTTGCTCTGTAAGGGCACGAATTTCGTTTGGCGCAGGAAGTAGGGATACCTACGGATCTGACTTATCTGCGAATGGTTGTTGGATCTGAATACGGTATTATCAACATGGGTGTGTGCGACTTTGGCTTGTGTCTCGACCACTCCCCCTCGAACATATCCATGATTGATGAGGCGTGTAGAAACATACTTGGAGCGCCCATAGTTCCCCGCTGTTGAGGGACGTCTGCTAGTACAGTGCTGACCGCTGTTGAGGGATAAGTTCTTTGTCTGAGACTTGATTCGGCATGCATCACTGAGTGCGTCGGTATCTCCTGTCACCTTGGGCCTTCCTCGGATGAGTTCAGTTGCGTTGAGCATCATTGAATTTTTGAGAGTAAGATTACCCATTCGCCTGTGCCACAAGCCCATCTCAATCCGTCGACTTGGTAGATATGCCGAAGAACCAACCGGTTCAGTAGAACCAATGAGGTAGCAATTGTTTGGAGACCTGTCTCCTTCCATTAATGAGCTTCCATCCTTATTCAATACGAGACATGAGTCTTGAGTGAAGGTGACAAGATGTCCATCATCACATAGTTGACTAATGCTGAATAGATTCAACTTCAATCCATCAACCAAGAGAATGTCCTTGAGGGCAGGAAGATCCGGAACCTTCAATGTCCCACAACCGATCACCTGACCCTTTCTTCCATCTCCAAAGATGACAAACTGCTTCTTTATAACAGGTCGAATATTTGTAAGAAACTTAGAATTACCTGTCATATGAGCGGAGCAACCACTGTCGAAGACCCAGTGATCTTTCCCTATGTGACATGATGAGTTGAGCGCGGCCAGACATACGATCTCGCTTACCTTTGGTACCCAGATCCGTTGCATTCGAGGTTTATTCTTGTGGCTCATAGCTCTTCGTTCAGCAAAGAACAAACGACACCTTGGTCTGATGTGTCCGATTTTTAAGCAGTACCAGCATGTGCGGAGATCTTCTTTCTGTTCTGTGAAGGAGCTGGTTCGATCATTGCGAGTTCTTCTTTGACCAGCCGTGGTTTTTTCTTGGGACAGATCCACTTTCTGTCTCGGGTCTGTCTCACCTTCTTTCCCTGGTGCTGATTCAGTCTCTGTCCCACCTTCTGTTCCGGGTTTCGTTCAGCCACTGGTTTTGCTTTAACAAACGTTGTACCTTTTGAGCATCCTTCTTCTGTGAAACTCAATCCCCGGTGTCCAGACTCCATTCTTTGTGACCTGAGAATCTCATTTAGATCCTTAGTCCCAGAGTTCAACATCTTTACCGACTGTTTGAGCTGGTTGAGTTCCTTCCGAGTGGCTGAATGGTCCATTTTCTCAGATTCTACCTGGAGTTCCAGAGACTCCACTTTCCTCAAGAGGAACACCTCTTTGTGTTTCAGATCCGTAATAGTTTTCCTAAGACCCGCCATCCCAGTTGGATAAGTTTCACGATCTTTTTCCATGTCAACTTTTAGGGAGGAGATAGTTCCCAGGAGATCCGTTTTCTGAGCCAGCAGACACAACCTATCTTGCTTAATTTCTGTAAGCTGAGTGTTCAGTGAATTGACTGCAGCCTGGAGTTCCACCTTCTGTGCAACCAGAATATCGACTTCCTGCCAGAGTTTGTCCTTTTCTTCAGTCATGGTGGCAGCAGTGTCGTTGAGTTTTTTGTTCAGATTGAACACCAACAGCCACTTTTCATGCAGGTCTTTGTATGATTCAGCCAGTGACTCTTGTGTGAGTTCTTCATTGTCGCTGTCTGAAGAGTCATCAGTCAGAAGAGTTGGTTGAGGAGACTTGATGTGGCTGGATTCACTGCATACTTCTATGATAGACGCAAATGCTACAAAGTTGGTAGTTTCATTCTCCTCCTCCTCATCACTGTCGCTGAGGTTTGCAACCATTGCCTTTTTCTTCTTGAGGGTGTTAGCACATTCAGCCTTGATGTGTCCGAAGCCTTTACACTCATGGCATTGAATTTCTTTCTCTTTCTCCGAAGGGTCCTCAGTTTTCTCACTGAACCTTGTTTTGCCATTTTTCCAATTACGAAAGTTACCTGACGAAGACTAACCTTGATCAGGGCCACGTCTGTTGAGTTTCCGAACCATCCTGCCAAAATTCTGAGCCAGCATTGCCAGTTGCTCAGTGTTGCAGTCTGTCTCAGCCACACCGTCAGATACATCTGCTTTTAGGGCAATTCCTCTGACTACCTTAGATTCAGCTTCGTGATTCATTTCGTATGTTCGGAGAGAACCCATGAGCTCGTCCAGTTTCAGCTTGGAGATATCATGCATCTCCTCAATGGCAGTGACCTTCATAGCAAATCTTGAAGGGAGCGATCTCAGAACTTTGCTAGCCATCCTTTCTTCATCAATAGGTTTGCCCAGTGCAGCAGCCTCGTTGGACAGATCTAGTACTCTCGCATTGAATTCAGGGATAGTTTCACTGTCCTTCATCTTCATCTCCTCGAATTTTGTTGTCACAATCTGCATGCGCGAATTGCAAACCTTGTCAGTACCTTCATAAGCAGTTTGAAGGATATCCCAAGCTTCCTTAGCAACTTCACAGTTGATGATCAGTTTCAGTACATTCTCATCCACTCCAGAGAAAATAACGTTCATAGCTTTTGAATTTCCGATGGAGGCTTTCTCGTCTGCCTCGTCCCATAGAGCTTCAGGTTTGGGAACGACTTCTCCTGTGAGATTTTCCGTCATGGGCTGAGTCCATCCAACCAACACTGCCTTCCAAGCTTTCTCATCGAGGGATCTCAGAAAAGATTTCATTTTCGGCTTCCATGAGGCATAATTTGATCCTTCAAGAAGTGGGGGTCGGGAAATACTTTGTCCTTCCTTCAGAGTCATTTTGAACAGTTCAAGGATCTCACTTAGTGTGTCGAGTGTCTGCTCTGATACCAATTGAAATATAGCAACCAGTTCAAGCTACTATTCAAGGGACTGGTTGAGACAGACCTTGAACACCTCTGAGACTGTGCAGTAAGTAGAAAGCAGTAGCAGCACACACAGAATAATACCCAGTTCGGCTACGCCTACTTTGGGGGGTTTCCCACACCCTAAAAGGGACACAAATCTTTATTACGTGCTTAGAACAATAAGAGGTCTTATGCTTACAAAACGCCATGTTCGTAACTGCCTTGCTTCTAAGCCACCGTCTCTCAGATCTGCAATCAAGGATCCCCTCGGATCACCTTGATCCCCTTCGCCCAAACCTTCCGTCTGAACGAGCTCGACCTTCTCCTGAAGTCGGAAGCTTTCCCTTGAAAGCCGGTTGTGTGTTCTCGTCGTGTGCAGCGGTAAGCTCGTATCTCGGACTGTCTGATCAGCACACTAGAACAGACAGATTCAGTGCCAATGAATTTCCAGTGGGGAATATCAGTTGGCCGTCACTTTCTCCAATCTCAGATCAGCAGGATACACTCGTGTATTTTTCTCTCAGCCAAGCGATAGAGATCTGGTCGCCCTACCCTTGTATTTATATGCATGGGCGCTATCCAAATCTGTTCCAGATAGCTCATCAAATATTTTAGGAAATATTCCTAAATATTTTGATGTGTATCTTTATCAAATCGGTAGGAAGAATATTCGAAGACTTCCTTGCCAAGTCAGCCACGCCGCCTTCAATCTGATATGTAGATATTCATTCGAATATCTGATGATTGATGGACCATAATTATACGAATCAAAAACACAGTAAAACCCCCTTAATTAGACTGTTGGTCTATTTAACTTTTGCTTGTTAGTTCCGATATATTTCTACAGGGTATTTCAGAGCTTAGAGAGAAAACACGCTAAGGAGAGGAGTTTTACGCTAAAAAGGATCGTTCGCAATTTCTGGCCAGCCAAAGACCGAGAAACCCAGATCGCGCCCGCCGTCCAGCGCGCCTGCCGAGCTATTCGAGTCCAAATTCAAGTTGCCCGAGCAAACCATCTGATCTGACAATTCCGCCTCGACCAAAGTGTTTAAAATGGAAAATAAGGTGGAAGATGTCGGAAAACCAAGGAGAATGCTCGAGCAGATTGGCAGTTAGCTCAATTCCAAGGCAAAGGCCCGGCGCGCATAGGCACCCAAACCAAGTCGCTCGACTCGACGGATGCATCTGGAAAATCTGGCTCGACCAAGATGTTTGGAATGCCCAACAACGCGGACAATCTCGCTTCCCAGACAAAACGCCCGAGCTGATTAGCAATTGGCCCAAGTCCAAAGCAAAAGCCTCGCGCATAGGCACCAAGACCAAATTGCTCGACCAAACCATGGAATTTGGAAATTCTGGCTCGACCATTAGTCTTAAAATCACTTGGCCATTCCAAATCAACTATCAAATGCACTCATGGACTTGGTGACCGGCCACCTTGCTTGGAGGTGGCCAAGGGAGGAGCTCCTCCCTCCATGGTGACCTGCAACCGGCGGCTCCTCCACTCTAGGTGACCGGCGGCTTTGCTCCTCCCCCATGTGGTGGCTCCTCCTTGCTCCTCCTCCTCCTCCATTGGATCAAAGACACTTGCCCCTCATCTCCACCACCCATTTCTCCTCCCTTAGCCTATAAATACAACCCATCCATCTCATTTGTAAATCATCCTCAAATCAAAATTTCACTTATCTCTCTAAGTTTTGTAAAGTTTGGCTTTGGAAATAAAGATTGCTCCCTTGGCGCTTCAACGGTAGTAAGTTTTTAATATTTATTTTCCGTCTTTAATTTCTAGTTCCTTAGTTATAATGTTTAGCGCGATAAATAGTAGCTAAACTAGTCGTCCGGTAGAAGGGGTGGACTTGTATTATAAAATTTTTTAGACTATTAATTTAGTGTCTCGTCTTTGTATTCAAAACTTGTTCTATGTGCCATATATTAGATCAGAACGTCCATGGTTGAGTTGATGCTTGAAATGGCAAAGCTCTTCTGTGGAAGTTCGTAAACATACTCGGGTAAGTGGATGCTTGAAATGGCAAAGCTTATCTGAGGAGTTTGATCTCTCTCAAACACCATTTTGGGTAAATCGGAAAAGACAACCCAAAATGGATGCACACAGGCTAGTATACCTTGAAATGGGGTGCTAGTCTAAGTAGAACAAGGGCTTTACGTTTTTTGCAAAAGATTAGACAGTGTTGCAAGTCGAGTGCTTGAAATGGCCTTGATTCACTTTCGAACACTTTTGCAAAAGACTAGACAGTGTGGCAAATTGAGCGCCGGAAAAGGCCTTGATACACGTTTGAATACTTAGAAGATTCACTAAAGGTCAATGATAAACAGGATATAATACAAGGCCCCTGAAACCGAACGCTTTCTTTTAATTGTAATAATTATCAGTTACTTTCTAGTACTAAAACCAACCAACCAACCAATCAATCACTTAGCTGGTAGCTTTAAAACCAACCAACCAATCCCAAAATTGTCCAACTTAAAGAGCAACTTATTCCCCTAATTCCCTTGGGTTCGACCCCTACTTACCACTTACTACCCAGTAGTTAAGTCGCGAGTAGCGGACTTATAAATTCATTTGCACATTTGCTCTGACGACAAGCATCTGTCAAATTGGCACCGTTGCCGGGGAATTAGCCATCGGATAAGTTCTTTAAATCAATACGCGCTCGAAACAACCATGTCTCGCGAAGAAAGTCATCATGACTACCAGGATGACGACGAGATAAACCTGTACGATCGAAACAATGAGGAGCCACTTCCATTTATGGATGATCCGGAGCAACTCATCCGAAGCAGACGAGCTCGTGATAGGGAAGCCATCAGAAGAAACCAAGAACCACCTGAGGACCGAAATGCAGCTGGTCCAGTACGACAACCCCCTAGATATCCACCACCCCCACAACCTAGACGAGTGCCAAGACAAGAACCCGCTTTCGATGACTACTAAGGAGATAACAACAACTACCGCGAACCTACATTGAGAGAGCTCTCGGCACCAGATTTCAGAGTTCAGCCGTGGTGTATCTATGAAGGCCCGGAACTAGAAAACATCGTCATCAACACTTCAGTGGCCCACAACTTGCCAAAATTCTCAGGAACTCGTGGAGAATCAGCAATGACTCATCTCCAATGCTTACATGGGATTTGCCAAAACCTCAAACCTAATGGCGTAAACGTAGACGACTTTAAGTTAAAGGCGTTCTATTTTTCCCTCATTGACACGGCAAACGACTGGTTCCTTTCATTGCCTTCCGGAAGCATCGGGACATGGGCTCAGATGCAGAAAAAATTCTTAGCCAAATATTACCCAGCAGGAAGAGCGATGCAAGTAAGGAGGCAACTGCAGGACATCAGGCAAGGACCCAATGAAACCATGTACGACTACCTGGAAAAATTCAACCGCCTGGAGAGAAGCTGCTGTACCCTTAGACTGCCCGAGAAACTCACCGTGGAGTATCTCATTAACGGACTAAGACCCTTAGACAAAATGCTCCTGGATGCCTCAGCTGGAGGGTCCATGATGAATCTATCATTAAGTGGCATAAGGGATCTTATCACCAACTTTGCTGAGAATGCCCGATTCAGAGAAGAGACAACTCAGCAGGAAGAATTCTCCCGGACAAAACATGTGGCAAAACCGGAGACGTCAATGAACTCTATGCCTGAAGAGATGAAGCAGCTAAAGGAGATGATGATTCAGATCCTACAAAGGCAGCCAGTTCCAATAAAACCTTGCGAGTTCTGTGGTTCTGCAGACCACAAAACTGACGCATGTCCAACATTAATAGAAGAGGAACCGGCAGAAGTGAATGCAGTAGGAGGATACCAAGGATACAACAACAACAATAATGACAGAGCCGGACAAAACAGATAGTATAGTCAAGCAATCAACCCGAGCTGGCGTAACAATAACTATGCTCAGAAAGACGCACAACCAGCTGTTCCTCAACTAGCTCAGTCATTCTACCAACCCCCCCACCGGCAGTATAACCAGAACGGTCAATCAGCAGGCCAATATCAGCAAAGAGGATCAAATCAGTACCAAATCGGCCCGCATAATCAGCAAGAACCAACC
The DNA here is from genome assembly GCA_033675395.1 of Rhodiola chrysanthemifolia. Lineage (NCBI taxonomy): Eukaryota > Viridiplantae > Streptophyta > Magnoliopsida > Saxifragales > Crassulaceae > Rhodiola > Rhodiola chrysanthemifolia. The sequence continues at coordinate 39,724,247 of CM066204.1, forward strand.
AAGTCGCTGGATGACACTATGAAGGAGCTCGCAGGAAGCATTAGTCAATTGGGTACTTCGCTACACCAATATCAGGCGAAAACTGACGGGGCAATTTCAGAATTAACCAAACAAATGTCCCAGCTCGCCACGGCAATGTCAACACTCACTAATGAACATGGCAGACTCCCTTCACAAACCATCCAAAACCCAAAGGCGAATCTTAACATGATAAAAAGGTCTAACGAAAAGGCGACGCTGGGAGAAGTTGCACGATCCCCAACTTACAAACTTACGAACAAGCACTTCGCCCGTAGGCATCGTCCTGATTGGAACCAAGAGGAAGACCGACCCAATGATGGCAAAACATGGGTCACGCATGCTGACAATGGACGATATTCGTTCACCGTTTGCATAACACCACCGCCAATTATACACTCCGACGTACCAGCATCTGGATGGGATGACACTGACAATTTAAGGAGTGGGCAGAGTGACCCGACAATTACAAAAGCCCTCACTTCAGATCTTGAGTCACAACCGGAAAGAAATAAAGACCCAGGGGCTTTCACAGTCACCTGCGGTATTGGTGAAACTCACGTTCATAAGTGCCTGGTCGATCTTGGAGCTGTTGTCAACGCCATGCCCTCCTCCTTATATTACTTGTTAGGACTTGGTCCATTGAAGCCACCCAGGACAAATATCGAGCTAGGAGATAAATCATGCATCCGTCCGGTTGGAGTGCTGGAAGATGTAATACTCCATGTGGGAGAGCTCGTCGTTGCTGCAGACTTCTATGTAATACAAACGGGAGAGACCAGCGAAGACGACCCTCCAACAAGAATCTTGGGACGACCATTCCTCTACGCTACTAAGGCAAGGATCGATGTGGGCAAGGGCTCATTATCGCTTAAGTTCGGCGGCGAAATTGCATATTTCTACATTGACAATAGCCGCACGGATACGAAGAAACTGCCAGATATAATACCTATCTCAGATCACGGTACGCAGATTTCCGACCTGCCAAAAGAGACCAAAAAAGTAACAAGACCAGCAGCTATGGTCAAAGCTCCTTCACCTTCTTAGAAGCAATGGAGAGAAAAAGTACCAAAACCATGGGGTTCTAACACGCACAAGAAATCGGGAAAAGGCAAGGCAAGAAGCAACACAGGAACGGTGGCGAAATTCGACCTGAGCCACCCATGGGACCCAAACCAGTAATCCACAACGAGGTATCGTCGAGCCAACGACGTTAAACAAAGGCACTGGTCGGGAGGTAACCCGACACTATCTTACTTTCTGTCATTTAAATTCTGTCATTTAATTTTCTGTCTTAGTCATTCTCACATATATATATTAGCTTGCATGACTTTTGAACTAAGGCACGCCTTCGTTCAAAAGTGTGGGGTGAGAACCACCTTTGTATATAAATAACATGCTTGCTGTTTTCTTTTTTAATAATAGTATCTTTTTGAAAATATGAACTTAAGAATGTGAAAAAGATAGACCGAAATTCATGCATTTACCTTGTGAAAATTCAACTGTCTAAAAACTTAGGACGTAACTTTTCATTTGTCCTTTGTGCTGAGATTATCTAGAGATGTGGAGTTGACATAAACTGCCCTAGAAAAGCTTGGCAGGCAATCGAAGGATCTTATCAAACTATATGGTTTTCGAAGTCAGTGGAGGCTACACTTCGGGTTTCAGTGAAGATTGAAGTCATCTCCGCCATGCAGTGTTTATGCAAAAAGAAAAGAAAAGGCGAGGACGGGAATCAGACCGTCCTCTCTCTAGTTAAAGTAGCCGAGAAAATAGATGAGCGACCCTCATCTTGACCCGCGCGAAACAACAACGATTAGAGGAGCGGGGAGGTATTTCCATAGGCTTGCGGGCGATGATTGGACCTCCCAAAAAGGGCTTGAGAAAATGGACTTGCAAAAGCCACAAAAAGGCGAAAAGCTCGAAGAAGCAAATCAAGAGGCCAAAGGCCCAAAATTGTGAAGGTTTTAACCAAACGAAAAAAGTGAAGTACTCAAAGAGTCAAATCAAGGGCTAAAGGCCGATTCACTACAAAAGCAGTCCCTCGCCAAAAGAAAAAAATCAAAGTACTCAAACCAGTGAAACCCGAACCAAATCACGTGCTAGAGAAAGCTACAAGGAAACCATATAGTGCGAGACGATCCCGAAGTTGCAGTCCAGGAACCAAAAAAGGGCTATCTCCCGAAACATCCAATATAAATTGCATCTCAGCACGGAGGTACAAGTATTAAGTTTCTTCTATTTATTTACACAGTTCAATTTGGTAATAAGCAGTAATGCATGAATTAGGATAAATCGAGTCCCACAGTCTAATTTTCATATTTTAAAGCCAAACTTAGAGTACCGCCCTTTAATAGCATTGTTCGGGACGAACAACTAAAAGTGTGGGGTGATCTGATGGACCATAATTATACGAATCAAAAACACAGTAAAACCCCCTTAATTAGACTGTTGGTCTATTTAACTTTTGCTTGTTAGTTCCGATATATTTCTACAGGGTATTTCAGAGCTTAGAGAGAAAACACGCTAAGGAGAGGAGTTTTACGCTAAAAAGGATCGCTCGCAATTTCTGGCCAGCCAAAGACCGAGAAACCCAGATCGCGCCCGCCGTCCAGCGCCCAGCGTCCAGCGCGCCTGCCGAGCTATTCGAGTCCAAATTCAAGTTGCCCGAGCAAACCATCTGATCTGACAATTCCGCCTCGACCAAAGTGTTTAAAATGGAAAATAAGGTGGAAGATGTCGGAAAACCAAGGAGAATGCTCGAGCAGATTGGCAGTTAGCTCAATTCCAAGGCAAAGGCCCGGCGCGCATAGGCACCCAAACCAAGTCGCTCGACTCGACGGATGCATCTGGAAAATCTGGCTCGACCAAGATGTTTGGAATGCCCAACAACGCGGACAATCTCGCTTCCCAGACAAAACGCCCGAGCCGATTAGCAGTTGGCCCAAGTCCAAAGCAAAAGCCTCGCGCATAGGCACCAAGACCAAATTGCTCGACCAAAGCATGGAATTTGGAAATTCTGGCTCGACCATTAGTCTTAAAATCACTTGTCCATTCCAAATCAACTATCAAATGCACTCATGGACTTGGTGACCGGCCACCTTGCTTGGAGGTGGCCAAGGGAGGAGCTCCTCCCTCCATGGTGACCTGCAACCGGCGGCTCCTCCACTCTAGGTGACCGGCGGCTTTGCTCCTCCCCCGAGTGGCGGCTCCTCCTTGCTCCTCCTCCTCCTCCTCCTCCATTGGATCAAAGACACTTGCCCCTCATCTCCACCACCCATTTCTCCTCCCTTAGCCTATAAATACAACCCATCCATCTCATTTGTAAATCATCCTCAAATCAAAATTTGACTTATCTCTCTAAGTTTTGTAAAGTTTGGCTTTGGAAATAAAGATTGCTCCCTTGGCGCTTCAACGGTAGTAAGTTTTTAATATTTATTTTCCGTCTTTAATTTCTAGTTCCTTAGTTATAATGTTTAGCGCGATAAATAGTAGCTAAACTAGTCGTCCGGTAGAAGGGGTGGACTTGTATTATAAAATGTTTTAGACTATTAATTTAGTGTCTCGTCTTTGTATTCAAAACTTGTTCTATGTGCCATATATTAGATCAGAACGTCCATGGTTGAGTGGATGCTTGAAATGGCAAAGCTCTTCTGTGGAAGTTCGTAAACATACTCGGGTAAGTGGATGCTTGAAATGGCAAAGCTTATCTGAGGAGTTTGATCTCTCTCAAACACCATTTTGGGTAAATCGGAAAAGACAACCCAAAATGGATGCACACAGGCTAGTATACCTTGAAATGGGGTGCTAGTCTAAGTAGAACAAGGGCTTTACGTTTTTTGCAAAAGATTAGACAGTGTTGCAAGTCGAGTGCTTGAAATGGCCTTGATTCACTTTCGAACACTTTTGCAAAAGACTAGACAGTGTGGCAAATTGAGCGCCGGAAAAGGCCTTGATACACGTTTGAATACTTAGAAGATTCACTAAAGGTCAATGATAAACAGGATATAATACAAGGCCCCTGAAACCGAACGCTTTCTTTTAATTGTAATAATTATCAGTTACTTTCTAGTACTAAAACCAACCAACCAACCAATCAATCACTTAGCTGGTAGCTTTAAAACCAACCAACCAATCCCAAAATTGTCCAACTTAAAGAGCAACTTATCCCCCTAATTCCCTTGGGTTCGACCCCTACTTACCACTTACTACCCAGTAGTTAAGTCGCGAGTAGCGGACTTATAAATTCATTTGCACATTTGCTCTGACGACAAGCATCTGTCAATGATCGAAATCTTTGCTGTCCAGTAACAGATCGAACCGTCATTCAATCTTTCGAACATTCCGGAAATCATCTTTGCGTCTGCTCCACGCTGTACTGAAGTCTTAGAATGTGTTCGAACTCCCCCTGAACTCCTGCTTGAACTGTCTAACTACGTTTTCCCAAATACATTCCACTTAAGGAAACATCATGCCTTCAATCAGCAATCAATCAGTGTTCATCCGTGAATCTCAATTTGATATCTTCATGGATCTTCACATGCAGTTTAATTAATGGATTTCTGCACACTTGGACATCACATTAGTTAAGTGTTTGTAATCATCAAAACCGAAGGGTTCCAACAAATTCCCCCTTTTTGATGATGACAAACACTTCTTCAATAGACAAGAAATCCATGGCATGTATTTCACAGCTATCACAATTCCGGCAGATAGATATCCCTATCAAATTTTTAGTTAGGCAGACAGTGCAAACAATTCTAGGATCGCTTAACAGTTCCCCCTTAGATGGACATCTAGTTTGAATTTCAGTAGTGACTTCCCCCTTAGGTGTTGCACTCATGTTCCCTTCCCACTTTTGGCATCATCAAAAAGAATGCAGTCAAGGACGGAAAGAAAATTGCATAGTTCATTAAGTACGAGTAAAAGTCCCCCTGAGGGAACACACTGGGCAGAAAACTTAAAGACTAACAAGCAAACATAGAGCATGGCAGCGAAGGAGAAGAAAAAAAAATGGTAAATGTGGGCGGGATGGAAAGGATGTGGTAACCATGAGACAGGCGCCGGGTTAACCCTGAAACATGATCTTCAGCTGATCAACCAGCTCAGTGCCCACAAATCGTAGCTGCCTGTTCAGTTCCACCAGTTGCTCTTTGATCTGAGTGCCATGATTCATATTGATCTTGCCAGATTCCTCAGCCTTCTTTACTGCAGAGCACACATCCTTCACCCAATTGACTTCAGCCCCTGTCATCAGCTTCTCAGTCACAACCTCCAGGTTTCCCACATGCTCAGTCAACAGCTCAATCTTCTCACCCAACCCCTGCAGGGCTGTGAGTACTGCGCTCAGCCCTTCTGCTGCCAAGCCCCCTGCTGCCACATCCTCTGCTGGATTGTCTGGTTGGGGGACCATTGGCTCAACTTCCTGGGGTTCAGCCGGTGGGGGAGGAGGGGGGTTAGCCCGGGTATTGACCCATCCAGTCGCATCTGCAAATTCCCAGCCTATACCTCCAAGCGAATCCTTCCCCAGAACGAAAGATAGTGCCCTTTCCTTTTTCGGCGAGTAGATGTCAAGATGAAGCAGAATCTTCTTTACTAACACGGGGTAGGGTAACCCATGATTGTCACTTTCTGTGCACCGTTTCATGTGCCGGAGGATCGTCTTGGGAAGGCTGATAGGCTCTCCTTTTCTGAGCTTGTCAAGCAGGAAGAAATCCTGAAAGGTCACCACCTGATGCTTCTGTGCGCGTGGTGTCATCGTTGTGCAGACAAGCCGGTGTAGGATACAGTTGACAATACCCATTTTCATAGCATTTCCCTGGTTTGACACATTTGACGGGTCCTCGCCTATCCTTGAAATGACTTCTCCCTAGGCAATGGACGCCAGCCAGTTTCCTTTAATGAATTCAGAATTTCCGTTGGCAGGAACTCCCAGAATTGTGGCCATTTCACGAACAGTAATAGCTTGCTCCTCTCCCTTAAAAACGAATGAAGCCACCCCCGACTTCTCTTCCACCTTGAGCTGGGAATAGAACTCCCTCACAGCACTTTCATCGACCAGAACCTCCTCTCGAAAGAGATGGTCCCAGCCTTGAGCAATGAGGAGGTTAATAACCTCCACCAGCTGACTTTGGGCTAAGAAGATCCTGTCGAGTGTTAACTCCGCAACAATGGATCTGCCCTCCAAAAACATCTCATCTTCCACTTTTGGACCGGGTTGCTCCTCCGCAACAACGGGGGTTTGTTCCTTTTTGGTGCGCTTGCTTTTTCGAACGGGGCCCTGGGGAGTGGTGGGCTGTTTGCACTTGCGGCCGGAGCCCTTGGCAGAGCCACGTTTCGGCTTGGGCTTTCTCTGCGAGGTCACCTCAGTTTCGGCTCTTGGGTCTCCGACGGACGCTAGTTTGACTGAGTCGGAGGACTCGGTGGATGCCCGCGACTGTGCGGCCAGAACTTCTTCAACTGTCATACCCTTCGCCTTGAGTTTGGCGAGCAAGGTGGCAAGAGCAGTGGCGGAATCGTTGCTGTTGGAGCTCATTGACAACGAAGGACTGGAGAAGTTGAGTTGGGGAATGAAAAGCTTGAGACTTTCTGAGAGGAGGCTGCAGATTGCGATGGAAAGGTCTCACCTTTATCTTCGCTTTATATTGAGCAAACCCTAGAGCCTCTTTCCAAAAATGAAACCCAACCGGCAGCCTTGGATCTCGCACAAATAATCCTTTAAATTTCCAAAACAAAACTGCGCAATTAACTCCCTTCCAAAATCATCATTAGGCAAGAGATAACCGCCTCATGCAATTTCAATAATTAATTATACTCCACGATTTGCTGACACCTGTCCACCCTAGGAAAATGAGAGGGCAAGTGCTGCAACTATTCTCCTTTCAATAAAGCTGCAGAGGTTGTACAACACACCACGCCAAAATAAGTAGATGACCATCAATTCAAAACGGCGCAGGCTACGGTCCAAGCATCAACCTTCATCTTCCCAATATCTTTCAGTCAAATCATCATTAAAGTAGTTGAATTTTGCTCTTCTTTTTCTTTTTTTTCTTTTTTTTTGCTGGCAACCGCTGGTGCTTCAAACAGTACTACCCAAAATTTCATCTTCTCATAATCCATCTGATTGATCCGTTCAGAAATGTTTCTGAGTTAACGCGGGTTTCGTCTCATGGTTTTCACAAGGTTTGGGTGTGGTTTTGTAGGTTTACCCAAGTGGTACAATTAAAACACCACACAATCAAGAAGTAAGATTCACCAAGTCATGACAAAGCAATTGCATGTAGTGTGGAGAAAACCAAAAAAAATTTGACTCAAAGGGCTTAACATTTATTCTCCACACATAGTAAGCTAGGGTTAGTCTTAGAGTACTTCCTTGGCTTATATTGTAGGTTCAAATTTCGAAGTCTCTTTTGGGCTGAAAGGAAGTATGTGTCATGCTCATGATATGCAAGTTAGTAATCTTGTTTATCATGCATACGGTGGTGACCTCATAGAACAACTTTCACACAGTCATCAACTACATATGCAACAACTTCACAACCGACAATCCATCATGCAGACTAATCTAGCCAATCATCGAGGGAATTCAGCATGAAGTACAGACTAGGGAAGCGAAGTCATACCTAGTTCGAGCCTTAGCTTCTCGTAGGGTTCCCTGTGTAAAGCTTTCGTAAAAATGTCTGCAATCTGCTCCTCAGTTCTACAATATTCCATGGCAATGGCACCTTTCTCTACACAGTCACGTAAAAAGTGATATCTGATTTCTATGTGTTTGGTGCGTGAAAACTGTACCGGATTTTTCGAAATATTGATGGCACTGGTATTGTCACATAGAATAGAGACACAATCAAGATGAGCGCCATAATCACTTAGCTGTTGTTTTATCCATAGCAGTTGTGCACAGCAGGCTGCGGCTGCGATATACTCAGCCTCGGCAGTGGATAAAGCAATGGATGACTGTTTCTTGGATCCCCATGAAATCAGGCATGGTCCAAGAAACTGCGATATCCCTGACGTAGACTTCGTGTCTGTCTTGCATCCTGCATAGTCAGCATCTGTGTAGGCCGTCAGACGTAAGTCTCCTCCCATCGGATAGAATAGGCACAGATCGTCCGTCCATTTCAGGTACCTCAAAATCCTCTTCACGGCTTTGACATGAGTTTCTCTAGGATCTGCCTGAAATCTGGCACATAGACATACACTGAATAATATGTCAGGTCTACTAGCTGTAAGATACAAGAGTGAACCTATCATCCCCCTGTAGAGAGTCGGATCCACTTGTGGGGAGGACTCATCCTTTGCTAGGGAGTCATTGGGTGACATAGGTGTAGCACATGTTTTGGCGGACTCCATCCCAAATTTCTTTAGGATTTCTCTCACGTATTTCTGCTGATGGATCCGAGTTCCATCTTCTCCTTGTGCTACTTGAAGCCCTAGAAAATACTTCAATTCTCCCACCATACTCATCTCAAATTCGCTTGACATTAAATCTGTGAACTTTTTGACAAGTCTAGGGTTAGTTGAACCAAAGATAATATCATCAACATATACCTGGACCACTAGAGTGTCATTTCCTTCCTTCAGGAGGAAGAGAGTCTTGTCAATCTCTCCTCTGACATATCCATGTGACAGAAGAAACAGGGATAGTCTCTCGTACCATGCGCGGGGTGCTTGCTTCAATCCGTACAACGCCTTGTCCAGGGCATACACATGGTTTGGATAATCTCTATCCTCGAATCCTCGAGTTTGACTCACATATACTTCTTCCTTCAAGATCCCATTTAAGAATGCCGTCTTGACGTCCATCTGTTGCAAGGTAAAGCCATGGTAAGTTGAGTAAGCTATTAACAGTCTAATTGCTTCTAACCTTGCAACCGGAGCGAACGTCTCGTCATAGTCTATTCCCTCCTGCTGGTTGTATCCTTTGACCACCAGACGGGCTTTGTTCCTTACGACTATTCCCTTATCGTCCAGTTTGTTCCGGAAGACCCATTTTGTTCCAATCACGTTCTTGTCCTTGGGTCTAGGTACCAGACGCCATACTTTATTCCTCTCGAATTGGTGCAGCTCCTCTTGCATGGCATTGACCCATTCTGGGTCCTTGAGCGCTTCTGCTATAATCTTCGGTTCTGCAAGAGAAACAAAGGAGGCAAACCCACAGAATTGACATAAGCAATTAAGATCTACCTGTTCCTGGGAGGTGTAGCATTGGTAGTCCCTCAGTCTAGCTGGCGGTTGAACCACACGTCCGTATCTGGTCGTTCTCAGTTCCCCTTCAGGGTTTGCAGGGGTGGGATCACCCGCCATCTCTACTTCACCATGAGTCTCATCGTTGACTTCCTCCGCAGGGTCATCATGGATTTGACCACCTGCTAGACCAACTATTTCAGCATCCTGCACTTGGTCATCTGGTGGCTCTTCGTTTACTGGTGGTACATCCATAGGGGGTGCATCAGCATTGGGTGCTGGGGGTGGATTCCAGTCCGGATCTGATCTATCCGCGAACTGGAGTTCTCCATCATCCAGCATGGCAGCAGTTGAAGAGTCCTTTATCAGGTGACCAGCCATCACCGTCTCATCGAATCTCACATGCACGCTTCCTCGAATTTCTCTAGCCTTAAGTTGAAGACTTTGTAGGCTTTGTTGTGGCTAGGGTATCCGACGAACACTCCTTCGTCACTTCGTGCATCAAACTTTCCCAAGCTCTCCTTGCCATTATTGTGGACGAAACACCTGCAACCAAATACCTTCAAATGGGAAATATTAGGCTTCCTTCCACGTAACAGTTCATATGGAGTTTTTCCTATCATAGATCGAAGCGATGCTCTATTTAGGATGTAACCCGCAGCATGCACTGCTTCTGCCCAGAAGCCTTTTGGAACTCCACTAGCAATCAGCATCGTTCGTGACATATCCTCTAAGGTCCTGTTCTTTCATTCCACAACACCATTTTGCTGTGGTGTCCGTGGGGCGGAAAAGTTGTGATCAATACCTTTGTCCCTGCATAACGAAAGAAACTGTGCATTCCGGAACTCGGTTCCGTTATCAGTACGGATAGAGGTCAATTTACGGTTTAACTTGTTTTCCATCAGATTTAGCCATGCTTCAAATTCACTGTACGTTTGGTCTTTAGCATTAAGGAAAATAGTCCATGTGTACCTGGTATAGTCATCAACAATGACCATAATATACCTATTTCCTCCCCGGCTGATGACATTGACTGGACCGCACAGATCCATGTGGATCAAGTCCAGTGGTGCAGTCGTGCTCACGGTTTGCTTGGATGGAAATGAAGTCCGTGCTTGCTTTCCTGTAACACAGGCGCTACATGCCTGCTCAGGTTCTCTTGACACCTTGGGCAGGCCGACAACCAGTTCCTTCTGATGGAGTTTGTGCAGTAGCCTCATGCTTGCATGCCCAAACCTTCGGTGCCATAAGATGGAAGCTTCTGCAACACTTGCTAGACACAGTTCTTTTTCAGGGACGAAATCTGGATCAACGATGTAGATTTCGTTCACACGGATTCCTTTAAGGATTGTCTTCCCTGTCTCATTACACCTCACAAGACAATCATCGGAATTGAATATAACTTGATTTTTACCATATTGGCACAGTTGAGACACACTTAGCAGGTTGTATCTTAAGTTCTCAACTAGGCTTACCTGCCTGATTCGGATAAAGTCCGAAATTCTTACCTCTCCTATTCCTACCACGTTTCTTGAGCTTTTGTTTCCGAAGATAATGCTATCTCCGGAGGTTTTATGGAGCGAGTCGAACCATTCTGGATTCCCTGTCATATGTCTTGAGCATCCACTATCTAGGTACCATGGACGAGACCTCACTCCTTTCTGCAAGAAAACGATCAGTTTTTACGAACCCAGACAAGCTTGGGCTTACTGGGTTTAGGAATGAATTTAGCAACAGGAGCAGAATAAGGAACATAATAAGATGAATAGTATGCATCGTGGTTAGTTAATTTAATCTTTCGCCTTGGTGTCTTCCTTGGTCTGGCAGAAATGGCTGGATCATATTGGGGACGGAAGTGAGCAGTTCTGCCTTCCTTCCTGTATGTATTAACTTCCTTCTTATGGCTGGCTTCTGGATAGTGGTCTCGGGTGTCTAGCCATTTGAAGTTCCTTTCATATGACTCCCTCAGACTTGAGCATTCGGATCTGTTGTGCCCAGAATGACCGCAATGCCAGCATATTCTATGACACGGAAGACTAACATATTTGCTTCTGCCCGGTGGAACGGACTTCTTGTTCTTCCTTGCCTGGAAGTTAATTGTTGGGGGCTTGCGGCTCAGACTTCGCTTTTGCCAGATTTCATAGGCTTTCTTAGCCTTGTAGGGGACTGAGTCAGTGTCATAGAGGTAACGTCCATCCTATGGACTGGCTTCTCTTCTTGCCTGCCACGTAGCCTGAGGCCTTTCCTTTCTGTGGGAGTTTTCTTCTGGTTCTACCATTACTCCTTTCCCTTTGGCGGCCTTCTTCTTTGCTACCTCCTCCTCTTCATAACCAAGTCCTGGTCTAACAAACCTCTTCTTGAGATCCCTCTTTTCTTCTTCAGCCCTCTTAGCTCCCAACTCACGAAGCCATTCTTCTTTCCTTACAGCCTCCTCGCGTCTAAGGTCAACGACTGTCTGAAGGAGTTCCTCATTGTTTTGTCTGAGATTTATCAGCTCATCATTTAGCTCTTCAACCTTTGTCTTGAAGTCGACCAACTCAATGTTTCCGATCGACATACGTCTTAGTTCGTCACTTAGGTCGCTGATCTGTCTCTCTCTTCCTTCACAGGTGCGGCACTTACAGACATGTTCCGCCATTTCTTTCTCCAGACGCATGGCTTTGGTTGACCAGAGACGGTTTTCCTCAATGTCATCGTGATGTTCCTGTTCCATTTCTGCCAGTCGGTCCTCCAGATCTCGGTTTTTGGCTAAGACGTTGGCAATTGTTTCTGCAAAATTGGATTCAGAAAAAACTTTATCAACAAAGGATTCAGTTTATATTACCTCATCAAATGTGGAGTGAGCCATTAAGCATGCTTCCTTTGAGGGCTTTCCATCGTTACTATCTTCATCCGAGTCCCCCCATGCGGTAAACATAGCCTGAGCAGGCTTTGGGGCAGCTGGTTCAGTCTGCGCTGGCTTTGGGGCCGCTGGTTCTCCTTTCTTTTTGCTACGGCAATCTTTAGACAGATGCCCCTTCTTCTGACAGTGGTAGCATGTTCTATCTTCCCTCTCTTTTGGGTTCCCTCTCTTTTCACTTGATGTAGCATCTTTGTTCCATCTGGAGGAGTTACCACCACTTACTCCTGTTCTGAGGTTTCTTCCTCCTTTGCCGAATCCAACCATCGCAAGTGCTTTCGTCAATAGAACGATGTCATCGTCTTCCCCTTTGGATGTCTCATTGCCTTGTGCACGATCGAGGGCCTTTTCAACTTTCAAGGCAATGGCCTGGGACTTGTCAGTCTGTCTCCTGGCCATCTTCCTTTCAACGATTCCTGCCTGACTTTGGAGGTTGGCTACCAGCTCTTCTAGAGTAGTGTCTTTAATTCCCTTCTGGGCTTGCAGAGCTAGTGTCACTTGATCCCACTTGGAATTCAGGGCTTGCATAAACTGATGCGTAATCTTCCATTCAGGAAGCCTCTCGTTCAGATATTCCAGTTGACCAACTATGACCTGGAACCTGGTGTAGAAATCCTCCAGGGACTCATCCTTCATCTGCATGACGGTCTCGTAGTCCTTTGTGGCAGCTAGGATCCTGTTCCTTTTGATGTCTTCGTTTCCACCGTACAGTTTCACTAGTCCATCATACATTTCTTTGGCTGTTTTGTACATTGCAACTTTGATTTGATCTCCAGGGGACAGGGTCATGTAGAGAATTTTCTTTGCCCTGGCGTTCTTCTCAAGGCGTTTGTAGTCCTCATCCGTCTAATCGTCCTTATCCTTTGCTTCTGGCTCATCATCGGAATCTTGATCGGAGGTTGGGTCGGTGAGGATGGGTAGTGGTCCTTTCTCAAATATCCTCCAAAGCTGTCCGTCCAGCGAGCAGACATGTGCCTCAAATTGGTCTTTCCACCAGTCGAATTGTCCAGGTTTTAGCAGTGGCGGCTTCCAGAACGAGTCGTTGATTGAAGACATGGTTTTCCTGCAAAGCTAACAAACACAATCTAGAGTCCTCGGCTCTGATACCACGTGATGGATCGTTAGTATTAGCAGTCTGTCAGACAGAAGTCACGAAGTGTGTTTCCGTCTGATGGTCAGATAGCAGCGGAATAAATTTTGCAGGAAAGTAAACGACTGAAAATAATTACGCACGAATATATAGTGGAAACCTTATCACAACAATGATAAGATAAAAACCACTACCTTTCAGATTGCTCTGAAAGGATTTGCGAACTGATTACTCTTTATTCCGATGTACTTGTAGGGTTTACAAACTAGATCTATCAGAATCTATTTGATGACCTCTACTCAATCCGACAGAGTAATCAACTTCGAACCTTGTACCTCCGTGCGTACGATCTCAGCAACTTCCGTTCGTCGAATGCAATAGCTCCTTGCTCTCCAAAAACGCCGAACCTCACTTCTGAGATTCCTATCTCCTTATATAGGACCTTAGCTGACCTAGTAGTCCAAGCCCAATAAGTCACCCAATCAGCTTTCCAAAATACTTTAATTCATAATGAATTCTTTCCATAATGGTCTTCTGCATTAATTCAGCCTTTCCATATCTGGCCTCCAGATATTCCCAACGTTAATGCGTTGCCAATTGTGTCTTCAATATCTATTGTTTCCCAACGTTAATGCCTTGCCAATTAAGTCTTCAATATATAATGTCTTTAATTGGTAATCAATATTTGCATTTATGTCTGCCTTCAATATCTTCTTCAATCAGCAATCAATCAGTGTTCATCCGTGAATCTCAATTTGATATCTTCATGGATCTTCACATGCAGTTTAATTAATGGATTTCTGCACATTTGGACATCACATTAGTTAAGTGTTTGTAATCATCAAAACCGAAGGGTTCCAACACTATTCCTTCTACCAAGGGAATATAATCTTAATTAAATACTCATTTTCTTCACATTTAGCATATTTAACAATTGACAGAGTTCTGTTATCCATACGGTCTCTCTCAGGTATGGATATTTAATGGGTGTTTTATCAGTCTTTGTGTCCTCTGCAACAGATGTATGAATTGTGTGATTTAAGGAGGAACTTTTGTTGTTCCTATGAATGGCATGTCTTTTGGCAAAACGTCTTCAGAGTGTTCAAGCAGGAGTCAAGGAGATGTTCAACCGAAGACGGGAACTGAAGTACATCGTGGAACAGAAGCATGGAAGTTTCCTAATCTGGGAATTTCCTAATATCGACGATATGCTGATTGGAGTCGGTTATATGATGGAGTCGGTTGAAGATCAGATTGGATGGCAAGATATTCAAGCTACAATATCAAGTTGCCAAAGATAATCAAAGGATATTCAAACGATAATTGAAGAAGAGAAGATTTGGAAGCTTGAGAATATTTAGGAAATAGCTGATCTGTCTTGCTGAATTGAAGTACAGCGTGGAACAGACGCATGGACGGTTCCTAATCTGGACGTTGCTAAAGATTAGAGATACGATCAGTTGGAGTCGGCTAACGAACTGAGAAGATTAGATATTCGAATGGATATCTTCACATCTGTTAGAAGTCGGTTTAGAAGACTTGGAGAGGAAGATATCACAAAGATCTTCCTAAAGATTGGAGAAAAGATATCTAGCAAATATTTAGGAATATTTCCTAAATATTTGACAGATTATCTGGAACAGATTTGGACTCCACCGAATCATATAAATAGAATGCTAGGGCGTCCAAGTTCTGCATCGCTTTTGGAGAAATAGAATACACGCAAGTGATCTTGAGATTGGAGAGAAGAAGAGCGACGGCCGGCTGAGTATTCCACACCGGAATATCAACGGCGAAGAAGCAGTCTGTTCAGACTGTTCTTGTTGAACAACCAAGTGCACACACCATCACTGGTGCTACGCATTCGGGAGAAGGCACTGAGCTTCGAGAGAAGGCTCTGGACTTCGGGAGAGGTCACAGCTTAGGTCGGGAGGGAGTCTCGGACCTACCCATAGGGGATCGACGGTGAGCTGCGGTGAACCGAGATTGCAAATCCGAGAGACGGAGTGTTAGAGGCTAGGCTATTACAAACAAGGTGTTGTGTAAGCGTAAGTCCACTTGTAGCTCTAAACTCGTAATAAGATTTGTGACCCTTTAGGGTGAGGGAAGCCCCCCAGAGTAGGCAAGGCCGAACTGGGTATCATATCGTGGGTGCTCCTATCGTGTACTAGACCTGATATTGCCTATAGTGTGAGTAGGCTTGCACGATATACGAGTCACCCAGGATCAGAACACTGGAAAGCCATCGTGAGAGTACTGAAGTATCTACGATTTACTCGAAGCTATGGTCTACACTATACCAGATATCCTGAAGTCATTGAAGGATACACTGACGCAAGTTGGATATCTGATATACAAGACTCAAAAGGCACAAGTGGATATGTATTCACTTTGGGAGGTGCAGCCGTGTCATGGAAATCCTCGAAACAAACTCTAATAACCCGATCCACGATGGAAGCTGAGTTCGTGGCATTAGATAAATGCGGCGAAGAAGCGGAGTGGTTAAGGATTTTTGTAGAGGATATTCCTTGTTGGAAAACTCCTGTGCCACCAATATGTCTATATTGTGATAATCAATCAACAATTGGTAGAGCACATAATGTCATGTATAATGGTAAGTCTAGACACATACGTCGAAGACACAATACCATAAGACAACTTCTCTCATCCGGAGTCATAAGCATTGACTACGTGAGGTCCAAAGAAAATATATCGGATTCGTTAACCAAAGGGTTAAATAAGGACCAAGTAGAGAAGACGACTAAAGGAATGGGACTGAAGCCTTTTGATTGCTAAAATCAAAACATAGGCTTAAGCCCTTGGGCATTAAAAGTCGAGGCAAAGGAAAACCCTACCATGATGACTGGAGATCCCAAGAACTTGGTTCAAAGGGACAACCGACCTGCTAAGACTGTGTGAGGTCACTGTGGGGGCCACCTCCCATCCTATTCCTTGATAAAACAGTGACTCCCGCACGAGGCTAAGCTCGAAGCTTTTAATGATTCTAGTAATTTGAATAGTGAGATTCAAATGGGTAACGCGGGATTACTTTGAGAAAGAATCACCTATGTGAGAGAGAAGTGGGGTCGCTTCAAAGGAGAATTCAAAGGGCTTAATTCTTTAGAAACTCTTGCAGAACCAGGAAAGGGGTATCACGACCAAAATGAGCCCACCAGTAAGAACTGAATAAGATCAGGATAATATCTATGGGAACATGATTTCGTTTACAGTATAAGACGAACAGTTCAAAGACAATCACGTCTATTGAATAGTCAGTAAAGAGATCTTGTTATCCCAAGGGAAGGTTCAAGGGGTTAACCTACCTATCCTGTGCAGATATTATCCGTAGAAGCTATCACCACATCAAGTCGAGTTTGATTATCGAGGATTATTGTTTTATTTGCTTTCACCACTCGATTTTCTTCATGTGGGGGATTGTTGGAGAATGTGTGTGTAAAGATTTGAAGAAAATGGTGGTTGGACAGTTTTTGATCATGGGACAGTTCTCAGTGAGATCATGGGGGCAGTTCCCAGTGATCATGGCCAGTTCCCAGGTTGTGGGTAGTGGGCAGTTCAAATCTGAGCGCACTATAAAATGAAGCTCAGTCCTTCACTTCAAAACACATTTTGAAAAGCAATCCTCTCAGAGTCCTCTCGACTTCCTTTTGTTTGTTTCCGATCAGTGGTGATAGTAAAAGGTTGAATAAGTTCGTACAGCAAGGCGACGGTGCTCAAGCGCTTGCTGTGATTCTTTCATCCTGGGAAGCTCTTGCCATTAGACCCAGCACCTACGGGAGGCAATACAGCTTTAAGGACAGCGTCCTCATTGACGTGACTGAATCGTCTTCTCGGTTTGCTGTCCTATTTTCGTTCATTGTTTAAACATCTCGCAATGGTCATCTCACAACATGCTTGTTCTGTTTGCTTTAAAACTGCATGACTGTTTTTCTGTTTCATGAAATTCAGCATCTTTATTCTGTTCTGGTTTCTCAGTAAAGCAGCATGATTGTATCAGTGAATGCTTGTTTAGTTGCTTTCAGATCAGTGAAGTTCAATTTACATATTGTTTTAGTCAGCCTGCCTATTGTCAATTGCAATTACTTGCTGCTGCATGAATTTATTCATATGCTAAATTTAACTTGCTGTTAGTTGCTGTTTCATTTATTAAAAACTGCATGTCCTGGTTTTTGTTTATCAGATTCATACTCTCTGGTTTCTTATCAGTAGAACTACATAAATTGCTCAGATTGCTACTGCAGATAACTTGTGTTGTTCTGTTGCTCACATTAGTCATCAAAGCATGCTCACATTACTTATGTCAGTTACAAACATATTCAGATATATAGTTACAAATTTCCAACGAGACGCAGTTCGAACTACATCTGGAACTCGTCTTGAATAAGACAAGTAGATTTCAACTTTAATTGGAAATATATACTGCACTCAGATTGCTAGTGAGTTATAAATGATGCTTCGAATGCCGATTCACGAAATAATGCTCTAGAAAGCTGACTTAAAAATCTGGTTGCAGTCTCTTATTTGATATGTAAAGAGTCTTCTGCTTTTTTGTTGACGTCACTAGCAAACAAGGATAGTTCATTTTCTTCTGCCTGTGATATCTCATAACTACCAAGAATGTCAATGGAGAAAAAATGGAACTAAAAAAGATAAGGCATGTCGTTTTGTAGGCAATCCAAAAGCATACTGAGTGCTCGGAAATCTGTTGATCACTGGTGCACAATTTATGACTGTGTTGATGATAAAATTGACTGTAATCGGTATATTAGCCATGGCTTTTTCATACTGTGTATTCAAAACAAGTTGAAACTTTGAAAATGAGTTATGGATTAAAAAAATTTGTTGGTGCCTTACTGTTTTCTCTTGTGCTTTATTGGTGATCAAAGTGACGTCTTTGAAAAGTTGGAGGATGGACTTGACATCAAGTTCTCGACCATATGGATTGTGCAAATTTAGGATTTGCCTGACTAGTTGTGTGTCTTCTGCTTTCAAAATGTTTACCGTTGCTCTGAAATTGATCTTATTCTGTCAGGCTTCTGTTGTTGTGGGGAATAAACTTTACTATGCTCTATTTAAATTGTTCTTTACTTGCCCATAAAGCAACGTTAAATCCTTTTATCGTTTTCCTTGTGTCTTTGTTGTTCTCTGTTGGGTCCCATATTTAGTTCAAGGAAACTCGTTCATACGGAAATATGTTCCTTTACATCGCAGTTGTCTTCAGAAATATTAGTAGACGATAACTGATGATAATCTAGCTAGACGATTCTCATATTATTATTTTTTGAATAAAGGATGAAGACGATTCTCATATTATTAGTAACTTCATTTTGAAAAAAAGAAAATGACCATCTGATTTTCTTGCAGGATTTGATTATGCAGTTTGATGAAGCTGTGCCACATCTGTTAGACCTGGGGCTTCTTCTAGGGCTTCAAATCAATGGCTTGGATATCGTTGGAATCACGTATCTAAATTGTCGCTTTCCGTATTCAATATTTCTGCCCTAATCGGGTTCCAGAAAACTGAATCGGGATAAGACCAACGAAAAATGTACAGGGAATGATGGAAGGTTGTCAAACCGAGTAACACATTCAATATCAAATTGATCTCAATTGAAGGAAGATTTCCCAGAGCTTTTTCCGATCAAAGGTGATTTGCCCTGCTTCAGATAATTCAAAAATCAGAATAACCTTTTCTCCTGTAAATACTTTTCCATGCAAAAACGATCCTTAAAGAACAACAGTTTTTTATCCAGTAAACTGCCAAAAGGAATCAATTTTGAATTGGAACCGTCCTCAGCCGGCCGGCTGAGCATATTGCTCTTGTCCGAGTCGGCCGGTTCAACATCAATCCAGAATGTTGCAATTCTCTGAGCTTCTCAACCGGCCGGTTGAGCTCAATGACTTTTGCTGAGCCGGCCGGTTCAACACCTCAGTGTCCGACAGGGTTAAACCCTAAAATCTCTAACAATCCTCTCCCATTTTAGGGTTATACTCTTGAATGCTAAACATTCACAACCGTACAAAACCGTGCATAAGTGAAATGTCCATTAGGATTGAATTTCACATAGTGCAGTATTCTCCAATACTCGAGAATCAGGGTGTCCTACGGATTGAACCCATCAACCCATTTGAATACGGAAAAATAAAGCACACACAAGTTTACTTTCATTCCAAGTACAACTTGACACTTTTACAGCCATGTGTCCCTATCCTTTCATAAGTGCATACTTAGCCAAGCACAAGCTAATTGAAGCGGCTCACTTCACACTTACATAGGTGGATTCTTTTCGCATGCACCTGCAATGCACTTTTCCAAAAGATCCATTAAGAAGATAAACTTCATCCTCCCTTTCTCTGCAGGAAACAAGCACAACTTTGGGATGGATATAACCATGTGCTTCAAGTCTCTCAGAATACGCTTGTACTTAACTCAGCTCTTAGCGTCATACTAAGAGGGAATTAAGGTGTCCTACGATAAGCAACTTAGATGTGCTTTAAGCTCATCCCTTTACCCGACCATGTACCAAGTCCCTAGCTAATCCATTTTTGTCAAATGATCAGCTAGATTTCACTGTGTCCGGATATAATCAATCGAAATTACCCCGTGAGTGATCAGTTCACGAACCGCGCTATGTCTAACGCCCAGGTGTTTCAATTTATCATGGTACATTTGGATATAAACCTTAACCGAATTTCCTTACTATCCCAATGGATAGACATCTATCGGTTTCGGCCACGAAGGAATCTCTTGTTCAAATTTCTTAGCCCTTTTGCCTCTTTACCGGCAACAGCTAGAACCATGAACCCAAATTCCACAGTAGAGCTGGCGATGCAAGTTTGCTTTTTTGAGGCCCAATAGATGGCACCTCCCCCAAGCAATAATATTCAATTACTTTTAGAAGCACCATCTTCTAAACTAGTAATTCAATTCGCACCCGTACATCCCTCCAAGCCCGAGAGAATACCAACATACACCAAGTCATAATTCATGATTCCCTTAATGTATATAAGCACCCGCCTAATAGCTTCGCAGTGATGAGTGCTAGAATTACTAGTATATCAGCTCAATTTGCCCACTGCATAAGCTATATCAGGTCTTGTACTCACCATTGCATACATTAAGCAACCAACGACTTGATAGTACTCAAGTTGTGAAACAGCTTCATCCGTACCAGGCAAAGCATCACACTTGAATCCATGGAAGTCCTTACCGGAGAACAATTCAAACAATTAAATTCCTTAAGCACTTTCTCAACGCAGTGAGACTGTGACAGTGTTAAGCCTTTGTTCTCACACTTGATTCTAATACCAAGAATCACATATGCTTATCCCATATATAGCAAAACTTGATGATAAAAGGTTCTTATTTTGGTTGGTACCAAAATCAGCATATCATCAACATACATGCATAGATTACTCAATTACCAGAGTTATCAAACTTGCTGTAAATACACTTGTCTCCTTGATTCAATTTGAATCCCCTAGACAAGATTTCCTCATCAACCTTTTGATGCCGCTGCTTAGGTGCTAGTTTCAGCTCATACAGTGATTTGACTAACTCATAAACCTTGTTTACATTTCCAGGTATAATGAATCATTCCGGTTGCTTCATATAGATTTCCTCTTCCAAATCACTTTACAAGAACGATGTCTTGACATACATTTGGTGTACAACTAGATTTTAATTGCACCAAGAGCAATTAATAATCTAATAGTGGAAATCATAGCAACAGGAGCATATGTATCAAAAACTCAATACCCTCCTTTTGTCTAAAGCCTTGGATAACCAATCGAGCTTTAAACTTATCTACCGATTCATCAACCTTCATTTTCTTTTTGAAAATCCCCTTGCAGCCGATGACTTGCAACTAGGTGGGAGATCCAATAATACCCAAGTATTATTTCCCATAATAGAATCCATTTCATCGTTTATTGCCTCTTTCAAGAAAGCCGCATATTGAGACCTCTTAGCCTCATCATATGTTCTAGGATCATCATCAATATGATATCAATATGAGTATTGACACTCAATATCATCACTAGAACCCTCAATCAAGTAAACTTGATAATGCGGTCCAATGGATTTTACAATCCTTACCCGTTTGCTTCTACGAGGCTCAAACGAACTATGTTAAGTAAATAACAAGCCATCAACATGGCTTTACCCCAAATCCATCACTCAAACTAGAGTAGGATAACATGGAATTAACCATTTATTTTAGGATTCTATTCTTCCTTTCAGCTACACCATTTTGTTGTGGTGTATAAACAGCTGTAATCTCATGAATGATACCATTCAACCGGAAATATACATAATTGTATTATTCCCTACCTTTATCGGGTTTTAACATTAGTCAACAACAAGCTTTACTTGTACCGGCATATTAACTTGCCTTAATCCACCAAATTTGCCTTGAAGCATTATTCATATTGAATTCTCTTCTACACTTAGAAGATATCAATATCCATCTCCATTTAGGAGAACTTATTATGTGAATAATTCATCACACAATCTTGACAAATTGCATTGTCAATGAGCTTCAATTTGGTGAGTAAACCACATTATTTATGCAATAATACATGCAAAATAAATCATGCGAAACACAGAGTTATACAAATACATGTACTCTACTAACATGCAAGTCACAATCCGTAAAATCATAATCAAACCAGAAATTGCATAATAAACTTACACATGCTTTTCTAACAACTTTTACAGGCTACCATCAGAACATAAGTGTTCAACATCACCATGAACACTAAAATTATTTCAAACCAGAAAACCCCGAAATAATCACATAATCTTTGATTATTTCAAACCATAATCTCCATCAATCAAGTTTTACCAACCCGGTAAACTTACAAACACATTGACCGGAGTTTATACATCAGAAAACCCATCTGATTTTATTCTGGTTGAAAACCTTACAATACATGTTCTATGAAACATTTATCATGGTATCAGTCCAAAAGTTCTCATACACAGATTTCATTACAAGCTCACAGATTATGAATTTAATAGCAAATCATGCTCCACAATTCATGCATATCATCGTAAATCCAACCGATTACTATGAACACACATATCATGTTAAATCATGCATGCTCCACAAGTTATATGCATTATCAGAAAATCTAACTGATAATTATAACTTACTAACATATGTATGCTTCACAAATTCAGATTTATCAAATAAGAATTTGAGCAATCGAACCTGATTTTCAGCGTGTCAAATCAGCCACTTACTGTCAATGTTGTTGCAAGGATTCCAGCAACAAATCTTCACTGCTGCCATCCGAATTGATCTTCCTTCCAATTCCCTTAGCCGATGAGTACAGAGTCTACCAATGAACCAAAAGGATCCATTTTCATTGCCAAACAACATGAATGACAAACTGAACTCTTTACCCACAAAGCTCATCCATCTGGTTTAGGAGAAGGCACTCCACGTCTAATTTTCAAATTCACACGACTGAACTTTGACATGCATAAAACAAAACTGATATCTCCTTCACATCATCTTTGTACAAAAAACCCAATTAGGATTTTTCATCAACACATCTGATGGCAGAAACATCAATTGACTCCCTCAATTCTTTATCTCAACAATCCGAGAAGGACCCGGCACCCGGTCTGGTTGCCAATCCAGATACAGCATAGTGGAGGGGCCAGTAAACCAATTTCAAATCGCAAACAGCAATTTCAATTAATAACAGGCCAACCAAACCGACAGGAACACGAAACTGACGAATGAAGCACCATCACGCTTTCTGTTCTTCAACAACCGTCGCTTCTTTGGATTTCCAATTTTCCAAAATCGCCATTCAACTTCCTTCCATCGTCAAAATCAGATTCCAGATTTCGACATCATCGCTTGCCTTCAATTTTTGCATCAAACGGTATCCACACAGCCGCCATTGAATTATAGAAATATTGAATACGATTGTTAGACCTGGGGCTTCTTCTAGGGCTTCAAATCAATGGCTTGGATATCGTTGGAATCACGTATTTAAATTGACGCTTTCCGTATTCAATATTTCTGCCCTAATCGGGTTCTAGAAAACTGAATCGGGATAAGACCAACAAGAAATGTACAGGGAATGATGGAAGGTTGTCAAACCGAGTAACACAATCAATATCAAATTGAAGGAAGATTTCACAGAGCTTTTTCCGATCAAAGGTGATCTGCCCTGCTTCAGAGAATTCAACCTTTTATCAAAAAAAAAAAAATCAGAATAACCTTTTCTCCTGTAAACACTTTTCCATGCAAAAACGATCCTTAAAGAACAACAGTTTTTTATCCAGTAAACTGCCAAAAGGAATCAATTTTGAATTGGAACCGTCCTCAGCCGGCCGGCTGATCATATTGCTCTTGTCCGAGCCGGCCGGTTCAACATCAATCCAGAATGTTGCAATTCTCTGAGCTTCTCAACCGGCCGGTTGAGCTCAATGACTTTTGCTGAGCCGGCCGGTTCAACACCTCAGTATCCGACAGGGTTAAACCCTAAAATCTCCAACAACATCTGTCCAAATATAGTCAAGTTCAAGTGGCTGTAGAAGTATATATATACCTTGAGTAGCCAGTGGAGTAGTCGGCGAGAGAAAAAGAAAAAAAAATACTTTAGTCACCAGTGATCATCTATGGAGCAGTCAGTATTCAGGTTAAGAGAAACCAATTTCTCATGGTTAATGCCATCAGGCCAACTATGTTACCTTTTCGGGGGGTCTTCGTGCTCAAGCTTGGGTCGTGTAAAATAGTACCACAAAGAGGATTCTGTGTTTGATCTTTTGGTTCATAGAGACAAACAACAATGTTTTGCCACAACTACCCACATGTCCTAAAATCGGTAAACTGAGAAAACAGAATTGGAACATTGTGCAATTATATTCTGTATGAATTACTTGATAACAGATTATCAGAGTGGCGCAGCGGAAGCGTGGTGGGCCCATAACCCACAGGTCCCAGGATCGAAACCTGGCTCTGATAAATTATTGATTTTTTTATAACTTTTATTTTTGAAAATGTGATTAACAAAATTCCATGACACAAATTCTTTGATCTACTACTTGTAGGTTTTTGGTAAAGTTTCGTTTAATAAACCAGCAGCTACATGTGTTCCTTTACCTGCTAAATATGAGTGAATGAAAATCTGAGCTACACTGAATTCAGGGTGTAATTTATCCTTTCTTTGTTTCTTCTTCTGCATTTTCAACAAGTCATCCTCACCAACCAAATCGAGCCAGGCAATGCGTTCACGATATGATTCGCATAAGCAAAAATACTATTTCTTTGATCGCTATGGATCTTCTCAAATCTATTCTGATACAAAAATAGCAGTAGTACATTAGGTCAGCTGAAAGACGGTCTGCTTACCGTGCTATAAACAAATTTTTTTCCCACCTTGTATTAATAATATTTGGAACAAATGCTGAAAGTTACAGTACAATACATGTCCTTAAAACACACAGAATGGATGATAAAATTACATTACATTTCCTCGAAAATAACTTGCATCAATGATAGTTCAAAGGTCTCGGTCGCGGTGGCACTCGGGTGGCACAACAGGAAGCCTAGCGCGATCACTGCAGTAGTTGTAAATGGTGTACTTTTGACGCACCCAAGCCAATCTACGATACTGGTAGGAATCAAGGTCTTGGAATGCAGTCTGATCCCACCACCTTCTGCCTTGTGTGTCACAGAACTTGGCATTGACAGAGGCTTCACATCCGTCAACATGGAAGCCTCTGTATGATGCGATAAATGGAGCCTTGGACCAGTCGGTCTTCTCTAGGCCACCCCTTGTCGCCCAGTCGTCCGCATTCCATAGGCTCGAGTAAATTTTCATAGGCTGGTTGAATGGGAATCTCACTCCCAAGTCCTTGCAGTTCTTGAATACTCTAATTGGCACATCATCCACAAAGAACCTAAAATTTTGACACAAGTAAAGTGTCAATATATATACCGGAACGCTGGATACACGAAAATTCAACGGATTTGTAGATCTCATTCTGCACCTTTGAATCAAATGATCACAAAAGTGTAAAATAAAGTTTAGAATTTTTTTTTTTAGGTAAAAGACAAAAGTGTTGCAGGTTTTGTGTACCTGACGGATATATTAAAATATAGAAAAAGTGTTGCTAAGTAAAGTTAGGAAAATAATTGGATGACTTACACTATGTGATACATGTTCCACAAAACGGAGTAATAGTGATACCCAACGGTGGGATCAAACCAAAGGTAGATTCTTTGTTCTCTATTTCCTTGTCCTCCAGTGAACACATTTGTTTGGAGAATATAAGGTTGCCCACTTCTGTTCCCCAAAAACTCAAAATCAATCTCATCGTGTTCCGAGTTTTGCGACGAGAGCTGCAAACAGTTATAAATAAAATCTCAGTCACAATCTCACAATCCATCCATAGCCAATTAAATTTTTTAATAGAATTCAGGGAATATTTTCATCACATTTTAAGTTGGAATTCTGAGAGTCAAATGGTGGAAATATGGCCTGGGACTTACATAGAATGCGGTGACGGTTCCGGCAGAGTCACCTGGAACCAACTTGATCTGCATACTGAAGTGGCCAAAGAGGTAGGAGCCCTTGGACTGAAATCCAGTTCCTGTTTCAAAAATAAGACCGGAATTCAATACATACAAAAAATTTAAAAAAAAAACTTTTCAGGTTCATCATTTTATACTTTTTAAAATGAAATTCATTCATTCGATGAAAAAGGAAATATAGAAAAATAAAATATAAACTGTCAAAATCAAATATAATTGATATCACTTTTTTGGCATAGGACCGAACTGAAGCACGAAACGTAACATATGTTTAGATCATATCTAGTCTTGTGTGAAAAATGGCAAGTGTTTGGGCCAACTTACCGGTGTATTTATCGAGACTTAGCTGAATGTCGGAGCCGCCATTGCCATACTTGATATGATCAAAAGCCCAAGTCGGGACATAGTTCCGACTAAAAGGCACGTCAACCGGCTTCTTGAGGGGAGCTCCGAGAACCCCGGAAGAGGCCAAGAGCATGAAGGTCAAGCATAGTGAGAAGCAGCAGGAGTTGGAGCTCAAATGGACAGAAGGCATTTTGTTGAATGGGGTTGGGAAGAGATGGAGAGATTTGTGGAAATGGATTGTGAAGGGCTGGGCTATAAATAGAGGTTTGTAAGGAAGGACAGAATTAGCAGACTGGCATGGCATGCAGTGGCAGAGTGTTTTAGTGTGGTCCATTTTATTTAATGTTTGTTAACATGACATGTTATGGGTTTTAGGCAAACCATATTACGTTAATTTAATTTTCAATTTAGAAAAATACTTTTTTTACAACTTTTTTTGTTGCAAAGATGGAGTTTGAACATTCCACTCAAGGGTCTTTTGTGTTCAATTTAAAATTTCAGTCATTAAGCTCATCGCCTTGTTAAAGTTCGTTAGCGAATTTTAATAACCTATCCGTTCATCAATCGATCGATCCGTCTCAGCAAAACCTCGGAACAAAAATCAATCCAGAAGATAGCATACAAGACTCTATCACAAAGATGCAACAAGGCGATTTCACACCGCCATCGCAATTCCAGATTGCTAGGCCTTATTCAATCGATCGCCGGTTTCAGATCCGGTGATAACACCGCCGCATTAGCAGGCTTAATCCTCAACCCACGCTAATCCTAATTTGTTGAATTTTAATTCGTATGACCACTATGTCTTTTATAGCTTGTAAAACAGATTTTTAAATTCAATTAAACAAAAATTATTAGAATTGTTGATATTGAGATCGTACATATTAAAATTAATTCTTATTTCTCATGAAATTTACCGCCTCTCATTTCATCCTAACTCCATAATAATAATAATTATCATTTTTATCTCAACTATTTATATTCACATAATGAACAATTATAGGTAAAAGAAAAGTTGAAGAGAAGTTAAAACAAAGTTGAGGATATGACATGACAAATAACATAACTATAACTCGACCTGACCGATTCGGTAAGAAAAGGATAACTCAACCAGATTCCAGTCCAGCATTAACTCCTCTAAGAAAAGAAAAAGGCACATCAATTATCAGTACCAGACATACAATATTCTTTCACAAAAATTGATCTTATCAGTACAGCAGATAGACTCTATTTATTACTCTCAATCATGAGAAGAAAAATTTATTCATATTTTAGCTGACATCGGTTTGAGTGCGTCCAGTTAAGATCCATTGTAGGGTTATTTACCAAAGTGATTCTGTTTCAAATTGAAATCACCAAAATATACCAAACAAAACTCAAATAATTAATATATCTTTTTTTACAATTTCGGTTTTCCGGGAACCGGGACTATTAAAAATGGCTAATACCGGTCCAACAGGTACATCATTATTAAAAATGGCTGATGTGGAACGATATTGGGTCGTAGTGGACAAAGTGGCGCTTAGTTGTCATACACGTCAATTCCAGTGCAAGGGGAACCGGATTCATAAGGATACCGGTTTCAGAGGAACCGGTATCATTTGAATACAAAATCGAGAGTTTCTTTCTTCTTCTACATTCCGCCGACGCCTGCTGCTGCTGCTCTCCAATCCGCCGACGCTGCTCCGAAATCCGGTGACGCCTTCGGTATGAGTTTGATTGTCAATTACATAGATTAGGGTTTACATAGAGTTATTTGACATAGATTAGATTTTGATTGGTGAATAGGGTATTGTTATTGTTGGGTTTGTTAGTTAATTGTTGATCTCAATTGTTAATTGTTGATTTGAATTGACGAATATGAGTGAATTGTTGATTGTTAATTTTTGAAATTTTGGTGAATTGTTGATTGTTAATTGGTGAATTGTTGATTGTTAGTTGATTGTTAATTTTTGAATTTGATTTCTGATGAAATTCGTGATGCAGATATGGACTCATATAGACCATCAACTTCACAAAGACCTTCGCAAGCTATTTTGCATCAGAATATGGA
Organism: Rhodiola chrysanthemifolia; assembly: GCA_033675395.1. NCBI lineage: Eukaryota > Viridiplantae > Streptophyta > Magnoliopsida > Saxifragales > Crassulaceae > Rhodiola > Rhodiola chrysanthemifolia. The sequence continues at coordinate 39,752,416 of CM066204.1, forward strand.
TGCGGATGACATAATTCATCCTGGTCCGATTGACAACTGAGTCATGCGTCAGCAGAGTACTCATCGTACAGAGGCGATTTGGAATTCACAGGTTAGTTTGTTAATTTAAGTTAATTATCATTCATAATTTAATATGTTACTAATATTGAATGCCATTTTTGGTTGACAGTTGGATCCAAAAGGGAAGGCAAACGTACCCCTTAAGATTTACAAAGGAGGTGCATTGCCCCTTGATCATCGAATACGCCATTATGTGGTTGCAGCTGGATTTTATGCATAGACTCAGGTCTGCGATGTGAAGATTGATCCATCATTATTGACAGTCGTGATAGAGAGGTGGATGCCAGAGACTCACACATTTCATTTCAATGAGGGTGAAGCCACAATCACGTTGCAGGACGTGTCATTACTTACTGGGCTCCCTGTAGAAGGAGAGCCTGTGACGGGAAAGTCGCAGCTGAATTTCAACGAGGTTTGTGTAAGATTACTGGGAGTATACCCCGAGTGTTATGACAAAGCACCCGGTATGGCAAAGAGAAGTTGGTTTACGAACCCCATGGCGCAGATTCCTGTGGATGCAGATGATGAGACATTGAAGAAATATGCTAGGGCGTATCTACTCAATCTTATAGGTTCGACATAATTCAGTGACAAGAGCGGTAAGACGATTCCGCTTTACTTTCTACCATTGTTAGAGGACCTGGATAGGGTTAGAAACTATAGTTGGGGAAGTGATGTGTTAGCGTGTCTGTATAGTAACATGTGTGGTGCATGTACGATACGACACAGTCAGCTTGCCGGTGCGCCTTTGATTATCAAGTTTTGGTCCTGGGATAGACTATCCCGTATCGGTGTGCCAAAGATAACAGTTCCTGTCGTGTTGCCGCCGGCAGATGCAGAGTTCGAACCAGCTTTGCGTGGAGCGTGGTCGTACTTGTAAGTAATTATGTTTAGAAAATTTTTATTTACAGTATTTTAGTTCTACTTATATTTAACTGATATTTAACTTTTATGTACAGGAAATGGGTTGGGCCAAAACGTTGGGTAGGAGTACCTCATGGGAGTTTGTTGCAGTATCGTGATGCTATACAGAAGATGCAACCGGACGATTTCATATGGAGACCGTATGATTACACCTTGTTTGAGTTGTTGAACCCGATTTGTCTCGAGGGTCAACAAACCACTTGGAGAGCTGATGTGCCCCTTATATGTTACAACATAATTGAATGGCATCATCCAGCACGTGTTGCGAGACAGTATGGATTTCGACAAGGTGTTCCGCCAAACCCAATTGGAAGTTCAGACCAATTCCACGGACTGGATAGGAAGAAGAATAGGGATTGGGCTGTCTTCCACGCCAGTTACATTGCCTTGTGGCAGTCTCGCCATGAGAGATTGATAGACGAAGATATGGGGGACCCGTATGCGAACATCGACGAACCCACTGCACAGTATTTCACTTGATATTCGAGACACACTCGTCGTTTATATCAGTCGAGGATAGACGATGATGTGGATGCGGTTGGAGACGAGAATGTGCAGGAAACTCGTCATTCTTATCGCCTAGATTGACATATGATACCCGATCATGTAAGTTCAATTAACCATAAGAATTATTTTTGAATATTAGTCAGTAATTGGTTTACATACTTACAATTATTTTGCATTTTACAGATACATGGTTACGTCATTGGTGCACGTGATGCCGGTTCTTACTTCGTCAACAGCACGGATGATTATTCGCGTAGGGGATTTCATGATATATTCCACCATATGTATACGGAAGTGGGGAAGCTTACGGATCCTGCTATTGTGGGTGTTGATCCGAACGCTATTACTCTCGATATGGGTACTTTATATAAACACTTCAATTATTTTTATCAACTATACATGCTAATTTAATAAGATGATTCACGTGATGCAGCTGATCTTTATACACATGTTGAAGACGCGACCGATGATCAATACCGACCTTCTAGCTCTTCACATCAAGAAGTGCGCAGAAGCGAGCGCGAACGTGGAGCGTCTAGATGGTCTTTTGTGCGCAATTTAGGGAAGAGACCACGGAGAGGGCGAGGTGGACGGGGAGCCGAAGAATGAGGACCAGTTGTTGATTACCTTGTTTTGTAATAGATTTGTGTCATGTGTTATCATGTTTTGTCATTTGATGGTAGTTGAATACTGGTTTGCACTGAAGTTATCATAGTTGTTGCAAAACGACTTCAACTTGAACACATGACGTTGATGAAAGATGAATTACAAAGAACATAGTTGGCTTAATTCTCGTAGCGAGTCGGACAAGCACACTTGTTGTGACCCACTAAGTGGCAGTGTGTGCATGCATCTCTGGATTCGCGGGGTCGGAATTGATGAAGACGCTGCCTGACTGCTGAATTCTCCTAAATGTCGATGTCGCTGGTCCATCTCGTTACGCCTTCGTCTGGTTGGGGGTCTGCCACCTTTGTTACCTTTGAATCGTGGATTCGGAACATGAACAGTGCCATCATAATCACGCCAAAAATCCTCGTGATATAAGGGGTTGAAAAAATAACTCCAAGTCCGGTAGTACGTTTCGAGCGTATATTCTATGGGGACATAATCTGAGGATTCAACCCGGGCGTATTTGCAAGCTGCCATGGCATGAGAACAAGGGTACTTGAACAATGTCCACTTCGCACACGAACATGTTCGTGTATCCAGACAAACTATGTACGTGATATGGTTCTTTCTTGTCAGTACATCAAAAACACGGTTTGTTGGATTGTACAGCGTCACTATGTGGAACTTAGCCCTAGCCCGTAGTTCTGTAAATCTTTCGCGAATTTTCGGAGGAAACATTTCTCCTTCGTTGTTGTACGGGCTCTGGGAACGCTTGACGAAATAAGCAGCTGTCTGCTTATACGTGTACATAACCAGTGAAGAAACTGGCAAATCATGACCATTCTTCAGAATTTTGTTCAAACACTCTGAAGCATTCGTAGTCATGTTGCCCCAGTGAAATCCACCGTGGTCTAACGCATGTGTCAATAGTTCTACATCCATATCTACCAACCATTTGTGAGCAAGTGGCTTATCATGCAATAGTTCTAAGAGCTCTGCAAACTTCGTCTTGAACTTCAACTCCTTCTTCGCATACGCCACATCGCCAAGTTTAGCTTTCAAAACCTCATCTTTTACCTTCGTCATGAAATTGCTTTGCAAGTGACGAACGCATACACGATGGTATGCCTTAGGATCACGTCATTCAGGTTCCCGCATGACAGCCAATATTCCATTGTGCAGTCAATATTCCATTCAAGATCACGGACAGCCCCTCCTGTTGGGTCACTCCTTTCCGGATACAAGACATGAACCACTTCCAGCTGGAAGTGTTCTCGCTCTCCACAAGCGCAAAGGCTAATGGCAGTATGTGGTTGTTCGCGTCTAACCCAATTGCAACCAACAATTTCGCATTGTACTTCCCGTACAAGTGCGTACCGTCAATAGATAATAAGGGACGACAGTGATTGAATGCATGGATGCATTCGGAAAAAGCCCAAAAAATACGATTTACCTGCATGGTACCATCTTCGAGTGGTGTGACATCCCACTTAACAAAATTGCTATTGTTGCTGGAATCCTGTAAAGCCTGCATCAAATGTGGGAGTCTATTGAATGATTCGTCCCACTGGCCGAACAAGTAGACCAACACTTTCTGTTGTGCTTTCCATGCCTTCCAGTAACTTATTTCATACCCATAATCTCGCTGAATTAAATTCCGTATTGTCCGGCGGAGAACCTCGTGTTTGCATTCATCACATTCCATATCTCCCTCGCTATTAAATGCGCGTTCAAGTGGATGTTACTTTGTAGGATGTTGTTGTTATGACATATGTGGTCCCCTCCGTACTTGCGGACCGTCCAGTAACTTGTTCGTTGCATCACCACCACTCGAAGGCGCCACAGACATACTTCTTCACCCTTTCGACATTCTAAAACCAGTTTAGTAGTGTCAGACTTTCTTACCCTATACTCCATCCGATTTAGAATTGAGTATCTCTACACAGCAAGCATGACATTCTCTTTATTCGAAAAAGTAGTACCCTTTTGAAGATCCGGTGAGTTAAGATGGTGGACCCTCACGTCCTCATCTGATGGTCGATATATTTCCCATGCCGAGATATCAGTGAAACTCGGATGATCCCAGACGATCCGATCTTGCACTATTTCCTCATCGGGATATTCATCGGCAACATTATCCAAATTCTCCATCTCATCACGGTCATACTCGTCTCTTATTGAATTATCCAATGTTGCCAATGTGGACATATACACGTCCCCTGAATCATCACTCATGTTAGACATGGTAAGAATTGAAGAGAGATGATTGAATTGTGTGTTGAAAATGAAGAAATCGTAGTTGATTTTATAGTTGAATAATACCGATATCCCTGGAACCGGGATCATGGTAATTCCGGTGGGGCAGAAACCGGGACTGTCTCGTCTAGTCAAATCCCAACCGGGTCCGTCGTCCTTCAAAAGCATGTTCGGTGGAATCTTTTGTTGCAGATGGTACCAGTTTCTCCCAAACCGGTATCCTTTTAGTTTAGTCACATCCTAACTGAGTCTGCGATACCCCGACCAGTTCTTAAAAGCATGTTGGCTTAATCTCGGTATCGCGCAAACCGGAACTAAAATGATCCCGGTTTCTCAGGAACCGGGACTCCACCTGGATGCCACTTCATACCTTTTGGTCGACGTAGGCCCCAAACCGAGCCATGTCTAGATTTTCAAAGAGTCCCGGTAGAGGGAAAACCGAAATCATGAGTACCGGTATCCGGAAAACCGGAACTGTAAAAAAAAGGGGTAGATTGGTTATTTGAGTTTCGTTTGGTGTATTTTGGTGATTCCAGTTTGAAACCTGGTCACTTTGGTAAATAACCCTCCATTGTAAAAGTTGCCCACATCGTGTACAAGGACAATCAATACATTTAAAAAAAATATTAATTAGGGATTAAGAAAAGATTGAAAAACTCAACTTCAAACACTAATTAGACTAATCCTTCTCTTATTAATTATTATATATCAAATGTTAGGTTTACAAGTTAGGCCTAAATAGTCTTAAATAAGTACAACCAAAAACCAATCCAAATACACAAATGCACTGGGCACAAACAATATCACAATCCAAGTAACCGGTGAGAAGACTTTCCGGACCAGATCCCAATCAAGTGTCCCAACCTTCCAGCTCCAACACGGCTGAGAAGACTACCAAGAACTGTTGTGGCGTTCGACCCACAATACGCGGGAATTGAGCGACCACTCGATCAGTTCGCACTCGTCAAGCCTCCACAAATGTCGAACGTCTTCCACGAACTCCAATTTGCTCCAAAAACTCGCTCAATTGAAAGATTGAACTCGAATTGCATAGTATGCCCTAATCCCCAATTCTGCAGGTGCAAGCTTTATATGAATCTCCAGCTTTGAGTAAAATGCAGTCGTATGTCGTAACCCAATCCAACTTTGTCGTGCCAATACGTTGTCGTTCTCTTTAGGCTTCAAATCCGCGCACCAGTTTGAAACGACTTCGTTCCTTTAAACTCAGCCTTCGCGCCCAATAGCGAAACGTCGTCGTCACTTCAAAGCTCAAACCTTCTTCAGTTCGGACTTTGCCCAAACACCAGCACTATGGCTCCAGACAACGTCGCTTAGTTCAGTCTTCAAACTCGAACTCTCCCGCTCGATTTCTTTCCAATATCGAAGACCTGATCTTTCGTAAATTACTTAGTTTTTGGGAAGAATCTTTATTTTGATTGATGTGTTTCAATCTGAACAAAATCATTCTAGTACATATCTTCTGAAAAAGGATCTTGTACAAAGGGCATATTTTTGTAAAAAATACAAACTAATGACAACCCTTGATTTGGTCATTTGGACGGATAAGATTAAATCTCGACATATGGTTAATTTCGGGTTAATTTCTCGGTGACGAATTATAAAATATTTTTGACGAATTTTTAGTTTCTCGGCGACGAATTATAACCCAATTTTGACGAAATTTGTATTTTGCACCAAAAATATGTTTTGTATCTGATCTTTACTCTATATCTTCTAGTAAATGTAGTATTACAAGAATTTGAAGAACAGATCATCCACGACATACTCGATACATCTCAACACCTGTGAAGAGAAAATTTTAACCAGCTCATCTAAGTCGTTTTCCGAAAGATTGAGAGTAAAATTTTCATTTAATGAGTAAAATTATGTTAATGTATTCATCATTTACATAAATTTATCATTCATATTCACTATTTTTTCTTCTTCTTCTTCTTTTTTTGGGATAATATTCTCTGTTTTTATCTTTAATCCATAAGAAATCTGATTCAAAATAATTCACCCATATATATGCAATGCAACTGATGCAGTTTGGCACACTTGATGCACCCATTTGAACAATCATTTTCTGGTAAAGCAAAACAGCTGCCAATCTTAATGATTGATGGATCCATATAATAGTTATTTTGTTTGTACGCTACAAAGATTGCATTTGTCCATTTATTTATTCATTGTTTAGGAAATGAATGTTTTAAGGATAATCAATTATAATTAAAGAGAGAGTCTCCTAAACCCCAATACCAATAATGCGTCTCATTTCAAGTCAATCATAGACAAGTTGATGGATGATGTGTACGTGGGCGAGCCTCTCTGGCGATGGGCTGGCAGGAAAGATAATAATATCAAAATAGCAATCCACTTATCACTATTCCTCTCAAACATTTTTACTTTTTTAGTATATTGATGTCATATTCTCACATTTCTTTTATTCATATAATCATAGATATGAAAATAAAATTTATTTAATAATATGAAACATACGCAAAAAGAGTGCGGTTTTGCTAGAAACTAGCTTTCTTTATATATAAATTGTTTCAGAAGTTGTGTCAGCTAGCCGAATATTTGTAACAGTATGCGAATGGGTATAGGAGTGTTCAAATGAATTTTTTTTTTTTGAGAATCCCTTTGTTATGCAGTTTCGTCTTCATTATGCACTTTTGAAAATACATCAGTTTTTGACTAAGTGCAGTTTTCGAAAGCTTAAAATGTACCTAAGAAAAATGCATGCTCGAAACTGCATAATGAAGGAAAAAAAGTTAGTGGGACACGTGTCACCTCTACATTCAAAAATGCAACTTGATCCAATGGTGAATTTTGCGGTCTCAGATTCTTGAATTTTTAGGAGATTTTCAAAAGAGCGCTATATGATCTTTTCATAAACGAAATTATTCAAACTTAATGTTCAATCTTAAATACTAATGGTCAGGCTTACCGCTCCTTCGGACTTAAGGACTAATATTTATTCTTCAAACTTAAAAACTATTCAATTATATGTCTAAATAAACTATTTTTATACTAATATGTTTTTCTACTGAATTACTTATCTCGAATCAAACACAAATGTTGCAGCCGAAATTTACATTCTCTCCAAATGAAAGGTCTCGATCGTGTGAACACTCTTCATTATTCTACTTCATATGCAGTTAATAAACTTTATATGGGACCTTTTTTTTGTGTGGATACAATTCATATCGGAGTTTTCAATATAATAAAATACGTGACTGACCTAATTACAAAATACCCAAGCGCAAGCTTCAAAAAAAGCTATTTTGACAATATAAAATACAGAGAAAATAACAAAGAGGTACCATTGAGAAATCACAATCCTAATTACGAAAATTGATAATTAATGGTCAAAATATTTTAATCCTTATATAATACTTAACTGACGGAATATCACTCCGTCAATTAACAAAATTAAGTAAACGATTGAAATGAAAAAACCTTCTTATCCTTAATTGCGAAATTGAGGATTAAAATATTTTAAAATTACTCTTAATTGTCAATTTTTTATAATTTGAATCGTAATTTGTCTATATATAGTAATTCATTTTCACTAAAAGATATGGTTGAACTTTCTCCAACAAAGAGCCGATCAGAAGTATGCTGGGGAAAGGTAATTGCCTAACTTTAATAATGGAAGCACAAAACGACAGAAACTAGTGAATAAAACGACAAGCTGGAAATGCAGACTTTTACGCAACTTGGTACAAATATTTTGGAACATTTTCTGACTCGCGAGTATGTGGCTTTTAATCATATAATGTAAAAAAGTGAGGAACGATTTCGTATTAGGATTCACGTAGCATGAGGAGCGCTCAAATGAGGCAAGCAAATTAGATTGAGGCAGTGAGACACGATCTCAACCACATATTTAACCCCCCGTGCTTTGTGAGCGCGCCACGTGGCAAATAGTAAACCCACTACCAACAGTAAAAAGCAAAAAGCAAATAATAAAATCCAACTACCACATCTTTAAATCTCAACCATTAGATCAATATGATCAATGGCCAAAATCATGCCTCACTGCCTCATTCTACCAACATTGCCTCAAAATTGCGCTCCCCACGTAGCATAGTATATAGTACATATTTGTCTACCAAACGTGAGGCTGTGAGATATGTTGTCTTGTTTGCTCAAAAGAAAATACAAAGAGAATGTTGATTTGGGTCCTTCAACTTTAAACAAAAGTCTTACTATAAAAAATATTTAAGTTAATATTTGTTTAATGCTATTATTATTTTTTTGATGGACCAGAGGCAAGTACAGACGAACAGACAACAACATATGTGAAGAAAAAACAACAACCTTAACAGCATAACTAATAAACACAGAAAACAAGAAAGCGCGATCCGTGTTAAGCGGTGCAATCCTCCAGCTGTTGAAACGTCTTCACACACAATAACCCACAATCTGTACCACGCCAAAGGTGGCCAAATAGAAGAAGCGGCTCCACCACCGAACTTCAAGAACTCCATTGATGCCTCGGCCAAGTTTCTATAAAAGCTCCACTAGGAGAAGACAAATTTGGCACTTCTAACCTGCCATTCCATCCCGTGCCTCCCACTGAATTACATCAGCTAAACAGTTGAACGAAAATACTAAAACCTAGAAACTATACAAAGCGACTAACAAGTCGCCATCACGGCGACAGAACAAGCTCAAAAAGATGAGACGTTTGAGTCGCACACACGCCGACTGCCAAAACATCCACCAGCCACCATCCCTTCAGTCGGCAACATCCACCCACCACCATTCAACCCGTTGAAACACCACCACCGCACACGGCAAACTCCACAACACCACCATGCTCCACCCGAACCAGCCACCGCCGGACAGCGAACCAGACAGCAGGCGTTCTTCCGGCCCCAACCCGCAACTCCCACCCACCCTAAACACCACGCAGGCCAAGACGAGAAGAAGCGACCAAAACTGCCCCGCCAGCGACGGAGCCACCAGGAGAAGACCAGGCGGGCGAGAAAAGCCGGCGCCGGTGAGGACGACACACAAGAAGAAAAGGAAGTAGAGTAGATGCCAAGCCGAAGAAAGGGGCGGCCGGCGAGGAAACGGGAAAATGAAAAGTTTAATGATATTATGATTTGCGGAATCAGACTATGTTTGAAAAGTTTAATTGACATATAGAAGTTGGGTCTCTCATTGGTATATATTCATTCCTGAAGCGTGAGTTAGATCCGACACTTTTACCGTGAATCCGGACAACACACGAAAACTACTAGTACATTTATTGACATCTAAACCACAGGTCATATCGGGCAGTGAAAACAAATAACATAATCACGAGAGAGGAACAATATGTCCAAGCGTGAGGCGCGTCGAGGAAGGTATCCACGTGGGATGAAGAAAGCATCCACGCCGACGCGAGATGAGAAAGAATTAAAGAAATAATGAAGAAATAAGAAATTTTCATAAAAAGTGTGAAAATTGGTATCGCGGGGATTCAATCCCTGTATCAAAGGTTCTTTGACAGATTTCTTAACTATCGAATCGAATCATCGCTCTTTGATTGCTAACATGCACTTTTATGTTGGAATCTAGTACATAAACAACACCTAAATAAGAACTACATGAATCAAATCGAGTACAATCCAATTTCCATCGACTGCAAAACTATGTGTTAAGAATAAAATATTCAACTTTTTCATAGAACATTAACACTGAAAATTTAAAAATATCATATGATCCCGCGTATTTAATTTCGAAAAGATAGACGAAGTGGCACGTGTCATGTTCTTAAGTGATTTATAATTAATATATAAATGTGGTTTACATTTGAACTATTTTCAGGTCATAATATTATATAAAAATGTACAATTTTGCAATTCACACTACTACAGAATGGACCTTATGCAACGGTTCTGAGGTAGCTTATGCAACGGTTCCTCATCCGTTGCATAAGCTACCGTTGCATAAGGTCCATAACTTATGCCACGGTTGCATACAACCGTCGCATAAGAGCAACACTTATGCAACGGTTTCAACACAAAACCGTCACATAAGATTAACCATTATACAACCGTTTTGGTGCTCAAACCGTTGCATAAGTGTTGCTCTTATGCGACGGTATTATGGAACCGTTGCATAAAAAATGGAAAAAATTTGGCAGGTTTCAGCTGTTTTAGCTCAAAATCCCCCTGAAAATTGAATACAAATTCTAAACCAAATTTAGTACCCTGCTTTTACACATTTCCAAACATGGAAACACTTTCATTTCACTCAAAATACAATCATTCATACAAGTCCATCCATATATACATTGATTTATACAAACGTCACATATATAAATAATATTCACATGTAAACACTATGTTCGAATAAGTAGTTGTACAAGTAGGCGGCGATCTCATCTCGCACGTCTTGTACCTTCCCCAACTCATATGGTTGTGTCCCATTAGGAAAAACCTATAACAAATAAGAATACGATAAACTTGAATATATAAAAAAATAGAGTTAGAACAAACCTAACCTAGAACAATATAAATTTAGAATAAACGTAGGTAGAACATGCTTTAAGAACAAACCTAATTAGAACATTTGTCACCATTCTAATAGAGTAAGACGAGACTAGTATGCTTACTTGGTCAAAGTTCTCCACATATGCACCGTTATTAGCACGAACAAATTCCATTATGTCCCGAATAAATCTCAGAACATAATAACCGCATAAATTAGTATCATCGGGTTGTTTCGGACACTGCATTATAAGTAATCTCAGTTAATACTTTATTAATGAAAACTACAAGAATATATTAAAGGAATGCTTTGTCTATGAATACCGTCACTACCTGCCATTCGACTCGACGATCAATCCTCGGGTTACATCCTTGATAGTATCGTTGTAACCCCCTAAAATAAATAACAATACGTAATTAGTGACTATCAATTCAGGTTACAAAATAATAGTAAGATGGAAACTTACGAGTCCACTAAAGCTTTCGCATCGCTGTGTATAACGGTCTGATATGGCGAGGAGTTAAACCAATGGACTACACCTTGGTTGGGGAAGATAACGCACAACATCCAATGAAACCTACATCAACAAACTAAATTCATATAACCCATATTTTGAAAAACAGGTAATATAGGACAAGTAATTTATGTACTTACTCTGCAGCATTTATATAAGGCATAAAGTAGCAATAATTGCGATCTTTGTCTGGCATATGAAGTCTTGATACAAACGCCTCCATCCTATCATTTATGTTATTGGAAGGGCTCACGTCTGTGTGATTGAAGAACCCGAATCGAACCTCTGAATCAATCATTTGATTGTATAAAGAACTACACAATGAAAAACTTGTAAAGTTAGACCTTCAGTAACAAATGATGAACAACTAATGACAAGAATATTTACCATATGTATAAATCACAATGTGAGTTCGATAACGGTGCCAATTTATATATATCACGGACGTCATCTGGGCCCACTGTGGAGGTGTAGTCGTCACCGAACACTTCGTCAGCGATGCGTACTCTAACAACGTCTCTGCCCAAGTTAGAGTACATGTCGTGTAGAAATCGAAAGTCGATGGAATAATTCTCTACTGCATCATTTGAAGCCGGTGGCAAGTGGAAGTATAGTTGCATGGTATATGCCTGAATTTCGAATGTTAGTAAATACTTCAAATAAAATCTCATAAATTAAATTATGGAAAGATGATTCAAATATTTGATTTTATTACCCTTATGTTGTATTCAATCAACTGCTTCGGCCATGCAACCAAGTCTGATTTCGCCTCTGCATCTCGTGTTGTCTTTAATGTCTCTCCAAAGGGAATGGGCAGTCCAACATTCTGACCAAGAGAACTATCGACCTTCACCTTCACCATTTCTTCGGGCAGTGGAATGGAACGTAGCAAACGACCTTTCATGACTCGACCGACTGCCACTAGTCGTCTCTCATTATCAAGTCCCTCTTCGATATATAATAGGCTTCGTAGCCCATTCTGTCAACGTAAATAAATCCATGGTTTACATTTGTAAGAAAAATATAAACCAAATAGTAAGAAAATAACGACTTTAAAAATCTCCAAGTACCTCAGGTATATTCTTCCGAGGGTCCTTCTCTGTGGGAGCACCGGTGAAGACGTATTCACTCTGTCGATCAGACGGCTGAACCATCCTAGCACTAGAACTGGGTGTCGCCCTCGAGGAGGTAGAGCTAGGTAATCCAATCCTCCATGGAATGTGTGATCCAAGTCCTCGGGTACGTCCAGGGTGCTCATCCGTACCAATAGCCTCCGTCAGTATGTCACGTCGGCCTTGAGAAGAAAATTCTCCTCGAGCGGCTTGTTCCACTAAATCATCCTATTATTTCAGAAAATTACCAATAGTTAGTGTATAATGTAAAAATACTTTGCTATTAAACACACATAAGGAACTTACAATCTTTGTAGCCACTCCTTGAGATGCCTCAGAGACGAACTCAACATTTTTTTTCATTCGTCCCCTCTTCCACAAATCATGCCTCTCTATAGAGACATTAGAAGCTTGATAAAACCGTTGCATAAGATATAGTTTATGCAACGGTTTTGAAGAACCGTTGCATATATTGTACCAATATGCAACGGTTTTGAAGAACCGTTGCATATATTGTACCATTATGCAACGGTTTTATAACAAACCGTTGCATAAGAAACAACCGTTGCGTAATCCAAAATTTGAACCGTTGCATAAGGTCCCGTCTGTAGTAGTGTCACTGTTTTTTTTTTCTTGAACAAAAACTAGTGACGATTCTAAAACAGAAAAAGGGCCACCCTATCTTTATAGGGTACTCAATTGATGGCACTCCAGATGAGCTAGCGAGAGAGGAGCTGCACCTCGGCCGCTGTGGGCCGGAGCCGGCCAGCCAGCCAGCAGAGCAGTTGGCGGGATGTAATTGTAACTGTCTTAATCCAACTGCAGCCAGTTGTTTTTTTATGAGAGATGATGACCTTCACAAATTTAATGCTTACATTTAAATTGCAACTTTATCGACTTCTTCCTATTTGATTGATTCTACTCCACTCGGGTCAAGTGTTGTCGTTTTCGTTTTCCATATACAATTTAGAAGGGACCAGCTTTAATTTACTAGCAATTGAAGCTTGCACAAATCCATTGAAACTAGAGTGAATGAAGTCTGATACAATTTGAGTGTAGTTGTTCATTTCACCATTTCATTTAAGGAATCGGATCTCGTACAACCGTGCTAAAAAGTAAAAACAGTCAACCAAAAGTGGCGTTGTTTTGGTTAATTTTATTGTGAAACTAAATCGTTTTATATTTTCATGGTTTCGGATCAAATACAAACCACAGTTATAAATAAAAACGAGAAACCCAATAAAATCTTGTCACGTGTATATTTCGACCAATCGAAATTCGGGGTCTTTTTTTTTAATATGAGAAATTAAATTGGACGTGTTTGTGATTACAAAACATAAACGATGGGTAAAAATGTCAGTCTGTTATAACGACGTTATAGTACGATTGAATTAAACGTACAACGGAAAACGAAAAAGAACAAAAGAACAACCAAAATTTTTAAGTCTGATCATTATCTATTTAAAGTCTGATCATTCATTCTATAAGTCTGATCATTGTTTCTTTAAGTCTGATCATTAAGTCTGATCATTCATTCTATTTTAAGTCTAATCAGTATCTATTTTAAGTCTGATCGTTAATCATTAACTCTTTAAGTCTGATCATTATCTATTTTAAGTCTGATCGTTCATTTTTAAGTCTGATCATTGTTTCTTTAAGTCTGATCATTATCAATTTAAGTCTAATCAATAACAATTTTAAGTCTGATCATTGTTTTTAAGTCTTATCATTTATAATTTTTAGTCTGATCATTGCTAACTTTAAGTCTGAACAGTACAATAGAAGTTTAAGTTTGATCATTGTCTCTTAAGTCTGATCATTATCAATTTTATGTATGATCATTACCAAATTTAAGTCTGATCATTGCCAATTTTAAGTCTGATCATTACAATAGTAGTGTAAGTCTGATCATTGTCTTTTTAAGTCTGATCATTATCTATTTTAAGTCTGATCATTCATTCTTTAAGTCTGATCATTGTTTCATTAAGTCTGATCATTAACTCTTTAAGTCTGATCATTATCTATTTTAAGTCTGATCATTCATTCTATTTTAAGTCTGATCATTATCTATTTTTAAGTCTGATCATTATCTATTTTAAGTCTGATCATTAACTCTTTAACTCTAATCATTATCTATTTTAAGTCTGATCATTCATTCTTTAAGTCTGATCATTGTTTCTTTAAGTCTGATCATTATCAATTTAAGTCTGATCAATAACAATTTTAAGTCTGATCAATGTTTTTTAACTCTTATCATTTATAATTTTTAGTCTGATCATTGCTAACTTTAAGTCTGAACATTACAATAGTAGTTTAAGTTTGATCATTGTCTCTTAAGTCTGATCATTATCAATTTTATGTATGATCATTACCAAATTTAAGTCTGATCATTGCCAATTTTAAGTCTGATCATTACAATAGTAGTGTAGGTCTGATCATTGTCTTTTTAAGTCTGATCATTATCTATTTTAAGTCTGATCATTCATTCTTTAAGTCTGATCATTGTTTCTTTAAGTCTGATCATTAACTCTTTAAGTCTGATCATTATCTATTTAAAGTCTGATCATTCATTCTATTTTAAGTCTGATCATTAAGTCTTTAAGTCTGATCATTATCTATTTTTAAGTCTGATCATTATCTATTTTAAGTCTGATCATTAACTCTTTAAGTCTGATCATTATCTATTTTAAGTGTGATCATTCATTCTTTAAGTCTGATCATTGTTTCTTTAAGTCTGATCATTATCAATTTAAGTCTGATCAATAACAATTTTAAGTCTGATAATCGTTTTTTTAAGTCTTATCATTTATAATTTGTAGTCTAATCATTGCCAATTTTAAGTCTGAACATTACAATAGAAGTTTAAGTCTAATCATTGTCTCTTAAGTCTGATCATTATCAATTTTATGTCTGATCATTACAATAGTAGTGTAAGTCTGATCATTATCTTTTTAAGTCTGATCATTATCTATTTTAAGTCTGATAATTCATTCTTAAGTCTGATCATGGTTTCTTTAAGTCTGATCATTAAGTCTTTAAGTCTGATCATTATCTATTTTAAGTCTGGTCATTCATTCTATTTTACGTCTGATCATTAAGTCTTTAAGTATGATCATTATCTATTTTAAGTCTGATCATTATCTATTTTTAAGTCTGATCATTATCTATTTTAAGTCTAATCATTAAGTCTTTAAGTCTGATCATTATCTATTTTAAGTCTGATCATTCATTCTTTAAGTCTGATAATTGTTTCTTTAAGTCTGATCATTATCAATTTAAGTCTGATCAATAACAATTTTAAGTCTGATAATTGTTTTTAAGTCTTATCATTGCCAATTTTGAGTCTGAACATTACAATAGTAGTTTAAGTCTGATCATTGTCTATTAAGTCCGATCATTATCAATTTTATGTCTTATCATTACCAAATTTAAGTCTGATCATTGCCAATTTTAAGTTTGATCATTATATAGTAGTGTAAGTCTGATCATTGTCTTTTAAGTCTAATCATTATATATTTTAAGTCTGATAATTCATTCTTTAAGTCTGATCATTGTTTCTTTAAGTCTGATCATTATCTATTTTAAGTCTGATCATTCATTCTATTTTATGTCTGATCATTAAGTCTTTAAGTATGATCATTATGTATTTTAAGTCTGATCATTATCTATTTTAAGTCTGATCATTAAGTCTTTAAGTCTGATCATTAAGTCTTTAAGTCTGATCATTATCTATTTTAAGTCTGATCATTCATTTTATTTTAAGCCTGATCATTAAGTATTTAAGTCTGATCATTATCTATTTTAAGTCTGATCATTCATTCTATTTTAAGTCTGATCATTAAGTCTTTAAGTCTGATCATTATCTATTTTAAGTCTGATCAATATCTATTTTAAGTCTAATCATTAAGTCTTTAAGTCTGATCATTAACTCTTTAAGTCTGATGATTGTCTATTTTAAGTCTGATCATTCATTCTTAAAGTGTGATCATTGTCTCTTTAAGTATGATCATTATCAATTTAAGTTGATCATTATTCTTTTGCTATGATCATTACAATTTTAAGTCTGATCAATAACAATTTTATTAAGACTGATCATTGTCTCTTTAGTCTGATCATTATCAATTTTAAGTCTGATTATTACCAAATTTAATTTTGATCATTCAACGACGCTTGCTAAATCGTCCATATTTTACTTGACTAATCCTAAAATCAGATTGAATTGAATACTTAACAGAGTTTCCAAATCAGGGACTAAATTAAAACTAAAATTAATTACGATAATAAAGGGATTATGTATAATGACTATAATACCCCTACGTGTGTTTTCCGAGATTTCGAATAAATGGGACACGTGTCAGCTTGAAATGGATTTTTTAATTTTCATTTATAATCGTGATTTGTACTTGAATCGCACTCTTGTCATATATGATTAAAACTTAAAAATCGATGTCTCAATCCATAAATTATGTCGTTTTAAACATACGAACACAAATGACCCTGTTTTCATTTGGTACCAAATTTATGTACACCTCTATATAGTTTGAATTTTTTGAAAAACTGACAAAAGATTTAAAAAATAAATTCTGTTTTTCGTTTAGCAAGAAAATTGAAAAAAAAATTATACAAATTATACAAATTATTTTTATTTTTTTCGATTAAGTCAAGTGCCAACACGGCAACATAGGAAACAAGCTACCCCGAGGAGGCACCATTCCTAAAAAGAGCACGATCAAACAATTTTTTAAAATACATGGAGGTCATTGTGTCACATTTAATATTGTTTCTGTAGTGCATGTGACGTGTTTTTGGGTATCAGTTTTTAACCTAAATGATTTGAAAATGATGTATTACAAAAGATGCTTCTGACTTAAATGTGGATGTACTTAACTACTAATAATTTAGTTTGAGACGAAAATGATGCCAGTTCGCGTGAAGTGATGGATCACTTACAAAGCTTGATGTGTCATTAAGCTGTATCAAAATGCCATTAATGATTAGGGCGAAGTGGACTGATCTGGTGGTAGGCAGTCCCACCCCGCACCTTAGGTGCCCGGGTTCAAATCCCTTCTAACACACCTAACTACTAACACCCAAATCAAAAAAAAATGCCATTAATGATTAAACAAATCAAACTGGTGTATCAATTCATTATTGGCAAATACAAATAATAAATTCTAATTCTTTAGTATTTGAAAACAACATTATTACAAAAAGAAAGTGAAATTTTCAGGACGCATTCGGCAGACTAAGGTGGTGAAGGTGGATTAGGATCCGGTTCATTGTAGTAAAATACAGCGAGTGTCAAAAAGGTGTCATTTCAATCAAAATGATGTTGTCGTCTTGATACCTTTTAAAATTTTATCAATCGAATCGACGTCGTCTTTATTAAAACGGTTGTTTAACACTCGCAGCATTTGACTGCGCTACAGCGGATCTTTTTTTTCTCGGTGAAGTCCTATACCTTTAAAAATAGATGCTTTTACTCCAGTAATGATTTAAAAACATGTACATGATTTAAAAACATATACAATACGGACAAGGTGATTGTAATGATTTGAATTAGAGGAAAAACACAGGCCCATGTTTGCTGTCTTGATTCATCTTACATTTCAACAAAAGGCGCAGTGTCCATATACTAGGAGAATTAAAGAGAGGACCACATGATTATATGCATAAATAAAGGCGAATTTGGACGTATTTGGATTTTTGAGGTCCCATGTCAAGCCTTTCAATTATTCAAAGAAAGTGTAGTCTTGTAAACGTGAGATCGATAAGGAGCAGCCTCACATGATGTGTTCCGGTTTGGTCATGTGTCGTTGCCGCTGCTGCTTCAGTGCTTGGGGGAATGAGCTTGTAAATAGCTTGCCAGTTGGCCTGCAGGCAAGCTTGACATTGAAATGACATCCGCTTCGGCCTGCATGCATCTGAATGTTGGCAAACAGAGACAATTAGGTAGGATCCCAGCCGAATCGTTTCTATCAAAATTAGAGAAGGAACGTAAAATATAAAAAAAATGAAATAAGTATGTAACGCATGATGACTGATGAGGTACTGACCATCTCAGCCCAAAGAACTTCACTGGGATGTATGGGATGAAAAATCTCCCAACCTTGCTCTGAATGTGCTGAATTCACATACGTAACTAATTTATCGTCCATATTTTCTTTTCTTTGGCCCTTGGCTTGTTGAAAAGGAACTTGATGCATATGGAGAGCAAGCAAGCTCTCTCGGTATTACAGCACCAGATGTCTTCAAGATTTTAGTTAGTTCTGGGAAAATATTTTTATTCTCTTCATTGACGAAGACATAAGCAGAACCTTCCTCTCCCATTCTTGACGCCCTTCCAATCTGATGGATATACTCTTTTATCGAATTAGGGACGTCAAACACAATAACCTGACGGACAGTAAGCAGATCCAATCCCCTTCCCAGTATCCCAGTTGCTACAAGCACAGGAACTTCACCAACTAGGAATGATTTCATAATGTCCCTTCTTTCTACCATTGTTTTCTCTCCGTGAATGGAGAGTGCCTTGATACCAGTTGCTGTTACAATTGCATTGGAGATAAGATCCGCTCCTAGTCTTGAACTCACAAATAAAATGACGGGCGGTTTAAAATGGCGATCACTTTTCAGTATATCGAAAAGCTTCTGCTTTTTCTGTTTTGATTCAACCCATAAAACCAGCTGCTTGACAGCTTGGTTTGGTCTGTTTTGCCTCCCAATGGAAATATGGACGACATTTTTAGTCATTGAACTAGCCAGCTTCTCTACCTCTTTCGGGATTGTTGCTGAAAACATCAACAATTGTGGTTGAAATAAAGCACTACAGAGCTGCATAACCTGATCTCGAAATCCCCTCTCAAGCATACAGTCCACCTCATCAAGAACTAAAATTCTAATATCCTGAAGTTCAATATCATGCTTAGTCAAAATGTCAATAAGTCTTCCCGGAGTTCCAATGATCACTTCCACTCCTTGCTGAATACGATAAATTTGTCTGGCCATGGAATCACCTCCAACCACAAGTGCAGTTTTAAAAGGCAGACCTTTTCCGAGGATCTTAGCCTGTTCCTCAACCTGTATACACAGCTCTCTGGTTGGCGTTAAAACCATAGCCAATGGCCTTTTATGGCTTTGATTGGGTTGTGTACGAAAATCAGCACATATGGATATAATTGGAATTAAGTAGGAAGCAGTTTTCCCTGAACCTGTTTCAGCTGAAACAAGCAAACCCTTTCCACTCAAAGCAGCTGGAATGGTTTGCATTTGGACTGGAGTAGGCATCTCGTACCCCGCAGCTTCTAAATTCTGAATTAACTTCTGGGAGAGATCCGACGAAGAAAATGACAAGATGGGTGCTGGAAGAAAGCCATCTTGGACAAAAATGTCCAGTTTTTTCCTGAGATTTTCAGTCTGCTCATCAGTTAAGGAGTCGGACGGTAATCTGACACCACTGTCATTAACATAATAACACTCGTCGGCTACAGGCAATTTAATAGTAGGCTGTGGATGTATTTGCAACTTAGACTTGGCAATCCTACTTAGAAGGGTTTGCTTACACTCCAAGCTGCAGATATCATCATCTGTCTCATCACAAATGTACTCACCATAGCGTCCACATATAACACATTTAGGTTCTCCTAGGACAGCTTCTCTCTGATCCCAACTTCTAGCCTTCACAGCAACATCTTCATTAAAACCTGAGAATGGTCATTAGTTTCAAAACAACGGAATCTCTGTCTTCCATGAGGACACACATATTAATTCGGTCCAGTAACTCAAATACCACATACTTACAATTGTTTTATAACAGCGAGAAGAATTGTGATACTTGACAACCACGACTCTCAAAAGGGTGAGTTATTTTCAGTGGGAAAGTTTGAGTTCACAAAAGTAAAAAAAGTAACATTATTGAATACATCCAATTACAAAAGAAAAAAAACCACCAATTACGCTATTCCACTGTTAGATGCTCGGCACTCACTCGCTCAACACAGAGACCTATCTCCATACAAAAACATAGCAATCGACAGAAAAACGTGTAAAATGATACCTGAGACATCCCCGTGATCAACAACTACTTGCCCGTCACCAATGACAATATTCTCCATGAATTCAATCTAGCTAAAAGCTCCCGTGAATAAAAATTATGATTTGTTAATAAGTACAATATTCATCGATCAAAACGAATGCCTGCAAAGGAAGAACACGAGTTGTATCAAATTCTTTTCCCTAAAGGAAATCCTCAGGATCGCAGAAGCTAAAGAAAATTTCACTTCTGAGACAAGCTACAAAAAGATGGATCACTACACAAAAATTTCATGGTAATTATACTCCACATAATTTTATTTGTTTCCTGAAAAATCATGTAACAAACCCTAACTTGCCCTAAATTGCAAAAAACTGTAGAAAAACGAAATCAAAGCCTCAAATCAGCCAAAATATGGCGAATCCGCTCACAGTAATCAAAATCAGATACGAGATTCGAAAACTAACTGATGAAGCGTCCAATTAAAAAACATCCTCACCAAAACATGCCACAAGAAAAATAAATAAAATAAGCAAAAAATATTATAACTGCTCAATATCATCCTCTTTATAACCATCAACATCAGCATCGCGATATCTGATTCAAAGAGAGAATAACGAAGAAAGGAATGAACGATCTTACCAGAACTGTTGCTGCAGATTGAAAATCCGACCGCCATCGGTAAACAAAAGACGTGTATATTAAAAGATGATTCCATTTATACCCATCTAATATTATCAATATTACGAGTTTATGCTCTCAAATGCGTAAACGTAAATCGTGCCTTAGTGACTCCCAAGGGTAATTTCGTAATAAATCAAGAAACTAAAACTGATAGATTACTGGAAGGAGCTTTGTTCGAATTTCTTTTTAGAGCTAATCTATCCATTTCTTCAGTCTGATTTCATATGTCTGCTTCTGCTGGCATGAAATGAATTTGTTTTGGATTTTCCATTTTTTAAGGTTTTCACATGACACTCTTTTCGAATTGTTCCCCTAATGTCACTTTTTGATGAACTGGCAGCCAGTATTTACCGAGTTGAATTGATTTAGCTGATTATGAGCTGCATTTAGGGATGCATAAATTACACGAAGTTTCTGAGATCAATAGTAACTTGAGCTTGACACTTATGTTATGATGACCTGATAAGCAATCATGGTCAGATTTTACCAATGCTATCGATTTATACTTACCAGTACGGTCTCGATATGACTTAGACAGTCCCCCAAATGGGGTGTATGCTGATAACTGAAGACATTCAAGTTTTATCAGAACTCAGTCCATCATAGACATTCCATAGCTTGAGCTCATTGAAATCCGGCTGTGCATAGCTCCGGAGTGGCTATGAGGGAGAGAGTTCAGAAAAAGCTTAGCCCTCTGTAAAACTTAATATTCAAGCTTCCTGCCCGCAGCGGTTCCTTTAAAGTGAAATTGAATCGGGAGCTTACACATACTGCTTGATGTAGATTTTATATGCTGTCTTATGACGTGTAAAATACGTGTATGCAATGATGGCAATTGGTGGTTGGCTACAAGGCAAATATTGCAGGCCTTAGTTAGTTTTCTTGGAATGATCCCCCAACAGTTGAACCCCTCAATAAACACATTTTGTTTTGTATAAAGTTGATGTGGTTCAAGACTATGCTATGTTTACCTTCCTGATTAAGAAAAATGTCTGGCTAACTTTTAGCCAATATTCTTGCTTCTATTCAAAGAATATTCTTGTTTGGGACAGTCGTGACAGGACATCATCCCTGAACGAGTGTAGTGCAAAGATTTATCACCTCCTTTTTTGTGCCAATTCCTTTTGAAAAAAATAATAATATCATTTTGTGACTCTAGCAGGTGCCCAGTGTAGAGGAGCTGATAAAAGACAAAATTCCAATCTACCCTAAAGTTCTTAAGGATTTTTCAGTGATTTATCGGGGTTTGAATTTTTATTTTTTTAATACATATGTATTAGTATAATACACTATTGAGAGGAGCATTTAAATGAGAACCCTTCTATTTTTCGAGAATTTGAGTTCTCAATCTTCACATTTAAAAACGTATTATCAAGTTCGTGTGATGATGACAAGTGTCTCACATGCATATTTAAAGTTGCATTTAATGCAAAGTCAAAGCCACCAATTTTGATTTTGGTAATGAGACACATGTCACATACAGATTAAAAGATGCATGTTGTTTTAATTGGTCACATTTGGGTTTTCAGGTTCTCAAATTTTTGAGGGTTCAAGTCGCATCCGTGTATTATAGAAGCAATGACAAGCGTATTTTTAACTCTTTATAGTTGCCAAGTTATATGTTTTAGGGGTCAAGTTGCAGTCAAAAACAAATTATAGACCTGATAAGCCAAGAGTCGATCCAAGGAACAACGTGTGCGATTACTAGCTAACAAGTGACATATTCAGCTATTCCAAATAATGAAGTGGTTTGTGTGAAACAAATTGCAGAAATTAAATGTAGAAAAATAAAGAGGTTTGACTTGATAAGAGAAAGAATCACAAGATCAAACTTCACCCGTGCCAACCCACAAATCATGCAACAATATCACGTAAATTAATCATGCTATCGAATATAGAAATAAACCAAAATAACACTAGACAAACCGCCCATCTACGGATCATTTACTAGATTAATCTCAATTGTTGAACGCCGCCCATCCACGAATGATCAACTATTTCGATTAGTTAAGCTTAGGGTTTTTCAGACAAAAGTCAACTTTTCTATTAATTCATGTACTACCATTGTAGCTACCATGTCCTAATATTAATTTCATATGATCTGGTTAATACCTAGTACACATTCATCTTTTGGGAATTAACCTAAATACGTTCTAGCATGCAAACATCTCATTCAATGTAAAACTTGCAAGAACAATAAAGTTAAGCACAATGAAATTGAATATTCAAATTGCATTAATGAAAAATGTTCAATTGATCACACGAAGAGTTGGGTACATGGCACAGGATCCGTAGGATCCTAGAATACGGAAGATTACTCACTACTCATGACAAATTAACCAAAAATAGTATAGATGTTGAAATCAACGACGAGGAAACCGTGTAGATGATGTAGCTCGTTGAGTCGCTGATCTCTCGCAATAATCTGATGTCTTCTTCTTCGAAAATCCCCCCGTCCTCTTCTAAAAAAACCAAGCTTTCTATTTATAGGCCCGAATTTCCTAATTTTGTTATGATATTTGGAAACACCCGTGCCACCCGTGACATGGGAGGCCGTCACGGGGTCTACGAAAAACACTCATCTGACCTAACTCTCAGGAGTCTCGTGACGCCCGTGCATCCCGTGGCGGTTGTGCTGTGTTACGGGGTCTGCGCCCGTGACCAATGAAGTCGTCACGGGGTCTCCAATCTACTCAATGTCTAATCCACTCAGAACAGACACGTGCCGCCCGTGCATCCCGTGGCGGTTGCGATGCGTCACGGGGTCTTGGTTAGAAAAAGGATCTTTTCGCTCAATTCTTCAACTTTTCATCCATTCATCGGCTCTAAGAGAGAAACATACCTGAAACACTAGGGAAACCGTTAAAAGACACTAAAACGCCGGTAGGGTTAAGCATTGTTTGGTAATTCCTGATTTACCGGTTCAATTTACCGAAACCGAATCAATTCGGATTCGGTATTTCGGTAAATTTGTATGGGTAATCGGAATGGATTTTTTAGTTCGGTAAATTTCTGAATTACCGAATTACCGATTAATATATTTATATATCAATTAATATTTATTCAAAAAATTTAAACGACACAACACATTGCGTCAAGGTCATGAGAAGAATTAGAGATTGAAAACGAGAAAAAACCCGAAGTCACCCCGTCCGACTCTTCGCCGTGTGAAGGCGCCGTCCAGCACCATCTTTAGCTTCTCCGACTAGTTCCTGCTTCTCCGACTAGCTCCTGCGTGTCCGAGTCTCCCGCCGCCAAGATCTAGAACAAAATCATCTTTATCTCTTGCTGGTAATTTTGAGGTCGAACTCGAGATTGGATTCGAGGTCGAACTCGTGCATCTCAGTCACACATTTGTATTGAGGAAAATCTTGCTGAGATTGAAAAACTTGATGAAGGTATGTGTTTCCTTAATAATTCATTGTTACATTTGTTTCAAATGTCAATTAATCTTTACATGTAACTTTTCAGATTGAAGGTTTCACTTAACCGAGAAGATTAATTCAGATGAAGGAATGTGGGGATTGAAAATATAAATGAAGGTATTCTCAGATTTGACAGTGCATAATTTCGTCAAAAGTGTCCATCTTTTAAGTCTTGTGGTTGTTTGATGTTGATGTATTCTTTTGTTTTGGTTACAACTTGATGAAGACATGTTGTGTTGCTGTTTATTTTCAGAAAACAGAACTAATTTTATTAACTCTATCAGTGGTTTGCATCCTTTTTGCTGTGGTTACAAAAACATTTCAAGTCAATTTGGATGTAAATATTGTGCTTGTGAACACATGAGCTAATAATTTTAAAACTTAGACGTGTGTGGTAGTTCATTTTATTGTATAGATTTTCAATACAATTAGTTTAATCTTTTTCTTCTCCATACATGCAGATCAGCAGATTTTCATCTGATGCCAACTTCACAACACAGCTTTTATGTGCAAAATGTCAATTTGTCAGCTAAACTATGCTCTGCTTTCCTTGAAGATGCCCATGAATTCCATTATTTTTGAGGGTGGACAAAGAAATTGTTGCTGTGCTTTATCTGCAATCAAAATGTTTTGTTAAATTTTCAAATGAGCTATTGTAACAAGAATATAAATTAGAAACATCAAAATTCGGTAAATTTTCGGTAATTGGTAATTTACCGATAAATTACCGATTACCGATTTTTTTTGGTAAATAGGTTAATTCGGTTCGGTAATCGGAATCAAAAAATGAATTCGGTAATCGGTAATTCGGTAAATTACCAAATACTCAGCCCTAAACGCCGGGGAGAACCGAGCTAATCCATCATCGAATGGCGCGATTAATTGGTTAATAACTCAACTGATCAAAACACTCCACACTTAGGATTTGTTCGTCCCGAACAATATAAAGCACACGTCAATAAAAGGTAAAACAGCTACCCACTCGTGTATCATGTGATCAATTCTAACTAAACCAATATGTGAAACATAACTCACTTTCGTAGAGGACATGAATGCATTTAGCATATGCATCAAACCTTTAAACCTCTAGGCTGCCCTAGTAGGACGAGTATAGTCTCGTGAAGGTTTCAGGAATGGGACCACCTACAAATCCCTTGTACAACTAACTAACGTGTATGCATGAAATAATGCTCAACGAGTCATAGTAAAGTCATGTCATACCTCGGATTCATCGTGTTACCTCGACTTCAAGTCAAACATCTTCATCAAAGTTGTCAGACAATCATAGTTTACACAAGATATGCATCCAAACAGTCAGTACACACGGCTAGCAAGCGACTAATCACACGTTTTAAATAGTTCGATAGCAACTTATTAAGAACATGAATAGTTACACAAAACATGCTAGCCATTCACCTATGCTATCTAGGGATAGTCCACGGGCTCTTGGCCCAAAGCTCAATATCAAGTGTCAAGGACTAAGCAATGATCCGTAAGAGAAGAGGAGCCTGGCTTGAGAATTTTCTGAAAAATAGTACGAAAAACACATCAAAAGTTTCAATGCAAGCATGAGGATCGCCCCTTAGTTTCTAGTACACGAATTGTCAAGACATGTCACGACTGCACGCAATGAAAAGGTAGGAATACACTACATCAAGCAAAGGGGGCAGAAATATCAAAAAAAATTTCTTTTCATACACAAGGAGTGACTTTTTTCACTTTTTCCTTGATATTATTTTTCTGTTTTTTTTCTTTCTTCAAAAACAACTATGCTTGGGGTCAATTTTTCACACTCTTTTGAAATTTCAGAACTTTGTTCTTGATTGGAGGCCTATTTTCACCCTCTTTTGACTATTTTTTTTTATATCTAACTCCACACTTAAAACTCGACATAGTGTACAAATAGAGGCGGGTGCGTGCAAATCACGCTAAGTAAAGAGAAGCATATATGTTAGGATCATTAGTTAGCTGTACTTGTAAAGTACTGATACGCGTCAAGTATGTATGCAGCGGAAATAAGTAAAAGGCGTAAGAGTAAGTACGATACAACAATATATAGTGGAAATCCAGATACTCAAAGCAAGTATCTGGGAAAAATCACTACCTTCTAGTTTCCTAGAAGGATTTCGAAACGAGCACTTGTATTGATGTTATCGATTACAAATGAGCTATCTCAATAAATTCCAGTTTCCCGCCCAGTAGCATTTCCCTCCAAGGGACTCCCGCCACTTATCAAGGAATTGGTGTGATGCGGTAGAGTTACCCAAGTGGTATGAAGTGCATCACACATAGCAAAACAACAGTATGCGAAATAGACATTAACCAGTGTACGTAGAGAGAATATGGTACCTCATAGGGATCACTTCCAGTATAGTTGAAAACAAGGGGATCATAGGAGTGACATCCATATGAGGAGGTTTAGGGACGGATGTAGATACCTTCCATCACTTGGGCTTGTAGTGAGCGATCAAAACATCAGGAAGGTTCTTTTTGGTCGGAAAGAAACTTTCTCATTCCTCTAGTTCAAGCAACTCATGAGTTTATAAAATCAGTTAACTAGAGAGGTGCATCGTTACGATTATACTTATAGGTGATAATGAAAGCACTAGCACACATATATCACACAAGACATGCTCGTAATACGTTTAAGACTTTCTAACCAATCATCGGGGGCCTTACGAGGATGTGGTTTCAGTTGAGGGAAATAATCCCCAGCTCCATACGAAGCTTTTCGAATGGTTCCCTGTTTAATGCCTTTGTGAATATATCAGCAATCTGATCCTTTGTCCTGCAAAAATCCATGCACACCATACCCTTCTCTACGCAGTCTCTTAGGAAATGATGTTTAATTTCTATATGCTTTGTCCTAGAGTGTTGTACTTGGTTTTTAGAGATATTTATTGCACTAGTGTTATCACAGAGTATGGGTATAGAATCAAAGGTTATACCGTAATCACTTAGCTGTTGTTTGAGCCACAGCAGTTGTGAGCAACATGCTGCAATGTATTCTGCTTCTGCCGTGGACAGTGCCACTGAGTTTTGTTTCTTTGAGGCCCATGACACCAAACATGATCCCATGCACTGCGTCATGCCTGATGTGGATTTCCTATCAGTTCTGTCCCCTGTGAAGTCAGCATCGGTATATCTGACCAGACGTAGGTCAGCGTTCAGAGGATATCACAAGCACAGGGTATCAGTACCCTTTAGATACCGCAGTATCCGTTTAACTGCCTTCAGGTGAGTCTCCCTGGGATCAGCCTGAAAATGGGCACACAAACACACAATGTACATAATGTCAGGTCTACTAGCAGTAAGATAAAGAAGTGAACCTATCATTCCTCTGTATAGAGTTTGATCTACTTTTGGTGAGCTCTCATCCTTTCCGAGAGAGTCATTTGGGGAGATCGGTGTGGCCACGGTGCTTGAGTCCTTCATTCCGAATTTTGTGAGCATCTCTCGGAGATACTTCTGTTGGTGGATTCTGGTACCATCTTTCTCTTGTACCATTTGAAGTCCTAAAAAGAACTTGAGTTCCCCCACCATGCTCATCTCAAACTCACTTTCCATGAGTTTAGTGAATTTCCTGACAAGAGAGTTGTTAGTAGAACCAAAAATGATATCATCAACGTATACATGTACCACGAGCGTGTCCTTCCCTTCATTGAGCAGGAATAGAGTCTTGTGTACTTATCCTCGTATATATCCATGAGATAAGAGGAATTGAGACAATATATCATACCAGGCTCGGGGAGCCTGCTTTAGCCCGTAGAGTGCCTTGTCCAGGATATATACGTGTTCTGAATTAGTTGTGTCCACAAAGCCAGGGGTCTGCGTTGACGGAGCCCACTACACTGTCGTTAAGGTGCGATGTTCTCTGTGCAAAATAAATTTATATCTCCGCTACTCGCTACTTCACTATTGGGTAGTAAAGCGGTAAGTAGGGGTCGAACCCAAGGGAGTCAGTGTGGATTAGTTGTTCTTTAAAAAGAAAGAAAAAAGAAAGTATATACAATTGGTTTTTTTAGACAGAAAGTAAATGACAGAAAGTAAAGTTCTGAAATTAAAGTGCGGGAAAGTAAATTGCTTGAAGGACAAGGCTTGCTGAAAGTAAGTGCGTAAAAGTAAAGTGCTTGAAGGACAAGGCTTGCTGAAAGTAAGTGCGTAAAAGTAAAGTGCTTGAAGGACAAGGCTTGCTGAAAGTAAGTGCGTAAAAGTAAAGACTGAAAGTAAACAGTTGATAATAGGACTGAAAGTAAAGTGACGAGTGATGTTTTGATTGATGGAAGGATTCGGTATCAGGGGCCTTGTATCATAGTCTGTTTATCATTGACCTCTAATGATCATACTATGTGTTCAAATATGAATCAAGGCTATTTCTAGCACATGACTTTCAACATCATTTAGAACACTTGTTCTACTTAGACTAAGGTGCTGTTCTTTTGAACTTAATTTAACTGGAATTTTGTTGTACTGAACTTAATTAAACTGTATTGAACTTTATTAAACTGTACTGAACTTAATTAAACTGTATTGAACTTTATTAAACTGTACTGAACTTAATTTAACTGTATCGAATTTTATTTAACTTTACTGAACTGTACTGAACTTAATTTACTGTATCGAATTTAATTTAACTTAACTTTACTAAACTTAATTTGTTGAAATTGAAAAATTATATATATGTATAGTATAATTATATAATTCATTAACTAACTTGCTCAAAAAAGTTTCATCATTTTTTCTGATAAATATATATGTATTTTATTTTTCATTTTTTTAAAATTATACTTGCTAAAAAATTGCGTGAAGCCCTAAACGTTTCATTTTTTTTTAAAATAATAAAACTAATTTTTTTCAAACTATATTTTTATGATTATATGTTACAAAGTACATATATGTCTAAACCATATTTTTAAAATAGTACAACTGATTTTTTATGATTATATGTTACAAAGTACATATTTTTAAAATAGTACAACTAATTTTTTTCTAATTATATTTTTTCAAACCATTTTAAAAAGGATGCAATAGTTTCCCAAGAGGTGCGGACACAAACTTGAAAAATCGTTGGATCATATATGTCTTATGCTTTTCTAAAATTTATTTAAAAAATTAAAAATAAATTAAAATTTTGAATAATAGGGTTGGAAACTATAAAAAAATTGGATTGACTTGAAAAAATTTATATTACATTTTTTAACTTAAATTAATTTAAGTATATTTAACTGTACTGAACTTTATTAAACTGTATTGAACTTAATTTAACTGTATTGAACTTTATTGAACTGTATTGAACTTAATTTAACTGTACTGAACTTTATTAAACTGTATTGAACTTAATTTAACTTTACTGAACTTAATAAAACTGTATTGAAGTGCAAAAGAACAGAGCCTAATTCCTCCTTTCGAAGTATCTTAGCCTTATGTGCATCCATTTGATCTTCAGTTACGATCAACCAAATGGTTTTTGAAAGAGGTCGAACTCCTCAGATAAGCTTTGCCCGTTAAAGCATCCACTTACCCGAGTATGTTCACGAACCCCACGGAAGAGTTTTGCCCGTTAAAGCATCCACTCAACCTTGGAAGTTCTAACCTAATATGTGGCACATAGAACAAGTTTTGAACACATAGCGGCATTTAAGAGAAGGGTCTAAAACATTGTATGATACTAGTACATCCCTTCAA
This sequence comes from Rhodiola chrysanthemifolia, assembly GCA_033675395.1. NCBI lineage: Eukaryota > Viridiplantae > Streptophyta > Magnoliopsida > Saxifragales > Crassulaceae > Rhodiola > Rhodiola chrysanthemifolia. Next base: position 39,782,713 of record CM066204.1, read on the forward strand.
CCGAATGAAGGGTTTAGCTACGAATATCCATGGAAGAGGATATCATAGCTAAGTGCACAGGAAAGTAAATGGTTTTCGAAAATGAAAGACAAGAACAAGTAAGGTTTTGGAAAAGTAACTCAAGAACCAACAAGAGTAAACTCAAGAACAAGAGAGAAGTTGGAGCTTTTGGTATTGAAGTAGAAGAGAAGAGAGATAAGCTCTCAACTCTCTAATGTTTGTGGTATGGGACAATTGATTTCTAAGGCAAAGGCCTCTATTTATAAGCAAAGGGAGAAGAGGAGAGCCATTGGATTGGAGCACACTTGCATTCATCCAAGCCATCCATTTCTCCTCCAACCACAAGCCTCCACACTCCTCCACACATATGCATCTTCCTCAGCCGCCCCCCTAGGTGGCACTTCCCAAAAGCCATCGGAAGATATTTGTTTCTCAAAAGCCATCGGTTTGACCGGAGCTTCTTGGATTTTAGAGATTGTATTATGAATGAAAATGTCATTCTAAGATGATCTCAAGAAGGAACCTAAGCCAAATTCTGCTTGGAACATGGTCGAAATCCCAAATCGGCTGAAATTGCCCTTGTTTGGCCTTTACCGGGCTTGGTGCCTTTGTATTGCGTTCTTGTCCAAATGTCGATGGATTTAGCATGTTTGAGTGATTCCAAGTCGGTTCCATGAAAGATGTTAAGGCTGATTTTGAGTGTAGCATGGTCGTTCCTTAGGATGGCCTAGAACTCGGTCCCTTGGCCTTGTGATGACTTTTGGCATAAATCTCCATATTTAGGCGTGTTTCCTCTTTAGACTCCAAAATGGCCTGTATACACAAAATGGCATTAACAAGCACTTGTTCGTATGACCAAATGTCTAATTTGGTGGGTTTAACTGATATAATGAGTCGTATAAATACGCCCTATCAAATACCCCCACACTTAATCTTGTTCGTCCCGAACAAGTCTAGTCAAAAGAGGAACAATTGAAAACTCCCTAAGTCTTAGATGTGAATGAGAGATGTGAATCTAGACTTTACCTTAGCATGCATAACTTACTTGTTTCCAAACGAAATCATGCTCACATGTGAAAGTAACTAGATACTTGTACCTTTGAGCCGAGATGCAAATCAATTTGGATGATTGGGAGATAGTCCTTTTTAGGCCTTTGAACTACACTCTCGGATCCGATCTTACTATATGGTTATGCTTCTTGTTTCTTCTAGCACGTGATTGATTCGGGCTAACGGGTCGAGCTCATTTTCTTTGTTGTGTGGTTGGACAGCTTTTTGTAGTGATTTGGCCTTTGGCCTTTGATTTGACTCTTTGAGTACTTCACTTTTGCTTCGGTTTGGTTTCACCATTTTGGCTGATTTTTCTTTTCTTCTTTGAGCTTTGCTCCTTTGATGAGATTTGCATGTCCATTTTTCTTCACTTTTGGGAGGTCCAATCATCGCCCGAGAGCATATGGAAATACCTCCCCGCTCTTTCTCATCGTAGTCGTTTCGGCGCGGGTCAAGTTGAGGGTCGCTCACCTCTTTTCCCGGCTACTCGGACTAGAGATAGGACGGTTTGATTCCCGTCCCGCCTCTTGCATAGACGCTGCATGGCGGAGTCCACTCTTCACCAACAAGCCCGAAGTGCAGCCTCCACAATTTTCACATAACCGTATAGTAAGGATCCGGTCCCTTAAGTGCTTGTCAAGCCTCTCTAGGGCATTTCTTTCAACTCCACATCCTACGTTTATCTCAGCACACAAGGACAAGTAGAAAGTTAAATTCACATGTGCTTACACAATTTAGATTTCACAAGGAAATGCATGAATCAGATCTATCTATTTTCACATCATGAAACTGTATATTCTCACAACATGCTGTCTACTACTACTCAATCACCCCCACACTTTTGAACGAAGCCGTGCCTCACAGCACGACTTAGTTCAAAAGCACAAAAAGCTAGTTAACTAAGGAAATGACATAAACATAAAAACTATAACGAGTAAAGAAAATATGCCGGGTTACCTCCCGGCAAGTGCCTTTGTTTAACGTCGTTGGCTCGACAGTACCTCACTCATGGATCATAAGTAGGGATCCCATGGGTGCTTGAGGTCGAATTTCTTCTCGGCTGCCCTTTTGCTCCGAGAGGGTGAGGCTTCATTGACCATAGCTGCTGGTCCAATGAGTCGTGCTCGCTTGTTACTCCTTCCGGGTTTCCATTCTTTCGGCCCATCTCTTTGCCGCTTCTTCATGTTTGAATAGTTGGCACCTTTGCGAGTTTGGAAGTTTGGTTTTGTGCCATTAAATGTAGGCGACATTAAGCATGCGCCTCTGCCAATCCTCTTCATTGTGGCAGTGATGGATGGTTGTCTTGGAACGAGTGAGTTTTCAGGCGGTTTTCCTTGGCTCATGACGAGTGGGTGCTCCATCTTCGGCTCTTCTGGCTCATATTTTTCCTCCAACTCCCCTTGCACCTCATCATCATTGATTCCATGATCTTCGGTGGCTATGATCTGCATAAAACATGAAGGGTCAAGTTGGGGTTTCTCGGCCATGAGGACAGGGCCTTTCTCGAGCAGCTCTTCAGTGAGGACCGGGCTTGCCGTGATTTTCTCGGCCGGTTCGGCAGTGAGGTCTGGCTTCGGGTGCTGGTCGGCCGGCTCGGGCGCGGCCTGGTCTGTCTCGGCCAGCTCGTCCGCAAGGACCGGGCATGTCTCGGCTGGCTCTTCCTTGACGTCCGGGACTTCCTCGGGCAGATTGGTGATGAGGACCGGTTCAAGTGGCTCGGGTGCTCCGACAGTTAGGACCGGGCCTGTCTTGGCCGGTTCTTCTTCGGTCATCTGTAGGTCCTCATTCTCTGCCGGCTCCTCGGGTTCAGCCGTCCTTTCTATTGCCCATAATTCGGTTTCGGCCGTGAATTGGTGCATCGAGGCACTCAATTGCTGTATGTCTGCGGCCAATTGCTGGGTGCTAGCTGCCAGCTCGTTTTCTGCTGCCCATAATTCGGTTTTGGCCCTGATTTGATGCATTGTGTTGTTCAGTTCTTCGCGCCGCATGGCCTGATCTTGTCTTGGTCTTGACCTCGCGGCCAAATCATCTATTAAGTTCCAAAGATCATCTATGTCTAAGTTGTTCACCGAGCCTCCCGCTGCATCATTTAGCCAATTCCACTCTTGTGGCATCATCCCATTGAGAAACCTTTGAAGAAGATCGTGGTTGGTGAATCCATGGTGCGGGCAGCTCGTCACAATGGAGTCAAAGTACGCCAAGTACTCGTCCAAAGTTTCGTCCCGGGATTGCTCCATGTTGTTGATCTTCTCGCGGACTTCAAGTTCGAAAGGTGGTGGGGAAAACTCCTCATTGTTCCAAGGCTCGCATCCATAGTAGAAAGACTTTGTGAACTGCATGACAAAACAAACAAAACAAAAAGAACAACTATTCCGATTCACAACTCCCCGGCAACGGCGCCAATTTTGACGGAGCCCACTACACTGTCGTTAAGGTGCGATGTTCTCTGTGCAAAATAAATTTATATCTCCGCTACTCGCTACTTCACTATTGGGTAGTAAAGCGGTAAGTAGGGGTCGAACCCAAGGGAGTCAGTGTGGATTAGTTGTTCTTTAAAAAGAAAGAAAAAAGAAAGTATATACAATTGGTTTTTTTGGGTTTTGTTGGTTTTTTTAGACAGAAAGTAAATGACAGAAAGTAAAGTTCTGAAATTAAAGTGCGGGAAAGTAAATTGCTTGAAGGACAAGGCTTGCTGAAAGTAAGTGCGTAAAAGTAAAGTGCTTGAAGGACAAGGCTTGCTGAAAGTAAGTGCGTAAAAGTAAAGACTGAAAGTAAACAGTTGATAATAGGACTGAAAGTAAAGTGACGAGTGATGTTTTGATTGATGGAAGGATTCGGTATCAGGGGCCTTGTATCATAGTCTGTTTATCATTGACCTCTAATGATCATACTATGTGTTCAAAGATGAATCAAGGCTATTTCTAGCACATGACTTGCAACATCATTTAGAACACTTGTTCTACTTAGACTAATTCCTCCTTTCGAAGTATCTTAGCCTTATGTGCATCCATTTGATCTTCAGTTACGATCAACCAAATGGTTTTTGAAAGAGGTCAAACTCCTCAGATAAGCTTTGCCCGTTAAAGCATCTACTTACCCGAGTATGTTCACGAACCCCACGGAAGAGTTTTGCCCGTTAAAGCATCCACTCAACCTTGGAAGTTCTAACCTAATATGTGGCACATAGAACAAGTTTTGAACACATAGAGGCATTTAAGAGAAGGGTCTAAAACATTGTATGATACTAGTACATCCCTTCAACCGAATGAAGGGTTTAGCTACGAATATTCATGGAAGAGGATATCATAGCTAAGTGCACATGAAAGTAAATGGTTTTCGAAAATGAAAGACAAGAACAAGTAAGGTTTTGGAAAAGTAACTCAAGAACCAACGAGAGTAAACTCAAGAACAAGAGAGAAGTTGGAGCTTTTGGTATTGAAGTGGAAGAGAAGAGAGATAAGCTCTCAACTCTCTAATGTTTGTGGTATGGGACAATTGATTTCTAAGGCAAAGGCCTCTATTTATAAGCAAAGGGAGAAGAGGAGAGCCATTGGATTGGAGCACACTTGCATTCATCCAAGCCATCCATTTCTCCTCCAACCACAAGCCTCCACACTCCTCCACACACATGCATCTTCCTCAGCCGCCCCCCCCCCCCCCCCCCTAGGTGGCACTTCCCAAAAGCCATCGGAAGATATTTGTTTCTCAAAAGCCATCGGTTTGACCGGAATTTGACCGGAGCTTCTTGGATTTTGGAGAGTGTATTCGGAATGAAAATGTCATTCTAAGATGATCTCAAGAAGGAACCTAAGCCAAATTCTGCTTGGAACATGGTCGAAATCCCAAATCGGCTGAAATTGCCCTTGTTTGGCCTTTACCGGGCTTGGTGCCTTTGTATTGCGTTCTTGTTCAAATGCCGATGGATTTAGCATGTTTGAGTGATTCCAAGTCGGTTCCATGAAGGATGTTAAGGCTGATTTTGAGTGTAGCATGGTCGTTCCTTAGGATGGCCTAGAACTCGGTCCCTTGGCCTTGTGATGACTTTTGGCATAAATCTCCATTTTAGGCGTGTTTCCTCTTTAGACTCCAAAATGGTCTGTATACACAAAATGGCATTAACAAGCACTTGTTCGTATGACCAAATGTCTAATTTGGTGGGTTTAACTGATATAATGAGTCGTATAAATACGCCCTATCAGCGACGTACACCTCCTCCTTGAGTACTCCGTTCAGAAATGCTATTTTTACGTCCATCTGCTGTTGTTTGAATCCATGGTATGCTGAGTACGCAATTAACAGTCTGATCGCCTCCAACCGTGCTACGGGGGCGAATGTTTCATCATAGTCTATCCCCTCTTGCTGATTGTACCCCTTTACCACCAGCCGAGCTTTATTCCATACTACATCCCCTTTAACGTCCAGCTTATTTTTGAATACCCATTTGGTTCCACCAATTGTTCTTCCGGCGGGACGTGGAACTAGTCTCCTTACTTTGTTCCTTACGAATTGATGTAGTTCTTCATGCATGGCCTTCACCCAGTCTGGTTCTTTCAAGGCTTCGTCAACGTTCCTGGGCTCAATCAGACAAACAAAAGCAGTGTGAGCATGACTATTAACATATGTAGAGGTAACCTGATTTTTCTGTTCCGTGTCCACAGTCTTGTAGCAGTGATAGTCCTGCTGCCACACGGGTCTGGAGTGACTCCTAGAGCTATGTCTAGTTGGACCCATTTCATCATGCTGAGGGTTCTCTTCTGGTGTGGTCAGTTCTTGAGCAGTTTTCAGTGCGTTCTGTCCATGATCAATAGGAGCGGTGTTGGTATTAACCCGACAAGAGTCTTGTTCGCATGAGGTGCTAACTGGGGGATCCTGTCCTTCGGGATTAGTGTGGATAGGTTGAGCATCTGTCTACCCTTCACTTAGATTGAAGTCGTCATTTTGTCCGAAGGGAGGCTCTCCATCATCTCGGCTCATCTCGTTCGCGGTTATTCCTTCATTAAACACGACATGTATGCTTTCTTCTATTTTCCTGCTATGACGAACGTACACCTTATACGCCCTGCTGTGGTTGGAGTAACCCACAAACACACCCTCCTCACTTCTTGCATCAAACTTTCCAATGTTCGATTTCCCGTTGTTGTGGATATAACACTTGCATCCAAAGACTCTGAAGTGGGAGACATTAGGTTTCCTTCCTCTTAGCATCTCATGCGGAGTTTTGTTCAAGAGGGGTCTGAGGTAGGCTCTATTCAGAACATGGCATGAGGTATTGAGAGCCTCTTCCCAGAAGCTTCCCGGAAGACCACTAGCTAGTAACAGTGTCCTTGTCATATCTTCCAGGGTTCTATTTTTCCTTTCTATGACCCCGTTCTGTTGAGGAGTTCTGGGTGCGGAGAAGTTGTGGTTGATGCCCTTAGATCTGCATAAGCATAAGAATTGTGAGTTGTCTAATTTTGTGCCATGGTCAGTACGCATACTTGACAAGGATAAGTTTAATTTTCTCTCCACAGCCTTCATCCAAATCTCAAATTCAGTGAACACTTCATCCTTGGAGGTGATAAAGATAGTCCATGTATATCTCGAATAATCATCGATAATTACGAAAACATAGCGATTACCTCCGAGGGATCTGGTCCTCATAGGTCCACACAAGTCCATATGAATTAACTCGAGAGGTCGGGTGGAACTTATCTCAGTTTTGGACTTGAAAGATGACCTAACTTGCTTACCTTTTACACATGGATCACATATTCTCAAGTTCGCTTTCTACCTGTGGGAGTCAGTTTACCAACTCCATCCGATGAAGCTTTGAGAGTAGACGTACACTTGCATGTCCGAATCTTTTGTACCACAGCCCTGTTTCTTCTGATTTGGAAGCGAGGCACAGCTCCGTTTCAGGAATGAAGGATGGATCAACCGTGTAGATTTTTCCAGATCGTTTCCCTTTCAGTAGTGTTTTCTCTGTACTAATGCACTCAACATGGCCCTCGTCGGCAGTAAACAATACTTGATTCTTTCCCTTTTGACATAATTGGGAAACACTAAGCAGATCATAACTTATGCCTTGTACCAAACTCACATCATTAATATGAATTTTGTCATTAAGTTTTACCTTACCTATACCAATGATCTCACCTCTACTTTTGTTCCAAAAGTAATTGATCCTCCTGAGTGAGGTCGAAGAGAGGTATACCATCCTGCGTTTCCCGTCATATGAATGGAGCATGCACTGTCTATGTACCAGGAGCTGCTCTTCCTTCCACCCTGCAAGAAAAAATGTGTCAGTTTTTACGAACCCAAACTAAGTTAGGTTTGCAAGGTTTGTTTTCTGCTTGCTGGTTCGTGGATTTCTTGCTCTCTGGTCTTTTCATGCCATCATTTTTTACCACTCTCTTCTTCTTGTGAGTATCAACTTTGTGCTTCTTTTGGTTTGGACAATCCTTCATGGGGTGACCTTCCTGTTTGCAGCTCCAGCATGTGAGTGTTGTTGACCCATATCTTGCTTGACTTCTTTTGTTCTCATCCTTTCTTCGTGGGCACTCCCTGTAGAGATGTCCAGCTTGTCCGCAATGCCAGCACACCCGATGATGCTTAAGACCCACGTACTTGCTCTGTCCAGGTGGAGGAATACTGTTCTTTGCCTTTCTAGAGTCGAAGTCAATGGTTGCCGGCTTTGTACTCTTGGCATGCTTGAGCCATATTGTGTATGCCTTCTGTCCATTGAAGGGCACAGTTGTCTCGATGTTTGGATGTTCATTTTTACCACAACGACAGTTACCCATGGCTGGCTCAATTATTTTCTCACTTACTTCTTTCTTTGCTGAAGTATTACTCTCATACTCATATCCTAGTCCTTGTTTAGCCACAAACCGTTTTGAGAAGTCTTCCTTGATATCCTTAAGTTTCTCTTGTCGAATTTTCTTCATTAGGACTTCTTCGTTTCCTTCCTTGGTAGTTTTGATGGCATCCAGTTCATCCCATAGTTTGGAGTTCTCAGTTTGTAGGGTTGCTATCTCTGCTTCTGCTTCTGTTAGCTTCTCCGTACTGGGGATGGTGTCCTCTGACTGTAGCTTAGACAGCTGTCCTTCCAAGGAGCGAATTCTTTTCTTTAATTTGTGCTCGGTTCTGCATAGTTCTTCCTCAAGCCTAATTGCCTTTTCTGACCACTGGTTTCCATGTTCTTCAAGATCAGCAATTTGCTCTTCCTGTTCTAGTATGTGTGCACTCAGCTCTTCATTCCTTTCAGTCAGCTTCTTCAGTAGATCCAGTACCTGTTTACTATAAAGGTCAGATAAACTAGTAACCGGACTTAGACTTATTACCTCTTTATTAGCCATGATGCACACTGTGTCACTTGCTTCCTCACTCTCGCTTTCTCCTTCTGATTCTCCCCAGGTTGCAAGCATAGCCTTGGTGCTCTTCTGGGCTGGAGGTTGTCATGCTCTTTTGCTGAAGCAGTCCTTAGCCATATGTCCCTTCTTCTGGCAGTGATAGCAGATAACCTCCTTTGGTGACTTCTTTCCTTTGAAGGATCTCATTCCTCCAACTCCTGCCATTCTAAGAGCTCTGGTGACTAGTGCAGTGTCCTCATCCACTATCTCATCAGTTTCATTAGTCTGAGCGAGCTCAAAGGCTTTATCAACCTTCAGTGCCAGAGACTGGTCCTTCTCAGGAGCACGCCTGACAACTCTCCTTTGTTGGATACTGTCATTACTATGAAGTCTAGCGACAAGCTCCTCAAGACTTATTTCTTTGATATCCTTTTGAGCTTGAAGTGCTAAGGTCACAGCATCCCACTTTTGGTTCGGTGATTGAAGGAAGTGGTGAGTGACTTTCCATTCGTCAATCTCTTCTCCAAGAAACTCTAGCTGACCGACATAAGTCTGGAATCGTGAGTGGAAATCTTCCAAAGTCTTATTCTTTCCTTGCATTGCGTTGTCATAGCTGACCGACTTAATCTCATCCATCGAAATTACAAAATCAAATGATGTGATTACTTTGTATTTTTTACAAGAATATGGGTTTTGGACCTGATCCAAATCCTGTAAATATAATATAATTATATTATATTATATTAAAATCAATGTCTATAAATTTTTATTTTTATAAGTTCCGAAATAAAATATCTTTATTGATATGAAATAAATATTTCCAGAGCAACAAAAAGGAGAATCAGTCGAAAAATGATTCCGGTTGCACGAAGCGGTTCCATACATCAAATCACTCGTTTTGATCCGCACCGCATATATAATAAAATAATTAGAATTCAAAGTTATTACAAAAATAATAATAATAATGATTTAAGACCCAACCCAATTTAAAACTAAGTGAAACTAAGTGGTAATAACACAAGCACAAATTTAATTTTCTCATTCTGTAGTTGGTTATTCTGCACAGCTACAACATATCTTCTTCCTCCCCAAGCAGCCAAGACATGAGAGTTTCGATCGTTATTGGTTTCACTTAATGACGATAATGCCCTTTCAGGATGCAATATTTGCATTCACATCCCTGAACTCTTCTCATCTTCCATGAGACGAAGAAGCCACGAAACCAAAACCCTAGCGATCTCTGCACGACCCGTTCGCCGTTCCTATAAGTACCTCCGTTCCGCAACGTAAAATCTTGTCTTCCGCCGCCGTCAAACAACGACAGGTAAAGTAGCTCCTCGCTGATTTTAGTCTCTCTCATTGCGTTAATTTTCATTTTCGACGCCTAATGGATTGAACATTTTATCTGTTTCAGGTTCTGCCGATTGCTGAATCCGGAGCCGTGTTGAATTTGTAGTGATTGTCGTTTTGATGCCGCCTTTCGGATCTCAGTGCTTTCAGCCATGTCGAAGTGTTGGCCGAAGATAATGGCTGACGCGTCCGATAAGACTAAGGTAGTTCATTTCTTAATTTTTGTTTCCTTTTCTCTAGTTTTTAAAGTTGAGTTTTATTGATTTGTTAATTGTATGCTTCCATGTCAGACATAATCAGTTGTCTATGGAACATTTGCCAGTAGACAGATTACATGTTTGAGAAATTGAGTGTTGAAGGTGTCCATCGTTGCCCAGTAATGCCTGTTTACGATTATCTGAGCTACATCTGGACTCTATATATGTCTAAATATCACAAAATGTAGTTGCCTTAGCTGTCAATATTTTATGAGTTGTGAAAGTGAATGTATTTCTTTTTAATTTGATTTTTTTTGGTCCAGACATAGTCAAGTCTCCATTCCTGATTCGTTGTGGATACTGTTACATGTCTGGTATATTAATGAAAGAGAAGAAAGACTTGGGGATGGGTTACCATCTCTTGGTTGGATGTCTCTTGTTGGTGTTCATCGTTGCCCATTAATTAATATATGATAGTTATTTGAGCTACATCTGGACACTACATGAATCCTTTATACCGGATGACTAAAGGCGGTGTGATCATATTAGGTGTTTTTTTCATTATCTAATATCTCTGTTATATATTTTGCAATAGACGGCTTGTTCATATCAATATATTGTATAATACTGAACCAGACATAGTCAGTTGTCTATTTTAATTTGAGCAGTAGACAGCGTTACATGACTGGAAGATTAAATGGTGAGAGTGACAATTGCTGATGGGTTTCCCTTCAGCAGTTTGATCTTCTACCGAAGGTGTTCATCGTTGCGCAGTAATGTTTTGATAGTCATTACTTGAGCTTCATCTGGACTTCATATTTTTATTTTCTGCACTTGTTGTGTGGTACCTGTAAGTTCAATTTGTTGTTTAGTGCTCACAACAAAGCTTCTGTTTTATCAGTAAATATGTTATTTCATATGTATGCTTGTTGAGAAAATTGATAAACAGACTTCCATTGCCTTATTTAAGGTAGCCAGGGTATCCTTTTTTTACACATTATTTATTGAAAGACATGATACAAATTTGTCTTGTCTACGGCAATCTTCTTAACTTCCCATTTCTGCTTTGACCTTTGTTTGTCCCTTATCTGCTGCATTTGTATTGTAGGTAATGGCGAGCTTGCTGTAACATCAACAATTGCAAGTGCCATATAACCTGTACAGTTTCCCATGCAACCCAGATTGACTATTCCGCAAGTCTCCAGACATTGAACAGCTTGTAACCCTCTGAGTGCGCAAGTAGATGCACATTGCAGAACCTGATTGCCACATCCAGTCAGGCAAACACCCATATCTTTGAACTCAACTACGGCAGCCTCGCCAGTCAATGCAACCAGGAGCACCATCCCAACTGTGCAGCTCAAAAACTTGGAACCAAAAGCCCCACGACCAGCCATCATGTAAAGGCTTATTTCAGTTGAAATGTTTTAGCAGATAAGTGGAAGGTCCACCAGCTTTATGTATTTCTGCAGCGAGAAACCTGCAATTTTATAACGGGAGTCTGCATTCTCTTCATTCAGATTGTGTGATAGGAAAGTGTGAAGCTCTTGCTGGTACGTAAGAGTTGAACCAATTTCCACCTTCAGTGTCTCTAGTCTAAGATTAGAACATGAACTTACTAAAATGATTTAAATTATGTGATTTTTTTGTTATAAACTATAGTTTATGTGTACTAATATAAAGAGTGCGGTTCCGGTGAGAAGTGGAATTAGGATGAGAAATATTCTCAATCGTTCATCTTAACTGATTCACGGTTAGAATTAAAAAATTAGAAATCACACTAATCATGGGAATTCGTCAATTTAGGGGCAATTTGGTATACGCGGATGAAGACGAGTGTCGTCGATATACCATTCATCACCGGTCAATGCGTCATCGTCTTTAATCAATTCTCACTCGACTCATGCCACGGCTGAAGAAACGGAAGTTGCTCGTTCCAATTGGATAAGGGATTTGGTATAAATTTTTTTGACTAAAATGCGTATCAATTACAAACAAAATTCGTAGCAGTCATGTTTTGGTGCTTTCCGACTAAAATGCATAGCAATTACAAACTAAATTCGTAGCAGTTATGTTTTGGTTGCAGATCATCCCTGCAATCCAAAATCCTAAATTTACGATTTGAGAATTTCCTATGCAATTCGAATGAGCGACTACAATTTCATTTCTACGATATGAAGACGCAATTGAATATCGACTATGCAACGTGAGAAATCGAAACAATCAGCGATGCAATCGACGATCAATGAATTTCATCGAACATAATTTTGACCGAGGACGAACGACAAACATGTGCACAAATGACGAATTTATCCTTAAACACGAATTTATTGCATAAAAATATGCGTATAATTACGAAAATTAAGGACCGTTAGATCGAATATCAAACGGCTATCGTTATTTCTTATTTATCATGAGAATTACTGTTTCTCATATGATCTCAACTCCTAATATAATTATAGGCAATTGTATAATTATAATATTAGGTAATTGCGAACAAGGCTGTTGATCAGTTAATTGAATTCTTGTCTACCATTCTCAAGTTTAAGTGTTTAAACATCACTAATGATACTTTTCTCCCAAGTTAAGTGTTTTATTCGTGCTTCCATTTGGATTAAGCTTCTGTGTAGGTGAAGTATAAAAATTATGCAAAAAGTGAACCTTCATATTTTATTTGTTAGTAAAATTTATGACAATGAGTTTTTCTGTACTGTATTTATAAATACGAATTCGAAGTATATAATGTTAGCATTGATAGTTTTTCGGTCAGTTGTATAACATTTGTTTCATTTCATACAGGTTATATCAAGACTGACGTCATATTCAATTTCCCCCGAATAAAAAGGTGAAGATTGATATTTCATCTTTTCGGCATCTTTGGAGACGAGAGATTCAAGAAAAGAAAAAAAGCTTTACTTGAGAGGTAGCTAGCACTAGAAAGTAGTTAGGCATATGCTGTTGTGGGTTTGTGGTCCTCATCACTGTGTCATCATGCAACCTTTCACAATCCGATGACGGCCAGAAAAAACTCAACAGACACGTTTTTCAGATCTCAGGTCAACAGACACCATACATTTGAAGTAGGTTTCACGATTGATCTACTTGTTCAAATTTAATAATACATTCGATTTTACTTTTGAGATCCAAATCATTGAATATCAAAATGAAGTAAGATCTACCATGTCAGCCAGTGTTAGGTCTCAGCATGTCTATCTTTGCATCCTATTAATTTAGACATACACATAAAGTCTCTGTTTGATTCGATTTCCGATAGTAGAGCATCGTTTGGTTTATAAAATGTTTGTGGGATGGAAATAAAATTTGCATCAAAGCAAAAAGATCAACCGCAAACGTGCAAACTGACGAATTACAGTACATTTTTTACGAACTATATCATAGTTCGGGAAAGTGACTTATAATTCGTTTGGATAAAATCATGTCATAATTTGTAGAAATTATAATATAATTCATCGATTTGTAGTTCGCACCTGATCTTTTCCCTTGTAACAAAATATAGATACATAATTAGTTGTCATACAAAAAAAATCCAAACAAAGTGAAAATAATTAACTGCAAAAATTTTCTTACCATTTTTTCACTGAAAAGTAATTTCCTCAATCATTTTTCATATTTTCTTTCTACCATTTCCACGATCTAAATTAGAGTGTGAATTTTTGGACTTTAATCCGTTTAATTGGATGTCGACTTTATATCACTCATATTTTATGTTCTATTTATATTGATGATCGGCCATTTATATAATAAAAATAAAAGTAACCTGATTAAAAAAGACAGCATTCTAACTTTTTTTTTCTTTCTAAAATTAATCCATCATCAACCTCGTGGTATGCATCACCGATCTACCCATAAGTAAAAGGTCAACAAATATCTCACTTCTCCATTTCACATGGTCAATGACTTCGATTCACAAAAGCCTTGTTGGCTCACTCATCTCCAAAAAAAAAAAAAACCATCCACCATTCAAAATTACAAAACCCTGCTCCAAACACAACATCTACCACCACATTCTTGGACTGCCTAACAAATATGCATCTCCCAACACCCACGTGGCATCTCAGCTGCCCGTCCCCTCAACCTACCTCCTTATTCCCTCGCTCTGTTTTTATACCATCTTCGGTCCTCAGCTTAATAACAAACACACTCGTCTTCAACCTTCAGCATTCTCTGATCTCCTTCATTTCTCTATAACAATTAATAACAATGGTGTCTGTCGAGGAAATCAGGAATGCTCAGCGTGCCGATGGCCCCGCAACTGTATTGGCCATCGGCACCGCCACGCCTGCCAACTGCGTCATACAGTCCGAGTACCCTGATTTCTACTTCAGGATCACCAACAGCGAGCACAAAGTCGAGCTCAAGGAAAAATTCAAGCGCATGTGTAAGTGCAGTACTGCAATTCATTTCTCTACTGCTTAGTCATGGAGTCTCATAATCAGAATCCAATCATTTTTTTAATTAAATCAGATTAGAAATTTTGGAATTTTTCAGAATTTTTGTGTCCGACAATTAAATGTAGCCCAAGTACCTTAGATGTTTTGTTATATTGTTGTCTTAATTTATGTTTTTTTTTCCGGTTTTGTTCAGGCGAAAAGTCAATGATCAGGAAGCGATACATGCACCTGAACGAGGAGATTCTCAAAGAGAATCCGAAGATGTGCGAGTACATGGCACCGTCGTTGGATGCGCGACAGGACATGGTGGTCGTAGAGGTCCCGAAGCTAGGCAAGGAGGCGGCGGCCAAGGCGATTAAGGAATGGGGTCAGCCCAAATCCAAAATCACTCATCTAGTCTTCTGCACCACATCCGGTGTTGACATGCCTGGAGCTGACTACCAGCTCACCAAGCTCCTCGGCCTACGTCCCTCGGTCAAACGTCTCATGATGTACCAGCAAGGATGTTTCGCCGGTGGCACGGTCCTGAGGTTGGCCAAGGACTTGGCTGAGAACAACCGTGGCGCGAGAGTTCTTGTCGTGTGCTCGGAGATCACTGCTGTTACGTTCCGCGGACCGTCTGATACTCACCTTGACTCATTGGTGGGACAAGCCTTGTTCGGGGACGGAGCGGCTGCTGTGATCATCGGGTCAGATCCGGATCTATCTGTCGAAAGGCCTTTGTTCGAAATTGTGTCTGCTGCCCAAACAATCCTACCCGACTCTGAGGGTGCCATAGACGGGCATTTGAGGGAAGTCGGGCTCACCTTTCATTTACTGAAAGATGTGCCCGGCCTTATTTCAAAAAATATTGAGAAAAGTCTCAATGAGGCGTTCAAGCCTATCGGGATCAGCGATTGGAACTCTTTGTTCTGGATCGCTCACCCCGGTGGTCCAGCTATTCTCGACCAAGTCGAGATCAAGCTCGCCCTGAAGGAGGAAAAGCTCAAGTCCACCCGCCATGTGCTAGGTGAGTATGGAAACATGTCTAGTGCTTGTGTTTTGTTCATCATGGATGAGATGAGGAGGAAGTCAGTGGAGGAAGGGAAAGCCACCTACGGCGAAGGGCTCGAATGGGGCGTCTTGTTCGGTTTCGGCCCTGGCCTGACTGTGGAAACCGTCGTGCTGCATAGCGTTGCAACTCAATAAGTCCATGAAGCTACATTGTTTACTAGTCTATTGCAACTATAAGACGAATAAGTGTGGCTCATGGTGTCTTTTGGGCTCAAGTTATATTTCAAGTTATTTTTACTACTGTAATGAAAAATGTTCATTTTAAAAAAAGTTGTTTGATTTTACGCAAATGCATTAGATTTTTGTATTTGAATTACATTACTCGGTTTATTATGTAAAATATTAAGAGAGAAAGACCCAAATATCTTTTATCTAGTTTTCAACTAGCAAAAAGAATCAACTATGAAACTAAAGTTAATTGAGCTAGAAAGGTCGAGATCAGGTTCAAATCTCATTTTTTTTTGTACAAACGTGCAAACCGACAAATTATAATACAGTTCCTACGAACTATGTCATGATTTTATCCAAACGAATTACATGCCACTTTCCCAAACTTCACATAGTTCATAAGAAGTGTAATGTAATTCGTCGATTTGTAGTTTGTACGTTTTCACCTGTAATTCAGAGGTTTGAAACTAAAATATTTTAAATATTGCTAAAACAACTATTAACATTAATTCACATTAAAGGTTCCAAATGTCAGAGACACATATTGTAGGGTGGTGTCTTCCCGATGAAAAGAACTATAACAATGTTGTGAAAGTATGTGTGGAGGAGAAAAAGTTTAATGGAGAAGAACTATTGTGTTCTTTACTAATGTTAGGGGGACACTCGGTTGAGGCATGGTTGGTAGAATGAGGCAAGTGAGGTACGATTTGGGTCACTCATTGTATCGCCACGTGAGTTGAGCCACCATTTGTGTTCACACTACTATTGGTAGTGGGTTTACTATTTGCCACGTGTCGCGCCCACAAAACACGGGGGGTTAGATGTGTGGCTCAGATCGTGTCTCACTTGCCTCATTCTAATTTTGGTGCCTCATTTGATTGCTTCTCTGTTGATTTTTTTTAAAAGTTGGGCGAAGACAGCATTTTTATTTAGTCTATTTGATCCAAAAAAGTCTGGATCGTGGCAAATACAAAAGAGAGTCCTCAAACGTCAGGAGTCGTTATAATACCCAACTCCTTAAAAAGCACTGATCAAACTTATTGATGTTGATCTTATTATAAGATTCTTTACAAATGACCTCCATTTACCTCTATTTATAATGTATAACTTACTAATTTATTTATTTTTACTAATGTTGGGCGGAGCCAATACTTTTATTAGCCTATTATGATCCAAAAAGCCTGGAACGTGACAAATACAAAAGAGAGTTCTCAAGACAAGAGTCGGTTATAATACCCCAATTCCTTAAAAAGCGTTGATCAAACTTATTGATGTTGATCTTATTATAAGATTGTTTACAAATGACCTCCATTTACCTCTATTTATAATATTACATGGACACAACTAATAAATTTGCACACGATTGGAAACTTCGTGAGGCACATAAAAGTAATCCAACTCAATGACAATATTTATAAAAAAAAACTATTTTTACTCTCGATCAACAACACAATAGAATGCTTATCAAAAAAAAAAACAACACAATAGAATAAAATATACTGATCATTCCTTTATATTTTAGATTTTTCGGCCAAAAGATTATAAAGTAGAAAAATAATTGGGATTATGAAAAAATCTACTAAATTATTTGTATTGCATTATTTTATTTTATTCAATATTATCATGACAACACACCCGGTGGGCTCGCGAGATTCCGGTTTCGTCTGCTGCGGGTTGGGGTGGGGTTCGTGGTGGGGCTGTTGCTTTTTGGTGATAGTTGGTGGATCGGGGCCGTTTGGAGTGGCCACTAGCACTACTACAAAACAGTAATTATGCATCGGTTCAAAAATAACAATAGGCATCGGTTCTACGTTATGCATCGGTTTATAAGGAAACCGTTGCATAATGATAACCATTATGCAACGGTTTTAGATGAACCGATGCATATTGTTACTTTATGCATCGATTTTTATAAACCGATGCATAAAGTTTACAATATGCATCGGTTTAGCTAAAACCGATGCATAACGTAGCCTTTATGCATCGGTTTATAAAAAACCGATGCATAATCACTACAAATTTTTCCAAATTTTCCGTCCAAAACTTCCGTCTCAATAAAGTCATAAGAAATGGCGACGGTAAATAAAACGGTACATTTTCGATTCCATTCCGTCACCAAAAACATTTTCGAGGTATTTCCATTATAATTCCGTCAATATTAATTCCGTCGCTCATGAGTTCTCGGATTAGCGACGGAATATAAGTAACGAACAAATGACGGAAAGTACCCGCATATTTTATTCACATACATTCCGACATTTCCGTCATATATGCCAGCGCTTCATTTATAAGGCGCCGTTTATAATGTCAATTAAGACATCGCTTCAACACTGAATCGCTGTCTCATTTGCGAACCATATTTTCTGAATTTTTTTTATATTACTTTATTATCAATTTATTTTAACGTATAATCAATCAGCGTTACACAAATGATTTCAAATATAATTTAATATATAAAAACCATTACTTAGGGGTTAATTTGCGTTACAAATTAAATTCATTTAGATAAAGCACTATAGAGGAGTGTTCAAATGAGGACACCCAAATTTGGTAAGGACGTAGGGACAAATCTCATCCATTAGATCATCATCCATCTAACCCCCCCGTGCTTTGTGGGTGCGCCACGTGTCCAAGTACCCAAAATCCAATAAAGCAAATAGTAAAACCCACTACCAAAAAGCAAATAGTAAAATCCACTACCACATGTGACACGTGGCAGCTTGTGGATCATTGGATGAACCTCATCCAATGGCCAAGATTAGTCCCTACACCCTCACCATAAGACCCGTCCTCAATTGAACGCCCCCCAAGCACTATATATATATATATATATATATATATATAGGGGGGCGTTCAATTGAGGACATGTCTTATGGTGAGGGTGTAGGGACTAATGTAGTCCATTGGATGAGGTTCATCCAATGATCCACAAGCTGCCACGTGTGACATGTGGTAGTGGGTTTTACTATTTGCTTTTTGGTTGTGGGATTTTACTATTTGCTTTATTGGATTTTGGGTACTTGGACACGTGGCGCACCCACAAAGCACGGGGGGGTTAGATGGATGATGATCTAATGGATGAGATTTGTCCCTACGTCCTTACCAAATTTGGGTGTCCTCATTTGAACACTCCTCTATATATATATATATATATATATATATATATATATATATATATATATATATATATATATATATATATAGGGGAGCACTCGGTTGAGGCAAGGTTGGTAGAATGAGGCAGTAAGGCATGATCTTGGCCATTGATGATATTGATCTAATGGTTGAGATTTAAAGATGTGGTAGTGGGATTTTACTATTTGCTTTTTGCTTTTTACTGTTGGTAGTGGGTTTACTATTTGGACACGTGGCGCGCCCACAAAGCACGGGGGGGTTAGATGTGTGGTTGAGATCGTGCCTCACTGCCTCATTCTTATTTGGCTTGCCTCATTTGAACGCTCCTCTATATATATATATATATATATATATATATATATATATATATATATATATATATATATATATATATATATATATAGAGGAGCGTTCAAATGAGGCACCAAAATTAGAATGAAACTGTGAGGCACGATCTCAACCACACATCTAACCCCCCCGTGCATTTGTGGCGCGACACGTGTCCAAATAGTAAACCCATTAACTTTTGAAAAGTCAACAATTGCGGCTTGCCACGTGGCTTCGCCACGTGCCTCGGATCAACTCCCACAGACGGCCGAGATCGTGCCTCACAGTCTCATTCTACCAACCATGCCTCAACCGAGTGCTCCCATATATATATATATATATATATATATATATATATAGAGGAGCGTTCAAATGAGGCAACCAAATTAGAATGAGACTGTGAGGCACGATCTCAACCACACATCTAACCCCCCCGTGCTTTGTGGGCGCGCCACGTGGCAAATAGTAAACCCACTACCAACAGTAAAAAGCAAAAAGCAAATAGTAGAATCCCACTACCACATCTTTAAATCTCAGCCATTAGATCAATATCATCAATGGCCAAGATCATGCCTTACTGCCTCATTCTACCAACCATGCCTCAACCGAGTGCTCCCCTATATATATATATATATATATATATATATAGGGGAGCACTCGGTTGAGGCATGGTTGGTAGAATGAGGCAGTAAGGCATGATCTTGGCCATTGATGATATTGATCTAATGGCTGAGATTTAAAGATGTGGTAGTGGGATTCTACTATTTGCTTTTTGCTTTTTACTGTTGGTAGTGGGTTTACTATTTGCCACGTGGCGCGCCCACAAAGCACGGGGGGGTTAGATGTGTGGTTGAGATCGTGCCTCACAGTCTCATTCTAATTTGAGTGCCTCATTTGAACGCTCCTCTATATATATATATATATATATATATATATATATATATATATATAGAGGAGTGTTCAAATGAGGACACCCAAATTTGGTAAGGACGTAGGGACAAATCTCATCCATTAGATCATCATCCATCTAACCCCCCCGTGCTTTGTGGGTGCGCCACGTGTCCAAGTACCCAAAATCCAATAAAGCAAATAGTAAAATCCCACTACCAAAAAGCAAATAGTAAAACCCACTACCACATGTGACACGTGGCAGCTTGTGGATCATTGGATGAACCTCATCCAATGGCCAAGATTAGTCCCTACACCCTCACCATAAGACATGTCCTCAATTGAACGCCCCCTATATATATATATATATATATATATATATATAATTATATATATATATATATATATATATATATAGGGGGCGTTCAATTGAGGACATGTCTTATGGTGAGGGTGTAGGGACTAATCTTGGCCATTGGATGAGGTTCATCCAATGATCCACAAGCTGCCACGTGTCACATGTGGTAGTGGGTTTTACTATTTGCTTTTTGGTAGTGGGATTTTACTATTTGCTTTATTGGATTTTGGGTACTTGGACACGTGGCGCACCCACAAAGCACGGGGGGGTTAGATGGATGATGATCTAATGGATGAGATTTGTCCCTACGTCCTTACCAAATTTGGGTGTCCTCATTTGAACACTCCTCTATATATATATATATATATATATATATATATATATATTATTTAAATCATTGAATACAAAGTTGTCACTAATTGATTTATAACGACATCGTGAGTAGTCGAACATTATGCAATCTACGGGTTGATTGACAACGACAAAAGTGAATTCCTTCCTGTCCTTCGCATCGTACGATGATCATTGATGATCAACTTGCATGCATTCATAAAATTTCCCCGAATGCGACTGTCATATTGTGCATCCCAGGTAGCTATACTCTACAAGCAAATCATTTGTAAGATCCGTTAACTTTAGTCATCCAAAGGAAAGTAAAACATTTCTCGAGTTCTTGTTTTGTACCTGAAACTCCTCGAACCATATTTCCTTGCTGCTGTCTGGGATCCTGGTCCATGATGCCCACGTTGCGTCCCAACATTTTAAGATGCATTCTTGAGCAATCCGTCGTTGAACATCGAATGGGAAGAAACTGTTACAAAAGTATGGATTATTACATAACGTGCCGCATTTATCAAAACAGACAATATGAAGAGAACAATAGTAGGTTGTTACTGGTGTCGGCCAATAGGCACAACGTGATCTCTACGAGCAAATCCGCGTGTATTGTCAGTGAAACTCACACGGTCAAATGAAGGAGACATATGTTGACGATTGGAAGGAAGTATATGTTGCTACTGAATGTGGTGGGATGAATTATTTCAAGAGTTCTCATAGTTATATAGCGCAACAATGAAATATGGTTGCATAAATGTTTCCGTCCCATGACGGAAATAACATGTTATAGTGACCGAAACGCAACAACGGTCTATAATTAACGGGAACTTTGTAAAGGTATAATGACGGCAAAATGACGGAAAAATGAAACATTTATTGGAAATTGCCAACGAATTAAATATATTAGTGATTTCCAACGCCTTACAAATTACAATTATGTCATAAAATGTATATTAAACGGCTGAAAATTTTTGTTCGAAATCGGACTCGTATAATACAATTTATTTGAATATTGTTTATATCTTAAACAAATTTATTATTACCAGGGTATACTTTAAAACGGCGCTTAATTGAGCCGCGCCGTATCAGGTATACGTAAAACATCGCTTACCAATAAGGCGCTGACGTAAGCTCATAATAAACGGCGCCTTAAAAATGACACGCTGTCTCATTGGATATATTGTTTATATATTAAACAAATTTATTATTACCCGGGTATACTTGAAAACGGCGCTTAATTGAGACGCGCCGTATAAGGTATACTTAAAACATCGCTTACCCATAAGGCGCCGACTTAAGTTCATAATAAACGGCGCCTATACAAATGACACGCTGTCTCATTGGAAATTATAAACGGCGCCGTCCACTTTAAGCGCTGTCGAAAGTGCGAATATGCATTGATATTTTTGATTGTTACAAACAATCCCGTGCACGATACCATTTCCTTAATAAACATTTATTCCCGATTACATTGCTCTATATTATCAACAAAAACAAACACATTACATTGCCCAACATTATATGTACAAAACATTTGGACCAATATACAGCATATATATGATGTGTTTTACACTGGATTATCTGCTTGCCGCAAATAATCTACCAATTCATTAGCAAAGTCGCACCTCATATCATTCAGGACATTGTTACCATACGAGTCCTCTCCTGTTGGGAAAGCCTTGGAAAAAAGCGCACAGTTATCAAATTGGCATATACGTAGACTAATGGTTGATGCTCTATTACTTATCGGGGCATATATTTACCTGTCTGATGTCTTCATGAAGAGATCCATTGGTTTGATGAACAAACTTCGTTATGTCGCGCATATATTGCAACACATAGTAGCCACACACTTCAGTGTTGAAGGGCTGTCTGGGGCACTGAAATAAGAAATGATTTATAAAAATAAATCAAACGTATTAAGTAAAAGAATTCGGTCTATTCTGTTGTTATTTGTTAAGTCCATACCGTTACAGTCCTCCACTGTATAGGTTCATCTGACGGGAGATTGAAGTATGTACGCAATCCCCTGTAACATTAGTGTAATTAATATAAGTTGTAGCACTTGTAGTATTGGTAAGAAATAGCGGATTAGCATAGTCGTCGTTACGTGTTGACGAAATTTTTTGCATCATCCATCGGTGGACTTGCGATTGGATCAAGCCAAAGGACCAAGCGCTTCTTGGGGAATATGACAATTAACATCCAATGCCACCTAATAAATATATATTTTAAATGTTATATTCGTATACAATGTATTTGATCGAAAACACAGATGAACACGGAAAATAATAACTTACTTTTTGGCATCGACGTAGGGGAGGAAGTAGCAAAAATTATGAACGTAGTCTGGCATTTGCAATCTCCTCTCGAAGCAAGCGACCCTCGTTTCTAGATCGACGGACGGAGTCATATGACTCGGTCTGAAGTATCCAAACCTAATGCCCGGCGGAATCTTATCGTGTATAACTCTGTTGCCATTTGAATAATTAAGTGTTCCAGTCAACAAAATTTCATTGTTAACAACAAATAATAATAAATAAATATAAATTTACCCCATGTACACTTCAACCGCGGTTGCACTCAAAGCTTCCAATGAGGTGAAATGCAAAATGTCAGATTTTTCCAGTTGGATATAACAATCTCTAGAAATGTACACCGAATAGATAGTCGACTTGGCCATCATTTTCGCGTGTTCGTACAAAAAACGACATATCATTGTCATTCCTTCAAGTTTAGCGTCGTCAAAACTGCTACATTGGAGTTTAAAAAATCTGTACTCGTCATATCCCTGTGCGGGAAAAAAAAAGGGAATGAACCTATTCACATTGATATGCTTATAGGTGTTTCTTATCATATAACAGAATTTAGGAATCAACTACCTTTTCATCAATGTCTACCAGACATTTCGGCCATCCCACAAAATCACCCAGTGCATCTGATACTTTCTCCATGCGCCCCAACTTCATTGGAAGCTCTGCCGACGGTTCAAGTTCAATCTCTACAACCACCTTCACCATCTCATCAGTCAGCTCTTGACACTGAACGAAGCGTCCTCGCATCACTCTGCCAAGTGCTACAGGTATCCTGCCCTGATCCAAACCTCCTCCTTCCACGTGCAGCAAGCATTTCTTCCCAACCTGAAATGGAAAAATTCAGACACATTTACGAAGTAAATTGAAATTTCGTCGTACTTTAATAAATTACGGAATATTACCTTGGGTATATCTCCAAATGGGTCATCATCGTACCCAATTTCAGGGCTATGACTCGTAAGAGCGTTCGAAGCGATAGTGCACTGTGTGGTCGACGAAGAAGATTGCTTCCCAAATACTTTTTTCCTACCTACCAAACACCCCACCCCCCGTGTTCGTCCAGGGTACTCGTCCTTTCCTATGGCCTCTGTTAATATGTCACGTCGACCATGGCATATAAATTTTCCTTCCCTCACTTGCTTCTCCAATTCATCCTGATACCGAAGTGAATGGACGTTCATGACAGTCACAGACAGTTACGTAATTATTTAACGTAAGCATAGAACTTACAATTTTGTCGGCAACCTCCCTCATATGGTCATTCACGTACTCTTTATTAGTCCTTTGGTGCCCCCTCTTCCAAACCTCATGCCTTCCAACATCGATGACAGGGTCATCCCCCGGGGATATTAAACCCTGCGCCTCCATCTCTGCTAATTTTCCCGCGACAACATCCGCTTTTGCCTTTTTGTACCCGCCCCTGGACATAGTATGCGGGTACCGGTTCGATTTCGCTCGCGCAATGTTCAACTCCCTAAGTTTTTGTGCCTCGGGAGTCAGACGTTGTTCCACAAAGGTTTTCCATTGATCCGTATCAATGAACGGATACATCTGTCGTGGGTCCTCTCCTTCTTTCGGACCACAAATGTACTTATTTGCCAGCTCACTCTTAAATTCTCTCCATATTTTAGCCGCTGCCCGCATCTCCGTTCTCTTTAACACCGTAGTTAAGTCATTCTGAGGCACATCAAATATTTTCTGCAGATTTAAATGAATGGTTAACACATGCAAAAGTATGAAGTTAACAATTAATCGTTTCACAGTTAATAATCCGAACCAAAGTCTCTTCCCACACCAACTCCCTCTGCTCCGGGCGTGCTAATGTCCATTTTTCATATGTAATTGGCATATGCTTTTTCGCAACCAGACCTGCATGTACCGAACGCACAGTTTAACGTATAAATACCACATTGTGCATTTAATTTATTAACATACTGTATCATATTACCAATGTATGTTCTGAATAATTTCCCTACTTCACCGTTGATAGTTCCATCTGCTGCTATCGTGACCGGTTCCTTTGTGCCATCTTTATGCTTGTCAATTAAACTGGTCAGAAGGGTTGCACCCCTTTGTTTACGTTTCGATTTTTTCTTAACTGTCGCTGATGAGGCTCCGTTGAGACTACTTGGTGTGTTAACCATCGTCCCTACAATCTCATAGTTTCAAGCAGAATAATAATCAGGTGCCTGAATTGAGTACCCTGACTAAATGAATACATCCATACACCGGAGTCAACCAAATTTTCAAATTTACACGCAACCGTAACTGTGTCGCACTCCGCCGACAACTTATGCAAAACAGAAACAATAAGCGCCGAAATAGGATGACAACTATCATACCTGGGCGACAAAATCAAACCTCCGCGTGAGTGAAATTCGTGCCGCGGGCGAAGAAGTCGGCGTAAACGGAATTTACCAGTGTGGTTAAAAAATGTGTTGAAATGTAATTTTTAGGGTTCTAGGGCGTTTATTATTCAGTCGCCGTGTTCACTTCACATATAACGGCGCCTATATATTCCAGCGCCGTTATATGTTATTTCTCACGTCGCCTCTATATAAATGCGCCGTTTATTTATACGAAGGCAGCGCCTAAATTAAAGCGCTGTCTCAATACATACATGCAACGTCGCTTCTGTAAAAGCGACGTCTTAAATGTCACGGAATATTACCTGAACTACAACTGAATCATATATCGTCCACCCTATAAGTAAACGCACTATCTCTTGTCCTTATATTTTTTCATCCCAACAATTTCATATAATGAGCTCGAACTCTGCAGTCGATCGTTTCTTTGCGGAGATGTCTGATGAAGAATCAAGCGGCGGTTCTAAAGGATATGTTTGTTCCGCTCAAGATGGATTCTATCCATGTGATAATGGCTCCGAATGTTTAGGAGAGCATAGCTTCAGTATGGAAAAATACAGATACGACGAATACAACAATAATAGACAATGTTCGTCTTCAATTACAAGTCCATGTGACGGTGGCGAAGAAGTTGACCAGCCGTCACCCCGTGGGTCAGATTGAAAGGAAGCACCAAAAACTCGTTGAATTTATGTAATTAACGTTCCACATAATCTGTACTAAAGTATCATAAACTATGTTATATATTGATGTGCAACGTATCTAATGAAGTTAACTACCCCTTTTCGGTTATAAATGCGCGTTTTACTTTTCGAAAGCGGGGAACGGACTACTATCGAATACGAGACGTATATTCTTTGTATGCACTATATATATAAAAGCACGTAAAAATTACTATCTAAAATTGAAACCCAACAATTTGTGATTATGAGCAAGAATTTTGAAGCTTAACGTATATGAGCAAGAATTGATCGACGATACCACCCACATATATCCAGAAATCAGACATGAGTATCCTTGTATCAAAAAATTTGCCCAAAGCGATTTGACGATCACTATTTCCTTTTTTGTCTTGGTTTTTTTTGATATGATGTGACGATCATTCACTATTTCGTTTAATTTTTTTTTTCCTTTTTACAATATGATGTGACGATCATTATTGAGCGATGTCGGGTGACTGCATGAATCACAGCTTTTAATTTTTACTTTTTTGTTTTTGTCGTCTTCCGTGCTAATTGTTGACACCCATATATATATATATATGTATAGATAACGTTAAGATAATTGAGACAAAATTTGGCAAACATATTTTATACGTCTTTATTCCTTTACATTTCCGTCACCACAAAAGGAAATGTAACTGACATTTAACGTAAAACGTTACATCATTGTTCCGTTACATTTCCGTCATCACAATTAATATTATATATATATATATATATTTTTTCTACGTCTTTATTCCTTTACATTTCCGTCACCACAAAGGGAAATGTAACGGACATTTAACGTAAGACGTTTCATCATTGTTCCGTTACATTTCCGTCATCAACAATGTTAGCCTTAATATTTATCCGTAGCATTAATTGAAGCGTCGAGTATTCGACGTGTTTCCGTCAATTTGTGACGGAATAGAGCCTCTGCGTTGACTGAATATGCATCGTATTTATTACCTTCTTATCCACCTACTCTTCCAACCGTGCTATAAATAGGGGCATTTGCAAACAAATCTAAATATGGGCGTTTACAATCACCTGATCTAATTGTTCCGATTCTGTTGTTTCTTATGCTCGGACTTATTTTCTTTGAGAGTTCTTTTTGGATTTGCTGTACATGTTAATCAGCTGTATTATATATAGTGGTGTTTTGTGAACAGCTCCGTTCTGTTCTACTCCGTCTTCTTCTGAATTTGTCGTTCCTATTGAGACATCGACTCAGAAGAAGACAGAGTAGAGCAGAATGGTGCTGCTCATGAGAACATAACTGCATATAATGTAGTTTGACTGACTTGTACAAGCAAGCCAAGAAGATCTATCAAAGAAAAAAAGTCTGACCATAAGTTCATAATAATGCGTCTACTTTCCGCCAATTTACCGTCACCTGGTACGAAAGCGCATTTTCAGTTCATCATTTCCACGGCGCTTATACGAAAAACGCTGTTACATTTCATCATTGCAACATCGCTTGTTATGAAAGCGCTGTTTCAGTGCATCATTTCAACATCGCTTGTACAAAAGGCGATGTCTCAGTTCAGACGTTCAACATCGCTTACAAATAAGCGATGTCCTTTGGTTACCCACGACGGCGCTGCATGTATAGGCGCTGACGTTCATTGATATACAACGGCGCTGAATTTTAGGTGACTAAATGTATCGACAATAAATATTCAATTGCACGACTTCGTCGAAATCTCGTTGTAATTTCGTCACTTAGCGACGGAAATGACCCGCCGTGTAGACGGAATATTGAACATAAACATTTGAATACCACTCCGTGACAGTGTTTATATTTATTGATACGAATGAAAACTTAATGTTGCAAATGACTTATATATATACTACTTAGCAATTTGCACTGACCAAATATATTAACACCATCTTTCTTGCTTATATTCAACAACTGGTACAATTTATCAAATGGCTTCATTGCAATGGCCAAGCTGTGACCGACCACTTGTGTGCTGATATTTGCTTCGGCGTGAGACACCATTTGAGGTACTCTATTTTAGTTTTGTTTCAAATCGCATATTAGTATAAGCATATATATGGCATATTTATATGAAGAACGGAGATGGATGTACGAAGCGGGTGCCCATGGGGAATCATGTACCAATGATGTTTTCATCGCTGGGGTCAATAATTTTATTGGAGCAGCCGTCGCAAAAGGTTTTCTTGCCAGCGACAACTCAATCCGATGTCCATGTACAAAATGCAAGAACAAGCGATTCATCAATATAAGAATGATGGAAGCGCATTTGTACAAATACAGTTTCACACCAAATTACTTCAATTGGACCTTACACGGGGAAGATCTGGCAGAAATGCAGTACGTAAATAATACAGTCCCAACTCTACCCGAACCGACGACAAATTACCCAGTTTTTGGTAATGAAGAACAAATTTGGACTGACGAGGCCTTCCCAGAGATGGTTCCAGATATTGGCACAACAGATGATATTCCCGAGTCGTCGAACAATATTGAACATCAAACAGATAATTTCGAAGCAAACAGATTCTTCAATATGATAAATTCATGTGGGGAACCAGCTTACGAAGGTTGCACAACGGAGACGGAGCTTTCAATTAACATGAAAATGCTGGCAACAAAAGCTAACTACGGATTATCAGAAGGCGCATTTAACGCTGTTTGTGGAATGATGAAAAATCTAATTGGGGTGGAGAATAAGATCCCATCTTCATTCAAAGAGTCGAAAAAACTCGTATCCGATCTCGGAATGGGGTACCAAAGGATTGACGTTTGCGTAGGGGGGTGTATGATTTACTACGGTTGCGACGAAAGTTTGAAAGAATGTCGTTTCTGCAAGGAACGAAGATATCATCGTCCACGACGCACAGAAAGTTCTTCATCGTACCAACGAAATGCGAGGAGGCAAATGTTTTACTTGCCGATTATACCGCGTTTACGAAGACTTTTTTTATCTCAAAGCCTGGCTAAAGAAATGACCTGGCACGCTTTACCCAAAGCAGACGTGAATCGCATGCTACATCCTTCGGACGGAGAATCTTGGATGCAATTCGATCGGTGTCATCCTCATTTTGCATCGGACGCACGTACCGTAAGATTGGGATTATGCATTGATGGATTTAATCCATGGGGTATGTCCACAAAACAGTACTCCGTTTGGCCTGTCATGGTAACAACATACAACTTACCACCGTGGTTGTGCATGAAAACGAGATTCATTTGGTTAACTATACTAATCCCTGGTCCGTCAAGTCCAAAGAAGCGGTTGGACATATATCTAAGGCCTCTTATTGATGACTTGGTTCAACTTTGGAATGTTGGGGTCGACACGTACGATGCTAATCGCAGACAGACTTTTACGTTGAGGGCAGCGCTCATGTGGACTGTATCTGATTTCCCTGCCTATGCAATGTTGTCGGGGTGGTCAACGCAAGGGAAACTCGGCTGTCCCTACTGTATGGAGGACACGAAGACATTCGTGTTGAAAAATGGAAGAAAAGTATCTTATTTTGGCTGTCACAGACGATTTTTATCAGAAAATCATCCATATCGGGGTGATGCTAGGAATTTTTACAGAGATCGAACCGACTTTGATGGTCCAGTCCCATTTCGTTCTGGTCAAGCAGTTCATGACAGGGTTAGGAACTTAAAATATATATGGGAGCAGCATATGAATGAGGTTTGTGACGGCTTCGATGTCGAACACAACTGGACAAAGAAATCGATTTTTTGGGTACTACCTTACTGGGTGGACTTGAAGCTTAGACACAATCTAGACGTCATGCACATTGAAAAGAATTTTTTTGAGAATTTATTCAACACCATCATGGATGTTAAGGGGAAAACAAAAGATGACGGTGTGAAGTGTAGAAAAGATATCGGGTTGTACTGTCGAAGACCAGAATTGGAAATGAAAACTTGCCGGGGGCGTTTGGTAGCGAATAAGGCCAAATATCAGCTAACGCGAGAAGAACAGAAAAATGTACTTATTTGGGGTGAAGTCTCTGATGTTTCCTGATGGATTTTCATCGAATTTGGGGAACAAAGTAGATCTGAGTGCACTAAAAATAGTTGGTTACAAGTCACACGACGCACACGTATTTATAGAGCGACTCATGCCAATTGCTTTCAAGGGGTTTTTACCTAATAAGATCTGGGAAGCTGTATCCGAGTTGTGTACATTTTTCCGAGACATATGTGCATCTTCCCTGCACGTTGAGCGAATGGAACACTGGCAGAACAACATATCGGTGACACTGTGTAAACTGGAGTCCATATTTCCCCCTTCATTTTTCGACTCAATGGAACACCTACCAATCCATTTGGCTGATGAGGTTGTACTTGGTGGACCAGTACACTATCGTTGGATGTATCCGTTTGAGCGTTTCATATACCGTCTTAAACAATTGGGCCATAAGGGAAACAGAGCTGAGGTGGAAGCCAGTATTGTTAACGCATACATACAACTGGAGACTTCGTATTTGGGGTCCGACTACCTAGGTCCGGATTTAACAACAACCGAGCTAAGATACAAAAGAAACGAATTTGGGACATCAGATTTCGAGGACCCTCAGATTTCTATTTTCAATTACCCAGGAGTTGGTGGGAGCAAAAGTAAAAGGAGGGTATTGGACAACCGGGAATTTAAAAAAGCAACTCATTACATATTTAGCAACACCCCTGAACTTGAACAATATTTGGAATTATTTGAAACCGGCTTAAGACAAAGACGACCGCGACTTAATGATCAGCAAATATACGATGCCGTATTGACAGAATTCCCAGAATGGCTGCATTCTCATGTAAGTAGAATCAACTTACGGTTCGTTCCATTATTATGCGTATAAATTAAACTGTAGCACTTTTATGATTAAATTCTCTCCAGGTTTGGGAGCTTGGAGAAACTATAGGACTGCCACAATGGATTCACTACTTGTCCGCTGGATTCCAATCCGACGTTGCATGTTCGGCGACATACAAAGTTAACAACTACAAGTTTCACATTGAAAGCCACAGTGAAGGGAGGAACACGGTGAACAGTCATGTGTATGTGAAGGGAACGGAGGGTACACACTACTACGGGGTGATTGAAGAAATAATTCATATGAGATGTAGGAGCAACCATCGCCTGAAGGTTGTCTTGTTCAAGTGCCGTTGGTATGACCCTCAGTTTGTTAGGTCATACCCGTCTAACGGGGTTGTCATCGTGAACACTCATAGACCATACCCCCATTACGACCCATACATTCTTGCCCAGCAAGCTGTGCAAGTTTACTATGTTACATTTCCAGGATTAGCATCGCAAAATAATCAGGGGTGGGTAGCAATTTGTCCTGTGAAACCAACAAACGCAATCGACATGGAGGCGGCGAATGTTCCGTTCCAAGATGATGGTGAAATGGGAACTGAGATGCCTGTATTAGTCAACGATATTGGATCCGTAGGGGACCTTGCTGATGATGAGGTGAATGAGTACGACACCGAAGAAGAAGACAGGAACGACGAGCACGTAGATTTTAATCCGGATACCGAAGAAGAGTCTAACGAATCGTCGTGAAGCAAATGAAGCAATGAAAAATCAGACCAAACGGACATGCAAGTCGACCTAAGAAAAAATGTGTACAGAATGTTGTGCTTGTGTATCGAATAACAAGTCTGATCTTTAATTATATAACTCTGATCAATTTTATCTTAAGTCTGATCATTTATTTTTTCGCATTGCTATTCATTAATTCTATTTTAAGTATGACCATTCATATATGTTTTTAAGTCAGACATATTGTGGCTAGTCTGAGCATTCATTGTATTTTAAGTATGATTTAACCTAAGTTTCTCGGCCAACACTTCATGAACTTCTCGTGACTATGCACAATGGCAACACAAGAAGTTCATGAAGCGTTGTGCAGAGAAAATTAAGCAGTTTAAACAAATATCCGAAGGATTTTGGTGTCGTAGGTTTATTGGGTTTTACTCTCCCCTTACATAATCACTTGTGAATCCAAGTCAATGACATCGACCAATGTGGGGTATTAGAATATTGAAATTTCAAATTGTCGCAATGTGGGATATTAAAATTTCAAAGGTTCAAAAAATTAGGTAGGATATTAATATTCTTTTTTTTTGATGGGATATTAATATTCTTTAGTAATAATGTATACGACATGGTTAATAAAATGTGAATGGGAAAAAGATTATGTATGTGTAATCATCAATTTTGTTATTTTAAATAATGGAAAGGGCTGGAACGTTTTGTGTTATGTAATTTTCTGGAAAAATGATAAGTAAACAACGCTTAATATATGTACGCTGTGTAAAGTAACCATAAAACAGCGCTTCTGTAATAGACGATGTCATAATTCCATAAAAAAACAGCGCCTGTCTGAGTAGCGATGTAATAAGGTACAAAAAAATAGCGCTTCATAAATAGACGGTGTCATATGGGACATTTATCGCATCGCTTATACGTTAAGCGCCGTATGAAATAAGTAAAATTCAGCGCCTATATACAAAGGCGACGTAATATCAAAGTACATCAGCGCTTTGCAAAACAAGCGCTGTCATATTCATCTAAAAAAAATCCCCGCCCTATTCGCCCGCGTAGACGAGTTAAAAAGTTTTGGTTAAAATAGACTAAATAAATATTGTTTTGGACAAAGCGAATTGAAATTACATGCGCAATGTTTCCATTGTTGTGATTTGAAATAAATATTCATCGTCCGCCGTACGCCGCCGAGCTCGACAGCTGATTGTTGTGCCAATTGCATAAGCAACCTTGATAGCCCAGGTATGGGAAAACTACTCGTCTTCCTCTTGTGCGCTTCAGTTGAGTTCGTGCTTCTAGATTGTTCGGCTGCGGTTGTTTGTTTGTTCGAATCCAATTGGTATAAAAAGTGTGGCAAATGTTATGCGCGTGTGATTTCAGAAGCAAATTTGTTTGTTCGGCGTGTCTTAGTGTGTGTTTGTGTGTGAATTTCTGTACAAGAAATGTTCGAAACTGGTCGCCTGACAAATTGTGTTTATGTCCTCTGTGTTAGCTGTACGTGTTGTCATCATATGTTGATATCTGTTGATACAATCTGTTGGAACTTTCTGATAATGAAATGCCTGTAGCTCATCGTCCTTAGGTACCTTTGATACTATTCGGGTTAAATTAATATTTGTCATACACATACTCGAATGGCTGCTGTTTTGGTTGAAAATGTGGTTACAAGAAGAAGATACAACAATGTGTTCTATCTGTGATTTGAAATTACTAATTTAAATTTTATGGCAGGGTAAATGGCACCACTCAAGCGAAATGTACAGGGGAAAAGGAAAACCGTGGCTGGTAGAGGGTCAGCACAAACGTGGCTAACTGAAATACGCCAACCAAGACAGCTGAGTCAGGGTGATCAACATCAGCCATCAGCTGGGGAAAACAGTCAAAATCGAGATGCGTACAGACCTTCTGTTCCGGTACAGGATCATATCCCTGCGAGACAAGGGGGTGAGGAAAGGCAAAGTACACCATCGTCAACCGGGGACAGACGTCCAAGTCCAGACCTTTACAGGCCTTCTATGCATGTACCGGACCCTGCTGTGAATCCTATGGATGAAGACAGAGTCTTACCAGAAGTGGATGAGTACTCAATCGATGACCTGTTTCATATGGTGGGGGTGAACAGGGACGAGGATGCCGAAGAGAGGGCCTCACCTTCGGCATATGCTGACGATCATGATGACGGAATTCGGACAGATTTCGTTAGAGGAGGGACTTCGGCCGGTGGCGGAGTCAGTGAGGAGACTCCGTTGGGTTCAATGCCACATGATATTCGGCCTTGGATCACTCCAGCTGGGGATGACAAGTGAGTACTTTTATTGTACATAAATGTGTGCAGCTTGTTTATACTAACCATATTATAAATGTTACACCTTGTATTTTTTTCAGCTTTGACCCCCCTTCGGCTGTTAACAAAATCGGGCTTCAATGCATTGGACCTGGCTTTAAGATTGGTTGGACGACAGTGGAGACGTGTGATCCACAAGCTCCGGTGAAGTGGTTTCGACACTTCAAGGTAAAAGTGAAATTGTAGCAGTTGCATTATTTTTTGGATAATTTCGTTTTCGATTACATAGTTTTGTGATTCTATGTAATGTATATGTAGAGCTTGTACCGGTGGGATCCGATACACACCGACCAAATTGAGGCCAACTTTAGGAAAAAGGCGGCTAAGATTCTACAAGATTCGTGGAGAGGTTTGCGAACCGGGAAAACCAAAGGCCCGAAATGGTTGACCAAAGATCACATAGATGCGGGAAGAGCTCGATTTAATACGGACCCATCATTCATAGCCCGCAGTGAAAAGAACAAACAAACGTATGCTGCCAACCTTGCCAGATACGGCCCGAAATTGCACGCATTTGGGTCTAGACCGGCACACTTTCACCATGCGAAGATGGTAATAATTAAATTTTTACACTTAAATTTTTCACAATAAATTTATCATTAAATTGTTACACTAATAATTCAATTTTTACAGTTAAATTTTTTCACAACACATTATCATTAAATTTGCAGGAAAAGGACAATAAAAGACAAGTGTTGCTAACTGATATGTTTGACAAGAAATACAAGAGGCAGGATGGGACGTATCTGATACCCGACTGGGAGAACAAAAGGGTACACTTAACAAATTATATTTGTTTATTACAAAAGGGTACACTTAACAAATTATATTTGTTTATTACATTTGTTTATATCAGTGTAACTCAATAATATGTTTCTTATTGTATTTTTTTATTACATAGACTCACAATTTTGACAAAATATTTGTACGAATGT
The DNA here is from genome assembly GCA_033675395.1 of Rhodiola chrysanthemifolia. Lineage (NCBI taxonomy): Eukaryota > Viridiplantae > Streptophyta > Magnoliopsida > Saxifragales > Crassulaceae > Rhodiola > Rhodiola chrysanthemifolia. Next base: position 39,817,522 of record CM066204.1, read on the forward strand.
GCAGAAACAGCTTGCTGATGCTGAAGCTCTGGTCCTGAAGGATCGCGTTGCAGATGAAAGGGTACCAGATGAAAAGCTGGTAGAGGCCGCTGCAACTGTCATGGGAGTTCACCCAAGGTCGGGGATACCGTATCTGTATGGTCCTGCAGCAACATTAGTGTCGGAACAGTACTTTTCAACGGGCAGCCAGTCGTGTGCCAGCGTGCAAGGAGCAGTAAGGAGCCAATCATCGAACGATTACACTCAGGAGCTTGTGCCACGTTTAGAGCGCATAGAATCCCGACAGGAAGCTGATTTGAGGAGCATGCAACAACAACAGGAGTCCCTGAGAGAGAGCATGGACCAAATGATGCAAATGCAAGCTGCTATGATGAGGATGCTCAGTACTTCTGGATACCAGCCGCCCTCCAGTCGAAGCTCGGATGGAAACAACCATGATGGCCATCAGGAATCGAATGAAGACCGCAGAAATTAGGCATTTTAATTTTGTTTGATTCGAATTATTTTAATATAATTTCAAAATTCGAATTTTAATAGTTGATTTTGTTAAATCAAATTTAAATTAAATTTTGTTAAATTTTAATTTTTAATTAACAAAAGTCGAATTTAAATTTTGTTAAATTTTAATTTATAACAGACACAAGACGGTATGAAAATACGGATGTCGGAGTGAAGACGGGAACAATGACGGAACTACGAGTATCGTAATAACGACGGAATGTAGACGGAAAATAACGACGACGGAACGTAGATGAATTATTTCCGATAATATATATTGACGGAATTATGCCAGACAAATGACGGCAACGTGAGTACCGTAATATAGACGAAAGATTGACGGAATACCATATTCAAGGAATATAGACTGAAAGTTGACGGACAATGTTTTACGTAACTGTGACGGAAAATGTCGACGGAAAATGTTTTATGTAACTTTACCGGACATATGACGGAACATAAACGGAATAATTTGACGTCGCCTATATATGAAGGCGCCGTTATATTAATCCTAAGGCAGCGCCTAACGTAAAGCGATGTCTCAATACATATATTCAACGTCGCTTACACAGAAGCGCCGTTCAAAATGTCACGGAAAAATAACTGAAATACGACTGAATCAGATATCGTTAGTAGCGTAAAATAGACGAAAGCTTGACGGAATATATATCGAAGGAATATAGACTGAAAGTTGACGGAAAATACGTTAACGTAATAAGTTCGGAGTGTAGACGGAAATTTTTTACGTAACTGTGACGAAATATCAACGACACGCAGACGGAATTACACGTACCGGACATATGACGGAATAGAAACGGAAAGGCGACGGAATAATTGGACTGAATGTCGACGTAAAATATTTACCGTCGGGAAAATTTCCGACATCATCGTGGTTGAAGGAAAGTTGACGGAAATTCACGTTTTTCCGTCAACTTTCCGTCCCTTTTCCTGCGCATGCTTGAAGACGAAAATTATGGAAAAATTAGTAGTGAATGTGCGATAAAAGACTTAGGTTATTTCGAAATTTCTTCAGTCCGCCTACACTCCTCCGACTTCGATACGCTCCTCCGACTTCAATTCGTTTCTCGACGCCTCTCAGTCGCCTCCATCAGTATCCATCCAGTCGCACGTCTACACCTCCGTCGCCTCCATCGCAGATCTGCTCACCATTCAGTCGCACATATGCTCGCCATTCAGTCGCACATCTGCGACTCGCTCTCGGTTTCCATCGCCTTCGTCCTCTCAGGTTCACTCGCCTCGGCACCTGCCATTCCTCCACTCGCCTCCGATTCAGCAGGTTAGGGTTCTCAATTTCCGCCATGTCTCTTCCCGTTTTTAATTTTTTAGTATGTAATTGTTAGGATTATTTTTCAGTTGTATATCTGTAGTTTTTCTCCATCAAAATCAGTCATTGTATATTTCATTCAGTTTTGGCAATGTGATTGTTTGGATATATGAAGGTGTATTTATAGTAACATGTTATTGAATCGATGTGTTCTTAATTTCTAACTTGTGTTCGTTAACTACTTGTAGTCATTGTTAGTCGATTTGCAAGAGAAAGCTTCTCCCCGCCAACTTGAATTTGTTCGGTGAATCTTTTTTGGCTACTCGGCTTGGTTAGAGGTTTGTAATCCATTAATTGTGTTTTGAGTTTAATACGATCTCACAATCAAGTATATTCATTAGTTGTTGCTCTATCATCGTTGAATGATATATATAACTAATTGGATTCATATATGATAATATTTTTGTTTGAAAACATAGATTCAAGCGGGGGTACTTCTATACGATGGAAGTTGCATCTTCTTTATCCTCGCTACATAATTTCATAAGTTATTCTATTGTGTTAATTGTGTATAGTTTTAAGTAGACATTTTGTTTTTGTTTCTCTTTCATTATTGAATAATGTTAATAACTACTTGACTTTAAGTATATTAATTTAATTGACGTTCTTTTGTTTAGGGTTAACATTTGCGATCTACATCCTCTTCCCGTTGGTGGTTCTTTGCTTCTTCAATTCCTGGTATTTGATGGTTATCAATCTTTTTTATTTTCCGATTAACATGGAGTTTGAATTTATTTTTACTTGTTTAATAAATTTTTTTTGTTGTTTATAGCTCTAGACCGTACTTGTTGCAGACCCACCATTAAGGTTCTTCTTCGCGAGCTTTTATTCCAAGGTAAACATCACGATTAAACTAATTCATTACTTATGTTTCCATTCATTTTGGAAATTTGATTTTCTTTCTTAATTTACAAATTGTTGGAGTGATTGTAATTCACTCAAATGTGATTGTTTTTTGGTGTAAATAAGTAGTATATAACTAAGCTATATTTTTTTTTCATTTCTTATAAGTTTTTGAGTTATGCAATATGATAATGGTAATAATATCACATTTGATATAATCTTATTCTAACAATAATATTTACACGTTTCATGTAGTGGGTTGATAATGAATCGAGAGTGGGTGTCCGGTAATAGGTTGAGTGATGAGTACGAGAAAGGGATTATGGATTTTTGTACGTTTGCGTCGGCATATGCGTCTAGAAACAACATTGAACGTGTCTTTTGCCCGTGTATGAGTTGTTGGAATTACAAAAAGGTCAAACCGAAGAAGTTACGTAAACACCTTTTGTTAAAGGGGATTAACCCACAGTATGCGGTGTGGTATTTGCATGGGGAGGGTGAAAGCCAAAACTTTGAGCCTCCACCCGTAGAAAGCTTGCCGGAGGATAATGTTGATTGGGAAGAGGATAATCTAATTGAGATGGTTAACAACGTCGCTAATGACTTTGTTGATACGCCACATATTTTGGAGTCGTTGAGGAATGACTCCGAATTACCATTGTATGAAGAGTGTTCCAAATATACAAGGCTATCGGCAACGTTGAAGTTGTTCAATCTCAAAGCAAAAAATGGATGGAGCAACAAGAGTTTTACCGAATTATTGGCGCTTGTGAAAGACATGTTTCCTGAGGGGAACACCCTACCTAACCGTACTTACGAGGCTAAGAAGGTTATTGATCGGTTGTAATTTAGCGTCAATATTCGAATAGAATTCAAATACTATTGCTAGTCACGATTAATCAAAACAATTTATATTGACTCGGGAAACCCAAGGTCGTACCCAAAAGACAGGTGATTAAACTAATGGTGCTAACGATTAAATTCGGAAAGTCTAATGGTTTGGGGGGGATTGTTCCTCTTGAGAGGGTGATAGCAAGATTTTACTATCCAAATTAAAGGTTTGATCGAGAGAAAGGGTAAAAATCAATTCAAAGATGACTAGGGATCTAATTTTCCACCTAGACAATTATTGTGATAGTAAATGGGGATGCCAACGATGAAATCACATGCACATGTTTAGAATTTGGCTATTGCAACATTAATACCAAGTTCAACTCACGCTACAACTTAGTATAAAGAGGTTGCATCTCGCATAATGCCTCACACTCACGCTCTATTGGCATTATAGAATATGAATATCTAGTCTCACACTCACGCTCTATTGACTAGATGATCATACTCTTGTTAGGTCCGAGCCATTCTCATTAGAATAAAAGTGTCGCCATGTAACACAAAAACCCTAATGCTTCTTCATTTAGATCAATTGAAATCATGCTTTTCAACGCAAGTTACATCAAACATGAAATCAAGCATAATTGCTATTGAGGACTTCTCACAAACACCTTATAGGCAATTCGAAACATTAGGTTCAAATGAAGAAGAGTCATATGCAAATCATTCATCAATAGCATCCATAATATTTACAATATCACAAACATGTCTAAGGGGTCCATAGATCCCCAACCAAGGTCACTACTCACTCATGGTGAGATTACAATCAAAAACAACAATAGATGAGTAGAAAAACATGTAGATGATGGAGTTTAGGAATCTAGAACCAATATGGAGATTCGATACGAAGGATGATCCGATCCAAGTGTTGTTGATGACTCTAGAAAATCTGGCTTCTTCTCCAAGCTAACTTCTCCCAAAATTCCCAGCAAAATCCCAGAAGTCCCAGCTCCCGCTGAAAAAAAACCCTAGCTTCCTATTTATACTTTTCCGTAAAAACCCAAACTTTACGACGCCATGCGCTCGCATGATCAGTTCATGCGCTCGCATGACTGCCTGAAAGTTCGGTCTGTGCGATCGTGGCTGGAGATGATGCGCTCGCATGCTATTCTTATGCGACTGGTTAGGCTCATGCGTTCGCATGAAATGACCTTATGCGAACGCATGCTCTCGGACAAGGTTGATCATTCTTCGAGCTCGCATGATACTTCATGTGACCGCATGACTAATCCATGCGTCTGGTTTTCCTTGTGCGATCGCATGATCTGTTTATGCGATCGCATGGTCCTTTTGTGCGATCGCATGAGTTTCACATGCGTCTGGTCTGGTGTGCGAGCTCTGGGGAGCCTTTCATGCGATCGCACGAATAATCCATGCGTCTGGTGGTCCATGCGAGCGCATGATCCCATCATGCGAGCGCATGCCTTTGAGGAATTTTGTGCTCCGACTTCCATTTTGCTCTTTTTTTCGCTCCAGAGTGCTCGGTTTGCTCCAGAATCACTGCTCACTTGTGTTCTCAGCTAAATCTCTGTAATCGGCCTGAAATGAACCACAAAGCATCAAATAGCAAGTGAAATCGTAGAGGAATGATCGAAACAATAAGCGTAGAGGTTGCCTAAAATGCATATATTCTAGTGCTATCAAATCACCCCACACTTAACGTTTGATCGTCCCGAGCAAACTAATCATATAGGTCATCAACAAAATTGCAATTCAACTACTCAGGATCTGTTCAAAAGGGACTCCATACGGTTACTAAAAATAACCAGAAAAATACTAAGAAGCAAATACTACTTTTGATAAACCACTTTCGTAGGTGACACGAGTGCATTTAGCGAATGCACCAAGCCTTTAAACCCCTAGGCTACCCTAGTGGAGGAGTTGTAGTCTCCTGAGAGTTTTCAGACACGGGAATACTCACAAATCCCACAGAGAGAACAATCATCCAATAAGGCATTTTTAGTTCACAATTGTCAAAGTACTAGATACGTGCATTTCAACCACTACATGAAACCTCTTCAAATCCTTATGAAAATTCATGAATTAAGACATTCAAGCAAATCAAAGCATAGACTAATAAATCTTTAATCAAGGATTCTAGTCATTCTCTATGTTAGTGACTTCAAGAAAATAATCTAATAGTCGCAAAGAAATCTTGTTGGATCACTCACAAATGCTAGCAAGGAGGCTAGTCCATTGGCTCGTGAGCTTTGAACTCATTCTCAAGCCTAGGACGCAAAGGTCACTTAGTCATAAGAGAAGAGGAGTTCCAACATTAAAGCTTTTATATACACTTGCAAATCATATCATACCTAAGTATAAAAGAATACGAGGTTCGTCCCTTAGTGAATTCTTGCTAGGAAGTATCAATTGTCTCATTGGTTTTCATGCTAGAGAATGGTGGAATAGCCGATTGTCAAGTCTAAGTGCTTCTTATTTTCTTTTCTTTTTTCTTTCAAATGACCTTTGGCCTACCAATGCTTTCGAGGGGGAACTTTTCTTCCTAACCCCCGGCATTTGTATATTTTGATCGAAACTTCTCGTGTACCTCGAGAGAGTTTTTAGTCGGGGCTTTGCCCTCTTTTGACCATAAGAATGAAGTATATATATATATATATATATATATATATATATATATATATATATTGGGGCCTATGTTTCTCCCTCTTTTGACTCCACACTTAGAACTTTGACAAAGGCTAAGCATTAAAAATGGAGCATGACAAACCAACAAGACAAATCCACAAGATAAGCAAGGTCACTAAGGTCACCTAAAGGCAATCATGGCATGCAAGGGTTTCAAAGTTATAAATAACGATTTTATGCTTTCAAAGATCAACCCTTTAGTCTCAACGAGAAAAAGCTTAGAATAAAAGATAAAGAAGTGCTAGTAAAAGCTTTGATCCTCAAGAATGAAAGTCAACAATCCAATCCATGAGTCATCTAAAGGATCAGTTAAGTGAAATCATGCACGACTAGTTGAATTTAGAGATGAAATTTTTTCAAAAATGTAGCCTTGCCTAGACTTTTTTCATTAACATTTCAAATTTTTGGATGAATTGTGCAGTAGTGCAGGTGTTTTTCCTTAAACATAAGTTGATTGGATTTTAAACATGAAGGCATATTAAGCAAGCACAAACATCTCATGTAGTCAAGACAATGTCAGACATAGACCACCCCACACTTAGCGATTGCTTAGTCCCTAAGCAATGAATAGAGTGAAAAGTAAAGAGAGGGTTAAGAGAAACTTCACTCGTTTGGAGGTAGCTCTTTCAAGATATGAGATGTTGGTTGCTTTTCGAGTTGAGCTTGCTCGAAGATTCGCTTGATGATTCCCCTTTCTCTTCTTTAAGGTACGAAACTGAAAATGAGAATGTTAAGCACATAAGTAGGGAAACATCATCGTAAATATGTCAATATTATGCATGTTAGGATTTTATGCGATCGCATGAATAGGTCATGCGCTCGCATGACAAAGCAGTCGCATTGAAAATTCATGCGAGCGCATGAATCTTGTGCAACCTTGACAAAAACTGACTTTATGAATTGGTTCGCACTATGATGCTCATACAATTTTCAAAATGCATCAAGAATGTAACATGAATAATTGAAATGATCAAAAATGTATGCATTAAGAAATTATCATCAAAAGATCCAAAATGTATCAACAATCATCATAGAGAAACCATAAATACCAAGCATATAGAAATGCTAATCATAGGCTCTCATCTAGGTCAAATGTGCCTGTCTCATCGGGGGTGGAAGGAATGCTAGGAGGGTCGTCGACTCTAGGGGCACTCCGAGGAGCAATCACATAATCTCCCGCGCTCTCCGCGTCGTCTGCATCATCTGCACTCGGAGCACGTGGGGCCTCACCCTCCTTCTCCTTGCCTTTAGCGGTAGGATCCACAGGCGGAGATGGAGGTGGGGGTGATCTGGGCACGAACGGGGACCTCGGGGGCAAACCAACGCTGGAAGCGATCCCCATGTGAGCGGCTATGGTGAGCAAGGTCCTCTCCTGCCACTGATTGTGCTGCGTGACGTAGGAGGCTAGACTGTCCAAGCGCGACAGAATCAGCGCGGAGCTCGGGTCAGCAGGGGGAGAAGGTGGCACGGCGCGAGAGGAGGAAGGCGCATCGGGGTGTAAATACCCGTCAATCTCATCGTCGATATTCATATCATCATCCCTCTCAGCCTCAACTCTTTCCTCAGCATTATTAAACTTCAGCCCCTTACCCAAAATGCGCATACTCTGCATTTTCTTCAATGTGAGGGTCAACTTCGCACTCTTCCTTCTTCCGAATTTATAATTAAGCTTCTTCGCTACCCTTGTCACGAACGAACCGCCTCCCAACCCTCTGTTTCTTGCGGATACAATCTGACAGTCCTTAAACTCCCTAGTGAGGCACCACAACCAATCCACCTTTTCCCCCCTCTCTATCATGAGCATAATCATCATCTCTTCCTTTGTCACAAGCCTACCGTAGCTAGTGCGAACGAACACTATGCCAGCTAAGAATTTGTGGATGAGACTCCACTTGAGCACACGAATGCTAGTAGACTTGTGTTGGTCCTCACTACGATAATCTAACCCCGTAATCCTTTTCCAAAATGTATGAACCTCATCATCGTCAATAGCAGGGATAGAACCATCCCTAGGCATCCTGAACCAGTCACACAATACTTCGGCATCTACTTCCCACTGATTTTCACCCATAAAGAATCTCCAGCATTTCACTCTATTCTTCTCCCCATCCTCCCCACATTTATACACCGCACTAAATGAGCTCAAAAATTCCATAGTGGCTTCATGATATGATCCCGGATCATCTCTAAATATAAAACTTAGACCACTGTTGCCAAGTAAATTCCTAACGTCCTCCAATACCTCTAACGTTCTCAAACTATCAATATCGGGAAATAGGAGGGGGATTGGCCACTTACCACTGTCAGATAGTGTAGTGTGTAGGGCGGCATCCTCTGGGAAGCGGAATCTGACCGGGCCATCAAGCTCGTACGCTTTGGCCTTGGTGAAGATGCTGTCGTCATTGGCTCGGGGCGATGGTGGAGGCGAATCCTTCTCCAAATCACCGTCGGCTCTGCTAACCGAACTTGACGCCATGATGAACCTCGTAGGATCCACCGAGGTGCGCCCATAATGCCTCCCCGTAGAGTCGGATTTTACGTGTAAAATCACGACTTCCTTGCCATTTTTCCCCTTTTTCTTGGAAATTGGCGGCTTGGCAACACTCAATTTTTTTGATGGATCCTTGGATGGAGGTTGGGAAGAGGGTTTTTTGACTCTAGCCATACTCGATTTTGGGAAGGATTTGAGGATTTGGGGAATTTTTGGGAGATATAGGGTTTTCGGGGTGAGTGAGATCGGACGGCGAGGGAGGTGGATTTGACGGTTGGAAGTGGTCGGATGGGGGTGGCGAGGACTGGCGGAAGCAGGCGGCGACCGGACGGAGGTTGGATCGAGCGGAGGCGACGGAGGAGCAGACGGGTTCGACTTTTTAGGGCTTGAAGAGAATTTAGAAAATTGGAAATTTGTATTTATAGTGTAAGGTTCGTGCGAGCGCACAACTGAGAATTTGCGAGGTTTTCAAAGGGACATGCGAGCGCACACTGTGGGTTGTGCGGGCGCACAAATAAAAACAGTCGCACAACAATTTCGTGCGAGCGCATGAAATCTGTGCGAGCTTGACTTTGAGAAGGAATGAATGTTGTGCGAACGCATGAAATATTGTGTGCGAGCGCACTTGAGAAAACAGACGCACAACTTTTTCATGCGAGTGCATGAAAGTTGTGCGAGCTTGAAGAACGAGGAATTGACCTGGCATGCGACCGCACAATAGGTTTGTGCGAGCGCATGAAACTGGACAGAGGTATGAAAATTTTGTGATAAAGGAGTTCTCGGTAGGAGATAAAGTTTTGCTATTCAACTCTAGGTACAAGTTATTTCCCGGGAAGTTCAAGTCTAGGTGGTTTGGACCATACAAATTCATAAGGTTTTCGAGGATGGCCACCTAGAGCTGGTTGGTAACGAAGGAAATATATTCAAGGCAAATGGGCAAAGGGTTAAAATTTATCATGCTTGGCCAATAGAATCCCGACTGAAGAATTTTTGACGTTGTCTTTGAGGCCGAACCATGTCCACCATAAGAGGAAGAATGACAACAAGCTATGACTTCCTTGAAGTCTTCCTTGGGCACACATGTTCTATATATCCCATCCGAGCATAGCTTGTAGAGGAATGGGTCATCCCAATAATATCTCGAGACATCATGCAGAAATTTGCTCTTCTGATTATAGCTAAGGCCTTCAGGAATGATGTTGCACGTCAAATAGTTCACAAAATCTGCATACCAAGGGGCATTATCTTCGGCACTCATTAAATATTCCCCAACGAAAGAGTCTTGGATGGGCGCCGAGAACCATTTCGAATCATATAGCTCTACTCTCGAAAGGTGATCCGCCACTACATTTTCTACTCCTTTCTTGTCCCGAATTTCAATGTCAAACTCTTGTAGGAGGAGGACCCATCGGATAAGCCTTGGCTTAGCATCTTTCTTCGCCATTAGGTACTTGATAGCGGCATGGTCCGTGTAGACGATAGTCTTTGTTGCAACAAGATAAGGCCTGAACTTTTCGAAGGCGTAGACTACCGCTAATAACTCTTTCTCTGTGGTAGTATAATTCATCTGGGCACTATCGAGCACCTTGCTCACGTAGTATATTACATGAAGCTTCTTCTCGACCCGTTGTCCCAAAACTGCCCCAATTGCGTAGTCGCTTGCATCGCACATTAGCTCAAATGGGAGATCCCAATTTGGAGGTTGCACAATAGGTGCCGATACAAGGTTCTTTTTCAATTTTTCAAATGCCTCGAGGCACCCTTCATCAAAACTGAATTCCACATCGTTGCAAAGGAGATGAGTCAACGGCCTTGCGATTTTTGAGAAATCCTTGATAAACCGGCGGTAAAAACCGGCGTGGCCTAGAAAACTCTTTATTCCCTTTTGGTTTTTCGGTGGAGGAAGTTGCTCAATAACCTGAATTTTTGCTTTATCAACTTCTACTCCTCTCTTAGAGACCAAATGCCCTAGTACAATTCCCTCTTGCACCATAAAATGGCACTTCTCCCAATTGAGCACCAAATTTGTCTCGATGCACCTAGCAAGAACACTAGAGAGATTAGCCAAACAATCATCAAAAGAGGATCCATGGATAGAAAAATCGTCCATGAAAACCTCAATGCACTTCTCAATATAGTCGCTAAAGATGGACATCATACAACGTTGAAAAGTCCCCGGTGCATTACACAAACCAAAAGGCATACGCCTAAACGCAAAAGTTCCATATGGGCATGTGAAAGTGGTTTTTCCTTGATCATTTGGCAATATAGGAATTTGGTAAAAACCACTATATCCATCTAAGAAGCAAAAATAATCATGCCCCGCAAGCCTTTCAAGCATTTGATCTATAAACGGAATAGGAAAGTGATCCTTTTTTGTTGCCTTATTTAATTTCCGATAGTCAATGCACATTCTCCACCCATTCACGGTTCTCGTGGGGACTAATTCTCCTTTTGCATTTTGAACTACCGTGAGCCCTCCCTTCTTAGGGACGACATGGATGGGACTTACCCATTCCGAGTCTGGAACGGAGTAAATGATGCCCGCATCTCTAAGCTTGGTGATTTCTTTAAAAACCACCTCGCTTAGTTTAGGATTCAATCTCCTCAACATTTCCCTAGAAGGTTTCACATCATCATCTAGATTAATTCTATGCATGCAAAGAGAAGGGCTAATCCCCGTTATATCATCAATGGAATATCCTAAGGCTTTTTTATTAGCCTTCAACACATGCACTAGCTTGGACGTCTCATCCTCATTCAATGTAGCACCAACTATCACGGGAAATGCAGCATTGGACCCAAGGAATTCATACCTTAGATTCGAAGGTAGAGGTTTTAACTCTCCTTCGAATTCCTTACCTCTTGGCACCGGGTCTTCCTTAATTTCGTAATCATTCGACCCTTGCTCACCTTCATCTAGAGTAATGTCGCCCATATCCTCATCTTCCATATTCATTAGAGAGGCAAAAAGTGTACTAGAGTCGTCTAAGTCCATAACTTCACTTTCAAAAGACGTTAGCCCGAAAGTTTCACAAGAAATATCAAGCATATTGCACTCAAAGGATGAAGTAGGGGCCTTCATAGCATTTTTCAGAAAAAATTTCAGTTTTTCATTCCCTATTTTCAATTCAATGGACCCTTCACCACATTTAATAACCGCTTCAACGGTATTTAGAAAAGGTCTCCCTAAGATGACGGGCGTCTCTTGTTCACTATCCATATCTAAAACATAGAAGTCCACGGGGATGAAAAATTTCCCAACTTTGATAGGCACATCCCTTAGGACTCCACTAGGGACTCTAGAACTCCTATCGGCTAGCCTCAAAGAAATAGTGGTGGGATGGAGCTCACCCATATCAATTTTCTCATACAATGAATATGGAATCAAAGAAATACTAGCTCCTAGATCACATAAAGCTCTATCAATTTCAATTTTTCCTATGGAGATAGGAATAGAGAATGATCCTTGGTCTTGCATTTTTCTAGGCATACGACTTTGCACAATTGCACTACATTCGGCATTCAAAGCTACCATGCTAGACTCTTCAATCACTCTACGGTTTGACACAATATCCTTCAAAAATTTAGCACAAGTGGGATTTTGAGTGATTACCTCATGGAATGGGAGTGTGACGTACAACTTCTTTAGCATCTCAACAAACCTTTGAAAGTGAGCATCAAGCTTGCTTTTGTTTAGCCTTTGAGGGAAAGGAACCATCAGATATTCTCTTTTGCGGAGGCTCATAATTTCTAGTGATAGGACTAGCATTTTGATTGTAATTCCTTTGTTGATTTACAAAATGCGCCTCTTCATAACCATCATCATCGTCCTCATATTTCCCTTCAGGACAATTCTTGGTAGAATGTCTCGTGCTAGCACATAAGAAACATGATTGTTGCGCCGAGACTTTTTCTTTTTCAGCTTTAGCCTTCGTTGCCTCAACGGCGTTCACCATACTTATCATATTCTCAACTTCTTCATTTCAGAATTCGAGGAGTCATCTCTTGACTTAGCCATCTTTTTGTGGTCCACTCCTTGATATCTATCGGAGTTGATAGCAATTTTATCCACAACCTTGAAACCTTGGCTAGCCGGTAGTTCCATTATAGCTCCTCCACTAGCCGTGTCCATCTGATTTTTAGCCTCCTTACTCATCCCCAAATAGAAGTAACCCATTAGATCGGCCTTTCTAAAGTTGTGGTGAGGACACTCCCTCAAATAGTGTTTAAACCGATCGTAGGCTTGGTGGAAGAGTTCGTTGTCCCTTTGAGAGAATGTCAGAATAAAGTTCGTAAACTTCTTGGTTCTAGAAGGAGGGTAGAACTTGTTCAGAAAAGCGGTGGCTAAATGGTCCCAAGTGCGAAAAGTCCCCGGATCATGATTTTGTAGCCACTCCTTGGCATCTCCATATAGCGACGAAGGAAATAATTTCAAGTAGACATATTCAACGGGTGTATTCCTTGGCTTATAGGTCCGGCAATATTCTTGAAAACTTGCTAGATGAGTAGACGGGTTGCCGACCCCTTGAAATTGATCATTTGTAACCATGTGCACTAAAGATGACTTCACATCGAAATCGAAAGCGTCTTCATCGGGAGGCATAATAACTGAACCATTTCCCTCGAGGGTGGGAGTCATGTAATCTCCTATGGGCCTTTCATCATTCTCATCGTCATACCTCCAATTTCTGTTATTTCTCGGTGGAGCGGGGGGATCTTGTAAAGGATTTTGATCATTAGGGTTATTCTGACGAGCGGGAGGATCTACCACATCTTCCATTCTAAATCTGGGCGGTGTGTAATGTATCGGACTTAGGAGAGGAGGTGGACGAGGTCTCGGACCTTGGAAAGCAGGAGAAATAGGAGCAAGAGGCAGAGGATTCTTTCGAGGTCTCCCTCTCCCTTTCTTAGCGGTTGGGTGAGAAGGGTGAGAAGTGCTTGACGTTGGTTGCTCTATATGCTTTTGACCCTTGGATCTTAGGATCATTCAAATGCCTGCAAGAACAACGGAGATTCTTAGCAATGAAAGGCAAGAGAATTAAACACGATTTAAGCACAAAACAAGCAATAACTGTCGAGTAATGGAAGAGTAGACAAACTAAATTATTTATAGCACCTAGTTAATTAACCTATCCCCGGCAACGGCGCCATTTGATCGGTTGTAATTTAGCGTCAATATTCGAATAGAATTCAAATACTATTGCTAGTCACGATTAATCAAAACAATTTATATTGACTCGGGAAACCCAAGGTCGTACCCAAAAGACAGGTGATTAAACTAATGGTGCTAACGATTAAATTCGGAAAGTCTAATGGTTTGGGGGGGATTGTTCCTCTTGAGAGGGTGATAGCAAGATTTTACTATCCAAATTAAAGGTTTGATCGAGAGAAAGGGTAAAAATCAATTCAAAGATGACTAGGGATCTAATTTTCCACCTAGACAATTATTGTGATAGTAAATGGGGATGCCAACGATGAAATCACATGCACATGTTTAGAATTTGGCTATTGCAACATTAATACCAAGTTCAACTCACGCTACAACTTAGTATAAAGAGGTTGCATCTCGCATAATGCCTCACACTCACGCTCTATTGGCATTATAGAATATGAATATCTAGTCTCACACTCACGCTCTATTGACTAGATGATCATACTCTTGTTAGGTCCGAGCCATTCTCATTAGAATAAAAGTGTCGCCATGTAACACAAAAACCCTAATGCTTCTTCATTTAGATCAATTGAAATCATGCTTTTCAACGCAAGTTACATCAAACATGAAATCAAGCATAATTGCTATTGAGGACTTCTCACAAACACCTTATAGGCAATTCGAAACATTAGGTTCAAATGAAGAAGAGTCATATGCAAATCATTCATCAATAGCATCCATAATATTTACAATATCACAAACATGTCTAAGGGGTCCATAGATCCCCAACCAAGGTCACTACTCACTCATGGTGAGATTACAATCAAAAACAACAATAGATGAGTAGAAAAACATGTAGATGATGGAGTTTAGGAATCTAGAACCAATATGGAGATTCGATACGAAGGATGATCCGATCCAAGTGTTGTTGATGACTCTAGAAAATCTGGCTTCTTCTCCAAGCTAACTTCTCCCAAAATTCCCAGCAAAATCCCAGAAGTCCCAGCTCCCGCTGAAAAAAAACCCTAGCTTCCTATTTATACTTTTCCGTAAAAACCCAAACTTTACGACGCCATGCGCTCGCATGATCAGTTCATGCGCTCGCATGACTGCCTGAAAGTTCGGTCTGTGCGATCGTGGCTGGAGATGATGCGCTCGCATGCTATTCTTATGCGACTGGTTAGGCTCATGCGTTCGCATGAAATGACCTTATGCGAACGCATGCTCTCGGACAAGGTTGATCATTCTTCGAGCTCGCATGATACTTCATGCGACCGCATGAATAATCCATGCGTCTGGTTTTCCTTGTGCGATCGCATGATCTGTTTATGCGATCGCATGGTCCTTTTGTGCGATCGCATGAGTTTCACATGCGTCTGGTCTGGTGTGCGAGCTCTGGGGAGCCTTTCATGCGATCGCACGAATAATCCATGCGTCTGGTGGTCCATGCGAGCGCATGATCCCATCATGCGAGCGCATGCCTTTGAGGAATTTTGTGCTCCGACTTCCATTTTGCTCTTTTTTTCGCTCCAGAGTGCTCGGTGTGCTCCAGAATCACTGCTCACTTGTGTTCTCAGATAAATCTCTGTAATCGGCCTGAAATGAACCACAAAGCATCAAATAGCAAGTGAAATCGTAGAGGAATGATCGAAACAATAAGCGTAGAGGTTGCCTAAAATGCATATATTCTAGTGCTATCAGTTATGTGTCCCATGGGCCTCGAGTACGAGAAAATACATGCATGTCCCAATGATTGTATCTTGTATCGAAATGCCTACAGTGATTTGAAAGAATGTCCAGTGTGCAAGGCTTCTCGCTACAAGTTAAACAAAGAACCGAAAGGTAAATCTAAAGGCACTCCTTCGAAAGTACTACGGTATCTCCCACCGATCCCCAAGTTTCAGAGATTATTTACCGACACGGAAGATTCCAATAATATGCGCTGGCATGCTGAGAAACGTGTTGCTGATACGAAAATGCGTCATCCTGTCGATTCACTGCAATGGGCTAAAGTAAACAACACATTCCCAGAGTTTGGAGCAGAGTCTAGAAATTTACGGCTTGGATGTTATGCGTCATTTTCCCGAGACAACATAAGGTTCTTTTGCTTGATTCATCTACAGAAGAGAAGGATATACGCGCTGATGCAAAAGAGTTGGTGGACATGTAAGTTTGGAAATTACTTTTATCTTATAACTTGTATTGAAAGTCACTAATAATTATATTATTGTGTTTGTTTTAGGGAATGAGATCGATACTACCAAGGATGTGTACCGAGGAGTACATGTAGAGTAGAGTGGAAGAAAGTTTTGGTATTCACAAATATCTGGACATTTTTATTAAATATATTTTTTCATTTATAAAGTATGTTAACTGTGATTATTTGGTATCGTGCAGTGTCCAAGACAACCACCTAGCTTTTTTGTGGTTATTATGTCCTTCATTATATTAAGGACATTATCGCATTTGTACGGGCTAATAATGGTGCGGAGGTTGAAGACATAGCCCAAGTGAGCTTTTTAGAGATATATATACATATATATGTTATTCATTTAACTGTTTATTACTTGTTGATTGTTGATTTAGTTCGCTTTTTTCACTCTTTAATTGTTGATTTACCTTTTTAGACGTTAATCGTTGATTTAGCTTTTTAAGGCTTAATCGTTTTCACTCTTTAATTGTTGACTTAGTTCTCTTGTTTTTTTATAGTACTGTTTTCCTAATGGAGCAGAGGCATACGACGTCGACAAGATTCTTGGAGTTCGGGATGAAATCGCCAACTACCTACGTGAATATGTGACCACTCATCCTACACTACTATAGGACATTAACTTAGAAAACATTTGTTATGTGATGTTTTGTGGCGTATTTGTGCCAAAGAGACAAATATATGTGTATGAATGATATTGTATGTTGCAAATTCAGTGAAACAATGTTTAGCATGTAAATTGTTTTGTATTTGAAAGTTGGAACAGCAGGGTTCATTATTGATGTTTAATTTCAGGTGGATTTGAGCTTTTGAAAAGCTAAATCTGCCATTTTTTTTGAACATTATGCATCGGTTTTCGAAGAAACCGTTGCATAATGTCTGGTCGGGTTTGGTCATTATGCATCGATTTTCCCTATACCGATGCATAATGTTAAGATCTTATGCAACGGTTCTCTGTAAAACCGTTGCATAATGTATGGACATTATGCATCGGTTCAAGTAAAAACCGATGCATAATGTTCAGACATTATGCAACGGTTTTTTATGAACCGATGCATAATGTATGGACATTATGCAACCCTTCATTATGCATCGGATCCAAAACCGATGCATAATATATAAAAAAAACCGATGCATAACCCTTGATCTGTTGTAGTGTAGGCTGGTGGAATGCTACGCGTAGATGATTCTGCTCCCTTGGCTGTCTCGTGGTGGTGGGACGAACGGGACTTGGACTCTTGTGCTGGACGTCTTGCTTGCGGGACTCTTGGTCTTTTTGGTGGTGGAGCTTATTGTACGGCAGTGGCTGGCTTGCGGTTCCGGTCCTTGTTAGTCTTAGTGTAGTTTAGGTTTGTTTTAGGGTTGTTTAGGTTAGCTTAGTTTTAGTTTTAGTTTAGTCTTAGTTTTAGCTTAGTTTATCTCAGCTGGTTTTTCAGTCTGAGCTGTTTTGTCTCAGCCGGGTTCGGTGTGAGTTTTTTTAGTTTTTTAGTCTTGTAGTTTCAGGAGGCTATCTCCTGTTACTTCCAAAAGGGTACGACTGTTCGTCATTGGGGCCTGGGTCCCTTAGTGTCGACCACCGAGATCGGTCGGCCAAGCGTTTCAACTGTTTAGTCGTACCCTTTCTTTGTACGAGTGCTCCCTCTGGGGCATCTTTGAATGAATTAATGAATGTCCTATCAAAAAAATTTTTATCATGACAACAAAATATTTTAATCAAAATTATATTTTATTCTTAAAATTGTTTTTACAAACCAATGGGAGCCTCACAGGTTAGGGTTGAAATGAGAATAGAGATACTTATTTGGGGTATAAATGATAAACATATACTTGCAGAGGCTGATTTACAATTTAGAAAATTTCCTGTCCGCCTGTCCTGACCCAAGTAAGGAGCAGATGCCTTTTTTCACATTTCAACGCTGACCACATTGAGAACGAGATCAGCGATCGACCAAAGGGAGCTCTCCTTCTTCTACGTCTTCCAGATCTCGATTTTCAACCTCCGTCAAATGGCGTTCACCGAATCCTCTCGCAATTCCCTCATCCCGAGCTACCTCTACTCCGCCTCATCCGCCTCCGCGTTTGACAAAATGACCAACGCAAGGTCTGCTCTCGCTTCGCCAACTCCCGCCGCGTCCGGCATCGCCGGAGCTGCGAGAAGGAGCTTTGTTGTTGCTGCGCCGAGCGAGCCTGGGAAGATCGCTATGTACTCGCCGGCTTTCTACGCTGCTTGTACTGCTGGAGGTATTCTTAGCTGTGGATTGACGCACATGGCCGTTACTCCTCTCGATCTCGTCAAGTGTAATATGCAGGTGAGCCTTCTCCAGATCTGTTGTTTGTTGATCTGTTTTCATTTTAGTTTATTTATTCTACTTTGATGAATGTTGTGAAGAATAAGTGTGTATGATATATGCAGATTCGATCTGCCAACTGCATGTTTAGAAATGTGATCTGATAATATGCTGTAGATAAGTTTGTTGAGAAAGTCTAGAGAAAGGAAATGAGCTATGATCGATGGATGTTTTGTTAGTCTACGAAACATGTCAAATGAGCAGCTTCTAATAGCTTAAGTCGCTGTTGATCACTGATTGTAGTTCAGTTTACGTCCTTACCTGTATGATAATTGAATTTTTGGAGATTAGATCATGTGTCTTCTTACAGACCTCTCGTCTGTTTGTTATTTAGTTTTTGTCAGGAGCCTCTTGGTGAAGTTATTGGTTGTTTGGGAAG
This sequence comes from Rhodiola chrysanthemifolia, assembly GCA_033675395.1. Taxonomy (NCBI): domain Eukaryota; kingdom Viridiplantae; phylum Streptophyta; class Magnoliopsida; order Saxifragales; family Crassulaceae; genus Rhodiola; species Rhodiola chrysanthemifolia. The sequence goes on from CM066204.1 coordinate 39,836,327, forward strand.
CTGCTGATTTAGTACCTTCAAATTATTTCCATCTGAACTTTGTTATTTGTAACCTAATTAATTTTCTAGATGAGAATTGTACCTACGAGTCGGTTCAATTGATAGTGTTTACAAAGTAGTACTTAGAGACATTTTTTGGAATTTAATAAGGTTTTTTTTACTAGATTAGTAAGTTAATATGTAAGAGCATATAATTGATACCTGTAACTGGAATAAATTGTACTATTGTAGATTGATCCAGCTAAGTACAAGAGTATCGGTTCGGGTTTCGGGATACTATTGAAGGAGCAGGGCATCAAAGGTTTTTTCAAGGGTTGGGTGCCTACTCTACTTGGTTACAGTGCCCAAGGGGCTTGCAAGTTTGGCTTCTATGAGTTCTTCAAGAAATACTACTCTGACATCGCTGGACCTGAGTTTGCTGCGAAGTACAAGACTTTGATCTACCTTGCCGGTTCTGCATCAGCTGAGGTGATTGCTGATGTTGCTCTTTGCCCAATGGAGGCAGTGAAGGTCCGTGTCCAGACCCAGCCTGGATTTGCGCGAGGTCTATCTGATGGGCTCCCAAAGTTTGTTCGAACCGATGGTGTACTTGGGTATGTAGCATGATAAAGTCCGCAAGTTAGCATCTGTTGTTGTATTGCTTCCTGACAGTTATTTTGTTTTGTAGGTTATACAAGGGACTTGTACCTCTTTGGGGAAGACAGATTCCGTGTAAGTTGAAACACTTATTCTCCCCCACTTTTGGTTTTCCCGTTCCATTTCTCTTTAACTTGTTGCTTTTGCATTTCTAGCTACATGCAAAAGTATCATTTTTTGGTTTGTTGCCATACCATTTTCGCAATTCTTGTACAATTTTTTTCATCATTTTCCTTTCTGTTTTATATGTTTCAAATTAGAGTGCTCGTTCTTGATCAAGATGCATTTTCTTTTGTAAAAGGACACCTATTGATATAGATTTCAGAAAAGGTAGAAGAGATGTGTCATTTTTAGTGAAAGATGTACTTATTGAATCAAATAGCTCGTATATAATGCTTAAAAATGCTGAATCTCTTTTTTCTTGTCATTACATTTTTCCGTTCTTAACATTTGTGATCCTTTTGGTGAATTCCCAATATATCAGTTCTAACCGATGAAACTGGAACAGTTTAAGTTACTACGTCCGGCTAGTGGGATTCAGTGGATGAAAGATCATTCGTGCAGTTACACTTCTCACTTCTGATCATGTATAATATTATTCCACAGGGAGATCAAATGCTCTTGTGATGTCATATAGATCTATCTCAAGGCTAGTGGAGATGTCTAGTGATATAGGATGTAGTAAATACACTGCACATTACTTAGAAAGTGAATAAGCTTCATGATGATAGTATTAGGTAATTGGTGGAGTCGGCATGTATGGATGTGATGCTTTAATTATTAAGGAGACTAATGGTTTAGCGCTTTGGCAGATACTATGATGAAGTTTGCATCCTTTGAGACAATTGTGGAGCAGCTTTACAAGCATGCCATCCCAACTCCCAAGGATCAATGTAGCAAGTCATTTCAGCTTGGTGTTAGTTTTGCTGGTGGTTACATTGCTGGAGTTCTATGTGCCATTGTTTCTCACCCTGCTGATAATCTTGTGTCATTCCTAAACAATGATAAAGGAGCTACTGTCGGTGATGTGAGTGCTAAATTGGTTGCTTTGCTATTTTATTTTACCTCACCTTGTCTATCATTTAGTGAAAAAGTTCTTAAAACTGTTCTCTTGTTTCTCAGGCTGTGAAAAAGATTGGAGTGGTGGGCCTGTTTACCCGAGGACTTCCCCTTCGTATTGTTATGATTGGAACTCTAACTGGTGCCCAGTGGGGACTATATGATGCATTCAAAGTTTTTGTCGGATTGTAAGTTTTTATATTCAGCTCCCCCCCCCCCCCCCCCCCCCCCCCCACACACTTTTATTCTGATCTTGATCCTTTTTTTTTTTTTTAGTGCTTCGAACTAACCTTGTACATGTTTCAGGCCTACTACTGGAGGTGCTGCACCTGTGGCCGCTCCCCAGCTTGCAAAAGAATAAAATCAACCAGTATTTTTTCTACAGCAACAGAGATTTCAGCAGGTTTAAATAAACCTGAGACATGTTATTAATAAGTGGTAGGATGGTTTTGGAGTTGGGTTTCATCCTCGGACTCATTTTTTTTTTTGTTCCTGCACCTAGTCATAGTCATATTATGACTTGTGCAACTTTAAGTAGTCCCTCCCCTATCAGGACCAGCAATAGATATGCAAGTGGGGCTACATACGTTCCAATTCATTTCTCTGTATTTTTGAAGCTGAACTTCTAGAAATGTAACAAGTAACATCATTGATAAACGGCCCACGACAGGCCACTACTACTCTTTGAAGGCCCTGTGACACTTCTGTTCTTGTATTCGAAATTAGGTTTTTTTTCTCTTTTTTGATAAAAAATTAGGTTATTTTCTTGAATGCTTGGAAACTGGTCTGCCAGATGTAAAAAAAAATCAAGTCGCCCACCGTGGGGCCCGAACCCACGATCACAAGGTTTTTTTTTTTTGATCGTAAAGACACAAAGTCAACAAAACAACACGAGCACCGTTCGGAAAACAACTAGGAAATAGAACCTAGCAGCCTAGCCTAGGCTGCCTAGGGAGTGCCTCTGAAGAAGACCAACTCCAATTCGCAACCTTTGCTAGTTTTGCTAGATGATCTGTAACAGCGTTAGCTTTCCTGGGAATCAAAGAAATTCTTCAATCGTCATGCACCACCAACATCTGTAAACAGTGCACTCGCCAATTTGAGCCTTGGGCTGACCGACGGCTTCTTTGTGTTAATAATGGAAACACTTCCGCAATATCCATTTCAAAAATGCATCTGGTCTATCCTTAACCTACAGCTCAGTGCATTGCGCAACTGATTGCAACTCCTTCTGCCTCCACTGGGTTATTTACTTCTGAGACTGGTCTCGCTTTAACTCCTACAAATAAACCTTCCTTATTCCTCCCCACACAACTAATTCCGGCCTTCTTCAACTGCCTATCCCAAGCTCCATCACAGTTCACTTTGACATACATGTCTGTCGGGGCCTCCCATACACCCACACCTTCCAACTGCAAAATAGTAAACCTGAAACTAGGTCGTAGAAACTGGGTGACAGATGACTTGACTGAATTAGCCGCTGCCACTGCATCCAGGCCTCTCGCTCCATGACATAATAAATTTCTGTTATACCAAATCAGTCTCACCCCATAGAATATGAGCATTAGATCCGCCAAAGGGAAATTATTCATACAAAACCAGATCCAAACTGCTGTTGTTTGAAACTGAACATTAGGAAGCTAACATCAACTCCCATACTACTCCAAAACAATTTAGCACACCAACAAGAATTAATGATATGTAAAGATGATTCATATAGGAAACCACAAACTTTGCAGCTTAAGTCGGTTACACAGCCCCTCTTAACTAGGTTAGCAGCTGATGGCAAGAAATCATAATATAGCCTCCGTACAAAAATCTTAACCTTACCCTGAATTTTCAATCTCCATAGAGATCTCCAGAACTTATGAATCTTACTTTTATCCGAAGGCTCCCCTTTCACCATGACTATTGCTTGCTCCTTCTCCTCCTTAAGTCTCACATACGCTGATTTTGTGGTAAATCTCCCATCACTCTCCAGCAGCCATATTGGTTTCTGACCCATTGAATCCATTCTCTAAACTTCATTCCGGCTGACCAAAATGCTTTTCCACGCCATTGATACTTTACTACCCAGCTACGAATTAAGAAAGTCAGTGTTTTTGAAATATTTGGCTTTAATGATTTTGCTTATCAACGTTTCTGGATGTTCCATCAGTCGCCATGCTTGCTTTGCTAGCAAGGCATCGTTGAATAAGGCCAGCTCTCGAAACTCCATACCTCCATCCTTCTTTGCTGTACTTCATAGCTCTTGATTCGTCCAATGGATGCCTCTATTTTCAAACTCAGATCTCCACCAGAACTTCCGGATTATGCTGGCTAGACGCTTGCATATTGTGATTGGCAGCTTATAACACATTATTGCAAATTGCGGCACTGCTTGCAATACTGACTTTATCATTACCTCTTTGCCCGCGAACGATAAGAGTAGAGCCTTCCATCCAAGAATCCTCTACCAAACTGAGCTATACGGGCAGTTAGCAACGTATAGTTGTTTTTATTATTGATTATACATGTCTAAATCGCCACTTTGCCACCACCGCTTTCCAACTGCGTCAAAAAAAATAAGAAAATCAATCGCAATACATACGTACGGATTCATATCTCGTACATCCAAGTTATTTACAATCATTTGAAATTTTGATAAAACAGCATTAAAACTACGTCGTTTCATTAATATAACTCATAAATTAATAACTGAACATTTTTCAAAACTACACAGTTTCAACTAAAAACTACCTAATTTTATCTTAAGAAGTGCATCGTTTACTCAAATGGATGTAAATAGACCAAATTTTATTCCCAAACTGAAAGCCCCAACATCGATCCGGAAAATTTACCAAACTAACCCAAATCCAAACTCAAATCACCCATATACACCAAACCAAACTCAAATCACCAATCTACCCCACTTTTTAATCATTCCGGTTCTACAGGCACCGGAACTAATAATTCCGGTTTTTCCCACACCGGAATCCTTCGAAAGTGATGATGTGGAACGATAGTGGGATGGAGTGGACCAGGTGGTGCTGACTTGTCATCCACGTCGGTTCCGGTTCAAGGGAAACCGGCACTATAACAATTCCGGTTCCTCCTGAACCGGTATTATGTGAATACAAATCGAGGGTTTCTTCTCATTTCTCCATTGCTGCCGACGTCCCACCTCCCTCCTCCTCCCTCTGCACGCCGCCGGCCGCTCCATTCCTCCGATTCAGATCTGCTCCGCCTCTCATTCATTCCGGTAATGTCTATAAGTAATTAGATGATTTTGGTAGGGTTTAGTAGAATATATTGTTGATCGGGGAATTGGGGAATTGGTGAATAGTGTATTGTTATTGTTGATTTGATTAGTTGAATGTTGATATAAATAGAGTAATTGTGGATTTGAATCGAAGAATTAGAGCGAATTGTTGATTGTTAATTATTTGAATTTTCGGTGAATTTTTTGGTGAATTATGTTAATGTTGAATGTTAATTATCGATTGTTATTTGATTATGAGTTTAGAATTTGGTGTATAATGAAATTTGTGATGCAGATATTGTCAATTGTTAATTTTGAATATGGTGTTAGATGAAATTCGTGATGCATATATTGTTGACTGTTAATTGTTGAATTGTTGGTGAATTTTGTTATCGTGATGCAGATATGGACTCATATAGACCGTCCTCGTCACAGAGATCTTCGCAAGCTATTTTGTATCCGAATATGGATGCGGACGAAATAGTTCATCCTGGTCCGATTGACAACTCAGTGCTACGTCAGCAGACTGCTCATCGTACAGAGGCGATTTGGAAACCTGAGGTTAGTTTGTTAATTTACGTTAATTATCATTCATAATTTAACATGTTACTAATATTGAGCATCATTTTTGGTTGACAGTTGGATATAAAAGGGAATGCAAACGAACCCCTTAAGATTCACAAAGGGGGTGCACTGCCTCTTGATCATCGAATACGGCATTATGTGGTTGCTGCTGGTTTTTATCCATGGATTCAGATCTGCGATGTGAAGACTGATCCATCATTATTGACAGCCGTGATAGAGAGGTGGAGGCCAGAGACTCATACCTTTCATTTCAATGAGGGGGAGGCCACAATCACGTTGCAGGACGTGTCATTACTTACCGGGCTCCCTGTAGAGGGGGAGCCTGTGACGGGACTGACGAGGATGAATTTCGAAGAGGTTTGTGTTAGATTGCTGGGAGCATACCCCGAGTGTTACGACAGAGCACCCGGTATGGCAAAGAGGAGTTGGTTTACGAACCGTTTGGCGCAGATCCCCGTGGATGCAGATGACGAGACACTGAAGAAATACGCGAGGGCGTATTTACTCAACCTTATAGGTTCGACATTATTCGGTGATAAGAGCGGTAAGGCGATTTCGCTTCACTTTCTACCATTGTTAGAGGACCTTGATAGGGTTGTGAACTATAGCTGGGGCAGTGCGGTGCTGGCATGTCTTTATAGTAACATGTGTACAGCATGTATGATCGGACACAGTCAGCTTGCCGGTGCGCCGTTAATTATCCAGTTTTGGTGCTGGGATAGACTATCCCGCATCGGTGTGCCGAAGGTATCAGTTCCTGTCGTTTTGCCTCCGGCAGATGCAGAGTTCGATCCAGCTTTGCGCGGCTCGTGGTCGTACATGTAAGTATTTATGTTTAGAAATTTTTTATTTACAGTATTTTACATTCATTATATTTAACGAATAATTAACTTTTATTTACAGGAAATGGATTGGGCCTAAGCGGTGGGTAGGAGTGCCGAAAGGTAGTTTGTTGCAGTACCGCGATGCTATACAGAAGATGGTACCGGGCGATTTCGTTTGGAGACCATACGACTATACCATGTTGGAGTTGTTGAACCCGTTGTGTGCTCAGGGTCAACAAACCACCTGGAGGGCTGATGTCCCATTGATCTGTTTCAACATCATTGAGTGGCAGCCAATATTCCAGCGTGCCTGTCAGATACAACGCACAGCCCCACCCGCTGGGTCACTCCTTCCCGGATACAAGACATGAACCACTTCCAGCTTGAAGTGTTCTCGCTCTCCACAAGCGCAAATCCTAATGGCAGTATGCCGTTGTTCGCGTCTAACCCGATTGCAATCAATAATTTCGCATTGTACTTCCCGTACATGTGGGTGCCGTCTATAGATAATATGGGTCGACAGTGCTCAAATGCTTGGATGCATTCAGAAAAAGCCCAAAATATCCGATTCACCTGCATAGTTCCATCATCCAGTGGTGTGACGTCCCACTTGATAAAATGTCTGTTGTTGCTGGAATCCTGTAAAGCCTGCATCAGATGTGGCAATTTGTTGAATGATTCGTCCCATTTACCGAACAAGTATACCAACGCTTTCTGTTGCGCTTTCCATGCCTTCCAGTAGCTTATTTCATACCCGTAATCCCGCTGAATTATATTCCGTATCTGTCCGGCGGAGAACTTTGTGTTTGCATCCATCACATTCCGCATCTCCCTCGCTATGAACTGCGCGTTCAAGTGGATGTTACTTTGCAGGATGCTGTTATTATGGCACACGTGGTCCCCTCCGTACTTGCGGACCGTCCAGTAAGTTGTTCGTGCCAACACCACAACTCGAAGGCGCCACGGACATATTTCTTCACCCTTACGACATTCTAGTACCAGTTTGCGAGTGTCAGACTTCCTTACCCTAAACTCCACCCGATTTAGAATTGAGTATCTCTGCACAGCAAGCATGACATTCTCTTTATCCGCAAAAAGAGAGTTCTCTCCAAGATCCGGGGAGTTAGGATGATGGACCCTCACATTTTCATCTGACGGTTGATATATTTCCCATGCGGAGATATCAGTGAAACTCGGATGGTCCCAGACGATACGATCTTGAACTTCCTCCGCATCGGGATATTCGTCGGCAACATTATCCAAATTCTCCATCGCATCACGGTCGTACTCGTCTCTTATTGGATTATCTAATGTTGACAATGTGGCCATATACTCCCCAGAATCATCGCTCATGTCTGACATGGTAAGAATATATAAGAAGAGAGATAGATATTGAATTGAATTCTGTGTTGAAATCATACAAATCGAGGTTGAATTTATAGGTATATAGTTCCGGTTTAACAGGAACCGGCATTGTTATAATACCGGCTCCTCCTACACCGGAATTATAACAATGCCGGTTCCTGTAAAACCGGAATGCGCTCGTTTGGTCACTTCCCAACTGGGTCCTTTGGAATCTGTTTGTGTACAGAGGGTTCCGGTTTCTAGTAAACCGGAATTCTTTTCGTTTGGTCACATCCAAACTACGCCCGTGATACCCCGACCAGATCTGAAAAAGCCTGTTGGCTTAATACCGGTGTCACCCGAACCGGCACTCCATGAATTCCGGTACAACCGGCACCGGAACTTGACCTGGCTTGCCACGTCCCGTATTCGGTCCACGTAGGGCCACGTAGGCCCCGATCCAAGCCACGTCTCCATTTTTCGAAGGATTCCGGTGTGGGAAAAACCGGAATTATGAGTTCCGGTGCCTGTAGAACCGGAATTATTAAAAAGTGGGGTAGATTGGTGATTTGAGTTTGGTTTGGTGTATATGGGTGATTTGAGTTTGGATTTGGGTTAGTTTGGTAAATTTTCCCATCGATCCTCGAAACCCTAAACTCAAGCACGCCTCTGAAGCCACTCAGCCTGCACCTCTACCCTCCTCCACCGCTCACTACTTTGTGCTTCCTTAGGCGGCTTTGGGCGACGCCTCAGTCGCATCCATCACTATTGCGACTTGCGAATTGGTAACCCAATCGTCTGTCTTTATTTTCTTTTTTCCTTTTGTGTGTGATTCTTTTAGGTCTCTGTTGATCTAGTAAGTTTAATTTTCTGGTGACATATATTGTTTTGAATGATTGGGGAGGTTGCACTTTGACTTGCTGGTTTTTCAGATTGAGAGGAGGTTTGGTTATCTAGGGTTCCTTTGGAATTTCGGTCAATTGTTGTGGGTAGTCTGCATTGTGTATTTTTCAGATTTCTGTAGCTTACCCCAGTTCCCTTTGAAGAAATACAAGATAGACTGCTGGGTGCTGGCATTCCACCAAACTTAGCTTTCTGTCTTTAGAATGTCAGTTTCTGAAGCTTACCCCAGTCCAAATTGCATCTGTAAATTAGCAGCAAAACCATTACCTATAATTTCAAGTTTACAGTCCGTAATCCAAAATGGCCAAATTACTAGTTGTCATTGTAACCTTTTATTTGTAAGTATGCAGGTGGAATGAAATGAATAGTTTTATAACTTCATGTTCGTTATTGATATCAGCATAAAAATTGGAGCTCAGGGTCCTGGCTTGGTTATTCAGAGTTGTGTTCAATTCTATGTTTTGTATAAGATTGCATTGTATTTTTTTTATATTTGTAATTCAACTTACAAGGTTAAGAGTGCCATTAATAAAATAAAGATTAAGTTTCAGTTGCTTGGGAAGTATGCATTGCAAAAAATTGATACTTTACTACCCAGCTACGAATTAAGAAAGTCAGTGTTTTTGAAATATTTGGCTTTAATGATTTTGCTTATCAACGTTTCTGGATGTTCCATCAGTCGCCATGCTTGCTTTGCTAGCAAGGCATCGTTGAATAAGGCCAGCTCTCGAAACTCCATACCTCCATCCTTCTTTGCTGTACTTCATAGCTCTTGATTCGTCCAATGGATGCCTCTATTTTCAAACTCAGATCTCCACCAGAACTTCCGGATTATGCTGGCTAGACGCTTGCATATTGTGATTGGCAGCTTATAACACATTATTGCAAATTGCGGCACTGCTTGCAATACTGACTTTATCATTACCTCTTTGCCCGCGAACGAGAAGAGTAGAGCCTTCCATCCAAGAATCCTCTACCAAACTGAGCTATACGGGCAGTTAGCAACGTATAGTTGTTTTTATTATTGATTATACATGTCTAAATCGCCACTTTGCCACCACCGCTTTCCAACTGCGTCAAAAAAAATAAGAAAATCAATCGCAATACATACGTACGGATTCATATCTCGTACATCCAAGTTATTTACAATCATTTGAAATTTTGATAAAACAGCATTAAAACTACGTCGTTTCATTAATATAACTCATAAATTAATAACTGAACATTTTTCAAAACTACACAGTTTCAACTAAAAACTACCTAATTTTATCTTAAGAAGTGCATCGTTTACTCAAATGGATGTAAATAGACCAAATTTTATTCCCAAACTGAAAGCCCCAACATCGATCCGGAAAATTTACCAAACTAACCCAAATCCAAACTCAAATCACCCATATACACCAAACCAAACTCAAATCACCAATCTACCCCACTTTTTAATCATTCCGGTTCTACAGGCACCGGAACTAATAATTCCGGTTTTTCCCACACCGGAATCCTTCGAAAGTGATGATGTGGAACGATAGTGGGATGGAGTGGACCAGGTGGTGCTGACTTGTCATCCACGTCGGTTCCGGTTCAAGGGAAACCGGCACTATAACAATTCCGGTTCCTCCTGAACCGGTATTATGTGAATACAAATCGAGGGTTTCTTCTCATTTCTCCATTGCTGCCGACGTCCCACCTCCCTCCTCCTCCCTCTGCACGCCGCCGGCCGCTCCATTCCTCCGATTCAGATCTGCTCCGCCTCTCATTCATTCCGGTAATGTCTATAAGTAATTAGATGATTTTGGTAGGGTTTAGTAGAATATATTGTTGATCGGGGAATTGGGGAATTGGTGAATAGTGTATTGTTATTGTTGATTTGATTAGTTGAATGTTGATATAAATAGAGTAATTGTGGATTTGAATCGAAGAATTAGAGCGAATTGTTGATTGTTAATTATTTGAATTTTCGGTGAATTTTTTGGTGAATTATGTTAATGTTGAATGTTAATTATCGATTGTTATTTGATTATGAGTTTAGAATTTGGTGTATAATGAAATTTGTGATGCAGATATTGTCAATTGTTAATTTTGAATATGGTGTTAGATGAAATTCGTGATGCATATATTGTTGACTGTTAATTGTTGAATTGTTGGTGAATTTTGTTATCGTGATGCAGATATGGACTCATATAGACCGTCCTCGTCACAGAGATCTTCGCAAGCTATTTTGTATCCGAATATGGATGCGGACGAAATAGTTCATCCTGGTCCGATTGACAACTCAGTGCTACGTCAGCAGACTGCTCATCGTACAGAGGCGATTTGGAAACCTGAGGTTAGTTTGTTAATTTACGTTAATTATCATTCATAATTTAACATGTTACTAATATTGAGCATCATTTTTGGTTGACAGTTGGATATAAAAGGGAATGCAAACGAACCCCTTAAGATTCACAAAGGGGGTGCACTGCCTCTTGATCATCGAATACGGCATTATGTGGTTGCTGCTGGTTTTTATCCATGGATTCAGATCTGCGATGTGAAGACTGATCCATCATTATTGACAGCCGTGATAGAGAGGTGGAGGCCAGAGACTCATACCTTTCATTTCAATGAGGGGGAGGCCACAATCACGTTGCAGGACGTGTCATTACTTACCGGGCTCCCTGTAGAGGGGGAGCCTGTGACGGGACTGACGAGGATGAATTTCGAAGAGGTTTGTGTTAGATTGCTGGGAGCATACCCCGAGTGTTACGACAGAGCACCCGGTATGGCAAAGAGGAGTTGGTTTACGAACCGTTTGGCGCAGATCCCCGTGGATGCAGATGACGAGACACTGAAGAAATACGCGAGGGCGTATTTACTCAACCTTATAGGTTCGACATTATTCGGTGATAAGAGCGGTAAGGCGATTTCGCTTCACTTTCTACCATTGTTAGAGGACCTTGATAGGGTTGTGAACTATAGCTGGGGCAGTGCGGTGCTGGCATGTCTTTATAGTAACATGTGTACAGCATGTATGATCGGACACAGTCAGCTTGCCGGTGCGCCGTTAATTATCCAGTTTTGGTGCTGGGATAGACTATCCCGCATCGGTGTGCCGAAGGTATCAGTTCCTGTCGTTTTGCCTCCGGCAGATGCAGAGTTCGATCCAGCTTTGCGCGGCTCGTGGTCGTACATGTAAGTATTTATGTTTAGAAATTTTTTATTTACAGTATTTTACATTCATTATATTTAACGAATAATTAACTTTTATTTACAGGAAATGGATTGGGCCTAAGCGGTGGGTAGGAGTGCCGAAAGGTAGTTTGTTGCAGTACCGCGATGCTATACAGAAGATGGTACCGGGCGATTTCGTTTGGAGACCATACGACTATACCATGTTGGAGTTGTTGAACCCGTTGTGTGCTCAGGGTCAACAAACCACCTGGAGGGCTGATGTCCCATTGATCTGTTTCAACATCATTGAGTGGCAGCCAATATTCCAGCGTGCCTGTCAGATACAACGCACAGCCCCACCCGCTGGGTCACTCCTTCCCGGATACAAGACATGAACCACTTCCAGCTTGAAGTGTTCTCGCTCTCCACAAGCGCAAATCCTAATGGCAGTATGCCGTTGTTCGCGTCTAACCCGATTGCAATCAATAATTTCGCATTGTACTTCCCGTACATGTGGGTGCCGTCTATAGATAATATGGGTCGACAGTGCTCAAATGCTTGGATGCATTCAGAAAAAGCCCAAAATATCCGATTCACCTGCATAGTTCCATCATCCAGTGGTGTGACGTCCCACTTGATAAAATGTCTGTTGTTGCTGGAATCCTGTAAAGCCTGCATCAGATGTGGCAATTTGTTGAATGATTCGTCCCATTTACCGAACAAGTATACCAACGCTTTCTGTTGCGCTTTCCATGCCTTCCAGTAGCTTATTTCATACCCGTAATCCCGCTGAATTATATTCCGTATCTGTCCGGCGGAGAACTTTGTGTTTGCATCCATCACATTCCGCATCTCCCTCGCTATGAACTGCGCGTTCAAGTGGATGTTACTTTGCAGGATGCTGTTATTATGGCACACGTGGTCCCCTCCGTACTTGCGGACCGTCCAGTAAGTTGTTCGTGCCAACACCACAACTCGAAGGCGCCACGGACATATTTCTTCACCCTTACGACATTCTAGTACCAGTTTGCGAGTGTCAGACTTCCTTACCCTAAACTCCACCCGATTTAGAATTGAGTATCTCTGCACAGCAAGCATGACATTCTCTTTATCCGCAAAAAGAGAGTTCTCTCCAAGATCCGGGGAGTTAGGATGATGGACCCTCACATTTTCATCTGACGGTTGATATATTTCCCATGCGGAGATATCAGTGAAACTCGGATGGTCCCAGACGATACGATCTTGAACTTCCTCCGCATCGGGATATTCGTCGGCAACATTATCCAAATTCTCCATCGCATCACGGTCGTACTCGTCTCTTATTGGATTATCTAATGTTGACAATGTGGCCATATACTCCCCAGAATCATCGCTCATGTCTGACATGGTAAGAATATATAAGAAGAGAGATAGATATTGAATTGAATTCTGTGTTGAAATCATACAAATCGAGGTTGAATTTATAGGTATATAGTTCCGGTTTAACAGGAACCGGCATTGTTATAATACCGGCTCCTCCTACACCGGAATTATAACAATGCCGGTTCCTGTAAAACCGGAATGCGCTCGTTTGGTCACTTCCCAACTGGGTCCTTTGGAATCTGTTTGTGTACAGAGGGTTCCGGTTTCTAGTAAACCGGAATTCTTTTCGTTTGGTCACATCCAAACTACGCCCGTGATACCCCGACCAGATCTGAAAAAGCCTGTTGGCTTAATACCGGTGTCACCCGAACCGGCACTCCATGAATTCCGGTACAACCGGCACCGGAACTTGACCTGGCTTGCCACGTCCCGTATTCGGTCCACGTAGGGCCACGTAGGCCCCGATCCAAGCCACGTCTCCATTTTTCGAAGGATTCCGGTGTGGGAAAAACCGGAATTATGAGTTCCGGTGCCTGTAGAACCGGAATTATTAAAAAGTGGGGTAGATTGGTGATTTGAGTTTGGTTTGGTGTATATGGGTGATTTGAGTTTGGATTTGGGTTAGTTTGGTAAATTTTCCCATCGATCCTCGAAACCCTAAACTCAAGCACGCCTCTGAAGCCACTCAGCCTGCACCTCTACCCTCCTCCACCGCTCACTACTTTGTGCTTCCTTAGGCGGCTTTGGGCGACGCCTCAGTCGCATCCATCACTATTGCGACTTGCGAATTGGTAACCCAATCGTCTGTCTTTATTTTCTTTTTTCCTTTTGTGTGTGATTCTTTTAGGTCTCTGTTGATCTAGTAAGTTTAATTTTCTGGTGACATATATTGTTTTGAATGATTGGGGAGGTTGCACTTTGACTTGCTGGTTTTTCAGATTGAGAGGAGGTTTGGTTATCTAGGGTTCCTTTGGAATTTCGGTCAATTGTTGTGGGTAGTCTGCATTGTGTATTTTTCAGATTTCTGTAGCTTACCCCAGTTCCCTTTGAAGAAATACAAGATAGACTGCTGGGTGCTGGCATTCCACCAAACTTAGCTTTCTGTCTTTAGAATGTCAGTTTCTGAAGCTTACCCCAGTCCAAATTGCATCTGTAAATTAGCAGCAAAACCATTACCTATAATTTCAAGTTTACAGTCCGTAATCCAAAATGGCCAAATTACTAGTTGTCATTGTAACCTTTTATTTGTAAGTATGCAGGTGGAATGAAATGAATAGTTTTATAACTTCATGTTCGTTATTGATATCAGCATAAAAATTGGAGCTCAGGGTCCTGGCTTGGTTATTCAGAGTTGTGTTCAATTCTATGTTTTGTATAAGATTGCATTGTATTTTTTTTATATTTGTAATTCAACTTACAAGGTTAAGAGTGCCATTAATAAAATAAAGATTAAGTTTCAGTTGCTTGGGAAGTATGCATTGCAAAAAATTGACAATTTCAATAGAAATACAAACCGAAATTATAATTTTATTGTATCCATAAAAAGCGGGCACCGATTATGGAATAAGGTTTTTTTTTTTTTGAGAGAGTGTGAATGATATCATGTGATGATGTGGTGGTTCTTGTACTAGATCAGTCGGAGGTATCTGACGGTGTAGAGTCACGACCTCATCTTTTATCTAGTTTGTTGTTCATTTGAAGTTAGAATGCTAGTGGAAGTGTGGCAGAAGTGGGTTATTAAGAGACAACAGGCTCATCATGATGCCGCTCAATGGTATTTGCACAAGATAATCATCGGGATGATTTGTGAATCCAATCCATATTATAGGTTGATAGAATTGTCATTTAGGATTGAGAGATAAACAGATTAGATCAAGCTTAGCACTCTTTTACTAGCTGATATTAAAAAGAATGCACTGAGCATCGGGGAACACATCAATAAAAATGGTATGACTGGTACAAGTCGTGGATGGATGAATACAGTAGACATGGACATAAGTTGGTGAAAGTTTTCATGATCTGTTTTATAGTGCATGTATCTGTTTTTTTTTCTTTGTTGATATATTAAAGGTCCTCATATAGGTCAAATAGGCTTGTGGCCTGAGTACAACATTTATCGAGGGCTTAATTCCACCCTTCTTCACTAGTTTTCTTTCTGATCAAGGATAAACAACACTCTACTTTGAATGTCTTCGCGATGACAAGATCCCTCTCCTCCCGTGCTTTGAAAACTAACTATCAACCAGCCTTTCTGCGGTAACCTCCATCAACGAGAACACCTTACTCCTTTTCTATCTCTATCTGTTCTCATTTCAATGAGGCATGCGGTCAACGGATGCTCTTCTTCGATTTGTTCCTGATAATAGTTCTTCTTGTTTTTTTTCAGTTACTTGTGAATCCTTTTAAAATACTATTACTTGAGGGACAGATTGTTAATATATTTCATAATTTACAATTTGACCCTTGTTGTTTATCTATCATTATATTTCACCCAATAGAACGGCTGAATTATTTTTGCCTGCTGGACAGCTTGAATCAGGCGTTTAGTTCATCTAATAACTTGGTGACTGCTTTTTTTCTTCGCATAGACTCAATTTAAGTCGGGAATCGGGAGCAATGACTGAAGGACGGAAGAAGAATCTCCCAGAACACCTCGAGTTGCAAAGAACTCGGGTTGTTTGCAATTGGGATGCCCCTAAATATGTAAGCCATTTTTTTTATAAAAAAATCTATGTATGCGCCTGTTAGGCGTATCTCTTGTAATATGCTTTTTGGGTAAATTAGATATTTTTTAATGTGGTGTGTGATTCCAGTGCTGCTTTGGTGGTCTCTTAGTTTGAAACTATTAATATTATTTGTTGTGTGGGAATATGTTGTGTTTGAAGACAGAGACAGTTCAGTACTCTGGAGCATATGCAGTGATGGGTGTTGATAATGGTTTGAATATGAATCAATTTTGCAACGATTTCAAAATTGAAGTAATTCGGCTTACGGACGAGGATATGGAGTTTGATATGATTGGTATTGATCCTTCAATTGCTAATGCCTTTCGGAGAATTCTCATTGCTGAGGTACATCTGACAAGCCATCTACTTTGTACAGTTTTTCTATTCTGTTTTTTCATTGCATTAGTTGTAAGAGGAGTGGGAAATACAGAATGACCACTGATTGAAAGTTCCTTGTTTCCTTGCTACCAGGTTCCTACAATGGCCATTGAAAAAGTACTTGTGGCAGACAATACATCCGAAATTCACGATGAAGTTCTTGCTCATAGATTAGGATTAATTCCTATAAAAGTCGACCCAAGGATGTTTGATTACGTTGAAGGTTAGTGTAGTTTCATTCTTTTACTGCAAACCTTGTTAAGCCCCTTCATTTTTTTTTTTTTTGTTTAACAGACTTCCATTTTTTTAATCATTCTGCAGAAGGTCATAAATATAATGAAAGGAACACTATTGTATTTAAACTTCATGCCAAATGTCCGAAACCTGTGAAAAAGGGACGAACAAACCCGAGGCATTCAGCTGCACAAGAAACCCCACAAGAATCACGCAAAACAGGTTCTATTCTGCGACAACTTCTTGATATCTCTTGATTTTCCCACACTTATACGTAATGAACTATGTTTCGTTTGTGGCCTGTTTATTGTAGTTTATTCAGATGAATTAGAATGGCTACCTAAAGGAAGTCAATTGGAAAAGTCAGTGGATTCTTCATCGAAGCCCGAAATGTATACTTCATTCACTTGCAATCAAACTTCTATGTCTGGGTTTCCGGATGAGGGTTCTAAGTTGACACCTTCTCGCATTGTCCTTGCTAGGCTTGGTGCTGGACAAGTAAGTTATGTCATTATTTCAAGTTTTCACTCATTATGAACACTTGCAATGCTGACGACAACATTAAATCAAAAGAAGAAACAGCATGCAAAATTCTACTTTCCAACACATTCTCAATGTGTGTGTGTGTAAAAAGAAGATGGGAGTGTTTTTCTTTTGTAGTAAATTTTAGGATCCTCTTTGAACGTATGGGATGAGTGGTTTCTGCAGGCAATTGAACTTGAGGCTCTTGCTGTTAAAGGCGTGGGCAAGACACATGCAAAGTGGTCACCTGTTGCAACAGCATGGTATCGGATGCTTCCTGAGGTATTGAAGTGTTTTAAATTGTAGACAGCTGAACATGCAATCTTGTTGCCCCATGTGTTTATGTAGTTTCTTTGTTTAGGTGATTTTGCTAAAACAGATTGAAGATGAAAAGGCTGAAGAACTTGTGAAAAATTGTCCTGCAAATGTATTTGACATCGAAGATATTGGCAATGGTACGGTTCTTATTTGCTACCTTCCGTTGAATTTACAGGCACTCCAAAATTTGGAGCCATAATCACATGTCATTAAACAGGTTAAGCAAGATTAACATGCTAGTTTAATTTTTGTACGGGGCAGGCAAGAAGAAGGCATTTGTGTCACGTCCTAGAGCTTGTACACTATGTAGAGAATGCATACGTGATCCTAGTTGGCGAGATTCAGTTTCTCTACGACGTGTCAAAGATCACTTCATCTGTGAGTAGCTTCGACCTTTATTTGACATTTTGCAGATAAACTTTGTAGATCGGCATGAATTTCTTTGGGATTACATTCGATGTTTGTTATCCAGTCACGATCGAGTCAACTGGAGCACTACCTCCGGATGTCTTGTTTACCGAAGCTGTGAAGATATTGGAAGAGAAATGTGACCGCGTTATTGACGACTATCTATGATCTTCAGTCATGAAGGTGAAAATCTCTTCAGCAATCAAGATGAGAAAAAGGATTAGAACTACATTAATGTTCCGATTATAGAAAACACTCTGAGCAAGTTTTTGTTTAAGACGTCTTAGCTTTGCTTTATTCCGTTCACTAACTCCCAAACTTATGTTTCCCTTGGATATAATCTTATCATATTAGGCCATATAATGTTTACATGAGATTTTGAACACTGGCAAATCATCGAAATTTTTTCCAAATCTGACAATCTAAATTTCATTTCCCTTTCTACTCACTTTCCAAATTCGTTTTCCAAAATAGGTACTTTTCACAATCTGATGTTGACACGCGTTATGTCTAGTGTTATTTTTTCCTTAAACGATGCTGAATAAACTGAGTCGCCTGATATATTTTCTTAGGTGTTGTTCGTAAAAGCGCCTAAGACCTAATTGATCCCAACAACGGCCTAATCCTAATATTATTTTTGTTTAAAGAAATGTTGACGAGACAAGTCGACATGGATGTTTTTCCATAGCCGCCGTTGGAATGATTGGACAAGAGAATTTTGTAATGTTTGTGTCATCTTTCTTGGGATGTTGCTTGGAATTTCTTGGAATTTTGGGATGTTGCAGTGTTGCACCAATGGGAGGCAGCAGCACCATAAATTCAATACGGATAATTACAAAAAGACTACATGGACTACCACAGTATTTCAAATCGCGGTTTGGACTATTTTAATTTTTAATTTAGTGTTTTTGGACTATTTTTTTATTCATGTTTTTGGACTAAATTGAACACAATAAACTACCGTCTTTTTGGACTAAATTGCACATAATAAACTAACGCCGTTAATGAATGTCGTTTACAATTATTATTCTTTAATAAAAATTATTTAATCTGACTATGAACACAATGCCCTACTGTAATATAAACTTTTCCTTCACGATTCAATCAAATTACAATCACATCGTAGCTCGCTTCTTCTCAAGACTATTCATGAAAGCATGCTCGCTCGATCAGATCTTCCCCATCACTCCACTTTCGATTCCAAATCGATTTGATTCTAGCGATGGTGGCTTTGGGATAATTCTTAAGGTATCTGATGGACGGATGCCTCAGTGGCTGCGACGACGTGATCGACTAGAGGTCGTACCACCGCAACTGTAAGTACGAGCTTCACAAATCTCGCAAGCATAACTGCCCTACAAGAAGCAACGCTAAGAAAGATTCCATCCGTTCGTATCCAATCTAGCTCTTTCTGGCTTTTCTTCTCCCGCGTTGTCGCCTTGATGCTTCTCTTCTTCCGCTACTGATGCTCCTTGTCTTCCTGGGAAAATGAAGAAATAGTTCCAGGGATCGACGAGTGACGATGACGATCTGTACCCACGGATCATTTCGCTCGATAGGCAAAATATCGGTTAAATTTTGTTTGGAACAGAGTGAGGAGGAAATTCGATTGTAATTTGATTGAATCGTGAATAGAAAAGTTTTTATTATATCATGGCAGTGTGTTCACAGCTAAATTAAATAATTTTGATTAAATAATAGTAATTGATTAACGTTGTTAGTTGATTGTGTGCAATTTAGTGTCCAAAGAACACTGAATTGAAAATTGAAATAATCCAGACCGCTATTTGAAATGGTGTGGTAGTCCAGATAGTCTTTTGTAATTTTCCCGATTCGATATTCAAACCAAATAGCCCCGTCTATGACTATCACATATCATTAGTTACAGCAGAACTTTCATTCAAGTGTTTACTAAAATAAATGCTAGCTGACCCAAACATAAGATATCTCTTGGCCGCAGAAGCTCCAGAAACCTCCCCCCTCTTCACCTTCTTATCCTCCTTCTCCGTCCTCTCCCCTCCCTCCCCCCTCTTCACCTTCTTATCCTCCTTCTCCGTCCTCTCCTTGTCTGCTCCGTCATCCCTCTTTTCCTCTTCTTCTCTTTGCTTGTAGCTTTGCACCTCCCCGGGTGGAGTTGTTGGCCGCTCTGAAGATGGGCTTGGTGCGAGGTTGCCGGTGGACAGAAGGATTGCAAAGGCGGCGTTGGTGGGTCGGTCAGGGGCTGCTGGGGGTGGTTGGAGCGGTTGGTGACTGCTGGGTTGCAAGGATGGGATGTGGGTGTTTTGGCTTCCTTTATGTGTATATGTCCCTCTAACTGAGCTCAGTTTATGAGGGTTTTCTTCTCTGTCGTTTCAGTCTGAGCTTTCTTCGCCGTGTTATCACGGTTTTTTATGTTTTTACGATTATTATCCACCGGTGTTTCGCCCGGTGCTTTCGGCAGGCAGATATTGCTTAGTTGATGTCTATTGTTGGCCAGCTTTTCTCTTACTGTGAGTAGGGATGCACACTTTCAGACCGAACCGTAAAACCGGACCGAAACCGACCGAATTTTACGGGTCGGTCCAAGACCGGACCGTAAAATTTCGGTCCGGTCCGGTCCTCGGTCCATACTTTTCAGAAATTTCGGTCCCTCGGTCCGGACCGATTCGTAAATTTCGGTCCGGTCCGATCCGGGTTCGGTCCGGATCGTAAAATTTAACGTATTCGGTCTAATTCGGTCCGAGTTTTCACAAAAATTTCGGTCTCGGTCCGGTCCGGTCTTCGGTCCATAATTTTCAAAAATTTCGGCCCATCGGTCCGGACCGACCCGTAAATTTCGGTCCGGTTCGGTCCGGTCCGGACCGGATGTGCATCCCTAACTGTGAGTGACGAGGTGATGTACCCACTCATATGCGAAGTGGAGCAGCAGTCTAAAGTCTATTCACGTTTTATCTTTTATTGTCTGGTCTGTTCCCATCTGGATGTTATTTCCCAGCTTTAAGTCCTATGTATGCCTTGTCTCTGTAACTTACAACTTATCAACAAAAAAGATATCTCTTGGCCGCTGTTACGAACGACAACCAAGGGAAAATAGTCAAGTTGTCTTGTTGAGTCCGCTTTTCTTTAGCAAAAATAATATTAGGATTATGCTGATGTTGGAAAAACGGTGAAAGTCTTAGGCGCCGTTACGAACAGTGCTTAAGAAAATATGTCAGGTCAATTTGCTTACTCAGCATTGTTTAAGCAAAAAATGACACTAGACATTAGGCGTTGTTGGCAACAGCGCTTTAAGTCTTAGGAAAATGGCTATTTTAGAAAACAAATTTGGAAATTGTGTAGAAATGGAAATGAAATTCAGATTTTGTTTAATTTGAATTTTTTTTTTCTCCAAATCATCCCTGCTACCAATCAGGACTCTAAATTGCAAATATTAAAAATCATTATGGTTGGAATCTATAACTTACCGAATCTGAATTGGACAATTTTTAGATCAGTTTAATTTTATTTTTTTTGTTGATAAAATGTACAAAGCAGATATATAGGCGGAATAGAGGACTTAAAATTCTAGAAAACTAATCTAGTTGATCACGGACAATAGGAATACATCTGATTAAGTAAGAGTTGGATGTTCCACTTACCTCACGCCTATAAAAGTAATCCCACCTTCTTTGACCTTTGACCGGAACACAACTTGCATACATATGTCCCAATGCATGCATAAGAAAAATATAAGCATCACATGCACTCTGCCACACTTTTTTTTTTTTGTTAAAAAAAACATGCATAAGGAAATATGCATGTAAGACGTGGCATACAACCAGACTGCCGACGGTCAAACAAACATACAGACATCTCTCATGGTTGCATAACGATTGAAGCGACCCGTCACCTGACAGCCTTACTTCAAACGCACCCCAGGAGCCCAATTTAGATCAAGACTTCTCCGGTGAAAAGCCGGCTAAAAGATTTGCATTAAAACGGATTCCGACGGCAAAAACTGAACTAAATTTGCCTCCAAACTCGACACTAAAATAGAACCCTCTCGGAAAGGGTTTTACCATCCACGCACAAATCAGTCGTTAGAGAACAAACCAAAAAGCGATAACAAAAAAAACCCAACAATTAAAAACATTCACTCCTCTGAACCCCCTCTAACTGTGCCCACCCGCCTGAGGCCCGTCTGAAACATCACCGCCACCAGATCCTTCCCTCCACACCTCCCCGAAGCAAACCCCCACGGCCAGATCAACGAACAACTCTAGCCGAAAAATACCCAGATGAGAAGCCAATGGCGCAGCAACGCCCACGAACGGCGGTGAAATTAGCAGAGAAGCCGGATAAGATCTTGAGACAAAAAAATCCAGTCCGAAAAATCGGCGGGAGAAAAAAATCCCCTTAAGCGGATAACCGCTTAGAGAGAAGGCAGAGAAACTGTAACCTTAAACTTTATTCTTAACTCAAACACAAGAAATAGAAGTTCCTTTAGTTTAATTTCGATACAAACAACATGTAGAGTGAATGATACACTTTTTCTGATTTTCTATCTATATAAACAAGTTTATAAAATAAGTGGCCACTTCCCACTTATTCATCAAGACAGCCTGCCCTGCCCAAGAGAGGATCCATTTTATCCATCCCAGGCAAGCTCTGAAGCCGTTCATAGTTGAGCCGAGCTGTTTGCAGTACCCAACTTGCATCTGATGGTAGAGAAGTGCAATGCAAGGTATAATTCCCGTGATGTACTGCTATACCCACTGGCTATATTTGTGAGACGAGCAGAGTGGTCACCTTCTCTTTTCTTGAATTACAGTAAATCTGGAGTTGCTGTTCGTCGAATGTACCGAAACCAGAAAGCTGGACACCATATGCCTGCAGCCTATGGATGTCCCTTTGAGTGGGAGACTGCCATATGCCATCCCACCATGCTGGAGGTAAAAGTGGCGTGTGAGCGCATTGATTCGATTGGTTATAGCAACTTAAAGGGCCGGAAAATCTGTTCCAGACATGACCCCAGCCGATTTGGCTGCCTAAGCCTTCTGATAATAGACTGTGCTGAAAGCTGCTCAGGAATACTAAACTTGAACCGGAAGGATCAGACTCGTCTGAGAGAAAAGGACGAGGAACAGGTTAAACAGAAGAAAAGATAAATGAAGAGTGACGTCAATATGTAGGATGTGCTCACCAAGTTTGTTGGCTGCAGCAAGTGCGGCAATTAATTGAGCATATGTGGTTCCAACGCGTCGATGAGCACCAGAAACTACTGCATGTTTTGCACGTGAAGCAAGAAAGAAATCCACAAATGCAACCCATCTGGGTGCTGGACCCCAATCCTTGGCTCTAAAATCTGAGTTTCTGGATCTATTTGCTTCACCTGATATGTTTCCTCTGTAGGCTTCATAATTGAAATGAAGAACCTGAGGAAAGTACGACATTTAGATAGAGATTTGCTATACACTTGTATAAAAATAATAATACAGACTGGGAGGTCTAAAAGGATATATGTGATGGATAGGAGTCGATACCTCAGCAAATTCATGTACAAGAGGTGCGACCTCCTCAATAAACGATGGTGTATCAGATACCAAAACCACCTTGGGCCTCGATGTTATTGGCAGGTTTTTCAAAGCTTTTCTAATGCAGTCCAGGGCTGCATGTACTGCTCTTATCGAACTGTACCAGACATACAAACACATTTGAATGGTCAGGTGTACGATCATAATGAGAATGAAAAGGCCATCAGCAGTGAACTACATACTACATATTATGACGTGGCTAACAACAAGCATAACAACGCTAATCAGATTAAATTTGTACATGTGTGATATGCAACGTAACCATGACAAAGCACGATAGGTGTAGAAAATAAATACCTGTTCATTAGCATCCTCATGTGAAGAGTTATTTCTGGTACTAGTCCACCCTTGAGTACCCATTTCACAGCTTCCTGAACGTCTTGAGAAGGAGATATTAGAACCCGCATCAGCTCTCCAAAGACATTAGGTCTGGATTCGAGGTTCCCAGGATCCCCAAATAAATTTGAAGCGGTGTTCCCCATCTCAGGATGCACATTCTTCAGAAAAAATTGAGCAGCCACAGCATCTGTTGTGCTGTCAAACCTAATATTCAAGAAAGAAAATACAGTGTCGTCAGCTTAATTTGAAACTCACTTGAACATTCTCATTACTCTTAATTACCAGATAATGGGTTGCTCCCACTGAAGCCAGTTGCTGCACAGGACGCCTGATTTTTGAGGCTTCTGAAAATCATCGAACCTCACAGTGAGATCTCTTCCAAATTTTTCGACACAGTCATTTTGGCGCCACAGATGTTTCACTTCTCTCAAGGTAAACGATTCATTAGAATAGGATATGTAATCTCCAAAAGGATATCTACCCCTGAAAGAAGATTAACTTACACGATCAAAATGCAACTTAGTGATGTTTCACACTGTTCAGATTCATTCACATAACACAAATTTCAAGACTTCAGACAAACCTCACATATTTTTTGAATTTTAAATTTAAAAGGATAAACTTAAATTTAACATTCAAGGATATTGCAGTTTGAGCAGAATTCGAACTGAGGACAAAAGTTGACACACATATTGATGCTTGCTGTCCCTGGATTTGCAGATATGCATATGCATGCGACAAAAAAAGTTCATGTTTTTGAAGCTTTTGAATAGCAGTAAACTAACAAGTATTGATCATATACTATCACATATGAAAAAGATAAGGCTTGAGAAAGAACCAATATGCCTGGTTTGCCCGATAATAAGAGATCGATTCAGCATGACGCTCAATGCAGCAGCAGTTAATAACTTGTACATTTCATTCCCAAAACCAGCTTGATATGCTTTCCCTATCACATAACCACGCCTACAGAACTGATCCGGAGGAAGCTTCCGAACTTTCGAAGCACCTGGCAAAGAAAATTCTCATACATGAGCTTTATGCATAAGCACAATGACTTGAATGATCACATGGGGTAAATGTTTCGCAGTTCTATACAGCATATTCAATGAATAATAATGACTGTGTTTACTCAGTAAACAAAAAAGAGAAGCATCTCAAATAGCATTTAAGTCAAGAACGAAGTTGGGCGGTCCAGAAAAATACTAGCAGAAGAATATTTGTTTGAAATGCAATGCTCGCATTCATATTTCTCTATTCAGGATCATACAATACAACTGCCGCTGAAACAATAACACACAAATACCTAGATGCTAATGATCAGATAAATAAATGTGACAGACTTCAACAAATCTAAGCATAACCAAATCTAACCATCCGGATTCATTTCCTACCAAATAAAGCAAAACTGAGAATCAGTAAGACACAAATAACAGCAAATTCATTGATAAAAACATTACCATGTATATCAAAATGCTTCCGAATCAACCGCCTAACCCTCAAACTCTCCGCCACATCACCAACCCCAAACGCCTTCCCCATCTCCTCCACCGTCGCACACGAACCATTCCCATTCCTATTACCGCCACTCTTATTCACAAAACTAATGCCAGAATCCGAAGCCGCACCTCCATCCGCCACCTCTCCGCCTCGAAGTGGAATATCGAACTTCATCTCCGACGGCTCCACGGATCTCAAAGTGAGCACCAGAAGTCCGACGCCGGCAACCAATCCACAAACGACGAGAACAGCGTGTATCATCGCCGTCGTCATCATCCGTCGCCGTCTAGCTCCGCCATGCCTCATCCCTTTCCGATTACGTCCGTCAGATCTGAGCACTGCCTTCCACCTTTTCTCACTCTTTTCAACTTGTATCTTTTGCAGAGTTCCAAGCTGCCGACGCTTTGAGACAAACCATGTCGGGTCGGGTCTCTAAGTTATTGGATCCGGGCTTAAGCGGGCTGTATATGAAACGACACTCATATGTATACAAAACGACGGAGTATAAGCGGCGGGGGCCTTGGGGGACTCCCAGCCAGTTACTTGGATTTGAAGAAAGTGAAGTGGAGAAGAAGTCAAGAGGTCTGTTTGATTACCTGAATTCTCTCTTAGATCGGAGAGCCAAATAAAGATATCTGTTTGATTACATGTATAAAATCCCACCTTTGTTACAATCCCAACTGCCTTACGAAAACAACATTAATCAAAGAAAACACTTGAAACAAACTTATGCAATTAGGATATGAAAAACACACAAATATTTGTATAAAATAATAATAATTAGCATCTCCAAGCAGAGGCTGCAAGTATAGCTCTGTCTTGCCATCCTAAAAGCAAGCAGCCCTTATCCTCAGTTAACCTGTACCCGTCGCAGGAATAGAGTCCCAAAAGGATCTTAGACTGAGTCACTGCGTTAGAGCTCAATGCCACTTCCTTAAACCCCCGACCTTCCATCACCTTTCGCCATTTTTCCAACCTCTCGTGCCTCATCACTCTATCGCTCCCCTCGCACGCTACAATGTTCTTAATTTCCTGAGCAAATATGGATTGTTCGACTTTAGCCCTTTGGGCTGAGTCTGGAGGGAATGTTGCGTCTAGAGAGTCGAATATGGCTGAGTAGTAATGCAACGCTTCGAGAAAACGTCCTAGGAAATAAGGACCGTTGTGGCTGGCTTCTTGTTCTACTATTGTTACTATGTTAGGAGCTTGCTCTCTTATCATGGTTAGTAGGTTACCAAGGCAGTGAGGCGGTACGCGATGTAAGCGGTTAACTGAATTAACCGCCAAAGCTTCGCCAACCCTTCTGTTGAACATATGTGGTTTTAAATCCTCGAGTTCCTCCCCGACTGGATGGAACTCAAACGGAACATGGAGAGCCTGAGCTAGCTCGGTTAAACAACGGCCTGTTTCGAGAACTGCCTCTGGGGAAGACCCTACACCAGTGATCCGGAGGAAAGGTGCACCACCAGGCCTGGCTGCTAAAGCTTGCATAAATGCAGGCCACTGGTAGCCCTGAAGAATGTCCAAGTCGATCACATGGACGCGCATTTCAGATTCAAACGCTTCGAAAATGGCCTGATTGGCTGTGAAGTGGGCAAATTTAACATAGGGACAGGCCTGGTAGAGAATTTGGTAAATCTTAAGTATTTCCAAGGAATTTGGAGGGAATGGGTTGAAAGGTTTGGATGCAGTGGAGGAGGGTCTTGAGGTCAGGGTTGCTGCTAATCGCGCACTCAAGGCTTCGGTGAAGAAAGACGCGACGCGTTGCATAGAGTCTCCTAATGGTGTCACCACCTGGTTCAGCTGCTGAAGGTATCTTCTAGCTGTCATGTAGTCCTCTTTTGCAACTGCTTCAGCACAAGCAAGGAGAAGATGCACCAGTTGAAGCCCACTGTCATGTTCCTGAAGACAAAAACAAACCACAATTCAAAAAATGCTGCAAAAGACAAAAATCACATGAAATCTGACAAATGAAATTTTAGAGCTCATCACCTGATCAGTGGCTATAGGAACTGTTCCCATTAGGTTGTGATTCAGATTCTGCTGCAGCTGCTGCTCCTGCTCATCTTCCTGCTTCAGCTGCTGTGACAGTGGCACTCCGGTTGAGCCACTCATGGGACCCATCTGATACATATCCGCCTGATCGTAACCCATCTGGCTTGACCCTGATCCCTGACTCGACATGCCACCGAGCAGCCCAGGGCCGAACCTCGATGGCTGATGATGGACACTCTGGTTATGGTCCAGCATCATGTTATTATTTCGCAACGAGTAAGCTCCGAGGTCATGTCTGCTATAATCATCATTCAGAAACTCCTCTATAGCAGGCAGCGTCAGGCTCTCAATGTGCATAAACTGGTTACTAGGCGAATTAAACACCTTATGCAAAGGACTCATGCCCTTGGGTTTAGGGTGGTGATTTGTTCCAAAAGGTGCAAAGCGCGGCGGTGAGCATCCCAGCATGCCCTGCGGCCCCTCCAGCCCCTGTGCATAGCTGTTGTAGCTTGACACAAGCTGATGAGACGACAGGACAGGCGAGGAGATCATGAAGTCATTCGTGTCGAAGTGATCAGTGAAGTAAGAGTCCCAATCTGGAGACTGCACTTCAACCTCACCATTACGCTCAACATCAAACCTCAAGCTCCGTAAATTAAGACTCGAAGGAGTTAAGCTCAAGGAAGAGCCTGTCTGATCATCAAGGTCAGTCGACGACACAACCTTCTCCAACTCCCTTAAACTTGCAGTAAACCCTTGCTGCTGCTGATTCTCCTTGATGCTAGTGCTCGAGTCCTCGGCCTTGAATGACCCCAAATTCGTATGTAAAGACTTCATCTGTCAACTCCCAACTTTACGCTACGTCTAAAACTGATCAAAACTATATCAACCTATGAACTCTCTCCCTCACAGCCTTCTGTCTACCTATTTCTCTGTTAACAGTTGATGACTCTTTTTTGCTGAAAAATTTTCCAAGTTCTGAGCTCACATCTCATACTTAACACCATGCATTCATGGGGTTTTTCAATGGGAGGTGCGCAAGTGGGTAAAAAAACAAAAATCATTGATTTTTTGTGTTTGAAGGGTTGTGCGTGGAATTTTATTTTTGGGAGTTAAAGTATTGATGGCCTCTACTATGTTAAAGCTGTTTCCTAAGGTGTATGTTGTGACGTTGAGTCACTTTTGGGGCATGTTTTAACGTTATGTAATGCGTTGATTTTTATGCTTTGGGAGGACCTGAGGGAGGAGTTTTGGATTTTGTGAACCATTGAGCCGTCCCTGGTAAGATTATTTAAGGTGTGGGGAGGGTGATTATTGGTTAAAGTGGAATGTTATGGGATTGGTACTGCTGGTGTGATGGAAGTAACAAAGCTCAAACACTAATAGTCATTAAAATGTTTTTGTGTGGAATAAAAGTAATTAAATGAACTTTTTTTTAATAATTGGGTGTACAATAATTCAGAACATTATAATGCATATATGACTACAGTCTTATCATGTAGCACACATATATTGATCTTTGAAGTTCAAACAAAACATCTTGATCGAACCCGGGGTGTAAGGACAATGACAGAACCCTTAATCAACAGGACTCCGCCCTTGAATTAAAATTTTAAAAAAAACAGTTCGAATCTTTAGAATCATCATACGGCTCGATAAAAATTTGACGAATTATCTAAGATTGAGGATCATTCTATGTGGAGTTGTCTCTATATGATATATATGATTCATGATAGAAATGTCTTCCATGACGTATGCTGTGATATTTATACAAAATTTGAGTATCATGAATTCACGAAAGATCATCATTTCACCCTAAGGTCAAAATACACACATAGTGATTTTTATCCTACCCTACCAGTACCATGTTCTGTACCCTATATGCATCATGCTCATTGACACAGAAGTATCATGTAAAAAGAAAATTATACCCGGCCTCTTTTCAATCTGTTATTCCTATGTGTCATGGGTTTTGGCAAAACGTCTTCAGAGTGTTCAAGCAGAAGTCCCAGAACTGTTCAACCGACTACTGGAACTCGCATACAGCAGAACTGAAGATAAGAAGTTTCCTAATCTGGAGATTTCCTGAATATCGAAGATATGCTGATTGGAGTTAATTATATATTCGAATCAGTTAAAGATCAGATTGGCTTGCGTGATATTCAAGGAATATTATCCACGCCAAAGTTATCAAGAGGATATATAAAGGAGATTATCAAAGATCAAAGATTGGATTTGATATCTAGAGAATATTTAGGAATATTTCCTAAATATTTTCTAGGACTGATTTGGAAGCCGCCGAAGACTATAAAATCACATCTAGGGTTTTCAGATCAACAGCTCGTCTATTGGAGAAATAATACACATTCACGCGCTCAAGCCGAAGAGGAGGAGGAGACGACGGCCGGATAGTTTTCTACACCGGAAAACTAATCGGCGTTGAGGCAGTCTGTTTAGTGTGCTGTTCAGACATGCCCGTGGAACTAACGCTGCACACACACCACTTGTTGCTACGCATTCGGGAGAACGCGTCTGCCTTCGGGAGAAGGCACGGAACTTCGGGAGAGGTTTCGGCAAGGTTCGGGAGGGAGCCTCGAACTTAGGGGATCGAGGGGGAGCCGAGATCGCAAATCCAAAAGAAGAAGTGTTAGAGGCTAGGCGATTACATTTGGGAGATTGTAAATGTAAGACCATCTATAGCTCTAAGCTCTTTAATAAGATTTGCAACCCTTTATGGCGTGGGAAGCCCCCCAGAGTAGGCTGTTGCCGAACTGGGTATCATATCGTGTGTGCCTACGTTGTTCTGTGTTGGTTACTTTCTGCTAATGTGTTCAAAGTCCGTCTGAACATCACCTGGAACTGGTCTTGAACAGACAACAGAATTTCACAATCCATGTTCTCTTATACAGGTTTACCATGTCTGTCTGACAGTAATATTTATAATCGATTCGCAACATTTTAATTAGTGTTTAAGGCTTTTGGAATATGCTCTGTCACTTAACTGAAATTAATTTAATTTGACTGAAATTAGTTTAATTTAATTTAAATTGATTGAAATTAACTTAACTTAACTTTACATCGGTCAGAAATATATTTATTTAGTTCATATTTGATTTTTTTTGTAGAATTTATAATTATATTATTTAGTGATGATGATGATGATGATAGTGGTGGTGATTTGGATGATGATGATGATGATATTATCCTTAAATTTGGGTGTTGAGAAAATTTAGGGAAAAGTACAAAATGGGGGTTTGAATTACTAATCATTTCCTATATGCGGTCGAAACTATTATATTTTTCAAAATATGGACGAACTACCAACTAAATTTTCAAAATAGGTATTCCGTCCAAAAGATGTTAACAATTTCACTCAATCCGTTAGTGTTGAGTTAACTTCTACTTAACCGAACCAAATCATTTGATGATTGAAATTAAAAATTGAACCAAACCATTCTAATTAAAATTAATCTCATGATTAAACAAAATATTGCGTTAATAATTTAACATCAAATTTCTAATTTGTTCACACCTTAACTTTCTCAACCCACGGAAAATTTATTTTTTATGAATTGAGTACATAAACATATACTATAATCTCAAATGCCATATAAAAATACATTCAGTACATGATAGGAAATAACAATAATTAGCTTCTCATAATATCCAAATAAAAATGTAAATAATACTAATAAACAAAACATTCTCAGATTTGGATCGACATCAACAGGCAACAGCCACCACCTTATCAACAATCACAAATCCAGCGGACACCGCTACAGCACCCTAGCGGGAGGGGGAGTTTGAGCAGGCCACAAATTGATCGAACACAGTCGGAGATTCAGAAGAAGATGTAGTAGCAAGAGCCGAATGCAACAATGAAGCGAAAGAAGTCGCGCATGCGCTGATGGAGACGGTGATACGGTCGGCTGAGTCGGAGAAATAGCCTTTTGCGTAGGAGCGGATGGTGTCGGTGACCGTGGGCGTCGGTGGTGAAGAGGGCGCTGTTTTAGTTGCAGAAGGCGACTGCGTGATTGAGGCTTCGATGATTGAAGCGATTAGGAACAACGCGAAAGGGATTCTGAACGGATTGAAGCCCAATTTTTTGCTTACTGAGAAGATCTGAAACTAGAGTTTCGGGGAGTATGGACTGAGAAGGAGGAAGATGAAATGGCTTTGTCATATTATTACATAAAACTAATCAAAAAGTTAAATTATTATTACTAACTATTTGATTAATTTAGATTCGCTTAAAGGCGAGATTTGTTTTAATTGAGATGGTTTGGTTTAATTTTCAATTTCAATCCTCAAATAGTTTGGTTCGGTTTGATTGGATAGAAGTTAACTAGACACTAACGATGTTAGTAAATTGTTAACACATTTCAACAGAATACCTAATTTAGAAATTTATTTGGTAGTTCGTCCCAATTTTGAAAATTTTAATAGTTCGGACCGCATGTTGGAAATGGCTGGTAGTTCGGGTCCCCATTTTGTACTTTTCCCGAAAATTTATAATAAAGTAGTTGGGCAAATTTAGTTTGGGCAGCCGCCAAGTGGGATTTATGAAAATTTCAATTATCAGCATTCATCTTCACGGACAACTATTGAGAGAGCTATTGGTATTTTGAAAACCACATGAAAGATACTTCGGACTATGCCTCAAGTTTCAGATGTGTGCTCCTCTCGAGACAACACAGCCGTCCACCTTCTCTGTTTTCACCGGCCCCTCCACCGGTTTCTCAGCCTTCTCCTCCCGCCATGGCTCCCCTGTTTGTCCTTTCCTCCTCCTTCTCCCTCTGCTCCGGCTGTCGGCTGCCTGCGGTGGTGTTGATAGGCGGTTTGGGGGGTCCCCTGAGTTCCAGCAGGGGTTGTGGGCGGCGGGGGCGGCTTATGGCGCTAGGTTTTGGCTGGGGGTGGGGGTGGGGACGGTCTTTTTTCGTTTCGTTCTGTTTTGGCTGGCTCGGCAGGATGTGGATTTTCGATGTTTGGGCCTTGCGACGGTGAGCTCGGCTTGGCTGGCCGGTGTCGTAAACGGCTGGCCAGGGTGGTGGCGTTCCAGGCTTGGCTGGGCGGCGTCTCTGTGTGCGTCGGCTGGGATAGTTAGCCATGGATAGTTGCTGTCGGCCGGGTCTGGGCGGTTGCTGTTGTTCTTTTTGGTGGCTTCAAGCTGTTGCCAGGGCTCGAGTGGTTGGCTGTGCCAGTTTAGGTTTTAGTAGTTGTTTTTTCAGTAGTTGTTTTACTCTTAGTTTTCAGTTTAGTTGTAGTTGAATAAGTGACTATTCTCAGCCGGTCTCCGGACTGAGTGAGTTGATCTTCCTCAGCCGCTTGCGGACTGAGTGATAGTCGCATTAGTTGGCTCAGTTGCCCTATTTTCCCGGCTCTGACCTGGGGATGTGAGTGGCTTTGATGAGTTTCTGACGAAGATGGGTTGGCCGTTTCGAGGCCTATGCGTTAACCTGAGCTTATGTACTGATTGAAGTCATTGAGTCGTCAATGTCCAACATCTGTACAACTTTCCCATCAAAAAAAAAAGTTTCAGATGTGTGCTAAACTGATATAATTTTGGCTACATTTACGTTACACAACTTTATTCGCATGCATACACTGGGAATACCTATTCAATCACATGAGGAGATGCATGGTACATTAGATTCGGACTTATTCGGATTACAACGAAATGCCCAAATGAACAAGTGCGAGATATGATAGCAATTGCCATTATGGAAGGTAGCACTGAAAATGAAGCGGAAGATAACATGGACGTGAGCATATTTATTATTTAAATTGTCATTTCTATGAAACTTGAATTATGTTATATAACATTAAAACATGTCTTTTTATCACTTTTATCGACGCTCATTAATTGAGAAATGACTATTATTATAAACCGAAAACATTATCATGATGATGAGGATGATGAAGAAGGTGATGGTATGATGATAGGATGATGATGATATAATGACGATGGTGATGATAATGGTGATATGATGATGATGGTGATGATGAAAAAATCAATTTAAATCGCACTTAACTTTTAATTGAAATTAACTCAACTTAATTGAAATTAACTTAATTAACTTAACTTAACTGAACTGAAGTTAACTTAACTAATTTAATTTAACTGAAATTAACTTAACTCTACTTAACCGTCAAAAATATAAATCTAAACGGACATGCCCTAAGTATGTCCAAATTGTGTATCCTATAAAATAACTCTGAACCATTAGGATTCCTATGTTTAGTGAAAATAAATTTATAATCACAACTTCAAAATTTCAAAAACGAAAAATAATAAAGAATACATACATATGAAACCGAAGCATTGAAACACGCATAATTGAGGATCTGATTCTAAACATAGCATAGCACTCCAGTAAAGATGACGATATTCTTACGGTCCATTAATCCGCTTCGCCGTCTTCTTCAACCGGCTCTCAGCCAAGAGTGAAGAGTCTATCACAAACGACATCGTTCGATTTACGTCATTCTCATCTCAGAAATATTGTTGGGTTGGGCCTCTGCGAAGATTTTGGGCCTATCTCCGCACCGATCCGAAGATCGTGGATTGGCCTTCGTTATGCGGTACGCTAGGGTTTTCGTTGAGAGCTGAAGGCAGGCGAGACACTGAAGAACGAAATGGTGAGCCCCCTCATCACCGATTCAGTATCTGATCATCTACTATCCGCTTTTACAACTTCAATTTTTGATCTATAGGCTTAGTGAGTTGGTAGTGTTTTGGTTTTCTGATTCGTTGGCATTGGATTTGTAAAAACATCGTGTTCAATTGCAGTAGAATAATGCTGTTGCTTACTGTTTTGGATTTGAATGTCACATTTATGGCTGAAAACTAACTATCAACCAGCCTTTCTGCGGTAACCTAAAACTAACTATCAACCAGCCTTTCTGCGGTAACCTCCATCAACGAGAACACCTTACTCCTTTTCTATCTCTATCTGTTCTCATTTCAATGAGGCATGCGGTCAACGGATGCTCTTCTTCGATTTGTTCCTGATAATAGTTATTCTTGTTTTTTTTCAGTTACTTGTGAATCCTTTTAAAATACTATTACTTGAGGGACAGATTGTTAATATATTTCATAATTTACAATTTGACCCTTGTTGTTTATCTATCATTATATTTCACCCAATAGAACGGCTGAATTATTTTTGCCTGCTGGACTGCTTGAATCAGGCGTTTTGTTCATCTAATAACTCGGTGACTGCTTTTTTTCTTCGCATAGACTCAATTTAAGTCGGGAATCGGGATCAATGACTGAAGGACGGAAGAAGAATCTCCCAGAACACCTCGAGTTGCAAAGAACTCGGGTTGTTTGCAATTGGGATGCCCCTAAATATGTAAGCCATTTTTTTTATAAAAAACAAATCTATGTATGCGTCTGTTAGGCGTATCTCTTGTAATATGCTTTTTGGGTAAATTAGATATTTTTTAATGTGGTGTGTGATTCCAGTGCTGCTTTGGTGGTCTCTTAGTTTGAAACTATTAATATTATTTGTTGTGTGGGAATATGTTGTGTTTGAAGACAGAGACAGTTCAGTACTCTGGAGCATATGCAGCGATGGGTGTTGATAATGGTTTGAATATGAATCAATTTTGCAACGATTTCAAAGTTGAAGTAATTCGGCTTACGGACGAGGATATGGAGTTTGATATGATTGGTATTGATCCTTCAATTGCTAATGCCTTTCGGAGAATTCTCATAGCTGAGGTACATCTGACAAGCCATTTACTTTGTACAGTTTTTCTATTCTGTTTTTTCATTGCATTAGTTGTAAGAGGAGTAGGAAATACAGAATGACCACTGATTGAAAGTTCCTTGTTTCCTTGCTACCAGGTTCCTACAATGGCCATTGAAAAAGTACTTGTGGCAGACAATACATCCGAAATTCACGATGAAGTTCTTGCTCATAGATTAGGATTAATTCCTATAAAAGTCGACCCAAGGATGTTTGATTACGTTGAAGGTTAGTGTAGTTTCATTCTTTTACTGCAAACCGTGTTAAGCCCCTTCATTTCTTTTTTTTTTTGTTTAACAGACTTCCATTTTTTTAATCATTCTGCAGAAGGTCATAAATATAATGAAAGGAACACTATTGTATTTAAACTTCATGCCAAATGTCCGAAACCTGTGAAAAAAGGACGAACAAACCCGAGGCATTCAGCTGCACAAGAAACCCCACAAGAATCACGCAAAACAGGTTCTTTTCTGCGACATCTTCTTGATATCTCTTGATTTTCCCACACTTATACGTAATGAACTATGTTTCGTTTGTGGCCTGTTTATTGTAGTTTATTCAGATGAATTAGAATGGCTACCTCAAGGAAGTCAAATGGAAAAGTCAGTGGATTCTTCATCGAAGCCAGAAATGTATACTTCATTCACTTGCAATCAAACTTCTATGTCTGGGTTTCCGGATGAGGGTTCCAAGTTGACACCTTCTCGCATTGTCCTTGCTAGGCTTGGTGCTGGACAAGTAAGTTATGTCATTATTTCAAGTTTTCACTCATTATGAACACTTGCAATGCTGACGACAACATTAAATCAAAAGAAGAAACAGCATACAAAATTCTACTTTCCAACACATTCTCAATGTGTGTGTGTAAAAAGAAGATGGGAGTGTTTTTCTTTTGGAGTAAATTTCAGGATCCTCTTTGAACGTAAGGGATGGATGGTTTCTGCAGGCAATTGAACTTGAGGCTCTTGCTGTTAAAGGCGTGGGCAAGACACATGCAAAGTGGTCACCTGTTGCAACAGCATGGTATCGGATGCTTCCCGAGGTATTGAAGTGTTTTAAATTGTAGACAGCTGAACATGCAATCTTGTTGCCCCATGTGTTTATGTAGTTTCTTTGTTTAGGTGATTTTGCTAAAACAGATTGAAGATGAAAAGGCTGAAGAACTTGTGAAAAATTGTCCTGCAAATGTATTTGACATCGAAGATATTGGCAATGGTACGGCTCTTATTTGCTACCTTTCGTTGAATTTACAGGCACTCCAAAATTTGGAGCCATAATCACATGTCATTAAACAGGTTAAGCAAGATTAACATGCTAGTTTAATTTTTGTACGGGGCAGGCAAGAAGAAGGCATTTGTGTCACGTCCTAGAGCTTGTACACTATGTAGAGAATGCATACGTGATCCTAGTTGGCGAGATTCAGTTTCTCTACGACGTGTCAAAGATCACTTCATCTGTGAGTAGCTTCGACCTTTATTTGACATTTTGCAGATAAACTTTGTAGATCGGCATGAATTTCTTTGGGATTACATTCGCTGTTTGTTATCCAGTCACGATCGAGTCAACTGGAGCACTACCTCCGGATGTCTTGTTTACCGAAGCTGTGAAGATATTGGAAGAGAAATGTGACCGCGTTATTGACGACTATCTATGATCTTCAGTCATGAAGGTGAAAATCTCTTCAGCAATCAAGATGAGAAAAAGGATAATGTTCCGATTATAGAAAACACTCTGAGCAAGTTTTTGTTTAAGACGTCTTAGCTTTCCTTTATTCCGTTCACTAACTCCCAAACTTATGTTTACCTTGTATATAATCTTATCATATTAGGCCATATAATGTTTTAATGAGATTTTGAACACTGGCAAATCATCGAAATTTTTTCCAAATCAGACAATCTAAAATTCATTTCCCTTTCTATTCACTTTCCAAATTCGTTTTTCAAAATAGGCAGTTTTCTCAATCTGCTGTTGACACATCTTATGTCTAGTGTTATTTTTTCCTTAAACGATGCTGAATAAACAGACTGGCC
Organism: Rhodiola chrysanthemifolia; assembly: GCA_033675395.1. NCBI lineage: Eukaryota > Viridiplantae > Streptophyta > Magnoliopsida > Saxifragales > Crassulaceae > Rhodiola > Rhodiola chrysanthemifolia. Next base: position 39,873,184 of record CM066204.1, read on the forward strand.
TGACATATTTTCTTAGGTATTGTTCGTAAAGGCGCCTAAGACCTAATTGATCCCAACAACGGCCTAATCTTAATATTATTTTTGTTTAAAGAAATGTTGACGAGACAAGTCGACATGGATGTTTTTCCTTAGCCGCCGTTGGAATGATTGGACAAGAGAATTTCGTAATGTTTGTGTCATCTTTCTTGGGATGTTGCTTGGAATTTCTTGGAATTTTGGGATGTTGCAGTGTTGCACCAATGGGAGGCAGCACCATAAAGTCAATACGGATAATTACAAAAAGACTACCTGAACTACCACAGTATTTCAAATCGCGGTTTGGACTATTTTAATTTTCAATTTAGTGTTTTTGGACTATTTTTTTATTCATGTTTTTGGACTAAATTGAACACAATAAACTACCGTCTTTTTGGACTAAATTGCACACAATAAACTGACGCCGTTAATGAATACCGTTTACAATTATTATTCTTTAATAAAAATTATTTAATCTGACGGTGAACACAATGCCCTAATGTAATATAAACTTTTCTTTCACGATTCAATCAAATTACAATCACATCGTAGCTCGCTTCTTCTCAAGACTCTTCATGAAAGCATGCTCGCTCGATCAGATCTTCCCCATCACTCCACTTTCGATTCCAAATCGATTTGATTCTGGCGATGGTGGCTTTGGGATAATTCTTCAGGTATCTGATGGACGGATGCCTCACTGGCTGCGACGACGTGATCGACTAGAGGTCGTACCACCGCAACTGTAAGTACGAGCTTCACAAATCCCGCAAGCATAACTGCCCTACAAGAAGCAACGCTAAGAAAGATTCCATCCGTTCGTATCCAATCTAGCTCTTTCTGGCTTTTATTCTACCGCGTCGTCGCCTTGATGCTTCTCTTCTTCCGCTACTGATGCTCCTTGTCTTCCTGGGAAAATGAAGAAATAGTTTCAGGGATCGACGAGTGACGATGACGATCTGTACCCACGGATCATTTCGCTCGATAGGCAAAATATCGGTTAAATTTTGTTTGGAACAGAGTGAGGAGGAAATTCGATTGTAATTTGATTGAATCGTGAATAGAAAAGTTTTTATTATATCATGGCAGTGTGTTCACAGCTAAATTAAATAATTTTGATTAAATAATAGTAATTGATTAACGTTGTTAGTTGATTGTGTGCAATTTAGTGTCCAAAGAACACTGAATTGAAAATTGAAATAATCCAGACCGCTATTTGAAATGGTGTGGTAGTCCAGGTAGTCTTTTGTAATTTTCCCAATTCAATATTCAAACCAAATAGCCTCGTCTATGACTATCACATATCATTAGTTACAGTAGAACTTTCATTCAAGTGTTTACTAAAATAAATGCTAGCTGACCCAAACATAAGATATCTCTTGGCCGCAGAAGCGACAGAAACCTCCCGAAGCAACCGATTCCAAACACCAGCTTCCGTTTTCCCCCCTCCCTCCCCCTCTTCACCTTCTTATCCTCCTTCTCCATCCTCTCCTTGTCTGCTCCGTCATCCCTCTTTTCCTCTTCTTCTCTTTGCTTGTAGCTTTGCACCTCCCCGGGTGGAGTTGTTGGCCGCTCTGAAGATGGGCTTGGTGCGAGGTTGCCGGTGGACAGAAGGATTGCAAAGGCGGCGTTGGTGGATCAGTCAGGGGCTGCTGGAGGTGGTTGGAGCGGTTGGTGACTGCTGGGTTGCAGGGATGAGATGTGGGTGTTTTGGCTTCCTTTATGTGTATATGTCCCTCTAACTGAGCTCAGCTTATGAGGGTTTTCTTCTCAGTCGTTTCAGTCTGATCTTTCTATCACAGTTTTTTTATGTTTTTACGATTATTATCCACCGATGTTTCGCCCGGTGCTTTCGGCAGGCAGATATTGCTTAGTTGATGTCTGTTGTTGGCCTGCTTTTCTCTTACTGTGAGTGACGAGGTGATGTGCCCACTCATATGCGAAGTGGAGCAGCAGTCTCAAGTCTATTCACGTTTTATCTTTTATTGTCTGGTCTGTTCCCATCTGGATGTTATTTCTCAGCTTTAAGTCCTATGTATGCCCTGTCTCTGTAACTTACAACTTATCAACAAAAAAAGATATCTCTTGGCCGCTGTTACGAACGACAGCTAAGGGAATATAGTCAAGTTGTCTTGTTGAGTCCGCATTTCTTTAGCAAAAATAATATTAGGATTATGCTGATGTTGGAAAAACGGTTAAAGTCGTAACGGCGCCTAAGAAAATATGTCAGGTCAATTTGCTTACTCAGCATTGTTTAAGCAAAAAATGACACTAGACATTAGGCGTTGTTGGCAACAACGCTTTTAAGTCTTAGGGAAATGGCTATTTTAGAAAACAAATTTGGAAATTGAGTAGAAATGGAAATGAAATTCGGATTTTGTTTAATTTGAATTTTTTTTCCAAATCATCCCTGCTACCAATCAGGACTCTAAATTGCAAATATTAAAAATCATTATGGTTGGAATCTATAACTTACCGAATCTGAATTGGACAATTTTTAGATCAGTTTAATTTTTTTTTATTTTGTTGATAAAATATACAAAGCAGATATATAGGCGGAGTAGAGGACTTAAAATTCTAGAAAACTAATCTAGTTGATCACGGACAATAGGAATACGCCTGATTAAGTAAGAGTTGGATGCTCCACTTGGTTTCACGCCTATTAAAGTAGTCCCACCTCCTTTGACCTTTGACTGGAACACAACTTGCATACATATGTCCCGATGCATGCATAAGAAAAATATAAGCATCACATGCACTCTGCCACACTTTTTTTTATGTTAAAAAAAACATGCATAAGGAAATATGCATGTAAGACGTGGCATACAACCAGACTACCGACGGTCAAACAAACATACAGACATCTCTCATGGTTGCATAACGATTGAAGCCACCCGTCACCTGACAGCCTTACTTCAAACACACCCCAGGAGCCCAATTTAGATCAAGACTTCTCAGGTGAAAAGCCGGCTAAAAGATTTGCATTAAAACGGATTCCAACAGCAAAAACTGAACTAAAATTGCCTCCAAACTCGACACTAAAACAGAACCCTCTCGGAAAGGGTTTTACCATCCACGCACAAATCAGTCGTTAGAGAACAAACCAAAAAGCGATAATAAAAAAAAACCCAACAATTAAAAACATTCACTCCTCTGAACCCCCTCTAACTGTGCCCACCCGCCTGAGGCCCGTCTGAAACATCACCGCCACCAGATCCTTCCCTCCACACCTCCCCGAAGCAAACCCCCACGGCCAGATCAACGAACAACTCTAGACGAAAAATACCCAGATGAGAAGCCAATGGCGCAGCAACGCCCACGAACGGCGGTGAAATTAGCAGAGAAGCTGTTGTGATTCGGATCGAATTGAAGACGCAAACAATCAAACGAAAACGAAACGAGACAATGATTTACCCTGGTTCAGATTGGCCGGGGTGACCAATCCTAGTCCAGCAACCGAGGAACCCTTTATTGATGAATTGAAACAACCGGAGTCTTCTTCGTCGTCGATCGAGCTTCGTGCCTTCAGTAATTTCAGATTCTATTCTACAATTGCTCTGCTACTCTCGCTCACTCGTCCGCTCAACTAATGAACCCTAATTCCCAAATCGGGAATCTAAAGTTCAAAGTTTCTACCGCCTCACCAACAGATCCCTGAAGTTCTAAACTGTTACAGTTTGACCCCCTAAGTTACAGACCTTACAAGCTGAGACACTAGCCGTTTGAATAACAGAAATAACGGCCAATTAAATCTTCATCCGAAACGCTGCGTTTCATCTTCAGCCTTTAGTCTTCAACTCAGTTTCTCAGCTGGTCACACTGCCACCTTCAGCCTCAGTTTCCGACGCCTTGCTCTGCCGTGCTCAGCCCAGCTTCCTCTCCGGTTGATAGTGCTGATCACCGACTCACTTTTACAATCTCCACCTTGAGTCGATGAGCACTAGGGTTGCCTCGGTTCAGGCTTCATTAGCCTGCCTCCAGCAGACTTATCAGTCCAAGGCACAGCTGGAATTTTGCGCTGGGAACTGGTTTTGTGAGCATGTCTGCTGGGTTCTCTTCGGTATCAATCTTCACCATTGCTACTGCTCCAGTCTCTATGACCTCCCGGACAAAATGCAGCTTCACGTCGATGTGCTTCGACCTCTCGTGGAACACTTGGTGCTTGGACAGATGGATGGCTCCTTGGCTGTCACAGCCAATCCTCACACACTTCTGGTCATGCTTCAGCTCAGCTAAGACTCCTCTCAACCACAGAGCCTCCTTCACAGCTTCAGTTACAGCTACAAATTCAGCTTCAGTTGTGGACAGGGTCACCACTGGTTGCAGTCCAGCCTTCCAGCTTACAGCAGTCCCATACACATTGAAGACATAGCCTGTTTGAGACTTCCTTGTGTCAATGCACCCTGCAAAGTCAGAGTCTACATATCCAGTGACGATATCACTGTTATTTTCCATGTTAGTTGTCCCAAACATTAAACCTTTATCAAGACTTCCTTTTACATATCTCATCACCCACTTAACAGCACTCCAATGAGCTTTACCAGGTTTAGACATAAACCTACTAATCATACTAACACAATGAGCAAGATCAGGCCTAGTGCATACCATTGCATACATTAAACATCCTACAGCATTAGCATAAGGTACCTTACTCATGTGTTCAAACTCAGACTCATTTTTAGGACATTGTTCAGTAGATAACTTAAAATGATGAGCAATTGGAATCAAAACAGATTTGGCATCAGACATGTCAAATTTCTTAACCAATTTAGACAGGTAATCAGTCTGATTTAAAAACAAAGTCCCTTTTGTTCTATCTCTCACAATCTGCATGCCAAGTATCTTTTTAGCAGGACCTAAGTCCTTCATTTCAAAATGAGAGCTCAACTGTTTCTTAAGATCATCAATCAAATGCATACTTTCACTTGCAATTAACATGTCATCAACATATAACAGCAAATAAATGACAGAATCATTATTCAGAAATTTGTAGTATATGCACCAATCATGACTTGACCTATTGAAACCACATTTCAGCATGAACTCATCAAATTTCTTATACCATTGCCTTGGTGATTGTTTAAGACCATACATGGATTTTTTCAGCAAGCAAACATTATTCTCAGCATCACCAGTAACAAAACATTCAGGTTGGGTAATATAAATAGTCTCATCAATATCACCATAGAGAAAAGCAGTCTTCACATCGAGTTGTTCTAGTTCTAGGTTGTTATGAGCACCTAAGGACATAACTACTCTAATAGACCTATGCTTAACTACTGGGGCATAAATCTTATTAAAATCTACACCTTCCCTTTGAGAATATCCTTTAGCCACAAGCCTTGCTTTGTATCTAGGTTTTTCTACCCCTGGGATGCCCTCCTTAATTCTGAAAATCCATTTACTACCCACAACTTTCACACCCTTAGGTTTTTCTACCAACTCCCAGGTGTTATTTTCTGATAAGGATTTCATCTCATCTTGCATTGCTTTGTACCAAATCTCTCCTTCTTTTGAATCCAAAGCTTCCGTTACAGTTTTAGGTTCATTCTCAGATATATCAGCAGCTATATTGAAGGCAAAGGCTACTACATTGTTTTCCCCACTATCAAATCCATATCTCACATTTCTCTTGGGAACTCTTCTTTCCCTATCCCTAATGAGGACATAATCTTGAGGAACTACAGGTTCTGGGTCAGGGTTATTTAGTACTTCATCTAGTTGATCAGGTTCAGGGGTCTCATTTCTAGTATTTCCTGGGTTAATTTCACTCCCCTGCTCCACCTCAAACAAATCATCCCTACCCTGTCCAACTTCTATTTCCATCTTTTCCTTCTGTTCAGCTACTGGTTCTATCTTAGGCTTCTTAAATGGGAACTCAGCCTCATTAAACACCACATCTCTACTTATGAAACACTTCTTATGGTTCTTCTCAAGACACCACAGTTTATAACCTTTTACCCCATCTGGGTACCCTAGAAACACACATCTTAACGCCCTTGGTTCTAGTTTATCCTGTCTAACATGTGCATAGGCAGAACAGCCAAAAACTTTCAGCATAGAGTAATCCACAGGATGACTAGACCACATTTGCATAGGAGTTTTAAAATCAATAGCAGCAGATGGGCATCTATTAATCAAATAACAGGCAGTGTTGGCTGCCTCAGCCCAAAAGGTTTTAGGCATACCTGCTTGGAGAAGTAAGCACCTCACCCTTTCAAGGATGGTTCTATTGAACCTTTCAGCCAGCCCATTTTGTTGGGGAGTTCCTGCAACTGTGTGATTCTTTGCAATACCACAAGACTTACAAAAGTTCAAGAATTCACTATTCAAGTATTCTAGACCATTATCAGTTCTGAGTTTCTTAACATGCTTTCCAGTTTGGTTTTCAACTAGTAGTTTCCATGTTTTAAATGTTTGAAAAACCTCAGATTTCTTAGCAAGAAAATATATCCATACCCTCCTTGTATAGTCATCTATAAAAGTCATGAAGTATCTTTTACCACTATGTGATTCAGTCCTCGTAGGTCCCCACAGGTCTGAATGCACATAGTCTAACATGTTATTAGTTCTATGAATGGCAGTTCCAAATTTTACTTTGCTAGATTTACCCAAAACACAGTTTTCGCAAAAGCTTAGTTTTCCCAATTTTCCATTTCCTAGATAGCCATGTTCATGTAGTTTTTGCAAACCTTTTTCACTCACATGAGCTAATCTCAAATGCCAAATTGACAGTTCATTACACTCTTTCTCAGTATAATTCACAACAGCGCCAACTATTGTATTTCCTAGCAATACATAAATGCCATTCACTATCATGCCTTTCATGACTACTAAAGAACCTTTAGTTATTTTCATGGAACTATTTTTTGCTTTAAATGTATAACCTTGTTTGTCTAGCATACCTAGTGAAATCAAGTTCCTCTTAAGTTCTGGTACATACCTTACGCCAGAGAGTGTGATCTCTTGGCCATCCTCCATCCTTAGTCTTATAGTCCCAATGCCAGCCATTGTACAGGACTTATTGTTCCCCAGGTGGACTGTTCCAATCTTCTTTTCTTCAAACTCATTGAGCCAAGATTTGTTTGGTGTCATGTGGTAGGAGCACCCACTGTCAAGGATCCATCTAGAGGATGAATCACCTTCAGCTACTGCTAGGACATCTGCACTCTCGTACCCATCTTCTGCCACAGCAGCATCAGCCTGATCCTTCTTATTTTCACCAAACTGTTTCTTTCTTTCTGGACATTCTCTCCTGAAATGGCCTTCTTTATGACAAAAGTAGCATTTCAGCTTCTTTTGATCTGCTTCAGGACTCTTAGGATTTGAGGACTTCTTTTGGAACTTGTTCTTGGAATTTCCCTTTTGAAAACCTTGCTTGAAGCCCCTCCCTTGTACTGACAGTCCTTCAGCTCCTTCATGACTTGATTTGGACTCAAGTTGCTTTGACTTAAGAGCAGCCAAAACCTCTTCCATGGATAGAGTTTCCCTTGCATATTTCATGGTCTCCACTAGGGTGGAGTATTCTTGTGGCAGGGCATTGAGGATCATTATTGCTTGATCCTCATCCTCTATTTTCTCCTTGATGTTTTCCAAATCAATTACAATTTTGGCGAAGTCATCCAAGAAGTCCTCTATAGGCTTGCTATTGTCCATCTTGAATCCGAATAGCTTCCCCTTTAGATAGATCTTGTTTGTAAGCGTGCTTGTCATGTACAGGGACTCTAGCTTGGTCCATATCGCAGCGGCAGTCTTTTCTTTAGACACTTCCCTTAGCACTTTGTCACCTAGATGAAGAATCAGAGTACTGTACGCCATACCCATGGCCTCGTCCTTCTCATCTTGTGACATAGTCGCCGGAAGCTTGTGTTCACCCTCCAAACATTTAGCCACTTTCATCTGCGTCAGAACTGCTTCCATCCGACGCTTCCAAAGCGCAAAATCTCCTTTGCCATCAAATCTCTCGATTTCAACTTTCGTCGACACCATTACGCCCGAAAAGCTACTGATACCAATTGTTGTGATTCGGATCGAATTGAAGACGCAAACAATCAAACGAAAACGAAACGAGACAATGATTTACCTTGGTTCAGATTGGCCGGGGTGACCAATCCTAGTCCAGCAACCGAGGAACCCTTTATTGATGAATTGAAACAACCGGAGTCTTCTTCGTCGTCGATCGAGCTTCGTGCCTTCAGCAATTTCAGATTCTATTCTACAATTGCTCTGCTACTCTCGCTCACTCGTCCGCTCAACTAATGAACCCTAATTCCCAAATCGGGAATCTAAAGTTCAAAGTTTCTACCGCCTCACCAACAGATCCCTGAAGTTCTAAACTGTTACAGTTTGACCCCCTAAGTTACAGACCTTACAAGCTGAGACACTAGCCGTTTGAATAACAGAAATAACGGCCAATTAAATCTTCATCCGAAACGCTGCGTTTCATCTTCAGCCTTTAGTCTTCAACTCAGTTTCTCAGCTGGTCACACTGCCACCTTCAGCCTCAGTTTTCGACGCCTTGCTCCGCCGTGCTCAGCCCAGCTTCCTCTCCGGTTGATAGTGCCGATCACCGACTCACTTTTACAGAAGCCGGATAAGATCTTGAGACAAAAAAATCCAGTCCGAAAAATTGGCGGGAGAAAAAATCCCCTTAAACGAATAACCGCTTAGAGAGAAGGCAGAGAAACTGTAACCTTAAACTTTATTCTTAACTCAAACACAAGAAATAGAAGTTCCTTTAGTTTAATTTCGATACAAACAACATGTAGATTGAATGATACACTTTTTCTGATTTTCTATCTATATAAACAAGTTTATAAAATAAGTGGCCACTTCCCACTTATTCATCAAGACAGCCTGCCCTGCCCAAGAGAGGATCCATTTTATCCATCCCAGGCAAGCTCTGAAGCCGTTCATAGTTGAGCCGAGCTGTTTGCAGTACCCAACTTGCATCTGATGGTTGAGAAGTGCAATGCAAGGTATAATTCCCGTGATGTACTGCTATACCCACTGGCTATATTTGTGAGACGAGCAGAGTGGTCACCTTTTCTTTTCTTGAATTACAGTAAATCTGGAGTTGCTGTTCGTCGAATGTACCGAAACCAGAAAGCTGAACACCGTATGCCTGCAGCCTATGGATGTCCCTTTGAGTGGGAGACTGCCATATGCCATCCCACCATGCTGGAGGTAAAAGTGGCGTGTGAGCGCATTGATTCGATTGGTTATAGCAACTTAAAGGGCCGGAAAATCTGTTCCAGACATGACCCCAGCCGATTTGGCTGCCTAAGCCTTCTGATAATAGACTGTGCTGAAAGCTGCTCAGGAATACTAAACTTGAACCGGAAGGATCAGACTCGTCTGAGAGAAAAGGACGAGGAACAGGTTAAACAGAAGAAAAGATAAATCAAGAGTGACATCAATATGTAAGATGTGCTCACCAAGTTTGTTGGTTGCAGCAAGTGCGGCAATTAATTGAGCATATGTGGTTCCAACGCGTCGATGAGCACCAGAAACTACTGCATGTTTTGCACGTGAAGCAAGAAAGAAATCCACAAATGCAACCCATCTGGGTGCTGGACCCCAATCCTTGGCTCTAAAATCTGAGTTTCGGGATCTATTTGCTTCACCTGATATGTTTCCTCTGTAGGCTTCATAATTGAAATGAAGAACCTGAGGAAAGTACGACATTTAGATAGAGATTTGCTATACACTTGTATAAAAATAATAATACAGACTGGGAGGTCTAAAAGGATATATGTGATGGATAGGAGTCGATACCTCAGCAAATTCATGTACAAGAGGTGCGACCTCCTCAATAAACGATGGTGTATCAGATACCAAAACCACCTTGGGCCTCGATGTTATTGGCAGGTTTTTCAAAGCTTTTCTAATGCAGTCCAGGGCTGCATGTACTGCTCTTATCGAACTGTACCAGACATACAAACACATTTGAATGGTCAGGTGTACGATCATAATGAGAATGAAAAGGCCATCAGCAGTGAACTACATACTACATATTATGACGTGGCTAACAACAAGCATAACAACGCTAATCAGATTAAATTTGTACATGTGTGATATGCAACGTAACCATGACAAAGCACGATAGGTGTAGAAAATAAATACCTGTTCATTAGCATCCTCATGTGAAGAGTTATTTCTGGTACTAGTCCACCCTTGAGTACCCATTTCACAGCTTCCTGAACGTCTTGAGAAGGAGATATTAGAACCCGCATCAGCTCTCCAAAGACATTAGGTCTGGATTCGAGGTTCCCAGGATCCCCAAATAAATTTGAAGCGGTGTTCCCCATCTCAGGATGCACATTCTTCAGAAAAAATTGAGCAGCCACAGCATCTGTTGTGCTGTCAAACCTAATATTCAAGAAAGAAAATACAGTGTCGTCAGCTTAATTTGAAACTCACTTGAACATTCTCATTACTCTTAATTACCAGATAATGGGTTGCTCCCACTGAAGCCAGTTGCTGCACAGGACGCCTGATTTTTGAGGCTTCTGAAAATCATCGAACCTCACAGTGAGATCTCTTCCAAATTTTTCGACACAGTCATTTTGGCGCCACAGATGTTTCACTTCTCTCAAGGTAAACGATTCATTAGAATAGGATATGTAATCTCCAAAAGGATATCTACCCCTGAAAGAAGATTAACTTACACGATCAAAATGCAACTTAGTGATGTTTCACACTGTTCAGATTCATTCACATAACACAAATTTCAAGACTTCAGACAAACCTCACATATTTTTTGAATTTTAAATTTAAAAGGATAAACTTAAATTTAACATTCAAGGATATTGCAGTTTGAGCAGAATTCGAACTGAGGACAAAAGTTGACACACATATTGATGCTTGCTGTCCCTGGATTTGCAGATATGCATATGCATGCGACAAAAAAAGTTCATGTTTTTGAAGCTTTTGAATAGCAGTAAACTAACAAGTATTGATCATATACTATCACATATGAAAAAGATAAGGCTTGAGAAAGAACCAATATGCCTGGTTTGCCCGATAATAAGAGATCGATTCAGCATGACGCTCAATGCAGCAGCAGTTAATAACTTGTACATTTCATTCCCAAAACCAGCTTGATATGCTTTCCCTATCACATAACCACGCCTACAGAACTGATCCGGAGGAAGCTTCCGAACTTTCGAAGCACCTGGCAAAGAAAATTCTCATACATGAGCTTTATGCATAAGCACAATGACTTGAATGATCACATGGGGTAAATGTTTCGCAGTTCTATACAGCATATTCAATGAATAATAATGACTGTGTTTACTCAGTAAACAAAAAAGAGAAGCATCTCAAATAGCATTTAAGTCAAGAACGAAGTTGGGCGGTCCAGAAAAATACTAGCAGAAGAATATTTGTTTGAAATGCAATGCTCGCATTCATATTTCTCTATTCAGGATCATACAATACAACTGCCGCTGAAACAATAACACACAAATACCTAGATGCTAATGATCAGATAAATAAATGTGACAGACTTCAACAAATCTAAGCATAACCAAATCTAACCATCCGGATTCATTTCCTACCAAATAAAGCAAAACTGAGAATCAGTAAGACACAAATAACAGCAAATTCATTGATAAAAACATTACCATGTATATCAAAATGCTTCCGAATCAACCGCCTAACCCTCAAACTCTCCGCCACATCACCAACCCCAAACGCCTTCCCCATCTCCTCCACCGTCGCACACGAACCATTCCCATTCCTATTACCGCCACTCTTATTCACAAAACTAATGCCAGAATCCGAAGCCGCACCTCCATCCGCCACCTCTCCGCCTCGAAGTGGAATATCGAACTGTTGGTAATTTTAGGGTTTTGAACCTGAAACTACGATATAACATGTTAGGATAGTGTTACCCAATGATATGAGAAGCTTAGAAGGTCGATTGAGTGAATTTTGAGTTTGGAACTCAGTGCGGATCACGCCCGCAACAGACATTATGTCTGGCGCGTTCGGACCGGACATTACGTTAATGTCAAGAACGAACGCGGCGCGTAATGTTTCCTACGAACGCGACGCCGTCTGACAGACACGGCTGCTCAGCCATAGTCACACCTGTTCTTCGTCACTTTTGAACTCCTATATATTGGAGGTCGTGGACAGTATGAAGTACGTTCAAAAACACTCTCACTCAAACACAGAATCATTATTTGATTGAAAGCCTCATTTGTTTTTCCAAAAACCTCAAACTCAAGTTTGATTTCTATTTCATTAGTCGTGAATTGAAATTGCTCCAATTGATTATCTCCGTTCAGATTTCGTGAAACCCTCGACTATATACAGGGTCGTAATATTGAATTCGGAAAGTGACAACACGATCAATTGCGATATCCAGATCATTTAGATTCCTCAGCGAATCATTACAACAATCGAAGAAGAAGAAACAAGTTCATCTCCTGTTGTTTTGCTGCTCCAACTTTTGCTGTTTGCTGACAAGAAGAGTCCACTGCTTGCTGTATTATTTGAAGACAATCCCCAACAAACGAATTCAATATTACTTATTCAATGGCGAGCGTGAGAGATATGCTGCACCAGTTCCAGAAGCTAGACAAGTTTGAAGGCACTGACTTCCGGCGCTGGAGAAGGAAGATGCACTTCCTGCTGACTAACTTAAAGGTGGTCTACGTACTATCTACACCATGCCCTGAAGTTGGAGACGATGCACCAATGGTAGCTTTCCGCGATCGAAACAAGTGGGAGAACGACGACTACATCGCTAGAGGACATATCCTCAATGGTATGTCCGACCCTTTATTTGATTTATATCAAAACATTGAATCTGCGAAAGAGTTATGGGATTCGCTTGAATCCAAATACATGACTGAAGACGCTTCAAGCGTCAAGTTTCTTGTGAGTAATTTCAACAACTACAAGATGGTGGACTCTCGTCCGGTGATGGAACAGTTCCATGAGATACAGCGTATCTTGGGGCAATTTGCTCAAAGAAATCTGAAGATGGATGAAGCCATCTCGGTGTCAAGTATCATTGACAAATTACCACCGGCATGGAAAGACTTCCGCCGTACCTTGAAGCACAAGAAGGAAGATATTTCTCTTGTAGAACTCGCAAAAGAATTGCGAATGGAAGAGGAACTTCGTATGCGGGAAAAGGACACAATGGAAGTGGATACTAACTCACCTAAGGTGAATGTGTTGGAGACGAGTTCTCAAAAGATGAACAAGAACAAAGGCAAGAAAAGGTCTAATGAGTATGCTAGCAAAGGTCCAAACAAGAAGCATCCTTCGAAAGGAAACGTGTGTTGGACTTGCGGAAAAGCGGGGCATTTCAAGCGAGACTGTCGATCAGGAAAGGGGAAGAGCGAGAAGGCTCAAGATAATGCTTTTGGTAATAAGAACCAAGAGCAGAAATCTCAAGGTGGGAAAAGTTTAGTTTCAAGTTTAGAAACTAAGTCAGATTCATATTCTAATATAGACTATGTTTCTAATTTTTCCGAAATTTTTGCTATGCAGGATGATGAGATTTCATGGTGGGTTGACTCCGGTGCTACGGCACATGTTTGTAGAGATAAAGAAATGTTCAAGTCTTTTGCAACTACAAGTGAAGGAAGAGTCCTTCACATGGGAGACGAGTCGACCGCCCCTATCCTAGGAATAGGCCAAGTAGAGATTGAATTTTCTTCGGGAAAGAATATTGTTCTTGTAAATGTATTGTATGCACCTAATATTAGAAAAAATATTGTATCGGGTACTGTTTTGAATAAACAAGGTTATCGGCAAGTGTATGAAGCCGATAACTATGTGTTATCAAAAGGTGGTGTATTTGTTGGTAAAGGATACCTATGTAATGGAATGTTCAAGCTTAGTATAAATAAAGTTGTTTGTTCTCTTTATATGAATTGTGAGCATGATATTTCTATTAAAACTACAAATTTGAATGATGATGTTTCTACACTTTGGCATGCACGTTTAGGACATGTTCATTATAAAAGATTGCATGAAATGTCTAAGCATGATTTGATTCCTTCATTTGATGTAAACACTAATAAGTGTAGAACATGCATGCTTACTAAGATTACTAGACAACCATTTCATAAAGTTGAAAGAGAAAGCAACCTACTTGATTTAATACATAGCGACTTGTGTGATTTTCATGCATCACCTTCTCTAGGAAACAAGAAATATGTAGTAACATATATTGATGACTGTTCTAGATTTTGCTATGTTTATTTGTTGAACTCAAAAGATGAAGCTCTTGATAAATTTAAAATTTACAAGAGTGAAGTTGAACTTCAAAAGGGAACTTCTATTAAGAAGTTGCGCACCGATAGAGGTGGGGAATACTTTAATCCAAGTTATTTCCAAAGTGTGGGTATCATTCATGAAACCACCGCTCCCTACACACCACAACAAAATGGTGTATCGGAGAGAAAGAATAGAGCATTGAAAGAGATGGTGAATGCCATGCTCTCTTACTCGGGATTAAATGATGGATTTTGGGGAGAAGCCATGTTAACGGCTTGCTATTTATTAAATAGGGTTCCTAATAAAAGGGGCAGCATTACTCCTTATGAAATTTGGTTCAATAAGAAACTTAATTTGAATCATGTTCGAGTTTGGGGTTGTAGGGCTGTAGTAAGACTACCTATCCCTAAACATAAAACTTTAGGAGAAAAGGGAGTTGAATGCATATTCATAGGATATGCTCATCACTCCATGGCTTATAGGTTTTATGTCATAGAACCCAATAAGCATGTGTCAATTAATACAATAATTGAATCGAGAGATGCCATATTTGATGAAAATAGATTTTCATCAATTAGCATGCCTAAAGATTTGAATTTTGTGCCTAGTGCAAATCAAGGTTCAAATGACACCCAAATTTCTGAAATTAGAAGGAGTAAAAGAGCAAGAAAAGAAAGATCATTTGGAAATGATTTTCATATCTACCTAGTGGAAGGAACTAGGGATGAGGTTAGCTCACAATACATGTACTGTCATGTTATTGAAAGTGACCCCAAAACATTTGATGAAGCTATGAAATCTCAAGATGTGTCATTTTGGAAAGAGGCCATAAATGATGAAATGGACTCTATAATAGGAAATAACACTTGGATTTTGGTGGACTTACCGCCAGGGCATAAACCTTTGGGAAATAAGTGGATCTTCCGAAAGAAGATGAAGGTAGATGGTACCATTGATAAATTTAAAGCAAGACTCGTAATTCAAGGCTTTAGACAAAAATATGGTATGGACTATTTTGACACTTATGCACCAGTTGCAAGAATATCGACAATTAGGTTGTTGATTGCATTGGCATCTATTCATAAGTTGCTAGTACATCAAATGGATGTGAAGACTGCTTTCCTCAATGGCGATTTAGAGGAAGAGATTTACATGAAACAACCGGAAGGTTTTATAATGTCCGGGCAAGAGCATAAGGTATGCAAGCTTGTTAAGTCACTATATGGGCTTAAGCAAGCACCTATGCAATGGCATCAAAAATTTGATGAGGTGATACTATCCGATGGATTCATCTTGAATCAGTCGGATAAGTGTGTATATAGCAAGTTTGACAACTCGGGGAATGGAGTTATCATTTGTCTATATGTAGATGACATGTTGATTTTTGGCACTAATCTAAAGTGCATAAATCAAACCAAAGAATTTCTGTCATCTAAGTTCTCCATGAAGGACATGGGAGAGGCAGAAGTTATTCTTGGGATAAGAATAAAGAGAGTTGAAGGAGGTCTTGCATTAACACAATCACATTACATTGAGAACGTGTTAAAGAAGTTCAATTATATGGACTGTTATCCATTGACCACTCCTTATGATTCCTCTACTCACTTGTATCCGAATAAGGGGAAGCCTCAGTCTCAATTGGAGTACGCTAAGGTCATAGGCAGTTTAATGTATGCCATGACTTGTACAAGGCCAGATATTGCATTTGCGGTAGGGAAGCTTAGTCGATATACTAGTAACCCTAGTATGCAACATTGGCAAGCTATTCATAGGGTCCTTAGGTACCTTAAGGGAACTATGAACCTTGGTCTAGTATATTCAGATTTTCCTTCGGTCATAGAAGGATATTCAGATGCAAGTTGGATCTCAAATAAGGAAGATCATTCCTCCACAAGTGGTTGGGTATTTCTACTTGGAGGAGGTGCCATCTCATGGGCATCCAAGAAACAAACTTGCATCTCCAGTTCTACTATGGAATCTGAGTTTGTTGCTTTGGCCGCCGCTTCAAAAGAAGCAGAATGGTTAAAGAACTTAATACATGAAATTCCATTATGGGAAAGACCGATATCGCCCATATCAATTCATTGTGATAGCGCTGCAACATTGGCTAAAGCATATAGCCATGTATACAATGGGAAGTCTAGACATTTAGGTGTTAGACATAGTGCGGTAAGAGAGCTCATTACGCATGGGGTAATATCAGTGGATTTTGTAAGGTCACAACAAAATTTAGCCGATCACTTGACGAAGGGATTAGCTAGAGATTTGGTCTCAAAATCGGTAAAGGGGATGGGATTAAAACCCATATAATCATCTAGTCATGGGACACCCAATTCACATCTAACTAGCGTTAGAGCTGAATTCAATGTGGAAAGCCCATTCCTAGAAGATTGATGAACACAAGTAAATCATCCCCAAGTATGTGTTCATGACCTACAAGTAAAAGGTTGAAGAGAGACTCTTCTTAATCGGTTCTTTGACAAAGTGCTGTTTGTGGGAGCATAATAGGGTGGTGTTACCCTTGAAAGAACCTACCTATATGAACGTGAAGTTTCTGGTCGCTTCATGAGATTTCGGGTTAGATCTCAATACGTTCACGAAGGGATTAGGACTCAAGGACCATTAAGAGTCAAGTTAAACTTACAGTTTGTGAAGTAATTCATGTGTGTGTTATCTTGAGGTACCCAAATGGATTGATTGGTTCAAACGTTACGAGCACCATGATTTCCGGGTATTTTGAATGTGTAACTACACTAAGCGGAAATTCAATCGTTGCGACATTTTCGTTTATGCGTGAATTACTTAAAAACAAAGGTTCTTGGGAAAACAAAGGAAACCCTAAAATGGGGGAGGAATGTTGGTAATTTTAGGGTTTTGAACCTGAAACTACGATATAACATGTTAGGGTAGTGTTACCCAATGATATGAGAAGCTTAGAAGGTCGATTGAGTGAATTTTGAGTTTGGAACTCAGTGCGGATCGCGCCCGCAACAGACATTATGTCTGGCGCGTTCGGACCGGACATTACGTTAATGTCAAGAACGAACGCGGCGCGTAATGTTTCCTACGAACGCGACGCCGTCTGACAGACACGGCTGCTCAGCCATAGTCACACCTGTTCTTCGTCACTTTTGAACTCCTATATATTGGAGGTCGTGGACAGTATGAAGTACGTTCAAAAACACTCTCACTCAAACACAGAATCATTATTTGATTGAAAGCCTCATTTGTTTTTCCAAAAACCTCAAACTCAAGTTTGATTTCTATTTCATTAGTCGTGAATTGAAATTGCTCCAATTGATTATCCCCGTTCAGATTTCGTGAAACCCTCGACTATATACAGGGTCGTAATATTGAATTCGGAAAGTGACAACACGATCAATTGCGATATTCAGATCATTTAGATTCCTCAGCGAATCATTACAACAATCGAAGAAGAAGAAACAAGTTCATCTCCTGTTGTTTTGCTGCTCCAACTTTTGCTGTTTGCTGACAAGAAGAGTCCACTGCTTGCTGTATTATTTGAAGACAATCCCCAACACGAACTTCATCTCCGACGGCTCCACGGATCTCAAAGTGAGCACCAGAAGTCCGACGCCGGCAACCAATCCACAAACGACGAGAACAGCGTGTATCATCGCCGTCGTCATCATCCGTCGCCGTCTAGCTCCGCCATGCCTCATCCCTTTCCGATTACGTCCGTCAGATCTGAGCACTGCCTTCCACCTTTTCTCACTCTTTTCAACTTGTATCTTTTGCAGAGTTCCAAGCTGCCGACGCTTTGAGACAAACCATGTCGGGTCGGGTCTCTAAGTTATTGGATCCGGGCTTAAGCGGGCTGTATATGAAACGACACTCATATGTATACAAAACGACGGAGTATAAGCGGCGGGGGCCTTGGGGGACTCCCAGCCAGTTACTTGGATTTGAAGAAAGTGAAGTGGAGAAGAAGTCAAGAGGTCTGTTTGATTACCTGAATTCTCTCTTAGATCGGAGAGCCAAATAAAGATATCTGTTTGATTACATGTATAAAATCCCACCTTTGTTACAATCCCAACTGCCTTACGAAAACAACATTAATCAAAGAAAACACTTGAAACAAACTTATGCAATTAGGATATGAAAAACACACAAATATTTGTATAAAATAATAATAATTAGCATCTCCAAGCAGAGGCTGCAAGTATAGCTCTGTCTTGCCATCCTAAAAGCAAGCAGCCCTTATCCTCAGTTAACCTGTACCCGTCGCAGGAATAGAGTCCCAAAAGGATCTTAGACTGAGTCACTGCGTTAGAGCTCAATGCCACTTCCTTAAACCCCCGACCTTCCATCACCTTTCGCCATTTTTCCAACCTCTCGTGCCTCATCACTCTATCGCTCCCCTCGCACGCTACAATGTTCTTAATTTCCTGAGCAAATATGGATTGTTCGACTTTAGCCCTTTGGGCTGAGTCTGGAGGGAATGTTGCGTCTAGAGAGTCGAATATGGCTGAGTAGTAATGCAACGCTTCGAGAAAACGTCCTAGGAAATAAGGACCGTTGTGGCTGGCTTCTTGTTCTACTATTGTTACTATGTTAGGAGCTTGCTCTCTTATCATGGTTAGTAGGTTACCAAGGCAGTGAGGCGGTACGCGATGTAAGCGGTTAACTGAATTAACCGCCAAAGCTTCGCCAACCCTTCTGTTGAACATATGTGGTTTTAAATCCTCGAGTTCCTCCCCGACTGGATGGAACTCAAACGGAACATGGAGAGCCTGAGCTAGCTCGGTTAAACAACGGCCTGTTTCGAGAACTGCCTCTGGGGAAGACCCTACACCAGTGATCCGGAGGAAAGGTGCACCACCAGGCCTGGCTGCTAAAGCTTGCATAAATGCAGGCCACTGGTAGCCCTGAAGAATGTCCAAGTCGATCACATGGACGCGCATTTCAGATTCAAACGCTTCGAAAATGGCCTGATTGGCTGTGAAGTGGGCAAATTTAACATAGGGACAGGCCTGGTAGAGAATTTGGTAAATCTTAAGTATTTCCAAGGAATTTGGAGGGAATGGGTTGAAAGGTTTGGATGCAGTGGAGGAGGGTCTTGAGGTCAGGGTTGCTGCTAATCGCGCACTCAAGGCTTCGGTGAAGAAAGACGCGACGCGTTGCATAGAGTCTCCTAATGGTGTCACCACCTGGTTCAGCTGCTGAAGGTATCTTCTAGCTGTCATGTAGTCCTCTTTTGCAACTGCTTCAGCACAAGCAAGGAGAAGATGCACCAGTTGAAGCCCACTGTCATGTTCCTGAAGACAAAAACAAACCACAATTCAAAAAATGCTGCAAAAGACAAAAATCACATGAAATCTGACAAATGAAATTTTAGAGCTCATCACCTGATCAGTGGCTATAGGAACTGTTCCCATTAGGTTGTGATTCAGATTCTGCTGCAGCTGCTGCTCCTGCTCATCTTCCTGCTTCAGCTGCTGTGACAGTGGCACTCCGGTTGAGCCACTCATGGGACCCATCTGATACATATCCGCCTGATCGTAACCCATCTGGCTTGACCCTGATCCCTGACTCGACATGCCACCGAGCAGCCCAGGGCCGAACCTCGATGGCTGATGATGGACACTCTGGTTATGGTCCAGCATCATGTTATTATTTCGCAACGAGTAAGCTCCGAGGTCATGTCTGCTATAATCATCATTCAGAAACTCCTCTATAGCAGGCAGCGTCAGGCTCTCAATGTGCATAAACTGGTTACTAGGCGAATTAAACACCTTATGCAAAGGACTCATGCCCTTGGGTTTAGGGTGGTGATTTGTTCCAAAAGGTGCAAAGCGCGGCGGTGAGCATCCCAGCATGCCCTGCGGCCCCTCCAGCCCCTGTGCATAGCTGTTGTAGCTTGACACAAGCTGATGAGACGACAGGACAGGCGAGGAGATCATGAAGTCATTCGTGTCGAAGTGATCAGTGAAGTAAGAGTCCCAATCTGGAGAATGCACTTCAACCTCACCATTACGCTCAACATCAAACCTCAAGCTCCGTAAATTAAGACTCGAAGGGGTTAAGCTCAAGGAAGAGCCTGTCTGATCATCAAGGTCAGTCGACGACACAACCTTCTCCAACTCCCTTAAACTTGCAGTAAACCCTTGCTGCTGCTGCTGCTGATTCTCCTTGATGCTAGTGCTCGAGTCCTCGTCCTTGAATGACCCCAAATTTGTATGTAAAGACTTCATCTGTCAACTCCCAACTTTACGCTACGTCTCAAACTGATCAAAACTATATCAACCTATGAACTCTCTCCCTCACAGCCTTCTGTCTACCTATTTCTCTGTTAACATTTGATGACTCTTTTTTGCTGAAAAAATTTCTAAGTTCTGAGCTCATATCTCATACTTAACACCATGCATTCATGGGGTTTTCAATGGATGGGAGGAGCAAGTGAATATAAAAACAAAAATAATTGAATTTTTGTGTTTGAAGGTTTGTGGGTGGAATTTTATTTTTGGGATTTTAAGTATTGATGGCCTCTACTATGTTAAAGCTGTTTCCTAAGGTGTATGTTGTGACTTTGATACACTTTTGGGGCATGTTTTAACGTTATGTAATGCGTTGATTTTTAAGCTTTGGAAGGACCTGAGGAGTTTGGATTTTGTTAACATTGATGCCGTCCTGGGTAAGATTATTTAAGGTGTGGGGAGGGTGATTATTGGTTAAAGTGGAATGTTATGGGATTGGTACTGCTGGTGTGATGGAAGGAACAAAGCTCAAACACTAATATAGTCATTAAAATGTTTTTGTGTGGAATAAAGGTGCCTGAACTCTCGAATCTCAATTAAGAGAGCTTAATTTGTAATTAAAAGAAGAGTGCGGTTCAGGTACAAACCGATTTATATATAAAAACTACAAACTCAATTTCAAGCCGACACGTGTCCCATTTAGTCGAAATCCCGAACAAACACACGGAGGGGTATTAAAGTCATTTCACACTGAGGGGTATAAAAACTAATAATGTTATTTTCAATTTAGTCCACGAGTTGTTAATGATCAGACTTAAACAGTTAATGATCAGATTTAAAAAATAGCAATGATCAGGCTTAAAACAACAATGATCAGACTTAAACTAGTAATGATCAGACTTAAAACAACAATGATCAGACTTAAAAAACAATAATCAGACTTAAATCAATAATGATCAGACTTAAACCGATAATGATCAGGCTTAAACAGTTAATGATCAGACTTAAAAAAATAATGATCAGACTTAAACAGATAATGATCAGACTTAAACAGTTAATGATCAGACTTAAAAAAAACAATGATCAGACTTAAAAAAAACAATGATCAAACTTAAACAATTAATGATCAGACTTAAAAAACAATGATCAGACTTAAACAGTTAATGATCAGACTTAAAAACAATGATCAGACTTAAACAGTTAATGATCAGACTTAAACAGTTAATGATCAGACTTAAAAAATAATGATCGGACTTAAACCAGTAATGATCAGACTTAAAAACAATGATAAGACTTAAACAGTTAATGGTCAGACTTAAAAAACAATGATCATACATAAACAGTTAATGATCAGACTTAAACCAGTGATGATCAACTTAAAAAATAATGATGACACTTAAACAGACAATGATCAGACTTAAACCAGTAATGATCAGACTTAAAAACAATGATCAGACTTAGACAGACAATGATCAGACTTAGACAGACAATGATCAGACTTAAACAACAATGATCAGACTTAAACCAGTAATGATTGACTTAAAACTATTACGATCAGACTTAAAACTTGACAATGATCAGTTGTCATCGACGTTCTTTTCTCTCCCAGTCGACATATCCTATCCCAATCGATATAAGTCGATTTTCTGTGTTTTTAGTCGACAGATGAACAGTAAACGGGTTGCCGCGCGCCCAGCCTTAACATGAATCCTTAGAATCATCATACAACTCAAAAAAGAACATTTTATTAATTGTCTACCACATCGAGGATGTTGAGTTGTCTTTATATATGTTTCATAAGACGGGCGTTCAAATGTTATACCTCCAGCCAATCAAATTGCGCCACGTAAGCCACTATTCATGGCACATGTAAGTCACATGTCCACTACCCCCTGCTTTTGAGGTGGCGGCTCCTGGACGCTTGGATGAATCTCATCCTACGGATGAGATTCATATAACACATAACACCATATAACACTTGAACGCCCTCTGTTTCATAATAAAAACGTTTTCTGTGACTTGTGCTTTAGTTGGTGATATATTTATACAAAAGTTTAATTGGTATCATGAACTCAAGTAGAAGTCATCATTTCATCATCATTTCACCTTAAGATCAGGAATGCACATAGGGTTGATCCTTATCATGTATGTCTGGTCCTCTGCCCTATATGTATCATGTTCATTAAGCCTTAGCCCTTAGGTATGGTAGTGGTCACACAAAAAAAATTATACCTTCCCTCTTTTCAAACTTTGTTCTCTTATACTTCTCTACCATTTCCTAATCTATTCTATTTCGCCTTGTCCTACTCTATCATTTTCAATTATATTTTAAAATTTTACTTCAAATTATGCTTAAGCTGAGTCTGCCCTACCTTACTCTAACATACTCCAGTATGACCTTGCTCATAGGTTACTCATTGAGTATAAAAAAAGTTGCCATACCATGCTCGAACACAATTCATCGGGTCTAGAAAAAAATGATCCCACCCTGCCTTACCTTTAACATGCCCGTTATTGACCTTATACTCGAGTATTCATCTACAAATATGTAGCTATTTATAATTTTCATCTGATTTACATAAAATCTAACACCCCAATACAAAAGCATAAAAAGACTGAAAGTAAACACTCAAATTGAATTACAGTCGCAGGGCCCAAAATGCAATATGCAAATGCGTATGATCTCATCTGTAGTTGTTGAAGCGGCTGGGGAGGGCAGAAATGAATAACTAATGAATGAAGACAACGGAGAAGACAATGGATAAAGCTGTCGTGGAGCAGCCTTGGATTTGTCCCAGGAATTATTCTCTTGTCTCACTCTCCTCCAGCCGTGTCCATATGCCACGCGTCATTCCCAATTCTAAGAAGGCCACTCCAAAATCTAAGTAAATGCCTTTGACAGGTTCTAACATGCTGTGCAGGAGGACGTACGTTTTTACTCGCAACATCCAAACCTCATGACTTTTATTTATTAGTACGTTTTCCAGAGCACGCCAACACACATCATTCTCTTTATTCAAATTCATTTTTATTCCTAAGTCGGTATCAGCTAAATGGGTGGGTTGACAAACATTTTTAAATTCGGACATATATATGTGGTTTTATGGGGTGTGTATTTAGTAATTTACCAATTACCGAATTTATGAAACAGAATTTACCGACTCAAATTTTTAATTCAGATTACCGAAACGAGTTTACCGTTTTATCGACATTTTGGTTTAAAAAAATGAATTCGGTAAATTTTCGGAATTTACTGAATTAATTTTCGATATTTTTTTTTCTAATTTTAAAATTCTTCAGAAAAATTAATTAATCATCTAATAACGAAAAAAACAAAGAATTGAGAAAATTAATTCGGTTCGGTAAATTAATTCGGTAAAATCGAAATTTACCGAATAGTGCTCAGCCCTAGTTTTATCAGGGACATAGGGAGACCTTGAAAAAAGATCCGGTGCAAATGACATATTTTTGTAAAAATACAAATTAATGACAGCCCTTGATTTAGTTATTTGGACGGATGCGATTAAATCTCGTCATATAGTTAATTTCTCGGTGGCGAATTATAAAATATTCTTAACGAACTATGTCGTACTTTTGGTTTCTCAGCGATGAATTATAACCCAATTTTGACGAACTTTACATTTTGCACAAAAAAATGATTTGTACCCGATCTTTACTTGGAAGACCTTCCCCATATTTTTACATCCCCTCTTGAATGAAATAAGTGGCGATTTGGATGAGTTAATTTTTTTGACGCCTCATTCTCCCCGTCTTGATGGTAGGTCTCAGTTCATATAGGGTTGTGATATATCAGTCATAGTATTGATCGAATGATCAGGAGATCGACGGTTCAAACCCCCTTGAATGCACCTAATTGACATGAAATTGGGGCTTGTTCATTCTTTGCCGAAGCGGACCCAACCTCTTATTTTACTGGGAATAAGATCTTTTTCAAGCAACTAATGGGGCAATCAAGATATTTATACTAGAATATCAGTAGATTTTGAGTGTAGTTTTACTCAAATAAGAGGAAGAAGTGAAAAAATAATGGGGGCAAGTGAATCCATTCTTTTAGTGTAGACCCGTCCCTGATTCTTTATCTATCATAGTGAAATTTAATTTTTAAAAATGGTAGGTCTCAGTGTTCATTACCTTTAATAAGAAATATTAGGGGTGGGCGCGGTGCAGTTTAAGAGTAAACCCACAACTGCACCACATTAACTGGTTTGTAAATTTTTCAAACCGCAAACCGCATTAGAAAAGTTCAAACCAAATATGCACTGCACTTTATTTGATGCGGTGCGGTGCGGTTTGGTTTAAAACCAATTTTCAGAGTTTACAAAAAAAAAAGTCTAAGTTCCATAGTAGAGACTTTGCCTTTTTATTTCAAATCAGTTGAGTTCATAATTGAATTTAGAAAAAAACCATTAATATCTAGAAGTAACCTCGAATAGAGGATTCTCAAATCCCTAAACAACAACATCTACATAAGAGCCAATCAAAATCCAATTAATTTTTGAACTAAAATACTTACGGATTCCATAATTCAAGAACGGAGATAAGACCAAACCGATAACGATCGAGACTCTCGTGGCTTGGCCGCTTGGGGTAGACAAAGATATATTGTACTGAAGAACGAACAACGGAACGAGCAACGACCGAAATCAAATTTGCACTTGTGTTATTTTATTACGACTTAGTTTTAAATTGGGCTTGGGCTTAAAGTATTTTTTTGTAATAACTTTAAATTTCTAATTATTTAATTATTTATTTATATATGTGGTGCGTTTAAAGCGGATGATTTGAAATATGGAACCGCACCGCTATATTCGGTTGCGATGTTATTTTTAATAAATTGAGTTTGGTCATAAGCGGTGCGGTAACCAAACACATTTTTGCGGTGTAGTACGGACGGTTTTCAAATCCGGAGCGGTTTTTGCCCACCCCTAAGAAATATGACAATACACAGATTGAAAATGCTACACGACCTCAGATGAAACAAAAATGAACTCAAAATTGTTAAATTATACTTAGATATTAAGTTTGATTTGATTTTAAAAATTTAAGAGCACCACCCTATGAGTATTTACGCGAATGGATTTTTGGGAATACATTTTGATTTTGCTCTTTTTTTTTATAGAAGAAAATGACATACAAAGACCTGAAGAAAAAGAACAATAACAACAGCAATACAGACGACCAACTAAAACTGGAACAGAACATCTAAACAATAAAAGCAATCCAAGTATAGTTAATCCATTCGTTGACTGCGTCGTTATCTTCACGATCCAAGGTCCAAACTATGCTAACCTGGCCAAACAGACGAAGCGACTCGTCAGTCAACTCCGAAGCGACGATGAAGCACTGGCCATATTCCACTGAAACCCTGAACAAGGCTACACCAGTGAGCTTCATAAACCGGCTTTCTGCCAAAGGTAGCTCGTCACCTAAACTCCATAAAAGGCATCATAGAGGACTTGAGAGCTAGGACAAGTTAGGTAGCCGGGAGCAGTGATATGCTCCACTGCGCCTCACACCGCGGAAGGAGACCAAACCACCAAAAATAAAAAACGACTAGGACAACAAGTGCAGCCGAAGAACAAGGGACCAACACCAACTACGGCGTACCAATATCCATCCTGCTGAACCCAGCACAGATGACAAAACCGAACAAAACGTACCCAAACTAGGTGAAATTACCTACCAATCAGGATGAACCCTGAAGAAATGAACTCCCTTAAGCAAGGGACCAGAAAAAACAATACATAAGCACACATAAAAAAAAACCTCACCGCCCAACCACCAGCCCAACGTCTCCGACCATACCATCCACCTCCAGCTGCCACCTGGTCGGCCCACCAACGCCGCCTTTGCTTCCCAATCGTCAACCCCGCATCCCCGCACCATGCCCAATCCCAGATCGGAACAAACGCAACTCGGAGAGGCCAGAGCTTCGAGCAGGGAAAGGGAGAAGAAAAAGGGGAGCGACGGAGCAGACAAGGAGGAGGAGGAGGGTGGGGGGAGGGGGAGGAAACGGAGGATTTGGTGGTGGGATTTGCTGGTTCGGGAGGAGATGCTTGCTCTGTTTTTAGTTTTAGTTTTACATTTTAATTCATTTAAGTTAGAATTATCAATTTTGTCAACAAAGATTTGACTTAGTGATTGAATTCCTATCTTGTATCCACAAGGTGGAGGGTTCAAGTCCCACCTCCATCCATCGCGGATGTTTTTCTTTCTCCTTTCCTCTTCCTCTTCCGTGTTCCGTGTGGATATTTATAGGTGTTATGCTCTACCCTCTCGTGGAGGCATGCTTAGGCGCTACTATGACCTTACCATAGAGGTGTGTTTTAAGTCGTGAGTCAAGTTCGGGAGTAGTGCCCTTTGTGTGGTATGTGCTTCAAACGATCTAGAAATATATATGTACCCGAAAACATGCTATGTATGTGATGTATTCCTTAATCTATACTACGTAAATCCACAATAAAAAAAGATTAGAATTATCCATTTTGCTCTGCTTTTAAACAAATCAGACCGGGAAAACCAATTATTTAGTAATCCAATAAACTCGATGATCATTAATGTAATGCATTTAATTAGATTAGTCACCTGTCATCACTAGAGTTTGTAAGAAAATAAATAAGAGACATGGTTACCATTTTTTTATGTCATGATAGTTGATGTTCTCACAATCTCTCCACGAATTTGCATCGATAAAATTATATATTTTATGTTCAATTTTGTGAATTCAAATGAAATCCGAACGCCTAAAGTTAATTTCAAAATCAGAATACGAGGTCATTGGATGCTTTTCAGATTAGCACAAATAAATATTAGGGAAAATGACAATGAAGGTGTATGAACTACCACTCATTGACAAATTACGGTCCGAACTATGAAAATTGACAGTTAAGAACAATTTTAAAACATTTTAATCCTCATATAACACTTAACTGACGAAATATCACACCGTCAATTAACAAAGTTAACTAAACAAATAAATTAAAAAAACAACAAATAAATTTAAAAAACCTTATTGTCTTTAATTGTCAATTTTCATAGTTCGAACTGTGATTTATTAATGAGTGATAGTTCATACACACTCTTTATCATTTTCCTTAAATATTATTGATAACATTAAGCTAGAACTATGTTCTGCCTAGTTTGACATGAGCATCTTCCCTACTAATGCTAACAGTTACATACAGCAGACTAGACAGCGTTCTTGTTTCTCAAGCTTGGTTGAAAGAGTACCCTGAGGCTGTTAATACTTATCTCTTCTCTTATTCTTCAGATCATATGGCTTTATGTCTTCAGCTCGGGAGTAAGCAAAATAATCGAGCGAAAGTCTTTCGATTCGAGAATATGTGGTTTCAAGAAGGAAGCTTCCAGCAGATTATAAATAAAGCTTTGGAAACATTACTCTTCTAGACATATCTCATTTGAAGATAAGTTGATGCTGCTTCAAAAACGTCTTACCAGTTGGAACCGATCTCAGTTTGGAAATGTGCAAGCCAAGATTAGAGGGCTAAGGAGATTATAAATAAAGCTTTGGAAACATTACTCTTCTAGACATATCTCATTTGAAGATAAGTTGATGCTGCTTCAAAATGTGCAAACGCAAAGTCACAGACCAACACAATGCAATATTGACAGCACCCTATACGGAACAAGAGATTACTAGAGCAGTATTCCAACTTCATCCGATATGAAAGCTCCTTTTAATGCTGCCTTTTTCCAAATCTGCTGGCCAATAGTTTAAAATGATTTCATAAAACAATGTCTCAGTTTTTTGAATGATGACTCTCTTAATAATGAAGCTAATGTAACTCTGATTTCTCTCATCCCTAAAGTGAAAGGTGCAACGAAAGTGTCAGAGTTCAGGCCTATTACGTAATTGATTGGAACCAAAATGAAAGTCATTTCAAAGGTGATCGTCAATCGGCTTCAGCGGATTATGAATGAGATAATTTCTCACGAGCAGTGTGCTTTTGTGCCAAATAGATTAATTACAGACAATCTGTTTATTTCCCATGAAAACATTCACTATATTAGAGGAGTCATGGCTGATGGAAGAAGAATTTACGGGTCTATTAAATTGGACATTGCAAAAGCATATGTTACCGTAGACTAGGTTTTCTTGCAAAATGTATTGCTAAAGTTGGGCTTTACTGAACTTTGGGTGCTTAGAGTCATGCAAATTGTTACCTCTGTGACTTATTCCATTAGAGTGAATGATAGCTATACTGATATGATAGTGCCAAGGAGAAGAATTCGTCAGGGAGATCTACTGTCTCCTTATCTCTTTATATTATGTACTGAATATTTCACGGCTCTATTGAATAAGAGCTTATGGATCATATTAGACACGCTGTGGGAGTAAAGGTAGTTCAGAATCACACCAAATATTTGGGTATGCCTACTGTGGTGTCACGAGGCTACACTCAAACTATGCAAGGCATTATTGATAAAATGCGAAACAAAACGGGGAGCTGGAAATCAGTAATGCTTTCACAGGGAGGTAGGCAAGTTCTAATTCAGACAGTTTTGAATGCTATACCCAATATTGGTTATCATGCTTCTTACTACCTGAAAAAGTTGTCAAGCGAATTCACTCTATGATTAATAATTTTTGGTGGTGTCACTCTGGGAAGACTAAAGGAGTTCATTGGATAAAAGGTGATGTATTAAGGCAACTAAAGGAGAAGGGTGGCTTGGGATTCTATAACTTCAAATATTTGAACCTTGCTTTTTTTGCTAAACAATGTTGGAGAATGATACAAGCCCCTGAATCTTTGCCTGGTCAACTGTTTAAAGCAAATTATTTCGCAACTTGTCATTTACTAGATGCCCCATTAACGGCTAAACTATCATATGTCTGGCGTGCCTTGCATGAAGCTATCCCTGTTCTTCGTTTTGGCTGCTGTGTTGATGCGGAAACAAGGGAGTTGACATGGAAGATGAACTCTTCTGGACTTCTTGATGTCAAAACGACATATAGAACGCTGCAACTGATGCATGATTCTAATAATAAAATAAGGGGAGAGCAATCTGATAAGAGCAAGCTAGCAAAAATGTGGAAATCTATGTGGAGGTTGCCGATTCCGAGAAAAATCAGAATCTTTCTCTGGCGCTTATATCATGTAGCTATCCAACTGGCCAACAGATTTTGAAAAGACGACATTCGTCTATTTATATCTTGTTGGTGAAGTAAAGCTCTGTGGAATTATCTAGGCCATGGGCTACATATTGATTGCAAGTCTTTTAAAACTATGGCCGATGTCATTTATTATGCTTTCTTTAGTTATAGTCCGGAAGTGTTTTGTCAAGTTAGCATTGCTCTATGGTTTATATGGTATAACAGAATAGAGCGGCGTACATCAGTCAAAGTGTTTCGCCACTTTCAGCTTCAATGCGTATTAAAAAGTTGTATATGACGAGCAAGAAGGGACTGGTTTCTAGCATTAATTGTTATGGTTTATCATGGCAAATACCAAATAAATCATATATCATAGCAAACTGTGATGGATCCTGGGATGAGGTCGCAAGGGCATGAGGAATATGAGTTATTTTGCGCGATTCTGAAAGTTGGATTTTAGCCGTGGGACTGAAATATGTACAATATTGTGAAAGTGTATATGCTTGCGAAGGTATGGCGATGCAGGAAGCACTCACGCTTGCAAGGGATCTTCATCTCCAGAATGCTGTATTTGAGGTAGATAGTTTGGCTCTCGCACAAGCCATCAACTTCAATATCTCAAATGAGTTTGCTAGATATTCCTGGTTCTTTGATATTATGAAGACTCTCAATGACCACCACAATTGGTCGGTAATTTTCGCAAGGCGCGAAGCTAATTGTGCTGTGAACTTTCTGGCAAGAAAAACGAGATCCGGAAAAATTACCTGGCACAAGTTGGATGCTATTTCCAGAATACCTAATCTTGTCAAATTTCATTAGCTTTGCACTTTCCCTTGTATAGCCTGATGGCATCATAAAAAAACAATTACATACAGCAAATATCCTATCAGCCAATTGACAAACTTCTAGAAGTAATGATGGATCACAGACTCTTTTATCAGCTAAATGACTTGGCAATATGCATACTAATTATTGTAGCTGGAATTAGAGTAAATATCAATTACAAAGCATATTTTCGGTACAAAATGTAAAGTTCGTCATAATTGGATTATAATTCTTCGTCGAGAAATCAAAAGTACAATATAGTTCGTCAAGAATAATTTATAATTCGTTATCGAGAAATTAACCATAAACGAGATTTAATCCGTTCAAATAATCAAATCAAGGACTGTGATTAATTTGTATTTTTACAAAAATATGCCCTTTGCACCATATCTTTTTTTTGCTGAAATTAATTTGGAAAGACTGGAGTTGGGACATGTAGTTTTTATCCTTGTCTAACATTAAATGTTGCCAACAGGGGTGGTGGCCTGTTGGTCAAGGAGTCCGTCACAGATCTTTACACTCCGGATTCGAATCCTGGGGTCACCAATTTTCCTCACAAATTTTAAAATTTTCTTCCTTGTAATATTCCGAGTTGTTGTACCCATTTTCAAAAAAAAACATTAAATGTTAATCAACTCGTCGCCGTCTTCTACTTGAATACAAAGAAGGTTTCTCTCGCTTCTATCTGCCCACCACCTCAACCCCCCCCCCCCCCCCCCCCCCCCCCGCCTCTTCCTTCTTCCTCCATCTTCTGATGTGGGTTAAGTCGATCTGGCTAGGAATTCACGACTCTTCTGCTCATGTTTTCAAGCTCAAGTTAGGCTTGTTGAGTTAGTTTTATGGAGAGTCTTGGTTAAAATCAGATCTGGGGGTTGTGGAGTTTTAGGAGCAGGGACGAAGCCATGAATTTTGGTAGGGGGTGACCAAGAAAAAAAATTTGGACTCTGAAAAAAATGTATCATGGTTAAAAAAGAACTATTACATTAAAATAAAGAGCGTCTTGTTTCCATATCACGGAAATCATCTATTATTAAATCCGTAATAAACGTCTTAGTTATTTCTTTCTGAATAATGTTGACAACCAAGCAATCCGATAAGAAATCATCTTCCATCTTGTTAAGAAATGCGTTTTTCACTATATTCATTCTTGAAAAAGAGCGTTCGGTAGTAGCAGTGGAAACTGGAAGAGTCAGGATAAAAGTTATCACCTTATCAGTGACGAAGGCACGTTGGGGGCATATTGGGCAAGTGCCCAATATGAATTTCATCAAAAAAAAACTATTGGGATATGGACTCAAACCATGGCCAATTTGCTAAATGTTGGAGCAACCTACCAAACAAGCTATCTAAACTACCTATAACATGATTTCTATCAGTGGCGGACTCAGCCTCATATTTGACTGGGGCACAATACATTTTTCAAGAAACTAGTGGGGGCAATATAGATATTTGCTAAAAATATTAGTGGATTTTAGTGTAATTTTACTCCAATAAAAGGAGGAAGTTAAAAATCAGTGGGGGCAATTGACCCATTCTTTAAGCTGTAGATCCGCCCCTGATTTCTATTATGTATATAACATATGTATAGATGTTTTTTGATTTTGATATTTCAATATTCAGTGAGTGATTCTTTTTTATTTTTTATTTGTAAATGTTCAACTCCATTAGTTCTCATTAGAAATAGAAACAACTTTTTTTTGGTTTTTAGTACAGTAGGTGTCTTTTTACTGATAAGTAGGATTTGTGATTATTTAATTTCGAATTGAAGATGTCCAAAAGTCTATAAGAGCGTAACCAAATAATAAAAGGTTTATAGACTACTTAAACCATTTAAAATACGAATCTTGGTGGTATGGAGGATGAAAACGCCTCATGTTATTTCGTCTTAGAGTAATTTAAACGATTCAAATTAGAAGTTGTGAAGCAGTATTTTCTGTTTTAAGTGTTTCCTTTTGACATGGGATGAAGATTATAAGAAAAATTGTTTCATTTTTATTGTATTATATTGTTTCAACTAACTGCTTTCTCGCTTTCTTTCAACTATAAGCACTGCTCAAAAAAATTCACATAAGATGGTGGTTTATTAACAAAGTATTTTTTTCAATTGAAGTATTATTATTACACTACAAATTTTTGCTCAACATTACGACAGTAAAAATTCAACGTAAAACAGTTGTAAATGAGTCGTAATGCGTTAGGTATGCGACGCATTATCACTGCGTCGTACAAACTGCGTTGCACACGACGGTATTGCGTTACAGATCTGCGACAGATGTACGATGGTATTGCGTCAAAACACATAGGTTGTCACAGAACTGTCACCTGTCCGTCGTATATTCTGTACGACACATTCACAATAAATATACGTCACAAATAGCAATTCATCGCACGTCCATCGTAAATAAATGTGCAACGACTCAGCTACACATGTGCGACAGAAATTATAATATTTAAATTACAATTTTATTTATTCATTAATTGTTATAATATATAAATTAATAAATTCTCCAAATAATAATATTTTAAAATAAATGCACAGAATATATAAAAATAACCGTTGATTAGAAATTTTACAACCTGTTCTGATTAACCTTACAACCATTGAACATCAATGGTAACATGACAGGGAAATTTTACAACATGTTCCTGATGAACTTTACAACCATTGAACATCAATGGTAACATGGGAAGTAGTTCAAAACACCACCAAAAAGAACTTCCACAAAGTTCCACCAGTGTTCCACGACCAGCGCAAAAAACTTTTATCCAAAATATAATTCAAACAAGTGCTGATAACAA
The DNA here is from genome assembly GCA_033675395.1 of Rhodiola chrysanthemifolia. Classification (NCBI taxonomy): domain Eukaryota; kingdom Viridiplantae; phylum Streptophyta; class Magnoliopsida; order Saxifragales; family Crassulaceae; genus Rhodiola; species Rhodiola chrysanthemifolia. The sequence goes on from CM066204.1 coordinate 39,906,418, forward strand.
ATTCTAATCAGAATCTTCATCTGAGCTCACCTCGTCATCATCAAGTGACCGGATGGAGCTGGTACTCCCTGCATGCTTAAGATCATGTAGCTGGTCCGTTTATGCCGCTACCACCGCGCGAAGGTCCTGAAACTCATGTGCCATCCGAGTAAGTAAAGCGATGGTGTCTTGGGAGAGTCCGGAGCTGGGAGCCGTACTCTGGTTACTCACGTTTCCTTGAGTGGAAAACGACTGAAAGCGAGACCCAAGAATTAGAGCGGCTGCATGACCAACTACCCTTTGGGAGACCAGTCCACTGGGAGAATCCGAGAATCGGTGCAGAAGCATCGAGATCCTCGGCCTCGGATATGGGCTGGCCATTCTGTTGTAGTGCCGTAAGGGTAGCCTGCAGCTGTGACTGAAACAAAACAAAACTTAATTATGAGTTCCATCTTTTGTACTGAATTAAAGATAAAATACTAAGAGGACATAGATCTTTTTAAGCACATGACAGACTCAATCATAAAAGTCTCTAATTTATGAATCGTACACTTGTTTAAGAATTTCTGAAATGTACTGAAAAGTACCTCAATATCAGCACCATTAATGTCAAAGTATGTCCCGTCTTTCCCAATTTTGAGACGTTTGTACATATCAAGACAGTTAGGAATCCTCTTCAGATTTATTTGCTGCACATAAGTCAATACAAGTAGTCACAGAACAATAAAAGAACTATATTATTACATAATGAACCATTAGACATTAGTGGTTGAAAAAAAATGCAGTTCCTATATTATTACATAACAAAACATTACACATAAGTTGTTGAAAACCATTAAACATTAAACAGTACACAAAATTTGTAGTATTATTTAGAATTTCTTATTTTGGAATAAAAAATTCTCAAAATGTATGTTAAGGGATTAATATTTTTGCCGATTCCATCAAAAAATATATTTTTGCCATGAGGATTAAGCTCCCGTTAAGTTTTATCCCTAAAATGTTTTCAATCATATTATGTTCGATGTCGCCCTAGTAACTTTTAGATCATGGCTCCGTCCCTGCACCTTATATATATAGCAAAGGAAACATGTTTGATCTGTAGTTTTGGATCATGATGTTCATCACTGAGTACATGACTGTCTTTCTCTGAAGTATTTGTAGTTTTTCTTTTAAAGAATGAATCAATAGTTGGTGTTTTCATCTATAAAATACGAAAAATCAGAGATCAGAAGTAACATGATTTATTTAAAGGTCAAAATAACACAAATTGACAAACCCTAATTCTCGCAATCCACACAAACGAAAGTCAAAATAATACAAATCATAATTCCAAAACCATCACAGATGACTCCAACACACATACTCATCACGAAATTTTATTAATAAAAGAATATAAGACGAAGAATAATACATGGAGAAAGTCGACCACTGCCGACAGCCGATGCCGTGTGAGCCTGTGAGGTATCCGCGTTTCAGTGGCTTTTCACTTTTGAGTTTTGACAAGTTTTATAAATATAATAATCTAATTTAATAATAATATATATTATATTTAATGGGTGCGGTTCAGGTACAAACCGCTTTATAAATAAAAACTACAAACCGTTTATTAAGCCGACACGTGTCCCATTTGAGTCGAAATCCCGGAGAAAACACGGAGGGGTATAATAGTCATTCCACACGGATGGGTATAAAACATAATAATGTTATTTTCAATTTAGTCCAATAGTTGTTAGTGTTCAGACTTAAAATACTAATGTTCAGACTTAAAAATACTTAATAATCAGACTTAAAATACTAATGTTCAGACTTAAAATGCTAATGTTTAGACTTAAAAAAAAGCAATGATCAGACTAAAAATGGTAATGTTCAGACTTAAAAATAGGCAATGATCATACTAAAAATACTTAATGTTCAGACTTAAAATGGTGATGTTCAGACTTAAAAAAAAGCAATGATCAGACTTAAAATGGTATTGTTCAGACTTAAAAATAGGCAATGATCATACTAAAAATACTTAATGTTCAGACTTAAAATGGTGATGTTCAGACTTAAAAAAAAAGCAATGATCAGACTTAAAAATACTTAATGTTCAGACTTAAAATGCTAATGTTCATACTTAAAAAAAAGCAATGATCAGACTTAAAATGGTAATGTTCAGACTTAAAAATAGGTAATGATCATACTAAAAATACTTAATGTTCAGACTTAAAATGGTGATGTTCAGACTTAAAAAAAAGCAATGATCAGACTTAAAAACTTAATGTTCAGACTTAAAAATAGCCAATGATCAGACTAAAAATACTCAATGATCAGACTTAAAAATGGTAATGTTCAGACTTAAAAAGAAGCAATAGTCAGACTTGAAAGACTTAATGATCAGACTTAAAAATAGCCAATGTTCAGACTTAAAAAGAAGCAATGGTCAGACTTAATAGCCAATGTTCAGACTTAAAAAGAAGCAATGGTCAGACTTAATAACCAATGTTCAGACTTAAAAAGAAGCAATGGTCAGACTTTGAGTTGGTAATGATCAGACTTAAAAAAAGCCAATGATCAGACTTAAAAAACAGCAATGATCAGACTTAAAAACAGAAAAGAAACAAGCAACGATCAGACTTACAAACAGCAATGATCAGACTTAAAAACAGCAATGATCAGACTTAAAAACAGAATGAAAATCCAATAATCTATTTTTAAAAAAAAGAAAAAAAAAGATTTAAACACGAATTTGACCCTCCAGATGATCGAATTTGCCCTAAAAATGCCGAGCTCATGGCGCAGCGATGAGTTCTGCTCAGAATGCCGTTTCCACCCAAAAAACACTAGGCTTTCATCAAATTATCATACAAGCGCATAAACATCAAATTTTAGAATCGTACTGTAGCAAATTGTAAGTCTCACCATTATCATCTTTAAGTCTGACCATTATCATCTTTAAGTCTGATCATTACCATCTTTAAGTCTGATCATTACCATCTTTAAGTCTGATCATTAATGGTTTAATCGCATAATTATTTTTTTAAGTCTGAACATTGATTTTTTAAGTCTGAACATTGTTTTTTCAAGTATTGTCATTACTGGTTTAAGTCTGAACATTGTTATTTAAGTCTGAACATTGTTATTTAAGTCTGATCGTTAATGGTTTAAGTCTCATTATTATTTTTTTAAGTCTGAACATTGTTTTTTTAAGTCTGAACATTGTTTTTTCAAGTATTGTCATTACTGGTTTAAGTCTGAACATTGTTATTTAAGTCTGATCATTAATGGTTTAAGTCTCATTATTATTTTTTTAAGTCTGAACATTGTTTTTTCAAGTATTGTCATTACTGGTTTAAGTCTGAACATTGTTTTTTAAGTCTGAACATTGTTTTTCCAAGTATTGTCATTACTGGTTTAAGTCTGAACATTGTTTTTTTAAGTCTGAACATTGTTTTTTAAGTCTGATCATTAATGGTTTAATCGCATAATTATTTTTGTAAGTCTGAACATTGATTTTTTAAGTCTGAACATTGTTTTTTCAAGTATTTTCATTACTGATTTAAGTCTGAACATTGTTTTCTTAAGTCTGAGCATTACTGTAGCAATTTTTGGACGATTATACCCCTAATGTCTTTTATGTATTTTTAAATGCATCCGCGTGTGTTTTTTTTATTTACAAAAAGAACCCCGGTCGAAATTAATTCTGATTGGTCGATTTTGACACGTGTCAATTTTTTATGGGTTTGTAGTTTTTATTTATAATATTGGTTTGTATTTGATCCGGACACATATTTAATTTATAATTTATATTATATAAATTTTTTTTGAGAAAACATTGGTGTGACATCAGCCACCCCACTCTCCCTTTAGTTCCGGCCCTTTTTAGGAGGGCTTGCGGCGCGTCGGTGATGACATTGGGCGGGATAGAGGGGGATAGTGGGGAGAGTCATTTTGAGTGTTTATATGTGTATTTTCTTGTTACTCTTACGTAACTCCTTCTCTCTAAGCAGAGCCGCTTAGGAGAGTTTCCTTTTTTATTTTCCATCATGCTCTTCGCCCCTTTCAGGGTTTTTTTTTGTTCACAATCTCGTCGGAGGAGGAAGCGGCGAAGTGAAGCAGTGGCATCGTCGGACCCTCAACTGCTTGTCGACATCACCCGACGGTTGTTGCAGTCAAATATTCCGGGTTGGGAAAGTAGACTCAACTCTCTGAGTCTCAGATTCAGCGCAGCTCTACATAGCTTTTGGAGTTTTTTTGGGTGTTTGTTCACAGATGTGTGCATTCGTTGTTGCAAGTTGCTTTCAGTGAAAGGTGTTATGCTCACTTCCATTGGCGTGAGGTCAAGTGGAGCATCTGACTGTTCTTAATTCGGCGTATTTTTATTGTCCGTGCTGATCCCAACTAGATAATTTTTCCTAATTTTTTAAGTTCTCTGTACGTCTTGTATGCACTTTATCAAAAAAACAAAAAAAAAACTCTTCACCGTCTTCTTCAGTCGACTGCCGCCGAGTCTATCACAAACGACACCGTTCCATGTACGTCATTCTCATCTCAGAAATGTTGTTGGGCCTCTGCGAAGATGTTGGGCCTATCTCAATTTATTTCGGCCAGACCCGAAGATCATGGACTGACCACGTTGGATAACTGTACATAAAGCTTGCCCTTCTATATGTGGTACGCTAGGGTTTTCGTTGAGACCTGAAAGCCGAGAAACAGAAGGACGAAATGGTGAGCGCCCCTCATCTCCGATTCAGTATCTGATCATCTACTATCCGCTATTACAACTTCAATTTTTTGATCTTTAGGGTTTGGCTTTAAGGTTAGGGTTAGGTTAGTGTGTTGGTAGTATTTTGGTTTTCTAATTCGTTTGCATTGGATTTGTAAAACATGGTGTTCAATTGCAGTAGAATAATGCTGTTGCTAACTTTTTTGGATTTGAATGTCACATTTGTGGCTGAAAAATTGACTTTGTTTAGGCTCCGAAGAAGGGTGGGAAGGCTGTGGCACCAGCAAAAAAGAAGCAGGTAAATAGTAGCACAAGTTCCTCAGGCTACTAATTGTGAATATTTATTGTGTTCTTTTCTTTTTGAATTTTGACAGTTGTTTGGTATTGATTGTTGCAGGAGAAGGTGGTTAACCCTTTGTTTGAAAAGCGCCCAAAGCAATTTGGAATTGGAGGAGCACTTCCTCCCAAGAGGGATTTGACTAGGTATGTCAAGTTCCCCAAGACAGTTCAGATTCAGCGCAAGAAGAGGATCCTGAAGCAGAGGTTGAAGGTGCCTCCAGCTTTGAACCAGTTTACCAAGACGCTTGATAAGAACGTCGGTATGTCTTTATTGTTTGAAACTGGTTTTTTATTTCCGAAACCCTATTGACTAGAGCAACTTCTGTGTTCCCATCAGAAATTTTATTTTATATATGTATTGATCCCTTTCGTATTTGTTTGTCACAACGTGACTTTATTTTTGTAGTGTTTTCGTTGTGCTTAGCATGCTTGTATCCCCGTGTAAGTTTGAGCCTTGTTGATATTATGCATGATTTTTTTACAACATTGGCTATGTTGGAAATGATGTGTGCGCTGTTAAATAACTGACATTACTCTGGGTTCATTCAACATTGTATTTTGCATGTTTGAATCCAGAACCTTGCTTGAAAATAAACTTTGGAAGTGTTGGATTTATTATATACCCTAGTAATATTTATTTCGACATAATTACCCGTGTATTTGTTGTACTAATCAAGTTATCCTTGGATTTCAGCAACAAACCTATTCAAAATGCTTCTCAAGTACAGACCCGAGGACAAAGCTGCAAAGAAAGAGCGTCTTCTGAAGACTGCTCAATCTGAAGCTGAGGGTAAACCAGTTGAGGCTAAGAAGCCAATTGTTGTGAAGTATGGTCTTAACCACGTCACATACCTGATCGAGCAGGTAATATGAGTTAACCTCTGAAATAGTTTTTGTTTTAAACGCAGCGCTAATTGGTTTTCTGAACTTTCATTGTGACATGTGCAGAAAAAGGCCCAGTTGGTGATCATAGCCCATGATGTTGACCCGATTGAGCTTGTTGTGTGGCTCCCTGCATTGTGCAAGAAGATGGAAATCCCATACTGCATTGTGAAGGGAAAAGCACGCCTTGGAGCAGTAATTTCCAAATTATCTTCCTATTTGTTATTAAATGTTGTACATGCAAGTACTGATAGTCTTTGAATTGCTTCACCAGATTGTTCACAAGAAAACTGCCTCAGTTTTGTGCTTGACCACAGTCAAAAATGAAGACAAGGTTGAGTTTAGCAGAGTCTTGGAGGCGATCAAGGTAAGCCTGTTTCAAAATTCCTCATGTTTTGTAGTATTCAGTAAATAAATATTGATTCTATGCTTATACCTCTTTGTCGTTTCAGGCTAACTTCAATGACAAGTATGAGGAGTTTAGGAAGAAGTGGGGAGGTGGCATCATGGGATCCAAATCCCAGGCAAAAACCAAAGCCAAGGAGAGGCTTCTTGCCAAGGAGGCAGCTCAAAGAATGACCTAGTTATTTAAACTTTATAACAGCTCAAGTCTATTTGATATATCTGAATTCCAATTTGTTCAAGCTTGGAAGATTTTTGTTCTCGTGTTGGAAATGTTACGTCTTGTCTACTTCAACAACTATGGATGCTTCAATGTACTAGATTTTATAATGTGCCTTCCCATCTTAAGGTTTCTTATAAGATCATCTGCTTTATTAACATTTTATTGGTTAACTAAATGCTTGAACTGCTAGAGATATTTGGGACAGTTCTTTAGCTCTCTTTGTTCCCTTTGTAGTGGCCCATCTATTTTTGGTGGCTGCTGACTAAAATAATTTGTTGGGAAATGATTTAAGAGGAATCACGAATTACAATCTGAACTATTGAAGGGTAAATTGAGATTTTTTAAAAAAACTAATTTGTCACCTAAAAATATAAGTTATGATAGAATTGAAGTTATGTTTTTGTTTTGACTAATTTGGTCACTTTAACATTAATTAGTCGGTTTTAGTGACAAATCAATTCAATTTGCCATTGAAGTGTCATTTTTAATAGTTCCGACCATAATATGATAGTTCGTTTTTAATAGTTCCGACCATAATTTAACAGTATATGATGGTTCGTGACCCTGTTTTTTTTAGCAATCTTTTTGGATCTGTGCATGAAGCAACTTTAGAACTCAACAGTCTGCAATCTGCATGACAACATATTTATATCCTAGGGCCGACTGCTAAGAGACCAGGACTTAAAAGAGAACCTGCCAGTGGGACTCTGTAGTTGAATATAGCCTGCCTACACCCTACAGTTACAACCTCTATTTTCTCTTTGGACCTTTTGTTGGTCTGGTTAGCAACCACGTCCGGGCTGATACTGCCAGTGCCAGTGCCACTTAACATCTTCTCAAGCCTCTCCTTCGGTCAAGCTGTAGACTGTAGTTGTATATCACATTCTCGTTCGTTTCCTTTTGCGCCTGTAATATTTGAATTTGTGTGGAATAGTTGGATTTTCAGGACCCTCTGTGCCAGGATACATCAGGAAAGTAACACGATTAATACTTCCTTAAAGTTAAAGGACACATTGATTTGGCTGGTGATAAAGGTAGCATCAGACCAGCTGATAATCTCCTGGGGGCTGAAGTGATTTCCAACTTCATATCTGACAGTTATGAATATTACAAGTCAGTTTATAACATTGATGGTGTCACGGACGGAATGGGGACAATTCCCACAATCAGGGACGGACCCAGGAATTTTGGTAGGGGGTGACAGACTAAAAAATAATTGCATCATGAAATTTTTTTTTCTGAAATTACTTGGGCATTTTACAAAAATTGTATAAATTTCTTGAAAAATACACTTCAAATTCTATATATAAAAAAATTGGTGCCAAAAGCCCAAGATTTTTTTTTGGAAATCAAAGTTAATAGAATTGGTTTGTCAAAATGAAACAAGTATCTCTAGAATAACATGAAACAAAATGCAACAAAAACTGAATATATCAAACCAGAGAGAGTCTACCATGTTATATCCCAATGAACTCAGCCTATTCCTTAGAGGCAGATCCTTCATCGCTCTTGTTGTTATGCTTCCTAGCGTACCCCTGCCCGAGTCATGAACTCAATGTAAGATTGATGAGTCAAATACTTGACTAATTTTCTTCTATTTTTCTTAGTAGTTTTGATTCGTTTCCAAGTAATTTTGATGTCATTTCATACCCTTCTTGGTCTATTAGGTCCCAAAATGTATTTTGTCTCACTCGGAGCTTCAACGATCAAATGGAGCACAAGTTGAGTGAATTTGAGCCAAATATGGAGTTTTGGGCAAAACAGGGCAAACCGACCTCGCCGGCGTATTTTCCATGCCTAGATCGCATACGGTGTCCGAATTGGTTGATTCAAAGCTTGTTGGAAAGCTAACTCAAAAGGCTACAACTCTCTAGTTGACGTCAAGACCTAATTCGGACATTAAGATTGTGAACAAGCCGCTGAAAACCCACTCAGGCCTCGCGCTCTTGACGCAAACTTGCTCGAAACAGGGCAAACCGACCTTGCCGGAGTATTTTGCATGCCCAGATCGCATACGATGTCCGAATTGGTTGATTCAAAGCTTGTTGGAAAGCTAACTCAAAGGGCTACAACTCTCCAGTTGACTCCAAGACCTAATTCGGACATTAAGATTGTGAAAAGTCCTCTGGAAATCCGCTCAGGCCTTGCCTTCTTGAACGCAATCTTGCTCGCCCGAAAATTTTTCCGAAAAACTTGGGGGTGACAGGTGCCACCCCCGGCCCTTAATAGATCCGTCCCTGCCCACAATCCAATCTTTGAATGAGTCCTATAACCTTATTATAGCATAGCCGATACCTGATACATACACATCACCACTTATGTAGGAAAGCAAGATTAAGGGAGGGGACAAAGCTAAGACCCCCTGGGGACATTACGGCTTCATATCAGTCGAGTGGCATACGCAAAACGCAACTGAAACAACTTATTATAGTAGAGCAGTCAAGTGCAGTATGCCATAAAAAGAACAACAGAATACCTGAAACAACAGGAAGCAGCTCCCAATCCATAAGCATGATCTATATGACCCTTAGGAAAGATAATCTGATAATCATATCATTTCAATAAAGGTAAAACAAATGACACACGCCAATTAATTAACATCTGAGCCTAAGAAACAACTTTTTTTTTTGAATGATGATAATTTTCACTAAAGAACTAGGGAATAAATCAGAGTCTAACAATGGATTAAGTCCTCGAAACACAACCATGAATACATGCCTAGTCGCTGTGAGATCAACATACACATTGAAGGAGACTATAAATTTTAATCATTCTCGCTTCCACTACGACTTACATATTCAGAAGTTGCCGGTAGGGCAAAGATTGCCTTTATATTGAGAAGCTGATTCACCAAAACAAGACCAAAAGGCAATCCAATAATCGAAGGATGTTTTTTTCTTCATTAGTATCAAACAATCACACATTACAACATCCAAAGTCCAAACCATGACCTCGCAAAAAACTCATCATCATCAATCGGTCAACTTTCGTGAGCCACCAGACTTATCTTTAACACCGGCTTCTTGCAGTTGCTGCAATCCTCCATGATTCATCTGATGAGAAATTTGGTTATGACACAAAACCCCAACATGAGCATCCTGGGAAAGACCTAGCTCCAAACCAGGCAATGGTTGCCCCACATTCAAAATCGATGTGAAACTCATCTGACCCAAATTCGCAAGCTGCAAGTCAAAACCAGAAAGCCCTAATTTTGACAACTGATTCGAGCTCTCAGGACCACCAGATGCGTCCGCTTCCGCAAACGCAGGCGATGAAGACGGCGGTGGTGGTCCAAACGGATGGTGGTGAGAGTGCGACCATAGACTTGCTCCATACCCAGCCCAATTAATCTCGTCGATCTTCTGCGGATGATGCAATCCAGCGACCAACTCGACGCCCTGGCCGGAAACCGAAGCTCCGGTCGAAGTGAGAGCCGAAGCGGGGATGGTTCCGGAGCCGGTGGCGGCTATAATAGACGGCTCGGCTTGCTGCAGAAGCCACTGGATGGTTTCGCCGTCGGATTTATGACCCAGTTCTCGAGTGAGTTGGAAGATTCTAGCGGCACATAGAGCCGGCATCCTGATTCGTCGGCCTCGGCCCTCCACCTTGGTGTGGCGGTTCTTGTTGGAGCTCCGCTTTGGTGCTAGCTTCTTCGCAACGTCGTTGATGTTCCGTTGGTCATCGATTTGGGTGTTTGGTGTCTGGTAATCTCTGGTTTCTGGTGGTCTGTTGTCGCCCATGTTCGACGACGAATTGATTGATTTCTAGGTCTGAAACTTTGGAAGGGTTTTGCTTGTTTTTTATTTTATTTTATTTGAATGTATCGGAGAAAAGTTGAAGGTCGGATGTGTTTTGCTTTTGAATTTTCTTTTTTACTGTTTTTTTTGCAGTCCTTCTCCGACCCTGTTTTGGAGTGTTTAAAATGGTTGGAAGGGGCCCAAAAGTTTTAGATTTCAAAGGTTTAAAAATTCAGCTTGGCCCGAATTTATGTTTATGTGAAGTTCTCATTGTATGGTCATATATTTCGATTCGGTCCGAGAAAAGACCTTCGAGCTAAGTACGGACTGATTCTCCGCACCAGTTTGTCTGTGCTCTAATACCCACTGCACCTTAAAATGCTAACATTCAACGGTTGATTTTTTGATGCAAACTTAGAAGCAATCCACATCGTCGTCGATTGGTTATAATCAATCACTTAGATTTGAACTTAATTTCTAAATCCATACAAATACACATACAAATAAAACGGTGCTTTTATCTCATTTTCCTCAAAATGAGTTTGGGTTTTCACTAAAAGGGTAAACCAATTTAATATATCTCGGGTGTCTTGTTTTTAATGAAATCGATATGCGAGGTACTGATTTCTAATTTTCAAATAATACCGGCATGGGGCATGCTAGTTAGTTATATTTCGCAACGAACTGGTTTGGTGGATGACAATAATTTACAAAAATGTCTATATGGGTCTTTTGGGGCTTTATGTATACCAACCAGACAGTTTCTTCAACAACAAAAAATTCTAAACAATGTTTAGCACGATACTGACACGTCAAAACCATATTCATTGGGAAATGCAACTAACCGACAACCAGCATGCCCCGAGCCACAATTCTCTAAAAATGAGACATACCGTTAACCTGCATGTCGGTTTCATTTTAAAATAGGGTAAACGAGATTTGTCAAACTTTTTTTTTTGTTTTTTTTGTGGAGCAAACGAGATAAAAACTCTAAGCCACTATTGTGCTAAAACCATGTACTTGATTTCTATCCCCCAAAAAAAAACCATGTACTTGATGTCAAATCAAATCCATAAACTATTATATCTCGGAATCTTTTACAAATCAACAAAACCACAGGGCAATGAATAATTTCAAAAATTATAAAATGGGAATTACTCGTATGTCCCGGGATTCTGTTTGGTTTATAAAAATCGAAGAGCATTTTGGGCATTTCGAATCATTCGGTATTTCGGTATCACCTAATTTCAGCGCACCTAAATGTCTTGGTCTGGTCCTCATCACTTTCTTACTTGTATACTAAGTAGCACGGAAACCTCTACATGGGTGCGGTACCGGTTTCGGAAACCTTCGGAAACCTCAAGAAACCTCCGGAAACCTTAGTTGACCGTTTCGGAAACGGTCAACGAATCAGAAACTTCTCATGGAAAGAAACCTCTGGAAACCTCTAAAAACCTAATTTTGCATTATTTTTTTGCAAAAAAAAAGGTGTTAGTAAACAGAATACACCCTCGATGAAAGGACCAAAATGTGGGACATTGGTGGTGACGAATTTGGAACTTTGGAGGATACGACTATTTCTGGACAAGCTGGAATGATCATGGGTCTCAATGTTGCAGAATTTTGAGATGATTCTTATCACTGTTTCAAAAAATCAAAAATCATGGGCCGCTAGAAAAAAGAACACAATTATTGATCACATAAGCAAACTAAGTGTTTTTAGTCCTTCGCATAATGGGTGGTCTAGAATCTTAGTGTTGAGGGATGACGACACGGTTAACATCTAGCAGATTACTAGAGCTTCCCATTATGTTTGCTGTGTGGTTCACTCTGGTTTGGCCTCTTTTGCTGTCAGCTTTGTTTATGCCAGCAATTCTCCTCAAGATAGAGCTTCGATGTGGTTGGAGCTGGAAAGGCAGTCTAGGATTTATTCTGGTAGCTGGGTGTGTTTGGGGGACTTTAATTGTGTGCTGAGTCCTATTGAGAAGCTTAATGGTGGGCTGGTCCGTGACACAGACCTGGAGGATCTAAAGAATTTCGTTACAGCCTGTGATCTCAGTGATATTGAGAGTAGTGGGTTCTTTTATACTTGGTGCAATAAGAGTAGCCGGCCGGAGAACCGTATTTGGTGCAAGCTTGATAGAGCGATGGGTAACCCGCAGTGGTTTGATCAATTCCCAGAGTCTTCGACAGTCTATCTTCCTCCGGCGTTGTCGGACCATTGCCCTGTGGTGGTTTGTTGGAGTAGAAAACCTGAGAGAAAGTCAGCGTTCCGCTATTGTAACTTTTGGGAGAATTTGGAGGAGTATGAAGACAAAGTCACGAATTGTTGGAGGAATTCTCGGGACTGTAACAACTTATTTATGGTGCAGGATAAATTGAAAGCTATGAAGAGAATGATGAAGATAGAGTTTGTAAAGGTTACCAGGGGCATGGCTAGAAGAGTTGATCTCTTAAGGGAGGAATTATGCGAGGCTCAAAAATTGGCAGAACAACACCCTTCTACTGCTTCCATGCTGCAGAGAGAGCTAGATTTATCAATTGAGTTCAGGAAGGTCAAAAGGTACCAACATATCTTTTACCAGCAAAGAGCCAAAGTGAAGTGGCTGAGAGAAGGTGACGCTAATACCAAATTTTACCACACTTTCCTTAAAGGGCGCAGAGAGAGGAATAACATTAAGTCTGTCTTGTGTAACAATGGAGTTGTTTCCTCGGACCAGTCCACTATTAAACGGGAATTCTCGGAGTATTTCAAGTCTATCCTTGATGAGACTAAAGAGTGCAACATGATTAATGCAGAGGCTATTAATCGAGGTAACAAGGTAGCGGACTCCCAGTGCAGAGGCCTTATTCGTGAAGCCACTGATAAGTAAATTTGGTACGTGCTCAGCAAGATTGGAGCGGACAAATCCCCAGGCCCTGATGGTTTTTCAGCGAGTTTTTTTAGGAAGAACTGGAGCTTAGTCGGGAAGGAATTCTGTAAGGGGATTAGACACTGTCTCAAGTACAACGCCCTGCCCAAGGGTGTGAACGCGGCATATATCGCCCTGATCCCCAAGACCAACCTGGCTATTCATCCTAGCGAATTCAGACCTATTTCATGCTGTAATGTCCTGTACAAAGTCCTCTCTGGTTTGTTGGCTGAGAGACTCAAAGGGATTCTGCTAGATATCATTGATATTGCTCAAGGGGCGTTTATCCAAGGTAGATCGATTATTGGGAATGTTTGTATGGCTCAGCAGCTTCTTTCCGGCTATAATAGAAAGAGTATTAGCGAGAGAATGGCGTGGAAGATTGATCTTCGAAAAGCTTATGATACGGTGGATTGGAAATTCTTAAAGTCCATGCTTGTTAATCTAAACTTTCCAGCGAAATTTATCTCCTGGATTTCTATGTGCGTGGAATCTACCTGTTTCTCGATTCAGATTAATGGAGAGCTTGTGGACTTCTTTGATGGGAAGCGAGGCTTGCGCCAAGGAGATCCTATCTCCCCTTTGTTGTTTACTATTGCTATGGATTACCTCTCTCGGCTGCTGAAAGGTTTATCTAAGAATAAGGGCTTTTACCACCACCCGAAGTGCCACAAAGTAGACCTCAAGCACATTATCTTTGCGGATGATCTCTTCCTTTTCAGCAGTGGAAGATGCTCATCTATTGCGGCCATTAATAATGTTCTGGAGGAGTTTCTGCAGTGTTCGGGTTTGGAAGTCAATGTTGACAAGAGTCAGATTTTTACAGCCGGAATGGATGTTGGTAAAAAATCCTGGGTTGAAGGATTGCTAAGGACTAGTATTAGCAGTCTGCCAGTGAGATACTTGGGCTTCCCTCTTACTTCTAGATCTATCAGCTCCTCTGATTGCTCTGCCATTCTGCAAAGATTGACTGCTAGGCTAGAGTGTTGGAGCAACCGGTTCCTCTCTAGAGCTGGGAAAAGATGCTTGATTCAGTCGGTCCTCCAAGCTATTGTCTACTACTGGGCGAGAATTTGTTTCTTACCAAGGAAAGTGTTAAATGTCGTGAACTCTATTTGTGCTAATTTTCTGTGGAATGGCAAGTCTGTTGGTAGAGGGTGTCATCTTCTTAGCTGGAAATCAGTGTGTCGAGACAAGAAGGAAGGCGGCTTGGGGATAAGAAATATAGTGCTGATGAATGATGCAATGATGTTAAATCAGCTTTGGGAGCTTAGCAAGGAGGGCCAAAACCTGTGGATTAAATGGGTCCATGCCTACTGGACCAAGGGAACGCATTGGTGGGAGAATGATAACCTCACGAACAGCTCTTGGGTCCTCCGGCGTCTGGCAGCGAGCAAACAATTGAGTTGCAAGTGTGTTTCGCTAGTGGATGGTAGATTGAAGTGGATTGGCGAAGGGACATGTTTTAATGTTAATGACACCTATTTGACGTTGAAAGTAAGGGAGGAAGAAGTGGAGTGGCATAGCCTCGTGTGGAACAGATTTAATACGCCGAGTGCCTCGTTCTATGCAGTCTTAGTAGCCCATGATAGGCTTCTTACGAGGGACAGACTCAGAAGCTTTGGGATGGTGATTCCTCATGACTGTGCTTTGTGCAATGAAGCAGAAGAGACCAGGGATCACTTGTTCTTTGGCTGCAGGATCTCGAGTGGTATTCTCGACACTGTTCTGAAGTTCTTGAAGGTGGCCGATGCCCCATGCCAATGGCATCTTCTTATCCCATGGTTCAAGGGGCGCAAAAAGAATGCATTACAAACCCGGATGATTGCTGCAGGCATCACCTCTGTCATGTACGAAATATGGAAGATGAGGAACTTTAAAATCTTTAGACAAGAGATGGTGGTGGCCAACAACACCAGTAGAAGAGTCATGTGGAACCTGAAGTTGAAGCTAGCTAGTTTATATGGTAAATGCCTTAGTTTTGAAGATAGCAGTTGGTTGAATAGCATTGGTTAGTGTGGTCTAGTCTGTTTTGTTAGTTCCTTGTTGTTGGCAGGTTGTGGTGTTGTTTTAGTGGTTCAGGTGGTCTTTTAGTGTTTTGGGGAGGGTGGTTGCTCTGTAGGCAGGGTCTTTTTGTGGGTTGGTTGTTTTCGGTTTGTTATTCTTTGATTAATGATATCATCATTTTTTCAAAAAAAAAACATTCATTGTCCCTCTACTGGGCTTCATAAAAGGCTAATCAACACATTAATTTCAGATGTTTGACAGACACCACGTAATTTACTGGTGCTGCCAGCGCACAAGATTAAACTAACAAGCACCACATGCCTATATCTATACCCATGAATAACATACTAAAAACTGAGATAACTAAACTTATACAAATTCAATACTAAAATTCATTTGTGAAACATTCTAAAAAAATTGGACAGTAAAATAGAAGTTGACACTGTTTGAACATTTGAAAGGTAGCTCTTTAATAATAATAATACTGTATACTTGAAATTTCATCAGAATGCGAATGTTTAAAATCCATATTTCCAGCTGAAATCCTTCAGTATACAAATTCAATATGAGATACACATGGAGGAAATAAGATGTAAATCTCACGCCTCCGAGTTCATTAGGCCAATGTTTTTTCCATGAACAGCAGAATTCATTCACATCTAATTCATGCTTAATGTATCAATTTAAAACAAAGCATGGGATGTTCCACTTTTTTTAGGGATGTTTTATTAAATATACAAAAATAAAAGTAAAACATAATGAGACCTTGCGTGATGGTCTTTTAAGGTCTGCCTCACAAAACTAAAGAAAAGCTGGTGTACATTGATTTTCCTTTTTTTATTTTCATTAACTTGGATCGTGGGGGTTTCTTATTTAAATTGCATCCAGAGTTCTATGTGGTTGTCCTCATTCAATAACAAGAAATTTTTCAAAATGCTATCATCACTATTTTTGATTTGATCCAAGATATAGTGCTAGATAAATTTAAATATCCTTCAAAATCATGAAAGTTGCATAATCTGCAGCGGAATGGAGTCTGCCAACAAATAATTTCGAAACTCACACAAATAATTTCAACCACAAATAATTTCAACCACATCTGCCAACCACATCATGAAAGTTTCACAAATAATTTCAACCACATCTGCCAACAAAATGAAACTCACACACTCATACTTTTCGAAAGTGCATAGCATGACAACCAAGAAGCATCGCTATGAGCAATTCAGCTGCTGCCTCGCATCACTAATATAGCAACAGCTCTTGAACATTTAGCACAAACCACTACCCCTCCGTTTCGATCATGAAAAAATGTGGTAAAAATAAAATGAACTGGAAAATAAATGAGAAATTCATTTTCATGGAAATTTTTGTATTGGATCATTTTGTTTTGTTTGCATTTTACAGGGCAAACCTAACATGAAACAAATTTTCCTCTAAATTTCTTTCCATACCTATAAAAACTTTTCATGAACTTTCATGTGATCTAATAATTTAAATTCAAAATATAAATCTTCGACCTACCGAAACGTCAAGATCAACATTAAGTAATCAGAAAAGGAGAGAGCATACTTGGCAGCAGAAGCCGACTCCTCTTCAAGCCAGTTCCGCCTAAAAATTGCAGCCGAATGCTTCACATCGCTCCTCGTCAGCATCACGACGGCGCTCAAGCCGGCCACCGTCAGTACAAAATTCGTGAAAGCCATCAAAACTAACTCCGACCACTTTCTGTTTCTGCAACTAAGGGCTTCCTCTGCTTCTCACTGTCATCCAGATTCACCAAGACGAAGCTGACCTCCTACCTGGGCCAAGCCTGGCCTAATTCACACAAAACCTCGGCCCAGTTCACTCAAACTATTTTTCTTTAATTTTTAGCTGGTTCGATTTTGCAACCGGCGAGATTCGGGCGGCGAAAATGGCGAGTCGCGACAGCGGCGTGGAGGTCCCACGGAGAGGGAGAAAGCGTACGTGTCGAGCTTGGTGTGATAAGCACTTTGCAGTTAGTGGATCAGTCAGATGGTGGGCGGTCGGTTGTGGTGATGTGGCGACGGCGGCTTTATATTGATTCGGAGGAATATGATTTAACTTGTTTTCGAGTTTGGAATTCGAAGTTTCTGGAACGAGT
The DNA here is from genome assembly GCA_033675395.1 of Rhodiola chrysanthemifolia. Lineage (NCBI taxonomy): Eukaryota > Viridiplantae > Streptophyta > Magnoliopsida > Saxifragales > Crassulaceae > Rhodiola > Rhodiola chrysanthemifolia. Next base: position 39,923,732 of record CM066204.1, read on the forward strand.
TAGGGCTTATCTGGTCGGTGGTTTGAGTTGGGGTTTTGTGGAATGGAAGAAACATGGGTAGAGGAAAAGTGGAGGTTAAGCTGGATCGAGGATAAGAACAGTAACATTCTCGAAGCGGAGGATCTGGTTGATGAAGAAGGCGTAGGAGCTTTCTGTGCTTTGTGACGTGGATGTTGCTCTCTTCATTTACTCCAGCAAAGGGAAGATGTATCAAGTATTCCAGCAGATCTAGGTAAGCCTCTGTTAAACTTAATCCTAGCTATTTTACAGTTTTAAGGTTATGCTATTTTTCATGCTGGATTAGTTGGGTTTGTAAATTGTAAATGCTTGTGCTGATGCTTGGTTGATAGTTCATGTGTTTTACGCACTCTCTCAATGTTGATGAGCAGAGATTTTAGTTACCAGCGTACCTCTTTGTGTCTCTTAGTCATTAATTGCCGGTTTAAATTCAGTAAATGAGATCAGTTTTCATTTTTCAGGTATGTTGGTGTTTTGTATATGATCAGTCCTGCCTACATAGATATTAGACATGAAATATCCTGGAACTATCAGTGCCTTTGGCGACTCTATAGTCCTGCATTTTACTTCTTCATGATCTCTGAACCTTACTTTGGCCAAGTGAATTTGCTATACTGAGGGCCACCTGGGACAAATATGCTGAACCCCAGTACTTTTGCCAGAAAACTATGAACTCTGCTTACGTTTCCTCATTGCATAATGTACTTTCTTTCTTGTGCGTACAGATCACATATAGAGTCCAAGTCCACTAATCCTTTATTGCTCAGTGTCTCTATTGTGCTTTACGTATAACATTTTCTGTTATCTTGCTTCTGCGCAACTTTGAACACGACAACTCCTTAATTTTACAAAGTATGTGCCAATGGTTTTGCTTTTGCAGGCATATACGTCGTAAGGTTACAAGTGTTGTTCATCCTCCCTGCTCTTATCTATATTTTGTGAAGTCCATTGTAAGCTAGTAGTTAGGGTGTAGACAAGAGTCCAAACTTTGGTTTCTTCAGGTTTGGTTTTGAGTCTGAATTTGATGACTTATTTGCACAAGTATAGTGATATGATTATATCCAATCATTGGATATCCTTTGATTTTTGAATCTGACACTACTAATTTAATTTCCATCTCTCGGGGATTTTATAGTACGAAGCATTTGGTTACAGAAATCCGACAACAATGTGTAAGTGTACCCCATTTGCAATAGAGTTTGGGTACTCTACACTTCTATCAATACAAAGAACAGTTCCAGAATAGTTCCTTTCAATTTTTTAGATGCGGCAAATATTTCATCTGGTGAGCTGCTTCTTCTAGACCCTTGTGCATGTATTCAGTATCCTTATGACACATGCCTAATTATCATCCTGACGCTATCAGGAATATCTAGGCTTCCAAAACTTGTGGGTGCAAAATATTCGAACATATTTTGTGTTTTGTATCTCTAACTGACCATAATAATGTTCATGATATTCAGGAGCTAGCCATGAGGGAATCAGTAGCGATGATGATGATGAAGCCACTGTTGTTAAGTCGCTCGACTAGTCGAGCAAGTCGTTTTTCCTTGCCCGACTTGAACCTTCGACTTGGTGAAGCGCGACTTGTTCGACGGTCGACGGATAATCATTTTTGGGCACGGTACCGCGACCGGCGACCTGGTTCGAACGTTCCGAAACGCCGAGCGGCGATGAATAAATGTTAGGCGGGGCGAAGGGGCCGATTTTGGACTATGAATAAACCTCAGGCGGCGACAATACCCATTTAGGGTTTGTCGAGACAGATGGGAAGATGATGAAATGTACTAATTCTTGGTGTAATTGGACCCTTCAAGTTTAAAATATTACACTTGTACCCATAATATATTAATATTATTTTATATTGCTCCAAAATAGGGGTAGGCATTTGACCCTAAAGTCAAAATGCGCTTAGGGCTACCCTTACCCTGCCCGATCCGTACCCTGCCCTGCCCTGCCCTATCCTCGTACCCTAACGTACCCTGCCCTTCTACCCTAAGGCAGGGTAAGGGTCATAAAAATAGACCCTACACTGCCCTCCTACCCTATCATATCCTGTCTTACCCTACTATTTTCATTTAGATTATGAATTTTTTTTTTCAAAATATGCTTAAATTTGCCTTACTTGACCCTATTCTAACCGACCCGACCCTATCTTACCCGATCCTACCCTAATATTACCCTGCACATGGGTACCCTACGGGCTTAGAAAAATTGCTCTATCCTGCCCTTACCCTGCCCTGTACTGTTCATAGGGTCAATGAAACATGACCTTACCTGCCCTTACCCTGCTCGTTATGGTAAGGGTGACCCTTACCCTGCCCATTGCCGACCCATACTCCAAAATCATCAATAAATGTCATATAATTCCTTTATAAATATGAATAATTAGTTTTATATGAATATTTATATATGTCGACTAGTCGACTAGTGGGAATCCTATAGACTCGACACGACTTGTCGTCTTGACAACCTTGAATGAAGCATTAGTTGTGTGATATATCTACGTTTGGGAGAATTAGGCACCTTGATGTGGTTAGTAATATCATCTTCATCCGCATTTAATAATGTACTCAGGCTGTCTGATTGGAGGCTGGGAGGGGTGGAGGGTCGGGGTGTATATACTTTTTGTTGTTTGAAGTTTGCCGGTTGAGCTGTTGGTTGTGCCGCTTCTGCGTTGTTGTCTTTTCGTCCTCGGTTGGCCGCTTCGGACATCTACTGCTTGTTCGAGGGTGGGGGTGCGATGGCTCTGCGGTGGATGAGGCATGTTCTGTTTGGGTGAGGGTCGTCGCTGGGCCGGGGTGGATGGGATGTCGTTTTTGGTATTGTGCGGATGGTTGTTGGACCACAGCTGCTGGTTGTTGTAGGGGATGTAGGGTTTGGGGCGGCTTAGTAGATGTCTGGTCGGAGCTTGGCGGATGGCGGGCGGTGCTCTCGGTTCCTGGGAGTGGACGGCTGGTTGTCGGGTGGTGCTGGGAGGGCTGAGTTCGGCCGGGTGTTGTATTGCTTTGCTGCCGGTTGTAGTGGTAGGTTAGATAGGTTGCTGTAGCTGTAGTCTAGTTATGTTTAGTTTAGTTTCGGTTTAGTTGTAGTTGAATAAGTGGCTATTCTCAGCCGTTTTTCGGACTGAGTGAGTGTTCGTCCTTAGCCGCTTGCGGACTGAGTGATAGTCGCATTAGTTGTTCTAGTTGCCCTATTCCCCCGGTTCTGGCCAGGGGATGTTAGTGGCTTTGATGGTTGTTTCTGACGAGGATGGGTTGGCCATTTTAGGCCTGTGCTTTAACCTGACTATATGTACTGAATTGAATCATTGAGTCGTCGATGTCCGACTTCTGTACAACTTTTCCCATCAAAAAAAAAACAATGGATGAAGCATGCCCAAACAGAGGAGGTATGTTCATGTACAAATACTAATCACTTACATGCAAATACTCGTTCGAGATCTGACTATCATTAACTGGGTTTGTTCAGCAGTTTGGCGCAGCTTCAAGCAGTGTAATATCAATCAACCAGCTACAACACCCAGTTCAACAACTTCCCTCTGCCCAGCCAGTTCCTTGCAACGTTGCTGAGTCTCCTACTCGTACAAGTGACCAGGTTTGATTTGGATCACTACATGACACCTCTTGACACTTGACCCAATGTATCCAACACTCACTGCTCACCTTTTCTGCCACGTTCTCTACTTGCTGACATGACACACCTCAACTTTGCTCGCAAACTCGGCTGCTGTTTCATTATCAAGAAATGTAGAAAGACCAGCCAAGAGCCTCATAACGTGTGTGAATTATAGACACACTCACATCTTTCCGGCCAATAAAAGAAACGTTATGTGCTGATAAAATTGAGAAAATCCATGTCGAAAGTGGTACAAATTTCATTTGATCATCAGAACAAAAATGCTTGATACAGACGAGAAATTAAGCTACAAGTTAGGTTCAAAATATCTTCATCCTATGTAGATATGAACCCCAATTGCAATAAGGAAAATTGTGATGAGGGCGAAGAAAATGATTGTATGGACTAATATGGAGACTCCACTAGTCTGCATGTTGACGAATCCAATAGCTCGGCCATTCCCCGGCAGCTGAAACAACAAGCCTGGACTCAGCAGGACGAACAGCACCACCGCTATCAATACCGGTCCCCAATCCGCCATATTCAATGCCAATGCTTGATCATAGCTTATGCAGAGTTGCATATAAACAAACTAGAAGCATCAAACTTGTCGCCTGGAACTTGTCTCTTCTTTTGTTGTGTCCTTCTTACCTGATCCGGCAGATGCTTGGTTTTGTCAGCAACTGGCCGTTCCTGTTGAAGCCCATTGGACTGAGCATTCCGGGCTTTATTTTTTATGGAAGCAATGTTTGACAACATATTGGTGGTCTACAGACTAAATTTGGTTCAAACCCAAAAAAGATTAGCTTAATCGATCTGCTTCTTTTTTTTTATTATTGGTAATCGATCTGCTTTTAAAGACAAGAGATTAGTGACAAGTGACATGTTTTTAGTACTTGCTGATTCATCATGCCACAAAGCTTCAACCAAAAGCTTATTTATACAAAAAGCCAATGCATTTCAATTGTCCAAGTGGTAAAGCAAACCCATTACACTCACCAATGTTAATAATACCTTTCCTCCTCTTTAAACTCACCTATGATATCTCTTCTTTCTCATCCAAGTTAGGCATCATCCCTCATCTCCTCCTCCTTCTCCATTAAGCAATTCACTTCACACCACTACATATAACCCAACCCAACCCAACCATTCACCAACTATTTTCCAAGTCCCTACACAACCACCACTTCACACTCTGCTTCTACTTTTCGCGCAATAGTTAACGGGTTTAAAGGGGTGTAACTGTGAACTATATTGTTGATCAGCATGGGAGCTGATTGGGGGCCGGTGGTCGTGGCGGTGGTGCTTTTCATAATCCTGTCTCCGGGCTTATTGTTTCAGTTCCCGGCTAGAATGAGAGTTGTGGAATTTGGAAACATGATGACTAGTGGGATTGCAATACTGGTTCATGCTTTTATTTACTTTTGTATTCTTACTATCCTCACTATTGCTATTGGTATTCATATACACTTCAACTGATCACCTCTCTCTTGCTTAACTTTCCATTGTTATTGTATTTTCTTCAACTTTTTTGGATTGTTGAAAAACTCGATGGATAAATTTGTTCGGTAGATTGTAATATTTTTATATACTTTGAATAGCTACAATACAATAGGCCCTCATCAAACTGAATCTTCCTAATCCTATGCACTTATTAAACTGAAAAAAATAAAAACACAGAGTTGAAATGTTTGACAGGTAAAAAAGAAATGACAACGGGGTAAAAATCATTGAAAAACGAAGAGCAATTCTTTTTTTGCATGTGAAAAGTATTTTGTTGTGTACTTTATTTATATTTAACATTGAGGTTAATGCTGAAAATTTAAGATCAAATTTAAAAAGAAGGTGATGGAATGTGCCAGACGACTCTGTGTCCTGAGATATTGGAGGCAAGGGTAAAATAGCCTAAACAAATTTATATGCATCTAATAAATATTGAAAAATATATATGAAAATAGCTACAATAAAATCTTGGTGACACGTATGTTCAACATATATTACTTGTATGGTTGGATCAAAAAAAATTGAAAAAAATAAATGAATTGGGAATTGAGAAAAACTTGCTCCTGAACCAATAATCTTTACACATTTTATAAAGCTACTCGTTTACTTGTTAGCCCTCTTGGTAAAAATAAGGTTAATAATAATGATAAAGATTATGATCAAACGATATTTTTATGTGTTAGTTTCATAAGATGTAGTTTTATCTATCAATAGTAAACATTCTAAATAATAAGTTAAAAGTATTGTTAAATCTTAAATGGTGGTGTTCAGGTTGATAAACGTGACATTGTATTTAGGGAGGTTAAGTTGTCTAGTTCACAAGTGTTTGAGTGAGTAAAACCTCTCTAGAAGCTCCGAGAACTCAGCCACCGACTCAATTTTTCCGGTATTCACCAGGCGTTTCTTCCATTTCTTTTCGTCGCCTTTCCCCTGCCGTCGTCTCCTCGTCCTGGTGGTTGTCCCCGCGCCACTTTCTTCCTTCTCCCCCGGGTCCTTCTGGCTGGTGTCGTCGCCGGTGGCGTTCGGCGCAGCGGTTTCTCAGTGCTGCTGGCGCTGTGGTGCCTGGGCTGCTTGACGGTCGTGGGTGCCCGGATCTGGTTGCCTGAGGAGTGGGCGGTGTCTGGCGGGGGCGGGGGCGGTGGCTTTGCTGGCTGGGCGGTGTTGGTGTGTGTGGAGCTTGGAATGGTGGCTGCTGGAAACACCGACGAGTGAGGATGGTGGGTGGGCTGTTGACGAACTGCTGGAGGTAGCGCCTGGTGGACGTTTTGGCCAGCCAACGTTTGTGCGACTATAACGCCTCTTTTTGAGCTGTCTTTGTCGCCTTAACTGCTACTTCTTAGTCGCTTTGTGTAAATGTTTGTTTTTTAGGTGTTAGTGTTTAGGTCTCAGGAGTAGACTCCTGCTTATCGTTCTGGCCAGAGCTGTATCGATTTCATGGAAGTTGACCGATGAGCCTCTTCTGCGTTGTGGGCCAATTTTTCTGTTCTGGGACTTCGTGCCTAGTCGTTGTATATCAAAAAAATAATTCAAAAACTAGATTTAAGGTTGTGCAGTTTTTGGTTTTTAAATAAAAGATAGGTATTGCACTTTGTATTTTTGATGGAAGACAAGAGTATTCTACTTTTTGAGCGTACGCACCATTTCATCCAAATGCGAATAGTGAGGTTCATCGGAACGCTTCTCTTTTTGTCAAACAGACACATAAATTAAACAAAATAATTTTTATTTGTCACTATTCATTATGAGTTGGGCTCAGTAAGCAGGTGGTTCAAGCCCACATACTCGGGTACTTTAGGATTCAGTACTGCCCCAGCTTACACCGAGTCTTCAAAAAACAGTAATCGGGGTGAAACCAATTACAGTGCCACATACCTCCACGTCATACACTATCTACCAATCAGATTCAACCATTACAAGCCGGTGATGCAAACAGTCTAAGTTGAAATCTAGCCTCCCAAACGACATCGTTTTATTCGAAGCCAGCTACTTCTTTCCTTGATTACTTTGCTGCGCGTCATATTCAACCTTGATCGTTTTATTCGTGCCTAGTCGTCGTTTTTCCATCTGCAAATTTTAGGGCTCGTCAGATCTCGTCCAAAAAAACGATGGACGCCATTGATAACGTTTTCGATCCGTTGAGGGATTTCGCCAAGGACAGCGTGCGTCTCGTCAAGAGGTGCCACAAGCCCGATCGCAAAGGTAATTTTTTCATTTGATAATTCTGGGTTCGTTCTGTATTATTGGAATTAATTTGTGTTTGGTGGTGAATTTCAGAATTTACAAAGGTGGCTTTCCGTACGGCGATTGGATTTGTTGTGATGGGATTCGTTGGATTCTTTGTGAAGCTGATTTTCATTCCGATTAACAACATCATTGTTGGGACTGTTTAGGTGAGGTTAAGTTTTTTGCCAGATATGTCGATCTGCAGATTTTTATTGTGTTATGTCATAGAAACTGAATGTCTGGAGGTTGTTTGGATTGGAACCTTGATTATGTTATTTTGTCTCGCCTTATAAGTTATATAATTCAAGGTGAATGTGTTACCTAACTGAATGAATTCAACATCTCAGATAGTGACAGTAGATGCACTGTATTTGTGTAGGCCATATTGAATCATATTAATGAATTTGTGCTACAACATCTCTGATAATGCAAGGAAAAGTATTCTTGTAGTATTTAAAGTAGCATAGGAAATTGTTGTGGATGAAGTATAGTAATTAAGCTCATCAGTTGTCTGAAAGTGTTCGACTGAGCTCGAGCATTTTATTGTTGAATCACATGTTCATGTCAGCTTGGAAGTTTGATTTTTCTAATTTTCTTAACTGGAGTCACATATGGAGCTCTGTTTGTATGTATTTTGCATAGGTTTTTTTATTTATGAACTGAATCACTTTATTGAATTGAAATGGGAATTGTCATTGACGGCCATTTTTGTCCTATTATTACTGTTTCAATTAATATGAATTCTGTTATGAATATAATGTGGTATACTCATTAGGGTCAACATTTGTGGCCATTGTTTTTACATTAGATTAACTTAGTCAATATATGAGGTTAATGTATTGACATTAGAGAAGTTTGATCCACATTTTATGGATCTTGCCTCCTCCCCTTTTGCTATAAAAGAGTTGTAAATGCAATGAGAAAAATGACAACTTAAGCTTCCACTCTTACTCATTCTAAAAGGCTCTCCCTTATCCCTCTCACAAATAATATTGTATTGTGTTTTGTTTAAGTTTCAAAGTTACTTTACATCACATTTGTTGAGGTTTTTGAAGTCATTTTACAACACGTTATCAGCACGAACGCTCTCCACTTCCATACCGTAAGTTCTGAACAAAGGTACATAACGAAATTTTCTCTCTTCGATATTATTGTATAACGTCATTTTGTTATACAACAGGGCTACGCTACCGTATAACAAAAATGATGTGATTTACAACTTGTTTTACTTTCTTAATGTATAACAACATATTATTATGCAGTGGCAGATTATCCCCTCATAGTAAAGTGTTGTGATCTACAAAGTAATTATCTTTACTTTAAAAACTTCATTTTAATATTTTCTTTGAATTATATTTCCATAATTTATTTGATGATATTACATTGTTAATTTACTCTTAGCATTTAACCATAACAAGCTAATTAGTGCCCAACGGTAACATAAAGGCTATTTTTTCTCTATAAATTCGATTTCATTCACCATACAAAATCACATTCATTCTCTCTTCTACTACATAATCTTCTCAAGAAAAGAAAAAAAAATCTTGTCATAGAATGTCTCGTATAATACTAGTTTTTATTTTCATAATTATTTTTGTACTTACTGTTTGTTTCTTCACGGAGATGTTCCGACGAATGAATTTTATCATTGTTTAGAAATGCTTGTAATAATGTATGTCTTCTTCTTCTTTACAATATTTGTAGAATTTTATGTTTTAAATTAATCTAATAAACTTTTTCTACTTTGTCCTTTTTTTAGTTACCACCATGTCAAACCTCGCAAAACTTGAGTTCAGTCCACTCGACATCTCAGGAAAAAATTACATGCCTTGGACGATAGACATTAAGACACATTTGGATTCAATGAATCTTCTCGAAACAATCATTGAAGGGAATACCTCATCGAAAATAGATAAGGCAAAATCTTTAATTTTCCTTCGTCGTCATCTTGACGAGAATCTCAAAAATGAATACCTCACTGTGAATACCTCATCTTGATGAGGACGAGGTCGTAGTTTTAGCTAGAGGCGCAGTCGAGGTGGTTATTCTAATAATCCACCTCATAAGATCGTCAATTATCACCAAAAGAGACAGCGAAATGACTGGAATCATGAGAACTCCCACAAATAGGGAGGTGGTCCAAGTTCATTATAGAGCCCTGAGCCCACTTGTTTTAGATGTAGTTGTAAAGGGCATTGGTTTAAAACTTGTCGAACCCCTGAACACTTATGCAAACTCTATCAAGAGTCTGTTAAGGGAAAAGGAAAGGAGGTCAACTTTATTGACCAAAATCCTATGAATGAGTTTACTCGACTTGAAGAATCTGATTTCAACGCGGATCTTTCACAGTGAGGTATTCATAACTCACTCGGATCTTTCACAGTGAGGTATTCATTTTTGAGATTCTCGTCAAGATGACGACGAAGGAAAATCAAAGATTTTGCCTTATCCATTTTTGATGAGGTATTCCCTTCAATGATTGTTTCGGGAAGATTTATTGAATCCAAATGTGTCTCAATGTCTATCGTCCAAGGCATGTAATTTTTTCCTGAGATGTCGAGTGGACTGAACTCAAGTTTTGCGAGGTTTGACATGGTGGTAACTAAAAAAAAGGACAAAGTAGAAAAAGTTTATTAGATTAATTTAAAACATAAAATTCTACAAATATTGTAAAGAAGAAGAAGATATACATTATTACAAGCATTTCTAAACAATATTAAAATTCATTCGTCGGAACATCTCCGGTGAAGAAACAAACAATAAAAATTAGTTTTAGACGAGACATTCTATGTCAATGTTTTTTTCTTCTTTTCTTGAGAAGATTATGTAGTAGAAGAGAGAATGAATGTGATTTTGTATGGTGAATGAAATCGAATTTATAGAGAAAAAAATAGCCGTTATGTTACCGTTGGGCACTAATTAGCTTGTTATGGTTAAATGCTAATGGTAAATTAACAATGTAATATCATCAAATAAATTATGGAAATATAGTTCAAAGAAAATATTAAAATGAAGTTTTTAAAGTAAAGATAATTATTTTGTAGATCACAAATCTTTACTATGAGGGGATAATCCGCCACTGCATAATAATATGTTGTTATACATTAAGAAAGTAAAACAAGTTGTAAATCACATCATTTTTGAGAGAAAATTTCGTTATGTACCTTTGTTCGTAACTTACGGTAGTGGAGAGCGTTCGTGCTGATAACGTGTTGTAAAATGACTTCAAAAACCTCAACAAAGGTGATGTAAAGTAACTTTGAAACTTTAACAAAACACTAATACAATATTGTCTGTGAGAGGGATAAGGGAGAGCCTTATAGGATGAGTAAGAATGTAAGCTTAAGTTGTCATTTTTCTCATTGTATTTGCACCCTTTTTATAACAAAAGGGGAGGAGGCAATATCCATAAAATGTGGATCAAACTTCTCTAATGTCAATACATTAACCTCATATATTGACTAAGTTACTCTAATGTAAAAACAATGGCCACAAATATTGAACCTAATGAGTATACCACATTATATTCATAACAATATGTATGTTTTCCTTTAAGCATGACTATGTTTTCTCACGTGTAATAAAATATGTCTACCTTTTCATTTATCTTATCATTTTCTTGTTTACTTAAAAGCTTTGAAATGGACAAAACCAAAGTCAACCACATGATTAATATTGCAGAAATGTGCATACTTGATAGTGGAACAACGCATAGTGGAACAACGCACACAATCCTGAAGGATAAAATGTTTTTCTTGATGATAAAACCAACACGAACAATTGTGAATACAATATCAGGTCCTGTAGATCTGATGAAGGAATTGGCAAGACAAACTTTGTATTGCCAAATGGCACAACGTTTACGATACATAATGCCTTATTTTCGCCAAAATCCAAACGTAACTTATTGAGTTTCAATGATATTTATTCTCATGGATTCGAGACTCAGTCTGACTAAAGGTAACATGAAGTTCATGTTACTCACTACCAATGCTTCCCACTGGATTGCATTACACACATATAAATGAGATTGTGTCAAATGCGATAGTTATGAAATCTTCAATATTAACCATGTGGCATGACCGATTGGGTCATCCAGACTCAAGTATGATGTGAAGAATTATCGAAAATACTAATGGACACCCATTGAAGGGTCATAAAATTCCTCAAGGAAATATTTTTTCATGTAAAGCTTGTTCTCTTGGAAAGCTTATCATAAGACCATCATCGGGAAAGGTTGAAACAGAATCACCTATGTTTCTTGAGCGTATTCAAGGTGATATTTGTGGGCCTATTGATGTAGGAGCGTTTAGGGCTCAGAAATAGTTTTTTTATCAGCATTATCCTTAGCAGCTGATGATTATCTTTTAGCAGCCGATGATTATCTTTTAGCAGCTGATAATTATCTTTTTAGATTTTCTTTCCTAATTAGGTTTTAGGTTTTCCTATTTAAACCCACCTTAGGGTTTCAGTTATGTATCCTATTTTTTAAATCAGTAAACCTTTGGTTTTTTTTCGTTTTTGGTGGATTCCAAAACTTTCTTGGTGGATTCCAAGCTATCCCCGAATTCATTGCTGGTGAATTCGTTTATCCGATTTTTCCGCTGCGTTAGTTGGTATCAGAAGCAGGTCTTTCCCTGTCTCTCTGCTAACTTGATCAGATGACAGATCAACCCGTACCCAGAGCAGATGGTGAGAGGGTCGATGCAGACATAGCCGCAACCCTGGCTGCTTTGAGAACACAAATAGCTGCTATGTCAACCCAGTTGACAGAAGTGGACAACAAGAGTCGTCGTGGAGACAGGAGAAGAGAACTGAATAGGGTTTCGCGAGTGAAAGTTGATATTTCATTGTTCTATGGAACCATGGGAGGAGAGAAGTTTCTGGATTGACAGGTCAAGGTTGATAGGTTTTTCGATGTCATGAATGTTCCCGAGAACAAACAGGTTAAGATGGTATCAATCAGGTTGAAGAGTATGGTTGCCGTGTGGTGGGACATTCTCGTTATTCAGAGGCAACTGGAAAGAAAAGGGCCTGTTAGAACGTGGAGGCGAAATAATTATTGATAAAGCAGTTTTTGTCTGAAAATTACAAACAGATCCCATATAAGAAGTATGTCGAATGCGTTCAAGAAAAGAAAACTGTGACAGAGTTGACAAATGAGTGTGTGAAGCAAGAGCTTCCAAAGCCGGATACGAAGAACGAAGAGGTTATTGTGGCGGAGGAGGCGTTGGAGGAGATTGATGAACTAGCAATGCTAAGGATTCTGGCAGATGATTTTGAGGAGGAAGGTGAGAAGGTTAAGATTAGTGGAGCTCAACATGATTTGCAGTTGGTGAATTTAGACGACTTGAAGAGTGCTGAGAAGGAGGAAATAATTCATAATGAGGGGCGCGATAACCTGCAAGATTTTAAAGAGTTGATTGTAGATGAGCTGCCAAATAATTTACCCCCTCTGCAAGATATTCAACATCATATTGACTTGACCCTAGGGTCGAGTACAAAAAATCTTAATTCTCAGAAATCTGTTGGTCATTTGAAGTTGCCCACGGAACCTCGTGAGAAGCCATATGCACTCGGTGGGGTAAGCAATCCTTCTTTTGTTACAGCTCAATCAAAATTTATGGAGTTCAGTTCAACATGGTCAGCTTTATATGACAAACCCCTCCACCAAGTTGCTGAACATGATTCAAAAAATGATACACTTAAAGTGGGGAAATTGATTAGGGGTGTCTGCGGTGATAAGCCAAGCAGTGGGACTTGTCCTTGCCTCGGGTCAAATTTGCATACAACAGCAAGGACCCTGAAATAAGTACGATGGCTGAGAAAGTGGTTGGGGAGAGTATAGTTGTCAAGGAAGCTGTTAAGGCTAGATTGAAGGCTACGAGGAAGAAGAAGAAGAAAAAGAAGAAGGTTGATGCTGACGAGCGCGAGAGAGTAAAGGCTTTTAAGGAAGGTGATGATGTGATACAGCCTTACAAGCATAGTCCATTCAAGGCAGATGTGGTCATACATCTAGAAGAGAACTCGGGGTCGAGTTCTTTTGAAGTGGAGGAGACTGATGTAGGAGCGTTTAGGGCTCCGAAATAGTTTTTTTTAGTAGCTGATGATTATCTTTTAGCAGTTGATGATTATTTTTTAGCAGCTGATAATTATCTTTTTAGATTTTCTTTCTAATTAGGTTTTAGGTTTTCCTATTTAAACCACCTTAGGGTTTCAGTTATGTATCTTATTTTTCCAATCAATAAACCTTTGATTTTTTTTCGGTTTTGGTGGATTCCAAAACTTTCTTGGTAGATTCCAAGCTATCCCCGAATTCATTGCTGGTGAATTCATTGCCTCTGAATTAATTCGCATCAGAAAAGTGCATATCATAAAATTTCTCCACTACAACTTGCATTTGGTCAAAAACCAAACTCACTTAAGAATTTTTGGTTGTGCTATTTATGTGCCTATTGCACCTCCTCAAAGAACAAAGATGGGACCACAAAGAAGTCTTGGGATATATGTAAGCTTTGAAAGTCCATCCATTGTTAAATATCTTGAACCTCAAACTGGAAATATTTACACAGCACGTTTTGCTGATTGCCACTTTGATGAGGAAAATTTCCCACCATTAGGGGGAGAAAGAAAACAGTTTGAAAAAGAAATTACTTGGTCTGTACCAACATTATTGCATCTTGATCCTTTCACAAAGGATTGTGAAGGTAGAGTACAAAGGATTTTACATTTGCAAGAAATGGCAAATCAACTTCCCGATGCATTACAGACACAAAGAGAGTGACTAAATCTCACATATCGGCTGAGAATGCTCCCGTACAGATTGAAATTCCAAAAGGGAAGCCGGAAAATAAAGTCACTCATGAAATCACAACACGGTTAAAGCGTGGAAGGCCATCCGGTTCCAAAAATAAAAATCATCGAAAAAGAAAAGGGGAAGAAAAGCAAAGCAAAGCGATCCTATGGTGGAGGAAAGTATTCCTGTAGAAATACAAAATGAAAAGGATCGAGACATTTCAGTTAATTATACTAATACAAGCATACTATGGAACCGAAAAGAGAACATTGATGATGCGTTCTCTTATAATTTGGCATGTGATATTATGAATGAAAATAATGGTGGTTCCGAACCACGGTCTATTACTGAGTGTACAAATAGACACGATTGGGTTGAGTGGAAAATGGCAATTGACACTGAACTAGACTCGCTCAATAAACGCAAAGTCTTTGGGCCTATAGTACTCACACCTAATGATGTGAAACCTGTTGGATACAAATGGGTTTTCGTACGAAAAAGAAATGAGAAAAATGAAATTGCCTGAAATCGATTTTGAGGAAACATATTCTCCTATCATATATGGAATTACATTTAGATACTTGATAAGTCTAGCAGTTCATGAGAAATTGAATATGCACCTCATGGATGTTGTTACCGCTTACCTATACGGATAACTTGATACTGAAATTTACATGAAAATCCCTGAAGGCTGTAAAATGCATAAGGTATTAAGTTCCAAACCTAGGGAATGATATTCGATCAAATTAGAAAGATCTTTATATGTGTTAGAGGAATCCGGACGCATGTGGTACAATCGATTAAGCGAATATTTATTTCAAAAGGGTTATGTCAATGATCCTCTTTGCCCTTGCGTTTTCATTAAGAAAACAACATCCGGTTGTGTAATATAAATTGTCGTTTATGTTGATGATTTGAATACCATTGGTTAAAGAAATTCTGAAAGTAATCTCTTATTTGAAGAAAGAGTTCCAAATGAAAGATTTGGGGAAAACAAAATATTGTCTTGGATTACAGATTGAGCACCTCCAAAATGTTATACTTGTGCATCAATCGAATTATACGAAGAAGATAATAAAACATTTTAATATGGATAAATCAAATCCATTAAGTACCCCAATGGTCGTAAGATCCTTTGATGTGAACAAGGATCCATTTCGTCCATGTGAGGAATCTGAACAGATTCTTGATCCAGAAGTACCATATTTCAGTGCAATTGGAGCTCTTATGTACCTTGCTAATTGTATTCGACCTGATATTACTTTTGCTGTGAATTTATTAGCAAGATTCAGCTCAACTTCAACGAAAAGATATTGGAATGGAGTTAAACATGTATTTCGTTACCTCCAGGGAACGATCGATTTAGGCTTATTTTATCCTAACAATACGAAACCAGTTTTGATTGGTTATGCAGATGCAGGTTACTTGTTAGATCCACACAAAGGTAGGTCACAAACAGGATATGTATTTACTTATGGAGGAACTGCGATATCTTGGCTCTACCAGAAACAAACACTTGTTGCAACGTCATCAAATCCTGCTGAAGTCATTGCATTACATGAAGCAAGTCGTGAGTGTGTGTGGCTAAGGTCTATGACAGAACACATTAGAACCACTAGCGGTCTTCAACCCATAAACGATCCCATCACACTCTACGAGGATAATGCTGCATGTGTTGCTCAAATGAAGGAAGGATTTGTAAAGAGCGACAGAACAAAACATATTCCTCCAAAATTCTTTTCATTTACTCAAGAGTTGGAAAAGAATAATGTCACCAACATCCAATACGTCCGTTCATGCGAGAACTCAGTGGATCTTCTTACAAAGGCTCTTCCCACCTCAGTATTCAAGAAGAGATCACTCTTGCCAACATCAGGGGGAGTTTTACGTGGCTGCACTCTTTTTCCTTTATCTTAGTTTTTATCCCACTGGGTTTTTTCAAGTAAGGTTTTTAACAAGGCAGCGTAAACACGTAATGAGTATCCCAAGGGGGAGTGTTATAAATATAATGTGGTACACTCATTAGGGTCAACATTTGTGGCTATTGTTTTTACATTAGAGTAACTTAGTCAATATATGAGGTTAATGTATTGACATTAGAGAAGTTTGATCCACATTTTTTGGATCTTGCCTCCACCCATTTTGCTATAAAAAGGGTGCAAATGCAATGAGAAAAATGACAACTTAAGCTTCCATTCTTACTCATCCTAAAAGGCTCTCCCTTATCCCTCTCACAAACAATATTGTATTAGTGTTTTGTTTAAGTTTCAAAGTTACTTTACATCACCTTTGTATAGATTTTTGAAGTCATTTTACAACAAATTCATATTTTTCCTATTCTCTAATTTATTATTTCAGTTGACTTCTGTTCTGCATTTGAGTTTCCATGGCAAGATTGGAGAAGGCTTCTTCGCTTTGGATAGCTCAGTTACATTACCGTGCTAGAGGAGTAAAGAGACTTGATGTCTAGAATGTGCTAACTTTATATTGTAGCTTTTCGTAATGGAAATTTTTAGGGTTGGATACTATTGTGCTGTTGTCTCACTGACCATTCAGCTGTGTCATAAGCAACTCCTTCCAGAATTAATGTTTAGTTAGTGTCATCAAGATCATGAATGAGCTATTTTCTTAGGATACTGGCCAAATCGATGTGATTAACTCAAGGGAAATGCCAAATGCGCTAATTATTATTAGTGTTTATCAATTTGCTGAAGACGAATATGCCATTGAGAGAATGCTAAACTCTCAAACTCTAAAGGTAAATTAGTGCATGTAGTATTACTAGGACATTAATGTACACACAGTGCAGAGCTTAGTGAGCATGGGCTGTGAAGAAGGTAAAAGTACATATCAGGATTAACTTGTTGAGTACTTCACATCCAGGACTCTTCAAAAAGTTCTATAACAGCATCCTTCAACAGCTCTAAGGGTCAGGGAGCTTTTGACATGGTTTTTCTGGGAGCAACAATGTAGAGTTGTAAATTTTCAGAGGGAAAGTCACCTTTACAATAGATGAAAGAAAGTTGATCAACTAGGAATAGTGAATGCAACTAAAAACAGATTTTGGATATCAGGTTCATTCAGCAAGCTTGAACTTCTTTTACACTCTCAACAGCTGAAGCTAATATCAGTTGGGGCTCGGCAATATATCCTTCCTTGCGTGCCTTCTTTTTCTCACGTTGCAATCTGAAATTCTCCCTCTTCCTAGCTTTGTAGCTGTTGGGGTTTTCTGGTTGTTCTACGCGTGGGTACACGCTCACCTGCCATTCACAATTGTCGCTTTATCAATTTTTGACTGCATATAACTTTACTCACTCAAATATATTGGCAATGCTAAAGGGAAAGTACGAAAACAAACCTTTTTCCTATCAGGTCCGTATTTCTCAAATTTAACCAACCCATCAATCAAAGAGAAGATAGTGTGGTCCTTCCCCAACCCAACATTCTTCCCAATATGGAACTGAGAAGGTACCAAAAGCAGAGATAATGAACTGGTGCTACTGCTACACATATTATAAAACATGTAAGGCAAAAGTTTGTCTTCACAAGCACTAGTGAAGTAAAACTTTTCTGCCAATACAAGAATTGACGAGTTTATTAATATAATTCTTATAATATGCCTATGCCTAAGTTGTGAAGCGAGTAACATGAACCTGCAAAAAAAGGAACTACAACATACTACATTATGCAGTTGCTTTACTACCTAAACACTAGATGGAAAATATATAGAATTCCAACCCTTCCTACTTTTGATTTTCAAACCACCGTCGCTAAATGAATGAATACATCACAACTTGAAGATGCTCAATTGAACGCTAGCTCACCATTGATCTCTTAGTTCTGATATCTATTTACAATTCTTGTATCCAATTTCAGAAATGCAACATTTGATCTACCAATGCTATCTTTGTTTGCTTTCTCCTTGTTTCTGTCTTTGTAACACAGGTTTTGTATTCAAAAAAAAGAAAGAATTCCAAAAAATCTCAATTTCATGATCATATAACCAAACGCTCAATCTTCGCTACCACAAAATTCGATCTAGGGTAAACTCATTATCAACAACAACAAACTAATAGCCACAAAATTCAGAAAAGACCATAAAATCATACCTTAGTTCCTCTTTGGCGCACAATGATTGCTCCAGGCTTGGCCAACTGATCGCCATAGATCTTAACCCCAAGCCTCTTCCCGCACGAGTCACGTCCATTTTTGGTACTTCCAGCTCCCTTCTTATGAGCCGACTCGATTGTCAACGGAACCGGAATCGATACCGAAGTGAACTTACTACCTCCGGTCACAAACCCTACGTCACCTTTCAGAAACGAAGATGAGGAGCTGGAGGCCATCGACAGCCCACCGAACGCTCGTGCTAGGTTGAAGCACATCGACACGGTCGCCATGGATGATGAAACCTGCTTCGATTGATAGCGCGAAATGGACTGTGTAATAAACCTTATCTTCCGCAGTACTAGTAGAGTAGCATCAGAAATACAAGTGCGGGCCGGGTCGGTTCGGTTCTGGTCGGTCCGGGTCGGTTTGCTGTCTTGTGCGTTGTGACTCCGCGCTATTGCGATAAGTCAGCTCAAGCCCCAAACCGATATGGTCAAAGTCAAAGTAACAGAATCGAAACATAACGGAAATAATTTAAATTAATTACGCTCCAACGGTTACTTTTTTGTCCCGTTCCGTTTCTTCGACGCTAGCTCCCAACGGTCACATTTTTTCAATTACTACACCACTCCTGTCACAATCTAACTGCATCTTTCTCTTTCTCAATTATTCAAACGCCACTGTGCTCAGTCTCGGAAAGTTCGATTGGAACGAGTTTGAGTCAATAAGCTTCTGAAATGGAAAGTGGAAACTCCCTCAGTCTCGTAAAATGGTCAGCATATGTCAGTGAAACCGCCGCCCCGAATTCCGGTAACACTATCTCTGACTCAGATTTCTTGCTTTTTCAGTTTTTGATAAACTTGAAATTTAGTTAATTCTTTTCTTCATTTTTTAATTATGTTTGAAACAAAGGATTCTGAACAGAGGAAATCTGGCCAAGCATTGGGAGGAGTACGAGGAGGGAAAGTGACGATGCAAACACACCTCCCTCAGGTTCACAGTTCCAGAAATCAGTTAGGTTTCCGATAGTCCAAGATCCAATCTTTATGTCTCAGGTTTTGTGTTGTTGAATCTTGTCTGGCTTCTTTTATGTCCAATTGTTGCGTTAAAGTTTGAATTTTGATTTCTGGGTATTATTTCAGGCTGTGGTGTGACCTGTGAATACTGCATTTGATGACACAAAGGAGGCATTTGATTCGAAGATGGCTAAGCTTCAAATCGTTCAAAGGCATGGTTTTAATCTTGAGAATGGCTTTCTTCTCAGTCCTGGCTACTTGAATGCATCACAATTCTCAGGTATACTACACTTAAAATGGTTGTTGTATACTACTGATTGTATTACTAGCTAACTAGATGCATGTTTAACTCGAAGAAAATTTTGTTTTCAACGGTATAATTATAATAGGACCTTGGGGCACTTTCTCCTCATGAATTGCATTGAGCAATTCCACTGCAAAAGACTTTTTTTTTGTTCAGCTGTGCATGCTCTAGTTGTCATGGTTGAGGGGCTGCTGCTTATATATGCTTGTAAACGTGTTTTTTTAGTTGTGACATAAATTTGCTATTGCTGTGTACCTTGAACTTGATCAGACTTTTGTAATAGGGGGTTATTCTTGATAATTTCTTAGAAAAATCTGTGAACCAAGTTCATTGACAAGTTATGTTGTTGGAGTAGCAATGTGCATTGTGAACTTGTTGCAACTGTCATTCAGTTTATTATGATCGTGAGGGTGATGTGTTGGTGATCGTTAAAATACCAACAATCCTGTGAATCCTGCATTTGATTCTAAGACGGCTAAGCTTCAGATTGTTGAAAGAGGCATGGTTTTTAATCTTGAGAATGGCTCTTCTCAGTTCTGGGCTACTAGTTGCATCCCAATTCCCAGTTATAGAGTACACTTAAAAAGGTTATTGTATAATATTGCTAGTAGTGGCTACTAGATGCATGGTTAACTGTGCCAGAAAAATTGTTTTCAGCGATATAGTCATAATAGGCCTTTACAGCACTTCCTCCTCATGAATTGTATTGAGCAATTTCACTGGAAACGACTTTTTTTGTTCAGCTGTGCATGCTCTAATTGTCCTTGTAAATCTGTTTACAGACTCTGAATGTGTTATGGTACGACAGCCATTTGCTATTTGTTGTGTACCTTGATCAGACTTATGTAACTGTTGAGCTGCTTGATACTGCCGCATTGCAAGTTTTTCATAGAAAAACAGTTCTTTGAGCAATGTGCATACCCCCCCCTCTTATGTTGTTGAAACAGTAACAATGGTTGTTTTAAAAGTGGCACTAACATCAGAACAACTAAGAGGTTACGGTGGTTTGTTAGAGGACAGGACGTTGAGGGTATTTTTGATGCTTTTGGATTGTGAGATGGTTGGTTTGTTTTAAGTAGATCACAATCACATTGATCTATTTTGTTGGTTGTTGACTACTTGACTATTTCAACAAATGTTTCAAAAAGCAGAGAGTAGTTGGATGTTCTGCAATGGTCCAATTCATCTTGTTCAGCTAAACTGGGTGACAACTTGAAGAGTAAATAGTAATTTTCAGGAGATTTATTATAAACTTGAAACAGGCAACTGTGACTCGTACACTACTTGTAAACATTGTAGCTCAGTTTGAGGATGCAACCATTACACCGCTGCTGGAGCAGGAGCCTTGTTATCAGACACATGGTAGTAGAGCGGCAGGCATTTAACTAAACATTTTTTTTGTTCCGCAAACAGAGGGTTCTTGGATGTTCCTGCAATGGTAGACTTATTTAACTGGGTGACTGTGTATTGGTTGAAGCTTATGTGACTGAAGCCTCGACTGATTCCAGATTTTCTACTTTTAAGCCTTTAGGTGTTTGTTTGGTGTCTCACTCCGTTGAATTTACACAATCAGGAAGCAATGCTGCGGGCTGCCGCCGCGGCCAAGGAATAAAAGCAGGAAATGACAACTTGAAGAGGAAATAGTAATTTTCAGGATATTATTATTAGAAATTTGAACATGCAACTGTGACTTATGAACATTGTAGCTCAGTTTGAGAATTCAACCCTTCCACCTGCCGCTGCTGGAACAGAAGAACAGGCGGTGATGAGATCAGGAGCCTGCCTGCGACTGTGTTACATCATTTTGTAAGACATGGTAGAGAGCTGCTGGCAGCCAATAAACACTTTTGTGTTCCACAAAGTCCGCAGGGTGTGCATTTTCCTTGCGCAGTAATCCGAGTTAGCAACTCCCAGCGTACAAAATACAAATTTTATTGGCATTACTCTCTAGTAAGGGGGAGACATTTACAGTCTACCGTAAAAGTCGTGGCGCCATGTTTGTTCGCTTGCAGGAGGTTTTCAACTGAAAAGTACTGGACGGACGCCGACGTGTTCTTTAAGTGTTGACTCAAGCTCACCCAAGTTCATCCAATTTCACCCAATTTCACTCTAGTTCATCCAAACTAATCTAAGCTCACGTATTATTTCCATTATATTTATTCACCTAAGTTAAACTAGTTTCCATTCACCTAAATTAATCTCCACTCGCGTATTATTTCCATTATATTCGTTTTTCCGCTGCTCGATTTGATCCATTTCCATGGCAACTTCAAGTGCCGATTTTGGTGTTCCGGAGGTTGCGGCTGTTCCCGTTCAGCCTGCCGATGATCCGCTCTACGTGAGCAAGAATGAGAACGTTTTTCCCCAATTTTTTCTTCCTTCGTCTTTCTCCTCCGTTCGTCTTCGATTCAATCCTTCGACGAACGTGGTCGACTCCTCCGGCAGCTCCGATCGTCCATCTTCACATGGTATCAGAGCCCGCTCGATCCAGAGGTGTTTGATTCGTTTTTCGGCTGCTCGATTTGATCCATTTCCATGGCAACTTCAAGTGCCGATTCTGGTGTTCCGGAGGTTGCGGCTGTTCCCGTTCAGCCTGCCGATGATCCGCTCTACGTGAGCAAGAATGAGAACGTTTTCCCCCAATTTTTTCTTCCTTCGTCTTTCTCCTCCGTTCGTCTTCGATTCAATCCTTCGACGAATGCGGTCGACTCCTCCGGCAGCTCCGATCGTCCATCTTCACACTTTTGTGTTCCACAAAGTCCGCAGGGTGTGCATTTTCCTTGCGCAGTAATCCGAGTTAGCAACTCCCCGCGTACAAAATACAAATTTTATTGGCATTACTCTCTAGTAAGGGGGAGACATTTACAGTCTACCATAAAAGTCGTGGCGCCATGTTTGTTCGCTAGCAGGAGGTTTCAACTGAAAAGTACTGGACGGACGCCGACGTGTTCTTTAAGTGTTGACTCAAGCTCACCCAAGTTCATCCAATTTCACCCAATTTCACTCTAGTTCATCCAAACTAATCTAAGCTCACGTATTATTTCCATTATATTTATTCACCTAAGTTAAACTAGTTTCCATTCCCCTAAACTAATCTCCACTCACGTATTATTTCCATTATATTTATTATAAAATATTTACAGTTTTGTAAATATAATTTTTATTGATAATTATAAAAGAGTTTGGATCAAAATACAAACCAAAATTATAAATAAAAACTACAAACCCATAAAAAATCGAAAATTTGGGTTCTTTTTGTAAATAAAAAAAAATACACGCGGACTTATTTAAAAATACATAAAAGATAGGAGGGGTATCATCGTCCTAAAATTTGCTACAGTAAAATTTGACTTTCGCTACAGTACGTTTAAGTCTGATCAACATGCGTTAAGTCTGATCATTTTGAATAAAATTCGACTTTTGCTACAGTAAAATTCGACTTTCGCTACAGTACGTTTTTAAGTCTGATCAACATGCGTTAAGTCTGATCATTTTGGTGTAGCGCGTCCAGCCTTAACATTAGCGTTAAGTCCGGGCATTTCCAATTTAAGTCCGATCATTCCAAGTTTAGTATGATTATTACCAATTTACGTCCGATCATTGTCAATGTAAGTTCGATCATTCCCAATTGAAGTCCGATCATTACCAAGTTAAGTCCGATCATTCCCAATTTAAGTCCGATCATTCCCAATTTAAGTCCGACCATTATCATATTAAGTCCGATCATTCCAAGTTTAGTACAATTATTACCAATTTAAGTGTGATCATTATCATGTTAAGTCCGATCATTCTCAATGTAAGTAATAGTTTTAAGTCCGATCATTCGCTACAGTAATAGTTTAAGCCCGATCATTGTAGTTTTAAGTCTGATCATTGTAGTTTTAAGTCTGATCATTCTCAATTTGTAGTCTTTTAGTTACCAATGTTAAGTCTGATCATTCTCTATATAAGTCTGATCATTATCAATTTGTAGTATTTTAGTTACCAATATTAAGTCTGATCATTCTCTCTTTAAGTCTGATCATTATCGATTTGTATTTTTTTTTAGTTACCAATTTTTAAGTCTGATCATTCTGTCTTTAAGTCTGATCATTAACAATTTTTAAGTCTGATCATTCTCTCCTTAAGTCTGATCATTCTTAATTCTAAGTCTGATTATTACCAATTTTAAGTCTGATCATTCTCTCCTTAAGTCTGATTACTCTCAATTTTAAGTCTGATCATTAACAATTTTTAAGTCTGATCATTCTCTCTTTAAGTCTGATCATTCTTAATTTTATGTCTGATTATTACTAATTTTTAAGTCTGATCATTCTCTCTTTAAGTCTGATCATTCACAATTTGTAGTCTTTTAGTTATCAGTTTTAAGTCTGATCATTCTTAATTTTATGTCTGATTATTACTAATTTTTAAGTCTGGTCATTATCTCTTTAAGTCTGATCAATCTCAATTTGTAGTCTTTTAGTTACCAGTTTTAAGTCTGATCATTCTCTCTTTAACTCTGATCATACTCAATTTGTAGTCATTTAGTTACGAGTTTTAAGTCTGATCATTCTCTCTTTAAGTGTGATCGTTAACAACTTGAGGACTAAATTGAAAATAATATTATTATTTTTTATACCCTTTAGTGTGGAATGGCTATAATACCCCTCCGTGTGTTGTTCGGGATTTCGACTAAATTGGACACGTGTCAGCTCAAAATTCGGTTTGTAGTTTTTATTTATAAAGTCGGTTTGTACCCGAACCGCACTCATTATAAAAAATATATTTTTATATATAATTAAGTGTTATTCAAACTTTCTATAAAAAAAAGTGTTATTCAAACTTTAAAAAAAATTAATTAACAAATAAATATATTTATAAAATATATTATAATATTTTTATAAAAATACTAATTTTTTAATCAATTTTTTATATTATTTTTTATTATAAAAAATATATAAAAATTTAAAATATAATTCAAAGTTTTTTATGATGATTATAAAATATATTTTATTTTTGGAATCAAATTTTATTAATCTTCTATAGTCTATAAAATAAGCTCTATTTATCATCTATATATAGCCTATTACATTTAAAAAAAATATATAAATATTAATTTAAATTCATATAATAATTTAATTAATTGTTATTCAAACTTTTTTTTATAAATATCTAACATTTTTTTAAATTTAAATTTAAATATTAAAATTAAATAATCTAAACGCCCACTCACCTAAACTAGTCTCACCCACCTACTCTAATACAATCTAATAATCTAAGTTCACCCAACACAACCTAAGCTCATATAAGCTCACCCAATACAACCTAAGCTCACTTAACAAACTATGCTCATCCAACACATTGTAAACTAAACTAAACTCCCAACACCCCAAATCCACCACCTAAAGAACAGGGCCACAGTGAAAGACAGGGGTGACTTGTGTCACTCCCAAGTTTTTCGAAATTGTTTTTTTGTTTAATAAATATCAAATTTTATTTATGTATAATGATTAGGAAAAGGATCAGGTGCAAAGTTGATATTTTGGTACAAAATACAAACTAATCATAGCCATTGATCTTGTGATTGAATGGATGAGATTAAATCTTGATTTTTTGGTTTTTTTTTGTGTGTGAAGAATTATATCGTCTTTTTATTTTTCGGCTCGAATTTTGACGAATTATAAAATAAACTGACGAATTATAAAATAATTTTGACAGATTTTGTATTTTGTACCAAAATTTTACTTTGCACCAGATCTGGCCTCATAATGATTAATCTAATTCTTTAATTCAAATTTACTATCAAAAAAATTCTTCAATTCAAATTTAGTAAACTTGTAAATTTAGTAAGTTATTTTATTTCATCTTGTTATTATTATTTTTTCAATTAATGAGATTTCTTAAGAACCGGTGTGCTTGGAGTTATCTACTCATCTAGTGTGATTGAAATTCGGATTTATATAATTTTGACTTTGAGTGATGAAATTTTGACTTTGAGTGATGCGATTTGCGAGAATTAGGTTTGTTGATTTGTGTTATTTTGATTTTGCAATAGAGTATAATTAGTTTAATTTATTATTTATATAATTAAATTACACTGTTTTTATAAGTGTACAAATTGATCAATTCTAATATTTGATTTCAAAATTCAGAGCAAGACAGTCGTGAATAAACAATCATGCTCTAAAATTACAAAGACTTCAAACTAATTATGATTTTGATATCAACTAGTTTGAACGTGACACGATTTGCAATAAAAATATGAAAGTATCTCATTGGTAAGCTTGACGATGTTCGAAGAGCTTATATTAGTTTGACTTTGGTTGAATCGCAACAAGTGGAAGATGCATTTTTATCAGGTTGCTTGGTTGTCAATATTGACAAAGTATTAGCTGAAACGTGTAGTATAATTTTTGTGCAATATAAAAAAACATTATTTGTGCAAAATCAGATGCATTATTTTGTTCGCTAGCAGGAGATTTCCAACTGAAAAGTGGGAGGCGGTTTCATGTCCTGCAACACGAAGGCTTCTGTGATGCCAGGGACCCTTTCGCGAAAAGCTTTTTGCTTGACACTGTCTGATGCCATGGCCTGGGCGTCGCTAATTCAATGCAGACAATTTAAACCTTTCAATAGAAAAACATGAGTGAGTGTCAACAAAAATGGCACTTACCAGTTTATATAACGCTCTAAAGAAGGAGGGGAATCTGTTGTCATAATAAGATTTGTCAACTATTTGTCTGAACTAGCTTAAAAACAAGTTTAACACAGTTGAGCTGCTCAAACAAGTTTACAACCCTTCAGTAGAAAAACACGATTGAGTGTTAACATTGTTGCTATTTCAAACATAACTGGTCTATGCACTTTGTTCACAACTGGGATAACAGAGAAATCCATTGATGTCATAACAGAGAAGAATGTACTCAGAATCATCACGACTGGGATGATGGCCTTATAACTATGCACACCAATCGTCCTCTTTCAACTGATAAAAAAGATAACTTAATCAGGTGATGCTCGAGGATTTAGGGGAATCTTGCAACAGGGTATCGAAGAATGATAAGTTCCGTCACTACCACAATAAATTGATAGACCAATTTTGTGAAGTAGAAATATGCCTTTAGGCTTTGTAAACAACAAGCTCATTAGGTAGGATAAGTTAGGATTTAGGACTTAGCCAAATCCTGCATTGCGGATCAAGTCCAAGCAAAACGACGCAGCGTTATGGAGGCGTGAAGACAAGGTTTGAGTGTTTAATAGAATGCTGCCGCTTTGCTGAGTCGCTGGCTCAAATTCGGAGTAAATGGAACGATGGCGTTTTGCCAAGGCGGGTGAGTTTTGAGTTGCGTCAAAACGAAGTCGTCGGGTTCGTCTTCCTCTAAACATCGAGACTGATACAAATTAGGGATTAGGGCAAAATTGTGAGCGACTGGATTTTAGAGCGATTGAAGAAACACATAGCGATTCTTGGAGCGAGTAGTCTTCCCGAGCGTTCAAGGTGATAGAGCAGACGTTTGTGAGCGGACGATTTAGACGACCGTGCCATCCAAGTTCGACTCAGTTCGTATGCGCAACAATGAGCCGGTGAAGCCCAACTTGATTGTCAGGGAAGTCCCATCTTCCTTGTCTTGTGATTATCGTCTCTGATTGCTTAGATCGCCTAGGTTCACTTAGTTTGAGCTTGCTTAGACATTAGTGACAATTTGTGCCATCTTGTTACCCTGTTTGATTCATAGTGGAGGTTGAGTTGAGTCTCCTCGATTCCGAGGCTCCGTGGAGTAGGGCAGCCCCCGAACCACGTAAAAACTGATTGTGTCATTCTACTTTCAGTCCTCAACCTACGTTAAGCAATTCTTGCATTGAAATCAATTAAGGGCTAAACAATTGGATTTACGGAATTGGGGAAATCATATACATTGGCTTAACTTGTTATTATAGCGTGATATCAGAGCCGTTAGGGACTATTCTTGAAGGATCTTGACAGTCCTTGAAGGTCATTGCCATTTATTTTTCATCCCCTAATGCATCTTGTCCTTAATCCTTCACTGAGGATGGCTGATGCTTTAAAACTTAAACCCTTTGATGACAATTCTGATTTTGCCATGTGGAAAGTCAGAATGAAGGCTATTTTGATAAAGGAGAGGTGTTATAGAGCTGCCACTGAGGAGTGGATAGCTCCCACCTCAGACCAGCAAAAACAAGACTCAAAAGACATAACACATTCTGAAATAATGACGAGGCTAACAGATGATGTTGCTAGGCAAGTCCTGCAGATCCCAAAAAGCTATGGGATGCTCTTGAAGAAATTTATTTGGCCAAATCCCTACCAAATAAGATCTCATTGTTATGTAAGTTGTTTACATTCATGATGGATGTCTCCATCAGTCTTCAAGAGAATCTTGATGCTTTCCTTAACATGATCCAAGATCTAAAAAGATGTGATGATGAAATTAAGGCTGATCACCAAGCTGTGATCCTCCTTAATTCTTTACCCCTCAGTTTGACACCTGGAGAGATGTCATTCAATATGCTAGAGATGACTTGTCTGTCTCTAAAATTATAGAGGATGTTAGTCAAAAGAATGAAACCATAAAGGTCTTTAAATCAAAAAAATGGCTCTAAAAGTGAGGCTAAAACTGAGGTCATGTTTGCTAAAGAGGGAAATAATCATGGTAATCATAAGGGAAAGCACAAGAAATTTAATAAGCCTCCTCAATCTAATAAAGGTTCTGAAAAATCCTCTAATCCCTCTAAATGTACCTACTGTGGAAGATTAGGACATTCTATAGGCTATTGTTATAAAAAGAAGAATGATAAGGCCATAAATCAAAACAACTATAACAACAATGAAAAACCTCAAAATGGTGTTTCAAATGTGTTTGAAAAACCTCAATACAATAAGGAACTATTCGTTGTGTCCAAGAACTCAGATTCTGACTCTTGGATTTTGGATAGTGGATGCACCATTCATGCTACTCCTCACAGACATATGTTCAGCTCCTTGGAGCTGTGTGATGATGGTGAGGTTATGTTGGGTGATCACACACACCTACAGATCAAAGGAGTTGGTTCAGTCCCTTTGAGAATGCATGATGGTGTCATTAGAACTGTCCAAAATGTTAGTTGGGTGCCTAATCTAAGGAGAAGTCTTTTATCTGAATCTATCTTTGATAACCTTGGGTGTCACATTAATACACATAATGGGATTAGGCAGGTTATAAAAAATGGTAAAATTGTGATTAAAAGCATCAATAAAGGAGGACTATATCATGTAGTCCTGTTTCCTGAAATAAACATTGCTACAGATCAAAAGACCTTACATGAAACTAAGAAATGGCATCACAGACTAGGACACGTTGGTAATACTGGTCTTCTTCATCTGTATAAGTCTGACCTAATAAACTCTCAACCAATTGACTTAAAGTTTTGCGAAAATTACGTTTTGGGAAAACAGACCTCTCACTCTTACAGTAAATCTACTTTCATGGTTAATAAACCCTTTGAGTATGTCCACGCTGACCTCTGGGGACCTGCTCAGGTCTCCACAGCTGGAGGAAGACATTACTTCTTATCTATTACTGACCATTACACTAGGAAAGTGTGGGTTTATCTACTAAAAACAAAAGACGAGACATTTGAGAACTTTAAGGCTTGGAAAATTATGGTTGAAAGTCAGACTAATAACAAACTTAAATGCCTAAGAACTGATAATGGACTAGAATTCTGTATGAAAGTTTTTGATGACTTCTGTTCTGAAAATGAGATTAGAAGGCACTTAACAGTGCCAGGGACCCCTCAGCAGAATGGGACTGCTAAGAGGATGAAAAGAACTCTCCTTGAAAGAGATAGATGCATGATGATCAGCTCTGGGGTTAAGCCCTCTTTGTGGGGTGAGTCAATCATCACTGATGCCTACCTTTTAAACAGACCCCCTTCACCTGTTATCAATTTTAAAACACCACAAGAGATGTGGAATGGAAGGCCTCCAAGCTTAAAACACTTGAGACCTTTTGATTGCAAAGCTTACCCTCAAATTTCCCAAGGGAAATTGTAACCAAGAGCCCAAAAGGGCATTATGATTGGTTACCCACAAGGAGTTAAAGGCTATAAAATTCTGCTTATTTAACAGGGTGGTTATAAAGTCATTGTTTCTAGATATGTTACTTTTAATGAGTCTGAATTTTATTTTAAGACTAAACTAAACCATGAAGGTACCTCTGTTGGCACACTCTCAAGTGTGACCAATTTCATTCCTCCAGGACAGCCTTTGCCCAATGAGGAAGAGGAACCAAAAGCTGACATGGGACAGTCAATGGACTTAGGAGATTCAACCATGGAAAATGAGGTAGCAGATGAGCCTCAAGGAGGCTCAAGCAGCCCAGGTACTCACATACTCTCCAATTAGGAGGGGGAGGTTAAGTAAGTCCTTCTAACACACAAGTTTTCACACATAATTCTAATGATCATGCTTCTACTTCTGCTGCTATACCTGGTCAACTGCATGATGATTTGAGTGAGGCCCCTGTCTTACAACATGATGATGTTATTGATTCCCCTGATGTTCCTAGTAGAAACTTGAACCTTAGGGATTATGTTTTAGCTAGGGATAGGAACCAAGGGCCCCAAAACCAAATAGGAAGTATGCTAACTTGGTTGAAAATTGTGTGTCTAAAGCTATTGTTGAGTATGCTTTTTATGCTTCTGAAACTGTGAAATACCATGTACCTGAAACTTATGAACAAGCTGTGAAAAGTACACATGCAAATGAATGGAAACTAGTGTCAGAAGAAATACAGTCTATGCATGTTAATGAAACTTGGACCTTGGTTCCAAAACCGGAAAATGCCAGAATAATTGACTGTAAATAGATATTCAGAATTAAAGAGGGAATGAATGCTAACGAACCACGAGATTTAAGGCTAGGTTGGTAGCTAAGGGATTCAAACAAAAGGAAGGCATAGATTACACTGAAATGTTTGCTCCAGTTGTCAAATATAAAACAATGAGACTTAAGATTGCTATTGTTGCTGTTAATGATCTTGAACTTGAGCAAATGGATGTTAAAACTGCTTTTCTTCACGGAGACTTAAATGAAACTATCTACATGAGTCAACAAATAGGATTCACTGATAAAGAAAATCCTAAATATGTTTGCCTATTACGAAAATCAATTTATGGGTTAAAACAATCCTCAAGACAATGAAATATGAAATTTGATTCATGCATGATTACCTTAGGTTTCTCGAAGAGTAAATATGATAGTTGTCTTTACATGGAACTGCATAAATCTGAACTTCCTTTGTATGTGCTTTTATACGTTGATGACATCCTGCTCATTTGTAAAAATAAGCATGCCATTGCAACTGTTAAACAAAAACTTAAGTTTCATTTTGATATGAAGGATCTAGGTGAAGCACAAAAGATCCTTGGAGTAAAAAAAATAAGGGATGGAAAAACTAAGACTATTCATTTATCTCAAACTGATTATATTGAAAAAGTTCTAGATAAATTCTCTATGAAAAGTGTAAAGCCTTCCCCTGTTCCCTTAGGAGGGCATTTGGAGCTCTCTAAGGTTGAATGTCCCTCTACTAAACATGATATACAGAAAATGCTAGGCATCCCCTATGACGTGGCCACTGGTTCAGTCATGTACACCATGATATGCACCAGGCATGACTTAGCTTTTGGCATTAGTGTGCTGAGCAGATTCATGTCAAACCCAGGTGAAAAGCACTAGCTAGCCATGAAATATCTGCTCTAGTACTTAGCTGGAACTAAAAATATTGGCTTAGTATATTCTAATCATGAACCAAACACTGGCATAGTAGGTTATGTAGATTCCGACTATGCTGGAAACAAAGACAACAGAAAATCTACAACAACTTTTTTCTTAACATGGAATGGCAACTGTGTGAGTTGGAAATCTCAGCTTCAGCCCATTGTCACTCTTTCCTCAACTGAGGCCGAGTACATTGCGGCCACGGAAGCTGTTAGAGAGGAAATTTGGCTTAAAGGGATAGTTAATGAAATTGAAGGAAATGAAACTATACCTGAACTGAATATAAGACAGCCAGTAAGCCCTCTATTTGTGCAAGGATCCTGTCTACCATGAGAGGATCAAGCACATCGATGTCAGATTTCACTTTATAAGGGACAAAGTAGAATCTAAAGAAATTGTTCTTAAAAAGATTCTTGGAGATGTTAACCCTGCATACTTTGGAACTAAAACAGTCCCCACTCATAAGTCCTTGTACTGCAGGACCAGGCTCCATATTGATGAAGTTGGCTGAGATATGGAGTTGAGCCAATGAAGGATCTTGGAAGGCTTAACTCCTCCCCACTGTGAGTCATTTGGGTTATTGGCACAAAATAGATTAGGAGGGCATATTATTGAATACTATAATCCATTTTGTGAAGTGGAAATATGCCCTTTAGGCTTTGCAAACAGCAAGCTCATTAGGTTAGTTAGTGTAGGAAAAGTTAGGATTTAGGACTTAGCCAAATCTTGCATTGCTGATCAAGTCCAAGCAAAACGACGCAGCTTTATGGAGGCGCGAAGACAAGGTTTGAGTGTTTAATAGAATGCTGCCATTTTGCTGAGTCGCTGGCTCAAATTCAGAGTAAATGGAACGATGGCGTTTTGCCAAGGCGGGTGAGTTTTGAGTTACGTCAAAACGAAGTCGTCGGGTTCGTCTTCCTCTCAACATCGAGGCTGATACAAATTGGGGATTAGGGCAAAATTGAGAGTGACTGGATTTTAAAGCGATTGAAGAAACACAGAGCGATTCTTGGAGTGAGTAGTCTTCTCTAGCGTTCAAGGTGATAGAGCAGACGTTTGTGAGCGGACGATTTGGACGACTGTGCCAGCCAAGTTCGACTCAGTTCGTGTGCGCAACAGTGAGCAGTGGTGAAGCCCAACTCAGCTGCCGTCGGCCATTGTTGATTGTCAGGGAAGTCCCATCTTCCTTGTCTTGTGATTATTGTCTCTGATTGCTTAGATCGCCTAGATTCATTTAGTTTGAGCTTGCTTAGACATTTGTGACAATTTGTGCCATCTTGTAACCCTATTTGATTCATAGTGGAGGTTGAGTTGAGTCTCCTCGATCCCGAGGCTCTGTGGAGTATGGCAGCCCCCGAACCACGTAAAAACTGATTGTGTCATTCGACTTTCAGTCCTCAACATACGTTAAGCAATTCTTGCATTGAAATCAACTAAGGGCTAAACAATTGGATTAAGGGAATTGTGGAAATCATAGATCTCTGAAGGCAGTGCTACCTCTGATTGAGGACGAGAGAATATTTATATATTCTCAGTGGATCTTTTGATCCCAAGATCAAATCCAGCAAATATATGCTGGTGGTTGCCCAAGATTGGTTTGAAGATTCTTGTAACGAGATTTAGAAGTGATCAAGATTTGGGAAGATTGCTTGAGAGATTTTAGGAAACTTTATCCCAACCGCATATCCAATTAGATCGGTATGGGATGATCTAATCGGCAAGCTGATGAAGACATTATGCGATTGACGAATCAACTAGAGAATCTTGTGTTAGCTTGATGTGCAAGATGAGAGATTTTCTCCAAGAAAATCTAGGGCTACTTGGTTCGGGTACTACTATATAAAGGATGCTATGACTGCCTTTCAGAGTGGGGTTCGAAGATCGCAGTTTTGAAGGAGCTTTGAATCGGAGGTTCAAGAGTCCACTTCGGAGGGAGCTAGTCTGCGATGTAAGCCAGAAGTGGATGGTTACTTGTGGGGCGGGTACAACTAAGTTAGACCATCACTAAGATTCGTCTGAGAGAACGACGGTACACCACTGAGTGTGGTTTGGGTGAGCGGTATAAATCATTCTAAACGATAACATCTATACAAGTGATCGTTCCAAAATCCTTCTAGTTTTAGTGGTTTTTTCTAGGTAATGTTTTCAATATCTGGGTTTTCATTATATATTGTTGTCTCTTGCTTACTTTTACGCTTTTCTTAATTTCCGCTGCATACATACTTAACGCGTATCGATACTCGATGAGTATAGCTATATAACGATCCTAACAATTGGTATCAGATCTCGGTCTCTAGATTCTTAGTTAGCTTTGCAGGTAAAATGACAACAATCAACGACTCCTTCTGCAAACCTCCTCAGCTGAAGCCCGGAGAGTATGATTGGTGGACGGAGCAGTTCGGGTAACAGATATGCTCCATGGATGGACAATTATAGAAGATAATCAAGCAAGGGCCAGCACCTATTTTGGATCCTATGATTCTAGAGAAGAAGTCTGACGACTATGATGACAGCGACTACAAGGTGCTAGAAAAGAATAGCAGAACAAAGAAGGCCCTACACTTGTCACTTGGTCCGGAAGACATGAAAAAGATGCTCTACTGCAAGACTGCCAAAGAAATTTGGAACGCACAAAAGAGACTGTACTCCAGAAGTGCCGATGTGAAGAAGAATCGAATCTTAACCGCAATGAGAGACTATGACAATGCCATTCAAGGGAAGAATGAAACACTGGAAGAGTTTCACTCTCGCTTCCAGTGATACATGGGGTAAATGGAGTTTCTAGGGGAGAACATCGATGAGTGGAAGGTTACTCACCACTTCCTCCAGTCGCTGAATCCTAAGTGGGATGTTGTTAGAGGTAGGCATTTGACCTCAGGGTCAAAATGCTCATAGGGTCACCCTTACGCTGCCCGACCCGTACTCTGCCATGCCGTATCCTCGTACCCTAACGTACCCTGCCCACAAAGCCTAAGGCAGGGTAAGAGTCACGAAAAAATAGACCCTACCATGCCCCACTACTCTAACATCATACCATGCCCCCTACCCTATTATACCATGTCTTACCCTACTATTTTCATTCATATTATAAGTTTTTCCTCAAATTATGCTTAAATTTATCCTATCAGACCCTACCCTACCTTGCCCTAAATTTACCCTGCCCATAAGTACCCTACGGGAATAGAAAAACTACTCTACCATGCCCTTACCCTGCCCTGTACTGTTCATTGGGTTACGAAAAAATGGTCATACCCATCCCATTAGGGTAAGGGTTACCCTTACCCTGTCCATTGCCGACCCCTAGATGTTGTGACCCTAGCGCTCCAAGCTCAGAAAGACATCAAGGACATAACCCTCGAGGAGCTCGTACAAGACTTCAGAGTAATTATGGCATATAGCAAAGGAAAGCTGCTAAACGTGCTTCCGAAAAGGAACGCTCCTTGGCATTAAAAGTTGAAAAAGCTTTTGACCTGGCCCAGATTGATGAAACTGAAGCAATTGTGGATGAGGACACTGTCCTGGTAACTAGAGCCCTTATGATGGCTGGAATCGGACAGATGGGCTCCTTCAAAGGGAAGAAGTCACCAAAGGATGTGATTTGCTAACGGTGTCAGAAAAAGGACATGTGGCGAAGGACTACTTCAGCAAGAAAGCAGAACGGCATCCGACTCAAAAGGACACTAAAGCCATTCTTGCCGCTTGGGGGAATCTGAAGGAGAAAGCTAAGGAGAGGACCCAAGTGACACCGTGTGCTTAATGGCTAATGATGAGGTAATCAGTCTAGATACAATTTCAAATCTATCTAATATTTCTAATAAACAGATGTTGGCACTACTAAGGGAGCCGACTGAAAGGAATGAAGAGCTGAATGCAAGCTTAGACGAGCAAGAAGAACAAATAGATGGTCTTGAAGAACACGGAAACCAGTGGTCAGACAAAGCAATGAGACTTGAAGAGGAGCAGTGCAAAACCGAGTCCAAGTTACAGAAAAAGATTCGCTCCCTAGAAGGACAACTGTCCAAGCTCCAGATAGATGAAGCTACCCCTCAAGCCGAGAAGCTCAAAGATATGAAGGACAAGGTAGCAGCTCTAGAATATGAGAACGCCAAGTTACTGTCTGAACTAGAAGCTATCAAGACCACAAGAAAAAATGACAAGGAAGCTCTGCTGAAAGAAATCAATGAATTAAAACTCAAGGACATCAAGGAAGATTTTGCAAAAAGGTTCGTGTCCAGATCGGGTTTGGGACATGAATCAGGAAATGCTACCAAGTCTACTGGAAAGGGAAAAATTGCAAAGAAAATCAATGACCCAGCAAAGTGCATGTGTCAGTGCGCAAGTAAGCCGTCTCAAAATGTAGAAAGGACAATCCCCTTCGATGGAAAGAAGGCATAAGCAATGGCTCAGACAGGCCAAGAACACGAAACTGCCTCATATAGACTTTGTCTCTAGAATAGTTAAGAACTCTATTCCACCACCTGGACGTAGCAAGTATGTGGATCTCAAGTATCACAGGGTGTGCTGGCACTGTGGCTAGACGGACACCTTCACTGGGACCACATGCGTAGAAAGCATGAGGATGAAAAGACTTAGGCCAGGTATGGTACGCAAGCGCTGATATGCTGGCACTGTAACCAGAAAGGTCATTCAAGAAGCAATGTCCCCATCGAAAGAGTCATAAGGGTGATACCCTGAAGAAAACTAGTCGGTCAAAGGGCAATATGAAAAGGAAACCTCAGACAAATGGAGCTAAGAAGCTGAGCTCCGAGAAGCAGCGAGTGGGACACAAAACAAACAAGCATAACCTTATTTGGGTACGTAAGAAATAATCCCTTTTGCTTGCAAGGTGGAAGGAGGAGCAGTTCCTGGCACATAGATAGCGCATGCTCCATACACATGACGGATAATGCAAAATGGTACACCTCCCTTCAGACTCACTCGGGCGGACCAGTTACATTTGGGAACAAGAGTATAGGTGAGATCATTGGAATAGGTAAGGTCAAACTTAATTACAAAATTCGCATCAGTGATGTGAGTCTGGTAGAAGGTATTAGCTATGATCTTCTTAATGTTTCTCAATTGTGTCAAAATGGAAAGAATTGAGTACTATTTACTACTGACAAATGCTATGTTGAGTCCATAAGCACAGGGAGAATATTACTGAGCGGGAAACGCACCGGGAAGATCTATAGACCCATCCTTCATCCCAGAAACAGAATTGTGCCTTGCGACGAAAACAAAAGAAATGGGGTTGTGGCACAAGAGATTCGGACATGCAAGTGTCCGTCTCCTCTCAAAGGTGCACCAGATGAAATTAGTGAAAGGACTCCCACAGGTAGAAAGTGAACTTGAGAGCATGTTGATGCGTGTGTAAAATGTAAACAGGTAAGGTCATCTCTTAAGTCCAAAACTGAGGTAAGCTCCAGCCGACCTCTAAAATTAATTCATATGAACTTGTGTGGATCTATGAGGAACAGGCCCCTCGGAGGTAATCGATATGTATTTATAATTGTTGATGATTACTCAAGATATACATGGACTATCTTCATAACTTCTAAAGATGAAGTATTTGCAGAATTTGCCATAGTCACTTAGCAGTTGTTTGAGCCACAATTGATGTGAACAGAAGGCTGCAGCTGTAAGGTACTCTACCTCTGCCGTTGATAGTGCCGCTGAGTTTGGTTTCTTTGAGGCCCAAGATACTAAACACGATCACAGGAACTGCGCTATTCCTGATGTGGATTTTCGATCCACTCTATTGCCTATAAAATCAGCATCGGTGTATCCAACTAGTCGAAGATCAGCATTCCTGGGGTACCATTGACACAGGGTATCAGTACCCTTGAGGTATCGTAAAATCTGCTTCACTGCTTTGAGGTGTGTCTCCCTTGGGTCAGCCTGAAAACGGGCACACAGACACCAACATACATAATGTTTGGTCTGCTAGCAGTAAGGTGAACCTATCATTCCTCGGTAGAGCGTTTGGTCCACTTTTTGTCAATTATCATCCTTAGCAAGTGATTCATTCTGAGATATCGGTGTGGACATGGTACTGGAATCCTTCATACTGAATTTTGCCACCATCTCTCGGTGATACATCTGTTGGTGAATTGTGGCCCATCCTTCTCCTGAGCAACTTGAAGTCCTAGAAAGAACTTGGTAGATTTCCTGATAAGAGAATCGTTAGTGGAACCAAAAATTATATCATCTACGTATACCTGTACCACGAGCGTATCTTCTCCGTCCTTCAAAAGTTACAATGTTTTGTCCACCTATCCGCATACGTATCCATGAGACAAAAAACTGAGATAGCATGTTGTACGCGGCCCGGGGAGCCTATTTCAGACCATACAATGCTTTGTCGAGGATATATACGTGGTCGGGACGTGTAGTATCCTCGAATCCTGGGGTCTGAGTGACGTATACTTCCTCTTTAAATACGCCATTCAGAAATGCTGTTTTTATGTCCATCTGTTGTAGTTTGAATCCATGGTAGGCTGAGTACGCAATCAACAACCTGATAGCCTCCAACCATGCTAAGGGGGCGAACGTATCATTGTAGTCTATTCCTTCCCGTTGATTGTACCCCTTGACTACTAGTCGTGGTTTGTTCCTTACTACCCGTCCTTTGTCATCCAATTTGTTCTTGATTACCCATTTAGTCCCGATAATGGTTCTTTCAGCTGGGCGTGGAACTAGTCTCCATACTTTGTTTCTCTCAAATTGGTGCAATTCTTCATGCATGGCCTTTACCCAATCCGGGTCCTTCAAGGCTTCTTCGACATTCCTGGAAGTCAAACAAACAAAAGCAGTATGTGCATGACTATTAATTGAAGCAAATGTGATCTGATTCTCTTATTTTGAATCCATCGTTCTGTAGCACTGGTATTCTTGATGCCATACGGGTCTGGTATGATTCCTACTATTGTGTATGTTAGGACCCGTCTGTTCATAGCTTAGGTCCACTTCATGTGCGACTAGCTGT
Source organism: Rhodiola chrysanthemifolia (assembly GCA_033675395.1). Lineage (NCBI taxonomy): Eukaryota > Viridiplantae > Streptophyta > Magnoliopsida > Saxifragales > Crassulaceae > Rhodiola > Rhodiola chrysanthemifolia. The sequence goes on from CM066204.1 coordinate 39,962,066, forward strand.
TGGGCATCTTCTAGCGCTTCTTGTCCATTGTCGTCCGCTTGAGTGTCAGCATCCGTAAGGTTGGTATTCTGAATGTCTAAGGTATTTGCAGGAGGATCCTGTCCTTCACGTTCCGTGTGAGGAGGTTGTGCAACTGATCGTCCTTTATTCAGATTGAACTCGTCTTCTTGTGCAAAGGGGGGCGCTCCATCGTCTCGGACTACCTCGCTTGCCATCACTCCTTCATCAAACACCATGTGGGTGGATGTAGCACTTGCATCCAAAGACTTTGAAGTGAGAGACATTAGACTTTCTTCCCCTCAGCAGCTCCTACGGGGTTCTGTTTAGATTAGGTCTGAGTTTGGCTCTGTTTAGAACATGACATGAGGTGTTGAGAGCCTCCCCCCAGAAGCTTTATGGAAGTCCGCTTGCTAATAATAAAGTCCTTGTCATATCTTCCAAGGTCCTTGTCTTTCTTTCTTTCTGAGTTTGGCTCTTGTGCCACAACCCTGTTTCTTCTGTTTTCGTCGCAAGGCACAGTTCTTTTTCAGGGATAAAGGATGGGTCTACTATGTAGATCTTCCCAGCGCGTTTCCCCCTGCGTAATTTTCTCCATGTGCTTATGCACTCGACATGGCATTCGTCAGTAGTAAATAGTACTCGATTCTTTCCATTTTGACACAATCGGAACACTAAGAAGATCATGGCTAATACCTTTTACCAAACTCACATTACTGATGCGAATATTGTCATTAAGTTTGACGTTACCTATTCCAATGATCTCACCTCTACTCTTGTTCCCAAAGGTAACTGGTCCGCCCGAGTGAGATCGAAGGGAGGTGTACCATTTTGCATTTCCCGTCATGTGTATGGTTCATGCGCTATGTATGTAATAGGAGCTGCTCCTCGTTCCACCCTGCATGCAAAAGGGATTAGTTCTTACGTACCCAAACAAGGTTAGGCTTGTTTGGTTTATGTCCCACTCGCTGCTTCTCAGAGCTCAGCTTCTTAGCTCCATTTGTCTCAGGTTTCCTTTTCACATTGCCCTTTGACCGACCAATTTTCTTCCGGGTAAAGCCCCGACTAAAAACTCTCTCAAAGCGCTAGAGAAGTTTTGCTTCAAAAATGATACAAATGCCGGGGGTTAGGAAGAAAAGTTCCCCCTCGAAAGCATTTGTAGGCCAAAGGCCATTTCAAAAAGAAAATAAGAAGCACTTAAAACTTGACTCTATGTTTTCCTCCATTCTTCATTTGTGCGGGATTCATCATTTGCATTGTGTGCTTGTTAGAATCACTTTTGGACGACCCATGTGCTTGCACGGGAGTTATCATTTGGTCTATGCTTGTTTATTAAAGAACTCTAGTGTCGAACTCCTCTTCCCTTATGGATTATGGCTTAAGCGCCTAAAACTTGGGAATGAGTTCCATTTCGTGAGCCAATGGACTAGCCCTAGCTAGCATAGGTGAGCGGTTGACACTCTTTTGTGCAAAACTATTAACTTTGCTTCTATTGTATTGCCTTGAAAATGAGTAGACCTTTGGATGAGACATTTGATAGCTCTAGTATTGATGATCTTGAATGCATAACCTCATGGGTACTCAAATGGTTCAAAAGTTCTTTTGATGATATTGTGATGGTAGTCCTAGTTTGGGGTGAGGGATTTGGTTTTGAGAAATCCTCGCCTTGGTTGAGCACTCTTGCATTCATTCTCATGGGATAGGTGCATATGCTGATATTGGGCAAAGGCTGTCCTGGAGGAATGCACAACCGAGCATATTGACCTATCCCATGAGAATGAATGCAAGAGTGCTCAACCAAGGCGAGGATTTCTCAAAACCAATCCCTCACCCCAAACTAGGACTACCATCACAATATCATCAAAAGAACTTTTGAACCATTTGAGTACCCATGAGGTTGTGCATTCAAGATCATCAATACTAGAGCTATCAAATGTCTCATCCAAAAGTCTACTCATTTTCAAGGCAATACAATAGAAGCAAAGTTAATAGTTTTGCACAAAAGAGTGTCAACCGCTCACCTATGCTAGCTAGGGCTAGTCCATTGGCTCACGAAATGGAACTCATTCCCAAGTTTTAGGCACTTAAGCCATAATCCATAAGGGAAGAGGAGTTCGACACTAGAGTTCTTTAATAAACAAGCATAGACCAAATGATAACTCCCGTGCAAGCACATGGGTCGTCCAAAAGTGATTCTAACAAGCACACAATGCAAATGATGAATCCCGCACAAATGAAGAATGGAGGAAAACATAGAGTCAAGTTTTAAGTGCTTCTTATTTTCTTTTTGAAATGGCCTTTGGCCTACAAATGCTTTCGAGGGGGAACTTTTCTTCCTAACCCCCGGCATTTGTATCATTTTTGAAGCAAAACTTCTCTAGCGCTTTGAGAGAGTTTTTAGTCGGGGCTTTGCCCTCTTTGACCACAAAAACTTTTTGTTGGGGCCTATTTTTCGCCCTCTTTTGACTCCACACTTAAAACTTGACAATATGTTCAAAAAGTGTATAGAATGTGCGGGAAGCAATCATAAGCATGGCACTAAATTAGAAAACTCAAGTCACCAAGGAGCAAACAAAAGGTCTAAGTTTTTCGTGAAAATTTTAAAAGTGGTTGCTAAAACTTAATCCAAGGTATTTCAACGAAAATACTTAGAAAATTAGATAGACAAGGGATAGCAATGATATTGATTCACAAGAATGCACATTCAAAGGACTAGGTCGGTTCTAAGTTCAAGATCCAATAAATGTGACAAGTAGGCTGGATGTGATTTACAGGGATTTAAAGTTGATAGTCACAAGCCTATGTGGTTTTAACACTCTCATGTTAGGGATAGAATACATGAATGCAAGTGTCCAATCTAAAATGGTACGCATGGCATAATATGAGTGAACTATGCGACTACCCACTCCACACTTAAAGCATAGCTTAGTCCCTAAGCGCAAACAATGAAGAAAATGAGATAAAGGCGCATAGGAACTCCCCTCGTTCGTAGATGTGCCCCACCGATAGAAAAGACGCCATTGTGCTAAACGTGATCGAACGTGATGCAAATAACTTCCTTGATCACAAGAACACATGAGAGGTTAAAAGTAACAAGTGACATACAAGGTTATGCAACACAAGTATGAGCAAGAGAGCATCACAAGTCACATGATAACATCATGACATAACTTTCATAGAATACAAGCAAGGAAAGTGATCTACATCCTCCATAATGTGCACAAGGTATCTTAAGTGCCAAGAAAACGTCAAACTAGAGTCATAGCATGGTATGACAATTTAGTTCCATTCTAGTAAATAACAATAAAGCACATGAGCACTAGGGGCAACATCATTAAGCATAGAAGTCAAGGGAAAAGTGGAGGGCTTGGCAATGTGAAGTGGAATTGGAGTGAGTAGACCTCACTCCACACTTAAAAAATTTCCCACTAATCATACATTTCACATTCCATTTTTAGAGCCTAAGCCACTCTAAACCATGCCAAACATTTAAATATAAAGAACGAGAATGAAACCACTTTACAAACCGGGTTACCTCCCGCGAGGGCCTAGTTTTTCCCGTCTCTGCAAAGACGTAGCAAAGCGCCCCATAGAATCACTCGTTGAGAAGTCCTTTGCTAGGATCCCTTCTCACGGGGCCTTGGATTTGGTCGTGTCAATCTACCTTTAAGTCTCATTTGAATTTCTTCCCATCAAGTCTACAATGGACTTTCCTTTGGGAAGTTGACCCCTTCAATAATGAATATCCCTTAAGAACTAAAGGGTCATGGGAGCTTTTTCCAAATGATCTCTCGAAATAGGGCAAGAAGCTCCAAAACTTGTCTCGAGACGAAGTAGTGAAGAAAGGGTCTTCATAACTTGTCTCGAGCTTGATGGACATCCCCTCTTTTAATTTTTCAATCGGTTCCTTGGGTGCCCATTCCTCAATATCCCTCTCTAAGCTTGTGTTTTCTTGTATGCGAGAAGGCTCTTTAGCTTGATCCATATAGACCTCAACAAAGTCTTCATACCCTTGGAATCCTTTTTGCTCAATATGCCCTTCCTCTATCTTATGCTCATCAAGAAGTTCGGGCTCACATTCAAACTTGCTTGTGCCGGGAGGGAGGAGTTCTTCTTCACCAATAAAAGTTGTTTCCTCTACGCAATATGCATCATCATTGAAAAATTCCTCATCAGAGAGCGTTAATGGAATGGTGAACTCTTGTGCGTTCTCATCCAAATGATCATGAGATGTGTTAGTAGTGAAGGATGCTTCACTTTTGCATTCCATCTCATCTTCATTACAAGGTTCACCATCCCTTGTCTTGTAATAAGCTTCGGTGGCGGCTCTCCAAAATTCATCCTCCAATTCTTGATCCCGTTCTTCCCTTGAGGCATTAGATTCAAGGACTTCTTCTTTGGATACCCCCTCTTCCTCTTCCAAGTTCTCAAATTCAACGGCTTGTTGTGCCAACTTGGCTTGAAGCATATCCATGTGAGCATGCATATCTTGTTGGGTTTGCTTCACTTCCTTCAATTCTTGTCCCATCTCATTTTGGCTAGCAAGGAGTTTAGCAAGCATGACCTCTATATTGGAGGGCTCACTTGTGGGTAGAGGAAGTTGAGGGTATGGAGGGTAGGAGTCTTCAACTTCATAGCATTGGCTATCATCCCAATTCGGAGTGTAGGTATGTGATGGATGCCAAGAGTTTTCCCAATATGCATTTGGTTGCTCCTCTTCTTGGTCATCCCCATTCAAATTATAATAACTAGTTTGATAGCCATGCTCTTGGTAATTCCAATATGGTTGCTCCTCCTCTTGATAGTATTCTCCATTAGAAAAGACTTGTTGGTTGTAGTGATCCATCCTCGCAAACAAGATTAACTTAAGTTAGTAAGGGATATGAGAGAATAAGAAGAATATACAAGTATAAGAAAAAGAAAAATATTCACAAGAATAGTCGGAACATCCACACAATCTAGTCTAGGGATGTGCTAACTAGTTGCTCCCCGGGAACGGCGCCATTTGACGAACTATTTCTTTTTCACCTCTAGAATAAGTATCAATGAAGAGAGGATCGAATGTAGTAGGTCAAAACATTTATAAAGACCGGTAGGGTACCGGGTCGAACCCAAAGGAGCAAGCCAAGCACATGCACTATTTAAGATTGTGTTTCCATTCGGCTATTATAAACAAAATGTATAAAGGAGTGTATATATCTAAATCCTATGTGTGGCGAGTAATTAGGGATAAAAGATAGATAAGAGGTGTTTCGAGGGGTTACTTCCCTCCTTGGCAATTTCTCAATGATCACATACACGATATTCAAACATTTCATGGTAGTCAAATAATATTGAACCTAGTTTAGACTAGGATAGACCAACTATCACTTGAATCTATTCCTAGCCAAACTCTCTTATAGCTCGAACCTCTCGGTTCATTCCATAGCAATAAATACCATGAACTCGACTCCTAGTTCACTTCCTACCCATGCATTGTGGAAAACCTAGCTTAGACTAAGGTAGACCAATGTTTATGTTAATCTAGTCTTAGCCAAGCTCTCTTATAGCTCGAACCTCACTCGCTAGAGATAATTGGTTCATTCCATAGCACCATTATCCTTGGAATGTCTTCCTAAGTAATAACTACTATGAACTCGAGTCCTAGTTAACAACAAATGCATACATTGGATAGGATCACATTCTCTATTATCCAAACTAGGCATTTAATCAAACACTTAGTAGCATGTCACATATGAAGTGCATAGAGAACATGAATTTGACACCATTAGATGGGATTAACTGATGATTCGCTTAATGACTAACTCCAATAAATCAAACATTCAATCCTTAGTCAAGCATCCATATCCTAAGGTTCACTTGCATGATTCAAGATATAGATCATTTTATCCATCCTAACACCATTCCCAAGGGTCTCCAAGTCCTAGGTTCAAGTTTTAGTCCAATTTGTCACTTAGGCATTTTATCAAACACCTAGAGTGCATAACATTCATAACACAAGAGAAAATGAAATCAACAATCATCCATATGAATATCAATGTATATATGTGATCAAAGAGTACAAAGGAGAGTCATAAGACCCTCAAAACACAAGATCACTACTCACACCTCATGTAAGACAACATGGTGTGAGTAGGGTTTAATGGCAACAACAAGTAGAATAGGAAAAGTGCAAATGAAGGAGGATGTTAATCCTTGAACTCCCTTTAGTCTTCTCTTCTTCTTTTTGGTTGGATGATGATTGATGACCTTGTTTGACCTCTTTTCTTGGTCTAATTCTCCCCAAAAACCTCCACACATAGGTCAAAAAAACCCTCTTTCTATTTATAGCCTCGGGTGAAAAAACAGCACTGTAGCAGTTCAGCCGGTCGGCTGGTTTTGGGGTCGAATCCCAGCCGGTCGGCTCAAACCGAACGATTGCATTGTTTGTGCAGGGCAGGGCCCAGCCGGTCGGCTGAAGTTGGACGATTGTCATCAAGTTCTACCCCTTTAGTCAGCCGGTCGGCTGAACCTTCCAAGGCCGTTTTGGTGGTCTTCCCGTCCGAATTTTGTCTTGGCGTCAACTAGAGAGTTGTAGCCCTTTGAGTGAGCTTTCCAAAAAAATTTGAATCAACCAATTTGGACACCGTATGCGTCCTGGGTGTCCAACACAAGTTGCAAAGGTCAATATGCTCGGTTTTGCCCCGAAACTCCTTGTTTTGCGCCGAAACTTCTGTTTTTCAACCAATCTTCATATATAGGCCTTGGCCATGGGGGAAACTTGTTTTCTACCTGAAATGTAGAGATAGAGGTCAAATGACATCAAAATAACGTCGGAAACGATTCAAAATTATAGTGAAGAATTGCTATAAATGAGTCGAAAACTCGACTCATCAGTATCACCCTTATGACTCTTCCGAAGGGGACAGTGCTTCCTGGGGTGACCTTCCTGGTTGCAGTGCAACCATATCAGCACTGGCGTACCATACCTGGCCTGAGTCTTTATCATCCTCATGCTTTCTACACAAGCAGTCCCTGTGGAGGTGTCCTCTCTTGCCACAGTGCCAGCACACCCCATGATGCTTGAGATCCACATACTTGCTACGTCCATGTGGTGGAATAGAGTTTTCAGTTATTCTGGAGACAAAGTCTATATGAGGCAGCTTCGTGCTCTCGGCCTGTCTGAGCCATAGTGCGTATGCCTTCTTTCCATCGAAGGGGATCGTCCTTTCTACATTCTGAGAATTCTTACTTGCGCACTGACACATGCACTTAGCTGGTCCATATACTTCCTTTGCAATTTCTCCCTTTCATGAAGACTTGGTAGCATTTTCTGATTCGTGTCCCAAACCCGGTCTGGACACGAACCTTTTTGCAAAATCTTCCTTAATGTCCTTGAGTTTTGATTCGTTGATTTCCTTCAGCAGAGCTTCCTTGTCATATTATCTCGTGGTCTTGATGGCTTCCAGTTCAGACAGTAATTTGGCGTTCTCAGATTCTAGAGCTGCTACCTTGTCCTCCATATCTTTGAGCTTCTCGGCCTAAGGGATAGCTTCCTCTATCTGGAGCTTGGACATCTGTCCTTCTAGGGAGCGAATCTTTTTTGTAACTTGGACTCGGTTTTGCGCAGCTCCTCTTAAAGTATCATTGCTTTGTCGCACCACTGGTTTCTGTGTTCTTTAAGACCAGCTATTTGTTCTTCTTGTTCGTCTAGGCTTGCATTCAGCTCTTCATTCCTTTCAGTCAGTTTCCTCAGCAGTGCCAACATTTGTTTATTAGAAATATTAGATAGATTTGAAATAGTATCTAGACTGATTACCTCATCATTAGCCATTACGCACACGGTGTCACTTGAGTCCTTCAGATCCCCAAGCGGCAAGCATGGCTTTAGTGTAATTCTGAGCCGGAGGCTATCCTGCTTTCTTGCTGAAGCTGTCCTTCTCCATATGCCTTTTTCAGACAGTGATAGCATTTCACATCCTTTGGTGACTTCTTCCCTTTGAAGGAGCCCATCCGTTCAATTCCAGCCATCCCGAGGGCTCTAGTTACCAGGGCAGTGTCCTCATCCACAATTTATTCAGTTTCATCAGTCTGGGCAAGCTCAAAAGCTTTTTCAAATTTCAATGCCAAGGAGTGTTCCTTCTCGGGAGCACATGTAGCAACTTTCCTTTGATGTATACCATCATTACTATGAAGTCTTGCTACGAGCTCCTCGAGGGTTATGTTCTTAATGTGTTTCTGAGCTTGGAGCGCTAGGGTCACATCATCCCACTTAGGATTCATCGAATGGAGGAAGTGGTGAGTAACCTTCCACTCATCGATGTTCTCCCCGAGAAACTTTGTTTGCCGCACGTATCCTTGGAAGCGAGAGTGAAACTCTTCCAGTGTTTCGTTCTTCCCTTATATGGCATTGTCATAGTCTCTCATTGCTGCTAAGATTCGATTCTTCTTCACATCGACACTTTTGGAGTACAGTCTCTTAAGTGCGTCCCAAACTTCATTGGTAGTCTTATAGCGAAGCATCTTTTTCAAGTCTCCCGGCCAAATACAGAGTGTAGGACCTTCTTTTCTTTGCTATTCTTTTCTAGCACCTTGTAGTCGTTGTGATCATAGTCTTCCGGCTTCTTCTCTAGCATCATAAGATCCAAGATAGGTACTAGCCCCTGCTTGATTATCTTCCATCTCTGTCCATCTAGGGAGCATACGTGTGACTCGAACTGCTCCGCACATTAATCGTACTCCCCGGGCTTCAGCTGAGGGGGTTTCCAGAAGGAGTCGTTGATTGTTGTCATCTTACCTGCACTAAGAATCTAGTGACCGGGCTCTGTTACCAATTGTTAGTATTGTTATTTAGCTATACTCGTCGAGTATCGAAACACGTTAAGTATGTATGAAGCGGAAATTAAGCAAAGCATAAAAGTAAGCAAGAGACAGCAATATATAGTGGAAACCCAGATACTGAAAACAGTACCTAGGAAAAACCACTACCTTCTAGTTTCCACTAGAAGGATTTTGGAATGATCACTTGTATAGATGTTATCGGTTACAATAATTTATACCGCTCACCCTAACCACACTCAGTGGTGTACCGTCATTTTCTCAGACGAAGCTTAATGATGGTCTAATTTAGTTGTACCCGCACCACAAGTAACCTTCCGCTTTTGGCTTAGATCGCAGACTGGCTCCCTCCGAAGTGGACCCTTGAACCTCCGATTCAAAGCTCCTTCGAAACTGTGATCTCTGGTCGTTCTTACGTCAGTCACTCTGAAAGGCACCCGTAGCATCCTTTATATAGTAGTACTTGAACCGGGTAGCCTTAGATTTGCTTGGAGAAAATCTCTCATCTTGCACATCAAGCTAGCATAAGATTCTACAGCTGATTCATCCATCGCATAATGTCTTCATCGACTTACCAATTAGATCATCCCATACCAATCTAATTGATATGCGGTTGAGATAAAGTTTCCTAAAATCTCTTACGCAATCTTCCCAAATGTTGATCACTTCTAAATCTCGTTACAAGAATCTTCAAACTGATCTTAGGGAACCACCAGCATATATTTGTTGGATTTGATCTGGGAGCAAAAGATCCACTGAGAATATTTATGGAAATATTCTCATCCTCAATCAGAGGTAGCGCGTGAAAGGGGTTTTGGTTGAGTGGTTTGATCTCTAGAAAAATTATCAAGAGGTCAAGGGTTTTACTCTCCTACTTTTGTGTAGGAGTGTTTTCGTCCCTCATGGACGTGTTGCCATACTGCAGGTGGATGCTACTGCATTGCCAAGGTGCTGAGTTTCAAGTCAATGCTCGTGGGTTTTCAAGTTAGAGATGTGCTTCAATGGACACAATTCAAGTACCTAATCTGGGTTGTTGCCGTGTGTGGCTCGTGCTCCAAGAGTCTAAGTATCACAAGTACCCGATGAAGTTTTCATGCAATATGATTGAGATGTATTTGAGTTATGATTGATATGTATGAGTCATATGAGATGTCATAAACCCACCATCAAAAAAAAATCAGAGGTAGCGCTACCTTCAGAGATCCATGCAATACCTTGCACACTCAAGTAGCCGTTACTTCAGAGTACCTGTACTTAAACCTGCGCACTTTAGTAGCACATCAGAAGGATGTTTGTCACATCAAAACACATCGGAGTATACGTCCTACAGACGTATGCCTACTCCAGGGAATACGTACTCCAACCATGATGTATCCATCAAATTTAGCATTCAGGTCGCAGCCTGAAAATAAAACCCATAAATCAAGATTCGGCCTTTAGCACAACAATTGGACAAAAAGTGAAAGAAGGAGCCGACAATATTTAACACCAAAACCTGAGAAATAAAGATTGGATCTGGAACCATCGAAACCCTAACAGATTTTTGGGACTGGGAACCTGAATGGTGTTTGCATCGTCACTATCGTCCTCTTACTCGATCATCCCCTTCCTCGGTGACGTCAGCGGGATCTTCAAGTTCCAGAGAAGTCGATCCATAAATCGGCGAATCATTCTTGATGTCTATTAATGACAGATTTACTCTACGCCATTTAACTTCATTCAACAAAAATTAATTAATTTTTCAAGTTCAGCAAAAACTGACAGATGAAAGAGATCTGAATGAGAGAGAGTACCGGAATTCGAATCGGCGGTTTTGGAAGTTTCCTGACTCAACCTCGTCCGAAAATACAAACTGTTGTAGAAATTTTGCGAGAGAGAGCGCAGTTGGCGTTTGCAAAAAGTAGATCGTTGGAGAGTCGGCGTCGAAGAAACCCAACTTGGGGAAAAAGTAGTCGTTCGTTTGTCTTTGACCTTCTATTAGGGATATCAGTTTGGGCCTCGAGCTGACTAAAGACTTAAGGGTTTCAGACTCGTCGACTTGGGCTTTTAATGCGCGCCGGTTACACAATTGTATTCAAATTTAGACAGTTTTATAAGAGGACGTTGGCAGCTCATTTGGACATCAGGAAATCAATATTTGAGAGTCTTCTCTTAGTCTTTTAGTAGTAGTTCGACGTGCATAGCCTTGTGGACTCGATAATCCTTTGGTGCAAGGAGATTATTAGGATATAACCATTGTACAATTTTTATTTCAATTTCCCACTTATTCATTCACGTTTTCCATCATCTTTCAATTCCGCTACATTCTACGAGACAACTAAAGAGACTTTTTTCCTCAATATAAGCTGTGAATTACAAAGACAACGGCAAAGCCGAGGTCTTAAAGCTGGAACAAGTTAGCCAGCCGGGAACTAAACAGACAAGGAAAAACATAAAACGTGAAAGAATGAGAGTCCGTAGCTCCACTTCGCCTTGGCGTGGGCACGTCATCCCATCATTCACAGCTGGAAAAAAAATGGCCGGAACACTCTAAAGAGCATTCTCGCATCGTCCATCCGGCCTAAGCTAAAACCGACATAAAATAAACCATAAAACCTACTTTAAAAAAACCGGGCCATAAGGACCCGCCACCTAGTCAAAACAGCAATTTCGGTCAGCTCCGCCACCGGTGGACAGCCACGCAGCCTGCCCGAATCGCCACCAACTAGCCACGTCAAAACCGGCGTTCACCCAGCTCCAGCATCCTCACAACACCGCCCAAAGCCTCTCCACCACGACGCTGCCCAAGGCGACCAGATCCGGATGAACCGACCCAAAATACAACTCCCGTCACCCCTCCTCCTCCGCCACACCAAACAGCCGCCCTAGCCACCACAACCCCTCCTCATAATCCCCAACCGCCAGATCTGCACATCTCCTACCCCAAGAGAAGAGAAGGAGCAAAAAGGAGGAAAAGAGAAGAAGAAGCAAGGTGGGGAGGGGCGGTGGACAGGTAACCGAGAAGAAGAAAAGTTAAACGGCGATACTTTTTTCCTCCGCTTGAGTTTCTCCGCTTGAGCTTATCTCTCCGCAAAATAGATGGTACTTGAATAATGATGATCTAGTAGTTGAATTCTTGTGTTAGACAACTAAAGAGACTTGAGTCTCTAACTTATGACCTCTATGAAGTATTATTATATTAAGACGTTTTTATAAAGAGAAAAATTACTTTTGAAGATTTTTATTTGTAATATTTTCTACTAAATTTAATCTCACTAACAACTATTTTCTCTTGCTTTTTATACCCATAAAATATTTTTCTCTATACATTTGGAAACTTTATTACCTTCATTTTTTTAAATTCATTTCACTAGACAAAATGTTTCAATGATGAATATTTATCTAAGAAAAAAAAAAGACACATGCCTAAATAGCTGAATCCAATCATGCATCCATTCACACCTCAGTCCATATATCAATCAAAAAGTAATTGTCCTTGTCCTTTCAATTTATTCAAGGCCAACAAATAAATTGCAATAAAATCAGAAAAATACTGAAATTACGATTCTACCCTCCGACTTATAAAAGCCCTCATCATCTTCTGAAACCCCCCAACTCACCACATCACTCAAAATCTCCAAAAATGGCGTCCGCCGCATCTCCACCTCCTTCCAACTTGTCCCGCTCTCCGACCACCAACATCTCATCTTCCCACTCTCTCGTCCCCGTTCTCAAAATCCGCCACCTCACCCTCCCTAATTTCCGCGTTTCCCGCTCCATCCACATCCGTTCATCACTTTCATCCGATCCCAAATCGAACTCAAAGCCCGCTGCTTTCAAACCCATCGCCGCATCCGCCTTGTCCCTATCAAACGTCTCCACCGCTCCATCCGACACGTTCGTCTCCAGATTCGCGCCGGACGAGCCGAGGAAAGGCTGCGACGTGCTTGTGGAAGCGCTGGAGCGGGAGGGAGTGAAGCACGTCTTCGCTTACCCAGGTGGAGCTTCGCTTGAGATTCATCAGGCTTTGACCAGATCCACCGTTATAAAGAACGTCCTCCCTCGCCACGAGCAAGGTGGCATTTTCGCGGCCGAGGGTTACGCACGCGCCTCCGGGCTTCCCGGTGTGTGCATCGCGACGTCCGGACCTGGAGCGACGAATCTAGTGAGTGGATTGGCTGACGCGTTGCTTGACAGCATTCCGCTTGTTGCCATTACTGGCCAAGTGCCTAGGAAGATGATCGGGACTGATGCGTTTCAGGAGACTCCCATTGTTGAGGTAACTAGGTCAATTACAAAGCATAATTATCTGATTTTGGATGTTGAAGAGATTCCATATGTAGTCAAGGAAGCCTTTTTCATTGCGCGGTCTGGACGGCCTGGTCCTGTTTTAATTGATGTGCCCAAGGATGTGCAGCAACAGCTTGTTGTGCCTAATTGGGACAGGCCGCTAGGTATTGAAGGTTACGTTTCGAGGCTGCCGAAAACACCAGATTTTGGACAGATCGAGCAGGTTGTTAGGCTGATTTCCGAGGCCAAGAAGCCTGTTTTATATGTTGGTGGAGGGTGTTTGAACTCTAGCGAGGAGCTCAAGAGGTTTGTGGAGCTGACGGGTATACCGGTTGCGAGTACTCTGATGGGTCTCGGGGCATTTCCTTGCACGGATGATCTTTCGCTGCATATGCTTGGAATGCATGGTACAATGTTTGCGAATTATGCTATTGATAAATCGGATTTGTTGCTGGCTTTTGGTGTTCGGTTTGATGATAGAGTAACGGGTAAGATTGAGGCTTTTGCTAGCCGTGCGAAGATTGTTCATATAGATATTGATCCGGCCGAGATTGGGAAGAACAAGCAGCCCCATGTTTCGATCTGTACGGATGTGAAGTTTGCTCTAACAGGGTTGAATAGTCTTATTGAATCGAAGAAAGTTAAGTTTAATTTTGTTCCTTGGAGGGAGGAGGTGGACGAGCAAAAGAAGACGTATCCATTAAAGTACAAAACTTTCGGAGAGGCCATACCGCCTCAATACGCAATCAAACTTCTGGATGAGTTAACAAATGGAGAAGCTATTATCACCACCGGTGTCGGACAACATCAGATGTGGTCTGCTCAGTTTTATAACTATCGAGGTCCAAGACAATGGTTGACATCAAGCGGCCTGGGTGCAATGGGGTTCGGTTTGCCAGCAGCAATCGGGGCCAAAGTTGCCAAACCCAACGCCATTGTCGTAGACATTGACGGTGATGGAAGCTTTATGATGAACGTTCAAGAGTTGGCCACCATCAGAGTCGAAAACCTTCCCGTCAAGATCATGATCTTGAATAATCAGCACTTGGGCATGGTTGTTCAGTGGGAAGACCGATTCTACAAATCCAATCGAGCACATACTTACTTGGGCAACCCTTCAAAGGAAAATGAAATATTCCCCGACATGTTGAAATTTGCCGAGGCTTGTGACATCCCCGGTGCACGAGTGACAAAGGTTAGTGAGCTTCGAGGTGCCATAAAGAAGATGTTGGATACACCAGGGCCATATTTGCTGGACGTGATTGTGCCTCATCAAGAGCATGTGTTGCCTATGATCCCGAGTGGCGGGGCTTTCAAGGATATAATCAATGAAGGAGATGGAAGATGTTCGTACTGATGAAGCTCCATACTGGTTGCAAGTTTGTAATGTTGTTCTCCTAGCGACCTTATGTATATGGTCGTTTGTCTTGCTATTTTCTTTTTTTTTTGATTGAGTTTGTCTTGCTATTTTCAGTTTCAGAAATTTGGAACAGGTTGCTTCATGCGTTAGGTAATAATGAGTTATTTTACGGTCCAAAAAGAAAAACAATGCTTTGTACTACTGTTTAAAATTTTGGGAACTTGAGAATAATGAGGCACAACTCAATCAGAGATAGCCGACCTACACGAGTTGGACCAATTGCCACATTTCGTCTTGACTCAATAATTGACATCAATTTTTGGTTCAATAATTGACATTCGCAGACAGTGGACAATGGACGATTGTGTCATGTGTAACACAAACAACACCCAAGTTGGGGAATATTGATTTGATTTGATAGTTATTGATTTGATTATATGGATGGATGAGATTAAATCATGTCATCCTTTCGTATAGATGATTTTTTCATGTCACCCAAGTTGGCATTGCTCGGTAAATTTCGAATTTACCGATTTAATTTACCGAACCGAGTCAATTCGGTTCGGTAAAATCGGTAAACGGTAAAATCGGTAAATTACCGATCGGTAAAACGGTAAAATTTGATCGGTAATCGGAATGAATTTTTTGATTCGGTAATTTACCGAACAGGAATTTTTTTATTATTTAAAAAATAATATTTATTAAAAAAATTAAATGACATATTGTTTAAACTTCAATTTTAAGCTTCAATTTTTGGACACTTTTGAGATATAATTGTGTAGATTATAATTTTGAATTATTCTTGTGTTTTATTTTTGTTAGATGATTAACTATTATTTGTGTATAATTTTAAAATTAGGAGAAAAATTATTAAAAAAATAATTCGGTAAAGTCGGTAAATTCGGTAAATTACCGTTTTACTGAAATGTCGGTAAAACGGTAAATTCGGTTCGGTAATCGGAATAAAAAACTTAAGTCGGTAAATTCGGTAACGGTAAATTCGGTAACGGTAAATTCGGTAATTTACCGAATGCTCAGCCCTAGGCTGCAACCACTCGAAACACGGGTTATTTTAATACTTAAATGCACGGGTTTTGTATTTGTGGTGTTCGAAAAATGATTCGGTGCAAATAATATATTTTATAAAAAATATAAATTAATGATAGTTATTGATTTGATTATATGGATGGATGAGATTAAATCATGTCATCCTTTCGTATAGATGATTTTTTGATGACGAATTATAAATCACTTTTTACGTAATATGTCGTAATCTTTGTTTTTCGGTGACGAATTATAAATCACTTTTGATAAAATTTTCATTTTGCACTATAAATACGCTTTACATCTTTACTCTGTTGAGTTGATTAAATGAGCTTCGTATTCAAATATTTGTGGGGTGGATTGAATGAGATTTATATTCAAAAATGAGAATTGGAACCAATAAATAATAAAGTTATTTGAAAATAAAATAAAATATTGATTGGTAATAAAATATTTTAGATATGAAAAAGGGTTTAGAGTTCGACTCCCCTAAGTAACATAATTTTTCACTTTTGTGGTGTAGTGTTGATCCGCAGGTGTTGCATCGCCAGTCTTACATAGATTCGTGGAGAAGCGTGATTGCTCGTGGGTTTCAAGTTAGAAAGTGCCTTTAAGGCGGGTTGGTTCCGTGCGTGGCTCCGTGCTTCAAAGTCTAGTAACGCATATGTACTCAATCTATATTCGTATAGAGCTTGATTTGTATGAGATGTAAAACTACATTAAAAAATCAAATATTTTAGATGAATAATGAAATATTATGATGAAGTAAATAGTAAAATTAAGGAAAAATTATTCAAACTGTTAAAATTTTCAAATAAAGGGCAAAATAAAAGATAATTTGAAGAATATTCGACCGTCGAGCATCATAATTATACAGTGATTAAAATTGTTACTCAATCATATGAGCCATTTTGAAAATGATTTGAACTTTGAAGCTCTGACTATAGACTCTTAACGTACTCTTCTTTAGCACTCATAGATCTTTTTATTGAGTTAATTTTTAAATGAATGAATAAACAATTTAATCACAATGTAACTAAGGTGCTTGGCGTTCGTGATTGTTCAAAACACCAATTTACAATTTTCCCTTTTTTTAAATATTCATAAATATATTTAGTGTTCGTTCGTTTGGCAGTTGGCACATGAATATCGATTCTCATACCCTCCCTCTGTACCTCACCTTATCAATGTAACTGTATTTTTAAAATTTTAAATTTTTTTTTTCGATGATGAAGGGCTTGAGTGTTAGGTTAATACCCGTTCATTTTTTATAAGGTAGGGACTTCGAACCCAGTATACTTTGGTGAATGGGGAATTACTCACCACTGAGACAATTACATTCGCCCGTATTTTTAAAAATTACCATCACATAATAATGCGTCCTATTGCAGTCAACACTACATCATATTACAATCTACACTCCATCGTTATATGTTATTGCATTTATCTTAGTTGCACTAAAATCTAATCAGTATCAAATCAAAAAAAAAAAAATCTAATCAGTATACATACATCGGTGGTACATTTTATGCGAAATTATTAAAATAAATATGAGCTAAAATTCATAATTTACTCATTATAAAAATAATAAAAAATTCATAATTTACAACGGGGAGAAAAAATGTAATTAAATTCAAAATTTTAAGATTTACGGTTGACCCAGTTCAGCGCCATCCTCCGGTCACCTCCTCAATCGTCCCGCAGCAAACCCTAGCTGAGATCCGCACCATCCTCCGGTCACCTCCTCAATCGTCTCTGTTGGAGCCCCGGGCAGGGCTTGCTGACGTGGACGGCACGACAATGTTTCTAGAAGAGGATAGGAGTTAAAGTCCACTCGTTCCTCCGCCTCGCGCCGCCCATTTCATAGTCCACACTGTCAAGCTGGAGCGGCACCACAATACTCCGGACAAGTAAGATGAAGCTTATATTGAATTTTAGTAATAATAGTTGAGTAAGCTTTTTGAATCGAAATTGAAATAGGAACCAGTTAGACCCAACACCAACAACAATATCAGATTCAAGTTGGATGAAAGCTCACCCGGCCCGGAGTTTTGTACCGATTAGTAGAGTTCAAATGTAGTCTTCCATTTCATGGATTTTTGTCACTACCAGTTTCTCAATTCAATATTTTATTATTGTAATTATTTGCATTCTCATTAATTTTTTTGGATGTTTTCTGGACTGGTCTCTTGGATTGCAGTGAAGGAGTACAAAGCATGTCAAAGCTGACCTAATCTTCAGACCAAAATGTAGGAATTGTAGGTTTTCCCATTTGTGGTTTGGATATCAGTTATGTCTGGTGACTGGTGGAGATGATGGTTGAGGATCATCTGACGATGTATCACTGGATTGTACTCTGAAAGGATAGTTATTATTGTTGTTTCCATGTTCTTCTTCTTCTCCTCCTCTTGGGTCTGTAGAGAAACTAGCCTTCGCTAGCTGCCTCAGCTTTCTGATCTCGCTCCTTGGCTCTAGCTTGATTCCCTTGATGGGTTTGTCATTCCTGGTTCGGTTCAGTGACAATGTTGGATCTTTGGAACTAGAAGTGGCCCTTAGGTCTAATAAAGGACTTGGTGATCTGGGGCTGAGCATGGGGACGACAGTTGAAGTCATGGCGCTAAGTGCGTCTCTTCGTGTTGGGCCTGCTTCGGTGTTTGGATGGGAAAGTTCGGGTATGATAGATCGCCAGTGTCTTTTGGGGAGGAATGTTAGGATGAGTCCCTTGGCAGCGGATTTGAGACCGAGCTTTAGTGAATTCTTTTCAGTTCCCGAGAGGTGTAGGATGTACTTTATCAGAGAGTACCATTCATTTGTTACCTGGCAGATGAATGTGAGGCCAAGGAGAGCTAGCATGAATGAACTGAGTGCCGTCTGGTCCATGGGGTTAAACCTTTTTGCAGAGACCAAGATTCCGAATATGGCTGCCTCTGATAACAAGGAAATGCTCTCTACTATATGGACTCCCCGCAGGATATATGGCCTGGTTACGACCAAAGCCATGAATTGTATCGCCGTGAAGGACAAGGCTATGATGCTGTTAGTGGATCTGCTATGCATTCCCCGAGTTCCTGATAATATACCTAATGCAGCTCTTCTCGACAGATCAAGAATGATGTAGGATGATTGAGCATACCCTACGACTCTTTTCAGAAAGGGTACCATTTTATCTTCATTGCTGTCATCTGAGCTCACTGCCCTCATCCTTCCTATTCCGATTGGTCTGCTGTGAGTCCATTCGGGCGCCTGGCTCAAGTCATCCTGGTTATTAAATACATATGTTGGGGGACCTTTCCAGCTCTCAAACAGAATCCCAAATCTTTTGAAGAAGGAAGAAGGCAACTTTTCACTACCAAACCATCTCCCATTGTTTGCTTCCCCGATGCAGAAAGCTGAGAGCTTTGTGTACCAAAATTTATCTGTATCTTTGTAACGGATTTCCTTGTACTTCACAAAGTTTCCCGAGAAAATCACTATCATTAGAAACAGGCACACTGATAAAATGAAAGCTGCGGGGATCACCAGGACTAGAGATCCAGCAATGATGCCTCCTGTTGCGGTCCCTGCGATATCAGGCATTTTTTCGCTTCTCTGTAAGTCATGGTCATGGCCATGGACATATATTTCTACGGTTAAGGTTCGATGGAGTTGCATACCTGTTATGGCGAATGCTGAGGACTGGGATGCGCAAGGTAGTGCAAGAATCAGGAGGAAGATCTCGAACCTTGGTAATGAAAGTAACCCTGGAGCTGCTGAGCCAGTTCTCCATCTCAGGAACAGAAGCAAGATAGCATGAAGTGCAACTAAGCTACCTCCTCCAATTCCCAGCCAGATAAGGTTCATTGACATTTCATGCCACCTGATTGATTTTCAGGACACTTTAGGGATGCTCAAGAACAAGAAGTGCATATCACATACATTCAAAGGTAACAGATTTTCATACCCTTTGCTATCCCTTAATCTCTCGATTACATTGCTCGCAGACATTGGCTCGCCACGCTGCAAAACGAACATTATTTTTTGCTTATCAGCAAAGATGTCATTTAAGCAGGTACTAAGAGTTGGGAGTTTGGACTAGCCCCAGATCAATTTATACTCACCAAAAAGTAGATGAAATACTCGCTGGAATCCAGTGGCTGTCCGAATTGAATACCTTTCATGCCAACAATGTCCTGACCATTTAGCCATTTGTTCTCAGCTCCATGATCAGTTGGCACAGGGAGTTCACGGCCTCCTTGAGGCCATGAGGAGTTAGTTGAGTTTAGGTTATGGCGAGGTGGAGCTAGAGAAGGATATCCCAATAACAGCCCGCTGAAACTGTTGTTACCATGTTGTTCAGACTGGTGGAGATGATGTGGCCAAGTTGAATTTTTCTCGTTGCTCCATGGAAGCTGATTATGTGGTAGAAGCCATCTGAGCCCTTTTGTTGTCTCGGAAAATTCAACAGGTAAATTGTCTGAAAACCAGTCTGATAAGAGGAACACTTGTAGATGTCCAATCATTCCCTGCAAAAAAAGAAATAGTTGTGGTATACTACTGCAGGAAGATATGCAGACACAGGACCTGTGGTATCAACTGAAGTGAGGCTCACGTTAAGATTTGTTGAGGGGCCGGGTGAGCTAATTATTGGTCTCCTATTTATTGGATTAGCTACTGCTTCAAGATTTGCTGAAGAAATTAAAAGAAGCGAAGCAGCCAGAGAGGTTGCCAGTAGCCCCGCTGTCACAAATGAGTCCAGTGCTAGTGATACTGCAGGTACTGTATCTGCAAATAACATAATCAATATGACACAAGTAGCATTTAAATTCCGAAATCAAGAAAAATATATGCTACTAATTGTTTCTTACAGTGCTGCACTTCAAGCAAATTTGATACCGCATTCTGATTTCCTGATATGTCCTTAACTTTGCCTGCAGGAACTTCAACAGACACTTTACTCTCAGATTCTGCTCGAATGGTCAGCGAGTAAAGGGCTCTTGATACTTCTTCGAATCTACAAGTTCAAAATATACTCTGGTTCATCAAGGCAAGTTCTTTTTTTCTTCTTCTTGAGTTGAAGTTTTGATATGCACCTGCCTTGTGATTCTGCCCCCTTGCACTATTACCATTGAGGTGTCAAAGCCAAAAACCGGTTTCTTAAACTCAGCTATGACATGGATGTTGGACTGTTTGGTAACTCTTGGTGAACTAGTGGTAAGCCTGATCTCAGGACTAGTTGAATCTGTGGCGCATTTAAGCAACTTAGCTTTACAGTTTACTGTAATTTTTCGATCAGGAAATCTTTTGAACATTTCATACCGTAGAGAAATGTCAGGGAAGTCATTGGAGAGACATGAATGCCCGATAAGCCAATCAGCGACTCACCTTGAAGCTCAACCGTCACGATGTCTGTCGTTGATACATTTTTGAGCTGTAACAAAAGGTAGAAGGTTAGAAGATTAGTGTAATTGTTGGGTTACCTGGTTATATAGTTGAGTTTGAACCCTTACCCTAAAAACGAATCTCCGGTTTCCTTGGTGTTGTACCTGGTCTGAACTGAACTCAGCTGATTTCAGATGCAGTGCATTCATGATCTGCTGGGTAGAGTTCAGAACAGGAATACTGAAGTCCAGAAAGATCTCTAGATCATTCTTATTGTTTGTTGCTAGGACACTTCTCGTATCTCCATTGATCCCAAGAACATATGACGGCACTGAGGTCCACAATTCCCCTTGTACAGGTCTCCTATCCAAGTGCACGATTAGTAGAGACCCGTTTGTCCGCATAAAGTAGTTCCCAACGTAGTCTGTACAAAACCTGTCAGCCATTCGAACCATGACCCGCCCATATGTAACTAACGGCGACAGAATCAGTTCAAGGCCATATTCGATATTAGGCTTGATAATTCTTAGCGTAGAGGCTTGTACATAGGCTGGACCGCTCACTAGCATCTGCATAGCAAACAGTAAACTTTTTTCAACCAGGGATTCAGAAACAGTAAACTCAAAAGTGTGGACTTACATCACAATTAGACGAGTTGAGACATTTGAAGCCGCCTTGCCCAGTGCAAGGCTCGCTGAACTTGATTGTTAAATCTAGCTTCTCTGCACTTGTGTAGACCTCTTCGCTGGAGATTGTAGCTGTTGGCTGTGTAGTATCTTATAGGTATGAAACAGGTCAGGCACAGGGTTGAGCTAGTCAGATTGAGACACTGGAGGTAACATTGATTAAGATCCAGTTATGCTTGACATGGATTCATAGAGCATACCTATGTACCACGAATAAGTTGATGAATTTCTATCTCCTTTTGGTGTGGAAACACTGATGCAAAATCTATGTTCCATGTTTGCAGACAAGTTCCTCAGCACAATGTTGTGAGCAGGACAAGGCGTCAAAGTCTGTCCATCCAGCTGGTCACACAAAAATCACAACATGAACAGAGCAGAATAAATCCAAACCAGAAGAATCAGAAGAAAGCAAAAAAAGAAAAAGAAAAAAGAAGAGTACCTCACAGTGAAGAAGGCAGGCATTCATCTTACACAGATTGATCCCATCAGGCCTCTGGACAAGATACCGGAACACAGCAGTGGACATCCTCGTCCGCAGAGGTGGAGTTCTCACATAATGTATAAAAACTGCCGGCTCAACTGAGGTCAGCTCCCCTATACCCATCAACATCAGTATACCAAAGATGCATAAATGCCCAAACTTGAGCTTACCCATCTCAACCTTTGGTCTCTACTACATCTCAAATGCTATTAAAATCATCTTAAACTTGAGCTGATGAGATGGGATGATAAGATTTGTAAGTATGAATTTCTTTTTTCTGGGGTTTTGATGGCATCAACTACCATCACAGCTATTCTTGTCAGCCCCATAACTGCTGTTTTAAAGAAGGTCACAGGTTTTCATTTACTTGACTAATTTCACAGCCTGCATTTATCATCAGCTCTATGGTTTGGTTGTTGCTTGTTTTGTCAATTTTATGTTATTGGCTAACTTTGGGGGTGGACCTAGCAGAAGCAGTCTCTCTGGAGTCTGGGGCACTCATTTTGGTGATCAATTGGTGGCTGCGTGTTCCAGTTTTTTCTATATCACTTGGGTTAATTTGAGTGAGATTTTAGGGAGAGAATTGCCTGGCTGACCTAATTGAATTAAATGTCTGATGGCATTATCGTAATTTACCAAATATTAGGGGCATTTTCGGAAATATGTTTCTGTGTAATCGGCCACAAGCACTAGCATCCATCATCCTTCTTCTACTCATCTCCTTCAGTTCATTTCTCGCTGATCATCAGGGGCCAAAAACCTAAAGGTACCCCCTCCTTTATTCACCAATATCGATTTCAGCGCTTTTTTGAATCTGGCACCTAATGGGTTGATTAGAGAGTAGGATTTTGAATTCTTATCTCTTAGTTATGGAGCTGTGTTTGAATTGATTAGGGTTTTGTTTTCACCCCTCTCTCCAATTTTAAGCGAAATAAATGATCTGATTGGGTTGTTTTCAGTCAGTTTATTCATGTGGAGGTTCAGTGCTTTAAGGGGGGTTGTGTGTATTAGTACTGATATTTGAGTTGTGTTCTTTGAGACTTATTTCTGTTTTAGTGAGTAGTGAGAGAGCTGTAATTAGGGTTACACATTATGCATTTTGTCTTTGCCTTCTTTGAGGTTCAATTTCGGAAAAGCTAATTGGATGAGAGATTAAAATAAGTGAATTTGAATGTTATTGTTCCTGAATTCGTTGATTTCAAGCTGCAAAAGTTACATCGATGTTGTTTATATGTTTGATACTGCTTTTCATTTAAAATTTGTTTGAATGATCCTAATCCTTTTATTGAACTATTCCAGTTTTTTGAAATCTTCGTTTAATTCAAATGGAGAACATGCATAGCTTTTGGAAATTTAGTGATGAGCTGAGGGGGCAGAATAAGGGCGCTGAGGATCTCAACTTGTCTATGGCTGCTACTAAACTGGCCGACCAGAGTTGGGCCAAGGGTGAGAGGTTTCATAACCTTGATTTGTCAAAGGCTCCAGCTTTGGGTAATCCGAGGGAGAACCTGTTTCAGGGAGGAAGTAAATTTGAAAACCTCAACTTCAGTATTCTGAATCTGGACTCGAAATATACTGAAAGTGTTTACAAGAGTCCGTTTATGAGCCCATACAATATTGTGAATGCATCCTACCCAAAGGGTAGTGGAAATAGTTTCGCCAACATCGTTGCTAGCAAGCATGTTGGAACTAATCATAATGAAGCGTACAAGAAAAATAGTAGTGAAAACAATTCAAATAGCATAGATGACAGAAGGTTCAAGACATTGCCTGCTGCTGAGATGCTCCCTCGTGATGAGGTACTCGGCGGATACATTTTTGTGTGTAACAATGACACAATGCAGGAAGATCTAAAGAGGCTACTATTTGGTATATCTTCTTTTCTTTCCAATTACATAAAAGCAGACTCGTTTTCGTTCTCGTAAAGAGGTTTTGACTGCATATCGTTTTAATAAATGTATCTTCTATATTTGGCAGGACTGCCCCCAAGATATAAGGATTCTGTACGGGCCATAACCCCTGGGTTGCCCTTGTTTCTATATAACTATACAACGCACCAACTGCATGGTATTTTTGAGGTAAGCTTTAGGATATTACAATGGTTTCCGTTCTTTTTACTCTCTTATGTATTCTCTAGACAAGAATTCCTGGTATGTGTTACACTTTGGTGATGCTCTGTTGTATATTATTTCATTCGAGTGATTAACTCTGTACAACCACCAGCTGCGAATGAGGTTGGAGTTCAGAGTTGATGTATAAAGTTGCTAGCTCTATCAAAAACTTGACATGTTTTGTATGAATTGTTCTTTTTGTTATCGTATCATGTGGCTGGATGTTGGTTACTAGACTTTAGGAGACGCTTTTTAGTACTACTAGTTTAATATGTGCACATGAATTCGAAAACACATTTACTGTGTGTTATAATTGTGACTAAATGTTGCCGTCTCTTGTGCCTGTTCTGCATCAGGCAGCAAGTTTTGGAGGTTCGAACATTGACCCAGCTGCTTGGGAGGATAAAAAGTGTAAAGGCGAGTCTAGGTTCCCTGCTCAGGTAATGATTCTCCATCCAAGAAAATGATTCTCCTTTCTGAAGGTCAGTTGATACTGCAGCAATTACCGATCCTTAAAAGTCCATTTCTCAACAGGTACGGATTCGTGTTAGAAATATTTGTAAGGCATTGGAGGAGAATGCCTTTAGGCCAGTGTTGCATCATTACGATGGTCCAAAGTTTCGCCTTGAACTTTCAGTTCCAGAGGTAACACAGAATTCTTTAGCTTCCTACCGTCTGTGCCACTCATGCAATTCTTTGATGTTTCATGATCTTGCAGACGTTAGACTTACTGGATTTGTGTGAGAAGACCGGTATTTAAAGGGTACTGAGGATTTACAAGATTAGCAACCGTGATTATTAAGTAACTAGTCTCTCAATCCTCGCTGTCTTCTACCCGAAGACACGCGATAAGTGGATAATGTCAAGATAATTCGAATCATGTATTAAAAGTTGTGCAGTGTAGTGTTCTGTTCTATCCAAATGTGATCTTTCTATTTGAATACTCACTTGTATCATGTAGACCAATCGGACAAACAATCATTTGCCAGCTTAATATACATAACTGATCTGGTTTGGTATCATGAAATATTGCACATATTCATTCTCAATAACATGTTAAACTTAAGATGTTGGCATGAAGGCTCCAACTCGAGGATCGACTTGGTCAAGTTATTGGATGATTCGATTGAGCTCTGCATTGAGGATCGACCCATTCAAATTATTGGGCTGATTCGGATTGAGTTGTGCATTCTAAAAAATAAATGTATAAATATAGAAGAGGAGAAGCGATCAAATGAGGCACCATAATTAGAATGAGGCAAATGAGGCACGATCTGAGCCACACATCTAACCCCAGTGCTTTGTGGGCGCGCCACGTGTTTAAATAGTAAAATTCACTACTTCGTAGTGTGAACGCAAATGTCGGCTCAACTAAACCACGTGTCACAATGAGTGGTCCAGATCGTGCCTCACGTGCCTTATTCTACCAACTCTGCCTCAACCGAGTGCTCCCCTATAGAAGAGAGTTTAAATGAGGCATCTTTATTTTGGTATAACCGTGAGACAACCAAACCTTTAGATCAAATAATCCAACATCTCTCATCTCCTCAGTCGATCTAAGTTAAACTAAGATCAACATGTAAGTTAATTTTCTGAACTCAAGAGAATATGCCTAACTCAGATTATCGGTTAGTCTCTGTGAGTAATAAAGGACAAGAGACCAGTGATCTTTTCTTTTGAGCTTAATACTTTTTCAGTTCATGGAACATCAGGACTAGGGCTGTGCATTCGGTAATTTACCGAATTTACCGTTACCGAATTTACCGTTACCGAATTTACCGACCCAAATTTTTTATTCCGATTACCGACCCGAATTTACCGTTTTACCGACATTTCGGTAAAACGGTAAATTCGGTAAATTGTCGGAATTAACCGAATTTACCGAATTTTTTGGGTAATTTTCCTGCCAATTTTTTTTCTTCAAAGATTGACTAAATATTTACATCTAGTAAACGAAAACACCCCAAAAAATAAGAGTGTTTTACATCAAAGTTGCTGAAAAGTACGGAATAAAAATTAAAGTTCAATCAAATTTATAAAAAGGCTCTGCTTGACGGGCTTCAGCTACTGATTCTTCATCATGATCTCAAAACATTGTAAACCTCACTCATCTTCGACGAGCATGGCACATACCATTGCCATTGACTACTTCACCACACATCCACGAGCCCACAGGTCCCCCACTGTTATTCAAGACCTCCACGCTGGTTCCTTTCTTGAATCTCATGACTCCAGGAACTATATTAACCAACAAAAGCCTGGTGGGAAAATATGAAAACGAATAAAGTCAAGGCAATTTCAGATGAGTCAGTAGATAACTTATATGTAATAAACATTCAAGTGACATAGCTATCTACTTACGAAGTAACCAAATCAGTTAGCTTGGGAAACAAAAGCATTTCACAGGATAAATCCAATACTATTCTTTAAATAAAGCAGAAAATACACAACTTAAACAACAACACAACATGGCACATACAAATGTGATTCGAAAGCATCCAACTAAAAAAACATAGGCTAATACGAACATCAAAAGCAAGCTTCCAATCAAAGCAACATCGGAAAATCATCAAGACTTGAAGAAGACAAAAACAGGTAGATCGAACCAACCAATTCTAAGACCAGATCACATTTAACAGACTCTGAATTTGACGTCTATAGATTACCAAAACCAGCCTCAAACAATTTAAACTTTCAAGCAACACAAATAACATGAAAATTAAACATCGAACACTAACCCTAACGATGACCTAAATCCTCGGATTGGAAATCAAGGCGAAAACGGATGATACGAACCTTGAATCGAATGTGGAAATCGGCAATTGAATTCGATGAATTGATACTTCGAATGCTTCTCTGCGATTGCTTTCTTCTTCTATTTGTTCTCGCATCGTCGGAGATGCGAGTGACGAGTGGGAGTGAAGGAGCGGAGATGCGAGTTGGAGTCGCACGGGCAGTCGGGCAATTAGGGTTTGTACTGCTGAGTAGTTTAGTTTTTTTTAATAAATATTATTAAATAAGCAAAATTATATTAATCGGTAAATTCGGTAAATCGGTAAATTACCGAACCAAAATTTTCATTCCGATTACCGATCAAATTTTACCGTTTTACCGATCGGTAATTTACCGATTTTACCGATTACCGATTTTACCGAACCGAATTGACTCGGTTCGGTAAATTAAATCGGTAAATTCGGAATTTACCGAACAATGCTCAGCCCTAATCAGGACAGAAAATTTGCCGGGATGGAAAAGTGTTTTGCCATGTTGAAAATAATGAGGAAAGAAAAGCAAAAAGAATGAGGCCAACATGAGTGGTGCCCTGTTGATTAGGGACTCCGTCATGGATCTTTATACCCCGGATTCAAGTCATAGGACATCAAATTTCTTCACAATTTTGTGAATTTTATTCTCTCCCTACATCCATCGCGGATATCTTTCTCGTCCCGCCTAGCTGGCATGTGCTTCAATGATTTCGGGATCGGCTCGAGATGCCTTGATAGATGTTCAAATATTGACATATATATGTATAAGATGATTAAGGCTATCGCGATATGTATTGAAATATTATGAATTATACCCTTTCATAAAAAAAAAACAAAAAGAACGAGTAACTTGAAAATTTCATTGGAAAAATCAACATGATCAACTAGGACTAAACATATTTGAAACATGAGCTCAATCAAAGAGATTTTATAACATATTTAGTTGAAAAACCCTTAAGTTTGCAGAAAAAGATGCGGTGCAGCGCACCCGTTCCAATCAAATTGGCATCGTTTTGTTTTGTTATAAAGTTGCCCTGATTTCTACAGCAGGCTGAAAAACAAAGCAACACCAAAAAGAGCTCCCGCTATCTTTTCTCTCTTTCCAATCTGATTGTTCTTTAACAAACAACAAAGTACATGAGCAAGCGTCTATCTCCATTGGGAACATCAAGCTTCAGATACAAAACTTCAAAGCAAACCTGTTCTTAAGTCAGCATGATAGCGCAGTTGCGAATGAAGTGACTACTGCGCTGGTTTCTGCGGCTGTCTAAGGGCTTCCAGTGCAAATCCTCAGCCGGAGCATCAGGATTTGGACAGCACGAGTAGATGCTCATCCCGTGTCCAGCCAAGGAGACAGCCGAAGAGGCGCCTATAACAAGTAGCTCATTTCCCAAAGACTTGAATGCCACGCCCCAGCCACGGTTGAAGTCCGCTTGAACTGGTACTGGCCCTAGGTTTTTCCATGTATTGCTGTTTTTTACGTATACCTTGAGTGCATTTGAGGCGGCTTCCAGTGAATAGAGCTCGTTGTTGACAACAGCTATGAGAGGTGGAGACTGAGACGACAAGACTGGTACTTCCTTTACCATGTCCGGAATTAGTTCCCATGTGTTTCTAGCCTCGTCGAAGGCTTCGCCGCAAGTCAGCTCATTGTTATTCTCGTCTCTTCCCCCGATAACATAAAACTTTTTGTCCATAAGAATCCCTGAACAAAACTTTCTTTTTCTTTTCATCCCTGGGAGAGAAATCCACATTTTATTTTCGGGAATATACTTCTCAGCGGAGTTTAGAACCATGTTATCAGGTCCTATTCCGCCTGCAACATATGCAAAGTCGCCGCAGCTGGCTGAACCAAACAAACATCTCGGAGTCTCCATATCAGGGCCTTTAAGCCATTCGTTCATAGCCAAATCATACCTCCATATAACGAACGACAACTCATTACCCCCAAACTCTTTACCAGAAACCAGCAAATGGTTCCCTGCACAAAGCGTCTCTTTATCCCCAATCGTGAAAGTAATGTCCGTGGGGGGCACAGGCAGTGTACGACACGAGTTAAAACCTCGATCAAATTCCACCCAACTACTATCCCCACTCGCCAAGACAAACACAGATGGCTCCCTGAAGCCAATATCTCTTCTGAGCTGATAAAGCTCGCCCCTCTTCGTCAATGACAAAAACCGCTTATTAATAAAATGAAATTTCCATGATTCCGATCTAGGAACCCTGGCAGCGATCAGATTCTCGAGCTCATCGCTGAGACTAATACCGGCATAATCTGCATCCTGAGGTCCTCCTATACCTAAATCTGATTCTAGTTTCATATTTTCACTCGGGTCAACTAGCTTGTTCTTCTTTGGACGAGAACTAAGCCAAAGACTGTTACAACAAACCCTACCAGCAACATCTTGACCTTCCGGCCAACCACAGTTTTCCATCCTTAGATCTCTAACCATGTCTAGAGGCATCACCAACTGTTTAATTTTATTTTCACCCCGAATCAGATGAGCAACAACAACTAACAATAACTGAAAATCACATAAGGCGAAAGAAGAAATCGATTAACCATCAGAAAATTCATCTACTGCTGACTCATCAATGCAAAACTGAAACAAGCCCAGATCGAAAAATCACATCTTTCCACCGAACTGATGATCAAGCCCTAACAATTAAAAAAAAATTATTATTAAAAAAAGACTTAATTGGTGGAGATGTAAGAAAAGAGTGGCGAGTCCTAACCTCAAATTGATGCGGAGAGTGATTAGATGAGGAGTAGAGATGTGAAGCTGAGGAGGGAGCGAGTGAGTTTGAGTAAAAACTGAAGATCGAAATGGAGAGACAGTGGGAAGGGAAGGGAGTGAATTGAAGGGGATAAATAGGGAGGAAAGAAGAGAGGGAGATAGTGGAGGTGGAGGTATGCGGCCATCGGAATTGATGGAAATGAGAATGGCGGCCGAATCGACTTGCAAGTTGGAAGCAATTTGCAAAGACAAATGTTTTTTTATTTAATAACAATTCAGAAGCACATCATTACGATGCATATTAATATTTCAAGGAAGCACTCGGTTGAGTTAAGGTTGTAAGAATGAGGTAAATGATGCATAATCTTGGCCATTGATCATATCGATCTAATGGTTGAGATTTAAAGGTGTTGATAGTGGGATTTTACTGTTTATTTTTTACTGTTGGTAGTGGGTTTTACTATTTGCCACGTGGGATTGATGGATGGATGAGATCGTGCCTCACGTTGCCTCATTCTTATTTCTCTTGCCTCATTTGAACGCTCCTCTAATATTCCATATTATTAAACTTTCTCATCTAGTATATATATATATATATAGGATATGGGGAGCACTCGGTTGAGGCAGAGTTGTAAGAATGAGGCACGTGAGGCACGATCTGGGCCACTCATTGTGACACGTGTCGCGCCCACAATCACAGCCGCAATTGTTGACTACTTTTTGAAAAGTAGTGGGTTTTACTATTTGCCACGTGGCGCACCCACAATGCACGGGGGTTAGATGTGTGGTTGAGATCGTGCCTCACGTGCCTCACTTTACTGTAGCGTGCCTCATTTGAACGCTCCTCTATAGGGTATATATATATATATAGAGGAGTGTTCAAATGAGGACACCCAAATTTGGTAAGGACGTAGGGACAAATCTCATCCATTAGATCATCATCCATCTAACCCCCCGTGCTTTGTGGGCGCGCCACGTGTCCAAGTTCCCAAAATCCAATAAAGCAAATAGTAAAACCCACTACCAAAAAGCAAATAGTAAAACCCACTACCACATGTGACACGTGGCAGCTTGTGGATCATTGGATGAACCTCATCCAATGGCCAAGATTAGTCCCTACACCCTCACCATAAGACATGTCCTCAATTGAACGCCCCCCTATATATATATATCAATGGCCAAGATCATGCCTTACAGCCTCATTCTACCAACCATGCCTCAACCGAGTGCTCCCCTATATATATATATATATATATATATATATAGGAGCGTTCAAATGAGGCAAGCCAAATAAGAATGAGGCAGTGAGGCACGATCTCAACCACACATCTAACCCCCCGTGCTTTGTGGGCGCGCAACGTGTCCAAATAGTAAACCCACTACCAACAGTAAAAAGCAAAAAGCAAATAGTAAAATCCCACTACCACATCTTTAAATCTCAACCATTAGATCAATATCATCAATGGCCAAGATCATGCCTTACTGCCTCATTCTACCAACCTTGCCTCAACCGAGTGCTCCCCTATATATATATATTGATCTGATAAAGCTCTAGCAAGACATATTGATTGGATCTGAAATCATCTGGTAAATCTCTTTACTTTTGAAGCGCTGATCATGTTACCAACAGGCCACCACCTCTGTTGGCGCAGACAAATATATTTCTAAGTATTTCTAAGCCAACAAAAGTGGTGTCATGTTGGTTAAGGAGTCCACCTTAAGATGGTTGGATCCTTATGCCCTGGGTTCGAGTCCGAGGCAACCAATTTTCTTCTTTCATTTTCCTCTTACTTGTCCCGCCTCGCGGAGACCTTCCTCTTCACGCCTCGCGCGTGATGTGTTCTTCCTTCCTCGTGGAGGTGCTATTCGATAAAAGTGCCCAAGGTGACCTGAGCTCTAAGTGTCAAAGATGTACCGATGATTTGGGTGGATGTGTGCGGATTCATGGTAAAGGTGCCGAACGTGGCCTACGCTTCAGAAGTGAAGAGATGTACCAGCAGATGCTTGCGGATCCGATCAAGATGACTTGCTAAGAGCTACATAGATCAATATATATGTACTAAATGATAAAAGCTCATATGCATTGTAATGTTCCTAGTTGTTGTATCCCTACTATAAAAAAAATGAAATTTAACTTACAATTAATAAATTTATCTTTGTAATCTAAATTCTTATATTTCATCTGTCACCCAATTTTCATTTTTTTGATCTCTTTATTAGTCACATATAAGAATTTATAGATTTGATCAGAGCTTAGAATTTTTCTATCTGATCTATTAAATCATCTACGACACTTAAATTTAGCAATTAAAGTAATAATTTAATTATATTAAACTTTAAATGTAGGAATATTACTCGATTACAAAATTTAATCACACATCTCAATCAACAAAATCCCATGGTTTTAGAATAACCGATCTCGTTGTTTCTCCTCGCTTCCTTTCCTCTGTTCATCCAATCACCGGAGCCGCACGTCACATTTTTCTGATCTCGCTCGGGGTTTCGTCTTCATCATCCCCGTCGTTTTACACGATCAGAGTTATGGGAGGATGAGTACGTTCATTGCTTGCTTTCTTTCCTCCGTCAATCCCTAGAATGGACGTTGTGCAGCGAAAGGTCATGTTCGAGGATATGAGTGCGTTCATTGCTTGCTGCTCTCCTCTACTTTTCAGTTTTCAATTTTTTTAGGTTTTGTTTTTGCCGATTTGGATTCTGATTGGATTTTCATGTTTTTGTTTTCATTTCTTTGTTGGATATCTGCACAGCCAATAATGAGCATGTTTTTGTTCATGACAGAACACTGCTGGTGAATAAAGTCATGATGTTCGTGATTTTGGGCACCACTGTTTTGATATAGTTATTAGTTTGTTCATGATATTTGTTTTTTGTTGTCAACATTCGTGTTTTTACTGAATATATGATTATCGCAGACAACAATGCTCATGTTTTGTTTATAATATAACAATGCTCGTAGATAAAGTGATGATGTTCAAAATATCATATTTAGATTATTGAAAATATAGTGGAAAGGAAAGGAAATGAAATGAACAATCGTTTGCCAAGGAAATATGATTTGTAAAATTTGCAATACATCTTTTAGTTTTGTTTACATTTTCCACGATAAATTAAATATAAAAATTAATTTTCTTCAAAATTTTATTTTCGTCCCATAGACCTTCCATAAACCACACTGGGCGTTAGTCTATAATTTCCTTTCACCATTCTTTGGATTAGCACAAATTTAAAAATCATATCCAATAGAGAATATACACAAGTATATATTTTAACGACGTGGGACTTAAGGTATATGCGGATTTTTTTTGTTGATAAAAAGGTATATGCGGATTTGATTCTACATTTATTTATTATTATTCTTCAGAAAGCAAAAGCATTATATCAGATAAATACTGCTCGAGTTCGCACCTGAATGGTTACAAAATAAGCTATTTTTTATTGAAAAGGTTTTTATCCTACTAGCTTTAATTAATTAATTTAATGTTTACTACAAATAATGGTCCACCAATTTTTTTTTTTTGTTAAGTTGAAGAAAGTACCAATTTGATAATTTAATCTGGTCAGGATAATGGCAGGCTTAATCAAAAAAAAAAAAAGATAATGGCAGGCCAAGTACCCTAGAAATAAAGCGTACTACTTCATTGGACAATGCAGCTGCCCCATTTCTTATTTATTGATAATTAAGTTATTGAATGAATGTGGTTTGCCTTTGTCCGGAAGTGAAGTAGCCTTTCCATCTTTTGCTTTTTATATTTTTTATTGGAGGTCTTTTTTTATTTATAAATTCCATAAATCAGATACAAAAGTGACAAAGAGAACTTAAAAAGTTAGGAAAAACATATAGCCGGAACCAGCTCCGATCCTAATTATTTAGGGTTTCTTATTTGATTAGGAAATCCAGTTAGTTTAAGAAGTTATCTATTAGTTTAGATATTCCTAATTAGATTGATTAGAAATATATATAGAGATAATTATGTAGCCAAATATATCACTGATAAGGATCTCCTAATTAGTTTAGGTAGATTTCCTAATTAGTTTAGGTAACCATGAGTGCTATAAATATAGCTTCATAACCTACTGTTTTAGTATGTCAGTTTGTGTCCGGCTACGACCGGTGTAATTCAAACTACATCACTGTATCTCAGGATACTCCCTAATCTGAATACACGCTGCCCTTCTTGCCCGTGGACGTAGCCAACACACTGTTGGTGAACCACGTTAAATTCTTGTATCGTTCTTATTATTCGTTCTAATTCTTTGTTGTCGAATCACTTCTGTCACAACAAACTGGTATATGAGCTGGGTTTTGCCGCTGCTGTTAGGGTTTGTGATTTCAACATCAAAGATGGTTGCCATGAACGTGAAGATCGACAAGTTTACCGGGAGAAATAGTTTTGGATTATCGCAGATCAATATCTGAGCACGGCTGGAGATATATAGTGCGTCGCTATTTGAGATGAAGAAAGCGAACGCATATGACGAAGATGTGAATAGCCTAGAGGAGAAGGCTCATTCAACGTTCATGCTATGTTTAGCTGATGATGTCATCACTGAGGTTGCTGATGGAGGTGGAGGCACTATTGTAGTGCAATTGCTTATCTGGCATTAGGCGTAGTGCATCTGAAGCATTTTTTTCCTCCTCTCAATCTAGAGCATAGGGATGCTCATCCGGCATTTGACGAAGTGCATTTGAAGCAGATGTGTTACTCATCGGGCACTGGGCGTAGTGCATCTAGAGCAGATGCGTTGCTCAATCCGGCACTTAGCATAGTACGAAGCTGGTTGCAAGAAGAGTCCAGTCTGGTTATGTACTTGAAACGTCTATTGTTTGGGGATTCAAGTCAAGGTGGAGATTTGTTAGGATGCCTTGAATCCTAATTATTTAGGGTTTCTTATTTGATTAGGAAATCCAGTTAGTTTAGGAAGTTATCTATTTGGTTTAGATATTCCTAATTATATCGGGATTAGAAATATATTTGGAGATAATTATGTAGCCAAATATATCTCTAATAAGGATCTCCTAATTAGTTTAGGTAGGTTTCCCAATTAGTTTAGGTAACCATGAGTGCTATAAATATAGCCTCATAACCTACTGTTTTAGTATGTCAGTCTGTGTCCGGCTACGATCGGTGTAATTCAAACTACATCACTGTATCTCGGGATACTCTCCAATCTGAGTACACGCTGCCCTTCTTGCCTGTGGACGTAGCCAACACACTGTTGGTGAACAACGTTAAATTCTTGTATCGTTCTTATTATTCGTTCTAATTCTTTGTTATCGAATCACTTCTGTCACAACAAATATAAACGAGCATAGTTTGATAATTAGGCCGATGCTCCACTTGGCCTCACGCCTAGATGAGTGATCTACTTGAACTCAGAAGAACATAAAAACACTAAACATAAAACATGTGTCAACAAAAGCCACACGTGGCCTTACGCCATCCAAACGACAGCTCATGCTCAAGCGTACAAGGACTGCCAACACATCACAGCACAACCCAAGCCGTAGACGGTTGCAGCATCGTCATGACAGCACACGAAAACTCATCCTCATGCCAGCCACACCACTTGCTGGCAGTTGCATGCATCCGCAAATCATGAACAGAGAAATAAGATCGGTGAAAGTTGCCGGCGAAGCAAAACAACACCGCCTTCAAAAACGGAAAATTAAAATCCAGCTCCTCACTAGCAGTCACACCATCAACCATCAACCGGCAAACAAAATCGATCGACAACAGAAGTCGAACGAAGAAAACAAACATAAGTCTGACCTAGGTCGACTCAAAGAAACCCTCTTAGACAGAAATCTGCCTAGAGGAAATGAAAAACAAAACTCTAATTTGACTAATTGAGGGTCAATTGGTCCTCCTCTCATCGTCGCTTGTGATGATGAAATCTCGCCGGAGATTTGAAGAGAACTTATTGGAGGTCATTTTGATTCTGTCTACTTATTAGTCCTTGGGCTGGTGGATTGCCCCATCCTCTTCTTCCTTCTTCTTCTTTTTTTTGTTCTTTTTGATAATGAACTAATCCGTAATCCGTATCTAAATTATTATATATAAATAAAGCTAAGCTAAAACATAAGTCTTTTTGTTTAGCCAAAACAACTTTAAATAGGTGGATCTATCTCTGACTCAAGTTATAGGTGCATTTGGAAAGTTTAAACTATCGACATTTTGATAATTTGATCAAGAAACTTAATGTTGACACAATTCGATTTACTTCCAATCATAATTTAACTTAATTATAGGTAAAAGAAGCAAACCTAGGATTGGTTTATGGTGGTACCAAAACCCTAATAAGCTGTCAGTCCCACAGATTTGGAAACTAAAATATGAATGGCATGCTTAGCCCACTAACACAAGCTTTATGAATAATTAATATTTTGATTGAGCCATTTTACCTAAACTGTGATCTTCCTTTGTAGTGTGGTGGTCTCTGATTGGACTGTTTAAAATATTAGGGGTTCACAATCGCCTATATGTTTTCAATAATGTATTTAAAAATGGAATGCGAAGTTAATTTTTATTTAAGCAAAAATAAATTACTTCATTTGAAACACTACATTTAAATGATAACATAGTTTTAGATTAATTCCTAACACTTCATTATGTATGTTAAAGTAACTTAAGTGATCAATACCTTGCACACCTTGCTTAGTTCGAAAGGTTAATAAGTAAGTACAACGTCAGATGTGAATGGGATAATTATAACAACACCGCCTTCAAATAACTTAAGTGATCAATACCTTGCACACCTTCCATCATTTTCGAACTGGTTATGCAGACAACATCTAGCGTCAAACATGATTTTTTATTTTATTTTTTAAATCTAGATTTTATTTGATCCGAAAGGTTGGATTTAAACGGTAAGGACACTCATCTCAATGGTTGTTTTGTTTGTAACTTGCCCCTTATCAGAATTTTTTTTACTTCCTAATTTCTAAAATTCTATTCCTAGTATTTATTTTTTCCGTTTTAGGTGATCATGGTCAATATTGTAATGGAATTGAATCTCATATTTACACATAGAAATTCAGATTTAAGAATTGTGTTTATTAAATGATGGCAAGTGAAAAATTAGGTTGTTTAAATATAATATCACGTGCCAACAGGGTGGTGACATGTTGGTTAAGGAGTCCATTTTAAGATAGTTGAATCCTTACGCCCTAGGTTCGAGTCCCCGGGGCCACCAATTTTCTTCCTTCATTTTCCTTTTACTATTCCTCTCCCTCGCTTAGGCCTTTCTCTTCACGCCTCGCGCATGATGTGTTCTTCCTCCCTCGTGGAGGTGTGCGGTAAAGGTGTCCAGAGCTTCAAGTGTCAAAGATGTACCGATGATTTAGGTGGATGTGTGCGGATTCATGGTAAAAGGTGTCGAACGTGGCCTGCGCTTCAGAAGTGGAAAGATGCACCAGATGCTTGCGGTCAGTGGCGGTTCCAGAGCCTTACAGGAAGGGGGTCCCCAAAAAAAAAAATTCATTGAGGAATATGGATATCGCTCGGATTTGGCACACAAAAAAGTCATGTATATATTCTTTATATTTGACGATATAAGTTGTTTTAAAGTAAATATTAAAGTCAAATTCATTTATTGTCCAATGACCTAACTTTGAGAGGTCATAAAACTCACATCTGTTACCCTATCAGATCAAGTCATATATCATTGGAAAGATAATTTAATAGCCTACGACTCTTTAGTTGGTATTAAGATCTAAATCTGACATTAAAGCAGCTGAAACCATACTCAAACTAAGGTCGCCTAACAAATGTATCTTAGCAACTTTACAACCCTATAACGAGCGACCGGAGTACCATTTGGGAAATCGGTCACCTAGACCATAAAGTTAACGACAAGAGCTACAATGTCTATGCTTACGCCTAAATTCAAATCTAACGTTAAGATGACTCAAAACTAAGCCGAAATGGACTATATAATTGAAGTTCCTAATGATCGGTCAATCTTCTGGAGCTCACAAATGCCTTATCCTATATCCATTGAAGATCTATATATGGTTAGAAAGCTAATTGAACGTTCTACAACTTTCATTTTTATATCAAGATGAAATTCAAAGGTTATCACAATGAAAATATGGACTGAAGATAGCTGGTTGATCGAAATTCGAAGAAACGGAGGAGGGTTCTAGGACCCCCGGGACCCCGGAGCCGCTTCTGCTTACGGTTTCGATCAAGATACCTTGCTAAGAGCTTTGGAGATTAATATATATGTACTAGATGATATATCTCATATCATATGCATTGTATTGTTTCTAGTTGTTGTGTTTACCCACTATCAAAATAAATAAATATAAAATCACGTAACTACCAAAAATAATAATAATATAAAATTATACATTCTTTGAATGTTTTAAACTACTTAATCCATATTTATATTCATTTTAACTCAAAAGTTCATGAACAATTTATATTTGATAATATCACTCAGTTTTTATTTGATTTCCATCACATAATAATCATACATTAATTAACATACTCAACATCTAACCATCAGGCGGCCTTTGTCCACTTGTAACGCACTAAAATCGTTGGATTGTCGGGAGGCGAGGATACATTTGCCAATAATGGACCCGAGTGAGACACATACTATCTGCAATTACTCCCGCATAGCCCTTATCCCATTGATACTTATACGCTTCAAAATACCTGGTCGAAAGTGCCCAACTCACTGTACATTTACATCCAGTATAAAAGTGTCCTACATTTAAATTTATAAGATGAAGAAGTACCCTTTTTTTTTTGGAAAGGCTAAGGGCTTGATTACAATTAGTGTTAGTATCCATTCTGTGTCTTTTGACAGCACGAGGTCGAGGAGTTGAACCGGGCGTGGCGTGGACGGCGGCTGCACTTGCTCCACTGAGCCAAGTGCTCTCCTCAGATGAAGAAGTACCTAGTGCTTTTCAAAGAGGCATCTAAACAACACCGGACCTTTCCAATGAGTGAGGTCTCTACTCTAATTACACATTCGGCTAGCCAAGACACGAAAACATCAGGTGGAGGAACACAACCACAATGATATTGTCTTTGGTGCTCATCTTGTGTATGTGAATATTTATAACTGATAAAAGATTTTATTGTTAAATATAATAAATGCAAGAAGATTACATTACACTACAAACTTTGCAAAATTTACGAGGCATGAAAGTATAGTAAATGCATCATAAACGCACACCAAATAGAAATAATCGATGCAATTTACGATACAAGAATTTGCACGGCAATACCCACCACCGCATAATTAATTACAATGCATATCCAAATATGCTTTCGAAAAATCATGCAACCACATATACCCAGTATAATCAAATTGGAGCATTCACAATCTTAAAGCTGACTTTTAAATTTAAAAAGAAGAATTCACTCTTTTTAGAAATGGAGAATTAATTTTGTTGTGTGCTAATTTTTATTTCAAAAATTTATTTGAATAAACAATAGAGACTACTCCCATAAAAAAAAACAATAGAGACTACATTATACTACAAATTTTGGCAAAATTTAAGAGGCTAAAAAAATAAAAACATATAGTAATGCATCGCAAATGTATCATAAATTCACAATAAAACAAAATATTTCACTCGCATAATTAATTATTATAAATAACTCATTCTTCGAGAAAATTATGTGACAACACTACTGTGTTCCGATAAACAATAAAAGCATTGTTTTAATGTAGTACAATAAATATCATTGTGTTATAATATAATAGGGAAGAAACAAGAGATATAGAAATGTGTATGAGAATTGTATTCTTGTTGTTTTCTCATACATTACAATGTCATCTATTTATAGAGTACATGAAAGCTAATGAAAGGACATGACCTTTAACACAAATAAGAAGAGGTATAAAGGAGTGATCTAAATGAGTCTAACCAAAGGTTAAGTGTGCATTCACAATTCCATAATATCATAACACTCCCCCTTGAATGTACACTCCTTATTCGGTGAACTGCCTCGCTAAAACCTTGACCTGAAAAAAAAAACCCAAAAGGGATAAAAACCAAGTTAAGGAAAAAGAGTACAGTTATAAAACTCCCCCTCAAGCTGTCAAGTCCTTCAGACTGCACATCCCGATGTCATTTACAAGCTTCTTAAAAACTCTTGTCGGTAATGACTTAGTGAACAAGTCTGCCAAATTCTTACTGGATTGTATTTGGCAAACGTTGATCTTCCCTTCCACTTAAAGCTCGTGAGTGGAGAAGAATTTAGGAGATACGTGCTTTGTTCTATCACCTTTAATATATCCCTCTTTGATTTGGGCGATGCAAGCAGCATTATCCTCATATATTACTGTTGGGCTCTGTTTGCCTGATACTAATCCACAAGAGGTCTTGACATGGTTGATAAATGACCTAAGCCAAACACATTCTCGTCCAGCTTTGTATAGTGCAATCAGTTTTGCATGGTTCGATGATGTGGCTACCAAGGTCTGTTTTGTCGAAGGCCATGAAATGGCAGTTCCTCCATACATGAATAAGTACCCCGTTTATGAGATAGCTTTATGTGGGTCAGAAAAATAACCCGCATCGGCATAACCAACCAATTCACCCTTTTGTACTCCATTGGTTCCTTTGAAAAATAAACCCATATCACTTGTTCCACGTAAATAACGTAGGATGTGCTTAACACCGCTCCAATGTCTTTTTGTGGGTGATGAACTATATCTTGAAAGTAAATTAACTGCAAATGATATGTCTGGTCGGGTATTATTGGCAAGGTACATTAAACCCCCAATTGCACTAAGATAAGGTACTTCTGGACCTAAAATCTCTTCATCGTTTGACCGGGGACGAAAAGGGTCCTTTTCAATGTTGAGTGATCTTACTACCACCGGCGTACTTAATGGATGTGCTTTATCCATATTAAAACACTTTAGAATCTTCTCGGTGTAATTTGATTGATGGATAAAGATTCCATTATTTGTATGCTCGAACTGCAGGCCGAGACAAAACTTAGTAGTTCCTAGATCTTTCATCTCAAATTCCCTTTTCAAATAGTTTGCTGCCAATTGGATCTCTTCTGGAGTTCCAATTATATTTAAATCATCGACGTAAACAACTATGATTACATAACCTGATTCTGTACGTTTTATAAAAACGCATGGACATATTTGGTTATTAATAAACCCTTGCGCTAGTAAATATTCACTGAGGCGATTATACCACATCCGACCAGATTGTTTCAGCCCATATAATGATCTTTTTAATTTAATGGAGTACATATGACGAGGCTTCGCTTGTAATGCTTCAGGCATTTTTGATCCTTCTGGGATTTTCATGTATATATCTTTATCTAATAACCCATATAGGTATGCAGTTACCACATCCATGAGTTGCATTTTGAGTCGTTCAACAACGGCCAAAGCAACTAGAAACCTTAGAGTTGTTGCATCCACTACAGGTGAATACGTTTCCAAATAGTCCACTACAGGTTTCTGTGTAAAACCTCGTGCAGCCAGTCTAGCTTTGTATCTTACAACTTCATTACACTCGTTACATTTTCGTACTAACACCCACTTATAGCCAACTGGTTTCACACCTTCAGGTGTTGGAGCTACAGGTCCGAAAACACCACGTTTATTCAAAGAGTTCAACTCTGCTTGGATTGCTTCTTTCCAGCTCTCCCAATCGTCTCGATGTCGATATTCATCTATTGTTTGGGGAGCATTGTCATCTTCTCCAATGACTTGTAAGGCAACTAATAAGCAAAGATATCATTGAGATCTACATCATCTCAAAACCAACCTACACCAGTGTTGGCATAGTTAATTGACATTTCAAAATTGTCATCAATATCTTTGTCTTTATTCTCAAATTCCTTAGATAACGGCTCTTCAAGAGTCTTTACTTCATTAATGTTCGTATTTGACATCTCGACATCTGTTTTACATCTTGCGTGTTCTTTCCTCTTCCGGGGAACTGTATCCTTAGACCCTAATGGTCTCCCACGCTTCCGATGTATTTGAGAATCACTTGCAATATTTTTGTTTGGAGTTACTACAGGAATCTCCAGACGAGCTGGTGCATTTTCAGCAGGCATATGTGACTTCGTCACTTTCTTGGCATCAGTAAACGCATCTGGTAGCCTATTTGCTACATTTTGTAAGTGTAAAATTCGTTGAACTTCAAGTTCACTTTCATTTGTTCTTTGATCTAAGAACGAAAGAAGGTGTATTCCACACAACCTCCTTATTAATATCCCTTTCTTCTCCCCCTAAAGTTGGGAATTTTGTTCATCAAAATGACAATCAGAATATCGAGCTCTAAATAAATCACCAGTTAATGGCTCTAGATATTTGGCTATTGATGGGGACTCAAACCCCACATATATTCCCAACCTCCTTTGTGGCCCCATTTAGGTTCGTTGTGGGGGAGAAATAGAGACATAGACCGCACAACCAAAAAATTTCAAAATGAGATATCAGGCTCTCTTCCAGAGATAAGTTGCAAGGGAGAATACTTATTATGAGCGGTCGGTCGAAGTCTTATCAAAGCTTCTGCATGCAAAATTGCATGTCCCCAAGCAGAAGCGGGTAATTTTGACTTCATTAGCAATGGTTTTGATTATCAACG
The DNA here is from genome assembly GCA_033675395.1 of Rhodiola chrysanthemifolia. Taxonomy (NCBI): domain Eukaryota; kingdom Viridiplantae; phylum Streptophyta; class Magnoliopsida; order Saxifragales; family Crassulaceae; genus Rhodiola; species Rhodiola chrysanthemifolia. Next base: position 40,004,299 of record CM066204.1, read on the forward strand.
ACTCTGCTTGGCCGTTTTGTGTATGAATATGAGCTACTGGATGTTCAACCACTATACCAATTGATGTACAATAGTCATTGAATGACTTTGATGTAAATTCTGCTGCATTATCTAGCCTGATTCTTTTGATTGATTGATCCGGATAATGAGCCCTTAACTTGATTATTTGGGCTGAAAGCCTTGCGAACGCAACATTTCGCGTTGAGAGTAGGCTTACATGTGACCATCGTGTTTGATGTTCCCTTGAAATGGCATGTCTTTGGCAAAACGGCTTTAGACAGTTCAAGGAGAGTTCAAACACATTCTAGCACTCCAGTACAGCGTGGAGCAGACGCAAAGATCTTTTCCGGAAGGTTCTAAAGATCTTCTCGATCTGATTGGAGTCGGCCAGCGAGGAATTCGTTGATACAGATATTCAAACGAATATCTCCTAAATAGATTGAAGATTGGGCTGGCTGACTTGGCAAGGAAGAAATCCGAATCTTCCCTAAGATTGGATCAAAGATACACATCAAATATTTTAGGAATATTTCCTAGAATATTGATGGTGTTATCTTCTTCAGATTTGGTCACTCGCCCATGCATATAAATACAAGGCTAGGGCGACCAGATCTCCATCGCTTCTAGAGAAAGATATACACGAGTGCATTCATACGATTGGAGAAGAAGCGACGGCCGGCTGAGTATTCCACACCAGAATATCAACGGCGAAGAAGCAGTCTGTTCAAGGTGCTGTTCAGACTGTTCTTGAAGAACTACCAAGCGCACACACAGTGATCTTGACCCGTCTTCGAGAGAAGGCAACTGGGCTTCTGGGAGGTCCAAGACTAGGTCGAGTGGGAAGTCTCGTCCTACCCATAGGGGATCGAGGTGAGCTGCGGTGAATCGAGATTGCAAATCCGAGAGACGGAGTGTTAGTGGTGAGGCCATTACAAACAAGGTGTTGTGTAAGAGTAAGACCTCTTGTAACCCTAAACTCGTAATAAGATTTGTGTCCCTTTTAGGGTGTGGGAAACCCCCCAGAGTAGGCGTAGCCGAACTGGGTATCATATCGTGTGTGCTCCTTCTTTGTTCTGATTGTTGCACTGTCACAAAGGTGTTCAAGGTCTGTCTCAAACAGTCCCTTGGAACAGTAGCTTGAACAGGTTACTATATTTCAATTGGTATCAGAGCAAACACTCGACACACTGAGTGGATCCTAGCACTGTTCAAGATGTCTCTGAAGGAAGGACAAAGCATTACCCGACCCCCGCTGTTAGAAGGATCTAATTATGCCTGCTGGAAGCCCAAGATGAAATCTTTTATGAAATCTCTAGATGAAAAAGCGTGGAAGGCTGTCTTGCTTGGATGGACTCACCCCATGATGGAAAGTCTCACAGGAGAAGTTGTCCCTAAATCAGAAGCTCTATGGGATGAAGCAGATGAAAAGGCATTTATCGGAAATTCGAAAGCTATGAACACCATCTTTTATGGCGTAGACGAGAATGTACTGAAACTGATCATCAACTGTGAAATTGCAAAGGAAGCATGGGATATCCTTCAAACAGCGTATGAAGGTACCGATAAAGTTCGTAATTCTCGAATGCAGATTGTGACAGCCAAGTTCGAGGATATGAAAATGAAGGACAGTGAAACCATCCCTGAGTTCAATACGAGAGTTTTAGATCTGTCCAACGAAGCGGCTGCACTGGGAAAAACGATTGACGGAGAACGAATGGCCAGTAAAGTATTAAGATCGCTTCCTCCAAGATTCGCCATGAAAGTCACTGCCATTGAGGAAATGCATGATATCTCCAAACTGAAATTGGACGAGCTCATGGGTTCACTCAGAACGTACGAGATGAATCACGAAGGTCAACCCAAAGAAGCAAAAGGAATCGCCCTGAGAGCAAAAGTGTCTGAAGGCATGGCTGTGACTGACTGCTCGACTGAGCAACTGGCAATGATGGCTCAAAATTTTGGAAGGATGGTCAGAAAACTCAACAGACGTGGTACTGATCCAGGACAGTCCTTCTCAAGTAGCTCTCGCAACTGGAAAGCAGATAAGACGAAGACCAGTGAGAAAGATCGAGACTATTCTGAAAACGGGAAGAGATTCAATGTTATGAATGCAGGGGATTCGGTCACTTCCAGGCCGAATGTTCCAACACCCTCAAGAAGAAAAAGGCAACGAGTCTCAGTGACGTTGAGTCAGCTGATGAGGATAATGGCGATGAAACTACCAACTTTGTCGCATTTGTTGCAGCTACCGTATGCTTGGTTGCCTTCAGCTCCTCGAGTCACATGGAGAAAGATCGATGGTACTTTGACAGTGGATGCTCAGCTCATATGACAGGTAACTCTAAGTTTCTTACTCATATTCGACCTATTATGAAGAAGCAGTTTGTCACTTTTGGAGATGGAGGAAAGGGTCAGGTGATCGGCTGTGGGACATTGAAGGTCCCGGATCTCCCTGTACTCGAGGACACTCTCCTTGTTGAAGGACTGAAGGTGAACCTAATCAGTATCAGTCAGCTGTGTGATGGCGGACACCATGTCAAATTCACTCATGACTCATGCCAAGTTTTGGATAAGAAAGGTGGCACACTGATGAAAGGGAGTAGAGCAGCCAACAACTGTTACCTCATAGGTCCTACTGGAACAGTTGCTGCATCAGCGTGCCTATCAAGTCAAGCGGATGAGATGGCTCTGTGGCACAGGCGCTTGGGTTATCTGAATCTCAAGACCATTGAAGAAGCTCTGCTCAACTGGTCTCATCCGCGGAATGCCCATTGTGAAAGGCGATGTTGATGTTATATGTGGAGAATGCCAAATCGGAAAACAAACGAAGGCCTCACATCCCAACACCACGCAAATCAACACCAGCAGACCGCTGGAACTGATCCATATGGATCTCATGGGACCAATGCAGGTTGAGAGCTATGGTGGCAAGAAGTATGTTCTGGTCTGTGTGGACGACTTCACCAGGTTTACCTGGACTCGGTTCCTCCGAGACAAGACAGAAGCCACTCAACAGTTCATTGAACTTGCTACCTTACTCCAGAGAGAGAGGGAAGACAAAGGAGATCACCTGGTAAGTATCAGAAGTGACAACGGCACCGAGTTCAAAAATACCACTATGGCCACGTACTGTGCAGAACACGGGGTTGCTCATCAGTTTGCTTCTGCCATCACACCCCAGCAGAATGGCGTTGTGGAACGGAAAAATCGCACAATTCAGGAGATGGCTCGCGTAATGATTCATGCCAAGAAGATTCCCCTGAAGTTCTGGTCAGAAGATATGAACACCGCATGCCACATTATCAATCGCGTGACACTACGCACAGGTACTGAGATGACCTGCTATGAACTGTGGAAAGGGAAGAAACCCACTGTCAAGTACTTCCACATTTTTGGGAGTGAGTGCTACATTTTGAATGATCTTGAGTACAGACAGAAGCTTGATCCGAAGAGTGACGAGGGTTTCTTTCTAGGTTATTCCTCTAACAGTCGAGCATATCGGGTGTTTAACAAACGCACAGGATCCGTCATGGAGTCTATCAATGTCAAATTCAAGGATTGAGTGCTTGAGCAAACTGGCCCAGATGATGCTGACGAATCAGTTGGGATAGGTTCCGAAACTCTTCCATCAGCTGGGACGGAGACGGAGACTGAGACTGACTCGACAGAAGGAGTCCCAACGGCTGGTGATCTCTCTGGAATCTCTTTATCTGAGGCGGCTGACGACGTCCGTACTCAAGAGGATCGTGCTGCTTTACAACCCTCTCGACGGATTGCCAGAGACCACCCAATCTCTGAGGTCATTGGAACTCCTAGTGCCGGACTACGAACTCGTGGGAAGCAGATCAACTTCAGAGAACTTGCTGCTTGCTCGTGCTTCCTATCCACTATAGAGCCGAAGAACATAAAGGAAGCACTCATTGATGAGTATTAGGTCCTAGCCATGCAGGAAGAACTGGAAGAGTTTGCCCGCAATGATGTATGAGATTTAGTTCCCCGACCTGATGAGGTAAACGTCATCGGCACAAAATGGATATTTAAGAACAAGTCAGACACCTCAGGGAATATCACCAGAAACAAGGCTCGCCTTGTTGCACAGGGCTATACCCAGATAGAGGGGATCGATTTTGATGAAACCTTTGCCCCTGTCGCACGTCTTGAAGCCATTCGCCTGCTTCTTGCGTTGGCGTGTCACTTAAAGTTTCGGCTGTTCCAGATGGATGTTAAAAGTGCATTCCTGAATGGCTTTCTAAATGAAGAAGTGTATGTTGCTCAGCCGAAGGGATTTGAGGACCCACATCATCCTGCTCATGTGTATCGCCTGAAGAAGGCACTATACGGTCTTAAGCAGGCGCCCAGAGCATGGTATGAGCGCCTCACCGTCTTTCTCGTCAACCATGGATATGCGCGAGGGGGAGTAGACAAGACCCTGTTCGTGAAGCACACGAGGTCAGATTTTATTATCGCACAAATCTATGTTGACGACATTGTGTTCGGATCCAACACACAGAAGCTGGTGGATCAGTTTGTGGAACAGATGCAGAAAGAGTTCAAGATGAGTATGGTTGGAGAGATGAACTACTTTCTGGGACTCCAGGTGATACAGAAGAATGACGACATATTCATCTCTCAGAGCAAGTATGCCAAGAATCTGATAAAGAAATTTGATCTTGAGAAGGCTAGTCACAAAAGAACACCAGCTGCTACACACTTAAAGATCACCAAAGACGATGCTGGAACAAAGGTCGATCAGACAATGTACAGGAGTATGATTGGGAGTCTCTTGTACTTGACAGCCAGCAGACCAGATATAGCATATGCAGTTGGAGTTTGTGCAAGGTACCAGGCGGATCCGAAAGAAAGTCATCTTCTACAAGTAAAGAGAATCATCAAGTATGTGTGTGGAACTGTTGACTTTGGAATCTGGTACACAAAGGACACCAACCCATACCTGGTTGGTTACTGTGACGCTGACTGGGCAGGAAACGCTGAAGATCGGAAGAGCACATCTGGAGGTTGTTTCTTCTTGGGAAACAACCTGGTCTCCTGGTTCAGTAAGAAGCAAAATAGCATCTCGCTCTCTACGGCCGAAGCAGAGTACATCGCTGCAGGAAGTTGCTGCACTCAACTGCTGTGGATGAAGCAAATGCTGTCTGAATACGGAGTGGAACAGAAGGAAATGACCTTGTACTGTGACAATATGAGCGCAATCAGCATATCCAAAAATCCAGTACAGCATTCCAGGACAAAGCACATAGACATCAGACATCACTTCATCAGGGAGCTGGTTGAACAGAAGGTGGTGAATCTACAACATGTAACAACGGACAAGCAATTGGCCGATATCTTCACCAAACCTCTTGATGCTACTCAGTTCGAAACACTCAGATCCTCATTGGGTCTGTCTGTCATCAAGGAGTAAGTGTTCCAGGAAGTGGTCAGTCATAGGCAGAACTCCAGCAAAGTAGTTGGACTGATCACTTATAGAAGGGGGCTGGAACAGAAGGTAATTTCTGAAAGGATGAATATTTGATTAAATATTTATTGAAGATTCTTGGCTCCGTTATGAGGAAAGAGGAAATATTCCCGAAGGCTCGTGTGGGAAGTTGAAAAGTCCGAACTTGATTTGAAAATCAAATTTGTTTCACCTACTGCTCACTCTCCTCCCAAACCCTAGAACGACAGACTGTTGCGAAATCGCTCGATCATCTCTTCTTGCAGCGTCAATGGTGAGCACCTGGAAAACCTCCAGGTCCACTGTCGCATCCGCCCCAGAAACCAAGAAGGCGGATATGAAGCCTCCCAAAGCAATGGCGGCAAAAACCCTAATCTCGAAATCTACGAAGCCCAAGATCCCGAAGGAGAAAAAGGCGTCGCCCTTACTCACCGACACTGCCACGGCAACAACTGTCCAAATTACAGATAGTGGTGGCATCCCAGCAATCCCTAAAGTCAGAACGGTGGCCAAGAAAGGACCAGAACCTGCTGCAAAGCAGAAGATGGTGCCCCCGCTAACTGCGGAGGTTTCTTCTAAGCAAACAGATACTAGTTCGTCATCAACAAATCTAATTCCTCCACCGGCTGTGCCCCCGTCTGAGGTAATCCAAATCTCTAGGGCTCCGGTTATTTCCTTCATGCTTGTGAACGATGATGTTACTGCAAATACGAAGGGAGTGAAAGGAGTGGTTGATACAAGTAGTAAAGCCAGTAGTGCTGTTGTCAATAAGAATGTTGCTGGTGGTGTGAACGATGGGGTGTCTTGCAAACCTGTCGCCAAGTGCTCCTCGGGTTCATCTGTTTGGAGAGACAAGATCCATGCTTCTGGGTATGTAAGGCCATCCGGTCTTCGCAGAAAAGTGGTCAGTCGTCGAATAGATTCGCCAAAAAGATATCTTGCTAAGATCACGGCTGTAAGAGGGCGTCTTATTGCCATGACTGATTCAGAGACTGAACAGTTCTTTGATTCTTCAAACCCGAGAAAACTGGTTATTGATGATGAGTCTGGAGAAGCTACAGCAGAAAAGGGTGAAGAGTCTAAAATTGATAATCATGCTACGCAAGGCACAGCTGTGTCGAAAGAATCAGATCCATCCGAGAAGGATGCTGAGCTAGATGATTTGTACAAGGATATTGATGATGTTGTCAAAGATTTGCAAAAGGAAGAGGTCTCTGTACCTGTTGTGTCGGGACCAGATCAGCTCCCAGATCCCCGGGCTGTCGAAGCTAAAGATGTCGTACCCGCCAACATCACTCATGCTTCATAGGAGGCAACTGTGCACACAAATGTTGTCTCAGACAGTCAACCAGGAGTTGAACCAGTCGTTCCTCATATGTCTCCCGGCTCTGAAGCAATTTCGGTGGGAGACTCTGATTGTGCTCCACCACGTTTTGAAACTGAGAACGTCCGTATGGAGGAGGATACCCCGTCCCTATCTAATGCCGAGATGGAGTTTGTTGATCCGACGGGTCTGGTTTCTGACTCCGCCTCAGAAGATGCTCAAGATGCCGTCCCTCTGGCTGAACTCAGGAAGGTCAAGATGGACAAAGGGAAGAAGAAAGTTTTTTTTGAAAGTCCTTCCAAGAAGTCCTCTGTCAGGAACTCCGAAGGGGGAGCCAATGTGGCTAAAAAGAGAAAACGTGATGCCCCGGCTTCGGTTGCATAGAATCCCCCAGTAGGCATCATAAAGAAAGGGTTTTGGTTCGTATCCAAGGATGCTGCTCGTAAATGGAAATCGGTCCAAAAGAGGAAGATTATTCCCGAAAAACTGATGGATGAATCTCGTTATAAGGGAAAAGCAGTGGTCCATCTTCTGAAGGAATCCAGTCTATTCTGGACGTTAACAAGGTGCAAACCTTTCAATGAACTATTGGTTCGCGAAGTTATTGCAAATTTGCCCCAACAGTTTGGTGTGGCTGGAGATAAAGACTACGGTGTTGTCTACGTTAGGGGAACCAGAGTGGAAATTAATCCTGAGCTCATTAACATCTTCTATGCTATGGATGATTGAAAAGGCGTGTCGTGGGGCCTCGCAAATTAAATTTATAACTCCGCTATTCTTCGCTCACTATTAGGTAGCAAGTGGTAAATAGGGGTCGAACCCAAGAGATTGAGCTTGTTACGAGTTGTTCTTAAGAAATGAAAATAACAATTGGGGTTCGAGGAAATGTGAACTTAGTTCGAGGTAAATAAACTGGGTGTAGTAGATGCGGGAAACATCCGGTCTAGGGGCGCTTAACACGCAGCTCCATTCATCATCGACCACTAGGCATCGTCCTTGTGTTCTAGGCGTGATCACTTCTCTTTCAAGTCACGACCCAAACGAGGCTCTTTCAAGCACTCGCTCCACCATTGACTCTTATTTCAAAGAGCAAATTTACTAGTTCGAGCTTAGACTTGGAACCCCATGTCAAGGTGAACCAGCCCATGCGCCTTGCTCGCGTATCGTTTAGGATCCGCTCGCGAAGTGTCGAGGATTCACTCGCTCGTCCAGGCCTGGCTACGACAAGCACCAGCCCAGCGTCGCAAATGATCCGGCCGTGCGCGCTCGAACTAGAGAACACGCGGAAGCATTACGCGCAAGGGTCTCGAGCATTGCTATGCATCTCGGCCCCTAGATCGAATGAATGAGTTAGCTACTCATGCTCATAGTCGGAGCACAATAGCAAGTCATTGTGATCAAATGGAGGGCTCGAGTGCGAGAGAGTTTTTTTGGGTATAGAGAGAAGTACAAGGTATACTTGAATTTAATGGAATTTATGGATAGATTTCTTGGGGAACTAGTGTTGTGTCCATTTCTCTTGGATCTAGTGTCCTTATATAACATTCTGGGGATGGAATATTCCAAGGATTTTGGTGGCATGAGTGGTTTGGTACATGCAAGGGGCAAACCGACTTTGCCATTTTGCCTTGGAGGGATTGGCACTTTGTAGGGTTGGCTTGGCAAAGGGCAATAGGGCTTACGAATGATGACGTCACCGCCTTGAAGGACGAGCCGAAAACCCGGGGGATATGTTGACCTTTGACCTTGACCATTGACCCTTGACCTTGGCCCTTGACCATGCGAGGAATTCTGCTTGGGGGTCCAAAGTCTCGAGCCTTGCGTGTGAATGCTGGGCGAGAGAGTGCGCGCTGGTTGCGAGGGATGCGCGCTGGGACGCGGATCCGCGAGCCGAAGAATGCGAGAGCTGCGCGCCGAAGTCCGAAGTGTCCGCGCGCTGATCGAGCGGGCGCGCTCCGATACTAGCAGATGCGCATGCGGAACCTCAAAATCGGGCTCTTCGCAAATCCGCTCGAGCTCTTTCCTTGGGGTCTCGACATCTTCCGACTGCCTCGTTCTTCTGGTTGATCTGGTCGAGCCGGAATTGTTTCCTCAGCTGCTTGCTCGAGCGAGTCGACTCCAGGAACCTCAGATGCGAGCCCTTGGTTGCGGGTCTACTTTTCTCGGGCGCTTGGCTCGCAAGGGTCCGCTCCTTCCGCACACTCTCGACTGGTCCGGGAGGCCAATATTCCCACCTTGCGATTTGCACACGCATTTTCCCTCTTTTAAGCGCGATTCCTCTTAAGTCCTCGACGTTGCCTGAAATGTCACACGTAATTAGCGAGCAACTATTCGTGTGACTAAATATCATAATTAATGGGAATTGTTGGCTAAATGAGTCGTATAAATACGGCTCATCAATGATCCTGCTGTGGACGAGGAAGAACTTGACTATGACAAGATTGCCAACTGTCTCACTGCAGGGTCGTATCCTGTCTGGACTGATGCTTCCATCCCGATTGCAGACTTGACAACTTTTTACTCAATGCTCTTTTTCATAGCCGTTGTCAACTAGAGGCTGACGTCGCATCGCTCCACTGTCTGCAAAGAGACTGCTCAGCTAATTTATCAAATTTGGAACAGGTTGCCTTTCAATCTGGGCAAGATTATGTTCAATCAAATTGCTGAGCATGCCACCTCGAGCCGGTCTCTGCATCAGATTTGTTTCCCTTCTCTTATCTATGAGTTGACCACCTACAAGAATCCTCATCTAAAGACCCCGCAGGATCGTCTCTCCAAAGCCCCGTAAAACTTCTTAGTGGATCATAAGCTCTTCAAAGGACGCCATGTGAATGATCTCAAGGAACTAGGACAGAAAAGGCAGGACATTGCAGGGACTTCAAGTCAAGGAGGAGCTGGATTGGCTCGTGGTATAAGGACCAAGCTTCTCAAAGAACTAGATATCATCATCGAAGCAGACAAGGCGCAGCGCATACGCATCAACAAGCTGGCCCGTGCGCTCCGCTACCCAAGCGACGATGAGGATGCTGCTGCTGTGTCTAATGATGTTTCTGCTGATGGGTCGTCTGATTAAAGGTTCATTTCTCCGACTCTATGAACTCTGATTTCGTTTTCTTTTTGCCAGTACTGTCTGTGCTTGTTCTGGCACATCTCTCGTAATGTCTGATCTTAGATTGGACCCCTTGCCAGTTTATGGCAAAAAGGGGGAGTATTTTGAGGTTACTTTTTTTGTTCCCTCAATTGTGTCTAAAGCCTAGATAGTCAGATAGATATAGCTAGTATCTAGTAGAGTTGGTTTTGCCAAAATGCCAAGGGTGAGATTGATGTTCCCTTGAAATGGCATGTCTTTGGCAAAACGGCTTTAGACAGTTCAAGGAGAGTTCAAACACATTCTAGCAATCCAGTACAGCGTGGAGCAGACGCAAAGATCTTTTCCGGAAGGTTCTAAAGATCTTCTCGATCTGATTGGAGTCGGCCAGCGAGGAATTCGTTGATACAGATATTCAAACGAATATCTCCTAAATAGATTGAAGATTGGGCTGGCTGACTTGGCAAGGAAGAAATTCGAATCTTCCCTAAGATTGGATCAAAGATACACATCAAATATTTTAGGAATATTTCCTAGAATATTGATGGTGTTATCTTCTTCAGATTTGGTCACTCGCCCATGCATATAAATACAAGGCTAGGGCGACCAGATCTCCATCGCTTCTAGAGAAAGATATACACGAGTGCATTCATACGATTGGAGAAGAAGCGACGGCTGGCTGATTTTTCCACACCAGAATATCAACGGCGAAGAAGCAGTCTGTTCAAGGTGCTGTTCAGACTGTTCTTGAAGAACTACCAAGCGCACACACAGTGATCTTGACCCGTCTTCGAGAGAAGGCAACTGGGCTTCTGGGAGGTCCAAGACTAGGTCGAGTGGGAAGTCTCGTCCTACCCATAGGGGATCGGGGTGAGCTGCGGTGAACCGAGATTGCAAATCCGAGAGACGGAGTGTTAGTGGTGAGGCCATTACAAACAAGGTGTTGTGTAAGAGTATGACCTCTTGTAACCCTAAACTCGTAATAAGATTTGTGTCCCTTTTAGGGTGTGGAAAACCCCCCAGAGTAGGCGTAGCCGAACTGGGTACCATATCGTGTGTGCTCCTTCTTTGTTCTGATTGCTGCACTGTCACAAAGGTGTTCAAGGTCTGTCTCAAACAGTCCCTTGGAACAGTAGCGTGAACAGGTTACTATATTTCAGTGTTGAAGCATCTATCAACACCATAAAATATCTAAATGGTCCACATGGCGGTGCTATTGGTCCACATATGTCACCTTGAATTCTTTCAAGAAACATATGAGATTCTGCGTTTACTTTTGTTACAGACGACCTTGTTATAAATTTGCCAAGTGAACAAGCCGTACATGTCAAGTCACCCTTTGGGAGGATCTTCAGGTCCTTAAGTGGGTGTCCGTGTGAACTTTCAATGATTCTCCGGATCATTGTTTCACCAGGGTGACCGAGTCTATCATGCCACAAAGAAAATAATTCTTTGTCAACTAACTTCAGGTTAGTGACTTTATACACTTCAATGGGGTAGATTTGTGTGCCATATAAACCAGACGCATGTGCTCTCATTTTCTCTAAGACTTGCTTCTGGCCAGTCTTATAAGATACAAGGAGTAAGTACTCAATACCATCTTCACACATGGTTTCAACATGAAAATCAGTTCTTCGAATATCTTTGAAACTGAGTAAGTTTCTTTGCGATTCACTTTAGTACAATGCATCTCTAATGTTTATTCTTGTTCCTTCGGGTAACAAGATAGAGACTCTTCCGAAGTCTTCTATAATACTACTCATTCCATAAATACTATTTAAACTTCGGGTTTTTCAATATAGTATGAGTAGTGACACTATCAATGAGACATAACTCCCCACCATTGACATTTACGTTGGAAAAAAAACATGCACTACTGATGGACCATATTTATATGATTCATTAAGACAGTTAAACCCACCAAATTAGACGCTTTGTCTTAACAACTTTTACTTGTTAGTTTCACTTTTGTTCTACAGGCTATTTCAAGGATTAGAGATGAAATGAGCTAAAAAGGAGTTCTTAAAGCTAAAAATGGATTACAAGTCATTCCAGACTACGACCAGATTCCGGCTTTACAACCTTCATGAACCCAACGTGGAATCACTCAAACATGTCCCAATGACTTGTTCCAAACCTCAACAAAGATCAAGAACTCAAGTGAATGCAAAGTCAAGCCACCCATGTGCAAGGCATGTGCTCCGATGGCTTTTTGGAGCAAAAGATCTCATTCCACTCACTTCTTCTCCTCCTCCACCTCACCACCGGCGGCTTCCATGGGGAGATGACACATGGGCGGCGGCTTGTGGCTTTGCCACCTCATGGCCGGCGGCTTTTGAAGCCCTCCTCCCCCTCTTGACATGTGTTGGCCTCTCCTCCACATCTTCTCCTCCTCCTTGCCTATAAATACTACATCTCCTCCTCCTTGAATCAATGTCCCATTTTGGTGCCAAAGTTACAAGTTTTAGTTTCATGTTCTAGTCCTTTGATCACTTGTAACTTTGGTAGAAAATCTCACTACAATCCTTGTAAAACACTTTACTTTGAATCAAAAGCTCCAACTTTGTTCTTGAGTTTTACTTTCGAAAACCTTTACTTTCCTGTCTTTCAAAACCTTTACTTTTCAAGCACTTAGCTATGATGTCCTCTTCCATGGATATTCGTAGCTAAACCCTTCATTCGGTTGAAGGGGTGTGCTTGTATCAAAACATGTTTTAGACCCTTCTCTTAGTGCCTCTATTGTGTTTAAACTTGTTCTATGTGCCATATATTAGGTTAGAACACTATTGGTTGAGTGGAGGCTCGAAAGAGCAAAGCTCTTCCATGGGGTTCGTGAACATACGTGGTTAAGTGGAGGCTCGAAAGAGCAAAGCTTTTCTGTAGAGTTCAACCTCTTTAAAACACCACTTGGTTGATCGGAAATGATTGATCAGGTGGATGCACATAAGGCTAAGATACTTCGAAAGGAGGAATTAGCCTAAATAGAACAAGTGTTCTATGTCTTGAAAAGGACTAGACGGTGTGGCAAGTCGAGTGCTAGAAATAGCCTTGATACATTTTAAACACGTAGTATGATCATTAGAGGTCGATAATGAACAGATTTATGATACAAGGCCCCTAAAACCGAATCCTTTCCTTTGATCAAAACACCACCTTGCTGCTTACTTTCAGCACCCATATCAACTGCTTACTTTCAGTACCCATATCAACTGCTTACTTTCCGCAAGTCTTGTCCTTCAAGCATTTACTTTTCGTAAGTCTTGTCCTTCAAGCATTTACTTTTCGTAAGTCTTGTCCTTCAAGCACTTACTTTCAGCACTAAAACCACAACCAACCCACTTACTTTTCAGCACTAAAATCACAATCAACCCCAAATCACACTCCCTTTCTGTACAAATCCTCAAAGAACTACTATCCACTAATTCCCTTGGGTTTGACCCCTACTTACCTCTTTACTGTCCAATAGTAGAGTTACGAGTAGCGGACTTATAAATTTATCTTGCTTAGCACTCAACGACGTGCTTTGTCAACTACTACTGGAGTACAAGATTGATTCATTTTATAAAGAAATATAAACAATATATATGACTAATAGAAATAGAATTTAACTCTTGACAAATTCATAATAAATAAAATAACTTCAGTTACGGAAATTAAATCTGTGTCATTAAAACCGAATTTAAAAAGTAACGACAAACAGGAAAAATAATCATGTTCCATGTACTACTGCTGGAGTACAAGGTTGATAACATGAGGGACGAATAATCTTTTCTCTAATGTATCTCCGTCTTCATTAGTCTCTTCACATAGTCTCAAGATTGAAACAATACAATATAGTTCAGAATTATAATCTGAGACCTAATTAAAATCTCATACCCTCAAGTGCATCCATATGCATTCATATATTGCACGAGGTACAATGACCGTCCTCTAATGATTGAAATAATCATTTAAGCTCTTCCAGCGTATGAGCGGTCTTTGACTATTAAGTTTTGAGCTTCAGGCTCTCGTGAAGATGATGACGAAGTAAGCACAATCCTTCTGGGATGCGCTGGAGTTTTCTTTTACAGAATCTTTCAAGTTGTTACATGCTAAAAGGAGTTCAATATCAGTTTACCCATGTAAAACAGTCTATTTCAGGAACATTAAGGCAGTAAACTAAAGTCTTGCGACGTAGACATGTATATAATAGTTAAAGCATGAAATCAAAACATTTAAATCACTAAGTATTGATCATACACATCCAACTTATTTTTTGAGGAGAAATTTCATGGTTCTGTCAAATACAAGATGAAGTGATCTTATAATCATCTACTTCAGAAGATGATATGATCTAAGTATAAATAATTTCTTGGACCATTATTTTTCTTTCACTTACAAGAAAGGAAAATGGTACATTACTCTCTTATAGGAGTAAAATATTTTACACCTATTCATCCTCTTCGGGGGACGATTTTAACTATCTCATTAGGATAAATATATATATCTGATGTGTGTTTATCCACTTCAGAGGATTAAGTGTGTAAGATCTATATAAATTCGCTCCAGGGGATTAAATATACGAAATATGATATATGAATAAAAACGTACCATTATAAAAGTAAGTAAATAGATGAATTTAAGAATGTGCATAAATAACAACAATAACATATATAAATAAATAAAATAGAACTTTATCACTTACAACAGGAAGTGATTTTATCTAGATTATAATCATCTACTTCAAGAGATGATATAATATAATCACACTAACAAACATATGCTTGATGTTTTATCACTTACAACAAGAAGTGAACGTTACTATATTCAAGGAGTGAAATGAAACATCCTCTTCAGGGGATGAAGATAAAGAAGAATAATAATATTCATATATCCATGTGATGTTCCCATGAATGGCATGGTTTTGGCAAAACGGCTTTAGACAGTTCGAGCTAGAGTTCAAGAAGAGTTCAACCACGGACTGGAACAGAAGTACAGCAGACGCAGGAAGATTTGCGTATCCAGAAGATCGACGAGATTATTTGATTGGGATCAATTGACGAGCCATCATTAAAGATCAGATATTCAAATGAATATCTTCAGCTTGGATTCGAGAATATTGGATGGCTTGGCACGGAAGTAATCTCCAAAGATTGGATATGGAAGAGATTGATTATCGATCAAATATTTAGGAGTATCTCCGAAATATTTGACAAGGATATTCTGATTGGAGTCGGCCAGCGAGGAATTCGAAGATTCAGATAGTCAAACGAATATCTACACATCAGATTAAAAGCGACGTGGCTGACTTGGGAAGGAAGTTTTCGAAGATACTTCCTAAAGATTGGATAAAGATACACATCAAATATTTAGGAATATTTCCTAAAATATTTGATGATGTGATCTGCAACAGATTTGGATCTTCGCGTTTACATACAAATACATGGCTAGGGCAACCAGATCTGGTGTCGCTTCCTGAGAGAAAAGAAAAACACGAGAGTTCGTGAGATTGGAGGAGAAGCGGCCACCAGCTGACTATTCCACACCGGAATATCAACGGGGAAGTAACAGTCTGTTCAGTGTGCTGTTCAGACTGTTCCTGAAGATTAACAAAGTACACACACACAGCTATCAAGCTACGTCTTTGAGAGAAGGCGACTGGACCTCCGAGAGGTTCAAGACTAGGCCGAGAGGGAATTCTCGTCCTACCCACAAGGGGATCGAGGGGAGTAGCGACAAACCGAGATTGCAAATCCGAGAGACGGAGAAGTAGAGGCTAGGCGATTACAAACAAGGTGTTGTGTAAGAGTAAGACCACTTGTAGCTCTATTCTCGTAATACGATTTGTGTCCCTTTTAGGGTGTGGGAAACCCCCCAGAGTAGGCGAGGCCGAACTGGGTAACATATCGTGTGTGCTCCTGTTTGTTCTGTTCACGTTCTGTCTGCTAAGGTGTTCCAGCCTCTGGTTGAACACAAGCTGAAACTGTCCAACAAGTGTTCGAGACGCAGTTCGAACACCATCTGGAACTCGTCTTGACTAAGATAAGTAGATTTCACCATGTCGGGGTGATATATGTATATGACTCCACTTTGAGGGAATCGAAAAACATGTACTATACATGTATCCACTTCAGGTGATGCATGTATATATATGATTCTACTTCATAACAGAAAGCAAAGCATATATTATACATGTATCTACTTCAGGTGATGCATGTATATATATGATTCTACTTCATAACAGAAAGCAAAGCATATATTATACATGTATCTACTTCAGGTGATACATGTATATGATTCCACTTCGGGGGAATAAAATAAAAAAACTAGACATGTATCCACTTCAAATGATACATGTATATGATTCCACTTCGGGGGAATAAAATAAAACACAAACTATACATGTATCCACTTCAAGTGATACATGTATATGATTCCACTTCGGGGGGATCAAATTCATATACTACACATTCATACATCATGTGAATATAGAACCAATTACATGAAGAAGACTGTAAGTTTTCGAATGCTAGGCTATTTTGAGATTCTCTACAAAAAGGACTCAAGGTTGCCATCACTGCATTGTGAACAAGAATGGAAGAGAGGATTAGAGAGGGATGATTACTACCTTTGAGCAACTCATGCTGATAACGTGTTATAATATAATAGGGAAGAAACAAGAGATATAGAAATGTGTATGAGAATTGTATTCTTGTTGTCTTCTCATACATTACAATGTGATCTATTTATAGATTACATGAAGGCTAATGAAAGGAATGGCCTTTAACACAAATAAGAAGAGGTATAAAGGAGTGATCTAAATGAGTCTAACCAAAGGTTAGACAACCAAAAGTTAAGTGTGCATTCACAATTCCATAATATCATAACACATTGTAATATAAAAATCATCATTTGTTCTACTCCATTATTGAAAATATTTTTTTTGATGATGGGTAGGTAAAACGAATCATAACAATTCAATACATATAGCGATAGTCTTATTATCGTGATCTTCAAAACTCTATCAAGGCATCTCGACCAGATCTCAGATTCATTAATACATATATATACATCTGAAGCACATGACAGGTCTGACCCCTTTCTTATGGATCTGCACATCCACCCAAAAATCATTGGTACATTCATCGACATTTGAAGCACAGGCCACACCGGACACCTTTACTATTGCAAGACACAACACGTCCATGACGACGGTCGAATAGCACCTTTTTCATTGGGGGTGAGTCAGGAGCATTATGATAGCGCGGAAATATATGCATTTTAGGCGACCTCTATGCTTAGTGTTTCGATTGTTCTATTACGATTTCACTTGCCATTTGATGCTTTGTGGTTCTTTTCAGGCAAATTACAGAGTTTAAGCTGAGAATACAAGTAGGCAGTGATTTTGGGGCAAAATCGAGCATTTTGGAGCAAGAAAACACAAGTTGGAAGTCGGAGCGCAAATTTCTCAAGGTCATGCGTTCGCATGGTTCAGAGCATGCGCTCGCATGCGTGTGCTTCGTTGCCCTGCTAGCCTTCGCAGCCTTGTGCGTTCGCACGGTTCACCTCATGCGATCGCACAACCCAGACCA
Organism: Rhodiola chrysanthemifolia; assembly: GCA_033675395.1. Lineage (NCBI taxonomy): Eukaryota > Viridiplantae > Streptophyta > Magnoliopsida > Saxifragales > Crassulaceae > Rhodiola > Rhodiola chrysanthemifolia. Next base: position 40,021,737 of record CM066204.1, read on the forward strand.
GACGCATGAAAATCGCATGCGTTCGCACGCATGGCTCTGCGATCAAATTTCCCAACCTACAGGAGACCATGCGAACGCATAGTCAAAAGCATGCGAACGCATGCGTTTGCGGAAAATAAAAATCAGTTTTCTTTTGAGGAGAAGATGGATGGTTTTTGGGAAAAATATAGAGTTTCTGCTGGGAAAAAAAGAGAGGGTGAGAGATAGAGACGACGTACACGGAGAAGAAAAACTCTCGGATTGAGTTAGGAAGAACTTCAACAACAAAGATCGAAGATCGGATCCTCTAGTGTTCTTGAATCTCCATATCGGTTCTAGATTTCTAAACTCTACTTTCCATATGGTTGTTTGAATCTTTATTGTTTGCTTTGTTTGTAAACTCAGCATGAGTGAGTAGTGACCTTGATTGGGGATCAATGGATCCCCTAGACATGTTTGTGACGATGTAAATACCTTGGATGCTAATGGTGAATGAGTTTGCACATGAACTTTCTTCCTTCGAACTTAATTTCTCGAATTGCCTATAAGATGTTTGTGAAATGTTCTCAATAGGAATTCTGCTTGATCTCATGCTTGATGTAGCTCACGTTGATCATCATGACTTCAATGAACTAAATGAAGAAGCATTAGGATTTTGTGTTAGTTGGATAACACTTTTAACCTAATGAGAATTGCTTGAATTTAACAAGAACATGATTATCTAGTCAATAAAGCGCAAGTGTGAGGCTAGACATTCATATTCTATAGTGCCAACAGAGCGCAAGTGTGAGGTACTATGCGAGATGTAACCTCTTTGTACAAAGTTGTAGCGCGAGTTGAACTTAGTATTAATGTTGCATAAGCCAATTTCTAAGCATGTGCATGTGATTTCATCATTGGATCCCATTTCATTGTCACAATAATTGTCTAGGTGGAGAAGTGATTCCTAGTCATCTTTTAATTGATAGTTAACCACTGTTGGATAGTACCCCCTACTATCATTCTCTTAGAAGAACAAACCCCCCCCCCCAAAACCATAGGCATTCTAATTAGATCGTTAGCATTATTGGTTTAATCACCTATCCTTTGGGTACGACCTCGGTTCACCCGAGTTAATACAAATGTTTTGATTGCCGTGACTTAGCACAAGTGTTTGGATTCTATTTGAATACTTAGCTATATTTTCAAACGATCAAATGGCGCCGTTGCCGAGGATAGGTTAATTAACTAGGTGCTAATAGATAGTTTAGTTTGTCTACTCTTCCCTTACTTGATAGTTATTGCTTGTTTTGTGCTTAACTTGTGTTTATTTCTCTTGCCTTTCATTGCTAAGAATTTCCTTTGTTCTTGTAGGCATTCTAATGATCACAAGATTCAGGGGACAAAAACACGTAGAGCTAGGTTCAACGTCTCACCCTTCTCACCCAACCGCTAAGAGAGGGAGAGGTAGACCTCGAAAGAATCCTCCACCTCTTGCTCCTTCTCCTCCTGCTTTCCAAGGTCCGAGACCTCGTCCACCTCCACTCCTAAATCCAATACATTATACACCACCCAGATTTAGAATGGAAGATGTGGTAGAGGACCCTCCCGCTCGACAGAATAACCTTGATGGTCAGAATCCTTTACGGAATCCTCCCGCTCCTCTAAGGAACCGGAATCCTCCCGCTCCTCCAAGAAACTATGGATATGATGATGAGGATGATGAAAGGCTTGTTGGGGATTACATGACCCCTACGCTTGAAGGGAGTGGTTCTGCTATAGTACCTCCGGAAGAGGATGCATTTGATTTCGATGTGAAGTCTTCTTTAGTCCACATAGTGACTAATGATCAGTACCACGGAATTGGAAATCCTTCCACTCATTTGGCTAATTTCCAAGAATATTGCCGTACTTTCAAGCCAAGAGATGTGCCCGCGGAGTATGTGTATTTGAAGCTGTTTCCCTCTTCGCTGAACGGAGATGCAAAAGAATGGTTGCAAAACCAAGAAGCGGGATCTTTTAGGACTTGGAATGAGCTAGCAAATACCTTTCTTGCCAAGTTCTTTCCACCGTCGAGAACAAGTAAGTTCACAGATTATATATTGACCTTTTCTCAGAGGGATAATGAGATGTTTCATAAGGCTTACGACCGATTCAAGCACTATTTGAGGGAGTGCCCTCACCATAATTTTCGAAGGGCAGACCTTATGAGGTACTTTTATCTCGGCATGAACAAAGATGCCAAAAGCCAAATGGACACAGCTAGTGGCGGTGCGATCATGGATTTACCGGCAAGCCAAGGATTCAAAGTCATAGATAAGATCGCTACAAATTCTGATAGATACCAAGGGGTTGATCACAAGAAGATGGCTAAGTCTAGAGAAGATTCTTCCAACTATGAGACTAAAGATCAGTTTAGTGATTTGGTCAAGAAGATGGATAGTATGATAAGCATGGTTAATGCTTTGGAGGTATCTAAACCAAAGAATGACAATGGGAAGAAATCTTGTTTTCTATGCTCTAGTACGAAGCACACTACAAATGCTTGTCCCCGTTGGGAAATACGAAGATGATGAGGATGGATATGGAGAAGTGCATTATGTCAACCAACAAATGAATTATGCTCCAATCCTATTCCTCCTACGAGAAACTATGAGCCTCCTCAAAGGAGAATGTTCGACAATCCAAGTTTCCCTTCTAAGCCTCAAGGGCAAAATAGCTACCAAGGGAGTTACCAAAGACAAGGGTATGGCTCCAACCAGAATCAAGGCCAAAGTTCCAACCAAAATCAGGGGCAAAATTCTCAATATTCCAACCAAGGGAACTATCAAAGGCCTTATCAAGCCAAACCCCCTATGAAAGGCCAAGGGACCTCTCATCAATAAGGACAAGCTTCTTCTAACACTCAAGATAATGCGATGATGTCTATGATGGCGCAAATGTTAGAGAACCAAAAAGAGACTAACAAGAGGATGGAGCAATTAGAAGCTCATAACAAAATGTTAGAGAATCAAGTGGCTCAACAAGCCGTAGCCTTAAAGCAATTTGGGAAGCTCCCTTCTCAACCGGATGTAAATTCCACCGAGCACATCAATGCCATCACGTTGAAGAGTGGAAGAGTCTTGCCTACTCCTCAAGGAAAACCGAGTCCTAATGACAAGGAGATAGAAGCGGAAGTTGCCAACGAAAATTCTGAAGTTGAACTTGAAGCTCCTACAGAAGAAAAGAAAAAAGAGGAAGAACCGGTTTTGACAAGGAAATATGTGCCAAAGATACCCTTTCCGCAAAGGCTCAACAAAAGCAAGCTAGATGCTCATTTCCAACGATTTGTGGAGATGTTGAAGAAGTTGTATGTCACTCTTCCATTCCATGAGGTAATCACTCAAAATCCTACTTATGCAAAGTTCTCAAAAGATATTGTGTCTAATCGTAGAGTTATTGAAGAATCTAGCATGGTAGCCTTGAATGTTGACTGTAGTGCTATTGTTCAAAGTAGAATGCCTAAGAAGATGCAAGATCATGGGTCATTTTCTATTCCTATCTCTTTAGGAAAAATTGAAATTGATAGAGCATTGTGTGATTTGGGGGCTAGCATTTCTTTAATTCCCTATTCGTTGTTTGAGAAGATTGATATGGGTGAGCTCCATCCCACTACAATTTCTTTGAAACTAGCAGATAGAAGCTCCAGAATTCCTAGGGGAGTTCTTAGGGATGTGCCTATTAAAGTTGGTAAATTCTTTATTCCCGTAGACTTCTATGTGCTAGAAATGGATGATGAGCAAGAAACGCCCGTTATTCTTGGTAGACCTTTTCTTAACACCGTTGAGGCGGTCATTAGATGTGGCGAAGGGTCTATTGAATTGAAAATAGGGAATGGGAAGTTGAAGTTTTTTCTGAAAAACGCCATGAGAGCTCCTATTTCATCTTTTGAATGCAATTTGCTTGATATATCTTGTGAAAATCTTGAGCTAACATCTTTTGAGAGTGAAGTCATGAAGTTAGATGATTCTAGCATGTTCTTTACCTCATTGATGGATATGGAAGATGAGGAAATGTGCGACCTGACTTTGGTCGGAGGAGAGCAAGTATTGGATGATCATGAAGGTAAAGAAGACCCGGTGCCGAGAGGTAAGGAATTCGAAGGAGAGTTGAAACCTCTACCTTTGAATCTCAGGTATGAGTTTCTTGGGTCTAATTCTACTTATCCCGTTATAGTTGGTGCAACTTTGAGTGAGCATGAAACGTCCAAACTTTTGCATGTTTTGAAGTCTAATAGAAAAGCTCTAGGCTACTCTGTCGATGATCTTAAAGGAATCAGCCCTTCATTATGCATGCATAGGATAAATCTTGAAGAGAATGCAAAACCTTCTAGGGAGCTTCTAAGGAGATTGAACCCTAAGCTTAGCGAAGTTGTCTTTAAGGAAATTACTAAGTTAAGAGATGCGGGCATCATTTACTCGGTTCCGGATTTGGAATGGGTAAGCCCCATCCATGTCGTCCCCAAAAAGGGAGGACTTACGGTTGTGCAAAACGATAAGGGGGAGTTAGTCCCTACAAGAACCGTTAATGGATGGAGGATGTGCATCGATTATAGAAAACTGAATAAGGCAACTAAGAAAGATCATTTCCCCATTCCCTTTATTGATCAAATGCTTGAGAGACTTGCTGGACATGAGTACTTCTGTTTCCTAGATGGTTATAGCGGATTTTATCAAATTCCCATTTTGCCGAATGACCAAGGAAAAACTACATTTACATGTCCATATGGAACTTTTGCATTTAGGCGCATGCCCTTTGGGCTATGCAATGCGCCGGGAACGTTTCAAAGATGCATGATGTCTATCTTTAGTGACTACATTGAGAAATGCATGGAAGTTTTCATGGATGACTTCTCTATTCATGGAACTTCGTTTGACGATTGTTTAACTAATCTTTCTCATGTTCTTGCTAGGTGCATTGAAACAGATTTGGTGCTAAATTGGGAGAAGTGCCATTTCATGGTTCAAGAAGGAATCGTGCTTGGACATTTGGTGTCTAAAAGGGGGGTCGAGGTGGATAAAGCAAAGGTTCAAGTCATTGAGCAATTACCACCACCGGAAAATCAAAAAGGAGTAAGAAGTTTTCTAGGCCATGCAGGCTTTTACCGGAGATTTATTAAGGATTTTTCAAAGATCGCCAAGCCATTAACTCGCCTCTTATGCAATGATGTGCAATTCAATTTTGATGAAGAGTGTTTAGAGGCATTTGAAAAGCTCAAGAAAGCTCTTGTATCGGCACCCATAGTGCAACCACCGAATTGGGATCTTCCGTTCGAGCTTATGTGCGATGCGAGCGACTTTGCTGCTGGAGCTATTTTGGGACAACGAGTTGATAAGAAACTCCATGTAGTCTACTATGTGAGCAAGGTGCTTGATAATGCTCAATTGAATTACACTACCACCGAGAAAGAGTTGCTAGCCGTGGTGTATGCTTTTGAAAAATTCCGACCATATCTTGTTGGGTCTAAGACGATTGTCTACACTGACCACGCCGCTATAAAGTATTTGATGGAAAAGAAAGATGCAAAGCCGAGACTTATTCGTTGGATTCTTCTTTTGCAAGAGTTCGACATTGACATCAAGGATAAGAAAGGGGTCGAAAATGTAGTAGCGGATCATCTCTCGAGAGTTGAGTTTTATGATTCAAAAAGGTTCTCAATGCCCGTAGAAGACTCTTTTATCGGAGAATATTTGCTGAGTGTCAAAGATGATGCCCCATGGTACGCGGACTATGTGAACTACTTGACTTGCAAAATTCTGCCGAATGACCGTGATCATAATCAAAAGAAGAAGTTCCTGCACGATGGTTCGAGGTATTTTTGGGATGACCCGTTCTTGTACAAGCTATGCACAGATGGGATTTATAGAACATGTGTGCCCGAAGGAGATATAAAAAGAATTATAGCTTGTTGTCTTTCTTCTTCCTATGGTGGTCATGGTTCTGCTTCAAAGACCACAGCCAAGTTTCTTCAATCGGGATTTTACTGGCCCAGTATGTTCAAGGATACGTATGAATTCGTTAAGTCTTGTAACGAATTTCAAAGAATGGACAATATTGCTAGAAGGGATGAAATGCCTCAGAAGGGCATCTTAGAGGTTGAAGTATTCGATGTATGGGGAGTGGATTTCATGGGACCTCTACCGTCTTCGCAAGGTAATAGCTTTATTCTAGTGGCGGTAGACTACATTTCTAAATGGGTTGAGGCCATAGCTTCCCCATCTTGTGATGCTAAAGTGATAATCAAGATGTTTAATAAGATTATCTTCCCAAGATTCGGGGTCCCGAGAGCGGTAATAAGTGACAATGGTTCTCACTTCAAAGAGAGAAGATTTGAGTCTCTGCTTAAGAAGTACGGGATATTCCATAGATGTTCTACCCCATATCATCCCCAAGAAAATGGACAAGTCGAAGTATCAAACTGCGAAATAAAGAGTATTTTGACAAAAACAGTTGGGAAGTCAGGGAAAGATTGGGCGTTGAAGAATGATGATGCCTTATGGGCGTATAGAACCACTTTCAAGACACCAATCGGAATGTCTCCATACCGGTTAGTATATGGCAAATCTTGTCATCTTCCGGTAGAGCTTGAGTACAAGGCCATGTGGGCTATCAAGCAGCTGAATTTCGATATGAAAGCTTCGGGAGAGAAGAGACTCTTTCAACTGAATGAGTTAGACGAAATCAGGTTGGACTCCTACGAAAGTTCAAAAATTTATAAGGAAAGAACTCGGAGATGGCACGACAAGCTTATTCTGAAGAAAGAGTTCTCGGTAGGAGATAAAGTCTTGCTATTCAACTCCAAGTTCAAGTTGTTTCCCGGGAAGTTCAAGTCTAGGTGGTTTGGACCGTATAGAATTCATAAAGTTTTCGATGATGGCCACCTAGAGCTAGTTGACAACAAAGGGAATGTGTTCAAAGCAAATGGGCAGAGAGTTAAAGTCTATCATGCTGCTGATGGAGGTCAAAACACGTTGGAAGCACCCTCGTGAATGCTATCTGCAATACCGCTAGAGAAGGGATCCCGCTCGGGACTTCTCTTAGTGTGCTTCTCGATACGTAGAGCCAAGACGTTAAACTAGGCTTGTGAGTGTTTCTCCCTTGATCTCTAAGTTTATCTATTTTGATTGGATTTCTGTTTGCTTCGTGCGAGAATTTGAGGATATGAGCTATGCATGTGTGAATGCCTATATTTGATGATCGTTGTGCGATTGGAATGCTGTTAGCATGATGAGTTCTTAACATATGCTTGGTGAATTCGATGTCTTAATTGCACACAAGTGTGGGGTTTTGAAATTTTGTGCATGCGTGTTGATGTACGATTTGAGTTTGGCTTAGAAATTTTTGTCCGCAATTCCATGCGTTCGCATAGTTTCCTTCATGCGTTCTCACAGTTTGCCTTTTCTTCATTTCGTTGTGCTTGCATAGATTTCCTGCGCTCGCACATAAAAACTATGCCACTGTCTATTGCGTTCGCACAGTTTCATTCGTGCGTTCGCATTCCAAGCCTTAATTTTCATTTTGCCCAGCTCGCATAAATTTCATGCGCTCGCAATGAAAATCCATACCTCTGGAAATTGTTGTGCGTTCGCATGCTCGCTTATGTGCGCTCGCATATCCCTTGAAAGTTACACATTCTCAGTTGTCCGCAAGTCTGTGCGTTCGCACAACACCCTTTGTGCGTTCGCATGCGTCGATTTGCATACATGTTTAAAACCCGATTTCAGTTCTAAACCCTAAATCGATTTCGATTTTTCAAACTCTCCGCCTTCGCTCCTCCATCCAGCCGTCGCCCAGTCTTCTCCGACCGAAACCCTAGTCGTCTGTTGCCTTCCCTCCTCCGCCAGCTTCGTCCGCCAACCAGTTCTCCGCCCGCAATCCGTCTGCTCGACCCTTGTGCGTTCGCACGACTTCCGGATCTCAACTCCTATCCGAAAGAACCATGGGCAAAGTCAAGGTAATTCCACCTTCTAAGCAGCCTCCCAAGAGTTCCTCAAAGAGCCTGAGAGTTCCTCAAAGGGAAGGAGAAGAAAGGGCAAGAAATTGAAATTTTATATGTGAAGGTTGATTCTTCGGGCAGACATTATGGATGCACTTCTGCAGATCCTACAAGGCGGCACCACGCTCAGTTAGTAGATCCGGTGGGGACTTAGAGAGGGATACGCCTCCAACATCGCCTAGAACCGATAACTCCAACAAGTTTACCATGCCGAAGCCTTATGAGTTCTATGGACCGATCAGATATAACTATGCTAAGGATCACGCTTTGCATAATCCACTATCACAGAAAGGTAAATGGCCAATCCCTCTCCTTTTTCCTGAAATTGATGATTTGAAGACTTTGGGAGTTTTTGATGAGATTAAATCATTGCTTGGGAATTGTGGTTTAAGTTTTGTATTTCGAGATGATCCTGAGTCATATCATGAAGTAACTATAGAGTTTTTTAGTTCAGTGCATAAACTTAGTAAGGATGATGATGAGGAGAAGGTTAAATGCTGGTAGTTTGCTATGGGTGAGTATCAATGGGAGGTGGATTCGGAGGTTTTATGTGATTGGTTTAGATTGCCTAGGGATGGTTTATTTCCTGAGGTGGTTGATGATGATGTTTTTAAGTTTTGGAAAAGAATTTCGGGGCAAGACTATACTAAGGAGGAGCAACACAAGTCTACTAGCATTCGTATACCTAAATGGAGCATTATTCATAAATTATTAGCGGGTATAGTGTTTGTTCGTACTAGCTATGGTAGACTTGTCACAAAGCTTGAAATGATGATTATGCTAATGATTGAGAGGGGGCAGAAAGTCGATTGGCTATGGTGTATTACAAAGGGGATTAAGGACAATCAGATTGTCTCTTCAAAGAACCGGGGATTGGGAGGTGGTTCATTTGTGGCATGGATAGCGAGGAAGCTGAATTTCACATTCGGGGATATGGAGAGTGAAAAGCTGAAGCTCACCTTGAAGCAAATGAGGTCTAGGCACATATTGGGTAAGGGGCTGAAGTGGAAAAATGATGAGGAAGAAGTTGAAGTTGAAGGTGAGGCAGATAATGAAATTGAAGATGAGATTGATAGCGGCGCTGACCGTGATATGCCCTCCTCCTCGCATGCCATGCCTCCTCCTTCCTCTACTGACTCGGGAGTTGATTTGATCTTATCACGCTTAGACGCCGTGGCTAGAGTGCAAGACAAATTGGTGCGAAATCAGAATTTCCTTGCCACTTATGTTTCGGAGCACAATAAATGGGAGGAGAGGACTTTACTTGCCATTACTTCTCACTTGGGTATCTCCTCTAGTGTCGACTTGCCTCCTAGGTCCCCATTTCTGCAAAGATCGCCTTCACCTCCATCTCCGCCCTTGTTTCCTACTGCTAAAGGTAAAGAGAAAGTGGGTGAGCCTTCACATGTCCAGAAGAGTGGAGAAGCGGGCAACATTGAGGATGATGAAGATAGTGAGAGTGAGCAGTTTATTATTGCACCTCGTGGTGTTCATGGAGTTGCTCCGGAGGGTGAGCTTGGTGCTACCATTGATGAGATAGACCGAGCCGGTGATATGAGAGTCGATGATCCCGCCACTGCTACCACTACCCCAGATGAAGAAGGTTCTACGTCGGATGAGTTTGATCTGGGAAACGATAGCCTTTGATTAGCAATTCTATATATTTTCGTGCTTATGTTTTGTTTATGATGATTTGTGTATGATGATGAACCTTGTGGATGATGGTATTTTGGGATGTAAACATTGTTGATCACTCGTATGATATGTGTTACATTCTTGATATGTGTTGAAGGTTGTATGATCATCTTCGTGCGTGTTGTTTTACAGGGGTAAACAGTTTTTTTTTGAGTCTCGTTTCTATACTGCCCAGTGATGTGCGTTCGCACAATGCCGTTCATGCGTTCGCATGCCCAGTTAGATTCCACTTTGTGCTTTGGTCGCATGAGTCCATGCGTTCGCACGAGAAATCCATGCTACTGCCTGCATTTGTGCGTTCGCACAGACCCAAGCATGCGTTCGCATGTTCATCTGATGCGTTCTTTTGATGAATTATGAGTTGACTTGCATGATACTGACATGTTTACGATGTTGATTTCTCTACCTTGTGTGCTTAACACTCTCATTTTTCTTTAGTTTCTTGTCTCATAGAGGAAAAAGGGGAATCATCACTCGAATCTTTTGTCCAAGATCAGTCGCCCAAGAACTAGACGCGCAAAGCAACATCTCTTACTTTGAAATGGCTACCTCCAAACGAGAGAAGTTTTTCTTAACTTTCTCTTTGCTTTTCATGATATTCATTGCTTAGGGACTAAGCAATTGCTAAGTGTGGGGTGCCTATGTTTTGACTACACGAGATGTTTTTGCTTGCTTGCCGTGCTTTCATGTTTAGAATCCAATCAATTGCATGTTTAGAGGAAAACACGTTTACACTACTATGACATTCATCCAAAAACTTGAATTTTTAATGAAAACAAAAAGTCTGGGCAAGGCTACATTTTCGAAAAATTTCATTCCTAATTCAACTAGTCGTGCATGATTTCACTTAATTGATCCTTTAGATGACTAATGGATTGGATTGTTGACTTTCATTCTTGAGGATCAAAGCATCTACTAGCACTTCTTTATCTTTTATTTTATGCTCTTTCTTGTTGAGACTAGAGAGTTTATCTTTGAAAGCATGAAATTGAAAAAAAATCTAAAAAAAACAACAACCTTGCATGCCATGATTGCCTTTAGGTGACCTTAGTAACCTTGTTTGTCTTGTGGATTTGTCTTGTTGGTTTGTCATGCTCCATTTTTAACACTTAGCCCTTTGTCAAAGTTCTAAGTGTGGGGTCAAAAGAGGGCATGAAAAAAAACTCACAAAAAGAAAAAAAAATGTTGTGTAATAAGCCCCGAGTTTCTTCCTTATGGTTGATCACCATTAAGAAGTGAGTTTAAAGCATTATGTGCTAAGCGCCGAGGGTTAGGAAGGTAAGTTCCCCCTCGAAAGTGCTCAGTACGGCCAAAGGCCATGCTACCTCCTTAAAGTTGCACTTGGACTTGACAATCGGCTATTCCACCATTCTCTAGCATGAAAACTAATGAGACAATTGAAACTTACTAGCAAGAATTCACTAAGGGACGAACCTCGTATTCTTTTATACTTAGGCATAATATGATATGATTTGCAAATGGATATAAAAGCCTTAATGTTGGAACTCCTCTTCTCTTATAACTAAGTGACCTTTGCGTCCTAGGCTTGAGAATGAGTTCAAAGTCACAAGCCAATGTACTAGCCTCCTTGCTAGCATTGGTGAGTGGTCCAACAAGATTTCTTTGCGACTGTTAGATTGTTTTCTCGAAATCTTGGATGTAGAAAACGACTAGAATCCTTGATTAAAGGTTTGTTTGTCTTTGCTTTGATTTGCTTGAATGTCATTATTCATTAATTTCCATAAGGATTTGAAGAGGTTTCATGTAGTGATTGAAATGCACATATCTAGTTTGAATACATTATGAATTTCATGGAAAACACCTTGCCCAGTGCTTTGACATTTGTGAACTTAAAATGCCTAATTGGATGGTTATTCTTTTTGTGGGATTTGTGAGTATTCCCATGTCTGAAAACTCTCAGGAGACTACAACTCCTCCACTAGGGTAGCCTAGGGGTTTAAAGGCTTGGTGCATTCGCTAAATGCACTAGTGTTACCTACGAAAGTGGTTAGTTAGAAGTAGGATTTGTTTCTTAGTGTCTTTAGTTAGTTTTCGTCACCGTATGGAGTTTTCTTTGAACCGATCCTGAGTGAGTGAAATGCATTATTGTTGTTGATCTCTATGATTAGTTTGCTCGGGACGATCAAACATTAAGTGTGGGGTGATTTGATAGCGCTGAAATATATGCATTTTAGGCGACCTCTATGCTTAGTGTTTCGATTGTTCTATTACAATTTCACTTGCAATTCGATGCTTTGTGGTTCTTTTCAGGCAAATTACAGAGTTTAAGCTGAGAATACAAGTAGGCAGTGATTTTGGGGCAAAACCGAGCATTTTGGAGCAAGAAAACACAAGTTGGAAGTCGGAGCGCAAATTTCTCAAGGTCATGCGTTCGTATGGTTCAGAGCATGCGCTCGCATGCGTGTGCTTCGTTGCCCTGCTAGCCTTCGCAGCCTTGTGCGTTCGCACGGTTCACCTCATGCGATCGCACAACCCAGGCCAGACGCATGAAAATCGCATGCGTTCGCACGCATGGCTCTGCGATCAAATTTCCCAACCTACAGGAGACCATGCGAACGCATAGTCAAAAGCATGCGAACGCATGCGTTTGCGGAAAATAAAAATCAGTTTTCTTTTGAGGAGAAGATGGATGGGTTTTGGGAAAAATATAGGGTTTCTGCTGGAAAAAAAAGAGAGGGTGAGAGATAGAGACGACGTACACGGAGAAGAAAAACTCTCGGATTGAGTTAGGAAGAACTTCAACAACAAAGATCGAAGATCGGATCCTCTAGTGTTCTTGAATCTCCATATCGGTTCTAGATTTCTAAACTCTACTTTCAATATGGTTGTTTGCATCTTTATTGTTGGCTTTGTTTGTAAACTCAGCATGAGTGAGTAGTGACCTTGATTGGGGATCAATGGATCCCCTAGACATGTTTGTGACGATGTAAATACCTTGGATGCTAATGGTGAATGAGTTTGCACATGAACTTTCTTCCTTTGAACTTAATTTCTTGAATTGCCTATAAGATGTTTGTGAAATGTTCTCAATAGGAATTCTGCTTGATCTCATGCTTGATGTAGCTCACGTTGATCATCATGACTTCAATGAACTAAATGAAGAAGCATTAGGATTTTGTGTTAGTTGGATAACACTTTTAACCTAATGAGAATTGCTTGAATTTAACAAGAACATGATTATCTAGTCAATAAAGCGCAAGTGTGAGGCTAGACATTCATATTCTATAGTGCCAACAGAGCGCAAGTGTGAGGTACTATGCGAGATGTAACCTCTTTGTACAAAGTTGTAGCGCGAGTTGAACTTAGTATTAATATTGCATAAGCCAATTTCTAAGCATGTGCATGTGATTTCATCATTGGTATCCCATTTCATTGTCACAATAATTGTCTAGGTGGAGAAGTGATTCCTAGTCATCTTTTAATTGATAGTTAACCACTGTTGGATAGTACCCTCTATTATCATTCTCTTAGAAGAACAAACCCCCCCCCCCCCCCCCCCCCCCAAACCATAGGCATTCTAATTAGATCGTTAGCATTATTGGTTTAATCACCTATCCTTTGGGTACGACCTCGGTTCACCCGAGTTAATACAAATGTTTTGATTGCCGTGACTTAGCACAAGTGTTTGGATTCTATTTGAATACTTAGCTATATTTTCAAACGATCACATTAGTTCAACGCTTGAGCGACGTGTAGAAATTTCTATAACAAGCTATTGTGGTGAATCTCTCCCCTACAAAAATTAATTTAATTTCGTGTGACTTAATGAGTCACATATCAGATATTAAAGTGATAAGAAAAGAAACAACAAATGATCTTAGCTAAAAGGCCGAGAAAGGTATAAGTCGAATAACACGTCCACAAGGAAGAAACAACACATCCACGCGCGAGGCGTGAAGAGTAAGGCATTGATCGGTCGAATTATAGACCTGATATTCACCCCGTTCGATGAAGGATTTAGTTTGATTTCCTGAGCTTTTATTGTCATTTGACCCTCTTCTCCTAGTGTTTTAGGTCAATCAACGCGATAAACGCTTTGGGATCCATCCGAAGCAAATTAGGGCAAAATAAGTGAAAATTGAGCAAACGGACCTATTTAACTTTTCTGATGCGCCGAGGCACATACTGCGTCAAATTGACTCGAGCCATAGCCTATTGGAAAGCTTATTCGAAAAGCTACAACTTTGTAGTTTAGACCTTGACCTCATTCGGAGTTTAAAGCTGCCGCAACAGAAATGACCTGGATAGGCAGAACAGGTACGCAGCTGACGACCTGCTTGATGAGTAAGAGCGCTTAGGTCGTCTTGCGACCTTGTCACCCTACCTGGGTAGGCTGAAGATGTAGACTGACAACTTTTCTGAATGTTGCTAGCCAACCAACACGCTGAGGTCATCTGTCGACCTAGGCAGACGAACGAACCATCTATAAGAGGGCAGTACCCGATTCTATCGGCCACTACTTCAACACTAGTGCTATATCTTTTTGGCTATGCACTGCTATATGATGTTGAAGTTTTGGATATTGTTGCTTTATCTTGTTTTTGTTGCTCTATTTTGGCTGATGGCACATGACTTTGTGTAGGGGAGAGCAAACGGTAATTTACCGTTTTACCGTTTACCGTTTTACCGTTTACCGATTTACCGAAATGTAAAATTCTATTCCGTTTACCGTTACCGATTTACCGTTTTACCGACATTTCGGTAAAACGGTAAATCGGTAAATTTACCGAATTTACCGAAAATTATTATTTTTCTAATTTTTCTAAATATATATTATAAATCTTATAAATATATATGTTGATTTCTAATATATATAAATATTTTTTTAAAATTTTTCTTTATAATATATAATATATATATATATTTATATTTATATTTTCGGTAAAACGGTAAACGGTAAATTACCGTTTGCTCTCCCCTACACAAAGTCATTTTCGGTAAATTTACCGATTTCAGAATTTATTCCGTTTACCGACTTCTTTTTACCCTTTTACCGTTGGTAAATTTACCGATTTACCGTTTTACTGATTTACCGAACCGAATTGACTCGGTAACGGTAAATTTACCGACGGTAAACGGTAATTACCGAATTTTGCTCTCCCCTAACTTTGTGTACTAATATATTCTGACAACTTTGGTGTCATATGAATGTTAAATGAAATTGATGAATTTTACTATTTCTTCATATATTTTTTGTCTATGAGTTACAGTTCCATCCTTGTATACTCTGAGTCATCAACTAACTCAGCTCGGTTACTAGGCCATCTTCTATTAACGAGGGAAGTTTCCTATGCGCTGTCCTTATATTTTATCTCTTTGCTTAAGAACTAAACTCAATTTTAAGTGTAGAGTGGGTAGCGCATAGTCATATAAGTTTCCTATGCGCTGTCCTTATATTTTATCTCTTTGCTTAAGAACTAAGCTCAATTTTAAGTGTAGAATGGGTAGCGCATAGTCATATAATTCATAAATGCATCTTAGGGAGACTCATACGAGATAGTTTGACGTCACATCATGCTATATTAAATCGGAGCAACATATATCAAAGTATTCAAGCAAGGAAAAGAGGATGCCGAAGATTCAAGTAATGATTTAACGGACTTCTATGATATGGAGTTCAAACTTAATAGTTCAGATATAACATGTATCTTCAATTTACTTCAATTTATATTTTGTCTCAGGATCCAAATGTTTTTCTTTTTCTTTTTCCAATTGTATTTAGTAACAGGAAACCAAATATTCCCACTCATATATGGCACCAGAAGCACATATGTTCACACGCATGGAAAAAAATGAGGGTTGGCCTAATTTTACTAGATTCAAAAGATTGAAATTAGAAAAAAGAGAGATTAAAATCGAACCTGTGTAGACCGAATGAGTGATATGAATGGGTTAAAAGTTGACTTTTTTAATTTTTGAAAAATAATCATAACGGTGTTAACTAATGTCGTTAGTTTATATTTGCATTTTAGTCCAAAAGTATGCAAATTGAAAATTAAGGAAGTCCGATACTTGATTTGAAACAGAGCGGTAGTCCAGATTATGTTTTTGTAATTTTCCTTATGGGGAGCGCTCCTTTGAGGCAGAGTTGGTAGAATGAGGCACATTGTGAGCCACTCATTGTGCTGATGTGGCAGAGAATAGTGTGTTACTGTTTGTTTTTTGCTTTTTGGTAGTGGGACACGTGGTGCGCCCACAAAGCACAAGGGGTTAGATGTGTGACTCATATCGTGTCTCACTGCCTCATTCTAATTTGGCTGCCTCATTTGAGCGCTCCTCTTTTCCCTATATTTTATTATGTATCTGAATATGGCATGTGAAGTTAATTTTTATTTAAGCCAAAAGACATTACTTCATTTCAAACACTACAATTAAATAACAAACATAGTTTTAGATTAAAATTTTAATATGTCATCATGTGGGGAGCATTCGGTTGAGGCAGAGTTGTAAGAATGAGGCAGTGAGACACGATCCGAGCCGTTGATCGACTCGATCGGACGCACTGGCGAAGCCACGTGTCCCACTCACTTTGGCGCATTCACACTACTTTTGTCAAAAATAGTGTGACCACAACTCTTGGACACATGGCGCGATCACGTGCGTTTGACGGTTGAGATGGACGCACGAGATCGTGCCTCACTGTCTCACTCTCAGGGGACTGTCTCATTTGAACGCTCCTCGTCATCATATATGTTAAAACTTAAAAAGTACAAAGGTATTATTGATCATTCCGGCTTCAGATAATTTAAGTGATTAATGCCTTGACCCTTGCCTAGTTCGAGAGGTTAATAAGTACAACGTCATTTTCGAACTAATTATGCAGACAACAGCTCCCGCCCAACATACTCTTTTTTTTAAAAAATTTTAGATTTTATTTGGTACGCCGAATATAAACATGAAGGACACTCATCAGAATATATTTTTTTCCTGGTTTCTTAATTTCGAAAATTCTATTCCTGGTATTCATTTAATTAAAAGAGAAACTCATATATAAAAATTGTCTTTGTTAAATGATGGCAAAGTAAAAAATTAGGTTGTTTTAATATAAAATCACGTAACTACCAAAGTAATAATAGAGTTCGGTTCCGGTGAGAAGTGGTAGTTACGGTGAGAAATGAGAACTAGTACATTATTCGTACCTTTTCAAAGGATTCTTCGTAGCTTCATGTATATGCATGCTACGAAGAATCCTTTGAAAATGTACGAATAATGTACTGCTACGAAGAATCATTTGAAAAAGTACAAATTATGTAATCTAATGTAATTTAATTAAATCTAATCCTAATCATTGATAACAAAGATGAACGGATGAGATTAGTTCTCATTTCTCACAATAACTTCCACTTCTCATGTGATCTTTACTCAGTAATAATAATATAAAATTATACATTTTTTGAAAGTTTTAAATTATTTAATCCATATTTATTTTCATTTAACTCAAAAGTGCACGAACAATTTATATTGGACAATATCACTCACTTTATTTGGTTTCCATCACATTAATAATCTTACATTAAGTGACATACTCAACATCCAACCATTAGGCTTCTCCCCATCGGTAACGCTTTAAAATTGTTGGATTATCGTGAGGCGAGAATACATTCGCCAATAATGGACCCGAATGAGACACATACCATCTGCAATTAATCCCGCATAGTTTCTTATCCCTTCGATACTTATACGCGTCAAAATACCTGGTCTTGCGGGCCCACCTCACTGCACATTTACATCCACGCAAGGGTGTCCAACATGAAAAATTTAAAGATTCATGAAGAGATACCTCTCATGTTTTTTTAAGCCGCATCAAAAAAACACCGGACCTTTCCAATGAATCAGGTTAATGATCTCCACTTCGAATTTACATTCGGCTAGCCAAGACGAAAACATCAAGTGGAGGAACACAACTGCATAATGATATTATGTTTGGTGCTCATCTTGGTCTTGTTTATCTTCAAGATAACTTTGTATGTGAATATATATAACTGATAACAGATTTTATTGTTTAGTATATATAGTAGAGTGCGGTTCGGGTACAAACCAAATTATATATAAAAACTACAAACCTAATTTTAAGCTGACACGTGTCCCATTTTAGTCGAAATCCCGAACAACACACTGGAGGTATTATAGTCATTCCACACGGAGGGGTATAATCCTAATAATGTTATTTTCAATTTAGTCCAAGAGTAGTTAATGATCAGACTTAAACTTGGCAATGATCAAACTTAAAAAGAAGCAATGATCAGACTTAAAAAGCAGCAATGATCAAACTTAAAAGACTTAATGATCAGACTTAAAATAGACAATGATCAGACTTAAAAAGCAGCAACGATCAGACTAAAAAAGACCTAATGATCAGACTTAAAATAGATAATGATCAGACTTAAAAGACTTAATGATCAGACTTAAAAGACTTAACGATCAGACTTAAAAAGAAGCAATGATCAGACTTAAAAAGCAGCAATGATCAGACTTAAAAGACTTAATGGTCAGACTTAGAATAGACAATGATTAGACTTAAAAAACAGCAACGATCAGACTAAAAAAGACCTAATGATCAGACTTAAAATAGATAATGATCAGACTTAAAAAGAAGCAATGATCAGACTTAAAATAGACAATGATCAGACTTAAAAAGCAGCAACGATCAGACTAAAAAAGACCTAATGATCAGACTTAAAATAGATAATTATCAGACTTAAAAGACTTAATGATCAGACTTAAAAGACTTAACTATCAGACTTAAAAAGAAGCAATGATCAGACTTAAAAAGCAGCAATGATCAGACTTAAAAGACTTAATGGTCAGACTTAAAATAGACAATGATTAGACTTAAAAAGCAGCAACGATCAGACTAAAAAAGACCTAATGATCAGACTTAAAATAGATAATGACCAGACTTAAAAAGAAGCAATGATCAGACTTAAAAAGCAGCAATGATCAGACTTAAAAAGCAGCAACGATCAGACTAAAAAAGACCTAATGATCAGACTTAAAATAGATAATGATCAGACTTAAAAGACTTAATGATCAGACTTAAAAGACTTAATGATCAGACTTAAAATAGATAATGAACAGACTTAAAAGACTTAATGATCAGACTTAAAAGACTTAATGATCAGACTTAAAAGACTAAATGATCAGACTTAAAAGAATTAATGATTAGACTTAAAATAGATAATGATCAGACTTAAAAGACATAATGATCAGACTTAAAAGACTTAATGATCAGACTTAAAAGACTTAATGATCAGACTTAAAAAACTTAATTATCAGACTTAAAAAACTTAATGATCAGACTTAAAAAACTTAATGATCAGACTTAAAATCAGACTTAAAAGACTTAACGATTAGACTTAAAATAGATAATGATCAGACTTAAAAGACTTAATGATCAGACTTAAAAGACTTAATGATCAGACTTAAAAGACTTAATGATCAGACTTAAAAGACTAAATGAACATACTTAAAAGACTTAATGATCAGACTTAAAAAGCAGCAATGATCATAGACTTAAAAGACTTAATGATCATACTTAAAAGACTTAATGATCAGACTTAAAATAGATAATGATCAGACTTAAAAGACTTAATTATCAGAATTAAAAAGCAGCAATTATCATAGACTTAAAAGACTTAATGATCATACTTAAAAGACTTAATGATCAGACTTAAAATAGATAATTATCAGACTTAAAATTTGGTAACTAAAAGACTACAAATCGATAATGGTCTGACTTAAAGAGAGAATGATCAGACTTAATATTGATAACTAAAAGACTACAAATCGATAATGATCAGACTTATAGAGAGAATTATCAGACTTAACATTGGTAACTAAAAGACTACAAATTGAGAATGATTAGACTTAAAACAGCAATGATCAGACTTAAAAACAGCAATGATCAGACTTAAAATTAGCAACGATCAGACTTACAAAGCAATTATCAGACTTAAAACTAAAGAGGATTAAAACACGAATTTGACCCTCCAGATGATCGAATTTGCCCTAAAAATGCCGAGCTCACGGCTTTGGCGTGAGCTCTGCTCAGAATGCCGTTTCCACCCAAAAAACACTAGAATTTGAAGCGTGAGCTCTGCTCAGAATGCCGTTTCCACCCAAAAAACACTAGGCTTTCATCAAATTCTGACACAGGCGCATAAACATCATATTTTAGAATCATACTGTAGCAAATTTTAAAATTTTACGCAAAATGATCTGACTTAACGCATGATCATCATTACCATCTTTAAGTATGATCACCATTTTTAAGTCTGCTCATTACCATCTTTAAGTCGGATCATTACTATCTTTAAGTCGGATCATTACTGGTTTAAATCTGATCATTGTTATTTTATGTCTGATCATTACCATCTTTAAGTCGGATCATTACTGGTTTAAGTCTGATCATTATTTTTTTAAGTCTGATCATTGTTATTTTATGTCTGATCATTACAATCTTTAAGTCGGATCATTACTGGTTTAAGTCTTGTCATTATTTTTTGTACTTTTCCCTTAAAAAAATCATGTCATCCATCTCTCTCATCATTTTTCTCTCTCATCTAATCATCCCTCATGGTTTTTTCAATCACATGCATACCACTCATGATCAAAAAAAAAGTTTATCATCAATTTCTCTCATCACTACATAAATTATAGCTCATTAATGTTAATAAAAATATATCAAAGTGTATCTCGTTTTATAGAGCTCCAAAAATTACTAATATTGGTATTTATTTTGATTTTTTTACTTTGTAATTTAGAAGATATATTCGTTGCAAGATCAAAATAAAAACTGTACTATTTCTTACACAGGACACGTGTCGCGTTGCGATTGGTTCACGTCTCATGATCAAAACTAAAAAAAGATCATGAGATGATCATTTTTACAAAAAATCATGGGATGATCAAAACTATGATAAAAAAAGATCATGGTGGGGGTGCATGATTTTTTTGATCATCTCTCATAATCATTTTCTATGATTCAAAAAAACATGGTGGGGATGCTCTAAACAATAGAGAATACATTATACTACAAATTTGGGCAAATTTTAAGAGGCTACAAAAAAATAGTAATGCATCGTAAATGTATCATAAATGCACTCTAAACAAAATATTCACTCGCATAATTAATTATGATGCATATCTCATTCGCGAGAACATTATGTGACTTTCGATGGAGTGACTTTGGACTTTGGGGGAAGTATAACAACATGACATCCCATATTATCTGCATCTCTAGATTCAGCAAAGAATTAAACTTGAGTATGACTGTGCATTCGGTAATTTACCGAATTTATCGTTACCGAATTTACCGACGCAAATTTTTTATTCCGATTACCGAACCGAATTTATCGTTTTACCGACATTTCGGTAAAACGGTAAATTCGGTAAAATTTCGGAATTAACCGAATTTACTGAATATTTTACCGAACCGAATTGACTCGGTTCGATAAATTAAATCGGTAAATTCCGAATTTACCGAACAATGCTCAGTCCTAAACTTGAGGATAGGAGGAAGAATATCATAGGACTTTGGATGGAGTGAGTTAATTTCTAATCATTTTTTAACTTGTAGTGAGGTGACTAACAAAGGTGAGTGATAACGCAAAATGTTCAGTGAAAAAAATTTGATGAATTGAAGCAGAAAGTAACGATTTAGTCATATCACTAAACATTTAGCTATATTACTGAACAATACACCCGGAAATTGGAAAAGACCATATTGCCCCATGGTTTAGAGTTAATATAAAAAGATAGAGTTTGTATTTTATCCATTCTCAATATCATAAATCATAATTAGGAAGGTTACTCCGACAAAGATAGTGACCTAATAACCATCTCCCGACAAAGGCGATATGCCAATGAATATAAATCGACAAAGGTGACATGTATCTAGTTTCCCTTGTCATACATATTCCAATAAAAGTAATAATTTTGTTAGTATAAAGTTACCAGTAAGTATTAACAGTAAGAAATAAATGCGTAGAAGAGGATTTGTGACAAAGTTTCCACTTAGGGCCTGTCCATTTGGACTTATATTTTTTACGGTTAAGTTAAGTTAAGTTAATTTCAGTTCAATTAAGTTAATTTTTGTAAAGTTAAGTTAATTTAAGTCAAATTAAGTTAATTTAAATTAAGTTCGATTTAAATTGATTTTTTCATCATCATATCACCACCATCATCATGGTGATGATGATGGTGGTGATACGATGATGACGCTATGATGATGATGGTGATATGACGATGACGATGACGGTGATGATGTGATGACAATGATGATGGTGATATGACAATGATGGTGATGATGGTGATATGATAATAATGCTATGATGATGATGATGATCGTCATCATCATATCACCACCATCATCATCATATCATCATCGACATCATCATATCACCACCATCATCATCATATCACCATCATCATCATCGCCACCATGATCATCACCATTATATCATCATCATCATATCATCATCATCATATCACCACCATCATCATTATATCATCATCATATCCTCATCACCATCATATCACCCCCATCATCATATCATCATCATCATATCATCATCGTCATCACCTCCATCATCATCATCTAAATAATATAATTATAGATTCAACAATAAAATCAAATATTAATTAAATAAATATATTTTTGGCTGATGTTAAAGTTAAGTTAAGTGAGGAGCGTTCAAATGAGAATCCCTTTAAATTTCGAGAACTTGAGACCTCAATCTCCACCTTTCAAAATGTAAGATGCATTTTGGTGGTGACACGTGTCCCATGTGCATTTTCCAAGATGCATTTAATACAAAGTCAAACACTACAAATTTCAGTCTAAACTGGCGAGAACAACAATTAGACGTATTGTTATCGTAAAGTTGAGTAGGGCGAGAACATGACGATGAATAAAAATGTTATCGTAATTTTTCTTGACGTACTGATATTACGAGAAAAGGACGTTAACTCTGTGCGAGAAACGTACGAGAAAACTACGAGAACGTGGATTCCGTCATCGTCCGTTAACCGTAGGTTTATCGTATGAAAAATACGATAACAGAGCGACAATTTAACGTTAACGTAAAGGACGTTAACTCTGTGCGAGAAACGTACGAGAAAATTGCGAGAACGTGGATTCCGTCATCGTCCGTTACCCGTAGGGTTATCGTATTAAAAATACGATAACGGAGCGATAATTTAATGTTAACGTATTGTTGTCGTAAAGTACTGCGTCAGTAATACGATAATTGTGCGATATTAATTTAATACTTATATTTACATTTGTAATATAATAAAGGAAACGGTAATTAGGGTAATTAATATATAGTAATACTAAAATCGAAATCAATCAAATTAAGCGTAATTAACAGTAATTACCCTAATTAACATATTTACAGTAATTAACATAATATAGGAAAACATAATGCAATCAAATTTCCTGAAACATACGGATTACAGTTTCCTGTGTTTGGTCACATTAGACCAGCATAAGTGACCAGCATACAGAAAGACGCTCCAAAATGTTTAAACATTCCAAAAAGGTTTCAAGTTTTGAAATACATCCAACAACAAAGATTACTCGCTAGACTGCATTTCTTCATCACCCTCTCGACACGGTGGCTGACCATTCTTCGCAATCAACAGAGCTTCCTTTAAGTCCACAATGACATGTTGCTACTGCTGCAACATCTGCAGCATCTGATGTTGTTGTTGCTGGAGCTGTGTCACCTGTTCACCCACAGATTGAAGTTGCGTCGATGACCGAAGATCAGATGATGCAAAACGCTGAGAAGCAAGCCTTTGGAACTTCGAACCCTCCACTAAAGTCGCAGCAGAAGCGATGAATTTTGGAAGCTTTGTTCTTTTGTTCTCACCCAGTATTTGTGATCTAACCTCAAAATCTAAAGCCTGGGGTACGCGACCATTGTATTCCCGACTAAGACGATTGTGTGCTTCCTGCAGTAGACTCTGTCATGGAAAAAAACTTATCATTAACTTCTCATTCAGTAGTGATATAAAAGTGATGCACCATAACATCATATTTAATAGTAATGAAACTATTACCGCTTTCTCTTGCCCATCCTCGCACAGATAAGTTCCATCAGGTTTCTTTTTCAACCTATCATACATGTCACGGTAATAGACAACCTCCATAGTAAGCTCTTGTAAAGAAATTTATACAAAACAGTGCTAAGCAAGCAAATTATTAAAAAACTTGTATGAGGATAACCCAAGTGACTCAGTAGCAGTCACCAATTCTTCATAAACCTCATCTGTACCTTTAGCACCTGCCCTGTGCACTCGGGCTTCTATCCCTTTGGAATTTATTTTGTTGCGCTGTGAAATTTTTTCAACCAGATCTGAATTTCTAATGTACCAGAACATACCTTCATCGACTTCGTGCCGCTTAAGAAATTTGAGCCCCTCCTTACACCTAGAGTGGCGTAGATTGTACCAACCGTCATTTAGCTTCTTCCGGCATTTCTCAAAGAAAATACTTTTGATTTCGTGAGTATGTTTTGGGTCCCACGTCTTCCTTGCGTGTAATGTGAAGTTGCAGTGAATTGGCAGTAACCGTATAATAAACAAGTTATATTCAAGAAAATGTAAATAGATTTTAATAAATCATTTACACACTTGATGATTATCGAAGTAGTACATATCTTTTACTTATAACTAGTACCTTAGACTCTTCAAACCACTGCTCTTTTGCCGACTCATCACAATATTGGATGGTTGTCCAGCCGGCAACCCATGCTTGGCCATGCAGTGAAAACCAATATCGATACTGGTTTTCTTTGGTTTAAAGCTGCAAACATAGGAAAAAAATTTCATGGTATACAATTTATGCAATAAATTGAATCTCCATTACTCCTGTCTTCACTGTATCGGTGCACAATTTTATTCCCACTAAGAGGAAACCAACCAGTTACCATGTTTGGTTAGCACATATAACATCCATATACTTTAAAAACATTAACATTTCCAAAACATCATGAACTTACCGATTAGGATGGCCTGGTCTAGTTAAAACTTTTCGACCATCTCGGAAAAAGGTACACAATTCAGATATGGCGGTCCATATCGGTGTGGGTAATAAACCACGGAATGCAATTGGCATCAATAATTCCAAGAAGACATGAGCGTCATGGCTTTTGTACCCCATTAATTTCCTCGTCTCTAAGTTTACACACGATCCCAAATTGGCTGCAAAACCATCAAGAAAAGCTAGGGACTTTATCCACTGCAGTACAACCATTTGCTCAGCCGACGATAAGCAGTATTTTGCCTTATTCGCTACCGGCCTCCCCCTACTAAACCGTAATTCCAGCTCTTGTCTCCGACAGTAAGTACGAATGTCGATCCTACACCGCACACCATTATCTTTCGTCTTACCTTTCACATTCATTACAATGTTGAATATATTGTCGAAGACATTCTTTTCAATATGCATCACGTCAAGATTGTGGCGCAATTTTATGTTCGCCCAGTATGGAAGATCCCATAAAATAAATTTCTTTGTCCAATTATGTGTGACACCGAATCCATCAATAACGTGGTCCTGCCTCTCTTCCCATACGTAATTAAAATTTCAAACTCTGTTATATATATCATGGCCACTACGAAATGGAATTGGGCCATCATGCTCAACATGATCTCGACGAAAACTATCTGTGTTTGATCTGCGTAGTGATGTACGGGCAGAACCCTTCTGTGACAATCAAAATAGGAAACCTTACGACCATGTTGGAGCCAAAAAGTCTTTGTGTCCTCCATACAATATGGGCAACCTAATTTTCCACGTGTTGACCATCCTGAAAGCATACCGTAAGCTGGGAAATCTAAAATATTCCACATTAATGTTGCCCTCATTGTAAAATTTTGTTTCCTACTAGCATCATATGTATTCACCCCAACATTCCAAAGGATTTTTAAGTCTTCAACAAGCGGTCGCATGTACATATCAATTCTCTTCTTAGGATTTAGGGTTTAGGGTGGTCCGGGGATTAGGATTGTCAACCACATAAATCGTTTTTTTATACACATCGACGGTGGGAGGTTGTACGGGGGGTAACCATCACAGGCCAACACGAATATGACTTTGCATTGTTCTTGAATGGATTAAATCCATCAGAACATAGACCCAACCTAACATTACGTGTCTCGGCAGCGAATTCCGGATAGCAAGAGTCAAAATGTTTCCATGACTCCCCATTAGAAGGGTGGACCATTGTGTTTCGATCGTGTGGACTAGAACTATGCCAGGACATATGTGTTGCAGTGTTTTTCATCAAAAATAATCTTTGCAATCTTGGAATAATGTCTAAGTAGAACATTGACGAACGCGCCACTCATACGTAACGACTTGTATTTGTGCGGCACCAGGATGATATCTGTGTTCGCCATAAAATGTGCAATTGCTCATACCCTCTGATTCTAAGTAATAAATCATGCAACCATTGACACACAAATCAATACGCTTGTACCCCATACCCAGGTCGTCAACGACCTTCTTTGAGTGGTTAAAAGATGTTGGCAGTCGGTTATCACAATTAGCCACACTCTGCAAGTAATTGCATACTGAATTATAAGCAGGAACTGACATGTCGTAGTCAGCTTTCGTTTGCAGTAACTTCATATGGGACGAAAGCTCCGTCTCGGTGGTACACCCTTCATAAGCGAGATTATTGCTCGCACATAACAGGTCGTACAAATGTTATGCGTCTGGGTTTGGCCCCTCTTGTAGAGGTTCGGAAGGGCCATTTGTTTCCTAATTGTAACCTGCCACATCCTGCACCATGTCAGTGTATCGACTGTCCATATGATCAAATGGAGGGTCGTGCTCGTCTGGCGTAATTGGTAACTGTAAGGGTTGTTGATTCACTGTAGGAGCGTATTCTTCATCTACTCTTTGTTCACCGTGGTATGTCCAGTTATAATAATTTTGTGTGAAACCACTTCTGTACAAGTGATTTTCAACTGTACCAGCGACATTACACTTTTTATTCTTGCAGTGCTTACAAGGGCACCGCATTTCAGTTGGAAGTTCCCCTCTTGCAATAGCGACTTCAATAAAACTAGTAACGCCCCACATGAATGTATCATTGTTATAAGTTTTTCCTTTATCGCAGCGATTGTACATCCATGATCTTTCTTCAATCAACGATTCCATTGCATAAATATGGGAAGTCGTCTATACACCAGTGGACAATAACCAATTGTGTGCATAAATATGATGTTAACTCAAAAATGTAGAATCATGAAAATGCTGTAATTTGTAAACAACGATTATTATCTTTGTACTTAAAATTAACTAAATTAAAAATATGATAAGTATTTAATGTAGCCCCAAATAAGTGCTGTAAATGATAAAATACTCATCATAAACTAGTTTAAACATAATATATAATTTATAAATAATATAATTCCTTTCATTACCTCAGGAGTTAATGAAAAAGTGGATGAAGTCTTTCTGCCTTATCATTTTCACAGCAGGGAAGCAAATTTTATATAGACGTTGGAATCTCACTTTTTACGGTGACTATACGGCAACCAATATGTTAACGTAAAATGTCTGTCAACGTAAAATGTTCACGTACGCTGCTATCGTATTGTTCTCGCACTGTCGTTGCAAGATTGTCGTAAAAATATTCTCGCAAGGTTACAGTAACGTCGTCGTCAAGTCTGTCAGCTAAAGGTGCGAAAGACTGTCAGAAATAATTCATATACTGTGTCGTTGTATATGATGTGGCGTTGTCACAAATACCTGCCAGGATATGAAATAGATTTTTATCCATAGTGGCCGAAAGTGCGCTATAATTGAAGTTTATGGCAACAAGCTCTAAGAATTATAAAATATTTATATTAAAATGACATTACAACATAACTTTTATTTGCCTTTCTCAAAATGGTTAAATCATAAATGAGGAGAACAGCGTACAATATTTTACAAATTGGAACATAACTACGCTCCACTTGTGCTGCTTGAAGCTTCAGAATTATTTCCAAAAATTTGTGAAAACTGTAACATTAATATTATAAATGCAGTCATCCCTCGCCGGATCCATAAAACAAAATATATATACTTTTTTTTGTGTGATAAGGCTAAAAGCCTAAAAGGCGTACATGAGGTCTTACAAAGTTGGACAGAAACGATGAAAGACATTACAAACAAGGAACATCGTCCAACCTGGTCCATTGCCAGTTGCTGATTCGACATTTCCGTGCTAAAGTGTCCGCCTGACCATTTGCCTCACGCCTAATAAGGTAAACTTTCCAATTAGGTTGGAACCGCAATAACCGACAGCAAGATATGAACCAATTTTTGTCCCAGAGCACTGAATTTGTTTTATAATTTAAAGCCGTGACAACGTCGGCATTGTCAGATTCAAAGATGACATTGGTCCGCTTGAGGTCATGTGCTAGTTCCATTCCAAGCTTTAGAGCTGCCCCTTCAGCATCAGTGATGTTGCTGCACCCATAAACCAACTTACTACGAACTGCCAAAGTGACAGCATCATGATCGCGCGCCCAGGCCCCTATTCCACAGCTCATATCATCAGGACTCCATGAAGCGTCGCAATTGACTTTAATAAACTCTTTAGGCGGCCTGCACCAATCTAACAAATGAGAATGTGGCCCATGTAATAGCGCTGACTTATTAGATTGGTAGTCCGACAATAACGATGAAATACGAAGGATGGCCGTCCTAGGGTCTTGCACCATGCCACCGAAAGCGCAAGTATTACGGTGGAACCAAATATACCAACAAGAGACAATGACTCTACACAGGTTCGCTGTTGACATATGTTGGTAGCATGTCCGCTAGAGAAAGAAAACAATGAAAAATGTCCGTCCCAGGAATATGACTCAAATCCCAGATACTCGACGCCCACCAACATTGAGAGAAAACATGTATATCATCTTCAAAACTGAATTGACAAATAGGACAGGCTGTGTTACCTTGAAGATGGTGTAGATGTTTTGCTTTCCCAGTTGGAAGGGCTCCTTGATATCCTTTCCAAGCAAAAACCTTGATTTTCCTGGGAAGTGGTAGTTTCCATATTGTTCTCCAAAACATCTTAAGGCGCGAATTATCAGACTGTTGGCCTGTCTTCTGATATGTGTGATCCTGCATATTTTGCGCAACTACATAAGCAGATTTAATTGAAAATGTTGAGGAATTCCCGGCTGTCCAAGTGAGGGTGCCAGTAATGGGACACCTAGATGCACCTCGTCGAAGAATATTTAGAGACTTAAAAATACTACGCCAAACATCGGAAGGTCGGTAGCCCAGGGTGGCATCCAGGATGTGTGAGTTGGGAAAATATTTGGCTTTGACAAATTTACTCGCTAGTAGCTGAGGTAGTAGCCAAAAAAGCAAAATTCAGACTTTTCCAATCCCAAAATCCAAGGCCACCATCTTCCTTACAAATATGCAATGCATGTCTGACTTGAATAAACCAAAACAACTATATAAGGCTGACAAATCTTTCCATCGAAAAAAAAAAGGCTGATCTTGTTCCAATTGCCTGTGATGCAGACCAATAATTTTGATGTGGGCAGCAGACTAAACGATGACAATACGTCATCAGTACGATAATAAAATGTTATCGTAAGAAACTGGTTATCGTGCAACTCCCGTAATTGTTCTCGTAAAGCTATGATGTGACGCGGTTGTCGTAAAAATTGTCGTACTGTTGCCGAATTAACAGAACGATGAAAGCTGCCATCGTATCATACCGGTTATCGTATATTTAACGTAAAGTTGACGGGGTAATTCTGTTATCGTAATTGTTGTCGTATTGTTAACGAGTTTGTGTTACGATGGTAGTGTTCGTCGTATTTTTGTTCTGGCCAATTTTACCCAAAATTTGTAGTGAAAGCCACTTTTTTTACTTTGCTTTTTGGACATGTGTCACATGCAGATTCAAAGATGCATAATGATCTAATGGTAAGATTTGGGTTCTCAAGTTCTCGAATTTTTAAGGATTCTCAACCGATCGCTCTCCTAAGTTAAATTAATTTCAGTCAAGTTAAATTAATTTCAATTAAATTTTAGCTCAAATGAACAGGCCCTTAATCTAATAATTTAATTCGTAAAAGTAAGAACACAAAACTGGTAAATAAATTATTAAATACGCATGAATTACAAATCTCAAAACATAAAGCCGCAAGATTATATTCCAAACTTAAGAAAGAAATTAGTTGGACATTGTCTAGACCAAAGACATCACTGTAAACTTAAAGGAAAAGAATGCAGAGTAGTGAAGAAATCCTCGCAAGACGGCTCCAAGACTTTAATTTGTCGCTTCGTTCTTCAGCGGCTTCTACGTACTCTATAAGACGCCTCAACGATGAAGCTCGCACATTATGATTCTGCTGAGGAAACTTTTATTGAATTTTAGCTTAGATGATGGCATAAAATTTTTATACTGGCCTCAAACTGAATCATGCATCCCCTATTGTCATCTAGATGAGTCAGTGAGCCCGTGGGAACATTTACAACAATATGGTTGTTTAGAGAGTACCATAAACGTCGGCTGAATTAACCAAACCCTGGTATGATATGATAACGTCTAAAAACAAGATTTAGAGACTAAATGTACTTTTCGAATGGACGGTATTGTAGCTCGGTATAACATGTTCTTATACACACTGGTTATACATATACTTTCAGCTTGTTCCACTAGCTTGTGACTGACTCGAGCTTTTTAACTCAGAGGGGCAGGGGCATGTGAGTAGCCACTCTCCGGCCTAGGTAGCTAGGTGGGGCATGAAAACACATCTGCAGCATTATCAGTAAGCAGCCGCGATCGTGTTCTTCTTTGCAGTGTTGGTACTGTAAACTGAGAATAGCCTAGGGAGGCAGCGATGAGCTGACTTCTCTGATCTATCTTTTTTCACTTTAACATCGCCGCTACTGTTGGTAAAATTATGTTCCTGGAAGTGAGGCTTGGAAGTTACTACTTTTGGCACTTCTGCAGTTTGGTGGAACTCCGTTGTATCTTCGTCGGTTTCCTTATCACTGCTTGAGGTGTCCCGGCTGGAATTGGAATTCTCTTGTTCTTCTTCATCTTCGCTCTCCCTGAACAGTTCAGATAGGCTCTTTCGTCTTTTTACAGGTGACAGAGTGAGTTTGTACCCAGCTGTGATATCTTCAGGAGGGTTTGAATGTGCTGCCGAGAGAGTCTTATGGACTGGGGTGTTGCTCGAAGATGAAGTGATGGATGGCGTCCTATCTGTGTCACAGAGAGTGGGCATTTTATTACCCTTGTTCACTAACTTCTCACGAGTCACAATTGACTAATCAAACAGAGTTTTAGAGAAGAATGACGGAAATGAACAGAGGTTGGATCGTAACAATTGAGGCAATTGTGACAGGTAATGTAAAACATGAATGTAATATTAAACTTACCACCATTAACACTATAAAAGTCGTCGTCCCCATCTGACTCTAACCAAGGCTGTGACTCAAAAAACACATCCTCCTTACTCCCTGCACACGCACAGTCATAAAAAAAACTGTTGCAACTACCATATCTACGCAAAAAAAATAACAATACACGAAACCAATGCAGCCCACTATCCATCAAGTAGTTGAAACATAAGATATGAAAAAAGATGTTCATTAGCAATGGAAACATTCATTTGCGTCATAAGTTCCAATTTCCAGATGACCGGAAAAGTCTAGGAAAAAGCTTTGCACTTGCAACGAAATCAATAGACACTGACTGATCGATCCAAACCCAAATTTCACTCAGTTTGAAATGGTAGGTATTAATTAGTTGAACTATTTGTTGGTGAAGTTTTGGATGCGTCAGCTTGTGACCTGGTTTCAACAACAACAAAAAAGTACTTCCTTCTGATACGAGGTTTGAACAAAGGAGAATATGCAGTGTTTGATCAGTTGATCAGCAAGTTAACGTAAGAACGAAAATTAGCCAAGCGAGTTACTGGTGCTAATGTGTACACCTTGTAACGAAGACTGACTAAATTATGAAGGTCTGGTACAGAACAATAAATTATTAAATTAGGTAACCCATGCTAGAGAATCTTATGTCCCCTTAGTCTTGCCAACCGCTATTATTCATAGGTTATACAAACAACATGAAATCCAAGACCAGTGACGCTATTTAAAAGATTATCGAACTGTCAGTCTGCAGAAAATGACAAATCGCATAGCGCATACTATGGGCAAGGAGTTAACCAATCTTTTACAAATCCGAGAACCATCAAAAGTAAACCATACACTCCAATAATTCATTGATCAAAATTTCTAACTCGGAATTCGACTGCAAAGTAGGATTAAATCAGGCTCCAAGCAAAAAATCTTCCCACCAGAAGCAAGAAATATCAATCCACTTGTTTTCTAAATTCCAACCAAAATACATAGAAAAAAAACTCCTCAACTCACTTGCTTCAAACCAGATTTTGAACATGGTGTTGCCTCAAGCACGAAATCAGATACCCTAAGAGCTGATAATTTTAACTAGATTTATGAAACACATGTTCATTTACAATCAAGAAAATCAACAAACAAATTCACTTTTAGCTCACATCAGAAAATTGCGAATTTTCAATGTAAAGAGTAACAAAAAAATTGAGAATTTTAAATTTAAAAAAAAAGAGGACCAAAGCTGCGAAACTTGGCGGAGGACAAGCGGTAGTTAGCAGCAAGCTCTTCAGGCATGGGACGAGTGATCATGGAGGTGGGCTTTTCTCCGATTGGCGAAGCGATGACGAAGCTGGTGGGCTTAGCTGCGTAGTCCATAATCGGCTTCGAGATGGGACTGGAGAATTGGTGGATGACGACGGAATCGGATGATGATGAGATGCAGGCACCCATTTTATGGAAATAAATATCTGCAGGAGAAGTGGAAGAGGATCGTCGAAATGGATGATTGAGAAGTTAGAGAGTGAAAGAGTGTTATGAGGTTTTTTGGCGTTATATTGGGACTTGACTTGGGGGCAACATGAACAGTTACGTACGGCAAAAGATAATCAAAAAGCTGTCTCTTTATTCCTTTTTTTCTACTCCCTCCGTCCCAAAATGATCTTCTCATTTGAGATATTGCACAGTTTTTAAGAAAAATAATAAAGTAAGTTATTGTAAGTGTGATAAAGTAAGTGTGATAAAGTAAGTGTGAAGATAAATGATTAAATAAGGTGGTTGTGAGTGTGATAAAGTAAGTTATTTTGGAAATGGGAAGAAAATTTTGGGACGCCCAAAAAGGAAAGTGAGAAGAAAATTATGGGACGGAGGGAGTATGTTTTTATTTTCTTCGTCTCCGATGTGATTGGAATTCTCAAATTCATCTTATAGATAGATAATTAATTACACGTATAAGTTGAGATGAGACGAACACACATTCGTGATAGATGGATAACACTCTTATACTCCCTCTGTTCCTATATATTTGTCCAAAAGAACAATCGACATGCTAATTAAGGAGGGAAAAAAAAGGGTACAAAATGCATTTATTGATGTGGAAGTACAATCAATTATACAACTTAAAATTATTTCAACCAATAGGAATTCAAAATTGTAAGCACACGGATCATCAACTTGAAAATAATTGGTTGAAATTAATTATTGGAATTATAATTAAAAAGGAAAGTGGACAAATATTAAGAGACGTTAAAAAAAGAATATGGACAAACCAAATGGGACGGGAGTGAGTACAATTTTAGAAACGTTGTACGTTCTCGGAAAGATTGGACACTTACCTTTTTTTGTTTTGATCGAAGCTCGTTGGAGCTGGGGGTTAGTATCTGTTATGTTAGCATGAGGGCTCGAGCCCTGGTCACTGAAGACACAGGAGGGGCACTTAGCTTTTGTGAAATGATATTTGGTAAAGAGTTCGAACAATCCAACAAGCTGCATTTGGTAAAATGATATTTGTGAAATTTAATGCAATTTTTATATCAATTCAGATTTCTTTTTTTTATTGAAAAAAAGGTATCCAAAGACATGGACACAACAACACAACCCCAGGACCAGAACTAATACATAATCTAAGACTTTTGAACCTGGGGAAGTACCTAAACTAGAACAACAACAGCAAAACAATCAACCAACAAGCACTGAACAGAACATCCAACATCATGAGTGATTCATGCATAGTTAGCCATGTTAGAGCATATTCCATGTATATTCTCATTAGCATATTCTCTATCATGTATTCTATATATAGGCCACTGGCCTCATATCAATATACACTCTGACTTCATCTTTCTCTACATTCATAACAAGCCAATCCATCTGTTGCTGTGTTCTCTTCGCGCATGATATGCTCCAAGGTCCAGACATGCCAAATGGGCCCAACTAGAAGAAGTGGCTCGGCAGCCAACTTCAAAGCACCAAACAAGCGCTGGCCAAAACTTCCATAAAGAAATCCATCAATTCTAGATCTGCTACTCCAGTCGTCTGCATTCGAACTGCTTCCTGCCAAGGCAATCACGCCAGCTCTAGAAAAGGCATAATAGAGGACTTAAAGCTAAGAAATACCATCTAGCTGGGAGCAGCACGGACAATAAAAAAAACTCCAGAATAAGAATAACCGGCAGCTCCACTTTGCCTCACGTCCATGGAAGTGAGCGTACCCCTTGAGCAGTAAACAACGAACGACGAACCCAACAAACTCAAGAGCAGGATGAAAAGAAAAAAACAAACAAACTCTCAAAAGCGACTCCGCTTTGAGAGACAGAGTAGCGTAAAAGATAGAAGTTAAAAAAATATAAACACAAAAAAGATGACTACTCCACAGCCCCCTCCATCCCGCCCACCACCAACACCGCACCGCAAGCTCACCTACACCTCCAACACCCCGAGGTCCATATCTGAGTCGATCATCCTCCACAAGCTAGACGACAGCACCTGTAAGAGCAGAAAAGGCATGAATCAACCAGATCCACGAAAGTTGCGGAAGGAGAGGAGGGGAGGGAAGCGGCGATGGGTCGCGGCGGTGGGAAATAGAAGAAGAGGGAAGGAAGAGGCAGTGGAGATGGATTAGGGTTTTGTGGGTTTGTGTGGTTTGGGAGGGAGCTTTCTGGAAAACTTGAGGTGAGAAGAGAGCATATAGCAAACAAACAAGGCATACAGATGACTTTACAAACGGCTGGAAAAGGAAATAAGCCTTGGACAACATTCTAGTCGGGACCAGCTCCAAAGATTTTTGCGCGCGTACTTTGACACATAATCTTCTGCTCCGTTAGCCTCACGCCTTACCAGGAGAACTCTCCAATTATACATAGACAACATTCTCATACAGCGAACGAACCAAAAACTATGACTATCTGCTATGGAGACACCGCAATACAGGGCTTTGAAAACATGTAAACAGTCTGTAGCAAATAAAACCTTATATCAATTCAGATTTTCAGACACATGATGGTGAGAAGCAGAGCATACCAATATTCAATACATTTTCCAATTGAAAAATTGTGAAAGTTGTTTAAACATCATATAATTCAATGTGTCACTATCAATACCCAATTAATCAGTTGTACGTGCTAAAAGGATTATGAAATTGCCAATAAATGTTAATAATCATATATTGTTAATTAAAATGAACCAAATACAGTCTTAAGTATTCATTTTTCATGTATATAGAATTTTTATTGGAATATAAATATTTGGAATGGTAGGAATAGGACGTTGGATTCCTTATTAATCTCATTCCCTACGCGAAAGAGACGATAATGCGTTCATGAGGGTGGACCATTCGGCCGACATCAACATTTTTGTATTTATTCGATCATATACCAAGTTTTGCTCATTATAAAATTTAAAGGTGTTATTCTTTTTTGGATCATTTGTCTCAAGTCATAAATTTATTAATGAAATTGTCAGTTTTAATACTAAATGATGATATGGACTGACGATTTTGATAAATGAAACTTTAAAATTTATATTTGAAAAATAGGGAAGACATATTGATTAGGGGGTTAAGATCTGGTGAGAAGTGACCTTAGGGTGATAAATAAGAATTAATTCAGTCCATTAATCTTTCTTAATCAACAACCAAGATTAGTTCCTCAAAAAATCAATTCGTGCACTTCTCTCTCTTCTCCTCACACCAAGCCCAGCGAAACCCAAAACCACAAACTTCTCAGTTTCTTCCCCCTCCCTTCTCTTCTCCTCCTCCATCTGCTCCTTGGCTGCTCCGCCACTCCTCCTTTCTTCTCCTTTTCTCTACTCGAAGCTCTGGCCTCTCCGGGTTGCGTTGTGGTCAGATCTGGAGTTGTGTGGTGCGGGGTTGTGTCGAACGGTGGGATGCAACGGCAGCGGTGGTGTGTCGGCCAGGTGGCAGCTGGAGGTGGATGGAGTGGTTGGCGAATTTTTGGGCTGGCGGTTGGGTTGCGGTTGGCGGTGGATGGGCGGCGGCTCCAGTAGGGGTGGTTGTTTTGGCTGTACATATATGTATGTACAGGTTGTAGTTTTGGCCGGGTAAGACCGGGTTGTTGATTTTCGTTGTTATTTTGGCTGTTGTTTTGGCCGGGTAAGACTTGAGTTTAAGCTTGGCATGTTGGTCTTTTATCTGTGTAATGAGTGTCGGTTTCTTGTGTCGGCCAACTTTTCGTTGTGCCCTTCTCAGGCGAGAAGTCCTGTGTAGCCTGTTTGGCGTGATTAAAAAAAAGATTAGTTCCTCAAATAATTTTTAAAATCACCTAATCGACGCTTGTGAGGGTAATTAGTCACAAACAATATCTCTAAAACTCCCAATCCCGCTAATTGTGAAACCGAAATTGCGAAATCGAGACTTGCGAAACCTCCAGACCTAATCGACGATCGAAAACTTGCGAAACCTTCTAGACGACGGCCATGGAAGATCAGTCGACCCCTCCGCCAAAGAAATCGAACCAAATATACGGGGTTTCCTATCTACGTTTTAGGGTTTGATAAATTGATCCACAATTTGTCGAAAGAGTACATTACAATTTTTAGGGTTAAATGCTAATCAGCTATATAGATGCGTAGCATAATACGTAGCACAATTCAGCAAGATGCGTAGCATGCTGCTGGTTTTGTGTGGAGAGACAAATTACGTAGCCATGTGGGTTATGTATCATGGTTCGTAGCATACTATATCATGATTCGTAACATGCTAAAATACGCATCTTTATGTATCAAGATGCGTAGCATACTGTATCAAGCTGGGTAGTTAAGTTTTGGTAGTAGTTGATCATAATTCGTAGTAGTCATTTGGGTGGAGTGCTAAAATACGTAACATCATTCAGCAAGATGCGTAGCATGATGTATGAAGCTGATTATTTTATTTTGTGTGGGGAGATAAAATACGTAGACATGAGGGTTATGTGTCATAATTCGTAATATCATTTATGATGATGCATATTATACTGTATCAAGCTGGGTAGTTTAGTTTTGGTAGTAGATGATCATAATACGCACAATTCCCATCGTAATTCATAGTTGATCATAATACGTAGTCTAAAACTGGTAGTAAATGATCATAATACGTATGATTCTTGTTTATAATTCTTAGCCTGAAGGATAGTAAAATTTGTACTATATTGATCATAATTCGTATCTCATAATTGGTACATGTATCATAAAATATGTAAAATGATTACTCTTGTAACCATAATTAGTAGCTTCTGTTGATAATTGGTTCATTATAATTTTTGTGCAACGTTATAAGTTTGAAATTTCTTTATAGATCGCAAGAGGAAAAGGAACCCATGGGTAAAATTACCAGCCAAAGAAGGACCTGCGAAATACCAACAAGCTAAAAAACAAAAACAGATTTCTTATCAAACAAGCACCCAAACACTTAAAGCTGTTGTATTGTTTCTATTCAATTTAACTTAGACTTGTAAATTAACTTGTTTTTAAACTAACTTGTTTTGTACTCGTTATAGTTGGGGGATACCCATCATCTACTAAGGGCAACAAAGAAGAAATGCTACAACTAAATCTGAGGTCACCAAGAAATCAGGTACATGTTGCAAAAAATTATAAAATAGATGGAAAACACTTATAGCATAACGGTTAACATTTGTTGCCTTGACAAGACTAATTATACTTACTTTATTATAGCTGGGAAAAAAATGTCTCACAAAAGATACATGACACTGAATCCGAGAGCGATGATGATTTCATGCCCGAAACTTCGCGGGGTAAGGCTCAAGGAACGGCAAAGAAACCATCTCCACCAGGTAAGTACAAGGTTCACATTAGCAGTAATTTCTAAAACTAAGCATTTATAATTCGTATCAAATTGATTAAAATTCGTAGTTGCCTGTTTGCTTATGTTTTATCATCCTTTTTCATTGAAGAAGAGCCAGAAAGTTTGGAATCCAACAAAGATGAAGCCAGTGAATATGAAGATGGCAACAACGTTAAAATAATGTTGCCTAATGGTAACCCACAGCCCAAAGAGAACCCAAAACAGATGGTCAAAAGAAAAGATACAAAGCATTTGAAACAAGGATCACACCAAATACTCTAACAGAAGCAGTAAGGACCCTTACTGATCCACAGAGGGTAGCAGTGGGTTCGATGGGTTTGGACGGCATGTTACACTTGTGGATCACCAAGGTGCCTACCCAATTTGCAAAGTGGCTGCTGGAATCATTCAACTCCAAGATTTGCAAGCTGGAGACTCTACGAGGGGATGCTGGGAGTGACAAAGGATGTCAATTTCACACTAGGACTACCAATGGGCGGACGTCCGATAAAAGTTCCTCTAAGGACAATCCCCGATGCCCTACTTGTCCAGACATTCAGACTCCAATATGGTGGTCCACGGGCCAATAAAGTCAAGTGCACAGAAGTATCAGAGATGATACAAGCATCTAATGAAGCTAACGACGCCTTTAAGCTGAATTTTCTAGTGCTGTTCTACCCGACAATAGTGGATAGCACAATGACGTGAAAAGCCAACCATAGAAGAGATAGAATATATCCGCGCTCTTAACTTGGGCGAGTTTATGATCGAAATGCTATGACATACAAAGGACGAATGGGAGAAAAACAAAGGAAATCCATACACCGGGCCCATGTCACTTCTGATGGTAATTTTCTTGTTAAAATTCTAACATCCTGCACATAATTCGCATAAAAAATATGCACTGATTTCAGTTATTTATTGTAAGCACTGTACCTGGATAGATTTCAAGACAGACTAGTTAAACTCGAGAGAACAATTACTGCAATAATAGCAATCAATGATGATGTCATTGATAAAAGAATCAAATCAGAGATCAACCAAGGTGGATTCGGGAGGTATTTGACATTGCTAAGGTGTAATGCACCTCCTGGTCTTGCTAGGATGTTAGAAACAGTGTCCGACGTGGTACAAGAAGAACAAGCAGAACAAGAAGACAGTGGCGTCAAAAAAACTTGTTTTGCAAGTTCATACGAAAAATTACTTTCATATTATTTCTGTTAGCAACAGCTTCATAATACGTAGTATTTGCATAACTAGTAGATATAATTCTTGTAAAAAGTATATATTGATAACACGTACTAGTTAAGTTCATGATACGTAGGGTTGTTCAAAAATTCGTAGATATTACTGACATACATGTTATAATACGTATGTACATGTATTTATAATTCGTAGCCGAGCAATCATAATTCGTAGCAGAGGGAACATAATTCGTAGCAGAGCGATCATAATTCATAGCAGAGCAATCATATTCGTAGCAGAGGAAACATAATTCGTAGCAGAGCAATTATGTGCATGTTCTTTTTTCCTTCCTATTGTTATAACTGTTTATCGAAGTGTAATATTGAAAGTACTCACACCTTGCTTATAATACTAGAAATTAGTGACAGCACAAGAAAAGGCCATGAAATTGATGGTTGCAGCAATTAAAAATTATGATGAGGCTTACCAAGCAGCATTGAAGTCCCCTAATTTCAAAGACAGAATCACGAAGAATCACAAGAAAATTAAGAAAGAGATGGGAATTTACAACAATAGTGGAGGATATCTACGGAAGAGATGGCTCAAGAACATACCAGTATTACCAACCCCACGACTGTAACTCCTACACCTCATGTGATGGACATCACGATGGAGCAATTCAACAAACAGGTTACTATTCGCAGCAAGGAATCCATTAAACACCACATCCATCCAGAACACCATCAAGTAAACTCTTCGACCAAAATAACTCAAGGAAAAACAACAGACCCATCTACAAAACATGTATACAAATCTGTTGGGGTGTCGACTTCTGAACCGAGGATTCAAGAAGATGATCAAAATAACTTTCAACTACCAAAGTTGCCTCTGCTGGACATAAATGATGAAACAGACCTCCCGACCCAAGTTCTGGAAGAGGCTATAAGGGTGTGTGACAAAGTAAGCAAAAAAATGCAAGATGCAACACCCATTCCTTGTCCTGAACAAGTTCAGAGGACGCGTAGAGAGACAATGTCAGGACCCCAATTGAAATCACCATTCGTTGCGAGAATTGTCAAGTTGGTGGTATCGGCTAAACAAGTATACTGCAACTTTTGTCGTTGGATGTACGATGGCGATGCAAACACCTGGTACTTTATTAAAATTCTGTACTTCATGTTATCCTGCTCATAATTTCAGAGTTTATTTATCATTATTCGTAACTCAATTGCTTTCCTTGTATTTTGATATTTTCTATAATTTCAGTGGTATGCTATTCGAAAATGGAATTGACACTGCAGATTACAACGACTTTAAAACCATGAACAAGGACGAATGGCTGTCTAGTGTCATCATTGACTTGTGGGCACTATTGTTGAACGAAAACGATAAATTAAGATCGCCAGAGAGCATATTAAGATTTTTTGCCACAACACAAGTAACTGTGAGTGATATCTACTTGTTTAAAAATAAATTTATTCAATGAGATGCATATTTTAAACAGTTTATTATATTGCAGATGCACACCTCAAAGAAAGACTGGGGAACACCAGAAAGTCGAGCTGCAACCTTCAAAACTGTACTTGTGATGGACCCAAATTATACGAATCATAAACACCGTAAAACCCACCAAATTAGACTGTTGGTCTATTTAACTATTGCTTGTTAGTCCCGATATATTTCTACAGGGTATTTTGGCGCTTAGAGAGAAAACACGCTAAGGAGAGGAGTTTTACGCTAAAAAGGATCGCTCGCAATTTCTGGCCAGCCAAAGACCGAGAAACCCAGATCGCGCCCAGCGTCCAGTGCGCCTGCCGAGCTATTCGAGTCCAAAATCAAGTTGCCCGAGCAAACCATCTGATCTGACAATTCCGCCTCGACCAAAGTGTTTAAAATGGAAATTAAGGTGGAAGATGTCGGAAAACCAAGGAGAATGCTCGAGCAGATTGGCAGTTAGCTCAATTCCAAGGCAAAGGCCCGGCGCGCATTGGCACCCAAACCAAGTCGCTCGACCCGACGGAGGCATCTGGAAAATCTGACTCGACCAAGATGTTTGGAATGCCCAACAAGTCGGACAATCTTGCTTCCCAGACAAAACGCCCGAGCAGATTGGCCGTTGGCCCAAGTCCAAAGCAAAAGCCTCGCGCATAGGCACCAAGACCAAATTGCTCGACCAAAACATGGAATTGGGAAAAACTGGCTCGACCATTAGTCTTAGAATCACTTGGCCATTCCAAATCAACTATCAAATGCAAGCATGGACCAAGGTGACCGGCCACCATGCTTGGAGGTGGCCAAGGGAGGAGCTCCTCCCCATTCCACCACCTGCAACCGGCGGCTCCTCCACTCTAGGTGACCGGCGGCTTTGCTCCTCCCCCATGTGGCGGCTCCTCCTTGCTCCTCCTCCTCCTCCCTTGGATGAAATACATGTGCAACCATTTCCACCCTCCATTTCTCCTCCCTTAGCCTATAAATACAACCCATCCATCTCATTTGTAAATCATCCCATAATCCCATTCTCATCCAAAAATCACTTATCTCACTAGATTTTGTAAGTTTGGCTTTGGAAATAAAAGGTTGCTCCCTTGGCGCTTCAACGGTTGTAAGTATTCTAATATTTATTTCCGTCTTTAATTTCCAATTCCTTAGTTATAATGTTTAGCGCGATAAATAGTAGCTAAACTAGTCGTTCGGTAGAAGGGGCGGACTTGTATTATAGAATGTTTTAGACTATTAACTTAGTGTCTCGTCTTTGTATTCAAAACTTATTCTATGTGCCATATATAAGATTAGAATTTCCAAGGTTGAGTGGACCATTTGTAACTGGACCAAGGGGACCAAATGGGCAAGCTCTTCCTTGGGGGTTCGTGATCATACTCGGATAAGTGGACCATTTGTAACTGGGCCAAAGGGACCAAATGGGCAAGCTTATCCGAGGAGTTCGATCTATCTAAAAAACCATTTGGAAACTGGACCAAAGGGACCAAATGGATGCACATAAAGCTAAGATACTTCGGAAGGAGGAATTAGCTGAAGTAGAATAAGTGCTCTACGACCTTAAAAGGGCTAGATGATGTTGCAAGTCTTGAGCTAGGAATAGCCTCGATTCATGTTTGAATACTTAGAAGGTTCACTAAGAGTCAATGATAAACAGGATATAATACAAGGCCCCTGAAACCGAACACGTTCTTTTAATTGTAATAGTTATCAGTTACTTTCCAGTACTAAAACCAACCAATCAACCAATCAATCACTTAGCTGGTAGCTTTAAAACCAACCAACCAATCCCAAAATCGTCCAACTTAAAGAACAACTTATCCCCCTAATTCCTTTGGGTTCGACCCCTACTTACCACTTGCTACCCAGTAGTATAGTCGCGAGTAGCGGACTATAAATTTATTTGTACATTTGCTTTGACGACGAGCATCTGTCAACTTGAAAAAGAGCTTCGTAAATTTCCAAGATTAAATGTTCACGAGGTGACATGGGTGAGTCTCCATTTCAACCATTTATATGATTCATATGGTTATATGAAATGTTCTAAGTTTATGCT
The DNA here is from genome assembly GCA_033675395.1 of Rhodiola chrysanthemifolia. Classification (NCBI taxonomy): domain Eukaryota; kingdom Viridiplantae; phylum Streptophyta; class Magnoliopsida; order Saxifragales; family Crassulaceae; genus Rhodiola; species Rhodiola chrysanthemifolia. Next base: position 40,064,380 of record CM066204.1, read on the forward strand.
ATCATATTCTTGTAGTTTGTTTTCGCAATGTGCCACAACAACCATTTTTATTTGGTATGATATGACATGGACTGGGCCAAGATAGAGGTGATCGACAATTCGAAGAAGGTTCCAAGTTTGAAGCTGAAATACGGCAACTACGTTGACAATCTCGTACTCAAATAACTATTCTTTTTATTATAAAATTCGTAATCTCGATCATAACATTTGTAGCCACATGCATTAGCTATATTAGTTCCGACCAAACCTATAATAAGTAGATTCTTGTTTAAAATGTGTAGCACCATTCATTTGTACATGAGGTAAGTCTGCGAAAAAATGAATACGTAGATTCTTGTTTATAATACGTAGCAACTGTATTAAAATGCATGTAATTAAAATATGTAGCAACTGTATTATAATAGTATGCTGTTTCATAGAACATTACAATTATAATGCGTAGCAACTGAATTACAATCTACATATTATGCACGTAATCACTGACGTTATGCTCAAAACTTTACAGACAAAAAATTTCTTGATTTACTTATATGACATCAAACACAAGAAGTGTCATATATTTGACAAAGAAGCACCAAAACGCCTAACAATGAGCTGGAGAACAAAGGATAATGATACAGATTGTGGGATCTTCACTATGCGCCACATGGAGACTTAGTTCGGAACTGGCCAAAAAGACTGGAATTGTGGCCTAGCGGACGAAGGCAATAAGGTGCGTCAATACTCATTTTCTTAAACTTCAACTAATGTAAAAATGTCGGCTTAACATTTTTACATTGACATTGCAGCAACAAGGTCAACTGTGTGCGTTGCGTGACATTTACATGAACTTGATAATACGGTCACCACTCAACAAAAGACGGAATATAGTGTTGAAACGCGCCAATGAATGGTTGAGAAATAATCCAGACGAATTTTATGAGGGGAATTTGAATTAGAGCACTGTCTGATTTGTAAATGGATAACTGTCCCACTTGATAACTACGAATTATATAGTTTGTACTACGTATGTTAGGTACTTGATTACGTATTTTGGCTAGTATGGTACGAACAATATGTTTCCATGTATGTTGCTCAGCACTTTTAATATGATAATTAGATTCAGGGCATTGTATTTGGATACCCATCCCATTTAAGAATTATATGGGTTGTACTACGAATATTAGTTACTTGTCAACATTGTCATACGCGTATGGTACTACTCTATGCATTATAAAAATCGAAGTCCATGTTCTTCGAATTGTGACCAATATACTATGCTAAATAAGATAAAAGATCATGTTCTAAAGTATTTCCGATATCAGATGATAAAAAACTATAACCGGCATAGAAAACAAAAGGGTCTATGAAAAGTTTATTCATACGTATTATGAATGAAATCTACGATTATAAACTCAGATACTGTAAGGTTGATCTAGTCCAGCGACATTACATTCATCTAAGTGTTCAGAAGTAGCAACACGCATTCTTGAGTCGTTCTCTAGTCTATTTGGACACGTACGCTTGTCATGGAGCCCTAACTCATGGCAATATCCACATGATCTTAGAGGTTTCTTTGATTTCTCTATGGCAATTTCTCGGGGACCTCGAATTCTCTTACCGCATCCTTTGTTTCTTGACAATCCAGGATTATGGACCACCACATCTGCAGGCCGTGGCATTGTAAAACTGCTCGGAAATAATCAAGTTTCGATGAACTATGGTCCACCCCACCATTCGGAGCATGCTCCTTAACAAACTCATGTATGTGATCATGGAATTTTCTAATGCAATCAACATCATTCTTGAAGCTACAGATGGCAGCATTGGCATGGAACCATATATCCGACGCTAGCGTTATTTGTTTTCTTGTTTGATTCAGATTTTCATGATCAACGAGAAACATACCAGGATTGTGCTTCCTATATGCATCTATATGCCATCTGCCCATCACCATGTAATCAGGAATCTTCTCAAAACGTAAAAAAACATGACTTTGAAGAGGTGGCGACATATATAGCCACAAGATTCCCACTTCATGCAGCTACATTTTAACCTCCCTTCAATTTCTGTGAAGGTAACCTGCAGATTGAGCTGAGAATTTAGGCTATGAATTATAAAACAGTCAATACGAGTTATGAAACTTTAACTGCGAATTATAAAGCCGAGGGTGCGAATTATAAAATTATATATACAAAAATAAAGAAATACCTGAAACAGCTTACTATTCCTCCCAGCATCATTTATGATATACATTCTACTAGTTTCATAGATTGAAGCGCACATCCATTGGTAGAATCAGACATTTCAGACAGGATTTTCTTGAAAACATGACATGAAAAGATTTCTGAAGCATGCTTCTCCAATTTGTGAGTAGAATTCAAAGAAGGTACAAAACTTTTTGATTCTCGATATAGTTGTACTCTATTTTGCCTTTGTAAATCCATAGCACTATTGAAGCCAAAGAAAAATTCCACAAGAGTCAAAGATCTATGAATGTACCTTCCAAAAAATGAATTCTCGCTTTCCGAACGAGATGTTGTCCTCAAAAGGGCCCTCATATGTACATCTCTAAAATAAACAGGTATCCATGACGACCTTATGTCATACATATCAGCCAGCCATTTATTGCCATGAAGATCATATTTTGTAATCAAATCCCACCCTGCTTCTTTAAATTCTTTACAGTCATTATATTCACCCCATATAACAGCTTTTATACTGTTTAAAAACCAGACTATTTGTATTTAGATATGCCCACCTATTTGAATAAAAGAAAACAACATCACAATAAGTACCGCCCTTATCAGGTTAACACAACGAACTACGAATTATACAAGTATATCTACGAATTATGTCTACGAAACAACCAATCTTATCATGTTCCCTTGAAACTACGAATTATAAATTTATAACTAAGGATGATGTGTACAGAATAACCAATATAGTTCAATTTCACATAGGACTACTAATTATAATGTGTTAACTACAAATTATGTATACACAGTATCTTCGCTTGCAATGTTTCTGTAATATGCCACATGCAAAACCGATGTCGACTGGAAGGGAATATAGTGGCAATGGCAACCTTCATAGACGCGTCTTGGTCAGTAACGATCACACTAGGTTCGCTTTCCAACAACTTCTTGAAGCATGTTAAAAGTCATGTATATGAATCAATATCCTCCTTTGAAATTAGCCCAGCAGCAAGAGTGACACCCCTCAGTTGGTTGTCTACGCCGGTGAAAGGTACAAACACCAAATTGTACCTGCAAAAAATATGAATGACATATATTATTAACATTACATATTATGGTACTAATATATACTGAATTTAGAACACTTACTTATTCATTTGATAAGTTGCATCAAATGAGACAACATCACCATATATAGTGATGTCCCTCCTTGATATCACATCAGCCCAAAACAATATGGTTAGGGTTCCTTCCTCATATGAAAAGTACTCAAATGAATACCCCTGGGCAAGTCTTTATCTTGTCCGATAAATTATCAACAACCAATTGAGCATCATTAAGACCAATATAAAGTTTCAAATCCCTCTTAAAATTTTTGTAATCAGTGACCGTGGCTCCTATATTTATAAACCCACCACATAACTCTTTCCTAATATGATGGGCTTTAGTAGCACCTATACAAACTTTACCGCACTCCATTACCAACTGCTTGTCAATAAGGAACATCTCTCTATGTGAGATCCAAAACTGTTTACCTATGTCGGATTCCAAATAATGATTGTGTGTTTCTTCAAATAGATAGACACGATATCTACCACCTTCAGTTATGTTAACCTGAAGTCTTGCTTGACAACCACATCGAGTGTCCCTCCTAGACCTGTCATTGTGATGGACAGAATTGATAGTATCCACCACATTACTCTTTGGTTTGAAACCCTCCCTTTGACACACCAAATACTTTATGGTAACGATCTCATCTGACCTATTAGTGGTTGCCAGACGCACGACAAATCCAGCAATTCGTGCATATTCTTTATAAAACAATATAGCTTTATCGAGATTTGGAAATGTCATCCCAACATGCGGCTTTAGCTCATCCGGACACTTGGGGATCCAACACTTTCTCCCATTAACAGAAACAAATGTGCAACTTTCATCATCGAGGGCACTAGTATGTTCATTGTTATCATCTACAAAACATAAAAATTCAGCGCTATGTTAAAGATGTTACAAATTATGAATTGTTTACTACGTATTATACGAAGCAATTCATACGCAAGTTTAAATAACATGGAAAACAACATCAATGGGGGCGCTGACTCAGAAATTAAACATAGTACATAAACATACTAACAACTGAAAATTGACCAACCACGAATACGATCAAAACTTGATCAAACTTGACTATCTGCAGACTGAACCAGATGAAATGTAGAGAAATTACCGCCTGTAACGCCAAAGATCATAACTTGATCAACAAAATAGGGAACGGGAATGAATTATATAAGTAGGGATCATTGAGAGTACCTGCATTGAGGTCGTCGGCCATATTCACCGTGAATCGTCGAATTGTGATTAAAATAAACTGAGTCGATCGATGGAGTGAGGACGACCTGGTATGCCTAGGGTTTAGCGAACCAAGACAGATGCGCACGACAGACGAAGTCAGTTTGCGAAAAAACATGATCGAATCAGTGGGATTGCGCACGATTGAATTTTTTTTTTCCGATTTTACCCTTTAACCATAATTATCCTTTAATTATATTCCTAATATGTTGTTTATTAACAACAGTTTGATCTTAAATCCAAATGCTGATTTAAATTCTTATTTCTCACAAAAATACACACTTCTCACTTGATCTTTTTCCTGATGGGGGAGCGGAAGAATCATTCTTAGTCGTTCATTTGATGACATGAATGATCAAGATTAAAAGAGTTTTTTTAATTAAAGTCTACTGTGATAAGCAAGGAATGAACAATCTCAAACTCATGCCCGATGTATCCAGAGGGGTTCGAACCGTCAACCTCACTATGACCGCTAAATCACTACCCATGATGCAAAATTAAAAGATTTAATTTGCATATATTTAAATATACAAACTTGATTTGCAAATTCGATAACATCACACGAGGGTGGTTTCGGTAAAAATTTAAACAGTTTTTCTAGAATGGAAAAAATAATTTCATTTTTTATTTCATTATTCATGTAAATAAAGTTACTCAAAAACAATCATCGAGTTTTTTTCTCCTCACCCAAATGACATACAAGACAAATTTATGATTCATTAATCATCAAGTTAAACACATTATTCATGGACAATAACCGATGAACAACAAAATAAATTGTGATGAACACTAAAATTATTTCGATAAATAATAGTGAAAAGTACAAAAAGGGCCCCGAACTACCATTCCATTCCAGATTGGGGTCAGAACTACCATATTTTCCAATTAAGAAGCAAAATCAAAAAATTAGTTAAATTTAACGGATTGAATTAACTCCGTAGTCAATTCCGTTAGTCAACATTTAAAATAATAATTAAATGATTTTTTCTCTTATCGCATTGAATATTTTAAATTTTATTTTATTATAACATTAACAATTTCCATAAATATTATAGTACAAATGAGTATTAATTTTTAATTAATTGTTTGCAATTTTACAAAATTTACCATATACATGTTATATAGTGAATTATCAAATTATAAAAATTCGAAACATTTGTTGTACTCACTCATAATTTATGGTAAAGAACAATATTTAAAATATGAATCAAGAAAATAATTATTTATATTTTATTCATACATGTTATGTGGTAAATTTTGTGAAATTGTTAATATTATGAGATTTAAAATTAATACTCATTTGTACTACGAAATTTATGGAAATAGTTAATATTATAATAAATTTAAAATTTAAAATATTTAATGAGATATATAGATGAAATTAAAGAAAAAAAATCATCAAATTGTTATTTTAATTGTTATTTTAAATGTTGACTAACGAAGTTAACTCCATCCATTATGTTTAACAGATTTTTTATTTTTGCCGCTTAATTGGAAAATATGATAGTTCTGACCTCAATTTGGAATGAAGTGGTAGTTCGGGGCTCCTATTTGTACTTTTCCTCAAATAATATTCAATTCATATTATTATTTTTGTTGAAAGATGGTTTTTATGTGTCCATTTATTCATCCAAATACTCGTATTGCTCCGATATATTTTATTTTTCTATATTTTGCAATTACTTCTTGACAGTGTTCTAAGATATATTTATCCCTATTATGTTTAATGGAAAAAGATCATATGAGAAGTATTACAAATTTGGTAAGAAATGAGAAGTAATCAAAATTCGTAGCTTAAATAACAAAATTTGTAATGTAAATAAAGCTTAAAGAATCAAAATGCGTAATGTAAAAATAGTAAAACTTAAAGATCAAAATTCGTAGACTTAAAGAACAAAATTCGTAACATCGGTAATTACATGGATACAAACTTACACTAATGCTTTATGAATATAATATAGATATTAAGATTTAAAAAATCCGAAAAATATGGATTGTTGGATCAAAAATTGAATGGTTGTACTTCTCATTTTTCACCAAATTTATTACTTCTCATGGGATCTCAACCCATTATGTTTAACGGAAAAAGATCAGGTGCAAACGTACAAACACAAACCAATGAATTATGGCACACTTCCTACAAATTATGTTTTAATTCTGGAAAGTGGCATATAATTTATTTGGATAAAGTCATTGCATAGTTCGTAGGAAATATACCATAATCGACGATTTGTATTTTGCACCATCAAAAATCAGATTTGCACATAATTTCGACCCTATGTTTAATATCTAATTAAGAATATAAAATTTGAAATTATTTGATGAGCGAATATTTACATGAAAGAAATTGGGAGAAACAGCCTAATGCGCTACTGTTCGAACTTCGAAGTCAACCAAATTGGTTCAAGGAACAAGCCAATGCAGACCGGTCGGTTCGATTCGATTGGATTCGGAACACGCGGTCGTCATCGTCACCATCTACGTCAGGGTCAGTCCTTCTTCTTTCTCTTTTTCTCTTCTGACTGCGAAGTTAGGAACGTGTTGTTGGGTGGTAGGTGAAGCAGAGAACAACAAACCAATTTGCAGATTTCTCTGATCAATCGCCTCCAGGATCTTAAAATGGCTGTGGCGAAGATTGCGCCTTCGATGCTGTCCTCTGACTTCGCCAACTTGGCTTCGGAAGCGGAGCGCATGATGAGCTACGGCGCGGACTGGCTGCACATGGATATCATGGTAATTATATTACTCTTTTGTTTTCCGCAGTTTTGAATCTTGATCCTTTTAAAATTGAGTTGAATTGCTTTTGGAATTTTGGTGGATTAAAAGTTGTGAGAAAGCTAGGGTTTTTGGATTGCCTGATGCTTTCTGGTGTAGTTTGATTTTGTCTCAAGGTTTGGTATAGTAAATCAGCATACTCGATAATGAAAATCTTCCTTGTCAGGATTATGCGAATGTTGATGATTAAAAGCTAAGGGCACGGGCATATGTAATGTAATAGTGTCCATGTTTCAATTGTCACTTTTTTTTGGTTTATTTTGTGGACGCTGATGAGAAAGAAAAGCAGTCACTGTCAAGGAAACATTTTGCGAGCTTTCGTTTATCTTCCTTCTTTAGTTGATGGAGTATACGTAGTTCATTTTCCATTTTCTGCACGTTCTGATATAATTGTATCTATCAGACCTAACAAGTTTCCGTTTTTTTCTTGCAGGATGGGTAGGTGGAATCGGCTTTTTGTCCTAAAATCTACTATTGTTACCAGATCCTTGATCATATGTTATTTCGTTACTCTTTTGCCAGTTCTTTTCCTAGTATTTACTGGTATCATTGCAAAGCTTTAATAGCCAGGATACCTGTTTCGAAGTTACACCTTTGCTTCTACATTTATTCAACTAGGAACACGGGCATTATTTTATAAGCTCTGATTCTTGTGTAAATTTTGTTAGAATTAATTGATCATTATAGAATGAAGTTTCATGTAAAATACATCACGAGCAGCTTCCATGAGTATTGAATTGAGTTGCTCTCTAAATATAGACTTCTTGAAATGTGTACTCTGAATACAGTAGGATGACTAGATAGATCAGTCAGTCTTTAGCTCGTACTAGTGGTAATCGACAGTGGCTCTTATATTTGATAAAGATCCATCTGTTAGTTTAGCACTGCAATGGCCCAAGTCAATTGAATATTTATTGGGTTTTTTTCTTTGTTTCCTTCCTGTAGGCACTTTGTTCCCAATTTAACTCTTGGTGCTCCTATTATCGAGAGCCTGAGGAAGCACACAAAGTATACCTTTCTCGCACTGCATGTTATGAAACAACAATTAAAGTACAAATATTACTATGAAATATTAATTTTCCTGTTCGTGCAGAGCTTATTTAGATTGCCACCTTATGGTGACGAATCCTCTTGACTATGTAGATCCACTTGGTAAAGCTGGTGCTTCAGGTTTTACCTTCCATATTGAGGTATCTAAAGGTAAATCATGTATAATTTGTATATAAATTATGGGTTCATCAAGATTTTCATTAGATAGAAAGTATCCACAGCTTATCTTTTATTTATGGTATTTACAAAGCACACGCTCAAGTTTCACAGATAATTGGCGAGAATTAATCCACAGCATCAAGTCAAAGGGCATGAGGCCGGGTGTGGCATTAAAGCCTGGAACCCCTATCGAAGAAGTGTTCCCACTGGTATGCACTGCATCACTTTCTACGTTGTTTTTTTTATCTTATATTTGCGATATTTGTTATATCTTTTTTGGAGCAAGTGCATTAGCTACAGGTGCTTGCTGGAGCTGTTGTGATTGCTCAGCCCAACTTGTAGCTGTTAGTGTAGTATTTAAGGCATTACAATCAGGCCGGGGTGCTTTTCTTTCTGGTGCCTCATGTTAACATCTGAATGGGGATAGCCATAGAGTTCATACGAAATAATTTCAATGCATTTACTATCACCTCCACTACAATAGTTTGAGATGCATGTACTGGTAGTGGTACTTAGATTTTTCTTCTTCTTTTTCTTATACCTAAATCATTCAGGTTGAGGATGAAAATCCAGTGGAAATGGTTCTGGTCATGACTGTAGAACCAGGATTTGGTGGACAGAAGTTCATGCTCAGCATGATGGATAAGGTGAATTGAATTTCATCAGGCGATTAACGAATAAATTACTAGTGGTTCTATAGGATATAACACTGTTTGTCTTATCATTACTTTTCTAGGTGCGCGTGTTGAGGAAGAAATATCCTACACTTGATATTGAGGTAGACTATGTTGTTTTTTTCTTGTCTCCAAAGTCTTTTCAACAGGCTTATTGTTGCATGAGATCTTGCAAGGGAGTATTTACACGAGCCATCAGTTCACAAGAGTGGCTGCTCTACTTCTCCTAATGATTGAGATGACTAACCAGAGTTTTCAACCGTGTTGTGCAGGTGGATGGTGGGTTGGGTCCTTCCACCATAGATGAAGCTGCTTCGGCCGGAGCTAATTGTATTGTTGCTGGTAGTTCAGTTTTCGGAGCTCCTGAACCCGCTCAAGTGATATCCCTTCTGCGAAAGAGTGTTGAGCAGGCATCAAAAGCGAAATGATTTGCAAAAGACGGCGCTTGCTACCAACCATCTTTCTCTTTGAACGTTTACATATATGTGCCATTTCACATGAACCATAACAATTATTGCTAATAAACAATAAGCAACCTGTGGAAGCGCAGATTGCTAACAGGTGTGCTATCCTGCTAATCAACCTCATGTTTAGATCCGGCTAGAGTAACCCGTAAAGCTGCTCTCCCGGGATGAGTGTGGAAGCACACATTGCTAATACTTGGGATGGACATCTGGTGGCACAAAGTACTGTCGCCAAACTCAATACACATGCTAAGCATACCAGTAGCCAAAGTTGCCAACATGTGATGCCTGCCACATGCTTGGTCCATTGATTGATGAATGTTCGAAAAAGAAATGGTGCAAACATATGGTGCAGTGCAGTTATTTGATGTGAGTTCCAAAATTACTCGTTCTAATCAAAACGGCGTCGTTTTATTTCGTTATAAATTTTAAGTAATCAAAATGACACTGTTTTGATTGAAACGTCGTCATTTTACCACTCGCAGAAAATAACTTCTCTGCACTGGATCCGAATTCGATGAATGTTAAGAACAATTCAAGTTGGAAACAAGAATTGGTTCCCCCAACAATTCTATTATGATGAATGCACTGGATCCGAATTCATGATTGAAACGATGTCATTTTACCGCCCGCTGAAAATAAAACAACTTCGCTGCACCGGATCCGAATTCGATGAATGTTAAGAACAATTCAAGTGGGAAATTGATTTCCGGGGAATCTGTATGAATTATGATTACTAGCGGTTGGGATTAGGCCAGAGTATTCGGTAATTTACCGAATTACCGATTACCGAATTCATTTTTTTGATTCCGATTACCGAACCGAATTAGTCTATTTACCGATTAAGTCGGTAAATCGGTAATCGGTAGTTTATCGGTAATTACCGAATTTATTTTATAATATTTTTGCAAAAATGTAAATTTTTTTTTTATAAAGATAGACTAATCATCTAGTGACACAAAAATAAAAGAAATCGAAAACTTTAACATCAAAATGATTGATCAACAAAATTTCATCACAAAAGTTATTAAAATAGATCAGAAATAACCTAGTTAAAATATGTAATTTTTTATATTTATAAAAAATATTATTAAAAAATATATTGTTCGGTAATTCGGTAATCGGTAAATTACCGAATAAGAAAAACCATTCCGATTACCGAATTATTTTTACCGAATTACCGATCGATAAATTACCGAACTACCGAATTACCGAACCGAATTAATTAGGAAACGGTAAATTTATTTCGGTAATCGAAAATTACCAAATAATGCACGGCCCTAGTTGGGATTCTCAGCCAGCTGGGCATGAAAGGGATCATTGAAAGTTGCAGTCTGGCAACCCCAAGATTCTTAATGAAAAAGATCAAAGGATATCTTAATACCATAGCTCTGCAAATGCTCCAGCTTATGTGTCTTGATCCAAAATATCCACTTTTCAAACCCTTAAAGCTCCTCCTCCTATGTATTCTAAATTGTTATTATCGGTACTTGACGCCCAGTGGTGGTCATCATGGCCACTCCGCTGGGCTGCTTTTATTTTCTGTTCATTGCAGCACTCCCAGAACCCCCATCATATAAGGTCTTCCAGATTGGATTGACAAAAGGGTGGTTGGTGCAAACACCATCAATCCTAAAAATGTGGAAAGTTGGATACTATTTAGCAGTATGTTCTTCTGTTTTGGGATCACTTCTGGCTGTGCTGGCTGTATATCTCGCGGTCCGGTGGAAGTTAAGGAAACAAGATTTACTCAAAGACTCTGATTTGGAACTGCGAAAGCTGAGTCTGAGTATCAGAACAACCAGTGAGAAGAAAATCTCGTTTGATGGATCCCAAGGAACGTATGACGGCAACAACACATTAGACAAAACACCGCGCAAGATGCTGGTAGAGATTTATGCTTCACAGGAGATTCGAAAAGCTACTGATGATTTCAACCGGGCCAATCTCATCCAAGGGAATGTATATCACAGCCGCTTGAACGGAAGAGAGGTGGCCATAAAAATCGCTGACAGGGAAACACATTCCAACGTTGAGTTTGAGCTTTTCAGCGACACAACACATTGTCATCCTAATATATTGAGGCTGCTAGGGACTTGTTTATCCGAGGGCTCTGAATCCTTTCTGGTGTTTGAATATGCGAGGAACGGAAGTTTGAAGGACTGGCTGCACGGCGGGTTGGTTTTGAAGAACCAGTTCATCGCTTCGTGCTATTGTTTCCTTAACTGGAATCAGAGACTGAAAATCTGTCTCGACGTTGCCAAGGCATTGAAGTACATGCATCACATTATGAACCCGAGCTACGTGCATAGAAATGTTAAGAGCAGGAACATTTTTTTAGACGACGATTTCAAAGCGAAGCTTGGGAATTTTGGCTTGGCGAGATGTTCCAAGGATGACGATGAAGAAGCTGATTTTGAAACCGAGTCATGTTCGTCACTCCCTCCAACCTCATCCCTCCCTGCATCCTTCTCTACGAATTGGGCCACTGGCTACCAGGCACCAGAATGCGTACACCAAAGTGAAGCCTCTCGCGACATGGATATCTTCGCGTACGGGGTTGTTTTACTAGAAGTCTTATCTGCCCAAACCCCGATAACAAAGAGGTGCGAGAGTGTTCATCTTGCGGACAGAATTCGATGTATATTAAAATCAGAGAAAGCAGAAGAGGAGCTCAAGGGATGGATGGACAGAGCACTTGGGGAGAATTACCCATTTCCGGCAGCTCTCAAACTAGCTCAACTTGCAAGAGCTTGCACAGAGGAAGAACCCTCTTCCAGACCAACTGCTGCTGAAATTGTTGACAAGCTTTCTGTTTTAGTCCATGGCTTGTCGGAAAAGGACCAAATTCCACTTTCTGAAAGCTCCTCAAAGCCACTAGTGAAGTTTGCTGCAACAAGACTGTGAAGACATTACATTGTAACTCATTCACAGTATGCGAAAGGAAACTCATTCGAAAGTTAATTTGCAGCGAAGTGTTCTTCTGTAAACAAGTAAGAACACTATCATCTGTATTTTCTATATTAATTAGTAACATGAAGGCTTGAAGTTCTGACCTCTGGTTAAAAATCTCAGTTGTGCAATCAGCAGCTGTAATTAACTAGCACTTCATTTAAGATCTGCAATTAAACCTTTAAATGAAGTTAAATATTTAATTTTTTTACAAGTGAAATATCATACTTAAGTGATTAAGTAACTTCGTCATCAATATTTCTATTAAAATTAGTCAAGTCTAATCATTTTTTTCGAATTTTAAGCGAGGGTATTTGGGATTTGTCATTTTTTGGCAAAATTGTTGAGAAATGCCATCCGATTCAAGTTTATTTAAATTTTTCACAAACTGCTGATGGTAATAGTGATTTATAGTGAAATCAAACGTAATGCCTACGTGAAGTTATACGTAGCGTAAGAGCCACAAACTGCTAATATTAATAGCGGTATGTTTTGAAAACAAATTTAAATACTTATTTCAGTACAAACCGCTAATAGGGTTAACAGTTTGTTTTAAAAAGTTTGACTTTACCACAAATCGATGTATCGAATCTCGTAATGCTCGTATGATCGTCAGTCACTTTGATAAATAATACCCCAAAGGCCCGTGTATCGAATCTTCGTAATGCTCTTCTGATCGTAAGTCACTTTGATCGAGAGTCCTCGGACTTGGACACTCTCGACACTTTGCGAGGTAAACACCGAAATGTCCCGCACAAGGATAGTCACGTGCTGTGCACGAGCAAACGTCCATTTTTATTGGGCTGACTGGGGGCCCAAGTCTTATGTGCCGGTCCATATGATCATCATCTCTTATCCACCATTTTCAATTTTCCTAGTTTCTTCACCAAACAGAACGCAACTCCAAACCAGAAGCTGAAAAAATATCTCCGCCTCGTCGGATTCATCGCCGGTCGCCAGAGTCACGAGCTCGATTTCCGTCTGTAACCGCCGCATTTGCGGTTTCGATTTCACACTAGTTTCATCAGAGTTGGAGTCAATGGAAGTGTCGCACTTGCATAGGGCGAGTATGCCGCAGCCGGTGGTGGTCCGGTCGACTTCTTTACGGCCTTGTTTTTTCGTGGATATGGTTTCTGGTTGGAGCTTGAGGAGTTCTGTTGGTTTGACTCAGTTGCGATCGGGTCGTTGGAAGAGGTCCTGTTCGGCGTCGAGTTCGGAGACTTTGGTGGCGGAGGAGCATGGGAAGCGGATGGAGGTGGTGAGTAAGAAGGATTATGAGATTGGGGATTTGAAGCTGTGGATGGAGAAGAACGGATTGCCGCCTGTTAAAGTTGTGCTTAGGGATAGACCGTCGCATGATGAGAAGCTTAAGTCTATACATTATGTGGCTGCCAGTGAGGACCTTCAGGTGCGTTAATGTGTTTGGTTGTTATTTTCTGTTTTGATTTTTTTGTGTGTATATAATTGTTGGATTGTCATGGTTCAGGCTGGGGATGTTGCCTTCTCCGTTCCTAATTCGCTTGTGGTGACACTTGAGAGAGTATTGGGGAACGAGTCTATCGGTAAGGACTACCGGTATTCTTCCAGATTATCTCGAAATTCTTCATATGCTATTATTGTTGCCCTCCTTCCTTGAATTTCATTTTCCTATGTAATTGCCTAATTGGCATGTGATACTTGGTGAAGACTGAATGGGATTTAGTAGGGAGGAGATGGGTGCTGATATCTAACATATTGGTAACTTCATTGAACTGATACAATAAAAGAGAAAGAAAGAATGCTTGTCTGGTATCTGGTTTTTTTAAATGGTTATCAAAACAAGTCAGCTTTGAAGATTAGTTGGAAAGTAAAGTTTTGATGCTTGGAATGCAGTTGGTGCCATAGTATATCTTATATTCTGGATCATTTCTGCAGCGGAACTGTTAACTACAAACAAATTGTCAGAACTGGCATGCCTGGCATTGTATCTGATGTATGAAAAGAAGCAGGGTAAGAAGTCATTTTGGTATCCATACATTAGAGAACTTGATCGACAGAGAGGGAGGGGTCAGCTTGCTGTGGAATCTCCTCTGCTATGGTCAGAAGCTGAACTGGATTACCTAACAGGTAGCCCTACCAAGGTACTAGAATTTTCTTTTGTATGCTATAGTTAACCATGGCCTTTACTTGGATTTCATTCTTTTGAGCTTTCCATTGTTTAATTTCTTTGCAATTTGCCTTTGACAAGGCTGAAGTTATTGGAAGAGCCGAAGGAATCAAACGAGAATATAATGAGCTTGACACTGTATGGTTTATGGCTGGGTCTCTGTTTCAGGTTGGTTGACAAAGAGACTTAAATATCTGAACTATATGACAGTGTCTGTTACATGTGATATTTTGAGAGGGCATCTGAATCTCGTACTTCTCTCATTTTCATGCAGCAATATCCATATGATATTCCGACCGAAGCCTTTCCATTTGAAATATTCAAACAAGCTTTTGTTGCAGTGCAGTCATGTGTGGTCCATTTGCAGGTTAGCCACCTTCCTTCATAGTCAAACTATTCCAAATTCGGAGGGTTTAGTTTTCCATAGTTATACTTCTTACTAGCAACAGTTTCACCATATTTTGCATACGATTTTTTGTCGATTTGTATTCATGTTGGTTTATGTAGCAGCTTATCATACAAAATATCACTAATAATTAGCAAGTTTCTACACACCACAGAAAGTCAGTTTGGCTCGAAGGTTTGCCCTAGTTCCTCTTGGGCCCCCGTTGCTGACCTATAGAAGCAATTGTAAAGCAATGTTAACTGCTGTAGATGGGGCTGTGCAACTTGTTGTCGATCGTCCTTATAAGACCGGGGATCCAATTGTAGTGTGGTATGCAATTATAATTTTAATGGGATAGTTTTGTTCAATATAGCTGTAACTGTAACTAGTGGTCACATTCATTAGTTGGTTGGTAATTTGTTACCCGTACAGGTGTGGTCCGCAGCCTAACTCAAAGTTGCTCCTGAACTATGGTTTTGTTGATGAAGATAACCCATATGACCGAATTGTGATTGAGGTAAAACTGATTTAGATTTTTGTATCGTTCGTCTGCTGATTTAGGCAGGACATAGTCTCTTAAAAGAGCGTCTACTTGTTGTTTCAGGCAGCTCTGAACACTGAAGATCCTCAATATCAAGATAAGAGAATGGTTGCTCAAAGGAATGGAAAACTGTCTCTGCAAAATTTCAATGTAATAAGTTGAGGTGATTCTACGACCGTGTTCATGTATGGTGTGTCTCAGTGATGATATTCAAGTATATCGCTTGCATGCAGGTCTCTGTTGGGAAAGAGAAAGAGGCTATCTTGGATATGCTTCCTTACCTGAGATTAGGCTATCTTACAAATGCTTCCGAGATGCAATCTGTTATATCATCTCTGGGCCCCACTTGTTTTGTAAGTGCATGCTATTAGATTGAAAGTTTAATTTATTTTAAGCAATATACTAAGGTTTTGAATGTGTGCATTTACATGAAAGGAGTGGGTCGAGTGTGAACATTTCTTATATTATGAAGCTAGAATTTTTGCTAAATGAGCAGAACCAACAAAATAGTAACCATAATCTTATGAATACAACCATCAAGTCGGTGAATATAATATCAAACACATTTTTGTTTTAGATTTACACTTCATTCCCATGTTCATCATGTTTCCATAAATGATATTAGGAAAAATATCAGATATAAAGTTGATTTTTTGGTTAAAAAATACAAACAAATCATAGCCCTTGATCTTGTGATTTGGATGGATGAGATTAAATCCTGATTTTTTGTGCATTTTCTCGGTGACGAATTATATGGAAAAGTGATGAACTATGTCGTCTTTTTCATTTTTCGGCGACAAAATATAGGCGATTTTGACGAACTTTGTCGTTTGTACCAAATTCAACTTTGTACCGGATCTTAACCCTATGATATTAGACATTCGTTTAAATAGATCAATGGTTCATATTTGTTTAAGTTCTTAATTTAACAAAGGTTTTTACAGGATCTCAACCGTATGCAAGTATGAATATATATTTCAAATGTTGTATGCTCACATTTTGAACTCGGTACTTAGAAGCTTTTGTTTGAATATTCTTTGGGTTGATTTTCATTCAAAATATTGGACCAATAAACACAGATGACCAAAACACTACGACTTAAAACAAGGAGCTGGGCTCCTAACCAAACAACCCAACTACCACAGAAATGGCGGATAGCAACCTAAAAACTATTGCAACATGCCCATCTCCTATGTAATCATTTCCTATCTATATCCTTTATCTTACTAAGGATATCAAACTGAGCTGCATTTTTTGAGAGGAACATACAAAATGTTTCGCCAGAACAATTCTGTTTAGTTTTAACTTTTAATTCTCGGGGAAAGTCGTGTCTAGACTGGCAGAATAGTGGGTACGACTTCACATCCACGTATCAAACCCTGGTTAAACTGTGAATTTTTTTGTGCTTTCTGATGGCAAGCTGTTTCTCTTGCATGTGTTCCTTTGTAAATGCAATCTTTATTTATTGTAAATGTAATATGAGTATTTCACGGTGTAGGTGAGCCCTTGCATGGAAAGAGCAGTCTTGGACCAGCTTGCCGATTATTTTAAGAAAAGATTTGCTGGCTATCCTACAAGCATGAGTGAAGACGATTCACTGGTATTGTTTCTTTCTTACTGTCTGATAAATTATCTATGTTATTCTTCTTATTAATGGTACTCATCTACATACTGTAGCTGGCAGATCCCAGTTTAAACCCCAAAAAACGAGTCGCAACACAGCTTGTTAGGCTGGAAAAGAAAATCATAAATGCATGCTTAAAGTTCACAATTGATCTGATCAACCAATTGCCGGATAATGGTGTATCCCCGTGCCCAGCTCCATATGCACCCTTATTAAAATGAAAGGTATCCTCATCTCACTCTGGTGACTCGATATTGCTTATATAGGGCAAAATATTATGCTTGCCATGCTCACTCAAAATCTCTTCCAGAGAAAAACACTTGTAGTTTGTAGATTAAAATTGCGTTGTTTATATATACCATGTGATGTCATGTCATGCTTGGCATATTAGTACCTTGAGTCGAAATAGGATGTCATCCTTGATTTGCGTTGCACTGAAATAAGTGTTCTGGACCTTAAAAAATTTTGCGCACTTTTGTTCCATTGGACTATCACTATACAGTTGCATTTCTTTTCAACTGCTAAATGTGTTCATGCGCATTGCTCACCGATGATTACGTTCATGCGGCTTCACTTCAACCATTGCTACTCGGAGCATGCTTGCACACTTTTGTTGTACAGAAGTTTCAAGAGGCTACTCATATTCTTGTAGGTATGCTGTACAGATTGGTGCATTGGAAAGGCCAGTGCATTATCAGACCAGGTCAAGATACTTCCCTGAAGTGTAGATAAAGCATCTGAATTGTAGAGCCAGATAAGGGGCTGTACTCACAAAACATTTCTTGTGCAAATGACTTGGAAGTAATTTTTTCCTCGTAATTGAATCTCTTGGGTCTTAGGTTATATGTATTTGTATTTTGGAAGAAATGCACATCAATTGAAATATACTAGTTAAGCTGGTTTCAATGTCTCCATACAAGAAGCTGTAGATCAGATAAAGAATTGGAAAACAGACACTTAAATCAATTTCACTGCAGATAAAAGATTGATAGCAAAACTGCTATAAATGTTTTACTGCGTGGTTGAAGAATCAAATTACTAGCAGATGACCAATTGAGCGTATATCACATGACATGAACACATGAAAAAACGTGCCCGAAACTGGTTCCACCCTCCCCTCACTGCCTTCTTCTAATATTTTGTTTTTCAATTAAAGCTGGTCGGAGGCTCGGAGCCGTGGTGCTTTTTATTGATGACAAAAGGTTCAAAGAGCCTAAACCATGGCTATTACACGAACAAGCAAAGAGTATGCTAGAAAGGAAAATGGCTCACAAGCTAATTATAACACCTAAGAGCAAGGTTGTCAGAATCGAGTTTTTACCTTGATTCGTTTTGGCAAGGTAGACTCGAATCGTTACCATATATTAAAATAATAATATATAATTGATATTTAAATATACTTTTATAACACTATAAATATAACTAAATTAGATATTTTATTTTTATTTAATTATATAGCTATAACTAATCAAATTATCTTGTGATGTGGAAACTAACTTCCAATTTTTTTTATCAATCTTACTTTTACAAATTTTTAAAATTACAAAAAATAATATTTGGAATTATGGCATTCAATTTTAATATGAATACTTAAAAGAAACAAATTGGGCGTGTTCAAAAAACTTACTTTATTAGGGAACGCTCCTCCTTCTCTCATCCCCTTTTCCAGAAGTTTTCAGCTTTTTCCAGTTGAGTTGTCGCTCAGTCCACCGGCGGGCGCTGCCCGGCGGTGCTAGCGCTGTTTTTTGACCGATTCCACGGATGCGCTTCCCCTACCCTCCTCGCCTTTCGTTCTGGCTTGGCCGCTTGTCACTCGTTCCACTCTCCGGTTGGTTCTAGTGCTGAGATGGCGTCGGTTTGGTACTGCTGCCGCTTCGTAGGGCGGGTGGAGGGGCTCCACGGTGGAGCTGATTTGGGGTTGGGTGTTGGCGGTTGCGGCTCCAGAGGGCGACAGTTGGAGAGGCTGTGTACATATTTGTGTGGGACGGTGTAATTACTCCATGGGTTTTTGTGTTTATAGTCCCTCTAAGTGTTCTCCGCTTAAGAGGGTTGTAATCTCAGCCGTTGCGGACTGAGTTTGTATTTTTCTTAGTTAGTGTAGTTCCCCGTTGCTTGCTTGTCGCCAGGGGAGATCCTAGTGCTCGATGACGGAAAGGCAAGGGTGCAATTGTTATTGCTAGCGGATGCTAGATGAGCCAGAACTATCAAGTTATCCTGCTCCGAACTGAATGTTATTTCTTTCATTTATATTGGTGTCCAGTTTAAGTATTTCCTGTAAGCCTTTTCATGGCAACTATCGGAAAAAAAAGAAAGAAGAAAAGAAGCAAATTGGACCGTGAGACTAATGGCCCAAAAGTAAAATCGCAAGATTTTATAATGATTTTGTAGCGATTTTATATAGTTAAAATGGTGTAAAATCGTTTCAATACCCGATTTCACGCAAATCGATTTTACCAGTGATTTGACACGAATTTCAGATCTAGAATTGTAAAATCGTCTGATTTTACGTTTTAAAACGCGATTTTAACAACCTTGCTTAAGAGCTTAAAAACACCAACAAAGCCTACAAAAAGGAAAGACTGAACAAAGTTATCCATGAGAGTAGTTAGTGGGGGAGAGGCGGGCAGAGGGGAGTCTCATGCGATCGATCACCTTTAAAAATGACTAAACCCTGGATGTTTGATAATCGACCTCTAGTACTCAAATCATGGTCTCCGGACGAGAATTACAAGTTGAAGAGCTTGTCTACCATTCCATTGTGGGTCCGGTTCCCCTGCCTCAACCTTCACATGCGAAATGCCGAGATTCTCAGTATGCTTGCTAGTACAATGGGCAAACCAATTAAAACTGAAGGCTTCACAGCTGGTAATGAGGAACTTTCATACGCTCGGGTTCTTGTAGAAGTGTACGCGGGAAATGAGTTCAAAAAGGAAATTTGTATCAAGGGACCTAGAGGGATGATGAGTCGTATTTATACGACTCGTCGAGTCAACTAATCCCATCTATTTCGATACATTATTATGCGAACAGTTACTTTTTAGTGTTGTTTTACATCTCAGGTGTTTTGGGAAGCTCTAGGAGGAAACACGCATTAAAGACGGTTTTTTATGCCAAAAACATCACAATGGCAGAACAGACCTCTGGACAGTCGACGGAGTGCTGGGAATGGACCGTTGATCAAAAAAATACGAACCACATGCCGTTGCGTAGGTGACTCTCTAGTTCACACCAAGAGCATCCGAGGTCGTGTAGAAGGTCAAATCCAGAGTCGAAGTCGGAATTGGCGCGCAGAAGAGGAACCAGACTCAGTGCCGATCGCGTCCGAAAGAGACATTAGCTCTAACGCTAATGTTGCCTACGAACGCGACCAGACGACGAGGGCTGACGTCAGCAGGCCGTTTGATGACGTCAGCAAGTTCGAAACTTGATAATTCTAGCCCAAAACCATATTTGGAAACCCAGTTTATTATAAATAAGAAGCTTGGGCTAGGGTTTTCAGTATCAAATCATCAGAGAATTATTCGAGACGTCTCTGGAGGAGAAGAACGCGAAGCTTCGACGAAGAGAAGAATTTCTACTTTCATTATTCCAAAAATATTTGTTTGTCTTTCTCATGGATATGAGTAGCTAATTTCATTATTCTGTTTAAGGTTTAATATATTGTGACAAAGTTTTGAGACTCTTTGCTTAATGCTATTTTCGTGTTCTACTAGTTCTTGTCCTTATTTATCCGAACCTACCAGATGAGACGAGCTGTGTAGCAGATGAATTAGTCATGAGCAAGGTGTCCTCGCAGACTCGAGAGGATGTGAAGGCGAACCCGCCTGATCAATGGAGAGCAGACACGAGCACATCACTACACGATGATTTTAGGCAGATTGAAAGAATAGCTGAGGCAAAATTTGACCTCACACGTCCATGGGATCCTAACTTGTGATCCCTAAAGAGGTAACGTCGAGCCAACGACGTAAAACAAAGGCGCTCGCAGGGAGGCAGCCCGGTAAATTTTTCGTTATTTCGTTTTTATGTTTGTTTAAGTCTTGAGTCATGTTTTTTCACATTGTCTTTTGGGAAAAGAGATGTTTCTCATGCACGACACAGGTGCAACTCAGTGAGGATCGCATTCGCCATTACCATTATTTGGCCGCGTTCGGTGTTAACATTACGTTAACATCTCTATCAAACGCGGGACGTAACGTCTGAAGAGGATGCGGTTGACCATTGACCAATGTTAAAACTCGATTGACCAGAATTTACAACGTCACGCGACGACACGAGGGGAGTGTCTGTTCACTTTTATTCTCTATTTGTTTTTCCCTACGTTTGTGTGTCTTGCATTGTTTGTGTCTTTGAATTTAAGTCGTACCGTGAGGACACGGCTTATTTCAAAAGTGTGGGGTGGGTGAGTCAGTCTGTTGTGTCAGCACGTTTATTTTTCTTGTACTTGCATTGTGTCTGCACGTTTCTTTGGAAAAAAAAAGATGAAGTATGAAATTTCTCTCTATTTCCTGGATATGCAGTTTTGAATTTTGATGATGTGAAACAGATGACCTAATTAGATGTGTTTCTCTCGTGAAATTTGAATTGTGTGACTACATGTGAATTTAACCCACTACGTGTCCTTCTGAGTTGAGGTAAACATGGATGTGGAGTTGATAGAAATGTCCTAGAGAGACTTGACGAAGCACTCAAAGGACCGAATCTCGAGTTATATGGTTATGTGGATTTCGTGGAGGCTAGCACTTCGAGACGATATGGTTCAGAGTTAGCTCCGCCGCTGCAGCGTTTATGTAGGTAGGCGGGACGGGAAAACAGGTCGTCCTATCTCTAGTCCGAAGTAACCGGGAAAATAGGTGAGTGACCCTCAGCTTGACTCGCGTAAAAAAGGACGAGGATGAGAAAGAGCAGGAAGGTATTTCCATATGCTTGCGGGCGATGATTGGACCTTCCGCAAAAGAAAAAGAAAAAAAGGACAAGCAGTTCACAGCAAGGGAGCAAAGCTCAAGAAAAAAAATCAGCCAAATTGTGAAAGTTCTACACTCAACAAAAGTGAAATACATCATTGTTACATCAAGAGCCAAAGGCCAAAGAAAGTCACTACAAAAGCTGTCCAATAAAAAAAAGAGAAGAAATACTCAGGAAACCTTGAAGCTCGAATGAATCACGTGCAAGAAAAAGCAATGAAGTATAACCATATAGCTAGAGTTCGGGACAGCGAGTGCAGATCATGGGTCTAAAGAGGACTATCTCCCATTCATCCGAATTAATTTGAATTTCAACTCAAAAGGTAACATGTATCAAAGTTAATTCTGTGTTGAGCATGATGATTTTAGTAGCGATTGAGTTATGCATAGAAAAGCGAGTCTAGACTAGCAACTCATATTATTGTAGCATTATCTAGGACGTCGAAGAAATTGTGGTGTTGCATTTATTTTCCTTCTATGACTTAGTTCTTGTTCGGGACGAACAAGTTTAAGTGTGGGGTGGTTTGATGAGTCGTATTTTTTTTTTTGAAAATGATGAGTCGTATTTATACGACTAGTCGAGTCAACTAATCCCATCTATTTCGATACATTATTATGCGAACAGTTACTTTTTAGTGTTGTTTTGCATCTCAGGTGTTTTGGAAGCTCTAGGAGGAAACACGCATTAAAGACGGTTTTTTTATGCCAAAAACATCACAATGGCAGATCAGATCTCTGGACAGTCGACGGAGTGCTGGGAATGGACCGTTGATCAGAAAAACACAAACCACATGCCGTTGCGTAGGTGACTCAATTCCCTACAACTCTCTAGTTCATACCAAGAGCATCCGAGGTCGTGTATAAGGTCAAATCCAGAGTCGAAGTCGGAACTGGCGCGCAGAAGAGGAACCAGACTCAGTGCCGATCGCGTCCGAAAGAGACATTAGCTCTAACGCTAATGTTGCCTACGAACGCGACCAGACGACGAGGGCTGATGTCAGCAGGCCGTTTGATGACGTCAGCAAGTCCGAAACTTGATAATTCTAGCCCAAAACCAGATTTGGAAACCCAGTTTATTATAAATAAGAAGCTTGGGCTAGGGTTTTCAGTATCAAATCATCAGAGAATTATTCGAGAAATCTCTGGAGGAGAAGAACGCGAAGCTTCGACGAAGAGAAGAATTTCTACTTTCATTATTCCAAAAATATTTGTTTGTCTTTCCCATGGATATGAGTAGCTAATTTCATTATTCGGTTTAAAATTTAATATATTGTGACAAAGTTTTGAGACTCTTTGCTTAATGCTATTTTCGTGTTCTACTAGTTCTTGTGCTTATTTATCCCGGACTGAATTGCAAAGCTAAGCGGATACTTGGAATGGTAAAACTTAGCCGAGCAATTCAGCCCCTATATTTGCTGCTTGTTTGATACTAGACCGTTAGAATGAGTAGTTGCACTTAACCTGATATAACCTGGAACGAAGTATTTGGTTTGCTAGAACTAGAAGTCTATAACCTGGAACGGAGTAGATTGTGGTGTAGGCGCTTGGAACGGCCCTACCTTAGGTTATAACCTGGAACGGAGTAACCACACTTAAGAACATGAAACTAGATAATTAGAAGTCAATGATAAACGAGTCACAATAGGAAACCCTAGACCGAATACTTCCTCTGATTAAATACCCTTCGCTTTATTTTCTCTTGCACTTGTTTACAATAACTAACAAAACCCCAATTTCTTTGTTTACAGAACGACTTGACCTCACCAGCTCTCTAGGGTTCGACCCCTACTTGCCGCTTTATTAGCTTATAGTAGGGAAATTATAAATACAAATTTGACTTGACCGACGACACCTGTCAAGGGACTAGCTATATGCAAAAGAATTGTTTACAAATGGATTTCACCGAGATGCAGCCATTGCCAAAGGTTTGGACATGTGAAAGAAAAATACACATTGCCTCAACTAAGAATGGAGGAGGAAGAAGTGGAGGGTCAGAATATTATTGAGCCTTGTGAGGATCCAATTGAAGAGCAGTTAGAGAAACTAGTAGAAGGCGTAGAAATCATGTGAAGCCGGCGTTCAGAGTTGAAGATGGAGGAGGCTGTGATTCTACCTAGGAGTCTTTCGTTCCAGAAACAGGTGCTACGGCCAACAAACGTGCAGGAGGTGACAAACAGTGTAGGATTATTACTAATCCTTCTGGGATCACAATAAATGTGGCACACAATTCTCACTAATTTTGGTGTACTGTAGAGGAAGAAAACAACTTGATTTATTGTACTGGAATGGAAACACACTTGTACAAATAAGCTAGGAAATACAAGAGAGATAAACTCTCAATAGAAATTACAAATGAAATAATGAAGAGGGAATGAAGCTGAGAGATGACGGATGCTTCTCTTCGTCCATCTTGATGCTTGTTTATAAAGAAGTTGTACTGAGTTGTCTCATCACTTCTTTTTCAATTGCGTGTTGCAGTTCTTTCGTGTTGCAGTATATATAATTGCGGCTGGCAGGATATGGAGCTTTGACATGCTTGCTTTGATTGATTGACATGCCTACTAGTTGTCGTATATGGACAAATCACATCATGTTGTGTTCACACCATTCAACACTCCTCCTTGATACACAACTATTCAACTCGAAGCATTTGTCAAAACAATTCAAATTTATCATTAGAGAGACCCTTGGTAAAGATGTCTGTAACTTGTTCATCAGTCCGGCAGAATTCCAGTTCAATCTTCATCATCTTTAACCAACTCTCGAATGTAGTGATACCTGATCCCAATATGCTTGCTCCTGCCATGAAATACTAGATTCTTGGCTAATGCTATAGCCGACTTGTTGTCACACATAATCTGCGTGGGGCCCTCTTGCTTATGTTTCAGGTCTTCTAATATTCGTCGAAGCCAAACTGCTTGACAAGCTGCGGTAGTTAGTGCAATGTACTCCGCTTCAGCTGTAGAGAGAGCAACAACCTATTGCTTCTTCGATGACCATGAAACTACTCCATCTCCTAGATAAAGAGCTTAACCTGATGTACTCTTCCGAGTTTCCACATCACCGGCCCAATCACTGTCTGTATAACCTGTCAGCTCCCATAATCACTAGTACCACTGATATATCGGAGTATACGCTTTGCTGCTAGCAAGTGCGACTGCTGCGGTTGCTCCATGAACCTACTGATAAGTCCAACTTCGTACACAATATATGGTCTAGTTGAAGTCACGTATCGCAGACTTCCAACTATACTCTTGAAGTAAGTGGGATTCACAAGCTCTCCAGTACCTTCTTTCATCATCTCCATTCTCTCCGCAATTGGTATTCAGACCGCCTTCATTCCCTCGAACTTAAATCTCTTCAAAATATCTTTGGCGTACTTCTTTTATGAAATGAAGATTCCACTATCCGCCTGCTCAACCTCGATGCCTAAAAAGTAAGACATCAGTCCCATGTCAGTCATCCCGAACTGACGAGTCATCGCTTCTCTGAACTCGATGAACATCTCCTGAGAACTTCCTGTGAATATCAAGTCATCCACATACAAGCATAATATCAGTATCTGCCCTTCAGCACTCGCCTGGGAGATAGAATGAAATGGTCGATATCGAATGTTTGAATGTATCAGTCACATCCCGGTATGAAGCTCCTTTAGCTAATACATATAAGCACATGCCAACTTGTTCCGTAACCGTGATAAATTTGTTATCGGTCAAATATCCTCATGATTTCAATATGTGAACCAAGTGGGCAAGTTGCTCGTTGGATAATCTGAGTTGCTCTTGACAAAGTTGTGGATGCATATTCATCAGTCTATACATGTATTCATTTCCAGTCTCACCTCCGGATCTTAATCTTTGTCGTTTGGGTTTCAATATCGATCTTCTTAACGTATCAAGTGCTATCCTCTTACAATGCTCGATCACCTCTTCATTCATTCTATAACAAATAACAAAATTGAAAGTATGAAATAAAAATGAGTAAACATTAATACATCAGAATATAATAAAATAGCAAACATAAACATTACAAGCAGGTAGTACTCCAAACATCAGAAGCTTGTTCACATCAGAAGCAAACATAAACATTACAAGCAGGTGCTACTCCAAATTGAAAGCAAACATGTCAGTAACTTGTTCACATCAGAAACATTACAAGCAAACATTACCAATTGTCAGTTCATTACGCAAAAAACACATGTGTTCACAAACAAAAAACTTGTTCATAACTCCAAAAAGCAGGTCCTACTCCAAATTTTTACTTGTCGAGAACTTTAAGCCAGTCCCATTTTTCATCAACAGTTTCAAACTCTACAAACATTTTGCCCAGATTCTGTTTTGTAAGATAGAAGATAGCTCGTGTCTAGAAATCCCGACCGCGCAGTTTCACTTGTTCCATATTCTTCACTGCAAGATATAATTTGCTTTCATAACTCATTTGCTCATCAGCCATCTTCTTGATTGTAAGAGCTTTGTTCAAATCGTCACTCGCTTTTGCTTTTGCAATAGAGACAGAACTACGCTTTTGTCTTTTTGAACTACAAGATTTAGGAGGAGGTGACCTACTTTCAATGGATTTCTCGGACAACACATACTTTCTAGGAGTGTGTTGACTGTCTCCGGAACCCTCCTTTGAATTACCTACGTGATCCTTTCCATTTGATTTTCTCTTTTGGAAATTTATCTCAGCTCTGGCCGAAGCAGGTGAATAACTCTTTGCACCAGGTGCAGTTCTTCCAGCGAATATAGGGTTCCAAATATCCATGTCATGCAGTTTATGCTTCAAGGCATAAGGACCAGCAACCTTATGCTTCTGCAAAATAAAACAAAGATATAAATTATAGTTCACACAATGGAAATTGGTTGACTACAAAAGGAAATATTACCTGAAAAAACTGTTGAATTCTATCATTTTGAAGCTCTATTTCCGTAGGCAATCCGTTATCAGTTAAGGCAATACCAGTCATTTGGCTCAATGTATTCCAGGCTAACCATCTTTTTTTTTCATTAAGTTTTATCCAACTCAAATTATGATCAGGTATTTTTGAAGTAAAAACAATGGGCAAAAAACGAAGCGAGTTCTGGATCAACGATATCTTCTCAGGGACAGGGTGTTGTTTCTCTTCCATGTCGCTCTGCGAGACGGGCTTTGCTTGTGGTTCCTGTGACCCTTTCCACGGAGACCCCTGTTTTTCTTTCCAGCAGATGTGAGCCCACGGAGCTCTCTGTGCTTGTGGACAGGGTCATTACGGATGGCGTTGTGAGCAGCATCAACCAATATCACCTCAAAATATTTGTAGGTCGAGTCCTCGTTAATCCAGTACGAGTTCAACACCTTCAAACCGCCCAACTTCCTTCCAGCGCGCTCTTCAGCCACAGATCTCTTGCTACGCTGAAACTTCAGCTGTGTAACTCCCTCATTTGTTGGCTTACCATACACAATACCCTTCGGAACTGGCCTCTTCCGCCCACCACGGCGGACACGAACACGATATATGACATACCCCTGCTTTGCCTTGTAGCCGAGCCTGCGAGCCTTATCAGGGCGAGTAGGTCTGGTGAGTCGGACAATGGAAGGATGCTGACGATACTCCCAACACCTCACCCTCTACAAAAAACCTCATCACATCCGACTGCTTCTTCCTCCATAGCTCACTCACGTACTTGTACGCCCCCATGGTAGCTTCATTTGAGCACTCGACAAAGGTCGAAGTCGGAGGTCCAGGCTAACCATCTGCCACGACATTGGTTGTAATGGATGATGACTTGTTTTTGTATCATAGGTTTTTTCGATCTTTCATTATAAACCTCAACAACTTTCTCCCAAGTGTGAGTAATAGGGACCCCAGGCTTCATACATTCAAGCACAACTTCCACTACCCTTCTACTTTCTTCAGGACCCCACCACATATGCATATCTAATGTATTATAAAACTAACAGCAGTGACTTCCAGAAACTGTTTCAGAAACAAAGCACATCATCACATTGCAAAACAAAAACAATAAGTAGCAACATACCTGATCCAGTAGCAATTTGAAACAAGTTTTATCCCAAAAAACAGACAACCACCCTCTGACCTATGCAAAGAAGAACTTCAGATTAGAGATATATATTAAGGAAAACAGAGGCGTCCCTTCCCAAGCATAAATGCGGTAGATATGCAATAAACATGGTAGATGAGATGTGTAATCGCTTGACAGAGAAACTTATTTTGTGTTGCGGCGTGATGGGCACCCGATTTACTTGAATGTAAAGCTGCAAGCCGCCGTCAACGATTTCACAGATCTTTGTTTTTCAAACCCCAGATAATGCTTTGGCTACATTTTACATCCTTTTATACCTGTCGCTGACGAGGATGACGGATTGGGTGAGAGTCCATTCGGGATGAGACGATATCTGACATAGTGCACACACCAGACACGAGCTGTGTCTGACATAGTCCATCCTTTTATACCTGTGTCTGACGATATCATTTTACATTTTACATCCTTTTATACCTGTCGCTGACATAGTGCACACACCATATCTTGGTGCCCTACCTCCGAACCTACCAGATGAGACGAGCTGTGTAGTAGATGAAGTAGTCATGAGCAAGGTGTCCTCGCAGACTCGAGAGGATGTGAAGGCGAACCCGCCTGATCAATGGAGAGCAGACACGAGCACATCACTACACGATGATTTTAGGCAGATTGAAAGAATAGCTGAGGCAAAATTTGACCTCACACGTCCATGGGATCCTAACTTGTGATCCC
Source organism: Rhodiola chrysanthemifolia (assembly GCA_033675395.1). Taxonomy (NCBI): domain Eukaryota; kingdom Viridiplantae; phylum Streptophyta; class Magnoliopsida; order Saxifragales; family Crassulaceae; genus Rhodiola; species Rhodiola chrysanthemifolia. Next base: position 40,093,389 of record CM066204.1, read on the forward strand.
TAAAGAGGTAACGTCGAGCCAACGACGTAAAACAAAGGCGCTCGCAGGGAGGCAGCCCGGTAAATTTTTCGTTATTTCGTTTTTATGTTTGTTTAAGTCTTGAGTCATGTTTTTTCACATTGTCTTTTGGGAAAAGAGATGTTTCTCATGCACGACACAGGTGCAACTCAGTGAGGATCGCATTCGCCGTTACCATTATTTGGCCGCGTTCGGTGTTAACATTACGTTAACATCTCTATCAAACGCGGGACGTAACGTCTGAAGAGGATGCGGTTGACCATTGACCAATGTTAAAACTCGATTGACCAGAATTCACAACGTCACGCGACGACACGAGGGGAGTGTCTGTTCACTTTTATTCTCTATTTGTTTTTCCCTACGTTTGTGTGTCTTGCATTGTTTGTGTCTTTGAATTTAAGTCGTACCGTGAGGACACGGCTTATTTCAAAAGTGTGGGGTGGGTGAGTCAGTCTGTTGTGTCAGCACGTTTATTTTTCTTGTACTTGCATTGTGTCTGCACGTTTCTTTGGAAAAAAAAAGATGAAGTATGAAATTTCTCTCTATTTCCTGGATATGCAGTATTGAATTTTGATGATGTGAAACAGATGACCTAATTAGATGTGTTTCTCTCGTGAAATTTGAATTGTGTGACTACATGTGAATTTAACCCACTACGTGTCCTTCTGAGTTGAGGTAAACATGGATGTGGAGTTGATAGAAATGTCCTAGAGAGACTTGACGAAGCACTCAAAGGACCGAATCTCGAGTTATATGGTTATGTGGATTTCGTGGAGGCTAGCACTTCGAGACGATATGGTTCAGAGTTAGCTCCGCCGCTGCAGCGTTTATGTAGGTAGGCGGGACGGGAAAACAGGTCGTCCTATCTCTAGTCCGAAGTAACCGGGAAAATAGGTGAGTGACCCTCAGCTTGACTCGCGTAAAAAAGGACGAGGATGAGAAAGAGCAGGAAGGTATTTCCATATGCTTGCGGGCGATGATTGGACCTTCCGCAAAAGAAAAAGAAAAAAAGGACAAGCAGTTCACAGCAAGGGAGCAAAGCTCAAGAAAAAAAATCAGCCAAATTGTGAAAGTTCTACACTCAACAAAAGTGAAATACATCATTGTTACATCAAGAGCCAAAGGCCAAAGAAAGTCACTACAAAAGCTGTCCAACAAAAAAAAGAGAAGAAATACTCAGGAAACCTTGAAGCTCGAATGAATCACGTGCAAGAAAAAGCAATGAAGTATAACCATATAGCTAGAGTTCGGGACAGCGAGTGCAGATCATGGGTCTAAAGAGGACTATCTCCCATTCATCCGAATTAATTTGAATTTCAACTCAAAAGGTAACATGTATCAAAGTTAATTCTGTGTTGAGCATGATGATTTTAGTAGCGATTGAGTTATGCATAGAAAAGCGAGTCTAGACTAGCAACTCATATTATTGTAGCATTATCTAGGACGTCGAAGAAATTGTGGTGTTGCATTTATTTTCCTTCTATGACTTAGTTCTTGTTCGGGACGAACAAGTTTAAGTGTGGGGTGGTTTGATGAGTCGTATTTTTTTTTTTGAAAATGATGAGTCGTATTTATACGACTAGTCGAGTCAACTAATCCCATCTATTTCGATACATTATTATGCGAACAGTTACTTTTTAGTGTTGTTTTGCATCTCAGGTGTTTTGGAAGCTCTAGGAGGAAACACGCATTAAAGACGGTTTTTTTATGCCAAAAACATCACAATGGCAGATCAGATCTCTGGACAGTCGACGGAGTGCTGGGAATGGACTGTTGATCAGAAAAACACAAACCACATGCCGTTGCGTAGGTGACTCAATTCCCTACAACTCTCTAGTTCATACCAAGAGCATCCGAGGTCGTGTATAAGGTCAAATCCAGAGTCGAAGTCGGAACTGGCGCGCAGAAGAGGAACCAGACTCAGTGCCGATCGCGTCCGAAAGAGACATTAGCTCTAACGCTAATGTTGCCTACGAACGCGACCAGACGACGAGGGCTGATGTCAGCAGGCCGTTTGATGACGTCAGCAAGTCCGAAACTTGATAATTCTAGCCCAAAACCAGATTTGGAAACCCAGTTTATTATAAATAAGAAGCTTGGGCTAGGGTTTTCAGTATCAAATCATCAGAGAATTATTCGAGAAATCTCTGGAGGAGAAGAACGCGAAGCTTCGACGAAGAGAAGAATTTCTACTTTCATTATTCCAAAAATATTTGTTTGTCTTTCCCATGGATATGAGTAGCTAATTTCATTATTCGGTTTAAAATTTAATATATTGTGACAAAGTTTTGAGACTCTTTGCTTAATGCTATTTTCGTGTTCTACTAGTTCTTGTGCTTATTTATCCCGGACTGAATTGCAAAGCTAAGCGGATACTTGGAATGGTAAAACTTAGCCGAGCAATTCAGCCCCTATATTTGCTGCTTGTTTGATACTAGACCGTTAGAATGAGTAGTTGCACTTAACCTGATATAACCTGGAACGAAGTATTTGGTTTGCTAGAACTAGAAGTCTATAACCTGGAACGGAGTAGATTGTGGTGTAGGCGCTTGGAACGGCCCTACCTTAGGTTATAACCTGGAACGGAGTAACCACACTTAAGAACATGAAACTAGATAATTAGAAGTCAATGATAAACGAGTCACAATAGGAAACCCTAGACCGAATACTTCCTCTGATTAAATACCCTTCGCTTTATTTTCTCTTGCACTTGTTTACAATAACTAACAAAACCCCAATTTCTTTGTTTACAGAACGACTTGACCTCACCAGCTCTCTAGGGTTCGACCCCTACTTGCCGCTTTATTAGCTTATAGTAGGGAAATTATAAATACAAATTTGACTTGACCGACGACACCTGTCAAGGGACTAGCTATATGCAAAAGAATTGTTTACAAATGGATTTCACCGAGATGCAGCCATTGCCAAAGGTTTGGACATGTGAAAGAAAAATACACATTGCCTCAACTAAGAATGGAGGAGGAAGAAGTGGAGGGTCAGAATATTATTGAGCCTTGTGAGGATCCAATTGAAGAGCAGTTAGAGAAACTAGTAGAAGGCGTAGAAATCATGTGAAGCCGGCGTTCAGAGTTGAAGATGGAGGAGGCTGTGATTCTACCTAGGAGTCTTTCGTTCCAGAAACAGGTGCTACGGCCAACAAACGTGCAGGAGGTGACAAACAGTGTAGGATTATTACTAATCCTTCTGGGATCACAATAAATGTGGCACACAATTCTCACTAATTTTGGTGTACTGTAGAGGAAGAAAACAACTTGATTTATTGTACTGGAATGGAAACACACTTGTACAAATAAGCTAGGAAATACAAGAGAGATAAACTCTCAATAGAAATTACAAATGAAATAATGAAGAGGGAATGAAGCTGAGAGATGACGGATGCTTCTCTTCGTCCATCTTGATGCTTGTTTATAAAGAAGTTGTACTGAGTTGTCTCATCACTTCTTTTTCAATTGCGTGTTGCAGTTCTTTCGTGTTGCAGTATATATAATTGCGGCTGGCAGGATATGGAGCTTTGACATGCTTGCTTTGATTGATTGACATGCCTACTAGTTGTCGTATATGGACAAATCACATCATGTTGTGTTCACACCATTCAACACTCCTCCTTGATACACAACTATTCAACTCGAAGCATTTGTCAAAACAATTCAAATTTATCATTAGAGAGACCCTTGGTAAAGATGTCTGTAACTTGTTCATCAGTCCGGCAGAATTCCAGTTCAATCTTCATCATCTTTAACCAACTCTCGAATGTAGTGATACCTGATCCCAATATGCTTGCTCCTGCCATGAAATACTAGATTCTTGGCTAATGCTATAGCCGACTTGTTGTCACACATAATCTGCGTGGGGCCCTCTTGCTTATGTTTCAGGTCTTCTAATATTCGTCGAAGCCAAACTGCTTGACAAGCTGCGGTAGTTAGTGCAATGTACTCCGCTTCAGCTGTAGAGAGAGCAACAACCTATTGCTTCTTCGATGACCATGAAACTACTCCATCTCCTAGATAAAGAGCTTAACCTGATGTACTCTTCCGAGTTTCCACATCACCGGCCCAATCACTGTCTGTATAACCTGTCAGCTCCCATAATCACTAGTACCACTGATATATCGGAGTATACGCTTTGCTGCTAGCAAGTGCGACTGCTGCGGTTGCTCCATGAACCTACTGATAAGTCCAACTTCGTACACAATATATGGTCTAGTTGAAGTCACGTATCGCAGACTTCCAACTATACTCTTGAAGTAAGTGGGATTCACAAGCTCTCCAGTACCTTCTTTCATCATCTCCATTCTCTCCGCAACTGGTATTCAGACCGCCTTCATTCCCTCGAACTTAAATCTCTTCAAAATATCTTTGGCGTACTTCTTTTATGAAATGAAGATTCCACTATCCGCCTGCTCAACCTCGATGCCTAAAAAGTAAGACATCAGTCCCATGTCAGTCATCCCGAACTGACGAGTCATCGCTTCTCTGAACTCGATGAACATCTCCTGAGAACTTCCTGTGAATATCAAGTCATCCACATACAAGCATAATATCAGTATCTGCCCTTCAGCACTCGCCTGGGAGATAGAATGAAATGGTCGATATCGAATGTTTGAATGTATCAGTCACATCCCGGTATGAAGCTCCTTTAGCTAATACATATAAGCACATGCCAACTTGTTCCGTAACCGTGATAAATTTGTTATCGGTCAAATATCCTCATGATTTCAATATGTGAACCAAGTGGGCAAGTTGCTCGTTGGATAATCTGAGTTGCTCTTGACAAAGTTGTGGATGCATATTCATCAGTCTATACATGTATTCATTTCCAGTCTCACCTCCGGATCTTAATCTTTGTCGTTTGGGTTTCAATATCGATCTTCTTAACGTATCAAGTGCTATCCTCTTACAATGCTCGATCACCTCTTCATTCATTCTATAACAAATAACAAAATTGAAAGTATGAAATAAAAATGAGTAAACATTAATACATCAGAATATAATAAAATAGCAAACATAAACATTACAAGCAGGTAGTACTCCAAACATCAGAAGCTTGTTCACATCAGAAGCAAACATAAACATTACAAGCAGGTGCTACTCCAAATTGAAAGCAAACATGTCAGTAACTTGTTCACATCAGAAACATTACAAGCAAACATTACCAATTGTCAGTTCATTACGCAAAAAACACATGTGTTCACAAACAAAAAACTTGTTCATAACTCCAAAAAGCAGGTCCTACTCCAAATTTTTACTTGTCGAGAACTTTAAGCCAGTCCCATTTTTCATCAACAGTTTCAAACTCTACAAACATTTTGCCCAGATTCTGTTTTGTAAGATAGAAGATAGCTCGTGTCTAGAAATCCCGACCGCGCAGTTTCACTTGTTCCATATTCTTCACTGCAAGATATAATTTGCTTTCATAACTCATTTGCTCATCAGCCATCTTCTTGATTGTAAGAGCTTTGTTCAAATCGTCACTCGCTTTTGCTTTTGCAATAGAGACAGAACTACGCTTTTGTCTTTTTGAACTACAAGATTTAGGAGGAGGTGACCTACTTTCAATGGATTTCTCGGACAACACATACTTTCTAGGAGTGTGTTGACTGTCTCCGGAACCCTCCTTTGAATTACCTACGTGATCCTTTCCATTTGATTTTCTCTTTTGGAAATTTATCTCAGCTCTGGCCGAAGCAGGTGAATAACTCTTTGCACCAGGTGCAGTTCTTCCAGCGAATATAGGGTTCCAAATATCCATGTCATGCAGTTTATGCTTCAAGGCATAAGGACCAGCAACCTTATGCTTCTGCAAAATAAAACAAAGATATAAATTATAGTTCACACAATGGAAATTGGTTGACTACAAAAGGAAATATTACCTGAAAAAACTGTTGAATTCTATCACTTTGAAGCTCTATTTCCGTAGGCAATCCGTTATCAGTTAAGGCAATACCAGTCATTTGGCTCAATGTATTCCAGGCTAACCATCTTTTTTTTTCATTAAGTTTTATCCAACTCAAATTATGATCAGGTATTTTTGAAGTAAAAACAATGGGCAAAAAACGAAGCGAGTTCTGGATCAACGATATCTTCTCAGGGACAGGGTGTTGTTTCTCTTCCATGTCGCTCTGCGAGACGGGCTTTGCTTGTGGTTCCTGTGACCCTTTCCACGGAGACCCCTGTTTTTCTTTCCAGCAGATGTGAGCCCACGGAGCTCTCTGTGCTTGTGGACAGGGTTACAGATCCAGTTGATCCTTGGGTCATTACGGATGGCGTTGTGAGCAGCATCAACCAATATCACCTCAAAATATTTGTAGGTCGAGTCCTCGTTAATCCAGTACGAGTTCAACACCTTCAAACCGCCCAAACTTCCTTCCAGCGCGCTCTTCAGCCACAGATCTCTTGCTACGCTGAAACTTCAGCTGTGTAACTCCCTCATTTGTTGGCTTACCATACACAATACCCTTCGGAACTGGCCTCTTCCGCCCACCACGGCGGACACGAACACGATATATGACATACCCCTGCTTTGCCTTGTAGCCGAGCCTGCGAGCCTTATCAGGGCGAGTAGGTCTGGTGAGTCGGACAATGGAAGGATGCTGACGATACTCCCAACACCTCACCCTCTACAAAAAACCTCATCACATCCGACTGCTTCTTCCTCCATAGCTCACTCACGTACTTGTACGCCCCCATGGTAGCTTCATTTGAGCACTCGACAAAGGTCGAAGTCGGAGGTCCAGGCTAACCATCTGCCACGACATTGGTTGTAATGGATGATGACTTGTTTTTGTATCATAGGTTTTTTCGATCTTTCATTATAAACCTCAACAACTTTCTCCCAAGTGTGAGCAATAGGGACCCCAGGCTTCATACATTCAAGCACAACTTCCACTACCCTTCTACTTTCTTCAGGACCCCACCACATATGCATATCTAATGTATTATAAAACTAACAGCAGTGACTTCCAGAAACTGTTTCAGAAACAAAGCACATCATCACATTGCAAAACAAAAACAATAAGTAGCAACATACCTGATCCAGTAGCAATTTGAAACAAGTTTTATCCCAAAAAACAGACAACCACCCTCTGACCTATGCAAAGAAGAACTTCAGATTAGAGATATATATTAAGGAAAACAGAGGCGTCCCTTCCCAAGCATAAATGCGGTAGATATGCAATAAACATGGTAGATGAGATGTGTAATCGCTTGACAGAGAAACTTATTTTGTGTTGCGGCGTGATGGGCACCCGATTTACTTGAATGTAAAGCTGCAAGCCGCCGTCAACGATTTCACAGATCTTTGTTTTTCAAACCCCAGATAATGCTTTGGCTACATTTTACATCCTTTTATACCTGTCGCTGACGAGGATGACGGATTGGGTGAGAGTCCATTCGGGAATCACCAAGGATCGGCGCTGGCGTCGTTATCTTCACTGCCCTTTTGTCCCTCTGCTTGGCCGTTTCCCCTCTTCAATGCGGAGAGTCCATTGGGCTTTGATCTTCGTACGATTGTTTTATCTCAAACCAATATTTGATAAAACAACACCATTTTACTACATTTGGATCATTCTCAAGACTGCGTTGACTTTTTTACTGTTGCATCCGGCATGTTCTTTTTTACAGGCTGGATTGGGCTGATCAAGGCATGGGTTTGGGCCCATTGGACTTGCTTTTATTTGTTTTATTCATATTATTTTATTACCTCAAAACTGTTTATATAATACAGTTTCAAAAAAAAGAAACAGTTTATATAATCAAATGAATGATTTGTAGTTGTACTTTCACTGTTTCACCTATTTGAAATTGTTTTATGGTAAAAAAAAAAGAAAATATTTTTCAATTTCAGTTAAATTAAGTAAAATAAAGTTCGGTACAGTAAAATAAAATAAAATAAAGTTCAGCACAATTAAATTAAATTAAATTAAATTAAAAAAAATTCAGCTCTATCAAACAGCACCTTAATGTTGTCTAGTCAGGTTACATGTTCCTTTTTTCCGTCTGGTATTGATTTTAGTTTTATGGTGTCTCAGTTCTGTTTAGTTTTGTAGTGAGGGTTTGTTTTCTGCTTTTGAGGAGGCAACTTGATTTTTATGTTGCCCAACCGGTTGGATGAGGTTTTTGTAGTGTCATGCCCTTTTTGAATGAAATCACCTTTTATTCAAAAAAAAAAAAGAGAAGAAAATGAGGAAATTTTCCAATATACTCAAAATTAGAAAATTGGCTTCCTTTTCTACTCAATCTCTCATATTGGTTTTCTTTTTTACTTACTTTTCTAAGATGTTATTGCCAACGGCGTCTTATGTCTAAAACGCTTTTGCCAACAGCGCCTTAGGCCTTTTGTTTCTTTTCCGCATGAGAATTGCCGAGTCTGCAAAATATAGTCAGATAAGCCTAAAACGCTGTTAAAAACAGTGTCTTATGTCAATATAATCTTCAATCCAAATTTCAATTTCAACGGGGTTCATCGTTTCGATTTTTCTCTCCAGTGACGATATCGATGGGGTTTTGGTCTTCGGAATTCGGCTATGATATGCTGACTTCGAAATGCGGCTACGACGATGGTTAAGGTTCGTTGCGCGGTTCAAGGCGACAGTAAATTTTTTTTTTGTCCCCTCAGGATTCGACACGCGACCGCTTGGACATCGAAGGTTTTATGTCTTAACAAGAGTAAAGGTATGGTTGGATGGTTGATTCCCTGTTGTTTGATTTTAATTGCAGTTTTACTCAGCGGTTGATTTTAGTAGTTTTCAAATTTGTCATTCGCTCACTCACTCGCATGTTAAATTGGTCGGCCACGGTTATTCTAACTTAATGTGTTGTTCTAATCTCGTTTTAGGCTTATGTGGCTATATTTTGCAGACTCGCCTGTTTGCTCAAAAGAGAGACTATGACTAAAATGATGTTGGCAACAACATGTTAAAAAAGTGAGTAAAAAAAGAAACTATTCTAAGAGATCAAGTAGAAAGGAAAGCCAATTTTCAAATTTGAGTATATTCGGAATTTTCTTTTTTTTGAAGAAAATGATAGTAGAAAAATAGTGGGACATTCAATCATGGAAACATTTATCTTTTGATACTTCAACTGTCATTAAAACGACGCCGTGACATGCGTCTTCCTCGCAAGCTTTACCAACTCGACAGGAAGAAAAATAACAATCATCGAAGTCACGTATCTATCAATCAGCTGCAAATCCCAAACCCTAATTCATCATCGGAACCCTATAGCAAGAGTAAGAAGAATCGTTCCATCTCCAGCTTCCTTGAGCACAAAATCAAAATGGAAACCCTAATCCGATCAATTCCAGACCTCCCCCTCTTCTTCTCCTTCTTCCTTTTCATCTACTTAACAGCTCAATTGGTCGTCTTCCGCCACTGGACCCCCAACCTCCGCGGCATCGCTTCCAGCTGCTTCATCTCCCTCTCGCACGGCACTCCCGCAGTCTTCCTCTCCGCTTACGCTCTCCTCACCCATCCCAATCGCGGATTCGGATCGCCCAACACCTCGCTGCAGAACCGCGTCCTTGATTTCAGCATCGCTTACTTCCTTATGGACTTAGTCCACTACCTCATCTTCAACCCTAGTGACGTGCTCTTCATCGCCCACCATCTCGCAACGCTCTTCGTCTTCGGCACCTGTCGGTACGTCGTGTTTCACGGAGCTTATGCCATTTTGGTGCTGCTGATTCTTGCCGAGGTGACTAGCTTGTGCCAGAATGTGTGGACGCTTTCGGTGGCTTTGAAGCAGGAGTCTGCTAAAGCGGCTAAAGTGTATGAAATTTTGTCTCCGCCTTTTTATGCCTTTTATTCTATTGTTAGAGGATTTGCTGGACCCTGGTTTGTGTATGAGATGGGTATGTTTTATGCGGCTGGGGTGAGTGAGCATTCCATTCCTAGGTGGATTTGGGTGTCCTGGATTGTTGTGGTTGTGTCTGCTTTGTGCGTTAGCATACTCTGGATTGTCAATCTATGGGTTGAATTGTTTAGGGAAAGAAGCAGCAAGTTGGGGAAGAAAGTTGAATAAAGATCATAGCTTGTTGTGAGACTTTGTAAAACTTTCCCTTCATTATTATGTTAAATTATGGAATCGATCATTCCACGACGTTTCCTTTTTTCAATGCCAAAGTTTCATATCCGAGATACTGGATTCAGCATGTTCTTATGTTGTCGCTGAATACTCTTTTTTCTTCTTTCATTCCATTTTATCTATTGACGTAGCTTGTGTTTCCTTACATGTGACCTCATTTTTAAATTTTTTAATTTGCTTGGAACTTTACATTTCTGTAACTGTAACGATAAGAAGTGTTGCATGTTGCCTACATGAGGAAAGCTGGTAATCTTGTTTCATTTTTTCCATTGAAATATATATGGTCATCTTTAATTCCTTCTTGTCACCCTGCAGATTTTTAAATGATCAGTTCATGGGAGTTAAGCATATACCTTGTACCCTTAATTTGTAAATGAAGCGTTCAACTGATTTCTTTCCTTATAGTGACGATTTCATTAGTCTGCGATAGTTTATGTTGCGGTTTATAATCTTGCTACTATTAGCTATTGGGATGCTAACAGTTCTTGGTTCAGGTTGGTGCTGATTAGTAAACTGTAACAAGACAGGGAATAAGAACTGATACGAAATAATGATCATCAACAAAATAAGCTGCTATCATATATTTCAACTATTTCCTCAATGTCATAAGTTTGTGTGCTTTCTTCAAGGTATGGTAATGTTTTTGCACAAGCAATTTATTGTTTATCCTTATTTCAGCATCCTTTGTTCTTCTTATATTCATGCTGGTGACCGATGGTTATCAACTGTAGAATTTGTAAGTCTTTGCATTGATGATGATCTGTCTTAGACCTCCGATTGGTGATACAATCATCAGAATAACACCAAGTATTATGCAAATCTGAAATAGATATCCTTTGATTGTTAGACTTTGATAATGTTTTGTATGTACTGAAGATGATTAAAATGTTGGAACATACCCAATTGGCAAACCAAGATAAGCCGAATCGTTTAGGTTTGTAGATTGCTAGCCACATAATGCAAGGGAGCTTAGGAAACAATGAAGGTAATGTTAGCATTGAATGCATACTGTCTAAAAATATGCTGATAACCTTGGCAATAGATTTTCTTTACTGCAAGACGTGTAGTGCTCAGAAGCTGTAACTTACAAAGTACGTTGTGGGGGCGAATGCAAAGCCTCCGAAGAATCCCAGAAGGCCACCAAAGAAAGGGAATGTTATGGCAACAAACATTGTGAAAGCTGCAACATTGAAAATAACAAATGAATTCCTGAAGCAATAAATTACAAACCTCAGCTTTTGAAGGAGTGTGAAGATTGAAGCTGCATTACCAACATAGAGATTCCTCACAACAAATCGAAGAATCAGAGAGGGTGGAAAATTGAGCTTCTTCACCAGCACCGTCTCCATCATGTCAAACACAGGCATGGCATACAACTGCAGTTGGATCATAAGAAAGAGAGAGTGCCAAATAACAATTTATGTGAAGAGAACTGAGGACTTGCTGCAACATGAGCTGAGATTGTTACCTGATAGCTTCCAATAACATGGACAACAACAAAACCATTTGCCATCACAATAAGCCAGGTTGGTTTCTCCAAGGATAGTAAGATGTTGTCCTCGACGTCATTACCAAAGATTCTGTAACCAACGAAAGCAACAGGGAAGTAACACAATGCAACTATGATATATGCAAACAGCACTCCTTTCCACATAGGCTTCTTGGATGGCTTCCCAGGTGTTGAAGGGATTGTCGCCTGAATTTCTAGTACCACATTGTGCCCTGCATACGCAAACGCCACATCTCCTAATGCACTGAAGAATCCGAAAACTTGCCCCGCAGAAGTCTTGGCTTTATAGTGGTAATTCACATCCTTCTCTACTCCTTTGCTCAGAGAAGCAGTCCATGCTATAGTCGAGTAACTACAGGCAGTGGGCAGGTTCAAACATAAAAATTTGTTCATGTTCTCAGACTATTGTTTCCTATGTCTGTGTCAATTTTTACTAATATCTCTACCAGTTTTTTTCTCTGCCAATTTTTACTTTTTTTCGGTTGCAATAAATATTAGGTGAGCTAATGCTTTGTCTGTCTGCTATTCTGCAGAAAGGTGCTTTCGACAGATCAATAAGATATTCTTTCACTTCTTCTCCCTATATATGTATGTATTTGGCGAAGTAGTGTACCTCAGAGACATGACAGCTGCTGCCAAGGATACACCAGAGATGGAGTTGAAGTTTGGTAAGTGGGAGAGCACAAAATGAACCGAGGCAAAAATCATGATGAAATAAGTAGTATTGATATGTTTGCAGTCTTTGCAAACCAAGATGTGTATCTTTTCAAGGGATTTTCCTCCAGTGACCATATAAACTATATCAACGCCAACTTCAACAATGAGCTGTTGGGGCACTACAATCCAGAGTCCAAGTTTTTCACCAAAGGCATGCTGACCAAGCTCGTGGTATCTATCGAACCTTTTTCCTGGAACCATCTCATGCATCTCTACCATTTGCCATAGTGTGTATAGTGTGATGATCCATGACAGGATTAGAACCACAGTTCCTGGTCCCCTATGATAGTGGAAGCATGTTGAATTATGGACACACAAATGAGAATTATTCGAGTGAGCTCAAAAATATTTTTCGTATTGAAAAATAGCTGGAGTGATTCTATACCATCCAAGTGCGGCCATGGCATAGGGTAGGCTCAAGACACCAGCTCCAACCATGGCAGTTACATTGTGAAAAGCTGAGTACCACCATTTTGCGTTCCTTGAACCAGTAATGGGGAGCCAGTCGTCGATGGCCTTCTGTCTCTTCTCTTCCGCTGTCTGTAATAAAGGTAAATAACTTGTTATCAATCTGAAGTGTTCCATCAAAAAATAATAATGTAATGAATCTGAAAAAATTAAATTCAAGAGTTATTTACAAGTTCTCCCTTTGTTGTCGGATCTATGGTCTTATTATCAGCCACGGCCGACTGATCCACTGAAGCTTCAGATTGCATGGTTACTTATTCAGATAGCTGAAAATAGAAGGATTAAGAAAATAAAGAGCTATATCAGCTACCCAGGCTGCAGGAAATATCGAAATTGTTACTTGACACTATTGCAAATAATTGGACCTATAAGGAGAATTTCCGAAAAGGACAATCACTTACCAGAGGATGGCTTGTTTTCCTTGTTATTAGAGCAACTGACAGTATTATATCTTTGCCTATGGTGTAACGCTGCCTGTGACTAGAATCCACCCAGGCCTGCAATTCTGCACTGTGGACAAACAGATGGGTTAAAGAATGACAACTGGAGATGCAACTATTCAAGGTATTTTGACTTTCATTTCTGAGCCTTTTATATGTTAAAGTCGGCCAAAGCTTTGTTCGATGACTTTTACTTCATTTCCATATTAGTAATAGTAAGTAGATTGTTAAGACATGGTTGTTTCTATTTGCTACATTGTCTTTGATGAATGTGAAAAGGATGCCCAGATGACTGTAAAATTCATTTCCATATTGCAAGTAGTTTGTTAAGACATTGTTGTTTCCATATTGCAAGTAGTTTGTTAAGACATTGTTGTTTCCATTTGTGCAACACTTTCTTCGTTTAATAAGAAGGATGCCCTCTGACACGCTCCACACAGGTCAGAAATTTGTTACTGGACAAATATTTGATACCTAATCAGGAACCAACTATTTGCTCTATTGTTCTCGTGTCTTTGAATCCCTGGATCTTTCTTGTCTGGTGACTATGCATCCCCTAAAACAAATTTTAGGATCTAGGTTACATTTTTGATTTTCCAAACAAATATTAGTCTAGATATATTTGTGAAGTAGTACTTTTGGGGTTTAGGGTGGACTATGACGGTTCTTTGGCCGATACCTATAAATGTCGAGTAGGCTGACCTGTTTTTCAGAACTAGTGGTGGCAGTCTTGAACCAAGAGAAGGCGACCAGACACCTGGTGACTCACGAGACGAGAGCTTATTTCTACAGGAATGGCTAGCCACATGACAAGTTAACTGATTCTAACATCTACAGTCATCGCAAATGCTTTTCTTTTAGTCTGAAAAATATTTGAAACCCAGTGAACTTGCAGGCTGAACCAACTTGAGACTTCAAGCTAGCTCTCATCTCGTGACACTGTTAAGTACTGAAGTTTATTCGAGTGCTGAATCAACATAACCAGTAAGAAACTTCTTTCTGGTTTCCTTTCTGTAGTTTACAATTTTAGATTTCTCGTTATAGTTTAAAAGCTGGTTGAGCTTTATTTAAGATCATTCAATCGACTCCAATTTCACTGTCTACTGCTACTCTGTATACAAGATGGATCACAGCTTATCTACATCCCACATCAAACTGAAGCAGGAATTAAAGTAAAAAACAATTTCAGGAAATCCAAGAAAGTGCTTCCTAGATTCACTCAGCACTTTCTAATTTCTACAGAGAATACTAGAAAATAAATCCCGTCCATGTTTTAGGTTGTTATTGATGTAAGAGTAAATCTTGATGGATTATGTTTGATCTTAGTGACCATATCTGAGGGAAACTGAATCAATTTCACTTTTGTTGTGAAGCGTTGCTTGAAGAGTGATGACCTGAAGATTTGAGTCAAGATAGGACGTGCCGAGGGAATGGTGCAGTTCAAAATTTGTGGTGGATGAATTCGTGGAGGCTGGAGAAGAAGATCTACACAATCTGTCTTGTGTTGTAGCCCAGGAGCCACAAAGGGAGGTTGAAATCCATCTATCCTTCGATCTACACAATGCGATTGTTCATTTTAGTATTGGTCTGCGTGTTTGTTTGTTTGTGTCTGCCTGGAATGAATACTTAGTGATTATAGTGTATTGGTTGATCTAGGCCACCTGCCTAGGCAAAAGGATTTGAGGGATTTAGCCCAAACCTTTTAAGCAGTGGTGTTCATACTTTTTTCAGTATTGGTCTGAGTTTAGTTTGCGAGAAACTGAGTTAATCTTGACACAATTGAAGTTTAATCTGTAAGTTCTTATTGAATATTGAACAGAACAAATAGTGTTTTATGCGGTTTGTATTGGGTTGAGTGAGTCTGAAAAATATTAGACGGGGTAAGAATAAACAGACTAATGATGGTTTTGTTCCTCGATCTCTCTAAAGATTATAATTTCACTTTGTGTACTAAATGGTAATGCATACATTGCCAAGAACGAAGTCCTAAATGTATATAAAAATTACAAATTAGTATTATCTGATACTAAAATGGCTACAATAGTTTATCAAAAAAAAAAAGTATACAATAGAATTAGTCCTATTAAAACATTATGCAAACTACTAAACCCTTTGTAGACAAGGATAAGATAAATATTTTTAATTGACAACTGGGGTTAAGCCGCATAAGTTACCTGGGTAGCCAACATGACTTGCTTGATAATGTCGACTTACCAAGTTCATTTTTTTTTTGATTGGGAGTTCATTTTAGAGTATAATACATGCCGAGGATAATACTAACATGTCACTTGGACATAATAAACAATCGACAAGAACACTTAGGATTTCCAGTCGACAATTTTAATGAGCTATAGAACTTCCAAAACACGTTATTTATGAGTTCCAAGCTCACATAATGGGGTTTTTATTTAGAGATTGTTTTTTGACATCAACATGCCTTCAACGGGAGTCCATCAGCTATGTTGGGATAACTCCTATGCTCGAGAACCTTCGGATACTAGGCATAAATCTGGACATAAATTCAAAACATGGCCAAAATCTTTAACAGTTCGAAGATGGGAACAAAATCATGCTTAAAACAACTCATAAGTCATAGCCCAGCTGCGTTGCTTGCTTATTCAAAATATTATGACTACCAAGACCCCAAGTTATCAAGTCCTGAAGGCATAAATGCCACCTGAGCGAAAGCCAAAAGCTCCAAAGTTGCTCACTTGGTTGAAGCCATATGGCTGATCAAGTCGATAACACGGGAACTGTAACAAGAGCAAGTATATAAAATCATTAGCTAATAAAGTTGGAACAGCAGTCAAGGCATATAATGTGGAGATGTTATCGGACAGTTACCTGTAGCCCCATTCGTTATCATACCAAGACACAAGCTTCACAAAGTTACCGTTCAATGCAATTCCAGCCTTGGCATCAAAGATGCTGGACCTGCTGTCACCAAGGAAGTCAGTGGATACAACATCATCCTCCGTGTACCCAAGAATACCCTTCAAAGCACCCTCAGATTCCTCCCTGATTGGCGAAGGACGTGAAGTTAGCAAGCCAAAGTAAAGAAGAAAAACATTTTAAAATGAGTCTATTATTACTTGATGGCAGCTTTGATTTCGTCATAAGTGGCTGACTTCTCCAGTCTCACGGTAAGGTCAACGACTGAGACATCCACAGTGGGTACACGGAAGGCCATTCCGGTTAGCTTACCATTCAAGGCAGGCAAGACCTTTCCAACTGCCTGTAAAGTTTAAGAGATGAACCTTGTTTGTTAAGATAGTCTGTTTTGAAACGAGAGAAATTTATCAAATTATATAAGATAGTCTGTTTTGAAATACCTTGGCAGCTCCAGTAGAGCTGGGAATGATGTTGAAGGAAGCAGCTCTTCCACCTCTCCAGTCCTTCATGGATGGTCCATCCACAGTTTTTTGGGTGGCTGCCCGGAATAAATAAAATCAGTAAAACAACAATTTGATAACGCTATTTCTGCAAGGGAAACAATAACATCGAGTTTCTGCTTACCAGTCATGGCATGGACAGTGGTCATCAACCCCTCGACGATTCCGAATCTGTCATTAATAACCTATAGAAATAACAACGAAGAAACATAATGACAACAAAGCACTTGATATAGCATTTACCTAGTCGGACGTAAAAAGTGACTAGATGCAGTACCTTAGCCAATGGGGCAAGGCAGTTGGTCGTGCAGCTAGCATTGGAAACAATATCAATGTCAGAAGTATATTCCTTCTCGTTGACACCAACAACAAACATGGGTGCGTTTCCACTTGGAGCAGAGATAACAACCTTCTTGGCACCACCCTGTAACAGTGTCAATTCCGGTGTCAGATTTGACTTCTTAAACCAATATGCACTAAGCATCAAATCAAATAAAGCTTGCATCTATGAAGTGTAAAATATGGATTTTGTTCAGGGCGAGGCACCTTCAAATGGGCAGCGGCTTTGTCCTTGTCAGTGAAGACACCAGTAGACTCAACAACATACTCAGCTCCAACCTCGCCCCATGGGATCTCTTCTGGGTTCCTAAGGAACACATACACACAGAAATGAATAATAAACCCTTAAGGCCTTAAGGAGGCTACCCACGAATACAAATGAGAAATAAAAATCGTCCACTCAACCAACTGGAAAAGAACATTACCTGTGACCGAAGACTGTGACGGGCTTGTCAGCGAAAAGAAGAGTGTTCGCATCCTTGACCTTAACTTCATGGTGTTTCCATTGTCCATGAGTACTGTCATACTTGAACATGTAGGTCTACACACATGGCAAAACAAACGACACAAAAGCCAAGTCAGATCTTCTCCATTACACTTAGCAGCAAACGCGCCAAGTCAGATCAATCAACAACAACTATCACCTCTCAAAATCTAAATCCTCTCACACAGACAACCGAGTTCAAACCCAAATCTACAAACTGTACAACCAGTTAAACCAAGTAACAACCGACAACGGGCGCCTAACTAGCAATCAGATAACGACAGTTGGTCAAACAGCAGATGTATCCGTGCACAATAATACTAAGTAAGAACTATAGCCCTAAGCAGCACTCATTCACACTGATCAGAAAACCAAATTCATAATTTTCAGTTAAAGAATAAAGAAGGAACAAAAATGGTTAAATACCATGTAGTCAGTGTTGATGAATGGATCATTAACAGCGACAAGCTCGATGTCATCTCTCTGAAGAGCCACTCTGGCCACCAAACGACCGATCCTTCCGAAACCTACACATCAAAAATCACACAAACAGATCAGTACAACTCAGATCAGAAAAAAAAAGAATTAATTACAAATACAAAAAAGAGAGTAACATACCGTTAATACCGATCTTGATCTTGGCCATGATGAAACTGAGAAAAGGATGAAACTATGATCGATTAGGGCAAATGGGGAAGCACTGGAATCTGAGGATGATAAGATTTTATAAAGGACGAAAAAATAATACAAGAGGCGTTAAGAACAATGGGTTCGATTTTCTATCCAAAAAAAAGAACTATGGGTTCGAAGTGGAAATATGCGAAACATGGAGGGTGGATTTGTTAAGATCGATGTCTACGAGGTTGATCTGACCGTTGATTTAGATAGTTTTGAAAAAATCGATATTCACAGGGATTTTTTTTGGTCTTTTAGTATTCAATGTGACACCACTTCGAGAATTACGGGAGCCTCATTGGATCGTTTTATTCCAATGGGCCATAAAAAGCAAGGGAAAGTTATGATTAGCGACGAACATGACGGGTTTTAGCGACCAATAGAAGCCTAGGTTTGAATGTTAGAATGAATTTGACAAACTACAAAAACTGAAAATGTTGGAGTGAAGAAGAGTTGATGATTTTTGAAGATCTAGAAGTCCAATGATGACATGAATTCATGTTCATAGTGACTCTAGGATATTGAACATGTATATGCATGTAAAGAAAGTCAAGTAACTATAATTCAATTTGAACTTTTTTTCTTATATATTTAAAAGTTCATGTATCAGTCTTATCGCCCAAAATCACCTGACCACAACTTATTGATATGTATTTATATACATTATAATGTAAGGGTTGATATTTGTTAAATGTACAACTGACGAGTAATATGCGTGTTCATAGGTGGCAAAATAATGGGTGAATAGTTTCTTAAAACTTTGTGACACCCCCAATGAAGAAAGTATTTCATGATTTGTTTCATGCTACTCATATAGACTTTTTGCGCAGGAAACAAGTTATTTAGATATTGATCCTGTACAAATTCGCATCTCTACTAAAAATATGAAATTGGTATAATAGACAAATCTATTTTTTTTAATATCTATTATCTAACATTGTATTCTTATATTGATGTAGATTCAAACGAAGAAGATTACTTCCCATTTAAAAGAGATCAGATTCAACATAACTATGATATTCACCCTTCTCAAGTAACTCAAGCAACATCACAAATGACTCCGATGCGAAGAAAGTCTTCACACCCTAAAAAGACAACCCAAGTTTTACACAGGAATATAGATATGTTGTCCATTTGTCGATCTAATTTAACATAATCATATTTTTTGGTTTGCACCGATGATCACTTATGCTACATGTTATCATCGTGTAACTTTAGAAACTTTTATTACATGGTCTTATCACATATGTTTGATGCATGTTGATGTGTTGTAAGTAAATATTTGATATGGACAGGGCTTGTATGTTCATTGTTTGTTTGCAGGTTGTTTTAGATTTGGGTTTAGTGGCAGTACTAAACTATTGACAACTATTTGAAGTGAAATCAACTAAGCGTTGTTGCATACAACACTTTACTCGGTTTCCACTTCGCAAGTAGTTTCATAAAAAGTGCCTTTACTTGAAGCATTTTCCCTTAAGACGCTTTCTTCAGGAGCGCCTTTGTCCCGCGTCAACTATGATCCATTGAGCGACTACTCTCTATTAATTTTCATTAAGGCACTCTTAAGAAAATCGCTTTGTACTTGAACCGCCTTTTTAAAGCGGCTACTCTCTATTAACTTACCCTGTGCCCACTTAGGTCCACTTGAGGACCTCTTAGCTATTGAGGTTGAATGAGGCGCTTTTCGAAAGAGTCGTTGTTTGTAATATTTTTCGGAAGACACTAGATGCTAACTGTATCAAAAATAATCTACATATGGATGACTAGGTGTTACGCACTTCTTGAAACAATGTGTTTAATGTGAAACACGCTTATGAAGAAAGATTCGGTATAAAAGGCATATTTTTGTAAAAGATACTAACATTTGCTCATTTGGACCGATGAAATTAAATATCGTTTATAGTTAATTTCTAAATGAAGAATTATAAATTATTAACGAATTATAAATTAATTTTAACAAACTTTATAATTTACACCAAAAATATGCTTATTCAATTACAATACGCGCTTCTATCGGTAGCATGAATTCAAAACTCAGGGAGAAGAGAAGAAGAAGAAGTGATCGACCGAGGAGAGACTCGTCTATACCGGGAATGCGGTGGTCGAAAAGGCGATGGAGAGGGACAAGGAGAGAGAGATGGAGTTGGAAAGCGCCATGTACACCAACTGTTTCTTGTTAGGGCTTGATCCATCGGTCATCGGGATCGGCGTCTTCAACGGCATTCCTAGGGTTGGCTTATTTCGTCATTCCAATCCCAAATTGGGAGAGCATCTTCTCCATTTCCTCTTATCTTCCATTCGAGGTCCAGCTCAATCCCCTAAGGTTCGTGCACATTTCAACTTTTCTGTGCATAAATGTGCTGAAGGGTTTTTGCGTATCGTCATCTTATTGATTGGTTAAATGTAGGATTTTGATAGCGTTTGGCCTATCTGTGATGCTGGACAGTCCAAGGATTTTCGCAAGGTGACATGGAAAGCAACATTGATTTTCCTTTTTTATGTGTCAGCAAGTTGCTGTTTTTGATATTGAGTTTGGTGGTGATTGTTCTACGTTGAATTGATTTGGTTTAGGTTGTGCTAGGAGTTATAAGTGAGTTGGAGGAACAAGGAGCGATTACAAAGTGTAGCGCCAGGGTGTCTGCATTGGCTAATTGTTGCGGGATAAGGTCCGGTTCTTATGCTGGATGATACATTAGGCTTTTGTTTTGATTTTACTCTTAGTGCAAGGAGATATTCAAATTAATATAGTTGAGAGATAAATGCTATCAGCGTGCAGTTACTAGTGAGTTGTGTAGATATTAATGTTAATTAGCCTACATTAGTTATCATTTGATTATATTGTGTCTGCAGCTTTGTATTTTTGGGCATGCACAAGCAGTTGATGTAGCTACAATGTTTTTTAGCTAACTGCAGATTTGTTGACCTTTTGTGGCAACTTTCCGTGCATGCATTGAGAGAGGTCCACCGCAGAACCTTGGTGTCTGATGTTGCCTTAAATCCTCTACCAGCATTACTGACCGATCAGGAAATTTCACATGCATCCGCCTTACTTCCTGTTGTAAAGGTAATAATATTGCCTTAACGTGTTTGTGTTAGCACAGAGAACGATGTTCCCTCCACTTTTTAATTTTACCTGCCCACTTTTGATAGGCTAAAATAGCACTGGAAAGGCAGAGGTTTCTGAATAATGTTGAGTCGGCTGTTCAAAGACAAGCCAAGTGGTCAAGCTTGGCTCACGAAATGACTTCTGAGTTCCGCAGTCTCTGTGCTGAAGAGGTGATAGACTAAGTCCACTCTTCAGTTCGATACATTTTCAGCATGAAGCTTCATCAATTTGTAATTCCCACTCCTAGGCTTATTTGCAGCTGGAGCTGGAAAAGATGCAAGACATGATTAATGAAATACAGCCGGAGGAGAGTTTATCAGATGACCTCCTCTCAGGTTCAAGCCAGGGTTGTCAGATGGTGGGGAAGGCCACTCGCATGTGGGAATCAATATTATCACATACGAGTAAGTGTAAAAATAATGATGCTTTTTGGAATCCTTGGGATCATGGCTATGTCTATTGTTAAAGTTTAGCTATTTTTTTCTCATCAACCAAGCAGATATAGTTAGTTTGGCCACATAGTGTCTAAGCTTGCCATTCCTTGCTTTGTAGATCTATATGAAGTTCTATCTTCAGGGCCCATTGAGGACTTGATAGCCCATCGAGAACATAGGTTAGTAGTGATTCCAGAGTATCAGGTTATGTTAGGTTGTCTTCTTTCTGAGTACACTTCATATCTTTTCCAGATATCGTATATGTGGATCATCCTTGCTTGCAGCTTTGGATCAAAGTTCTCAAGTTCCTGCTCCAGACGTTTTTTCCTCCCAATATTCCAGAGATACTGCAGTGCTAGATGACAGGAACTCAAAGGATGGATCTCATACTATTATAAATTGGGGAATAGATAAGGGACCGTACTCATCATCACCATCAAGGATGGATAGGCGATATTTTCAAAAGAACGACAGAAATAAAAGACTTTTCCCAGTTGTTGATATAGCTTACGTTTTTCGGCGTTGGACACATGCTTTGGAAGGCATACAGAGACAATCACATCTTTTGGTATGCTGGTTGCTGGGGCTTTATGCTGTTTTTGGCTTGATGATTCAGAAAACAATCCGAGTTTGTGTGTACTAAATTTAATTATACACTTTACTGACATATTAAAGATAGAAGTTTCTTACAACTGCGAGGTTGAATCTGTCAATGGCTTTTTCAAACTGTAAAATAATGAGCTGTTATTTTATGTTTCGCCATATAAATAGGCAGCGTTGAGAACAAACCCCTTATGTCTATATTTTTTATTTGTAGGCAAAAGCTAACAATGGAGAGGGTCCTGAGCTTTTACGGCGTTCATATTACAATAGTTGCAGTGACCATACAACCTTCTTATATGCTACTTGCGCAGATCATGAACAGCACTTAAATAATTTTGAGGTTAATCGAATGCCTGCACTGCTGTTTCTTTCTGTTGTCAGTTTCTTTTTTCTTTTTTTTTGCTTGAGACTTGTGAAACCTTTTTGAGAAGTTGCCAGATGTGTGTTCTATAGGACATTAAACTTGAACTGCATTAAGTTACCGTCTCTCAAGGTGTTTTATAAGGTTTGTCCAATCTTATGGTACATGATAAATTATATGGACTACAAGGGGCCTCACTCCGAATTCTGAGTGCATATTGTATCACATTTTTTTATTGGATCATGAACTTTTTAGTGTCACCTCATGCCCCAGTATGATCCTGAGATCAATGTTTTGGTTTAGTATTATTCTAGTTGGATCTTTTGATTGTGTTGAACTCCTTTTTTTGTCTTATAAATTTATTTACGTATCCACTAGTTGAAATTTATATCGTATTAGTTTCTTTCATGTGTGGTTAGACTTCTCACATTTGTGATCATGCCTGTATATGATGGTATTACCATTTATTGACGTGCTAAAGTATAATTTCTGGCTGCCCAGGTGCTCATCCACCATCTGATAAATCTCAGTTCGGAGATACAAAAGTCTGTGAGAGACTGTACAGAACAAGTTCACACAGTTACCTCTACTTTGTATCCGTTGACAAGATCTAGCTGTGGATCAGTTTCGCCAATGCAAGCTACTAGCAGTGTAAATAATGTGTTTTTACTTTTATGATCTGTAATCTGAGATTTCACTAAGTCGATTTCTTATTTTTCTAATATCCTTTTGAATTTACAGGAAATCAGTGATACTGATGTTACTGAAGTGACCCCAATGTCATCCCCGGGGAAGGTGTCAGTCAACCCGCCTACTTTGAAACTTCCACCATTATTTAGTTTGACATCAACTACTGCTGCCAAAGGTTGGTATTGTCTGAAACATTATCATCATATATACCCTAAGAGTTGTCAAAATGAAAATATTTACTATCAGACAAACCTAGGGGTGTACTTCTAGAAAGTGGTTAGAATAGAATTATTTCGACCCAGTTGATTCATGCAATCATGCTGCAAATTGACATTCAAAGAGTTTTTCATGTGATTTCAGGTAATGACAACTTTTCTGTCCGAAAATTAAAAAGATCTGTCAGAGAAGCTGCTTTGTCGAGGCTGCTAGGCAAGCTGGGATCTTCAAGGGGCAGCCAATCTGAATGCGGTTTGGAGCATTCTCTTACACCTCATTCAATTGTTCGCTACTCTCAGCCGGCAACAGAACATAGAACTATAGAAACAAAAGGTCGGCACTTGTTTGAAACTCAGTTTACAAATTCATTGCTTGAGGAACATGATGCAGATGAACTAGTTTTTGATGTAAACACGCTACGAGAGTCCAATAATTCCAGTGAGCTTCTTGAAGAGGATAGTCCCACAGCCACTGGTGCAGCTTCCACTTCTACCAAGTCATTGAGTGTCATAGAAGAACCACTGGGTGAAGTCTTTTCCCCCACCTTGTTAACAGACTCGCTTTTGCTAGATGATCTCTATGAGGATTTGCTTGGTATGTCTTCTCATACTCCACTCACTTATTTACTTGTTCAAAATTAATGCATGTGGTACATCCTTTTACCTTCAATTAGTTCCAGCATAGCATAGTTTGATAATGTAATAGGTTATGCAGTAGAGATACTTGGTTAACTTTGCCTAGCATATGCACTATAAGGTCCGCCAACATATTTTTTTTCGAAGTACAACTACTTGGAAAAAATTTGAATGAAGTCCATTTTTTATGGTTGCGAAACAAAGTAAGTGAAGTAAAAATCTTGGGTAAGCTTTTTATGCATCACAAGACTCACATATGAGAAACTGAATTTCGTCTACTTATCCTGTCAAGCTATCTTCATCTTTTTATTTCTCCAATTCCCCCAATCCCCTTTACTAAATCTTCATTACAAAGGGAAATCACAGATTCTGAGCTATTTTGATTTCTTGCAGCACCATTGTCAGAAATTGAAACTGCCATGATGGAACACTGAAGCTTCAGCTTGGCATCCATGTGTTTTGCTTTTAATTATGGGATAATCGTCAGGGTGGGGTATGCTCACTCTTCCTTCCATAATCCGATTCTATTGGCCCAGTTCTCGAATTCCCTCTTTTTTGTGATGTATAGCTGTCAGTTGTATCAAGAGAACCACAGAGGCACCGACTAAAACTTTACACGAGCAAGAGCTAATTTATGCAATGTATCGAGTTTCCTTTCTATTGTTTGCTTTTAGTTTAAGTTTTGTTTTGAATATGTCACTTTTTGGGAGATCACTTTTGCTAAAAGTGGTCTTCTTATTCTATTCAATATTAGTGTTCTGTTAGCAATGAGTTGGCTGCTGACTAGTAGCTAACTAAATGATTATTTTTGGCAATCCCTAGAGGAGACCGTGTTTGCCAAAAGGGATCTCTCAGTTGGACGAGGTACATGGTAGTCTCTCATAAGCATGCATTTTCTACTGGTACCATATTACCTAAATCTTATATTTTTATTAACCATTCTAATTGTGACGTTTTGATATCCATTTTGTTTTAGTGTAGGACCAAGTGAACCATATGAATCAATTCAAGAAGAGACGACATCAAATACTCATGAAGTCCATGATTTCCTTCAATCACAAGTTATTCGAAGTTGAGCCCCACACTGCCCCAACTCATCCATATTACAAGGTGTTCAATTCTGAAGCGCAATGCAAGTTCCTGATTTTCACTTTTGTACGTAGTTTTGATGATAGCGAGTTATTGTGTCTGTCAGATATGAATATTCATGTTACTAGGGAATCAAATAGAAATAGAAAAGATTATGACCGTTTTGCTTTAGCTTGTTAACCTGATCTGCATCAATGAGTATGGTTTGTCATACATTTGAGTCACAAAAATGGCAGATGATAATGGGTTGCCTACAAGAATAAAATGTAATCAAACTTATTTTCAGAATGTCTTTGATTCAGTGAAAACTTAATAATATATTGAGAAGCTTTCGTGTTGTAATTTTGAGCAGGACTGCAAGTCTTGAACTTTCATTTTTGTCCTTAAGAGACTTTTTACATCTATTCTTTATCTCTGCACCCTGTGTCCCAGTTATTGTGTAAGATATCAGAAAATCCAAGTTGTGAGTTGCATTTTCCTCATACTGTATCTGGTGTATTGAGGTAATCAGTTGTGTAAGTTTCTATATGACTCTTACTCATATCTACACAAAATAATCAGTCAAAGAATTACACAATCTATACAAATTGAATTATCAGGAGACAAAACAAAGAGCAACCTCAGAATAATGCAAGACCAAAAAGCTATGAATGAGCTCAATACAATCTCATCCTCTTCCTTTTCTTCTTCTTGTTCTCCTCTTATGCCTTCTCCTAACTTGCTCCCCATATCCCTCCATCCAAGGCAGCAATCGCGTCCCGCCCTCTTCAAACATCCTCAGCATCCTATCTCTAAGTCCCGTGTCCGTGACCTCACAGAATCGGCTGGACCAATCCTTGGGTTCCACTGCTCGTGTTCCTAGTCCAGGCGCCCGGTCCTTGGATCCCACATTCTCCTCTGCCTGCCAATCCGCCACATACGTCGCCACTCTCCTATAAAACTTCTCCTTAAACACCTCCCAAACTTGATACTTGTAATGGTTGATCACTATCACGTTTGGGTCCATGTTCATGTACCTTAAACCTGCTCTCACGTGAAAATGATGCACCACGTTGATCAGCGTCGTGTTTAGCGCCTCTGGCTTTACTATACTCTTGTGCCTCTCCGGGGCTCGAAGCCTACAAGTGTAACCATCCATCACGCCTCTTGGAGGAAGCTTCTTTAACCCCGATGGCCCGAAACTATGACAACTCGTCCTCAGCTCAACCACATTGCTAGCCATAGATCGATTTCCGAGCACTTGATGCAGCGTCAGTCCTGTTGGCAAGTGAAAAAACTCGTCCACGTCGATAAACCCAACCCATTTACAAACACCCCTTGCCCTCATCGCGCAATGAGCAAACCCTGCTTCCTGTGTTTTGATCCATGGCCACAAGTACTTGGAAATACGAAACCCCTCTTCCTCCAATGACTCGACGATGCTCTCGATATCGTCGTCACTATTATTATCGTATATAAACCACTTCCCTACGCCAATGCGGGCATGGTACATTACCCACTCCTTGAGAAACCGAGCCTGGTTCCTCACCATTGTGCATATGCACATCTCATGCTCCTTCCAACTCATCAGACCAACGCCAAGTCCCATTTCTAGCCTCCGCTCCGGCAGGGCCATGGAAGGGATCACTTCCCGGCCCTTGACCCGAACGGATACTTTAACATCCAACCCTTTCTTGTTCAAAACACTGAGAGGTGTCCTGCACCTCACAATCTCCTGAGCAGCTGAGATCACCTCAGATTTAAGCAAAAATCTCAGAGAGCTAAAATCCCAACCATATGCGCACTCAAGCCTAGTGGGATCAACTGCACGCTCCGGCCTTAGATTCAAGCCTTTGACAAACACCAGTGTCGTGTTGTCCCGATCAATCAATGCTTCGTACGCCACATTGTTCCACACGTGCGGCTTCTTGGGAGGAACAACAACATACCCACCATAACTACCAGCGCTGCCGCCGGCAGTGGGTTTCAAAGCGACAGTAACGGAAAAGCGACGAGGGTGGAAGAGAGGGCAGCGGAGGAAGTGGCCGTCGAGGGAGAGAGGAGGAAGCTTGAGCTGAGGATGAGAAGCATTGGGAGCCAAATAAGCACACTCTACGTCATCTTTAACGAGCAATGCCGCAACCGTCTCCGGGTATCGAAGAAAAATCAGAGCTTGATCGGGAAAGATGACGGTTTCCCGAATGGCGATCTTCGGACGCGGAGCTTGGCCGGAAACAGCCTTCATCTCCGCCGTGCGCCATATCCCAGGTACAGGATGAAAGGTCCCTGCTTGATCACAAATCCACAAAAACACACCAAAATCAAAACCGACCCATTAATCATGATCACCCTAGGAATCATATTCAACAAGAAAATCAAAAAAGTCCCAAATTTCATGAAGCAGAAAAATTAGGGCTGAGGCTGACCTGGGAAAAAGAGGCGGGAAGTGGAGAAAACAAAGCCGTAGAAGAAGACGCAGGTGGAGAGGAGGAGGAGGGTGCAGCGGGTCCAGCGAGCGCCGTCGCCGCGTCTTCCTCTACGATCTTTCATTCTGGTGCTGCTGCTGCTGCGACTCCATTTAAAAATTCAAGATTGCGATTTCAGGTGATCTTTTTGAATTGGGTTGTGATTTTGTTTGTAACATTATTTTTGCGTGAATCTGGAGTTTTGGTGATCGAAATGGTTGGCATGTTTTGGAGTGACTGATTGGTTTTAGGGAGTGGGGGAAGCAGAGGGCGTGCGTTCATGTCGGTTTTTTTTTGTTTTGGTTTATGTGGTCGTTAGTTAGAATAAACTGCCTCATTGGGTTTGGTTTCTAATTCAACTTTTTTGAATTGCTTCTTCTAACGGTACAAATTTTGATTTTTTCAAATAATGATCGTATTATTCTAGGAGTAAGGGACAAATCAATATATAAATCATTTTATTTGTTGTTCATTTAACGTTATTTGTACACAAGAGTATAGATCATGTACAAACTTATTTATTTATAAAAATTATAAATTTACACAAAAGTTGATACGTGACATATTTGTCGAAATTTCGTAATCCAACACGAAGGGGAAAAATAATCTTTAAATATTTTCATAATTAATTAATTTTAATTCAATTAATTCAAAGCATAATGTTCAGAGTTATTTGATAATGTTCAAAGTAATATGATATTGTTCAGAGTAATTTGATAATGTTCAGACTTAACATAATTTTCAGACTTGGCGTTATTTTTTCGAACAGTTATACCCTCGCATATATTATGTATTTTTAAATAAGTGCGTTTTAATTTTTTTATTTACAAAAAGTGTCCCGAATTATGATTGGTCGAGAGTGTCACGTGTCGAATTCTTAGATGATTTATAGTTTTTATATTAAAATGTGATTTTTATTTGATCCAGTCTCTTATACACAATAATTGCATCATTATTAAGTCTAATAGATAAACAATGAACTGAGAAAGGTTGTTCTTAGGGCTATTTAAAAAGTAAGGTTGGATAAGCCTAGCCTGATATAGACCGAGTTTCTTAAGATTTATGAGAGCCCAAGCCTCTAAAGAGATTAAAAGGTAAGATTGGGCTGGCCTTATGTCTAGCCTACGAAAGCCCAAGCCTAGCCTACGGAGATTCCATGCCTTGATTTTGTCACTATCATTGGTTTCGAGTAGAACTTAGCCCTTAAAACTTTAAGTTCACATGACGAGTCTGAGTCCACTTAACCTTTTTTTGTGTCTATTCAACTCACTAGAACTCATTCACCGCATAATGCAAGGACATGAAATCTAGCGGTCATAGTCTTGGTCAAATGATTAAGAGGTCGACGGTTCGAATCCCCCTGAATGCATCTCATGACATTAGTTTGGGGTTGTCCATACCTTGATAATAAAAGTAGAATTTAATTTTTTTTTAAAAAGAAATGTAGTTTGAGAGTAATCACACACAACAACGTTGGTCAACAACATCAACATCAATTTTGAGGGTTATTCACCCAAATGCCCCTGTTTCAAACTCAAAACACCCATTTGCCCCCTTTGAAACTCAAATAACCAGAATGCCCCTTTTTTTACATTCCCGGTTTCTCGAAAACCGGGAATGTCAATTTTTATTATTCTCGGTTTCCCACATACCGGGAATGTATTGAAACATGAAGACGTGGCTTGTTTGGGGTCGACGTGGACCATTCTGTGCCAGGCCACGTAATCATTTTTTTAAATTCCCGGTACGAGGGATATCGGGAATAATAAAAATTGACATTCCCGGTTTCCTGAAAATCGGGAATATAAAAAAAGGGACATTCTGGTTATTTGAGTTTCAAAGGGGGCAAATGGGTGTTTTGAGTTTGAAACAGGGGCATTTGGGTGAATAACCCCAATTTTGAAGCAAACTCGTTGGGCTATATTTAATAAAACCTCCAATAAATGGTATTGTGTTTATGCGATGTGAGATTCAAACATCATTGAATAAAATTGGATTCCTTTATTCAACAAAAGAACATTGTAACTTGTTGGAAATAATCTGAATATACAGGCGGAATTGAAGCTACTGAAATGTGAATAACATGAATAAAATTAAAGGATAGCAAATCGTAGGTGATTCAACCACGTCCTAGACGCGGTCCTTAAAGCAGAATTGCCACCCGTTAGTGCTAGGTATTACCGATAATATGCTTAAGGATAAAAGAATCTCTACAAGCGTTCTATGCACCAAGGCCTTGCTGATCGAACTTATTCTGGTCTTCTGCTATCACCGACTCTAAAACAATCTCGGGAAAAACAAGGAGAATTTGTTTTCTCTGTTTCATCAGTGGAACGATGAACATCATTTATAGGAGAGGTTCGGTAACCACCCAAACCACCCATGATGCCAAGATTCGCCTAACTCCCCATGATGTGGAAGACCCGGTCAAAATTGACTTCGTTTTCTTCACACTCACACACATTCCAACAATCCCCCACATGAAGAAAATCGAAAAGTGAAAACAATAATACAATCAAAACTCGACACAATGTGGTGATAGCTTCTTGCATAGGATAGGTAGACAACACCCTTGAACCTTCCCTTGGCCCGTCAGGGCATAGAACAACCGGTCGAGGGCTAAGACATAAAACCTCCGATGCCCAAGCATCCGTGTGTTCGAATCCCGAGGAGGTAAAAAAATCACATTTGAAAAACTAACAAGAAATGATAAAAAAAAAGAACCTTAATTCCCTTGGGAAAATATGTTCTCTTTACTGACTATTCAGTAGACGCGATGTCCTAGAACCGTTCGTCTTATAATGTAAACGAAACCATGTCCCCCACAAATATTTTCCTGACCATTATTCAGTTCTTACCGGTGGGCTCATTTCGGCCATGACACCCCTTTCCTGGTTCTGCAGGAGTTTATAAAGAATTCAGCCCTTTGAATTCTCCTTTGAAGCTGCCACATTTCTCTCTCACATAAGTGATTCTTTATTAAGATAATCTCGTTTTATCCATTTGAAATCCCAACATTCAAATTCATAGAATCATTAAAAGCTCCTAGCTTTAGCCTCGTACGGGAGTCAATATTTTATTAAGGAATATGATTGGGGTGTTACCCCCACAATGACTGGCAGGCCAGTCGTCGTGCCCCGCAAAATTAATAATTATAAAGTCCACTACTCTTGGCTTACTATGAGCTAGTAAGGTGGCAAGTAGGGGTCGAACCCAAAGGAGTTAGTTCAGTTACTTGTTGCTCTTATGAAAACAATGAATAAAAGTAAACAGTTGGGGTTGAGATGGTTTGAAGGCTTAGAACAAAAGTAAATAACAAAAGAGTTGATTCAATGAAAGTAAATATTCAGTCTAGGGTCTCACTTGTGGCACATTTATCATAGACATCAAATGATCTATTCTACATTTCCAAGTGTGGTGTTCCGACAAAGGTAACACCCTAATATCCCGGCAAAGGTGATACTTGACGGGCCAGTCGTCGTGCCCCGCAAAATTAATATTTATAAAGTCCACTACTCTTGGCTTACTATGAGCTAGTAAGGTGGCAAGTAGGGGTCGAACCCAAAGGAGTTAGTTCAGTTACTTGTTGCTCTTATGTAAACAATGAATAAAAGTAAACAGTTGGGGTAGAGATGGTTTGAAGGCTTAGAACAAAAGTAAATAACAAAAGAGTTGATTCAATGAGAGTAAATATTCAGTCTAGGGTCTCACTTGTGGCACATTTATCAAAGACATCAAATGATCTATTCTACATTTCCAAGTGTGGTGTTCCGACAAAGGTAACACCCTAATATCCCGGCAAAGGTGATACTCCACACCCTTAACCCGTCAAGGTGTTATGTGGTGTCCCGGCAAAGGTGACACCCTAGTATCCCGACAAAGGTGATACTCCACAACTAAGCTTTGACAAAGGTTTCAGGCTTCTAGTCCTTTCCTAGATCAAATAACCCGCCAAGGTGTCATGTGGTGCCCCGACAAAGGTGACATCCAAGTACCCCGGCAAAGGTGGTACTCCACAACTAAGCTTGGCAAGGTATTATTCAATCTAGATGTTACTATCTACCATTGCTGCAAGGCATCCGGTAAATGATAACTATAAGGATCATCTGCTCAACTAAGCTTTGTGGCAAAACATCCACTTAGTCTCGCAATCTGATCCGTGGGAATAAGCACAAGGACTAGCGAAATGTAAAATAACATTAAGTGCGAATGTCTCAAAATGTGTTCACAAATGTGAAACCCTAAACCGAATAGGGGGTTTAGCTACTCATATTCATGAAGAGAATACAATAGCAATACATCAAAGTAAATGGATTTCTAAGCTAAGTGCCGAGAGAAATGTAGAGAGAGAAGCTCTCAATGATCACAAGTCTAGAGAGATAAGTAATTTTTGGGATGATCTTTCCCAAGACAAAGTGGTCTTATTTATAGGAAATAGATTAGGGTTTCTCTTGTCTTGGGCAACACTCTTGCTCTGGAAGTAGCCAAAATGGATTGGCATGAGCCAATGATGAGATGCTTCTAGAATCATCAAGGCACTCTTGCTCTGGAAGTAGTCAAAATGGATTGGCAGGAGCCAATGATGAGATGCTTCTAGAATCATCAAGGCACTCTTGCTCTGGAAGTAGTCAAAAATGGATTGGCAGGAGCCAATGATGAGATGCTTCTAGAATCATCAAGCTTTTTGCAAGTGGGCTATGTTTGGCTTGGACTCAAGTGTGGGCCAATAATGCCTTGTGGTGATTTTGGCCTAAGATGCCATCTTTTAAGCCCGATTCCTCCTCGACCCTCCAAAGTACCTGAAATGCAACATAGCACTTAACAAGTAAATGTTCACATGACAAAGTGTCAAATTGGTGGGAATTGCTGACTCGATGAGTCGTATAAATACGGCTCATCAATACTCCACACCCTTAACCCGTCAAGGTGTTATGTGGTGTCCCGGCAAAGGTGACACCCTAGTATCCCGACAAAGGTGATACTCCACAACTAAGCTTTGACAAAGGTTTCAGGCTTCTAGTCCTTTCCTAGATCAAATAACCCGCCAAGGTGTCATGTGGTGCCCCGACAAAGGTGACATCCAAGTACCCCGGCAAAGGTGGTACTCCACAACTAAGCTTGGCAAGGTATTAGTCAATCTAGATGTTACTATCTACCATTGCTGCAAGGCATCCGGTAAATGATAACTATAAGGATCATCTGCTCAACTAAGCTTTGTGGCAAAACATCCACTTAGTCTCGCAATCTGATCCGTGGGAATAAGCACAAGGACTAGCGAAATGTAAAATAACATTAAGTGCGAATGTCTCAAAATGTGTTGACAAATGTGAAACCCTAAACCAAAGAGAATACAATAGCAATACATCAAAGTAAATGGATTTCTAAGCTAAGTGCCGAGAGAAATGTAGAGAGAGAAGCTCTCAATGATCACAAGTCTAGAGAGATAAGTAATTTTTGGGATGATCTTTCCCAAGACAAAGTGGTCTTATTTATAGGAAATAGATTAGGGTTTCTCTTGTCTGGAAGTAGCCAAAATGGATTGGCATGAGCCAATGATGAGATGCTTCTAGAATCATCAAGGCACTCTTGCTCTGGAAGTAGTCAAAATGAATTGGCATGAGCCAATGATGAGATGCTTCTAGAATCATCAAGGCACTCTTGCTCTGGAAGTAGTCAAAGTGGATTGGCATGAGCCAATGATGAGATGCTTCTAGAATCATCAAGATTTTGCAAGTGGGCTATGTTTGGCTTGGACTCAAGTGTGGGCCAATAATGCCTTGTGGTGATTTTGGCCTAAGATGCCATCTTTTAAGCCCGATTCCTCCTAGACCCTCCAAAGTACCTGAAATGCAACATCGCACTTAACAAGTAAATGTTCACATGACAAAGTGTCGAATTGGTGGGAATTGCTGACTCGTAGAATGGAGGCTGCTCGTCGTCGCGCTCGAACGCGTCGATCTCGTTGTTGACCTCGTTCTCGTCTACCCAACTCCTAGCACGAGACATCGTTTTCGACAAGAACGTTCACAAAGCAACTAAGAAAAATAGCAAAAACAAACTAAGAACAACTTCACCGATGCTACTAACTCCCCGGCAACGGCGCCAAATTTTGGCAGGCCAGTCGTCGTGCCCCGCAAAATTAATATTTATAAAGTCCACTACTCTTGGCTTACTATGAGCTAGTAAGGTGGCAAGTAGGGGTCGAACCCAAAGGAGTTAGTTCAGTTACTTGTTGCTCTTATGAAAACAATGAATAAAAGTAAACAGTTGGGGTTGAGATGGTTTGAAGGCTTAGAACAAAAGTAAATAACAAAAGAGTTGATTCAATGAAAGTAAATATTCAGTCTAGGGTCTCACTTGTGGCACATTTATCATAGACATCAAATGATCTATTCTACATTTCCAAGTGTGGTGTTCCGACAAAGGTAACACCCTAATATCCCGACAAAGGTGATACTCCACACCCTTAACCCGTCAAGGTGTTATGTGGTGTCCCGGCAAAGGTGACACCCTAGTATCCCGACAAAGGTGATACTCCACAACTAAGCTTTGACAAAGGTTTCAGGCTTCTAGTCCTTTCCTAGATCAAATAACCCGCCAAGGTGTCATGTGGTGCCCCGACAAAGGTGACATCCAAGTACCCCGGCAAAGGTGGTACTCCACAACTAAGCTTGGCAAGGTATTATTCAATCTAGATGTTACTATCTACCATTGCTGCAAGGCATCCGGTAAATGATAACTATAAGGATCATCTGCTCAACTAAGCTTTGTGGCAAAACATCCACTTAGTCTCGCAATCTGATCCGTGGGAATAAGCACAAGGACTAGCGAAATGTAAAATAACATTAAGTGCGAATGTCTCAAAATGTGTTCACAAATGTGAAACCCTAAACCGAATAGGGGGTTTAGCTACTCATATTCATGAAGAGAATACAATAGCAATACATCAAAGTAAATGGATTTCTAAGCTAAGTGCCGAGAGAAATGTAGAGAGAGAAGCTCTCAATGATCACAAGTCTAGAGAGATAAGTAATTTTTGGGATGATCTTTCCCAAGACAAAGTGGTCTTATTTATAGGAAATAGATTAGGGTTTCTCTTGTCTGGAAGTAGCCAAAATGGATTGGCATGAGCCAATGATGAGATGCTTCTAGAATCATCAAGGCACTCTTGCTCTGGAAGTAGTCAAAATGGATTGGCATGAGCCAATGATGAGATGCTTCTAGAATCATCAAGGCACTCTTGCTCTGGAAGTAGTCAAAGTGGATTGGCATGAGCCAATGATGAGATGCTTTTAGAATCATCAAGGCACTCTTTCAAGATTTTGCAAGTGTGCTATGTTTGGCTTGGACTCAAGTGTGGGCCAATAATGCCTTGTGGTGATTTTGGCCTAAGATGCTATCTTTTAAGCCCGATTCCTCCTAGACCCTCCAAAGTACCTGAAATGCAACATCGCACTTAACAAGTAAATGTTCACATGACAAAGTGTCGAATTGGTGGGAATTGCTGACTCGATGAGCCGTATAAATACGGCTCATCAATGACCTCATAGTCTTAGCAGGTAGGTTATCCCTTTGAACCAAGTTCTTAGGATCTCCAGTCATCATGGTAGGGTTTTCCTTTGCCTCGACTTTATTTTTCAAGGGCTTAAGCATGTGCTTTGATATTAGCAATCAAAAGGCTTAAGTCCAATTCCTTTAGATGACTTCTCTACCTGGTCCCTACTTAACCATTTGGTTAGCGGATCCGTAATATTCTCTTTGGACTGCACATAGTTAATATGAATGACTCATGTGCAGAGAAGTTATCTAATGGTATTATGTCGTCGATGTATATGTCGAGACTTACCATATAACATTATGTGCCATACAAATCGATGATTGATTATCACAACGTATACACATTGATGGCACAAGTCTTGTCCATTCGGGAATATCCTCCTCTATATACCTTAACCATTCAGCTTCTTCGCCACATTTATCTAGTGCGACGAACTCAGCCTCCAAAATTGATTTGGTTCTCATAATTTGTTTGAGGATTTCCAAGACACATCCGCACCTCCCAAAGTGAACACATGGCCACTCGTGACCATGGAATATTGTATATCAGATATCCAACTAACGTCATTGAGAGTAGACCATAATTACGAGTACATCGTAGGTACTTCAGTACTCTCACGATAACCATCCAGTGTGCACTTTCTGGATTACTCATGAAGCTCACCAGTCTACTAATAGTGTAAGCAATGTCTGGTCTAGCACTATTCATCAAGTACATGAGACTGCTTATCACTCTAGCATATTTCATTGGGAGATTCTTTCACCGTTAATCTTAGACATGCGTTGACTCACGTCAACATAGATTTTAGATAATCATTGACTGTCTTCTCCAAATTTGTCTAAGAGTTTGTCAACGTAGTGTGACTGACTTGATACAAGTCCATCTAACCTTTTTTTATCAAAAAAAGTCTATCTAACCTTTGTGTAATTTTAACTCCTAAAGTTACATCGCCAGTCTTAAAGCTTTCTTATCAAACTTCCAGTTCAATAAGCACTTAATGGACCTTATTAAATTCTTATTGCTTTCCACAATGAGCATATCATCAACATCAAGACACATAATCGTGTATCCGTGCTTATTATTCACATTTGTCACACTCGTTTCTATTGATTCCATTTGACATTATTACATTGTCAAATTTCAAATTTCAAATGACACTGCTCTTGCATTGAACTCAGCAAGTATTTCTTCTTCCTTCATCTTCAGGTCTTCAAATTTGGTAGTGACCATCTGCATTCGTGAGTTCCTTACCTTGTCCGTTCCTTCATAAGCTGTTCTCAGAATGTCCCATGCTTCATTGGCAACTTCACAGTTAGCAATCAGTTTGAACACATTCTCGTCGACGGTTGAAAATATAGCGTTCATAGCTATTGAGTTCCCGACAGCAGTCTTGTCGTCAACCTTAGTCCAACGCTCTTCAGGTTTCGGCACCACTTGTCCCTCAACATTCGTCATTATTGGAGGGGTCCATACAACCAGTACAGCTTTCCATGCCCTTTCATCAAGAGTTTTCAGGAGTGCCTTTATCCTAATTTTTCAGTAGCTATAGTTTGGCCCTTCTAGCAGTGGTGGTCCGCTGGTGTTCTGCCATTCCTTCATACTCATCTTGAACAGAATCCGGATCACACTCTGTGTGTCGAGTGCCCGCTCTGATACCAATTGAAATTCTGATGTCTGTTCAAGACCAGTTCTAGGTTGTGTTCTACCAGAGACTGGAACACCTTAGCAGACAATATCCGAAAAAAAGAACAAATAGGAGCACACACGATATGATACCCAGTTCGGCCCTGCCTACTCTGGGGGCTTCCCACATCCTAAATGGACAAAAATCTTTATTACAAGTTTAGAGCTACAAGTGGACTTACGCTTACATAACTCCTCATTTGTAATAGCCTAGCCTCTAACACTCCGTCTCTCAGATTTGCAATCTCGGTTCACCGTAGCTCACCGTCGATCCCCTGAGTTGAGACTCCCTCCCGAACTAGCTCGAACTTCTCCCGAAGCTGGGATACTTTCTCCCGAATGCGTGTCTTGATCACCGTGTGTGTGTGCTTGGTTGTTCTTC
Source organism: Rhodiola chrysanthemifolia (assembly GCA_033675395.1). Classification (NCBI taxonomy): domain Eukaryota; kingdom Viridiplantae; phylum Streptophyta; class Magnoliopsida; order Saxifragales; family Crassulaceae; genus Rhodiola; species Rhodiola chrysanthemifolia. Next base: position 40,130,733 of record CM066204.1, read on the forward strand.
AAGATCAGTCTGAACAGCACACTGCACAGACTGCTTCTTCGCCGTTGATATTCCGGTGTGGAATACTCAGCCGGCCGTCGCTCTTCTTTCCTCCAATCTCACGAATACTCTCGTGTTTATTTCTCTCAGAAAGCGATAATGATCATGGACGACATTCTTTTTATAGGCTTCGAAGGAGTCCAGATCCAATCAAGATAATCTGTCAAATATTTCGGAGATGATCCTAAATATTGGATAGATATCCATTATCCAATCTCCGATATCCATATCATATCTTTGACGATATCTTCGAAACCAATCTAGATATTCGTTTGAATATCTTATCTTCTGTTTTACTAGTTGATTGATTCCAACAGATAATATCTTCGATCTTTAGAATCTTCCGAATTAGGAAACATTCGTTCTTCAATTCTGTGCAGCGTATTAGTTCCAACTTCACTTGAACAGCTCCTTGACTTCTAGCTTGAACACTCTGAAGTCGTTTTGCCAAAACCCATGCCACATAGGAACAACAATCTCCCCCTTGGCATTTTTTGGCAAAACCATCCCACTTCATTCAGATCCCACTTCAGAGATCACACTCCCCCTTTTTGCCACAAAATAGGCAAGGAGGGTTCAAATAGACCAGCTTGTTCTCCTCGGCATCTGGAACTCCCCCTCGAACATAGCCAGGGTCAGTGACACTTATAGTGAGTCTGTCGGACCATGGTGTCTCAGCAACTGTTCGACCACGGGTCAGTAAATAACTGGGTCCCTTCATCAGAGATTCTTCATTCTTGTTGAGCACTTGATGAGAGTCATGTGTGATCTTTACGTGGGGACATCCATCTCGAAAGCTAATATCTTTCGCCTTCAATCCATCAGCCAAAGTCGCTCTCTTGAGCTCAGGTAGGCCCGGAACCTTCACTATCCCACAGTCGAACACTTTGCTATCTTCTGTCATGTGAGCAGTGCATCCACTATCGACGTGTCGGGGACCTTTCTTCATGTTACTAGTTGAGCGGAATCCGACGAGACACACTTCCTCTTTTTGCTTCACTCTCCATTCTTGTGTCATCCTTGGAATAGTTCTATGCAGTATCTTTCTGCGCACAGCCAGAAACTCGTGACACCTTGGCTTGATGTGCCCCTTCTTGTGACAGTACCAACATGTACACCTGTCTCTCCTCCATTCAGTACCAGGTCTGCCATGGTTGGCCATGCGCTGCTTCTTCCCTTGATTCCGAAACTGCTTCTCAGGGTAGTGGTCCGTTCTCTGTTCAGGTCTCTGTGTAGGTTTCAGTCTTGCTTTAACAAATGTAGTCTTACCCGAGCCACTTTTGCCATTAAAGCCAAGACCTCTATGTCCATCTTCAACTCTCTGGGCCCTTAGTATGGACTTCAAGTTCTTTGAGCCCGAGTTCAGCATCTTCACCGAATTTTTGAACTTGCCCAATTCCTCCATGGTAGCAGCATGACTATCTCTCTCCATCTCGATTTGTTGCTCCAGGAATTGTACTTTGTTCAGAAGATGAACTTCCCTGCGACTTTCTCTATTTTTCTCCATCTCAACTTTTAGAGAAGACACGACGCCTAGGAGTTTCACCTTCTGTACAAGAAGTGACGAATGTTCTTGATTCATCCCAATCATCTCGTGCTTCAACGCAGTGAGTTCTTCCTGATGTTCGACCTTATGGGCAACTAGAACTTTAACCTCCTGCCATATTTTATCTTTTTCTTCCGTCAGGCTCGTCACGGTTTCTGTGAGCTTCTTGTTCAGACCAATCACCATCAGCCACTTCTCATAAAGTTCCTTGTAAGATTCAGCCAAGACCTCATGAGTAAGTTCTTCATCATCACTGCTGCTGGAGTGGTCAGCAGAGTGTTCTGGCATCATCCCGGAACAAGTGCTGTCAGGTTCTTCACCTCTACGAGCAGTAGCGCAAGTGAATGCAACGAAGTCATTCGAGTCATCCTCCTTCGAGACACTATTGCTCAGGTTGGTAGCAAGCGCCTTCTTCTTCTTGAGGGCGTTGGCGCATTCAGCTTGAATGTGACCATAGCCTTTGCACTTCCTACACTGGATTACTTTGCCTTTATCACCCTTGAACTCGTTGTTGTTCTCTCCAGGCTCGTTTCTCCTCTGAGAGTTTTCTCCTCTTTGACTCTGTGAGTTAGACGTGGATTGTTGTTCGTGAGTGGGTCCTCGTCTATTCAGCATTTCCACAATCCTTTCAAGGTTTATGGCTATTGTGGCGAGCTGTTCAAGCATGTCCTCGACGCTGTTCCACTCTTCATTAACATCAGCCTTCAGTGCAACACATTTTACTATCCTTCTTTCAAAATCATCTGGAAAATTCATCTCATATGTCCTTATTGACCCCATGAGCTCGTCAAGCTTCATCTTGGTTATGTCTTGCATTTCCTCAATGGCAGTCACCTTCATAGCAAACCTTGGAGGGAGCGATCTCAGAACCTTGCTCGCCATCCTTTCCTCTTCAATGGGTTTCCCCAGTGATGTGGCCTCATTGGACAGTTGTAGAACTCTTGCATTGAACTCAGTAATTGTTTCTTCTTCCTTCATCTTCAGATCTTCAATTTTGGTAGTGACCATCTGCATTCGTGAGTTCCTTACCATGTCCGTTCCTCATAAGCTGTTCTCAGAATGTCCCATGCTTCTTTGGAAACTTCACAGTTAGCAATCAGTTTGAACACATTCTCGTCCACGACTGAAAATATAGCGTTCATAGCTATTGAGTTCCCGACAGCAGTCTTGTCGTCAGCCTTAGTCCAACGCTCTTCAGGTTTCGGCTCCACTTGTCCCTCATCATTCGTCATTGTTGGAGGGGTCCATCCAACCAGTACAGCTTTCCATGCCCTTTCATCAAGAGTTTTCAGGAGTGCCTTTATCCTAATTTTCCAGTAGCTATAGTTTGGCCCTTCCAGCAGTGGTGGTCCGCTGGTGTTCTGCCATTCCTTCATACTCATCTTGAACAGAATCCGGATCACACTCTGTGTGTCGAGTGCCCGCTCTGATACCAATTGAAATTCTGATGTCTGTTCAAGACCAGTTCTAGGTTGTGTTCTACCAGAGACTGGAACACCTTAGGAGACAATATCCGAAAAACAGAACAAATAGGAGGACACACGATATGATACCCAGTTCGGCCCTGCCTACTCTGGGGGCTTCCCACATACTAAATGGACAAAAATCTTTATTACAAGTTTAGAGCTACAAGTGGACTTACTTTAACACTCCGTCTCTCAGATTTGCAATCTCGGTTCACCGCAGCTCACCGTCGATCCCCTGAGATGAGACTCCCTCCCGAACTAGCTCGAACTTCTCCCGAAGCTCGGATACTTTCTCCCGAAAGCGTGTCTTGATCACCGTGTGTGTGCGCTTGGTTGTTCTTCAAGATCAGTCTGAACAGCACACTGCACAGACTGCTTCTTCGCCGTTGATATTCCGGTGTGGAATACTCAGCCGGCCGTCGCTCTTCTTTCCTCCAATCTCACGAATGCTCTCGTGTTTATTTCTCTCAGAAAGCGATAATGATCATGGACGACATTCTTTTTATAGGCTTCGAAGGAGTCCAGATCCAATCAAGATAATCTGTCAAATATTTCGGAGATGATCCTAAATATTGGATAGATATCCATTATCCAATCTCCGATATCCATATCATATCTTTGACGATATCTTCGAAACCAATCTAGATATTCGTTTGAATATCTTATCTTCTGTTTTGCTAGTTGATTGATTCCAACAGATAATATCTTCGATCTTTAGAATCTTCCGAATTAGGAAACATTCGTTCTTCACTTCTGTGCAGCGTATTAGTTCCAACTTCACTTGAACAGCTCCTTGACTTCTAGCTTGAACACTCTGAAGTCGTTTTGCCAAAACCCATGCCACATAGGAACAACAATCTCCCCCTTGGCATTTTTTGGCAAAACCATCCCACTTCATTCAGATCCCACTTCAGAGATCACACTCCCCCTTTTTGCCACAAAATAGGCAAGGAGGGTTCAACTAGACCAGCTTGTTCTCCTCGGCATCTGGAACTCCCCCTCGAACATAGCCAGGGTCAGTGACACTTATAGTGAGTCTGTCGGACCATGGTGTCTCAGCAACTGTTCGACCACGGGTCAGTAAATAACTGGGTCCCTTCATCAGAGATTCTTCATTCTTGTTGAGCACTTGATGAGAGTCATGTGTGATCTTTACGTGTGGACATCCATCTCGAAAGCTAATATCTTTCGCCTTCAATCCATCAGCCAAAGTCGCTCTCTTGAGCTCAGGTAGGCCCGGAACCTTCACTATCCCACAGTCGAACACTTTGCTATCTTCTGTCATGTGAGCAGTGCATCCACTATCGACGTGTCGGGGACCTTTCTTCATGTTACTAGTTGAGCGGAATCCGACGAGACACACTTCCTCTTTTTGCTTCACTCTCCATTCTTGTGTCATCCTTGGAATAGTTCTATGCTGTAACTTTCTGCGCACAGCCAGGAACTCGTGACACCTTGGCTTGATGTGCCCCTTCTTGTGACAGTACCAACATGTACACGTGTCTCTCCTCCATTCAGTACCAGGTCTGCCATGGTTGGCCATGCGCTGCTTCTTCCCTTGATTCCGAAACTGCTTCTCAGGGTAGTGGTCCGTTCTCTGTTCAGGTCTCTGTGTAGGTTTCAGTCTTGCTTTAACAAATGTAGTCTTACCCGAGCCACTTTTGCCATTAAAGCCAAGACCTCTATGTCCATCTTCAACTCTCTGGGCCCTTAGTATGGACTTCAAGTTCTTTGAGCCTGAGTTCAGCATCTTCACCGAATTTTGGAACTTGCTCAATTCCTCCATGGTAGCAGCATGACTATCTCTCTCCATCTCGATTTGTTGCTCCAGGAATTCTACTTTGTTCAGAAGATGAACTTCCCTGCGGCTTTCTCTATTTTTCTCCATCTCAACTTTCAGAGAAGACACGACGCCTATGAGTTCCACCTTCTGTACAAGAAGTGACGAATGTTCTTGATTCATCCCAATCATCTCGTGCTTCAACGCAGTGAGTTCTTCCTGATGTTCGACCTTATGGGCAACTAGAACTTTAACCTCCTGCCATATTTTATCTTTTTCTTCCGTCAGGCTCGTCACGGTTTCTGTGAGCTTCTTGTTCAGACCAATCACCATCAGCCACTTCTCATAAAGTTCCTTGTAAGATTCAGCCAAGACCTCATGAGTAAGTTCTTCATCATCACTGCTGCTGGAGTGGTCAGCAGAGTGTTCTGGCATCATCCCGGAACAAGTGTTGTCAGGTTCTTCACCTCTACGAGCAGTAGCGCAAGTGAATGCAACGAAGTCATTCGAGTCATCCTCCTTCAAGACAATATTGCTCAGGTTGGTAGCAAGCGCCTTCTTCTTCTTGAGGGCGTTGGAGCATTCAGCTTGAATGTGACCATAGCCTTTGCACTTCCTACACTGGATTACTTTGCCTTTATCACCCTTGAACTCGTTGTTGTTCTCTCCAGGCTCGTTTCTCCTCTGAGAGTTTTCTCCTCTTTGACTCTGTGAGTTAGACGTGGATTGTTGTTCGTGAGTGGGTCCTCGTCTATTCAGCATTTCCACAATACTTTCGTGGTTTATGGCTATTGTGGCGAGCTGTTCAAGCATGTCCTCGACGCTGTTCCACTCTTCAATAACATCAGCCTTCAGTGCAACACATTTTACTGTCCTTCTTTCAAAATCATCTAGAAAATTCATCTCATATGTCCTTATTGACCCCATGAGCTCGTCAAGCTTCATCTTGGTTATGTCTTGCATTTCCTCAATGGCAGTCACCTTCATAGCAAACCTTGGAGGGAGCGATCTCAGAACCTTGCTTGCCATCCTTTCCTCTTCAATGGGTTTCCCCAGTGATGTGGCCTCATTGGACAGGTCTAGAACTCTTGCATTGAACTCAGTAATTGTTTCTTCTTCCTTCATCTTCAGATCTTCAATTTTGGTAGTGACCATCTGCATTCGTGAGTTCCTTACCATGTCCGTTCCTCATAAGCTGTTCTCAGAATGTCCCATGCTTCTTTGGAAACTTCACAGTTAGCAATCAGTTTGAACACATTCTCGTCCACGACTGAAAATAAAGCGTTCATAGCTATTGAGTTCCTGACAGCAGTCTTGTCGTCAGCCTTAGTCCAACGCTCTTCAGGTTTCGGCTCCACTTGTCCCTCAGCATTCGTCATTGTTGGAGGGGTCCATCCAACCAGTACAGCTTTCCATGCCCTTTCATCAAGAGTTTTCAGGAGTGCCTTTATCCTAATTTTCCAGTAGCTATAGTTTGGCCCTTCTAGCAGTGGTGGTCCGCTGGTGGTCTGCCATTCCTTCATACTTATCTTGAACAGAATCTTGATCACACTATGTGTGTCGAGTGCCCGCTCTGATACCAATTGAAATTATGATGTCTGTTCAAGACCAGTTCCAGGTTGTGTTCTACCAGAGACTGGAACACCTTGCCAGACAGTATCCAAAAAATAGAACAAATAGGAGCACACACGATATGATACCCAGTTTGGCACTGCTTACTCTGGGGGGCTTCCCACACCCTAAAGGGACACAAATCTTTATTACGAGTTTAGAGCTACAAGTGGACTTACGCTTACATAACTCCTCGTTTGTAATAGCTTAGCCTCTAACACTCCGTCTCTCAGATTTGCAATGTCGGTTCACCGCAGGTCACCGTTGATCCCTTGAGTTCGAGACTCCCTCCCGAACTAGCTCGAACTTCTCCCGAAGCTCTGACACTTTCTCCCGAAATCGTGTCTTAATCACCGTGTGTGTGCGCTTGGTTGTTCTTCAAGATCAGTCTTAATCACCGTATTTATACGACTCGTCGAATCAATTAATTCCATTTATTTCGACACTTTATTATGCGAACAATTACTTTTTAGTGTTGTTTTGCATTTCAGGTGTTTCGGGAGCTCTAGGAGGAAACGTGCATTAAAGACGGTGTTTTGCGCCGAAAACATCACAATGGCAAATCAGACCTTTGGACGCTCGAAGGAGTGCTGGGAATGGACCGCTGAGCAGAAAAATACGAGCCATGCGTCATCGCGTAGCTGACTCGATTCCCTGTAACTCTCCAGTTCACACCGAGAGCAGCCGAGGTCAGATAGAAGGTCAAATCCAGAGTTGAAGTCAGAGCTGGCGCGCAGAAGAAGGAATCAAGCTCAGTGGCTACCGCGTCTCATGCAGACATTAGCGTTAACGCTAATGTCAAGGAGAAACGCGGCGGTAATGTCAAAGCGAAACGCGGCGGTAATGTCAAGGCCAGACGCGGTGGACCACGAGATGCTGACGTCAGCAACGCGTTTGATGACGTCAGCGAGCCGGGATTTGGTAATTTTAGCCTAAAAACAGGTTTGGAAGCCCAGTATAAAAAGAAGGAAAGAAGTTTGGATTAGGGTTCTTTTTCCATAATCAATTACAGAACGAAGACTGAGACAACTCTGGAGAAGACGAAGAACGTGAAGCTTTCGACGAGACAGAGAATTTCTACTACCTTTTCATCAAAAACATTTGTGTTTATTTCCATGACAATGAGTAGCTAAATTCCTTAATTCAGTTTAGGGTTTCGTATATTGTGACGTTTGTTTTGAGACTCTATTCTTAATGCTATTTTATGCTTCTCTAGTTCTTGCGCTTAAATTAAAGGATTGAATTGTGAAGCTAAGTGGAGACTTGAAACGGTAAAGCTTAGCGAAACAATTCAACCCCTATCGTCAATGCTTGTTTGATACTGAAACGTGAAAACAAGTAGGACACCTGAATATAATATTGCCTGAAACGGATTATTAAATTTAGGAGAACTAGAAGTCTATAACCTGAAACGGAGTAGATTGCGGTGTATAACCTGAAACGGAGTACTTTAAGTTATAACCTGAAACGGAGTAACCACGCTTAGAAGCATGAAATTAGATCATTAGCAGTCGATGATAAACGTGTCACAATAGAAACCCTAGACTGAGTTTTCTCTCTGATTGAATACCCTTCGTTTTATTTCTCTTGCGCTGTGTTACAATTTCTCACACAAAACCCCCAACTTATTGTTTACAGGACAACTGATCCACACCAGCTCTCTAGGGTTCGACCCCTGCTTGCCACCTTACTAGTTTCTTGCAAGAAAAATTATAAATAGTAAATTTGACGCGTCAGACGACGCGCGTCAAATTTTGGCGCCGTTGCCGGGGAGCTGCGCTTCGGTGAAGTTGTTTCTTTTTGTTTTTATTTTCTGTTTTACTTTTATTTTTTATTTAATTATTTTTTTTCGTGCTCGCTACTTGTTTCACTATGTCTCGCGCAGGTAGTCAGGCTGGTGATGACCAGAATAACAACAACAACAACGAGCTCGCTCCGGTCAATAAAAACAATGTCATACCTCCATTCTATGATGACCCGGAGCAGCTGATCCGTGCTCGCAACCGTGCAATCAGGCAGGCTCAACAGCTGAATCAGAGAGCGCCTGTTGCACAAAATGGTGCTGGCCCGAGGCAACCACCTCCCCCAGCGCCACTACAGCCGCCGGCCCCAGCAAGACCTCAGCAGCCGCCCATCAGGGAAGAGGCAGACTACGAAGGAGAATACTACTACCGAGAGCCCACCATGGGAGAGCTGTCTGCCCCAAACTTTCGGGATCAGCCATGGTGCATCTATGAGGGGCCAGAATTAGAGGAAATCGTCATCAGCTCGGCAGTCGTGCATCATCTGCCCAAGTTCTCGGGACGCCAAGGAGAGTCGGCAACCACGCATCTTCAGCGCCTACATGGCATCTGCCAAAACCTCAAACCATACGGAGTCGAAGTGGACGATTTTAAATTAAAGGCCTTTTATTTCTCTCTCATTGATGCTGCTAACGACTGGTTTTTATCTCTGCCTTCAGGTAGCATACATACGTGGGACCAGATGCAGAAGAAATTCCTGAACAAATACTACCCAGCGGGAAAGGCGATGCAGGTCCGCAGGCAATTGCAAGACCTCAGACAAGGGCCGAACGAGACAATGTATGAATACGTGGAGAAGTTCAACACTTTAGAGCAGAGCTGTTGCAATCTCGGGCTTCCTGAGAAGCTGGTAGTGGAATATATGCTCGATGGATTAAGGCGACTCGACAGGAAGTTACTAGACGCCTCGGCTGGAGGAACCATCATGAGCCTGTCCCCAGCCGGTGTGCGAAGGAAGATTATGGAAGTGGCAGAGAATGCGAGATTCCAGGACGAGTCCAACAAAGAGGAAGAATTCAGCAGGACTAGGAACATCTCAAGGGCCGAAGCTGCACCAACTTCTGATGAGCTGAAGGAATTGAGGGAGATGGTGAAACTGCTGGTGACTAATCAGGTAGCTCAGGTGAAGGCTTGTGAATTCTGCTCTGCAACTACTCACAAAACGGAATCGTTCCCTAGTCTGCAGGAGGATGAGCATGGAGACGTCAACGTTGTGGGAGGTTATCAGAACCTCGACAACCGCCCACAACAGCGAAAATTCGGGCTAGCAGCTAATGAGTTCAGCTGGAGAGACAACAACAATAACACGGCAAAGGAACCAGTGCAGCAGTCCCAACAGTCCCAGCAGTATTATCGGCCTCCGTACCGTCAGCAACAGGGAGGATACAACAGTCAGACCCAGTTTCAGCAACGAGGGCAGAACTACAACCAAGCAAGTTCTAGCAACCAAGGTTCTAACAAGTCTTTGGAGGATATAGTGAAAGAGCTGGCAGCTAGCACCCAGCAGTTGGCCACCACGGTACAGCAAAATCAGGCCAAGACCGATGGAGCAATTTCCGAGCTATCAAAGCAGATGTCACAGATAGCCGCTACAGTTTCTGAGCTAAAGAATGATCCGGGAAGGCTACCGTCACAGACCATTCCGAACCCGAAAGGCAATGTCAATGCGGTAACACTCAGGAGCGGGAAGGAGTTGAAAAACAGTGAAAACGAGCCAGCATCAGTGCCCACCGCGCCTGCAATAGACATTATCTCGCCGCTAATGTCTGAATTAGATGCGGCTGTAATGTCCACACCAGACGCGGCCGTAACGTTAAGGTCAGACGCGGTCGGCACTGAAGCAAATTCAAAACCCGATCTTCCACTTCCATTTCCCATACAGGTCAAGGCCCCAAAGAAGCATGTGATCGACAAGGACGTGTGGGAGCTATTTAGCAAGGTGGAGATCAACATCCCACTCCTCGAGGCGATCAAGCAAATTCCACGTTATGCGAAGTTCTTAAAGGAATTATGCACTAACCGAAGGCGATCCACTCGTGACGATCAGGAATTGCTGAGTAAGAACGTATCCGCTGTTATTCAGCGCAAGGTACCTCCTAAGTGTGGTGATCCTGGTACCTACACCATTCCTTGCACTATCGGTAACATTCGTATTGACAATTGCATGCTCGATCTTGGTGCTTCTATTAATGTGCTGCCATATTCTATATATTCTTGTCTTCGTATTGGTCCTTTAGAACCTGCAGGTCTAACCATTCAGCTAGCAGACAGATCATGTAAGCAGCCGGAAGGCAAAATTGAGGACGTCCTAGTGCAGGTGGGGGAACTGGTGTTCCCCGCTGATTTTTACGTGCTTAAGATGGACATCAGCGACCGACGCATCACGCCCCTATTTTATTAGGTCGTCCATTCTTAAAAACTTCAAAGATGAAGATCGACTGTGACAGCGGCACACTTTCCATGGAGGTGGAGGGCGAAGTAATTCGCTTCGATATTTTCCAGGCTATGAAGCACCCACCAGATTTTGCCTCGGTACACGCTCTAGATGCATTGGACGATCTTGTCCAGGAAGTGACACCGGAGAGAGGAGCGGACCCACTCGAGCTCGCACTCGGCAGAGCGGTCTACTCGCACGAGGATTCATACGAGTTCGCTGAAACGATTCTTGATGTGCTGTCTCAGCTGGAAATTGCACGACCGCTCACACCCAGGTATGAAGTTAATGAGGTTCGTCTATTCAAATCTAACGTGTTTTTGCCTTCTACTGTGCAGGCACCTGAACTGGAACTGAAACCTCTACCTGAGCACCTGAAATATGCGTTCCTGGGGGAGAACAACACGCTGCCCGTCATCATCAAAAACGGGCTAGAAACAGCCTAGGAGAGGCGATTGATCGAGGTGCTAAGTAGCCACAAGCTCGCTATTGGATGGACACTTGCAGACATCAGAGGAATCAGCCCAACTGTGTGCATGCACCGTATCTTGCTGGAGGATGGAGCTAAGCCTTCTAGAGAGCCTCAGAGGAGACTGAACCCGATCATGATGGAGGTAGTACAGAAGGAAATTCAGAAGTTGCTGGACGCGGATGTGATTTACCCGATCTCAGACAGCCAGTGGGTGAGCCCAGTTCATGTAGTCGCAAAGAAGACGGGTATCACAGTCGAGAAGAATGCTGCAGGTGAGATGGTGACTACCAGAGTCAAGAACGGATGGCCCATGTGCATCGATTACAGGAAGCTGAATGCCGTGACGCGTAAGGATCACTTTCCTCTTCCGTTTATTGACCAGATGCTCGACAGGCTGGCAGGTAAGCCTTATTTTTGTTTTCTTGATGGATTTTCCTGGTATAATCAAATTCCCATTGCACCTGAGGACCAGGAAAAGACTACCTTTACATGTCCCTTCGGTACGTTTGCTTTCAGACGTATGTCTTTTGGCTTGTGTAACGCACCCGGCACGTTTCAGCGGGTGGTTACGAGCATATTTTCTGACATGATAGGTACTTTTATTGAGGTGTTTATGGATGATTTCACTGTGTATGGTGACACTTTCGATGCATGTTTGGATCACTTGAGTAGAGTACTTGAACGTTGTGTTTCTATGAATTTGGTACTCAATTATGAAAAGTGTCATTTTATGGTTACTCATGGTGTGGTCCTTGGTCATATTGTTTCACACGAAGGTATTAAGGTAGACAAAGCGAAAATTGATTTAATTCTTACTCTGCCTTACCCTTCTACGGTGCGTGATATAAAATCTTTTCTTGGGCATGCTGGTTTTTATCGTCGATTTATTAAGGATTTCTCGAAGAAGGCTCTGCCTTTATCTAACCTTTTGCATAAGGATGTTCCTTTTGAGTTTACAGATTCATGTAGGGAGGCCTTCGACGAGCTGAAACAGGCACTTACCAGCACGCCTATCATTCGAGCACCAGATTGGGACCAGCCCTTTGAGATCATGTGCGATGCCAGCGACTATGCTGTGGGAGCTGTACTAGGCCAGAGGATGGACAAAAAGCCAGTAGTGATTTACTACGCTTCGAGGACTCTGGATGCAGCTCAGCGAAACTACTCGACCACCGAGAAAGAATTACTAGCAGTGGTTTTCGCTCTGGAGAAATTTCGGCCATATTTACTTGGTACTAAAGTAGTTGTTTTTTCTGATCATGCAGCTATCAGGTACCTAATGACGAAGAAGGAGGCTAAGCCGCGGCTGATTAGATGGATTTTGCTGCTACAGGAATTTGACCTAGAGATCAAAGACAAGAAGGGGATAGAAAACACCGTAGCTGACCACCTGAGTCGATTAGTACGAGACGAGGATGCAGGACAGATCACAGAGACCTTCCCAGATGAGCACTTGTATGCTCTCACAGGTAAAGTGCCATGGTATGCTCCCATTGTGAACTACCTGGTCGGAGGTAAATTTCCACCCTCTTACTCAAGAGCTCAGTGTCTGAAACTTAAGCACGACTCGAAATACTATGTGTGGGATGACGAAAATTGGCGTAGACCAAATACTTAGGCGGTGTATTCCTGGTGATGAGATTGCTTCGGTACTTAGTTTCTGTCATGAGCATGCATGTGGTGGTCATTTTGGCCCCAAGAGGACTAGCAGAAAAATTTTAGATAGTGGTTTTTATTGGCCACATGTGTTTAGAGATGCCTACGATCATTGTAAGAGATGCGATAAATGTCAGAGGGTAGGCAATATTTCTACTAGGAACGAGATGCCCCAAGTGCCTATTTTAGTTAATGATGTTTTTGACATATGAGGGATTGATTTTATGGGTCCTTTTCCTGCGTCGTTTGGCTATTTATATATTCTTGTTGCTGTGGATTATGTGTCTAAATGGGTAGAGGCTAAGGCTACTAGATGCGATGATGCTAAAACTGTTGTAGATTTTCTTCGCACTAACATATTTTGCAGATACGGAGTGCCTAAAGCCATAATCAGTGATCAGGGACACATTTCTGCAACAGAATGATGGCAGCAACTTTGAAGCACTACCACGTTCACCACCGTACTTCTACAGCTTATCACCCCCAGACGAATGGACAAGCAGAGATCTCTAACCGAGAGATTAAGGGGATTCTCGAGAAGATGGTGAAGCCGACTAGGAAGGACTGGAGTCAGCGATTAGACGATGCACTGTGGGCTTACAGGACAGCCTATAAGACACCGATAGGCACCTCGCCTTTTCGGTTGGTGTATGGGAAGACATGCCACCTCCCAGTCGAGCTAGAGTACAAGGCCTTTTGGGCACTTAAGGCGTGCCATACCGACTTAAAGGCAGCAGGATTGGATAGGAAGTTACAGCTCTGCGAGCTCGAGGAGCTGCGCCTAGAGGCTTATGAAAGCCAATCAAACTACAAGGCGCGGACCAAGCTGTACCACGACAAGTTCATTCTACGACGCACATTCGACATTGGCCAACAGGTACTAGTATTTTCATCGCGTTTACGATTAATGCCTGACAAATTGCGTTCTAGATGGACAGGTCCCTACATAGTAGCGAAGGTTTTTAACCACGGAGCACTTGAGCTGGAAAACCCGAGGAATGGAGGCCATTTCAAGGTCAATGGACAACGGGTGAAGCACTATCACGGTGAAATCGAACTATCTATTCAGCAGTTTGACCTCGCCGAGCCTCCCACTGAAACATAAATGAGGTATCGTCGAGCCAACGACGTAAAACAAAGGCGCTCGCAGGGAGGCAGCCCGGCAAATTTTTTCTTTTCTCCGTTTTCTTGTGTTTTCGTGTCTTGTGTGTCAGTTTGAGTCTTATTTAGTTTTTTGACGTCTAACCGGTCTATCTTGACTTGGTTTTAGTGGAAAGGAAGTTGTTTTGCAGGCAAAATACAGGTGCAGCTCAGTGGCAACCGCGTCTGGTACCTACATTACAGCCGCGTCACGTCTCTACATTGTCACCGCGTCACGAGGCAACATTACAACGTTGACCGAATTTATTGTCTTAATGAGACGCGGCCAGGCGTTGACCAGTGTAAAAACCCCTAATCCTGCGTTTCTCTCCTCCAACCCCAATCAAAAACTCACGCCCGCTCGAACGTTCTCAATCGCCCGCATCAATCACATTCGCGCCGGCGTGTCGATTCAGGGCTATCATCAGCATCATCGCCGCACAGCAGATCAGCCAGCCTCGCTCCGAATCATTCAAAACCAAGGTAATCTACGTTCGAATATTTGTGAAGAATTGGTTGTTGAATTCGGAATTTGCTTATTGAATCATTGAAAGGAGTAGTCGAGGGGTTATCTTATATGGATTTGTGACGAATTGGTGTTCTAAGTGTGAATTTCGGGTTGCATATCGGAAAACAGATCGGAGAAGATGAATTACACGGCCGCGTTTCCTCTTTACATTAGCGAGCCGCGTTTCACGCTTTCATTAGGCTAATGTCTTACGGTGACGCGGAGGATAACGTCTGCATGAAACGCGGTCCGCGCTGAGGCAGATATTGACCAAGAGGAATTCTTTCGGTTTTGAGTTGTTATTCGACATGCCACCAAGAGAGCAACCGTTTGAGGTGCAATATGCAAGACTTAGGGCCCGCAACCACCTGCCGAGCAGATTTGTTGATACCGAGTTTCTGAGTCACAGTGGGTTCGAGGCTCGAGTCCGTAGCATGCTAGAGGCCAGTGGTTGGCCGGGACTTCCACTCTGAGCTACGAAACAGATGTCGAGGATACTTGCGAGTTCCTGGCATCTTTTGTCTACGAGGGGAGACGAGACCATGAGGGGATCCGTTACAGACATCGAGGTGAGTTTTATCTCACTCGGCCAGCTCAGGTAAGGGAGATATTTGGCTGGCCAGCCGGAGGGGCGTGGGCGCAGGATGACCTAGCACTGTGTGGTGCTTGGGGACGGATTGGGGTGAGAGGCGCTGAAGTATTTGAGCCATCTGAGTCGAGGGCAATGTGCATTCGCGACCCGGTGCTGTTTTATCTCCATAAGGTACTTGGAGGTACTATTTTTGCTAGAAAGAGCGGGGGCGACAAGGTGACTTTCTCCGACATGCTCTGCTTAGACGCTCTAGACCGAGGACTGCCGATAGATTTCTTCCATCTGGCGTGCAAGTTCTGGAAGAACCGCCCTTCGCACGGACCACTGCTATGTGGAGGTATGATAACATGTATGCTGCGCCATCTACACGGGCAGCCACGCATAGAGTCTCATGAGTGCCTCAGTCCGGCCTTCTGTGATTACCAGCATTTCTCTAAAGCCATTCAGCGGCGTCCTCGCAGAAGAGAGCAGTATGCATGGACCTACCATGACGACTCGAGATATCACACTGCTATGCCTTCAGACAGGCGTCACACACCTTAAGCTGGAGACAGAGCTGAGTCCTCATCAGCCGCTGCTAGGCCACGCCGGACTCGGGAGGTTGGAGAGTCCTTGACAGCTCGACAGAGACGTGCCAGAGCAATGGAACCACCAGCAGCTGTGCCTCCTAGGCAGCAGTTAGACATAGCCTTCAATGTGGCTCGCGCACTACAGTTTTTTCTGCCACCAGGGACACAGCCAGTACCTGCCCCGCCTGGATGGGAGTTCGGAGATCCAGTTCCTCCGGAGTTTGCTATTCCTCATCCAGCATCATCGTCGGATTCCGACTAGGGGAGTGCCTATTTTCCTTTCATTTTATTCTTTGTTTCTTGTTTCTCTTTGTCAGAGTCCGTCAGTTTGTTATGTCTGCATTGTCTGTTAACTTTGAACTAAAGTCGTACCGTGAGGACACGGCTTGGTCCAAAAGTGTGGGGTGGGAGAGTCAGTTTGTAGTGTCTGCACGTTTACTTTTCATGCATATTGTTGTGTCTGCACGTTTTCTTTATATAAAAAAAATGAAGTATGTAATCTCTCTGTTTCTTGGATATGCAGACGTGAATTATGAGTTGGTGAAATTTATGATACCGATTACATGTGTTTTTCTCGTGAAATCTGAATTATGTGACAACATGTGAATTAAACCTACTACGTGTCCTTTTGAGTTGAGATAAACAGGGATGTGGAGTTGATAGAAATGTCCTAGAGAGACTTGACGAAGCATTCAAAGGACCGAATTTCGAGTTATATGGTTACATGGATTTTGTGGAGGCTAGCACTTCGAGGCAACATTGGTTAAGAGTCTGCTCTGCCACTGCAGTATTTATGCGGTCAGGTGGGACGGGAAAACAACACACCGTCCAATCTCTAGTCCAAGTAGCCGGGAAAACAGACGAGCGACCCTCGGCTTGACTCGCGTCGAAAGGACGAGGATGAGTGAGAGCAGGGAGGTTTTCCATATGCTTGCGGGCGATGATTGGACCTTCGAATCACGGACGAGCAATTCACAATAAGGAGCAAGGCTCAAGAAAAATCAGCCAAATTGTGAAATTTCTACCCGCAACAAAAGTGAAGTACATGATTGTTACATCAAAAGCCAAATCACTACAAAAGCTGTCCCAAAACAACTCAGAAACCTTGAAGCTCGAATGAATCACGTGCAAGAAAAAGCAACGAAGTGTAACCATATAACAAGAATTCGGGACGGCGAGTGCAGATCATGGGTCTAAAGAGGACTATCTCCCATTCATCCGAATTGATTTGAATTTCAGCTCAAAAGGTAACATGTATCAAGTTAATTCTATGCATGGAAAGGAAAAATTTAGACTAGCAACTCATACTCATGTAGTATTATCCAGGACGTCGAATAAGTTGTGGTGTCACATTTGTTTTCCTTCTACGACTTAGTTCTTGTTCGGGACGAACAAGTCTAAGTGTGGGGTGGTTTGATGAGTCGTATTTATACGACTCGTCGAATCAATTAATTCCATTTATTTCGACACTTTATTATGCGAACAATTACTTTTTAGTGTTGTTTTGCATTTCAGGTGTTTCGGGAGCTCTAGGAGGAAACGTGCATTAAAGACGGTGTTTTGCGCCGAAAACATCACAACGGCAAATCAGACCTTTGGACGCTCGAAAGAGTGCTGGGAATGGACCGCTGAGCAGAAAAATACGAGCCATGCGTCATCGCGTAGCTGACTCGATTCCCTGTAACTCTCCAGTTCACACCGAGAGCAGCCGAGGTCAGATAGAAGGTCAAATCCAGAGTTGAAGTCAGAGCTGGCGCGCAGAAGAAGGAATCAAGCTCAGTGGCTACCGCGTCTCATGCAGACATTAGCGTTAACGCTAATGTCAAGGCGAAACGCGGCGGTAATGTCAAAGCGAAACGCGGCGGTAATGTCAAGGCCAGACGCGGTGGACCACGAGATGCTGACGTCAGCAACGCGTTTGATGACGTCAGCGAGCCGGGATTTGGTAATTTTAGCCTAAAAACAGGTTTGGAAGCCCAGTATAAAAAGAAGGAAAGAAGTTTGGATTAGGGTTCTTTTTCCATAATCAATTACAGAACGAAGACTGAGACAACTCTGGAGAAGACGAAGAACGTGAAGCTTTCGACGAGACAGAGAATTTCTACTACCTTTTCATCAAAAACATTTGTGTTTATTTCCATGACAATGAGTAGCTAAATTCCTTAATTCAGTTTAGGGTTTCGTATATTGTGACGTTTGTTTTGAGACTCTATTCTTAATGCTATTTTATGCTTCTCTAGTTCTTGCGCTTAAATTAAAGGATTGAATTGTGAAGCTAAGTGGAGACTTGAAACGGTAAAGCTTAGCGAAACAATTCAACCCCTATCGTCAATGCTTGTTTGATACTGAAACGTGAAAACAAGTAGGACACCTGAATATAATATTGCCTGAAACGGATTATTAAATTTAGGAGAACTAGAAGTCTATAACCTGAAACGGAGTAGATTGCGGTGTATAACCTGAAACGGAGTACTTTAAGTTATAACCTGAAACGGAGTAACCACGCTTAGAAGCATGAAATTAGATCATTAGCAGTCGATGATAAACGTGTCACAATAGAAACCCTAGACTGAGTTTTCTCTCTGATTGAATACCCTTCGTTTTATTTCTCTTGCGCTGTGTTACAATTTCTCACACAAAACCCCCAACTTATTGTTTACAGGACAACTGATCTACACCAGCTCTCTAGGGTTCGACCCCTGCTTGCCACCTTACTAGTTTCTTGCAGGGAAAATTATAAATAGTAAATTTGACGCGTCAGACGACGCGCGTCATTTACCGAATTTACCCATTTAGATTTTTTTATTTCGATTACCCAACCGGATTTACCGACACTTCGGTAAAACGGTAAATTCGGTAAATTTTCGGGAATTACCGGGTTTTTTGTGTAATTTTCCTGTCCTAAACATCTACATCTGGTAAACAAAAAAAGCACAAAAAATGAGTGTATTTTTACATCAAAGTTCTTAAAAAGTACGAAATTAAAAGTAAAGTTCAAGCAAATATTTCAAAAGAAGGTCTCAAAGCTTCTCCTTCTACTTCTCCATATTGATCTCAAAAGATTGTGAACTTCATTCATCTTCGACAACTTCGACGAGGATGACATACGCACATGGTAAATATCTGCAAAAGTATGTCATAGAGTCAAAACATTAATAAACAAGGATATATTTTCAAGCACCACATAGACACATGTTTTATTTTTACTTTTACCTTTGAATCACACCACATACACTTTTTGAAGTCACTCAATGACCATTTTCCCTGGATTAAGGGAAGACTCTTCTTCAACTCTGAATCACACCACATACACTTCTTTAATTCCAATCATCGTCAATAAAGTGTGCAGTCAAACACAAGTAGTTTATCCGTTGAGTGGACGTCCAAGTGTCGGTTGTCAAACACACTCTTTGAGCTGATTTTTTTTAAAAAGCTTTCAATTTCATGTGTTCCTCTTCATACAATTGATAGCAGTCCCTAGCCACCGTCCATCTAGATGGGATAGAAAATAAAGGGCACGCTACTCGCATAAAATATCTGAAACCAGTATGCTCAACAAAACGGAAAGAAGTTCATCAACCATAACCATATATGCCAAGGCTTTTCTAGCTTCATTTTGATCAAAATTCCAATTTTTCAAAACCCCGGTAGTTTCTTCCCCATATTTACCCTCGGAAGCAGCATACGATAAAATCGTTTTTTGACAATTTGCTGGATTTTTCTTGCAATGTTGTATATAAAAACGAAGACCGCTAGTGCCAGCACTTTTGGAATTAGCTTGCAATGTATTTTCGCAGAATATGCATTTAGCCATTTCTTCTGTAATAACACTACCGGAAGGTCCAGGAATAGAACACTCTACCTTTTTAAAAAAAATCCCAGACTGGCGACCTTTTATTCATCTTTATTTTGGTTGTAACTGTTGTAGCTTCTACTTCCCTAGTCTCAGTTTCCATTGGCATCTGAGCTTGTGTTGTAATTGGTGCTTGAGATTCAGTTGATAGTAATCTTTCTGAGGCATCTCCACCATTGTTGGATGACATTTTACCTAGGAACATAGTAGAAAACATAAGCACAATCTTCACAACTATGTCGGCTTGAGTCGGCAGTAACTATGCACTCTAGTCTCTAAATTAAAATAAGCGCTGCAAAGAGATTGAGTTGTCTGACTTACCTTGAATCTATGGTTGTAGGAGTTGGAGACGCGAGTCGAAGTCGGAGATGTCAGACGTGAGTTAGAGCGACAAAAGTCGGAGTCGGAGAAGCACAATCTGAAACTTAGGGTTTTTTTCTCTCTTTCAATCTCTCGAATCTCTCTTGACTTCTCGCCCACCAAATACCAAACTATTGTGTTGTAACTGTGTCGTTTAACTTTAACACTTTAACTTTATTAATAAATATTAGTAATATTAAAAATATATAAATATTTATTTTCGGTAAATTACCGAACCAAAAATTTCATTCTGATTACCGACCAAATTTTACCGATTAAGATTTTAACGAAACGATTTGATTCAGTTCGGTAAATTAAATCGATAAATTCGGAATTTACCGAACAGTGCTCATCCCTAATTTGTCCGGTTGTTTTGAGTCACGTAGTCAAACTTTGTTGGTCAAATTTTGTTGACTCGTCAAATAGTTCTTTTTAATTTATTTAAAAAAGCAAAAAAATGTCTTCTCTTCTTTTGACAGGTACCATCTCAATTGCTCGCTGTCTTTTCCTTTTTAATGGCTTCAATTATCGTGAATGGACTTAGCATATGCGCATCCACAAGCGTGGACTACAACTTTAGGATGTTCTCACTGGCGAGCTCCCTTGCCCTGCTCGCCCAACTCCACCATTTCGACCAGAGTTACCAGCCGATACCGACTCAGCTGTTCTTAAGAAAGCCACTGATGATTTTGAAGATACTATGGATTGCTACCAGAGTGAGCTCACTGCCTGTCAGACATGGATTGATGCGGATGTTCGTGCCACCGCTATTTTGGTTGCCAGTATTGAGGTATCTCTGACAGGCAATATTATTCACTTATCGTCTGCACAGTTAATGTGGACATATCTTGAAGATCGTTATGTGATTTCTAGCAATGCTCTCATTCTCACTATTCTCTGTCAGGAGCACTCACTACAGCAGAATGATGCCTCCGTAGATGAGTTTTATAAACAACTCTCTGCAGTTTGGCGTTAACTTGATTCCCTTCGACCAGAGATTTCCCACACCTGCCAGTGTTGTCAGAATCAGAGCACTCACCTGCAGTACATTCGGCTCCTCAACTTTCTCACACGTCTTCGTGTTGAATTTGAAAAGATACGTTCTCAGTTGCTAGCTCGCTATCCCGTGTTACACTACTGGAGGCTCTTTCCGATGTTCGTAATAAGGAGGCTCGCCTTCGAAGTGCCGGTCTACTGCCGACACCTTCTGTTATGGCTGCTCATCCTCCAACTTCTACTCGTCAGGCTCCCCTTATATCGGTGACTCCTGTCTCATTTGGTGGCGAGCCACCTCGCTGTACGTACTGTCACAAATCTGGACATTTGGTACAGACATTTTACAAGAGGCAACGAGATACTGCTCCTCGTCGCAATAGCCGCTTCTCAGGTAACCTTAGAAGCTCTAAGACTCAAGAGCTGCTCACATTGCTACGCCCCATGAACGCATCAGCACAGACGGGTTCCGTTGGTTCAGTCGCTCAGTCTTTGAGTAATGAGAGAACTGATCCCACCCCACCTTCTTCATCAGGTATGTCCCTTTGGATTTTGGACTCAGGAGCTTCCTTTCGTAGGACTTTTGACTCCACATGTCTTTGTTCCGTTTGTCCCTTAACTTCTATTATGACTGTTGAGACGCTGACTATTCTACGCTCCCTGTTATTGGACGAGGCACTCTCTCGACTTCTTCCTTTGATGTTCCCGATGTCTCTCTTGTTCCTAAATGGACTATGCAGCTCATTTCTGCTGGACAACTCACTAGTCATGGTTGTTGCATTATCCTTATTTCTTACTCAGGTTCTGTTCAGGATTGACGCACATGACTCTAGTTGGTATTGGCCCCCGGCGCCGTGATTTTCAGTGTTTCTGGGAACTCGACTGGCTTCATCTTCCTTCCGCTGTCGCTCCTTTAGCTTCCGTCGTCGTTGTCCCTTCTACCGCATCCTTTGCCCAATGGCATCATCGTTTGGGTCATATTTGTGGTTCTCGTGTTTCTTCTTTAGTTCACCGTGGTTTCTTAGGACCAATGTCCGGTGATGCACTGTTGCAATGTCAGGGTTGTAAGCTAGGTAAACAGCTTCAGCTACCTTATTCTTCTTGTGAGTCTATCCCTCAACATCCTTTTGATCGTGTTCATTCTAATGTATGGGGTCATGCACCCTTTGTTTCAAAAGGGGGTCATCGATATTATATTATTTTCAAAGACGATTATTCTCGCTACACTTGGATTTACTTTATGTCTTGTCGTTGTGAGGTTTTGCCTATATATAAAGATTTTGCCACCATGATCCGTATTCAGTTTGACTCTCCCATTCATATTCTTCGAGTTGTTTCTGTTGAAGAATATATGTCTTGCCATCTTCTTCATTTCCTTGCTGACCAAGGCACTCACTCTCAATTTTCCTGTCCGGGTGCCCACGCCCAGAATAGTGTGGTTGAGCGCAAGCATCGACATCCTCTTGAGACTGCGCATACTCTCATGGTTACTTCTGTTGTCCCCTCTCACTTTTGGGCTGAGGTTGTTCAGCCTTCTTCTGGTCTTGATGGTGGTATTCCAGTCGAGCCTCCTGACTATGCTCATCTTTGCCTCTTTGGTTGTGTGTGCTATGTTCTCTTAGCACCTCATGAGCGCACCAAGTTCATCGCTCAGTCCGTTGAGTGTGTTTTCTTGGTTACAATGATGAGCATAAAGGATATCGATGTTGGGATCCTGTTAGCTGGCAGATCCGAATCTCTTGGGATGTTACTTTTGACCAGGGATGGAACCACCCTTTGACAAGGGTGGCTCTTGTCACCCCCACCAATATTCAAAATTTTTTTTATTATAAAATATATGTAATATACACATAATCAAATTAGGTTAAACTATATATAATAAAATTAAAGATTATCCAAGCAAAGCTTCATTTCATGACATTGCACCTACAAATTAATATTAGGCAATCATAAATTCATAAATCCTTTTCCTGTTAGCACGGAACTGTTATGTTAAGGGTTGTCGATGACAAAGAAATCAATTATGGTTTATTTACTGTAAAAAGTGATATCATTTATTGTAACTCTTCCAATTTTTATTGCTATTGCTCAATGCTCTTTTTCTATAATGGTAAAAAGTGCAATTAACAAGATGGAAGATGATTTCTTATCAGAGTGTTTGGTTGTCAACGGTGAAAAATAAATAGCGAAAATGTTTAGCACGAATTCAATAACAAAAAAATTCGTAATATGGAAACGAGATGTTTTTATTTTAATATAACATAAAAATTTTAAACTATTTAATCTTTTTTAATTTCTTGACTGTCACCCCCAGTCTCGATTCCTGGGTCCGTCCCTGCTTTTGACGAGTCCCGTCCATTTTATCCTCGACCTTCCTGGAGTTCGACTCCCTCCTCCCTTATCGAACCTCTGTCATTTATGACATTTTCGTCCACTGCTATTCGCACCACCCTTATACCACCTCGGTCGTCTCCTCTAGTGCGTTCTCCGTCACCAGTTCCTTATGTTCCTATTGATGATGTTCCTCCTGCCGCTGTCGATGATTCTCCCTTTACTCTTCCTTCCTCTTCTAATTCGACATCTCCCTCCAGTGCGCCAATCCCTCCTAGTGCTGACGACCCTACCCTCTTTGTGCACACGTCATCTCGTGGTCGGGCCCTTCTCCTTCTCTATGTTGATGATATGCTCATTATTGGTGATGATCCTCACTATATCGCATTTGTGAAGGAGAAGCTTGGTACTCTGTTTCTCATGAATGATCTAGGTCATCTTCATTATT
This sequence comes from Rhodiola chrysanthemifolia, assembly GCA_033675395.1. NCBI lineage: Eukaryota > Viridiplantae > Streptophyta > Magnoliopsida > Saxifragales > Crassulaceae > Rhodiola > Rhodiola chrysanthemifolia. Next base: position 40,154,333 of record CM066204.1, read on the forward strand.
TCCTTGGGATTGGAGTTTCTTCCACTTCTAAGGATTTCTTTATATTCCAAGAGAAGTATCTCCGAGATCTGCTTGATCGTGCCTCTCTGATGGAACTTAATGTCCATCTTCTCCCTACTGATGGTGAGCCTCTTGAGGATCCTACTCGCTATCGTCACCTAGTTGGTAGCCTTGTGTATCTAGGCGTCACCCGTCCTAACATATCTTATCCAGTTCATATCTTGAGTCAATTTATCTCTGCTCCCACTCAGCTTCACTATAGTCACCTTCACTTTGTTCTGCGTTATCTTTGTGGCACCATAACTCGTCGTCTTTTCTTTTCGCGATCGAACTCTCTTCACCTTCAGGCTTATTTTGACGCTACTTGGGCTAGTGACCCCTCTGATCGGAGGTCTTTATCCTCCTACTATGTGTTTTGGGATGTCCTCTCATTACTAGGAAGACTTAGAAACAGAAGACAGTCTCTCGTTCTAGTGTTGTGGCCAAACTACGTGCTATGGCTTTATTGCCACTCAGGTTTCTTAAGGATTTTGGCGTCTCTGTGTCTGCACTTACTCCACTTTTGTCTGACAGTACGGGGCTATGAGTATCGCTCGTGATCCGGTGAAGCATGAGCTCACCAAGCATATTGGTGTGGATGATTCTTATGTCAGGTCTCAGATCTGGATCAGGTTATTGCTCTTCAGTATGTTCCGTCAGAGTTTTAGTTGGCAGACTCTTTCACGAAGGCACAGACCAGAGCACAACATGCATTTCATCTCTCCAAACTCAGTGTTGTTGACCCATCATGAGTTTGAGGGGGTGTTAGAAATATATTTGATATATTTGGTTACTATACTCAGTTTAGATATTATATTGTGTATATTTGATTCTGATTCATACTTATCTCTTGTATTATGTATATATAGGTCATTGACCTCGCATCAATATCACACTCGATTCATGTATTCATAACAAACCCCTTAAACTTAATACCAATAGATGTGTATGGACGCAATAGGATAGTCCTATATGATTTAATCACTAATATTTCCTAATGATAAAAAATATTGAAATATATACTTATTAACCAAAATGAATTTCAAGGTAAATGTATAAATATTCAATTATTTCAACTCCCCATTAGCGACGGTTATGAATTTCATAATTGTAGAAATACATGTCCTACCGAGATAGAATTTGAAACTTGCTATCTCTTCCTTGGCAAAAAAAAATTGATCTCCGTAGAAAGGATGATTCATTCAGATCGACATGAGAGTCCAATTACATTATTAAAATTCATGTTGTATTTTTGAAAGGGGTTGACACCTCCTTGCCTCTCTCATTCCAGAGTCCTTTTACCCTGAGCTTCTCTTCTCCTCGGTCCACAAAGACAAAATCTAATACTGGTGCCAACACTTCATCACGAACGAAAGGACTCACTAAGCCGAGATCACTAACTAATAAAAATATAATATGATAAGAACTGTCTTTTCTGTAAACGTTCCCCGATTCCATTGCTACCGTGGCTTTATGCAGTCGATCAGATCATACCCCTTCAATATAACATAGGTCATCGAAAGGATCTCGGAGACCCACCAAAGTACGGAATCCATGTTAGAAAATAGATACCCATTTGAAGAGGGCATAACCGTATGGATAAGCTCACACCATCAATTTAGGACTATTCAAGATTTCGGATCTGATGGGAATCCGATTTATTAACGGAAAGAAAAGTGTGTCTATTGATTCAACCGCTATAGCAAATGATGATTTCACATAGTACATTTGATTAAAAAAAGAAATATGATTTATTCGCGCAATAATAACATAAATTAGATTTTATAGGATCACACCGACGAGACTTAATAAATGATTAAAGGAAGTAAAAAAAGAAAAAAGAGTAAAACTTAAGCCCTAATAAGCTCGAATGATCGATGTATATAATATTACTCGGTTAGGTATCTTGGTCCAAGAGAAGAGAGCACATCCTAAAAGACTAGTTTAATGGGTGGGTGAAAAGATCATCAATTTCAAGCTTATATTCAATAGTTAAACCTTTCTCTTTATTGGTAAAAAACGACCAAATGCTAAGTTTACAAACTAAGACTAACCAAATCAAATACAAGCCAACAATCCAGTCCAAACACAAATGCAACAAGAACACATGCACTCTTATAATCCAAGCAACCAGTGAGAAGACATTCCTGAACACAGCACTCGCCCAAGCGCTCCAATCCTCCAGCCCATGGCTGAGAAGACACAAAAGAATACAGCAACGTTCAACCCTCGGTATGGGAAATGAGAACCACTCGATCAGCCTGCACTTGGCGAGCCTTCACGAACGTTGAACGTGTCTCTCACACTTCAATATCGCTCCAAGAAATCGGTCGATTGAATCTTTGAACTCAGATTGCAAAATGTGCCATAATCCCCGAATTTCCCGGTCTTGATTCTGAGTTCCAGCTCCAGGCGAAACGTTGCCGTTCGCCTAACCTCAATCCAGCTTCGCCTTTTACCAAACGCTGTCGTTCACTTCGTTCTTCAAATCTTCGCACGCTCTCAAAACGAGTTCGTCCCTTTAAGTCCAAAATCGTGCACCAGCTGAGATACGTCATCGCTTTCTTTAAGCTCGACTCCTTTAATGAAACGACGTAGCTTCAGGCAAACTCCAAATTAGTTGTTCCCGCTAGCCGCACACGACATCGTTTTGAGCTTAGCAACTCAAAACTCACTTATGGCATAAGGATAAAAAACCATAACAAAACCTGCAAACTCAACTGGACATTATGTTTTGCAAACTCAACATTTGGTCACTATCAGATGATCCAACACAACTAGGATTACAGAAAACATTACAATCAGACTAAAAACATAATTACAGAAAAGGCCCGAAGAGAAACGCTGCAGTTCGGCTCAGCAGCCAAACACGGACTTGTGCGCCTGAGCTGATACGCCGACGTTCCAATGCCTGGTCTTTCTTCCATTCCCATGACGACCAGCCATCTTTGAGCTCCAATACCCCCCTCCAGCTGGCGAGTGTAGGAAGTTGGACACTCCCAGCTTGCAGAGGAGATGTTGAAGATGATCAGAGGACAATTACTTCGTGAAAAGATCGGCTGGTTGCTCCAGGGTTGGTATGTAAACTGGGTGTATAGTCTGATTGTTGATGAAGTGGCGCACAAAATGGCAATCCAGTTCGATAAGTTTCGTTCTTTCGTGGAAGACTGGGTTCCTTGCTATATGAATCGCCGCTTGATTATCACAGTGCAGGGTCACCGGAGTAGATATAGGGGCACTCATCTCAGAAAACAGCCGTAGAAGCCACAATATTTCAGTGCAAACTGCTTCCATCGCTCTATATTCGAACTCTGCGGAAGACCTGGAAACAATGGATTGTTTCTTCATTTTTCATGATACAAGCGACTCACCAATGAGTATACAGAATCCAGTGACTGATCTACGAGTCTTAGGGCATGCAGCCCAGTCAGCGTCACAAAAGGCTGATAAGGTGAGATGAGATGAAGCAGAAAAAAAGATGCCTTGAGTAGGTGCTCCTTTGAGGTATCTCAGTAGTCTTGTAGCATCTTGTAGATGATCTGTTGTAGGTTCATTCATGAACTGACTAAGTATGTGAACTGAGTGAGACAAATCTGGTCTTGTTATGGTGAGATAGATCAGTTTGTCAATCAGTTTTCTATAAACCACAACATCGGGAAGAAGATCAGCAGTGGACAAGCTGAGTTGATGCTTGACTGGAAGAGGAGTCTTTACTGGTTTGCAGTCCGCCATATCATATTCAGCCAGGAGATCTGTAGCATACTTTCTTTGATGTAGAAATATACCAGTGGAAATTCCTTGCAACTTCAAGTCCCAAGAAATATTTGAGTGTTCCCAAGTCCTTGATCTTAAACTTCTCATGAATAAAGGCCTTGATGTCCTGGATAAGTTGCATGGATGTGCCAGTCACAATGATATCATCCACATAAACAAGTAGCATGATAAAGTCACAGCCAGAGTTTAGTGTGAAAAGAGAGTAGTCATTGAGGCTTTGATGAAATCCAAACTGCAACATTGCGTCAGTGAACTTGGAGAACCATTGGCGAGGAGCTTGCTTTAGCCCATACAAACTCTTTGTAAGTCTACAAACTTTTCCTGCTGATCTTTCTGCTATATACAAACCAGTGGGTAGTCTCATGTACACTTCTACATCAAGTGAACCATGTAGAAACGCATTGTCTACATCCAGTTGAAAGATAGGCCATTGCTTAATTGCTGCAACAGTTAGAAGACATCTTACACTTGTCATCTTTGCAACTGGGGCAAAGGTTTCTGAGTAGTCTATACCTTTCACTTGAGTGAAGCCTTTGGCTACCACTCTTGCCTTGTAGCGTTCTGTGCTCCCATCAGACTTGGGCTTTATTCTGAAGATCCACTTGCAATCAATCACAGACTGATTAGGTGGAAGGTCAGTAATAACCCAAGTGTTATTTCTTTCTGGAGCAGATATTTCAGTCTTCATGGCCTCACACCACTTTTCATCTTTCTTAGCTTGACTATATGTTTTTGGCTCTTTAATCTGAGATATAGCTTTAGAGAAAGCTGCATGTGTAGTAGAACAGTTTTTGTTACTCAAAAACTTATCAAGTTGATGAGGAGATCTTCTGACCTGAATGGTGTTACAGATGAAGTCACCATGCCATGAGGGAGGCTGATGTTGCCTGTTGGATCTTCTAACTAGTGGGGCAGCATTCTCAGGTGACTCATTGATAGGTCCGGGCACTGCAATAGGTGGTTGAGGGGCCAATTCCGGCTCCTCTAAAGGTGGATTGTAATCAGCAACATCAGCATCAGAGTTTTCAGGAATAAAAGGCATAGGAACAGGAACAGTAACAGTAACATGATTTTCTGCATCAGTTTCTTTGTTGATGTCTTTGTAAGGAAAAATGTCTTCAAAAAATTTGACGTCTCTGCTGATCAAGACGTCATTTGTTTGTTGTATCCCTTTTGGCCATAACGATAGCCAAGTAAAATACAAGGTGTGGACCTAGGGTCTAACTTGTCCCTTTGATGAGCTACTGTCCCAACATAACAAAGACAGCGAATGGTTCTGAGATGATCAACTGCTGGAGGAGTACCAAAAAGGACTTCAAGAGGGGATTTGAAGTTTAAGACAGCACTTGGTGACCTGTTGATCAAATAAGTGGCAGATAGAACAAAATCTCCCCAGAAAACCTTAGGAAGATTAGCCTGAAATCTCAATGCTCTTGCAACATCTAATAGGTGTCTATGCTTTCTTTCTATAACTCAATTTTGTTGTGGAGTGTAAGGGCAAGAGCTCTGCTGAATACACCCTCAACTGAGAAAAAATGTGCCAAGATATCATTGAAGAATTCAGTACCATTATCTGACCTGAAGATTTTGATCTTATCATTATACTGAGTCTCAATCAGTTTAAAGAATTGAATGACAAGAGCTGGAACTTCTGATTTCTTCTTCATCAAAAAGGTCCAAGTATTTCTACTAAAGTCATCCACAATGGTTAAGAAAAATCTACAACCAGACATTGTATTTGTAGAATATGGTCCCCATACATCAGCATGAACAAGCTCAAAAGGCTTAATGGACTTATGAGGACTGCTAGGAAAAACAAGTCTTGTTTGCTTTGCCATTGGACATACAGGACAATGCAAATCACACTCTTTAAACTGAGCAGCTATATTGCTAAACATCCGTTTGAGTTTATTCATAGGCAGATGACCCATTCTTGTGTGCCAAACTGTAGGAGAAACATCTTTGATGGTAGCTGTACAGGTGACAGTGTGAGATAAGTTTGCATCCTTCAACAAGTATAGACCCTTGACTAGGCTACCAATCCCCAAGTTGGTCTTGCGGGCATGGTCCTGGATTATACAACATGTTTTAGAGAACTCCACAGAACATCCAGAACTACCAGTCAATTTGCTTATGGAAATCAAGTTAAACTTGAAAGCAGGAACATACAAAACATCATGTAGAATCAGGTTCTTGGTCAATGCAACCTTACCAGCATATTTCACTCTGCTAGTCTCACCATTAGGTAGCAATACAGTGCAAGTAGTAGACACCTTATACACATCATCTAATAGATCAAGATTGCATGTGAAATGATCTGTAGCCCCACTGTCAATGACCCAATCAACACCTCTACTATCAAGAGTTTGAGAAATAAGACAAATACCTGCCATATGAGTGGTACCTTCTTGTTCATGGCATTCATTTTTCTTTAGCAAAGCCATCAACTGATGAAGTTGAGAATTACTGAACTGAGGTAACTGATTTGAGTTGCTTGATTCAGCCTTTTCACCACCAGAACCACTGTCACAACTAGCCATATTCACAGACTTAACTTGATCATTTCCCTTGCCAGTACTCTTCATATTGCTAATAGCGCTAAAATATATGCATTTTAGGCGACCTCTATGCTTATTGTTTTGACTGTTCTATTACGATTTCACTTGCTATTTGATACTTTGTGGTTCTTTTCAGGCAAATTACAGAGTTTAAGCTGAGAATACAAGTGGGCAGTGATTTTGGGGCAAAACCGAGCATTTTGGAGCAAGAAAACACAAGTTGGAAGTCGGAGCGCAAATTTCTCAAGGTCATGCGCTCGCATGGTTCAAAGCATGCGCTCGCATGCATGTACTTCGTTGCCTTGCTAGCCTTCGCAGCCTTGTGCGTTCGCACAGTTCACCTCATGCGATCGCACAACCCAGACCCGACGCATGAAAATCTCGTGCGTTCGCACGCATGGCTCTGTGCGCTCGCACACTTTAAGAGCGCGCTCGCACTCGATCAAATTTCCCAGCCTGCAGGAGACCATGCGAACGCATGCTTTTGCGGAAAGAAAAAAATTTCCCAGCCTGCAGGGGAATTTGGATGGTTTTTGATATGGAGATCGAAGGAAGAAAGAGAAACGTGCAGAGTGCAGAGTGGACGGCGTTCCCAGAGGGAGAGAGAGAACTCTCGGATTGAAGATACGAAGTACGCGGAGAAAGAGAACTCTCGGATTAAGTTAGGAAGAACTTCAACAACAAAGATCAAAGATCGGATCCTCTAGTATTCTTGAATCTCCATATCGGTTTTGAAGTTCTAAACTCTACTTTCCATATGGTTGTTTGCATTTTTATTGTTGACTTCGTTTGTAAACGCACCATGAGTGAGTAGTGACCTTGATTGGGGATTAATGGATCCCCTAGACATGTTTGTGACGTTGTAAATACCTTGGATGCTAATGATGAATGAGTTTGCACATGAATCTTCTTCCTCTGAACTTAATTTCTCGAATTGCCTGTAAGATGTTTGTGAAAAGTTCTCAATAGGAATTCTGCTTGATCTCATGCTTGATGTAGCTCACGTTGATCATCATGACTTCAATGAACTAAATGAAGAAGCATTAGGATTTTGTGTTAGATGGATAACTCTTTAACCTAATGAGAATTGCTTGAACTTAACAAGAACATGATTATCTAGCCAATAAAGCGCAAGTGTGAGGCTAGACGTTCATATTCTATAGTGCCAATAGAACGCGAGTATGAGGTACTATGTGAGATGTAACCTCTTTGTACTAAGTTGTAGCGCGAGTTGAACTTAGTACCAATGCTGCATAAGCCAATTTCTAAGCATGTACATGTGATTTCATCATTGGTGTCCCATTTCGTTGTCACAATAATTGTCTAGGTGGAGAAGTGATTCCTAGTCATCTCTTAGTTGAAAGTTAATCACTTTTAGTAGATATAATCTCACTTTTGGATAGTACCTTCTACTATCATCCTCTTAGGAGAACAAAAACCCCCCCAAACCATAGAAATTCTAGTCAGATCGTTAGCATTATTGGTTTAACCACCTATCCCTTGGGTACGACCTCGGTTCACCCCGAGCTAATACAAATGTTTTGATTGCCGTGACTCAGCATAAGTGTTTGGATTCTATTTGAATACTTAGCTATATTATCAACCGATCAATTGCTTTTGTGGAACTTGTGACCAGGAGGATAACCAACCAGCTTATAGCAGAACTCCTTAGTGTGGCCACTCATTTCACAATGAGTACAAAATAACCTTCCCTTTGGCTTGCCAGCACCGCTTCTCATCTGACCTTTTCTATAGCCATTGGTGTCTTGATGACTACCATACAAGGCAGATGCTTCAACACATGAATGCTTTGTGACCTTTTGCTGACTCTCAGAATTCAGAGCCATGTCATAGACAATGTCAATACTGGGACGTTCTTTTAGAGCAAGGATGTGAGTCCTTATGTGAGCATAGTTATCATTCAATCCCATAAGGAACTCAATTACCCTGTCCTCTTCTCTTTCTCTAGCAGTGGTTCTACAATTAGCACATTCACCGTCTTCATCACAACTATCTCTCTTGCTCATAGAGTCCAACTCTTTCCAAAAAGCATTCAATTTCTCAAAGTAATTTGGAATATCAAGATCACCCTGCCTTATATTGCTTACTTCCTTTTTCAGAAAAAAGTTTCTTGATACATTTGAGCCTGCATATCTATTGTGTAAAATACGCCAAGCCGTAGTAGTATCCTTTGCATGTAAGATATGACTAACTACCTTCTTAGACATAGAGTTCAATAACCAAGTCATAACTACATCATTGCATCGCTTCCATTTAACAGCTAAAGCAGGATCATTTGGTTTAGGTCTCTCACCTTTTACGAATTCGAGTTTTGATCTCACGGACAAGACTATTTCCATAGACTTTGCCCAAGACACAAAATTCTGCCGACCGATCAGAACTTCGCTAACGATTGATGCACCAATATTTCATTAGTACTGAAATGATACGGATCATCAACCAAAGCATCTGGCTGTGCTTTGCGAACCCTAGCCATGATTGCAAGCGAAAAATTGAAAAACTTCAAAAGCGAACCAAAAAACAATCGGTCTTCAAGAAGCAGCGCGGGACGTCACGAATGCTCTGATACCATAAAGACAATGCAGATCGGAGCTCGATCTGTGATGATCAGGGCTCGGGCGGAGCGAAACGAAGACGAAGGAGGGAAACATGTTTTTGGGCAATTTTCGTGTTATTGATACGCATCGTGTTTGCTGCGTTTTATACTTACCACAAAATACACACGGGCCCCTTTAGTTCTTAACAGTACAATCAGACTAAAAACATAATTACAGAAAAGAAGAGAAACGCTGCCGTTTGGCTCAGCAGCCCAACACGGACTTGTGCGCCTGAGCTGATACGCCGACGTTCCAATGCCTGGTCTTTCTTCCATTCCCATGTCGACCAGCCATCTTTGAGCTCCAATAACAAGACATAACAATGGGCGAACCCCTTGAACTTAAGTACCACTAGATCTACATGGTTAATTTGTATGGTTCAGTGATTTTATGCAGGGTTTTTTGGATTCAGAACAATACTTAGCACACGTGAGCTGAATTCAGGCTAAGGCACTGTCATGGACGCTGTTCTTGACAGCGTCTTGATACTTGAGTTGATTTCCACCGCCCCTAAGAACAACGACTTTGTTATGTGAACAAACAAAACTTCTGAGGTCTATGGCGCTTTGGAGAACATCAGTTTAGTACTGTGAACAAACATATTAAATTCCATTAAGCTGCTCCTACGCCAAGAGCGGCTTTCTTATAAACGCTTTCCAGAACAACGTCTTACGCTAAGTTAGCAAAATTTTCTTTCTTTAACCTGTGGATTGATGAATTTTACTATAATCACATTTTCTCCTATCTCATCGATGATGTGCACTTGCACTATGCCAGAAAACAGCTTTGAAGATGTTTTTTTTCCGTCGCATAAAGCCCAAAGTTTGTCGCATATAATGACTTTTCGTTTATGTCACATAATACGCGTCGCATAAATTTTGTAACAATTGCTTAGTAGCGTAAAGTCCGTGCGACAAACAAACCGAAGGCCGGTCGTATAAATAGTTTAACTTAGGCGGCAATTCTTCCAATCAGTCCCATAAACAATGGTGTCAGTTCTCCTCCTTAACGGCATATGCTACATTTTATAATGAACTCATTTTCCAATTATTGTCCCATTAGCTACCATATGGGACAGGCCACATTTATGGGACATTCTAGTGTTGTCGCCTTTACTTGTTAAAGCGTCCAACGTTAAGATGTTCGCGTCGTATAAAACGACATATGCTTACTAGTTTTAACAATTTATTGTCGTATAAACCGTTAGATGTTGCATAAGAGGTCTGATCTATAAGCCTTATTTTCCAATTAGTGTCACATTAGCTACCATATGGGACATGCCACATTTATGGGACATTATAGTGTTGTCGCATTTACTTGTTAAAGCGTCCAACGTTAAGATGTTCGCGTCGTATAAAACAACATATGCTTACGACTTTTAACAATTTATTGTCGTATAAACCGTTTGATGTTGCATAAGAGGTCAGATGCTATAAGATGTACAAGACACATTGTCGTATAAAAGGACGTACGTCAAATATAACAAACAATAAATGTAGCGTAAAAGGATTGCAGCTGCATAAAGAAACCTGAATTTGTTTTTGCTACAATAAACATAACCCTGCCAACATTACATAATCCGACCAGCAGTACAGAATCACAAGTCATTCACAAAACATATTCCGGCCAACAGAAACAAAAGGGTACACACAACTAAAGTTCAGGTGTGTACCCAGGCCAATTTACCAAAAAGTCACAGCACATAAAGCAAACATAGTAATTAAGCGGTTGGTCCAGAACTCGTCGCACCTTCAGACGCATTTTGATTTGCTAGATTCGCCGAACCTCCCCGAACCACCAACTCTTCAAGGGTGCGAATCCTTTCTTCAAAAGCAGCCTTCATTTCCACCATCTCACTCTCTTGCTTCTTCAATCGCTCGCTCAAATCTGAGTTTCTCAGACCTCCTCTAGGGAGAGGTGGCCTCTTGAAGCCTCTACCGGCTCCAGACACGTAAGTCCCGCGCTTTTGCCCCACCACTTCGGTTATGATCCGAAGCTGAGTTTCGACTGGAAGGGGTTCTTGTTCATCCAGCACACAGCCGTCGACAGATTCACCATTTTGATCTCGCAAAGCTTGACGAATCCTCTCTTCCATTTGTGCCTAGATATACAAATGTAAAGTATAAATACAATAAGTAGAAGACATATATGAAACACATCAAAGATCATGGCAGATAAGAGAAGAAACATCATGAATTTACCAGCATATCGCAAACAATAGTATGGCAGACATAGGAAAGAGTAGGAGAAGTACCAAAACAATAACATTATTAACCAACCAAACTTGAATAGAATAACAAAAACATTATGTTCACATAACAAGATTAATTTCTTAACCAAAAATAGAACATTGAAGATAGGAGTACAATATCGTACACCAAGAATAAAAAATAATACATAATTCACCAAGAATAATTCACTATTCGGCAAACATGTGTAACCAAATAACAACAAATATGAAGTAAGCACGTGATTAATAAACAAAGAAACTTAACTGCCATGGCGGCACCGGCAGGTTCAGCGGAGTAAACCTTCGCATAAGCAGCCACAATGTGAGCCTTATCTCCCTTGGCCTTGAGTTCTGCAGCCCTCTGATAGAATGGAACTTTACCAGAGCGATGGTTAAGTCGCTCAGATTCAGTGCGAACTTTTGACATCGCCTCACCTAGTTCCTATTTTTGCAAAATTATAGACAATGAAATACAAGAAAGTAAAAGAACACATAAAAAATAAATAAAACAGTGAAGTAGTAAACAGAATGTACTTTGGTAATTAAATTGAATGCGTAACCTGATTTTTCGGCTCATTAAAATGGTCCATAAGCCACTCCCATTGGTCGGGGCGATCCAAAAACTCGTGGGGAGTTCATATTCTTGATAGAATACCTTGCAGTCTGCTTTCCAGTCGCGGAACCTTTCCGTGGCTCTCTTGAAGATGAAATACCACAACTGATCATCTTCTGGATCAACAACAAAATTTGCCTGCAAAGTGATTTAAAACAAAAGTTACAACAACGAAATACTTGCCTGAATTAATTAAATTTTCATAGTCTCCATCTCGAAAAGGAAAAGCGTCGTTTAGAATATCTATTGTAGGATTAAAGTAATAACCATCTTCAACCCTCACACGACTCTTTTCCATGACATATTGTTTTCGTTGTGTGTATAAAGATGATGAAGCTTCTTCAAGTGCTTCTTCTCCATGAGAGGTCCAAGTTGTGTACTCTCGCATCATACCGTTTACAATAAATGAGTTTGGATTTCATCCAATGACAACTTCTCACGGTGCAACTGACAACATCTACAAGGACACGGATGAGTAGTTGTCCAAGGATTTTTTTGCTTCACAAACTCTATGAAGGCCATAATCCCTTGGAAAAAACGAGGATCACATTTGTCCGACAAATGCATCCAACTTTTATCCATGCTTCCCCTATATAAAAGCAAATCATTTTAATTATAAACAACAAATCATTGGCAATACACAATTATATATATCCATGTTTTACAAAACCAAACACAGAGCATATTCCAAAACAAGCAACAAATAGATAGACAAGCCTTAGCTAAAATGAAAACTGATATCTCAAGGCTATAGATAACAACATGCCCATTTCACTACAATAAAAGCCACAAACACAGGAGCTAAAATGAACAAAAAACCATGGCACAAACCACCAAGCTTTTCTATATGTACGTATATGCCATAAAACAAGCAACAAATATATATATAACATGCCCATTTCTTCACTACAACAACAGCCACAAAAACCATAACACAGGGATCTAAAATGAACAAAAAACCATTGCACAAAACACCAAGCTTATATATATATATATATATATATATATAGGGGCGCGCTCAAATGTGAACTCCTCTTACACTAAGAACATATGAACCATCTTGCACCATTGGATCTTGAGATCTAAAGGTGTAGATTTGTCCAAAAAGTGTTTTTTGGCATTTTGCACTTTTTGTCTTTTAGGTAAAAGACAAAAGTACAAAAAAACAAACAACTTTCACTTTTTGGATTGATTATGCACCTTTAGATCAAATGATCTAAAGGTGGAGATGAATTCATAGGTTCTTAGTGTAAGATGTGGTTCACATTTGAGCGCTTCTCTATATATATATACGTGTAGAGGAGCGTTCAAATGAGGCACGCTACAGTAAAGTGAGGCACGTGAGGCACGATCTCAACCACACATATCTAACCCCTCGTGCTTTGTGGGTGCGCCACGTGTCCAAATAGTAAACCCACTACCAATAGTAAATCCCACTACCACACCTTTAAATCTCAACCATTAGATCAATATCATCAATGACCAAGATCATGCCTTACTGCCTCATTCTTATAACCTTGCCTCAACCGAGTGCTCCCCTGTACGTGTATATGCACAGATCTAGTAGCTAATAGTTCAAAACTTATTCTCAAACCATCACTTATCCCCCACATATGCATATTGCTGCCGTCTCCTTCAACATGAACAAGTTGTTTCCAAGCATTCAACAATCTAGGAATAGTTTTAAAACTGAAAAAAATTGAATACATAAATGGTGGTGATTTCCCACACAAACTTGCATTTACCTCCAAAACGTGTGGATTTGATGAAGGGTCTAACCAAAAACCACTTAGGTTTTGAACATGGAGCTTCTGTTTTGCAGAGATGGGGTTGTTTTTCTGTGTAAAAGTTAGTGAAATTCGAATTGCAGGGGTGTACGTACGTACTAGGTTGTTCTGTTTTTGCATTAAATGTTTTCAGCGTACGCGACATATTTTGCGCAAATTGTCGCCCAAGCATATAATGGTTGGTCGTCCTCTTCAATGCGTATTCAATTACGCACATAAACTGCTGGATAAAGGGGAGCTGCTAATGTCGACATCAGTTTTTCTATATTACGGGACAAACATAGGGTAGTGACGGTAGTCGCGTAAATGTACGTCGCATGAAACATGTAATGCGAGATAATAGTCAAGTCGCGTAAACAATTGTCGCATGAAACCGCTAATGGGACTTAATCGTAGTGTCGCTTACATAAACGTCGCATTAACTGTTTAAAGGGACATATAAGTTGGTGTCGCATAAACAATTGTCGCATAATATAGCTATTGCTACCAACCTATTTTTATTGGTCGATTATAATGTCGTATGCTCCAAAATGGAAGCGACAAATAGCAAAATTTGTCCCGTAGCATATATTCTGGCGTAGTGTTGGTCCTCCTTAACTTTCCAGGCTTTACTAACCATGGTTTCCTAGTAGCCCAGTTTCATTCCCTTCCCAGTGCATATATCTTCAATATTAGCGCACCATCATATTTTTCATCTGCCCCAGTCCATTGGCCCGCTGTTACTGAAAATAACGACTGGCCTCTAAACCTTCTAATAAAGTTTTCAACTTCGTTTTCCTTTTCCAATTCTTCTGCCATCGACTAGCACAGCATGAACAAAAAAGGTGACCACTGGAAACAATAACTTTCACCTTTCAGACCTATAGTCTGAAACAGTAAAACACTCTTTTATCTACGGAAGTTATCAGAGAGACGCAATTCATTCTTTCAATATTTTATCTTACTCTTTATATATTTGTCAAAAAAATATGGTAACTTTGTCCTAGTAGGCAACCACTTCCATATATTATAGCCTATTATGGTGTCCACTTAGTTTTTCCATTTTCTTCTTGTTTTTCTTTCAAAACGATATATTAGTAGTAGAGAAAAGATCAGGGGTGCAAACCATATTTTTTTTGCAAACTGTAAAATTAGTCAAAATTAAGTTATAATTCATCGCCGAAAAAATAAAAATACGGCATAGTTCGTCAAAATTGACCTATAATTCGTTATCGAGAAATCAACTATATGACAAGATTTAATCTCATCCGTTTGTATTATATGACCAAATTAAGGGTTGTCATTAGTTTGTATTTTTTTTACAAAAATATGTTGTTTGCATTGAATCCTTTTTCGTAGTAGTAAACTGTAAAAGCTATTTGAATTAAAATGAACGAGCATATATAATTATTTATTCAACGAAAACAATAACAAAAGAATGCAATTCCCACGTTTTTCTATACGAAAAAAAAATCATGGCCGAAAACAAGATGAAGATAATTCCCACATGTTTCAAAAAATCAAACACAGAAAAATATGATTTGGTTTGGGTCCATCTTTAAAAACAAATTTCAGCTCACCAAACTCCACTCAGAATTGTGTCACAAGTTGATGAGCTTCTTTTTTTAATCCTACATACGTACAATCAGAAAAATAGGGTAGCAGAAGTCACATTCACACCATTGGATGGGTTTGATCGATAATGAGATCATGATCCACCGACTTGCTATTTGCATTCATGTTTTGATTTCTTCTCGTTGGACTGATCAAATGTGAGAGTTAGAGTGGTTAGAGGCAAAAGACATTGTGAACCAAGTCATACCACATGGGGCGACTGAGCGACTAAAATATTGATATAGATAAAGAGACTGTTTTAAAAAAAAGTGGTGTTTTAATCATAAGATAAAACCTCATTAAAACTCTCTGCAGTCAAATTAAATAAATGGACAGTAAAATAGTACAGTTTTATGAGTAAATCGACACTCAAATTATCTTCGCGAAATTATTCATCGTATCCAATATTCTAGTGTCATATTCTCTTAGTCCTTCGTGGATAGACCATTACTAATACAATAAAACTATATATCTTTGTGTTAAAATTCAGTGACGGATCCAAGAATTTTTTTTTTTTGAATGAGGGCCAGCTTTTTAACTAATTTTTTTTTTGACAAGGTTCTCGTCCAAAGCAAATACTTTCTTCTTATTTCATCTCATTGATTTGGATGATATTCAATAAGTTCTTTTCTATCTACAGAATCCCAAAAGCAAGATTATATAAATTAACGTACTCAAAAAGAGAAGTATCTTGAAGAACAATATTTGATGTATTTGTAGTTGAATCACAATCTTCAGTAGCGGAAGATGGAGTATTTCACTTCAAAAAAAAAGTCAAGCTTTAATTGAAAATACAAAGTTGGCAAAAAATATATATAAATAATTAATAAATTGATCACAAATATGTAGGAAAGTTGTATATAAACTTACGTAACATATTACTTATGACTAAAATTATGCCACTTTTGTTTATATGCACTTTCTGAATTTATGACTTTAAATCTTGTCAAAGAAACATTGTATGCAAGAAAATTATTAGATTATAGGGAAAATTTCAAAAACATAGCCTGAACTACTACTCCATTTCTAATCAGGTACCAGACTTTCTCAATTTTCAGTTTAATTACTTTTAGGATAATATGCAAATTTAATGTAACACAGTTAGTTTACACAGTTAGTTAACACCATTTATGATTATATTACAAAATTTAGAAATCAGAACTTTCAATCCAATTATATAAACTTACGTAACATATTACTTATGATTAAAAAAGTATGTCGCTTCCGTTTATATGTACTTTCTGAATTTATGACTTTTAAACTTGTCGAATAAACATTGTATGCAAGAAAATTATTAGATTATATTATATAACATTTCAAAATAATCAAAATAGATTCATGAAATTTACCTTTTAGGCAGAGGATTTTTAGAACATATTGGTTTTGGCGCATGTAAAGTAACTCTACTTCAGAAAGTCAGAAACAACTTTAAATCACTTGCGAAATTGTCTTGTCACCGCTCGCTTACCGTCACTCTATCTCTATTCGCAAACGCTGAAAGAATTGAAAGTTACGTCGCCTGCTTCGTTAAGAGTTTGAAACCTCATACTAACTTCAATTGAGATGGTATCTCCTTGGGTTATAAGGTCAAGCTTATTTTGAGTAAGGATATTACTTAAATTTACTTCTAAAATCTATCAAAAAAATGATTGGGGGCAAAAGATAAAAATTAATGAAGATATTTATTTAATTAATCCTATAATATTATGAAAAATTCACAAATTCATTGGAGATAGAGCTGCCCCCATTGTTGAATGGGTGAGTCTGTCCCTGGCTCAAAACTCAAGCCAAATTTTAAAAGAGGCTTTATTAATATTTTATTTTATTTTGGAATGTATTTTAAATATATATTTTAATGTATACATAATAATTGTTTACTAAATGCATATTCTAACTAAATGTTCATTTAAGACTTTATCTATATGAGTCTTTTAACTATATTTTTCAGAAATTTTGGGATCTTAATATTAAATTAATTTTCTTTTATAAATTGGGATCTAAAGTTATGGTTTTAGTCACCTCCCCTGTTGGGCCAGGCTTGCGCTCATGTGTGTGTTTGAAGGTAGATATATCAATGTCATTATGTTTCTCAAAATCAGAATGAATGTCTTATGATGCTTGTGCTTAAATAGTTTTTTTTTTATAGTGGGTGGATACACTAGAAACATTACAATGTATATAAACTTTTTATCGTCTAGCACATATATGTATTGATCTCCGGAGCTCTTAGCAAGGCATGTTGATCGGATCCGCAAGCATCTGGTACACATCTCTTCACTTCTAAAGCGCATCCCACATTTTGGCACATTTACCATGAATCCGCACACATCCACCAAAATCATCGGTACGTCTTTGACACTTGGAGCACATGCTATTTTGGGCACTTTTACCGAATAGCACATCACGCGCGAGGCGTGAAAGGAAGGCCTCCACGAGGGAGGAAGAACACATCACGCGCGAGGCGTGAGGAGGAAGAGGCGTGAAGAAGAAAGCCTCTACGTGGGAAAAAGAACACATCACGCGCGAGGCGTGAGGAGGAAGGCATCCACGAGGGATGTAGGAAGCATCCACGCGCGAAGCGGGACGAGGAAGAGGAAAAGAAAAAAGGAATGAAGAAAATTGGTGACCCCGGGATTCGAATCCAGAACATAAGGATCCAACCATCTCAAGGTGGACTCCTTAACCAACATGCCACCACCCCTATTGGCTTGTGCTTAAATAGTCGACGACATACTTTATGAGTAAATCCACCAAATATGTTCAAATACGTGTATGTTAATTGACCTTTAAAGTCCGATCCTTTTTCTCGCTAAAAATATAATTAAAATTTTGTTGGCTTTGGACAAAGATCGATTGATAAGCATAATGTGTCCCATGCCGGCAAATTGGGGGAATATTCGTGGGCCGTTTTCATGCCCACAGTTTATAATTGCTCTCTAAAGTAGTACATACACTACAAATTTATGAGAAATTTCCGACGTCAGTAAAAGGACGGAAAAGTGACGGAAATATGCCGGAAAAACCACCATTTCTGTCAGTTTTCCGTCCGAGACGATGGTGACGGCAATTTTTCCGAAGGAAATACGGTACCGTCAATATTCCATCATTAATTTCTGGTATTAAGTCGTCGAGTTTCCGTCAATTCTGCGTTACAGATTTCCGCCGTAAGTCCGTCATGTGTCCGGCGAGAATCACCGTCAACAAAGCGTCATAATTCCGTTACACGAGTTTCACACAATTTTCCGGGCAATTTCCGTCGACCAAAAACCGTCACACTTCCGTATTTTTTACGCTACTCGGTATTTCGTCATTTTTCCGGCGAATTTGCGGGAAAACATATTTTCGGCGACATTCCATCCATAATCTGTTGATTAAAAAACCGTCAGACTTCTGTCATTATTACGCTACTCGGTATTCCGTCATATTTCCAGCGAATTTCCGGGAGAAAATATATTCGGCGACATTCCATCGATATTTCATTGCTCTATAAACCGTCACATTTTCGTCATCCTATTTTTCGAACACATTCCGTTACCCTTCCGTGACAGAATGTTATCTTCGATATTCCATCGAATTTCCGTCATCCTATTTTCCTTCCAAATTCCGTCAATACTCCGTCTTTATTTGTATTACGTCATTCGTTCCGATTCTCTCAAAAAAGAATTGAATTTTTTTTGGTTTTTTTGATTGGATAACAGATTTGAAATTTGAAAATCCATATTTAATATAAAAAAATTTACGATAATAAAAATACAGTAGTCGAGTACAAAACAAATGGCTATTCCATGTGGTTGTCTTCGTCCGATCTCTGATTCGACGGACCGCGGTTGTTTCCATTCGGACTGTGACTAGATGGTGGCTGGTATCCAGGAGTGAGCATTCTCAGCATATCAGCTTGCATTTGCATCATTTGAGTAAATCAATCTATGCTGTCCTTCATGCTTCTCATCTCAGCCTCCTGTCGGGATTCCATGCGCTCTAAACGCGTCGTCAAATCCTGCGTGTATTCGTCAGATGTTGAAGGCCTCGATCTGTGGGAACTCGCACACGACTAGCTGCCCGTTGAAGAGAACTTGTCGGACACCAATGTCGCTGCAGGGCCATACAAATACGGTATCCCCGACCTCGGGTTAACCCCCATGACTATCGCAGAGGCCTCCACCAGCTCTTCCTCCGGTACCCTTTCCTCTTTGTCATGATTCTTCAGCACCAAAGCTTCAGCATCAGCCAGCTGTTTCTGCACAATTTTCAAACAACATTAAATGTTTAGTTACGAAGGAAACAAAAATTTATGAATATAGGAATATGAGAAAAACAGATGTGTACCAAATTAAATGTTACTTTTATTGAAATTTATTACGAAATTATTGTAATAAGAAAATATAATTGGTAAGTGTAATACCCTTTTGTTATCCGCGTCGGGTATCAAATACGTCCCATCCTTTCGCTTGTATTTCTTGTCAAACATATCAGTTGGCAACACTTGTCTTCGATTACTCTTTTCCTGCACATTTTATGACAAATGTATTATTAGAAATGATATTGAAACTTGAATTGTTTTTAAATATTATGTATTACCATCTTTGCCATGTGATAGTGTGCTGGTCTCGACCCAAAGGCATGCAAGGCTGGGTCGTTTCTGGCATCCTGTGTCAAATAAGTTTGCTTGTTTTTTTTGCTGCGTGCTATGAATGCTGGGTTCGTATCAAATCGAGCTTTTCCCGCAACTTTGTGATCTTCTGTCAACCATTTCAGTCCTTTAGTCTTCCCGGAACGCAAGCCTCTCCAGGTATCTTGGAGAATCTTAGCCGCCTTTTTCCTAAAGTTGGCCTCGATTTGGTCGTTGTGGATCGGATTCCACGGTACAAGCTCTACAGCACAGCTGTGCTACGTACAATTTAATATTAAAGGTCAATTAATGGAATCCAAAACATATTTTTTCAAACAAACTGTAAAGCAAATTTCACGTTAATACAATGGTACTTACCTTAAAGTGTCGAAACGACTTCACCGGAGCTTGTGGACCACACGTACCGATTGTGGTCCTACCAACCTTGAAACCAGGCCCAATACATTACAGCCTGATTTTGTTAACAGCTGATGGCGGGTCAAAGCTGAAAAAAATTACATGTTTGACACTTTCAATATGGTTAGTAAAACATATGTATAGACAAATATATGTTAATTCAAATACTCACTTGTTATCCCCAGCTGGAATGATCCAAAGGCGATTATCCTCTGGCATCAAACCCAACTGTGTCTCCTCACCGAGTCCGCCACCGGCCGTCATCCCTCCTCTAACAAACTCTGGCCGAATTGCCTCATCGTCATCATATTCATCCGCCAAAGGTGAGTCCCTCACTTCGGCTCCCAAATCACCCTCCCTGTTGCCCGTCGAATCCTCCATGAAATGCAGCAGTTCGTCGAATTCGTAGTCATGCAGTTGTGGTAATGTTCTGTCATCATCCATTGTCCGCGGGAGTCTCCTGTACATTCATAGAAGTCCTATACACTTCCGGAGTTGGACGTGTTTCCCCAGTTGACGATGGTTGACGTTGCATGTCTTCGCCTAAGTCTCTCGCAATCATGGGCTCCTGTACAGTGAGAGAATGCCTGTACACTTCCTGATTATGTTGCTGTGACCCAGTTGACATTTGAGGCCGTTGCATGTCCTGGCTCGATTGTCTAGGTTGTCGTTAGTCAGTGAGCCTCGTTTGTGAACTCCCTGTACCTCTCCCAGTGCCGATATTCCTCTTACCGGGTACACCGCGCTTGATTGGTGCCATTATACACTACCACAAATTGAAACAAAAAGTGTAACTTTCGACCAAGTTCAATATCATTTACATTCAACATACAATATTCATGACTGTAGATACTTTTTTTAACATAAAATGAAACACAGTCAACACATTCAACATATTTTAACAACTTTTTGAACCTGCGCGTTTTACACATTTTATTACAGTATAATCAACCATTGCACGAAAAACAAATGGCGTACAATCTACCACAAAAATGAAAATGCAGAATATTCGAAATAAACAAACAAATCGACCGAACCAAACAAACTGAAGTCACGATAAACTGAAGTGCCGAAGGGCGGCGACTTTGCCATACATGTCTGAAGATGTTTTGGTTCCCAAATACGCCGAAATCGATTGCAGAACCGTCATTTGAGAGAAGGGTTTCCCACTGACGCATGTAATTTGACTTAAGTATTTACTTATTCCATCCAAATTACGTCAAAGAACCGTCATTTGTTAAATATTTATTTGTTTAGGCAGGCGAATACGGCGGGCGAATTTTTGGACATAGATACGACATCGCTTTTCTAAATTAAGCGCTGCGTAAATGAATATATAACAGCGCTTGACTTATTAAACGCTGTCATATGATACTTATTACAGCGCTTAAACAGATAAGCGATGTGTTATTAATAACTTAAAACAGCGCATATTAGGGTAAGCGCTGTTTTAAACTCCAACTTTAACAGCGCCTACCGTTTAAACGCTGTGTTTTGTATATATATACATCGTCTATTTACGAAGCGCTCACAGCGCCTATTTTGTAAGCTAAAGTTTTCAGTTATTAACATATTCACATTAAAATAAACAATGCTTTCCATATACTTAAAACAGAAGTCATTATTACTATGCAAAATTTGCATTGAAAGAAATAGCAATATATTTGTTTTTTGTTACAATTTTTTGATTTGAAGCTTCCTTGAATTTAAGCGCAAAATTATAAACATCAAAAACATGCAGTACTGTAAACCATATTAATAAATTTTGTTTCCTTTTTTGCATTCACGAGGATTCGTCGGACTCTTCTTCGGTATCTTGATTATCAGTTACGTGCTCGTCGTTCTGATTCTCTTCGGTGTACTCGTAAACCTCATCATCAGCCAGGTTCCCGTAAGATGCAATTTCGTTGTTCAAAACAGGCATTTCAGATCCCATTTGACCCTCATCTTGGAACGGAACATTTGTTACTTCTATGTCGATTGCGTTTGTTGGTTTCACAGGACAAACTGCAACCCAACCCTGATTACTTTGTCCAGCTAATCCCGGAAACGTCACATAGTAAACTTGCACCGCTTGCTGGGCAAGAATGTACGGGTTGTAATGGGGGTAGGGTCTATGAGTGTTTACGATGGCAATCCCGTTAGACGGGTATGACTTAACAAACTGAAGGTCGTACCAACGACACTTGAACAAGACAACCTTTAGGCGATTGTTGGCTCTACATCTCATATGAATTATTTCTTCAATCACCCCGTAGGAGTGTGTTCCCTCAGTTCCTTTCACGTAAACATGACTGTTCACCGTGTTCCTCCCTTCACCATGGTGTAAAACCTCAGCTTTTGTTGCTAGCATTTTCATGTTAATAGAAAGCTCTGTCTCTACCATCGTAAGCAGGCTCAGAACTTGAATGTAGCAGATTGAAGAATCTATTTTCTTCGACATTCTCTATTTGCTGGTCACGAAAGTTGGACGACTCAGTAATATCATTAGTAGTTGGAAAATCTGTACCAATATCTGGGAACGCATCGCCACTCGAAATCTGTTCATGGGAATCAATAATCGGGTCAACTGTGCTCGGTTCAGGTATCGTTGGGCAAGAACTGACGTACTGGATTTCCGCAAGATCTTCGCCGTGTAGGGTCCAATTGAAGTACCGTGGTGTAAAACTGTATTTGTACAAATGGTCCTCCATCATTCTTATATTGATGAATCGACGGTTTTTGCATTTCGAACATGGACAACGAATTGTGTTGTCGCTGGCAAGATAACCGTTTGAGACGGTTGTTTCAATAAAATTATTAACCCTGGCGAAGAAAACATCATTGGTGTATGACTCTCCAGTAGCACGAGCTTTGTACATCCATCTCCTTTCGTGACATAAAAAAGTCGTGTATAATAATAATATGCAGTATGAGTTGAAAAGAAATTAGAATAGATTACCTCAAAATCGACTGTTTAAAGCAAAAAACACCCAAGGTGAGTCGTCCAAATATCGGATGCCTTATTTCCTTCAACATTGGAAAACTGTATTTTGTATTGGGAAAAATTTGAGTCAATCGATCTATGTAAGCGATGTTTTAAACTCCAACTTTAACAGCGCCTACCGTTTAAACATTGTGTTTTGTATATATATATATATACATCGTCTATTTACGAAGCGATGTTGTCGTGTAACTTTACACAGCGCCTATTTTGTAAGCGTTGTGTAAAGTTTCAGTTATTAACATATTTACATTAAAATAAACAATGTTTTCCTTATACTTAAAACAGAAGTCATTATTACTATGCAAAATTTGCATTGAAATAAATAGCAATACATTTGTTTTTTTTACAATTTTTTGATTTGAAGCGCAAAATTATAAACATAAAAAATGCAGTAACTGTAAACCATTTTAATAAATTTTGTTTCCTTTTTTGCATTCACGAGGATTCGTCGGACTCTTCTTCGGTATCTTGATTATCAGTTACGTGCTCGTCGTTCTGATTCTCTTCGGTGTACTCGTAAACCTCATCATCAGCCAGGTTCCCGTAAGATGCAATTTCGTTGTTCAAAACATGCATTTCAGATCCCATTTGACCCTCATCTTGGAACGGAACATTTGTTACTTCCATGTCGATTGCGTTTGTTGGTTTCACAGGACAAACTGCAACCCAACCCTGATTATTTTGTCCAGCTAATCCCGAAAACGTCACATAGTAAACTTGCACTGCTTGCGGGGCAAGAATGTACGGGTCGTAATGAGGGTAGGGTCTATGAGTGTTTACGATGGCAATCCCGTTAGATGGGTATGACTTAACAAACTGAAGGTCGTACCAACGACACTTGAACAAGACAACCTTTAGGCGATTGTTGGTTCTACATCTCATATGAATTATTTCTTCAATCACCCCGTAGGAGTGTGTTCCCTCAGTTCCTTTCACGTAAACATGACTGTTCACTGTGTTCCTCCCTTCACCATGGTGTAAAACCTCAGCTTTTGTTGCAAGCATTTTCATGTTAATAGAAAGCTCTTTCTCTACAATCGTAAGCAGGCTCTGAACTTGAATGTAGCAGATTGAAGAATCTATTTTCTTCGACATTCTCTATTTGCTGGTCACGAAAGTTGGACGACTCAGTAATATCATTAGTAGCTGGAAAATCTGTACCTATATCTGGGAACGCATCGCCACTCGAAATCTGTTCATGGGAATCAATAATCGGGTCAACTGTGCTCGGTTCAGGTATCGTTGGGCAAGAACTGACGTACTGGATTTCCGCAAGATCTTCCCCTTGTAGGGTCCAATTGAAGTACCGTGGTGTAAAACCGTATTTGTACAAATGCTCCTTCATCATTCTTATATTGATGAATCGACGGTTGTTTGCATTTCGTACATGGACAACGGATTGTGTTGTCGCTGGCAAGATAACCGTTTGAGACGGTTGTTTCAATAAAATTATTAACCCAGGCAATGAAAACATCATTGGTGTATGACTCTCTGATGGGACGTATTTATACGATTTATCAAGTACACAAAACCCACCAAATAAGACATTTGGTCATACGAACATGTGCTTGTTGATGTCGTTTTATGTATACAGGCAATTTTGGAGTCTAAAGAGGAATCGGGCTTAAAAGATGGCTTTTTGCTTGAAAGATCCAAGCGATGGCTTTTTGCTTAAAATATCCTAGTGATGGCTTTTGGCTAAACCAATCAAAATGAAGTGCTTTTGGGATATTTCCATGCCATAAACTTAGCCCCCAAGTCTTCCCTTGCCTATAAATAGAGGGCTTGCCTCATGTAATATGTGTGCTTCGAAATCTCATGTCCTTAGAGAGTTGAGAGCTTATCTCTCTTCTCTTCATTTTCAATACAAACACAATTTGCTCTCTACTTTGTTCTTGAAAACCTTTACTTTCTTGCACTTGTTCTTGAGCTCCAAAGCTCTTTACTTTCCAGCAAGCATTCTTTACTTTTCTTGTCAAAACCGAGTCCTTTCCTTTACAAGTTCTTGTTTTCTTTTTGGTTACCTTTACTTTCATAAGTATGGTGCTTGTATTCCTTGACATGAATACAAGTAGCTAAAGCATATTCGGTCAAAGGGTGTTCATACTTGTGTATGCATCTTGAGACTTGAGCTTAATGCTTCTTTGTGTGTCAACTAGTTCTTGTGCCCTTCATTCGGTTTGAACACAAAGTTAAGTGGATGCTTGAAATGGCAAAGCTTTTCCGAGTGGTTCAAACCCTCTTTAAGTCACTTGGTTGATCGGAAATGTGAGATCAAGTGGCTGCACTTTTGAACTAGAAGTCTATGTCTTGATTTTGGAGTAGATTGTGGTGTAAGTGCTTGAAATGGCCTTACTTTAGGGTTTATGTATTGAAATGGAATAAACCCACACTTATGAACACAAAGTAAGATCATTTGAAGTCCATGATGGATGTCTCACAAGTAGAGACCCTAGACTGAATATCTTTCGTCCTTACTTATCAGCACTTTACTTTCTTGTCATTTACTTTTAAGCAATTTACATTTCAGCACTTTACTTTCCGCACTTTTACTTTCATTACAGCAGTTTTCAACATCAATCAAACATAACATTTTGGTACGTATTGCGCTTGAAGCACAGTGTGCGACAAACCAAAACGTATGTTGTATGGTTTATATTGAACTCGGTTGTTCTCGCACTTACTTTTCGCACTTTACTTTCAGTCTTTAAATTCAGTCATTTACTTTCTGTCATTTACAATCTGTATATATAAAAAACCAACAAAAACCCAATCTGTCTTTACTTTCATTTTCTTTCTTTTTAAAGAACAACTAATCCACACCGACTCTCTTGGGTTCGACCCCTACTTACCGCTCTGCTAATCCAATAGTGAGCCACGAGTAGTGGAACTATAAATGTAAATTTTGCAGCGCACAACGACGTGCTGTCACTCTCCAGTAGCACGAGCTTTGTACATCCATCTCCTTTCGTGATATAAATAAGCCGTGTATAATAATATGCAGTATGAGTTGAAAAGAAATCAGAATAGAGTACCTCAAAATCGACTGGTTAAAGAAAAAAACACCCCAGGTGAGTCGTCCAAATATCGGATGCCTTATTTCCCTCAACATTGGAAAACTGTATTTTGTATTGGGAAAAATTTGAACTCTTGTTTTTGATGCTGAATATGGAAAGCTGTTAGGGATTACATTTGAACGCTCCTCTATATACTTTAACAACCCATAACATTTGAGCGCGCCCCTATATATATATATAGGATTTGGTTCACGTACAAACAGTGAATAGTAGAGTGAGGCAGTGAGGCACGATCTCAACCACACATCTAACCCCCCCGTGCATTTGTGGCGCGCCACGTGTCCCAAATAGTAAACCCACTAACTTTTGAAAAGTCAACAATTGCGGCTGACACGTGGCTTCGCCACGTGCCTCGGATCAACTCCATCAACGGCTCAGATCGTGCCTCACTGCCTCATTCTTATTTGCCGTTTGTACCAGAATCGATATATATATATAGGGGCGCGCTCAAATGTTATGGGTTGTTAAAGTATATATATAGGGGCGCGCTCAAATATTATGGGTTTTTTTAGGTAAAAGACAAAAGTGCAAGGTAGAAGATAAAAAGTGCTAAATGACAAATAACTTTGTCTTTTTTTGACTTTTTGACTTTCATTTTGCACCTTTAGATCATTTGATCTAAAGGATGAGATTTGTGTAACACATAACACATTAAGAAGGCCATAACATTTGAGCGCTCCTCTATAGAGGAGCGTTCAAATGAGGCAAGCCAAATAAGAATGAGGCAGTGAGGCACGATCTCAACCACACATCTAAGCCCCCCGTGCTTTGTGGGCGCACCACGTGTCCAACTAGTAAACCCACTACCAACAGTAAAAAGCAAAAAGCAAATAGTAAAATCCCACTACCACATCTTTAAATCTCAACCATTAGATCAATATCATCAATGGCCAAGATCATGCCTTACTGCCTCATTCTACCAACCTTGCCTCAACCGAGTGCTCCCCTCCTATATATATATATATATATATATATATATATATATATATATATATATATATATATATATATATATATAGGGGAGCACTCGGTTGAGGCAGGGTTGGTAGAATGAGGCAGTGAGGCAGCACGTGAGCCACTCATTGTGATGACGTGGCATTGGAAAAGTATTTGTTGGTGGAAATTATTGAAGGGGTAATTTGGGGATGGAAAGAGAGTAGTGGGTTGTAATTAATGAAGAAAGAGAGTATGGGATTGTTATTAATTAATGAAGAAAGAGAGTATGTGTGTTTAATTAAAGTTATTTTAATGATGAAAGAGTGTATGAGATTATTATATAATATAATAATGATATATTTTTACTAATTTTTTTTAACAAGGGTGTAATGCCATATGAAATAAGGGTGTAATGTCATATGAAATAAGGGTGTAATGTCATATGAAATAAGGGTGTAATGTCATATGAAATAAGGGTGTAATGCCATATGAAATAAGGGTGTAATGTCATATGAAATAAGGGTGTAATGCCATATGAAATAAGGGGGTAATGTCATATGAAATAAGGGTGTAATGTCATATGAAATAAGGGTGCAATGCCATATGAAATAAGGGTGTAATGTCATATGAAATAAGGGTGTAATGACATATGAAATAAGGGTGTAATGTCATATGAAATAAGGGTGCACTTAAAAATAATGGGTTTGTGTATGAGAGAGAAAGATGTTAGGTGAGAGAAACAATTAACAAATGAATTAATTATGAAAGATGTGATGTAAGGAGAGAGATGATAATTGGTTAAAGACTTAAATGCCCTTATGTAATATATAGTAATTGATTATTGGGTTTAGAAAATCAAAAGTAAGTGGGACACGTGTCACAATGAGGTGAGTTTGACGGCTGAGGTGAGTGGATGAGATCGTGCCTCACTGCCTCATTCTTATTTTGGCTGCCTCATTTGAACGCTCCTCTATATATATATATATATATATATATATATATATATATATATATATATATATATATATATATATATATATAAGCGCTCAAATGTGAACCACATCTTACACTAAGAACCTATGAATTCATCTCCACCTTTAGATCATTTGATCTAAAGGTGCACAATCAATCCAAAAAGTGAAAGTTGTTTGTCATTTTGCACTTTTGTCTTTTACCTAAAAGACAAAAGTGCAAAATGCCAAAAAAACACTTTTTGGACAAATCTACACCTTTAGATCTCAAGATCCAAGGGTGCAAGATGGTTCATATGTTCTTAGTGTAAGAGGAGTTCACATTTGAGCGCGCCCCTATATATATATATATATATATATATATATATATATATATATATATATATATATATATATATATATATATATATATATCTATAGAGGAGCGCTCAAATGTTAGACTCATATTAGATTATAAAGGAATTACGGAATGATGACGGAAACTTGACGTAATGTTTTGTGTCACGTTTCCGTTAATATTACGTTGCGTGATGACGGAAATAAGACGCACATGTGACGTAATATTTGAAACTGAAAGGTAATATGTTAACTTATTTCGCAACGGCTATATTCAAAGGTGTTGACTGAATTGTAACGGAATGTTGATGGTTAAAGTACGTCAACATTGCGTTGAATATATTTTGTTTTCTAGTTGTTCAATATAGTTAATTTGTTTGACGGATACATTTCTTTACTTGCATTAATTCCGACAATTTTGCGTTATAATTTCCGCATGAACAAAATTAATCAATATTTTATGTTATCCTGTAGAGATTATTTGACGTGCCCCAAAATGACATGACAAGTAAGTTGAGGAAGAAGGAGATGCGAGATGCCGCTGTTATGTGGAGAAACTTCAAGAGCGAACTCGCAAATCAGTACATCTTTGGGTCGAAACAAGGACATGACCCAAGAGAGATGAACTCTTTCATTACTCCGGATCAATGGAGGAGGTTCGTGGAACTGCGCTCGACTCCCAAGACACTGCAAATTAAGGAGAAGAACATTGCTAGAGCAAAATAACACAAGTTCCAGCATACATTGTCTCGAGGCGGGTACAATAAGGCGAGGGCGGATATTGTCGCAGCAAAGAAAGCGGAGATGGAGGCGCAAGGGTTAATATCGCCTGGGGATGAGCCTTTAATCCAGGTTGAGAGGCATGAGGTATGGCTGAAGGGTCATATCTGAAGGAATAAAGAGTACGTTAACGAGTCAATGAGGGAGGTGGCGGAAAAAATTGTAAGTTGGTTGTATAAAGCAAAATAGTCAAAGGTTGTTGGGTTATTCGTGATTATGATCGACTTAAATGATCGATAACAGGAACAATTGGAAGAGCAGCCGGACATGGATTATTTACGTCCCAGGGCCGAAGAGACATATTGACGGAGGCCACAGGGAAGGACGAATACCCTAGACGCACACGTGGAGTCGGTAGTTTTGTAGGTTGGATGGAGGTATTCGGGAAGCAGTCTTCCTCATCATCAGCACGGTCCACAGATACATCACACGCGCCGACCCTTCAGAGCCATCATAGCGGTTCCAATACAAACCCCTTCGGAGATATACCTGAGGTATCATGCAATAGTTGCATGAGAAACAAATTAAGGCGTATGGTGTTCATTCTCAATGGTCACGATTCAATTTTTTTTTCAAAAAATCAGGTTGGGAAGAAATGCTTACTGCACGTGGAAGGAGGGTTGGATCAGCGACTGATAATCGTGGCACTTGGGAAAGTGATGGAAGGACGAATCGTGCAATATCAAGAGTTGGATGACGATATGGTAAAGGTGATTGTAGACGAGGCGATAGAACCATCGACAGAGCTTCCAAATAGGTTTGGGAATATGGAGACAGTATCGGATGCATTGGGTGGTTTTGTGGGATGGCCGAAAGCTCTAGTACGCATTGATGAAAAGGTAACTACGTACATTCATGTCTATGACATTAAACACCTATCACTTTATCATAAATACTCATTGCGACGACATTATTTATTTTGGACAGGGATATGACGAGTTCAGATTTTTCAAATTGCAATGCTCCAGTTTCAGCGACAAAGATACTAGCAGAATGACAATGCAATGCCGCTTTCTTTACGAACACGCTAACATGCTGGTCAAGTCAACTCTGTATTCGGTTTACATTAGTAGCAAAGTGTTTGGTGAAGATTGCTTTGTCGATTTGAACAAAGATTGCATTACTGAGTTCACACTCTTGAAAGCTTTGGGTGCAGAAGCAGCAGAAGTTTACATAAGGTAAGTATTAATTTCATTATATAATGGTTTTTAAGTTTATAACAATTGTACTAATTATATCAAATGCCAGCAGATTCATCCACGATAAGATCCCACCGGGCATATGGTTTGGATTCTTCAGACCGAGTTTTATGACTCCGTCCGAGGAATTCAATGTCAGGGTGGAGTTATTCCAGAGGACATTGAGAATGCCCGACTATGAGCGTAATTATTGCTACTTCCTTCCCTATGTAAATGTGAAAGAGTAAGTTGATATTATACAAATTTTTGGTATATTTTAGCTGAGATGGGTATTTGACTAATAAACAATGGATACGTCAAATCTATGTTAGGTATCATTGGATGTTAGTTGTCCTATTCCCGAAGAAGCGAGTGGCCCTTTGGCTTGATCCGTTGGGAAAGACACCGCTGCCCGAAGCAACGAATTTTGTTAACACGTAAGTACTATGGTAGTGCAATTTAGGAAGCATTATAACATGACCTACAAAATTCTTATATAAAAATTACCTTATTGTTGCAGGAGCATGAGCCTGTACTTCAACATCCCGTCAATAGAGGAAATAGAGTGGAAGACTGTGACGGTATTCACGTAACATATAACAATTGTTATAAAATTTAATATTTCAGTAATTAATAATTTTCGTTGATTGTAACTTAATTCTTATTTCAGTGCCCGAGACAACCCTTCGACACTGAACTGTGTGGCTACTATGGCATGCAATATATTCTGGACATAATCTAGTTCGTCCAACAGACAAATGGAACGTTTGAGGACGACATCGGACAAGTAAGTGTATAGCGACACTTAATTAGTCATTAACAATTAATTGAAGAGTCTATAAACTTTGTAATTATGATTTTGTTTTGCAGTGTTTCCCTAGAGGTCAACGATCATATGATAACAATGTGCTTGATGATATGATGGATCACTTTGCGGATGCTTTGATAACTTACATACGACAAGTCTATCATCCTGTATAAACTTGAAGGAATAAAAGGTATGAAACGTGTTGTAATATTTTTCCAATACGTGTTTTATTTGGAATGTATCGGGCAATGGGGATTGTAACATTTATTCATGTAACGCATAAGTGTTCGAATAATTTTGTGAAATATACATCTGAAGTATCCAAATATTTTGACATTTATGAATGTAAATGAAGCAAATGAATGGAAATGAGTGGTATAAATATTTACATGTATATGTAAGCAATTTATATTCAGCTTTTTGACAGTGCTTAATAAGACAAACGCTGTTGAACTTACAATAGACAACGCTTATTGGAGAAAGCGCTGATGAAATACAAAATTAGACAGCATCGCTGTCTTTTTTACAACGTTCGAAAGCGCTTTATGCACTAAACGCTGCCGAAACTCACTCAAAAACTTTATTTCACAAACATATTTTTGGAAGATGTTTTTATATTAAAATGTAGTCTAATAGAAAATTATTTTAACATATAATCAATTTGCGTTACAAATGATTTCAAATACATTTTATTCTATGAAAACACAACTTTTCAGGGGGTTCGTTGTCAATTTGCATTACAAATTCATTTGTAAATCACTAATTTATTTAATTCATGGAATACAAAGTTGTCACTGATTTATTGATAACATAGTGAGTTGTCCACAATTCTGCCATCGACGGGTTGTTTGACAATGATAAACGTGAATTCCTTCCCGTCCTTCACATACGCATTTCATCATTGACGATCATATTGCATCTCCTCATAAAAGTACCCTGAATGCGATTGTCATATTGTGCATCTCAAGTAGCTATACTCTACAAGCAAATCATTTTTAATACCCGTCACCATTTGTCATCAAATTGAATTAATAACATTTTCTGAGTTACCGCTTTGTACCTGAAACTCCTCGTACCAAATTTCCTTTCCGATTTCTGGGATCATGTTCCATGATGCCCACCTTGCATCCCAGCATTTTGAGATGCATTCTTGTGCAATCCTTCGATGAACATTGAATGGGAAGAAACTGTTACAAAATTAGGGATTACATAACTGTTGGATTTATCAAAACAATCAAAATGAAGAGTACAATAATGAGTTCTTACGCGTTTCTGCCAACAGGGGTAACGTGATCTGTTCGAGCAAATTCATGTGGATTGTCAGGGAAACTCACAAGGTCAAATGAAGGAGATATTTTGATGATTGGAAGGAAGTATGTTGTAAATGAATGTGGTGGGTTGAATGATTTCGAAGAGTTCTCATATATATATATATAGCGCAAAAATGAAATATGTAGGGACAAACTATTCCGCCAACATTCCATCATGTTTCCGTCACATGTTGACGGAAATATCATGTTATATTGACGGAAAATCTGGAAATAAGCAACGGTCAATAATTAACGATAACAAGAGATGACGGATTACTGACGGCAATGTGACAGAAATGATCAACGGTTACAAAATAACGATATCTAAATTTTGTAACGGAATATTGACAGAAATCTGCCGGAAATATGAAACATATACTGGAAATGGGATGAAGATGATTCTAAAGAATTTCATGGCTCTTGACTGAGATGAGTTTCTTACAAGAGAAGGTAAAATTTTATAAAAGGTGCCATAAACTGAACTCGTAAAATTGCAACCAGACTGTTGTTTGGAATTCTGAGAACATTACTTCAGTTTGAATTCTCCACTCCAGTCTGGTTGCAATTGAACTAGGTGAGGTCATGGAACATGTTTAAAAAATTGACTTGTCTTCTAAGAAACACATCATATCAGGCATAAAAAATAAAATTCTTCAGAATCATCTTGCACCCCATGTCTAGTATACGTTACAAAAATTGTGTGCTTCAAAATGAAAAATTGTTGGGAATGAAATTGTGTTGAATGATGTGAAGAGTTCTCTTATATAGGGCAAAACCGAAATCTGGTTTTCCGTCATATTTCCCTCACATGGACGGAATAGTAAAGTAATAAAAATGAATTTTTTGAAATAGGCAACGGTAAGTAAATTGGGGACAGAAATGTGACGGAAAAATTAAAATATTTCTTGCCAACGGAATTATGACGGAAAGTCCACGGAATCTGAGCTAAAATCTGCGGATTGTTTCCGTCATATTTGCGTCAGTTATATTTCGTCGCTACTCTGAGTACTTGTTCTCGACGGAAATTCACGGAATTACAACGAACTTATTTTTTCCGACGGAAATGTGACTTTTTATTTTTCCTTCGCCGTTCGTTGCGACGGAATTTTTGGACGGTAATATTTGCAAAATGTGTAGTGATATATCTAACAACACATGATATGCATGCTGCTTATTGGTCACACATGACAGAAGAATATATACACGCATGAAGAAGAATACACTCTATATCTAGAGTGCTTGAATATTCAACCGAAATTAAAAATCATGTGAAAATCATATTTTTGGTGTAGAATTCGTCAAAAGTAAGTTATAATTTGTCGCCGAAAAATTAAAAGTACGACATAGTTCGTCAAAAGTGATTTATAATTCGTCGCCGAAAAAGCATCCATACGACGAAATTTAATCTCATCCGTCCAGATGATCAAATCATTAGTTATCATTGGTTTATATTGTTTACAAAAATATATGGTTGCACCGTACCGCATCGTTTTTTAATTATTCAACCGAAACATTTCATTGTCAACTTGTAAAATCTTCTGTACCAACTCCCAGCAGGATTTGAACTCAAAACTCATTCAGTATAAATGTAACTTAATGATTGGATAATACCGTAGTGGAGAATGTGCACGAAAAAAAAACTGTTTTACATTACTTAGTGATTTTGAAAATTACATATATTGAATTAAAAATATATATTTGAATTGGAAATTATGACTCACAAGCATGTGCTTTGAATCCATATACGAATATTGTAATTCAAGTTAGATTAACAAATTCGAGCATGCAATGTTGTTGATGCTGGATTTCGATTCCTGATGAAATTAATATTGGACCTAGGATGGAGTGTAAGGGTAATTAAGGGGTAGATTAACTCATTCAATTAGCTTAAACTTAATTGTATCGATTTCAATTTATGATAGGCAAAATGAGGCAACATGAGAGAGACAAATCAGCTCATGGGGGATGAGCCCTAACCCATTTGCTTCCAAAACAATCCTGAAACCCTAATTATAAACTAAACAACATTTCTCAAGTTGGCTGATTCAACTATATAAATGTCATCCAGTCAAATTAAGTAGACTATCACAGTTAATTATTGTAAATTGGAATGGGTGTCGTCACAAAACTCCAGACATTAATCCAAAGTTCATTCATTTGATTAGGAAGACCACTCGGCGTAGTTTAATATTAAACCAATATTCCTAAGACTTTCTTTTATAAAGGATATGGAAGAGATCAACCATGGCGACTCCATGTAAATAGGCTCAACGACAACATGGGTTCCTCTCATAAAATTATAAAAGTTGTTGATCATTATGTTGAGTGTCAAAATATTCAAGAGTGCAATAATCAATAGAGTACTTAAAAACACTCAAGTGATATACTTAACTTCTGTGATTTACGGGTCTAACTATTAGAGCATGTACAGTCGTGAAAAATTCCAGTAGCTGCTGGTGGAGGAGTTGTTACTCTCCGGTCTCCATGCCTATTTTGAGAAAACACATGTGCTATCACAACTGTTATTTTAATAGATGTGTTAACAAATGCGATGACACTTGTGCTGCCTCAAAATATAGGCCTGAAGAGTTACATTACTCCACCAGCAGTTGCTAAATTTTTACATGACTGCTACAAGTTATCAGTGTACCTTTATTACTTTTTTTTTTTGATGAGTACTTTTATTACTTTTTTTTTGATGGGAAATAATCGTACAGAAATAGGACATTGACAATGCAATGACTCTATTCAGTACGTACACTCAAACTGAAGCCCAGGCTAACAACAGCAGCCCATCCCATCCACTTCATGAACTAATGAACTATTGAAGGGTACTAGTCCATGCTCAACTGGCATGGACCAGCAACCTTCAACAAGCACTAAAATCCCCTGGCCATAGATCGGGGAACTCACTTAACTAATTAAACTACAACTCAGTCCGCGAACGGCTGAGAATAAAGACTCTTAAGCGAAAACCACTTAGAGGGACTAACAACAGCTAAAACTAAACTACCCTAATCTACCACTCAAACTGCCGGCCACCCCGCAGCCACCCAAGCGGCTCCTCCACCTCCAACCGTCCATCATCAACAGAGCAGACGATGCATCGGCCCAAAACAGCCGACAACGCCCAGCACCTCCGCTGCCAGAAACGCTGCCAACACG
This sequence comes from Rhodiola chrysanthemifolia, assembly GCA_033675395.1. Taxonomy (NCBI): domain Eukaryota; kingdom Viridiplantae; phylum Streptophyta; class Magnoliopsida; order Saxifragales; family Crassulaceae; genus Rhodiola; species Rhodiola chrysanthemifolia. Next base: position 40,190,118 of record CM066204.1, read on the forward strand.
CCGCCTTCGAAGCTGTCCATCCGAGCAGAGGCTACTCCGTTCCCCGCCAAGACAACCCAAAGGGGCGCTCGCCTAACAACCGCCGCCCAAACCTAGAATCACAACCACCCCGCCGCTGAGATTCAAACCCCAAAAAGACAAAAAACTACATCGCTTTCACATTCATCAACTGGTCGAGACCGTCCAAAAATAGAAATAATATACTCATATATCCACTAGTTTGAATCGCGAGTACGACCAGAAAAAGTAAAACAAATGGAAGAATGGGTAAATAATCATTAGTTCACACTTGACACTAGGGGAGTACAAAATAATGAATCGGTGCTCAAACTAAAATCATATTATTTAAAACTGCTCTATGCTTTTGAAGTTTAACACGGGTTAATCTTCTACTTCTATTCATATATTTCATAGGCTAAACAATATTTTATTTTGGAAAAGGTACAGTTAGGAGAATTATAAAATTTTCATAAAAATGTGCGAACTAATGATAATTTTCTAAAAGACAGACGCTTCGTTAAAGATATTAATACTGTTAATTCTATTTTAATATTATAAATATAAAATATAAAAGAACTTTAAAAACCTAAAGATCTTACAAAAATTTAAAAAAGATTAAAAATACAATAGTGTTAATAACGGCTTTCACGCTCACGGAGTGTTTCTTTTGAAAAATTATCGCTAGTCCTTTTTAAAAATTTAATACGTAATTCGATCCACATGTCAGAAATGGGTATATTTCTAGGAAAGTATAACAGTTAAATGAAAAATAGTTAAATACTTAAATTTACTTGTAGCTTGTTTTTGTGATCCACACCATTTATTTATTCCTATGGTACATAAAATATTCTGGCAAAGGGGTCTTTCCGCTGGTATATAAACAGCTCCTCATCTCTCCTCAGTTGTCAACAAAGTTACCAACACACACCTATCAACAGCCAGGATAGTGATCTCTCCCCTCTGCTCACTTGCTTCTTCTCAATTTAGAGTAACCTTATTATTCGACGACAATGGGACGAAAACCGTGCTGCGACAAGGTTGGGCTAAAGCGAGGTCCATGGACAATCGAGGAGGATCATAAGCTGATGAACTTCATAGTCACCAATGGCATTCACTGCTGGAGGACCGTTCCTAAACTTGCTGGTGTGTGGAAATTAGAAAATTTATGTACAAGTTTTTTTACTTGTCCTATGGACTTGGACTTTTATATATTGATTTCGGATAAAATTTGTTCCGATTTTATTAATTTTAATTCCTTTTAGGTTTGTTGAGATGTGGGAAGAGTTGCCGATTAAGATGGATCAATTATCTGAGGCCGGATCTCAAAAGAGGGGGATTTACCGAAGCCGAAGAGGATCAGATTATTCAGCTTCATCAAACCCTGGGAAACAGGTGAGGGCCGAAGCCTAAAAAAGACAAAATGAAATGAAATCATATACTTGGTGTAGTGTCAATATTTTGACATGATGAAAAATGAAATATGTAGGTGGTCCAAGATTGCATCCCATTTTATCGGCCGTACAGATAACGAGATCAAGAACCACTGGAACACGAGAATCAAGAAAAGGCTCAAGGGTATGGGAGTAGATCAGGTGTCCCACGAATCGATCGAACCAAAACAGAATATGGCTAAAAATGTAGAGAACGACCAAGACACGGACGCAAAAGGTAAAGATGCGATAGATAATAATGAAGATGATGATCTATTGAGCAACTACGAGATCTTCAACGGGAGTCTAGAGGTGATCGAGCATTGGCTGAACGAGGAGAGCATCGAGGAACTCGATGGCCAGAGCTCATCAGCTTCATTTCAGGAGTCACTTAACGCGTCCATGAGCGATTTTTCACCCGGACTTCTCGAGAACCAGAATGGTGATTCGGGTGTCCAAGACGGTGCGACTTATATACATGAGTGGTTTGATGAGATGAACTCATTTTTCGGATTCAGTAACAACCTAGACACGACCAGTTGCTCTTCCCTGAACATGACCAAATGCGATGAGGGTCTTTATAACACCATGGCCGGACTTTATTCAGAAAACTAAACTGTTGATATTTAAATGCTTTTCAGACCTTTTTGTACTCATGGTATTTTTATCAATAATGATCATTGGTCGAGTATTTTTAATGAATCTACATATCCTTTTTGTTCCAATTATCATCCTTCATATGATAGGATCAGGAGAGCGCTCGATTGAGAATCCTTAAAAATTCGAGAATTTGAGACCCTAAATCTCACCATTAAATCATGATGCATCTTTGAATCTGCATGTGACACATGTCCAAAAAGCAAAGTCAAAATATGTGGCTTTGACTTTACATTAAATGCATCTTGGAAAATGCACATGGGACACGTGTCACCACCAAAATGCATCTTGCATTTTAGAAGGTGACGATTAGGGTCTCAAGTTCTCGAAAAAATAAAAAGTTCTCATTTGAGCGCTCCTCGATAGGATCATCCTACATATTTGGGTATACATTATTTCAAACGAATTATTTAGTCTGACTTCAATTGTATGAATTAAATAAAATCATCTCACACAAGAAGTTAATCATTAAAAATGATTATATATTTACCTAACCTACTTCAATTAATACATCAATCAATCGAACTAACAAACTATTATAAATACTAAAATCACGATCTACGTCATGGGTTCGAGTTCCGTGACCACCAATTTTCGTTTTTTCTTTTTCTTGTCCCGCCTCGCGCGTGATGTGTTCTTCCTCCCTCGTGGAGACATTCCTCTTCACGCCTCGCGCGTGATGTATTCTTTCTTCCTCATGGAGGTGCTATTCGGTAAAAGGTGCCCAAGGTGGCCTGAGCTCCAAGTGTCGAAGATGTACCGATGATTTGGGTAGATGTGTGCGGATTCATGGTAAAGGTGCTGAACGTAGGCCTGCGCTTCAGAAGTGGAGAGATGTACAAAATGCTTGCGGATCCGATCAAGATGACTTGTTAAGAGCTACAGAGATCAATATATATATATATGTACTAGATGATAAAAACTCATATGCATTGTAATGTTCCTAGTGGTATCCACCCACTATCAAAAAAAAATCATGGTCTACAAAATGTAGCTCTGATATTCATCAACAAACAAATATGATCATGGTTAGTTTAAATAACAAAATTATTAATCGATGGTAATTAAGATATACAAGGGATTGTGTATATTAATTTGATAAGGGTTGGAGATTTGATAAAATAAAAACCCCATTTAAATATAAAAACTATAAACCACTTAAGAATTCGACACATGACACTCTCTCGACCAATCTCAATTCCGGGCACTTTTGTAAATAAAAAAATTAGAACGGACTTACTTTAAAATACATAATATATGTGAGGGTATAAATGTCCGAAAAAAATAAAGTTAAGTCTGAACATTATTAAATAACTCTGAACATTATCAAATAACTCTGAACATTATCAAATAACTATAAACATTATCAAATAACTTTGAACATTATCAAATAGCTCTGAACATCATCAAATAACTCTGAACATTATCAAATAACTTTACAAAATAACTATGAACATTATCAAATAACTTTGGAAATCATCAACGAACTCTGAACATTATCAAATAACTCTGAACTTTATGATTTGAATTAATTGAATTAAATTTAATTAATTATGAAAATACCAAAGACTATTTTGCCCCTCCATGTTGGATTACGAAATTTCGATAAATATGTCACGTGTCAACTTTTGAGAAGGTTTATAGTTTTCATAAATAAATAGGGTTTTACCCGATCTTTAGCCAAAGTGATAAATTATAGTCACTTAATAATTCCGGATTCGCCAATAAGGTGGTGGTTGAGTTAATGGAACACTTGTTTTGCAATAGCAAGGTCAAGGGTTCAAACCCCACTGTGATATTTCCTTTCCACAATTTTATGGAGGGGTGTTTTTCGTCCCGCCTATGCATGGACGCGTTGTTCCTTCTGCCTCGGCGTGGACGTGTTGTTCCTCCTTCTCGGAGATGTTGTCCGTCCCTTGTGGACGTGTTGTGCCATGCGGTGAGGCGGGACATGTTGTTCCTCCTTCTCGGAGATGTTGTCCATCCCTTGTGGACGTGTTGTGCCCTGCGGTGCAGGTGATGCTTACTTCGCTAGTCTTCATGGATGCGTGGAGGTTGGAGGTACGTGTTCGTGGGTTTTCAAGATAAAGAGTTGTCTTATGATCTGTGCTTCCGTGAACAATTCGAGTATCAATCCGGGTGCATGCCTTGCGTGGCCCGTGCTCTAAGTGGTTCATATGTACCCGTGTTAAAAGTACTAATGTAATATGTTCAAGATGTATTCGTGTAGTGCTTCAATTGTTTGAGATGTAAACTCACAATCAAAAAAAAAATTCCGGAATCAACTAATTGAGTTAGTTTATTTCCCCCCTATTTACTCTTAATTGATTATTTTTTTAATTAATAAAATTAAATGATACGTAACTTATCATTAATATTAGATTTTTTTTGCCCTGTTTCGATAGTTTGATGCAAACTACCGTGTTTATAGGAATAAAATATGGTGCATCCAAGCTATTTACATCAATTTGAGTAAACGACGCAGTTTAATGTGTTTTAAGATAAAACTACATAGTTTTCAGTGTAGTTTTGAAAAAGGGTTCAGTTATCGATTTAAAGGTTATATTAATGAGACACAACTTTAATATTGTTTTATCAAAACTACGTCGTTTTCGAATGATTGTAAATAACTTGACTACACGGGATATGAGTTCCGTGTTTAAAGTTTCACTTTCAAATTTTCTGATAAAGTCAGCACCCCAAGTTCCCGCTCGCATTGAAGTGGGCACGGGCAATGCCGACTTAGCTCAAATTTCCTATGTGGCCATCCATGCAGGGTTGGATGTAGGTTTGACACATGCTGAATTTTGGTATCAAATCGATACTTGCGGTGCCGATTTCATTTAAATCGACACTCCTAAATCTCAATACTGGTATCATTAGAACTAGGGCAAAGTAAAAACTCAAACTTCAAACAGGGCAAAAAGAAAAAACAGAGGTACTTTTAGAGAAAAAAAATATTTTTTCCTTAATATATTACTATTTGGTTAGATTTGCTTAATCAACAAACCAGATTAGTTCAAACTCTTATTTTTTTGAAAAAGATTTGTATCGAACGAACCTGACCCTCCTCATATCACCAAACTTATTGACTAGTAAGTTGAGAGGTAAAATGTGGTATCCTTCGGCATGCTTAAAAATATTACAGTCCTACATCAAGTTCAAGATTGACAACATTACATTGACTCGAAGTCAGTTGAACTCATCCATAAACTACATATACACCAACTAGCAACTAGTAACAATAAAACAAGAACATGTCAATCATTTTAGCATTTTTAATCCTACCAACGTACAAATGTTGACTCATGCACTCACATTGCATTGGTTGATTAATTGAAATAAACACGGTCAAGATCAACGTGCAACGACCAAGTAAATTAATCCGGGTCAATGTTATAAAATAAAATCCCAAGCAGTGTAGCTATTCGCTGCCAAAACAAAAACAGCGTGGTTTTATAGATTTTAGATTAAAACTGTGTAGTTCTGAAAAGATTTAGTTTTCAATTTAGGGGTTATATTAATGAAACAACGTAATTTTAATATTATTTTATTTAAACTACGTCGTTTTCAAATCGTTATTTTTAACTTGGCTGCATATTATATCATCTCAATTAACTTCTGTATGGTAAGGAAAAAACACACCACAAGGTTTCGAAAAAAAAATAATAAGAAGAAGAAGAAGACAAGGCGTGTGTTGAAGCCTACCCGGCATGCTTCGAATCTCGAACTCATTCAAGAAACTTACAAGTAGAAGAACTCTCGACAAAGAGGGCGTTTGTTTAATCGTCGAATGATAATGAATGAACATTAGACTATGTACATGTAATAAATTTATATTTTAAGCTAACAGAACCACTTTATCTTTTTTAATGTATTTTTTTTATTTCATGAAAAAAAGAAATACAGAAAAATATTAAAATCAAAACCAAATACTATAATTAGTATTTTTGTGTGTGGCAAAAGACTAGCCAACGGAACCACCATAGAATATATTGATCAAACTATTGTAAAAGGACAATCAAACTACACTTTATGCTAATGGAACCACCATAAAATATAGTTCGTTTTTCCTTTTACAACAATTTGATAATATTAAAACGTCAATTTTGTTTTTGTACAGGTTGTTTGGTCCTTTTTATTTCGAGATAAATGACCAATGATAAACAATTACGACAAGAAACGAGTTAACTACAGGCGGACCAAAAATACTAAACCACTGGATATATTTGCAGGCTGCATAGTACACAAAAAACATGTCATTTTCCTGCTGGCAAAAGTCATCAGAAACTGACCGACAATCATGCACCGATTAAACTTTTTGGTGGAGCAATAATGATTGTGGTCGCAAAAACGTTGCTATTTGTTGAGGATGGTCACGTACATGTACTTTAATGTAATTGTCTCCATGTTGCAAAATTATTTAGAATAAAATCGCCTCAAATCTTGACTTGTTAATGTAGACTGACGACTACAATTTTTCAATACCAAACGATTCCGATTGGGTTTACATATTGATAATCGACAAGCGTATTTTTAACCCTTTATAGTTGTCAAGTTGTATGTTTTAGGGGTCGAATTGCAGTCAAACAAAATTTATAAACATTGTAAGCCAAGGGTCGATCCAAGGAACAACATGTGTGAGTATTAGCTAATAAGCGACATATTTAGCTATTCCGAACGATTCAAGGTTTTGTTGTGATGAAAACAGCACAAAATAAATACAGAAAATAAATGGTTTGTACTTGATCAGAGAAAGAATTCCAGGACCATACTTCACCCGTGCCAACCCCACTAATCATGCAATCATGTCACGTAAATTCATCATGCTATCGAATATGGAAATAAACCAAAATAACACTAGACAAGCCGCCCATCCACGGATCATTGTCTAGATTAATCTCAATCGTTGAACGCCGCCCATCCACGGATTATCAACGATCTCGATTTATTAAACTTAAGGTTTTTCAGACGAAAGTCAACTTTCCTATTAATTCATGTACTACCTTGTAGCTACCATGACCTAATATCAATTTCATGCGATTCCGATTAATACCTAGGACCCATCCATCTTTCGGTAAATAACCTAAATACGTTCTAGCATGCAAACATCCCATTCAATGTAAAACTTGCAGGAACGATAAAATTAAGCACGATGAAATTGAATATTCGAATTGCATTAATGAAAACACGTTCAGTTGATCACATGAAGAGTTGGGTACATAGCAAGGGATCCGTAGGATCCCAGAATAAGAAGACTACTCACTACTCATGGTAAGTTAACCAAAAGCAGTGTATAAAAGAAACTAAGGACGAGGAAACCGCGTAGACGATGTGGCTCGTTAAATCCTCAATCTCTTGCGATGATCTCTGTCTTCTCTCCCAAGTTAGGGTTCTTAAATCTCTTATCCAAGCACTCGATCTTCGGTCAATGTCGCACTAAGCTCTCGCCAATCATTCACACTGAGTAAATCAGTCGATTGCCCTTTTTATAGCTTTCCAAAAGGCTAAAAAGCCCAAAAACGAAATTAGGAAACAATGTCCAAAATCTGTCCCGAAAAGCCTAAAATCGTTTTTAGAAATTGTCTTCGACGGGGCCGTGACACCCGTGAAATTCAAGTGTGTCACGGCTGTCACGGACACCCCAAAAGTGCACTAGGAGATAAGCGGGCCGTGACACCCGTGACGTTGTGTTTTGTCACGGCTGTCACGGCCATGAAAAATCGCAGAGACTTCGGGTGGATTTTTCATGGTCTTAACCTCCGAATTTGATCTTGGCGTAAACTACAAAGTTGTAGCCCTTTGCATTAGCTTTCGAACACGCTTTGAATCAATCGATTTGGACACAATATGCGATCTGTGCGTGCAACATAAGTCGGAAAGGTCAATCTGCCCTGTTTTGTTCTGTTTTGCCCAAATCTTCACCAATTGCTTTGCTTTGCTTCGGATCAATCCAAAAGTATTAGATATGTGATATATGACCTGAAACACTAGAAAAGAGATTAAATGATAACAAAATATCTGGAAAACAAACTTAATCCATCATCGAATGAAGTGAATAATAGGTCAAGAATTCGACCGATCAATAATGCGGAAGTAAAAAGATCAAGTATAAAGTTGATTTTTTGATAAAACAAACAAACAAATCACAGTCCTTGATCTTGTGATTTGGATGGATGAGATTAAATCCTGATTTTTTGTGCATTTTCTCGGTGACGAATTATATGGAAAATTGACGAACTATGTCATCTTTTTCGTTTTTCGGCGACGAACTATAGGTTTATTTTGACGAACTTTGTCGTTTGTACCAAAAATTAAATTTGTACCTGATCTTAACCCTAATACGAAATTATTAAGTTAATTATTAGTTTTATTAGATTGAGCAAAATCATAGAAAAGAGTTCAAGGGATGACTCATAGAACCCTTGGTTCACCCCAAATCCGATTGCAAATGAGTAGCCAATAATCAAATCAAATGAAAACTAAACATCCCTAAGTTGTCATGAATCGATCCCACACGCCGGTTCGTTGCAATCGTTGCTGGAATCACTCCGCAACTTAACCTCTGAAACAACCGTCCGACGAATATATCAGCTTAATCCACTCACATCACGAACCAATCGCCAACGCTCGACTTCGAATCACTCTCAGTCTGTCAATCTCTGACTCGTAGCGCTTTCAATCTCCAAGAATCGCTCAAATCACCAAAAGCCTCAAAAATCTCGAATGAACCTTAGACCGAAGTCAGCTGAGCTTTTAACTTTAGGAGATGAGCTAAACGCAACGTTGCAATTGTAACGACTTTTACGGCCAATCACGCCATTTTTCCATTTAATGGGACGACGTCGTACGCGAGACTCAGTCTGAACAATTTCAGATATCTCTGAACAAAATGGAAACGACGACGTAAGCTGCTGGGCTAGACTGAACATTTTTGGTTTCGACTGAACAAAACCATTAAGTCAGAATAATTCAACTTGGACGGAACATTTTGATCTGCATTTGGGAAAAAACAAAACAAACACAACAATGGCAAGCTCCAATATATCCCATACATGAATTCATAAAATTTTTTTTTGATGATGCCATGAATTCATAAATATTAATGCTCAAGTGCAATGTTAGGATTACATAAAACTCAACAGATGCCCTCCTAATCCTAACATGCTCTAATAAAACTAATATAATCTATAGGGCAATAAAACTGGACAATAGCTGATAAAAAAACTGAACAAAAGCAATTAGGATGGAAAAAAAGGAACATGAGAGCAAACCTGACATTACCATCTCTTCAATGGAACTACTTATGTCAGATCACCAATAAACAAAGCATCTCTACAAAACTTAAACTTGTTAGCAGTCACAACTATAATCCCAAAATCTGCTAGGTCTTTCCCCTAGGATTTTTCGGATCTCGAACTGTTTGGATTCAACCATGTCCCTAATAAAATGGTACCTCACATCAATATGTTTAGACCTTTCTTGGTAGACATGATCTTTACACAAGTACAAAGCACTTTGGGAATCCATAAAGATTATATGAACATAAGTATTTTTTATCAATCTCTTGCAAAATACCTTTTAACCAAATAGCTTCCTTGGATGCCTGAGCTGCGACTATGTACTCTGCATCAGTAGAAGAGAGAGCAACATTAGGTTGCAACTGAGATTTCCAAGATATGTAATTCCCAGCCCCTGTAAAGAAAAATACATTTGTAGATTTTATGTTATCCTTATTACTAGCATAATCACTGTCAACATAATCATAAAACTCAGTTTTAGGGGCATGCGAACCATAGATCAATCCTAGATTTCTAGTGCCTGATATGTACTTAAGTATGTATTTCATAGCAGTTCAAGGTGCCCTCCTAAGGGTATTGGTGAGGGCTTAGCATTTTCAATTGAAATTTGTCTAACACCTTATCCATGTAATCAGTTTGTGACAAGTACATGAGCCATTTATTTCTGTCCCTTATTATCCTCACACCCATAATTCTTTGGGCAATGCCTGAGTCCTTCATATCAAAATGTTTTTTCAAGTCAGACTTAATGTTGTTAACAATAGGCCTAGACTCACTAATGATCAACATATCATCCAGATAAAGAAGAACAAAGGCAGGATATTTAGCATTCATGTTTTCAGATAAACACATGAATCATATTTACTTTTAGAGAAACCAAGATCAGTCATGCAAGCATCAAGCTTCGTATTCCATTGCCTAGGGGCCTATTTCAAACCATTGATGGATTTATTCAAGTAGCATATAAGATCAGGAAACTTTCTATCAACAAATCCCTTAGGTTGTTTCATGAAAAGAGTTTCTTCAAGTTGTCCATTCAAGAAGGCAGTCTTAACATCCATTTGATCAATTTCTCAATTAAAAATAGTAGACATAGCTAATAAAATCCTCATATTTTTATATTTCACAACTGGAGCAAAGATATTATTATAGTCAATTCCTTGTTTTTGAGAAAAACCTTTCGCAACAAGCCTTGCTTTGAACCTTGGAGGTTAAGCAGGGCTGTTACCATCTTTTAATATGAAAATCCACTTACAGTCAACGGCCCTAGCATTTTTAGGCAATGGAACTAATTTCCAGGTATTGTTATCATACATAGATTGAATTTCCTCATGCATAGCATTAATCCACTCAGTTGCATGCTTACTATTAACTGCTTCTTCAAAAGTTGCAGGCACAGGCACATCATGCTTATTCAGTTCAAATACTAACAAAGTGTACTCAAGCACATTTGTGACACAATCATTCTATCTGCAAGTAGCTATAATATTTCGAGGTTCTTTGTCCCTAAATAATACATAGTTTGCTAAAGGATTTTCATTCTCAACATAATCAGCATTCCCAGCAATAACATCATGCATATCATTAACATTATCAGCAACATGATCAAGAATAGCATCATTCATAACATTTCCATTGTTCCCAATATTTTCAGAATTTAAAGCAGGCTGATTACTATCAGGATTTCTAACTCTTCCCCACCTAATTGGTGAGGGTGCTGACCTTCATTTTCATTTTGGTTGTTCTGTAACACACCTTGATCAAATTCACCTTGATCATCAGTCCCAACTTACTGGTTCAGCTGGCATGTTCAAGGCACAAAATCCTCATCATAGTCACTCTGAGAACTTGAAACTTGCTCAACTTGAGATTTTAGTCTGGACTTAAAATGAAACTCACTCTCATTGAAAGTCACAGACCTAGATGTAATCACTCTATAGCCACCAGATTGAATAAGCAACAATTTATAACCCTTAGTTCCCTCAGGATACCCAATCATCACACACTTAAGAGCCCTTGGTTGGAGCTTCCTCAGTGAAATATGGGTATAAGATGTACAACCAAAAGGTCTTAAGTGAGATAGATTGGGTTTCCTGCCAAACCACATAACAAAAGGAGTCTTAAAATCTATAGCAGATGAAGGACACCTATTGATTAAGTAGGATGCAGTCTTAACAGCTTCACCCCACATAGAATGTTTCATGCCAGAACTGAGTAACAAGCACCTATCCTTTTCTAAAAAAGTTTTATTCATTCCTTCAGCGGTGCCATTTTGTTGTGGGGTACAAGGACAGTTAAGAGCCTTTTAACACCATTTTCTTTACAAAACAGGTTGAATTCATTGTTGCAAAACTCTAAGCCATTATCAGTTTTAAGGCTAATCAGTTTCAATCCAATTTGGTTCTCAACCACGGCTTTCCAATAATTAAAGTGATCAAAAGCTTCATTTTTATGTTTAAGCAAGTAAACCCAGACTCTTTTACTAAAGTGATCAATCAAAGACAGGAAATATAGCCTTCCACCAACAGTTGAGACCTAGAAAGGACCCCATAAATCAGCATGAACACACTCAAGAGGCTTAAAAGCCTTATAAGAAGATTTAGGAAAATGGTGAGAAGATTTCTTGCTCAAAATACATGTTTCACAAAAAGTTAACTCAACAAGGGAAATAGTCAAGATTCCAGATTTTGCTAAGTTACTTAATCCCATATTTCCTAAGTGTCCAAGCGTAGCATGCCACTGTTTAATTTCATTTAGGTTCTTAGCGGTTTAGTGATCAATAGCATTCAGTTCCTGTGAAGATTCAACATAATACAGTCCACCTTTCTTAATGGCCTTAATGACTACCCTGTCATTTTTAATAATTCTTTGATGTCATTACATGTATTGATTTTAAGGTGATGATAATCAAAAATAGATTCAGACAACAGGTTTCTCCTGAGGTGGGGAACCCATCTAACATTTTGAATGATCTCAGTAACACCATCAAACATCACAATAGGGACTGAACCTATGACTTTTATCTTTAAAGTAGTATAACCCAAGATAACTTCACCACCATCAAACAACTTCAAAGAATCAAACAAGTTTTTACAAGGAGTAGCATGCATAGTGCAACCAGAGTTAAATATCCATGAATCAGTATCCTTACAGGAAGAAACAACAAGCAATTCATTTTTGTAGATAGTAACATGTTCACAAACATTTGTAAAACCATTTTGCATAGAATTCCGATCCTTGTTACTACGATTTTGACCTATGTAATGTTGTTTATTAGTACAACAACCGTACAAATAGTAGCATAGGGACCATTTTTACCACAATAATAACACTTAACAGTTGCAAGTGATCTAGAGGGCTGTCCATGATTATATGTAGGTTTTACAAGGGCTTATTCTTATGTTTGTGATTTTTCTTGCCTTTAAACATCATCACCTCATTCTTATTGTCAGATTTGTTTTCAAGTCTAACTGAGCCCTTAGACTTAAACACCTTGAGTGTATCATTTTTCCACACAATAGTTTCAGTGATCTTAGCAAGAGAAATTTCACCCATATCATATTGAATAACATCTTTAACAATATCAAACTGAGGGGGAAAAATAACAGCTTGATGTGTTTCCTCTATCTTATCCTTATATCTAGCCAAATCTTTAGTCATTCTAAGGAATACATCAAGATTTTCTTGAATAGACAAAGAATTATCCATTCTAATGAGAACAGTTTGCATAGTAGGCAAATACTTAGTTAGATATATGGATTCAGGGTTGAGATCCTGTGAGAAGTGATGATATTGTGAGAAATAAGAATTAAATTAGTCCATTGATCTATACTAATCAACCGCCCAGATTAAAAATCAAATTAAGAGAAAAATAGACCAAAACGACGTCTACGGGGTAAATCAGTCACGACAAATTTCTACAGATTTCCAAATCCCGATTATTGCAATACTGCGAAACCGAAATCGGAAAATCAAATATCGAGATTGGAGCGACAGCAAACGAGGGCGAGGGCTTAGCGCGGGCGACAGCGAGAGGTGGTTGCGGGAGGCAGCCGTCCGTCGGCTTCTCCGCGTGATGCTCTTTGGCGTCCGGGCCAGATCTGGAGGCGGAAGGGTGCGGGGATCTTGCGGCGGCTGCTGGTTTTTGGACGACCGTAATCAACGATTCCGAAGACGACTGTCATGGCTCGAAAGACGGTGACCGATGACGACCATCCACCACCTCCGCCGAAGAGGCTGATTCAAACGTCGGGTGAGTTTTCTAACAGCGCGATTTTGTTTCTCGATTAGGGTTTGATGTTGTTCAGAAATTGCCGATTTTAGGGTTTGTTTATTTCAATTCAATTTGTCGGAAATAACAATGCACTTGTCGGAAATAACTACCTAACATAATCCGTAACATAACCCAGCAAGATCAGTGGCATATAGTGGGTTTCGGAATGAGAAAAAACGTTGCCTTGTTTATTTTTATTCGTTGGTTTGTTGTGTATTTTTATTCGTAGCAAAGGGAGTTACAGATGGTTGGTTGAGTTTTTTGTTGATGTTGTTGATACAGACTATTCAAATTTAGATGTGTATGTTTTAAGTTCGGTGACGGATTATGTAATGGTTTGATGGATTGTCTGAATTTCAACCCTCTTTTGATAATGATCTAAGCACCGATGCTTATAAAATATATAGATGACCCAAATGCTTCCCATTCCTTTTTAAGAACATGTTACAAAAATTAGGGAAGGAACAAAAGGCTGCTTTCTGCATTAATGCCTTGGAATCAATTTTACATTTCAGACTTTCAGTGGCTACAACAACTACAGGTATGCTAAAAACAATTGATTCCATGTATCAGGAACTCCGGGTAAACACCAATGTATACAATCCGCATATGTATCATGGCCTGTAGCATGCATATATATCTTTATCCGTAGAATTTGCAGCTATAATCCGTAGCATAGGTATTATAATCTGTAACTTATGCATCATAATCAGTAGAAATTGTTAACATAGTCCGTAGCATATGTATCATCATCGGTAGCATAGGTATCATTATCCGTAGCATATGAGTCATAATCCGTAGCATAGTAAGCATATTCCTTAGCATATTGATTATTTGCATGTTCTCTTCCCTTTTGAAAGGAACTCATAATGAGATACTTTGTTAGCTTCCTAAATCATTTTCTTTGATGTGTTTACTTGTTTTACCCAATTCGACTCTGCAATGTATTCTTTGACATTGTCAGTTGTTCTGTGATTGATTAGGACCTGTTAATTTTTTTTTCAGAGGCCTTGAAACGATTCCACGTCGCAGTAGTGCCACAAAGCTTCACATGCAACAAACTCAGGAAATGGAGCAGCTAGCAAATGCTCGTGGTCCCTTGACAAACTCGACAACAATGAACAAGTTGATGGCTGCATATCCTGGGCTTAATAATTCTATGCCCAACAACCAAGTTATAAATAACTCTAACTTACTAAGCGATCTGTAGTTCAGGGGCAAAGCTCTTTGATCCAGGGTCATGCTATTACTTTGAAAAATTACTTTTGTTGTATATTATCGCTACTTTGTACTGATGAGGTTATGTACTACGTAAATTGGCTAGTATGTTGCTCAACCTCTTTTAATGTAATAATTAGATTCAGGGCAATGTGTGTTGCTCATGTGTAGCACACACTGTATTATAATCCGTAGAATCACGACTATAATCCGTAGCGTCACGATCATAATCCGTAGCGTCACGATCATAATCCGTAGCATCACCATCATAATCCGTAGCGTCACGATCATAATCCGTAGCATCACGATAAAAAATACGAGAAGTTTATTGATATGAATCATAAATGTCAATCAACGAATTACAAAGTCATATGTTGCATGTTTTATCAAGTCAAGCAAAATTAACATCTTCGTGTTTCGGAAGTAGATCCACGCATTCGTGAGTCATTCTCTACTCTCTTTGGAAATGTACGCTTGTCATGTAGCCCTAACTCGTTGCAATAACCACATAATCTAAGAGCTTTCTTTGGATTATAAAGCATAGCATTGTTGAATGTCAGCCTCACGTCAACTCCAAACTCCAGTGGCGACTCATATATGTTCTTTGTCAGCTTCGATTTTATAGTCCCGAGATCCATCGGATGTTTCACAATCTGTTTATAATCATAAAGCCGTTTCATTCATCTGTAAAAATCAATTACACACAACTAGTAGCATAAGTGGCCGAGTTTTGGTACCATTGCTACCATTACAAATGAAAACTAACTCAAAAAGCTACAAGCCTGCATTTCCATATACACAACTCTTCAAGACAAGAATCGATGCATAATCATCTGTTAAATACAAAATTTTCTTCACAGGGAAACTGGGATTTGAGGGAGGAAGATCCAAATGCTCTAGCTCTTCCGGAGGAAAAAGCTTCAAGCATCCTGGAAATCGTATAACAAATCGTCAAAAAATGATAAATGACCAAATGCAAGTTTGAGTTGAAACAATATTTTCACACCAATGTCAATTACAACCAGTATTTATAGCCCTAATTCAATTCAGATACCTAATTTACCATTCAGAATCATCAAATGAGGCCTAATTCAACTATCACTTACACATTAAACAAGAAAATTGATCTCAAAATTTGATCTCATCATTCACAAGTGCTATTCTCCACTCACAAGCGCTTAACCGAAAAGGAAAATCAGCAAATACAGTGCGAAGACAACAATGACCTTAGGAGTTCAATGGACGCCGATCTTTCGACCCCGACCACGCCTCCAGGCCTTGTGAATCAGAATCAAGTCGCTCGTCGTCACAGAGTTGTACAAAGTGAATGCCAAGAAGGACAATGCAAACATGCAAATGATCAGCGTCCAGTATTTAAACACTTTATGCACAACGAATAAAAGGATATCCTTTTTCCTCCAAGGAAACAATCCTGAGTGAGACACAGATTAGCGGTAGCAACAGAATAAGCCATGAACGCCCCCTGAAGCCACCAAACCGTCAAACCTCAAAGCGTTAAAAAATTTCGAGGATTACAATTGAAATTGATTAAGATGTTTTTTTGTATATACCTTCGACGGTGGCTGAAGGCTCCAGGTAGTCTTGGTGAACCAATGTGAAATCGAGAAGCGACGATGACTGAAGGCTACTCCGATTTTCAACCTAACCTTGACGAAACCTCCAGCACTAAGCCAATTGATCCATGGTTCTCGTAGTCGACCTCAGAATTTGTCCTCAAAGCAGTCGTCGTCGAGTTCGACGGACTCATCATCATCATCGACGAGTTTCATCAATAGATTGTTTTATGGTTTGGGTGAGGTGCAGAATTCGTTATTCCCGTAATACCCTTTAACCGTTTTTATCATTAAATATATTCTAAATATTCTATTTAATCACCAACGTTGGATCTTTAAAATCAACAGTCAAGATTAATTCCTATTTCTCAAATATATGCATACTTCTCACCTGATCTTTTTCCTATGGATTCAAGAGTATCCCATAGTTCTTTTGGGTTAGAAATACTTACCACTTGCCTGAGAACATCATCAACAAGTCTTACCATTATTTCTAAATGAGCTAGTTGGCGGGCTGTCGTTGTACCCGTCAAAAATAATAATTTGTAATCCGACTAGCAAGTGGTAAGTCGGGTCGTATCCACAGGGATTGATCTGAGAATCTGTTCACTAAGTATTCAAACCCGTAATTGGAAACAC
The DNA here is from genome assembly GCA_033675395.1 of Rhodiola chrysanthemifolia. Taxonomy (NCBI): domain Eukaryota; kingdom Viridiplantae; phylum Streptophyta; class Magnoliopsida; order Saxifragales; family Crassulaceae; genus Rhodiola; species Rhodiola chrysanthemifolia. The sequence goes on from CM066204.1 coordinate 40,207,210, forward strand.
AAACACAAGCAACAGTTATTACTTATCAATAGAGCAATCGTCACACGAATTCAGGTATGTAATAATCAAGAGAAGTGCAAGCTAGAACTTTCGACTGTGATGCAAGACTAAATCATTGACAAATCCGTTTTGATTCCTAATGTTTTACAACTTAGAGCTCCCCCGCTAAGGTTATACTCCCTGTTCTAATTCTAGTACTTAATCTCGCGCTAGCGATAATCAAGACCCTAACTCGCTATAGTTGCATTAAGATTTGAACAAGTTGTCCTAGGGTGTTTAATCCTAGTGGTATATTACTCGTGTCCTAGTTTGCTATCCCCGCTAGGTTGCTAGTAAACTTGACAATTGGAATCAACAAACAAACGAAAGCTCCCCCGCTAGGGTTCCACTCATGCTAGCACATCAATTCCATAAACACTGCATAGTAATATGACACAAAATACAGAAATCAATATAGGTCTCAAGTCAAAACATCACAATGTCGAGTTCTAGCCTACACAAGTGAGTTTAGCTACTCATCGCAATGGAATACATCATCATGTTTCTGAATAGAATGAAATGAAATTACTGATGACGAACTCTCCACCAATCTGTAGCTCCACTCCAGTACTTGAACCCAGCAACGAGTCCTCAGTCGAAATCCTACTCCAAGAACTCTTCCTTCTAAACCACACTTTGAATGAACCCTAGATGGATCTGAATTTCTCCCCTTTCCCCAGATCCAGTCGCCTGGTTCTTGTCCCCTCGTGTTCTCTATGTGTCCCTTCGAGATTGCAAATGAGAAGTAATGAATTCGATTGCCAGGTGTCTTCCGCGGACGTCTCAATAATTACCGATATTCAGAAGACGTCCGCGCTTGTAATTGTTCAGGCGTCCGCCCCCAAGACTGAGTCAGTCTTCAAACATTTGGACTTCATTTCTTCGATGCAAAACCTCTTCTACAGGCTCTCTTTAGCCGATATTCCTTCTATGGTCTCCGAATGTACCTGAGAATGAAAACTACACACAGGTAGTGAAATAACATACAGGCAAACACTAAAAGACGGGGTTTTAACACATAAAATAGTCGTACAACTACGACTCATCACTAGTTCCCTCAGCTATTGTTTCCTCTCCTCAGATGTGGGATCCAACCACTCATTGGTGACAGCTCTATAACACTTCTTCCTTATTAGTATGGCCTTCATTCTCATCCTCCACATTGAGAAATCTGTGGTGTCATCATAGGGCTTCAACCTCACACTGTCAGTCATAAGGAAAACATAAGAAATCAGACCTTATTAAGAACAATAAGAGCAGACAACATTGGGGAAAACTATAGGGTCATGCTTCCTAATGGAATGCCCTAACACCAAGAATCTTGGTTTATCAAGATCAACCGAAATCAATCAAGATAAACTATGCTCTGATACCAATTGATAATGCGGAATTATTAGGTTAATTATTTGTTTTATTATATTAAGCAAAATTATACAAAAGAGTTCAAGGGATGACTCATACAACCCCAGGTTCATCTCCAATTCGATTATTTCAAATGAGCAGTCAATAATCAAATGAAACTGAAACTTCCCTAAGTTGTTGTGAATCAATCCCACTCGCCGGTTCGTTGCAATCATTGCAACGAACCAGTTGAATTAAGAGTGGTATTCTAAGTGTGGTATTCCGATAATCATTGCAAAAAAGGCTAAAAATCATATCTCAAATTTCTAAGTGTGGTATTCCGGAAAAGGTAATATCCTAAAATATCCCGACAAAGTTGATACACCATAATCTAACCCGACAAAGGTGTTAGACTTCTAATTCTTTCCTAAACACAATAATCCGACAAAGGTATTATTAAGTCTAGGTGTTACGATCTACCTTTACGATAAAGTTTCCAGTAGATATTAACAGTAAGAATTGGTTGTCAAACTAAGTTTTACGACAAAGTTTCCACTTAACCTAACAATTCAATTCATGAGATGAAGCACAAGAACTAGAGAAACAGGAAATATCATTAAGTAAAAAGTCTCAAAACATGTGTCACAACGAACGAAACCCTAAACTGAATTAAGAATTTAGCTACACATCATCGAAATAAAAACACAAATATTCATGATGGAAAGTAGTAGAAAAATCCCTTATCTCGTCGAAAGCTTCGCCTTCTCCTCCAGAGTCGTCTTCTGGCCTTCGTAGAATGATGGATCCTTGAGACCCTTCTCCAAACCTTTTATTTATAGCAAAATTGGGTTTCTAAGGCTGTTTTTGGGCTGAATTGCCAAATCCCGGACTCGCTGACGTCAGTAAAATGCATTGCTGACATGAATAGCCATGCCCAGCCACTACGTTAGCGTCGCGCCCAGCGTTGACATTAGCAATAACGCTAATGTCTTCCTTGGGCGAGACCCACACTGTTTCAGGCTCTCCTTTCTGCACGCTAGTCCCGACTTCGACTCTTGATTTGGCCTTCTAAACGACCTCGGATGCTCTCGGTGTGAATTGGAGAGTGGTAGAGAATCGAGTCAGCTACGCATTGACATGTAGTTCGTATTTTTTTGATAAGTGATCAATTCCCAGAACTCCGTCGAACCTCCAAAGGTCTGATCTGCCACTGTGGTGTTTTTGGCATGAAATGCCGTCTTTTATGTGTGTTTCCTCCTAGAGCTTCCGAAACACCTGAAATGCAAAACCATACTAAAAAGTAAATATTCGCATATAAAAGTGTTGAAATAAATGGGATTAATTAGTTCGACGAGTCGTATAAATACGACTCCTCAAACCACCCACACTTAAACTTGTTCGTCCCGAACAAGAACAGGTCATAGAAGGAAAACAAATATAACACCACAAATTCTTCGACGTCCTGGATAAATGCTACATGAATATGAGTTGTTAGTCTAGATTCTTCGACGTCCTGGCACTGAGTCGGAGTCAGTGCCGATCACGCCCACAGTAGACATTAGCTCGACGCTAATGTCTGAAGCGGACGCGCCACTAATGTCAAGGCCGGGCGCGGCGGTAATGTGTGAAGCAGGCGCGACCCGCACTAATGCATATTCCAAAACTGACCCTTTGCTTCCATTTTCTGTACAGGTAAGAGCTCCCGAAGGCTATGTGATCGATAAGGATGAGCTGGATAATGAGTTGGAGCCGAAGCATGTGCTAGAAAAACCAACAAAGGAGCACCCACTTGCTACGAGTCATGAGACACCGCCTGGAAAGTGTAAGAACCCAGGGGCCTGCACAGTCACTTGTGGTGTTGGTGAGACTCTAATACATCATTGCTTAACCGATTTGGGTGCTGCTATTAATGCTTTGCCATATTCTTTATATTGCTCTTTGAAACTGGTACAGTTAAAACCTCTGAAACTCTTGGTCGAGTTAGAAGATAAATCATGTGTTCGTTCTGTTGGCTTACTTGAGGAGCTAACACTCCATGTAGGAGACCTTGTTGTTCCAGCAGACTTTTATGTTTTACAGATGGGAGATGGTAGAAACGACGATCCTCCAACACTTATCTTGGGACGTCCATTACTCTTTGCCACTAAAACCAACATTGACATGGACACATGCTTGTTGTCACTTGCATTTGCTGGCAACACATCCAATTTTTATATTTATGAGGATGATGCTCGTCCATGCATGAAGAAACCACCAGACATCGTGAACACGTCATACCTTGGTTCCCTAATTCTAGACCCACTAGTTGAGACTGGTTGTGTAGCTAGACCAGTAGCTATGAGCGAAGTATCCTCGCAAACTCAGGAGGATGTGAAGGCGAACCCGCTTGATCAATGGAGGATAGACACGAGCACACCATTCCACGAGGGCTATGGGCAGAATGAAAGAGTAGCTGAGGTAAAGTTTGACCTCACACGCCCATAGGATCCTAATTAATGATCCCTAAAGAGGTATCGTCGAGCCAACGAAGTAAAACAAAGGCGCTCGCAGGGAGGCAGCCCGTCAAATTTTTGTTTTTTTGTTTTTTATGTCGTTTTATGTTTGTCTAGTATTGTGTCATCTAACCGGTCTATCTTGACTTGGTTGTTTTGGGAAAAGAGATGTTTTTCATGCAGGAAACAGGTCCAACTCAGTGCGGATCGCGCCGAGCATTAACATTAGAGGCGCGCCCAAGCTTAACATTAACGGCGCATACTAAGAGAACATTAAGGCGTTGACTGCGCCCCTAATGTCTACACTGGGCGCGGGTGACCGTTGACCAGTGTTGACTGACTCGTTTGACCAGAATTATCATCATCACATGACGAAACGAGGGGAGTACATGTTCACTTTGATCTCTACAGTTTCCTATATGTTTGTGTGTCTTGCATTGTTGTGTCTTTGAATTTAAGTCGTACCGTGAGGAAACGGCTTTGTTCAAAAGTGTGGGGTGGGAGAGTCAGGCAGTCCGTTGTTTCAGCATATTTATTTTTCTTACATATGTACTGTGTCAGCACGTTTCTTTTAAAAAAATTGAAAAGAATGAAATTTTTCTCTATTTCCTGAATGTGCAGTATTGAATTTTGGTGATGTGAAATAGATGATGATGGTGATTATATTGTATTCCTCTCGTGAAATCTGAATTATGCTTTTACATGTGAATTTAACCCACTACGTGTCCTTTTGAGTTGAGATAAACAGGGGTGTGGAGTTGATAGAAATATCCTAGAGAGGCTTGGCGAAGCATTCAAAGGACCGGATTTCCAGTTATATGGTTGTATGGATTTTGTGGAGGCTAGCACTTCGAGACGATATGGTTCAGAGTTTGCTCCGCCGCTGCAGCGTTTATGTAAGTAGGTGGGATGGGAAAATAGACTGTCCTATCTCTAGACCGAAGTAACCGAGAAAAGGTGAGTGACCCTCATCTTGACTCGCGTCAAAAAGGTCGAGAATGAGAAAGAGTGGGGAGGTATTTTCATATGCTCGCAGGCGATGATTGGACCTCCTTAAAAGAAAAAGCAAAAAAGGACAAGCTATTCACAATAAAGAAGCAAAGCTCAAAAAAAACCAGCCAAGTTGTGAGGTTTATTCAAAGAAAAGTGAAGTACATCATTCATACACAAGAGCCAAAGGCCAAAGAAAGTCACTATATCAAAAGTTGTCCAACAAAAGAAGAAAGAAAGCTCAAATACCTTGAAGCTCAATGAATCACGTGTCAGAAGAAGCGATGAAGTATAACCATATAGCTAGAGTTCGGGACAGCGAATGCAGATCATGGGTCTAAAGAGGACTATCTCCCATTTATCCGAATTGGTTTGAATTTCAGCTCAAAGATAACATGTATCAAGTTAATTCAATGTTGAGCATGATGATTTGAGTAACGATTGAGTTATGCGTAGAAAGGCTGAATCTAGACTAGCAACTCACATTCATGTGCATCTATTTAGGACGTCGAGAAATTGTGGTGTTATATTTGTTTTCCTTCTATGACTTGTTCTTGTTCGGGACGAACAAGTTTAAGTGTGGGGTGGTTTGAGGAGTCGTATTTATACGACTCGTCGAATCAACTAATCCCATTCATTTCGACACTTTTATATGTGAACATTTACTTTTTAGTTTGGTTTTGCATCTCATTTGTTTTGGAAGCTCTAGGAGGAAACACGCATAAAAGACGGCATTTCATGCCAAAAACATTACAATGCCAGATCAGACCTTCGGAGGTTCCACGGAGTGCAGGGAATCGACCATTGATCAGAAAACTACAAGCTACATGCCGATGTGTAGCTGACTCAATTCCCTACAACTCTCTAGTTCACACCGAGAGCAGCCGAGGTCATTTAAAAGGTCAAATCCAGAGTCGGAGTTGGAACTGGCACGCAGAAAAGAGAAACCAACTCAGGGTGGGTCGCGTCCTATGTAGACATTAGCGTTAACGCTAATGTCAACTCTGGGCACGGCGCTAATGTGCATGCTGGGCGCGGTGCGACGACGAGGTGATGACGTCAACCCGTTTGATGACGTCAACAGTCCGAAATTTTATAATTCAAGCCCAAAAATAGATTAAGAAACCCAGTTTTGCTATAAATAAAAGGTTTGGGTTAGGGTTTCTAATCATCAATCATTCTAGACGACTTTGGAGGAGAAGGCGAAGCTTTCGACGAGAGAAGAGATTTTCTTTCTACTTTTCATTATATGTTTTACTTCAATGATGTGTAGCTAAACTCTTAATTCAGTTTAGGGTTTCGCTCGTTGTGACACTTGTTTTGAGACTTTTTACTTAATGTGATTTCATATTTCTCTAGTTCTTGTGCTTTATCCTATGAATTGAATTGTTAGGTTAAGTGGAAGCTTTGTCGCAAAGCTTAGTTTGACAACCCATTCTTATCGTTAACATCTACTGGAAACTTTATCGTAAATGTAGATCGTAACACCTAGATTTAATAATACCTTTGTCGGATTATTTGTTTAGGAAAGAACTAGAAGTCTAACACCTTTGTCAGGTTAGATTGTGGTGTATCACCTTTGTCGGGATACTTTAGGATATTACCTTTGTCGGAATTCCACACTTAGAAACTTGAGATTTGATTTTTAGCAGTCGATGATAAACATGTTACAATAGAAACCCTAAGCTGAATATTCTCTCTGTTTAAAATCTTTTTGCTATTTTTCTCTTTTGCACTCATAATCACTCATAACCTCCTTTTCTTTAATTGTTTTCAGTTACAGCTTCATCAACATCAGCTCCGTTATGTTTGACCCTGCTTGCCGCTACACTAGCTTTTAGCAGGAGATTATAAATATTAAATTTGACGCGTCAGACAACGCGCGTCAGTGACCTGACATGCACGGCTTGTTCACTTGGAAAACTTATAACAAGGTTGTTTGTAACAAAAGTTAATGCGAAATCTCTTATGTTTCTTGAAAGAATTCAAGGTGGCATATGTGGACCAATAGGACCGCCGTGTGGACCATTTAGATATTTTTTGGTGTTGATAGATTCTTCAACAGGATGATCACATGTAAGCATACTCTCAACGCGAAATGTTGCTTTTGCAAGGCTTTTAGCCCAAATAATCAAGTTAAGGGCTTATTATCCTAATCAACCAATCAAAAGAATCAGGTTAGATAATGCAGGAGAATTTACATCAACGTCTTTCAATGACTACTGTACATCAATTGGTATAGTGGTTCAGCGTCCTGTAGCTCATGTTCATACACAACAACAGCCTAGCAGAGTCGTTGATAAAGCGGTTGCAATTAATAGCAAGACTATTGTTAATGAAGTCAAAATTACCCTCCTCTGCTTGGGGACATGTAATTTTGAATGCAGATGCTTTAATTAAAATTCGACCAACCGCTCATAATAAGTATTCTCCACTGCAACTTATCTCTAGAAAAGAGAGCCTGATATCTCATATTTGAAATTCTTTGATTGTGCGGTGTCTATCCCTCTCCCCTACAACGAACCAAAATGGGGCCACAAAAGAGGTTGGGAATATATGTGGGTTTGAGTCCCCATCAATTATCAAATATCTAGAGCCAGTAACGGGTGATGTATTTCGGGCTCGATATTCTGATTGTCATTTTGATGAATCAAAATTCCCAACTTTAGGAGGAGCAGAAAAGGAGATTAATAAGGAGGTTGTGTGGAATACACTTTCTATGATGTTCTTAGATCCGAGAACAAATGAAAGTGAACTTGAAGTTCAATGGATATTACACTTGCAAAATGTAGCAAATATGCTACCATATGCGTTTACAGATGCCAAGAAAGTGACAAAGTCAAATATACTAGCTGAAAATGCACCAGCTCGTCTGGAGATTCCTGTAGTAACTCCAAACAAAAACACTGCAAGTGATTCTTAAATACATCGGAAGCGTGGGAGACCATTAGGGTCTAAGGATACAGTTCCCCGGAAGAGGAAAGAACATGCAAGATGTAAAACGGATGTCGAGATGTCAAATACGGACATAAATGAAGTATGGACTCTCGAAGAGCCTTTATCTAAGGAATTTGAGAATAAAGACAAAGATATTGATGATAATTTTGAAATGTCAATTAACTATGCCAACAGTGGTGTGGGTTGGTTTCGAGATGATGTAGATCTCAACGATATCTTTGCTTATTCAGTTGCCTTACCAGTCATTGGAGAAGATGACAATGATCCCCAAAAATTGATAAACATCGACATCGAAAGGATTGAGAGAGCTGGAAAGAAGCAATTCAAGCAGAGTTGAACTCTTTGAATAAACGTGGTGTTTTCGGACATGTAGCTCTAACACCCGAAGGTGTGAAGCCAGTAGGCTATAAGTGGGTGTTTGTACGAAAACGTAATGAAGTTGTAAGATACAAAGCTAGACTAGTTGCACAAGGTTTTACACAGAAACCTGGAGTGGACTATTTGGAAACGTATTCACCTGTAGTGGATGCAACAACTCTAAGGTTTCTAGTTGCTTTGGTCGTTGTTGAACGACTCAAAATGCAACTCATGGATGTGGTAACTGCATACCTATATGGGTCATTAGATAAAGATATATACATGAAAATCCCAGAAGAATTAAAAATGCCTGAAGCATTAAAAGTGAAACCTCGTCATATGTACTCCATCAAATTGAAAAGATCATTGTATGAGCTGAAACACACTGGTCGGATGTGGTATAATTGCCTCAGCGATATTTACTAGCGCAAGGGTTTATTAATAACCAAATATGCCCATGTGTTTTTATAAAACGTACTGAATCTGGTTTTCTAATCATAGTTGTGAACATTGATGATTTAAATATAATTGGAACTCCAGAACAGATCCAATTGGCAGCAAATTATTTGAAAAGGAAATTCGAGATGAAAGATCTAGGAACTACCAAGTATTGTCTCGGCCTGCAGTTCGAACATAAAAATAATGGAATCTTTATCCATCAATCAAATTACACCGAGAAGGTTCTAAAGCGTTTTAATATGGATAAATCACATCCATTAAGTATGCCGATGGTAGTAAGATCACTCAACATCGAAAATGATCCTTTTCGTCCCAGTCAAACAACGAAGAGATTTTAGGTACCTTATCTTAGTGCAATTGGGGCTTTAATATATCTTGCCAAAAATACCCGACTTGTGTAGTCATGGATCCGCCACTGTTGATGTGTGTCATCGTTGAGGGTGCATTATGCGCTTTGACTTGTGTAGTCATGAACTCTTCTTGGGTTTGCCCTTCTTGATATTTGTTGGCACTAGCTCCTTTGCTAGCTAGGATCTCATGATTTTTCTTGGTGCACTTGAGGATGCTTCTTCGGCTAGTCTTGGTTCGCTAGTTCATTTCCTCTATATAGAATTTGAGTGACAGAGCCTCGGGTGAAACTCGAAAGCTAATGCTGAGTTGGAGCTTATAGACACGATAGTACCATTCATCAAGTATATTAGACTGTCTATAACTCTAGTATATTCCGCTTGAGAGATACATTCATCTTTATTCTTAGATATGTGTTGATTCACGTCAAACTGACAAACAACACTCTCCTTCTGAACTTGATTGCCAATGACGAGGCCCCATTCTCCAACCCTTTTATGCCTCGCCACATACAGAATATACACAACAAACCCCTTCCGTCTGATCGACTTCAAGAGAATCAGTTTGTTCAACGTTGACAAGCAAATCTTTTCATCCACATCCCAATAAGGTCAAACAGCGTCGTTTTAGGAAACCGAGGTGAAGCAAAGTAGGGTGCATTTTCAGAAACGATGAAGCTGCTGATGCCAACAAATTTCCCAATCGACCCAAATGACAAAATCCTCGTCATTGTTCATCTCAAATTTGGAGTTCCTACTCAATAAAAAAAGTCATCCTTTTCAGAACATTTGTCTGCCTGAATGAACTCATCACGACCTACCCTCTTATCAAAAAACAAAAAAAATAAACAACTCAAACCCTAGTCTGATTCTCTGATCCTCCAAAAAGTCTCCGCATGGGAGAGACATCTGATTTCACGGTCGATGCGCCTTTGACAAGATCCGATATTTACCTCAAATTCCCCACCTCTCCGATGGCCAAATCGGGTCTCCTTGTGATTCTGAGTGTTGTCATTTTGTTGGGGTCCGTGAGAGGAGATGATGGGGTGGCGCCGTACAGGATGCACACACTCTTCTCGGTAGAGTGTCATAACTATTTCGACTGGCAGACGATCGGGTTGATGAACAGTTACCGGAAAGCCCAGCAACCCGGCCCGATTACTCGGCTGCTGAGTTGTACGGAGGAGGAGAGGAAAGTGTACAAAGGGATGGACTTGGCTCCGACCATGGAGGTTCCTTCCATGAGCAGACATCCTAAAACTGGTGATTGGTAATATGGTTGCTGAGTTTCTGTGCTTTTGCATTTTTGGTGGTTTGATTTTGATTTGAGAGGTCTAGTTTGAGTATTTGTGATGAGGTCACTCTAAGGGTTTCATTTGTGTTTGATTGGATCTGTAAGTGATTTCAGCTGATCAGCTTCATGGTCTGTGTCTTATCGACATTTCAGCTTTCTTTGTTTAGTTGGTCTCATTTTAAAATTTAGGTTTCACTTGCGTTTTAGTGAGTATTATTGCTTCATTTATTAAGGTATGTTTGTAAGAAAATGTTCCTTTCGTGCAGGTACCCTGCCATAAACAAGCCTGCCGGAGTACTCCATTGGCTTCAGCATAGTGAAGAAGCGAAAAATGTGGATTGGGTCGTGATATTGGACGCAGATATGATAATTCGAGGACCAATTGTTCCTTGGGATCTTGGTGCGGAGAAAGGTCGACCTGTCGCTGCATTATATGGGTACAATAGCATATGTATTCAATTTAACTTTTGATTGTCTGAAATGATTTGGCGAAGAAAATTAGATTAACGAAACTGATAGAGTGAAATCACAAGCTTTAGTCACTTGAATAAATCATCCATTGTCACTTCTGCAATTTTATTTAAAATGCATAAGACTGATTGCTCGAGACCTTTCAAATTTCTATCAAGACTCATACAAGTGCAACTTGCAAGGGTACCTTAAGGTTTTATCATTTGAATCTGTGCCGTCGACTAGCTTAAGCGGTAATATATAAATTCTTGCCAGTTTTGATTCAGAATGGATAAGGAAATGCATAGATTGTGATTGAGATTTCTCTTATTTGTTATTGGAATTCAAAACTAAAATGCAATATATTATGTTGTCTACTTAACAGGTATTTGATTGGATGTGACAATATCCTTGCCAAGTTGCACACCAAAAATCCACACCTCTGTGACAAGGTCGGTGGCCTACTCGCCATGCATATTGACGATCTTAAGGCGTTGGCTCCGATGTGGCTTTCAAAGACGGAAGAAGTACGAGAAGATAGAGCTCATTGGTCAAGAAACATTACTGGAGATATTTATGAGCAAGGGTGGATCAGCGAAATGTACGGATACTCTTTTGGTGCTGCTGAAGTAGGTGTTGCTTCTTGGTTTTTTTTAATAGGGTTAAACGAAGTATGTTTATTCTCAATGTCTTTAACAAAGCTTTAATTTTTCAGGTCGGACTTAGACATAAAATTACCGATGACATGATGATTTACCCTGGGTATACTCCTAAAGAGGGCACTGAACCTATTCTTCTTCACTACGGCTTACCATTTACTGTCGGAAATTGGTCCTTTAGTAAACTTGATCATCATGACGATGGCATCGTTTATGAATGTGGTCGCCTCTTCCCAGAACCTCCATATCCCAGAGAGGTACATCTTACTCTTTTTTCATGATATTGAAGAAATGCAGACTCTTCTGATTACATAATCAGTCATGCGATTTCATGGTAACATATTTTGCAGCAACTATGCCATGCTCTTTATCTTGCAGTTTTGTTTCATTTCTTTCTCCTATGTCAGTGGTTCGCTCTATGGACTCTGTCAGGCATTCAAAATTATGTATCATGTGTTTTAACACGCGCGTTATTCATCAATGCTCTCACATAGCGGAGAACAGTCATTAATTCCTTTCGATTCAGGTACAACTTTTGGAGTCAGATGAAAACAAAAGACGGGGTCTTTTCCTTAGTATAGAATGTATCAACACTATAAACGAAGGCCTTATGCGTCATCATACAGCTAGGGGTTGCCCGAAGAATAAGTGGACAAGATATATGAGCTTCTTGAAGAGCAAAAAGTTTGCTGAATTAACGAAGCCAAAATATTTGGCTCCTGGTCAAGCCTTGATTGAGAAAGAACCAAAAGGAGATATTGTTCAGCCCGAGACAAGACATCCTAAAATTCACACTGTATTTTCAACCGAATGTTCCACATACTTTGATTGGCAAACTGTCGGGCTTATGCACAGTTTTAATCTCAGTGGTCAGCCGGGAAATATTACTCGACTTCTTAGTTGTACTGATGAGGATTTAAAGAATTATAGAGGCCATGATCTTGCCCCCACCCATTATGTTCCTTCCATGAGCAGGCACCCTTTAACTGGTGACTGGTAATTCATTTAATTGCATATTCTTCTCTGATTTTGTAACTCATGCTGACAATGATTAAGTTTTCAATAAAATCACGTTTTTTATAATTTGTTTAATTTCAGGTACCCGGCAATAAATAAGCCAGCTGCAGTCCTTCACTGGCTTAACCATGCAGATATTGATGCAGAGTTCATTGTTATCCTCGATGCCGACATGATCCTTAGGGGCCCAATCACTCCATGGGAGTTCAATGCAGCTCGTGGCCGACCTGTTTCAACGCCTTATGAGTAAGATGACCACACTCTATCATATTCTAATTCTTTATATACTTGTGCTTACTGCTTTGATCAAAACGTTATCATGTTCGATTTTGACGTGCTTGCCATGTGCCGCTCCCTTGTGTGGTATATATAATGCATAAGTTGATGTAACTGATTTTCGTGCTTTTTTTTCTCCATGTTAGCTATCTTATAGGCTGTGACAATGAGCTTGCAAAACTTCACACTCGCAATCCCAGTGCTTGTGACAAGGTTGGAGGTGTAATTATCATGCATATAGATGATCTTGGAAAGTTTGCAATGTTGTGGCTGCACAAAACAGAAGAGGTTCGTGCTGATAAGGAACATTATTCCAGAAACATAACTGGAGACATCTTTGAATCTGGATGGATCAGCGAGATGTACGGCTACTCATTTGGTGCTGCCGAGGTATATTTCTTAAGTATCCCGCCAAATCTTCAGTACGGTGTTGCAAAATCCTTCTAACTTGCCCAAAGAGAAAATTTGCTTAATGTATAAAACATGGTCGTTCCTGCCGCCTGGTATAATATTTTCATTGTTTCTTCTTGTTTGTGCAGTTGAATTTGCGGCACTTGATATCCAGTGAAATTCTGATATACCCTGGGTATGTTCCCGAGCCAGGTGTGAAATATAGAGTATTCCACTATGGCTTAGAATATCGTGTTGGGAACTGGAGCTTTGACAAAGCTAATTGGCGTAACACTGATTTGATAAACGAGTGCTGGGCCAACTTCCCAGACCCACCCGATTCTTCGACGCTCAACACATCTGACAACAACGCAATGCAACGGGATCTGTTCAGTGTAGAATGTGCAAAAACATTAAATGAAGCCATACGGCTCCACCATATAAGGAGGAATTGCCCCGATCCCAATTCCATATCCACCCCAAACAAAGTCAATGAGAAAGATACCGCAACATCCAGGAAATTTGGCAGGTTTGATGGAGGTCAGTTCATTAGGAGTAAAACTACACCAATCAATAGGTCCTCTGAGTCATCTTCTGATGGCTTGACAGACGATGTTGTGAAGGATGGGACACTCGGTCCATTGAGAATATGGGTCGTCGCCATGTGGATATGCTGTATCTTGGGCTTCGTTCTGGTCATATCTTTGCTGGTTATCAGTTGCAGAAGTAAGGGTGGTAGAGGAAGACGATATAGAACCAAAAGAAGAAGCTCGTATCCAGGATTCTTTGATCTGAATAGCCATAACATTGACGCATCTTCCAAACGCTGACAAACAGCAGTTGTAGCCCCCTTCTTTTCTTGAAGCATCTGAACATACAAATCTGCATTATAGACTACAGCAAATGACTCGATCGCAGAAGAGCGGACGCAACCAAAGACATGGCCTTGATAAGCTATGTACAAAGATAAACTATCTCAGATTCCTAAACAGGTGAATTTAGCTACAAAGGACAAGGCAGGCAGGCAAGGAAAACAAAATGTGGTTGTCATTGTCAGCATAACTGGTTGAAGGCTTTAGGTCATAAATCTTAGTATTGATCATTTTACAGCTTCCACAGAACCTAATTGGAAAATCAGTTAAAGGGCATATTTGTGCTCCCTATTTATTTATTTTTCAGTGCTTAAAAATGCAAGTATGTGTGTGTAGCTCCTCTTTTAAAAAAAAAAAATTGGACCATTTCTTTTCTTTTTTTTTGAAAAATGTGTTTCATTGATAAAAAAATGTACAAGATGAACTCAACTATCACAGTAGCAAAACAAACAAAAGGCCTTAGAGCCACAACAGGAACAGGGCTGCAAAGCTCACCCTACAAAAAACCTGAGCACACTAAAAAACTCAGAACCTAAAACTAACTGCACAAACCCTCTCGCTAGCTACAAAAGAGAGGTGCTGTAGTTAAAATCTAAAGTCTCTAACCAGTTAGCATCGTGTAAACTGAGTTTTGTACCATCAATAGCCCCTACTTTCATTCTCAAATACCACAGTGTAGCTTTGGTCACCTTGTCCTCCTCAATTCGCTCCAGTCTAAAGATTTGATGGTTTCTAGCTTTCCAAACCTCATACCACAACATTGTCAGAGCGCTTGGCCACTATCTTCGTCTGTAGGCTGCCTTGTTTCAACGCCTTGAACCAAGGGATCAACAAGTGCCATTGTGATGGCACCAAATCCACTTTGAGAAATCTGAAAATCGGTCCACCCGCTTGCGTCATATAAGGACAGCTACTAAAGAGATGGTCTCTGGATTCCAAGGCATTGTCACACAGCTCACAACTTGCATCAGTGTGGATCCCCATTTTGTTCATTCTATCCTTTGTTAAAAGTCTGTCTTGTACTACCAGTCACGCATTTATGGAGTGTCTAGGCGAATTGAAAACATTCCAAACAAGATTGTGCCACTCTGTCTCATCTTTGTGTTCCATTAATGTCCTGTAGGTGTCTTTAACCGTGAAGCCGGTACTTTTACCAATCCACTTGAGTTGGCCATTGTGGACAGTAACACACTTCTCGCTAAGCCCTTTGCAGTAGGCAAGTCTTCTCAAGATCCAGGAGTTATTTGTTGTATCTTCTGTCTCCCACCAATGTCGCCCTTTTGTCCAGTAGGCTTTGACCCAAGTAGTCCACAAGAGACTGTTATCCTTTGTCATATCCCACAGCTGATTAATCCCAAGTGCATCATTAAAAATCTGTAAATTTTTTATCCCAAGGCCACCCTCAATTTTGTCCATTTAATTAGATGACCACCCTTCTTAATAGCGCAACTATTCCAGAAGAACTTAGCACACAGAGAATCAACTGCCTTTAAAATTTGTTTGGGTAGAACAAACAAACATTCTAGCCCAATACTGAATAGTCGACTGTAAGACTGATTGGATCAGCACCCTTCTGCCTGCCCGGGATAGGAATCTGTTGCTCCAACTATTAATTCTATCGGTAATCTTGTCAATAAGCATTCGACAATCTTGAGCACGTAAGGCTTTAGAGTTTAGTGAGACTCCAAGGTAGGTAACTGGAAGGGGACTAATTTTAGTAGAAAGTGTGTCTTCTACCCATTGCCTTTTTCCTTCAGACATCCCAGCAACAAAGACCTGACTCTTGCTAGCAGCGTTAACAGTAAGCCCAGAGCATGAAAAGAATTTTTCCAGAGTAACTTTGAGGGCCGAGATGGCAGTCCCACGACCACTACAAAAGAGGAATAAATCATCCGCAAACATCATGTCTTTCAGGATAATTCTGTGGCATTTGGGGTGGTGGAAGAAGCCATCTTTCTTTGAAAGGTCTTTGAGGAGGCGCGAGAGATATTCCATAGCCACCGTGAAGAGCAACGGAGATAGAGGGTCTCCCTGACTCAAACCTCGCTTCCCTTCAAAAAAATTCTGAAAGTTCACAGTTGATTTGGACGGAGAAACAAGTAGATCTGATGCACATCGAAATCCAAGAAATGTACTTGTCCGGAAAGCGCAAGGCCTTTAGCATATCCTCAAGAAAATCCCAATTTATCATATCATAAGCCTTCCTTAAATCAATTTTCCACGCTACTCTTTCACTGATACGCTTCCTTCCATAACCTGATAAAAGCTGTTGCGCAATACATATATTTCCTACTATGGATCGCCCTTGAATGAAGGCACCTTTTTTTTGATATATTAAACTGACCTTAACAGGCCAAATAGGCATATAGCCTATATTACAAACCCTCAGAGCCAGCAGCACACTAACAGCTCTAAAACAAAACTAAACAACCGACCCAATCTCTCAAAACTTCTAAACAACCTCTCGCTCGTCGGAACACTCACCAGACTGCTCACTCCCTGCCGGCCGACCTCCAATTCCAGCTAAGAAGCCTCCTTCTTCAACTAAGAGAACAGCTACCTCCAACTGCTCTCCTATCCACTGACGCATCCAAAAACATAGCTCCAATCGGGAATCTCGACACTCAATGCTCAGCTTTAATTAGGGTTTCTTACTCAAGCAAACCCTCTACTCCTCTATTGCTAGGACATCACCTCTAACTAAACTCCTCACTCCACGAACTCCTTAGAACCGATCCCGACTACGCCGTCTAAAGGCAGCAGGTTCGTCCCCGCCTACTCCCACTCCCTTTGACTGCTATACCACTGTATACCCTAGATATACCTTCTCTAACTTTTATTTTTTCTTTCCATGAACCTCGTTGACCACACTGCTCACTCGATACCGTTGAGAAATTGACACCTCTTAATGAATTCCTCCACCCCTGCAGGTACTACCCTTTCGAACATCTTCTCTTTAGATTTTTTCCCAGTAATTTGTCTGTTCCTTCTCCCTCTCCTCTTCCATTCGAATGAATTGTTGGATTATGATTTCCTTGTCCCTTGAGTAGCATAGTCCCATTCTTTCGGCAAAAGCATAGGTCTCATCTACTTCCTTTCTTCGAACTGCCTTCTTTCTGTCTTCTTCTCCTCCTCCCTCTGCTTCTAGGTTAAGGTCATCTGATTTGTCTATTTCTTCTACAAACAATTTTTTCAGCCGCAACAACTCTGCCCTTTTCTTTCTTCTTTGGACTTTGATGACTTCTTTTTCCTTTGATTCCTTCCTTTTTACTACTTTAAATGACTTTTGGGAATTTTCACGGATGACCAAAGCAGCAGCAGCCGCCTTTTGACTGCCCACGACCTCTTCTAAATTCTCATACCGTCCTATAGAGTCGTCTTACTGTGAAATCTTATCTTCCTCGAAATCCTTTATTGCCTTTTTTCTTCTCATCTTAATGACCTTTTGGGCTTTTCCAAACTGGCCCACTCCAGTGTCCTCAACAGCTTGTGTGGTTCTGACCGACACATACCCATCCTCGTGCACCCTGCTCCATTTCTCTTCCGAAGGCAAAATCTGGCTCAAAACTGCCCCCTGCCGAATTTTGGATGCTTTTGTCCCCTTCCTCGCCTCCCCTTTTCCTTTCTGCAGTAAAAAAGCATTCAGAGTAGACCCCACACTGCACTCTACTGCTTCGATGTATGAGCTTCTTTTGCTTTTTTCCTTTCCTCCTCCTTCTAGTCTAACTTGACACGGCAAAGGCAAACTAACTCCCTCCTTTTCTATGCCAGTTTCTGAGACTTTTTGAATTGATCCCTCAATATCCCGTACAGAAGTGTCAGAATTGACTTCTTTTTGTGCACTTTTTGAACGGTTATTTTCCTCATCTACTTCCCCTCCTTGTCCTCCGCCTTGCTCCAACAAGTGCGACTGTCGGATACAGCCTTCCGGCCTGCTGTTGTTTGGGTAGCTTAAAAAATCTTCCTCCCCTTCATCCGAGATCTCTCCCACCTTCCAATCTGTTTCTCTTCCGTTAAAGAAACATTCTTCGCAAATCGTAACTTTTACAACCTTTTCTCCTACCTCTGCTTCTATGTTCTCTAGAATTCTTTCCATCCTATTTGTTTCCATCAGCACCCTCGCCCTCTCAAGACCAGTCTCCTGGAAATCCTTATTTTCCATCCTCAAGTAGTGACCGATGGGCTCTACAATCTGTTCGAAGTTTGCCTCACTCCAAGCTTTAAAAGGAAGCCCGATGATACTCAACCAAACTGACCTTAGCATAGAAGGCTCCTCTTCACTCCATTTCTGAACATTTGCAAATCTCCTCTTGATCGAGCTGTGGTTCTGAGATAGGCACAAAACCAAATCTTCCATTGAAGAAAAGTGGATTAGCATTTTGTTCGCCCTAAGCGGGAATATCTTATGAAATTTTACTCCATTGCTCCTCAATTCCTCTTCAAGCTGACTTGTCGGTGTACAATCCTTCACTTCCGCAACAGCACTTCTTTGGAGTCACTCCTCATTCTCAGTGATTACTTCCAATATTATTTTTCTTCTTTTAACCATACTTTGGGATTTGTCGCCTCCGAGTTGGCCTTGCCTTGACTTGATCATGCCTTCTTCCTCAGCAAACTTTGGCCTCCAGTCAGCATCCGGAGCTCTCCTTTGCTGACTTACCCATTTTCTAGGTTTTCCTCCTTCATCGGCAAGCTTGACTTGTAACTTGCATCTTCCGAACGTGGTTCCATTCCATCTGCTGATCGCCGCCTTAGCCTCCTCAATTTCTTTGTACCTGACAAACCCAAATCTAGACCTTGTTTCTCTTCTCTCCTTGGACGGGATAAACACGTCCATTGTTTTTCCCACGGAGTCAAACAGCTTCCGGAGCCAGCTTACATTCTTATCCCCAGGAATGTTGTCAATGAAGACACTAAACAGTGTCTCCCTAAGAATTTGAAAATGTTCATTCCTTTCTCCTCTCTCCTCCCTCCCTCCCTTGGGAGTTTTTTCTCTCTCCTAACATTTCTCTAAATCCAACCTTGAATGAAGGCACCTTGAGCAGCATCAATCAAGTTAGGCAGCAAAGGTTTCATCCTTTCAGCTAAAATTGTGGCGACGATTTTGTATGAGACATTACAACTGGATATAGGGCGGAAATCACATGGACTCTCAGCATTCTTGGACTTTGGGATTAAAGCCAAATAGGCTGCATTCACCCCTCTAGGCATGTCGTTGAATTGGAGACAATGCCTTACTGAGTTACAAAGTTCTTTTCTCAATAGGTTCCAATTGCTCTTATAAAAGCTAGCAGAGAAGCCATCTGGCCCCGACGATTTATCAGAACCGATGGCCTGCAGGGCACACCACACCTCCTTGTCGGTAACTTCTCGTATCAGATTGCGACATTGCTCTCCACTAATTAGGTTTCCATGCTTCATCACATTCTGATTAATCGTCTCACAGGAACATGACTGTCCAAGAAGACTCTTAAAATAATTTCCAAATTCAGTTTTGATTCTGCCGTGCTCAGTATGATAGGTACCATCCGAACCCTTCACAATGTGGATAGAATTACCACTGCGTCTACTCTTCAAAATGCTGTGAAAGAATTTAGAATTAACATCTCCTTCTCTAGCCCATTTAAGTTTTGCCCTTTTGTCTGTAAAAAATTAACTGATAACTTTTGATTTTCTTGAAATCCATAGCAAGTTTTTTCTCCTGAGTGATTTTCGCAGAATCATTCGGATATAACTCTACCTCCCTCTGTGCTAGGAGAAGACTATCTCTGGCCTCATTCACTCTGCGCTCCATACCAATTGAGTGCTTAACAAAATCACGTTTTATCATTGTCTTCATATTTCTTATCTTAGCTTGGAACATGGATAAGCTACAGCTATCTGAGGTCATTTTCCAGCACGTGTTAACCTTCTCAGAATAGTCCTTAAGAAGCTCCCAAAAGTTACAATACTTAAAGGGCCTTCTAATGATTGGGTTAGAGCCACTACGGAGCTGTGGTCAGATATACCGGGAGGGTGAAACATTGCCATGGAATCACTAAACTGGTCAAACCAGGCAGGATTTCCAATAGCTCTATCGAGTTTACACCAAATACGTTCTTCTGGATTGATGTTGTTGTTATTCCAAGTGTAGAAGCAACCACTGGACTCAATATCGGTTAGCTTCATGTTGTGGATAAACTATCGGAAATCCTCTGTGTCTCTGTCTCTGATTCTCAGGCCATTAAGCTTCTCCTCCCCCCTGAGGACACTGTTGAAATCTCCTAAGCAAATCCAACTATCATTGTAATCTGTCATTTCTTCTTCAATTGATCTCCACATAGCAGCTCTTTCACTGTTTATATTACTGGCATAAACAAAAACTGCACAAAACTTTTTTGAATCTGTCTGCACTTCACAACACACAAAGTGAGTGAACTTTCTCACACTAGTAACTGTAGCGGTATTGCTATTCCACAACACCAACAAACGAGCCCAACCATTCAAGTCATCGCTGAAAACAGCACGCCAAGAGTCATCCGGACAGCAATTTTTAACTAAATTTCTCCCTTTACCTTCTGTAACTTTGATTTCAAGTAAAGCCACTACATCTAACTTTTCTTTTTTCACCCAGCTCCTAACTTCAGACTGTTTAATGGGGTTGTTTAGACCCCTAACATTCCAAGATGCGAGTTTAAACATGTTAAACAATTAGAGATGAGTTACCTCCCAAGGGACCATTTCTTGATGTCTCCAAAGGGACGAGTCTGTGTGGCTCCTCAACCTCAACTTTGAAAAAGCTGGCTTTCCTGATCTCCTGGTACAAACTAGACCCACCAAACCATTCCAAACTATAAAATGTTGGAACTGTAATGAACTGCAGTTCTTTAAATATTTAAAGTTCAAAGAAGATAGAAATAATTGCACATTGGCCATTGGGGTGTACCAAAGTAAGCCAAAAAAGATAAAGCTACTGAGGCAAACATGGCTATTAGATTAGAAGGGAAGTGTGTACATGTAGTCCTCCTATATACAGTACATATAAGGTGCACCACTTATGAGTATGATGCAGTATAAGCCCACGGCCGAGTCTAGCTGAGTCTGATTATGCAGCTTTTACACATTTTCGGGTACTTTTGTGCCATCGAGGTTGATGATGGGATCATCTCGCTGAGTTACTTTTGGCGAGGCTGGCGGTTGCTTGGGGGCAGGATACAAGACATAGTGTTGAATGATAAAGAGCAAGTCGAAAGCGACAGATATCTGCAGATGTATTTGGAAAATCATGAGATCAACTTGATATAATTGCTCCGCTCAGTTAACAAAGAGAATGATGCCAACAGATTTAAGAAAGCGAAGTAAAACAGTAAAAAGATGCAAAGTTAAACTTAATATTTGTACCAGAGAAAGCAGTGTCTTCCCAATGTTGCCGGAGAAGTTCACCCAACTGTCTGGAGAAGAAAAACCAAGTTCAGATGAATTTCCTAATTTACTGCCAACCAGAGCAAAAATAAACGGAACTTTTATAATTTGCAACAATCTGCGTACGTTGGTCAATAGACTGCATAGCCATCTGGGCATAGTTAGCCACCCCTCCGCATAAATCAAGTATGATATTCCCGATGCTAAATCCATCTGTGCTCTTTCTTCTAAAATTCATAAACGCCTACAAAGTAGAAAACCAAGCGAAGTCCCTAATATTCAAGAGAAAAAAAATACCCGAAAAAGCCTTCCCTTTATATAAAAGATGAATCAGATCGTAATAATGAAAAGTGCGAACCTGGGGAGTGTATTTGATGATCGTCATCGTGACTTGGATCGAGCTACAAGCAAGTTATTTATTTTTGTAAGAAGAAACAAAGTAAGGTACAAGTCATAAACCGATATGATTTGATACCTGAGTGTATCAAATAAAAGAAACAAAGCAAACATACTTGAAAACAGAAACCAGCCAGAGCCATTTATGGCTAGACAAAGTGATGAAGAAACAGATAGCTGCGGCTAGCCATACAACAGCCACGATCAATAATGAGATCCTGGACACCTTCTGACTCCCACGCTGAACAAATCATCAAGATATCAATGCCGAGAGCATCCACTATATATGAATCGTCCAAACAAAATAAATAATAATACAATACCAATAGCCCTTACTTCGTATATACAGATTTGAAATAAGGTAAATGCAGTCAGAAGGACAGCATTTATCGAAAAGGCAACATCATTCGCCGCAACAGGAATCATCTGTAACACAAATTTGTCAGTTCAATAAGTAGTTCATGTTGCCGATCTTCAATGGCTGTTTAATTTCAAATCAAAAACCAAAATATTTTTAAGTTACAGTTAAATGTTCAATGAGGAGCGCTCAATTGAGAACCCCTCTTTTTTGGACAACTTGAGAACCCGTCTTTACTGATCTTCATGTTTAATGGTCAAATAGTGATATTTGGGTTCTCAAGTTTTCGAATTTTTTAAGATTCTCAACCAAGAGCTCCCAATGTTTAATATATTGTGATCAGCTTAAGGGTATTAACTGTATGAGATTATTGAATGTAAAATTGAAGCAAGAATCAAACCTGGCCAGCACCAAACTTTTTAAAATACTGCTTTTGAACAGCTTTACTGAAGTAAAGCGAAGCATTATAGATCAAATACGAGCTATGCTTGGTCAAATTCAGCACCACGAAATCAAAATTCAACCCCACAACGCTGCAAGAACAACAAAAACAACCCCCCATATACTAAAAATGAGTCCACATTCACTCAAAATCATCATTTCAGAGGAGGGCAAAGATGTCACCTTTTCCGGCGATAGTTGAGAAACACTTGTGGGTAGAAGCTGACCGACCATGTCGCGAACGCCGTCCACCCCAGAATTTGGTACGCGATGTAAATTGGGTGCGAATTCCATGACGCCATGGAACTTCCTCTTCCTCTCGAATTTGTGGCTGCTGCCGTCTGTTTGTAATTTTTGAAACTTCAAGCTGTTTTTGCGATTTATAGGATCACTACAGCCAATCAGATAACAACGCGTGTAAGTTGGTTGTTTAGAGATGCGTGCAGGAGAAATGAATTATGAATGGGACTGTGAAAGCGGGAAACGTTCAATTATTACCTAGATGGATCATGGATATGGTTTTTGGATTCCGAATATGTCGTTGTCGTCGAGGGATAGTACCCTAAGTGGAAATGTTTTTTAATTATGTCTTTCTTTGTATTTCCAAATTCGGAAGATGGAATATTTCATTATATGGTATTAGAGTGAGAAGTGCAATTATGATGAGAAATATTCTCAGTCCTTCATCTTAGTTGATTCATGGTCATGATTAAATCAAATTAAAATTTAAAATCACGCTAATTAGTCGAATTCCTGTTGATTTCGTCAACTTATGGGCAATTTGGTCACGACCTACAAGGACGAAGATGAGCACCGACGATCTACCATTCACCACCGGTCGACACATCATCGTCTTCGACTCATTCTCACCTGACTCATTCCACGGCTGATGAAAGAGGAAGTCACTCATTCCAATTGCATAGAAAATTTCCAAATCATAGATTTAGGATTTAGATTGGGGTGCTTTCCGACTAAAATACGTAGCAATTACAAACAAAATTTATAACAGTCACTATGACTGCTACAAATTTTAAATAGAAAATTATAAATTTTAAACAGAAAGCCACGCATTAAAAATGTATGCCTATCAGAAATTGCATATCTACGAATTTTAACTAGAAAGCTACTCATTATAAAAAAAATAGTGTATGCATAGCCCTCGAAAGTTATAATCAAATGACGGACTACAAAGTTTAAATGAGAAACTACGAATTTTTATTAAGATTCCACGCAAGTTAGAAGCATATTACGAATTTTATGATGAAAGCTACACATTATGTGTAATGCATGCAGTCTGAGTCCGCTACTAATTTTATGTTGAAAGCTACGCATGATATGCAATGCATGCAGTTTGAGTCTGTTACGAATTTTATGTTCAAAGCTACGCGTTATATGCAATGCATGCAGTCTGAGTCCGTTACGAATTTTATGTTGAAAGCTACACATTATATGCAATGCATCAACCCATGTCGTGAAAAAAAAATGCAACATCAATGAGGATCAAATCCCCTTTTCCGCTTCATCGTTTTTGTTCCGCAATCCAAAACTCTAATCAAATATCTCTCTTTCGACCAATCCCCTCCATCCCATATTCGACTTCGAATCGAATATCTGCTAACTCTGCTTCATCAAGAAATCATAAATTTGCCAATTCAAATTCTTGTCCCCGCTACCTTCGTCGACCTCGTTCCGATTCTTATCCCCTTCATCGTCGCCGTCGTCGTTTCCACGATTGCTGATTTCCGATTCCGTCATGATTAATCAATGAGGAGAAGAAGAGATTGTGGGTTCGTAATAACAGGATTATAATTTGTGTATATTGACATAATACTTTTACGAGCATTTAATATGAATATTCAAAATCAGAAAAAATAAATTAAAAAATAAGATTCGTTGGATCAAATGTCGAGAGACTGTGATTAATTCTCATGAGAATTAGTGTTTCTCGTATGATCTTTACTCTATAATATTAATTAATTTGCCGAAAATAAAACAGAAGGCAATAAAGTATGGTTTACACGTGAAAATGAATATTTAGCAAATGATCGACACGTCATTTGAGTTACGTTTGATCGAAGGAAAATGATATGGACAAGGAAAAGAGAGTGTGCCAAATGTTAAATGAAATTTTCATTTATGTTAAATGATTGCTATGTAAAATATAAAATTGTTAGTAAAAATGATTGTTCATTTTGAAATACTCCTGTGTGTCGAGATGTACCGATTACTTGTGGAACAACTAGCTAAACAACTTATGCAGAACTTAATATTATTAAGTGCAGTAACGTTAAGTAGCGACACGCAACTAGATACCCAATTCGGCAACAAGCATACTCTGGGGCGAAACAATTCACTATATTGAGTTTAGAGTACAGATGAACTTACGATTACAGACTCCTCTTAATCAGCCTACTCTAACACTCTGAGTGAACTTGCGATCTAGGCTCCCCCTGGACCGGAGATCCCTCTCTGTTTTCACATTGATCCTCTCCTGAAGATCAGCGTCTTCTCCCGAAGACGAACGCCCTCTCCCGAAAGCGTAGCAGCAACAAGTCCTAGTGCGTGCAGCGTCAGTACGTTCCATGGTCAGTCTGAACATCACTCAGATCAGACTAACTCCCATCGTATAATACTCACCGGAATTATGAGTTTAAGCCGATAACCGCCTCCTACCCTCGCTGTGTATATGCATGGATAATTTATCCAAAAGTGTTGAGTGATTCGAGATCCCTAGCATTCTTTCTATAGGGTTGGATCTTTCCTAAATCCCTTAGGAAATCAAATCTTAACCTTCTATATCTTTAGGGAATATAACCCAATCTTTTAGGAAACATTGCTAAAAGTATGCGCCGCCTCTTCTTGATAATCTTCCAATATGTCTTCAATATCTTCTTCCAAATATCTTTTGTGCGCATATCTTCCCTATATCTTCTCAACCGACTCCAAGCTTTGTCACCGACCTTCTATATATGAATTAGGAAATTCTGCTCTTTTGCCATGCGTCAGTCTTGGTCGATGTCGGTTGTCTCTCTGGTCTTGAACACCTCCTTGTCTGACAGTTTAAATAATTTCTCAGGATTTTGCCAAAACGCATGCCACCAAAACTAACAGATTTGACCGACACATGCTCTATCCATTTAACTATTTCGTTGTTCGAACATGAACCGAAAACAATTTTTAGTGGTGTTTTCAATTAATTTTTATGGTTGAGATCCGGTGAGAAGTGACATTAAGGTGAGAAATAGGAATTTATCCTGTCCATCCATTTTAGTTAATCAACAGCCACGATTTTGTGATATTATTTACCAAAATAAACCTAATCTACGGTTACAGGGTTATTATCGTCCGACAAACAATTTCCAAAAACAAAAAACCCTTTGTTTTGCGAACCGAACCCTAACCTTAATCCTACGGACGATCAGTCGATTCCGCCGCAACGAATCCTCCACCTCCGCTTGACAATCTGAAGACGGAACTCAACGATACCGACGACGACGGCCATGGCTCGAAAAAAGGCGCCCGAACACGACCATTCGCCACCTCCGACTAAGAAGCCGATTCGGACATCGGGTGAGTTTTCTAACAATGCGATTTACTTTCTCCTTCAAGATTTGATGTTGTTCAGAATTAGTCGAGTTTTAGGGTTTGCTAATATCAATTCAATTTGTCTTGAATAACTGCCTATCATAATCCGTAGCGTAACTCAGCAAAATACATAGCGTATAATGGGTTTTGGAAGGAGATTAGTACATTGTCCTGTTGGTTGGTTGCGTGTTATGATTCGTAGCGTACAATCTCTATGTGACTGGTCTAGTTTGGGTTGTAGACGCACATGTTACGTAGTAGTTTGGGCTTATTTAGTTATGTTTCACATTGATATCCAATTCATCAGTTACATGGCCTGTAGCATATATATCATTATCCGTATAATATAGGTCCAAGTCTGTAGATGCGTATTCTGTTTGTAGTTAAAATGCCTTCCGAACTTAGATAAATTGAGTTTTATGCTCCCTTGGTAGCTTGCAGTTTTAGCAATTCATGTTTAGGCTGGGAGTAATCTACAAGATCTCATCAAAGGTTCATTTGAATGGGAGGAAAGGCTTCTCACCGCATTTGGTCATAGAATAATTGAAGAATTTGTCATGTCTCATATTTTCAGGTAACTAGAGCTTGATAATATTATGAATAGTTTGCTTCTTTGCAGTTGCATTGTGGAACCCCATAGACTATTATTTCTACCTGTTAGTATTTATGTTACTTGAAAACTTCACTCTTTTACGTGCATAATTGTTTGAGTTAAACTTACATGTTGCTATTGGTTAACATTTTCAAATTATCTGTAGCATTACAACCATAATCCGTAACACATGGCTCATTATCTGTAGCGTCTAAGCATAATCCGTAGCACAGTTAACAGTTGAGCATAATCCGTAGCACAGTTACGTGCATAATCTGTAGCGTCTAAGCATATATATTCTGATGCATCTGATTTCCAAATAGAAGACTAAACTTCTTATCAAGATCGTTATTTCACAATCTCATTGTTGTTATGTTCTTTGTTTAATTTCTTTGTAACTGTCCACTGTCCTGCAGTTCCCTGCTTTGTCCCGGTATCTACCACAAAGAGCATGGAATATAGACTAACAAATTGAGTGCCCCTCAGACGTTGGGAAAACAAGCAAACCATGGCCTTTTCGACGAAGATGATTTTAAATGTCGTTGGAAATAGAGACTATGTTGGGAAAACTATGAATTTAAGATGTCGTTAACTATATTACAATGTACGAGTCCGATACAAATTATATGTTTAAAACTACGCATTTATACAATATGTTTCCATGTAATGTTGCTCAACGCTTTTGATATGATACTCAGATACTGGGCAATGTATTTTGTGCATGTGTATCTCACAGGGTATTGTTTTCCGTAGCTTGTATTATAATCAGTATCATTAAAAGTATAATCCGTAGCTGAGGTATTTGATCCGTAGGGGTTTCATAATCCGTAGCATTGTAAGCATAATCTGTAGAAATCTCAGCATAATCCGTAGAGATCCCAGCATAATCAGTATCAATTTAATCAGAATTCGTATCAATGTAATCATAATCCGTATCATTGTAATTATAATCCGTAGCATTGTAAGCATAAGCCAATAAATTATAATCATAATCCGTAGAAATTTAAGCATAATCCGTAGCAAAGCAATCATGTATTTCCGAAATCAGTTAATAAAACAACATAAAGAACAATGACCAATTTTTAAATAGAAACCTATGTATATTAAAAATATGTAACATTGTATTACATTTTACATAGCATTATACATCATGTTACAAAGTTCTTAAAACAAGAACAGTCCACATAACTGCCCGGAAAAGAGAAACAAGTGCTATTATTTCGAACGATAATTTGTAACATTCTCCCCCTTTGCAGTTCATAGTTTCATCACCATTGTTGTGCACCACAACTCCAGCGGCAGCCAGCTGCTTTCTAGCTTCCTTTTCGTAGAGAGGAGCCGACTACTATACATTGCTCTCTTCATGATTCCTCACATCAGCCTCCATCCCATGCCCCATCACAGGAACTTCTTTCCTACCAAAAAAGTTAAAAACCGGCACAACCCAAGGCTGCTTCCTCTCAAATATCACACAATTATAGTGGATTGGATATCTACAATAAAGACCGAAGAACATATAGCAACTCGATTAGTATTACGCAGGGTAAACGAAAACGGTAAAGAAGCATCAAAACAGTGAGACAACATGACATTGAAGCTAATGTGCTTCATCACAAAGCCGACAATCGATATATATCTTTAAGCAGCGCATCAAATCAACACAACTATTCCACTATCACATACCCTATGTCGTGGGCCTGTTTCTGGTTTGAAGTTGACTCATGATAAAACCATGGATGACAAGTTCCCTGGTGAGCCCAAGTGAAACACTACACCCGGCCTGAAATTCAAGTTCCCTGGTGAGACCAAAATTCAAATTTTCAAAATCATTATGATATCAAATATTCATCAAATTAATTCAAGACTATACAGATACATAATGATTCTGATAAAAAACGATGATTAAGCAAACAGTGATTTATCTTCACGGATGGATTGAATAAAAAAAAAGTGGCATACCCTTTTTGAGATACTTGACATTCTTAGACCTGCGAGTAATTGGAATCTTGTGATTAGTTTCCTATGTTTCCTCAACATCAACTTTACATCATCTTTTCTAAGCTTCATCGCTTGGCATGTCACCATTCTTCGACTGATGTATACACAAATTCAAAAATCAATTGGACACAACACAAACAAAATATCAACAAATTATAAAGAGCGAAAAATAACATGAGAAAGCAACAAAAGTCCCAAATGAACTTTTTTCCTTCAAATGAACAGTCTCGGATCACTGATTTTACTCACCAAAATTTTCAAAACGTCATCAAATTACAACATAAACTTATTACTAAAAAATGAGTCCAAACATAGCACCTCATTCCACATCTCCGAAGAGCTCGCGCAACCGCGAAGCGAAAACGCCAGGAGAATCAAGGAAACCGTCGTGCACGAGACCGGTCTTGATATTGTTCATCCTGTCAATGAGCTGATCCGTTCATATCTCAGAGTAGCACCGACCCTGACGATTGTTTAGGTCCGTTCATATCTCCGCTCCGGCGCCTTGTTGCGTGAAATCATAGATGAAGAGGGGAATTGTTTTAGGGTTCGGTTGAAATGCATAATCAATTCTTCCGATAATACCCTTTAAATCATAATTACCAATTAATTAAATGCTAAAAATAATGATTATTAACAACCGTCAGATCTTAGATCCAATGGCCAATTTAAATTCTTATTTCTTACCAAAACAGCAACTTCCTACCTGATCTTTTCCCTTAATTTTTAACGCTTTTCAAATTGGTTAAATACAATTTTTTTCGTTATTTAAAACTTCCCACCATTCTCTCAAATCAGACACAACCTTAACATTTCTATCGACTTTTCTATATGAAGAAAACCTTTTGATGTATACTTTGAAGCTTACATGACTCAAAACTTACATGTTTCAAATGGAGTTGTCAAACACCGAGACATCATTTTAAAATCAACTCATTTAAAGGTGTTATAATGTTTGACATAGCTTTGATAAAAAAAAATGTTGACATAGCTGCTGAACTGAAATAAAGGTTCAAAACTCTTTCCTTATTTCTCATAAAAAAAACTCTTTCTTTATTTCTCATAAAAAAAACTCTTTCTTTATTCCTTCGGATTGAGAAGTATATGACGATAAAGAATCAATACAGACTGATATTATCTAAGATATTTTTCTATCAATTGAAGCACAAGTCTCATATCAAAAATATGTTTGGGCTTGGTCCGGCCTATCCCACTTAAATTTGGAGGGTAGTCTAAGGCTTAACTAAGCCCAATCAAAGCCTATTTTTTTGGACTAGGCCAGCCCGACCCGGCGTATTGGAGAGAACTACCAAGTAGCGTCGGCTCAACCAAAAATGGGTCCGAAACCAAAGTAGAAACGAGTGCCTTAAATGTTATATTATTATTTATCATAACTATTTATTTAATTAGTAAATTAATATTTTCTTCATATGAGGCCTTTATGAGGCATTTCTATGTAACTTTTATTCTAGTTTTGAGCCTCATCTACATGGGTTATTAGTTTAAAAAAAAAACTTTTGTGGCCTAAAGTCTTCCCCTCATTGGCTCAATTGTGGAGCTGACGCTAATGTCAAGGCTCAAATATCTTCGGTTTTTATTTTTATCGGGGTTTTCCATGACTTATTGAACCTTTTTCTACAATAATCTCAATCAAATAAGTCCTACATTTCAACACAGACATAAATCGCTTTCCTTTCTTGTGAGGAAAGCTCTCACATCTCTCTTTATCCACCGCCTTCACCTTCTCTCCCACCGCTTCACAGCCATCATCCCATCTTTCATCCCTCTCCCTCCGCTCCTTCTCCCTATCTTTTTCACCGACTTCCTCTCCATCGGCGCCGTCTTGTTCGACTATTACTCCTTTTGCGGTGCCATAGCTGCCCTTACTGCGAGATGTTCTTTTTGGTTCGTCTCTGGTGGTTTTGGGGCTCGGATCTGGTGGCAGGAGGGTCGTCTTGGGTTTTCCGGTGGCTGATTTAAGGTGGAGTTTGTTCGGCGATGCGTTTGAGGGTGAACAACCTCTTTTTTGCTGTTGTTGTATATATGTTGTGGTGTTTTTGTTCTTTCTATATGTTGTGGTGTTTTATTACGTAGGTTTATGTTTGTTGGATCTGTTCTCAGCTAGAGTTTCTCTAGCTTTAAGTCCTCTGTAATCGCCTTTGTGACTGTTTCAGTCAATTTATCAAAAAAAATAAGTCCTACATTTCAATGTTGAGTTCCCACCATGTAGCCCATATGGGGTTGATAGGATGGTGCGTTCTTATTTGTAATTAAAAGATGAGTCATTAAATTTAGGTAAACTTTTAATTACTAACTCAGATGAATTCTGCGAAAAAGGTGTTGGTCGAGTTTGTTTGAACTCTTGACAAAAGGTCAAGGGTTCGACTCCCTTGAGTAGCATATTTCTCCTCAATTTTGTAAGAAGTGTTATTCATCCCTTGTGAATGTGTTTTCGTCCCGCCTCGGTGTGGGCGTGTTGTCCCTCCCTCGAGGAGGTGTTATTCGTCCATCATGTACGTGTTGTTCCTGCAGGTTGGCGCTACTGGTTCGTCTATTCCTTCCATGTGCGCGAGGATGTGCTAATTGCAAGCTTATGCTCGTGGGTTTCAAAGTGGATGGTGCTTCAATGGACACAATTCAAGTATCAAATGTGGGTGGTGTCGTGCGTGGCCTGTGCTCCAAGAGTCGAATATCACATGTACCCGATAAGAAAAGTTCTCATGCATTATGTATAGGATGTAATCGAATGGTAATTGATATGTATGAGATGTATAAAAAAACTCACTATCAAAAAAAAACTCAGATGAATTCTTGCTAAGAAGGTGTGGTTGAACATCTTGTCTTGCAATAAGAAGTCAAGGGTTCAAATCCATGGTGGCATATTATTTTTTCAATTATTGAAAATGTGATTAGTCTCATCTTTGATGTGGAGTTATGATAATCCCGCTCAGGTATGAATTTTTTATTCCTCAATCTGGACGTGAGTTGCATCTTGCAGGTTAATGATTTTTTAGTCGTAGATTTTTTTAGTCCGGAGTGGAGTTTAAAGCTGATTGCGCTTCGGTGGTGATACATGGTGCCAAAAGAATAAGAGGGGCATATTGTAACGACCTAAAACCGAGAAACTCCAAAGATCGTCACACCGGCCGTACGCTCCCTAAAATTTCCGAAACGTGCGAAGCCTCGAACATGATCATATACTAATAAAAAGTATAAATAGAAATTTCAATATGCAAGTCTTAAATAAAATCCTAAAATTTCAAAAGTGAATATTTAAAATTGGAAAATACTAATTCAACTCCAAAGTATAAATAGAAATTTCAATAGACAAATCTTAAATAAAATCCTTTTATTCAAATTACTAGCGCGCCTCTCATCCCAAAGTCCCAACCTTGTTAGTCTTCAATATCTGAAAAAAAGAATATGTAAATGGTAAGTTCCATGGCTCAATAAGCAATATATACCCAAACTAACCGAAACATGAGTGGAAGAGAGACATGCAAAATAGACCAGGATTAATTTTAAGAGTATATGCCACCAAATGATAAGACTCATGATAGAATAGAACAACTGAATTTTGAATAGACTTCACAGTCCATCAGATGAGTCACATAAATATCAGACTTGCCGCGCTTGACCTCGTGATGGGCAACAGAATTACCGCGCTTGACCCCACGTAGGGCAACTGAAATTACCGTGCTTGACACTGCGGAGGGCCACAGAATTACCGCGCTTGACCCCGCGGAGGGTAACAGAATTACCGCGCTTGACCTCGCAGAGGGAAACCGAAATGCTGACGGACTGTGGGCCTTCACCCTTCGAAATGAACAAAAATACGAGACATATATACTGACATGATACAGAGTTTCAGATGACAATTGACAAAGTTGCAAAGCACTCATGACTCGAAAAAGAGAAAATATAACAAGATGTGACAATGCAAGATAGGCTCAAAAAGGGGTTACTAGAACGGGTCTGCATTACTGACCTCTAACCACAATGAAACTCTAAAGAAACCAATCAATGCACCTACAATAATAATAACACCATATTTGAATCTAAGCATTCACAAACCAATCACAATTTCCATAATCATATTTTCTTCAAGCAATCAAATCTGCCATTTGTATTCATAAAATTCAAATTTTGTGCGCAACTTTTAAAACTATTTTTCTCCCAAAATACATAGAATCACTTAATTTAGGATTGTTAATCACTTAATTCGGATATCTGAGCTTAAAGATAATTAATGTTGAAGTTTAATCGCCAAAACTCTCATCTATCAAATTCTGCTATTCTTAGGTTTCAACTTATAACTCAGTTTTCTAATTATTTAAGAAGAACTAAAATATGCTTCGCATGTCATCACATAAAGATAGTCTCAAGCACAACATAATAGGCTTTTGAATACACAAATCAGACATCAAAACAAAACTTATTTTCACTTCAAAATCACTCAGCTTTCAGCACAAACTTCAAAATTAAATTACTCGCACTCCCGATTGAATTAGAAAACTTTCCACATATTGTTGAAAATATCTTTTTGAGTACTACACCATAGGATCAAGAATTAACGAATTCCAACAGCCGAAACAAAAGTAATTCTCAGTTAAACATAAGCCAACAGATCAGATTTTCAATCAATCACCCAGAAACTTAAAACCCTAAATTGGAATTTTACCGAATATGAAGTGAGCCTCCAACCACCTTCACCTGAGCTTCCGACATATTGTTTACTCTTTGAAAATATTCATCCCGATTTTCTTTATTGGAAGTGGAGAAGGGATATACGATTTATGATACTTACCTAGATCAACTAAAACCTTGCAGCTTAGTTGGACGATGGGAGCTGGTTAGGGTTTTCAGAGTAACAGTGGTGGAGGCTGAGAGTAGGGTTTAGAAAAGAAACGAAAGACCACTTTATCTTCAATTTTCCTTTTATTTGAATTTGACCACTTTATTATTACACAGATAGACATGAATGTCTAATGAAACATGCGCTTTATTGGTGGATATATGATGACGAAAGACTTGAATTGGTAGAAGTGTCCAACAACACCCGCGCTATGGTTTCAGCTATGAGCTTCGAAGATGTTATATATACCGAATCAGTTCTACCCATCAATAAAATTGAATTCTTCAATTCAATTAAGTTTAGTATTTCTATTCAGTTTGAATTCAGTTTAAGAGACCACACTACTCAGTACTCAATATGCAGACCAACTCTCCTTCATGTTACCAAATATGATGAAATAAAGTTCAATTTAAATTGAAACTTACAGTTTCACTACCTCAAAAACAATTCACTACATAAAAATCCATTAAATCCCATGTAAAACTAATATAAAAAACCTACAGTAACACTAAAGAACTTCAACAAACAACACATGACGCTAACAAAAACATAATCTTGTAAAACATCGACACTAAAACAGATATGAAGAAGCAGCAGCAACCAGAGGAATTAGAAGCAACATTTTAGTTCCTCCAACAGCAAGAGCCAGTCCAGCAGAGCTGTCACCATCACCATCATAAGCCTCATCAGCTGCCAAAACCTTAATTATCACTTTCTGTCCTCTCTCGCAGTGTCCAGCCACACCACTGATGAAGTAATAAGCTCTCTTGCTTCTCAGTTTGTACACAGTGTTGCCTGTGTTGGAGAAGAAGAGCGGATGTGTTGAGTTACAAGTTTTGTAGTCTCTCTCCCTCACCTCCATCACCACATCTTTCTTGTACTTGAAATCTGCACAAAAACAAAATCAACACAAAACCCAGTTCATAAAATGTTCTCAAATTTCGGAAAATTGAATCTTCTTTGATAAAAATTGCTTCTTTTATTTATATTCTGCATAAAACCAAAATCAACGCAAAACCCAGTTCATAAAATTCCTCAAATTTCAGAAAAATTGAATCTCTTCTTTGATAAAATTTGCTTCTTGTCAGTAAAATCTGCATAAAACCAAAATCAACACAAAACCCAGTTCATAAAAAGTTATCATGTTTTAGAAAAACTGGATCTCCTTTGATAAAGTTTGCATCTTGTATTTTAAATCTGCATAAAACCAAAATCAACACAAAACCCGGCCAGTTCATAAAAAGTTTTCACGTTTCAGAAAAACTGAATCTTCTTTGATAAAGTTTGCATCTTGTATTTAAAATCTGCAGAAAACCAAAATCAATGCAAAACCCCAGTTCATAATAAGTTCTCAAGTAATTTCTGAAAAATTGAAGAAAGCTTGTATCTTGAATTTAGATTCTGGAAAAAAAAAAACACAAAACCCAGTTCTCGAAAGTGCTCAGATTGTAGAATGTTTGAATCTTTTCTGAAAAAGTTTGCGTCTTTGATTAGAAATTTGTATCATTGGATTGGCAGGTTGCTTACTGATCATGTCGCCGAGACGGAAGCGGTTTTTAGAGGCCCAATCGTTGTAGTAATTGGTGTCGTTCTCCGGTGGGACGATCCAGCCATCGATGCCGCCAACTTGAAACTCCAATGCAGAGACAAAGATGTGCTGTGAGGAGATGAAGCAGAGGAGGAGAAGGAGATGGGAATTGGTCGACATTGGAGTGAAATGAGATTTGATGTTTAGCGTTTTTGAGTTTGGTGATTGAGGATGCGGTTCGGTTGGTTATTAAATGGGAAGCTGAAGATGGCGGTTAAGGACAGTTATAGTCGTTGAGAGAGTGGAGGTATAGTGGAGAGTGACGGTTTTAGAGTTTCATTTGACCAATTGTGGTCAAAACTATACCTGATCGTGCCACATCTTCAATCTCAATCACATGTTTGCCATTTATGTGTATTTTTGTGCAAATTTATCATTCCATTTTTGGCGGGAAATATTATCAAACATGTAATTTTTTTTATAATGCCAACATGTATTTTTTTTTATAAGCTCCAGGTTGCAGATACAACGACGGTGAAACAAAGGACTTAAAGCTGGAAACAGGTATCGACAATAAAACCTATATGAACAAATAAGAAGACGCCGCTCCATTTGGCCTCACTCTGTGGACCTTCCATCTTTTGCCTTACAACATCATAAACGAAACGAAAACATGTACCTAAAGCACAACAACCAGTCTGGACAAATCCGACTGAAAATGACTCCCTTAACCGGTCACAGACACACTTAAAGAGAAAAAAGAAAGTCAAGCATATAATACACACACAAAAACACTGAAAAGTGAAGAACACGGTTTCCTCCTCTCCCCCTCCCTTCATAGCACATACTTTCCATCACTCTCCACCCGTCGCACGCCCCACTGTTTCCCCACCATCACCAGATCTGAACGCATCTCTGACAGAGCCTCCTCCGTACGCGCAACTAATTCCCACCGCTACCAGATCTGAAACTTCGATGGCCGACATAGCCTCCTCAAGAAGCTCACGATGTAAAAAAGAATTGATGAAGTCATTCTCGTTTGGAGTCGTCCCTGATTGAGGTTCTTGAACCAAGGAATTAGTAAGTGCCATTGCACGGGCACTCTAGTTGCACCCAGAAATTTCAGCACTTCGATGCATATATGTCGGGAAATTTTGCATTGGAAGAACAGATGATCCCTAGTC
This sequence comes from Rhodiola chrysanthemifolia, assembly GCA_033675395.1. Classification (NCBI taxonomy): domain Eukaryota; kingdom Viridiplantae; phylum Streptophyta; class Magnoliopsida; order Saxifragales; family Crassulaceae; genus Rhodiola; species Rhodiola chrysanthemifolia. The sequence goes on from CM066204.1 coordinate 40,243,489, forward strand.
TCTTCCTCATCATTGCAAAGCACACAAGATGACTCGACATTCATCCTCATATTCCTCAATCGCGCTCTCGTGAGAAGCCTATCTCGCGCCACTAGCATAGAAGCTCGAGGAGTATTAAAGCGATTCCATGCAATATTATACCAATCTACTTCTTCAGCCCTAAATTTGAAGCTATGGTACGTGTCCTTCACTGTGAACCCTTTACCATTCCCTGTCCACTTCATCATGCCATCAACTACCTCAGTGCACTTCCAACTACCTCAGTGCAAATAATACATATTATTCTATAGATGAACGTTCTGTTGAGAAGCTCTAAAAATTCGCAAATATAAGAATTCAAATCTGATTATTTAGTTCATGATGTATTTTTAAATCTGCATGTGACACGTGTTCTGCTACTAAAGTCGAACTTGGTGGTTTTGACTTTGAGTTAAGTACTACTTTGAATATGCACATGGAACATTTCACACTTGTCATCTCAAATTATTTAATGATTCATTTTGAAAGTTGAAATTTGAGTTCTCAAGTTTTGAAAGAATAGAGACGTTCTCATTTGAGCGGTGCTCCTATTCTATATATATCACCGTTTCAAATAGAGGATCAATTAATAACCCTACGGACAGCAAGCCCTTAGAATGACTCTGGTTCGATCCGGTCCAAAAGTTGACTTTGTCCTAACGACGGTTCGATTTTGATCTCATCCTTTAATCCTCAAACTGAATAAATACTAAGCAATCATGCCTTTTTAATCCCGTCACTTAATCCTCAGACTCAGGGCCTGTCCATTTGACTTTAAATTTATGCTTTATAAATTAAATTCAGCTAACATAACATAAATTAACATAAATTAAATTAAATTCAACTAACATAACATAAATCAAATTAAATTAAATTAAATTCAGCTAACATAACATAACATAAATTAAACTAAATTAAAATAAAACAAATTGTATTTGATTAAAGTTCATCATCATCACATCATCACATCATCATCACCATCACCACCATCATCATAATCATTATCATCATCATCACCACCACCACCACCATCATATCATCATTGTATCAACATTGCATCATCATATTACTATTCATCACATCACATCATCATATTACTATTCATGATGATGATAAATAGTACGTAATATGATGAATGATGATGATGAGTAGTATATATGATGAATAGTATTCATGATGATGATGAATAGTAATATGATGATGGTGATGAACAGTAATATGATGAATAGTATTCATGATGGTGATGAATAGTATTCATGATGTTGATGAATAGTAATATGATGATGATGACATCACGATGACATGATGATGATGACAAATTGACATGATGATGATGATGGTGACATGATGATGATGATGACATGATGATGATGATGGTGATGACATGATGATGATGATGACGATGATGATGATGACAAGATGTTGATGATGTCATGTGATGATGTTGACATGATGATGATGATGGTGACATGATGATGATGTAATGTTAGGTTGGTATAAACTAAAATAAATTAAATTCAGCTAAGCTAACATAAATTAAACTAAATTAAATTAAATTCAGCTAACATAACATAAATTAAAATAAATTAAATAAAATTCAGCTAACATAACATAAATTAAATTAACATAACATAAATTTAAGCTCAAACGGACAGGCCCTTCAGTAAAGACCAAGCAATCATGGCCCTGACCTATAAACCTTTCCTTCTTACACTTTAAGGGCCCAATTTGACCCGTCCTCTTAGAGCATGCACAATGCTGGCCACTTCACGCATTGGGCCGAGTGAAGTGGGAAATGGGCATGGAAAAAAGTGGGCAGGAGCATTGTACAAACTCTGACAAAAGTGGGCATGGCCTCTACGGTGGCATGGCCATTTAATGAATTATTTGCTTTTTTATTAAAATTCTGATTTTTAATGTTTACTTTATGCATTAGTTGATCATTATATAAATGTTAGTATGTTACATTATTTGATACACATTTCTCTCTCAACCATGAATCCAAATAATCCTCCTCCTATAAACTCTCAAAATCCAAATTCTCAGTTTCCATACTCATATCCAAATGCTTATTTTCCAAACCCACAAAATTTTAATTTCAATTCTCAAACCCCGAATTCTCAATACCCATTTCCGAATTATCAAGCTTCTCAGTTTCAATTTCCATATCCTCAAAATGCTCCGTACCAATTTCCATTTACTCCAAATCCAAATTCCCAATTTGAAACCCTTCAATCACATACTAGTATGCAAAATTCTCCACCCTCACAAGTTCCCGTCTTCAATAACACAAACGAAGATTTTGAAGAAACTGACGATGTACGAGAAAATACTGGTCAGTGGAAGTGGGTTGAAGATAAACTCTTGATAAGTGGATGGTTGAATGTTTCAATTGATCCACTGGTCGGTACTGATCAAAAAGCCGATGCCTTTTGGGATCGAGTTCTGCAATATTGCGAGGAAGATAATCCCGGTGTCATCAAGAGAGGAGTTGTGGCTACGAGAAAAAGGTGGCAACGAATAAATGAAGGTTCTCAAAAATTTGGATCGTGTTATGAAGAGGCTCAAAGGACAATCGGGAGTGGTTCAAACCTGGACGACATAAATGAGAGAGCTCACACGCTACATTTCGCTAAATACAACAAGAAGTGTAACTTTGATAAGCATTGGTTTGAGCTTCGTAGACAGCCCAAGTGGACAGCTCCTGCTACTACTGAAAGTTCGAAAAGAACTAAATTAACCAACTCCGGGGCTTACTCATCATCGGGAAATAATGATACACCGACAAATGAGAATGATTTTGAATCTCCGGTTCGTCCTAAAGGTACGAAAGCGGCTAAACGGAAGGGAAAAGGGAAGGCCAAAATGGTAGAAGCATCTGATGAGTATGAAGAATTACGAGCTAGGGGGTGCAGAAAGTTGAATCTAATGGAAGCGCTAAATGAAACTCGTCAAAAAGAAATTGAGACTCGACAACGGGAGATTGAGGCGAAGCAAACCGAGATGGATTTACAATTCATTCTGGCAGATACTACTAAAATGAATGATGCTCAGCGGAGGGCCCATTCAAAATTGCTTGAAAAAATTATAGCGAGAAACTAGTTTGTCTGTTTGTAATGTAGCCGTTGGAGGCTACTGTTTGTTCTTATCCCTTTGTAATGTATGTCTTTGTAATGTAATGTAGCCGTTGGAGGCTACTTTTTCTTCTATATAAACAATGTCCTCTGCAGTTCTTCCAATTCACTCTCATATGGATCACACACTAGAAAGCTTCACTGAATAATTCATCGATGAGTTTTGTTTCGACGATACTGAAGACGATCGTTGTCTCCAACTGTATCATGAAATATATGGCGAGAGCTCAAGATCCAAGCATAGGAAAAGTATATTCAGAGACCGTGTAGCAGGCCACCAACGACTCTTAAACGATTACTTTTCACCCAATCCCGTATATCCTGAGCAAGTATTTCGACGTAGATTTCGTATGGGAAAACATATTTTCTTGCGTATTGTGGATGCTCTTACAAATTCAGATCCATACTTTCAACAAAGGGCCGATGCAGTGGGAAGAAAAGGTTTATCCCCTTTACAAAAATGCACTGCGGCAATGCGAATGTTGGCGTACGGAGTAGCGGCTGACGCTGTTGATGACTATGTTCGTATTGGAGGGACTACTGCGGTTGAATGCTTAAAAAAGTTTGTCTCTAATGTCATTACGATATTTGAGAGTGAATACTTGCGGAAGCCGAACTCTAATGATGTAGAACGTCTACTACAGATGGGTGAGGCTCGTGGATTTCCTGGTATGATGGGCAGTATTGATTGCATGCACTGACAATGGAAAAATTGTCCTAAAGCATGGAAGGGAATGTTCATGAGTGGTCACAAAGGAGTTGCAACAATTTTACTAGAAGCGATTGTATCATCTGATCTGTGGATATGGCATGCATTTTTCGGAGTTGCTGGATCAAATAATGACATAAATGTGTTAGATCGGTCACCAGTATTTGATGAAGTACTACAAGGTCGTGCTCCAGAGGTAAATTACACTATCAATGGACACAATTATAATATGGGTTACTACTTAACTGACGGAATATATCCTGAATGGGCAACGTTTGTTAAAACGATAACACGTCCTCAAGGTGATAAGCAAAAGTTATTTTCAAAATATCAAGAAAGTCAGCGAAAAGACGTTGAACGAGCGTTTGGTGTGCTGCAGTCCCGTTTTGCAATTGTACGTGGTCCTGCACGTTTTTGGGACAAAGGAGATCTTGGGAGAATTATGAGAACATGCATCATAATACATAATATGATTGTTAAAGACGAGAGGGACACATACGCGACTCAATTTGGTCCCTTACCAATTTATGATGATGCAACAAATGGTTTATCACAACCAGATTTGGGGGAAGAACCTTTTATCCCGTATGAAACATATGTTCAGAATACTATACAGATGAGGGATAAACGTACACATCGCCAGCTACAAAATGATTTGGTTGAGCATATCTCGCAGGTCCACACCAGTCGTTGATTTTTTTCTATTGTAATGTTTCAAATTTAACGTTTTCTCATGTGATGTTTTTAATGTAATGTTTTTTCCTTAAAATTGTTTTTCCTTAATCGCATTATTTTATTTTTATATTTTTACATCATTTAACTAAACTAAACAAAAATTAATTATGTAATACCATTTAATTACAAGTTTAATAAAATAAGAATAAAATGAGTCCTACAAATAGTGGAAAGTGGGCTGTAGCATTGGATGAAGTTGGCCACTTTTTGCATTTGGCCACTTCTAGCTGAGTTGGCATACTGTGGGATATTACAATTATTAAAAGTTTTTAATTCAATTTGAAAATCTTATCTCACAATTAACCTTGTACAGTTCTATTAATATGATTCAGTTCAACCTGGCAGCCATATCATGATGTTACCCTTATGTGACCCTAAGGACTAAAAATAAATTAAAAACCCTTTATAATGGGTTCAACGTCCAATTATGAAATCCTTGAAAAAAATAAGATGAATCGAAATATAGTCTTACACCAAACTAGGCACAAAGAACCAACAGGCTTAGTGAATACATCAACCATACAAAAACAAAAATAATTACAACCTTAAAATGCAAGAGGCCTAAAGTTCACTAGGCACTCAAAAATCTGTAAACGTATCCCTGCCCTTTCTTATTTGGCTAAATTGGTCCTGACCATACGTATTATCGATCTCTAATTTCAAGTATAACATCCTTAAGGTATCATGATTAAGTCCACAAACTCCAACTTTTTTATTTAACAAAAAAAGCCGCCTCTTTGTGGTTTTAACATAGTTATTAAAACCGGACCGAACTAGCCGGTCCGACAGGGAACCGGTCACCAGACCGATATGCAATTGACCCGGTCAAAACTCGGTTCAACCGACCAGTTTTGACTAAACCAATGACCCGATCGGTTCAACCGGTTCAATTGAGTCTGTGAAATTAATTTTTTTGAGATATATGCGACTCGAACTCTAGATGCATATCTAATTACTCTCTTCTATTCCACTACGCTAAAGAATCATTTGTGTTTTATAATGTGTTCAGATTGTCTATATTCATTTATCAAACTTGATATTTATTTTATGTATTTAAATAAAAATTATATTAGGCTAAAATTAAAGTCTATCACGATTAATTTGAGTTGAATCATGGGTAGTGCTCTAGCGGTCACAGCCTTGGTCGAATGACCATGAGGTCGACGGTTCGAACTCCTGCCGATGCATCGGCATGAGTGTGGGGCTTGTCCATTCCTTGCTTATAATAGTGGAATTTATTTTTATTTTAAAAAAAAGATTAATTTGAGTTTGAGAAATTTTAATCACGACTTTGATTTGATATCATATAAAATTTTGAATTTTTTGAATAATAGAATTATATCATGAGCTAAAAAGTTTGAAATACAATTATTAGTCATGTTTGAGTAGTTTAAATCAAGGTTGTAAAAAATGCTAGGTGGGAATCGGACGGAAAGAGTCCCTAAGGATTAATCGGGGATTAATCTGTTTTGAATTTTTAAATATATATATACAAATATATTGTATAATATTATATTAATAGTAATGAAGGTAAAGAACAGGAATGGATTAGAGAATGTCAACACCTACGGGAGAAAAATGAAGAATGGCGAATGATCCATGTGCTTAGAGAAGGAAACCAACCAGCAGATCTTTTAGCTACTAGAGCTCAGGAGCTAGGATGGGTTTGGAGAAGTAGCGAGGCTATTCCTTGGTGCATTGGTGAAGTCTGATCTTGTTAATGCTGGACTGGTGTAATTTAGTTTGTGTTTTTGTTGTTTTTTTGTACGGTTTCCCCCATCAAAAAAATATATTATATTAATAGTAGTTCAATATGAAATTGACACTGGAAAGATTTCAAAATACCTTGGGCTACCTGTGATGTTCAGTCATAACAAAACTGAATTGTTTCAGTTCATTGTAGAAAAGGTTTGGAAGAGAGTGCAGGGTTGGAAGGAGAATACACTATCATAATGGCAGGTAAGGAGATCCTAATTAAAGCGGTGGTTCAGTCAATTCCAACCTATGTCATGATGTGTTTTAAGATTCCAGACTCGTTGATTAAGCGAATTGTGAGTATTGTTAGCAAATATTGGTGGAGCAATGGAGGGGAAGGGAAAGATATTCACTGGTGCTCTTTTGAGAAGTTGTGCAGATCGAAGGCAGAGGGTGGTCTGGGGTTTAGGGAGCTGAGTATTTTCAACGAAGCAATGCTGGCAAAACAAGCTTGGAGATTGTTGCAGAACCAGGACAACTTGACGAGCAGGCTACTCAAAGCAAAATATTACAAAGTGGGGAAATTTTCTTAACTGCCATCTTGGAGCCAGACCTTCCGTGGCTATGAGAAGTATATGGAATGCAGCTAATAAAATTAGATAGTGGATTGACTTTGATGAGAATGACCAGGGACCAGTGTGGTGTGGAGACAGTAACAGAGCTTTTTCGACAAAGTCAGTTTATATGAAGCTCAAAGAAGTGGCTAACTATGAAAAGAGGAATATTACGGGAGAACAGGCTGATAACAGGAAAGTAACGGCGTTTTGGAAGCTCATCTGGAGGCTTCAAAATCAACCGAAGGAAAAATTATTCGCATGGAGGCTCTACTATGATTTCCTTCCTTCAGCCAGGAACCTATTAAAGAAGGGTTGCCAGATACAGTCTGAATGCGCCATATGTGGTACCCAGGGAGAGTCTACTGTCCATTCGTTGCTTAAATGCTGGGGGGTGAGAATTTTTTTGGCAAAAGCTGGTGGTCAACTGTATGTTCTTTAGAGCACAATTTTGAAGATCCTGATTGGCTATGGTTCTGTGCATTTAATTTACTCAAATATGGAGTTGGGGATGATAGTTCAGGGAGCGAGGCAAGTATGGTTCAATAGGAATTTGATTGTGAATGGTAAGAGTGGTTTAAAACCCTGGTATGCGGCGAGAGCGTTAAGGCAGCGAACACTGGAGTACCATGAATCATCTCAGAAATGGATTGTTACAGAACCAGAAGTTGTGAGCTGTTGGCAAGCCCCGAGGAAAGGCTATCTTAAATTTAATGTCGATGGAGCTTGGGATGGCAATTCGTTGAAGGCGGGTTTTGGAGTTTGCGGTAGAGATGAGAAGGGTGTAGTATGGGTGGCTGAAGCAGGGTGGATGGAGAATATACGTTCTAGCCAGGAAGCAGAGGCGATGGCATTGCTTAGAGCGCTGGATATTGCGGAGGAACGAAGGATTCAGAAGGCTGTATTTGAAACAGACTGTGCTATGGTATTCAAGAAGGTGATACAAGGGCCAAGTTCTATAGATCAAGCAGTAGAAACCATTCAGAAGTGCCGAGCCTTTTTTGACAGAAACTCATTATGGTGTATGGAGCTTATATTCAGAGAGGCAAACTCATGTGCAGATTAACTGGCAAAGGAAGCAACGGAGCAGCAGTGGAGTTGGTCCAACCAAGAAGCATTACCTTCATGCTTATGTTGTGTTGTAATTCAACTCAAAGTACTAAGTCGAAATTCGTTGTTGAGATTCAATTAACAAACCCTAAATTCAATTCGGAATGGAGAAATTGCGGAAAGTAAAGACACAAGCAATTTTATAGTGGTTCACCTCTAAGTGAGAGGCTAGACCACTCGAGCTCAATAGCTCAGTCCGAATTCACTATGCCAACGTCGCGGAACCGACCAAATAGTCGCCGGAGTACAGAAATCCGATTACAATCTTCAACCGAGCCTACCAGCTACGATCTCTCTGTGGATCAAACCAAACGCTACAAACGAACGTCAAACTACTTGGAATCACCGTGCGAGACGAAGCCCTCAACCAATTGACAAGTACGATCATGACTTGAGGTCGAACGAAATCAATCTCTCACACACGCTCGGATAAAAACCCTAAATGAACTCGATATCCATCCTTTATATTCTTTTCTCCAGATTGAATCTCGTTCGTCAGTTTCGTCTAATCCCGTTCGTCCATTTCGAATCCGGTACGCGCCTCAGATTCGTCCTGCATGGCTCGCTCTCATTGGCTGGCGCTGCAACGAACTCCAACGGCCAGTAACGACGTTCACGTGCTTCAGCAACGGCCTTCATCCCTTTAGCGACGACTCCTTACGCGCGCCCATATTCGAACTCGCTTCAGCGACGAATGCTTCGAATTTTTAGCGACGATCGGCTTGACTTTTAGCGACGACTTCAAATCCCAGACGAAAAATAGCAGCTTTAATTCTTCAATCCTCCACCTAAAGAAGCTATTCCTTTAAGTCACTTTAGGCCTTCAACTTAGCTCCGAACCATTGACATAGTGAACTCAGAACGTAGCTCTTCCATTGCTCAACCTGCAAAACAGATCATTCTACATACAAAAGTTTCAAGCAAAGCTTGAACTTGGTGTAAGTAACAATCTTAGTCCCCATATCAGCAGGATTACTCTCAGTCCCCACTTTGTTCACAATAACATCACCATTTTCTACCTTATCTCTAACAAAATGATACTTAATATCAATGTGCTTAGAACGTTCATGATATACAGGGTTTTTACTTAAGCAAATAGCAGATTGACTATCACATTTAACCATAGCAGTTCCACTAAACAACTTAGCTTCACTAAGCATACCCGACAACCACATTGCTTCTTTCACAGCATCACACAAAGCTATGTATTCAGATTCAGTAGAAGAAATAGTGACAATAAACTGAAGTTGGGACTTCCAGGACACACAACAAGCACCAAGAGTAAAGTATAAGGCAGTAGTAGATTTCCCGGTATCTCTATCACCACCAAAATCAGCATCAACATACTCAATAAGTTTTAAATCATCCTGTCTCTTTTTATAACACAAACCAACATCCAATGTACTCCTTATATATGCAAATACATGTTTCAAAGCCAACCAGTGTTCAGGTCCTGGGTTGGACATGAATCTACTCATTAAAGATATGGCATAAGATAAGTCAGGTCTAGAATTAATCATGGCATACATGACAGATCCAATAGCATTAGCATAAGGTACTTGTTCCATTTTAGCAAACTCAGTATCAGATTTAGGACTTTGTGACTTGGACAGAATAAAGTGAGGAGCAAATGACACTTGCACAGGTTTACAATCAAGACTACTAAACTTAGATACTATTTTTTCTAAGTAAGGCCTTTGATTTAGTTTTTGAAAACATTTACTCCTATCTCTATCAATAACCATGCCCAATATTTTCTTTGCATTTCCTAAATCTTTCATGTCAAATTCTGAGCTTAACTGTGATTTCAGCACCTTAATCTTGTCAACTGACTTACTTATCAACAGTATATCATCTACATATAAGAGCATATAGACAGGGCAATCATCAACTGAGGCATAGTAAAAACATGGATCAAAGTTACTTCTCACAAATCCAGTTTAAGCACATATGAATCGAACCTTTTATACCATAATCTTGGGCTTTGTTTCAAACCATATAATGATTTTTTCAAGTAACAAGCATGTTCAGGACATTTCTTATCTATAAAACCAGGAGGTTGTTTTATATAAATTTGCTCATCTAACTCTCCATGAAGGAAAGCAGTCTTTACATCTAGTTGTTCAAGTTCCAAGTCATGTATAGCAACAAATGCAAGCATGATCCTAATAGTCTTAAACTTAACAACTGGAGCAAAAATTTCATGGTAATCTTCTGGGTGAAACCCTTAGCAACCAACCTTGTTTTATACCTCGGTGGATCTTCATCCTTGATCCTGAACAGCCACCTGCAATCAACCAGTTTATGGTGTTCTGGCTTTTTGACCAGAACCCGTGTTTGGTTAGTCTTATGAGACTCCATCTCATCTAACATGGCTTTCTTCCATTTCTCACTATCCCTACCCTCAATGACTTTCTCATAAGTATCAGGCTCATTCTTTATCTCCTTAGCAGCTATTAGGGCAGTAGATACAAGATCAGCTTGGGAGTATCTAGTGGGCAACCTAGGCTCTCTTCTAGGCCTATCTCTGGCAAGCTGACAGTCAGCTAACACATCTTGGGTAACATTCTCATATTCCTCCACCTGATCTACATTCTCAGCATATTCATTATGTTCATTCTCGTCATTGCATGGTTTTGGTTGGGGCATATCTTGTCCTAAATTGTGCTCTACCTGGTCAGGTTGCTCATTGGTTTCAGGAGGGTCAGTATCAAATAGGGCTCTATCAGATAGTGGTGCAGGGGAGGTCTCATTATTGGCTTCACTGTTATTCTTATATGGGAAGGTATTCTCATCAAAGATAATATATCTACTAATCAGTATTTTAATTCCCATAGCATTCATATCCCATAATCTATACCCTTTAGTACCCATTGATCTTTGATAACCTAAGAAGATACACTTAGTTGATCTAGGATCCAGTTTTCCCTTCCATAGGGCATTTAAAGTCAATCATCCTATTTGGGCTTCTATTAACAAGATAAGTAGCAGTGTATAAAGCTTCACCCCAAAAAGACTTAGGTAAACCAAAAGTAAACAACAAACATCTCAATTTTTCAAGTAAAGTCATGTTCATTCTCATAGCCACTCCATTTTGTTGTGGAGTTAATCTCACAGTCTTGTGTCTCAAAATACCATGGTCATTACAAAAGTTATCAAACTCAGCATTGCAAAATTCCAAGCCATTATCGGTCCTTAATGCCTTAACCTTTTTACCAGTCTGATTTTCCTCTAACTGTTTCTAATCTTTAAACTTGGTGAATGCCTAATCTTTTGTTTTTAACAGGAAGCAGTGAAGAGAGCGCCTAGGCGTTCGGGCGACAAGCAAATCGCCTTTAGGGGCTTCAGGCCCGGGAGGCGAGCGCCTCTTAGCTAGAGGCGATGTTTTTTTTTTTTTGAAAAAAAAAATTAATAAGCAAAACGACGTCGTTTTGCTTTAGTTTTATTTTTTTATACTGATTTTAGGGCTTTTTGAAATACTACTTGTACTATCAAAAAAAAATACTAGTGTGTATCGGAAAAAAAAATAAATACTACTTGTGCCCAGATTAAAACGGCCAGTGCGGAAGCTTGTTCAGCTTCGATTCATCCTCGGCGACGAGAGGCTTCGAACCCATTGATCAGCTTCGAAAATCATATTTATTTGTTGATGTGCTAGTTTCGAACTTGTGAGGTATATGCTTAAGGTGTGTTACTTATTTGTTTAATATTGAAGTTGTAGTGATTTTGTATCTGTTGCAATTGCGGCAACAATGTTTCTTGTATTTGTCACTTGTTCTTTGCTGTTTAGAGTTTCGTATTATGTATTTTATTCTGAGTTTCATTCCCTTCGTTCATAATTATTTCAGGACATAATTATGGAGCATAATAGGAAGGATCCATGTTGGGAATATGCTCTGAGTTCCATTCCCTTCGTCTTGTTATTATTTTTGTTTTTGAACGTGAATTTGGCATATGTAGTATCTTGAATGATTACTATTTTGGACAGATATTAGCTTGAATTTCATGATTTTTGACTTAGAGTAGTTGTTTATTTGTTGATTAATGATTATAGTTAAATAATACTTAATTAGATCGCTTTAGAATGACACTATTTTGACCTATAAAGAAAGAAATGCACAAAGGATCGCCTTGATCCAAAAGGCGTTCGCCTCTCGCCTCAGCCTTTCTCTTCTTATCTTCATCAGACCATTTTGTGCCTTCCTCCTCAATCGCCACCAACACCTTGTGCTGGGACAGGACAACCTTCATTTTGAGACACCAGACTTGGAAGTCTCTCTTGCCATCATATGGTGCGATTTCCACTCTTGCTTGAACCATTGTTCCTCACTAGAAAGCACTAGACAAGTATAAGTATGAGTACAATCAAAACAAGGCAGAATCAACAACAAGACTAGCCAAGAATCAATAGAAATGGCTCTGATACCACTCAGAGATTGGTAATCCTTTATCGTTTTTGTTGAGTTATCATCCTTGTTGAGTTATTACCAAACACTCAGAGATTTGGTAATCCTTTATCGTCCTTTTTGAGTTATTAAACTTTACAAACATCATTTGGCTCTTGCAATAAGGCTCTAATTTGTTGACATCCACCGGGTGTTTCATTTTCTTCATGTGAATGAAATACTTGTTTAAAAAGAAAGAAAAAAAAGAAAGCTTAAGTTGATTAACTGTCATATATTCAATATCCATCTGATGTTGTTGCTGTGGTAGTGTTTTAAATGTGCTATTTGTTGATCATAAACTTACTTTCTCTATCTGTTTTGTGTATACAAAATGTTCAAGTCACATATGGTCCTTGGCTGATTAGTTTATGACAATAGATCTTTGCTGTTATGCATTTTTTGCTGCATCCATTCTTATTGTTAGGCATTTTTTTGCTGCATCCATTCTTTGTTGTTATGCATTTTTTCCAACATCCATTTTCTGAGTGTTATGCTTATGCATTATAGTGGATGCAACAGGGTATGAACTTGCTGCTGAATTTATCCAGAGATATGAATTTTCTACTACGCTTGATATCATTATGTACTTTTTTTGTTAGCATAGATAGCTCAATTGCTGCTTGAATTTATCCAAGGACATAAATCTGCATTACAGTGGATGCAACAACTATTAACGCATTATAATTTTTTGAGATGAAGATGGAGAAGCAGGAGAAAAACAGAAGCACAAGATCCTCTTTTGAAATACTCACTTGAATTTTAATTATATTCCATACTTGATGTAAAACACTAACTTTTTTTGCTCTTTTTTGTTTACCAGATGTAGTTGTTTACTTAGTCTTTTAAAACAATTTAAAATTTTAGCAGGAAATTCGGTAAATTTTCTGAATTTTCTGAATTTACCGAATTTACCATTTTACCGAAATGTCGGTAAAATGTTAAATTCGGTAATCGGAATAAAAAAATTAGTTCGGTAAATTCGGTAAACGGTAAATTCACTATTGTTCAGCCCATTTTCACTATTGTTCCGAGTACTCACAATTCTCCAAATCGCGACTGATTCATCCTTAAGAGGATTGCTGTTGTTGGCCATCGACATGTATAAAGCAATGTGGGCATCATCTTTATCTTGGGTGTGTATGAAAGAACCGCAAGTTACGCACAACTGAATGAGTAGCGATGATCTGGAAAATGTTCTACAAGTTAGCTTGGACTAAATAGCAGCAAACAACTTGGACGCCGTAAGTAACAGTGTTTTAAGCTGTGTTGGCAATTTATGCCCAGTCAGCTTCATTTTTGGGCGTCAATATTTCACGAGGCTTAAACCGCCGTGTCCAAAAGCGGCCAAACTCTAAGACGTTGTTGGCAACGACGTCTTAGAAAACGTGAGTAAATTAGGAATGAAATTTAAAGTTTGAGTAAAAAGAGGACTCAAATTTCAATTTTGAGCAAATTGAGAAATTTTCCCATTTTTCAATATTTTATTTTGAATGGATGTTTTTTCTATAAGATATAATTCTAAGGATGTGATTTCCTGGCTACGCCTCTAAATGTCGCGACTTGTGATTTGAGACTAAATTTTCTGTTATTGTTTTAAGATTCATTTGTACTATTTAAATTCTAAATTTGTCGTAGTTATTGTTATAATGTTGTATTCATTAAATTTAATTAAATTAAAAATATATTAAATTATAATGTCATATATGCAAATATTTTATTTTATTTTTTATAATGTGCGGTTCAATATGGATCAATCTGGTTGAACCATTGACCCCTTAACCCAGATTCTCGACCGGATGATCTCCAATTCGGTTTTAATAACACTGAGTTTTAACGAAATTATTTAATATTTTCAAAACAGTACTCATCGAATTTTTTCTCTCGTTTCTCTCTAGAAGGGACGAGAGGTTTCAAGCGGTGAAAGCGGGCGAAGCTTCAGCGGCGGTTGCTTTGGGAAATAACGTGGGGCTTCCATCCCCTTTCTCTTCTCCATCTCGCTGTTTCGGCGGCCTCTGCATGCGAATCGGGGACGGTTCGTTGGCTCGGGTGCTTCCGACGTGCCTGGGAACGGCCGTATTCTTGGGTGGGGCGGTTTGGGGAGGGGTCAGGTGGGGGTGGTCGTTGATTTTGGGTTAGGTTGTAGCTTGGGCCGACTGGGGTGGTTGCTGTCTGGCGGAGCGTGGTTGATGCCTGTTCGGTCGGTGGTGGCTATGTCTGGGCCGGCGGTTTGATTTGGGCCAATATCGCTTCTCTCGATGGGTTGCTTTTCGGGGTGGCTCATGGTGGGGGCGCTGCTGGCGAGTGGAGGAGGGCCGGCTACGGCCGATTTTGATGTATAGTTTTCAGTTTTAGTGTGTTTGGTCGGTAGTGCTTGGGATGCCGGTGTTACTCCGGATCTGTCTGGTCGCTGTGTTCTTGGATGAAACGGCGGGCTGATGTATACTTTGTAGAAATGGGGCTGGGTCGCTAGCGCGCTTTTGGAGCTTTGCTTCATCTGTTTGGCCCCCTTTGGCGTGATGCTCACTCCGGACCTCGGAAATGTAATGATAATCCAACAAGTGTTCAATGGTTTAGCGTTTTCACGGGTTACGCTTCTACGTTTCTCTGTGTATGTTTTAGCGGTCATTGATGTCTGTTGTATTGTCCTTATGTTTGTTGTTGGTTCTGTGTCTGTATTCGCCTCTGTTTCATCAAAAAAAAAAAACAGTACTCATCGAATGTAATTTATGTTTTCATTTCAATGCCTTAATTGTAACTACAAATTGAACCTTAACTTATGGTCCAACTTTTGGCGACTGCAGTGTTACACAATGACACTCTGAAGACTAAACTGATCGGGGTTTAAATTGAATTTTGGTTGAGTTTCGGCTCAATTTACCGGTTCAACCGTAAAGGAAAAATAGGGTTTAGTGTCGTCACTGCGTTCAACTCCGTCTGGTAAATCCGACTACGACCACTCTCAGGTTGCTGATTATCTGAAGGTACTTAAAGTGTTGTTATTTTGTTTCCATTTATCTTTTAAAATTGAATCTTTTGGTGTTCTAGGGTGTTGTTTATGGTATGTGCTGAGCTCGATTTTCATCATAGAGTTCATGTAATGGCGTGTAAAGTGAGCTTCAGTTTTGTTCTAATTTGTGTTGATTGAAGAGATATGTGTTCAATTTGTCTTTTTTTTTTTGTATTCAAATTTTGATGTTGACTTGCATCAATCCAGTAATGTGCAATGCGTTAGTTGTAAAGTGATGGACAGAAAAGATGAAGAAATCAAGCTTGTAACTTTAATGTATGTGGAGGTTGTTCTCAGTTTGCTCTGAACATTTTAGGTCACATTGATCAACTGGCAGGCTGAAGAGATAGTTTTTGTGGCGGGCTTGAGGTGTTTGACTTATTATATTGTTCGGGATAGGTTGAATGTCAGAGAACACTGAAAATAATGCAGCCACGGGTGGTTTTGGAAATGGAGGAAGAACTATTGAAGAATGCCAAGACATGATTAGGAGGAGTGTTAGAAGTATGTTCTTACTTCTGTCTAGTGCTAATGTTTTTGTGTACATAAAGCTATAGATATTTACGGGGTTTACTCGCAATACTCTATTTCATTTCTTGTGTAATCGATTTGTACCTCTCGGTTAAGATTACCTTTTCCTACTTGCTTTGCAGCTCCGATGGTTAAGTTTCTGATGGAGCATTTAACGAAATCTGGATGTCCGATTTCTGAAAACTTTATACAGGCTGTTCATTGTGATGAGAAAATTAGTGGAGGCTTTCGTCCAGGTGAAGGGGTATATTAATTTACTTCCGACTTGTTATTTTGAGGAGCTATCCTTTGTTGTGTTGAGTAGTATTATTATGAATTTATGATATTTAGATTTCATTCATGTATCAGCATACTGTGTACTCAGAACAATAGTGAAAATGGGCTGAACTTGATTGAATTGGACAGTTTAAAAACCTGATACATGGATTGTGCTGTTTTGTTGTCTTTGAATTTTTTCAGCTTAAAAGCCCACTCGCTGACCCTGATAATTCCTTTTTATATTGTTTTCACAGATCATTATATGTAGTAACCACATGAATATTCAAGACGAAGTCAACCAAGTTGTTATTCATGAGCTGATTCATGCTTATGATGAATGTAGAGCTAAAAACATGGACTGGTCCAACTGTGCACATCACGCCTGCAGTGAGGTTTGAACTTTATCTAGCAAATGGTTTTCTACTGTCATTAAGTGATCTGTGTTTTTCTTCTTAAACTCTGTTCTCTTTTTTATTGTGTACAAGTAGATTCGTGCTGGTCATCTGAGTGGTGATTGTCATTACAAACGTGAACTCCTACGTGGTTATATGAAGATTCGAGGTCATGAACAAGTAAGTTTTATCTCTTGCTTCTCATACTTTCCACATATCAATACAACATAGCTGGTTTTCACTAGAGTTAACATTTTGTATCCCTACTGCTGCGCAAGCCGACTTTAATTCAATACCTTTTTGGTGCATGGATACGGCCTTCAAAAATAGCCCAAGGGACTAACCAGTCAAACCTCAATAGACTAAAGTTGTTCTGGTCTTCTTGATATAATGAATCACTTTAATGTGGCCTGAGTTTATGCATTGACCCAATGTACTAGTGGGAAGTTGAAAACAAGTTTTAGATAACCGTTTTTTTTCAACCTATAATGTGTACTTAACACTCTCAACTATCCATGCTTGGGGTGACTGGCCAGCTTCCTCGTCTTTATGTGTTTCCATCCGTTTCTTTTTCCTTTTTCATAATTTAAACCATAAATCTGAAAACAGGGATATGCAGACCGTTCTTGTTTTATATCAGACATAGGCTGCGCGATAGAGTCTACAGCAAAGAAAAACGTGTGGAAGTTTCGTAGTTTAACACTTAGGATTTTCATTTCAAGGAGTTTCTGTGATGAAGCTGGCTAATAATGTTGCAGGAATGTGTCAGAAGAAGGGTTATGAAATCCATGAAAGCTAACCCAAACTGCTCAGAAGCAGGTGCCAAGGATGCAATGGAAGCTGTCTGGGATGTCTGCTACAATGACACTCAGCCGTTTGACCGAGCTCCTTAAAATCCTCCGACTATGGCTGCTTCCAGTTATGTGTTATGTCAACTTGGTCAAATATTTCTGCAGGTAAATGGGATCATTCTTATCATCCTGCAATGCAACCATATTATTTTGATGTGCCTAGTCTACAGATATGGATTTGGTTTCCTTACCCAGTTAAAGAGACGAGTCGATTATTTTTTAGTTTGAAACCCAATTAAGAAACAACAATGTACAACCATTTACTCAAGAAATAAAGATTTTCACTGTCGGAAACTCTCACGATAATTTGACATATTAATCTGATGTTGTCTAGTTCTGATCTGATGCTGCATCATAGGATATTCAAGTTTTGATAAAGACATCTTAGGATTTTCAGATAGGTGTATAAAGAAATATAAACCATACAACTGAGTAATTGAGGAATGAAAGAGGTCAATACATGAACATCGTAAATTATCAGTAAAGGGTTATGAAATTCTTGGGCTGAAAGGTAACGTGGTCTATTGAATACAAATCTCATACAATCAAAATTTGCTGCAAAAAAAGTAAAACATTGCATTCAACCAATGAACTCTGCACTCAATGGCCTGCATAATGAACAAGCTTT
Organism: Rhodiola chrysanthemifolia; assembly: GCA_033675395.1. Lineage (NCBI taxonomy): Eukaryota > Viridiplantae > Streptophyta > Magnoliopsida > Saxifragales > Crassulaceae > Rhodiola > Rhodiola chrysanthemifolia. The sequence continues at coordinate 40,261,616 of CM066204.1, forward strand.
GTTTTTAGAACCTTGGATGGATACATAGCTTGTGCTATTCTAATGGTTCATTGTAAAAGAGTACTTAAGATTTGGGGCTCAGCTACAACATGTCAAAATTGTGACCATTGCAACAAAATTGTGACCATGTATTGACTTGGCCGACTGGAATAGCTAAATCGAACATGCTACAAGTAACTTCACTATTTGAAAATGCACGTCTTGGTCGATTTTCAGCGATATTGACTCTGATTGCCCTCCCATCCAAATTCTGCACCACAAATCATGTCATAAGCTAAGTAAGTCACCTTCCAAAATCTTTCATAACTGACGAAAAGAGCATAACTGAACATTAGCTTTTGTAATCTAAAGTCATGGCAACCATTTTTTTTAACAATTAGGAATCATATTTTGCCCATTTTAATCTTCCAGCCTTAAAAATGCACCTTTATGATTACCAGTAATTAATAGAATTTGCAGTATGTAGCTCACAGAAGCATGCTAACCTAGAGCGGAAACTGCATCATTCACCTCAATCTCACTGGACATTGTTACAAAACCAAACCCTCGAGATCGCTGAGTCTCCTTATCATAAACCACTTTAGCATCGATAACTGTACCATGGTCGCTGAACACCTCTCCCAACCGAGCATCATCAACTTGCCATGGAAGATTGCCAATATATGGCTTTGAAACTAGGTGCAAATGATCTTGCTTGACGTTCTGGTCGTGCGCCCTTCGGAGCAGCCTTGTTAACCATCAAGGACCTTCCATTAATGTCCTGAAAGCTAAATTATATCAAGACATGAGTGAACTATCAAAATTGGTACATAAATTAGTGTGCATAAAACTCTCAGTGTATCATAAATAAAAGTTCTATGAATGCAAAGATCTAAAAACTCAAGCTACTTGCATTTCTTTTTGACCATTATTTAAACTCTCGACTCATTATTAGTTCTGGAAAATTGAGGTAACCTACAGTAATCAATTATTCATTAACAACATCTTGAACACCTACCTGGCCATTTCCAATAAAATATCTGGAGCTCATGAACCTCGTAAATAACAGTTAAATACTAGTAAAATTGGGCAAGGCCTCTGCTACTATACCGATCAATGACAGTTCATTTATTCTTCGCTACAATATAATACGACCAGAAACTACATCTATTTTCCGAATCAATATCCAGTGCATTCAACAACGACCAGCTGCATCTAAAACATACAAGCACAACATCGACTATTCCAGACGAAGCAATACAGATGTAACTGAACACATTTCAAATTCGAAGTCATATGCTTCACGAAAAATAAATATTCAAACTCACATCTCCACAGCCTCTTCAACTGTGCTCATCGTCACAAACCCGAATCCTTTACTCTGATCCGTCTCCCTGTTATAAATCACCTGCACCAAAATCCATCACATCAAACCAACACCCAATTCCAACAATTTCAAACAACACAAAAACCCTAATTTCAAAATTTTACCTCAGCAATCTCCACCACACCCGCCTGATCAAACAGCCCTGCAAGCGCCTCTGTATCGAAATCAAACGGCAGGTTCCCAACAAATCCTCAGACGGCTCAGCGAAAAACTCCTCACCGCCATCTTCCTCCTCTTCGCCAGACACACAGCAGCCTCTAAACCATCTTGTTCCTGCACCCAGTCGGACGTCTGGGCTACGTTAAAGTGTGGAAAGTTGCTTCCTTTAACAGAGGGTATAGGAGCGAATGCAGCTGAGGTAACAGACTAACAGATGACGGCTTGCGGGGTGTGGCGGTGAAGATGGATGTGGAGCGTGGTGAGGCTCCTCTCGGCTATCGTTAAGGGCTTGAAGAGTGAAAATGTTGCAGTGGACATGGCGAGAGAGATTTGAGCGACGGATGAGGAAGATAAAAAAAATGCAGCTACCCCATTTATACCCTTTTTTTCTTTTAATTGATGGTACAAACAGTAGATAATTAGAGCTTTTAATTATTACTTGGTAAATATGACACCACTCTTCTATGTTTTCGATTGAAAATTTATATGCTGTTGAAGCACAAAGATTTCTATCATTTTCACCATTCCTTAACCAATACTTCACTAAATGAAGAAAACAGAAGAAATGAAAATACTCACTAAATGTGAGAATTCCGTCAGAAATGAATCATTGGAATAAAGTAAGATTACAAAGGACATATAGTTGGAAATAGATATGTACATGAGTATTTCGGACTAGATCTTTCCGTTGTGGTGTATTGTCACCGAGGAACATAATTCATATAAATAGATTGTCCCTTGAATTGCACAGGAACCTGTAATTTTTAAAATACAAATATGTGTCGCGAATGAAATCAAACCTCAGATCTAGGATTTCATTTCTCTTCTTCTTTGTTTTACATTCAACACTCCGGTGCCAAAACTCAGTTTTTGGTTGTATGATTTTTGCCCAGCTGCGGAACATCCGGCAATCTCTTCCCTCGTTAATAAGGGGTTCGTTCAGTAGTTACTTTGTTCTAGCCTCAAATCGATTACTTGAATGGTACTCAAATTATGTCAGACTATGCTAGTTCAAATTTGGTCTATGATTAACCGTTTAGTAAATTCGATTGCAAGAGGGGCGGAGAGTGGCAAGATCCGCTCAAGAGCTAAAAATGGTTCTTCAAGCGTCCTAATCAACCATCTGCCAATAGTAAATTAAACTCCAACCCCATCCAATCCAACTGCCCCCCACATATAACTCAAAACTAGCAGACCTGTCCAACAACCTCAAAGTTGTAAACTCAAAAAAAAAAGAGAGAATGAATTTCGATTTTTATATAATTTTTTTATTCATTTAATTCAGTTATCTAACTGAATAATGAAAATAAATATGAATTACTAAAAATTATAACTGAAATTTATATTTATTTAATCAGTAGTAGCGAAAAATATATATGTCCCCTTGATTCCACGAGAATTCCTCCCGAATATGTCAAATTCTCTCCTTGGAATACTTTTTAAAAAAATAATAAATTTCACTATGATAAGTAAGGAATGAATAAACCTCCTGTTCATTTGACTAAGACTATGACCGTTGGACCACAACCATTTATGTTATTCCCCATGAATACTATGCCCGAAAATCCACAGGAATTTCCCCAAAATATCTTACAAAAAACGACCTCCGATTATGTACTGAAATTTCCCCTAAAATGCCGGAAATTACCTCCATAAATATCGCAAAATCGAAATTCGGGGGACGTTTTTCTAGGGGGAACGAGTTATACAGGAATTCGGCCGAAATTTTATAAAAATTCGACAGCATTCAAGCAGAGTTCCGAAAACAATGTAGTCTCGGAATTTTTGAAAATTTGTAGTGCTAATTAAACACCTCGCAATGAAAGGTACATAAAAAAATATATTTAAATATCAAAATTAAATTTATTTTGAATGAGAATCTGATAAAAAAAGATAGCTCAAAACTGTTAAGAATTTGGTCCATAAGGACTTGCACTAAACTTAAGTGGAGTAAAAATGAAGGTAAATAACCCTCATTATTGTCTAGAAAGTGAGGATTGTAAATTTATATACAATTTCATTCCACCTTGGTAAGAAGTTAACCAAGGTGACTCCCTCAACGAGTGGAAAATTGCAAACCGTAGACCAATTCGAGATCGAAACAGAAAGTCCAATGAACGCGCCTTAGACACGAATAATTAACCAATTCTAAAGGCAAAATTTCATAAGAGTACTGTTCGACGATATAATATATTCATTAATAGTTTTGTATAATATATTCCCGCCGTCGATAGGACACTTAACAACTTATCATATTCTTCTATTACACCAGATTTCTTTCCTATTTTTCCCAATCAAATCCGAACATGGATGCCAAAAATGCATTATCAGGCAACAAATCTCCAATGTTTCACATCACCTTTCAAAAATAATTTATATGCAAATCTGATACATTGACAATAAATTCCAACAAGAAATCCTGTTTCTTTCCCACATGTCTATAAATTTGGCACTCACAATATAAATGTCATGACTTGGGGTACTTGGTTAGAGAAAATAAGCACTATGTTTGATCTTGCACAAACCATTACGTCCCTCTTATTAGGACTTGTAGCCTTTGTGTGTTATGTTTTGCTAAGAGCAAGGAGCAAGTTCCCGAAGAAAACTCCTTCTGGTTCCATGGGATGGCCTCTTGTCGGCGAGACCCTTGCCTTCCTTACGCCCCACGACTCCACCACTGCCGGATCCTTCATTGAAACTCGCATTGGCCGGTACCCCTTGCCAAACTATATATATCATCTTTATAGACAAATATGTTCAAAATGGAATGAACAATGTGAAGTGTTTTAAGATTTCCCAACTCTCATAGTTTTCTTATTCGTTATTTTGGACACCGACACTATAATTTTTGTAACTGAATCATTTTATGAAAAAATTCGATTAATTATTATGTATATTATTGTACAAAGCTAGAAGGGGTGCGCTCAATTGAGATTTTCACTTTTTGGTGATGAGGTCCCGAACCTATTTCTGTTCCAAGATTTACTTTGAATGAGTGGTTGGAATCACTCATGCATATAAATGAAGGTCTATTAATGATAAATCTATTATTTATTACTGTGATACATGTTTAGGTGTATCATATATGACTTAATTTCAGTCATTCATTCAAAACAAATGTAGGTCTCAAGACCTCACAAAAATGAGAGAGCCTCAATTGAGCGCTTCTCTTACAAAGAAAGAATAATTTGTATTCATCAAATATACATTCAAATCATGACTCGTCGTTGCATTATTGTATAATCTTGTATGTGTTGCAGATATGGAAAGGTTTTCAGCTCCCACCTTTATGGGTGGCCGACGATTGTCTCATGTGACCTTGAGCTTAACATGTTCGTGTTACAAAATGAAGGAAAGCTTTTCACAGTGAACTACCCCAAGGCCATGCATAACATCCTAGGAAAGCATTCTGTCCTTATAGTTACCGGTGAGATGCACCGAAAGCTGCGTAGTGTGGTTATTGGCTTCTCAAACTACTCCAAATCGTCCCCAGCTTTCTTCAACTATGTCGAGAGGTTGTCCAATGAGATACTCGATAAAGTTGGAGCAATCGATCATTCTAAATTCTTCAACGAAGCCAAAATGGTATCCTCTCCTTGGATATCATATGTCCAGTACTTCAACTTTTATTTAAGTTATAATTCACAATGCCAAAAAAAACAACTTTACCTGGCTATAGTTTTTTTTAGTCAAGAATCCATCTTCACCACCTCTTGTTGTGATGGGAGAAAACCTATCCCCGGGACCAAGATAAAGGGATTCCACACCTAATTTAGGTGGGAATGGTGCACTGTGGGGGTTGAAATCACAACCTCTTGATTACAAAGCCAAGAAATTACCAACTCAACTATCACCCCACATGCTTTTACGTGGCTAAAGTTAATATGTGGAGAAAGAGCGATATTATGTCGCGTACATACTAAGCGATAATTCACTTTTCACACAAGCACCTGTGGCTTAGACTTTGCCGCATAAGGTGTGGTGCGACAGATGTCAATTATTATGTTGGTTGGGAGGTTTTTTTAGAACAACATCGAACTTCAAAGATTTCCAAAAAATGTACGAACTAACAATAATTTTTCAGGAGAGGTGTACTCCGTTAACGATGTTAATACTTTTGGAACACAGTTATTAACGTCATAAGTAATATTTTAAATTTAAAATATACAAATACAAAATTCTATAAAAAAAAATTCAAAAGAAACTATAAAAATAAGTTCAAATTCCGATTATCACTGAATGTGATATTTTGCAGTTTGCCTTCAATGTTACTGCTAAGACTCTGTTGAATTTGACACCGGAGCAAGTCGCTTCGACGAGGATCCCGCAAGACTTCCTTACGTTCATGGAGGGCTTTGTATCTCTTCCACTCTCTTTACCAGGAACTGCTCATTACAGTGCTGTCAAGGTATAACCACTGCCACAACTGAGATATGTATGGTGACACTTGGGCGTCATGTTAATGTAACATAGAATGAAAATGCAGGCCAGAGAGAGGCTGACCTTTAAAATGCACAAGATCATTGAGGAACGGCGGAGTAAACACGAAGGAGCAAATACTGATCATAAGGAATCCGACTTCCTGGACATTATGATTTCCAGAGTAGATTTAAGTGATGAGGAGAGTGTGAGTGTAGCTTTGGATATTTTGCTAGGAGGGTTTGAGACTACAGCCACTCTGGTATCCTTAGCCCTGTATTTCTTGGCCACTAGTCCTGCAGCCTTGTCCGAGTTGAGAAAAGAGCATCAAAGGATCCGACGAGAGAAACTTAAAGCTGGGGAGAAGAATCTGTGCTGGGAGGATTATAAGAAGATGGATTTCACTCTTAAAGTAGCCAAAACACACTCCTGACCCATTTTGACTGTCTGGTTCGATTGTTGTTTCTGATACAGTTTTCGTTCCGAAACTTGACAGGTTGTCAATGAGTCGCTGAGATGTGGGAATATAGTCAAGTATCTGTTCAAGAAGTCTCTCCAAGACATTGAATTCAAAGGTATTAATTCTTTCCTTCCATATAAAAATATATCACTGGAAATACTCCACCACTACTGTTGTTGATAAATCAATGACTAATTAATCTAAAATTGGAGTTTCACCATTTGTATCTTTGAGAAATCATTTAAATTTTTTTATTTTGTAAGCTGCATTATTCAACTCTGACATATATGTATGCTACAACGCCAATCAGGCTATTTTATTCCGGCAGGGTGGCAAGTTCTTCCGATTTTCACTGCAACCCATGTGGACTCAGCCATCCACAAGAATCCATTTGAGTTCGACCCCTGGAGATGGACTGTAAGTTCTTATAAACATTCCTGCACATAATTTAAAAAGCCGGTTAAATGAGACATTCAAACTGATAACAAGGGCTTATAATAGGATCATAATGTGGGCAAGAAAGTTACGCCTTTTGGTGGTGGAATAAGGTTATGTCCAGGAGCAGCTCTTGCGCAACTAGAAACTGCTTTATTCCTACATCACCTTGTCCTCAGATTTAGGTACTTCATTATAAAATCTTACCTCTCTGTCCTCTGCGTTACGAGGTTGTCTAAGCCTAGACTGAACTTTGGAATTTTGATTTTACTGCAGTTGGAAGGTTAAGGGAGATGACTGCCCAGTAGCTCATCCTTATGTCGAATTCCCCAAGGGTTTACCTTTGGAATTTCGGCCCCTAAACGAGATGTCATGAAAATCAATTAAGCAGGACTGTATCTTACATTTTGGCTTTTGCCCAGTACATTTCTTTCGCTAAAAATAAGGAAAGCAAAAGTGTCCAAATATGACTTTCTGGCATGCACATTTTATCTAGCAACAACTTGCTAGCTACGATCTACTTACAGTATATACTCGAATACACACAAAAAGAAAACTTAACATGGTCACTTGCACAAATTACAAGTGCAAATTTTCAGTGACTTGAGGAGTTCAGATGTGCTCTCTGGCTCAATGAGATAGATAGGGCAAACTTGGGTTACATCTGAGATAGATACTGCCGCATTAAATTTGTCGCATAGGAAGGTTTTGGACCAGTCCGCATGAAGATACAAATTTTCAAGTGAATTTGAGTTATTGCAACTCAAAGCTGTCAAATATTCTTTCTAAGAGAAATACTGCATAAGGTCTCACTTTATGGAGCGATTTGTTATGCATAAAGTCACTTTATGCGATGCTCACATATGCAGCATTCCGAGAACCGATGTATAATGTCCAAATAAAGTGCTACATCATGTCTAAATTGTAGTAGTGAATTGATAACATATTTCATACCGTCAGAAATTTGGCTACCCTACACTAGTGAATATTTCAGTGAAATATGTGGTCTCTCGCTGTGTAAGGTTCAACTGTTTGTGAATTTCGGTTTAGCTAAAATTCTTGAAGGGTAGGCAATTCAGTTTGCTTAGCAACTTGCTCGCTGAGTCAAAATTCAATTCTTGGGTGCAAGATTTTGTTCTGAATCATTGTCGAACTAATACAAATACTATTACAGAGCATTTTGAAAATGGTACTTATAAGCAAAGGAAGTGAAGTCTCATCAAAATGTAAAATCAAACGTTTTGAAAAGTAATTGTGGATTTTGGTTCTCAGATCATTTTGCGCAACTGGGATTTGTATATGAATGTTTGCATTGCAGGGCTGATAGAGGCAAGGAGGATCAGTTGAAAATGGCTGGGATTGGAACCAAACACAAGGACAGAACGTCGTCGTTGGGCTGATCAAGTTCGTTATTCAAGCGAAGCCGTTTTGGACAACTCCAACGAATATATTAGGCGCTTCGAATTGAGTCCGATTCATTCCGTGATCAAAAATGAGTTGGAGATTTCCAGATTTTGGGGCTTAGGATTCTTGAGCGATTTCGTGAAATTCGAGTATGATTGGGAGATTTGGATTGTGCAATTAGCTGATTAGATTTCCTTGAGTTGTAAGATACTTGTATACACCCTCAATTGATCAATAAAGACTATTATTCTAGCTGGAGTAGGTCTCAGACAGAAGGGGGCCACACCGGGGTAAATCTTGTATGTGTTTCCTTTATTTTGTGTGTTGATTCTTGCATGATCCGCGAATTCAAACTATTCCATTGGTAAAAGAGCCGTTGATTGCAAGGATGGTATCGACCAAAGTCGAGATTGACCGTTTTGATGGAAAGACTGATTTCGCACTTTGGAGGCAACATATGAAAGCCATCTGGTTCAGATGAAGGTGGCTAAGACACCACTTACAGCAGAAGAGAAGGAAGAGATGAAGGAGTTGGCTTATAGCACAATCATCCTGCATTTGGGTGACAAGGTGATAAGGGAAGTGTCTAAGGAGAAAACTGCAGGTGGGGTTTGGTTAAAGCTGGAGCAGCTGTATATGACCAAGACTCTCACCAATAGGGTATACTTGAAAGGTAAACTATTGGGATTCAAGTTGGATAGTGATGTGTCCATTGATGAACATCTTGATGAATTTGCTAAAACAGTCATAGACCTTGAGAATATTGGTGAAAAGATTTATAATGAGGATCAAATCATCACGGTTTTGAACTCTCTGCCCCCATCTTACTCAACATTTGTGGATACTATGAAGTACTCTAAGGAAACACTGACCATGGATGAGGTTTTGGCTGCACTAAATTAGAACCAGTTGAACTCAAAGGCCAACTTAGGAAGGCCTTCAAACCTTAATCAGCAGAAGGCTAGCTCTCAAGAAAACTAAAGCAATGACAAAAAGAAGTTGAAGTGTTATTTCTGCAGATTAGAAGGGCACTTTAGAAAAAATTGTCCTGAAAGACTTGAAAATTTTAATGGAAAAGGTCAGGACAAAGGGGATGCTGCTTTGGCTGAGGAAGGCTATGGATCTGCTGAAGCTTTGGTTGTTACAAGAAGGAATCCTGCAAGTAGATGGATCCTTGATAGTGGTTGTTCATGCCATATGACTCCTCATAAAGAACGGTTTAAGGACTATAGAGCACAAGACCAAGGGACAGTTCATTTGGGTAATAATGAAGCATGTAAAATGGTGGAAATTGGTACGGTTTTGATTAAGGTGGATGATGGACCTGAGATCTTACTCTCAGGTGTCAGGTATGTGCCTAAAATGAAAAGAAATCTTATTTATTTGGGTATGCTTGAGGCACATGGTTGCACCTTTAAGTATGAACTTGGTAAAATTGAAGTATATAAAAATGGCTGTTTGAAATTAAGAGGAACTAGAAGTAATGGTATATATGTTTTGTCTGGTGATGTTGTTATGGATGACTGCGTGAATTATTCTGAGAAGGATATTGATAAAACTGTACTGTGGCATTTGAGACTAGCACATTTGGGACAAATTGGTTTAAACAAGTTGTTTGATAGCAAGGATCAAATAATAAAACTTGATTTTTGTGAGAATTGTGTCTTAGGTAAGGCTACTAAATTAAGTTTTGATAAAGGCATCCAAAAAAATAAGGCAAAATTGGATTATATACACTCAGAATTATGGGGACCAACTAAGGTCCAGTCACATGGTGGAAAGAGATACTTTATATCTTTGATTGATGATTTCTCGAGAAGATTATGGTTTATTTTCTTAACTAACAAGTCTGATGCCTTTGAGACCTTTAAGATTTGGAAGCCGATGACTATGAATCAAACTGGACAAAAGGTAAAGTATTTGAGGACAGATAATGGTCTTGAATACTCAGTAAACTTTCTTGAATTTTCGCAAGGAATCAGGTATTACAAGGCATCACACTGCACTTGGAAATCCTCAGCAGAATGGGCCGGCTAGAGGTTCAATAGAACCATTCGGGAGAGGGTAAGATGCATGTTGCTGCAGTAAGGTATGCCAAAGAATTTTTAGGCTAAAGCAGCTCTAATTGCTTGCTATTTAATTAACAGAAGTCCATCTTCTGCTCTAAATTTTAAGACTCCAATGCAAACGTGGTCTGATCATTTAGAAACTTCTGATAGGCTTAAAATGTTTGGTGGTGCTGCTTATGCATCTGTTAAACAGGGTAAGCTTGATCTAAAGGCTCTAAAATGTATTATTGGTTACCCTGAAGGGACTAAAGCTTATAACCTGTGGTGTTTGGAAAAGGATCATAAGAAAATATTCGTTAGTACGGATGCGAATTTTAATGAGTTTGAATTTCCTCTGAAAAAATGTTTTGACTTCACAAATAAACTTGGAAACTGTAGAACCTGTGAGTGCAGGTAAACCTGGTGATATCGCAGCTGAGGTGGAGGTTGAGGAGGAGCATGACTCATTTGATAGAAATAAGGCTCAGCAGAGTGAAGAACCAGATTAAGGTAATGGAGAAGGTAATAGTCATAACTCAAATGAGGATTTTTGGTTAACTAGAGATAGGCAAAAAAGATCTACTAGAAAACCTGTTAGATATGGCTATGAGGACCTTGCGAATTTTGCTTGTCTTGTTGCTGAGAATATTTCTGAACCCGTGCCTTTGAATTATACTAATGCTATGAATTACAAGGAAAGTAAGTTGTGGTTGCAGACTATGAACTTTGAGATGGAATCTTTACATAAAAATCATACTTGGGAAATTGTTAACAAACCAAATAAAGTAAGGATTGTTGACAGTAAGTGGATTTTTACAAGGAAAGAGGGAATTCCTGGAGTGGAGGCACCAAGACTAAAGGCAAGGTTAGTGGCAAGAGGATTTACACAGAAGGAAGGTATAAATTTCAGTAAAATTTATGTACTGTGGAAAAGCATAGATCCATTAGTGTTCTTCTATCTCTAGTTGCAAACTTTAACCTTGAGTTGGAACAACTAGATGTAAAAATAGCTTTCTTGTATGGTAGCCTAAATGAGACTATTTATTTGAAGCAACCTGAAGGTTATTGTGTAGGAGATCCTGAGAAGAAGGTCTGTTTGCTGAAAACATCTTTGTATGGCTCAAAACAATCCCCTAGACAATGGTATTGGAGATTTGATGAACTCATGATGAATTGTGAATTTAAGAGATCTAGCTATGATTGTTGTATATATTTTAAGAGGTTGGAAAATGATGTTATCATATATCTCTTATTGTATGTTGATGATATGCAATTAGCTAGTAAAGATGTTGAAGCCATAACTGATTTAAAGAAATAGTTGTCTACTAACTTTGAAATGAAAGATCTTGGTGCAGCTAAAAGATTTTAGGTATGCAGATTTTGAGGAATAGAAGTCAAGGTACTTTGTTCTTGTGTCAGACTGATAACTTGAAGAAAGTGGTGGAAAGGTTTGATATACTGAAAGCAAAACATGTGAGCATACATGTAGCAAGTCATTTCAAGCTGAGTTAAAGCCAAGAGCCTAAAACTGACCAAGAAAGGGACCTGATGAAGAATGTGCCTTATTCGAATGCGGTAGGATGTGTAATGTATGCTATGGTATGCACAAGATCTCATATAGCTCATGGAGTCAGCCTGGTGAGTAGGCATATGGCAAATCCTGGAAGAAGTCATTTTCAAGTGGTAAAGTGGCTGTTAAGGTATTTTAAGGGAACCCTGGATAAAGGTTTGTTGTTTGGTGGATATCAACTAAATTCTGAGATTGTAGAAGGCTTTGCGGATTCTGATTTGACTAGGAATATTGACACAAGGAAATCTCAGACTGGCTTAGTATTTACTGTGTATGGAACAACAATGTCATGAAAGGCAAACCTGTAGAAGATAGTGGCCTTGTCTACCACAGAAGCTGAGTTTATGGTCATCACTGAAGTAGTGAAAGAAGCATTGCGTTTGAAGGGAGTCATGGCAGAGCAGGGGACATAGACATGACTGTGTATAAGTTCACAGTTATCCAAGAATCAAGTGTTACATACTTCCATGAGAGAAGCAAGCACATATTGATGTAAGGATGCATTTTGTGAGGGACATTGCTGAGACTGGAGAAGTACAAATGGTGAAGGTTAGCACCATAGACAACCCTGTTGATATGTTAACCAAATCAGTCCCAAGTGACAAGTTTGAGCACTGCTTGGGGCTGATAAGGTTGTTAAAACATGGATGAAGCAAGGGGTAGAAGGGTAGTCTTATAAGGACCAAAAGTGATCTCGAATCGAGGTGAAGATTTGTGGATTTTGGTTCTCAGATCATTTTGCACAATTGGGGTTCGTATATGAGTGTTTGCAGGGCTGATAGATGTAAGGAGGATCAGCTTGAAATGGTTGCGATTGGAAACAAACACCAGGACAGAACATCGTCGTATCGTGTGGTGCGCAGTGGTGTTGTTTGAAGTCCAGTGGAATGCAATCGTTTTGGTTTTCGCGGGAGTTTTGTTTTCGGCTGGAAACGATGTCATCTGGTGAAAGACAAAGGGCGTGTTTGGTTCAAGTAAAACTGCAGCGTTTTATTAAAGCGAGAATTTTGGCGTTGAAGGAAAACGTCGTCGTTGGGCTTATCAAGTTCGTTATTCAAGCGAAGCCGTTTTTGAGAACTTCAACGGATATATTAGGCGCGTCCGAGTTGAGTCCTATTCATTGCAAGTTCAAAAACGAGTTGAGATTTCCAGATTTTGGGGCTTAGGGTTCTTGAGCGATTTCGTGAAATTCGATTACGATTGTGAGAATTGGATTGTGCGATTAGCTAATTAGATTTCTCTGAGTTGTAAGATACTTGTATACACCCGCAATTGATCAATAAAGACTATCCTTCGAGTTGAAGTAGGTCTCCGATAGGAGGGGCCAAACCAGGGTAAATCTTCTCTATATTTCCTTCCGTTTTTGTGTTGATTCTTGCAAGATCCGCGAAGTCGAACTCTTCAGTAATGTCACGAAACATAAGTCATGATTTAAAAAAACTTCATCAATTAATATAATTTAATAGTCCTAATCACTATTTTATCATAAAATTTTCTCAGGAGAAATTAATTACTTTGTTATTTTTTATAATTCATATTCTCTGTTTGGTAAAATATGATTATATACAAGAAAAAAGATCCGGTGCAAAAAGACATATTTTAGTATAAAATACAAACCAATCACAGTCCTTGATTTGGTCATTTGGACTGATGAGATTAAATCGCATATTAAATCTCATTTATGGTTAATTTCTCGGTGACGAATTATAAATTATTCGTGGCGAACTATGTCGTCCTTCGGTTTCTCGTTGATGGATTATAGCTCAGTTTTGACGAATATGCACCAATAATATGCTTTGTACCTGATTTTACTCTCATTTGTTTGGTAACATATTTTTGGTGACAATCATATTTTTGGTACAATATGCAAAGTTCGTCAAAACTGGGTTATAATACGTCGCCGAGAAACTAAAAGTTTGACATAGTTTGTCAAAAGCATTTTATAATTCGTCGCCGAGAAATTAACCATGAACGAAATTTAATACGTGCTTTAATCTCATACGTCCAATTGACCAAATTAAGGACTGTGATTGGTTTGTATTTTTTTAAAATAAAAATATGCTCTTTGCACTAGATCCTTTTTCTATATACACAAACCAAAATTTCCTGAACAAATGCTAATTAAAAGAGGACAATGAACTCACCACCTAATTATCATAAATTTGTGCCTGATTTTTTTCCTAAATTTCCTTGTTTCCCAATATTTTTTTTATAAAATTAATTTGTGCACTTATATATTCATTATCAGGCAAATATCTCAAAATTTCAAATTCATCTTCAAAACATTTTGTATGGAATTCTGATATATTTGACAAAATATTCCAACAAGTATTCCATTTTCGTTCCTACATGACTATAAATTTGCTGCTCAAAAAGTCATGAGAGTTTCATCCTGGTTAGAGAGAATGCTAGGCACTATGTTTGATCTTGCACAAATCAGCACTTCCCTTGTTTTAGGACTTGTAGCCATTGTGTGCTATGTTTTGCTAAAAGCAAGGATCAATGTCGTCCCGAAGAAAGCTCCTCCTGGCTCCATGGGATGGCCTCTTGTCGGCGAGACCCTTGCATTCCTTGCGCCCCATGACTCCACCTCTGCCGGATCCTACCTTGAAGATCGCATTGTCAGGTTTTATTCGCCCCAATGGTTTTTAAGATTCGCTTCGATGCCTAGTTTTCCTATTCATAATTTTGGTCACCAAAAATTTGAAACTGAAACATCCCCATATTGTGCATATTCAATTTTTATTTTTATTAATAATTATATGATTTAAAAAAACAATTATCTGTATTTTATTATTATAAATATGTTAAAAACTCTTTTATGGTTTTCTATGTCGTCAAGATTTCCTGCCATTAATTTGAGAGTACATTTTTCAATACATAAATTTGAGAGTACATTTAACTAGTTAAAATTTGAAATTGAATAGTTGTTACATAATAAAAATAATGAAAAATTATAATATGATTTTTACAAAGACAAAAATCATTTGTATTCATCAATATACATAGAGAAAGTATATGTATAAAATTTTGTTGCAGATATGGAAGGGTTTTCAGCTCTCACCTGTTTGGCTGGCGGACGGTCGTCTCGTGCGACCTCGAGCTTAACATGTTTGTGTTACAAAACGAGGGGAAGCTTTTCACGGTGAACTACCCCAAGGCAATGCATAACATCCTAGGAAAGTTGTCACTCCTCATCGTTTCTGGCGAGACGCATCGCAAGCTGCGTAGCGTAGTTATTAACTTCTCAAACTACTCCAAATCGTCCCCAGCTTTCCTCAACTGTGTCGAGAGGCTGTCCAAGGAGATAATCGATAAACTTGAAGGCGTTGATGATGTCAAGTTCTTTGACGAAGCAAAAATGGTATTATTCTCCCCATTTATATTGTATGTCCATTTCCAATTTTATTTAAGCTAGTTTACAATTGCACTGTTCAATTAGTTTCCTAAGAAGTTCAAGTTACCTTTTCATATTAATTATTTAAAATTAAAAATCTCAAAAAAAGAAATGTGAACTTCAGTATGAATTTACGGAACATGTACCAAGAGTCGAAATTAGGTGCAAACTTATTTTTGGTGCAAGCTAGAAACCGACGAATTATGGTAATACATTTCTTAAGAATTATGTGATGGTTTTATATATCCAAACGAATTATAGACAACTTTCCCGAATTATGGCATAGTTCGTAGGAAATATACCATAATTTATCAGTTTGTAGTTTGCACGTTTGCTCCTGATCTTTTTCCTATGCAACAATATAAAATCATTTTTAGATTCTGATAATCAATAAAATGGAACTTTTGCAGTTTGCATTCAATGTTGCTGCAAAGGCCCTAATGAACTTGACACCGGAGGAGGCCGCTTCAACAAGAATCCTGCAAGACTTTCTTACCTATATGGAGGGCTTTGTATCTCTTCCAATCTTCTTACCAGGAACTGCTCATTACAAAGCTGTCAAGGTAAACTTTGATACTTGGGCGTCAAGTAACATTTTGATACTTGGGAGTCGAGTAATTAACACGTTAACCTAACATAGAATGAAAATGCAGGCCAGAGAGAGACTGTCGTTCAAAATGCAGAACATCATCGATGAACGGAGGAAACGGCAGGGAGCGAATACTGATCATAAGGAATCCGATTTCCTAGACATTATAATTTCCAAAGTGGATTTAAGTGATGAGGAGAGAGTGAGTGTAGCTTTGGATATTTTGCTTGGAGGGTTTGAGACTACAGCCACTCTAGTGTCCTTAGCTTTGTATTTCTTGGCCAATAGTCCTGCGGCCTTATCGGAGTTGAGAAACGAGCATCAAAGGATCCGACGAGAGAAACTTGAAGCTGGGGAGAACAATCTAAGTTTGGAGGATTATAAGAAGATGGACTTCACTCTTAAAGTAACCAACACTTTCTAATCGATCGATATATTATTCATAACTTTCGCAACGTCCTGCTAGTCTGGTTCAGTCCCGTTTGTACTATTTGTGACATTGTTTCGGACAGGTTATCAATGAGTCGCTGCGATGTGGGAATGTAGTCAAGTTTCTGCACAGGAAGTCTCTCCAAGACATTGAATTTAAAGGTATCTTTTTCTTTCATATAAAGATATTATTACTGAAACACTTCACATTATACTATAATATAACTAATGCCACAGAAGCAAATGGGTGCCATAAAGACCAAATTAGACCGCTAAAATGACGTCGTTTTGTTATATTTCAGAAACATATTCAACTATAAACGACGTCGTATCGATTAAAATGACGCCATTTTCTAACTCACAGCAAATTTGTGCGAAGCGATGTGGCATATGCCATAAAGTGAGATAGATTCATCATTAATTATATTCAACTCTGATACTCTTTGTGTCCATGCCAACCAGGCTATTTTATTCCGGCAGGGTGGCAAGTGCTTCCGATATTCACAGGGATTCATGTTGACCCAGCCCTCCACAAGAATCCATTTGAGTTCGACCCCTGGAGATGGACTGTAAGTTCTAATAAACACTCTTGCACATAATGAAAAAAACCGATTAAATGAGACTATCAAACTGATAACAAGGGATTATAGGATTATACCACGGAGAAGAAAGTTACACCTTTCGGCGGTGGAATAAGGTTATGTCCAGGAGCAGCCCTTGCGCAAATAGAGACAGCTTTTTTCCTACATCACCTTGTCCTCAGATTTAGGTACTTCATCTTTTACTTATGTCATGTTCTTTCTGAGGTTAATTAATTGTCTAAGCCTCGGCTGAACTTTGGGATTGTGTTTTTTCCTGCAGTTGGAAAGTTAAGGGAGATGATCGCCCAGTAGCTCATCCTTATGTCGAATTCACCCAGGGCTTAACGTTGGAGTTTCAGTCCCTGAACATGATGCCATGAAATTAAATTAAGCAGGACTATATTTTTTTAAGATATTATTTTATTCAAAGAAAAGGGAGTATCGAAAAAATACGAAATGGTTAAGATCAAATATAACTTGTATCTTACTTTATAATCCGGGATCGAGCTGAAACACAAAGTACACTATTATTATTATTTCGTCGTAAAACAAATTTGTTTGACATCCGGAAATGATCGTACACATGACAAGCCTGATCAATTGTGATGTCCCGCAGCTTTTTCACCGTTATCATCACTAGCATGGATCACTCCGAGATCTATTGTGGCCTCATGATAAGTCGAGTTTTCGACTTATTATTCGCCTCATTTTACTTAGGCTTTAATTAGTTTCCGACGTTTTTCGATGCCATTTGACCCTTGTCTTGCGTATAGGTAAAAAATGATTCTCCATCGAATTTAATACCTCAAAGATAAAGTTTGCACGAAACGTCGGGAAATCGGGCATGATTGAGCACTTTCAAGCCCTACTCGACCGAGTACGAAATGGCCCTGGCGTACTCGCCCGAGTACCACCATCAGAAGCCAAGGCGAATTGCTCTGAGCCCCGTACTCGCCCGAGTACGCTCTCCTACTAGCCTGAGTACGACCTCCATAAAGACACCATTTTCCTTTGAGCATAGTACTCGCCCAAGTACGGCATGAGCCTGCTGGATGGTACTCGCCCGAGTACTGTTGATGTGCCAGATTTGTCAATCGGGGCTATAAAATGAAAGAAAGGGTTTTGACAAAAGGAGGAGGTTTTTAGAGAGAAAACGTCCGAGGAAGACTCAACATCACGGAAGGATTGCTTGGGGAGAAGTGGGAAGATAAAGGAAGGCATCTAGTCTTCTACTTGGGGTTTCTCTACTCATCTATCCTCCCTTTGTAGTTTTGTATTGTAATCATACTATCATGATGATGTGTGAGCAGTTCTTGTGTTTTGAGGGTTTAGAACCCTCCTTGGCACTTTAGATCATGTTATATACATTGAAATTTATGAGGATGGTTGTTGATTTCATTATCTCTTATGCTATGAAATTGCTATGTTGCAAGGGGTTTGATGAAATGCGTAAGTGACAAATTAGACTAAAACTTGAACCTATGACTTGAAAGACCTGGGGAATAGTTTTAGAATGGAGAAAAATATTTCATAACTTAGTTTGTCATGAAAGTGAACACTAGGATACGAACACTTAACAAAAACACAACCGTTATTTCACTATTTGGTTTTGTAATGGAAGTTAAGATCAAATTAGTGAAGTGAATTGAGTCGATAGTCTTGAAAGAGCGAGACTCTATTTTTGATGGTCAAGAACTTAATTGGTCGAATGTCAATGATAGTCGATCCTCTCTAAGTTCTAGGCTAGGTTAAGGAACAAATCAATGAATAATCCCATGAGTGACTTGTATTTGATCATTTGAGTTGCTAGGGAGGGGGGAGAACCCTCGAAACTCCTTTATCCATATCATTTATCTCTAATTACTTGCCACTTGAAAAATCACTTAAAAGGAGCTCCCACGACCCCTTAATTCTCAAGGGATCTACATTCTTGAAGAGGTCAAACATGCAATTAAAAGTTCATTGTAGGCTTGATGGATAGGAATTCAAATAAGATTTGAAGGTGGATTGACACCCCAAATGCCTAAGGCCTCGTGAGAAGGGATCCTAGCAAAGGACTTCTCATGAGTGATTCTATGGGGCGCTTTGCCACGTCTTTGCCAAGACGTAAAAACTAGGCCCTCTCGGGATGTAACCCAGTTTGTAAGTAGTTCATTCTTGCTTTGCATATTTGAGTGTTTGACATGATTTCGGGTGGCTTTGATTCTAAGTGTGGAATTTGTGATTAGTGTGTCAAATTTGAAGTGTGGAGTGAGTTCCACTCACTCCAATCTCAATTCACAACGCCCAAATTCCTCCACTCCCTTGATTTATCTATGAATGATGATGTCGCCCCTTAGTGTTCACGTGCCTTACTTGAGTTTTGTAGATTGGAACTATTTGTTATACCATATTATTACTCTAGTTTCACATTTTAGGTACTTAAGACACCTTGTGCACATTTTGGAGGATGTGGTTTACCTTCCTTGTTTGAATTCTATTGAACTTATGCCATCATGTTATTGTGTGACTTGTGATGCTTTCTTGCTCATACTTGAGTTGCGTATTACCTTATATATCACTTGTTTCTTTTAACCTCTCATGTGTTCTTATCATCAAGGAAGTTATTTGCATCATGTATGATCAAGCTTAGCACAATGGCGTCTAGTCTATTAGTGGGGCACATCTACAAACATGGGGAGTTCCTATGTACCTTTATCTCATTATCTTTATTGTTTGCGCTTAGGGAGTAAGCTAGATTTTAAGTGTGGAGTGGGTAGTCACTTAGTTCACTCATATCATGTCATGCCTATCATTTTTGAATAGACACTTGCATTCATGTACTCTAGCCCAATTTCATGAGTGTTTTCACCATTTAAGCCTTGTGATCATCAATTCTATTACCTATAAATCACATCTAGCCTACTTTTCATTACTACTTGATCTTGAATTTAGAACCGAGTTAGTCCTTTGAATGTGCATTCTTGTGAATCAATATCATTGCTATCCTTTGTGTGCCTAGTTTTCTAAGTATTTTCAGTGCATGCCTTGGACTTAGTTTTAGCAAGCACTTTCAAAAAAAACTTTAACAAAGCTTAGATCGCTTGAAAGCTTCTTGATGACTTGAGTTTTCCAATTTAGTGCCTTGCTCGTGATTGTTTCCCGCGCTTTCCATACACCCTTTGAACATATTGTCAAGTTTTAAGTATGAAGTCAAAAGAGGGCGAAAACTTAGACCCCAACAAAATTTTCATGGTTAAAGAGGGTAAATGATCAGTCGATATTTTGACTAGTTATTTGCTCCATACGATGAAGGATAACCCTGTTCTCCCGGAATATTGTCATTATTTGATGTCTTTTCTTGAGCGTTTCAGGTTAAAAGCAGCTATCCCTTGAAGCTAAGGCCTAAATACCAAGACTCGAAGAAAAACCAAGCTTTTGGGGCGAAAAAGCAGACACATGAAGTTGAACCGGCCGGCTGGAGAAACTGACTCAAAGCCAGTCGACCGGTTGGAGTTGAGACCAAAAAGAGAGAAGGCTCTGAGGTCTGGAACCGGTCGGTTCATGGAAGTGCACCAAGCTCAACCGCCCAGTTCAAATGCTCAAAGAGTTCGAGAAAAGCCAGCCCCGATCGAACCGGCCGGTTAGGAAGGCACAAGCGAGCTCAACCGACCGGTTGAGAAGCTAAATGAGAAATGGTCTTGTGAAGCCTTGAGTGAACCGGCCGGTTGGAATTTCCTCATTCAAGCGAATCGATCGGTTGGCCGTTAAAGAAAGAATATTCTGCTGACTATAAATAGAAATCACGGGATTTCCAATCGTGGTTCTTCGATAATTAGAAAATCGGGGGTTTTTGAGCTAGAGCTTGATTTTGGAGATTTCGAAACCAAACTTGGAGAAGAAGACAGAGGATAACATCGCAAGAGTTTGAGGATTCAACGAGTTACATCGTCAATACGGTTTCCTCATCCTTGATTTCTATTTCTACACTATTTTCTTTTAACTTACCATGAATAGTGAGTAGTCCTCCGTGCCTTGTACCTAACTCTTCATGTGATCAATTAAGCGTTTGTTATTTATGCAATTCGAATATTCAATTTCATTGTGCTCAATTTTATCGTTCTTGCAAGTTTTACATTGAATGGGATGTTTGCTTGCTAGAACGTATTTAGGTTAATTACCAAAAGATGAATGGGTCCTAGGTATTAACCAGATTGTATGAAATTGATATTAGGTCATGGTAGCTACACTGGTAGTACATGAATTAATAGGAAAATTGACTTTATTGTCTGAAAAACCCTAGGCTTAACTAATCTCAATCGTTGATAATCCATGGATGGGCGGCGTTCAACGATTGAGATTAATATTGACAATGATCCGTGGATGGGTGGCTTGTCTAGTGTTATTTTGGTTTATTTCTATATTCGATAGCATGATTAATTTATGTGATATAATTGCATGATTTGTGGGTTGGCACGGGTGAAGTTTGATCCTAGGATTCTTTCTTTCATCAAGTCAAAACCTTTTTATTTTCTGCATTTAATTTCTGCAATTTGTTTCACATCAAAACCTCTAATTTTTTGGAATAGCTGAATAGGTCGCTTGGTAGCTAGAATCACACACGTTGTTCCTTGGATCGACCCTTGGCTTACCAAGGTTTATAAATTGTTTTTGACTACAGTTTGACCCCTAAAACTATTAACTTGCCAACTATAAAGGGTTAAAAATACGCATGTCAAAAATGGCACCGTTGATGGGGAACATCGCTTAGTGTGATATTAGATTTAACGTGTGTAGTTTAGACTATTCCACCTTGTTCGTTGCTTGACTCTTTCTGTCTCTTTTGCTTAACTCACGGTGATTCCTGGCTCTCGCAGGTACTGACTAGTTCATGCCAAAGAAAACACCCAGACAAAAGAAGAAGACTCAGACATCCGACCAGAACTCACCGGACCAACGAAGAACTCTTCGCCAGGTCCAAAACGAAGCTCGGCAATTCCGAGCACAAAATCATGGATTCGCAGCACTCGACATGGATCCACCTGCACTACCTGGACTGGTCCAAGACGACCAGCAGCGTCCCGTGCAGCAACCAGTGCGCAGGACTCTTGGAGACTACACTGCTCCACGAGTCTCAGGATTTTAGTCCGCTATTGCACCACCTAGTGTGGACAATAACAACTGAGAGATCAAGACCGGACTCATTCAGATGGTGCAGAATAATCAATTCTCGGGAAGGATGAATGAAGACCCTCACGAACACCTTAAACAGTTCGTACAGATGTGCAACACGGTGAAGACAAACGGTGTCCCTCCCGAATCATACTACGTGAGGCTATTCCCATTTTCACTCTCGAACAAGGCTCGTAGGTGGCTAGATAGTCATGCAGAGGGTACCTTCACTACTTGGGATTAATTGGCTAAAGCTTTTCTGCAACAGTACTTCCCGCCATCAAAGACATCACATTTCAGAAACAAGATCATATCGTTCCGCTTTATGGATGGTGAGACTCTCTACGAGGTTTGGGAGAGACACAAAGAGCTGATGAGACTGTGCCCCCACACCTAGAGCTGTGGCAGATCATGGACACTTTCTATTAGGGAATCGACCAAGGGATGCGCACCTTGATAAATCAAGCAGCTGGTGGAGGACTTAATGGGGTTCCCATGGTAGAGACCTATGCTATCGTAGATAAAGCAACACAAGACTACCACCTCTGGACGAGTGATCGAGGTAATCCTAAGGACAGGAAGGGTATACATGATCTCTACCTCGCTGATGGCACTAATGATATTGCTGAATTAACCACCACAGTGAAGATGTTTGCAGCCGAAATAAAAAATTCTGAAGACAGACTCCTCTATGAAGTCATCTGTTATTGCTAATGTGGCCGTCTACTGTCAGATATGTGGCTCTCCTTCTCATTTCGCTAATGGATGTCTGGTAATGGGACAAGAAGGTAACGATGGAAATCATGAGGATGCCAACTTTGTAGGGCGCAACAATCAGGGAAATGGTTTCGCCTCCGAATCAGGCATGAATAGGTGGGATAACCCAAACCGGAACAACCCTAACCTCTCGTACAAGCCACAGAATCAGGCACCTCCAGGGTTCCCTTACAGACAATAACAAAATAATGCTCCCTACCAGCTGAGGAATCAGTACAACAATTAGCCGCAACAACAGCAGAACCAGAATTCGGGGAGCTACAACAATCCACCTCAGCCACAGTGAGACCAGAACTTCGGAACAACATTAAACTTGGAAGCCATGCTAGGTAGCTTCATAGCCGACCAAAGAAAGACATCTGAGGAGACCGTTGCTGAGGTGAGGGACCTGCGAAGGACCATCGAGCAGCTGGCCATTCAGAACAGAATGATGGAAACTCAGGTGGCTCAGCAAGCAAACTCGGCGAATAGAGAACATGGGAAACTCCCATCGAAACCAGATCCGAATCCTAGGGCATCAGTGAATGCCATCACACTCCGAGGAGGAAAATAGATTGAGATGCTTCCAGCTCAAGCCACTCGACCCCCAGCTGCAAAATCAGCACCTGATCCTACACCTGCTGAAGAGGAGACGTCGAAGGAAGCTGAAAACCGAGCTGAAAATTCTGCGCAGACAGTGGAACCTACTCTGTACATCACTCTGCCCCTCACCGACGCCGTCACAAAGATTCCTATATATGCCAAATTCATGAAGGCGATTCTTACTGAGAAGAGGAAAAATAAAGGATCTGAGACAGTGGCCCTGAATGAGGAGTGCAGTGTAGCCATGCACCAACCCATGCTGCCTAAACTTAAAGACTCAGAGAGTTTTTTTTATCCCTTGTGGTATTGGCAGTATAACTATTCGTCGTGCTTTATGTGATCTGGGTGCTAGTGTGTCTATCATGCCATATTCCTTGTATGCTAAACTGAATTTGGGTGATTTTTGTCTTACTAATATCACTATTCACCTTGCGTATCATTCTTGCAGACTCCCGAGAGGGATTCTGAAGGATGTACCTGTCAAGGTGAAGAACATTTACATCCCAGCTAATTTTATAGTGCTAGAGATCTCAGGGGACATAGACATCCCAATTATACTTGGTAGACCATTTCTTTACACGGCTAAGGTAGTCATTGACATGGATAAAAGGTCTATAGCTTTGCGAGTAGGCAGTGAAAGAGTTATCTTATATTTGCCTGACATGTGTAAGAGTTCTAGTATGTTAGCTGACTGTGATGTACTGGACTCTGCTGATGTTGACGACCCTATTACACTGACCTCTGTTGAGTCTTACAGAGTTGTATCGGACTGCCCAATATCGATGGATATATGCACAGTGAGCACTGAGGGAGCAGTTGAAGCTAAACAGACCACCGTCTCAGGTATGAATTTCTTGGTCCCAACTCGACCTACCCGGTGATTGTGAATGCATCCTTGATTGATGTAGAGACCTAGAGATTGCTAGATGTTCTTCGAGACCACAGGCCAGCCCTAGGCTACTCAATTGATGACTTTACCGGAATTAGCCCCGATAGATGCATGCATAAAATGCATCTAGAGGGCGATGCTACACCCACTAGGGAAGCCTTGAGACGTTTGAATCCTAAGCTTAATGATGTAGTGAAGAAAGAAATTCTGAAATTATTGGATGCTGGCATTATTTATTTTATTGTTGATAGTGAGTGGGTAAGTCCTGTGCATGTTGTCCCTAAAAGGGGAGGTTTGAGTTTGGTGCGTAGTGAGAACAATGATCTGATTCCTACTTGTACTGTGACTGGTTGGCGCATGTGCATAGACTATAGGAAGTTGAATAAGGCTACTCGTAAGGATCACTTTCCTTTGCCTTTTATTGATCAAATGTTAGAGCGTCTTGCTAAGCATACATTTTTCTGCTACCTCGACGGTGTTGGTATGGACTCCAAGTTGTTTGAGCCTGAGTTCAGCATCTTCACCGATCTTTTGAACTTGCTCAATTCCTCCATGGTAGCAGCATGACTATCTCTCTCCATCTCGATTTGTAGCTCCAGGGATTCTACTTTGTTCATAAGATGAACTTCTCTGCGGCTTAAGTCAACTTTTTCCTTCTTAGCTCCACCATGCCTGTAGGATGAATCCCTCTGTTTTTCTCCATGAGTATGTTCCACCTTCTGTGCAAGAAGTGACGAATGTTCCTGATTCATCCGAAACATCTCGTGCTTCAACGAAGTGAGTTCTTCCTGATGTTCGACCTTCTGGGCAATTAGAACTTTAACCTCCTTCCATATTTTATCTTTTTCTTCCGTCAGGTTCATCACAGTTTCTGTGAGCTTATTGTTCAGACAAATCACCATCAGCCACTTCTCATAAAGTTCATTGTAAGTTTCAGCCAAGGCCTCATGAGTATGTTCTTCATCATCACTGCTCGATGCGTAGTCAATCGGCTGTTCAGACAGTGTACTGAAGTACTAACTTCTACTTGTCTCCCTGCAGTCTTCATTGGTGGCAATAAATGCAACGAAGTTGGTGGTCTTATCTCCCTCATTATCAGACTCACTCTCACTGAAGTTAGCAGCTAGTGTCTTCTTCTTCTTGAGGGTGTTGACGCATTCAGCTTGGATATGACCTTAGCCTCTGCAATCATGACACTGAATCTCTTTGCCTTTGTCACTGAAGTACTCCTGCCTGTATTCACTAGCCTTTCCTTTACCCTTCTTCCAGTTTCGAACATTGGTCGAAGATTTTTGACCTTGATCCGATCCACGTCTGTCGATCTTTCTCACCATTCTGCCAAAGTTCTGGGGCATCATTGCCAGCTGTTCAGTCGAGCAGCCAGACTCATACTTGTCTTCAAACACATCGGCTTTTAGAGCAACTCTCTTGCTTCCTCTTGGTTGAGCGTCTTGGAGCTGATTCATCTCGTATGTTCTCAGTGACCCCATGAGATCCTCCAGCTCCAGGTTAGTGATGTCATGCATTTCTTCTATTGTTGTCACTTTCATAGAAAACCTGTGAGGTAGCGGCCCCAGGACCTTGCTAGCCATCCTTTCTTCGTCAATGGGTTTTCCCATAGCAGCGGTCTCGTTTGAGAGGTCTAGAACTCTTGTGTTGTACTCGGCGATGGTTTCTTCTTCCTTCATCTTCAAATCCTCAAATTTTTTTGTGACCATCTGCATTCACGAGTTCCTCACTTTGTCTGTACCCTTATAGGCTGTTCTGAGAGTGTCCCAGGCCTCCTTTGCAATCTCACACTTAGCAATCTGTTTGAACACATTCTCGTCCACTCCAGAGAAAATTGCATTCATGGCCTTTGCGTTTTCCAAAGAATATTTTTCGTCTGCCTCTGTCCGTAAAGCTTCAAGCTTGATTACCATAACTTCTTCAGGGTTGGTCATCACAGGATGTGTCCAACCAACCAAGACAACTCTCCAAGCCTTTTCATCCAGAGATTTCAGAAAGGCTTTCATCTTGGACTTCCAGTAGCTATAGTTCGGCCCTTCAAGCAGTGATGGTCTGTTAGTGCTCTGCTCTGCCCTTCCTTCAAACTCTTCTTGAACAGTCGACGGATCACAATCTGTATGTCGAGTGTCTGCTCTGATACCAATTCAAATCTAGTTGTCTTATTTAAGACGAGTTCCAGATGGTGTTCGAACTGAGTCTCGAACACTTATCAGACAGCCACTGAAACAGAACAAAGACAGGCACACAATATGATACTTAGTTCGGCAACAGCCTACTATGGGGGCTTCCCACACCTAAAGGGTAGCAAATCTTTATTAAGAGTTTAGAGCTACAAATGGACTTACGCTTACACAACTCCTGTTTGTAATGGCCTAGCATCTAACACTCTTCTTTCAGATTTGAGATCTCGGCTCCCCCTCGATCACCTATGGGTAGGACGAGTCTTTCCCCCGACCTAGTCTTGGACATCTCCTGAGTCCAGTCGCCTTCTCCTGAATGCGCGTAATGATGACCGTGTGTGTGCGCTTGGTTGTTCAGCAAGAACAGTCTGATCAGCACACTGAACAGACTGCTTCTTCACCGTTGAATCTCCGATGTGGAAATATCAGCCCGCCGTCGCTCGTCCTCCTCTACTAAAGATCACTCTCGTGTTTTCTATTTCTCCAAAAGCGATGCTGATCAAGGAAACCATAGCCTGGTTCCTAAATCAGTTAGGATATTCAATCTCGAGTATTTAGGAAATCTTTACTAAATATTCTCAAGCTTCCAAATCTTCTATCTTCAAGTATCTTTTGAATATTCTCTTAATAATCTTGGCATCTTGATAATGTAGCTCGAATATATTGCCAACCAATCTGATCTTCAACCGACTCCAGTCTATAACCGACTCCAATCTGCATATCTTCGATATTAGGAAATTCCTAGATTTGGTAACTTCCGTGCTTCTGTTCAATGATGTATGCGAGTTCCAATCTTCGGTTGAACAGCTCCTTGACTCCTACTTGAACACTCTGAAACGTTTTACCAAAAGTCATGCCAAACGTAAGACCAACGGATATTTCATTGGATATATATTCACTCTTTTTACAAAGCATCCATCACACGACAATTACTATAACAAAACAATCCACTAGGGATAGAAGTTTAGAGTTTCCTTCTTGTCTCAGCTTTTGCTGAGTATTTTGTTCACATAACCTCTAGTTGTCAGGGCCCTCTCCTTTTTCCCTCATCTTATCTTCGGCGATCTTATCTTCTTATCGCGTTGCGGTGGGTGGATAGGAGGGTTTCCGAAGTGGTGAAGGGGAGAGGGATTTTTAAGCTTCACTTCACTTTTGGGTGTAGGGGGGAGGGGTCATGTGTATGTTTTGGTGGCTTTTGTTTTGGGTGGAGAGTCCACGCTCTCGTTCTCTGACTTCTCTCTAAAAGTTGGAAGTTCAGAGTTTCCTTGTCTCAGCTTTTGCTGAGTGTGTTTTGTGCAAGACTAACGCCTTACTTTCAATCTTTTCAGTCTTCGGACTGCAACAATGTCTTTGAATGTTGAGCAAGAAGTTGAGAACATAACTAGGCGTTTGGGAGACTACTCATGGTTTGAAGTCACTCAGGGTGAATGGGACAGAGCAGCTGCAAGTCCTTGGACATTCAAAGGAGCGGCTATTATCATGGAAAGTTGGAGGATTGGCAGCCAGCTGAAAGTTCTGCCGATTTTTCAGGTTACACCACCGGAATCAATGGCGATTATGGTGGCAGATAGACAATTGGTTTCAGTGGGGCTGTGCAGAAATGATGACATCAACATGGGGGACACTCCAGCCGTGCCGACTTGTACTGATACAAGATCTGACAGGACTGACAAATTGATTAGCACTGATGGGATGACTGAACTTGCAGCAGAGCAGGTTAAAGGTGAGAGGTGTGCACACGCAAGGAAGGACACTTGTGGATGTCGGAGTAAGCCACGAATAATTGATGCGTTAATGAAAGATGGAGATGATTATGGTTATGAGGTTTACCTAAATGATGGTCCTGAAAAAGATATTAGTCCAAAAGAACCGGTCCAAGTTTTTCTAATTGTGTACACAGTAAAAGAAGCGTCCCAAAAAGGCATAGAAATTAAAGAAGGAATGATGCTATCGACTCGGCATGAACCATCACAGCAATTAGGGTCAAAGAAAATTCAATTGGATAACAAGAGCGATTGAGGTGAAAAGGTGAATTATTCGAAACTTTTTTCTTAAGGCGGGAGGCGAATTTGACTGCGGTTGTTGTGGCGAGACATGCGACAATTGCGAAATGGTCTTGGTCAACACCGGATGGGTTTAAAATATATGCAATGTACCCACTATATAAAATAGGAAAAATGATAAAGAGTGAGTATGAACTATCACACATTGACAAATCACGGTCCAAACTATGAAAATTGACAATTATGGACAATTTCAAAATATTTTAATCCCCATAAAACACTTAACTTACAGAATATCACTTCGGCAATTAACAAAAAAATGTGTTGCCCTTAATTGTGAAATTGAGGATTAAAATATTTTGAAATTGCCCTTAATTGTCAATTTTCATAGTTCGTCCGTAATTTATCAATAAGTGATAGTTCATACACTCTTTATCATTTTATCTATAAAATATAACTATCTGACCCATCATTTTCGTTTTTATTTATAATATTTAGAATTAAGATCACATGAGAAGTGGTTTAATTCATGAGAAATGAGAATTAATTAGAGCCGTTTGATTCAAGATCTTACGGCTCTAATTTAATAACATATTTATATGTTTAATACAATAGGAAGGGTAAATAAGTCAATTATTAATTCATCAGTTCGATCGGGAAAAGTGAATATCGAGAAATACGATGATGCGGCTTCAGATCGAAGCGTCGAGTGATCAACAAATGGCGATAATCACCGAGGAAGATGAGAAGGTCGAGCAGCAACAAGCCGAGTCGTCGACGTCATCATCGAAGGCGGGATCCAGGAAATCTGAAGTTGTTGTTGGTCATACTACGAGAAGCATAAACCCTAACCCCTTCAACTTTTTGGTCAGTTTGATGCATTGATCAAGTTTGGAGACGTTCATAGAGATATGAAGAAAGTGCCTGAAGAGGTGACACTACACCAGATTACATATAATACGACTGTGATTGTTGCAGTCGTATATGAAACAGTCGCATGTGTTGGGTTATCCAACAATATTTTGTAGTGAGTGTCGTATAAGACACCCATACGCGACATCCCCATTGCGATAAATCATTCACTGTCGTATATGGTACCCTTTGCGACAGCCCCGTAAACGACAGCATGTTAAGAGACACAGCAAATGATGTCCCTTAAGTTGTCTTATGAGACATCATGTTAAGAGACACATCAAATGATGTCCCTTAAGTTGTCATATGAGACATCATGTTAAGAGACACAGCAAATGATGTCCCTTAAGTTGGATATGCTGACACTCTACTTTTTTGAATAATTAATAAAGTAATATGTAAGTGACATTTAGTGCGTCGTACAGGAGGGTGCTCGACTCGTTTATGTTCGCGAATAACTCGTTTATGTGCTCGTTAATATACTCGATTAAAACTCGTTTATATATTCGATTAACACTCTATGATATTCTTCTAAACTCGTTAATGAGCTCGATTAAAGTTCATTAATAGTAAATAATCACATTAATTTAAATTACTTTAATTACTCGTATAAAAATCGAACTCGGCTCGAAACTCGAACTGAGCTCGGGGCTCCTCCATTCAGCACACTTAGAAACCGTGAGTTACTATTTCATTTTGGGTCTTCACATATTTTAATCTTCCCCTTTTTATGTAGTTTTAATCTAGAAAATTTGTTGTGTTTGTAATATTCTAGATTCTCTATTTTTTTTCAGATTCCCACCAAAGCGTGTGTCACATTTACTTAAAAAATGTATTTAAAAGAGGCGTATCATTTTTTTTCCGATCAATGTTCAACGTTTATTAAAACGAGAACAAGAACAAGCTGCCCCCGAAGGGACAGAAGTCCTAGAAAGGGCACGACCAAACAGACAACTGTTCTGGTCGGACCGACCGCAGTGGCCGACACTACATACACGAGTTACGCACCGTCGTGCCCTTTGATACAAAGCAGGAGAGAAGCTCCTGAAACTAAAAAACTAATATTTTAAAACTCAGACCGATAGCCGACTGAGAAGAACAGCTCAGACCGGAAACCCGGCTGAGAGAAAACCTAAGCTAAACTAAGATAACCAAACTAAACTAATAATCAAAACCATCCACCGGCAAGCCTACCGGAGCTTCAAGACCGGACCGACCGAGCCCCCAACCGCCAAGCAGCCATCCGACCCCATCCGCAGCAAATCCAAACCCACCTGGACGACACCACCACCACTTCATCACACGACCGGCATCCACCGCCAACCAAAACCAACCACCAACAGACCAAAACGACAGAGACAACCAAGCCGACTTCCCCCATCCAACCGACCCAACCGCAGAACCGTCGCCCAGTCAAGCCGTCACCGCCAACACACCTCCAGCCGACCATCGTGCACCCGCAAACCCATCGACCGAGAGGAAAAGAAGAAGCACCGATCTGATCGAATCGCACCTTAGAAGCCATCCCACACCATCCCAAAGCATCGGCAAACAAAAGCGGTCCGCAATCGAAGCTGATAAAGAGGCGTATCATTTTAAAAGCCTAAATAAAAAGCCAAGTAAAAAAACAAAGCCCAAGTCTCCTCAGGGTTTCATCGCTTCACTTCCTTCCATTCGATGTCTTCTCCTCGCGCGGGGGAAAACTCTCCATCCTCCCTCCTTCGTTTTTCCTTTCGCCTCTCGTCGTGCATTCGTCTCTCGCCGTCACCATCACTCTCCTTCCTCACCACATCGTCCCAGAGACAGCGTTACCTTGCTCGCTGTGGTTTCGGATGAGAAAAGCGGTAAGTTTCGGGAGATGTCATGTGAGGAAATTGTGTGGATTTTAAAGGAGTTCGTGGTTGTGACTTTGTATTGGATTTTTGATTTTGTGGCAGGTCGGAGGGTGTGGAGGATTCCGAAGCGGAATGGGGAGAGTAAGAGTAGCGGAGGATTTGGAGATTTTCCGGATAGGTTGATTCAGCTCTTCCTCAATCAAAAATGATGGGAGCACAGCGTTGGATTATAAAGAGAAAGTTGATGAAAAGATCTCAGCGCCACGGACACGGATGTCTGTGATCCATTTCATTAGCCATTCCATCTATACTTTTTACTAATTTGATATGGAGGTAACTCTTTTTTCTTTGAGTCCTGTGATCCATTTCATTAGCTAGTCCCTCTACTTTTTACTAATTTGATATGGAGGTAACTCTTCTTTCTTTGACTCCTGCGTTCCATCTCATTGGATAGCCTTTTTGTAACTGTACAGTGCCGAGGTTGATCGTTCAATGATGGGTCCAGATGAAATCAATAATAATGGCTCCAGAAAAAGGTACTCAATTCTTACTCCTACTGTGAGTTTACTATGTACTGCACTCTGCTATAGCATATTATCTTTTTATACGAGCTACTAATAACTTTCTGTGACTGCAAGTGGTTATATGTTGAAGTAATATAACTTGATCTTCGATGCTCCAACTGGTTTTAATTTGTGCACCCATAGTTCCCTTGAGCTGAACTTGTGTTTTACAGGCCGATGTCTACATGTGTTTCTTCTGGTTCTAAAGCCTGCAAAGAGAAAATCCACAGGGATAAACTAAATGACAGGCATCCTCTCTTCTCTTTGTTTCTGCAAATGTACATGTAAGTGGCCATATAGGCTTATTTCGAAAGTGATTTTTCTGAAGGTTTATGGAGTTGGGATGCATACTTGTGTTGGGTTGTTGGGTTGTGGAACCTGATTAAATTAGTGGGCTAGTCCATAATTTTGGCAGTTAGGGTTTCTATTAATTTCCTAATTAGATAATTAGGGTTTAGATGTTACCCTATTTATACCCAACTTGATTTTTGTAATTGCATCCAACATCATAGTGAAGAAAACCCTGGCTTGGTAGTGCCCCCAGACGTAGTCACGGTGTAGTGACGAACTGGGTATCAAAGTTTGGTATCCTCGCATCGTTCCATTTGTTTTTCTCTCGGCATCGCTGCTTGCGCGATCCTAACAACTGGTATCAAGAGCTTGGGTTGTAGCAGTCATGCAGAGAGATGGAAAACATCCGGTGGAGAAATTCGATGGGTCGGATTTTGGGTTCTGGAAGATGCAGATTGAGGATTACCTGTATGGTAGTGAGTGGTACCTACCTGAAGACGGCAAGAGACCTGAGGGTATGAAGGACGGCGAGTGGGAGCTGTTCGACAGGAAGGCGATGAGCGCGGTTCATTTATCGTTGTCTAGAGATGAAGCATACCACACGGTCTGGGCAAAGGAGATGTTGGATCCGCGGACTGCGTTAAAGAAGAATTTGCTATCAGTTAGGTAGCTAGACGAAGATGGTTATGGTATAACCTTTAGCTGCAGGAGCTGGAGGATAGCAAAAGGAGCTAGGGTCATAGCTCAAGGAAAGAATGAAGGAACGTTGTGCAAGGTGAGGAACGTTCGGAACGGCATCGCAGGTTCAGGTGGGAGCAGTGATGCGGATTTGTGGCACTGTCGTTGTGGTCACATGAATCAGAAAGTTTCGCAGAGTAGAAAAACTTTGAAGAGGAAGAAGTTGAAGCTGTGCATTGCTTCAACGGGGCTCAAGACGTGAGCTGAAGGCTAGGCACTACCGCCTGCATGAGTTGTTCAGGACGAAGACAATTACGATTGGAATCAGTCTCCAGGTGAGAGATTGTTGGGTTGTGGAGCCTGATTAAATTAGTGGGCTAGTCCATAATTTTTGCAGTTAGGGTTTCTATTTCCTAATTAGATAATTAGGGTTTAGATGTTACCCTATTTATACCCTGCTTGATTATTGTAATTGTATCCAACATCATAGTGAAGAAAACCCTGGCTTGGTAGTGCCCCAGACGTAGTCACGGTGTAGTGACGAACTGGGTATCAAAGTTTGGTGTCCTCGCATCGTTCCTTTTGTTTTTCTCTCGGCATCGCTGCTTGCGCGATCCTAACAACTTGAACCTAGAAGGCCTCCCAAAGTGGACAAGGCTGTTATATTGAACGATGCAATTCATTGGGTGACTCAATTGCGAGAAGAAACCCATAAACTTAAGGAGAGTAATGAGAATCTTCAACATAAAGTTCAATTATCAACATAAAGTTGGCTGAGTCTGTTGGGAAGCACTTTGCATCCATCATGTTCTTCCAACTCGCGCATGAATGCAACGCTAAGACTGCTAGGAGCCTAAACATTGAGCTAAAGAGGTACTTGTCGCGACATGGGCATTTAGTAAGGCAAAAGGAATGGATTGAAGCTTCGCGCAACTACGGATTACCTGTTCCTAAGGATGATCACAATCGCAGTGGCGAAAGGGAGGATTCTAAGGACCAATCAAATCCAGAAGATGATTAAAATGTTATCAGTTGTTGTGTTGAGCAAAAGAGGTCAAATAGGTACTTGTTTGGTTGTAAAAAATTTCATTAGGTTCTGCAACTGCAACTTCAATACTTTATTGTTAGACTTAGACTTGTAAGTTTTTTTTTTGATTCATAAGTGGTCAAGACCACCAAAAACATCACAGAGTAACGCTAGAAACTCTACTCTGAAACACTGCTCTCTACGCGATAAGACACTAACACTAGAGGCTACAAAGACTTAGACTTGTAAGTTGAAGAAATGTATGCTTGTTGTTGTGTTTGAAAAATAAAATAAAATGGCAGGTTTCGCAAATTCTGTTTTGTTCTATTTTGTGAATCAGAATCTATCAAACAGTGTTGTACATGTTATTTATTCTATCGTATAATTATTTATTTCCTGGCACATAAGAAATAGTTTACGCGGCAGTAATCTCCCATACGAGACAGTATAAATACTGTCCCGTTAGATTAATCTTACCCGACATTGCTTCACTGTAACTGTTCGCATCTGACTTATGCGACTCGTCATATGAGACTTCGCGAATGTGACTGTGTGACAGACGCATAAACCTTATACGACTCTTTTTCCACTTAGCCTACTAAAATTCGAAAGTCGTATAATTTGCAATCTGGTGTAGTGTGATCGAGTCGATTAAGAGGAATAACGTTTGTTTGAAAGGTGGATTGGCGACTCCGATCGGTGGAGGTGTTAGTTCGTTGAATTTGCAGCCGAGGAAGGAGCTTGATTTGTATGCGTCGTTGGTCAACTGCTTCAATCTGCCTGGATTGCCGACCAGGCATGAGAATGTTGATAATGTTGTTATTAGGGAGAATACTGAAGGCGAGTATGCTGGATTGGAGCATGAGGTTGTTCCTGGTGTGGTGGAGAGTCTCGAGGTATAAGACTTTATTTTAACTGAAATAATATTAGAAATCTATGCGTTTTAGATTGATGATTTAGTGTTTTAGATTGATGATTTAGTGTATTAGATTGATGATATAGTGATTGATGAAGTTATAGTTAGTGTATTAGATTGATGATATAGTGATTGATGAAGTTATAGTTTTTATTAAGTTATAGTGAATGGAAGGAATGTGTGAAACTTTATAAGTGTTTGTGTTGTAGTTAGTTTTGGCTTTTTCGTTTGTGTTTTCACTGATGTGCAAGTTTGCTAGGTGATTACAAAGTTCTGTTGGAGCGTATAGCTAAGTATGCATTTGAGTATGCTTACTTGAACAACCGAAAGATGGTGACGGCAGTGCACAAAGCGAACATTATGAAGCTTGCAGATGGACTGTTCTTGGAATCGTGCAGGGAGATTGCGACCAAGTATCCTGGGATTAAGTACAATGAGATGATTGTGGATAACAACACCTGCAATGCAGCTTGTTTCAAGGCCTGAGCAGTTTGATGTCATGGTATGCTTTTGTTGGGCTTTTGGTTCTACTTCACTCTCGCAGTCTCACTCGTTCCTTTCGTCATTTCATAATTCACGAGATCCAAAGAAGTGGTTCCTCGGCCTGCCGGATCACCTGCGCCAGCACTACGCCGAGGGTCGGACCGTGAAAGTTCAGACGAGCCCTAACCACAAGCCGATCGATGTGTTTGCGATTTCCGTATTCCCAGTATCTTTTTGCAACATGCCATTAGGGTCAGTTTGATGCATTGATCAATAAAAGATGTAGCCTTTTTATTCAAGTTAAACCGAAATTTGTTATAAAATGTTTTTTTAAAAGCTACGCATTTTGATATCTTCACTTTTACGTAGTTTGTTGTCAAGCATCATGTATGAAGTTGTATATTTTCGTTTGAAGTGAAATGCTAGATTTTGTCTTTCTTGTTAAAATACGTAGCTTTCTAGTTAAAATACGTAGCTTTCTAGTTAAACTACGTAGCGTTCAAGTTAAGATACGTAGCTTTCCATTTAATATACGTAGCTTTAAGTTAAAATACAAGATTTCTCGTTAAAATATGATTTTGAAGCTATTGGATTTTAATTAAAATGATCAGCAGTTTGGAAACTTGTGAATGTTGTTTTTAAGCGATTCCTTGGAAGAGAGAACTAGGCACTATCTTTACTACAAATAGTATGATACGCAGTTTGATATAGTTAATTGATACGGATTATAATGCGTAGCAAATACATACAAAATTTGTAGCTGTCATGTTTTGGTGCTTAACGACTAAACTGCATAGCAATTACATACAAAACTCGTAGCAGTCATGTTTAGGTGCTTACCGACTAAAATGCGTAGCAATTACACACAAAATTCGTAGCATTCATGTTTTGGTGCTTTACGACTAAAATGCGTAGTAATTGCAAACAAAATTCGTAGCAGTCATGTTTAAGTGTTTTATGACTAAAATGCGTAACAATTACATACAAAATTCATAGCAATCATGTTTTGGTGCTTTGCGATTAAAATACGTAGCAATTACATACATAATTCGTAGCAATCAAGTTTTGGTGTTTTGCAAATGCGTAGCAATTACAAAACAAAATTCGTAGCAGTCATGTTTAGGTGCTTTACGACTAAAATGCGTAGCAATTACATACGAAATTCGTAGAAATCATGCAATTAGTAAATACATCATATACCCAAATGTGTTATGTAGCTGCTAAGGATGTTATAATAATTGATTAGCTAAATAATTATCATGATTCAAAACCCAGAAGCCAAGAAAGTCTCCCAGAAGATCTTGTTTCTTTGAGTTGATGTGTCGTCTTTTCGCTGACATATTGACCTCTCCTTCTTCCTCCTCCGCGTCTTCCTCCCAAGGCTGCTCCACGCTACAGCAATCTTGAAAAGCATACTCATCACAGCTTAGCTCAGTTTCATGATCTGGATCAGAAACCTAACCAGAGAAACCATTGCAACTTGATTGAGCATCATCATTGTCTTCTTCCACTTCAATCGACGCTGCTGCTACTGATATACTTGAATCCAGATACGCTTGTGACTCATCTGAGAATTCAATGAGGAAGAAAGACTCCACCGCCCTTAACCCTAACCGATCAAATCATCGCCCGCTGGAGCTGCGTTCAAGTCCAGTAGAAAATGGTCGCTAATCTTCGCAATCGCTTTGTCATCGGCGCCGGCAGTCGGGTGAAAGACGTCGTCCTCCAACGCCTTCGAAGAACTGATCCACCTCGTCGGCGCCGGCTGGAGGTTCGTTTTGATACAGATTGAATTTAGGGTTTTTTTTTACTAAAATACCTTAATACAAGTTATGATACAGATTATTAGTTTAATTTGTATTTAATTTGAATCATTGATTAAGTTAGATCTAGGGGTGAGATTATTTCTCATTTCTCATGTAAAAACCACTTCTCATGGGAATTGAACCCATAATATTTAACAAGGCAATTATCCCACACAAAAAAAACAAGGCACTTATCCAGCGTTTGTCTTCCCCGAAAATGAGATGTTAGTAGTTAAATAGATTTTGACTTTGGAATTATTGGCTGTTGATGAGGTCCTGTTGCAGCTCGGAAGAGGCACAATCTACTGATTGAGTTCCATATGGGGACGCGTATAACTTGGTCAGTCCTTGTTGAAATTGTCAAACCTTGATCCTCTCACACTACATCTTACTAGCTTATAATAACAAGGTTAATACATGTATATGTATGCATCGCATATACTTATAACGTAACACTTTATTATGACTATTTCATTAGCTTAAATCGATGGTTTTTTTTTGAAGAGGTACAACGATTCTATATATTTCAATACATATCATCTATTACATATATATTGCATCTCAGTCAGCTCCTGAAATCATTGATACATATATATCCGTCACTTGAAGCACAGGTCAGGTTTGACACCTTTTACCATGAATTCACCGCTCACATCTACCTTGTAATCTCTGATACATTTCTCGACATCTAAAGCATTGGCCACATCGACACCTTTACCATTGCAAGCACGTTGAACAACAACATCCACACGCGGAGCGTGGAAGAGGAAGGCATCCGTGAGGGATGAAGGAAGCATATCCACGTACTAGGCGGGACGAGGAAAGCATCCACGAGGTATGAAGGAAGCATCCACGCACTAGGCAGGACGAGAAAAGCATCCGCGAGGTATGAAGGAAGCATCCACGCACGAGGCGGGACAAGGAAAAAGAAGGATGAAAATTATAAGAACATTGGGTGACCCCAAAACTCGAACCTAGGGCATAAGGATCCAAACATCTCAGGATAGACTCTTTAATCAATAGGTCACCACCCCAATTGACACATAAATCGATGGTTAGATTCATAAGTTTCGTCGGTATATATTTTGAACAACATCGATGCGTTTTAGCACAATTGGTATATTTTGAATTCCGAAAATGCATCACATACAACTAAATTCACATCCATTAATTAGCCGGGATATTTATTCTTAATGTAAAAATATAATAATAAATTATCAACGAAATGCTACCCAATATATATATAATTTTCGATCGTGCAGATTTGAAGACAAATAAAACCCCTATACACATGAACCAATTTCGTTGAGAATTCTTGCTTTTATTTCATTTGTATTGACTTAGGTGGTAGGGAGACGTCAAGTAAAACTTGACTTTTTTTTTTAACAATGAATATTTAAAATATTTAAACTTGACTTGATATAATGAGTGATAAGGTTTTTTTTTTTTGGTAAGGACTTGATATAATGAGTGATAAGGTTGATTCAATAGGAACCTGTCCAAAAAATATGTGCTTCCAACAAATAAACTTATTTCTCAACACAAAATTATTGGACCAACCAAACACCAGTAGGTCGACCGGAGCCAGATCATCCAATAAACTTTTTATTTCTTTCAATTATTTTTAATTAACTACGACAAATTGAATAATCCATTTTGTGCAAATTGAATAGAATCTAATAATTAGTGGAGCATATTCCGTATTTCTGTTAATTAATGATATGCTATTTATGTGCAAGTAATGCATAATACTGACTTACCCAACAGGGTAGTAGTCTGTTGGTTGAGGTGTTGCTTGCAATGCCTCACGTCCCGGGATCGATTCCTGGTGACCACACTTTTTTCTTTTTTTCTTCCTTTTCCTTTCTTCTCCCTTTTTCTCGTCCCGCTCGCTCGTGGATGCTTCCTACATCCATCGTGGATGCTTTCCTCGCCCCGACTC
The DNA here is from genome assembly GCA_033675395.1 of Rhodiola chrysanthemifolia. Taxonomy (NCBI): domain Eukaryota; kingdom Viridiplantae; phylum Streptophyta; class Magnoliopsida; order Saxifragales; family Crassulaceae; genus Rhodiola; species Rhodiola chrysanthemifolia. Next base: position 40,300,516 of record CM066204.1, read on the forward strand.
GCCGATGATGCGGCCTGTGCTCCAAATGCTGAAGAATGTACCAATGATTCAGGGGTAGATATGCGCGGATCCATGGTGAAGATGACAGATCTAACATGTGCTTCAAGATGCGAATATATGTGCCAAATGTCTTCAGGATTCTGTCGAGTGATAAAACTTCAAAAAAAATCAATATATATAGGGGTGCGCTCGGTTGAGGACACGTGAATAGTGTGAGGACGTGAGGACACTCATTTTGAGCCACTCATTTTGATGTAGTGGCAGGAATAGTGCAGAAATGTGTTCACACTACTATTGATGGATTTTTGGTAGTGGGACACGTGGCGCGCCCACAAAGCACGGGGGTTAGATGTGTGGTGTGAGATGTGTCCCTACGTCCTCACACTATTCACATGTCCTCAACGGAGCGCTCCTCTATATATATATATAGGGGAGCACTCTAATGAGGCAGGGTTGTTAGAGTGAGATAGTGAGGCACGTTATGAGCCACTCATTATGATGATGTGGTGGTGAATAGTACAGGAATAGTTTTTTACTTTTTGCTTTTGATGGATTTTGGTAGTGGGACACGTGTCGTAAAGAGATGAGTTTGATGCAGTTGATGAATGGATGAGATCGTGCATCACTGCCTCACACTCAGGGGGTGCCTCATTTGAACGCTCCTCTATATATATATGTACTATGCATTGAAATGTTATGAATCGTTGTATTGTACCCCTTCATAAAAAAATGCACAATACTGACTTAGTCTTTTTTTATAATGGGTTCTTACATCTCATACATAACAATTATCATACGAATACATCTTATACATATTGCATGAGAACTTATGAATACTAGACTTTTTGAGCACATGCCACGCGCGGCACCAACCCGGATATAATACTTGAATTGCGTCCATTGAAACACATGAGCATACACATCCAAATGGAAGGAATAGACGAGGCAGCAACACTTACATGCAGACCACAACACTTCCATGAGAGACGAATAACACATACGCAATGGAGGAACAACTCGTCCGCGATGAGGCGGGACGAAAACACATCCACGAGGGGTAGATAACACTCCTACACAAAAGTGAGGAGATATATGTTAATCGGGGGAACCGAACTTTCACCTCTTGACAAGTCCTCGACCAAATCCCCTTTCACCATATTACTGAAGTTGACACTTGAAATTACAAGTTTGAATAAGGCAACATGGTACAATATAATATAGCGTAAATAGTTACATCTTGGTCGACTACGTACATAGATAAAGAGTTCACGCGAAATTACTTCAACTTTAATACCATTGATTTTATATACAAATAATTTACAAACTTAAATTTGGTTGAACTTCTTGTCTTGTAATGACAAGTCAAATGTTCAAACCCCACCGGTACGGTGGCATATTATTATTCTAATTATTGAAAGTGTGATTAGTCCCATTTTCGATGTGGACTTGTGATTAATCTCGTTTATGTGTGAATTTGTTATTCGTACTTTGTGGACTTGAGTTGCATCTTGCAAGTTATTTGATTGCTTGAGTCGTGGATTGCATTCCGAATGATGGAGTTTAGAGTTGCCTTGAGTGGTGATACATGGTGCCGAAGAATAAGAGGACATATAGGTAGAGATGTCTGATGAGACTTGCGCTTGAGTGGTGGATATATGATGCCGAGAGACTTGGATGGATAGATGTGTCCGACGAGACCCGCGCTTCAATTGCTAGAAAATTGTACTATATTACAGCTATAAGTAGACCCGGCAAAATTATCCATCAACCGTTATTCGTCCGATAACCATCCGCGAAAATCCATCCGTTATCTATCCATTTAGTTAATGGATTGAATTAATCCATATCCATTAACAATCCATTAGTAAACGGATTACATGGTTTGATCCATTAATCCATTAGTGATCCGTTAATGATTCGTTAATTAATGAAATATCTATTTTTTTTCTAAAAAAAACTCCTCCCTCCTCCAAACATATACTATGTGCAGTGCGAAAATCGCACTGTACGCTCTTCCGTCGACTTGGTCGCATCAAGCCATAGCGACTCTCCCTTTCGGTACAAGAATTCAAACCAGTCAAGGTCCAATTAGCCGGACCATCTGCACCAACCCTCGGAGACAAATGGCGTCGAAGTATATGCAGTGGTTCATGGATCCGAACAAGAACTTCCTTGCGGCAATGCATAACAAGGTTCTGTCCAGTCAAATGGATTTATCCATCAATCCGTCAATCGTTAGTGATCCATCTGTTTAATTCATTAACACTAATGGATTTTAACGGATTGGATCCGTTTAATCCGCTAACCGTTTCATCCATCCATTAACCCATCCGTCCGTCCATTTTGCCACCTCTAGCTATGAGCTTAGATGATCTTGTATAATCAATTGTATCCATCAATCAAAAAAACAAATTTAAATAATTGCCTCTGAAAATAATTGAGTTTTAAATTATTAATGAACTCCAAACAAATTGGTGAACTTCGTTAGACTTGCGTTGGGATCCTAATGTGAATATTAGGATATGTGTATGATATCACACGGGGCGCGCTCCCTTGAAACAGGGGGTAGAATGAGGTAGTGAGGCACGTTGTGAGCCACTCATTTAGATGATGTGACAGAGAATAGTTATTTGATGTTTGCTTTTTGCTTTTTGGTAGTGGGACACGTGTCATGAGGAGATGAGTTTGACGGCTGAGACGAGTGGTTGAGATGGTGTCTCAGTGCCTCATTCTAATTTGACTGTCTCATTTGAGCGATCCTCTGATATCACACTCTATATCTTAAATATTAAAGTGATCTTTTATGTAGGCTTTGAAGTATAATTGAATTTATGATTATGAAAATTGTATAATGTGTAGATACTGATTTAGATAATTATACACTTCTTTCAAGGGGAATGATAAGTAGATAAGTTTTCCTTGTGATTATTCAACTCATTTGCTTGATTAACAAGAATAAGTTTTACGATTCGGGAATTTTAATTTTGAAAATTCGTTCTACGTACAACCTTAAAATGAAAAAGTACCTGTAAACTATAATGCATAGATTACAGAGGACATGACATATTTTTTTTTTTCTCTTTAAAAGCTCATATATAATGGCAGATAAATAGTTTTGAATATTACTTCACAGAATGATATGATTTTCTCTTCTATTTTTACAAAACAACAAGAGCCACTATAGGAACTTGAACACAAAGAACAAAAAAAATTCTGTCACGGTTCCAACCTCAAAGCCTAATAAGAATAGGACTTCGATATACGCTGTGTTGTTTGATAGAGTTGAAAAAAATTGTATTCAACTTTATTTAATTATATTTAATTTTACTAAACTTAATTTTACTTTATTTAAATATACTAAACTTTATTTTACTTTACTAAACTTAAAAAAAGTAATTTTTTTGAATAAATGTGTTTAATTTAAGTTTTAATCATGTTGAACTACAAAATTGAAAACTGAAAATTTTTTATTTAACTTTACTGAACTAAAAACATGAAATTAAAGCTCTACAGAACAGAAGAATATGCGTCCGATGCTTGTTACGTGTTCGAGAAAGGTTTTGATAATTAACATGAAGGCGACGCTGATTTTTAGAAAATTGATTACTTTAAAATTAATTTCACATATTTATAAATGAATATTTAAACACGTCAATCGTCTTTTGATGCGCTAGCCAGGTTCGACACCTTTATTATGCATGGATCCGCACATTCACCCCAAATCACCGGCACATTCATCGATACTTGGAGCTCAGGCCACCTTGTACACCTTTACCGTTGCAAGACTCGGCACGTTCATCTGGACAGCCATCACCTCCACGAAGGAGAAAGTATCACGCACGAGGCGTGCAGAGAAAAACATCCACGCGCAAGGTGGGGCGAGAAAGAAAAAGAGGAAAAAGATTAGAGAAAATTGGTGGCCCCAGGACTCGAACCCAGGGCATAAGGATTCAACCATCTTAGTGTGTACTCCTTAACCAACAAGGCACCACTCCTGTGCAGCGAAGATCAATTTATATATATGTACTAGATGATTTCGGATCCTATCAAGATGTCTTGCTAAAGCCGCAGAGATCAATATATATATAGAGGAGCGGATCAAATTTGAACCGTCATTGACTTGAGAACCTGCGAACCGACGAACTTTAGGCCCTCCTGCATGGACTTTGGTAGTTCGTCGCGAACTTTAGCCTAAAAGATAGTTCGCCCCAAACTTTAGCCTAAAAATCTCGGTTCATGGAAAAGCGCCTAAAATTCATTGAAAAGAGCCTAAAGTTTGTTGGTTCGCATGTCGCAAGTAAATGGTGGTTCGCACCCGATCCGAACCCTATATATATGTACTAGGTGATAAGATGTCATTGCATTGTAATGTTTTGAATTTGTGTACCCACTCATTATAAAAAAGCACGTCAACCGCCATAATGAATCGAAATCCGTTAAGAGCCTATTAATAAACAGAGAGCGGGTTAAATGAGTTAACCCTGTTTGATCCGGTATATAAAATAGTATTTAAAAAATAGAAGAGAACTAATATAAGCGTGAAATAATCATCTCACTTAGACATTGACTAGGCTTTGAAGTAGTAAACACTAATGAAGAGGAGTTGACTCATTCTTCCACTATAGTCAATATTTGAGTGGACCAACACAAACACGCATATTCTCGAAAAAAATTCGAATTTATGCAAAATCAAATTTTCATTTCCAATTCTGGCCAAACTCCAAATTCTTTTTCCAAAATTGTCACTTTCCTTTAGGCGCTATTGTCAATGTCGCTTAATGCATAAGCGTTGTTGTCAACCGCGTCCATTTTGGATCGATATAATGCTGAGTAAGTATGTTGACCTGACATATATAATTGGACGATGTCCGCCATAATTAAAAGGTACTATCTGAATTTAAAACTAACCGAGGTCTCCCAATCTTCGTAGACTGATGAGTGGGTTGCTTATATAGTAGCGTGGTATCAATGAGCCCCGGATCTTCTAGATGGGATAAATCCGGTAGCAATGTGTCATCTCCATCTGAAGGGCGCTGTTGGAGATGACACATCATGCATGGCTTCAGAACGCGAACGTCGTGGCATAACTGTAACATAATATTTCAAAATGCATAAGTAACACATAAGAATGATAATGAAGTGCATACGAAGGTAACACATAACCATTGGCGTCGCTTGGCAAACCAACCATTGGCTTGCTTGAATGTGAAGTGAACGATATCAGATATAGGCAAATCATGGCAAGCCATAAGGACATAATTAAACGATTCGGACTGGTTAGTGGTCATGGACCCCCATCTTCTACCGCCACTATCATAAGCCAAAAATGGACTCAACATTATATCGATCCAAAATGGACACTAGGCATAAAACGTTGTTGGCCACAACGCTTTAAGTCTTAGGCGCCGTTGTCAACAACGCCTAAGAGAAAGTGATCATTTTGGAAAATGAATTTGGAGTTTGACCAGAATTAGGACAATTTATGCAAATTTGTTCTTGCTTAGTTATTAAGTAGATTTTGTAAAACAAAATTGTTCAAAATTGTTATTATTAATCACCATAAAAAAATTGTTATTATTAATATATTATTGTTTGCGTTTGAGGCTAAATTTATCAATTTCAAATAATTTATGATGTAGTTTTGGAATTAGTACACTTATGGAGAGACAAACTACATGATTATTTTTAAAGTTTGAATGGTCATTAGTTTTTGTTTAAACTCATATTTTTTTTATGGGTGCTACAGTTAGGGGTTAGTATCCGTTAGAAATGAGGACTTGAACCCTTGCCACTTTGGGCGCAGGGGGAATATGCCTCCACTGGGCACTTTCCACTTTGCCTCTTGTTTAAACTCATTTGAGTTTAACTGATTTGAGAACAGAGTAATAGTTGAGTCGGTAAATCTAATCAAGGGGTAAGGGGTTCAATTTCCCCGAATATGCATATCTTCCAAATGTGATTAAGTTGCTTATACTACATGTGTTAGATGCCACATCCTAGAAATGTTTATTTCAAAAAAAAGAAAAAGATATAACTCTTGATTTAAATAGATCAGAATTAATTCTTGATTTATCTTAGAATATACAGGGAGTATTTATTTTTTGAGGGAATACAACGGAGTATTTTATTTTGTGAAAACTTGAAAGAAAAAGGATCCGAGATGCAAAAGACATATATTTGTAAAAAAATATAGACCAATCACAACCCTTGATTTTGTCTTTTGGACGGATGCGATTGAATCCGTATTAAATCTCGTTTATGGTTAATTTCTCGGTGACGAATTATAAATTATTCGTGACGAACTATGTCGTACTTTTGGTTTCTCGGCGACGAATTATAATCCAGTTACTACGAACTTTGCATTTTGCACCAAAAATATGTTTTGTACCCAATCATTACTCGAACTTGATAATCATAAAACTGTGTAATTATTGGAATATAATAATTATATATAAAAATAGTGATGTATTTTCAAAACTAATTTTTTATTATGGGTTTATATCTCGAAATTAAAAATTTCTTTAACATGCTTAAAGTTCATCAATTTATATTGAAATCGAAAATTCAAGTGGTTCAATATATTTTATTTAAATGTGAAAGTAGATTTCTTTTTTTTTGTTGATGGAACCATGCATTCATTCAACGAAAAAAGCCAGAAAGGCTTACAGACAGATGTCCCAGAGGGACACGCCTACAAAGCAAAAGGGTACGACAAGACTAGCTAAACAGCCTGGCCGACCGACCTCGGTGGTCGACTCTAAGGGACCCAGGCCCCACATACGTACACTCGTACCCTTTTGAAAAGTAACAGGAGATAACCTCCTGAAACTAAAAGCTCAGACCGATAAACGGCTGAGGAAAAGCTCAGACCGGAGACCCGACTGAGACAACTAAACTAACCAAACTAACCTAAGGAAAACTAACCTAATCTAAGCTAACCAACCCGGTACAACCCAGCAAAAGAGTCGAATACAACAACACAGCAAACAAACCGCCGGTGAAAGTAGATTTCAAAAGAAAGCGAAAGACAAAATTTATTTGCGTATAAAGAGTGTTAATGGGGTTAATCATCAACTAGTCCGACCAACAATATGTATTGCGTGTTTGTAAGGTCGGATTAACTTTTTGATATATATTGTCATGACTTGTGAGTCCATATGATAGTTTACCAATCGCATACATTCTGTCTTTATAGTCCAATCTAGCCCGTGTGACAAATTGTCAACTAATCATTTTTTGCTAAGTTAGTAAGAAATGCAATACAATAATTGTTCCTTTCTTTTATATCTATTCTAGTTGATAGCGCACGTTAAATAAATTTAATTTTATGTTTTGAGTAACAAAATTGAGATCAGGGAAGTTTCACTGACATGCCCAATTTTTTTTTTGATAATGGGGTATAACAACTCGAATATTATAATGCATATGACGCCTTATTACTTAGTACATATATATTGATAGCAAGACATCTCGATCGGATCCGAAATCATCAAGTACATTTCTCCACTTCTGTAGCGCTCACTAGGTTCGGCAACCTTACCATGCATGGATCCGCACATCTACCCAAAATCATCATCGGTACATTCTTTGACACTTGGGCACCTTTACCGTTGCAAGACACGACACGTCCATCTTGACGGCCGGATGAAGCATCAACGAGAGATGTAGGAAGTATCACGCGCGAGACGTGAAGAGGAAAGCATCCACGAGGGATATAGGAAGCATCCACGCGCGAGGCGGGACGAGAAAGTCATCCACGAAGGATGTAGGAAACATCCACACGCGAGGTGAGACGAGGAAGAGGGAAATGAAAAAGATTTAGACAATCTCACAAAATAATAAGACCACCTCTTATATAGCAGTGTTTTATAAAAGAAACAAATTTCAACATTCATAAAAGAAATAGTTTTTTGTCCCGCCAACGCGTGAACGCATTGTTCCCCCTCATGGAGGTGTTCTTCGTCCCGCATCGGCGTGTACGTGTTTGTTTCTCCTTTGCGGAGGTATTGTCCGTCCCTTGTGGACGTATTGTACCCTTCAAATCCACATGTGTCGCTTGCTTGATGCGTGGAGGTTTGTATTCGATCATGTGGTTTTCAAGATAGAGGTGTCTTATGGCCTGTACTTTAGTGTGGAATATTCAAATATCAATTCGGGTTGGTGCTTTTCGTGGCTTTTCTCCAAAGTTTAGTGATTGTACCCAAGTGAAAAAGTGTTCATGAAATATATACAAAATGTATTCGTGTAGTACTTGATTTGTTGAGATAATGTAATCCCAATAAAAAACATTCATAAATGAAATTGATGATTAATTCGTGAAACAAAAGACGAAAATCAATAAGAGATCTCATGAATAAACTTTCTTTTCGCCTTGTATTGTAGGTTGAGTTTCGAAAATGTTGTTTAGATGGAATTTCTATATTTCGTTGTTTTTAAAGAGATCGGTTCTCAAATAAGGCAATAAGGATGTGACCTAATGGTTGAATTTTTATCTTGCATCCACAAGGTGACGGGTTCAAGGCCCACTTATGCCATTTTTCTCCCACAATTTATGTGGGGTTGCTAGTTTCACTTATGGTGTGAACGTGTTCCTCATCTCTCGCGGATGTTTTCATTTACCAGTCTACTTATGGTGTGAACCTCTTCCTCCACCTCTGGTGCTGCAATGACCTTACCATAGTGGTATATGTCAAATCGTGGATTAAAAGTGTCAGATGATCCTTCTGTGTGGTCTGTGCTGACCTAAAAAGGCATGTACCCAAAACATGGTATATATGTGATATTTTTATCCGTTGGATGTCAATCCATAATACAAAAAACCAGTTCTCAAATTGAAAACAGGATAAAATGTGGGCTCTCTCTCTTTCTACTCTGTTCCAGAACACTCCAGAGCAAAAGCTTCCGCTGATTTCAGATCTACCGCCGGCAGGGACTGGGGCTCGGTCTTGAGTTCTTTTTGGTTGGCGTCGTCATGCGGATGTGGCTGGCGTGAGGGCTGGCGGTCGGATGCCTTCTTCCCCTTTGGTTTTCCTCTAGCGTTTGGGTGGTGGTCGGCGTCTGGATGGGTGGTCGCTGTGCTGTGCGCTGGTGAGGTGGTTGGCGTCGGCTGCCGGGGAGGGTTGGATTGCTGGCGGATCTAAAGTGGCTGAAGGAGGTGTTTGCTGGTACTCGACGGTGGCGATTGGTTTTGGGCGACGTGGACTCGACTGGTTGCTCTTTGTCTCATGCCGGTGTTTGTTTTGTTTTGATGTTTATTTTTTCGTTTTAGATGTAGGTTAGGTTTAGTTTTAGCTTAGTTTTCTCTCAGCCGGGTTTCCGGTCTGAGTTGTTTAACTCAGTCGTTTGAGGGTCTGAGCTGTTCTAGTATTTTAGTTTTTAGTTCAGGAGCTTGTCTCCTGCCTTGTATTCGAAGGGCATGACGGTGCGTATTTCGTATATGTAGTGTCAGCCGCTGCGGTCGGTCTGACCAGAACAGTCTTCTGTTTGGTCATGCCCTTGCTAGGACTTCTGGCTCTTCGGGACAGTTTGTTCTTGTTTTAATAAAAAATTGAACTTTGATCGAAAAAAAAAAAAAATTGAAAACAGGATAAAATCTAATGTAAACTGAAATTCAAAAACAAGATCAAAAAAAATAAAAAAAAACAAGATCAAAAAAAATTTGTTACATCATTGCATTATTTTATACCAAAATTGAAGGCTATAAATAAAATTTCTAAACTGGGAATCAGAGGTACACAAAATCGGATTTCTTCTCTTTGTCGTCCCAAACTCCAAATCCTTCCAGGAGAAGGACGACCAGGAAGATAACCAAAAAAACAAAATACAAAATTCTATATAACATCTCAACCCCAGCTCCCAAATCAATTCAATAGGTCATTAGCCGAATCGGGTCGGTGCGAATTCGCAGTAGAGCTTCGGATTTTGCTCGACTTTCTCCGGTTGGTTTTGCCTGAGAAGGTGAAGTTGGTTGACTGAAAAAGATAGCGACTTGCATTCATTGCTTACGAGGGTGTGATTGTGGAATGATGCTGGGCGATTACAGTTCGAAGAAGAGTGATGATTTGTGCGACGACGTTTGTGGTCAGGTATGTATGATGAGAGGGAGATGGAAAAGATTGAAACTTTGAGGATTTTGTGCCTGGGTTTTTTCGTGGGTTGTCATAATTTGTTCTTCTGGATTTATTGGATGCTGATATTGTGTTTGATGGTGCTTTCTGAAAACCCCTTTTAATACTAACATGTGAATATGATAGAAGGGTTTTAATTTTTGTATTTGATTTATCTTAAAATCTGGTACCTGGTTTTCTGAGTTTGAATTTGTTGGATAGATGATTTTCGAAAGATGGTGAATTTGATTGCATCATAGTCATAGCATTCTTTCAGAGATTGCGATTCTTGTGTTCTTAAGAGCAATACATTGATGAGGATGTGATTGGTGTTTCCAAAGAATATAGCCGCTAATTTGTGGGTGTGAGTAGTTTGTTGAGTAGTCGATTGCATGCTTTCGGTCAAGGAAAGCAATGGTTGTGGTTGTTGTGTGTGCTGTTCAAGATGATTTTTTGATTTCAGGAAGAAGTAATTTTGTTATAATTTGAGCTTATATAATTTTTTTGATGTTGTGCAGGGAAGTCGAGTGAGATCCAGCATATCTAGAGTGCGGTGTATACTCCGGGGGTACGATATGAAGACGTGGATAACTTTCCTGGTTATAATTCCATTGCTTACGTTGGGGATATATTTGCATTATCAGAAGATCACCTATTTTTTAAGGCCGATTTGGGAATCACCGCCGAAGCCTTTCAATATAGTGCCGCATTACTATCAGGAAAACGTGACTATGGAGAATCTGTGCAGACTTCACGGATGGGGTGTGCGTGAATCGCCTAGACGTGTTTTTGACGCCGTGGTGTTTAATAATGAAGTGGAGATGCTTTCAGTTCGGTGGCAAGAATTGTCTCCTTATGTAGATGAGTTTGTGTTGCTTGAGTCAAATTCAACCTTCACCGGCTTGCCCAAACCGTTAATATTTGAGGGCAACAAGGAGAAGTTCAAGTTCGTTAAGTCGAGGCTGACTTATGGGAAGCTTGGTGGGAGGTTTAAGAAAGGTGAAAACCCGTTTGTTGAAGAGGCTTATCAAAGAGTAGCACTGGATCAGCTTTTGAAAGTTGCAGGCATAAAAGACGATGACTTGTTGATAATGTCAGATGTTGACGAGATCCCCAGTGGCCACACAGTCAATCTGTTGAGATGGTGCGATGACATTCCCCCAGTTCTCCATCTTCAGCTTAGAAATTACTTGTATTCGTACGAGTTTTATCAAGACAGTAGCAGCTGGAGAGCTTCTATTCACCGGTATTTAAAAGGCAAGACGAGATACGCTCACTACCGTCAGTCTGACCTTCTGTTGGCCGATTCAGGGTGGCATTGTAGCTTTTGCTTCCGCCGTATCAGCGAGTTCATATTCAAAATGAAAGCCTACAGCCACAGTGACCGCATAAGGTTTCCCCATTTCCTGAACCCGAAACGAATTCAAGACGTTATTTGCCAGGGCGCTGACTTATTCGACATGTTACCTGAAGAGTACACTTTTAGGGAGCTAATAGGAAAAATGGGCAATATTCCCCATTCATACTCAGCAGTTCATCTTCCTGCATACTTACTGAACAACGCCGAGGAGTATAAATACCTCTTGCCTGGAAACTGCGTACGAGAAAGCGAGGGACTCAACTAATTTCAACGTCGAATATATTTCTGTAAAAGGTCAGAGAGCCAGATTGCTGCTTCTCCGAAAATCTCATTCGTTATTTTTTTCTGAGCTGGATGCAGATTAGGCCTCTTATATATCTTTTCTTGTTCCTGTCTTCCGGTACTAAACATTTTCCCAGATGCGGAGCTTTACCCCGGATCTCATGTTTCAGTTTGAATACTCTGCTCATGTTGGATGTCTCTCAGAAACTGGCTCCCTCTTGTACAATCAATGTTTTTTTTTTTTTGACAAACTCTTGTACAATCAATGTTAACAATGGTTTATAGAAATTTTGCTATTTTACATTCTCATTTTTTTCGTTACGATTTCTATCGATTCGGTAAAAAGAAAATGAAATAAAAATAAGTTGGAAAATTATTCTTCTGTAGAAAAACATAAACAAACTGCTGAAATATTTAATTTTGTTTTATAAATCGTCATATTATCCGGAATTTTGTTTTCATCACTTCAAAATATCACCATGCCTCCTGCCACTTTTGTTTATCAGGAGAGGTTTTCAGGTCCTAACAATCCACAACAAAATTTCTACAAGGCTTAGACTTTTTGTATCCACTGGACTTATAATCTCACCAATTCCTGAAAAGGTGATGCAGATGAGAATATAGAGAATGACAAATTCCTCTCTGAACTTTTACGCATAACGAAAATTAAGGTGCCAGAGAATTCTCATAGTTAACAAAAAAACTACTTTCTTTTGTGTTGGTTAGAAAAAAGTCAGGGAAATTCTCATCCATTCTCTATTAGACGCACATAATTTTAATAACGAAATATCAAGTATGGCGTTACGTAGTAGCAGGGGCGGATCCAGGAATTTTTCGGACCAGGGGCAAGATAAATATTTCGGACCGGGGGCAGATTTAGTAATTTATTTTCATACTAGAGGGGCAAGATGTAAAAATCATTCAAAAATACACTGCATTAGCCTACTATTCAAGAAAAATCGGAAAAACGACCCGGGGCAGCTGCCTCTCCTCTACTCCATGTTCATCCGCCCCTGCGTAGTAGTATTAGATTTTATGGCATGTAGTTTGGCAAAACTCTGTGTAGTTGTTTAAGCTATTGTATAAGGAAGAGTTCAAGGTCATAGAGAGACAACCGACGTGGAACAACAATGGAGCAACAGACGTTTTCTAATCCATATTAGGCAAGTCGGTGCTGTTGAACATTGAAGATATGATGCAGATATTGTTGGCGGTTAACGCAAATATATGATGCATATCAAGAAGTCGATTGAGAGAGTTTAGGAAATACTTGCGCTTGAAGATTACTTAGAGAAGAAGATAATCGAAGAGTTTCTTAAACGAGTTGAAGATATATTGAAGATTATCTACAACAAGATTGCGCAAGGATTTAGGAATGATTCCTAAAAGATTTAGCAAAGATTTCCTAAAGAGATAGGCGGTTGAAGATAGGAAATCTTATTCGTTTAGGATTTCTACCGCAACATATTATGAGGGCTGAGGCATTCGTTTCTCTCAGCACTCACGGAGATATTATTTACTCATATACACTGAAAGGAGGTGGAGGCAAACGACCGGCGATATTATCATTCCGATAAGATCACGACGCTCGGAATCAGTCTGTTCTAGTGCTCGGCACACTGATCGTAGAATAACTTGACGATACACGCACTGTTACTGTTGCTGCGCATTCTGCGGAAGGCGCTGATCTTCGTGGAGGATGATCTGGTGGAATTGGAGGAGAGGCTCTGATATAGGGGGAGCCTAGTTAGCAATTACTAGAGTGTTAGAGGCTCCGACAGTTTAAGAGGGATTCTGTAAACGTAAGCTCCTTTACTCTAAACTCAACATTAGTGAATTGCTTTCCACCGGGCTAAGGAGACAGCCCCCAAACGTAGGCTCGTTAACGCCGAACTGGGTAACAATATTGCGTGTCTTTATTTTCCGCACTGCACTTAAGTTATTAGCTTAATATTCTGTAATTTGTTCTGGTTCCTGTTCGATATTCATCCAGAACAACATCTCAACATACACGGGAAGATTTCAATTGGTATCAGAGCAAACACTCAACACACTGAGTGAGATCCGAGCTTTTGAGATGGATTTAAGAGAAGGACAGAATATTTCACGCCCACCGCTGCTGGAAGGAAACAAATATGGATATTAGAGGGTAAGAATGAAGGCGTTCCTGAAGTCGCAGGATGAATCGGTCTAGAAAGCTGTTGAACAACGGTGGACACATCCAGTGACTGTTGGAGAACGAGGCAAAGTTGTTCTAGTCGCAGAAGGAAGATGGACTGAGGCGCAGAAGAATGCTGAAGCCGCGAACTCCAAGGCAATGATCGCTATATTCTCAGCAGTTGATGGGAAGAATTTCAAGAAGATATCTACTTGTGAAATTGCGAAGAAGGCTTGAGACATATTGCAAATGGCTCATAAAGGTACGAAAAAGGTCAAAATATCCAGAATGAAGATGGTCACATCAAAATTCGAAAGTCTAAGGATGAAGGAGGACGAGACCATAGCTGACTTCAACACAAGGGTACTTGACATCTCTAATGAATCGTTTGCACTTGGAGAACCCATGAGCGAAGAGAAGCTGGTGAGAAAAGTGCTAAGATCACTATCGAAGCAATATGCCATGAAGGCTCTCGCAGTCAAGGAGGCACAGGATGTGACAACTATGAGGCTGGATGAACTGGTGGGATCACTGCAGACTCATAAGATGGAGATGAATGAAGAGGAACAACACGTGAAAGGAAAGAGTGTTGGCCTGAAATCTGAAGTTACTGATGTTCAGGACAAAGAAGGGGAGATGTCTGAAGAACAGTATGCAATGCTGGAAAAGAACTTCGGAAAGTTTATGAGAAGACAGTACAAGAAAGGGTCCGATCCAGGTCAGCCATATAGCTCAAGATTCTAGAAGGATAGAAAATTTCAAAAGAGAAATATATCTAGAGACTTCAACCATGACAACAAAGGCAAGGGGATCCAATGCAGAGAATGCGAAGACTATGAACATATTCAGGCAGAATGTGTTAACACACGCAAAAAGAAGAATGCATATGCTGTCAACTGGAGTGACAATGAATCTGATGATGAGAAATAGGAAGGTGAGTCCAATAATTTTGTGGCCCTTGCCGTCTATGTCAACCAGGAAGGAGAAAGAAGTAAAGGAGTGGAGTCAAAGTCATCCTTTGACGATCCTCATAGTACTCAAGCTGCAGTGATGATGAAGAAATCACTAAATTAATAATGTATTGCTAACAAGTACAATGAGTTATTCCAGTAGTGGCTGAATGAGGTTGAGCGGAACAAAAACTCCGATGCAACCTGGCGGATCTGAAAGAAGAAAAAGAAAAGCAATGAGAAGAAGCTGCTGTCTTAGTAGCTTAGAAGGTGGGACATCAACAAATAATCACTGATCTTAAAGCCCAGATGATTGAAGTAAAAGATGAACGAGCTGAACTTTTTACACAGAAGGTCGAGCTACTGGCAGTTGTGTCATCACTGAAGATTCAGATTGAAAGAAGCCAAGGCGAACATCCAGGAATCATTGATGATCTAAAGAAGAAGAATGCTGCTATAAGACGAGGAGAGGTAATTCTTCTTAATACTGTGGATGCCTTGAAATGTGAGATTGAGACAGATAAACTTGTTCATGAGGAGACATTGGAAGAGCTGAAAAACCTTAAGAAGTCTGTCAAGTTGCTCAACTTTGAAATAAAAAATCTAGACCCTATTCTAGGAGCTCAAAGGATGGGTGGCAGTAACAAAGGACTAGGGTTCACTGGTGCATCTGGCTCTGAAAAGATAACTTTTGTAAAAGTTGAGCCACGATCTTACAATGTACCAGCTGAGCATCACTAGCGAAAGAAGAACAACATGGTATCCCCCAAGAAGGCAAGACAGACGAAGGTGCTTTCACTGCAACCGAGTGGGACACATCAAACCAAGATGTCAGGAATTCCACAAGTTTCTCAGAAAGATGGATCAAGTGCGGGTTAAGCAAGTCTGGAGAGTTAAGCAACGGAGTGAGGTATGCCATGTTGCTTTCAGTTCCACTAGTCATCTGAAGTAGGAAAGATGGTACTTCGACAGTGGTTGTTCTAGACACATGACTGGCAATCCTGAGTTTCTGACCAATGTAGAGAAGTTCAAAGGGAAGTCAAATGTGATGTTCGGAGATGGAGTAGAAGGCAGAGTGATTGGAAGAGGAACTCTGAATGTTCAACGCTTACCCAGATTGAACGAAGTATTTCTTGTCAAAGGATTACAGGCGAATCTAATCAGCATAAGCCAGTTGTATGACAGAGAGTATCATGTCTAGTTCACGCATCATGTCCAGAGAGCATCAACGGATGGGACATCTGAATCTAAGGACACTAAAGAAGGTTGCCACTGATGGTCTAGTCCGTGGTATCCCTAAAGTACAAGGGGACCTGAGTATTATCTGCGGAGATTGCCAGATTAGAAAGCAGATCAAAGTCCCTCACAAAGGCACCACTCAGATCAACACGAGGAGACCCCTGAAGTTGTTACACGTAGATCTGATGGGGCCTATGCAAGTGGAAAGCTATTCTGGAAAGAGGTACATGCTAGTATGTGTTGATGATTTCTCACTCTTCACCTGGTCAAGTTTTTTGCGAGAAAAATCAGACGCGGTTCAAGCATTTGTTCAACTATGCACACAGCTGGAGCGAGAAAGAGAAGATAAAGGCGAGCTTATTGTGGGAGTTCGGAGTGATCATGGAAAGGAGTTCGAGAACACTGATCTTGCTGACTTCTGCACACAAAAGGGGATTGCTCAACAGTTCTCATCTCCAATCATCCCTCAGCAGAATGGAGTTGTCGAGAGAAAGAATCGAACCATTCAGGAGATGACCCGAGTGATGCTTCATGCGAAGAAAGTGCCCTTGAAGTTCTGGGTTGAAGCCATGAACACAGCCTGCTATGTCTATAACAGAGTGACGATTCGGTCCGGCACGGAGAAGGCGTGCTATGAGTTGTGGAAAGGTAAGAAGCCGACGGTGAAGTACTTTCATATCTTTGGAAGTCAATGCTAAATCCTCGGAGACCGGGAGTATCTACAGAGGCTGGGACCCTAAAAGTGATGAAAGAATCTTTCTGGGCTACTCTACTAGCAGCCGCGCTTACCGAGTCTACACTAAGCGCACTGGAGTCATTATGGAATCTATCAATGTTATCATGAAAGATGTTATGACAGATGCCCCTGAGACAAATACGGTGGATGATGATGATGTTGCAGCTCACACGGAACATCATGTTACTCCAAATCCAGAAGTTGTCCCGGATAGGGCTGCAAATGAGTCGAGCCTCAGTATTGCATGTTCGAACTCGACTCGTCTATAATTTCAAGTACTCGAACTCGACTCGAAAATTTATCGAGCTCGAGCCAATCAAGCTCATAAATGAGCTACTCGAATAAGAACTCGATTCATGTAAAATATTAAACAAAAATACTGAACATGATATTTGAAATGTGTGTTGTATGGTACCACACAATTACAAAAAGTATCAAAATAAGCCAAATCAGAGTTTTCAATAGTCAATTAGTAAAGGATAGTTTTCTTCTACATGATGACAACTCGTCTTGCCACTTGCTAGCCATTTCCCGAACGGATGAAGACTCGGCACCTGTTTCCATGATTTCGGGTGCCGGAGACGAATCATTCGAATTGTCATCCCTTTCTCCCCCAATATAATCTTTCATCATACCTGAAATCGTCATCGCTCGTCGGCTCTTGGTGGAGTTGCACGACAGCTCCAGCTTGCTATCGTCGTCGCTCGTCGGCTTCTAAATTCTAATGGTAAACCTAAACCCTAACAAAAGTAAAACGCGCAATACGCTTACCTGCCTCAAATTCTATTTTCATTGGGTTGGGCCATAAGTAGCCCAAAGACATGTTTAAAACTCAATTTCAATATATATTGATATAAAGAATTTGAAATAAAGAATTATATATATTATAAACGAGATCTAATCGAGTAATAAATCGAGTTCTAATCGAGTAATAAATCGAGTGTATAAACGAGTTGTTCACGAGTTTAAACGAGTCGATTATCACTTTGTTCAAGCTTGACTCGTTTAATAAACGAGCCTAAATATCATGTTCATACTTGACTCGTTTATATTCGAGTCGAGCGTTGACCGAGTTTTGACCGAGTATACTCGCGAGTAGTTCACGAGTACATCGTCTCACTTGCAGCCCTAGTCCCGGACAAGACCTCAGAACATCTTGCTGAAAAAGATGACCAGACTGACGAGGCTGCCGACATGGAGACACCACCTGCTCCCTCTCAGGTCCTTCAACCTTCGAGAACTATTGAGAAGAATCATCCCATTACTGAGGTGATCGGTGAACTGACAGAAGGCATGAAGACTCGAGGTAAACAAGTAAACTTTCGAGAATTGACTAGTTTTGCATGTTTTATGTCCGCTGTAGAGCCCAAGAATATCAAGGAGGCTATCAATTACGTACGGGTAGTGGCTATGCAAGAAGAGCTTGGTGATCTTGTTTCACGCCCTGATGGTGTCAATGTGATTGGAACAAAGTGGATCTTAAAGAACAAGTCTGACGAACAAGGGAACATCACTTGAAACAAGGCGAGGCTTGTTGCTCAAGGTTATACGCAAATTGAAGGAATGGATTTTGATGAGACTTTTGCCCTAGTTGCGCGATTAGAGGCCATACGTCTACTATTGGCTCTTGCTTGTCATCTGAAGTTCATGTTGTTCCAGATGGATGTCAAGAGTGCCTTTCTCAATGGCTTGCTGAGTGAAGAAGTCTATGTGGCACAACTGAAGGGGTTCGAAGATCCTCACCATCCTGACCATGTGTATCGGCTGAAGAAAGCTCTATATGGACTCAAGCAGGCGCCAGAGCATGGTACGAACGTCTTACTGAATTCTTAATCAACCATGACTATGTTCGAGGGGGAGTAGACAAGACGATTATCGTCAAACACACAAGGTCAGACTTTATCATTGCTCAAATTTATGTGGATGATATTGTGTTCGGCTCGAGCGATCAGAAGATGGTGGACAAGTTCGTAGAACAAATGTAAAGCGAATCCAAGATGAGCATGGTCGGAGAGATGTGTTACTTTCTTGGATTACAAGTAAAGAAAAAGGTGAACGGTATCTTCATATCTCAAAACAAATATGCCAGGAACTTAATCAAGAAGTTTGATCTGGAGAAGGCAGCACATAAGAGAACCCCCGCTGCAACTCATGTGAAGATCACCAAGGATGAAGCTGGTACAAGTATGGACCAAACCTTGAACAGGAGTATGATTGGGAACTTACTATACCTGACGGCCAGTAGAACGGACATTGCTCACGCAGTACAAGTCTGTGCTAGATATCAAGCTAATCCCAAGGAGAGCCACCTGATGAACGTGAAGAGGATTATCAAATATGTCTGTGGAACATCTGACTATGGATTGTGATATACTAAAGATATTAATTCTTGTCTGATAGGCTATTGCGATGCAGATTGGGCTGAAAATACTGAGATCAGCTTTCTCTTCATTTTCCGTGATTAGGAGCCGGACCCCGCCATGGACTTCAAAAAGCTACTTAAAAGGCTGGCGGCTGGCCCGTTGTATAAATTTACAGAGTTAATTAGTGCTCAGAATTTAATGGATTTTCTCATGGGTCACTTATTAAATTAAAATCAAGTTTGAAAACCGAGGCCCTTTAATCTTGATTGTGATGTACTGCTTTGCTGCAGCAAAATGATAAAGGGGTCGTGGATTCGGGATGCCTTGAGCAGTAAGTAGGCAAATGCCACTTCTCTATGTTGATTTGTTCTGATGATAATCCAGCATCAGATGAACACAAGGAAAGAAAATGATGCAAGTGCCTCCCCAGTGGCCGCCGGGGCTGTAATTTAACTTACTGGAGCATTCCATCCCACTTGTTCTAGTCGAGTATATAATAATATCCAGAACAACTTTATGCAAAAAAATAAATGCAGTGCGGAAAATAAATGAAACGCAAAGTTTTTACCTAGTTCGGTGTTAACGAGCCTACGTCTGGGGCTGTCTCCTTAGCCCGGTGGATATCAATTCACTAATATTGAGTATTGCGAGTACATGAGCTTACGTTTACAGAATCCCTCTTAAACTGCCGGAGCCTCTAATACTCTAGTAATCGCTAACTAGGTATCCCATATATAAGAGCCATACCTCCGATTCTACCAGATGATTCTCCACGAAGATCAGCGCCTTCCGCAGAATGCCTAGCAACACCAACAGTGTGTGTATCGTTAAGTTGTTCTACGATCAGTCTGCCGAGCACTAGAACCGACTGAATCCGAGAGCCGTGAATTAATCGGAATGATTAGTTCACCGGCCGTTTGGCTCCACTTCCCTTCAGTGAGTATGCGTGAATAATATCACCGTGAGTGGTGAGAAGTTCGAATGCCTCAACCCTCATTATATAGGGGTGTACGTCTTCAAATCTGACTTGTTCAACAAGTTCAACCGCCTATGATCTTTAGGAAATCTTTCCTAAATCTTTTAAGAAACATTCTTAAATCCTTGCGCATCTCTTTTGTAGATAATCTTCAATATATCTTCAACTCCGTTTAAGAAACTCTTTGATTATCTTTCGCCAAGTTATCTTCAAGCGCAAGTCTTCCCTAATATCTCTCAACCGACTTCTTGATATGCATCTGATTTTTGAATCCACCGACTTCAATATTTGCATCATATCTTCAATGTGTAATAACGCCGACTTGCCTAATCTGTTTTAGGAAACATCTGCTGCGTCGAACTTGTTCCACTTCGATTGAACATGTTGCCTAATCTGATTTAGTAAACATTCCATCTGCTCTTCCATCTGCAACCGTCTTGTTCTTCGTCGGTTGACTATGTTGCCTAATCTGAATTAGGAAACATTCCATCTGCTCCAGAATTGTTCTACGTCAGTTGCCTCTGCCTACCTTGAACTCTTCCTTGTACAACAGCTTGAACATCTTCACAGAGTTTTGCCAAACTACATGCCCCTTGGCATTTTTGGCAAAACTATTACATATATTTTACCTATACTACTATTACAGTTGAATCTTTGAAGGAGGTTTCAAACTCCCAAGCTGTTCTAAGAGTAAATTGCTACCGAATGAATATTTGAGGAGGTTTCAAACTCAAAAAACTTCAAGCACATACGAATCTTTTAAGGAGCTTTCGAACTCCAAAATATGTCTAACATCTAGCACAAATGAATCTTTTAAGGAGCTTTCAAATTCAAAAACTACTCCACCTTTTTGCCACAAATTGACAAGGGAGTTCAAAAACAGTAGCAATTGTTTGACAATAAAACCAGAGTTCTACAAAAACATAGTAGCAACATCATCTTTATCAGCTACAACCCTGACTTTTGTTCCTTTCTCTTTAGGTGTACATTCCCCCTGCACCGACGCCACTACCTCTGGCTTTTCTACCTCTTTCTTCGAATCCTCCATAGATTCACTCGGCACAACAGGACTACACACAATAAAATATTTAAAGATTTTTAGATTACCTCTTGTGCAGTCTCCTTCGCGGGTTCTTTGTCCGACCATTTCTTCTCGTACCAGAATTGTAATTCTTCTACCTTCATTCCTTGTCAGCCCTTATCGCATATCTCATTCAAGCTTCGACTGACCAATTTGTTCTGGCACAATCTTAGTTGTCAATGACACACAGACCCAGTGAGGATCTAAGTGTCTCGAACTGTATGTTGTCCAAGGCTTTTGTGAAGATGTCTGGTAGCTGCTTCTCAGTAGATATGTGCTTCAAAGTGATTACTTTCTTCTCAACTAGCTCTCTGATGAAGTGATGCCTGATGTCAATATGCTTTGTCCTGGAGTGTTGAACAAGATTCTTGGATATGCTGATTGCGCTCATGTTGTCATAGTAGAGCGTCATCACATCTTGTTCCACTCCGTATTCTTCCAGTATCTGCTTTGTCCACAACATCTGAGTACAACAACTTCCAGCGGCGGTATATTCTACTTCAGCCGTGGATAGGGATATGATGTTCTGCTTCTTGCTGAACCATGACACTAGATTAATTCCTAGAAAGAAGCATCCTCAAGATGTGCTTTTGCGATCTTCAGCATTCCCAGCCCAATCTGCATCGCAATAGGTTACCAAGCAGGAATTAGTATCCTTAGTGTACCACAATCCATAGTCTGCTGTTCCACAGACATATTTGATAATACTCTTCAAATTCATCAAGTTGCTCTCCTTGGGATTGGCTTGATATCTGGCACAAACTCCAACTGCATGGGCAATGTCTGGTCTACTGGCCGTCAGGTATAGTAGGCTTCCAATCATACTTCTGTACAAGGTTTGATCCACACTTGTACCAGCTTCATCCTTGGTGATCTTCAGGTGAGTTGCAGCGGGGGTTATCTTATATGCTGCTTTCTCCAGATCAAACTTATTGATTAAGTTCCTAGCGTATTTGGTTTGTGATATGAAGATCCCGTCCACCTTCTGCTTTACTTGTAATCCAAGGAAGTAACACATCTCTCCTACCATGCTCATCTTGAATTCGCTCTACATTTGTTCTGCAAACTTGTCCACCATCTTCTGATTACTGAAGCCGAATATAATGTCATCCACATAAATTTGAGCAATGATAAAGTCTGACCTTGTGTGTTTTACGAAAAGCGTCTTGTCTACTCCCCCTCGTACATAGCCATGGTTGATTTGAATTCAGTAAGCCGCTCATACCATGCTCTGGGCGCCTGTTTGAGACCATAAAGAGCTTTCTTCAGACGATACACATGGTCGGGGTGGTGAGGATCTTCGAAAACCTTAGGTTGCACCACATACACTTCTTCATTCAGCAGCCCATTTAGAAAAGCACTCTTGACGTCCATTTGGAATAACTTGAATCAAGGGCCAATAGTAATCATATGGCTTCTAGACGAGCAATCGGGGCAAAGGTCTCATCAAAATCTACTCCTTCAATCTGAGTATAGCCTTGAGCAACAAGCCTCGCCTTGTTTATAGTGATGTTCTCTTGTTCATCAGACTTGTTCTTTAAGATCCACTTTGTTCCAATAACATTCACATCATCAGGTCGCGGAACAATATCCCATACATCATTTCGGTGAAACTCGCCAAGTTCTTCTTGCATAGCATCACCCAGTATTCATCACTGATAGCCTCCTTGATGTTCTTGGGCTCTACAGTGGACATAAAACAAGTAAAACCAGCCAATTCTCGAAAGTTTACTTATTTACCTCGAGTCTTCATGTCTTCAGTCGGTTCACTGATCACCTCAGTAATGGGATGATTCTTCTCAATAGCTCTCGAAGGTTGAAGGACCCGAGAGGGAGCAAAAGGTGTCTCCGAATCAGCTTCTCCGTCAGTCTACACATCTTCTTCGGCAAGATGTTCTGTGGACTTATCCGAAACAACTTCTGGATTCGGTGGGGAAGTAACCGGCTGTTTCGGGTGAGCTGCAACTTCATCATCATCCGCCGTACTTGTCTCAGGAGCATTTGTCACAACAACTTTCACGATAACATTGATGGATTCCATAATGACTTTGGTGAGCTTGTTGTAGATTCGGTAAGCACGGTTGTTAGTAGAGCAACTCAGAAAGACTCCTTCATCACTTTTAGGGTCCAACTTCTGAAGATACTCCCGGTCTCTGAGAATATAACACTGACTTCCAAAGATATGAAAGTACTTCACCGTTGGCTTCATACCTTTCCCCAATTCATAGCACGTCTTCTCCGTGCCGGACCGAATCGTCACTCTGTTAATGACATAGCAAGTTGTGTTCATGGCTTCAGCCCAAAACATCAAAGGTACTTGTTTTGCATGGATCATCACCCGAGCCATCTCCTGAATGGTTAGATTTTTTCGTTCGATAACTCCATTCTGCAATGGTATGATCGGGGATGAGAACTCCTTTCCATGGTCACTTCTCACAGCCACTAATTGTTCTCCTTTATTTGCCCTTTCGCGCTCCGGTCGGATGCATAGCTGAACAAATGCTTGAACATCATCTGATTTATCTCGCAGAAAGCTTGACCAAGTGAAGCGAGAGTAGTCATCAACACAGACTGGTATATACCTCTTTCCAGAATAGCTCTCCACTTGCATAGGCCCCATCAGATCTATATGTAGTAATTCCAGGGGTCTTCTAGTGTTAATCTGAGTGATGCCTTTGTGAGGAACTTTGATCTGCTTTCCAATCTGGCAATCTCCGCAGATAATACTCAGGTCGCCTTGTACTTTAGGGATACCACAGACTAGACCATTAGTGACAACCTTTAGTGTTCTTAGATTCAGATGTCCCATAAGCTGATGCCACAGATTCATCTATTCAGTTTTGGTCAATATGCATGTTGTTTCAGCTGTGGGTCGACCAAGATTTATCAAGTAGCAGTTGTTCGAGGATCTTCTTCCAGTGAGAACTGGTTCATTCTTGTTGTTCAGCACAACCCACTCATCCTGTGTGAACTGGACATGATGTTCTCCGTCGCACCACTGGCTTATGCTGATAAGATTCACCTGCAATCCTTTGACAAGAAGGACTGCTTTCAATCTGGGTAGGCCTTGAACATTCAGAGTTCCTCTTCCAAGCACTTTGCCTTCTACTCCATCTCCGAACGTCACATTTGACTTCCCTTTGAACTACTCTACATTGGTCAGAAACTCAGGATTGCCAGTCATGTGTCTAGAACAACCACTGTCGAAAAACCATCTTTCCTTGTTCAGGTGACTAGTGGAACTGAAAGCTACATGACAAACCTCACTCCGTTGCTTAACTCTGCAGACTTGCTTCACATAAGGTTTCGGCACTTGATCCATCTTTCTAAGAAACTTGTGGAATTCCTGACATCTTGATTTGATGTGTCCTACTCGGTTGCAGTAAAAGCACCTTCGTCTGTCATGCCTTCAATATATCTTCAACTCCGTTTAAGAAACTCTTTGATTATCTTCTTCGCCAAGTTATCTTCAAGCGCAAGTCTTCCCTAATATCTCTCGACCGACTTCTTGATATGCATCTGATATTTTAATCCACCGACTTCAATATTTGGATCATATCTTCAATGTGTAACAGCACCGACTTGCCTAACATGTTTTAGGAAACATATGCTGTGTCGAACTTGTTCCACGTCGGTTGAACATGTTGCCTAATCAGATTTAGGAAACATTCCATCTGCTGTTCCATCTGCAACCGTCTTGTTCTTCGTCGGTTGACTATGCTGCCTAATTTGAATTAGGAAACATTTCATCTGCTCCAGAATTGTTCTACGTCCGTTGCCTCTGCCTGCCTTGAACTCTTCCTTGTACAACAGTTTGAACATCTTCACAGAATTTTGCCAAACTACATACCATAAGATCTAACAGACTTGAACAGCGGCCATTGGAAAATTCTAAGTAAGTTCACTGCTCATTGTCTGTAGCATTAGTTTGATTTATATACAACATATGTTAGGCAACTTCATTTACCCAGGTTTGGCTCTCGTAGCCATCATGTACGTACACCTCGCCACATGTCTCTCATATGTTTTTATGTGCATCCACTCAGTGTGTACGTTCCAAGCCACAATCAGTGGATTAATACATCATGTGGTTTTTGTTGTCTGCCGTATAAGGAAGGTCAGTTCAAATACATACACTTGTAATACTGTGAAATGCAACGTCTTGTCGTTGAAATCGACCGGTGGCTGCAGCAGAAACAGTCGGAAAATGAACAGAGCACCGATCGAGCTTGGGGAAGGCGTTAGGAGCTGTAGCCAACAAAAAAAAAAAGATATATGGGATAAAAAGCAATTGTTGCTGATTTCTATTAAAAATCTGGCTTTACAGTTACAATTTGCAATTAAGACCGGTGCGCTCCGGGGCTTTGGACGTTCAGAATATCCAAAGCTCCCACTCTCAAATGAGGACCATGACTACGGCCACGGAGGAGGAGATCCTTTGGCGTTTGGTGTATACCTGGTGAGGCGAATACGTTATTCTTTCCGTCAGCGACCTTCAGCAAAGTCTGTTCACATGCTCAATAATGCAGCATTGGTGTTGGAACCCTTTGGTTTTGATGATTACAAACACTTAACTAATGTGCTGTCTAAGTGTGCAGAAATTCATAAACAGATTTAATGATGCTGCGTTGCGCATTAATTGAACCAAACACAGAGAGCAAGTCGGCGGGAAAGGATCGAAGATCGAGTTGCCATATGAAGATTGAAGAAAAAGATCCGCGAAGTTATTGTGCGCCCAATTAGGAAGATATTGATTGAAGATACTAATTGACGACATTAAGTGAAGATCCTAATTGACTATACTGATTGAAGATTGGAAATTAAGAAGATCAATTAATGACTTGATTGATTAAAGAATATTTATGACAATATTCTGCAGAACAGATTTGGAAGGTTCGAATTAATGAGGAAACTGATTTAGGAAAGATTGCAATCGGAATCTTGACTAATCAGGAAGATATCAATCAACGGATATGGAAAGATTGATTGGGCCGAATCGCTGGGCTCGGATCCCGAGATCCTATATAAGGTATTAGGGTTTGCCCAAGAAGTGTTCGGCGTTTTCGGGAGAACAGAGCGACTGCATTCGAAGAGCAAGATTGCTGAGATTGCACGCACGAAGGTTCGAGGTTCGAAACTGATTACTTTGTCGGATTGAGTAGAGGTCATCAAATAGAGTCTAGTGAAAAGACCTAGTTTGTAAACCCTACAAGTATATCGGAATAAAAAGTAATCAGGTTCGCAAATCCTTTCAGAGAAATCTGAAAAGTAGTGATTTTTATCTTATCATTATTGTGATAAGGTTTCCACTATATATTCATGTGCAATTACTTTCAGTTGTTTACTTTCCTGCATAATTATTTCTGCTGCTATCTGACCATCAGACGGAAAAGCACTCCGTGACTTCCGTCTGACAGACTGCTAACACTAACGATCCGACACGTGGTATCGGAGCAAGGACTCTAGATTTTGTTTGTTAGCCTTGCAGGAAAATCATGTCATCAATCAACGATTCGTTCTGGAAGCCTCCGCTGCTGAAGCCCAATTTGACTGGTGGAAAGATCAATTTGAGGCTCATGTCTGCTCGCTGGATGGACAGCTTTGGAGGATATTCGAGAAAGGTCCATTACCCAACCTTGACGACACAGATTCCGACGATGAACCAGTAGAGAAAGCCAAGGACGATTACACGGACGCGGACTACAAACGTCTTGAGAAGAACGCCAGAGCAAAAAATATTCTTTACATTGCCCTTTCTCCCGGAGATCAGATTAAAGTGGCGATGTCAAAACCGCTAAAGACATGTATGATGGACTGGTGAGACTGTATGGTGGAAACGAAGACATCAAAAGAAACAGGATCCTAGCAGCCACAAAGGACTACGAGACCGTCATGCAGATGAAGGATGAACCCCTGGAAGATTTATACATCAGGTTCCAAGTCATAGTTGGACAGCTGGAATACTTGAACGAGAAGCTTCCTGAATGGAAAATCACGCACCAGTTCATGCAAGCCTTGAATTCTAAGTGGGACCACGTGACATTAGCACTGCAGGCTCAAAAAGGCATTAAAGACACTACACTGGGAGAGCTGGTAGCCAACCTTCAGAGTCAAGCAGGAATCGTGGAAAGAAAGATGGCCAGGAGACAGACTGATAAGTCCCAGGCCATTACTCTGAAAGTTGAAAAAGCTCTCGCACAAGCAAATGTGTCACCAAAGGGAGAGGAAGATGAAATAGCCTTACTAACAAGAGCACTCACAAGAGCAAATTTCGGCAAAGGACGAAACCTCAGAACAGGAGGAAGCCGCGACAATTCCTCCAAAGGGATCAAAGGTGCTACGTCGAATGAAAATGGGAGGAACCCATAAGTAAAAGAAGACAGAACATGTTACCACTGCCAGAAGAAGGGACATCTGTCTAAAGATTATTATAGCAAAAAGAAAGGAGAAGCACCTGCCCCAAAGCCAGCTCAGGCCATGTTTGCTGCATGGGGAGACTCGGATGAAGATAGTGACGATGGAAAGCGTTCAAAGGAGGCCTGCTTAATGGCTCACTCCACATCTAGTGAGGTAAAGGATACTGACTCCTTTGTTGATAAAGTCTTTTCTGAATTTGATCTTGCAGAAACAATAGCCAAAGTCTTAGCCAAAAACCGAGATCTGGAGGACAGACTGGCAGAGATGCAACAAGATCATCACGATGACAAAGAAGAGAACCGTCTCTGGTCAACCAAAGCCATGCGTCTTGAGAAAGAGATGGCAGAGCATGTGTGTAAATGTCATTCCTATAAGGGAAGAGAGAGACAGATCAACGACCTGAGTGATGAATTGAAACGTATGTGAGAGGCCGTCGTTGAGGCACTGCAAAATTTACATTTATAATTCCACTACTCGGGGCTCACTATGGATTAGTAGAGCGGTAAGTAGGGGTCGAACCCAAGGGAGTCAGTGTGGAGTAGTTGTTCTCGAAAACAGAAAATAAAGAAAGTAAATACAATTGGGTTTTTGGTTGGTTTTTTAGACTGAAAGTAATAACTGAAAGTAAAGTGCTGAATGTAATGCGAGAAAGTAAGTGCTGAAAAGTAAATGTGCTGAAAGTAAGTGCAAGAAAGATATTCACATAAGAAAGATATTCAGTCTAGGGTCTCAACTAGTGACACATCCATCATTGACTTCAAATGATCTACTTTGTGTTCATAAGTGTGGATTTATTCCTTTTCAGAACTTAAACCCTAAAGTAAGGCCTTTTCAAGCGCTTACACCACAATCTACTCCAAAATCAAGACATAGAATTCTAGTTCTTATCTAGACTAATACTCCTTTTCAAGATGTATTAGTCTATGTGTAGCCACTTGATCTCACATTTCCGATCAACCAAGTGGTTTTTAAAGAAGGATTAGACTACTCTACCAAGCTTTGCCTATTTCAAGCATCCACTTGGTTTTGTTGTCTAATCTGGATTGAACTACCCGACTAAGCTTTGCCCTTTCGATGCATCCACTTAGCCTTGTTGTTCAACCGAATAATGGCATTAAGTAAAAGGGTCTCAAAAAACATTGTCATAGTATAAGAGAACCCCTAAACCGAATATAAGCCTTAGCTACTTGTATTCATGTCAAGGAATACAAGTAGCCGTGACTTGAACAAGGAAAACAAGAAAACCGAAAGCTTGTGGAACACAACAAGAAAGTAAAAAGAATAGCTTAGCTACTCATATTCATGTCAAGGAATACAAGTAGCCTTTCTAGAGAATAGCTTAGCTACTTATATTCATGTCAAAGAATACAAGTAGCCTTGCTAGAACAAGGAAAGGTGAAGTAACCAACACAAGAACAAGTAAAAGTAAAGGGAAACCGTGAGCTTGAAACAAGAAAGTAAGAGAGCTCGAAATTGACAAAGGAAAGTAAGGTTTGCAAGAGCAAGAGCAAGGACGAAAGCAAGAACAAAGTAGAAGTGTGTTTGCATTGAAGTGTGGAGAAGAGAGATAAGCTCTCTTCTCCCTAATGTTGGGACTATCTACCTATGGACATTTGTTTCCAAGGCTAAGCCCTTCTATATATAGGAAAAGGAAGACTTGGGGGCTAAGTTTGGATTTGGAAATATCCCCAAAAGCAAGCATTTGGATGTGTTCTTCCAAAAGCCACCACACATGGAGTGGAAGAGGATAAGAGCCTCCCCACTTGTGTTTGCACTTGCCTTCCCATGTGCCACGACTTGGCCACTTGCATTGGCATCATCCAAAGCCAACTAACTTGTTTTGCATCAACCATAAGCCAACCGACTTGAATTCAAAGCCAACCGAAGTGAATAGTAGAAGCCAATCGAAAGATTGGGAATTTGGTTTGTGGTTGGTTCCTCTTGGCCGGAACTTGGTTGGGTCTGGTTGTACCTGATCAGAGCCTGATCGGAGCTTGATCGGAGCTTGATCGGAGTTTGGCCGGAGTTGGCCGGAATTTTGGTCGGAGGTCTTTGGCATTTGGATTGCAGATTTGGATTGCTGAGGCAATTATAAGCCTAGTGGTCGAAATCGTTTTGCCGGAATCTCAACGGGGCCTTGCCGGGCCTAGAATGACCGAAATTTGGCTAAAAGGACCCGGACCTTAGGCATTTCTCTGGCATGGGCTGGATCCACTCGGGCGTTTTGTCTGGGAAGTGAGATCACCCGAGTCATTTGGCATTTAAAACAACTTGGTCGAGCCAGATTTGCCAGATTCGCCCGTTTGGTCGAGCGACTTCGTTTCGGTGCCTATACGCGCGGGGCCTATGCTTTGGAATTGAGCCAACTGCCAATCTGTCGGGCATTCTCCTTGGTTTTCCGACATTGTCCACCTTATTTGCCATTTTGATCACTTTGCTCGAGGCGGATTAGTCAGATCAGATGGTTTTCCCGGGCAACTTGAATTCAGTGCTAGACAGCTCGGCTGGTGCGCGGGGCGCGGCCTGGGCGATGCCGCGGCATGGTGCACCCTGTGCGATTGCACAAATGGCCTTGTGATGATTTTGGCTTGAAATGCCATCTTTTAAGCCCGATTCCTCTTTAGACTCCAAAATTGCCTGTATACATAAAACGACATCAACAAGCACATGTTCGTATGACCAAATGTCTTATTTGGTGGGTTTTGTGTGCTTGATAAATCGTATAAATACGTCCCATCAGTATGACAATCGGAAACACTGAGTCAGTCGACTTCAAGACAAATGTCGAAGAGCTAAATAGTGAGCTGATTAATCTCAGACAAAACAATGAAGAACTCCTTCAGACAGTCATTGACCTTAGACGCGAGGAGGCTGTAAGAAAAGAAGAATGGCTCCGTGAGATGGAAGCCAAGAGGGCTGAGGAAGAAAAGAGGGATTTCAAGAAAAGGTTTGTTAGACCAGGACTTGGCTATGAAGAAGAAAAGGTAGCCAAGGAGAAGGCCGCCAAAGGAAAGGGGATAATGGTATAACCAGGTGAAAGCTCCCGCCAAGGAAAAAAGCCTCAGGCTATGAGGCAGACAAGAAGAGAAGCCAGTCCACAGGATGGACGTCACCTCTATGATACTGACTCAGTCCCTTACAAGGATAGGAAAGCCTATGAAATATGGCAAAAGCAGAGTCTGAGCCGCAAGCCCCCAACAATTGACTTCCTGGCAAGGAAGAACAAGAAGTCCGTTCCACCCGGCAGAAGCAAATATGTTGGTCTTCCATGCCATAGAATATGCTGGCATTGTGGTCACTCTGGGCACCACAGATCTGAATGTGCAAAACTAAGGGAGGCATATGAAAGGAACTATAACTGGCTGGACACCCAAGACCACTATCCAGAAGCCAGCTATCAGAGGGAAGTTAATAAATACAGGAAGGAAGGCAGAGCTGCTCACTTCCGCCCCCACTATGATCCAGCCATCTTTGCCGGACCAAGGAAGACACCTAGGCGAAGGATTGATTTAACTAACCATGATGCATATTATCAATCTTATTCTATTCCTGTTGCTAAATTCATTCCTAAACCCAGTAAGCCCAAGCTTGTCTGGGTTCGTAAAAACTGATCTTTTTTTGTAGAGAGGAGTGAGGTCCCATCCCTGGTACCTAGATAGTGGTTGCTCAAGACATATGACAGGGAATCCAGAATGGTTCGACTCGCTCCATAAAACTTCCGGAGCTAGCATAATCTTCGGAAACAAAAGCAAAGGAAACGTGGTAACAATAGGAGAGGTAAGAATTTCGGATACTATCCGAATCAGGCAGGTAAGTCTAGTTGAAAACTTAAGATATAACCTGCTAAGTGTGTCTCAACTGTGCCAATATGGTAAAAATCAAGTTATATTCGACGCTGATGATTGTCTTGTGAGGTGTAATGAGACAGGGAAGACAGTTTTGAGAGGAATCCGCGTGAATGAAATCTACACCGTTGATCCAAATTTCGTCCCTGAGGAAGAACTGTGTCTATCGACCATTATAGAAGGATCCATCCTATGGCACAGGAGGTTTGGGCATGCAAGTATGAGGCTAATGTATAAACTCCATCAGAAGGAACTGGTAGTCGGCTTACCCAAGGTGGCAAGCGAATTTGATCAGGCATGCAGTGCCTGTGTCATGGGAAAACAAGCACGGACATCATTTCCATCTAAGCAAACCGTGAGCACAACTGCACCATTGGACATGGTCCACATGGATCTGTGCGGTCCAGTCAATGTCGTCAGCCGTGGAGGAAACAGGTATATTATGGTCATAGTCGATGACTATTCCAGGTATACATGGACTATTTTCCTAGATACTAAAGATCAAACATATAATGAATTTGAAGCGTGGCTGAATCTGATGGAGAACAAGTTAAATCGTAAATTGACCTCTATCCGTACTGATAACGGAACTGAGTTCCGGAATGCGCAGTTTCTCTCGTTGTGCAGGGACAAAGGTATTGATCACAACTTTTTCGCCCCACGGACACCTCAGCAGAATGGTGTTGTGGAACGAAAGAACAAAACCTTAGAGGATATGTCACGGACGATGAGGATTTCTAGCGGAGTTCCAAAAAGCTTCTGGGCAGAAGCAGTGCATGCTGCGGGTTACATCCTAAATAGAGCATCGCTTCGATCCATGATAGGGAAAACTCCATATGAACTGTTATGTGGAAGAAAACCTAACATTTCCCATTTGAAGGTATTTGGTTGCAGGTGTTTTGTTCACAATAACGGCAAGGAGAACTTGGGAAAGTTTGATGCACGGAGTGACGAAGGGGCATTCATCGGATACTCTAGCCATAGCAAAGCCTTCAAAGTCTACAACTTGAGACTAGAGAAAGTTGAGGAAAGCGTGCATGTGAGATTCGATAAGACGGTGATGGCTGGTCACCTGATAAAAGACTCCTCAACTGCTGTCATCCTGGACGCTGGAGAACTCCAGTTCGCGGATAGATCAGACTCTGACTGGTATCCACCACAGGCACCTAATGCTGACGCACCTCCTATGGATATCCAACCTGTAGGCGAAGCGCCACCAGATGACCAAGTGCAGGATGCTGAGTTAGTTGATCCAGAAGATGGGCAAGTCCATGATGACCCTGTGGTGGGAGTCAACTATGAGGTTCCTGGTGAAGTTGAGATGGCAGGTGATCCTACCCCTACTAACCCCGAGGGGGAACTGAGAACGACAAGGAATGGACGAGTGGCTCAACCGCCAGCTAGACTAAGGGACTACCAGTGCTACACCTCACAGGAACAGGTAGACCTTAATAGCTTATGTCAATTTTGTGGATTTGCCTCCTTTGTCTCTCTTGCAGAACCGAAGACTGTAGCATAAGCGCTTAAAGACCCGGAATGGGTCGATGCCATGCAAGAGGAGTTGCACCAGTTCGAGAGGAACAAGGTATGTCATCTTGTTCCTAGGGCCAAGGATAAGAACGTGATTGGAACAAAATGGGTCTTCAGGAACAAGTTGGACGATAAGGGAGTCGTTGTTAGGAACAAAGCCCGTCTGGTGGTCAAGGGATACAACCAATAGGAAGGAATAGACTACGACGAGACGTTCGCCCCAGTTGCAAGGTTAGAAGCAATAAGACTACTAATAGCTTATTCAACCTACCATGGTTTTACTTTGCAACAGATGGACGTAAAGACGGCATTCCTGAATGGAGTCTTGAAGGAAGAAGTGTATGTGAGCTAGACTCCAGGATTCGAGGATAGAGCTCATCCTGATCATGTCCATATGCTTGACAAAGCGTTGTACGAGTTGAAGCAAGCACCCCGCGCATGGTACAAGAGACTGTCCCTGTTTCTTCTGTCACATGGATACATCAGAGGAGAGGTGGACAAGACTCTCTTCCTCCTGAAGGAAGGGAATGACACTCTTGTGGTTCAGGTATATGTTGATGACATTATCTTTGGTTCAACTAACCCTAGACTTGTAAAAAAGTTCACAGATCTGATGTCAAGCGAATTCGAGATGAGTATGGTGGGAGAACTGAAGTATTTCCTAGGACTTCAAGTAGCACAAGGTGAAGATGGAACTCGGATCTCTCAGCAGAAGTATGTGAAGGAAATCCTAAAGAAGTTTGGGATGGAGTCCGCAAAAACATGTGTTACACCTATGTCTCCAAATGACACCTTAGCAAAGGATGAGTCTTCCCTGCAAGTGGATCCGACCCTATACAGGGGGATGATAGGCTCACTCTTATATCTCACAGCCAGTAGACCTGATATACTATTCAGTGTCTGTCTATGTGCCAGATTTCAGGCAGATCCTAGAGAGACACATGTGAAAGCTGTGAAGAGGATATTGAGGTACTTGAAAGGGACGGACGATCTGTGCCTGTTTTACCCAAAGGGGGGAGACTTACGTCTGGTGGCCTACACAGATGCCGATTATGCAGGCTGCAAGACAGACAGGAAGTCCACGTCAGGGATGACACAGTTCCTTGGACCATGCTTGATCTCATGGGGATCCAAGAAGCAGTCTTCCATTGCGTTATCCACTGCCGAGGCTGAGTATATCGCCGCTGCAGCTTGTTGTGCACAACTACTATGGATAAGACAACAGCTAAGTGATTATGGTGTTCTTCTTAAATGCGTGTCCATTCTATGTGATAATACTAGTGCTATTAATATATCGAAAAATCCAGTGCAGTTTTCACGCACTAAGCACATAGAGATTAGATATCACTTCCTACGTGACTGTGTAGAGAAAGGCACCATAGCTATGGAATACTGTAGAACTGAGGAGCAGATTGCAGACATCTTTACGAAAGCAT
Organism: Rhodiola chrysanthemifolia; assembly: GCA_033675395.1. Classification (NCBI taxonomy): domain Eukaryota; kingdom Viridiplantae; phylum Streptophyta; class Magnoliopsida; order Saxifragales; family Crassulaceae; genus Rhodiola; species Rhodiola chrysanthemifolia. Next base: position 40,334,995 of record CM066204.1, read on the forward strand.
TACACAGGGAACCCTACGAGAAGCTAAGGCTTGAACTAGGTATGACTTCCCTTACATAGTCTGTATTTCATGTTAAATTTCCTTGATGATTGGCTAGACTAGTTTGCATGATAAGCTACCATGTTTGAAGTTGCTGCGTATGTAGTTGATGACTGTGTGAAAGTTGTTCTATGAGGTCACCACTGCATGCATGCTAGATGAGATTACTAGCTAGAAAATATCATGAGCATGACACATAATTCTTTGCAGCCCAAAAGAGACTTCCAAATTTGAACCCACAATATAAGCCAAGGAAGTACTCTAAGACTAACCCTAGCCTATTATGTGTGGAGAATATATGTTAAGCCCTTCGATTTTAAATTTTTTTTGGTTTTCTCCACACTACATGCAATTGCTTTGTCATGACTTGGTGAATTTTATTTCTTGAATGTGTGGTGTTTTATTGTACCTCTTGGGTAAACCTAACGCACCACACCCAAACCTTGTGAAAACCATGAGACAAAACCGATGTTAACTCGGATATGGTTCAGACCGGGTCAATTAGTGATTGTGGCTATTCACTCAGATGGATTGTAGTTTGGTGCTGGTCGGAGGGTTAGTGACTACCGGAAAAAAAAGGAAATTTCAGGTGTCGCATTGATGGAAATTTATCTGACTTGATGTGGAGAAAGCAAAAGGTGCGTCTGCAGCATGTCAGAGGCACTATGCCGCTTCGATATGATGGCCTGCTGGCTAGAAAACGTGAAACGTCCATAAGTGAACAGTCACCGAAATTGGGTCTTAAATACCCACAGTTGGACAGGTGGCAGCTTCCCATGGAGTGATTTGAATTTGATAACTGCATGAGGCGGTTTAAATTAAAGCCTAATTCTAGATTTGGAAGGGAGTTAAACATGCAGTTAGTTTTGGAAATTAAAAATCCAACCTTGTGAGGTTCGAGGCACCGCTTGGGCTCTTGAAATTGAAAAGGCAGGTGCTAGGGTTCTTCCAGTATAAAGGAGAGGCGCAAAGGTGAGAACTTGACATCGCTATTTGCTTTTTACTTCAAAAAGTTTCAACCTTTCAAAACCGTAGCTCCTCTACTCAACAAATCTGCTCCCATGGCCTCCGCAAGCAACAGCTCTGACGCCAAAGTCGCGGCCATGCTTGCCAAGCTGAAGGCGAGGGGTGTGAATGTTGAGCACATTTTGGCTGAGAAATCGAAGGTCCTATCCGCAGAAACACTAGCGGTCGACGGTGATGCGACCTCTCAAAGGAAGCCCAAACGGAAGGGCAGCGCTGCTGAGGGCTCTGGCCGTAAGCGCAGAAAGACCGCCACTCCTCAGGCCCCTGTTCGGAAGAGTGGGCATACCAGGAAGGCGCAAGTTCCAGTAGTAAAGGTGGAGCAACCTGCTCCGGAGGCGTGATGGACCCAAATTATACGAATCATAAACACCGTAAAACCCACCAAATTAGACTGTTGGTCTATTTAACTTCTACTTGTTAGTCCCGATATATTTCTACAGGGTATTTTGGCGCTTAGAGAGAAAACACGCTAAGGAGAGGATTTTACGCTGAAAAGATGTTTTAGAGTTATTTCAAGGTCAAGATCAGACGCTGACTGAAGAAATCTCAAGGATCCTGCCATGGAATCACTCCAAACAAATCAAGCCAAAGAGGAATTTGCATGGAAGACTCAACCGACCGGGTGAGAAAATGCCTCAGAAACCACCCGACCGGGTGAAGCAGTTCCAGGCCCTCCGCCGAGCTGACCAAACCCTCAATTCAAGTTGCTCGAGCAAACCACCTCATCTGACAATTCCGCCTCGACCAAAATGTTCCAAATGGAAAATAAGGTGGAAGATGTCGGGAAACCAAGGAGAATGCTCGAGCAGATTAGCAGTTGGCTCAATTCCAAAGTAAAGGCCTCGCGCATAGGCACCAAGACCAAATTGCTCGACCAAAACATGGAATTTGGAAATTCTGGCTCGACCATTATTCTTAGAATCACTTGGCCATTCAAAATCAACTATCAAAATGCACGCTTGGACAAGATGACCGACCACTTGTTGAAGAGGTGGCCAAGGGAGGAGCTCCTCCCCATTCCACCACCTGCTACCGGCGGCTGCTCCTCCCTTGACCGGCTGCTCCTCCACCCCCCATGTGGCAGCTCTTCCTTGCTCCTCCTCTTCAACCCTTGGATCAAAAGACACTTGCCACCATCTCCACCACCCATCTCCTCCCCTTATGGCTATAAATACCAACCTCCTCCTCCTCATTTAAAACATCCACAAAAATTGTAATTCACTTATCTCTCTAGAAATTGTAAGTTTGGTCTTGGAAATAAAGGATTGCTCGCTTGGCGCTTCAACGGTAGTAAGTATTCTGATATTTATTTCCGTCTTTAATTTCCAATTCCTTAGTTATAATGTTTAGCGCGATAAATAGTAGTTAAACTAGTCGTTCGGTAGAAGGGGTGGACTTGTATTATAAAATGTTTTAGACTATTAACTTAGTGTCTCGTCTGTGTATTCAAAACTTATTCTATGTGCCATATATAAGATTAGAATCTCCAAGGTTGAGTGGACCATTTGTAACTGGACCAAAGGGACCAAATGGGCAAGCTCTTCCTTGGGGGTTTGTGATCATACTCGGGTAAGTGGACCATTTGTAACTGGACCAAAGGGACCAAATGGGCAAGCTCATCCGAGGAGTTCGATCTATCTAAAAAACCATTTGGAAACTGGACCAAAGGGACCAAATGGATGCACGTAGGCTAGTATACCTTGAAATGGGGTGCTAGTCTAAGTAGAACAAGGGTCTTACGTTTTCTGCAAAAAGTGTTGCGAGTCGAGTGCTTGAAATGGCCTTGATTCACTTATGCACACTTTTGCAAAAGACTAGAAAGTGTGGCAAATCGAGCGCCGGAAAAGGCCTTGATACACGTTTGAATACTTAGAAGATTCACTAAGGGTCAATGATAAACAGGATATAATACAAGGCCCCTGAAACCGAACGCTTTCTTTTAATTGTAATAATTATCAGTTTACTTTCCAGTACTAAAACCAACCAACCAACCAATTAATCACTTAGCTGGTAGCTTTAAAACCAACCAACCAATCCCAAAATCGTCCAACTTAAAGAACAACTTATCCCCCTAATTCCTTTGGGTTCGACCCCTACTTACCACTGACTACCCAGTAGTTAAGTCGCGAGTAGCGGACTTATAAATTTATTTGTACGTTTTGCTTCGACGACGAGCACATCCGTCAAATTGGCACCGTTGCCGGGGAATTAGCTATCGGATTAGTTGTTCTTTCCCCCCTATGTCCTCATGACACAACCCCCTTCGCATGCATGGACAACGCAATATCTGCCCCTGTTCGGAGGAACGGAGGGAGAAGACCCAGTACAACACTGCCGAAACTTCCACCACGTCTGCTACCACATTAAACCTGCTAACGAAATGTTAGAGGAATTTAAGCTTAAATGCTTCAAATTCTCTCTAACTGATTTCGCAACGATCTGGTACTACACATCCACCGCTTGTAGTGCAGAACGTTACGTAGATCTCTGCGTTCCATTCCTGAAGGAATTCTCCCCACCATCCTTACGCCAAGAAACCCGTGAAAGAATCATGTGCCTTCAACAATCCCGGGATGAGACCTTGGACGAATATTACACGAACTATGATGCCATCGTCTCAAGCTGCCCGCACCATGGATTCACGAAGAAGGTTCTTCTCCAAAAATTTCTTCGTGGGATGAGGTCCGAAGAGCTGGGAAGAATTAACGAAGCAATGAGAAGATCAGCCAGAAACTTCACCATTGCAGACATGTGGTACCTCATAATTGGCCTAGCCGCTGCCACAAGACGAGTACCCCAAACTGATGAGGAAATGCAGATAGATGAAGCTGACCCTGAGGCAGACAAAGAAGAAACTACCGAGCCGTCAGAAGAGACTCCTGAACCGTCAGAAGAATCAGATATGGAAAGCACCGGAAGCAACGAGGTTGGAGTCCTGAACACCACTGACGAACTGCCCAATTCATACCCGACTATCATTACCCGGGCAGCCGAGACTATCTACGACCAGTTCCTCACTGACGATCATAACGAGGCAGAACCAAGCCTTAAGATGCAAGCTTCCCGACTTTTCCCTTCGATCAATAGACAAATCGCTGAAAACTATGTGATCCATGAAGAGGCGGAAAAGAGGATGGGAAAAGGGCCTCTGCAGAATGACTCCTCGATGGAGCAGTGTTACACCGTAGCTGGACTAGACAGTCCCAAACACGAGAACTTTAAAAGGGTAGCAGTGAAAGTTCCCTCACACCCTCCGGGGTATTGGAAAGAAAAGATCCCAAAACAAAGGAGTCCTGACCCAAGCACATCATCTCGCAAGAAATCGGGAAAAGGCAAGGCAAGAAGCAACACAGGAACGGTGGCAAAATTCGACCTGAGCCACCCATGGGACCCAAACCAGTAATCCACAACGAGGTATCGTCGAGCCAACGACGTTAAACAAGTGCACTGGTCGGGAGGTAACCCGACACTATCTTACTTTCTGTCATTTAATTTTCTGTCTTAGTAATTCTCACATATATATATTAGCTTGCATGACTTTTGAACTAAGGCACGCCTTCGTTCAAAAGTGTGGGGTGAGAACCACAGTTGTATATAAATAACATGCTTGCTGTTTTTTTTAGTAATAGTATCTTTTTGAAAATATGAACTTAAGAATGTGAAAAAGATAGATCGAAATTCATGCATTTACCTTGTGAAAATTCAACTGTCTAAAAACTTAGAACGTAACTTTTCATTTGTCCTTTGTGCTGAGATTAACTAGAGATGTGGAGTTGACATAAACTGCCTTAGAAAGGCTTGGCAGGCAATCGAAGGATCTTATCAAACTATATGGTTTTCGAAGTCAGTGGAGGCTGCACTTCGGGTTTCAGTGAAGATTGAAGTCATCTCCGCCATGCAGTGTTTATGCAAAAAAGAAAAAAAGGCGAGGACGGGAATCAGACCGTCCTCTCTCTAGTTAAAGTAGCCGAGAAAATAGATGAGCGACCCTCATCTTGACCCGCGCAAAACAACAACGATGGGAGGAGCGGGGAGGTATTTCCATAGGCTTGCGGGCGATGATTGGACCTCCCAAAAAAGGGCTTGAGAAAATGGACTTGCAAAAGCCACAAAAAGGCGAAAAGCTCGAAGAAGCAAATCAAGAGGCCAAAGGCCCAAAATTGTGAGGGTTTTAACCGAACAAAAAAAAAGTGAAGTACTCAAAGAGTCAAATCAAAGGCCAAAGGCCGATTCACTACAAAAGCAGTCCCTCGCCAAAAGAAAAATCAAAGTACTCAAACCAGTGAAACCCGAACCAAATCACGTGCTAGAGAAAGCTACAAGGAAACCATATAGTGCGAGCCGATCCCGAAATTGCAGTCCAGGAACCAAAAAAGGGCTATCTCCCGAGACATCCGGAACAAATTGCATCTCGGCACGGAGGTACAAGTATTAAGTTTCTTCTATTTATTTACACAGTTCAATTTGGTAATAAGTAAGTAATGCATGAACTAGGATAAATCGAGTCCCACAGTCTAATTTTCATATTCCAAAACCAAACTTAGAATGCCGCCCTTTAATAGCATTGTTCGGGACGAACAACTAAAAGTGTGGGGTGATATGATGGACCCAAATTATACGAATCATAAACACCGTAAAACCCACCAAATTAGACTGTTGGTCTATTTAACTTCTACTTGTTAGTCCCGATATATTTCTACAGGGTATTTTGGCGCTTAGAGAGAAAACACGCTAAGGAGAGGATTTTACGCTGAAAAGATGTTTTAGAGTTATTATAAGGTCAAGATCAGACGCTGACTGAAGAAATCTCAAGGATCCTGCCATGGAATCACTCCAAACAAATCAAGCCAAAGAGGAATTTGCATGGAAGACTCAACCGACCGGGTGAGAAAATGCCTCAGAAATCACCCGACCGGGTGAAGCAGTTCCAGGCCCTCCGCCGAGCTGACCAAACACTCAATTCAAGTTGCTCGAGCAAACCACCTCATCTGACAATTCCGCCTCGACCAAAATGTTCCAAATGGAAAATAAGGTGGAAGATGTCGGGAAACTAAGGAGAATGCTCGAGCAGATTAGCAGTTGGCTCAATTCCAAAGTAAAGGCCTCGCGCATAGGCACCAAGACCAAATTGCTCGACCAAAACATGGAATTTGGAAATTCTGGCTCGACCATTAGTCTTAGAATCACTTGGCCATTCAAAATCAACTATCAAAATGCACGCTTGGACAAGATGACCGACCACTTGTTGAAGAGGTGGCCAAGGGAGGAGCTCCTCCCCATTCCACCACCTGCTACCGGCGGCTGCTCCTCCCTTGACCGGCTGCTCCTCCACCCCCCATGTGGCAGCTCCTCCTTGCTCCTCCTCCTCAACCCTTGGATCAAAAGACACTTGCCACCATCTCCACCACCCATCTCCTCCCCTTATGGCTATAAATACCAACCTCCTCCTACTCATTTAAAACATCCACAAAAATTGTAATTCACTTATCTCTCTAGAAATTGTAAGTTTGGTCTTGGAAATAAAGGATTGCTCCCTTGGCGCTTCAACGGTAGTAAGTATTCTGATATTTATTTCCGTCTTTAATTTCCAATTCCTTAGTTATAATGTTTAGCGCGATAAATAGTAGCTAAACTAGTCGTTCGGTAGAAGGGGTGGACTTGTATTATAAAATGTTTTAGACTATTAACTTAGTGTCTCGTCTGTGTATTCAAAACTTATTCTATGTGCCATATATAAGATTAGAATCTCCAAGGTTGAGTGGACCATTTGTAACTGGACCAAAGGGACCAAATGGGCAAGCTCTTCCTTGGGGGTTCGTGATCATACTCGGGTAAGTGGACCATTTGTAACTGGACCAAAGGGACCAAATGGGCAAGCTTATCCGAGGAGTTCGATCTATCTAAAAAACCATTTGGAAACTGGACCAAAGGGACCAAATGGATGCACGTAGGCTAGTATACCTTGAAATGGGGTGCTAGTCTAAGTAGAACAAGAGTCTTACGTTTTCTGCAAAAAGTGTTGCGAGTCGAGTGCTTGAAATGGCCTTGATTCACTTATGCACACTTTTGCAAAAGACTAGAAAGTGTGGCAAATCGAGCGCCGGAAAAGGCCTTGATACACGTTTGAATACTTAGAAGATTCACTAAGGGTCAATGATAAACAGGATATAATACAAGGCCCCTGAAACCGAACGCTTTCTTTTAATTGTAATAATTATCAGTTTACTTTCCAGTACTAAAACCAACCAACCAACCAATCAATCACTTAGCTGGTAGCTTTAAAACCAACCAACCAATCCCAAAATCGTCCAACTTAAAGAACAACTTATCCCCCTAATTCCTTTGGGTTCGACCCCTACTTACCACTGACTACCCAGTAGTTAAGTCGCGAGTAGCGGACTTATAAAGTTATTTGTACGTTTTGCTTCGACGACGAGCACATCCGTCAAGGCGGAAGGTGAGAAACTTATGGAGGGGAGATCCGTTGTTGCGGAGGTAGTTCTTGACAGGGTGTTTTTGGCCGGACACCAGCTGGTGGAGGTGAATGACCTCCTTATTGCTCAAAGCTGGGATCACTTCTTCCGAGAGGAGGTTCTGGTAGACGAGAATATTGTGAGGGAGTTCTACTCTGAGTTTAAATTGGAGGAGAGATCAGGGGTGCTCCTGGCCACTTTCGCCATAAAAGGAGAGGCGCAGGCAGTCACTCACCGTGAGCTGGCCACAATTCTGGGAGTCCCAGTGAATGGGTATGCAGACTACATAAAGGGAATCTGGCCGGCGTCCATTGCAAAGGCAGAAGTGATTTCAAGGGTGGGAGAGGACCCCGCCAATGTGTCCAACCAGGGCAACGCCTTGAAATTGGGCTTAATCAACAGAATACTCCACCGGTTCGTGTGCACAACCGTGACTCCACGCTCTCAGAAGCACGGGGTGGTGACCTTTCAGGACTTCCTCCTACTGGACAAGCTCATAACAAAAGAGCAAATCTGCCTTCCCAAATTAATTCTCCGGCACATGTCACGATGTGCTGCCAGCAGCATTCATGGGTTACCCTACCCTGGTGATGGACGCAAATTATACGAATCATAAACACCGTAAAACCCACCAAATTAGACTGTTGGTCTATTTAACTTCTACTTGTTAGTCCCGATATATTTCTACAGGGTATTTTGGCGCTTAGAGAGAAAACACGCTAAGGAGAGGATTTTACGCTGAAAAGATGTTTAGAGTTATTTCAAGGTCAAGATCAGACGCTGACTGAAGAAATCTCAAGGATCCTGCCATGGAATCACTCCAAACAAATCAAGCCAAAGAGGAATTTGCTTGGAAGACTCAACCGACCGGGTGAGAAAATGCCTCAGAAACCACCCGACCGGGTGAAGCAGTTCCAGGCCCTCCGCCGAGCTGACCAAACACTCAATTCATGTTGCTCGAGCAAACCACCTCATCTGACAATTCCGCCTCGACCAAAATGTTCCAAATGGAAAATAAGGTGGAAGATGTCGGGAAACCAAGGAGAATGCTCGAGCAGATTAGCAGTTGGCTCAATTCCAAAGTAAAGGCCTCGCGCATAGGCACCAAGACCAAATTGCTCGACCAAAACATGGAATTTGGAAATTCTGGCTCGACCATTAGTCTTAGAATCACTTGGCCATTCAAAATCAACTATCAAAATGCACGCTTGGACAAGATGACCGACCACTTGTTGAAGAGGTGGCCAAGGGAGGAGCTCCTCCCCATTCCACCACCTGCTACCGGCGGCTGCTCCTCCCTTGACCGGCTGCTCCTCCACCCCCCATGTGGCAGCTCCTCCTTGCTTCTCCTCCTCAACCCTTGGATCAAAAGACACTTGCCACCATCTCCACCACCCATCTCCTCCCCTTATGGCTATAAATACCAACCTCCTCCTCCTCATTTAAAACATCCACAAAAATTGTAATTCACTTATCTCTCTAGAAATTGTAAGTTTGGTCTTGGAAATAAAGGATTGCTCCCTTGGCGCTTCAACGGTAGTAAGTATTCTGATATTTATTTCCGTCTTTAATTTCCAATTCCTTAGTTATAATGTTTAGCGCGATAAATAGTAGCTAAACTAGTCGTTCGGTAGAAGGGGTGGACTTGTATTATAAAATGTTTTAGACTATTAACTTAGTGTCTCGTCTGTGTATTCAAAACTTATTCTATGTGCCATATATAAGATTAGAATCTCCAAGGTTGAGTGGACCATTTGTAACTGGACCAAAGGGACCAAATGGGCAAGCTCTTCCTTGGGGGTTCGTGATCATACTCGGGTAAGTGGACCATTTGTAACTGGACCAAAGGGACCAAATGGGCAAGCTTATCCGAGGAGTTCGATCTATCTAAAAAACCATTTGGAAACTGGACCAAAGGGACCAAATGGATGCACGTAGGCTAGTATACCTTGAAATGGGGTGCTAGTCTAAGTAGAACAAGAGTCTTACGTTTTCTGCAAAAAGTGTTGCGAGTCGAGTGCTTGAAATGGCCTTGATTCACTTATGCACACTTTTGCAAAAGACTAGAAAGTGTGGCAAATCGAGCGCCGGAAAAGGCCTTGATACACGTTTGAATACTTAGAAGATTCACTAAGGGTCAATGATAAACAGGATATAATACAAGGCCCCTGAAACCGAACGCTTTCTTTTAATTGTAATAATTATCAGTTTACTTTCCAGTACTAAAACCAACCAACCAACCAATCAATCACTTAGCTGGTAGCTTTAAAACCAACCAACCAATCCCAAAATCGTCCAACTTAAAGAACAACTTATCCCCCTAATTCCTTTGGGTTCGACCCCTACTTACCACTGACTACCCAGTAGTTAAGTCGCGAGTAGCGGACTTATAAATTTATTTGTACGTTTTGCTTCGACGACAAGCACATCCGTCACCTGGTTTGGTGAAGATGATTCTGTGTAACCTGGACATCTATGTACCAGAGGAGGAAAGTGTAATGTCCTCTGTTTTTGAGGAAGGAGACCCTCGACGGTTGATGGAGCATATTTATATGATTCATTACTACTAAACCCACCAATTAGACATTTGGTCATACGAACAAGTGCTTGTTAATGCCTTTTTGTGTATATAGGCTATTTTGGAGTCTAAAGAGGAATCACACTTAAAAAGGGAGAATTGTGCCAAAAAGCCAGCCAAGGCCCGAGGACCTCATCCAGGGACCGAGAAACTTCAACCGGGTACCGAGAGCCGTACCCGGGCCCGTCCGAGAAAACCAGGTCCTCGTCCAGGCCACGCCCGAGTCGTCTAGCACTGAATTCAAGTTGCCCGGACAAACAAGCTGATCTGACAATTCCACCTCGACCAAAGTGATCAAAATGGCAAATAAGGTGGACAATGTCGGAAAACCAAGGAGAATTCCCAAGCAGATTGGAAGTTGGCTCAATTCCAAAGCAAAGGCCCCGCGCGCATAGGCACCTAAACCAAGTCGCTCGACCAAACCATCGGATCTGGACAATCTGGCTCGACCAAAGTGTTTTAAATGCCAAATGACTTGGAAAATATCACTTCCCAGACAAAACGCCCGAGTGGAACCAGCTCAAGCCCGATCAAGGCCAAACTAGGGCAATTCCGGCCGTTTTGGGATTCCGACCAGGTTCCGGGAAGAATCCGGCAAAACGACTTCGACCATTAGTCTTAGAATTGCCTCCGCATTCCAAATCCGCAATCAAAAGACTTTTTGACTTAGGTTGACTTTTGGAGAAGAATTCAACCAAGGGGGGAATGCCACCTATGGCCGGCGGCTTTTGGAGAAGAAGACAAGCTGGCCGGCGGCTTTTGAAGGGAGGACAGCTAGCCGGCTGCTTTGGACGAGGATTGTACAAGTGGATGGCTCTCCTCTTCTCCCTTTGCTTATAAATAGAGGCCTTTGCCTTAGAAATCAAATGTCCCATGCTACATATTAGGAAGTTGAGAGCTTATCTCTCTTCTTCACACTTCAATACACAAACATATTTCCTCACAATTGCTCTCTACTTGTTCTTGCTCACTTTACTTTCCTTGTCAAAAACCGAAACCCTCTTTACTTTCCTTGTCTTTGATTTCCAAAACCCTTTACTTTTAGTGCATTTAGCTATGATATCCACTTCCATGGATACTCGTAGCTAAACCCTTAATTCGGTTGAAGGGGTGTGTTTGTATCATACAATGTTTTAGACCCTTCTCTTAAATGCCTCTTTGTGTTCAAAACTTGTTCTATGTGCCACATATTAGGTCAGAACTTCCAAGGTTGAGTGGATGCTTGAAATGGCAAAACTCTTCCGTGGGGTTCGTGAACATACTCGGGTAAGTGGATGCTTGAAATGGCAAAGCTTATCTGAGGAGTTCGACCTCTTTAAAACACCATTTGGTTGATCGGAAATGATTGATCAAATGGATGCACATAGGCTAATATACCTTGAAATGGGGCATTAGTCTAAATAGAACAAGTGCTCTATGCCTTGAAATGGGCTAGACGGTGTGGCAAGTCGAGTGCTTGAAATGGCCTTGATACACTTTTAAACACTTAGTACGATCGTTAGAGGTCAATGATGAACGAGTTGTGATACAAGGCCCCTAAAACCGAATCTTTCCATCAATCAAAACATCACTCGTCACTTTACTTTCAGTCTCATTATCAACTGTTTACTTTCAGTATTTACTTTTACGCACTTACTTTCAGCAAGCCTTGTCCTTCAAGCACTTTACTTTCAGCAAGCCTTGTCCTTCAAGCACTTTACTTTTACGCACTTACTTTCAGCAAGCCTTGTCCTTCAAGCAATTTACTTTCCCGCACTTTAATTTCAGCACTTTACTTTCTGTCATTTACTTTCTATCTAAAAAACCAACAAAACCCAAAAAAACCAATTGTATATACTTTCTTTTCTTTCTTTTTAAAGAACAACTAATCCACACTGACTCCCTTGGGTTCGACCCCTACTTACCGCTTTACTACCCAATAGTGAAGTCGCGAGTAGTGGACTTATAAATTAATTTTGTACACATTGCCTCGCGACAAGGCAGTGCTGTCAAATTGGCGCCGTTGTCGGGGAGTCGTGAAATCGGAATAGTTGTTCTATTTGTTTTTCTTTTTTGTTTTGCAGTTTTCCATGTCTTCGTACTACGAAAGCGAACCTTGGAATAATGGGGGCAGCAACCTTATGTTTGAGATGCTTAACCGTCTCCCCAAATTCGGAGGTGCCATTGGAGAAGATCCCGTGAGGCATACACATACGTTCCACTCCATATGCAGCCACATGAGGCCTAAAAATGAATCGCTAGAGGGATTTAAACTTAAATGCTTTAAATTTTCTTTAACTAACTCCGCAATAGAATGGTATTACTCATGTGCAGCTTATGAAAGTGATTATGGGGATCTACAAACCAAATTCCTAGAGGAGTTTTGCCCGCCATCTCTCCGACTTGGAGCCCGCAAGGAGATCATCAACATTGAGCAATCCCGGGACGAAACATTGGACGAGTACTTGTCGTACTTTGACTCCCTTGTGACGAGCTGCCCGCACCATGGATTCACCAACTTCGATCTTCTTCAAAGGTTTCTCGGTGGAATGATGCCACAAGAATGGAATAGGCTTAATGATGTTGCGACAGGAGGCTCGGTGGATAACTTAAGCGTGGATGATCTGTGGAACTTAATAGAAGATAAGGCAGGAAGCGCAAAACAAGATCAGGCCATGCGAATCGAAGAACTGGCCAACATGGTGCACCAAATCAGGGCCGAAACCGAATTATGGGCGGCAGAAAATGAGCTGGCAGCTAGCACCCAGCAGTTAGCCGCAGACATACAGCAATTGAGTGCCTCGATGCACCAAAACCAGGTCGAAGCCGAGAAATCATGGGAAGAAGAAAGGGCGGCTGAAAAAGAAGCTACAAACCAGATCTATGAGTTGCTCAAGCCAAGAGTCATCGAGGAAGAGCTTACCTCAATGCCGAACTGCCCAATTCAGTCCCAGACTTCACTGCCGAACTGTCCAAGGCTGGCTCGGTACTCATTTCCAATCTGTCCGAGGAAGTCCCGGTCCTCAATGCCGAAGAAATCAAGCCAGGCCCGGTCCTTGCGCTCGGAGCACCCGAGGAAGTCCCGGACCTCAATGTCGGGCTGGCCGAGAAAGACCAGGACGCGTCCGAGCTGGCCGAAGTGCCCGAGCTGACCGAGAAAATCACGACAGGCCCGGTCCTCACTGAAGAGCTGCTCGAGAAAGACCCGATCCTTATGGCCGAGAAGCCCCTACCTAACCCTTCATGTTTAATGCAGATCACATCCACCGAAGATCATGTGACCAATGATGATGAGGTGCAAGGGGAGTTGGAGGCAAATCAAGGGCCAGAAAAGCCGGCTGAAAAGTCACTCGTTCTAGGATGGCCAATCATCTCTGCCACAAAGAAGAGGCTTGGCATGGGAACAAGCTCAAGGTCGCTCGTGTTCAATGGCACAATACTAAACTTCCAGAATTGCAAAGGTGCCACCCATTCAAACATAAAGAAACGGCCAAGACATGGGCCAAAGGAATGGAAACCCGAAAGGAGAAGCAAGAGAGCACGGCTCCATGGACCAGCAGCTATGGTCAAGGAATCCTCGCCTTCTCGGGGATATGTGAAGAAGAAGCCTCCGGATCAAGGGAGTGCAGAACTGAGCCCGCTGCCATATGTGTTCTTTGGGCAAATCAAAAGAGCTGCCGAGAAGAAGTTCGACCTCAAGCACCCATGGGATCCCTACTTATGATCCATGAGTGAGGTACTATCGAGCCAACGACGTTAAACAAAGGCACTTGCCGGGAGGTAACCCGGCATATCTAGTTTTTTCAGTTTTTTATGTCATTTCCTTTTCTTAGTTAACTAGCTTTTTGTGTTTTGAACTAAGTCGTTCCGTGAGGAACGGCTTCGTTCAAAAGTGTGGGGGTATTTAAAGTAGTAGTTGTACATAGTAGACATCATGTTTTGAAGATATACACTTTCATGATGTGAAAATAGATAGATCCGATACATGCATTTCCTTGTGAAAACTTAATTGTGTAAAAACATGAGTATTTAACTTTCTACTTGTCCTTGTGTGCTGAGATAACGTAGGATGTGGAGTTGAAAGAAATGCCCTAGAGAGGCTTGACAAGCACTCAAGGGACCGGATCCTTACTATACGGTTATGTGAAAATTGTGGAGGCTGCACTTCGGGCTTGTTGGTGAAGAGTGGACTCCGCCATGCAGCGTCTATGCAAGAGGCGGGACGGGAATCAAACCGTCCATTCTCTAGTCCAAAGTAGCCGGGAAAATAGATGAGCGACTGATGGACCATATTTATATGATTCATTAAGACAGTTAAACCCACCAAATTAGACTCTTTGTCTATTTAACTTTTGCTTGTTAGTTCCGATATTTATCTACAGGGTATTTTGAAGTCCAGAGAGAATACAAGCTAAGGAGGAGTTTTAAAGCTGAAAATGAATTACAAGTCACTCCAGGACACGACCAAATTCCGACTGTACAACTTTCATAAACCTGACATGGAATCACTCACAACAAGTCCAACCGAAGAGCAACCAGAGTTTGTCCGGAGCTGAAAGGGAACCGATGGCTTTTGGGGAAAAGATCACAAAACTCTCACCCACTCCCCTCCACCTCACATGGCCGGCGGCTTCAAGGAGAAGAGGACATGTGGCCGGCGGCTCATGGCTTCCTCCACCTCACCCCGATGGCTTTTGGCTTCCCCGCTCCCCTTGTGACATGTGTTGAGATCTCATCCACATCCATCACTCCTCCATGCCTATAAATAGCACATCTCCTTCCCTTTGTAAATCATCCCATTTTGTGTGCAAGAAACACAAGTCACTTGTTACTCATCTCTCTAGATTTTGGGCACCATCCATGTAATCACACTACTTTGATATTGAAGTTTGATCTTGAGTACTCTTGTCGGTTCTTGAAGTACTCAAGCTTTTCCTTACTGTTCTTGAGTACTCTTGTCGGTTCTTGAAGTACTCTCCTTTTACTTTCCTGTCTTTACTTTAAAAAACTTTACTTTACTGTCTTTAAAAAACCTTTACTTTTCAAGTACCTAGCTATGATGTCCTGTTCCATGGATATTCGTAGCTAAACTCTTCATTCGGTTGAAGGGGTGTACTAGTATCATACAATGTTTTAGACCCTTCTCTTAAATGCCTCTTTGTGTTCAAAACTTGTTCTATGTGCCACATATTAGGTCAGAACTTACAAGGTTGAGTGGATGCTTGAAATGGCAAAACTCTTCTGTGGGGTTCGTGAACATACTCGGGTAAGTGGATGCTTGAAATGGCAAAGCTTATCTGAGGAGTTCGACCTCTTTAAAACACCATTTGGTTGATCGGAAATGATTGATCAAATGGATGCACATAGGCTAATATACCTTGAAATGGGGTATTAGTCTAAATAGAACAAGTGCTCTATGCCTTGAAATGGGCTAGACAGTGTGGCAAGTCAAGTGCTTGAAATGGCCTTGATACACTTTTGAACACTTAGTATGATCAATGATAAACGGACTATGATACAAGGCCCCTGATACCGAATCTTTCCTTTAATTGCAATATCACTTGTTACTTTACTTTCAGTCCATATCAACTGCTTACTTTCCGCAAGTCTTGTCCTTCAAGCAATTTCTTTCTGCAAGTCTTGTCCTTCAAGCACTTTAATTTCCGCAAGTCTTGTCCTTCAAGCACTTTACTTTTCAGTATTTACTTTCAATCTCGTATTTACTTTCTTTACTTTCAGTCATTTACTTTCCAGTACTAAAATCACAACCAACCCACGCTACTTTCAGTACTAAAATCACAACCAACCCCCAACTGTCCTACTTAAAGAACAACTATCAACTAATTCCCTTGGGTTCGACCCCTACTTACCACTTTACTACCCAATAGTAGAGTACGAGTAGCGGACTTATAAATTTATTTTTGCACAGAGACATTGCACCTTAATGACAGTGCAGTGCGCTCCGTCAAAATTGGCGCCGTTGCCGGGGAATTAGAGTTAACAATCGGATAACTGTTCTTTCTTTTTCTTTCTTCTCTTAAATCTCGAACTTGCTTCTGCGTAACCATGTCTCGTGAAGGAAGCCACCATGACTATCAGGATGACGACGAGATGAATCTATACGATCGAAATTATGAGGCGCCGCCTCCATTTCTTGACGATCCGGAACAGCTCATCCAAAACCAAAGAGCTCGTAATCAGGAAGGTGCCCGAAGAAACCAAGAACCACCCGAGGACCGAAATGAAGCTGGTCCAGTACCACCCCCTAGATATCCCCCACCTCCTCGACATCAACAAGTGCCAAGACGGGAACCCATCTTCGATGATTACTATGGGGATAACAACTACCGCGAACCTACTATGGGAGAACTTAATGCCCCAGATTTCGAAAATCAGCCGTGGTGCATTTACGAGGGCCCTGAACTGGAAAACATTACCATCGACACGTCAGTGGCCCACAGTTTGCCCAAGTTCTCAGGAGCTCATGGAGAATCTGCAACAACTCATCTCCAACGCTTACATGGCATTTGCCAAAATCTTAAGCCCAATCGAGTAAATATAGACAACTTCAAGTTGAAGGCGTTCTACTTTTCCCTCATTGACTCGGCAAACGACTGGTTCCTTTCATTGCCTTCGGGAAGTATCAGAACATGGGTTCAGATGCAAAAGAAATTCCTAGACAAATACTACCCAGCGGGAAAAGCGATGCAAGTAAGGAGGCAACTGCAGGACATATGGCAGGGACCTAATGAAACCATGTACGACTACCTGGAGAAATTCAACCACCTGGAGAGAAGCTGCTGCACTCTTGGATTACCCGAGAAGCTCATCATCGAGTACCTGATTGATGGACTGAATCCCTTAGACAAAAAGCTCCTTGATGCTTCAGCTGGAGGGTCAATGATGAGCCTACCATTAAGCGGCATACGGCGACTAGTCACAAAATTTGGTTGATCGGAAATGATTGATCAAATGGATGCACATAGGCTAATATACCTTGAAATGGGGTATTAGTCTAAATAGAACAAGTGCTCTATGCCTTGAAATGGGCTAGACAGTGTGGCAAGTCAAGTGCTTGAAATGGCCTTGATACACTTTTGAACACTTAGTATGATCATTAGAGGTCAATGATAAACGGACTATGATACAAGGCCCCTGATACCGAATCTTTCCTTTAATTGCAATATCACTTGTTACTTTACTTTCAGTCCATATCAACTGCTTACTTTCCGCAAGTCTTGTCCTTCAAGCAATTTCTTTCTGCAAGTCTTGTCCTTCAAGCACTTTAATTTCCGCAAGTCTTGTCCTTCAAGCACTTTACTTTTCAGTATTTACTTTCAGTCTCGTATTTACTTTCTTTACTTTCAGTCATTTACTTTCCAGTACTAAAATCACAACCAACCCACGCTACTTTCAGTACTAAAATCACAACCAACCCACGCTACTTTCAGTACTAAAATCACAACCAACCCCCAACTGTCCTACTTAAAGAACAACTATCAACTAATTCCCTTGGGTTCGACCCCTACTTACCACTTTACTACCCAATAGTAGAGTACGAGTAGCGGACTTATAAATTTATTTTTGCACAGAGACATTGCACCTTAACGACAGTGCAGTGCGCTCCGTCAGCGACCCTCATCTTGACCCGCGCGAAAAGGGCAAGGATGAGAAAGAGCGGGGAGGTATTTCCATATGCTCTCGGGCGATGATTGGACCTCCCAAAAGTGAAGAAAAAATGGACATGCAATTCTCATCAAAGGAGCAAAGCTCAAAGAAGAAAAGAAAAATCAGCCAAAATGGTGAAATCAAACCGAAGCAAAAGTAAAGTACTCAAAGAGTCAAATCAAAGGCCGAAGGCCAAACCTCACTACAAAAGCTGTCCAACCACGCAAACAAAGATAAAGAGCTCGACCATTGGCCCGAATCAATCACGTGCTAGAAGAAGCAAGTAACATAACCATATAGTAAGATCGGATCCGAGAGTGCAGTTCAAGGGCCTAAAAAGTGGCTATCTCCCAATCATCCAAATTGATTTGCATCTCGGCTCAAAGGTACAAGTATCTAGTTACTTTCATATGTGAGCATAATTTCGTTTGGAAGCAAGTAAGTTATGCATGCTAAGGTGAAGTTTAGATTCACATCTAACATCCATATCTAGGACTTGGGGTATTTTTGTTCCTCTTTTTGACTACACTTGTTCGGGACGAACAAGATTAAGTGTGGGGGTGTTTGATGGAGCATATTTATATGATTCATTAAGTACTACTAAACCCACCAATTAGACATTTGGTCATACGAACAAGTGCTTGTTAATGCCTTTTTGTGTATATAGGCTATTTTGGAGTCTAAAGAGGAATCACACTTAAAAAGGGAGAATTGTGCCAAAAAGCCAGCCAAGGCCCGAGGACCTCATCCAGGGACCGAGAAACTTCACCCGGGTACCGAGAGCCGTACCCGGGCCCGTCCGAGAAAACCAGGTCCTCGTCCAGGCCACGCCCGAGTCGTCTAGCACTGAATTCAAGTTGCCCAGACAAACAAGCTGATCTGACAATTCCACCTCGACCAAAGTGATCAAAATGGCAAATAAGGTGGACAATGTCGGAAAACCAAGGAGAATTCCCGAGCAGATTGGCAGTTGTCTCAATTCCAAAGCAAAGGCCCCGCGCGCATAGGCACCTAAACCAAGTCGCTCGACCAAACCATCGGATCTGGACAATCTGGCTCGACCAAAGTGTTTTAAATGCCAAATGACTCGGACAATATCACTTCCCAGACAAAACTCCCGAGTAGAACCAGCTCAAGCCCGATCAAGGCCAAACTAGGGCAATTCCGGTCGTTTTGGGATTCCGACCAGGTTCCGGGAAGATTCCGGCAAAGCGACTTCGACCATTAGTCTTTGAATTGCCTCAGCATTCCAAATCCTCAATCAAAAGACCTTTTGACTTAGGTTGACTTTTGGAGAAGAATTCAACCAAGGGGGGAATGCCACCTATGGCCGGCGGCTTTTGGAGAAGAAGACAAGCTGGCCGGAGGCTTTTGAAGGGAGGACAGCTGGCCGGCTGCTTTGGATGAGGATTGTACAAGTGGATGGCTCTCCTCTTCTCCCTTTGCTTAGAAATCAAATGTCCCATTCTACATATTAGGAAGTTGAGAGCTTATCTCTCTTCTTTACACTTCAATACACAAACATATTTCCTCACAATTGCTCTCTACTTGTTCTTGCTCACTTGACTTTCCTTGTCAAAAATCGAAACCCTCTTTACTTTCCTTGTCTTTGATTTCCAAAACCCCTTACTTTTAGTGCATTTAGCTATGATATCCACTTCCATGGATACTCGTAGCTAAACCCTTCATTCGGTTGAAGGGGTGTGTTTGTATCATACAATGTTTTAGACCCTTCTCTTAAATGCCTCTTTGTGTTCAAAACTTGTTCTATGTGCCACATATTAGGTCAGAACTTCCAAGGTTGAGTGGATGCTTGAAATGGCAAAACTCTTCCGTGGGGTTCGTGAACATACTCGGGTAAGTGGATGCTTGAAATGGTAAAGCTTATCTGAGGAGTTCGACCTCTTTAAAACACCATTTGGTTGATCGGAAATGATTGATCAAATGGATGCACATAGGCTAATATACCTTGAAATGGGGTATTAGTCTAAATAGAACAAGTGCTCTATGCCTTGAAATGGGCTAGACGGTGTGGCAAGTCGAGTGCTTGAAATGGCCTTGATACACTTTTAAACACTTAGTACGATCATTAGAGGTCAATGATGAACAAGTTGTGATACAAGGCCCCTAAAACCGAATCTTTCCATCAATCAAAATATCACTCGTCACTTTACTTTCAGTCTCATTATCAACTGTTTACTTTCAGTATTTACTTTTACGCACTTACTTTCAGCAAGCCTTGTCCTTCAAGCACTTTACTTTTACGCACTTACTTTCAGCAAGCCTTGTCCTTCAAGCACTTTACTTTTACGCACTTACTTTCAGCAAGCCTGTTGACAGATGCTTGTCGTCAGAGCAAATGTACAAATAAATTTATAAGTCCGCTACTCGCGACTTCACTACTGGGTAGCAAGTGGTAAGTAGGGGTCGAACCCAAGGGAATTAGGGGGATAAGTTGTTCTTTGAAGGATCGTACAGCGGGGGAGCGTGTTTTTTGGTTGATTGAGGTTTTACTACTAACAGCTAAGTGATTGGTTGGTTGGTTTTGGTTTTTAGTGCGGAAAAGTAAATGACATAAAAGTAAATACTGAAAGTAAAAAGAAGACTTACAGCGGTTGTTGTGTGATCGGCAAGTCTTGTGGAACGTCAGCAGTTGAAAGGGCAGTTTATACTAAGGAAGTAAGTGCAGGTAGTGTTTTAATCTAAGGAAAGCATTCGGTTTCGGGGGCCTTGTATCATAGCATGTTTATCATTGACCTTTAGTGATCCTGCTAAGTATTCAAACGTGTATCAAGGCCATTTCAAGCGCTCGATTTGCCACACTGTCTAGCCCATTTCAAGGTCGTAGAGCACTTGTTCTATTTAGACTAGCACCCCATTTCAAGGTATACTAGCCTATGTGCATCCATTTGATCAATCATTTCCGA
Source organism: Rhodiola chrysanthemifolia (assembly GCA_033675395.1). NCBI lineage: Eukaryota > Viridiplantae > Streptophyta > Magnoliopsida > Saxifragales > Crassulaceae > Rhodiola > Rhodiola chrysanthemifolia. Next base: position 40,355,685 of record CM066204.1, read on the forward strand.
TCAAACCAAATGGTGTTTTAGAGAGGTCGAACTCCTCAGATAAGCTTTGCCATTTCAAGCATCCACTTACCCGAGTATGTTCACGAACCCCCACGGAAGAGTTTTGCCATTTCAAGCATCCACTCAACCTTGGAAGTTCTGACCTAATATATGGCACATAGAACAAGTTTTGAACACAAAGAAGAGGCACTAAGAGTATAGCCTAAAACATTTTATGATACAAGTACACCCCTTCAACCGAATGAAGAGTTTAGCTACGAATATCCATAGAGGTGGATATCATAGCTAAGTACTCGAAGGTTTTTGAAAGACAGTAAGTAAAGGAGAATACTCAAGAACCAACAGGAGTATTCTCAAAGACTACTAGAATACTCAAGAACCAACAGGAGTATTATAGATTTCAAACAAAGCTTACAAAAGTGCCAAAATCTAGAGAGATAAGTGTTGTATGGATTGTGGGATGGATTTGTGGTGGATTTACAAAGGGAAGGGAAGCTTGTATTTATAGGCATGGAGGATGGATATGAGCCATACACTTGGCAAGGGAGGAGAGGCTTGTGGCTTGAGATCACAACACATGGCAAGAGGAGAGCAAAAGCCACCGGGGTGAGTCACCACTCCAAAAGCCATCGGAAGATATTTGTTTCTCAAAAGCCATAGGAAGATATTTGTTTCTCAAAAGCCATCGGTTTGACCGGAGCTTCTCGGATTTCGGAGAGTGTAATCTAAATGAAAATGTCATTCTAAGATGATCTCAAGAAGGAACCTAAGCCAAATTCTGCTTGGAACATGGTCGAAATCCCAAATCGACTGAAATTGCCCTTGTTTGCCTTTTACCGGGCTTGGTGCCTTTGCATTGCGTTCTTGTCCAAACGCCGACTGTTCTAGCATATTTGAATGATTCCAAGTGGGTTCCATGAAAGTTGTACAGTCGGAATCTGGTCGTGTCCTGACTCGTAATTCATTTTCAGCTTTAAAACTCCTCCTTAGCCTGTATTCTCTCTACACTCTAAAATACCCTGTAGATAAATATCGGAACTAACAAGCAAAAGTTAAATAGACAAACAGTCTAATTTGGTGGGTTTAACTGTGTTTATGATTCATACAATTATGGTCCATCACCTGTCCTTCAAGCAATTTACTTTCCCGCACTTTAATTTCAGCACTTTACTTTCTGTCTAAAAAACCAACAAAACCCAAAAAAACCAATTGTATATGCTTTCTTTTCTTTCTTTTTAAAGAACAACTAATCCACACTGACTCCCTTGGGTTCGACCCCTACTTACCGCTTTACTATCCAATAGTCAAGTCGCGAGTAGTGGACTTATAAATTAATTTTGTACACATTGCCTCGCGACAAGGCAGTGCTGTCAACGGTATTGGTTGGAAGTTTGATGAAGCGACCGGTTGGCAGAATGCTAGACTTGCCCCTTGACGCGCGTCGTCTGACGTGTCAAATTTACTATTTATATTCTCCTGCTATTAGCTAGTAAAGCGGCAAGCGGGGTCGAACCCTAGAGAGCTGGTTTGTGAAACTGTTCCTGTATGCAAATAAAGAAGGGGGTTTTTGTGTGAGCAAGTATTGTAAAAACACAGGAGAGAAGAATAACGAGGATTTCAATCAGCGAGAAAATTCAGTCTGGGGTTTCTATTGTGACACGATTATCATAGATATCTAATGATCAATTTTATATTTCTAAGTGTGGTTGTTCCGACAAAGGTAACAACCCGAGTATCCCGACAAAGGTGATATGCCACAACCTAACCCGACAAAGGTGTTAGGCTTATAGTTCTTTCCTAAACTAAACAATCCGACAAAGGTATTATTTAGCTTAGGTGTTACTATCTACCTTTACGACAAAGTATCCAGTAGATGTTAACGATAAGAATTAACTGCTCAATTAAGCTTTGAGACAAAGCTTCTACTTAATCTAACAAGTTAATTAATAAGAATGAGCACAAGAACTAGTAAAACATAAAATAGCATTAAGAACGAAAATCTCAAAACGTGTTCACAATGTACGAAACCCTAAACTGAAAGAGAAATTTAGCTACTCATTGTCATGGAAATAAACACAAATATTTTTGATGAAAAAGAAGTAGAAAATCTCTGTATCGTCGAAAGCTTTGCATTCTTCGTCTTCTCCAGAGCTGTGTCGGTCTTCGTTATGTGATGAGATACTGAAAACCCTAACCCAAACTTCTTATGTTTTTTAATAAACTGGGCTTCCAAATCTGTTTTTAGGCTAAAACTATGAAATCTCGGCTCGCTGACGTCATCAAACGCGTTGCTGACGTCAGCATCTTGTGGTTCACCGCGTCTGGTTCATACATTACCGCCGCATTTCGCCTTGACATTAGCGTTAACGCTAATGTCTACATGAGACGCGGTAGCCACTGAGCCTGATTCCTTCTTCTGCGCGCCAGCTCCGACTTCAACTCTGGATTTGACCTTCTATCTGACCTCGGCTGCTCTCGGTGTGAACTAGAGAGTTGTAGGGAATCGAGTCAGCTACGCGATGACGCATAGCTCGTATTTTTCTGCTCAGCGGTCCATTCCCAGCACTCGGTCGAGCGTCCAAAGGTCTGATTTGCCGTTGTGATGTCTTTGGCATGAAATGCCGTATTTTATGCATGTTTCCTCCTAGAGCTTCCGAAACACCTGAAATGCAAAACAACACTAAAAAGTAACTGCTCGCATGATAAAGTGTCGAAATAAACGGGATTAGTTGATTCGACGAGTCGTATAAATACGACTCATCACCCCTGCTCCCCCACTGCTAGATGCAGCTCAAGAGGTTGATCCCCTGGACCAGCAACCGCTTCATCCAGAAGAAGGATCACCGGCTGTGCTTGAGGCCTTGCAGAGTTTGTCAGGAAAGGTTGAAATGTTGGTTGAGAGGGTGGCTCGTCTGGAGTCTATGACTGAGAGGGTGGTGAAGGGATCTGACGTTGGCTGGGTGAAGGACCTGAGCACTAGAGTTGCTGCTCTTGAGTCACTGCCTGCCTTAGTAAAGGAGGTTGAGGACTCGGCAAAAATCAATTTGGTCCACTGCAGTCAGATCAAAGAAGAGATAGAGAGCTGGATCGACAGCTGAGATTCGTAGGCACTGAGTTGGTTGATCAGTTGAAGACCATGTTCCGCGGTTAACTCTGGAACTGTCTCATGGTTGCCCTATTCCTTCAATCCCTCCCATATTTGCCTTTTTTTTATGAATTCTCTTTCGTTGTCATGTTCTGAACTCTGTGTGCTAGTTTTTAAATTTTCAGTCTGTTATGTGTGTGCCCTCTGGGGCACTTTTGCTCATTCTTAATGAAGTATGTGTTTCTTTCATTACATGGATGTCTTTACTTGCCCTCTTTTTGATGATGCCAAAAGGGGGAAGCTAACATGGGTGCACTACATGAGGGGGAACTCGTTACTGAAAATCAAACTGGATGTCTATCTAAGGGGGAACTGTTAAGCAATCGTAGACTTGTTTGCCTAACTAAAAATTAATAGGGATATCTATCTGCCAGACTTGCGATAGTTGAAATACCTTGTCATGAATTTTTTTGTCTTTTGAAGAAGTGTTTGTCATCATCAAAAAGGGGGAATTTGTTGGAACCCTTTTGTTTTGATGATAACAAACACTTAACTAATGTGCTGCCTAAGTGTGCAGAAATTCATAAACAGATTTAATGATGCTGCGTTGCGCATTAATTGAACCAAACACAAAGAGCAAGTCGGCGGGAAAAGATCGAAGATCGAGTTGCCATATGAAGATCGAAGAAAAAGATCCGCGAAGTTATTGTGCGCCCAATTAGGAAGATATTGATTGAAGATACTAATTGACGACATTAAGTGAAGATCCTAATTGACTATACTGATTGAAGATTGGAAATCAAGAAGACCAATTAAGGACTTGATTGATTGAAGAATACTTATGACAATATTCTGCAGAACAGATTTGGAAGGTTCGAATTAATGAGGAAACTGATTTAGGAAAGATTGCAATCGGAATCTTGACTAATCAGGAAGATATCAATCAACGGATATGGAAAGATTGATTGGGCCGAATCGCTGGGCTCGGATCCCGAGATCCTATATAAGGTATTAGGGTTTGCCCAAGAAGTGTTCGGCGTTTTCGGGAGAACAGAGCGACTGCATTCGAAGAGCAAGATTGCTGAGATTGCATGCACGAAGGTTCGAGGTTCGAAACTGATTACTTTGTCGGATTGAGTAGAGGTCATCAAATAGAGTCTAGTGAAAAGACCTAGTTTGTAAACCCTACAAGTATATCGGAATAAAAAGTAATCAGGTTCGCAAATCCTTTCAGAGAAATCTGAAAGGTAGTGGTTTTTATCTTATCATTATTGTGATAAGGTTTCCACTATATATTCGTGTGCAATTACTTTCAGTTGTTTACTTTCCTGCATAATTATTTCCGCTGCTATCTGACCATCAGACGGAAAAGCACTCCGTGACTACCGTCTGCCAGACTGCTAAAACTAACGATCCAACAATTGGCATGGGTGTGCTTGGCTACAGGTAAGGGAGAAACGATGATTTTGGAAAACCTGAATTTGTTTTAATGAGTTGTCCATTCATGTGAACAATTATGCAGTTAGCATTCGACTATCTTGTTCTCTGGGCATCTGATTGCCATACTTTGAAAGTGGATTTATTGAATACAGATTTCGATTGTTTAGTTTTTTTAATATTGTCATTACTTCCAAGTTACTACAGTCCTTCTAGTAGGTATGCTTGTCCACATTATCCGTTCAATAACCATCCGTAAAAATTCATCAGTTATCCATCCATTTAGTTCATTGATTGAATTACTCAAAACCCATTAACAATCAAGTAAACGAATTAAATGGTTTAATTCATTAATCAGTTAAGCAACCATTAATGAAATATCTATAAAAAAATTCCAAAGAAAAACTCCACAAAATTATAGCAAGCCCCCCTCCTGAAGCCCAAACTCCTCCGTGCATCTCCTTGGCTCCTGCGACCTCGACAGGCAGGCAACGACCTTGCCGCACGGTCTGTCCTCTCTCCGTCCTGAAGCCCCCTACTCCGAGGTAAGATTCATTTGAGTTGCATATGAATCTGCATTTAGTATTGCCGGTAGAGTACTTGATCAGTACCGTAGTTCATTGCTAGCAGAAACCGTGCAAGCATTATTGTGCTCTAGAGATAGGTTATTTAACAATTTATTTTATTAACTAAAAAGCAATCTAATTTTATTTTAATTTCTTTTCAGTTCAAGACTCATCAGATGTGGACTCACTAGTTAAAGATGTTTTGGATTTGACTATTAATCGAGGAAACGAATGTGCATGATGTCCTGGACTTTGCCATAACTACAATCAAATATATTTGGAAATCAAATGGTTCATTTTACATGTCTTATAATTACTTTTTGCGAGTGTTTTACGAAGAATGATTTACTTCATAGTTTAATGCTACTATTCATCACAACTTGATCGTGTATGTTTAGTAATAACTTAATTTAAATTTCTTAATATCAATTAATTGTGTTTATACATGTCAAAGAACGACATACATGATCACCAACCAACATGAGAGGATGATTTGTATCCATCACACCATTCATAAAAGATTTGATATATATTTAAATTATATGGGTTAAATGAGTTAAATTAACTAAGTGAGTTAAATGAGTTAAATGGATTAAATGGGTTAAATGGATTCAACGGATTGAATGAATTAAACGGATTAAATGGATTTATCTACAAACCGTTAATGATCCATCCGTTCAATCTATTAACACTAATGAATTTTAACGGATTAAAACCGTTTAATCCGCTAACTGTTTAACCCATCCATTAATCCATCCATCCAGGAACGGAACTAACGCTTGACGGGGTGACACGTGTCACTCCCAAGTTTTTCAATTTTTTTTATATAATACGTAAAATAGAAATTAAGTATATTATATATATATATATATATTTATTAAATCAGTCATATTATGTTTTAAAACCCTATCATATAAGACGCCACAAAGCCAGCTACTTGTTTAGCAGTCAGCTGTAGGCCTCGGCCTCTCTTCCTCCCATGTAATTTTATTCTTATTTTTCATTTTATTCATAAACTTTTGTGATGAGTATCTGTGTTGGAGCGACCTGTGATTCTGATGATTTGTGTTATTTTGTGACGAGTATCTATGTGGTCGATTTGTACAATATTATTACCTGAACTATCGCCCTATTTCAATATAAGTACCGAACTTTCAATTTGTTCAAATTAAGTATTGTGGGGTGAAATTATAATTAAAAATTATAACATAAACCCCGTTAATGTTTGACGATTTAATTTTAACCCCAGCGATCTAAAGCTAGTGCTGCGTTCGGTGTAAAATTCTAAACGAGAATCAATCGTCGCTCGAAAGGGAGAACAAATGCGCAGCGATGACGCAAACAAGAGAAACAAATAAGCATCAAGAGTTGCAGCTTGAAAGAAGTGATGGCATCGATAGGGACACGCATGCGAAAGGTTCAGGTAAGTTTATATGTGTATCATCTGTGGGGTAAAGGGGATTTTACTGGAATTGAAGATTATCAAGTGGAAACATGTCATATTGAAAGGATCGGTATTATTGGTGATATATATTATGCTTACTTAGATGTTGTATCTGAGTGTGCAGCCAGTTGTTGATTATGTACCTATTTTTCTGTTTTCACTTTGATAGTTGTCAAAGTTATTTGTGCAATAGCCAATACGTATCCAGCCAAAGACCCTAATATTAACCTCTTCTAGGTGAAAAAGAAAAAGTAGACTGTTTTTGAGACACAAGAGCGAGGAAAATCGGAAACTCTTCAGGTTTAGTACATAAAAACGGAGGATGTCAGGTTAGTTTTTATTTTTGGGTCGTTACTATATTTCCTCATAATCTAGGAAGTGATGGTGGTTTTCCATTCTGTTCCTTCTTGAGGATAGGGTGGCAATAGGCACATGGAACGTTACTGGAAGACTTTCTGGTGAAAATATCAAAATTGATGGGTGGCTCTATATAAAAGAACCAGATTGAAGATATCAAGATTGATGAGTGGTTCCATTTGTAGGAAGCTTGTTCTGATATATGAGAAAAGTATGCTTCACTCATTTGAGTGCAAATGCAAGTGTTATGATGACGGGTAGTTTTATTTTTTTCTTTCACTGAAACAAAATTGTAACATATGCAGGTTGTAATAAATGCAGGAATGTATACAAAATAATGATTCTGTTTCATTTTAAAGTGTACCTCTCCCTTGATCAAGTACATGTCACAAAATCTGAATATACAAAAATATTACTTGGTTCCATATAATCCATGAAAGCTCAGAATTACGAAACATGTCCAACCAAAAGGGAAATTGTTTGCGTTACAAGCAGAGACCATGTCCAACTAAAAAAACGTCAAATTCATGTTCAACATCAATCTAAATATTCATTGTTCATCATCATGAGCATAAACATGCCTTGTCCGATGAAAATAGGCCTTGCACGCTGATCACCCTTATTTGTGTTGTCATTGTCACTAACATCATATGCATTGCTCCATTGTTTCACAGCAGATCCTTGAATTGCAGCCTGTCAAATGAAATTTTATTGTAAAGTTTATTTGTATAGAAATAATGAATCAATTATCAAGACTAGAAAATGTTGCAGACAACATCATCTGTCAAGTAGCAACAAACAACAACATGAAATTTGTATTTCAAGTAGCAACCTGCCATAAAATAACAACAAACAACAACATTTACGTAATAACCTGACTCTCACAAATATTGACATGAGTGTTGATCTTCACTTTGTTTCTTAGCTGCAAAACATATATAAAAGATAATTAACATATATTTCAATGACATGATGAAAATTGATAAATGTATTATGAGAATAACCTTTGGCTTTGTAGATCGTGGGTCATGTGGATGTGATTGTTCCTTCTTCTTTCTTCGGTTTCGTGCAGCCCTTTGTTTATCCTTGATTCCAATAGCAACTACATTTGAATCAACGACTTGTGATGTACATCTTCTAGAATTATGTCCGATATTACGACATCTGGAGCATTTGATTTGAGTGCCCATTTTGCTTATTCGGTGTGGGTTGCGAGGTTCTTCAACTGGCCCAATTCTTTTCTTTCGAGGTTTGTCTTGTTGTCTTCTAAATACATGGGGTAACACAACATCTCCATCTGCCCGTGGCCACTCATTTGGTCCGGGAATGCATGGGCATTATAACAGCATCATATATTTTCATATATGTTTCCTTCTTATAAGAATGATGAATATAATCGTCGGGATTTCTTTTTATATGAAAAGCTGCAGTACAAGCATGGACACAAGGAATGCCAGTTAAGTCCCACATATTCCACGAGCATGAAAACCGATCCAAAGAAACCATATGAACATCCCAGCCACAGCGTGCCACTTGATCATAAAACTTCTATTTTCATATCCATCTTTGTACCACGAAGCATAAACCCTCCAAGGACATGCTTGATTTCTACAATGAGCAGCCACCTTTTCTAAACCGTTAGTTACATAATAAAAGTCGAATCCTTTCATCACGACATAATATCTCAATGCTTTATTGAAGACTTATTTGTTTCTGAATTGTAGACTCGTTATCAACTCAATATCCTTTCAAAATTCAGTAGTCTCGTTGAAATATGGATATTTATTTGAACAAAGTGATTGTTTATCATCACTAGATCATGAGAAAGCCGAAACACATCTGCTGCGATTTCCTCATCTTCCAATGCATCATCCACTTCATTATTTGTTACATCTCCAGCCAACACATTCAAAGACTCCTCTAAATACTTTCTCACTTGATTCATATCATTCTCTTCTTGACGGAATAAATCATTTTTATCTAATGCCACGTCTGTATCAGAAAAATCTGTCAAATGCTCACTAACATCACTAGCCACTGCATTTCATCATCTTTATCCGCAACAACAACCCCATCATAAACAAGCTGCCCAACTGTATAGTTCGGCATTACTGTTTCCTCATTATTCTGATTTGTGTCGATGGTGTTGTCCATATCATGACGTGCATTCAACTCTTTATCAACATCAACAACTATGTCCATACCGACCCTTTCAATATGACATGTTTCCACTAGATAATCTTCAATTCCAGTAAAATCCCTTTTACCCACAGATAATACATATAAACTTACCGAAACCTTCAGCAGTATGCCATCACTTCTTTCAGGCTGCAATTCCTGATGCTTATTTATTTCTCTCGTTTGTGTCATCGATGCGCGTCTGTTCTCTCCTTCGGTCTCCAATTGATTCTCGTTTAGAATTTTACACCAAACGCATCACTGACTTTAGATCACTAGGGTTAAAATTAAATCATCAAACATTAACGGCGTTTATGATATAAATTTTTTTCATTATAATTTCACCCCAAAGTACTTAATTTGAACAAATTGAAAGTTCGGTACTTATGTTGAGATAGGGCGGTAGTTCAGGTAATCAAATTGTACTTTTCCCAATCCATTAATCAGTTAAGCAACCATTAATGAAATATCTATAAAAAAAATTCCAAAGAAAAACTCCACAAAATTAAAGAAAGCCCCCCTCCCGAAGCCCAAACTCATCCACGCATCTCCTTGGCTCCCGCGACCTGAACAGGCAGTGACCTTGCCGCACGGTCTGTCCGCTCTCCATCCTGAAGCCCCCCTACTCTGAGGCAAGATTCATTTGCGTTGCATCTGAATCTGCATTTAGTATTGCCGGTAGAGTACTTGATCAGTACCGCAGTTCATTGCTAGCAGAAACCGTGCAAGCATTTTTGTGCTCTAGAGATTGGTTATTTAGCAATTTATTTTATTACCTAAAAAGCAATCTAATTTTATTTTAATTTCTTTTCAGTTCAAGACTCATCAGATGTGGACTCACTAGATAAAGATGTTTTGTATTTGACTATTAATCGAGGAAACGAATGTGCATGATGTCCTGGACTTCACCATACTACAATCAAATATATTTGGAAATCTAATGATTCATTTTACATGTCTTATAATTACTTTTTGTGAGTGTTTATTACGAAGAATGATTTACTTCATACTGTAATGCTACTATTCATCAAAACTTGATCATGTTTAGAAATAACTTAATTTAAATTTCTTAATATCAATTAATTTATGTTTATACATGTAAACGACATATATTATCACCAACCAACATGAGAGGATGATCTTTATCCATCACACCAATCATAAAAGATTTGATATAAATTTTAATTAGACGGATTAAATGAGTTAAATGAACCAAGTGAGTTAAATGGGTTAATTGGATTCAACGAATTAAACGGATTAAATAGATTTATCTACAAACCGTTAATGATCCATTCGTTCAATCCATTAACACTAATGGATTTTAACGGATTAAAATCATTTAATCCGCTAACTGTTTAACCCACCATTAATCCATCCATCTATCCATCCATCCAGGCGCGGAACGGAACTAACGCTTGACGGGATGACACGTGTCACTCCCAAGTTTTTCAATTTTTTATATATATAATATGTAAAATAGGAAGAGCGTTCAAATGTGACAGCCAAATAAGAATGGTATCGTGAGGCAGCTTCTCAGCCACTCATTTTGACAACATCATCTTCATTCATCCAATAGAAAAGTGACACTTGCCCCACTATCACATTCTATTTCTCTTATTTTAAATTCGGATTAATTGTAAAATTAATTAAAGAAGGGTATTTTGGGTATACATTTTCCACACAACTGACATCTTTTGATTTTTGTTTCTCTCTCCTAAACCCAGATCCAGAATCATCGAGCTCCATATCTCCCAAATAACATCGATCGTATTCGCATGAGTACGTCTTCTACGATAGCCTGCCGATCGCGATTGGTTGAGCACGAAACACCGAAGGTCGAAGTTAGGGTTGCAAGAGTGAGCGGCTGAGATTTGGGTTTCGAATTCGGAGCTACGATTTGGGATTCGTTTGCGACGTCGGTGATGGGATTCGTCGGCGATTGGTATGAAACGCAAATCTGAAATCTTTTATTGAAAGTTTTGAACTTTAATGTTCGACCTGGATGTTTGCGGTGCCTTGCGCATTCAAGTTTGAATGTTGGTTTTGATTTTAGTGTCAAATTGTGTTCTGCCCACCAAAACTACTCTGCTCACCAAATTGTGTTTATTGATACTGTGATGTGGGTTTTCTAAATGATGGATTATGATAGCTTTTTTCTAGTTTTTTTGAATTTGGGTTCATGTGGATATAGATATGATTGGTGTGAGGCATATTGGTTGGTGCTAGCAATCTGAGAATGTATTCGAGTTGGATCGTTTAGTCACTTCTATTTGGATAGTCAAATATACTGCACATTCGTTTTGTAAATGCATCTTCGTTGGTATCTTGTATACGTGTTTCCAGTCATATTTGGGGCTTTGAGCATCATGTTTGAATTTAATTGATTTTGATTGGAAATGTTGTTGTGGCCTTGTAGTTTGAATGGATCTGATTCCCATGAATATTCATGGTTGAGGCTTTAAAGAGGATATGGAGAATTGGAGATAATGTATGTGAATTTTCAATTAGGGAGTTTTGTGAATTGTGAGCGTCTGTGCAATTAATGTAGTCGATTTCAGTGCTACTGCAACTCCTCAAGTACTTCTCTGTCAAAAAATCTCAGTTTCTTATTTGATTCTCATATTATCCCAAATCGTCATGTTCATTCGAATTGAAAGGTATGAGCTTTCTGATGCTATTTGAGCAGCGGCAGCGCTGATGGGGATGGTGGTGGATGGTGGATGGGGTTGATGGTGGTGGTGGATGGGCGCTGATGGAAATTTTTGGACTCGGTTTTAATTATTGTTGTTTGTTATGTTTGTTTCTTAATGAGTTTCCCTTCAGATTGTAAAAAAATGGCTGTGGTATCATCTCTGTAGACATTGAGTTTTACAGCTATTGTTGCTTGTGTAGTTTCACTGGCGGGTCGTTTTAAAGACATTTCGTTTTGAGTTTCATTCTTGGTCTTTAATTGTTGAGCTTAATTGGTTAACGGTGTTGTGTTTTCGTCTTGATTCCATGTTGTTGTGTTATTTCGTAGCATGATCGTTGTTCCGAATTTGTAAGGTGACACTGAAGCATATAATACCTGCTAGAAAGAATAAAAACATAGGAAGTTGACATAGGATCATAGCATGATCCTACCGCCATATCAGTAATTCAGTGTTATGTAGAATTTTATTAAGTATGACATAGGAAGTTGGATTGAATTTCAATGTGTGGGTTTGTTCTTCACACTGCCTTTTTCATTTTATTTCATTTTCTGGTTTTGATGGTTTTATTAATTTGATATTGCCTTTGTGTTGCTTAGGCCCTATCGGTTAATTACTGCAATGCTCTGTTTTTGGAGGACTAACTTCTTGAAGCATTTTAGGGTAGCTGCGGACATTATTCTGTTGAGATGAGACTACTTTAGTGGTGCTGTGTTGGTGCATCAGCATTTAAGAGTGCTATGTTGATGGAATTGGCCGAGCTTGAAGACCGAGTCTGTTGAGATGAGACTACTTTAGTGGTCATCATATGTATAGATAAAGCATGGTCTCATCAGATGGTCTACTTTAGTAGTCAGCATATGTATCTGATAAATCATGTTTTTTTATCAGATGGTCTTTTCTCGTAATCCAATATCTTTGATCAACTGAATTGTCGCAAATTGTCAAATTTGTAAGAGTTGATTACTATTTTGGGCATTGACTCTTGCTATTTTCAATAATTATACATTTTACAATTATGTACAAGTGTATTATTCCTTTTTTTATTCGGTCATACCATGTCTGATGCACCTTCATTTTTGTGTGGATGTAAAGCTTCTATGGTTATTGAACACAAGGGATCTTTAGGGTATGTCGTTTCTCCATATTGTTATCCACAAACAAACGTTAAAACTGTCAAATATTTACACCCTACATTAAATAGAACACCCTACATTACACCCTAAATTACAAACATAAAATACATACACCACCCTACATTACACCCTTATTTCATAAGTCATTACCCCATTATTTCATATGTCATTACCCCCTTATTTCATAAGTCATTACCCCCCTTGTTTCTCCATTACACCGTTATTTCATATGTCATTACCCTCTTATTTCATAAGTCATTACCCCCTTGTTTCATAAGTCCTTACCCCCTTGTTTCTCCATTACACCGTTATTTCATTTATCATTACCCCCTTATTTCATAAGTCATTACCCCCTTATTTCATATGTCATTGCCCCCTTATTTCATAAGTCATTACCCTCTTATTTCATATGTCATTACCCCCTTATTTCATATGTCATTACCCCCTTATTTCATAAGTCATTACCCCCTTGTTTCATAAACATTTACCCCCTTGTTCTCCATTACACCGTTATTTCATATGTCATTACCCCCTTATTTCATAAGTCATTACCCCCTTGTTTCATAAGTCATTACCCCCTTATTTCATATGTCATTACCCTCTTATTTCATAAGTCATTACCCCCTTATTTCATAAGTCATTACCCCCTTATTTCTCCATTACACCGTTATTTCATATGTCATTACCCTCTTATTTCATTAGTCTTTACCCCCTTGTTTCTCCATCAAACCGTTATTTCATATGTCATTACCCCCTTATTTCATAAGTCAAAACCCCCTTATTTCATATGTCATTACCCCCTTATTTCATAAGTCATTACCCCCTTATTTCATAAGTCATTACCCCCTTGTTTCTCCATTACACCGTTATTTCATATGTCATTACCCCCTTATTTCATTAGTCTTTACCCCCTTGTTTCTCCATCAAACCGTTATTTCATATGTCATTATCCCCTTATTTCATAAGTCATTACCCCCTTGTTTCATAAGTCATTACCCCCTTATTTCATAAGTCATTACCCCCTTGTTTCTCCATTACACCGTTATTTCATATGTCATTACCCCCTTATTTCATAAGTCATTACCCCCTTGTTTCATACGTCTTTACCCCCTTGTTTCTCCATTACACCCTTATTTCATAAGTCATTACCCCCTTGTTTCTCCATTACACCGTTATTTCATATGTCATTACCCCCTTATTTCATAAGTCATTACCCCCTTGTTTCATTAGTCTTTACCCCCTTGTTTCTCCATCAAACCGTTATTTCATATGTCATTACCCCCTTATTTCATAAGTCATTACCTCCTTGTTTCATAAGTCATTACCCCCTTGTTTCATAAGTCATTACCCCCTTGTTAAAATAATACATAAGTCATTACCCCTTGGTTCTCCATTACACCGTTATTTCATATGTCATTACCCCCTTATTTCATAAGTCATTACACCGTTGTTTCATAAGTCATTACCCCCTTTTTATTTTCCAACAGTAAAATTATTACAAATTCATTTTTAAAGGGCATTTTGGTCTGTCAACGGCAACAACTTTGTTACATCATCAACCTATAAATTTTTTTGCAATTTATCACATTATTACACATCACAGAGCCGGCTATGTTACAACAACAACAACTACCCAAAATTCAAAATTTAGGTGTTCTGTCAAATGCAAGCTTTCTATTACAAGCATGATAATATACAAAAAGTCACAATGCACTACACAAAAAATCACAATGCACTACTCTTCCAAACCCCAATCGGACCATAAGTCACGAGACCATAACATGAGTTTGAATCGGACAAATCACATGAGTTGTTGCACAGTCAAGCGAGCCATCCTCTTATCAGTTGTTGCTCAGCTAAGCGAGCCATCCGCTTATCAGCCATCCTCTTAACGGCATGGACCTTTTTCTCCTCGCAGATTCCACAAAGTTGCGAGACAAAACCTGATAAGTAGCTAGCTGCTGGAACTAAAAAATGAGTTGAACATGAGATTCGGTCAAACGCTTTGGGCGTTAAAACAAACTAAAAAATTGCAGTAAAAATGGTTTGCACAGCTAAAAAAATAGTAAAAAAGAATTGGCAGTCAAGAAAGAGCTTGAGAGTTGAGACTCAGCTAGCTATCCTGTGTCTATGAAGCTTGAGCATTAATCCAAAGATAAATGGCTGATTTTCATAATAAGTAAATCAACCAAAATTGATTTTTCGCGAAGGGATTGAAGCGATAATGCTGTTGCGGCAGCTAAGGGAAACCATGACAAAGCATAAATCTTGTACAAAAAATTTCAAGATACTGGACACATAAAGAAGTAACATCAATTAACAGTTCAATGAGCCATTAAAACAACACAAAAAAACAAACATCAAGCTGGTGCCATTCAAAATTAACAATTGAATCACAACCGATCAGTCTTTTATAACCAGAAAGCTTTATGAATTGACTTCTAGAAATACACTCTGCTTCATCAATCGAGCTACCTAATGAACAATCAAAAGTTGATGGAAAATTGATAATTATTCCTTCTGGTTCTGGACATTTAACTCAGGTCTCTGTTACTTTTGTTGGAGCTACCTAATGAACATTTAACAATCAAAAGTTGATGCATCTACCAAAGTCACCAATCTTACCACAAACCAAAACAATTCAACTTCAATTATATCACACACACAGACATGTTTAACTAAAAAATATATCAAGAGACCAAAATAAATTGACCCAAATCAATCCAAAATCAGAACAAGTGGCACGAAAATCACAAAATCAAATGAAAATCAAATTGGAGATGCCAAAGTCGATCTACCTACCAGATGATGGATAGGAAACGAACTGGAGTCCACGGACGAAATCAATCACCGGAGAATACAAAGACGATGCGAACGACTGGGAAATCGAACCGTAGACTCGCATCGGACGCTAGCCAACACCATCAACTAGGCCCGGGCTCGGGTCGGTTCGGGCCGAAAATTTCCAAAAACCGACCCGAAACCCGAACTTTCGGTTCAGTTCAGGTTCGGGCTTTTTTAAACACCAACCCGAGTAAAACCCGATTTTCGGGCTTCGGGCCGGGTTTCGGGCTTTTCGGGCCAAAATTCGGGCCAAATTTCGGGCCAAAACTCGGGCCAAAATTCGGGCCAACGAAAAATATGGGTTTTGTAATTAGCGTTCTGTTAGTTTTGTCCCTGTTTTGGTACCCAAAAGACAAATACAAACACAGAAAAAGTTACAAAACATTACACAATTCAATTCAAACTTGAAAAACAATCAAAACATGCTAACAAGCAACCACAATCAAAACATGCTAACTAGCAGGGCTTGAATTTGAAGGATGATCTGTCCAGTGAGGAGTGATGATCAAAACATGCTCACTGAGGACCATTACTATTAATGGTGTTTGACCTCAAAAACGCCATCTCCTGCATGATAAAATTGGAGTTCAAAATCAATTAGTATTACACATGTTGGTGACTATTCAAAATCAATTGAAGTAAATATCAATATGACCATCTAGATGCACAAAATAATAAAACGAGATAACTATTCATTAATAAAACGGGATCAATATCAACAACAAAACTGATTCATTATCAAGTTATCCAAATTCAAAAATAAGTACCTTAAGTTAACCCCTTATGATTAAATTTTTGCTCCCTTGATTCCCCTTCTTTAAGGTCGTGGTATTGGTAGCTTTAGCTTTCCCCCTTTCAGCTTTAGAAGGCATCTCTTCACCATCTTCATTCTCTTGTTGATCAACTGTAACAATTTCTTCTTCCTTTGCTTGTTCTATCATTAACCACAAGATAACAAGTTAACAACCAAAATCAAACTCAAATATAAACATAATTCAAATAAAAACTTAATTACCTTCCTCCAAAGCTTCATAAAACTCAATATCCTCAACCGTTGGAATGTATTGAAGGTTATGGATACTTTCAGACCTCATCCAGTTTTGGTAGCATATTAATGCTTCCACAGTTTTGGGAGAGAGAGAGCTCCGAAATGGATCAATGACTCTTCTGCTTGTGCTAAATGAAGACTCACTTGCTACAGTACTCACTTGAATTGCCATAACATCTTTGGCAAGAGCAGCAAGTCCGGGATATTTGTCACCATTTTGCTTCCACCATTCTAATATGTCATAATCTAAAGGGTTTGCAGCCTTCACAATCGGGTCTAGAAGATACCTGTCCAAACACAATTTGTATATCATCTCGAATCAGTACAAACACAATTTGTATATCATCTCGAATCAGTACAAACACAATTTGTCTAGAAGATACCTGTCCACTTCATGTCCTACAAATCCCTCATTAGAGTCTTCCAATTCTCTCTCCCAATCTTCTTCCATGTCCTTCATAATTCCAGTAGGCTCTATAGTCCTCTTCTTAGAAGAGAATTTAATCCCTTGACTATCTCCACTCTGAGATTTGGTAAGATTGGAGGATACCTCAACAATCTTGGAGTTGTAATCATCATAAAGCTTAATCAAAAGATCTTTAAGCTCAGCTGACTTTGTTCTAATATCATCAATCTCCATCTTCAACCATTTCTTGCAGGTAGATTCAAAGTTTCTCAGCTTGTACCTGTTAAGGAGAGAATAAGTGAAAGTTAATGTCGGCTTGTACCTGTAAGCAAGTATATATACTTTACAATATAAACTAACTGACAGTACCTTGGGTTTAACACCAAGGCAATCAACAAAAGCTGATTGCAATCATCTAAGGTGGCAAAGTATTTCTCATACTTCTTCTTCATACTCACTGCCATATCCATCAAAATCAGTTCAGTCTCCGACCCGGTGTTCATTCCCTCTCCAGGAAATAGTCCATCAATCTCAGCTCTAATACACACAATATCATGAAAAGCTTTCCACGATGTAGGTTTGGTGGAGGCGCTGATCCTCATTGTCACATCATAGAATATCTTCAGGAACCTCACAAAAGTCTCAGCCTTCTCCCAATCATGTGTAACCAGTGGTCCAACTCTTTTCCCCTTACCTTTTTTCCTTGCCTGAGTTCCCTCTGATGCATTACAAGCATCATCTCCTAATCCAAGCACCAAGTCTTCATCCTCAAGGTCTTCATCCTCCTCAAAGTAACCCTTGTATTTTGTGCCTTCTTCCCTTGCCAATCTATCAAAAGCTTTTCTGAGTTCTAATGCAGTCGATAGCATTAGATAGGTGGAGTTCCACCTTGTTGGCACATCGAGAATGCACACCTTTGTTACACTCCACCTTCTCTTTCTCCATACACTTTTTGAATTGTTGAAGTCTTGCCCCACTGCTCCTCACATATCTCACAGCATTTCTAATGGAACCAACTGAATTTCCCATTATCAAAAGACCAGCTCGGACAATGAGATTCAGAGTGTGTGCAAAACACTTGACATGCAAATAAATCCCACCAAGCAAAGGTGATGCCTCCCATCCTAACATCCTCTCCCTAATGTAATCAATCGCCACCTTGTTGGCGCTGGCATTATCAACTGATATAGTCAAGACTCTATCCACTCCCCATTCTAGCAAACAATCCTCCAACAAACATCCTATGCTCTCTCCACGATGGTTATGAATTACCTATAAAATGGAAGAAATTTGTTATGAATTACCTAAATGAATATCATAATCAATAACCTTTTGCTAAAAAATGAATTACCTTAAAACTAAGAATCCTCTTTTGCATTTTCCATGCTGAATCAACAAAATGGGCAGTCACCACCATGTAGTTGATGTTTTGCACCGATGTCCAAGTATCAGTAGTTAAGCACAAGCAATGACCCTTGAGCTCTTTCTTTAGCTTCGCCTTTTCAGCATAATACATCTTCAAAAACTGCTTGCAAATCACCCTCCTCGAAGGTACATGCCAATCAGGCACAGCATACCTGTAAAACAATTAAGTCAAATTAAATCCAACAAATAATAACATACAATTCACAAATCAATGACAATATACCTGCAGAAGTATCTAAACCCTTCTTTCTCAATGAAGCTAAAAGGAAGCTCATCCATGACTATCATCTTGACAGCAGCTTCTCTACACCCTTGCTCACTCCACTTAACAATCCCCAACTGTTTAGCCCCAGTACGTCCAGTAGAAATGAGTTTTTGCTGCGCATCATTTATCGTCACTCTCCCTAGATACTTCTTGCAAGCATTCTCAATATGTCGCTTTAGAGTACTAGTCCCATTCCCATATGTATCGCAAGCAAAATCCTTATCACAGTAGTTACACTTCGCTCTAACAACTTCATCCGTTTGCACCCTCTTACCATTCCTCATCTCATATACTGGCTTTTTAAATTTCTTGAAGTGCTCCCAAACCCACGATCTTCCATCACGCTTTTCACAAGCTTCATCAAGTTCTTCAACTTTTTCAATTTGTTCAATTTCACTGTTGTTTTTCAGTGTTGTTGAAGGACGCTTTCTTTTAGTTCCAGAGCCTCCAGTGCTATCGTGTGTTACATTTATTGAAGAATCCACACCCGCACCAGCACTCGCACCTTCACCGGCACCCAAAATAGAATCTGAATTGGAGTCTGAATACTGTGAATCCATTTCTGAATTGGAATTTGAATTGGAGTGAGCAAGAGATGGTGACCGGCTGACCGCACAACTGAAATCAAAAGAATGATTCATGAAATTATGAAACGGCAAACGGTGAGAAATTCTGAAATTAGAAGAATGAGCGAATGATTACAAATTTACAATGAAATCAGAAGAATCAGAAGAATGAGTGAATGAAAGGCTGGCGTCGGAGGTTACCTGGCGTCAGAGGTTAGATGTCGGAGGCGCGTCGGATGCGGCTGGCGTCGAATGAGGCTCGCGTCGACGACACAGGAGGTGGGTAGAAGGCGTAGAACAGTAGAAGGGTTTGGGCTCGTTTGGGACTTCGGGTAACACACGAGGAAAACAATAATGTGGGATTAGGGTTTTTTTGATTTAGGAATTAGGATTACACATGGCCAGTAAAATTTCGGGCTTCGGTCTATTTTCGGGCTTTCGGTCCTTGGTAAAATACAGACCGAGACCGAACCGAACTGGTCCAATCGGTTCGGTCTATTTTCGGGCTTTTTTCGGTCCCATCGGTTCGGGCTTTTTTCGGGTCGGTTCGGTTCGAGCTTCGGGTTTTCGGGTTTTTTCGCCCAGGCCTACCATCAACCGTATCCTTCCCCGCCATAGGCCGAAACACACCATAAATTCGCCATTGAAGACATAGATACCAACCCTAAATCGAAGATTGTTGTCTTCGTATAAACCCAAAATCTGTGTAATTGAGGAGAGATAAAAACCCTTGTTTTTCTTTTTTGTTTTTGATTAAAACACCCTTTTCTCTCTCCTCTGAAACCTGTCAGTAAATACAAAATTAATATAATCAAAAACCCCAAAATACCCCCCATAAATTGCCGCCAACAATTACTTTTCCACTGCCACATCATCATTTTGATTGGCTCACAGCCTGCCTCACGGTACCATTCTACCAATCTGCCTCAACGGAGTGCTCCCCTGTAAAATAGAAAGTAAGTATATTATATATATTTATTAAATCAGTCATATTATGTTTAAAAACCCTATCATATCAGATGCCACGAAGCCAGCTACTTGTTTAGCAGTCGGCTGTAGGCCTCGGCGTCTCTTCCTCCCATGTATTTTTATTCTTGTTTTTCATTTTATTCATAAACTTTTGTGATGAGTATTTGTGTTGGAGCGACCTGTGATTCTGATCATGTGCTGTCGATTTGTGTTATTTTCTGACGAGTATCTGTGTGGTCGATTTGTGTTATTTTGATAAATCATGTTACACGCACTATGATTCTATTATTTAATTTACGAAAAAGGTTCCGGTGCAAAAGACATATTCTTGTAAAAAATACACAGTCATTCATTTGTTCATTTGACCGGATGATATTAAATATCGTCATATGGATAATTTCTGATCAATTTCTCGGTGACAAATTATTAAATATTTTTGACGAACTATGTCGTACTTTTGGTTTCTCGGCGACGAATAATTATTACCCAATTTTGACAAACTTTGCATTTTGCACAAAAAAATATACTTTGTACCTGATCTTTTCTCATTCAAATCGTTGATATTTTTAGAATTGTTCTATTAATTCTTTGACCTGCCGTTATTTTTTGAATTGTTCTATTATTTCTTTGACCTGCCGTTATTACTGCTTATTTTTGACAAAATATTTCCATCAAATTTTAAGGATGTAGGGCGAAAGCGAGTAGCTCAGTGGAGCGCTCCACCCAGTGCCATCGCGCCTGGGTTCGAAGACCCTCTAACCCCACCTAACCCCACTAACAACCCATCAAAATTTTTTTTTTTTAAGGATGCAGTAGAAAAGAACCAAACCTTTCTGCTCTCTAACAAGCACATGCACCACCACCCGAACAGTACACATGCACTACATGTGAAAATAATGAAGTTACATTTTCCAACGACAGACAGCTGTAATTAACACTGCCCGAACACAATAATCTAGGGATTTAGGCCTTGGTTCTACAACATGGATCATATGCGAGACATGTGGTGCAATGTGTGTGTTTAAATTGAACTACTGGTTAGAGCCTAATAGGCACCGAGTAGCATGCGGGCTTTACTTTTGAGTTCAGAATGGTAACTTGAAATACTTCCGTGTATATTGAGATTTGTTCTAGATGAGTGTGGAACAACTATCTAGACAACTTTACAGAATGCTAAGTTATGAAACTAAGCGTAGTAAAGTAAACAGAGACACGCAATATGTTTACCCATATCGGCGTTAACGAGCGGCTTATCCCTAGCCCGGTGGAAAACAATTCACTATGATGAGTTTATAGTACAAAGGTCTTACGTTTACAGACTCCCTTTTAAATGGCCAACTCCTCTAACACTCCGGTAGCTAGGCTCCCCCTAGATCAGATATCTCTCCTCCGTTTCCATAGTTGATCCTCCACGAAGATCAGCGCCTTATCCCGAATGCGCAGCAACCAACCAGCAGTGCGTGTGTCCCCAGTTTGTTCCACGTTCAGTCTGAACAGCACCCAGTATAGACTGACTCTGAGCGCCGTGATCTCACCGGAATGATAAGCTCACAGCCGATTGCCTCCATCTCCTGATCTGTGAATGTGAGTGAATTATTTCCCCAAGAGTGCTGCTGGTTCGGGAACCCTAGCTCTCTTTGTATAGGGCGGTAGATTCCTAAGATATCGAGATTTCCAATCTTCAACTGCCAATATCTTTTGGGAAATATTTCCTTAGATTGTTTAGGAAACGTTCCAAAAAACCATGCGCTTCCTTCTTCTTGATAATTTTCAATATGTATCTCCGATTATCTTCTTCCCGAATAATCTTCAAGCGCAAATATTCCCTAATAAATCTCAACCGAATTCAAGATGTGTATCGCCCCTTCAATATATACAGCGCCGTTTTGCCAAATATGAATTAGGAAACATTCCCACTACGTCAGTCTTGTCTTACGTTGGTTGTCTCTCTGGCCTGGAACTCCTCCTTGTACAATAGCTTGAAAACCTTCACAGAGTTTTGCCAAAATACATGCCACTAAATCTAACAATCTCCCCATTGACATTTTTGGCAAAACATCTACCTGTACTACTTTTACATTTGAATCTTTGAAGGAGATTTCAAACTCCCAAGCCGTGCTAAAAAAAAAGTGCTACCGAACGAATAGCACATACGAATCTTTTAAGGAGATTTCAAACTCCCTAACTATCTAGCACATGTCTAGCACATACGAATCTTTTAAGGTGATTTCAAACTCCAAAAACTACTCCCTCTTTTTGCCATAAAGTGACAAGGAGGGTAAAACAGTAGCAACAATCGAAATTAAACCACATAGTTCAATAGAAAAAATGACAAAAGTAAATAGTAGAGGCAGGACGATCACCATGAGTTCAGTAGTCCGAGTCATCATCATCAGCACCATCTTCTTCAGTCTCCTCCGGATACCTCAGTTCCACCAACAAACTTGTGATTTTCTTTTTCCTCGCCACAAGAGAGAGTATTCTTTCATTCACATCAGCTAGCTCATCTTCCAAATGAGAAATCAGCTTTCTGCGAGTAGCGGCAGGTACTTGAGCATTCAGCTCACGCAGAGTCTGTTGGAAAGGCTTCTTCTTAATCATCTCAATTGCGTCGTGTTTAGATCCATGGTGTGTTTCCCAGTGAAATGCTTATAGTCTGCCAAGAACACTTTTGATGCACCTGTCATCTAGTCCTGAATTGTCTTGATGTCGGATATTGAGCTAGCACAAGTTGGAAGATAAGAGATGGAAAGCCAATCAGATGATTTATTCTGGCAGAGATAGCATGCGATGCAATCTGATCAAATATAAGCTGGCCCAGATCAATCTTTTCTTTGCATCTCAAAGATTTCAGAAAGATCCTCATGGAATATCCGAGCGTCGTGCGATGATGATTTGGCAACAAGTTATGCACTGCTATACTCAGAGCAGTGAATGCTTTGACAATAGATCTGTAACCGAGATAGTTGACTTATGCCACCTTGAACAAACACCGCCTGTGACGGACTCTACAATCTTGTGCCAGTTGGGTTCATTCAGACTCACCTCTCTTCCCTCTACTGTATAGTAATCGTTAATGGCTTCTGGGATAATGACGACCTCCTTTCATCTCACACTTACCTTTCCATATGACTCATTCTCAATGTCCGCAAAGGCCTCTGGTAGATTCGCAATTACTTCTCGCACAATATACTAGCAGCAAACAGTTTGGCCATTGTTACAGATGACCACAAGTCTAGCTCCTTGATAATGCTCACAATTTCTTTAGCTGCATATTTATCTGCCTCCAAAACTCTTTCCGCCACTATCTTTCGTTTCACTACCAAATCCCATCTTTCGGCTTGCTTCTCCGAGGAAAACCAGACACCATCCATAACTACTCCTGTATCAAACTGCACAATTTTTCCCTTTTTGTCTCTTTTAGCTCCCTTAGCAGCTGTACTTGCCTTGGATTTCTTAGCAACACGTGTAGCATCCTTCTTCTAGCCAGCAGTTTCCACTTCGGTAATACCTTGTTCACAGATTTGAGCAGGTACTGCAGCTTTTCTCTTTCTTGACGCAGTCTTTTCTTCCGCTATTGTTGCTCTCTATTCCGGAGCTTGTTTCATCACATCTTTCTTTT
Organism: Rhodiola chrysanthemifolia; assembly: GCA_033675395.1. NCBI lineage: Eukaryota > Viridiplantae > Streptophyta > Magnoliopsida > Saxifragales > Crassulaceae > Rhodiola > Rhodiola chrysanthemifolia. Next base: position 40,379,723 of record CM066204.1, read on the forward strand.
TCATGACTGGGGGTTTTGTCTTACCCACAGGTTCCATAGAGACTGGAACGTGTTACAACTTCCACCGTCTCAAATGTCCTTTCCATCACTTCTTCTGGAACATGCGCTCGATCTTCCATCACGACATCCTAATTAACCTGGTCTGGTTGATTAACTTCGTCTTCTTTGGAATCAGCATTAGCAAACATCTCTTCCTCAACATACTCTTCCACAACACTAAACAGTTCTTGAAGTGAGTCAGTCTGCTTGCTTGATTCATTTTCAGTGTTATCCTCCCCTTCATTATTAGACACCTCCACTTGTTCCTCAATTTCTTTAGTCTGACCATTCTCGCTCTCCACAGAAGCGTCATCCTGCTTCTCACTATCAGATTCTTCTGGCTCAGGTTCTACCTCTTCCTGATCATCAGATTCCTTGATGTTCTCTTCAGGTTCCAGATCGGTTTCCTCATTCATATTAGCATTCTCCTGAACATCGTCTGCCTTATTTAGAGCATCTCTACTAGGAATTTCACCATGATGTTCTACAGCCTCCTTCTCAGCATCACCAGGAATGTATTCTTCTGATTCTGAAACAATCACTTTTCGTCTCACAACTTGGAAGTTTTCCTTCACTTATTTCTTCTTATGTGCAACCATCATAATTCTGGTTCCCTTCACATTAGGAGTAACAACAGTTCCTGTAGTGGAATGACCCCCCCTGCACCGATGCCACTACCTTTGGCTTTTCTAACACCATCTTCGAACCCTCCACAGATATATTAGGCACACTAGGGCTATGCACAACAATATTCTTCGAGATTTTAGAGATTACCTCTTGTGTCGATTTCTTGACCGGTTCCTTGCTTGCAGCAGGTTTCGATGATGTCGTCTCCTTAGGGTTTTGAAATGGAACAAATTTAGAAATATGTTTAGCCTTTGCTAGATTGGTTTCGATGATGTCGCCATTGGTTTCGCCGTTACCGCCTTGACATTCGTGGACTTAGGGTTTGCTTCAGGGACTTTATTTTCACCAGCCGGCTTGGATGATGCTTCAGCACAGTCATCTTGACAATCTTGTTCCTCCTTGTGTTCACCATGATTGACTTCTTTCAATAAGAATCGTCTAGGGTTTCGTCGGGAGAGAACCAAGACTGACAGAACTGATTTTGAATTTTGAATATATTTCTCTTCTCTTCACAGCCTTTTAGATTTGCTTGCGTCTTCTCATGGTGCCGCGTCATTCAAGCCGTTTGAGTTATACATGTGTCTGGGTAAAACAAATCGTCGCCTCTTACACTAATTTTTGAATACCTCGACCTTCCTTCCACGCCAGCCCTCAAAACATATTTCGTTCAAACTCTGGCTGACCACCTCCTTCTGGAACAACTTAGATTTCAATGGCACACAAGCCCAGTGAGGATCTAAGTGTCTCGAACTGCACGTTGTCCAAGGGCTTAGTGAAGATATCTGACAGTTGTTTCTCTATTGATACATGCTTTCATGTGATCACTTTCTTTTTCAACTAGCTCTCAAATGAAGTGATGTCTGATGTCGATAAGCTTTGTTCTGGAATGCGAACATGATTCTTGGATATGTTGATTGCGCTCATGTTGTCACAGTAGAGTGTCCTCACATCTTGTTCCACTTCATATTCCTCCAGCATCTTTCATCCATAACATCTGGGTACAACAACTTCCAGCGGCTATGTATTCTGCCTCAGCTGTAAATAGTGAAATGCTGTTCTGCTTCTTGCTGAACCATGACACCAGATTGTTGCCTAGAAAGAAGCATCCTCCAGATGTACTCTTTCGATCCTCAGCATTCCCTCCCCAATCTGTGTCGCAATAGCCTACCTGACAAGAGCTATTGTCTTTAGTGTACCAAAGACCATAGTCAGCTGTTCCATAGACATATTTGATAATCCTGTTCACGTTCATTAAGTGACTCTCGATATCTGGCACAGACTCCTACATCATGGGCAATGTCCGATCTATTGGCCGTCAGATATAGTAAGGCCCCAATCATGCTCCTGTACAAAAGTGTTATCCACACTTGCACCATCTTCATCCTTAGTGATCTTCACATGGGTAGCAGCAGGGGTTCTTTTATGTGCCGTTTTCTCCATATCAGACTTCTTGACTAAGTTCCTGGCATATTTACTTTGAGAGATAAAGATACCGTCCGCCTTCTGCTTCACTTTTAATCCCAAGAAGTAAGAGATCTCTCCTACCATGCTCATCTTAAATTTACTCTTCATTTGTTCCACGAACTTGTCCACCATCCATTGATTGCTAGAGCCGAACATAATGTTATCCACATAAATTTGAGCAATAATAAAGTCTGACCTTGTGTGTTTGACGAAAAGCACCTTGTCTACTCCCCCTCGCACATAGCCATGGTGGATGATGGACCATAATTGTATGAATCATAAACACAGTTAAACCCACCAAATTAGACTGTTTGTCTATTTAACTTTTGCTTGTTAGTTTCGATATTTATCTACAGGGTATTTTGGAGTCTAGAGAGAATACAGGCTAAGGAGGAGTTTTAAAGCTGAAAATGAATTACGAGTCAGGACACGACCAGATTCGGACTGTACAACTTTCATGGAACCCACTTGGAATCATTCAAATATGCTAGAACAGTCGGCGTTTGGACAAGAACGCAATGCAAAGGCACCAAGCCCGGTAAAAGCCAAACAAGGGCAATTTCAGCCGATTTGGGATTTCGACCATGTTCCAAGCAGAATTTGGCTTAGGTTCCTTCTTGAGATCATCTTAGAATGACATTTGCATTCAGAATACACTCTCCAAAATCCGAGAAGCTCCGGTCAAATTCCGGTCAAACCGATGGCTTTTGAGAAACAAATATCTTCCGATGGCTTTTGGAGTGGTGACTCACCCCGATGGCTTTTGCTCTCCTTATGCCATGTGTTGAGATCTCAAGCCACAAGCCTCTCCTCCCTTGCCAAGTGTATGGCTCTCCTTGCCTCCCTTAGCCTATAAATAGACATCTTCTCTTCACTTGTAAATCATCCACAAATCCATCCTCATTCCAAACACAAATCACTTATCTCTCTAAGTTGAGAGCACAATCCTTGTAATACTTTTGTTTGAAATCTATAATACTCCTGTTGGTTCTTGAGTATTCTAGTAGTCTTTGAGAATACTCCTGTTGGTTCTTGAGTATTTTCCTTTACTTACTGTCTTTCAAAAACCCTCGAGTACTTAGCTGTGGTATCCACCTCTATGGATATTCGTAGCTAAACTCTTCATTCGGTTGAAGGGGTGTACTTGTATCATAAAATGTTTTAGGCTATACTCTTAGTGCCTCTTCTTTGTGTTCAAAACTTGTTCTATGTGCCATATATTAGGTCAGAACTTCCAAGGTTGAGTGGATGCTTGAAATGGCAAAACTCTTCTGTGGGGGTTCGTGAACATACTCGGGTAAGTGGATGCTTGAAATGGCAAAGCTTATCTGAGGAGTTCGACCTCTCTAAAACACCATTTGGTTTGATCGGAAATGATTGATCAAATGGATGCACATAGGCTAGTATACCTTGAAATGGGGTGCTAGTCTAAATAGAACAAGTGCTCTACGACCTTGAAATGGGCTAGACAGTGTGGCAAATCGAGCGCTTGAAATGGCCTTGATACACGTTTGAATACTTAGCAGGATCACTAAAGGTCAATGATAAACATGCTATGATACAAGGCCCCCGAAACCGAATGCTTTCCTTAGATTAAAACACTACCTGCACTTACTTCCTTAGTATAAACTGCCCTTTCAACTGCTGACGTTCCGCAAGACTTGCCGATCACGCAACAACCGCTGTAAGTCTTCTTTTTACTTTCAGTATTTACTTTTATGTCATTTACTTTTCCGCACTAAAAACCAAAACCAACCAACCAATCACTTAGCTGTTAGTAGTAAAACCTCAATCAACCAAAAAACACGCTCCCCCGCTGTACGACCCCTCAAAGAACAACTTATCCCCCTAATTCCCTTGGGTTCGACCCCTACTTACCACTTGCTACCCAGTAGTGAAGTCGCGAGTAGCGGACTTATAAATTTATTTGTACATTTGCTCTGACGACAAGCATCTGTCAAATTGGCGCCGTTGCCGGGGAGTTAGCCGTCGGATTAGTTGTTCTTTCCTTTCCCTTCTCGTTTCTTCATCACGCTAGACACTATGTATGCATGGACAACACGATATCTTCCTCTGTTCGGAGGTACGGATGGAGAAGACCCAGTACAACATTGCCAAAACTTTCACCACATTTGCCGGCACATAAAACCTGAAAATGAAATGTTAGAGGAATTTAAGCTTAAATGCTTCAAATTCTCTTTAACTGATTTTGCGACGATTTGGTATTACACATCAACCGCTAGTCGTGCAGAATATTTTGTGGACCTTTGCGTCCCATTCCTGAAGGAATTCTCCCCCCATCCTTACGCCAAAAAACCCGTGAGAAGATCATGTGCCTGCAACAATCCCGGGATGAGACTTTGGACGAATACTACACGAACTATGACACCATCGTCTCAAGCTGCCCGCACCATGGATTCACGAAGAAAGTTCTTCTTCAAAAATTTCTTCGTGGGATGAGGGCCGATGAGCTGACAAAGATTAACGAAGCAATGAGAAGATCAAGCGGGAACTTATCCATGGCAGACATGTGGAACCTCATAAATGACCTGGCCGCAGCCACAAAACGAATACCCCAAGCTGACAGAGGAATGCAGATAGAAGAGGCTGGTCCAGAGACTGATGAAGAAGATACTCCCGAGCCATCTGAAGAATCAGACATGGAAAGCATCGGAAGCAACGAGGAAAAATCCTCATGGGATCTCGAAGAGGTGCCAACAAGGGAAGAAGTCCAAAACACCACTGAAAACTACGTGATCCATGAAGAGGCTAAAAGGAGGATGGGAAAAGGGCCTGAGCAGAACGACTCCTCGATGGAGCATGTTTTCGCCATAACTGGACAAGGCAGCCCTAAACACCAGAAAACCCAATTCAAGAAGCTAGTAGTAAAAGGTCCCCCACCTTCTCAGAGACGTTGGAAGGAGAAACCGCCAAAACCATGGAGTTCTAACCCAAGCAAGAAATCAGGAAGAGTCAAGGCAAGAAGCAACACAGGAACAGTGGCGAAATACGACCTGAGCCACCCTTGGGATCCAACCCAGTGATCCAGGAATGAGGTACTGTCGAGCCAACGACGTTAAACAAAGGCACTGGTCGGGAGGTAACCCGACACCTATCTTACTTTCAGTACTTTTATTTTCTGTCATTTAGTTTTTTCTCCAATAAGTCGCTCTCACCCACTTGGTGCATATAATGAAATGACTATTCAGGAATCGGTTATGGGTGCAAAATCAAGCCAGTCAGGCCTATGCCAAGAGTTCAAAGCCCCTGCCGAACTCCCTCGATTATCCAGCCTCGAGCCATGTCGTTCACTCGACACCTTAAAGGGAGTTCTGTTCTTTCCTTTTCCTTAATGTCATTTCCTTCTCGTATGATACCTGCTTGCATGGCTTTTGAACTAAGTCATTTCGTAAAGAATGCCTTCGTTCAAAAGTGTGGGGTGAGAACCACCTGTGTACATTAGTTAAATAACATGTTTTTCTTTTTTTTAATATTATCTTTTTGAAAATATGAACTTGAGAATGTGAATAAGATAGATCATAATTCATGCATTTACCTTGTTAAAATTCAACTGTTTAAAAACTTAGAATGTAACTTCTCATTCGTCCCTTTGTGCTGAGATAAACAAGGGATGTGGAGTTGATAGAAACTGCCCTAGAGGGACTTGGCAAGCACTCAAAGGACTGAATTTCGCTATATGGTTTTCGAAGTCAGTTGAGGCAGCACTTCGGGTTTCAGAGAAGATTGAAGTCATCTCCGCCATGCAGCGTTTATGCAAAAAAAAGGCGGGACGGGAATCAAACCGTCCTATCTCTAGTCCTAATAGCCTGGAAAATAAATGAGCGACCCTCATTTTGACTCGCGCAAAACGGCAAGGATGAGAGGGAGCGGGGAGGTATTTCCATATGCTTGCGGGCGATGATTGGACCTCCCAAAAAGGCTTGAGAAAATGGACTAGCAAGCCACAAAAAGGCAGGCCACAAAAAGGCAAAAGCTCAAAGAAGCAAAAGCTCAAAGAGCTAATCAAAGGCCAAAGGCCAAAATTGTGAAGGTTTTAACCGAAACAAAAGTGAAGAAACTCCAACTCAATATCAAAGGCCAAAGGCCGATTCACTACAGAAGCTGTCCCTCGCCAAAAAGAAATCAAAGTGCTCAACTCAGTGAAACCCGAACCGAATCACGTGCTAGAGAAAGCTACAAGGAAACCATATAGTGCAAGACGGTCCCGAGAATGCAGTCCAGGATCCTGAAAAGGGCTATCTCCCGAAACATCCGAATTAATTTGCATCTCGGCACGAAGGTACAAGTATTAAGTTTCTTCTATTTATTTACACGGTTTAATTTGGTAATAAGTAAGTAATGCATGAATTAGGATAAATCTAGTCCCACAGTCTAACTTTCATATTTTAAAAGCTTACTTAGATAGTGTGTGCCGCCCTTTAATAGCATTGTTCGGGACGAACAACTAAAAGTGTGGGGTGATCTGATGGACCATAATTGTATGAATCATAAACACAGTTAAACCCACCAAATTAGACTGTTTGTCTATTTAACTTTTGCTTGTTAGTTCCGATATTTATCTACAGGGTATTTTGGAGTCTAGAGAGAATACAGGCTAAGGAGGAGTTTTAAAGCTGAAAATGAATTACGAGTCAGGACACGACCAGATTCCGACTGTACAACTTTCATGGAACCCACTTGGAATCATTCAAATATGCTAGAACAGTCGGCGTTTGGACAAGAACGCAATGCAAAGGCACCAAGCCCGGTAAAAGCCAAACAAGGGCAATTTCAGCCGATTTTGGATTTCGACCATGTTCCAAGCAGAATTTGGCTTAGGTTCCTTCTTGAGATCATCTTAGAATGACATTTTCATTCAGAATACACTCTCCAAAATCCGAGAAGCTCCGGTCAAACCGATGGCTTTTGAGAAACAAATATCTTCCGATGGCTTTTGGAGTGGTGACTCACTGACAGATGCTTGTCGTCAGAGCAAATGTACAAATAAATTTATATTTTCCGCTACTCGCGACTACACTACTGGGTAGTAAGTGGTAAGTAGGGGTCGAACCCAAGGGAGTCAGTGTGGATTAGTTGTTCTTTAATGAAGCTTATGCAGAAATTAAATGCGATTGGGGTTGAGTTTGAGTGTGATTTGAGAACTGAAAGTTAATATGGGTTAAATGAGTTAAATTAACTAAGTGAGTTAAATGAGTTAAATGGATTAAATGGGTTAAATGGATTCAACGGATTGAATGAATTAAACGGATTAAATGGATTTATCTACAAACCGTTAATGATCCATCCGTTCAATCTGTTAACACTAATGAATTTTAACGGATTAAAACCGTTTAATCCGCTAACTGTTTAACCCATCCATTAATCCATCCATCCAGGAACGGAACTAACGCTTGACGGGGTGACACGTGTCACTCCCAAGTTTTTCAATTTTTTTATATAATACGTAAAATAGAAATTAAGTATATTATATATATATTTATTTATTAAATCAGTCATATTATGTTTTAAAACCCTATCATATAAGACGCCACAAAGCCAGCTACTTGTTTAGCAGTCAGCTGTAGGCCTCGGCCTCTCTTCCTCCCATGTAATTTTATTCTTATTTTTCATTTTATTCATAAACTTTTGTGATGAGTATCTGTGTTGGAGCGACCTGTGATTCTGATGATTTGTGTTATTTTGTGACGAGTATCTATGTGGTCGATTTGTACAATATTATTACCTGAACTATCGCCCTATTTCAATATAAGTACCGAACTTTCAATTTGTTCAAATTAAGTATTGTGGGGTGAAATTATAATTAAAAATTATAACATAAACCCCGTTAATGTTTGACGATTTAATTTTAACCCCAGCGATCTAAAGCTAGTGCTGCGTTCGGTGTAAAATTCTAAACGAGAATCAATCGTCGCTCGAAAGGGAGAACAAATGCGCAGCGATGACGCAAACAAGAGAAACAAATAAGCATCAAGAGTTGCAGCTTGAAAGAAGTGATGGCATCGATAGGGACACGCATGCGAAAGGTTCAGGTAAGTTTATATGTGTATCATCTGTGGGGTAAAGGGGATTTTACTGGAATTGAAGATTATCAAGTGGAAACATGTCATATTGAAAGGATCGGTATTATTGGTGATATATATTATGCTTACTTAGATGTTGTATCTGAGTGTGCAGCCAGTTGTTGATTATGTACCTATTTTTCTGTTTTCACTTTGATAGTTGTCAAAGTTATTTGTGCAATAGCCAATACGTATCCAGCCAAAGACCCTAATATTAACCTCTTCTAGGTGAAAAAGAAAAAGTAGACTGTTTTTGAGACACAAGAGCGAGGAAAATCGGAAACTCTTCAGGTTTAGTACATAAAAACGGAGGATGTCAGGTTAGTTTTTATTTTTGGGTCGTTACTATATTTCCTCATAATCTAGGAAGTGATGGTGGTTTTCCATTCTGTTCCTTCTTGAGGATAGGGTGGCAATAGGCACATGGAACGTTACTGGAAGACTTTCTGGTGAAAATATCAAAATTGATGGGTGGCTCTATATAAAAGAACCAGATTGAAGATATCAAGATTGATGAGTGGTTCCATTTGTAGGAAGCTTGTTCTGATATATGAGAAAAGTATGCTTCACTCATTTGAGTGCAAATGCAAGTGTTATGATGACGGGTAGTTTTATTTTTTTCTTTCACTGAAACAAAATTGTAACATATGCAGGTTGTAATAAATGCAGGAATGTATACAAAATAATGATTCTGTTTCATTTTAAAGTGTACCTCTCCCTTGATCAAGTACATGTCACAAAATCTGAATATACAAAAATATTACTTGGTTCCATATAATCCATGAAAGCTCAGAATTACGAAACATGTCCAACCAAAAGGGAAATTGTTTGCGTTACAAGCAGAGACCATGTCCAACTAAAAAAACGTCAAATTCATGTTCAACATCAATCTAAATATTCATTGTTCATCATCATGAGCATAAACATGCCTTGTCCGATGAAAATAGGCCTTGCACGCTGATCACCCTTATTTGTGTTGTCATTGTCACTAACATCATATGCATTGCTCCATTGTTTCACAGCAGATCCTTGAATTGCAGCCTGTCAAATGAAATTTTATTGTAAAGTTTATTTGTATAGAAATAATGAATCAATTATCAAGACTAGAAAATGTTGCAGACAACATCATCTGTCAAGTAGCAACAAACAACAACATGAAATTTGTATTTCAAGTAGCAACCTGCCATAAAATAACAACAAACAACAACATTTACGTAATAACCTGACTCTCACAAATATTGACATGAGTGTTGATCTTCACTTTGTTTCTTAGCTGCAAAACATATATAAAAGATAATTAACATATATTTCAATGACATGATGAAAATTGATAAATGTATTATGAGAATAACCTTTGGCTTTGTAGATCGTGGGTCATGTGGATGTGATTGTTCCTTCTTCTTTCTTCGGTTTCGTGCAGCCCTTTGTTTATCCTTGATTCCAATAGCAACTACATTTGAATCAACGACTTGTGATGTACATCTTCTAGAATTATGTCCGATATTACGACATCTGGAGCATTTGATTTGAGTGCCCATTTTGCTTATGCGGTGTGGGTTGCGAGGTTCTTCAACTGGCCCAATTCTTTTCTTTCGAGGTTTGTCTTGTTGTCTTCTAAATACATGGAGTAACACAACATCTCCATCTGCCCGTGGCCACTCATTTGGTCCGGGAATGCATGGGCATTATAACAGCATCATATATTTTCATATATGTTTCCTTCTTATAAGAATGATGAATATAATCGTCGGGATTTCTTTTTATATGAAAAGCTGCAGTACAAGCATGGACACAAGGAATGCCAGTTAAGTCCCACATATTCCACGAGCATGAAAACCGATCCAAAGAAACCATATGAACATCCCAGCCACAGCGTGCCACTTGATCATAAAACTTCTATTTTCATATCCATCTTTGTACCACGAAGCATAAACCCTCCAAGGACATGCTTGATTTCTACAATGAGCAGCCACCTTTTCTAAACCGTTAGTTACATAATAAAAGTCGAATCCTTTCATCACGACATAATATCTCAATGCTTTATTGAAGACTTATTTGTTTCTGAATTGTAGACTCGTTATCAACTCAATATCCTTTCAAAATTCAGTAGTCTCGTTGAAATATGGATATTTATTTGAACAAAGTGATTGTTTATCATCACTAGATCATGAGAAAGCCGAAACACATCTGCTGCGATTTCCTCATCTTCCAATGCATCATCCACTTCATTATTTGTTACATCTCCAGCCAACACATTCAAAGACTCCTCTAAATACTTTCTCACTTGATTCATATCATTCTCTTCTTGACGGAATAAATCATTTTTATCTAATGCCACGTCTGTATCAGAAAAATCTGTCAAATGCTCACTAACATCACTAGCCACTGCATTTCATCATCTTTATCCGCAACAACAACCCCATCATAAACAAGCTGCCCAACTGTATAGTTCGGCATTACTGTTTCCTCATTATTCTGATTTGTGTCGATGGTGTTGTCCATATCATGACGTGCATTCAACTCTTTATCAACATCAACAACTATGTCCATACCGACCCTTTCAATATGACATGTTTCCACTAGATAATCTTCAATTCCAGTAAAATCCCCTTTACCCACAGATAATACATATAAACTTACCGAAACCTTCAGCAGTATGCCATCACTTCTTTCAGGCTGCAATTCCTGATGCTTATTTGTTTCTCTCGTTTGTGTCATCGATGCGCGTCTGTTCTCTCCTTCGGTCTCCAATTGATTCTCGTTTAGAATTTTACACCAAACGCATCACTGACTTTAGATCACTAGGGTTAAAATTAAATCATCAAACATTAACGGCGTTTATGATATAAATTTTTTTCATTATAATTTCACCCCAAAGTACTTAATTTGAACAAATTGAAAGTTCGGTACTTATGTTGAGATAGGGCGGTAGTTCAGGTAATCAAATTGTACTTTTCCCAATCCATTAACCAGTTAAGCAACCATTAATGAAATATCTATAAAAAAATTTCCAAAGAAAAACTCCACAAAATTAAAGAAAGCCCCCCTCCCGAAGCCCAAACTCATCCACGCATCTCCTTGGCTCCCGCGACCTGAACAGGCAGTGGCCTTGCCGCACGGTCTGTCCGCTCTCCATCCTGAAGCCCCCCTACTCTGAGGCAAGATTCATTTGCGTTGCATCTGAATCTGCATTTAGTATTGCCGGTAGAGTACTTGATCAGTACCGCAGTTCATTGCTAGCAGAAACCGTGCAAGCATTTTTGTGCTCTAGAGATTGGTTATTTAGCAATTTATTTTATTACCTAAAAAGCAATCTAATTTTATTTTAATTTCTTTTCAGTTCAAGACTCATCAGATGTGGACTCACTAGATAAAGATGTTTTGGATTTGACTATTAATCGAGGAAACGAATGTGCATGATGTCCTGGACTTCACCATACTACAATCAAATATATTTGGAAATCTAATGATTCATTTTACATGTCGTATAATTACTTTTTGTGAGTGTTTATTACGAAGAATGATTTACTTCATACTGTAATGCTACTATTCATCAAAACTTGATCATGTTTAGAAATAACTTAATTTAAATTTCTTAATATCAATTAATTTATGTTTATACATGTAAACGACATATATTATCACCAACCAACATGAGAGGATGATCTTTATCCATCACACCAATCATAAAAGATTTGATATAAATTTTAATTAGACGGATTAAATGAGTTAAATGAACCAAGTGAGTTAAATGGGTTAATTGGATTCAACGAATTAAACGGATTAAATAGATTTATCTACAAACCGTTAATGATCCATTCGTTCAATCCATTAACACTAATGGATTTTAACGGATTAAAATCATTTAATCCGCTAACTGTTTAACCCACCATTAATCCATCCATCTATCCATCCATCCAGGCGCGGAACGGAACTAACGCTTGACGGGATGACACGTGTCACTCCCAAGTTTTTCAATTTTTTATATATATAATATGTAAAATAGGAAGAGCGTTCAAATGTGACAGCCAAATAAGAATGGTATCGTGAGGCAGCTTCTCAGCCACTCATTTTGACAACATCATCTTCATTCATCCAATAGAAAAGTGACACTTGCCCCACTATCACATTCTATTTCTCTTATTTTAAATTCGGATTAATTGTAAAATTAATTAAAGAAGGGTATTTTGGGTATACATTTTCCACACAACTGACATCTTTTGATTTTTGTTTCTCTCTCCTAAACCCAGATCCAGAATCATCGAGCTCCATATCTCCCAAATAACATCGATCGTATTCGCATGAGTACGTCTTCTACGATAGCCTGCCGATCGCGATTGGTTGAGCACGAAACACCGAAGGTCGAAGTTAGGGTTGCAAGAGTGAGCGGCTGAGATTTGGGTTTCGAATTCGGAGCTACGATTTGGGATTCGTTTGCGACGTCGGTGATGGGATTCGTCGGCGATTGGTATGAAACGCAAATCTGAAATCTTTTATTGAAAGTTTTGAACTTTAATGTTCGACCTGGATGTTTGCGGTGCCTTGCGCATTCAAGTTTGAATGTTGGTTTTGATTTTAGTGTCAAATTGTGTTCTGCCCACCAAAACTACTCTGCTCACCAAATTGTGTTTATTGATACTGTGATGTGGGTTTTCTAAATGATGGATTATGATAGCTTTTTTCTAGGTTTTTTGAATTTGGGTTCATGTGGATATAGATATGATTGGTGTGAGGCATATTGGTTGGTGCTAGCAATCTGAGAATGTATTCGAGTTGGATCGTTTAGTCACTTCTATTTGGATAGTCAAATATACTGCACATTCGTTTTGTAAATGCATCTTCGTTGGTATCTTGTATACGTGTTTCCAGTCATATTTGGGGCTTTGAGCATCATGTTTGAATTTAATTGATTTTGATTGGAAATGTTGTTGTGGCCTTGTAGTTTGAATGGATCTGATTCCCATGAATATTCATGGTTGAGGCTTTAAAGAGGATATGGAGAATTGGAGATAATGTATGTGAATTTTCAATTAGGGAGTTTTGTGAATTGTGAGCGTCTGTGCAATTAATGTAGTCGATTTCAGTGCTACTGCAACTCCTCAAGTACTTCTCTGTCAAAAAATCTCAGTTTCTTATTTGATTCTCATATTATCCCAAATCGTCATGTTCATTCGAATTGAAAGGTATGAGCTTTCTGATGCTATTTGAGCAGCGGCAGCGCTGATGGGGATGGTGGTGGATGGTGGATGGGGTTGATGGTGGTGGTGGATGGGCGCTGATGGAAATTTTTGGACTCGGTTTTAATTATTGTTGTTTGTTATGTTTGTTTCTTAATGAGTTTCCCTTCAGATTGTAAAAAAATGGCTGTGGTATCATCTCTGTAGACATTGAGTTTTACAGCTATTGTTGCTTGTGTAGTTTCACTGGCGGGTCGTTTTAAAGACATTTCGTTTTGAGTTTCATTCTTGGTCTTTAATTGTTGAGCTTAATTGGTTAACGGTGTTGTGTTTTCGTCTTGATTCCATGTTGTTGTGTTATTTCGTAGCATGATCGTTGTTCCGAATTTGTAAGGTGACACTGAAGCATATAATACCTGCTAGAAAGAATAAAAACATAGGAAGTTGACATAGGATCATAGCATGATCCTACCGCCATATCAGTAATTCAGTGTTATGTAGAATTTTATTAAGTATGACATAGGAAGTTGGATTGAATTTCAATGTGTGGGTTTGTTCTTCACACTGCCTTTTTCATTTTATTTCATTTTCTGGTTTTGATGGTTTTATTAATTTGATATTGCCTTTGTGTTGCTTAGGCCCTATCGGTTAATTACTGCAATGCTCTGTTTTTGGAGGACTAACATCTTGAAGCATTTTAGGGTAGCTGCGGACATTATTCTGTTGAGATGAGACTACTTTAGTGGTGCTGTGTTGGTGCATCAGCATTTAAGAGTGCTATGTTGATGGAATTGGCCGAGCTTGAAGACCGAGTCTGTTGAGATGAGACTACTTTAGTGGTCATCATATGTATAGATAAAGCATGGTCTCATCAGATGGTCTACTTTAGTAGTCAGCATATGTATCTGATAAATCATGTTTTTTTATCAGATGGTCTTTTCTCGTAATCCAATATCTTTGATCAACTGAATTGTCGCAAATTGTCAAATTTGTAAGAGTTGATTACTATTTTGGGCATTGACTCTTGCTATTTTCAATAATTATACATTTTACAATTATGTACAAGTGTATTATTCCTTTTTTTATTCGGTCATACCATGTCTGATGCACCTTCATTTTTGTGTGGATGTAAAGCTTCTATGGTTATTGAACACAAGGGATCTTTAGGGTATGTCGTTTCTCCATATTGTTATCCACAAACAAACGTTAAAACTGTCAAATATTTACACCCTACATTAAATAGAACACCCTACATTACACCCTAAATTACAAACATAAAATACATACACCACCCTACATTACACCCTTATTTCATAAGTCATTACCCCATTATTTCATATGTCATTACCCCCTTATTTCATAAGTCATTACCCCCCTTGTTTCTCCATTACACCGTTATTTCATATGTCATTACCCTCTTATTTCATAAGTCATTACCCCCTTGTTTCATAAGTCTTTACCCCCTTGTTTCTCCATTACACCGTTATTTCATTTATCATTACCCCCTTATTTCATAAGTCATTACCCCCTTATTTCATATGTCATTGCCCCCTTATTTCATAAGTCATTACCCTCTTATTTCATATGTCATTACCCCCTTATTTCATATGTCATTACCCCCTTATTTCATAAGTCATTACCCCCTTGTTTCATAAACATTTACCCCCTTGTTCTCCATTACACCGTTATTTCATATGTCATTACCCCCTTATTTCATAAGTCATTACCCCCTTGTTTCATAAGTCATTACCCCCTTATTTCATATGTCATTACCCTCTTATTTCATAAGTCATTACCCCCTTATTTCATAAGTCATTACCCCCTTGTTTCTCCATTACACCGTTATTTCATATGTCATTACCCTCTTATTTCATTAGTCTTTACCCCCTTGTTTCTCCATCAAACCGTTATTTCATATGTCATTACCCCCTTATTTCATAAGTCAAAACCCCCTTATTTCATATGTCATTACCCCCTTATTTCATAAGTCATTACCCCCTTATTTCATAAGTCATTACCCCCTTGTTTCTCCATTACACCGTTATTTCATATGTCATTACCCCCTTATTTCATTAGTCTTTACCCCCTTGTTTCTCCATCAAACCGTTATTTCATATGTCATTATCCCCTTATTTCATAAGTCATTACCCCCTTGTTTCATAAGTCATTACCCCCTTATTTCATAAGTCATTACCCCCTTGTTTCTCCATTACACCGTTATTTCATATGTCATTACCCCCTTATTTCATAAGTCATTACCCCCTTGTTTCATACGTCTTTACCCCCTTGTTTCTCCATTACACCCTTATTTCATAAGTCATTACCCCCTTGTTTCTCCATTACACCGTTATTTCATATGTCATTACCCCCTTATTTCATAAGTCATTACCCCCTTGTTTCATTAGTCTTTACCCCCTTGTTTCTCCATCAAACCGTTATTTCATATGTCATTACCCCCTTATTTCATAAGTCATTACCTCCTTGTTTCATAAGTCATTACCCCCTTGTTTCATAAGTCATTACCCCCTTGTTAAAATAATACATAAGTCATTACCCCTTGGTTCTCCATTACACCGTTATTTCATATGTCATTACCCCCTTATTTCATAAGTCATTACACCGTTGTTTCATAAGTCATTACCCCCTTTTTATTTTCCAACAGTAAAATTATTACAAATTCATTTTTAAAGGGCATTTTGGTCTGTCAACGGCAACAACTTTGTTACATCATCAACCTATAAATTTTTTTGCAATTTATCACATTATTACACATCACAGAGCCGGCTATGTTACAACAACAACAACTACCCAAAATTCAAAATTTAGGTGTTCTGTCAAATGCAAGCTTTCTATTACAAGCATGATAATATACAAAAAGTCACAATGCACTACACAAAAAATCACAATGCACTACTCTTCCAAACCCCAATCGGACCATAAGTCACGAGACCATAACATGAGTTTGAATCGGACAAATCACATGAGTTGTTGCACAGTCAAGCGAGCCATCCTCTTATCAGTTGTTGCTCAGCTAAGCGAGCCATCCGCTTATCAGCCATCCTCTTAACGGCATGGACCTTTTTCTCCTCGCAGATTCCACAAAGTTGCGAGACAAAACCTGATAAGTAGCTAGCTGCTGGAACTAAAAAATGAGTTGAACATGAGATTCGGTCAAACGCTTTGGGCGTTAAAACAAACTAAAAAATTGCAGTAAAAATGGTTTGCACAGCTAAAAAAATAGTAAAAAAGAATTGGCAGTCAAGAAAGAGCTTGAGAGTTGAGACTCAGCTAGCTATCCTGTGTCTATGAAGCTTGAGCATTAATCCAAAGATAAATGGCTGATTTTCATAATAAGTAAATCAACCAAAATTGATTTTTCGCGAAGGGATTGAAGCGATAATGCTGTTGCGGCAGCTAAGGGAAACCATGACAAAGCATAAATCTTGTACAAAAAATTTCAAGATACTGGACACATAAAGAAGTAACATCAATTAACAGTTCAATGAGCCATTAAAACAACACAAAAAAACAAACATCAAGCTGGTGCCATTCAAAATTAACAATTGAATCACAACCGATCAGTCTTTTATAACCAGAAAGCTTTATGAATTGACTTCTAGAAATACACTCTGCTTCATCAATCGAGCTACCTAATGAACAATCAAAAGTTGATGGAAAATTGATAATTATTCCTTCTGGTTCTGGACATTTAACTCAGGTCTCTGTTACTTTTGTTGGAGCTACCTAATGAACATTTAACAATCAAAAGTTGATGCATCTACCAAAGTCACCAATCTTACCACAAACCAAAACAATTCAACTTCAATTATATCACACACACAGACATGTTTAACTAAAAAATATATCAAGAGACCAAAATAAATTGACCCAAATCAATCCAAAATCAGAACAAGTGGCACGAAAATCACAAAATCAAATGAAAATCAAATTGGAGATGCCAAAGTCGATCTACCTACCAGATGATGGATAGGAAACGAACTGGAGTCCACGGACGAAATCAATCACCGGAGAATACAAAGACGATGCGAACGACTGGGAAATCGAACCGTAGACTCGCATCGGACGCTAGCCAACACCATCAACTAGGCCCGGGCTCGGGTCGGTTCGGGCCGAAAATTTCCAAAAACCGACCCGAAACCCGAACTTTCGGTTCAGTTCAGGTTCGGGCTTTTTTAAACACCAACCCGAGTAAAACCCGATTTTCGGGCTTCGGGCCGGGTTTCGGGCTTTTCGGGCCAAAATTCGGGCCAAATTTCGGGCCAAAACTCGGGCCAAAATTCGGGCCAACGAAAAATATGGGTTTTGTAATTAGCGTTCTGTTAGTTTTGTCCCTGTTTTGGTACCCAAAAGACAAATACAAACACAGAAAAAGTTACAAAACATTACACAATTCAATTCAAACTTGAAAAACAATCAAAACATGCTAACAAGCAACCACAATCAAAACATGCTAACTAGCAGGGCTTGAATTTGAAGGATGATCTGTCCAGTGAGGAGTGATGATCAAAACATGCTCACTGAGGACCATTACTATTAATGGTGTTTGACCTCAAAAACGCCATCTCCTGCATGATAAAATTGGAGTTCAAAATCAATTAGTATTACACATGTTGGTGACTATTCAAAATCAATTGAAGTAAATATCAATATGACCATCTAGATGCACAAAATAATAAAACGAGATAACTATTCATTAATAAAACGGGATCAATATCAACAACAAAACTGATTCATTATCAAGTTATCCAAATTCAAAAATAAGTACCTTAAGTTAACCCCTTATGATTAAATTTTTGCTCCCTTGATTCCCCTTCTTTAAGGTCGTGGTATTGGTAGCTTTAGCTTTCCCCCTTTCAGCTTTAGAAGGCATCTCTTCACCATCTTCATTCTCTTGTTGATCAACTGTAACAATTTCTTCTTCCTTTGCTTGTTCTATCATTAACCACAAGATAACAAGTTAACAACCAAAATCAAACTCAAATATAAACATAATTCAAATAAAAACTTAATTACCTTCCTCCAAAGCTTCATAAAACTCAATATCCTCAACCGTTGGAATGTATTGAAGGTTATGGATACTTTCAGACCTCATCCAGTTTTGGTAGCATATTAATGCTTCCACAGTTTTGGGAGAGAGAGAGCTCCGAAATGGATCAATGACTCTTCTGCTTGTGCTAAATGAAGACTCACTTGCTACAGTACTCACTTGAATTGCCATAACATCTTTGGCAAGAGCAGCAAGTCCGGGATATTTGTCACCATTTTGCTTCCACCATTCTAATATGTCATAATCTAAAGGGTTTGCAGCCTTCACAATCGGGTCTAGAAGATACCTGTCCAAACACAATTTGTATATCATCTCGAATCAGTACAAACACAATTTGTATATCATCTCGAATCAGTACAAACACAATTTGTCTAGAAGATACCTGTCCACTTCATGTCCTACAAATCCCTCATTAGAGTCTTCCAATTCTCTCTCCCAATCTTCTTCCATGTCCTTCATAATTCCAGTAGGCTCTATAGTCCTCTTCTTAGAAGAGAATTTAATCCCTTGACTATCTCCACTCTGAGATTTGGTAAGATTGGAGGATACCTCAACAATCTTGGAGTTGTAATCATCATAAAGCTTAATCAAAAGATCTTTAAGCTCAGCTGACTTTGTTCTAATATCATCAATCTCCATCTTCAACCATTTCTTGCAGGTAGATTCAAAGTTTCTCAGCTTGTACCTGTTAAGGAGAGAATAAGTGAAAGTTAATGTCGGCTTGTACCTGTAAGCAAGTATATATACTTTACAATATAAACTAACTGACAGTACCTTGGGTTTAACACCAAGGCAATCAACAAAAGCTGATTGCAATCATCTAAGGTGGCAAAGTATTTCTCATACTTCTTCTTCATACTCACTGCCATATCCATCAAAATCAGTTCAGTCTCCGACCCGGTGTTCATTCCCTCTCCAGGAAATAGTCCATCAATCTCAGCTCTAATACACACAATATCATGAAAAGCTTTCCACGATGTAGGTTTGGTGGAGGCGCTGATCCTCATTGTCACATCATAGAATATCTTCAGGAACCTCACAAAAGTCTCAGCCTTCTCCCAATCATGTGTAACCAGTGGTCCAACTCTTTTCCCCTTACCTTTTTTCCTTGCCTGAGTTCCCTCTGATGCATTACAAGCATCATCTCCTAATCCAAGCACCAAGTCTTCATCCTCAAGGTCTTCATCCTCCTCAAAGTAACCCTTGTATTTTGTGCCTTCTTCCCTTGCCAATCTATCAAAAGCTTTTCTGAGTTCTAATGCAGTCGATAGCATTAGATAGGTGGAGTTCCACCTTGTTGGCACATCGAGAATGCACACCTTTGTTACACTCCACCTTCTCTTTCTCCATACACTTTTTGAATTGTTGAAGTCTTGCCCCACTGCTCCTCACATATCTCACAGCATTTCTAATGGAACCAACTGAATTTCCCATTATCAAAAGACCAGCTCGGACAATGAGATTCAGAGTGTGTGCAAAACACTTGACATGCAAATAAATCCCACCAAGCAAAGGTGATGCCTCCCATCCTAACATCCTCTCCCTAATGTAATCAATCGCCACCTTGTTGGCGCTGGCATTATCAACTGATATAGTCAAGACTCTATCCACTCCCCATTCTAGCAAACAATCCTCCAACAAACATCCTATGCTCTCTCCACGATGGTTATGAATTACCTATAAAATGGAAGAAATTTGTTATGAATTACCTAAATGAATATCATAATCAATAACCTTTTGCTAAAAAATGAATTACCTTAAAACTAAGAATCCTCTTTTGCATTTTCCATGCTGAATCAACAAAATGGGCAGTCACCACCATGTAGTTGATGTTTTGCACCGATGTCCAAGTATCAGTAGTTAAGCACAAGCAATGACCCTTGAGCTCTTTCTTTAGCTTCGCCTTTTCAGCATAATACATCTTCAAAAACTGCTTGCAAATCACCCTCCTCGAAGGTACATGCCAATCAGGCACAGCATACCTGTAAAACAATTAAGTCAAATTAAATCCAACAAATAATAACATACAATTCACAAATCAATGACAATATACCTGCAAAAGTATCTAAACCCTTCTTTCTCAATGAAGCTAAAAGGAAGCTCATCCATGACTATCATCTTGACAGCAGCTTCTCTACACCCTTGCTCACTCCACTTAACAATCCCCAACTGTTTAGCCCCAGTACGTCCAGTAGAAATGAGTTTTTGCTGCGCATCATTTATCGTCACTCTCCCTAGATACTTCTTGCAAGCATTCTCAATATGTCGCTTTAGAGTACTAGTCCCATTCCCATATGTATCGCAAGCAAAATCCTTATCACAGTAGTTACACTTCGCTCTAACAACTTCATCCGTTTGCACCCTCTTACCATTCCTCATCTCATATACTGGCTTTTTAAATTTCTTGAAGTGCTCCCAAACCCACGATCTTCCATCACGCTTTTCACAAGCTTCATCAAGTTCTTTAACTTTTTCAATTTGTTCAATTTCACTGTTGTTTTTCAGTGTTGTTGAAGGACGCTTTCTTTTAGTTCCAGAGCCTCCAGTGCTATCGTGTGTTACATTTATTGAAGAATCCACACCCGCACCAGCACTCGCACCTTCACCGGCACCCAAAATAGAATCTGAATTGGAGTCTGAATACTGTGAATCCATTTCTGAATTGGAATTTGAATTGGAGTGAGCAAGAGATGGTGACCGGCTGACCGCACAACTGAAATCAAAAGAATGATTCATGAAATTATGAAACGGCAAACGGTGAGAAATTCTGAAATTAGAAGAATGAGCGAATGATTACAAATTTACAATGAAATCAGAAGAATCAGAAGAATGAGTGAATGAAAGGCTGGCGTCGGAGGTTACCTGGCGTCAGAGGTTAGATGTCGGAGGCGCGTCGGATGCGGCTGGCGTCGAATGAGGCTCGCGTCGACGACACAGGAGGTGGGTAGAAGGCGTAGAACAGTAGAAGGGTTTGGGCTCGTTTGGGACTTCGGGTAACACACGAGGAAAACAATAATGTGGGATTAGGGTTTTTTTGATTTAGGAATTAGGATTACACATGGCCAGTAAAATTTCGGGCTTCGGTCTATTTTCGGGCTTTCGGTCCTTGGTAAAATACAGACCGAGACCGAACCGAACTGGTCCAATCGGTTCGGTCTATTTTCGGGCTTTTTTCGGTCCCATCGGTTCGGGCTTTTTTCGGGTCGGTTCGGTTCGAGCTTCGGGTTTTCGGGTTTTTTCGCCCAGGCCTACCATCAACCGTATCCTTCCCCGCCATAGGCCGAAACACACCATAAATTCGCCATTGAAGACATAGATACCAACCCTAAATCGAAGATTGTTGTCTTCGTATAAACCCAAAATCTGTGTAATTGAGGAGAGATAAAAACCCTTGTTTTTCTTTTTTGTTTTTGATTAAAACACCCTTTTCTCTCTCCTCTGAAACCTGTCAGTAAATACAAAATTAATATAATCAAAAACCCCAAAATACCCCCCATAAATTGCCGCCAACAATTACTTTTCCACTGCCACATCATCATTTTGATTGGCTCACAGCCTGCCTCACGGTACCATTCTACCAATCTGCCTCAACGGAGTGCTCCCCTGTAAAATAGAAAGTAAGTATATTATATATATTTATTAAATCAGTCATATTATGTTTAAAAACCCTATCATATCAGATGCCACGAAGCCAGCTACTTGTTTAGCAGTCGGCTGTAGGCCTCGGCGTCTCTTCCTCCCATGTATTTTTATTCTTGTTTTTCATTTTATTCATAAACTTTTGTGATGAGTATTTGTGTTGGAGCGACCTGTGATTCTGATCATGTGCTGTCGATTTGTGTTATTTTCTGACGAGTATCTGTGTGGTCGATTTGTGTTATTTTGATAAATCATGTTACACGCACTATGATTCTATTATTTAATTTACGAAAAAGGTTCCGGTGCAAAAGACATATTCTTGTAAAAAATACACAGTCATTCATTTGTTCATTTGACCGGATGATATTAAATATCGTCATATGGATAATTTCTGATCAATTTCTCGGTGACAAATTATTAAATATTTTTGACGAACTATGTCGTACTTTTGGTTTCTCGGCGACGAATAATTATTACCCAATTTTGACAAACTTTGCATTTTGCACAAAAAAATATACTTTGTACCTGATCTTTTCTCATTCAAATCGTTGATATTTTTAGAATTGTTCTATTAATTCTTTGACCTGCCGTTATTTTTTGAATTGTTCTATTATTTCTTTGACCTGCCGTTATTACTGCTTATTTTTGACAAAATATTTCCATCAAATTTTAAGGATGTAGGGCGAAAGCGAGTAGCTCAGTGGAGCGCTCCACCCAGTGCCATCGCGCCTGGGTTCGAAGACCCTCTAACCCCACCTAACCCCACTAACAACCCATCAAAATTTTTTTTTTTTAAGGATGCAGTAGAAAAGAACCAAACCTTTCTGCTCTCTAACAAGCACATGCACCACCACCCGAACAGTACACATGCACTACATGTGAAAATAATGAAGTTACATTTTCCAACGACAGACAGCTGTAATTAACACTGCCCGAACACAATAATCTAGGGATTTAGGCCTTGGTTCTACAACATGGATCATATGCGAGACATGTGGTGCAATGTGTGTGTTTAAATTGAACTACTGGTTAGAGCCTAATAGGCACCGAGTAGCATGCGGGCTTTACTTTTGAGTTCAGAATGGTAACTTGAAATACTTCCGTGTATATTGAGATTTGTTCTAGATGAGTGTGGAACAACTATCTAGACAACTTTACAGAATGCTAAGTTATGAAACTAAGCGTAGTAAAGTAAACAGAGACACGCAATATGTTTACCCATATCGGCGTTAACGAGCGGCTTATCCCTAGCCCGGTGGAAAACAATTCACTATGATGAGTTTATAGTACAAAGGTCTTACGTTTACAGACTCCCTTTTAAATGGCCAACTCCTCTAACACTCCGGTAGCTAGGCTCCCCCTAGATCAGATATCTCTCCTCCGTTTCCATAGTTGATCCTCCACGAAGATCAGCGCCTTATCCCGAATGCGCAGCAACCAACCAGCAGTGCGTGTGTCCCCAGTTTGTTCCACGTTCAGTCTGAACAGCACCCAGTATAGACTGACTCTGAGCGCCGTGATCTCACCGGAATGATAAGCTCACAGCCGATTGCCTCCATCTCCTGATCTGTGAATGTGAGTGAATTATTTCCCCAAGAGTGCTGCTGGTTCGGGAACCCTAGCTCTCTTTGTATAGGGCGGTAGATTCCTAAGATATCGAGATTTCCAATCTTCAACTGCCAATATCTTTTGGGAAATATTTCCTTAGATTGTTTAGGAAACGTTCCAAAAAACCATGCGCTTCCTTCTTCTTGATAATTTTCAATATGTATCTCCGATTATCTTCTTCCCGAATAATCTTCAAGCGCAAATATTCCCTAATAAATCTCAACCGAATTCAAGATGTGTATCGCCCCTTCAATATATACAGCGCCGTTTTGCCAAATATGAATTAGGAAACATTCCCACTACGTCAGTCTTGTCTTACGTTGGTTGTCTCTCTGGCCTGGAACTCCTCCTTGTACAATAGCTTGAAAACCTTCACAGAGTTTTGCCAAAATACATGCCACTAAATCTAACAATCTCCCCATTGACATTTTTGGCAAAACATCTACCTGTACTACTTTTACATTTGAATCTTTGAAGGAGATTTCAAACTCCCAAGCCGTGCTAAAAAAAAAGTGCTACCGAACGAATAGCACATACGAATCTTTTAAGGAGATTTCAAACTCCCTAACTATCTAGCACATGTCTAGCACATACGAATCTTTTAAGGTGATTTCAAACTCCAAAAACTACTCCCTCTTTTTGCCATAAAGTGACAAGGAGGGTAAAACAGTAGCAACAATCGAAATTAAACCACATAGTTCAATAGAAAAAATGACAAAAGTAAATAGTAGAGGCAGGACGATCACCATGAGTTCAGTAGTCCGAGTCATCATCATCAGCACCATCTTCTTCAGTCTCCTCCGGATACCTCAGTTCCACCAACAAACTTGTGATTTTCTTTTTCCTCGCCACAAGAGAGAGTATTCTTTCATTCACATCAGCTAGCTCATCTTCCAAATGAGAAATCAGCTTTCTGCGAGTAGCGGCAGGTACTTGAGCATTCAGCTCACGCAGAGTCTGTTGGAAAGGCTTCTTCTTAATCATCTCAATTGCGTCGTGTTTAGATCCATGGTGTGTTTCCCAGTGAAATGCTTATAGTCTGCCAAGAACACTTTTGATGCACCTGTCATCTAGTCCTGAATTGTCTTGATGTCGGATATTGAGCTAGCACAAGTTGGAAGATAAGAGATGGAAAGCCAATCAGATGATTTATTCTGGCAGAGATAGCATGCGATGCAATCTGATCAAATATAAGCTGGCCCAGATCAATCTTTTCTTTGCATCTCAAAGATTTCAGAAAGATCCTCATGGAATATCCGAGCGTCGTGCGATGATGATTTGGCAACAAGTTATGCACTGCTATACTCAGAGCAGTGAATGCTTTGACAATAGATCTGTAACCGAGATAGTTGACTTATGCCACCTTGAACAAACACCGCCTGTGACGGACTCTACAATCTTGTGCCAGTTGGGTTCATTCAGACTCACCTCTCTTCCCTCTACTGTATAGTAATCGTTAATGGCTTCTGGGATAATGACGACCTCCTTTCATCTCACACTTACCTTTCCATATGACTCATTCTCAATGTCCGCAAAGGCCTCTGGTAGATTCGCAATTACTTCTCGCACAATATACTAGCAGCAAACAGTTTGGCCATTGTTACAGATGACCACAAGTCTAGCTCCTTGATAATGCTCACAATTTCTTTAGCTGCATATTTATCTGCCTCCAAAACTCTTTCCGCCACTATCTTTCGTTTCACTACCAAATCCCATCTTTCGGCTTGCTTCTCCGAGGAAAACCAGACACCATCCATAACTACTCCTGTATCAAACTGCACAATTTTTCCCTTTTTGTCTCTTTTAGCTCCCTTAGCAGCTGTACTTGCCTTGGATTTCTTAGCAACACGTGTAGCATCCTTCTTCTAGCCAGCAGTTTCCACTTCGGTAATACCTTGTTCACAGATTTGAGCAGGTACTGCAGCTTTTCTCTTTCTTGACGCAGTCTTTTCTTCCGCTATTGTTGCTCTCTATTCCGGAGCTTGTTTCATCACATCTTTCTTTTTCATGACTGGGGGTTTTGTCTTACCCACAGGTTCCATAGAGACTGGAACGTGTTACAACTTCCACCGTCTCAAATGTCCTTTCCATCACTTCTTCTGGAACATGCGCTCGATCTTCCATCACGACATCCTAATTAACCTGGTCTGGTTGATTAACTTCGTCTTCTTTGGAATCAGCATTAGCAAACATCTCTTCCTCAACATACTCTTCCACAACACTAAACAGTTCTTGAAGTGAGTCAGTCTGCTTGCTTGATTCATTTTCAGTGTTATCCTCCCCTTCATTATTAGACACCTCCACTTGTTCCTCAATTTCTTTAGTCTGACCATTCTCGCTCTCCACAGAAGCGTCATCCTGCTTCTCACTATCAGATTCTTCTGGCTCAGGTTCTACCTCTTCCTGATCATCAGATTCCTTGATGTTCTCTTCAGGTTCCAGATCGGTTTCCTCATTCATATTAGCATTCTCCTGAACATCGTCTGCCTTATTTAGAGCATCTCTACTAGGAATTTCACCATGATGTTCTACAGCCTCCTTCTCAGCATCACCAGGAATGTATTCTTCTGATTCTGAAACAATCACTTTTCGTCTCACAACTTGGAAGTTTTCCTTCACTTATTTCTTCTTATGTGCAACCATCATAATTCTGGTTCCCTTCACATTAGGAGTAACAACAGTTCCTGTAGTGGAATGACCCCCCCTGCACCGATGCCACTACCTTTGGCTTTTCTAACACCATCTTCGAACCCTCCACAGATATATTAGGCACACTAGGGCTATGCACAACAATATTCTTCGAGATTTTAGAGATTACCTCTTGTGTCGATTTCTTGACCGGTTCCTTGCTTGCAGCAGGTTTCGATGATGTCGTCTCCTTAGGGTTTTGAAATGGAACAAATTTAGAAATATGTTTAGCCTTTGCTAGATTGGTTTCGATGATGTCGCCATTGGTTTCGCCGTTACCGCCTTGACATTCGTGGACTTAGGGTTTGCTTCAGGGACTTTATTTTCACCAGCCGGCTTGGATGATGCTTCAGCACAGTCATCTTGACAATCTTGTTCCTCCTTGTGTTCACCATGATTGACTTCTTTCAATAAGAATCGTCTAGGGTTTCGTCGGGAGAGAACCAAGACTGACAGAACTGATTTTGAATTTTGAATATATTTCTCTTCTCTTCACAGCCTTTTAGATTTGCTTGCGTCTTCTCATGGTGCCGCGTCATTCAAGCCGTTTGAGTTATACATGTGTCTGGGTAAAACAAATCGTCGCCTCTTACACTAATTTTTGAATACCTCGACCTTCCTTCCACGCCAGCCCTCAAAACATATTTCGTTCAAACTCTGGCTGACCACCTCCTTCTGGAACAACTTAGATTTCAATGGCACACAAGCCCAGTGAGGATCTAAGTGTCTCGAACTGCACGTTGTCCAAGGGCTTAGTGAAGATATCTGACAGTTGTTTCTCTATTGATACATGCTTTCATGTGATCACTTTCTTTTTCAACTAGCTCTCAAATGAAGTGATGTCTGATGTCGATAAGCTTTGTTCTGGAATGCGAACATGATTCTTGGATATGTTGATTGCGCTCATGTTGTCACAGTAGAGTGTCCTCACATCTTGTTCCACTTCATATTCCTCCAGCATCTTTCATCCATAACATCTGGGTACAACAACTTCCAGCGGCTATGTATTCTGCCTCAGCTGTAAATAGTGAAATGCTGTTCTGCTTCTTGCTGAACCATGACACCAGATTGTTGCCTAGAAAGAAGCATCCTCCAGATGTACTCTTTCGATCCTCAGCATTCCCTCCCCAATCTGTGTCGCAATAGCCTACCTGACAAGAGCTATTGTCTTTAGTGTACCAAAGACCATAGTCAGCTGTTCCATAGACATATTTGATAATCCTGTTCACGTTCATTAAGTGACTCTCGATATCTGGCACAGACTCCTACATCATGGGCAATGTCCGATCTATTGGCCGTCAGATATAGTAAGGCCCCAATCATGCTCCTGTACAAAAGTGTTATCCACACTTGCACCATCTTCATCCTTAGTGATCTTCACATGGGTAGCAGCAGGGGTTCTTTTATGTGCCGTTTTCTCCATATCAGACTTCTTGACTAAGTTCCTGGCATATTTACTTTGAGAGATAAAGATACCGTCCGCCTTCTGCTTCACTTTTAATCCCAAGAAGTAAGAGATCTCTCCTACCATGCTCATCTTAAATTTACTCTTCATTTGTTCCACGAACTTGTCCACCATCCATTGATTGCTAGAGCCGAACATAATGTTATCCACATAAATTTGAGCAATAATAAAGTCTGACCTTGTGTGTTTGACGAAAAGCACCTTGTCTACTCCCCCTCGCACATAGCCATGGTGGATGATGGACCATAATTGTATGAATCATAAACACAGTTAAACCCACCAAATTAGACTGTTTGTCTATTTAACTTTTGCTTGTTAGTTTCGATATTTATCTACAGGGTATTTTGGAGTCTAGAGAGAATACAGGCTAAGGAGGAGTTTTAAAGCTGAAAATGAATTACGAGTCAGGACACGACCAGATTCGGACTGTACAACTTTCATGGAACCCACTTGGAATCATTCAAATATGCTAGAACAGTCGGCGTTTGGACAAGAACGCAATGCAAAGGCACCAAGCCCGGTAAAAGCCAAACAAGGGCAATTTCAGCCGATTTGGGATTTCGACCATGTTCCAAGCAGAATTTGGCTTAGGTTCCTTCTTGAGATCATCTTAGAATGACATTTGCATTCAGAATACACTCTCCAAAATCCGAGAAGCTCCGGTCAAATTCCGGTCAAACCGATGGCTTTTGAGAAACAAATATCTTCCGATGGCTTTTGGAGTGGTGACTCACCCCGATGGCTTTTGCTCTCCTTATGCCATGTGTTGAGATCTCAAGCCACAAGCCTCTCCTCCCTTGCCAAGTGTATGGCTCTCCTTGCCTCCCTTAGCCTATAAATAGACATCTTCTCTTCACTTGTAAATCATCCACAAATCCATCCTCATTCCAAACACAAATCACTTATCTCTCTAAGTTGAGAGCACAATCCTTGTAATACTTTTGTTTGAAATCTATAATACTCCTGTTGGTTCTTGAGTATTCTAGTAGTCTTTGAGAATACTCCTGTTGGTTCTTGAGTATTTTCCTTTACTTACTGTCTTTCAAAAACCCTCGAGTACTTAGCTGTGGTATCCACCTCTATGGATATTCGTAGCTAAACTCTTCATTCGGTTGAAGGGGTGTACTTGTATCATAAAATGTTTTAGGCTATACTCTTAGTGCCTCTTCTTTGTGTTCAAAACTTGTTCTATGTGCCATATATTAGGTCAGAACTTCCAAGGTTGAGTGGATGCTTGAAATGGCAAAACTCTTCTGTGGGGGTTCGTGAACATACTCGGGTAAGTGGATGCTTGAAATGGCAAAGCTTATCTGAGGAGTTCGACCTCTCTAAAACACCATTTGGTTTGATCGGAAATGATTGATCAAATGGATGCACATAGGCTAGTATACCTTGAAATGGGGTGCTAGTCTAAATAGAACAAGTGCTCTACGACCTTGAAATGGGCTAGACAGTGTGGCAAATCGAGCGCTTGAAATGGCCTTGATACACGTTTGAATACTTAGCAGGATCACTAAAGGTCAATGATAAACATGCTATGATACAAGGCCCCCGAAACCGAATGCTTTCCTTAGATTAAAACACTACCTGCACTTACTTCCTTAGTATAAACTGCCCTTTCAACTGCTGACGTTCCGCAAGACTTGCCGATCACGCAACAACCGCTGTAAGTCTTCTTTTTACTTTCAGTATTTACTTTTATGTCATTTACTTTTCCGCACTAAAAACCAAAACCAACCAACCAATCACTTAGCTGTTAGTAGTAAAACCTCAATCAACCAAAAAACACGCTCCCCAGCTGTACGACCCCTCAAAGAACAACTTATCCCCCTAATTC
The DNA here is from genome assembly GCA_033675395.1 of Rhodiola chrysanthemifolia. NCBI lineage: Eukaryota > Viridiplantae > Streptophyta > Magnoliopsida > Saxifragales > Crassulaceae > Rhodiola > Rhodiola chrysanthemifolia. Next base: position 40,409,415 of record CM066204.1, read on the forward strand.
CCTTGGGTTCGACCCCTACTTACCACTTGCTACCCAGTAGTGAAGTCGCGAGTAGCGGACTTATAAATTTATTTGTACATTTGCTCTGACGACAAGCATCTGTCAAATTGGCGCCGTTGCCGGGGAGTTAGCCGTCGGATTAGTTGTTCTTTCCTTTCCCTTCTCGTTTCTTCATCACGCTAGACACTATGTATGCATGGACAACACGATATCTTCCTCTGTTCGGAGGTACGGATGGAGAAGACCCAGTACAACATTGCCAAAACTTTCACCACATTTGCCGGCACATAAAACCTGAAAATGAAATGTTAGAGGAATTTAAGCTTAAATGCTTCAAATTCTCTTTAACTGATTTTGCGACGATTTGGTATTACACATCAACCGCTAGTCGTGCAGAATATTTTGTGGACCTTTGCGTCCCATTCCTGAAGGAATTCTCCCCCCATCCTTACGCCAAAAAACCCGTGAGAAGATCATGTGCCTGCAACAATCCCGGGATGAGACTTTGGACGAATACTACACGAACTATGACACCATCGTCTCAAGCTGCCCGCACCATGGATTCACGAAGAAAGTTCTTCTTCAAAAATTTCTTCGTGGGATGAGGGCCGATGAGCTGACAAAGATTAACGAAGCAATGAGAAGATCAAGCGGGAACTTATCCATGGCAGACATGTGGAACCTCATAAATGACCTGGCCGCAGCCACAAAACGAATACCCCAAGCTGACAGAGGAATGCAGATAGAAGAGGCTGGTCCAGAGACTGATGAAGAAGATACTCCCGAGCCATCTGAAGAATCAGACATGGAAAGCATCGGAAGCAACGAGGAAAAATCCTCATGGGATCTCGAAGAGGTGCCAACAAGGGAAGAAGTCCAAAACACCACTGAAAACTACGTGATCCATGAAGAGGCTAAAAGGAGGATGGGAAAAGGGCCTGAGCAGAACGACTCCTCGATGGAGCATGTTTTCGCCATAACTGGACAAGGCAGCCCTAAACACCAGAAAACCCAATTCAAGAAGCTAGTAGTAAAAGGTCCCCCACCTTCTCAGAGACGTTGGAAGGAGAAACCGCCAAAACCATGGAGTTCTAACCCAAGCAAGAAATCAGGAAGAGTCAAGGCAAGAAGCAACACAGGAACAGTGGCGAAATACGACCTGAGCCACCCATGGGATCCAACCCAGTGATCCAGGAATGAGGTACTGTCGAGCCAACGACGTTAAACAAAGGCACTGGTCGGGAGGTAACCCGACACCTATCTTACTTTCAGTACTTTTATTTTCTGTCATTTAGTTTTTTCTCCAATAAGTCGCTCTCACCCACTTGGTGCATATAATGAAATGACTATTCAGGAATCGGTTATGGGTGCAAAATCAAGCCAGTCAGGCCTATGCCAAGAGTTCAAAGCCCCTGCCGAACTCCCTCGATTATCCAGCCTCGAGCCATGTCGTTCACTCGACACCTTAAAGGGAGTTCTGTTCTTTCCTTTTCCTTAATGTCATTTCCTTCTCGTATGATACCTGCTTGCATGGCTTTTGAACTAAGTCATTTCGTAAAGAATGCCTTCGTTCAAAAGTGTGGGGTGAGAACCACCTGTGTACATTAGTTAAATAACATGTTTTTCTTTTTTTTAATATTATCTTTTTGAAAATATGAACTTGAGAATGTGAATAAGATAGATCATAATTCATGCATTTACCTTGTTAAAATTCAACTGTTTAAAAACTTAGAATGTAACTTCTCATTCGTCCCTTTGTGCTGAGATAAACAAGGGATGTGGAGTTGATAGAAACTGCCCTAGAGGGACTTGGCAAGCACTCAAAGGACTGAATTTCGCTATATGGTTTTCGAAGTCAGTTGAGGCAGCACTTCGGGTTTCAGAGAAGATTGAAGTCATCTCCGCCATGCAGCGTTTATGCAAAAAAAAGGCGGGACGGGAATCAAACCGTCCTATCTCTAGTCCTAATAGCCTGAAAAATAAATGAGCGACCCTCATTTTGACTCGCGCAAAACGGCAAGGATGAGAGGGAGCGGGGAGGTATTTCCATATGCTTGCGGGCGATGATTGGACCTCCCAAAAAGGCTTGAGAAAATGGACTAGCAAGCCACAAAAAGGCAGGCCACAAAAAGGCAAAAGCTCAAAGAAGCAAAAGCTCAAAGAGCTAATCAAAGGCCAAAGGCCAAAATTGTGAAGGTTTTAACCGAAACAAAAGTGAAGAAACTCCAACTCAATATCAAAGGCCAAAGGCCGATTCACTACAGAAGCTGTCCCTCGCCAAAAAGAAATCAAAGTGCTCAACTCAGTGAAACCCGAACCGAATCACGTGCTAGAGAAAGCTACAAGGAAACCATATAGTGCAAGACGGTCCCGAGAATGCAGTCCAGGATCCTGAAAAGGGCTATCTCCCGAAACATCCGAATTAATTTGCATCTCGGCACGAAGGTACAAGTATTAAGTTTCTTCTATTTATTTACACGGTTTAATTTGGTAATAAGTAAGTAATGCATGAATTAGGATAAATCTAGTCCCACAGTCTAACTTTCATATTTTAAAAGCTTACTTAGATAGTGTGTGCCGCCCTTTAATAGCATTGTTCGGGACGAACAACTAAAAGTGTGGGGTGATCTGATGGACCATAATTGTATGAATCATAAACACAGTTAAACCCACCAAATTAGACTGTTTGTCTATTTAACTTTTGCTTGTTAGTTCCGATATTTATCTACAGGGTATTTTGGAGTCTAGAGAGAATACAGGCTAAGGAGGAGTTTTAAAGCTGAAAATGAATTACGAGTCAGGACACGACCAGATTCCGACTGTACAACTTTCATGGAACCCACTTGGAATCATTCAAATATGCTAGAACAGTCGGCGTTTGGACAAGAACGCAATGCAAAGGCACCAAGCCCGGTAAAAGCCAAACAAGGGCAATTTCAGCCGATTTTGGATTTCGACCATGTTCCAAGCAGAATTTGGCTTAGGTTCCTTCTTGAGATCATCTTAGAATGACATTTTCATTCAGAATACACTCTCCAAAATCCGAGAAGCTCCGGTCAAACCGATGGCTTTTGAGAAACAAATATCTTCCGATGGCTTTTGGAGTGGTGACTCACTGACAGATGCTTGTCGTCAGAGCAAATGTACAAATAAATTTATATTTTCCGCTACTCGCGACTACACTACTGGGTAGTAAGTGGTAAGTAGGGGTCGAACCCAAGGGAGTCAGTGTGGATTAGTTGTTCTTTAATGAAGCTTATGCAGAAATTAAATGCGATTGGGGTTGAGTTTGAGTGTGATTTGAGAACTGAAAGTTAATATGGGTTAAATGAGTTAAATTAACTAAGTGAGTTAAATGAGTTAAATGGATTAAATGGGTTAAATGGATTCAACGGATTGAATGAATTAAACGGATTAAATGGATTTATCTACAAACCGTTAATGATCCATCCGTTCAATCTGTTAACACTAATGAATTTTAACGGATTAAAACCGTTTAATCCGCTAACTGTTTAACCCATCCATTAATCCATCCATCCAGGAACGGAACTAACGCTTGACGGGGTGACACGTGTCACTCCCAAGTTTTTCAATTTTTTTTATATAATACGTAAAATAGAAATTAAGTATATTATATATATATTTATTTATTAAATCAGTCATATTATGTTTTAAAACCCTATCATATAAGACGCCACAAAGCCAGCTACTTGTTTAGCAGTCAGCTGTAGGCCTCGGCCTCTCTTCCTCCCATGTAATTTTATTCTTATTTTTCATTTTATTCATAAACTTTTGTGATGAGTATCTGTGTTGGAGCGACCTGTGATTCTGATGATTTGTGTTATTTTGTGACGAGTATCTATGTGGTCGATTTGTACAATATTATTACCTGAACTATCGCCCTATTTCAATATAAGTACCGAACTTTCAATTTGTTCAAATTAAGTATTGTGGGGTGAAATTATAATTAAAAATTATAACATAAACCCCGTTAATGTTTGACGATTTAATTTTAACCCCAGCGATCTAAAGCTAGTGCTGCGTTCGGTGTAAAATTCTAAACGAGAATCAATCGTCGCTCGAAAGGGAGAACAAATGCGCAGCGATGACGCAAACAAGAGAAACAAATAAGCATCAAGAGTTGCAGCTTGAAAGAAGTGATGGCATCGATAGGGACACGCATGCGAAAGGTTCAGGTAAGTTTATATGTGTATCATCTGTGGGGTAAAGGGGATTTTACTGGAATTGAAGATTATCAAGTGGAAACATGTCATATTGAAAGGATCGGTATTATTGGTGATATATATTATGCTTACTTAGATGTTGTATCTGAGTGTGCAGCCAGTTGTTGATTATGTACCTATTTTTCTGTTTTCACTTTGATAGTTGTCAAAGTTATTTGTGCAATAGCCAATACGTATCCAGCCAAAGACCCTAATATTAACCTCTTCTAGGTGAAAAAGAAAAAGTAGACTGTTTTTGAGACACAAGAGCGAGGAAAATCGGAAACTCTTCAGGTTTAGTACATAAAAACGGAGGATGTCAGGTTAGTTTTTATTTTTGGGTCGTTACTATATTTCCTCATAATCTAGGAAGTGATGGTGGTTTTCCATTCTGTTCCTTCTTGAGGATAGGGTGGCAATAGGCACATGGAACGTTACTGGAAGACTTTCTGGTGAAAATATCAAAATTGATGGGTGGCTCTATATAAAAGAACCAGATTGAAGATATCAAGATTGATGAGTGGTTCCATTTGTAGGAAGCTTGTTCTGATATATGAGAAAAGTATGCTTCACTCATTTGAGTGCAAATGCAAGTGTTATGATGACGGGTAGTTTTATTTTTTTCTTTCACTGAAACAAAATTGTAACATATGCAGGTTGTAATAAATGCAGGAATGTATACAAAATAATGATTCTGTTTCATTTTAAAGTGTACCTCTCCCTTGATCAAGTACATGTCACAAAATCTGAATATACAAAAATATTACTTGGTTCCATATAATCCATGAAAGCTCAGAATTACGAAACATGTCCAACCAAAAGGGAAATTGTTTGCGTTACAAGCAGAGACCATGTCCAACTAAAAAAACGTCAAATTCATGTTCAACATCAATCTAAATATTCATTGTTCATCATCATGAGCATAAACATGCCTTGTCCGATGAAAATAGGCCTTGCACGCTGATCACCCTTATTTGTGTTGTCATTGTCACTAACATCATATGCATTGCTCCATTGTTTCACAGCAGATCCTTGAATTGCAGCCTGTCAAATGAAATTTTATTGTAAAGTTTATTTGTATAGAAATAATGAATCAATTATCAAGACTAGAAAATGTTGCAGACAACATCATCTGTCAAGTAGCAACAAACAACAACATGAAATTTGTATTTCAAGTAGCAACCTGCCATAAAATAACAACAAACAACAACATTTACGTAATAACCTGACTCTCACAAATATTGACATGAGTGTTGATCTTCACTTTGTTTCTTAGCTGCAAAACATATATAAAAGATAATTAACATATATTTCAATGACATGATGAAAATTGATAAATGTATTATGAGAATAACCTTTGGCTTTGTAGATCGTGGGTCATGTGGATGTGATTGTTCCTTCTTCTTTCTTCGGTTTCGTGCAGCCCTTTGTTTATCCTTGATTCCAATAGCAACTACATTTGAATCAACGACTTGTGATGTACATCTTCTAGAATTATGTCCGATATTACGACATCTGGAGCATTTGATTTGAGTGCCCATTTTGCTTATGCGGTGTGGGTTGCGAGGTTCTTCAACTGGCCCAATTCTTTTCTTTCGAGGTTTGTCTTGTTGTCTTCTAAATACATGGGGTAACACAACATCTCCATCTGCCCGTGGCCACTCATTTGGTCCGGGAATGCATGGGCATTATAACAGCATCATATATTTTCATATATGTTTCCTTCTTATAAGAATGATGAATATAATCGTCGGGATTTCTTTTTATATGAAAAGCTGCAGTACAAGCATGGACACAAGGAATGCCAGTTAAGTCCCACATATTCCACGAGCATGAAAACCGATCCAAAGAAACCATATGAACATCCCAGCCACAGCGTGCCACTTGATCATAAAACTTCTATTTTCATATCCATCTTTGTACCACGAAGCATAAACCCTCCAAGGACATGCTTGATTTCTACAATGAGCAGCCACCTTTTCTAAACCGTTAGTTACATAATAAAAGTCGAATCCTTTCATCACGACATAATATCTCAATGCTTTATTGAAGACTTATTTGTTTCTGAATTGTAGACTCGTTATCAACTCAATATCCTTTCAAAATTCAGTAGTCTCGTTGAAATATGGATATTTATTTGAACAAAGTGATTGTTTATCATCACTAGATCATGAGAAAGCCGAAACACATCTGCTGCGATTTCCTCATCTTCCAATGCATCATCCACTTCATTATTTGTTACATCTCCAGCCAACACATTCAAAGACTCCTCTAAATACTTTCTCACTTGATTCATATCATTCTCTTCTTGACGGAATAAATCATTTTTATCTAATGCCACGTCTGTATCAGAAAAATCTGTCAAATGCTCACTAACATCACTAGCCACTGCATTTCATCATCTTTATCCGCAACAACAACCCCATCATAAACAAGCTGCCCAACTGTATAGTTCGGCATTACTGTTTCCTCATTATTCTGATTTGTGTCGATGGTGTTGTCCATATCATGACGTGCATTCAACTCTTTATCAACATCAACAACTATGTCCATACCGACCCTTTCAATATGACATGTTTCCACTAGATAATCTTCAATTCCAGTAAAATCCCCTTTACCCACAGATAATACATATAAACTTACCGAAACCTTCAGCAGTATGCCATCACTTCTTTCAGGCTGCAATTCCTGATGCTTATTTGTTTCTCTCGTTTGTGTCATCGATGCGCGTCTGTTCTCTCCTTCGGTCTCCAATTGATTCTCGTTTAGAATTTTACACCAAACGCATCACTGACTTTAGATCACTAGGGTTAAAATTAAATCATCAAACATTAACGGCGTTTATGATATAAATTTTTTTCATTATAATTTCACCCCAAAGTACTTAATTTGAACAAATTGAAAGTTCGGTACTTATGTTGAGATAGGGCGGTAGTTCAGGTAATCAAATTGTACTTTTCCCAATCCATTAACCAGTTAAGCAACCATTAATGAAATATCTATAAAAAAATTTCCAAAGAAAAACTCCACAAAATTAAAGAAAGCCCCCCTCCCGAAGCCCAAACTCATCCACGCATCTCCTTGGCTCCCGCGACCTGAACAGGCAGTGGCCTTGCCGCACGGTCTGTCCGCTCTCCATCCTGAAGCCCCCCTACTCTGAGGCAAGATTCATTTGCGTTGCATCTGAATCTGCATTTAGTATTGCCGGTAGAGTACTTGATCAGTACCGCAGTTCATTGCTAGCAGAAACCGTGCAAGCATTTTTGTGCTCTAGAGATTGGTTATTTAGCAATTTATTTTATTACCTAAAAAGCAATCTAATTTTATTTTAATTTCTTTTCAGTTCAAGACTCATCAGATGTGGACTCACTAGATAAAGATGTTTTGGATTTGACTATTAATCGAGGAAACGAATGTGCATGATGTCCTGGACTTCACCATACTACAATCAAATATATTTGGAAATCTAATGATTCATTTTACATGTCTTATAATTACTTTTTGTGAGTGTTTATTACGAAGAATGATTTACTTCATACTGTAATGCTACTATTCATCAAAACTTGATCATGTTTAGAAATAACTTAATTTAAATTTCTTAATATCAATTAATTTATGTTTATACATGTAAACGACATATATTATCACCAACCAACATGAGAGGATGATCTTTATCCATCACACCAATCATAAAAGATTTGATATAAATTTTAATTAGACGGATTAAATGAGTTAAATGAACCAAGTGAGTTAAATGGGTTAATTGGATTCAACGAATTAAACGGATTAAATAGATTTATCTACAAACCGTTAATGATCCATTCGTTCAATCCATTAACACTAATGGATTTTAACGGATTAAAATCATTTAATCCGCTAACTGTTTAACCCACCATTAATCCATCCATCTATCCATCCATCCAGGCGCGGAACGGAACTAACGCTTGACGGGATGACACGTGTCACTCCCAAGTTTTTCAATTTTTTATATATATAATATGTAAAATAGGAAGAGCGTTCAAATGTGACAGCCAAATAAGAATGGTATCGTGAGGCAGCTTCTCAGCCACTCATTTTGACAACATCATCTTCATTCATCCAATAGAAAAGTGACACTTGCCCCACTATCACATTCTATTTCTCTTATTTTAAATTCGGATTAATTGTAAAATTAATTAAAGAAGGGTATTTTGGGTATACATTTTCCACACAACTGACATCTTTTGATTTTTGTTTCTCTCTCCTAAACCCAGATCCAGAATCATCGAGCTCCATATCTCCCAAATAACATCGATCGTATTCGCATGAGTACGTCTTCTACGATAGCCTGCCGATCGCGATTGGTTGAGCACGAAACACCGAAGGTCGAAGTTAGGGTTGCAAGAGTGAGCGGCTGAGATTTGGGTTTCGAATTCGGAGCTACGATTTGGGATTCGTTTGCGACGTCGGTGATGGGATTCGTCGGCGATTGGTATGAAACGCAAATCTGAAATCTTTTATTGAAAGTTTTGAACTTTAATGTTCGACCTGGATGTTTGCGGTGCCTTGCGCATTCAAGTTTGAATGTTGGTTTTGATTTTAGTGTCAAATTGTGTTCTGCCCACCAAAACTACTCTGCTCACCAAATTGTGTTTATTGATACTGTGATGTGGGTTTTCTAAATGATGGATTATGATAGCTTTTTTCTAGGTTTTTTGAATTTGGGTTCATGTGGATATAGATATGATTGGTGTGAGGCATATTGGTTGGTGCTAGCAATCTGAGAATGTATTCGAGTTGGATCGTTTAGTCACTTCTATTTGGATAGTCAAATATACTGCACATTCGTTTTGTAAATGCATCTTCGTTGGTATCTTGTATACGTGTTTCCAGTCATATTTGGGGCTTTGAGCATCATGTTTGAATTTAATTGATTTTGATTGGAAATGTTGTTGTGGCCTTGTAGTTTGAATGGATCTGATTCCCATGAATATTCATGGTTGAGGCTTTAAAGAGGATATGGAGAATTGGAGATAATGTATGTGAATTTTCAATTAGGGAGTTTTGTGAATTGTGAGCGTCTGTGCAATTAATGTAGTCGATTTCAGTGCTACTGCAACTCCTCAAGTACTTCTCTGTCAAAAAATCTCAGTTTCTTATTTGATTCTCATATTATCCCAAATCGTCATGTTCATTCGAATTGAAAGGTATGAGCTTTCTGATGCTATTTGAGCAGCGGCAGCGCTGATGGGGATGGTGGTGGATGGTGGATGGGGTTGATGGTGGTGGTGGATGGGCGCTGATGGAAATTTTTGGACTCGGTTTTAATTATTGTTGTTTGTTATGTTTGTTTCTTAATGAGTTTCCCTTCAGATTGTAAAAAAATGGCTGTGGTATCATCTCTGTAGACATTGAGTTTTACAGCTATTGTTGCTTGTGTAGTTTCACTGGCGGGTCGTTTTAAAGACATTTCGTTTTGAGTTTCATTCTTGGTCTTTAATTGTTGAGCTTAATTGGTTAACGGTGTTGTGTTTTCGTCTTGATTCCATGTTGTTGTGTTATTTCGTAGCATGATCGTTGTTCCGAATTTGTAAGGTGACACTGAAGCATATAATACCTGCTAGAAAGAATAAAAACATAGGAAGTTGACATAGGATCATAGCATGATCCTACCGCCATATCAGTAATTCAGTGTTATGTAGAATTTTATTAAGTATGACATAGGAAGTTGGATTGAATTTCAATGTGTGGGTTTGTTCTTCACACTGCCTTTTTCATTTTATTTCATTTTCTGGTTTTGATGGTTTTATTAATTTGATATTGCCTTTGTGTTGCTTAGGCCCTATCGGTTAATTACTGCAATGCTCTGTTTTTGGAGGACTAACATCTTGAAGCATTTTAGGGTAGCTGCGGACATTATTCTGTTGAGATGAGACTACTTTAGTGGTGCTGTGTTGGTGCATCAGCATTTAAGAGTGCTATGTTGATGGAATTGGCCGAGCTTGAAGACCGAGTCTGTTGAGATGAGACTACTTTAGTGGTCATCATATGTATAGATAAAGCATGGTCTCATCAGATGGTCTACTTTAGTAGTCAGCATATGTATCTGATAAATCATGTTTTTTTATCAGATGGTCTTTTCTCGTAATCCAATATCTTTGATCAACTGAATTGTCGCAAATTGTCAAATTTGTAAGAGTTGATTACTATTTTGGGCATTGACTCTTGCTATTTTCAATAATTATACATTTTACAATTATGTACAAGTGTATTATTCCTTTTTTTATTCGGTCATACCATGTCTGATGCACCTTCATTTTTGTGTGGATGTAAAGCTTCTATGGTTATTGAACACAAGGGATCTTTAGGGTATGTCGTTTCTCCATATTGTTATCCACAAACAAACGTTAAAACTGTCAAATATTTACACCCTACATTAAATAGAACACCCTACATTACACCCTAAATTACAAACATAAAATACATACACCACCCTACATTACACCCTTATTTCATAAGTCATTACCCCATTATTTCATATGTCATTACCCCCTTATTTCATAAGTCATTACCCCCCTTGTTTCTCCATTACACCGTTATTTCATATGTCATTACCCTCTTATTTCATAAGTCATTACCCCCTTGTTTCATAAGTCTTTACCCCCTTGTTTCTCCATTACACCGTTATTTCATTTATCATTACCCCCTTATTTCATAAGTCATTACCCCCTTATTTCATATGTCATTGCCCCCTTATTTCATAAGTCATTACCCTCTTATTTCATATGTCATTACCCCCTTATTTCATAAGTCATTACCCCCTTGTTTCATAAACATTTACCCCCTTGTTCTCCATTACACCGTTATTTCATATGTCATTACCCCCTTATTTCATAAGTCATTACCCCCTTGTTTCATAAGTCATTACCCCCTTCTTTCATATGTCATTACCCTCTTATTTCATAAGTCATTACCCCCTTATTTCATAAGTCATTACCCCCTTGTTTCTCCATTACACCGTTATTTCATATGTCATTACCCTCTTATTTCATTAGTCTTTACCCCCTTGTTTCTCCATCAAACCGTTATTTCATATGTCATTACCCCCTTATTTCATAAGTCAAAACCCCCTTATTTCATATGTCATTACCCCCTTATTTCATAAGTCATTACCCCCTTATTTCATAAGTCATTACCCCCTTGTTTCTCCATTACACCGTTATTTCATATGTCATTACCCCTTTATTTCATTAGTCTTTACCCCCTTGTTTCTCCATCAAACCGTTATTTCATATGTCATTATCCCCTTATTTCATAAGTCATTACCCCCTTGTTTCATAAGTCATTACCCCCTTATTTCATAAGTCATTACCCCCTTGTTTCTCCATTACACCGTTATTTCATATGTCATTACCCCCTTATTTCATAAGTCATTACCCCCTTGTTTGATACGTCTTTACCCCCTTGTTTCTCCATTACACCCTTATTTCATAAGTCATTACCCCCTTGTTTCTCCATTACACCGTTATTTCATATGTCATTACCCCCTTATTTCATAAGTCATTACCCCCTTGTTTCATTAGTCTTTACCCCCTTGTTTCTCCATCAAACCGTTATTTCATATGTCATTACCCCCTTATTTCATAAGTCATTACCTCCTTGTTTCATAAGTCATTACCCCCTTGTTTCATAAGTCATTACCCCCTTGTTAAAATAATACATAAGTCATTACCCCTTGGTTCTCCATTACACCGTTATTTCATATGTCATTACCCCCTTATTTCATAAGTCATTACACCGTTGTTTCATAAGTCATTACCCCCTTTTTATTTTCCAACAGTAAAATTATTACAAATTCATTTTTAAAGGGCATTTTGGTCTGTCAACGGCAACAACTTTGTTACATCATCAACCTATAAATTTTTTTGCAATTTATCACATTATTACACATCACAGAGCCGGCTATGTTACAACAACAACAACTACCCAAAATTCAAAATTTAGGTGTTCTGTCAAATGCAAGCTTTCTATTACAAGCATGATAATATACAAAAAGTCACAATGCACTACACAAAAAATCACAATGCACTACTCTTCCAAACCCCAATCGGACCATAAGTCACGAGACCATAACATGAGTTTGAATCGGACAAATCACATGAGTTGTTGCACAGTCAAGCGAGCCATCCTCTTATCAGTTGTTGCTCAGCTAAGCGAGCCATCCGCTTATCAGCCATCCTCTTAACGGCATGGACCTTTTTCTCCTCGCAGATTCCACAAAGTTGCGAGACAAAACCTGATAAGTAGCTAGCTGCTGGAACTAAAAAATGAGTTGAACATGAGATTCGGTCAAACGCTTTGGGCGTTAAAACAAACTAAAAAATTGCAGTAAAAATGGTTTGCACAGCTAAAAAAATAGTAAAAAAGAATTGGCAGTCAAGAAAGAGCTTGAGAGTTGAGACTCAGCTAGCTATCCTGTGTCTATGAAGCTTGAGCATTAATCCAAAGATAAATGGCTGATTTTCATAATAAGTAAATCAACCAAAATTGATTTTTCGCGAAGGGATTGAAGCGATAATGCTGTTGCGGCAGCTAAGGGAAACCATGACAAAGCATAAATCTTGTACAAAAAATTTCAAGATACTGGACACATAAAGAAGTAACATCAATTAACAGTTCAATGAGCCATTAAAACAACACAAAAAAACAAACATCAAGCTGGTGCCATTCAAAATTAACAATTGAATCACAACCGATCAGTCTTTTATAACCAGAAAGCTTTATGAATTGACTTCTAGAAATACACTCTGCTTCATCAATCGAGCTACCTAATGAACAATCAAAAGTTGATGGAAAATTGATAATTATTCCTTCTGGTTCTGGACATTTAACTCAGGTCTCTGTTACTTTTGTTGGAGCTACCTAATGAACATTTAACAATCAAAAGTTGATGCATCTACCAAAGTCACCAATCTTACCACAAACCAAAACAATTCAACTTCAATTGTATCACACACACAGACATGTTTAACTAAAAAATATATCAAGAGACCAAAATAAATTGACCCAAATCAATCCAAAATCAGAACAAGTGGCACGAAAATCACAAAATCAAATGAAAATCAAATTGGAGATGCCAAAGTCGATCTACCTACCAGATGATGGATAGGAAACGAACTGGAGTCCACGGACGAAATCAATCACCGGAGAATACAAAGACGATGCGAACGACTGGGAAATCGAACCGTAGACTCGCATCGGACGCTAGCCAACACCATCAACTAGGCCTGGGCTCGGGTCGGTTCGGGCCGAAAATTTCCAAAAACCGACCCGAAACCCGAACTTTCGGTTCAGTTCAGGTTCGGGCTTTTTTAAACACCAACCCGAGTAAAACCCGATTTTCGGGCTTCGGGCCGGGTTTCGGGCTTTTCGGGCCAAAATTCGGGCCAAAACTCGGGCCAAAATTCGGGCCAACGAAAAATATGGGTTTTGTAATTAGCGTTCTGTTAGTTTTGTCCCTGTTTTGGTACCCAAAAGACAAATACAAACACAGAAAAAGTTACAAAACATTACACAATTCAATTCAAACTTGAAAAACAATCAAAACATGCTAACAAGCAACCACAATCAAAACATGCTAACTAGCAGGGCTTGAATTTGAAGGATGATCTGTCCAGTGAGGAGTGATGATCAAAACATGCTCACTGAGGACCATTACTATTAATGGTGTTTGACCTCAAAAACGCCATCTCCTGCATGATAAAATTGGAGTTCAAAATCAATTAGTATTACACATGTTGGTGACTATTCAAAATCAATTGAAGTAAATATCAATATGACCATCTAGATGCACAAAATAATAAAACGAGATAACTATTCATTAATAAAACGGGATCAATATCAACAACAAAACTGATTCATTATCAAGTTATCCAAATTCAAAAATAAGTACCTTAAGTTAACCCCTTATGATTAAATTTTTGCTCCCTTGATTCCCCTTCTTTAAGGTCGTGGTATTGGTAGCTTTAGCTTTCCCCCTTTCAGCTTTAGAAGGCATCTCTTCACCATCTTCATTCTCTTGTTGATCAACTGTAACAATTGCTTCTTCCTTTGCTTGTTCTATCATTAACCACAAGATAACAAGTTAACAACCAAAATCAAACTCAAATATAAACATAATTCAAATAAAAACTTAATTACCTTCCTCCAAAGCTTCATAAAACTCAATATCCTCAACCGTTGGAATGTATTGAAGGTTATGGATACTTTCAGACCTCATCCAGTTTTGGTAGCATATTAATGCTTCCACAGTTTTGGGAGAGAGAGAGCTCCGAAATGGATCAATGACTCTTCTGCTTGTGCTAAATGAAGACTCACTTGCTACAGTACTCACTTGAATTGCCATAACATCTTTGGCAAGAGCAGCAAGTCCGGGCTATTTGTCACCATTTTGCTTCCACCATTCTAATATGTCATAATCTAAAGGGTTTGCAGCCTTCACAATCGGGTCTAGAAGATACCTGTCCAAACACAATTTGTATATCATCTCGAATCAGTACAAACACAATTTGTATATCATCTCGAATCAGTACAAACACAATTTGTCTAGAAGATACCTGTCCACTTCATGTCCTACAAATCCCTCATTAGAGTCTTCCAATTCTCTCTCCCAATCTTCTTCCATGTCCTTCATAATTCCAGTAGGCTCTATAGTCCTCTTCTTAGAAGAGAATTTAATCCCTTGACTATCTCCACTCTGAGATTTGGTAAGATTGGAGGATACCTCAACAATCTTGGAGTTGTAATCATCACAAAGCTTAATCAAAAGATCTTTAAGCTCAGCTGACTTTGTTCTAATATCATCAATCTCCATCTTCAACCATTTCTTGCAGGTAGATTCAAAGTTTCTCAGCTTGTACCTGTTAAGGAGAGAATAAGTGAAAGTTAATGTCGGCTTGTACCTGTAAGCAAGTATATATACTTTACAATATAAACTAACTGACAGTACCTTGGGTTTAACACCAAGGCAATCAACAAAAGCTGATTGCAATCATCTAAGGTGGCAAAGTATTTCTCATACTTCTTCTTCATACTCACTGCCATATCCATCAAAATCAGTTCAGTCTCCGACCCGGTGTTCATTCCCTCTCCAGGAAATAGTCCATCAATCTCAGCTCTAATACACACAATATCATGAAAAGCTTTCCACGATGTAGGTTTGGTGGAGGCGCTGATCCTCATTGTCACATCATAGAATATCTTCAGGAACCTCACAAAAGTCTCAGCCTTCTCCCAATCATGTGTAACCGGTGGTCCAACTCTTTTCCCCTTACCTTTTTTCCTTGCCTGAGTTCCCTCTGATGCATTACAAGCATCATCTCCTAATCCAAGCACCAAGTCTTCATCCTCAAGGTCTTCATCCTCCTCAAAGTAACCCTTGTATTTTGTGCCTTCTTCCCTTGCCAATCTATCAAAAGCTTTTCTGAGTTCTAATGCAGTCGATAGCATTAGATAGGTGGAGTTCCACCTTGTTGGCACATCGAGAATGCACACCTTCTTACACTCCACCTTCTCTTTCTCCATACACTTTTTGAATTGTTGAAGTCTTGCCCCACTGCTCCTCACATATCTCACAGCATTTCTAATGGAACCAACTGAATTTCCCATTATCAAAAGACCAGCTCGGACAATGAGATTCAGAGTGTGTGCAAAACACTTGACATGCAAATAAATCCCACCAAGCAAAGGTGATGCCTCCCATCCTAACATCCTCTCCCTAATGTAATCAATCGCCACCTTGTTGGCGCTGGCATTATCAACTGATATAGTCAAGACTCTATCCACTCCCCATTCTAGCAAACAATCCTCCAACAAACATCCTATGCTCTCTCCACGATGGTTAGGAATTACCTATAAAATGGAAGAAATTTGTTATGAATTACCTAAATGAATATCATAATCAATAACCTTTTGCTAAAAAATGAATTACCTTAAAACTAAGAATCCTCTTTTGCATTTTCCATGCTGAATCAACAAAATGGGCAGTCACCACCATGTAGTTGATGTTTTGCACCGATGTCCAAGTATCAGTAGTTAAGCACAAGCAATGACCCTTGAGCTCTTTCTTTAGCTTCGCCTTTTCAGCATAATACATCTTCAAAAACTGCTTGCAAATCACCCTCCTCGAAGGTACATGCCAATCAGGCACAGCATACCTGTAAAACAATTAAGTCAAATTAAATCCAACAAATAATAACATACAATTCACAAATCAATGACAATATACCTGCAAAAGTATCTAAACCCTTCTTTCTCAATGAAGCTAAAAGGAAGCTCATCCATGACTATCATCTTGACAGCAGCTTCTCTACACCCTTGCTCACTCCACTTAACAATCCCCAACTGTTTAGCCCCAGTACGTCCAGTAGAAATGAGTTTTTGCTGCGCATCATTTATCGTCACTCTCCCTGGATACTTCTTGCAAGCATTCTCAATATGTCGCTTTAGAGTACTAGTCCCATTCCCATATGTATCGCAAGCAAAATCCTTATCACAGTAGTTACACTTCGCTCTAACAACTTCATCCGTTTGCACCCTCTTACCATTCCTCATCTCATATACTGGCTTTTTAAATTTCTTGAAGTGCTCCCAAACCCACGATCTTCCATCACGCTTTTCACAAGCTTCATCAAGTTCTTCAACTTTTTCAATTTGTTCAATTTCACTGTTGTTTTTCAGTGTTGTTGAAGGACGCTTTCTTTTAGTTCCAGAGCCTCCAGTGCTATCGTGTGTTACATTTATTGAAGAATCCACACCCGCACCAGCACTCGCACCTTCACCGGCACCCAAAATAGAATCTGAATTGGAGTCTGAATACTGTGAATCCATTGGAATTTGAATTGGAGTGAGCAAGAGATGGTGACCGGCTGACCGCACAACTGAAATCAAAAGAATGATTCATGAAATTATGAAACGGCAAACGGTGAGAAATTTTGAAATTAGAAGAATGAGCGAATGATTACAAATTTACAATGAAATCAGAAGAATCGGAAGAATGAGTGAATGAAAGGCTGGCGTCGGAGGTTACCTGGCGTCGGAGGTTAGATGTCGGAGGCGCGTCGGATGCGGCTGGCGTCGAAGGAGGCTCGCGTCGACGACACAGGAGGTGGGTAGAAGGCGTAGAACAGTAGAAGGGTTTGGGCTCGTTTGGGACTTCGGGTAACACACGAGGAAAACAATAATGTGGGATTAGGGTTTTTTTGATTTAGGAATTAGGATTACACATGGCCAGTAAAATTTCGGGCTTCGGTCTATTTTCGGGCTTTCGGTCCTTGGTAAAATACAGACCTAGACCGAACCGAACTGGTCCAATCGGTTCGGTCTATTTTCGGGCTTTTTTCGGTCCCATCGGTTCGGGCTTTTTTCGGGCTTTTTCGGGTCGGTTCGGTTCGAGCTTCGGGTTTTCGGGTTTTTTCGCCCAGGCCTACCATCAACCGTATCCTTCCCCGCCATAGGCCGAAACACACCATAAATTCGCCATTGAAGACATAGATACCAACCCTAAATCGAAGATTGTTGTCTTCGTATAAACCCAAAATCTGTGTAATTGAGGAGAGATAAAAACCCTTGTTTTTCTTTTTTGTTTTTGATTAAAACACCCTTTTCTCTCTCCTCTGAAACCTGTCAGTAAATACAAAATTAATATAATCAAAAACCCCAAAATACCCCCCATAAATTGCCGCCAACAATTACTTTTCCACTGCCACATCATCATTTTGATTGGCTCACAGCCTGCCTCACGGTACCATTCTACCAATCTGCCTCAACGGAGTGCTCCCCTGTAAAATAGAAAGTAAGTATATTATATATATTTATTAAATCAGTCATATTATGTTTAAAAACCCTATCATATCAGATGCCACGAAGCCAGCTACTTGTTTAGCAGTCGGCTGTAGGCCTCGGCGTCTCTTCCTCCCATGTATTTTTATTCTTGTTTTTCATTTTATTCATAAACTTTTGTGATGAGTATTTGTGTTGGAGCGACCTGTGATTCTGATCATGTGCTGTCGATTTGTGTTATTTTCTGACGAGTATCTGTGTGGTCGATTTGTGTTATTTTGATAAATCATGTTACACGCACTATGATTCTATTATTTAATTTACGAAAAAGGTTCCGGTGCAAAAGACATATTCTTGTAAAAAATACACAGTCATTCATTTGTTCATTTGACCGGATGATATTAAATATCGTCATATGGATAATTTCTGATCAATTTCTCGGTGACAAATTATTAAATATTTTTGACGAACTATGTCGTACTTTTGGTTTCTCGGCGACGAATAATTATTACCCAATTTTGACAAACTTTGCATTTTGCACAAAAAAATATACTTTGTACCTGATCTTTTCTCATTCAAATCGTTGATATTTTTAGAATTGTTCTATTAATTCTTTGACCTGCCGTTATTTTTTGAATTGTTCTATTATTTCTTTGACCTGCCGTTATTACTGCTTATTTTTGACAAAATATTTCCATCAAATTTTAAGGATGTAGGGCGAAAGCGAGTAGCTCAGTGGAGCGCTCCACCCAGTGCCATCGCGCCTGGGTTCGAAGACACTCTAACCCCACCTAACCCCACTAACAACCCATCAAAAAAATTTTTTTTTAAGGATGCAGTAGAAAAGAACCAAACCTTTCTGCTCTCTAACAAGCACATGCACCACCACCCGAACAGTACACATGCACTACATGTGAAAATAATGAAGTTACATTTTCCAACGACAGACAGCAGTAATTAACACTGCCCGAACACAATAATCTAGGGATTTAGGCCTTGGTTCTACAACATGGATCATATGCGAGACATGTGGTGCAATGTGTGTGTTTAAATTGAACTACTGGTTAGAGCCTAATAGGCACCGAGTAGCATGCGGGCTTTACTTTTGAGTTCAGAATGGTAACTTGAAATACTTCCGTGTATATTGAGATGTTGTTCTAGATGAGTGTGGAACAACTATCTAGACAACTTTACAGAATGCTAAGTTATGAAACTAAGCGTAGTAAAGTAAACAGAGACACGCAATATGTTTACCCATATCGGCGTGAACGAGCGGCTTATCCCTAGCCCGGTGGAAAACAATTCACTATGATGAGTTTATAGTACAAAGGTCTTACGTTTACAGACTCCCTTTTAAATGGCCAACTCCTCTAACACTCCGGTAGCTAGGCTCCCCCTAGATCAGATATCTCTCCTCCGTTTCCATAGTTGATCCTCCACGAAGATCAGCGCCTTATCCCGAATGCGTAGCAACCAACCAGCAGTGCGTGTGTCCCCAGTTTGTTCCACGTTCAGTCTGAACAGCACCCAGTATAGACTGACTCTGAGCGCCGTGATCTCACCGGAATGATAAGCTCACAGCCGATTGCCTCCATCTCCTGATCTGTGAATGTGAGTGAATTATTTCCCCAAGAGTGCTGCTGGTTCGGGAACCCTAGCTCTCTTTGTATAGGGCGGTAGATTCCTAAGATATCGAGATTTCCAATCTTCAACTGCCAATATCTTTTGGGAAATATTTCCTTAGATTGTTTAGGAAACGTTCCAAAAAACCATGCGCTTCCTTCTTCTTGATAATTTTCAATATGTATCTCCGATTATCTTCTTCCCGAATAATCTTCAAGCGCAAATATTCCCTAATAAATCTCAACCGAATTCAAGATGTGTATCGCCCCTTCAATATATACAGCGCCGTTTTGCCAAATATGAATTAGGAAACATTCCCACTACGTCAGTCTTGTCTTACGTTGGTTGTCTCTCTGGCCTGGAACTCCTCGTACAATAGCTGGAAAACCTTCACAGAGTTTTGCCAAAATACATGCCACTAAATCTAACAATCTCCCCATTGACATTTTTGGCAAAACATCTACCTGTACTACTTTTACATTTGAATCTTTGAAGGAGATTTCAAACTCCCAAGCCGTGCTAACAAAAAAGTGCTACCGAACGAATAGCACATACGAATCTTTTAAGGAGATTTCAAACTCCCTAACTATCTAGCACATGTCTAGCACATACGAATCTTTTAAGGAGATTTCAAACTCCAAAAACTACTCCCTCTTTTTGCCATAAAGTGACAAGGAGGGTAAAACAGTAGCAACAATCGAAATTAAATCACATAGTTCAATAGAAAAAATGACAAAAGTAAATAGTAGAGGCAGGACGATCACCATGAGTTCAGTAGTCCGAGTCATCATCATCAGCACCATCTTCTTCAGTCTCCTCCGGATACCTCAGCTCCACCAACAAACTTGTGATTTTCTTTTTCCTCGCCACAAGAGAGAGTATTCTTTCATTCACATCAGCTAGCTCATCTTCCAAATGAGAAATCAGCTTTCTGCGAGTAGCGGCAGGTACTTGAGCATTCAGCTCACGCAGAGTCTGTTGGAAAGGCTTCTTCCTTAATCATCTCAATTGCGTCGTGTTTAGATCCATGGTGTGTTTCCCAGTGAAATGCTTATAGTCTGCCAAGAACACTTTTGATGCACCTGTCATCTAGTCCTGAATTGTCTTGATGTCGGATATTGAGCTAGCACAAGTTGGAAGATAAGAGATGGAAAGCCAATCAGATGATTTATTCTGGCAGAGATAGCATGCGATGCAATCTGATCAAATATAAGCTGGCCCAGATCAATCTTTTCTTTGCATCTCAAAGATTTCAGAAAGATCCTCATGGAATATCCGAGCGTCGTGCGATGATGATTTGGCAACAAGTTATGCACTGCTATACTCAGAGCAGTGAATGCTTTGACAATAGATCTGTAACCGAGATAGTTGACTTATGCCACCTTGAACAAACACCGCCTGTGACGGACTCTACAATCTTGTGCCAGTTGGGTTCATTCAGACTCACCTCTCTTCCCTCTACTGTATAGTAATCGTTAATGGCTTCTGGGATAATGACGACCTCCTTTCATCTGACACTTACCTTTCCATATGACTCATTCTCAATGTCCGCAAAGGCCTCTGGTAGATTCGCAATTACTTCTCGCACAATATACTAGCAGCAAACAGTTTGGCCATTGTTACAGATGACCACAAGTCTAGCTCCTTGATAATGCTCACAATTTCTTTAGCTGCATATTTATCTGCCTCCAAAACTCTTTCCGCCACTATCTTTCGTTTCACTACCAAATCCCATCTTTCGGCTTGCTTCTCCGAGGAAAACCAGACACCATCCATAACTACTCCTGTATCAAACTGCACAATTTTTCCCTTTTTGTCTCTTTTAGCTCCCTTAGCAGCTGTACTTGCCTTGGATTTCTTAGCAACACGTGTAGCATCCTTCTTCTAGCCAGCAGTTTCCACTTCGGCAATACCTTGTTCACAGATTTGAGCAGGTACTGCAGCTTTTCTCTTTCTTGACGCAGTCTTTTCTTCCGCTATTGTTGCTCTCTATTCCGGAGCTTGTTTCATCACATCTTTCTTTTTCATGACTGGGGGTTTTGTCTTACCCACAGGTTCCATAGAGACTGGAACGTGTTACAACTTCCACCGTCTCAAATGTCCTTTCCATCACTTCTTCTGGAACATGCGCTCGATCTTCCATCACGACATCCTAATTAACCTGGTCTGGTTGATTAACTTCGTCTTCTTTGGAATCAGCATTAGCAAACATCTCTTCCTCAACATACTCTTCCACAACACTAAACAGTTCTTGAAGTGAGTCAGTCTGCTTGCTTGATTCATTTTCAGTGTTATCCTCCCCTTCATTATTAGACACCTCCACTTGTTCCTCAATTTCTTTAGTCTGACCATTCTCGCTCTCCATAGAAGCGTCATCCTGCTTCTCACTGTCAGATTCTTCTGGCTCAGGTTCTACCTCTTCCTGATCATCAGATTCCTTGATGTTCTCTTCAGGTTCCAGATCGGTTTCCTCATTCATATTAGCATTCTCCTGAACATCGTCTGCCTTATTTAGAGCATCTCTACTAGGAATTTCACCATGATGTTCTACAGCCTCCTTCTCAGCATCACCAGGAATGTATTCTTCTGATTCTGAAACAATCACTTTTCGTCTCACAACTTGGAAGTTTTCCTTCACTTATTTCTTCTTATGTGCAACCATCATAATTCTGGTTCCCTTCACATTAGGAGTAACAACAGTTCCTGTAGTGGAATGACCCCCCCTGCACCGATGCCACTACCTTTGGCTTTTCTAACACCATCTTCGAACCCTCCACAGATATATTAGGCACACTAGGGCTATGCACAACAATATTCTTCGAGATTTTAGAGATTACCTCTTGTGTCGATTTCTTGACCGGTTCCTTGCTTGCAGCAGGTTTCGATGATGTCGTCTCCTTAGGGTTTTGAAATGGAACAAATTTAGAAATATGTTTAGCCTTTGCTAGATTGGTTTCGATGATGTCGCCATTGGTTTCGCCGTTACCGCCTTGACATTCGTGGACTTAGGGTTTGCTTCAGGGACTTTATTTTCACCAGCCGGCTTGGATGATGCTTCAGCACAGTCATCTTGACAATCATGTTCCTCCTTGTGTTCACCATGATTGACTTCTTTCAATAAGAATCGTCTAGGGTTTCGTCGGGAGAGAACCAAGACTGGCAGAACTGATTTTGAATTTTGAATATATTTCTCTTCTCTTCACAGCCTTTTAGATTTGCTTGCGTCTTCTCATGGTGCCGCGTCATTCAAGCCGTTTGAGTTATACATGTGTCTGGGTAAAACAAATCGTCGCCTCTTACACTAATTTTTGAATACCTCGACCTTCCTTCCACGCCAGCCCTCAAAACATATTTCGTTCAAACTCTGGCTGACCACCTCCTTCTGGAACAACTTAGATTTCAATGGCACACAAGCCCAGTGAGGATCTAAGTGTCTCGAACTGCACGTTGTCCAAGGGCTTAGTGAAGATATCTGACAGTTGTTTCTCTATTGATACATGCTTTCGTGTGATCACTTTCTTTTTCAACTAGCTCTCAAATGAAGTGATGTCTGATGTCGATAAGCTTTGTTCTGGAATGCGAACATGATTCTTGGATATGTTGATTGCGCTCATGTTGTCACAGTAGAGTGTCCTCACATCTTGTTCCACTTCATATTCCTCCAGCATCTTTCATCCATAACATCTGGGTACAACAACTTCCAGCGGCTATGTATTCTGCCTCAGCTGTAAATAGTGAAATGTTGTTCTGCTTCTTGCTGAACCATGACACCAGATTGTTGCCTAGAAAGAAGCATCCTCCAGATGTACTCTTTCGATCCTCAGCATTCCCTCCCCAATCTGTGTCGCAATAGCCTACCTGACAAGAGCTATTGTCTTTAGTGTACCAAAGACCATAGTCAGCAGTTCCATAGACATATTTGATAATCCTGTTCACGTTCATTAAGTGACTCTCGATATCTGGCACAGACTCCTACATCATGGGCAATGTCCGATCTATTGGTCGTCAGATATAGTAAGGCCCCAATCATGCTCCTGTACAAAAGTGTTATCCACACTTGAACCATCTTCATCCTTAGTGATCTTCACATGGGTAGCAGCAGGGGTTCTTTTATGTGCTGTTTTCTCCATATCAGACTTCTTGACTAAGTTCCTGGCATATTTACTTTGAGAGATAAAGATACCGTCCGCCTTCTGCTTCACTTTTAATCCCAAGAAGTAAGAGATCTCTCCTACCATGCTCATCTTAAATTTACTCTTCATTTGTTCCACGAACTTGTCCACCATCCATTGATTGCTAGAGCCGAACATAATGTTATCCACATAAATTTGATCAATAATAAAGTCTGACCTTGTGTGTTTGACGAAAAGCACCTTGTCTACTCCCCCTCGCACATAGCCATGGTGGATGATGGACCATAATTGTATGAATCATAAACACAGTTAAACCCACCAAATTAGACTGTTTGTCTATTTAACTTTTGCTTGTTAGTTCCGATATTTATCTACAGGGTATTTTGGAGTCTAGAGAGAATACAGGCTAAGGAGGAGTTTTAAAGCTGAAAATGAATTACGAGTCAGGACACGACCAGATTCTGACTGTACAACTTTCATGGAACCCACTTGGAATCATTCAAATATGCTAGAACAGTCGGCGTTTGGACAAGAACGCAATGCAAAGGCACCAAGCCCGGTAAAAGCCAAACAAGGGCAATTTCAGCCGATTTGGGATTTCGACCATGTTCCAAGCAGAATTTGGCCTAGGTTCCTTCTTGAGATCATCTTAGAATGACATTTTCATTCAGAATACACTCTCCAAAATCCGAGAAGCTCCGGTCAAATTCCGGTCAAACCGATGGCTTTTGAGAAACAAATATCTTCCGATGGCTTTTGGAGTGGTGACTCACCCCGATGGCTTTTGCTCTCCTTATGCCATGTGTTGAGATCTCAAGCCACAAGCCTCTCCTCCCTTGCCAAGTGTATGGCTCTCCTTGCCTCCCTTAGCCTATAAATAGACATCTTCTCTTCACTTGTAAATCATCCACAAATCCATCCTCATTCCAAACACAAATCACTTATCTCTTTAAGTTGAGAGCACAATCCTTGTAATACTTTTGTTTGAAATCTATAATACTCCTGTTGGTTCTTGAGTATTCTAGTAGTCTTTGAGAATACTCCTGTTGGTTCTTGAGTATTCTCCTTTACTTACTGTCTTTCAAAAACCCTCGAGTACTTAGCTGTGGTATCCACCTCTATGGATATTCGTAGCTAAACTCTTCATTCGGTTGAAGGGGTGTACTTGTATCATAAAATGTTTTAGGCTATACTCTTAGTGCCTCTTCTTTGTGTTCAAAACTTGTTCTATGTGCCATATATTAGGTCAGAACTTCCAAGGTTGAGTGGATGCTTGAAATGGCAAAACTCTTCTGTGGGGGTTCGTGAACATACTCGGGTAAGTGGATGCTTGAAATGGCAAAGCTTATCTGAGGAGTTCGACCTCTCTAAAACACCATTTGGTTTGATCGGAAATGATTGATCAAATGGATGCACATAGGCTAGTATACCTTGAAATGGGGTGCTAGTCTAAATAGAACAAGTGCTCTACGACCTTGAAATGGGCTAGACAGTGTGGCAAATCGAGCGCTTGAAATGGCCTTGATACACGTTTGAATACTTAGCAGGATCACTAAAGGTCAATGATAAACATGCTATGATACAAGGCCCCCGAAACCGAATGCTTTCCTTAGATTAAAACACTACCTGCACTTACTTCCTTAGTATAAACTGCCCTTTCAACTGCTGACGTTCCGCAAGACTTGCCGATCACGCAACAACCGCTGTAAGTCTTCTTTTTACTTTCAGTATTTACTTTTATGTCATTTACTTTTCCGCACTAAAAACCAAAACCAACCAACCAATCACTTAGCTGTTAGTAGTAAAACCTCAATCAACCAAAAAACACGCTCCCCCGCTGTACGACCCCTCAAAGAACAACTTATCCCCCTAATTCCCTTGGGTTCGACCCCTACTTACCACTTGCTACCCAGTAGTGAAGTCGCGAGTAGCGGACTTATAAATTTATTTGTACATTTGCTCTGACGACAAGCATCTGTCAAATTGGCGCCGTTGCCGGGGAGTTAGCCGTCGGATTAGTTGTTCTTTCCTTTCCCTTCTCGTTTCTTCATCACGCTAGACACTATGTATGCATGGACAACACGATATCTTCCTCTGTTCGGAGGTACGGATGGAGAAGACCTAGTACAACATTGCCAAAACTTTCACCACATTTGCCGCCACATAAAACCTGAAAATGAAATGTTAGAGGAATTTAAGCTTAAATGCTTCAAATTCTCTTTAACTGATTTTGCGACGATTTGGTATTACACATCAACCGCTAGTCGTGCAGAATATTTTGTGGACCTTTGCGTCCCATTCCTGAAGGAATTCTCCCCCCATCCTTACGCCAAAAAACCCGTGAGAAGATCATGTGCCTGCAACAATCCCGGGATGAGACTTTGGACGAATACTACACGAACTATGACACCATCGTCTCAAGCTGCCCGCACCATGGATTCACGAAGAAAGTTCTTCTTCAAAAATTTCTTCGTGGGATGAGGGCCGATGAGCTGACAAAGATTAACGAAGCAATGAGAAGATCAAGCGGGAACTTATCCATGGCAGACATGTGGAACCTCATAAATGACCTGGCCGCAGCCACAAAACGAATACCCCAAGCTGACACAGGAATGCAGATAGAAGAGGCTGGTCCAGAGACTGATGAAGAAGATACTCCCGAGCCATCTGAAGAATCAGACATGGAAAGCATCGGAAGCAACGAGGAAAAATCCTCATGGGATCTCGAAGAGGTGCCAACAAGGGAAGAAGTCCAAAACACCACTGAAAACTACGTGATCCATGAAGAGGCTAAAAGGAGGATGGGAAAAGGGCCTGAGCAGAACGACTCCTCGATGGAGCATGTTTTCGCCATAACTGGACAAGGCAGCCCTCAACACCAGAAAACCCAATTCAAGAAGCTAGTAGTAAAAGGTCCCCCACCTTCTCAGAGACGTTGGAAGGAGAAACCGCCAAAACCATGGAGTTCTAACCCAAGCAAGAAATCAGGAAGAGTCAAGGCAAGAAGCAACACAGGAACAGTGGCGAAATACGACCTGAGCCACCCATGGGATCCAAACCAGTGATCCAGGAATGAGGTACTGTCGAGCCAACGACGTTAAACAAAGGCACTGGTCGGGAGGTAACCCGACACCTATCTTACTTTCAGTACTTTTATTTTCTGTCATTTAGTTTTTTCTCCAATAAGTCGCTCTCACCCACTTGGTGCATATAATGAAATGACTATTCAGGAATCGGTTATGGGTGCAAAATCAAGCCAGTCAGGCCTATGCCAAGAGTTCAAAGCCCCTGCCGAACTCCCTCGATTATCCAGCCTCGAGCCATGTCGTTCACTCGACACCTTAAAGGGAGTTCTGTTCTTTCCTTTTCCTTAATGTCATTTCCTTCTCGTATGATACCTGCTTGCATGGCTTTTGAACTAAGTCATTTCGTAAAGAATGCCTTCGTTCAAAAGTGTGGGGTGAGAACCACCTGTGTACATTAGTTAAATAACATGTTTTTCTTTTTTTTAATATTATCTTTTTGAAAATATGAACTTGAGAATGTGAATAAGATAGATCATAATTCATGCATTTACCTTGTGAAAATTCAACTGTTTAAAAACTTAGAATGTAACTTCTCATTTGTCCCTTTGTGCTGAGATAAACAAGGGATGTGGAGTTGATAGAAACTGCCCTAGAGGGACTTGGCAAGCACTCAAAGGACTGAATTTCGCTATATGGTTTTCGAAGTCAGTGGAGGCAGCACTTCGGGTTTCAGAGAAGATTGAAGTCATCTCCGCCATGCAGCGTTTATGCAAAAAAAAGGCGGGACGGGAATCAAACCGTCCTATCTCTAGTCCTAATAGCCTGGAAAATAAATGAGCGACCCTCATTTTGACTCGCGCAAAACGGCAAGGATGAGAGGGAGCGGGGAGGTATTTCCATATGCTTGCGGGCGATGATTGGACCTCCCAAAAAGGCTTGAGAAAATGGACTAGCAAGCCACAAAAAGGCAGGCCACAAAAAGGCAAAAGCTCAAAGAAGCAAAAGCTCAAAGAGCTAATAAAAGGCCAAAGGCCAAAATTGTGAAGGTTTTAACCGAAACAAAAGTGAAGAAACTCCAACTCAATATCAAAGGCCAAAGGCCGATTCACTACAGAAGCTGTCCCTCGCCAAAAAGAAATCAAAGTGCTCAACTCAGTGAAACCCGAACCGAATCACGTGCTAGAGAAAGCTACAAGGAAACCATATAGTGCAAGACGGTCCCGAGAATGCAGTCCAGGATCCTGAAAAGGGCTATCTCCCGAAACATCCGAATTAATTTGCATCTCGGCACGAAGGTACAAGTATTAAGTTTCTTCTATTTATTTACACGGTTTAATTTGGTAATAAGTAAGTAATGCATGAATTAGGATAAATCTAGTCCCACAGTCTAACTTTCATATTTTAAAAGCTTACTTAGATAGTGTGTGCCGCCCTTTAATAGCATTGTTCGGGACGAACAACTAAAAGTGTGGGGTGATCTGATGGACCATAATTGTATGAATCATAAACACAGTTAAACCCACCAAATTAGACTGTTTGTCTATTTAACTTTTGCTTGTTAGTTCCGATATTTATCTACAGGGTATTTTGGAGTCTAGAGAGAATACAGGCTAAGGAGGAGTTTTAAAGCTGAAAATGAATTACGAGTCAGGACACGACCAGATTCCGACTGTACAACTTTCATGGAACCCACTTGGAATCATTCAAATATGCTAGAACAGTCGGCGTTTGGACAAGAACGCAATGCAAAGGCACCAAGCCCGGTAAAAGCCAAACAAGGGCAATTTCAGCCGATTTTGGATTTCGACCATGTTCCAAGCAGAATTTGGCTTAGGTTCCTTCTTGAGATCATCTTAGAATGACATTTTCATTCAGAATACACTCTCCAAAATCCGAGAAGCTCCGGTCAAATTCCGGTCAAACCGATGGCTTTTGAGAAACAAATATCTTCCGATGGCTTTTGGAGTGGTGACTCACTGACAGATGCTTGTCGTCAGAGCAAATGTAAAAATAAATTTATATTTTCCGCTACTCGCGACTACACTACTGGGTAGTAAGTGGTAAGTAGGGGTCGAACCCAAGGGAGTCAGTGTGGATTAGTTGTTCTTTAATGAAGCTTATGCAGAAATTAAATGCGATTGGGGTTGAGTTTGAGTGTGATTTGAGAACTGAAAGTTAATTACAATAATAGACTGTAAGGAAAGGATTCGGTTTTAGGGGGCCTTGTATCATATTTGTTTATCATTGACCGCTAATGATCATACCAAGTGTTCGAAGATGAATCGAGGCTATTCCTAACACAAGACTTGCAACATCGCGTAGAACACTTGAAATGATCATGCTAAGTATTCAAAGATGAATCGAGGCTATTCCTAGCGCAAGACTTGCAACACCATTTAAACACTTGTTCTACTTTAGACTAATTCCTCCTTTCGAAGTATCTTAGCCTTATGTGCATCCATTTTGGGTTGTCTTTTCCGATTTACCCAAAATGGTGTTTGAGAGAGATCAAACTCCTCAGATAAGCTTTGCCATTTCAAGCATCCACTCAACCTTGGAAGTTCTGATCTAATATATGGCACATAGAACAAGTTTTGAATACAGAGATACTCTAAGAGTAGAGTCTAAAACATTTATAATACAAGTATACCCCTGCGACCGAGTACAAGCTTTTAGCTACTAGTATTCATGTTAAGGAATACAAGCAAACTAATGCCTTGCACAAGGGTACCGAATAATAAAATAACTTCACAGTAAAAACAAATAATACTGAAAGTAATTTTATACCTTACAATAAGCGGAGGAGAGGAGCTCCTAGGCAAGATCCACGCAAGAGAGTAGCTCCACAATGAAGAACAAAATATTTATTGAAAGTGAAGAGAAGAGGGTTAAGCCCTCTATCTCTCTAAAACATTTGTGAAGTGTGTATGATGATACAAATGAGGAGGATAATGGCTTGTATTTATAGCCAAAGGGAGGAGAAATGGAGGGTGGAGATGGTTCCATGTGTTTTTGATCCAAGGGAGGAGGAGGAGGAGCCGCCACATGGGGGAGGAGGAAAGCCGCCGGTCACCATGAGGGGAGGAGCCGCCGGTTGCCGGTCACCATGAGGGGAGGAGCACCTCCAAGCAAGGTGGCCGGTCACCTTGGTCCATGAGTGTATTTTGACAGTTTTGTGCAGTCTTTTCACAAAACTATCAGTCCAATTTCGCTCCGTCTGACTTTGATTTCTCTTCTGCTTAATTTGTTATGAGTGATTCCACGTCAGGATCCTTGATATTTCTTCAGTTAGCGTCTGATCTTGACCTTGGAATGACTCGTAACATCTTTTCTGCTTTAAAATCTCCTCTTTAGCATGTATTCTCTCTACGCTCTGAAATACCCTGTAGAAATATATCGGAACTAACAAGCAAAAGTTAAATAGACCAACAGTCTAATTTGGTGGGTTTTACTGTGTTTTTGATTCGTATAATTATGGTCCATCAGATCACCCCACACTTTTAGTTGTTCGTCCCGAACAATGCTATTAAAGGGCGGTACTCTAAGTTTGGTTTTAAAATATGAAAATTAGACTGTGGGACTCGATTTATCCTAATTCATGCATTACTGCTTATTACCAAATTGAACTGTGTAAATAAATAGAAGAAACTTAATACTTGTACCTCCGTGCCGAGATGCAAATTATTCCGGATGTTTCGGGAGATAGCCCTTTTTAGGTTCCTGGACTGCAATTTCGGGACCGTCTCGCACTATATGGTTTCCTTGTAGCTTTCTCTAGCACGTGATTGGGTTCGGGTTTCACTGGTTTGAGTACTTTGATTTTTTTCTTTTGGCGAGGGACTGCTTTTGTAGTGAATCGGCCTTTGGCCTTTGATTTGACTCTTTGAGTACTTCACTTTTTGTTTGGTTAAAACCTTCACAATTTTGGGCCTTTGGCCTCTTGATTTGCTTCTTCGAGCTTTTTGCCTTTTTGTGGCTTTGCAAGTCCATTTTCTCAAGCCTTTTTGGGAGGTCCAATCATCGCCCGCAAGCCTATGGAAATACCTCCCCGCTCCTCTCATCGTTATTGTTTCGCGCGGGTCAAGATGAGGGTCGCTCATCTATTTTCTCGGCTACTTTAACTAGAGAGAGGACGGTCTGATTCCCGTCCTCGCCTTTTTTCTTTTTTGCATAAACACTGCATGGCGGAGATGACTTCAATCTTCACTGAAACCCGAAGTGCAGCCTCCACTGACTTCGAAAACCATATAGTTTGATTTGATCCTTTGATTGCTTGCCAAGCCTCTCTAGGGCATTTCTATCAACTCCACATCCCTAGTTTATCTCAGCACAAAGGGACAAATGAGAAGTTACGTTCTAAGTTTTTAGACAGTTGAATTTTCACAAGGTAAATGCATGAATTTCGGTCTATCTTTTTCACATTCTTAAGTTCATATTTTCAAAAAGATACACTAAAAAAGAAAAAATGTTTTTTATTTATGTACACATGCGGATCTCACCCCACACTTTTGAACGAAGTCGTGCCTTTCAGCATTACTTAGTTCAAAAGCCATGCAAGCAGACAATTATGAGAAGGAAATGATATTAAGGAAAAGGGAAGGACAGAACTCCCTTTAAGGTGTCGAGTGAACGACATGGCTCGAGGCTGGATAATCGAGGGAGTTCGGCTGGGGCCTTGAACTCTTAGCGTAGCCCTGACTGGCTTAATGTTGCACCCAAGTCCGATTCCTGAATAGTCAAATCTTCTATGCACCAAGTGGGTGAGAGCGACTTATTGAAAAGGTAAAATACAGAAAATAAAAGACAGAAAATTAAAGTGCGGAAAGTAAGATAGTGTCGGGTTACCTCCCGACTAGTGCCTTTGTTTAACGTCAGTGGCTCGACGATACCTCAATCATGGATCATAAGGTCGGATCCCATGGGTGAGTGAGGTCAAACTTCTTCTCGGCAGCCCTTTTGCTCCGAGAGGGTGAGGTTTCTTCGACCATAGCTGCTGGTCCAATGAGTCGTGCTTGCTTGTTACTCCTTCCGGGTTTCCATTCTTTCAGCCCATGTCTTTGCCGCTTCTTCATGTTTGAAAAGTTGGCACCTTTGCGAGTTTGGAAGTTTGGTTTTGTGCCATTAAATGTAGGCGACATTAAGCATGCGCCTCTGCCAATCCTCTTCATTGTGGCAGTGATGGATGGTTGTCTTGGAACGAGTGAGTTTTCAGGCGGTTTTCTTTGTTGAGTCGTGGTGAGTGGGACCGAGGCTTTCTCGGACAGTTCGGCAATGAGATCCGGGACTTTCTCGGGTGCTCCGAGCGCAAGAACCGGGCCTGGCTTGATTTCTTCGGCCGCTTCGGTAGTGATGTTCGGGACTTCTGTTGGCTCGGTAGTTAGGACTGTGATTTCCTCGGATGGATCAGTGATAAGGACCGGGCCTGATTTGGGCAGTTCTTCTTCTAACTCCCAGGGATAATCTGAATGTAGCTCTTCTTCAGGTAACCAAGGGTCCTTATCCTTGTCATTCGTATAGTCTCCGGGGGTAATCACACTGAGGTATGGGTCCGATATGGGTAACTCGTCATTGAGGTCCGGGTATGTCTTGGCCGTGAATTTGTGCATCGAGGCATTCATTTGCTGTATGTCTGCGGCCAATTGCTGGGTGCTAGATGCCAGCTCGTTTTCTGCTGCCCATAACTCAGTTTTTGCCCTGATTTGGTCATTATGTTATCCAGTTCTTCGCTCCGCATGGCCTGATCTTGTCTTTGTTTTGACCTCGCGGCCAAATCATCTATTAAGTTCCAAAGATCATCTATGCCTAAGTTGTTTACCGAGCCTCCCGCTGCGTTGTTTACCGAGCCTCCCGCTGCATTGTTTAGCCAATCCCACTCTTGTGGCAGCATCCCATTGAGAAACCTTTGAAGAAGATCGTGGTTGGTGAATCCATGGTGCGGGCAGCTTATCAACATGGAGTCAAAGTACGCCAAGTACTCGTCCACAGTTTCATCCCGGGATTGTTTTATATTGTTGATCTTCTCGCGGATTTCAAGTTCGAAGGGTGGTGGGGAAATTTCCTCAATGTTCCAAGGTTCCATTCCGTAGTAGTAAGACTTAGTGAATTGCATGATAAAATAAAAAACAAAAAACAAAATAGAACAACTATTCCGATGCACAACTCCCCGGCAACGGCGCCAATTTGACAGATGCTTGTCGTCAGAGCAAATGTACAAATAAATTTATATTTTCCGCTACTCGCGACTACACTACTGGGTAGTAAGTGGTAAGTAGGGGTCGAACCCAAGGGAGTCAGTGTGGATTAGTTGTTCTTTAATGAAGCTTATGCAGAAATTAAATGCGATTGGGGTTGAGTTTGAGTGTGATTTGAGAACTGAAAGTTAATTACAATAATAGACTGTAAGGAAAGGATTCGGTTTTAGGGGGCCTTGTATCATATTTGTTTATCATTGACCGCTAATGATCATACCAAGTGTTCGAAGATGAATCGAGGCTATTCCTAACACAAGACTTGCAACATCGCGTAGAACACTTGAAATGATCATGCTAAGTATTCAAAGATGAATCGAGGCTATTCCTAGCGCAAGACTTGCAACACCATTTAAACACTTGTTCTACTTTAGACTAATTCCTCCTTTCGAAGTATCTTAGCCTTATGTGCATCCATTTTGGGTTGTCTTTTCCGATTTACCCAAAATGGTGTTTGAGAGAGATCAAACTCCTCAGATAAGCTTTGCCATTTCAAGCATCCACTTACCCGAGTATGTTTGCGAACTTCCACGGAAGAGCTTTGCCATTTCAAGCATCCACTCAACCTTGGAAGTTCTGATCTAATATATGGCACATAGAACAAGTTTTGAATACAGAGATACTCTAAGAGTAGAGTCTAAAACATTTATAATACAAGTATACCCCTGCGACCGAGTACAAGCTTTTAGCTACTAGTATTCATGTTAAGGAATACAAGCAAACTAATGCCTTGCACAAGGGTACCGAATAATAAAATAACTTTACAGTAAAAACAAATAATACTGAAAGTAATTTTATACCTTACAATAAGCGGAGGAGAGGAGCTCCTAGGCAAGATCCACGCAAGAGAGTAGCTCCACAATGAAGAACAAAATATTTATTGAAAGTGAAGAGAAGAGGGTTAAGCCCTCTATCTCTCTAAAACATTTGTGAAGTGTGTATGATGATACAAATGAGGAGGATAATGGCTTGTATTTATAGCCAAAGGGAGGAGAAATGGAGGGTGGAGATGGTTCCATGTGTTTTTGATCCAAGGGAGGAGGAGAAGGAGCAAGGAGGAGCCGCCACATGGGGGAGGAGGAAAGCCGCCGGTCACCATGAGGGGAGGAGCCGCCGGTTGCCGGTCACCATGAGGGGAGGAGCTCCTCCCTTGGCTACCTCCAAGCAAGGTGGCCGGTCACCTTGGTCCATGAGTGTATTTTGACAGTTTTGTGCAGTCTTTTCACAAAACTATCAGTCCAATTTCGCTCCGTCTGACTTTGATTTCTCTTCTGCTTAATTTGTTATGAGTGATTCCACGTCAGGATCCTTGATATTTCTTCAGTTAGCGTCTGATCTTGACCTTGGAATGACTCGTAACATCTTTTCTGCTTTAAAATCTCCTCTTTAGCATGTATTCTCTCTACGCTCTGAAATACCCTGTAGAAATATATCGAAACTAACAAGCAAAAGTTAAATAGACCAACAGTCTAATTTGGTGGGTTTTACTGTGTTTTTGATTCGTATAATTATGGTCCATCACTCACCCCGATGGCTTTTGCTCTCCTTATGCCATGTGTTGAGATCTCAAGCCACAAGCCTCTCCTCCCTTGCCAAGTGTATGACTCTCCTTGCCTCCCTTAGCCTATAAATAGACATCTTCTCTTCACTTGTAAATCATCCACAAATCCATCCTCATTCCAAACACAAATCACTTATCTCTCTAAGTTGAGAGCACAATCCTTGTAATACTTTTGTTTGAAATCTATAATACTCCTGTTGGTTCTTGAGTATTCTAGTAGTCTTTGAGAATACTCCTGTTGGTTCTTGAGTATTCTCCTTTACTTACTGTCTTTCAAAAACCCTCGAGTACTTAGCTATGGTATCCACCTCTATGGATATTCGTAGCTAAACTCTTCATTCGGTTGAAGGGGTGTACTTGTATCATAAAATGTTTTAGGCTATACTCTTAGTGCCTCTTCTTTGTGTTCAAAACTTGTTCTATGTGCCATATATTAGGTCAGAACTTCCAAGGTTGAGTGGATGCTTGAAATGGCAAAACTCTTCTGTGGGGGTTCGTGAACATACTCGGGTAAGTGGATGCTTGAAATGGCAAAGCTTATCTGAGGAGTTCGACCTCTCTAAAACACCATTTGGTTTGATCGGAAATGATTGATCAAATGGATGCACATAGGCTAGTATACCTTGAAATGGGGTGCTAGTCTAAATAGAACAAGTGCTCTACGACCTTGAAATGGGCTAGACAGTGTGGCAAATCGAGCGCTTGAAATGGCCTTGATACACGTTTGAATACTTAGCAGGATCACTAAAGGTCAATGATAAACATGCTATGATACAAGGCCCCCGAAACCGAATGCTTTCCTTAGATTAAAACACTACCTGCACTTACTTCCTTAGTATAAACTGCCCTTTCAACTGCTGACGTTCCGCAAGACTTGCCGATCATGCAACAACCGCTGTAAGTCTTCTTTTTACTTTCAGTATTTACTTTTATGTCATTTACTTTTCCGCACTAAAAACCAAAACCAACCAACCAATCACTTAGCTGTTAGTAGTAAAACCTCAATCAACCAAAAAACACGCTCCCCCGCTGTACGACCCCTCAAAGAACAACTTATCCCCCTAATTCCCTTGGGTTCGACCCCTACTTACCACTTGCTACTTGTACATTTGCTCTGACGACAAGCATCTGTCAGTGGACTAGGAAGTCCGTGAGCCTCTCATACCATGCTATGGGTGCCTGCTTCAGTCCATATAAAGCTTTCTTCAGCCGATACACATGGTCACGATGGTGAGGATCTTCGAAGCCCTTCGATTACGCCACATAAACTTCTTCGTTGAGCAACCCATTCAGCAAGGCACTCTTAACGTCTATCTGGAACAACTTGAACTTGAGGTGACAAGCAAGGCTCAACAGTAATCGTATAGCCTCCAATCAAGCAACTGGGGTAAACGTCTCATCAAAATATACTCCTTCAATCTGAGTATAGCTGATGAGTCGTATTTATATGACTCGTCGAGTCAATTAATCCCATTTATTTCGACACTTTTATATGCGAACAATTACTTTTTAGTATGGTTTTGCATCTCAGGTGTTTCGGAAGCTTTAGGAGGAAACGCGCATAAAAGATGGCATTTTGTGCCAAAAACATCACAGTTTCAGATTAGACCTTTGGACAGTCAACAGAGTGCTGGGAATGGACCGCTGATCAGAAAAATACGAGTCACATACCATTGTGAAGGTGACTCAATTCCCTGTGTGCGCAGAATCGGAGGCCCAACCAGTTGCGAGCCCTGTGTGCGCAGAATCGGACCCTTGAAGGATTCCTTGACCAAAGTTGTCCCATTGAAGATTCTGCCTCGACCATTAGCCTTAAAATGGTCATCATATGGGGACAAGAATATAATATCACAGTGTCATGGCAAGGTCGCCCGGAGGTTCCATTGATGTACGCACAGAATGGGCACGCTGCGAGAATCTTCGAGCAAAACTCATTATCTGGAAATTATGGCTCGACAGAAGTGTTCAGAACAACAAATAACTTTGGAAGGGCGAGCCAACTTCACAACCGCACGAGGGAAGTGCCTTTCACTCTTAACTCTCTTATTTTCCCTATTGTTTGTTTGCTTGCGTGTGTGTCTTGAACTTATGTGTGCTGTGAGGACACGTCGGTTCAAAAGTGTGGGGTGGGAGAGTTTGTTGTGTCAGCACGTTTATTTTTCGCACCTGCATAGTGTCTGCACGTTTCCCTTAAAATTTAAAAATTTTGAAAGTATGAATTTCTCTCTATTTCCTAGATATGCGGTATTTAATGTTGATAATGTGAAATAGATGAGCTGATTAAATGCGTTTCTCTCGTGAAATTTGAATTATGTGACTACATGTGAACTTAACCCATTACGCGCCTTTAGAGTTGAGATAAACAGGGATGTGGAGTTGATACAAACGTCCTAGAGAGACTTGACAAAGCATTCAAAGGACCGGATTTCGAGTTATATGGTTATGTGGATTTCGTGGAGGCTAGCACTTCGAGGCTTATTGGTTCAGAGTTGGCTCCGCCACTGCAGTGTTTATGTAGGAAGGCGGGACGGGAAAACAGACTGTCCTATCTCTAGTCCGAAGTAACCGAGAAAAAAGGTGAGTGACCCTCACCTTGACTCGCGTCAAAAAGGTCGAGGATGAGAAAGAGCGGGGAGGTATTTCCATATGCTTGCGGGCGATGATTGGACCTCCTTCAAGAGAAAGGAAGAAGGACAAGCAATTCACAATAAAGGAGCAAAGCTCAAGAAAAATCAGCCATTGTGAAGTTTCATACAACAAAAGTGATGTACATCATTCTTACATCAAGGGCCAAAGGCCAAGAAAATCACTACAAAAGCTGTCCAACAAAAAAAGAGAAGAAAAGCTCAGAAAACCTGGAAGCTCGAATGAATCACGTGCAAGAAAAAAGCAATGAAGTATAACCATATAGCGAAAGTTCGGAATCGCGAATGCAGATCATGGGTCTAAAGAGGACTATCTCCCATTCATTCGAATTGGTTTGCATCTCGGCTCAAAGGTAACATGTATCAAATTATTTCCATGTTGAGCATAACAATTTTAGTAACGATTGAGACATGAATAGAAAGGCGAAGTCTAGACTAGCGACTTATATTCATGTAGCATTATCTAGGACGTCGAAGAAATTGTGGTGTTGCATTTATTTTTCCTTCTATGACTTAGTTCTTGTTCGGGACGAACAAGTTTAAGTGTGGGGTGGTTTGATGAGCCGTATTTATATGACTCGTCGAGTCAATTAATCCCATTTATTTCGACACTTTTATATGCGAACAATGACTTTTTAGTATGGTTTTGCATCTCAGGTGTTTCGGAAGCTTTAAGAGAAAACGCGCATAAAAGATGGCAGTTTGCGCCAAAAACATCACAGTTTCAGATTAGACCTTTGGACAGTCGACGGAGTGCTGGGAATGGACCGCTGATCAGAAAAATACGAGTCACATACCATTGCGAAGGTGACTCAATTCCCTACAACTCTCTAGTTCACACCAAGAGCAGCCGAGATCGTTTGGATGGTCGAAACGAGAGTTGAAGTGAAGACAGACAATCTGGCCGAGAGTTCCACATGCACTTTACACTTTAGGTGCACGCCGAGTCAAGCCGAGCCAAGCCGAGCTCAAGGCAATACGTGTTGGCCAAGTTAACTTGCAAGCCAAGTAAAAGCCAAGATTTGGACATGTTTCCTAATTCGTTTTTGGACTTGTTCCAAATCCGGACTTGGAAGCCCTAGGTTTTTGTTATAAATAAGACCCTTGGGTCAAGGCATAAGAAACCCATCAGCTCATCATACTACGACATTCCATTCCACAGAGACGAATTCAGCCGTGCCTTCAACCTTCGACGCAGAGCAGATTTTCATTATTGCCTTTCAATTTATTATTGCAATGTTTTCCATGGATATGAGTAGCTAAACCCCTCGTCCGGGCTAGGGCTAATTTATTGTGGCTTTAGTTTGAGACTTTGTGTTTAATGCTAATTCATGTTCTACTAGTTCTTGTGCCTGTTTATCTCCGACTAAACTGTGAGGCTAAGCGGATTCCCGAAACGGTAAAACTTAGCCGAGCAGTTTAGCCCCATATTTCGCTGCTTGTTTGATACTTAAAGGTTAGTACAAGTAGTCGCACCTAATCTTGCATAACCTGAAACGGAGTGCTAGGTTAACTAGAACTGGAAGTCTATAACCTGAAACGGAGTAGATTGTGGCGTAGTGGCTTGAAACGGCCCTACCTTAGGTTATAACCTGAAACGGAGTAACCACACTTAGGAACATGTACTAGATCATTAGAAGTCGATGATAACTGAGTCAGAATAAAAGCCCTAGTCTGAATGCTCTCTCATATTGAATCACAACCTTTTATTTACTCGCACCTTTAACAATCTGCTCACACACCAATTGTCTTTCTTTTCAGTCGCAGGACACGAGTAACCAAACTGCTCCCTTGGGTTCGACCCTTGCTTGCCACTTTACTAGGTTTCTCGCAAGGAGTTATAAATTTAAATTTGAGAGGTCAAACGACGCCTGTCAAATTTTGGTGCCGTTGCCGGGGAGCTGCAATACGGTGAAGTTGTTCTTTTTTTTTTTAGTTTTTCTATTTTTTAGTCTTAATTTAGCTGTTTTTTGAGCCGAAAAGCGAAATGACAGGATTCGAGCTACAGGTGTCCGATTTCAGCCCATAATACCTTGTTCTGAGCGGAACGACGAGAAGATCTGAAATCACCAGCTTCGCTCGTGACATAGGGTGTTTTTTGGCCATCAGAGATCGTTTACTATTTTATTTTGAATTTTTAGTGTTTTTAGAAATTTTCCGTTTTTAGAAATTTTCAAATTAGGGTTTCTCCTTTGCTTTCTATTGCCATGCCTCATGCAGGGAGCCACTTCGGTGACAACACAGATGATAATGAGGTCAACCAAGACATTCCACCACCAAGGCAACCGCCTCCACAACAACAGCTGCCACCGCCTCTACAACATCCAAGGCCGCTACGGCCACAACAGCTCATCAGGGAAGAGTACCAAGGAGAGAACTACTACCGAGAGCCCACCATGGGAGAGCTGTGTGCACCGAACTTCTGGAATCAGCCGTGTGCATCTACGAAGGACCAGAGCTTGAAGGAATAGTCATCAACTCGGCAGTCGTGCACCATCTGCCCAAGTTCTCGGGACGCCAGGGAGAGTCGGCCACAACACATCTTCAGCGATACTATGGCATCTGCCAAAATCTCAGGCCATACGGAGTCGAAGTGGAGGACTTCAAGCTGAAAGCCTTCTACTTTTTGCTTATAGATGCTGCTAACGATTGGTTCTTATCCTTGCCCTCAGGTAGCATTCAGACATGGGACCAGATGCTAAAGAAGTTCCTAAACAAGTACTACGCAGCAGGCAAGGCAATGCAGATCCGTAGGTAGCTGCAAGATCTCAGACAAGGGCCGAATGAGACGATGTACGATTATCTGGAGAAGTTCCATGCCCTAGAACAGAGTTGCTGCAATCTTGGACTGCCCGAGAAGCTAATCGTGGAATACATGCTAGATGGATTGAGGCATCTCGACAGGAGCCTACTGGACGCCGTGGCTGGAGGAACCATCATGAATCTGTCCCCAGCCGATGTGCGAAGGAAGATCACAGAAGTGGCCGAGAATGCGAGGTTCCGAGACGAGTCCAACAAAGAAGAAGAATTCAGCCGAACCAGAAACGTCTCAAGGGCCGAGCCTCCATCAAACGCAATGGCCGAAGAGCTAAAACAAATGAAGGAGATGATGATCCAGATGATGAGGAGGCAGCCGGTCCAAGCAAAGCCATGCGAGTTTTGTGGTTCATTAGACCACAAAACGGATTCTTGTCCGACCATAATAGAAGAAGACCAAGGCGAGGTCAATGCAGTGGACGGGTACAAAGGCTACAACAACCGGGCTGGACCAAACCGATAGTACGGGCACGCGGTCAATGGGAAGAACTGGCAAAACGATAACCAAGCCCTGAGGGAACCAGCACAGCACGCCTCATCCCAACCGGCCCAGCAGTAGTACTACCGTCCACCATACCGCCAACAATAAAGAGGACCAAACCACAACCAGGCCGGCCCGAGCCAACAAGGTCCGAGCAAATCCTTAGAGGACATCGTGAAAGAGCTGGCAGCTAGCACCCAGCAGTTGGCCACGACCGTGCACCAGAATCAGGCCAAGACCAAGGGAACTTTAACCGAGCTGTCTAAACAGATGTCCAACTTGGCCCAGACCGTTTCCGAGCTGAAGAGAGATCCGGGGAGGCTGCCATACCAGACAGTGCCTAATCCGAGAGGGAATGTCAGCATGATGGAAGTAGTGGACGTGGACGCGGCACTTAAGGAGTCCGCATATTGGGTGAACAAGATGCTCGCGATGGACAACACGGAGGCAAGAGACAGCAAGGAAGAGCCTAGCTCAGATTCCACCGGGCGTACAGAAAACACTAGCAGGCCACCAACGTCTGAAGAGGACGCGCTCGAAACGCCCAGGTCTGTCCCGGTCCTCACTGCCGAGAGTTCCTTCACTAATGTTCCTTCGTGTTCCATGCAGGTAATTGGTTCCGAAGGCCGTGTGACCCATAAGGAAGAGCTAGAAGGCAGAATGGAGGCAAGGCCTAAGCAGAACGACCCAATGATGGAGCGCCCACTCGCTACGAGCCATGAGTCGCCAGGAAAGAGTAAGGACCCAGGTGCCTTCACGACCACCTGTGGTATCGGTGAGACTCAAATACATCACTGCTTAATTGATTTGGGTGGCGCTAATAATGCTATGCCTTATTATTTATATTGCTCGTTGGGACTGAGTCCATTGAAACCGCCTAAATTGTTGATTTAGTTAGGGGATAAATCTTGTATTCGCCCGGTTGGTTTGCTAGAGGATCTAACCCTATATGTAGGAGACCTTGTTGTTCCCGCAGATTTCTATGTCTTGCATATGGGAGATGCTAGAAACGATGATCCTCCAGCACTTATCTAGGGACGGCCATTCCTCTTCGCCACCAAGACCAAGATCGACATGGACACAGGCTTGATGTCGCTTGCGTTCGGTGGCAAGACATCAGATTTCTACATCTATGGGGATGATGACTGTCCATGCACGAAGAAACCACCAGACATCGTGCACACGCCATATCTCGGTGCCCTACCTCTGAACCTACCAGATGAGACCACGCATGCAACTAGGCCAGTAGCTATGAACAAGGTGTCCTCGCCATCTCGGGAGGATGTGAAGGCTGAAATTCTATCCCCTGTTCAAGCAAGTATTCTAGGTCGTGTTTCGACAGACCTTGAACTCTCTTCACAACAGTTCAACGAACAGATTAAACAGAACAATAAAACAGGAGCACGCACAGGTTGATAACCCAGTTCGGCCAGGCCTACTCTGGGGGGTTTCCCACACCCGGAAACGGGACAGCAAAACTTTATTACGAGTATAGGGTTTCCACAGGGACTTACACTTACACCATGTAATAGCCACACCTCAATACTCCGTCTCTCAGATTTGCAACCAAGGTTCGTCGCAACTCCCCTTGATCCCCTTCGTCCAGACCCTCTGTCCGAACGTACTCGATCTTCTCCTGAAGCTCGGTCGCTTTCTCTTGAAAGCAGGTTGTTCTGTTTGTGCACTGAACGTGATTGACTCTGGTCAGTCTGAATGGCACGTATCAGACTGAACGCACACCGATGTATTTCCAGTGGGGAAAGTACAAACGGTCGTCGCTTTCTTCTTCTCCAATCGGTAGGATTTCTCGTGTATATTTGATCTTGAAAGCGATGCGGAATGAGAGCGCCTCAGCAATGTATTTATATGCTTCGGACGAAACCCTAAACTGCACAAGATAATCCCATCAAATATTCAGGAGATACTCCTAGATATTTGATGTATATCTTATCCAATCGGATGGAAGAATATACGAAGCCGTCTTCTTTCCCAAGCAAGACACGCCGTCTTCAATGAGCATATTCATTTGAATATCTTGCTCGAATACGTCGCACGAAATCTTCGTTGCCAATATCTTCCGGAAAAATATCCTTGCGTCTGCTCCACGCTGTACATGAGTGCTAGGATATGTCCGAACTCCCCCTGAACACCTGCTCGAACTGTCTAACCGCGTTTTGCCAAACACATGCCACTCAAGGGAACATCAATCTCCCCCTTGGCATTTTGGCAAAACCAACTAGATCTATCTAACTATCTAGACAGTAGACAACCTTGAGGGAACAAAAAAATGTGACCACCTCAAAATACTCCCCCTTTTTGCCACAAACTGGCAAGGGGTCCGATCTAGTTCGAACAGCAAATCAAACTGTGCCAGAACAAGCACAAAATAGCTAAAGTTTTAAAACGAAAACTGAGTTCAGAGAGTTTGAAGACAGTGGACCTTTAATCAGAAGCTTCTTCAATGGAGACTTCTTCAGAGGCAGTAGCTTCTGATTCATCATCACTGGGGTAGCTGAGTGCGCGAGCAAGTCTGTTGATCCGGCGGCGCTGTTCCTTGTCCGCAGCAATGATGGCCTGTAAGTCCTTCAGAAGTTTGCTCCTCTCATCCATGCCCATTCGAGCTCCCCCTCGACTGGATTCCCCAACATCTTTTCCTTTCTCCTTGAGATCGTTCACGTGACGCCCTTTAAACAACTTGTGATCAACAATGAACTTGCTGGGTGCCTTTGTGAGTTGGTCAGACGAGGCCTTCAAATCAGGAGCTTGATGGATGATCAGCTCGTATATCAGAGACGGGAAGCAAATCTGGTGCAGAGATCTCGTCGAAGTGGCATGTTCAGCAATCTGTTTGAACATCACTCTGCCCAGGTTGAACTTCAGCTTATTCCCTATCTGATAGAGCAGTTGAGCCATGTCCTTGTTGACCGTGGAGCGATGAGTAGACGGCCTCCAGTTGAAAACAGCAATGAAAAACAGCATCGAATAGAACGTAGAAAGATCCGCTGTATGCACAACTGAGTCAGGCCTCCACCGAACAGAGCCTGCAGTGATGGTGCTTACTACCTTTTCAAAATCTGCCTCCACTTCATCAATAGTTGGGTCGTCCATGGCAAAGAATACATTGATCAGCTCAGGATCAATCTTGATCCTTCTCCCTCTGACGAAGAAGACCCCATACTCAGATTCTCCAACAACCCCGAAGAGAGGGGGTAAGTTCGCCATGGCCTCACGTACCAACTGCTCATTGAAGGGTTTGCACCTGTCCAATGTCCAAATCAGATCAGACTCCTTCAGAATCGTAATCACCTCCTTCCCTTTGTAACTGGACTCTACCAGGACTCTCTCAGGTATGATCTTTCTTTTCAGCACACAGTTCCATTTCAACGCAGCATCTTTATTAACGAACCACACTCCTTTCTTGACCTTACCCACTGGGACAGTATCAGCTGCAGCAGATGGGACTTCACATCTTCCAGCATCCATTGAAACAGGGACAGGAGCTTCACGTTTTCTTTTCTTAGATGAATCAGCTCCCCCAGCCTGGTTGTCCTCCTTCGCAATCTCTTGGACTGTTTCCTTAGCAGATTTTTCAAAAACCACCTTCTTCTTTCCCTTGTCCTTCATTGGCCTTTTGAGAGAGATAAGAGGAGCAATATCTTGGTCAACATCTGTCAGCTTACCCTCCTTTGAGACTGGCTTCGCAGTATCCTTACGAACTGATGCACCAACATCCTCCATATGGTCACGAAGAAGATC
Organism: Rhodiola chrysanthemifolia; assembly: GCA_033675395.1. Lineage (NCBI taxonomy): Eukaryota > Viridiplantae > Streptophyta > Magnoliopsida > Saxifragales > Crassulaceae > Rhodiola > Rhodiola chrysanthemifolia. Next base: position 40,453,746 of record CM066204.1, read on the forward strand.
AACTTGAGTAACAGCTGGGACAAGCACAGACTCCACAGCAACAACTGGAACTGAGGTACCACCTGACTCCACTCCTGTCTGAGCACCAAGGTCCTCTTTTTGCTGATTTTCAGCAAAATTATCAATATCTTTGAACACATCGTCCAGGTCTTCATCTCCTTCCGCAGCCTCAGGTTCTTCATCAACCACACCAACGCCGTTTAGAGATAAATCAGGCTTCATACTCACAGACTCAGTAACTTCTTTTTCTGAGACTCCAATCTTCTCAGCCGAGCCAACACCAGGAGCATCCTCCATTACCAACTTCCTCATACTCTTCTCACCCTCATAAGAAGTATCAGAGACCCTCCCTCTGATAGAGCTGATCTTTGCCAGGCATTGTCTGGGAGAGGCAGCTCGGCGAGATACCTTCTTTCTTTGAAATCCTCCTGGACGAACATACCCGGAAGCATGAATTTTCGCCTTCCACACATCTGAAATACCAGAGCCTCTTGTCACTGACAGCCTGGGTTCCGTTTCTTTACCATACTTAGAGACATCATCACCCTTTATACCCGCATCACAAGTCACAACCTTGCCCTCGTCAACACAAGTCTCAGCCCTCCTGGCTACATCACTACCAGCCCTACTGGCTTCAGCACCCAAACTCCCAATTTTCTCAACTCCCACAATTACTTCATTAATAATCACAGGATTTTCAACCACTGAGATATTCGCAGAAACAGACGGGAGAACGGGATTTACCTCCGATTGCGGACACGCTTGTGGAGTAGAAACCACTGAGACTGTCTGAGGAATTTCAGCGGAGACCACTTTGGCAGACTGTTCTAGAAAAGGTGACGCCTTTTTCACCTTCGCAGCTTTGGATTTTGGAATCTTCGATTTCGCAGTCACCGCCTTTGAGGTCTGCATGCTTTCCTTCCTTCTCTCCGCGGAATTAACACTGGATTTTGCTGACTTCCTTGTGTTCACCATCGCCGTTTGCGGAGCAGTCGAGTGAGAGAAATCCGATCTAGGGTTTCGGGGACGAGTGAGAGATGACACGCTCAACAGTCGAGTTTTTGAAAATAAAATATCCTCCTGCCTTTTCGACTTCCTAATATACGCAAGCCGCTTTCCAAAAACGGCGTAACACAAATCTTCTGGAATAAAGAGGTTGACATTAAGTATCTGTTCCAGCTCCCTTTCTTAGGTGGTCAGTCCAACTGTTGTAGCTGGGGATTCGCCTTTGACTGACCACTGCCAGGAACACTTAGTTCATGAAACCATGCACACCCAAGGAGGATCTGGGTGTTCCAAACTTTGGAATCTCATTCAAATTCTCATCAAGTGGAATGGCATTCATTCGTGGAAGCAGTTCGAACTCCGTCTTTAACTGTGTTATCTTCTGGTCGAACTCTCTCTGTAACTGTGACACCCTTTGATCCAGCAGTCTCCTGGTGCTCTTGCCAACATGGATTTGTGCGATTCTCCTATCTGACCTTGTGTGCAGGGTCTTATTCACTCCCCCTTGCATAACTCGATGTTTGGCTTGAACATAGTCTAGAGTAGACCGTGGCTTGTCAAGACTTTCGACACCTGTTCTGATGGTGTAACAGTTATTTGCCATCCTTGTGCCTTTCATCACAGAATCACCATTCTCGTTTAGAACCAAGCATGAGTCACGAGAGAAAGACACATAGTGTCCATTGTCGCACAGTTGGCTGATGCTAATAAGATTCATTGTCAGACCTTCAACCAGGAGGGTGTCCTCGAGTGCAGGGAGATCCGTAACCTTCAATGTCCCACAGCCGATCACCTGACTCTTCCTACCATCCGCGAAGGTGACAAACCGCAACTGCTCAACAGGTCTAATATGCGAGAGATATTCAGAGTTACCTGTCATGTGGGCAGAGCATCCGCTGTCGAAGTACTAACTATTTTGCACTGTATCTCTTGAGGGGCAACAGGCCACCATGCATACTGTCTGTTGTTCCTTTGGTACCCATACCTGTTTCTGTCGAGGTTTGATCTGTTGCTTATGCCCTCGACGTTCAGCAAGAAACAGCCGACACTTGGATCTGATGTGACCATCCTGAAAGCAGTACCAACATGTGCGCAAATCTTTCTTTTGATTGGAGGTTGAACTGGAGTGGGCTTTGTCAGTCCCGCCTTTGGCTTTTTCTTGGGACAGGTCCACTTTCTGTGTAGGGTGCTTTCTCACCTTCTGTTCAGGTATCTGTTCCGACACTGGTTTTGTTTTAACAAACATTGTACCTTTTGAACTGCCTTCTCCTGTGAACCCCAATCCTCTATGACCAGACTCCATTCTCTGAGATCCGAGAATATCATTTAAGTCTTTAGTCCCAGAGTTGAGCATTCTTACCGACTGTGTGAGGTGACTTAGTTCCTCCTTCGTGGTTGAGTGCTCCAATCATTCAGATTCTAGCTGAAGTTCCAGCTGTTCTACCCTTCTTATCTGGAACACCTCTTTGCGCTTCAGATCTGTGATGGTTTTTCTTAGACCCACCATGCCTACAGGATGAGTGCCACGGTCATTCTCCATTTCAACTTTCAGAGAGGAGACAGTACCTAAGAGTTCTGTTTTCTGAGCAAGGAGACACAGCCTTTCCTGTTTCATCTCAGCTAGTCGAGTATTCAGTGAGTCTACCGTGCCTTCGAGTTCAACCTTCTGAGTGAGTAATATCTCAACCTCCTGCCAGACCTTGTCCTTATCCAAAGAGACGCTTGCAACTGTGTCATTCAGTTTTTTGTTAATCCTGATCAGAAGCAGCCACTTCTCATACAGATCCTTATATGTCTCACCCAGAGCCTCCTGCGTGAGTTCTTCACCATCACTGTCTGAGACATCTTCAGCCGGGAGTTCCAACAGAGGTAGAACAGGTTTACTGGTGCTGCCGTACTCATCCAGAGTTGAAGTAAAGGCCACAAAGTTGGTGGTTGCACCTCCTTTATCTTCGTCTGACTCACTGTCGCTGAAGCTCGCGACCATTGCCTTCTTTTTCATGAGAGTATTCGCACATTGTGAAGCGATGTGACCGTAACCTCTGCATTCATGACACTGAATTTCTTCCTTTCTTTTGTCAGAGGAGTCTTGCCTTGAGTCACTGGACCTAGAACTGTCGGACTTCCAGTTTCGGAAACCAGTTGATGACGATTGACCTTGTTCTGGACCACGTCTATTTATCTTGCGCACCATTCTGCCGAAGTTTTGAGCCATCATGGCCAGTTGCTCAGTGGTGCAACCAGCCTCCACTTTGTCTTCAGACAGTTCTGCTTTCAGGGCGATTCCCTTCATATCTCCGGTTTGGAATTTATGGTTAATCTCGTAAGTTCTGAGAGACCCCATCAGCTCGTCCAGTTTTAGTTTGGAGATGTCGTGCATTTCCTCAATAGCTGTGACTTTCATAGCAAATCTCGGAGGAAGTGATCTCAAGACTTTACTGGCCATCCTCTCTTCTTCAATCGGCTTTCCTAGAGCAGCAGCCTCGTTGGACAGTTCCAGAACTCTGGTGTTGTACTCAGAGATAGTTTCACTCTCGTTCATCTTCATCTCTTCAAACTTAGTAGTGACAATCTGCATTCTCGAGTTGCGAACTTTGTCCGTGCCTTCATATGCCGTTTGGAGAATATCCCAAGCATCCTTCGCCACTTCACAGTTAATGATCAACTTCATGACGTTCTCATCTACTGCCGAGAAGATTGCGTTCATCGCCTTTGAGTTTCCCATGGATGCCGTGTTCTCTTCTTCACTCCACAAGGTCTCCGGTTTTAGTATTGGTTCTCCAGTAAGATCGTTCATCATAGGTTCAGTCCAACCTCTCTGAACAGTCATCCATGCCTTCGCGTCAAGGGATTTCAGAAAGGATCGCATCATAGGTTTCCAGCTGGCATAGTTTGATCCTTCAAGTAACGGAGGTCTGGTGATGCTTTGTCCTTCTTTCAGAGGCATCTTGAACAGTTCAGGATCCCACTCAGTGTGTCGAGTGTTTGCTCTGATACCAATTGAAATTCTATCCCCTGTTCAAGCAAGTATTCTAGGTCGTGTTTCGACAGACCTTGAACTCTCTTCACAACAGTTCAACGAACAGATTAAACAGAACAATAAAACAGGAGCACGCACAGGTTGATAACCCAGTTCGGCCAGGCCTACTCTGGGGGGTTTCCCACACCCGGAAACGGGACAGCAAAACTTTATTACGAGTATAGGGTTTCCACAGGGACTTACACTTACACCATGTAATAGCCACACCTCAATACTCCGTCTCTCAGATTTGCAACCAAGGTTCGTCGCAACTCCCCTTGATCCCCTTCGTCTAGACCCTCTGTCCGAACGTACTCGATCTTCTCCTGAAGCTCGGTCGCTTTCTCTTGAAAGCAGGTTGTTCTGTTTGTGCACTGAACGTGATTGACTCTGGTCAGTCTGAATGGCACGTATCAGACTGAACGCACACCGATGTATTTCCAGTGGGGAAAGTACAAACGGTCGTCGCTTTCTTCTTCTCCAATCGGTAGGATTTCTCGTGTATATTTGATCTTGAAAGCGATGCGGAATGAGGGCGCCTCAGCAATGTATTTATATGCTTCGGACGAAACCCTAAACTGCACAAGATAATCCCATCAAATATTCAGGAGATACTCCTAGATATTTGATGTATATCTTATCCAATCGGATGGAAGAATATACGAAGCCGTCTTCTTTCCCAAGCAAGACACGCCGTCTTCAATGAGCATATTCATTTGAATATCTTGCTCGAATACATCGCACGAAATCTTCGTTGCCAATATCTTCCGGAAAAATATCCTTGCGTCTGCTCCACGCTGTACATGAGTGCTAGGATATGTCCGAACTCCCCCTGAACACCTGCTCGAACTGTCTAACCGCGTTTTGCCAAACACATGCCACTCAAGGGAACATCAAAGGCGAACCCGCCTGACCAATGGGGAGTAGACCCGAGCACACCATTATTTGAGGATTTTGGGTAGACTGAAGGAGTAGCTGAGGTGAAATTTGACCTCACACGTCCATGGGATCCTAACTTGTGATCCCAAAAGAGGTACCGTCGAGCCAACGACGTAAAACAAAGGCGCTCGCAGGGAGGCAGCCCGGTAACAGTTTTGTTTTTCAGTTTTATTCACTATTTCGTTTTTTTGCTGTTTTTTTTAGTCTTGAGTCTTATTTGTCACATTGTATTCGGGAAAGAGATGCTCCTTTTGCAGGAAACATGCACCTCAGTGCGGAGTCGTCTAGAGGTCCCGACCGAGCGAGCTTTGTGCGCGCAGAGTGGGTACGTTCGAAAACCCTCGACCGAAGTCCAACATATGGAAATTCTGTCTCGACCAAAAGTCTCACAATGGCTCATATATGGAGGCGAGCGCAGAATCCCATAGTGCCCCGGAGGAGTTGTCTGGAGGCCCAACCAGTTGCGAGCCCTGTGTGCGCAGAATCAGACCCTTGAAGGAATCCTCGACCAAAGTTCTCCCATTGAAGATTCTGACTCGACCATTAGCCTTAAAATGGTCATCATATGGGGACAAGAACATAATATCACAGTGTCATGGCAAGGTCGCCCGGAGGTTCCATTGATGTACGCGCAGAATGGGCACGCTGCGAAAATCTTCGAGCAGAACTCATTATCTGGAAATTATGGCTCGACAGAAGTGTTCAGAACAACAAATAACTTTGGAAGGGTGAGCCAACTTCACAACCGCACGAGGGAAGTGCCTTTCACTCTTAACTCTCTTATTTTCCCTATTGTTTGTTTGCTTGCGTGTCTGTCTTGAACTTATGTGTGCCGTGAGGACACGTCGGTTCAAAAGTGTGGGGTGGGAGAGTTTGTTGTGTCAGCACGTTTATTTTTCGCACCTGCATAGTGTCTGCACGTTTCTTTTAAAATTTAAAATTTTTGAAAGTATGAATTTCTCTCTATTTCCTAGATATGCCGTATTGAATGTCGATAATGTGAAATAGATGAGCTGATTAAATGCGTTTCTCTCACGAAATTTGAATTATGTGACTACATGTGAATTTAACCCATTACGTGCCTTTAGAGTTGAGATAAACAGGGATGTGGAGTTGATAGAAACGTCCTAGAGAGACTTGACAAAGCATTCAAAGGACCGGATTTCGAGTTATATGGTTATGTGGATTTCGTGGAGGCTAGCACTTCGAGGCTTATTGGTTCAGAGTTGGCTCCGCCACTGCAGTGTTTATGTAGGAAGGCGGGACGGGAAAACAGACTGTCCTATCTCTAGTCCGAAGTAACCGGGGAAAAAAGGTGAGTGACCCTCACCTTGACTCGCGTCAAAAAGGTCGAGGATGAGAAAGAGCGGGGAGGTATTTCCATATGCTTGCGGGCAATGATTGGACCTCCTTCAAGAGAAAGGAAGAAGGACAAGCAATTCACAATAAAGGAGCAAAGCTCAAGAAAAATCAGCCATTGTGAAGTTTCATACAACAAAAGTGAAGTACATCATTCTTACATCAAGGGCCAAAGGCCAAGAAAATCACTACAAAAGCTGTCCAACAAAAAAAGAGAAGAAAAGCTCAGAAAACCTGGAAGCTCGAATGAATCACGTGCAAGAAAAAGCAATGAACTATAACCATATAGCGAGAGTTCGGAACCGCGAATGCAGATCATGGGTCTAAAGAGGACTATCTCCCATTCACCCGAATTGGTTTGCATCTCGGCTCAAAGGTAACATGTATCAAATTATTTCCATGTTGAGCATAACAATTTTAGTAACGATTGAGACATGCATAGAAAGGCGAAGTCTAGACTAGCGACTCATATTCATGTAGCATTATCTAGGACGTCGAAGAAATTGTGGTGTTGCATTTATTTTTCCTTCTATGACTTAGTTCTTGTTCGGGACGAACAAGTTTAAGTGTGGGGTGGTTTGATGACTCGTATTTATATGACTCGTCGAGTCAATTAATCCCATTTATTTCGACACTTTTATATGCGAACAATTACTTTTTAGTATGGTTTTGCATCTCAGGTGTTTCGGAAACTTTAGGAGGAAACGCGCATAAAAGATGGCATTTTGTGCCAAAAATATCACAGTTTCAGATTAGACCTTTGGACAGTCGACGGAGTGCTGGGAATGGACCGCTGATCAGAAAAATACGAGTCACATACCATTGCGAAGGTGACTCAATTCCCTACAACTCTTTAGTTCACACCAAGAGCAGCCGAGATCGTTTGGATGGTCGAAACGAGAGTTGAAGTGAAGACAAACAATCTGGCCGAGAGTTCCACATGCACTTTACACTTCAGGTGCACGCCGAGTCAAGCCGAGCCAAGCCGAGCTCAAGGCAATACGTGTTGGCCAAGTTAACTTGCAAGCTAAGTTTACTTGCAAGCCAAGCAAAAGCCAAGATTTGGACATGTTTCCTAATTCGTTTTTGGACTTGTTCCAAATCCGGACTTGGAAGCCCTAGGTTTTTGTTATAAATAAGACCCTTGGGTCAAGGCTTAAGAAACCCATCAGCTCATCATACTACGGCATTCCATTGCACAGAGACAAATTCAGCCGTGCCTTCAACCTTCGACGCAGAGAAGATTTTCATTATTGCCTTTCAATTTATTAATGCAATGTTTTCCATGGATATGAGTAGCTAAACCCCTCGTTCGGGCTAGGGCTATTTTATTGTGACTTTAGTTTGAGACTTTGTGTTTAATGCTAATTCATGTTCTACTAGTTCTTGTGCCTGTTTATCTCGGACTAAACTGTGAGGCTAAGCGGATTCCCGAAACGGTAAAACTTAGCCGAGCAGTTTAGCCCCATATTTCGCTGCTTGTTTAATACTGAAACGTTAGGACAAGTAGTCGCACCTAATCTTGCATAACCTGAAACGGAGTGCTAGGTTAACTAGAACTAGAAGTCTATAACCTGAAACGGAGTAGATTGTGGCGTAGTGGCTTGAAACGGCCATACCTTAGGTTATAACCTGAAACGGAGTAACCACACTTAGGAACATGTACTAGATCATTAGAAGTCGATGATAACTGAGTCAGAATAAAAGCCCTAGTCTGAATGCTCTCTCATATTGAATCACAACCTTTTATTTACTCGCACCTTTAACAATCTGCTCCCTTGGGTTCGACCCTTGCTTGCCACTTTACTAGGTTTCTCGCAAGGAGTTATAAATTTAAATTTGAGAGGTCAAACGACGCTTGTCAATAGCCTTGAGCAAGAAGCCTTAGCTTATTTCTAGTGATGTTCCCTTGTTCATCGGACTTGTTCTTGAAGATCCACTTTGTTCCAATGACATTCACACTATCCGGTCGCGGAACAAGATCCCACACATCGTTTCGTTGGAATTTTCCGAGTTTCTCTTGTATGGCCGTCACCAAAAATTCATCGATAATTGCCTCTTTAATGTTCTTTGGCTCCATATGAAACAAGAATGACCAGCCAGTTCTCGATAGTTTACTTGTTTACTTCGAGTTTTCATTCCTTCAGTTGGTTCGTCAATAACCTCAGTGATAGGATGATTCTTCTCAACTACTCTAGACGGTTCTAGTACTTGAGTGGGGGCAATTTTTGAGTCGTGTTCATCTTCATCTACAGATGAGCTATTTTGATCATCAAGATGTTCAGGCTGTGAGTCTGAACCTCTATCCAGCACATCAGGGTCGGGCACATGTTGTTCATAAAGATTGTCTGTTGTTCAGGAAGTGCTGCTACATGATCATCCTCGTTACCCATGTTAGATCGTCCTTCTTCAATGTCCTTTATTGTGACGTTGACATCCTCCATGATGGCTCCAGTGCGCTTATTGTGGACTCGGTACGGACGACTATTTGTAGAATAACTTAGAAAGATCCCTTTATCACTCTTTGGATCTAACTTTTGTTGGTACTCACGATCTCGAAGAATGTAACATGTGCTTCCAAAGATGTGAAAGTACTTCACTGTTGGTTTCTTGCATTTCCATAGCTCGTAGCATGTCTTCTCTGTTCCAGTCCGGATAGTTACTCTATTTATAATGTAGCAAGTTGTATTCATGGCTTCAGCCCATAACTTCAGTGGTACCTTCTTTGCATGGATCATTACCAGAGCCATCTCCTAAATGGTTCGATTCTTTCTTTCTAAAACTCCATTCCGCTATAGAGGGATTGGAGATGCGAACTGTTGGGCAATCCCCTTTTGTGTGCAGAATTCCATAAGGGCATTATTCTCAAACTCCTTTCCATGATCACTCCTGACTGCTACTAGATGCTCACCTTTGTCTTCTCTTTCTCACTCAGACAAGTGCATAGTTGAACAAATGCTTGAACATCATCTGACTTTTCTCGTATAAAGCTTGTCCAGGTAAATCTAGAGTAGTCATCAACACAAACTAACACATACCTTTTTCCGGAGTAGCTTTCCACTTGCTTTGGTCCCATCTGATCCATGTGCATCAATTCTAGAGGTCTCCTCGTGTTGATCTGAGTGGTTCTCTTGTGAGCAACTTTGATCTGCTTCCCAATCTGGCAGTCTCTGTAAATAGTACTCAAATCACCTTGCACTTTAGATATCCCTCGGACTAGTCCATCAGCCGCAATATTCTTCAGTGTTCTCAAATTCAGGTGTCCCATCCGTTGGTGCTAAATATTCATTTCTTCAGTTGTGCTCAATAAGCATGTTATTTCAGTAGTGGATCGATCAAGATTTAGCAAGTAGCAGTTGTTTGAGGATCTTCTTCCCGTCATAACTGCTCATCCTTCTTGCTCAACACTACGCATTCATTCCGTGTGAACTGGACATGATGTTCTCCATCGCACAACTCACTTATACTGGACATGATGTTCTCCATCGCACAACTCACTTATACTCATTCCGTGAGAACTTCCTTCAATCTGGGTAGGCCTTAAACATTCAGAGTTCCTCTTCCAACTACTTTGCCTTTCACTCCATCTCAAAACATCATGGACTTCCCTTTGAACTCTTCTAGATCTGTCAGGAAATGTTGGTTACCAGTCATGAGTCTCGAGCAATAACTGTCGAAATACCATCGTTCCTTCTTCAGGTGACTGGTAGTGCTGAAGGGAACATAACATCCTTCATCTTTCTATTTGACTCTCCAGACTTGTCTCACTCGTGGTCTAGTGCCTTGCTTATGCTTTCTGAGTGACTTGAGGAATTCCTGGCATCTTGTTTTGATGTGTCCCACTCTGTTACCATAGTAGCACGCTCTGCTATCTTATCTCCTTACAGGGTAACATCTCACCCTTCATTGTGGATGATGATTGATTGGTTCCTTGTAGTTTCGCTGCTCAGCTTTCACAAAAGTTGTCTTTTCGGAACCAGTCTTTCCAGTAAAACCAATACCTTTGTAACCATCACCCATTCTTTGGGACCTTAGAATGGAAACAAGATTCTTGGATTCGGAGTTGAGCATATTAACTTACTTCTTGAGGTTGTTCAGCTCTTCCAACGTTTCCTCATGAACAAGTTTATTTGAGTCAATCTGACATCTCAAGGCATTCACAGAATCAAGCAGGTATACCTCTCTTCAACTTAGTGCTGCATTCTTCTTCTTTAAGTCATTGAAAATTCCAGGATGTTCGTTTTTGTTCTTCTCTATCTGAATCTTCAGTGATGAGACAACTACCAGAAGCTCAGCCTTTTGTGTAACAAGATCAGCTTTTTCATCTCTGACTCTCTTCATCTTGAGTTTTTGATCCGCAATCGTCTCTTGATGTTCCAGGACAACAGTTTCTTCCCATATCTTTTCTTTTTCTTCCTTCAGATTTGCCAAGTTGCAATGGAGCTTCTTGTTCAGCTCAACTCCTTCCAGCCACTGGTTGAACAACTCATTGTACTTGTCCGCAATACATTTTTTAGTGATCTCTTCATCATCACTACAGCTTGAGTACTTAGTGAGATCCTCAGTATATGTCTTGGACTGCGCCCCTTTGCCTTTTTCTCCTTACTGGTTAACAACACTTGCTAGGATACGAAGTTATTGGATTCATCCTCCTGATTCTCATCATCAGATTCACCGTCGCTCCAGTTGACTGCATAGGCTTTCTTCTTTTTACGAGTGTTTGAACACTCTGCCTGAATGTGTCCGTAGATCGCACACTCTGCATTGGATCCCCTTACCTTTGTATTCCTGGTTGTAGTCTCCATGTTTGTTCTTCTTCTGAAACTTCCCTTCCTTCTGGAATCTTAAGTTAGATGACTGTCCTGGGTCTGACCCTTTCTTGTTTAGTTTTCTCAGGAACTTTCCATAGCTCTTGGAAAGCATAGCATACTGTTGTTCAGACATTTCTACTTCGTTCTCCTGAACATCAATTACTTCAGACTTTAGGCCAACACTTTTAATTTTCTTGCGTTGTTCCTCTTCGTTCAACTCCATCTCATGAGTCTGCTAAGATCCCATTAGTTCATCCAGTCTCATAGTCGTCACGTCCTGGGCTTCCTTAATAGTGATTGCCTTCATTGCAAATTGTTGTGGCAGTGACCTCATCACCTTCCTTATCAATATTTCTTTGCTGATAGGCTCTCCAAGTGCAAACGATTCATTTGAGATATCAAGGACCCTTGTATTAAAGTCAGATATGGTCTCATCTTCTTTCATCTTCAGACTTTCTAATTTTGACGTGACCATCTCCATTCTTGAAATCTTGACTTTAGCCATACCTTCATGTGCGGTTTTTAGTATATCCCAAGTCGTTTGAGCAATCTTGTAGTTTGAAATCATCTTGAAATTCTTACCATTGACGGCTGAGAATATTGCATTCATTGCTTTGGCATTTCCTGCTTCAGCTTTCCATTGTTCCTCAGTCCACTTGTCTTTCGCGGTTAGCACAACGTTTCCATCAACTTCAGTTGTTGAAGGATGTGTCCAACCTTTTTCAACATCTCTCCAGACCATGTCATCTTGTGACTTTAGAAACGCCTTGATTCTCACCCTCTAGTAACAATACTTATTTCCTTCCAGCAACGGTGGTCGCGTGATGTTTTGTCCTTCCCTCATATCCATCTCAACTGCCTTCGGATCCCACTCCGTGTGTCGAGTGATCCGCATTGATACCAATTGAAATACTCCCGTCTATGTTGAGATGTTATTCTGGATGAGTGTGGAACAACTATCTAGACTACTTTAGCAGAATGGTAAGTTAGGAAACTAAGCCTAGTAAAGTAAACAGAGACACACAATATGTTTACTCAGTTCGGCATTAACGAGCCTACGTCTAGGGAGCTTATCATTATCCCGGTGGAAAGCAATTCACTATGATGAGTTTAGAGTACAAAGGTCTTACGTTTACAGACTCCCTCTTAAACGACCAACTCCTCTAACACTCCGGTGATAGCTATCTAGTCTTCCTCTAGATCAGAGGTCTTTCCGCTTTTTCCACAATTGATCCTCCATGAAGATCAGCACCTTCTCCTAAATGCGCAGCAACCAATCAGCAGTGCGTGTGTCTCCAGTTCGTTTCACAGTCAGTCTGAACAGCACCCAGTACAGACTGACTCCGTGCGTCGTGAGCTGATTACTTACCGGAATGATAAGCTCACAGTCGATTGCCTCCACCTCCTGATATGTATATTTGAGTCAATTATTTCTATAAGAGTGCTGCTGGTTCGGGAACCCTAGGTCTCTTTATATAGGGCGGTAGAATCCTAAGATATCGAGATTTCCAATCTTCAACCGCCAATATCTTTTGGGAAATAATTCCTTAGATTTTTTAGGAAACATTCCTAAAAACCACGCGCTTCCTTCTTCTTGATAATCTTCAATATGTATCTGCGATTATCTTCTGCCCGAATAATCTTCAAGCGCAAATATTCCCTAATAAATTTTAATCAACTTCAAGATGTGTATCGCCCCTTCAATATATGTAGCGCCGACTTGCCAAATATGAATTAGGAAACATTTTCGCTGCGTCAGTCTTGTCTTACGTCGGTTGTCTCTCTCTGGCCTTGAACTCCTCCTTGAACAGCTTCACAGAGTTTTGCCAAAACACATGCCACTAAATCTAACACAACTATTGTTGAAGCCATTGATGCATTCCCTTTCCTTTTCCTCATCTTTATCAGGTTTATCAATAAGAAAAGATCGTCGATCCGCATAGACTCCCTCCTGAACTTGCTCGAACTTCTCCCGAAGCTCGGATGCCTTCTCCCGAATGCGTATGTTGGTCACCGTGTGTGTGTAGCGGGTTGTTCAGCAAGAACAGTCTGATCAGCACAATGAACAGACTGCTTTAGCGCCTTTGAATTTTGACAGGTGTCGTTGTACCTGTCAAAAATAATATTTTAAGTTCCGACTAGCAAGTGGTAAGTCGGGTCGTATCCACAGAGATCGATATGAGAATCTGTTCACTAAGTATGAAAGTGACAATGGAAAATTCAAATAAGTAAATAGAAAATAAAAGCAAGCAACAATGATCACTTATCAAGAGAGCAATCGTCACACAAATTCAAGTATATAATATCAAAGAGTAGTGCAAGCTAGAATCTTTGACTGTGATGCAAGACCAAATCATTGACAAATCCGTTTTGATTTCTAAAGTTCTACAACTTAGAGCTCCCCCGCTAAGGTTATACTCCCCGTTCTAGTTCTAGTACTTAATCTCGCGCTAGCGATAATCAAGACCCTAACTCGCTAGAGTTGCATGAAGATTTAAACAAGTTGTCCTAGGGTGTTTAATCCTAGTGGTATATTACTAGTGTCCTAGTTTGCTATCCCCGCTAGGTTGCTAGTAAACTTGATAATCGGAATCAACACACAAACAAAAGCTCCCCCGCTAAGGTTACACTCATGCTAGCAAAATAATTCCATAAACATAGCATAGTAATATGACAAAAAACACAGAAATCAATATAAGTCTCAAGTCAGAACATCACAATTTTGAGTTCTAGCCTACACATATGAGTTTAACTACTCATCGTAAAGGAATACATCATCAAGTTTTTGAATGAGATGAAATGAAAATACTGATGACGAACTCTCCACCAAGCTGCAGCTCAACTCCAACACTTCAATCCAGCCACGAATCCACGCTCAAGCTTCTGTAATTGGAACCCTACTCCGAGAGTTCTCTTCTCCAATCCTCTACTCCGAATATGTCTCAAATCCACACCAAAAACGTACCACACTCTTTCGTCTCTTCTACTGCCAAAGTTGGCTCAGCCAACCCCACTTTTCTTCCAGGGCCAAAGATTGATTCACTTCTCTTCTATTTTCTACCTTTTATCTTCTCCCAATTGAGAGCTAGCCTCCTCGGATTCTCCTTCTTCTTCCCCGAGAAAATGTCTCTTTGAATTATGCTATTTTTCTTCCCGAGATTACAAATCCGAAATTAGTAAATTCGACTGCCAGCTGGACCCGCTGACGTCTCTTGATTTAACTGCCGCGGAGGTCTGAACAATTATCGAAACTCTTCAGACGTGGGCGCTTTTATTCTTCAGACGTAAGTGCTTTTTGCGTTCGCACAGTTCAGACCCGTGGCATGAAAATCTCGTGCGTTCGCACAGTTCAGACTTCAAGCACTTCGGACTTCATTTCTTCGACGCAAAACATCTTCTAACAGACTCCCTTTAGCCGATATTCCTTCCATGGTCTCCGAATGCACCTGAGAACGAAAACTGCACACAGGTAGTGAAATAATATACAGGCAACCACTAAGAGACGGGGCTTTAACACATAAAATAGTCGTACAACTACGACTTATCAAACTACCCCACAGTTGAACTTGTTCGTCCCTAACAAGAGCAAAGCCATAGAAAGAATTTACAACGTACTAGTCATGCCCATCCTTACATCTCAATCCCAAATCCAGCCAATTATCTTATCATGCTTAAGATTCTAACAATGCGAGTATCGATAGATTTGATACTTGTTACCTCGCGAGTTGAAATCCAAATGACCTTGGATGATTGGGAGATAGTCCCCTATAGGTACCACGGACACTGCATTCTTTTCTGAGTTCTGGTCTTTTGATTGAGTCGGCGGCTTTCTCTGACACATGATTAATTCACCGCTTTCATACCGTTGAGTCTTGATTTCCTTAAAATGTATGGACTTTGATAAACGACACATCTTGGTTTAATCAATAAACGACACATCTGGTCTTTTGAATTTGTTTCTTGTCCACATAATCGTTTGCGTCCTTGAACCCCTCCAATCATAGCCTCCGAATAACAGCATAGGAGTGCGTCCCGCTCTTTTCTCATCCTCGTCTTTTCTGCATGAGGCAAGGTAGGGGTTACCCACCCATTCCCAGCTACTTCGACTAGAGATGGACAGTTTGTTTTCCCTGTCCCGCCACCACTGCGAACGCATGAATAGACTTGTATAACTCGGTGACGGAGCTACTCTCAAGACTAGGCTAGTGAAGCGTCAACCTCCACCGCTTTTCTCAATCATCAGAACCAAAACTCAGAACTTCCTGCAACTTGCCGTACCTTTCTAGGACATTTCTGTCAACTCCACATCCCTGCATATCACAACTCACAAGAACAAAGCATGAATTTTTTTGAAATTTCGCATTTTTAGTCAAATGAGCACAATAGTCATACAAAGCTGGAAATAAGATTTCGACATAGGAGAAAAGCATAGCAGTACATCATCAGTTCATCACGAGTTCATCAAGGCACATAACATGAAACATAAACGCTTAAAACAGACACGTCACACGACTGACTCTATAACATCCCACCCCACACTTAAATTGACCCATGTCCTCACGGTACGGCTCAAAAGATAAGATGGACAAACAAAACAGACTCAAATAAAAAAACAATGGAGGAACTGGTACTCCCCTAATAGTCTGGTGAAACACCCAGATCTGGAAAACGAGCCCGATTTAAACTCTGCGATGTACTGCGGACGTCTTCATCATTTAATTCCGCGGAGGTCTGATGATTTAGCATAATTGCATAGGCGTCCACGATTTAATTGTTCAGACGTGCGCCCAATCCACTGATGCTGAATTCCTTTCTTCATTCAATCACCTGAAACCACCAGAAACAAAAATGCACTCGGGGCGCATTATCAAGGTACCAATTCCACTAATTAATCTACTCCTAACATGTGTAAAGTAAAAAACACACCGGGTTGCCTCCCGGTAAGCGCCTTTGTTTTACGTCCTTGGCTGGACATTACCTCTACGGGATCACAAGTTAGGATCCCAAGGCTGCTCCAAGTCAAACTTACCACTCAGCGTGCTCCTCTCCTCAGCACTTCCACAAGTTAATCGTTTCTCAATGCTCCGCCCGCCATTAGGTGGCTTCGATCTCCAGTTCTTTTCTGTAGGTGTCCACCACTTTTGCGCACCCACCCCACACTTTTGTTTCTTTACTCGCTTTTCATCTGGTGGGCGTGTTTTCCCTGTTACCTTCAACTGCTCACTGACACCCTGAATCAAACGCAACGATTCAGCAGTTATATTATTAAAACAAGTTTTACCAGCTATCTCAGGTGGTTTCCCCGCACAAGGCTGGTGGTCATCCTCAAAGACACGAAACTCAGCCATCTTGCCACCATATTTGAGCAGTATAATACCCTCAGCGACATCAATCTTTGCCTTCGTCGCAAACAAGGTAGGTCGTCCTAGAATGAGTGTTGGCGACTCCTTAGTCTGGGTGTCCTCCATCTGCAAGACATAAAAATCTGCAGGCACAACAACTTCTCCAACATTCAAGGTTAAATTCTCAAGCAAACCATAGGGATGAACACATGACTTGTTGCCTAACTCAACAGTTAACTTGGCCGGTTTCACCGGTCCAAGTTTCAATGAACAGTTAGGTCATAAGGCATCACATTAATAGATGCTCCCAAATCAATCAAACAGTGGGGGCTAAGCGTGTTACCAATGCCACAGGTTACCGTGAAGGCACCTGGGTCTCTAGTTTGATTTGTCAACGCTCCTTGTTGCTCTCGCTCCAATTCATGCATTTTTGCGTTGGTTCCTCATACCCCTTCCGTTGAATCTCATTGTTTATAGCTTCGTGACGCTCAATAACCTGCATGGGAAATGACGATGGCGCAAGAGGGTTAGAATTCAAAATCTAGAAATTGCATACTGGGAACTCCGCGCACGTCTCTTGATTATCATCCGCGGAGGTCTCTTCATTTTGTAATTTCTGAGGCGTCCGCGATTTAATTGGTGAGACGTCCGCCTGCTCCACTGAGGTCGAATCTAAATTTTGCTCTTTTTTCTTTCCTTCAGCCTTCATCTCCTATTCGTCCTTTATCACAATCACACTCACATTTTGCCTTGGGTTGGGGATCATTTGTGACGACAGCTTTCCTTTGTCTTCTCGCCTTTCGTAAACGGCGCTGGCAATTTGAGACACTTGCTTCTTTAGCTCGTTAACGTCTCCAGCTTGTTGGCCCATCTTTTGAGTGAGTTCCTTGAACATGCCTATCATTTCCTCTCTCAATTCCTTGATCGGGTCCTCGTCTCCTTGTTTGATGTGTGGTGGTTTGTACGGCTGCTTTTGTGGGTACGAGGATTGCCCCACATCGTAATTGTTGTTCCTTTGCCAACCACCATCATTTTGCCTAGGTTGCCATTTGTTGTTGCCTTGGTATCCATCATACCTCCTTGGTGGCAAATCTCCCTTGTTCACGTAGCCCACTATATTCACGTCTTCTGTTCTTTCCTGAAAAACAACGTTATCATTATTCATTGAATTAAAAGTGGACTTGTTTACCTTACACTCCACTTGTTGATTGCTTTGTGGTTATTGCGTCATTATTTGAGCCATCATATTCTTCAGTTCCTGCAATTCAGAATGTACATTCACGTTAGCAACTGGTGCAGGTTTATGTGTTTCTTCTAAATACCTTGTGCTCTCGATCACTCTCTCAATCAACTCCCATATCTCCTCGGGGTACATGTCAAGGATAGACCCTTGAGCCGAGGCATCTAGTATTCTTCTTTCCATTAGAATCATCCCATCCATGAAGTATTCAAGCAACATCCTTTGTGGGATTCCATGATTCGGACAACTCTCTTCCAATTGCCTAAACCTCTCCAAATAATCGAACAACGTTTCTCCACGTCCTTGTCTAAGCATAGAGAGCTCCTTTCTTGTTTGAGCCGCCTTCGAATGGGAGTAGTACTTGTCCATGAACTTCCTTTGCATTTGATCCCATGAAATAATCGAACCTGAAGGCAAAGACATTAACTAAGATTTAGCTTGACTTACTAAAGAAAAAGGGAATGCCTTTAATTTAAAAATATTTTCTGGAACCGATGCCGATTTCATGGACGTGCAAACTCCATGAAATTCCTTCAAGTGCCTTAGGGGGTTCTCATCGGGCATTCCTCCAAACTTGGGCAAGTGGTGTATCACCCCACCCTTTATCTCGATATCTTCTGCGTCCTCATCCAACCTAATGCACCAAGATGCCTCATCAATATACGGCGCACAAACTCCTCTCATAGTGAGTCCCAAATCCCGACGCCTAGCTAACCGTCCATATTGGTTTCCTCCACCGAGGTATTCTCGATCCAACTCATCCTCGTAATCCTCGTGTCTAGCTGCACGAGGTCTAGCAAACTGATTCACAAATCGCAGATTTCTGGGGGTGGTACTCTTTGATTAACAGGGGGCAGTCCTTGCCTCTGTTCTTGCATGTTATCTCCTAGTACACTACTTCGCTCTTCATGATCACGTTCAACACTTCTCTGTGACATTGTTACTTAGACAGAAAATAATCAAGTGACAAAATAAAAGACAATAAAATAAAACTAAAAGAAATACTTAGTGAGATTCTTCGTTACCGATCCCCGGCAACGGCGCCAAAATTTGACAGGTGTCGTTGTACCCGTCAAAAATAATATTTTAAGTTCCGACTAGCAAGTGGTAAGTCGGGTCGTATCCACAGAGATCGATATGAGAATCTGTTCA
The DNA here is from genome assembly GCA_033675395.1 of Rhodiola chrysanthemifolia. Classification (NCBI taxonomy): domain Eukaryota; kingdom Viridiplantae; phylum Streptophyta; class Magnoliopsida; order Saxifragales; family Crassulaceae; genus Rhodiola; species Rhodiola chrysanthemifolia. Next base: position 40,472,613 of record CM066204.1, read on the forward strand.
CTAAGTATGAAAGTGACAATGGAAAATTCAAATAAGTAAATAGAAAATAAAAGCAAGCAACAATGATCACTTATCAAGAGAGCAATCGTCACACAAATTCAAGTATATAATATCAAAGAGTAGTGCAAGCTAGAACCTTCGACGTGATGCAAGACCAAATCATTGACAAATCCGTTTTGATTTCTAATGTTCTACAACTTAGAGCTCCCCCGCTAAGGTTATACTCCCCGTTCTAGTTCTAGTACTTAATCTCGCGCTAGCGATAATCAAGACCCTAATTCGCTAGAGTTGCATGAAGATTTAAACAAGTTGTCCTAGGGTGTTTAATCCTAGTGGTATATTACCCGTGTCCTAGTTTGCTATCCCCGCTAGGTTGCTAGTAAACTTGATAATCGGAATCAACACACAAACAAAAGCTCCCCCGCTAAGGTTACATGATCAGTCGATATTCTGATTGATTATTCACTGCATTCGATGAAGGATAACACTTGTTCTCCGAGCAATTTGTCCCTATTTTATGTATTTTCCTAGTGTTTCAGGTAAAATTGGTTTATCATCACTCCGTGGACGCAAAGTGCCGAAACAACGGGAAATAGCATCAATAATTGCCTAAAGAGAGCTCTACACCAGCAGTAGGCCGTGACATGCCGTGACATCTCATTAGTGTCACGGGTGTCACGGTAGGCTTTTTCCTCAGAGAGATCCGAGTGACATCCAGGCATGCCGTGACATCCTCCGAATGTCACGGGTGTCACGGCACCCTTTCAGCTCAGTGAGTTTTGGCCTAGCCGTGACATGTCCGAATGTCACGGGTGCCACGGCCCCTATTTGACTCAGTGACTTCTGCCTTGGCCGTGACATGTCCGAATGTCACGGGTGTCACGGCACTTCGGAAAACAGAATTTTTGGACAGATTTCCTAATCCGTTTTTGGCAAGTTCTGATCTTTTTGGCAATCACTCGATTTTTGGGCTATAAAAGGGCAACAACCAGTGTGTTCTAAGTGTGCTTATTCGGAGAGAAAAAAACCCTAACTTGGGAGAGAAGACAAAGCTTTCATCGTGAGGATCATCGAGCTTCAATCGTTTACGGTTTACTCGTTTCTTTCCTCCATTATACACTGTTTTTGGTTTAAACACCATGAATAGTGAGTAGTCCTCTTATTCTGGGATCCTACGGATCCCGTGCTATGTAACCCTAACTCTCATGTGATCAATTAAAGTTGTTATTTATGCGATTCGATTATTCAATTTCATTGTGTACTTAATATTATCGTTCTATGCAAGTATTTACATCAAAGGGTATGTTTGCATTGCTAGAACGTATTTAGGTTATATGCCGAAAGGTGGATGGGCCCTAGGGATTAACCGGATTGCATCAAATTGATGTTAGGTCATGTTTACATGAACTGATAGGAAAACCTTTAGTTTAATAAATCGAAATCGTTGATAATCCGTGGATGGGCGGCGTTCAATGATTGAGATTAATCTAGACAATGATTAGTGGATGGGCGGCTTGTCTAGTGTTATTTCTGTTATATTCCATATTCGATAGCATGAATAATTAACGTGACATGATTGCATGATTAGTGGGGGTTAGCACGGGTGAAGTATGGATTCTGGAATTCTTTCTCTGATAAAAACACAACTTTTACTTTCTGCACATTTAATTTCTGCTGCTTTTGACATCACAAAACCTTTTGTTAATCGGAATAGTTAAATAGGTCACACCGTTTGCTAATATTCACACGCACTGCTCCTAGGATCGACCCTTGGCTTACCAAGGTTTACAAATTTTGTTTGACTGCAATTGAACCCCTAAAACTCATAACTTGACACTATAAAGGGCTAAAAATACGCGTGTCAAAATGGCACCGTTGCCGGGGAGCAGCGTTTAGTGTGATATTAGATTTAACGTGTGTAGTTTAGACTATTCCACCTTATTCGTTATCTGATTTTTCTGCCTTAATCTCTTCACTCACGGCGATTCTTGGCTATTGCAGGTACTAGCTAGTTCATGCCAAAGAAAACACCCCGAAGGAAGAAACAGATTCAGATTTCAGACGAGGACACACCGGACCTACGAAGAACAACTCGTCAGGCCCAGAACGAAGCTCGGCAGCTACGAGCACTGAACCGCAACTTCGCAGCAATGGCTATGAATCAAAACAACCCAGCATTACTGAATGGAGTGGTCGAAGATGACCAGCAGCGCCAGGTGCAGCCACCTGTGCGCAGGACACTTGGAGACTACACTGCTCCACGTGTCACGGGATTTCAATCCGCCATTGCACCATCGGGCATCGCCAACAATACCTGGGAACTCAAAACAGGTCTCATTCAAATGGTGCAGAATAATCAGTTTTCGGGGAGAATGAATGAGGACCCTCACCAACATCTAAAGCGTTTTATCCAGATGTGCAACACAGTGAAGACGAATGGGGTGCCTCCAGAATCTTACTACCTCAGATTGTTCCCGTTTTCTTTATCTGACAAGGCCAGTAGATGGTTGGACAGCCATGCCGAGGGTACTTTTACTACCTGGGACAAGTTGGCCGAAGCTTTCCTCCAACAGTACTTCCCACCATCAAAGACAGCGCATTTCAGGAACAAGATTATCTCGTTCCGTTCTATAGATGGCGAGACTCTGTACGACGCCTGGGAGAGGTACAAGGAGCTGATGAGGATGTGCCCCCATCACAACCTAGAGCTGTGGAAGATCATGGACACTTTCTATCAAGGAATCGACCAGGGAATGCGCACTTTGATCAATCAGACTGCTGGTGGAGGACTTACTGGAGTTCCTCTAGACGAGACCTATGCTATTGTAGAAAAGGCAGCTCAAGACTACCACCTCTGGACCAGCGATCGAGGGAATCCTAAGGATAGAAAGGGCGTGCAAGATCTCTGCAACGTTGATAGCACCGACAACTTCACTGAGTTAACCAATACAGTGAAGATGCTCGCAACCGAAATAAAAAACCTAAAGATGGCCTCCTCTATGAAGTCGTCTGATGTTGCCAATATCGGTGTCTATTGTCAGATTTGTGGCTCCCCCTCTCATTTTGCAGAAAGCTGTCCGGTAATGGGACAATATGATAATAGTGGAAATCAGGAGGATGCCAATTACGTTGGGCAGAATAATCAAGGGACTGGTTTCGGCTATGGTTCAGCTGCTAATAGGTGGGATAACCCGAATCGAAATCATCCTAACCTCTCCTACAAACCTCAAAAATCAGGCGCCCCCTAGTTTCCCTTACAAACAGCAACAAGGCAATGCACCTTACCAACCACGAGGCCAATACAACAATCAAGCTCAGCAAACGCAGAATAATAACTCCTACCAGCCGAAGCCTCAATACAACAACCAGTCACAAGGGCAGCAAAATCAGAATTCAGGGAATTACACCTACCAGTCGCAGCAGCCCAAGCAACATGAGTCCAGCAGCTCATCTAGCATGGAGTCCATGATGGCTAATTTCATGGCAGAGCAAGATAGGCGCGTGAAAGCACTTGAGCAGATCAGCACCCAGAACAAACAACTAACTATTCAGAACAGGATGCTGGAAAATCAGGTTGCTCAACAGGCAGACTCGGCAACTAGAGAACATGGGAAACTCCCATCGAAACCAGATCTGAATCCTAGGGAATCAGTGAATGCTATCACACTCCGAGGTGGCAAACAGCTTGAGATGCGACCCGCTCAAACCACTCGATCCCAAGCCTCCAAATCAGCAACCGATTCTGCGCCAATTGATGAGGAAACGTCCAGAGAAGCTGAACACCGAACCAAAAATTCTGCTCCAACAGTTGAGCCAACCCCCTATGTGCCACCGGTCCCATTCCCCCAGCGACTCAAGGGTGCAAGAAGAGATAAAGAGTTCATGCAATTCGTAGATAAAATTCGAACTCTCTACATCACTATGCCCTTCACCGATGCAATCACGCAGATCCCCACCTATGCCAAATTCATGAAGGAGATTATGACTGGGAAACGGAAGATGGACGGAACCGAGGCCCTAAGTGAGGAGTGTAGTGCTGCCATGCACCTTCCCATGCACTTTTCTATCCCTTGTGATATTGGCGGTCTTACTATTCGTCGTGCTTTATGTGATTTAGGTGCTAGTGTGTCTATCATGCCATATTCTCTATATTCTAAACTGAACTTGGGTGATCTCTGTCCTACTAACATCTCCATTCGCCTTGCGGATCGGTCTTGTAGACTCCGGAAATGGATTCTGAGAGACGTACCCGTTAAGGTGAAGAATATTTACATCCCTGCTGATTTTATTATGCTAGAGATTTCGGAGGACACTGACATTCCCATTATACTTGGTAGACCATTTCTTTACACGGCTAAGGTAGTCATTGACATGGATAGAGGGTCTATAGCTTTGCGAGTGGGCAACGAACGTGTTGTCTTTTATTTACCCGACATGTGCAGAACTCCTAGTCTTTTAGCCGATTGTGATGTGTTAGACTCTGCTGATGTTGATCAGCCCATTTCACTTACATCTCTTGAGTCTTACAGGGTTATACCGGGCTGCCCGATACCGATGGACGTATACGCTATGAGCATAGAGGGCGCGGACGCAGCTGATGCCGCAGGAGACGCAGGTAAGGAATCTTGCACGGTAGAGCTGAAACCTCTACCTGCAAATCTCAGGTGCGTTGACACTAACCTGGTCTTGAACAGGGAGAAGCGTCACTTTATGGTGCAGGAAGGAATTGTGCTGGGGCACATGATCTCTCAGCGTGGCATCGAGGTTGATCGCGCGAAGGTGGAGGTGGTTGAGAAGCTGCCCCCTCCAAAAGATGTGAAAGGGATTAGGAGTTTTCTCGGGCACGCTGGATTTTATAGGCGCTTTATAAAGGATTTCTCGAAGATTGTCAAGCCACTCACTGATTTACTTTGCCAGGAAGCTAAGTTTAATTTTAATGATTCATGTTTAATCGCTTTCAATAATCTGAAAACTGCTCTTACTTCCGCTCCGATAGTGCAGCCTCCCGATTGGGAGCTACCATTTGAACAAATGTGTGATGCAAGTGATTTTGCAGTAGGAGCAGTCTTAAGGCAGCGCATCGACAAGAAACTACATGTAGTTTACTACGCCAGCAAGGTCCTCGCCGGAGCAGCAGTTAACTACACTACAACTGAGAAAGAGATGCTGGCCATCGTCTATGCTTTCGAGAAGTTCAGATAGTATCTCATTGGTTCGAAAACCATAGTGTACACAGACCACGGCGCGATCAAATACCTGCTGTCCAAGAAGGATTCGAAACCTCGTCTGATCCGATGGGTCCTCCTCCTCCAGGAATTTGATATCGACATTAGAGACAAGAAGGGAGCAGACAATCTAGTTGCAGATCACTTGTCACGCCTCGAGCTAGGAGAGCTCGACCGCGAGGAGGACACGCTCCCGATGACTGACTCACTAGCAGGAGAACAGCTGATGCGCATTGACGTGGACACCGTACCGTGGTACGCAGATTTTGTTAATTTCTTGGCATGTGGAATCCTGACGGAGCGCACTGCACTGTCGTTAAGGTGCAATGTCTCTGTGGAAAATAAATTTATATCTCCGCTACTCGTACTCTACTATTGGGTAGTAAAGCGGTAAGTAGGGGTCGAACCCAAGGGAGTCAGTGTGGATTAGTTGTTCTTTAAAAAGAAAGAAAAGAAAGTATATACAATTGGTTTTTTTGGGTTTTGTTGGTTTTTTTAGACAGAAAGTAAATGACAGAAAGTAAAGTGCTGAAATTAAATTGCTTGAAGGACAAGACTTGCGGAAAGTAATTGCTTGAAGGACAAGACTTGCGGAAAGTAAGCAGTTGATATGGACTGAAAGTAAACAGTTGGTATGGACTGAAAGTAAACAGTTGATATGGACTGAAAGTAAAGTAACAGGTGATATTGCAATTAAAGGAAAGATTCGGTATCAGGGGCCTTGTATCATAGTCTGTTTATCATCGACCTCTAATGATCATACTAAGTGTTCAAAAGTGTATCAAGGCCATTTCAAGCACTTGACTTGCCACACTGTCTAGCCCATTTCAAGGCATAGAGCACTTGTTCTATTTAGACTAATACCCCATTTCAAGGTATATTAGCCTATGTGCATCCATTTGATCAATCATTTCCGATCAACCAAATGGTGTTTTAAAGAGGTCGAACTCCTCAGATAAGCTTTGCCATTTCAAGCATCCACTTACCCGAGTATGTTCACGAACCCCACGGAAGAGTTTTGCCATTTCAAGCATCCACTCAACCTTGGAAGTTCTGACCTAATATGTGGCACATAGAACAAGTTTTGAACACAAAGAGGCATTAAGAGAAGGGTCTAAAACATTGTATGATACTAGTGCACCCCTTCTACCGAATGAAGGGTTTAGCTACGAATATCCATAGAGGTGGATACCATAGCTAAGTGCAGGAAAAGTAAAGGAAGGGACTGAAAACTCAAGAACAAACAGGAGTTTTCAAAAGAAAGAGCTTATTCAAGAACAAACAGGAATAACTCAAGAACGAAAATACTCAAGAACAAACAGGAGTATTATTCAAGAACAAGCAAGAGTATTGAAGAACAAACAGGAATACTCAAGAACAAGAGAGAAGTGCTTCAAGAACAAACAAGAGCACTTAGAGAGATTTTTGGGAAGGATGAGGTGTGAAGAAGAGAGATAAGCTCTCAACTTCCTAATGTTTGTGGCATGGGATGATTTACAAAGGCAATGGAGGTGTCTATTTATAGGCTAAGGGAAGTGAGGAGATCACAACACATGGCACAAGATGGGAGGAGATGTGGAGGAGATCACAACACATGGCAAGAGGGGAGCAAAAGCCATCGGGGTGAGTCACCACTCCAAAAGCCATCGGAAGATATTTGTTTCTCAAAAGCCATCGGTTTGACCGGAATCTGACCGGAGCTTTGGCCGGAGCTTCTTGGATTTTGGAGAGTGTATTCTGAATGAAAATGTCATTCTAAGATGATCTCAAGAAGGAACCTAAGCCAAATTCTGCTTGGAACATGGTTGAAATCCCAAATCGGCTGAAATTGCCCTTGTTTGGCCTTTAACGGGCTTGGTGCCTTCGCATTGCATTCTTGTCCAAACGCCGACTGTTCTAGTATATTTGAATGATTCCAAGTCGGTTCCATGAGAGTTGTACAGTCGGAATCTGATTGTGGCCTCGAGTGTCTTGTAATCCATTTTCAGCTTTAAAACTCCTCCTTAGCCTGTATTTTCTCTACTTCAAAATACCCTGTAGATAAATATCGGAACTAACAAGCAAAAGTTAAATAGACAAAGAGTCTAATTTGGTGGGTTTAACTGTGTTTATGATTCATACAATTATGGTCCATCAGATCACCCCACACTTTTAGTTGTTCGTCCCGAACAATGCTTTTTAAGGGTGTGCATACAATCTAAGTAAAATATGAAAGTGAGACTGTGGGACTAGATTTATCTTAATTCATGCATTACTTACTTATTACCAAACTAAACCGTGTAAATACTTAGAAGAAACTCTTGATACTTGTACCTTCGCGCCGAGATGCAAATTAATTCGGATGTTTCGGGAGATAGCCCTTTTCAGGCTCCTGGACTGCATTCTCGGGATCGACTCGCACTATATGGTTTCCTTGTAGCTTTCTCTAGCACATGATTCGGTTCGGGTTTCACTGAGTTGAGCACTTTGATTTCTTTTTGGCGAGGGACAGCTTCTGTAGTGAATCGGCCTTTGGCCTTTGATATTGAGTTGGAGTTTCTTCACTTTTGTTCGGTTAAAACCTTCACAATTTTGGCCTTTGATTAGCTTCTTTGAGATTTTACTTCTTTGTGACTTGCTAGTCCATTTTCTCAGCCTTTTTGGGAGGTCCAATCGTCGCCCGCAAGCATATGGAAAAACCTCCCCGCTTTTTCTCATCCTCGCCGTTTCGCGCGAGTCAAAATGAGGGTTGCTCATTTATTTTCCCGGCTACTCTGACTAGAGATAGGACGGTTTGATTCCCGTCCCGCCTCTTGCATAAACGCTGCATGGCGGAGATGACTTCAATCTTCACTGAAACCCGAAGTGCAGCCTCCACTGACTTTGAAAAACCATATAGTTAGATTCGATCCTTCGAGTGCTTGCCAAGCCTCTCTAGGGCAGTTTATGTCAACTCCACATCCCCTGTATATCTCAGCACAAAGGGACAAATGAGAAGTTACATTCTAAGTTTTTAAACAGTTGAGATTTCACAAGGTAAATGCATGAATTATGATCTATCTTTTTCACATTCTCAAGTTCATACTTTCAAAAAGATAATATTAAGGGAAAAGGAAAAAGAAAAACATTTTAATTAACTATGTACAAATGTGGTTCTCACCCCACACTTTTGAACGAAGGCGTGCTTCACAGCAAGGCTTAGTTCAAAAGTCATGCAAGCAAATATATACAGGTAAGGTGAGAATGAAAAAACTAAATGACAGAAATTAAATGACTGAAAGTAAGATAGGTGTCGGGTTACCTCCCGACCAGTGCATTTGTTTAACGTCGTTAGCTCGACAGTACCTCATTCCCGGATCATAAGGTTGGGTCCCATGGGCGTGTGAGGTCGAATTTCTTCTCGGCTGCCCTTTTGCTCCGAGAGGGTGAGGCTTCATTGACCATAGCTGCTGGTCCAATGAGTCGTGCTTGCTTGTTACTCCTTCCGGGTTTCCATTCTTTCGGCCCATGTCTTTGCCGCTTCTTCATGTTTGAATAGTTGGCACCTTTGCGAGTTTGGAAGTTTGGTTTTGTGCCATTAAATGTAGGCGACATTAAGCATGCGCCCCTGCCAAGCTTCTTTTTTGTGGCAGCGGAGATGGGTTGTCTTGGAACAAGTGAGTTTTCAGGCGGCTTTTCTTGGCTCATGACGAGTGGGTGCTCCATCTTTGGCTCTTCTGGCTCATGTTTTTCCTCCAACTCCCCTTGCACCTCATCATCATTGATTTCATGATCTTTGGTGGCTATGATCTGCATAAAACATGAAGGGTTAAGTTGAGGTTTCTTGGCCATGAAGACCGGTTCTTTCTCGACCAGCCCGTCCGTGAGGACCGGGTCTATTTCGGGCAGCTCGGGCGCTTCGGCCATGAGGACTGGGCTCGTCTTGGGTGGCTCGGGTTTGAGGTGTGGGACTAGCGTGATTTCCTGGGGCAGATTGGTGATGAGGACTGGGACTGAATCGGGCAGTTTTTCTTCTAACTCCCAGGGGTAATCTGAGTGGAGCTCTTCTTCAGGCAACCATGGGTCCTCATCCTCGTCATTTATATGGTCTCCGGGGGCAATCACACTGAGGTCTGGGTCTGATTTGGGCAGCTCGGCAGTTAGGTCCGGGTATGTCTCGGGCAACTCGTCAGTTAGGACCGGAACTTTCTCGAACAGATTGGAAATGTGTACCGGGCCAGCCTTGGACAGTTCGGCAGTGAAGTCCGTTGTAAGCTCTTCCTCGATGACTCTTGGTTTGAGCATCTCATTGACCAGATATGCCGTTTCTTTTTTAGCCGCCTCAACTATTGCCCATGATTTCTTGGTTTCGGCCTGGTTTTGGTGCATCGAGGCATTCAATTGCTGTATGTCTGCGGCCAATTGCTGGGTGCTAGCTGCCAGCTCGTTTGCTGCCGCCCATAATTCAGTTTTGGCCCTGATTTGGTGCATCGTGTTGTCCAGTTCTTCGCGCCGCATGGCCTGATCTTGTCTTGGTCTTGACCTCGCGGCCAAATCATCTATTAAGTTCCAAAGATCATCTATGTCTAAGTTGTTCACCGAGCCTCCCGCTGCATCATTTGCCAATTCCACTCTTGTGGCATCATCCCATTGAGAAACCTTTGAAGAAGATCGTGGTTGGTGAATCCATGGTGCGGGCAGCTCGTCACAATGGAGTCAAAGTACGCCAAGTACTCGTCCAAAGTTTCGTCCCGGGATTGCTCTATGTTGTTGATCTTCTCGCGGACTTCAAGTTCGAAAGGTGGTGGGGAAAACTCCTCATTGTTCCAAGGCTCGCATCCATAGTAGAAAGACTTTGTGAACTGCATGACAGAACTAAAACAAAAGAAAAACAAATAGAACAACTAGTCCGATTTCACAACTAGATTTTTTTTGGCTGTTTTCATATATTGTGGCACGTTACATGATTTTTCCTGTTGAACGCTGACATTTTGCCATGTTCTTCCCTTTCACATGCTAATTGTTGCTTGAGACATGATTTATGATATATATTTTGCTCGCATCAATTATCCTATCTTCTTTTTGGCATTTCCTGTTTTTGCCTACCCTTCATTACCGATGCTAATCTTTAACTCGTGCAGCCTTATGTTTGGTTTTCTCTATTTCTATCAGCTTGCAAGTCGCGTTCCACTCCTCGAGCATCGTTAATCTCCACGACAATCACGCCATCACACACGAGGGAAGTTCCTATGCACCCTTGCCTTTCTTTTATTTCTTCGCTTAGGGACTAAGCTCATTTTTAAGTGTGGAGTGGGTAGCACATAGTCACATACATCACACATCACATGTCACACATTCACTCTTGCATATGCTCAACTGTCTATGTACTGCGATTGAAATCTTCGTTTTCTATGATACTCCTTGACTGATTGACATTCTTTTGGATTCGAAGTCTAGGACTTGAAATAGTGAAAATCGCGTGTGTATTCTCTTGAGTCAGTATCATTGCTAGCCTTTGACTATCACATGTTTTACGTATTCCTTGAAGCGTGTTTGAGACTTGAAATTAGTAGGCACCGGTTCAAAACTTCTAAAAACTTAAATATGCATCTCTTTTTCTAGGTGACCTTAGTACTAGTATGTGTTCCCATAGACTTGTTGTGATTTGCATGCACCCGCCTTCATTCATACGCTATGTCAAGTGTTAAGTGTGGAGTTAGACAATTGGCCTTCAAGTTTTCCCTCAAGAACAATGTTCTTAATTTTCAAAGCTGGGTGAAAAATTGGCCCCAAGCATAGTTGTTTTTGAAAGAAAACCTGTTTCGAAATTATAAAAAAAACTTGACCTTGTGTTCTGCGAGAGCAGAAAAATACCAAGGACCTGGTGAGAAAAGTCACCCCTTGTGTATGGAAAACACTTTTGAAACAATTTCTGCCCCCTTTTGCTTGATGTAGTGTAATTCCATATTCTCATTGCGTGCAAATCATAACGTGTCTTGCGAATTCATGTACTAGGAACTAAGGGACGACCCCCGTGCTTGCACTAAAATTTTGATGCAGATTTTTGTACTATTTTTTCAGAAAATCCTTAAGCCGAGCTCCTCTTCTCTTACGGGTCATTGCCTAGTCCTTGACACTTGAGAACGAGCTTTGCGCCAAGAGCCCGTGGACTATCCCTAGATAGCATAGGTGAATGGCGAGCATGTTTTGTGTAAACTATTCATGTTCTTATTGCATTGTTATGGAACTATTTAGAACATGTGATTAGTCGTTTGCTAGCCGTGTGTACTGACCGTTTGAATGCATAACCTGGTTAATCTATGATTGTCTGAAACCTTAGATGAAGATGTTTGACTTGAAGTCGAGGTAACACGATGAATCCGAGGTCTGACATGACTTTACTATGACACGTTGAGCATCATTCATGCATACCCGTTAGTTAGTAGTACAGGGATTTGTAGGTAGTCCCATTCCTGAAAACCTTCACGAGACTATACTCATCCTACTAGGGCAGCCTAGAGGTTTAAAGGCTTGATGCATAGGCTAAATGCATTTGTGTCCTCTACGACAGTGAGTTATGTTTACTTTGTTCTTATTTTTTCTTTAGCTAGTATTGATCACATGTCACTTGAGTGGGTAGCTTTAGAACACATGGTTGTTGAGCATTATATTCACTCGTGCATCTATTCTGCTATTTGTTTGGCAATTGTTCGGGACGAACAAATCCTAAGTGTGGAGTGTTTTGATCAGTCGATATTCTGACTGATTATTCACTGCATTCGATGAAGGATAACACTTGTTCTCCGGGCAATTTGTCCCTATTTTATGTATTTTCCATCTGTTTCAGGTAAAATTGGTTTATCATCACTCCGTGGACGCAAAGTGCCGAAACAACGGGAAATAGCATCGAAAATGGCCTAAAGAGAGCTCTACACCAGCAGTAGGCCGTGACATCTCATTAGTGTCACGGGTGTCACGGTAGGCTTTTTCCTCAGAGAGATCCGAGTGACATCCAGGCATGCCGTGACATCCTCCGAATGTCATGGGTGTCACGGCACCCTTTCAGCTCAGTGAGTTTTGGCCTAGCCGTGACATGTCGTGACATGTCCGAATGTCACGGGTGCCACGGCCCCTAATTGACTCAGTGACTTCTGCCTTGGCCGTGACATGTCCGAATGTCACGGGTGTCACGGCACTTCGGAAAACAGAATTTTTGGACAGATTTCCTAATCCGTTTTTGGCAAGTTCTGATCTTTTTGGCAATCACTCGATTTTTGGGCTATAAAAGGGCAACAACTAGTGTGTTCTAAGTGTGCTTATTCGGAGAGAAAAAAACCCTAACTTGGGAGAGAAGACAAAGCTTTCATCGTGAGGATCATCGAGCTTCAATCGTTTACGGTTTACTCGTTTCTTTCCTTCATTATACACTGTTTTTGGTTTAAACACCATGAATAGTGAGTAGTCCTCTTATTCTGGGATCCTACGGATCCCGTGCTATGTAACCCTAACTCTCATGTGATCAATTAAAGTTGTTATTTATGCGATTCGATTATTCAATTTCATTGTGTACTTAATATTATCGTTCTATGCAAGTATTTACATCAAAGGGTATGTTTGCATTGCTAGAACGTATTTAGGTTATATGCCGAAAGGTTGATGGGCCTTAGGGATTAACCGGATTGCATGAAATTGATGTTAGGTCATGTTTACATGAACTGATAGGAAAACCTTTAGTTTAATACATCGAAATCGTTGATATTCCGTGGATGGGCGGCGTTCAACGATTGAGATTAATCTAGACAATGATCCGTGGATGGGCGGCTTGTCTAGTGTTATTGCGGTTATATTCCATATTCGATACCATGAATAATTAACGTGTCATGATTGCATGATTAGTGGGGGTTAGCACGGGTGAAGTATGGATTCTGAAATTCTTTCTCTGATAAAAACACAACCTTTTACTTTCTGCACATTTAATTTCTGCTGCTTTTGACATCACAAAACCTTTTGTTAATCGGAATAGCTAAATAGGTCACACCGTTTAATATTGACATGCACTGCTCCTAGGATCGACCCTTGGCTTACCAAGGTTTACAAATTTTGTTTGACTGCAATTGAACCCCTAAAACTCATAACTTGACACTATAAAGGGCTAAAAATACGCGTGTCATTACACTTATGCTAGCAAATCAATTCCATAAACATGGCATAGTAATATGACACAAAACACAGAAATCAGTCTAGGTCTCAAGTCAGAACATCACAATTTCGAGTTCTAGCCTACACATAGTAGTTTAGCTACTCATCGTAAAGGAATACATCATCAAGTTTTTGAATGAGATGAAATGAAAATATTGATGACGAACTCTCCACCAAGCTGCAGCTCAACTCCAACACTTCAATCCAGCCACGAATCCACGCTCAAGCTTCTGTAATTGGAACCCTACTCCGAGAGTTCTCTTCTCGAATCCTCTACTCTGAATATGTCTCAAATCCACACCAAAAACGTACCACACTCTTTCGTCTCTTCTACTGCCGAAGTTCGCTCAGCCAACCCCACTTTTCTTCCACGGCCAAAGATTGATTCACTTCTCTTCTATTTTCTCTTTTATCTTCTCCCAATTGAGAGCTAGCCTCCTCAAATTCTCCTTCTTCTTCCCCGAGAAAATGTCTCTTTGAATTATGCTGTTTTTCTTCCCGAGATTACAAATCCGAAATTAGTACATTCGACTGCCAGCTGGACCCGCGGACGTCTCTTGATTTAACTGCCGCGGAGGTCTGAATAATTATCGAAACTCTTCAGACGTGGGCGCTTTTATTCTTCAGACGTAAGTGCTTTTTGCATTCGCACAGTTCAGACCCGTGGCATGAAAATCTCGTGCGTTCGCACAGTTCTATGCGCTCGCATGAACATCTCGTGCGTTCGCACAGTTCAGACTTCAAGCACTTCGGACTTCATTTCTTCGACGCAAAACATCTTCTAACAGACTGCCTTTAGCCGATATTCCTTCCATGGTCTCCGAATGCACCTGAGAACGAAAACTACACACAAGTAGTGAAATAATATACAGGCAACCACTAAGAGACGGGGCTTTAACACATAAAATAGTCGTACAACTACGACTTATCAAATTTCCAGTGGGGAAATATCAACCGGCCGTCGCTCCTCCTCCTCCTCTACTCAAGATCACTCGTGTATATGTTTCTCCAAAAGCGATACCTGATCTGGACACCCTAGCACTCTATTTATATGCTTCGGTAGTTCCCAAATCAGTCCTAGATAATCTGTCAAATATTTTAGGAGATGTTCCTAAATATTTGCTATATATCTTTTGTCCAATCTTTAACGATTTCTTCCACGACAAGGCAGGTCGAATATCCTAAACCGATCTCCAACTAATATGTGGATATTCTTTTGAATATCTGATCTTCTATTTTCTCGTTGGTCGACTCCAACCGATCAGATCTTCGATCTTTGGAAACTTCCAGATTTGGAAACTTTCGTGCTTCTGTTTGATGTTGTACTTGAGTTCAAATCATCGGTTGAACATCTCTTGACCTTCTGCTTGAACTCTCTAAAAACATTTTACCAAAACCATGTCATTCGTGGGAACATCAATCTCCCCCTTGGCAATTTTGGCAAAACCAGATCTTCTAGTTCTTATCTATCTAGACTTTAGAGGTAATTGAAGGAAACACACATCCACCTCAAATTACTCCCCCTTTTTGCTACAAAACTGGCAAGGAGGGCTCAGAAATAGTTTAAACAGAAAAAAATTGTACCAAAACCAGTACAAAAAATAGTAACAGGTTCAAAGTTGTGTAGCATGGACCTTCACATAGAGGAGTCTTCATTGGAGTCACCAGCCTCTTCATCATATGTTTCACCTCGTCATCGCTGGGATATCTCAGCGCACGTACCAAGCTGTTGATTCATTTCTTTTGCTCCTGTTGCACCTCCAGATGATCTCTAGCTCCTTTAGCAATCTTCCTCTTTCAGCACGCGTCATCTTCTCACCAGCAGTAGTTCTCCTCATCGAAGACTCGGGGACATCTTTCCTCTTCAGCCTGGGATCCTGTAGGTCATTCACATGGTGACCTTTGAACAGTTTATGATCAACAGCTAGCTTTTGCGGGGCTTTCGAGAGACTGTCCTGGGACGTCTTTAGCTCTGGATGTTAGAATAATTTCATACCCAAAGATCGTAATACCCCAATCTCATGTTAATCAAGCACATAGAAATTACAAAAGAAGACAAACCTCCGTCGGTGACTCTGATCTCTTCTGGCTGTCACCGGTACTGGATCTTCCAGCCTTTCCGCACAACCCTTTACCAGTAAGATTTCGAGAGAAGAATGTCACTGAGGTTAGGTGCGTAAGACCGGGGACCACTACCTATATATAGTGTTGTACATAACTGCTATATTTCCGATAATTACAAATCCTTCCCCTCAAAAGAAGTGTAATTTTCAAACTGGTATCTACACATATTATAATTCCATGATCATAACTTTATTTATACTCTAAAGTCACTTATATACTAGATCACTTTAATATATGACTTATAAATTATGATAGCATACACATCATATTATATTTGCATTATGATCCCAATATTAGATTATATAAAATAATCTAACAATCTCCCACTGGATCATACATGTCAATTCAATTAGATGTGTAACCTTATGAGCTCAAAATTTGCTATCATATAGAGTATACCCAAAACAATCTCGTCCATCAATTATACTAACATAGGATCAAGCCAGCACTCGTAGCATTAATCGTTACGGGACCGAACTTGTCACGTATATTTGTACAACCAAATGACACAGATCAATCATGGATGTGTAGCATGGAAATTACATGAACTGTGATCTACACATGTCTATTTACAACTGGTCACCTTTACTTTACGGAGATCAATCGTTAAACCAAAATACAACAGAGTGCAATGTACACTTTATTTCTGCAGAACTTAAATGTATAGGATCCATATACAACATAGACCAAAATATAGTCACAACACAAAACTCCCACTAAATCAGGACATTCTCAAATTTGATTACACCCATATAAGTAGTACGCTAGTGAAAGACCTTGGATGCTAATCATGGAGTTTTGTCTCAAAGTGCTCTATGGAAATATGACCACTCTGTACTTTATTGGAATATACTATCTCCTTATTGTCACAATATCCTTAATGGTCTTTCAATACTTTCTATAAAGGCAGTCTTGTGACAAAATTTTGTAGTCATATTCCCTAATTAGATGCCTCACAACATGACGTGGATCTCTCACCAAATAGGCATCCTCTGAAATCGCAATCGTAATACATAATGATCTCCTGCCGATCCGATTTCCTGTATGCGAGCATGTAGTCTCATGTTCTCTTTAAGAACCCAACAATTTTCTTGACTGCTACCCAATGATCCACCCATGGGTTGCTTATATGTCTGCCAGACATACCAACAATGTACGCAATAACCAAATTCGTACATACCTTAGTATATAAAAAAATCTCTACATAGCCGAAGCGTAAGAGATTTTTCTTCATTCCTGAATTTCTAGAGTATTTTCAAGGTATTAACTGAGACTAAATTGTCTCCTTTAGCGATCGGGGGTGTGAGAACTTAAACCTTACTCCCACTGAACTTGTGATACATACATTCATCCATCAAGATTGTCTCAAAATCATATAAGGCTAGCACTTGATGTAACTTAAAGTACCACCGACGAGACTCTTTCATAAATCCATTATGGGATTCCTTATTTATACATTTAAGAGGTTGTTGAGTTTGTACTTCAGAAATAGTGTTCTGATTCTCCGTCTGGGTAGAACAATAGTTCTAACATGAATTCTCCCCCCAAACTCAATATCCTCAAAATGTTACAATTCTCGTCCAAAAAAAAATTAACTTAATGATGGGATCGCTCAACTTAGTTGGTACCTTATTAAGGATATATATAAGCTGCTGTCTTTAGTGCTTCATCTAGAGTCCTTCTGGTAAGTTGAAATGACTAATTATAGTCCTTACCAAGTCCTTAAGAGTTTAATTTTACACTCTTCTAGGTGTCTAGCAAATAGTCACAGAACGTTGTTCACCTGATTGGTCACATCTATTGTGATTTCAATACCACAATGAGATACAACACCCTTTATTCTTTAGTTGAGTCGTCTCTCAACTTTAGCCTTAAATTATTTGAACACGTTCAATGACTCAAGCCACATGTCTCATGTAGGGATTTATTACATGATGGAACAAATTCCAACATATACAGATTATTATAAACACTATGCATATTGGTCCCTAAAAAAATTGGAGTTTAATAGATGAACTAAATTTACTATTACCAAATGAACAAAAATAACCGAATTTGCTCAATATGGAAATATAAATTAAGTGTCGCCTGATCGACGATAAGCGAATGTCTATTAAATCCAAACAAAAATGACCAAATGCTAATAATCTGAAATTCATCATTGCCTCATCTACCGCATGACCCTCTCCCAAATAGATGCATCTTTCAGCGTCAATGTGTCATCGGCAGCTCAAGCAATCCCCTTTTAACCCGCCAAGCGATATACTTAGCCCACTTGGGACATTTCTTCTTGACATGTCCACTTTCCTCACAGAAAAGACATTTAACATGAGTATTGAAAAAACTGGAGCCTTAGAATTAGCAGCTTTATCATGCTTAAGCATCTCCTCTTCTTCCACAGAAAACGAAATGACCTCATTAAGAGTTCACTTCTCCCTCTGACAGTTATAGGAAATCCTAAAGTGAGTGTACTCCGAAGGAAGAGAGATTAACACCAAATGCACGAGTAGGTTCTCAGATAACTCGAGCTTTAAGGCCTTTAGTTTTGAAACAAGTTGAGATATTTCCATAATATGCTCCCTGACATTACCCTTGCCGGAGTACTTCATTAAAATCAAGTTTGCTAAAAGCTCACTTGTTTTCGCCTTATCATTTTCAACAAAAATGCTTTTCGAATTCCGCAAGGTAATCTTTGGCACTGGAAATCTCATCAGGTACTATACCCCTGAAAACCTCTGGAATGCCGCGATGAATGATCATCAAACTCAGCCTGTTCGAACGCTCCCACGTTCCCTTATAGACCTGACCGGGTTCACTACTACTAGCAGTGATAGCATCCGGCTTAGGCTCCCTTAATGCCAAGTCAAGATCCATGCAGCCTAAGAGAATCGTAATATTCTCTTTCCAGTCCTTAAAGTTTGTCTCATTTAGCATGAGAATATTATTGAGGGTGGCAGCAACTGAAGTGGCAGACATGTAAGCTGAAAGAGAACAAGACATAAGTCATCTTTTCATGCTCACATAATGCATAAATGAATATGACATATCAAGATACCCATCACAACATTAACAGCAAATCTTGGGATAGTACTGCTAACTGTAAGTGGTACTCTTGTTGTAGTAATCAAACATTGATGATAAACGGTGTCAAATAAATAGCCATCTTGGGATGTACTAATTATTTACACAAAGTTCATCCTGACAATCATCACATGTCATTACCACAGATATGTATGTAATTACAGTAGATAATAATTTTCCTTGGGGCCAACTAATTATCCATGTAAATTACATACATATTCCTATCCAACACTCGTCATGTAATAACCTACACATAAGAGGTCACTTTTGTGACAATTATGCTTCAATTAATACAGTCTAAGTGTGGCCAAAAAATAAACCATATGTCATATATGTATGTACACCTTTAGTTTTGAGTAATACACTCCAATTTAATTAAATCAAAATAGATTTAATTAATTAAGTGTTACTGAACCAAAGATTGAATTGGACCACATAATCAAACTGGTCAAATTCATTTAATTGAACCACAGACCAAACTGGCTCAAAATACTTTACTTGAACTTGATTCAATTGGACCGAGTAACTAAGAAAATGGACCACATTGAATTAGTTCACATATAGAACCAAAATCAAATCAGTTCTTATTAAATAAACCAGATCGAAACGTTAAACGACCAAAATCGGTTCATTCCTTATTAAACCGCAATCGATTCGTTTCGAACTGAACCACAACTTCATCTGAACTGGACCAATCTGTTCATTTCAACAATAACAAAAATTGAAGTCCACATGAATCGAATCAAACTGTTTCTAGTTGGATCATCCTGAATTAAACCAAAATATGAATTGAGCCGCATTATCACATTTGCTCAAAGCACTTTAATTGAATCAAATTCAATTGGACCAAATAACCAAACTGGGCCACATTGAACTGATTCTCATAGTGAAGCGGATCCAAATTAGATTCCAACTGAACCATATTGATTCAATCTGAACTTAATCGCAACTGGTTCAATCCTAACTGAACCAAAATTTAATTTGAACTGCATAATTGAACCAGTCCAAATCACTTTAATTGAGTCAGAAGCAATTGGACCAAATTACAAAACTGGACCACATTGAACCAAAAATTCCTGTATTTGGACCAAACCAAATCAATTCCATAATAAACCACACTGATTTGATCCCAATTGAACCGTACCGGTTCAATCTTTTGGATTTTATGATATGTACAATATAAACATAAAAGCCCAAAATTAGAAAAAAAAACCCAAAAGCCCAAACGTATTAGGGTTTCACCATATTTTGTTTTCCTGCCGCCTCAAAACAGGAAAAGAATGATTAGTTTTTAAAAAAATTAATCAAATTAAGTTAAATGTATTTACATTGCATTGACGCTCCATTAAGCCATTGACTCTCCATCAGGTTCCAGTAACGTAAGTAAATAAAGGACGAAGCAAATATCGGGCATAATTAAACGCATTAACTCAGCAGTAATCGCAGCAGTCCAGTAACGCATCAATCCCAGTCTGACTCTAACTTTCCGCATCATCGACTTCATCGCAACAAGATCGAAATCCGGCATGAAATCCAACGAGTATCAACCAGGCAGCGGGGCGAGTATCAGCGCATGAAATCAGATCTGATTCACAGAGGAATCAGCGCATCGACCCCTGAGTTGAATGAATCACTGTCCGAGCCAAAAAAAAATTGTAGAACAGCCCCTCGCTGGCCGATATCTGGCGAGAAGGAGCAGTTGCGAAGCGGTTGCCGGCGAATGGCGATCAATTCAATTGTAATTTTCCCCAACGCAGCGGATGAAACTCAGGGGAAAGAATAAGCATATATGTTTATTCAATTGTTGTAGTAAACATATCAAATTCATGATCAGATTAACATAACAGTGGGTGTGTCTGATACCAATTGTTAGAATAATTTCATACTCAAAGATCGTAATACCCTCAATCTCATGTTAATCAAGCACATAGAAATTACAAAAGAAGACAAACCTCCGTTGGTGACTCTGATCTCTTCTGGCTGTCACCGGTACTGGATCTTCCAACCTTTCCGCACAACCCTTTACCAGTAAGATTTCGAGAGAAGAATGTCACTGAGGTTAGGTGCGTAAGACCGGGGACTACTACCTATATATAGTGTTGTACATAACTGTTATATTTCCGATAATTACAAATCTTTCCCCTCAAAAGAAGTGTAATTATCAAACTGGTATCTACACATATTATAATTCCATGATCATAACTTTATTTATACTCTAAAGTCACTTATCTACTAGATCACTTTAATATATGACTTATAAATTATGATAGCATACACATCATATTATATTTGCATTATGATCTCAATATTAGATTATATAAAATAATCTAACACTGGATTCTTCTAGATGATGATCATCTATGAGCTCATAGATGAGAGATGGAAATCCAATCTGGTGCATAGATCTGCTAGGGGTGGCATGTTTGGCAATCTGCTGGAACATTAGTCTGCCTAAGTTAAACTGCATTCTGTTCCCAATTTGGTATAGCAGCTGGGCCATAACCTTGCTGACTGAGGTTCGATGAGACTTCGGTTTCCAGTTGACAATGGCAATGAAGAACAACATGGAGTAGAATGTGGTCAGGTCTGCGACAGGGATGGCGTTGTCTCCCCAGAAATGGTAAGAGCTAGCAGTAATGCAGTTGGCCATCTTGTCGAAATCGGTCTCCTCCTCGTCCACAACTGGGTCATTCATGGCATAATATATGTTGATGATCTCTGGATCAACCTCGACCCTCTTCCCTCGTACATAGACCACTCCATAGTCCTTGTCCCCAATAATGCCAACCTGTTTCGGCAAATTTATGATAGCCTCGCGAACCAGCTGCTCGTTAAATGGCTTGCTTTTTGTCAGTGTCAAAAACAGATCTGTCTCTCTTAGCAAGTGCAAGACCTCCTTTCCCTTGTAGCATTTTTCGTCAATGATCCTTTCAGGAATGAATTTGCGCTTTTGGACTGCCTTCCACTTAGCAGCAGCATCCTTACTTGCAATCCATACACCACCTTTAGTGATGCCAGCCGGAATAGCACTTAAAACAGGAGATGGACTACCTCGCTTTCTCTTCTTGGAAGCAATGACTCCCCCTTCATCTGAGCATCGTCCATCCAAATTACTGGGAATCTTGGGTGAGGATTCCTGAATCATCACTTTTTACTTTGGTTTCTTCTTTTTCTGCTCTCTTGAGCTCTGAGAAAAGAATTGAGTCATGTGCATCTTTATGTGGTTTGTCTGTTTTAGGCTCTGTCTGATCTGCATCTTTCATCTCCACGTCTTGGTTTTCTGGAAACTCCACTCCCTCGTGAGCCTCTTCTTCTTCAGCTACAACCTTCTCCGTTTCTGTCTTCTTTTCAGACTCCATATCTTCTTGATCAGCTGGTCCTTCCTTCTGTAGTTCTTGGACCACTTCATCAATCTCCTTGTACATGTCATAAAGTTTGTCATCCTTCTTAGATGGATATGATTCATCTGACCCATCACCCTCTAGCTGTTCCGGCTTCTGGTCAACATGTTGCATTGGATTATCTTCAACACCAGTTGCTTTAGCTTCTGCAACTGCCTCGCCTGTCTTCTTCACTTACCCTTCATCAGAGTCTTCTTCGAGTATCAACGTTCTCTTGCTTGTACTTTCCACAAGCCTCTCAGCCTCTGAGTCTGACATAGCAATTTTCCTCCCCCTTACAGCACTAATTCGTGCAACAGATTTCCTGGGAGTTCTGTTCCTACGATGCACGACTTTCATGCGGATCCCCGTTTTCTTTAGCACTAACCAGTGATGCAGCATGGCATTCAACAGTTTCTTCTTATCAGAAACCCCAATCTCAGTCCTACTGACTTCACCTTCTTTCACAAGCTCAGGCACACTACTTTCAACAGCATGTGGTTCAACTACAGATGCATCCACTACTTTTCCCTCTTATCATCACCCTTATCCTCCACATTCATCACATTCATAGGCACATACAAAGAAATCTGAGGTTTGGGACTAGGGATTACCTGTTATAATGTTGGTTCAGCCATCGGCTGGATTTCCTCAGTCGATTGCTTGCGTGCTTCAGTTTGATTGGGGCTCGCCTTTGAATTCTTTGAGGAGGCATCCTTCTGTTTTGATAAAGCCGCCTCCTTACCCTTCTCTTCATCTCCGATCTTAGGGTTAATTGGGATTGCTGCTTCTGCCGCCTTTGAATCTACGACTTTCTTTGATGACTCATTCTCTGTTGGTTTCAACTTCTTCTCCTTCATCACTTTCGATATTTTGGCAATCTTTGGCTTCTCCGTCGGAACTCCTGTAGAGACTCCCTCGGATGCAGCTTTGACGACTTTCTTTTGTTCTGGAGAGGTCTTGACAACGTTCTTGGCGTTCTTACTAGTGTTCACCATTGCTGCCAATTTACTGTTACTTGGAGAGAGCTTGAGACAATCTAAGGTATCAGAATCGTCGGCGAGAGAGTGAGCAAGTGAGGCAATAATTTAATTTTGAAATACGTAGAACTCTTCAACTTCCCTAAAACTGACTTGAGTATATTGCTTGAGATATCGGTCCAATCACCTCTTTCTTCTCAACGACTCAAAAATATCTGCGTAATATTTTGAATATAATATCATCTTTAAGTCACGCACGATCTGTTCCAGCTTTCTTCTTTAATGGGCCGGTCCAACTTTTTTACATGAGTTCTGCTTTTGACTGACCACTGCCTGGAACAGTTAGTTGTTGACAACATATAGACCCAGAGAGGATCTAAGTGTCTCAAATTGAGTAGCATCAAGCGGCTTGGTGAAGATATCAGCGAGTTGCGTGTCTGTTGTCACACGCTTCAGCGTAATGACCTTTTGTTCTACCAGCTCTCTGATGAAGTGGTTTCTAATGTCTATGTGCTTCGTCCTGGAGTGCTGTACTGGGTTTTTGGATATGCTGATAGCACTCATGTTGTCACGGTACAAGATCATCTCTTCTTGTTCCACTCCGTATTCAGACAGCATTTGCTTCATCCATAGCAACTGATTGCAGCAACTCCCTGTAGCAATATACTCTGCTTCGGCCGTAGAGAGAGATGCTATTTTGCTTTTTACTGAACCAAGAAACCAAATTGTTGCCAAAGAAGAAGCAACCTCCAGAAGTACTCTTTCGGTCTTAACCAGTTCCTGCCCAGTCCGCGTCATAATATCCAACTAGAAATGGGTTGGTGTCCTTGGTGTACCAGATGCATATTCAGTAGTTCCACAGATGTACTTGATGATTCTTTTTACCTGCAGCAGATGACTCTCTTTCGGATTTGTCTGGTATCTTGCACCCACTACTACAACATAAGCAATATCCGGTCTGCTAACTGTTAGATATAGGAGACTCCCAATCATGCTCCTGTACAGCGTCTGGTCACTTTTTGCTCCAGCATTATCTTTTGTGATCTTCAAGTGACTAGCAGCAGGGGTCCTCTTGTGACTTGCCTTTTAAAGATCAAACTTTTTGATCAAATTCTTGGCGTACTTGCTTTGTGAGATAAAGATGCCAGCATTAGAGGTGGCAAAATGGACGGATGGATGGATTCATGGATGGATGGATTAAACGGTTCGCGGATTAAATGGATTTAATCCGTTAAGTTCCATTAGTGTTAATGGATTAAACTGATGGATCACTAACGGTTGGCGGATTAGCAGATGAATCCATTTGATCCATTTAATCCATTTGATCCGTTTCATCCATTACATCCATTTAACCCTTTTAATCCATTTCGTGCATTTACTCATTTAATCCATTTATTTTAAATGTGTATCTAAACTTTTATGACTGGTAGGATGTATAAAGATCATTGCTGAAACTAAAAATTTTAAATTGAGTTATTTCTAAACACACAAGATCAAATTGTCGTATTTTTCTAAATAATTTTAATTCAATTTAGACTTTTGCTGCTTTAAAACAGTGCTGGGAGCAAATAAATAATCCGATGGAAGCAAGCTACATATCGTTGCGTAGATAACTCAAAGCTCTACAACTCTCTAGTTTGCACCGAAAGCAGAAGGGGTAATTTAGAAGGTCGAAACACGAGCCAAATTCAGACAGAAGTATGTATCGCTACGAATTCTGCAGTTGCGCCAACTTTGGCTCGTGTTTCAACCTTTTAAACGACCTTTTCTGCTCTCTATGTAAACTAGAGAGTTGTAAAGCTTTGAGTTAGCTACGCAACGACGTATACCTTGTCTCGATCTGATCTTTCCTTTGTTTTCAGCACTCATTTGAAACATCAAAGGTCTAATCTGCGGTTAACGGTAATATTACAATAATATTATTATTACATACGTATTTTAATAATTTAAATAAAAAGATAAAATATAAAATCTGTTTGATGGATTAATGATAAATATTTTTGATGGATTAATAATTGCTTAATGGATTAATGAATGCTTAATGGATTAATGGATTAAACCGTTTAATCCGTTTACTAATGGATTGTTAATGGATTTGGATTGATTCAATCCATTAACTAAATGGATGGATAACGGATGGATTTTCATGGATGGATAATGGACGGATAATGGATAAATTTGACACCTCTAGCCGGCATCCTTCTGTTTCACCTGGAGTCCAAGGAAGTAGTTCATCTCTCCAACCATGCTCATCTTGAACTCCTTTTGCATCTGTTCCACAAACTGGTGCACCAGCTTCTGTATACTGGATCCAAACACTATATCGTCGACGTAGATTTGTGCGATAATAAAATCTGACCTTGTGTGCTTGACGAATAGAGTCTTATCTACTCCCCCTCGCACATAGCCATGGTCGACGAGGAACACCGTGAGACGCTCGTACTAAGCTCTGGGCACTTGTGTGACGCCATACAGGGCCTTCTTCAGACGATACACCTGAGTCGGATGATGTGGGTCTTCAAATCCCTTAGGTTGAGCAACATATACTTCTTCATTCAGAAAGTCATTCAGAAACGCACTTTTCACGTCCATCTGGAACAGGCGGAACTTCAGATGACAGGCCAGTGCAAGGAGCATGCGAATGGCTTCAAGACGTGCGACGGGGGCGAATGTTTCATCGAAGTCAATGCCCTCAATCTGAGTATACCCTTGTGCAACCAGTCTGGCCTTGTTTCTCATGATGTTGCCCTTCTCATCAGATTTTTTCTTGAATATCCATTTAGTTCCGATGACATTCACATCTTCAGGTCGCGGAACCAAATCCCACACATCATTCCTGGTAAACTCTTCCAGCTCTTCTTGCATTGCCATAACCCAGTACTCATCAAGCAGCGCTTCCTTGACATTCTTTGGTTCTATGGTGGATAGAAAACATGAGCAGGTAGCCAACTCTCAGTAATTGATCTCCTTGCCTCGAGTCTTCATTCCTTCAGACGGTTCACCAATAACTTCAGTAATTGGATGATTCTTGGCAATCCGTCTAGATGGCTGTAGAGCTACTATAGTGTCTCATGCTCCAGTGGGTGTGCTGGTGTCTTCGTCCTCATCAGAGGTACAGTCTGAGGCATTATTGTCCTCAGCTGGTACTCCCCCTGGACAGGCATCTCCAGTAGTCTGAGACAGAGACAGTGTTGTAAACACTGTTCCACCACTAACATCATCGTCGTCTGGTACAAGTCTCTCGATAACTTCATCCTTCACCTTAACATTGATCGATTCCATGACAGTCCATGTACGTTTGTTGAACACTCGAACTGCCCGACTGTCAGGAGAGTATCCAAGGAAGATTCCCTCATCACTTTTCGGGTCGAGTTTCTGTCTGTACTCTCTATCATTCAGGATGAAGGACACGCTGCCAAAGATGTGGAAGTATTTCACCATTGGCTTCTTTCCTTTCAATAGCTCATAGCAGGTCATCTCCGTGCCAGTGCGTACTGTAACTCGATTGATAATGTGACATGCTTTATTCATTGCTTCAGACCAGAACATGAGAGGAACCTTCTTGGCATGTAGCATAACTCGGGCCATCTCTAGGATTGTGTGATTCTTGCGTTCCACCACACCATTCTGTTGTGGAGTGACGGGAGATGCAAACTGGTGAGCAACTCCATGTTCAGCACAATAGTTGGCCAGGGTGCTATTCTCAATCTCCTTACCGTGATCACTTCTAATGGCCACCAGGTTTTCTCCTTTGTCCTCCCTTTCTCTCTGAAGTAAGGTCGCGAGTTTAATGAACTGTCGTGCGCCTTCAGACTTGTCACGAAGAAATCTGGTCCAGATGAATCTGGTGTAGTCATTTACACACACCATGATATACTTATTGCCTCCGTAGCTCTCAACCTGCATTGGTCCCATCAAGTCCATGTGTACCAGTTCTAGAGGTCTGCTGGAGCTTATCTGAGATGTCTTCGGGTGTGATGCCTTTTTCTGTTTTCCAATCTGGCATTCACCACACACGACGTCCTGGTCTCCTTTAACTGTGGGCATGCCTGGAATGAGTCCTGCTGAAGATATCTTCTTCAGTGTTTTGAGGTTTAGATGCCCCAATCGCCTGTGTCACAACTCCATCTCATCAATCTGGCTCATCAAGCAGGCAGATGCAGTAGCTGTTCCATCAGTACCTAAAAGATAACGGTTGTTTGCTGATCTGTTTCCTTCCATCAGTGTACCTCCATTCTTATCCAATACTTGGCAAGAGTCATGAGAACATTCAATCCGTCAACCAGGAGAACATTCTCGAGCGCAGGTAGATCCGGAACCTTCAATGTCCCACAGCCGATCACCTGCCCCTTTCCTCCATCTCTAAACGTAATAAACTGACGTTTCTTAACAGGTCTAATATGTATAAGATACTTAGAGTTGCATGTCATATGTGCTGAGCATCCACTGTCGAAATACCAGCGGTCTTTCTTCATGCGACTGGATGAGCTGAAAGCGACCATGCAGACGTCCCCCCTGATCTTTGGTTTCCAGACTTGACAAGTCCGAGGGATGACTCTGGAGTCCATGGCCTTTCGCTCAGCTAGAAAAATTCGGCACTTCGGTTTGATGTGCTCCATCTGGTAGCAGTACCAGTATGTACGAGTGTCTCTTCTCCATTCTGACCCAGGTTTGACTCGGTTAGTCAAGGTCTTCCTCCTATTACCTGGAGTCTGCTCAAGGTTCAGGGCCATCTTCTGTCCAGTCTTCTGAGCCACTACCAGTTCAGCCTTTAGAAATTTTGTCTTTCTCGAACTGCCTTCACCGGTGAAGCCGAGGCCTCTGTGACTGTCTTCTACTCTTTGAGACCTGAGTATGGCATCCAGATCTTTTGAACCATAGTTCAACATCCTTACTGATCTCTTATATTCACCGAGTTCCTTCATAGTGGTCGCATGGCTTCTTCTCTCCATTTCCATTTGAAGTTCCAGTGCTTCCACTTTATTCAAGAGATGAACCTCTTTATGACTGAGGTCTGTATTTTTCTTTCTCAGCTCCACCATGCCTTTGGAGTGTATCTCTTGGTTTTTCTCCATCTCAACTTTCAGGAACGATATAGTGCCTAGGAGTTCCACTTTCTGTGCGAACAGAGATGATCTTTTCTGATTCACGTCGATCATTTGATTCTTTAGAGAGGTGACTTCTTCTTGGAGTTCCACCTTCTGAGTAACCAGAACTTCTACCTTCTGCCATATCTTGTCCTTTTCTTCAGTCAGGCTGGCCACTATTTCTTTGAGTTTTTTGTTCAGTCAATCACCATCAGCCACTTCTCATACAGTTCTTTGTATGTGTCTGCCAAAGTCTCATGAGTAAGTTCCTCATCATCAATATCCGAGGTGTCGTCAACTAGCTGTTCGGACATAGGGCTGGAGTACTTGCTTTCACTTGTTTCACTCCAGTCTTCATTTGTGATGACGAGTGCAACAAAGTTAGTCGTTTCATCATCCTCGTCCTCATCGTCAGACTCACTGTCACTCAGGTTAGCAGCTAGCGCCTTCTTCTTCTTGAGAGTGTTAGCACATTCGGCTTGTATGTGACCATATCCTCTGCATTCTCGACACTGGATTTCTTTGCCCTTTTCGTTGTAGCGCTCCTCCCTGTTATCACTGGTCTTTGCTTTACCTCTCTTCCAGTTTCGGAAGATGGTAGATGATGACTGGCCTAGCTCTGGACCACGTCTGTTGATCTTTCTCACCATTCTGCCAAAGTTTTGCGCCATCATTGCCAGTTGTTCAGTTGAGCAGTCGGACTCATACTTGTGCTCAGACACTTCAGCTTTCAGAGCAATTCCCTTGCCTCCTCTTGGTTGACCATCTTGCAGTTGATTCATCTCGTAAGTTCTCAGTGATCCGATGAGGTCTTCCAGCTTAAGTTTGGAAATATCATGTATTTCTTCAATCGCAGTTACCTTATGGCAAACCGCGGAGGGAGCGATCTCAGGACCTTACTAGCCATTCTTTCTTCTTCAATGAATTTCCTCAGTGCAGAAACCTCGTTGGACAGGTAGAGAACTCTTGCATTGAACTCGGCAATGGTTTCTTTTTCCTTCATCTTCAGGTCCTCGAATTTAGTAGTCTCCATTTGCATTCGAGAGTTTCTAACTTTGTCTGTCCCCTCATAGGCTGTCCTGAGAATATCCCATGCTTCCTTAGCAATTTTACAATTAGCTATCAGCTTGAACACATTCTCGTCCACTCCAGAGAAAATTGCATTCATGGCCTTTGCATTCCCAACAGATGCTTTTTCATCTGCGTCAGTCCATAGTGCTTCGGGTTTAATCACCATTATTCCTTCAGCATTGGCCATCAGGGGCTGGATCCAACCAACAAGAACAGCTCGCCAGGCCTTTTCGTCCAAGGATTTCAGGAAGGCCTTCATCTTGGACTTCCAGTAGCTGTAGTTCGGCCCTTCAAGCCACGGGGGTCGGTATGTGCTCTGCCCTTCCTTCAAACTCATCTTGAAAAGAATCTGGATCCCACTCTGTATGTCGAGTGTCTGCTCTGATAAATATTGAAATACTGTTGTCTTATCCAAGATGAGATCTAGATGGTATTCAAACTACGCTTGAACACTAATCCAACAGAAAGTTGAACGGAATAACGCAGGCACACGAAGTAATACCCAGTTTGGCAAAAGCCTACTCTGGGGGCTTCCCAAGCCCTAAAGGGTAGCAAATCTTTATTGAAAAGTATAGAGCTACAGGTGGTCTTACTCTTACAATCTCCCGAAAGTAAACGCCTAGCCTCTATCACTTCTTCACTCAGATTTGCGATCTCGGCTCCCCCTCGATCCCCTGAGTTCGAGATTCCCTCCCGAACTTGCTCAAACTTCTCCCGAAGCTCGTAGGCCTTCTCCCGAATGCGTATGTTGGTTACCGTGTGTGTCCAGCGGGTTGTTCAGCAAGAATAGTCGGATCAGCACACTGAATAGACTGCTTCAGCGCCGCTGAATTTCCAGTGGGGAAATATCAGCCAGTCGTCGCTCCTCCTCCTCCTCTCGTGTATATGTTTCTCCAAAAGCGATTGACGCGCGTCGTCTGACGCGTCAAATTTATATTTATATTTTCCCTGCAAGAAACTAGTAAAGCGGCAAGTAGGGGTCGAACCCAATGGAGCTGGTGTTGTTGAAGCTGTATCTAAAACAATAAGGAAGGGGGTTTGTGAGCAAGTGTAGTAAAAAGCACAGGAGAAAAATAACGAAGAGAACTCAATCAGAGAAAGCATTCGGCTTAGGGTTTTTCTATTGTGACTCGTTTGTCATCGGCTGCTAATAATCTAATTTCATGTTCCTAAGTGTGGTTACTCCGTTTCAGGTTATAACCTAAGGTACGCCGTTTCAAGCACTACACCACAATCTACTCCGTTTCAGGTTATACACTTCTAGTTCTAGCAAAACCTAATAATCCGTTTCAGGCAATATCAAGTTTAAGTGCTACTACTTGTTCTTACGGTTTAGTCTCAAACAAGCAGTGAAAATAGGGGCTGAATTGTTCGGCTAAGCTTTACCATTGCAAGTATCCACTTAGCTTCACAATTCAGTCCGGGGTAATTTAGCACAAGAACTAGAGGAACATGAAATAGCATTAAGTAAAGAGCCTCAAAACAACGTCACAATATGTATGAAACCCTAAACCGAGTTGAAAGTTTAGCTACACATAATGGAAATTAAACACATAATGAGTAAGAAATTCTCTTCTCTCGTCGAAAGCTTCGTCTTCTCCTCCAAAGCCGTCTAGGTCTTCTTAGAATGAATGATTGGATGATGATTTTATTTGATACTGAAACCCTAGCCCAACCTTCGTATTTATAGCAAAACTATATTCCCAAATCTGGTTTTGGGTTGAATTATCACTTGGGTTTCCAAATCTGATTTTTGGGCTAGAATTATCAACTTTGGAGCTTCTGATGTCATCAAACGGACTGCTGACGTCATCATCTCGTCGACTGGGCGCGTTCGGCAGCAACGTTATCGGCGCGTTCGTAAGCAACATTAGCGTTAACGCTAATGTCTCTTGTGGACGCGATATGCACTTAGTCCCGACTTCGGCTCTTGATTTGACCATCTAAACGACCTCGGATGCTCTCGGTGTGAACTAGAGAGTTGTAGGGAATTGAGTTAGCTGTGCAACGGCATATGACTTGTATTTTTCTAATCAGTGGTTCATTCCCAGAGCTCCGTCGAAGGTCCAAAGGTCTAATCTAAAACTGTGATGTTTTTGGCACAAATGTCATCTTTAATGCGCGTTTCCTCCTAGAGCTTCCAAAACACCTGAAATGCAAAACAACACTAACAAGTAACTTGTTCGCATAATAAAGTGTCGGAATTGGTGGGATTTGTTGACTCGATGAATCGTATAAATACGGCTCATCAGCGATACCTGATCTGGACGCCCTATCACCCTATTTATATGCTTTGGTACTTCCCAAATTAGTCCTAGATAATCTGTCAAATATTTTGGGAGATGTTCCTAAATATTTGCTAGATATCTTTTGTCCAATCTTTAACGATTTCTTCCACGCCAAGGCAGGTCGAATATCCTTAACCGACTTCCAACTAATATGTAGATATTCTTTTTAATATCTGATCTTCTATTTTCTCATTGACCCAATCGATCAGATCTTCGATCTTTGGAAACTTCTAGATTTGGAAACTTCCGTGCTTCTGTTTCACGCCGTACTTTCAATCATCGGTTGAACATCTCTTAACCTTCTGCTTGAACTCTCTGAAGACATTTTGCCAAAATCATGTCAT
Organism: Rhodiola chrysanthemifolia; assembly: GCA_033675395.1. Taxonomy (NCBI): domain Eukaryota; kingdom Viridiplantae; phylum Streptophyta; class Magnoliopsida; order Saxifragales; family Crassulaceae; genus Rhodiola; species Rhodiola chrysanthemifolia. The sequence continues at coordinate 40,504,350 of CM066204.1, forward strand.
TTGTGGGAACATCACAGAGAAAGCTCATCCACTCGTTATTCCCGCAGAACAACTTCTTGAAATTTGTGGAAACAACTTCCCAACGAAAAGTGGTGATGGGACTCTTCCAAATTCTTGATCATGCATCTGACAATGGATCAGAGATCTCTCCTCTATTTCTTTCGGATACTGTCTGCTAAGTTGTTCAATTGAACAAGATAATAGTATTTCATTATTTATCTACATTCAAATCGTTGATATTTTTAGAATTGTTCTACTATTCCTATAACTCATCGTTGTGACTGGTTACTTTAACAAATATTTCCATTAAAGATTAAGGATGCAAGCCAATAGATAAGAAAAAAAGCTTTCTGCAGTCTTACAATGGCGATGGCCTATATCTAAATGGCGTCCCTCTAATTCAAAGAAGAAGAAAAAAGCAGTTGAACTTTTGCAGAATGAAGGTGTAGAGTTTGTCATAAATGGCACTTGCGGACAGTACATGCGCTACAAGTGCAACTTACATTCCAGCGACAGACGGCAGGGATACATCATCCCGAACACAATAATCTACAGATTTTTAGGCCTTGGTACCTACTACGTGGATCCATATGCGAGACATGTGGTGCAATGTGCGCATCATGTACAAGATCGCCAAACTGGCATAAATTAAATGTCGTCTGTTTGTCTAACATATGCATTGTGTATAAATTTAGAACTACTGTGTTAGAGGCACACTGAGTAGCAAGCTTTATTTTCAGTTCAGATGGCCACTAATGTTGAAGTCATTGCTATATTTCCTTTCGTTTTCATCATCTTTTACTGGTTTATCAACAAAAAAAGATCATCGATCGTAGATTGGCCAGTTCTTGGCATGTTGCCAGGATTACTGTCCAACTCATCCCGGATTCATGACTACTTTTGTGATTTACTGATGCAGGTCAAATGCACATTTGAAATCAAAGGACCTTGGTTTTCGAAAATGAACATCATATTGACAAGTGATCCTGAGAACATCCACTACATTTTTAGCAGAAAGTGCACTAACTTCAACAAGGGTGCCGCTTTTAAGGAGATTTTTGATGTTTTGGGAGATGGGATTCTGGCTGCCGAGTCTGATTCATGGAAGATGCAGAGAAAGCTCATCCACTCGTTATTCACGCAGAACAACTTCTTGAAATTTGTGGAAACAAATTCCCAACGAAAAGTGGAGATGGTACTCTTTAAAATTCTTGATCATGCATCTGACAATGGACTAGAAGTCGACATGCAAGATTTGCTTCAAAGGTTCACTTTCGACGTAACATGTACATTTCTTCTCAGCTCAGATTTGAATTCTCTTTCTATGGATCTTCCAGAAATTCCATTTGCAAAAGCCCTTGACGATGCAGAAGAATGTTTGCTTCATCGACACCTTAAGCCCAAAAGTCTATGGAAGTTGCAAAAATGGCTCCATTTTGGCCTAGAAAAGAAGGCAACAAAAGCTATCAAAATAATTGATAGTTTCATCTACCAGCAGGTTTCTTTGAGGCAAGAACAGAAAGTATACCCAAAGGGGAAGTTAAGGAAGAAGGTTTAGATTTAATTTCCAACTTTATGACGGATGAAGTTGCAGCTAAGTGCTAAAGTTTGGAAAAGCCATTAGAGATCTTCTTAAGCCATCGTCTTGTCCGCTGGGAGGGACACTACTGGTACAGCTCTCAGTTGGTTCTTCTGGCTCGTCTCCACGAATCCATCAGTGGAGTTTAAAATAAGAGAAGAGATTCAACACACCTTCCGAATGAAAATAGGAGATACATGGAGGTTCCCTAGTTATCAGAAGCTTAACAAGTTAATTTATCTGCATGCAACTTTGTGTGAGACGCTACGATTGTACCCACCTTTGCCTTTCAATCACAAAGCATCTGTCGAACCAGACATCCTCCCAAGCGGTCACCATCTTAAAAAGGATACTGAAATTAATAGTTTCCATTTATGCCATGGGAAGAAGGGAAGAAATTTGGGGTGCGGACTGTCGCGAGTTTAGGCCTGAAAGATGGATGACTGAAAAACAAGGCATCCTTGATATGTCGTCTCACAAGTACAATGTTTTTGGTGCGGAACCAAGGACGTGCGTCGTAAAAGATTTGGCTTTCAAAGAGATGAAAATAGTTGCTGCAGCCATCATCTGGAGCTACAATCTCCGTACTATGAAAGCTCATCCGATTATTCCTGCAAATTCTATCATATTACATATGCAGCATGGTTTAAAGGTAAACGTAACAAAGACATGTACGTTCTGAGAATCGATGAAGGATCTTAAGAGTTTATGATTGAACTAAAAATAAATAAAATATGTTAGATTTATGGCATGTAATTTGCCAAAACTCCGTGCAGTTGTTCAAGCTATTGTACAAGGAAGAGTTCAAGGCAGGCAGAGGCAACTGTCCTAGAACAAGTTGGACCAGATGAAATGTTTCCTAATTCAGATTAGGCAACATAGTCAACCGACGAAGAACAAGACGATTGCAGATGGAAGGACAGATGGAATGTTTCCTAATTCATATTAGCCAACTTGTTCAACCGACGTAGCACAAGTTAGACGCAGCAGATGTTTCCTAAAACAGATTAGGCAAGTCGATGCTATGATTCATATCAAGAAGTCGGTTGAAAGATTTAGGAAAGATTTCCTAAAGAGATAGGCGGTTGAAGATAGGAAACCTAGATATTTTAGGGTTTCTACCACACTATATAATGAGGGCTGATGGCCTCGTTCTACTCAGCACTCACGAAGATATTATTCACGCTCATACTCACTGAAGGGAGGTGGAGTCAAACGGCATGTGAACTCATCATTATGATTATTCACGGCGCTCGAATTCAGTCTGTTCTAGTGCTCGGCAGACTGATCGTAGAACAACTTGACGCTACACGCACTGGTGTTCTTTCTGCGCATTCGGGAGAAGGCGCTGATTCTCGTGGAGGATCATTCTGGTGGAATCGGAGGCGAGGCTCTGATCTAGGGGGAGACCTAGTTAGCGATTGCTAGAGTATTAGAGGCTCAGGCTATTTATGAGGGATTCTGTAAACGTAAGCTCCTGCACTCACAATATTCATTACTAGTGAATTGCTATCCATCGGGCTGGGGAGAAGCCCCCCAGACGTAGGCTCGTTAATGCCGAACTGGGTAACAACTTTGCGTGTCGTTTATTTTTCGCACTGCATTTATTTTTGCATAATTTGTTCTAGAAATTGTTCTGCACTCGACCAGAACAACATCTCAACTACAAAGGGAAGATTTCAATTGGTATCAGAGCAAACACTCAACACATAGAGTGAGATCCGAAGGTTGTTGAGATGGATTTGAGAGAAGGGCAGAACATCACGCGACCTCCGCTGTTGGAAGGAAACTATTATGGATACTGGAGGGTACGAATGAAGGCGTTTCTGAAGTCGCAAGATGAATCAGTTTGGGAAGCTGTTGAAAACGGGTTGACACATCTGATGACTGTCGATGAAGCTGCCAAGCCTGTCCCACTCGCTAAAGCCAGATGGACTGAGGGACAGAAGAATGCAAAAGCCGCAAACTCCAAAGCAATGAATGTCATATTCTCAGGAGTTAATGGGAAAATTTTCAAGATGATCTCAACCTGTGAAATTGCGAAGAAGGTTTAGGACATATTGCAAACAGCTCATGAAGGTACGACCAATGTCAAAATATCTCGAATGGAGATGGTCACGTCAAAATTTGAAAATCTAAGAAAGTAGGAGGACGAGACCATAGCTGACTTCAACACAAGGGTTCTTGATATCTCTAATGAATCGTTTGCAGTTGGAGAGCCCATGACCGAAGAGACGCTGGTGAGAAAGGTGCTGAGGTCTCTACTAAAGCGGTATGCAATGAAGGCACTCGCAGTCAAGGAAGCACACGATGTGAAAACCATGAGGCTGGATGAACTGATGGGATCCCTTCAGACCCATGAGATGGAGATGAATGAAGAGGAACAACTCATGAAGGTTAAAAGTGTTGGTCTGAAAACTGAAGTTTCTGTTGTTCAATAAAAAATAGGAGAGATGTCTGAACAACAATATGCCATGTTTGCTAAGAACTTCGGGAAGTTTATGAGAATGCAGTACAATAAAGGGTCTGATCCAGATCAGTCATCTAGCTCAACACTCCAGAAGAATGGCAATCTTCAAAAAGGTAACAAATCTGGAGACTTCAACCATGACAACAAAGGCAAGGGGATTCAATGCAGAGAATGCGAAGGCTATGGACATATTTAGGCAGAATGTGTCAACACTCAGAAGAAGAAGACTGTCTATGCTGTCAATTGGAGTGACAGTGAATCTGATCAGGAAGGGGAGTCCAATAACTTTGTCGCCCTTGCTAGCTGTAGAGTCAAAGTCATCTTCAGAAAATCACACACAGTACTCAAGCTGTAGTGATGATGAAGATATCACTGATGAAGACTTTGCTAAAAAATACAAGGAGTTGTTCCACCGCTGAATGAAGTTGAGCATAACAAAACACACCGCAGCAACATGGCAGATCTGAAGGAGGAAAAAGAAAAGCTGTGGAAAGAAGCTGCCATTGTTGTAGCTCAGAAGGTGGAACATCAACAGACAATCACTGACCTTAAAGCCCAGTTGATTGAAGAAAAAGGTGAACGAGCTGAACTTGTTGCACAGAAGACCGAATTACTGGCAGTTGTGTCATCTCTGAAGATTCAGATTTAAAAGAGCCAAGGCGAACATCTAGGAAGTGAAGATGACCTAGAGAAGAAGAATGCTGCTCTAAGACGGGGAGAGGTAATCCTTCTTAATATTGTGGATGCCTTGAAATGTGAGATTGAGACAGATAAACTTGTTCATGCTGAGACACTAGAAGAGCTGAACAACCTGAAGAAGTCTGTCAAGATGCTGAATTCTGGAACTAACGATCTAGACGCTATACTGGGAGCTCAAAGGACAAGTGGCGGTTACAAAGGGCTAGGGTTCACAGGTGTATCTGGCTCCGGAAAGACAACGTTTGTGAAAGCTGAGCCACAATCGCACATTGTACTAGCTGAACACCACCCACAAAGAAAAGCAACCTGGTACCCCTCAAGAAAGCAAGATAGACGAAGGTGCTTTTACTGCAACCGAGTGGGACACATCAAGCCAAGATGCCCGAAATTCCACAAGTTTCTCAGAAAGATGGATCAAATGCCAAAACCCCACATGAAGCAAGTCTGGAGAGTTAAGCAAAAGAGTGAGGTCTGTCGTGTTGCATTCAGTTCAACCGGTCATCTGGAGAAGGAAAGATGGTACTTTGACAGTGGTTGTTCTAGACACATGACTGGCAATCCTGCATTTTTTATCAAGGTAGAGAAGTTCAAAGGCAAATCTGTGACATTTGGAGATGGAGTAGAAGGCAGAGTACTCGGAAGAGGAACTTTGAATGTTCCAAGCCTACCCAGATTGAAAGAAGTTCTTCTTGTCAAAGGACTGCAGGCAAATTTAATCTGTATAAGCCAGTTGTACGACAGAGAGCATCTTGTCCAATTCACACAGGATAAATGTGTTGTGCAAAACAACAAGAATGAACTAGTCCTCACCGGAAGGAGAGCCTCGAACAACTGCTACTTGCTGAATCTTGGTCGACCCACCGCTGAAACAACATGTATGCTGAGCAAAACTGAAGGCATGGAGACTCTAGGTAAAGCAGTAAACTTTCAAAAATCCGCTGGTTTCACATGTTTTCTGTCCACTGTCACGTCAAAAAATATCAAGCTGGATAGAAGAAAGCTCGTGTTTCGTCCTGATCATGTGTATCGACTGAAGAAAGCTCTACATCGACTGAAGGCGCACAAAGCATGGCATGAACGTCTTAACCATGGCTATGTTCGAAGGGGAGTAGACACGATGAAGCAGCTTGCAGACATCTTCACCAAAGCCTTGGACAACCTACAGTTCGAGACACTTAGATCCTCTCCGGGTCTGTGTGTCATTGACAACTAAGTTGTTCCATCACAAGTTTGTCAGCCAGAGCGTGAACGAGATTTTTGAAGGGCTGACGTGGAAGGAAGGTAGCAAGTTTCAAATACTGGTGCGAGAAGAAACGATTGGACTACCAAAGATATTCAAATATTTTTAAACGGCGTGAAGTGACATGGCAGCATGTCAAGATTCGAGAAGATATATGGCGTGCCAAAATAATCTTAGTTTCCAAAATTCAAATTACTTCAAATCAACTGTTCGTGCTCTCGCTCTCTCTCCCGACGAAACCCTAAACGAACCTTGAAGAAATTAAACAATGGTGGATACTAGGAAGAACAAGGTGGCTAAGGCAACGGCGGTTGAAGGAACATCCAAGCCAGTTGGTGAAACAGAGACTGCCGAAGGAAACCCTAAACCTGTGAGCGACAAAGCAGCAACAGCAAAATTAAAATCGGCTACTGCAGAGAAGGTATCCGTTTTGGAGAAATCTAAAGCAACCATGGTGAAGAAGGCGTCAGTTTCTGAGAAGATCTTGTCTGGAACTTCGATAAAGGAGACGGAACCTACCATTCTGGGAAAAGAAAAGCAGATTCCCAAATCTGTTCCAGAACAAAACCCTAAGAAGTCGACTGCTTCAAAACCCCTTTCTGTCAAGGATCCAGTAGAGAAGACGACACAAGAGGTAATCTCTAAAACTTCCAAATCTATTAATACGAGTAGTCCTAGTGTGCCTGGTGTGTCGATGGAGGGTTCGAAAGTGGTTATAGAAAAGCCAAAGGTAGTGGATACGTTGCAGGGGGGAGAGTTCTCCGATGGTGAAGGGTGGTAGGACAAAGATGGTTGCTCATAAGAAAACACATGTAAAAGAGAAGTACAAGGTTGTGAAATGGAAGGTGGTGGGTTCTGAATCAGATGAAGAAAGGTCTGGTGAGAAAGATGATGATGTTGACATTACTGAGAATGTAGCTGTTGATAAGCATGATGAAGTGTCCAGCAAAGCTGATCCAAAGAAGAAAGGTACATTCTCTAAAGAAAAAGCTTCAGAAAAGAATGTAGAAGTGGCTGATAAAGATGCGAGTGATCCTGAAGAGGAGGAAGTTAGTAAAGAGAAGCAGAGTGAGGTTTCTGTTGAGAGTACCGATGTGGAAGAACCAGAAGAAGATGAAGGTTCTGCTAAAGAGGAGCAAGCTAAGTCCAACAAAGTAGATGAATCTCTACAAGAGTCGATTGATGTTGTAGAACAATATGTAGAAGAAGAGAGGCCTGCTAGAGCTGCTAAAGAGAGTGAGGTTGATCGAGCAGACCAAACTAATGTGGATGAAGAGATGGAGGAGCAGAGTGAGGCTTCCGAATATGGGTCAATCAATCTGTCAGACTTGATTAAAGAGGTTCAGGAAGATGTTCCAGTCAGTAAGGAACATATGACCAAGACAAAGAAAGCAGTACTAAATCAAGTTGCTGAGGGGAAAGTTCCTACTGTTGCAGACAAGAATGTGTCAAAGAAAAGAAAAGCTTCTGGAACTGTCCCTGGAGAGAGAACTTCTGCCAATATGGATACTAGCTCGAAGAAGGATGCCACTCCAGTCGCCAAGAAAGCCAAAACAAGATCTATTACTGGCAAAGCTAAAAAAAGGAGGAAGAAAGTTCAGTTTGAGTCTGGAGTTGTTGTTGAAGGAGTCTGGTTTGTCTCAGACATACAAGCTAAGAAGTGAGAATTTGTTCAGAAGAGGAAGATTGTGGCTGAGAGGGTGCTTGAGGCTGACAAATATGCTGCCAAAGAAATCGTAAGTCTGATCAAATAGCTAGATTTGTGGCCGTCTGTGATAATGGCCAAACCGTTTGCAGCTAACCTTGTGAGAGAAGTAATTGTGAACTTACCAGAAGCTTTTGCTGATATTGAGAGTGCAGCTTACGGAATGGTAAGTGTGAGAGGTAAGGAACTCATCATCACTCCAGAGAGTATAAATGACTATTATGGGATAGAAGAAGGAGCGTTGAGTATTGGAGAGAACCCCACTTGGCACAAAGTCGCTGAGGCGATTACCGGTGGAGTACGTTCGAAGTGGTATAGGTTGACCTTCCCCGAGAAAGATCTGTCAACAAAGCATTCATTGCTCCATAGCATTGCGGTTCACAACTGGCTGCCAAATAATCATCGCACAACGCTTAGGCATACCATGGGAGCCGTACTGAAGACTCTACGAGTCAAGCAAAAGATTGATCTTGGACGACTCATTTTCGACCAGATTGGTGCCCATGCAACTTCGTCAAAGTCAATCATCCCATTGGATTTCCTTCTCTGATTGATCAGCTTGTGGTAGCACAACATCCAGACATCATCACAAGTCAGGACAAGTTGATTGGTGCTCCTAAGGTATTCCTTGCCGATCACAAGCACTTCCCTGGAAAACATATTTTGGATCTGGACCTGGATGCACCTGTCAAGCCAAAGAAGAAGTTGTCTGAACCATCACTGGAAGAACTCAGTGCTCATGTTCCTTCTGCCACTCGGAGAAAAATTATCACACATCTTGAAGAGGAGCTAGCAGATGCTAACGAGCGGATTATGGTGCTCATGGCGAGAAAGACAAAGATAACGAAGCTTTTGGTAGGATTTCGATATCCCGAGGAAGAAGATGAAGTCGACACAGCTGGTGATGAAGAAAGTGAGGAGTCCGACTACTAGTCCTGATGATGCTCTATCTGCTCTCTATTACAAACAATTTTATCTTTTTGTTAAACTCTAGTTTTATTGTCGAACAGTTGCTACTGTGTTGTGAACTCCTTTGTCAATTTGTTGCAAAAGGGGGGAGTAGTTTCGGAGTTTGAAAGCTCCTTAAAAGATTCATATGTGCTAGATGTTAGACATGTTTTGGAGTTTGAAATCTCCTTAAAAGATTCGTATGTGCTTACAATTTTCGGAGTTTGAAATCTCCTCAAAATTCGTTTGGTAGAAATTAGTTGGTAGCACGGCTTGGGAGTTTGAAACCTCCTTTAAAGATTCTACTGTAATATAGAGCAGGTAGATTACAGGTAGTAGTTTTGCCAAAAATGCCAAGGGGGAGATTGTTAGATTGAAGATCTATGAAGGATTATCTACAAGAGATATGCGCAAGCATTTAGGAAAGATTCCCTAAAAGATTTAGGAAAGATTTTCTAAAGAGATAGGCGGTTGAAGATAGGAAACCTAGATATTTTAGGATTTCTACCGCACTATATAATGAGGGCTGATGGACTCGTTCTACTCAGCACTCACGGAGATATTATTCACGCTCATACTCACTGAAGGGAGGCCGAGGCAAACGGCCGGTGAACTAATCATTCTGATTATTCACGGCGCTCGGATTCAGTCTGTTCTAGTGCTCGGCAGACTGATCGTAGAACAACTTGACGCTACACGCACTGGTGTTCTTTCTGCGCATTCGGGAGAAGGCGCTGATTCTCGTGGAGGATCATTCTGGTGGAATCGGAGGCGAGGCTCTGATCTAGGGGGAGACCTAGTTAGCGATTGCTAGAGTATTAGAGGCTCAGGCTGTTTAAGAGGGATTCTGTAAACGTAAGCTCATGTACTCGCAATATTCATTATTAGTGAATTGCTATCCACCGGGCTGAGGAGAAGCCCCACAGACGTAGGCTCGCTAACGCAGAACTGGGTAACAACTTTGCGTGTCGTTTATTTTCTGCACTGCATTTATTTTTGCTTAAGTTATTCTAGAAATTATTCTGCACTCGACCAGAACAACAACTCACTACAAAGGGAAGATTTCAAAATCCAACACGTTCTTACTCTCTTTTTTTCTTTTGTTTTACTAGTTTACACTTTACAGAAGTGACAACTCAGAGGATCAATGTCAATGATGAAATGAAGAACTATGGAGTAGATAGTATTCTTACTATTGTGCGCGCTTTCCCCATATTTGCATGTTTTGGATCGGCCAAACATTTATACTGGATAAGTCTACTACGTGCCATTAAATGCACCAATAGGTTTATTTCAATTCTGCTTTCCTTCTCCCCATAGCGAAGTGGCATTTCCTAAGAATTTGGCCTAGCCTTCTGCTCAAAGCATCCAGAATCACCGGACAGTTCACCTATTTGCTGCACCAAAACATCTCATAAAGGAAATCAAAGGATCTCAGTTCTCAAACATGATTTTAATTTTCGTAAGTGACCATGAAAACATCCATTAGATTCTGAGCACTAATTTTATAAGGTTATATAATTTATAAGTGTGTGAACTGTGAAAGATTAACTTCACAAGAGGTAACGTAGGAAGCAAGCCAATTCAAATATTTGAATTTGACAAAACCTTGCTTCCCAAGTAAATGCCAAGAATTGACAAACTAGTAGAAATTTCTTTTTGGCTATATTCATTATGTGATCTGCCCAGAAACTCAATGGAAATATTCTTTTCATCGAGAATCTCAATTTATACTTAAATATGGCAAAATCAGAGTATTACATTACATCTGAAGTGGTCCTTCCTTCTGTGAAATCTGAAGTAATGGAAAGGCACACATTCGAGAATCATTAACCGTAACTCAAGATTCGAAGAAGGTGCCCATAGTTTTACCGAATGAGCCATTTTTAGAAATGAAATACTAATGAAGTTCTCCTTGATCAGTGACCTTATGAGACATACTTTATAATTTTTCATAGTACCATTTGAATCAGCTCTTTTGGTTTATTAAATTCACAACCAATGAGATCTTTAATATCTAGTGATGGAACAAGTTTCTGAACTTTATTATCATGTATTTATATTATTTATTCATGGCTCCAATCTGATTTAGGGAGTTGGAATAAGTCATGACTTGTGGGAAGGTGATCGGATCATCTTCCATCATTCCACATTTTGCCTCATGTTCCTGGATATATACGATAATGTAATCGTCAAGATTTTTAATTCTCCCCTCTATACTGCGGATCTCCATATTATCCGTTTTACAATGTTCATGTTCTAAATAAAGGATCAAATAATATTATCCGTTGAGGATCAAAGTTTACTTCTTAATCAATGATATATTTGTCAAAAACTATACATTAACTAAAGTATTTACCAAATTTCTTCGCCAAACTCAACATGTAAAGAGAATGTTGTGTTTTTTGTCTCACAGCATCATGTAATCAAAATTTTACGTCGACTTACATTGCTAAATAATTGGCTGCTAATTTTATTGGAGTCTGATTCCTTTTGTTGAGGTTTATTAGACCTTACTTTAGGCGGAATCCTCATATACGGAAAATGAGTTGAACCAAGTTTTCAATTGTATCAACCTTCTAAGTCATTCAACAGAAACCTTAGTTGTCACCTCAGAATTTAATGATGTTCTAGGAAAATTGTATGAATCCTTACATGATCAAGTTTCGTTAATTGCTTGTGTACCATAAGTTCAACTTGATAAGTAAATCATGCATTACTCTCACAAAACATGGTACATTGCAGGTGGAATTATTATGATGAACATTTCTACAATCTATGTTATTCGAGGACAAGTTACAAGAGTGAGATTCCCTGAGAAATTAAGGCCCTGGCGAGGATTCGGTTTGCAGCTTCTGAGGGGTGAAGACTGTCCCAAAACACATACTGGGTAGCATTGGAACAAGTTCCTATTGACCTGGTATTGCACAATAATGAGGTTGTCTCTAAAGTTCCTGTCCCACAACATCCCCTGCCAGCTTCAGCAAACCCTGCAACACATTGACGCACCGGAAAAAATTATAAGTTGATTTAATGTATAAGTGAACTGTGGAATTTGTACCATAGTTTGAGGGAGAAAGAACGAGATCGTAGAAGGGGGTGTAAATATCAAAGACAATGATCTTCAGTTCATGAAGAGTGTCCTGGAGATGTGTTGCAGCTTTATTCATCTTCTCATTGAAGCCTTGTGCATCTTTGTTGATCCTAGTTATGCATCTGCCCCTTTCCCGGTGTCTGTATAGAGTTTTAACTGCAGGCAGGCAGCCTAGCGGAGGAAGCGACGCTACCCCTATTCGCCTGGCTCCCAGACGATACAAATCCTGCACAACCAAAATCAAAAAAATTCAGCTCAGTACAATTTTGTCGCGCGGGTATGTCTATGAGTCTGGGGTTGTCCAGTCCTCCTTACCAGTTAAAAAAAATTAAAAAAAGTATGTCTATGAAAATAATGTCTGACAAACCTTGATGAAATGTTTGAAGGTTCTGATAAGCATGGAGGAGTATTCATTCGGAGAGTAAACCTTGTTGATGAATGGATTTATGTAATAGTTTTGGATGAAATCACTGCTTCCAGAACTGACAATATACAGTGCATTGTTGATGATTATTGCAGCTTGGTTCCTGCCTGTCGCATTTACCAGCATGTTTTGGTACTTCTTGAAGTAATGCAGCTGCCGCGACAATGAGATAGCTCCCTGCAACGAAAACGTGTTCGCATCAGAGAGTGTTGGCTAATGAGAAGATGAATCTGAAACCTTACAGTTAGCTGAGCAGTTGTATCATCATAGCCTGATGCAGCTGATGCAAAGTTCGCTCCAAGGCGAATGTTTCTTCTAAACTCTCTACGACTGTGGTAAGCCGGTGCATATGTCTTGAACCCTAAAGTGTCAGCTGCGTAGCCCAAGAATTATACATATGAATTCGAAGGTTAACAAACTTTGAAACTATGAAGAAAAAAAAACAGTAAAGAAAGGAGAGAGGGGTTGGTGACCTGCGAAATCGATAGCGAGTTTGCCATTGCAGAACCTTCCAGTGGGTCTGTGGTGAAAAAAATCTCTGCCATAAGGTAGATAATTTGCTTTGAACACAGTGGGGAGGCGGTTATTGTTTCCTATGTCTACGAGAGAATCGCCGAATGTGATGATTGCAGGAACCAAGGTACTTGTATTTTGTGCGATGGCGTGGACGCCAAGAACCAAAATAACAATTTGAATCAAAGCTAAAAATGTCCCAGGACTGTCCATATTCTTCTTGTCCTTCCTCCTTAATTCAGGTTCAGGAAATAGCTGCAATGGCATTATACAGTCATATTTTTTTTTCTGATAGATTTTGGGTAAAACACATGAATGGGATGAATGTTAGACTAGAGAAAATATTAGTGAAATCTTTTGAGGCCTCAAAGATAGCCCGGGTTATAGAAACACACCATGCTCTTTTGACATCTACAAATGTTAACAAGATCAACGTGAATTAGGCATATAACAGTTAAGGAACATTTCAAGAGCATTCGAATTGGCAGTGGCTCACTCAAAGGAAGTAAATCATTTGCTAATTCGCACACATAAAGGTTATTTTCAGGTGACCCACATAAATAATGGCAGTGGTGCAGTGCACATTGCTCTCAATTCTACTACAGGGAGTTTAAGTTCAGATGGCAACTATTGTTGAAGCCATTGCTGCATTTCCTTTCCTTTTCCTCATCTTTATCTGGTTTATCAACAAGAAAAGATCATCGATCAGCATAGATTGGCCAGTTCTAGGAATGTTGCCGGGATTGATGTACAACTCACCGCGGATTCATGACTACTTTAGTGATTTACTGATGCAGGCCAAATACACATTTGAAATCAAAGGGCCCTGGTTTTCAAAAATGAATTTCATATTGACAAGTGACCCTGAGAACATCCACTACATTTTGAGCAGAAAGTTCATCAACTTCAACAAGGGAGCAGCTTTTAAGGAAATTTTTGATGTTTTCGGAGATGGGATTCTGACAGCCGACTCTGATTCATGGAAGATGCAGAGGAAGCTCATCCATTCACTATTCACGCAAAACAACTTCTTGAAATTTGTGGAAACAATCTCCCAACGGAAATTGGAGATGGGACTCTTCCCAATTCTTGATCATGTATCTAATAATGGACTAGAAGTCGACATGCAAGACTTGCTTCAAAGGCTTACTTTCGATGTTACCTTTACATTTCTTCTTGGTTCAGATTTGAAATCTCTTTCGATTGATCTTCCAGAAGTTCCATTTGCAAAAGCGCTTGACGATGGTGAAGAATGTTTGCTTCATCGACACCTTAAGCCCAAAAGTCTGTGGAAGTTGCAAAAATGGCTCCAAGTTGGCCTAGAAAAGAATTTAACAAATTCTATAAAAATAATTGATAATTTCATCTACCAGCAAGTCTCAGAACAGAAGTACAAAAGTAAAGCAAAAGGGGAAGAAGGTTTCGATTTAATTTCCAACTTTATGACGGATGAAGTTGCAGCCAAGTGCCTAAGTTTTGAAAAATCATTAGAGACCTTCTTAAGAGAGTCGATAATGAGCATCTTGTCTGCGGGGAGAGATACAACTGCAACAGCTCTCAGTTGGTTCTTCTGGCTCGTCTCAACAAATCCACTAGTGGAGTCTAAAATAAGAGAAGAGATCCAACACACCTTCCGAATGAAAACGGGAGATCCGTGGAGGTTTCCTGAGCATACAGATCAACTAAACGAGTTGACTTATCTGCACGCAACTTTGTGCGAGACGTTAAGATTATACCCACCCATTCCTTTCAACCACAAAGCATCTATCGAACCAGACATTCTTCCCAGTGGTCACCGTGTAAACAAAGAAACTACGATTGTAATCTCAATCTATGCCATGGGAAGAATGGAAGAAATCTGGGGTGCAGACTGTGGTGATTTCAGACCTGAAAGATGGATAAATGAGAAAGGAAGCATTATTGGCGACATGCCATCTTATAAGTTTAATACATTTGGTGCAGGACCAAGGACTTGCGTGGGAAAGGATTTGAGTTTCAGACAGATGAAAATAGTAGCTGCAGCCATCATATGGAGCTTCAATCTCCGCCTGATAAAAGATCATCCCGTTATTCCTGCAAATTCAATCGTACTACACATGAAGCACGGTTTAAAGGTAAATGTAACGAAGAGATGTTAATTCTGAACATCACATATTAAAAAGTGAAGACAGAAATATTATTATAAATAACTAAGAGAACCAAGTGACGTTCTTTGTAACCATGGAATCAGAAACAGTTATTTTATTTATAGTGGGAAAATACAATGATAATCAAATTATGTTTTGCTTCATAAAAGATTCAAAAGCTGTGAAGAAAATCAGAAGGAAAATACAATTTTATGTTGGATATACTCAAACTTTGTGGATTGCAATTCCTTAACATCACTACTACAAATAAGTAAATTGAAAGTGTTTGATCAGACAACTGTCTTATTCCCTGGGTGGTATCGAGTTTGGCAAAAAGACTTTAGAGTGTTCAAGACAAGAAGTCAAGGAGCTGTTCAAGGATTGTTGGAACTCAAGTGCTGCACAAAACTGATGCAAGATAGTTTCTTAATCTCGGAGTTTCCAAATATCAAGATTCCTAGATATGAAAGTCGGTTAACGAGGAAATCTGAGAGAATGTACTTGAGAACGTAATCAAATATCCAGCAATATTATCAAGAGCCGAAATTACCAAGAAGATGTGCTTGGAAGATTATCGACATTTGAAGAAGCTAAACTTGGGAGAAAAGTTAGGAAAGATATTTGAATACAATATATTTAAAGATATCCTGGAGGTTAAGATTTCCTTAACCGAATACGAAATCAGCCGAGTACTATAAATACAAGGCTAGTGTTTCTTATTCAGTATTCGATAGCCATACACTCACGTCGAGGAGGAGGACGATCGGCCGGCTAGTTGACTTGAATTAGGATTCACGGCATCCTAACAAATCTCCACCTTGACTTGAATCCCCAAACAATAGGCATAACAAATACATCACCAGATTTACTTGAATTCTTACTGCCACCAGATGTGCACTATGCCAAGTACCGATTGAGCAACGCCTCTGCTCCGGATGCACTACGCCTAGTGCCCGATGAGTAACGCCTCTGCTCCAGATGCACTGCGCCAAGTGCCAGATGAGCACCGCCTATGCTCCAGATGCACTGCGCGTAATGCCAGATAAGCAATGCTTCTACTCCATTTGCACTACATTAGTGCCTCCACCTTCATCAGCAACCTCAGTGATGACGTCATCAACTAAACATAGCATGAACGTTGAATGAGCCTTCTCGTCCAGGCTATTCACCTATTCGTCATCTGCCTTCATCTCAAATAGCGACGCACTCTATATCTCCAGCCGTGCTCAGATCTTGATCTGCCATAATCCAAAACTGTTCCTCCCGGTAAACCTGTCGATCTTCACATTCATGGCAGTCATCTTTGATGTCGAAATCACAAACCCTAGCAATAGCGGCAAAACTCAGCTCTTGATACCAGTTTGTTGTGACAGAAGTGATTTGACAACAAATAATTAGAACGGAAATAAGAACGACACAAGAATTTAACGTGGTTCACCAACAATGTGTTGGCTACCTTCACTGACAAGAAGAGGCAGCTTGTATTCAGATTGGAGAGTATGTTGAGATACAGTGATGTAGTCTGAATTACATCGACCGTAGCCGAACACAGATTGACATACTAAAACAGTATGTTATGAGCCTATATTTATAGCGCTCAAGGTTACTTGAACTAACTAGGAACCTACCCAAACTTATTAGGAAATCTTTATTAGAGATATATTTGGTTACATAATTATCTCCAAATATATTTCTAATCCCAATCTAATTAGGAATATCTTAACCAATAGAACTTCCTAAACTAACTGAATTTCCTAATAAAATAAGAAAACCTAAATAATTAGAATCAAGGCATCCTAACACAAGGTACTTATATTTTGTGCGATGGCGCGGACGCCAAGAACCAAAGCTAAAAATGTCCCAGGATTGCCCATACACTACTACATAACAGGCATTATGCATCGGTTTTTTTTGACATTATGCATCGGTTTTGGTTCCGATGCATAATCAAACGTTGCATAATGTCTACATTATGCATCGGTTCTGGAAAACCGATGCATAAAGTATGATATTATGCATCGGTTTTTTAAAAAACTGATGCATAAAGTCTGAATTTTTTTCTTCATTTTTAGCCTTGAATAGCTCAAATAAACTTTAAAATTCGTAAATAAATTTTATAAATACGCACGTTCATATCCAAATCGTAAAGTACTTTTTATTCAACCAAAATACAACATTTCATACAAGATGTCACTTTTGGTGTACAACATTTACCAATTAAATAAAAGTTTCATTAATTGTTTCTAGCAATGTTGAGCCTTTGTCGCCAAGCCCTGCCATATAATTTGAGAGCCTCGAGGAACTTGTGCTGCTACCTTTGGTGTAAGGACATGATCGATTGGAATTGTAGGTTCAGCTGATCCTTGAATTGGACTAGAACAGTGGTGTCATCCTTCATATTCTGGTTCTATGGAAAAATAATGAACTGGTTGAAAGTCTCTCCAATTTTATGCCTGGTTTGTTTCAGCAAGAAATCAGTTAGTCTGAGATGAATGCATACATACATATGAGATATACTTAATGATGCTAACAATTAACAACATGACATGCTGCTGCAATTATATATATGAAATGCAGTCCATACAAAGATAGTGAAATTTACCTTAAGATACATGTTCAAACTGATTGATGAACGAAACTAAGCAGAAGAAAAGCTACTTTCAATTTATAGTTAGTCCCCAATACTATCCTAACCATTGTTTCATAGGATGCTAACCTGCTAAAGTCCCCAATACTCCGTGAATCACAGCTCTCGAGTGCTGTAAAAAACAAAATTCCAAGTAAACAATGAGTAAAACGCTCGGTCACTCATAATCATAACATAGTCAGCATGTACTTGATAATCTCGTAGATGAAACAGTAAGAAAAATAATTAGTACAGAAGCTGTTTGTCCAATACTATCAGTAAAAAACAGTAAGAAACAAAATTCCAATACTATCTCAAGATTGCCAACCCCAGCAGCTGTTTGTCCCATCTGTTTCACACAATGGTTCAACATCAAAACTCTCACTAACCAGTACAGAAGCTAGTCTAAACTAGTAAATACACTGGATTCGGATCAATATGATAATTTGCAAGATAAAACATTCAGTACTCTAATGAAAAAAACTAAGCATAAAAAAAAATACAACTCCACACCAACAAGAATACTCACCTTGCCCTCTATTACTGGCTCCTCTACCGTAAACTCATCCATCGATCCTCAAAAAGGGCAAATCCACCATGTCTAAAACAACCTCATTGCATACATTAACGGTAAAGGACAGCAAAACATAGCGTCCATGATTGCAGCTAGAACTTTCTAGCAGCTATTGAGCTATAAACCCTTTACCAGGTTTGGCATGGACCATTAAGCCCATTTTATGAAAGTGATTACCCCAATTATCCAAACTCAAAACCTCTTCGTTGCATCAAACTGTGAAAACAAAAAGGTAAGACAACTTAGTCCAAAGAAGAGAAACATATATACGGTGAACAGAACAAAATTATTCAAACTTGGAAAATTATTCAACAGAATACAACTTCAACTAAACTTGGAAATAATGTCCTTACTGAAATGTAGACAAATATGTGCATGTTATACAACTAGGAATGAATATCGAAAAGAGAATATAAAGTCTTACTGCTTTGACTGGGTGAATTGCAACTTGCAAGTTGTACCTCTGTCTAGCAATTTCTTATCCTACACACCACAAATCAAATTCAAGAATCAACACTACCACAAATCCACATGAAAACAAAATCAGCACTGCTCAAAGATCAACATTCAATACAATTTAATAGATCAACTTTCTATCCAAAACGTTTACGGCAAAACCTGTGAAAATCGACAACTCATAATCGAAGTTGCTGCTAATTGAAAATCGAAGTTGTTGCTAGAGAATTAAAAGAACGGAAACAAAAAGGGTTACCGGTATTGTTCTTCAACAAAAAAATGTAGAAATCGAAAATTGACAGCAACCCTAAATCGAACTGGAAGGCGACAACGAACTGGATGACACCAATCCTAGCCGAAACTTGCTCTTCGTTTTTCCAGGAACGTATCCGTCGACGCTGCTCGAAGCTGTTGCTGCAGTCTCCGACATCAGCCTCTCTATCGAGCTCGGAGTGAGAGAGCGGATGGGATTTTCGACACAGAATGAACCCTAATCGCTAATTCTAAAAAATATAATAATAAATCTTACTGATCTTATGCATCGGTTCCATAAAAACCGATGCATTATGTCAAGCTTATGCATCGGTTTAAAATAACCGATGCATAAGCTTGACATTATGCATCGGTTCTATCAAAACCGATGCATAAGCTTGACATTATGCATCAGTTTTGGTCCGAACCGATGCGTAATGTCAAAACCGATGCATAAGCTCAAAAACGGAACCGATGCATAATACATGTTCTGTAGTAGTGATATTCTTCTTATCATTAGTTCAGAAATAGCTGCAATTTGGCTAAAGGCATCACTACGAGGCCAAATGGTGTAATGCATTATACAGTCACTTTTTTCTGATAGATTTTGGGAAAGAGTTGGGTGAATCACATGAATGGGATGACTGTCAGAATACTTGGCAGGATTAGTGAAACCTGTTGAGAGGTCCAAAAGGCCTCAAAGATAGCCTGGTTTATAGAAACACATCATGCTCTTTTGTTATCTACAAAATGTTATACAAAGATCAACATAAAACCATCTTTCTCAATAATTAGGATCATATGAGAAGTGGCTTAATCCATGAGAAATGAAAAGTTTTAATCAATGTTTGATTAAAGATCTGATGACTATTAATTAACAAGATTATTTGCACATAATTACGTTTTAAATATGGTTAAAGGGTATAATAGTAATTGTATTAAGCGCAGATCTTAATTTTTCTCGAAGCGGGTTCCGAAGTTGAGCTTGCGAGCGAGCTTAGAGTCAGAGTGTTGAAATCTCTATCTACCATGGCCGGAAAACCGATCGCTGCCGACGCTATGTCAGCCGACTTCGCCGGTATGTCAAAAAACCAGCTATATGACTTTATGTGCCAGATGAAGGTAAAATCATTCTATCAATCCCGAAAATTGATTTTTTCTTGTTGTAAATCCTTTGATTCATTTGATCGGAGCAATTGATAATTGTCGAATTGATTTGGTTATTGCAGCAACTAATTGAACAGAATCAGCAACAAGCGAAGCAGATTCTTGTCCTGAATCCTCTCTTGACCAGGGCTCTTTTCCAGGTTCGTAAATTCTTGGGTTTTTGTTTTATTCATTTTCATAGTATTCATTTTTTTTCTTTTTAATGTGTTTGTTTTCTGGGATCTTTTTGAATTTGAGAAGAAAGATTACCTCATGTCAAGCAAAATTTAACATTTAAGTTTTGCAAGTGTCTGTTAGGACAATTCACTGACTACCTACCTGCACAATGTTTATTATTAGGCCCAGATTATGCTTGGCATACGACAGCCTCCTCAAGCCGATAGCTTTTTTGTCTACCTCAGAATGTTGAGGAGCTCCTTAGTTATGCCTTGGTGAGCATATGTTCTGTTACCCATCAAGCTGATAAGGCTTCACAGTCACAGTCACAACCTGCATATCCTGATGACAAAGATGATGGTATGCCGAATTTATTGTCACATGATGATGGCATTCGAATTTGAGGATTCGGCTGGATTTGAAGCGAAAGAGAAAGCGGATGGTGGTTCGGAGCTGTGTCATCTAAAGCACAAATTAACTGAGGAGAGCACAACTGTAGCAGACAATTCACCTTGTTCTGCAACTAATGTAATAGAAACCATCTTCTGTTTTTTCAATTGATGAAATATAATGTACCTTCATCTGCAACTTTGGTCTAAACCTCATTCTTGGACATGATTTCAAGTCCTTGTACACCATTCTCTTATGTATTGTAGCTCTTAAGTTATAATTCGTATATTTATATTTAGAATACGTAGTTTTCTAGTTAAAATGCGTAGCTTTCTAGTTAAACTACGTAGCTTTCTATTTAATATACGTAGTTTTCTAGTTAAAATACAAGCATTCTAATTAAAATACGTAGCCTTCTGTCACCGTCGCATTTTATTTTCTTATTTGTTTTTCTGCAAATTTTGCGTTTCGAAATTGAAGGGTTTTTTTGTCAAGGAAATTATCATAATTAATATGTAAAAAAAAAGGAGATGACATTAATTGATTTGGTTTCTAGTAAAATACGTAGTTTTCTGGTTTCTATTTAAAATATGTAGCTTTTAGTTAAAATACGTAGCTTTCTGTTTAAAATTCGTAGCTTTCCAGTTAAAATACGTATCTTTCTAGTTAAAATCCGTAGCTTTCTAGTTAAAATTCGTAGCTTTCTAATTAAAATATGTAGCTTTCTGTTTACAATTTGTAGCTTTTCAAGTTAAAATACGCAGCTCTCTGTTTAAACTTCGTAGCATTCTAGTTAAAATATAAGTTTTCTTGTTAAAATACGTAGGTTTCTATGTAAGATATGTAGCTTTCTGTTTAAAATCTGTAGCTTTCTAATTAAAATACGTATCTTAAAATAAAAAGATGTGTTACAGTTACGAAGATGTATTTTTTACAAAAATGTATGCCTTATGCAATATATAGTTATAATTCATCGCAGACAGACAAGGCCTCAATGCTTGACGAATTAATCAAGTACTTAAAAAACCTCCAAGCACAAATCCAAATGATGAATTACATCAGAAACATGCCGCAAATGATGGTGCTCTGTGGGATGCAGCAGCAGCAACTTCAGAACCAGATGTCCCTTTTAGCACGAACGGGAATGAATATGAACATGGGGCTTATGGGCATGGGAGGAATGCTAAACATGATGACCACGCCTCGATCAATGGCTCCAGGGTCTGTTCCACAGCAATTTCATCATTCTTCATCTTCGAATCCCACATTTCCGCCACACTTCTTGATGGCACCAATGATGACAGCACCTCACATTTCACAGGTACATATTTCTTCTACCTGCAAAACTAGTTTTTTGTGACAAAGAACCAATGGGAAAAAGAATGTACATAAATCAATCACTACGAATGGGACAAAGAATACGTACCCTGTCCTATCATGTGAATTATGAATATTTGAATCACAAGCTACAAAATTTCTAAAACCCAGTATGCTACCAATTTTATAAGAGTTCGAATTTTACATAAACTTCAGGCAGTGAAATCAGAAGTCCCATATACTTAATTTATATGCTTCCAAAGATACGAATTATGCATCAGAAGCTACGAATGATAATTACGCATATCATGTAACATACATGAATTGGGTTCTAAATAAAACTTCAGGCAGTAAATAAAACTACCACATCTACGAATTATGAGATAATTCGATACGAAGGACGTGTCCAAACCACATCGCTTAGTTGCGTGAAAACCTCCTGCAACAAAGGTTTAAACTTCTCCTACCCTTTTGTTTGACAACAAATTGCAAGACTCGATCTTTGTTCGTATTGCCAATTAGCTCGTCAACCTCAGGAACACCAGCAACTACTTCCATCAACTCCTGTAAAATTAAAAAACCTCAAATTTTAAGTAAATCAGAATCAATAGATCGAACTACTAACAGATATGTTCTGAAGCGCAGCAAATATAAACACGAATGAAGCAAATTACTGCAAACAGTTATAACACCAAGGCTGACGAAACTGCAAAGAGCCTCGAATTCAGTGATAGCCAAAGCCAATTCAGGTTTGTGATTTGCATCTTTATAGATATCGGGGAGCGTAAACAAGATTCGCTGTCTTTGGGGAGTGTTCGAGTTGTCTTCCATGCCCGTCGTCGAGTCGCTGCTAATGTGGAATCGAAACTCGAAACTTAGGTCTTGGTCGCTCGATTAGGTGTTAATTTTGAAAATTATGTTATATAATGTTGATTTAGAAAAATTAATGGCCCAGATTTATTCTTATTTCTCACCCCCAGAAAAAAATTAACTTTCTCACCAAATCTCATTAGAATCTATCTCAGACATTCAAAATAAACACGGAACTGATTAAAATGAAAAGTACCTTACTAAGTTTCTGCTCTCATTCACCTAGATCATTTACCTGATATTTCTCATCTCTTATCGACGGCAGTGTCATCTCTAGTTTATTATTAGGAATGGAATTTTATGTAAATAATGATAATTTCTTTGCTTAAAAAAATTAATAAAAGATTATATTGAGATTACAAAAGAACAATATGTTAATAAACGCCAGTTTAAGCAAACAAGAACTACAAGGACTTGAGGCTTGTTCGACGTTATTGGCCTCCTTTAGGTGTGGGCACTCTTGACCAATCACTTCTCAAAATACAATTAACTCTAAGCAACGATTCTTGCACCAAGAATTTGCTTGGGCCAACTGAAGAGTGTCTTACATTGTCACCAAATTTAGAAAACTTCAAAGAAAAAATTGAAGAACAAAAAGAAATAGACGGCTCAAAGATCAGGGTTGCTGGAGAGTGTTTGGATGTCTTTCTCAAAGATCAGGGTTGCTCTTTTCTAATCGAGCAAATGGCATTAGGTTGACTATTTTTATATACTAGCCGTCAAGCATCACATAACAAGAGTACTGACCATAAAAGAAGCACTTGGAAATCATTCGAGAAACACATTCTCCAGCAATAATCCTCCTCTTTTAGCCATTGGTTAAAGTACCAAGTCCGAAAGAAAAAAAACTACCAAATCCGAAACGATATCTGATATGGGGACTTGAAGGACAAATGACGCATATTATAATAACATTGCCTGTTTGAAGTAGCTTTCAATAAACAGAAATTTGACAGCTGAAACCATGAATTAAACAATATAATCTTGACTGAACAATTCAATGTACAAGGTTTTGATATCTTGGCCAGTCTTGCTTGTAGCAATTTGTATGCTTTTAATAAATTACTATTCTAAATTGACCTAGTTTATCTTTTTCAGAGTTCAAAATCATATGCCAAGACGAATAATTGTATGCTGGCGTTGATGTTTGGATTGCTTACTTCTTCAGCTAGGGAAATCTCGAATGCCTTCGAGTCTCCGACCTTAATTCGGTGTCAGGATTATGCATAGCCATGATGTAGTTTATGGTTCTGCAATTCAAGACTTTGTTGGTTGTTGTACTTGAGGCTTGCGGGTGGCTGAACATGACCAGAAGATCAGGAGGATGAGGAACAAAGGAGTTGATCAGGTCTGCTGGGTACAGGGCAATACAGCGTCGTTTGGCTTAGGAGGGAAACTAGGATTTGGCGAAACTACGTCGTGTGACGTTGGCGTGAGAAGGAGTTTGACATCGGTTGCAAACGATGTCGTTCAACTAAAGCGGAAACCGGCTGGAGTTTAATTTAACGTCGTCGTTCAGCGGAAAGGGGAGCGCGCGCCTCAGCGAAACGCGGACGTTTCTTTACAACGGCTATAAAAGCACTACTTCAACTCGGCGAGTCAACTCATCATCTTCTTCTTCGTTTTCCAGAACTCGGGTTTGGGTTCTTGAAGCTCAATCCAAAAATTCGCACTGCGTTGTTCGAATTGGTGTAAGAGAGAGTTAGAGTAGCATCTGACGAGTGTTTGCGAGCTTGTATAACCATCAATTGAATCAATAAAGCTTGCCCCGTTCTTTGACTGGAGTAGGAGTCACCTGGATTCCGAACCAGTATAAATTCTGTGTTTATTGTTTTGATTTTCATTCAATCCTTGCAAAATTTCAATTCCGCATACAACAAATTGGTATCAGAGCCAAATAGTTGCGAGGATGGTGACAGCGAAGGTAGTTCTTGAAAGATTTGAAGGAAAGGGGGATTTTGCGCTTTGGAGGCAAAGGATGAAAGCCATTCTGGTTCAGATGAAGGTGGCTAAGGCGCTAACTGCGGATGGTCTTCCTGCAACGCTGACGGACGCGGAGAAGAAAGATATGAAGGAGTTGGCCTACAGGACTATCATTTTGCATTTGGGAGACAAAGTTCTAAGGGAGGTCTCAAAGGGGAAGACTCCTGCTGAGGTCTAGTTGAAACTTGAGCAGCTCTATATGATGAAGACACTCACAAACAGAATCTACTTGAAAGGTAAATTGTTTGGATTCAAGATGAATAATAGCAAATCAATATATGAGCATTTGGATGATTTTTCAAAGATTATTATTGATTTGGAGAACATAGATGAGAAGATTGAGGATGAGGATCAGGCCATCATGGTCCTGAATTCCCTCCCTCCATCTTACTCTACTCTGGCTGATACTATGAAGTACTCTAAGGAGACTCTATCCATGGAGGAGGTATTGGCTGCTTTAAAGCAGAAACAGTTGGAGTCCAAGGCAAATGGAGAGGTGGCTGATGGACTATTTGCTCAGGGAAATTCTTTTAAGAAGAATTTTCACAAGAAAGGGAATAAACCAAAGTCCCAAGGAAAGCCAAATTCAAGTGGGAATCAGGCATCCGAACAGAAGAAGTACACTTGCTTCTTTTGTCATAAACCTGGACACTTCAGAAAAAGCTGCCCTAAAAAGACCAAGACCCAGAGCAATGGAAGCCAGTAAAAGGGAGAAGCTGCCATTGCAGAAGAGGCCTATGAGTCAGCTGAAGCCCTTGTTGCTGCTGTGACAGCTTCCACCAGCAACTGGATACTGGATAGTGGCTGTTCTTGCCACATGACCCCTCACAAAGAATGGTTTAGGGACTTCAAAGAAGGCAACCAGGGAGTAGTCCATCTTAGAAACAACAAGGCCTGTAAAATGGTGGGAATAGGCACCATTCTGATAAAGGTGAAGGATGGCCCTGAGATACTACTCTCAAGGGTTAGGTATGTGCCTGAACTTTAAAGGAACTTAATTTCCTTAGGCATGTTAGAAGCACATGGTTGCTCCTTTCAAATCTGAAAATGGGTTTTTAAAGATATTTAAAGAGAATGTGCTGAGAATTAAAGGGAGAAAAAACAATGGTATATATGTGTTGACAGGAAATGTAGATATCTCAGAAAATGTGAATTATACTGAACAAAACCAAGACAGATCAGTTTTGTGGCATTTAAGACTAGGACACTTATGACATAATGGTTTAAAGAAACTAGCAGATCAAGACTGTTTTGGCAATGATCAAGTCGGTGATTTTAACTTCTGTGAAAATTGTGTCTAAGGGAAATACACAAGGTTAAGTTTTGAAAAAGGTAAGCATGTTACCAAAGATAAACTTGATTACATTCACTCTAATATTTGGGGGCCAACTAAGGCAGTGTCACATGGTGGTAAGAGATATTTTATGTCTTTGATTGATGATTTCTCTAGAAGAACTTGGCTTTATTTTCTGTCTCACAAATATGAAGCTTTTGAAACTATCAAAACTTGGAAGTTGATGGTTGAAAACCAATCAAGAAAAAAGGTAAAGTATCTAAGGACTGACACTGGGCTTGAATATCTTGATAAGCATTTTCTGAACTTTTGTAAGGAAAATGGAATAACTAAACACCATGCAGCACCAGGAAACCCTCAGCAAAATGGTCTTGCTGAGCGGTTTAATAGAAATGTGCTTGAAAGAATAAGATGCATGTTATTTCAGTCTGGTTTACTAAAAACATTTTGGGCTGAGGCAGCTCACACTGCATGTTTTTTGATAATTAGATCACCCTCATCTGCATTGGACTTTAAAACTCCTATGCAAGTGTGGACTGGTCATTTAGAAGGTTATGCTAGATTAAGAATATTTAGTTGTGCTGCATATGTATCTGTCAAGCATGGCAAACTAAATCCAAGAGCCTTAAGGTGTGCCTTCTTCGGTTATCCAGATGAGACTAACGCTTAAATGCTGTGGTGTTTTGAACAAGGTCATAAGAAAGTGCTTGTTAGTAAGGATGTTACTTTTAATGAAGTTGTGTTTCCCTTTAAGAAGAATGTGCAGGAAAGTCAGGTGAACCTGGAAAAATAGCAGGACATATCTGAAGAAGCTAGCTCAGATGAAGTTGTTCTTGAGGTGGAGCATGGGGATGGAAGGGCAACTGGTGAAGTTCCTAACCAACCAGCTAAGCCTGAAGCCATAGAACAAGACCAGGAGCAGGGGAATGACTACTGGTTAACTAGAGACAGATCTAGAAGAGAACAAAGGGCTCCTGTCAGGTATGGCTATGAACATCTAGTAAGTTATGCTTGTTGTGCTGCTAATAATGTGTCTGAATATGAACCGTTGAGTTATAATGAGACATGGCTGTTATTTCCAGCTGTGAATTATAAAGATAGAAAATTGTGGCTGAAATCTATGCAAGAAGAAATGAGTTCCCTGGATAAAAATAAGACATGGGAAATAGTTGATAAACCACAAAATGCTAGACTTATTGGCTGTAAATGGATTTTCAAAAGGAAAGAGGGTATACCTGGGGTAGAAGCACCAAGGCTAAAGGCAAGTTAGTTGCAAAAGGATTCACAATAAAGGAAGGGATAGATTTTAATGAAATATTTTCACCTGTGGTTAAACATAGGTCAATCAGAATTCTTTTGGCTTTAGTAGGTCAGTTTGACCTTGAATCAGAGCAACTAGATATTAAAACGGCTTTTTTACATGGTAGTCTTGATGAAACAATATTTATGAAGTAACCTGAAGGTTTTTATTTTGGAGACCCTGATAAGAAAGTTTGTTTGCTGAAAAAATCTATGTATGGACTAAAAAAGTCACCTAGACAATGGTATAGGAGATTTGATGAGTTCATGCTGTCTTGTGGCTTTAAAAGGCCTGAGTTTGATTGGTGTATCTATTTTAAGAAGCTAATTGATGAGTCCATGATTTATCTATTACTCTATGTTGATGATATGCTAATTGTATGCAAAGATCTTGATGCTATTAATGACTTGAAATTCAGTTGAGGACTAACTTTGAAAGGAAGGATCTTGGTAGTGCAAAAAGGATTTTAGGTATGCGGATAAAAAGAAGCAGGAAGAACAATCAGTTGTTCCTAAGTCAGTCAGAGCCAAGGTGGTGGAGAAGTTTGAAATGGAGAAGGCTAAGCTGGTGCTTACACCTGTTGTTGGTCATTTCAAATTGAGCAAGGACCAGGAACCTCAGACTAAAGAAGAGCAGACCTATATAGAAAGAGTGCCCTACTCTAATGCAGTTGGATGCCTTATGTATGCCATATGGTCCGTACCAGATCTGACCTGGCACATGGAGTGAGCTTGGTAAGCAGGCATATGGCCAACCCAGACAAGTATCACTAGCAAGCTGTGAAGTGGATACTCAGGTATGTAAAAGGGACTTTGAATAAAGGAGTGCTGTTTGGTGGAAATCAGTCAAGGACAGATATAGTAGAGGGGTTTGTGGACTCAGATTATGCAGGGAATTTGGACACAAGGAAATCCCAAACTGGGTTAACATTTACTGTGTTTGGGACTGCTGTTTCATGGAAAGCTAATCTGCAAAAGGTAGTGGCATTGTCAACAACTGAGGCTGAGTTTATGGCCATCACAAAGGCTGTCAAGGAGGCTCTTTGGTTTAAGGGAATAATGTCAGAACTGGGTCATGGACAGAGGTGTATTAAAGTGCATAGTGACAGTCAAGGAGCTATCCTTCTATCCAAGCATCAGGTGTTCCATGAGAGATCGAAGCACATAGATGTAAATATGCATTTTGTGCGAGATGTGGCTGAGACTGGAGCAGTACAAGTGGTGGAGATTGACACTAAGGATAACCCTGCTGATATGTTGACTAAATCAGTTCCAAGTGATAAGTTTGAGTATTGCTTGGGGCTGATAGGGTTGATGGAAGAACCCTAGAGCAGGATGAGAAGAATGGGGCTTGAGTGGCTGGAAATGAATTCAGAACCAAGGTGGAGATTTGTAGTTTATGGTTCTGCAATTCAAGGCTTTGTTGGTTGTTGTACTTGAGGCTTGCAGGTGGCTGAACATGGCCAGAAGATCAGGAGGATGAGGAACAAAGGAGTTGATCAGGTCTGCTGGGTACAGGGCAAGACGGCGTCGTTTGACTAAGGAGGGAAACCAGGATTTGGCGAAACTATGTCGTGTGACGCTGGCGCGAGAAGGAGTTTGACATCGGTTGCAAACGATGTCGTTCGACTAAAGCGGAAAGCGGATGGAGTTTAATTGAACGCCGTCGTTCAGCGGAAAAGGGAGCGCGCGCCTCAGCAAAACGCGAACGTTTCTTTACAACAGATAAATGCACTGTTGCAACTCGGTGAGTCAACTCATCGTTCTTGAAGCTAGGGTTCTTGAAGCTCAATCGAGAAATTCGCACTGCGTTGTTCGAATTGGTGTAAGAGAGAGTTAGAGTAGCATCTGGCGAGTGTTTGCGAGCTTGTACAACCATCAATTGAATCAATAAAGCATGCCCCGTTCTTCAACGGGAGTAGGAGTCACCCGGACTCCGAACCAGTATAAATTCTATGTTT
Source organism: Rhodiola chrysanthemifolia (assembly GCA_033675395.1). Taxonomy (NCBI): domain Eukaryota; kingdom Viridiplantae; phylum Streptophyta; class Magnoliopsida; order Saxifragales; family Crassulaceae; genus Rhodiola; species Rhodiola chrysanthemifolia. Next base: position 40,533,493 of record CM066204.1, read on the forward strand.
ATTGTTTCGTTTTTCATTCAATCCTTGCAAGCTTTCAATTCCGCATACAACACATGAGCATATATTGTGCACAAAAGTTTAATAACCTTGAAACAAGACGAAAAGTTTGCCTTCTATGCAAAATACTGTGTTTAAACCGGTGACTTTATCGTCATTTATTTAACATTTTTATGTATTTAATGTATGGGGAGCACTCGGCTGAGGCAATGTTGTAAGAATGAGATAAGTGAGGCATGATCTTGGCCATTGATCATATTGATCTAATGGTTGAGATTTAAAGGTGTTGGTAGTGAGATTTTACTGTTTGCTTTTTACTGTTGGTAGTGGGTTTTACTATTTACCACGTAGCGCGCCCACAATGCACGGGGGTTGATGGATGGATGAGATCGTGCCTCACGTTGCCTCATTCTTATTTGTCTTGCCTCATTTGAACGCTCCACTGTAATGTATAGCCAAGTTGCCAGAGTCATTTTTATAACTATTGAAATACATACTGAACTATGTTACGAATGTTGGTGATGTCGTGCAGAGGAGATATTGAAAGACGGGCACTGCTAGTTGTCTCGATGCCCGATGCCAACTGTCGGGATAAATGATCAATTTGCCTTAACCTTAAAAAAAAGAAACAGACATTTTAAGAAGTATATATATAATTGTAGGGTTTTGGATCATATAAAAACCACTTAAATATAAGTCTGATTTTTAACAAAATAATCTTGAACTTTAACAAAAGAAGTCTGAAAATTAACAAATTAAGTCTGAACATTAACAATAAGTCTGAACCTTAACAAAAATAAAGTCTGAACATTAACAAAATAAAGTCTGAACATTAACAATAAGTCTAAACTTTAACAAAATTAATTACGAAAAATACCAAAAGACTATTTTGCCCCTCTGTATTGGATTACAAAATTTCGACAAATATGACATGTGTCAAAATTTGAGGAGGTTTATAATTTTTATATTTAAATGTGGTTTTACCTGATCTCTACCCTACTTAGAAATTTATATTTTATGATTACTAATTTGTGCTTGATGAAGTATATATGTTAATAGAGAAAAAGGAGCAAATTGGTTATTTTTGTATGCACCAATTATCCGTGCTTATACTATTACACTTGAAAGACAGGCAAAACAAGGTCAGGTCTTTGTGCAAAAAGTCAATGTCTTGAAAATTTCCAGTTCAATAAAAAAACTGACAATGATGTTGTATAAAAATCATTAAAAATGATTGAGCAATTAATTGATCTCCATATGAAACTGAAAAAAAAAATGCAAATGGGAACTGATGATCATATTTTATTTTAGTAACATCCTCAAATCTATGTACCACACTATATAAGATTCCACAACTAGACAAAACAACATTACAAAATTCACCCTTGGCCTTGTGTCCTTCCCAAACATGTCACCCAATTTAATGCTTCAACCTCACATGGATCTTTTCTAGCAACCCCATTTCAAGATCCGCTTTGAAAAACTCTTGGCAGTAGGGAAAAATCAAACCCACCCAGATTTCAAGATCTTGATGTGACATGGTAAACAAACATCCAACTTTGAATCCTATTCTTTTACAACTCTTTTTTGTAACGCCTACAATTGTGTGTTGTCATGTTGGTTGTCACTTCCCTAAAGATTGGAGACATCAGTCATGTGTTGATTTCCAGCTTTGTTAGGCAGTCATAGGTGTGCTGTTTTGGAAATGAGGCTTGGTATTTTTTTTTCTGGTTATGGATACTGAAGATTTAAGGGATTGATTCGTTGATTCGAGTTTGAGAGTTCTGGTTATTTGAGCTATAGATGGTGAAAAGGGTAGTTTTAGTTTGTTGAAACATTTTTGTGTTCGATTGTGAACGAATTGTGGTTACAATGCAATCGAGAATAGCTGCGATGGAGGAGGGGAAGGTGCCTATTGTGGCAGCACCCAAGTTGAACCAACCAAAGGCCTTACCTTCCCGAGTGCTTCAAATTATGTTTTTCGTCGTAATGGCTCTTGGAGTTGGTCTAGTTAGTCTTAATATGCTTCGGTATTTTAGGTATAAGGATGTGGTTCAGACAATACATTCTGGGTTCTTACTTTGCGAGGAGGAGCCATTAGGTCTGGAAAGATGGATTAGACCGCCGGAGAAGTTGATGCATTCTATGAATGAGACGGAGCTTTTTTGGCGAGCTTCATTAGTACCACAAATAAAGGAGTATCCTTTTGTGAGGACTCCGAAGATTGCTTTCATGTTTTTGACAAAAGGGCCATTGCCGTTTGCACCTCTTTGGGAGAGATTTTTTAAGGGTCACGAGAAGCTTTATTCCATTTATATACATCCAACTCCAAGTTATACAAACAATTTTACAAAGGATTCAGTGTTCTATGAGAGACAAATCCCAAGTCAGGTATGATCTTTATGTAATTGCTAATCAAAATTTAAAACTTAAATGTCTTTTGCAACATACGCATCTTTTTTGTGATGAAATTCACGATAGTCTTGGATTGGGAAGCACCTTTGGATTCACCATCTTATGGATGTGCTCAGTGAAAGTCATTGCATCTTTCAGCTAGATTTTCGTTACATTTTGACTAGAAATTTACTGCATATGCGAGCTGTAGAGCTTATTGTTTTACGTAGATAACATTTTGTGCCACATGCTATACAAATTTACTTTAGAAAATGGGAAATATCTGATATTATGATTGTGATCTTGACATATCTGCAATTCTGAGTTGGTTATGTAGGGTCTCATAAACACATACCCGAACGTGAAATTCCTGAATGGTTACTAACTTTGAAAAACATAACAAATGTATAGGTGTGTACCTCCTGATGTCCCACACACCCAGTATGATTCAGATCTTCATTCTCTTTTTGCATAGTCAATTTGTTCGTCAGGGACAGTCTAGTAGATATGCTTCATGCATTGATTTAACCTAACATAGTGTCTGACGCATCAGTTATCAAGGATAGTTTGATTCAACTGTTAAAAAGAATAACAAGCAATCACCGAATACTTTGTTTGGCTGGTGTAGTAGATCATGAATTCATATATGTGTGTGTGTCACTTTAGTTTGGAATATATAGTTTTAGCCAGTTGCGTTTCTCAAAGAGGAGTAGTGACTGCTTTTACGTTCCTGATCATAGAACAGTTTTTAGTTTATTAGACTTGAGATCATTGTAGGTTGGCGGCTTTTTTTTATTATAAACTTGGAGCTCATTTTTTGTATCCTGCAAGATAGCGGAATGGGGAAGAATGAGCATGTGCGAAGCTGAAAGGAGACTTCTAGCCAATGCTTTGCTCGACATATCAAATGAGTGGTTCATCCTGTTGTCAGAGGCATGTATTCCTCTCTACAACATGAGCACAGTGTACAGTTACATATCACAATCTCAGTACAGCTTCATGGGCTCATACGATGAGCCAGGACCATATGGTAGAGGTCGATACAATTGGCACATGGCCCCTGAAGTCAACATCACTGACTGGCGTAAGGGGTCTCAATGGTTCGAGCTAAATCGCAAACTGGCATTAGACATAGTCGTGGACACCACTTACTACCCAAAATTCAGGGATTTCTGCACGCCAGCATGCTACGTTGACGAACACTATTTTCCCACCATGCTCACCATTCAGTCTCCCAGTCATTTGGCGAATCGAAGTCTCACTTACGTGGACTGGTCGAGAGGTGGGCCTCACCCTGCCACCTTCGGCAAGCGTGACATTTCTGCGTCATTCCTCAGAAATATTGCTCTGAGTAAAACTTGCACCTACAACGGCGAATCAACCTCATTCTGTTTCCTTTTTGCCAGAAAATTCGCTCCTAGTGCCCTGGAACCTCTGCTGGAGGTACTTGGATTTTGACTGTGAATAGCATTTATTGGTTGGTTAGCTATTGGAGGAATTATGCTGACCCTGCCAGAGTTTTCTTTTAAATACAAAATTTTCTGCATGATATAGAAACATAAATATTAAATTGGATGGGAATAACAAGGATTCTGTAAAAGAAAGAAATCGACATGCAGCCGATTAGATAACGAGCTTCTTGAGTTTCAAATGATTCAAGAGTCACACTTGTATTAGATTTTGAGTTTTGACAGAATGCGCATTTGCCTGATTGAACTAAATGAACTTGAGATCATAGACTCATAATCATAATCTAAACACCAGGCTGTATAAAAGGAACATCAATTGAGTTAACAATGTCTAATTGGACCAATAAAAGGACTCAAGCCCAAAATAATGCACAAAGATGAGATGAGCCCAACAAATGAAGAAGTGTGGAGATGGTGAAGTGTGGACGGAAGATATTTACGAAGAAACATCTAGAGCGTTTAATTTTAGTCATTGGATCCTAGCCTTTAATCTAAGGAGTAGTATAAATAGGAGAGTCTTGTAGTAGTGTTGTGCACCTGAGTTACAAAGTGTGAATAAAGAGCAAAGAGTGAGAGAGTCTCTATTGTAATAGTTTCTCCAACCAATAATAAAATTATTGTTTTGTACGTTGCGCAACTCAACAACATCATGGTTTTCGCCACGCCAGACTGATAATAGTGGTTGATGGCAACTCCTCTCCTTCAACTGATGTAATCCAAGTACACAACTCATCACTAAAAATTGGTGATGTACGGTGTTCAACGCTTGAACCTATCACGTAATGTCGCCAACATTTGTTTGTGCGGTAAGTGCAACAATTGAGATTTCCTATCTGGTCGACTTTATTGATTACCTTTTCCAACATAATCTGTTATTAGAAATGCATCAAAGTTAGCAGCCATGTCCCCATTTCTTTCATAAAACATTTTTGAATGGAAACACACAAGACTTATCCCAAGGATGACCAAGCTTGAAAAGATAAAGAGTAGAAGTACCTTTTGCGACTTTGCATCCGCTACTAAACTCAATGTTTCTGGCCGATAATTTCGCAGCAAGTTCTCAAACAGGTCTTCGAGTTTCATTGAAGGTGTGATAACCTCAAATATAATATTTGAAAGCCGATGAAGCTTCAAACCTATCAACTTTTGATAAACTACAATTTTCTGAAGACGAGAAAGGAAAAACAAAATTATACGTTAGGCTTGTGAAGATGGGCCATTAAAAATTTAAAATGTCTCGAAAAATACAGAAGAGAAACAAAAAATCATACCTTTTTGTGGTGCATTACCAATTTTAATCCCCTAGATTGATCAAAGCTAGAAAAAAACGTATGCAACTTCGAAAAGAACATAACTTGAGGAATAAAATCCAGGCCCCTTGGCATTGATTCAAACTTAAGCTTTGCTTTACGCAAGCTTGAAGGATTCAAGAAAGAGAAGAGCAAGTTGCAGGCACCACTATACTCAAATGACACAAGTTGAGGGGCATGAAAATCGCCAGAAATTAATGTATTGCATCCCCTCAACACCAGACTCTTTAACTGGGCTTGGAAGATCTTGATATTTGTCATGGCATTGCATTTACTTAGAACCAAATGTTCCAGATTTGGAAAATTAGAAATCAAACTTTCGAATGAGAGATCATCCATGAAACGATCCTTCAATGTCAACTTCTTAAGTGATGGACAGCCTATCAAATTAATTGCACAGCTCTGGTTACATTTGTATCCATCGTACAAAAAATACCTAAGTTTAGGAGCCACGACGTCAATCTTACGAATTCTTTTGCAAACGTGCACCTCAAGTGTACTTAGCTGCTCAAGGGTAGAAACTTCCAAATTCACCAAACCATTACATGATATAAGACTCAACCGTTCAATTGAAGGGCAACTCGATGTCAAAGTTTGTAACATTGTCTCAGTAAGTATAACTCTTTTCAGATATAGCTTCCTCAAGTATGGAAGATTCACTACATTGGGTAACCTCAACTTGCACCAATGTAGAGTAATTGCAGTTATAGTCTTTGCAGCTAAAACAAACAAAGGTATGGAGTAATGATATCCATTTTTCCCAAGATGCATGTGCAGTTCCATCTCCTTGACATTATTTCTTACTGCAATATCTAACCATCTGTCTATGTGAGATGTCAAATTTGAGCCAGAACTGGTAACGGTCAACCTGAATATACCAATGCTATGCTTCTGCTCAAGCATCCTTTGAAGATAATCATCAACAAACTTTTGGAATCCATCATTAGACGGGCCTACAAAGCATGTCTGATCAAAATCAAAGATATGGCTAGTTTCCCTCGCATGTCTCCATGTTTTAGATAAGACACTACATCTAGCTGCATCCTTAGCACTAAGGCAAGACAAGATATGATGCAGGAGGGATTCCGGCAGCAGTAATGTGTAATCCACACGAACTTCATTATTCTTCATGAAGCAATCAACGACCTTTTGTTTCTTACTTTTCCTTGTTTTAGCAGACTTCCCTGCCCATTTTCGTTTAAGCAACACCTCTAACATATTGGGCTGCAAGAAAGTCACGCATTCAACAACCAACTAATACTTGGTGAATCAAAGGTTGGCATGAAACCACATATAGAAGTAGAAACACATAACAGCAATATACAATATTGATATTGCCGTACACATAATGCAAGCTCAGCTCAAAAAAAAAATATATACCATCCGAATACAAAACAAAAACTAAAAAAGGTTACTCCAGATAAACTACCGCACCAAAAAAAAAAAAATCCCAATTCCATCTTTCCCACCGTTATTTAACTTTTTTTTTTATTGTTTTAGAAACTTACTCCTGGCTAATCTGATGTCCACATAAATTGACGAAGTAGAATGATTTCACATACTTGAATACAAGAGATTCGAAACATCAAACATCTAAAAAAGCTACAAACGGAGCGAAACGAGAGTAGCATATGAAATTCTAGGGTTTTAGAATAACACTCAAGTAGCAAGAAACAGAGGTTGGTGAAATTGAATCGATGGATTTAACCTTTAACGAAGCACTTAATAACCAGAGCTGGGAAGTTGGAGGCCGGCGGAGAGCTTCGATTTCAAGCCGGTTTGGCTCCGTCGTTTCGAATTTCGAGTTTTTCCAAAACTTAAATTATACGTACTAGGTGCTACAAAAATATAGGTTTAGACCGACACGTGCCAGCCTATGCCTTGTTTCGCCATATTTTTTTGTCTAATTTTGCTCCGCGCTTTGTAATTTCTTTTTGTTACGCTTAACTTTTGAAATTAATGATAATAAATTTGAACTTACTTTGTGAAAATACTAAAATTGTCATGTAAAGATGTATCGTTTTGCAACTGACGACCTTGAATCTTGGTATTCAAATGCATTCTTCGATAGAAAATGATCACCATACTTCCGATCCAATGGCTGCATCCCAAAACAAATTCGAGATAATTTGGTTTGGGCGTTCATCCATTCGTATAGTAACACGACACGACTTCCTACACGTCTTGCAAAATAAGCCCAAACAATTTACTTACGAAATATAGCTGAAACTAAAAGAACGACATTGCTCTTTCCATGTTTGTATATCTAGTCTGTGTTTAGTCCTCTCTCTTGCTTTGTAATTGTAAGCTTTTGTATCCAAAAAAACAAAAAAACAAATTATTGAACTACAATGTGAAAGCTCATACTTAAAACTCTCATAATGAGTAGCTGATAAATTTTAAATGAAGTTCAGATTCGATAATACTTGCTATAAATAACAATTGTTCATCGGCATCGCTTCACCGTATCACAAAACTTGCAGTCCCATCAGATGCCGAGCATAACTTGCAGTCACACTCGATTATTGCACAGCTTATGAACAGATCAAAACTCACGTGCCTGGGTATCCAACAGGCGATGATCGGTTGTAGGTGATCCCAGCTGACTCAATATGGTTGACAAGCTTATATCAAGATCAAACAATACAAACTCAGCTCGACTCAGCTTAATGAATTGCTTCATCAGAGGAAAAACCTGTCAAGTTAACTTGGTTTTTGGATATCACTGAATTTTGAAAAGGGTCTTCAGTTTCACAACTAGTTTCCAGTCCTCTATAGACAGATCATCCTGCATGTTCATTCATAGTGAGAAATGCTGCCTCAAATTAATTAATCATTTAGAAAAGAGCAGATTTTAGTGCCAGCTTACTCTATAGTTCTCTTTCAGAATGTCAATAGACCTCCTTGAGATGTGGCTGACAAGCTCGTCTTCCATCTCAAAATGTCTTCCGAACATTTTTTGCTGCTCCTCTGGATTAGAGCCAACAATCTGCAAACCAGAAAAAATCCAGGGAATTCAAAACTTAGAGAACCATTGAGATTAAAAGAGCATAACAGTTCCCTATCAACATGCGAGTAACACGCGCCATGCATCAAATTTGGTAGAATCAAATAAAACATGGGTTACTGGTTGACCGTTATTAACATATTGAAAATACAAAGCAACTGCCAAGCAATTTTAGACCGTCCCACAACAAGCAACAATTGTGCACAACACGATGGGGAGATTTTAATATCGAAATCTTTAAATGTTTGTAATATGGACACGTAAACTCATTCAGCCATCATGTTGACGTGGTAATTTCTTATAAATTACAGATTACTGTAGCAGTGGGGAGAGCGAATTTTGAGATATCAAATCAACCCATCTATTAAAGTGAACACCTACCTATCCTTACAGTTTCCTGATTTACTAAATATGAGGTTTATGAAATTTATGCCTTGTTAATATTTTCTTCTGCCGTGAGCATTAATTGAGGTTGGTTAACCAGTACTACATAGCATGTGCGATCCCAGATAATCCAACATGCAATTACATTTGTCGGAAAAAAATGCAAGTACACAACGACAGCAAGTGCTTCATTTAACAATACAACAAAGCGGGTCCTATTTCAGATAACCCGACAGGACTTATCGAAAGCAGTGCTTTTAAGGCAAACAAAAGAGTGTAAAAGAAGATTCGATAAATGATCATACCTTGATGGCAACTTTTTGGCCCTTCTTTGCAATATCCACAGGTTTATGATTATTTTCAATGGAGGAAATGCGTCCAATGTCAATAAATTCTCTCTGAGGGATACAGATAGGCGTCCCAACCTGTTTTGTCACAGATAAAAAGCCAGAAGATTCAATATCACAATATACTTCTCCAAGAAAATATTTTTATCGATATCATCTTGATTCAACTACTTCCATAAAAACTCTGATTATGAGACTTTCAAGGGAATTGTAATCACTGTCACCGCTAACTTGTATCCTGATGGTACATGTTTATTAAGCTAATCCCAATTGTTAGGTTGTGAATGACCTTTTTACGCATCAATAACCAACATTGTACTTCTACTTCTGATAAAAAAAAATGAGATAGACAATAATAATAGACAAGAGACTATTTACCTTGGCAATTCCTTCAAGCACGTCAACGCCGAGCACAATCGGATCTTTCTTGTTGAAGACACAGTTGGGCATAATCTTAAGAACACAAGGAAAGACAGCTTCATCGGCAGCTTCTTTCTTTTTCTCCTCTTTGAGAGTGTCAATATAAGCCTTGAACTGATCAAACAGGTGATAAATGATATCCGCAATAAATATTTTCACTCCGTACTCCTCTGCAAGTTCACGAGCCTCCGGAGTAACTTTGACATCAAATGCCAAAATAGCGGCATATTCTTTCTTTTTCTCAAGCATAACACTAGCTTTCATAACATCCTTCTTATGAACAGGGCCTATACTTATACCGCTAACTGGGATATTCACAGCAGGTGTCTTCAAGAACTCAAGCAATGCCTCTAACGACCCAAGTGTTGATGCTTGAACACATACCCCCTCGCCCGTCTTATCGATTCTGCTCATGACAGATTTCATATCTTCCATGGCTTCTTCTTTTACGTCTTCCACATCATCATCAGGCCCCACTACATAAAGACCAGTTCCAGCAACAGCATGCTCCAGACCCTGCACCATCATATATGATAATACCTAATCCTATAATCGATCATGAGCAGGAAAAACACACAACATAAAAGTTAAGTCACCTGTGCAGTGATTTTGATACCCTGTGCAGCCTTGATTTCTTTGTAATGTAAATATGTGCCCTGAAACCAAAGGCAAATACAAAAATGAGCGGCCTCCTATCTAAGCAAAGCATTTACAACAGAACATGGACAAGAGGTTAAGCATGCCAAGAAGTCCGTACTAAGAACATGTGCAGACAATAAATCCTGTTAAACCGAGGAGAGATAACATGAACCAGGATTATTGTTCCTATGGTATTAGTTGGCTTTTAAATATCTCCACCCATTGATATTATGTCTAACTGAACAATACACATTGGAAAAAATAGCCTCCTAGTTCAGCTAATGGAGAGCCCCCATTACTCATATCACCACACCCAACAGGTAAGACAAACTTCCGCAGAATAAGTTCCAATTGCTTTCCCATTAATTTGGATCTTCTGCCTTTTGACATAAGCGTACTATAATGAAAAGAATAGATGTATACACATATATCCACCAAGATAATTGCAAAGTAACATCTGAATCAACTCGACAACATCTATAATCATAAAAGGATATAAAATGAACTCATTGATCGACAAAATTCCTGGAGAATATAGAACGGCCTCTTCTTAGGGAAAATGCAGTATATCAACTACGAGCACGAGGTAACCTAAAGTTGGATGTATCAAGTTAAAGTTACAACGGACACTATCCCATGAGGGTAAGAAATGATTGTATCTGGTGTAAAGTAACACATTTCGATGATATAATTTAATTCCAATAAATCACTTTCCAGAAGGAATAAAATCCAGCTACTTGGCTGATCAAGTAATTATATGTCAATGTCATTTAGCCTCCAGTTCATGTTTGCAAATGTATGTCCACAGTCCACCCCTTGTGACCAAAATGATCAGATATTGCTACTCTACAATAATTTTTATTAGCTGATAAATGATACCATTTCTTGACAAGCCCTAGAATCAAATTACGCGACTTCCCTTTAGGACTTGATAATTATACAGAATTGAACAAGAAAAAATGAACGTAATACTGCCATGCTCTGCTCACCTAATTATATGTCCAGAGCACCACTTAACAAAAGATTAAATTACTAGCATTTAAACCATTTGAAAAGTAAATCACATAAATTAACAAAAGTACCTTCACTCGCAATTCCTTCATTGGATGCGGCGTAAGCAAAGCTCGAATAGTGGTAACAATAGGTCCCTACAAAAAATAGTATTAATTGACAATGATGATTTAAAGTGTATGTGTGCTATTTTATATGAAGAATGGTATGCTTGCCTGCATGCCGCATACAACAATCTGATCCCCTTCATGAAGCACACCATTGACTAACACGACATCAATAGTTGTCCCATGACCTTCAACAACCTTGACCTCTAAAACAGTACACTAAAAAACCAGTTTCATGTCAAATTCCAAGCAATCATGCAACTGTTCAAACAAAATAGTGTGAAGACTGAAGCATCAAGTTAACAGTACCTGGACTTCATTACTAAATGTTAACTTCTCAACCATAGTTTTTTGAGTCCACTGCACAAGTAGCAACAGGAGATCTGGAATGCCTTCACCACTGTTGCAATACAAAAGTGGAGCATAAATGGACAGCTACTTCCAAAAAAAATAGAATGTGTGCATTCAAAAAAGGCAGAAGAATATTAAGTACCTTATTGCACTAGTTGGAACTATACTGAATGTTTCTCCCATCTCTTTGTTCTTATAATACAATTGAGTATTCATGCCTTGCTCCATAAACTGAGTGATAATCTGAGAAAAAACCCAAAGGATAAGAGGCGACTCGAAACATAATTTAGGAAACCAGGGCAGGAGCTACTATACCTGTTTGAGCCTCATGTTGAATTCATTTTGAACATCTTTAGTCTGTTGCTTCATAGCTGCAACAATCGGAGCATTACGGCAAGTCTTCCAGTTATACAGCCTGTCAACCTGTGCTCGATAAACATCAAAAGTCGTATTAAAATTCTGGGAAGAAGGAAATTTCAAGGGAAAAAATCAAATATTGGGACCTTTAAGCTATACCTTATTTAATGCTACAATGAATTCTGTATTCCTCATCTTCAATAGATTGATCGATTCGATTGTCTGTGGTTCTAAGCCGTGCATTATATCAACCACCAGAATTGCAATATCACATAAACCCGAGCCTCGAGTTCTCAGATTAGTAAAGGACTCATGCCCAGGAGTATCAATGACTAGGAGACCAGGAACTTTGAGTGTCGCATCAGCTTTTAGTTCCTTGGTTCTTTCACGTATGTTCTCCGCAGGGAAGTAAGTAGCACCAATTTGTTGGGTGATTCCACCGGCCTCACCCTCCTGAACATTAGTGCCCCGAATGCAGTCAAGGAGCTTTGTTTTACCAGTATCGACATGGCCCATGATGCAGCAAATTGGAGATCTAAGATCTGCCTCACCCTTTTTAGATGTAGATTCTGAAGTTGCAGCTCCTTTTTTACCACCGGCATCTTTTTTCTTACTTCTGCTGATGGCCTCCTCGTCTGTGTGGGTTTTATTGTTTTCAGGATCCTGAGACTTGGTGATAACTGGCTTAGCAATTGCATGATTGGCACCTGCATCCTGTGATGGAGCTTTCGAAGTCTTTGTTTCCTTTTTAACACCCTTTGCAACTTCCTGAATAGAAGTGGAATCAACTTCTTCATCAGCAAATGCACCTAGATTTGGCAATTTAAGATCAACATCATCCCAACTCTTGGCATCCCATTCATCATCAGTCTCCTCTTTCACTTCTTGTTGTTCTTGTGTGTCAGTAATTTCTGACTTCTCCGTGATACTAGCAACATCAGCATCGTTCACAATGTCAGATTCCACATTTTCAGCATCGACCTCATCTTCTCCGCATTTTTCTTCCAATTCAGTGCTTTCAGTGGATTCGGAAAAAGTTGTGCCATTAGCTTGAACGTGTTGCTTAGTTTTTTTAGGCTTATAAATTGGTCTTTTAGGTTTTGATGTATTGCTTTCACTATCTTGTTGAGGCAAACCTCCAGCCGTAGCTAGAAACTGATTCCTCATAGCTTCCAACCTGCGAGCTTCCTCTTTCTGCTTAGCTGTCAAAAGTTTGCCCTCTTGTTTTTTCTTTAGGAGCTTTTCTTTCTCCCGTTCCTTTCTCCTTCGCCTAGCCTCTTCAGCCTGCCGCTCCAATTCCTCTTGTCGCAACCGCTCTTCTTCCTCCTTCCTGATCCGTTCCTCTTCTTCCTTTCTCTTACGCTCCTCCGCTTCCTTGCGTCTAGCCATTGCCTCTTGCATCTCCCTAACTGCCTTGGAGACTTTTTTAGTTCCCTACAACCATATAAAAAGATTATGTAACGAGAAGTCAAAACACTGCTTACAAACAAGCAAAAAAGACATATGCAAGATTGCATGAAGATGCCTTAAACAGCAGAACACTGTCCAGATGATATAACAAAGAAGAGGTCAACTCAAAGTCGGATAATATTGTGCAAAACTTCTAGGGAAATCCTTGGAATACGATGACTTTTGAGTGAAAAAAAAGACTAGAAGGAATGAGAAGTTGCAATTTCTATTTAGTGAACGTTGTTAACAAGTAGCATGCTTGGTGCCATAGATAAACCACTTTATGATAGCTAGAATTTCCCACTTTCAGTAATCACATCGAAATAAGTGACACCTACCGTCTAACAGTGTGAATGCCCAACATGCAAATGCACTAACGTTTCAACATATCAACATACAGACGATGCATGTGTGTTGGCACTGTGGAAATGTAAGATAACATTACCTCGGGAGCCGCTTCTTTCTTCTCCTTTTCTTTCTCCTTCTTTTTCTTTTTCTTCTTCGCTGCAGCAGATTCCCCAATCTCTTCTTCCACCTTTTCATTTTCTGCTGTGGTGTCAACAGCTCTTGTCTGGGTCTCAACTTTTTCTCCCATTTCAAGTTGCTCTGATTCAGCTTCTACAGCAGCTGCTTTTTTCTCTTTTTCCTTCTCCTTCTTCTTCTTCTTTTTCTTCGCTGCAGCAGACTCCACCACTGCTTCGGATTTCTCATCTTCTATTGTTGTATCAACTGACACGAGCTGGGTATGAACTGTTTCCTCTTCCTTTAGTGGAGGTAAAGGTGACGCATTTGTTACAGGAGTTGCTTCACCAAGCTCAGCAAGAATTTTTTCCAAGTCGTCTTCCTCTTGGGCAGTTCTTGCATTCTTCTTCTTGTTTTTCTTTTTTTTCCCCTTTGAAGTGTCACTTGTAATTTGGTCATTAGAAACTGAATCCTTAGGATCCTCACCCATACCTTCATCATTGGTGCCATGTTGATCCAGAAAATCAGTAGAATCATCTTCAACTAGAAGACCTTTAGTTTTTTTCTTTTTGGATGACTTCTTCTTCCCACCAAAGTTCACAAGTGAAAGCTCATCATCGTCCTCCAAGCCACCATTGTCTTCCTCATCTAGAAAAGCATCTGCAAAAGTATTACCTTTCTTTGGAGCGAGCTCCTTCTCCTCTTCTTCCTCATCATCATTATCCCCTTCGTCTTCTTCTAATAACGCAAAAGACGGAACAGATGCACCACCTCTATTAGCAGGCTCCTCTATCTCTCCATCATTGTCATCGCTATCATCTTCATCTTCCCCTAATGCAGCAAAACCAGATGCAAATCCACCATGCCCACTACCTTTTTTAATAGGCTTCTTTCTCACAGGAGCCGAAGCAGGTTCTTCATCAGAATCCTCCTCAACATCCTCATCACCCAATGCTGTGAAACCCGATGCAAAAGAGCCACTGACACCCCCTTTGTTAATAGGCTTCTTCCTCGGAAGAGCTGGAGCAGGTTCCTCATTGTTATCAACCAAGCCGTCATCCTCTTCATCTAACGCCGCGAAAGAGGGCACACCGGATGACTTCTTACTACTCTTCTTCTTCTTCTTCCCAGTAAAAGCGACTGCAAGTTCATCATTCACATCCTCCTGATCCGCATCCTCGTCTAAAGCTGCAAAAGAGGATGAGCCACGAGACGTTTGCTTCTTACTGGCTTTCTTCTTTCCAGTAAAATCAGGCTCCTCACTCACCTCATCACCTTCATCTCCTACCGCATTTGCAGCACCCTTCTTACCTTTCCCTTTCTTCTTCCCAGCAGCCAATTCTTCAGCTACGAAATCGACTTCATCCTCTTCCTCCTGATGAGAACTCTTCACGCCTCCCTTCTTACCCTTCTTGTCCTTCGCCATCAACTCTCCTGTCCAGATTGATCCCCGGTCAAATCAAACAAACAAAAACTAATACCAAAACAGTTTACTTTCAATCCTGGAATCGCGACAGATTCTCCGTCGACTGGAATCACAGATTAAAGGTAGATCGGAGTGAAACGGCCGCGATGAGAAACGGCGTGCAGTCCTAATTACGATGTCAGCTCGCCTCCTTCCCCGATTAGCGCACGGAGATCAATCGCGAGTTACGGAACGGTGAACGGACTGCGGGGCAGAGAATCCAAGCTAGATGATGTTGCGGTTGAACAGAGGGACGACGGCTGCTCCCTAGGGTTTTTATTTTATTTTTATATTTCCTATTAAATTCACATTAATATTCCGTTACTTAATTTCACGTGAATCGATCCTTCGTGTAAAGCCATGGTCGGGTCGGGTCGGGTCGATCCGAACAGTCTTTTAAGAAATTTTAAAAATGAGGGTATAATTGATATTGATGTCTTGAATTACCTGAGTTTCTAATTAAGAGTTTAAATTATTAATTTTTGTAAAATAAAATATAAATTAATAATTTTCGAAAGTCGAGTACCATAGTTATACCGTGATTAAATTGATAACTCAATCATGTTAACACCGTTGAAAATAACTTACGATCTCATAATATACACTCTTAACATACTAAATCAAACTTTCTATTTTAATATTCATAGACCTTTTTATTGCATTGTCATCCAAGGGGTTCACATAATTAAAGTTTGTAATTTAATCACGTTGTATCTACGGCCTACGGTGCTCGGTGTTCGAAAAGCATATCAATTTATTTTTTGTTTTGCCCACATTGGAAATATCAATAGTTTGAACTTTCAATTGAAAAACGCTGATAGTTCAAGACATCAATACGTACTTTTCCCTAAAAATAATTAAGGTCAATTCAGCTTCAAGCGCTTACCACACACACAAAAAGTCAGCTTCAAGAAAATAATTATAAGAAGTTCTAAAAACAATTAAACTCGGGTCAGGTTTCAAGCAAACAATAGGCGGATGGCGTCCTAAAGCCCTATATTTTAAGAGGGTTGAGCGAGTCAGGTCGGCTCTATTTTTGAGGATTGGGTTTAGGAATTTTAAATTAATTACAACGAATAAAAGTTTTTTAAAAATGTAACAACCGTTTATATAATTCGTCAATAATAACATGAGGTTCATCAAACAACTCATCAATCGTAGGCATTGGTATCAGTCATGTTGTACTGTGATTGCATTAAGCGCGCGACAATTCAGACAAACCATCACAATCAATCTTTTTTGTGTACCACAGTAGCACCACGAACGAAAATGGACTGTTACTTAGGTGAATTATATACCTTCTCTCGGCATCTCCTCAATGAGCTTCTTCTCAATCTCAATTATTTTGATACCTTGAGTATCTATAAGGCTTCGCGTTAATTGGTTTACAAAATTTGGTGGTCTTGTGCGCGACTTGGACACAACCACTCACTACACCATTTTACATCCTACACGACAAACGTTGAACAATGTCGCAATAGCTTTGTCGCATATAATAGTTTATAGGACTTCACTTTGATTTATTTGTCGATAAAAGTTAAAGCGACGCCGCCGGAAATGTTGTCACATAAAGGGTTTACCCGATTTAATTTAATGCGACACAATTTTTATGTCCCGTTATAGTATTTATGTGGCATTTATTTAAGCGACGCACGTAAAAAATATTTACACTTCACTATGTATGTGTATAGACAACAAGTGCAAGAAAAGGTTTGGGAGATCAGAATGGGGATGAATCCGTGGAACCGAGTGTCCTGGATAAACAAGGACCACTTCCACTTGCTACGGAGCTTGATATCATTATCCAAGTTATGGGGCAGAAGCTTGGGACTTACATTTCTGGAACTGGGAAGTTCTTCAAGAGGCCACCCCTCCGAGAGGGGGTGCGAGAAACTCAGAACTGAAAGACCAACTCCAAAAGCAAAAAGAGGAGTTTTGGAAATGAAGGCCGCATTTGAAGACATGATAAGGGTTCTTGCAGAGCTGGTGGTTCGGGGTGGTTCAACAAATCTCACAAGCCAAAATGCCTCCGAAGGTACAACTAGTTATGACCTGCGCTTTTTAATTAAAATTCAGGATTGATGTTCTCAAACTTTTGTGCTTGCTTGGCTCAGGCACACACACCTGGATATTTGTTGTGTGTGTGCCCTTTTGTATAAGGGTGGCCGGAATTATGTGTGTTGGCCGAGTTTGTGTTTATTGGTCGGATCTCTTTTGTGTAAACCAGATCCATGTTTGGTACTAGGACTTAATTCTTTTAATGCGACAGTTTGTTGTATGCTATTCCTGTCATTTGTTCTTTTATGTGATATTGTGTTCGTACATTTTTTAAGCTTATGTACTTTTTATGCGATATTGTGTTCTTAATTTTTTTAAGCTTATGTGCTTTTATATGATATTGTGTTCTTAATTTTTTTTAAGCTGATGTGCTTTTATGCGACCATTATGTTTCAGTTCCTAAGCTCAAGTTTGGTTATACGACAATTATGTGTTCAAAATTTGTAGCGTATGTAATTTTATACGAGTCCAACATGCTATAGTTTTAAGCATATGAAGTATTACGCGACAATTGTGTCTGCTAAGTTTGTCCCATTAAACAGCTAATGCGACCATTTTGAAAACTATGTTCATTATAACTGTAGCATATGCCCATAAAGAGTACAACCCATTCCAGTTTTATGTGACTTCGTAAAGAAAATGATGCATAGGAATAAAACTTAACGCAACAATTGGATTTTAAAAATGTCACTCGACATTACGCTACTAGGCATTAGTGACAAAAATTACACGCGACGTGGAAATGGTCGTATAAATGATACGCGACAAATATAGGGCATTAAGCGACGGAAATAAATCATCTCCTAATCTGCAAAATGGTGTAGTGACTTAGGCATGGCGAACCCACCAACATATATACAATTCAAGCAACCTCTACAACTCGCTCCTCTATTTGTTTGTTAAGTCCTCAAGTACTTCAGATAGTTTAGGGCCATTCTTCTTGATCATTTAACATATTTCTTCCATTGTCATGTGGAACATAGTCATGATCGACTGGGTATATATGGCTCTTCGAACTTGTGCAAGTACAAATTGAGCTTTTGATGTTCTACTAGCCCATGCAGTGTAAGTGTTTCCTCGTCATGTTCCAAACTAATCCACAATTGATTATATTCAAATATCACGGGTCTGACATCAGCTAATCATTGAGTGTTAAAGCCAAAGGCCCTGGAGTAACAAGAGAATGGTGAAGGGGATGAGGAGCTAGAGTAGGGGAGAGGGAACAGAGTGAGATGAGGCGAGAATTTGTATTCATTTCTTCCTTTCTCATATTCCAGCAATGCATGCATTACATATAATGTTTCTAGTAAATGTATTCTGATAACCAAATCTCCTAACGTTTATCAGCTAATTATTCTCTGACACACCTCTGCTCCCCTTTTATGTGATGAATTCTGCCAATTTGTTAGGCCTGCTGCGCACTCTAGATGGCCGAGTCGCACCATTTTGTGTGGTCCGTTTGGGTCAGGTTATGCAGGGATAGATGTCCTTCACACCCGTAACATTGAGCCCCAAGCACAATATATCAGCCCCATCTAAGTAACAAAATGGAAATCTAGAACAAAATTTTTACATCACAAGTGTAGTCGTACGCGTCGGCATACCCCTTCACATCTCAGCTCCTCACCATTACCCACAATGACACTTAGATGTTGAACCTGACTATATGACTAGCTAATTCTTCTTTTTTAGCTATGCAGTTGCAAAAAAATATGCGTTAATTAAACCACCATCTATTAGCACATTTACCTGCTGCATCCGAGTTAACCTAACCTCTAAATGTAAGGTGCGCGGGACAGGTCGCACATGCATGCATGTCATGGAAGGAAATCGCAGATGCAACTTCTCCTGACTCTCTTCCTCAACCTGAGGCGGCTCTTCCTCACGGCCACTTGTTCCCAAACTAAAACAACATCATCAGGAGGTTTCGCTGGTGGTAGGAAGAATGGAAATATCTCACAAACATTTTGTCGAACAAGTACAACGCAGAGATTCGAACTCATACTTACAACTATTCCAGGCTTGAATTCCTTGCTCTTAGGCCCTATTTCATCCACTTTCAGCACCAAAGCTGATTTATAATCAATTGAAGTATGTTTAAGTGGCAGAGGAGAACACCAACTCTTGATACAAACTTCTTTTTGCGAAAAGGCCCCTTCCCTCAATATCATGATTGGGTCGACTGTTTGTAACAAAATATGAAGACCAGTCATTGAGGCATTTTCACAAACAGTTGATGTGCGAAAATTGAAACAACTAATCAGATCACCTAATGAAGTTTCAGACCCTATTTCTTCATTCAAATCTTCATATTCATCAGTCTTTGTTGCTGTAACTGTATGATTGTCAGCTGATACGTGATTAGGAGTTACCTCTGATCGAGCGGAATCAACAACCTCATCTATTTTCAGACCCAAGCGAAGATGAACATCCACATCATAATCGTCACCTGATTCTGCAGCAGATTCAATGTTTTCTGGAGTTGATTCAACTACCACGATATCCGGTTTAGAGTTGAAGACCAAGGGTTGAGATTTCGTTTCCCTCATAAACTGTTTCAGTTCATTTAACTTCACCGAAAACCAATATGAATCGGTTATCTCCGGCTCGCTTGAATCTTCATCAATGTTTATTGTGTCTGTGTCAACCGAGGCGCACAAATCAGATTCCGATTTTGTATTTGATGTCGGCATCATCTTCTCTAATAGCTCCATTATCCGGTCAAATTTGTCATCCATAGCTTTCTCTCATTTGTACGCAGCTTGAATATCCATCTCTCAATGAAAGCACCAATGATGCGATACAGAATATCGCACAATGATCAGTGAGAGAATATAGAAGACGAACTAGGGTTGAGGAATATAAGAAGGGATGATGATGGGATCGTGATTAGTAGTCAACAACCTCACGAGGTTCAGGAACTGTTAGGAACCCAAATTCGTGTGCAAGTATATTAAAGGAATCAAGTACGCAGCGGAATATTCTAAATAGACTTTTATTTCTATTTAGACTGTACAAACTGTATACTCAATGTTTGTACTAAACTTACAAAACTTGCCTATTAAGTGAAGATCAACAGTATGATCAACACAAGCAAAGTCTCCTGACTACACTTCCCTGACGGAGTTCTCGACGTCATTGTAGTCACCGCACCACCGTAGCTTTCCGGCACCGATCAAGAATAGCTTGATCACACTGAATATCACGCTCGCTGGATATTCTCACTGGGAAACCCCACTTGGAAAGCTCTCACGGATTCTGATTTGTGCACGGACAATTATTGCAGAACAACTGCCACCCTCTTTATACACACTGAGGTAACTGACTTCATAACCGCCAGTTTAAACTCTAACCACCTTGGACACGTTTGGTAAAGTAGATAGACTTGGTTACTTGGTTAGACCACGACATCAGTCTTGATAACTGTTCCATTAACTTCTATTGTTGACCAACTGCCATGTCCTTCAGACTCAAGGCTCTGCTCAGGTTCTTGAGTACTCCAACAAGTCTCTGAGTAACAAAGACTAAAACAAACCATCAAAATAGTTTGTCATCATCAAAAGACATGTGAGAGCCTCAACAATTTCCCCCTTTTTGATGATGACAAACCGACAAGGGAAATAATTAAACTTAATAGATGTTAAACACAATGCACAAAGCATCACATGAGAACATATTCTCCCTGGGATAAATTCCCCCTAAGTTCCAACACCCTTAGGAACCTAACAAACAATCTATTAAGTCAAAGACCTATATAGGATTACCAAGTCAAGAACCTGATTCAATTCCCCCTGAATCGGTACTCCTAACCCTTCCCCCTTTTGGTATCATCAATGAAGGGTAAATAACATACAGAGAATTCATAATCATGAGAGATATCTTGAAGATCATAGCAACTCATAAATGCATGCAACCACTTCAAATTTAAACAAGATAGTCAAGCACACATGCTGAACAACAAATCAAATTTTGATAGTCAACAAGAAAGGACATGACATGGTAGGGGTCAAAGAGGGGATAAATCCAAGAATGGAACTGGCCACAGAATTCTCTCAATCAAAAGTGGCCATTTTCAGACTGAAGAACTTCAGAATTTTGAGAGCAATGCTAGGACTCAATCCTTCACCTCCCTGATTTCTTCTTTCAACCCCTTCAGATCATTCTTCAAGTCACAAATTCCTTTTTCCACAACAATTAATCTCTGAACAACACGAGATCTTGTCACAAATTCTGAATAACCAACCTCCAGATCTTCATCATCCTCCATAGAACAGCCAAACAATAACTCCGTATTATTTGAGTCAACAACCCCTCCTGGGTTCTCCACAACAACATTTTTCCCTTTATCAGATTTCAATAAATCCATCTCAGCCTTACTTGAGTTTTCTAGTTCATCCATAACACCCACAACATGCACTTCAACATTATCATAAGCAGCTATCAATCTATTGAATAACTCAGAAGCATCAACTCTCTCCCTTTCAACAATCCCTTCGATTCCAGCACAATATTCCACAAACTTACCATTTCTAGGGTTGTAATCTACTATTTCTTTCGAACCGGAGAGGGGATTGAACTTACTGTAAACCATCAAGTCCGCTAGTACCTTCGGAATCTCATAGCGAACATTTGGAATCACCACCGTCTCCATCTGAGCGTCGAAGTTGGTTGCTGAGTTGTTGGATTTCGATTCGGAAGCCATTGAATATGTTCTCTTCTGAGTTGGTTTTTGAATCTGAAATTTTTTTGAAGAGTGAGAAAGTACTTCAAAATCTTCTTTCTAATAACTTGTTGTGGTATCTCCTTGAAAAACACACCCACTCAACAAAAAAATGACTTATCGATTTCCCACGTTCTGAGTCAGTCAACCATCTAATCACCATAAATGCACCTGATTCTTTGTATCTCAAGAATCTCGTCAGGTCCTCAGTCCAAACTAGTCCACATCTTGACCAAGTGAATGCCATACCAGTTCCAAATCATGAATTTTTCACAAGGGACGTTGTGATGGATCGGCTTACCATAATGGTATAATATGTAAAAATCATCACAACTCAAACACTCAATCACACATAAATTTTACTTCTAATCGTGTATGTCCAGAAAATTTGCAAACAGGTCGTTGGACAAGAACACAATTAGTATATGGCATAGGTGGCTTCATACACTTCCTTCATGGGGCTATTAGGGTACAAAAATCCGGAAGGTATGTTATGGCTTCAAGGAACATGTTCAAGCATGCATGTAATATATCAAGTTTAATCAAGAGTATAAGCATACAATACATTTGTCACTCAGGGGCTTCAAGAAGGCACTCACATAGATGACAATCATGCATGTTGTAAACCCTAACTTCTAACCAATTATTGAGAGTAAGATTAGAAGTACCTCATTGTGGGCTCATTAAACCAAGTTCCATTCTCAGCTTTTCAAATGCTTCCCTATGTAAAGCCTTGGTAAAGATGTCAGCGACCTGATCTTCACTCCTACGAAAATTGATAGTTACAAGTTCCTTTTCAACACAGTCCCTAAGAAAATGGTGTTTAATTTCTATATGCTTTGTTTTACCATGTAGCACCGGATTCTTAGCAATACTAATTGCACTAGTATTATCACAAAATATAGGAACTTGATCAAAGTGAAGATTGAAATCACTTAGCTGATTTCGCAGCCATAGGATTTGAGCACAACAGGCTGCTGCCGCCACATACTCAGCCTCCGCCGTTGACAATGCCACTGTATTTTGCTTCTTTGAACCCCATGACACCAAGCACGATCCAAAGAACTGTGCCATACCGGATGTGGACTTTCTATCAGTCCTATCCCCAGCAAAGTCTGCGTCTGAGTATCCTTCCAAACTGAGAGACCTCACTCTCGGATACCACAGGACCAACTTCTCAGTGCCCTTCAGATACCTCAGTATCCTCTTCACAGCCTTTACGTGAGATTTCCTTGGTTCCGCTTGAAACCTGGCACATTGACATACACTAAACATTATATCAGGTCTAGATGTAGTCAAATACAGTAAAGAACCTATCATGCCACGATATCTTGTAGCATCTGTCTTTGGAGACGCATCATCCTTTGTCACGGACTCATTCGGGGAACTGGGTGTGTTCATATGTCGTGAACCTCCAAAGCCGTACTTACTCACAACCTCACTCAGGTACTTGTGTTGTGAGATCTCAGTTCCATTGTCCAACGGTCTTACTTGAAGACCCAGGAAGAATGTCAATTCTCCCACCATGTTCATCTCAAACTCATTCTCCATGAGTTTAGTGAACTCTCTTACGAGTTCATCACTCGTAGACCCAAAAACAATGTCATCTACATATACCTGCACAATAAGTAGATGCTTGTTAGTTCTCAAAAGAAATAATGTCTTATCTACCTTACCTCGCTCATATCCATGAGCTAGTATATATTCCGACAGGCGTTCATACCACGCCCTAGGCGCTTGTTTTAACCCATACAAGGCCTTATCAAGAACATACACAAAGTCCTGACGATCAGGGTCCTCAAAACCTGGAGTCTGTTCCACATAGACTTCCTCCTTAAGGTACCCATTCAAAAATGCCGTTTTAACATCCATCTGATGAAGTTTGAAACCAAACTGCACTGAAGATGCTATCAACAACTTGATAGCCTCGAACCTTGCCACTGGAGCAAAGGTTTCCCTATAGTCAATACCCTCCTGCTGGCTGTAACCTTTCACCACCAACCTGGCCTTGTTCCTGACTATTTCTCCCTTGGAATCCAACTTGTTCTTGAAAATCCAGCGGGTGCCAATCACCTTCCGTTTCTCTGGCCTTGGAACAAGTCTCCAAACTTTGTTCCTCTCGAGCTGATGCAACTCATCTTGCATCGCTTGGATCCAATCCGGGTCTTTCAGTGCTTCTTGAATTGTCTTTGGCTCAATCAAAGACACAAAAGCATTCATGACTCTTTCCCCTTGAACTGCAGCATAGCATACATAATCACGAAGTGTAACACTAGGTCGTTTAACTCGCGAACTTCTCCTTAACTCAGTAACTTCCTGAGCTTGTTGGATTTCCTCAGAATCACCATGGACTTCACCAACTTCAGGGTCTTGTCCATTCACCTCAGCTTGCTCTCCAGGTTCTTCAACCTCAGTAAGCTGACCAGAGACTTGATCAACCGTCTCTAAAGTCTGAGAATCAGCAGCTACGGTATCTTCCTTGGGACGAGTCAACACAAAGACATCATCAGATACTTGACTGTCATGAACCTGCTCCTGTTCATTACCCATTGAGTCTTCATCAAAGATAACATGGACGCTCTCCTCAACCTGTTTGGTTCTCTTATTGAATACCTTGTAAGCCTTACTGTGCAGTGAATAACCTACAAAAATTCCCTCGTCACTTCCTGGATCAAACTTTCCAAGACGATCTTTCCCGTTCATGTGGACGTAGCACCTGCATCCAAATACCCGCAAATGAGAAATATTGGGTTTCCTACCCTTCAGCAACTCATACGGCGTCTTGTTGAGGATGGGTCTTAAATAACATCTGTTGAGAACATGGCATGCAGCATTCATCGCCTCAGCCCAAAAATTCCTTGCTAGACTATTCTCAAGAAGCATAGTCCTTGTCATGTCCTCGAGTGTACGATTCTTCCTTTTAACAACTCCATTCTGTTGTGGAGTCCTTGGCGCAGAGAAGTTGTGATCAATGCCCTGATCCGTACAGAAAGCAATAAATAGACCATTGTCAAACTCAGTGCCATGGTCGGTTCTGATGCTCTTGAACTTATCACCAAATCTGCATTCTACAAGCTTAACCCACGTCTTGAATGACTCAAAGACCTCATCCTTTGAACGAATGAAGATGACCCATGTATACCTTGAGTAATAGTCCACAATCACAAACACATATCGGTTCCCTTCTCGAGACAGCACTCTCATTGGCCCGCATAAATCCATATGCACTAACTCAAATGCCTTGAGTGTACTGACCATGTTCTTCGAATGAAAAGAACCTCTTGTCTGTTTCCCTATTGCACAAGCACTGCAAACCTGATCAGGTACTTCACTAAACTTTGGTAATCTAATTACCAAATTCTGACTGTGTAACCTCTTCAACAATCTGAAATTCACATGGCCCAACCGACGATGCCACATCTCAGATTCATCTGATCTAGAGGACAAACAGAGATACTCTTCCGGATCAAACGTTGGATCTACAAAATACACTCTCTCTGCACAAGTCCCATGCAGAAAAGTACTTGACCTGTGGAAACACACTTAACAAAGCAACCATCAGCTGTAAAAACAACCTTGTTTTTACCTCCGCGACACAACTGCGAAACACTAAGTAAATTAAACTTCAAACCATTAACTAAACTCACATTATCTACACTAACCTTACTAGATAAATGTACCTTATCTCCAATCTTGAAACAAGTTCTTCCAGAGAATTATCCTTGGTTTCTGGTAGTGCAGCAAGTGTCCTGGATATATCATCCCATTCTGGACTTAATCCTTGGAGAAATCTGTGAGTCACCTCCCAAGTCTTGTACTTCTTCCCAAGATTACTGAGTGTTGCCAGACATCCCTGAAATCTCGAATGTTAATCATGCAACGTCTCATTTTTAACTTGCTTCATTGATAAGAATTCTGTTTGAACAGACAGAATCCTATTCCTTTTCACGTCCTTAGAACCCTCATAGATCCTCTTAAGTTAAATCCAGATATCACTCAGGTCTTTGAACTGAATAACCTTCTTTAGATCTCCTGGTTCCAGTGCACTGTGAAGAACCCTCAAAGCTCTTGCATTCTTCTCCAGCTTCTTGTAGTCTTCAGTAGTGTACCGGGTCCTTTCCTTGGGACGTCGAGTATCCTCATCATAGACAACTTGCTGTCCTTGTTCAATGATCTGCCAAACCTCCCCATCTAACCCAGTCACATATGCTTCAAACCTAACTGACCAGGTCTCGTACTCACCTGGCTTAAACTTTGGAGGATTTGAAAATGAATCACCTGACATACCTGCAATTACTAATCAAAATCTAAAACCTCTCGCTCTGATACCAAATGATAGATGTCAGCCTCTTCTGGCCATGTCCCTTTACTGAACAAATCAAAACCTGAATGAGGTAAACCCAAAATTAAAGCTAGTCCCATAACTCTGAATTTTGTTTTTCTGAATTTAACCTCCAGAGCAGGTATTTCACCATCAATCAATGTTAACTCCTTGTAGAAGTCATGTACTGCCTCTAGACACACAAACTCCTGATTTTCACACAGTCTCTCCCAGTCTTGTGCTTGAATCAGTTGAAAAACATCACTAAGTTTTTCATTTTTGAAGAATTTTTCTGAACACTCCATCTCCATCAAAATTTCTTTGCCATGGACAGACACCTTGGCTTTCTTGACTCTCTTTACAGAGCTCTTAGGGACTTCCTTTTCCTCTTCTTGAATTTCTAACTTCCGTTTGCCAACTCTGATTGGTTGTTTTCTCATTGGAGTAGGTCTGGGCATCTTCTTTCTTGACACAGTGAAAGAAGACTCAATAATGTGACAATCATTGTCACCAGCACTTTCGTATGCTCTGATACCAAATGATAGGATCGTGATTAGTAGTCAACAACCTGACGAGGTTCAGGAACTGTTAGGAACCCAAATTCGTGTGCAAGTATATTAAAGGAATCAAGTACGCAGCGGAATATTCTAAATAGACTTTTATTTCTATTTAGACTGTACAAACTGTATACTCAATGTTTGTACTAAACTTACAAAACTTGCCTATTAAGTGAAGATCAACAGTATGATCAACACAAGCAAAGTCTCCTGACTACACCTCCCTGACGGAGTTCTCGACGTCACTGTAGTCACCGCACCACCGTAGCTTTCCGGCACCGATCAAGAATAGCTTGATCACACTGAATATCACGCTCGCTGGATATTCTCACTGGGAAACCCCACTTGGAAAGCTCTCACGGATTCTGATTTGTGCACGGACAGTTATTGCAGAACAACTGCCACCCTCTTTATACACACTGAGGTAACTGACTTCATAACCGCCAGTTTAAACTCTAACCACCTTGGACACGTTTGGTAAAGTAGATAGACTTGGTTACTTGGTTAGACAACGACATCAGTCTTGATAACTGTTCCATTAACTTCTATTGTTGACCAACTGCCATGTCCTTCAGACTCAAGGCTCTGCTCAGGTTCTTGAGTACTCCAACAAGTCTCTGAGTAACAAAGACTAAAACAAACCATCAAAATAGTTTGTCATCATCAAAAGACATGTGAGGTCCGAGCCTCAACAGATGAGATACGAGACGATAGAAATTGGGAAATTGTTTTAATTCATTCATTACCTTTTTCATGTCTGATTACAACCTTTTTATACTAAACATGTTATATCAAAATACAAATACAGTCCCCTAAGTTCCAATACGCAACAGGATAGTCTTATCAACGAAGAGGGTCGGAGGAAATCTTTAACAAGTCGTTTGCGTTCGAACTGTCGATCATAAACGATGTAGTGTATTTTATTGTTGATACGAAAAAGGAGATCAGAAGTGGCTGGATCAACTCGATTGGAAGGTCGATTATTCCGTCATTAAATGTCCAACTGAGACAATAGGGAGTGACGCGAGCAAACTAATTAATATTAAACTCCCTGTAATCAAAAAAAAATAAATTAAACTCCCCAAATGAATTTACACAATTTTTGTGACCTTCAATTCTAAAAAAAATCTTAATTTGGCACACAATTGTCATTTTTTTATTGTTTGACCGTAATTTGACAGGTAGTAATTGATGACTCTTTTATCTTATCATATTTTCTTTTAATTATAAGAGAGTATGTCACTTCCTAAGAATTTATTTTTTCTAATACGAGTTAAGTGAAAAATAAATTATTTGAATAATGTGACATGTTCGGGAAAGTGTGGATGATCAGCAACAGACTAAAGACACGAACACTCACCAGTCCCAGAGACTGCCACGTGTTTCAGTTTCCACATTCTCACTGTCCCTCCACGTCATAAGTACCCATTTTGTATGCCCTTCTATCAACCTCGGCTTCTCTTCTCATTTGCACGTTTACAGTGTTTTTTGTTCCCAGTTTCAGAAATGGATGAGACTGGATCTCAGACGATGAGTTTCGAAATAGGGATTGCAGTTTCAGATGCATGTTCGGACACTGTCCAGTTTCTGGTGGATGAGATGAAAAAAATAGGGTTACAGATTGAGACATTTCAAGGCCTTTCAAATCAGCAATTCATCAAGGTATTGTATCATTTCCTCATAACTCTGTCCTTTTTTAAAATTGAAATTTCAGCCACATTTCTTTCAGTGCGCATTTCTTAAATTCTTGATTGAATGTAATAGTCTGCAACTGCAAATCAGTCTGCAAACTACATCAATCTATGCGACCACTCGGTGGTAGTGTGGCAGTCTCGATCGAGTTAAAGTATTACCTTATATTTATTCAAAAAGTATTTTTTTATGCAAGTCTGATTAGTTAGTATTGGAAAAAGATCAGGTGCAAATTATAAATCGACGAATTATGGTATATAGTTCGTGAAAGTGGTCTATAATTCGTTTGGATAAAATCATGACATAGTTCGTAGGAAGTGTATCATAATTCGTCGGTCTGCAGTTTGTACATTGCACTTAATCTTAACTCAGTTAGTATATTAGTTATTTTTTAGGTTAGTCCGAGGCCTCGACACGGAGTAAGAGACCCTATTTAGCAGGCTAGGCTTATAATAATTCGGGTCAAATTGTCCTCGTATTAATTAAGCAGTATGAAAAAAGAAAACGGAATTGGGATGTTACATTCATTCAATCTTTGGGGTTAACTCACTTTGTAGGTGGCGGCTCCTATGAAGACGTTGGCTAGAGCAGCTACAGAGTTGCAGATCATGAAACCAACCCAGCTTGGTACAGTATCTTGTTATTTACTGCAATGGACACCTTAGTGCTATTGAGCTCGAAGCTTAGTAACCTGTGCATTTGATAATTTTGATTGTGTTAGGAATGGATTTGCCATATGACTGGGAAGAGTCTGATGCTTTTGTCAAACACCAGGATGGGTCACTGTTCGGTTGGTGCGACCGTTATCGCTGTTACCAGCATCTCATTTATGGGATTGTGAGTATACATGTTTTAGAATTAATTGCAGGCTCAACTGAAAATTGTACTTCTTGTTCCTCGTAAGAGGTGTTGAGTAGTTTCTACTGATATGGTTTCATTTGGGTTGGTTTGAAAGTGTCCGCATCTTCTGATAGTTGTTTGGATTTGCCATGATCAAATGCCGAACGCAC
Source organism: Rhodiola chrysanthemifolia (assembly GCA_033675395.1). Lineage (NCBI taxonomy): Eukaryota > Viridiplantae > Streptophyta > Magnoliopsida > Saxifragales > Crassulaceae > Rhodiola > Rhodiola chrysanthemifolia. Next base: position 40,563,020 of record CM066204.1, read on the forward strand.
AACAGGTGAATCGGAGCAAGTCACCAAGTGCGATTTCAAAATCACATGACAACCAATGCTACTTGGAGGCGGGTGAATCTTTAGTACGCAAGTTGGAATCTATAGGAGTGGTAAAGCAAGTGTTTCCTTTGCACGGTACATACTTGCTCGGTTGATGAGCTATAAAGAAGCATTTCTCTTGCAATGTCATATCTACAGTTGCCCTACGTAGGAAAAGTATTCTAATGTTTTTTTCGCTTGGCTTCATTTTGTTCAGACGAATATATGAGGAAGGAGCTCTTAAAGAACTGGGCTCTCAAATGGGGAGATTTCACCCAGCAGCCTGTTGATGATATTCAGTCGTATTTTGGGACGCAGGTGAGCTGAGATGGTTTACGTTTTCAAAAAAAAAAAACTCAAATCATATTTACCAAACATGAGTTAATTTGAGTTAACAGTCTCTATGTGACACTTCAACACAGATAGCAACTTACTTCAGTTTCCTGGGTATGTTTACGCGATGGATGGCCTTTCCTGCTGCTTTCGGGCTTGCTCTGCACTTGTTTAGTTTTGGGTCAGTCATTGGTCTCTTGACTTAATCCCTTTTTATTATGTTTTCGTCTCGATGTTAGAGTCTCAATATTAAGGAACTCGTACTTGTTCTTTTCATCAGGCCACTGAAGTCGCTGCTTCTCCCGGTGTTCTTTGTAAGCATAACTTTATGGGCCATTTCGTTCTGTCAATTCTGGAAGCGCAAGTACTCTGCTCTTCTAGCTAGGTACTCCCGATTAAACTAACCATTTACTCATCGCCTAAAGGTCGTTAGAGAACACTTTGTACCTTACTCCGATTCCTGAATGTTTCATAGTGTTTTATGATTCAGATGGCAGATAGAATACATTGCTCGTTCTGGACCGACACTTAACCCTCCAGGCATTCAAGATGCTTCCATTCCCAGTAACGCAGAAAGTATAACGAACTCCGTGACGACAAGGAAAGGGAAAGAAGCTATCCAACGACTGGAGTGGTTCAAATTTCTGATGAGATTCAGAAATGATGCCATGATGATATTTAGTATAATATGTCTTCAGTTGCCGTTTGAGCTGGCTTATGCACATCTGTACGAGGTCATTGAGTCGGGGATTATAAGGTAAGGATGCAGATTTATTCCGTAAATTCTTAAAGAGCAACGTTCGTTAGGAAGGAAAATAAATGGAAATTTCAAAAAGACCTGTGACAGACCAGAGATTTGTGTACGAAAGAATTTGTGGGTTGGTGTCTTTGATACCCAATAAGTTGACGATCGAAAAAAAAAAAAAAACTGGGGATCTTTGTGTAGTTGGAAATAGAGAAATCTAGAATTAGCAGGACTTTCTGCATTGAATTTTTTTTTAATGTTACGGCTGTTGAACTGTTGTAAATAGCTCAAGAAGAGTAATAAAATTTCAAGAGCCATGCTATGCGACTAAATGCTGAATTCATGGTCTTTTTCAGATTTGGGTTGACAGGAGCATATCTGTTAGCAATTCAATATTTCACAAGAACTGGTGGGAGGATATCAGTCGGGCTCATCAAACACGAAAGTGCTGAAAATAAAGAATACCAGGCAAACAGCTTAGTGTACAAGGTAATTAAACATGATCGTAACTTATATATAATTTGCTGGGTGTAGGGCTACTTTAGGCGAGTTTTGTTCTGCAGGTGTTCGGACTTTACTTTATGCAGTCATACATAGGACTTCTATATCATGCTCTTTTCCACCGTAACTTCAATACCCTTCGTGAAATGCTGCTAGAACGACTTATCATAACTGAGGTAATTACTAGTACCAATCTATATGATGTTTTACTTAAATCATTTGTGTAATAAGTTCAGATGAATTTGTTTTGCAGGTTTTACAAAATTTTGTGGAAAGCTCCTTACCATATCTCAAATACATGTATAACATGCATAAAGCTTTCAGGCAAGCATTCAATATATTAGTTGCTGTTTCAACTGTAAAAATCGTATGATACATAACTTATGATAAATGGGTCTCTATTGAGTTCAGAAACAGTAAAAATAACAGCGTCCTATCAGAAGGGAAAGTCAAGTTCACTACGAAAACAGAGAAGGAATATCTGAAACCACCATACGCAGCTAGCATTGGAGAGGAATTTGAAGATGGGCTATTCGATGGTAACTACATTTCTGTTCTTCTTCTTTTTTCAGTTATATTCCAAAAACCGAACTGTAGTCCAATAGTTGTTCTTTTTAGTGTCGGAGTTCGACGTTATTGGCTGAGAGGTTGAGTTCGAAGGCTGATTGGAGCGTACTAGGTCAAACACGCCGGTGTTTTATAACGTGTATCTACACCGGGTTTCATTGTGTTTAGTTAAACTGAAAAGCATATCTACGAGATTAAAATTCAGAGTGTGAAAGTGTGCAACAACAGGGGACACGGTTTTGTTCCAAGTTGGTTAAAAAATACTTGTAGATTTTGTGATCCACTCCTAATTGTGCACAGACTATCTGGAGTTGGCGCTGCGTTTTGGGCTTGTTATGATGTTTGCTTGTGCATTCCCGCTTGTGTTTGCCTTCGCCTTCCTGGTTAGTTATCCACTTGTATCTGAAAATTTGTCAACTTTTTTATCAACAAATCATGAACGAAATGTCCTCTTGCAGATCAATCTGATGGAAATTAGAATGGATGCTTTCAAACTCCTTACCATGTTCAAGCGGCCAGTTCCTCGTGTGGCTGAAACAAATGGTGCATGGCTGAACATATTTCAGGTATTAAAGTTCATTCCTCTCAGTTATCGAACAAGTCTTATAACCAGGAAGTCACATCAGAGCATCAATGTATTGCAGTTCTTGATCGTGACATCAATATGTACCAACTGCGCTATTCTTATATGCCTGTATGACAAAGAAGGGAAATGGAATATAGAGCCTGGACTAGCAGCAATTCTGGTGATGGAACATGTTCTGCTCCTCGTTAAATTTGGAATCTCTCGTTTTGTCCCAGAGGTAACACACTTAGTGTGACATTTTTTTTGCTTACAGTGACCGATTACTTCTCAATAGCATATCGTCTTATTTCGTGCCAACTTTTCTTACAGGAACCTGCCTGGGTGAGGGCCAATCGTTTGAAGAATGTAGCACAAGCGCAGGACGCATGCTCCAAGCAGCTTTTGGGGAGCGTTTCTGGTGAAAGAAAAGAGGTCCATGGAATGCGCAAGGATGACTAAATCTATGGCTTGGAGGCTGAGCTACTATGAATAGAGGCATTAGTTGAGGTCTCATCTGTACCAGTAGTTTCCCTGGTAGTGCGTTTTGTCAAGTCTATGTTCATAAGGGTTTGTACAGGTTTCTGCTTATGATTTCCACTTTTACAAGGAGGAGCACACACAACTTGGATACTCCCTCCTTCAACAAACATGTGACTAGTAATAATTTAACATGATTGAATAAAACACAATTCACCTGTTTGATTCATTGTAGGATTTATGAACTCAAATTTAAGTCCAATTCTTTCAATTCAGTTCAATACAGCAGATCCTACCAGTGGACTTCTTATAATTCATAAATCAGGACAACAATACCAAAGTTCTTTCCAGAGGCAGGAGCAGGACAAGTGAAATTCAGTTCTAGCATCCAATAAAAGATGTCATTGCATGTCTTTTCGTGATAATTTCTCGTCATATTCTCCTTCAAGAAGCTTTAGCAGCCTCTTTGTGTTATTAAGAGAAAACTGGACTCAGAGATCAGCTCTTAGCTTGATCCTCATCGGCGAAAGGACTAACATCAATTAATTCAAGAGTGGCTTATGCTGCACCAAAACACTTGTTCACGGTTTTTTGATACAATATTCTCTGCGCACGATTACTCTCTCTAAGTATCTCTTATCAAGGGCATTTTCTACTCCAGAAGATACTTCCTTTTTTGTTCTCATAAAAAGGTAGGCTGCATGAAATACAAGAACCTGAGTAATTACTTAATTAATCAAAGCAGTAATATGACAACCGCTGTGGATTTATGGTATAAATTAAAGATGAATGAGAAACTCTGCAACTTTCAATATGGATCTGAAAATGACCACAGTAAACAATAATCAAGAGACATTTGAATGTGTTGAACAAACTTCAAGAATCCCATACGGGTCCACAACCTTTCAAGAACTAAATAAACATGACTTAAGCACATTTACTGCACTGTACAATGGCCAATAACTAAACAGGCATAGCTAAAAAGGACTGGATACACTAAAATGGTATAACCGTGGCAACTCTTGTCACTCTCCAGTAAATTAAAAGTAGAAACTAAGAATAAGAGTCTGGAGTAGCTTATCATAATATGATTGAACTCAGTCTTATGATATTCAAAACCTGAATCATCAATAAACACGTAGCTATAAACAAAAATGCAAGCAGATTTAGCAGAGAAACAACATAAGAGCTTGATGAAACAGGAAAAACCTCCAACAGAGAGAGACAGAACTCGTCAATGAAAGTGGCCATATAAACTTATCGCTCATGATAAATGACCTCAAAGCTGAAGATAAAAACAACGGACGTACTGATGCTGGCGGCCGGGAGAACTCCCTTGCGATGGGTCCTTGAAAATGAGCTGGTTTCAACACAATAAGTTAATCATTTTTACATCAAAGTATCAAACATACAAAAAGAACACAAGGTAACAAAAAAACAAGACATATATCCGTTTCGCGTTCAAGCTCAATTATACGCAAAAATGCAGCTACAATGGAAAGTCTGCAACTTAACCATATCCGTTCAACCATCTGATTCATGCAATGCACCAACTAAAAGTCTAAAATACCATCCTAAACCAAGCAGCAGTCCCTAAATCACCTCTACACATCAACCCCATCACCACTGTATAACATCACAATAACAACAATAAGCTAGGCATTTTATCGAACACATGATGGGTTGCTTAAAATTTAGTCCAAAGAAGAACACAAATCACAATTTCCGTTTCTATTAACGTCAACCTTCACTCACTTGTAAGTCATACAATCATGAACCAATCAAAGATCACATCTTGCAGCGGACGTGGGTCTTTCCGTTGTAAATCCGGACAGAGGCGCCGACGAATTCGGGAAAAATGGTGGATCTGCGGGACCAGATTTTCTTATTCACGAGGAGTTCTTCTTTCTTCTTCTTCTTCATTTTCATCAGAAACGCGTCCACGAAACTCACCTTCCATATCGATCTTCCTCTACTCATTTTCCCAACCCTTCTCCTCCGAAGCCTTTACACTTATAGCGACGAAATTTCCGATACCAATCTTGTAGCTAAAGATATTGTATTTCACAAGGTTACTGGAATCACATAATTATTTATGTAATTTTATCAAAATTACTTTGTATTTTGTTTGATTGGAACTGTCTTAGATTTAAATCCTAAACTTAATAATAAGAAAAATCAGAACAAGGATTTGCAGAATGCAATGTTCAAAAACAGTATTGTGTTTAAAATTGAGTCCTCAAAAGGGACTTAAAAGCTATCAACAAAGTCTGAATCAATCAGAGATTGAAACATCTCAAGCAGAGGGTTTCATTTGGAACATGAAAAATGCTATTTCAAGAAAGGAATTGGAAGGGGGAAAAGAACACTATTTTCAGTCTTGAGTCTACTAATCTTTCGATGTCGGGTACCGAGTCACAATGGTAAATCGACCTTCAATCTCAGTCTTGGTTTCGAAATCCACGCCGCAGACAATCCCGTTATGATCAGTCCATGGAACAGGCTCCAGTATTGACAATGGGTGCGTGAATTTCATCAAACCATGAGTATTCGTATAGAGACAACCTAATCAGAAAATCATACACCATCGCTCAGATCCACAATGACACATTAACCAACTCTAGATACTTGAAACCGAGGAACAAGTTAAATAATTACCTCCAGGAAAAGCCGCAAAAGATCTGCTACAAGCTTTCCTAATAACCAGCAAGCTTGCGACGATAAAATTTTCATCAGAATCAGTTCCCCAATAAAAATGCTTGGTGTCTTCAGCATCCTGCGCAGGGCAAAAACGCGTCAAAGACTAGTTTCGATAAACCAAAATTCACGATGACTCGAAAAAAGAACGAGTAATTATCAAGGTACACTTACTGTGCCGATGGCGACATAATCGCAAGACATATCGTACAGAATGAAAGAAAACTGTCCTTCTAATTCACCGAGGGGAGAATCAACAATATGCGTACTCTCGTCTCTCCAAATTTTATAAATCTCACTGATGAGATGTGTGTCCCTATGTGTTCCACTTATTTCAAGATGCTTAATAAGCTTTTCGGTATTTTTAAGCATGCCGTAGAACAGGACGAACACATCACCATGGCACCCGACCTGTCTGCCAAGAACAAATTAAAAAAGCGATGAACATTTTTCAATTTTGAACTGGAGCGAATAGAGTCGAATCGAAGCTGTACTGCGTACCTTTCTTGGTCAGGATTATCATCAATAGCCATATAACCAGAAGCGCCGAAGTTAAAGGTGGTGGTATGAGGATAGAAAACGAGCAGCTCGCGTGCAAGAAAGCAATCGGTTTGAGTTGCGGAGACAGGCGCGGAATCAGGATTCTTCATGGCCCGATGGATCCTGGCGACCGATTTGTTGAACACTGCAAGCATCTTGAACAAGTTAAAAGTTTCGCAGAAGACTCTGAGAGAAATTGTGCCAAGTGACGATCTGAGATCCGACGAATTTCCGGCGAGAACGAACAGAGAATTCCGCAGCATGAAAAAGTAACTGGGTTTGCCGCCTGCAGTTGTATTTAAATGACAGGAGGTTAGTTACTGACTTTAGGAAAATACAGATAAGTCCCTGAACTAACCAAACTCTACACTAACAAGGCCAAGGTATTATACACTATTCCATATGAGATTCAATATGCACAATTGGGCTTCCTTAGTTTCAATTAAAAAGCAAACAAACGACGAAAGAAGAGCAGATTGTATTAAAAGTTTATTTATATATTTATTTGAGTTTCTCTCTTTCGATTTGAAGTATTAAAAGTTTTAAAGAAATTAAACAAACGGTTAAAAGTTAATCACTACGCCATTTTGACTCTTACGCCACAGTCAAAAAAATCGTCGCTTAAAGTCCTAAAATGTCGCTTAAGACCTATGCGACAGGTCACCCGTCGCTTAAGATACGTCGCTTAATCCCATGTGACATTAGGATTTACGCGACGCGATAATGTCGTATGTCGCTTAAGTGGACACAACTAATGCGACATCATATATGTTTGACGCATAAATATTATAGGACGCACGTCGTGTTTCATATTTTTGCGTGGCATAAAACTTGTCTTGCCACGCAAAAATATTATATGATCATAATATAATAACATATGATCATTTATTGTTGCATAAAATGACACAAGATTTGATTCAAAACATGCAATTCATTACATATCTACATGTTTACATACAAACATCCAGATTCTAGATTACAATTTTGAACGGTTTCATAAAGGTACATGCCTGCAAAACTGGATCCTTAGATCCACTAGTATGCAAATCAAATTGCTGTTTTATTTCTTCTGTCTTAACATCCCATGCAATGGCTGTTCTCTCGCAGCTTCTGGGTGAGAAGATAATCGCCTTTCTTGTTCCATTTCAGGGTGAATATGGGTCCTTTGTGTCTGCCAAAAGTACTTTTTAGCTCTCGCCTGCAAAGATGGATGTATCAGAAGATGAGCATCTATTCACATACCATAATTTAGAAGCTACAATGAGTGATAATATTATATAGTATACAAATCTCAGTCATACTTCCGTTCCAACTGAAAAGTGTGCAAGGTGAATAAGACATGGCAAGAAACTTTCTCCCACCAAAATTTAACAAAATCAAATTGAACTTATGTGAGCCTACTCATACAAACTCAGCATGTTAAGAGTTAAAAGTGTGATTTTCATCGGCATTGTGATTAGAAAAAACATATATAAAAACTCTCTTATAAAAAACATTGACCCATGTGGTCAGACACAATACCATTTGTATTCCATATTCTTGATTGCCCGTCATATGCCCCTGTAGCCAAGAGTGTCCCGTCTCCCTGAGAAATCAGGCACATCGATTATTATAATTAATAGCGTATGTATAACTAGTAGCTTAGTTCAGAATGAATATCAAATACTACGAGTTTCTCTTTTATATAAAGAGGGCCCAAATAGTGTTGGCCAGGAAGAAGTTGAAACAATGTGCACTCCATTTGATTCAACCAAATTTGTAAGCAAGTTACCATTCAGAAATGCAAAAGCATCCAAAGAAATCTTTTACCATCATCGTCCATGTCATCTATTTGGCTTCTTCTTCTGAGTTGAAACTGGAAACGCTTAGAAATTTCAAGTATATTTGGCTTGATCATCTAGTTCCAGATGTCCTAGTTCCTTCACTACAATTTCCCTCATGAAAGACTAAGTGCAGCGAAGGCTGTGCGTCTGCAAGGGAAACAAACATCAATAATATTGATATAACACAATCAATGGGAAAGTATGGGCACTTACTTTCCAATCCAATGGGTATAGACAGTGAATTAAATCTATAAAAACACATATTATATATCAATCCAAAATAAACTAAATAGGAAAGATCAATACTGAATATCAATAAAGAGACTCCTAATTAAAACCTAGCTGAACAGCACTGTCGCTGCCGGCCCCTGCCGCAAAGCACCATGGACCTCACCATGCCCGACTTCTCAGAGTGCGTGCGCCACAACCACGATACAATCACTGCCTCGGAGAACGCCAGACAACCACCGGATGCGCTAATTCGAGATCTGAAACAAACGTTACTCGGCTTTGTTTGGTCCCCTATGCCACAGCTCTTCGGCTGAGCTTCGCCCGCGCTCGCCGGAAACAAATAACTTGCGCTATTGATGTCGACTCCGAATCCGCTGCTTCTTTGCTCGATCTCAGTGATTTCCTGCCCCTTCAGTTTTCCGCCTCTACCTTGTCTTCTCGCTCTCAAAACTTCAAAATGACGATTTGAACAAAAGCAGACAAAGTGATACGAACGGGATGTGTTCGCAACTGAATAAAAAAAATAGATGATTGAGAATAGTTGAGGTGAAGAAGATGAGAAATTAGGGTTAGGAGAAGAGGAATCGGGAAGAGGAGATGGAAAACACTTTAATCGTCATTGTCTTATTCCCGTGCGTTCAATCCTTAGTAAAGATTGCCACCCATTGCCATTTTAGTAAATTGTACCCAAGCCCCTAAACTTCTCAGAATGATATATTTGACCAAGATCACAGAATATACTCAACATGTCAACATTTAACCTACCTTTCTACCTTATCCAAAAAAAACAAGCTTTCTAATTTTTACAAAAAGGTCACGGCATAATTTAAGGGACAAAATCAATAGATACAACTGTACTTGAACTATTAGATAATCATAGTCGATGATAACATTACTGTTACTATCGCTATTACAGAACCGTACATGAGATTTTCACCTCATACGGCTCCTCTAGGAGCCTAAATAAATTTAAGGACCGGGTTAGTATTTTTTAACGTCATATACTTGTATGTTAGATAGAGTCAAAATATATGGAAAAGCCCCGAATTAGCCCAATGTAATTCCGTCTGCTATAAAAAAAGTATTTCTGAATTAATCTCATCCTTTACTTTTACTTTAATTGTAAAAATTTCAATATTTTTTGAGTAATAACTTAATCCGTCAATAAAATACTCCTTTTAGTAATATATATATAAATATTTCAACCCAGGATTTTCGATTACGAAAAAAGCATTACATACATATTCCATTACTTCATCACTCATTACAGGACTTTTATCCCTCTGAATCTAACTATATTAAAGAAAGAATAAAAAAGGTCGCTCTTTTTTATTGGAATTGCATTCTTTCTAGTTTGTCGTTCCTGTTCTTCTTTTTCTTCTTTCTCAAAAACGGAAAAAAGGGGGTCTTTTCAAAAAGGATTCTTTCGTTCCTGATAGTTTTTTTTCAGTGGATAGGGGCATACTCTGGATCGGAATCGTGGGAAGTACTACCGGATCATTTCTACCAACTTAAAGCCCCAATGAGTGTTCCTTTTATGCGGAAATGCGTTTTTGTATAATTTGCATAATCTCTATTACTAATCCTTTGTATACCTTGGTATTTCTAACCACCCACTCATTTTTTATCAACTCACTATTATGGTAATACATACAAACGATAGTGAAAAAGCCATAAAGTTGGTTGTTATTTTAAATCCGCTTCAAGTCAGGATGATCAATCAACCGATCTTGGGATAAACAGTGTGAATTACTTATGTTTAATCCTTATACATAGGAAATGAGACTTACTATTTTTACTGCAAATTTCGAAGCTGTTTTCTTTCACTCATAGAACTATCTGATTGTGTTCATCAGTCGGGTTAATGAACAAAAAAAGAAAGCGATTTCTTTAATTCAGACAATTTCTTTCCAACGAAAAGAAAAGGACAATAGGGAAAATGTTTCAACGAATCGCACGTAGAGATATTGATAACACGCATAGAGTTAATGGTATTTCATAACTAATCGATTGAGCAGCAGCCCGTAAACCACCTAAAAAAGAATATTTATTATTTGATCCATATCCTGACATAATAAGAAGTCCAATTGGAGAAATACTTGAAATGGCAATCCATAAAAAAACACCAATATTGAGATCGGCTAGAACAAGATGATAGCCAAAAGGGATTACTGAATAACTTAATAGAATTGATATGACTGCTATGGATGGTCCGATATTGAATAAATAAGTATCGCCTCTAGATGGAAGAAGATTTTCTTTGAAAAGTAGTTTTGTACCATCTGCTAAAGCTTGGAGAATTCCAAAAGGTCCAGCATATTCAGGTCCAATACGTTGTTGTAGCCCCGCAGCTATTTCTCTTTCTAACCACACAATTACTAGTACACCTATTGTGATTCCTACTATAACAGTCAAAATCGGAATAAGCATCCATATGATCTCATACACATCTTTTAAGGATTCCCATTTTGAAAAAGCATTGATATCTTGTACTTCTGTTCTATCAATTATCATTTCAACGATCAACATCTCCCATAATGATATCTATACTACCTAGTATCGTCATAATATCAGCCAATTTCATTCTTTTAACTAACTGAGGAGAATTTGCAAATTGATAAAACCCGGTGGTCGAATTTTCCATCTCCAAGGAAAAATTTGACCATCTCCTAGCAGAAAAATTCCTCAATTCGCCCTTTGGGGCTTCGACTCTCGCATAAAGTTCTTGTTTCGACAATTCAAAAGTAGGAGAGGTTTTTTTTACTAATGAAGCGATATTCAAAATCATTCCATTGGGAATCCCTTACTTTCTCAAAACATCGTATTTCTAAATTCTCATAAGGTCCGCCCGGAATTCCTTCCAAAGCTTGTTGAATAATTTTGATAGATTCCTCAATTTCACTGATCCTTACTAAATAACGAGCTAATGAATCTCCTTCTTTTTGCCATTGGACTTCCCAATCAAATTCGTCATAACACTCATAATGATCAACTTTACGAAGATCCCATTCTATTCCGGACGCTCGTAGCATTGGGCCCGATAAACCCCAATTTAGTGCTTCTTCTCCACTCAAAATTCTTACTCCCTCAACACGTTCTAAAAAAATGGGATTCCGTGTAATAAGTTTTTGATATTATGAAATTCCGGTTAAAAAATAGTCGCAGAAATCAATGCATTTATCTATTCAACCATGCGGTAAATCAGCGGCAACTCCTCCGATACGAAAAAAATTATGCATCAATCTCATACCAGTAGCAGCTTCGAAGAGATCATATACTAATTCTCGTTCTCGGAAAATGTAGAAGAAGGGAGTTTGTGCACCAATATCTGCCATAAAAGGGCCAAGCCATAATAAATGAGAAGCTATACGACTTAATTCTAACATAATTACTCTAATATAACTGGCTCGTTTAGGTACTTGAATATTCCCTAACTGTTCCGGTGAATTTACGGTTATGGCCTCAGTGAACATAGTAGCCAAATAATCCCAACGAGTTACATAAGGTAAATATTGTATAACTGTTCTATTTTCTGCAATTTTTTCCATTCCTCTGTGTAAATACCCCAATATTGGTTCACAGTTAACAACATCTTCACCATCTAGAGTAATGATGAGTCGAAGAACGCCGTGCATTGATGGGTGGTGAGGTCCCATATTTACTATCATAAGTTCATTTCTTATAATTGGTACATTCATAGGTTGTTCCTTGATTCATTTTTCTAGGAATTGCAGAAAACAAAAAGAAATTCAGCAAAAGGCATTATCCAATAACCAATAAATTGAATTTTAGTTCTTGAAATTAACGAATTTTTGGTTCCCGAATATCCAGTCGATCAATTAATTCTTTATAACGTATTCCATTTTTTTTGACAAATAAGCCAGCAGTCGTTGACGTTTTCCCAGAATTTTTTTTAGACCTCTCTGAGATAAATAATCTTTTCTGTGCAATTCCAAATGGGAAGTAAGTCTTCGGATTTGCTGCGTGAAATTAACTACTTGAAATTCAACGGCTCCCTTGGTTTCTTCTTTTTTTTCTTGTTTTTGGGAAATAACTGAGGAAACTGAATTCTTTAGCATAAAAGTAAATCCTCTCCAACTTTTTAAAAATATGAATTTTATGGATCAGTAATAATAATGTTGGACATTTTAATTTGGTAGATTTTTTTTCGTTCTGGGCTTTTTAATTTGATCAAAATTTTAAAAATCAAATAACCATTAATAATCCAACTCTGTTTTTTATTTGATTCATTCTTTAGATAGAAAAAGGGTGGAACTCAGAACATAAAAGAGAGAAAAATTTAAACTTTAAATAATCAATTTTTTTTGATGAATTATGGATCGAATTGTGAATTATTATTCATGTATTAGAATAGAATATAAGACAATACGTGTCTACGTCTGTTTAGTTTTTTCTGGTCGATATGTTACAGAATAGAAATCAAAATATCCTATCATGCATTTCATACATTTAGAATTGTGGATACATAGGTATTCTTAACATACTGAAAGAACTCCCAGTATTAGTATTAAACCAATAACGATTCATAGAAACTAAATCTTCTAATTGACAAGTCGGCCAAAGAAAAAACTTTAATCTATTAAGACGGTTGCTTTCAACCAAAAATGGACCAAAATTTTTTACATATCCACATAAAGTCATATTTTACTTTTTTAAAAATTTAATTTAATTTTACGACTGAATAGACACAGATTATAACAAAAATATAAACTATGCCACACATATCTCCAACGTATGTCACGTCAAATAATATGTCATATTTCAAACTGCAGTAAAAAATTAATCGATGCATGGTCGCCTCCTTTAACCAATAATGCGACACACTTTAAAACGTCGCATTGAATATGTCTCCTATGCATCACTAAGCGACGTGCTTTCGATGCCGCGTAAACCCCATGTCGCCTATTAGACATAACGCGATGTAACCTGGACGTCGTATAAACATTTATCACCTAAGATACATAGCGCGACGTATTTTGGTTCATCGCTTAAGTATTTGTCGCGTAAGACCACTAACGCGACGTGCTTTCGCTCATCGCTTAAATCTTTGTCGCGTAAGATATATTACGCGGCATGCTTTGATTGTCGCATTAACCTATGTCGTCTAAAATATTTTACGTGACATACTATTCTATATTTGTGGCATAACAACAATTAAGCGACATGAGTTTAAGCGACGTCATTCAAATTTTGTTGCGAAAGTTACAGAATGGCGTAGTGATAGTATCCGTCAAGGCTGTCTCAACACATTTTGTAACTTGATGCAAAATAAAAAAAGTTATGCCTTTTAAATTCTTTTTCAAATTCTGCGGTTTTATGAAGTCGAGGAATCTGAGTGTCGCATGAGAAGCCCAGATGTTGTTGTTAAGAAGAAAATTCCAAGCTAATTTGGCCATCACAGATTTCTTCAATGTCGACAGGTCTTTAATGCATAACCCTCCCTCGTCTTCAGGAGTGCAGACAGACGATCATTTATTCCATTGTCTCTTAACAGTCGACCAACCATCCCAAAAGAAATTCTACGTCAAACTCTCCAGCTTTTATTGATACAACCTTTCGGAATGAGAATTATCGAGAAACTATGTATGCCGAGAGATCCCACCATTGACGCAAAGAGGGTCGCTCTACCACTTATAACAACATTTACACGACTGAGCGTATATCGCTTATCGTACCACTTACGTGACACAACGTATGTCAAGAGACGGTGTGTTACTCATGTCATACATATATATAGGTCAACTAATGCGACTAACCTATCTCCATATACGCCGCATTTAGGTTTGTCGCATATAATATCTTATGCGACTGGTGTGATTTTACCTCTGCCGCTTCGTGTAACAAGGATATTGCAATTGACCTAGTTATTGGGCGACTGTAAAAGTAGTTACGCGACTCCGGTTCGATCAGTCACACAAATTATAAAATTGTTAGAGTATATTATTCTCATCAGATATTCATCATATATAACAAGTACACGATAATCCAAATCAGGCATATTGAAAATCAACCCTCTTTTTAGGCTTATGTGAGAGAAAAACCTAAGAGATCTGAATGTTTGAGTTGCTTTAATTAATGATTATGCGATAATTTTATATAATGCGATTCACACTTATATGTTGCAATATGTTGTTGTGATTAATATAGCTGTCTTTCTATTTTTAAAACTAAAGATTTCAAGCTCCGACATGCGCTCTACAATTTGCATTACATGGAGATCTATGCAAATGTGAACTAATTTTTAAACCCCTTCGATATAGATATTTTTCGCTAACTGTTTTTTTTCCCATTTTGAGACACTAATAACATAAAGTCATTCCAGAGAGGTTCCTCATTGAGGTCAGGCAACACATCATCTGGCTCAATCGCCGCATCCTCATTTAAGTCGGGAAGGAGAGGGCGGCGAGCTTCTTCTATCGGAGGTGCTGCTTCCACCTCTGGTGCATCATCTGACACTACACCATTTTGACACATACGCAACAACAGAAAATCTGTCGCTTTAACTCCAAATACGTTGCAATGGTCACGAGCAACAAAGATACTGTTGCATTAGTCCACGTTGCATTTTCCTTGTTGCAAAAACAATTTGCAACGAACAAAAAAGTTTGTGTTGCGTAAGAAAGTTCTAATGCAACATGCTTTTGCAACACTAAAAGTCTTGTTGCGTTATTATCAATCTTAAGCAACACATTTTTCTAGTTTCGTTGCAAATTGTTTTTGCAACAAGGCATATGCAACGCGGGCTAATGCAACAAGCAGTAAGTTGCAATGTGATAAATGCAACAACCGTCTTATGCAACGGACGTTTAGAAGACCAAGTATTATTAACACATATGCAACGAGGTACTTAGTACTTATGCAACGGGGTTTGTAAATATAATTCTCTTATGCAACGACCAACGTAAACACATGCTACGTATTGGACAGCCAAATGCAACAGCCCTTATAAACAATTATGCAACAAATATGAAAATGTTATGCAACAAAACGAAATCTTGTTGCAACAGCCCCTATAAACAATTATGTAACAAATATTAAAATTTTATACAACAAGACGAAAGCTTGTTTCTTTGGATGAAAGTTTCAATCCAAAGCGTACCAAAAAGCAGGCAACCTGATTTGCTTAATTACACAGATTGGATCCAAACATCAAAATAACTAGTTCATAGTTTGGATCCATGCACCAAAATAAGGAGTCCGAAACATAAGTTAGAGTTTATCCTAAACTGACGAAGTTGGGATTGACATAACTGGCTCCCTCGCTAGGAGCATTCGCTGGAGTGGCCGCATTACCACCTCTTTGATCTTCCAGAGCTCGGATTCTCTCCTCGAGGTTTCTCATCATAGCTTGTGATTGTGCCTCTTTATGGGCAGCCTCTTCTTGTTCTCTCAGCCTCTCCTGTTTGGTCCTCTCTAGCTCCTCACGAAGATCCATATAAGCTTCAACTCTTTTAGGCCCTGCAGCAGGCTTCCCTTTGCGTCGCCCCATCACTTCATTAATGATTTCAAGCTGGGCCTCGACGGGACAAGGATCCACAAGAGAATCTAAGTCATATTCACCACCCAGGAACTCAGCCAACTTCAGCCTCATCTTTGCCTACAAACAGCAGCAAAGAATAAATGACAACAAAGAAGAAATGGATGGCAGCATATACATACAACTTAGCAAAGAAGAAATGGATGGCAGCATATACATAACAAAAACAAAGAATAAATGGATGGCAGCATATACATGGCAGAAATGGATGGCAGCATATACTATACATACAACAACCATATACATACAACAACCATATACATACAACTTAGCAAATGTGGGAAGCAATCAACAAATAAATGCAAAAAAATCATATACATAACAAGAAACAACATGCAAAGGAACAATTAGCGCGATGGCAACAACAATAGACATAAACTTATCACAACACCAATAATATGTGAATTAATGTGATAAATACCACCAATGGTGCTCCAAGTGGGTCACCACCATACACTTCTTCAAATGCAGCCAAATATGCGGCGTTGTGTCCTTTATCCATATATTCTTGTGCCCTGTAGATGAAGGGGAGCTTGCCCGAACGGTGGTTGGCTCGATTCTCTCTAATTCTTGTCATTTGTGAACTCTTTTCCTGTGAACAAACATTTGTAAGGGATTAGTATCATGTTTCATAATTAAATGACCGAACTATGGACTGATAATACCTTAAATGCTGGGTCATCAAAGTGGTTTTTTAGCCACTCCCACTGGTCTGGCCGATTCTGAAACTCCTCTGGAACGATGTCTGGATTTGCACGATAGAATGCCTTGCATTTGCATTTCCAGCCTCGGAAAATGTTTGATGAGATCTTCATGATCAATGTCCTAAGCCACTTTTGATCATCCGTAATCTCAAAAGAACACTACCCAAAAAAACCTGATGTTAGTTTTCCTCATTGACAGATTTCACCAGTAATTAAAGGGACACATTATGAAACTACTGAAGTACCAAATTAATATCATATGACACTAACAAATAACACACAACAATATCACTTACACGTAGATGCACCAAAATATCATCCCAGAAAGTTTCGGACACATTAGAAAAGCTTGACACATTCATCGGAACCACAGTCTTCACATATGCGCCAATCGCATGTACTAGCAAGCTCCTTAACTTACGGTTGGAGGGGTTGACTCCATCGAGTCCAACCTCTAATCGTATCTTCCTGTTGGGTCCTATGTTGCTCAAAAGGGTCCCTAGCTTGGTTCCATTAACAACGCCCCGTTTTTTCTTTGCTGGAACTTCTACAACATATCAAATGTAAAAAGTTAATTAAATCAAGACGCACATTACAAATAATATATGACTATATATAGATAGCAGGGATTTAACCTTCTGTCGTAGTCGATCCAGTACTGCTAGGTCGTTTTCTTATGCTGATCTTTGGTGCATTATTAGGCACAGGGAGCTCATTATCAACCATTCCGTCAAAAGGGGCCACAGGTGGAGGGGATTGGGACCGAGTCCGGGGCTGCGAATTACTGAGCTCTGGAATTTCAACACGTGACAGCGGTGGCGCCTCTGGAGGCAGCACAGGAGGCTCGGAGTTGGTTGACGCAGCAGGTGTCATTCGCTGGGATTGGACGGAGTTGGTTGATGCACCAGGGCGAGGCTGGAATGATTTGGATTGAGGGTATGGCAATGACATTTGAGGGCGAGAAATTGCAGGGTTAGAGCGGTTTGTTGTTGCAGCCTGAGAGTTAGAGTGGTTTGTTGTTGCAGCCTGAGAGTTAGAGTGGTTTGTTGTTGCAGCCTGAGATTTAGAGTGGTTTGGCGGTGTTGCAGACTGAGAGTTTGAATTGGGAGGCACAGTCCTCAAAGGTATGAATAAATCTTCTTCGACCACTGGAGGCTCCGGCGAAGGTAGACGACGGGTAGCTTATTAGTTCTAGGCTTTTTGACAAGGGTCGCTGGAACTGCAGGGCCATGGAACGTCCTCACGCGTGGTTTCGGCAGTCGGTCCTCACGACGGGGCTGATTTTCGACATCTTCAAACTCCGCAGCAGGCAGATCATCCCGAGGAGGAGATGGTTGAGCAGACGATAGAGGGCTTGGTGACGAAGAGATAACTATGGGAGGCGGTGGAGATCTTGGATTCTGGGTGGTACGGTTTCGGATTCGCTGGGATTTGATCCTTCTGGCCGGAAGCATAGTTATCTTCGTCGATGCGGCACGGCCTGCTAGCTTCTTCTTCCTTTGTGAGCTGGACTCGGCTATGATGTCCCTCAGATTCCGCACCTTCTTCGAGTTCGGCACCATGTTTCGAGTGTATAACTGGGGAAGCGAAAGGGTTTGTGTCGCAGCAAAAGGGGAGATGGAGAGATGTGTCGTAGGAGCAAAAGCGATTTAGGGTTTCGAGTGTATAACTGGGGAAGAGGGAAAAGGGTTTCGAGAGGCGGCAATCCCCAATTGTTTTACACATGGCCAAATTTACAAGCCCAGATTTACACGTGCCCAAATTTTACATAACCAATGTTATATGTAACCAAATTTTACATAATATAATCACGGTTTTGCTATCCCGAAATTAACCAAGTTATGACCACAACAATTAACCTTATTAGTCGTAACCAAATTAGTGAATTCATAACCAAATTAACCAATAAGTTAATTAAAACATACTACATAAATTTCTTTAGTCAATTCATTAATATAATGCATAACATAATCTTCATGTAAATCTTGTGAGAATGTGTATATAAGATATGTACACTATTGTATTTGATAAGGATTTGTGATGGTTCATGAGATTATATGAATGTATTAGATGATCTTTGAACACATGATGTAATTTTGTGAATGCTATGCAACAAAGGGTTATAATAACAACATATGCTTGGTATCACTCTAAATGAAGTTTACAATCTTAATTATATATTTGTAAGGTAACTATTACCTCATATAACAACATAACCCTTATGTATGAATGTGTATAAGATGTACAATATTGTATTTGATAAGGATTTGTGATGGTTCATGAGATTATATGAATGTATTAGATGATCAATATATTAGTGCTCTCTTCCAACTTTCTTTATTGAATTCATTTATATAATGCATAACATAATCTTCATGTAAATCTTTGAACACATGATGTAATATTGTGAATGAGATATTAAGTTCCTATGCTTAGTATCACTCTAAATGAAGTTTATAATCTTAATTATATATTTGTAAGGTAACTATTACCTCATATAACAACATAACCCTTATGTATGAATGTGTATAAGATGTACAATATTGTATTTGATAAGGATTTGTAATGGTTCATGAGATTATAACCCTTATGAATGTATTAGATGATCAATATATTAGTGCTCTCTTCAAACTCTCTTACAAATTTCTTTATTGAATTCATTTATATAATGCATAACATAATCTTCATGTAAATCTTTGAACACATGATGTAATATTGTGAATGAGATATTAAGTTCCTATGCTTGGTATCACTCTAAATGGTAATATTGTGAACACAGTGTTAAAATTTTGCCACGCTTCTCCATCCGCGGGATGTCTTAGATCACTGTCACCCTCTTTTTTTCGATTTTCCGCATGCCACCTCATGTCTTTGGCTATGTGATTTGACATGTAAAGACGCTGTAATCTGGGCGTAAGCGGAAAGTAGCGGACAGTTTTGTTTGCAACCTTGCTTCCACCTTCACTGTTTTCATACCGTGGCTCATGGCATACGGGACAATATTCTAACTCACTGAATTCTTTGTAGTACAATACACAACCGTATTCGCATGCATGTATAGTCTCATAAGTCAGGCCTAGATTCTTCAAGATTTTTTTCACATCTCCATAAGTTTCAGGGTAATTATTTTCGGAAGGAAGTGCATCCCTGAAAAGCTCCAAATGCTTATTGAAACTTTTATCTGACCATCGACACTCTACTTTCGCCTGCATTGCCTTCAAAATTAACTCTAGCACTGTTTTCTTACTACCATCATACAAAGGCCTCTGAGCTTCAACCAAAAGCCTACAATATTTTTCATAAGCATCTTTCCCAACCGAATCAAGTTCCACATCTTCATTCATCACGTGAGTTCCAAATGTCCCATGCCGATCTCCGAAATGGAATGTATCATGTAAGAAATCCATAGTTGAGTTCAACCCACCACTCCCATGAGAACTTGTCCCTTCCCCGTTTTGGGAAATAAATTCTTCACGTTCGCCATGTAATAACCATGTTGTGTATTCCGACATCATGCCATTTACAATCAAATGTCGATGCATTTCGGCCGATGTAATTCCCCCTTTGTGCAACTTACACTTTCTACATGGACATGGATATGTAAGCTCCTCCTTGTTTTGTTTCACGAATTCAACAAACTTATCAATCCCCTCGTAATAACGTGTTTCACATCTTGGCAATTGAAGCCAACTTTTATCCATTGTTAACCTATAACAACAAATTCAGACAAAAGGAAAAGAATAATATCAGTGTAAATAATAGATGAAACTCAAAGCTAATTTATAAAAATGGCAGCATATGTTCTGCAATCAAACACTAATAAAAATGGCAGCATATGTTCTGCAATCAAACAACACATATGTTCTGCAATAATAAATGGCAGCAGATGAAAATCATTACCTTCAGTTTGGCAATAAACAGGGTGTGCGCCCAACAATTGATAAAGATATGGGATTTGTATTTTAATCTTCTCTTCCAAGATAATGATATTGAGTCAAACATAGCAGATTATGCAATGAAATGATGCAATATTGAAAATAGCAGCACACATATCAGACATATGGCAGAGCATAATACAAGATCTAAAACAGATTTTGAGCTGAGATTATGCCATGAAATGGCAGCACATTATATATAGCATACCCTTAAAAGGTTCACTGCTGGGATTTGAGCTAAGATTATGCAGGATTTGAGAGCTTCCTGCTGCAACAAGCTTTGGGGATTTGAGACATGCTGCAACAAAGCTGCTTGGGGGATTTTGCAGCGGCAGGCTTGTGGTTTTTGGCTAGCTGCTGCAATAAAGCTTGGATCTTTTTTTGTTCTAGTTGCAGCGGCAAGCAGCTTGGGGTACGTTTTGGCTAGTTGCTGCAAAGCTTTGGGGAACAAGAATAAGCTTTGGGGAAGAAGTTTCGGTCACTGTGCTCGATCTGCATCTCCAAAAAGGTGCTTTTTGCTTCTGTGTACGGCTAAGCTGGAGTTGTACTTGATTTTTGAATTAAAAGCTTCCATATTTTACGCAACGGGTTATTCATCTGCGCGTTGCGTAAGCATAAAAGGTGTAATAAATTCTTGTACCTACGCAACACAGATTGACTTCTCCAAAAATGGATGTTGCAATATATGTTCTTACGTAACTAATACAATCATGTGGCATTAAAATTGTATCATTAAGGTCTCTTATGCAACACCGGACAATCGTTACTATAAAGTGTGTTGCATAAATGAACTTATTACTCTTGTTCATTTATTCGTTGCTTTTACCTAGTTACATAAGTAACAGTACGCAACGTATGTCGCTGGTTGCTTTAGAACATGTTGTATGATTACACTTATGCGACGAATAATTACATGTTGCTATTGCGACTGTTGCATAAAAGATTTTTCGTAACAAAGCTCGATCCGCTGCTAAAGTATGTGTTGCATTTATAAGATTACGCAACGCAAAATGATATGCTGGATTTGTCTGTGTTGCAATTAGATTCTTATGCAACAAGTTACAAAAGTAACAAATGGGCCGTCGTTGCGAGAGGTCCTATGCGACGTAGTAAATGCAACAGCGTGTCATTCTTCGTTGCATATGTGTCAAAATGGTGTAGTGTGAGGGCAGTGCTTTGTCCTCACGTGTTGCCTCTTTTTCAATTGCAACATGCTGCTCTCTATTGACATTCTCTTTTTTAGCATTATTATTCTCTTCATCACCTGTTGTCAATTGTCCCACCACCTTTGTTCCGCTGCACGAACCTTCGACAATCTCGCCTCCCAGTATCCCTATACGTCTTATTGACGCATCTCTCCTTTCCCTCTATAGTTGCGATTTGTCCATGCAAGAGTGAATATATAATGTACTACAGACCAGTAATTAATTTGTATAGAAACTGAAAGTAGTGTGTAAGAAATATATATGACCTAAATAATTATATATATAATAATATGTCATGAAAATATTCTAACGTTGCATATATCTGAAAATACTCACTCGAGCTTCGTCCTGTAAATATGTTAGAAGCAATTGGTTCCAGTTCCACCCTCGTGGTCCTGGCCGCTTCCCACATAAAATGAAGCTTATAACCTCCTGCACCGATCTCAGCATCTGTTTCATTCCTGACCAGATGTAGTACTGCAAGAAAGAAATTGATTATATATACACACTTTAGCTGATAACATATATATCATCATCATCTGACTGTCGCGATGAACTCTCTCTACTCAATTACGAATATTGAGTATATATAACACAATAACTTTTGTCAAGATATGCGAGATTAAAGTGAGATAAAAATGAGATTTGAGAAGAACTTAATTAATTAGATCTAATTTTTAGCTTAATTATTATAAGATATTTTGTTGTGGTGAGATGAGGTGAGCACTCGGTTGAGGCAGGGTTGTAAGAATGAGGCAGTGAGGCACGATCTGGGCCACTCATTGTGACACGTGGCGCAGCCACGTTCACAGCCGCAATTGTTGACTTTTCAAAAGTTAGTGGTGTTTACTATTTGGGACACGTGGCGCGCCACAAATGCATGGGGGTTAGATGTGTGGTTGAGATCGTGCCTCACGTGCCTCACTTTACTGTTCACTGCCTCATTTGAACGCTCCTCGGTGAGATGATGTGTTAAATATATTTATATAGAGTGCTCACAGTATCAAGGAAGGAGCTTTTCCTCATCTGTTTGGTAACTGACCATCCTTTAATGCGGTCCTCGATACCATCCGGTTGTATCGTAGATTTGGCCTGATTTGCAAGCAGCATTGGTAGAGTGGAATAGATGAAACTAATACTTATACAAATTACAAGTTCTAAAAACCAATTAAAAGTAGCTCCTAAATACTCAAAGAGAATACCCAACAATATACATAAGATTTTATTTCCTTGATCTTATTAAGAGTTTAGACATATGTATGTACCGTACCTTAACCTTGTCAATTGACTTCCTCAAAACCTGTGGGTTGTAACACCGGCGCCTTGAATAGTTGCTAGGTACTTTATTCAGTACCATTGGGATTCTTGTTGCCTAAATTACAAAATAAAATGTTAGATCACATGCTTAGATATTGAAATATTGATGCCGCATTACCCATTTGAGCTTGAATACCATGTAAGAATTAGGGATCAATATGTGATACCTTGGGCAATGCTCCTTCAGACGAATGCAGTGGCGGATCTAGAAAGTTTTTTGATAGGGGGCCAATTAAAATCTATATCAATATAAATGTAATTTTTATATACTTTCTAAACTTGTGGGGGCCAACTACTAAAATTAGTGGGGGCCAACTACTAAAATTAGTGGGGGCAAATCTAAAACTTATTTGAATATTAACCTAATTTATTTAAAATTAAGCTAAATTTTGAAAAATTACCGGGGGCCGCTGCCCCCACTCCTCTCAACATGCATCCGCCCCTGGACGAATGTACGATCAGTGCTAGGAGCAACTCTAGAAATTTCTCTAAAGTCGTCACATGTCTCTTGTTGATTTTATTGTCCATTGCAAAGTCTAGCTTCTTTAAAAAAAAAACATATCAAATTAATAATCCAAGATGTAAAAGACAAGGTATATATGCAATAAATGTGAATCAAATTCCTTGTATACACACTTACATAAAATCACTTACCTAGGATTCTCTGAAAACGTTGCTCAAATACTAGCTAAAATAGTTCTTTTTGAGATTTCGGCGACTCCTACTTCACGAAGAAATGTAAGGTCGGATTGGAAACGATTGGTGTCAAACCGTCGATGACACAGAACGTACAAAGGTGAAGCTCGAATACCTCCTTTGCGATTTCTCTAGGTCACTTCAACTATCAAGACGGCGGATTGCTCGAGGTTGAAGTGGAACACGAAGAGCCGATTGATTTATATATGAACTCTATCTAATTTACATAATTACCCTTCAGGGCCGTTCTTGAGATTCACTGGGCCCTCGGGCAAAATTAAAATTTGAGGCTAACGATAAAATGCGAATCTAACATAAATTTTGAGAAGGCGAACAAAATATAAATTGATTTATTTTGGTATCAGAATCAATAGCTTGAACTATATTTTTTGAAGTTACATTATTATCCATTACAGATATCTTTGCACCATTTGACCAATTGTGGTAACTGATAAACTATTTTTATTTGTCTCAAATGGATACAGGAATATTATACATCTCACCCTAGATATTAAACGTCAAGGCGATTCATAATTAATCAAAAAGTATTATAGCCCAAAAGGCCAATAACTTTTATAGGTCAGAGGTCGAGAGTTTGGATCATCTACCCACTTATTTAATTTTTTAGGTCAATTGTCCAGCTATATGATTAAACCAAGCTTTAATGGGTCATTGAGTATAAGGTGAATACGGTGAAATATTGCAGTGTCATTCTAATAGTTTTAGCATAAATAGTTTTCGTCACATGTGTTTTTTTTCTTCATCAAGCCAAACATAGAGAGAAAAGAAGCTATAGAGAGTTGTGGTTGTTTATTATTGAGTGAGTTTGATTGTATCCATTTTTGAATTTCAATAAAAGAGTGATTGTTTTACTCACAACAAAGTATAAAGAACTAGTGAATCAATTTGTGATTATTTTCAAGAGTAGTTGTCGTTTCTTTTTTTTTTCTTTTTCTTTTTGGGACTAATGAGCTCAAGCTCTAGAAGTTAGTATCTGCTCATTTTCTAAAGCCTTGTTAGGGACTTGAATCCGGGCTTGTCAAGCACCGGGGGAGCGCCTTAACCACCTTGGCAACTCACTTCGCCCTAGAAATGGTGAAAAAGTTAGATGTGAGGATAATTCACAAGTTACTCCAGTCGGTGGATCCAAGTTTTGAGACATGGAGATCTCTATATATGCAAATGCGAACTAATTTTTAAACCTCTTCGATATATTTTGCTTACTGGTTTTTTCAACATTTGAGACGGCTTCCAGAACAATCGTTGATTCCTGACATGATGTTCCTGCAAGGCTAACTAAACAAAATCTAGAGTCCTCGGCTCTGATACCACGTGTTGGATCGTTAGTGTTAGCAGTCTGTCAGACGGAAGTCACGAAGTGCTTTTCCGTCTGATAGTCAGATAGCAGCGGAAATAATTATGCAGGAAAGTAAACGACTGAGAGTAATTGCACACAAATATATAGTGGAAACCTTATCACATTAATGATAAGATAAAAACCACTACCTTTCAGATTTCTCTGAAAGGATTTGCGAATCAGATTACCTTTTATTCAGATATACTTGTAGGGTTTACAAACTAGGTCTTTTCACTAGACTCTATTTGATGACCTCTACTCAACCCGACTTAGGTAATCAGATTCGAACCTCAAACCTTCGTGCGTGCAATCTCAGCTATCTTGCTCTTCGAATGCAGTCGCTCTGTTCTCCCAAAAACGCCGAATTCTCTTGGGCAAACCCTAATGCCTTATATAGGATTTTAGCGGATCTCGTAATCCGAGCCCAGCGATCCGGCCCAATCCGACCTTCTAAACAAGGTAGATATTTACCTGATTAGTCAAGATTCCATCCGTAATCTTTCCTAAACCAGTTTCTTCTTTAATACGAACTTGCCAAATCTGGTTTGCAGAATATTATCCTCAATATTCTTCAATCAATCAATTCCTCTTTGGATCTTCTTAAATCTTTATTGATTTCCAATCTTCAATCAATATCTTCAATATCTTCCAAATTGGGCGCATATCTTCAATCAATATCTCTAATTCATATCTTTGAGATCTTCCAATTTGGGCGCACATCTTCAATCAATATCTTGATCTTCAAGTGCCAACTCATGATTCTTCAAATCTGTGCAACGCTGCGTTTCCTCATGTGAAACTTGCATCATTAAATCTGTTTATGGATTTCTGCACACTTAGGCAAAATCTCAGCTAAGTGTTTCTAATCATCAAAACCAAAGGGTTCCAACAAATTCCCCCTTTTTGATGATGACAAACACTTCTTCAAAAGACAAGAAATCCATGACAAGTATTTCAATCCATCACAAGTACAGCAACAAGTATTTCAATCCATCACAAGTACAGCAGATAGATATCCCTATCAAATTTTTAGTTAGGCAGACAAATCTACGATCACTGTAACAGTTCCCCCTTAGATGGACATCCAGTTTGATTTTCAGTAATGACTTCCCCCTCAAGTAGTGCATTCATGTTATCTTCCCCCTTTTGGCATCATCAAAAAGAATGCAAGTAAAGACATCCATGCAATGGAAAGAAACTGCATACTTCATGAAGAAAGGGCAAAAGTGCCCCAGAGGGAGCACACACAGTATACTGAAAATTTAAATGCTACCAAGCAGACACAGAGCAAGACAACGAAAGAAAAGTCATCAAAAAACATTTAGTAGATGTGGTGGGGATGGAAAGGATGGGGCAATGACGGAGACCACTGCACTGTCGTTAAGGTGCAATGTTCTCTGTACAAATAAATTTATATTCCGCTACTCGCGACTATACTACTGGGTAGCAAGTGGTAAGTAGGGGTCGAACCCAAGGGAATTAGGGGGATAAGTTGTTCTTTAAGTTGGACAATTTTGGGATTGGTTGGTTGGTTTTAAAGCTATCAGCTAAGTGATTGATTGGTTGGTTGGTTGGTTTTAGTACTAGAAGGTAACGGTTAATTATTACAATTAAAAGAAAGCGTTCGGTTTTAGGGGCC
This sequence comes from Rhodiola chrysanthemifolia, assembly GCA_033675395.1. Lineage (NCBI taxonomy): Eukaryota > Viridiplantae > Streptophyta > Magnoliopsida > Saxifragales > Crassulaceae > Rhodiola > Rhodiola chrysanthemifolia. The sequence goes on from CM066204.1 coordinate 40,589,949, forward strand.
TTGTATTATATCCTGTTTATCATTGACCTTTAGTGAATCTTCTAAGTATTCAAACGTGTATCAAGGCCTTTTCCGGCGCTCAATTTGCCACACTGTCTAGTCTTTCGCAAAAGTGTTCGAAAGTGAGTCAAGGCCATTTCAAGCACTCGACTGTCTAATCTTTTGCAAAAAACGTAAAACCCTTGTTCTACTTAGACTAGCACCCCATTTCAAGGTATACTAGCCTGTGTGCATCCATTTTGGGTTGTCTTTTCCGATTTACCCAAAATGGTGTTTGAGAGAGATCAAACTCCTCAGATAAGCTTTGCCATTTCAAGCATCCACTTACCCGAGTATGTTTACGAACTTCCACAGAAGAGCTTTGCCATTTCAAGCATCCACTCAACCATGGACGTTCTGATCTAATATATGGCACATAGAACAAGTTTTGAATACAAAGACGAGACACTAAATTAACAGTCTAAAACATTTTATAATACAAGTCCACCCCTTCTACCGAACGACTAGTTTAGCTACTATTTATCGCGCTAAACATTATAACTAAGGAATTGGAAATTAAAGACAGTAATAAATATTAGAATACTTATTACCGTTGAAGCGCCAAGGGAGCAATCTTTATTTCCAAAGCCAAACTTACAATTTTAGAGAGATAAGTGATTTTTGTATGAGATGTGGATGATTTACAAATGAGATGGATGGGTTGTATTTATAGGCTAAGGGAGGAGAAATGGGTGGTGGAGATGAGGGGCAAGTGTCTTTGATCCAATGGAGGAGGAGGAGGAGCAAGGAGGAGCCGCCACATGGGGGAGGAGCAAAGCCGCCGGTCACATAGAGTGGAGGAGCCGCCGGTTGCAGGTCACCATGGAGGGAGGAGCTCCTCCCTTGGCCACCTCCAAGCATGGTGGCCGGTCACCTTGGTCCATGCTTGCATTTGATAGTTGTTTTGGAATGGCCAAGTGATTCTAAGACTAATGGTCGAGCCAGAATTTCCAAATTCCATGGTTTGGTCGAACAATTTGGTCTTGGTGCCTATGCGCGAGGCTTTTGCTATGGAATTGGGCCAATCTGCCAATCTGCTCGAGCGTTTTGTCTTGGAAGCGAGATTGTTCGACTTGTTGGGCATTCCAAACATCTTGGTCGAGCCAGATTTTCCAGATGCATCCGTCGGGTCGAGCGACTTGGTTTGGGTGCCTATGCGCGCCGGGCCTTTGCCTTGGAATTGAGCTAACTGCCAATCTGCTCGAGCATTCTCCTTGGTTTTCCGACATTGTCCACTTTATTTTCCATTTGGAATATTTTGGTCGAGGCGGAATTGTCAGATGAGATGGTTTGCTCGGGCAACTTGAATTTGGACTCGAATAGCTCGGCAGGCGTGCTGGACGCTGGGCGCGATCTGGGTTTCTCGGTCTTTGGCTGGCCAGAAATTGCGAGCGATCCTTTTTAGCGTAAAACTCCTCTCCTTAGCGTGTTTTCTCTCTAAGCGCCAAAATACCCTGTAGAAATATATCGGGACTAACAAGCAAAAGTTAAATAGACCAACAGTCTAATTTGGTGGGTTTTACGGTGTTTATGATTCGTATAATTTGGGTCCATCATATCACCCCACACTTTTAGTTGTTCTTCCCGAACAATGCTATTAAAGGGCGGCACTCTAAGTTTGGTTTTGGATTATATGAAAATTAGACTGTGGGACTCGATTTATCCTAATTCATGCATTACTTACTTATTACTAAATTGAACTGCGTAAATAAATAGAAGAAACTTAATACTTGTACCTCCGTGCCGAGATGCAATTTGTATTGGATGTTTCGGGAGATAGCCCTTTTTTGGTTCCTGGACTGCAACTTCGGGATCATCTCGCACTATATGGTTTTCTTGTAGCTTTCTCTAGCACGTGATTTGGTTCGGGTTTCACTGGTTTGAGTACTTTGATTTTTCTTTTGGCGAGGGACTGCTTTTGTAGTGAATCGGCCTTTGGCCTTTGATTTGACTTTTTTGAGTACTTCACTTTTTTGTTCGGTTAAAACCTTCACAATGTTGGGCCTTTGGCCTCTTGAATTGCTTCTTCGAGCTTGTCGCCTTTTTGTGGCTTTGCTAGTCCATTTTCTCAAGCCTTTTTGGGAGGTCCAATCATCGCCCGCAAGCCTATGGAAATACCTCCCCGCTCCTCTCATCGTTGTTGTTTCGCGCGGGTCAAGATGAGGGTCGCTCATCTATTTTCTCGGCTACTTTAACTAGAGAGAGGACGGTCTGATTCCCGTCCTCGCCTTTTCTTTTCTTTTTGCATAAACACTGCATGGCGGAGATGACTTCAATCTTCACTGAAACCCGAAGTGTAGCCTCCACTGACTTCGAAAACCATATAGTTTGATAAGATCCTTCGATTGCCTGCCAAGCCTTTCTAGGGCAGTTTATGTCAACTCCACATCTCTAGATAATCTCAGCACAAAGGACAAATGAAAAGTTACGTCCTAAGTTTTCAGACAGTTGAATTTTCACAAGGTAAATGCATGAATTTCGGTCTATCTTTTTCACATTCTTAAGTTCATATTTTCAAAAAGATACTATTACTAAAAAAAACAGCAAGCATGTTATTTATATACAAAGGTGGTTCTCACCCCACACTTTTGAACGAAGGCGTGCTTAAGTTCAAAAGTCATGCAAGCTAATATATATATGTGAGAATGACTAAGACAGAAAATTAAATGACAGAATTTAAATGACAGAAAGTAAGATAGTGTCGGGTTACCTCCCGACCAGTGCACTTGTTTAACGTCGTTGGCTCGACGATACCTCGTTGTGGATTACTGGTTTGGGTCCCATGGGTGGCTCAGGTCGTATTTTGCCACCGTTCCTGTGTTGCTTCTTGCCTTGCATTTTCCCGATTTCTTGTGAGATGATGTGCTTGGGTCAGGACTCCTTTGTTTTGGGATTTTTTCTTTCCAATCCCCCGGAGGATGTGAGGGACCTTTCACTACTAGCCCTTTGAAGTTTTTGTATTTGGGACTGTCTAGTCCAGCTACGGTGTAACACTGCTCCATCGAGGAGTCATTCTGCAGAGGCCCTTTTCCCATCCTCTTTTCAGCCTCTTCATGGATCACATAGTTTTCGGCGATTTGTCTATTGATCGAAGGGAAAAGTCGGGAAGCTTGCATCTTAAGGCTTGGTTCTGCCTCGTTATGATTGTCAGTGAGGAACTGGTCGTAGATAGTCTCGGCTGCCCGGGTAATGATAGTCGGGTATGAATTGGGTAGTTCGTCAGTGGTGTTCTGGACTCTAACCTCGTTGCTTCCGGTGCTTTCCATATCTGATTCTTCTGATGGCTCAGGTGTGATTTCAATTGTAGGCTCTTCTTCAGAGCTTTCTGCATCTGATTCGTCCATCTCGTCCTTTGTAATGCCTTCTTCATTCCTTTCTGGGCTAGCCTCTATCCTCTGTATTCCTCTATTAGGTCGGGGCATTTGCCTTCGTTTTGTGGCTTCGGCCAAGTCGTCTATAACATCCCACATTTGAGTCAGGGATAAGTGCATGGCTGATCCTCCCACTGCGTCATTGATCCTTGAGAACTCATCTTGCCTCATTCCACAAAGGAATTTTTGAAGAAGGAATACTTCGGTGAATCCATGGTGCGGGCAGCGTGAGACGATGGTGTCATAGTACGTGTAGTATTCATCTAAAGTCTCATCCCGGGATTGCTGAAGGCAGATGATCTTCTCTCGGGTGTCATGTCGTAAGGACGGGGGGGAGAATTCTTTCAGGAATTTAGCGCGAAGGTCCACATAATATTTTGCACAATTAGCAGTTGACATGTAATACCATACCGTCGCAAAGTCAGTTAAAGAGTGTTCAAAACATTTTAATTGAAACTCTTCTAACGTTACATTTTCAGGTTTCATGTGACGGCTTATATGGTGGAAATGTTGGCAGTGTATTACTGGGTCTTCTCCGGTGGTCCCTCCAAACTGAGGAAGATATCGTGTTGTCCATGCATACATAGTGTGTAGCGTGATGAAGAAACGAGAAGGGAAAGGAAAGAACAACTATCCGACGGCTAATTCCCCGGCAACGGCGCCAATTTGACGGAGACCACTGCACTGTCATTAAGGTGCAATGTTCTCTGTACAAATAAATTTATATTCCGCTACTCGCGACTATACTACTGGGTAGCAAGTGGTAAGTAGGGGTCGAACCTAAGGGAATTAGGGGGATAAGTTGTTCTTTAAGTTGGACAATTTTGGGATTGGTTGGTTGGTTTTAAAGCTATCAGCTAAGTGATTGATTGGTTGGTTGGTTGGTTTTAGTACTAGAAGGTAACGGTTAATTATTACAATTAAAAGAAAGCGTTCGGTTTTAGGGGCCTTGTATTATATCCAGTTTATCATTGACCTTTAGTGAATCTTCTAAGTATTCAAACGTGTATCAAGGCCTTTTCCGGCGCTCAATTTGCCACACTGTCTAGTCTTTCGCAAAAGTGTTCGAAAGTGAGTCAAGGCCATTTCAAGCACTCGACTGTCTAATCTTTTGCAAAAAACGTAAAACCCTTGTTCTACTTAGACTAGCACCCCATTTCAAGGTATACTAGCCTGTGTGCATCCATTTTGGGTTGTCTTTTCCGATTTACCCAAAATGGTGTTTGAGAGAGATCAAACTCCTCAGATAAGCTTTGCCATTTCAAGCATCCACTTACCCGAGTATGTTTACGAACTTCCACAGAAGAGCTTTGCCATTTCAAGCATCCACTCAACCATGGACGTTCTGATCTAATATATGGCACATAGAACAAGTTTTGAATACAAAGACGAGACACTAAATTAACAGTCTAAAACATTTTATAATACAAGTCCACCCCTTCTACCGAACGACTAGTTTAGCTACTATTTATCGCGCTAAACATTATAACTAAGGAATTGGAAATTAAAGACAGTAATAAATATTAGAATACTTATTACCGTTGAAGCGCCAAGGGAGCAATCTTTATTTCCAAAGCCAAACTTACAATTTTAGAGAGATAAGTGATTTTTGTATGAGATGTGGATGATTTACAAATGAGATGGATGGGTTGTATTTATAGGCTAAGGGAGGAGAAATGGGTGGTGGAGATGAGGGGCAAGTGTCTTTGATCCAATGGAGGAGGAGGAGGAGCAAGGAGGAGCCGCCACATGGGGGAGGAGCAAAGCCGCCGGTCACATAGAGTGGAGGAGCCGCCGGTTGCAGGTCACCATGGAGGGAGGAGCTCCTCCCTTGGCCACCTCCAAGCATGGTGGCCGGTCACCTTGGTCCATGCTTGCATTTGATAGTTGTTTTGGAATGGCCAAGTGATTCTAAGACTAATGGTCGAGCCAGAATTTCCAAATTCCATGGTTTGGTCGAACAATTTGGTCTTGGTGCCTATGCGCGAGGCTTTTGCTATGGAATTGGGCCAATCTGCCAATCTGCTCGAGCGTTTTGTCTTGGAAGCGAGATTGTTCGACTTGTTGGGCATTCCAAACATCTTGGTCGAGCCAGATTTTCCAGATGCATCCGTCGGGTCGAGCGACTTGGTTTGGGTGCCTATGCGCGCCGGGCCTTTGCCTTGGAATTGAGCTAACTGCCAATCTGCTCGAGCATTCTCCTTGGTTTTCCGACATTGTCCACTTTATTTTCCATTTGGAATATTTTGGTCGAGGCGGAATTGTCAGATGAGATGGTTTGCTCGGGCAACTTGAATTTGGACTCGAATAGCTCGGCAGGCGTGCTGGACGCTGGGCGCGATCTGGGTTTCTCGGTCTTTGGCTGGCCAGAAATTGCGAGCGATCCTTTTTAGCGTAAAACTCCTCTCCTTAGCGTGTTTTCTCTCTAAGCGCCAAAATACCCTGTAGAAATATATCGGGACTAACAAGCAAAAGTTAAATAGACCAACAGTCTAATTTGGTGGGTTTTACGGTGTTTATGAATCGTATAATTTGGGTCCATCAGGCAACCATGAGACAATTCCATGGTTAACCACGCAGCACGGTCTTCAACTGACCAACCACCTCAGTGGCCACAAACTTCAGCTGCCGGCTCAGCTCTATTATCTCCTCCTTAATCTGAGTAGAGTGAGTCAGATTAATGTTTGCCGAATCCTCAACTTCCTTCAGCAGAGCTGGCAATGTCTCAAGGACAGCAACTTTGACTTTCAAGTCCTTCACCCAGTCAACCTCTGACCCCCTCAGCACCTTATCTGCCATGGACTCCAGACGAGTCACTTTTTCTGCCAACACATCAACCTTCCCTGATAAGGCCTTCAGAACCTCAAGCACAGCTGGCGACCCCTCTTCTGGATACGTAGGCTGCTGGAGCAGTGGCTCGACCTCCAGAGGTGCAGCTGCCATTCCTTGGCTGCATCAAACTTGGCTGCATCAAACTTCCAGCCGATATTGTCAAAGGTCTCCATATCAAGAACAGTAGACATGACACTCTCAACTTCTGGCTGATAGATGCCAAGATTCCGCCTTTGCTTCTTTTCTTTATACTGTGAGAAACCCTAGAAATTTCCTTCTCAATTTCTGAATTCCAATCGGCATCCTCGAATCTCGCAATATTTAATTTTTAACTTCCAAAAGAAACTGTACATTTAAATCTGCTTCCAAATCCAGAATTAGGCAATAATTTAACCGCCTCGTGCAACTCCCAAATTGAATTTACTCCACGGTTTGCTGCCACATGTCCCTCTGGCTATTTAAAGCCTTAACTGCTGCGACTGTTCACTTGTCGACTGGTTTGCTGTTTTTCCACGCCATAAAGACCAGTAACAACAGCAGCCATCATGTCCGAAGCAGTCAGTGATGACGACTGTGCTGCAGACGCAACTTTTGCTTTTCTACATACAGGTCAGTCTAATCGCCATAACTATAGCAACTTTAACTTATTTTCTTGCTGGCAGCCACTAACCCTCCATTCAGTACATACCAACTGCCACAACCCATCTGATTGAAACAGTCTCAACCAATGCTGAATTAACCCTGGTTTTGTCTCATGGTTTACGCAAGTTTTGGGTGTGGTGCGCTAGGTTTACCCAAGTGGTACAATAAACACCACACATTCAAGAAATAAAATTTCACCAGGTCATAGCAAAGCAATTTCATGTAGTGTGGAGAGAACCAAGAAAATAAATTTAAAATTAAAGGGGCTAAAAATTTATTCTCCACACATCAGAGGCTAGGGTTAGTCTTAGAGTACTTCCTTGACTTATATCGTGGGTTCAAATTAGGAAGTCTCTTTTGGGCTACAAAGAAATACGTATCACGCTCAAAATTCTGCTAGCTAGCAATCTCATTTATCATGCATGCATTAGTGACCTCATAGAACAGCTTTCACACAATCATCAACTACATACGCATCAAATCCATACCATGGTAGCTTAGCATGCAAACTAGTCTAGCCAATCATCGAGGAAATCAACATCGAATGCAGACTAGGTAAGGGACGTCATACCTTGTTCAAGCCTTAGCTTCTCGTAGGGTTCCCTGTGTAGTGGTTTCGTAAGGACGTCTGCAATCTGCTCCCCGGTTCTACAGTATTCCATAGCTATGGTGCCTTTCTCTACACAGTCACATATGAAGTGGTATCTAATCTCTATGTGCTTAGTGTGTGAAAACTGCACTAGATTTTTCGCTATATTAATAGCACTAGTGTTATCACATAGAATTGAAGCACATCTAACAAGAACACCATAATCACTTAGCTGTTGTTTTATCCAAAGCAGTTGTGCACAGCAAGCAACAGCGGCGATATACTCAGCCTCGGCGGTTCATAAAGCAATGGAGGACTGCTTCTTGGACCCCCATGAGATCAAGCATGGTCCAAGGAACTGTGACATCCCTGACGTGGACTTCCTGTCTGTCTTGCAGTCTGCATAATCAGCATCTTAAAATCCTCTTCACAGCTTTAACATGTATCCCTCTAGGATCTGCCTGAAATCTTATTCCTCTCGAACTGGTGCAGGTCCTCTTGCATGGCATTGGCCCATTCCGGGTCTGTAAGCGCTTCTGCTACGGTCTTCGGTTCTACAAGAGAAACAAAGGAGGCAAATCCACAAAAATGACATAAACTATCACGATCTACCTGTTCCTGAGAGGTGTAGCACTGGTAGTCCCTTAGTCTAGCTGGCGGCTGAACCATTCGTCCATGACTTGTGGTTCTTAATTTCTCCTCAGGGTTAGCAGGGGTAGGATTACCCTTCATCTCTTCCTCACCAGGAATCTCATCGTTGACTTCCACCGCGGGGTCATCATGGACTTGCCCACCAGCTGGATCAGCTATCTCAGCATTCTCCCCTTGATCGTCTAGTTGTGCATTGTCTACGTGCTGGACATCCATATGAGCTGAGTCAGTATTAAGTGTTGGAGGTGGCTCCCAGTCAGGATCTGATCTGTCCGCGAACTGGAGCTCTCCAGCATCTAGCATGGCAGTAGTTGAGGAGTCTTTTATCATGTGACCAGCCATCACCGTCTCATCGAATGTCACATGCACGCTTTCCTCAACTTGCTCTAGCCTCAAGTTGTAGACTTTGTAGGCTTTGCTATGACTAGAGTATCCGACGAACACTCCTTCGTCACTCCATGCATCAAACTTTCCCAAGTTCTCCTTGCCATTATTGTGGACAAAACACATGCAACCAAATACCTTCAAATGGGAAATATTAGACTTTCTTCCACGTAACAATTCATATGGAGTTTTCCCTATCATGGATCGAAGCGATGCTCTATTTAAGATGTAACCCACAGCATGCACTGCTTCTGCCCAGTAGCCTTTTGGAACTCCGCTAGCAATTAGCATCGTCCGTGACATATCCTCCAAGGTTCTGTTCTTTCGTTCCACAACACCGTTCTGCTGTGGTGTCCGTGGGGCGGAAAAGTTGTGATCAATACCCTTGTTCCTGATCAAGTGCGCTTTCCACCTTGGGTAAGCCAACTACCAATTCCTTATGATGGAGTTTGTGCAGCAGCCTTATACTTGCATGCCCAAACCTCATGTGCCATAAGATGGAATCTTCTGCAACACTTGATAGACACAGTTCTTCCTCAGGGACGAAATCTGGATCAATGGAGTAGATTTCGTTCACACGTATTCCTCTCAGAAATGTCTTCCCTATCTCATTACACCTCACAAGACAATCATTAGAGTTGAATATAACTTGATTTTTACCATGTTGACACAATTGAGACACACTTAGCAGGTTATATTTCCAGTTTTCAACTAGACTTACCTGCCTGATTCGGATAGTATCCGAAATTCTTACCTCTCCTGTTGCTATCACCTTTCCTTTACTTTTATTTCCGAAGATTATGCTTTCTCCGGAGTGTTTATGGAGCGAGTCGAACCATCATGTATTCCCTGTCATATGTCTTGAGCAGCCACTATCTAAGTACCAGGGATGGGACCTCACTCCTTCCTGCAAGGAAAAGATCAGTTTTTCCGAACCCAGACAAGCTTGGGCTTACTGGGTTTAGGAATAAATTTAGCAACAGGAACAGAATAAGATAAATAATGTGCATCATGGTTGGTTAAGTCAATCTTTCGCCTAGGTGTCTTCCTCGGTCTGCCAAAGATAGCTGGATCATAGTGGGGGCGGAAGTGAGCAACTCTGCCTTCCTTCCTGTATGCATTGACTTCCCTCTGATAATGGCTTCCGGATAGTGGTCTTGGGTGACCAGCCAGTTACGGTTCCTTTCATATTTCTCCCTCAGTCTTGGACATTCAGATCTGTAGTGCCCAGAGTGTCCACAATGCCAGCATACCCTATGACTTGGAAGACCAACATACTTGCTTCTGCCAGGTGGTACAGACCTCTTGATCTTCCTCGCCTGGAAGTCTATTGTTGGAGGCTTACGACTCAGATTCTGCTTTTGCCAGATTTCATAGGCTTTCCTAGCCTTGTGAGGAACTGAGTCATCATCATAGATGTGGCGTCCCTCCTGTGGACTGGCTTCCCTTCTTGCCTGCCTCGTAGCATGAGGCCTTCTTTTCTGGCGTGAGCTTTCATCTGGTTCTATCATTACCCCTTTTCCTTTGGCGGCCTTCTCCTTTGCTGCCTTTTCTTCTTCATATCCAAGTCCTGGTCTAACAACCCTTCTCTTGTAATCCTTCTTTTCTTCTTCAGCCCTCTTAGTTTCCAGCTCACGAAGCCATTCTTCTTTCCTTACAGCCTCCTCTCGTCTAAGGTTTTCCACTGTCTGAAGGAGTTCATCATTGTTTTGTCTGAGATTGATTAGCTCATCATTCAACTCTTCAACCTTTGTTTTGAAGTCGACTGACTCAGTGTTTCCGAGCGCCATACGTCTCAATTCGTAACATAGCTCGCTGATCTGTCTCTCTCTTCCTTTGCAAGAGCGACACCTACACACATGCTCTGCCATCTCTTTCTAAGACGCATGGCTTTGGTTGACCAGAGACGGTTCTCTTCTATGTCATCGTGATGATCCTGTTGCATTTCTGCCAGTCTGTCCTCCAGATCTCAGTTTTTGGCTAAGAGCTTGGCTATTGTTTCTGCAAGATCAGATTTGGAAAAGAGTTTATTAACAATGGAATTAGTGTCCATTACCTCACTAGACGTGGAATGAGCCATCAAACACGGCTCCTTGGAATGCTTTCCATCGTCACTGTCCTCATCCGTGTCTCCCCATGCAGAAAACATAGCCTGAGTTGGCTTTGGGGCTGGTGGTTCTCCTTTCTTTTTGCTGTAGCAATCTTTAGACAGATGCCCCTTCTTTTGGCAGTGGTGACATGTTCTGTCTTCTTTTTCTCCTCGGTTTCCCCCGTTTTCTCTGGAGGAGTTGCCACGATTTCCTCCTGATGGACCTCTGCTGAAGTTCTGTCCTTTGCCGATATTGGCCATCGTGAGGGCTCTTGTTAATAAGGCTATTTCATCGTCTTCCTTCTTGGGTGACTCATTTGCTTGCGCAAGATCGAGAGCTTTTTCTACTGTCTGAGCAATGGCCTGGGACTTGTCAGCCTGTCTCCTGGCCATCTTCCTTTCCACCATTCCTGCTTGACTCTGAAGGTTGGCTACCAGCTCTTTCAGTGTAGTGTCTTTAATGCCCTTTTGAGCCTGCAGTGCTAATGTTACGTGGTCCCATTTTGAATTCAAGGCTTGCATGAACTGGTGTGTGATTTTCCATTCAGGAAGCTTCTCGTTCAAGTATTCCAGCTGTCCAACTATGACTTGGAACCTGGTGTAGAAATCGTCTAGGGATTCATCCTTCTTCTGCATGATCGTCTCATAATTTTTTATGGCAGCTAGAATCCTGTTTCTTTTGATGTCTTCGTTTCCACCATACAGTCTCACAAGTCCATCATACATATCTTTGGCAATTTTATACATTGCCACCTTGATTTGATCTCCGGGAGAAAGGGCCATGTAGAGAATCTTCTTCGCTCTGACATTCTTTTTAAGACATTTATAGTCCTCGTCGGTGTAATCATCCTTGGCTTTCTTTACTAGAAAGTCGGGATCTATTTTGTCAAGGATGGGTAATGGACCTGTCTCGAATATCCTCCAAAGCTGTCCATCCAGCGAGAAGACATGACCCTCAAATTGATCTTTCCACCAGTCAAATTGTCCGGGCTTCAGCAACGACGGCTTCCAGAACAATCGTTGATTCCTGACATGATTTTCCTGTAAGGCTAACTAAACAAAATCTAGAGTCCTCGGCTCTGATACCACGTGTTGGATCGTTAGTGTTAGCAGTCTGTCAGACGGAAGTCACGAAGGGCTTTTCCGTCTGATGGTCAGATAGCAGCGGAAATAATTATGCAGAAAAGTGAACGACTGAGAGTAATTGCACACGAATATATAGTGGAAATCTTATCACATTAATGATAAGATAAAAACCACTACCTTTCAGATTTCTCTGAAAGGATTTGCGAATTAGATTACCTTTTATTCAGATATACTTGTAGGGTTTACACACTAGGTCTTTTCACTAGACTCTATTTGATGACCTCTACTCAACCCGACTTAGGTAATCAGATTTGAACCTCAAACCTTCGTGCATGCAATCTCGGCTATCTTGCTCTTCGAATGCAGTCGCTTTGTTCTCCCAAAAATGACGAATTCTCTTGGGCAAACCCTAATGCCATATATAGGATTTTAGCGGATCTCGTAATCCGAGCCCAGCGATTCAGCCCAATCTGACCTTCTAAACAAGGTAGATATTTACCTGATTAGTCAAGATTCCATCCGTAATCTTTCCTAAATCAGTTTTTTCTTTAATACGAACTTGCCAAATCTGGTTTGCAGAATATTATCCTCAATATTCTTCAATCAATCAATTCCTCTTTGGATCTTCTTGAATCTTTATTGATTTCCAATCTTCAATCAATATCTTCGATCATATCTTCAAGATCTTCCAAATTGGGCGCATATCTTCAATCAATATCTCCAATTCATATCTTCGAGATCTTCCAATTTGGGCGCACATCTTCAATCAATATCTTGATCTTCAAGTGCCAACTCATGATTCTTCAAATCTGTGCAACACTGCGTTTCCTCATGTGAAACTTGCATCATTAAATCTGTTTATGGATTTCTGTATACTTAGGCAAAATCTCAGCTAAGTGTTTCTAATCATCAAAACCAAAGAGTTCCAACACTAATAACATAACGTCATTCCAGAGGTTCCTCATTGAGGTCAGGCAACACATCATCTGGCTCAATCGCCGCATCCTCATTTAAGTAAGTAAGGAGAGGGCGGCGAGCTTCTTCTATCGGAGGTGCAGCTTCCACCTCTGGTACATCATCTGACGGCAATTCTTTCTCCTCACTTGTTGCCTCCTTTTCAACTGCATTAGGTTGCTCTATACTTATTTGATGAGCATCAAACTTGACTATATTTATGCTTCACATTTAGTGGATTATCGTTCATTTTCCTTATTCTCATGAGCTCTCATTCTATATTTTTGTGTTTTTAGGTGAAAACGAATCCAAGGCGAAATAAAGTGTTTTGTGGGAATTTTGGCGAAAACCGGACAAAAATAGGTGGATTGACATCCCTACTTGTCACGGACGCCCAGAGAATATATGGTGTCTGAATCCATTGACAGATAGCTTGTTGGGAAGCTGAATTGAAGGGCTACAACTTTGTAGTTTTGACCAAGAGCTGAGTCACTTAGCAAGGATGTCAAAATTTGAGCTCAAGGGGCCCTGTCACTATGCGCTAGTATCACCCGTGTCGCCTATTTAGGTGATACTGGCCAGATAATTTCAGCTCTCTGGTTTTTTTTCGTGTCACTTATAGGTGACACCAGTGAACTATTGACACTGTCAGACATCCAAAACGTAATTTTGGCTAAGTGTTGGAAAAAGGTGAAGAGGCAGCAGTTTTGGGAACAAAAGAAAAAACGTTTCTTCAGCTGCCATTCATGAGGGTTTGAGAGACGATCTTCAAGGAAACTTCAAGACAAAAAGACTCGAGGAATCGATCAGAATCAAAGGGATTGCAAATCGAAGAGGGACAACATCATCATCTACATCAAGGTTGTGATTGTTCTTCATAAATTTTGTAAACACAACAACATTTGCCGAGATATGCAATAAAAATGAAATTTGGGAAGAATTTAGATCTAATTTAAATTTTAGATTATAAGATATTACTACACCATTTTATCCCATATACAACAAATAAAATGTTGCTTAAGTGACAACGTGTTGCTTGGTACTTGAGCAACGATGACGTCGTTGCATAAGACCATGTTACATAAAATATTGCAACGTGTTTCAAATTGTGTTGCATAAGAGTTTTTCTAACGTAACGTGGGACAACTTGTTGCAAATGTTATGTTGCATTGTATGTCCTTTTTTGCAGCACCATATGCGACTTCGTTGCTATATTTTATGCAATAGGGATAATGCAACATGCTCTTATGCAACGACTCGCCTCTAATGCAACAAAATTTATGTAAGACAATATCCCGTTGAATTAGATGTCTTTTTTGCAAGACATTTATGCAGGTTCGTTGCTATATTTTATGCAACAGAGATATTGCAACATTTGCTTATGCAATGACTCAGTTGCTACGCAACGCTAGACACTTAAGCCATAAACTTTTGAAGTATTGCATAAGATATGAAATGATGTAAAAGAAACTTATGCAATGAGACATGGACACATATGTGCTACAAATGCAACAAATCTTAGAAACATATATGCAACAGAAAATCCCCGTTTCTTTGGATTAAAAGTTCCAATCCAAAGATCAAGAAACACTTGCTAATTTGGATGACATAGTTTCAATCTAAATATCAAAATATAGTAAACAAAAAACTTAGGTAATTAAGGTTCATCCTAAAACGACGAAGTTCAAGGTTCCTCATCTCTTGCTGCATTCCCCATTGTCTTCTCTTCGAGAGCTTGTATCCTTTCCTCGAGACGTTTCATCACTGCTCGAGACTCCTCTTCTTTTCGCGCAGCCTCTACTTGTTCTTTTTGCAACTCCTCTCTAGTCATCTCAAGCTCTCTCCGTATTTTCAAATAAACTTGAAGGTTTTTTAGGCACCACTTAATAGCATTCCCTTTACGACGCCCATCACCTCTCATCAATAATTTCAAGTTGGGTCTACATCCTCCACATGCAAATGAATCATTATTTTCACCAGACACCATTTTCCTGTATCACAAGTAATCCATCAGAACATACTAGAAAAAAATAAACAATAATATAGTAACAAGTAATTGGTAAACAAGCAAAAATTACCTTGTATCTAGAAGTCTTTAACTTTAATTTTGAGAAACAAAATGGTCATAATTGTCTCGAAAATCTTGTTCATTAATTTTTCAGCTAAAGGAATTTTAAGAGTTTCAACTCTCAACCTCTTGGCGGAGTGGCAGCATGAATATCTGAGTATGGTATCCTGAAAGGATCCACCAAGCTTGCAAATTGTTGGGGAGTAGTCTTCAGTTCACCGGTGTAGGAAACGACAATGATGACGAACATCTGCTTCTTCCTTCACTTTCTTGTTGTTGTGATTCTTTGAAGAATCAGTAATAGTTTGGATGTCAAATTTGATCGAGTAATTGCTTTCCGAATTCGATATTTCAACCCTATAGATTAGCCGAGGGTTACACAAAATCCGAACGGGGATAATCAAATCGAAAATTTTGTACTCTCGGCTAAAGATATAGAAATCAAACTTAGGGTTTGAGGTGTTTCGGAATCAAAGAAGGTTTGCTTGTGTTTTTCTGACAATTTCAGAGTGTTTTAACATCAGATAATTATATGATATTTATAGGGAAACAATCGGACATGAGCAAGGGTTGCATCTTCCGGCTAAGCAGTCGCGTCTGTCAGACGAGTGACGCGCACCTTTTGCGCACATTAAGCTCGCGCCGAATGAACACATTAGGCTGGGTGCGGCGGCAGGTTAAAGTGAACGTAGGATGTGGCGAATCTGCAGAATTCGCCCGCTCAACGTACACTTTACTGACGCGCTTCATATGCACATTATTGTTCGCTCCCAACACTTTAAAGTGTTCGTGGGGCGCGATCTCTCGGTTGGATAGTTTCGATTTTACTCAATTTAATCCCGTTTTGACTCGTTTCATTAAGACAGATTGTTCTAATGGGTTTAAGCATGATGCTAAGCTCAAAAACCCTAAAATCACCAACAATCCTCCATCATTTTAGGGTTTTCCTTTGTTCTCCCAAAAACCTTTGTTTTTAAGTGAAACACGCATAAACGAAAATGTCGCAATGATTGAATTTCCGCTTAGTGTAGTTACACATTCAAAATATCAGGAAACCATGGTGCTCGTAACGTTTGAACCATTGAATCCATTTGGGTACCTCAAGATAACACACACATGAGTTACTTCACAAACTCTTAAGTTTAAATTGACTCTTAATGGCCCTTGAGTCCCAATCCCTTCATGAACGTATTGAGTTTCAACCCGAAATCTCATGAAGCGACCATAAACTTCGCATTCATATAGGTAGATTCTTTAAGGGTAACATCATCCGATTGTGCTCCTACAATCGTCACTTTGTCAAAGAATCCATTAAGAAGAGTCCCTCTTCAACTTATTACTTGTAGGTCATGAACACACACTTGGGGATGTTGATTTGTGTTAATCAATCTTCTAGGAATGGGCTTTCCGCATTGAAGGTTAGATGTGAATTAGGTGTCCCACGACTAGAAAATTATATGGGTTTCAGTCCCATTCCGTTTACCGACTTAGTGACAAGTCTCTAGCTAATCCCTCCGTCAAGTGATCGGCTAAATTTTGTTGTGATCTAGCAAAATCCACTGATATCACCCCGTGTGTAATGAGCTCTCTTATTGCACTATGTCTAACACCTAAGTGTCTAGACTTCCCATTGTATACATGGCTATATGCTTTAGCCAATGTTGCAGCGTTATCACAATGAATCAATATTGGTGATATCGGTCTTTCCCATAATGGAATTTCATAAATCATGTTCTTTAACCATTCTGCTTCCTTCGAAGCGGCAACCAAAGCAACAAACTCAGATTTCATCGTAAAACTGATGATGCAAGTTTGTTTCTTAGATGCCCAAGATATGGCACCTCGCCCAAGTAGAAATACCCATCCACTTGTGGAAGAATGATCTTCCTCATTTGAGATCCATCTTCCATCCAAAAATCCTTCTATAACCAAAGGAAAATCAGAATACACAAGACCAAGGTTTATTGTCCCCTTAAGGTACCTTAATACCATATGAACTGCTTGCCAATGTTGCATAATGGGGTTACTAGTATATCGACTAAGCTTTCCTACCGCAAATGCGATATCTGGTCTTGTACTACTCATGGCATACATCAAACTCCCAATGACTTTTGAATACTCCAGTTGGGACATAGACTTTATCCCTTATTAGGGAATAGATGAGTAGTGGGATCAAAAGGAGTACTCGCCGGATGGCAATCAAGATAGTTGAACTTCTTTCACACTTTCTTTATATAATGAGACGGTTAGAGCTAGGCCTCCTTCAACTCTCTTTATTCTTATACCAAGAATAATCTCCGCCTCCCCTATGTCTTTCATGGAAAATTTGGATGATAAAAATTCTTTAGCTTGATTTATGCACTCTAGGGTTGTTCCAAAAATCAACATATCATCTACATATAGATAAATTATAACTCCATTTCCAGAGTTGTCAAACTTGCTATATACGCATTTATCCGATTGATTTAAGACAAATCCATCTGAAAATACCACCTTATCAAACTTTTGGTGCCATTGCATAGGTGCTTGTTTAAGCCCATATAGTGATTTTACAAGCTTGCATACCTTATGCTCTTGTCCCGACACAACGCAACCTTCCGGTTGTTTCATGCAGATTTCTTCCCCTAAATCACCGTTGAGGAAAGCGGTCTTCACATCCATTTGATGTACTAGCAACTTATGAATAGATGCTAGGGCAATAAACAATATAATCGTTGAGATTCTTGCAACCGGTGCGTAAGTGTCAAAGTAGTCCATACCATGTTTATGTCTAAAGCCTTGGATTACCAACGTTGGTTTAAATTTATCAATGGTACCATCTACCTTCATCTTCTTTCTAAAGATCCACTTATTTCCCAAAAGTTTATGCCCTGGTGGTAAATCTACCAAAATCTTAGTATTATTCCCCATTATTGAGTCCATAGCTTCATCAAATGTCTTAGGGTCATTTTCAATAACATGACAATACATGTATTGTGAGCTAACCTTATCCCTAGTTCCTTCTGCTAGGTAGATATGAAAATCATTTGCAAATGATTTTTCTTTCTAGCTCTTTTACTCCTAATTTCAGAAATTTGGGTGTCATTTGACAGTTGATTTGCACTAGGCACACGATTCAAATCTTTAGGCATGCTAATTGATGAAAATCTCTTTTCATCAAAATGACATCTCTCGATTCAATGAGTGTATAAATCAATACATGCTCATTAGGTTCTATGACATAAAACCTATAAGCCATGGAGTCATGAGCATATCCTATGAATATGCATTCAACTCCTTTTTCTCCTAAAGTCTTCTTATGTTTAGGTATAGGTAGTCTCACTACCGCCTTACAACCCCAAACTCGAATATGATTCAAACTTGATTTCTTATTATACCAAATTTCATAAAGAGTAAGGTTACCCCTTTTGTTAGGCACCCTATTTAATAAATAGCAAGCCGTTAACATGGCTTCTCCCCAAAAACCATCATTTAAGCCTGAGTAAGAAAGCATGGCATTGACCATCTCTTTCAATGCTCTATTTCTTCCTCTCCGATACACCATTATGTTGTGGCGTGTAGGGAGTCGTGGTTTCATGAATGATACAAACACTTTAGAAATAACTTGGATTAAAGTATTCCCCACCTCTATCGGTGTGCAATCTTTTAATCAAGGTTCCCTTTTGAAGTTCAACTTCGCTCTTATAAATTTTAAATTTATCAAGAGCCTCACCTTTTGATTAATGCAGCAAATAGACATAGAAAAATCTAGAACAGTCATCTATGTATGTTACTACATATTTCTTGTTTTCTAGAAATGGTGATGCATGAAAATCACATAAATCGCTATATATTAAGTCAAGTAAATTACTTTCTCTTTTAACCTTGTGAAATGGATGCCTAGTAATCTTAGTAAGCATGCATGTTCTACGCTTATCAATATTCACATTAAATGAGGGAATTAAATCATGTTTGGACATTACATGCAATCTTTTGTAATGAACATGTCCTAAATGTGCATGCCAAAGTGTAGAAATATCATCATTCGAATTTGTAGACTTACTAGAAATATCATGCTCACAAGTCACAATTCATATAAAGACAAGAGACAACTTTATTAATACTAAGCTTGAACATTCCATTGCACAAGTACCCTTTACCGACAAATACACCACCTTTTGATAAAATGTAGTTATCGGCTTCATACACTTGCTGATAACCTAATTTATTCAAAACAGTACCCGATACAATATTTTTTCTAATATTTGGTACAAACAAAACATTAGTAAGAAAAATATTCTTTCCCGAAGAAAACTCCAACTCCACTTGGCCTAGTCCTAGAATATGGGCGGTCGAATCGTCTCCCATGTGAAGAGCTCTTCCTTCACTTGTAGCGGCAAAAGATTTGAACATTTTTATCTCTACAAACATGTGTCGTAGCATCGGAGTCAACCCACCATGAAATCTCATCATCATTGGTGAGATTTCTGCTCTTAGTTTTTAGCACCAAAAGCATTGCATTGAGCCTTCTCGCTCTTCCCCTTTCCTAAGCGGTAATCTTGCTTGAAATGCCCCGCTTTTCCGCAAGTCCAACACACGTTTCCTTTTGAAGGATTCTTCTTGTTCGGACCGTTGCTAGCTTGACTATAAGGGCGTTTCTTACTCTTATTTTGTTGACCTTTTGAGAACTTGCCTCCATCTAGGTAAATTAGGAACATCTTCTTTTGTGTCACTTTCTCGTGCACGAAGTTCCTCTTCGATCCGCAGTTCTTTTGCAAGTTCCTCTAGAGACATCTTCTCTTTATTATGCTTCAAAGTACGTCTTAAGTCTTTCCACGCCGGTGGTACTTTGTCAATTATACTTGACACCGAGATGGACTCATCCATCTTCAACTTGTGTTGGGCAAATTGCCCCAAGATACATTCTATCTCATGGAATTGCTCCATAACCGGCCGAGAATCCACCATCTTGTAATTGTTGAAGTTGCATACAAGAAATTTGACGGTTGAAGCATCCTCGACCGTATACTTGGATTCAAGTATATCCCTTAATTCTTAAGCAGATTCTATGTTTTGATAAACATCAAAGAGGGCATCAGACATACCATTGAGGATGTGACGTCTAGCAATGTAGTCGTCGATTTTCCACTTGCTTCGTTGCAGGAAAGCTGCCATGGGTCCATGATCTCCAATTTCAGGGCATTGTGTAGACAGTACGTCCACCACCTTGAGATTCGTCAGTAGGAAGTGCATCTTCTTCTGCCAACGCCAAAAATTGGTGTCTTCAATTTTGTCCAGCTTTTGGAAGTTGTGAGTCAACTCTCGTATGCTCGCCATCGAGCAGTCACAAATCGAATTCGTTTGTTGGGGAATAGTCGTTAGTTCACCGGTGCAGGAAATGACAATGATGACAAACATCTACTTCTTCCCACACTTTCTTTTTATTGTGATTCTTTGAAGAATCGGTAATAGTGCAGATATCAAATTTGATCGCGAAATCGCTTTCTGAATTCGATATTTCGACCCTACAGATTAGTAGAGGGTTACACGAAATCCAAATGGGGATAATCAAATCGAACAATTTCTACGCTCGGCTAAAGATGTAGAAATCTAACTTAGGGTTTGAGGTGTTTGGGAATCAAAGAAGGTTTGCTTGTGTTTTCTTACAATTTCTGAATGTTTCAACATCAGATAATCATCTGATATTTATAAGGAAACAATCAGACACGAGCAAGGGTTGCATCTCCCGGCTAAGCAGTCGTGTCTGTCAGACGAGCCCTGTGCACACATTAAGCGCGCGCCCAATGAACACATTAGGCTAGGTGCGGCGACATGTTAAAGTGAACGTAGGACGCGGCGAATCTGTAGCATCCGCGCGCTCAACGTACACTTTACCGACGCGCCTCATGTGAAAATTATTGTCCGCGCCTAACACTTTGAAGTCTTATTTGGGCGCAGATCTCTCGGTTGGAGAGTTCCGATTTTGCTTGATTTCATCCCGTTTTGTCTCGTTTCATTAGAACAGATTGTTCTAATGGGTTTAAGCATGATGCTAAGCTTAAAAACCCTAAAATCACCAACAGTAATCATCTAAAAAAATTACAAATAATATCAATACACATACATAAATAAAGAGATGGCAACTTGCCTTCGACTAAATCCCAAAACCGCATGGAAATCAATCTTTCAGCACCAGAGGCAATCGTTGTGTTGACACTCCAAGAGCGACTGAATCGCTACTATCTCACTCCGAAAGTGCCTGACCTCATAAAAAATGTTTGGCTGATGTTTAACTCATTTCAGATCTATTTTCTACGAAATTCAAACCAAAATTTGAAACATGAGTCCGCCGAAGAGAGCAAATGACCAAATGTGCTTTATTTAAATCTATAATGGACAGAGCAAATGACCAAAATGAAAATGGCAATGGAACATCAATCAGGCGACCAACTACTCCAAGAGTCTAATAAGATACAGATCTACAACCACGCATCATAGAAACAAATACTGGTGAGTTTATGTGAAGATATCCAGTGATTTTGATACAGAAATACAACTACGCATCATAGAAATGAATACTGGCAAGGTTATGTGAAGAGATCTAGTGATTCTGGCACCCTTGAGTGGCTGGGAGGGGCCCAACTTAGTCCGGCAAGCCATGAACTAGGGCATTTCAACCTCGGCGAGCTCGATTTCGATTCTACCGAAGTTGACCTGACACATGTCCTTGACCTTGTACTCGCAGTCGGAGGTGGTCTTCTCAACTACGAGCGCCATTGGTTGTGGAAGTAGAGATCTCTGTTCGAGGGATTTGCAGAGATCTGAGGAGTGTGAAAGGAGAAGAAGATGATAAGACGAGGAAGACAACATAAACTTAATTTAAAGCTTTATAATAAATAAACATAAACCTTATAATATGTATGTGCTTTAAATCTTATAATATAGGAAATCTTATTATATACCAAATTAAACCTTTATTATAATCGAAGGATCATATGAGAAATGACAAATTCGATGAAAAATGAGAATTAATTACAACCATTCAGCCTTTGATCCAATATTTGTATTTTTTATATTTTTTAAAATTTGAATATCTAAATTTTGTGTTTAAAAGGGTATTACTGTCCTTATATTTTAAATCTAACTCCTCTAAAGAACATGATTTGAAAGCAAAACACCTTCCTAACCGCATCCTGTTCGGCACTACCCCGCGCCACCTTCCAACCTCAAATCAGGCTTGTCTTCTTCCATCTCCACATAACCAATTTGTAGCTTGGAAAGTTGTGGGCTATCCGATTTGGGAAGTTTCCGAAGACATCCACGGGCGCGGCAAGGTCGCGTGTGGATGAAATCGACGAAGACGGGGATGGTGGTGATTGGGGAATCTGCTGGTAGGATTTTGGACTTACGATCACGCATGGCTCAAAGAACATCCGCGAGTGGGTTTTTTTTTTCGCGAGTGAATTTGCCGATGTGAATTCGGAGTACAAGTATGTTTTGATGTAAGAGGATTGTCGAGAGACACCGAGTGCGAAAGGGCACAAGTAAGAGATTATACTACAAATTATGATACTAATCAGTGACAATTAGTGATAGTTATGCTGTGAATTATGTTATGAATTTATGACAAACATGCTACGAATCTTGGCTTGTAGTAACTACAAATTTTATCATGAATCTAAAACCAATGTTGTTCAGCAAAAGCTACGAATTATGCTTCAGTAATTACGAATTTTATCATGAATCCAGAACAAATGTTGGTCAGCAAAACCTACGAATTTTGCTTTAAAAACTACGAATTTTGTCATTAATCCAGAACAAATGTTGGTCAGCAAAAGCTACGAATTTTGTTTTAATAACTACGAATTTTATCATGAATGCAGAACGAATGTTGGTCACCAAAACCTACGAATTTTGATTTAGTAACTACAAATTTTGTTCTTAAATCTACGAATTCTATTCTTTAAATTTATAATTTATATATTATTTTATTTTATGAACTTTCACTGATAAGCACACATGGCTCAATTATTCTTTGCATGAAAAAGGCGTCAGAGAAACAATGACAGAAACAATGACAGTTGATTGCTTAATAAATCCATCTTCTCCAAGGCAAGCTGATAGTATCTGATCAGAGCTCCAGTTTTAACTCTTCATTCTCAGCCGACGAATAGTGAAGGACGTAAGGCACGACATGAATCAACGCAACCAAATGCCAAACATCAACACATGTTTCTTCAGCTCCTTCATCACCAACCGCCTTGCCCGGCTTTCGCGCGAACATCCCTGGATTGAATTTGACTAATTTAGGTTTCTGGGTATTTTATTTGACTAATTTGCCCTTTAATGATGAAATTAGAACATAATTGAATTTAATTACTTTTAATTTGGATCGTAGATGAATAAAAGTTGAAGGCTCAGATTAATTCTCATTTCTCACCATAAAGGACCTTCTCATGGGATCCTGACTCTATTATAATCTATCAATCAACTTGTTTCAAACCTTATAATATATGAAATTAAACTTTACTTTATACCAATTACACTTTGTATTACTATCAAAAAAAAATTACACTTGTATTATAAACCTCGAGCTTATATTATATACACATAAACTTTATTATACACCTAAACATTATGACACAAACCTTATATTATGAACCTAAACTTTATATTATACCAAGTTAAATAAATTGAACACTAATTCATTAGTGCATTACCCTTAAAACCAAGTTAAATCTCACAACCTTATGTACTTGATAAATCTAACCAACATCTCATAGCATAACTCTTATGTACAAGTTAAATCTTAATGAAGGCTAAGTCATATTAGTGCATAACACTTTTAAACCAAGTTAAATCTAACAACCTTACATGTTTGATCAATCTAATTCACAGAACTCATAACAATATAACTGATAAACATAACCCCTTATGTACGCATTTTATGAACACATGGTATAACATGTCGTTGAATTCTTTATCATTAATCATGATGTGAGCAGAATGTGTTACATGAATTGAAGGCTATCATTAGTGCATTACCCTTAAACCAAGTTAAATCTAACAACCTTAAGTATTTGATCAATCTAATTCACAAAACTCATAACATAACTACTTTTATATTCAACCTTATGCATTTGCAATCTTACCTTTAACTCATGAACATAATCCTTATGTACACATTATCTACAATTGTCATTAGTGCATAACCTCTCATGTATTGTTTTATCTAACAATTAACTCATAACATCGCATAACCCTCTTAACCCTTATGTATCGTTTGATCACTCAATTAAATCATAACATAACCTCGCATAACCCTCTCATTACCCTATAAACCCTCAAACCCTCATAATAACCCTTACTCTTGCAACAAAAAACTCCGCGTTGCATATGTCCATATTGCCTTAGCATTGGCGGGAATCCATAAGTCGCAAAATTTCTTTGAATTTTGTTTTTCCACCTAATTTCCATTCCCCTCTTTTTCTAAAATTTGCCTCCCAAATTTTCATATTTGTTTTACGCAACGAATAATGGCTTTGCATTAGATTTGGCGGGACCCCAAATAAAAAATTTATGCCAAAATTTTCATTCCCTCCTCTAAAATTGGTCCCCCAAATTTTCATATTTATCTTACGCATTAACTAAAGATAATGGCGTTACACTAGAGTTGCCGGGCCTTAAATAAAAATTTTGTACCTAAATTTTCATTCCCTCTTTTTCTAAAATTTGCCCCCAAATTTTCATATTTATCTTACGCCTAAAGATAATGTCGTTGCATTAGATTTGGCAAGAGCCCAAATCAAAATTTTGTGCCCAAATTTTCATTCCCTCCTTTCTGAAATTTTCCCCAAATGTAACATAATTGTCTTACGCAACGACTATAGATAATAGCGTTGCTTCAGATAAAATAATAACCCCTAATACATGTCTTTGCCTAAACTTGTATGATCATCATCGATCGTCTTCGACCGCATCCTCCTCATCACAATAATCATCCTTTTCATCCAACATTTCGCATCTTCATGATCATCATCCTCTTCTTCATATTCATAATCATAATCTATCTTCATCATTTCCGTCCACCCCTAAATCATTTTCATGTACATCATCGATTTGTGGAAGGAATCCCAAATCAATACGTATACTATCAATAGGCACTTGTAGAAGATTTGACGGAGCGTGTTCTTGGTATGGAAGTGATGAGTCGTATTTATACGACTCGTCGAATCAACTAATCTCATTTATTTCGACCCTTTTGTATGCGAACATTTATTTTTTAGTGTTGTTTTGCATCTCAGGTGTTTTGGAAGCTCTAGGAGGAAACGCGCATAAAAGATGGCTTTTCATGCCAAAAACACCACAGTGGCAGATTAGACCTTTGGAGCTTCGACGGAGTGCTGGGAATGAACCGCTGATCAGAAAAATACGAGTAACATACCTTTGCGTAGATAACTCAATTCTCTACAACTCTCTAGTTCACACCGAGAGCATCCGAGGTCGTTTAGATGGTCAAATCAAGAGCCGAAGTCGGGACTCAGTGGGGACCGCGTTTCGTAGAGACATTAGCTCGACGCTAATGGCTAAAGTAAACGCGGCCGTAACGTTAAGGCGAAACGCAGTCGCTACTGTCAGCACGCATTTTGATGACGTCAGAAAGCCCGAAACTTGGAAATCAAGCCCAAAAACGGATTTAGAAACCCAATTCGATAATTCAACCCAAAACCAGATTTGGTAACACAGCTTTGCTATATATTAAGGTTCTGGGTTAGGGTTTCAATCATTGATAAGTGGAGTTTTCGACTTATTAGTACCCGTTTTCACTATAGCTTTAGTTCGTTTCCGGCGATAATTCGATGACATTTGATCCCTTTTCGTACGTTTCAGGTACAAAACAAGATATCTCAGTGTCAAAGACAAAATACGAAAACTCGGGGAAAAATCGAAGACTATAGCAAAATATGGGCAAAAAGACCTCAAGTCGATCGACTGGGAATCTCCCCTGCACCAGTCGGTCGACTGGCGAAAGACCTCAGGAGCCTCACATTCTTCATTTGCGCAGTCGGTCGACTGAACCCTCCAGTCGGTCGACTGACCAGGAGCTTCAGATGCCCAGCCACTCGACTGAGGTCGCCAGTCGGTCGACTGGCCAAGCTACTCAGGAGCCTCACATTCTTCATTTGCGCAGTCGGTCGACTGGGAGATCACTACACGAGACTGCCTTTTCAACCTCAAGTCGACCGACTGGGCTACCAGCATCCGCCAGTTGACCGACTGGGACTGCTACAGTACGAAATTTCTGCCGAGGCTATAAATAGAAAGAGGCAAGTTTGACCTAGACACTTGGCATCTTTGGGAGATTTTTCCAGAAAAAGAGATCAAATCAAGGGCATTCATCACCATCCAACCAAGGAGGATTGAAGATCAAAGGGAGACATCTAGGATTAACCATCCTATTTCTATTCCTCTTCTCTTCTCATTTGATTGTGCTTAACCCTACACACATCATGTTGTCTTACATGATGTGTGAGTAGTCCCCTTGTGTTTTGAGGGTGTTTGTACCCTCTTTGGTACTCAATGATCATGTATACACATTCATTATAAAATTTATGGAGTTGATTTCATTTGACTAAGCTCTTCATTTTAGACATGTTGATAAGTGTTTGATAAAATGTTTAAGTGACATGTTTGCATTAGAACTATGATCTAAGTATCGAGAGAGCTTAGTGATGGTTTGGATATAGTAAAAATGAACTCATCAAGTGTTTATGAGAGTAAATGCATGGATGTGAGGTTGACCAAACCATAAAGCCTATAGCATTTATTACCTTGGGAGATGTTCTAAGGATAATAGTGCTATAGAGTGAATCAATATCTTTAATAGGTGAGATTCTAATTAGGAGAGCTTGACTAGGATTAGACTCACATGATAGTTTGTCTATTTTTAGCCTAAGCTAGGTTTTAAACCTATCAACTCCCAAAATGATGAAATTCTTGTATACATGGTCGTGGGAAAATTGCCAAGGAGAGAAAGAACCCCTCGAAACTCTCTTTAATTGAATTGAAACCCCTTGAAACCATTTCGTTACTTGTTTCTTGATTGATAATCACCTCATCATTGAATTTGAAGGAATATCCGAGTTAAAATTTGATTCCCTAGCGTATAATCACGTTTGCTCCCTTGGGTTCGACACCGGTCTTACTGGTCAATTAGAAATTCTTTTGACTATACACGAAAAATACAACTGTCAAAATGACGCCGTTGCCGGGGAGGAATTGCTAGATTGTCCCTAGGAAACATCATTTAGAACTCCGACTATTCCATGTTTTTCTTTATTTGTTTTGCAACTTGTGATTCTTGAGCTTATTGCAATATTCTCACTTGTTTTATTTGTTTTCCCCTTGTAGGTTCACTTCTTTTATGCCACCTAAGACAAAGAAGCTTACTCAAATTGTGGATAGATATTTGAATCAACCGATAAGAGGATTTGTTAACCCCTACCCTACAAGGAGTAAGACAACCAAAGACAAGGGAACCACCTCCAACGCTCAAGAAATCATTCATCAAGTCATGGGAGATAGAGATGGACTTCCTCCTCCCCCTCTACCTCCCGCTCGACTACCACAAGGCCCTCAAGCTAGATGGCTAAATATTCTGTAAACATTATCAAATATCCATCAATATTATCGACTAGCCAAGATTATCAAGAAAGATACTCAGAAGATTATAAAGATCAAGATTTAGAAGGTTGGAGATTATTTAGGAGATCTTCCTAAATATTTGAGATAGAGTATCTCAACCGAATAGGAAATTAGCAGTGTACTATAAATACAAGGCTAGGGTTTCCCTATTCGGTCATTCGCATTTGGAGAAGTTAAACATACAAGTGATCATTAAGCCGAGGAGGAAGAAGTGCAACGGCCGGCTGGTTTTTCACATCGAAAAACTAATGTCGTTGTGATAGTCTGTTCAGTGGGCTTATCAGACCTGTCTGTGGAACAATCGCTGCACACACCACCACTAACATCACGCATTCAGGATAAGGCGTCTGAACTTCGGGAGAGGTTCCAACACAGGTCGGGAAGAAGTCTCGAACATGACCATAGGGGTCGAGGGGGGTCGAGATCACCAATCGAGGAGAAAAGTATTAGAGGTTAGGCAGTTACAAACGGGAGTTGTGTAAGTGTAAGTCCGACTATATCTCTAAACTTTTAATAGAGATTTGCTACCCTTTAGGACATGGGAAGCCCCCCAGAGTAGGCTGGTTGTCGAACTGAAAAGTATATCGTGTATGCTTACACTTTTAGTTCGGATACTGTCTGGCAAGGTGTTCTAGTCACTGTTAGAACACTACCTGGATTTAGTCTTGAACAATCAACAGTATTACAATTTTTTAAAGATTTCAGCGACTCCTGCTTCACGGCGAAATGTAAGGTCGGTTTGGAAAAGATTGGTGTCAAACCGTTGTTGACATAACGTAGAAAGGTTAAGCTCGAATACCTCTTTTGCGATTTAGCTTATTCGCTTCAACTATCAAGACGGCAAATTGCTCGAGGTTCAAGTGGAACATATGAAGAGTCAATTGATTTATATATGAACCCTATCAGTGTGATAATTTACATAATTACCCTTTTAGGGCCGTTCCAGAGATTTGCTGGGCCCTCGGACAAAACAAAAATTTGGGGCCCTATTTAAATGAAATATACACATAGTTAAATTTAATTCTTAAATTAACACTTCATGATTTTGAAAACCTAACAATACAACGCGAATCTAACATAAATTGTGAGAAGACGAACTAAATATAAAATGATTTATTTTTGTATCCGAATCAATAGCTTGAAATATATTTTTCAAAGTTACTTTATTATCCAATACAACTATCTTTACACTTATTAATCAATTGTGGTAATTCATTATAAATTATTTTTATTTGTCTCAACTGGATACGAAATATCATACATCACAACCTATATAATAAAGGTGAAGGTAATTCATAATCAAAAGTATTATAGCCCAAAGGGCCGATGACTTTTATATTAGGTCATAAGTCGCGGGTTTGAATCAACCTACCCACTAATTTTTTAGTTCAATTATCCCGCAATATAATTAAATCAAGCTTTTATGGGTCATCGAGTATACGGAGAATACGGTGAATTAGTGCAGTGTCATTCTGATGGGCCCTCCTACAAATATGGACCCTTGGCGGGTGCCCCACCTATGCATACTACATCACGACCTTGTAGTTTGGTATGCACCCTGTTTTCTTTTGATTACATGTCAACTAATGCATCTATAGATAACATTTATATAACTATTTTTTAATTATAAATTTAAAAATATGAAAAAAAATAAAAAATCGATTAATCCCCGATTAATCCTCCAGCACCTTGTCCGCACGACTAGCGATTAGCGATTTCTGTAACCTTGGTCATTTTTGAAAAAAACGCAAAACTCTACATCTATGTCTCTTCTGCTTCTTCTTCCTCCTCCACACTTCTCTATAGTTTTCTAGATAATTCTTCTCTTTTGGATTGGGCTCTTCCACCAGAGACCATCTTGTTTGGACTTCTTCGTCCACGTACACCAACACGATTGCTATCTTAATTCCTCGAAACATCACAAAGAGACTTGAGTCTGCCGATGTTACCTTGTAACAACTTCGAACCAAGAACTCAGCTGGTTGGAGTAATTGTGTTATGTTTTCTGGTGCCGGAGTTATAGGGTTTTGAGTGAGAGAGTTTGTTTGGTTGACGAAGAGTTTATTGGAGCAGGATTCAATTGAAATAGAAGTTGTGTGGATAGAGGTTAAGTAGAAATGATAAATGATAATTTTGGGAATGAGAATGAAATTTTGTCATGCTTAGAAAGATCGTTTCAGTAAGTATGGATGTAGGTCTGGTATCGCGATAGGGAGTGTTGATTTGATGGTAAAATATAGATGTTTAACTTATATGGGGATGTAGAAACTGTGGATCATGTTCTTGTCTAGTCTCAAATAGTATGAATTGTGCCATACCCTCCCGCCTCATCTCAACTATCAATTGCTCAGCTTCAACAACCTACCCCTTTTCAATAAGATAGTGAATTGCCATTTGCCACACTGTGACAAACCGAAATAAGCTGCATAAAAATAGCCGAATCCGCAGACAACTTACCAGCCAACTAATTTCACAAATGTACGGCCAGATCCAAATCCCCCAAACCACACAATCCTTCATAAAATGTCCCCCACACTACCTCATTAGATTTGCACCACAACTCCTCCATCCTACACAAAAGCCACCCAGACTCCACCTTCTTCTCCAAACACAACCCTTTAACCAATGTGGTGAAAAAAAAATCACCTCAAGACTTAATCCCCTTTTCAGAATCAAACCCAGCATCCCAAATCCATAATCGATACACTTAACCTTTGAATAACAATTAACCAACATGTTGATGGTATTAAAACCGATTAGATTTACAAAATGGTTGTTAATTGTTATTCAAAGGTTAGTTGTATGATCAACTTCCAGCTTTCTGTACGATGAAAGCTTATGGCAAAGACCTAATCAATTCTACAAAGGCACAAGCTTTTAGCATGGCGGCGGCTGTAATCTCGTCTGCTATCTGAAACTCTTCTACAAAGGAACAAACTTTTAGCAGGACATAGTTAAACATATGCCAAGCCTCCTCAACTGACCAGCCAGACAAAAGCCATGACTGATAATATTATAAGTGACTACAATAGGACAAATACCGTAATACTTCATTTCGGACAACATATTTATGACCTTCTCCATCTCTTGAGCACAGAACCAAAAATAAATAAACGAATGATAAGCAAACAAATATGGCACAATCCCCTTCCGCCTCATCTCAACTATCAATTGCTCAGCTTCAACAACCGACCCCTTTTCAATAAGATAGTGAATTGCCACTGTGACAAACCGAAATAAGCTGCATAAAAATAGCCGAATCCGCAGACAACTTACCAGCCAACTAATTTCACAAATGTACGGCCAGATCCAAATCCCCCAAACTACACAATCCTCCATAAAATGTCCCCCACATTACCTCATTACGACCGCACCCCAACTCCTCCATCCTACACAAAAGCCACCCAGCCACCCAGCCACCCAGCCTCCTCCACCCTCTTCTCCAAACATAACCCTTTAACCAATGTGGTGAAAAAAATCACATCAAGGCTTAATCCCCCTTTTCTGAATCAAACCCAGCATCCCAAATCCATAATCGATACAACTAACCTTAGAATAACAATTAACCAACATAATGGTATTAAAACCGATTAGATTTACAAAATGTTGGTTAATTGTTATTCTAAGGTTAGTTGTATGATCAACTTCCAGCTTTCTGTACATCTGTGTAGCATCGTAGTACCGCCCATCTGAATCACAATTGCTAAAAGCTTGTTCCTTTGTACAATGAATTGAGTTAGGTCTTTGCGATGAAAGAGGGAACTCAGCTTACCTCTGGGATTGGTTTGGTTGGCTGCCGAAGCAGATGAATATTGAGATGATGACGAGCAGAAACTTCGGCCGCGGATGAGTATCGCTCTGACCATGGCGGCGGCTGTAATCTCCTCTGCTATCTGATATTAAAAACAAAATTCAACCAAAACAACACGGCGACGACGAGAAACCAAATCGAATCAGATCGACCAACGATCAGATCGAATCGAGATGATGAAGAAATTTGCGAGATGCGCCACAACCCTAAAAATTTTATATCAGAAAATTCTGAGTCCAGATCGGATCTGAGCGTACACGTGGTATCTTTTGCAGCGTCGAATTGGATCCGGATTTGATTCTATTCGTAATCTTTACCTATGGGTAGGCATTTGATCCTAAGGTCAAAATGCTCTTAGGGCTACCCTTATCCTGTCCGATCCGTATCCTGCTCTGTCCTATACTCGTACCCCAACGTACCCTGCCATTCTACCCTAAGGCAAGGCAAGGGTCATAAAAAAATAGACCCTACCCTGCCCTCCTACCCTGTCCTTCTACCCTAACAGTATACCCTGCCCTCCTACCCTATCATACCCTGTTTTGCCCTATTATTTTCATTCATATTATGAATTTTTTTTTTCAAAATATATTTAAATTTGCCTTACTTGACCATATCCTAGTTGACCCGACCCTATCCTACCCGACCCTACCCTAATATTACCCTGCCCGTGGGTACCCTACGGGCTTAGAAAAATTACTCTACCCTGCCCTTACCCTATTCATAGGGTCGATGAAAAATGGTCTTACCCTGCCCTTGCCCTGCCCATTGCCGACCCCTATCTTTACCGTAGCTATATTTGTCAATTTAATTGTTTAAAGGTTACTATGTTATTGACAAAAAAAATATCCCCAAATCCGGTTGAAATCCTGCAAACACCGCTCGGTTCCAGAAGCGACTAAAACTCCATTTTCCTTTTTCCACCGCTTGTCTTCACTCCGGCGTTTCTCCTCACCCCACCGCCCCTTCTCATAGCCTCATCTCCCCGCCTCCTCTTTCTCTCCTTCTCCTGAGGTTTCAGTCGATGGGTTGGATTTCTCGATTCTTCTATTGTCGGGGAATCTCGGTCGGGCTCAGATCTGAGGGTTGGGGCGTTAGGAGGTTGGCGGCGTGGCGATGTTTGGCTGTGGGGGTGGTTATGGCGGGTTGGCAGGTTGGCGGGTTGGCAGGTTGGAGGGGGCTGGAGGGGAGTTAAGCTGCGGGTGTTTAGATTTGTAATTTTCTATTGTTTCTTTGTTTGGGTAGTTCGTCCGGAGGTGTATAGGTACCTTTTTGGGTTCTTCGATTGTTGCTCCTTTTCTCCGGTTCGGAGAGGTTACTATGTCGGTTTTCCGACTGTCTGTTTTTTTGGCCATCTGTTTGGCTTGTTCTGTCTTCCTCCGTTGCTTGCTTTTCGCAAGTGGAGGTTAGAGGTGTTTGTCTTTGAGTAAGTTTCAAAGATATGGTGTTGGGCATCAACAACATATTGGTTCGGTGCTGTGGATCTGGCACTGGTGCGCCTTATTTGCTTTTAGCTTGTTGCCTTCACGGTTGGGGTGCTACTTCCTCTCGGAGGAGAAGCCTTCACATACTGCAGTCTTTGCATACAGGGAGTTGAATGGGCGCTATGGGCTGGAGTAGATTGGATGTTTATCTTTTATTATCATTATTGTCCAATTTCTGTTGGTTTCTCTTTGCCTGCTTAGCTTGTATGCATTATCAAAAAAGGTTACTATGTTGGGTCATTAAAATTCTATGAGTTTCCTTATTGACCCGTACGTATTAAATTACATAAAAGCACCGACATCATTTTAAGTAATTGTAACTGGTCCTCAAACTTCTCAAATATAAAAGACGACTCGTTCTGAATTTATGAGTTTTTTCCTTCTTGCCCTACTTCCAAACTCGAATTTCATATTTACCATGCTCTAAACTCAAATATTATTTTTATTCTGTTACAAGATGAATTCAAATTAACTTATATTGAAATTAACCAATAATCTGCATTTTTTTTGATACAACAGAAAATTGGGGCATGGAAGAAAAGAATGGACATGACAAAAAATTGAGTTGACGTCACCCAACTTCAAATTAGTACATTCTGTCATTGTGATGTTCCCAGGAATGGCATGGTTTTGGCAAAACTCCTTTAGAGAGTTCAAGCAGGAGTGTAAGAAGAGTTTAACCGAAGACAAGAACAGAGTACAGCGTGGAACAGACGCACGGATGTTTCCTAATTGGGAAGCTGCTAAAATATCGCAGATCCGATCAGTTGGAGTCGACTAACGAACTGAGAAGATCAGATATTCGAAAGAATATCTTCATATCTTTTGGAAGTCGGTTGAGAAGACTTGGAGAGGAAGATATCACAAAGATCTTCCTAAAGATTGGAGATAAGATATCTAGCAAATATTTAGGAATATTTCCTAAATATTTGACAGATTATCTGGGACAGATTTGGACTCGACTGAAGCATATAAATAGAATGTTAGGGCGTCCAAGATCAAATCGCTTTTTCCGAGAGAAATACACACGAGAGCATTCGTGAGATTGGAGAAGAGAAGACCGACGGCCGACTGAGTTTTCCCCACTGGAAAATCAATGGCATTGAAGCAGTCTGTTCGGTGTGCTGATCAGACTGTTCTTGTGGAACAACCCGCTGCACACTCAAGGTGACCAACACACGCTTTCAGGAGAAAGTGTTCGAGCTTTTGGAGAAGTTCGAGGTAGTTCGGGAGGGAGTCTCGAACTCAGGGGATCGAGGGGGAGCCGAGATCGCAAATCCGAGTGAAGAAGTGATAGAGGGTACACGTTTACTTTCGGGAGATTGTAAAAGTAAGACCCGTTGTAGCTCTATACTTTTCAATAAAGATTTGCATCCCTTTAGGGCGTGGGAAGCCCCCAAGAGTAGGCTGTTGCCGAACTGGAAATTACATTGCTTGTCCTCTTCGTATTTTGTCCCAGTTACTGTCCGAGAAGTGTTTGCGTATCTGGTTGAACACTACATCCGTGCTAGCCTTGAACAGATAACAGTATTTCAATTGGTATCAGAGCAGACACTTGGCATACAGAGTGTGATCCTAAATCTGTTCAAGATGAGTTTGAAGGAAGGACAGAGCACCAACCGACCCCCGTTACTTGAAGGACCGAACTATGGCTATTGGAAATCCAAGATGAAGGCCTTTCTGAAATCTCTGGATGAGAAGGCCTGGAGAGCCGTTCTGATCGGTTGGACACCCTCATGATGACTAACACAGAAGGAGCAGTGGTGGTGAAACCTGAAGCCTTATGGACAGACGCAGATGAGAAGGCATCTGTAGGCAATGCTAAGGCCATGAATGCAATTTTCTCTTGCGTGGATGAGAATGTGTTCAAACTGATCGCTAACATTGAAGTTGCCAAAGAAGCATGGGGCATCTGTAGGCAATGCTAAGGCCATGACAATGTTTTCTCGCCCGCCGCCTGTCGCCGACGATCTCGGTATGCCATAAACCGGTAATAAGTTGAATTGTATTGTTAGTTGTTAATTTGAGGATTAATTGTTAGTTGTTAATATTGGTTAGGGTTTTATAAGAATAGGGTTTGGTTAATTGTTTATTTTGTTTATTAAGTGTTGTTTTTTTATTGGTAATTGTTGTTTTTGATTGTCAGTTATTGATTTCAATAGTCGAATTTGATTGAATTGTTGGTTTTAATAGTCGATTTTGATTGTTAATCGTTGAATTTGGTTATTGATGAAATTGGTGATGAAATGGTGTAATTGTTGAAGTTGTGTTGATATATGAATTTTTTTATAATATTGAATTGTTGAAATAATTATGAAATTTTGATTTTTGTGATGTAGCTATGGACTCACACAGACCCTCATCTCCACAAAGACCATCACAAGCTATATTGCATCCGAATATGGATGCGGATGACATAATTCATCCTGGTCCGATTGACGACTCCGTCCCCAGTCAACAACTTACTCATCGTACCGAGGCGATTTGGAACCCACTTGTTAGTAAGTTAAATTATGTTAATTATCATTCATAATTTGATATGTTACTAATGTTGAATTACATTGTTGTTTCACAGTTGGATCCGAAAGGGAAGGCCAATGTACCCCTTAAAGTTGATAAAGGGGGTGCATTGACCCTTGATGCTCGCATACGCCCTTATGTGGTAGCTGCTGGATTTTATCCGTGGACGTGGGTGTGCGATGTGAAGGTTGATCCGTCGCTATTGACAGCTGTGGTCGAGAGGTGGATGCCAGAAACTCACACCTTTCATTTTAATGATGGTGAGGCGATAATCACGTTACAGGACGTGTCACTTCTTACCGAGCTGCCTATAGATGGAGCGCTCGTGACGGGCAAGTCGCAGTTGAAATTTGAGGAGGTTTCAGTGAGATTGTTGGGGGTATACCCGGATTGCGACAATAAATTGCTTGGTATGGCGAAGAGAAGTTTGTTTACGAACCATTTGGCAGAGATTCCTGTTGATGCAGATGAGGAGACGTTGAAGAAATACGCTAGGGCGTATCTCCTCACTCTGATAGGATCCACATTGTTTTCTAAAAAGAGCGGTAAGACGATTCCGCTCTACTTTCTTCCCTTGCTAGAGGATCTCGATAGGGTCCGTAATTATAGTTGGGGAAGTGCTGTATTGGCGTGTCTGTATAGTAACATGTGTACTGCATGTACGATCGGACACAGTCAGTTGGCCAGGGCTCCGTTGATTATTCTGTTGTGGTCCTGGGAGAGACTATCGCGGATCCGTGTGCCTACGATCAGAGTTCCAGTCGTGGTACCGCCACCGGAAGTGGTTTTTGATCCAACCTTGCGAGGAGCGTGGTCGTACGTGTAAGTGTTTATGTTTAAAAATTATATTTTATAATTTATTTTATTTTACTGCTATTTTACTGATAATTCATTTTTATGTGCAGGAAATGGATTGGGCCCAAAAGTTGGATAGGGGTACCTCACGGGAGTTTGTTACAGTATCGTGATGCGATACAGAAGATGCGACCAGGAGATTCCATATGGAGACCGTATGACGAGACCATGTTTGAGTGGCTGAATCAGACTTGTCTCGAGGGTCGTGAAACCACCTGGAGAGCTGATGTGTCTCTTATTTGCTTCAATATTATCGAGTGGCATCATCCAGGACGTGTTGCGAGATAGTACGGTTTCCGACAGGATGTCCCGGTAAATCCAATTGGAAGTTCAGACCCATGCTGTGGAATGAATATGAAGAAGAATAGGGATTGGGTTGTCGTCCACGCGAGGTACATTGCCTTGTGGTTCACTCGACACGACAGATTACTCGATGGAGACATGGCGCACCCGGGTGATGAGATCGACATACCGACTTCCAAGTATTATGAGTGGTATGCCAGGCACACTCGTCGATTATATCAGCCGAGGATTGACGATGATGTGGAGGAGGTTGGGGACGACGATGCGCATCAGACACAACCTAGTCATGCTTATCATCCAGATTCTCATATTATACCCGAGAATGTAAGTTTTCATTACTTGTTTAAATATTTATGAATGTATCCAAATCGCATATATCCGTTCAATGACTAAAAATTGAGTGTATTTTGCAGATACGTGGTTACGTCATTTGTGCACGTGATGCCAGTCAGTTCTTCCTCAACTGCACGGATGATTATTCACGGAGGGGATTTCATAAAATCTTCCACAACGCTTATACGGAAGTCGGAAAGCTTACGGATCCCATTATTGTGGGTGTGGATCCAGAGACTATTACTCTCGATACAGGTACTTTGTGAACCCACATATTTTTTTAATGATGAACAATTGCTAATTTAATATGTTAATTCAGGCGATGCAGTTGATGATTATGGTGGAGGAGAGGAGGCTTACGCTGCGCAGATTGATGTGGATGATACACATGCTGAAGAGCAGATGGATGATCATAACCGACCATCTAGGTCTTCACAGCCAGAGAGGAGAGGCGAGCGCCAACGTGGGGAGTCAAGATTGTCGTTCATACGCAACCTGCCACGGAGAGGGCGAGGTGGTCGTTGAGCTTGTGTTATCATGTTTTGTCATTTGATGGATGGTTTTGTGAACTTGAATAGTTAAATATTGGGTTTTAAATTTTCTTTATGGTTTGAAATGGATTTCTTAAATTGCAAACCACATAGATGGCTTAACTCTGGTATCGAGTCGGAGAAGCAAGTTTTTTGTGACCCACTAAGTGGCAGTTTGTGCATCGCTGAATTCGTGGGGTCGGGGTTGATGAAGACGCTACTTGGCTGCTGGATTCCCCTAAATGTCGATGTCTCTGGTCCATCTCGTTACGCCTTCGTCTGGTTGGGGGTCTGCCAGCTTGGTTACGTTAGAATCCTGGATTCGGAACATGAACAGGTCCATTATAACCTCTCCGAAAGTCTTCGTGAAGTAAGGGGTTGAAAAAATAACTCCAAGTCCGGTAGTACCCTTCGTGCGTATATTCTATGGGGACATAATCTGAGTATTCAACCCGAGCGTATTTGCAAGCTGCCATGGCATGAGAACAAGGGTACTTGAACAATGTCCACTTCGCACACGAACATGTTCGTGTATCTAGACAAACCATGTACGTGATATGGTTCTTTCTGGTCAGTACATCAAAAACACGGCTTACTGGATTGTACAGCGTCACAATGTGGAAGTCAGCCCTAGCCCGTAGTACGTCCAATCTTTCACGAATTTTCGGAAGAAACAGTGCTCCGTCATTGTTGTACGAGCTCTGGTTATGCTTCAGGAAATAAGCAGCTGTCTGCTTAAACGTGTACATAACCAGTGAAGAAACTGGCAAATTACGACCATTCTTCAGAATTTTGTTCAAACATTCTGAAGCATTTGTAGTCATTGAGCCCCATCGAAATCCACCGTGGTCAAACGCCTGTGTCCATAGTTCCACATCCATATCTACCAACCATTTGCGAGCAAGTGGCTTATCATGCAATAGTGGTAAGAGCTCTGCAAACTTCTTTTTGAACTTCAACTCCTTCTTCTGATATGCCACATCGCCAAGTTTAGCTTTCAAACCCTCATCTTTTACCTTCCTCATGAAATTGCTTTGCAAGTGACGAACGCATACATGATGGAATGCCTTAGGCTCCTGCCATCCAGGTTCACGCATGGCAGCCAATATTCCATTGTGCCTATAAGAAACAACACACAACCCCACCCGTTGGGTCACTCCTCCCCGGATACAAGACATGAACCACTTCCAGCTGGAAGTATTCTCGCTCTCCACAAGCGCAAAGACTAAGGGCAGTATGAGGGTGTTCGCGTCTAACCCGATTGCAACCTACAATTTCGCATTGTACTTCCCGTACATGTGCGTCCGTCAATAGATAATAAGGGACGACAGTGATTGAATGCAAGGATGCATTCGGAAAAAGGCCAAAAAATACGATTTACCTGCATGGTACCATTATTGAGTGGTGTGACATCCCACTTAACAAAGTTGTTGTGACTGGAATCCTGTAAAGTCTGCATCAAATGTGGCAGTCTTTTGAATGATTCGTCCCATTTGCCGAACAAGTAGACCAACACTTTCTGTTGTGCTTTCCATGCATTCCAATGACTTATTTAGTACCCAAAATCTCGCTGAATTAAATTCTGTATCTGTCCGGCAGAGAACCTCATGTTTTCATTCATCACATTCCAGATCTCCCTCGCTATGAAATGCGCATTCAAGTGGATGTTACTTTGTAGGATGCTGTTGTTGTGGCATATGTGGTCCCCTCCGTACTTGCGGACCGTCCAGTAACTTGTTCGTTGCATCACCACCACTAGAATTTGCCACGGACATACTTCTTCACCCTTTTGACATTCTACAACCAGTTTAGTAGTGTCAGACTTTCTTACCCTCTACTCCACCCGATTAAGAATTGAGTATCTGTGCACAGCAAGTATGACATCCTCTTTTCCCCCAAAAGTAGTACCCTTTTGAAGATCCGGGGAGTGAGGATTGTGGACCCTCACATTCTTATCGAATGGTCGATATGTTTCCCACACCGAGATATCACTGAAACTCGGATGATCCCAGATGATCCGATCTAGAACTATTTCGGCATCGGGATTTTCAGCGACAGCATTATCCAATTCCTCCATCTCGTCATGGTCATACTCGTCTATTATTGGATTATCCAATGTTGCCAATGTGGACATATACATGTCATTAGAATCATCATTCATGTTAGACATAGAATTGTAAGAACAATAAGAGAGATGATTGAAATGAAGAGAGATGATTAAATCGAAGAGAGATGATTGAATTGTTTATTGAAAATGAAGAAACCGAAGTTCATTTTATAGTTGAATAATACCGGTTTCCCAGGCACCGGGATCATTATATTACCGGTTTCCCAGAAACAGGGAACATTGTAATGCCGGTGCGTCGGGAACCGGGACCTTATCGTTTAGTCAATTCCCAACCGGGTTCGTCGTCTCTGAAAAGCTTGTTCGCTGTAATCTTTTGTTGCAGAAGGTATCGGTTTCCCCCAAAAAGTTATCCTTTTAGTTTAGTCACATCCCAATTGAGTCCGTGATGCCCAGACCAAGTCTGAAAAGCCTGTTGGATTAATCCCGGTGTCGCTCAAACCGGTACTACCATATTCCCGATTTCTGAGAAACCGGTACTCCACCTGGATGCCATGCTGGCACGGAATGGTCCACGTAGGCCCAAACCGAGCCACGTCTTAATTTTCATGCATTCCCGGTTAGAGAGAAAACGGAAATATATGGAAATGAAGGGTACCGGTTGCCGGGAAACCGTGATTGTTAAAAAATGGGATAGATTGGTTATTTGAGTTTCAAATGGTGTATTTGGGTAATTCGAGTTTCAAAGTGGGTTATTTTGGTGAGAAACCCGTATAATAGAAACATCATTTTGCACTTAATAAATTATCTATGTGTAATAGATGAATCATCCACAAGCATTTGGCTTAAATATCGATTATTCTGTTGAAGATGAGCGCATCATACATTTGGGAGATAATACTTCTGATTCCGATTGATAAAATTCCATATAAATTTGGAAATCGATAATTTATCGCCTACTCAATAAATAAATAAATAAGGATTTGTTTTTTTTTGTGTAATGTTGATGGCCAGGGTGATCCAATTTGTGATCAAATGCTCAATACGAGGTGTTTGATCATTATCAAATAAAAATACAAGAATCGAATGTACCAATTTGAAATCAGGGTGATGTCTGTCTGTCTGTTAGAAAAAAAGATATATGTTAAAATCAGGGTGATCCTTCTTTATCCCTCATTTTCTTTGTTTCTTTATATGTCTGTCTCGGGAAGAATTGGGCACTTTGGAGCCGTACTCAGCCGAGTACAAAATTGGTTCCTAGTGTACTCACCCGAGTACAATCATCAAAAGTCAAGGCAAGTTGTTCTGAGGCCCGTACTCGCCCGAGTACGCTCTCCTACTCGCCCGAGTACCGACTTGCCGAAGGACATCATTTTCGTCTGAGCACCATACTCGTCCGAGTACAAGCACATACTCGCCCGAGTACAAGCTTCCCCTGCACCATCGCACTCCTCGGATACCCGTACTCGCCCGAGTACGAGTTGGTTGGTACTCGCCCGAGTACTGCTGCTGTGCCCAGAATTTTCCACTCGTGGCTATAAATATAAAGTGAGAGTTTTGACCAAGGTGAGAGGTGGTTTTTAGAGAGAAAAAGTGTGAGTAAAAGGCTAAGGAAGGATCACCATCATCAAAGGATTGCTTGAGGGGAGAAGAGAGAAGATCAAGGAAGGAATCTAGAGCTTGCTCAACATCTCCTACTTGGGTTTTCTCTACTCATCTATCCTCCCCTCTTGTTGTTTTGTATTGAAAACATGTTATCATGATGATGTTTGAGGAGTTTTTGTGTTTTGAGGGTTTAGGATCTTCTTTGGCACTCAATGATCATGTATACACATTTGATTCTATAATCCATGATGTTAAATTCATTTTCACCAAGTACTTTATTTTGACATGTTACCAAGTGTTTGATGAAATGCCTAAGTAACATGTTGATCTTAAAACTTGATCCAAGTATCGAAGGATCTTAGTGAAGGTTTGGATGTAGTGAAAATGATCATATCTAGTGTTTACGACGGTAAATGCATAGAATTGAAGTGAACTAGTACTTTGTGCCTATGACATTTATTACTTTGGGAGATGTTGCAAGGTTAATAAAGACTATAGAGTGAATCAACATCTCGATGGAGTGATGTTCCAATTAAGATGACTTGACTAAGAATAAATTCACATGAAAATTGGTCTACCTTAGTCTAAGCTAGGTTCAAGACTACTTGACACCTTTGGTATGCATAATTCTTGTATACATGATCATTAGGGAATACCGAGGAGGTGAGTAACCCCTCGAAAGTCATCTTATCCATCTTTTATCTCTAATTACTTGTCATTTAGGATTTAGATACACACACCTTCCTTTTTTTATTAGAATATCCGAACAGAAATACAATCTTATATTGTGCATGTGCTTGGCTTGCTCCTTTGGGTTCGACTCGGTCTTACCGATAATATAAATTGTTTTTGGCTAGAGTTTCTAATGCAAATATTTGCATGCGAAAATCTACAACGTCAAAATGGCGTCGTTGCCGCGGAGCAACTAATTATCACATCCCTAACTTAGAGCGTGTAGAAGTTCCGACTATTCTTGTAGATATTTTTCTTTTTCCTTATACTTGTATATTCTTTCTACACTCATATCCCTTGCTAGCTTATGTTAATCTTGTTTTGTGAGGATGGACCTCTACAACTAAGAAGTCTTGTACAATGGAGAATATTACCAAGATGAGGAGCAACTATATTCTTATTGTCAAGAACATGGCTATCCAATAAGTTATTATACCCCTAATTGGGATGATAACCAATGCTTTGAAATTGAAGAGTTCTTTAACCTCCTCAACCACAAAGTGAGCCCTCTAACATGGAAACCACGATCGCCACATTCCCAGCAACCCAAGAGAGGATGAATAGAGACTTTCATGCTCAAATGATGGATCTCAAAGGAAACCAATTAAACCTTTGAAGCTCAAATGATGGAATTCAATCAAAATATGCAAGCTCGAATAGATAGATTGGTGGAGACTTATCACATGATTCTTGAAACTCAAGTGGCGCAACGAGCAATTGAAAATGCATGGCAACTTGGATGAGGAAGAGGAGGTCTTCGAAGAAGAAGTCCTTGATTCCAATGCCTCAAAGTAGGAATTAGATCAAGAATCGGAGGGGAAGTTAGAAGAACTCCTCCTTCCCGCTACCTGAGCTTAAATGTGAACCCAAACATCTTGTTAAGGATAAGATAGAGGAAGAGCATATTGACTCGAAGGGATTTCAAGGGTACGAAGACTTTGTTGAGGTTTGCATGGACAAAGCTAAAGAGCATTCTCGCATACAAGAAGACACAAGTTTAGAGGGAGATTGAGGATTGGGCACCCAAGGACAACATTGAAAAACTCAAGGAGGGCGTGCTCATCAATCTCGAGACAAGTTATGAAGACCCTTTCTTCACTACGACGTCTCGAGACAAGTTTTGAAGCTTCTTGCCATATTTTGAAGGCTTATTTGAAAAAAAAACTCCCATGACCCCTTAGTTTTAAAGGGATCCACATTTTTGAAGGGGTCAAGCTCACAAAGAAAAGTCCATTGTACACTTGATAGGAAGAAATTCAATTGGGATTTGAAGGTGGATTGACACCCCAAATGTCCAAGGCCCCGTGAGAAGGGATCCTAGCAAAGGACTTCTCACGAGTGATTCTATGGGGCGCTTTGGTACGTCTTTGCCAAGACGTGAAAAACTAGGCCCTCACGGCAAGTAACCCGGTTTGTAAGTTGTTCATTCTCATTTCGTAAATTTAAGTGTTTGGCATGATTTTGAGTGGCTTAGGCACCAATTGTGTATTGTGAAATTTGTGATTAGTGGGTAAACTTTTAAGTGTGGAGTGAGTTCTACTCACTCCAATCCCACTTCACATCGCCAAGCCCCTCCACCTCCCCCTTGATTTATCTATGAATGATGATGTTGCCCCTTAGTGTTCATGTGCCTTATTTGAGTTTGGTTGATTGGAACTATTTGTTATACCATGGTATGAATCTAGTTTCACATTTTTGGCACTAAAGACATCTTGTGTACATTTTGGAGGATGTGATTTACCTTCCTTGTTTGAACTCTATTAATCTTATGGCATGATGTTATTT
Source organism: Rhodiola chrysanthemifolia (assembly GCA_033675395.1). Classification (NCBI taxonomy): domain Eukaryota; kingdom Viridiplantae; phylum Streptophyta; class Magnoliopsida; order Saxifragales; family Crassulaceae; genus Rhodiola; species Rhodiola chrysanthemifolia. Next base: position 40,633,358 of record CM066204.1, read on the forward strand.
TATGACCTGTGATGCTTTCTTGCTCATACTTGAGTTGTGTATTACCTTGTATATCACTTGTTGCTTTTAACCTCTCATGTGTTCTTGTCATCAAAGGAGTTATTTGCATCATGTATGATCAAGTTTAGCACAATGACGTCTTCTCTATTGGTGGGGCACATCTACAAACGAGGGGAGTTCATATGCGCCTTTTTCTCATTCTCTTCACTGTTTGTGCTTAGGGACTGATGAGCATAAATTTGTACTATATTCATGCTCCACATTTAGTCAGTTTTCGATCATTTTTCTTATTCTTATGAGCTCTAACTCTATGATTTGATGTTTTGGTGAAAAACGAATCCAGGGCGAAACAAAGCGTTTTGTGGAAATTTGGGCAAAAACAACGCAAAAGTGGGCGCATTGACCTCCCTACTTGTCACACACGCCCAGAGCATATATGGTGTCCGAATACATTGATCTATGGCTTGCTGGAAAGCTAAGATGAAGTGCTACAACTTTGTAGTTTATAGCAAAAGCTGGTTCAATTGTTAAAGAGGTCAAAACGTGAGCCGTAGTCTACTGTACAAAATGCACATGTGTAGTCATTCCACATACAATCTCTGTATGTGGAGACGAAGAAGAGAGAAAGGGGGCACGAAAATGCGAAGATTTGATCGGATCAAAGATTGAGCTAAAAGGGGTTATCGACATCAACTCGAAGGGTGTAGTCATTCCTTTTTCTCTTTATAGTTTTCGTTTCGAACAAAACATGATTTGTATTTCCATGACGATGGATAGTGAGTATTGACCCATATTTTGGGGGTCCTACGAATCTTACTTGACTATGAGTTGTTTAATATATTAACTGTTGCATGATTTGGATTGTTTACATGATTTGTATTTTACTTAGCGCTTAAAACCCAGCGATGCATACGAGGTGTTTGAGAAAATACCTAGGTGCATTGCTTTGAGAAGTTAAGCCAATAGCGCCGAAAGGGTGAGGCTAAACGTCAGACTATTAAGTAAACTACACGTTACGAACTCGGTGACTACGAGAGTATCCCAAGTTTGTAGTGGGAAAGGCTAGTTTTACGATAAGCACTCCCCATGTTTACACAACGAGAGTTAGTAAAAATCAGCGAGTTACTTGATTCGAACCAATAGCGCCGAAAGGGAGAGGTTCGTAGTTTAAGGTACAATTCCAATTTGAAACAATTGCGCCGAAAGGGTGAGGTTCTTACTTGGATTGTGCGGCTATTTTCCAATTAATATAGGCAAATCCTTGCATGCTAGTTAATAAAATCGATTCTAATGTTGGGTAAGTGAAGTAGTTCCCCGAAATACTTCTCGAACTTCGTTAAAACTTTCTTTACTTACTTGTTTATTTTAAATTATAAAACCAAACAAACAATCGTTTCCGACTAGGATAAATAGAAACACAACCTTATATAGTGCATAATTTTACACTTGTTCCCTTGGACGACTTGGTACTTACCGGCTTACAAATTATTTTTGACACTCAAAATACTGCACATCAAAATGGCACCGTTGCCGGGGAGCAACGCATTACCTTGTCACTAGCCTAGGTTGTGTGGATATCTCGACTAGTCTTGTACATATTTTCTTTTTCTTTTTGTATATTCTTCACTCGTATCTCTTACTAACTTTTGTTCTTTTTATTTGCGAGGATGTATTCATACAACCAACAAGTCTCGTACAATGGAGAATATAACCAAGAGGAGGAGCACCAAAATATTTATTGGGAAGATCACGGCTATCCAACACATTCATACTCTCCATATTGGGATGATGGCCAAAAATGCTTATTCGAAGAAGACTCCTACCATCAATATCCTCCAATTCCTCAACCTAAGGGTGGACTCTCCGACTTGGAAATGCTAGCCATTATTACGGCTAACCAAGAAAAGATATTTCAAAGATTGGACGAACTAGCCACTCACAACAAGATATTGGAGACCCAATTGGCGCAACAATCAATTGAAAATGCAAACTTGGATGGTGAAGAAGAGGTTTCTAGCGACAAAATCCTTGAATCTAAAGCCTCAAAGCAAGTGTGGGACCAAACAATGGAGGGTGAGTTCTTGAGAGTTGCTACCCAAGCTTACAACGAGGTGTGGGATGGTGAATCTTACATAGAATAAATATGTTTTTTGCATGAAGAAGATCTCCCCCTTCCTGCTAAAAGTGAGCTTGAAATGAGGTTGAATGTGTTGTTGAAGAGGAGATAAAGGATGAACAACTACGAAGATTTGAAGTGTACGAAGACTTTGTTGAGGTTTACATGAACGGTACAACAGAACAACCTCGAATACAAGGGAATTCAAATTTTGAGGAGGAGCTAGAGGGTTGGTGATAGATGCTTGTCGTCAGAGCAAATGTGCAAATAAATTTATAGTCCGCTACTCGCGACATCACTACTGGGTAGCTAGTGGTAAGTAGGGGTCGAACCCAAGGGAATTAGGGGGATAGTCGTTCTTTGAGGGGATCGTACAGCGAAGGAGCGTGTTTTAGGTTGATTGGGATTTTAGCGCGGTTAACTAAACTACTGTTTTTTGGTTTTGTTGGTTTTTTGTGCGGAAAAGTAAATACTGAAAATTAAATACTGAAAATACAAAGAAGACTTACAGCGGGTGATGCATGATTGGCAAGTCCTCCGGAAGGTGAGCAGTTAATAGAGCAGTTTACACAAAGAAAGTAAATACGGGTGGTGTTTTTAATTTAAGGAAAGCATTCGGTTTTGGGACTCTTCTTGTGACACATCTATCATTGACTCCAAATGATTTCTTTTACACTTCTAAGTGTGGTTGTCCCGACAAAGGTGACAACCCAAATACCCCGACAAAGGTGGTACTCCACACCCTTAACCTGTCAAGTTGTGATGTGGTTGTCCCGACAAAGGTGACAACCCAAATACCCCGACAAAGGTGGTATTCCACAACAAGCTTGACAAAGCTTTAGGCTTCTAGTCTTTCGCTAGTTTGAACAACCCGACAAAGGTGTTACTCAAACTAGATCTCAAAGACTAGAGAAGTGTAAAATGACATAAGGTGCAAGATTCTCAAGATGTGGGCACAAGGGTGAGAACCCTCAACCGAATATGGGTTTAGCTACGATTATCCATGGAAGAGGACATCATAGCTAAGTACTTAAAAAAAGTAAAGGTTTTGAAAGTAAAGACAAGGAAAGTAAAGTTGCAGTTTTGAAAGACTGGAAAGAAAAGGTTTCGAAAGTAAAAGACAGTAAAGGAAAGGGGTGAGTACTTCAAGAACCGACAAGAGTACTCAAGAACAGTGAAAAGTAAGACAAGCTTGAGTACTTCAAGAACCGACAAGAGTACTAAAGAACTACTAGAATACTCAAGAACCAACAGGAGTATTCTCTACAGTATTATAATACTCAAGAACCGACAGGTGTATTATAATTTCAAACCAAACTTGCAAAGTAACAAAATGTAGAGAGATAAGTGTTTATTTCATTTTTTTGAATTTTAATGGGATCATTTACAAGTGAGATGGGGGGTTGTATTTATAGGCTAAGGAGGAGGGAATGGAGGGATGAGATGAAACCACATGGTTTTCATCCAAGGGAGCTCCATAGCAGGTCATAGCAGCCGGTTGGAGGTCACCAAATGGGGAGAGTTTGCTTCTTTGGTTACCTCCAACCAAAAGCCACCGGTCACCAGATTTTGATCGTTGCTTTTTTGGCTTCTTGATAGTTGATTTGGAATGACAAAGTGATTTTAAGACTAATGGTCGAGCCAGAATTTCCAAATTCCATGTTTTGGTCGAGCAACTTGGTCTTGGTGCCTATGCGCGCGGCCTTTACTATAGAATTGGGCCAATCTGCCAATCTGCTCGGGCGTTCTGTCTGGGAAGTGAGATTGTCCGCGTTGTTGGGCATGCCAAACATCTTGGTCGAGCCAGATTTTCCAGATGCATCCGTCGGGTCGAGCGACTTGGTTTGGGTGCCTATGCACGCCGGGCCTTTGCCTTGGAATTGAGCTAACTGCCAATCTGCTCGAGCATTCTCCTTGGTTTTCCGACATCTTCCACCTTATTTTCCATTTTAAACACTTTGGTCGAGGCGGAATTGTCAGATCAGATGGTTTGCTCGGGCAACTTGAATTTGGACTCGAATAGCTCGGCAGGCGCGCTGGACGCTGGGCGCTGGACGGCGGGCGCGATCTGGGTTTCTCGGTCTTTGGCTGGCCAGAAATTGTGAGCGATCCTTTTTAGCGTAAAACTCCTCTCCTTAGCGTGTTTTCTCTCTAAGCTCTGAAATACCCTGTAGAAATATATCGGAACTAACAAGCAAAAGTTAAATAGACCAACAGTCTAATTAAGGGGGTTTAACTGTGTTTTTGATTCGTATAATTATGGTCCATCAGATCACCCCACACTTTTAGTTGTTCGTCCCGAACAATGCTATTAAAGGGCGGTACTCTAAGTTTGGTTATGGATTATAAGAAAATTAGACTGTGGGACTCGATTTACCCTAATTCATGCATTACTACTTATTACCCAATTGAACTGTGTAAATAAATAGAAGAAACTTAATACTTGTACCTCCGTGCTGAGATGCAATTTATATTGGATGTTTCGGGAGATAGCCCTTTTTAGGTTCCTGGACTGCAATTTCGGGACAGTCTCGCACTATATGGTTTCCTTGTAGCTTTCTCTAGCACGTGATTTGGTTCGGGTTTCACTGGTTTGAGTACTTTGATTTTTCTTTTGGCGAGGGACTGCTTTTGTAGTGAATCGGCCTTTGGCCTTTGATTTGACTTTTTGAGTACTTCACTTTTTTGTTCGGTTAAAACCTTCACAATGTTGGGCCTTTGGCCTCTTGAATTGCTTCTTCGAGCTTTTCGCCTTTTTGTGGCTTTGCTAGTCCATTTTCTCAAGCCTTTTTGGGAGGTCCAATCATCGCCCGCAAGCCTATGGAAATACCTCCCCGCTCCTCTCATCGTTGTCGTTTCGCGCGGGTCAAGATGAGGGTCGGTCAGCTATTTTCTCGGCTACTTTAACTAGAGAGAGGACGGTCTGATTCCCGTCCTCGCCTTTTTTCTTTTTTGCATAAACACTGCATGGCGGAGATGACTTCAATCTTCATTGAAACCCGAAGTGCAGCCTCCACTGACTTCGAAAACCATATAGTTTGATCTGATCCTTTGATTGCTTCCCAAGCCTTTCTAGGGCGATTTATGTCAACTCCACATCCCTAGTTTATCTCAGCACAAAGGACAAATGAAAAGTTACGTTCTAAGTTTTTAGACAGTTGAATTTTCACAAGGTAAATGCATGAATTTCGGTCTATCTTTTTCACATTCTTAAGTTCATATTTTCAAAAAGATACTATTACTAAAAAAGAAAATAGCAAGCATGTTATTTATATACAACGGTGGTTCTCACCCCACACTTTTGAACGAAGGTGTGCCTTAGTTCAAAAGTCATGCAAGCTAATATATATATGTGAGAATGACTAAGACAGAAAATTAAATGACAGAATTTAAATGACAGAAAGTAAGATAGTGTCGGGTTACCTCCCGACCAGTGCACTTGTTTAACATCGTTGGCTCGACGATACCTCGTTGTGGATTATTGGTTTGGGTCCCATGGGTGGCTCAGGTCGTATTTTGCCACCGTTCCTGTGTTGCTTCTTGCCTTGTCTTTTCCCGATTTCTTGTGCGTGTTAGAACCCCATGGTTTTGGTATTTTTTCTCTCCATTGCTTCTGAGAAGGTGAAGGAACTTTGACCATAGCTGCTGGTCCATCAAGTCGAGCTCTCTTGTTCCTCCTTCCCGGCTTCCATTCCTTTGGCCCATGCCTTGGCCGTTTCTTCATGTATGGTCGGTTGGCATCTTTGCAGTTTTGGAAGTTCAGTCTTTTGCCAAGCGACCTCAAGTATGCTCCCATGCTGACCCTCTTCTTTGTGGCAGAGATGATTGGCCATCCTTGGTCCTTACACCTTTTAGGAGGCTCTTCTTGGTTTGTAACGAGTGGGAGCTCCTTCGTTGGCTGTTTTGGCTCATGATTCTCCTTCAACTCGCCTAGCACTGCATCATCATTGATCATCTCATCTCTGGTGGCTGTGATCTTTATAGAACATGAAGGGTTATGTAGGGGCTTCTCGGCCATAAGGACAGGGCCTTTCTCGAGCAGCTCTTCAGTGAAGACCGGGCTTGCCGTGATTTTCTCGGTCAGTTCGGCAGTGAGGTCCAGGTATGTCTCGGCTGGTTTGGTAGTGAAGTCCGGGACTTCATTTGGCTTGTCAAGAGGGCCGGGACTTCCTCGGGCAGGTTGGTGATGAGGACCGGGCCAGATTTGGGCAGTTCTTCTTTGGTCATCCAAGAGTCCTCATCCTTTGTCGGCTCCGTGGGCTCCAATATTGGCTCCTTTAGAGTCGCCTCCACATCCATTACTGCCCTTGTACTGAAGTCTTCTCTCGGTTTTGTTGCGGGCAAGCTCATAATGGGTGTGGTGTCGGGCTCATTCTGTACTGAGTCCACTTCCATCGTTGGTGCCTTATCGTCAGTTTGGTGCCACTGACCCTGTTTTGTGTTCTTTGCCAAATCATTTATGAGGCGCCAGGCTTCAGTCACGGTTAACTTCATGAGTGAACATCCCGCTACATCATTAAGTCTTTTCCGCTCAAGTGGCATCATTCCACCGAGAAACCTTTGAATAAGATTGAATCTGGTGAATCCATGGTGTGGGCAGCTCGCCACAATGGAGTCAAAGTACGCCAAGTACTCGTCCAAAGTTTCGTCCCGGAATTGCTCAAGATTGAGAATCTTCTCGCGGGTTTCAAGTCGGAGAGATGGTGGGCAAAACATTTCTAGAAATTTGGTTCGTAGATCCCCATAATTGCCTTCATAAACAGCACATGAGTAATACCAGTCTATTGCGGAGTTCGTTAAAGAAAATTTAAAGCATTTAAGTTTAAACTACTCTAGCGATTCATTTTTAGGCCTCATGTGGCTGCATATGGAGTGGAACGTCTGTGTATGCTTCACGGGATCTTCTCCAAGAGCACCTCCGAATTTGGGGAGACAGTCGAGCATTTTAAACATAAGGTTGCTGCCCCCATCATTCCAAGGTTTGCTTCCGTAGTATGATGACATGGCGAATTATGTATAACAGGAAAAAGAACAACTATCCATTTGCTAACTCCCCGGCAACGGCGCCAATTTGACAGATGCTTGTCGTCAGAGCAAATGTGCAAATAAATTTATAGTCCGCTACTCGCGACTTCACTACTGGGTAGCTAGTGGTAAGTAGGGGTCGAACCCAAGGGAATTAGGGGGATAGTCGTTCTTTGAGGGGATCGTACAGCGAGGGAGCGTGTTTTAGGTTGATTGGGATTTTAGCGCGGTTAACTAAACTACTGTTTTTTGGTTTTGTTGGTTTTTTGTGCGGAAAAGTAAATACAGAAAATTAAATACTGAAAATACAAAGAAGACTTACAGCGGGTGATGCATGATTGGCAAGTCCTCCGGAAGGTGAGCAGTTAATAGAGCAGTTTACACTAAGAAAGTAAATACGGGTGGTGTTTTTAATTTAAGGAAAGCATTCGGTTTTGGGACTCTTCTTGTGACACATCTATCATTGACTCCAAATGATTTCTTTTACACTTCTAAGTGTGGTTGTCCCGACAAAGGTGACAACCCAAATACCCCGACAAAGGTGGTACTCCACACCCTTAACCTGTCAAGTTGTGATGTGGTTGTCCCGACAAAGGTGACAACCCAAATACCCCGACAAAGGTGGTATTCCACAACAAGTTTGACAAAGCTTTAGGCTTCTAGTCTTTCGCTAGTTTGAACAACCCGACAAAGGTGTTACTCAAACTAGATCTCAAAGACTAGAGAAGTGTAAAATGACATAAGGTGCAAGATTCTCAAGATGTGGGCACAAGGGTGAGAACCCTCAACCGAATATGGGTTTAGCTACGATTATCCATGGAAGAGGACATCATAGCTAAGTACTTAAAAAAAGTAAAGGTTTTGAAAGTAAAGACAAGGAAAGTAAAGTTGCAGTTTTGAAAGACAGGAAAGTAAAGGTTTCGAAAGTAAAAGACAGTAAAGGAAAGGGGTGAGTACTTCAAGAACCGACAAGAGTACTCAAGAACAGTGAAAAGTAAGACAAGCTTGAGTACTTCAAGAACCGACAAGAGTACTCAAGAACTACTAGAATACTCAAGAACCAACAGGAGTATTCTCTACAGTATTATAATACTCAAGAACCGACAGGAGTATTATAATTTCAAACCAAACTTGCAAAGTAACAAAATGTAGAGAGATAAGTGTTTATGTCATTTTTTTGAATTTTAATGGGATCATTTACAAGTGAGATGGGGGGTTGTATTTACAGGCTAAGGAGGAGGGAATGGAGGGATGAGATGAAACCACATGGTTTTCATCCAAGGGAGCTCCATAGCAGGTCATAGCAGCCGGTTGGAGGTCACCAAATGGGGAGAGTTTGCTTCTTTGGTTACCTCCAACCAAAAGCCACCGGTCACCAGATTTTGATCATTGCTTTTTTGGCTTTTTGATAGTTGATTTGGAATGGCCAAGTGATTTTAAGACTAATGGTCGAGCCAGAATTTCCGAATTCCATGTTTTGGTCGAGCAACTTGGTCTTGGTGCCTATGCGCGCGGCCTTTACTATAGAATTGGGCCAATCTGCCAATCTGCTCGGGCGTTCTGTCTGGGAAGTGAGATTGTCCGAGTTGTTGGGCATTCCAAACATCTTGGTCGACCCATATTTTCCAGATGCATCCGTCGGGTCGAGCGACTTGGTTTGGGTGCCTATGCGCGCCGGGCCTTTGCCTTGGAATTGAGCTAACTGCCAATCTGCTCGAGCATTCTCCTTGGTTTTCCGACATCTTCCACCTTATTTTCCATTTTAAACACTTTGGTCGAGGCGGAATTGTCAGATCAGATGGTTTGTTCGGGCAACTTGAATTTGGACTCGAATAGCTCGGCAGGCGCGCTGGACGCTGGGCGCTGGACGGCGGGCGCGATCTGGGTTTCTCGGTCTTTGGCTGGCCAGAAATTGCGAGCGATCCTTTTTAGCGTAAAACTCCTCTCCTTAGCGTGTTTTCTCTCTAAGCTCTGAAATACCCTGTAGAAATATATCGGAACTAACAAGCAAAAGTTAAATAGACCAACAGTCTAATTAAGGGGGTTTTACTGTGTTTTTGATTCGTATAATTATGGTCCATCAGTTGGGCACCCAAGGAAGTTATTGAGAAACTCAAGGAGGGTGTGCCCATCAAGCTCGAGACGAGTTTTGAAGACCCGTTCTTCATCACGCCATCTCGAGAAAAGTTTTGGAGCTTCCTACCATTCTTTTCAAAATCATTAGAAGGGAGCTCCCACAATCCCTCCATCCTAAAGGAAACAACACTTTCGAAGGGGTTAAACTCACATTTAAAAGTCCATCGTAGGCTTGATGGACGAAAGTTCAAATGGGATTTGAAGGTGGATTGACGCCTCAAGCATCATGAGCCCCTCGAGAAGTTTTTTGAGCAAAGGACTTCTCCGAAGTGAATCCATGGGGTGCTTTGCTAGTCTTGCAAGACGTTAAACTAGGTCTTTTAGGGAAGTAAAGCCACTTGTAAGTTGCCTTATCAAATATATTTTGCACTCACATCATTACTCGCTAAACGCTTTTTATTTAAGTGTGGAGTTCCCTACTATGATTATACATTATACTTGTGACATGTGCTAATAATTTCTATGTATTGGTCACTTGTTTGTTTTACAGATTTGAATATCATACGTGGGAAAGGAATGAGCAAATGTTGAATCACACTCTTTGAGCTACAATTTCAGGGAAGCCCTTTGCACTACACTTTTGATTTCTATATATTTGTCGATTAGGGACTAAGCTTCCTCTTAAGTATGGAGTGGGTGTGTACTGCATTCTAATATGAATATCCATGTGTAGGTGACAGATGCTTATCGTCAGAGCAAATGTACAAATAAATTTATAAGTCCGCTACTCGCGACTTCACTACTGGGTAGCAAGTGGTAAGTAGGGGTCGAACCCAAGGGAATTAGGGGGATAAGTTGTTCTTTGAGGGATCGTACAGCGGGGGAGCGTGTTTTTTGGTTGATTGAGGTTTAACTACTAACAGCTAAGTGATTGGTTGGTTGGTTTTGGTTTTTAGTGCGGAAAAGTAAATGACATAAAAGTAAATACTGAAAGTAAAAAGAAGACTTACAGCGGTTGTTGCGTGATCGGCAAGTCTTGCGGAACGTCAGCAGTTGAAAGTGCAGTTTATACTAAGGAAGTAAGTGCAGGTAGTGTTTTAATCTAAGGAAAGATTCGGTTTAGGGACTCTTCTTGTGACACATCTATCATTGACTCCAAATGATTTCTTCTACCTTTCTAAGTGTGGTTGTCCCGACAAAGGTGACAACCCAAATACCCCGACAAAGGTGGTACTCCACACCCTTAACCTGTCAATTTGTTATGTGGTTGTCCCGACAAAGGTGACAACCCAAATACTCCGACAAAGGTGGTATTCCACAACAAGCTTGACAAAGCTTTAGGCTTCTAGTCTTTCGCTAGTTTGAACAACCCGACAAAGGTGTTACTCAAACTAGATCTCAAAGACTATAGAAGTGTAAAATGACATAAGGTGCAAGAGTCTCAAGATGTGGGCACAAGGATGAGAACCCTCAACCGAATATGGGTTTAGCTACGATTATCCATGGAAGAGGACATCATAGCTAAGTACTTTAAAAAGTAAAGGTTTTGAAAGTAAAGACAAGGAAAGTAAAGTTGCAGTTTTGAAAGACAGGAAAGTAAAGGTTTCGAAAGTAAAAGACAGTAAAGGAAAGGGGTGAGTACTTCAAGAACCGACAAGAGTACTCAAGAACAGTGAAAAGCTTGAGTACTCAAGAACCAACAGGAGTACTCAAGACCGAACTATAATACTCAAGAACCAACAGGAGTATTATTTATATCAAAACCAAACTTACAAAGTAACAAACTTAGAGAGAGAAGTGTTTTTTGATTTTGGGCTTACGAAATGAGGAGGAGGAGCTCTCCTTTTATAGCCATGGAGGAGATGGGAGATGGCAACACTTGTCACATGGGGAGAGGGAGAGCAAGGAGATGAAGCCACATGGGGGAGGGGAGAAAGCCTCCGGCGGCTATGAGGTGGAGGAAGGAGGGAAGAGCCGCCCATGTGAGGAGGAGCATCCCCTTAGCCTTCTAGAACCTTGTGACTTTTTCACAAAAGCCATGGGTTTGACCGGAATCTGACCGGAGCTTTGGCCGGAGCTTCTTGGATTTTGGAGAGTGTATTCTGAATGAAAATGTCATTCTAAGATGATCTCAAGAAGGAACCTAAGCCAAATTCTGCTTGGAACATGGTCGAAATCCCAAATCGGCAGAAATTGCCCTTGTTTGGCCTTTACCGGGCTCGGTGCCTTTGCATTGCGTTCTTGTCCAAATGCCGATGGATTTAGCATGTTTGAGTGATTCCAAGTCGGTTCCATGAAGGATGTTAAGGCTGATTTTGAGTGTAGCATGGTCGTGACATTGGAATGACTCGTAATATCTTTTCAGCTTAAAAACTCCTCCTTAGCCTGTATTCTCTCTAGACTCCAAAATACCCTGTAGATAAATATCGGAACTAACAAGCAAAAGTTAAATAGACAAACAGTCTAATTTGGTGGGTTTAACTGTGTTTATGATTCATACAATTATGGTCCATCAGTAGGCACTTGCACTTTTTATGCCCTAGCTTACATTTGAGTACTCGAATTTCGAAGGCATCCGCATTACCCCATTACTCAACTATATAGTTTCATTACTTTCAACTTAATTTTGAATCTAGGATCACCATGACTTTTATGATTGCATAATTCCTAGTCGCCAATGTTGTTGTTATCGTGTGTCTATCTAATGATTTAGGCAACCTTTTTGCATCACTTGAGCATAAAATTAGCAAGCATGAAATACTTTTCGTCCCTTCGAAAACTTAGTCATTGCTCTTAGGTGATCTTTATTCTTTCACATTGTATGCACACACCATTTATATCCTTAGTACATTGCCAAATCTTAAGTGTGGAGTCAATTTGGATGAAAAATTGACCCCAACAAAAAATTACTGTATATGCAAGCACAAGCAAAAATAAGGCAATCTACAAAAAAAGAGAGAAAAGCAAACAGTTTTTGCAAGCACAAGCCAAAATAAGGCAAGCTATCAAAAGAAAAAATTCGTGAAGCATATCATGGGCAAAAAGCCAAGAAAAATAAAGAAAAAATGAGGCACACACTTAAGTTTGGCAATATCCTTTCCATCATTCCTTTTAATGTGTATGCATTGTGATTTGAGTAGAGGGATGACCCTTGTACTAATACGTGAGCGTGACTTTGTATGAGATAGTTTTGAAAATGAAGTGTCAAGCTCCTTTTTCCTTACCGATTATGGACTTAGCTCCTAAGACTTGGAAATGAGTTTTGTAACGTTAGCCCATGGACTATCCTTCTTGATAGCATAGGCACGCGATTGGCACGATTTTTATGTTTCTAAGGATCATGTTTTGAGTATCTTGTGAAGAGTTTGAATGAAGTGTTAGGTTAGTCATTTGATAACTCTAATATTGATTGTCTTTGAATGAGCATCTTTGTAGAGTCACTGGTGGTTCAAATTTTTTTTGAAAAGGAGTTAGTCTTTGATTACTACTTTAGTTGTTGTGTTTGGGCGTATTCGTTGCGTATTGCGTAGATAAATGAGGAACTATCTTGTTCATGCGTATTAGCTAGTCGCATATGGGATTTGTGAGTATTCCCTTTTCGGAAAACCCTCACTTGACTACAACTTTAAGGCTTGGTGCATGCGCTAAATGCACTCATGTTCCCTACGACATGGAATTATGATTTAGTTCATGTTTGTTAAGGACGAACAAACTTTAAGTGTGGGGTGTTTTGATGAGCATAAATTTGTACTATATTCATGCTCCACATTTAGTCGATTTTCGATCATTTTTCTTATTCTTATGAGCTCTAACTCTATGATTTGATGTTTTCAGGTGAAAAACGAATCCATGGCGAAACAAAGCGTTTTGTGGAAATTTGGGCAAAAACAACGCAAAAGTAGGCGCATTGACCTCCCTACTTGTCACACATGCCTAGAGTGCATATGGTGTCCGAATAAATTGATCTATGGCTTGTTAGAAAGCTGAGATGAAGTGCTACAACTTTGTAGTTTATAGAAAAAGCTGGTTCAATTGTTAAAGAGGTCAAAACGTGAGCCGAAGTCTGTTGTACAAAATGCACATGTGTCACCCGTGTCATGAGCTGTCAACAGTTGGTGACACAACAACCTCTCTGGATTTACCCGTGTCACTTATTAGGTGACTGATGGTTGCACAGTCGTTATGCGCAATCGTCAAGAATAAATTTATAAGTGTCCGCTACTCGCGACTTCACTACTGGGTAGTAAGTGGTAAGTAGGGGTCAAACCCAAAGGAATTAGGGGGATAGTTGTTCTTTGAGGGGATTATTCAGCGAGAGAGCGTGTTTTAGGTTGGTTGGTTGGTTTTAAAGCTACCAGCTAAGTGATTGATTGGTTGGTTGGTTGGTTGGTTGGTTTTAGTACTGGAAAGTAACTGATAATTATTACAATTAAAAGAAAGCATTCGGTTTCAGGGGCCTTGTATTATATCCTGTTTATCATTGACCTTTAGTGAATCTTCTAAGTAATCAAACATGAAACGAGGCTATTCCTAGCTCAAGACTTGCAACATCGTCTAGCCTTTTTAAGGTCGTAGAGCACTTATTCTACTTCAACTAATTCCTCCTTTCGAAGTATCTTAGCCTTATGTGCATCCATTTGGTCCCTTTGGTCCAGTTTCAAAATGGTTTTTTAGATAGATCGAACTCCTCAGATAAGCTTTGCCCGTCAAAGCATCCACTTACCCGAGTATGTTCACGAATCCCAAGGAAGAGCTTTGCCCGTCAAAGCGTCCACTCAACCTTGGAAGTTCTAATCTTATATATGGCACATAGAATAAGTTTTGAATACAAAGACGAGACACTAAGTTAATAGTCTAAAACATTTTATAATACAAGTCCACCCCTTCTACCGAACGACTAGTTTAGCTAGTATTCATCGCTCTAAACATTATAACTAAGGAATTGGAAATTAAAGACAGTAAATAAATATTAAAATACTTACAACCGTTGAAGCGCCAAGGGAGCGATCCTTTATTTCCAAAACCAAACTTACAAAACTTAGAGAGATAAGTGTTAACAAACTTATGGATTTGATTTTGATTTTGCGATGATACAAATGAGGAGGAGATGAGCTCTATTTATAGGGAGGAGAAGGGAGGAATGGATGGAGGAGATGATGGCATGTGTTTTTTTGATCCAAGGGAGGAGAAGGAGGAAGAAGGAGGAGGCGCCACATGGGGGGAGCAAAAGCCGCCGGTTGCCGGTTGTGGGGAGGAGGAGCCGCCGGTCATGGAGGGGAGGAGCTCCTCCCTTGGCCACCTTCTCTTCAAGTGGTCGGTCACCAAGGCAAATGGATGAGTTTTGTGCAGTCTTTTCACAAAACTATCAGTGTGTTTCGTCCCGGGCTGACTTGATTCCTCTTCTGCTTAATTTGTTATGAGTGATTCAACGTCAGGATCCTTGATATTTCTTCAGTCGGCATATGATCTTGACCTCGGAATGACTCGTAACATCTTTTCTGCTTTAAAAGCTCCTCTTTAGCATGTATTCTCTCTAAGCTCTGAAATACCCTGTAGAAATATATCGGAACTAACAAGCAAAAGTTAAATAGACAGAGTGTCTAATTAAGGGGGTTTTACTATGTTTATGATTCGTATAATTTTGGTCCATCATATCACCCCACACTTTTAGTTGTTCGTCCCGAACAATGCTATTAAAGGGTGGCACTCTAAGTTGGTTTTGGAATATGAAATTTAGACTGTGGTACTTGATCTATCCTAATTCATGCATTACTACTTATTACCAAATTAAACTGCGTAAATAAATAGAAGAAACTTAATACTTGTACCTCCGTGCTGAGATGCAAATTATATTGGATGTTTCGGGAGATAGCCCTTTTTAGGCTCCTGGACTGCAATCTTGGGACCATCTCGCACTATATGGTTTTCTTGTAGCTTTCTCTAGCACGTGATTCGGTTAGGGTTTCACTGAGTTGAGCCTTTTTAATTTCTTTCTTCTTTGGCGAGGGACTGCTTTTTTGTAGTGAATTGGCCTTTGGCCTTTGATTTGACTTTTTTGAGTACTTCACTTTTTTTGTTCGGTTAAAACCTTCACAATGTTGGGCCTTTGGCCTCTTGATTTGCTTCTTCGAGCTTTTTGCTTCTTTGTGACTTGCCAGTCCATTTTCTCAAGCCTTTCCTTTGGGAGGTCCAATCATCGCCCGCGAGCATATGGAAATACCTCCCCGCTCCTCTCATGTCGTTTCGCGCGGGTCAAGATGAGGGTCGCTCATCTATTTTCTCGGCTATTTTGACTAGAGAGAGGACGGTCTGATTCCCGTCCTCGCATTTTCTTTTCTTTTTGCATAAACACTGCATGGCGGAGATGACTTCATTCTTCACTGAAACCCGAAGTGCAGCCTCCACTGACTTCGAAAACCATATAGTTTGATTTGATCCTTTGATTGCTTGCCAAGCCTCTCTAGGGCAGTTTATGTCAACTCCACATCCCTAGTTTATCTCAGCACAAAGGACAAATGAAAAGTTACATTCTAAGTTTTTAAACAGTTTGAATTTTCACAAGGTTAATGCATGAACTAAGATCTATCTTTTTCACATTCTCAAGTTCATATTTTCAAAAAGATACTATTACTAAAAAAAACAGCAAGCATGTTATTTATATACAAAGGTGGTTCTCACCCCACACTTTTGAACGAAGGCGTGCTTTAGTTCAAAAGTCATGCAAGCTTAAAACTAAATGACTGAATTTAAATGACAGAAAGTAAGATAGTGTCGGGTTACCTCCCGACCAGTGCACTTGTTTAACGTCGTTGGCTCGACAGTACCTCATTCCTGGATCATAAGGTGGGATCCCATGGGTGCTTGAGGTCGAACTTCTTCTCGGTAGCTCTTTTGATTTGCCCAAAGAACACATATGGTAGCGGGCTCAGTTCTGCTCTCCCTTGATCCGGAGGCTTCTTTTTCACATATCCCCGAGAAAGCGAGGACTCCTTGACCATAGCTGCTGGTCCATCAAGTCGAGCTCTCTTGCTTCTCCTTCCGGGTTTCCATTCTTTGGGCCCATGTCTTTGCCGCTTCTTCATGTATAGCCGGTTGGCATCTTTGCAGTTTTGGAAGTTCAGTCTTTTGCCAAGCGACCTCAAGCATGCGCCCTTGCTAACCCTCTTCTTCGTGGCAGAGATGATTGGCTGTCCTTGATCCTTACACCTTTCAGGAGGCTCTTCTTGGCTTGTGACGAGTGGGAGCTCCTTCGTTGGCTGCTTTGGCTCATGATTCTCCTTCAACTCGCCTAGCACTGCATCATCATTGATCATCTCATCTCTGGTGGCTGTGATCTTTATAGAACATGAAGGGTTATGTAGGGGCTTCTCGGCCATAAGGACAGGGCCTTTCTCGAGTAGCTCTTCAGTGAGGACCCGGCTTGCCGTGATTTTCTCGGTCAGGTTGGTGATGAGGACCGGGCCAGATTTGAGCAGTTCTTCTTTGGTCATCCAAGAGTCCTCATCCTTTGTCGGCTCCGTGGGCTCCAATATTGGCTCCTTTAGAGTTGCCTCCACATCCATTACTGCCCTTGTACTGATGTCTTCTCTCGGTTTTGTTGCGGGCAAGCTCATAATGGGTATGGTGTCGGGCTCGTTCTGTACTGAGTCCACTTACATCGTTGGTGCCTTATCGTCAGTTTGGTGCCACTGACCCTGTTTTGTGTTCTTTGTCAAATAATTTATGAGGCGCCAGGCTTCAGTCACGGTTAACTTCATGAGTGAACATCCCGCTACATCATTAAGTCTTTTCCGCTCAAGTGGCATCATTCCACCGAGAAACCTTTGAATAAGATTGAATCTGGTGAATCCATGGTGTGGGCAGCTCGCTACAATGGAGTCAAAGTACGCCAAGTACTCGTCCAAAGTTTCGTCTCGGAATTGCTCAAGATTGAGAATCTTCTCGCGGGTTTCAAGTCGGAGAGATGGTGGGCAAAACTCTTCTTGGAAACGGGCTCGCAGCACAAGATAATCATTTTCACCATCAGCACATGAGTAATACCACTTTAATGCTGAGTCAGTTAAAGAAAATTTGAAGCATGTCAGCTTAAATTCCTCTAACGTCTCATTCTCAGGCTTCATGTGGCGGCAGATGTGGTGAAAATGTTGGCAATGTATCACAGGGTCCTCTTCAATGGTACCTCCGAATTGGGGGAGACAGTTAATCATTTTAAACATAAGGTTGCTGCCTCCATTTTTCCAAGGTTCTATGTCGTAGTATGAAGACATGGCGAATTATGTACAACAGACAAAAGAACAACTATCCATTTGCTAACTCCCCGGCAACGGCGCCAATTTTGATGGTTGCACAGTCGTTATGCGCAATCGTCAAGAATAAATTTATAAGTGTCCGCTACTCGCGACTTCACTACTGGGTAGTAAGTGGTAAGTAGGGGTCGAACCCAAAGGAATTAGGGGGATAGTTGTTCTTTGAGGGGATTATTCAGCGAGAGAGCGTGTTTTAGGTTGGTTGGTTGGTTTTAAAGCTACCAGCTAAGTGATTGATTGGTTGGTTGGTTGGTTTTAGTACTGGAAAGTAACTGATAATTATTACAATTAAAAGAAAGCATTCGGTTTCAGGGGCCTTGTATTATATCCTGTTTATCATTGACCTTTAGTGAATCTTCTAAGTATTCAAACATGAAACGAGGCTATTCCTAGCTCAAGACTTGCAACATCGTCTAGCCTTTTTAAGGTCGTAGAGCACTTATTCTACTTCAACTAATTCCTCCTTCCGAAGTATCTTAGCCTTATGTGCATCCATTTGGTCCCTTTGGTCCAGTTTCCAAATGGTTTTTTAGATAGATCGAACTCCTCAGATAAGCTTTGCCCGTCAAAGCATCCACTTACCCGAGTATGTTCACGAATCCCAAGGAAGAGCTTTGCCCGTCAAAGCGTCCACTCAACCTTGGAAGTTCCAATCTTATATATGGCACATAGAATAAGTTTTGAATACAAAGACGAGACACTAAGTTAATAGTCTAAAACATTTTATAATACAACTCCACCCCTTCTACCGAACGACTAGTTTAGCTACTATTCATCGCGCTAAACATTATAACTAAGGAATTGGAAATTAAAGACAGTAAATAAATATTAAAATACTTACAACCGTTGAAGCGCCAAGGGAGCGATCCTTTATTTCCAAAACCAAACTTACAAAACTTAGAGAGAGAAGTGTTTACAAACTTATGGATTTGATTTTGATTTTGTGATGATACAAATGAGGAGGAGATGAGCTCTATTTATAGGGAGGAGAAGGGAGGAATGGATGGAGGAGATGATGGCATGTGTTTTTTTGATCCAAGGGAGGAGAAGGAGGAAGAAGGAGGAGGCGCCACATGGGGGGGAGCAAAAGCCGCCGGTTGCCGGTTGTGGGGAGGAGGAGCCACCGGTCATGGAGGGGAGGAGCTCCTCCCTTGGCCACCTTCTCTTCAAGTGGTCGGTCACCAAGGCAAATGGATGAGTTTTGTGCAGTCTTTTCACAAAACTATCAGTGTGTTTCGTCCCGGGCTGACTTGATTCCTCTTCTGCTTAATTTGTTATGAGTGATTCAACGTCAGGATCCTTGATATTTCTTCAGTCGGCATATGATCTTGACCTCGGAATGACTCGTAACATCTTTTCTGCTTTAAAAGCTCCTCTTTAGCATGTATTCTCTCTAAGCTCTGAAATACCCTGTAGAAATATATCGGAACTAACAAGCAAAAGTTAAATAGACAAAGTGTCTAATTAAGGGGGTTTTACTGTGTTTATGATTCGTATAATTTTGGTCCATCAGTGACACAAGCGACACATGCCTGACGGGGCCAAGTGGGCCAAAAATTCAATTTGGGTTAGGTTTTTGGAAAAAATGAAAAAAGAAAAATTAAACAAATAGAGGAGGAGGAGCCGCAACTCTCAATCTCTGAACACTCATACGCACATACATTCCACATACTTGGAGACGAAGAAGAGAGAAGGGGGCACGAAAATGCGAGGGTTTAATCGGATCGAAGATTGAGCTAAAAGGGGTTATCGACATCAACTCGAAGGCTGTAGTCATTCCTTTTTCTCTTTATAGTTTTCGTTTCGAACAAAACATGATTTCTATTTCCATGACGATGGATAGTGAGTATTGACCCATATTTTGGGGTCCTACGAATCTTACTTGACTATGAGTTGTTTAATATATTTACTGTTGCATGATTTGGATTGTTTACATGATTTGTATTTTACTTAGCGCTTAAAACCCAGCGATGCATACTAGGTGTTTGAGAAAATGCCTAAGTGCATTGCTTCGAGACGTTAAGCAAATGGCACCGAAAGGGAGAGGCTAAACGTCTGACTATTAAGTAAACTACACGTTACGAACTCGGTGACTACGCGAGTAGCCCAAGTTTGTAGTGGGAAAGGCTAGTTTTACGACAAGGACTCCCCATGTTTACACAACGAGAGTTAGTAAACAACAGCGAGTTACTTGATTCGAACCAATAGCGCCGAAAGGGTGAGGTTCGTAGTTTAAGGTACAATTCCAATTTGAAACAATAGCGCCGAAAGGGTGAGGTTCTTACTTGGATTGTGCTGCTATTTTCCAATCAATATAGGCAAATCCTTGCTTGCTAGTTAATAAAATCGATTCTAATGTTGGGTAAGTGAAGTAGTTCCCCGAAATACTTCTCCAAATTCGTTAAAATTTTATTTACTTACTTGTTTATTTTAAATTGTAAAACCAAACAAACAGTCGTTTCCGACTAGGATAAATAGAAACACAACCTTACATAGTGCATAAGTTTACGCATGCTCCATTGGACGACTCGGTACTTACAGGCTTATAAATTGTTTTTGACGCTCAAAATGCTACACGCCAGGGACTAAGCTAGATTTTAAGTGTGGAGTGGGTAGTAGCATAGTTCACTCATTTCATGCCATGCCTATCATTTTTGAATGGACACTAGCATTCTGATGAGTCGAGTTTTCGACTCATTAATGACCAATTTTTACTATAGCCTTGGTTCATTTTCGACGATATATTTTGATGTCATTTGACCTCTATCTCTACGTTTCAGGTAGAAAACAAGTCACCCTCAAGTTCGAAGCCAAAATACGAAAACTCGGGGAAAACCGAAGATTTAGAGCAAAATAGGGCAGATTGAACTTTCTGGCTTATTTTGCATGCACAGAACGCATAGGGTGTCCAAATTGGTTGATATATAGCTAGTTGGAAAGCTGACTCAAAGGGCTACAACTTTCTAGTTTATGCCAAGACCAAGTTCGGACGTTACGACCACGACAAAGCCCAGGGAAGTTTCAGCCGGTCGGCTGAACATCTCAACCGGTCGGCTGACTAAGTTCTCAGAAGAGACTGATTTTGCCCTTCACCAGCCGACCGGCTGGGATTTCAGCATCAGTCCAGCCGACGGGCTGGACCTGCTACATTGCCATTTTTCTACCCGAGGCTATAAATAGAAAGAGGGGTTTTCGACCAAAGTGTGGAGGTTTTTGGGGACAAGAAAAGCACAAAAGAGGCTCAACCAAGGTCATCAATCATCAAAAGATCCAACAAAGGGGAAGAAGAGAAGATCAAAAGGGTGTTCACTGATTAACCATTTTCCTTCCTCTACATCTTTTCAATTCTACATGTTGTGTGCTATAAACCCTACTCAACCCATGTTGTCTTACATGATGTGTGAGTAGTGATCTTGTGTTTTGAGGGTGTTGTAACCCTCCTTGGTACTCAATGTTCATGTATATACATTTAATTCAACAATCGATGGTGTTAAATTCATATTCACTATGGTCTTCATTTATGACATGCTACTATGTGTTTGATGAAATGCCTAAGTGACATGTTGATCCCAAAACTTGACCTAAGTATCGAATGACCTTGGGAATGGTTTAGTTGTAGTGAATATGATCCTATCTTGTGTTTATGAAAGTGAATACATGCATTTGATGATTACTAGTCCTTCATGCCTATTTCACTTATTACCTTAGGAAGACATTTCAAGGATAATAGTGTTATAGAGTGAATCAATATCCTCGAACGAGTGAGGTTCTAATTTAAGAAGGTTTGGCTAAGAATAGATTCACATGAACATTGGTCTACCTTAGTCTAAGCTAGGTTTTCTAAAATGCATGGGTAGGAAGTGAACTAGTGCGTATGTTCATTGCATTTATCTCACACCCATAGGATGATAAGGCAATGGAATGAACCAACAATCTCAATGGAGTGAGATTTGAGCTCAGAAGGTTTGGCTAGGAATAAGTTCAAGTGAGAGTTGGCCTACCCTAGTCTAAACTAGGTTCGAAACTATTTGACACCTTGATTTGCATAACTCTCATGATCAATGGGAAATTGCCAAGGAGGGGGAGTAACCCCTCGAAACACCTCTAATCTATCTTTTATCCTTAATTACTCACCACATAGGATTTATAGAATACCCCTTTATACATTTTTGATTTAGAATAGACGAACGGAAACACAATCTCTTATAGTGCATGTGCTTGGCTTGCTCCTTTGGGTTCGACCCGGTACTTCACCGATCAATATAAATGTTTTGACTCGCTACATTCGATCCTTTCTTCATTGATACTATTTAGAGGTGAAATAGAATAGTTCGTCAAATGGCGCCGTTGCCGGGGAGCAACTAGTTAGCACATCCCTAGATTAGATTGTGTGGAAGTTCCGACTATTCTTGTGAAAATTTTTTCTTATACTTTTATATTCTCTTTTTATACTCATATCCCTTACTAACTTACTCTATCTTGTTTTGCGAGGATGGACCCCTACAATCAACAAATCTTTTCTAATGGAGGATATTATCAAGAGGAGGAGCAACCATATTCTTATTTCCAAGAACTTGGCAATCAAACAAGTTATTAAAATTCAAATGGGGATGACCAAGAAGAGGAGCAACCAAACGCCTATTGGGAAAACTCTTAGCATCCTTCACATTATTACACTCCAAATTTGGATGATAGCCAAGTTTTTGAAGTTGAACACTCCTACCCTCCATACCCTCAACCTCCTCAACCCTCAAGTGAGCCCTCCAATATAGAATCAATGCTTGCCACATTCCTAGAAAATCAAGAGAAGATGAAAAAGGAATTCCTTGAAAACCAAGAGAAGATGAATAGAGACTTTGAAGCTCAAATGAGGGATTTTAAGGAAGCGGCTCAAAATATGCATGCTCAATTTGATAGATTGGAGGCTCAAAATCAAGTGTTGGCACAACAAGCAATTGACCTTGAGAACTTGGTTGAGGAAGAGGAGGTTTCCGAAGAAGAAGTCCTTGATTCTAATGCCTCAAGGGAAGAATGGGATCAAGAAAGGGAAGATACATTTTAAAGAGTCCCTACCCATGTTTTTAATGACGGGCGGGGTGGTGAATCTTGTAGCAAGGACGAGATAGAATGCAAAAGTGAAGCATCCTTCACTACTAGCACATCTCAAGATCGTTTGGATGAGAACACACAAGAGCTCACCATTACATCAACGCCTCGGCTCTCCGATGAGGAATTCTTCAATGATGATGCCTCTTACATAGAGGAAGTACCTTTTGTTGATGAAGAAGACTTCCTCCCTCCCGCTATAAGTGAGCTTGAATGTGAGCCAAAACTTCTTGCTGAAGATAAGATTAAGGAAGCGCATATTGAGCAAAGAGGCTTCCAAGGGTATCAAGACTTTGTTGAGGTCTATATGGATCAAGCTAAAGAGCCTTCTCACACACAAGAAGACAAAGGTCTAGAAAGGGATATTGAGGATTGGGCACTCATGGACATAATTGAAAAACTCAAAGAGGGGATGCCCATCAAGCTTGAGATAAGTTATGAAGACCCTTTCTTCACTACTTCCTCTCGAGACAAGTTGTGGAGCTTCTTGGCATAATTTCCAAGATTATACGGAATAAGCTCCCATGGCCCCTTAATTTTTAAGGGATCTTCATACTTGAAGGGGTCATGCTCCCAAAGGAAAGTCCATTGTAGGCTTGATGGGAGGAAATTCAAATGGGATTTGAAGGTGGATTGACACGACCAAATCTAAGGCCCCGTGAGAAGGGATCCTAGCAAAGGACTTCTCAACGAGTGATTCTATGGGGCGCTTTGCTACGTCTTTGCCAAGACGGGAAAAACTAGGCCCTCGCGGGAGGTAACCCGGTTTGTAAGTTGTTCATTCTTGTTCTTCAAGTTTAAATGTTTGGCATGACTTTGAGCAGCTTAGGCTCTAAATATGGGGTGTGAAATGTATAATTAGTGGGTCAAATTTTAAGTGTGGAGTGAGGTCTACTCACTCCAATTCCACTTCACATCGTCAAGCCCCTCCACCTCACCCTTGATCTATCTATGAATAATGATGTTTCCCTTAGTGCTCATAAGCTTTGTTGGAGTTTACTAGAGTCAAACTATTTTGTTATACATGCTATGACTCTAGTTTCACATTTTATTGGCACCTAAGACACCTTGTGCACATGATGAAGGATGTAGATTACTTTCCTTGTTTGAGGTCTACTAATCTTATGCCATGATGTTATTATGTAACTAGTGAAGCTTACTTGCTCATACTTGTACTACCTTGTATGTCACTTGTTACTTTTAACCTCTCATGTCTTCTTGTCATCAAGGAAGTTATTTGCATCATGTACAATCAAGCTTAGCACAATGGCGTCTTTTCTATTGGTGAGGCACATCTACAAATGAGGGGAGTTCCTATGCGCCTTATTCTCATTCTCTTTAGTGTTTGCGCTTAGGGACTAAGCTACATTTTAAGTGTGGGTGGGGTAGTCGCATAGTTCACTCATTTAACGCCATGCCTATCATTTTAGAAGGGACACTTGCATTTATGTATTCTATCCCTAACATGAGAGTGTTCCTACCATTTGTGGCTTGTGACTCTCAACTCTAAATCCCTATAAATCTCATATAGCCTAATTGTCACATTTATTGGATCTTGAACTTAGAACCGACCTAGTCCTTTGAATGTGCATTCTTGTGAATCAATATCATTGCTATCTCTTGTCTATCTAATTTTCTAAGTATTTTCATTGAAATACCTTAGATTAAGTTTTAGCAAGCACTTTTAAAACATTCACGAAAAACTTAGACCTCTTGTATGCTCCTTGGTGACTTGAGTTCTTTCTAACTTAGTACGTTGCATATGGTTGTTCCCGCACATTCCATATACTTTTTGAACATATTAACAAGTTTTAAGTGTGGAGTCAAAAGAGGGCGAAAAATAGGCCCCGACTAAAAACTTTCTTGATGTACATGAGAAGTTTTGTTACAAAAAAAAGATACAAATGTCGGGGGTTAGGAAGAAAAGTTCCCCCTCGAAAGCATTTGGAGGCCCAAGGCCATTTCGAGAAAAAAAAACATGTGTGAATGAAAAGCACTTTAAACTTGACTCTATGTTTTTCCTCCATTATCCAATTGTGCGGGATTCATCATTTGCATAGTGTGCTAGTTGGATTAACTCTTGGACGATCCTTGTGCTTGCACGGGAACTACCATTTGGTTTATGCTTGGTTTATAAGAACTCTAGTGTCGAACTCCTCTTCCCTTATGGATTATGGCTTAAGCGCCTAAAACTTGAGAATGAGTTTCATATCGTGAACCAATGGACTAGCCCTAGCTAGCATAGGAAGCGGTTGACAAACTTTTTTGCAAACTAACAACTTTTCTTCTTTTGTATTGCCTTGAAAATGAGTAGATCTTTGGATTAGACATTTGATAGCTCTAGTATTGATGATCTTGAATGCACAACCTCATGGGTACTCAAATGGTTCAAAAGCTCTTTTGATGATAATGTGACGGTAGTCCTAGCTTGGGATGAGGGATTTGTTTTGAGAAATCCTCGCCTTGGTTGAGCACTTTTGAATTCATTCTCATGGATAGGTGCATATGGGATTTGTGATTTTTCCCTTTTCTGAAAACTCTCACGAGACTATAACTCATCCACTAGGGTAGCCTAGGGGTTTAAAGGCTTAATGCATACGCTAATGCATTCGTAACGCCTACGAAAAGGAGCTAGTTAGGTTGTACATACTTTCATTTTCCTTTGAATAACATGTTTAGGAATAATGATCGAGACCTTGTGAATGCTAGTGAGGCAAATAGATGAAAAACATAGCACCACTAGCATTTCGCCGTTTGCATGACCTTGACATATTTTCATACTTTGTTCGAGACGAACAAAGCTTAAGTGTGGAGTGTTGATGAGTCGAGTTTTCGACTCATTAATGGCCAATTTTCACTATAGCTTTGGTTTGTTTCCGACGATATTTTGATGTCATTTGACCTCTATCTCTACTTTTCAGGTAGAAAACAAGTCTCGCATAAGGTCGAAGCCTAAATACGAAAACTCGGGGAAAAACCGAAGATTTAGAGCAAAATAGGGCAGATTGACCTTTCCGGTTTATTTTCCGTGCCCAGATCGCATACGGTGTCCAAGTTGGTTGATCTATAGCTTGATGGAATGCTCACTCAAAGGGCTACAACTTTCTAGTTTACGCAAAGACCAGGTTCGGACGTTAAGACCATAAAAAAGCCAAGGGAAGTGTCAGCTGGTCGGCTGGAAATATCATTGTATTGCCTTGAAAATGAGTAGAATATTGGATTAGACATTTGATAGCCCTAGTATTGATGATTTTGAATGCACAACCTCATGGGTACTCAAATGGTTCAAAAGTTTTTTTGATGATATTGTGACGATAGTCCTAGTTTGGGGTGAGGGATTTGTTTTGAGAAATCCTCGCCTTGGTTGAGCACTCTTGAATTCATTCTCATGGGATAGGTGCTTAGGGGATTTGTGAGTATTCCCTTTTCTGAAAACTCTCACGAGACTATAACTCGTCCACTAGGGTAGCCTAGGGGTTTAAAGGCTTAAAGCATACGCTAAATGCATTCGTAACGCCTACGAAAAGGATCTAGTTAGATTGTACTTAACATTCTTTTTTCTTTCAATATCATGTTTAGAAATAATGATCGAGACCTTGTGAAAGCTAGTGAGGCAAATAGACAAAAAACATAGCACCACTAGCATTTCGCCATTTGCATGACCTTCACATATTTTCATACTTTGTTCGGGACGAACAAAGCTTAAATGTGGAGTGTTGATGAGTCGAGTTTTCGACTCATTAATGGCCATTTTTCACTATAGCTTTGGTTCGTTTCCGACGATATTTTGATTTTATTTGACCTATATCTCTACGTTTCAGGTAGAAAATAAGTCTCCCATAAGGTCGAAGCCTAAATACGAAAACTCGGGGAAAAACTGAAGATTTGGATAAAAATAGGGCATATTGACCTTTAAGGCTTATTTTGCGTGCCCAGATCGCATACGGTGTCCAAATTGGTTGATCTATAGCTTGTTGGAAAGCCCACTCAATGGGCTACAAATTTCTAGTTTACGATAAGACCAGGTTCGGACGTTAAGACCACGAAAATGCCCAGGGAAGTGTCACCCGGTCGGCTGCAAATATCAGCCAACTGGCTGACTACGTTCTCAGAAGAGATGATTTTGCCCTGCACCAGCCGACCGGCTGGGATTTCACCTTGCTGATTTTTCACCCGATGC
Source organism: Rhodiola chrysanthemifolia (assembly GCA_033675395.1). Taxonomy (NCBI): domain Eukaryota; kingdom Viridiplantae; phylum Streptophyta; class Magnoliopsida; order Saxifragales; family Crassulaceae; genus Rhodiola; species Rhodiola chrysanthemifolia. The sequence goes on from CM066204.1 coordinate 40,660,167, forward strand.
TATATGTAGAAAGAGGGGTTTTTGACCAAAGCGTGGAGGTTTTTGGGGAGAATAAGATTTGAAAAGAGGCTCATCCAAGGTCATCAATCAACATCCAACCAAGGAGAAGGAGAAAGCTCAAAAGGGATATTCAAGGATTAACAATCCTCCTTCTTCTACACTTTTTCGATATCTCTTTGTTGTTGCTATAACCCCTACTCACACCGTGTTATCTTACATGATGTGTGAGTAGTGATCTTGTGTTTTGAGGGTCTTATGACTCTCCTTGGTACTCTTTGATCACAAATATACATTGATATTCATATGGATGATTGTTGATTTCATTTTCTCTTGTGTTATGAATGTTATGCACTCTAGGTGTTTGTTAAAATGCTTAAGTGACAACTTAGACTAAAACTTGAACCTAGGACTTGGAAACCCTAGGGAATAGTTCTAGGATGGAGAAAATGATCTATATCTTGAATCATGGATGTGAACCTTAGGATATGGATGCTTGACTAGGATCGAATGTTTAATTCATTGGAGTTGGTCATCAAGTGAATCATTATGTAATCCCATTAAATGGTGTCAAATTCATGTTCACTATGCACTTTATACATGTCATGTTACTAAGTGTTTGATAAAATGCCTAAGTAACATGTTGAATCTTAAAACTAGACCTAAGAATCTGACAACCTTAGGGATAGTTTGGATAATAGAGAATGTGATCCTATCTAGTGTATTACGGAAGTAAACACATGCATTTGTTGCTAACTAGTCCTTCATGCCTATTTCACTTATTAAATTAGGAAGACATTCCAAGAATAATAGTGTTATAGAGTGAGTCAACGTCCTCGAATGAGTGAGGCTCTAATTAAGAGAGTTTGACTAAGAATAGATCACACGGAAGATGGTCTACCTTAGCCTAAGCTAGGTTAGAGACAATGCATGGGTAGGAAGTGAACTAGTGTGTATGTTCATTGTATTTATCTCCCACCCATAGGACAATAATGCAATGGAACCGATATCCTCGATTGAGTGAGGTTCGAGTTAAGAGGGTTTGGCTATGAATAGATTCAAGTGACAGGTGGTCTATCCTAGTCTAAACTAGGTTCATTTCTATTTGACTACCAAGAAATGTTTGAATATCATGTATATGATCATCGGGAAATTGCCAAGGAGGGGAGTAACCCCTCGAAACACCTCTTATCTGTCTTTTATCCTTAATTACTCACCACACAGGATTTAGATATATACCCCTTTACACATTTTTGGTTTAGATTAGCCGAACGGAAACACGATCTTACATAGTGCATGTGCTTGGCTTGCTCCTTTGGATTCGACCCGGTACTTTACCCGTCATTATAAATTGTTTTGACCTACTACATTCGATCCTCTCTGAATTGATACTATTTAGAGGTGAAAGAGAATTAGTTCATCAAATCAAAAGATCCAACCAAGGAGAAGAAGAGAAGATCAAAAGGGAGTTCAAGGATTAACCATCCTCCTTCCTCTACATCTTTTCCATTCTACTTGTTGTGTGCTATAAACCCTACTTACGCCATGTTGTCTTACATGATGTGTGAGTAGTGATCTTGTGTTTTGAGGGTGTTGTAACCCTCCTTGGTACTCTATGATCATGTATATACATTTAATTCAACAATCTATGGTGTTAAATTCATATTCACTATGCTCTTCATTTATGACATGCTACTAAGTGTTTGATGAAATGCCTAAGTGACATGTGGATCCCAAAACTTGACCTAAGTATCGAATGACCTTAGGAATGGTTTACATGTAGTGAATATGATCCTATCTAGTGTTTATGAAAGTGAATACATGCATTTGATGATAACTAGTCCTTCATGCCTATTTTACTTATTACCTTAGGAAGACATTTCAAGGATAATAGTGCTATAGAGTGAATCAATATCGTCGAACGGGTGAGGTTTTAATTTAAGAAGGTTTGGCTAAGAATAGATTCACATGAATATTGGTCTACCTTAGTCTAAGCTAGGTTTTCTACAATGCATGGGTAGGAAGTGAACTAGTGCGTATGTTCATTGCATTTATCTCCCACCCATAGGATGATAAGGCAATGGAATAAACCAACAATCTCAATGGAGTGAGGTTCGAGCTAAGAATGTTTGGCTAGGAGTAGGTTCGAGTGAGAGTTGGCCTACCCTAGTCTAAACTATGTTCGAAACTATTTGACACCTTGATTTGCGTAACTCTAATATACATGATCAATGGGAAATTGCCAAGGAGGGGAGTAACCCCTCGAAACACCTCTTATCTATCTTTTATCCTTAATTACTCACCACATAGGATTTAGAGAATACCCCTTTATACATTTTTGGTTTAGAATAGACGAACGGAAACACAATCTCTTATAGTGCATGTGCTTGGCTTGCTCCTTTGGGTTCGACCCGGTACTTCACCGGTCAATATAATGTTTTGACTCACTACATTCGATCCTCTCTTCATTGATACTATTTAAAGGTGAAAGAGAATAGTTCGTCACATTCATGTACTCTAAATCTCATGAGTGTTTTCACCATTTAAGGCTTGTGATCATTGATGGACCAAAATTATACGAATCATAAACACAGTAAAACCCCCTTAATTAGACACTTTGTCTATTTAACTTTTGCTTGTTAGTTCCGATATATTTCTACAGGGTATTTCAGAGCTTAGAGAGAATACATGCTAAAGAGGAGCTTTTAAAGCAGAAAAGATGTTACGAGTCATTCCGAGGTCAAGATCATATGCCGACTGAAGAAATATCAAGGATCCTGACGTTGAATCACTCATAACAAATTAAGCAGAAGAGGAATCAAGTCAGCCCGGGACGAAACACACTGATAGTTTTGTGAAAAGACTGCACAAAACTCACAAAACTCATCCATTTGCCTTGGTGACCGACCACTTGAAGAGAAGGTGGCCAAGGGAGGAGCTCCTCCCCTCCATGACCGGCGGCTCCTCCTCCCCACAACCGGCAACCGACGGCTTTTGCTCCCCCCCATGTGGCGCCTCCTCCTTCTTCCTCCTTCTCCTCCCTTGGATCAAAAACCACATGCCATCATCTCCTCCATCCATTCCTCCCCTCTCCTCCCTATAAACGGAGCTCATCTCCTCCTCAATTGTATCATCAAAAAATCAAAATCAAATCCATAAGTTTGTAAACACTTCTCTCTCTAAGTTTTGTAAGTTTGGTTTTGGAAATAAAGCATTGCTCCCTTGGCGCTTCAACGGTTGTAAGTATTTTAATATTTATTTACTGTCTTTAATTTCCAATTCCTTAGTTATAATGTTTAGCGCGATGAATAGTAGCTAAACTAGTCGTTCGGTAGAAGGGGTGGACTTGTATTATAAAATGTTTTAGACTATTAACTTAGTGTCTCGTCTTTGTATTCAAAACTTATTCTATGTGCCATATATAAGATTAGAACTTCCAAGGTTGAGTGGACGCTTTGACGGGCAAAGCTCTTCCTTGGGATTCGTGAACATACTCGGGTAAGTGGATGCTTTGACGGGCAAAGCTTATCTGAGGAGTTCGATCTATCTAAAAAACCATTTGGAAACTGGACCAAAGGGACCAAATGGATGCACATAAGGCTAAGATACTTCGGAAGGAGGAATTAGTTGAAGTAGAATAAGTGCTCTACGACCTTAAAAAGGCTAGACGATGTTGCAAGTCTTGAGCTAGGAATAGCCTCGATTCATGTTTGAATACTTAGAAGATTCACTAAAGGTCAATGATAAACAGGATATAATACAAGGCCCCTGAAACCGAATGCTTTCTTTTAATTGTAATAATTATCAGTTACTTTCCAGTACTAAAACCAACCAACCAACCAATCAATCACTTAGCTGGTAGCTTTAAAACAAACCAACCAACCTAAAACACGCTCTCTCGCTGAATAATCCCCTCAAAGAACAACTATCCCCCTAATTCCTTTGGGTTCGACCTCTACTTACCACTTACTACCCAGTAGTGAAGTCGCGAGTAGCGGACACTTATAAATTTATTCTTGACGATTGCGCATAACGACTTTGCAACCATCAATCATCAACTCTAAATTACATATAAATCACATATAGCCTACTTTTCCTTTTTACTTGATCTTGAATCAAGAACCGACTTAGTCCTTTGAATGTGCATTCTTGTGAATCAATATCATTGTTATCCTTTATCTATCTAATTCTCTAAGTATTTTCGTTGCATGCCTTGGACTTAGTTTTAGTAAGCACTTTAAAAAACTTTCATGAAAAACTTAGACATTTTGAATGCTCCTAGGTGACTTGAGTTTTCTAATTTGGTGCCTTGCTTGTGATTGTTTCCCGCGCATTCCATACATTCTTTGAACATATTGTCAAGTTTTAAGTGTGGAGTCAAAAAAGGGTGAAAAATAGGCCCCAACAAAAATACTTTACTTTCATGGTCAAAGAGGCAAGGCCCGACTAAAAACTTTCTCGAAGGCCAACAAAAGTTTTGCTTCAAAAATGATACAAATGTCGGGGGTTAGTAAGAAAAGTTCCCCCTCGAAAGCATTTGTAGGCTAAATGTCATTTGAAAAGAAAATAAAAATCACTTAAAACTCGACTTTATGTTCTTCCATCATTCTACATTTGCGCTGGTGTATCATTTGTAATGTGTGCTAGTTAGATTAACTCTTGGACGATCCTTGTGCTTGCACGGGAGCTCTCATTTGGTCTACGCTTGTTATCTAAGAACTCTTAGTGTCGAACTCATCTTTTTAGCTTATGGATTACGATGTAAGCGCCTTAGACTTGCGAATGAGTTTAATGTCGCAAACCATTGGACTAGCCATAGCTAGCATAGGTGAGCGATTGACACCTTTTTGTGCAAACTACCAACTTTTGTTCTATTGTATTGCCTTGAAAATGAGTAGATTATTGGATTAGACATTTGATGCTCTAGTATTGATGATCTTGAATGCACAACCACATAGGCACTTTTGATGATAATATGATGGTGGTCCTAGTTTGGGATGAGGGATTTGTTTTGAGAAATCATCGCCTTGGTTGGACACTCTTACATTCATTCTCATGGGATAGGTGCATTTGAGATTTGTGAGTATTTCCTTTTCAGAAAACTCTCACAAGACTATAACTCGTCCACTACGGTAGCCCTGGGGTTTAAAGTCTTAGTGCATATGCTAAATGCACTCGTAACGCCTACGAAAAGGAGCTTGATAGGTTGTATATATCTTCGTTTGTCTTTCATTGAGATGTTTTGGAATAATGATCGAGGCCTTGAACTAAACACTTAGAGCAAATGGGCGACAAAACATAGTGCCACTAGCTTTTTGCCATTTGCCTACTCTTGACATGTGCTCATACTTTGTTCGGGACGAACAAAGCTTAAGTGTGGAGTGTTGATAATTTGAATTTTCAACTTATTCTTTGTCATATTTCATTAAGACTTTGATTTGTTTCCGACATATTTTGATGTCATTTGACCCTTGCCTTGCACATTTGAGGCCCAAAATGATTCTCTACCAATGTCAAGACCTCAAGATGAAGATTGTGCAAAATGTTGAAAACTCAGGAAGAATTGAGCACTTTAGAGCCGTACTCGCCGAGTACAAAATTGGTTCCTAGTGTACTCGCCCGAGTACAACCATCAAAGGCCAAGGCAAGTTGCTCTAAGGCACGTATTTTCCCGAGTACGCTCTCCTACTCGCTTGAGTACCGACTTGCCTAAGGACATCATTTTCATCTGAGCACCGTACTCGCCCGAGTACAAGCACATACTTGCCGAGTACCAGCTTCCCCTGCACCATCGCACTCCTCGTAAACCAGTATTCGCCTGAGTACGAGTTGGCTATGACGATATTCGCCCGAGTACTGCTGATGTGCCCAGAATTTTCCACCCGTGGCTATAAATAAAAAGTGAGGGTTTTGACCAAGGTGAGGTGGTTTTTAGAGAGCAAAAGTGTGAGAAAAAAGACTAAGAAAGGATCACCATCATCAAAGGATTGCTTGGGGGAGAAGAGAGAAGATCAAGGAAGGAATCTAGAGCTTGCTCAACATCTCCTATATGGGTTTTCTCTACTCATCTATCCTCCCCTCTTGTTGTTTTGTATTGAAAACATGTTATCATGATGACATGTGTGTAGTTCTTGTGTTTTGAGGGTTTAGGACACTCTTTGGCACTCTATGATCATGTATACACATTTGATTCTATAATCCATGGTGTTAAAATTCATTTTCACTAAGTAGTTTATTTTGACATGTTACCAAGTGTTTGATGAAATGGATAAGTAACATGTTGATCTTAAAACTTGATCCAAAACATCTTATGAACAACAACCAAGTCTCAATCCCTTTTATTAAAAAAATTCCCAAAGAGACCATCAAAATTTCTTACAAATCCTACCCAAACTCAATCAACAACACAATCCTCAAAATCTCAATCCACAACCTCACACACATTCACTCATCAACCGAACCCCGAAAATCATCATCACATCATCAAACCCTGGAATCACAAATCAAGGGCTTCATTCACCTTCATAGTGTCGAAGAGGCTAATGTTGCCGGTGAAGGAGGAGTGATGTATGTAGTCTCCTGGGTCTTTTAGCTATGCTTCAATAACAGTGACTTGAATATTGTTTGAATCACGAAACGCTTTCTAAATTCAATATTACTCCCCAAGTAGGGTTTCCAGAAACATGAACTTAGATAAGACAAACAAATACGTGCATGGAATAATTGGACAATATAGCTCAGCAAACAATTTATCAAAATCGATTCAGTTGATGGAGCAAAATCACTAGAGCTTTTCTTCTTTGTTTTTCGACCACAAAAAATGCTCACTTTTCAAACTGCTATAGATCGATTTTTGCTAGATTTTGTTCTCATAATGACGACAATTCGGACTTGAAACTGAATGTCGCGCGCCCAGCGTTCACGTTACAGTCGCGCCCAATGAAGACATTAGGCACTGAGCGCGCCATAACCCTAAAGTATTAACCGGATGCGGTACAAAACAGTCGCGTGCCCGACCACAACATTACCGTCGCGTTCTACATTGCCATTTAGAAAATAATGTCTAAACTGAGCGCGACACTTAATGTCTTGCTTGGGTGCGGTACTCACTGATCAGAATACGAAATGGAGCTCAAATGATTTCGAAGTTGCTTGATTTATTAAGTGAACATTCCTTACAGGGTATATACATCATTGGTCATACATATACCCTAAAATCTCCAACAGTACTCCCCATTTTAGGGTTATACTTTTGAACACTAAAAGCATTCAAACAAAACAAAACTTGTGCATAAATGAAATGTCTTAAAGATTGAACTTCATATAGTGCAACATCTTCCAATATTCGAGAATTGGGGTGTTTAACGAATTGAACCCTTAAACCCATTTGAATACAAGTAAATGAAAGAAACACAAGTTTACTACTATTCCAAGTACAACTTGACACTATTTCAAACATGTGTCCCTACCCTTTCATAAGTGCATCCGTAGCCAAGCACAAGCAAATTGAAGCGGCTTCACTTCACACTTGCATAGGTAGATTCTTTTCGATCATGCTCCTACCATGCATTTTTCCAAAAGTTCTATTAAGAAGATAACTTCAACCTAACCCTTTCTCAGCAGGAAACCACATACCTTGGGATGCAAATAAACTTGTGCTTCAAATCTCTAAGTGTAGGCTTTCCACATTGAATTCAGCTGTTGGCGTCATACCAAGAGGGAATTGGGTGTCCTACCATTAGGGATTCAAATGTGCTTTAAGCTCATCCCTATACACGACTTGTGTACCAAGTCCCTAGCTAATCCCTTTGTCAAACGATCAACTAGATTTTGTTGTGACCAAACATAGTCAATTGATATCACCCCGTGAGTGATCAATTTCATGTACCGCGCTATGTCTAACACCTAGGTGCCTCGATTTACCATTATACATTTGGCTATATGCCTTAGCTAAAGTTACCTTAATATCACAATGGATAGATATATGTGCTATCAGTTTCGGCCACAAAGGAATCTTGTGAATCAAATTCCTTATCCATTTTGCCTCTTTACCAGCAGCCGCTAAAGCTATGAACTCAGATTCCATTGTGAAGCTGGTGATGCAAGTTTCTTTTTTGAGGCCCAAGAGATGGCACCTCTCCCAAGCACTAATATCCAACCACTTGTAGAAGAATGATCTTCTAAATTAGTGATCTAAATTGCATCTGTATATCCCTCCAAAACCGAGGGAAATCCAGTATAACTCAAGCCATAATTCATGGTTCCCTTAAGATATTTAAGCACCCGCCTTACACTTTCCCAGTAATGAGTACTAGGATTACTAGTGTATCTACTCAACTTGCCCACTGCATAAGCTATATCATGCCTTGTGCTTGTCATTGCATACATCAGGCAACCAATGATTTGCGCTTACTCAAGTTGTGAAACCGCTTCACCTGTATTAGGCATGAGCTTCACACCTGGGTCCATGGGAGTACTTACCGGAGAATAATTCAAACAACTAAATTTCTTAAGCACTTTCACAATGTAATGAGACTGTGTTAGTGCTAATCCTTTGTTCTCACACTTGATTCTAATACCAAGAATCACATCTGCTTCTCCCATATCTTTCAACGCAAAACTTGATGATAAGAAGGCCTTGGTAAGGTCTGCTTGTCTTTGGTCAGTGCCAAAGATCAGGAAATCATCAACATACAAGCAAATGATTACTCCATTACCGGAGTTATCAAACTTTCTGTAAGTACATTTGTCAGATTGATTCAACTTGAATCCACTAGACAAGATAACCTCATTAAACTTTTGATGCCACTGCTTAGGTTCTTGTTTTAGCCATACCATGATTTGACTAACTTACAAACCTTGTTTTCATTTCCAGGCATAATGAATCCTTCTAGTTGCTTCATATAGATTTCCTCCTCTAAGTCACCATTCAAGAACGCTGTCTTGACATCCATTTGGTGAACAACCAAATTGTTAATTGTAGCTTGGGCAATTAACAATCTAACAGTGGAAATCCTGGCAACAAGAGCATATATATCGAAATAATCAATACCCTCCTTTTGTCTACAGCCTTGGATAACCAATCGAGCTTTAAACTTATCTACTGATCCATCAACCTTCATTTTCTTTTTGAAAATCTACTTACAACCCAAAGGCTTGCAACCAGGTGGGAGATCCGATAATACCCATGTATTCCCATAATGGAATCCATTTCATCAATTATTGCTTCTTTCCAGAAGGCAACATCTGAGACCTCATAGCCTCATCATAGGTCCTAGGATCATCATCAATATGACAAAAATATGAGTATTGATACTATATATCATTTCTAGATCCTTCAATCAAATAAATTTGATAATCCGGTCTGAAAGATTTTTCAATCCTTCCCCGTTTGCTTCTACGAGGCTCAAATGACCTACTATTAGAAGATTGTTTACATCATCCTCTAAATCAGCTCCTACGGAGAAATCAAATCTCGAGGTCTAGATATCGATGAGAAAAGATTCTCATCTAATATTGCATCCCTTGATTCAATTACGGTTTGAGCCGAAATAGAATCATTAGGTTTTGTCACATAAAACCTATATGCTTTAGAATTTTCAGCATATCCAATAAAGATGCAATCAACACCTCTTTCTCCCAAAGTCCTTATTTTGGGAGCTGGTAGTCTCACTACCGTTCTACATCCCCAGACTCGAAGATAATTTAGATTTGGTTTCTTTTTTTGCCAAAGCTCATACGGGGTAATCTTGTTCCTTTTGTTAGGAACTTTGTTCAGTAAATAACAAGCCGTCAACATGGCTTCACCCCAAAATCCTTCACTCAAACCAGAGTAGGATAACATGGAATTAACCATTTCTTTTAAGATTCTGTTTTTCCTTCCAGCCACACCATTTTGATGTGGTGTATAAGGAGCTGTAGTTTCATGAATAGATACCATTCAACTAGAAATATACATGATCATAATCTTCCCCACCTCTATCGGTTATAAGTCTTTTAATCAAATCATGTTGCAATTCTACTTCAACTTTAAATACTTTAAACTTATCTAAAGCTTCATCTATATCATGCACTAAGTACACATAACAATACCGAGAACAATCATCAATGAAAGTTATGTAATACTTCTTATTTCCTAAAGATGGAGTAGAATGCAAGTCACCTAAGTGACTATGAACAAGTTCAAGCAAGTTTGATTTTCTTGAAATACTTTTGAATGACAACCTAGTGACCTTTGTAAGCATGCAAGTACCACATTTTTAAAAATTCATGTCAAATGTAGGAATTAAACCTTCCTTGGACATTACAAGTAATCGTTGATAATGAACGTGTCGTAATCTAGCATGCCACAAATGAGATTCATCACTAGAACATGTCATATAAACAGAATTCACAACATTATTCACATTAAGCATAAACATGTCAATACAAAAGTACCCTAATCCAACAAACACACCACACTTCGACAATACCTATGTGTCCGACTCATACACTTGCTTAAAGCCAAATTTGTTCATAAGACTACCAAAACCTAAGTTTTTCCGAATAATAGGTACATGCAAAACATCCATTAGTTCAAGGGTTTTTCCCGAACTAAACTCTAACACTACACTTCCACAGCCAAGGATAGGTGCGGTTGACTCGTTTCCTATATGAAGGAGATCTCCATCTTTCACCGTTTCATAAGTCTTGAAACAATGACGGTCTTTGCATACGTGCTTTGTAGCACCCAAGTCAATCCACCATGCCACTTCATCATCCTGAACATTTAGTGACACATAATTCATACTAGAATTACAACCAGAAAAAGAAATCAGACCTTGAAGGTTGGAAGGGCCTTGTTCATTGCCTTTTTCACCACAATCCTTTTTCACATTTCCTTTTCCACCCTTAGCCAACCAGCAATCACTCTTGTAGTGTCCCGATTTACCACAAATCCAACAAGAACCCTTAGGTTTCTTCTTAAATTTGCTAAAAGTGCTATCGTTGGGACGTTTCTTCCCTTCGAACTTCTTAAGATCTCCCATATCTCCATCATATGCACAGAAGAGGATTCAATGGTCTCTTTCTGTTTCACATTCTCTTGCATCCGTATAGACTCCTCTACACGCAATTCACCACCGAGTTATTCAAGAGACAACTCTTCCTTCTTAAGCGAGTGCTTAAAATCTGTCCATGAAGGTGGCAACTTGTCTATAATGCTAGACACCGAAATGGTATCATCCATTTTTATGTTGTACTGAGCAAATTGCCCAAGGATGCGAGTCAATTCATTAAATTGCTCCATCACATGTCTAGAATTGACCTTCTTGTAACTGTTAAAGTTACTCACAGGAAATTTCTGGCTAGAAGCACCCTCTTGCATATACTTTGCTTCAAGATTATCCCACAACTCTTTTGAGGATTCCACATTTTGATAAATATCAAATAGAGTATCAAACATACCATTCAGAATCTGACCACGACATATGTAGTTATCATTCTCCCACTTGCTTCTTTTCCTAAATGCTTCGATTGATGCATCATCACTCACTGCCGGAATAGGGGTAGAGAGCACATGCACAATGTTCAAGTTGGTCATTAGAAAATGTATATTCTTCTGCCATCTTCTAAAATTCACTCCTTCAAACTTCTCCAATTTTCCTAAATTAGCAGTCATCTCTCTCACTGAAGCAGTAAACATTGTTGGAAATATTGAATTTGATTGTAGTCTCCTGGGTCTTCTGTTATGCTTCAATAACAGTGACTTGGATATTATTTGAATCACAAAACGCTTTCCAAATTTAATATTTGGTCGGTGCCAACACTTTATTAATGGGGTTTGAAAATGCCCGAAACATGGCGGTACAAAACAAGGCCCTCAAGCGCCGAGTAGGGTTCCAGAAACATGAACTAGGATAAGACAAACAAATACGTGCTTGGAATAATTGGAAAATATAGCCGAGCAAACAATCGATCAAAATCGGTCCAATTGATGGAGCAAAATCACCCGAGCTTTTCTTCTTTATTTTTCGACCTCGAAAAACGCTCTCTTTTCGAACTGCTATACACCGATTTTGCTAGATTTTGTTCTGATAATGACGGCGATTCGGACCTGTAGTTGAACGCCGTGCGCCCAGCGTTCACATTATAGTCGCGCCCAACGAAGACATTAGGCGCTGAGCGCGTCACATCTTGAAAGTCTTAATCGGACGCGGTACAGAACCACCGTGTGCCACAACATTACCGTCGCGTTCTACATTGACATTAAGAAAATAATGTGTGAACTGAGCGCGACACTTAATGTCTTGTTTGGACGCAGTACTCACTCATCAGAATACCAAATGGAGCTCAAATGATTTCGGAATTGCTTGATTTATTAAGTGAAATTTCTTACAGGGTATATACATCATTGGTCATACATATACCCGAAAATCTCCAACAAAAGAGAAGGAGGACGCAGCAGCTGGAGTGTGGAGAGATGACGGAGATGTGACAAGGATGACAAAGATGGCGGACGAGTAACGCCTCGGGAGTAGTGGAGCTTATCCTGCGCCTCACTGGATCATAATAGCAGCTTGCGTACTCTACTACTGCTCCGCGCTGCATTTTTACTTGCATTCTTATTTTTCTTATTTGTCATCTTTTTTTCTCTTGAAATATTAAATTAAACCGTTTAATTTGAAGCGAGCAATAAAAGATAAGAACATCAGTATTAAAAAAATAAATTTAAATTAAATTCGTGTATCTTCTTCATCATCTTCTTCTTGAATTTCGACGAAATTGAATGGAATTCAAGACCTAACCTCTTTGCATAGGTTTGTATTAGGATACTTATTTTGAATGCGATTTCAGTGGTCCGAGTAAATATGTTGTTGCTGGTATTTATATAAAAAAAGTAAATATGTTGCTATTTATTTTGTTTTTTAGTTAGAGGAAATATCAGTTGCAAACTATATTTTTGGTGCAAACTACAATTCGTTAAAACTGGATTATAATTCGTCACCGAGAAACCAAAAGTAGGACATAGTTCGTCAAAAGTGACTTATAATTCATCAATGAGAAATCAACCATACGACAAGATTTAATCTAATCCGTCCAAATGATCAAATTAAGGATTGTCAATTTTTAAATATTTTTTACAAAAATATACTGTTTGCACCGGATCTTCACTACGTCATTTTGCACCTTAGGTAACTGACCCAAATTAGTCACATTAGTTCGTTTTCTGTCACATAAGGACCAGTGACATAAGTTGTGTCGCATTAGGTCTGGGGTGACTGATCTAAATCACACCAGTCACATAAAACCTTATGCGACAGTGAAAAAAATAGTCACATAAGAACATAGGTCAGTCGTATAAGTTTAAATTGAGGTGCCAGGAAAAAGTCAACGGTGCAGTTCGGTTAGTCACGTAAACTAAATTTTACAATATCTGACATGTAAGAAGTCATGAGCGGCCATGAAACGCAGTCGCATAAGTAATATTATAAGACGACGTGTGGTACGAATATCAGTCAGGTAAGAGTAAGTAAAAGATCTTGTGATAAGGAAATCCAGTCACGTAAGTTGGGACATATAATTTAAGAAGTGTTTTTTGTGTCACATAAGAGTATAACCAAACAACCCTGTTTAATTTGAAATTCATGACCTACACAAAAGAACCCGAAACATTTCAGGATTTATACAAAAGTATCCAGCATTACAAGGAATGCAACAGTAAGAACCATTACAACAATTCCAACAAAAGTTTCCAACAGCACAACGTACCAAAACATGTTCACCAACTAAAGTTTGAAGTGATAGAGAATTCAAAGAGTACCGAGACCGAAACTCGCACCATCAGAGACGCTACAACCAATTCCCGTGCCACCACATCCACCCTCTTTCAGCATTTCTTCGAGCGCTCTCAGCCCGTCTTCGAACTCAGCATCCTTTATAGCAGCCTCCTCCTTTGCCCTAATGATCTCTTCCTTCAGGGCATGGTTTGAAGCCCCGCCTCTAGGGCGAGGAGGCCTCCTTATATTTCCCCCAACTCCAGATATTTGAGTTCCTTTCTTCTGTCCAACAGCTTTAGAAATTATCTCCAACCGAGTGCTCGTCGGGATAGGGTCAGCAATGCTACTGGGGTCATCGGACTGCTGCTCATCAAGAAGTCTCTGCACCTCGGCATTCATGTGTTCCTTTGCCCAAGTCCAAAATAAATTAAAACATCACATTGTTTACACATTCAGAAAATCCAAAATTAAATCCACATTCATAAACAGTCATACTTGTTCACAATCCAACATTTAAACCACATTCATACTTCAACAATTGTTCTTACACATTCCAACATGCACTAGTCCACAATAAATTCATACATCAAATTGATTACACAATACAACATTTAATCGACACGCATACTTCAATACTTGTCCATACACATTCCAACAATTAATCTACACATTCTAACACATGAGTGACATATATTCAACAATAGATCGACACTATTGGACCATATATTTAGCAAGACATAATAAAAAAACATAGTAAAGAAATACCACTATCTCAGCACATTCAGGTTCTTGGTAATAGACCTCAGCATATGTTGCAACATGGTTTGCTTTGTGCCCTTTTTGGAGGTGGTCTATCTATTGCTTTGATGGCCATCTGAGTCTTTCCTCCACGGTGATTCTTCTTCTTTTCTCGGGCCTCCTTCATCCTTTTTGATTTAGCCTTCACAAAAATAAATGTCCATGAAATAGATGAATAATTATAATAAAAATGTAACTGACAGTTGAGTTTGGTCACCACACTTCACCTCATATGCAGGTTCTTGAAAATGCTTAACCAGCCATGCCCATTCCTCCTTGCGTTGGACAAACTCCAAAGGTACTTTCTTCCCGTTCTTCAGATAATGTTTGTGGCAAAACGACTTCCAATTCTTGTAGCGGTTATTTGCTATTCGTGTAATTTACTCCCAAAGTAGAGTGTCTTTCTTTGGCAAAGAGAAATGAGGCTGCAATAAATATAAAATCAGCGTGTAAAATTTCCAGTGAGATAAACAAAAAAATTGTAATTAAATACATATACAACTTACACTGACATAGTTCACCACGACATCCCAATGCTTAGGTTCTAGCTCACTGTATGTCGTCTGTGCTAACATCGGCACCTTCTGTCTCACACACGCCCCGATTTGGTGGCACATCATACTCCTTATTTGCCTTATTACTGGGCCATTTGCCTCTTCAGAACATTCAACCTTGATCTTAGTCCCCAATGAGTTCACCAAAGTCGCAATCTTATTGCCACACACAACTCCCCGGCGCTTTCTCTTCTTTGAGGTTTCACCTTCACTTACATTGCCATCCTCGTCTTCTAGCATCAAGTAACAAACAATTTATATTAGTATGAGAAGATGTATTGCTAACAGAAAATTATTAAATAAAGAATATTAATGTTATACCGGATGAATTCTCCTGCTTAGTCACGCAGATACTCAGAGGTAGTTCCTCCATCTCTTCGGTGTTGTCATCAGTATAGTCAACATCATTTGGCACTTGAGAGGCATTAGCGGGAAGATCTTCATTTGAGGGATTAGCAGGATGTTCTTTATTTGGTGAATCATTGAGTACTTCATTAGAGGGATTCGCTGGAGGTTCTTCAGAAACTGCAGGTGATGGTGTAAGCGAGGGGTAGCGATTGATGGTTTGGTGGGAGAATGAGACAGTTCTTGTTGGGTATTTAGAAGCAGCAGGGGGATCAACTAGCATAGGTACTAACAAGGGACACTCAGTTTCAGTCTCAGTAACAGGGTATGTTAGGGCTTGTTTGGGATCATTTTTGGAGGGTTTCTCTACTCTCAGTTTCGTAGAACATCTAGGGCTTCTACGCAATAATGTTTGCACTGAAATAGTCCTTTTCTTAGGAGTACTAACCGGATCTGGAACAACATCGTCCATATTAGGGATAGTGAGGTCAGTAACATTACCTTCAACACAGATTTTTTTCTTCTTCGCCTCATTCATGGTGCCGGCTTTATTCTTTGGAGGTTTGGTCGGTTGATCCTTCTTTGGAGGTTTGGCCGGTTGAATATCCATCTTCTTCACCGCAGGCTCCAGCGTATGTATTTTGGCCGGACGCCGAGTACTTGGAGAGCGCAGCTTCATGTTACGACCGTCGCTCGTTGCGGCTACAACGTCGGTCAAAGTTATCTTCTTTGGTGGCATGATGGAAGGTCGAAATCGGAGTGTATGTAAGGAATCGAGAAACCCTAAACGTTTCAAGTGAGAGGAAGTGAAGAAGAACTGAAGTGGATTTTCGTTTTGGTTCAAAACATACATCTGTTCGTTTTTGGACACGTGGTCGGCACCGATCGCGCTTTTGGACACGTGTTGGGCACCGATCACGTTTTGCCTTAAATGACATACATAATACAGTCAGTCGCATAAGTGGAATACAGAAGCGCGCTCAGTAAAATTAGATTTCCCCATCAGATTTAGGTTTCCCGCCAATGGTTTTGGAATTTCCCACCTTCGGTAAACAGTACTTACGTAACTTATAAACATATGTGCAGTCACATAAGTGAAGGTCAACCTGAAAATGAAACTAACATTTTACTTTGTTCACATACTCTGCATATTCCAAAATGGACAAAATATTTCACAACATTCAAGGTTGGAAAACACATGATGTTGAAACACATGATGATCTTCACTCCTCCTCGTCACTATCATCAAACCCTTCCTCATCTTCATGATCTTCCTCACTTACTTCATGATCACTGTAATAATAATGGAGTTCATCAACATCTTCCTCTTCATCTGTTTCATCAAATTCATCTTCCTCTTCGTCATCTTCACCTTCTTCATCTTCCTTCTCCTCATCTACTTCGAAAAAATCATTATATGAAGCGGGAACTTCTTCATCAATTACATTGAAATTATAGTAAGGGGGAATATGTAGTGTGTTATCTTCTTGATATACATTTTCTGATGTACCAACACATGAGTGACTATAAGTGCCTCTTTGAGCGACGACATTAACAACTTTCCAATTATCCCCAAAATTAGGATCTTCCAAGTAAAACACTTGTTTTGCATGTTTTGCAAGACAATAAGGAGCATCTTCATACCACGTGTTTGATGTGTCAATCGAAAGAATACCATGCTCCCTTTTTATGTTTCCACCCTCAGATTCATCAAAAACCTTGCTTGGTGGGCCTCTTGCTTAGCTTGGTGGGCCTCTTGATTAGCTTGAATCATGGCTAGCATTTCAAAGATGGAAGGTCCACTGTTAGGTTGAGGATCCAAAGGATATTGAGGGTGGGAGTCATCCTCAAATGAGTATTGGCTATCATCCGGATAAGGAGGGTATGAATGTGTCGGATAGCCGTGATCTTCCCAATAGGCATTTCGATTCTCCTCCTCTTGGTCATATTCTTCGTTGTATGAGACTTGTTGGTTGTGGTTGTTCATCCAATAGTCTTCACAATGGGCATTTGGTTGATCATTTTCATAATAATCTCCATTGCGCATGACTTGTTCGTTGTAGGGGTCCATCCTCGCAAAACAATAGAACAAAAGTTAGCAAGAGATATGAGTGAATAGAATGTACAAAAGAAAAAGGAAAAATATTTACAAGAATAGTCCAAATCTCACAAAATCTACTCTAGTGCTCTAGTTAATTCATTGCTCCCCGGCAACGGCGCCATTTTGAACGTTGTATTTTTAGTACAAGTCAAAAACAATTTATAATGACCGGTAAGTACCGGGTCGTCCAAGGAGCAAGTTTAAACTTATGAGCACTATTCAATTTTGTTCCGATAAGTCTATTCTAATTGCAAAAGGTTTGATTGGTGAAGTTACTAAGGAAAATGAATATGAACAATGCAAACAAACTAAGGAAACTAGAGATAGTGTCACTACCAAGGCAAAAGGTGTACTCTAGGGAACTACTTCACTCATGTGTGTTTTTAGACTCCAAGAATTCAATTTCATGCAAGAACAATCATGTTAGATGATTAGATTAAGGCGTGTCCCTATTAAATCAAATTCAATCGCTAGATGTTGTTATTCGATTCAAGGAAAAGACACCTCGCACGTGGGCTTCAATCGCTAGATATTGTTAGCTCACGTCCTACTCAAGGGTTCTCAATCATCAACGCTAGTTGAGTGATCGATAGCCAATGAGCGGTTTAAGATCAAGCCTATCTCAATGCTAAGATGGGTCGCCATGTGAACACCACTTAGCAAGGGTGAGTCTACTTGTTTCTAGAACTCTTAGTCTCAATCTCTCGATATTTTTGACCTCAAATTCATGTTTCTAGACCACTTAGGCATTTTATCAAACACTTGGTGGGCATAGAGTTGACATTTGTTCAAAGTAGATTCACAATCATCCAAGCATGTTATTCTAACATTGATTCATTATAGATTAGGAGTATTAACACACATGAGGTCCATAGAACCCTAGAACACAAAACACTACTCACAAATCAAGTTCATAGACAAACACAAAGTGTATTGAGTACATAGATGAAAATACAATGGAAGGAATGAACCAATCTAGTGTAGATGATCTTCTTCCCCCTTTGGATCTTCAATCTTCAATGGATGATCCCCCTTGAAGCCTTGGTAGCTTGTTCTCTCTAGAAGCCCTCAATATTTTGTGCTCCAAAACCCTAGCTTGAATCCCCCAAAAATTCTCTTTCTATTTATAGTCCAAAGGCAAAAATCTGATTTTCAGGTGAGGCTTGGGTGAGCTCCACCAAGCTCAGTCGAGCTTAATTGGGCAGTGGCACAAGGATTGGATGAAGCTCGGTCGAGCTCCGTGGAGCTTGGGCGAGCTTGGCATGGCAGATTGGTCATAGTGCAGAAATCGGGCGAGCTTGGTGGAGCTCGGGCGAGCTTAATTGGGCAGATTGTTTTCGAAGTCTTAAAGTCCGAATTTGGTCTTAGCGTCAACTGGAGAGTTGTAGCCCTTTGGGTTAGCTTTCCAACAAGCTTTGAATCAACCAATTCGGACACCGTATGCGATCTGTGAGTCCAAAACAATCCGCAAAGGTCAGTCTGTCCCGTTTTTGCCCAAAACTTCATTTTTGGCTCAAATTCACCCAACTTTTGCTCCATTTGATCCTTGAGGCTCCGAGTGAGACGAAATGCAATTTAGGACCTAATAGACCAATAAGGGTGTTAATTGGCATCAAAAATTACTTGGAAACGAATCAAAACATCTAGTAAAAGTAGAGGAATTATAGTCGAGAATTCGACTCATCAAAACACTCCACACTTAGAGTTTGATCGTCCCGAGCAAACAATAAGATCAAGCCAAAGAGAAACAAATGTCGAAAGGTTAAGTCATTATGTTTTGTCGCACATTTGCTCTCCACATCCATTTATATGTCTCAAATTTTTATTTCTAACTACTCTAACACATATTTACAATCTAACTCCTTTTCGTAGGTGTTACGAGTGCATTTAGCATATGCACTAAGCCTTTAAACCCCTAGGCTACCCTAGTGGACGAGTTATAGTCTCGTGAGAGTTTTCAAAGAAGGGAATGCTCACAAATCCCACATGCATTTATCCCATAAGAGTGAAAAGCAAGAGTGTTTAACAATGAAGGCATGGATTTCTCAAAACTTACTTCACATCCCAAGCTAGCATTACAATCACTATACATTTCAAAAGAGTTTTCAACCGTTTAAGTTCACATGAGGGTGCACATTCAAGGAGGTCAATACTAGCGCTATCAAGTGCCTCACCTAGAAGTCTATTTATTTTTGAAACAAAGCTTTTTGAAAAATGGTTAAAGCTTTTTGCACAAAAACGTCGTTCGATCACCTATGCTAGCTAGGGCTAGTCCACGGGCTCACGATATAAACTCATTTCCAAGTTTTAGACGCTAAAGTGGTAATCCATAAGGAAAGAGGAGTTTGACAACAAGAGTTCTTAAAACAAGTATAAACCTATCAATAGCTCACGTGAAATCACAAGGGTCGTCCTAAAGTTCAACTTGCTAGCACACAATGTACGTGGTGTACTCACACATATAAGAGATGATGGAAGGGCATAAAGTCAAGTTTAAGTGGTTTTTACTTGGCCTTTGGCCTACAAATACTTTCGAGGGGGAACTTTTCTTCCTAACCCCCGGCATTTGTATCTTTTTGCAATAAAACTTCTCTAGTACTCGAGAAAGTTTTTAGTCGGGGCTTTGCCCTCTTTGACCATGTAAAATATTTTTGATGGGGCCTATTTTTCGCCCTCTTTTGACTCCACAATTAAAACTTGACAATATGTCCAATGTAAATATGGAATGTGTGAGAAACAACCACAAACAAGGCACGATGCAAGAGAACTAAAGTCACCTAAAAACAATCGAGAGGTTTAAGTTTTCATGAAGATTTTAAAGCGTGCTTGCTAAAAACTTTTCAAAGCATGCGCGAAAAATACTTAGATTGCTAGATAGGCACAAGATAGCAATGAAAATTGATTCACAAGAATGCACATTCAATAGAGCTAGCTTGGTTTTAGACTCTAAAATCATGTAAAAGTGAAACGTGAGCTAGATGTGATTTATAGAAGTTGAGAAATGATAGTTACAAGCCTTTAGTAGTATAACACTCTTAATATTGGGATAAAGTACATGAATGCAAGTGTCCATTCAAAAAATGATAGGCATGGCATGATATGAGTGAACTATGCAACTACCCACTCCACACTTAAAATCAAGCTTAGTCCCTAAGCGCAAACAATAAAGAGAATGAGATATAGGCGCATAGGAACTCCCCTCGTTTGTAGATGTGCCTCACCAATAGAAAAAAAATATCATTGTGCTAAGCTTGATCGTATATGGTGTAAATAACTTCCTTGATGACAAAAACACATGAGAGGTTAAAAGCAACAAGTGACATACAAGGTTATGAGCATCACAACCGCAAGTATGAGCAAGAGAGCATCACAAGTTACATGATAACATCATGGCATTAGTTACATGGAATTCAAACAAGGAGGGTAAATCCCACCCATCAAAATATGCACATGAGCACTAGAGGCAACATCATTATTCATGGATAAATCAAAGGGAAAGTGGAGGGCCTTGGAATTATGAAGTGGGATTGGAGTGAGTAGAACTCACTCCACACTTAAAATTTTACCCACTAATCACACATTTCACATTCCATATTTAAAGTCTAAGCCACTCAAAATCATGCCAAACATTTAAATATAAAGAACGAGAATGAAACGACTTACAAAACGGATTACCTCCCGCGAGGGCCTAGTTTTTCCCGTCTTGGCAAAGACGTAGCAAAGCGCCCCATAGAATCACTCGTGAGAAGTCCTTTGCTAGGATCCCTTCTCACGGGGCCTTGGGTATTTTGCGTGTCAAACCACCTTCAAATCCCATTTGAATTTCCTCCCATCAAGCCTACAATGGACTTTCCTTTGAGAGCATGACCCCTTCAAGTATGAAAATCCCTTTAGAGCTAAGGGGTCATGGGAGCTTTTTCCAAATGATCTCTCGAAAAAGGGCAAGAAGCTCCAAAACTTGTCTCGAGACGAAGTAGTGAAGAAAGGGTCTTCATAACTTGTCTCGAGAATGATGGGCATCCCTTCCTTGAGTTTGTCAATGACGTCCATGGGTGCCCACTCCTCAATATCCCTCATTGAACTTGTGTCTTCTTGCATGCGAGAATGCCCTTTAGCTTGGTCCATGTAAACCTCAACAAAGTCTTCATATGCTTGGAGAATTTTAGTCTCTATACGCTCTTCCTCTACCTTATCCTCATCAAGGAATTGGGATTCACATTTAGGCTCTTCTATATCGGGAGGGAGGAGTTCTTCTTCATCAATAAAAGTCATTTCCTCTATGCAAGAGGCATCATCCTTGAAGAATTCCTCGTCGGAGAGCCAAGACGTTGATGGAATGGTGAAATCTTGTGTGTTCTCAACCCAATGATCTTGAAACATGCTTGTAGTCGAAGATGATGCACTTTCATGTTCCAATTCATCCTCGGTGCAAGATTCACCATCATACGCCTCATGAAAAATTTGGGGAGCCGCTCCCTTGAACTCATCCTCCATTGCTTGATCCCAATTTTGTCTTGAGGCATTAGATTCATGAACTTCTTCTTTTGAAACCTCTTCCTCATCATCCACGTTCCCATTCTCCAAGATTCGTTGCGCTAATGTGCTTTCCAACACTTTTCTTTGAGCTATAAGTTCATCCATGCGTTGGCAAGCTTGGAAAAACCTTGCTTGGTGGGCCTCTTGCTTAGCTTGAATCATGGCTAGCATTTCAAAGATGGAAGGTCCACTGTTAGGTTGAGGATCCAAAGGATATTGAGGGTGGGAGTCATCCTCAAATGAGTATTGGCTATCATCCGGATAAGGAGGGTATGCATGTGTCGGATAGCCGTGATCTTCCCAATAGGCATTTCGATTCTCCTCCTCTTGGTCATATTCTTCGTTGTATGAGACTTGTTGGTTGTGGTTGTTCATCCAATAGTCTTCACAATGGGCATTTGGTTGATTATTTTCATAATAATCTCCATTGCGCATGACTTGTTCGTTGTAGGGGTCCATCCTCGCAAAACAATAGAACAAAAGTTAGCAAGAGATATGAGTGAATAGAATGTACAAAAGAAAAAGGAAAAATATTTACAAGAATAGTCCAAATCTCACAAAATCTACTCTAGTGCTCTAGTTAATTCATTGCTCCCCGGCAACGGCGCCATTTTGAACGTTGTATTTTTAGTACAAGTCAAAAACAATTTATAATGACCGGTAAGTACCGGGTCGTCCAAGGAGCAAGTTTAAACTTATGAGCACTATTCAATTTTGTTCCGATAAGTCTATTCTAATTGCAAAAGGTTTGATTGGTGAAGTTACTAAGGAAAATGAATATGAAAAATGTAAACAAACTAAGGAAACTAGAGATAGTGTCACTACCAAGGCAAAAGGTGTACTCTAGGGAACTACTTCACTCATGTGTGTTTTTAGACTCCAAGAATTCAATTTCATGCAAGAACAATCATGTTAGATGATTAGATTAAGGCGTGTCCCTACTAAATCAAATTCAATCGCTAGATGTTGTTATTCGATTCAAGGAAAAGACACCTCGCACGTGGGCTTCAATCGCTAGATATTGTTAGCTCACGTCCTACTCAAGGGTTCTCAATCATCAACGCTAGTTGAATGATCGATAGCCAATGAGCGGTTTAAGATCAAGCCTATCTCAATGCTAAGATGGGTCGCCATGTGAACACCACTTAGCAAGGGTGAGTCTACTTGTTTTCTAGAACTCTTAGTCCCAATCTCTCGATATTTTTGACTTCAAATTCATGTTTCTAGACCACTTAGGCATTTTATCAAACACTTGGTGGGCATAGAGTTGACATTTGTTCAAAGTAGATTCACAATCATCCAAGCATGTTATTCTAACATTGATTCATTATAGATTAGGAGTATTAACACACATGAGGTCCATAGAACCCTAGAACACAAAACACTACTCACAAATCAAGTTCATAGACAAACACAAAGTGTATTGAGTACATAGATGAAAATACAATGGAAGGAATGAACCAATCTAGTGTAGATGATCTTCTTCCCCCTTCGGATCTTCAATCTTCAATGGATGATCCCCCTTGAAGCCTTGGTAGCTTGTTCTCTCTAGAAGCCCTCAATATTTCGTGCTCCAAAACCCTAGCTTGAATCCCCCAAAAATTCTCTTTCTATTTATAGTCCAAAGGCAAAAATCTGATTTTCAGGTGAGGCTTGGGCGAGCTCCACCAAGCTCAGTCGAGCTTAATTGGGCAGTGGCACAAGGATCGGATGAAGCTCGGTCGAGCCCCGTGGAGCTTGGGCGAGCTTGGCATGGCAGATTGGTCATAGTGCAGAAATCGGGCGAGCTTGGTGGAGCTCGGGCGAGCTTAATTGGGCAGATTGTTTTCAAAGTCTTAACTTCCGAATTTAGTCTTGGCGTCAACTGTAGAGCTGTAGCCCTTTGCGTTAGCTTTCCAACAAGTTTTGAATCAACCAATTCGGACACTGTATGCGATCTGTGAGTCCAAAACAATCCGCAAAGGTCAGTCTGTCCCGTTTTTGCCCAAAACTTCATTTTTGGCTCAAATTCACCCAACTTTTGCTCCATTTGATCCTTGAGGCTCCGAGTGAGACGAAATGCAATTTAGGACCTAATAGACCAATAAGGGTGTTAATTGGCATCAAAAATTACTTGGAAACGAATCAAAACATCTAGTAAAAGTAGAGGAATTATAGTCGAGAATTCGACTCATCAACCTTACATAGTCCACAAGTTTACACTTGCTCCCTTGGACGACTCGGTACTTACCGAATTATAAATTGTTTTTGACATCAAAATACCACACGTCAAAATGAGCTAAAAGGGGGAACAAAAACACGAGGATTTGATCAGATCGAAGATTGAGCTAAAAGGGGTTATCAACATCAATTCGAAGGGTGTAGTCATTCCTTTTTCTCTTTATGGTTTTTGTTTCGAACAAAACATGATTTGTATTTCCATGACGATGGATAGTGAGTAGTGACCCATATTTGGGGTCCTATGAATCTTACTTGACTATGAGTTGTTTAATATATTAACTATTGCATGATTTGGATTGTTTACATGATTTGTATTTTACTTAGCGCCTAAACACAGCGATGCACACTAGGTGTTTGAGAAAATACCTAAGTGCATTGCTTTGAAACGTTAAGCCAATAGCACCGAAAGGGTGAGGCTAAATGTCCGACTATTAAGTAAAATTCACGTTACGAACTCAGTGACTACGAGAGTGGCCTGAGATTGTGACGGGAAAGGCTAGGATTATGACAAGTAATCCCCATGTTTATGCGAAGAGAGTTAGTAAACATCAGCGAGTTACTTGATTCGAACCAATAGCGCCGAAAGGGTGAGGTTCGTAGTTTAAGGTACAATTCCAATTCGAACCAATAGCGCCGAAAGGGTAAGGTTCTTACTTGGAGTGTGCGGCTATTTTCCAATCAATATAGGCAAAACCTTGCATGCTAGTTAATAAACTCGATTCTAATGTTGGGTAAGTGAAGTAGTTCCCTGAAATACTTCTCGAAATTCGTCAAAACCTTTTCTTACTTTCTTGTTATTTGAGATTATAAAACCAAACAAAAAATCATTTTAGACTAGGATAAATAGAAGCATAACCTTACATGGTGCACAAGTTTACACTTGCTCCCTTGGACGACTCGGTACTTACCGAATTATAAATTGTTTTTGACATCAAAATACCACACTTCAAAATGAGCTAAAAGGGGGAACGAAAACACGAGGATTTGATCGGATCGAAGATTGAGCTAAAAGGGGTTATCAACATCAACTCGAAGGGTGTAGTCATTCCTTTTTCTCTTTATAGTTTTTGTTTCGAACAAAACATTATTTGTATTTCCATGACGATGGATAGTGAGTAGTGATCATTCGAAAATATATCTAAGTATTCAAATAGAATCCAAACACTTGTGCTAAGTCACGGCAATCAAAACATTTGTATTAACTCGGGTGAACCGAGGTCGTACCCAAAGGATAGGTGATTAAACCAATAATGCTAACGATCTAATTAGGATGTCTATGGTTTGGGGGGGGGGGGGGTTTGTTCTTCTAAGAGAATGATAGTAGAGGGTTGATGGACCATATTTATATGATTCATTAAGACAGTTAAACCCACCAAATTAGACTCTATGTCTATTTAACTTTTGCTTGTTAGTTCCATAGGCTATTTCGAGGTCTAGAGATGATACGAGCTAAAAAGGAGTTTTAAAGCTGAAAATGAATTACGAGTCATTCCAGGTCACGGCCAGATTCCGACTGTACAACTTTCATGAACCTAACGTGGAATCACTCAAAACAAGTCCAACCGAAGGGCAACCAGAGTCAGACCGGAGCTGAAAGGACCCGATGGCTTTTGGGAAAATATCTCAAAGCTCTCCACCACTCTCCCCTTGCCACATGGGCGGCGGCTCCCCTCCCCTCCACCTCACCCCGGCGGCTTTTTGAGCTCTCCACCCTCCTCTTGCCAAGTGTCTTCTCCTCCTCCACATCTTCTCCTCTTCATAGCCTATAAATACCAAGCTTCCTTCCCTTTGTAAATCATTCCCAACATCCCATAGTTCTTGGTTAGTGAGAGAAGCTCTCTAGGTTCTACAACACAATCCATGTAAACACTACTTTGATATTGAAAGCTCCAAGTTTGAGTACTCTTGTCGGTTCTTGTAGTACTCAAGCTTTTCTTTACTCTTTACTGTTCTTGAGTCTACTCCTGTTGGTTCTTGAGTACTCAAGTTTTCTCTTGTACTTGTTTTCAAAAACCTTTACTTTTCCTGTCTTTCAAAACCTTTACTTTTCAAGCACTTAGCTATGATGTCCCCTTCCATGGATAATCGTAGCTAAACCCTTCATTCGGTTGAAGGGGTGTGCTTGTATCATAAAATGTTTTAGACCCTTCTCTTAGTGCCTCTTTGTGTTCAAAACTTGTTCTATGTGCCATATATTAGGTTAGAACTTCCAAGGTTGAGTGGATGCTTTAACGGGCAAAGCTCTTCCGTGGGGTTCATGAACATACTCGGGTAAGTGGATGCTTTAACGGGCAAAGCTTATCTGAGGAGTTCGACCTCTTTTAAACACCATTTGGTTGATCGTAACTGATTGATCAAATGGATGCACATAAGGCTAAGATACTTCGAAAGGAGGAATTAGTCTAAATAGAACAAGTGTTCTAAATGATGTGGCAAGTCATGTGCTAGAAATAGCCTTGATACATCTTTGAACACTTAATATGATCATTAGAGGTCGATGATAAACAGACTATGATACAAGGCCCCTGAGACCGAATCTTTCCTTTGATTCAAACATCACCTGTCACTTTACTTTCAGTCACATATCAACTGCTTACTTTCCGCAAGTCTTGTCCTTCAAGCATTTACGTTCCGCAAGACTTGTCCATCAAGCACTTACTTTCAGCACTTTACTTTCTGTCATTTACTTTTCCGCAATTTACTTTTCAGTACGCTTACTACAGACCTGTTCAATATCAATCCTACTTTGGTGGAATGCGCTTGAGACACAGCGTGCGACTAACCAAAAGTATGCGGATCAGTTGATATTGAACTTGACTGTTCCAGCACTTTACTTTTCAGTACTAAAACCACAACCAACCCCCCAACTGTCTTATTTTATTTTCCTCTTTTCGAGAGAACAACTGTCCACTAATTCCCTTGGGTTCGACCCCTACTTACCGCTCTACTAATCCATAGTAAAGTGTACGAGTAGTGGACACTTATAAATTCATTTTGCTTAGCACTCAACGACGTGCTCTGTCAAGGGTACTATCCAAAAGTGGTTAACTATCAATTAAAAGATGAATAGGAATCAATTTCTCCACCTAGACAATTGTTGCGACAATGAAATGAGACACCAATGATGAAATCACATGCACATGCTTAGAAAATGGCTTATGCAACATTGATACTAAGTTCGACTCGCGCTACAACTTAGTACAAAGAGGTTAAATCTCGCATAGTACCTCACACTTGCGCTCTATTGGCACTATAGAATATGAATGTCTAGCCTCACACTTGCGCTTTATTGACTAGATAATCATGTTCTTGTTAACTTCAAGCAATTCTCATTAGGTTAAAGAGTCATCCAACTAACTTAAAGTCCTAATGCTTCTTCATTTAGTTCATTGAAGTCATGATGATCAACGTGAGCTACATCAAGCATGAAATCAAGCAGAATTCCTATTGAGGACATTTCACAAACACCTTATAGGCAACTCGAGAAGTTAAGTTCAAATGAAGAAGAAACATGTGCAAACTCATTCATCATTAGCATCTAAGGTATTCACAATGTCACAAACATGTCTAGGGGATCCATTGATCCCTAATCAAGGTCACTACTCACTCATGGTGAGTTTACAAACGAAATCAACAATAAAAATGCAAACAACCATATGGCAAGTAGAGTTTAGAACTTCAAAACCAATATGGAGATTCAAGAACACTAGAGGATGCGATCTTCGATCTTTGTTGTTGAAGTTCTTCCTAACTAAATCCGAGAGTTCTCCTTCTCCGCGTACGTCGTCCCTTCACACCTCACGTCTATTCTTTTCCTCTTAGCCCCCAAAAAACTCGATCTCTCTCAAAAACCATCCAAATTCCCCTCAAAAGAAACTGATTTTTATTTTCCGCAAACGCATGCGTTCGCATGCTTTTGACCATGCATTTGCATGGTCTCCTGCAGGTTGGGAAGTTTGATCGCAGAGCCATGCATGCGAACGCACGATATTTTCATGCATCGGGTCTGGGTTGTGAGATCGCATGAGGTGAACTGTGCAAACGCACAAGGCTGTTTGGCAATCTTAACCTCCGAATTTGGTCTCGGCGTCAACTGGAGTGTTGTAGCCCTTTGAGTTAGCTTTTCAACAAGCTTTGAATCAATCAAATCGAACACCATATGAGATATGTGCGTCCAAAATAAGCCCCAAAGGTCAGTCTGTCCCGTATTGCCCGAAAATCCATATTTTTGCTCCGAAACTTCGGTTTTGCCCCAAAATCACTGCCTACTTGTGTTCTCAGCTTAAACTCTGTAATTTGCCTGAAAAGAACCACAAAGCATCAAATAGCAAGTGAAATCGTAATAGAACAATCGAAACACTAAGCATAGAGGTCGCCTAAAATGCATATATTTCAGCACTATCAAGTAGTGACCCATATTTTCGGGTCCTATGAATCTTACTTGACTATGAGTTGTTTGATATATTAACTGTTGCATGATTTGGATTTTTTACATGATTTGTATTTTACTTAGCGCCTAAACACAGCGATGCGCACTAGGTGTTTGAGAAAATGCCTAAGTGCATTGCTTTGAGACGTTAAGCCAATACCGCCGAAAGGGTGAGGCTAAATGTCCGACTATTAAGTAAAATGCACGTTACGAACTCAGGGACTACGAGAGTGGCCTGAGATTGTGACGGGAAAGGCTAGGATTATGACAAGTACTCCCCATGTTTATGCAACGAGAGTTGGTAAACATCAGCGAGTTACTTGATTCGAACCAATAGCGCTGAAAGGGTGAGGTTCGTAGTTTAAGGTACAATTTCAATTCGAACCAATAGCGCCGAAAGGGTGAGGTTTTTACTTGGAGTGTGCGGCTTTTTTCCAATCAATATAGGCAAAACCTTGCATGATAGTTAATAAACTCGATTCTAATGCTGGGTAAGGGAAGTAGTTCCCCGAAATACTTCTCGAAATTCGTTAAATCCTTATCTTACTTTCTTGCATTTTTCAATTTATTAGCCTTTAAAACCAAAACAAAAACTCTTTTCGGACTAGGATAAATAGAAACACAACCTTACATAGTGCATAAGTTTACACTTGCTCCCTTGGACGATCCGGTTCTTACCGGCTTATAAATTATTTTTGACGCACAAAATACCACACGTCACAGGTTACCTAGGCCCGCTAGGAATTGGTCCATCAAAGAGCTGATCATCATTCCTAAGATTAAAGAGAAGTTTTTGGAGAGACATTATTCAAAATTTCACCCTGTATCTAGATGACCATAAGGTTAATGAGAAGGATGAAACGAATACACCAGAAGCTTAGCTACGAAGATCCACTAGAGACCACAGATCACCAGATTGATATTCGCCTTCTAATTTCTGTTTGTTATTAACTGATAGTGGTGAACCAGAATGTTTCGCAAAAGCGTCTCAGGGAAAACATGCAGATCAGTGGAAGCTAGCAATGGACGAAGAGATGGAGTCATTGCTTGCAAATGAGACATCAGAGCTAGTTGAGCTTCCGTGAGGCAAAAAGGCACTGCATAACAAGTGGATTTATAGAACTAAGGAGGAGGCGGATGGAAGTAAGCGTTACAAGGCAAGACTGGTTGTTAATGGGTTTCACCAAAAATATGGTATTAATTACACTGATGTTCTCACTCCTGTTGTAAAGATGATTACTATACAGCTTGTTTTGAGTATGGTTGTAGCTGAAGATCTTGAGTTACAGCAGCTAGACGTGAAAACAGCTTTTCTTCTTGGTGACTTAGAAGAAGAAATCTATATGAAGCAACCAGAAGGCTACTTGTCAGGGGGTAACGAGTTACTGGTGTGTAAGTTGAAGAAGAGCTTGTACGGTTTTAAATAAGCCCCCAGACAGTGGTACAAGAAGTTTGATGGGTTCATGCACGAAGTTAAGTTCGTGAGGAGTGAGCCTGACCATTGCTGTTATTTCAAGAAGTTGGATGACGGTTGTATCATACTACTATTATATGTTGACGGCATGCTGATAGCAAGATCCAGTGCTCCGGAGGTGAGTAAGTTGAAGAAGCAGTTATCCAAGCGGTTTGCCGTGAAAGATCTGGGTGAGGCGAAGCAGATATTGGGAATACGAATTGAACATGACAGAAAGGCAGGAAAGTTGCATCTCTTGCAAGCTGAGTACATAAGAAAGATTCTGGAGAAGTTCAACATGTAAGATGCAAAGCCGGCTAAGGTACCATTGGGTAATCAGATCAAGAAGAGCGTGACTACATGCAGAAGACTATATATGCCTTAGCAATTGGCAGCTTGATGTATGTGATGGTGTGTACTAGGCTCGACATTGCAAATGTGGTGGGAGTAGTGAGTCGATTTATGGGAATACGGGAAAAAGGCATTGGGAAGCAATAAAATGGATCCTGAGGTACTTGAAGGGGACTACTGAGTATGCCTTATGTTCTGAAGGCAAGAAAGTTGAGTTACCAGGATATGTTGATGCAGATTTGGCATTAAGTGATCTTGACAAGAGGAGAAGTACAACCAGATATGTCTTCACATTTGGTGGTACTGCTATCTCTTGGGCTTCAAAGTTGCAAAGATTGTTGCCTTGTATACAGCTGAAGCTGGATATGTTGCATTGACTGAGGCTAGTAAGGAGATGGTGTAGCTGCAGAATTCCTTGCGTGAATTGAGAAAGGAGCAAGGGGACTCTTTACAGTGATAGTCAGAGTGTCATCCACTTGGCTAAGAACCCTGCATTTCATTCGAGGACTAAGCACATAGAGCTGAAGTATCACTATGTACGCCATCGACTGCAGAGGAAGATCTTGTAACTAATGAAGATTGATGGAAGTAAAAATCCTACTGACATGTTAACTAAGGATATTGTGACTTTAGGGAAGTTGAAGATATGCATGGCTTCAACTGGCCTTGGTACTTAAGGTGAAGGCCTGGCACTACCAACACTCATTGGATTAATGAATGTGAAGATGACGGTGATTATGATTGGAATCACTCTCCAGGTGAGAGATTGTTGGGCTATGGAGCCTGATAACCAAAAGTCCAATAGAGCTAGGGTTTCCATTAGGGTTTCAAACCTTACCCTATATATACACATGTTTTGAGTATTATAATTGTATCCCATCAACATAGTGAAAATCTCCTGGCTTGGTAGTGCGCCAGACGTAGTCACATTTGTTGACGAACTGGGTAACAAATTCTTGTGTTCTTTGCTGTTTTCTTTCATTACTGCTTTAGATTCTAACACGGGTTGATGTCACAAGCGCCATGTCACGCCTATATGGCCCAAAAGCTTTCGTGCTTGCATTACTGTCTTCATTAAGGGCTGAATAGACATCTTTTTATGCACGGCCAGCACCCTTTGAGACCTCTAAGAAGCCTCTCTTTCCTCTCTTAAGGCCTCAGGTTGAGGATGAGTTCTTTGGCTTGTGCTTTGCATGTTTTTCTCCGTCACGGGCTCTTTTGGACATTTGTGCGACCATGAGTGCGGTTGGGTTGTGCGCTCCTTGGCGTGGACGTCCAGCCCTCTTCATCAACTCTAGGAATGCTTTCTTTCCTCCCTTAGGTTTGATTGGTCATGCTTGAGCCCTCGCGGCTCGCACTTTGCGCGATTTTTCCCATTGTGACCTTAGGGTTTGGGCACTTTGCTTGGTCATGAGTAAGGCTAGGTAGGACGCTCGTGGAGCCGCCTTGATCATCTTCGAGATTATGTTAACCCGGTTCACATCTCACCAGTCACCAATAATGATAGGTCACACGTATACTTTCGTATGCGACAAGATTCAAATACTATATCAAAAGATATATTCTGGTGTAGTGCCTTCGAACGTAAATCTCTGAAACCAATGGTTCAATGAAATTATTCTATTCAACAAGCCATAATTCCTCACACCCGATCTCACATCGGCCCCCTTTTGGAAGGTGGTCTTCATACCAATTTGTCAGGGAAGAACACCACAAGACACACTGATTCATTTTGGGTAAGAAGTTATCAATAATAAGTGATTTGGCTTACATAGCAAGTACAAAGAAAAATCGAACAGTTGAGGACTAAAGTTGTTGGTAAGTTGAAAACAAACTAATTAACATCCCCCATGATCTTCCTCAAGGGACTTATTCAAAGGCACTTGGAAGATCTATTCAAAATGCAACTAATTAACAAATGCATGCTTGATCAAAGTACTCCACCAAACCACCTGATCGTGCATTATTTTTTTCTTCCCCATGATGATCATTATTCCCTCCAAGTTTTAGATGTTGCAGTTGTAGTTGTAAATAATGTTGATGCTGCTGATCATTATTGATCTCTTGTCGATTTTTGGTCTTTGCTTGATGAGCCTGTTGAGCTCTACATACCGAAAGCTGATGCATAACCAAACTAAGCTCAGCCTGATAACACTCAATCATAAACTGAAGCTCTTTAATAATCCTACAACATCCACCAACCGGGTCGTCGTTAGCCCGAACATCAGACTCGAAAATAATCGTCTTCATGGCTTCATCTTTATCAGCAAGGCTCAGGTTACGTATGATTTTCGTAATGTTGCTCACGCCGAAAAGCTTGTGGGCGTTAAGAAACTGTGGCTGGCGATTATGAGGGAAATATGGGGAGAGGATGCAATTAGGCTCGCATTTTCTGCGTTGGTACTTGCACGCTGCACAAGCTTGACTCGATGTATTATTGCTTTTGATGATCCTCGGACTGCTGTTGTTGTTTTGGGTGATGTTCATTTTTTTTTTGGGGAGATGAGAGATGCCGGAGGCGTTGCCGAAGGCTGGGGATTAGGGCATGAGAAAATGTCGCTGTCGATTTTATTTCTTCCTATTTGGGTTTTTATATCTTTGGATAGATAAATTAGTGTTGGAGCGAAATGAGTGGGGGAACCGATTTTGCGGGATGAGATGTTGAATGAGTAACCGTTTACTGAATAATTAATCAAAGAAAAATAATTCAAAATTTTTATACTTTTGACAAATGTTATGAGAAAAATAATATTAAATGAGACAAAAGGGAACTAATAAAATGAGAACCGTACTCTTCGGGGAGAACTTGTAACAATCTAAAACTGTAAGATATCAACTGTCCATATTATTCTCTGTTATGATTTCAATGTATCACACTCCAATATGTCCATAGCAATTTGTTATATTTGTGAAAAACTTGATATTTTTGTAAATATTTTAGAATTTACTAAACAATTTGCTATATTTTCTTGAATAATTTTACTATATCTAAAGTTGTTCTGAACGTAGAATCCAAATCTGACCATTGGGTCAAGATGAATCTTTTAATGTGTATTTGATACGTGTCCCATCAGTAAAGTCCAACGATGGTTTTGACTTTTTATTCAAGACAAGTTTGAATATGCAAGTAGGACATATGTCCGCACCATAATGACTATAGATGATGCATTTTGAAAGGTGTAAATTAAGTTCTCAAAATTTAGAGGACTTCTAATTTGAGCGTTTCTCAGTTCTAAATATTTTTTCCGTCTTAACAATTTCACATATAGCTAAAACAGAGGAGCGCTCAAATGAGACCACGATCTTCACTTTCCAATCTTCAAGTCACTGATGACATGTGTCACATGTGCATATTCAAATTTACATTTAAAGCAAATTTAAAGTCACCAACTTTGACTTTGCTTTTTGAACATGTGGCGCATACAAATTTAAAAATGCATCGTAATCTGATAGTGAGATTTGAGTTACTCAACTTCTTTCGAATTTTCAGGGATTCTCAACCGAGCGCCCCATTAGCTAAAAATTGGCATACTCGTGCCACATGACAACTTTCAAGTCGCTTACAATTACACAAATCAATCTACAGTCCGTATATTATCGTGATCAAAAATCAAATTTAGTTCAATACTGAAACAAAAAGTCGTCCACTTTGTTACACCTATTTGGTTAATAATATCAATCCTAGTAACTACCCCTTAATTTTAGCAATTTGATATCACTCGTGTCGTTAAGACATTTCTAAAAAGTTTTATACAGTCAATTATTGTCAATTCGTAAGTCAATTTTCAGGTCATCAGCGTTTTTGTAGTTCTGAGAATCCATATAGTTCATAGGTTCAGTGTCATATAGTCTATAGATTTAACAACATATTTAGCGAGTTTAACGGTACGACTTGTGACTGAACTGCTCTCTCCTCAGCGTTCTCTCCAGAAGACAGTAGAACTCCGTCGAAGCTTTCGGAAAATTCCTCCTCCCCCTCCGGTTTGCTCCTCCTCTCGGCTCCGTTCCACCCGTTTGTCGCCCGGTGCTCTCTCTGGGTCCTTGGCGGTGATGGATGGCTACTGATTTGGGCGGAGATGGGGGGTGCACCGGTGGGTTGTTTTGTTTGTTTTGGGGTTTTGGTGGCGGTGGCGACTAGCAATCAGTCTTGGCGGTGATGTGTGGTGGCTGGCGGGTCGGATCCGTATGGCTTTGCTGGCGGGGAAGGCTGGCAGTCCCCTGTAGGCGCCGATGTTCTCCGGCTGTGGTGGTGGGAGGCGAGGTGGAGGTCTCGGCTGCGTCCGGGTGCTGATGGATTGGTGGAGCAGCAGGAGTTTTGGCTGCTGTCGGCGTTCTCAGCCTTGGACTGGTGGCTCTTATCGGTTTGACGCCGGTTTTTTATTAGCTTTAGCGTTGTCGTCCACCGGTTTAGTTTCGTTTAGTTATGTAGTGTAGGTTAGGCTAGGTTTAGTTTAGTTGTCTCAGCCGGGTCTTCCGGTCTGAGCTGTTTCTCTCAGCCGTTTATCGGTCTGAGTTTTTTTAGGTTTTTAGTCTTGTAGTTTCAGGGGTTTTCCCCCTGCTATGTTCAAAAGGGTACGTGAGTACGTATTTGGGGCCTGGGTCCCTTAGTGTCGACCACCGAGGTCGGTCGGCCAGGCTTTTCAGCTAGTGTCGTCGTACCCTTTTGCTTTATAGCATGTCCCTCTGGGGCAGCTGTTTGTAAGTCTTTATGGCTTTTCTCTTTCAATCGAAAAAAAAAACGGTACGACTTGTGAGATTAATACATGTGGTTTATAGGATTGATACACACTTTTCGTGGGGAAAGTCTGTATAGTTGGTGCCTTTATATACCTTGATATGTTACCCACAATTTTTAAAAAAAAAAAACTCACGTCACAAATATTGCACTCACATCAAGCGTGCCAAATTTTAATTAAATTGATCTATTTATTTATTTTATTGTCAAAGAGAGGGCTTGGGGACCAATAAGGCAATCTATAGAAATAATCCATATGTAGCGGTGGGCAGTGGCGGATCCAGAGCTTCGTGTGAGGGGGGTCCCAAAATTTTTTTTTTGATGAATAAGGGTATATATGTTGTATTCGGAATTTTTTTTCTATATATATATTCCTTATATTTGATGATATAAGCTATTTTCTAATAAAATTCAAAGTTTGAATTCATATAAAGTTCATTGACGATCTAACTTTGAGAGGTCATAGAAGACACGTCAATTACCCTATAAGATCGAGATATATATCATTGGAGAGATAATTTGACGGCCTACGACTCTTCAATTGATATCAAGATATCAATCAGACGTTTAAGCAACCAAAAACATAAGTAAAGTAAGAACGCATAACAAGTGTACATAGTCAATCACATGTAACCTTAACAACTTTAACATATAACAGGTAGACTGAGCACCGCTTGAGAAATCAATCACCTTGCGCATGAAGCTGACGATAAGGGCTACAATTTCTATTCTTACATCTAGACACAAGTCTAATGTTAAGGTGACTTAAAACTAAGTCGAAACATGTCATATGTTTGAAGTCCGCTAATGATTAGCCAATCTTTTGAAGCTCATAGAGACATCATTCGGTGTCCGTTGAAGATGATCTATATATTGATAGAAAGCTAATTGAATTTTCTATAACTTTTATGTTTAATGCAAGATGAATTTCGGAGGTTAAGATGATAAAAACAACGATCAAAGATAGATGATTAGTTGAAATTTGCCGAAATTGAGGGGATTCGAGCCAATCTTCTGAAGCTCATAGAGGCGCGATCTGATGTCCGTTGAACATGATCCAAATATGTATAGAAACCTAATATAATGTTCTATAACTTTCATATTTACTTAAAGATGAATTTTGGAGTTAAGCTGTTAAAAACAGCGACCAAAACTAGATGTTTGATTGAAGTTTGCCGAAATCAAGGGGGTCCGAGCCAACTTTCGGAAGCTCATAGAGGTGTTATGCATTGTCGGTTGAAGATGATCTATATATGGATAGAAAGCTTATTGAATGTTCTATAACTTTCATGTTTACTCCGAGATGAAATTAGAAGGTTAAGCTTAGAAAAAGAGCAACCAAAGACAGGTGTTTAATCAAAAAAATTCAAAAAAAAAATTTGTTCAAAGTTGAGAGGGGTCCCGGCTGCATCCGCCACTGGCGGTGGGCGTGGGACGGGTTGGAACGGATTTAGCTAGTCCTTGACCTGACTCGAAAAGTTATCGGGTCACTTAGTTGAACCATAATCCGACCCGAAATCGTGACCGAGTAACCCAAACCGGATCCTAAATAATAACATTGTCACTTTTGTTTACTTAAACTTGACCTTATACTTTAAAATTTTGTATTTATGCAAATCACATGCCTAAGTAGATGAAGATTATGATGTAATTTCATCTTTTGGTAGGCAATCACTAGTGTAATTTCTATTTTAAACATGTATCGATAAAATAATTGATGTGTTAGAGTTGAATGTATGTTTCGAGTCTCCATGAAGAGTAATTTTTATGAACTAAATCGTAAGTTTCACTATTTTTTATAAACATTAATGGAACCGGATAATCCGAGGGTTAACCCTAACCCGTCCTACTTAACACCGGACCAGATTCAAGTTTATCTCAAATATTTAAAACATTATGCACCATATCTAAAAAATGATAGTTTATGCATCGGTTCTTTGCATAAACCCGTTGCATAATGTGCTGACATTATGCAACGGTAGATTATGCATCGGATGAGGAACCGATGCATAATGTCCTGTCTGTAGTAGTGTGTGAGACTAAACAAGCTTACGTGGGAGTTTCAATACAATCTAACCCAATTTCAAACTAAAATATCTCATTTGCACCGATTGAAACTCGAATATCACGAATACCCCATTTTGCTTAATGCCGGTTCCTGAGGAACCGGTACTCTTCTTTTTTTATAATCTCGGTAGGAGAGAAACCGGTAATTCTAATTTTTATTAATACTGGTTTCATAGGAACCGAGATTAATAAAAATGCTGATGTGGTCCGGTTCGGGGCCGACATAGACCAACCGAACCCCATACGTGCCAGCATGTCATCCAGCTGGAATCACGGTTTCTAAAAAATCGGGAATATCATAATATCGGTTCTTCCGAAATCGGAATTAGTCGAACAGACTTTTCATAATACCGGTTTTAATTTCAATGATGTCGGTTCTCCTGGAACCGGTATTGACGTGTATGCCACTTCATCTCCACTTGGTCCACGTAGGCCCAAAATCGAGCCTCATAATCAATTTTAAATGTACCGGTAGCTGGGAAATCGGTAATAATAATCCCGGTTTCTCGCTACCGGAAATGTACAAAAATTAAGAGTATCAGTTCCTCATGAACCGGCATTAAGCAAAATGGGGTATTCTTATTTGAGTTTCAAGCGATGAAAGTGAGATGTTTGAGTTTGAAATTGGGTTTGATTGTATAGAAACTCCTTACCGGGCAGGTCATTTTGGTTTTGGCAAATCTCCAATGAACGTTTCAAATATTTTTAATTTTATACTTCTTCTTTTTTTCCTCGCATCCGAATCATCAAAATACAATTCAATAACATTTTTAATTGACATATTTTTAGCAGTTAGCAGCTCTTCCTTCCGATGTTGTTTTTTTGTTGGGTTTACATCATCTCATATAAACCAAGTACTACACGAATACATTTTGCATATATTACATGAGTACTTTTCACTCGGGTATAATCAATAAACTTTTGGAGCACGGCCACGCAAGACACCAACCTGGACTGATACTTGAATTATCCACACTGAAGCACGGGTCATAAGACACCTCTATCTTGAAACCCCATGATCAAATACACACCTTCACGCAACACATGTGGATTTGAAGGACACAACACGTCCACAAAGGACGGACAACACCTACGCGAAGGAGGAACAACACGTCCACGTCGAGGCGGGACGAAGAACACCACGTCCACGTCCAGGCAGGACGAAGAACACCTCCACGAGGGAGGAACAACGCGTCCACGCGTATGCAGGACGAAAAGTACCCTCCATAAAATTTCTGAAAAGAAAAATGACACGGTGGGATTCGAACCCTTGAGCTTGCAATTACAACGCAAGTGCTCCTTTCGAGATTGTTAAAATTGCATTTTAAAACATAAAATCGTCCGATTTTACGATTTTACATAGGAAATTCGTGTCAAATCACTGGTAAACTCAATTTGGCGTGAAATCGGATGTGTGAACAATTCTACTCCGATAAATCGCTAAAATCGTGATAAAATCTAACGATTTTACTTTTGGGCCCATTAGTCTGTCAAAGCACAATTTGTTTCTTTTAACTATTCTTATTAAAATTTGAATGTGCAAAATAGAAAGTGGTTTTGGAGATTCGTTTCAGAAAATTTTGGGCCCACAATTCCAAAATTTATTTTTTGCAATTTTAGAAAATTGTAAAAGTAAGATTGTAAACTATTTTTTTTTGGAAGTTTGTTTCCATATCACACGCTGATTTTATTAGTTATAGCTATAAGGAAAATGATCATGTACAAAGTTGATTTTTTTGTACAAAATATAAACTAATCATAGTCCTTGATCTTGTGATTTGAATGAATGAGATTAAATTTTGATTTTTGATATTTTTTTTTGACGAACTATAAAATGAAATTGACGAACTATGTCGTCTTTTTATTTTTCGGCTCGAAATGTGACGAACTATAAAATAATTTTGACGAACTATAAAATAATTTTGACGAATTTTTTACTAAAAATTAACTTTGTACCTGATCTTGACCCTTAGCTATATAATTAAATTTAAAATAAAATATCTAATTTTGTTATATTTACAGTATTATAAAAGTACATTCAAATATCATTTATTTAATATTATTTTAATATAAGGTAAACTCAAGTCGATTTTACGATTCGAATCTACCTTGACAAAACAATTCAAAGTAAAAACTCGATTCTGACAACCTTGCTTCCTTCCATTCGTCCCTTCTGCTGGGTCCAAATCGACATGTTTTGTAATCGGCCTCACAGTTAGCGTTAGGCATCAATACGTAAAATTAGTAATCATAAAATCAACAACTCAGGGCCCAAGAAGTGGCTCGGTGGTTGAGCACTTCACCCGGTGCCAAGAGCACCTGGGTTCAAGACCCTTCAAAATAAAAAAAAAAATAAAAAAAATCAACAACTCTTCACTCTCAGTCTGATTCTGCGATTCAGCTCTCAGTGGTTGTCCCTTGAATTACTGTAACTGTAAGTATTCCTAGAAGTTAAGGTACGGTCACGAGACGTCCAGGTCAAGTTCCTGCAACTTGCTGTAAAAATGTCCTTCATATGTTCAAGATTTCCTAATCAGAGGGGTGTAAGGGAAGCAGTTGTAAGAAATCTTCAGTCACGCACCAACTAGGACACAACTCTGAGACAAAATAATAAAACCATGCGGTTGATGCCAACATCATAGAAAAGCAAACATCCAGAGTGTGAGTGGATGCTCCTGAGTATTTCAGATATCAACAAAACTCTACATATTAATACTCATAAAGATGCCACATAGAGCTGATTTTATGTATTTCGGTTTTGGTAGCTTTACTTATGTCACGTCAAATTCATGTAAACAGCTTCACCTCGAGAACCTGTTACGAAAAGAGAGAAAAAAAGTCACGCTTCACGGCATTTGACAAATTAAAAAAAGTATCCCGAAGATATGAGTAAATGTTTACATCTTTCGTAGACATCTTTCACTATCTCCAAGAAGCAATCTGTTTCTTCTGCCAACAATGACACTCTATCCGCTTCCTTAACCGCTTCGTGAGCTAGAAATGACTTCCTCTCTGCAACAGCTATCTTATAAGCAGCAGTCTCAGATGCTTCCATTAATGACTTGTGCCACTCATACGCAGAATCATTTCTGATAGTATAGCGGTTTTCAAGCTGATTATGGATAGCGGTAAAATAAGTATCTGAAATCAAATTATGGATAAAGGAAGAAAAAAAAAGGGAATTTTTTCAAAAGTGCCCTAGCCTAAAATATACGTTCCAAATTTGCCTCAGATTTGAAATTATTAGTGATTATGCCCCTTCTTTTATGAAGTTTTGTTGAGAATAGCGAACTGGGGTAAAGGTGTTGTTGGCAACAATGCTTAGTCTAAGTTAGCGCTTTCTTGACATTGATATGATAGACGTTGTGTGACTTAGCAAGTAAGCGCTTCGTCCAGTAACCGTTGACTATGACAAATTGTTGTTAACAACAATACGTTTACCTGACAGGCGTCGTTGAAAACATTGTTGTGAACAACGCCTCTCATGAAGGGCATATCCGCAATTAATTTTAAAAGTGGGGCACCGATTACGAATTGTATTTAGAAATAAGAGAGCACTTATGAAACAATGCACATTTTAAAGCCTATTTCTCCCAAAAATAAAAACGCTTTGCCAAACTCCTCATTGAGTGTCTGCCCAATTATCATTCATGCATTCATTATATCATAAATAAAACTGTAACCAAGAAAGTTTTAAACATAAAGCCTTCTTAACTTTGATACACTTCCCCATGTATGTAAGCTGAGCTCAGTGGTAATTGCACTCTGCATAATACAAAGTTGATAAAAAAAACATTCACCTTGGTTAGCTTGCCCTGAGCAACAAGCCTTCTTAACTTTGAGCCAAGCAACCTCTTAATATTATGTGGCGCTTCGTACCTATCCTGTAGTATGACACGAAATATTACATAATGTTCATCCACTGAAAGGTATTTTCAATACATTGAACTGTCCTAAAAAGCAAAACCATCATTGATATAAAAAACAACAACAAAACCTTTTCTTAAATTTGCACAGCTTCAAGATACGGTCAAGCATTTACTTTCAAACAAAGAATTATTTTGTTTTCCTTCATATTTAAGCTGATGTAAGAGTAGGAAGAGCAGCGATGGTAAGGAATGTGCAAAGAGTATACAACATACTAGTCTGCAACTGACCTTAATGTAGCGAACAATCATTCCAATGTCTGATCCTTGTGTATTATTTGAAGCTTTGAGGGCATCAAAAATCATTGAATTGATCCTGACACAGATGGTATACATTTACTGAGTACTATAGAGACAGGGGAGCCGATATTCTTAAATGATGAAAAAAAAGAAAGATAAGAACGTAGATGCATATTTAATCCCCCAATCCTGAAATAGTTATTATATAGATGAGCTATGTCCAAGTAGCTGGTAGTTTTCCAATCAATTGCTCGTAGAATATTAGTTTTATTTCATCTTTGATAGTTGAATTATTTTATCTGACAACAAGACGAGGGTGTAATTCCAGCATCATCATAATATTCATTACCATCATCTTAGCATCAGTTCGACAAAGTAAACAACTTTTGCATCAAGTAGGAACTGAAAAGCAGCATACACTGAAGTACTGTTTGACTTCGGTGACTCGTTCGGGGAATCATCCAAAGCGGTGTCGGATGTTGCATCTTGAGTAGGTGTACTCAAGCGTGCAGGTGCTGATCCAGAGATGAAATTATTAGTAGCGGAGGGCAGAGCCAGATGACTTGATTTAGAAGACCTTGGTCTTTCACCACTAGCACTAACGCTCATATTCCGCCATTTGTCCTGATTAAATTGAACCCAAAAAAACCAATCTTGTAAATTTTCAGCAACATCGGAATACAATAGGCAAAAAGAAACTGTCATACAACTCAGCCATACAGCAATTCCTTGCTGGAATAAAATAAGCACATCATCACCATATTTCAAGGGAAACACATGAATAGGATCATTGCACTTGCGATGTTCAAATTGTCACAAGGAATAGTGAAATATCCAACGCTTCAGTATTTCTCTAACATTTAATTTATCATTCTCAACTGAGAGGCAAGGGAAATTGGTAACCACTGACCCCTACTCCTATTGAATCCAATATCCCCAAATTAGAAAATAAACAAAATTAGAGGACTCTCTAGTCCATACAACCATTAAGCTACCACAAACGAGGCACCCTAAATCAAAGTCTACTACCAAAGATGCACCCTCTGGAGCCCTCGTCACTGTGTCCAAAAGATCTGATATGTTACATACCATGTTCGTCTAAACTTCCATGACAATTATACATGCTTGGAAGATGTTAAATCTGGAATTCTGTAAAAAAGCCTAACCTAATGATCACAGTCAACTGCATACATGAAACCCCAATAAACATTCACATAAGAACTATTCAAAATCATAAAATGGAACCTACAAATCCCTCAGCAAAGAAAACAACCACCCAGACAACACAATCCAGCCACGAAACACAAAATTTGGCACGTGATCTCACCTTGAGATCAATGTTGGACCGATTTTTGAGAGCAGAACTGAACTCGGTGTCACGAAGAATGTTCTTCCACTTGCCGGTACCGTGTTTGTCGATCCCTGCTACCAAAGCCTCCTCTTCTTCAGCCGTCCACTTCAGCTTCTGATTCCCCATCTCTCTCGCAACCCCACATCAAAAGTCGGAATCTCAAAATTCAGCTGCGCGATCGTTTGATTTCTAGGGTATCGGAGTTGGCCCCACCGTCCTCCAACGTTAGAAATTCCCTATTCTGGCAAATCACGGTTCGGTCAGTTTCATTTAATTGAACCGTTTAATTTTTTTCGGTTCGTTCGGATCATTGTGGAGCCGCGTAGTTAGATTATCAGAGAGCAGATGAGAGAGAAGCCGAGAAATTTGGTGCAAGGAAATGATGAGAGAGGGAGTAGTGGCCGGAGCTCCGTTCCCGATGACACTCATTTCTCATCACAAATCTCCCTTCCGACTTCTCCACATTTCAAGAACTGTTGTCCGTTCCGGCTGTCGTGAGAGGAATCTCAATGGCAGCAAGTACTGGGACAAGTTCTACAAGCTTCACAACAACAAGGTTTTATTACTGTTCAATTCTAATTTTAGTCCTATCCAAAAAAAAAAAATCTAATTTTAGTCTAGGGTTTTGGTTGTTGATGTGTTTTTTTTTTAATTTTATTTTGAAGGTGTTGGTTGTGAATTTTTTATTGTTTGCAGTTTTTCAAGGATAGGCATTACTTGGAGAAGGATTGGGGAAGCTACTTTTTGCCAGAAAATGATGATGCTTCTTCTGTTGGAAAAGTAGTGTTGGAGGTATTGTGTATATCTTCGAAACATCGAATCACAGTTTTTAATTGTGAAAGGTTTAGCTTGACTGCGATGGAATGAACGAAGTCAAATATTTATATTGTTTTTCGGTTAGGTCCCTGGAAAATCATTATAGCATTTAGTTATTTGATTGTACTTGTAGATGCACTTTTGCTAGTTTTCTTTGTTCAGGTCAGAAAGATTTTGTTTTCCTAAACAGGTTGGTTGTGGAGCAG
This sequence comes from Rhodiola chrysanthemifolia, assembly GCA_033675395.1. NCBI lineage: Eukaryota > Viridiplantae > Streptophyta > Magnoliopsida > Saxifragales > Crassulaceae > Rhodiola > Rhodiola chrysanthemifolia. The sequence continues at coordinate 40,704,049 of CM066204.1, forward strand.
GAAACACAGTATTCCCTCTTGTTGCTGCATTCCCCGGACTATTTGTTCATGCCTGTGATTTTTCACATGAGGCTGTTTCGTTAGTGAAGGTGGCATTTTTCAGAATCATATATTGTCTCACACTTAGTGCATTCAGTTATGTACATACTTGTGTGGCTTCTGAAATGTTCTCACAGTTCACATTTGTGATATGGTTGCTCAATCGCAGTCCCATAAGGATTTTACTGAAGACCGAATAAATGCATTTGTGTGCGATGTGACAATAGACGATTTGTCAGAGAAGATTATGCCGTCGTCTGTTGATGTTATGACCTTGGTAATCTTGTGCAGTATCATACGTTAATGTCAGTACTTCTGTGGTGCGTTATCTGTTTTCATAGAGCTTCTATGAATAGTTATTTGCTTTTGTGTTTTCCATGTGCTAGATACCTTACAAGTTAAGCAGGTCTTTGTTCTTTCCGCAGTTTCTCCAGAGAACATGCATCTTATATTGAAGAATGTGAAAAAAATACTGAAGGTTGGGTGTTTTATTTGATTGTTTATTATGCTGATCGTATAAGGTAGTAACTACGAGACTCACTATTCTAAATCTTGCAGCCAACGGGATATGTTTTGTTACGGGACTACGCAGAGGGTGATTATGCTCAAGTGAGTCCGAAATACTGATTCATGTTTGTATGCTAATTGTTTATTTGTTTCCAATCATATTTCGTGCAATTGCTAGATCCTTGATCTCATGGTATTGGTACATCTCTTGTATTGATTTCTAGGCCAAGCTAGAAAGCAAAAACCAAGCGATTGGAGAAAACTTTTATGTTCGAGGAGACGGTACAGTAAGTCGTTAATTTTTTTCTGTGCAGAACTACCAAGTGATTATTATAAAGACTTGTCTATAGTACAATTTTTTTTCCTTCCGTACTCCCTCACTTTGATCTCTATTGTTTGCAGTATTCATATTTCTTCTCTCAAGACACGATGTTGAAGTTATTTAAAGATTCTGGGTACAGAAACTTAGACATCAACGTGTATTACAAGAAGATAGAAAATCGATCTAGAGGTGTCATTATGGAAAGGTATGCGGTTACAGAAGTTGACAAAAGCACAATATAAACATATGAATATGACATGGCACATGTTAATTTGATGTGAAAACCCAAACATTATATATTGCATATGTAAGGTTTAGCGGTTGTACGTGCTATCTTGGTATTTTTTTCATATGGCTCTTTTCATCCACTTGCAGGCGTTGGATTCGTGCTATCTTCAGGAGCATAGACAGTGAACTGCAGCAAGTAGACACTGGGACAGGAACCACAAAGTCACAAACCAATCTGGTTGACTCCGCCATATGTTGACATTTTTTATGTGAAATATAGCACATTTGCTCAATTTTTCTTGGTGCAAAATGGTATTTAGTTTGCTTAAATTGTAAGCATAATTTGTGCAATTTATATCTTTTTCTGAGGCAAGAATGTGAAATCTTGCAGGGACAAAATGTCAGAGAGGCAGGCAATATTTTCTGAAAGAAAGGATCAAGAATTGTAAGCAACGTCACCACGACACGTCTTAAGAGTTAACATGTTACAGAAAGGAATGTGCTCGGTCATAAGATGCACTACACTAGTTGGTCACTTATGTAACACACTTAGTATCAGTTACATAAGGACTAGTCGCATAGGTCAACTTAGGCGACTGTTGTTTCCTAAGGTTACTTATGTGACTAGTCCTTATGTAACACACCGAAGTTCGTTACATAAGTGTCCTTAAGCGACATGTTTTTATGTGTCAGGCCTAAGTTCGTCACATTAGTGTACTTAAGCAACATGTGCTTATGTAACTCACTCAAACAGTGTTACATAAGTGTTCTTATGTGACTCGGCTTGGTTTGACCGACATAGTGAGTCGCGTAAGTGTATTACATAAAGTGCCATGTAATCTCCGATATTTGAAATCGTTTGACCATCGTACAATTGTATTTAAGTGGATCGGTACACCAACCATATCCTTAAGCGACTGATATTGGCGAAGTGAGTCGCGAAAAGACTGAAGCATTTAATGAGGAAACATAAACGTTCTTCACTCATCTTTCTTCCTGTCCTTCACTCCCACATTTCTGTACTCCCACGGCTGAAAACGTACGCAACAGCTCCTCCATTGGAAAAAGAAAGGTAAATATGTTTTGATTTGTGTTTTGAGTTTTACATTTGTGAGTTGCAAAGCACCATATGTTGTTTTAATGGTTGGAGTTGTGGCTCGTGTGGTTCATGACCGTGTGTGTGCCCACGACCCATCTATGGTTTTGAGTCCTCGCTCTCTCTTTATATTTCAAGATGCACCATATGTTGATTTGCTTTAAAAAGATTAGTTATGAAATGCTTGGTGTTTGTAATATTATGTTGATTCTGGTTTTTTATGATTATGAAGGTGGGAAGTTGACAATGGATAAAAGTTGGATGGGCTTAGAAAGGGGTGATTCACGCTATATTCAAGGGCTTGTTGATTTGCAAAGCAAAACAGAGAAAATACACATTTGTGTCCTTATAGAAAATGTTTGTTGGTTAGAGGAAGAATTTCTACGAAGGAGATGTTTGTCCATTTGATTAATAACGGTATTATGAATAGTTACAATACATGGACATCACATGATGAAAAGAGTAATGAACCTTTGGCATATCAATTGAGACAATGATGGCTCGCGGAGAGGTACGGAGAAACAAGTAGTACTGGTCTTACGCATCACCAATCAAATCGAACCTTGGAGATTCTTTATGATCAATTTTCTTTTCGACATATACATGAAGAGGATCATATGAATATAAATGCAGAGGATGGTGATTCAGAGAGTATAATGGCTTATGAAAGGTACAACAATCTTGTAGGTGAAACCCAGACTCCTTTGTACAAAAGTTGTGACCATACCATACTTGAAACTATTTTGAGAGCAATGCAAATGAAAGTTGAGAGTCGACTATCAGACAAAGGGTTTGATAAAATGCTACATAACACCAAGAAAATTCTTCCACATGATAACAATTACCCCAGTTCCTATAAAGATGTGAAAAATGTTTTGAGGAATATGGAGTTGAGTTATGAGATGATACATGCTTGCGAGCATGGATGTGTGTTGTACTACAAAGAGTTCAAAGATCATCTTAGTTGCCCCGTGTGTGGCGAGGTAAGATACACCCAATGTGGAAGTAAAAGCAATGTTCCAAAAAAGACTGTGAAGTACTTCCCCTTGACTCCAAGATTGCAGCGTCTGTATATGTCACCCCATATTGCAAGCCAAATGAGGTGGCACGCCAATAGAAATGAAACTGATCCAGAATACATTAAGCATTCTGCAGATGGGGAATCATGGAAAAATTTTGACAATGAATTTTCAGAGTTTGCAAGTGAGATCATAAATGTCCGACAGGATTTAGCCACCGATGGTTTTAATCCGTTTGGAGCATCGTGCCTCTCTCACAGCACATGGCCTATTGTTATTATTCCCTATAATTTGCCACCCCATATATGTATGAAGAAGGAGTTCCACATACTAAGTTTGTTGATATCAGGCCCTACGTCTCCTGGAAAGTGCTTGAATGTATTTATGAGGCCGCTTATTGATGAGCTTAAGGTGTTATGGGACGAGGGATGTTGTACATTCGATCGACATGTTGCGTCACCATTCATTATGAAAGCGGCAGTGATGTGGACTATAAGTGGCTTTCCGGGTCTAGGCATGTTGGGAGGCCTTAAGATAAAAGGGTACAAAGCTTTCCACTTATGTATGGATGAAATAGATGCTACTCATATAACAGGCAGAATGTCTTATCAGGGCCACCGAAGATGGCTCCCTAGAGATCATAATTGGAGGTTTGCAGTTTATAGATTCAACGACCGAATCGAGATTAAGGATCCCCCTACATCATTTTCGGGTCCTCACATATTCAACCAAATAATGGCTCATGATTACCCCACTCTCAGCTTGCATCCGCGGTTTAAGTCTAGAGGAAGCACTGAGAAACTTTGTTGGACACACATGTCCATCTTCTGTGATTTGCCATATTGGCTTTCAATTTCTCATCCTTATTCGCTTGATGTCATGTATATAGAGAAGAATTTTTTTGATAACATAATCGGAACCATACTTGGGCTTGAAGGTAAGACCAGGGATGATATCAAGGCTAGAAAAGGTTTGGAAGAATAAGGGGTACGAAGAAAGTTATGGTTCAAACCATCCGGGTCAAAGAAAGAGAAGGTGAGTAAAGCACCTTACACTGTAACTCCGAATGAAAAGGTAAAAATCCTTGAACTTATGAAAGACGTCAAGTATCCCTATGGGTACGCAGGAAATTTGAGGAATAAAATTAATCTTGATGACAACAAATTTATTGGACTGAAGACACATGATTGTCACGTGATGTTGTAGCGCCTGCTACCGTTTTTCATTCGACCTTATTTGCCATTCAATGTGGTAGACCCTCTTACATCATTATCACACTGGTTTCAGAGACTATGTTGCAGAGAGTTAAGGGAGCAGGTGAATAGCATGAAGTTGGAGATAGTTAAGATTCTGTGTCAATTAAAGAGAATATTTCTGCCGACATTCTTCACAATAATGGTATATCTTATGGTTCATCTACCTGATCAAATAATCTTGAAGAGGCTTGTTCACTATAGTTGGATGTATTCAATGGAAAGATATGCAAATACGACATTAATTAATAGCTCATCATTATACTATTATATGAACATATATATATATTGCTAACATTTTGTATGTTTATTACTTTATGCAGACAACTTGGGCAATATAAGAAATATGTTAGGAACACACGTTATCCGGAATGATGTATTGCGGAACAATATGTTGCTCACGAGTGTGTCATGTATTGTAAGTTGTACATGGGGGAGATTGAAGTTGGAACGACATATCAAGAGGAGGAAGAACCTTGGGACATATCAGTTATATCTAATATTATCAAGCCGATGGGATACATTAGACGGATGCAACTCCAAAAAGATGAGATAGATGTCGCTCATTGGTCAGTAATGGAAAATTGCGAAGAGGCAAGGGAGTATATTTACAAACATGAGAACAAATACTACAAGGAAAACCCCTCCGGTGGTAATGATTCACGAGTTGAAGATTTTCACGTCTATTTGCTTGATTTGGTAATTTGTTACATCATCAATTTTATATAAATATTCATTGGTAGTGTTCTATGAACAAGTGCACTAATTTTATGTGTTTTCCTATATGAAGATGACTGGTTTATGCAGCAGAGGATCTGATAAGTATTGTAATAACTTCACATTTTGGCTAGTAAGCCACAATGTCACAGTTGTTACACACATTGTCTTGTTAATGGCTTGAAATTTGTGATTTCATATAAGGACCAACATATGAAAACTCAAAACAGTGGAGTAATGGTTTTGGCGGGTAAGTGTTTTATTGACTATTACATACAAGTAGTGCATTTCATTATTCCAATTTTTTTGACATGACTTGTTTATTCAGGAGATGTTAAATTCTACGGAGTTCTGCAAAATGTCATGGAATAGTCTCGATCGACACTTCCACCACATTGTATGATGATGCTCTTTATTGTCTTGCAAAACATGCCCAACAAGTGTTCTACCTAGATGATCCTAAATTAGGCGACAATTGGAAAGTTGTCAATGGTGTTGCTCAAAGAGGCACTTATAGTGACTCTTGTATATCTGGGGATGTAACTTCAAATGTTGTGGAGCAAGCATACCAAGAAGATGAAACCATAAATATCCCCGCTTTTCACATGTCCACTGAATATGATGAAGATGACGACTTTGATTGGGGATTAGAGACTCTACACACAATTCCTGCTTTATACTATTACTACGATGTACAAACAGGTGACGATGCAATGGATGTAGAAGAAAATGTAGATGAGTTTGCAGAAGAAGATGAAGAGGATGATGATGACGAACTTGAATATGTAAGTGACAATTATGAAAGTGATGATGAGGTTGACGGCGAGGAGGATGGGGATGACCAAAAAGATGATAACTAGTTCTACCCCAGTATTTTGGTAATGTTTGTTACAGGTTTCATGTGTAATGGTTATTTTAAGGGATGCTTGTTGTAATGTAAATTATACTAAGACTGTTTTCAATTCTGATGCCTCTTAAGCGACTGAACATATGTTTATCAGTTACATAAGATGCTCAGATTTACAGGGGGAGATGGGGTATTCTCTGGGCGGGACAAATTGAATTCTTTAGAGGGAAATGAAATATTACATTTTATTAAAAAAAACTTCCTTACGCGTCTCATTATCAATGTCAATCGCCTAAGGGTGTGATAAATCATAGCCAGACACGTGTCCAATCTGAAACACGTGTACACTGGACAAAACAAACCCTCCTTTTACTTAGGGTTTCTTCTCATTTCATCCATACTCCTCATCCGCCGCACTCCAACATCGATCTAACTCTCCTCATATTCTCCGCCACAATAACCATGCCGTCGAAGAAGAAATCCCCCTCCAAAGTCGCCAACGCCACCAGCAAAGCTCCGATGAAGCTCCGTTCACCTAGCAGTCCCGGCCAGAATTCACACGCCCGAGCCGGCTCTGAAGAGAGGAGGACCGGCCAACGAGAACCAGAACAAAGCGGCTGTGAAACGCCCTACAACGGGGACAAAACCACCACAAAAAGCACCATCAAAACCTCCGTCGAACAAGCCACCATCCAAAGAACAACCACCAACTGACATCGTCGTCGTCCCAGCCGAGCTTGAAACACCGACCCCTGAAACTGCTATCCATACTACTCCGAAGAAGACATCCATCCAACTCCAAATCCGTCGTAGCCCTAGAAATCCGTCAAAGCTTAGAGTCCAAAAACCTTCAAACCTTCAAACCTTCAAACACTGAGACCGAAACCCTACATGTTCCTCCCCCAACTTCAAAATACCCTGCTCGTACCTTAAGCACTTCATCCCGTCAACGTTCAACTGCTAGTGACCACTACCCATCCCTTACACCCTCGCCCCAAGTATCTGACAAAGAAGATGATGATGCTGAAGAAGTTGACGATGCTGACAAAGGAGATGACTTTGCTTACGAAATGGCGGAAGATGATGTTGCTGACAAAGAAGATAATGTTGCTGAAGATGGTGAAGATGTGGATCCGGAAGTCTATGGGGGGCGGTGCCTCTAAAGAGGTAGAGGGTGTTGAATGTTCTGATGAGAATGTTGAGGCTGATAATACTGAAGAAAAAGATGATGAAGAACCTATTGAAGAACTGCTGAGCATAAGATGCAAGAAGTCCTTAGACACTGGTAAATTGGTCTATATATTGAGATTACACTATGATCTTTGTCATTTATTGATATTTGGTCTGTTTTATGATGGATTACATGTGCTTATTAATGTCACTATCTAATTGTTATGGCAGATTCCCCTAATCAACCAGGAAAAAAGCGCAAGCGTCGAGAAGTTGTCTGTGGCACCAAGTTAGCGGACTTGGTGTATAGATTGGGATCGAGGATAAAGGTGGAGTGCAGTTTTGAGGCAAATGGCCCAGTTAGCAACAAAATACGGAGCATGATGACCCATCAAATTGGGAGTTGCGTAAGGGAGAAAGTGCCGATGTTAGCCCAACCTACTCCGATTTGGACCCGAAGCACTGGAATATAGTTACCAATGACTTAAGTGTAAGTTTCAGTTGTTTACTCATAAGCATTAGAATGTTTCGTATTACTTACGTTAAAAACTTATTGAACTAACATACTTTTTTGGGTTGGTACACAGCCTCATTTCTTCTTGCCCGAAGACGACACTTTGCTATGGGAGTATATAATTAGCAGGCCAACTCTCGCTACAAAGACTGAAAAAACACCCAAGGAATTCAAACACAGAGAAGAAAAATGGAAATGGCTCGTGCAACACTTTCAAGAGCCTGCTCAGTAGGTGAGGTTACATTATAAGTGATAGTTTTTTTCATTACATTCCCTATTTTTGTTTGGCTAATTTTTTACTTTGTTATGTAGGCAATATCAGCTAGAATGAAAGATGCAAGGAAAAAGAAAATGAACCACCATTCGGACAAAACTCCATTCACCATCAGAGCGGTGAAGCACATGGAAAAGGGACATAAGGCACCCTATGTTGCCGCATTTGAAGAGGTGTACTCCCAGGAGCCAGAGAGTCTTCCCTTAGTGGTAATGTTCTAAGTCCTGCTTTTCAATTACATTTTGTGTAAACTTAATAAATTGTTGGATATGATGAATATGTTGCTGGTATATTGTCAATTAGGACTATGCAAACTGTTTTATGTTTTGTTGTTCGGTAAGTATATTGTTAATTAAATCTTGCATTTCAGCTATTTAAGTATCAATTTTATGTTATGTGTATGCTAGTCCATATTGTTTACAAGTATTATGTTTTATATTGCCCACTGTTCGCTATACATGTATCATTGTGCAATCTCTTATTTGTAAAGTACCTTGATGATGATTGTATCAAAGTACATTTCTGTTATTTGTTTAGTTAAATACGTTATTTTTTATTTATATGTAGGAGCAAATGCATGATCGCATCATGCAGAGTATTCGGTAATTTACCGAATTACCGATTACTGATTACCGAATTACCGAATACCGAATTCATTTTTTTGATTCCGATTACCGAACCGAATTAGTCTATTTACCGTTTACGTCGGTAAATCGGTAATCGGTAGTTTATCGGTAATTACCGAATTACCGATAAATTTCCGAATTTATTTTATAATATTTTTGCAAAAATGTAAAAAAAAATTATATAAAGATAGACTAATCATCTAGTGACACAAAAATAAAAGAAATTGAAAAATTCAACATCAAAATGATTGATCAACAAAATTTCATCACAAAAGTTATTAAAATAGATGAGAAATAACCTAGTTAAAATATGTAATTTTTTATATTTATAAAAAAATATTATTAAAAAATATATTGTTCGGTAATTCGGTAATCGGTAAATTACCGAATAAGAAAAACCATTCCGATTACCGAATTATTTTTACCGAATTACCGAACTACCGAATTAATTCGGGAACGGTAAATTTAATTCGGTAATCGGAAATTACCAAATAATGCACAGCCCTACATGATGCTGTCAATTTGCTGACCCAAGATGACCATGATGATTCCGAGGACCCCAGCATGGTTGTCCAGCGTGAACCCCTCCCGACAAAGATACAGCTAGACATCATTTACAAAGATGCCGGACAGAAGAAAGGGACTGTGGTGTCCGGAGTTGGTGGAAATCTTAAGAGGCCTCTTCGTCCTCGAGGCGGGGGCATCATGTGCTCAAGGAAGGGCTGACCAAGGCAAAGGAGGAGGCAGCAAAAAAAGATGCTGAATTCGAGTGTAGGCTCAGGGCTTTGGAGGATATACTGAAGGGGGGGACATGGTGGCAATGTTTCGGATGATGCTTCATTTGGTTTGGGTACTATGTGAACTTTGACGGTATCTTAACTTTGAATAACTTTCATGCTGGTTAACTTTTCAGTACACCTTTGATAAAGTGTTTTGTGTAATTTACTTAATGTTGAACTTGGTGTTCTTTTTGAACTTGTTGGTGCTGTTTTGTGTAATAGTAAACATAGAAGAAAATAAAGATATATAAATTATCACACACAATTAGACATGACCGGAAATAGATCTAAATCTAATAGATGAAATCCACAAGGCTAAGCAACATGATACTTGTAGTTTCTTTAAGTATTCTTTTTCCTTCATTTATATATGCATAGGATGAGGTTGGGTGGGATTCCTTTTATCATTTTGGCACACTGATATTACTGTTGGAGATTTTAGGGTATAAGTGTTACAAAATATGTTTTGTACCCTGTAAGAATGTTTTGTGAAATAAACAAAGCATTTCGAAATTCGTTTAAGCTCATTTCGAGTTTTTGCTCAGTGTGGATCGCGTCCAGACGTGACATTACAGGGCGCGTCCGGCTTTGACATTAAGTTGTTAATGTCTCTTTAGGACGCGGTGCAGTAATGTCAATGTTGGGCGCGCGACATGTTTGTGCCGCGTTCGGTTTAGACTTTAATGTTGCATCGCGCCTAGCTTATAATGTCTTAATTGAACGCGATGGTAACGTCAAGGTCGAGCGCGCGGCACGACAGTTACAGGTTTGAATCGATATGTGTATCGATTGGAAAACTGGCACGAAGAGGTTGTTTGGAGTTCGGAAAACATCGAATAAACATGTCGACTACTCTGGGTTGAGATAGGCTCCTTCAATTGGTTGATCAATTAGATATTGATTGGTTTTACTCGTTTCGATCGTTTATCATTCCCTGTACAAATTCGCTTGTCATATCTCAGTACAGATTTTCTGGATACCCTAATTGGGCAGAAATCTTATATTTGGAAAGTGAAAATTGATTCACGTTTCAAGTAGATTCCAAGTCAAGTTTGTTGTTTCGGCGCCCTGAAGAAAATCTAATCTACTATCCAAAATATTAGTCTATTTCCATAAACATCATGATACTTGCAACTACTTAGCGGCAGAAATCCTTTCTTTGTACATACAATATATGAGGAGCACTCGGTTGAGGCAATGTTGTTAAAGTGAAGCAGTGAGACACATTGTGAGCCACTCATTTTGATGCTGTGGCAAGGAATAGTGCAGGAATAGTACCAGAATAGTGTTTGCTTTTTGCTTTTGATGGATTTTTGGTAGGGGGACACGTGGCGCGCCTACAAAGCACGGAGGATTAGATGTGTGGATCAGATCATGCATCACTGCCTCATTTTTAGGAGGGCTGCCTCATTTGAACGCTCCTCTACAATATATAGACTAAGCATTAAAAATATAAAAGTCAGACGCTGCAACTGACCTGACGCGTGTCATGCTTTAAGATGTGATGTAGTCTTTTTTTTGTTTGCTTGCTTTGTGTTGCTTATAAATCTTCTCGAGCAATTTGAGATTTTCTTCATTATGTTTAAGCAGCCGATCAATGGTTACCCATTCATTGTATCTTGAAACAAAACTGAAAAGCTTAGCTTTTGAATGGCACCGTACCGGTGGCATAAAATAGGGTTAAATTACAGTGCCACTGTTTAGCACACACTAAGCATTTTATCTAGTAGCATTCCCTAATGAGTTCCAAATGAATTCTTTCGAGATAATTTCACTTAGAAACGCTTATCAGGCCGATAAAATCGATAGAAATTATATTGACCAAGTGGAAAATATTACTATCATGGCTTCAAAACAAAGTTAGCATGACTGAAGCATAACTAAATGGGAAGGACACTGATATTACTGAAGAAGAACACAAAGAATAAACTGACTTTTCAGTAAAGTTACAAAAAGAATGAACAAGTGTTTGCAGTTTTGAGTATTGCACATTAGGTGTCCATAAATAAGTGATCCTTTCATAATAAATATATGAGTATTCCGTAGAAACTATATTCTTCAGCAAGCAATCAACCACATATCTCATAATTTGTAAATGTTTTGCAGAAGAAGCTGATGAAATTGGAATTTCGAACTTATCAGTTGAGGTGCCAAAATATATACTCACTTGTCTTTCCATCCCTGAAATCAAAAGAAATGCAAAGCATACAATGAATATACTGCACACGCTCACATACAATATGAGGTGACCAACTGTAGAAACTAATAAACAACAGACAAATAAAACAATCAGCATATCCAATCAATGTCAACTGTCAAAATACTTACACGGTAATGGACATGAAATTTCTGTTGATTGTTCTTGTGAGCAATCTGTATCACCTTGTAGATGATAAAAGTCCAATAGCAGAAGTGGTTATTAACGAAGAAAATAAAAATTTATCACAAAAGTCTAGCGGTTAGTATACGAGAAAGCAAAATGTATACTAACAAAGGCTAATTCAAGTTTCTTGTTATCAGAACTCAGAAGCGAGGAACATCAGAAAGGAGGGAAACAATTTTGCTTCAAGTAATTTCATATCCATCCCCCTGTAAATCATAAAAAAAAAGGATATGTATTATAAATCAAGTACTAATGGGAAGCTGAAGAGCCGAAATGAAGTTGTGCCTTAAGATTCATGCATTCGATATATTCAGTTTAAATATTATCTCTTGTATATTGATTTCTGATTTGTACTTATCTCTTGTGATTTGTACCTACGAATACACACTCGATTGACGATTCAAATTCATAAAGGTACACACACTCAAATGTTTTAATGTCAATCGAAAATACGAAATTGGTAATCAAAAGGAGAAGTAAGAGAAGGAAACCTTAGCTTCGTAAAGGATGTGGTTATGAGAAGCGAGGACTCTCTCTCCCACACTAAATGATTTATCGTCGACATCGCGAGCGCTTGCTTTCCCCGTGTTCAGATTTAATGGCGGACTGGTCGGTGAGCTCCATCGCAGAGCAGACAGACTGATCTGAAATGCCTTAGGGTTTTGGCGGGGTTTGTTCCCCCTTGGTCTTACTGATGCTGGCTACCCGATTTTTTTTTCCTCAACGAGTTTTTCGGGCTATTTTCTTTTCGAAACGAAAATCTTTTAAAGAAAAAGTAAGATGTAAATAAAGATAAGTCGTATCTGAGGAGCGCTCAAATGAGACTCCTATGTTGGTGAGGTCGTGAGGTTCCAATTTTAATTATTAAATCAAATGCATCACACTCATCTGGTGACGACACGTGTCCCACTATCAAAAGCAAAAAGAAAAACACTATTCTCTGCAACTTTAAATCTGAATCATTATATCAAAATGATCTAAAAGTGTGAGATTGGGCCTCATGACCTCACCAATAGTTTACAACCTCATTTGAGCGCCCCCAGTCGTATCATTTGGGTCGAGATCCTGTGATAACAATATATTTCTTAATAACTTAAAACAAGTGTTATTAAAACCGACTCGTGGATCGACCCGATAAAGTTACTGGATCAATGGGTCAATAGTTCAACCGAGTTGAACCGTATTGACCCGTACATATTAAAAAATAAAAATAAATAACCCGATCGAGTCTTGTCGAAGTCAAAATTAAATAAATAATTTTTCAGACCAAATTGAACCAATTGAACCGATCAAATCAGTATTTTAATGAAAAACCGGGTAAACTGGATCAACCAACTAGTCCAACCGGCCGGGTCAACCGAGTCTTGACCGGATCGATTGTAAAAAGGTTAAATTACAAAACCAAACCGGTCTGGTCCGAGTTTAATAACACTGCTTAAAACCCTCTCAATTTTCATGTAATGATATAGTTTTGTATGTTTTAAAATAAAACTATTTAGTTTTATGTTGAAAATGCATAGTTTTGAAAATGGTTCAATTATTATTTAGGGGTTATATTAATGAAACGACGTAGTTTTGATGTTATTTTTATCAAAACTTCGTCGTTCTCAAATGGATGTAAATAGTTTGACTGCACGAGATATGAATCCATAATTCGCGCTTCAAACTTGTCTCCATGAATATTAATAATCATTTTTAATTGGACTGTTGATGTTATCGATTAATTGAATTATTGATAACCTTAATCACGCCCCAAATGCACGAAATACACGACCTAAACCCCAACTGTATCGTGATAATTTCTCGATCGTAATCATTCGACGAAACAACAAATTACGATGGCCGACAATAGCTCTGCGCAATTGATAATGATTAAGAAACCACCCTAGCAACATTGCGCTTCGATAGCAAAATTCGCGATAATAAAGTTCGTGATGACTATGTGGAAAGTATAGCGTAGTTTAATAACTCATGGTCTAATTAGTAATGTTCGTAATCAGAAGCCCTTCTTTATTCATAATTTCAGTATCATTGTTCGTCAACCTAATGTTTTTTTGCCATGAATTGAGTAAAATTCATGTTCTAATTAGTAAAGTTCATTTTGTAACTCCAGCAGCATTGCGCTTGTGATTTCAATAGTAAAATTCCTGATGACTAAGTGGGAAGCACGTAGTTTATATAATTGTGTTTAAAGTAGTAAAGATTGTAATGATTAAGGGGAACAAATTAGCAAGGTTTACTTCTCTTTTTTTTTTTGAAAGCGCCCAATGATAAGCACAAATTATATACTACAAATTACGAACTTTACACATTATGCATGGTTGGGAATAAAACTGAGGACGACATTCAACGCGCGATTAAACTTCGAAATGAAATTAGGAAGCGACAAATGAACCCTCAAAACCATATAATCAAATTTAATTTTGATTTAACAATATGCTAAAAATCTAGACATTTGATACAGATAATCGTACTTTTACAATATATTCTAAGTTCTCATGAAAACAAATTATTCTCATATGATATTTTCCCAGCATATATGATTATTATTTTTAGATAAACTGCACGAAACAGATACATAGGCGAACCAGAGGACTTAAAACTGGAAAATAACATCCAGCTGAGACCAATACAGACAGTAAAAGATCAATGTGAATAGAAAGTATTCTGCTGCTCCACTTGGTCTCACGCCATTTGTGAGCCCACTACCTTGACCCTCCACCTTTTCAGTCACCACAACTTATGCACGAAATGATCATAACACTACTACAGACAGGACTTTATGCAACGGTTCAAATTTATCATTACGCAACGGTTTTAGATTAAGCCACGGTTTTTAAAAAAACCGTTGCATAAGGATCACTTTATGCAACGGTTTAACAGAACCGTTGCATAAGGTAGATATTATGCAACGGTTCTCTTAAAAACCGTTGCCTGAATCTTCAACTTATGCAACGGTTTTTGAAGAACCGATGCATAAACTTAAACCTAATATTGAAAAACAAAACTCGTCAGTCTTCTTCCAATCCCGCTCGAACCCCTCCTCCGCTCACTCCTCTCAGTCGTTCGTTGATGAGTCGTATTTATACGACTCGGCGAATCAACTAATCCTATTTATTTCGACACTTTTATATGCGAACAGTTACTTTTTAGTATGGTTTTACATTCCAGGTGTTTCGGAAGCTCTAGGAGGAAACGCGCATAAAAGATGGCTTTTCATGCCAAAAACATCACAATGGCAAATCAAACCTTTGGACGCTCGACGGAGCGCTGGGAATGGACCGCTGATCAGAAAAATATGAGCTACATGCCTTTGCGTAGCTGACTCAATTCCCTACAATTCTCAAGTTCACACCGAGAGCATCCGAGGTCATTTGCATGGTCAAATCAATAGCCGAAGTCAGGACTCAGTGGAAACCGCTTTTCGTAGAGACATTAGCTCGACGCTAATGTCTAAAGGAAACGCTGCCGTAACGTTAAGGCGAAACGCAGTCGCTACTGTCATCACGCGTTATGATGATGTCAGCAAGCCCGAAACTTGGGAATTGAGCCGAAAAACAGACTTGAAAACCCTATTTTTTGCTATAAATAAGATCTTTGGGTTAGAGTTTCCATCATCTTATTCTACGTAGACCTAGACGGCTCTGGAGGAGAAGACGAAGCTTTCGACGAGAGAGAAGATTTTCCTACTTTTCATTATGTGTTTTTGCATGATCATGTGTAGCTAAACCTTTAATTCAGTTTAGGGTTTCGTACATTGTGAACACGTTTTGAAATTTTCGTTCTTAATGCTATTTTATATTTTACTAGTTCTTGTGCTTATTTTTATGAATTAAATTGTTAGACTAAGTGGAAGCTGCAAAGCTTAGTCGAGCAACTAATTCTTACCGTTAATATCTACTGGAAACTTTGTCGTAAAGGTAGATAGTAACGCCTAAGCTAAATAATACCTTTGTCGGATTGTTTAGTTTAGGAAAGAAATAGAAGTCTAACACCTTTGTCGGGATACTTGGGTTATTACCTTTGTCGGAACAACCACACTTTAAAATATAAGATTGATCATTAGATATCTATGATAAACGTGTCACAATAGAAACCCTAAGCTGAATGTTTTCTCTGATTGTCTTCGTTAGTCTTTTCTCTCGCGCTTTTCAATAATCGCTCACAAAACCCCCCCTTTTTATTTGTTTTCAGTTACAGCTTCAACAACACCAGCTCCCTTAGGTTCGAGCCTGCTTGCCGCTACACTAGCGCATTGCAGGAGAATTATAAATTAATAAATTTGACGCGTCAGACGACGCGCGTCAAATTTTGGCGCCGTTTCCGGGGAGCTGCGATTCGGTGAAGTTGTTTCTTTTCTTTTTATTTTTAGTTAGTTTTTGTGCTTTGCTACTTGCTGCATAATGTCTCGTGGAGGTAGTCAAATTGGCGATGATAACAACAACAATAATGAGATCGACGAAGTTGGTGATGATGATATAGAGCTGTATCAGCCTACGATGAAGGAGCTGTCTGCCCCTAATTTTCAGAATATACCATGGTGCATCTATGAGGGGCCGGACATGCAGGAAATTGAGATCAAATACCGAAGTTTTTGAGTCGGCAAGGGAATCAGTCACCAGGCACCTGCAGGATTTCCACGGCATCTGCCAGACTCTCCGACCCTATGGAGCCACAGTGGAGAATTTTAAACTTAAAGCTTTTCACTTTTCTTTAACTGACATGGCTCGATCTTGGTTTCTGTCTCTTCCTTCAGGTAGCATCAGGACATGGAACCAGATGCAAAAGAAGTTTCTTGACAAATACTACCCAGCAGCTAAGGCAGGACAGGTTCGTAGACAGCTGCAGGACCTCAGGCAAGGGCCTAATGAGTCGATGTACGACTATCTAGAGAAATTTAATGCCCTGGCGCAGAGATGCTGCAACTTGGGACTTCCTGAGAAGATGCGAATCGAGTACTTGCTGGATGGGTTGAGAC
Organism: Rhodiola chrysanthemifolia; assembly: GCA_033675395.1. Classification (NCBI taxonomy): domain Eukaryota; kingdom Viridiplantae; phylum Streptophyta; class Magnoliopsida; order Saxifragales; family Crassulaceae; genus Rhodiola; species Rhodiola chrysanthemifolia. Next base: position 40,720,801 of record CM066204.1, read on the forward strand.
CATTCGACAGGATGCTGCTAGATGCCTCGGCTAGAGGGACCATCAAGAATCTGTCCCCAACTGGAGTGCGAAATTTGATAGCTGAGGTGGCTGAGAATGCTAGATTCAGAGAGGAGGCCAGCCGTTATGAGGACTTCAGCGGGACTAGAAACGTTGCGAAGGCTGAGACCCCATCAAATCAGATGACTGAGGAGATTAAACTGATGAGGGCGATGGTGCAGAAGCTCATGATGAATCAGATGGCCCAGGTGAAGCCTTGCGAGTTCTGTGGTGCACCAAATCATAAGACAGATGCCTGCCCTAGTTAAGGAGGATACTCAGGCCAATATCAATGCAGTGGGTGAATTCCAAAATTACAACAATCATGCACCCCAGCAGCCTCAACAGCAATACTACCGTCCGCCGTATCGTCAACAGCAAGGAGGCTACAATCATTATCAGCAGAGAGGGCAGGGCTACAATCAAGCAGGCCCTTGTAATCAGAGTAGCAGCAAGTCTCTGGAGGATATAGTGAAGGAGCTGGCAGCTAGCACCCAGCAGATAGCCATCACTGTGCAACAAAATCAGGTGAAGACCGATGGGACTTTAGCAGAGCTGTCTAAGCAGATGTCCAACTTAGCCCAGACTGTTTTCGAGCTAAAGAGAGATCCAGGGAAGCTGCCGTCGCAGACAGAGCCTAACCCGAGGGGAAATGTCAGCGCATTGGCAGTTACGGGTGAAGAACGAGTGGACAGCAGAGAAAAAGTGTCAGAGACAGAGAGGACCGCGGATGATGAACATATTGTCGGCATCCGCGGGCCGCTAAAATACACACCACCCGCGGTGACAAATTGTAAAGGACCCGCGACCTGTCCACTATCCGCAGACGCTGAACGTTTAATAAGCGCAGACGATGATCATTTTATTAGACCGCAGATGGAACACTTAAAGTGTTCTTCACCCGCGATCTTGTCTGAGGTGAATTTACAAATTGATCCTCCTTTACCGTTTTCTGTACAGGTAAGAGCTCCGGAAGAACACATGATCAAAAAGGATGAGCTAGGAGGCAGGCTGAAGGCAAGAGATGAGCGTAAAAAGCCAACGATGGAGCGCCCAATTGCAGCGAGTCATGTGGCACCGCCTGGAAAGTGTAAGGACCCAGGTGCCTTCACAGTCACATGCGGTATTGGTGAGACTCTAATACATCATTGCTTAATCGATTTGGGTGCTGCTGTTAATGCTATGCCTTATTCCTTATATTGCTCTTTGAGACTTGGTCCATTGAAACCGCCTAAGTTGTTAATAGAGTTAGGAGATAAGTCTCGTGTTCGTCCAATAGGTTTACTTTATGATCTAACACTCCGTGTAGGAGACCTCGTTGTTCCTGCAGACTTCTATGTTTTGCAGATGGGAGATGATAGAGATGATGATCCTCCGACACTTATCTTGGGACGGCCGTTCCTCTTCGCCACCAAAACCAAGATTGACATGGACACAGGCTTGTTGTCACTTGCGTTTGGTGGCAGGACATCAAATTTTTATATCTATGAGGATGGGGACCACCCGAGCACGAAGAAACCACCAGACATAGTGAACACATCGTACCTTGGTGCCCTACTTCCAGACCCACCAGATGAGACCGGTTGTGCAACTAGACCAGCAGCTATGATCAAAGTATCCTCGTAAACTCAGGAGGATGTGAAGGCAAACCCGCCTGATCGATGGAGAGCAGACACGAGAGCACCACTCGACGAGGGCTATGAGCAGAGTTCAGGAGTAGCTGAGGCGAAGTTTGACCTCACATGACCATGGGATCCTAACTTGTGATCCCTAATGAGGTATCGTCAAGCCAACGACGTAAAACAAAGGCGCTCGCAGGGAGGCAGCCCGGTAATCTTTTTGTTTTTTTCCATTTTTTAATTTCGTTTTATGTTTATTAGAGTCTTGAGTCATGTTTTTATACTGTCTTTGGGAAAGGAGAACGTTTTTATGCAGGAAACAGGTGACACCCCGAGAGGATCGCGGTCCATGCACACATTATCCGACGCGCCCGCAAGTCATTTTAAATGGCTAATGTGTTCTTCAGGCGCGGTGTAATCTCTTCATCAGGCGTGGTTGACCATTGACCAGCGTTGACCGACTCGTTTGACTAGAATTCTCATCTTCACACGACGAAACGAGGGGAGTACCTGTTCACTTTGATCTCTTCCTTTTCCTATATGTTTGTATGTCTTGCATTGTTGTGTCTTTGAATTTAAGTCGTACCGTGAGGACACAACGTTGTTCAAAAGCGTGGGATGGGAGAGTGAGTCTGTCTGTTGTGTCAGCATATTTATTTTTCTTGCACTTGCATAGTGTCAGCACGTTTCCTTTAAAAAAAATTGAAAGTATGAAATTTCTCTCTATTTCCTGGATATGCAGTATTGAATTTTGATGATGTGAAACAGATGATGCTGATTAGATGTGTTCCTCTCGTGAAATTTGAAGTGTGCTTTTACATGTGAACTTAACCCACTACGTATCCTTCTGAGTTGAGATAAACAAGGATGTGGAGTTGATAGAAATGTCCTAGAGAGACTTGACGAAGCATTCAAAGGACCGAATTTCGAGTTATATGGTTATGTTGATTTCTTGGAGGCTAGCACTTCGAGACTTATTGGTTCAGAGTTAGCTCCGTCACTGCAGCATTTATGTAGGTAGGCGGGACGGGAAAACAGACTGTCCTATCTCTAGTCCGAAGTAACCGGGAAGAAGATGAGTGACCCTCATCTTGACTCGCGTAAAAAAGGTCGAGGATGAGAAAGAGCGGGGAGGTATTTCCATATGCTTGCGGGCGATGATTGAACCTCCTTCAAAAGGAAAAAAAAAGAAAGGACAAGCAACTCACAATAAAGGAGCAAAGCTCAAGAAAAATCAGCCACGTTGTGAAGTTTCATACAAAAAGTGAAGTACATCATTCATACATCAAGAGCCAAAGGCAAAGAAAGTCACTACAAAAGCTGTCCAACAAGAAAAATTCAGGAAACCTTGAAGCTCGAATGAATCACGTGCAAGAAAAAGCAATGAAGTATAACCATATAGCTAGAGTTCGGGACAGCGAATGCAGATCATGGGTCTAAAGAGGACTATCTCCCATTCATCCGAATTGGTTTGAATTTCAGCTCGAAGGTAACATGTATCAAGTTAATTCTGTGTTGAGCATGATGATTTGAGTAGCGATTGAGTGATGCGTAGAAAAGCGAGTCTAGACTAGCAACTCATGTTCATGAAGCATTTATCCAGGACGTCGAAGAAATTGTGGTGTTATACTTGTTTTCCTTCTATGACTTAGTTCTTGTTCGGGACGAACAAGTTTAAGTGTGGGGTGGTTTGATGAGTCGTATTTATACGACTCGGCGAATCAACTAATCCTATTTATTTCGACACTTTTATATGCGAACAGTTACTCTTTAGTATGGTTTTGCATTCCAGGTGTTTCGGAAGCTCTAGGAGGAAACCCGCATAAAAGATAGCTTTTCAAGCCAAAAACATCACAATGGCAGATCAGACCTTTGGACGCTCGACGGAGCGCTGGGAATGGACCGCTGATCAAAAAAATATGAACTATATGCCTTTGCGTAGCAGACTCAATTCCCTACAGCTCTCTAGTTCACACCGAGAGCATCCGAGGTCATTTGGATGGTCAAATCAATAGCCGAAGTCAGGACTCAGTGGGGACCGCATTTCGTAGAGACATTAGCTCGACGCTAATGTCTAAAGGAAACGCTGCGGTAACGTTAAAACGAAACGCGGTCGCTACTGTCAGCACGCATTTTGATGACGTCAGCAAGCCCGAAACTTGGAAATTGAGCCCAAAAACAGACTTGGAAACCCTATTTTTTGCTATAAGTAAGATCTTTGGGTTAGGGTTTCCATCATCTTATTCTACGAAGACGTAGACGGCTCTGGAGGAGAAGAGGAAGTTTTCGACGAGAGAGAAGATTTTCCTATTTTTCATTATGTGTTTTTGCGTGATCATGTGTAGCTAAACCTTTAATTCGGTTTTGGGTTTCGTACATTGTCAACACGTTTTGAGATTTTCGTTCTTAATGCTATTTTATATTTTACTAGTTCTTGTGCTTATTTTTATAATTAAATTGTTAGACTAAGTGGAAGCTTTGTCGCAAAGCTTAGTCGAGCAACTAATTCCTACCGTTAACATCTACTGGAAACTTTGTCGTAAAGGTGGATAGTAACGCCTAAGCTAAATAATACCTTTGTCGGATTGTTTAGTTTAGGAAAGAACTAGAAGTCTAACACCTTTGTCGGGTTAGATTGTGGCGTATCACCTTTGTCGGGATACTTGGGTTGTTACCTTTGTCGGAACAACCACACTTTAAAATATAAGATTGATCATTAGATATCTATGATAAACGTGTCACAATAGAAACCCAAAGCTGAATGTTTTCTCTGATTGTCTTCGTTAGTCTTTTCTCTCGCGCTTTGCAATAATCGCTCACAAAAACCCCCCTTTTTATTTGTTTTCAGTTACAGCTTCAACAACACCAGCTCCCTTGGGTTCGACCCTGCTTGCCGCTACACTAGCGCATTGCAGGAGAATTATAAATTAATAAATTTGATGCGTCAGACGACGCGCGTCATTCGTCGACCAGTCCGTCACACCGCTAACTCCGTCACTATCGTTGTCGTTCCTCGACGTCCGTCACCTCGCCCTCAGTCGCATTCTCTCGCCTTTGTCGAACTCCAAGGTCGTCCCTCACTCTTCCGCAAATTCTGACCTCAACTTCACTCCGATTCAGCAGGTAGGGTTCTAAATTTCCATTAATCAAGCGTACAAAATAGGTTATGGATACTGAAACTGAATCGAGATTTGGTGTGGTGGTGCTTGATCGATTTAGGATTGGGATTTGGATGTTTGAAGGGTTGAGTGGAAATTTGAAGGGCTGTACTGCCCATTTTTGCTTTGTTATGCAATGCTACGAGTTGTTGGTGATTTTGATTGTGGTTTGCAGATGCACACCAGGTGTTTGATGATTTTTGGCAATTAAGAATTTTGTCAGCAGTTGACTTTAGATGTCTTGGAAGTGTGTTGCATGCTTGTTTTGTGTACAAATTGGATGTTGGAGGAAATAGCTAGAGGATTTAAGATTCATCCCTATAATGGAAAATTAACCTATTTTGTACGCTTGCTTAATTGTGTATAGTTTTCAAACTTGGACATTTTGTTTTTGTTGCTCTTTCATCCTTGAAAGATGTTAATAACTAGTTGATTAAAGTATGTTAATTTTATTGATGTTCTTTTGTTTAGGGTTAACATTTGCAATCTGCATCCTCTTCCCTTTGGTTGTTCTTCGCTTTGTCCAATTTTAAGGTATTTTGTGGTTATCATTCTTACTTAGTTTCCTATTAACATGGAGCTTTCAATTTATCTCTAAGTTGTTTTTGTTCTTTATAGCTCTAGTCCGTACTTGTTGCACACCCAGCATTTTATTCTTCTTCGCGAGCTTCTATTCTAAGGTAAACTACCCGATTAAACTAATTTACTACTTATGTTTCCATTCATATTTAGATATTTGATTTTTTTTCTTTAGTTTACTAATTTATTTGTTGTTTATAACTTTAGACCGGACGTTGCATTCATCCTTTGACTATTTTTTGCGAGAGATTCTTTTATAAGGTAAAATGCACTATGAAATTCATTTACAACTTTTTAATTGTTGGAGTGTGCTTGATAATGACAATCATATTTACTTACTTTATGTAGTCAATTTATAATGAATCGAGACTGGGTGTCCGGTGGTAGGTTAAGTGTACAGTACGAACAATTGATTATGGATTTTTGTGCGTTTGCATCTTCGTATGCGTCCAGAAACAACATTGAACGTGTTTATTGTCCATGTATGGGTTGCTGGAACAACAAAAAGGTCAAACCCAAGAAATTGCGGAAACACCTTTTGTTAAAGGGAATTGACCCACAGTATAAGGTTTGGTATATGCATGGCGAGGTTGAACCACAAAATGTTCAACCTCAGCCCGTAGAAAGTTTGTCGGTGGATAATGATGATTGGGAGGAGGACAATATAATTGACATGGTCAACAATGTTGCCGACGAGTTTGTTGCTAGACCTCAAGTTTTGGAGTCATTGAGGAATGATTCAGAATTACCATTATACGAAGGGTGCTCCAAATACACAAGGCTTTCTGCAACTTTGAAGATATTCAACTTGAAAGCAAAAAATGGATGGAGTGATGTAAGTTTCACTGAATTCTTAACTCTGGTGAAAGATATGCTTCCAGAGGATAACACCCTACCTAACCGTTGTTACGAGGCTAAAAAAGTTATGTGTCCCATGGGTATCGATTATGAGAAGACACATGCTTATCCTAATGATTGTATATTGTATCAGAATTCCTATAAAGATATGGTTGAATGTCCGGTGTGCAAGTCTCCCCGTTATAAGTTAAACAAAGAACCGAAAAATGGTTCCAAAGACACTCCTTCTAAAAACTATGGTATCTTCCACCGATCCCCAGGTTTCAGAGATTGTTTGCTAGCTCGGAAGATTCTGATAATATGCGTTGGCATGCTGAGAAACGCGTTATTGATATTGAAATTATATCCCCTGTTCAAGCAAGTGTTCTAGGTCGTGTTTCGACAGACCTTGAACTCTCTCCACAACAGTTCAATAAACAGATCAAACAGAACAGTAAAACAGGAGCACGCACAGGTTGATAACCCAGTTCGGCCAGGCCTACTTTGGGGGGTTTCCCACACCCGGAAAAGGGACAACAAATCTTTATTACGAGTTTAGGGTTTTCCACAGGGACTTACTCTTACACCATGTAATAGCCTCACCACTAACACTCCGTCTCTCAGATTTGCAACCAAGGTTCGTCGCAACTCCCCTTGATCCCCTTCGTCCAGACTCTCTGTCCGAACGTACTCGATCTTCTCCTGAAGCTCGGTCGCTTTCTCTCGAAAGCAGGTTGTTCTGTTTGTGCACTGAACGTGATTACCTCTGGTCAGTCTGAATGGCACGTATCAGACTGAGCTCACACCGATGTATTTCCAGTGGGGAAAGTACAATCGGCCGTCGCTTTCTTCTTCTCCAATCGATAGGATTTCTTCGTGTATGTATGATCTTGAAAGCAATGGAGAATGAGGGCGCCTCAACAATGTATTTATATGCTTCGGACGAAACCCTAAACTCCACAAGATAATCCCATCAAATATTCAGGAGATACTCCTAGATATTTGATGTATATCTTATCCAATCGGATGGAAGAATATACGAAGTCTCTTTGCCCAAGTAAGCTTTGCCGCCATCAATGAAGATATTCATTCGAATATCTATTGCTCGAAAAAGTCTCTTGACCGTCTTAACTTGGCGATATCTTCGCTGTCCAATATCTTCCGGAAAATATCCTTGCGTCTGCTCCACGCTGTACATGAGTGCTAGGATATGTTCGAACTCCCCCTGAACTCCTGCTCGAACTGTCTAACCATGTTTTGCCAAACACATGCCACTCAAGGGAACATCAATCTCCCCCTTGGCATTTTGGCAAAACCAAATCTACTAGATAACTAGATCTATCTAACTATCTAGACAGTCGACAACCTTGAGGGAACAGAAATTGTTACCACCTCAAAATACTCCCCCTTTTTGCCACAAACTGGCAAGGGGTCCGATCTAGTTCGAACAGCACTTCAAACTGTGCCAGAACAAGCACAAAAAAACTAAAGTTTTAAATGAAAACTGAGTTCAGAGAGTTTGAAGTCAGTGGACCTTTATGCAGACTCATCATCTGTGGCATCTTCAGAATCTGCATCATCAGATTCATCTTCACTTGGGTAGCTAAGGGCACGAGCAAGCTTATTGATGCGCCTGCGTTGCTCCTTGTCCGCAGCAATGATGGCATTAAGATCTCTGAGCAACTTGTTTCGCTCATCTCGGCCCATTCTGGCTCCCCCTCGACTGGACTCCGCCACATCTTTTCCTTTCTCCTTGAGATCGTTCACGTGACGCCCTTTAAACAACTTGTGGTCAACGATGAACTTGCTGGGTGCCTTAGAGAGTTGGTCAGGTGAGGCCTTCAAATCTGGAGCTTGATGGATGAACAGCTCGTATATCAGAGACGGGAAGCAAATCTGATGCAGAGATCTCGTTGAAGTGGCATGTTCAGCAATCTGTTTGAACATCACTCTGCCCAGGTTGAACTTCAACTTATTCCCTATCTGATAAAGCAGATGAGCCATGTCCTTGTTGACCGTTGAGCGATGAGTAGACGGCCTCCAGTTGAAAACAGCAATGAAAAACAGCATCGAATAGAACGTAGAAAGATCCGCTGTCTGCACAACTGACTCAGGCCTCCACTGAACAGAGCCTGCAGTGATGGTGCTCACTACCTTTTCAAAATCTGACTCCAATTCATCAACAGCTGGGTCGTCCATGGCAAAGAATACATTGATCAGCTCAGGATCAATCTTGATCCTTCTCCCTCTGACGTAGAAGACCCCATACTCAGATTCTCCAACAACCCCGAAGAGAGGGGGCAAGTTCGCCATGGCCTCACGTACCAACTGCTCATGGAAGGGTTTGCACCTGTCCAATGTCCAAAATAGGTCCGACTCCTTAAGCACATCAATTACTTCCTTTCCCTTGTACCGGGACTCCTCTAGTAACTTCTCAGGTATGATCTTTCTTTTCAGCACACAGTTCCATTTCAACGCAGCGTCTTTATTAACGAACCATACTCCTTTCTTGACCTTACCCACTGGGACAGTATCAGCTTCAGGAGATGGGACTTCACATCTTCCAGCATCCACTGAAATAGGGACAGGAGCTTCACGTTTTCTTTTCTTCGATGAATCAGCTCCCCCTGCCAAGTTGCCCTCCTTCGCAATCTCTTGGACTGTTCCCTTAGCAGTTTTTCCAAAAGTCACCATCTTCTTTCCCTTGTCCTTCTTTGGCCTTTTGAGAGAGATAAGTGGAGCAATATCTTGGTCATCATCTGACAGCGTACCCTCCTTTGAAACTGGCTTCGCAGTAACCTCACGAACTGATGCACCAACATCCTCCATGTAATCACGAAGAAGATCATCTTGAGTAACAGCTGGGACAAGCACAGTCTCCTCAGCAACAACTGGAACTGAAGTACCACCTGACTCCACTCCTGTCTGAGCACCAAAATCCTCTTTTTGTAGATTTTCAGCAAAATCATCAATATCTTTGAGCACACTGTCCAGATCTGTATTTTCTTCAGCACACTCGGATTCTTCCCCAATTGCATCTTTCAACCTATCACCCTTCACTGATGGATTAGCCTCCTTGGTCATAATCTCAACAGCCTTACAGGCTTGATTACCCACCGAAACTCCAAGTTTCGCCACAGATCCAACGATAGATGCTTCATCAATCGCCAACCCACTCTTTCTTGGGGAATCAAGAGCTTCCTCAACAGATATAGCAGAGAGCTTCCCTCTGATTGAACTGATCTTGGCCAGACATTGCCTTGCTGAAGCAACTCGTCGTGTCCCTGATGAGCCATATTTATATGACTCATCGAATCATTAAATCCCACCAATTCCAGCACTTTATTATGCGAACAGTTACTTCTTAGTGTTGTTTCGTGTTTCAGGTGATTTGGAAGCTCTAGGAGGAATCGCGCTTAAAAGACGGCATTTTCATGCCAGAAACATCGCAATTGAAGAACAGACCCAAAGGAGGGCCGTGAACAGTGTTTTTTCGGCTCGTGAACAGTAACTCCGGCGTGAACAGTACTCCGGCATGAACAGTACTCCGGCGTGAATATTGATTTCGGCCGAGTCCAGCCCAGCTCGTCCGGCCCAAAAGCAATGTGAAATTAGGGCAACATACAAGCTAGGGTTTTGGAACATTCTGGAAGGTTCAAGATGGCTTAATTGTCAAGCAAAGGAGTAGCTTGGAGATTAAGCAAGAAAGATATGGAAATATTGCCTAAATTATCTTTTGGATTATTTAGGCAATTCTAGGTCTTTCTCAACCTTATAAATAGAGGAGCTCACAAGACCAAATAACTCTCTCTCACACACATAACCGAGTCTCTCCTCTCTTGGCCGTGTGCCCTAGCTTGCGCCGCCCTCATTCCTCCGTGCTCCGCTCAGCACCGCCGGGCGCAGCCATACTCAGCCCTCACGGCCGGTCACTCATCCTTCTCGGCATTAGTGAAGTACAATCGTCCCTTTTATTATTTTTGCATTGTTCTCATGGCTATGTGTAACTAAACCCGTTATTCGGGCTAGGGTTTCGAATATTGTAACGAACGTTTTGAGATTCCGTACTTAAATATTTGTTCTTGCATTCTATTAGTTCTTGTGCAATTTATATCGGTTCGAATTGCTAGGTTAAGGGGAGATCCGAAAGGGTACATCTTAACCTAGTGATACTTGCCCTCTTTATCCTGCTTATTTGATACTGACCCGTTAGAATAAGTAGACGCACTAAACCTAATATAACCAGACCAGGAGTATTAGGTTTGCTAGAACTAAAAGTCTACAACCAGACCAGGAGTAGATTGTGGCGTAGTGATTTAACGGTCCTACCTTAGGTTATAACCTGACCAGGAGTAATCACACTTAAGAAAGCAAGATAAAATACTTAGAAATCAAGGATAAACCAAGTTACAATTAAGAAACCCTAGCCTGAATATTTCTCTCTGATTATTACACTCTCGTTTATTTCGCTATTTGCACTTGTTCCTTAAACTGTTTACTCTCACCCAATCGTTTACTTTTCTTTCTTACAGAACAAAGTAGTAACCATCTAGCTCCCTTGGGTTCGACCCTTGCTTACCGCTGTACTAACCCATAGCCAAGAGCAAGGAATTATAAATTTAGATTTGCAGGTACAACGACGGCCTGTCAAATTTTGGCGCCGTTGCCGGGGAGCTACGCACGGTGAATTTTGTTCTTTCCTTTTTCAGTTTTTTTTCCTTTATTCTCTGTTATTTCAAATTTCCTAGTTTGTTTTATTTGTTTTTTTTTCGATTTCCTTGTTTTTCGATTTCCGTTTATTTCGATTTCTAGCTTTTAAAGGGTTCTGTCACCAAGACTTACGAGTCTAAGGAGATTGGGTTTTAAGTGAGACCACTGTGACTCCTCCAATCTCCTGGGGATCCTTTATTTCTAGTCTGTGCTTGCTATTCTGTGCTTTGCTAGTTTGTGCTTTGCTACTCTTGTGCCATGTCTCACGCAGGTAGTAGAGTTGGCGACAATAGCCCACCATTCCAACCTCAACCATACCAGCAATACCCCCAGTACCAGCCCCAACCATATCAGCAGTACCCACCACCCCACCAGCCCCAACCATATCAGCAGTACCCACCACCCCAATATCAACAATATCCGCAACCGCCTTATCATCAGTATCCACAACAGTATCCACCACTACAATACCTTCCACACCAGCCATACCCACCACCTCCGCCGACCTTTCGATTTGATGTCCGCGAGAAGCTTCGTACCTTTGAGCAATTCAGGGGCGAACCATTCTATGAGTACTATGCGCGCTTCGAAGGCCTTCGAGAAAGCTGCCCACACCATGGATTCCCAGATTTATTTCTTATGCAGAGGTTTCTTTAAGGGATGATGCCACGTACGCGTAATATGCTCGATGCTGCAGCAGGTGGTTCGGTAATGAATGTAGGCATGTATGATCTCTGGAACCTGATATATGATGTGGCAGAAAGATCAAGACAAAGACATGCTCAAATGCACAAAATGGATGATAAGGCGCATACAGTAGAAGCTGATTCAGTGCAGACCGTGCCCGACATCACATGCGACACCTCCGTCACACTCTTGCCCACAACAGTGCCCAACCCGAGAGGAGACATCAGCACACCGGCAGTAGAGGATGAGGACCCATGGTTGATTAAAGAAGATCTCAATTCAGACTACCCCGGGTATTTGGAAGAAGACGGCCCGCTGGCACCCGAAGAAGAGCTGAACGAAGATTCCACCTCAGTACAGAACGCGGACGCCTCAACAATTACTGCACGGACGCCTGAAGAATTACCACAAATTCAGAAGACGTCCGCGGACGATATTCAGGAGACCTCCGCGGTCTGCACTGGTGCAGTTGAAGAAACTCTAATTTCTAACAATCCTCTATCATTCCCAATACAGGTGATTTCTCCTAAGGACCACACGATCGACAAGGATGAGCTTGAAGGCAAATTAGAGACGAAGCATGAGCCAGAGAAGCCAACAATGGAGTACTCACTCGTTACAGTTCAAGAAGAGCCGCCTGAAAAGTGTAAGACCCCAGGTGCCTTGACAATCACCCGTAATGTTGGTAAATCTCTCATACACCACTGCTTAATCGATTTGGGTGCTTATATTAATGTCATGCCATACTCTTTATCTTGCTCTTTGACTTTGGGACCATTGAAACTTCCTAAACTCTTGGTAGAATTAGGAAGTACATCACATGTTCGCCCTGTTGGTATACTTGAGGATCTAACGCACCATGTTGGAGAACTTGTTGTTCCTGTAGACTCCTATGTTTTGCAGATAAGAGATGGCAGAAATAATGACCCTCGAGCACTTATTCTTGGACGACCGTTCATCTGTGCCAAAAAGAGGAAGATTGATATGGGAACATGCTTGATGTCTCTTGAAGACAAGAAACTGAACTTCCATGCCGACCGCTAATACATGAAGAAACGAGCGAGGCTTGGCACGTTTGAGTGGAAACCCGGATGGAGAGACACGAGAGCATCGCTGGATAAGGGCTATGAGCATCACAGAGGAGTAGCAAAATTTGACCTCACACGTCCCTGGGATCCTAACTTGTGATCCCTAAAGAGGTACCGTCGAGCCAACGACGTAAAACAAAGGCGCTCGCAGGGAGGCAGCCCTGCACTTTTCATTTTCTCACGTTATTTACTATTTATGTTTGTCTGAGTCTTGAGTCTTTTTATCACATTGTACTTGGGAAAGGAGATGATTTGCATGCAGGGAACAGAAGCGAACGTATCCAAGATATTGCATAAGACTGCATCCAACGTGAGTAGTTCACACCTTGAATAAATTGTGTCAAGAAACATGAGCGTTTAAAGATTCTGTCACAAAGACTTACGAGTCTAAGGAGGTTGGGTTTTAAGTGAGACCATTGTGACTCCTCCAACCTTCTGGGAATCCTTTATTCGTCTTAATGTCATTGACACAGACCTTTCATTTGGTGACGAACTCACGTTGCGATGCAAGCTTCGATGGTGCTCTCTTCGAGGACTCATAGGAGAATACTCAGTTATTTCTGATCGTCACGCACGCACGAGGGAAGTGCCTGTCCAACGTTACTCTCTTCTTATTTCCCTTATATTTATTGCATGCATTGTGAGTCTAGATTTGAGTCGTGCCGTGAGGACACGGCTTATTTCAAAAGTGTGGGGTGGGAGAGTCAGTCATTGAGTCAGCACATCTATTTTACTGCACCCTGCACAGAGTCAGCACGTTTCCCATGATTTTTAAAATTTTTGTACATGATACTTCACTATTTCCTAGACTTGCAGTATTGGATAATGATATGGTGAAATAGATAGAGCCGATTACATGCATGTCTTTGGTGAAAATTGATTTGTGCGACTAACATGTGATCTTAAAATCTTTGCGTGCCTTTGTTAGTTGAGATAAACAGGGATGTGGAGTTGATAGAAATGCCCTAGGGAGACTAGACAGATCATTCAAAGACCGAACTCAGGATATATGGTTATGTAGAGCTTGTGGAGGCTAGCACTTCGAGGCAACATCGTACGAGTCTGCTCCGCCACTGCGTCACCTTTGCGGTTGGTTGGGACGGGAATACTTCACACCGTCCAAACTCTAGTCCAAGTAGCCGGGAAAATAGACAAGCGACCCTTGGCTTGACCCAAGCCAAAGGACGTTAATGAGTGAGAGCAAGTAGGTTCGAGCAAGTCACAATCCGCACCACAAAGCAACAAACCCATCATCATTGTGATAGCTTACACCGAAATCAAGTGTAGAGCGCCTTTGAAGCACCAAAACCGAAATCATCTATAGCTGGCCGAAAAGCACTCAACACTTTGAAGCTCGAATCAATCACGTGCAAGAAAAAGCAGCAAAGCATAACCATATAGCAGCGAGTTCGAGTCAGAGAATGCGGTTCATGGGTCTAAAAAGGGCTATCTCCCGATACATCCGAATTGATTTGCATCTCGGCCCAAAGGTAACACGTATCATTAACCCGTGTTTTCGCACAAGTTTAATTAGTAACGAGCATGCATAGAAGGCGGGATCTAGAGTAACCGAGTCATGACCATGTAGCACGTCTAGGATGCTGAGGCATTGTGGTGTTTGCAGTTTTTCGTTCCTCTTATGACCTAGTTCTTGTTCGGGACGAACAAGTTTAAGTGTGGGGTGGTTTGATGAGCCGTATTTATATGACTCATCGAATCATTAAATCCCACCAATTCCAGCACTTTATTATGCGAACAGTTACTTCTTAGTGTTGTTTCGTGTTTCAGGTGATTTGGAAGCTCTAGGAGGAATCGCGCTTAAAAGACGGCATTTTCATGCCAGAAACATCGCAATTGAAGAACAGACCCAGAGGGCCGTGAACAGTGTTTTTTTCGGCTCGTGAACAGTAACTCCGGCGTGAACAGTACTCCGACATGAACAGTCTCCGGCGTGAACAGTACTCCGGCATGAATAGTGATTTCGGCCGAGTCCAGCCCAGCTCGTCCGGCCCAAAAGCAATGTGAAATTAGGGCAACATACAAGCTAGGGTTTTGGAACATTCTGGAAGGTTCAAGATGGCTTAATTGTCAAGCAAAGGAGTAGCTTGGAGATTAAGCAAGAAAGATATGGAAATATTGCCTAAATTATCTTTTGGATTATTTAGGCAATTCTAGGTCTTTCTCAACCTTATAAATAGAGGAGCTCACAAGACCAAATAACTCTCTCTCACACACATAACCGAGTCTCTCCTCTCTTGGCCGTGTGCCCTAGCTTGCGCCGCCCTCATTCCTCCGTGCTCCGCTCAGCACCGCCGTGCGCAGCCATACTCAGCCCTCACGACCGGTCACTCATCCTTCTCGGCATTAGTGAAGTACAATCGTCCCTTTTATTATTTTTGCATTGTTCTCATGGCTATGTGTAACTAAACCCGTTATTCGGGCTAGGGTTTTGAATATTGTAACGAACGTTTTGAGATTCCGTACTTAAATATTTGTTGTTGCATTCTTTTAGTTCTTGTGCAATTTATATCGGTTCGAATTGCTAGGTTAAGGGGAGATCCGAAAGGGTACATCTTAACCTAGTGATACTTGCCCTCTTTATCCTGCTTATTTGATACTGACCCGTTAGAATAAGTGGACGCACTAAACCTAATATAACCAGACCAGGAGTATTATGTTTGCTAGAACTAAAAGTCTACAACCAGACCAGGAGTAGATTGTGGCGTAGTGATTTAACGGTCCTACCTTAGGTTATAACCTGACCAGGAGTAATCACACTTAAGAAAGCAAGATAAAATACTTAGAAATCAAGGATAAACCAAGTTACAATTAAGAAACCCTAGCCTGAATATTTCTCTCTGATTATTACACTCTCGTTTATTTCGCTATTTGCACTTGTCCCTTAAACTGTTTACTCTCACCCAATCGTTTACTTTTCTTTCTTACAGAACAAAGTAGTAACCATCTAGCTCCCTTGGGTTCGACCCTTGCTTACCGCTGTACTAACCCATAGCCAAGAGCAAGGAATTATAAATTTAGATTTGCAGGTACAACGACGGCCTGTCAGTCCCCTTCTTTCTTTGAACGCCTCCCGGACGAATGTACCCGGAAGCTTGGATTTTTGCCCTCCAAACTCCTGAACTACCAGTGCCTTTTGTCACCGGAAAACTGGGCTCTCCTTCTTTAATAGATTCAGTCCCGTCTTCACCAATACCACCAAAAGCAGCCCTACTGGCAGCAGACTTCACCGCCTCCCCAATACTCACATTCACAACTTCTTTCAACACAATACTTGCAGAAGTTGAAGGTATAGATGAAATTACCTCCGATTGGAGACAAGCTTGAGTTGAACTAGCGACGATAGAGTCCACCGCGGTCGTCTGAAGCTCCTCACTGGCAGTTCCTTCGCCAATCTTCTTGGTATCGGCCAAGACTTTAGAAACAGGGAGAAAAGGTGCCCCCTTTTTCTCCTTCGGAGCTTTCGACTTTGGAATTTTAGGTTTTGCCGCCATTGCCTTGGAAGACTGCATGTTCTCCTGCTTCTTCTCAGCGGATTTGATGCCTGATTTCGCTGTCTTTCTGGTATTCACCATCGTCGATTGTGGAGAGGGCAGTCGAGAGAGTGTTCGCCGTTCTAGGGTTTGAGACAGGAGAGAAGATACGCTAAGCAGTTGTGACTTGAAAGTAAAAATCTTTTCTGCCTCTTCAACTTCCCAAAAAGGGCCAAGACGCTTTCCAAATAAAAACGGCGTAAATCAAATCTTTCAGAATAAATATTTGACTTTTAAGAATTGTGCCAACTGTTCCAGCTCTCTTTCTTAGGTGGTCAGTCCAACTGATGTAGCTGGGGATTCGCCTTTGACTGACCACTGCCTGGAACACTTAGTTCATGAAACCACGCAGACCCAAGGAGGATCTGGGTGTTCCAAACTGTGGAATCTCATTCAATTCCTCATCCAGTGGAATGGCATTCATTCGTGGGAACAGTTCGAACTCCGTCTTCAACTGAGTTATCTTCTGTTCGAACTGTGTCTGTAACTGTGACACCCTTTGATCCAGCAGTCTCCTGGTACTCTTGCCAACATGGATTTGTGCGGTTCGCCTATCTGACCTTGTGAGCAGGGTCTTATTCACTCCCCCTCGCATAACTCGATGTATGGTTTGAACATAGTCAAGAGTACACCGTGGCTTGTCAAGACTTTTGACTCCCATTCTGATGGTGTAACAGTTATTTGCCATCCTTTTGCCTTTCATCACAGAATCACCATTCTCGTCTAGAACCAACCATGAGTCACGAGAGAATGACACATAGTGTCCATTGTCGCACAGTTGACTGATGCTAATGAGATTCATAGTCAGACCTTCAACCAGAAGGGTGTCTTCGAGAGCAGGGAGATCCGGAACCTTCAATGTCCCACAGCCGATCACCTGACTCTTCCTACCATCCGCGAAGGTGACAAACCGCATCTGTTCAACAGGTCTAATATGAGAGAGATATTCAGAGTTACCTGTCATGTGGGCAGAGCATCCGCTGTCAAAGTACCAACTATTTTGCACTGTATCTCTCGAGGAGCAACAGGCCACCATGCATACTGTCTGTTGTTCCTTTGGTACCCATACCTGTTTCTTTCGAGGCTTGATCTGTTGTTGATGCCCTCGACGTTCAGTGAGTAACAGCCGACACTTGGATCTGATGTGTCCATCCTGAAAGCAGTACCAACATGTGCGCAAATCTTTCTTTTGATTGGAGGTGGAACTGGGGTGAGCTTTGCCAGTCCTGTCTTTGGCTTTGTCTTGGGACAGATCCACTTTCTGTCTAGGGTGCTTTCTCACCTTCTGTTCAGGCATATGTTCCGACACTGGTTTTGTTTTAACAAACGTTGTACCTTTTGAACTGCCTTCTCCTGTGAACCCCAATCCTCTATGTCCAGACTCCATTCTCTGAGATCTGAGAATATCATTTAAGTCTTTAGTGCCAGAGTTGAGCATTCTTACCGACTGTTTGAGGTGATTGAGTTCCTCCTTGGTAGTTGAGTGCTCCATTCTTTCAGATTCTAGCTGAAGTTCCAGCAGTTCTACCATTCTTAACTGGAACACCTCTTTGCGCTTCAGATCTGATATGGTTTTTCTTAAACCCACCATGCCTACAGGATGAGTGTCACGGTCCTTCTCCATTTCAACTTTCAGTGAGGAGACAGTACCTAAGAGCTCTGTTTTCTGAGCAAGGAGACACAGCCTTTCCTGTTTCATCTCAGCTAGTCGAGTATTCAGTGAGTCTACCGTGCCTTCAAGCTCAACCTTCTGTGTAAGCAATATCTCAACCTCCTGCCAGACCTTGTCCTTATCCATGGTGACGCTTGCAACTGTGTTATTCAGCTTTTTGTTAATCCTGATCAGAAGCAGCCACTTCTCATACAGATCCTTATATGTCTCACCCAGAGCCTCCTGCGTGAGTTCTTCACCATCACTGTCTGAGACATCTTCAGCCGGGAGTTCCAACAGAGGTAGAACAGGTTTATTGGTGCTACCGTATCCATCCAGAGTTGAAGTAAAGGCCACAAAGTTGGTGGTTGCACCTCCTTTATCTTCGTCTGACTCACTATCGCTGAAGCTCGCGACCATTGCCTTCTTTTTCATGAGTGTATTCGCACATTGTGAAGCAATATGACCGAAACCTCTGCATTCATGACACTGAATTTCTTCCTTTCTTTTGTCAGAGGAGTCTTACCTTGAGTCACTGGACCTTGATCTGTCGGATTTCCAGTTTCGGAAACCAGTTGATGAAGACTGACCTTGTTCTGGACCACGTCTATTTATCTTGCGCACCATTCTGCCGAAGTTTTGAGCCATCATGGCCAGTTGCTCAGTGGTGCACCCAGCCTCCACTTTGTCTTCAGACAGTTCTGCTTTCAGGGCGATTACCTTCATATCTCCGGTTTGGAAATCACGGTTAATCTCGTAAGTTCTGAGGGACCCCATCAGCTCGTCCAGTTTCAGTTTGGAGATGTCGTGCATTTCCTCAATAGTCGTGACTTTCATAGCAAATCTCGGAGGAAGTGATCTCAAGAATTTACAAGCCATCCTCTCTTCCTCAATCGGCTTTCCTAGAGCAGCAGCCTCGTTGGACAGTTCCAGAACTCTAGTGTTGTACTCAGAGATAGTTTCACTCTCGTTCATCTTCATCTCTTCAAACTTAGTAGTGACAATCTGCATTCTCGAGTTGCGAACTTTGTCCGTGCCTTCATATGCCGTTTGGAGAATATCCCAAGCATCCTTCGCTACTTCACAGTTAATGATCAACTTCATGACGTTCTCATCTACTGCCGAGAAGATTGCGTTCATCGCCTTTGAGTTCCCATGGATGCCTTGTTCTCTTCTTCACTCCACAAGGTTTCTGGTTTCAGTATTGGTTCTCCAGTGAGATTGTTCATCATAGGTTCAGTCCAACCTCTCTGAACAGTCATCCATGCTTTCTCGTCAAGGGATTTCAGAAAGGATCGCATCATAGGTTTCCAGATGGCATAGTTCGATCCTTCAAGCAACGGAGGTCTGGTGATGCTTTGTCCTTCTTTCAGAGGCATCTTGAACAGTTCAGGATCCCACTCAGTGTGTCGAGTGTTTGCTCTGATACCAATTGAAATTATATCCCCTGTTCAAGCAAGTGTTCTAGGTCATGTTTCGACAGACCTTGAACTCTCTCCACAACAGTTCAATAAACAGATCAAACAGAACAGTAAAACAGGAGCACGCACAGGTTGATAACCCAGTTCGGCCAGGCCTACTCTGGGGGGTTTCCCACACCCGGAAAAGGGACAACAAATCTTTATTACGAGTTTAGGGTTTTCCACAGGGACTTACTCTTACACCATGTAATAGCCTCACCACTAACACTCCGTCTCTCAGATTTGCAACCAAGGTTCGTCGCAACTCCCCTTGATCCCCTTCGTCCACACTCTCTTTCCGAACGTACTCGATCTTCGCCTGAAGCTCGGTCGCTTTCTCTCGAAAGCAGGTTGTTCTGTTTGTGCACTGAACGTGATTACCTCTGGTCAGTCTGAATGGCACGTATCAGACTGAGCTCACACCGATGTATTTCCAGTGGGGAAAGTACAATCGGCCGTCGCTTTCTTCTTCTCCAATCGATAGGATTTCTTCGTGTATGTATGATCTTGAAAGCGATGGAGAACGAGGGCGCCTCAGCAATGTATTTATATGCTTCGGACGAAACCCTAAACTCCACAAGATAATCCCATCAAATATTCAGGAGATACTCCTAGATATTTGATGTATATCTTATCCAATCGGATGGAAGAATATACGAAGTCTCTTTGCCCAAGTAAGCTTTGCCGCCATCAATGAAGATATTCATTCGAATATCTATTGCTCGAAAAAGTCTCTTGACCGTCTTAACTTGGCGATATCTTCGCTGTCCAATATCTTCCGGAAAATATCCTTGCATCTGCTCCACGCTGTACATGAGTGCTAGGATATGTTCGAACTCCCCCTGAACTCCTGCTCGAACTGTCTAACCACGTTTTGCCAAACACATGCCACTCAAGGGAACATCAGATATGAAAATGCGTCATCCTGCTGATTCACTACAATGGGTGACAGATGCTTGTCGTCAGAGCAAATGTATAAATAAATTTATAGTCCGCTACTCGCGACTTCACTACTGGGTAGCAAGTGGTAAGTAGGGGTCGAACCCAAAGGAATTAGGGGGATAGTTGTTCTTTGAGGTGATTTGTACAGCAAGGGAGCGTGTTTTAGGTTGGTTGAGGTTTTAGAGCTAGTAACTACGTGACTTTTTGGTTGGTTTTGGGTTTTTTGTGCGAAAAGTAAATGACTGAAAATAAAAGTAGGAGACTTACAGCGGGTGATGCGTGATTGGCAAGTCCTCCGGAAGGTGAGCAGTTGATTTCGGCAGTTATACTAAGAAAGTAAGTGCAGGAGTTGTTTGATTTCAAGGAAAACATTCGATTTCGGGGGCCTTGTATCATAGCCTGTTTATCATTGACCTTTAGTGATCCTTCTAAGTATTCAAACGTGCATCAAGGCCATTCCAAGCACTCAATTTGCCACACTGTCTAGTCTTTTGCAAAAGTGTTCGAAAGAGTATCAAGGCCATTCCAAGCACTCGATTTGCACACACTGTCTAGACTTTTGCAAAAAACGTAGAGCCCTTGTTCTACTTAGACTAATACCCCATTCCAAGGTATATTAGCCTGTGTGCATCCATTTGATCAGTCATTCCCGAGCAATCAAATGGTGTTTTAGAGAGGTCAAACTCCTCAGATAAGCTTTGCCATTCCAAGCATCCACTCAACCTTGGAAGTTCTGGCCTAATATATGGCACATAGAACAAGTTTTGAATACAGAGAAAAAACACTAAAGCAAAGTCTAAAACATTTTATGATACAAGTACACCCCTTCAACCGAATGAAGAGTTTAGCTACGAATATCCATAGAGGTGGATACCATAGCTAAATACTCGGGGGTTTTTGAAAGACAGTAAGTAAGGGGAATACTCAAGAACCAACAGGAGTATTCCCAATTCCTACTTGAATACTCAAGAACCAACAGGAGTATTCTCTAAAATTGTTATAATACTCAAGAACCAACAAGAGTATTATTTCAAAACCAAACTTACAAATTGCCAAACTTAGAGAGATAAGTGATTTATGATTTTTGGGATGCATTACAAATGAGATGGGGGGCTTGTATTTATAGCCAAAGGAGAGGGGAATGGAGGGTGAGGATGAGAGCACATGGCTCTCATCCATGGTGAGCTCCATGGAGGTCATAGCCGCCGGTTGTGGGTGAAGAAGGGAGGAGAGCTTCCTCCTTTGGCCACCTCCTCCAAAAGCCGCCGGTCACCATGGGCAAATGTGGAGTTTTGTGACGTTTTTGCGACGTTTTCACAAAACTATCGGTGTATTTCAGCCCGGGATTGACTTTGATTGCTCTTCACTTTGATTTGTTTTGAATGATTCCATGTCAGGATCTTTAGATTTCTTCAGTCAGCGTCTGATCGTGACCTTGGAATGACTCGTAACATCTTTTCTGCGTAAAATCCTCTCCTTAGCGTGTATTCTCTCTAAGCTCCAAAATACCCTGTAGATAAATATCGGAACTAACAAGCAAAAGTTAAATAGACAAACAGTCTAATTTAGTGGGTTTAACTGTGTTTTTGATTCGTATAATTATGGTCCATCAATGGGCAAAAGTAGACAACACATTCCCGACATTTGGAGCAGAGTGTAGAAATTTACGCCTTGGCCTTTCTGCTGATGGGGTGAATCCACATGGAAACCTCAGTACTCAGCATAGTACATGGCCTGTGATATTGGTTATCTACAATGTTCCTCCCAGGTTAACCATGAAGCGTAAGTATATGATGCTTTCTATGTTGATATCGGGTCCTCGACAGCCCGGAAATGATATTGATGTATACTTAGCTCCTTTGATGGATGATATGAAGCTTTTATGGAACGAAGGGGTACGGACGTTTGACGCATCAAGACAGGAATATTTTAATATGCGTGCCATGCTAATGTGTACCATCAATGACTTCCCAGCTTATGGCAACTTATCCGGGTACAGTATTAAAGGGTACAAAGCTTGTCCAATTTGCGGAGAAGAGACACATGCACTCCATCTAAAGAATTGTCGAAAAATGGTTTACATGGGACATCGACGTTTCTTATCGACACATCATCCTTACAGGCGGAAAAAAACTGCATTGAATTGTGAGACTGAACGTGGAATAGAACCTCGACCGGCTTCGGGAGATGAAATACTTCAAAAAATTCAAAATATTACAAATCGATTTGGGAAGCCCAATGCACGCATTGAAGGTACTTGATGAGCCGTATTTATACGACTCATGGAGTCAACAAATCCCATCATTTCCGACACTTTATTATGCGAACAAGTTAATTTTGGTGTTGTTTTGCATTTCAGGTGCTTTGGAAGATCTAGGAGGAAACACGCTTAAAAGATGGCTTTCTGAGCTAAAAACATCACAAGGAGTCGAGCTGACCAATACTAAACTCAAGTTGCTCGGGCAAACGAGCTGATCTGACGAATCCACTTCGAGCAAAGTGATCAAAATAGCAAATAAGGTGGACAATGTCGAAGAACCAAGGAAAACGCCCGAGCAGATTGGCAGTTGGCTCAATTCCAAAGGTCTCGCGCGCGCTGTTAGGCACCGAAATCAAGTTGCTCGACCAGACGGACTCCGATGACAAATCTGACTCGACCAAGTTGCTCAAAATGGACAACAAGTTGGACAATGTCACCAACTCAAGGAGAACGCACGGGTGGAATGGCCCATGAGCAGCCGAGCAGGTTCCAGGCCGCGCCGAAGGCCCTGTCGAGCAGACTAGCGCTGAATCCGAGTTGCTCGACCAGATGAACGACTCTTGCAAATCTGGCTCAACCAAAGTGATCGAAATGCCAAATGACTAGGACGATACCACTAGCCAAGCAAAACGCACGAGCGGGATTGGCCGAGATAAGCAAAACGGCGTTGGAATATCAAAAGGCCCCGCGCGCTGGGCCAAGTCGGTGGGCTCAAGTGGGGCGGTTCAAGCTTACTTGCTCACCAAGCAAAAACGATTATGGGTCAGGCCCAAATAGAAGCTTCGAAACCCTAGGACTTGTCCTATAAATAAGACCTCTTGGTCTAGGGTTTCAAGCATCCAAAAATTCGAGATCCACATTCATCCCACCAGAGCCGATTCGAGTATCCATCATTCATCCAGCGATCATCCATCACCGAGCGGCTACTTCGGCATAGAGAAGAATTTCCACTTTTATCATGTCTTTTATTTCCAGCATGTGTAGCTAAACCGCTCGTTCGGGCTAGGGCTAATTTATTGTGACGAATGTTTTGAGATTCCATGCTTAATATTATTCTTGCATTCTACTAGTTCTTGTGCACATTAATTTCGGTTTGAGTTGCAAGGTTAAGTGGAGACCCGAAACGGTAAAGCTTAAGCTGGGCAATTCATACCCTCTATTTACTGCTTATTTGATACTGACCCGTTAGAATAAGTAGTCGCACTAAACCTAATATAACCTGACCAGGAGTAATAGGTTGCTAGAACTAGAATTCTATAACCTGACCAGGAGTAGATTGTGGCGTAGTGACTTGAAACGGTCCTACCTTAGGTTATAACCTGACCCGGAGTAACCACACTTAAGGACGCAGAATTAGATACTTAGAAATCAAGGACAAACCAAGTCACAATTAGAACCCCTAGCCTGAATATTCTTCTCCGATTGACATCTTTCGTTTACTTCCTATTTGCACTTGTTTCCTCAAAACCCAATTGTTTCCTTTTTACAGATCAACAAGTAACCATCTAGCTCCCTAGGGTTCGACCCTTGCTTGCCGCTGTACTAACCCATAGCCAAGAGTAAAGAACTATAAATACAAATTTGCAGGTACTGACGACGCCTGCCAAATTTTGGCGCCGTTGCCGAGGAGCTACGCACGGTGAAATTGTGCTTTTCTGTTTTCTGTTTTTGTGTTTTTTTGGTTTTGCAGCGAAACAGTAGGATTCGAGTTCCAGGTGTCGGGTTTCAGCCCATAACACCTTGTTCTGAGCAGAACGACGAGGAGATCACAAATCACCAGCTTCGCTCGTGACATACGGTGTTTTTAGGCCATCCGGAGTCGTTTACTATTTTATTTCGAATTTTTTGTGTTTTTAGAAATTTTCTATTTTTGGAAATTTTCTGTTTTTGGAAATTTTCTGTTCTGTCACCATGTCTCACACAGGTAGCCGAGTTGGCGACAATATCCACAACGAAGAAGTCGAACAGGTCGTTCGAGACATGGAAGGGGCACTTCCACCACATGACGAGCAGGGCCCGATGGGCCAGAACGGAGAAATCAGGGGGGCTGCCCCAAGACAATACCAACCGGTCCAGCCATTCCAACAACAGCCACCACCACTCCAACAATACCCGATGCTTCCACCACACCAGCACCCGATCCAACAGCAGGTTCCACCGGTCCAACTGAGACGACAACCACCGGTCGCGCTACGACAGCATGTCAGACAACCACGACAGCCGATCTTCGACAATGAGGATTATGAGGAGCACGACGATCAGGAGCCCACCATGGGAGAGCTGTCAGCCCCCAACTTCCGCAACCAGTCTTGGTGCATATACGAAGGGCCAGACCTAGAAGCAATAGCCATCAACACGGCGGTCGTGCACCACCTACCCAAGTTCTCATGAACCAAAGGAGAGTCGGCCACAACTCATCTGTAGCGCTATCATGGGATATGCCAGAACCTCAGGCCATACGGAGTCGAAGTCGAGGACTTCAAGTTAAAAGCTTTCTATTTTTCACTTATAGACTCTGCTAACGACTGGTTTCTATCCTTGCCTGCAGGCAGCATCCATACATGGGATCAGATGCAGAAGAAATTCCTCAACAAGTACTATCCCGCAGGCCGAGCCATGCAAGTCAGAAGGCAGCTGTAAGAACTCCGACAAGGGCCCAACGAGACGATGTACGAGTATGTGGAGAAGTTCAACGCCTTAGAACAGAGCTGCTGCAACCTCGGGCTCCCTGAGAAGCTGATAGTGGAGTACATGCTCTATGGACTGAGGAGACTCGACCGAAAACTACTAGATGCCTCTGCTGGAGGCACCATTATGAACCTGTCCCCAGCTGGAGTACGGAGGAAGATCATGGAGGTGGCCGAGAATGCTAGGTTCCAAGATGAGTCAAACAAAAAGGAAGAGTTCAGCCGGTCCAGGAACGTCTCAAAGGCCGACGCTCCATCAAGCTCAATGGCCGAAGAGATCAAGCAACTCAAAGAGATGATGCAGCAGGTCATCAGAAGGTAGCCGGTCCAGGTTAAGCCGTGGGTTTTTGTGCCGCCACAGATCACAAAACAGACGAGAGCCCAACTATAGTGGAGGACGACCAGGCCGAGATCAACGCGGTAGGCGACTACCAAAGCTATGGCAACCGGACCGAGCCAGTCCGACAGTATGGCGCAACCGCGACCAGGCAAGGGGCGAACGGGTAGCACTGGCGGAACGACAACCAGAATAATCACTTCCAGAGAGAGCCAGCACAGCCGACCGCACCCCAGCAGGCCCAGCAGTACTACAGGCCCCCATATCGCCAGCAACAAGGGCAGAACGGGCAGGGCCAGTATCAACAGAGGCAGGACCGCAATCAGTCGGGCCCGAACCAACACAGCTCGAGCAAATCCTTGGAGGATATAGTGAAGGACCTGGCCACCTCAGTACACCAGTTCTAGGCCAAAACTGACGGGGCAATTGCCGACTTGTCCAAACAGATGTCCCAGATCGCCACGACATTCTCCGAGCTCAGGAACGACCCATGGCGACTCCCCTCACAAACTATTCAGAATCCAAGGTGGAACGTCAACGCAGTAACACTCAGGAGTAGGAGAGGAGCACCATCAGTACCCAGGCCATCCGAAGGTAGCAGCCCGCCAGCAGCCGAAGAAGAAACAACCGGGCCGGGCCCTCTTGAATCCAGCGGCCAGGGCACTCTCGGACAGGACCCGGTTCACGTAACCGAAAATTCTAATGCCCGAGCTCCTTTACCTTTCCTTGTGCAGGTTCGAGTTCCCAAGCAGTACATAATGGACAAAGAAGTATGGGAGCTATTCAGCAAAGTGGAAATCAACATCCCACTCCTTGAGGCCATCAAACAGATACCGAGGTACTCGAAGTTCTTGAAGGAACTCTGCACCAATCGGAGACGAGGTACTCAGCCCGACCAGGAGCTCATGAGCCGGAATGTTTCTGCTGTCATTCAGCGCAAGGTGCCTCCTAAATGCGGTGACCCAGGCACCTACACCATACCTTGCACGATCGGTAACATTAGAATAGAGAATTGCATGCTTGATCTCGGTGCATCTATTAATGTCTTGCCTTATTCCATATATTCTTGCCTGCGCATTGGTCCTCTAGAACCTGCAGGGCTCACTATACAGTTGG
Source organism: Rhodiola chrysanthemifolia (assembly GCA_033675395.1). Taxonomy (NCBI): domain Eukaryota; kingdom Viridiplantae; phylum Streptophyta; class Magnoliopsida; order Saxifragales; family Crassulaceae; genus Rhodiola; species Rhodiola chrysanthemifolia. Next base: position 40,747,522 of record CM066204.1, read on the forward strand.
CGGACAGATCATGCAAGCAGCCCGAGGGCAAGATCGAAGATGTGCTTGTACAAGTAGGAGAGCATGTATTTCCAGCCGATTTCTATGTGCTGAAGATGGAGAACTGCGGCCCGACCGACCATGCCCCCGTCCTACTCGGCCGACCGTTCCTTAAGACGTCGAAGAAGTAGATCGATTGTCACAGTGGGACTCTCTCCATGGAAGTTGAAGGAGAGGCGTTCAGCTTTGACATCTTCCGGGCCATGAGGCATCCGATGGAGTACGAAGCGGTCCATGCCCTAGACACACTGGACGACCTAGTCCAGGAGGTGCAACCGGAGAGAGTAGCCGACTCGCTCGAGCTCGTACTAGAGAGAGCAGTATACTCGGTCGAGGACTCCTATGAGCTCACCGAGACTATCATAGATGCACTAGCCCAGCTGGAGATTGCACAGCCACTCACCCCTAGATATGAGGTTAATGAAGTTCGCTTATTTAAATCTAATGTGTGTTTGCCTTCTGTTGTGCAGGCACCTACAGTAAAATTGAAGCCTCTACCCGAGCATTTGAAGTATGCATTCCTAGGAGAGAATGACACACTTCCGGTCATTATCAAGAGCGGACTCGCAGCAGATCAGGAACGACGGTTGATCAAGGTGCTGACCGAACACAAACTGGCCATCTGATGGACACTGGCCGACATCAAGGGAATCAGCCCGGCAGTTTGTATGCATCGGATTTTGCTGGAGGATGGAGCGAAACCTTCGAGGGAACCTCAACAGAGATTTAACCAGATCATGATGGAGGTTGTCCAGAAGGAAATACAGAAGTTGCTGGATGCGGATGTGATCTACCCGATCTCAGATAGCCAGTGGGTGAGTCCAGTCCATGTAGTCCCGAAGAAGACCGGGATCACGGTCGAGAAGAATGCCGAGGGCGAGATGGTGACGACCAGAGTCAAGAACGGATGGCGCATGTGCATCGACTACAGGAAGCTGAATGCAGTCACACGCAAGGATCACTTTCCTCTTCCGTTCATTGACCAGATGCTCGACTGGTTGGCAGGTAAGCCTTATTTCTGCTTTCTTGACGGTTTTTTAGGTTATAATCAGATTCCCATAGCACCCGAGGATCAGGAAAAGATGACCTTTATATGTCCATTCGGTACGTTTGCTTTTCGCCGAATGTCGTTTGGTTTGTGTAACGCGCCCGGCACCTTTCAGCGGGTCGTTACAAGTATATTCTCAGACATGATAGGTACGTTTATTGAGGTGTTCATGGATGATTTCACGGTGTATGGTGACACTTTCGATGCATGCTTAGACAATTTGAGTACGGTATTAACACGTTGTGTTTCTATGAATTTGGTGCTCAATTATGAAAAGTGTCACTTTATGGTTACTCACGGTGTAGTCCTAGGACATGTCGTTTCACATGAGGGTATAGAGGTTGATAAAGCTAAAATAGACTTGATTGTTACTATGCCTTATCCCTCCACGGTTTGTGACATTAAATCTTTCCTTGGGCATGCTGGTTTCTATCGTAGATTTATTAAGGACTTCTCGAAAAGGGCCTTGCCCTTATCTAACCTCTTGCAAAAAGATGTCCCTTTTGAGTTTATAGATCCATGCAGGGCAGCTTTTGACGAGCTAAAACAGGCCCTCACCAGCACACCCATTATCTGCGCACTAGACTGGAGTCAGCCATTTGAGGTCATGTGTGATGCGAGCGACTATGCAGTAGGAGCGGTCCTCGGCCAGAGGGTAGACAAAAAACCCGTAGTGATCTACTACGCTTCGAGGAATCTGGACGTGGCCCAAAAGAACTACTCGACCACAGAGAAAGTACTGCTAGCCGTCGTCTTTGCCTTAGAGAAATTTAGATCTTATTTGCTCGGTACTAAAGTTGTTGTCTATTCTGACCATGCAGCTATCAGGTACTTGATGACGAAGAAGGAGGCGAAGCCGCGGCTCATTAGGTGGATTCTGCTCCTACAGGAGTTTGACTTGGAGATCAAGGACAAGAAGGGCATAGAGAACACTGTAGCCGACCATTTGAGCCGACTTGTCCGAAAAGAAGAGGTCGGGCAGATCACTGAGACGTTCCCGGACGAGCACTTGTATGCTCTCACAGGTAAGATGCCATGGTATGCTTCCATAGTGAACTACCTGGTCGGAGGTAAGTTCCCGCCTTCTTATTCTAAAGCTCAATGTTTGAAACTGAAGCATGATTCTAAGTTTTATTTGTGGGATGACCCGTACTTATGGAAAATAGGCGTAGACCAAATTCTTAGACGGTGCTTTCCTAATGATGAGATTGCTTCAGTTATCAGTTTCTGCCATGAACATGCATGCGGTGGCCATTTCGGTCCTAGGAGAACGGCTAGGAAGATATTAGATAGTGGATTCTTTTGGCCGCATGTTTTTAGAGATGCCTACAACCATTGTAAGAGATGTGATAAATGTCAGCGTGTAGGTAATATTTCGGCTAGGAATGAGATGCCCCAAGTACCCATACTTGTTAATGATGTTTTTGACATATGGGGCATCGATTTCATGGGTCCTTTTCCGGTATCGTGTGGGTATGCTTATATACTGGTTGCAGTTGACTATGTGTCTAAGTGGGTAGAGGCTAAGGCCACTAGGTGTGACGATGCTAAAACTGTCATAGATTTCTTGCGCACTAACATCTTTTGTAGGTACGGAGTGCCTAAGGCCATAATCAGCGATCAAGGGACACACTTCTGCAACCGGATGATGGCTTCTACCTTGAAGCACTACCATGTTCACCATCGGACGTCCACAGCTTATCATCCCCAGACGAATGGGCAAGCGGAGATCTCCAACCGCGAAATCAAAGGGATTCTCGAGAAGATGGTAAGTCCGGCCCGGAAAGATTGGAGCCAACGGTTGGACGAGGCTCTATGGGCGTACCGGACAGCCTAAAAAAACACCGATAGGCACCTCGCCTTTTCGGTTGGTCTATGGGAAAGCATGTCATCTGCCGGTCGAACTTGAGCATAAGGCATACTGGGCACTGAAGAAGTGCAATCCGGACTTACAGGCAGCCGGGCTAGACAGGAGATTACAGCTATGCGAGCTTGAGGAGCTGCGCCTCGAGGCTTACGAGAGCCAATCAGACTACAAGGCGCGGACCAAGCTCTATCACGACAAATTCATCCTTCGGCGCACATTCGAGGTCGGTCAGCAAGTGCTCCTGTTCTCATCACGCCTTCGATTGATGCCCGGAAAATTACGATCTGGGTGGATGGGTCCTTACACGATTACGAGGATATTCAACCATGGGGCACTCGAGCTAGAAAGCCCGACGGAAGGAGACCGGTTCAAGGTCAACGGACAACGGGTCAAGCATTATCACGGTGAGGTCGATCTGACCGTCCAGCAATTCGACCTAGACGAGCCTCCCAATGACACATAAGCGAGGTATCGTCGAGCCAACGACGTAAAACAAAGGCGCTCGCAGGGAGGCAGCCCGACATTTCTTTTCGTTTTTCAGTTTATTTTGTTTATTTGAGTCTTGAGTCTTATTTGTCACATTGTATTCGGGAAAGAGATGCTCTTTTTGCAGGGAACATGCACCTCAGTGCGGAGTCGTCGAGAGGTCCCGACCGAGCAAGCCTTGTGCGCGCAGAGTGGACCAACCTGCTATCCTTCTTCGCGTAATACTGCTATCCATCGAGAGTAGTTTCGCACTTTGAATACATTGTGTCAAGAAAATTAAGCTTTTAAAGATTCTGTCACAAAGACTTACGAGTCTAAGGAGATTGGTTCTTAAGTGAGACCGTTTGTGACTCCACCAATCTCCTGGGAATTCTTTACTTGTCTTAATTTCTTCGACATAGTCCTTTCATTTTGTGACGAACTCACGCTGCAATACAAGTCTCCACCAAAAGAAGGCAGGCGCAATGGTGCTCTCCTTGGACTCAGAGGAGAATGGCCCACCCAGTTGCGAGCCATGTGTGCGCAGAATCGGAGCATTGGAGGAATCCTGGACCAAACTTGCCCAACTTGAGATTCTGACTCGGCCATTAGTCTTAGAATGGCCAATTTATCGAGACATGTGAGAATCCCATAGCGTTCTGGCGAAGTCGTCCGGAGGCCGCCCAACCGATTGGGGCCCTGTGCGCACAGAATGGGAACACTGCCAGAATCCTCGACCGAAGTTCATTATTTGGAAATTATGGCTCGACAGAAATGTTTAAAATGTCCAATAACTTTGGAAGGGCGAGCCAGCTTTGCAACCGCACGAGGGAAGTGCCTGTTCACTCTTAACTCTCTCTTATTTCCCTATTGTTTGTTTGCTTGCATAGTCGTGTCTTTGAACTTAAGATGTGCCGTGAGGACACGTCAGTTCAAAAGAGTGGGGTGGGAGAGTCAGTATGTCGTGTCAGCACGTTTATTTCCTTGCACCTACATAGAGTCAGCACGTTTCCCTTAAAATTTAAAAATTTTGTACAAATTTCTCTCTATTTTCCTAGACTTGCGGTATTGAATCTTGATGATGTGAAATAGATAGAACCGATTAGATGCATTTTTCTCGTGAACTTTGAGTTGTGCAAATACATGTGAACTTACCCTATTGCGTGCTTTTGAGTTGAGATAAACAGGGATATGGAGTTGATAGAAACGTCCTAGAGAGACTTGACAAAGCATTCAAGGGACCGGAGTCAAGCTATATGGTTATATGGATTTCGTGGAGGCTAGCACTTCGAGGCAACATGGCTAAGAGTCTGCTCCACCACTGCAGTGCTTATGCGGTCAGGTGGGACGGGAAAACAACACACCGTCCAATCTCTAGTCCAAGTAGCCGGGAAAACAGACGAGCGACCCTCGGCTTGACTCGCGTCAAAAGGACGAGGAGGATGAGGGAGAGCAGGGAGGTATTTTCATATGCTTGCGGGCGATGATTGGACCTCCATCAAAAGAGCAAAGTCACGGACAAGCAGTCACATTCAGTAGCAACAGAAAAGAAAATCAGTTATTTGTGAAGTTTTACACGCAACAAATTGAAGTACACCACTGATCCATCGAAAGACAACTCACTACAAAAGCTGTCCAAGCAAAAGAACTCAACACCTTGAAGCTCGAACAAATCACGTGCAAGAAAAAGCAATGAAGTGTAACCATATAGTGAGAACCCGGAACCGCGAGTGTAGATCATGGGTCTAATAAGGACTATCTCCCATTCATCCGAATTGGTTTGCATCTCGGCTCAAAGGTAACACGTATCAATTACTTCCATGTTTGAGCACAATACTTTTAGTAACGATTGAGATATGCATAGAAAGGCGAAGTCTAGACTAGCAAGCCATATTCATGTAGCAATATATAGGATGCCGAAGGAATTGTGATGTTTCAGTTTATTTTCCTCTTATGACCTAGTTCTTGTTCGGGACGAACAAGTTTAAGTGTGGGGTGGTTTGATGAGCCGTATTTATACGACTCATCGAGTCAACAAATCCCATCATTTCCGACACTTTATTATGCGAACAAGTTACTTTTGGTGTTGTTTTGCATTTCAGGTGCTTTGGAAGCTCTAGGAGGAAACGCGCTTAAAAGATGGCTTTCTGAGCTAAAAACATCACAAGGAGTCGAGCTGACCAACACTAAACTCAAGTTGCTCGGGCAAACGAGCTGATCTGACGAATCCACTTCGAGAAAAGTGATCAAAATAGAAAATAAGGTGGACAATGTCGGAGAACCAAGGAAAACGCCCGAGCAGATTGGCAGTTGGCTCATATCCAAAGGTCTCGCGCGTGCTGATAGGCACCGAAATCAAGTTGCTCGACCAGACGGACTCCGATGACAAATCTGACTCGACCAAGTTGCTCAAAATGGACAACAAGTCCGACAATGTCACCAACTCAAGGAGAACGCACGGGTGGAATGGCCCATGAGCAGCCGAGCAGGTTCCAGGCCGCGCCCGAAGGCCCTGTCGAGCAGACTAGCGCTGAATCCGAGTTGCTCGACCAGATGAACGAATCTTTCAAATCTGGCTCGACCAAAGTGATCGAAATGCCAAATGACTCGGACGATACCACTAGCCAAGCAAAACGCACGAGCGGGATTGGCTGAGATAAGCAAAACGGCGTTGGAACTGTAAAAGGCCCCGCGCGCTGGGCCAAGCGGTGGGCTCAAGTGGGGCGGTTCAAGCTTACTTGCTCACCAAGCAAAAACGATTATGGACCAAGCCCAAATAGAAGCTTCGAAACCCTAGGACTTGTCCAATAAATAAGACCTCTTGGTCTAGGGTTTCAAGCATCCAAAAATTCGAGATCCACATTCATCCCACCAGAGCCGATTCGAGTATCCATCATTCATCCAGCGATCATCCATCACCGAGCGGCTACTTCGGCATAGAGAAGAATTTCCACTTTTATCATGTCTTTTATTTCCAGCATGTGTAGCTAAATCGCTCGTTCGGGCCAGGGCTAATTTATTGTGACGAATGTTTTGAGATTCCATGCTTAATATTATTCTTGCATTCTACTAGTTCTTGTGCACATTAATTTCGGTTTGAGTTGCAAGGTTAAGTGGAGACCCGAAACGGTAAAGCTTAAGCTGGGCAATTCATACCCTCTATTTACTGCTTATTTGATACTGACCCGTTAGAATAAGTAGTCGCACTAAACCTAATATAACCTGACCAGGAGTATTAGGTTGCTAGAACTAGAATTCTATAACCTGACCAGGAGTAGATTGTGGCGTAGTGACTTGAAACGGTCCTACCTTAGGTTATAACCTGACCCGGAGTAACCACACTTAAGGACGCAGAATTAGATACTTAGAAATCAAGGACAAACCAAGTCACAATTAGAACCCCTAGCCTGAATATTCTTCTCTGATTGACATCTTTCGTTTACTTCCTATTTGCACTTGTTTCCTCAAAACCCAATTGTTTCCTTTTTACAGATCAACAAGTAACCATCTAGCTCCCTAGGGTTCGACTCTTGCTTGCCGCTGTACTAACCCATAGCCAAGAGTAAGGAACTATAAATACAAATTTGCAGGTACTGACGACGCCTGCCAGTACTCCATGGAAGAAGCGATCAATATTTTTTGATCTCCCTTATTGGCATACACTTGACATCAGACACTGTATTGATGTGATGCATGTTGAAAAGAATATATGTGACAGTGTTATTGGTACTTTATTAAACATTCCCGGAAAAACAAAGGATGGATTGAAAGCTAGACTGGATATGTTGGAGATGAACATTCGTACCAAATTAGCACATCAAACTGAAGGAAAGCGTACATATTTGCCTCCGTCATGCACCACTCTTTCTAAGCATGAGAAAACAATTTTGTTTGGATGTCTGAAATAAGTTAAAGTTCCGTTTGGGTACTATTCGAATATTGCCAGCTTGGTTTCAATGAAGGATCTGCGGTTGAATGGATTAAAATCTCATGACTATCATATATTGATTCAACAGTTGTTGCCTATTGCAATTAGAGGTGTACTATCTCTTAAAGTGATGTCCGATGTACAAAGACTCTGCGTCATTTTTATCTCTTTGTCTGCTAAGGTTGTTGATTGATCAGAGCTTGATAAACAACAAGACCAGATTATTGTTACACTATGCCAACTAGAGATGTTTTTTCCACCTAGCTTTTTTGATATAATGGTGCATCTTACTGTTCATTTGGTGCGCGAGATTCGAATTCTTGGACCAGTTCATGTGAGATGGATGTACCCTTTTGAGAGGTACATGAAGATTCTAAAGAGCTATGTGAGAAATAGACATCGTCCTGAAGGGTGTATAGTGGAAGGATACATAACTGAAGAGGCTGTCGAATTTTGCACTAATTTTTTGGGAAATACAGCCGCAGTTGGGATTCCCAGGCCACGTCATTTTGATCGATTTAAAGGAAAGGGCATAAGTGGTCAGAAATATAAGAACCCATCATTTGATTAGTTGACGAAAGCTCATTTCTATGTATTGCAACATATGTCTGACATCACGCCTTTCATAGAGCAGCACCTAAACATATTAAGGAGTGCATTCTCAAGAAAATCCGAGCAGTGGTTGCAAAAAGAACATAGTCGGTCATTTTGTAACTGGCTGAGATGTAATGAGATTTTAAATAATCAGGCCAACTCTGAAGAAGAGTCTGATGACTTGGTAAAGTGGTTCACGCCTGGTCCTACACCAACGGTATACACGTGGAACGCTTATGACATTAACGGATTTTGTTTCCACACAAAAGTTCAAGATGACCACACCGTTGTGCAAAATAGTGGTGTCACACTTGTTGCTGAAACCACTCTTGTTTCTAGTGCTAGAGATCAGAATCCAATATATGCTCATATTAATTATTTTGGAGTCATCGAAGAAATTTGGGAGTTGGATTATGACGTTGTAGTTTTTCAAGCAATGCAATTAGTCAAAAACAATTTGTAATTCAACCGGTAAGACCGGTGTCGAACCCAAGGGAGCAAACGGATTACACGCTAGTTCTATCAAGTTTTGTTACTCGGCTAATTCCTAAAATTCAAATGTGGTTGAGTTATCAATGATTCAAAGCAAGAATGAAATGGTTTTTAGGGGATTGAATTCAATTAAAAGCGAGTTTCGAGGGATTAATCCCCTCCTTGGCAATTTCCCAATGATCGTGCATACAAGAGTTTAATTAATTATGAGTTGATAGGTTTCAAACCTAGCTTAAACTAGAATCAAACAAACCATGCATGATTAATCCTAGGCAAGCCATCTTAGCTAGGATCTCACTAATTAAAGAGTATTGATCCACTACATAGCATTTACTCTCATAAATGCCACATGCATAAAGTTCTAGTTCACCTCTCACCATGCATTTACTCTCATAAATGTAGGTTAAGTTCATTTTTACTACATCAAAACCATCCCTAAGCTCTCTCAAGACTTAGATCAAAGTTCTAACATAAACATGTCACTTGGGCATTTTATCAAACACTTAGAGACATGTTTAACATGAAGAGCATAGTAAAATGAAATCAACTTCAATAAATCCATTCAAATGTGTATACAATGATCATTGAGTACCAAGGAGGTTCATAGAACCCTCAAAACACAAGGGGGACTACTCACACATCAAGTAAGACAACATGATGTGTGGGTTTTTAGCAAAATCTAAGAGAAAGGAAGAGGGAAAAGAGTAGGATTGATGATCCTAATAAACTCCCTTGATCTTCAATCCTCCTTGATTAGATGATGTTCAAACCCTTGATTTGGCTCACTTCCTTTTGTCTTTTCTCCAGAAAAATCCAAGATGCTAGGTCAACTTTGCCTCTTTCTATTTATAGCTTCGGAAAAGATTCGGTACTGTAGCAGTCCAGTCGATCGACTGGCGTTGGGCTGTTGGCCCAGTCGATCGACTGGAGGTAGATGAGTTGCTTGGAAAGTGGATTCTCAGTCGATCGACTGGAGCAGGGGAGCTTCCCAGTCGATCGACTGGAATAACTTGATATGCAGCCCCTCCTGAGAGTCCATTTAGTCGATCGACTGAGATCCAGTCGATCGACTGATGGTCACGTGATCTGCATGCTCTGGACAGGGGACTCGCCAGTCGATCGACTGGAGCAGGGGAGCTTCTCAGTCGATCGACTGGAATAACTTGATTTGCAGCACCTCCTGAGTCTCCATTAAGTCGATCGACTGGAGCAGGGGAGCTTCCCAGTCGATCGACTGAAGACCAAATACTGCCACTTTTTGCTCTAAAACACCGATTTTCCCGAGTTTTCTTCCAATGGCTCTTGACACATAGACATCTTGCTTTGCACCTGAAACGCACGAAAAGGAGATCAAATGACATCTAATAGTAGTCGGAATCAAGCTAAAGCTATAGTGAAAATGGGCATTTAACGAGTCGAAAGCTCGACTCATCAACACTCCACACTTAAGCTTTGCTCGTCCCGAACAAAGTATGCAAATATGCCAAGGAAGTGCAAATGTCGATATGCTAGTGGTGCTATGTTTTTCGTGCATTTGCCTCACTAGATCTCACAAGGTCTCGATCTTCATTTCTAAACATGTTATTTGAAAGGTAAATGACAAGTATGTACAACCTACCTAGCTCCTTTTCGTAGGCGTTACGAATGCATTTAGCATATGCATTAAGCCTTTAAACCCCTAGGCTACCCTAGTGGACGAGTTATAGTCTCGTGAGAGTTTTCAGAAAAAGGGAATACTCACAAATCCCAAAGGTGCACATGTCCCATAAGAGTGAATGCAAGAGTGCTCAACCAAGGCTACGATTATTCAAAACCAATCCCTCACCCCAAGCTAGACTAGCGCCACAATATCATAAAAAAAACTTTCTCAACCTTTTGAGTACCTTTGAGGACATGCATTCAAGATTATCAACACAAGGGCTATAAAATGTCTCATCCCAAGTTCTACTCATTATCAAGGCAACACTATCGAGGCAAGGCTTATAGTTTGCACAATAGAGCGTCAACCGCTCACCTATGCTAGCTAGGGCTAGTCCAAGGGCTCGCGACTAGGAACTCATTCCCAAGTTTTAGGCGCTCAAGCCGTAATCCATAAGGGAAGTGGAGTTCGACACTAGAGTTTCTCAATAAACAAGCATAGCCCAAATGATAGCTCCCGTGCAAGGCACATGGGTCGTCCAAGAGTTATTTTAACAAGCACACATTGTAAATGAATGAATCCCGCACAAATGAAGAATGGAGGGAAAAACATATAGTCAAGTTTTAAGTGCTCCTTATTTCTTTTTGAAACGGCCTTTGGCCTACAAATGCTTTCGAGGGGGGACTTACCTCCCTAACCCCCGGCATTTGTATATTTGGAGCAAAACTTCTCATGATCATTGAGAGAGTTTTTAGTCGGGGTTTTGCCCTCTTTGACCGCAAAAATTTTTTTTTTTTTTTTTTTTTTTTTTTTTTTTTTTTTTTTTTTTTGACTCCACACTTAAAACTTGACAATATGTTCAAAAAGTGCATGGAATGTGCGGGAATCAATCATGAACAAAGCACTATGTTAGAGCACTCAAGTCACCAAAGAGCATTCAAACGGTCTAAGTTTTTCAAGATGATATTTTAAAAGTGTTTGCTAGCTTGATCAAAGGCGTTGCAATGAGAATACTTAAAAAGTTGGATAGACAATATATAGCCATGATATTGATTCTCAAGAATGTATGCTCAAAGGACTAGGTCGGTAAATGTGGCAAATAGGCTAGTTGTGATTTATAGGGATTTAGAGTTTGAAAATCATAAGCCTTTGTGGTTAAAACACTCTCATGTTGGGACAATGTGCAAGTATGCGAGTGTCCATCTAGAAATGATATGTATGGCATGCAATAATGTGAACTATGCGCATCAAACCACTCCACACTTAATTCAAGCTTAGTCCCTAAGCGCAAAGAATGATAAAACAAAGGCAAAGGCGCATAGGAACTCCCCTCGTTTGTAGACTCGGTGATAAGACTCTCGGGAGTGAGAAGTAACCTTGTGGTTGCAAAAGTAGATCAAGACGGCGAATATGGGCATGGTGAGAACATGGAAATATATATCCTGTGGATTGAGCAACATAGATGGTAAACACCGTCAATATCATAGAAAATGTGACATACAACCAAAGGCAAATCAAGAGTATATCACACAAGATGGCATACATCATCCAAAATTGCGCCAAAAGGCGACTTAACATCCAAGTACATGATCTAAGCGAGAAAGCACCAAATGATAGACAAAAGTACGAGCAAAATGCAATGCAAGCTCAAGATGTAGCCTCGTCTCTAGATGGATCACCACCGGTCTCCAATGGAACGTCAGGAACAGCAGGAGCGTCAGGTCTGGTGGGAGGCGATGAAGGCATGGGCGAGGAAGCACGCGGGGCAGATGGCTCTAAGCCCACTGACGGAGCAGCAACTGGTGCACTAGAACCTCCCGTCATGGATGACAATGTAGCACGGAGCCATTCCCACTCCTGGCGAGCTCTCGCATCAGACTCTCGGACAAAGTCCTCAAGGCAAGTCAATCCACTCCTCAAGTCAGCCACGCCGCCCTTCAAGTCAGCAATATCAGAGGTCATCCTCTGTCGCCACTCAGCTGAATCATCGGCGACATGAGGGGGAATCTCGGCGGCGGGCTGCACCGGGGGAAGCTCCACATCTGCGGTAGGGAGCTCCTCATCTGCGGTAGGAAGCTCCTCATCTGCGGTAGGGGGAGGAGGAGGTGAGCCAGGAGGCGAGGGAGCGGGTGAGGGGGTGAGGTGGGCAAGGCAATAGAGCGGGCGTTGTTGCTTGAAGGCTCTCCTCCGCGCAGCAGCGGCGGTCACAAGCTCCTCCACATGAGGCGACGGGTCACTGCTCCATGTCCTGCCGTCTCGCTTGACCATATGCATATTCTTCATCAAGTCTAAGTCAAGCTTGCTCCTAGAAGGGGCCTCACAACCCTCGTGACCAAAGGTGAAGTTACACCTTTGGGCTATCAAAGTAATCAAGGAGCCCCCTCCCATGCTCTTGTTCCTCGTACTCGGCTTCACAACGGCCTCAAACCGGTTTGCAAGAACCACTAGCCAATCAATGACCTCCCCGTGATCCATGGCAACCATGAGGTCCATATCCGGGAAGGTAACCTTCCTAGCCTTCTCCGTCCTCGTGTTAAAATCAATAGCAATGACGTGGTGCACAATCTTCCAAACCGGGTCAACGATCGCAGAAGAGTTATATGAAGACACGAACCACTCATTCCTACCGGATATCCTCTTCCAAAGCCTGGACTGGTCGTGCTCAGTGAATACCCGGGGTGAGGCCGGAGGTTGTGGGAAACCAAGCCACTCTCGGATCGTACTCTCCCTGATCCGGAAATCTCTCCCTCCTAAAACAAACTTCCAATAATAAACCGAGGATCCATCCTCCCCCACTCTCTCCTTCACCGTCTCAAACGAGCACAAGAACTCCTCAACTAATCTCTGGTGGGAGCCCGGATCATCACAAAATAGGAAAGGCAAACCATGTTGTGTGAGACGAGATTGTACCTCAATGGCTACCACTTCGTCGATGCTACGAAGCAAGCCCATGTCTAGGTACAATGTCGGGATGGCCTTCTTCCTCTTCGTAGTGATAGTGGTGTGACGAGTCCGGTGCTTCTCTTCCTTGAAGACCAAGGGGGCCGAGAACGGGTACGGGACCGGTATGGGCATCGGTCCCTCATAGGGCCCCTCGTGAGGCTCAACCGGCACAATGGCGGTGGATGTAGGCGCAGCAGCAGGGCGCGGGGGTGCACTAGGTCTAGGAGGCACTGGCGCCTTCTTCTTCGGCGCCGGTTTCCTTGGTGGAGGCGCTTTCTTCTTTGGAGGAGCAGGGGAAACCGGCACGGCGTCAACCTCCTCATCTGAGCCCGAGACATGGTCGGCTAGGGAGGTCCTCAATAACCTCCTCTTGCGGGTAACTAGAGGTCTATCATCCTCGCCCTCTAGCGTGAAGTCGTCAATTTGCTCATCGAGCGAGGGCTCGTGAGCTATCTCTTTTCCCTTTGCTTTTGAACTGGACGATGCACTGGCACGACCCATAGTGCACTTGAAATCGAAGAACAAGTCAATCTGAGCAAAAACTCACAAATAGGCACTGAACTCTGATCGAGTCGATCGACTGGGGTGAGACTTGTGTCTCAGTCGATCGACTGGGAGGGGAAAAACTGTCGGGGTTAGGGTCGAAATCGGGGTTTGTCCGGGAGGCTCTGGGATTCCGAATTGATGCTTGGGGATTGAAGGCGGACGGAAGGGGAGTAGGTAGGCGGTCGGAGCGGGCGCTGAGATGGCCGGACGAGGGAGATCGGACGACGGCTTGGATTTCCGATCGGAAATCGAAACTGCGTGAGGGCGGCTGGCTGGGCGGTGGACGGGCGGTGGATGGCTGGCAAGCTGATGGCGAGATGGTCGGAGGCTTGGAGCTGAGATTCGGAGGGTGAAAAATTCGAATTTAGGGTTTGGCGGATCGATCGACTGAAGTGGGGTTCGAATGAGGAGATGGGTGAATTTGGCAAGGAAATATCAGTCGATCGACTGATAGCTCAGTCGATCGACTGAGAATGCGCAAAAAACAAGGGCTCCTGAAACATCATTTAGTCGATCGACTGGAGCAGGGGAGCTTCCCAGTCGATCGACTGGATACCAATTCCTGCAAAAATTATTTTCCACTTCTCGTCGAATCTCAACTCCACACTCAGAATTTTTACTCACAAACAAAGATCAGCATTACTCAAAATATCACATATATTCAAGGCACGCTCTTCTATGCAATCACTAGCACATAAACATACGATTTTCAAACAAACAAGCTAGGATCACACTCCACACTTAGAATGCCACCATCATCAAGAAATTTCATGCAAGCCTTATATCATGTCACACACACCTAGTCATGCATTTAGAATCATCCCAAACACCAAGCCACATAACAAGTTCACAATTTGCATGCTACACATATATGAAAGTTCCTTGTGCATAGATAGACAACTCACAAACCGGGGTACCTCCCGTGAGGTGCCTAGTTTAACGTCTTGGCAAAGACCGAGCCGAATCTCTTCTCACTAAGAAACACACTTGAGGAGTCCATAGCTAGGATCCCTCCTCAAGCGGATAGAGGCTCTCTAAGGGTCGGTCAAATGGTGAGTCACATTTTTCTCATCCCGAACGCCTTCTCTATAATGCTTTAGTCTTTGCCCATTTGCTGTGAAGGTAGTCCCATCATTGTTGAGCAATTCCACGTGTCCATCCTCGTGAGGCTTGTGGACAATAAATGGACCACTCCACCGGCTTCTCAATTTTCCCGGGAATAACTTGAGCCTAGAATTGAAGAGCAAGACCTTTTCTCCCTTCTTGAATTCACGACGAAAGATTTTCTTGTCGTGCCATTTCTTGGTCTTCTCTTTATAGATCCTAGCACTTTCGTAGGCTTCATTCCTTATCTCTTCCAACTCATGGAGTTGAAGCACCCTATTGTCTCCCGCCGTTTGCAAGTCCATATTTAGCATTTTAATTGCCCACATCGCCTTGTATTCCAATTCCACCGGCAAGTGGCATGGCTTCCCATAAATAAGGCGATAGGGAGACATTCCAATAGGGGTCTTGAATGCCGTACGATAGGCCCATAAAGCGTCATCTAGCTTCGATGACCAATCCTTCCTTGAGCTTCCCACGGTTTTCTCCAAGATTGCCTTGATTTCTCTATTCGAAATTTCCACTTGCCCACTAGTTTGTGGGTGATAAGGCGTAGCAACCTTGTGACTAACTCCATATTTGCGAAGCAAGGCCTCAAAATGTTTTTCCTTGAAATGTGAACCGCCATCACTAATGACGGTCCTTGGGACTCCAAATCTAGGGAAAATAATCTTCTTGAAGAGCTTTGTGACCACCTTGGCATCACAAGTAGGGGAAGCGACGGCCTCAACCCATTTGGAGACGTAATCAACCGCGACCAATATGTATTGGTTCCCATAAGAGGATGGGAAGGGACCCATATAATCTATGCCCCATACATCAAATATCTCGACCGGGAGGATGCTTTGTTGGGGCATTTCATGCCTTTTTGAGATGCTTCCCGTTCTTTGGCATTGATCGCAAGCTTTCACAAATTCATAAGCATCACCAAAGAGAGTAGGCCAATAAAAACCGCTTTGTAGAACCTTGGACGCCGTCTTTGCTCCACTACCATGTCCTCCATATTGGGAAGAGTGACAATGGTGTAGGATATCCCTCATTTCTTCTTCGGCGACGCAAGTCCTATATAATCCATCCGCGCATAGCCTATACAAATAGGGCTCATCCCAATAATACCTCTTGGTCTCGGATAGGAACTTCCTCTTTTGATGGTGGTTCATATCGTGAGGAATAATCCCACAAACCACGAAGTTTACAAAGTCCGCGTACCATGGGAGTGCCTCCGCCTCAACTCTCATAAGTTGCTCTCCAATAAATGAGTCATTCACGGGTCTAGTATCCTCTTCAATCTCTTCATTTTCCTCTAGCCTTGATAAGTGGTCGGCTACCACATTTTCTACTCCCTTTTTATCTTTTATCTCGATATCAAATTCTTGGAGCAATAGAATCCATCTTATCAATCTCGGCTTAGAGTCTTTCTTTGCCAAGAGGTACTTGATTGCCGCGTGGTCGGTGAATACTATAACTTTTGATCCCACTAGGTATGAACGAAACTTGTCAAAGGCATACACGATAGCTAGGAGCTCCTTCTCGGTTGTAGTGTAGTTCAATTGGGCTCCATTTAGAACCTTGCTTGTGTAATGAATGGCATGGAGTTTCTTATCTATCCTTTGCCCAAGAACCGCCCCAATGGCATAATCACTAGCGTCGCACATAAGCTCAAAGGGCAAGTCCCATCTTGGAGGTTGGATAATTGGGGCCGAGATCAATGCTTCTTTCAACTTCTCAAAGGCCACCAAGCAATCTTCATCAAACCGAAACTTGGTGTCATTGCATAGAAGGTTTGTTAATGGCTTTGCAATCTTCGAGAAATCCTTGATAAATCTCCTATAAAACCCCGCATGGCCTAGAAAACTCCTTATGCCTTTCACGTCCTTTGGAGGTGGCAATTTTTCCATAACCTCTATCTTTGCTTTATCCACCTCAATTCCTCTTTTAGAGACCAAATGACCAAGAACTATCCCCTCCTGCACCATAAAATGGCATTTTTCCCAATTAAGTACAAGGTTCGTCTCAATACATCTTTTCAACACTTTAGCCAAATTAGCCAAGCAATCATCAAAAGACGAACCATACACAGAAAAGTCATCCATGAATACTTCCATAATCTTTTCAATAAACTCGGAAAAAATAGCCATCATGCAACGTTGAAAAGTACCCGGCGCATTACATAGTCCAAAGGGCATTCGCCGATAGGCAAATGTTCCATAGGGACATGTAAAGGTGGTTTTCTCTTGATCTTGTGGATGTATAGGGATTTGGAAGAATCCGCTATATCCATCAAGATAGCAAAAATAGTCATGCTTAGCTAGTCTTTCCAACATTTGATCAATAAATGGAAGGGGAAAGTGGTCTTTTCTAGTGGCTTGGTTTAATTTCCTATAGTCCACACACATACGCCACCCGGTTACCGTTCTTGTGGGGATTAGTTCATTCTTATCATTTTTAACTACGGTCATCCCTCCCTTTTTGGGGACTACATGAATGGGGCTCACCCATTTAGAGTCCGCAACGGGGAAGATGATTCCCGCATCAAGCAATTTAAGAACCTCCTTTTTGACTACTTCCCCAACAATAGGATTCAACCTCCTAGCTCTCTCCCTAGATGGCATACTATCACTCTCTAAATTGATTTCATGCATGCACAAGTTTGGGCTTATTCCCTTCAAATCATCAATAGAGTAGCCAATAGCATCCTTATGTTCTCTAACCACATCAAGCAATTTCGACGTTTCAACATCATTCAAAGAGGCATTCACAATGATAGGCAAGCTAGAATTTGGGCCTAAGAACTCATACCTTAGGCTTGTTGGTAGAGCTTTTAGCTCTACCGAACAAGACTCCTTACCTTTGTCGCTTAGAGTTCCTTCTTCGTTTTCTTCCTCCAAGATAGCCCAACAATTGGCAATGTCGGGAAGCTCATTATCAAGGTCAATTCCACTCATGTAAAGGTTAGGCACATCATACAATTCATATGCATCAACTAGGTCAAGATAATTACAAGTCATTGTAGGACTAGGACCTTTTTGTGCCTTTTCAAGATTAAACTCAATTTCCTCATCTCCTACTCTCATGGTGATTGACCCCTTAGTAGTATCAAATATAGCCCCCGCGGTGTAGAGGAAAGGCCTTCCCAAAAGAATGGGAATTTCATTGTCCTCTTCCATCTCTAACACCACAAAATCCCCCGGAATATAGAAATTCCCTACTCTAACCGGGACATCCTTAAGAACCCCCCTAGGGAATCTTGAGGAGCGGTCCGCGAGCCTTAGAATCATGTTAGTTGGTTTAGGCTCACCCATATTCAACTTTTTGCACAAAGAATAAGGCATCAACGATATACTTGCACCCAAATCACACATAGCACGTTCAATCTTAATATCATTAATAAAGCATGAAATGGAGAAGCTACCGGGATCCTCAAGCTTTGGGGGCATGCGCGGTTGGAGTATGGCACTACATTCGCCATTGAGAGACACCGTGTCAACATCCTCGATTGTTCTCCTGCACGTAATAACATCTTTTAGAAATCTTGCATAAGATGGAGCTTGAGTTATTACCTCGGTGAAGGGCATTGTGACATAGAGCTTCCTCATCATCTCGGCAAACTTGGAGAATTGCTTGTCATTGCTCTTCTTCTTTAGCCTTTGGGGAAATGGAATAGGAGGAGTGTATACTCTAGGTTCGTCTTTCTCCTTTTCCACTTCACTCTCCTTCTCAACTTGAGGGTTAGGAACCTCTTCATCTAACTCTTCAATTTCGGCACTAGCTTGGCCTCTTAGATCAAAGGAGACTTTCTTCTTCTTTGGTAGCTCTCCCTCTAGCTCTTTCCCGCTTCTCAAAGTAACCGCATTACAATGCTCCCTTTGTCCTTGCTCGGGTCTAGCCGGTAATTTACCTTGTGCCCTTGTAGAGGATTCGGCTTGTTGAGCAATTTGAGTTTCTAGCATTTTGTTGTGGATCTCCATTCTCTCAATTTGGGCTTGCATTTTATCTTGATTTGCAAGTAGCTTGGCAAACATAGCTTCAACCCCGGAAAGTTCATTAGAAGCTTGTGAGGGAGGTTCAACTTGTTGGTAGGGCCTTTGAGTTTGAGCTTGGTATTGTTGCCCTTGGTTTTGATTCCTTTGAAGCAAAGCCGGTCCTTGACTTTGATATTGATTCCTAGGTTGGAATGCTTGATTCGGTTGAGTAGGCTTAGGACCGAATCCGGGAGGTGTGGATCCAAAGTCGGGGCGAGTGGGGTTAGTGGTCTTGTAGGAGAAATTGGGGTGATTTCTCCATCCCGAAGAGAACTTTGGTGTAGTATAGTTTGCTTGAGAGCTTTGCCCTTGATTGGCATTGGCTCCATAGTCTCTTCCTTGGTTTCCTCCCACAAAATTCACTTCTCCATAGCCTTGCCCTTGCACATCCCTTTGCACTAAGGGGCAAGAAACGGTCTCATGCTCGTAGACCTCACAAATATCACACCCTTGCTTTGTCGAAGATTCTCTTTCCGGGTGTTTCAACTTGAAGACTTCATCCGAGAGGCTATCAAAGTCCTTCCTCAAAGCATCATAATCACTTGTGCTCACCGCTTTAACCTCATGCCTTTCATGTCTTCTTCTCGGGTTTCCTCTTTCGCTTCCCCACATGAAGTAGTTTTTCGTTATTTTCTCTATCACCGCATATCCTTCATGCGGTTCTAGTTCCATAATAGCTCCTCCCGAGGCGGTGTCAAGTGCAAGTCGAGAGGCACCATCGACACCGTGGTAGAAGGTGTGGAAGACTTGGAGATCATCGAGGTTGTGGTGAGGGCAAAGCCTTTGGTATTCTTTGTATCTCTCCCATGCTTCATAGAGGTTCTCCCCATCCAATTGTGAGAAATTTGTAATTTGACTTCTATAGAAAGCCGTCTTGGAAGGAGGGAAGTATTTGTTCAAGAAAGCCACGGCGAGCTCCTCCCAAGTCGTGAAGCTATCGGGAGTTTGACTCCTCAACCAATCCTTTGCTCTTCCCGTGAGGGAGAAGGGGAAGAGCCTTAGGAGTTTAGCGTCTTCCGAGAACCCATTGATCTTGAAGGTGGAACACACTTCAAGAAATGTTGTCAAGTGAGAATTAGGGTCTTCATTGTCCCTCCCCGAGAATTGGTTAGATTGAACCATTTGAATTGTGGACGTCTTCAAGTCAAAATCTCGGTTATCAACCGTAGGTACGAGGATTGGGGAACGATATCCATAGGCCGTAGGAGTAGCATAATCCTTGAGAACCCTTCTAGCTTGAGGGACTTGTGGTAGGTGACCTTGGGGAGGTGGAGGTGGAGGGGGGAGTCTATTGTCTCTATCACCCATGCCTTGAGCGATGGTTTCTTGATTTCCTTGAGTGTTGGAGGCTTGTCCTTTGTCTTTAGTCTTACTCCTTGTAACGGGAAGATTAACTAGCTCTCTAATAGGTTGGTTCAAATCTCTATCCGCTATTTGAGAAAGTTTCTTGGTCTTGGGTGGCATAAAAGAAGTGAACCTATAAGAGAAGCCAATTAAAACAAGTAAGCGTAGTGAATAAGCTCAAGAAATCCAAGTAACAAGTAGAATAAAGAAAAACATGGAATAGTCGGAGCACTAAATGATTTTCCTAGGGGTAATCTAGCTATTGCTCCCCGGCAACGGCGCCATTTTGACGTTGTAGTTTTTCAAGCAATGCAATTAGTCAAAAACAATTTGTAATTCAACCGGTAAGACCGGTGTCGAACCCAAGGGAGCAAACGGATTACACGCTAGTTCTATCAAGTTTTGTTACTCGGCTAATTCCTAAAATTCAAATGTGGTTGAGTTATCAATGATTCAAAGCAAGAATGAAATGGTTTTTAGGGGATTGAATTCAATTAAAAGCGAGTTTCGAGGGATTAATCCCCTCCTTGGCAATTTCCCAATGATCGTGCATACAAGAGTTTAATTAATTATGAGTTGATAGGTTTCAAACCTAGCTTAAACTAGAATCAAACAAACCATGCATGATTAATCCTAGGCAAGCCATCTTAGCTAGGATCTCACTAATTAAAGAGTATTGATCCACTACATAGCATTTACTCTCATAAATGCCACATGCATAAAGTTCTAGTTCACCTCTCACCATGCATTTACTCTCATAAATGTAGGTTAAGTTCATTTTTACTACATCAAAACCATCCCTAAGCTCTCTCAAGACTTAGATCAAAGTTCTAACATAAACATGTCACTTGGGCATTTTATCAAACACTTAGAGACATGTTTAACATGAAGAGCATAGTAAAATGAAATCAACTTCAATAAATCCATTCAAATGTGTATACAATGATCATTGAGTACCAAGGAGGTTCATAGAACCCTCAAAACACAAGGGGGACTACTCACACATCAAGTAAGACAACATGATGTGTGGGTTTTTAGCAAAATCTAAGAGAAAGGAAGAGGGAAAAGAGTAGGATTGATGATCCTAATAAACTCCCTTGATCTTCAATCCTCCTTGATTAGATGATGTTCAAACCCTTGATTTGGCTCACTTCCTTTTGTCTTTTCTCCAGAAAAATCCAAGATGCTAGGTCAACTTTGCCTCTTTCTATTTATAGCTTCGGAAAAGATTCGGTACTGTAGCAGTCCAGTCGATCGACTGGCGTTGGGCTGTTGGCCCAGTCGATCGACTGGAGGTAGATGAGTTGCTTGGAAAGTGGATTCTCAGTCGATCGACTGGAGCAGGGGAGCTTCCCAGTCGATCGACTGGAATAACTTGATATGCAGCCCCTCCTGAGAGTCCATTTAGTCGATCGACTGAGATCCAGTCGATCGACTGATGGTCACGTGATCTGCATGCTCTGGACAGGGGACTCGCCAGTCGATCGACTGGAGCAGGGGAGCTTCTCAGTCGATCGACTGGAATAACTTGATTTGCAGCACCTCCTGAGTCTCCATTAAGTCGATCGACTGGAGCAGGGGAGCTTCCCAGTCGATCGACTGAAGACCAAATACTGCCACTTTTTGCTCTAAAACACCGATTTTCCCGAGTTTTCTTCCAATGGCTCTTGACACATAGACATCTTGCTTTGCACCTGAAACGCACGAAAAGGAGATCAAATGACATCTAATAGTAGTCGGAATCAAGCTAAAGCTATAGTGAAAATGGGCATTTAACGAGTCGAAAGCTCGACTCATCAGATTACGTAAAGTTTCAAGTGCCTGTTTTTAAATGTAAATGGGTTAACAATTCGGCGGTTCGTACTGATGAATATGGAATGATGTTTCTGGATTTTCGAAGAGAAGGGTACAAGGATGAGCCATTCATTATGGCCGAACAAGCGAAACAAGTATTTTACGTCAGGGACCCTTCTGAAAACAACCATTTTGTTGTCCTCCACGGAAAACAACAAGTAATCAGTGATACATCTGAAGATCTAGCTGAGGAATGCATGCCCGTTTGTACGATAGTTCCCGTGGAGAATGACGATAGCGAAGCTGATGATGAAATACAACTACGAGAAGATCATGGAGAAGAATATGGATTGATAAAGAAATTTAATTTGTGTATGTTATTTATTTATGACTGTTGTAGTTATTTATTTATTTTTGAGAATTGGTTTATTGATTAATTAATCTGACGTTTAATTTCATGTTTACAGGATCATGACCATTTCACATAGCAGCAGCAGTGAGGATGACCATAATGTCACTTCTGGTACAGTTAGAAAGAAGAGAGGCCTTGTATATATGAACAGATTCATAAAGAGACACAAGGAGGCTGGTACCAAGGCCACGGTCACATTCAATAGAAGAGGGAATCCAATAGGGAAGACTGCAGACAACTGGAGGAGCCACTTGGGTATGTTGGTTCGATGTCGTGTTCCTATTATATACACCGATTGGAGGAAGGTCCCTAAACATTTTAAAGACATTGTGTGGAGAGAGGCAACTGTAAGAGCTTCTTTAATTCTAACATTGTATTTGTTTTTAACATGGTAACTAACTTTTGTATTAATTAAAACTTGTTATATATATTTTCACGCAATTTTTGATGGAGTCGAGGAGCATAAAAATCAGGAGCTTAGCTGTGCATGCAACATGTGGAAACAATTTAAGGCACGCCTCGCAAATGATTTCATCTACGGTGACGGAACAGATGAAGATGCTTTGAAAATGTATCCGTACATTGACTCCAATCAGTTGAAGACTTGTAAGGAGCAGAGACTCTCCGAAGCTGCAAAGAAATTAAGGGACACAAACAATGATCTGGTCAAGAAGAATATATATAAGCATGTCTTAGGTCGAGGAGGATATAGAAAACTGGAAGAGGCAATGGCAAAAGAAAAAATAGCTGAGTTAATTTCTCAGGAGACAATTCAAGAGGAACAAGCTTCAAATGTCTCTATAAAGAGGTATGATTTGTGGAAGAGGGGACGAATTAGAAAAAATGCTGAGTTCGTCTCTGCGGCATCTCAAGGAGTGGCTACAAAGATTGTAAGTTCCTTATGTGTGTTTTAATAGTTAAGTTTTTTTTAAATTATACACTGACTATTGGTAATTTTCTGAAATAATAGGATGATTTAGTGGAAATGACCGCTCGAGGAGAATTTTCTTCTCAAGGCCAACGTGACATATTGACGGAGGCTATTGGCACGGATGAGCACCCTGGACGTACCTGAGGACTTGGGGCACACATTCCATGGAGGATTGGATTACCTAACTCTGCCTCTTTGAGGGTGACACCAAGTTATAGTGCTATTCGCATTGAGCCGTCTGATCGCCAGAGTCAATACTGCTTCACCGATGCTCCCACAGATACAGACCCTTGGAAGAATATACCAAAGGTACTTGGAGATTTTTAAAGTCATTATTTCCTTACTATTTGGTTTATATTTGTCTTACAAATGTAAACACCATGAATTTATTTACGTTGACAGATTGGGCTAAGAATCCTATTATATATCAAAGAGGGACTTAATAATAAGAGACGACTAGTGGCTGTTGGTCGAGTCATGAATGGTCGTTTGCTACGTTCTATTCCACTCCCTGGTGAAATGGTGCAGGTGAAGGTCGATAGTGCACTTGGTCAGAATGTTGGACTGCCCATTCCCCATGAAGAGACATTAAAGACAACACGAGATGCAGAGGGGAAATCAGACTTGGTGGCATGGCCGAAACACTTGATTGAAAACAACATAAGGGTAATAAAATCAAATATTTGAACCATCTTTCCATAATTTAATTTATCAGATTTTATTTGAATTATTTACTAACATTTGAAATTCAGGCATATACCATGCAACTATACTACCACTTGCCACCGACTTCAAATGATGTAGTAGACAATTATGTTGTTAGAGTACGTTGTTAGAGTGACGACATGTGGTCTAACTTGGGCAGAGACGTTGTTAGAGTACGCATCGCTGACGAAGTGTTCGGTGACGACTACACTTCCACAGTGGGCCCAGATGACGTCCGTGATATATATGCATTGGCACCGTTGTCGAACTCGCATTGTGATTTATATATGGTAATCTCTTATCATTAGTTGTTCATCATTTGTTGCAGAAGGTCTAATTTCCCCAGTTTTTCATTTTGTAGTTCTTTATACAATCAGATGATTGATTCAGAGGTTCGATTCGGGTTCTTCAATCCCACGACCGTGAGCCCTTCCAATCACATAAATGACAGGCTAGAGGCGTTTGTATCAAGACTTAATATGCCAGACAAAGATCGCAATTATTGCTACTTTATGCCTCATATAAATGTTGCGGCGTAAGTACATAAATTACTTGTACTATATTACCTATTTTTTGAAATATGGGTTGTATGAATTTAATTCGTTGATGTAGGTTTCATTGGATGTTGTGCGTTATCTTCCCCAACCAAGGTGTAGTCCATTGGTTCAACTTCTTAAAAGGCGTCCCAGTTATACACAACGATGCAAAAGGTTTAGTGGACTCGTAAGTTTCGAACTTACTATTAATTTGTAACTTGCATTGACAGTCACTAATTACGTATTGTTATTTATTTTAGGGAATTGCAACGATACTATCAAGGATGTAATCCGAGGATTGATCGTCGAGTCGAATAGAAGATAGTGACGGTATTCATAGACGAAGCATTCCTTTAATATTCTTGTAATTTTCATTAATAAAGTATTAACTGAGATTACTTATAATGCAGTGTCCGAAACAACCAGATGATAGTAATTTATGCGGTTATTATGTTCTGAGAAATATTCGGGACATAATGGGATTTGTTCGTGCTAATAACGGGGCATATGTGGAGAACTTTGACCAAGTAAGCATGCTAGTCTCGTCCTACTCTATTAGAATGGTGACAAATGTAGCTAGGTTGTGTGTTCTCTTATTTATTTTTTTGGGTTCTAAATCCATGTTCTAGTTAGGTTTGTTCTAAATCCATGTTCTAGCTACGTTTGTTCTAAATCCATGTTCTAAGTTTGTTCTAAATCTAATTTTTTTTATATATTCATGTTATCGTCTTCTTATTTGTTCTAGGTTTTTCCTAATGGGGCAGGAGCATATGATTTGGGAAGGGTACAAGACGTGCGAGATGAGATCAACGCCTACGTGTATAACTACTTGTTCGAACATAGTGTTTACATGTGAATTGTTTATATGAAGTTGGTATAAATCAGTGTATGAATGGTTGTACATAATGACTTGTATGAATGGTTGTATTTTGAGTGAAATGAAAGTATTTTCATGTTTGGAAATGTGTAACAGCAGGGTATTAAATTTTGTTTAGAATTTGTATTCAATTTTTCAGGCGGATTTGAGCTAAAACAGCTAAAATCTGCCCAATTATTTTCATATTTTACTCAACGGTTTGGTATAACCGTTACATAAGATCATAACATTATGCAACAGTTCGAGCACCAAACCGTTGCATAATGGTATGATCTTATGCAACGGTTTGTTGTTTGAACCGTTGCATAATGGTATGATCTTATGCAACGGTTTGTTGTTAGAACCGTTGCATAATGTTATGATCTTATGCAACGATTTTTCTTGAACCATTGCATAATGTCATGACATTATGCAACGGATGAGGAACCGTTGCATAATGGTCCTCAGAACCGTTGCATAAGCTCTTCTTTGTAGTAGTGTAAGAAGTCGGCTGACAATATAAGCATGTGGACAGATGTCATTCATGTATATAAGACAAGCACACAAGAAGCTTGCATGCAAGGTAAGTTGCTGGCAGCTTCAAAGACGAACAAGTGGCACATGCAGATGGTCCATGTCATTGAAGAGAAACGTGTCGAGCAACCTATTGACGAACACCGACATCCTCTTATGATCAACCGGCTGATCCAGCGAAAAAAGCCAGCACGAGACCTTCGAAAACCAAAGTTTCCGGCAACAAAGCAATTCTAAGAAATGCGAAATAATTAGTGTGAAAGAGCTGCCAAAACAGGATCCTTTCCACTCAAAACAACCATATCGGTTTCGGTTCTTCCTTTAACAACATCAAGAAAACCAGAAAAAGAAACAGTCTGAACCAAGTCCGCTGAAAACGCCTCCTTGAAGTCATCGACACTTAGAGAGAAAACAGCAACACCTGTTATTGTATGTAAAAAAAATTCATCACCTGAAAATATAGTCTTTGAACTTTGCTTGGCAATACTTTTCAAAAAAACACCTGAAGAGGTATATACATATTCCCCTCCTCTAGCATCAAAAAAACTCGCGGCAGTGACTGATGAAAAAAAGCGACAACCCTCTTAAGAGAGGGGGGAGAAAACTAAGCGACGAACCAGCATATAAGATATTGGTTTTTTTTTATTCGAAGCCATTTCATTTTCAGCTACTAAACTTAAGAAATAAAAAAAAAGTCATACAAATTCTCTATTTCGCAGGCATCGATCGGTATTACTCTTTCTTTACTACTTTTTCTATGCTTTATTCACATGTATTGCGAATGTGGAGACGTTTATTGGAGTTTTTTTATTTTTATTTTGTCTGGTTTTGAAACTCAAATCTCGATTTTGTCCGGTTTAAACTCAAATATCGATTTTACCCTGTTTTTAATAAAACCGGTTTTGGGAGAATCCGATTTGGCTCATTTTCGATAAAAACGATTTCTCCCAAACCGGTTTGCTGACTCTGCACCTGCGTGGCATTATTTGGTCCTACGTGGATCCAAAAAAATACAATTCTGGCCATGTGGCAAACCGGGGCGGGAGAAACCGATTTAACTTAAATTGAAATCGGTCCGTGAGAAACCGGTTTCCTGCGAAATGTATTGTTTGTGTTGAATTAGGTGTTAATTAGGTGAATTATTTGTGTTGAATTGGGTGGTAATTAGTTGAATTTTTCAAAATAACTGTTGTTGACTTGAATAATTGTTGATTATGTTGAATTGTATGAATAACTGTGGATTGTGTTGAATTATTTGCATAATTGTTGATTGTGTTGAATTGTTTGAATAATTGTTGATTCTCAATTTGTAAATTTGGATTGAATTGTTGATTATGTTTTTGTTGAATTTGTCTATTCCCAAACAATATCAAATTTAGAACTTTTTTATTCATGGACGTTTATTTATCGATTGTAAGCATGACATTATAGAGACCATCATCTATTCTTGGAATGTCTCATTTCAGTCCACTTTGAATCTCAATATGGATGTGGTTGACATAATTTATCCCGGTCCTATCGATGAGTCTGCTCTTACTCGACAGAATAGGCACCAAACTCAAGAAATTTGGAATAATAAGCCAAGTTTATCTTTTAATTAAACTTAAGTTTCTAATGTGTCATTTTATATGTAATTAATTTGTTACTACAGGAAACCGCTTTTAAACTTAATTTTATTCTACAGAAACCGGTTTCCCCCGTGCCGGTTTCAATTTAAGTGAAACTGGTTTCTCCCGCCCCGATTTACCACGTGGCCAGAATTGCATTTCTTTGGGTTCACGTAGGACCAAATACTGCCACGCATGTGCGCAGTCAGCAAACTGTCAAACAGGACACAAATATAATATAAAAAAACTCCGTTTATTTGTTGCAAATGTTTTTATTTTATACTTTTTTTTTCCGATTAGAAACGAAGCCATAAAGGCTTTACAGACAGATGCCCCAAAGGGACACGCTACAAAGCAAAAGGGAAAGATGAAACTAGCTGAAAAGTCTGGCCGACCGACCTCGGTGGTCGACACTAAGGGACCCAGACCCCATATACGTACAATCGTACCCTTTTGAGACTACAAGACTAAAAACTAGAAAAACTCGGACCGATAAGCGGCCGAGAGAAACAGCTCAGGCCGGAAACCGGCTGAGAAAAACCTAAAACGAAACTAAACTACCGTAAACGAAACTAAACTAAACTAACTAACACCAAAACAAGCACCGGCATGCCAGCCGGAAGCTTCGAAGCCGGACCGAAACGAGACCCATCCTCCGAGCAGCCTCCCACCGTCCCCGAATCAGATCCATTCTCATAACGGTCGCCATCAGCAACACACCACCACCCAACCACCGCCGTCCCCCACCCAAACAAACCACCGGCCAAACGAAGACGAAGGAGCTGCCCGAGCCGACAGCCACTCCAGAGCGAAACAACCACCAGCGCAGCAGCAAAGCCATCGTCCCAGGAAGGCAAACCTCCAGCAGCGCCCCAACCGACCACCTTCAAACCGCATCCACCCCTCTAGACCAACCACGAGAAGAACAGATCGAACAAAAGCGGACCGAGACGACTCCCGAAAGAACAACCCAACCCACCCTACATTATCGGCGCACAAAACGGTCCGAAACCGAAGCCTCCAACTCCCGTCGGCGGCTGATCCGAAAAGTTTCTAAAAGCTTCGCAAGGCTTCAGGAGCGTTCTAGGAAGAGAAAGAAAGATAATAAACTATTAGATAATAAAATTTGAGTGAAATAAATAACGGGTACCTACCGCTTCTACTAAATTATTACATACGGATTGATAACAAGTAAATAATGTGAGTTTGAATGACACGTCATAGTGACAAAAATAAAAATATTCATAGTGTGAAAAGTGTCACTTATAAATCATGTCATGTGACTATATCATGACATATTCCTCACATGTCACACCCTAATTTAAGCATGTCTAAAGTCTAATAAATATTCTACTACACTTAATAACATCAAAATTATTTTCATATTTTGAAATCAAATTTATAGAGTTTTATCTTCTTCTTTTTTTGTAATAATTGGTTAATGAAACTTATATTCTATTTGATCTTCAACTATGACCTATTTAATGTACACATATATAAATATCGCTCTTGAACCACACAACCAATTTCGGATTTTACTTGAACAAAATTAATCGTGTCTCCAATTTTCATATAAAACAATCATTTGACCAAGAATTATTAAATACATGTCAAATGTTAGAAAAACTTATAGTGGCTAGGCTAGGCTAAGCTATACTACTAGAAAAGTTTAGAGCATTAGATTAGTGATTAGATCAATATTTTGATTTTGAAGGCATGTTAACGGCTGCACAAAGCAAATGTGTAACGACTACAAAGCTTAGTAATTTAGTCAAACACATATACATACCATGAAATCGACCAATTAGAACGACACGACACAGACTATTTGACCGTTGAGCACTTTCTTGTTTTTTGACATGTCAATGGTCAAACAAACTAACCGTATGACATGTCAACGGCAAAATATACAATCATGTAACGATTAAAACGGTAGTCAAACTCTACTAATCCAACATACCCTACACCAAACGACATGTCATTCTCACGAAGAAATATAGTAGACCATAATTTATGTCATAATTCTATCTCAAATATGTCCACCGTCAAGTCACTGGTTGGCAAAAAAACATGAAATATAAATGTAACACATATATATTGTAACTTGTATTATGCAAAAAAATGTGTGAACAATAAGGTGGTGGTTGAATACTTGCCTTGTTATTAGTTAAAAGATTCGAACAAAGATGTCAGGGATTTTTTTCATCCTTATCTTTAAAAAAATGAAGAAGCTATTTAATTTGATTTTTATTTCCATAATGACACTAAATGCATAGGAAATGTTATTCAATAAGTGAGACTATTTCAATATCAAATTTCGCTATTGTCTACTTAATTCAATGAAAACATATAATTCAAAACATGCCATGTGTTACATGGAAATAAGCGCATGCATTCAAGTAGTCATTTAAACTATTGACGTAAACAATGTTGGAATATGTGTATATAAAGTGTGAAGAAAACCAAGTCAAATTTGACCGGATCTTCCACATCATGGGATGGAAAGTTATATGTCATGGCATCATGGGGAGTTATGTAGAATCTCTCATATAAATTGGAAATGTACATTCCATTGAGAATACACAGAAAATATACAGAGAAAGGAAACGATCCTCCTCTCACGGTTTTTCCACTTTCGTTTTGCGGTCGGTGATAGCAGATGACCAGAATAAGTTCGATCAGCAAGGCCGTGGTGCATAGAGCACTTGCTGAGATTGTTTTATCCTTGGAAGCATATTTTCGATAACACCCAGCACCTACGGGCGACAATTCTACTTTAAGGACATCGTCTAAGACGTGACTGAATCACTTACGGTTTGCTGTCATTTTATTTTATGGTCATATTATATTCTTAGTTCAGTAACTTCAATTCTGCATGTATATTCAGATTATTTACGAACAATCTTAAAGAATACATTTTGAAGTTACTAGACAGGTAGAAATGATGAGAAGATCAAATCAGAATGGTTGAAAGAAAAAGAACATTCTGATGAAACTGGGAGAATGTTTAAGTTTATATATACAATATTAACTTACGATCTTCTCTGACCATATTTATCTTGATGATAAAATGATTCCGACAGATAATGATGTGAAGATTCAGATCGAAACAGTTAAGTAGAAGGAGAGAGCGATGGATCTGGTTCCCCAATAACAAGGTCTGTCAGTGAGACCGAGAGGGGATGCTGCTGCATCAGCTTAGAGCCGTGTTGACGCAAATCGTTCTTGGACATAAAGAGCGACCCTAGACAACCAATCGGACGAGTAGATTCTGGTTATCTTGAAACTCAAACATTGTATTTACACTATGTTTATTGAGGCAGGATGAGTTAGGCTTTTCTCAGCCGAGGGGTCTCTTTGTAATTATTTTCTAATTGAGTCTGTATATAGGCTTTAGTTTGGGGGTCCTATTGTACCTTGTGTATTCTTTGGCAACTCTGTTAAAACTCTTCCTCATTGCTTAATAAAATGCAGTTAGGGTTTTAGCCAAAATTCTCTCCGTCGCAATTTCTGTCAATTGCTCATGTTATCATCTCCGATCATCGGATTATTCATCTCTACATGGTATCAAATGTGCAGTCTCGATCTCCATTGTTTCTTGTTGCCGTGAATTGCTAATTACTGCGGTTTTTTAGTTTTTTTCTCCGCTTCGTCAATGTCGACTTCTGGAACTGCTCCGCCGCCTATTGGTAATCCTATACCGACTGATTCTGTTTCTGCAGCTAGTGTTGCTAGTTTAGCAGATGATCCTTTGTTTGTAAGTAGCAATGAGAATGTTGCTACCTCTTTGGTTACTCAACCTTTGGTTGGTGATAAAAACTACTTGAACTGGAGGAAATCTATGGAAATGGCTCTCGAAATTAAGATGAAACTTGCCTTTGTTCGTGCTCAAATTCACAGACCGACTGATCCTTATCAAGGTGCTCGTTGGGATAAGTGTAATAATGTGGTTTTGTCATGGCGTATTCATTTTGTTTCCCCTGAGATTGGCTCTTCGTTGATTAATGCTGCCAACTGTATGCAAGCCTGGGAAGATCTAGAAGAGACATTTTCAGGTTCCAATGATTTTAGTGTATTCTCTACTCAACAAGAAATAGCTATGTTAATGCAAGAAGACAAAACTATTGCTCAGTATTATAACAAGCTAATTCAGCTTTGGGGTGATGAGGATGCCCTAACTGAGGAGATTTCTTGTGAGCTTGGTACAAGGTGTAGGCCACAAGGTGCTCCACTGACAGAAAAATGAGGGATATGCGGATGAAGTTCTTGATGGGCTTGAATGAAGCTTACATTACTACCCGGTCTAATATACTTCAGATGAGACCATCACCATCTTTGAAGGAGTGCTATAAGCAGCTTGTTCAAGAAGAAAATCAAAGAAATGCTAAAAAGTCTCATGTTCCTGAAATTTCTGCCTTATATGTCAATGAGCCTCACTATTCTACTCAGTCTGGTGGCAGTTCCCAGCAGGCTCCTACCTAGACTAGTGGTGCTCAGTCTCATCCTCCTAGCAGATACACCAATCAAAATAAGAACAGAAAGTCCTTGTTTTGTACTCATTGCCAACTTCATGGTCATGTAAAGGAAACATGTTATAAGCTACATGGCTTTCCTCCTAGTTACAAGTTTACTAATGCTAGAGGTGGTGGCACTAATAATAGAGGCCATAGAGCTGTGGCTAACAATGTTGTTGGTGCGATGTCTAATGCAGGATCTTAAGACAAGGAATCCACTTCAACGGATTCCCATGCTGTCCCAATTAGCTCCCTGAAAATGACTCAAGATCAGCTAAACAAGCTAATGGTGTTTCTAGGTGACAATGGAGCTCACACCACTTATCATATTGCAGGTATCACTTGTCTCTCATCTGTTACGGTGAGTCAAAATACTTGGGTAATTGATAGTGGTGCCACTGATAACATAACTCCTCATGCTCACCTCTTATCTCATATTACAAGTCTGCCAGTTCCCACTAGTGTTTTGTTACCTAATGGGAAAAGTGTTCTTGTTACTCATACTGGCTCCTATCAACTAAATGAGTTTATTAAGCTCACTGGTGTCTTACTAGTTCCTCACATCAGATTTAACTTGCTTTCTGTTGCCAAGCTTGTTGAGGATGCAAAGTTGATAGTTACATTTACTAAAAATGGTTGCTCAATACAAGCCTCAGCAAGTCAGACTTTACAAGGGATTGGTAGTCTAGTTCAAGGCTTATATCATTTCCACTCTGCTGATGATTCTAGCTGTTTAGCTGTTGCAAGAAATTCCAAGCTGGCTGAGCTTTGGCACTCCAGACTGGGCCATGTTCCATTCAATAAGCTGACAAACACTTTGAAGCATTCAATCACTGATTTCAGTTGTAATGATACTCATTTACATTGTTCTGTATGTCCTCAAGCAAGACAGACAAGGCTTTCTTTTCCTGTTAGTAATACTATCAGTCACAGTCTTTTTGAACTAATTCATGTTGATATTTTGGGACCATACAAGGAACCTAGTAATACTATCAGTCACAGTCTTTTTGAACTAATTCATGTTGATATTTTGGGACCATACAAGGAACCTACTATGACTGGGGCCAAATACTATCTAACAATTGTTGAAGATATGTCAAGGGTCACTTGGACCTATTTGATGAAAGCAAAGAGTGAGGTTGCTGATCATTTGATCAGTTTCTACTTGATGGTTCAAACTCAGTTTAATACTCTCATCAAAACTGTAAGGACTGATAATGGTGCTGAGTTTCTCAGTTCAAAAGTCACAAACTTCTTAAAGTCTCAGGGTTGTGTTCAACAGACTTCCTGTTCTTATACTCCTCAGCAAAATGACATTGTTGAAAGAAAACACAGACATCTTCTTGAGGTGGCCAGGGCCATTAAACTTCATTCCAAAGTACCTGACTATCTATGGGGAGATTGCATCCTTACATCAACTTATATCATCAACAGGCTTCCCTCCTCAGTTCTTCAAGGTGAAACTCCTTTTGAAGTTTTGTTTCATAGAAAGCCTGACTATTCTCATATGAAGATCTTTGGTTGCCTGTGTTATATGACTAATATCAGTCCTGGCAAATCAAAATTTGACTCTAGAGCTTTTGGTCAGAAAGGTTACAAAGTGTTGGATCATCAAAATCAGATTACTTATGTTTCCAGAGATGTTACATTTGTTGAAAATTTTTTTCCCTTTGCTGAAGATCAGAAGAATAACTCAGCCCCAAACGGTTTTGGTTCAGCTACTGTTCCTCAACCAAATTGTTCTACCTCTGATACTCAGCTTGGGACTGTTTTTATGCCTTCTGCATCATCTCCTTCAGTTGATTCTACTTCTGTTACTGCTCCACCTGAGCCAAATAATACTCAGCATCTTGTTCCAAGAAGAACTACAAGAGTTCTAAGGCCATATGTCACTCTCAGGGATTATGTTTGCAACACCACTTTGAGTACAAAATCTGAATATCCTATTCATAAATATGTTGACTATTCTAAGTGCTCTTCTCAGCTGCAACATTTTGCTCTCCAAGTCCTAACAGATGTTGAGCCCACTTGTTACACATCAGCTTGCAAGGATCAAAAATGGGTAGATGCTATGCACAAAGAACTTGATGCCCTTCAAGACAACAACACTTGGGAGATTACTGATCTTCCTGTTGGTAAGAATCCTGTCAGCTCCAAGTGGGTGTATAGAGTCAAAAGGAAGTCAGATGGTTCTATTGAAAGATACAAGGCAAGGCTTGTTGCAAGGGGGTTTTCTCAAATGGAAGGCTTAGACTATCATGAAACCTTTGACCCTGTAGTGAAGGTGAATACTGTTAGAAGTCTTCTTGCTGTAGCAGTCTCAAAGAACTGGCCCTTGTTTCAACTTGATGTTGATAATGCTTTTTTCCATGGTCAACTGGATGAAGAAGTATACATGACACCTCCTCCTGGTTTCTTTAAAACTGCAGTCTCAAAGAACTGGCCCTTGTTTCAACTTGATGTTGATAATGTTTTTTTCCATGGTCAACTGGATGAAGAAGTATACATGACACCTCCTCCTGGTTTCTTTAAAACTGAGAAAGCTCAAGGCAAAGTGTTCAAGCTTCTTAAAAGTCTCTATGGCCTTAAACAGGCCCCAAGGCAATGGTTCTCTAAATTTTGTGATTCCTTACTCAGCTTTGGTTTTACTCAAAGTCTTAATGACTACTCCCTTTTTACATACAATAAGAATGGTGCTTTCTTGGCTCTTCTTGTGTATGTTGATGATGTCATTCTTACTGGAACTTCACCAACTCTCATTCAGCAAGTGAAGGCTTATATTCATGATCTGTCCAGATCCTCGGATGGCCTATTTCTAAATCAGAGGAAATACGATTTAGAGCTTGTCTCAGAAGCAGGTTTATTGGCTTGCAAACCTTCTTCCATACCAAAATGGATCCAAAGCATAAGCATTGTCTCTCTACTGCCCCTGAGCTGCCTGATCCTCCCTCATACAGAAGGCTGTTGGTCAGCTAATTTACATCACCAATACCAGGCCTGACCTTGCATATGTTCTCCACATTCTCAACCAGTTTATGCATAAGCCAACTCAGGATCATCTGACTGCTGCTCACATGGTTCTAAGGTACCTAAAGGGTGCCCCAGCTCAAGGCCTGTTTTACCCAAGGAACCAGCAGTTGAAGTTAGAGGCTTTTTGTGATGCAGACTGGGCAGCTTGTCCCTTGACAAGGAAATCCATTTCAGGCTATGCAGTTCTCCTTGGTGGTGCCCTTATTTCTTGGAAATCAAAGAAATAAGGTGTGGTTTCTCGATCTTCCGCTGAAGCTGAATACAAGGCAATGACCCATGTTTGTTGTGAGTTGTCTTGGCTCCGGAGGCTTTTGATGGATCTGCAGGTTGACATTCCTACTCCTGTGGATTTGTACTGCGATAATACAGCAGCCATACATATTGCCAGGAACCCAGTATATCATGAGCGAACCAAACATGTGGAACTTGATTGTCATGTCGTTCAGCAGCATTGCTCATCTGGTTTCATTGCTCCATGCTTTGTTCCTACCTCTGCGCAGCCAGCTGACCTCTTAACCATGTCTCTATCAGCTGAACAGCTCCTATTTCTGTCTAGCAAGCTCAACATTTCGAACAGGCTTCATATATTGAGCTTGAGGGAGAGTATTGAGGCAGGATGAATTAGGCTTTTTTCAGCCGAGGGGTCTCTTTGTAATTATTTTCTAATTGAGTCTGTATATAGGCTTTAGTTTGGGGGTCCTATTGTACCTTGTGTATTCTTTGGCAACTCTGTTAAAACTCTTCCTCATTGCTTAATAAAATGCAGTTAGGGCTTTAGCCAAAATTCTCTCCGTCGCAATTTCTGTCAATTGCTCCTGTTATCATCTCCGATCATCGGATTATTCATCTCTACAGTGTTTGATGTTTTGTTGTTGTAGTTATTGGAGCGACGGCAACGTGTGCTGGAAGGATATATCCAACTTTCGACCGTTGGAATTCGTGCCAGAGTTCTTAATGTCGCTTGGAGTAAGACGTTTACGCTGCAATCTCGTTCTCGTGATGATTTGCCGGCGGCCGTCGTCCGTCGTCAAAGTAATCATCCTCAAAGTCGAGGTTGTGGAGATCGAAGTAACCAATTTGCTGGCGGCCATGGTCAAAGTTGATGATAGAGATGTGACAGTTAGAGACGAGATATCTGCGGAGCAGTGGCGGACGAATCGGTTGTGTTCGGCGACGTGATGATTTTGTTGGCCATCATCTAAGCTGCGAAACCCTAATTCGGGTTTGTCGGTTCAAAGATTGAACCGGTCGAATTAAGGATTGACCAGCAGAATTTTTTTTTTTTTTTGATGGTAACACCTGGGAATACAAAAAACACAGAAGACACTAACAGAACAACACTAACAGAACAACCCAAACGAGCAAGCTCAACTAACAACAGAAGAAAGGGAGAGAGGGATGGCACTAGGATGCCTCCAACTCCACCTATGCTCTCTAGCTCTTTGGGCCAGAAAATCTGCCACCCTGTTAGCACCTCTCAGAGCATGCTCCAAGCTCCACTGATTGTTCTCCTCCATCATCCTGCTGCAAGCCTCAAGCCATGCTTCACCTTTCAAACGGAGAGAATTGGAAATCAAAGCAGTTATAACTTCAACGCTGTCCGAAACAAATATAACTTTGGAAAGATTCCTCTCCATAGCTAGCTCCATCCCACGCTTCAACGCAAAGCCTTCAACACCCAGAATGTTAGCTTGATTGCTCAGAGGGAAAGCTTCCACAAACTCTATTTTCCCCTCACAGTCCCTGCATTCAATACCAACTCCTGCCTCCTTTGAGAGAGGATTCCAAGCTCCATCACAAGAGATCTTATAGCTCCCATACTCAGGGGGGAACCATCTGTCTCCAGCTTCCGGATTTGAATAAATGAATCTGAAACCCTTCCGATAAAACTCCTTCACCATTCCCTTGACTTGAGAAACTGCTGTAGTAAGATCAGCTCCTTCCTCACCGTGCCATAACCTGTTTCTATTCCACAAAATCCACCTAGCGCCACAAAAGACTTTGCTCAAATCCTCCCCCTCCAGCTCACGGCAGCAGAACCAGATCCAATCCGCTAGGGAATTGAAATTGATAGATAGAAAACCCGCCGATGACAGCAATCTCATCCAGAATTCTTTAGCCCACCAGCAGTTTAAAAAGACATGGATAGCATCCTCTTCTTTGCACCCACATACGATGCACTTAGCTGCCACACTGCAACCTCGCTTTATTAAATTTGCCGCGACTGGAACTGCATTATGGTATAACTTCCACATGAATATCTTAGCCTTATTCTGCGCTTTGATCCTCCAAAATTTCTTCCAGAAGGAACTAAGCTTGTTTTTGTCAGAGGACTCTCCCTGCACATCAGCTTCCTTCCTGTGCTCCTCCTGAATAAGCCTACCATATGCTGCTCTAGTCGAGAATTCTCCATCGCTCCTTAATAAGTTAATAGGTCCTAGCTGATCATCCCTCACCATCAGCCACTTCCTCAGCGTCATTAAGCCCCACTGGACACTTCTCCATGCCCACGATGGCCTGATTCCAACTGGGGCTTCTAGCAGCTCTGACAAGCCAGCATACCTGGCTTTGTAAATTCTGCTGATTAGCAATTCCGGTTTAGTAAGAATTCTCCATGCCTGCTTAATAACCAGGGCCAAATTAACCAGATGGAAATTTCTGAATCCCAACCCTCCTTCATGTTTCCCTCTCTGCAGCTTCTTCTTATCTATCCAGGTAATGAATCTACCCTCACGAGCATCATTCCACCAAAAAGATGATACTATACTATTCCATCTGTCCACGATCCTTTTAGGAATTTTAAAGCAAGACAGAGCATATATAGGAAGGGCTTGAATAACTGACTTGATTAAAACTTCCTTCCCAGCCACTGACAGCAGTTTTTCCTTCCAGCCATTCACTCTCTTCCACATCCTATCTTCTAAATAATTCCACAGAGAAGAGCTCCTTCCATTAACACAAATGGGAAGACCAAGGTATTTATCTATTCTGTTCACCCGTCTCATCCCCAATATACTCCCGACACAACTAGCAAGGCTGTCATTCACATTATTTCCAACAAAAAACTCTGACTTGCTATAATTGATTCTTTGCCCAGATATATCTTCAAATTCCCTCAAAATACTCTTCAACCTCATAATATTATCAACGTCGGCTTTCACAAACAATATACAGTCATCTGCAAATAGTAAATGCGAAATCGAAGGGGCGGATCTACTGACCTGAATTCCTTGGAGTTCACCTTGCTGCTGGGCTCTATCAAGCCTTCTGGCTAGCCACTCCATGCCAAGAACAAAAAGGTATGGGGACAAGGGATCACCCTGTCTAATGCCTCGAGCCGGAGAAAAATAGTCTGAAACAATCTCATTTACCCTGATCCGATAACCTACTGATCTGACACACGCCATAACTTTCTTTATCCAAATATCAGGGAAGCCCATTCTCTTCTGAATTTCCTCTAGAAAATCCCACTCCATTCTGTCATACGCCTTGCTCATGTCAATTTTAACGCAACAAAAACCATTCTTCTTATCTGTTCTGCTGCGCATAAAACTAATCAGCTCGTGAGCGATTAAAACATTATCAGTTATCAGCCGTCCCGGGACAAAAGCACTTTGACTAGCAGAGATACAATCGTGAAGCACAGACTTCAGTCTATTAGCAAGAGCCTTTGTAAGAACCTTCATCACCACGTTACATAGACTGATCGGTCTAAATTCTTCAAATGTGGTAGGGGCTTTCGTTTTAGGAACTAACGTAATCAAAGTCTCGTTCGTCAACCTGTCTAGCTCTCCTCCACCATTCAGAAAAGCCAGGGAATGCTGAATTAAATCCTCTTTAAGTAACTCCCAATTCTCCTGGAAAAATAGAGCCGAGAAACCATCTGGACCCGGGGCCTTGGTGGAACCAATCTGGAACAATGCATTTTGAACTTCTGTTCTTGAGAAATTTGAGCAAAGGAACTCCCCACTCTCAGCACTGATAGTTTTACCTATTATTCCCAACTTGTGTAGCCAATCTAGACAGTTGCTAGGATCAGTCGACCTGAACATGCTGGAAAAATAGGACACTGCCTCTTCACACATCTCTACTTCATCGGAGATCCAACTGTTACTGTTCCCTTTGATTTTGTTCACTGTGTTCTTCTTTTTCCTTTGAGAGGCTCTAGAGTGAAAAAATCTCGTGTTAGCATCCCCTTCTCTAAGCCATTCAACTCTAGATCTCTGTCTCCAAAGAAGCTCCTCCCTAGCTAACCATTCGTCCAGTTCACCTTGCAACTGAGCTTCCTTCTGAATAACCTCAGCAGATCTGAATCTCGACTTCTGATACTCAATTTGTTTCTTAATATCAGTTATACGTTTCTGAACCCTACCAAATACTGTACTATTCCACTTGGCCAAATCCCTGCCACAGATCTTCAATTTTGACATGAAATCCATATTTGAGAGATCTTCCTTCCTCCAACAGTTTTCCAGAAAGCCTTGAAAATCACTATGTCTCAGCCACATTGGCTCAAAGCGAAACAATTTCCTCCTCGTGCATTGAACTCTCTTCTGAAAATTGACCAGCAATGGAAGATGATCAGAAACTGATGTAACTAAATGAGTAACTTCGTACCTGCTGAAAAGATTCCTCCATTGCAAATTGCTAAAAGCTCTGTCCAATCTGGCTCTTGTCTCCATCAGACCAGCTCGCCTATTTGAGAAAGTGAACGACAGGCCTGAATACCCCAGATCAATCAACCCACACTCCTCAATTGTCTCCCTAAAACTGCGCATCTGCCATTCCCTACGCACCCATCTACCCGTCACCTCCCAACTAAAAAGAACCTCGTTGAAATCTCCCAGAACGATCCACGGCAACTCATTCGTGTGACCTAGACTCAACAAATTCCACGTTTCTTTTCTCCGATGAGTCACAGGGTTCCCATAGAACATGGTGAGTCTTACTCTTTCACACAAATCAACCTCACAGTCGATGTGATTAGAAGAGTAAGACCTTACTGACAGCTGAATATCTCCTTTCCACCATAAAGCCAATCCACCTGATCTACCAACACTGTCTACCCCCAATCCGCAATCAAACCCTAATCTCCTCCTGATAGCTTCTACTCTACCACCATCCAACTTTGTTTCAATGAGACTTACAATCTGAGGCTTGTGATACCTTACCAAATCGGCAAGGCTTCGAACTGTACGAGGCTGCCCCAGGCCTCGACAGTTCCAACATAACGTTTTCATGGCTCCCGGCGGGGCTGCTTAATAGCCTCCGCCGATCTCTCAACATCAAAACTGAAAACTGACTGGCCTTCACTCCCCTCCTTCCACTGTCTAATTGACTCAATAGAAACCGACCTGTTGATGCCTTCTCTAGCCCTCCTCTTCAGCTCTGAGACGCGCACCTTTAGCTTTTCCCTCCCCAAGCTAGGACTCACCTTCTGCTTACCTCCTTTCGACTTATCGGAGCAGTTCGACTCTACACTCCTTTCCACCTGACCAAGACACTGGATCTGGGCTTCATTATCCCCAGCCCTAGCCTTTTCCCAACACATCGT
This sequence comes from Rhodiola chrysanthemifolia, assembly GCA_033675395.1. NCBI lineage: Eukaryota > Viridiplantae > Streptophyta > Magnoliopsida > Saxifragales > Crassulaceae > Rhodiola > Rhodiola chrysanthemifolia. The sequence goes on from CM066204.1 coordinate 40,788,026, forward strand.
TTCTTGGGCCCTCATCTTGTTTGGGTCGGCCCACTTAGAGGAAACAACATTTCCCTCCTCTGCTAGGGTTTGAAACTCTTCCTCGTCCGTACCATCTTCCGCCGCCGCCAGCGCCTCTGTCTCCTTTCCCAACTGCCTTGCCAGTTCGTCCTTCTCATCCACCACAGTGTCATCCGCTGCATCCTTTACACCAGCTAAATTTTTAAACCAATCATCGAAACTTTGACTCTCAATCCGAAGGAAAATCACCCCACACAATGACTCTCACAAAACACTCACAATGACTCTCACAATAATACTCACAATGACACTCCCCAGAGAAACTACTAGAGAGAAACTTCTAGAGAGATACTTTTTTGGTTTGACAATATGATTGACCAGCAGAATTGAGCTCATTTATTTTCGGCCCATTATGTCTTAATGTTACTAATAACATGTTTAACGTGGGCAGTAATAATTTGGGCCGAAAAGATGTCCAGGAGGTTCCGATTTGGTTATCCATATAGAAAGACGAAGCCGCGAAATAATGAGATGCGTCAATTTGCGGCTTAATTGATGATGCGGATTGATGAAGAATGCCTCACTGTTGCTGGCAAACGTGATGAAACCCTAAAATGGGTTTTTGGTTCAATTGATTGATTCAATAGAAGATGATCGCACATTGCTTGTGCAGCCGTAGATCGGCGTGGCAATGAAGCTGTTGTTGCCGTCGGTTGTGACTGAAGTTATATGGTGCGATGGCGGCTCATCAGCAAAGCTGTCTTTGCCCCAAGCGGCGCAGCAGCGGTGCAAATGTTGGCTGGTGTTCTTGAATTATCCAGCGAGTGTTTAGCACGCTGATGGCTTCACTCCATGTGGTTTTGGCTCGGTTGAAATGGAGCCCAGGATGACATCGTTTGGCAGATGATGACGGCTCAAATAATGGGTCTTCACGGGTTGCATCTGGATTGCAGAAGAGGCAGCTGCCTCTGCGGCGGTGAAGCCGTGGATCGGCAGCGCTGCTAGCGTCGATTGTGACGGTGGTGAAGATGATGTTGAGGAAGCCAGTTGGGCTTTGATGTTTTGTACGGTTATGGCTCCGATTGTTGTCTATACTGAGTGGCTTGGTCTTGCCTTGGCCCTCCAATGATAAATTCATTGAAGATGCGTCATCCTCAAATTGAGCTGCCAAGTGCCAACAACATTTGATGGAATGATGGAGCAGTTAAGCTGCTGCCATCGTGCTTCCGCGTCAAATGTGGAATCCTAGAGTTTGCCAGTGGATGAGAGCCACGACTTGAGTTTTGTCGATTCGAGCTGAAGCGGAAAGAGAGCATTAAGAGCTGCTCTATTTTGTTATGATGGCTGTTGGGCTCTCACATAAAGCATGTTTGTGTGCGGGCTTTGGTAAGCTGGTCAGCAATGCTTAGCTGGGCCCGAACTGATTGAGTTGGCTCATCAGGGATGATTGCCTAAAAGATTAAACGAATCAAATTCACGGGTTTGTTTCAATTGATGTTGGAGTATAAGAATCCGAATATGAGGTACATTCGGGTGGGTTTGTTTCAATTGATGTTGGAGTATAAGAATCCGAATATGAGGTACATTCGGGTGGCTCTGATTCTGAACGTTGGGTAACACTTTTTGTAATGAGATGTTATATCTCTTGATGTTGTCTAAAGTCAGGAAAAAAAAAAGACTTGCAAGTCCGATTTTAAGAATATGCTTGCGAGTATTGTTCCAAACAATTATGTGACATGAGTGCTCGTCGTAGTGCTTGACTAATTTGGATTTTATGTCCAAATGTCCGTTTGATTTTAAAGCACCAACGAATATTTGCGTTGAAGCAAATGTAATACTAAATCCTTCCGTAGTATTGAAAGCGATGTTGAAAACCCTTGAGTCAATCCATAGTGAGTTATGTGATTTGAGATATGGGGTGGTAACAAGTATTTTGGGACTTTCATCGATGATAGTACAAAATATTGTTAAAAATTATTGCTTATAGCAAAGCTGTGACAATTGAAGAAAAACATGTGAAGTTGAATATCAACTTCAAAGGTTGAGTAGCACTTTGATGAATTGAGAAAAGTGATCATGGAGGTGAACTTGATCACTCCATCATACTCTCTCCAGTCGAACAGTGTTTCGGAACAGAAAAAATTGTACCTTGAAAGAGATGATGAATATGATGATGGTAAGCTACAGGTTGCCCCCAAGGAATGGGGCAGGCCATCTATCAGCAAAGAATCTTTTAAGTAAGATACCTCGCAAGGAGTATAAGTCTTTTTATAAGTCATTTAAGGGAACGACGACTTCCTATAAATACTTGTAAGTGTGGGGGTGCCTAGCTATGGTAATGACCCTTGGTCCTAAGAGAATGATGATATAACCAAAATCTTTTACAATGATTTCATTGGTTATGCGGAAAATGGTAAAGCGTATAGATTCCTTGTGTATGAATTGGAAAATTCAAAATATACACAAGAATACTATAATGGAATCAAAGAACGCGTCGTTCTTCAAGCATGTATTTCCTTATAAGAATAAGGAAGGTATGTAGGGTTCTTCTCAGTTAATAGAGAGTATATTGAAGAAATATCTCAAGAACAAGAGAATGAGGAAGAATCTAAACATAAGATTGATTCGAAAAATCGAGACAAAGTAAGCAAGCAATGATAGATAAATCATATAGATTTGAGTTTCTAACCTACATGCTTGAGGCTGAACCTCAAACGTATAAAGAGACTGTCAGTTCAGCATATGATTCTTTTTTTTCCTGAAAAGGTGTATATATAAAGGAAAAGAAACCAACAGGCTCACAAAGGACCCAACACACAGACACTAACAGACAAGACCAAACAGCTGGGACAACAAACAAACCCACCCAGCCAACACAAAGCACCAAACACAAGCGGCACAACAAGCAAAAAGGAACTGAAACAACAAACGCAACTGACGCAAGCTCAAGACAATCCAACAAGGATCACAAAACACCGCCAGACACTCACGGCACTAGCACAAAAACAAGACAGGATACTACTCGGCAGCAATAATAAACATATCGACAAGGAGCTTATACAAATTACACCCTGTTTTTGTCTTCTTAATAAGCTCCATTTTCATTTTTAGAATCTTCAGGACGAAGTTCCATGTATGCTCCTTGCTAGGCAGCTCTTCCCTGAAAATATTGTGATTCCGAGCTTTCCACGTCTCATACGTTTGCAACAGTAATAATGAAGTAAACTACTAGCTTTTCTGCTTTTGATCTCCAATGCCTCTCCTGTTGCCACTGAATCACCTCTTCCCAATTGTTCCAATGAACTTGGATTCCAATCATGCCCAGGAACTTGCAAATCGGAGTGAGGCCTCTACAGTTAAAATAGAGATGATTTATGCTCTCAACCTCACAACTGCAGCAGCTACACATCCTTTGATCATCCGACATGCCTCTGATTTTATCTTTAGTATACAATCTATTTTGAATAGCCAACCAAGTGCAGAAACTATGCTTTGGAAGCAAGATACCGTTCCAAACCATCTTGGACCACATGACTTCATCACCATTCTCTGCTATTATCTCATACGCACCCTTGGCCGAAAAAGGGGCATTGTTATGAGCCCAACTGCAGACCATATTGACATCAAACTGAATGCAGCTTTGAGCATCTTGTCTCAACATCAGAATGTTCTTGATTATCCAAGAATGATGAGTCTTTTCCTCTATTTCCCAGAAGTTCTGGTTGCTAAAAAAATACATGTGCAGCCACCTTATCCACATGGAGTCTTTCTTAAGACACAAATCCCAAACTTGCTTTAACATCAAAGCCTTGTTGAACACAGAAACGTTTTTGATACCTAGGCCCCCCTGCTCTTTGGATGTAGTAACTTTTTTCCAGGCAACTAAATTCTTCTTCCCCGAACTAGATCCGGACCACAAGAAGTTCCGACAAATAGCCGAAATCTTCCTCAGGACATTCTTCGGGAAAATGAGGACCCTCATCCAATAAGAACTAATCGAACTGAGAACATGCTTGATCAAGACAAGTCTACCAGCGTAAGAAAGGTGTCGAGCAGCCCAAGCTCTAATCTTACTCTTCATGTTGGCAATGATCCCCTCATAAGCTTGACTCCTTAAACTTCTACCGTCAATGAGAACTCACATGTATGAGAAAGGAAGCTTACCAATCTGAAAACCAGCTGCATGGGCAAGGACTAATTTCTCCGCACCATCACACCCTCCAAAATACATCTCAGACTTGTTAATATTAACGTCTAGGCCAGACCAACTATGGAACCGAGCAAGGGCTTCTTTTATCTTCAGCAAGGATCCCACATCAGCCTTGGAAAAGATAATAACGTCGTCGGCAAACATCAGATGACTCAAAGAAATCCTAGCACATTTCGGATGGAACTCAAAATCATTCGACTGTCTAATTTGCCCAATAATCCTACTGAGCACCTCCATGACAAGGGTGAAAAGATAAGGCGATATTGGGTCCCCTTGACGAAGCCCTCTACTGCTGCTGAAATACCCCTCTAAACCGCCATTAATTAGAACAAAAAATTTAGAGGTGGTCACACAGGACATTATCCAGCCCACAAACTTTACCGGGAACCCAAAAAACTCCAGAATACTCTTAAGAAACTTCCAGTCAACCATAGCATAGGCTTTTGTAATATCAATCTTCAACATGCATCTCTTACTCACGTGCTTTTGATTGTATTTGCATATTAACTCTTGCACTAAACTGATGTTGTACGCTATGTTCCTACCTTTCACAAAAGCAGTTTGAGACTGATCCACAAGATATTCTAAGACATGACTCAGCCTATTAGCTAGAAGCGTAGAAATAATTTTGTATAGCACATTGCAGCAGCATATGATTCTTTATGGAAAGAAGCCATAATGTGTCAGATGGACTCCATCCTTCGCATAGTTGAGAGTTGGTTGATCTTCCTGTTGGAAGTAAACCAGTTGGTCCATGAGCTTTCAAAGAGGAAGAGGACCGTGGATGAGTCTAGATATGAGTACAATGCGAGACTTGTGCTCAAAGGGTGTAGACAAAAAGGTTTAAACTACTTTGATACTTATTCTCTTGTGACGAGAATGAAATGAAGGATGGTAGTGGTCAGTGATGCTTTGTGCAATCTTGAAATTCACCAAATGATGTAAACACAGCCTTCCTTAATGAACGGTTGAAGGAATAAATTTACATCGAACAACATGAGGGTTCTATTGTTGATGGGCAAGAGCACAAAGTTTGTGAATTTCTCTATCGCTTGAAGTAAGTGCCAAAGCAATGACATCTGAAATTTGATAACGTGATGATGTCAAATGGCTTCAAGATGAACAAGTGTGACAAATGTGTGTACATTAATAACATTGAACACGGATACATGACTCTGGGACTTCATGTTGATGACATGCTCATGTGGGAAGCAATGAGAAAATAATAAAGTCCACCAAGCGCTTATTGAATTCGAAGTTTGATATGAAGGCTCTGAGATTGGCCGGTGTAATTTTAGAAGTTAAAATTACACAAAGGTTAGATGGACTTATATTGTCAGTCACAATACGTTGACAAACTCTTTGACAAATTTGGAGAAGATAGTCCATGAATGTATAGAATCCATGTTGATGTGCATCAACACATGTCTAAGAATAAAGGTGAATGTATCTCCCAAGTACAATATGCTAAAGTGATAAGCATTCTAGTTTATTTGATGAACTATACTAGACCAGACATTGCTTACACTTTTAGTAGACTAGTGAGACTCACGAGTAATCCAGAAACTGCACACAGGACGACTATTGTGAGAATACGGAAGTACCTACGATTAACTCATAATTATGGTCTACACCATACCAGATATCCTTAGGTCATTGAGAGTTTCACTGACGCGACTTGGATATGTGAGAGTCCAAGGCCACAGTGGCTATGTTTCAGCACTAGGAGGTGCGAATGTCTCTTGGAAATCCTCCTAACAGACCGTGATAGTCAAAGCCATTTAAAGGTTGAATTTGCGCATTAGATAAATGTGGCGAAGATGCTAAGTGGTTAAGGAATGTAAAGGAGGATATCCCTGAATGGACAAAACATGTGCCAACAATGTGTTTACATTTTGATAATCAATCTTCGATTTGTAGGGCACTTGATGTTATGTATAATGGTAAGTCTCGACATATACATCGACGACATAAAACCATTAGACAACTTCTCTGCACATGAGTCATTACTATTGACAATATGAGGTCCAAGGAGAATATTGCGGATCCGCTAACCAAAGGGTTAAGTAAGGACCTAATAGAGAAGTTGTCCAAAGGAATGAGAGTGAAGCCTTTTGATTGCTAACATCAAAACACAGGCTTAAGCCCTTAAGAAATAAAGTCGAGGCAACGGAAAACCCTACCATGATGACTGGAGATTCCAAGAACATGGTTCAAAGGGACAACCTACCTGCTAAGACTATGAGGTCACTGTGGGGGTAACACCTCAGTCCTATTCCTTGATAAAATAGTGACTTCCGCACGAGGTTAAGCTGAAAGCTTTTAATGATTCTAAGAATTTGAATGTTGATAATCAAATGGATAATTCGGGATTATCTTAATAAAGAATCACCAACGTGAGAGAGGAGTGTGGCCGCTTCAAAGGAGAATACAAATGGCTTAATTCTTTAGAAACTCTTGCAGAACCAGGAAAGGGGTGTCATGGCCAAAATGAGCCCACCAGTAATAATTGAATAATGGCCAGGATAATATCTGTGGGGGACATGGTTTTGTTTACATTATAAGACGAAGAGTTTAAAGACATCACGTCTACTGAATAGTCAGTGAAGAGAATACGTTTTCCCGAGGGAAGGTTCAAGGGCGTTGCCTACCTATCCTATGCAGGTATTAACCGTAGAAGCTATCACCACGTTGAGTCGAGTTTTGATTGTTTATTGTTTTCACTACTCGATTTTCTTCATGTGGGGGATTGTTGGAATATGTGTATATAAAGTGTGAAGAAACCCAAGTCAAATTTGACCGGGTCTTCCCATCTCCATCATGGGATGGGAAGTTAGATGTCATGGCATCATGGGGAGTTATGTAGAATCTCTCCTATAAATTGGAAATGTACATTCCATTGAGAATACACAGAAAGGAAACGATCCTCCTCTCTTGATTTTCCACTTTCGTTTTCCGGTCGGTGATAGCAGAAGACCAGAATAAGTTCGATCAACAAGGCCGTGGTGCATATAGCACTTGCTAAGATTCTTTTATCCTGGGAAGCATATTGTCGATAACACCCAGCACCTACGGGCGACAATTCTGCTTTAAGGACAGCGTCTAAGACGTGACTGAATCACTTACGGGTTGATGTCCTTTTATTTTATGGTCATATTATATTCTTAGTTCAGTAACTTCAATTCCGCATGTATAGTCAGATTATTTACAGACAAACAATAATTAATAAGACCATGATAGCAAGAAACAACAACCAGTTTGTATGCAGGACCAAACATAAGTAACTAAATAACATGGAACTATTAAATAGATAAGCGCTTAAATGAGATTTTATCTTTTTATGAAGTTTTGAGACTTATTTTGACCAAATATTTGCTTTCACCAAGTGACTGAAATTAAACCGCGTGTGATGCCGCACCTAAACGAAGATGAGTTACAACAATATATAACAAATGAAAATATCAATAATCCATATTCGTATGTGTGCATCACACGTGGTTTGATTACAAAGACACTCATTCAAAATAAATATGTGGCCAGAAATAAATTTCAAGACCTCTAAAAAAAGGACCTCAATGGAGCGCATCCCTATCGAACATATATAACTAAACAACATGTAACTATAAATTCAAAATTGAAAAATAAAATTGTTGCAACGAACCAAACTCAACTAAAAACATGTTGGCAATCCAATCAGTATAACATCTAAATATCAATTAAAAAAAGACACAATAGTCACGCAAAGGAACACTTTGATACAATAACAAAAAATGACAATAAAACATAAATCATGTACCTTTTTTTTTATTATACCAATTGCGCTAAATCATGTACCAATTAAAACAATAAAACAATTGAAAGTGAGCAGACACGTGAAAAAACACACATCCATGTAATAAGCATAAAAACTGCAAAGGACATTATTCAAGTTTTAACACGCAAACGTTAAAAGGAAGTCGCTGCAAGCAAAGTTCACAAACTGAAAATTGAAATGAAATTCAAAGCATTAAAAGACATCCCAGCTTCTTATGATTTGCTCCTTTTTGGTTCACCATTACCCGGTCCAGCGGAATTTCCCGAACAGATTCGCCGCAGTATCGGTAGCCTCATCAGACAAGCCATCACCATGACGATGAAGTTCCTTAGCAATATCTTCCATAAGATGATGTAGGTGGGGAAATTTAAATGGAACTTCTTTTGTTGCATTCGTGATCGGGGCTAGAGGAGCGACATAAGGAAATTGGGCAGCGATCGGGGAGGGAGGATAGCCCATTGATCCCTGAAAGTTCGGGGCAGGGGGAGCAATATGGAGAAGGGAGCGTGCACCTTCAATGGACCCGAAAAATTGTGGCTCATCACCACCGCTTGGATTCTTACGGTTTTTGTCATTACCATCTCCGACCGTTCTTTTCTTTTTTGCCTTTTTCTCGAGCTTTTTCAAAATCTCTTCCCTTGTTCGTTTTAGACTGGAGTTCCAACGATTTTTGACTTGATTATCCGTCCTTCCGTTTAGTGCTGCAGCAATTTGTGACCATTTATTTCCTAGTTGTCGATGCATACTCACTATCACTTTGTCTTCTTCAAGCGTGAATTTTTCCTCTCCCACCGGGATCACTTCGGGATGAAGATGATTATACCAGCGCAGCCTGGATACGATGGTCAGAAGTGGTGACTGATATTTCTCATATATTCAATTTAAAATGCATATTAGTACTTTTTTTAATAAAAAACGACAGAGAAAGAAAACGGAGTATTAATCAAATAGTGTGTACACTGACTTGTATTTTACGGTATGAATCTAGGAGTTGTACGGTCCTTGCCAATTTACATCAAATTGGCGCTTTAAAATTAAAAAAATATCAAAGAAACAAACCTGCATGATTTTCCTGTTCGATTCATGGCGAGACCTTTCATGGCCCAGTTCCGAGATCCGCTAGCGCCAACTAGCATTTGCAATTGAGCGTCCTCTTCGGGACTCCAAGGCCCCTTTTTAACATTTTTCTCCTTGTCATCATCATCCCGGGCAATCAAAGTGTCTTCATCAGCCTCGTCGTCGGGAAAATAATCACTGTCACTGTCATCGCTTTCAACATTGTCGTTGTTGTTGTTCCGATTCTTCATCCAGAAATAAGGTGACATGGTAGCAAAATTCTGAATCATACAATCATCAAAAACAGAACACAAACTCAAATCAAATTGAGAAAAATAAATAAAAGATTGAATCACAAAAATGAAAAACAAATTAAGGAGAAGAAGGAGAAAAGAGAAATTCTTAACCAGGCTAATAGATGAGCAGTAGAGCGAGGGAAGATTTGCTTGAGAATGAATAGAAGTGCACACACAAAGGTGCTTTTATAGATGGAGAGACAACCACGAAAGTGGCATCCACATTTTAAAATATTTTTTTAAAAGCAAATATTATTAGAAAGTGGGAGTGAATTTAGTATTAAAATAATTTAAAAGAAGATTTTGGGATTGGGAAATGGTGAAGAAATTTGACCACATGTTTTCTTTTAACTTTTGTTTTTTATAACGTTATATGTTTTTATAATGTATTTTTTATTATTTTCCTTTTACTATTTTGGTAATTTAAGATTCGTAACTGATAATAGAGAAGTGCTTTCGAGAATCGGTTGAAATGTTATCATTATTAGTCGTGAAATCGGGAATGTATTAGGTTTCATCTACCGCGTCTCTACTGTCTCTACTGTCAGTATTTATTATAATTGAATATTAGAAATGTCATAGAATGAAATTAAAGTATGATATGTATTATTTTTCATTTTCTTATATTTTTCTTATTCTTCATGCATATGTATCCAAATATGAAATGTCAAATGAGAACCGATATAGCCATAGTTATAAAAAACCGGACCGTTTTACAATCGATTCGGTCAAAACCAGGTTGACCCGGTCGGTTGAATCGGTCAAAACCCGGTTGATCCGGGTTTTCATTAAAATACTGATTTGATCGGTTCGATTTGGTCTGAAAAATTATTTATTTGATTTTGACTTGGACAATACTCGAACCCAAGTCACTTAATAGTTATTCTCTTCTCTTTCACTAGGCTAAAGATGATTGTTGTTTTATTATTTGTTTCAATAATGTATATTCATTTATCAAATCTATAAAATTTATTAGTTATTCTCAATTAAACTAGAAATTCAATTAGTCTTAGAAATCCTTTATTGTTGTGACTTGCAATTAAGCCTAAAATTGTTATTGTTGTATTATTGATTTGTACTTTATCAAATTCTAAATTTGTTATGGTATGTTGTTATAATCAGATCATAATCATGTAATACTTATTACATGTTACAAATATGTTAAATTATAATATCATATATAAATATTTTATTTTTATTTTTTAATATGTGCGGGTCAAACCGGTTCAACCACTGACCCATTGACCCAGTGACTTGACCTATTCGATCCACGATTCGGTTTTAATAACACTGCGATATACCACATGATATTAATTATATCAATTGTGAATATAAAATAATATTTTTAAAGCAATTGTTACTATTATTAAAAACTTTGATTGAATTTAGTAAACTAAAGATTGAGGGGCTGGAAATTGGTGAAGAAATTTGACAACATGAAATGATTGCTTTTCACTTTTTTATTTTAAATTTTCTTATGTTTTCTATAATGAATTTTGAGACTTTCGAGAATTGTATCAAAATGCAATAATTATTGCCCATAAAAACAGGAATGTATTAGGTTTCACCTACCTCGTTTTTACTGTCAATATTTATTTTGAAGTACAAAAAATGTCATGCAATGAATTAGAGTATGAAATTTATTATAGTCATTTTTCTTATATTATTCTTTGTTAGTGCTCTTTTGGAAAAGTTTTTTATGAGTTTACTACATGTGGGTACAGAATTAATATAATTTTGGTCTTATTTAATATACTTTTATATATCAATTGAAGTGTAGGTCTCATATCATATTCTTCTTTATTTATATATAAAATTCAAACATTAGCGATATATTAAGAGTGCATAGCTCTAGAACTCTCCATCACCACATCAAAGCATGAGATGACACAACACGGTGACACAACAAAAGACATGTGGACCAAACAGAAGCAAATGAAGTAAAAGAAGAAATAGAATCTGAAATCATCCCGTGTATGTTGAGATGTTGTTCTAGTCGAGTATAGAACAATATCCAGAACAACTTGTGCAAAAATAAATGCAGTGCGGAAAATAAACGACACGCAAAGTTGTTACCCAGTTCGGCGTTAACGAGCATACGTCTAGGGGTTGTCTCCTTAGCCCGGTGGATAGCAATTCACTAATGTTGAGTTTAGAGTACATGAGCTTATTTTTACAGTACATGAGCTTACGTTTACATAATCCCTCTTATCCGAACCTCGCCTCCGATTCCACCAGATGATCCTCGACGAAGATCAGCGCCTTCCGCAGAATGCGCAGGAACACCAACATTGCGTGTATCGTCAAGTTGTTCTACGATCAGTCTGCCGAGCACTAGAACAGACTGAATTTGAGCGCCTTGATCTTATCGGAATGATAATATTGCCGATCGTTTGCCTTCACCTCCTTTCAGTGTATATGAGTGAATAATATCTCCGTGAGTGCTAATTTAATCGAATGCATCAACCCTCTTTATATAGGGGTTGGACCACTCCGAATATAATCGAATGCATCAACCGCCTAAGCCTTTAGGAAATCTTTCCTAAATCTTTTAGGAAACATTCCTAATTCCTTACGCATCTATCTTTTGATAATCTTCAATATATCTTCAAGTAAATCTTCTATTATCTTCTTCTCTAAGTAATCTTCACGCGCAAGTATTTCCTAATCTCTCTCAACCAACTTCTTGATATGCATCGAATATTTGCGTAAACCGCCAGCAATATCTGCATCATATCTTCAATGTGTAACAACACCGACTTGACTAATCTGTTTTAGGAAACATCTGCTACGTCGTACTTGTTCCTCGTCGGTTGTCCTTCTCTGGTCTTGAACTCTCTCTTGTACAACAGCTTGAACAACTTCGCAGTGTTTTGCCAAAACCTATGCCACTAAAAACTAACAGAATATCAAGCAAAAGGAATTAATGTTGCCAACAAGAACTGAACCCTGAAATTTGAGATATGTAAACCAGCACCTCAACTATCAGACTGCCATCCTGGTGATAAAGTTTGTAATGAATTTTTCCAATGTTTCTTGTCCAGTTGATCTTTAGGATACAAAAAGTTAAGGATTAACAAAAGTCATATGAATTCTTTTATGCAAACTTTTTGTTGCATAATTCACATGATTTGAAGTGTGGTGTTTTTTTAATAATAAAAATAATCTAGTTGTCATTATTTTATTCAAGTCGGTACAAATTCAGTACATGACGAGAGGATAATAGAGGGCCAAAACGTCAAACGAAAGAAACAAAAGCCAACAGAAGTGAATAAAAATAAGGGATAAGTACAAAAACATGACTGAACTATCACCTCATTTCAAATCAAGTAGCGAACTATCAAAAACTCCAATTCAAGTACTGAACTATCATCTCGTTTCAAATCAAGTACCAAACTATCAATTGTTTCAATTTAAGTACCGAACTATCAATTCTTTTTCAATTCAAGTACCGAAACATAAACTTATTATAATTTAATATTTGAATATTAAAAACATACTAAAATGTAAATATAATAGTAATACAATATTACGTTATATAATTCTAAATGATGATTATTTTTAGTTCACTTGTCACTTATATAATAACCATCCAATAAATAAATATTTTAATTGATATAAATATCCTTACTAAATTAAAAATTATTTATCAGTTTAATTCAAATAATTGAATTGAAACACATAATCCAAAATTAAAAGCATAAAAATTTTGATTGAAATTTCTCAACATATTTTGTCTAATTTAGGAGAAATTTTTGTCATTGGTTAGTATTTATAATTTATATGGTCATTATGTAAGTTTTATTACTCAAATGATAAAATTAAAGATAAATATATTCAATTAGTTATTTAATCGGGTTAAAAGTTAACATATAGTAGTTTATTAATTATTTTACTTAATAATACTAATTATTAAGAATAAATATGAGTTTTGATTAGTGGGTACTTGAATTGAAAAGAATTGGTAGTTCGGTACTTGAATTGAAACTTTTGATAGTTTTGTACTTGATTTGAAATGAGAAGGTAGTTCAGATACTTAAGTTGAAACTTTTGATAGTTCGGTACTTGACTTGAAATGAAATGGTAGTTCAGATAATGTTTTTGTAATTTTCCCTAACATTTATTGCCAACAAAGTGTTGGATGAGTTGATTTACCACTTGTCTTGCAATATGCAAGGTCTTGTGTTCAAATCCCACCGTGGCCCTTCTCTTTTCTACATTTTGTGGAATTTTCCTAGTCCCACCTATGTAGGTACTATTTTCTTGCGGATGCGTGCTTAAAACAACGCTAAGATCCTTCCATGAAGGTGTTTTTCGGTTCGTTGGTTTAAAGTTGGAGGTGCCGAGATGGTCTGCGCTTCATCCAGTGACTCAAGTTCAAATCCGAGTGTTGCCCTTTACGTGGATGTGCTTTAAATATGCTAAAATATATATATATATACCTGATTAATATCTTATATGCGATGTATTCTTTTATATATCTTAAATGAAATGTAAACCCACTAAAAAAAAGAATAATGTTGTTAACTTTGATGATTGATGAATATATCACTATGAATAATAAATTAGATTATAAATTCGAAGTCGTGTTCTTTTTTGTTTTGACGGATCATTTATTATTCATAGCGTTTATTTGTTTCTTAATTCGTTAGGGGAATTTATTTGCAACTAATAAGGCAGAAGTTTGGAGATCGTTATTGACATCGACTACGACTTCATTAAGCGGAAAAATATCCAGTGCAGCGCAGCAATTTACTGCGAGTTGAAAACGGTGTCGTTTTACCTCTCGCAGCAAAATGCCTACACCGGATCCGAGTCCTCATTGTGCGCAGTTAGGACTTCGTTGTTGCTGCCGTTGAAAACTCTGTCATTGTCAACACATTAGCACTCCAAGTGTAAATATAATTATAATACTGAAAATGCCACCATTTTATGTTTTGGTAATTGTTCATTAAGTTCGTATACTTATAATATTTTCAAATTTGCCCCTTTAATCTCAAAAATCAATATCATTAAATCAACGAATTAAATTAGGTTTTAGTTCGCGAAAGGGATCTTGGTCGAGTTGTTTGATCTCTTGACATGTCAAGAGGTTAAGGGTTCGACTCCCCCTAGTAGCATATTTTCTTATAATTTTGTGAGAATTCTTTGTTCTTCCTCTCCCTTTCTCTCTACATCGTCCTGCCTCGCGTGTGGATGCTTCTTACATCCCTCGTGGATGTCTTCCACTTCACGCTTCGCGTGTAATGTGTTGTTCCTCACTCATGAAAATGTTTTTCGACCGTCATGATGGACGTGTCGTGTCTTGCAATGGTAAATGTGTCTGATGTGACTTGAGCTTCAAATGTCGAAGAATGTACCAATGATTTCGGGATGGATGTGTGGATCTATGGTAAAGGTGTTAACCTGGCCTGCACTTCAGATGTGGATAGATGTATTAAGATTTCGGCACTTAGTCGATTTTCATTGATAAGAGCTTCATAGATCAATGTATAAGTACTCCATGATATTACTATCGTCACGAAATTGCAGTATTCTGTGTCGTGTTGTACCCACCTATCATCACAAGAAAATAAAAAAAGTTCTTAGTTCTCATAGTAAAGTAAAGTTTTCCTTATATGAGATCATACGAGAAGTCAGTTATTTGGTAAGAAAAGAGAATTTAAATCAACCATTAGATTACAGATCTAACGGTTGTAAATAAACAGTAATTTCGACATTTAATTAAATGAAAATGAAGGACTGAAGGGTATTTTAGGCAAAAAAACACAATCCTGTATATTGGATCATATTTGTTCGGAAGAATTTTTTTTCAACACACATCTCGAATTCGAATAGATGACAGCCATGACGAGGAACTTGCTCCGCAACTGCAACCAAACCCCCTCTGCAAGCGAGCCCAATCACGCGCCCTGGATTATGCTCTTTGATCGCCACCGATGTGTTGATCTCCGACGGAGACCTCTTTGCGAAGCTCGTGTCCAAATCTGGGGGCGAGATTATTAATGGAATTGAGGAGGTGAAGCCGTTGATTTTGAGATTATCGGCATACAACGGTGGGATTTTGAGGGTTAAGGTGGACGAGGATCATAGTTTGAATCCAATTAAGAAAAGGTTTGAGGTGCCGGATGTGGTTGTGAGTGAGTTTTTTTTGAGGAGAAGTTGTGGCTGCAGAGAGTGGAGGACGAGAGGGTGGATGGGGATTCGGGAGTTTCGTCTGTGAAGTATTTGAATGATGAGTAGAGGCTGTGGTTAGGCATGATCCATTTGAGGTTTATGTGAGGGAAAAGGAAGGTAAGAAAAGAGTCATTTCCGTGAATTCGCATGGATTGTTTGATTTTGAGCAGTTGAGAGTGAAGGAGGAGGGTGAGGAGTGGGAGGAGAGGTTTCGTTCGCATACTGATAGTAGGCCATATGGTCCGCAATCGATTAGTTTTGATGTTTCGTTTTATGATACTGCTACGAATTTTAATCATTTATGTTCTTATGAATGAGATTTGGTGATTGCTACGAATTTTAAACATAATGCTACGATTATAAAATGTACAGTTAGCAAAAATATTTTATACAGAAAGCTACGTATTTTAATTAGACGATCACATTGGACAATGCTACGTAACATGTTGTACAATACTACGTAACATGTTGTACGATGTTACGTATTATATTATTTTACCCTAAATGAAACATGATGTACAATGTTACGTATTTTAGCATTTTACCCTAAATAAAACATGATGTACAATGTTACGTAACATGCTGTACAATGGTACGTATTTTAGCATTTTACCCTTAAATGAAACATGTTGTACAATGCTACGAAACATGTTGTACAATGCTACGTATTTTAGCATTTTACCCTAAATGAAACATGTTGTACAATGTTACGTATTTTAGCATTTTCACCCGAAATGAAACATGTTGTACAATGCTACGTAACATGTTATACAATGCTACGTAACAAGATGTACAATGTTACATATTTTATCATTTTACAATGCTACGTAACATGTTTTTTTTCCTTGTGATCATTGGCAATCCATCCGCAGCATACTGTCGTCAAAATAGCTAGCATCAAATGAATTCCCTGGCAAGAAATTCGTATCATAAAAATATCCGCCTTTGTACAACTCTTCAATAAATATCATCATTTCTTCTGATAGCTTCTTCAGCACCACAGGAGAAGCTGCATCAGCAGAAGCTGCTTCCTTCTCGAAATCTCTCTTCAGCCTCTGATCCCTCTTCACATTTTATCTCTAAACAACCCTAACAAGCTTCTCGGCCTCCTAATTTTCTCATCGGGACTGAAATCCTCCAAACAATCAACCCTTTCATCTGATAGGAAAATAAAAATAAAAATACTATAATCTAATAAAAAGAAAATATCAAAACAAATCCAGAAAAATCAGAAAAATTAAATAAGTAGGTGAGAAATACAAGAAAATACTTAAGAAAAATTAAATAAGTAGGTAGGAATATTAGAAAATAAATTACAACAAAGAAAACACAACTAGAAAATACTTCAGAAGAAATGCAATTACATAGAAATACATATTTATTGAACGATATTCATCGGAGGAATAGGGTTTACGATTGAACGATAATCGTGCGTTGTGATTTTTAGAAGCTAGGAACATGACTAATGTGCCCCTGATTTCAAATTAATATGATTAATTAGATAGTTTTGTATTATTAATTACGTTTAATTTGATTCGTTAATTACACAAGATGAATAGTCGGATTTAATTCTTATTTCTCACCTAATATAGACTTTTCACATGAACTCAACCCTAAACTTATATTACACTTTATATATTAATTTTTTGAGACGTATTTGAAATAGAGGAGTGTTCAAATGAGAACCATCCAACCAATCAGGACGCGCCACGTAAGCCCTTCACTCACTCACATGTCAAATGGGCCCCGTGCTTTGTGGTAGTGGATGACGTGGCACGTTGTGGAGTGTTGAATCAACAAGATCCAACTGCTGAGATTGGTTCCTAGGTTCTTAGCCTAAGGATGGCTTTCATTTGAGCGCAGACAAAGATAGATAATTAAACATTTCCTTACCAACTTTTCTGACACACATTTCCTTATCAACTTTTAAATAGCTCCTCATAAAAAAAATGTTTAATATATAAAGTTGGTAAGGAAATGTTTAATTATCTATCTTTATCTAAGTATATTTCTAATACTTCTCAAAAAATTAATATATAAAGTGTAATATAGGTTTAGGGTTGAGTTCATGTGAAAAGTCTATATTAGGTGAGAAACAAGAATTAAATCTGACCATTCATCTTGTGTAATTAACGAATCAAATTAAACGTAATTAATAATACAAAACTATCTAATTAATCATATTAAATTGAAATCAGGGGAAAATTAGTCATGTTCCTAGCTTCTAAAAATCACAACGCACGATTATCGTTCAATCGTAAACCCTATTCCTCCGATGAATATCGTTCAATAAATATGTTGTATTTCTATGTAATTGCATTTCTTCTGAAGTATTTTCTAGTTGTGTTTTCTTTGTTGTAATTTATTTTCTAGTATTCCTACCTACTTATTTAATTTTTCTGAAGTATTTTCTAGTATTTCCCACCTACTTATTTATTTTTCTGATTTTTCTGGATTTTTTTGATATTTTTTTTATAGATTATAATATTTTTATTTTTATTTTCCTATCTGATGAAAGGGTTGATTGTTTGGAGGATTTCAGTCCCGATGAGAAAATTACGAGGCCGAGAAGCTTGTTAGGGTTGTTTAGAGATAAAATGTGAAGAGGGATCAGAGGCTGAAGAGAGATTTCGAGAAGGAAGCAGCTTCTGCTGATGCAGCTTCTCCTGTGGTGCTGAAGAAGCTATCAGAAGAAATGATGATATTTATTGAAGAGTTGTACAAAGGCGGATATTTTTATGATACGAATTTCTTGCCAGGGAATTCATTTGATGCTAGCTATTTTGACGACAGTTTGCTGCTGATAGATTTGTCAATGATCACCAGGAAAAAAATGTTACGTAGCATTGTAAAATGATAAAATATGTAACATTGTACAGCATGTTACGTAGCATTGTGTAACATGTTACGTAGTATTGTACAACATGTTTCATTTAGGGTAAAATGCTAAAATACGTAATATTGTACAATATGTTACGTAGCATTGTATAACATGTTACGTAGCACTGTACAACATGTTTCATTTAGAGTAAAATGCTAAAATATGTAACATTGTACAACATGTTACGTATCATTGTATAACATGTTACGTAGCATTGTACAACATGTTTCATTTAGGGTAAAATGCTAAAATACGTAGCATTGTACAACATGTTTCATTTAGGGTAAAATGCTAAAATACGTAACAATGTACATCATGTTACTTAGCATTGTACATCATGTTTCATTTAGGGTAAAATGCTAAAATATGTAACATTATACATCATGTTTCATTTAGGGTAAAATAATAAAATACGTAACATCGTACATCATGTTACATAGCATTGTACAACATGTTACGTAGTATTGTACAACATGTTACGTAGCATTGTACAACATGATCGTCTAATTAAAATACATAGCTTTTTGTATAAAATATTTTTTGCTAACCGTACATTTTATAATCGTAGCATTATGTTTAAAATTCGTAGCAATCACCAAATCTCATTCATAATGACATAAATGATTAAAATTCGTAGCAGTATCATAAATTGAAACATCAAAACTAATCGACTGCGGACCATATGGCCTACTATCAGTATGCTGCGAACGAAACCTCTCCTCCCACTCTTCACCCTCCCTCTTCACTCACAACTGCTCAAAATCAAACAATCCATGCGAATTCAGAAATTACACGATATTTAATTCGAAATAAGTGCTTATTATCAATACTTTTGTAAACCTATGTCAAGGTATCCATTGATTTGTAACCCTTTTGTTTCAGGGGGCAAAAGTGGAATCCACTTCGTCAAAGATTGGATAATTATGACTATACTGTAGAACAGCACATAGTTGGATCTCTTCTCTTCACGCCACTGCTACTTCTGCTACCAACAACATCGGTCTTTTATATTTTCTTCACCTTTGTCAGTGCAAGCATCAGTGTTCTATGTTTATTAATTGAAAGGTTATATCAGCAGTGTTGGCTACTGATCAGATTTATCACACCAGAACACAATAATGAAACAAGCTCGATCTACTTGAGTTCTAGAACGGTGAACTCTTCTTGGAAGCTTTTAGGTTTTGCATTAATTCAAAACTAAGAATACAAAGTTGCTTATAATGACTAGACTAACTTCCCATGATCTAAAACTACCACACACACAACTCCACTATCTTTTAACCGACCCACAATTGTACTCCACTACACATCCATATCAACGTCTAATTTAGTTTGGATTATATCTTACATCTTCCCCCCTAATCCAAACTCGTCTCCACATCTTCCACTACACCATTTGGTCAATTATGTCACTGACCAAAAAATGCCGCGTAAGGACGTTTTCAGTCGCTTAAGGTCTTATGCGACTGAGGTCAGTGACATAAGGACTAGTCGCATAAAGGGTGTGACATAAGTAAAAATGCGACTCACTTATGAACATCAGTCACATAAGACTACTTGAGCGACATACCTTTTTTGGCCGCGCTAGGAAATATGTTAGTCGCATTAGATTATGTATTTCCACGAGTGAGGTGACGTTTTTACTTATTGAGTTAGACGCTTAAGTACAAATTTCCAATATCAGTCGCGTTAGGATGTTATATACTGTGATTTAGTCGGTCGCGTAAGCGGGTATTATACCATTGTCTAGTCGCGTAAGTAATTATTATCAGTCGCCTAAGTGAAGGTTCTCGCTTTTTTAGTCGCATAAGTTTTGCACCTGTGTTCGAATATGTCGCATAAGTTTGAAATCGCCTTATTTTTATTAAGATCTGTAGTCGCATAAGGCAGGTGTAAATATCATTATTGGAATTTTGGCACATTCAGAAACCCATGCATGATATATTACACAAAACAGTCACCTAAAAGTTCCAAAAAGAACTTGTTCAACAAGTTCACAGGTGCACTGAAAAGTTAACCAACAGGTGCAACGAAAAGTTCAACAAGTTCACAGTCACCAACATAAGTTACGAAACAACCAAAGTTCACAGAGTCCCCAAACCAAATGAAGCACCATCCGAAACATTGCCACCATTTCCATAAGCCCCCCCCCCCCCCCCCTTCAGCATCTCCTCAATAGCCCTGAGCCTACCCTCGAATTCAGCTTTATCTTTTGCTGCATCTTCCTTTGCCTTGATCAGCTCTTCCTTGAGCACATGGTTAGATGCCCCGCCTCTAGGGCGAGGAGGCCTCTTAAGATTTCCACCAACTCCGGACACCACAGTCCCTTTCTTCTGCCCGACAGCTTTGTAAATGATGTCTAGCTGTATCTTTGTCGGGAGGGGATCACGCTGGACAACCATGCTGGAGTCATCGGAATCATCATGGTCATCTCTGGTAAGCAAATCGACAGCACAATTCATTTGCTCCTATATATAACAAAAAATAACGTAATTAATTAAACAAATAACAGAAATGTACTATATGAATATAGATACAATCATCAACAAGATACTTTACAAATAAGAGCTGAAATGCAGAACATAGAACAGAACACTTGTAAACAATATGGACTAGCATACACATACATAACACAAACATTTATACTTAAACAGCTGAAATGCAAGATTTAATGCAATTGAACACTTATAAACACATACCAGCAACAATATGGACTTGGAACATTACCACTAAGGGAAGACTCTCTGGCTCCTGGGAGTACACCTCTTCAAATGCGGCAACATAGGGTGCCTTATGTCCCTTTTCCATGTGCTTCACCGCTCTGATGGTGAATGGAGTCTTGCCTGAATGGTGGTTCATTTTCTTTTTCCTTGCAGCTCTCATTCTAGATGATATTTCCTACATAACAAAGTAAAACATTAGCCAAATAGGTCAGATAATGGAAAAAAACCGTCACTTATAATGTAACATCACCTGCTGAGCAGGCTCTTGAAAGTGCTGCACGAGCCATCTCCATTCTCCTTCTCTGTGTTTGAATTCCTTGGGTATTTTTTCACCATGAGCCAAATAGTGGGTGCGACAATCAGATTTCCAGTCTTTGAAGCGAGAGTTGGCCTGCCTAGTTATATACTCCCATAACATAGTGTCTTCTTCGGGCAAGAAGAAATGAGGCTGTGGACCAACCCAAAAAAATCATGGTAGTCCAATAACTTTTACATATATGCAATAAGAAACATTGTAATGCTTATGAGTAAACAATTAGAACTTACACTTAAGTAATTGGTGACTATATTCCAATGCTTCGGGTCCAATTCAGAGTAGGTTGGGGCTAACATCGGCACTTTCTCCCTTACGCAACTCCCAATTTGATGGGTCATCATGCTCCGTATTTTATCGCTAACTGGGCCATTTGCCTCAAAGCTGCACTCCACCTTTATCCTCGATCCCAATCTATACACCAAGTCCGCCAACTTGGCGCCATAGACAACTCCTCTACGCTTGCGCTTTTTTGCTGGTTGATCAGGGGAATCTGCTCCAACAATTACACAGTGACATTAAAAAGCAAATGTAATCCATCTAAAAACAAAACAAATATCAATAACTGACAAATATCATAGTGAGATGACAATATATAGAGATCGATCGTCATACCTGCTGGCACGGAATTGTTGCATCTTATGCTCAGCAGTTCGTCATCAGCAGGTTCTTCTTCAGTAATATCAGCCTCAACATTCTGATCAGAAACTTCAACACCATCTGCCTCTTGAGAGGCACCCCCAGAGCCTTCCGGGTCCACTTCTTTGTCAGCAACATTATTATCTTCCACCATATCATAAGCAAAGTCGTCTCCTTTGTCAGCATCGTCATCGTCAGCATCCTCTTTGTCAGCATTGGCATCATCATCATCTTCTTTGTCAGATACTTGGGGCGAGGGTGTAAGCGATGGGTATAGGTCACTAGCAGTTGAACGGTGAAGTGATGAAGTGCTTAAGGTACGAGCTGGGTATTTTGAAGTTGGAAGAGGAAGATTTAGGGTTTCGGTCACAGGGTAATCTGAAGGTTTGTGGACTCTAAGTTTTGCCGAATTTCTAGGGCTACGGCGGATTTGTAGTTGGATGGACGACTTCTTCTTCGGAGTAACATGCTGCACAGCAGTTTCACGGGTCGGTATATCGAGCTCGGTTGGTATGACGATGTCATCAGGTCGTTGTTCAGTGGCTGACTGGGTTTTCGACGGAAGCTTTGATGGTGGTTTCGCAGCCGCTTTCTTCTTGTTCTCCTTGGCCGGTCCTCCTCTCTTCGGAGCCGGCTCGGGCGTGTGAATCTTGGCCTGTTTCCGACTATTAGGAGATCGGAGCTTCATCGGACCTTTGCTGGTGGCGTTGGCAACTTCGAAGAGGGACTTCTTCTTCGGTGGCATGGCGGTTGTGGGGAGATGTCGAATGCAGATGGAGCGAGATGTTGGTGTGCGGCGGATGATGAAGTGAGGAAATGAAAACAAACCCTAAGTAAAACGAGTGTGTTTTTCTGAACAACGCACACGTGGTTCAGATTGGACACGTGTCCGGCTAGGATTATTTACCCCCTTAGGTGACTAACATTGATAAGTAGACGCATAAGGAAGGTTTTTTGAAAATGAAATATATTTTTTCCCTCTACAGAATTCAATTTGTCCCGCCCAGAGAATAGTCATCTCCCCCTATAAATCTGACCACCTTACGTAACTCATAAGCATATATTCAGTCGCGTAAGAGGCTTCAGAATTGAAAACAATGTCTTCATTACAACAAGCATTATATTATCCCTAACACCATTAATTATACATGACATCTGCAACAAACATTGCCAAAATGATGGGGTAGAACTACTAATCATCTTCTTGGTCATCCCCATCCACCTCATCGTCAACCTCATCATCACTTTCATAATTGTCACTTATATATTCAAGTTCGATGTCATCATCCTCTTCATAGTCATCTGCAAACTCATCTTCATTTTCTTCCACATCCATTGGGTCGTCACCTGTTTGTACATCGTGGTATAAAGAAGGAATTGTGCGTGGAGTCTGTAATCCTTCATCAATGGCATCATCTTCATCATTTTCATTGGACATGTGAAAAGGGGGGATATTTGTGGTTTCATCTTCTTGGTATGCTTGCTCCACAACATTTGAACTTAAATCGCCAGATATACAAGAGTCACTATAAGTGCCTCTTTGAGCAACCACATTGACAACTTTCCAATTATCGCCTAATTTAGGATCTTCTAGATAGAATACTTGTTGCGCATGTTTTGCAAGACAATAAGGAGCATCATCATACCATGTTGTGGAAGTGTCGATCGAGACTATTCCATGGTCCGTCTTTATGTTTCCCTCTAACGGATCGGTGTTAAACCATTTGCATTTGAATATGATGACTGGCATTCCTTCGGCATACTTAAGTTCGATGACATTTTGCAAAACTCCGTAGTATTTAACATCTCCTGAATAAACAGCAAAATTATCAAATAATGTGAGGATAAATGAAATGCACTACTTGTATGTATAAGTCTAAAAAAACACAATTACCCGCTAAAACCAACACTCCACTGTTTTGGGTTTTCATATGCTGGTCCTTATCCCAAATCACAAATTTCAAGCCATTAACAAGGCAATGTGTGTAGAAACTGTGACATTGTGGCTTACTAGCCAAAACGTGAAGTGGTTTACAATACTTGTCAGATCCTCTGCTGCCTAAATCAATCATCTTCATATAGGAAAACACATAAAATTAGTGTAGTTGTTCATAAAACACAACAAATTAATATATGAAATTGATGATGTAACATGTTACCAGATCAACCAAATAGATGTGAAAATCTTCAATCCGTGAATCATTATCACCGGAGGGGTTTTCCTTGTAGTATTTCTTCGCATGCTTGTAAATATACTTCCTTGCCTCTTCGCAATTTTCCATCACTGACCAATGAGCAACATCTATCTCATCTCTTTGGAGTTGCATCCTTCTAATGTACCCCATCGGCTTGATAACATGTGACGTAACTGATATGTCCCAAGGGTCTTCATCATCTTGATCTGCCATTCCATCATCAATCTCCCCCATGTACAACTTACAATACATGACACACTCGTGAGCAACATATTGTTCTGCAATACAACCTTCCGGATAACGTGTGTTCCTCACATATTTCTTGTACTCTCCAAGTTGTCTGCATAAAGTAAATAAACATACAAAATGTTAGCTATATGCAATATATAATATTGCATGTATCTATAAATGATGATCTATTAATTAATGTCGTATTTGCTTACCTTTCCATGGGGTATATCCAACTATAGTGAACAGGCCCCTTTAAGATTAATTGATCGGGTAGATGGACCATGAGATGTACCATTATTGTGAAGAATGCCAGTGGAAATATTCTCTCTAGCTGACAAAGAATCTTAACTATCTCCAACTTCATGTCATTCACCTCTTTCCTTACTAACTCTCTGCAACATAGTCTTTGAAACCAGTGCGATAATGATATAAGAGGGTCCACCACATTGAATGGAAAATAAGGTCGAATGAAAATCGATAACAGGCGTTGCAACATCACATGACAATCATGTGTCTTCAGTCCAATAAATTTTTTGTCATCAAGATTAATTTTATTCCGCAAACTTCCTGCGTACCCATAGGGATACTTAACGTCTCTCATAAGCTCAAGGATTTGTACCTTTTCATTCGGAGTTACTGTGTATGGTGCTTTACTCACCTTCTCTTTCTTTGACCCGGATGGTTTGAACCATAACTGTCTTCGTACCCCTTGTTCTTCCAAACCTTTTCTAGCCTTGATGTCGTCCTTGGTCTTACCTTCAAGCCCAAGTATGGTTCCGATTATGTTATCAAAAACATTCTTCTCTATATGCATGACATCAAGCGAATAAGGATGAGAAATCGATTCCCAATATGGCAAGTCATAGAAGATGGACACGTGTGTCCAACAAAGTTTCTCAGCGCTTCCTCTAGGCTTAAACTGCGGATGCAAGCTGAGAGTGGGGTAATCATGAGCCATTATTTGGTTGAATATGTGAGGACCTGAAAATGATGTAGGGGGTCCCTAGTCTCGATTCGCCCGTTGAATCTATGAGCTGGAAACCTCCAATCATGATTTCTAGAGAGCCATCTTCGGTGGCCCTGATAAGACATTCTACCTGTTATATGAGTAGCATCGATTTCATCTAGACATAAGGGGCAAGCTTTGTACCCTTTGGTCTTAAGGCCTCCCAACATGCCTAGACCCGGAAAGTCACTTATAGTCCACATCACTGCCGCTTTCATAATGAATGGTGATCCAACATGTCGATCGAATGTACAACATCCCTCATCCCATAACACCTTAAGCTCATCAATAAGCGGCCTCATAAAGACATTCAAGCACTTTCCAGGGGACTTAGGGCCTGATATCAACAAACTTAGTATGTTGAACTCCTTCTTCATACACATATGAGGTGGCAAATTGTAGGGAATAAGAACAATAGGCCATGTGTTGTGAGAGAGGCCTGATGCTCCAAATGGATTAAAACCATCAGTGGCTAAACCCAGTCGTACATTTCTGATCTCACTTGCAAACTCTGGAAATTTCTTGTCAAAATTTTGCCATGATTCCCCATCTGCAGGATGCCTAATGTACTCTGGATCAGTTTCATTTCTATTGGCGTGCCACCTCATTTGACTTGCAATATGGGGTGACATATACAGACGCTGCAATATTGGAGTCAAGGGGAAGTACTTCACAGTCTTTTTTGGAACTTTGCTTTTACTTCCAAATTGGGTGTATCTTGCCTCGCCACACACGGGGCAATTAAGTTGATCTTTGAACTCTTTGTAGTATAACACACATCCATGCTCGCAAGCATGAATCGTCTCATAACCCATCCCCATATTTCTCAAAACTTTCTTCACATCTTTATAAGAACCGGGGTAGTTGTTATCCGGTGGAAGAATTTTCTTGGTGTTATGTAGCATTTTATCAAACCCCTTGTCCGACAGTCGACTCTCAACTTTCATTTGCATTGCCCTCAAAATAGTTTCAAGTACGGTATGGTCACAACCTTTGTATAACGGAGTCTGGGCTTCACCTACAAGATTGGTATACCTTTCATAAGACAATATACTATCTGAATCACCATTCTCTGCATTCATATTCATATGATCCTCTTCATGGATATGTCGAAAGGGAAATTGATCATGAAGAATCTCCAAGGTCCCGTTTGCTTGATGATGTGTAGCACTACTACTTGTTTCTCCGTACCTCTCCTTAAGCCATTCTTGTCTCAATTGATATGCCGAAGGTTCAATACTCCGTTCACCATGTGACGTCCATGTAGTGTAACTATTCATCATATCGTTATTAATCAAATGGACAACCATCTCATTCGTAGAAATTCTTCCTCTAACCAACAAACACTTTCTACAAGGACACAAATGTGTCTTTTCTCCGGTTTGCTTTGAAAATTCAACAAAATCAATAAGTCCTTGAATATAACGTGAATCACCCCTTTCCAACCCTATCCAACTTTTATCCATTGTCAACTTCCACCTTCATAATCATATAAAACCAATATCAACATAGTATTAAAGCAAATCAACATATGGTGCTTTGCAACTAACAAATGTAAACTAAAAACATAAATGAAAACAAATTTACCTTGTCACTTTCCAATGGAGGAGCAGCTGTGGTTTCTTCCGTGCGTGGGGAGGAGAAGTGGGAGAGATGAAGGTACAAAGGTGGTACAAAAGTTGGTGAAAATAGTTTATGTTTCTTCATTAAATGCTTCATTCCTTTCGCGACTCACTTTGACAATATCTGTCGCTTAAGCGTATAGTTGTTGTACCAATGCATTTAAAGACAATTGTACGATGGTCAAACGTCAGATAGTCAACGATTTCAAATTTTGGAGAATACGTGGCAGTTTATGTATTTTACTTACGCGACACACTATTTCGGTCAAACGAAGCCGAGTCGCATAAGAATACTTATGTCGCGGAGTTTAAGTGAGTTACATAGGACTATGTCGCGTAAGTACACTTATGTAACGCATTTATGTCAGTTACCTAAGATTATGTCGCTTAAGTACACTTAAGTAACATATTTATGTCAGTTACATAGGTGTCAGTCGCATAAGGATACTTATATGACCATCCTGTTTTTCTCAGTCGCTCAAGGATACTTATGCGACTGATCCTTATGTAACTGACACAAACAGTGTTACATAATCGACCAACTGGTGTAGTGTTCGACTCCTAGTAGCTTCCTCATTTCAGCATGCTTCACCCTTGATAATGCTTTAGTAAGAATATCAGCCCTTTGTTCGCCTGAGCTTACATGCTCCACCTTGATCTGTCCTCGCTCAACACACTCGCGGATAAAGTGATAACGTGTGTCAATGTGCTTGCTACGGCCATGAAAGACTGGGTTTTTCATGAAAGCTATGTGACAGAGCCTTGTCGTGAGGCAATGTGCAAAATAAATTTATAAGTCCACTACTTGTGACTTCACTATTGGGTAGTAAAGCGGTAAGTAGGGGTCGTACCCAAGGGAGTCAGTGTGGAATGGTTGTTCTTTAAGGATTTGTACAGAAAGGGAGTGTGAATTGGGGTTGATTGTGATTTTAGTGCTGAAAAGTAAGTGGGTTGGTTGTGGTTTTAGTGCTGAAAGTAAGTGCTTGAAGGACAAGACTTACGAAAAGTAAATGCTTGAAGGGCAAGACTTACGAAAAGTAAATGCTTGAAGGACAAGACTTACGAAAAGTAAATGCTTGAAGGACAAGACTTGCGGAAAGTAAGCAGTTGATATGGGTACTGAAAGTAAGCAGTTGATATGGGTACTGAAAGTAAGCAGCAAGGTGGTGTTTTGATCAAAGGAAATGATTCGGTTTTAGGGGCCTTGTATCATAAATCTGTTCATCATCGACCTCTAATGATCATACTACGTATTTAAAATGTATCAAGGCTATTTCTAGCACTCGACTTGCCACACCGTCTAGTCCTTTTCAAGACATAGAACACTTTTTCTATTTAGGCTAATTCCTCCTTTCGAAGTATCTTAGCCTTATGTGCATCCACCTGATCAATCATTTCCGATCAACCAAGTGGTGTTTTAAAGAGGTTGAACTCTACAGAAAAGCTTTGCTCTTTCGAGCCTCCACTTAACCACGTATGTTCACGAACCCCATGGAAGAGCTTTGCTCTTTCGAGCCTCCACTCAACCAATAGTGTTCTAACCTAATATATGGCACATATAACAAGTTTAAACACAATAGAGGCACTAAGAGAAGGGTCTAAAACATTTTATGATACAAGCACACCCCTTCAACCAAATGAAGGGTTTAGCTACGAATATCCATAGGGGTGGATATCATAGCTAAGTGCTTAGAAAAGTAAAGGTTTTTGAAAGACAAGAAAAGTAAAGGTTTCGAAATCAAATACAAGGAAAGTAAAGAGAACAACAAGGAAAGTAAAGGGAGAGGAGCTCCAAATCAAGTGCTTGCTGGAAAGTAAAGAGCTTGGAGCTCAAGAACAAGTGAACAAAGCTTTTGAAATCAAGAACAAAGTAAGAACAAAGTGTGTTTGCATTGAAGTGAAGTGGAGAAGAGAGATAAGCTCTCAACTCCCTAAAATGTACATGTGACAAGGACTTAGGACTACATGAGGCAAGGCCTCTATTTATAGATTTAGGGAAACTTGGGGACTAAGTTTGGCAATGAAAATATCCCAAAAGCACTTCATTTTGATTGGTTTAGCCAAAAGCCATCACTTGCATATGGCTCAACCAAAGCCAACCACTTGGAAAAGGGAGAGAGCTCTACCCAAAGCCGCCGGCGGCTTTCTCCAAAGGGCAGCAGCCGTATAGGTGGCACTCCCCAAAGGCCAGCCGGTTTGGTTGCAACCGAACTCCAAATGCTAACCGAAATGAATAGTAAAGGCCAACCGGAAAATAAGTAGTTTGGATTTAGTTGGACTTCGCCGGAATGTGGCCGGAGCAAGAAATGACTGGAGCATGGTGGTGAGGATATGAGCTTGATCGGAGCATTACCGGAGGTTCGCCGGAGTTGGCCGGAATATGGCCGGAGCTTTGGCCGGAGCTTCTTGGCTTTTGGACCACTGATTTGGAATGAAAATGTGATTCTAAGATGATCTCAAGAAGGATGCTAAGCCAAATTCTGCCCGGAACATGGTCGATTTTCCTCGGGCCCTGATTGGCCAGAAATGCTTGGTGTGCTTTTTGGGCATAAATCTCCCCTTCTAGGCATGTTTCCTCTTTAGACTCCAAAATTGCTTGTATACACAAAATGACATTAACAAGCACTTGTTCGTATGACCAAATGTCTTATTTTGTGGGTTTTGTGTACTCGATGAATCGTATAAATACGCTCCATCACTATGGCAGATTTGTTGTCAACAAATATGGTGACCGGCTTAGGTACTTCTCCAACCAACTCGCTTAATATATTTCGTAGCCATAAGGCTTGGCTAGCTGCTGAAGTCGCAGCCATCAACTCTGATGGTGCTACTGTTTTCTGCTTCTGAGAGCTCCAAGTGATCAAGCTACTGTCGAGATAAAATGTCATTCCACTTGTGCTTCTTCTATCATCCAAGTCGCCAGCCATGTCGCTATCCGAGAACCCTACTAGTTCTTCACAATTACTCCCTTTTGCATATGTAAGCCCATAGTGTTGTGTACCTTTAAGATACCTTAGAATGTGTTTCACAGCTTGCATGTGTATAGAGGTCGGTTTCTCCATAAAACGGCTCACTATTCCCACTGAGAAGGACATGTCCGGACGGGTGTGTGTGAGATACCTTAAGCATCCTATGACTCGTCGATACTCTGTTACATCCACAAGTGCATCATCTTTTTCCTTCCATAGCTTCAACTTCGACTCCACTGGACATCTAGTTTCATTACATTCATCCATGCCAAGTGTAGAGATTAACTCAGCTAATCTTCCAACTAATGAATGAAAACGAATTAAAAAAGACACGAATTTTATACTGGTTCGGATCCGGGTGATCCTACTCCAGTCGAGAAGAGGGGGCGGCTCTTTATTGATTGAAATGATGGTGGTACAATAGTCGGATTACACACACGAATCTACACTCAAGCTTTCGTCTCTCAATTTGATCGTACTCGAATGAATTGAATCGAAATCCTCCAAGAACCCTAATTGCTCTTTCTGGGAAATTTTGGGGAAGAACAAGTGAGTTGACCCGGCAATCCAACTCGGCTTTATATCCATTAGAGCAGGTCCAACTCGAACCGAAATCCAAAACGCTGAGCATCCTTCGTTACAGTCCTCAAAACGTGACCGTTCCACTAAGCCTTAGGCGTGCACTCCCGAGGCTTCAAAACGGCGACACTTCGACCAACGAACTAAACAGATTCTCGCGCCTTGCCTCAGACGACGTCGTTGTCTTCTGTCTTCAAACGCCAATCTTGGCGCTCACTCCAAACGACACAGCTTGGCTTTCACTTTAGACCAAACGCCGCCGTTTAGCTCTATTTCCTCTAAACTGATCAGAATGATCTCCAGCTCCTCCAGGTCATACTGACCTCTTCAAGCGCCTGAAAATCCTATGTACCACCATGAAAAACCTCAAGCAGTTCACAACCAACAATTACAAATCTCCACCTTGGTTGTTAACTACTTATCCAGCCCATAAGCCCCTCTCCTCTCATCCTGCCTCAGGGTTCATCCATCAACCCGATCAGCTCCAAGCAGTATTCAAATTTCTCACTTGGAACTGACTTTGTCAACATGTCAGCAGGGTTCTCCATGGTTCCAATCTTCACAACTTGAACAACTCCAGAATCAGCAACATCCCTTACGAAAAGCATCCTCACATCTATGTGTTTGGACCTCTCATGGAAGACATGATGCTTTGAAAGATGTATAGCTCCTTGACTGTCACTGTGGACCTTAACACAACTTTGTCCATGTCTTAACTGCCTCAGTTATGGCCATGAACTCAGCTTCAGTTGTTGAGAGAGCCACCACCTTTTGCAGATTAGCTTTCCAAGAAACAGCAGTCCCAAATACTGTGAATACTAACCCAGTTTGTGATTTTCTTGTATCAACATTCCCAGCATAGTCTGAATCCACAAAGCCTTGAGTAAGATCAGCACTGGCTTGCCCTTTTCCATAAACCATTCCTTTTCCTAAAGTTCCTTTTATGTATCTCAGCAACCATTTCACAGCTTGCCAGTGATACTTTCCAGGATTGGCCATATGTCTGCTCACCAAGCTAACTCCATGAGCACTGTCTGGCCTTGTGCAGAACATTGCATACATCAAACATCCCACTGCATTTGAATATGGGACATTCTCCATATAAGCCTTTTCTTCCTTGGTTTCTGGTTCTTGATCCTTACTCAGTTTAAAATGACTTGCCACAGGTATTGCCACAGGTTTAGCATCCTTCATATCAAACTTCTCCACCACTTTTGTTAGGTACTCAGTCTGACATAGAAATAAACTATTTTCTTTCCTATTTCTCCTGATCTGCATACCCAGAATTTTCTTTGCACCACCAAAATCCTTCATTTCAAAGTTAGTACTCAACTGCACTTTAAGATCATTAATAGCAGCAATATCATGGCTAGCTATAAGCATATCATCCACATACAATAACAGATAAATAACAGCCTGCCCTTGTACATGCTTATAATAGATACACCAATCATAATCTGATCTCTTAAAGCCACAGTTAAGCATAAACTCATCAAATCTCCTATACCACAGTCTAGGTGATTGTTTAAGACCATATAAGGACCTTTTAAGCAAGCAAACTTTCTTTTCATGGTCACCAATTATAAAGCCTTCAGGCTGTCTCATGTAGATAGTCTCATCAAGACTACCATGCAAGAATGCAGTTTTAACATCAAGTTGTTCTAGTTCATAATCAAAATAAGCCACTAGAGATAACATGATCCTAATAGACCTATATTTCACAACAGGAGAAAATATTTCATTAAAGTCAATACCTTCCTTTTGTGTGAAACCTCTTGCCACTAACCTTGCCTTTAATCTGGGAGGTTCTACCCCAGGTATACCTTCCTTCCTTGTGAAAATCCATTTGCTCCCCACAAGTCTGGTTTTAGCAGGTCTATCCACAATCTCCCAAGTTTTGTTCTTCTTCAAGGAATCCATCTCATCATGCATTGCCTTAAGCCACTGCTTTCCTTCAGCCCCATTAACTGCATCGTGTACACTCTCAGGTTCATGATTAGATATATTTTCAGCAACATTACAAGCATAATTGACCATATCTTCAAAACCATACATAACAGGTGCTCTATGGTTTCTTTTAGGCCTATCTCTTGTAAGCCAATAATCATTACTTTCACTATGATCAATATTATCATTTGTTTCATCATCAATACCCTGAGCATCAGTTATATCAGCAGGAATGTTATCATGTTCAAGCTCCACCTCAGATTCAACACCATCAGTTCTAGTCACCAAGTCATTATCATCTTTTTCCAGATTTGACTCTACCTGACTAGCATTTTTCTTGAAGGGAAATGTAGACTCATCAAACCTTACATCTTTACTTATAATGGCCCTCTTATGACCATCCTCTAAACACCATAGTTTATATGCTTTAGTTCCATCAGGATATCTAATAAATACACATTTTAAAGCTCTAGGTTCTAGTTTACTCTGCTTCATTGTTGCATAAGCAGCGCAACCAAAAATCCTAAGCATATCATACTCATCTAAATGATCAGTCCAAACTTGCATAGGAGTTTTAAAGCTCAAAACAGATGAAGGACTTCTATTTATCAAGTAACAAGCAGTATGGGCAGCTTCAGCCCAGAAAGTTTTAGGCAATCCTGATTGGATTAGCATACATCTTACCCTTTCCAAGAGTGTTCTATTGAACCTCTCAGCCAAACCATTCTGTTGAGGGTTACCTGGTGCTGTGTGATGTTTCACAATGCCATTCTCCTTGCAAAAGCTCAGAAATGCACTGTCCAAATACTCCAGTCCATTGTCAGTTCTCAGATATTTTACCTTCAGACCAGATAGGTTCTCAACCATCATTTTCCAGTTCTTGAATGTCTCAAAGGCTTCAGATTTCTGTGCTAAAAAATATACCCAAGATCTTCTGGTAAAATCATCAATTAAAGACATAAAATATCTTTTACCACCATGGGATTGAACTCTTGTTGGTCCCCAAAGATCAGAGTGAATATAGTCAAGTTTAGCCTTAGTAATATGTTTACCTTTTCCAAAACTCAACTTAGTGGACTTACCTAAAACACAGTTTTCACAAAATTCAATTTTGCTAACATGATCCTTACCAAAACAACCTTGATCATGCAGTTTTTGTAGGCCTAACTGACCTAAGTGTCCTAGTCTTAAGTGCCACAAAACAGATCTATCTTTCTCAGTTTCACTGTAGTTCACATCAGCAACAATCATGGTATTTCCTTCTAGCACATAAATCCCATTCTGTCTACTGCCCTTTAACTTCAGCACATTCCCTTTAAAGACTTTTATTAAACCATTTTCAGCCTTAAAGATACAGCCATCTGCTTCTAACATGCCCAAAGAAATTAAATTTCTTTTCAAGTCAGGCACATACCTTACACCTGAGAGTTTGAACTCAAGTCCATCAGCCATCTTGATCCAAATGGTGCCAATTCCCACCATCTTACAAGCCTTGTTATTGCCCAAATGCACAGTGCCTTGATCCTTTTCAACATACTCCATGAGCCACTCTTTGTGTGGTGTCATATGATATGAACAACCACTAT
The DNA here is from genome assembly GCA_033675395.1 of Rhodiola chrysanthemifolia. Classification (NCBI taxonomy): domain Eukaryota; kingdom Viridiplantae; phylum Streptophyta; class Magnoliopsida; order Saxifragales; family Crassulaceae; genus Rhodiola; species Rhodiola chrysanthemifolia. The sequence goes on from CM066204.1 coordinate 40,822,270, forward strand.
CAAGGACCCATCTGCCGGTAGGATGAGCCTGAGTCACAACCAAGGCTTCGGCATTCCCATAAGCCTCCCCAGTCATGGCAGCATCTCCCTTTTCTTGTTCCTTCTGACCCAGATTCTTCTTCCTCTCAGGACAGTCCTTTCTCCAATGTCCAGTCTTATGACAAAAGAAGCACTTGAACTTCTTTTGGTCTGATTGTTGAGAATTGTTGGAGCCTTGTTTTCCTTGGGGTTTCTGAAACCCAGATTTCTTTTGAAAGTTCTTCTTCTGAAATCCTCCATGAGCAACTAAGCCATCCGCAACTTCCTTCTTCGGCTTCTGCTCCATTTGTTTTTGTTTAAGGGCAGCCAACACATCCTCCATGGACAATGTCTCTCTTGAGTATTTCATTGTATCAAAAAAAGTAGAATATGAAGGAGGAAGAGCATTTAAGACCATAATAGCCTGATCCTCATCTCCTATCTTCTCATCAATATTCTCCAGATCAATCACTATTTTCGCAAAGTCATCAAGATGCTCTTCAATGGATTTACTACCATCCATTTTGAAACCGAAACGCTTACCACTCAAGTAAATTCGATTTGTGAGAGTAGCAGTCATGTACAAAGATTCCAGCTTGAGCCATATAGCAGCAGCTGACTTCTCCTTCGAGACTTCTCTCAGCACCTTGTCTCCAAGATGCAAAATCAAGGTTCAATATGCCATCTCTTGCATCTCCTCCTTATATGTTGCGGACACAGTAGCAGGGATGCCATCGACGACCAGTGCCTTCGCCACTTTCATCTGAACCAAGATCGCCTTCATCCTTTGCTTCCACGTGGCAAAATCGCCCTTACCATCAAATCGCTCGAGCTCCACCTTCGTTGACACCATTGCTGCAACCTCGAGGCTCTAGATACCAATTTGTAGAGATTAACGCAGCTAATCCTGCAACTAATGAATGAAAACGAAGTAAACAAGACACGAATTTTATACTGGTTCGGATCCGGGTGATCCTACTCCAGTCGAGAAGAGGGGGCGGCTCTTTATTGATTGAAATGATGGTGGTACAATAGTCGGATTACACACACGAATCTACACTCAAGATTTCGTCTCTCAATTTGATCGTACTCGAACGAATTGAATCGAAATCCTCCAAGAACCCTAATTGCTCTTTCTGGGAAATTTTGGGGAAGAACAAGTGAGTTGACCCGGCGATCCAACTCGGCTTTATATCCGTTAGAGCGGGTCCAACTCGAGCCGAAATCCAAAACGCTGAGCATCCTTCGTTACGGTCCTCAAAACGTGACCGTTCCACTAAGCCTTAGGCGTGCACTCCCGAGGCTTCAAAACGACGACACTTCGACCAACGAATTAAACAGATTCTCGCGCCTTGCCTCAGACGACGTCGTTGTCTTCTGTCTTCAAACGCCAATCTTGGCGCTCACTCCAAACGACACAGCTTGGCTTTCACTTTAGACCAAACGCCGCCGTTTAACTCTGTTTCCTCTAAACTGATCAGAATGATCTCCAGCTCCTCCAGGTCATACTGACCTCTTCAAGCGCCTGAAAATCCTATGTACCACCATTAAAAACCTCAAGCAGTTCACAACCAACAATTACACCAAGTAAAGAGAGTACCTTTCTAGCATATGCTGATTATTGCTTTAGTGTAATTCTGGCAGCTGACTGCTTAACTTCAATTCCCAGGTAGTAAGACAACTTGCCAAGAGAAGTCATTTCAAATTCCTTCACCATCTGATTCTTAAACTTTTCTATCGCCAATGAGCTATCTCCTGTCACAATTAGATCATCAACATAAACTCCAATAACAAGATCACCTTCATTGCCTTTCCTGGTGTAAACAACTTGCTCTTGGTTGCACCTGTTGAGCCCAAAATGTTGCAAGCTTTTGTCTAGGCAAATGTTCCATGCCGGAGGGGTTTGGTGGAGTCCATAGAGTGCCTTACTCAGCTTATACACCTTCCTTTCTTTGTCTGGAAGTTTGAATCCATCAGGTTGATTTACATACACTTCCTCATGAAGTTCGCCATTTAGAAAGGCCGATTTCACATCTAGGTGATGCACTTCCCATCCTCGGCTTGCTGCTAGTGCGATGATCAATCTAACTGTGTCAAGTCTAGCCACTGGTGCAAACACTTCGTCAAAATCTACTCCGGGCTTCTGTACGTACCGCTTCGCAACTAATCTCGCCTTGTGTTTAATGATATTTCCACTGCTATCATTCTTGACTTTGAATACCCATTTCAAGCCTATAGATTTGTGTCCATCTGGTAGATCAACAAGCTTCCAGGTGTGATTCCTTTCAATACAATCCATCTCTTGTAGCATAGCCTCACGTCAATTTGGATCCACATGCGCTTCAAGGTATGTGCTTGGCTCTTCTGCTCCTAAGAGCATCAATTCCTCAGGGTCTAAATAAATGGGCTATGTATTCCCATAATTGTCGGCTAAAGAGCGAAACTTGTGTGGCCTTCCGTCGGACGGAGGACTCTGGTGTTAGATTTCCAGGTGAAACGAGCACTGACATCCGCCTCACTCTTGGTGGTGATGTCAATGTTTGAGGAGTCCTCATGCCGGAGAACTCAGAAAGTGACATTCTTCCAACACCTTGAGTTTCTTTTGGAGTGCATGGTGTCATCACTTCATTACAAGAAAAATCTTCTACTGTGAACTCTTGCAATGTTTGCCCATGCTCATTTTCGTCACTCCAGTGCCATTCTCTGCCTTCATCAAAATACACATCTCGACTAACCTGCAACTTACAACGGTTAGGATCATACAAACGGTGTGCTTTACTACCTTCGTCCACTCCAATGTACACCATAGGTGTACTTCTGTCATCCAACTTTTTTAGATGAGGTTGAACCGTTTTTACATAAGCCAGGCATCCGAACACCCTTATATGTGCAAGGTGAGGGTTACGTCTATTCCAAGCTTCAAAAGGAGTTATATTAGCCACGCTCTTTGTCGGCAACCTGTTCAACAAATACACATCATGCTTTACAGCTTCTCCCCACAAATAACTAGGTACATGCATCCCCTTAAGCATGCTTCTAGCAGTAGCCACCACAGTGCGGTTTCTTCTCTCCACGACACCGTTTTGCTGTGGCGAATAAGGTGCAGTGAAATGCCTTTGTGACATGAACTCGCCTCCGCGGTCTGTTCTGAGTGTTCTCAGCTTTTGGTTGCACTCATTTTCAGCCATCACCTTATATTTTTTGAAAGCTTCATAAGCTCCATCCTATGTACTCAGCATGAAAACCCACATATAACGAGTTAGGTCATCAACTAATAACAAGAAATACTTGTTACCTCCGAGAGTTTCTGGGGTGATAGAACCGCAAAGGTCTGCATGAACCAACTCTAGCATCTTTGCCGCTCTATACTTTGCTTGAGTTGAGAAAGGGAACCTTGTCTGCTTCGCCACCAAGCAGCTTTCACATAGCTGATTTGGGTGTGCTCACAATTCTTGGCACACCAAGCACCATATTTTTCTGAGTCATCAAACCCAATGCATGAAAGTTTACATCCCCTAGGCGAGCATACCAGAGCCATGCCGGCTCGACCAAATTCATGAGCAAGCACACAGGTTTGCATGTTTTTAGTTCAATCTTGTAAACTCGATTTGGAGAGCGCCTTACCTTCATCAGCAATGTCCCATTCTTATCATACACCTTGAGAAATGCTCCATCAAGCAACAATTTGCTCCCCTGTTCAGTCATTTGGCCAAAGGCTAAGTATATTATTTCTCAAACTAGGAATGAAATATACCTCCTCTAATAGCCATTGCTCCCCATTCTTGCATTGGAACATAACCATGCCTTTTCCAAGGATTTGCACTGCTGATCCATCTCCAAACGTCACTATTCCAGTAACCTTCTCATCTAACTCTTGGAAATTTTGTCCGATCACCCGTCATATGGTTGCTCGCGCCATTATCCAAGTACCATACATCAGTGTATGTAGTTGACCCACTCTTACTTCTCAACTCAGTGACAACATTTTCTTCACTTAACATCACTTGCTCATCAGTAAGAGCCATCATGAGAGCCGGTTCATCATCTTGTGCCCGTGACACATTCACTTCCTCATTGCGCTTCCTGTGGCGGCATTCAGAGGCAAAATGACCATGCAAATTACAATTGAAGCACCTTACCTTTGATTTGTCACGCCTTGCTCCCTGACTAGATTAACGTTCTACCAGTTAGATCTTCCCCGACCTCGGCCGCGCTCACGCCAATGAGGTGACGTAGCGGAAGCTTATAATTTACCCGTAGGCAAGTTTTACTTCTAACCGAAGCTAGAAGGATGATAAGAAAATTGAATAGATGTATGATATTGAAGGAGATAATTTCATTGCTTCTGAGAAAATGAATACATCAGTCCCTTATATGACAAAGGGGTCTAAAAATAGATTGCGAAATTCAAAACATGTGCTGAAAAATAAATGTTGAAAATAAATTCTGAGTTCTCTGAACCTGTGGAGGTTTTGGGGGGCTGAAAATGCTGTGTTCTTCAAGATTCATGGATGAGAAATTATTCTTGTCAAGCTCTTCGATTGAAGTACTTGCGGGCTAAATTTGGATCCTCGTAGCTCAAGATATGCCCTTCGGAAGTTGTGATTGCATTATTTCCAGTTATGAATGCTTGATGTTCTATATTTGGCTCTTCGGAAGATGTGACTACATCATTCGCCCCCTCTTCAAGAAATCTCGTCCCCGAGTTGTTGGTCGGATAAAGTGGTTCATCTGGTGTATGATAATCATATAAATCAGATACATTGAAGGTAGGAGAGATATCATACTCTTTTGGAAGGTCGATCACATATGCGTTGTCATTAATCTTCTTCAACACTTTGCAGGGTCCAATTTTCTTCTTTTTAAGCTTGTTGTATGTACCTGCTGGAAACCTTTCTTTGCGAAGGAAAACCATAACCATATCTCCTTCATTAAATGTTTTGCTTCGTCTATGTTTGTCTGCAGCCATTTTGTAAACATCGTTTGATGTCTCCAACATCTTCTTCACATCCTTTTGTATAGTTTCGACAACTTTAGCCATTTCTTCAGCTGCGTAGCTGTAGCCTGGTATTTGGGGTAGTGGTACCAAATCAAGTGTGTGGCGTGGAGGGTGTTGATAAACAATGTTGAATGGCGCGCGACCGGTGGAGCGATTGACCATACTATTATAAGCAAACTCAGCAGGTGCCAAAACAAGGTCCCATTGTTTAGGTTTGTCACTGCACAAACACCGAATCAGATTCCCAAGTGTTCTATTGACCACTTCAGTTTGCCCATCCGTCTGAGGGTGAAAAGAGCTGCTATACTTCAAGTCGGTGCGAAATAAGTGCCAAAGAGTGCGCCAAAAATGACTCAAAAATTTTACATCGCGATCGGAAGTTATTGTCTTAGGCAAACCATGCAACCGAGCAATCTCTCTGAAAAATAATCCTGCCACGTGGGATGCGTCTGATGTCTTCTTACATGCGATAAAGTGGGCCATTTTTGAAAATCTGTCGACCACAACAAACACTGAATCTGCACCACGTTGCGTCCGTGGTAGGCCAAGAACAAAATCCATGGAAATGTCTTCCCAAGGAGCATTAGGAACCGGTAAAGGCATGTAAAGACCAGTATTTTGTGACTGTCCCTTATTGGTTTGGCAAACTATGCATTTGTTGACAAGTTTTCCTACATCCCGGCGTAGATGAGGCCAGTAATAGCGATCCTCCACTAGTGCAATAGTTTTATCTCGTCCAAAGTGACCCTCTCGATGTAGTTCAGAAATTAACTCTTCACGCAAGGAACTACGCGGAATGCACAATCGATTGCGGTAAAAGAGATATCCATCCTGAAGGAGAAATGGCTCATTAGTTAAACCTGCATTGAGTTTTCTCCAAGTGTCACTAAAATCATCATCCGTTGGGTACTGCTCCTTTAGTAATTCAAAGCCAATCACAGCTGAGTGCATGGTAGTGAGCAAAGAAACACGACGGCTCAACGCATCTGCAACTTTATTTAAATGGCCTGATTTGTGCTTGATGACAAAGGTAAACTGCTGCAAATAGGATATCCATCGAGCATGTGTGCGGTTCAAATCTCGCTGGTTATTGATGTATTTTAATGCCTGATGATCAGTGAGCAAGACAAACTCTCTATGAAATAAATATTGCTCCCAGTGCTTGATGGCGCGTACCACTGCATACAATTCCAGCTCATAGGTTGTCCATTTTTGCCGAGCTTCTGATAACTTTTCACTATGAAAAGCAACAGGACGACCCTCTTGAGAAAGCACAGCACCAATACCAATGATTGAAGCATCTGTTTCTAATTGAAAAACTTTATTAAAATCTGGTAAGACTAAAATAGGAGCGGTTGTAAGCTTATCTTTGATGAGCTGAAAAGCATAGGTTGCAGCTTCGCTCCAATTAAACTTTCCTTTCTTCAAGCATTCTGTGATAGGGGACATGATGGTGCTGAAATTTCGAATAAAACGACGATAAAATGTCGCTAAACCATGAAAGCTGCGCACTTCATGCACCGTTTTAGGTTGTGGCCAGTCACGAATTGCTTGCACTTTAGATTCGTCGACTTGTAGACCAGCATCACTCACGATGTAACCCAAAAATGTTAGCTTTTTTGTCAAGAAGCAACATTTCTTGAGGTTGATTAATAATTTATGCTCCTGCAAGGCCTTCAAAACTAACCTCAAGTGTGATATGTGCTCATCTTGTGAATGACTAAAAATAAGAATGTCATCAAAATAAACCACAACGTATTGGCCAATAAAGGGTTTAAGAACCTGTGTCATCAGCCGCATGAATGTGCTTGGTGCGTTGGAGAGTCCAAAAGGCATGACAAGCCATTCATAAAGTCCATCTTTAGTTTTGAAAGCCGTCTTCCACTCATCACCGGGACGAATTCGAATTTGATGATAGCCACTTCGAAGGTCAATTTTTGAGAATACAGAGGCACCTTTTATCATGTCTAGCATATCGTCAAGTCTCGGAATAGGAAAGCGATATTTTACCGTAATTTTATTGACGGCTCGACTGTCGATACACATGCGCCAACTCCCATCTTTTTTTGGGACCAATAAGGCTGGAACGGCGCAAGGACTCATGCTTTCCCTGATCAAACCTTTTTGTAATAGCTCATCAACCTGCTTTTGCAAAATGCTATGCTCGGCCGGACTCATCCGATAGTGTGGCAGGTTGGGAAGGCTTGCTCCTGGGACAAGATCAATGTGATGTTGAATGTCACGCATCGGAGGAAGACCGGAAGGAAGCTCGTCGAGTATGATGTCAGTAAACTCTTGAAGCAATGGATGTAATATTTCTGGAATTTTTGTGGGTACATCAACACTCGGTCTGACCACCAAAGCATATAAAATTGGTGCATCCTTTACTTCGGCCAAAAATACTTCTCTGGATGAGACAAGTAAAGTCTGTGGCTGCGGTAACAACTTTGGGCAGGAAGCATCCATTTGCGGACAAAGAACGATGCGCAAATTGTCTTTGGTGAAGATGTAAACATTGTCACGTCCCTTGTGCATCGCATCTCGATCAAATTGCCAAGGGCGTCCCAATAATAAGTGACAAGCACTCATATCAACAACATCGCACAAAATCTCATCTTTATATTGGCCAATAGAAAAAGATAGTAGGCATTGTTCAGTTACCTTGATTTCGCCTCCTGAGGTAATCCAACCAAGCTTGTACGGTGTCGGGTGCTTCCGAATAGGAAGTTGGAGCTGTTTCACAATTTCAGATGAGATAATATTCTCGCTGCTGCCACTATCAATAATGACATCAAAAAGCCTCTTCGAAATACGACATTTTGTGCGGAAAATATTATGACGTTGAGCTGTGTCTTTTGGGGCCGGTGTGGTTAATAAGATTCGTTGAATGACGCCAGTAAGATGAGCTGTATCATCCAAACATTCTTCTTCGGCCACCACATCATCTGGACTAATAAGGAGCTCTTGAAGATCACTTCCCGTGTCTTCAGAGTGGTCTACAATATTCACCATTTTTCTTGACGGACATGAGTTGGAAAGATGACCTTGTTGACCGCATCGATGACATTTACCACCATAATTTCGTGCATAAGGATTAGCGGGTAAGTTCTTTGTTGGAATTTGGTTTGCACGAGGCAGAGCTTCGCGACCTTGCATTTCTGTTGTGTCATCGCGTACGAGATTGGAGGAGGTGCCTGAATCAGTGGCTTTTATTTGCGGCGAAGATACATTTCTTGGTGTATATCTTGTAGTTGTTGAGCGAGCTAACTGTGCTTCCACTTTTAAGGCAATTCTTACCGCTTCGTCCAGCGTCCAAATGGTGTGCAATAAACGATCTTGGATGGTAGGTCGCAATCCGTTAAGATAACGAGCAACTAATTGATCTTCTGTTTCGTGTAGTTGCACACGCGATGAAAGACGATGAAATTCTTCGTTGTATTCTTGCACTGTTTTTAACCCTTGATGGCAATTGTGATATCGTTGGTAGAGTGTTTGTTGGTAGTCGGGAGGTAGAAATCGGGCGCAAAGAAGTTGCTTCATTTTCCTCCAAGATTGAACTGGTTGTTTCCCTTGACGATGGCGAATGTGTTGAAGTTGTTCCCACCAAGCAGATGCGCCTCCCTTCAATTTATAAGCCACATATTTGACTTGTGTCTGTTCTGGAATTTCAAGCAAGGAAAAATATTTCTCTACCTCAGCAATCCAATCCAAAAAATCTTCAATATGAAGGTTTCCATGGAACGTAGGAATATCTGCGCGAATTTTGGGTTGTTGTGTGCGGTCCGGCGGTACATTTTGAATCGGTGGAGGCTCATCATCATCTGAGGAATCGACAGGTGCAACAATATGAAGTTGTTGGCGTTGAATCGGTGCTATATTCTGATTATGGCGCGGCGGAGGTACGGCTGCAACTTGATTGATGTGGTTATTTTGTTGGCCAATCAACAGTTGCTCAAAACGTTGTTCCAAACGCTCAAGTCGATCACAAAGTCGCTGAAGAACATCAGTGTTGTCGCCTTGTGCTTGGTTATCGGTAGCCATGGTCCAGAAGGGCTGACTTCTGATACCAATTGACGTAGCGGAAGCTTATAATTTACCCGTAGGCAAGTTTTACTTCTAACCGAAGCTAGAAGGATGATAAGAAAATTGAATAGATGTATGATATTGAAGGAGATAATTTCATTGCTTCTGAGAAAATGAATACATCAGTCCCTTATATGACAAAGGGGTCTAAAAATAGATTGCGAAATTCAAAACATGTGCTGAAAAATAAATGTTGAAAATAAATTCTGAGTTCTCTGAACCTGTGGAGGTTTTGGGGGGCTGAAAATGCCGTGTTCTTCAAGATTCATGGATGAGAAATTATTCTTGTCAAGCTCTTCGATTGAAGTACTTGCGGGCTAAATTTGGATCCTCGTAGCTCAAGATATGCCCTTCGGAAGTTGTGATTGCATTATTTCCAGTTATGAATGCTTGATGTTCTATATTTGGCTCTTCGGAAGATGTGACTACATCATGAGGTCTGCCACGCCCACTCTTTTCTGCACCCACCCTCCACCTTGGGTTGCTTGACTTATCAGTCACATTCTGCTTCGTACGTGAAACCCATTCCGAGTGAGACAACATCAGTTTTTCTCCTTCTACGTCATCAACTGCTCGCACACGCTCCTCGTGCGCTTTTAGCCTACCAATCGCTTCATAAAGGGGAATCTTGTCAATATCTCCAAACTGTTCAATTGTCGACACAATTGGGAGGAATCTTCTGCTCACTGCACGTAATAACTTCTTCACTACGTGCACCTCTATCGCTTGTCCGAGACCTCGTATACACGGTTAACCAAGCTTGTTAACTTCATTGCAAATTCATCAAGCGACTATCTATCCTTCATCCAAAGGAACTCTGTAGAGATCTATTACAAAGATTTATGCTTAGTTAAACCTTTTCTTATTATAGATTAAGGGACCAAATGTTAGGTTTACAAACGACTCAAGCAAATAACCAAACAAATTACAACAATCAATCCAGTCCAAATGACACAAGCAACACACACAACAATTGCACTGTGATCCAAGCAACAAGTACGAGTACTTCCCTGAGAATCTGCAGTCGAAGCTTCGCTCAATAAAGGAACAGCCACTGCTGCGCCCACTGGTTGAAACTCGGACGCTCACCTCTCTGCAATATGAGTTGAACCACCCGGACGTCACCACAGTAGAAGACGGACGTGCAGCAACTTCGTCGAACTTCCAATTTGGTTGAATCATTCCAAGAAGACTCTCACTCGTGTATCGCTCTATCGGAAAATCAAGTCGTGCCCTAATCCCCAATTTGAGTTGCTTATATGTTGAGTTGCAGCTTGCTTCGAAACGACGTCGCCTTCGCTTGTAACTGAATTTACTGAAACTCGCACGTGGACCAAACGCTGTCGTTCCATTAAACTTGAACTCCCGCTCCAATTGAAACGACGCAGCTTCGTTTGTCACGGCAGCTACAGATGTCACGGCCCCATGCCACGGCTATTACGGCCTCAGCTCTTAATACCAGAAAATTTCCTGCAAACTTAGATATGCATTTGGACTGGACAAAACAGTAAACACTGGTCCCAAAACTCATTCATAACATAACTGGGATTACTATAATCATAACAAATGCCCTCCTAAGACTAGTTGTGAAAGAAAAGAATAAATTGTATAATAGATGAAAAAACAGATACATCTGACCTGTCTCAGAAAAGGTTTAACACAGCCAATGAAGGCTTCAATCAGCTCAGACTTGGAGCTTCATCCAACCTCATCAATGTGCAGGCTTTCCCTGCAAAAAACTAACTTGTTAGCAGGTACAATTTTGGTTCCAAAGTCAGCTGGGTTTTTCTCACCAAGGATCTTATCTACTCTTATGGTTTGGGTCTCCACTAGGTCTCTAATAAAATGCATTCCCACATCTATATGCTTAGACCTCTCATGGTACACTGGATCCCTACACAAACACAAGGCACTTTGGCTATCCATAAAGATCCTAGGAGACTCACTAATCCCACTGATTTCTTTCACTATCCCACTTAACCAAATGGCTTCCTTTGCTGCTTCTGTGGAAGCTATATACTCTGCTTCTGTGGATGAAAAGGCTACTATGGGCTGAAGCTGACTCTTCCAAGACACACAGTTCCCATTCCAAGTGAAATAGAAAGTTGTGATATTGTCCCTATTGCTGGCATAATCTGAATCTACATATCCTACAATCCCAGCCCTTGGTTCATGGTTTCTATACACTAGTCCTAGTCCCTAACAGATATCTTAACAAATACTTCATGGCTTCCCAATGCTTTGTGCCTGGGTCAGACATGTATCTACTAAGAACACTAATAGAGAAAGCAAGATCAGGTCTAGTACATATCATTCCATACATAACAGAACCAACAGCAACATCATATGGTACATTCAGCATATTCATTCTTTCTTGCTCAGTTTTAGGATAATCTTCCTTAGAAAATACAAGATGCCATCCTAAGGGTATAGCATTAGACTTAACATTCACAACAACAAATTTGTCTAACACCTTAGCAAAATATTCAGACTGAGACAAACAGATTGTTCCATTTGTTCTATCTCTTGTAATTTTTACCCCTAGAGTCTTTTGAGCAATGCCTAAGTCTTTCATGTCAAAATGTTTTTGCAAACCAGACTTAGTCAATTTTATGTCATGCAAGGAAGAACCGATCAGCAACAAATCATCAACATACAGCAGCACAAACAATGGGACATTATTTTGCACTCTTTTCAGATAAAGGCATGTATCATACTTGCTTCTTACGAATCCTAAGTCAAGCATGCAACTGTCAAATTTCTTATTCCACTGCCTAGGTGATTGTTTTAATTCATAGATAGATTTTCTTAGCAAACAGACGTGATTAGGCTTAATTTTATCAACAAAACCTTCAGGTTGACACATATGAATTGTTTCAAGCAAATCACCATGTAAAAATGCAGTTTTCACATCCATTTGTTCTATATGCCAATCAAAGACAGCAGTCATAGCAATAAGCAATCTCAGTGTTTTATACTTGACAACAGGAGCAAATATCTCATTAAAATCAATGCCCTCTCTTTGGTGAAACCCCTTAGCCATTAACCTAGCCTTAAACCTTGATGGATCATTTGGTGAATTAACTTCTTTTATCCTATGTATCCATTTACAAGCCAAAGGTTTAACATCAGTAGGCCTAGGTACAAGTTTCCAAGTATTGTTGTCATGCATGGATTGGATTTCTTCTATCATAGCTTTTTTCCATTTTTCAGATTCATTACTAGACAAGGCTTGCTTATATGTATCGGGTATTACATATTTAATCTTTTCAGCAGCCATTAGAGCAAACTCAACAATATTACAGCACTTATCGTCATGTTTCTCATCATACCCAGCAATGTTAGCCTTATATTTCCTATTAGGAATTCTAGTTCTAGGTTCTCCGTCTCTAGTTAATTGATAGTTATCAACACTAGGTTCAGTTTCATGCACATGGGACTCATTTATATCAGGCATAACATCAATATTTCCATGCACATTTTCAGGCACATTCACACTATGATCAATATACAAATCATCAGGTAAGTTAGGCAAATCAGGTATCGCAGCAGAAGAATTAGTAATGCCTAACTGAGATGATCCTAAAGCAGCATTTTGATCACTAGTGTCCATAGAATTTAATGCTGAGTTTGAGTGAGAAGGACTTACAGTGCTGGCTCCCCCACCTAATTGGTGAGGTAGCTCATTACCTGAAACAGCATGGGAATTACTCCCCTCATTTGTGACTTCCAGCATCCCATCACTTAAATCCAGTGACTGTCCCATCTCAGCTGCTGCATCTCCTTGATCATCATCATCATTTCCCTGGTTCAGATTAAATCCTGAGGGAATAAAACTGGTCACACCTTCAGGTGTGCCATGAGACTCAACAACATGGTTTAGTTTAGACTTAAAGTGGAAATTCAGTTCATCAAAAGTCATAGAACAAGACACAATGGCTTTGTACCCTCCTGGTTGTATCATTAACAGTTTATAGCCTTTAACTCCTTCAGGATACCCAAGCATAATGCATTTAGCATCCCTAGGCTGGAGTTAGGCCTGGGCTCGGTTCGGTCCGATTTTTTGCGAAAACCGACCCGAAACCCGAAAATTCGGTTCGGTTCGGGTCGGGTTCGGGCTTTTTTAAAGCGAAACCGACTAAAACCCGATTTTTCGGGTTTTTCGGTTTTTTTTTTGGCGTTGTTTGGTTTTTTTTTTCGGGTTCGGGTCGGTTTTTTTCGGGTTTTCAGGTGAGGTATGTAAGTGGACTTGATTTGCTTTGCTGTTTGTATTTGCGAAAGTTTACAGATCCTGGTTGAGCATACACTGGATTGTTGTTTTCACATAATAAAGGGAATACAATTAGCTTCAATAGTGCATTCTTGAGGAAATGAAGATTTCTCCTTCAGGTTGAGCACAGTTTGACTTTGCTGATCTTCACTCATAATAAAGGACGCTTTTTTTGGAATTTCAATGCCTGAGAAGAAAACAAACAAATTTAAGACAATGAAAGCTACCAAAGAAAGCACCACCTTTCAAGTAAAATGCCTAAATACAAGATGCAGATTTGCAAACAAAAAAACATGTTTACTTATTATCATCAACATCTCATAAATTGCAGTACTTTTAGCAGTAAGATTAGTCCAATAATAGTTGGATTGATTCACCGGCAATCGATAATTGACCAACGAACATAGGGGAAAATTGCCCCTAAAATTGAAAGACTAGCACATTTGGGCTGGTGAAACAAATAAATAATAGGAAATAGTAGCTATAGTCCATCTGTTAATATACATGAAAGAAAACATCTATTGACAAATAAGACCAGCAAATAAGAAAACATCTTTGGTATGGTACACAGCTGAGCATCCTAAAACATAAGGAGCTTACCAATTTCATTGCTAGCTTTTACAGAAGCAGGATATAAGACTCTGCATCTTACAAACTCGTTAGTGAACTCATAACCCGTACACCATTACTAATAGACATATAAACCGGCAAGGGAATGATGAAAGAGAAGGGCTGGCCATGTAATGCATGCTGAAGAACACACACCTTTCTGAAAGTTAACTTGCACATAATGACTGATGATAAGTACTTCATGTCTTTAACCCTATGTATCACATTTGAACTAAATGGCAACATAAGCTAAGAACTAAATGGCATTTCATCTTTTCACAATTGCAAAAGTAGAACAATAAGCAGAAATAAGTACCTTACGTCCTTAACCCCTTCTTGAAGTGCCCCCAAACCCACGATCTTCCATCAAGCTTTTCAGCAGCTTCTGGCGCTTCAGCAGGTTCACCAACTTCTTCATCTTCTTCAACTTGTTCAGCTTCACCAATGTTCTTCAGTGCTACTGAAGAAGGACGCTTCCTTTTAGTTCCAGAGCCTCCGGTACTATCGATTGTCAGAGCATTTTTTGAAGCATCCGCACCCAAATTTGAATCCGAATCCGAATTGTAGTCCGAATATTGTGATGCATCCATCTCTGATCTCTGCACAATATTCACTATTCAGTAATCATAAATGAACAAATGGCTTCAACAAATTGAACCGAATTCAATACACAATACAGCAAGTCAGCAAGCATGAACCAAAGACTTGATCAATATTCAAAAGGATTCGAATTCACTGAATTCACTGAATTCAATTCAGGACTGAGACTCTGAGAGGATATTAATTACCTTGAACTTTGAAGGCTTGAACTTGAAGGCTTGAAGCCGGAGACGGAGCCGACGACGACCGGAGACGGAAGGCTTGAAGACGGAGACGGATGAACTCGGAGCCGGAGACGACCAGTCGACCACCACGCCTGGGTCGGAGAAAGCAGAGAGGACGGAGACGACGACGCCTGAAGAGGACGGAGACGACGACGCCTGGATTTTCGTCTTTTCGAGAGAGCGAGGCTGAAGAGGCGAGACCGCGAGAGAGCGAAGCGTGAGGCGAGACACAGACACTCGAATTAGGGTTTTACATTGACCAATCATATGCTGACAAGTGGCAAGTAATTAAGCATTCGGTTCGGGTCGGGCTTTCGGTCCGAGAAAAATGCCAAACAGAGACCGAACTGTATATCACCATTCGGTTCGGTCTTTTTGTCGGTTCGGTTTTTAGTATGAGAAGAATCGGCCCGTTCGGTCTTTTTTCGGTTCGATTCGGGTCGGTTTTCGGGTTTTCGGGTTCGCACGCCCAGGCCTAGCTGGAGTTTACCATCAGACACTTTGGCATAAGCAGTGCAGCCAAAGGGCCTGAGGTGGGCGAGGTTTGGAGGCTTCCCTGTCCAAAGACCCTGGGGAGTTTTAAAGTTAATGGCTGAGGAAGGACATCTGTTAATCAGATAAGCAGATGTTACCACAGCCTCTCCCCAAAGAGTTGGTTTAACTCCAGCACTAATCATCATACCTCTAGCTTTCTCTAAAAGGGTCTTGTTCATCCTCTCAGCAGTTCCATTCTGCTGAGGAGTACCAGGCACAGTCAAGTGTCTCCTAATCCCATGTTTTGTGCAATATTCATTGAAGGTCTTGTTACAGATATCCAAGCCATTATCTGTTCTTAAACATTTAGCCTTAAGTTCAGTTTGACTCTCAACCATGATCTTCCAATTCTTAAAGTTTTCAAAGGCCTCATCCTTGGTTTTTAAAAGAAAGACCCATACTTTTCTAGAGTATTAATCAATTATGGAAAGGAAATATGATCTTCCTCCTATTGTAGAGACCTGGACAGGTCCCCACAAGTCAGAGTGGACATACTCCAAAGGTTTTTTTGACAATAAAAGAAGATTTGCCAAAAGGATGAGCTGAGTTTTTACCAAAAACACATGTTTCACAGAATTTCAGATCAATAGGCTTACAATCAATCAAACCAGATTTAGACAGATAATGCAATCCTTTATTCCCTATATGACCAAGCCGTGAATGCCACATTTTAGTGTCTAACAGAGTTTTATGTTCATCAGAAAGGTTGATTTCAGAAGAAGAGATCACATGGTAGAGACCTCCCTTCTCAATTCTTTTAATCACAACTTTGCCATCTCTTATCACTTCTCTAACTCCCTTAAAGGTTGTTATCTTGAATCCAAGTTTATCAAGGGCAGATTTTGACATTAAACTTCTCCTCAGATGGGGCACCCACCTCACATTTTGGAGAGTTCTCACAGCCCCATCAAACATCCTTAAGGGAACTGAACCAATTCCCTTAATTCTCATTGATGTGTGATCACCAAGCATGACCTCACCACCTTCACAAATCTTCACAGAACTGAATAGATGCTTGTGTGGTGTGGCATGCATGGTGCATCCAGAATCAAGGATCCAAGAGTCACTCTCATGCCCATCAGACATGAGAAGCAACTCATTGTGATATTGGGGATCCTTCTCACATATATTAGACTGTCCAGATTGTTGGTTATCCTTATTCCCTTTGTTCTTTTATCCTCAATTCTTTTATAACAAGAACGAGCATAATGGCCTAGCTTGCCACAATAGTTGCACTTAACAGAGGTGTTCCTTTGAAAATCGTTGTTGTTTTGTGAAGATTGTGAAGACTTATCAAAGGTTTTCTTATTCTGAAACTCACTGTTATTCTGAGATCCATTATTGTAGTTCTTATTCTTTGGTTTAAACTTATTCTTTCCCTTAAACATCATAACCTCAGATTTTACTTCAGTTTTAACACCATTTTTAGCCTTAAAAACTTTTAGACTTTCATTCTTTTGAGTAACAGCTTCAAGAATCATGGAGACTGTTAGCTCTTCACTTTCATACTGAATGACATCCCTAAGGGTGTCAAACTGTGAAGGAAGGGAATTAAGAAGAATGACATAGAGGTGTTCATCTTTAATTACACTTTTTCAAATCCTGAGTTAATTTTAAGAATATGTCAAGGTTCATAGACACATCCATCTTAAAAGTAAAGAGCTTAGTTTGTAAAGAGATCCTATTGGAGAGATTTAACAAATATAACTTTTCTAGTTCATCCCGTAATGTTTTAGGTTCAGTATGATGCATTACTTTCCTAGTTACATCATCTGTTAGCCTCATCATGATCTCAGAATAAGCAAGTTCTTTCATGTCAATTTTCTGCTGATCAGAGATGGGAATAATTCACTCCTCTATCACAGCCCTATAGCATCTTTCCTTAACCAATAATAGCCTTCATCCTCATCTTCCACATACTGAAATTAGAGGTCCCATCGAAGGGCTTGATTCTCATGGCATCAGCCATCCGAAAAGAGAATCAAGTCCAAAGGGTTAACAAGAAAAGATAATCAAGCACAAATTGATGATCAAGATTGCTCAAGATCACACGATTTGGCTCTGATACCACATTGTAGAGATCGATTACAAAGATTTATGCTTAGTTAAACCTTTTCTTATTATTGATTAAGGGACCAAATGTTAGGTTTACAAACAAATGCTTGACTCAAGCAAATAAGCAAACAAATTACAACAATCAATCCAGTCCAAATGACACAAGCAACACACGCAGCAATTGCACTGTGATCCTAGCAACAAGTACGAGTACTTCCCTGAGAATCTGCAGTTGAAGCTTCGCTCAATACTGGAACAGCCACTGTTGCGCCCACTGGTTGAAACTCGGACGCTCACCTCTCTGCAATAGGAGTTGAACCACCCGGACGTCACCACAGTAGAAGACGGACGTGCAGCAATTTCGTCGAACTTCCAATTTGGTCGAATCGTTCCAAGAAGACTCTCACTCGTGTATCGCTCTATCGGAAAATCAAGTCGTGCCCTAATCCCCAATTTGAGTTGCTTATATGTTGAGTTGCAGCTTGCTTCGAAACAACGTCGCCTTCGCTTGTAACTGAATTAACTGAAACTCGCGCATTGACCAAACGATGTCGTTCTATTAAACTTGAACTCCCGCTCCAATTGAAACGACGCAGCTTCGTTTGTCACGGCTGCTCAAAGCTTGTCACGGTAGTCACGGGGGGTTTAAGCCTAAGAGGCTTTTCAACCTGTTATCACGGCCTGCCGTCACGGTCCCGTGTCACGACAACTACGGATGTCACGGCCCCATGCCACGGCTGTTACGGCCTCCGCTCTTAATACCAGAAATTTTCCTGCAAACTTAGATATGCATTTGGACTGGACAAAACACTGGTCCCAAAACTCTTTCATAACACAACTGGGATTACTATAATCATAACAAGCTCAAACTCCGTTCACAACGTTTGCACCCGAGCATTTTTCACTCGCTCAACCCCAAGATGCACCCGAGTCTTCTTCTCTGCTATTGCAAGCAATGTATCTTTCGGAATACATTGATAAATGGCCGCAAGAGCCTTCTTATCCCTACGGGGATCCGTTGCTGCCACCGCCGCATTCTCAACTACATCCCATACACCTTGAGCTTCCATAAACACCTGAACTTTGATTGACCAAGATGCGTAATTGTCTTGGGACAACACAGGATACTGCAGCGTAACTGACCCTTCCCGTGTTGGCTGCTGTCTTTCCACAACCGGCACTCCTGCCAATTGATTCCTTGCGGTGGAGCTTCCCGACGTGTTAGAGCTTCCAGACATGTTCTTGGTGCGCTGGCTCCTGATACAAACGGTGGCTACTGATCAGATTTATCACACCAGAACACAATAATGAAACAAACTCTACTTGAGGGCGAAGAGGAGTACCTCATTGGAAGAGGACTCCCCCCGGTGCAAAGCCACCCGGGCTCAAAGTCCCTACCCAACATCCTATCAAAAAAAGCAAACTCTACTTGAGTTCTAGAACGGAGAACTCTTCTTGGAAGCTTTTAGGTTTTGCATTAATTCAAAAGTAAGAATACAAAGTTGCTTATAATGGGCCATCATTCAGGTCAGCTTGTGCGACTTCAAGTTGCGATGAAAACAATGTCTGAAAATAATTAACTGCTATGCATTGAATATCCCTCTCAGAATCACATAACGTTCCTTCCTGATTCACTAGTTGATTAATTCTGTTTGTTTTTCTCCTGCTGGTTGCTTTAGAGTGGAAGTATCTGGTGTTGCTATCACCATCCTTCAACCATAACACACGCGATCGTTGAAGCCACATCTTTTCCTCTCGAATAAGCCATTCATCTAGCTCATTCATAATTTCAGATTCTTTGGCTGCACTACTGTCAGTTCTCGGAACAGACCTTATGCTCTCGAGATCTCCCTCCAACTTTTTTAAACGAGCATTTACATTCCCAAAATTTTGTTGATTCCATCTAGTAAGGCAACTTTTTAAATGTTCCAAGTTTTTCCATTATACTACCACTGACAGCACTCCAATTCTCAGATATTAAACTAGTCAAATTCGGATCCCTCATCCACATTGCTTCAAATCTAAACAATTTTCCTCTCCTCATCTGAGGCCCGCACCATCGCAATAAGATAGGACAATGGTCAGAATGGTGTGTGACTAGATGCTGGACAGAAGCAGACATGAATAAGTAGTAATTACCTCTGCTTGTACTTGCTTCTGCAATTATTAGTAATCTTGAAGATTCACAGCAGCTTACATTAAATATTGGTCATCTTTCATTTCATGGGTGACTACATTCTAGAATTAGCCATGCTTGGTGTAATACTTTTTAACTCTTTTTTCGAAATAGCCATGCTTGGAGTTGCCTCTCGAGTCTACTAATGCTGATTTTTGTTTTCCAGTGACAAGAATAAAAGGTTAATTTTTTAATTTCTCTGGTTGCATTACTTTTTTCTTAATGTCAAAAAATGCCTCTCGAATACCTTAGCCTCATTTCATAATAGCTTGCTATCTAGCCTCATTTTTACATAAATTTGCTGATATGAATCCTTGTAACTGTGGGAGTGGTGGGTGCTGTTCATTCACGTTTGGTATGTCGAATGCCACACAGTGATAGCATGTTCGGATGAAATAATTGGATACTTTGCTGCAGGTGAAATTGTTTCCGGGATATCGTCTTCATTTTTCGCTTCAGCTGCTCGTGGGCTGTTCACCGGTCAATGATTAGCTGTCTTATCCTTGCGTTGCTTGGATTGAAAATTTCAAACCCAATTTTGTCGTGTCCGTTGCTGGTTGGAAATTGAAGATGTGGTTTGGTATATACAGATTCCCAATGACGTTAGGTGCCAGCTTTCCCGCTAAACTTCCTTGGTACTTTATTATTTCCCCCAAGGAATATTGGCACCTCTGCTATGATTCTATTGTACCTCGTGACAAAGATAACCCTAAATGATTTCACCAACGGTTTTTAGACATGCAACAGAATTATTACAGCCAGTTCCCATCCTTGCATTTCTGCTCGTCAGGCACGTCAACAACTTAGTTCAGTTTTGGTAGTCATTCCTTGTGTCTTGTTACCACAACTTTGAACATGCTTTTTCATATGCAGTGATTCTCTAATTTTGTTTTTGAAGGCATGTGTCAACTAACATCAAATATGCAGACATGAATACGCACCCGGACCATACTCAACATGATCAAAACAAGTGTATTTTGTCTATAAATATTGTTTATTATAATTATATGCGAGTGCTAGAAGTATAATTCAAAGAAGAGCAAATTACAAAAATATCGGGGTATTGCCTCATTTCAAATTAGGATTGAGTTTTGTATCAATTTGTATATATTCCATTCTACTAATCATATCACCGATCACAATAAGAAAAAAAATTGATCATATTAATTTAATATCATAATCGAATTTATAAGCTGTTTACTTTAAAATTCCTCGAAAAATGAAATAAAATGCATGTAAACAGATTTAAAAGTTATTTAATTATAAACTGGAAAAGTAAGCGATAGTCCATGTAATTTAGTATGAATGTGTTAAAATGTACATAACAATCCCTTTTTACATTTTTATGGGCCGACCATTATTCTATATGGGCTGAACTTTCCTTCGCAGGCTATCCCAATACTAACCAAACCTGACCCGGATAAATTTGATATTGGATCGGGAGCAGGCCTGCGAATCAATAGGGATGGGGCAAGTTTCCGATCGATCGTCGGATCTGCTGTTGCTGCTGAAGGCGGTAACGCTTGATCAATTCGGTATGAGATTGATCTTCGTCCACTTTTTTCTTCATTGTGTCTTTTGGTTTCCGTTAATTCGTCAGGTTGTTCAATTGTCATTGTGCCGATTATTTTTTTTGGTGTATTAGTTGTACATAGTCGGCTTCGCGCCTACTTTTTGTTGTTCTGAACTTGAGTGAATATTGTATGTGTATTGGATTGGATGCGATGTAGCCTGTAATTGTTGTCATCTCATGGCTTAATATACTTGAATTTCGAGGCTAAGAGTTTTAATTTAGATTTAGGGAATGCGTTGTTTAGACTTGTGAGTGTTAGGTTATCAAAGATGAGTAGTTATTTCTTAGGAATATTTTTTTCAGTTATTCTAATGCTTGAATATGATTATATGGTTTCTTGCAACCGGTTTAAGTTTTTATTTTGCACTGTTTTTTTTGTAGAAGTCATTATTCTAGATTAAATATATACTTCAGTGACCTTTTCTTGCTGATGGGATATTAAATCCTTTTGTTTTTCTTTAAATCTGTTGAAAGGGACAATGACACGATTAAAAGTTTCTTCAGTTACCTTCTGTCCAAAACTGAGTGCACACCTTAGTTTAAAAAAGAGGCGATGGCGTTGGCGCTTGGATTTGTTGAGGCGCGACTAATTCCCACAGGCGAGCGCCTTTTGCGCTTTTTGGGCCTGGTCTCCTTTGGGCCTGAGGCTAAATAACGTAAACACGTTCTGCGAATTCACTGTCAAAAAACCTAAATACGCTTCTTCCGTCTTCGCTATTCCGTTTGAGTCCATCATCCGCCTAGGCTTGTGTTGGGGAGTCGATCCTTGTTGGTGCGTCAATCATCTTGGTGAAGCTCTGCTCTATTTGTGAAGATCTGCTCTGCTCTCTTGGCTATTTGGTCTGCTGTTGATCGTAAGTTTTTTTTATTATACATACTCATCTGTTTGAATAGTTTTTATTATTGTATCCTTACTGCTCTGCTCAGATTTTCAGAATTGGTTTTAAAATCTGATCTGTTTCAGAATTGGTTTTATTATTCTTAAGCTCTGCTTATGTTGGGCCTTTAGTTTTATTATTCAGAATTGGTTTTTATTGAGAGACTTGCAGAATATATTTTTACATTTACAAGACTTGTGTATGGCCTCCTGCAGTGCGATGGTTTTTATTGAGAGACTTGCAGAATCTATTTTTACACTTACAAGCTTTTGTTCACACAAAGTGCGCCTCGCCTACGAAAGGCGTGCTTCTTTTTTTTTTGCGCCTCAGGCACTAGGGACTTCTTTGCGCCTTGGTGCACTGCACACAATGACTCGTCTTATGTCTCCGCTTAATTTTGTACTCAATTCATTTTTGCATCTCGGCTTACTTTAGTACTATGTTCATTTTTATATCTCGGCTCATTATAGTACTTTTTTGTTTTTATATCTCGACTTACTTTAGTTCTCAGTTTATTTTGTATCTTTTCTTACATTAGTATTCAGTTTATTTTTATATCTCGGCTTACTTTAGTACTCAGTATGTTTTATATTTCTGCTGAATCTAGTACTCTATTCAATTTACAGGTTAGTTTCAAGATTTCAAAACTATATAAACCAGAAGAGAACCCTATCTATCCCACTCTCACTTTGTCCGCGGCATTGAGCAGATGGTCCTTCGTATTTTTGAGCTTCGATTATTGAGGTGCACTCTTCCGCAGTCTTCGGATTATGCTCTCATTGATCACAAGAACGCAGCCACCCTTGGCCAGCATCATGTTCTTCAAGTAGTGATATCAAATATGGTTTCACTAATTGAGGCAGGAAATTATGCCGAGGCCCTTGCCTCACCAGATATTTCTTCGTTCCTCTTCAAATTCGACTTCAAAACCTTTTATCCAAATACTGTTGATGCTGCCGAGCAGTTTTATGCTGAGATAATGGAACATGTCCACTTGTTTTTTAACAGCAACTCTTCTGTTGATGATACTCTCTATAGAGCTTTTCTCGTTATGACTGTGTCCATTGCCTCACTTCTTGCCTTTGTCCAGTGCAATTTGACTGGGTAAGTTGATAAAATAAAAGTATTTTTTATATAATATCTTTATATTATTTTCTAGCTTACTCGAGATTGTATTTCAGTCCAGTCAAGGTTCTGCCTCCGTGCCCACTTCCTTGGATGGTTTCTCAGGTTTCTGAATGGGAAAATTGGGCAAGGAATCAGATTATGTCAGCTGGTTCAGATTTGCTTGGAAGATTCACTAACTTGCAGGTAATTCGGGAACTAGGATAGAGTTTTTCCTTAACTTTATACTTTTTTTTGGCCAGTTACGTATGTATGGAATAGTGAAATATGCATTATCTGTCATTTGCAGTACTTAGTTTTTGCGAAGATGTTGCTTACAAAGACTAAAGATTACTTATTTGGACAAACCTTTGAGTCACCTTTTGGTATAAGAACCATTTCTTGGTGGTTAGCCAGGATCAACTTCATTCAACAAAAGATAATGGATGAGCGATCTTCATCATTGTTTGATTCATTACAAGTACTTGTAAACGAGACTTTGGACCACTTTGGCACCAAGGAAAAGGCGAGAAGTTACTGGGGAGATACTTATTGTCATGCGGAAGAAGCTTCTTCTGTGACTGCTATGCTTCACTTAGAAGCTGGGTTTATGGATCAAACATATGGTCGACTTGATAAATGCAGGTATTCGTCAGTTATTAATTTATAGCTGGCCACAAAATTCATTTACTTGCAAACATGACTTTTCCCCCATCCATAAGATATATTGTTATGACTTATGACGTGTCGAAAGTAAAGTAACTTAAGCAATTGTAATCTAATCCTATCATAGTAGTGAGTTTATTTATTCTATTCTATTTCTATTGCAAGGCTTCATTTCCATTCTGCTGAACTAGAATCTGGGCTAGAGCTAGCTGTAACTGGAGTCCTTGGCGTGCGTACTGTACATCAGGTATATTCATTACTGGTCGCAGTTTTTTCGTATACGTTCTCCCTCTGATACATACGTTTATTATTTTATAGGAAGAAGCGAAGGCCCAACTGGTGCTGGTTACAAACAGTCGTGGCTCATCTATAGATAATCAAGGACCCTTCCATGATACTTCTGATAAGCTAGGTCAAAGTAATGGTCATGGTACCTTGCAAGGCCATCAGTCTAAGACACTTGAGGCCTCAGACGTCTTGATGACCCCTAAATTAGTTGCATGTGGCAACTCGAAAGGAAATAAGGGATATACCCAAAATGGGCTTAAGTCGATGAAGCCAATCCAACAGGCTGTAGTTCTTGCACAGTGCCTCCTCATCGAAAAGAGCACTCGAAATGATGAAATGCAAAGTAAGTGGGCTGAAGTAGCATTGATGTGGCTTAATATATTATCCCTTAATGTCAATTATATAAAAAATTTAGGCTGCTAGAATTCCAATAAAGATACACAAACTAGTCACAGTACCAAACTTCAAGAACGTCATACTGTAAGACTATGCACAGAAAGCAGATTTGCTTGTATAATGTTAATGTATCTTCAGTACGGGAGTTTGTGGTCTCCTGCATATTTAATTGATTGTGTTGTCCCTTTCAACCTGTTTTATTTATTGATATGTTTTCTTTCTCAGGATGGGATATGGCTCCATACATAGAAGCTATTGATTCACAACAGCATTCTCCATTCATTGTGAGTATGCAGCATTTGCTGATTCTTTCCTTAGTTCTTTTTATGAAAATTTATCATTAGTGTTTGGTTTTGTACATATTCTGCTACTGGTTACCACAATGCCATTTGTTACGTATTACACAAAATGAAACGCATTGTCCGTATCGGGTTCATGCCTATTTTTGTTTACCTTATGGTTCTGGGACATCCAGATTCGTTTCCTTTGTGACATCTTGCGGATACGCTGGGAGTCTACTCGTAGTCGTACGAAGGAGCGAGCACTGTTAATGATGGAAGAATTGGTATGTCGCCCATTTAATTACTGCATAGTATATTGGTAGTGGTTGAGGATACTTTGTTATGTCTTTATTGTGAGGAAATCCATACCTTAACTTGAATTTGGACCAGGCACATTGGTATAAATAAGAAGCCAGGAGAGGCCAATTTTTCCTTGAATATGACCCTTTTAATTACCTATAAAAGGAATCATTCATTTCGAGATTCCATGTTGCATCCCTAGCATCTATAAAAATCATAACTTTATGACATAATGACGCACTATATATGTATCAATGGTCTCCACATTGCTGGGTGAGTGTCTCGGCAAATTGACTATTTATAAATCATCTTCTGTATGGAACCAAGTAAAACTACAAAACCTTCTAATGCTAATAGAGGTCTTTACAATAGCTAATTAGTCAGGATTTATTTGTTTTATTCCACATCGTTCTAAGATTATTCAACGTGGTCTTCAGTGTGCTAAACTTTTTCATTTCCGCCAATTTGAGTACGTTACTTGTAATCCGTCAAATACCATATTGCAACTTTTTCTGTAATTATTTAAATAATTCTATTAATTGATCTCATATTTCATGTAATGTGCTTGTCAGTTACGGTTTCTCACACTTCATGAGAGAGTGCAGGTTCAAAGTGTTTGTGAATTTTCATCGGAAGTGGCTGAGAGGATCCATACATGTTTTGGGGCATCTTTTCCTACGATACCTGCATTACGAAAGTATAACTATGCCTTCTTCTGCATCTTTGCCAGTGCAATTCAGCTTCATGCAAATGTGATGTTGCCTTGATAACACTTTCATTCACTTGATAACCTTTTCTCTTTTCTTCCAGAGAGTATGGAGAGTTATTAGTACGTTGTGGGTTGATCGGGGAGGCATTAAAGGTTTTTGAGGATCTAGAACTGTGGGATAACCTTATATATTGCTACTGGTAATCAGTTTTCCAATCTATGAAACTATTTCTACTGCCCTACTTTGCCACATTGCTAATTGAAAATATGATGTGTGCATTGCAGTTTATTAGAGAAAAAATCGGTCGCTGTTGAACTTATTAATGCAAGATTATCTGTGACACCACATGACCCTAGATTATGGTAAGTAGTTATTTTTTTTCCATAACTTACTAACTTGACTTCATAGTGGACGTGCAGCATACCGATACATGCAAATGTGGCTATTATTTTATTGATCTTTGCTTCTAGATTATATTACCTTGAAATTGTAAACTAGCATTTATGCAAAGGGTGCTTTCTGTTGTTTAAAGGGAAAAGTACAAAAGGGTGGTATGAACTACCACCCTTTTACAAACTCTTGTCCGGACTATCAACATTTGCAAAACACAGTCAATTTCTACTTTAAGGACCAAATTGCAATTACAATTAGTGCCATAAAGTACCCAAACTATAAAATCTGCTAAACACAGTCAATTTCTACTTTAAGGACCAAATTGCAATTACAATTAATACCATAAAGTACCCAAATTAAAAAAATCTGTGTATATGTATTTAGTTCAATTTAAATGTATATTTTGTTCTAAAGTATTTGGTTAGGTCTAATGATAAATTTTTTGAAAAAGTCAATTTTTTAAATTGTTTAAATTTATACAATAAATTTCTAATTTTACAATAATTTATTATACCATAAATCTTTTTTTTGAATAATTTATTATACCATAAATCTTTAAATATATAAATTTCGATCTAAATTTATACAATAAATGTTAAAATCAAAATTATTTTCGTACAACCGTATCAAATGACCGAATTGTACGATAGACATCTACAATAATAAAATTGCTTGAAAATATATATTATCATAAAAGTTTCACAATTGATCTGAAAATATATTAATTTAACAGAAGATTAACATGGATCAACACATCCATCATAATAATAAATTATTGATATTTTGACTTATTTGTGAAACTTTTATTATAATATATATTTTGAATCAGTAAATTTCTAATTTTCAGATAAAATATAATAAAAGTTTCACAAATAAGTCAAAATATCAATAATTTATTCAAAAAAATCTTATGGTATAAATTATTGTAAAATTAGAAATTTAAATTTAAGCAATTGAAAAAATTGACTGATTCAAAAAATTTATCATTAGACCGAACCAAATACTTTAGAACAAAATATACAATTAAATTGAACTAAATACATATACACAGATTTTTTTTAATTTGGGTACTTTATGGTACTAATTGTAATTGCAATTTGGTCCTTAAAGTAGAAATTGACTGTGTTGTGCAGATTTTTTAGTTTGGGTACTTTATTGTACTAATTGTAATTGCAATTTGATCCTTAAAGTGGAAATTGACTGTGTTTTGCAAATGTTGATAGTCCGGACAAGAGTTTGTAAAAGGGTGGTAGTTCATACCACCCTTTTGTACTTTTCCCTTGTTTAAACTTAGTTGTAAACTGTAATCTAATCTTGATTTGACAGGCAAACTTGTTAAACATCTTTTAACTATATGTAAACCCAGGTGTTCATTGGGCGATGTTACAAATGATGATTCCTGCTTTGAGAAAGCTCTGGAAGTTTCCAACAACAAATCCGCCAGGGCTAAGGTACATATCATGCGAATGAGATATCTTTCTTAAAAAGTTCTGGCATTTACTTTGTAAAATTTTGATGGCAGCGATCTCTTGCCCGTAGTGCATATGAAAGGGGAGATTATGAGGAATCGAAAGTCTTATGGTTAGTCTGCATTATTTACCTTTCATATCAATATGATATTCTGGCATGTTGATAACTTCTCCAACTTTTATGATCAGATGCTTTTATTCTGGCCATTGACTTTTGATTTCTTACTCTGATGTGTTAGGGAATCAGCCATGGCGATGAATTCTCTCCATCCTGGTGGTTGGTTTTCTCTAGGCTCTGCTGCGCTGAAGGTCACTTCCCTTTTCCTTCTATATATTGAATCTCTACATTGTCAAGTAACATCTGCACTCAAAGCTTTGACTGCCTCATCTACAAATATATCACATTGACTTTGTGGTGCGTAACATTGTTTAGGCTAGAGACATTGAGAAGGCCCTAGATGGGTTTACACGTGCTGTTCAACTGGATCCTGAAAATGGAGAGGCTTGGAACAACATTGCTTGTCTGTATGTCTTTCACTTGATCAGAGCATATCTGTGTGTATATAATCTATTGCTTTCTCAACTTGGTGCACCTTATGCTGCACTTAAAAACAGCATATTTTGTTGTTCATACACTACAATCACTTCTGTAAACCAACTTTTAATATCAAAATTTATTCTTCTTTCCATCGACTCTTTTCCTTATATATATATTTAACAGTATCTAGTCACCTGGAGTCTTTATAGTACACTACACACCTTAGCAATCTTTCAGTTTGTTAATAAATATATGGGTGGAACAAATACTGATGTAATACAAGTACCGCTCAAGAGTTAGTAAACATGTGTGTATCATTTTTGTTATAATGTTAGCGAATGTTTTGATATGTGAGATCATGTCAATATCACAGGCACATGATTAGGAAGAAGAATAAAGAATCTTGTATTGCGTTCAAGGAAGCTTTAAAGTTCAAGTACTCTCTCTCTTCATTGCCTAAATTTTTATTTGAATACCATGCTTTATGCATCCTTGATGCTTCCTACATTTAAACTGAGTGGATTATTTGACAGGCGGAATAGCTGGCAGTTGTGGGAGAACTATGCTCAAGTTTCTGCTGATGTGGGCAATTTCACACAGGTTCAAGAATATTCTCTTAGTTTTATAATTCTTCTATTATCTTGGTTGAATTTTATAGTGTGTGTGACTCGTGAGAAACTGAAATGAGTGACTGAATTAGGGCCCATAATATCCGTACATTTTCAAATCTTGGTATGATGTTTTGGGTATCTTGAATCATATGATGATTACCTAGTCTGATCCTTGGTCATTGAGTATTTTGATGATAATGATGTAGTTTGTTTTTCTTTGGGATTCTAGTATATAAACATGATCTCAATTATCAGTCCATAAACATAACAAGATCCAAATTAGCTCAAGCCAGTGTAAAGATAGTAACATAACAAAAAAAGTCAATCATAAATAATTTTTTCTACCCCTAGCACGCCAGCACATATGTCAATCATAGTGTAAAGATGTATGTGAAATGTATGAAAAAACAGTTGCACTGATATGTTGTTTTTGGCACCTGGAGCATTAATGTTTATTTAGTGATTGTTCCTCTCAGACACTGGAAGCGGTGCAAATGGTATTAGAACTGACAAACAACAAAAGGACTGATGCAGCATTATTAGAGTCAGTGATGGTAGTAATAGAAAAGGCTACTTCAAATCGGCAGTCTACCAATTTTGAAAATGTTGCTGACTTGTGTCAACCCAATGTTTCCATAGACGAATCAGCAAGAACAGAACATTTGATCTTGAGTTCAAGGGAAATCGAAAACTTGCTGGAGTTGATTGGAAAAATCCTGCAGAGGGTACATACATATTTCCCCTCCATCTGATTACTATTGATCTTTAGTTTATGCATCGATGCAGCGCCCTTTTCTTATTTTAGAATACCTTGCAAGGGCACACAATAATTGAATGATGCTTCTTGTTTTCTAGCGTTTTTATTAGCTAATAGAGCCCAATAAGATGTGGCTTTTAGGAAGATGCATCTTATGATCTTTGATTTTGTTTTGAATAAAGATAATTCGAAGTACTAGTGGCGATGGGGTTGTGTGGGGATTATATGCAAGGTGGCACAAGCTCAAAGGGGACCTGGCAATGTGTGGTGAAGCCTTTTTAAAGCAAGTTAGATCGTATCAGGTATCTTGGACTATGTAGCCCTGATACAGATACGGGAACGGGTACTGATACGGATACGGGTACGGGGTACGGCGAAATAAAAAATTATAGGATACGGGTACGACTTGGGTACGGCAAAAATTAAAATTCTAAATATATAAAATTTAAGATTGCATAAGTGCTTTTAAGTTATTTGATAAATCTAACTTGCCTATGCTTTTAAGTTAAAATAATAAAAATATTAATTAAAATATGCCGCGGAAGATGAAGATGAAGTCGGCAAGAGACAGGGCTGCTGAGCTTCGAACAAATGCCGCGGAAGGGAGGAGACTGAAGATGATGACGAACGATGCTGAAAGTTTAACTTATGATTTCCAATTTCTCCGTTGGGGTTTCCAAATATGTCGATTGGGGTTTCCAAATTTGTCGATTGGGGTTCCTAAATTCTTCGATTTGGGTATCGAAATTCGTCGAGAGGTATCCGAGACGTACCCAGATTGTGGTTGAACCGAATCGAACCAAGTCGAAGTATCCGGTTACATGGGTACCGCACGGGGACGTACCCATCGAGTACCCGTCACGAATCCGAGCAGATACGGATACGGGTACTGGATACGGGTGTCGAGCCAAGTACCCGTGCTTCATAGATCTTGGATGCCCACTGAAGTTATGTTTATATTATGTCATACCTCAAATTCGGCGTCCTGTTATTGGTTTATGAGCTTTTGAATTCTTTACAGGGCTCAGATGTGTGGAAGGACAAAGAAAAGTTTAAAAAGTATGTGCGTGCTTCATTGGATTTGTGTAAAGTATACATTGAGATTTTCTTGTCAACTGGGAGCCGCAGAGAACTGATGGCTGCAGAAATGCACTTGAAAAATGTAATCAGACAGGTATGTGTTTTCCAGAAAATTTCCAATTCTGTATTCAGTCCTCTTTTACAAATCTCTCCTCCACCTTTCAACTTCCATCTGACTTGTGCGTCAAACTGTATCAGGCTATTGAATTTTCAGATACAGATGACTATAGAAGTCTTCAGGCCTGCCTTAATGAAGTGAAGAACCTTCAACCTGTTACCAATCCATCTTCGTCATGATTAAGTTTTGACCATCAAAGACTTGTATCATTACTGCCCTTATATTAATTTATAGATAGCAAAACCTTAAATTTTGTAGGTAAGTAGAGAGCGGGATGTATACTTTTTTTTTTTAGTTGACGAACTGGCTTCTTAATATCATTGTAGACAGAAATTGCAGATTGGGGGAAGGCTGTTGACATTCGAGTCCCACAGTCACTTCGGAAACAACTATCTCAGGATTGTGAATTGGTTGCTCAAATGGGTTAGGTATGTCTATTCTCCAGTGTCTTCTTGTATCGAAGCCACTCTTGGATCGTGAATTTAGTACAAGCATTTGTGCTGAATGACCTATCATAGAGGACTCTACTTATACTGGGCAATCAATTTGTATCAGTAGAAGGGCGCATATGACTTTAGACATGGAATCCAATCTTACGAGTCTTGGTTTGTTGCCTTTTCGTGTTAATTCAAGATTATTTTATCAGAATTTTCGTGGTTATCCAATTTTTATTTGGAGATTATGCCTATGTTACTTGATAACTGTCCTGAAGTATTTTATGAGTAACTGGTTATGTATCAGGCACCTAAATGTGTTCACTGTTTTTACTCTTCATTTTGAAGCTTTACTTGCCTTTGGATGATTATACTGCCTTCTGACAATGATAATGCAGCTTGTCAATCTTCCCTGTTCGCCCAATGTTGAGGAGATATTGCACATGTACATCGGTAACAGATTTAAGAATGGTGAAGAGTAAGTCTGCTAGGTCCTCCAAAACCTCCCATTATTACGTTCTTTTCCTTTACTGTGCAAATATTCAGGAAGAACTTCTCATATGTGTTTGTATGTCAGCTTCTAAAGAAGATTGTAGAATTTAATAAAACTATTATATAGGTTTGTAATTATCAAGACACGTGATCTGGCAGTATGCCAAAAAGACAACAACATAAGAGTGATAGAAAAACTTTGAAAGACACTGAGTGTATTTCTTTCATCAGAGTTTTTACTTAGAATCTTTCTGGCCTCTTGATGCACCCCGTTATGATTGAGGAATTTCCTTTCGATGCCCGTGTTCTTTGTTTTACGACTGAGCAAAATACAGTTGACTTGGGAGGGACTTATTAAACTTCTAATTACTTCCTCTCACAGAATGACTTCTTGTTATTTCACAATTCACATTAGTCAATTATATGTTTGTTTTGCACTTTCAGTTGTGCACAAACTTACCAGAAAGCAATGTGAACATTTATTTTGTGGAAAAAGTTGCCATTGGAAATAAGACAGCATACTTCAAGATATTTGGATGTAAATTCTCTTTATAGTTACATTGGCGGGGGCAGACTTGAGGAATCAGAATACACCCTGAATGCAAAAGAACTAGAAAGTGTAGAAAACTAGTTAAAAAAACCAACATCAGTTTAGTGGTGTTAATTCCCATCTTGTTCTACCATTCCCATGAACAATTTAGTTGATTTGACCTGACTATATTTTTTTGTCCTTGTGACTTACTGAAGGCTGGTTGATTCATTAATTGAAATAATGAAAGGGCTACCTAGTTACTTTGACAAAGCCTTGCCTGCAATGCTTTTGTACAAAAAAGAACATCAATAGTATCAGCAATTCACTGCTAATCAAGTCCCTTCATCAAAAGTATATGGCGCTGAGCATCTCTTACGTCTGTTAGGTATGCTAGTTTTCATATGCCTGAAAATTTCCTTATCTATATAGTCAATGATGATTTCCCAAGTCCATATGAATGACTTAGAAATCAAATTCTAACCTGCTGTTGTTCCTGGTACAGCAGTTAAATTGCCTGAGCTGTTGTATAATGCAAATATAGGAGAAGCAACATTGGGAGAATTGAAGGAGAAACTGAAAGACTTTCTCACGTAAAAACTTTTCCACAAGCTCATTCTTTCTGTCCAGCTTGGCAAGCTGCTCCGCAATTTAGTTTCACTTAATCTTCCTTGACTATGCTAGAGGATGCCGAATTTTTTTTTGTTGGTTCTAAAAATATTGTTAATTTACTGTGTTTCGCGCAGGTTTTTGCAGGAGAAACAGAGTACCTTATTGCAGGGTCGCAACTACAATGCATAATTACCCCATTTGTGTTAAGCAAGTCCCACTACCTTGAGTCCATGGTGTTGGACTGTTTGGCAAAGCTTTTGGACTTTGCTTCAGTAAGTTTCGTATTGCCTAGCAAACAGTTGGTCCACTCCAACTGTTACAAGGCCTGTGCCAAATTCTAGTTTAATGGAAATGTTTAAAGATAAGTTCTAAAACCGTATCGGGAAACTTATGCCCGGCTCAAATTTTACTGGTTAATTTCATCAAAAGTGTATGACTATAGTGTATTCAGTAGATTTTTACTGGTTAATTTCATCAAAAGTGTATGACTATAGATTTTTTTTTGATTGTGGGTTTTACATTGCATATAAATCAAGCATTACACGAATACATCTTGAAACATTCCACCACAAAAGTGGAGAGATATTATGCTACTCAAGGGAATCGAACTCTTGACTTCTTGACTAAGTATCAAGAGTTAAGGCACGACCAAACCCAGATTTGGTGTATAATCATTCACTTATATCTCACATAACTAAATCCAAGATAATGCATTCCATTTCAGTATAATTTCTTTGATCACTGATTTTTTTTTCCCACTCAAATGTCAGAATAGTATTTATCCAAATGGCAATCAACAGACTGAGCTTAAAAAAAGAAATACTTTGGCTGGCAATCACAGGTTTCTCTTCCCTCGCGACTTTGACCTGTGAACATGACTTTGAGAATTTGGAATTCGTTTTTATAGGTGTCACATATTTGACTATAAATAGATATGATAAGCTTAAAATGAAAGTGAACTGCTTCACATGCCCTATGTGTACAAGTACAAAAGAGTGATATAACCTGTGTTATGCAGAAGGAAAAGGGGAGATGGAGCTAGAAGATTTACGTCCCTAATGCAGGCGTAGTGCAAGTAGGCCTCACACATTAACAAAAATCAATTAGACAAACTCTTGCCAACAAAAAAAAATGCGGATGAGAAACTCACTGTATTAATATTAAAACAGCTAACATAAAACTGTCAGTACTCCATTGATGAATTTTCCCTACCTGTCTATGTTTTATGCAGCCATTTACGACTTCAAAGAACTAGCTGTTCAAGGCTGTTGAGGACGTGATACTAAATGCGAAACTGTTTCTGGTTAAGCCCACCGGAACAGTCTCTTGAATTTTCCACAAAACTAACTTGCAGCAAGTAGCAACGAGCTCTGAGAAACATACACATTATCAGAAAATTTATCACTATGTTTAAGAAAGCGTGGCATGACAAGACATTGAGTTCACTGAGAACTCCCTAGTAAAAAAAAAGGGCAAGCAAAGCAAGCAGGTAAATGAGATATACTTTCAGAGGCATATCAACTTTTATATCATCAGACATAACGTTTGGGATATAAGGAGACGAAAATTTATGTACTAGATTTGCTAACCATGTATAGGAAGCCGATATCCCAATACCACCCGAACGGCAAAACAACAGACATTAAAAGCACAATGCAATGTAGCTCCAAGCTTTCTTTTTAATTCCAATCAACATATTATCATTAGTTCATTACCTAAACCTGCCGAGGATTATGGCTGAAGCTTGACCACCTTCTAAGGGTGGATGCCATCAAATTCCTCCTGGTTATGGGACCAATCCTTGCCCTAAACAACGATGATCTACGAGAAGCAATATCTGGCACTGGAACTTGATTATGTGCGCCGGGAAAATCCACAACATCTTCTTGTACACCATCATTGGCACTGGCGTCCTGAGGTCCGGGTTCACCAGTGTCAAGATTTACGGCAAGTGAGTCCCTGCTTGCCATCAATCAATCCGCACCCTCGTGAGTGACTGCTGATGCAAACCAAAAGATGTAACTTGATAGGGTTTGGGATTTTGACGAAATGAGATTGGGATAAGAAGAATTTGGGTTGGGAAAATAGACGAAAAACTTTAGATGAGATAGATACTGAGACGAGGGATAAGATGATTCTACTAATTCATTGCTTGTCTTTCTAATACAAACTTACTACACTTATATAGTCTGAATCTCACGCCATGCATAACCTTTACTCCACTAACTAATGACTCCACTAACATTAAAAACTGACTCCACTAAGTTTAACTACTAATAACCATCTTTGACCTAATCATAACTCTCTAAACATGAAACTAACATGATGGACGTGTGGCTAGTGCGCGTAACACTGCTCTGCACTTCTTTACCTTCACCTTCACCAAATTGGGGCAACCTTTAGCAAGGGCTTCCATACCTTGATCAGATACAGGACAGTTTTTGATGCAAAGTTTCTTCAGCGCAATGCATTTAGCAGCTATGCATGAGATTTCAACGTCCCCAACAGTGTCACTACCAAACAACGCCAATCTCTCTAGATTTACACAATTGAATGCCAAAAGCTCTAAACTTGAATTTGTAGGATTCAACCCAATCAACACCAGTTCTCGTAGGTTAAGGCAGAACTTGGCGACCGCAATCAAACCATCATCGCCTATCCTGTTTGCCTTCCACCCATCAATATGAAGCTTCCGTAACAACTTGCAGTGCTCAGCAATCAATTTGATTCCCAAATTTTGTGCATTCAGGTGTCTTAATGAGGCGCAAAATTACCAGATCTGGACAGCCAGATAGGGCTTCTAATGCAACATCACTAAACTGAATCCTTTCAGCATGGACTTCCATCAAGCCATTAACTTTCTCAGGAATCTTTTTCAACAGCTTATCCCAGTCACCAGTGCACTTGAAAATCTTGAGAGTCCTCAGATTTTTCGCCACAACAATGAGCGGTCCGAAACACTTTCCATTGAATAGCTCCTTGAGACGGATAGTTTTCAGTGAGCTCGCTGCCAAAGCAGGCTGGATAGTCTCAGCAGCAGCTCCATCACTCATACCACGCAACCGCTTCACCGTCAACTCCTCAAGCCACATGGAGTTATCAAGCACGGCATTGATCCCTTTAGCCCCAAAAGTGCAGGATCCACACGAAAACTTCTTCAATCTCTTACAATTCTTAGCGAAAGAAGCCATGCCAACAACAGTTAACTCACGGTGTTGGACCCTTTGTGTTTTGATGATAACAAACACTTAGCTAATAATTGATTTGAGTATGCAGAAATCACACTGTCTGACAGAAACGACAACTGGACATCTCTGAGAGAGCTCAGCGCTACGAGAGAGATGAGATCTACGAGAGAGATGGGATCTGCGTGGGAGACGAGATCAGCACCGACTTTGGATCGGATCAGGGAAGATATACTCGAGATACAAATTGAAGATATACGAGTATATAAGCGCAATATTTGACGAGAGATGTTGATATCGGTATATACACAAGATATACGATTCAATATTTATAATGGGAAGATACGCGCCAGATTTGGAAAGGAAATAAGTGATATGGTTAAGATATGGAAATATCTTAACCAAATCATATCTACTTGAATAGCAATCGGATCTGAGACAGAGATCAGATCTGCCGAGTGAAAACGACTATAAAAGGAGGAGGAGTCTTCAGTCCTAAGTTCGGGTTTTGAGCGAGAGCAATCGGAGATTGAAGAGACGATCAATTCTGGAGCTGACGAAGTGCTGCTGTGTGCGGACAAGATCAAGATCGAGTTAGGTGATATTAGAATTGAGTAGAACTGTTAACTGTCACTGAGTGAGACAGGTTGTAACGTTGTACAAGCATATTCGTTAATCAATAAAATCGATTTTGAAGCCCTTCTGGAACTGTCCAGAAGGCAAGTGGTTTTCAGCATGTTGCAAGGATTGCAATAAGGTTTCCACTCTAAATATGTGACCATTTACTTTCCGTACTATTTCCTGTACTTGTGATAATTTTCGCTGCCATCTGTCTGAGGGATACTACTCTGGGATCTCCCTCAAATAGACGGCTAACCTAACGATCCAACAATTGGTATCAGAGCGAGGCTCTAGATTTTGTGTTAGCCTTTGCAGGAAATCATGTCTGGCGGAAACGATTCGTTCTGGAAGCCGCCAGTGCTCAGCCCGGAAGAGTACGACTGGTGGAAGGATCAGTTCGAAACCCATGTCTGTTCCCTGGATGGGAAGCTGTGGCGTGTGTTTGAAAAGGGTAACTTCCCTATTCTGGATGTGACAGATCCGCCAATCCGAAAGAGAAGGAGAAAGACAAATACACCGAAGCTGAGTACAAAACTCTCCAACAGAATGCCAGGGCCAAGAAGGTTCTGTACATGACCCTCTCACCGGGAGATCAAGTGAAGATGGATGTGTACAAGACTGCCAAGGAACAGTGGGATGGTCTTGCTAGACTAAACGAGGGAAATGAGGACATAAAGAGGAACATAATTCTAGCAGCCACAAAGGACTACGAAACAGTCGAGCAACGTAAGGACGAATCCCTGGAGGACTTCTACACCAGATTTCAAGTAATCGTCGCACAGCTGAACTCCCTGGATGAGAAACTCCCACAGTGGAAAATAACTCATCAGTTCATGCAAGCTCTCAGCTCCAGATGAGATACAGTGACTACATCCCTCCAGGCTCAAAAGGGGATCAAAGATATCACCCTGGAAGAGCTGGTGGCGAATCTGCAAAGCCAAGCTGGGATATCAGAGAGAAAGATGGCCAGGAGACAAGCTGGAAAATCTCAAGCTATAGCACTGAAAGTGGAGAAGGCCTTGGACATAGCCCAAGTAAGCCTGCCATCTAAAGGTGAGGACGAGGAGATAGCTCTTCTCTCGAGAGCCTTCAAGATGGCGACCACAGGCAGAACACAAAACAGAGGTGTCTCTGGCGGAGGACGAAATAACCAAAGGTGAAACAAGGGAGCTACCTCAGAGGAAAGCAAGATAAAGGCAGGAGCAAAGGAAGAAAGAACCTGCTATCACTGCCAGAAAAGGGGCATCTTGCTAGAGATTGCTACAGCAAGAAGAAGGGTGAACCACCTGCCCCGAAGGAAGCTCAAGCCATGTTCACTGCCTGGGGTGACTCAGACGAGGAACACAGCGATAGGAAGCGAGCTAAGGAGCCATGTCTGATGGCAAGATCCTCGAACGATGAGGTAAATGAATCTGATTCCTTTATCGATCAAGTCTTCAGTGAATCTGACTTTGCAGAAACTATTGCCGAACTGCTAAAGAAGATCACAAGCCTTAAGGAACAGCTTGAGATCATGAAAGATGAACATGAAGACGACATGGAGAACAACCGCCTCTGGTCAACCAAAGCTATGCGACTTGAGAGAGAAATGGAGGAGCACGTCTGCAAATGCCACACTTGTGACGAAAGAGACACACAAATCAATATTTTGAGTGATGAACTGAGGTGCATGAGAATTGACGACACCAGGCCGATAGACGTCAGAACCAAGATGGTAGGATCAATGGCAGAATCAGTCAGGATCCAGTTGGATAACGAGGAACTCCGTCAGACAGTCGCAGATCTCAGACAAAAGGAGACGGAAAGAAAGAAAATCTGGCTACGAGAACTAGAAGCCAAGAAGGTTGAAGAGGTAAAACAAGATTACAAAAGAAAGTTTGCCAGACCTGGACTTAGTTATATGGAAGAGACTGACAAAGAGGAAGCAAACAGAAGGATTGCCAAAGGAAAGGGATTGATGACTGAAGTCGGCGAGAGCTCCTGCCAGGTGAGAAAGCCAGAAGCCACAAGACAGTTGGGAAGAGCAGCCACATCTCCAAAAGAGAGCCATCTCTATGACAGAGACTCTGTACCTTTCAAGGCTGGGAAAGCCTTTGAAATTTGGAAGAAGATGAGCTCCAACCGTCAACCATTCACGATTGACCCTCAGGCCCAAAGAAATAGGAGACCCATGCCCTTAGAAAGAAACAAGAAAACTGGGGGGCTTTACTATCGTGTCTGCTGGCACTGTGGTCACTCTGATCACTACAGATCAGACTGTAAGAAACTGAAAGAAGCCAACGAGAGGTATCACAGTCATCAGAGAAAAGCCAGTACCGCTTATGTCCCTAGGAGAAAAGTTCCTCCCCACAGAAGGGAAGACAGAGGTGAATGAGCTCGTCCTCACCACGAAACAGCCATCTACGGCCGACCCAGGAGAACTCCCAGGAGGAGAATCAATCTTACTGATGATAACGATTCCCGTCCTTTAAAGTTTCCTCCTGTTGTTAAAACTGCCCCAAAACCCAGTAAGCCCAAGCTTGTCTGGGTTCGTAAAAACTGATTTCTCTCTTGCAGGACGGAGTGAGGAGCAAGTCATGGTATCTGGACAGCGGATGCTCCAAACACATGACTGGAGATCCAGGATGGTTCATCTCACTCCAAGCCTACTCCGGAGGAAGCATTATTTTCGGAAACAAGAGTACAGGTAAGGTCGTTGCAACAGGAGAGGTAAGAATTTCAGAAACAATCAAAGTTCGACAAGTTAGTCTGGTTGAAAACCTGAATTATAACCTGCTGCGTATATCACAATTATGTCAACATGGTAAAAATCAAGTGATATTCAACTCTAATGACTGTTTTGTGAAGTGCATTGAGACAGGAAAGGTAATTCTCAGAGGCGTCCGTGAGAATCAAATATATACAGTGGATCCAGAGTTCGTCTTTGAAGAGGAGCTGTGCTTGGCAAGCATAACCGCCGACACACTGCTGTGGCACAAAAGGTTTAGACATGCAAGCACAAGACTGATTCATAAGCTGCATCAGAGTGAACTGGTGATTGGATTACCCATCAGGAACCCGTAGATGCTCAGACAGAGATGCCCGCTCAAGAACATGTTCCTGATGTCCCTGTGACAGACATCAGCGCTGAGCCTCCCAACGAAGAGGAGATTGCTAACAATCTCCAGCCTACAGGCACTGCGGAGGAACCCAGAACTACAAGGAGCGGGAGAGTTATTCTGCCCCCATCTAGGATGAGGGACTGCCAGTGTTATACATCGCAGGATCAGGTAAGTCTGGATGATTTATGTCATTTCTGTGGATTTACATCTTTTGTCTGAAAGTGGGTAAATGCCATGCAAGAAGAGCTACATCAGTTCGAAAGGAACAAGGTATGGCGACTGGTTCCTAGGCCGAAGGACAAGAATGTAATCGGAACGAAGTGGGTCTTTCGAAACAAGATGGACGACAAGGGAGTTGTTGTGAGAAACAAAGCCCGCCTGGTAGTCAAAGGGTACAACCAACAAGAGGGGATAGACAACGATGAGACATTCGCCCCGGTTGCAAGGTTAGAAGCAATCAGACTATTAATTGCTTATTCAACTTACCATGGTTTCACTCTGCAGCAAATGGATGTGAAAACGGCATTCTTGAACGGAGTCCTGAAGGAGGAGGTATACGTGAGCCAGACATCAGGGTTTGAGGATCACACCCACCCTGATCATGTGTACATCCTTGACAAGGCGCTATATGGGCTGAAGCAAGCTCCCCGTGCTTGGTATGAGAGATTGTCACAGTTCCTGCTATCTCACGGATATGTCAGAGGAGAGGTGGACAAAACTCTCTTCCTTCTGAAGGAAGGTAAGGACACTCTAGTTGTTCAGGTATATGTGGATGATATCATCTTTGGTTCAACTAAACCTAGTCTTGTCAGGAAGTTTACAGACTTGATGTCGAGCGAGTTCGAGATGAGCATGGTAGGTGAGCTCAAGTACTTCCTTGGACTTCAAGTTGCTCAACAAGAGGATGGCACCCGAATCCATCAGCAAAAATACGTAAAGGAGATTTGATGGATGCACAGTCGTTGTGTGCAAACGTCAAGAATAAATTTATAATAGTCCGCTACTCGCGACTACACTACTGGGTAGCAAGTGGTAAGTAGGGGTCGAACCCAAGGGAATTAGGGGGATAGTTGCTCTTTGTGGTGATTTGTACAGCGAAGGAGCGTGTTTTTAGGTTGATTGAGGTTTTAGCGCTAACAACTACGTGACTTGTTGATTGGTTTTGGTTTTTTTGTGCGGAAAAGTAAATGACAGAAAATTAAATACTGAAAATACAAAGAAGACTTACAGCGGGTGATGCGTGATTGGCAAGTCCTCCGGTTGATGAGTGCAGTTGATTAAGGCAGTTATACTAAGAAAGTAAATACAGGTGGTGTTTGATTTCAAGGAAAATATTCAGTTTCGGGGGCTTTGTATCATAGCCTGTTTATCATTGACCTTTAGTGATCCTTCTAAGTATTCAAACGTGCATCAAGGCCATTCCAAGCACTCGATTTGCCACACTGTCTAGTCTTTTGCAAAAGTGTTCGAAAGTGTATCAAGGCCATTCCAAGCACTCGATTTGTACACACTGTCTAGACTTTTGCAAAAAACGTAGAGCCCTTGTTCTACTTAGACTAATACCCCATTCCAAGGTATATTAGCCTGTGTGCATCCATTTGATCAGTCATTCCCGAGCAATCAAATGGTGTTTGAGAGAGGTCGAACTCCTCAGATAAGCTTTGCCATTCCAAGCATCCACTTATCCGAGTATGTTTACGAACTTCCACGGAAGAGCTTTGCCATTCCAAGCATCCACTCAACCTTGGAAGTTCTGGCCTAATATATGGCACATAGAACAAGTTTTGAATACAGAGAAAAAAAACTAAAGCAAGTCTAAAACATTTTATGATACAAGTACACCCCTTCAACCGAATGAAGAGTTTAGCTACGAATATCCATAGAGGTGGATACCATAGCTAAATACTCGGGGGTTTTTGAAAGACAGTAAGTAAAGGGGAATACTCAAGAACCAACAGGAGTATTCCCAATTCCTACTTGAATACTCAAGAACCAACAGGAGTATTCTCTAAAACTGTTATAATACTCAAGAACCAACAGGAGTATTATTTCAAAACCAAACTTACAAGTTGCCAAACTTAGAGAGATAAGTGATTTGTGATTTTTTGGGATGTTTACAAATGAGGTTTGGCTTGGTATTTATAGCCAAACTTGAGAGAAATGGAGGGTGGAGATGGGGGGCATGTGTTTTTGATCCAAGGGAGGAGAAGGGAGGAGCAAGGAGGAGATGACACATGGGGGAGGAGCTCTAGCCGCCGGCGGCTTTGGGAGGAGGGAGGAGGAGCCGCCAAGTGGAGGGAGGAGAGTGGAGGAGAGGAGTTGTGAGGGAGGAGCCGCCCATGTGAGGAGGATGCTCCTCCCCTTCTAGCCGCCCATGTGAGGAGGAGCCTCCCTTGTGAGGAGGTTTTGTGAGTTTTGTGAAGTTTTCACAAAACTATCGGTCCATTCCTACCCCGGACTGACTTTGGTTGCTCTTCGGTTTGATTTATTTTGAATGATTCCATGTCAGGATCTTTAGATTTCTTCAGTCAGCGTCTGATCGTGACCTTGGAATGACTCGTAACATCTTTTCTGCGTAAAATCCTCTCCTTAGCGTGTATTCTCTCTAAGCTTCAAAATACCCTATAGAAATATATCGGAACTAACAAGCAAAAGTTAAATAGACAAACAGTCTAATTTAGTGGGCTTAACTGTGTTTTTGATTCGTATAATTATGGTCCATAAAGATTCTAAAGAAGTTTGGAATGGAATCCGCCAAGACGTGTGCCACGCCGATGTCCCCAAATGACACCCTGACAAAGGATGAGTCCTCACCACGGGTGGATCCAACTCTGTACTGGGGGATGATTGGTTCACTTTTATATCTCACTGCTAGTAGACCTGATATCTTATTCAGTGTTTGTCTGTGTGCAAGGTTTCAGGCTGATCCCAGGGAAACCCACGTGAAAGCAGTAAAGAGGATACTGAGATATCTGAAGGGAACAGATGACTTATGCCTGCTCTATCCAAGGGGAGGAGACTTACGCCTGGCAACATACACTGATGCAGATTATGCGGGTTGCAAGACAGACAGGAAGTCCACGTCAGGGATGGCTCAATATCTTGGGCCATGTCTCATCTCTTGAGCTTCAAAGAAGCAGTCCTCAATTGCACTTTCCACCGCTGAGGCGGAATACATTGCTGCTGCTGCTTGCTGTGCGCAGCTGCGATGGATCAGACAACAGCTAAGTGACTATGGTGTTATTACAAATTGTGCTAAACTTCTGTGCGATAACACTAGTGCTATTAACATCTCTAAAAATCCAGTACAGTTCTCACGAAGTAAGCATATAGAGATCCGATATCACTTTCTACGAGACTGTGTTGAAAAGGGAACAATAGAAATGGAGTATTGCAGAACCGAGGAACAGATAGCAGACATATTCACAAAAGCATTGCACCGAGAACCCTACGAGAAGCTGAGGCTTGAACTAGGTATGGTTTCTCTTCCTTAGAACTATGCTCATATGTTGCTCCCTCGGTGATTGGCTAGACTAGATGCATACAAGTCACGTCTGATGGAGAATATAACATGAATATTCTGTGCTAGTGAGAAAATAGGCTGTGTTCACATCGTATCCATGCATGCTAGCTATGTGATTGATGCTTGCATTAGAGATTGAAAAACATGAGATTCTGAAGAAAATAAAATTCGCCCAAAAGAGACCTCCATAGTTGATCCCACGCTATAAGCCCAGGAGGTACTCTAGACCAACCTTAGCCTATTTTCATATGGAGTGCTCCTATGAGCCCGTTGATATGTTTTTTTCTGGAGTTGTTCCACATGAGGTATGAAGAAAATAAAACGGTATTTGGATGATCCTACTTGCTTGTGCTTGATTGTGTGTGGTGTTATTTGTACCATTTGGGTAAAGTTAGCACACCATACCAAAACCTTGTGTACCCATGAGACAAGTCAGACTGAGCTATCACTATGAAAGGTTCAACTTTGGCTGGGAAACAATCTATGTGACAGTTGTGGAGATGAGGGGATGTGTGTCTTCCGATAAAGATGGTTTGCAGTGGGAAGAGCTTAATCAACGCAGAAAAGCGAACATTTTTTGTTACAGGCAGTTGTCCCGTCTGTCGCATTTATGAGGAGAAACGCACGCCTTCGATGGGGACACGTGTAGCCACCCCCTCACGCGTGGAGCGGCTTAATGTGTGAGTGGGTGAATTGACAAGTTTACTTATGTGAACCGTTTTTGGAAGGGATGAAACGGTGGAAATTGCGAAAAATCAGTGGGTAGGATATTTATTGCTAAAAAGTGACGAGGCGACGTTTGAGCATTTGGTTGTCCCTTGACCGCTAGGGTTTGCAGAGGGTATAAGAAGAACGGAAGTCGAGTGTGTCGCCTCATCAATCTCAGACGACTATTTTCACTCTCTCACAAATCTACGTTCAGAAACTTTCCATGGCCGCCTCAAACCCTAGTTCGAGTCTCTCACCTGCGGCCGCCGCAGAACTTGCTGCTCAGTTGATTGCAAGGGGAGTCAATCCTCTCAATTTGGAGACTATTCTCCAGTCCGTCACGCCGCCTACCTCCACTCCGACGGACTCTGCAGTGGCCAGAGACCTTGCTATGCTCGAAGAGCTTCAGGAGGATTCTCACTCCCAGCGCCGTGTTCGAAAAGAGTCCTCGATTGCTGAGCGGTCCGCTGGCAAGCGCGCGAGGAAATCTGCTCCTCCCTCGGTGCGGAAAAGTCACAGATCTGCTCGGCCATCTGCTCCGCTGGTTAACGAGGATGGCGAGTCGGATGGGAGTGCGGAGGAATCAGAAGAAGCCGGGAGGGGTTTCGCTCATGAGTTAGTGCTCAACCATGAATGGCTTGTGGAGTACAAGCTGGGAGAAGTTGTGCAGTTGCTGGAAGCCCAAGGTTGGGGTGACTTGTTCAGGAAGCCAGTCCTCGTGGATGAGGGGCTGGTGAAGGAGTTTTATTTAAAGTTCAGGCTGGAGGAGAAAAACAAAGAAAATTTAGAGATTCGTGTAACTGTAAAGGGAGAAGTGTTCACATTGAACCTGAGG
Source organism: Rhodiola chrysanthemifolia (assembly GCA_033675395.1). Taxonomy (NCBI): domain Eukaryota; kingdom Viridiplantae; phylum Streptophyta; class Magnoliopsida; order Saxifragales; family Crassulaceae; genus Rhodiola; species Rhodiola chrysanthemifolia. The sequence goes on from CM066204.1 coordinate 40,867,040, forward strand.
GAGCTGGCCACTATTCTGAAGGTGCCTAGGGTTGGGTACGCTGAGTACGCCAAGGGCACGTGGCCGAGCTCAGTGGCTAAGCTAGATGTGTTCGCCCGGCTGGGGATGGATCCTGCTGCGAAAGGGATAAGGGAGAATGTTAGCATGGATGTGCTTCCAAGGATCCTCCACAGGATCCTAGTATCCAACATCACTCCAAGGAAGCAGAAACATAATGTGGTAGTGTTTCAGGACATGCTGCTCGTGGACCAGATCCTGCAGAGGAAGCCAGTCAGTCTGCCGGTTCAAGTGATGCGCCACATGGACAACAACAAGGATAATCCCTCGAATGGACTGCCCTATCCTCAGTTCGTAAAGAAAATCCTGCAGTACTGGGAGATCTACAACCCCACCTCTGAGAAAGTGTTGTCTTCTGCCCTTGGTGATGAGCAGCTTCTCAAGCTGAATCTGAAGTACTCTGCAGGAGAAGGATGGATTGTTCCGCGCTCCCCGACCCCGTCCCCTATTGAAGATGATGTTGTTGAAGTGACCCCCGTTGCTGATCCTGTGGCCATAGCGGCTGTTCTCCCCATAGATCGCATGGGCGAGATGGTGACGCTGTTGAAGGAGCTGAGGTCGGAGATGCAGGGAGTACATTCTGAGCTGAAGGATGTAAGGCCTGAGTTGAAGGATGTGAAGGAGAAGTTGGTTGCCCTGGAGGTGGCAGTGGAGGTTGATTCGGGTGCCGTGTCAGCTGCAGTTGAAGGGTTTCCAGTGCAGATCAAGGGCCTTGCCACAGAGATTGTGGAACAGTTGAAGGTTCCGCTCCAGAGTGATGCCTAGTCTGGACAGTCTCATGGATCCCCCTCCTTGACAACCCTCCCATATCTCCCCCTATTTTTTTTAAAACTATTTTTTGAATTTCCTGTTTAAGACTTCTGTGCATTTTGATTTCTCTGCTGCTTGTGTGGTGTCCGCATGACACACTTATTACTTGTGAGCATGAATGAAATGTTTTTCTTTCCATTACTCGGTGTTCTTACTTGCAAATCTTCTTGATGATGCCAAAAGGGGGAAGACATGTATGTGCATACACTAAGGGGGAAAAACAGTACCAAAGTTTAAGCGGGTGTCTATCTGAAGGGGAACTACGCTAGCTAGACTTTAAATAAAAATTTAGTGAATAAATTCTGAAGTAACTAGCCGTTGTAGGGAAGTGTAGATGTGATTTCCTTACCACCGCTGCGTGTGTTTTCTCATCTGTGAAGAAGTGTTTGTCATCATCAAAAAGGGGGAATTTGTTGGACCCTTTGTGTTTTGATGATAACAAACACTTAGCTAATAATTGACTTGAGTGTGGAGAATTCACACTGTCTGACAGAAGCGATAACTGGATATCTCTGAGAGAGCTCAGCACTACGAGAGAGATGAGATCTACGAGAGAGATGGGATCTGCGTGAGAGACGAGATCAGCACCGACTTTGGATCGGATCAGGGAAGATATACTCGAGATACAAATTGAAGATATACGAGTATATAAGCGCAATATTTGACGAGAGATGTTGATATCGGTATATACACAAGATATACGATTCAATATTTATGACGGGAAGATACGCGCCAGATTTGGAAAGGAAATAAGTTACATGGTTAAGATATGGAAATATCTTAACCAAATCATATTTGCTGGATAGCAATCGGATCTGAGACAGAGATCAGAACTACCAAGTGAAGACGACTATAAAAGGAGGAGGAGTCTTCAGTCCTAAGTTCGGGTTTTGAGCGAGTGCAATCGGAGATTGAAGAGACGATCAATTCCGGAGCTGACAAAGTGCTGTTGTGTGCGGACAAGATCAAGATCGAGTTAGGTGATATTAGAATTGAGTAGAACTGTTAACTGTCACTGAGTGAGACAGGTTGTAACGTTCTACAAGCATATTCGTTAATCAATAACATCGATCTTGAAGCCCTTCTGGAACTGTCCAGAAGGCAAGTGGTTTTCAGCCTGTTGCTAGGATTGCAATAAGGTTTCCACTCTAAATCTGTGACCATTTACTTTCCGTACTATTTCCTGTACTTGTGATAATTTCCGCTGCCATCTGTCTGAGGGATATCACTCTGGGATCTCCCTCACATAGACGGCTAACCTAACGATCCAACACACGGCATTCCCTGAGCTTCAGCCTCGTCAAATTAGGGCACCGAATTGAGATCCGCACCAACGCCTCATCCACAATACTTACCGATCTACGATCGCATTTCAACCCACAGCCAACTCCTAGCTCAGCCCCGCTCTCTCTTTCTTCCCCCTTCGCTCTCCCCTCTCTACTCCTCCATCTTCCCCATGGTTGCTCCACCGTCCCTCCTTCGTTCTCCCCCGTTGTCGGCTCAAAGCTTTGTGCTCCTCTAGATTTTCGCCATGTTCAGATTTGCAGCTGGGTGGCATAGGGGGTGCGGGAGGATGGCAGGGAAGCTTAGGCGGCGTTGGTGGTTCGACCTGGTGGCGAGTGGGAGCTTTTTGCTCTCAGCCTTTACCGTATGAGTTTTTTCGTCGTGTCTGTTCGGACACGGTTTTTGTGTAAGTATGTATCTACTCAACCGGTGTTCGATCGATGTTTACGGCAGGCGGATATTGTTTGGAATGATGATCATTGGTGTCCTCCCTTTTTTCCCGATGTGCCCACGTCAGAGGCAAAGTGGAGCAGCGGACTCAAGTTTTTTCATGTTTTATATTTTATGGTCTGTACTGTTCCCGGCTGGATGTTATTTCCCAGCTTTAAGACCTCGGTTCGCCGTTATCTTTGAAATTTACAGCTTATCAAAAAAAAATATAGAGTTATGAGAAATAGTAATTTTCATGAGAAATGTGAAATAATAACAGCCGTTAGATTTTCGATCTGACGATTCTTTATTTTCATAATTATTCACTAATTTTTATGCATTCAATTAGTATTTAAGGGTACATTCGTCATTTGTGCATAATATGATTAAGATGAAGAACAAAAAAAACCCTAATTCAATGGCGCTTCATCACCTCCTCCCATCATCGCCGCCCTCTTCTCGTTCTCTCACAGAACCATTGCTAGCCCCACTCTCTTCATCACCTCCTCCCATCGCCGCCGCCCTATTGAGATTCTGATTCTTCGCACACATACGTGCGATTTGTTCCTCTTCGTGCGCTGAAAATCGTCGATTGCATTCGTTAGTCTGCCAATTTTCTTCAGATACTGAGTGAATGATGATGAGTACATCCGCCGACAACATTGCAGGTAATCAATCGATTTGATTCGTTCTATTGCATAGTACATAACTGATTTGAGCGTTATTGATTTCATTCTTTTTGCTCCGATTCATATCAGCCTGGTGCTGGTTATCAATTTTGTACGATTTTGGAAATCGAATGGATGTGTTGCTCTAAATTCATCGCCATGTTCTTGTATATTTGTATCACGAGACCTGTATTCATTACATTGAATAAAATGCGTAGCTTTGTACACATAATGCGTAGTGGAATCGCTCATTTTAATTTAACCTGGATAAGTTATCTTCGTTGTAGTTTTTAAGTGGACTCATTTTAGGTTGAATTTGTGCCCATATGATGGTTTTTGGTGTAGTGTGTAATAGGTTTGAATTGATTTATTTTCAGTGTAGTTATAATTCTAATTGGGTAAGGGAATGCATGTCTTGCATATAATTCGTAGGTTTCGGCATATAATTCGTATCAGATCAAGACTGCATGACTTTAAATATAATACGTAGTTTTTAACGTATAATTAGTATCAAACTAAGACTAGTATGAAATATATCATTTGTACCGGCCTATCTAGGTGCTTTTTTCTGCCAGTAACGCAGTTTAAATAGCAACGGCTGGAAGTAAGAAATGCGAGAATAGGATTGCTAGAGAAATACACCTGGCGGGAATGGGTCAAGGGCCAAGGAATAAAAAGCCAACGAATGCTAGCCAAAGTACTGCGCCTATCAATGTTGGAAGTGGAACTAACAGTCAAGTAAACATCTTGTCTGCCCCACAAATGTGTACTAAACAGGATTCTATATTTCCCGACCGATAACGATTTTCTTGCATACATTTGATGCACAGGATGACAAGTCTATTGAGTGTTGCTCAGGTGATGAAAAGACTTGTAGAACAACTAAACAAGGACCCTGATGTACAATTATAATGGTGGTCAAGAACTGTCTTTCGAGTCTCAAGCCTCCCATGTAGATATAAAAACAAAGACAAGTTGTAATCTGTTTGGAGTCTTAAAGTGTTGTTGTTCCTGTGGAACTGTTAAAAAATGTTGTAAATACATTTCAGCCATTTAACATGCATTAGTCTGCTATCAGATATGCATTATGTCTACTAGTACTTAGTAGTTCATGAGACTATAGACTGAAGAGTAAGGATCATTTGCATCAAATAAATTTATAATGCGTAGAACATGAATCACTGATTTTATAATGCGTAGATTAGTGGACAAAATTCGTATGATATAAGACCGAGTACCTAATATTCGTAGTACAACCCATATAATGCGGAATGAACAAATGGGTTGGGTGCCCTGAATCGAATTATCTTATTCAAAATGCTGAGCAACATAAATGTGATGACTATAACAGATGGACTGATGGACTCGACCTCAGCTAAAACCTTGGAAAGAACATATGGTATATGACATTCAAAACCACAGCTCTTAGATTGGATCAGCAACAGGTTGATTCACTCCTTGCATAAAGCTCGAGCATGCCCTTGGCACTGCATTAAGTCTGGACCAGTTGATTCTCCTTCGCCTAGCCCACTTTGCAAGAAAGTCAGCTCCAACATTGTCCAGCGAATCCGCCATGATTACAACTTCAATAATCTCTGACCTGGACAGCACATTTAAGCACTGTAATATTACTTTTTTTCTCAAGCCTCCCATGTAGATATAAAAACAAAGATAAGTTGTAATCGTTTGGACTCTTAACCTGTTGTTGTTCGTGTGGAACTCTTAAAAAATGTTGTAAATACATTTCAGCCATTTAACATAGATTAGTCTGCTATCAGCTATGCATTATGTCTACTAGTAGTTCATGACACTATAAACTGAAGAGTTAGGATCATTTGCATCAAATAAAACTATAATGCTTAGTCAAGTGAAAATTCGTAGAGCATGAATCACTGATTTTATAATGCGTAGATTATTAGGTAAAACTCGTATGAAATAAGACTGAGTACCTAATATTTGTAGTACAACCCATATAATGTGCAACGAACAAATTGATTTAGAAGAAATTCTACAATGCTTGATGCAGTTGAAATAGAAACCTTGAGTGGTGATTGATTGCTACCAATTTTATCATGCCTTCAAACTAGTGTACTTGTCATTAATATACAGTGAAAGAAACAAACATTGAAACATTCGTAACTATCACCTGAACAATTTCGCAAGCCCTAATAAACATGGTCGACGAAATTAATACGAGCATTAGTTATTCACAATGCAGCTACGAATTATACATGTGTGACTGCTGAATGTAAGAAGTTAAAAAAGTATAGTGCGTAGCTTTTTATATATGCAGCTACAAAAATCATATTACATATGAAAAAGTATAGTGCGTCGATTTTTATATAAAATTGGAAGATGTTCAGAATCTGATAACCTTTTATTTAAAATGTGTAGATTTATATTAAACATTCGTGGTGTGTTAGAGAACATGATGCTATGTCATTGCTTCTACGAATTTCGACTTCTTGTAGTCACCAACTGTTTTAGCAGTGTCTATGCATTTCGATATATGAAGCTACACATTTTATAATTCAAGCCACATCAGAAAATAGAGAACACTGATCCCTAAACTAGTTGAATCGTTGGTATAAACCAACAAATCAATTGATTAAGCCTGACTGCTTCAAACCCTAAATCGGGAAAGAGTTCGATTTGAATGTTACATACCGTAAAAAGTGTCGACTTTCTTAGCTTTTGCGTACACGCTTTCGAATTGTCCGCCATTGAAGACGTCGAATCGCCGAGAGTCGCCTCTGGTCGCTGGGAGTGGGTCGCCGGGAATCGTCTTTGGTCGCCGAGGTTGATACGGGTCGTGCTGCGGGATTATGGTTGAAGATTGTGATTTTTTTGTTCCCCAATTTACCCCTAATAGCGTAATTATTCAAGATTTAAATACGAATTATGAGGAAAATATGATTTATTTTCAGCCATAGATCTAATTAGATGGAAGGTTTTGATTTTTTCTTATTTTTCATGTAATATCCCCTTCTCATGAGATCTCAACCCGGTTTATATATTACTAATCGGATTGAGATTGAAAATATATTTAAAGATAATTATTTTACTAAATACTACTCTAATATAAAATGAGAATTAGTCATCTTTTTTTTTGATTAAGAGAATTAGTCATCTATTAAGTATGTTTTAACGTGTGACTTTTAATATTAGTACAAGATTAAGATGACCACTTATTTTATGATGTTGAAATGTTTGATGATTCCATGGACGGTAGTTCCTAAAAGTCTACGACTTTGAACTCCAACTTTGACGTTTGACCAACTTTTTCAATCTGGATAAATTAATTTTCTAACTTAAAACTATAGTTATTAAAACCGGATCGGACCGGCCGGTTGGATCGGGAACCGGTTCGGTTTTGTAATTCGATCGATTTACATTTGATCCGGTCAAGACCCGGTCGGTTGAACCGGTTGATCCAATTTTTCATTAAAGCGTGATTTGATCGGTTCAATCGGTTCGATTTGATCTGAAAAATATATATTTATTTTGACTTGGACAAGACTCGAACCTAATCTTCCTCTATAATTATCCCCTCTCCTTCCAACAAGCTAAACATGATTCTTGTTATATTATTTGTTTCAATAATATATATTCATTTATCAAATCTATAAAATTTATTACTTATTATCAATTTAGCTAGAAATTCAATTAGTCTTAGAAATTCCTTATTGTTGTGACTTACAAATTAAGACTAAAATTGTTATTGCTGTATTATTGATTTGTACTTTATTAAATTCTTCATTTGTTATGGTATGTTATTGTAATCAGATCATAAACATGTAATATTTATTCAAGTCATAAATATGTTAAATTATAATATCATATAAGTATTTTATTTTTATTTTTTAATTTGTGCGGGTCAAATTGGTTCGACCCGGTTGAACCACTGACCCCTTGACCCAATGACTTGACCGGTTCGATCCCCGGTTCGGTTTTAATAACACTGCTTAAAACTGAGCGCGTAGAAAGTTGAAGGTGAAAACCCCGAGATGCCGCCTGATCGGAAAACACGAGAATTTGAGGATAAAAGTTGCTGATTTGTATTATGTAAATTTGAGTTTTTTTCTTCAAATCACCAATTTGATTTTTAATAAATACAAAATGATCCATTTGAGTTTGACATTTCAGTTTTGACATGTTTTAACAAAACCGGATACCGCGGATTCAGTTTTATGTGCAAACAAGAGGGCGTTCGAATGAGAGAACTCCACGTGTTTTTGTTTGCACATAAAACCGGATCTTGGGGATCCGGTTTTGTTAAAAACGGAGAAAACCTAAAAACACAGAAAACTAGATCCTGGGGATCCGATTTTATTAATAACAGGTCAAAACTGAAATGTCAAACTCAAATGAGTCATTTTAGATATGTTGAATGAGTTATTTTGAAGAAAAAAACTCCGCAAAATTGAACTCAAAATTTTGTTATAAAAGATTTTTATAAAAAGTTTTTGGTTTATATTACGAGTATAAAAATCATGGTATAAATCAAGCGAAAAATGATCCGTTGCAAAATGCATATTTTTGTAAAAAAATACAAACTAATGACAGTTCTTGATTTGATCATTTGGACAAATAAGATTAAATATCGTCATATGGTTAATTTCTCAGTGACGAATTATAAAATACTATTGACGAACTATGTCGTACTTTTAGTTTATTGGCCACGAATTGTAATCTAATTTTAATGAACTTTACATTTTACACCAAAATATATTTTGTAGGTGATCTTTACTCTAAATCAAAATTGTTAAGAGCATGGTATACTCGAAAAAAAAGTTGCACTTTTAAAAAAAAATCGAATTAATATTACAAAATTAAGGATTGGGCCATCTGTAATGAATCTGAAAGGTTGCGAATAATTTTCCAAATTGCATTAAAATCAACATTCAATTCTAATTTTACACATTTTTTAGATTGGTTTCCCAATTTACACTAGTTTTGTAAGCCGCCGTTGCTCACAACGTCTTAACATTAAGACGCTCTTGTTGACAACGTCTTAAGCCCCTTGGCGTTTTTGCGCCAAAATATGCAGTCATGTGTCGTAATATTACCAAACAAGCGTAAGCCGTTGTTGGAGACATCGTCTTACCTTAAAACGTTGTTGGTAGGAGCGTTCTAATAGAACGATGAAGAGAAAAACTAGGGCTCGAAACTTAAGCCGCACGAACGGCGTTTTAATAAAAAAAATAGATTTAAACGATCCACATCAGCTACTGACTCACATATTTTGGTGCAAAAACGCCACATGGCTTAAGACGATGTCAACAAGAGCGTCTTAATGTTAAGATGATGTGAGCAACAGCGACTTACAAAACTAGTGTAAATTGGGAAACCAATCTAAAAAACGTGTAAAATTGGAATTGAATGTTGATTTTGATGCAATTTGGAAAATTTTCCTGTGAATTGTGATCGTGCCCATAAATGAATCCCGCTCAAACCGCCAATAGGTCGGTCCGGTCCGACATAATCAGAACCGTTTTCAAGGCAAACCAAATCCGATTTGACTCTATTCGGTTCTACAGTTTGATTCGGTTCGGTCCAATTGGATGATACAATCCAAATTTCCATCAGCTCAGTAGTCAGTTTACTTCCCTCCGGAAGCCGCTAGAACAATCTTCGCTGCAAATTTAATTTCTCCTCGCGACGAAATGGAGATGATGGACGAGGACTCCGGATCACACTGCCACCACCAATCCATGCCAAACGCCTCTTCTTCTTCTTCCAATTCTGCCGCCCTTAGCGGCGTCGCCGACTTGCTTACAATGGCTCGCAACCTTATTCGTGAAGGAAAGTCTTCTCAGGCTCTACAAGCGGTACTTTTCTTCACTCATTTTGATTCCTCCTGCTTCAGTTTTTTCATTTTTTTAATGTCTTTCGTGTCGGTATGTTAGAGCTTGTGAACTTCGATTTCCAATTTATCAGTTTGTTGATTATGATATCTGTCAATTACTTGATTATTACGAATTGGAACAATTTAGTGTAGGGAATTGAAAAGCTTATATTTTAAGTGTTCACATCTTGATCAGTTTCAAGAATCAACATTTTACTCCTTTTCTTGTGCCTTTGTCTCTCTTTTTTTTTGAATGGTAGTTGTTCTCATCTTCTGTCAGTTGTTTAGGAACACTCATTTGGCAGATTTCAGGTTTTAGTAATGAAATTATTTAGTTAAGGCTTAAATGGTGTATGATACCCTACCATTGGGGTTATGAATCATGAAAGGTAAGAGATCAAGGAAATTAGAAATAGTTATGAAAAACGGAAATATATAGGTATCAATGTGAATGAAATCAAGCCAGTAAATAATCTGAATATATATAGAAGTTACTTTACTTCTAGGATTACAAGACGCCTGTCTATTAGTTTATTTGCTTGTAGGTCTATTAGTTCTATTACCCAACAGATGATCTAGTTGTTCCAGTGTCTGTCTGTAAACCTAAAGGCCACCTGTTGACCCTCTTTCCTGACCTGAAAGGTCAAAGGTCATACAATGGGGGTGTGGGTTTAATTTCTTAAATCAGGCTCAGCCAAATCTTGTTGGTCTGACTTGCCATTCTATAAGGGAAATCTTATAGACTAAAAGGGGTGGTTTAATTGGTGAACGTATTGAGAATGATCTATGTAAGAGTAAGACCAACTTCACATGCTGTTCAGGCAGCTGATATGAATTAAAGGGTCATTTTCTCACCGGTATCTGATTAATGACTGTGATCAAATGAAATTGTTCTCGGTTGAATTTCTGATTATGATCGTAAGCCTCAATGATTGTTCATGGAACAGCTGCAGCTCAGTAGTAGACAATAGCTAAGCCAAATAATATATTATTACATTTCAAAGGAAAAGCCCGTTGATTGCAATGCAATGCACTGGTTGTTGGAATTGAAAATTCAGAGCTTCTGGTGGGCTTTTCACTAGAATAGGCGAACAAGTGAATTTTAATTGCTATTATTTTTGTGTTGAAAATACAGGTTCTCCTTGTGACCTGCTAATTGTAAAGTTCTAAAGTAAGCTGTAGCCTTTGGTTGACCATGCTGCTCTGATCATTCAACGGGCAAGGTTTTGACGGCTTGATATTTGATACAAGAGTTGTTTTTCTTTTTTATATGAAAATAATCCGTTATTTTATCCTTTCCAATTGGCATCCTTGATTGGCAGTCAGGACTAAATTCAATGCTTCACTTCTGTAATGTAATCTTGTGTTTGTTAATGAAAGTTATTTTTCTGATTAATTCACCATTGTGGATTGGTAGGTCACTTTTGCAAGTCTTTTAGTTCAAATGGCTTGATGCCTTGATTCATTCACAAATTGAAGCAAAATTGATTTCCTTTGAGAATACTATATTGAAAAGAAATTCTGCTTAATGGTTATGATATGGTGTTGGATCCAGGTACTTTTGGCAATGAAAACCAAAGGCGGGGATCAGGCCATGCATCAGTCTCTCCAGCGTGCTCGTGAACTCTACAGACAAAGACTGCACGAGACCACACAAGTGGATCAGTTAGCTTCTTTATTCGCCGAGTGCGCAATTGCTGAAGCCGACCCATCACCATCACAATTGTCCTCTAATGATATTTGCCCACTCAACAAGAATGGACCTACAATACTTGCAGAAACGGGAAGGGATCAGATTGTGTTGGATGCATTTGCCGATGGAAGCAGCTTCATTTGTCTGCAATGTGGAGGGCTTGTCAGCGTCCATCGCAAGGATGAGCATTATGCATACTGGTGTGGCTAAGTTACAGTGATAGCTAATGGTCGCCGATCTGGGTGCGTCTTACTTGGTCTTCTATAGTACATTTTGTTGGTCTGGTGGTTATATGTGCTCAATATTCCACCATGATTTGTTTAGAAATGCTAGCCTTACTGTCATATATGTAACATGTTGAAGAGAGACCTTAAGAGTCTTTATAAGGGCAGCATCTGGCTTATGGAAAAATAAATGGAGCGGACGTATTCCATTAATTAAACTTGTCACCTTTTTCTTCAAAAATAAATTTTGAAAATTTTTTTACCAGCAAATTTTGAATTAAATATATCTTATTGTTAAACCACTTTCTAGAAGCTCAAAAAACAGATAAAATCTTACTCGTATTAAAAAAGAAGACATAGAAGTATAAAATGACTACAAAAATTAATATAATTTAGAGAAAAGTACAAATTGGTGCTCCGAATTACTGTTCTTTTCCAATTGAAGGTTCAAACTATCAATTTTTTCAATCAAGGACAAAATAAAAAATAAATTGACCAATTTTCGAACACCGAACCGTAGATTCACCGTGATTAAATTATAAACTCAATCATGTGAATCTCGTTAATAGCGACTCAATAAAAAAGGTATTGGCGTGAAAGAAGAAAGATCGATTTAATAGGTCAAGAGTTTATGATGAGATCATCGGGTTATTTTCAATATGGTTCACATGATTGAGTTTGCAATTTAATCACGGTGAAGTTACGAGGATCGGCGTTCGAAAATTGATCAATTTATTTTTTACTTTGCCCATGATTAAAAAAATTGATAGTTTAGACATTCAATTGGAAAAAAGCAGTTCGTGACACTAATGTGTACTTTCACCCCAAATATGATGTGTTTGTTTAATATAGAAAAAAGCGTGATAGCAAATCGTTAATGATTTGTTTAATATAGAAAAAAAAAGCGTGAAACAAGTGTGCTGTGTCCCATCAAAAAAAAAAGTGTGCTGTGTATTGTATCTATTTTTAATGCTTTTGATGATAAAACAGATGCAAAATGATTTTCGTTATATAATATTTGTAGGGCATGATAAAAGTTAGAGAAAATTACAAAAAAGGTTCCGAATTATCACTTCTTTTCCAATTGAGGTCCGAAGTTAAATACAAGAAGTGGTAGTTCGGAGCCTCTTTTTGTTCTTTTCCCTTAAAGTTAAATACTACTAATAAATAAGGGCATATGCAAACTAGGAAAAGGATCCGCTGCAAAGTCAAATTTTTGGTACAAAATACAAACTAATCATAGCCTTTGATCTTGTGATTTGAATGGATGAGATTAAATCTTGATTTTTTTGGTATTTTATTGGTGACGAATTATAAAATGAAACTGACGAATTATGTGGTCTTTTCATTTTTCGGCTCGAAAAGTGACGAATTATAAAATGATTTTGACAAATTTTATATTTTGTACCAAAATTTAACTTTGCACCAGATCTAACCTCTATGCAACTATGAATAGGGATAGCAAATCTTCACCGCTAAAAATACTAATTATTTATCCCATTATTCGCATTTCTATTACTTGTTTTAGGCACTAGTGATTGCTACCTTTTCTAGACCAGCAAAAAATATATATTCATATTAAAGTTTTAAATATCTAACTGAACTTTTAACTGTAAATTATGATATAAGCTTTCATTGTTTGGTTTGTGGCATGTTACAAAATTCTATCATTCTGCAACCTTTAATATTTTTTATGCATCTATTCCACTTCCACTAGTACAAAAAGTATTTTTTTGGAACAAATAAATGCAACAAATTCTCCGCCAAAAGTAAGAAACAAAGAGCATCTTTTCCAAAACCAACCATAAACACAATTATTTAACAAATAGTCCACACTGAGGAGCGTTCAAATGAGGCAGTCCTTTTAAGAATGAGTCAGTGAGACACGATCTGAGCCACAAATCTAACCCCCGTGCTTTGTGGGAGCGTCACTTGTCCCACTACCAAAAATCCATCAAAAGCAAAAACTATTTCTGCACTATTCTCTCCCACATCACCAAAATGAATGACACACAACGTGTCCCACTGCCTCATTCTACCAACTCTGTCTCAATGGAGTGCTCCCCCGTCCACTACATACTTCATTTATAGAAATTCGCTCAAATCAAATAAATTAAATTAAATTAAATCATAATTTATTTAATTTAAAGAAAAAAATAAATTATTCATGTACGATGCTTCATGCTTGAGAGGTGTTAGCAACAATGCTTTAAACCTCGTCATGTATTTGAGTTTTTAGGTCAATTACCAAACTAAATTATAAGCATGTGTTAGATGACGAATAAGTCTAAGGCGTTGTCGCTAATAGCGTTTAGCTATAAAATATCTTAGAAAGTGAACAAATTATGAATGACTTTATAGAAGTAAATAAATTGAGAATGAAATGTGTATTTTATGGAAAATAAAAGTCTTAGAAAAATTACATAAATTAACTTTCTCACTCGGGCGGACACAAATTGTATATATTTGTTGGAAAATAAGTCTTAAAAATGAACTTAAATAAAATATTTGTGCTTGTTCCACTCCACTAACTAAAAATCCGTATTGACAGAGCCTCTCTGCTGCTCCAATGCTCCATCTCTCTCCACCACAGCCGCTCTAAGTAGCTGAGCAGACATGTCCGGCGTGTTACTGAGCGACCAACTATCCGAGCGGACATCCATCTTCGGCCTCAAGCTATGGGTGGTCCTCGGCATATGCGTCGGAGCAACCATCGTCATCGTCCTCTTCCTAATCTCTCTCTACATCACTTCCAGGTCCAGACGCTCCTCCCGCCTCCCTTCCTCCTCATCCAACATTCACAAGCTCAACCGTTCCACCACCACCACCACCAACAGAAACACTTTCAACACTATCCCGATCGTTTCCAGAGAAATTCAGGAAATCAAAATCGACGACGCTTCCGGGAAGAATCGAGACTCGGCGCTGTTTTCGGCGGCCGACGAGAAGCGTGTTGATCATAAGGTTTCTGGCGAGGGGAGTGGGTTGGAAATGCAGAGAATTCATATTGAAATTGGCAAGGAGAATCGGATTACGTATCCGGAGAGAGGAGTGAGTGGAGAGGTTAGGTCAGGAGATCAGATGGCTGTGATTTCGGTGCCGGAGGTTTCTCATTTGGGATGGGGGCACTGGTATACACTCAGAGAGCTTGAGGCTGCTACTAATGAGTTTTCTTATGAGAATGTGATTGGGGAAGGAGGCTATGGGATTGTGTATAGAGGTGTGTTTATGGATAACACTGTTGTGGCTGTCAAAAACCTGCTTAATAACAGGTCAACATTTTTCTTCATCACTGTTAATATTTTACCGGTCCATTCCTAATTTGATTGAAATTGAATTTTTACCGCAGGGGCCAAGCTGAGAAGGAGTTTAGTGTAGAGGTTGAGGCGATTGGACGGGTTAGGCATAAGAACTTAGTGCGGCTACTTGGTTATTGTGCTGAAGGAGCTCACAGGTACTTGAATTTCAGTTGTTCGTATTTGCAATATTCATGATGTAGTGCGTTCGAATTAACATAATATAATGCCAGGATGCTTGTTTATGAGTATGTTAACAATGGGAACTTGGAGCAATGGCTTCATGGAGAGGTAGGGCCTTACAGCCCTCTTAGCTGGGATATTCGTCTAAATATTATGATAGGAACAGCTAAGGGGTAAGCGTCTTATCAGTAAACACTCATGTTTTCTTATTTTTGAATACCAAATCAGCTTGAAACGTCATCTCTATTATACAGGCTGACTTACTTGCATGAGGGACTAGAGCCAAAGGTTGTTCATCGTGATATCAAGTCCAGCAATATACTGCTGGATAAGCAGTGGAATCCGAAAGTGTCTGACTTTGGGCTGGCCAAGCTTTTAGGTTCAGAGAGGAGTTACGTAACAACTCGTGTGATGGGAACGTTTGGGTAGTAAGGCTGTCTTTAATTAATAGATTACTGTCTAATACTGCATGTATGTGCAAAACCTTAAGACGAGTTTCTTTTATGCTGCAGATATGTCGCTCCAGAATATGCTAGTACTGGTATGTTGAATGAGAGAAGTGATGTTTATAGTTTTGGTATTCTTCTTATGGAGATGATTTCTGGGAGGAACCCTGTGGACTATAGCCGCCCACCGGGAGAGGTTTCTCTTCATTTACTTGTATCTTACTGTGCTGCTATACAATGTTGCTTCTATTTTTTGAGTTGTACGTTTTTCTGGTTACTATTAACCACCAGGTAAACTTGGTGGAATGGCTCAAATCAATGGTCACTAATAGGAATGCAGAGGGTGTGCTTGATCCTAAAATGACTGAAAAACCGTCATCAAGGGCGTTGAAGCGTGCTCTACTAGTGGCTCTGCGTTGCGTCGATCCAAATGCTCAAAAGAGGCCAAAGATGGGGCAAGTGATACACATGCTTGAGGCTGACGATTTTCCCTTCCGGGATGTAAGTTTCTGTAATGTTCTTAATATATTTGTACCCTTCAAGAATTGGCCATGCACTGTGAGACCTCCCTTTCCATTTGTTATTTGTTACAACTTACAAGTGAGGAGCGTCCAACTTTTGTCAGAAGCTGAAGCTCGCTGAATGTTGTCTTCTGATGTTTCAGGACCGCAAAACAAGTCGAGATCATGGCCGCCCACACTTTGATATAAAAGATAGGTTTATGGAGAGGCGTATGTTGGATTCTGGTGATAGTAGTGGGTATGAGAGTAGTGTCCAAAATATGAGGTTACCTTGGAGAAAACAAGAACTGGAACAAGAGAAGAAACTGGATGATGAGCATCTTGTTTAAGGGGTAATTCAAATCCTTGGATCTTCCCTGATTCCACGTCTCTATTTAAGCTGCATTAACTATTAATGTATATCGATTTTGTTGTAGAGCTTACTGTACGTTGTTTTCCTTGCTTTGTATATACGGTCCATTTATGCAATTCACTTTGAAACCATTTCTTCACATCACAACTTGCTTTGGCCACTTTTCTATATGTATTGCTCTTTGATGGAGTAGTTTGAGACTTGAGTTAGCGCAGTATTTTTATATAATGTTTCCACGTCTTTCGAAAGCATTAATTTGATTTAGTCTAATTTGCACACAAGTTCCAAGTTTGAATTGTCTTAATCTGCCCGTGACAAATAATAAAAGAAATTGAATTGTCTTTATTAGGGATAGAATTCGGTAAGGTTTTCTCTTTGTCTGTAGTTTAGGTGAGGTGAATTACATGTATAAGTCAACAAAGGTCCTACAAATTCACATGATGCATAGCATAGATGTTGTTGTTTTCCATTGTGTTGGTGGAATGAGCTGAAGGGCACAGACAGGGTCCTACTTACCTTCAGCAAAAGGGCAATCAATGCCAAGTGCCATAGATTAAAGAAGCACTCAATGGAGCATTGTGGTAGTGGATGGAGCATGAACATCAATGACAGCTAGAGGTAACTAAATAACAAGCATGGATTCACTGGTCCCCTTATGTTTGTCTTTGTGTTTTTTAGTGCTCGTCTTCATGATCGTTGAAAAAAAGGGTCCTAGCAACATTTTTGTCTCTTTGGAATTCTTGTCCCTTTTTTTTTTTAATGTTCGTGTCCCTGGGCTGGGCAAGTTACTGCAGAAGTGCAGATTACTTAAAAAGTTAAATCTTGACAACATCTGTCTTTATATTTGTCTCTTTTGAGTTATCTCCGTGATTGGGGCCAGAGGAAAACATAAGCTTGTAGACCAAACTAAAGTTCAAAATCTCAGTGGTATGATTAAACAGAGGTTTATAATATTACCTGTACTAAAGCACTAGTACATGAATTTTTGTTTCAAGCTCTTGAAAAATAAATTCCCACTCCGCTTTGACCGAGCATTTCATGTTAATGGTACGTACATGTTGAGATTTGGATTGATGGTTTGATTTTATTGTGAATTTCTGCAATGGCCGCTTTGACCGAGCATTTCATCCTTATTGTAAATTTCTGCAATGGCTTGTACAATTTTGTTCCCAGTTTAACTATCAAACCCGTCTATTTCATGACAATTATACTGTTAATATCATAACTAAATAATTTAACTCCTTATAAAACTTTGGATATATATTTTGAACAACAATCATACTTTAAGTAATCGAACTAAATAAAACTAGACCTGCTTGTTAATAAATAAGCTGGAATTTAGTGGAATTGCAAACGAATCGAGTCAAACAGAATGCTAGATTATTTTTTTAATAAAAAATTTGTATTTCGGATCCAAAGCTATACACTCAACTTATACCTTCCACTCCCAAGTTTTTTTTTTCTGAAGGTTGTTTACTTTTGGCAAGTACCAGTGATGCAAAACTGGGAAGCTGGGAAATGTTTTTGGCACTGCTGCTCAAAACGCCCTCGCAAAACTGCCGACCGTGGTTGGTTTTATTGCCGTGGCTGCAATGTGACACCAGAACAATTAATCTTCTCTTGGAGCAGTTGTATGAATTTAACTTTGTATGCGAAAGTTAATGTATCCAAGCATCAAGTAAGATTGAAAGCATGGCAGGTGAAGCAGCCACTCATTGAGCTCTTTTTTCGCAGTTTGTACATGGATGAACTTCTGTCGCTGGAAGGCGGCTTTGGCTGCATGATCAAGTTGGCCGGCTAACATGGACTTCCTCATTTCCTGAGCTTTCTTCTGAGATGATTTCAGTTTCTTCATGATCTTCTCCATCGACGATGCTTTTTTCTTCTCCAATTTCATCTGGACCGCAATCGAATGGTGAACAAATACTACAATAATATCTCATATCAAAAAGGAAGACAGCCACTGTAAGATGCAATTGTGTATCATTGTACCAGAAATCAGCATGCACTCAGTAAAAACACATGCCAATGCACAAACGGTCCGGGTCGGACCGATGAACCGAAATTTTTCAAAAACTTTGGACCGTGGACCGGGGTATATATGGACCGGATTTTTGTGTGAAAAGTGGACGGGATCGGACCGAATCTCCTTAAATTTACGGTCCGGTCCCAATTTGTGCATCCCTACATGCCATGACATGAAGAATAATCACAGTATGTAAGGACTAAGATAGTAAGAGTTAACCTAGGTTCGACTCCCTCTAAACTCAATCAGGGGAATAATCAAAAAATCCCCGCAACCCGGTCTGCCGGTCACCTTACGGGGTGGTTGCACTTAAGGGATCATGGATACCGGCTGCCCGTTCCTTTAAAAAAAAAAGATAGTAAGAATTAAGATAATGGCGACATCAACAACTTTTGCCCAAAAGAATCGTAGTTGTAAAGGAAAGAGAGTGTTGTAGTTGCAAAGAATGGAACCTCTAATTTCTGAATGGCTGCCTCAGCCTTTGCCTTCTGCAGGTTTTCCCATGTAGTGATTTTGATTTCAAATATTGTAGATCTGCAATGAAGATTGTTATTCTGTTGTCGTTCAAGATGAGGTCCAGATGGTGTTCGAACTGTGTTACGAACACTTGACAAACAGTTACTGAAACAGAGAAGTCCAAGCACACACAATATAATACCCAGTTCGGCAACTGCCTACTCTGGGGGGCTTCCCACGCCCTAAAGGGTAGCAAATCTTTATTGAAAAGCTTAGAGCTACATGTGGTCTTACTCTTACACAACTCCCGTTAGTAATCGCCTAGCCTCTAACACTTCTTCTTCTTGATTTGCGATCTCAACTCCCCCTCGATCCCCTATGGGTAGGTCCGAGACTCCCTCCCGATCTAAGCTATGACCTCTCCCGAAGTCCAGAGTCTTCTCCCGAAGCTCAGACACTTTCTCCCGAAAGCGTGTGACAACAATTTGTGTGTGTAGAGGTTTGTTTGAGAATGAACAGTCTGATCAGCACACTGAACAGACTTCTTCAGCGACGTTGATTTTCCAGTGGGGAAAACTCAGCCGGCCGTCGCTCTTCTCTTCTCCAATCTCAAGATCACTTGCGTGTATTCTATTTCTTCAAAAGCGATGCTGATATGGACGCCCTAGCATTCTATTTATATGCATTGGCGGTTCCCAAATCAGTCCTAGATAAGCTGTCAAATATTTAGGAAATATTCCTAAATATTTGTTAGATATCTTTTTATCCAATCTTCAGCGTTTTCTTTCACGCCAAGGCAGGTCGTGATCTCTAACTGATATGTAGATATTTTATTTGAATATCTGATCGTCTATTTCTTCGCTGGCCGACTTCAATCGAACATATCTTTGATCTTTGGAAACTTTCAGTTTAGGAAACATCCTTGCGTCTGTTCCACGATGTACTTGAGTTCCAGTCTTCGGTTGAACACTTCTTGACCTCTGCTTGAACACTCTGAAGTTATTTTGCCAAGACCATGCCATACGTAGGAACATCAATCTCCCCCTTGGCATTTTTGGCAAAATCAAATCTACTCACCAGACTTCAGAGACTCGTACTGGTAAGATCGAGGAAACTAAGGTATCCTCAAAATTACAAAATTACTCCCCCTTTTTGCCACAAATCGGCAAGGGGTGTGCAAAAATAAGAGTTTAAAACAACACAAGTACGAAAGCAGCACTTCCAACCGTACGACATAATTTTGTTTTTTAAAATGTGGAAGTTAAATGCAAGGCAAAGTTTTTAGCATAACCTTTAGGTAGAGGAGTCTTCAACCATGACATCTTCCTCAACAGAATCATCATCTTCAGCGTCACTTGGATATCGCAGGACGCGCACCAGAATATTGCTCGTAGACATCCCGATTATGTCGACACCGGAACCAGTCGGAGGCCCCAGATGAAACTTAGGTCACCTTCCGCCCGTCGCCCGTCCACAAAGTTCATGGACACTCCACCACCGAAGCGAACAACCAGATTAGTATGCGCTGAGTCACCTGATCAACTCTCCTCTCCACATTCATCTCCGGTGGTTGCTGAACGGACGTCTTTCATTTGTCCTGATGTAAGGCAGACGGAGCGTTCGAGGGCAATCTTGCATGCAATGGCGGAAGAAGGACCGTCAAGACGCCTGAAGAAGTTGGATGCGATTAAGACACCACCTCTGCTGAAGACGACCAACCAAGTCCCCGTGCACATAGCCACTCCAAATCGGAAGAAGAAAAAGGATTGTCCTCCTGTTCCGGTTCGACATACGCCTACACGCAAAGCAAAGAAACTACCGACACAAGCCTTACCCGATTCAGAACCACCGGATGACGTTCAGTTGAAAAGGAAGACCACCACCACAAGTCATAACTCAATGCCTGAGAAGCAAAGAAAAACTACCACCACAAGTCATAACCCAAGGCCTGAGAAGCAAAGAAAAACTACCACCACTAGCACTCAACCTCCTCCTGCCCAAAATCCTCCAGAAGCTCAACTCAACAGCCCTCCTGCACCTACCAATTCAAGTCCAACGCGACGACCAAATCCCTTACTACCTCGTAGGTCCCCTAGGAGTTTAGCAAAGTCAGCTGGTCGACCTAATCCCCCTCCACCAGAACCCACAGCTCCAGAGTTTGCTCCACCCCCTGCTACCGTAATTCCAGTACTACCTTCTAACCCTCCTCGTCCACCCCCTACTACAATATCCCAACCTATGCCGGTGGTTGCTCCTGAACCCACAGCTCCAGAGTTTGAACCAATGCACTCGTTCGACAACAGTTCATCAGATGATGACGATGGTGCTGAAGACAATTTGGAAAATATTCCGAGCATTAGATGCAAGAGCGATGGTTGTGTGATAACAGGTAACAAGAGTGTTTGTTATTATGTGTTTATTATTGTATTTTTTATAATGAAATGTGTCTGTTATTGTTGATTATGTAGTTTGTTAAATACATAATGGATTTTTCAATGACAGGGGATGAAAGTGGGGATAAGAGGAAGGTACGTGGAGTCGTGAATGGTTCAACGGTGGCCAGCTATAAGCAGACGCATAATAAAGGGCAGCCGATCAAGGTAGAGTTTTAACCCAACGGGACCGGGCCTGCTGTGCAAGCTGTGGGAAGCCTAATTATACACGAGATTGGTAGTACTGTGAAGGACAAGGTTCCAATGAAAGCATCGTCATTCAAGAAACTTCAGGAACAGGATCGCCGTATTGTGTTTAATCATTTGAGAGTCAGTAGTTTCTATTTTATCTTTACATTTAATTCATTATTTGTCTGCAAAATTTTAACCATACATTTGTTCGTTGCAGCCAAACTTTGTTATTGAGAAAGAAGATGACCAGCTGTGGAAATACATTTTCAGAAAAGCCTGTGAGAGGTTTCGTGACTGGAAATCAAATTGCAAAACCTTCTACAAGGAGTATGAACCCGATGTAACTCCCAGGGAGTTTTTGGGTAGGCGTGATTAGTGGGAATGTCTTAAGAGCCACGTTGATGAACCAACAAAATCAGGTTAAGCATTCAATTTAATTGCAAGATGACATTTTATTTTTGTTCTTCATTTTTGCTGTTTATCATTTTTTATTAATGCATCACTTTATAAGTACTCTCTAACTTGTCTAAATTCTTTTATTACAGGAGCGGGGTAAGAAGATGTCAGACGTGCGTAATAATCCGAATAGAATGAACCATCGTGCTGGAAAATGTCCATTCCACATGAGGGCTGCCGCACTCGTTGCCAAAGGAGATAAGGCACACTTTATAGCCACGTACTCCCAAGTTTACTCGGGTGATCCCAAGGGTGCTGCCCTTGCAGTAAGTTTCTTTAGAATCATTTTTATGTACTTCAAAGTTATATATGTTGATGTTGACTTGGTTGTATCTGTCGATTCTTATTATCCCACATGTTATCCCATATATGTTCTTTTTATCATGTATGTTACGCATAATGGTTGGGGTATGATGTGTTGTTGTTCATGTGAAACAAGTTCTTGTGTTATCTGCATTGTTATCTAACACGTCCTTATCCTCTTGTTCTTGTGCAAATTTTATCTGCCATGTTTTATCTTGGTGAAACATGTGCTCTTGTTATGTGTCATGTTCATGTTAACAATTATTTGGGTCATGTACATGTTTTGTGTCATGTAATTCATGTCAACTTTATTTGTTAAAGATTCATGTTCTCTGTTATTCTCTGCTGTCTTGGCAGACTTTGCTGTGTGCTTTGTGATTTTTTTTTACAATTTACAATGTTTACATTTGTAGGAAAAAATGCAAGCAATGGTTCGTCAAGCGTTGGCAGATCAGAATGGTGATGAATATGAGCACAGTATACTCGATGATCATGAACCCCTTCCTGTTGCTATTCAGATTGACATCATAAGCCAAGTGGTTGGGCAGACGCGTGGAACATATGTATACGGGACTGGTAAAGCCTTCAAGAGACCACCTCTTCCTAGAGGAGGTGCAAGAAATTCCCATCTGAAAGAGCAACTGGAAAAGCAAAAAGATGAATTTCAGGAGATGAAGGCTGCATTTGAAGAAAGGATACGTGTGCTCGAGAACTTGGTGGTGCGTGGTGATTCAGCAAATTTGGCAAGCCAGAATGCTTCGGAAGGTGCCACTAGTTATGGACCTGATGCTAGAAACTAAGTTGTTGATTATTATTTTGCCAAACTGTTGTGCTTTTGTTTTGGTGCACATCTTGCTGTGCTTTGCTCAGATTCTGGTTTGCTACTGCAAACATTGTTGTTTGCTGGTTGGATGCTATTTTATGTGTAATCAAAACTATTTGGTGTTTGGTATCAGGATCTAAACTTCTGTATGCTATTTTAAACCATAATATTTTCTGCCATATATGCGGCGTATACAGTTTTTTGCCACAATTATATGTTAAATATTAGTCGCCAAATCTCTTTTATACGAACGTGATATATTCAAAATGAATCGCGAAATCCCTTTAATACGATATCTAAATGTTCACATAAGGTCGCGTAAAACGATTTATACGACATACATACGTTTAGTAAAGGTCGCGTAAAGCTATTTATACGGCATCTATATGCTTAATATATGTCGCGAAGGACAGTTTATACGACATATGTACGTTCACAATTAGTCGCAAAACAAAGTTTATACGAAGTGTATTTATTCATTGTTTGTCGCGAAATCACGTTTATACGACAATATTATGTTTAATAGTTGTCGTCAACGCTCTTTTACACCACTGGAGACTGTATATACGCTCATTAGGAGTGGACATCAGCTCCCTGAATACGGGACAAAATAAAACATTTGCCGCATAAACATTTAACATATCGCGACTATCGCTAAGTCGGTTGTCGCGTAAACATCTCGCTACTCCGATTTCGCGACGTACTTATTTTACGCGACACGCTGAATGTTGACCAGTACGGTAACTGATAGAAAATACTTTTGTGTATCCAACAAAGTTTCTCGGTATTTCCTCGAGCCTTGAATATGGGATGTAAGCTAACTGTAGGGAAGTCGTGATTGAGAATCTCATCCAAAATCTCGTGCCCCGACAAAGAAGGTGGTCTATCCCTCAATTCAACTTGACCATTAAACTTGTCCGATGCTTTCCTCCATGCATGATCTTTGGAAAGCCATCTACAGTGACCCTGGTATGCCATTCTTCCCGTTAAATATGTAGCATCAATCCCATCCAAACATAGCGGACACGCTTTATACCCTTTTGTTTTTAGGCCTCCCAACATCCCTAGGCCCGGAAAGTCACTAATCGTTGATATTACTGCGACTTTCATATTGAATGATGACCTAGAAAAATGATCAAATGTTGCCACTCCTGTATTCCATAACATTGTTAACTCATCGATAAGTGGTCTCATGAAAACATTCAAACACTTTCCTGGAGACTTGGGACCAGAAATCAACATAGCAAGTATGTTGAATTCTTTCTTCATGCACATCCATGCGGCAAGTTATACGGCATCACGATAATAGGCCAAGTACTATGTGAAAGACCCGATACACCAAAAGGATTGAATCCATCAGTGGATAAACCAAGACGCACATTACGAATCTCATGTGCAAATTCTGGAAACTCCTTGTTAAAATTTTCCCACGCTTCTCCGTATATTGGATGTATAAGATCATTGTCTCCCTCTTTCCCACGTTTTTCTGCATGCCACCTCATTTCCTCGGCTATGTAAGGTGACATGTAAAGGCGCTGTAATCTGGGAGTAATTGGAAAGTAGCGGGCAATCTTGTTTGGAACCTTACTTCCACATTCACTATTTGCATATCGTGGCTCGTTGCATATAGGACAATGCTCTAGATCAGCGTGTTGTTGGTAGTACAATACACAGCCATACTCGCAAGCATGTATAGTTTGATAGTCCAAACCCAGATTCTTCATAATTTTCTTAACTTCTCTATAAGATCCGGGACAATTATTTTCAGGAGGAATCGCATCCTTAATGCCCTCCAAATATTTAGTGAAACTTTTATCCGACCATCGACACTCTACTTTTGTCTGCATTCCCTTCAAAATAAGCTCCAACACTGTTTGCCTACTACCAATATACAAAGGTCGCTGGGCTTCGGCTAAAAGCGTACTATACTTCTCGTGGGCAACATTACCAAAAGAATCATCTTGGACATCATTCATCATGTCATATTCAGATGGCCCATAACTATTTGGAAAATGAAAGGAATCATGTAACATATCCATAGTCCAGTTCATGTTATGCAACCGGCCACCACTCGGATGGGAACTTGTTCCACCGTGACTCTGCAAATTGTATTGTTCATGTTCGCCATGCAAATACCATGTGGTGTACTCCGACATCATACCGTTTAGAATCAAATGTCTACGCATTTCGGCCAATGTAATCCCCCCTTTGTGCAATCTACAGTTTCTACATGGACATGGATATGTGAACTCCGCCATATTTTGTTTCACGAATTCGACAAATATATCAATCCCCTCATAGTAAAGTGGCTCGCATCTTGACAATTTAAGCCAACTTTTGTCCATTGTTATACCTGTACAACAACATACACAACAAAAGGAAAATAATAATCATTTGAAGCCCCTGTTTCAATTAAGTAGCAAATTTGTGAGCAAACCAACAAAAGGTCTCTCTTTTACTTTACCTAGATGTTTTTTGTTGCAAGAAACTGGGGTGTGTTGACTGCAGGGTGAGGAAATTAAAGGGAACTACCAGGGGTTTCTTCTGAAAATGCACAAACAAAGGAATGAATGAAAGATCTGAAGTAATTGTTGAAAATGCCCAAACAAATCAACATACATATAGGAGCAGATGGGCAGCAGATTCTTGGCCTTCGTTTTATGGAGATTGGCAGCAGATTCATGGCTCTGGGTTGTAGAGGAGCAGATAGGAGCAGAGCTTGTGTCGAGAAAATGAGACACAGAGGAGAAAGAAAACACAAATGTCCAAATATCCAACACTTACGCAACAAGTCCGTACTAAGCTCGTTGCATAGGTTAAAAGTAGCTCAACTACCAATATCAATGCTGTCCGAGGTTCATAAGTCTGTACGAGGTTCATAAAAGTCTGTCCTTTTAAAATAAATGTGACACTTACGCAACATACAATTTCCTTTAAACAACGGGTGTTGCATATGTTATTCAACGCAACACAGGAATTCTTGTTGCTTTTGAATGCATTGCATAAATAATCTTACGCAACGCTAGATCACATGTCACATTATTGCATGTTGCATTGGTGTTCTTATGCAACATACGATAATATGCTGCTTTAGTTATTGTTGCGTAAGTAACTTAAGCAACGTCAGATGGGATGCTGCTTAATTCCATGTTGCCTTGGTGTTCTTACGCAACAAGAGCCACGACAAAGGCTTTGCGTATGTGGCATTAGGTGTCTTACGCAACGGATACCATAAGCAATAGTCTGGGGGTGTTGCAATATAGATTATGCAACGCGGCTTTTGCAACAGCGTGCCACGTCTTGTTGCATATGGGGCAAAATGGTGTAGTGACTTATTTTACGCGACACGCTGAAAGTCACATAAAGTATATGCGACCAATTTAGCTGTTTACGCGACGTGAAAAAAATGTGTCATAAGATGTAAATTGGCGTAGTGTATACATGGAGTAATATGCACTTCCAGGTGGCCCAAGAGGACCACTTTTCACTCTGGGCTTCCTATGAAGTTGATGCTGGTGAACTGGTTGCGGATAAGAACTATCTCCAGACGCTAGACTAAAAATCCAACTCTCAGCATCTTCCCACTTAGAAGGCAATGCCTTTACATTATTGAGCGGCAACAAAGCAGGTCCAACCCGGTTACCCTTGTGAGTTAGCACTTAGCAGCATTCGTTCTGAATTCCAACCTTTCTGCATACCGACACTTGAGCGCTGGTAGGTTGGGGTACCAGGACTATAAACTGCGCTGGATAAGAGTTCTTTTTCAAAGTCTCCAATCTGGGTGAACTGGTTTCAACTTTTACATATACTTGGTGTCTGGGACTCCACTTCTTCCTATGTACATTGCCTTTAGATCTCCCATCCTAGCAATCTAGAAAAAAAGTAGTCAACGCTCAACATCCATTTGTAATTAAAATGACAGTTCCCGGGTACCTTTAAGAGCTAACGAGGACGAGACCGGTGTTGAATCTGTAGATAAATCTTCTTCAACATCCGAATGGCTGTCTTGCTTTTGAACTACTGCGTAGAATTGAACCCCAAAAAAAGAAGAAAAGATGTGCACATAAACGTCTTTTCATGGCTTGTTCAGTACTCATATTCAAAGTTTGATCTGTAACTGTAACAAGTAGTATAGTATCCCACCTTTATCTGCACGGTGTGTTGTATCAGTGAAGCCACTAGGCTTGTGCACTAAATCCTTGTCTGGATCAAACTCTCGCCTCCTGAACTATGTCCTGCCAAATGCTTTGCGCCATACCAAAAAAAGAAGTCACTAGTGACACGAAAACACACAAATAAAAAATATTCAAAAAAATCAAAAATCTCTCCCCATCCTTAGAGCATCTGCAGTGGTGCGATCTCGGGGAGAATTTGGGGTCGTCCTCAAGCGACATCCTCGTGCAGTGAGGCGACCTTGGGGAGATAATAAGCTGGGCGAGGAATTCTGGAAGAGGTCGTCCTCCCAGAAATGCTCGACGAGATCGTCTGAGCGGACGATCTCCGCGAGTGAGTCTCGCGCGTGTGTCGCGTGATATGTAATCCAATTGAACGAAATCGATTAAATTGAACATTCAAAACTAACTTTTTTTTTGATTCATAAGTGGATTTTCACCACCAAAAATAAAGGGTTCAGATACACTGAGGCCCATAGGACCAAACACTAAAGACACACTAAGGTCCATTGGACCAAAACCACTAAAAGATACTGCAAAGGACTCTCTCGCTAACAACTCTAGCCCAACCCTCTGTAAAAGCTCAAAAGAGCTCTTTCGAGCACTAGGGGCACTTGACTCTAGGGGCACACCCCTCTTTGAAAGCTCAATAGAACTCTCTCGCTTGCACACCCGAGGCGCTTGACTCTAAGGCTCTCCTCTCTCGCCCCTCTTTAAAAAGATACTTGTGCTCCTCCAGTGATTATAACCTCCCTCCCTTCCCACTTCACCATTCCCCAATTTCTCTCTGAGATTGGATAATAGAATCTGTATAGCTTCCTCGCCCGGTACTCTAGTTTTGACCCCAACCAGTCTGGTGAACTTGAGGATATCCTCAACTTCCTTCCTCTGACTCGTATTCAACGCAACTACATCTGGCTTTGGAGCTACCTTCACTGGAATGGGTATAGGGGAAGCCACCTCAGTCTCATCTGGCGCCTCAATACAACTTCTTTTTAAACTTTCTAGGCTCTTCTTCTTATTTCTTCTCTTTTGTATAATTTCCTTCACCACCTTGGATTTTTCACCTTCTACTCTTCTATCGTCCCGATGCTCTTGATTTTCCTCACCAATTCGAGAATTAATTTTGCGGGCATCGCTGCTATTCAAAGCCTTAGCGGAAACTCGACCTATGGCCATCACTTCCTCCTCTTGCACCGGCGACACTAACTGCACTGCATAAGAAGGACATCTATGCTTATTTGATGAAGAAACCGTGCCTAGGGCAGGGTACCTTTCCCTGCTGGAAACTTGCAATGAAGAAGAATCGACACGCCTTGCAGCTTTTCGACAAGAAACTCGAACCCAACCGTCGTTCTCCGTCGGAATATAAACTAACTTGCCATGCTTTTCGACATCAATGGAAGCATAAAAAACGATCGGAACAAACAATCGATCGATTTGAGAAGATGATGAACAGTACCCGACCTTCTGCGCGTTCGGAAGCTACATTAGGTCGCGTTCGACCTTGACATTAGACACTAATGTCTACAGCGGGCGCGGCGAAGGCATAATGTTTCCACCGAACGCGTTGGGGAAGTTTCGCGCTATCGCAGTAAACATTATTACCGCGTTCGCTTCAAACATTAAGAATAATGTCTGAAGAGAACGCGACAGTTAACGCTAAAGCCGGACGCGATTTGCACTGATCTTTCTTGAGTTGCTGGTGTCTGATTTCTGTCCATAATATCTTATTTTGAGCAGAACGACGTGACGGTCAGAAATCACCAGCTTCGCTCGTGATGTATGCCCTTTTTTGCGCATCCGGAGTCGTTTCCTATTTTATTTTGAATTTTTAATGTTTTTAGAAATTTTCTGTTTTTAGTCATTTTCGTATTAGGGTTTCGTTTTATTTTCCTATTTAAGTAAACTCATGTAATCTTCATTAGCAGCTTTTTGAATAAAAAAAACTAGGGTTTTCCTTAATCTCGGCGTTTGCTCTGCATTACATTATGTTTTGTATTTTGCATTATTGTAATTTCAATTCCTTTTAAATTGATGTCATGAAAAACCAATTCAAATCTTAATTAATAATTCACATAAAGAACAAATCAGATTTCAAAAAAATTCAAAAATAATAATTTTTTATTCAGGAATAGTAATAGGAAGATCTCCTCAGGATTGCATTGCTGCACAGAATATACAGAAATGCTGTTACTGTTCACTGATAGTAATAGAAAGATCTCCATGAGGAAGTTCTCAAGGAGATAATAAGCTCCAACGGGTGCGGGTGCCCTTAGAAGCATCATTCTTTGTTGTCAGGTGCCGGTTGGAACGACCTTCTCTCTTAGGGCATATGCACCGGTGCAATCTCCGCGAGGATTTGAGGTCGTCCTCGGACGACATTCTTGTGCAGCGAGGCAACCTTGGGGAGATCGCGACCTGGGCGAGAATTTCTGGACGAGATCGTCCTCCCAGAAATTCTCCGCGAGATCGGCTGGGAGATCGTCCTCCGCGAGTAAACCTCGCGCGTGACTCGCGTGAAATTAAAAACCCATTGTACAAAATCGATTAAATTGAAGACTCAAAACTCATTTGCGAAGCTTTTCGACATCAATGGAACATTTAAAAACCGGTCGATCGAACAATCGGCAGATTTGAGAAGCTGATGAACAGTAACGAGTTCGTCCGCGTTCGGCTGAGACATTAGGTCGCGTTCGATCTAGACATTAGACACTAATGTCTACAGAGGACGCGGCAAGGGCTTAATGTCTGAAGCGAACGCGTTGGGGAAGTTTCGCGCTATCGCAGTAAACATTATTACCGCGTTCGCTTCAGACATTATTCTTAATGTCTAAAGAGAACGCGGCGATTAACGTCAAAGCCGGACGCGGCGGTTACTGAACTTTAATAAAAAAGGACCAACGGTCTGATTCTCACCAACGGTAACACCAACGGCAACATTTCATCAACGGAAAAATTTGATGCAAAATTCCCTATAAATAACATCCTCCATTCCAACAACAATCACACCAAAAATTCTTACAACAATCTTTCTTTCTCATTAATCTCTCAACATGTATGCCCATTGGTGTATGTCCGAAGATGTGCAACTTTGCATTTCTTATTGTCGTCAATCGCTTGATCCAATTACAGGCGCCAAACAAAAAATCGATAAGTTGTGGGAAAAAGTTGACACCGATTTCCATTCAAATTGGGTAAGGGGAGAGGATGAAATAATGACGACCGATTTTCGTTCTAAAACTGCTCTTCAATCACGTTTCGCTAAGCTCAAGCCAAATTTGGTTTATTGGGGCTCTTGTATTGCGTACGCTAGAAGAAATCAGGAATCGGGATGCAATTTGCAAGATGAGGTAAATTATTCGCGTAAAATGTAATTTTTACTTTACAATATATTGATTATGATTTTAAATTTTGAATATTTAATTGATAGATAAGGAAAGCACAAGTACGCTATGTGGGCAAAAATAAGAAAACATTCATACATTTTGATTGTTGGGAACAAGTACAAAATCATCCAACATTTGCAACTAATGAAGCAAGTACCCCCCCCCCCCATCTTACACACATCAAGCAAGTCCGGTGGTCGAGGAAGTGCATACACTTGACGTACCTCCAACTCCGTCCTTTGACATACCTCCAACTCCGTCCTGGGACGTACCTCCAACTCCGGAATTTTCTACACCCGAAAGCAATCCTGGAAGTTCCACGAGTCCGATTAGGCCGCCTGGAGTGAAAGCGGCCAAGGAAGCTAGAAGAAAAGGTAAGAAAGTAGCAAATCCTATGACATCTGAGGCTTTGATGACCATTGAAGAAAATCAAACGAAATTTTTCGAGTTGAACAAAAGGGAAATGGAGGATGACCGCAAATTCAAAGAAAAAGCTTTTAAACTTGCAAAAATGGAGGAAGAAACGAAGATCATGCAAATGAATACAGATGTGATGACTCCAAAGTCCAAAAAATATTTTTCAAAGAGGAAGGATGCCATCCTTCGAGAGTACGAGAAAGATGAACCTACCAATGACCAAGATGCTTCTGGAAATTATTCAGACTGTTACCGTCCGAGCTTTTAGTTCATGTATTTTTCAATTCCTTTTACGATGTTATTTCCATTCAGTTATGTATTTTGCATTATTGTAATTTCAATTCCTGTTAAATTGATGTTATGAAAAACCAATTGAAATCTTGATCAATAATTCACATAAAAGAACAAATCGGAGGGAAAAAAAATTCAAAATTAATAATTTTTTATTCATGAATAGTAATAGGAAGATCTCCGCAAGATTGCATTGCTGCACAGAATATGCAGAAATGCTGTTACTGTTCACTGAATAGTAATTGAGGAAGTTCTCATGGAGATAATAAGCTCCAACGGGTGCATATGTCCTTACGTTTTCTTTTACAGTAAACCTAAAGTGAGTGATTCTGCTTCGTTCGATTCTTCTGAATCAGAACGTTTTAGTTTTCCATCGAGACCTTCTCAGGAGTCTCTTGTCGTCATCCTTTTCTGATTATTCGTCGGATCTATTGGTTGCTGCTGTTGACGTCCATGACGATGCTTATTTGGAACTGCAGAGGGTTAGGGACGCCCTTTGCAATTCGAGCTTTAAGGGACGTTATACAATCGTCTCGTCCTTTGATTGTGGCGTTGATTGAAAAGAAGGTGAATAAAAGTAAGGCTGAAACCATTCGAGTTAAGACTGGTTTCCAGCATTGCTTCTGTGTTCCTGCGAAGGGCAAATCTGGGGGTTTAATGGTACTGTGGAATTCGGACATTGAGGTCAGTTTAAAAAGTTTTTCTTTCTTTCATATTGATTTCACTGTAACCTCCGTTGGAACATTTCGAGCTACTCTTTTTTATGGCTGTCCGCGGACCAATTTAAGATCCAAGAGCTGGGAACTTCTAAGACGCCTTAAATCTATGTCTAATCTAC
The DNA here is from genome assembly GCA_033675395.1 of Rhodiola chrysanthemifolia. NCBI lineage: Eukaryota > Viridiplantae > Streptophyta > Magnoliopsida > Saxifragales > Crassulaceae > Rhodiola > Rhodiola chrysanthemifolia. Next base: position 40,898,646 of record CM066204.1, read on the forward strand.
CTTGGTGTGTCTTCGGGGATTTCAATGAAATTTTACAATACTCGGAGACGACGAGCCGGATTGCACATAGAAGATGCTCAATGGCACAGTTTCAGGAAACCTTAAGCTCTTGCGACCTTTTTGATATGGGTTTCAGGGGTCATAAGTTCACTTTCTCCAATCGCAGACAAGGTAAAAATGAGGTGAAATGCCGTCTTGATAGAGTCTTAGCAAACAGTGCTTGGCAGACTCTGTTCCCTAATTTTACAGTTCAGCATCTTGTTGCTCATCATTCTGATCATAGCCCAATGTTGCTTAAGTGGGTTCCTGATCTTAAAGGAGGAGATAAGTTATTTAGGTTTGAGTCAATGTGGATGCAAGATCCAAATTTAAAGAAGATCATAACTGACGGCTGGTCTGAGTCTCAGGGAATTTTAATGGACAAATTGGATGATTTGAGAGTTAAGACTTAGTGTCTGGAACAGAAAGAAATTTGGCAATGTCAACCAGCAGATAAGGAAGCTTAAAGTCCAGTTAGAAAAAGTCAGAGCCCTTCCTAGAACAATTGAAAATGTTGATGAGGAAACTCGGGTCATTCGTCAAATCGACGAGTGGCTGATTCGAGAGGAACAGATGTGGCTTCAACGCTCTAGAGTGATGTGGCTGAGCGATGGGGATAACAACACTAGTTTTTTTCATCTGAAGGCTAACTCTAGACATAAAGCTAACAGAATCCCACATTTGTTTACTAGTGAAGGTATGCTCACTGATAACCCAGTTGATATCCAAAATATTGCTGGCGAGACATTCTTTACATTCGGGTTGGCAATGGACAAACCTCGATAGTTGCCCTAATGTACCATTTCTATCTGGTTTGTTGTAAGTCCTCTTGGTAGTTTATAACTGCGTTTGCAGTATCAAAAAAAAAAAGGTGCCGGTTGGAACAATCAAACATTTATACGCCCCTCATCCCTACACCGATGCTCAAATCTAGGGTTTCACCAAACCAATAATACTAACATTTCTTTCAGCTCTTAAAAATCTTAAGCAACGATCAACCTCCAGTAATCACTTTCCTTAACATGAAAAACATATCACACTAGTAAAAGTTCACATCAATTTGTCTAAATCCATCAGTTGACAAATATCTAAAATACTCACGCTCACACGCCACCAGCACAATCAGTAGATAAACCGAGAACGACGAAGAGGTACCTGACAAGAATCGGAATCGCGATCGTGTAAATCGGAAGCGAAGGAAGAGCGATTGGCGCTGGCTGAAGCGGAAGAAGATGAAGAGACGACACTGGTGTTGGAACGGAGCACGTTGATGACGGAAACAGGACTCGAATCGATGGTCCTCGATTTTCGAAACCCTAGCTTCGGCCGCATTGCTCTGAATCTAAATCGCAGTCGGGCGGAGATTCGTGTGAACAGAACAGAGCTGAGCAGAGCGAAGCCACAAAGGAGGGCTGAATAAATATTTTAATTTCCATTTTTGATTAAATTTTTAGCGGGTAAGTTTTTCATAATGTCAACGAAAAAGGTTTTTTTTATACTGCAAAATGATAAAGAGGGAGTATGAACTCCCGCCCAGATAAATTACGGTCCGAATTGTTGAAAATAACAATTAAAGGACAATTTCAAAATTTTTTAATTGACATGTAATTATTAACAATGGAATATCACTCCGTCAATTAACTCAGTGAACTTGTGAGAAAATAAAACTACTAAAGGGAGTGATATGCCGTTGTTAATCGTTACATGTCAATTAATTTTTTTTGAAATTGCTCCTTAATTGTCATTTTCAATAGTTCGGATCGTGATTTAATTTCAAATTTTTATAATTGACATGTAACTATTAACGATGGAATATCACTCCGTCAATTAAGACGGTGAACTTGTGAGAAAATAAAACTACTAAAGGGAGTGATATTCCGTTGTTAATCGTTACATGTCAATTAAATATTTTGAAATTACCCCTTAATTGTCATTTTCAATAGTTCGGATCGTGATTTGTCAATGAGTGGTAGTTCATACCACATCTTTGTCATTTTCCCTTTTTTAAGGACCAATAATTATTACAAAAAGTTTAAAATAAAATAAACAGGTATAACCATTGACCAATGACAAAAAAATTGAAAACGATTATTATTATTTTCACATAAAGAAGAAACAGAATGATGCTTCGACTTCGAGTATCAATTATTCATGTTATATTTTTTCTTTGTGATCACATTTAAATTAGAGGTGTTTTGATCATATGATCTTATTGGCATTAAAAAAAAGAATGATATGTTATTTTTTTAAGCAATAATAAACACTTATGATCTGTACATATCTGATATCTCACCACTAAAAGAAAGATATATAATTTAGTATATCGATAAAAAAAAGATTCGGTGCAAATGACATATTTTTGTAAAAAATATAAATTAATAACCGTCATTCATTTGGTCATTTAGATTGATGAAATTAAATGTGTATTAAATCTCGTTTATGGATAATTTCTCGGCGACAATATAAAATACTTTTGACGAATTATGTCGTACTTTTGATTTCTCGATGACCAATTATACCCAGTTTTGACGAACTTTATATTTTTACACCAAAAATATATTTTGCCCCAATTCCTTCCTTAATTGATAAACTCTAAAATTTGAAATGCTTAATATTGTTTGTAGAAAAAGATAAGAAAAATGGGTTGGCATGACGGAGAGAGTGATGTGCACGACCAGACTTGACTTGAATATTATAGTTTATGTGTAATTCGATTAGATCAATCTTTCATTTTAAGCAATAGTTTTGGTAAGATAGGGAAGAATCACGAAAGTTAATACATTGCTAGGGTTTGAATTTTGGATTGAAAAACAAATTGATATGAGATATGGATCTCGATTCATAGGAAAAAAGAAGAAGTAAATGGTGCTAATATGTACTGAATCTACATCGATATATAAGGGAACCCATCAAACAAATTTCTTTCCTTAATTTTACGTTCCGTTCACCTAGCTTGACTTATAATTCTCTCTCAAAAACAAAGCTTCGACTTATAATTGAGTTTAAAGGGTGGAGTTATTTGATCGGTATGGTTTGAATTCAGAGTTACATAATTTGATAATAATAAGTTGCTAAGAATTAACATATTGATAGTTAGTAAGTTCTGTGTGTAGAACTTGACAACTAAGCCGCAGTAGCACAATTGGTAAAATCTTTGTATGGTTTGGTTTCAAGAAAGAAAGAATTCCGGGTGCGAATCCCGGCTGCCGCACTTTTTTTTATAGAGATTAACAACATACAAAATTATTTTATTTTTTGGTCGAACAACATACAAAATTATTAACGATTAATATTAATACGGTCGTCCTCTCTCACTTTTCTGAAACTAAACTACATTTAACATCATCTATGAGGAAAAGAAAAGACAAGTGTTAAATCTGAAAATGAACATGGCTAATGTGTCTTAAGATCTGTCCAACTGACTTTAAATTTATATTTTATAAATTAAATTCAGCTATGTTAAACTAAATTAAATCAAGTTAAATTAAATTAAACTAAACTAAATTGTATTTGATTTAAGTTATAATGATGTAAATTGAAGAAAAAAAATGATGCTTTGAGTATCAATTATTCATGTTATATATTTTCACTACAAATTTTGGCTCATTTTGTCGATAACATTTGTGCGATGACAATGCTTTATCGCACAGCCATGCGTTAAGATTGCCATAACTTCTACGATAACAAAATTTTTGATTTTTATATACGGTAAAAATACCATTGCTATGCGATAACAAGGATGCGATAACATCAAGGCGTATAGCATAGTTATCGTACAATTATCGCATAATTCCAATTTAACTTAAAAGTTTTCTTTTTCTTCCCATTTCACCCGACGAGACTGAAACCCTTACAAAGCGAAGTCGCTCGTCTCGCCCGCCGCTTCGGCATCTCGCAGCTGCTTTCAAAGCCACTTCCTGCCGCCATCTCAACGCCTCGTGCCGCTTCTCCTTCCGTTGGCTTCCAGGTATGTTTCTACGGTCAAATTTTATAAAATTGTAGATTTAGGGTTATGCCGATTTGGAAAACGATTTGGGTTCAAATTCGAAAGTTATTGTGTTGGCGATTTTGGAGGAGGAGGGTTTGATTGACGTGGATGAGTTGAGTGAGAGGATGAGGTTTGGTGAGTTAGGGTATGAGTATGGCGAATCAGGTAAATTCGGCACTTCGATTCCATGGAACATGAGATCTAGGGATCGTAATTCATTTTCTGTTTTTGTCCTTTTCAATTTAGGGTTTACGAACGGCGACACAAAGAAGTTGTTCTATGTGTGGCTAGTATGAGTGTGTTGTCAAATGAAATCTCCCATATGATGATATTGTTATGTTTCCTTGCTAAAGTCCCTGTTTTATGCAACGTGTGAGGGTTTTCACGGCACAAAGAAGTTGAGTTTCTTTTATTCTTTTAAGTGGTTTCTTTTACATTACAAACTGTTTGATAAGGTAGTTTGGTTTTAAATACTTCCATTTGACTACAAGTTCCTTTGTCAGGCAAAAGGATTTTCTTTGAAAAGTGCCGGAAGAAGCTGAACGATGACTGGTACAATCTCCGGCAAGCGAGGAGTGCAGAGGGGCTGAGATTTTTGAAGCGGCACGAAGTACACGAAGGTTTGATCTGGTACATCAAAAATTCAGATGCGATAGATAATATTTCTGAGCGCAACAAAGTAAATTCAAAAGAGATAGAAGCTCGAATATAGGGGAGGACCAAAAGATACAGATGTTCATTACACTGAAATGGCGAGTTCGCTGGCTTATTATTTTTTGTTCTTCAGTTTCCAGTTTAGTTAACTAACGTATTCATGTTTTCTGCACGATTTTTACAGGACGCTGCTCTAGGAAGGCATGTATACTACCACGACATGTGGGAAAGGCTGAAAAAAAAACCAGATGGAACATTTCCGTGCGAGGAAGCAGCAGAAAAAGCGGTAACTGATTTGTTTTGTTATAATCAATGTTTTCTACCTGGTTAATATGATTAATGCCATCGTGATTTGCATAATGAATTAGATGAAGTCTCGTAAATGATTTGTCCTTTGAATTATATGCCCTGTTTTGTCTGGTAAATGATTTGTAGTTCATTGTATGATTAAATGCCTATTGTGCTTTGAACTCAATTTGTGTTCCCCCTAATTGATGCGCTGTTTATTGTTGTGCATAAAACTTACTTTTCTTTTACCTGATCTTATTGGAAGTTCTCATTACCTTGAATTATTCGTTGCCAACGATGAATGAGAGAAACATTAGTTAAGGAATGTTCCGCATCTGTTTCTTTGTTTACCGGATGTTTGTGAATGTTTTATATTACTTGTGTCCAATCTTATGAATGTTGTATATTGGTAGTCCATAGTACTTGTAATCATTTGTTCGCAACTACGAATGTTGTAAATTGCAAGTTGACAGTAGCTATTTGTTTTTTGGCAGCGCCAACTAAAGGAAGCGCTCGACGCTCTTCGAACGGACTATGATGGTCATCCAGTACCCCAAGCTGTGGATATTCGAGGTTGGATCGAGAGTACTTGGGATGAACAAGAGGACCAGGCTTCCAAGAGTGATTGGTGGAGGGCTCGCAGTCCTCTCAGTTGGATGATGCAGTTCAGCAGTTGACGCAACTCCAGCAGCAGCATATCATTATTAAGTTGACGCAGACTCTCAGAAGCGCTACCAGTTCGCAGCCCCAGCCCCATCCCCGGGAAGAAGATGGCGACATACATTCTACTGATTACGGTTGTTATTGTGTCTTTTGGAATTTGTGATACACTTTAGAAAACTTGTTCACATCTTGCTAAATGCTAACTAGTGTCACAAAAATGTATGGATTGTAATCTGTGAAACAACTTTCTTGAAATGTGATTTCTGTTTGTTTGCTCCTAATTCTAGGATTTATATAATTTAAGCTAATTAATTAATTATCAGCATATCCATATAAACCAATTCTAAAATTAAATATTTATTCTTACAATATCGCAATGTTATCGTACTGAAAACGCAATGTTATCGTACTGAAAACGCACACGTGTACGATAAATTTGCGTTCACATTGCGTGAATATAATTCTGTTGTCGTTATGTTGGCGTAAAGTAGCCGTACTGTTTGCGATGACGAGCCTCAGGTTCTCGCATAAATGTCTTACGGCAAGGAAAATTACGGCAACATGTGTAATTAACGCAATGTTATCGCATACAACAACTTTGCGACAACATTTCGACAGTTTTTTGTTGTCGCCAATCTAAGCCAAAATTTGTAGTGTTTCTTCGTGATTACATTTAAAATAGAGGTGTTTTGATATTATTGGCAATAAAATCTGAATGATATATTAATTTTTCAAGCAATAATAAACACTTATGATCTGTACATATGTCACCACTAAAAAAAAGAGCGATGATCATATGAGAAGTAATAATTTTGATGAGAAATAAAAAATAATCACAACCATTCGATATATGATCTAACGGTTCTTATTTTTTGAATTTTTTAAAATACGAATATCCATATTATATATTCATATGGGTACTGTTGTCATTTAAATTTGTTGGTGTAACTACTGAACCCTAAAGAGGCGTCGTCATCGACTTTGGGAATCTGTTGATGTGGATCATCTCGACTGTTTGACTCTGAGAGATATCCGCGACGGAATTTTTTTCCTTTTGCAGGGCACTTTCTTCTCAGTTTGGTGAGATTGGTGAAGAGAATCCAGGCTTACAAATTACCAGTCCAAGCTGCTGTTTCGATCAATCAGAATCCCGTGATAAGGTGTCTCGGCGATGGCAGGATCGATTTGGATGTAGCAACCATGGCTGAAATGGACAGGGGAGTAAAGAAGCTCATGGCAGGCAGACTCTACTTGAAAGCATATTTAGCCAAGTCGAAAGCATTAGCTTCCGAGATGGATCAAACATGGCTTAGGCTAGACGAGTTGAGCCAGAGGCTATCATCATTACTGAGAAACGCGTTCATCTGAACACCAATCGACTGCCAGCGATTGCACGAGATTGATCGGAAACGAGAATTGGAAGTGGGAGAAAGCTTATGGCTTTTTATTTCTGCGAAAATGTTTTTCTTACAGGACTCGAGCACAAGGAATGAAAGGTATAGCCGATCGAGAGCGACGCTATTTTGTCCCACACGCACAACTTTCACGCTGAGACCAAAACGACAACGACTCGATCAACTGAAATACCAACCAAAAATAACAGACTCGACCTGTACAGAAAACAAAACAATATACATGTCCCTTGCACTAAAACGACCAATATCTTCCCCAATACCCCCCCTCAAGCGGCGGAATGAAGAAAGTTCGAGACGCCAAGCTTGGAGCAGAGATATTGGAGTTGCTCCCGCGTCAAAGGCTTGGTAAAAATATCAGCCGGCTGCTCACTTGTGCTGATGTGAAGAGGCAAGATGAATTTGGAGATGACGTGAGACCGCACCAGATGACAATCTAACTCCACATGCTTTGTGCGCTCGTGAAATACGGGGTTATGAGCGATATGAATGGCTGCCTTATTATCACAAAAAAGGTGAATGGCAGAAGACACAGGGACGCCCATATCAGCAATCAATCTGGCCAACCAAGTCAGCTCACAACACACAGCCGCCATGGACCGATACTCAGACTCAGCTGAAGATCGCGACACCACTGGTTGTTTCTTCGTTTTCCAGGAAATGACGCAAGGACCTAGCATGACACAGTGGCCTGTTATAGATCTCCTTGTTAAAGGGCATGCCGCCCAGTCGGCATCACAAAAAGCCTTCAGTTTGAGGTCTGATCGCGCAGGAAACAAAATACCGTGAGCAGGGGCATCTTTGACATATCGGAGAAGTCGAAAGGCTGCAATCTGATGGTCTTCAGTAGGGTGCTGCATGAACTGACTCAGGATGTGTACATGATAGGCAAGATCAGGCCTCGTAATAGTTAAGTAAATCAGTTTCCCCACGAGTCTTCTGTATTACAGAGGATCACTCACAACAGAAGCTGTTGACATGCTCAAGTTATGTTTAAGTCGGATATGAGTTTTAGCTGGTTTGCAGTTAGTGAGGCCATGTTCTTCCAGTAATTCCAAGGCATATTTCCTTTGATTCAAAAAAAATACCATCTGTGGACCTCGCCACCTCAAGCCCAAGGAAATACTTCAAGTGGCCTAAATCTTTAATCCGGAACTTGTGATGAATAAACTGTTTGACTGTGCTGATCAGTTCTTCAGAGTTCCCAGTGATGATCACATCATCCACATAAACCAACAAAATCAAGAATATGTCACCCTTGCACAATGTAAACAGAGAATAATCATTAAGACTAGGCGTAAATCGAAACTCAATCAGAGAATCATTGAACTTGGCAAACCACTGCCTACTTGCTTGCTTGAGCCCATACAAACTCTTGACTAATTTGCACACTTTTCCAGCAGCCTTTTCTTTCTTATAGAAGGCGGTAATTTCATGTAGACTTCTTCCTCGAGTGTGCCATGGAGGAAGGCATTATCCACATCAAGCTGGTGCAGGGGCCAATTTCTTACTGCTGCAATGGCTAACAAACTCCGAACAATGGTCATTTTAGCCACAGGTGCAAATGTGTCATGGTAATCCAGTCCTTCAACTTGAGTGAAACCTCTAGCCACCAACCTGGCCTTGAATCTCTCTATACTGCCATCAGCTAAATATTGACCTTGTAGATCCACTTACAATCCACCACAGTTTAGTCTTTGGGTAAATCTGCCAAGACCCAAGTATTGTTCCCTTCAAGGGCCTTAATCTCTTTATGCATGGCTTCTACCCACTGGACATCCTTACTGGCCTGAGTGTAAGAAGTAGGCTCTTGAACACTAGAAATTTGCAAAGCAAAGACTGCATGATGTGGAGCACACTTAGAATAGGACAAAAAATTCTGTAAATGATGAGGAGAACTTCTGTTGACAACTGTACTACATATGAAATCTTTGGTCCACACAGGAGGTTTTGAAACCTTGTGGATTTTCTTTGAGGCACAACAACTGGTGAATAACTCTCAGAAACATCAGAATTATCAACTGACAATTCTACAGTAACATGTGAATTTGTACCATCAGTAACTGAAGAATTATCTGTGGCTTGTTGAGTATCATAAAAAACTGGATCATCAAGATTTTCTGCATCAAAAAACAACTGATCATCTCTTGCTTGAGTGCCTGCCCACAACTCATCATCACAGAAGTGCAAATTACCAGTGTCTGGAATCAACCGAGGTGAAACAGACAGAACATCAGTGGGACGAACCTGAGATGTATTTCTCTTGAAAGGAAAAATATGCTCTCGAAAGATCACATGTCTGCTGATCAGAAATTGTTGGGTAGACCGACAGAATAGCTTGTAACCCTTTTGACCAACGGGATATCCTAAGAATACACATTCAAGGGCTCTGGGGTCAAACTTATCTCTTGTATGAACCTTTGTGCTAGCATAGCATGAGCAACCAAAAACCCTCAAGTGATCAACCTGTGGTTTTTCACCAAACAGCATCTCCCATGGGCTCTTACCCTTCAAAACAGGTGTAGGAAGCCTATTGATAATGTGGGTAGCGGTTAATACACTATCCCCCCAAAAATGTTTTGGCAAACCAGCCTCAAACATAAGGGCTCTAGCCATCTAAAGGATGTGCCGATGTTTTCTCTCTGCAAGGCCATTATGCTGAGGTGTATATGGGCAGCTGCTCTGGTTAATGCAACCTTGGGACTGGAAAAACGAGCTAAGCTTATGATTAAAAAACTCTCCCCCATTGTCGGACCTGAACGTCTTGATGACCTTCCCAAACTGAGTAGCAACCATGTGGAACATACCAATGATGATATCAGTGGTTTCAGATTTGTGCGCCATCAAAAATGTCCATACATCCCTGGTATAATCATCAACAATAGTTAAGAAATACTGAGCATTTGATATAGTGGGAACATGAAATGCCCCCCAAACATCACTGTGTAATAGTTCAAATGGAGTACTTGTATTATGACTACTCAACGGAAAAAGCAGTTTTGGCTGCTTAGCCAAGGGACAAACAGTGCACTGGTATTTAAAATTCTTACAATGCATACTGGGTGTCTTATTTCTCAGTACCTGAGTTACAATGTCCATTGGAGCATGACCCAACCTATTGTGCCACATTTCCATCTCCTGAATTTGTGGATGAATCTCAAGGCTGTTAGCAGTGTCTGTAATGCATGCAAGCTTTGACTGTTTAGTGCTACTCCAACTGGTCTACCAGTCTCTAGGATTATCCTGGCTTGATGGTCCTGAATCACACAATTGCTGTCAGTGAACAAAACCTTACAATTTGAGTCTGCAACAAGTCGATAAACTGAGATCAAATTTACTCGAAATTCTGGAACCAACAGGACATTATACAAACAATTCCATTCTGTAGATGACAATCTCCCTTGGTCTTAATCTCAAAACACTCACCATTGGGCAAAGTAACCTTATGAGTCTCCTTTAATTCATGAATATTCTGCAACAAATTTGCATCATATGTGAAGTGGCTAGTGGCACCACTATCAATTAACCAATCACCATTGATCATAAATTCAGGGTAATTAAGAATTTGCTATACCTGCCATGTGGACATGAGCCATATTAACTTGAGCATTGGTCTATCAGTCAAGCCATTTCCCTTAAATAGAGCCAAGATTTGTTCCAGCTGCTCATTAGTAAACTATTTCGCTATATTTTCTCCTGGACTATTACTAGAACCAACATTAGTAGCTGAATTAGCAGAATATCTCCCTCCAGCACTTGAATTGCCATTATCATTGGTGTTTGCATTTTTATTCAGCTTGTAATTCTGTGGATATCCAATTAGCTTGTAACAATTTTCTTTGAGATGACCAGGGATTTGGCAGTGGGAACAAAACAACCTAGGCCTGCCTCTACGAAGACTTCCTCTACCAGCATCTGATCTACCTATTATCTGATTGTTAAAAGTAGCATTATATTGCCTTGATTGAGCACTTCGATTAGAATCAGCATGACTGCTATTTGCTTGATTAGTTTGAACAGTTAAAGCAGATGCCTCTACCTTACCAGCTTGCCTTGCTTTCCTTGAAGCTTCCTCTGACAAAGCTAAGCCAAACACAACACTGAACTTAGGTACTTCACTCATGGCAAACACATGCGTCCTTACTGAGGCATAATCATCATTTAATCCCCTCAGAAATTTGATTACTCTATCTGCCTTACAATCTTCATCATTCCTCTTGCAGCAGGGACATTTACCAACATTTTCACACTTATTAACTTTAAGTGCATCTAATTCTTGCCACAAAGACTCTAGCCTCCTTTTATACATAGCAACAGATAAATCTCCTTGCACAAGATTTCCAAGCTCGCGTTGTAATTCAGATTGTCTAGCCAAGTTTGTGCCTGCATAACTGGCTTCAAGAATTTCCCAAGCAGTCACATCATCCTTAGCATGTAGAATTTCTCCAATGATTTTCTCAGACACAGAGTTTATTAACCATGACATTACCACATCATTCTATCTCTGTCATCTAGCAGCCATAACAACATCATCAGGTTTCGGATATTTCCCTTCTACAAAGCCTAGTTTATACCTTCCAGACAAGGCAAACTGCATTGACCTCTAGGAATGAAGTAGTAAAATAATTGTAATTCACATCATATTATTTTACGGCGGCTGAGCCTCCTTTATATAATTATATGATGTTATACAATAACAAGTAATAAACATAAAAGTTTATACATGAAGTAAGTAAATTTGTGGTTCACATCATACTATTATACGGTGGTCGAGCCTCCTTTGTATAGTAGTATGATGTTATACAATTGCGAGTAATAAGCAAAAAAAATGTAATACATGAAGTAAGTGAAGTTTGTAATTCACATCATATTACTTGGTATAGTAATATGATGTTATACAATGAACATAAAAACATAAAAGTAAATTTGTAGTTCACATCATATTACTTGGTATAGTAATATGATGTTATACAATGATAAATAATAAACATAAAAGGCTTCAATGTATGATTTATTATACTTACGGTTTGGAGCTTACGTGATGAAAAGGTAGAGCGTTCGTGCTAATAACGTGTTATGAAACCGACTAAAATAACTAAACTTTAATGCAAATGGAGCACTTGAATAAAGAGAAAAGGAGGAGATAAAAGGTGTAAAGGGATGATCTTATTTACTTCATCCAAGCATGCTATTTATAGCACAAGTGAGGAGACAACTTTGCACAAATTTTGACTTGACAAACTTGTTGTATGATGTAATAGGGTAGGGGGTAAAACATGTATGGACATTCCACACATTACCCTTTCATAACAAAAAGCAAATTATGATCATATAAATGGTTCTCTAAGTTTCATCACTTAAATATCCCTCGTACAATATATGTTCTATAATTTAGTTTTTTATTATACGGAAAATTTCAAAAATATTACTTGTACTATCGCCCCAATTCAAATTAGTAGGAGACTTTTTCAATTTTCTTTTTATTGACTTTTGCATCAACTTGCAATAATACAAAATTCGAAATGACGAAATTACAATTTCAAAAAAAATAATAAAATGACAAAATTACCCATCCATCTATAAAAGCATATTCAAGCTCCAAGCTCCAACGACACAAATCAACACTTTTCAACATCAACGTGATCCATGGAGAACGAAGTAGCTCACGACGTCTTCCCATACCTCCGCCAATTTAAAAACGGCACCGTCGAACGCCTCAACAGTACCGCCACATGCCCGCCTAACCGTCCTCTCCAAAGACGTCATCATCGACGCCCAACCGGCGTCTCTGCTCGCCTATACCTCCCCAAAAACACCAACAAGAGGCTCCCCTTATCGTATATTCGGGGTTTCTGAATGTGCCAAAATTCCAATGATATTTACTGCTGCCTTACGCGACTATAGATCGTAACGAAATAAGACGATTTTATCCTTATGTGACATATTCGAATACAGATGCGAAACTTATGCGACTAAACAAATGTACACCCGCACTTACGCGACCGATTAAATTACATTACGTAACATACTAAAGCGACTGATATTTTAAAGATGTACTTACGCGTCTAATTCAATCTGTAAAAACGTCATCTTTCTTGTGGATATATAGAATCTAATGCGACTAACGTAGTTCCTAACGCGGCCGAACTAAGTGAGTCGCTCAAGGAGTCTTATGTCACCGATGTTCATTAGTGAGTCGCATTTTTCCTTATGTCACACTCTTTAAGCGACTGGTCCTTATGTCACTGACCGCAGTCGCATAAAGTCTTATCCGACTGAGAACGTCCTTACTCGGAATTTTTTTATCAATGACAAAAGTGTCCACCTGGTGTAGTGATGGTTTCCCGATATTGGTAATGCAAGCAGTAACTGGACTCCATTTATTTATTCGCGAGTCTCTGCGATTATCACTTATCATTGCCCATGTTGTCATACTGGAAAAGTTGTTCTCATGTTCGACAATTCATGCCTGAATCATCTCAGTCAAAGTGAACCTAAACCTCTATAGCAGGAGTTAATTAATCGCTTGAGTGTTGGCTGGCCTGAGGGACAGTCCGTCATTCACAATTGAATGGACATGTTTTGCTTGCTGGATGGACTTTAGTGAGGGGCGGACCCGGCATTTGAGGCCGGGGTGACAACCGAAAATAATTGTATTACTAAATTTTTTTTTACCGTTTTTACAAAAGTCTTATCACAGTAAAATAAAGAACGTCTTGTTTTCAAATCACGAAAATCATCTATTATTGAATTGGACCTAAACATTTGAGCTATGTCTTTCTCAATGTTGACAACCAAGCAGTCCGATAAAAAATCATCTTCCACAAGAATGCTCCATTGTGATTCCATTTTGCTGATGAATTCAAATATTAGAATCAAGTTAAAATTAATTCATTCTTAACCTTTAAGTTCAACAATCAAACACACAAGAATGACCATTCAAAAGCACCAATTTCGCAAGTCACAACTCACAACATAGGTATACACGCCGTCATGTGCTATGATTAGCAAACAAAATTAATTCAAAGAGATGATGGGTCATCATCAAAACAAGAACTTGAATATTTGATTGTAGCAAGACCTCACTCAGGTACACACGCAACATGCAACAATCCAATTATTTTTAATGAAACCCTAATTACAAAAGCAACCTTCAAAACCATAAATAGAGCCCTAAGTGATGTTCACCTTAATAGCTTCCGGAGTCGCGAGTCGACTATGTGAGGATTGAGGACAATGCGTCGATTAATTTTTTTCTGATTTCAAAGTCGCAAACTGAAATTGCATCAAGCCTGATAAGAAATTTTTTATGTTTATTGTAATTATATGATTTTTAATTAACTTATTTTGTATATATATCTTAAAAATTAGTAATATAAAAAAAAATTCGACCAACCCGGGGGTCACATATGTCACCCCGAGCCTAAGCTGCTTCCGCCCCCGCTTTGGTCTACATTGTGGGAGGCCTGCCCACAGGACGGGACACCCAATGTTGTACGGCTCGATGTGTTGGAGATTCTGACCTTGCTTTGAATGAATCTCTCATTTTTTGTTTGTGACCTTGAACTTGTTTCAAATAGTAAGGGGTGTAGCCGGAGAGGATGTACTTAATGTCCCTCATACTTTAAATTTGAATTCTTATGCGGATGGACGACGTTACAAAAAAAAGGATGTTGTGATAGCCTTATAGAACTAATAATATGATAAAGCCTTAGGAGTTCGAAAATCAAGAACCTAAGTCGACTCACGAAGTATCTAATGATTGGTTCCAAACTAATAAATATGTTTGCATGTTTAGATAGCCTTATACAAAACCTCTATGTTACCTATTCACTACGCCATTTTGCATCTTATGCCACATTCAAAAAATCGTCGCTTAAAGTTCCAAAATGTCGCTTAGGACTAATGTGACAGTATAGATGTCGCTTGAGATACGTCTCTTAATCCTTGTGACATGAGGGTTTACGCGTCGCGTAAATTTACGTATGTCGCTTTAGTGTACGTACATAATGCGATATCATATTTGTTTGTCGCATATATCATTATGCTACATTCGTCAGCTAAACCATTGTTAGTCGCTTAAAATGTTTTAAGCTTGACTTAATATTGTAACATATGATCATATATTGTTCCATAAAATTACACAAGACTGCTTTTATAACTAATAAGACTTGGATCTTTGTCACATTAAAGAATATAATTCAACTATAGAATAAGAAATGTCATTCAAAACCTGCAATTCATTACATATCTACATGTTTACATACAAACATCCAGATTCTAGATTACAATTTTGAACGGTTTCATAAAGGTACGTGCCTGCAAAACTGGATATTTAGATCCACTAGCCTCGTTATCATTGTCCTCATCACTATCATTATCATCACTGCCCATATCAGACCTATCAGCTGAAGGTTTGGGATAACTCACGTCTTTTCCCGCCGACACTTGACATCTTAAATACTTCGACAGAGTTCCAACAGATGATTTCTCTACCTGCAACACATTTTAACCACTAAAAGAACAAACGAAATGCCTAAGCAGAACAACAAACAGAAAATATAAATTAAGGCAGTGCTACACGTGGAACAACCAACATACAACATTTGAATGTTCAGTATTGCAGGTGCTCTTCTTACAAGGCATTAGAGAAACCATCATACGTGCAACAATTACTCAACAGAACCTAACAATGTGACATTATTTAGAAATACTTCAAAGGCTAAAAATTGGAGTAGGAAAAACAATAACCCAATTATAAGGAGAAGATAACAGAGAAAGCAACAAATCCTACCTGTGTCCCAGCTACAAAGAACATATTATGTGGAAATTCCGGGAGAACCATCCCATGTGCGTACAGGACAATGTCGAAGCTGCAAAAATAAGACAGCAAAAGTATAAAAATACAGGACAATGTTCAACCATAGTTAACAAATACTAACCTATATAGGCTGGTTAATGAGTAAATGGTGATGATAATAGTAAAATTTTTGACTCACCTTCGTCTGAAGCTAAGGAATCGGGCAATTCAGGGCTCGCTTTTGAATCTTAGAACTGGACGAGTCTCGTATTCCATTATGACGACGACCTCGACCACGACCACGACCACGACCCTGTCCTTTTGCAGCGCCTGCGACAGCAGAAAATCTAGAGTTTTTGTTGCTTCAGACGATACTGTCCAGCGAGTACAACGCCATCGACGCCTTCCAGTCTCGATTTTGAATTCAGAGGAAACATTCGAATTGAGAGCGAATGGTGTCGGGTCCATCTTTTGGATAATTTAGGGTTTCAGACAGTGATACACAATACGACGTCGTCCAACGATTTATTGATGAACGCCATCAATTGGGCCCCGGCTTAACAATAAGGGCCTGTCCATTTGAACTGAAACTTAACTGATCTTAATTGATATTAACTGATATTAACTTATATTGACTGATATTAACTTATATTAACTTATCTGAAACTTATATTGACTGATATTAACTTATCATTATATCATCATACCATCATCATCATACCATCATCATCATATCACCATCATCATACCATCATCATCACACCATCATCATCAACAAACCATCATCATCATCATACCATCATCATCAACATACCATCATCATCATAACATCAGCATCATCATGCAATCATCATCATCATACCATCATCATCATGCAATAGTAATTTGATGATGATGGTGATATGATGATATGACATGCTGATGGTATGATGATGATGATATGATGATGGTATGATCTGATGATGATGGTGGTGGTATGATGATGATGATGATGGTATGATGATGATGGTATGTTGAAAGTAACTTATCTTATCTTAACTGAAATTTATATTAACTTACATTGATTGAAAGTAACTTATATGAACTGAAATTAACTTGTATTAACTTATATTGACTGAAAGTAACTTATCTTATCTTAACCGTCAACAATATAAGTTTAAATGGACAGGGCCTAAGTCCATGCCTTGCAATCGTTTGTATCAAGTTTTTTTTTTCTTTTTGATAAAAGAGAAATAGCTCGTAGTGTGTAGCTTGAAAAGGAATGGGGGAGATGCCCCCCATTGAATTTTGACATATAAGTATATTTGTGTTGCTTGTTTTAGTTTTGCCCCAATTTGGAAATATAATGCACCACGAATTATTGAAATTTAGATTATGTTCAAATATTTAAAGATTAATATAAATAAATCCCTTAACAAAAAAATAATAATATAAATAATCCCTTAACAAAAATATATGGAAACCATTCTTTATTTAGATTTCATAGTAATTGATACTTAATTAATCATTCATTAGTAATATTTTAATTATATATGCTTGAAATTTAAACAATGTTTTTATTGTCATAGGATAAGTATAAGTGTTTAAATTTTCAAATATTGTGACTAATTAATTGAAATGTGGTCGACAGCTTTAAACAATAATGCGACAGACTTTAAAACGTCACAATTGTTTATGTCTCCTATGCACCTATACGCGACGTGTATTACATGTCGCCTAAACTGCATAACGCGATATACCTTGCATGTCGTATAAACATTTGTCGTGTAAGATACATAAAGCGACGCATTTAGGTTTTTCGCTTAGATATTTGTCGCGTAATACAACTGACGACGCATTTCGGTTCGTCGCTTAAACATTTGTCTTGAAGACAACTAACGCGGCGTGTTTTGATTGTCGCGTTAACCTTTGTGGCGTAAAATACTTTAATCGTCATACTATTCTATATTTGTCGGGTTAAATAATTTAAGCGACATGAACTAAAGCGACGTCAGTCAAATTTTGTCGCGTAAGTTACAGAATGGCGTAGTGATTATATCATCATTCACTTATAAATATATCAGAATACTTGAGTATCACATACTGGATCACTAAGGGACTCCAAGGCTCTATAAAATATCATTTGTGATTATGAGTAGATGAAACAAAGTTGGCACATTAATTACATTAACTTACATTAATAAATATCATTTGTGATTATGAGAAGTAGTGGAAGTAAAATTTTGTTTTTTTCCTTCCAAAACTATGAATATATACTAGCTAGGTTTTCGTTGGGCAAGACGGATCGAGTAAGAACCGAACCTCGAACAGTCGAACTTTTGGTAGGGCCTTACTTCAGACCGGATTTCAACAACAAAGCCTTAACCTGGCCTAAAGACTGCAGAGCTAAGTTTTAGAAAGGTCGAACGTAAGGCAAGACCGAGCTTAAAGCCAATGGGGCGACAAACTTTCCTAGAGCTTTTAGGCCCTGAGATCCATTTGGTCGCTCCTAGACTTATTTGATGTGTGTAGGCCTCAACAATGCGCCAGGTCGGATCGATCCTAGCCCTATTTTTAAGGCTTAGATTCTAATTGAGCTGAACTTAAATTACAATAATATCTAGAGCGGGTCTGATAAAACTTCACTAAAAAAATTCGCTCCGAGCATCGGGTATTTAGAGGGCTGACAAGCCCGAATAGAGTCAGTTTTATGTTGTAAAGGTCCAAATCTTCACAATAATAGCTATCAATAAAGTGAAGAAAAATAATAGATGAAGGCTCCCCATCAATGAGGTTGATAGTCATACTTTGTTCTATACCAGAAATGACCTTCGTATGTATCAACTATCAAGAAGAAAAAAAGACCTTAATGTTATGAAAGGGTAATGTGTGGAATGCTCATACATGTTTTACCCCCTATCATATTACATCCTACAACAAGCAACAAGCTTGTCAAGCCAAAATTTGTGTAAAGTTGTCTCCTCACTTGTGCTATAAATAGCATGCTTGGATGAAGTAAATAAGATCATCCCTTTACACCTTTTATCTCATCCTTCTCTCTTTATTCAAGTGCTCCATTTGCATTAAAGTTTAGTTATTTTAGTCGGTTTCATAACACGTTATCAGCACGAACGCTCTACCTTTTCATCACGTAAGCTCCAAACCTTTTAATATGGACAAAGATAATCATCAAGCCAACAAAGGGAATAACATTGAAGAAATTTGCATACTTGATTGTGGGACAACGCACACTATCCTGAAGGATAAAAGATATTTTTCAAAGATAAAACCAACACAAACAATTGTGAATACAATATCAGGTCCTGCAGACCTGGTTGAGGGAATTGGCGAGGCAAACTGTACATTGCCGAATGGCACAAAGTTTACGATAAATGATGCCTTATTTTCACCAAGGTCCAAATGAAACTTGTTAAGTTTCAATGATATATATTCTCATGGATTTGATACTCAGTCTATAACCGAAAATAGCATGAAATATATGTTACTCACAACATATAAATCTGGAACTAAATGTGTTTTAGAAAAACTACCAATGCTCCCTACCGGATTGCATTATACATATTTGAATGCAATTGAGTCAAATATGGTAGTTATCAAACCTTCAGCACTAACCACATGGCATGACCGATTGGGTCATCCTGGTTCAACTATGATGCGAAGAATACTTGAAAATTCACAAGGGCATCCACTGAAGGATCAAAAGATCCCTCAAGGAAATGTTTTCCCATGTAAAGCTTGTTCTCTAGGAAAGCTGATCATAAGGCCTTCACCGGGAAAGGTTGAAGCGGAATCACCTATGTTTCTTGAACGAATTCAAGGTGATATATGTGGGCCTATTCACCCACCATGTGGACCATTTCGATACTTCTTAGTATTGATAGATGCCTCTAGCAAATGGTCACACGTATGTCTGTTATCAACCCGCAATATACCATCCTTTCGACTTGAAGTCCGTGAGAAGATCATCACCCTTAAGCAATCCCGGGGCGAAACATTGGACGAGTATTTATCGTACTTCGATTCCATTGTGACAAGCTGCCCGCACCATGGATTCACGAACTTTAATCTTCTTCAGAGGTTTCTCGGTGGGATGATGCCACATGACCGGAATATACTTGATGCTGCGGCAGGAGGTTCGGTGATGAATTTAACCATGTCTAAACTGTGGAACTTGATAAATGATATGCTAGAGAGTTCAAAACGAGGGTCGATGCCCCAAACTGATGATAAGGCGCCAACGGTAGAAGCCGATCCAGTGCAGGTCATGGAAGACATCACATATGACACCTCCGCCACAATCTTGCCCACAACAATGCCTAAGCCGGAAGGAGACGTCGAATCATGGGCAATAGTAGAGGCGGCTCAAAAAGAAGCTGCATACCGGGTCAATGAAATGCTCGAGACAAAGCCAAAGGTCAGCGAGGAAGAGCCTACATGGGAGATCACTCCCGAGCCATCAGAAGACCTAGAGCCAGAAACCGATCCAGTGTGGGACGAGGAAAAGCCTTCATGGGAACTCACTACCGAGCTGGCAGAAGAGGAAGTCTCTGTCCTCACTGACGAGCTGCCCAAAGCAGTCCCGTTCCTCATTGCCGAACCAGCCGAGACATGCCTGGTCCTTGCTGACGAGCTGGCCGAGAAAGGCCCGGACCTTGTGGCTAAAGTGCCCCAACTTAACCCTTCATTTTCTATGCAGATCACATCCACCGAAGATCATGTAATCAATGATGATGCGGTGCAAGGCAAGTTGGAGGCGGTACAAGGTCAAGGAAAGCCAACAATGGAGCGCTCACTCACTCCGAGTCAACAAAGCAGCCCTGAAAACTCACTCATTCTGAAACGACCATTCCTCGTTGCCACAAAGGCAAAGCTTAGCATGGAAACAAGCTTGATGTCGCCTATGTTTGATGGCAAGATTCTGAACTTCCAAACTCGCGAGGATGCCAACCGGTCATACATAAAAAAGCAACCAAGACATGGCCCGGTGGAATGGAAACCCGGATGGAGAAACACAAGAGCACGGCTCAATGGACCAGCAGCTATGGTCAAAAGATCCTTACCTTCTTGGGAGAATAAGAAGGCAAAACCACCAGAACAATGGAAACCGGACCCGAGCACATCATCTCACAAAAACTCAGGGAAGGACAAGGCAAGGATCAATGCAGGAACCACGGCAAAATTTGACCTAAGCCGCCCATGGGACCCCGATCCCTCTTAAGTGAGGTATTGTCGAGCCAACGACGTTAAACAAAGGCACTGGTCGGGAGGTAACCCGACATCTATCTTATTTTCAGTCATTTTATTTTGCGTCATTTAGTTTTTGCCTTAAGTCGTACTCACCCATTCCTTCTCTTGTAAATATTTGCTTGCAATCGGCTTTTGAACTAAGTTATGCCGAGAGGCACGCCTTCGTTCAAAAGTGTGGGGTGAGAACTGCCTTTGTACATAGTTAACATGTTTTTTCTTTTGCTTTTCCCTTAATATTATCTTTTTGAAAATATGAACTTGAGAATGTGAAAAAGATAGACCATAATTCATGCATTTACCTTGTGAAATCTCAACTGTATAAAAACTTAGGATGTAACTTCTCATTTGTCCCTTTGTGCTGAAATATACAGGGGATGTGGAGTTGATATAAAATGCCCTAGAGAGGCTTGGCAAGCACTCGAAGGATCGAATTTTACTATATGGTTTACGAAGTCAGTGGAGGCTGCACTTCGGGTTTCATTGAAGATTGAAGTCATCTCCGCCGTGCAGCGTTTATGCAAGAGGCGGGACGGGAATCAAACCGTCCTATCTGTAGTCCTAGTAGCCGAGAAAATAGATGAGCGACCCTCATCTTGACCCGCGCGAAACGACGAGGATGAGAAAGAGCGGGGAGGTATTTCCATATGCTCTCGGGCGATGATTGGACCTCCCAAAAGATTGAGAAAATGGACAAGCAAGTCACAAAGAAGCAAAGCTCGAAGAAGCAAATCAAAGGCCGAAGGCCAAATTCTGTGAAGGTTTTAACCGAAACAAAAGTGAAGAAGCTCCAATTCAAAATCAAAGGCCGAAGGCCAAATCACTTCAAAAGCTGTCCCTCATCAAAAGAAAATCAAAGAGCTCAACTCAGTGAAACCCGAACCAAATCATGTGCTAGAGAAAGCTACAAGATAACCATATAGTGCGAGTCGGTCCCAAGAATGCAGTCCAGAAGCCTGAAAAGGGCTATCTCCTGAATCATCCGAATTAATTTGTATCTCAGCTCGAAGGTACAAGTATCAAGTTTCTTCTAAGTATTTACACGGTTTAGATTGGTAACAAATAAGTATTGCATGAATAGGATAAATCTAGTCCCACATTCTCACTTTCTTATTTAAAGTTTTTACTTGGATTGTGATCGTTCGTAAATATAGCAGAAATACTCAATAAGAATCAAACACTTATGCTAGTCACTGTGATCAAAACAATTTATATTGACTCGGGAAACTCGAGGTCGTACCCAAAAGATAGGTGATTAAACTAATGGTGCTAACGATTACGTTCGGAAAGTCTATGGTTTGGGGGGGATTTGTTCCTTTAAAAGGATGATAGCAGAATTTACTATCCCAAAAGAGAAATGTGATCAACGAAAGAGGTAAGCAATCAATTCAAAGATGACTAGGGATCTAATTCCCCACCTAGACAATTATTGTGACAGTAAAATAGGACACCATTGATGAAATCATATGCATATACTTAGAATTTAGGCATGCAACATTAATACTGAGTTCCACTCGCGCTACAACTTAGTACGAAGAGGTTACATCTCGCATAGTACCTCACACTCGCGCTCTATTGGTACTATAAAATATGGTTATCTAGTCTCACACTCGCGCTCTATTGACTAAATAATCATGTTCTTGTTTAATCCATGCCATTCTCATTAAGATTAGAGTGTCGCCATGTAACACAAAAACCCTAATGCTTCTTCATTTAGTTCATTTGAAATCATGCTTTTCAGGGTTAGCTACTTCAAACATGAAATCAAGCAGAATTGCTATTGAGGACTTCTCACAAACACCTTATAGGCAATCCGAAACATTAAGTTCAAATGAAGAAGAATCATGTGCAAATCATTCATCAATAGCATCCATAATATTTACAACTCACAAACATGTCTAGGGGATCCATAGATCCCCAATCAAGGTCACTACTCACTCATGGTGAGTTTACAAACATAAACAACAATGGAAATGCAAACAACCATATGGAAGTAGAGTTTAGAAATCTGGAACCAATATGGAGATCTAAGAACACTAGAGGATCCGATTCGACCGTGTTGTTGTTGAAGTCTCTCTTCCCTAAAAACCCAGCTTTGCTCCAGAAAAATGCCCAAAAACCCAGGAGAGTTGTTCAAAAACCCTAAGTTTCTCTTTATTGCCTAGCAGTAAAAATCTTGTCTTTATGTTTTTTCCGCGAAGGCATGCGAACGCACAGTCTGAACCATGCGAACGCATGGTCTCTTGCTGGCCTTTTTTCGCAGTTTTAACGTCCGAATTGGGTCTTGAAGTCAACTGAAGAGTTGTAGCCCTTCGAGTTACCTTTCCAACAAGCTAAAAATCAGCCAAATCGGACATCGGACACGCCCTGGACGTCCAAAACAAGTTGCAAAGGTCAATATCTTGCATGCGCTCGCATGAAAAATCCATGCGACTGGTTTATTTTGTGCGAACGCACAAGGTGGACTATGCGAACGCACAAGGCTGTTTGGAAATCTTAACCTCCGAATTTGGTCTCGGCGTCAACTAGAGAGTTGTAGCCCTTTGAGGTAGCTTTCCAACAAGCTTTGAATCGACCAAATCGGACACCAAATGAGCTCTCTAGGTCCAAAATACTCCGGAGAAGTCTGCACGTCCCGTAATGCCCGAAAAACCATATTTTTGCTCCGGAACGCTCGATTTTGCTCCAAAATGCTACTCACTTGTGATCTCAGCTTAAACTCTGTAATTTGCCTGAAATGAACCACAAAGCATCAAATAGCAAGTGAAATCGTAATGGAACGATCGAAACAATAAGCATAGAGGTCGCCTAAAATGCATATATTTTAGCGCTATCAAATCACCCCACACTTAACGTTTGATCGTCCCGAGCAAACTAATCATAGAGATAAACAACAAGAAGGCACTTCACTCACTCAGGATCGGTTCAAAGAAATTCCATATGGTCATGAAAACTAACTAA
The DNA here is from genome assembly GCA_033675395.1 of Rhodiola chrysanthemifolia. Taxonomy (NCBI): domain Eukaryota; kingdom Viridiplantae; phylum Streptophyta; class Magnoliopsida; order Saxifragales; family Crassulaceae; genus Rhodiola; species Rhodiola chrysanthemifolia. The sequence goes on from CM066204.1 coordinate 40,922,695, forward strand.
AAATACTAAGAAACAAATCTGCTTCTAACTAACCACTTTCGTAGGTAACACGAGTGCATTTAGCGAATGCACCAAGCCTTTAAACCCCTAGGCTACCCTAGTGGAGGAGTTGTAGTCTCCTGAGAGTTTTCAGATACGGGAATACTCACAAATCCCACAAAGAGAACAACCATCCAATTAGCATTTTAAGTTTACAACTGTCAAAGTACTAGGCAAGGTGTTTTTCATGAAGTTCATAATGTATTCAACTAGATATGTGCATTTCAATCACTACATGAGTCCTCTTCGAATCCTTGTGGAAATTTATGAATTAGGACATTCAAGCAAATCAAAGCAAAGACTAATAAATCTTTAATCAAGGATTCTAGTCATTTTCTATATTAGTGACTTCAAGAAAACAATCTAATAGTCGCAAAGAAATCTTGTTGGATCACTCACAAATGCTAGCAAGGAGGCTAGTCCATTGGCTCGTGAGCTTTGAACTCATTCTCAAGCCTAGGACGCAAAGGTCACTTAGTCATAAGAGAAGAGGAGTTCCAACATTACAATTTTTGTATATACTTGCAAGTCATATCATGCCTAAGTATAAAAGAATACGAGGTTCGTCCCTTAGTGAATTCTTGCTAGGAAGTATCAATTGTCTCATTGGTTTTCATGCTAGAGGATGGTGGAATAGCCGATTGTCAAGTCTAAGTGCTTCTTTTTTTCTTTCAAATGGCCTTTGGCCTACAAATGCTTTCGAGGGGGAACTTTTCTTCCTAACCCCCGGCATTTGTATATTTTGATCAAAACTTCTCGTGTACATCGAGAGAGTTTTTAGTCGGGGCTTTGCCCTCTTTTGACCATAAGAATGAAGTATATATATTTTTTGTTGGGGCCTATTTTTCTCCCTCTTTTGACTTCACACTTAGAACTTTGACAAAGGCTAAGCGTTAAAAATGGAGCATGACAAACCAACAAGACAAATCCACAAGATAAGCAAGGTCACTAAGGTCACCTAAAGGCAATCATGGCACGCAAGAGTTTCAAAGTTATAAATTATTTCAATTTTATGCTTTCAAAGATCAACTCTTTAGTCTCAACGAGAAAAAGCTTAGAATAAAAGATAAAGAAGTGCTAGTAGATGCTTTGATCCTCAAGAATGAAAGTCAACAATCTAATCCATTAGTCATCTAAAGGATCAATTAAGTGAAATCATGCACGACTAGTTGAATTAGGAATGAAATTTTTCGAAAATGTAGCCTTGCCTAGACTTTTTGTTTTCATTAATAATTTGAAATTTTTGGATGAATTGCACAGTAGTGTAAGTGTTTTCCTCTAAACATGCAAATTGATTGGATTCTAATTTCTAAACATGAAAGCACGGCAAGCAAGCACAAACATCTCGTGTAGTCCAAACATAGGCACCCCACACTTAGCAATTGCTTAGTCCCTAAGCAATGAATAGCATGAAAAGCAAAGAGAAAGTTAAGAAAAACTTCTCTCGTTTGGAGGTAGCCATTTCAAAATAAGAGATGTTGCTTCGCGCGCCTAGTTCTTGGGCGACTGAACTTGCACAAAAGATTCGATGAATGATTCCCCTTTTTCCTCTATAAAACAAGAAACTCAAACACAATAGTATTAAGCACACAAGGTAAAGAAATCATCATCGTAAATATGTCAACATCATGCAAGTCAACTCATAATTCATCAAAAGAACGCATCAGATGAGCATGCGAACGCATGCTTGGGTCTGTGCGAACGCACAGTACTGGGCAGTAGCATGGATTTCTCGTGCGAACGCATGGACTCATGCGACCAAAGCACAAAGTGGAAATAAACTAGGCATGCGAACGCATGCTTGGGCTTGTGCGAACGCACAGTACTGGACAGTGGCATTGATTTTATGTGCGAGCGCATGAAATCTATGCAAGCACAACGAAATGAAGAAAAAAGCAAACTATGCGAACGCATGGAGTTACGGACAAGAATTCCTAAGCCAATCTCAAATCGTACATCAACACTTATGCACAAAATTTCAACACCCCACACTTATGCCCTATCAAGACATCTAGTTAACCAAGCACATGTTAAGAAATCATCAAATATAGGCATTCACACATGCATAGTTCATACCCTCAAATTCTTGCACGAAGCAAATAGAAATCCAATCAAAATAGATATACTTAAATATCGGGAGAGAAAACACTCACAAGCCTAGTTTAACGTCTTGGCTAAGACGGAGCCGATTCTCCTCTTGGGAGATAAGAAGCACGCTTGAGGAGTCTTTTGCTAAGATCCCTCCTCAAGCGGGGCCTTGGACTTGATCGTATCAAACCACCTTCAAATCCCATTTGAATTTCCTCCCATCAAGCCTACAATGGACTTTCCTTTGGGAGCATGACCCCTTCAAGTATGAAAATCCCTTAAAAATTAAGGGGCCATGGGAGCTTTTTTCAAATAATCTTTGAAAGTATGGCAAGAATCTCCAAAACTTGTCTCGAGACTTCATAATGAAGAAAGGGTCTTCAAAATTTGTCTCGAGAATGATGGGCATCCCCTCCTTAAGCTTTTCAGTGACGTTCACGGGTGCCCACTCCTCAATATCCCTCTCTAAACCCTTGTCTTCTTGAGTGCGAGATGGTTCCTTAGTTTCTTCCATGAAAACCTCAACAAAGTCTCTATACCCTTGAAGACTTTCAATCTCTATACGCTCTTCCTCTATCTTATCCTCATCAAGGAATTGGGGTTCACATTCAAGCTTGCTAGTGCCGGGAGGAGGGAATTCTTCTTCATTGACCAAGGATGTTTCTTCTATGCACGAGGCATCATCATTGAAGAATTCCTCATCGGAGAGCGTCAAATGGATGTCGAGCTCTTGTGTGTTCTCATCTAAATGATCTTGAGATGTGCTAGTGGTGAAGGATGCTTCACTTTTGCATTCCATCTCTTCTTCGTTACAAGATTCACCATCCCTTTGGTTGTAATGAGCTTCGGTGCCGGCTCTCCAAAATTCATCTTCCCTTTCTTGATCCCATTCTTCCCTTGAGACATTAGATTCAAGGACTTCTTCTTCGAATACTTCCTCTTCCTCGTCCAAGTTCCCAATTTCAATGGCTCCTTGAGCTATTGTGCTTTCTAACTCATGGCTTTGAGCCACCAATCTATTCAGTCGAGCTTCCATCTTCTCTTGGTTTGCTAGAAGTATAGCAAACATGGATTCTATATTAGAGGGCTCACTTGAAGGTTGAGGAGATTGAGGGTATGGGGGGTAGGAGTCTTCAACTTCAAAACATTGGCTATCATCCCAATTTGGAGTGTAATAACTTGTCGGATAACCATGTTCTTGCCAATGAGAATTTATGTGCTCCTCCTCTTGATAGTATCCCTCATTTGAGTAGACTTGTTGGTTGTAGTTGTACATCCAATAGTCTTCACAATGGGCATTTGGTTGATCATCTTCATAATAATCTCCATTGTGCATGACTTGTTGGTTGTAGGGGTCCATCCTCGCAAAACAAGATAGAGTAAGTTAGTAATGGATATGAGAGAAAAAGAAAAATATACAAGTATAAGAAAAAGAAAAATATTCACAAGTAGACAAACTAAACAATCTATTAGCACCTAGTTAATTAACCTATCCCCGGCAACGGCGCCATTTGATCGTTCGTAAATATAGCAGAAATACTCAATAAGAATCAAACACTTATGCTAGTCACTGTGATCAAAACAATTTATATTGACTCGGGAAACTCGAGGTCGTACCCAAAAGATAGGTGATTAAACTAATGGTGCTAACGATTACGTTCGGAAAGTCTATGGTTTGGGGGGGATTTGTTCCTTTAAAAGGATGATAGCAGAATTTACTATCCCAAAAGAGAAATGTGATCAACGAAAGAGGTAAGCAATCAATTCAAAGATGACTAGGGATCTAATTCCCCACCTAGACAATTATTGTGACAGTAAAATAGGACACCATTGATGAAATCATATGCATATACTTAGAATTTAGCCATGCAACATTAATACTGAGTTCCACTCGCGCTACAACTTAGTACGAAGAGGTTACATCTCGCATAGTACCTCACACTCGCGCTCTATTGGTACTATAAAATATGGTTATCTAGTCTCACACTCGCGCTCTATTGACTAAATAATCATGTTCTTGTTTAATCCATGCCATTCTCATTAAGATTAGAGTGTCGCCATGTAACACAAAAACCCTAATGCTTCTTCATTTAGTTCATTTGAAATCATGCTTTTCAGGGTTAGCTACTTCAAACATGAAATCAAGCAGAATTGCTATTGAGGACTTCTCACAAACACCTTATAGGCAATCCGAAACATTAAGTTCAAATGAAGAAGAATCATGTGCAAATCATTCATCAATAGCATCCATAATATTTACAACGTCACAAACATGTCTAGGGGATCCATAGATCCCCAATCAAGTCACTACTCACTCATGGTGAGTTTACAAACATAAACAACAATGGAAATGCAAACAACCATATGGAAGTAGAGTTTAGAAATCTGGAACCAATATGGAGATCTAAGAACACTAGAGGATCCGATTCGACCGTGTTGTTGTTGAAGTCTCTCTTCCCTAAAAACCCAGCTTTGCTCCAGAAAAATGCCCAAAAACCCAGGAGAGTTGTTCAAAAACCCTAAGTTTCTCTTTATTGCCTAGCAGTAAAAATCTTGTCTTTATGTTTTTTCCGCGAAGGCATGCGAACGCACAGTCTGAACCATGCGAACGCATGGTCTCTTGCTGGCCTTTTTTCGCAGTCTTAACGTCCGAATTGGGTCTTGAAGTCAACTGAAGAGTTGTAGCCCTTCGAGTTACCTTTCCAACAAGCTAAAAATCAGCCAAATCGGACATCGGACACGCCCTGGACGTCCAAAACAAGTTGCAAAGGTCAATATCTTGCATGCGCTCGCATGAAAAATCCATGCGACTGGTTTATTTTGTGCGAACGCACAAGGTGGACTATGCGAACGCACAAGGCTGTTTGGAAATCTTAACCTCCGAATTTGGTCTCGGCGTAAACTAGAGAGTTGTAGCCCTTTGAGGTAGCTTTCCAACAAGCTTTGAATCGACCAAATCGGACACCAAATGAGCTCTCTAGGTCCAAAATACTCCGGATAAGTCTGCACGTCCCGTAATGCCCGAAAAACCATATTTTTGCTCCGGAACGCTCGATTTTGCTCCAAAATGCTACTCACTTGTGATCTCAGCTTAAACTCTGTAATTTGCCTGAAATGAACCACAAAGCATCAAATAGCAAGTGAAATCGTAATGGAACGATCGAAACAATAAGCATAGAGGTCGCCTAAAATGCATATATTTTAGCGCTATCAGATTGTGTGTGCCTCCTTAAATAGCATTGTTCGGGACGAACAAGTATAAGTGTGGGGTGATCTGATGGACCATATTTATATGATTCATTAAGACAGTTAAACCCACCAAATTAGACGCTTTGTCTTAACAACTTTTACTTGTTAGTTTCACTTTTGTTCTACAGGCTATTTCAAGGATTAGAGATGAAACGAGCTAAAAAGGAGTTCTTAAAGCTAAAAATGGATTACAAGTCATTCCAGACTACGACCAGATTCCGACTTTACAACCTTCATGAACCCAACGTGGAATCACTCAAACATGTCCCAATGACTTGTTCCAAACCTCAACAAAGATCAAGAACTCAAGTGAATGCAAAGTCAAGCCACCCATGTGCAAGGCATGTGCTCCGATGACTTTTTGGAGCAAAAGATCTCATTCCACTCACTTCTTCTCCTCCTCCACCTCACCACCGGCGGCTTCCATGGGGAGATGACACATGGGCGGCGGCTTGTGGCTTTGCCACCTCATGGCCGGCGGCTTTTGAAGCCCTCCTCCCCCTCTTGACATGTGTTGGCCTCTCCTCCACATCTTCTCCTCCTCCTTGCCTATAAATACTACATCTCCTCCTCCTTGAATCAATGTCCCATTCTGGTGCCAAAGTTACAAGTTTTAGTTTCATGTTCTAGTCCTTTGATCACTTGTAACTTTGGTAGAAAATCTCACTACAATCCTTGTAAAACACGTTACTTTGAATCAAAAGCTCCAACTTTGTTCTTGAGTTTTACTTTCGAAAACCTTTACTTTCCTGTCTTTCAAAACCTTTACTTTTCAAGCACTTAGCTATGACGTCCTCTTCCATGGATATTCCTAGCTAAACCCTTCATTCGGTTGAAGGGGTGTGCTTGTATCAAAACATGTTTTAGACCCTTCTCTTAGTGCCTCTATTGTGTTTAAACTTGTTCTATGTGCCATATATTAGGTTAGAACACTATTGGTTGAGTGGAGGCTCGAAAGAGCAAAGCTCTTCCATGGGGTTCGTGAACATACATGGTTAAGTGGAGGCTCGAAAGAGCAAAGCTTTTCTGTAGAGTTCAACCTCTTTAAAACACCACTTGGTTGATCGGAAATGATTGATCAGGTGGATGCACATAAGGCTAAGATACTTCGAAAGGAGGAATTAGCCTAAATAGAACAAGTGTTCTATGTCTTGAAAAGGACTAGACGGTGTGGCAAGTCGAGTGCTAGAAATAGCCTTGATACATTTTAAACACGTAGTATGATCATTAGAGGTCGATGATGAACAGATTTATGATACAAGGCCCCTAAAACCGAATCCTTTCCTTTGATCAAAACACCACCTTGCTGCTTACTTTCAGTACCCATATCAACTGCTTACTTTCAGTACCCATATCAACTGCTTACTTTCAGTCCCATATCAACTGCTTACTTTCCGCTAGTCTTGTCCTTCAAGCATTTACTTTTCGTAAGTCTTGTCCTTCAAGCATTTACTTTTCGTAAGTCTTGTCCTTCAAGCATTTACTTTTCGTAAGTCTTGTCCTTCAAGCACTTACTTTCAGCACTAAAACCACAACCAACCCACTTACTTTTCAGCACTAAAATCACAATCAACCCCAAATCACACTCCCTTTCTGTACAAATCCTCAAAGAACTACTATCCACTAATTCCCTTGGGTTCGACCCCTACTTACCTCTTTACTATCCAATAGTAGAGTTACGAGTAGCGGACTTATAAATTTATCTTGCTTAGCACTCAACGACGCGCTCTGTCAGCTTGTAACTTTGAACTCATTCTCATACCTAGGACGCAAAGGTCACTTAGTCATAAGAGAAGAGGAGTTCCAACACTAAAGCTTTAATAAACACTTGCAAATCATATCATATCATGCCTAAGTAGAAAAGAATACGAGGTTCGTCCCTTAGTGAATTCTTGCTAGTAAGTTTCAATTATCTCGTTAGTTTTCATGCTAGAGAATGGTGGAATAGCCGATTATCAGGTCTAAGTGCAACTTTAAGGGGTAGCATGGCCTTTGGCCGTACTAAGCACTTTCGAGGGGGAACTTACCTTCCTAACCCTCGGCGCTTAGCACATAGTGCTTTAAACTCACTTCTTAATGGTGCTCAACCATAAGGAAGGAACTTGGGGCTTATTGCATTTTTCTTTCTTTTCTTGCCCTCTTTTGACCCCACACTTAGAACTTTGACAAAGGGCTAAGTGTTAAAAATGGAGCATGACAAACCAACAAAACAAATCTACAAGATAAGCAAGGTCACTAAGGACACCTAAAGGCAATCATGGCATGCAAGGTTTTTTATTATTATTATTATATTTTTTTTCCGATTTCATGCTTTCAAAGATCAATTCTCTAGTCTCAACAAGAAAAAGCATAGAATGAAAGATAAAGAAATGCTAGTAGATGCTTTGATCCTTAAGAATGAAAGTCAACAATCCAATCCATTAGTCATCTAAAGGATCAATTAAGTGAAATCATGCACAACTAGTTGAATTAGGAATGAAATTTTTCGAAAATGTAGCCTTGCCTAGACTTTTTGTTTTCATTAATATTTCAAGTTTTTGGATGAATTGTACAGTAGTGTAAGTGTTCTCCCTTAAACATACAAGTTGATTGGATTCCACACATGAAAGCGCAGCAAACAAGCACAAACATCTCGTGTAGTCAAAATATAGGCACCCCACACTTAGCAATTGCTTAGTCCCTAAGCAATGAATAGAACGAAAAGCAAGGTGAAAGTTAAGAAAAACTTCTCTCGTTTGGAGGTAGCCATTTCAAAGTAAGAAATGTTGCTTCGCGCGTCCAGTTGAACTTGCTCAAAAGATTCAATTAATGATTTCCTTTTTCTCTATAAGACACGAAACTAAAAATGAGAGTGTTAAGCACATAAGGTAGAGAAATCAGCATCGAAAGCCAAATGCCCACATTTGTCAAAAGCGCACCAAAACAAGTTAGAATGGTGCCGGACTCAAGCATGCGCGCACACACCATGAAGTGTGCGAACGCACGAAGGCTTGAAAAGCTGGGAACAATGAGCATGCGAACGCATGAACTAATGCGACCAAAGCACAAAGCATAAATAACAGGGCATGCGAGCGCATGAGTGCATTGTGCGAGCGCACAGCACTGGGCAGTTAAGAAATTTCCCCTAAAAACCTGTTTTCCCCTGTGAATCAATCACGCACAAAGATTTTCTTACATACTTCAACACAAATCAAGACTGTAATACATAGCATAAGAGTGATGAACCATGTTACATCCCAAAACACAATCATCCAAGGTTCATCACATCATCCACAAGTCATAAACACAACACAAGCACAAAAATATATGGAAATGCTAATCAAAGGCTATCATCACCCAAATCAAACTCAACTGACGTAGAAATGTCTTCATCCGGGGTAGTGGCAGCGGTGGAGGGATCATCGACTCTCATTTCACCGGCTCGGTCGATTTCGTCAATGGTAGCACCAAGTTCAACCTCCGGAGTAACTCCATGAGCACCATGAGGTGCAATAATAAACTGATCAGCGGTACTATCATCACAATCAGATTCAACTCTGCTTGCTTCTCCACTTCTCTGTACATTGGCGAGCACCGAATCCATTACCTTCTTCAAGGTTGCCTCAACACTTTCCTTCGCTAGCATGGAAGGCTCTCCCACTTTTTCTTTAACTTTAGCAGTGGGAAACAAGGGTGGAGATGGAGGCGAAGGTGATCTAGGAAGGAATGGGGATCTGGGAGGCAAGTCAGCACCGGAGGGGATATCCTAGTGGGCGGTAATGGCAAGCAAAGTCTTCTCCGTCCACTTGTTGTGCTCCGAGACATACGAGGCAAGGAAATGCTGATTCCGCACCAACTTATCATGTATTGTGGCAATAACATCCAAGCGTGCTAGAATCTGATCCATTTTCACTTCAGCAGAGGAGGGCGGAGGCATAGCATGCGAGGAAGAGGGCATATCAGCATCAGCGCCCCTGTCCATCTCATCGTCAAGTTCAACGTCTTCCTCATCTCCACTTCCTTCCTCATAGTTCTTCCATTTTAGCCCCTTACCCAAAATGTGCCTCGACCGCATTTGTTTCAAAGTAAGCCTCAGCTTCTCGCTCTTCATATCCCCAAATGTAAAATTCAATTTCCAGGCAATCCACGTCACAAATGAACCACCTCCCAATCCTCGATTCCTTGAGGCAATAAGCTGATATTCCTTAATCCCCTTTGTAATGCACCACGGCCAATCCACTGTCCGTCATCTCTCAATCATAAACATAAGCATCATTTCAAGTTTAGTGACAAGTCTACCATAGCTAGTACGAACAAATACTATACCCGCTAAGAATTTATGAATAATCCCCCATATGGGTATACGAATGCTAGTAGACTTGTGTTGCTCCTCTTTGGTATACTCAAGCCCCGAAATTCGTCTCCAAAACTCATAAACATCATCATCATTCACCTCAGGAAAAAGGCCATCCCTAGGCAGTCTAAACCAATCACATAACACTTCGGCATCAACTTCCCATTGGTAACCACCCATAGTAAACTTCCAGCACTTAACCTTCTCCTCATCGTTATCAACAAGTTTATTCACCGAACTAAAGGAGCTAAGAAATTCCATAGTAATCTCATGATATGAACCAGGATCATCTCTAAAAATAAAGCTCAAACCACAATTCTTAAGCATTGAGCTAATATCCTCATAAACTCCTAATGTCCTCAAATCATCAATTTCGGGAAAAAGGAGAGGGATTGGCCATTTACCTTTGTTCGTCAATGCAGTATGCAGGTCGTGATCCCTTGCATAATTGTATCGAATTGGTCCGGAGAATTCATAAGGCTTTGGCATGGTAAACTTGTTGGAATCATCGGTTTGAGGTGACGCCGGAGGTGTATCCCTTTCCAAATCTCCGTCAGCTCGACTCACTGAGGCAGGAGCCATAATATACCGTGTAGAATCAGCGGAAGTCTGGCCATAATGCCTGCCCGAAGAGTCAGCCTTCACATACAAAACTTCGATTTCCTTTCCCCTTTTTTCCCTTTTGCTTCTTGGAAACCGGTGGTTTGGAGACTCCCAGGCTCTTCGAGGAATGCTTGGAAGGCTCCTTAGAGGGTGCACTCACCTTAAGTCTAGCCATGGGCCGATGCGAAGAGCAGCTGCGATCTGGATTTCGTGCGAACGCACAAAGGATGAGCGGGCTGGTTGCGGGCGGAACGCAGGCTGGCGGACGCAACGGAGGGAGGAAAAACGGCACGGACGGCTGGGGTATTGGTCGGAGATGGCTGGACGACGGCTGGACAAGGAGAGAAGGCGGAGGATTTTGGAAAAACGGAATTGATTTAGGGTTTTAGGGCTGAAGTCGGGATTTAGACATGTCTGCAAATCGACGCATGCGAACGCACAAGAGGGTTGTGCGAACGCAGAAGCTTGCGGAAAATAGAGATTGCTGAGTTTTCAAGGGGAATGCGCGCGCATGGGATGGAGTGTGCGAACGCATGAAACTGACCTGTGGCATCGATTTGATGTGCGAGCGCACGGAACTGTGCGAGCTTGGCAAAATTGGAACGAAGGCTTGGCATGCGAACGCACGAATGAAACTATGCGAACGTAGGATGCCGACCAGTGGCATCGATTTAATGTGCGAGCGCACGGAACTGTGCGAGCTTGGTAAAATTGGAACGAAGGCTTGGCATGCGAACGCACGAATGAAACTATGCGAACGCAGGATGCCGACCAGTGGCATCGATTTTATGTGCGAGCGCACGGGGCTGTGCAAGCACAATGAAATGAAGAAAAGGCTAAGGATGCGAACGCACGGATGAACTGTGCGAACGCATGGAATTGCGGAAGAAAAATTCTAAGCCAAACTCAAATCGAACATCGACACTCGTGCACAAAAATTCCAAACCCCACACTTGTATCCAATCAAGATAACGATCACCAAGCATATGTTTAAGAATTCATCATGCTAAAAACATTCCAATCGCACAACAATCATCAAATATAAGCGTTTACACATGCATAGTTCACATTCTCAATTTCTTGCACAAAGCAAACAGAAATCTAATCAAGATAGATAAACTTAGAGATCAGGGAAGGAACACTTACAAGCCTAGTTTAACGTCTTGGCTAAGACGGAGCCGTGGCTTTTCATATCCAGAAGCACACTAAGAGAAGTCCCGAGCGGGATCCCTTCTCTAGCGGTATTTCATATAGCATCTACGAGGGTGCTTCCAACGTGTTCTGATCTCCATCAGCAGCGTGGTAGACCTTAACTCTTTGCCCATTTGCCTTGAACACATTCCCTTGGTTATCAACTAGCTCTAGGTGGCCATCATCGAAAACTTTGTGGATTCTATACGGTCCGAACCACCTAGACTTGAACTTCCCGGGAAACAACTTGTATCTGGAGTTGAAAAGTAAGACCTTATCCCCTACTGAGAACTCTTTCTTCAGGATCAGCTTGTCATGCCATCTCCGAGTTTTCTCTTTGTAAATTTTTGAACTCTCGTAGGCGTCCAACCTGATTTCATCCAACTCATGCAGCTGAAGGATTCTCTTCTCTCCCGAAGTTTTCATGTCGAAATTCAGTTCTTTGATGGCCCTGGCGGCTCTGTACTCCAGCTATACCGGGAGATGGCAAGGTTTTCCATACACTAACCGGTATGGAGACATTCCAATTGGCGTCTTGAAAGCCGTTCTATATGCCCATAAGGCATCATCAAGCTTCAACGCCCAGTCTTTCTTTGACTTGCCCACCGTTTTTGTCAAGATGTTCTTTATTTCTCGGTTTGATACTTCGACTTGTCCATTTGCTTGGGGGTGATATGGAGTAGCACATCTATGGAATATCCCGTGCTTCTTGAGAAGAGACTCAAATCTCCTCTCCTTGAAATGAGAACCATTATCACTAATTACTGCTCTCGGGACCCCGAACCTTGAAAAGATAATCTTGTTGAACATTTTGATCACCACTTTAGCATCACAAGACGGGGAAGCTATGGCCTCAACCCATTTAGAAACGTAGTCTACCGCCACTAGAATAAAGTTGTTACCTTGCGAAGACGGTAGAGGTCCCATAAAATCCACGCCCCATACATCGAATACTTCAACTTCTAAGATGCCTTTCTGAGGCATTTCATCCCGTCTAGCAATATTCCCCATTCTTTGACATTCGTTACAAGATTTAACGAATTCATATGTATCCTTGAACATACTGGGCAAATAAAATCCCGATTGAAGTATCTTCGCTGTGGTCTTCGAAGCTGAACCGTGACCACCATAGGAAGAAGAATGGCAACAAGCTATAATTTTCTTCGTGTCCCCTTCGGGCACACATGTTCTATAAAGTCCATCCGCGCATAGCTTGTACAGGAAAGGATCATCCCAAAAATATCTCGAAATATCGTACAGGAACTTCCTCCTTTGATTATGATCCAAGTCATTCGGAAGAATTTGGCAAGTCAAGTAATTCACATAATCTGCGTACCATGGGGCATCATCTTTGACACTCAGCAAATACTCTCCGACGAAGGAGTCTTCCACAGGCGTTGAAAACTGCTTTGAATCATAAAGCTCAACTCTCGAGAGATGATCCGCTACTACATTTTCGACCCCTTTCTTGTCCTTGATGTCAATGTCGATTTCTTGCAAAAGAAGGACCCAACGAATAAGTCTCGGCTTGGCATCTTTCTTCTCCATCAAGTACTTTATAGCTGCGTGATCAGTGTAGACAACCGTCTTGGACCCCACAAGATAAGGTCGGAACTTTTCAAAAGCAAAAACCACCGCTAGTAACTCTTTCTCCGTGGTAGTGTAGTTTAGCTGAGCATTATCAAGCACTTTGCTCACATAGTAGATCACATGGAGTTTCTTACCAACTCGTTGTCCCAACACAGCTCCCACAGCAAAGTCACTCGCATCGCACATAAGTTCGAACGGAAGACCCCAATTCGGTGGTTGCACTATCGGTGCCGATACGAGTGCTTTCTTGAGCCTTTCAAACGCCTCTAAACATTCTTCATCAAAACTGAATTGCACGTCATTGCATAAGAGGCGAGTTAATGGCTTCGCAATCTTGGAGAAGTCTTTAATAAATCTCCGGTAAAAACCCGCATGTCCTAGGAAACTTCTAACTCCTTTTTGGTCTTTCGGCGGTGGTAACTGCTCAATGATTTGCACCTTTGCTTTATCAACTTCGACCCCCCTTTTAGACACCAAATGTCCTAACACCAGTGTTGTGAAAACCGGACCGGTGACCGGTCCGGTTATGTAATCGGATCGGATATGCAATGAACCGGTCAAACTTGGTCAAACCCGGTCAAGAACCGGTCAAACCCGGTCAAGACCCGGTCGGTTGAACCGGTTGACCCGGTTGACACAATTTTTTTATTAAAACGTAATTTGATCGGTTCAATCGGTTCGATTTGGTTTGAAAAAATATATATTTAATTTGACTTGGACAAGACTCGAACCTAGTCTTCCTCTATAATTATCCCCTCTCCTTCCACCAAGCTAAACATGATTCTTGTTTTATTATTTGTTTCAATAATGTATATTCATTTATCAAATCTATAAAATATATTACTTACTATCAATTTAGCTAGAAATTCAATTAGTCTTAGAAATCCCTTATTGTTGTGACTTACAAATTAAGACTAAAATTGTTATTGTTGTATTATTGATTTGTACTTTAGTAAATTCTAAATTTGTTATGGTATGTTATTGTAATCAGATCATAAACATGTAAAATTTATTCAAGTCATAAATATGTTAAATTATAATATCATATATAAGTATATTATTTTATTATTTTTAATTCGTGCGGGTCAAACCGGTTCGACCCGGTTGAACCACTGACCCATCGACCCAGTGACTTGACCGGTTCGATGATCGGTCCGGTTTTAATAACACTGCCTAACACGATTCCTTCTTGAACCATGAAGTAGCACTTTTCCCAATTTAGCACCAGATCTGTTTCGATGCACCTAGCAAGAATATGAGAAAGATTAGTTAGACAATCATCAAATGAAGTTCCATGAATAGAGAAGTCATCCATGAAAACTTCCATGCATTTCTCAATGTAATCGCTAAAGATGGACATCATGCATCTCTGAAACGTTCCCGGTGCATTACGTAGCCCAAAGGGCATGCGCCTACATGCAAAAGTTCCATACGGACATGTAAATGTGGTTTTTTCTTGGTCATTCGGTAAAATGGGAATTTGATAGAACCCGCTATAACCATCTAGGAAACAAAAGTACTCATGTCCAGCAAGTCTTTCAAGCATTTGGTCAATAAAGGGAATGGGGAAATGATCTTTTTTAGTTGCCTTATTCAATTTTCTGTAATCGACGCACATCCTCCATCCACTAACGGTTCTAGTAGGGACTAACTCTCCCTTATCGTTCTGCACAACCGTAAGTCCTCCCTTTTTGGGGATGACGTGGATGGGGCTTACCCATTCCGAATCCGGAACCGAGTAAATGATGCCCGCATCTCTTAACTTGGTAATTTCTTTAAAGATAGCATCACTAAGCTTAGGGTTCAATCTCCTTAAAAATTCCCTAGAAGGTTTTGCATTCTCTTCAAGATTTATCCTATGCATGCATAATGAAGGGCTAATTCCCTTAAGATCATCAACAGAATAGCCTAGAGCTTTCCTATTCGTTTTCAGCACATGCAAAAGTTTGGAAGTTTCATGTTCATTCAAAGTTGCACCAACAATAACGGGGTAAGTGGAATTAGACCCAAGAAACTCATACCTGAGATTCGAAGGTAGAGGTTTTAACTCTCCTTCGAATTCCTTACCTCTCAGCACCGGGTCTTCTTTACCACCGTAAGCATCCAATGCTTGCTCTCCTTCGACCAAAGTCAGGTCGCACATCTCCTCATCGTCCATATCCATCAAGGATGTAAAAAGCATACTAGCATCATCTAACTTCATGACTTCACTCTCAAAAGATGTTAGCTCAAAATTTTCATAAGATATATCAAGCAAATTGCATTCAAAAGATGAAGCAGGAGCTTTCATGGCATTTTTCAGAAAAAATTTCAGCTTCTCATTCCCTATTTTCAACTCTATAGACCCTTCACCACATCTAATGACAGCTTCCACGGTGTTAAGAAAAGGTCTACCGAGAATGACGGGCGTTTCCTGCTCATCATCCCATTCTAGCACATGGAAGTCTACGAGAATAAAGAATTTACCAACCTTAATGGGCACATCCCTAAGAACTCCCCTAGGAATCCTAGAACTTCTATCGGCTAATTTCAAAGAAATAGTAGTGGGATGGAGCTCACCCATATCAATCTTTTCAAACAAAGAATAGGGAATCAAAGAAATACTAGCTCCCAAATCACACAATGCTCTATCAATTTCAATTTTGCCTAAAGAGATAGGAATAGAAAATGACTCATGATCTTGCATCTTTTTAGGCATTCTACTTTGGACAATAGCACTACACTCAACATTCAAGGCTATCATGCTAGATTCTTCAATCACTCTACGATTTGACACAATATCTTTCAAGAATTTTGCATATGTAGGATTTTGAGTGATTACCTCATGGAATGGGAGGGTGACATACAACTTTTTCAACATCTCCACAAATCGCTGGAAGTGAGCATCTAGCTTGCTTTTGTTGAGCCTTTGCGGAAAAGGTATCATTGGCACATACTTCCTTGTCAAAAGTGGTTCTTCCTCTTTTTTCTCTTCTTCCGTAGGAGCTTGAAGTTCAACTTCAGAATTCTCGTTGGCAACTTTCGCTTCCATCTCCTTGTCATTGGGACTCGGTTTTCCTTGAGGAGTAGGCAAGCCTTTTCCGCTCTTCAATGTAATGGCATTGATATGCTCGGTGGAATTCACATCCGGTTGAGAAGGAAGCTTCCCATATTGCTTCCAAGATGCGGCTTGTTGAGCCACTTGATTTTCGAGCATTTTATTGTGAGCTTCTAATTACTCCATTCTCTTGTTGACTTCCTTTTGGTTCTCTAGCATTTGCGCCATCATAGACATCATTGTATTCTCTTGAGAGTTAGAAGAAGATTGCCCTTGTTGATGAGAAATCCCTTGATCATTTGTAGGAGGCTTATTAGCTTGATGCGGCCTTTGATAGCTCCCTTGGTTGGAGTATTGAGAATGTTGCCCCTGATTTTGATTAGAACTTTGGCCTTCATTAGAATAAGAATTCTGCCCTTGACTTTGGTTAGAGCCATACCCTTGTCTTTGGTAACTCCCTTGGTAATTATTTTGCCCTTGGGGTCTAGGAGGAAAACTGGAATTGCTGGACATTCTTCTTTGAGGAGGCTCATAATTTCTTGTAATAGGGCTAGAATTTTGAGCATAATTTCTTTGTTGATTCACATAGTGTGCCTCTTCATAACCGTCATCATCATCTTCATATCTCCCTTCGGGGCAATTCTTTGTAGAGTGCTTCGTACTAGAACATAAAAAGCAAGGTTGTTGGACCGGATTCTTCTCTTTTTCAGTCTTCGGTTTAGACACCTCCAAAGAATTAACCATACTTATCATGGTTTCCATTTTCTTTGCCAAATCACTAAACTGATCTTTAGTTGCATAATTGGAAGAATCCTCTCTAGACTTAGCCATTTTCTTGTGATCGCCCCCTTGGTATCTATCAGAATTTGTGGCAATCTTATCGATGATTTTAAACCCTTGGCTTGCCGGTAGATCCATAATTGCGCCGCCACTAGCCATGTCCATTGGGTTCTTGGCTTCTTTGCTCATGCCTAGATAGAAATATCTCATAAGATCAGCTCTTCGAAAGTTGTGGTGAGGGCATTCCCTCAAATAATGCTTAAACCGATCATAGGCTTGATGGAATAGCTCATTGTCCCTTTGAGAGAAGGTCAATATGAAATTAGTGAATTTCTTAGTTCTTGACGGCGGAAAGAATTTAGTCAGAAAGGCATTTGCTAGATGATCCCAAGTTCTAAAAGTTCCCGACTTTTGGTTTTGCAACCATTCCTTTGCATCTCCGTGTAGAGAAGAAGGAAAAAGCTTCAAATAGACGTATTCCACGGGCACATTTCTTGGCTTATAAGTGCGGCAATACTCTTGGAAGTTAGCCAGATGGATTGAAGGATTTCCACATCCGTGGTATTGATCGTTGGTTACCATATGGACTAGGGAGGACTTCACATCGAAATCAAACACATCCTCTTCCGGAGGTACTATAGCGGAACCATTCCCTTCAAGAGTGGGGGTCATGTAATCCCCGACAGGCCTCTCATCATCCTCATCATCGTATCTATAGTTTCGGTCATTCCGGTTCCTTGGAGGAGCAGGAGGGTTCTAAAAAGGATTCTGACCATTTTGGTTATTTTGTCGAGCGGGAGGATCCTCTACCTCATCTTCCATTCTAAATCTGGGTGGTGTATAATGAATTAGATTTAGGAGTGGTGGTGGACGAGGTCTCGGACCTTGGAAAGCAGGAGGAGTAAGAGCAAAAGGCGGAGGATTCTTTCGAGGTCTACCTCTCCCTCTCTTAGCAGTTGGGTGAGAAGGGTGAGAAGTACTTGACGTTGGTTGCTCTATGTGTTTTTGACCCTTGGATCTTAGGATCATTCAAATGCCTGCAAGAACAAAAGAAGACCTTAGCAATGAAAGGCAAGAGAATTAAACACAGTTTAAGCACGAAACAAGCAATACTTATCAAGTAAGGAAAGAGTAGACAAACTAAACTATCTATTAGCACCTAGTTAATTAACCTGTCCACGGCAACGGCGCCATTTGATCGACTGATAATATAGCTAAGTATTCAAATAGAATCCAAACACTTGTGCTAAGTCACGGCAATCAAAACATTTGTATTAACTCGGGTGAACCGAGGTCGTACCCAAAGGATATGTGATTAAACCAATAATGCTAACAATTTCCTTAGAATGTCTATGGTTTGGGGGGGGGGGGGTTTGTTCCTTTAAAAGGATGATAGCAGAATTCACTATCCCAAAAGTGAGATTTGATCAACTAAAAGTGGTAAACAATCAATTAAAAGATGACTAGGGATCTAATTCCCCACCTAGACAGTTATTGTGACAGTAAAATGGGACACCAATGATGAAATCACATGCACATATTTAGAATCTAGCCATGCAACATTGATACTAAGTTCAACTTTCGCTACAACTTAGTACAAAGAGATTACATCTCGCATAGTACCTCACACTCGCGCTTTATTGGCACTATAGAACATGCATATCTAGCCTCACACTCACGCTTTATTGACTGGATAACCATGTTCTTGTTAAATCCAAGCCATTCTCATTAGAATTAGAAAGTCACCATGTAACTCAAAAACCCTAATGCTTCTTCATTTAGTTCATTTGAAATCATGCTTTTCAACGTTAGCTACATCAAACATGAAATCAAGCAGGATTCCTATTGAGGACTTCTCACAAACACCTTATAGGTAATCCGAAACATTAAGTTCAAATGAAGAAGAATCACGTGCAAATCATTCATCAATAGCATCCATAGTATTTACAACGTCACGAACATGTCTAGGGGATTCATAGATCCCCAACCAAAGTCACTACTCACTCATGGTGAGTTTACAAGCATAAACAAAAATCAAAGTGCAGAAAAACATATTGAAAGTTGAGTTTTGGAATCTAGAACCAATATGGAGAACTAAAAGCAATAGATGATCCGATCTTCGATCTTTGGTGTTGAAATCTTCCAAGCTTGATTCTGGTCGCCTCTCTGGTCGTCCACACACCCGTTCCCTCTGTATTTTTTTCCCACAAAACTCTATCCATCCCCCAAAACCATCCAGATTCCCTATATTATCAAACTGATTTTTTTCTTCCGCAACCGCATGCGTTCGCATGCTTTAGACCATGCGTTCGCATGATATCCTGCAAGCTGGGAAGTCTGGTCGAGTGTGAGCGCGCAAAGCCTTACGTGCGAACGCACGATATTTCCATGCGTCTGGTCCGGGCTGTGCGATCGCATGAATGCATTGTGCGAGCGCACGAACTCCTGTTTTCTGTGAAATTCGATCTAGTGCGATCACGCATGGCCATCTGTGCGACCGCATGAGTTTTGCGTGCGTCTGGTCTCATCCATGCGAACGCACGAATTGGGTTGTGCGAACGCATGGCTTTGAGGAGTTTGCGCTCCGACTTCCAATTTGTGCTTTCTCGCTCCAGCATGCTCGGTTTTGCTCCAAAATCACTGCTCACTTGTGTTCTCAGCTTAAACTCTGTAATTTGCCTGAAAAGAAACACAAAGCATCAAATAGCAAGTGAAATCGTAATAGAACGATTGAAACCATAAGCATAGAGGTCGCCTAAAATGCATATATTTCAGTGCTATCAACCGGTTAAGTGAATACCTGTTGCAAAAGGGATATGTCAATGACCCTCTTTGCCCTTGCGTCTTCATTAAGAAAACAACATTCGGGTGTGTGATTATCGCTGTCTATGTCGATGATTTGAATATCATTGGAACGAATGAAGAGATTCATGAAGTAATCTCTTACTTGAAAAGGGAATTTGAAATGAAAGACCTTGGGAGAACGGGATATTGTCTCGGATAACAGATTGAGCATATGCAAAGTGGAATACTTGTGCATCAATCAAATTACACGAGAAAGATAATAAAGAGATTCAATATGGATAAATTAAACCCATTAAGTACCCCATTGGTCGTTAGATCCCTTGATGTAGACAGAGATCCATTTCGTCCATGTGAACAATCTGAAGAGATTCTTGGTCAAGAAGTACCATATTTCAGTGCGACTGGAGCTCTTATGTACCTTGCTAATTGTACTCGACCTGACATAGCTTTTGCTGTTAATTTATTAGCCAGGTTTAGCTCAGCTCCTACCAAAAGACACTGGAATGGAATCAAGCATGTGTTTCGTTATCTTCAAGGAACGATTGACTTAGGATTATTTTATCCTAACAATACAAAACCAGTTTTGATTGGTTATGCAGATGCAGGTTACTTGTCAGATCCACATAAAGCGAAGTCCCAGACTGGCTATGTATTTACATGTGGAGGAACTGCAATCTCTTGGCGTTCTCAGAAACAAACACTCGTTGCAACATCATCAAACAATGCTGAGATCATCGCATTACACGAAGCAAGTCGTGAATGTGTGTGGCTGAGATCCATGACACAACATATCAGAACTACAAGCGGTCTTCTACCAGCAAATGATCCAATCACACTTTATGAGGATAATGCTGCATGTGCTGCTCAAATGAAGGAAGGATTTATTAAAAGTGACAGAACGAAGCATATCCCTCCGAAGTTCTTTTCATTTACCCAAGAGCTGGAAAAGAGCAATGTTATCAGCCTTCAGTATGTTCGTTCATGTGACAACTCAGCGGATCTTCTTACAAAGGCTCTCCCAACTTCGGTACTCAGAAAACATGTTCATGACATCGGAATGCGAAAGCTACGAAATTTATGAAGAAATCACCCATGTCAAGATGAGGGGGAGCTCTAAATGGTTGCACTCTTTTTCCCTTACTGTGGTTTTTATCCCACTGGGTTCTTCCTAGTAAGGTTTTTAATGAGGCAGCATGAACACGTAAAATGAGCATCCCAAGGGGGAGTGTTATGAAAGGGTAATGTGTGGAATGCTCATACATGTTTTACCCCCTACCCTATTACATCATACAACAAGCAACAAGCTTGTCAAGCCAAAATTTGTGCAAAGTTGTCTCATCACTTGTGCTATAAATAGCATGCTTGGATGAAGTAAATAAGATCATCCCTTTACACCTTTTATCTCCTCCTTCTCTCTTTATTCAAGTGCTCCATTTGCATTAAAGTTTAGTTATTTTAGTCGGTTTCATAACACTTAATACGATTTTTTTTTCTTCAATTTTTACCTTTCTCATGTTTTTTCATTGAGGCATTTCATTTGTACTTTAATAAGAATGGGTTAGGCCTGATAAGTACGGTTTAAGTCTATTTTATAACACATAAGTTAACTGTATATTTACATGCCAAAACCAAATCGCGAAAGTTAATATTCTTTTGGGTAAGTTACAAAAACACAGTCTGGACTACCACCTGATTTCAAATTAGGTACCGGACTATTTCAATTTAGTGATTTTCGCATCAATTGTCACATGTTTCATTCAATTAATCGTTTCTCCAAACACGATAAAAATAAAATTGACCTAATTAGTTAATCCTGAAATCAAATTCACAAGTTTTCGACCTTAAAATTTCTCATATATATTGAATTCGAAAACAAAATGTATGCAAATTGATGCAAAAGTAAATAATTTAAAATTTAAAAAGTTTGGTACATAATTTGAAATCATGTGGTAGTCCAAGCTATGTGGTAGTCCAAAAGTAAATATTCTTTTTAATGAGAGGGCTAAGTCTGGCAGAGGCAGATCCAATGACTATATTGATGTAGGCCGGTGTCATCCCAAGCTTTTTTTTTTTGAAATTTGTTTATATATAAAAAAATTTGATTCAGTGAGGTTTAGGTAAAAATTACTATTATATATGAAAACTAAAAACTGGATTTGAAGCTGACATGTGTCTAATTTCGTCGAAATCTCGGATATAACACGGAGGGGCATTATAATCATTTCACAAATTCTGAATTTTAAATTGGAATGATCAGACTGAATAATATGACTTAAAACAGCAATATCCAGACTTAAACAACAATGATCAGACTTAACTTGCAATGATCATACTTAACTTGGAATGATCACACTTAATAATCAGACTTAAAAGAGCAATATCCAGAGTTAAACAACAATGATCAGACTTAACTTGCAATGATCAGACTTAATAATCCGACTTAAAAAAGTAATATCCAGACTTAAACATCAATGATCGGACTTAACTTGCAATGATCATACTTAACTTGGAATAATCACACTTAACTTGGAATGATCATACATAATAATTAGACTTAACTTGAAATGATCAGACTTAAATTTGAATGATCGGACTTAACTTGGAATGATCAGACGTAATAATCAGACTTAATTGGAATGATCAGACTTAACTTGGAATGATCAGACTTAATAATCAGACTTAACTTGTAATGATCAGACTTAACTTGCAATGATCAGACATAACTTGGAATGATCAGAAATAATAATCAGACTTAATTGGAATGATTAGACTGAATAATTTGACTTAAAACAACAATATCCAGACTTAAACAGCAATGATCAGACTTAACTTGCAATGATCATACTTAATTTGGAATGATCAGACTTAATAATCAGACTTAAAATAGCAATATCCAGACTTAAACAATAATGATCAGACTTAACATGCAATGATCAAGCTTAACTTGGAATGATCAGACTTAATAATCCGACTTTAAAAGTAATATCTAGACTTAAACAGCAATGATCATACTTAACTTGCAATGATCATACTTAACTAGCAATGATCAGACTTAACTTGGAATGATCAAACATAATCAGACTTAACTTGGAATGATCAGACTTAAATTTTAATGATCCGACTTAACTTGGAATGATCAGACTTAATTGGAATGATCAGATTTAGGCCCTGTCAATTTGAACTTAAGTTTTTTGACGGTTAAGATAAGATAAGTTCCGTTCAATCAATATAAGTTAAATACAAGTTACTTTCAGTTAATATAAGTTACTTTCAGTCAATATAAGTTAATATAAGTTTCAGTTAAGTTAAGATAAGATAAGTTACTTTCAACATACCACCATCATCATCATATCATACCATCATCATCATCATACCATCATCATACCACCACCATCATCATCATATCATACCATACCATCATCATATCATCATCATCATCATACCATCAGCATATCATATCACCATCATCATCATATCATATCATCATATTACTATTCATCATAATATTACTATTCATCACCATCATCACAACCATCATCATCAGTATATTACTATTCATCATCAGTGTATTACTATTCATCACCGTCATCACAACCATCATCATCAGTATATTACTATTCATCATCGTAATATTACTATTCATCATCATCATCACAACCATCATAATGGTATAATGATGATTGCATGATGATGATGATGATGATGGTATGTTGATGTTGATGGTGTGATAATGATGATGGTGATATGATGATGATGGTATGATGATGATGATAAGTTACTATCTGTTAATATAAGTTAATATCAGTCAATATCAGTTAATATAAGTTAATATCAGTTAAGATCAATTAAGATAAGTTAAGTTTCAGTTCAAATGGACATCCCCTTAACTTGCAATGATCAGACTTAACTTGGAATGATCAGACTTAACTTGCAATAATCAGACTTAACTTGCAATGATCAGACATAACTTTGAATGATCAGGCATAATAATCAGACTTAATTGGAACTTAACTTGGAATGATCGGAATTAACTTGGAATGATCGGACTTAATAATAAGACTTAAAACAGCAATGTACAGACTTAAACAGCAATGATCAGACTTAACTTGCAATTATCAGACTTAACTTTTAATGATCAGACTTAACTTGCAATGATCAAACTTAACTTGGATTGATCAGACATAACATGGAATGATCAGACTTAAAATAGCAATATCCAGACTTAAACATCAATGATCAGACTTAACTTACAATGATTAAACTTAACTTTCAATGATCAACCTTAACTTGGAATGATCAGACATAATAATCAGACTTAATTGGAATGATCAGACTTAAAACAGCAATATCCAGATTTAAAACATCATTATCCAGACTTAAACAGCAATATCCAGACTTAAACAACAATATCCATACTTAAAATAGCAATATCCATACTTAAAACAGCAATAACCAGACTTAAAATAGCAATATCCAGACTTAAAACAGCAATATCCAGACTTGATTAAGTCTGGATATTACTTCGTAAATTTTTAGACGATTATACCCCTCGCATCTGTTATGTATTTTTAAATAAGTCCGTTTTAATTTTTTATTTATAAAAAGCACCCTGAATTACGATTTGTCGAAATATACACGTGGCAATATTTTATTGAGTTTTTAATTTTTATTTATAACCTTGGTTTGTATTTGATCCGTTTTCAATTTGATTTTTATATTAGTATAATGAAAGATTTTGGATCAAATAAAAAACACATTTAAATATAAAAATTATAAACCAACGAAGAATTCGGTACGTGGCACTCTCGACCAATCATAATTTGTGGAGCTTTTTGTAAATAAAAAAATTAAAATGGACTTATTTAAAAATACATAACAGATGCGATGGTATAAACGTCTTATAAATTATCCAGACTTAACAGATGCATAAATTAAGTCTGATCATTACCATTTTAAGTTTGGACATTATCCAATTAAGTACGATCATTCACTACCTTAACTGACAAGTTGTTGATAACTGAATTATTATTCATAAAATAGAAACACAAACAATTTGCAAAGAGGGGTTTAGGTGTACACTCTGTGATTGTCAGGTTACGTAAGAAGGTTGCAATCTGTGTAATAATATTTAATAAGAAATCGTGGGATGTCCACAACACAATCCAACTCACTACAGAATACGTTTAAGAATAAATAACTTATGGGATCGGGCTTTTTACGAGGAACTACATCTCCAGTAAAGATCTGATTATGTTCTGCGCGCTCAGGTCCTAGTAAAAATGAAACTATTGCGGAAACCTGTACTTATGCAAGAACATCAAATAAGGGAGTTGATGGAACCCTGATGCTAAAAATGTAATTGAATGCAAGCATTAAACTCAAAACATAAGTCTGATCATTTTAAGTCTGATCATTCAAAGTTAAGTCCGATCATTCCAAGTTAAGTCTGATCATTATGTTGGATCATTCCAAGTTAAGTATGATCATTTTGTGTCTGATCATTTCAAGTTAAGTCTGATCATTAAGTGCATGACTATAATGCCCCTTCATATTTTATCAATGATTTCGGTGAAATTGTGTCATCTTGAAAATTAGATTTTTAGTTTTCATATATAAAGCTGGTTTTTACATGAACCACACCCATAATGAAATTCATTTAGATTTTAAATTTAATAAGTTATATGCCTCCATCGAAAATACTTTTTTAGATCCATAAGATTTTGTAATAGATTGGTATATCGTACAGTCATATGGGATAGTTTTTGAGAATCATATTTTGTGTTATTTTGACTTTTGACCGTAAATCTCATGAAATAAAGTACGTTTTTATGTGTTTTGACCTTCAAAAAAGTGAACTATCTTAATTGATTAAATTACATTAACTTTGACAGTGTACAAAGTGCTCACATTCAAATTGAAACATTGCATTGATGTTTTTTGTTAAAGTTCTGGCCCTTCAGTGTTATGTTAACACCTTGGTCGGAATTCCTCGAACTATGTCGATGATTGACAAAAATAAGAAAATTGACAAGGTTTTCTTGTTATGCAGTGTGACACTTCGTACTTTTGCTCTTCCAATCTCTACTACTACTATCTGACTCTCCTTTTCCAGCATGAATACAATGTACTATGTACCTAACAAGATGCAAGATAATTTCTAATCATATTATTTGGATGTTAGCATTGAGAAAGAAATATCTAAAATGTTTACGTGCTATAATAACAAGTTTTTTCGAAACAATGTTAATATTTTTAATGCTATAATACATTTTCACTTGTCACCCCATGTCTAAAATCCTAGGTCCGTCCCTGGATGTAGGGCCGAATTTTTAAGTGTAGGTTTATGTTCAACTTTCAATACTTTTTTTTTTTGATACTAACTTTCAATACTTAAGACCAAATCAGTTAGAGTTCAAAATTAGGGACGGATAAGGTTTTGGAGTCAGGTTCAGATTCGCGATTCATATGGCTTTTGTGCCCTTGAACTTAACGTTGAAGCCTACATGTGTAAGTTTATTTTGTGTCCCTCGAGATCCGAACACATCATGCCGCTTCGATCTCTAAATTTTTACGTCTTATCATTCGACCGCTTGTTCTACGCCCTGATGAGCCTTCATGTATGGCAATGCTGTTTTGACTTCAAATACTAAATTCAAGTAAGACATGCTCATGAATCCTTGTAAGTTGTAACCTCACCATGGTGTCCCAAAGTTGGAATGTCAAAGCAACTTCACTCCTCTAACAATCACCCATCAACCACTAATGCGTACCTTTTCTTGGTCGAATTGAATTTCACATGTCGTTCATGTGGTGGCTGTCAGCTACCACTATACCTAACAGTACGTACAACAGTGAATTTTCAATCGGAAAAGAAAAACACAATGAAGTTTGAATAAAAGCATAGTGTCCTTATTAAGTACGAATCACTCCCTTAAGCGAAAATCTTAAATCGTCAAAAATAGTTAACCTATATTAAATTAGGCTTTTAAGACTTCCCAGTTTAGGCTTTTAAGTGGAATTAGCAATGCAATGCAATGTGTAATCTTCCCCTGGTAGATGAGATGTTGTTCTGGTCGATGTCCAGAAAAAATACTACAACAACTTATGCGCTAAACTAAGTATTGCGGAAATAAAAGTGACACGCAAAGTTGTTACCCAGTTCGGCGTTAACGAGCCTACTCTGGGGGGCGTTCTCTAGCCCGGTGGACAGCAATTCACTAATAATGAGTATTGCGAGTACAGAATCTTACGTTTACAGAATCCCTCTTAAACAACCTGAGCCTCGGACACTCTAGTAATTGCAATCTAGGTCTCCCCCTAGATCTTTGCTCCCGCTCCGTATCCACCAAGATGATCCTTCGTGAGAATCAGCGCCTTCTCCCGAATGCGCAGTAACAGAACTTCAGTGCGTGATCCTTCAGAGTTTGTTCTTCGATCAATCTGCTGAGCACCAGCACAGATTGAATCCGAGCGCCTTCGAGTAACCAGTGACGATTAACTCTCCAGCCGATTACGAGCGTCGTGAATAACCAGTTACGATTAGTTCACCGCCGTTAGCCTCCTCCTCCCTTCAATGAGTATGAGCGTGATTTAATATCTCCGTAAGTGCTGACTAATACCGAAGCATTAGCCCTCCTTATATAGGACGGTAGAAACCCTAAACCGAGTAGGATTTCTATTCTAAACCGCCTATCTCAATTAGGAAATCTTTCCTAATATCTTGCGCATATCTCTTGTAGATAATCCTCTATATGAATCTTCAATCTTGATTAGGCAATCTTCGATTATCTTCTCGACTAAGATAGCTTCAAGCGCAAGCAACCGACTCCAAGGAACTCCTCGATTATCCATATGCACCGACTTGCCAAAACTGATCTGGGAAATATCTTTAGGCGAAGTTGTGCTACGTCGGTTGAACAAGTTACCAAATCTGAATTTGGAAACTTCCAATATCTGCCCATGCACCTGCAACCGCCTTGATCTCCAACGGTCGACTGTGTTTCCAAATCTGAATTTGGAAACATTCCATCTGCTTCAACTTGTTCCAGGGCAGTTGTCTCTGCTAGACTCGAACAAGAGCTAGAACAACTATTCTAAGTTTTGCCAAACTACATGCCATAAAACTAACAATCTCCCCCTTGGCATTTTTGGCAAAACTACCTACTGTAATCTACCTGTACTACTATTACAGTTGAATCTTTGAAGGAGGTTTCAAACTCCGAACATAACAAGCACAGACGAATCTTTTTAGGAGATTTCAAACTCCAAACAACCAGTCTAACAATAAGCACAAATGAATATTTTAAGGAGCTTTCAAACTCCAAATACTACTCCCCCTTTTTGTCACAAAATGACAAGGGAGTACAGAAAGAAGGCATTACCTTATAGACCTTTTAATTTCTGCGAATCTTCGACCAAACATACTTCGTGAATACCAAACTTTGAGCGTTCGCTCTTCCTTCTAAGTCAACCGTTTCACCATGAGACACTCATACTCCGGTTGACCCCTTGTACTGGAACAGCTTAGTTGTCAATGACACACAGACCCAGTGAGGATCTAAGTGTTTCGAACTGAAGATTGTCCAAGGCTTTTGTGAAGATGTCTGCCAGTTGCTTCTCAGTTGACACGTGTGTCAGGGTGATAGTTTTCTTCTCAACTAATTCTCGAATGAAATGATGCCTGATGTCGATATGCTTTGTTCTGGAATGTTGCACCGGATTCTTGGATATGTTGATGGCACTCATGTTGTCACAGTAGAGAGTCATCACATCTTGTTTTACTTCGTATTCCTCTAGCATCTGTTTCATCCATAACATCTGGGTGCACGAACTACCTGCCGCAATATATTCTGCCTCAGCAGTAGATAGAGAAATACTATTTTGCTTCTTACTAAACCAAGAGACCAGATTGTTTCCAAGAAAGAAACATCCTCCAGACGTACTTTTGCGGTCCTCTGCATTCCCAGCCCAATCGGCATCGCAGTAGCCTACTAAGCAAGAGTTAGTATCCTTAGTGTACCACAACCCATAGTCGACTGTTCCACAGACATATCTGATAATTCTCTTCACATTCATCAGGCGACTCTCCTTGGGATTTGCTTGGTATCTGGCGCAGACACCAACTGCATGAGCAATGTCCGGTCTGCTGGCGGTTAGGTATAATAGACTTCCAATCATACTTCGGTATAGGGTTTGATCCACCTTTGCGCCAGCTTCGTCCTTGGTAACCTTCACATGAGTTGCAGCGGGGGTTCTCTTGTGTGTTGCTTTTTCGAGATCAAACTTCTTGATCAGGATCCTAGCATATTTGCTTTGGGAAATAAAGATGCCATCCGCCTTCTGTTTGACTTGTAAGCCAAGAAAATAAGACATCTCTCCTACCATGCTCATCTGGAATTCGTTCTGCATTTGATGGACGAATTTGTCTACCAGCTTCTGGTTGCTTGAGCCAAAAACAATATCATCTACATAAATCTGGGCAATGATGAAGTCTGTCCCTGTGTGTTTCACAAACAACGTCTTGTCTACTCCCCCTCGCACATAGCCATGAGTGATTAAAAAGTCAGTAAGCCGCTCGTACCATGCTCTGGGCGCCTGTTTGAGACCATAAAGCGCCTTCTTCAGGTGATACACATAGTCAGGATGATGAGGGTCTTCAAAGCCCTTTGGTTGAGCCACAAACACTTCTTCATTTAGCAGCCCATTTAGGAATGCACTCTTGACGTCCATCTGAAACAACTTGAACTTAAGGTGACAAGCGAGAGCAAGAAGTAGTCGAATGGCTTCTAAGCGAGCTACCGGAGCAAACGTCTCATCAAAATCTATTCCCTCAATCTGAGTATAGCCTTGAGCTACAAGTCGAGCTTTATTTCTGGTGATGTTTCCGTGTTCGTCCGACTTGTTCTTGAAAATCCACTTTGTTCCAATAACGTTCACACTATCCGGACGTGGAACAAGATCCCAGACATCATTTCGCTGGAATTCACCAAGTTCTTCTTGCATGGCGACAACCCAGTATTCATCATTGATGGCTTCCTTGATGTTTTTGGGTTCAACAGTAGATATGAAACAGGAGAAGCCAGCCAATTGACGAAAGTTGACCTGTTTACCTCGAGTTTGTATGCCATCTGTGGGATTACCAATTACTTCACTGACAGGATGATACTTTTCAACTGCTCTTGAGGGCTGTAGGACACGAGGAGAGGCGGGAGGCGTTGGAGCAGATTCCGTATAAATATCCTCATCTGATTGATGGTCATTTGTCGCAGACTGCTCAGGCTCTTTATCTGTGACTAAATCCTTATCGGGAGGAGCGATAGTAGGTTGTTCCGGATTAGGTGGGACATCATCATCATCTGCATTATTTGTCTCCGAAGCACCTGGAACAACATCCTGCACAACAACATTGATTGATTCCATGACAACCCCAGTGCGCTTGTTGTAGACACGGTATGCCCTGCTGTTAGTGGAATAGCCCAGAAAGATTCCTGCATCACTTTTAGGGTCCAGCTTCTGCAGATACTCACGATCTCTGAGGATGAAGCACTGGCTCCCAAAGACATGGAAGTACTTAACCGTAGGTTTTTTACCCTTCCATAACTCGTAGCAAGTCTTCTCGGTTCCGGATCGAATCATGACTCTGTTGATGACATAGCAAGCAGTGTTCATTGCTTCCGCCCAAAACTTTAAAGGAACCTTCTTTGCATGAAGCATTACACGTGCCATCTCCTGAATGGTTCGATTCTTTCTTTCAACAACACCATTCTGTTGGGGTGTGATAGGAGAAGCAAATTGTTGAGTTATCCCCCGTTTTGAGCAGAAGTCAGCAAGAGCAGCGTTCTCGAACTCTTTTCCATGATCACTCCGAATCTTTATTATATGCTCGTCTTTATCTTCTCTTTCACGCTCCAGTCGAGTGCATAGCAGCACAAATGCCTGAACAGCATCTGACTTTTCTCGCAAGTAACTGGACCAGGTGAACCGAGAGAAGTCATCAACACACACAAGAACGTACCTCTTCCCTGAATAACTTTCCACTTGCATAGGCCCCATTAAATCAATGTGAAGTAGCTCCAGAGGTCTGCTAGTATTAATCTGAGTAGTGCCCTTGTGTGGAACTTTGATTTGTTTTCCAATTTGGCAGTCTCCACAAACAATGCTCAGTTCTCCTTGGACTTTGGGTATGCCGCGAACAAGACCATCTGAAGCAATCTTCTGAAGCGTTCTTAGATTCACATGACCCATTCGCTGATGCCATAAGTTCATCTCTTTAGTTTTACTCAGTAAACATGTTGTGTTAGCATTGGGTTTACCAAGGTTCAGGAGGTAGCAGTTGTTCGATGACCTTCTTCCAGAGAGAACTGGATCGTTATTCTTGTTTAACACCACACACTCATCTTGTGTGAATTGAACATGATGCTCTCCATCGCACAACTGGCTAATGCTAATTAGATTAGCCTGCAATCCTTTGACAAGCAATACTTCTTTCAATCTGGGCAGGCCTTGAACATTTAGAATTCCTTTTCCAATGACTCTCCCTTCTCCCCCATCACCGAATGTCACATTCGAACTCCCTTTGATCTCCTCTATATTGGTCAGAAACGCAGAGTTGCCGGTCATGTGTCTTGAACATCCACTGTCAAAGTACCACCTTTCTCTTTTCAGATGACAAGTAGAACTAAAGGCGACGTAACATACATCACTTCTTTGCTTAATCCTCCAAACTTGCTTTATTTGTGATTTCTGAACTTGTTTCATCTTCCTGAGAGATATATGGAATTCATGACATCTTGATTTGATGTGTCCCACTTGATTACAGTAGGAACACCGTCGCCTGTCTTTCTGTCCTGTGGGATACCAAATGTGATATCGAGATGAGTATTTATGAGAGTGGTGATTAGCTGGAACAAGTTGTGGTCGCGGTTCAGCAGGAGATTTTCCTCGAGGGCGATGATCAACTGGAACATCCTGTGGTTGCGGCACTGCTTTGACGAAGGACTTTTTTTCAGTGCTACAGCCTTCAGTGAATCCTAGACCTTGGCGGCCTCCTCCTATCCTTTGAGCTCCCAGAATGGAGTCTAGATCTTTTGTTCCAGAATTTAGCATTTTGACAGACTTTTTCAAGTTGTTCAGCTCGTCTATTGTCTCCTCATGAGCAAGTTTATCTGTTTCAATTTCACATTTGAGGGCATCAATAATATTGATAAGATTTACCTCTCTTCGCTTTAGAGCATTATTCTCTTGGTTTAAGTCAACTGTGTCTTCTGAGCAATCTTCTTGTTTTTCACTCTGAAGTTTTAGAGATGAAATAACATCCAGCAACTCCGCCTTTTGTGAAACAAGGTCAGCATGTTCGTTTCTTGCTTCACTCAACCGATCTGTGAGGTCACAAATGCTCTGCTGATGTTTTAGTTCTAGGGTGGCAATCTCTTCTTTGAGCTTCTTCTTCAGTTCTTTCATAGAGTTCTGGAGAGATTTGTTTCGCTCGACTTCAACCAACCACTGTTGATATAGTTCTTTGTAATTGTTGGCAATTTCCTCATCTGTAATTTCTTCATTATCACTCCCACTAGAATACATAATGTGATCTTCAACTGATGCCTCCTTTTTGCAATCGTGGTCACTTTCCTGATCAACACAGCTAGTGAGGGCAATAAAATTACTGTGCTCTCCTTCTTGATCAGATTCACTGTCACTCCAGTTGATCACATAGGCATTCTTTTTCTTCTGTGTGTTGACGCATTCTGCTTGAATGTGTCCAAACCCCTCACATTCTCTGCATTGGATATCTTTGCCTTTGTTGTCTCGAGCAAGGTCTCCAGACATATTTCCCTTAGAAGCTCTGCCATCCTTCTGGTACCTTGAATTAGATGACTGACCAGAATCAGCCCCTTTAGTGTATTCCCTTCTCATATATTTCCTGAAGTTTTTGGCAAACATAGCATATTGTTGATCTGACGATTCACCCATCTTGTCTTTGACAACTTCAGCTTTCAGACCAACGCTGGTGACCTTCGTAAGCCGGTCTTCTTCATTCATATCCATCTCATGGGTCTGCAGAGATCCCATCAGTTCATCCAGTCTCATGGTCTTCACATCATTAGCTTCCTTAACGGCGAGAGCTTTCATGGCGAACCGCTTTGTGAGAGATCTCAGCACCTTTCTTACCAGTGTTTCATCAGTCATTGGTTCTCCTAGAGCGAATGCTTCGTTGGAGATATCGAGAATCCGAGTATTAAAGTCAGCAATGGTCTCATCCTCTTGCATTCTTAAATTTTTGAATTTTGATGTGACTGTCTCCATTCTGGATACTTTAACTTTGGTTGTACCTTCATGAGCAGTTTGGAGAATGTCCCAAGCCTTCTTTGCAATTTCACAGGTAGAAATCATCTTGAAATTCTTTCCATCAACTCCCGAGAATATGGCATTCATTGCTTTAGAGTTTGCCGCTTCAGCATGCTTATGATCCTCAGTCCACTTGTCTTTAGTAATGAGGCAAATCTTACCTTCTTTGTCGATAGTCACTGGGTGTGTCCATCCTTGTTCAACTGCCTCCCAAACAGATTCATCTTGAGACTTCAGAAACGCCTTCATTCGAACTCTCCAATAGCCATATTTATTTCCTTCAAGCAGAGGAGGTCGCGTGATGTTCTGCCCTTCTCTCAAATCCATCTCACCGACTTCTGGATCTTACTCTGTATGTCGAGTATTTGCTCTGATACCAATTGTAATCTTCCCCTGGTAGATGAGATGTTGTTCTGGTCGATGTCCAGAACAAATACTACAACAACTTATGCGCTAAACTAAGTATTGCGGAAATAAAAGTGACACGCAAAGTTGTTACCCAGTTCGGCGTTAACGAGCCTACTCTGGGGGGCGTTCTCTAGCCCGGTGGACAGCAATTCACTAATAATGAGTATTGCGAGTACATGATCTTACGTTTACAGAATCCCTCTTAAACAACCTGAGCCTCGGACACTCTAGTAATTGCAATCTAGGTCTCCCCCTAGATCTTTGCTCCCGCTCCGTATCCACCAAGATGATCCTTCGTGAGAATCAGCGCCTTCTCCCGAATGCGCAGTAACAGAACTTCAGTGCGTGATCCTTCAGAGTTTGTTCTTCGATCAATCTGCTGAGCACCAGCACAGATTGAATCCGAGCGCCTTCGAGTAACCAGTGACGATTAACTCTCCAGCCGATTACGAGCATCGTGAATAACCAGTTACGATTAGTTCACCGCCGTTAGCCTCCTCCTCCCTTCAATGAGTATGAGCGTGATTTAATATCTCCGTAAGTGCTGACTAATACCGAAGCATTAGCCCTCCTTATATAGGACGGTAGAAACCCTAAACCGAGTAGGATTTCTATTCTAAACCGCCTATCTCAATTAGGAAATCTTTCCTAATATCTTGCGCATATCTCTTGTAGATAATCCTCTATATGAATCTTCAATCTTGATTAGGCAATCTTCGATTATCTTCTTGACTAAGATAGCTTCAAGCGCAAGCAACCGACTCCAAGGAACTCCTCGATTATCCATATGCACCGACTTGCCAAAACTGATCTGGGAAATATCTTTAGGCGAAGTTGTGCTACGTCGGTTGAACAAGTTACCAAATCTGAATTTGGAAACTTCCAATATCTGCCCATGCACCTGCAACCGCCTTGATCTCCAACGGTCGACTGTGTTTCCAAATCTGAATTTGGAAACATTCCATCTGCTTCAACTTGTTCCAGGGCAGTTGTCTCCGCTAGACTCGAACAACAGCTAGAACAACTATTCTAAGTTTTGCCAAACTACATGCTATAAAACTAACACAATGCATTAATAAGTCATTTTGTCAACTCTGACTCACATTTGTATTCAATTCCTTTTACGTAGTATGTTTCTCGCCCCATATGCGTAGGAGTCCTATACGCCCTGCCTCGGCGCCGCATGTGTGTAGGAGTGTTATTCGATGTGCCTCGGCGCGAATATACTATTCCTCCCCGTGGAGGTATTATTTACTCATTCATGGACATGTTGTATTATGAGCTGGACTTGCATATTTTATTTGATTGCTTTTGCATGTCCTTTCTATGCAGGCGTCGAGGTGTGCATATTTCGTGACTTTTTAAATCAGATGTGTCATATGACATGTTTTTCAATAGACGAACTAAGTACTAAATTCAAGTAGGCACCCTTGCATGATCCGTACTTCAATAGCTTAGATATTCAAATGCACTCGCCAAGTATGTATGATGTGATGTGTATAAAATGTAAACCACAGTCCCCGCCATTAAAATTTTTGTTATTCATGGATACTCAAAGAAACTCATATAATGTAAACTACATTTTGACTCATTGTAGTGGGCAAGAACAGGGCAGGTGCTAAGGGGTACAGTCCCAGAGACAGTCCCACTGGTGCAACTCGATCATGCTAATAATCTAATACAGCTACACAATGTAGCTTAGTAGAAACATAATAAATTCTGAAGTACTGGCTGCCCCGGCGGTAAGGGTCAACATTTGACCCTAAGAGTAAAATACCTATTTTTATCCTGTCCGAGTCCGACACGTACCCTATCATATCCTTGTACCATAATGTAGCAGCATGAGGGTCACCAAAAATAGACCATATCCTGCCCTACTTCTCGATCCTCTTATCCTATCATACCTTGTGCTACCCTATCATTTTGCTTAAATTCATACTACCCGACCATACCTTACGCTGCCTAGGGGTGGACAAAACCCGGCCTGACCCGATCAACTTAATGTCGGGTTTAACCCAACCCGTTATGAGTTTCGGATCGGGTTACCCGATTTTATAAGTAATATAAAAAATACTAAAATTTTAACAACATTCGAACCTTACACCTCATCTGAATGAATGTGACTATCATACCAATTAATCTATTTGTTTTCTCGTGCAATATCACATCACATATGAATAAGTAACTGATTTGCAATGAAAAATAAAACCGTAATACTAAACTTTACGTCATAAATTAGTGATTTAAGCTTATATTTTTAAAGTATTTATATCATGATAGACGACGTTGAATGTTTTATGCCTTTTACAAATTTTAGTTTTTTGGTCGGATTTGGATTCACATAATTGACACGGTCTTTCGGGCCGGGTTAGGGATCAAATAAATGATCCGATCATTATTTCGGATCGGGTTAGGAACGAGCCCAACCCGTCCCACATCCACCCCTAACGCTGCCTTACCCCACCTTACCATTCTATTACCATATCCATGAATATTTTGCGGGTATAGAAAAACTGCTATACCCTGCCGTTACCCTACCATATACAGTTGGCTACCCATTGCTGACCCCTACTTGGCCGTAACCATTTACCAGACCCTATTGCCTCTCTATTCCGATAGATTTCCAACCCCACACCATTAATGGGAGTGGGTATGAGAATGCCGTGTCCTGTCATTTCTTTTTCTATTCGATTTACATACCTGTAATTCAAAGCCTGAAAAATGTCTCGATAATAATTTAATTAACCGGAATACAGAGCTTACGTTATCGGCAATAAATAGACTGATGAATCTGCTCCTGTGATCTCTAACTCCATTTCACTGAATACATAACACCAGGCAAGATAAGAAAAAGTGGTTCAATGCTGTTCTCATCAACTTGTTCCGCATTCTCATGTGGAGTGCAGACTTTGTTTCTGATCCTATGGGGCTTCTTGATAATGCGGCTTGTCTTGGAGTTTTATTTGAGGCCTCAGTGGCTCCGCAGGAAGCTCGCGAAACAAGGAATCAAGGGGCCAGATCCATCTCTTATAATGGGAAACATACCAGAAATGAAGCGGCTCATGGCAGCCGCAGCCACTGAGGCGACTGTAATTTCCCAAACCTCAGCCAGAAGTTATACAGATACTTCACATCTTTTCCCACATTTCAGACTTTGGACTACCAAATACGGTCAGTGCTGCATTGTTGTCGATTTACGTACATTGAAGCTTGTGTGATTAACAGTTCTTTTTCTTTTGACCCTCGAAAAACACCAGGAGGCACATTGGTGTTTTCATTGGGAACAAAGCAGTTTCTGTATGTGACCAGCACTGCCCTTGTGAAAGAGATTCATCAGTGCAAGTCTTTGGACTTGGGAAAGCCTACCTATCTCCAGAAGGATAGAGGTCCCTTGCTCGGAAAAGGACTCATTACAACAAGTGGACCAGTTTGGTTACACCAGAGGAAAACAATAGTTCCTCACCTTTACACCGAGAAGGTTAAGGTAACGCACATTGACGTTCATCAGAAGAATTCCTCTTAGTGCATAAGCGCGATGACCTGATAATGACTGTTATGGCGTACAGGGAATGCTAAGCATAATGATCGAGTCTGGGAACCAGATGGTGACCTCGTGGGAGAGAATGGTTGAGAAGGGAAGAGGAACGGCTGAGATCAAAGTAGATGATGATGTAAGGACATTTACCTCTCACATTATTTGCAAGACTATGTTTGGGAACAGCTTTGCAGTTGGAAATGAGTTGTTCCCCAAATGCCGAGACCTTATGAAAGTCTTAGAAACTCCCACCATTCTCAACGGTCTTCCATTTCTCAGGTAAAATGACATTCCACGACGACACTTATACCAATTATTACATCTGTCTGTATGGGGCAGTGATATCATTCTCGGGTAACTAGATAATAAATTCTTCGGTTGGTTCCATTTGCAGATACCTTCCAACCAAGAAAAACAGGCAAGTATGGAAGCTTGAAAATCAAATTCAGAAGATGGTCATGGACACGGCTAAAAAGGAGAAAAATGTTGAAGATGGATCCACTAGTATGTTGCAAGTCCTAGTTGAAGGGGCTAAAAGTGGGTACCTCGGCGAGTTAACAGAAAAAGAATTCATTGTGGACAACTGCAAGGATCTGTACTTGGCAGCATTTGAAGTCACTGCTGTAGCAGCAATCTGGGGTCTGATGTTACTGGCTTCTCATCCTGAATGGCAAGCAAAGGTTCGCCGAGAAGTTGAAGAAGTTACTGGAGGACATGTTCTGGACACTGACATGCTTAGTAAGATGAAAGTGGTACTGATTTCTGACTCAAACCTGATCATAAGTTTTGTCATTCCCAGCGCAAAAATAATATCCCGTCGGCTGACATCATTTTGGATTTTGCAGATGAAGATGGTGATCCTGGAGGTTTTACGGCTTTACCCAGGAGTAGCATTTGTATCAAGACAAGCCATTGAAGATGTGCAGCTTCCAAGTATATCAGTCCCCAAAGATGTAAGCATATGGATATGGATACCAGCTGTACACCGAGACCCTGAACTGTGGGGCAAAGATGCCAATGAGTTCAAACCGGAGAGGTTTGAGAATGGTGTCTGCGGGGCATGCAAGTGCCCACAGTCATATATTCCGTTTGGAGTTGGGATACGCACCTGTCCGGGCCAAAATTTAGCAGTCACAGAGATGAAGGTCTTGTTTGCTCAAATCCTGTCAAAATTCACATTAGCCATATCTCCAAAGTATAGACATGCTCCTACACTAGGTCTGCTACTTGAGCCAAAACATGGTGTGGAACTTCTCGTTCGAAAGATATGAAAACAAGACTAGGTTCGGACACACACAACTGAGCACTGTAAAGTGAAAACTGAAAACAGAGTTTGAACGAGGATTGTATGTATTCTTTTGTTGAGCATCATGACGAATCGTTGACGTATCCTTATAGAAATAAAACCTCTTCGATTCTTTTTAGTAGTTACTTGAATAAATGAAAGAATTTCAGATACTTTAGTTATACTAGTAATCATGAAACTCATTGAGTATACAAATAGAAGAATATGAAATTAACAAGAAGCATGTCTCCGGACACGCCTGCTAACATTACTGAAGACATAAAATGTAGGTTTTAGACGTCCGGTTTCTAGATTTTTATACAAGCTGTCAAACAGGCATACAATATTATTCTTGATAAGGACACATGTAAGCATAGCAAATGAAATGCTAAATGAAAGATGATACCTAGACGGAGGAATTCATCTTTTTTTTAGCTAGGTTCTCTTTAACAATGTGCTCAGGGATGGTGCTCTTCATAATCTTTGGGCAGGTAAAATGGAAGTCTGAAACAGAGACATCTTTGATGTCCGGATTAGACTCCAAGTATGCAGCTACTTGCGCGGGTCCTTTCAATCGCTTACCAGTTGGTGTACAAAAGTAAGGATCCATTCTGGAGTAGTTCTTCCTAAAGACTAACTTTCTCTTGAAGCCTTTTGGAGTCTTTGGGATACCTGGCTTCTCGATAACCCATGTTTGACTTGCATCATACACAATGTCCGCAGGTTCGTCACAGATGGTATTTTGCTTACAGTTGCAGACAAATGGTTTTTCCAACAAAGTACTCCTGATCTCCTCGAACTCTTCTTCAGTAGGTATCAGTCTCCACTTAAAGCATTCTGCACACTGAGCGCTGTATATATCATCAGATTGTTGCTGAGATTTCTGTCACGAGAAGTTAATACAGTAAAGTCAGCGCAAACAATACTCCTTTCAGCATAGGGAAAGAGTGCAGAGGATGACTCAAACTATTTCTACCAGCTGTACAGTTATTTGTGGAATCTAGTTTGTAAGTCATTGCGATAAATGATTTTTTCTCACTTTTTGAGCAAGGAAAGACGGTATAAATACATGAGGATAGTGGGAGAAATCGTATTCCTAAAATGCAGCATAATGCAACATCGTTCAGGCAAAAGGAAGAGGAACTAACAATCTTTCCCAAATGAGACCAATGTTTCCGTCAGTGCATACTAAAAATACAGGAATCTCTTAGCTCAAGGATACTTCAATCGCAGTATATATTCACATATTCGTAGCTTATCGAACTTGGTATCTACTAAACATGGCATCAGCGAACTGCATTTGTCTACTCAAAATATTTTCCCCTGAAATAAAAATTGAATGCAGATAGAAGAAAACCCGGTAAAAAAGGAGAGCAAATGTTTGACTGTTGCTGCCTTGCTGGTTAAATATCTGTGCATCCTATATAAGCATCAGTAAATAGCTAATCGAGTAGTAAATCCTATACAAAATCAGGAAACACACGAGGGTGTTGCATGCCGAAGTTTAATCGTCCGTACTACGGGATGAGCTAACAGATTCCCGACACACAACATCAACCATGCATTGTAAAGATGAGCAAATTGCAAAACAGGTCATCACATTGTACACTCCATCCACACTAATCAATCACTCCAAACAGCCCTCACCAAATTTGATATAAATGGCAGTACATGTTTTTTTCCTATTAATCAGCCAAAACTTGCATTGTTTCAAAATCTCCAAACTGTAAACAAAAATAGTTATCAAATATCAGAATGTAAAAAAACAAAAGAACAGTAAAAGCAGTGTCAAGGCATGCAAATATCGGAATGGGCTAGACAACCGCCACAAAGCCCTAGACATCAAAAATCTTAAAAATCCCTTAATCAATCACGCGAGCGGAACGATTAAGAACGGGAAAATCAACAACTCGGAGAATAAGATCACTTCGAGATATCCGAAGACCTTTCCGCAGGTAACGAGGGGAGAGTCTTCCTGAGTGTAGTTCATCATCTTTGTTTCACGCCTGAGCTCCGATCAGTCGATCTGTTTGCTGTAATGTTACTGCTTATTACTTTCTATTTTATATATTTGGACAAGTACAAAACGGAACATCCGTATTTTGTCCGAAAAATTAAAAATAAATAAAAAATGTTCTAAAATTTTAAAAAAAAAATAGGAAAAATTCATAATAATAATAAATTTTAAATTTTCAAAAAATATTGAAATAATTTCAATTTTTATAAAAATTAAAAATTTGAGAAATTTTTTTTTAAAATGTAAAAATATTCAAAAAATGTAATTTTTTATTATTAATTTCCGACAATTTTCAAAAACAAATATACAAAAATGAGGATATTTAGAAAATTTTATAAATTTTTTTTTTGATTAAACAAGTTGCCAACCGGCATACAACAGTTCCAAAACGAAATTTTTCTGAACATTTAGAAATTTAATTTGAATAAAATTTGATAAATAAATATTCAAATGAGATATTGACTTAATACATTGAAAGTAATGGAAGAAGAAAGATCAAACTTTCACAGTTCTCAACAACAAAAATTGAAAAGAAAACGTAAATCAAGTTGATTCTGTTCTTTCTCATCAAAAAAAAAGTTGATTCTGTTCTTATATTGCTTTTTTTTTTTGATGGGATGTATACATGTATTGTACAAGACTATTGAAATTCTCAAGCTAATTTAGTACATTAATCTTCATTGAAGCGCAAGCCTTGCGGCGTCTTTACTCATCCACTTCGAAGCATATCTCCGAGCAATCAACTGCCTCACGGGCGAAGCCTTTTTCTTCAGAGTCGTGGCGAAGGCGAAGCCACCTCGAGCACCTCCTGCGAAGGGAGGGAAGCACCTCCGGCGAGGGGAGGAAAGCACCTCCTGTGAAGGGAGGAAATTTCTCACCAAATATTGGTGGGAATGATGCATTATGGGGGGATTGAACTCAAGACCAATTGGTTACTAAGCCAATAGTTGAACCAATCCAACTACAACCCCACATGCTGTTCTTATATTGCTTTCAATGCGTCAAGTTAATATAGATTTCCGTACTCCATCTCTTGTATGGCTGTATTAAAGTCTACAAAAAAAACAACACTGATGAGTGGATCATGGAATTTTACATGGTACAATTTTCTAATTTCAAAAGGCCTCCATGTCATCCAACATTCATCATCCGGCTCTTTGTAAATTGTAACCTATCATCATAGGTGTCAACATGTCAAAGAAAACCTAATTTATAACATTTTTTTAAGTAAAAAAAAGTAAATATCCTATTTGATTATTTATTAATTAATTTTTGTATAAATTAAATTTCTAGATTTTCAGAAAATTTATAGATTTTTCTAAATTTCGGAATTTAATAAAGAAAATTACATGTTTTGAGTATTTGTACATTTTGTAAAACTTTTGAAATCTTTAGAAAGTTTTTAAGTTTTTATACAACTTTAAATTATTTATAAATTTGTCAATTTGTTTCCAATTTATTATTATTATTATTTTATATTTTATAAAAAAATTAATAGAACATTATTAACAATTTAGAACATTTTTTAATTTTTTTTTTCAATTTTATAAAACTAACGGTGTTACGGAAATCGTTAACAGGGTTAGACAATGTTATCGTTTTGGAAAATTCTTGGAAGTTCAGTCCCTTTTTGGAAATTTGCATAGTTCAAACAAAATATTAGAAATGAATAGTAGTTCACCACCCATTTTATACCTTTCCCTTATATATATTATATATATTTTTCCTAAGAAAATTAACATTACGATTAGGTAGTGCACATTGGGTGTAGGGTTGGGATCATATAAAATTTTCTAAACAGGACAAGAAGTGAAAGTTTCCCTAATTGTTCGATTTTATATTTATTGGTTCTTGTTTTTATTGTAATTTGAAAATTTTGAAAAATTAGTTTAACACGTCCGAGGGAGGAATAATGCTCCTACACAACAGTGAGGAGATATATGCTATTCGGGGGAGTCGAACCCTTGACCCCTTGACAATTTGTCAAGGATCAAACCAGTCGACCAAAACCCCTTACGCAATGCTCGTAGATTTCAAGCTAAAGATGCGCTTCAATGAACACAATTCAAGTATTATTCCGTGTTGGACCCATGTGTGGCCCGTGCTCCAAGAGTCTAAGTTCACATGTATACGATGAAGTTCTCATGCAATATGATTGAGATGTAATTGTGTGATAATTGAGATGTATGATTTAAGTTGTATGGGATGTAAAAAAAATCCATTATCAAAAAAGAAAAAGAAAAATCAATTTAACAGTTTCGTATAGACATATTTGTCTTTATCTTTTAAATGAGATGGTGGTTGAGTTGCTAGAACACTTGTTTTGCAATAGCAAGGTCAAGAGTTCGAACCCCACCGTGGCATTTTCTT
Source organism: Rhodiola chrysanthemifolia (assembly GCA_033675395.1). Classification (NCBI taxonomy): domain Eukaryota; kingdom Viridiplantae; phylum Streptophyta; class Magnoliopsida; order Saxifragales; family Crassulaceae; genus Rhodiola; species Rhodiola chrysanthemifolia. The sequence continues at coordinate 40,965,369 of CM066204.1, forward strand.
TTCAAAATGACCTATTTGAGTTTTAAACATATCCAAAATGATCCACTTGAGTTTGGTATTTCAGTTTTGGCCTGTTTTTAATAAAACCGGATCCACAGGATCCGGTTTTCTGTGTTTTTTACAAAACCAGATCCCCAAGATTCGATTTTATGTTCAAACGAGAACACGTTTCTCATTCGAACGCCCTCTTGTTTGCACATAAAACCGGACCCTGGGGATCCGGTTTTGTAAAAAATATTGAAAATCGGATCCTCAGGATCCGATTTTATTAAAAATAGGCCAAAACTAAAATGTCTAACTCAAATGGGTTATTTTGGATATGTTGAAACTCAAATCGATCATTTTGAAGAAAAAAACTCCAATTTTGTGGAGGTATGCTTTTCGTCCCGCCTACGCGTGGACGCTCTCTCGTGGAGATGTTATTCTTTCTGCCTCGGCATGGACGTGTTATTTCTCTCTCTTGGAGGTGTTCTTCATCCCCTTTGGACGTGTTGTGACTTGCAGATTCGCAGGTTATGCTTGCTTCGCGAAGTCCTCTTGGATGCGTGGAGGTGCGTATTCACTCGTGGGGTTTGAAGATAGAGGTGCCTTATGGCCTATGCTCCAAAGTGTGATTCATATGTACCCGAGTTAAAAGGGCTCATGTAATATATTCAAGATGTATTCGTGTATTACTTAAATTTGTATGCGATGTTAAACCCACAATCAAAAAAATATATTTGTAAATACAAACCCGGTTTTGTTACGATTGTTTTTAAAAATCAATCGATCAAATTGGTTGTCAAATACTTGACGACAAATTCTATTCAATCCAGATTTAACTTTTTTTGTTCAAACAATTTCATACCAATTAGAACATGAATTTTGTAAGTTTCAAAAATCGCAGTGCATAATCTTAGACTTAGGGTGCGTCCACACTTTGACTGAAACTTAACTGATGTTAACTTATAGTGTCTGATATTAACTTATCTTAACTGATATTAACTTATAGTGACTGATCTTAACTTATATTAACTTAACTGAAACTTATATTGACTGATGAATAGTATTATTTTATGATGATGGTTGTGATGATGATGATGATGATGAATAGTACTAATATGATGACGAATAGTAATATACTGATGATGATGATGGGGGTGATGATGGTGATGAATAGTAATTTTATGATGATGATGGTATGATGAATAGTATGATGGTATGATGATGATGGTGATGGTATGATGAATAGTATGATGATGCTGGTATGATGAATAGTGTGATGGTATGATGAATAGTAAGATGGTATGATGAATAGTATGATGATGATGATGATGATGATGATGAATAGTATGATGGTATGATGAAGAATAGTATGATGATGATGATGGTATGATGAATAGTATGATGATGATGGTATGATGAATAGTATGATGATGATTGTATAATGGTATGATGATGAATAGTATGATGGTATGATGATGATGGTATTATGAATAGTATGATGATGATTGTATAATGATGATGATGGTATGATGATGATGATGATGGTATGATGAATAGTATGATAGTATGATGATGATGAATAGTATGATGATGATGATGGTATGATGAATAGTATGATTATGATGATGGTATGATGAATAGTATAATGGTATGATGATGATGATGGTATGTTAAAAGTAACTTATCTTAACTTAACTTATAGTGACTGAAAGTAACTTATCTTAACTGATAGTAACTGATATTAACTTATCTTAACTTACAAGTCAAAAAATAAAGTCAAAGTGGACAGGGCCTTAGTTGTCACGAACTTTTAGTATTGAAATCACAAATCTTGCCATTCAGGCTGCCAAAACTATTATCGGCCATTCTAGTTTGTCGTTTTGGACAGTATACGATTTGAAAGTGATCACGTTGCCAGTTTGTATATAGATATATGGGATTTTTGGCCGTGGATTCGTTTGCGATTTAGTCAGGATTACAGTTAATCAAATATTTTATTAGACGGTAATGCCCTTTTTATGTATTTTTAATCGAAAAAGAAACAAATTTTGAAATTAGTTAGGGTTAATCTGAACCGTAAATCTAAAGAGATCTACAAACTTAAAATATCTCACTTCTCATGAGATTTTTGCTTCTCATGGAATCTCGATCCATTGGGTATATAAATTGGATCTATCACTATTAATCGTAAATTTGGCAACAGGGGTGGTGGCCTGTTGGTTAAGGAGTCCGTCATGGATCCTTACACCCCGGGTTCGAATCCTGGGGTCACCAAATTTCCTCACTATTTTGTGAGATTTTCTCTTTTTGCTCTTTCTTTCCTTCTTCCTCGTCCCATCTCGCGTGTGGATGATTCCTACATCCCCGTGGATTCCTTTCTCGTCCCGCCAGGGACGGATCCAGGAATTTCGGTAGGGGTGACAGACAAAAAATAATTGCATCATGAAAAAAAAGTACTATTGTTTAAAAAGAAAAATTACATTAAAATAAAGAGCGCCTTGATTCCATATCACGGAAATCATCTATTATTGAATCCGTGCTAAATATTTTAGCTATTTCCTTCTCAATGTTGATAACCAAGCAATCCGATAAGAAATCATCTTCCATCTTGTTGCGAAGTGCATTTTTCACTAAATTCATTCTTGAAAAAGAGCGCTCGGTAGTAGCAGTGGAAACTGGAAGAGTCAGAATAAGAGTTATCACCTTGTATACCAAAGGAAACATGTTTGATTTTCTTGTTCTCGTCAACCATTGGCATAGCTCAGAAATTTCTGTCAAACTGTTAAAATCTGGAAGTTTTCGAATAAGATCGAAATGTTGGAGTTCCATGCGCAATGATGTCCTCTCATCTTCATCAAAGTCTATCGGATAAAATTTCTCTACCAGTTTGCATATATCGTCGACTCTGAGTGTTGTACGCAACTCTTTAGGATCTAAAGCTGAAGAGAGAATGATCAATTCCACAGTGTCATCATTGAATCTCTTGTTTAGTTCTTGCAATTGAGAATCTATCACCGTGAAGAAAATATCAACTCTGTAATAATGCTCTATTGTGATTCTATTTTGTTGATGAGAAGCTCCTCTTCTTGTTTCATGAGGAGCACTAAAATCAGGCACTTCTATATTTACTTTTCCACAAAAAGTTCTCACCTTTTCAACTAATTTGCTCCATCCATCATCTCTAAGCTTTTGAAGAAGAGACTTTGAAGTCGTAACAAGTGACATAGCATTTAAAATATCTTGAGACTGAAGCTGCAAAGCATTACAAAGGCAACGTGATGTCTAAAACTTCTCTCATCAGATGCATAATGAAGACAAAGTAAAAAGAAGTCATCGTCTCATAAATTGAACTTGCTTCACCACGCTGGCTATGAGTATTTCCATCTGATTTGATAGTCAATAAAACTTCACATGTTGCACTAAACATCTTGATCAAACTAGAAATTGATTTAAAGTGAGAAGTCCAACGAGTATCACCGGCTCTTTGCAAAGAACCTAACTGATTAAGACCACTTCCACTTTCGAGGTCACCAATAGCAAGTAAAAAGGCCATATTTGAAGCATGAGCATCCTTTAGTTGATCGTTGCGTTTACAAGACGCACTGACGATATTGACAATAAAATTGAGCTTCTCAAAAAAGTGATGAACATGATAGACTTCTTTTGAAGCAGCAACCAAGGATAACTGCAAACGATGAGCGAAGCAATTGACATAATAAGCATATGGACATTCACGTGAAACTAAAGCTTGCAAACCGTTCCATTCCCCACGCATATTACTTGCACCATCATAACCTTGCCCTCGGATAGACATAATATCAAGATTATATTGAGAGAGCATCGAAAAAATACCATCTTTCAAAGTCAATGATGCGGTATCTTTAACATGAAGCAACCCGAAAAAACGTTCTTGTATGCAACCATCTTTGTCAACAAATCTCAGCACAAGTGACATTTGCTCTTTTTTAGATTCATCCCGAGCTTCATCCACTATTATACAAAACTTTGCACACCCAATTTCTTCCCGAATAAACTTTTTGACTTTTATTGCCAAGACATGCAATATTTGCTTCTGTACATTTGGTGATGTATATGTTGCATTTCGTGGAGCATTGTCTAGAACCTTTGCGACATCACTATTCAAAGATGCGGTGTACCTCAACAATTCAATAAAATTACCATGATTTCTTGATGTGTCAGACTCATCATTGCCTCTGAAAGCACATGACTGATAGGCAAGCCATCTAACAACTTCAATAGAGGTTTTCAAACGAAGTCTATTATCAAGTATCTCTTGTGTTCTGAAATTTTCAAACTTATTTGAAATATGAGCCGGTTGATTCATGAGATCTGACCAACTCAATAGAGCTTTATGATGAGGTGAATTGTGATCTTTTCCTACATGTGCCATAAGTGAACAAGCTTTCCCCCTCACCTTATTCCATGTCCGAAATCCATCAACAGTGAACGCATTCGATCCTGAAGGTCCATCTTCTTTTTGAAATAAAAAACATGGCAGACAAAACACAGCATCTACTGCCTTAGAATATTCTAACCACGATGGAAATCGAGTATACCAAGATGACTGAAAGCTGCGGGAGTTTCTTTCAACTGATTTAGGATACTCATCAAGTATAGGTTGATATGGACCAAAATTAATATAAGCTCTTCGAACCTCGTCACGCTTATTAATGGGATACTTCCATATTTGCGGTCGTAAACCAGGATCACGTTCTAATTTGTTGATATCAAAATCATCGTCAATTTCAAGCCTGTGTAATTTTGGAGCATGATGTTCCTCACTTTGTACATGGCTTTCTTTCTCTGAAATTTCTGAAAATTTTCTTTTAAAGAACAAATCAATTGTTGGCGTTTTCATCTAAAAATAAGAAAAAAAGATTAGAATCACAATACAACACGATTTATTTCAAGCTCAAAACAACACAAATCAGCAAACCCTATATTCTGTAATCCACACAAGTAAAACTCAAAATAACCCAAAATCTCACATACGGGATACGGCTCAACTAAACCTATAGCCTACTAGCTTCGAAATCTCATTAATTTGAAAGAAAAAAAATAACAAATACAAATATATACCTGGGAATGGGATGAGGATATTGGAGTCTGGAGAGGAGAGGCGCCGCCGGCTGCTATTGAAAAAATTGAAAGAAAATGAAAAGTTTTTCATATAAAATTGATTACAATTGATTATAATATAAAATTCATATATTTCTTATATAATTTATATTTCTAATTATATAAAAAAAAATTTCTCAAAAAATCTTGGGAGTGACAGCTGCCACCCCCGCCCTCACATGCATCCGTCCCTGCGTCCCGCCTCGCTCGTGGATGCCTTCCTCTTCACGCCTCGCGCGTGGATGTGTTCTTCCTTCCTCGTGGAGGTGTCTTGCAACGATAAATGTGTCAAAGAGCTCCAAGTATCGAAGAATGTGTCGATGTGGTGGATGTGCGGATCCATGGTAAAGGTGCCAACCATAGCCAACGCTTCAGAAGTAGAGAGATATACTAGATGATTTCGGATCCGATCAAGATGTCTTGCTAGAGCTTTAAAAGACCAATATATATATATATATATATATATAGAGGAGCGCTCAAATGTTATGGATGAGTTATTGTGTTATGTGTTACACTATTTTCAACCGTTGATCAACTTACATCCACTCTCTATTTAGGCCCCACGTGTCCCATTATAACATATTCAAATTTTGTCTTCAAGGGTACGTTCGGCATAATAAATATTTTGTATTTAATTATTCTCTGCTTTACTGTCAGATTGAATAGTCTGTCTGACCGAACAACTCATCTTCATCTCCTTTTGATTATCTCTCATCAGTTTCCTTCTCTCCCTCGAATTCGAAATTTTCTCCAAACCATATCGCCCAGCTTCAACCAGTTCGATATTAGCCGGCGAGGACGATTTGAGACAACTACGAGGACGCTGAGGTTGTGAAGCTGGCGCTTGAGGCAGGTCGGCCACGCCGACGCAGCCGGTTGATTTTTAGCCTCCGAGAATCGCTTGAGGATCTTCCCAAATTGGAGGAAGCGGTCGTGCACTACAAGGGAGTGAGGAACCTGCTGAGCAGCTGATTGTTCCCAAATTGAACGAGGTAACTGCTCGCCAATTGGTATCTTCATCTGATTGTTTGATTTGATTCTACCTCTATAACGAATGGTATGTTGTCTGTGCTTGTAGGTCGTGGAGGATCCGCAGGGAACAAGTTCCGAATGTCGCTGGGTTTGCCAGTGGCTGCTACGGTCAACTGCGCGGACAACACCGGAGCTAAGAACCTTTACATCATTGATTTTGTACGCTTCGTCGTTGTCCGCGAAGATGGACCGGTACCAGCGAGTCGAGAAGCCGAAGGCGGAATCCCCCATTCAGGAAAATGAGATTCGTATCACCACTCAGGGCCTCGTCAGGAACTACATCACTTACGTCGTTTATCTCCTTCAGGTACTCGCTCTATCACCTCTCCGTTTTGCATTTTCTTGTTGTTAGGTGTTTTGTGTGTCTCTGGTGTTGCGGTTGTCGTGTACGGATTTCCAGGCTTCGTATTGAGCTCTGTACGGAGTGGATAAGTGATGTATGTTTCTCTTCCGGGATCGTTTTGTGACTAGTTTTGTGGCGGTTGTTCTTCTGAGGGATTCTGGGTTAATCGATGGGGGCGTTTGAGATGTTAGCTACTTGGCATTGTGTTTATGCATCTGTGTTTGTGTAGGTTATATAGCAAAAGATTTGGTGTTTGTGAATCATAAATGAGTTTGGAGAATGGTTGAAATGGGGCGGATGTGCTTAGGCTTTGTGGTGGCATGAGTTTGTTGTGGTTAAGAAGGATTAAGCTTTGGTCTGCTGATATCTGTTGGTACTATATGTGTGTGATTGATTTAGAAGTTTCAGCCAGTACTGTGTGTATTATTTGTGTGGTACTGGGTGAGCAGTGAGATGCTTAACATGTTTATTTACCATCAGAAAATTTGGTGGCAGATACAATTGGTTGTGTGAGGGCTTTGTCTGATGTAATCTGAACAGTTTATGCAAAATTATATAATCCATGTCAATAGAAACCTAAGATTTTGGGGTGTATACTTTTTTAACTCGTGCTTTATGAAGTTTGAAGTAAACTTCTGCGATTATGTTCATTGCAACTGTAGTTCAAGGTATATTTGTTCTGGGGTTCGTTACTGTTAAGAACTTTAGTTCTCTTGTGTAGGATAAGCATGCAAAAGAAATAACCTTGAAAGCAATGGGTCAGGCCATTAGCAAAGCAGTGCAAGTTGTAGAGATTCTGAAGGTTGGGTACACTCGCAATTTGCAAGCCATTTATTCTAGTTAAACATCATAGCTGCTGTTTACTTCTCTATCTTATTTGCCAGTTTCATATACAAGTTCAGCTTCCTGTTGATTGCAATTGTAACAAAACTTTAGCTAACTGCTGTCTGTGTACATCATTAAATAGAAGCAATTTCCAAAACTGCATCAAGACACAGCTGTAAGTTCAATGAGTCTAACTGATATCTGGGAGCCCATAGAAGAGGGTCTCTTGCCGTAAGTTTCAGTCTTCAACAACATGTTATCTCTTTTTAATGAAATTCAGCTAGAAATATGTTTTAAACTGTTTTTTAGATAACCATGGACACTCCAACATTTGGGAGCAAGGACATTTAGGGAGGGGCAGAAATTTCTATCAAGGTGAATTGTTTAACCAAGTAATGCAAATCAATGTTTCTGATTGCAAACATGTACTAATGCTATGGTCCAATATTTGACTGTCTCAGCAAGAATCAGCTATCATTAATCACTTCAGTAATAGTAGAGCGTTTACAACATTTTGATGCTTGTTTATTAGCAGTTTAACCCCATACAACATGAATTTTTTTAGACTTGTTAGTATTGTTTTGTTTTTAATCTTTCTAATTGTGCAAATGCACATCTTTTCTGCAGGAGACAACTACAATCAAATAGCTTATGATCAAGGGTATGACCAAGGTCATGATAGAGGCTATGACCAAGGCAGAGGTGGGTATGAACGGAGACAAGAGGGTGTCTATGAACATGTTCGAGGTGGAGGCTATGAACGTGGTCGCCGAGGTGGTAGGTATGAGAGGGGCCGAGGAGGCAGTTATGAGAGAGACCAAGGTGGTGGATATGAAAAGGGCCAAGTAGGTGGCTATGAAAGGGGCCAAGGAGGTGACTATGATAGAGGTCAGGGAGGGGTATACGAAAGAGGCCGGGGAGGGGATATGAAAGGGGGCGCGGAAGCTATGCAAGAGGAAGAGGTGGTGACTATGAACAAGGACAAAGAGGTGGCTACAGAAATCAGGGAGGGGGATACGAAAGAGGACGAAGAGACTATGCTAGGGGAAGAGGAGGTGCCTATGAACAAGGACAAGGAGATAGCTATGAAGGAGGCCAGGGAGTTGGATATGAGCGAGGCCGAGGAGGTTATGGTCGCGGACGTGGAAGAGCAGGTGGTCGTTCAAGGGGTGGTGGCTTTTAAACTTGGTCAGCCTATTTGGGCGTTTTTTTTATTTTGCTTCAAGGAAAATGTTTGGTTGGGGGATAATGTGGCCATGGCGACTTTGTTGCAGTTCTTTTGGAGTTCAGCTCTTATTTTCTTTCCTTGTGATTTGCAGCAAGACAGGCATGCTATTTTTTTCCTTATGTTTTACATGCATCGAATGAGGCCAGTTTTTTTTATCATTGTAATTGGATTTCGTCCACAGTTGGTAAATATTATGCCATTTCATTAATTAACTATTGCACTTTTACACTTCCTCCTTAACACTCGCCCTATTTTGTACTTTCTCCAGTACGCTCCCTTTATTTTCAGTTTCACACTGCACTCTCTCAACAGCATTTTCAGTTCTAAACTGCACTCTCTCAACAGCATTTTCAGTTCCAGACTGCACTCCCTCAACATCATATTTCAGTTCCAGACTGCACTTATTTCAACATCATATTTCAGTTCCAGACTGCACTTATTTCAACATCATATTTCAGTTCCAGACTGCACTTATTTCAACATCATATTTCAGTTCCAGACTGCACTTTTTTGAACATCATATTTCAGTTCCAGACTGCACTCCCTCAACATCATTATCATCTCCAGACTGCACTCCCTCAACATCATATTTCAGTTCCAGACTGCACTTATTTCAACATCATATTTCAGTTCCAGACTGCACTTTTTTGAACATCATATTTCAGTTCCAGACTGCACTTATTTTAACATCATATTTCAGTTCCAGACTGCACTTACTTCAACATCATATTTCAGTTCCAGACTGCACTTATTTCAACATCATATTTCAGTTCCAGACTGCACTTACCTCAACATCATATTTCAGTTCCAGACTGCACTTATTTCAACATCATATTTCAGTTCCAGACTGCACTTACCTCAACATCATATTTCAGTTCCAGACTACACTTACCTCAACAGTCAGGAACTGAAATATGATGTTGAGGTAAGTGCAGTCTGGAACTGAAATATGATGTTGAAGTGAGTGCAGTCTGGAACTGAAATATGATGTTGAAATAAGTGCAGTCTGAAACTGAAATATGATGTTGAGGTAAGTGCAGTCTGAAACTGAAATATGATGTTGAGGTAAGTGCAGTCTGAAACTGAAATATGATGTTAAAATAAGTGCAGTCTGGAACTGAAATTTGATGTTAACAAATGAGTTTAACAAATGAGTTTAACCAATGATGTTAACAAATGATGTAAACCAATGAGTTTAAAAGCACACAACTAACAAAACAAATGAGTTAACACATAGATTCAAAACCAAACACCTAACTCTTAAATTTACAATCTTCATTCAAATCCTTCTTGCAACCTTCCATCATCAGTAACATGGCCAATGGCAATGCCCTTCCATCCTGTCCAATATTCGAGCCCTTGAACATCAAGTTGCACCGTCCCACTATCCTCTTCACTTTATGTTGCACCATCTTATAGGCATCCACATTGCAGCTCCTCGATCACCTCATCACCTTTGTTCAAAAAAATAAAGATGCATTATCAATAAATAATTTTCGCACTAAATAATGATGAATGAAGATGAACACAAACAACACCAAGGTTTTCCACGTAGGCTACCAAGATTCAAGAGGGTGAAAGAAAATTACATGATTTGAAACTACTTGAAATTGAAACTACATGATTTGTTGTTCTAGTTCATCAACACCATCCTCTTCTTCCTTTCATCTGCTTAGTTTTGCAGCACTACCATCATTATCCTTCTTGTCTTCATCATCTGCATCAAAAGTTTCAATGGTCATATATGGAAAATAAGGCATTAAGACATTAACTTAACATGAAGAAATTAACTTAACATGGCACAGATAAAGCGATAACATGAAGACATTAACTTAACATTCATATCGAACTTAAAATGAAGAAATTGATCATAGCATGCTTAAACACGAGATGTTGAAGGGTAGTACCTAAAAGTCTGACATATTTGGAATGCCTAAATAGTTGATCAGATACCCAAATCTATCATACAGATTGATATACAATCAATTGTCATTGACGACAAAGAGAATTACGGTCATCGCATTAAGGTAATGATAATGACAGAAATATTTACGAAGCAACAGACACAATGTACCTGATATAGCTGGGGTGAACACACCATCACCAATGGACATACATGTACCTAGAAGAACAAAAATCAGCAGACCAGTACGGTACTTGGGGTTCTTCTCAAATAAAGATTTCAGAGCTGAACTTTGCCATGTCTCTCCTGATCTAGCATGTCTACTAAGTTACCACTAAGTTACCATTTCATAAGGCAAAGGCATGTCTACATCTTTAAAAATAGCGTCTGAGCTTCCAAATGATCCCCAAACCACTTTCATTTTCTTCCAAGTGATGACGCCATTTCTGGTAGCTCAAATCCTTCCTGCCATACTTCTCACAAGCACAATCACCAAAACCTACAATCAATCACCAGAACCTAACTTACAACTAACCAACCAACCATTAAACAACCAAGCCAAACCTGCTGACAAACCATACTGAAGAACTCAATCCAACATTAAACAACCAAACCAACATTTTCCATCACCACAAACCAACATTAATCAAACAAACCAACATCAAACAACCAAACCAACATTAAACAACCAAACAAACATTATAAATCACCACAAACCATACTGAAGAACTCAATCCATCACATATGGTAACTCAGCCTCATGTCCATACATTTGAGTTTCTAATTGACTTACCTTGTCAAGACTGCACTCCTTCCAACCCACTGTTTCCTTCAATACAATTCAAACTAGTAAACTCTGAGCTTCACCACTTATGGCCTAACTGATCATTCCTTTTCTGCAAGTTGTCATCAAATTCAACTCATACTCATGCTTCTCACACAGCCCTCAATGAGATCAAGATGGCTACAGATAAAAAGTGCCGACTCACCTCTAGTTAGGCGCTGATAACTTGCGACTCTTCCTCCGCTTCAATTTGTTTTTGAAAGAAGTGGCTCACTGACATCAATCAACAACCCAATTTCAGCAACCCAACACGCTACTAGTTTCAAACATCACTATAATCGACAAAACATACCTCAGGTATCCGCCTGAATGTCGCGTCGCCAGCATTTCTGGAGTGTAAACAATCACACCAACCACGTCGCATCCGACCGCAGACAAAAGAATCCCAGCACCGATTCCGCCCAGCCACCACGGTCGCCTCACTCTCGTAACCCTAATTTTCAGCGATGGATGCGAAGCCCAAACCCCAGCAGCATCTTCCACCTCACTCAGCAGCATCTTCCGTTCCACTCAGCAACATCGAAACCCAAAGCTCAGTCGCACACTAATTCGATCTGGATAACGGATCTGGAGTTGGAGTTGGAGAGAGAGAGAGTTAGGCACGTGAAATGTAGGGAGAGAGAGTCTGACAGCATGGGGGATAGGTAAAATGAACACAAGACGCAACTGCCCCTCAAGCCAAACATTTGGCTGACTCACCAGCCACATAGGCAGTCACGTGGCTTGATTTGGGCCATCAGATGAAACTTGATGTGTGGCTCAAAATGCTGTAACACATAACACATTAGTGGGGTGTAACATTTGAGCGCGCCCCTATATATATATATATATATATATATATATATATATATATATATGTACTAGATGCATGCCTAGCTCTACATTAAGGCCAATGAAGCCAACATTTCAGGCCTCATTTGTTGAAAAATTTCTTTAAAGGAATTTAAAGGAAATAGGCCACATTTTGTTTAAAAAATGCCCAATTTATTAGGAAAAGAATGAATCTAATTAATCAAAGAAAAGAGTCACTTCAAAAATAAGGCCCCATCACTTGAAAATTATGTGAAAATGCCTAAAATTTGTTTTTTGGCTTCAAGCCTACAATGCCCTTGAGACGGCCCTGATTAGATGATAAATATTTAGTAATATGCATTGTAATGTTCTGAATTATTGTATCCATTATCAAAAAAAGTATTAACAGTAAATTTCAATTGAAATTAGTTGAAACTCAGATGTACTTAATTTTATAATTGATAAATCAGTTGAGGTTAAATTAATCGAAAAATATACTGGCTTCGTTAAGCTATAAACATGAAATTGGATCTAGTTGATACAATCGGTGACGACGCTGATATTTTGAAGATCTTCAACGACTTCGACATCCTAATCTCTGCTACCCCATGCTTTGTCGTTATGTTGAGTGTGTTGAAAACGACCGAAGTCTCCTTGCACTTGCTGCCGTTTTTGTCAGCCTCTCAACAGTCAAATATGTGTAGTTACGTACGTCTCTCGTGAAGCAAAGCCAGGTTCGGGCTCTGAGAGAGCCTCAACGCTTCAAGATTGTGCCTAGGGGTCGGCAATGGGCAGGGTATGGGTGGGCTTTAGTGAAATTTTTGGTATCCTATGAACAGTCGGGCAGGGTAAGGATAGGGTCTGGAAATTTATAAGGACCCTATGGGCGACCCGCGGGTAGGGTAACCACCGGGTTGATAGGATCGGGCAGGGTCTACCCTACGTGATAGGGTAAGGGTACACATTTATAAATGTGGGTGAACTAGTCCTGTATAATTACTAAAAACACAACTAATTGCAGTTTCACCATTTTACACTTCACTGCAGTGTCCAAATTTACACTTTCCAGCCTTACAAAGAGAAGTCAAAACAATCAGTATCAATTCCACTACAACATTAGTGACCCTGAATACTTTAATAAAAGGCTTTTCAAAATAGACCTGAAGGTCTAGCTTTTACAAAACAAAATGGCTTTGTCAAAATAGGCTGGAAGGAATGTCGTCAGTGTTTTCTTCACCATTACGATTTACTCGTTGAAGATTGACACATGCATATTGATTGGCAATTTGGAATCATCAGTATCAGTGAAGTCAAAAAAAGTCGAGCGGCTGATCACTTCACTCTACTGCACTAAAATTTAAAATGTTTAGAGGCCATATAAAAATGTCAAATGAGCACAAAAAATATCCATGCTATCATATAATCTGTATTTTATAGTCAGATATCTTAAAACAATTAAGCACATGAAGCACTCAATACCAATGCATGTAGTTTCAGTCATCATCAATCTTCAGATGCAGATTAACTAACAAACATAAACAGATAGTATCATACAATTCATGAAAACACATTTCATAAAACCAGTCAAGATAATTCATAAATTATTGATTATATTACCTTCAAAATTTATGGGATCATATGGTTCTTCATCAGGAATAAGAATAACTTGTGTGTTACTGGAATTTCCTTCATCCTCAATCATCCAATCAGGTCGCGCAGCCCTTAAATTCATTAGTTCTTCTAGATTCTCTTCTTCCGTAGCTGCAATTAATTGTTTGATGCATTGTCCAGCGTAATTGAAAAAACTTTATCATGAATATGCCATGCAATTAATTCTTCATTAACATGTTGTGCTAAAATTTCTCCACTGTGTGGATATTCAATCATTTTGAAAGACAAAATTCTTTTGTTCAATGACCAATCCTTGTCGATATAGTGGGCAGTGAGGGACATGTATCCCATCTTTTGACGTGAAGACCAAACATCACTAGTCAAACACACTTTGCCATCAAACTCAGTAAAAAACTTTATCAGTTCAGCTTTACTTGTCGAAAACATTTTGAAAACATCCCTTTTACATGTGTAAGATGAAAAACTACTAAACTGAGGTTGAAAAGATCTTTGAATCATCCCACAAAAATCATGTTTTTCAATGAACCTAAATGGCAGTTCAGCTCTGATTATAAAATTAACTAGTTCTTTTCTAGCTGTATTTTTATCGAACACGAAATTACTCAAATTTCCAGAGGAATTGATTCCTAACTGCATTTGGCTCCTAATCTCAGCAATTTGTGAAACTGATTTTTAATGTTTTTTCATATGCCTGATTAAACTATGTGTTCCATGCGTACCACCCTTAGACAATAATTCACCGCATACAACACACTTTGCTTTTAGCAAAACAGCATCATTAACCGTTACTTCAACTTTTTCAAAACATTTCCAAACCTCAGTTGGTTTTCTTACACTAATAACATTTGCAGACTGGACAACATTAGAATCCACGTCATTTTGGGAAGACATATTACTTCTAGAATTTTAAGCAATAGAATCAGATTATATTGCTTGAAATCCAGAACAAAAATCCAGAATGGGACAACAAAAACAGCAATCAGGCAACAAGACAACCAGCAACCAAAACACACTCATTTGCATATGAAACAACATAAGATAACACAAACAAAATGGAGTTAGAGAGGTGGTACGTCCATTTGATTCATGTCTTCATTAGCTCCTTATGTGTCAAGCGCCAGCCGCGATGTGAGTCCGGAAGTCTTGAATCTCACACTTGTGTATATTTGTCTAGCACATAAAATAAACATAATCATTTGCACAAAGTCTCAAACACATATAAAGATGTGCAGATAGTTGTTTACCTTGCTTGTTGCGAGAAATATTCACCGCTAAAAAATGATCCAGATCTGAGATTTCGGAAGCAAGAGGTTCAAGCCAGATGCGCGTGTCAACTAAAAGCTCTCTGAGATTTCGACGATATGAAGATCTGAATTAGCTTTAGGTTTGAAATCTGAATCTCAAGATTGGGATATTGGGGGCAGCATATACGGGTGAGAGAGACCTAGTGCGGAGTTAGGTTTAGAAGTGAGGCAGCCAAGTGTGAGGTGAACGTGAACTACCTCAACGGCTCTAAAATTTTCAATCATGATTCTCGGTTGATGGATGTCGGATCGTGGAGTAGAAGAAGATAGAAATGATGCTTGATGTGAAGGTGACGGTTCTGAGATATCAGAGGGGAGCTGAGCTGCTGAGGTATGGACTATGGACTGGTGTGAGCGGCGATAGACTAGACCACTAGGGTTACAACTTACAATAATAAAAATAAAAATAGTAAGACAAAATTTAGGGTAGGAGGGTAGGGTGGGAGGGTCGGGTAGGAGGGTAATAATAGGGCAGGGTAGAAGGGTAGAAATTCTTTTTTTTTCATTGACCCTTACCCTGCCTTAGGATTAGTGGGCAGGGTAGAAATTGGGTAACTCTTAGGATCGGGTAGGATTAGGGGTCTCCAAACGGCCTCATGGGCTGGAAAGCTTAATGGGGGCCTCGTGGCCCACATGCCTTAAGCCTAGCCCAGCCCATATTTAGGCCTATTAAAGCCCAGCCTTAAGCTTGACGGGCCGGGTAAGGGTTCAACATTTTTGGCCCGGTCCGGCCTATCATGGCCCATATCGGAAAGCCCATTGAAGTCTACCAAAAAGCCTAGTGAAACCTACCAAAAACAAAAGAGATGTCACATTTTGTTTCTATGAACTGATTTTTCTGGATGTTTGCATTGTTGACAGTGATGCTAATGATATTAATGTCCCAGATAAAGAAGATTTGTGGATTCTAAGATTGTGTTGATTGCCGAACTTTTTGATAAACTTAGTTTCTTATCAAGTTTACTTTTGATCTTTTGGCTATTAGCCAGTGTATAGCCGCCATATAAGTTATTCACAAGCATGGAACATTATATTTATAATTGTCATAACAAGATTACATAGCCCGAACTAGTGATATATAAGGCCCAGCCCGGCCTAGCCCACAGGCCTACCAAAAATAAGGTGCATGGGCTGCTTAAGGCTCCAAAAATATGTATGGGCTTGGCCCGGCCTAGCCCACTTAAAGTTTAAGTGTAGGGTAAGGCTTAACCAAGCCTAGCCCAAGCCTATTTTTTTGGGCTGGGCCGGCTCGGCCCGACCTATTGGAGACCCCTAGGTAGGATTCAGGTCGGGTAGGATTCGGGTCACCCTATGGGCATTTGGACCCTAACGTCAAATGATGACCCCTAATTGTGCCTTATGTTGTGTCTGTTTCAAAATAATTGATTTTAACATTAGGGATTAGGATTAGGATTAGGATTAGGTGCAAAGTCCATAGTCTTGTAAAAAATAAAAAATAATCACATCCCTTGATTTTGGAATTTCAATGGATGGGATTAAGTGAAAACAAATAAATATAAATTCAAATTGATATTAGATTAGAGGTAAATATGGAATATAACATCCTTACTCTCTCTCTCCTCCTCTCGACTAAAAAATTCAGATCTATCTTCATAACTATTGCTCTGAGATCCATGGATTTCTCTAAAATCACAAAAACTCACAACCACAAGCCAACGTCACTTTCGTCATCGTCGGAGGACAGGTTTGAGATGGCGTCGAAGAGGAGGTCGTTCAGGGATCGAGGGCGGAGTGGGTTCGGTTGGAAAATGTTGGAGGAAGAGATGTTCGACTTTGGTGCCGCCGATACTTGCTGAAGGAGCTCATCCCTTTTTCCAACTTTCACATATGAGAAATGGGTTTTAGGGATTCTACGAGGGGTTGTGTTCAATTTTGGTTTGATTAAGTTAAAATCGGACAACACTCGATTTACTGAGTTCCGAGCTTGACGAATTATAGTCCACTTTTGACGAATTATGCCATAGTTCGTCAAAAGTACGCTATAATTCGTCAAGAAATCTGACGAATTATAGTGTACTTTTGACGAACTATGACATAATTCGTCAAAAGTAGACTATAATTCGTCAAGCTCGGAAACTCAGTAAATTGATTCCTAAAGTTTGAATGTTCACGAAAGGTAAGACTGTACGAAACTGATAGATTATCGTACGCTGAATTGGTATTCAAAGTGGTAGAATTGTTTTGAAAATCTGGGTTTCCGAATTCCGTTCGTAGTCGTGTGCTTGATTTCAGGGATACAGATTTGACTTTGAATATAAAATATATTTTTGGTCAATTATGCCCTTTCAAAGAGTGATACACGCCCAAAATTCATTTACCAATTATTTTATTCTCATTAATCTACACCACATGATTTTGCAGAGGAATGGTGGTGATGATTTTGTATTTTGTACCAATTATAGGCTTTGTACCGGATCTCGCCTCTTAACATTAGTGCTCAAGGTTAATACGTATTATAATTAGCATATATTTCATTATTAATTAGTATGTATTAATACCCGAATATGTATTGACTAAAGAAACGTTGATTGAGATTTGTTATTTCCTAATAATAGATATCATAATATATTTAGACATTGGAAAGATATCAATGAGATCTTCAATCTACCCATTAACGTCTCTTATTCTTTGATCTTTAAAAGGATACCAAACCTGTATAAAAAAAAAAGGATACCAAACCTATTGGTTTGAGCATGGAGAAAACCATTGTTTCGTCTAAGTTGTGTTTTCTGATTTCTTCTTCCCATAATTTTTATTTGAGAGTTCCATCTCCTTTGGTTGAGTGCACAATCAAAAGGAGAGCAGAGTAAACCCTGGAGTGAGCTGTCTTGGTTATCTTGCACTAAGGATTAGGCGGTTTTTCGCTCAAATACAGTAGAACTTTCAACGGCTCTGCAATTTTGTTTTCTTGTATCATCGTTTTTCGTATTCTGATTTCCAACAATCTTGAGCGAAAAATTCTTGTTGGTTCAGTATATAGAAGAATTGCAGTGCATGCCTGTTATCATCAATCCTATGAAAATCAAAAGTGGCAGCCATTATCAATCCTATGAAAACCAAAACCCTAATTCATTCTCAGATTGCCAGGAGATATGGGCGTATTGGACTCGTATGGTTTTCCTTTTAGTTGATATAGCCGCCCATCAAGAAAGGCGATCAACGATCTTCCTCCCATTTGCCAATTCAGCCTCAAACGCAGGGGGGCGCGTCGTTCGGTCAAAAACGAGCCTCAAGAATTCCCCAATCTTCAATTTGTGAAGCTCCGATGACGAACGCCGTAGGCGGTGGAACGTTGTAAGGTCTGCATTCGCGATGAGAGAAGCGGCGAGAAGCAACTCGGTAAGATCGGCGATCGTTGTGATGGTTGCAGCGACAGCCAGCTACTTGACATGGCGACTGATAGCCGTGCCATTCATGGAAAAAGGAGCGGAAGGAACCTACACTCTGAACCCGACAGTGGGTGTGTAAAGCTAACGGTAGGTTCCAGAGTGCCTGATCGATCAGTCATTGAGGATTCAGAATCAGAAGTTGCTGTTTCCACTCTAGTTTGAAACCCTAATTGGCTTTGGATCAATGGAAAAGAACCATTTTGATTCAATCAGTGAGTTTGAAATTGACTCAAGATGGATATTAGTTCAATCAGACGTGAAGAACTTGAACCAGAGTATGAAAAGGCTACTGATGTAGGAGAAAACAAACCTTTAGCTAGTCAGTATGGTGTTAATGGTTTCCCTACTCTCAAGATTATCTGAAATGGAGGGAAAGCAGTCCATGACTACAAAGGTTCAAGGGAAGCAAATGGTACTACAGACCACCCATTTGTTATCAAATTTTCAGTGTGGCTGTTGTCACTTTATTTTCAGTGCGGTCGAGCTTCAACTGAGACCAAATCATCTAAAAATGCCTGGTTTTATTTTCAGTACTACAGACCACCCATTTGTTAGTACCTGTTTGTTAATTTGAAGTTGTAGGTGAGGACTTTCGAACCCTGGGTTTCAGAAACTCACAGGGGGGCGCCCCACTGGGCTAAAATTGAATCAATTGATTTGATTTAATTGTGTGGGACGAAGGCAACTTGGTCAAATGGTTCAATAACGTATGATTTAATTTAATTTGCGTTAATTAAATTGTTTAATTGGATTAAGGCTGATGCATATTGGTCTGGACCTTTGCGACAAATGGGATTTGTTGTGGAACTGGTTGGCTCGTTCACGAGTAATGAAATGAATCAATTTGGCATAACTCAATCAGGTTTGGTCGAAATTGTTATTAGTCAAATTTGATTAAATTGAGGTTGATTCAGTATGATATGTTTTGAATATTAACCATTATGGTTATTTATCAATTATAATTCAATTTAATCATTTTGATTTGATGTGATGCCATGTTGCACTTTTATGATTTTCCTGATCAAATGTGGGGGAAGCTGTCCTACATCTTGTTAAACTTTGACTAGTGTACCTCATAAAGCAATTTTTGTCATCCACACGAATTGTGGAAATGTCATCCTCCTAATTTGAGCTAACTCGAAGTGTGGCGTTGTCTTGTTAAATGAGGACTATCTGCTTTTGTGGACGAATGGACCTGGACACAGTGGATTGTGTGGACATATGGTCCTGAAAATAGTAAAATGGATTGTGTGGACATATGGTCATGGACACAACAAAAGGGCTTGTATGGATATATGGTCCATGACACAACAAAAGGGCATGTGTGGACCTATGCTCCTGGACACAGTATAAAGGATGCTCGTGTGGGCATATGGTCCTGGACACGAAAAAGAAAATGCGACTCAAGCCTCTATCAGATTATAATTATTCTGGATACCCAACCAAGAATTCTAACAAAATTGAATTCTGGTTCAATGAGGTCAAACGAAAGAATAATTGTAATCAGATGTCAAAGAAAAATCTTATTATGTTGTTGGATGGAAGGTTGAGATATTTGATCTCTTAATGAACTCATTCGTGTATGGGAGTGTGCAACAACACACACTTGATGAGTCACCTAAATAACTGTCACGATATAAGGCTGCCTAACTAGATGAGTTTTAGGCAAACTCACTAGGACACTTATTAAGCAGGGTTTGTTGTTTGTTAGGCCTTGAAGTACACCTTTGAATTTGCGGGACTCACTTACGGGCGAGGTCACTTTCGGGTGGAAAAAAGCTCCTCCTTCTCTCTAAGATTTCCAAAATCCCAAATCTCAAACATGTCCGCCGAGACCCAGCCTCCAGATCCGAGAGGATCCACTGCAACTGAGGGTGGGGCTGACGGGAAAAATGCTACTCCACCTCTGGGTGGAGCATGGAACAACACCGTCAAGACTTTTGCGGCAGTAATCAAAGCCCAAAACGAGTGCATTTTTTCGACAGTTCAACTCACCACAAGGTAATATGGCCTAAAAGATAATAAACCGTCCGTTTCGTTCACTGCCTCGGAGCTCCAAGTTGGGCTTGACCAGCTGAAGCATGCCCTTGTGGCAAAATTTACTGGCGGGCGTCCTCCCATCCAAGAACTCCGGCAGTGTTTTCTTGATGCGTGGAAACCCACTAGCCGCTGTTCCATTGGTGCCCTGGACGCCAAGTACATACTCATCGTATTGGAATCCGAAGTGGACGCTCGTAAAGTTCTGTCCCACCCCCTGAGAAAAATTGGCCTCTCTCTTTTCCGGATCTTTCGATGGTCCCAAGATTTCAGCACCACTGGCTTTGGGCTTTGCCTCACTGGCTTTGCCGAAGGTTCTCTTCTGGTCCCCTATTTGGGTGCTCCCCTTTTTCGAGGCATAGCTAAAATTGAATATTTCGACTATCTCATTGACAGAGTTCGGGACAGAATTGCTGGCTGGATGCGTCACCACCTCTCTATGGCCGGCCGTGCTATTTTGGTTAATGGTGTCCTTCGATCCATGCCCTTACACGTAGTCGCTTGCCTTCCTGTTCCCAAGACCACACTTCGGCGTATTGATAGCTTAATGGCTAGCTTCATATGGGATCAAGGCGACCAAAAAAGGAGGCATTAGATCAGTTGGGCGCACATTTGCCGGAGCAAGTCTTCCGGGGGCCTGGGCGTTAAACCTCTCGCTGATATTCAGCTTCCCTTCTAAGGAAAGCTCGCATGGGCTTACATTTCCTCCGACTCGCTCTGGGCTCGTTTCAATAGAGCCTAGCATCACGTCGAAAAAGATAACTCTCAACTCTGGAAATCCTTCAATCATCTGATTCCTACTTTCCGAGACCAAGCCAAATAGATCATTGGGCGGGGTGAGATCAATGTTGGTACTTGGGGCAGCTCATGTGGCCTTAGCATCCCGAGCAATCTGTGTGACCTCCCTATGCGCACCATTATTTCTTCTACTACTCTCAAAGAAGATCTCAGGCGAGCAGGTGAGCCTGCAGCCCTATTTTCCAATCCTATCTTGATAGCATTGTGCTCTCCCATGCCGAGGACATGCTTATTTGGACAGGGTCCTCTTCAGGCCGATTCTCCAACAAAGAATTCCTGACCACCTTTCGCACGCATCTCCCTATTCTGAAATGGCCCAAAGCTGTGTGGAATTCTTGGCTTCCCTCCAAAGTTGCCATCTTCATTTGGCGCCTTATCTATCAGGCTATTCTCACTGATGACCGTGTTAGTCGGATGGGCATCGCGATGGTTTCTATGTGCTCTTGCTGCAACTCCTCCTCCGAGTCCAGTCGCCATCTTTTCTTCCAAGGGCAGTGAGGCAAAAACCTTAGGGATTTTATCACCTCAAACCTCGGAGGCCCCCCCATCCAGTCTATTAAAGGTCTAGTCGTCCGCCTCAGGAGGTCCTCTCCGAAAGACCCTAAGAGCTGGCACCCTCTTGGCGCTTATTGCTGCGGTTTATGGGACATTTGGCTTTACTGTAACTACGTTAGACATGAGGGCATCGTCACTCCTTTGCACGTGAGCATGCATAAATGGATCTCTCACCTTCTCCGTGTTACTAACCCTGGTCGTTGCCTTGTCTCACCACAGCCTCGTCGTTGGAAGCCGGGTTGGTAAGAAGTGACTATGAACTTCGCCATCGCGGTGTATGACTCTCATTGTCATGGCGGAGCTATCCTTTGGCTAAACTCAGGGGCATTCCTCAAAGCGTTCGCCTCCAACTTTCCTCGGTCCTCCAACGTGCGGGAAATCATCCATTTCTGCTGCGAGGCCGCCCGGGCGCTTAGGGTCAACTGTGGAGGCGGTGGAGGCGGCTGCCTTGGTAGTTGCCTCGGGGCAACGCCGTTATGTGCCACTGGTGGCCTTTGATTCATTCTTGCGGCCTCCCTGTCCGCACGGTTCCGGTCTCGAATGAGTTGCTCCGGATCATCATAGAATGGGGGTATCACCTCGTTATTTTCCTTGACCGGGTCGACCTCATTGTTGTTGTTGTTGTTTTGGTCATCTCCGAACTGGCTCCCTGCATGAGACATAGTAACAGAAAGCAAAGGGGAAACCCTAATTTGAAAATTTCTAAAAAACGGAAAATTTCCAAAAATACTAAAAATTCAAAATAAAATAGTAAGGTATTGTGGGCTGAAATCGGACACCTGCAGCTCGAATCCTGCTGTTTCGCTGTTCTGCTAAAAAAACAGCTAAATTAAAGAAAAAACAGAAGAAAAAAAACAAAAAAAACAGAAAGAACAACTTCACCGATGCGTAGCTCCCCGGCAACGGCGCCAAAATTTGACAGGCGTCGTCGGTCATGTCAAACTTGAATTTATAATTTCTTTACTATAGGCAGTAAAGCGGCAAGTAGGGGTCGAACCCTAGAGAGCTAGTGAGGCTAAGTCGTTCTGTAAAACAAGGGAAATTGGGGTTTGTGAGTTATTGTAAGCAAGTGCAAGAGAAGATGAAAAGTAAGGTGTTTTCAATCAGAGAGAGTATTCGGTCTAGGGTTTTCTATTGTGACTTCGTTTATCATTGATTTCTAATTATCTGATTTTATGTTCCTAAGTGTGGTTACTCCGTTTCAGGTTATAACCTAAGGTAAGGCCGTTTCAAGCACTTACACCACAATCTACTCCGTTTCAGGTTATAGACTTCTAGTTCTAGCAAACCTAATATTCAGTTTCAGGTTATATTAGGTTACGTGCAAATTACTTGTCCTAGCGGTTTAGTATCAAACAAGTAGTAAACATGGGGTTTGAATTGCTCGGCTAAGTTTTACCATTGCAAGTATCCACTTAGCTTCGCAATTCAATCCGAGATAAATATGCACAAGAACTAGTAGAACATAAAATAGCTTTAAGCGAAGAATCTCAAAAACTACGTCACAATATATTAAAACCCTAAACCGAAAGGAAGGTTTAGCTACTCATGTCCATGGAGCAAAACAATAATAATAATGGAAAGGGAGGAATTATTCTCTCGTCGAAGATTGAAGGCACGGCTGAATGAAGGAGAGAGCTCCGGAAGACTTGTGGCCGAATTGTGTTGTGTTGATGGATGATTATGCCTTGACCCAAGGGTCTTATTTATAACAAAAACATAGGGCTTCCAAGTCCGGATTTGGAACAAGTCCAAAAACGAATTAGGAAACATGTCCAAATCTTGGCCTTTGCTTGGCTTGCAAGTAAACTTGGCCAACAAGTATTCGCATAAACCGCCACGCAAGGACGAGCCGAGATCTGTATGGCCTTGGAATCGGCTGGCTCGGCCCCACTCGGTTCTGACTCGGCTGACTCAATTCCGGCTCGGCTTGCACCGCCTTGGACTCGGCTTTGACTCTGGATTGACCTTCTATATGGCCTCGGATGCTCTCGGTGTGAACTAGAGAGTTGTAAGGAATTGAGTCACCTTTTCAATGGCATGTGGCTCGTATTTTTCTGATCAGCGGTTCATTCCCAGCACTCCGTTGACTGTCCAAAGGTCTAATCTGAAACTGTGATGTTTTTGGCACAAAATGCCATCTTTAATGCGCGTTTCCTCCTAGAGCTTCCAAAACACATGAAATACAAAACAACACTAACAAGTAACTTGTTCGCATAATAAAGTGTCGGAATAGATGAGATTAGTTGATCCGACGAGACGTATAAATACGACTCATCACACATTGACATCAGACATCATTTTATCAGAGAGCTGGTTGAACAGAAGGTGGTGACCCTAAAGCATGTGACAACGAACAAGCAATTGGCTGACATCTTCACCAAACCGATGGATGCCGCACAGTTTGAGACACTCAGATCCTCCTTGGGTCTATGTGTCGTCAAACACTAAAGTGTTCCAGGCAGTGGTCAGTCACAGGCAGAACTCCAGCAAAACAGTTGGACTGACCACTTAAGGAAGGGAGCTGGAACAGAAGATGCATATTAAGAGAATGAATATTTTTAAATATTTCGGAGATTTATTCGTGCCGTTATGAGGAAAGAGGAGATATTCTCAAAGACGCTTTTGGGAAGTTGAAAAGGCTAAACTTGATTTGAAAATCAAATTGTTCTGTCTGCTGCTATTCTCGCTCTCTCTTCTGAAATCCTAGAACGACTGTCTCTCGCGAAATCCTCCAAAGCTTTAGCACTTCGGTGAATATGGTGAACACAAGGAACGCATCAAAGTCCATTGTCAAGACATCGCCGGAACCAAAGAGGATGACCAAGAAATCGTCCAAAGCACTAGGGGCAAAACCCAAAATTACCGAGACAGAGAAACCGAAGGTGTCGATGGAGAAAAAGGCGTCGCCTTTAGATGACGGAACTGCGACAATGTCTGCTGTCAAGGTAACCGATGAAGGAGCGGTTCCAGCAAACCCTAAGATCGGGGCAGTGGAGAAGAAAGGACCAGAACCTTCTGCAAAGCAGAAGGTGGTGCCCTCGCAAACAGCGACGGGGTCTCCTAAACCAATCGATACTAGTTCGACATCAACAAGCCACATTCCTCCACCGGCTATGCCCCAATCGAAGGTAATCTCAAACCCTAAAGCTCCGGTTGTTATTTCCGTGCCTGAGAAAGATGTGGTTGTTGAAAATAAAAAGGTTGAAAAGGGAGTGAAAGTTGTGGTTGATAAGAGTGGTGAAGCCAGTAGGGCTGTTGTTAGTAAGGATGATGTTGGAGTTGTGAAAGAAGGGGAACCTAGCAAGCCTGTGTCTAAGGTTGATGCTGGTTCAAGAGTATAGAGGGAGAAAATTCATGCTTCTGGATATGTGCGTCCATCCGGACTTCGCAGGAAAGTTGTTAGTCGTCGAATAGACTCTCCAAGGAAGTATCTTGCCAAGATTAGTGCTGTAAGAGGACGGCTCGTTGCAATGTCAGATTCGGAGACCGAACAACTTCTTGATTCCTTCAGCAAAAGGAAGGTGATTCTTGATGACGGTTCTGAAGATGGTTCAGGTGAGAAGCATGAGGGAACTGGTGGCGAACAGCAAGCAAAACAAAATGATGGTGTCTCTGAAGAGTCTGATCCATCCGAGAAGGATGAAGAATTGGATGATATTTACAAGGACAATGATGATGTCATTAAAGATTTGCAAAAGGAGGAGGTGTCAGTGCCTGTTGTGCCGAGACCAGATCAGCCTTCAGAAGCCCAGGCTGTAGGGGCTGAAGAATCTGCACCAGCCATAAATTCACAAGCTGCAAAGGAGGCAAGTGTGCCAGGAGATGTTATCTCAGGTAGTCAGGCGGGAGTGGAGACAGTCTTACCCCATAAGACCTCTGCCTCAGAGGCTGTATTAGTGGAAGAGTCAGCTGAAGTTCCATTCAATGTACAAGGTGAGTTACGTTATGATGATTATGTGGAGGAAGCCCGTGTCCCCTTGTCAGACACCCCATCAGAGGATGCTCAGGATTACGTTCCACTTGCTAAGCTCAAAAAGACCAAGAAGGACAAAGGAAAGAAGAATGTTACTGTTAAAAGCCTTGTCAAGAAGGACTCTGCCTGGGATGCAGAGGGGAATCAGGGTGCAGGGGGAGCCAATGGAGGCAAAAAGAGAAAACGTGAAGTCCCTTCACCTGTTACTGAAGATCCCCCAGCCGGCATTATAAAGAAAGGCATTTGTCGTGAACAAGGATGCAGCAAGGAAGTGGATGTATGTTCAGAAAAGAAAAATAATCCCAGAAAGAATTCTTGATGAGTCGCGGTACAAAGGGAAGGAAGTAGTCCATGTACTGAAACAATCGTGCCTGATCTGGACCTTAACAAGGAGCAGACCATTCAACGAACAGCTGGTTCGAGAGGCGATTGCAAACCTTCCCCCTCAGTTTGGTGTTGTCGGGGACAAAGAACATGGCGTGTTCTACGTTCGAGGAAGAAGGATTCAAATTGACCCTGACCTCATCAATGTTTATTTCTCCATGGATGACCCTGCCGTAGATGAGGAGGAACAAGATTATGATAAGATTGTGGACACTATAACTGCGGGTTCGGTCCCATGGTGGCCTGAGTATGTCGTTCCTACGGCTGACCTGTCAACGTTCTACTCAATGTTGTTCTTCATTGCGGTGTTCAACTGGAAGCCTTCCTCTCACCGCTCTACGGTCAGCAGAGAAGTGGCCCAACTAATATATCAGATTGGGAACAAGATGATGTTCAATCTGGGAAGAGTTATGTTCAAACAGATTGCTGAACACGCTACCTCAAAACGATCTCTCCACCAGATTTGCTTCCCATCTCTGATATATGAATTGATCATCTATCAAGCTCCAGAATTGAAGACTCCCAATTATCGTCTTACCAATGCCCCGTAAAAAGTCTCCGTAGATCATAAGCTCTTCAAAGGTCGTCATGTGAACGATCTCAAAGAGCCGAGACAGAAATGGAAGGACTTCCCAGAGTCATCAAGGAGAGGGGGGAGCTAGGATGGGTCGTGATGAGAGGAACAAGCTAATCAAGGAACTGGATACCATCATTGCCGCTGACAAGGAGCAACTCAAGCGCATCAACAAGCTGGCTCGTGCTCTACGCTACTCGAGCGAAGATGAAGATGATGATGCGGAGACTGATGGTGTTTCCAATGATCTGCCGTCTGCTTAAAGGTCCATTACTACAAACTCTCTGAACTCTATTTTTTGTTGTTGAACGTTCGTACTGTTTCGTGCTTGTTCTGGCACTTTTCGTATTTTCTGTTCGAACTCGATTGGACCCCTTGCCAGTTTGTGGCAAAAAGGGGGAGTATTTTGAGGTGACTAATTTTTGTTCCCTCAAGTTTGTCTAAAGTCTAGATATATCTAGTAGATTTGGTTTTGCCAAAATGCCAAGGGGGAACCATGAATGGCATGTATTTGGCAAAACGTCTTTAGACAGTTCAAGCAGGAGTTCAAGGAGAGTTCAAACGCATTCTGGAACTAAAATACAGCTGTAGCAGACGCAAGAATCCAAACCGGAAGGTTCTAAAGATCGAAGATCTTTTAGGTTGAAGTCGGCCAGCGAAGAAATAGAGATTCAGATATTCGAATGAATATCTCCTCATCGGTTGAAGACGGCTTGGCTGACTTGTCGGGGAAGAAATCTCGTGATCTTCCTAAAAGATTGGAATGAAGATATACATCGAATATTTAGGAATATTTCCTAAATATTTGACAAGATATCTGGAACAGATTTGGAAACCGCCAATGCATATAAATAGAATGCTAGGGCGTCCATATCTCCATCGCTTTTCTGAGAGAAACACACTCGAGTGCATTCGGGAGATTGGAGAAGAAGAGCGACGATCGGCTGAGTATTACACACCGGAATATCAACGGCGAAGAAGCAGTCTGTTCAGTGTCCTGTTCAGACTGTTGTTGTTGAACAACCAAGTGCACACACCAGTGACCACTGCTGGCTTTCGGGAGAAAGCTACCGACCTTCGGGAGAAGATCGAGCACGTTCGGACGGGAGGTTCGGACAAAGGGGATCGAGGAGGAGCCCAGATCATAAATCTGACTGAAGTAGTGATAGAGGCTAGGCATCTTAATTCGGGAGATTGTAAGAGTAAGTCCACGAATTGCTCTACACTATTCAATAAAGATTTATATCCCTTTAGGGAGTGGGAAGCCCCCCAGAGTAGGCAAGGCCGAACTGGGTATCATATTGTGCATGCTCCTATTTTGTTCTGTTTTCGGTACTGTTTGCAAATGTGTTCTAGGTCTGTCTCAACAGCACCTTGAAGAGTAGCTTGAACAGATTATAGTATTTTACAAGTCCAAAAGACATCAACATATTTATTTACAATTATGTTTTTTGAAACATGTGAGGGATTGTTGTGTGTGTTTCAAAATAATTGATTTTAACATTAGTGCTCATGGTTACTACATATTCTAATTAGCATATATTTCATTATTAATTAGTATGTATTAATACTCGAATATGTATGGACTAAAGAAACGTTGATTGAGATTTGTTATTTCCTAATAATAGATATCATAATATATTTAGACATGGAAAGATATCAATGAGATCTTTAATCTACTATTCTTTGATCTTTAAAAGAATACCAAAGCTATTGGTTTGAGCATGGAGAAAACCATTGTTTCGTGTGAGTTGTGTTTTCTGATTTCTTCTCCCCATAATTTTCATTCGAGAGTTCCATCTCCTTTGGTTGAGTGCATAACCAAAAGGAGAGCAGAGTAAACCCTGGAGTGAGCCGTCTTGGTTATCTTGCACTAAGGATTAGGCGGTTTTTCGCTCAAGTGCAGTAGAACTTTCTACGGCTCTGCAATTTCATTATCTTGTATCGTTTTTTGTATTCTGATTTCCAACACCTAAACCTTCGTGGATGCTATGGAACAGATGCGTGGCTTATGCTAAAGCATATTAGCATATGACAGACAATGTGGTCTCTCAGTTACGGTTTTTGCATAGTAGCATATGACACATAAGTTGTTAGTTTTTGCTAAAGCATATTAGCATATGACCACATAAGTTGGTCTCTCAGTTAGACAATGTGGTCTCTCAGTTACAGTTATGGTTTATGCTAAAGCATATTAGCATATGACATAAGTTGTTAGTTTTTGCTGAGCAAAATTTGTTATTCAAAACATTATCTCTGAAGACCGAGCAATTTCTCTCAAGTCTGAACAATTAAACTTTATGTCTAATCAATTACTGTTATGAGATAATGGCTTAAAATAGCAAACTTACGTAAAGGTACATCAATTGTTGTATTCCCTAGCAATTTGAGTTTTTATAAGAACTTAGTTCTATACCTGAATAGTTCGTTGCATTACTGAACAACATGGCGTATGTCTGAGCAAGTTTTAGTACTCTATCATTTCAGAAATACAGTTAATAAGTTGGGTTATTGCTGAACAAAATTTGTTATGTCTGAACATTTTCTCGTAAGCTTGAGCAATAGTTCTTAAGCCTAAAATTTTGTCTTATTCATAAGCATTTTGTATTTTTGTGAATCATCTGATATGCATTTGAATATTTAATAAATCTGATCAGTTTCCCATGTTTTTGAATATAAGTCTGAGCATTTTCACTTAAGTCTTAACATTTTCCCTTATGTCCGAATAATTCATCATATCTTAAATTTTTTTGGTTTATTCCTAAACATTTGAGTTATGACCTATCCGTGAGCAACTAATTATATATCTTTTTTTATTGTGGGTTTACAACTCATACAAATCAAGTACAAATCGAATACATCGTCGTCGGGTACATATGCATTACTAGACTCTGAAGCATGGGCCACGCACAGCACCAACCCGGAATGATACTTGAATAGTCCGTTGAAGGACATATCTTAAGGCACCTTCTAACTTGAAACCCACGAGCAAACACGCGTCTCCAGGAATCCATGTACGACTGGCGAAGCCACACCTGCAGGACACAAAACGTCCACAAGGGACGAACACCACCTCCGCAAAGGAGGGACAACACGTGCACGCCGAGGCGGGACGAACAATACCTCCGCGAGTGAGGACAACGCTCCACCACAAAAGTGGAGAAAATTATGCTACTCAAGGGAGTTGAACTCTTGACAAATTATGCTACTCAAGGGAATTGTCAAGGGTACAAGCCACTCGACTAAACCCCTTTTTCGCAGCAACTAATTATATATATGAATAATTTCATTTATTCCTGAACAGTTTAGGATGCCTGAGCAAATAGTTACGTGTCAGACTAATTTGATTTATTCCAGATTAATTTGGGTTATACCTGAATAATTTAGTTTCTTACTGAGGTTATGTGTGAGAAATTTGTGATATATCTAAACAATTTGGGTTATCCCTTAGCAATTACTCATGTATATGAATTCTGAATAATTTAGTTTATTTCTGAACAATTTTTATTTTTTATAGTGGGTTTTAGATCTCATACATATCAATCATCATATGAATACATCTTATATATATTGCATGCGCACTTTTCTTTTAATCGGGTACATGTGAATACTAGACACTTGGAGCACATGCCATGAGGCATCTCTGACTCTTTTTTTTTGAAAACCCACGAGCACTTGAACTTGACACCTACACGTGCACATGGAAGGAATAGACGGGCAACAACGCCTACCTGCAGGATAAACACGTCCACGAGGGACGAATAACACCCCCGCGAGGGAGGAACAGCACGTCCACGCCGAGGCGGGACCAAAACACATCCACAAGGGATGAATGTCACTCCTCACAAATTGAGGAGAAATATGCTAATCAAGGGAATTGAACCCCTGACCTCTTGACACATTGTCAAGTGGTCAAACCAACTCAACCAACCCCTCTTTCGCCTGAACAATTTTTGTTATGTCTGAACAATTAGTCACATTTTGAACAATTTGTCCTTTTAGAAAACTTGGAGGACTAAATTGAAATTTAGAAAGATACTGACCTTACTAATTACCGTACTCTCATAATGCCCGTCATGTTTCTACAAATTTGAATTTGACTCAGTATTTAGGCTACTTGTTGTACCAACACTGAATCGCATTTGGAGGTTGTGAATGGTGTCGAAAACCGACCATCTCTAAAACCTGGGTATTAATTCAAGATCAATTTTTATTGATTGGTTCCGGTTTGTCGGATCTGGCTATGTGAAAGTGTATTGAGCAAGGTCATCAGCCATTGAGCTGATTTGGTATTGCTGGTATTGTAGAATAGGGGTGTCTGTTGTACTTGTAGAAACAAGGAGGGTCTGAACATAAATACTTTGTATTTATATAAACAGATTTTCAATCTGTTTTCAGTAATGAAAATCTTTCCCTCACAAAAGATTCATTTCGTTGCTAGAGCTGCCGTTCGATCTCTCGACGCATCATCTTCGTCTCCGGTGACTCCGATTGTTCCGATCGTCATCACCGGTCACTCCCGTAGCTCAGTCAACTCCGATCTACATGGTATCAGAGCCGGATAGGCATTCTTGAACCTTCTCATCGGTACGATTTCGATCTTGTTCCTTTTTCCGCATTTTGATTGCTTTCTTAGCATCGCTTCGATGTCGACTACGAGTGCTGTTCATTCGAGTGCTACAACGTCTTCTACTTTGTCTGAAACCTATGCTCATCCTTCTGACAATCCACTATTCATTAGCAATAATGAAAATGTAGGAGTTCCGATTGTGACTCAATTACTTGTTGGTTCAGAAAATTACATTCCATGGCGCAAATCTATGGAGAGGGCTTTAGGTGTGAAGATGAAGTTAGGTTTCATCAAAGGACACTTTCCTAAAGCTACTGATGCATATCTGGTTGCTCGTTGGGATAAGTGTAACAATGTTGTTTTAACATGGATTTCTAACTCAGTTTCAAAAGAAATTGCTGCCTCCGTTGTGCATGCTACTAATTGTGCTGCTGTTTGGGAGGAGTTATCTTAGAGGTTTTCAAGCTCAATTGACTCTAGTCTATTTGTTGTTCAACAAGAAATAACTGAAGTGATGCTGGGAGAGTTAACTGTGGCTGGATATTATGGAAAGTTGAAGAATCTTTGGGGGTAGTGAAGATGATTTGATTGAAGATGAAACATGTGATCTTGGTCAGCAATGTAAATCTGCTAAATGTACTGCTGCTAGAAAAATGAAGACTAAAATCATGAAGTTTTTGATGGGACTCAATGAAGATTTTTTGACAAAAGGTCTCAAGTCCTTTAAATGCAGCCCTCACCAAACCTTTCTCAAGCTTATAATATGGTGATTAGAGATGAGACTCAAAGGAAGGCTAACAGATATGTAGTTACTCTTGAAATCTTTGACATGTATGTTCTCAATAGGTCAAGTCAGCACTGGTTCTTCCAAGTCTTTTGGTAACAAAAATGGGCAACATAACAATTTCATGAACAAAGGAAAAAGGCCTTTTTGTACTCACTGCCGGACAGTTGGTCATCTCAATGAAACCTGTTACATATTGGTTGGCTATCTTGCTATATATAAGTCTCAAAAGGGATCCGGTAAGTCTCAAAAATTTCAGTCTAAGACTATTGCTAATTCTGCTGTGAACTGCAGCCGTGGCGACACGAGTGCTAACTTCTAATGATGACTTCTTTTCAGTTCACAAATGATCAACTGACCAAGTTACTCAGTCTCTTGAACCAACCTATTGTGGAGTCTCATGATAATCAACACATGGCAGATATCATTTGTCTTGCTAGTTATAAGACTAGTAGTGATATTTGGGTCATTGATATTGGTGCAACTGACCACATTACTTCTCATCTACACTTATTGACTGACATTAAGGCCCTTGACATACAACATGATGTCTGCCTAATGGATAGAAAACAAAAGTTACTTACATAGGCACTTGCATCATTAATGATCATCTGAAGTTGGAAAATGTCATGTTTGTACCTGAGTTTCAGTTCAACTTATTCTGTTGGAAAGTTGATTAAGGACAGCAAATTTAGTATAACATTTGTTCATGACAAATGCTATATTCAGGGCCTACGGCCTAGCCAATCAGACACTGCTAGGGATTGGAGATTTCAAGACTGGTCTCTATGAGCTCAAGACAAAGGACAATTCCAGATGTCTCAAGTCTAGTTTGTCTACTGATTCTGCTATTTTGTGGCATAACAGACTTGGCCATGTCTCTTACCATACTTTGTTTTCTGATTTGAAGAAGTACATTGATGATTTGAAGTGTAATAATGTTCCAATATGTGACATTTGCCCTTTGGCAAAACAGACAAGATTTCAGTTTACTCACAGCTTGTATAAGTCTACAAATCTTTTTGACTTAGTACACATGGATGTTTGGGGACCTTTTCAGACTACAACTATCACTTGTGCCAAATACTTCTTAACTGTTGTTGAGGATTTTTCCAAAACAACATGGACTTTTCTCACGAAGGCCGAGTCTGAGGTACCTGACCTTATAATGAATTTCTTTTCCATGGTAGCTACTCAGTTTGAGAAGAAGATAAAGGTCATCAGGTCTGATAATGGATCTGAGTTCATCAATCAGAAAGTAAGTAACTTCTTACAGTCCAAAGGTACTCTTCATCAAACTTCATGTGTATATACTCCTCAGCAGAATGTGATAGTTGAAAGAAAACACAGACACATTTTGGAAATTGCTAGAGCACTAATGTTTCAGTCCAAACTCCCTTTGTGAAATGTATTTTCTTGGGTTATCCTTATGGCCAAAGGGATATAAAGTCTTCTCCATCACCAGACACTACTCCTTTGTCAGTAGAGATGTCATATTTTATGAGAGAATATTTCCTTTCAGTGAAACTGCTGGAAATACGGAAACTAGAAACACTGTTCATTTACCTATTTAAGATATCACTATTCCTTTGCCAGATATTCCTCCTGTTATTTCTGATGATGATGACTTCTCTGTCAACATTGAAGCTAATCCTTCACTAGGTGATCTTCATATTATTGAAATTGAAGTGACACATGCTCCATCAGATCCTGCTCAGCCTCAAATCAGGAAGTCCTCAAGGTCATCAAAGCCTTCAGTTTTGCTAAGAGATTTCGTCTGCAATACAGTTGTCCATACTACTCCATATCCCATGGCTCATTTTATGTCTTATGAGGCCGATTTTGATTCTCACAAGGATTTTTCTATTCAAACTGACAACATCACAAAGCCCACTTCTTATACTCAGGCTTGCAAGTCAGATGAGTGGAAACAAGCAATGCAAAATGTGATCACTGCTCTTCAGGAAAATAATACTTGGGATATTGTTGATTTACCTGAAGGAAAGCATACTATAGGCTGCAAATGGGTGTACAAAATTAAGAGACACTCATATGGAACCATTGAAAGGTTCAAAACGAAACTAGTAGCAAAAGGTTATACTCAAGAAGATGGTCTTGACTACCATGAGACCTTTGCTCCTGTCATTAAAATGACTACCATCAGGACTGTCTTAAAAATTGCAGCTTCAAAACATTGGCCTCTATTTCAAATGGATGTCAATAATGCTTTCTTACATGGTACACTTGATGAGGAAGTCTACTTGACTCTGCCACCAAGTCATTCTTCACTATACAAAGGCCAGAAGAAAGTCTGCATGCTAAAGTAAAGTTTATATGGCCTTAAACAAGCCAATAGACAATGGTTCAGTAAATTTACTGAATCCATCGAGTCCTTTGGGTTCAAGCACAGCCTGTGTGATTATTCACTCTTCACATATGACAAGGAAGGTATTTTCTTAATCTTGCTTGTGTATGTAGATGATGTTGTCATCACTGGTACATCACCAGGCCTGATTCAACAAGTGAAGGATTTCATTAATGCTGCATTCAAAATTAAAGATCTTGGTCTGCTCAAATATTTCCTTGTCCTTGAAGTAGCCAGAGGTGACTCGGGGAATTTTTTAAATCAGAGAAAGTATGCCTTGAATCTTCTAACTGATGCTGGGATGATGAACTGCAAACCTTCAGTTATTCCAATGGATACAAAGCACAAATTAAGTCTTTCTAAAGCTCCCTTACTACCTGATCCTACCATCTATAGAAGGTTCATTGGGAAGCTCATCTACTTGACTGTGACCATACTTGGTTTGGCTTACTCAGTGCACATACTCAGTCAATTCATGAGCAAACCTACATCTGAACATCTCACAGTTGCTCATAGAGTTTTGAGGTACATCAAGGCTGCAACTGCAAAAGGCTTATTCTTCAACACTGATTCTGAGCTGACTCTTCAGGCATATTGTGATGCTGATTGGGCAGCTTGTCCAGTCTCTAGAAGATCTCTTATTGGCTTCTGTGTTCTCCTTGGTTCATCACTCATTAGTTAGAAAACAAAGAAGCAAACAACAGTATCAAGGTCATCAGCAGAAAGTGAATACAGGTCCATGGCACAGGCCACTTGTGAGCTGATTTGGTTGACAGATTTGTTGAAAGACCTCCATATCTCTATTCCCACACCCATTGCCTTATATTGTGATAACAGTGCAACTCTTCATATAGCTCGGAATCCAGTTTATCACAAAAGAACTAAGCATGTAGAGGTGGACTGTCACTTGGTTCGCCAGTATGTCAACACCGAGTTTCTACAGCCATGTTCTATCAATACCCTTGATCAACCAGCTGATATTTTTACCAAACCAGTTAGTCATGACGTTCTTCTCAAGCATTGTGGCAAACTTGGCGTCTCCAACTTCCTTCATACGCCTCGTTTGAGGAGGGGGGCATTGAGCAAGGTCATCAACCATTGAGCTGATTTGGTAATGCTGGTATTGTATAATAGGGATGTCTGTTGTACTTGTAGAACCTAGGAGGGTCTGAACGTAAATACTTTGTAATTATATAAACCGATTTTCAATATGTTTTCAGTAATGAAAATCTTTCCCTCGCAAAAGATTCCTTTCGTTGCTAAAGCTGACGTTCGATCTCTCGATGCAGTATTTTCGTCTCCGGCGATTCCAATTGTTCCGATCGTCATCACCGGTCACTCCCGTAGCTCAGTCGACTCCGATCTACAAAGTGTTATATTAATCGCTACGGATCTAGTAGAGATTTAAACGATGGTGGGCTTTTTTCGCATGATTTCAATCTTATTTGCTAACCCAATTGGGGAATTTTTAGTATCAATCTTCATGTGCCCCTCTCAATCTCAGAACCTCCTCAGCTCCGAATCATTATCTAACAACGTCGAAGTCGATTACTCAGCCACCGCGTACATCGACGAAAAAAGTGGAGGTGAAAGTACAAAAAGATTGCGCTGGACCAATATGAAATTATGGGGTAAATATTTACAAATATGTCCTTTAAATGTAAAATAACCAGATTACACTATCTATTTCGGAAGTAGTTTATTTATTTATTAATTTTTTTGATAGGGCAATACTGCCATGAAAGGCTTACAAGAGAACTTAACAGTCGGAAATACCAAAACTATATAACGGTACTGCATCCATCCTGGTCCAGCGTCATCTACAAATTCGACTCTTTTGCGCTATAATATCCGCTTCACCATTTGCCTCACCAAGCCGGCCCTCATGCTTTAGTTACATTGGACTAAGTCAAGGGCCCACAGTCCAAGGGGGCCATCTTTTTCCAAAAATGTGTATATATTTATATGCTACTTGTCTGTTTATAAACATATTCCGAGTAAAGAAAAGAGAATATAATAATTTATTTGTTGGTTGACAAGAAAAGTTCAAATAGCCTAACTACAAAAAAAAAAAAAAAAAACATGTGAAAAGCCCAAAGCAAATACAAGTGGTCCATAAATTGTATGTATAAACTCTCATTTATTAAAAAAATATCGACACTGTCATTTAAAAATTATATATAAACAATTTTTTTATTTTCAGAGGTTCAAAAAAAAAATTTGTCCAAGGGCCCTAACAATATCAGGAACGACCCTGTGCTTCACGCCAAGCTTGTTTACACAAAAATGCTAGGTTGAGGCATCTCCAATCTTTGAAACCCATGCCTCCATCGTGCTTGTCTCGAATCAAATCTTCCCCTTTAAGCCAATGGATTCCCTTCCTGGTACCACTGTGACTCCACCAAAACCTGTTGATTGAACTTTGTGTATGGACTATTGTTTTCTCAGGCAGCCAAAATAAAGAAAGCCAATATTAAGGTATGGAATTCAAAACTGCGGAAATCAAGACTTCCTTACCCCCTGTAGATAATCTTGAAGAATTCAAACCTTGCATCTTTGTCCAGAGCTTGTCTAAGATAGGAGCAAAAATATTTGATTTTCATCGGCTCATCTGGAACTGAAAAGGTAAACCCAAATATTTACTCAAGTTAGGCACTATGGTCACGAGAAGCGATTAAATGAGGCACCAAAATTAGAATGAGGCACGTGAGGCATGATCTGAGCCACATATCTAACCTCCGTGCTTTGTGGGCGCGCCACGTGTCCAAATAGTAAAACCCACTACTTCGTAGTGTGAACGCAAATGACGGCTCCACTCACGTGGCTTCGCCACGTGTCACAATGAGTTGCCCAGATCGTGCCTCACGTGCCTCATTCTACCAACTCTGCCTCAACCGAGTGCTCCCCCTATGGTCACACCTAAAACAATGGTAATCTCTTCAATTAATTGCGAAGAAGTATTTCTACTAACCATCATTTCTTATTTGTGGTAGTTTACCGTTTGTCCTGAAATACTCTTGTATTTGTTGAGAACTTCCTTGACAGCTTGGATGGAGGAAACATTTAGCTTCATAAATAATAACGTGTCATCCGCAAAAAAAGAGGTGGCTAATAGTTGGGGCCCTTTCTATCAAAAAAAAGAGTTGGGGCCCTTGCATTAACTTTGATTCTTTCAATTTATTTATGTTCTCCGCACTGTTTCAATGCAAATGATAACCACTCGGTACACATAATAAACAGATAGGGAGACAGGGGGGGGTCTCTGGTGTGAAATGAAAATCTGATTTTGCCCAAAATGGGTTTAGCGCAACGGAAAATGATAAAGGGGTAAAGTAATCAGATTTATTGAATAAAGGAAGGGAAAACAGTGGGATAGGTGCTACAATAGAGGATTAATGCGCGAGTAAACCCTTGTAGCAAGGTAGAAACACGCCTCAAAGGACTATGCCTCGAAACTATACTAAATATCAATTGAAAGACTTTTCTTCTATTTCCTTGATGCTTGAGAGCTGCTGTGTCTTCCTCTATTTATAGTCTCCCTCCTCTTCATTTAAATTCAAAAGGAAGTAACCGACGCCTCATTCAATAGCCCATCAATGGCACGGATTTGGAAAAGTCCAAGGCTTGATTGTGTAACCGCAGGGGCATTGAATGCGCAGATTCTCCTTTGAATTTGAAATGGATGCGCATCCATCTTGGGCCTTGGCTGCGCCTAGTTGGGTCTTTGGAAAAGTCCAAGGCTTGATTGTGTAACCATATTTATATGATTCATTAAGACAGTTA
Source organism: Rhodiola chrysanthemifolia (assembly GCA_033675395.1). Taxonomy (NCBI): domain Eukaryota; kingdom Viridiplantae; phylum Streptophyta; class Magnoliopsida; order Saxifragales; family Crassulaceae; genus Rhodiola; species Rhodiola chrysanthemifolia. The sequence goes on from CM066204.1 coordinate 41,003,632, forward strand.
AACCCACCAAATTAGACTCTTTGTCTATTTAACTTTTGCTTGTTAGTTCCGATACTTACCTACAAGGTATTTTGAAGTCTAGAGAGAATACAAGCTAAGGAGGAGTTTTAAAGCTGAAAATGAATTACAAGTCACTCCAGGACACGACCAGATTCCGACTGTACAACTTTCATAAACCTGACATGGAATCACTCAAAACAAGTCCAACCGAAGAGCAACCAGAGTCTGTCCGGAGCTGAAAGGACCCGATGGCTTTTGGGAAAAGATCTCAACTCACACTCACCCACTCCCCTCCACCTAGCCCGGCGGCTTTGGCCATGGAGAAGCCATGTGGCCGGCGGCTTTTGGGAGGAATGACTCACCTCCGATGGCTTTTGGCTCCTCCACCCATCCCTTGCCATGTGTGAGCTCTTTTCCTCCCTTGTGACAAGTGTATGGCTCTCATCCCTTCACCTTGCCTATAAATACCAAGCCATTCTCACTTGTATCATCATCCCATCCCACAATCCTAAAATCCACAATTACTTATCTCTCTAGATTGAGAGCACAATCCATGTAAACACTTCTCTTTGATATCAAAAGCTTTACAGTTGTTCTTGAGTACTCTTGTCGGTTCTTGAAGTACTCTCCTTTTACTTTCCTGTCTTTACTTTCGAAAACTTTACTTTACTGTCTTTCAAAAACCTTTACTTTTCAAGTACTTAGCTATGATGTCCTGTTCCATGGATATTCGTAGCTAAACCCTTCATTCGGTTGAAGGGGTGTACTAGTATCATACAATGTTTTAGACCCTTCTCTTAAATGCCTCTTTGTGTTCAAAACTTGTTCTATGTGCCACATATTAGGTCAGAACTTCCAAGGTTGAGTGGATGCTTGAAATGGCAAAACTCTTTCGTGGGGTTCGTGAACATACTCGGGTAAGTGGATGCTTGAAATGGCAAAGCTTATCTGAGGAGTTCGACCTCTTTAAAACACCATTTGGTTGATCGGAAATGATTGATCAAATGGATGCACATAGGCTAATATACCTTGAAATGGGGTATTAGTCTAAATAGAACAAGTGCTCTATGCCTTGAAATGGGCTAGACGGTGTGGCAAATCGAGTGCTTGAAATGGCCTTGATACACTTTTAAACACTTAGTATGATCATTAGAGGTCAATGATAAACGGACTATGATACAAGGCCCCTGATACCGAATCTTTCCTTTAATTGCAATATCACCTGTTACTTTACTTTCAGTCCATATCAACTGCTTACTTTCAGCAAGTCTTGTCCTTCAAGCAATTTCTTTCTGCAAGTCTTGTCCTTCAAGCACTTTAATTTCCGCAAGTCTTGTCCTTCAAGCACTTTAATTTCCGCAAGTCTTGTCCTTCAAGCACTTCAATTTTTCAGTTATTTACTTCCAGTAATAAAATCACAACCAACCCACGCTACTTTCACTACTAAAATCACAACCAACCCCCAATTGTCTTAATTTCTATCTTCGAAAGAACAACTAACAACTAATTCCCTTGGGTTCGACCCCTACTTACCACTTTACTACCCAATAGTAGAGTACGAGTAGCGGACTTATAAATTTATTTTTGCACAGAGACATTGCACCTTAATGACAGTACAGTGCGCTCCGTCAAAATTGGCGCCGTTGCCGGGGAGTTAGCTTCAGATTAGTTGTTCTTTTCTTTTGTACCCGTTTCTGCATAACCATGTCTCGTGAAGGAAGCCACCATGACTATCAGGATGACGACGAGATGAACCTGTACGATCGAAATAATGAGGCGCTACCTCCATTTCCAATTCTCGACGATCCAGAGCAACTCATACGAAACCAAAGAGCTCGTGAAAAGGAGGCCATCCGGAGAAACCAAGGCCTGCCCGAGGACCGAAATGAAGCTGGTCCAATGCAACCCCCTAGACATCCCCCACCCCCTCAACCTCGACAAGTGCCAAGGCGAGAACCCGTCTTTGATGACTACTATGGGGATAACAACTACCGTGCACCTACTATGGGAGAACTTAATGCCCCAGATTTCGAAAATCAGCCGTGGTGCATTTACGAGGGCCCTGAACTGGAAAACATTACCATCAATGCGTCAGTGGCCCACAGCTTGCCCAAGTTCTCAGGAGCTCATGGAGAATCTGTGACGACTCATCTCCAACGCCTACATGGCATTTGCCAAAATCTAAAGCCCAATCGAGTAAATTTAGACGACTTCAAGTTGAAGGCTTTCTACTTTTCCCTCATTGACTCGGCGAACGACTGGTTCCTTTCACTGCCTTCGAGAAGCATCAGAACATGGGCCCAGATGCAAAAGAAATTCCTGGACAAATACTACCCAGCGGGAAGAGCAATGCAAGTGAGGAGGCAACTGCAGGACATCAAGCAGGGGCCCAATGAAACCATGTACGATTACCTGGAGAAATTCAATCACCTGGAGAGAAGCTGCTACACCCTTGGACTGCCCGAGAAACTCATCATCGAATACCTCATTGTTGGATTGAGACCCTTAGACAAAATGCTCCTGGATGCCTCAGCTGGAGGATCCATGATGAATCTATCACTGAATGGCATAAGGAATCTCATCACCAACGTTGCTGAAAATGCCCGATTCAGAGCAGAGACAACTCGGCAGGAAGAATTCTCCCGAACAAAGAATGTGGCAAAGGCTGAAGAAACACCGAGGAACTCTATACCAGAGGAGATGAAACAAATGAAGGAAATGATGGTTCAGATCCTACGAAGGCAGCCAGCTCCAGTAAAACCTTGCGAATTCTGCAGTTCTACAGACCACAAAACTGACGCATGCCCAACATTAATAGTAGAAGAACCGGGAGAAGTGAACGCAGTGGTAGGATACCGAGGATACAACAACAACAACAGCAACGACAGAGCCGGACCAAGCCGACAGTATAATCAAGCGACCAATTCAAGCTGGCGAAACGACAACCATCCTCCGAGGGAGACACAACAAGCCGCACCGCAATTAGCTCAGTCATTCTACCAACCTCCCCACCGGCAGTACAACCAGAACGCTCCATCAGCAAGCCAATATCAACAGAAGGGACAAAATCAGTACCAAGTCAACTCGAGCAATCACCAAGGACCAAACAAGTCGCTTGAAGACACAATGAAGGAACTCGCAGGAAGCGTAAATCAATTGGGTAATTCGTTTAACCAGTTCCAGGCAAAGACTGACGGGGCAATTTCAGATTTGACCAAACAAATGTCCCAGCTCGCCACTTCAATATCCGCACTTACTAATGAGCCTGGCCGACTACCTTCACAAACCATCCAAAACCTAAAGGCGAATGTCAGCATGATAAGGAAGTCAAACATGAAGGTAGCACTGGAAGAAACAGCACGATCCACAACTTACAAACTTACGAACAAACACTTCACTCGTAGGCACCGTCCTGATTGGAATAAAGAAGAAGACCGACCCAATGATGGCAGAACGTGGGTCACGCATGCTGACAATCGACGTTATACATTCACGGTTAGCATGACACCTCCACCGATTACACACTTTGACATACCGGCATCAGGGTGGGATGCCAATGACTCTAATGGTCTCAGATGGGATTCCCCAACTAACATCTATGCATCAGAGCAAAACAATTACCTGGAAGATCAGGAGTTAAAAGGGCCCGATCATACAAATCCAGAGCCAAAGGATGAGCAGAATGGCCCGATAGTGGAAAGATCCCTCACTTCAGATCAGGAGTCACAACCGGAAAGGGATAAGGACCCAGGGGCCTTCACAGTCACCTGTGGTATTGGTGAAGCCCAATTCACAAATGCTTAATCGATCTTGGGGCTGCCGTCAATGCCATGCCTTACTCCTTATATTACTTATTAGGGCTTGGTCCATTGAAACCACCAAGGTCAAATATCGAGTTGGGAGACAAGTCGTGTATCCGCCCGGTTGGAGTGCTTGAAGATCTAATACTCCATGTAGGAGAGCTCGTCGTTGCTGCAGACTTTTATGTAATAGAAATGGGAGAGGCCAGCGAAGACGACTCTCCAATGCTTATATTAAGACGGCCTTTTCTCTTCGCCACCAAGGCATGGATCGACATGGGCAAGGGCTTGTTATCACTTACATTTGGCGGCAAAATGTCAGATTTCTACATTGATGATTATAATGGCCGCTCAAGTACAAGGAAACCGCCAGACATCGTGCCTATCTCGGATGTGAGTACACAAATTTCTGACCTGCCAAGAGAAACTGTAAGAGTAGCAAGACCAGCAGCTATGGTCAAAAATCCCTTACCTTCTCAGAGACAATGGAAGGAGAAACCACCGAAACAAAGGAGTCCTGACCCGAGCACAACATATCACAAGAACTCAGGAAGAGTCAAAGCTAGAATCAACGCAGGAGCCACGGCAAAATTCGACCTGAGCCACCCATGGGATCCCACCTTATGATCCAGGAATGAGGTACTGTCGAGCTAACGACGTTAAACAAATGCACTGGCCGGGAGGTAACCCGACACCTATCTTACTTTCAGTCATTTTATTTTATGTCATTTAGTTTTTGCCTTAAGTCATTCTCACCTTGCCTGTATATATTTGCTTGCAATTGACTTTTGAACTAAGATGTGCTGCGAGGCACGCCTTCGTTCAAAAGTGTGGGGTGAGAACCGCCTTTGTACATAATTAGTTTAACATGCTTTTTCTTTTCCTTTTCCCTTAATATTATCTTTTTGAACATATGAACTTGAGAATGTGAAAAAGATAGATCTAAATTCATGCAATCACCTTGTGAAAATTCAACTGTATAAAGACTTAGGATGTAACTTCTCATTTGTCCCTTTGTGCTGAGATATACAGGGGATGTGGAGTTGATATAAACTGCCCTAGAGAGGCTTGGCAAGCACTCGAAGGACTGGATTTCACTATATGGTTTACGAAGTCAGTGGAGGCTGCACTTCGGGTTTCAGTTGAGTCAGAGTCATCTCCGCCGTGCAGCGTTTATGCAAGAGGCGGGACGGGAATCAAACTGTCCTATCTCTAGTCAGAGTAGCCAGGAAAATAGATGAGCGACCCTCATCTTGACCCGCGCGAAACGGCGAGGATGAGAAAGAGCGGGGAGGTATTTCCATATGCTCTCGGGCGACGATTGGACCTCCCAAAGAAAGGTTGAGAAAATGGACTAGCAAGTCACAAAGAAGCAAAAGCTCGAAGAAGCTAATCAAAGGCCAAAAGCCAAAGTATGTGAAGGTTTTAACCGAAACAAAAGTGAAGAAACTCCAATTCAACTTCAAAGGGCAAAGGCCAAAGGCCGATTCACTTCAAAAGCTGTCCCTCACCAAAAGAAATCAAAGTGCTCAACTCAGTGAAACCCGAACCAAGTCACGTGCTAGAAAAAGCTACAAGTTAACCATATAGTGAGAGTCGGTCCAGAGAATGCAGTCCAGGAGCCGAAAAAGGGCTATCTCCCGAAACATCCAAATTAATTTGCATCCCGGCTCGAAGGTACAAGTATCAAGTTTCTTCTAAGTATTTACACAGTTTAGTTTGGTAATAAGAAAGTAATGCATGAATAGGATAAATCTAGTCCCACAATCTCACTTTCATATTTGAAGTTTTTACTTGGATTGTATGCACATCTCTTAAATGGCATTGTTCGGGACGAACAACTAAAAGTGTGGGGTGATCTGATGGACCATATTTATATGATTCATTAAGACAGTTAAACCCGCCAAATTAGACTCTTTGTCTATTTAACTTTTGCTTGTTAGTTCCGATACTTACCTACAGGGTATTTTGAAGTCTAGAGAGAATACAAGCTAAGGAGGAGTTTTAAAGCTGAAAATGAATTACAAGTCACTCCAGGACACGACCAGATTCCGACTGTACAACTTTCATAAACCTGACATGGAATCACTCAAAACAAGTCCAACCGAAGAGCAACCAGAGTCTGTCCGGAGCTGAAAGGACCCGATGGCTTTTGGGAAAAGATCTCAACTCACACTCACCCACTCCCCTCCACCTAGCCCGGCGGCTTTGGCCATGGAGAAGCCAGGTGGCCGGCGGCTTTTGGGAGGAATGACTCACCTCCGATGGCTTTTGGCTCCTCCACCCATCCCTTGCCATGTGTGATCTCTTTTCCTCCCTTGTGACAAGTGTATGGCTCTCATCCCTTCACCTTGCCTATAAATACCAAGCCATTCTCACTTGTATCATCATCCCATCCCACAATCCTAAAATCCACAATTACTTATCTCTCTAGATTGAGAGCACAATCCATGTAAACACTTCTCTTTGATATCAAAAGCTTTACAGTTGTTCTTGAGTACTCTTGTCGGTTCTTGAAGTACTCTCCTTTTACTTTCCTGTCTTTACTTTCGAAAACTTTACTTTACTGTCTTTCAAAAACCTTTACTTTTCAAGTACTTAGCTATGATGTCCTGTTCCATGGATATTCGTAGCTAAACCCTTCATTCGGTTGAAGGGGTGTACTAGTATCATACAATGTTTTAGACCCTTCTCTTAAATGCCTCTTTGTGTTCAAAACTTGTTCTATGTGCCACATATTAGGTCAGAACTTCCAAGGTTGAGTGGATGCTTGAAATGGCAAAACTCTTTCGTGGGGTTCGTGAACATACTCGGGTAAGTGGATGCTTGAAATGGCAAAGCTTATCTGAGGAGTTCGACCTCTTTAAACACCATTTGGTTGATCGGAAATGATTGATCAAATGGATGCACATAGGCTAATATACCTTGAAATTGGGTATTAGTCTAAATAGAACAAGTGCTCTATGCCTTGAAATGGGCTAGACGGTGTGGCAAATCGAGTGCTTGAAATGGCCTTGATACACTTTTAAACACTTAGTATGATCATTAGAGGTCAATGATAAACGGACTATGATACAAGGCCCCTGATACCGAATCTTTCCTTTAATTGCAATATCACCTGTTACTTTACTTTCAGTCCATATCAACTGCTTACTTTCAGCAAGTCTTGTCCTTCAAGCAATTTCTTTCTGCAAGTCTTGTCCTTCAAGCACTTTAATTTCCGCAAGTCTTGTCCTATAAGCACTTCAATTTTTCAGTTATTTACTTCCAGTACTAAAATCACAACCAACCCACGCTACTTTCACTACTAAAATCACAACCAACCCCCAACTGTCTTAATTTCTATCTTCGAAAGAACAACTATCAACTAATTTCCTTGGGTTCGACCCCTACTTACCACTTTACTACCCAATAGTAGAGTACGAGTAGCGGACTTATAAATTTATTTTTGCACAGAGACATTGCACCTTAACGATAGTGCAGTGCGCTCCGTCAGTGGGCTTGGTGGGCGTGCCTGGTCTTCCTTTGCACTGGGCCTCAGATGGATGCGCATCCATTTCGAATTCAAAGGAGAATCTGCGCATTCAATGCCCCTAGGGTTACACAATCAAGCCTTGGACTTTTTCAAATCCGTGCCGAGTGGGCCTTGGTGAAGCATCTCGTCCATGCCTTAAGTGTTGCGCGCAAGGCGCTGGGTGTGTCCCTGGCTGTGGGCTTGGTGTGGCCAAGTCGTTCCTTTTTTGTTGCGCGCGGGCGCCCAGGTCCTTGTCCATGGCCGAAGGTATGAGGCGCCAGGGCCTTGTCGAGGGTGCTGAGGACTTTTTTTTTGGATTTCCCATCATTCTCCGCCTCTTCAAAACTGACCTTGTCCTCAAGGTCGTTGATGAGTCGAGTTTTCGACTCATTAATGCCCATTTTCACTATAGCTTTAGTTTGTTTCCGACGATTATTTGATGTCATTTGATTCCCTTTTCATGCGTTTCAGGTGCGAATCAAGATGACTCAGTGCCAAAAGCCCATAGAAGGAAACTCGGAGAAAATCGGAGTCAAGAGCAAAAGTTGGCAGAATTTGGCCTCCAGTCGATCGACTGGGAAGCTCCCCTGCTCCAGTCGATCGACTCGATAGACTCTCAGGAGGGACTGCAAATCAAGTTACCGCAGTCGATCGATTGGGCCCTCCAGTCGATCGACTGGCGAGTTCTCCAGCTGAGCGTGCAAGCCACGTGCCTTCAGTCGATCGATTGGGACTCCAGTCGATCGACTTAATGGAGTCTCAGGAGGGCCTGTTTTCTGCATTACCGCAGTCGATCGACTGGGAGACTACCCTGTCCCAGTCGATCGACTGAGAATCTGTTTTCCAAGCGTCTTATCTCCCTCCAGTCGATCGACTGGGCCAACAGCCCACCGCCAGTCGATCGACTGGACCTGCTACAGTACCGGAAATTTCAGCGAGCCTATAAATAGAAAGAGGCAAGTTTGACCTATCTTCTTGGATTTTTCTGGGGAAAAGACAAAAGAAAGTGAGCCAAATCAAGGGTTTCAACATCATCTAATCAAGGAGGATTGAAGATCAAGGGAGTTTATTAGGACCATCAATCCTACTCTTTTCCCTCTTCCTTTCTCTTAGATTTTTGCTAAAAACCTACACATCATGTTGTCTTACATGATGTGTGAGTAGTCTCCCTTGTGTTTTGAGGGTTCTATGAACCTCCTTGGTACTCAATGATCATTGTATACACATTTGAATGGATTTATTGAAGTTGATTTCATTTTACTATGCTCTTCATGTTAGACATGTCTCTAAGTGTTTGATAAAATGCCCAAGTGACATGTTTATGTTAGAACTATGATCTAAGTATTGAAAGAGCTTAGTGATGGTTTGGATGTAGTAAAATTGAACTTAACCAACATTTATGAGAGTAAATGCATGGTGAGAGGTAAACTAGAACTTTATGCATGTAGCATTTATGGGAGTAAATGCTATATAGTGGATCAATACTTTTTAATTAGTGAGATCCTAGCTAAGATGGCTTGACTAGGATTAAACATGCATGGTTTGTTCAATTCTAGTCTAAGCTAGGTTTAAAACCTATCAACTCATAATTAATTAAACTCTTGTATGCATGATCGTTGGGAAATCGCCAAGGAGGGGATTAATCCGTCGAAACTCGCTTTTAATTGAATTTAATCCCCTAAAAACCATTTCGTTCTTGTTTTGAATCATTGATAAATCAATCATACTTGAATTTTAGGAATTAGCCGAGTAAGAAAATTTGATAGAACTAGCGTGTAATCCGTTTGCTCCCTTGGGTTCGACACCGGTCTTACCGGTTGAATTACAAATTGTTTTTGACCAATTGCATTGCTAAAATTACCAACGTCAAAATGGCGCCGTTGCCGGGGAGCAATAACTAGATTATCCCTAGGAAAATCATTTAGTACTCCGACTATTCCATGGTTTACTTTATTTACTTTGTTACTTGCGATTCTTGAGCATATTCGGTATTCTCACTTGTTTTAATTGTCCTCCTCTTGTAGGAAATCTCGTTTATGCCACCAAAGACAAAGAAAGTTACTCAAATTGTGGATAGAGATTTGAATCAACCGATAAGAGAATTCGTTAACCCCTACCCTACAAGGAGTAAAACAACAAAAGACAAGGGAACAACATCGAACACTCAAGGAAATCAAGAGACCACCACTCAAAGCATGGGAGATAGAGATAATAGACTTCCCCCTCCACCTCCACCACCCCAAGGTTACCTACCACAAGTCCCTCAAGCTAGAAGGGTTCTCAAGGATTATGCCACTCCTACGGCCTATGGATATCGTTCCCCAATCCTCGTACCGACGGTTGATAACCGAGATTTTGATTTGAAGACTTCCACGATCCAAATGGTCCAATCCAACCAATTCTCGGGAAGGGACAATGAGGACCCTAATTCTCACTTGACAACATTTCTTGAAGTCTGTGCCACCTTCAAGATCAATGGGTTCTCGGAGGATGCTAAGCTTCTAAGGCTCTTCCCTTTTTCCCTCACGGGAAGAGCAAAGGATTGGTTGAGGAGTCAAACTCCCGATAGCTTCACGACTTGGGAGGAGCTCGCCGTGGCATTTCTAAACAAATACTTCCCTCCTTCCAAGACGGCCTACTATAGGAATCAAATTACAAATTTCTCACAATTGGATGGGGAAAACCTCTATGAAGCTTGGGAACGGTATAAAGAATATCAAAGGCTTTGCCCCCATCACAACCTCGACGATCTCCAAGTCTTCCACACCTTCTACCACGGTGTCGATGGTGCCTCACGACTTGCACTTGACACCGCCTCGGGCGGAGCAATTATGGAACTAGAACCGCATGAAGGATATGCGGTGATAGAGAAAATAACGAAAAACTACTTCATGTGGGGAAGTGAAAGAGGAAACCCAAGAAGGAGACATGAAAGGCATGAGGTGAAAGCGGTGAGCACAAGTGACTACGATGCTTTGAGGAAGGACTTTGATAGCCTCTCGGATGAAGTCCTCAAGTTGAAACACCCGGAAAGAGAATCTTCGACAAAGCAAGGGTGTGATATTTGTGAGGTCTACGAGCATGAGACCGTTTCTTGCCCCTTGGTTCAAAGGGATGTGCAAGGGCAAGGCTATGGAGAAGTGAATTTTGTGGGAGGAAATCAAGGTAGAGATTATGGAGCTAGTGCCAACCAAGGGCAAAGCTCTCAAGCAAACTACACTACACCAAAGTTCTCTTCGGGATGGAGAAATCACCCCAATTTCTCCTACAAGACCACTAATCCCACTCGCCCCGACTTTGGATCCACACCTCCCGGATTCGGTCCTAAGCCTACTCAATCAAATCAAGGGTTCCAACCTAGGAACCAATATCAAAGTCAAGGACCGACTTTGCTTCAAAGAAACCAAGGGCAACAATATCAAGCTCAAGCTCAAAGAACCTATCAACAAGTTGAAGCTCCTCCACAACCTTCTAGTGAACTATCCGGTGTTGAGGCAATGTTTGCAAAGCTCTTAGCAAACCAAAATGAGATGAGGCAAGAGTTGAATGAGGTTAAGCAATCGAATCAAAGGCTAGAAATCCACAACAAAATGCTAGAAACTCAAATTGCTCAACAAGCCGAGGCGTCTACAAGGGCACAAGGAAAATTACCGGCTAGACCCGAGTAGGGACAAAGGGAGCATTGTAATGCGGTTACATTGAGAAGTGGGAAAGAGCTAGAAAGAGAACAACCAAAGAAGAAGAAGGTTTCTTTTGATCTTGGAGGCCAAGCTAGTGCCGAAATTGAAGAGTTAGATGAAGAGGTCCCTAACCCTCAAGTTGAGAAAGAGAGTGAAATGGAAAAGGAGAAAGACGAACCTAGAATATACACTCCTCCTATTCCATTTCCTCAAAGGTTAAAGAAGAAGAGCAATGATAAGCAATTCTCCAAGTTTGCCGAGATGATGAGGAAGCTCTATGTCACAATGCCCTTCACCGAGGTAATAACTCAAGCTCCTTCTTATGCTAGATTTCTAAAAGATGTTATTACGTGCAGGAGAACAATCGAGAATGTCGATACGGTGTCCCTCAATGGTGAATGTAGCGCCATACTCCAACCTTGCATGCCCCCAAAGCTTGAGGATCCCGGTAGCTTTTCCATTTCATGCTTTATTAATGATATTAAGATTGAACGTGCTATGTGTGATTTGGGTGCAAGCATTTCGTTGATGCCTTATTCTTTGTGTAAAAAGCTAAATATGGGTGAGCCAAAACCAACTAGCATGATTCTAAGGCTCGCGGACCGCTCCTCAAGATTCCCTAGGGGGGTTCTTAAGGATGTCCCGGTTAGAGTAGGGAATTTCTATATTCCGGGGGATTTTGTGGTGTTAGAGATGGAAGAGGACAATGAAATTCCCATTCTTTTGGGAAGGCCTTTCCTCTACACCGCGGGGGCTATTTTTGATACAACTAAGGGTTCAATTACCATGAGGGTAGGAGATGAAGAGGTTGAGTTTAACTTGGAAAAGGCACAAAAAGGTCCTAGTCCTACAATGACTTGTAATTATCTTGACCTAGTTGATACATATGAATTGTATGATGTGCCTAACCTTTACATGAGTGGAATTGACCTTGATAATGAGCTTCCCGACATTGACGATTGTTGGGCTATCTTGGAGGAAGAAAACGAAGAAGGAACTCTAAGCGACAAAGGTAAGGAGTCTTGTTCGGTAGAGCTTAAAGCTCTACCAACAAGCCTAAGGTATGAGTTCTTAGGCCCAAATTCTAGCTTGCCTATCATTGTGAACTCTTCTTTGAATGATGTTGAAACTTCGAAATTGCTTGATGTGGTTAGAGAATATAAGGATGCTATTGGCTACTCTATTGACGATTTAAAGGGGATAAGTCCCAATTTATGCATGCATGAAATCAATTTAGAGAGTGATAGCATGCCATCTAGGGAGAGAGCTAGGAGGGTGAATCCTATTGTTGGGGAAGTAGTCAAAAAGGAAGTTCTAAAATTGCTTGATGCGGGAATCATCTTCCCCGTTGCGGACTCTAAATAGGTGAGCCCCATTCATGTAGTCCCCAAAAAGGGGGGGATGACCGTAGTTAAAAATGAAAAGAATGAACTAATCCCCACGAGAACGGTAACCGGGTGGCGTATGTGTGTGGATTATAGGAAACTAAACCAAGCCACTAGAAAAGATCACTTTCCCCTCCCTTTTATTGACCAAATGTTGGAAAGATTAGCTAAGCATGATTATTTTTGCTATCTTGATGGATATAGTGGATTTTTCCAAATCCCTACACATCCACAAGATCAAGAAAAGACCACCTTTACATGTCCCTATGGAACATTTGCCTATCGGCGAATGCCCTTTGGACTATGTAATGCGCCGGGTACCTTTCAACGATGCATGATGGCTATTTTTTCCGAGTTTATTGAAAAGATTATGGAAGTATTCATGGATGACTTTTCTGTTTATGGTTCGTCTTTTGATGATTGTTTAGCTAATTTGGCTAAAGTGTTGAAAAGATGTATTGAGACGAACCTTGTACTTAATTGGGAAAAATGTCATTTTATGGTGCAGGAGGGGATAGTTCTTGGTCACTTAGTCTCTAAAAGAGGAATTGAGGTGGACAAAGCTAAAATAGAGGTTATGGAAAAATTGCCACCCCCAAAGGATGTAAAAGGCATAAGGAGTTTTCTAGGCCATGCGGGGTTTTATAGGAGATTTATCAAGGATTTCTCGAAGATTGCAAAGCCTTTAACAAACCTACTATGCAATGACACCAAGTTTCGGTTTGATGAAGAGTGCTTGGTGGCCTTCGAGAAATTGAAAGAGGCATTAATTTCGGCTCCAATTATCCAACCTCCAAGATGGGAATTGCCCTTTGAGCTCATGTGCGACGCGAGTGATTATGCTATTGGGGCGGTTCTTGGACAACGGGTGGACAAGAAACTCCATGCCATTCATTACACAAGCAAAGTTCTAAATGGAGCCCAATTGAACTACACTACAACCGAAAAAGAACTTCTTGCTATCGTGTACGCCTTTGATAAGTTTCGTTCATACCTTGTGGGATCGAAGGTTATAGTATTCACCGACCATGCGGCAATCAAGTACCTCTTGGCAAAGAAAGATTCCAAGCCAAGATTGATAAGATGGATTCTATTGCTCCAAGAATTTGATATCGAGATCAAAGATAAAAAGGGGGTAGAAAATGTGGTAGCCGACCACCTATCAAGGCTAGAGGAAAATGAAGAGATTGAAGAGGATACTAGGCCCGTGGATGACTCATTTATTGGAGAGCAACTCATGAGAGTTGAGGCGGAGGCCCTCCCATGGTACGCGGACTTCGTAAACTTCGTGGTTTGTGGGATTATTCCTCACGATATGAACCACCATCAAAAGAGGAAGTTCCTATCCGAGACCAAGAGGTACTATTGGGATGAGCCCTATCTATATAGGCTTTGCGCGGATGGTCTATATAGGACTTGCGTCGCCGAAGAAGAAATGAGAGATATTCTATACCATTGTCACTCTTCCCAATATGGAGGACATGGTAGTGGAGCAAAGACGGCGTCCAAAGTTCTACAAAGCGGTTTTTATTGGCCAACTCTCTTTGGTGATGCTTATGAATTTGTGAAGGCTTGCGATCAATGCCAAAGAACGGGAAACATCTCGAAGAGGCATGAAATGCCCCAACAAAGCATCCTCCCGGTCGAGATATTTGACGTATGGGGCATAGATTATATGGGTCCCTTCCCATCCTCATATGGGAACCAATACATATTGGTCGCGGTTGATTACGTCTCCAAATGGGTTGAGGTCGTCGCCTCCCCTACTTGTGATGCCAAGGTGGTCACCAAGCTCTTTAAGAGGATTATTTTTCCTAGATTTGGAGTGCCAAGGACCGTCATAAGTGATGGCGGTTCACATTTCAAGGAGAAACATTTTGAGGCCTTGCTTCGCAAATATGGAGTTAGTCACAAGGTTGCCACACCTTATCACCCACAAACTAGCGGGCAAGTGGAAATTTCAAATAGAGAAATCAAGGCAATCTTGGAGAAAACCGTAGGGAGCTCAAGGAAGGATTGGTCATCGAAGCTAGATGACGCTTTATGGGCCTATCGTACGGCATTCAAGACCCCTATTGGAATGTCTCCCTATCGCCTTATTTATGGGAAGCCGTGCCACTTAACGGTGGAATTGGAATACAAGGCGATGTGGGCACTTAAGATGTTAAATATGGACTTACAAACGGCGGGAGACCATAGGGTGCTTCAACTCCATGAGGTGGAAGAGATAAGGAATGAAGCCTACGAAAGTGCTAGGATCTATAAAGAAAAGACCAAGAAATGGCACGACAAGAGAATATTTCGTCGTGAATTCAAGAAGGGAGAGAAGGTCTTACTCTTTAATTCTAGGCTCAAGTTATTCCCGAGAAAATTGAGAAGCCGGTGGAGTGGTCCATTTATTGTCCACAAGCCTCACGAGGATGGACACGTAGAATTGCTCAACAATGATGGGACTACCTTCACGGCAAATGGGCAAAGGCTAAAGCATTATAGAGAAGGCGTTCGGGATGAGAAAAATGTGACTTACCATTTGACCGACCCTTAGAGAGCCTCTATCCGCTTGAGGAGGGATCCTAGCTATGGACTCCCCAAGTGTGTTTCTTAGTAAGAAGAGGATCGGCTCGGTCTTTGCCAAGACGTTAAACTAGGCACCTCACGGGAGGTACCCCGGTTTGTGAGTTTTCTATCTATGCACAAGTAACTTTCATATATGTGTAGCATGCATTTTGTGAACTTGTCATGTGGCTTGGTGGTTGGGACGATTTTAATTGCATGATTGGGTGTGTACGACGTGATATAAGGCTTGCATGAATTTTCTTGATGATGGTGGCATTCTAAGTGTGGAGTGGTAATCCTAGCTTGTTTGTTTGAAAATCGTATGTTTATGTCCTAGTGATTGCTTAGGAGAGGGTGCCTTGATTATATGTGATATTTTGAGTGCTACCTATTCTTGATTATGAATAAAAATTCTGAGTGTGGAGTTGGGATTCGACGAGAAGTGGAAAATATTTTTTGCAGGAATTTGGGTCCAGTCGATCGACTGGGAGGCAAGCAATATGCCAGTCGATCGACTGAATGATGTTTCAGGAGCTCTTGCATTTCGTGTTTCCGCAGTCGATCGACTAGGACCCCAGTCGATCGACTGAGACTTACTTATCCAAATAACCCCTTTTCCCCATTTGAACTTCATTTCGCTCGCCGCTCCCAACCCAATCGATCGACTCCGACTCCCGACCTCGTTCGAACCTCAGCCCCAGCCCTCCGCTCAGCTCGCCGTGCCCTCGCCATCCATCCGCCAGCCGTCCGCCGCCCAGCCATCTCCCAGCCTCGTCACCCCACCCGCATCTTCGATTTCCGATCGGAAATCCAACCTCCGCCCGATCTCCTCCGTCCGGCGTCTTCTCCGCCCGTTCGACCTCCCAAACAACTCGCCATCCGTCCGCCTACCAACCCCAAGCATCAATTCGACCTCCAAAAGCCTCCCGGAAAAACCCCGAATTTCGCCCTAAACCCGACCGATTTTCCCCTCCCAGTCGATCGACTGAGCCATCAGCCTCACCCCAGTCGATCGACTCGATCAGAGTTCAGTGCAGTTTTTGAGTTTTTGCTCAATTTGGCTCAATTTTGCATCATGGGTCGTGGCGGTACCTCGTCCAGTTCAAAATCGAAAGGCAAGGGGGTTGCTCAAGAGCCCTCGCTCGATGAGCAAATCGACGACTTTACCCTAGAGGACGAGGATGATAGACCTCTCGTTACCCGCAAGAGAAGGGCATTGAGGACTTCGTTAGCCGACCATAGCTCGAGCTCAGATGAAGAGATTGAGGCCGTGCCGGGTTCCCCAGCGCCTCCAAAGAAGAAAAAGCCTCCACCGAGGAAACCGGCACCGAAGAGGAGAGCGCCCGTGCCTCCTACCCCTAGAGCTCCTTCACCCCCAGTGCCCAGAGAGCCTTCTCCTGCTGCAGCACCTCCATCCACGGCGATTGTTCCGATCGAGCCTCAGGAGGGACCTTATGAGGGACCGATGCCCATACCGGTTCCGTACCCCTTCTCGGTCCCCCTTGTGTTTAGGGACGAGAAGCACCGGGCTCATCACGCTACCATCACATCAAAGAAGAAGACGGCCATCCCGACTCTTTACTTGGACATGGGATTGCTTCGTGGCATCGACGAAGCAGTCACAGACGAGGTACATTCTCGCCTCACTCAGCATGGCTTGTCTTTTCTGTTTATGGATGATCCGGGTTCCTACCAGAGGGTAGTCGAGGAGTTTATATGCTCGTTCGAGTGGTTGAAGGACAAGGAGGGGGAGGATATTGTTTATTACTGGCAATTTGTTTTGGGGGGCCGGGATTTCCGGATTAGGGAGAGTTTGATCCGAGAGTGGTTGGGATTCCCACGGCCTGAGGCATCGCCCCGGATATTCACTGAGCACGACCGGTCCCGCTTTTGGAAGAGGATTTCCGGGAGAGATGAGTGGTTCATATCATCGTATAATTCTTCGACCATCACTGATCCGGTTTGGAAGATTATACACCACGTCATCGCGGTTGGGATTAATACGAGGACGGCGAGGGCTAGGTCGTTTACTCTCCCAGATATGGACCTCATGATTGCTATGGAGCACGGGTAGACCGTTGATTGGCTAGCCAGTCTTGCAGATCGGTTCAAGACTGTTGTGAAGCCGGCCACGAGGAACCGGGGCATGGGAGGTGGCTCCTTGATCACATTGATAGCCCAAAGGTGTAACTTCACCTTTGGCCACGAGGGCTGTGAGGCCCCTACCAGGAGCGTGCTTGACTTAGCTCTTATGAAGAACATGCACATCGTCAAGCGGGATGGCAAGACCTGGGACAGTGATCCGACGCCTCATCAGGAGGGGCTTGTGACCGCTGCCGCTATCAAGCGGAGGATGTTCAAGCAGCAGAACCCCCTCTATTGCCTCGCCAACCTCACTCCCTCACCCCCTGGCTCGCCTCCTCCTCCTCCCCCTCCCGCAGATGAGGAGCTTCCCCCAGTGGAGCCCGCTGTCGAGACTTCCCCCCCAGTCGTAGATGATTCAGGCGAGTGGAGACAGAGGATCACCTCTGATGTTGCTGACTTGCGGACGGGTTTGACACGCCTCGAGGACTTCGTCCGAGAGTCTGATGCGAGAGCTCGCCGAGAGTGGGAGTGGCTCAGATCTACAGTCCAGTCCTTCATCAGTGGCCCCAGCGCTCCTTTCATCCCTTCTGCTGCTCCGGAGTTCTCTGCTCCTCGTGGCGCCCCCCCCCCCCCCCCTTACCTACCACGCCAGCTTCTAGAGTAGGGGCGCCGGGCCCATCACTCCCTGAGGGCACGATAGTGCGAGAGAGTTCCATTAGAGCGAAGGGCTCGCGATACACTGGCGCCACTATAGAGCGTGAGGACTCGGCTAGGATGGAGGGAGTTGGAGATTCTACTAGAGACACCACTCGAGGAGGCGATGAGGCTACATCTTGAGCTTGTATTGCATTTTGATCTTACTTTTGTCTATCATTTGATGCCTTCTTGCTTAGATCATGTACTTGGATGATTAAGTCGCCGTTTGGCGCAATTTTGGATGATGTATGCCATTTTGTGTGATATACTCTTGACTTGTCTTTGGTTGTATGCTACATTTTCTATGATATTGATGGTGTTTACCATTTATGTTGTTCAATCCACAGGATATACATGTCCATATTATCATCGTGCCCATATTCACCTTCTTTATCTACATTTGCAACCAAAAGGCTATTTCTCACTCCCAAGAGTCTTAGCACCGGGTCTACAAACGAGGGGAGTTCCTATGCGCCTTTGCCTTTATTTTATCATTCTTTGCGCTTAGGGACTAAGCTTGAATTAAGTGTGGAGTGGTTTGATGCGCATAGTTCACATGATTGCATGCTATACATATCATTTCTAGATGGACACTTGCATACTTGCACATTGTCCCAACATGAGAGTGTTCTAACCACAAAGGCTTGTGATTTTCAACTCTAAATCCCTGTAAATCACAACTAGCCTATTTGCCACATTTACCGACCTAGTCCTTTGAGCATGCATTCTTGAGAATCAATATCATGGCTATATCTTGTCTATCCAACTTTTTAAGTATTTTCGTTGCAACACCTTGGATCAAGCTAGCAAGCACTTTTAAAATATCATCGTGAAAAACTTAGACCACTTGAATGCTCTTTGGTGACTTGAGTGCTCTAACATAGTGCTTTGTTCATGATTGATTCCCGCACATTCCATACACTTTTTAAACATATTGTCAAGTTTTAAGTGTGGAGTCAAAAAAAAAAAAATTTTGTTTGCGGTCAAAGAGGGCAAAGCCCCGACTAAAAACTCTCTCAATGATCATGAGAAGTTTTGCTCCAAATATACAAATGCCGGGGGTTAGGGAGGTAAGTCCCCCCTCGAAAGCATTTGTAGGCCAAAGGCCGTTTCAAAAAGAAATAAAAAGCACTTAAAACTTGACTATATGTTTTTCCCTCCATTCTTCATTTGTGCGGGATTCATTCATTTACAATGTGTGCTTGCTAAAATAACTCTTGGACGACCCATGTGCCTTGCACGGGAGCTATCATTTGGGCTATGCTTGTTTATTAAGAAACTCTAGTGTCGAACTCCACTTCCCTTATGGATTACGGCTTAAGCGCCTAAAACTTGGGAATGAGTTCCTTGTCGCGAGACCTTGGACTAGCCCTAGCTAGCATAGGTGAGCGGTTGATGCTCTATTGTGCAAACTATAAGCCTTGCCTCGATAGTGTTGCCTTGAAAATGAGTAGAATTTGGGATGAGACATTTTATAGCCCTAGTGTTGATAATCTTGAATGCATGTCCTCAAAGGTACTCAAAAGGTTAAGAAAGTTCTTTTTATGATATTGCGGCACTAGTCTAGCTTGGGGTGAGGGATTGGTCTTGAAAAATCGTAGCCTTGGTTGAGCACTCTTGCATTCACTCTTATGGGACATGTGCATTTTTGGGATTTGTGAGTATTCCGTTTTCTGAAAACTCTCACGAGACTATAACTCGTCCACTAGGGTAGCCTAGGGGTTTAAAGGCTTAATGCATGCGCTAAATGCATTCGTAACGCCTACGAAAAGGAGCTAGGTAGATTGTACATACTTGCCATCTACTTTTCAATAACATGTTTAGAAATAAAGATCGAGACCTTGTGAAATCTAGTGAGGCAAATGCACGAAAAACATAGCACCACTAGCATATCGACATTTGCACTTCCTTGGCATATTCGCATACTTTGTTCGGGACGAGCAAAGCTTAAGTGTGGAGTGTTGATGAGTCGAGTTTTCGACTCATTAATGCCCATTTTCACTATAGCTTTAGTTAGTTTCCGACGATTATTTGATGTCATTTGATTCCCTTTTCATGCGTTTCCGGTGCGAATCAAGATGACTCAGTGCCAAAAGCCCATAGAAGGAAACTCGGAGAAAATCGGAGTCAAGAGCAAAAGTTGGCAGAATTTGGCCTCCAGTCGATCGACTGGGAAGCTCCCCTGCTCCAGTCGATCGACTCGATAGACTCTCAGGAGGGACTGCAAATCAAGTTACCGCAGTCGATCGATTGGGCCCTCCAGTCGATCGACTGGCGAGTTCTCCAGCTGAGCGTGCAAGCCACGTGCCTTCAGTCGATCGATTGGGACTCCAGTCGATCGACTTAATGGAGTCTCAGGAGTGCCTGTTTTCTGCATTACCGCAGTCGATCGACTGGGAGACTACCATGTCCCAGTCGATCGACTGAGAATCTGTTTTCCAAGCGTCTTATCTCCCTCCAGTCGATCGACTGGGCCAACAGCCCACCGCCAGTCGATCGACTGGACCTGCTACAGTACCGGAAATTTCAGCGAGCCTATAAATAGAAAGAGGCAAGTTTGACCTATCTTCTTGGATTTTTCTGGGGAAAAGACAAAAGAAAGTGAGCCAAATCAAGGGTTTCAACATCATCTAATCAAGGAGGATTGAAGATCAAGGGAGTTTATTAGGACCATCAATCCTACTCTTTTCCCTCTTCCTCTCTTAGATTTTTACTAAAAACCTACACATCATGTTGTCTTACATGATGTGTGAGTAGTCTCCCTTGTGTTTTGAGGGTTCTATGAACCTCCTTGGTACTCAATGATCATTGTATACACATTTGAATGGATTTATTGAAGTTGATTTCATTTTACTATGCTCTTCATGTTAGACATGTCTCTAAGTGTTTGATAAAATGCCCAAGTGACATGTTTATGTTAGAACTATGATCTAAGTATTGAAAGAGCTTAGTGATGGTTTGGATGTAGTAAAATTGAACTTAACCAACATTTATGAGAGTAAATGCATGATGAGAGGTAAACTAGAACTTTATGCATGTAGCATTTATGGGAGTAAATGCTATATAGTGGATCAATACTTTTTAATTAGTGAGATCCTAGCTAAGATGGCTTGACTAGGATTAAACATGCATGGTTTGTTCAATTCTAGTCTAAGCTAGGTTTAAAACCTATCAACTCATAATTAATTAAACTCTTGTATGCATGATCATTGGGAAATCGCCAAGGAGGGGATTAATCCCTCGAAACTCGCTTTTAATTGAATTTAATCCCCTAAAAACCATTTCGTTCTTGTTTTGAATCATTGATAACTCAATCATACTTGAATTTTAAGAATTAGCCGAGTAAGAAAATTTGATAGAACTAGCGTGTAATCCGTTTGCTCCCTTGGGTTCGACACCGGTCTTACCGGTTGAATTACAAATTGTTTTTGACCAATTGCATTGCTAAAATTACCAACGTCAGTCGTGGTAGCTTACTCCTGTCTTTGGTGCCGACGCCTTAACTCCGTCCTCTTTGCCAAGTAGCACCACCTTCTTCGCCCCATCATAGAACTCCATCTTCCGCTCCCTCCAATTGTTGGTGACTTTGCCTAAGGTCTGAAGCCATGGCCATCCTAAAACTGCATCAGCTCCGCTTAGCTTCAGTGGAAGGAAGGCAGCGCGCAGTGTGTATCCGGGTTACTCTAAGTTGACTTGGTGGCAGAGGCCTCGGCTTACTTCTACTCGGCCATTGCCCAAGTAGACTTTGAACCTCCTTTGGCCACGGGTTGAGAGTCACTCCTTCTCCGCCAGCTCCTTAGACAAGAAGTTGTGGGAGGCGCCGCTGTCCACCAGTGCTATAACACTTCGGTTCCCAATCTTCCCTCGCAGCAGTAGGCCCCAGTTGGTCCCTCCTTTCAAGTGTCTCTCCGTGTGGGTCTCATGTGAAGGCTTGGGCGCTTGGCCTTCCGGGCGAGGTAAAAAAAGAGTTTTTAGGCATTTTAAAATTGTACTAGTTCTTTTATACCTCGGGTCATGGGGTGCCGTGAGGTCCTTCCAATGTTGGGGGTCCTCTCTTGCGCCTTGCTCATCAAGGGCCTTTGTGTTCAAGGTCGTGGCCACAAACTTGGCTGGCCTCGGTGGTGCCTTGGCAAGTGCGCCTTTGCCTATCGATGTGGGCGCCTTGGTGTCGTGCATTCTGATTCCCCCAAGCTCCTCCTTTGGTTTAACTTCCTCCTCCAAGTCTGCTACCATGCGGTTGAATGCTGCCTCACCATAGTCCTCGCCTTGGTAATGCGGCTCGAGGTCCCTTGCATCATCTTCATCGACCAAGATTACTTGGAGTGTGGGCGCCTTGCATCGGTGCCCCGGCTGCCACTTTTCCTCGCATTTGAAGCATAGTCCCTTGGCTTTCCTTGCGGCGATGTCGCCTTCGGTCATTATTTTGAACCCCACAGCTAGGGCTGCAAATGAGTTGATACACTCGTGAGATACTCGTGAACAAACTCGAAATTAAACTAGTCGAGCATGAGCACCCATTTTCAGCTCGTTTATTAAACGAGCCGATTACGAGCAAGGTAGAACTCAACTCGTATATACTCGTGAACAACTTGATTAACTACTCGATTATTCCACATGAATCTCAGAAATTACAATTGTAATTTCAGCTGGATTGTAGTAGGTAGAAGCCTATACACTCCCATAAAGATTCATCGGACTGAGTAGATTAGATTTTGAATGTGGAGTGTTCCTCTATATATATCTGTTCATCTTATTAGTTTTGTAATGAACGTCCGATGTGGGACCGAACCAAATATTATAAAGAAGTCAAAAAGCAAGTGAAGTCCCAATATTCCACATCCCATATCGATCCATGTACAAGACTTTGGTTCACAAGTTATTATAAAAGGCGGAGTACAGCCCAATCCACCTACAACACCAATATCCTAAATTCTGGGCTAGACTAATCTTGGGCCTTTGTGGTCCATTGGTCGCCCTTTGGATTCCTGTGTAAAAAGCTTTACATTCTCCCATGCAAACGAGCTTGCGGTACATATAATTTGTGTTTAATATTCGAGTACGAGTCGAGCTCGAGTATCATGAAAAATTTCCGAGTCGAGTTTGAACAAAATTTTTGAACCTCGTCGAGTTCTAGTGTGGTATATATTTACTCGAGTCGAGTTCAAACAGCTTAATACTCGGCTCGACTCGACTCGTTTAAAGCCCGACTCGTAGCGTCTCCACTGGGCTCCCGTGCTAGGCCATCCACTGGGCTCCCGGCTTGGTTGGCCAGCGCCTTTGCTTGTCTTTTTTGTGACATTTTCTCCCTCAACCAGCTGCGCCAAATGCATGGTCTCTTCCAAGCTCCTACGCCTTGGCACTCGGACACCCTCTTGGATGGTTGGCTTAAGGCCCTTCGACCAATTGCCCATAAGCGCTTTGGTAGTCATCCCACCTAGGCCCTTCGAATTTGTCCCGATCCGCCTCCACGCTCGTCTCTTGCACCAAGGCAAAGCACTCTTGGAGGTCTTCCCTTGCTTGCTTTGAAACCGTCCCAGCAGCCCCGCCTTTAGTTCCCCGCAACTTAGGAACGGCTGGCGCTCCTCTCGCCACTCGTACCATAGTAGTGCCTTGCCTTCTAAGCACAAGATCGCAGCGCCCTTATTTTCATAGTTATTTAAAGCTTTAACCAAAAAGTACCTTTCGCGTGATGCAGCCATCCTCGCACGTTGTCGCCTTGAAAGACCGGAAGGTCCAAATTCCTATGGCTCGCATCATATGCCCGTAGGGGCCTCGTCCGAATCTGGTCGCGAAAATCCTTGTCTAAGGCCATTGGCAGGTGCCTTTGCTCGTACACCCGGTTGATCTCCAACTGTTCGCCTAGATAGGGATCCATGTATGGAGGTCTTCGTGGAGGTCCCAACGCTATCTCTCCATATTCGTGAGGATTGGTGTCCAGCAAGGTGCCCTCGTAGTGCCGCCGGTCCGTGCGTTGCAGCTTGGGCGTTGGCTTTACCTCAGCTTGCTCGGACCCGGATCCTCCATCTGCGATTCCTTTCCCTCGGTCAAAGACTTTGGGCTCGGGTGGATGGTTACGCTCTCCCCTCATGGATGACACCTTGGTTTGCACTTCTTTTTTGGCCTTGTTACGTCACCGAGCGCATTCATCATGGCCGTGTGGTTTCTCTCAACTCTCTCGGTCAACGCCGAAAGATCCTTACGCATCGCCTTTGTTTCGGCTTTGAGAGTTGTAGCTCTTGTGTCGAGCTCTGAAAGGGTGGTTTGGCGGGTGGTAGTGGCCATCTTCTCCGTGGGATTAAACTACTCTGATACCAAAATGGTGTGAAATGAAAATCTGACGTTTGCCCAAAGTGGGTTTAGCGCAGGGGAAAATGATAAAGGGGCAAAGTAGTCAGATTTATTGAATAAAATGAAGGTAAAACAGTTGGATAAGAGCTACAATACAGGATTAATGCGCGAGTATACTATTGTGCCAAGTTAGAAACGCGCCCCTAGGGACTATGCCTCGAAACTATACTAAGGATCAAGTGAAAGACTTTTCTTCTATTTCCTTGATGCTCGAGAGCTGCTGTGTCTTCCTCTATTTATAGTCTCCATCCTCTTCATTTGAATTCAAAAGAAGTAACCGACGCTCCATTCAACAGCCAATCAATGGCGTGGATTTGGTAACGTCCAAGGCTTGATTGTGTAACTCGGGGCATTGAATGCGCAGCTTCTCCTTTGAATTTGAAATGGATGCGCATCCATCTCCATCTTAGGCTGATCCGTCTTGGGCCTTGGGTGCGCCTAGTTGGGTCTTGGTCTCCTCGCTTCTGGGCACCGAGTGGGTCTTGGTGAAGCATCTCGTCCCTGCCCCAAGTGTTGCATGCAAGGCGCTTGGTGTGTCCCTGGCCTTGGGCTTGGTGGGCGTGCCTGGTCTTCCTTTGCGCTGGGCCTCGGGTGCCTTCATGTGGGCCTTGGTGTGGCAAAGTCCTTCCTCTTTTGTTGCGCGCGGGCGCCCATGTCCTTGTCCATGGCCGAAGATATGAGGCGCCAGGGCCTTGTCGAGGGCCCCGGGGACTTTGGTTTTAGATTTCCCATCAGTCTCTTTGTCGTAATCCTCTAGAGGGAGCAAAATATTGTTTGTATTCACCATTTATGCGTAAACAATACTAGACAGATTTGATATAGCTCATAACCCGGTGTGCCCATTCATAATGAAACCCCAACGGTGTTAGAACTAACTCAAGATATTCCCATTCAATCTTGTCATAAGCTTTTGCCGAGTTTAAAAGATGCATAGGCTTGCTTTTGTTTTCTGATGTTACTAATATAGTGGGAGTCTTCTTGCGCGATGATTATATTGTCAGAAATGAGCCTATTTTTAATAAAAGCACATTGTCTTTGAGAGATTACGTCATCGAGAATTCCCTGCAGCCGGTTTGCCATTGTTTTGGCGATGACTTTGGCCAAAACTCCTATTGACCTGATGGGACGGAAGTCTGTAATTTTGGTAGCCCCCTTCTGCTTTGGAATAAGAGTAATCAAAGCAATATTATGTTGTGTTTTTAAGTTGCCATGGTTTAGAAATTATAAGCACTCGGCAATAAAATCATCCTATAGAATTCCAAGAGTGTTCATAAAAAACTGCTGAGAATCCGTCAGTACCTGGGGCCTTGTCTGGATGTAGTTGGAATAGGGCCTTTGTGATTTCTTCTGCAGTGTAGGGAGCCATGAGTGCATCATTGTGTGCCTGAAATACTTTCCGCGGAATAATTTGATGATCTTTATTATAGTGTAGAGCAATCTCCCTTATCTCTGTTGGGATTGAGACGATCAAATACAATGAAATTGGTTGTTTTACTCATTGGGAAATTCAGGCTTATAAAACCTTTTACAAAAATAACTACTGAAATATAAAATGCCACTAATTATTCACTAATTTAAAGCATATCAAATCCTTTCTTTATCACCCTCCCTTAAACTAAATATGCTAATATTCAGTTTACAATGCGATCTCGATACTCCTTGGCTGCGCTGCTCAACTGTTTCCTGTTGACTGATTCTCTTGACCATCAACTCTCTCATGGTTTCTTCTCCTAGGCCGCTCCTCTAGCGCCACTCCTCGATACTGCAGTATCAGTCATCTTCTCAACAAGTGAGAGTCACTGCTCTTCTTAACTACTTGTTGTATGACTAGAAACCAAGTCTACTTCATTCATAGACTTTACTTACCGTACTAGGTAAGTAACCTATCTTCCTCATAGGTTTTCACTCTAAACAGTTTCCTGAGCACACTCTCAATTGCCCATCAGCCAATCTTCGCATCGTCAACATCTCGAACTTCATGTCAACTACTGGCTTGTTCCCGTTAAGTGTAGATTCATTGAGAACTCGCACTCACTACGAAAAACAAAAATTGTTACCAGCAACTTAATGTCATGAGCTCTCCATCATCTCATCACCAAACTTCAGCCGTCACGCTCATAATTAAGAGCAAAAAGATCACCAACTGCACTACAGGGCTTTATGATCTTGACATTTTTTAAATGCCCGTCCAAATCAATATTGGAACCAATTTTATGCTCGCCAATGAGCAAATGCAATAAGCCTTCATCAAAGACACTCTTTCATCATCGTTTCTAGTTCACCAACCTGTGAACCACTTCTGCAAACAAACCTTCAACTCCCTTTTTCTGATCTTCTGAGAAAACACTCTTTTGCTTCCCCAAACTTCCTGAACGAGCTTTCAATATTGTATTCATTTGGAATAAATCCAAATATTGAAACTCGTTGTATACCTCCTACCAGCTCCTCACTATTTGGATGCTTCTCTTTCTCAATGTCCGTTCTCATCCATCTTTGGTGGTCCACTTCTCTGCTTCTCCACACCATTAACCTCATCTTTTCAGCAACAATCTATAGAGAAAACAACTGATCCATGCAGTTCTCATCTTCTGCATCATAAAGCTTCCTCCTTTTTTTAGTACCACCAAAAACTCAGAACTTCAAACCTCCATATATCATGCTCACTTCATCATCTCGGCATCATTGACATTCATGCTAGCTGTTAGCACAGGTCCAATATAGAAAGTATGAACAGAGGGGACTTGTGAGGCGTAAAACTGCTTGCCTCTTTTTTGTTTTTCATTAACTATTTATATGCATGCTTACATGTAACCGTGTACCATGACTCCACTAAATCAAACATGACTCCACTAAACATTAACATGACTCCACTAACAAATATAACATAATGAAAGGGTCAAACAACTAGATTATAGCTAACATATCACTCCCTTAATCTTGTTGTTTCTTCTTCATGCTCAGCTTCCTCTGCATCTCAAGGAACTTGGTTCGTCCGAGTGATTTTGTTAGTATATCGGCCAACTGATCCTCTGTTCGGACATACTCCACCTCCATCTTTCCACTCTCAATGCATTCACGAATGTAATGGTATCTCGTATTAATATGTTTGCTTCTATTGTGATGCACTGGATTCTTGCATAGAGAAATGGCAGATTTGTTGTCCACTAAAAGCTTGAACTTCAGTGGCTCTTTCTTCCTCAAATCAGCAAGTAAACGTGCGAGCCATACACCTTGGCACGCAGCTGTCGTTGCTGCGATGTATTCTGCCTCACATGATGAGAGAGCGACAACTTTTTGCTTCTGTGATAGCCATGAAATAGGATTTGTGCCGAAATAGAAAATAAAACCAGTTGTGCTCTTACGATCATCAATGTCGCCGGCGAGATCACTGTCACTGAACCCTACCAATGCTGGTTCCTTTCCACCTTTTCTTTCATAAAAACATCCATCATTCAGTGAACCATGCACATATCGAAGGATTCTTTTCACAGCAGCAAGATGCTCCGTGGTCGGCTTCTCCATGTATCGACTAACAATTCCCACCGAGTATGCAATGTCCGGCCTTGTGTTCACCAAGTATCTTAGACTTCCTACAATACTTCTGTACATTGTTGTATCCACCGGCGCGCATGAACTCTTGTTGCTTAGCTGTAGCCTTTCTTCCATAGGTGTATGACAAGGATTACACTCTTGCATGTCACTGTTTTTCAATATCTTGGTAGCATATGCAGACTGACATAAGAGAATTCCTTCACTGGTTTGTGTGACTTCTATTCCCAAATAATAACTAAGTAAGCCCAAGTCATTCATGCTGAATGTCTGCTTCATCTGGTGCTTAAACTTGTTCACATCATCAATCTGTGATCCAGTGATAATCGAGTCATCAACGTAGATACCTACAAGTAAACATGAGTTACCTTGTATCTTTTTATACACAGCATGCTCCAGTGGACTTCGCTCAAAGCCAAGTGATATGAGTGTCTTATCAAGCTTCGCATTCCATGCTCTCGGAGCTTGATGAAGGCCATATAATGCCTTCTTTAGTTTCAACACTTTCTGCTCATCTTGCCTCAACTCAAAACCAGGTGGCTGAGAAACATAAACTTCTTCGGTCAATTCGCCATTTAAGAACGCTGATTTAACATCCAAGTGATGTATGCTCCATCCTTCTTGTGCAGCCACGGCAATGAATAATCTCACTGTCTCCATCCGTGCAACCGGTGCGAAAACCTCATCAAACGAGCATATCCTTTCGCTACCAAACGAGCTTTGTATTTGACAATGTTTCCATTAGAATCCTTCTTCACTTTGTAAACCCATTTTAATCCGATAGGTTTGTGACCGCTTGGCAAGTCCTTCAGCTCCCAAGTTTCATTATCTTCGATGCACTTCAACTCCTCATGCATTGCATTCATCCAACACTCTTCTTTCTCAGCTTCTTTAAAACATGTTGGTTCTTCAACTGCAAGAAAGCATCCAGGAGGATATGGATCCATTACTTCAGTATTGGCATATATATCATTCAGAGATCGATATCTCCGTGGTCCTTCAGATGATGATGAAGATGAAGTTTTTCCATCAGCTACTGACGAGTGTGGACTGCTCATCATAGGCAATGCATCAACTTGTTGTGATGATGTATCTCGGTGCGGAGTCTGTGGGGATGATCTATGTGACTCCACATGTTCACTTTCACTTTGACCACCTGAGGAGCCTGCAACATCCTCATTTTGATAGAACATAGTAAATGTTTCATCACTTCTTACCAGCTCAGGTTCCCAATCCACCCAATTCCACTGTCCTTCTTCATCAAATATGGCATCACGGCTCACATGCAATTTTTTACTTTTAGGCTCATATAACCGGTAAGCTTTAGAACCCGATTCATATCCCATAAACACCATTGGAATGCTACGATCCTCGAGCTTCTTCAAGTGTGGTTTAACAACCTTAACATGAGCAAGACAACCAAAAGTGCGTAAATGATGTACCTTTGGTTTCTTCTGGTACCAAGCTTCATAGTGTGTTTTACCATCAACACTTTTTTTTGGTGCTCGGTTGAGAATATACACAGCAGTATTGACCGCCTCGGCCCAAAACATCCCTGGTATCTTCTTGGTTTTCAACAAACATCTCGCCATGCCAACTATTGTTTGATTTCGACGCTCTGCCACTCCATTTTGTTGAGGAGAGTAAGGCGCTGTTAAAAATCGTTTCATGCCAAGATTATCACAATATTCCTTGAACTGTGCTGAGGTAAACTCACCTCCACGGTCGGTCCGAAATGCTTTCACAGTGCGTCCGGATTCTAACTCAGCTTTTGCCTTGATTATCTTAAAAAGCTGAAAATGCCTCATCCTTGGATTTTATAAATGTGATCCACATATATCGATTTAGATCATCGATAATCAACAAGAAATACTTACTACCAGTTGGTGTTACCGGAGTGATTGGGCCACATAAATCTCTATGCAGTAACTCCAATGGTTCTTGAGCACGGTAAGATGAACTTGACGGAAATGAAAAACGGTGTTGCTTCCCAACAAGACATCCCTCACACAATTGTTCAATGTGTGAGATAGGCGGAAGCCCTTCAACCACATGCTGTGTAGACAAATCTTTAAGTGCACGAAAATTTAAGTGCACATACCGTACATGCCAAAGCCATTCTTTGTCTCCAGCTTTACTAAGCAAGCATATAGGTTGTGAAGCACATAATCGTATGGCATAAAGATTGTTGGGCAATCTATTCACTTTCACCAGCAATCGCCTCTCCCTGTCATAAACTCGCAACAGACCATCTTCGAGCATAATTTTGCAGCCATGCTCATCAAGTTGTCCCAAACTTATAATGTTACTGCACAATTGAGGAATGTAATACACATCAACTAATACTAATACCTTGTCTAGGTAATGTTTATAAGCGTAATCTGGAGAGAAGGACACGCGCTCTCGCGTGGATCTGGATTTTCTCTCCACCTGACCACCTCTCGTGAAATCCTCCGGTCCGGCTGCTCCGCCCGTCAGGGACTGCGCTGAAGGTCCTCTACTTGGTTCCAGTCGGTCTGCGTCGGCGCTTCTTTCAGATCCAGTCGTCTGTCGCTCGGTATTTCTTCGGCGGATCCGGTCGGATTCGTCGTCGGCGCTCATTTTCTTCTGTTCGTTTTTACCAGACTTGGTCGGTGGGAATCGGTACTGTTGCTTAGCTCCGGTTGTTTAGCTTCGGTGCTTGGGCTCAGATCTGGTCGATTTGCGTCGGTCTCTCTATACAGCCCCGGTGGGTCTGCTTTGGCGCGTCTCTGACGAACTAATTCTTTTTCACCTCTAGAATAGTATCAATGAAGAGAGGATCGAATGTAGTAGGTCAAAACATTTATAAAGACCGGTAAAGTACCGGGTCGAACCCAAGGGAGCAAGCCAAGCACATACACTATTTAAGATTGTGTTTCCATTCGGCTATTCTAAACAAAATGTATAGAGATGTATATTCTAAATCCTATGTGTGGCGAGTAATTAGGGATAAAAGATAAGCAAGAGGTGTTTCGAGGGGTTACTCCCCTCCTTGGCAAATTCCCAATGATCACATACACGATATTCAAACATTTCATGGTAGTCAAATAGTATTGAACCTAGTTTAGACTAGGATAGACCAACTATCACTTGAATCTATTCCTAGCCAAACTCTCTTATAGCTCGAACCTCTCGGTTCATTCCATAGCAATAAATACCATGAACTCGACTCCTAGTTCACTTCCTACCCATGCATTGTCGAAAACCTAGCTTAGACTAAGGTAGACCAATGTTTATGTCAATCTAGTCTTAGCCAAGCTCTCTTATAGCTCGAACCTCACTCGCTAGAGATAATTGGTTCATTCCATAGCACCATTATCCTTGGAATGTCTTCCTAAGGTAATAACTACTATGAACTCGAGTCCTAGTTAACAACAAATGCATACATTGGATAGGATCACATTCTCTATTATCCAAACTAGATTCAACATGTTACTTAGGCATTTTCACAAACACTTAGTAGCATGTCGTATATGAAGTGCATAGAGAACATGAATTTGACACCATTAGATGGGATTAATTGATGATTCGCTTAATGACTAACTCCAATAAATCAAACATTCAATCCTTAGTCAAGCATCCATATCCTAAAGTTCACTTGCAAGATTCAAGATATAGATCATTTTCTCCATCCTAGAACTATCCCCAAGGGTTTCCAAGTCCTAGGTTCAAGTTTAGGCCCAAATTGTCACTTAAGCATTTTATCAAACACCTAGAGTGCATAACATTCATAACACAAGAGAAAATGAAATCAACAATCATCCACATGAATATCAATGTATATATGTGATCAAAGAGTACCAAGGAGAGTCATAAGACCCTCAAAACACAAGATCCACTACTCACACCTCATGTAAGACAACATGGTGTGAGTAGGGTTTAATGGCAACAACAAGTAGAATAAGAAAAGTGCAAAGGAAGGAGGATTGTCAATCCTAGAACTCCCTCTTGATGTTCTCTTCTTCCCCTTGGTTGGATGATGATTGATGACCTTGGATGGACCTCTTTTCCAATCTTCTTCTCCCCAAAAACCTCCACACTTGGTCCAAAACCCTTGCTTTCTATTTATAGATTCGGCTGAAATCTGGACCTCAAATCTGAGTTTTTCATCCAGTCGGTCGACTGGGCTAAGCTTGACTCCCAGTCGATCGACTGGAATGTGCAAGATTTGATGAGCTCCTGAAGTTTAATCGAGTCGGTCGACTGGACTTTCAGTCGATCGACTGGTGGTACTCCCGTCCGGATTTGGCCTTGGCGTCAACTAGAGAGTTGTAGCCCTTCGCGTTAGCTTTCCAACAAGCTTTGAATCAACCAATTCGGACACCGTATGCGCCCTGGGCGTCCAAAACAAGTCGCAAAGGTCACGAAGAACACAGTCTGAGGAGCTGCTGAGTTGTTTACACAGTCGATCGACTGGACTCCCAGTCGATCGACTGGTGGTCCTCCCGTCCGAATTTGGTCTTGGCGTCAACTGGAGAGTTGTAGCCCTTTGAGTTAGCTTTCCAACAAGCTTTGAATCAACCAATTCGGACACCGTATGCGCCTTGGGCGTCCAAAACAAGTTGCAAAGGTCAATATGCTCGGTATTGCCCCGAAACTCCTTGTTTTGCGCCGAAACTCAACCAATCTTCACATTTAGGCATTGACCATGTGGGAAACTCGTTTTCTACCTGAAATGTAGAGATAGAGGTCAAATGACATCAAAATATCGTCGGAAACGATTCAAAACTATAGTGAAGAATGACGATAAATGAGTCGAAAACTCGACTCATCAACACTCCACACTTAAGTTTTGTTCGTCCCGAACAAAGTATGAGAATATGTCAAGGTCATGCAAATGTCGAAATGCTAGTGGTGCTATGTTTTTCGTCTATTTGCCTCACTAGATTTCACAAGGTCTCGATCATTATTCCTAATCATGTTATTGAAAGGTAAATGACAAGTATGTACAATCTAACTAGCTCCTTTTCGTAGGCGTTATGAATGCATTTAGCGTATGCATTAAGCCTTTAAACCCCTAGGCTACCCTAGTGGACGAGTTATAGTCTCGTGAGAGTTTTCAGAAATGGGAATACTCACAAATCCCTAATGCACCTACCCCATGAGAATGAATGCTAGAGTGCTCAACCAAGGCGAGGATTTCTCAAAACCAACTCCTCACCCCACGCTAGGACTACCATCACATTATCATCAAAAGAACTTTTGAACCATTTAAGTATCCCATGAGGTTGTGCATTCAAGATCATCAATACTAGGGCTATCAAATGTCTCATCCAAAGTTCCACTCATTTTCAAGGCAATACAATAGAAGGATAGTTTAGTTTTGCACAAAAGAGTGTCAACCGCTCACCTATGCTAGCTAGGGCTAGTCCATTGGCTCACGACATGGAACTCATTCCCAAGTTTTAGGCGCTTAAGCCATAATCCATAAGGGAAGAGGAGTTCGACACTAGAGTTCTTAATAAACAAGCTTTGACCAAATGATAGTTCCCGTGCAAGCACATGGGTCGTCCAAGAGTAATTCCAACTAGCGCACAATGCAAATGATGAATCCCGCGCAAATGTAGGATGATGGGAGAACAAAAAGTCAAGTTTTAAGTGCTTCTTATTTTCTTTTTCAAATGGCCTTTGGCCTACAAATGCTTTCGAGGGGGAACTTTTCTTCCTAACCCCCGGCATTTGTATGTTTTTGCACAAAACTTCTCGTGCACTTGAGAAAGTTTTTGGTCGGGGCTTTGCCCTCTTTTGACCATGAAAATGAACCATTTTTTTTTGTTGGGGCCTATTTTTCGCCCTCTTTTGATTTTTGACTCCACACTTAAAACTTGACAATATGTTCAAGGAATGTATGGAATGCGCGGGAAACAATCATGAGCATGTCACTAAATTAGAAAACTCAAGTCACCAAGGAGCATTCAAAAGGTCTAAGTTTTTCGTGAAAATTTTAAAAGTGCTTGATAAAACTCAATCCAAGGTATTTCAACGAAAATACTTAGAGAATTAGATAGACAAGAGATAGCAATGATATTGATTCACAAGAATGCACATTCAAGGGACTAGGTCGGTTCTAGGTTCAAGATCCAATAAATGTGACAAATAGGCAAGATGTGATTTATAGGAACTTAAAATCGATAGTCACAAGCCTATTTGGTTAAAAACACTCTCATGTTAGGGATAGAATACATGAATGCAAGTGTCCATTCTAAAATGCTAGGCATGGCATAATATGAGTGAACTATGCGACTACCCACTCCACACTTAAAGCATAGCTTAGTCCCTAAGCGCAAACAATGAAGAAAATGAGATAAAGGCGCATAGGAACTCTCCTCGTTTGTAGATGTGCCCCACCGATAGAAAAGACGCCATTGTGCTAAACGTAATCATACATGGTGCAAATAACTTTCCTTGATGACAAGAAGAACATGATAGGTTAAAAATAACAAGTGACATACAAGGTCATGCAACGCAAGTATGAGCAAGAGAGCATCACAAGTCACATAATAACATCATGGCATAAGTTTCATAGACCTCAAACAAGGAAAGTTGACCTACATTCTCCATAATGTGCACAAGGTATCTTAAGTGTCAAGAAAATGTCAAACTAGAGTCATAGCATGATATAACAATTTAGTTCCACTCTAGTCAACACCAATAAAGCATATGAGCACTAAGGGCAACATCATCATACATTGGGAAATCAAGGGAAATGTGGAGGGGCTTGGCGATGTGAAGTGGAATTGGAGTGAGTAGAACTCACTCCACACTTAAAATTTTGACCCACTAATCACACATATCACACTCCACACTTTAGGGCCTTAGCTACTCAAAATCATGCCAAACACTTAGACATATATAAGAACAAGAATGAAACACTTACAAACCGGTTTCCCTCCCGCGAGGGCCTAGTTTTTCCCGTCTTGGCAAAGACGTAGCAAAGCGCCCCATAGAATCACTCGTTGAGAAGTCCTTTGCTAGGATCCCTTCTCACGGGGCCTTGGACTTGATCGTGTCAATCCACCTTCAAATCCCATTTGAATTTCTTCCCATCAAGTCTACAATGGACTTTCCTTTGGGAGCTTGACCCCTTCAATAATGAAGATCCCTTAAGAACCAAGGGGTCATGGGAGCTTCCTTCCAAAAATCTTGCAAAATAAGGCACGAAGCTACAAAACTTGTCTCGAGACGAAGTGGTGAAGAAAGGGTCTTCATAACTTGTCTCGAGCTTGATGGGCACACCTTCCTTTAATCTTTCAATGATGTCCATGGGTGCCCACTCCTCAATATCCCTTTCTAGATCTTTGTCTTCTTGTGTGCGGGATGGTTCCTTAGTTTCCTCCATGAAAACCTCAACGAAGTCTCTATACCCTTGAGGACTTTCAATCTCTATACGCTCTTCCTCTATCATATCCTCATGGCAAGATTCATCATTCCATACTCAAACTTCGGTGGCAGCGGTCCTCCAAAATTCATCCAACATTTCTTGTTCCCACCTTTTTCCCGAGGCATTAGATTCAAGGTCTTCTTCTTCTTCGGAGACCTCCTCTTGGTAGTATTCTCCATTAGAATAGACTTGTTGGTGGTAGTGATCCATCCTCGCAAAACAAGGTAAACAAAAGCTAGTAAGTGATATGAGTGAAAAAGAAGAATATACAAGTATAAGAAAAAGAAAAAATATTCACAAGAATAGTCGGAACTTTCACACAATCTAATCTAGGGATGTGCTAACTAGTTGCTCCCCGGCAACGGCGCCATTTGACGAACTATTCTTTTTCACCTCTAGAATAGTATCAATGAAGAGAGGATCGAATGTAGTAGGTCAAAACATTTATAAAGACCGGTAAAGTACCGGGTCGAACCCAAGGGAGCAAGCCAAGCACATACACTATTTAAGATTGTGTTTCCATTCGGCTATTCTAAACAAAATGTATAGAGATGTATATTCTAAATCCTATGTGTGGCGAGTAATTAGGGATAAAAGATAAGCAAGAGGTGTTTCGAGGGGTTACTCCCCTCCTTGGCAAATTCCCAATGATCACATACACGATATTCAAACATTTCATGGTAGTCAAATAGTATTGAACCTAGTTTAGACTAGGATAGACCAACTATCACTTGAATCTATTCCTAGCCAAACTCTCTTATAGCTCGAACCTCTCGGTTCATTCCATAGCAATAAATACCATGAACTCGACTCCTAGTTCACTTCCTACCCATGCATTGTCGAAAACCTAGCTTAGACTAAGGTAGACCAATGTTTATGTCAATCTAGTCTTAGCCAAGCTCTCTTATAGCTCGAACCTCACTCGCTAGAGATAATTGGTTCATTCCATAGCACCATTATCCTTGGAATGTCTTCCTAAGGTAATAACTACTATGAACTCGAGTCCTAGTTAACAACAAATGCATACATTGGATAGGATCACATTCTCTATTATCCAAACTAGATTCAACATGTTACTTAGGCATTTTCACAAACACTTAGTAGCATGTCGTATATGAAGTGCATAGAGAACATGAATTTGACACCATTAGATGGGATTAATTGATGATTCGCTTAATGACTAACTCCAATAAATCAAACATTCAATCCTTAGTCAAGCATCCATATCCTAAAGTTCACTTGCAAGATTCAAGATATAGATCATTTTCTCCATCCTAGAACTATCCCCAAGGGTTTCCAAGTCCTAGGTTCAAGTTTAGGCCCAAATTGTCACTTAAGCATTTTATCAAACACCTAGAGTGCATAACATTCATAACACAAGAGAAAATGAAATCAACAATCATCCACATGAATATCAATGTATATATGTGATCAAAGAGTACCAAGGAGAGTCATAAGACCCTCAAAACACAAGATCCACTACTCACACCTCATGTAAGACAACATGGTGTGAGTAGGGTTTAATGGCAACAACAAGTAGAATAAGAAAAGTGCAAAGGAAGGAGGATTGTCAATCCTAGAACTCCCTCTTGATGTTCTCTTCTTCCCCTTGGTTGGATGATGATTGATGACCTTGGATGGACCTCTTTTCCAATCTTCTTCTCCCCAAAAACCTCCACACTTGGTCCAAAACCCTTGCTTTCTATTTATAGATTCGGCTGAAATCTGGACCTCAAATCTGAGTTTTTCATCCAGTCGGTCGACTGGGCTAAGCTTGACTCCCAGTCGATCGACTGGAATGTGCAAGATTTGATGAGCTCCTGAAGTTTAATCGAGTCGGTCGACTGGACTTTCAGTCGATCGACTGGTGGTACTCCCGTCCGGATTTGGCCTTGGCGTCAACTAGAGAGTTGTAGCCCTTCGCGTTAGCTTTCCAACAAGCTTTGAATCAACCAATTCGGACACCGTATGCGCCCTGGGCGTCCAAAACAAGTCGCAAAGGTCACGAAGAACACAGTCTGAGGAGCTGCTGAGTTGTTTACACAGTCGATCGACTGGACTCCCAGTCGATCGACTGGTGGTCCTCCCGTCCGAATTTGGTCTTGGCGTCAACTGGAGAGTTGTAGCCCTTTGAGTTAGCTTTCCAACAAGCTTTGAATCAACCAATTCGGACACCGTATGCGCCCTGGGCGTCCAAAACAAGTTGCAAAGGTCAATATGCTCGGTATTGCCCCGAAACTCCTTGTTTTGCGCCGAAACTCAACCAATCTTCACATTTAGGCATTGACCATGTGGGAAACTCGTTTTCTACCTGAAATGTAGAGATAGAGGTCAAATGACATCAAAATATCGTCGGAAACGATTCAAAACTATAGTGAAGAATGACGATAAATGAGTCGAAAACTCGACTCATCAGTCTCTCAGACCCGGTAGGTTTCTGCTCCGATTTTCTTTGGTTTTTTTAGCTGAGAAGAGGATGGAGCAGGGGAGGGAAATCATGCCGTTGGCAGGAAGGAGGGAGAGGGAAGGTATGGGCATTTCCAACTGTTGAGGGAGACCCTCTTCAGTGTCTTCATTGACAACATCCCTGGAGATAAAGATACCTACTGGCTACGAAAGTTGTTTGATATTGCTGGGAATAAAATGGATGTGTACATTCCACTCAAGGAAAGAAGAGCAACAAATTCAAGGTTTGGGTTCGTGAGGTATAAAGAATTGGAGGAGGCTCAAGAGGCTATCAGGAGATGGAACGGTTCTTTGTTCGGGAGATTCAGACTGATAGTCAAGCTGGCGGACTTTGGAGGAAAACCCAGAAATTCTGTGAAAGTGGCGGGGAAAGGTCAGCAAAGGCAAGCTCTGGAGCCTCTCTCGAGGTCAAATCAGTACAAGGAAGCCGGTGTTGACGATCCTTCTGAAGCTCGGGTTCAGTTGTCCACAAAGAAAAGAAAGGTCCCTCTGGAGGTGAATCCTGAGAACGAGGAATGGCTTCTTTGTAGTGCTGTGGCAGTGCTGAAGGCTTTCATCCCTCCCAGTCAGCTTGAGGAGGAGTTGAAGCTTAATGGAATAAAGTTTCATAAGATTTTTCCTTATGGGGGAAAAAAGGTGCTAATCCATTTCTTTTCAATGAATGATCTTGAGTCTTGCCTCTCAGGGAGCTTCTCTTCTTTAAGTAGAAGGTTCTCCAGTCTTTATAAATGGAAAGAAGAGGACTCTTCAAGGCTTAGATCAGTTTGGTTGAGCCTCATTGGGCTTCCCTTCAAAGCATGGAGTGAGACAAACTTCCAGAAGATTGTAGAGCCCCTGGGTCATTTTTTGAAGGTAGAATTGAGGGATTTTCAGGAGTCTGGCTTAGAGAGGGTGAGAGTTTTGGTGGAGACGAAAAGGTTGGACAGGATCTTTGAGGTTTTTGAAGCAGAGGTTGGAGGTATGGTTGCTGATTCTGTGATTTGTGAAGAATGTTTTTTCAATGGAAGGGTAACGGAGTGGAAGGTGGAGGAGCTGACAGATGTCGGGGAGGAGGTTGTGGTAATCAGTTCTTCCTCCGAAGGTCAGTTTTGCACTGGCCAGCAGCAGGGCGCGTCGGTGCAAAGAGGGGATCGAGATAAGGTGGCAGTGCCAGGTGGTGTCCGAGATTGGGGGTCGGATGGGGAATTGAGCCGCATGGACTCTAGTGTTGCTAAGTCTGCCTCTCCTGGGCAGGAGATTCGGGGCACTTTGGAGCCCTTCCAATTTGTGCCAGAATCTCCTTTGGAGTTGGAGGAGACTTGTGCGTCTCCTATGGTCCGGTCTGCAGAAGATGATAAGGATTTGGGGAAGTTGTCCTCATCCAGTGAAGTGCCAGAGAGTAGTTGGGACACTACGCTGTTTTCCTTTCTGCAGCGTAGAGGAAAAGGGAGTGCGGGGAAGGAATCAATTGTGCAGTTGGAGATAGGCTTGTGTTCTCCTTGTCTTGGGGAGGAGGGCTGGGGCAACGTGAATGCTCTTGTGGATTGTGAGGATTCAGATACTCGTGCTCAGATTGAGGCCGCTGTTGATGATTTCAGCTCTCATGATGGGGTCTTTTCTAGGCGTGCCGATACTGTAGAGGGTGCGTCGAAGAGATCGGCCAATCAGAAGTTGAGTTCGGCTAGGGAGTTTGATGTTATAGCTCAAAGTTCCTTAAAAGCTGCTAGAAGAAAATTTTCTAAGGGGAAGGCCGCTTTCAAGGTTCAAGGAAGGAAGAGGAGGGCAGAGTTAGATCGTCTCAAGAAGTCCTATTTTGAGGAGTTGGAAAAGTCAAATACGTCCATTAAGTTGTCTGAAGCAGTAACTCAAATTGATTCGGATAGAGCAGGATCTGATGAAGAAGTGAGGGAATTTCTTCTAAGGAAGGAAGCAGATGTTAAAGTGAAAGAGGTCAAAAGTGATCAAAGAAGGAGAAAATATTGTGTTGCTGGAGCTGATCAACCTTCGGAAGAAGATCTAGGCCTTGGCCTTAAGCCTAGCGGGGAGGATCAAGAAGACGAGGAAGAAGTAAGAAGGAGGCTAGTTAGAAAGGAGGCCGAGAAAACTTACCACATTGCATCTAGACTGGGGATCAAAGGTAACTTACCTGAGGAAGAGATGATTCAGATTTTTGTGAACCTTCATAATAAATGAAGGTAAGTTGCAGAGTCCTGTGAAGGAGCCCGGCGTGTTAGTGTCAATCAGTGAAGCTTGGTGGGCTTAGGCCAGTGGATCTCAGTGTCCTTGCTCTCGTAGTGCTTCGTAGTGGAGAGGGTTTTTTGCTAACGTCCTTGGCGTGGGTTGTTGATTAGAGCAAGTCCCTGCCGTTGTTTTCTGTGTTGGTAGTGGAGGCCAGTTCTGGGGTGTTTCTAGTTAAGTTCTTAGTGTTGTTTTTTCTCTGTGCTTTCCCGGAGTTCTCAGTGTTTTGTTGTCTTCTTTAGTGTGTTGTCGCTGTCTCAGTGGTGCGGTCTGCCTTGTTAGGCTTCGTTAGTGTCTGTTTCGGTGGCTCAAGTCCACTTATGAATCAAAAAAAAACTAATACCTTGTGCTCTTTGTTGTCACTTTGAAATAAAACAGAGCCGCTTCCGCATATTTCGACCACGGACTCGTCACCAAACTTCACACTTCCTGCAAATGTTTTGTCTAATTTAGTGAAGACATCAAGACAACCAGTCATATGGTTACTTGCTCCAGTGTCCAGGTACCACAAATCACTCTGTCGCATCTTTCCTTCTCCAAGTTTGGGATTCATCTTTTCTTCATCTAACAATAACACCCCATTTGATCTTTTATGAGCTTGAGTTATTGCACAAGTTTCTAGCATCAGTAGAGCAGGTTCATCATCCTCGATCTTCTTAGCAAAGTGAGCCTTTTCATCTTTCTTTTTAAGCTGACAATCAGAAGAGTAATGCCCATAGTTATTACAACTGAAACATCTCACCTTATTGATGTCGAACTTAAAATCCATGTCGGAATTGTTGACACGGTCATTACCAGAGCGCCCGCGACCACGTCCACGGCCACTTACTCGACCTCGGCCACGGCCTCTACCGCGATCACCAAAGCTCCTTTGTCCCCTATTCGAGGATTCACCTTCATTCCGCGACTCCCTTGGCTTCCAGTTGGTTCGAGATAGGAAGACATGTCCTACCTCAGTGTCTCCAACACCATGAAGTCGTTCTTCATAAGCTTTCAAGCGGCCAATGACTTCTTCTACACTCATTGTCTTCATATCTCCAAATTGTTCAATTGTGGAAACAATTTGAAGATATTTTCCTGGAACAGCGCGGATGAGTTTTTTCACCACATAAACTTCCTTCATCTTCTCGCCAAGGCCACAAATTTGGATGACAAGTGATGTAAGGCGACTAGCAAAGTCATCGATATTTTCCGTGTCCTTCATCCGCAATCCTTCAAATTCAGATTTTAAAGTTTGTGCTCGCGCCTCCTTGACACGCTCAGCCCCTATGTATTTGGTTTTGAGTGCATCCCAGGCTTCTTTCGCGGTCTCCTTGTCACCAAGGAGCGCAAGTGTCTCATCGGGCACTCCCTGAAATATGGCAGCCAATGCCATTTGATCCTTTCTGACATCTTCCCCCTTGGATGTAACAGCATCCCAAACACCTTGGGCTTTCAAACACGCCTTCTTGCGAATCACCCATGTACTGTAATTGTGTTTGCTTAACATAGGGCACACGAGGGAAACACCACCTTCTCTCGCCGGTGCCTTTGATGTCACTTCATCGTCGGCGGTACTGCTGCTACCGATCTTCATCATCACAGTTTAAAACCTTGCTCTGAGTCCAAATGTTAGCACAGGTCCAATATAGAAAGGAACAAAATATGAACAGAGGGACTTGTGAGGCGTAAAACTGCTTGCCTCTTTTCTGTTTTTCATTAACTATTTATATGCATGCTTACATGTAACCGTGTACCATGACTCCACTAAATCAAACATGACTCCACTAAACATTAACATGACTCCACTAACAAATATAACAGAATGAAAGGGTCAAACAACTAGATTATAGCTAACACTAGCATCATCTTCGTCACACCATCAATTACAGCCCAATGCCCCAATTTGATCACAAATTCACTAAGCTTGGCAGAACCGTTGTTCCCATTCGTACATCTTTCATTGAGGCCATGACATCATCCTTGCCAGCTCTTTGCAGCACACAATGTCGACCCTTGACAAGCAACATGACCAAACTCCATGGCCATGCTTGTACTGCTTCCTTAACTAAGTAACAACATCGACTCCTTCGCCCTTATTCTTTGTGAAGCAACTCCACAAACACATGGCCTGCCCTCAAAAACCCAGCACCACTGATTCATTTTTCCTTAAGTCGCATCAGGCAACTTTCTCATGCAAGTTTCCCGGCACTCGCAAAACCTCTCAGCATACGTTCCTTGAAAACCCATCAAACTTCACTCTCCATCAAAGCCAATAGCATCAAGTTTTGCTTTCTCACAGCAGCTAGTTAGACATCAATGGCAGCAGGCCTCTCTTGCAATTGTTTCTGAGATAGCTCATGGCTTTGAACCCTTTCAAAGACTGCCACAAATTCTTTTTTTTAGTGCAGCAAACTTTTCATCATCAGTAGCAAACGGTAAACTCACCACCCGAAACCAACACAACCTTGTTAGTGTCCGGTTCAAGCCCAAAGCTTCTAATCTCACATCCAACATGATCAGCAACAGCTTTCTCAAATGACGTTTTCTTTCCGCATTTACACTTCATGCTCAACGCTTGCCACAACATGTGAACTGGCTTCTCAACCTCACATACTCAGCTATATATCTGCAGCAACAGCTCAAACTCTCATCATCATACTCCACGCACACATTTACACCAGTTTCCATACTTCTCCGCATCGACCTTCGCGTCCTTCTCATTCTTCTTTGACACGACCAGTCACTGTGATGACCTCTT
Source organism: Rhodiola chrysanthemifolia (assembly GCA_033675395.1). NCBI lineage: Eukaryota > Viridiplantae > Streptophyta > Magnoliopsida > Saxifragales > Crassulaceae > Rhodiola > Rhodiola chrysanthemifolia. The sequence continues at coordinate 41,046,070 of CM066204.1, forward strand.
CTCGACTCCTTCAACCGCTTCTGAAGCGGCTTAATATCACCATATCCATTCTTTTCAAGTAAGGGCCAATGCCCCCTATACGTCCTTTGTGGTTTTTTGATCTCAAACTATTACTGTATTTTAGCTTGCTGAACCAATGTTGTATGAGATTAGTTTTATTGTTTGGGAACAGTGGATTTGGAATCAGTGGTTTTTTCAGTGCAGGAGGCAAAGCTGAGTTTTGGGAATCAATTAGCAAAGTTCTCAGACAGGCTGCGACGTCGTTTTGAACTGTGTATAATTGGAACGTCGTCGTAGGTGTGTATCAGTTATACGCTGTCGTTTTGGACTTCGTCTTCTTCAATACATAAACCCAGCTGGGCGCGTTGAATGTTTAACACTTCTGCAAATCTAGGGTTCTTGATTTGGGGCTTCTGCGATTAGAGTGAAATCGATTCAATCGAGTGTTGTAATTCATTTCGTGAGGTTTCCTGAGTATTTCTCTATAATCGATTGTACTCATTGATTCTAATAAAGCTCTCTCATTTGGTGCTGGAGTAGGAACACAAGGTTCCGAACCAGGGTATTTCGCTGTGTCAATTTTGTTTCTCTTTTTAGCTTGTCATTGCACGATTCGATCCGCGCACGAACGTTACAATTGGTATCAAGAGCTTGCAGTGCAGTGATGGGTCCGATGAAGATTGAAATTGATCGGTTTGATGGGAAGGGCGACTTCAGTTTGTGGCGTTAGGGATGCACATCCGGTCCGGACCGGTGGACCGAATTTTTTTTAAAATCTTGGACCGTGGACTGGACCGGCTATATATGGACCGGGACCGGACCGAGACCGAAATTTTTGTGAAAACTCGGACCGAATACCTTTAATTTTACGGACCGGACCGGAATTTTACGGTCCGGGTCGGACCGATGGACCTGAATTTCTGAAAAGTATGGACTGAGGACCGGACCGGACCGGATCGAAATTTTACGGTTCGGTCTGAAAGAGTGCATCCCTATGTGGCGTCAAAGGATGCGGGTGATTCTTGTTCAGATGAAGATAGTGAAGGCCTTGGATGGTGAAAAGGATTTCCCGGCGACCATGACACATGACGAGATAGATGAGGCAAAGGAATTGGCTTATAGCACCATCATTCTACATTTGGGTGATAAAGTTCTCCGAGAAGTGGCTAAAGAGAAAACTGCGGCAAAGGTGTGGCTGAAATTGGAGTCTCCGTATATTGACAAACAAGGTTTATCTTAAAGGTAAATTGTTTGGTTTTAAGTAAATGAAGATAAAGACCTTGATGAAAGTATAGATGAATTCTCCAAGATTATTCTTGATTTGGAAAACCTGGAAATCAAGATTGATGATGAAGACCAGGCAATCATGCTCTTGAATGCATTGCCTCCTTCATATCATTCTTTTGTGGAGACCATGAAGTATGCAAGGGAATCTTTGTCATTTGAAGAAGTAATATATGCCCTAAAGTCAAAACAGATGGATGGCAGTTCCTCTAGTAAAGCTGCTGAAGGCCTTTCAATTCAGAGAAAATATGAGAAGAATAATTTCCAGAAAAAGTCATTCAAGGGGAGCTTTAAACCAAAGTCTCATCAGAGTGGTTAACAAACCAATGATGGAGAGAAACTAAAGTGTTTCCATTGTCACAAAGAGGGACACTTTAGAAGGGATTGCCCAGAGGGGAAGAATCCGAAATCTGATAAAGGAGGAGATAAGGCCGAAGCATCAGTGGCAGAAGATGATGGCTATGAAAGCGCTGATGTTCTAGTAGCTACTGATGCAACTTGTCGCAAAGGATGGATTCTCGACAGTGGATGTTCCTACCACATGACCCCCAATAAGGCTTGGATCCAAGGGTATAAGGAGATGGATGGAGGCCTAGTGTTGCTGGGAAATAACAAGGCCTGCAGGATGCAAGGAGCTGGGATAGTGCAGCTGAGGACTGCTGATGGCAGGAAGCAACTCTCCATGATGTCAGGTATGTTCCTGAACTGAAAAGAAATATAATTTCCTTAAGTACTTTGGATAAGCTTGGGTATGTGTTTAAGGCAGAAAAAGGGATTATGAAAATCTCTATGGGATCTTTAGTAGTGATGAAGGGTAAAAGATCAAATGGAGTATATGTTCTTCTTGGTGATACTGTGGTTGGATCTATCTCTAGTGCCAGTGAAAATGCAGACAATAAGATTAAACTGTGGCATCAAAGATTGGGGCATGTCAGTGAATTAGGACTCAAGAAGTTATATAATCAGGGTCTAATTAGTGGAAACAGTTTGGGTAAACTTGATTTTTGTGAAAATTGTGTATTAGGCAAGGCCATCAAAGTAAGTTTCAGTAAAGGTGTTCACAGAACTTCAGAAAAGCTTGAGTACATTCATTCACACTTATGGGGTCCTTCTAGAGTACCTTCCCATGGTGGTAAACGGTACTTTGTTACGTTTATAGATGATTATACTAGAAGGGTATGAGTTTATGTATTGAAACTCAAGAGTGATGTTCTGCATACTTTCAAAGAGTGGAAACTCTTAGTGGAAAAGCAAACTGGTAAGAAAATAAAAAGGTTGAGGACTGATAAATGGATTGGAGTATCTGTCAACAGAATTTATACAACTGTGCAAATCATCAGGGATCTCCAAGCATCACACAGTTGCTGGTACCCCTCAGCAAAATGGTTTTGCTGAGAGGTATAATAGGACTATCCTTGAGAGAGTGAGGTGTATGTTAATTCAGGCTGGTTTACCCAAGGTTTTCTGGGCTGAAGCAGTGGTAACAACATGCTACCTGATTAATAGGTGTCCTTCCTCAGCTTTGGATTTTAAGACCCCAATGCAGATGTGGAGCGATCATCAAGAGGATTATGGGAAGCTTAAGGTTTTTGGATGTTCAGTCTATTCTCATATAAAACAAGATAAGGTGGAATCCAGGGCTCTAAAGTGTATTTTCTTGGGTTACCCAGATGGGGTAAAAGGCTACAAGTTATGGTGCCTTGACAACATTGGAAAAAGGTGTATAATTAGTAGGAATGCGGTGTTCATTGAATCAGTTTTTCCTTTCAAGGAGTCCCGTGATAGTGCAGTGCAAGTGTAGGGCAACTCTCAAGAGAGCAGAGTTGAGAAGAAACAGGAATTGTTGATTGAGGTGGAGCCAGTAGGGAAGGGAACTGAGACAGTGAATGAACAGAATGAAGGAAATACCAGAAATGAGTCTAGTAGCGAAGATTCTCAAAATGATGAACCAAATACTGATCAGACTGATTTGAGAAATTATATGCTTACAAGAGACAGACAAAAGAGAGTCCCAAAACCAAATGTTAGACTGGGCTTAAATAATATGGTATCATTTGCTTTCAACAATGCAGCTGAAATTTGAGAAAATGAGCCCAGTTCCTATTCTGATGCCATTAATTCCCCTGAGAAAGATTTGTGGATAAAGGCTATGAAGGAAGAAATGAACTGACTAATGAAGAATGAAACTTGAGAACTAGTTGATAGACCTAGAGGGAAGAAACTGGTGGGAAGTAAATGGATCTTTAAAAGAAAGGAAGGTATACCTGGAATTGAGAAACTAAGGCTGAAAGCAAGGCTAGTAATCGTCGATAACTTTCCGGAACAGTCAGGAAACACCAACGTCTGCTTCATCTCGACTCACCCACTTCTCAATTGTCTCACTTTCTACCATACATCAACCCGGCGAACTGTAGCTTTGCCGCTATAGTCCGCCGGACACCAAACCCAAGATTTTGCTCTAATACCACTTGTTGGCATTGAGACGATCAAATACAATGAAATTGGTTATTTTACTCCTTGGGAAATTCAGGCTTATAAAAACATTTACAAAAATAACTATTGAAATATAAAATGCCACTAATTATTCACTAATTTAAAGCATATCAAATCCTTTCTTTAACAATCTCCTCATTCTTGTCTGTAGTTGTCCCATCCGGCCCTGGTAGCATTTTGATGTTGCTGGTTCTTCTTCTAGCTGATGCACATGAGTGGAAATATGTCATGTTACTATCTTCCTCGGTCAGCCATGTTATTCACGCTCGTTGGTGCCCATCACTTCCTCTCTTCTGAGCCATTCATCCATTTCTTCCGCTATTGTTGCCTCTGCATTATCGGTCTCTTAGTCCCTCGGCTGAGTCTGAATATGCTCTAGCTCTTTCTGCAGGCGCTGGATATGATCTCGGACATGGTCAAATTTATGCTTATTCCATTGTTGTAATTTTTGTCGCATACATGTTAATTAGTTTGCCATTCCCAGTTCTTTGTTCATGTTAGTCCACTCGGTAGCCACTATCTGTTTTTCGTTGTTGTGCCGAATCGATATTCTCTCGAACTTGAAAACTAGCTTCATGAGATTGACAATTAATAGCAAGCTCAGCACACCAAAAAAATTGCTAAGCCTCCCGACTTGCCCTATGATGGTACTTCAAAACAGCTATCTGGATTCTAACTATCTCCAACTTCTGTACATTGCTTCTTGTTTCGATTAACGTGAATATTTGAGGAGAAACTGTTGCAACTAGGTTGCGCAGGGAGTCCCCAGGCCCCGACAATTCCATACAAAAAGTTTCATGGCTCTCGGCAGGCTGAGAGTCAGCCTCCGCCGGTTGACTGGTTATTTCCTCCTGTGGAGCATATGTGGTGTTGAGATGTGCAAGTGGGATCAATGTGTGTGTGTAGCCTTCAGCAGCTTCCTTCTAAGCTTTGAATTTCTGTGCCTCACTCGCTCATTTTTTCCAGTTCGTCTTCTTTGTCCCTGATCATTCAGCTGGTGAGTCTCCTGTGTGAATGAAATGTTCCTTGGGCTCTGCTTCCTTGGATTGAGATTGGGCTACTATGATTTAAAATGGATCTGCGATATGTGGGCCACCATGTGGGCTTTCATCTATGTCGCCTTTTAATTTAAAAATCTTCGTACTAGTCATCGCTATCCTCATCCATCTGTGCTCCTACAAGAACACGTCGTTCATGCCTATCTTCAAAATCGTTTTGCATTTTTGTCGACTCGCTATCCTCGTTGCGTCTGCGCTCCATTCGATTAGGCCTGGAAACGAGTTGAGTCGAGTATCGTTAAGCTCAAACTCGACTCGACTAGAAATATATTATACTCGAACTCGAACTCGTCGAGCCTAAGTATTGCATGTTCGAACTCGACTCGTCTATAATTTCAAGTACTCGAACTCGACTCAAAAATTTATCGAGCTCAAGCCAATCAAGCTCATAAACGAGCTTCTCGAAAACGAGCTACTCGAATAAGAACTCGTTCCATGTAAAATATTAAACAAAAATACTAAACCTGACATTTGAAATGTGTGATGTATGATATTACAAAAAATATCAAAATAAGCCAACTCATAGTTTTTTTTATACAACTTGAAAATTGAAAACGCGTCTTTGCCACTTGCTACTTTTGCTAGCCAAGGGTGCTACAGAGTTCCTGAAATAAGCACACAACACAATAATACAGAGATCACTATCACTGAAAAATTCACCAAGTAATAAAGTAATAATGAACCAAAAGCTGCCAAGCTCAAGAATAGACAATACCTTCACAAATGCAGCACCAGCTGCCACAAAATAGAACTCCGGTCGATCCCTCAAAACAGAATTTCCTTCGTTTCTTGCTCAGTACTCTGAAATAAATAATAAGTATTGTTAGCAGATGATATATGCAGGTCTTGTCGAAAAAGAAATCAATAACAACTTAAAATAATTTACTTCTAAGCATACATACCCTTTTTTTCTTCTTAATATTGTAAAAACTTCTTAACTAATCCTCTCCACATAATAGCATTTGCACTGTATCCACTCCAAGGGAAGCCCTGTAGTTATCAATAACACGACCGCCGGCATTAAAAGCTGATTCTGAAGCTACGGAAGTTATAGGAATTGCTAGGATATCACAAGCTAATCTCGATAAAACCCGAAACTTCAAACGGTTGCCCTTCCACCAATCTAACGGATCAAAATAACCATCCACATCCTCGACACGAACTACTCCATCTTCTAAATATGTGTCGAGTTCAGATTTTGAATATTCTGATGCATCCCAACATCTAATTAAATCATCCAGCTTCCATCTCATTCTATTTACCCCTTTACCAACCATGTTGGTAACATTAGAAGGGCCACTCCCATCATCTCGACTCGCAACTCCATGGCTCCCTGAATTAACATTGGTATGTAGTTCTACATACTCATTATAAAGCTCATATAAAGTGTCTCTTAACTTAGAAACATATTCATGAGCTTGCAAATCACAATCACAAAGTGAGTTTGAGAGAATTCGAACGGCCTGTAACTTGTTTCGAGGATCCAAGACCGCAGCACTCGATACCAAAATGTTTTTACTTCCCCAATATTTGTCAAATTTTTCAGAAACTTTACCTTGTCGGCTCGTCGTCGCTCGGCCAATTGCTTTTCACAATTTAAAATCGAGCCGAACGAAACAGCTTGCTATCGTCGTCGCTCTTCGGCTCTTGGTGAGTTGCACGGCGCGGCACTTGTATTTTATCAGATTAGGGTTTCCAAATTCTAATTGTAAACCTAAACCTCAACAAAAGCTAAAAACCTCAAATTCTATTTTTATTGGATTGGGCCATAAGTAGTCCAAAAACATGTTTAATATTCAAATTAAAAATTATATTGATATAAAAAATATGAAATAAATAAATATATAAATTATAAACGAGTAATAAATCGAGTTATAATCGAGTAATAAATTGAGTATATAAACGAGTTGTTCACGAGTTTAAACGAGTCGAGTATCACTTTGTTCGTACTCGACTCGTTTAATAATCGAACCTAAATATCGTGATCGTGCTCGACTCGTTTACAATCGAGTCGAGCTTTGACCGAGTAGTCTTACGAGTACATCGTCTCATTTGCAGCCCTAATTTAGTACAATTGTTCTGGAAATTAAAGTGCAAATGTCGTTCGAAGAATAATATGCCACCTTCTTTTGAAAGGGTTTATAGTTTAGAGTTTGGATCAAATAAAAAACACATTTTAATATAAAATTATAACCACCTAAAAATTCGACAAGTGGCACTCTTGACAATCATAATTCGGGGAATTTTTTGCAAATACAATTAAATAAAACAGACTTATTTAAAAATAACTAATATATGCGAGGGCACGTCCGAAAAATAACGTCAAGTCTGAACATTATCAAATAACTCTGAAATCAAATTACTCTAAACATTATCAAATAACTCTGGAAAATAACTCTGAACATTATCAAATAAGTCTGAACTTGATGCTTTGAATTAATTGAATTAAAATTAATTAATTAAGAAAATAGAAAAAGACTATTTTGCGCCTCCGTGTTGGATTACGAAATTTTGACAAATATGTCACATGTCAACTTTTGAGGAGGTTTATAGGTTTTATAAATATATATGATTTTTACCCCTTCTCTACCCTATAGTTTATATTTGATCTATCTTCTACCATTCCGTTTGGGTAGAAACCTGATCTTAAATATCAATCTGTTTGATTTGAAAATTGTACCGAATAAGAAGTCGCTAATAGTGGATATTAAATAGATATTGTTTGCCAACAGGGTGGTTGCATGTTGGTTAAGGAGTCTGACAAGATTCCTTATACCCCGGGTTCGAATCCTGGGGCCATCAATTTTTTCACAATTTTATGAGATTTTCTTCTTCCTTATCCTTTCCCTTTCTATTTCCCTCTTTCTCGTCCCATCTCGCGCGTGGATGCTTCTTACATCCCTCGTGGATTCTTTCCTCGTCTCGCCTCGTGCGTGGATGCTTCCTACATCCCTTATGGATGCTTTCCTTGTCCCGCCTTGTGCGTGGATGTGTTGCTCTCTGTGGAGGTGCTATGTCTTGCAATGATAAAGGTGCCCGATGAGGCCTGTGCTCCAAATGTCAAAGAATGTACCAATGATTCAAGGGTAAAATGTGTGCGAATCCATAGTAAAGGTGTCGGACATGACATGTGCTTCAAGATGCCGATATATATATATCAATGATTTCGGGATCCTGTCGAGATGCCTTGATAGAGTTTCAAAGAGATCAATATATATGTACTAGATTGATGAAGGTTATCGCGATATGCATTGTAATGTCATGAATAGTTCATCAAAAAAAGAAAGAAAGATATTATTTGATTTTATAAATCCAATTCAACTGATCGGAAGCAATTAAATTATGTTAATTAATCTAGTTTCCTAAATTTTGGGATATTTATTTATTATTTGATTTGAGTTCTAGTTTTGTTTAATGTTGAAGGGTTAAGATCAGATACAAAGTTAATTTTTGATACAATATAAACAAACATTTGACGTCGAATATAAACAAACTTTTGATGCCGAGCATAAACAAACACTTGAATCTTGATGTGGAATAACACTTCTTGGATATAGTTTTTGTCATAGTGAATGGAAAGACCTTCTCAATTTTGAGGATTCGCTGTAAGAATCAAGATATACGAATGAGATTCCATCAACAAACAAAAAAAGAAAAAAAGATATACGAATGAGATAAATTGCGAATTCAAGCTCGAAGACGTACAACTCTATGGTTGATATTGAGAGCAGTTTTGAAGTTTATACGCTCAAAATACACTTCAAAGGTAGAGCTAGAAAAGGGGATAGCTGAAGTCCGAAAAACATCCAACGCTCACCACGGCTAAGGAATTTTCTCATGGCCGTGTGTAAAAGAGGCATTCACTTAGTGTCAGTGACAAGCAAGTTAGCCATTGCCTGCAACGTATTGTCATGGACTAATCTTTTGGACTAACGAATTAAGGGGTTTATCAGGCCGTGACAAGAAAAACTATACTCAGTATCTTAGTCTAAACACTTGTCCGATGTTGTCCCAAGGAAGAAGCCCACAAGGTGAATAACCTAAGCTCAATATCTAGAAGACTCCTAGATATTGAGCAGTTCATCATGATCGCGTCATTATGATGTTGATGGACTTGGTCAAAGAAATAAAAGAAATGTGCTTTTGGTGGGAGGACGGCCTACTTTATACAAAGGGATGTCAGATCTACATATTAGGGGTGAGCAGGATCCGTTCCGATTCGGTCGACATTTTGGACGAATTTGAACTCGACCCGGTACCAGATAAGTCGGGTTTGGGTTGCTCCTCGGGTGACCCGGCCCTATTATATTAATACAGAATATAATTAATTTCAATACAAAAGTGTATCAGCAGAGATTGGAAGATTATTTTGAGCTCAATTTCTTTTTTCGTAGATTATTTTATTTTAGCTACTTGATATGTTAAAAGTCTATCGTTACGACGAGTTCGGTTTATCAAATGCGACCCGGTCAATATTTAGTGTCGGGTTCGGGTTGACCTAAATGACCATATCGTCGTTTCGGGTTGGGTTAAGGACGAACCTAACCCGTCCCACGATCACCCCTACTACATACCCAATGGGACGGCCTAAGGCGTAGCATCATTCCAGAATGTGATGATACCAATGGTCATCTGGGATAAAAAAAACTAGACTTTTGGTGGAAGCACAATGTTATTGACCAAAAATAGATCTTTGTGAAGACTTGTTTAGTGTGCCAACAAAATATGTTAGATAATCACGCACCCGAGTTCTCTTGAAACGGCTACCCATACCTAACAGACCATGGCAAAGAGTTAGCATGGACTTTATCATTATCTCACAGAAGTCTAATGGATGGGAGCGTCATGGTTGTTGTTGATCAATGTTTAAGTACGAGACGTTCATACCGGAACCTCGGAATTGCACGGCTGATGAGGTAGCTCGCTTATTCTTCAAGAATGTGGTGAAACTTTGGGGCTTGACTTGCAACGTAGTGAGTGACCGAGATCCTCATTTTATGCGGAAATTTTGGACGTAGCTTTTCAAACTCATGGGGTCATAGTTACACTTTTCGACGAGCTTCCATCCATTGAACAACATGCAGACATATGGATCAATGCACTATTGGAGATATATTTGAGGCAATTTGTGTGTGCCAACAAACGAGATTAGGCTGAACTCAAGTGGTGCCATTACCTTACATCGACATTTGTCTACTAACAAGAGTTCATTCGAGTTAGCCATCGGGCAACAACTGGTCACACCTCAATCCTTGGTGTCGATGTACACGGGAAAGAGTTCCTCAAATTTAAAAGAAGTGAAGTGATGGCATGAGCAAGCCGATATAACCTGTTTCTACTTCGACAAGATTGCGAAGGAAAATGAAGAAGTGAGCAGATAAGGCATGTCGAGTTCTATGTGAGAGCCCTAATGATCATCAAACTCAGCTTGGGCTAGTGGAAAAGATGGGAAAATCTGCACAAAAGCCTCATGAGGTGCAGTGGTACGAAGGACCATATCTCATCATGGAAAATGTTAGAAAGAAATCTTATCGGGTTGAGCTACCGTCAAGCATAAAGAAGATCCATCCGGTCTTCTATATGAGTTGCCTAAACCTTTATCATGATGATGAGGAAGACCCAAACAGAGGAGAATCATCAACATCACTCCCATCCACCCTCTCTTCATTTGAGAAGGAGGTGAAGCGAGTTGTGAGATGACTAACTCATCCCCTAAGTACGTAGTTTTTAGTCTTTTAGAAGGGACTACGTACCCAAAAGGGAGGTAAGCTGTCATATCATTAACTTATTGGACACTCATTTGACAAGTGAGGTGAAGCGAATTGTGTGTACATTATGTCTTGGGCCTGGGGTAAGGCAGTTCATTAACTTATTAGGAACTTCTTTAGTTTCAGTCTTATCCTCTAAAACAACACAAGTCCTAAACCATTCGCAAAATGGATAATTGTGTTCTTTTTGCAATCACTGCTTAGATTTTCCACGATTCACATTCCTTATTATGATTTTGTGTTGCTCGATAAAAGGCGTAATTTCAAGTATATTTTGCAGTACATATAAGTGGACTTTCGTTATGAACTTTCTAAGCGCACCTTTAATCTAATAGCGATGATGCATATTTCTCACATAACCTTTTAGAATCTTCATATACTTCTCGATGGGATCCATTTATCTCATGTAGACCGGTGCAAGAATTGTAAACTCGTATACCAAATGAATAGCAAGATACACCATTATATCGGAAAAAGAGAATGGGTAGAACATCTCAAGCTGGCACAAAGAATTAATTATTTTCCCTTGGAGGTTATCAAGCTTTGATGGATCAACAACTTTCGCACATAAAGAGCTAAAAATGATGCAAAGTCTTTGTATAGTTGCTTTTACTTTTGAAGGCAATATCCCCGTAATTGGAATACGCAAGTCCTATTGAACCAATGTATGGCACTCGTGGGATTTTTATCCATTTAATCGTAGATCCTTCATTGAAACCAATCTTGCAATAGTTGAAGAGAAACCTTATGGAACTTTAACACCAGTCGGATATCCACATAAGCTTGAATTCTCATTCTTAGAAAAAGTGGTGCACGATAAGGTAAATATGTACGCTTTCCTCGAGTTTTGGGGGCCAAGTTTGTACGAATGTCCATGTCAAGCACATCCAGCCTCGCTTTAACACCATCTGAAATATAGCGACCTGTTCAAGCTACTGTTCCAGGGACTGTTTGAGACAGACCTGGAACTCCTGTGTGACAGTGCAGCAGGCAGACCAAAGTAAAGGCACACAGAATGATACCCAGTTCGGCTAAGCCTACTCTAGGGGGTTTCCCACACCCTAAAAGGGACACAAATCTTTATTACGTGCTTAGAACAGTAAGAGGACTTATGCTTACAAAACGCCGTGTTCGTAATCGCCCAACTTCTAAGCCGACGTCTCTCAGATTTGCAATCAAGGATCTCCGCGGTTCACCTTGATCCCCTTCACCCAAACCTTCCGTCTGAGCGATCTCGACCTTCTCCTGAAGTCGGAAGCTTTCGCGTGAAAGCCGGTTGTGAGTACTCGTTGTGTGCAGCAGTGAGCTCCTATCTCAGACTGTCTGAACAGCACACCAGAACAGACAGATTCAGTGCCGATGAATTTCCAGTGGGGAAACACAGTCGGCCGTCGCTTTCTCCAATATCCGATCAACAGGATACACTCGTGTATTTTTCTCTCAGAAAGCGATGGATGTATGGACGCCCTAGGTTGAGTATTTATATGCAAGGGCGCTGTCCAAATCTTCTTTAGATATCTTATCAAAATATTTAGGAAATATTCCTAAATATTTTGATGTGTATCTTTATCAAAACGGTAGGAAGAATATTCGAAGACTCCCTTGCCAAGTCAGCCACGCCGCCTTCAATGAAGATATTCATTCGAATATCTGAGTATCGAATTCTTCGCTGTCCAGAGCAGATCGAACCGACTACAATCTTTCGAACATTCCAGAAAGCATCTTGGCGTCTCCTCCACGCTGTGCTGTAGTCTTAGAATGTGTTCGAACTCCCCCTGAACTCTTGCTTGAACTGTCTAACTATGTTTTGCCAAATACATGCCACTCAAGGGAACATCAATCTCCCCCTTGGCATTTTGGCAAAACCAAATCTACTAGATAACTAGATCTATCTATCTAGACATTAGACAACCTTGAGAGAAACAAAAAAATGTCACCTCTCAAAATACTCCCCCTTTTTGCCACAAACTGGCAAGGGGTCCAATCTAAGTTCAAACAGAACGAACCAATGTGCCAGAACAAGCACTAAAAACAAAAGTATTTAAGGTTCAGAGTTCAAAAGAGACAGTAGAGGACCTTCATGCCGACGACATTCTATCGGAATCACCATCAGATTCCTCATCCACGTCTTCATCATCACTTGGATAGCGCAGAGCTCGGGCCAACTTACTGATCTGCTTGCGTTGCTCCTTAGTAGCTGCGATAATGGCTTCCAACATTTTCATCAGCCTGGACCTCTCATCACGTCCCATCCTGGCACCCCCTTGCCTGCCTCCTTGAGATCATTCACGTGCCGCCCTTTGAAGAGCTTATGATCGACCGAGAATTATTGAGGAGCTTTGGAGAGACGGCCATTCGGATCATTCAATTCTGGAGCTTGGTTGATGATCAACTCATAGATGAGAGATGAGAAGCAAATCTGGTGAAGAGAACGGCAGGAGATAGCGTGTTCAGCGATCTGTTTAAACATGACTCGACCCAGATTGAACACCTTCTTGTTCCCAATCTGGTAAATCAGTAGAGCTACATCTTTGCTGACAGTTGAGTGATGGGAGGAGGGCTTCCAGTTGAACACAGCAATGAAGAAAAGCATTGAGTAGAAGGTTGACAAATCAGCTGTGGCCACAACAGTGTCAGGCCACAATGGGACGGAACCAGCAGTGATGGTGTCCGCAATTTTGTCACAGTCTGTCACTTCCTCATCAACCTCTGGGTCATCCATCTGGAAGTAAGTGTTGATAAGCTCAGGATTGATTATAATTCGTCTCCCCCTCACGTAGACCACCCCATAGTCTTTATCCCCAGCAACTCCAAACTACGGAGGAAGGTTCGCCATGGCTTCACGAATCAGCTGTTCATTGAACGGCTTACACTTGGTGAGAGTCCAGATCTGACAGTTTTGCCTCAGAGTATGCACCACCTCTTTACCTTTGTATCGAGTAGCATCAAGGCGACGTTCAGGGATAATCTTTCGTTTCTGGACAGCCTTCCACTTTCGAGCTGCATCCTTGGAAGCAAACCAGATCCCTTTCTTCACAATCCCGACTGGAGCGTCCTCAAAAGCAGGTGCAGAGGTTTCACACTTTCTCCTTTTAGCCCCGATGACCTCTCCTGTAGCCTTGCTAACATCTTCCTTATTTGTACTGACTTTCTTGGCGGGGCTTTCAACAGCATTCTTCTTCTTCATTTTGACAATCTTTTCTTTCCCGAGTCTTGCAAGAGGAACAACATCTTGAGCATCTTCAGAAGATGTGTCTGACAGAGAAACAGTCTAGGCAGCATCCTTCACCGCATCATTCACAGTCTTGTCTTGAATACTGACTGGAACTACATTTTCAACTGACTCAGCCTCCGAGCCAGAGATTTCTTGAGACATGACTGTCTTAGCATCGAGCTGACACCCAGTTGGAACACCTCCTGCAGAGCTTGCCTCTTTTCCACTTTCCGAACTGCTGGCAAGAGTAGCATTTTCAAGCACGGCTTCCTTGGGATGTGAGGACTGAGAACCCATTGGCCCATCATTGACATCCTCCTTCTGTAGATCCTCTACGACCGCATCGATGTCTTTAAAAAGGACATCAAGCTCTTCATCCTGCACTGATGCATCAGTCAGACTGTCATGTTCCTTTGGTTGAGGATTATCACCTGAATAACCATGCACCTCCCTTGTGCCACCTTCTCTAACTTCACCTGCAGTCACCTTTTCTCTAGTGGTGGGGGCAGGACCCTGAACATCCACTGGATTTGTCGTTGCTTCTGAGCGTTTTCTTATCGCACTGATCTTGGCAAGAAGCTTTTGTGCAGACTTATCCTGACGATTTACCACATTCCTTCGTAGACCAGAGGGACGCACATATCCAGACGCATGGATTTTCTCCTTCCATGACATAGAACGCATGGACACCTTAGAAGCAGACTTTCCCGTACTGACAGCATTCATAGAATTAACACAGAGATTCCCAATACCAGCCCTACTGGCTTCACCATAATCAACAGTTTTAACACTACTAGCCCTCCTGGCTTCACCACAATCTCCATCTTTCTTCTTCACAACAACCGCCTCTTTAACATGCAAGGAAAAATCAACTGGAGCGGTAGGGATGGAAAATACCTCAGATTGGGGCATGATTTGTGGAGGAACGATGCTAGATGGTGACGAACTGGCTCCAGTTAGTTTAGGAGGTTCCTCCCCAGGTCGCGAGCAGACTTCCTTCTGTTTTGCAGCAGGTTCCGGTCCTTCCCTATCCACCACCCCAACTTTCGGGATACGGGAACTCGCTACGCCGTCTGAGATTTTGACACCAGGTAAAGACGAAGATTCTGCAACTAAAGGCGACGCATTTCTCTTCAATGGTAATTTTGACTTAGTCGGTTTTGGAATTTGAGCCTTTGTTCCCATAGAATCAGATGATATCTTGTCCGCCTTCTTTGATTCCGAAGAACCCTTGATGACTGATTTGGAGGATTTTCTGGTGTGAACCATTGATGCCGCAGAGATGAGGATTTGGGAAGACTTGTGAGGAACGGCTGTGCTAGGGTTATCGAAGCAGGAAAGAAGAAGCAACGAGACTGAACTTGAATTTCCCTTTAATAAAACCTCCTTTCCTTATAACGGCACGATAATATCTTCCAGAATAATAAAAAAACATTCATCTTCTAAAGTTGTACCTTCTGATCCAGCTCCCGTCCTTATGTGGTCAGTCCAACTGTTTAGCTGGAGTTGCGATTCTGACTGACCATTTCCCCGTCGGGCTTAGTGATTGATAGCACCTAGACCCTGCAAAGATCTAAGGGTCTCAACCTCTGCAGGAGTCAGTCGCATACGGATAGCACCTAGACCCCACACGGATCTAAGGATCTCAACCTCTGTAGGCTTTAATCGCATACGGATCACTTTCTCCTGTTTCCCTTTGTGTTTAGACAGTTTGAGGGGAGTAGTGACATGCTTTCTTTGGAGACTTGCTAGCTTCGCGGCATACTTGCTTTGTAAGGGCACGAATGTTTTCTAGCGTAGACTTGCTAGCTTCACGGCATACTTGCTCTGTAGGGGCACGAGTCTTGTTTGGCCCTGCGAACGGTTGTTGGATCTAAATATGGTATTATCAACATGGGTGTGTGCGATTCTGGCTTGTGGTAACACTCCCCCTCGAACATATCCATGATTGATGGGGCGTTTATTCCGAACTCCGGACGACCGCCCAACCATGCACGCAGAAACATGCTTGGAACTCCCATAGTTCCCTGCCTTTATCGGTCCACTCATATTCATGTGAATCTGTTTTACCTTTATGCTAGTACAGTGCTGACAGCTGTTGAGGGGCAGGTTCTTTGTCTGAGACTTGATTCGGCATGCATTACTGAGTGCGTCAGAATCTCCTGTCTTCTTGGGCCTTCCTCGGATGAGTTCAGTTGAGTTGAGCATCATTGAATTAAGATTACCCATCCGCCTGTGCCACAGGCCCATCTCAATCCGTCGACTTGGTAGATATGCCGAAGAACCAACCGGATCAACAGAACTAATGAGGTAGCAATTGTTGGGAGACCTGTCTCCTTTCATTAATGAGCTTCCGTCCTTATTCAATACGTGACATGAGTCCCGAGTGAAGGTGACAAGATGTCCATCATCACATAGTTGACTACTGCTGAATAGATTTAACTTCAATCCATCAACCAAGAGAATGTCCTTGAGGGCCGGAAGATCCGGAACCTTCAATGTCCCACAGCCGATCACCTGACCCTTTCCTCCATCGCCAAAGGTGACAAATTGCTTTTTCACAGCCGGTCGAACATGAGTAAGGAATTCAGATTTACCTGTCATATGAGCCGAGCTTCCACTATCGAAGAACCAATGATCTTTCCTTATGGGGTGTGATGAGTTGATCGCAGCCAGACATACGGTCTTGCTATCCTTTGGTACCCAGATCTGTTGCAATCGAGACTTATTCTTATGCGCCATAGCCCTTCGCTCAGCAAGAAACAGACGACACCTTGGTCTGATGTGTGCTGTCTTGAAGCAGTACCAGCATGTGCGAAGATCTTCCTTCTGATTTGAGAGAGATCTTCTTTGACTGGCCGAGTACTTTTCTTGAGACAGATCCACTTTCTGTCTTGGGTGCTGTCTCACCTTCTCTCCCACATTCTGTTTCGACTTCTTTCCCCAAGGCTGAATCACCTTCTGTTTCACTTTCTGTTCAGACTGGTTTTGCACAGTCACTGGTTTTGCTGTAACAAACGTTGTACCTTTTGAGCATCCTTGTTCTGTGAACCCCAATCCCCGGTGTCCAGACTCCATTCGTTGTGACCTGAGAATCTCATTTAGATCTTGAGTCCCAGAGTTCAACATCTTCACCGACTGTTTGAGCTGATTGAGCTCCTTCATGGTGGCTGAATGGTCCATTTTCTCGGATTCTACCTGGAGTTCCAGAGACTCTACTTTCCTCAAGAGGAACACTTCTTTGTGCTTCAGATCCGTAATAGTTTTCCTCAGACCCGTCATTCCAGTTGGATAGGTGTCACGATCTTTCTCCATGTCAACTTTTAGGGAGGAGATAGTACCCAGGAGATCCGTCTTCTGACCCAGCAGACATGACCTATCTTGTTTGATTTCAGTAAGTTGAGTGTTCAGCGAATTGACTTCAGCCTGGAGCTCCACCTTCTGTGCAACCAGAATATCAACTTCCTGCCATAGCTTGTCCTTTTCTTCAGTCATGGTGGCAATAGTGTCGTTGAGTTTTTTGTTCAGATTGAACACCAACAGCCACTTTTCGTGAAGGTCTTTGTATGATTCAGCTAGTGACTCTTGCGTGAGTTCTTCATTGTCGCTGTCTGAAAAGTCATCAGTCAGAAGAGTTGGTTGAGGAGACTTGATGTGGCTGAAATCACTGCATACTTCTGTGATAGACGCAAATGCTACAAAGTTGGTAGTTTCATTCTCATCCTCCTCATCACTGTCGCTGAGGTTTGCAACCATTGCCTTTTTCTTCTTGAGGGTGTTAGCACATTCAGCCTTGATGTGTCCGAAACCCTTACACTCATGGCATTGAATTTCTTTCTCTTTCTCGGAAGGGTCCTCAGTTTTCTCACTGAACCTTGTTTTGCCATTTTTCCAATTACGAAAGTTACCTGACGAAGACTGACCTTGATCAGGGCCACGTCTGTTGAGTTTCCGAACCATCCTGCCAAAATTCTTAGCCAGCATTGCTAGTTGCTCAGTGTTGCAGTCTGTCTCAGCCACACCGCCAGATACATCTGCTTTCAGGGCAATTCCTCTGACTACCTTAGATTCCGCTTCGTGATTCATTTCGTATGTTCTGAGAGAACCCATGAGCTCGTCCTGTTTCAGCTTGGAGATATCATGCATCTCCTCAATGGCAGTGACCTTCATAGCAAATCTTGGTGGGAGCGATCTTAGAACTTTGCTAGCCATCCTTTCTTCATCAATAGGTTTGCCCAGTGCAGCAGCCTCGTTGGACAGATCTAGTACTCTCGCATTGAATTCAGGGATAGTTTCACTGTCCTTCATCTTCATCTCTTCAAATTTTGTTGTCACAATCTGCATACGTGAATTGCGAACCTTGTCAGTACCTTCATAAGCAGTTTGAAGGATGTCCCAGGCTTCCTTAGCAACTTCACAGTTGATGATCAGTTTCAGTACATTCTCATCCACTCCAGAGAAGATAGCGTTCATAGCTTTTGAATTTTCGATGGAAGATTTTTCGTCTGCCTCGTCCCATAGAGTTTCAGGTTTAGGGACGACTTCTCCTGTGAGATTTTCCATCATGGGCTGAGTCCATCCAACCAACACTGCCTTCCAAGCTTTCTCATCGAGAGATCTTAGAAAAGATTTCATCTTAGGCTTCCATGAGGCATAATTTGAACCTTCCAGAAGTGGGGTCGGGTAATACTTTGTCCTTCCTTCAGAGTCATCTTGAACAGTTGAAGGATCCCACTCAGTGTGTCGAGTGTTTGCTCTGATACCAATTAAAATATAGCGACCTGTTCAAGCTACTGTTCCAGGGACTGTTTGAGGCAGACCTGGAACTCCTGTGTGACAGTGCAGCAGGCAGACCAAAGTAAAGGCACACAGAATGATACCCAGTTCGGCTAAGCCTACTCTGGGGGGTTTCCCACACCCTAAAAGGGACACAAATCTTTATTACGTGCTTAGAACAGTAAGAGAACTTATGCTTACAAAACGCCGTGTTCGTAATCGCCCAACTTCTAAGCCGACGTCTCTCAGATTTGCAATCAAGGATCTCCGCGGTTCACCTTGATCCCCTTCACCCAAACCTTCCGTCTGAGCGATCTCGACCTTCTCCTGAAGTCGGAAGCTTTCGCGTGAAAGCCGGTTGTGAGTACTCGTCGTGTGCAGCAGTGAGCTCCTATCTCAGACTGTCTGAACAGCACACCAGAACAGACAGATTCAGTCCAGTGGGGAAACACAGTCGGCCGTCGCTTTCTCTAATCTCCGATCAACAGGATACACTCGTGTATTTTTCTCTCAGAAAGCGGTGGATGTATGGACGCCCTAGGTTGAGTATTTATATGCAAGGGCGCTGTCCAAATCTGCTTCAGATATCTTATCCAAATATTTAGGAAATATTCCTAAATATTTTGATGTGTATCTTTATCAAAACGGTAGGAAGAATATTCGAAGACTCCCTTGCCAAGTCAGCCACGCCGCCTTCAATGAAGATATTCATTCGAATATCTTAATATCGAATTCTTCGCTGTCCAGAGCAGATCGAACCGACTACAATCTTTCGAACATTCCAGAAAGCATCTTGGCGTCTCCTCCACGCTGTGCTGTAGTCTTAGAATGTGTTCGAACTCCCCCTGAACTCTTGCTTGAACTGTCTAACTATGTTTTGCCAAATACATGCCACTCAAGGGAACATCACCATCCTTTATTTTTCCTGGAATATTCAATAAAGTACCAGTAAGACTATTACATATGTTCTTTTCCATATGCATCACGTCAATATGATATTTGACTTAGAGTGTGTGCTAATATGAGAGGTCAAAAATTATTGATCTTTTTTTCCATGGACCATTTTCGGTGCATGCGTTGGGATTCCTGAATTGATTTAGGAAAAATTGAATCTGTTCGAGTATTTCGAAACTAAAAGTCGATTGTGATTTCTATCTCATGTTTGGTCTCACCGTTGACTGCAACTTCCTTTCGCCTGTAAGAATGAGTAATTTGTAGAAACGCCAATGCCATGAGTTAACAGACTTTTCTGATACGGAATACAACCTTAATCGTGAGGATTTATTTTGTGATGATGGGGATATTAATTGGGATCTTTCTACCGTCCTATGTGGTCAGATGCAAAAATTTCTTAGTCACCGTCAAGTTGTTTTCATACCTTTTGTAAAGAGGATGTGTGACGTAACTATAAGACAATATTAAATTAGATGGGGACATTTTTAAAAAACATTTGTAAACATAACGGTGTTAGTTTATTGTTTGCAATTTGGTCCAAAAACACTAAATTAAAAATCGAAATAATCCAGGCCGCGATTTGAAATCGTGCGACAGTCCAGGTAGCCTTTTTGTAATTTTCCCAAACATAATTTTTAGATTAATCAATTATTGAACAAATAATACTTACAAAATAATACCTTAAGGAATTTTTCACGGAGAATCAAAATAACAACAACAAAAATGTGAGAGGAAAAGAATAAAATTCAAAATCTAAACCAAAATGTATATTTTGGGTGGTCTGATTTTGAAAGAAAATGTAATGTAACCAAAGCGTTATTCGCTAATAAAGAAAAAGTAAGAAATCACTATTAGAACAAGCACAATCGAAAATCAAATAAATAATAGGTTTAGAAAAAAATAGTACGACATAAAAGATTAGAATTTTAAAAAACATAATTATGTGTCCAATAGTAAAAAATAGAATGACTCGATTAATCTTCAACGTGCAATATAAGATTAATATTTAATACAATCATATAATATGTGTGAAAAGGGGTTTAGTCAAGTGGTTTGTACCCTTGACATTATATTAAGAAGTCAAGGGTTCGATTCTCTTGAATAGTATAATTGTAGGTCTTTTGCTTTCGTGGTGCAGTGCTTTTCATCCCACCGTGGCGTGTACGCGTAGTTCCTCCCTTGTGAACGTGTTGTTCGTCCCACCTCGGCATGGACGTGTTGCTGGTGATGCTTTGCTCTTCTTTCCATGGACGCGTGGAGGTGCTGAGTTTCAAGTTAACGCTTGTGGGTTCAAGTTAAGAGGTGTCATATGGCCCGTGCTTTAGTGGACACAATTCATGTATCAAATCCGGGTTGGTGCCTAGAGTGACATGTGCTCCAAGAGTCTAGATATTCATATATACCCGATCAAGTTCTCATGCAATGTGTCAAAGATGTATCTGTATAATACTTAATATGTATGAGATGTAAAAACCCACAATAAAAAACTTATAATATGTAGTTTTTATCCAATTATATGTAGTTTTTAATTTATATCTTTTTTTATAAGTAAAAAGATCAGGTCAGAACAATCAGTTTTCGTCAGAACTTAGAACTTTTAATATTCGTCCGATTAAATCATCTACGGTTCTTAAATTAGCAAATACAATAAATTTTTAATTACAAAATATATGATTCAAGGGCATATTAGTTAATTGTAAAACAAATCACACAATCTTATATCCACTAAATCCCATAATTTTAGAATAAAATTATTCACCCCGCAACATCAGCCGTAACAAAATTATCCTTATGTGATTTTCTAATGCAT
Organism: Rhodiola chrysanthemifolia; assembly: GCA_033675395.1. Taxonomy (NCBI): domain Eukaryota; kingdom Viridiplantae; phylum Streptophyta; class Magnoliopsida; order Saxifragales; family Crassulaceae; genus Rhodiola; species Rhodiola chrysanthemifolia. The sequence continues at coordinate 41,067,427 of CM066204.1, forward strand.
GGCAGAGTCTCTTGTTCAAATATGCGAACAACGTATGCATAATCAAGTACAAACCACGGACATAGAAAATATATATGGCGAAATTCTAAACCACGAACATTGTCACTATATTCACGGATTTTTATATTATCTCACAACCTGAGCAGCTGATTTAAAACTGTGAACAACAAAGGCATATTCATGAACAACCATTCCGAACCTAGAAATACCCCAAAATTTGTATGGCCCTTCGATATGTCCAAAATTAAAAATTACAACAGCACACATGAATTGGATTGTTGAAGAGTTAGTGATTTTGTCTTTCAAAAATATAGGACTCAAAATTGCAAGACGTTTATTTGACTCGATATTCGTGAGATTCTTAGATTAAAATATACATTATCATTTCCTAATATACCCTTATTAGCCATTAAAAAAATTAAAATATTTTTTATGTCAAATTAATTTTGATTAATCTAAACCGTTTAGATTATCATATATCAAAGGATATTACAAGTTCTAAGTTCTGACGAAAGCTAGTAGTTCTGACCAGAACTCAACACTTTTGAGCTTTATGGGTTGAGATCCCATGAGAAGTAACAAATTTGGTGAGAAATGAGAAGTAATCACAACCATTCAATTTTTGATCCAACAATCCTTATTTTTCGGATTTTTGGAATCTTAATATCTATATTATATGTTCGTAAGGGCATTATTGTAAATTTGTATTCATGTAATTACCGGTTTTATTAATTTTGTTCTTTAAGTCTACAAATTTTTATCTTTAAGTGAAACTATTTTTACACAAATTTTGTTCTTTAAGTTACATTTCGAATTTTGTTATTTAAACTACGAATTTTTGATTACTTCTCATTTTTCACCAATTTTGTTACTTCTCATATGATCTTTTTCTTAGCTTTATTGTATTAAATATATGAGCGCACAAATGAGAAATTCTTGTTATTTCAAGAATCTGAGATCTGAGAACCTCATCCGTACACTAGAAAGGGTACTGTTCAAATTAATAAAAATCAAAGCTAACATGTTTGACTTTGCTAGTAGGGCACATATCTAGGCTCAAAAGCCCGACTGAAAGAAATTCAATATGATGAGTTTAGAGTACAAAAGGTCTTACGTTTACAGACTCCCTCTTAAATGGCTAACTTCTCTAACACACCGGTGATTGCAATCTAGGCTCCCCCTAGATCAGAGATCCCTCTCCTTATCCGCCTAATCTTCTCTCGAAGAATGCAGTCCTCTCTTGAAGACTTAGCAACAACAATGCGTCTGTGCGTGCAACTGCAATACGTTCCATGGTCAGTCTGAACATCACTTGGAATAGACTAACTCCAGCGCGTTAGAGCTCATCGAAATAATGAACTTAACGCCGATGACCACCTCCAGCCCTCTCTGAATATAAGTGTGAATAATTTCTCTACCAGTGCTGGAAACTGCAACTTGTTCAACCGTCAGTCTGGTAACAGCACCTGGAACAGACTAGACAGCACCGCCGTGAGTTCACCGAAATAATGAACTCAAGGCCGATCGATCTCCCTCTTCTCTGTCTGAGTGTGTATCTGTGTTTAGCCCAATGATCAATGCAGAATTGGGAACCCCAACTCTGTTTATATAGGGCGGTGAAATCCTAGAAGATCCAGATTTCCAATCTTCAACTGCCTAACTCTTTAGAAAATATTTCCATAGAATTTTTCGGAAACATTCCTAAAATCCATGCGCTTCCTTCTTTTGATAATCTTCAATATGTATCTTCAAATCTTCCAAATAGATCTTCGATTATCATCTTCCCAAAAATCTTCATGTGCATATATTTCCTAAGATAACTTCAACCGACTCCAACCGTCTTCAAGATATACATCATCTCGTCAATATATATGCAGCGTCGACTCCAACCGCCTAATATGAATAAGGAAACATCTGCTGCGTCCGTCTTGTTCAACGTCGGTTGTTCTGTCTGGCCTTGAACTCCTCCTTGTACAACAGCTTGAACAACTTCACCGTATTTTGCCAAAACCTATGCCACTAAATACTAACAATCTCCCCTTGGCAATTTTGGCAAAACCTCTACCTGTACTATTTTGACATTTGGATCTTTGAAGGAGATTTCAAACTCCCAAGCTGTGCTAACAAAGTCTTTTAAGGAGATTTCAAACTCCAAAACTTCTCCCCCTTTTTGCCACAAATGAGCAAGGAGGATTCAACAACACAAAAAGTAGTGTTCAAGTAAAGGTACCTCAGAGCTTCAGGCGTCGGACTTGGCATCCTCATCTTTGTGGCATCGTGTTCCACCCCTTCTTCCTGTAGCTACCTTAAGTCACGCAACAGACCCCTGACCTTCTTTCCCCGTGCAACCAGCTGGAGTACCATGTTATTGGTTCTGGCTAGCTCCTCCTCCAGTTCATTTATCACTGTGTTCTTCGTGACTGTTTGAAAAACTGGTAGATGTGCTGGCACTTCGCAGGGATGTCTCCGGAACATCTCGGCTGAGACTTCGAGGCACTTCTCCTTCAAGATCATATTCGTGATTCCTCTTGAGGTGCTTATGATCAACTACAAGAACATGTGGAGCATCTGTTAACTTCTCCTGACTAGTCTTGATCTCTGAATGCTAGGCCATGATGAATGCGGCTATCTTGTTCCAGTATGGCTTTGCTAGATCCACTTCTCTACCTTCTACTCCATAGTAGTCATTGATCACATCTGAATTGATCGTGATTTTCTTATCTCTTATGCTTAGCTTCCCATACTCCTCGCTATCAACGTCTCCAAATTCCTTTGGTAGATTTTTTATGGCTTCTCTCAGAATATGTTCCACGAACATCTTTGCCATAGTAACTTAGGAAAATAAATCCAACTCCTTGAGCAAGCTCACAATCTCTTTGACTGAGTACTTGTCAACTTCCAGGATCCTTTCAGGGACAACAGATCTTCTTTACACATCATCCCACATTATGGCTTGTTCCTCTGACATGAACCAGACTCCTTCAACAACAACTCCTTGCACAACTGCTTTCCTCTTTCTCTTTCTATCATGCTTTTATCCCCATGTAACCTTGCTTGTCTTTGATTTTAGGGCAGCAAGTACTTCACCTCATGTGAACCATCCTCAGCGTGGTCAACATCCATCTGCTCAGTTGGTATAACTACTGGTTCATCAACTTGTACTACTTTGGTGGTCTTTTTCTTCTTTTGAGGTTGCTTGTGCAACTAAAACCGGTTCTTCTTCTGTAATAACCTCTTGAGCAACCAAATAGTTCGTTAGTAATTTTCTTTTTTTTCTTCGGTGGTTTGGTTTTACCATCATGTTCAACTGCAGACGACACCACTTCCTGAATAACTTCCACTTGTTCAGCTGACTTCATAGTTTCTGGAACATCAGTTGGTTCCTCCTTCTGAACATCTTCTGTAGCAACTGGTCAAGCGAGTCATCTTACTTGCTAGATTCATTTTGTGAAACCTCATCATCAGCTTCCGCAATATCTGGAACAACAGCTTATCCCTCACCCTCCATGGAGTCCATCTTCTCAACAATAACTGGAACATCCTCTTGTCCATCAGATTGTGACTGTTCATCATTAGCACCAGTAATAACCTCAACTTGTTCCTCAGTATCTGATTCTTGAACATTGCCTATTCCTTCCTCTGGGGCATCCTTGTAAAAATTCAGCACTCGGCATTTCTTTACCAGTCTTCTCTAATTTCTTAACCACTTCAGGTGCCTCTTATTCAGACTCAGATACTATTACCTTCGTGTAAACCTCTCGAAAACCTTCCTTCGATGGTGTTGGCTTATGTGCTACAGTCTTCACACGAGTCAAATCTCCCCCTTGGTCGAACAATCCAATTTCAACTGCTCAACCACTACTTCCTCACGAGACCTCAAAACTGGGTCGGTACTCACATGAGTATTAGACAAAAAATGGATTTTAAGAATTTAGGTTTTACCTCTGAAAGAACTTTCTTTATCGTCGCATTAGGGTTTTCTTCTGTTGATTCCTTCTCGACAATCAGCTTTGATGAAGTAGTTCTAGTCTTGACGATCTTGGCCTTTTTCAATTTATCTCCTTCCATGTCCCACGTTATTCTAGTAGTTCAGCTCATTAAACCACGTGTCTTGGTCTATTTAACTTGTTTCCTCAACTTGTTCCAACCTCCTTATGTCAGCCCTTCAGAATTTGACTTTGGACACCTGGCTGACCAATATAATCTGGAACAATTAGTTGTCAATAACACATAGACCCAGAGAGGATCTAAGTGTTTCAATCTGTGAGTTGTCCAAGGACTTAGTGAAGATGTTCACATGGTGCTTCTCAGTCGACACGTGCTTCAGAAAAATCACCTTCTTTTCAACCAACTTTTGAATGTAGTGATGCCTTATATCGATGTGCTTTGTTCTGGAGTGCTCAACTAGATTCTTTGATATGTTGATGGCGCTTATGTTGTCACATCGACCCGTCATCACATCTTCTTAAACATCATACTATTCAAGAATATGTTTCATCCATAACATATGTGTGCAACAACTTTCAGCAGATGTGTATTCTGCCTCAGCGATCGATAGGGAGATGTTGTTCTGCTTCTTGCTGAACCAAGACACCAGGTTGTTACCCTGAAAGAAGCATCCACCAGACGTACTCTTACGGTCCTCAGCATTCCCAGCCTGATCAGCATCGCAGTAGCCTACCAGACAAGAGCTAGTATCCTTTGTGTACCAGAGACAATAGTCAACTTTACCACAAACATACTTGATAATCCTCTTCACATTCATCAGGTAACTTTCCTTAGGATTTGCTGCATATCTTGCACAAACTCCATCATCATAGGCAATATGAGGTCTACTGGCCGTCAAGTAGAGCAAGCTTCCAATCATACTGTTGTACAAGGTCTGGTCCATATTTGTTCCAGCTTCATCCTTGGTAATCTTTACATTAGTAACATCAGGAGTTCATTTGTGAGTAGCTTTCTCTAGCTCAAACTTCATGATCAATTTCCTGGCATACTTGCTTTGAAAGATGAATATTCCATCAGACTTTTTCTTTTCTTGCAGACCTAGGAAATACGTCATCTCTCCCACCATGCTCATCTTAAATTCGCTCGTCATTTGTTTCACAAGTTGATCGACTATCTTCTGATTACTCGAGCCAAACACAATGTCATCCACATAAATTTGAGCAATAATAAAGTCTGACCTTGTGTGTTTGATGAAAAGCGTCTCTACTCCCCCTCACACATAGCCATGGTCAATTAGGAATCCCGTAAGCCTCTCGTACCATGCTCTGGGCGACTGCTTAAGTCCATATAAAGCTTTCTTCAGTCGGTACACATGGTCAGGATGGTGGGGATCTTTGAAGCCCTTCGGTTGCGCCACATATACTTCTTTATTCAGTAACCCATTCAAGAAAGCACTCTTGACATCCATCTGGAACAACTCGAACTTTAGATGGCAGGCAAGAGACAGTAGCAATCATATCGCCTCCTATCGTGTAACTGGTGCAAAGGTTTTATCAAAGTCTACTCCTTTAGAATGCATATAGCCCAGAGCAACCAGTCTTGTCTTGTTTCTGATGATGTTGCCTTGTTCATCAGACTTGTTCATGTAGATCCACTTTGTTCCAATAACACTCACACCATATGGTCGTGGAACAAGACCACATCCATCGTTTCACTTGGATTCTCCGAGTTCCTTGCATAGGCATCACCCAAGATCCGTCGACTATCTCCTTTTTGATATTCTTTGACACCACAGTCGATAAAAAGCGTGAGTACGCAACCATCTCACAATAATTTATTTTCTTACCGCGGGTCTTCGTGCCTTCAGTCGGTTCTCCAATGACCTTCATGATAAGATGGTTCTTCTTAATCCTTCGAGAGGGATGTAGAACATGAGCAGGGGTATCATATGGTTCTGATGTTGGTCTATCCCAGTTTGATACAGCGTCCTCAACAAGTTCTTGCACATCGTGACGTGGTGAGGATTGTTATTCAGGGTTTGCTATAGCTCCATCTTCATCATTACCGTGAACAAGATTGCATCCACAATGTCTCTCACAGTCACATTTATAGTCTCCATCACATCAGGTTTGCTAAGTAGCCAAGTTGTTTCAGGTGGTGTTCGACAAATCTCCAGTAGATAGCAGTTGTTCGACGATCTGCTACCCTGCATCATGCATTCTCCTTCTTTGTTCAGCACCTGGCAGTAGTCTTGGGTGAACTTCATATGATAGTCTTCATCACACAGCTGACTAATACTGATCAGATTCACCTCCATTCCACCAACAAAAAGCACACTCTCGAGATGTGGTAAACCTTGAACCTTAAATTTCCCCTTTTCGATCACCTTGCCCTTTACTCCATCTCCAAATGTTACAGATTGTCCCTTAAACAACTTGATATTAGCTAGGAAGTTAGGATCTCCAGTCATGTGGGCTGAGCATCCACTATTAAAGTACCACCGTCCCCTCTTCAAGAGACTGGTCGAACTATATGCAGCTAGACAAACTTCCTCCTTCTGCTTTACTCTCCAAACTTGTCTGACCTATGGAACATGCTTCTGCTTCAACTTCCTAAGATAAGCAAGGAACTCGTAACATCTTGGTTTGATATGTCCCCTTTTGTTGTAGTAGTAGCAGCTTCTCCCATCTCTTCTTCTCCATACATCATTCTATTTTTGCTTTTTTACTTGATGAAGGTTGGCAGGTTCTCTGTGAGCAAGAGGTTCAGCCTAGACAAAGTTTGTCTTCCCTGAACAACTTTCTCCCTTGAATCCTAGACCTTTATGATAGCCACCGATCCTCTGGGACGTTAGTATGGAATCCAAGTTTTTCGAATCGGAATTGAGCATCTTTACTGACTTCTAGAGACTGTTCAGTTCTTCTAGCGTTGTAGCATGGGCTTCCTTATCCATCTCAATGTATCTCTAATGCTGAAACAACATCAAGTAAACGTACCTCTTTTCGGCTTAGGACATCGTTTCTCTTCTTCAAGTCTCCCAAGGCCTTTGCTTGATCATCGTTGTCCTTCTCCATCTGAATTTACAATCAAGATATAACAGCAAGAAGTTTCGCCTTTTGTTCGATCAAGACAACAACTTTCACCCTAAGCTTTTTGACGCGCGTCGTCTGATGCGTCAAAGTTAAATTTATATCTCCTGTAAGAAAACTAGTGTAGCGGCAAGCAGGGTCGAACCCAAGGGAACTGGTTGTTGAAACTGTATCTGAAAACAAGTAAAGAGGGGGTTTTAATCACTTGTGAGTGCAAAAGAGAAAAAAACACAAAGGATGATTTCAATCAGAGAGAATATTCAGCTTATGGTTTCTATTGTGACATGTTTATCATTGACTGCTAAAGATCATATCTCAAGTTTCAAAGTGTGGTATTCCGGCAAAGGTAATATCCTAAATATTCTGACAAAGGTGATACACCACAATCTAACCCGACAAAAGTGTTAGACTTCTAGTTCTTTCCTAAACACAATAATCCGACAAACACAATTATTAAGTCTAGGTGTTACGGTCTACCTTTACGACAAAGTTTCCAGTAGATATTAAATGTAAGAATTGGTTGTCAAACTAAGCTTTACGACAAAGTTTCCACTTAACCTAACAGTTCAATTCATGGGATGAAGCACAAGAACTAGATAAATAGGAAATAACATTAAGTAAGAAGTCTCAAAACATGTGTCACAACGAACGAAACCCTAAACTGAATCAAGAATTTAGCTACACATCATCGAAATAAAAACACAAATATTCATGATGGAAACCAGTAGAAAAGTCTCTTCTCTCATCGAAAGCTTCGCCTTCTCCTCTAGAGCCGTCTTCTAATCTTCGTAGAATGATTGGATCCCTAGAAACCCTTCACCAAACCTTAACTTACAAGTTTTTTGGGTTTCTATATCTATTTTTGGGCCAAATTGCAATTTTTGGCGTCATCAAAACGCTCTACTGACGTCATCGCCGCTTCCAAGAAAGACGTTACGGCGCTCCCAGCATTGACGTTATCGGTATAGCCGCGCCCAGAGTTGACGTTAGCACTGTGCTAATGTTGTCTGTGGGCGCGGTCCCGTTTGTGTCCGACTTCGACTCTTGATTTGACCATCCAAATGACCTCCGATGCTCTAGATGTGAACTAGAGAGTTGTAGAAAGTTCAATCAGCTACGCAATGACATGTAGCTCGTATTTTTTTCATCAGTGGTCAGTTCCCAGATCTCCGTTGAACCTTCAAAGGTCTGATCTGCCACTGTGGTATTTTTGGCATGAAATGCCGTCTTTTATGCGCGTTTCCTCCTAGAGCTTCCGAAACACCTGAAATGCAAAACCTTACTAAAAAGTAAATGTTCGCATAAAAAAGTGTCGAAATAAATGGGATTAGTTAGTTCGACGAGTCGTATAAATACGACTCATCACTTTTCCTTTTCCTGTTTCAGACTGGTCAAGCTACAATGGAGCTTCTTGTTCAGCTCAACTCCTTCCTGTCATTGGTTGAACAACTCCCTCTACTTGTTTACAATACATTCTTCAGTAATCTCTTCATCATCACTACTGAATGAGTACTCAGTGGGATCCTCAAACGATGTCTTGGACTGCACCCCTTTGGCTTCTTAACCTTCTTGGTCAATTATACTTCCTAGAGCTACGAAGTTATTGGATTCGTCCTCATGCTTCTTCTTTGTACGAGTGTTCGCACACTCTGCATTGGATCCCCTTACCTTGTTTAGTCTCTTAATAAATTTCTCAAAGTTCTTGGTAAGCATAACATACTATTGTTCAAACATTTCTCCTTCGTTCTCCTGAACATTAGTTACTTCAGACTTCTGCCAACACTTTTAACTTTCTTGTGTTGTTCTTCTTCGTTCATCTCCATCTCATGAGTCTGCAGAGATCCCATCAGTTCATCCAGCTTCATAGTCGTCACATCCTGGGCTTCTTTAATAGCAATTGCTTTCATGGCAAATTGTTGCGGTAATGATCTCAGTACTTTCCTCACCAATCTTTCTTCACTGATAGGCTCTCTAAGTTGAAATGATTCATTTGAGATATCAAGGACCCTTGTGTTAAAGTCAGCTATGGTCTCATCTTCTTTCATCTTCAGACTTTCAAATTTTGAAGTGACAATCTCTATTCTAGAAATCTTGACTTTAGTCGTACTTTCATGAGCGTATGCAGTATATCCCAAGTCGTTTTAGCAATCTCGCAGTTTGAGATCATCTTGAAATTCTTCCCATCGATGACTGAGAATATTGCATTCATTGCTTTGACGTTTCCAACTTTAGCTTTCCGTTGTTCCTCAGTCCACTTGTCTTATGCGGTTAGCACAACCATTCCATCAGCTTCAGTTGTTACAGGAAGTATCCAACCTTTTTCAACAGCTTTCCAGACCATGTCATCTAGTGACTTTAGAAACACCTTCATTCTCACCCTCCAGTAACCATACTTATTTCCTTCCAGCAACGGTGGTCGCTTGATATTATGTCCTTCCCTCAGATCCATCTCAACTGCCTTTGGATCTCACTCTGTGTATGAAGTGATCTGCACGGATACCAATTGAAATACTCCCATGTATGTTGAGATGTTGTTCTGGTAGTGTATGGAATAACCCGCTAGAACAACTCGTGCCGAATGTTAAGTTGACGAACTTAGAAACAGTAAAGTAAGTAAAGACACGCAAGATGGTTACCCAGTTCGGCGTTAACGAGCCTACGTCATGGGGTTTCTCCCAACCCCGGCAGAAAGCAATTCACTATGATGAGTTTAGAGTACTGATCAGTCAATATTTTGACTTGTTATTTGCTCTATAAGATGAAGTATAACACTTGTTATCCCCGCAAATTGTCCCTATTTGATGTCCTCCTTAAGTGTTTCAGGACAAAAAGACATATAATCGCTCCTTGGACTCGAAGTATTGAAAGAACGGAAAGATCGACAAAAAAGCCGGAAAAGACTCTACACCAGCAACATGCCGTGATATCCTATGGGTGTCACGACATCTATTTTTCAGAGAGGAAATCGAGTTGCTCCGTGACGACCGTGACAAGTATTGATGTAACGGGTGTCACGGCTACCCAAAAAGCCAGAGAGATTCCGAGCCTACCGTGACAGCCGTGACATATTGGTATGTCACGGGCGTCACGACATACTAATTGCCCAGTGCCTTTTTGCTCACACCGTGACATGTTGGATTGTCACGGGTGTAACGGCCCCGTCGGGAATTTCCAAATATAAATAAGAAATTCGGGATCTATTTTAAGGGGCTTGATTTGGGAGAACTTGAGACTTAACTTGGAGAAGCAGACAGAGCAGAACATCGCCAGAGATCATTGATTCAACGAGCTACATCGTCAATACGGTTTTCTCATCCTTGATTTCTATTTCTACACTATTTTTTGTTAACTTACCATGGGTAGTGAGTAGTCTTCTTTTTTCCGGGATCCTACGGATCCCATGCCTTGTACCCCAACTCTTCATGTGATCAATTAAACATTTTTCATTAATGTAGTTCGAGTATTATATTTCACTGTGCTTAATTTTATCGTTCTTGCAAGTTTTACATTGAATGAGATGTTTGCATGCTATAACGTATTTAGGTTAATTACGAAATGATGAATGGGTCCTAGGTATTAACCAGATTGAATGAAATTGATATTAGGTCATGGTGGCTACATTGATAGTACATGAATTAATAGGAAAGTTTACTTTATTGTCTGGAAAACTCTAGGCTTAATAATCGAAATCATTGATACTCCGTGGATGGGCGGCGTTCAACGATTGAGATTAATCTAGACAATGATCCGTGGATGGGTGGCTTGTCTAGTGTTATTTCGGTTTGGGTGGCTTGTCTATACTCGATAGCATGATTAATTTACGTGACGTTGTTGCATGATTTGTGGGTTGGCACGGGTGAAGTTTGATCCTGCGATTCTTTCTCTGATCAAGTGAAACCATTATATTTTTGTCTGCATTTAATTTCTGCAATTTTCATTACATCTAAACCTCTCATTGTTTAGAATAGCGGAATCATACACGCTAGCTAGTAATCATACACGCTGTTCCTTGGATCGACCCTTGACTTACCAAGGTTTATAAATTGTTTTTGACTACAATTTGACCTCTAAAACATATAACTTGACAACTATAAATGGTTAAAAATACGAATGTCATTAATTCATGTACTACCAATGTAGCTACCATGACCTAATATCAATTTCATTCAATCTGGTTAATACCTAGGACCCATTCATCTTTTCGTAATTAACCTAAATACGTTCTAGCAAGCAAAACATCCAATTCAATGTAAAACTTGCAAGAACGATAAAATTAAGCACAATGAAATTGAATAATCGAATTGCATTAATGAAAAACATTTAATTGATCACATGAAAAGTTGAGGTACAAGGCACGAGAGTAAAGAAGACTACTCACTACTCACTACTCATGGTAAGTTAACCAAAAATAGTGTAGAAATAGAAATCAAGGACAAGGAAACCGTATTGACGATGTAGCTCGTTGAATCTTTGATCTCTGGCGATGTTTTGCTCTGTCTTCTTCTCCAAGTTAGGTCTGAAGTTCTCCAAAATCAAGCCCCTTAAAATAGATCTCGACTTTCCTATTTATATTTGGAAATTTCCGACATAGCCGTGATACCCGTGACAATCCAATATGTCACGGTGCGAGCATAAAGGCACTGGGCAATTAGTAAGCCATGACGCCCGTGACACATTCGACATGTTCAAAATTAAAAATTACAACAGCACACATGACTTGGATTGTTGATGAGTTCGTGATTTTATCTTTCGAAAATTTAGGGCTCGAAATAGCGAAACAACTATTTGACTTGATATTCGTGGGATTCTAAGATTAAAATATACATTATCATTTCCTAATATACCCTTATTAGCCATTAAAATGATTAAAATATTATTTATGTCAAATTAATACTGAATAATCTAAAGTGTTTAGATTATCACATCAACGGATATTACAAGTTCTAAATTCTGACGAAAGCTATTAGTTCTGACTAGAACTCAACCCTTTTTCTATAAAACTAGATCATTTTGAAACTAGAACTACATGTTTTAAACTCATTATATTTTGCTTTATTGTATTAAATATATGAGCGCACAAATGAGAAATTCTTGTTATTTCAAGAATCTGAGAACCTCATCTGGTCACTTGAAAGGGTGATGAGTCGTATTTATACGACTCTTCGAACTAACTAATCTCATTTATTTTTTTACACTTTTATCTGCGAACATTTAGTTTTTTGTATGGTTTTGCATTTCAGGTGTTTTGGAAGATTTAGGAGTAAACGCGCATAAAAGACGGCATTTCATGCAAAAAATACCACAGTGGCAGATCAGACCTTTGGAGTTTTGATAGAGTGCTGGGAATTGACCACTTATTTGAAAAATACGAGCTACATGTCGATGCGTAGCTGACTCGATTCTCTACAACTATCTAGTTCACACCAAGAGCATCCTAGGTCGTTTAGAAGGTCAAATCAAGAGTGGAAGTTGGAAAACAGTGCGGGTCGCGCCCAAGGAAGACATTAGCGTTATTGCTAATGTCAATGCTGGGCGCGCCGCTAACGAAGTGGCTGGGCGCGGCTAATGACATCAGCAACACATTTTGCTGATGTTTGCAAGTCTGGGATTTGGTAATTCAGCCCAAAACAGAGTTAGAAACCCAGTTTGGTATAAATAAAAGGTTTGGAGTCAAGTATCCATCATTCTACATTCAACTCAACTTTTGAAGACGGCTCTGGAGGAGAACGCGAAGCTTTCGACGAGAGAAGAGTTTTTTCTACTACTTTTTGTTTTCTTTCAATGACTATGCGTAGCTAATTTCTTATTTCTATTTAGGGTTTCGTTTATTGTGACTACATTTTGAGACTCTTTTCTTAATGCAATTTCATGTTTTACTAGTTCTTGTTCTTCATCCCATGAATTGAATTGTTGGATTAAGTGGAAACTTTGTCGTGAAGCTTAGTTTGACAACAAATTCTTATCGTTAATATCTACTGGAAACTTTGTCGTAAAGGTAGATCGTAACACCTAAGCTTAATGATATCTTTGTCGGATTATTGTGTTTAGGAAAGAACTATAAGTCTAACACCTTTGTCGGGTTAGATTGTGGTGTATTACCTTTGTCGGGATACTTATGGTTTTTACCTAAGAAACTTGGAATTTGATCTTTTGATGTCTATGATAAACGTGTCACAATAGAAACCCTAAGCTAAATATCTTCTATGATTGGAATCTTTATTCGTGTTTCTTTCTTTTGCAAACACAACTGCTTAAAACCCCCTGCTTCTTTATTTATCCACAGATACAACTTCCAAAACCAGCTCTCTTGGGTTTGATCCTACTTACCAATTGCTAGTAGTTGCAGGAGATTATAAATATTAAATTTGACGCTTTAAATTTTGGCGCTGTTGTCGGTGATTTGCGCTTCGGTGAAGTTGTTTCCTTTTCTTTTCGTTATTTATTTTTATTTTTTATTTTTCTTGTATGGTTGCTACTCGTGTCATGATGTCTCGTGGAGGCAGTGAGATTGGTGATAACAACAACGAGAACGGCGAAGGTGGTGATGATCAGATGGAGCCATACGAGCCGATAATGATGGAGCTATCGACTCCTAATTTTCAGAATCAGCCATGGTGCATCTACAAGGTGCCAAAATTAGCTGAGATAGAGATCAAGATCACATTAGTACACTATCTGCCGAAGGTCTCAGGGCGGCAAGGAGAGTCAGCCACCAGGCATCTACAGAGCCTTTTTTGCATCTGCCAGACTCTCCGACCATACGAAGTCTCAGTGGAGAACTTTAAATTAAAAGCATTTCACTTCTCATTAAGTGACATGGCTCAAACTTGGTTTTTGTCTCTTCCTCCAGGTAGCATCAGGACATGGGACCAGATGCTGAAGAAGTTCCTGGCCAAGTACTAACCAGCTGTCACGGCGGCATAGGTTCGCAGGCAGCTACAGGATATCAGGCAGGGACCGAACGAGTCGTTGTACGACTACTTGGAAAAATTTAACCAACTAAAGCAGAGCTGCTGCAACTTGGGAGTGCCAGAGAAGCTAATAATTGAGTTCCTGCTTGCTGGTCTGAGGCCTCTCGATTGGATGCTACTAGACGCCTCAGCTGGAGGAACCATCATGAATCTGTCCCCAGCGGGAGTGCGGAGTTTGATAGCTGAAGTGGCAGAGAACTCTAAATTCAGAGAGGAAGTAGGCCGTCTGGAGGAGTTCAGCAGGTGTAGAAATATCTCGAAGGCTGAAGCTGCACCACCCCTAGCATCTGATGAGCTGAAAGAGCTAAAGGAGATGATGAAGATTTTAATGACTAATCAGGTAGCTCAGGTAAGGGCATGTGATTCTATTCTGCTACTGACCATAAGACTTATTTGTGCCCTAGTTTGCAGGAAGAGGAACATGGAGATGTCAATGCTATGGGAGAAAGTAAGGACAACCGCCCATTATAACGACAGTTCGGACTGGCAGCCAATGGATTCAGATGGAGAGATGACAACAACACAGTGAAAGAACCAGTCCAGCAGCCTCAAGAGCAGCAGCAGTATTACCGCCCACCAAACCGTCTGGATGGGTATAACACCTAGAGTTAGTACCAATAGAGAAGACAAAACTATAATCAAGCGGGCTCTAGTAATCAGAATTCCAGCAAGTCTCTGGAAGATGTAGTGATAGAGCTAGTTGCTAGCACCCAGCAATTAGCCATTACTATTCTGTAAACCAGGCGAGGACTGATGGGGTCATTATAGAGCTGTCTAAACAGATGTCCCAAATAGCCAGCATAGTTTTTGAGCTGAAGAGTGATCCGAGAAAGCTATGGTCGCAGACAGTGCCTAACCCGAGAGGCAATATCAATACACTGGCAGTGGTAGACGAACCGAGGGCAAAAAATAGTGAAAAGGAGCCTGAGTTAGTGACGATCGTGCCCAAGGAAGACATTAGCTCGACGCTCATGTCTGCAGTGGACGCGCTCAATATGTTTACTCTGGGCGCGGTGATAATGGTTGAAGCGGGCGTGACCTGCACTGATGCATGTTCCAAAACTAACCCTCTGCTTCCGTCTTTTGTGCAGGTAAGAGCTCCCGATGACAATGTGATCAATAAGGATGAACTAGGAGATGAGTTTAGAGGCAAAGCATGTGCCAGGAGAGCCAACAATGGAGCACCCACTAACTACGAGTCAAGTGGAACCGCCTGGAAACTGTAAGGACCCAGGTGCCTTTACCGTCACATGTGGTGTTGGTGAGACTCTTATACATCACTGTTTAATTGACTTGGGTGATGCTATTAATGTCATGCCTTATTCTCTATATTGTTCTCTGAAACTGGGTCCGCTGAAAACTCCTAAGCTGTTGGTTGAGTTAGGAGATAAATCATGTGTTCGTCCAGTTGGTTTACTGGAGGATCTAACACTCCATGTAGCAGATCTTGTTGTTTCTGCAGACTTCTATGTTTTGCAGATGGGTGACGCGCGTCGTCTGTCGCGTCAAATTTGTATTTATAAGTTTCTCTGCAATAAGCTACTACAGCGGCAAGCGGGGGTTGAACCCTAGAGAGCTGGTGTGCTTAAGTCGTCCTGTAAGTAAATTAAAAGTGGGTTTTTGGTGAGAGCAATTGTTGTGAAGCGCAAGAGAGAATAATACGAAAGTAATTCAATCAGAGGAAGCATTCGGCTTAGGGTTTTTTCTATTGTGACTCGTTTATCATCGGCTGCTAATAATCTGATCTCATGTTCCTAAGTGTGGTTACTCCATTTCAGGTTATAACCTAAGGTAGGCCGTTTCAAGCACTACACCACAATCTACTCCGTTTCAGGTTATAGGCTTCTAGTTCTAGCAAAACCTAATAATCTGTTTCAGGCAATATCAAGTTTAAGTGCTACTACTTGTTCTTATGGTTTAGTCTTAAACAAACAATGAAAATAGGGGCTGAATTGTTCGGCTAAGCTTTACCATTGCAAGTATCCACTTAGCTTCACAATTCAGTCCGGGGTAATTTAGCACAAGAACTAGAGGAACATAAAATAGCATTAAGTAGAAAGCCTCAAAACATTCGTCACAATATACAAAACCCTAAACCGAATAGAGGTTTAGCTACTCATATCCTTGGAAATACAAACGCATAATAGTTTCAATGATGAAAGTGGGGAATTCTCTCTTCTCTTGTTGAAAGCCTTCGTCTTCTCCAGAGCGTCTCTCTTCAAAACTGGGAATTGATGCTGATAGTTTCTAAGAAACCCTAATTTATGAGGAAGTTGAGTTTCTAATTTCATTTGGGCCAGGGCTTCCAAATCACGACTTGCTGACGTCAGCCGCGGACGCTGCACATATTAGCTCCGCGGACTATGAGCATGTTATCATCCGCGGACGCCACAGATAAAGTGGCCTGCGTCCGCGATCCTCTCGGATAAGTTTGCCTTGGGCTGCTCGTCATTCTTGGCTTTGGCTCTCGAGTCGTTCTCCACGAACTCCATGTAATGTATTTGGCACTGAAATGCCGTCTTTAAGCGCGTATTTCTTCCAGAGCTCCCCAAACACCTGAAATGCAAAACAACACTAAAAAGTAACTGTTTGCATAAGAAAGTGCTGAAATAAATGGGAATAACTGACTCGACGAGTCGTATAAATACGACTCCTCAAACCACCCCACACTTAGACTTGTTCGTCCCGAACAAGAACCAAGTCATAGAAGGAACAAAAAAAAACATCACACTCGTTCTTCGACATCTTGAATAAATGCACATGAAAATGAGTCGCTAGTCTAGACTTGCTTTTTTTTACGCATAACTCAATCGTTACTCAAATCATTATACTAAACACAGAATTAACTTGATACGTGTTACCTTAGAGCTGAAATCCAAACCAATTCGGATGAGTGGGAGATAGTCCTCTTTAGACCCATGACCTGCATTCGCTGTTCCGAATTCTAGCTATATGGTTATACTTAATCGCTTTCTCTCGCACGTGATTCATTCGAGCTTCAAGGTTTTTGAGCTTTATTCTTCTTCTTTTGTTGGACAGCTTTTGTAGTGACTTTCTTCGGCCTTTGGCTCTTGATGTAAGAATGGTGTACCTCACTTTTTTTGTACGAAACTTTGTGGCTGATTTTTCTTGAGCTTTGCTCCTTTATTATGAATTGCTTGTCCCTTTTTCATTTATTTTGAAGGAGGTCCAATCATCGCCCGCAAGCATATGAAAATACCTCCCCGCTCTTTCTCATCCTTGCCCTTTTTGACGCGAGTCAAGATGAGGGTCAATCACATATTTTCCCGGCTACTTCGGACTAGAGATAGGACGGTCTGTTTTCCCGTCCCGCCTAATCACATAAACGCTGCGGTGGCGGAGCAAACTCTGAACCAATAAGTCTCGAAGTGCTAGCCTCCATGAAATCCATATAACCATATAGTTTGAATCCGATTCTTTGAATGCTTCGTCAAGTCTCTCTAGGACATTGCTTTCAACTCCACATCCCTGTTTATTTCAACTCAGAAGGACACGTACTGGGTTAAATTCACAAGTAAACGCATAATTCAAATTTCACGAGAGATCATCTATTTCACATCAACATTCAATACTTCATATTCAATAATAGAAGAGAAATTTCATAATGAAACGTGCTGACACAGTGCATATGCAAGAAAAATAAACGTGCTGACACAACTGACAAGACTGACTCTCCCACCCCACACTTTAGTTCAAAGACAAACAAACAAATGCAGACACAATGAAAGGGAAAGAAAAAAGAAATAAAGAACAGCAGGACTCCCCTAGTCTGAATCTGAATGTGGCGCCTGCGGTGGAATGATGTACGCTGGGAGAATAGGCTGATCTGGTGTCCATCCTGGTGGAGCCGGGACTGGCTGAGCTCCTGGCATCACATGGTACAACAATCTATATGTGTTGAACGCTACGTTCAACTGCTCCTGAGAAAACTGTGCTGGCGGAGCTGGAGGCTGAGGCTGAGGCTGCGGCTGAACCGCTAGACGGCGGCGACGACGTGCAGAAGGTCCTGCCTCGGCGTCATTGCCGCGACGCCTATCTGTAGCTAACGGCTGACGATACTCAGCCACTGCATCATATGTCCAGGCGAACTGATCTCTGACGGTCCTCCTCTTCTTTAAGGCTGATGGACCATATTTATATGATTCATTAAGACAGTTAAACCCACCAAATTAGACTCTTTGTCTATTTAACTTTTGCTTGTTAGTTCCGATATTTATCTACAGGGTATTTTGAAGTCCAGAGAGAATACAAGCTAAGGAGGAGTTTTAAAGCTGAAAATGAATTACAAGTCACTCCAGGACACGATCAGATTCCGACTGTACAACTTTCATAAACGTGACATGGAATCACTCAAAACAAGTCCAACCGAAGGGCAACCAGAGTCAGACCGGAGCTGAAAGGACCGATGGCTTTTGAGAAAAGATCACAAAACTCACACCCACTCCTTCTCCTCCACCTAGCCGGCGGCTAAGCCACTCCACCTCTCCTCCATTGTCATGTGGCCGGCGGCTAAGGAGAAGTGCCACCTTGCTCCGATGGCTTTTGCTTCTCCTCCCATTTCATGACAAGTGTTGTGATCTCATGGCTCCTTCATGCCTATAAACAGAGCTCCTCCTTCCCTTTGTATCTCATTCCAAAAAAATCACAAACACAATTCACTTATCTCTCTAGCTTTTGTGGGCACAATCATGTAATCACTTTACTTTGGAATCAAAGCTTGATCTTTAGCACTCTAAACGGTTTTTGTAAGTACTCTCTTCTTTACTTTACTGTCTTTTCAATTCAACAACTTTACTTTCCTGTCTTTACTTTCGAAAACTTTACTTTACTGTCTTTCAAAAACCTTTACTTTTCAACGCACTTAGCTATGATGTCCTGTTCCATGGATATTCGTAGCTAAACCCTTCATTCGGTTGAAGGGGTGTGCTTGTATCATACAATGTCTTAGGCCGTACTCTTAGTGCCTCTATGTGTTTAAAACTTGTTCTATGTGCCACATATTAGGTTAGAACTTCCAAGGTTGAGTGGATGCTTTAACGGGCAAAGCTCTTCCGTGGGGTTCGTGAACATACTCGGGTAAGTGGATGCTTTAACGGGCAAAGCTTATCTGAGGAGTTCGACCTCTTTCAAAAACCATTTGGTTGATCGTAACTGAAGATCAAATGGATGCACATAAGGCTAAGATACTTCGAAAGGAGGAATTAGTCTAAATAGAACAAGTGTTCTAAATTATGTTGCAAGTCATGTGCTAGAAATAGCCTTGATTCATCTTTGAACACATAGTATGATCATTAGAGGTCAATGATAAACTGACTATGATACAAGGCTCCCTAAAACCGAATACTTTCCTTTAATTGTAATATCAACTGTTACTTTACTTTTCAGTACTAAAACCAAAACCAAACCCCCAACTGCTTAATTTAACTCCCCCTTTTTAGAAAGAACAAATGTCACCTAATTCCCTTGGGTTCGACCCGTACTTACCACCGACTACCAAAAATAGTTAAGTCGCGAGTAGCGGAGATATAAATTTATTTTTGCACAGAGACATTGCACCTTAACGACAGTGCAGTGCGCTCCGTCAAAATTGGCGCCGTTGCCGGGGAGTTAGCCTTTTTATTAGTTGTTCTTTTCTTTCCCTTTCATTTCTTCATCACACTTTCCACCATGTATGGATGGATGGCTCAGCATCTTCCTCAGTTTGGAGGGACCACCGGAGAAGACCCAGTAATACACTGCCAACATTTCCACCATATAAGCCGTCACATGAAACCTGAAAATGTAACGTTAGAAGAGTTTCAATTAAAATGTTTTGAACACTCTTTAACTGACTTTGCGACGGTATGGTATTACACATCAACTGCTAATTGTGCAAAATATTATGTGGACCTTCGCGCTAAATTCCTAAAAGAATTCTCCCCCCCGTCCTTACGACATGACACCTGAGAGAAGATCATCTGCCTTCAGCAATCCCGGGATGAGACTTTTGATGAATACTACACGTACTATGACACCATCGTCTCACGCTGCCCGCACCATGGATTCACCGAAGTATTCCTTCTTCAAAAATTCGTTTGTGGACTGAGGCAAGATGAGTTCTCAAGGATCAATGACGCAGTGGGAGGATCAGCCATGCACTTATCCCTGACTCAAATGTGGGATGTTATAGACGACTTGGCCGAAGCCACAAAACGAAGGCCAATGCCCCGACCTAATATAGGAATACAGAGGATAGAGGCTAGCCCAGAAAGGAATGAAGAAGGCATTATAGAGGACAAGATGGACGAATCAGATGCAGAAAGCTCTGAAGAAGAGCCTACATTGGAAATCACACCTGAGCCATCAGAAGAATCAGATATAGAAAGCACCGGAAGCAACGAGGAAAAGCCTTCATGGGAACTTGAGACCGTGCCATCAGAGGAGGAAGCCCAGAACACCACTGGCAAGCTGCCCGAGTCATACCCAACTATCAGTACTGAAGCAGCCAAAACCATCCGAGACCGGATCCTCACAGACAAACAGGACGGGACAGGACCAAGCCTTAAGATGCAAGCTTCCCAACTTCTTCCCTTGATCAATAAACAAATTGCAGAAAACTATGTGATCAATGAAGAGGCTAAAAGAAGGATGGAAGAAGGGCCTAATCAGAACGACTCCTTGATGGAGTAATTCTTCGCCACAACTAGACAAGGCAGCCCTGAACAGAAGAGAACCCAATTCAAGAGACTAGTAGTGAAAGGTCCCTCGCCTTCTCAGAGACGATGGAAGGAGAAACCACCAGAACCATGGGAACTGGACCCAAGCCCATCATCCCCCAAAAACCCAGGAAAAGACAAGGCTAGAATCAACGCAGGAGCTGCGGCAAAATTCGACCTCACACGCCCATGGGACCCAACCTTATGATCCAGGAATGAGGTACTGTCGAGCTAACGACGTTAAACAAATGCACTGGTCGGGAGGTAACCCGACACCTATCTTACTTTCAGTCATTTAATTTCTGTCATTTAGTTTTGCCTTAAGTCATTCTCACCTTACCTGTAAATATTTGCTTGCATGACTTTTGAACTAAGTTGTGCTGTGAGGCACGCCTTCGTTCAAAAGTGTGGGGTGAGAACCGCTACTGTACATAGTTAATTAACATGTTTTTCTTTTTCCTTTTCCCTTAATATTATCTTTTTGAAAATATGAACTTGAGAATGTGAAAAAGATAGATCTAAATTCATGCATTTACCTTGTGAAATCTCAACTGTATAAAAACTTAGGATGTAACTTCTCATTTGTCCCTTTGTGCTGAGATATACAGGGGATGTGGAGTTGACATAAACTGCCCTAGAGAGGCTTGGCAAGCACTCGAAGGATCGAATCTAACTATATGGTTTTCGAAGTCAGTGGAGGCTGCACTTCGGGTTTCAGTAGAGATTGAAGTCATCTCCGCCATGCAGTGTTTATGCAAGAGGCTGGACGGGAATCAAACCGTCCTATCTCTAGTCAGAGTAGCCGGGAAAATAAATGAGCAACCCTCATTTTGACCCGCGCGAAACGCCGAGGATGAGAAAGAGCGGGGAGGTATTTCCATATGCTTGCGGGCGACGATTGGACCTCCCAAAAAGGTTGAGAAAATGGACTAGCAAGTCACAAAGAAGTAAAAGCTCAAAGAAGCTAATCAAAGGCCAAAGGCCAAAATTGTGAAGGTTTTAACCAAACAAAAGTGAAGAAACTCCAACTCAATATCAAAGGCCAAAGGCCAAAGGCCGATTCACTACAGAAGCTGTCCCTCGCCAAAAAGAAATCAAAGTGCTCAACTCAGTGAAACCCGAACCGAATCACGTGCTAGAGAAAGCTACAAGGAAACCATATAATGCGAGTCGATCCCGAGAATGCAGTCCAGGAGCCTGAAAAGGGCTATCTCCCAAAACATCCGAATTAATTTGCATCTCGGCACGAAGGTACAAGTATCAAGTTTCTTCTAAGTATTTACACGGTTTAGTTTGGTAATAAGTAAGTAATGCATGAATTTGGATAAATCCAGTCCCATAGTCTCACTTTCATATTTGAAGTTTTTACTTGGATTGTGTACCGCCCTTAAAAAGCATTGTTCGGGACGAACAACTAAAAGTGTGGGGTGATCTGATGGACCATATTTATATGATTCATTAAGACAGTCAAACCCACCAAATTAGACTCTTTGTCTATTTAACTTTTGCTTGTTAGTTCCGATATTTATCTACAGGGTATTTTGAAGTCAAGAGAGAATACAAGCTAAGGAGGAGTTTTAAAGCTGAAAATGAATTACAAGTCACTCCAGGACACGATCAGATTCCGACTGTACAACTTTCATAAACCTGACATGGAATCACTCAAAACAAGTCCAACCGAAGGGCAACCAGAGTCAGACTGGAGCTGAAAGGACCGATGG
Organism: Rhodiola chrysanthemifolia; assembly: GCA_033675395.1. NCBI lineage: Eukaryota > Viridiplantae > Streptophyta > Magnoliopsida > Saxifragales > Crassulaceae > Rhodiola > Rhodiola chrysanthemifolia. Next base: position 41,089,872 of record CM066204.1, read on the forward strand.
CTTTTGAGAAAAGATCACAAAACTCACACCCACTCCTTCTCCTCCACCTAGCCGGCGGCTAAGCCACTCCACCTCTCCTCCATTGCCATGTGGCCGGCGGTTAAGGAGAAGTGCCACCTTGCTCCGATGGCTTTTGCTTCTCCTCCCATTTCATGACAAGTGTTGTGATCTCATGGCTCCTTCATGCCTATAAATAGAGCTCCTCCTTCCCTTTGTATCTCATTCCAAAAAATCACAAACACAATTCACTTATCTCTCTAGCTTTTGTGGGCACAATCATGTAATCACTTTACTTTGGAATCAAAGCTTGATCTTTAGCACTCTAAACGGTTTTTGTAAGTACTCTCTTCTTTACTTTACTGTCTTTTCAATTCAACAACTTTACTTTCCTGTCTTTACTTTCGAAAACTTTACTTTACTGTCTTTCAAAAACCTTTACTTTTCAACGCACTTAGCTATGATGTCCTGTTCCATGGATATTCGTAGCAAAACCCTTCATTCGGTTGAAGGGGTGTGCTTGTATCATACAATGTCTTAGGCCCTACTCTTAGTGCCTCTATGTGTTTAAAACTTGTTCTATGTGCCACATATTAGGTTAGAACTTCCAAGGTTGAGTGGATGCTTTAACGGGCAAAGCTCTTCCGTGGGGTTCGTGAACATACTCGGGTAAGTGGATGCTTTAACGGGCAAAGCTTATCTTAGGAGTTCGACCTCTTTCAAAAACCATTTGGTTGATCGTAACTGAAGATCAAATGGATGCACATAAGGCTAAGATACTTCAAAAGGAGGAATTTGTCTAAATAGAACAAGTGTTCTAAATGATGTTGCAAGTCATGTGCTAGAAATAGCCTTGATTCATCTTTGAACACATAGTATGATCATTAGAGGTCAATGATAAACAGACTATGATACAAGGCCCCCTAAAACCGAATACTTTCCTTTAATTGTAATATCAACTGTTACTTTACTTTTCAGTACTAAAACCAAAACCAAACCCCCAACTGCTTAATTTAACGCCCCCTTTTTAGAAAGAACAACTGTCACCTAATTCCCTTGGGTTTGACCCGTACTTACCAATGACTACCAAAAATAGTTAAGTCGCGAGTAGCGGAGATATAAATTTATTTTTGCACAGAGACATTGCACCTTAACGATAGTGCAGTGCGCTCGTACAGACGGCGCAGCAAATAAGAGATCTGGTGGTTCAGAGCTGGCTGCCCTTCATAGCACTGAAGGCCTTCATGTCCAGGAACTCTGCAGGGATGATCTGGTGGTTCAGAGCTGGCTGCCCGTACAGACGGCGCAGCAAATAAGAGATCAAATCGCCACAGACGACCGGGCCTACAGACGGGCGGTGCTCCCAGAAATAGCACAACAAATGGCAGTTGTAAACACGCCTCCCATGATCCATAGCATTGAGGCATATCATGTCGCTGTAAGTAAACTTATCTATCCCATTCACCCTAGCAAAGACAGCGGTCCTCAGCAGCTTCTGGATGTAGAACATCACTGTGTCCTGAAGGAAGTTCAGCCTTGTCTTGCTCGGTGTGAATGTGCCTCCACCGGGAATTCTGAGCCTGGCCCAGGCATCGACTAGTGCAAACTCGTTACGGATCCAATCTCCTCTTGCCTGCCATCCAAACACCTTGATGGACCCAAATTATACGAATCATAAACACCGTAAAACCCCCTTAATTAGACTGTTGGTCTATTTAACTTTTGCTTGTTAGTACCGATATATTTCTAAAGGGTTTTTTGGCGCTTAGAGAGAAAACACGCTAAGGAGAGGATTTTACGCTGAAAAGATGTTTAGAGTTATTCCAAGGTCAAGATCAGACGCTGACTGAAGAAATCTCAAGGATCCTGACATGGAATCACTCCAAACAAATCAAGTCAAAGACGAATTTGCATTAAAGACTCAACCGACCGGGTGAGAAAATGCCGCAGAAACCACCCGACCGGTTGAGGCAGTTCCAGGCTCTCCGCCGAGCTAACCAAGCACTCAATTCAAGTCGCTCGAGCAAACCACCTCATCTGACAATTCCACCTCGACCAAAATGTTCCAAATGGAAAAGAAGGTGGAAGTTGTCGAGACTCCAAGGCAAATGCTCGAGCAGATTGGCAGTTAGCTCAATGCAAAGGCAAAGGCCCGGCGCGCATTGGCACCCAAACCAAGTCGCTCGACCCAACGGATGCATCTGGAGATTCTGGCTCGACCAAGATGTGTGGAATGCCTACCAAGTCGGACAATCTCGCTTCCCGGACAAAACGCTCGAGCAGATTGGCCCAATTCCAAGTAAAAGCCTCGCGCATAGGCATCAAGACCAAATTGCTCGACCAAACCATGGAATTTGGAAAATCTGGCTAGACCATTAGTCTTAGAATCACTTGGACATTCCAAATCAACTATCAAAATGCACGTTTGGACAAGATGACCGGCAACCACCCTTGAAGGTGGCCAAGGGAGGAGCTCCTCCCCATTCCACCACCTGCTACCGGCGGCTGCTCCTCCATGTGACCGGCTGCTCCTCCACCCCCCATGTGGCAGCTCCTCCTTGCTCCTCCTCCTCAACCCTTGGATCAAAGGACACTTGCCACCATCTCCACCACCCATCTCCTCCCCTTTTGGCTATAAATACAACCCTCCTCCTCCTCATTTCAAACATCCAAAAATTGTAATTCACTTCTCTCTCTAAATTTTCTAAGTGTGGTTTTGGAAGTAAAGCTTGCTTCCTTGGCGCTTCAACGGTTGTAAGTCTTTCTTTGTATTTAATTTACTGTTTTTATAATGTTTAGCGCGATAAATAGTAGCTAAACTAGTCGTTCGGTAAAAGGGGCGAACTTGTATTATAAAATGTTTTAGACTATTAACTTAGTGTCTCGTCTGTGTATTCAAAACTTATTCTATGTGCCATATATAAGATTAGAATCTCCAAGGTTGAGTGGACCATTTGTAACTGGACCAAAGGGACCAAATGGGCAAGCTCTTCCTTGGGGGTTCGTGATCATACTCGGGTAAGTGGACCATTTGTAACTGGACCAAAGGGACCAAATGGGCAAGCTTATCCGAGGAGTTCGATCTATCTAAAAACCCATTTGGAAACTGGACCAAAGGGACCAAATGGATGCACATAGGCTAGTATACCTTGAAATGGGGTGCTAGTCTAAGTAGAACAAGGGTCTTACGTTTTCTGCAAAAAGTGTTGCGAGTCGAGTGCTTGAAATGGCCTTGATTCACTTATGCACACTTTTGCAAAAGACTAGAAAGTGTGGCAAATCGAGCGCCGGAAAAGGCCTTGATACACGTTTGAATACTTAGAAGATTCACTAAGGGTCAATGATAAACAGGATATAATACAAGGCCCCTGAAACCGAACGCTTTCTTTTAATAATTATCAGTTTACTTTCCAGTACTAAAACCAACCAACCAACCAATCAATCACTTAGCTGGTAGCTTAAAACCAACCAACCAATCCCAAAATCGTCCAACTTAAAGAACCACTTATCCCCCTAATTCCCTTGGGTTCGACCCCTACTTACCACTTACTACCCAGTAGTGTAGTCGCGAGTAGCGGATATTATAAATTTATTTGTACAGAGAACACTGCACCTTAACGACAGTTCAGTGCGCTCCGTCAAATTGGCGCCGTTGCCGGGGAGTTAGCCGTCGGATTAGTTGTTCTTTCCTTTCCCTTCTCGTTTCTTCATCACGCTACACACTATGTATGCAAGAAGCAACACAGGAACAGTGGCGAAATACGACCTGAGCCACCCATGGGACCCAAACCAGTAATCCACAACGAGGTATCGTCGAGCCAACGACGTTAAACAAGTGCACTGGTCGGGAGGTAACCCGACACTATCTTACTTTCTGTCATTTAATTTTCTGTCTTAGTCATTCTCACATATATATATTAGCTTGCATGACTTTTAAACTAAGGCACGCCTTCGTTCAAAAGTGTGGGGTGAGAACCACCTTTGTATATAAATAACATGCTTGCTAATAGTATCTTTTTGAAAATATGAACTTAAGAATGTGAAAAAGATAGACCGAAATTCATGCATTTACCTTGTGAAAATTCAACTGTCTAAAAACTTAGGACGTAACTTTTCATTTGTCCTTTGTGCTGAGATTAACTAGAGATGTGGAGTTGACATAAATCGCCCTTGAAGGCTTGGCAGGCAATCGAAGGATCAGATCAAACTATATGGTTTTCGAAGTCAGTAGAGGCTGCACTTCGGGTTTCAGTGAAGATTGAAGTCATCTCCGCCATGCAGTGTTTATGCAAAAAGAAAAGAAAAGGCGAGGACGGGAATCAGACCGTCCTCTCTCTAGTTAAAGTAGCCGAGAAAATAGATGAGCGACCCTCATCTTGACCCGCGCGAAACAACAACGATGAGAGGAGCGGGGAGGTATTTCCATAGGCTTGCGGGCGATGATTGGACCTCCCAAAAAAGGCTTGAAAAAATGGACTTGCAAAAGCCACAAAAAGGCGAAAAGCTCGAAGAAGCAAATCAAGAGGCCAAAGGCCCAAAATTGTGAAGGTTTTAACCGAACAAAAAAAAGTGAAGTACTCAAAAAAGTCAAATCAAAGGCCAAAGGCCGATTCACTACAAAAGCAGTCCCTCGCCAAAAGAAAAATCAAAGTACTCAAACCAGTGAAACCCGAACCAAATCACGTGCTAGAGAAAGCTACAAGGAAACCATTTAGTGCGAGCCGATCCCGAAATTGCAGTCCAGGAACCAAAAAAGGGCTATCTCCCGAGACATCCGGAACAATTTGCATCTCAGCACGGAGGTACAAGTATTAAGTTTCTTCTATTTATTTACACAGTTCAATTTGGTAATAAGTAAGTAATGCATGAACTAGGATAAATCGAGTCCCACAGTCTACTTTTCATATTCCAAAGCCAACTTAGAATGCCGCCCTTTAATAGCATTGTTCGGGACGAACAACTAAAAGTGTGGGGTGATATGATGGACCCAATTATATGAATCATAAACACAGTAAAACCCCCTTAATTAGACTGTTGGTCTATTTAACTTTTGCTTGTTAGTACCGATATATTTCTACGGGGTATTTTGGCGCTTAGAGAGAAAACACGCTAAGGAGAGGATTTTACGCTGAAAAGATGTTTAGAGTTATTCCAAGGTCAAGATCAGACGCTGACTGAAGAAATCTCAAGGATCCTGACATGGAATCACTCCAAACAAATCAAGTCAAAGAGGAATTTGCATTAAAGACTCAACCGACCGGGTGAGAAAATGCCGCAGAAACCACCCGACCGGTTGAGGCAGTTCCAGGCTCTCCGCCGAGCTAACCAAGCACTCAATTCAAGTCGCTCGAGCAAACCACCTCATCTGACAATTCCACCTCGACCAAAATGTTTCAAATGGAAAATAAGGTGGAAGTTGTCGAGACTCCAAGGCAAATGCTCGAGCAGATTGGCAGTTAGCTCAATGCAAAGGCAAAGGCCCGGCGCGCATTGGCACCCAAACCAAGTCGCTCGACCCAACGGATGCATTTGGAGATTCTGGCTCGACCAAGATGTTTGGAATGCCTACCAAGTCGGACCATCTCGCTTCCCGGACAAAACGCTCGAGCAGATTAGCAGATTGGCCCAATTCCAAGTAAAAGCCTCGCGCATAGGCATCAAGACCAAATTGCTCGACCAAACCATGGAATTTGGACAATCTGGCTCGACCATTAGTCTTAGAATCACTTGGACATTCCAAATCAACTATCAAAATGCACGTTTGGACAAGATGACCGGCAACCACCCTTGAAGGTGGCCAAGGGAGGAGCTCCTCCCCATTCCACCACCTGCTACCGGCGGCTGCTCCTCCATGTGACCGGCTGCTCCTCCACCCCCCATGTGGCAGCTCCTCCTTGCTCCTCCTCCTCAACCCTTGGATCAAAGGACACTTGCCACCATCTCCACCACCCATCTCCTCCCCTTTTGGCTATAAATACAACCCTCCTCCTCCTCATTTCAAACATCCAAAAATTGTAATTCACTTCTCTCTCTAAATTTTGTAAGTGTGGTTTTGGAAATAAAGCTTGCTTCCTTGGCGCTTCAACGGTTGTAAGTCTTTCTTTGTATTTAATTTACTGTTTTTATAATGTTTAGCGCGATAAATAGTAGCTAAACTAGTCGTTCGGTAAAAGGGGCGAACTTGTATTATAAAATGTTTTAGACTATTAACTTAGTGTCTCGTCTGTGTATTCAAAACTTATTCTATGTGCCATATATAAGATTAGAATCTCCAAGGTTGAGTGGACCATTTGTAACTGGACCAAAGGGACCAAATGGGCAAGCTCTTCCTTGGGGGTTCGTGATCATACTCGGGTAAGTGGACCATTTGTAACTGGACCAAAGGGACCAAATGGGCAAGCTTATCCGAGGAGTTCGATCTATCTAAAAACCCATTTGGAAACTGGACCAAAGGGACCAAATGGATGCACATAGGCTAGTATACCTTGAAATGGGGTGCTAGTCTAAGTAGAACAAGGGTCTTACGTTTTCTGCAAAAAGTGTTGCGAGTCGAGTGCTTGAAATGGCCTTGATTCACTTATGCACACTTTTGCAAAAGACTAGAAAGTGTGGCAAATCGAGCGCCGGAAAAGGCCTTGATACACGTTTGAATACTTAGAAGATTCACTAAGGGTCAATGATAAACAGGATATAATACAAGACCCCTGAAACCAAACGCTTTCTTTTAATAATTATCAGTTTACTTTCCAGTACTAAAACCAACCAACCAACCAATCAATCACTTAGCTGGTAGCTTAAAACCAACCAACCAATCCCAAAATCGTCCAACTTAAAGAACCACTTATCCCCCTAATTCCCTTGGGTTCGACCCCTACTTACCACTTACTACCCAGTAGTGTAGTCGCGAGTAGCGGATATTATAAATTTATTTGTACAGAGAACACTGCACCTTAACGACAGTGCAGTGCGCTCCGTCACACCTCTCAAATCTGAGGAGGAGTAATGGTGTGCCACTCTCCTCGGTGTCTGTAGGTGATTCCCTCGTCATCCTGCTGACCGATGTAGCGAAGTGAGGCAAGAAATTCACAGGTGTCCTCCAAGTCGGTCTCACTGTGGAGGGTCAACAGTCCTGTCCAGCCACTGACTGTCAGCAACTCTCGGACTCGGTCCTCGAATCCGGTAAGCGTCAAAAATTCGGCATCCACAAATCTGCTCGCCGCATGTTTTCGAACCATCAATCCCGCGTATAGCTCTTCGAATGTGGGTGCTGGGGCTGCCATGATACTCAAACTCCGGTCGATTTCGGTGTTGAATCAGGCAAGGATGGGGCTGATTGAAGCTCCGGTGGTGGTTGATTCCAGCGAAATGGAGGCTGAAGAGAGGAGGCGGGTTGTTGGTTTGGGGGGAACGGTGGGTGGAGGTTTGAGGGAGGAGGAGGGGAGGGTACGAGATTTGGGTTTTGAGTTTCGGGTCAAACACCTCCGCAGTCGACGACCATTTTAAATGCCGCGGTCAACGATAATCTTTTCTTCGTCCGTGGCAATAATCTGTTCAGAACTCGCGATACTCTCTTTGGAAAATGCCAACTTCCTGCACAAAATAAATTTCTTTCCCCAAACAAACATTAACAAACACATTGACTTGATAACAAAACAGACACGAACTGGAGAAAGGACTCAAAACAAAATGACAAAAAAACATCGGGTTGCCTCCCGCACAGCACCTTTGTTTTACGTCGTTGGCTCAACGATACATCATTTATGCTTCAGTGGGAGGTTCGGCGAGTTCGAAATCCTGAACAGGTAGTTCGATTTCACCTTGGTAGTGCTTCACCCGTTGTCCATAGACCTTGAAGCGGTTTCTATTCGTCGGGTTTTCCAGCTCAAGTGCTCCATGGTTAAAAACCTTCGTCACCGTGTAGGGACCTGTCCATCTAGACCGCAATTTGCCAGACATTAATCGTAAACGTGATGAAAATACTAGTACCCGTTGGCCAATCTCGAATGTGCGTCGTAGGATGAACTTGTCATGGTACAGCTTGGTCCGCGCCTTGTAGTCTGATTGGCTCTCATAAGCCTCTAGGTGTAGCTCCTCAAGCTGACACAGCTGTAATTTCCTATCCAAACCTGCTTTCTTCAAGTCAGAATTGCACGTCTTAAGTGCCCAGAAGGCCTTGTGCTCTAGCTCGACTGGAAGGTGACATGCCTTCCCATACACCAGCCGAAAAGGCGAGGTGCCTATCGGTGTCTTGTAGGCTGTCTTGTACGCCCATAGTGCATCATCCAACCTCTGACTCCAGTCCTTCCTGGAGGTTTCACCATCTTTTCAAGAATCCCCTTAATCTCTCGGTTGGTGATCTCAGCTTGTCCATTCGTATGGGGGTGATAAGCTGTAGAAGTACGGTGGTGAACGTGGTAGTGCTTCAAAGTTGCGGCCATCATTCTGTTGCAGAAATGTGTCCCCTGATCACTGATTATGGCTTTAGGCACTCCGTATCTGCAAAATATGTTAGTGCGAAGGAAATCCACAACAGTTTTAGCATCATCACATCTAGTAGCATTAGCCTCTACCCATTTAGACACATAATCCACTGCAACAAGAATATATAAATAGCCAAACGATGCAGGAAAAGGACCCATAAAATCAGTCCCCCATATGTCAAAAACATCATTAACTAAAATAGGCACTTGGGGCATCTCGTTCCTAGCAGAAATATTGCCTACCCTCTGACATTTATCGCATCTCTTACAATGATCGTAGGCATCTCTAAACACATGTGGCCAATAAAAACCACTATCCAAAATTTTTCTGCTAGTCCTCTTGGGGCCAAAATGACCACCGCATGCATGCTCATGACAGAAACTAAGCACAGAAGCAATCTCATCATCAGGAATACACCTCCTAAGTATTTGGTCTACGTCAATTTTCCATAAATACGGGTCATCCCACACATAGTATTTCGAATCATGCTTAAGTTTCAAACACTGAGCTTTCGAGTACGAGGGTGGAAATTTACCTCTGACCAGGTAGTTCACAATGGGGGCATACCATGGTACTTTACCTGTGAGAGCATACAAGTGCTCGTCCGGGAAGGTCTCTGTGATCGGTCCAGCGTCCTCTTTTCGTACTAGTTGACTCAGGTGGTCAGCTACCGTGTTTTCTATCCCCTTCTTGTCTTTGATTTCCAGGTCAAATTCATGTAGTAGCAAAATCCATCTAATCAAGTGTGGTTTGGCCTCCTTCTTCGTAATCAGGTACGTGATAGCTGCATGATCAGAAAAAACAACTACTTTAGTACCAAGCAAATAAGGCCGAAATTTCTCAAAAGCGAAAACTACTGCTAATAATTCTTTTTCAGTAGTCGAGTAGTTTCGCTGAGCTGCATCCAGAGTCCTCGAAGCGTAGTAGATCACTACGGGCTTTTTGTCCACCCTCTGGCCTAGGACAGCTCCTACATCATAGTGGCTGGCATCACACATAATCTCAAATGGCTGGTCCCAATCTGGTGCTCGAATAATTGGCGCGCTGGTGAGGGCCTGTTTCAGCTCGTCAAAGGCCTCCCTACATGAATCTGTAAACTCAAAAGGAACATCCTTCTGTAAAAGGTTAGATAAAGGCAGAGCCTTCTTGGAGAAATTCTTAATGTATCTACGATAAAAACCAGCATGTCCAAGAAAAGATTTAATATCACGCACCATGGAAGGGTAAGGAAGAGTAAGAATTAAATCAATTTTTGCCTTGTCAACCTTAATACCCTCATGTGAAACAATATGACCAAGGACCACACCATGAGTAACCATAAAATGAAACTTTTCATAGTTGAGCACCAAATTCATAGAAACACAAAGTTCTAGTACTCTGCTCAAATTATCCAAGCATGCATCGAAAGTGTCACCATAAACAATAAAATCATCCATGAACACATCTATAAATGTACCTATCATGTCAGAAAATATGCTAGTAACCACCCATTGAAAAGTGCCGTGTGCGTTACACAATCCAAAAGACATACGTCTAAAAGCAAACGTACCGAAGGGACATGTGAAGGTAGTCTTTTCCTGGTCCTCGGGTGCAATGGGAATTTGATTATAACCAGAAAATCCATCAAGAAAACAAAAATAAGGCTTACCTGCCAGCCTGTCAAGCACCTGGTCAATAAACGGAAGAGGAAAGTGATCCTTACGCGTTACTGCATCCAGCTTCCTGTAATCGATGCACATGCGCCATCCGTTCTTAACTCTAGTAGTCACCATCTCACCCGCAGCATTCTTCTCGACTGTAATCCCAGTCTTCTTCGGGACGACATGCACTGGACTCACCCACTGACTGTCTGAAATCGGGTAAATCACATCAGTGTCCAGCAACTTTTGAATTTCCTTCGGTACTACCTCCATCATGATCGGGTTCAGTCTCCTCTGAGGCTCTCTAGAAGGCTTAGCTCCATCCTCCAACAAGATACGGTGCATGCACACAGCTGGGCTGATCCCTCTGATGTCTGCAAGTGTTCATCCAATAGCGAGCTTGTGGCTGCGTAGCACCTCGATCAATCGTCTCTCGTGGTCTGTTTCTAGCCCGTCTTTTATGATGACTGGCAGCGTGCTGTTCTCACCCAAAAATGCATACTTCAGGTGCTCAGGTAGAGGTTTCAGTTCCAGTTCCGGTGCCTGCAGAGCAGAAGGCAGAAACACGTTAGATTTAAATAAACGAACCTCATTAACTTCATACCTGGGCGTGAGTGGCCTCGCGATCTCCAGCTGAGATAGCACATCAAGAATGGTCTCAGCGAACTCAAATGAGTCCTCATGTGAGTATACTGCTCAGTCGAGTGCGAGCTCGAGTGGGTCTTCTCCCCTATCCGGTTTCACCTCCGGGACCAGATCATCTAGTGTATCTGGAGAGTGCACCGATGCAAATTCTGGTGGATGCTTCATAGCCTGAAAAATATCAAAGCGAATTACTTTGCCCTCCACCTCCATAGAATGAGTGCCGCTATCACAGTTGATCTTCATCTAAGACGTCTTTAAGAATGGGCGACCTAGCAGAATAGGCGCATGATCTGTTGGATCGCTGTTGTCCATCTTCAACACATAAAAATCCGCAGGGAACACCAGTTCCCCCACCTGCACTAACACATCCTCAATTTTGCCTTCCGGCTGCTTGAACGATCTGTCTGCCAGCTGTATAGTGAGTCCTGCAGGTTCTAATGGACCAATACGAAGACAAGAGTATATAGAATATGGCAGGACATTAATAGAAGCACCAAGATCGAGCATGCAATTTTCAATACGAATGTTACCAATAGTGCAGGGAATAGTGTAGGTACCAGGATCACCACATTTAGAAGGTACCTTTCGCTGAATGACGGCTGACACATTTTTACTCATCAGCTCTTGTTCAGCGCCAGTGAAACGCCTTCGGTTTGTGCACAACTCCTTCAAGAATTTCGCATAACACGTAATTTGCTTAATTGCCTCCAGGAGCGGAATGTTGATTTCTCCCTTGCTGAACAGTTCCCACACTTCCCTATCGATCATATGATTCTTCGGAGCCTTAACCTGCGCAGGAAACGCAAGCGGGCGGTCAGTCTTAGGATTTTTGGCAGAGCAGGTACGGATGGCGAACACTTTAAGTGTTCCATCCGCGGACTTAAACGTTCATCGTCCGCGTTTCTTAAGTGTTCTTTGTCCGCGGACGACTGTTCTGCCGCGGGTTCTTTGCCTTTTAGTGGACCGCGGGTGGCGTTAAAATGCTCGTCATCCGCGATCCTCTCTGAGTCGGTCTCCTTCGTTGTTTTGTTCAAATCCCTTCCGCTCCGCAATGTGACTGCATTGACGTTTCCTCTCGGGTTAGGTATGGTCTTTGACGGTAGCCTTCCCGGATCATTCTTTAGCTCAGAAACTGTAGTGGCTATCTGGGACATCTGCTTGGATAGCTCGGAAATTGCCCCATCTCTCTTGGCCTGATTCTGCAATACTGTGGTGGCCAATTGCTGGGTGCTAGCTGCCAGCTCTTTCACAATGTCCTCCAGAGATTTGCTGCTGTTCTGATTACTAGGGCCTGTCTGGTTGTAGTTCTGCCCTCGCTGCTGAAACTGACCCTGATTGTTGTATCCTCCCTGTTGCTGACGATACGGAGGTCGATAATACTGCTACTGCTGTTGGGGCTGCTGGACTGGTTCCTTTGTCGTGTTGTTGTTGTTGTTGTTGTTGTCTCTCCAGCTGAACCCATTAGCTGCTAGCCCGAATTTTCGCTGTTGTGGGCGGTTGTCGTAGTTCTGATAACCTCCCACAACGTTGACGTCTCCATGTTCATCCTCCTGTAGACTGGGGCACGAATCTATTTTGTGATCGGTTACAGAGCAGAATTCACAAGCCTTCACCTGAGCCACCTGGTTAGTTACCAGCATCTTTACCATCTCCTTTAATTCTTTCATCTCGTCAGAAGCTGGTGCAGCTTCAGCCTTAGAGACGTTCTTGCTCCTACTAAACTCGTCTTGTCGCCTTGCTTCCTCTCTGAATCTTGCGTTCTCGGCCACCTCCGCAATCATTTTTCACGGTCCAGCTGGGGACAGATCCAAGATGGTCCCTCCAGCTGAGGCGTCTAATAGCATCATGTCGAGAGGCCTCAGACCATCCTACAGGTATTCGATTATCAGCTTCTCAGGAACTCCCAGGTTGCAGCTGCTCTGTTCTAGGGCGTTGAACTTCTCCAAGTAGTCATACATCGACTCATTAGGCCCCTGTCTGATATCTTGTAGCTGCCTGCGAACCTGCATTGCTCTGGCGGCTGGGTAGTACTTGGTCAGGAACTTCTTCTGCATTTGATCTCATGTGCTGATGCTACCTGGGGGAAGATACAAAAACCAAGCATTAGCAGCGTCAGTCAAAGAAAAATAAAAGGCTTTCAGCTTGAAGTTCTCCACTGAGACTCCGTATGGTCGGAGAGTCTGGCAGATACCATGAAAGCTCTGTAGATGTTTGGTTGCTGACTCTCCTTGTCGACCCGAAAACTTAGGCAGATAATGCACTACCGCCGTTTTGATTTCTATTTCAGCCAATTCAGGTCCTTCGTCGATGCACCACGGCTGATTCTGAAAATTTGGAGCAGCCAGCTCCCTGATGGCGGGCTCGTAGTAGTGTTCTTCTTCATACTCTGGCTCCACGTGGATTGGCGGCTGTGGCGGTTGCGGTGGAGGTGGCTGCCTTGCACCAGCACCATTCCGTGCAACAGGTGCCCTCTGATTCAGCTGTCGAACCTCCCTGACTGCACGGTTGCGAGCACGGATGAGCTGCTCCGGGTCATTGTAGAATGGAGGTATAACTTCATTTTTATTGACTGGAGCGATCTCATTGTTGTTGTTGATGTCATCACCATCCTGACTACCTGCGCGAGACATGGTGAAACAAGTAGCAAGTATGAAAAATAACTAAATAAAAATAAAGATAAACAAAAAAAATAAAAAATAAAAGAACAACTTCACCGAAGCGCAGCTTCCCGGCAACGGCGCCAAAATTTGACGCGCGTCGTCTGTCGCGTCAAATTTGTATTTATAAGTTTCCCTGTAATAAGCTAGTACAGTGGCAAGCGGGGGTCGAACCCTAGAGAGCTGGTGTGGTTTAGTCGTCCTGTAAGTAAATTAAAAGGGGGTTTTTGGTGAGGGCAATTGTTGTGAAGCGCAAGAGAGAATAATACGAATGTAATTCAATCAGAGGAAGCATTCGGCTTAGGGTTTTTTCTATTGTGACTCGTTTATCATCGGCTGCTAATAATCTAATCTCATGTTCCTAAGTGTGGTTACTCCGTTTCAGGTTATAACCTAAGGTAGGCCGTTTCAAGCACTACACCACAATCTACTCCGTTTCAGGTTATAGACTTCTAGTTCTAGCAAAACCTAATTAGGCAACGGATTTACTTCTAACACATAAATTGCAACGGATTTACTTCCAACAAAACTTTGAAGGTTATAGATATATAATCAACAAAATACATTCCGTTGATTTTAAGTCGTTGCTTATAAGAGCTTTTCTTGTAGTGTAATAATCCGTTTCAGGCAATATCAAGTTTAAGTGCTACTACTTGTTCTTACGGTTTAGTCTTAAACAAGCAGTGAAAATAGGGGCTGAATTGTTCGGCTAAGCTTTACCATTGCAAGTATCCACTTAGCTTCACAATTCAGTCCGGGGTAATTTAGCACAAGAACTAAAGGAACATAAAATAGCATTAAGTAAAAAGCCTCAAAACGTTCGTCACAATATACAAAACCCTAAATCGAATAGAGGTTTAGCTACTCATATCCGTGGAAATAAAAATGCAAAATAGTTTGAATGATGAAAGTAGGAAATTCTCCCTTCTCTTGTTGAAAGCCTTCGTCTTCTCCAGAGCGTCTCTCTTCAAAACTGGGAATTGATGCTGATAGTTTCTGAGAAACCCTAATTTATGAGGAAGTTGAGTTTCTAATTTCGTTTGGGCCAGGGCTTCCAAATCACGACTTGCTTACCTCAGCCGCGGACGCTGCACATATTAGCTGCGCGGACTATGAGCAAGTTATCATCCGCGGACGCCACAGATATAGTGGCCTGCGTCCGCGATCCTCTCGGAGAAGCTTGCCTTGGGCTGCTCGTCAGTCTTGGCTTTGGCTCTCGAGTCGTTCTCCACGAACTCCATGTAATGTATTTGGCACTGAAATGCCGTCTTTAAGCGCGTATTCATTCCAGAGCTCCCGAAACACCTGAAATGCAAAACAACACTAAAAAGTAACTGTTCGCATAAGAAAGTGCTGAAATAAATGGGAATAATTGACTCGACGAGTCGTATAAATACGACTCCTCAATGGGTGATGCTAGAGATGATGATCCTCCAGCACTTATTTTGGGACGTTCGTTCCTCTTTGCTACTAAAACAAAGGTTGACATGGAAACATGCTTGTTGTCACTTGCGTTTGCTGGCAAGACATCAAATTTTTATATTTACGAGGTTGATGACCGTCCATGCATGAAGAAACCACCGGACATCGTGCACACGCCATATCTTTGTGCCTTGCCTACTGACCTACGAGGTGAGACTAGTTGTGCAGCTAGAGAAGAGACCATGAGCAAGGTGTCCTCGCAAAATCAGAAGGATGTGAAGGCTACTCCGCTCGACCGGTGGAGAAAAGACATGAGTACACCATTTTATGAAGGCTATGAGCAGATGACGAGAATTACTGAGGAGAAATTTGACCTAACACGTCCATGGGATCCCAACTTGTGATCCCTAAGGAGGTATCGTCGAGCGAACGATGTAAAACAAAGGCGCTCGCAGGGAGGCAGTCCGATAAATTTTTATTTTCATTCGTTTTCGTGTCTTATGTTTGTTTAAGTCGTGTTTTGTCTAACCGAGTCTATTTTAACTTAGTTGTTTTGGGAAAGAGATGTTTTAATGTAGAAAATAGGTCTTCTCCATAGCGGATCGCGCCGAGCCTTGACATTGTCATCGCGTCCACCCTTGACATTACTGGCGCGTCCTATGAGAACTTTAAAGCGTTGACCTCACCCTAATGTCTACACTAGGTACGGTTGACCATTGACCAGCGTTGACTGACTCGTTTGACAAGAATTTTCACCATCACGCAACGAAAGGAGGGAGTACATGTTCACTTTAATCTCTATTTTTTCCTATATGTGTGTCTGCATTGTATGTTTGTCTTTGAACTTAAGTCGTGCCGTGAGGACACGACTTGGTTCAACAGTGTGGGGTGAGAGAGTGAGTCTGTCTGTTTTGTCAGCATGTTTATGTTTGTTGTGTTAGCATGTTTATTTTTCTTGCATATCGTACTGTGTCAGCACGTTTCCTTTTGAAACAAATTTGAAAAGTATGAATTTTCTCTTCTGTTTCTTGAATATGTAGTATTGAATTTTGATGATGTGAAATAGATGATGCTGACTATATTGTGTTTCTCTCATGAAATCTGAATTGTGCTTTTACATATGAATTTAACCCACTACGTGTCCTTTGAGTTGAGATAAACAGAGATGTGGAGTTGATAGAAACGTCCTAGAGAGACTTGACGAAGCATTCAAAGGACCAAATTTCCAGTTATATGGTTGTATGGGTTTAGTGGAGGCTAGCACATTGAGATTTTATGGTTCAGAGTTTGCTCCGCCACTGCATTGTTTATGTAAGTAGGCGGGACGGGAAAACATACCGTCCTATCTCTAGTCTTAAGTAACCGGGAAAAGGTGGAGAGCCCCATCTTGACTCGCGTTAAAAAGGACGAGGATGAAAAAGAGCGGGGCGGTATTTCCATATGCCTGCGGGCGATAATTGGACCTCCTTCCGATGAAAAAAAGGACAAACAATTCACAATAAAGGAACAAGGCTCAAGAAAAAAAAATCAGCCAAGTTGTGAAGTTTATTCAAAGAAAGTGAAGTTCATCATTTATACATCAGGAGCCAAAGGCCAAGAAAAGTCACTACATCAAAAGCTGTCCAACAAAAGAAGAAACAAAAAGCTCAAAAACCTTGAAAGTCGGGGAATCACGTGCCAGAAAAAGAAATTAAGTATAACCATATTGCTAGAGTCCGGGACAGCGAGTGCAGATCATGGGTCTAAAGAGAACTATCTCCCATTCATCCGAATTGATTTGAATTTCAGCTGAAAGGTAACATGTATCAAGTTAATTCTATGTTGAGCATGATGATTTGAGTAACGATTGAGTTATGCATTGAAAAGCTGAATCTAGACTAACAACTCATATTCATGTAGCATTTATCCAGGACGTCGAAGAAATTGTGGTGTTATATTTGTTTTCTTTCTATGACTTGTTCGGGACGAACAAGTTTAAGTGTGGGGTAGTTCATATGCAAAAATTTACTTTTTAGTATGGTTTTGCATTTCGGGTGTTTTGGAAGCTTTAGGAGGAAACACACATAAAAGAGGGCATTTCGTGCCAAAAATAACACAATGGTAGATCAGACCTTTGGAGGTTCGATAAAGTGCTAGAAATTGACCACTAATCAGAAAAATACGAGCTACATGTCGATGCGTAGCTGACTCGATTTTCTACAACTATCTAGCTCACACCAAGGGCATCTGAGGTCGTTTGGAAGGTCAAATCAAGAGTCGCAGTTGGAAAATAGGGCAGGTCGCGCCCAAGGAAAACATTAGCGTTATTGCTAATGTCAACGCTGGGCGCGACACTAACGTAGTGACTGGGCACGGCTGATGACGTCAGCAAGTCCATGATTTGGCAATTCAGCCCAAAAACAGACTTAGAAACCCAGTTTGAAATAAATAAAAGGTTTGGAGAATAGTTTCAAATATCCATCATTCTACATTCAACTCAAATTTTGAAGACGGCTCTGGAGGAGAACGCGAAGCTTTCGACGAGAGAAGAGATTTTTCTACTACTTTTCGTCATGAATTCTTTTTGTTTTCTTTCAATGACTATGTGTTGCTAATTTCTTATTTCAATTTAGGGTTTCGTTTATTGTGACTACATTTTAAGACTCTTTTCAGTTTACAAGTTCTTGTTCTTCATCCCATGAAGTGAATTGTTGAATTAAGTGGAAATTTTGTCGTAAAGCTTAGTTTGACAACCAATTCTTATCGTTAATATCTACGGGAAACTTTGTCGTAAAGGTAGACAGTAACACCTAAGTTTAACAATATGTGTGTCGGATTATTGTGTTTAGGAAAGAACTAGAAGTCTAACACCTTTGTCGGGTTATATTGTGGTGTATCATCTTTGTCGGGATACTTAGGGTTTTTACCTAAGAAAATTGGAATTTGATCTTTAGATGTCTATGATAAACGTGTCATAATATAAACCCTAAGCTGAATATCTTCTCTGATTGGAATCTTTATTCGTGTTTCTTTCTTTTGCAAACACATCTGCTTAAAACCCCCTGTTTCATTATTTGTCCACAGATACAATTTCCAAAACCAGCTCTCTTGGGTTCGACCCTGCTTACCGCTTGCTAGTAGTTGCAGGAGATTATAAATATTAAATTAGACGCTTCAAATTTTGGCGACTTTACCGGGGAGCTGCGCTTCGGTGAAGCTGTTTCCTTTTCTTAGCGTTATTTATTTTTATTTGATTCATGAATTTTTGATTCAGGCTGTACCATGCATGCTACGCCTAATAAAACACTTTTCAGCTCTTTAAAATTAAGTGATGAGGGATAAGTTAAATTAGGGGATCACACTTGTCTCAAAATAAAGGGAACATGGAATGTTCCTATTAAAATGTTTGATGGAGTCTCTTCAAAACGTGAGATGGGTCCCTAACCTTAGGCGAAGCCTTTTATCCGAGTCAGTTTTTGATAATTCTGGCTACCAAATAAATAGTAACAAGGGTATAAGGGATGTTTTAAAGGATGACAAGGTAGTCATAAGGAGTAAATACCAAGGAGGACTTTATCACCTTGTGACAGCCCCTGAAATTAATGTGACTCAAGAATCTGATAAAAACCTTAATGTAACAAAACAATGGCATGCTAGGATGGCTCACATTGGCAATAAAGGCCTTCACTAGCTGTTCACCACTGGTTTAATCAAGGATAAACCAGTGGATTTGGACTTTTGTGAGGTCTGCGTTTTAGGGAAAAAGACTGCTCACCCATTTTCAAAATCTTCTTTTATTGATGCTAAACCTTTAGAATATGTTCATGCTGATTTATGGGGACCAGCACATATTCCCATTGTTGGAGGAAGGAAATATTTTCTTTCCCTTGTTGATCATTACTCTGAAAGGGTCTAGGTTCATTTGTTAAGAACCAAAGATGAAAATTTTGATTCTTTTCAGACATGGAAGTCTTTAGTAGAAAGCCAGTCAGGCCTTAAGCTTAAATTCTTAAGAACTGACAATGGACTTGAGTTTTGCAATAAAGTTTTTAATGACTTTTGTGCTCAGGAGGGCGTTAAAAGACATTTGACAGTCCCCGACACTCCTCAGCAGAATGGTACAGCTGAGAGAGTGAACAGGACCTTGCTTGAAAAAGCAAGGTGTATGTTATTCAGTGCAGGGATGAAAGCATCTCTTTGGGGAGAAGCTGTATTGACATTAACTTATTTAATTAATAGAAGTCCATCATATACGATAGGCTTCAAAACACCTCAGGAATTGTGGACTGGGAAAAAGCTTGGTCTTACACACCTGAAATCATTTGGCTGCACAACTTATGAACTGATTAATCAGGGCAAGCTGGAGCCTAGAGCGACTAAGTGTGTAATGTTGGGCTATCCTGAGGGTATTAAGGGTTATAAGTTGCTTTCAATACAGCCCGAGCGTTATAAAGTCATAACTGCAAGATCTGTTACTTTTAATGAAAATGATTTCCACTTCAAAAATAAATTAACTTCTTCTGTTTCCCCTGCAGGTACACAAGAAGATGATGATCTGAGCTTCCTCAGTACCCAGCCTTCACAGGCCACACTGGAGGATGACTCAGGAGAGAGTGATGGTGATGAAGCTGCCCCAGCTAGCAGAAAACAAAGGAGAAATAAGGGATGGTCACTGGTGCCCAAGTAAGGGACACCAGTCAGGTAACTGCACATTTCAGTGCACCTCAAGTAAGCGTATATACCCCTCATCTTCATTTAAATTCCAGTGATGATATTGGGTATCCCACATATAAGTTCTTCTTTTGTGCAAAATATTGATATTTCTGCTGCTGAAAATACTGATGATATAACTGTATATGATGATGTGAACTCTGGAATTAATGTCAACCCTTTGAGTGATTATGTGTTTTAGCTAAGAGATAGGGCTCCTAGAGTCAAAAAAGCCAATAGGAAATATGCTGCCAACTTGCTAGAAATGCATGCTAGTTTGACTGACTTTGCTTTTGTAACTTCTGAGCATGTTAAATTCACTACTCCTGATACTTTTGAGCAAGTGATCGATCGATATTTCGACTAATTATTCACTTCATTCGATGATGGATTATGTTTGTTTTCCCGACATTTTATTGTCATTATATATATTTTCTAGTGTTTCGGGTCAAATATCATATACTTAAGACTTTTGGATTGATCTAGAGCAAAACAAAGCATTTAGTAGAGATTTGGGTAAAAACAGGGCAGATTGACCCTTCTGACTTATTTTGCACGCACAGATCGCATATGGTCTCTAAATTGGTTAATTCAATGCTTGTTGGAAAGCTCATTCAAAGGGCTACAACTTTGTAGTTTACGCCAAGATCAAGTTCTGAGTTTAAGACCATGAAAAATCCACCCGAAGTCTCTGCTATTTTTCCTGGCCGTGACAGCCGTGACAAAACAGAACGTCACGGGTGTCACGGCACCCTTACAACTCAGACTGAAGCAGTGATGGACCATAATTGTATGAATTATAAACACAGTTAAACCCACCAAATTAGACTCTTTGTCTATTTAACTTTTGCTTGTTAGTTCCGATATTTATCTACAGAGTATTCTGAAGTCTAGAGAAAATACAGGCTAAAGAGGAGTTTTAAAGCTGAAAATGGATTACAAGACACTCGAGGCCACAATCAGATTCCGACTGTACAACTTTCATGGAACCGACTTGGAATCATTCAAATATACTAGAACAGTCGGCGTTTGGACAAGAACGCAATGCAAAGGCACCAAGCCCGGTAAAGGCCAAACAAGGGCAATTTCAGCCGATTTGGGATTTCGACCATGTTCCAAGCAGAATTTGGCTTAGGTTCCTTCTTGAGATCATCTTAGAATGACTTTGTCGTTCAGAATACACTCTCCAAAATCCAAGAAGCTCCGGCCAAAGCTCCGGTCAGATTCCGGTCAAACCGATGGCTTTTGAGAAACAAATATCTTTCGATGGCTTTTGGAGTGGTGACTCACCCCGATGGCTTTTCCTCTCCTCTTGCATGTGTTGTGATCTCCTCCACATCTCCTCTCCCATTTGACAAGTGTCATGCCTCTCATCCACATCCATCCCTTGCCCTTAGCCTATAAATAGAGATGCCCTCTCCTTGTAAATGTATCCCATCCACAATCCACAAGTCTTTAGAGAGATAGAGGGCTTAACCCTCTTCTCTTCACTTTCAATACACATTTTGTTCTTCATTTTGGAGCTACTTTTCCTTGCTTGGATCTTGCTTAGGAGCTCCTCTCCTCCACTTATTGTAGGTACAAAAGCCACGGCTTGTCCTTTACTTTCCGTATATATTGTTCTTACTTTAAAGTTATTTTCCTTTTCGGTATCCTTGTTCAAAGCCATGGTTTGCTTGTATTCCTTGACATGAATACAAGTAGCTAAAAGCTTGTATTTGGTAGAGGGTGTATTTATATCATAAACCGTTCTAGACTCTATGCTTCATGCTACTTAGTGTTTCAAAACTTGTTCTATGTGCCACATATTAGGTTAGAACTTCCAAGGTTGAGTGGATGCTTTAACGGGCAAAGCTCTTCCGTGGGGTTCGTGAACATACTCGGGTAAGTGGATGCTTTAACGGGCAAAGCTTATCTGAGGAGTTCGACCTCTTTCAAAAACCATTTGGTTGATCGTAACTGAAGATCAAATGGATGCACATAAGGCTAAGATACTTCGAAAGGAGGAATTAGTCTAAGTAGAACAAGTGTTCTAAATGATGTTGCAAGTCATGTGCTAGAAATAGCCTTGATTCATCTTTGAACACTTAGTATGATCATTAGAGGTCAATAATGAACGATGATATGATATGAAACCCCTAAACCGAATCCTTTCCTTACAGTCCATTATCAACTGTTGTAATTTACTTTCAGTTCTCAAAGCACACTCAAACCCAACCCCAATCGCATTAAATTTATGCATAAGCTTCATTAAAGAACAACTAATCCACCAATTCCCTTGGGTTCGACCCCTACTTACCCTTTACTACCCACTAGTAGAGTACGAGTAGCGGAGATATAAATTTATTTTGCACATAGACATTGCACCTTAACGACAGTGCAGTGCGCTCCGTCAAAATTGGCGCCGTTGCCGGGGAGTTGTGAAATCGGACTAGTTGTTCTATTTGTTTTTCTTTTGTTTTAGTTCTGTCATGCAGTTCACCAAGTCTTTCTACTATGGATGCGAGCCTTGGAACAATGAGGAGTTTTCCCCACCACCTTTCGAACTTGAAGTCCGCGAGAAGATCAACAACATAGAGCAATCCCGGGATGAAACTTTGGACGAGTACTTGGCGTACTTTGACTCCATTGTGACGAGCTGCCCGCACCATGGATTCACCAACCACGATCTTCTTCAAAGGTTTCTCAATGGGATGATGCCACAAGAGTGGAATTGGCTAAATGATGCAGCGGGAGGCTCGGTGAACAACTTAGACATAGATGATCTTTGGAACTTAATAGATGATTTGGCCGCGAGGTCAAGACCAAGACAAGATCAGGCCATGCGGCGCGAAGAACTGGACAACACGATGCACCAAATCAGGGCCAAAACCAAATTATGGGCAGCAGAAAATGAGCTGGCAGCTAGCACCCAGCAATTGGCCGCAGACATACAGCAATTGAGTGCCTCGATGCACCAATTCACGGCCGAAACCGAATCATGGGCAATAGAAAGGATGGCTGAACCCGAGGAGCCGGCAGAGAATGAGGACCTACAAATGATCGAAGAAGAACCGGCCAAGACAGGCCCGGTCCTCACTGTCGGAGCACCCGAGCCACTTGAACCGGTACCCATTTTCGAAATACCCGAGGAAGCCCAGATCCACATTGCCGAGCCACTCAAGGACAAGGAGGAAGAATTGGCAGCTAGCATCCAGCAAATGAGTGCCCCGATACACCAAGACGAGGTCGAAAATGAGGAATTCTGGGCGACTACACAACTGATCTGGGACCGCATTGCCAAACTACCCAAATCAATTTCGGTCCTAACTGAAGAGTTGCCCGAGACATACCCAGACCTCAGTGCCGAACTGCCCAAAATAGACCCGGACCTCAGTATGATTGCCCCCGGAGACCATATGAATGACGAGGATGAGGACCCATGGTTGCCTAAAGAAGAGCTCCATTCAGATTATCCCTGGAAGTTAGAAGAAGAACTGCCCAAATCAGGCCCGGTCCTTATCACCAATCCATCCGAGGAAATCACAGTCCTAACTGCCGAGCCAACAGAAGTCCCGAACCTCACTGCCGAAGTGGCCGAAGAAATCAAGCCAAGCCCGATCCTTGCGCTCGGAGCACCCGAGAAAGTCCCGGACCTCATTGCCGAACTGTCCGAGAAAGACCTGGTCCTCACTGTCGAAGCACCTGAAACAGACTCAGTCCTCATGGTCGAAGTGCCCCGACTTAACCCTTTGTGTTTTATGCCGATCATAGCCACCGAAGATCATATAATCAATAATGATGAGGTGCATGGGGAGTTAGAGGAGGAGCATGAGCCAAAAAAGCCGACAAAGAAACTCTCACTCGTCACAAGCCAAGGAAAACCGCCTGAAAACTCACTCGTTCCAAGACAACCATCCATCACTGCCACAATGAAGAGGATTGGCAGAGGCGTATGCTTAATGTCGCCTACATTTAATGGCACAAAACCAAACTTCCAAACTCGCAAAGGTGCCAACTATTCAAACATGAAGAAGCGGCAAAGACATGGGCCGAAAGAATGGAAACCCGGAAGGAGTAACAAGCGAGCACGACTCATTGGACCAGCAGCTATGGTCAATGAAGCCTCACCCTCTCGGAGCAAAAGGGCAGCCGAGAAGAAATTCGACCTCACACTCCCATGGGATCCCACCTTATGATCCAGGAATGAGGTACTGTCGAGCTAACGACGTTAAACAAATGCACTGGTCGGGAGGTAACCCGACACCTATCTTACTTTCAGTCATTTAATTTTTGTCATTTAGTTTTTTCATTCTCACATTTCTTGTATATATTTGCTTGCATGACTTTTGAACTAAGTCGTGCTGAAAGGCACGCCCTCGTTCAAAAGTGTGGGGTGAGAACCACCTGTGTACATAGTTAATTAACATGTTTTTCTTTTTCCTTTTCCCTTAATATTATCTTTTTGAAAATATGAACTTGAGAATGTGAAAAAGATAGATCTAAATTCATGCATTTACCTTGTGAAATCTCAACTGTATAAAAACTTAGAATGTAACTTCTCATTTGTCCCTTTGTGCTGAGATACACAGGGGATGTGGAGTTGACATAAACTGCCCTAGAGAGGCTTGGCAAGCACTCGAAGGATCGAATCTAACTATATGGTTTACGAAGTCAGTGGAGGCTGCACTTCGGGTTTCAGTAAAGATTGAAGTCATCTCCGCCATGCAGTGTTTATGCAAGAGGCGGGACGGGAATCAAACCGTCCTATCTCTAGTCAGAATAGCCGGGAAAATAAATGAGCAACACTCATTTTGACCCGCGCGAAACGGCGAGGATGAGAAAGAGCGGGGAGGTATTTCCATATGCTTGCGGGCGACGATTGGACCTCCCAAAAAGGCTGAGAAAATGGACTAGCAAGTCACAAAGAAGTAAAAGCTCAAAGAAGCTAATCAAAGGCCAAAGGCCAAAATTGTGAAGGTTTTAACCAAACAAAAGTGAAGAAACTTCAACTCAATATCAAAGGCCAAAGGCCGATTCACTACAGAAGCTGTCCCTCGCCAAAAAGAAATCAAATTGCTCAACTCAGTGAAACCCGAACCGAATCACGTGCTAGAGAAAGCTACAAGGAAACCATATAGTGCGAGTCGATCCCGAGAATGCAGTCCAGGAGCCTGAAAAGGGCTATCTCCCGAAACATCCGAATTAATTTGCATCTCGGCACGAAGGTACAAGTATCAAGTTTCTTCTTAGTATTTACACGGTTTAGTTTTGTAATAAGTAAGTAATGCATGAATTTGGATAAATCCAGTCCCATAGTCTCACTTTCATATTTAAAAGTTTTTACTTAGATTGTGTTCCGCCCTTAAAAAGCATTGTTCGGGACGAACAACTAAAAGTGTGGGGTGATCTGATGGACCATAATTGTATGAATTATAAACACAGTTAAACCCACCAAATTAGACTCTTTGTCTATTTAACTTTTGCTTGTTAGTTTCGATATTTATCTACAGGGTATTCTGAAGTCTAGAGAAAATACAGGCTAAAGAGGAGTTTTAAAGCTGAAAATGGATTACAAGACACTCGAGGCCACAATCAGATTCCGACTGTACAACTTTCATGGAACCGACTTGGAAACATTCAAATATGCTAGAACAGTCGGCGTTTGGACAAGAACGCAATGCAAAGGCACCAAGCCCGGTAAAGGCCAAACAAGGGCAATTTCAGCCGATTTGGGATTTCGACCATGTTCCAAGCAGAATTTGGCTTAGGTTCCTTCTTGAGATCATCTTAGAATGACTTTGTCGTTCAGAATACACTCTCCAAAATCCAAGAAGCTCCGGCCAAAGCTCCGGTCAGATTCCGGTCAAACCGATGGCTTTTTAGAAACAAATATCTTCCGATGGCTTTTGGAGTGGTGACTCACCCCGATGGCTTTTCCTCTCCTCTTGCATGTGTTGTGATCTCCTCCACATCTCCTCTCCCATTTGACAAGTGTCATGCCTCTCATCCACATCCATCCCTTGCCCTTAGCCTATAAATAGAGATGCCCTCTCCTTGTAAATTATCCCATCCACAATCCACAAGTCTTTAGAGAGATAGAGGGCTTAACCCTCTTCTCTTCACTTTCAATACACATTTTGTTCTTCATTTTGGAGCTACTTTTCCTTGCTTGGATCTTGCTTAGGAGCTCCTCTCCTCCACTTATTGTAGGTACAAAAGCCACGGCTTGTCCTTTACTTTCCGTATATATTGTTCTTACTTTAAAGTTATTTTCCTTTTCGGTATCCTTGTTCAAAGCCATGGTTTGCTTGTATTCCTTGACATGAATACAAGTAGCTAAAAGCTTGTATTTGGTAGAGTGTGTATTTATATCATAAACCGTTCTAGACTCTATGCTTAATGCTACTTAGTGTTTCAAAACTTGTTCTATGTGCCACATATTAGGTTAGAACTTCCAAGGTTGAGTGGATGCTTTAACGGGCAAAGCTCTTCCGTGGGGTTCGTGAACATACTCGGGTAAGTGGATGCTTTAATGGGCAAAGCTTATCTGAGGAGTTCGACCTCTTTCAAAAACTATTTGGTTGATCGTAACTGAAGATCAAATGGATGCACATAAGGCTAAGATACTTCGAAAAGAGGAATTAGTCTAAGTAGAACAAGTGTTCTAAATGATGTTGCAAGTCATGTGCTAGAAATAGCCTTGATTCATCTTTGAACACTTAGTATGATCATTAGAGGTCAATGATGAACGATGATATGATATGAAACCCCTAAACCGAATCCTTTCCTTACAGTCCATTATCAACTGTTGTAATTTACTTTCAGTTCCAAAGCACACTCAAACCCAACCCCAATCGCATTAAATTTATGCATAAGCTTCATTAAAGAACAACTAATCCACCAATTCCCTTGGGTTCGACCCCTACTTACCCTTTACTACCCACTAGTAGAGTACGAGTAGCGGAGATATAAATTTATTTTGCACAGAGACATTGCACCTTAACGACAGTGCAGTGCGCTCCGTCAAGCAGCCTTGTGGAGCACTTGATCTAGCCGACCGGCTGAGATTTCCTTGCCCAGCCAGTCGGCCAGCTGGCCGTCGGGACAGATTTTTGGACTTGTTTCCTAATTTCGTTATTGGACTTTTTGGCCTTTTGGAAAGCTATAAAGAGGGCAAGCGGCTGATTTACTCAGTGTGGATGATTGGCGAAAGATTTTGCGACATTGACGGGTGCTTGAATTGAGATTGAAGAACCCTAACTTAGGAGAGAAGACAGAACATCGCGAGAGATTGAGGATTCAACGAGCTTCATCATCGCTACGGTTGTCTCGTCCTTAATTTCTATTATTACACTATTCGTGGTTAACTTACCATGAATAGTGAGTAGTCTTATTAATTCTGGGATCTTACGGATCCCTTGCTATGTACCCAACTCTTCATGTGATCAATTGAACGTTTTTCATTAATGCAATTCGAATATTCAATTTCATCATGCTTACTTTTATCGTTCTTGCAAGTTTTACATTTAATGGGATGTTTGCATGCTAGAACGTATTTAGGTTATTTACCTAAAGATGGATGGGTCCTAGGTATTAATCGGATTGCATGAAATTGATATTAGGTCATGGTAGCTACAATGGTAGTACATGGATTAGTAGAAAGTTGACTTTCGTCTGAAAAACCCTAAGTTTAATAATCGAGATCGTTGATAATCCGTGGATGGGCGGCGTTCAACGATTGAGATCAATCTAGACAATGATCCGTGGATGGGCGGCTTGTCTAGTGTTATTTCGGTTTATTTACATATTCGATAGCATGATGAATTTACGTGATATGATTGCATGATTATTGGGGTTGGAATGGGTGAAGTTTGATCCCGGGATTCTTTCTATGATCAAAGTTAAAAACTTTTTATTTACTGCATTTAATTTTTGCTATTTTCATCACACCAAAACCTCTCACTTTTAATCGGAATAGCTAAATAGGTCACTTGTTAGCTAGTATTCACACACATTGTTCCTTGGATCGACCCTTGGCTTACAAAGGTTTATAAATTTTGTTTGACTGCAATTCGACCCATAAAACTCATAACTTGACGACTATAAAGTGTTAAAAATACGCTTGTCAGCAAACTCTGAATAGTAATCAGTGTAATGAGTGGAAATCAGCTATGAATGAAGAAATTCAATCAATGTTTGCTAATAACACTTGCTAAATTATCTACGATTCTTAAATTAGCAAATACAATATATTTTAATTACAATATATATGATTCGAGGGCATATTAGTCAATTGTAAAACAAATACACGATCTTATATCCACTAAATCCCATAATTTTAGAATAAAATTATTCACCTCGCAACATCAACCGCACCAAAATTATCCTTATGCGATTTTCTAATGCATGGTAGATTCTTTGGTTCAAATATACGAACAACATATGCATAATCACGAACAACCCACGAACATAGAAAATATATATGGCAAAATTCTAAACCAGGAACATTGTCACTATATTCACGGATTTTTATATTATCTCACAACCTAAGCTTCTGATTTTAAATCGCGAACAACATAACGAACAAACATTCGAAACCCAGAAACACCCCAAAATATGTTTGGCACCTTCGACATGTTCAAAATTAAAAATTACAACAGCAAACATGAATTGGATTGTTGAAGAGTTTGTGATTTTGTCTTTCGAAAATCTAGGGCTCGAATAGCGAAACGTATATTTGACTTGATATTCGTGGGATTCTAAGATTAAAATATACATTATCATTTCCTAATATACCCCTTATTAGCCATTGAAATGATTAAAATATTATTTATGTCAAATTAATATTGATTAATCTAAACCGTTTAGATTATCAGATCAACGGATATTACAAGTTCTAAGTTCTGACGAAAGCTAGTAGTTCTTACCAGAACTCAACACTTTTTTTTATAAAACTATGTCATTTTGAAACTAGAACTACATGTTTTAAACTCATTATATTTAGTTTTATTGTATTAAATATATGAGCGCACAAATGAGAAATTCTTGTTATTTCAAGAATCTGAGAACCTCATATGTACACTTGAAAGGGTATGTTCAAATTAATAAAAATCAAAGCTAACATGTCTGACTTTGCTAATAGGACACGTATCAACGTCATTCATTCATTCATGTTAATCTGACCATAAAAATGTGCATATGAAATTCTTAAAATGAAAAGATCAATTATATACTAGCTATAGCTAACACTAAGGTAGGGGAAGGGGTGGAGTTTATAGATGTATACACTTAACCCTCAACCGATAAATAAGAGAATGCATGCATCGAAAACCAATAAGATTTGAATTTTGGTGACAATGAGCCGCTGCTCGCTGCTCTCTGTTGCAACACATTGACGAATTACAATCACAGATGATGCCATTATCTGAACCTGCAACTTGCAAAGGCTGAGACATGCAAGGCTTCCAGCTCCATAACAAGCCAAACTTACAAAAGCCATCTCACTTTTTCAACACATTTTGTCCATGCAATGGCCAATTAACTCCTATAAAACCCCCTCGCCCTCAGTTCAGCTTCCTCACACCAGCACCAATATAATTAAGTAGAAGATCATAAACTCACAATGGCCTCCAAGCTTTGCTTTCTTCTCCTAGCTTCCTCCCTAGCCTTTCTCCTGGTTGCGGATGCCACCATCATCCGCACCACGGTGTCAGAGATTGAGGAAGAAAACCGTCCCAAATTTAAACAAGGATCGTGTAGCGAAATGATGAGAGGGATGAACTTGAAACCCTGCATGGACTGGATGCAGGAATCTGCTGCCGGAAGATATAAGATGAACCGGTTCGGAAGCTCTGAATACGAAGAGAAGTGTTGCAGCATGATGTCCCAAATGACGAACAAATGCAGGTGCGATGCTCTGAAGGAGATGATGATGAAGGAGTGCCGATCATCTTCATCTTATTCATCCCAAGAGAGAATGATGTGCAAACCGATGATGATGGAGAAAATGATGAACATCCCTAACATGTGCAATCAGGATTGGGAGAAGTGCGAATACGAGATGATCTTGGTCTAAGTCGCGATCGAGTATGGGGTTGAATCGAATAAAGCTTGCTACTGAAGCCTAGGAGCCAGAGAGTACTAAGCAACATAAATAAAATTCACATCATCGTGTGTGTTTTGAGATCAAAAGTTGAGTCTGTCCTGTTGGTGTCTTAATGTTGTAGCTTTTCTTTTGCAGAGCAACACAACAACTTATCAAATAAAAGAAAGACTTAACAATTCTCTAGCGAACATTTTCAGATAATTATGATGCATCCATGCATTGAAAGTTCCCACTTTTCAGGCAATCCCAAAATACACAATTCAAAGTCAGCAATAAATTTTAAATATGTTTTAATCGTGAATAATATTTTCACCATCAAGCGAAATTCACATTGAATATCTTATATGAGAAATGAGAAAATATATGTGTGTGATATTATAATGATAATATTTCTTAAAAAAGAAAAAGAAAAAAAAATGCCAAAACTCGCACAACCTGAAACATTATTACTTCTGTTATAAAAAAAAAAAAACATTATTACTTCTCATAGCAGTGGACACCCAGAAGATCAAACTGGTGAGTTTTGCAATGAATGGATGTGATTTTGGGGTCCTTAATTACTTTTCTATTAATGACATGCATCATATTGTGTTATTTTTGCACAAGATGCCATTGAGGGTTATTGAGCATGGTCATCAGCATACCATGTAGATCGATTGGACTAGGGGCGGATCCAGAAATTTTTCGGACGGGCAAGATAAATATTTTCGGACTGGGGGCGGATTCAACAATTTATTTTCATACTAGAGGGGGCATATAAATAAAATGGCCAGGGGCAAGATGTAAAAATCAGTCGAAAAATCGAATTAGCCTAATATTAAAGAAAAATCGAAAAATCGACCTGGGCAATTGCCCCTCCTCCCTCCTTAGTGCATCCGCCCCTGGATTGGACTCGATCAAAGATGCCATTGACCAATTGTATTAGTGACGAAAATAAATATTTGTGAGGAAAAATGTTTCATTACTAAAAACTGTTTATATGGTTACATAGCACTGATTACCACACAGACCTTTCTAGTTTCTACTTTTACAATAGACAATCGTATTCTATTCTATAATACTATTACAATCGAGTCCAGCATTACAAATTAACACAAAGTCATCAGCTCAATGCTGTTGACCTTGCTCAATAAGGGTGGACACTACACTGGAGGAGGTCATGGAGGATAGGGGTGGGCGAAACCCGATCCGGTCCGGTCAATTTTAATGTCGGGTTTAACCCAACCCGGTATGAGTTTAGGATCGGGTAAGGGTTGAGGATCGCGTTACCCGATTTTATAAGTAATATAAAAATATTAAATTTTTAACAATATTCGAACCTTACACCTCATCTGAATGAATGTGACTACCATACGAATTCATCTATTTGTGTTCTCGTACAATATCACATCACATATGAATAAGCAACTGGTTTGCAATGAAAAATAAATCGTAAGAGAAAGGATCCGGTACAAAGCCCAAATTACTGTACAAATTACAAAATCATCTCAACCCTACATTTTATTATTTGGATGACCGGGATTAATTGAGTATAAATCTGTTTTAAAATCAATTTTTAATGTGAACAGGGACAAATATGGTATACCATTAACATATTATCGTTAGTTTACCACTGAGGAGGTCGGATCTGGTGCAAAGCCCAAATCTGAAAAATACGAAGGGAGCCGACGGTGATGCATGTGGAGGCGGACGCGACACGGTTGGCGGGGGAGGAGGCGATAAGGCGGGGGGGAGGCGACACGACATGAGAAGGCGTCGAGGAGGCGACACAGCGGGCGGAGGTGTGACTGAAGGTGCCGGAGGAGGCGTCGCGTCTGCCAGAGGAGATGTCGAATTGGATGAAGGAGAGGTTGGTGCGGGAGCGATGCATATGATGTAGGGGTTAGGGTAGGAGATGATGAATTCTTAACGAATTATAGTCCAATTTTGATGAATTATGTCATAGTTCGTCAAAATTAGACTATCATTCGTCTAGAATTCTGACGAATTGTAGTACACTTCGACGAATTATGCTATAATTGTCAAATGTAAACTAAAATTCGTCCAAAATTCGGCAGTATCATTGTACAATTAGTCATGACTTTTTATAGTTCGTCATAACCATTATATAGTTCGTCATGACCATTTTCGAATTATTCTGTTCGAAAACTAACGATTGCATTTTGGGTTGAGTTCCATTGATGTCGAAGATGATCCAGAGTGTATGTAAACTAAAATTCGTCCAGAATTCGGCAGTATCATTGTATAATTAGTCATGACATTTTATAGTTCGTCATAACCATTTTATAGTTCGTCATGACCATTTTCGAATTATTCTGTTCGAAAACTGTCGATTGCATTTTGGGTTGAGTTCCATTGATGTCGAGGATGATCCAGAGTGTGAACAACTGAGTTCGACGAAGTTTTACTCCTTCAATTTGATCGATTAAGTTTGATTGTTTTGAAAAACAGGATTTCTGAATTCTGCGTAGTCGTGTGCTTAATTTCAGGGATTTTAACCGATTTAATTTTGAATATAAAATATATTTTTGGTCAATTATGCCCTTTCAAAGAGTGATACACGCCCAAAATTCATTTATCAATTGTTTTATTCTCATTAATCTACACCACATGATTCTGCAAAGGAAGGGTGGTGATGATTTTGTATTTAGTACCAGATCTGGGCTTTGCACCAGATCCGACCTCTAAATCGTAATACTAAACTTTACATTATAAATCAGTGATTTAAGCTTATAATTTTAAAGTATTTATATCATGATAGATGATGTTGAATGTTTTATGTCTTTTATACATTTTAGTTTTACGGTCGGGTTTGGGTTCACATGATTGACTCAGTCTTTCGGGTGAACACGTCCCAACTCGTTCCACGCCCACCCCTAATGGAGGACATGGTGAACACGCAACCGCTGAGACTCAAATCCAAACTAGTGAGACTTCGTATTATATACGAATAAACTTTCCATTATTATACCCTTACTAGTATATCCTTCAATGTTATAAATATTATATTCAATTGGATTGACTCTATATTTAGCCATGGTGATTATTGCTATTTTTAGTATTACGTCGTACCAATATAAATATATGTCATTTGGAATGAGAATAAACAACAAGAAACAAGAATTTCCTCTCTACCTTTTCTCTCATTACATTTCTCTCTTTACATATTCCATTTTAGTTCACTCCTCCATATCAATAGTTTCACAATACGTCATCAGCACGAGTTACTTGAAGGTAAATATCCAAAGTCCTTCTCATCCTGTCCATTCTTGATGGTATGCGATGATGGCACCTCGAGTCCTCTTTTGAGAGGATCTCAAAATAGCCTAGCATTTATGAAAACTCATCTTTCTTCTTTTTCTAATCGATTCTATGGAAAGTATAAGTTTTATGATATGTGAATCGATGTATTATAATTAGATTCCCCCGAAGTGGAATCACATTCATATATCACCCGAAGTGGATACATGTAGTATATGTTTTCTTTTGATTTTCCCCAAGTAAAATCATATACATGTAGTATATATGCTTGTTTTGATTTTCTGGAAGTAAAATCACATACATGTATCACCAGAAGTTGATACATGTAGTACATGTTTTCTTTTGATTTTACCGAAGTAAAATCATATACATAATGTATTGTTATTAGATTCCCTCGCAGTGGAATCACTTACATGTGTCACTTGACAGATGCTTGTCGTCAGAGCAAATGTACAAATAAATTTATAAGTCCGCTACTCGCGACTTCACTACTGGGTACGTAGCAAGTGGTAAGTAGGGGTCGAACCCAAAGGAATTAGGGGGATAGTTGCTCTTTGAGGGGTCGTACAGCGGGGGAGCGTGTTTTTTGGTTGATTGAGGTTTTACTACTAACAGCTAAGTGATTGGTTGGTTGGTTTTGGTTTTTAGTGCGGAAAAGTAAATGACATAAAAGTAAATACTGAAAGTAAAAAGAAGACTTACAGCGGTTGTTGCGTGATCGGCAAGTCTTGCGGAACGTCAGCAGTTGAAAGGGCAGTTTATACTAAGGAAGTAAGTGCAGGTAGTGTTTTAATCTAAGGAAAGATTCGGTTTAGGGACTCTTCTTGTGACACATCTATCATTGACTCCAAATGATTTCTTCTACACTTCTAAGTGTGGTTGTCCCGACAAAGGTGACAACCCAAATACCCCGACAAAGGTGGTACTCCACACCCTTAACGTGTCAAGTTGTTATGTGGTTGTCCCGACAAAGGTGACAACCCAAATACTCCGACAAATGTGGTATTCCACAACAAGCTTGACAAAGCTTTAGGCTTCTAGTCTTTCGCTAGTTTGAACAACCCGACAAACAAACTAGATCTCAAAGACTAGAGAAGTGTAAAATGACATAAGGTGCAAGAGTCTCAAGATGTGGGCACAAGGGTGAGAACCCTCAACCGAATATGGGTTTAGCTACGATTATCCATGGAAGAGGACATCATAGCTAAGTACTTTAAAAAGTAAAGGTTTTGAAAGTAAAGACAAGGAAAGTAAAGTTGCAGTTTTGAAAGACAGGAAAGTAAAGGTTTCGAAAGTAAAAGACAGTAAAGGAAAGGGGTGAGTACTTCAAGAACCGACAAGAGTACTCAAGAACAGTGAAAAGTAAGACAAGCTTGAGTACTTCAAGAACCGACAAGAGTACTCAAGAACTACTAGAATACTCAAGAACCAACAGGAGTATTATAGATTTCA
Source organism: Rhodiola chrysanthemifolia (assembly GCA_033675395.1). Classification (NCBI taxonomy): domain Eukaryota; kingdom Viridiplantae; phylum Streptophyta; class Magnoliopsida; order Saxifragales; family Crassulaceae; genus Rhodiola; species Rhodiola chrysanthemifolia. The sequence goes on from CM066204.1 coordinate 41,124,203, forward strand.
AACCAAGCTTACAAAAGTGCCAAAATCTAGAGAGATAAGTGTTGTATGGATTGTGGGATGTTGGGATGTTTTTTTGGGATGAAGATTACAAAGGAGGGGAGGTTGTATTTATAGGCCAAGGAGAGGAGAAGATGTGGTTTAGGGGAGGGACACTTGTCACAAAGCCATGGAGAAGAGTGGAGGGCAAGATAGCCGCCCATGTGAGGAGGAGGAGGGTGGCTTGGCCTCCAAAAGCAGCCCATGTGAGGAGGAGGAGGGTGGCTTGGCCTCCAAAAGCAGCCCATGTGAGGAGGAGCATCCCCTTAGCCTTCTAGAACCTTGTGACTTTTTCACAAAAGCCATCGGTTTGACCGGAATCTGACCGGAGCTTTGGCCGGAGCTTCTTGGGTTTTGGAGAGTGTATTCTGAATGCAAATGTCATTCTAAGATGATCTCAAGAAGGAACCTAAGCCAAATTCTGCTTGGAACATGGTCGAAATCCCAAATCGGCTGAAATTGCCCTTGTTTAACTTTTGCTTATTAGTTCCGATATATTTCTACAGGGTATTTCAGAGCTTAGAGAGAAAACACGCTAAGGAGAGGAGTTTTACGCTAAAAAGGATCGCTCGCAATTTCTGGCCAGCCAAAGACCGAGAAACCCAGATCGCGCCCGCCGCCCAGCGCCCAGCGTCCAGCGCGCCTGCCGAGCTATTCGAGTCCAAATTCAAGTTGCCCGAGCAAACCATCTGATCTGACAATTCCGCCTCGACCAAAGTGTTTAAAATGGAAAATAAGGTGGAAGATGTCGGAAAACCAAGGAGAATGCTAGAGCAGATTAGCAGTTAGCTCAATTCCAAGGCAAAGGCCCGGCGCGCATAGGCACCCAAACCAAGTCGCTCGACCCGACGGATGCATCTGGAAAATCTGGCTCGACCACGATGTTTGGAATGCCCAACAACTCGGACAATCTCGCTTCCCAGACAAAACTCCCGAGCCGATTAGCAGTTGGCCCAAGTCCAAAGCAAAAGCCTCGCGCATAGGCACCAAGACCAAATTGCTCGACCAAACCATGGAATTTGGAAATTCTGGCTCGACCATTAGTCTTACAATCACTTGGGCATTCCAAATCAACTATCAAATGCACTCATGGACTTGGTGACCGGCCACCTTGCTTGGAGGTGGCCAAGGGAGGAGCTCCTCCCTCCATGGTGACCTGCAACCGGCGGCTCCTCCTCCCTTGACCGGCGGCTTTCCTCCTCCCCCATGTGGCGGCTCCTCCTTGCTCCTCCTCCTCCTCCATTGGATCAAAGACACTTGCCCCTCATCTCCACCACCCATTTCTCCTCCCTTAGCCTATAAATACAACCCATCCATCTCATTTGTAAATCATCCTCAAATCAAAATTTCACTTATCTCTCTAAGTTTTGTAAAGTTTGGCTTTGGAAATAAAGATTGCTCCCTTGGCGCTTCAACGGTAGTAAGTTTTTAATATTTATTTTCCGTCTTTAATTTCTAGTTCCTTAGTTATAATGTTTAGCGCGATAAATAGTAGCTAAACTAGTCGTCCGGTAGAAGGGGTGGACTTGTATTTTAAAATGTTTTAGACTATTAATTTAGTGTCTCGTCTTTGTATTCAAAACTTGTTCTATGTGCCATATATTAGATCAGAACGTCCATGGTTGAGTGGATGCTTGAAATGGCAAAGCTCTTCTGTGGAAGTTCGTAAACATACTCGGGTAAGTGGATGCTTGAAATGGCAAAGCTTATCTGAGGAGTTTGATCTCTCTCAAACACCATTTTGGGTAAATCGGAAAAGACAACCCAAAATGGATGCACACAGGCTAGTATACCTTGAAATGGGGTGCTAGTCTAAGTAGAACAAGGGCTTTACGTTTTTTTGCAAAAGATTAGACAGTGTTGCAAGTCGAGTGCTTGAAATGGCCTTGATTCACTTTCGAACACTTTTGCAAAAGACTAGACAGTGTGGCAAATCGAGCGCCGGAAAAGGCCTTGATACACGTTTGAATACTTAGAAGATTCACTAAAGGTCAATGATAAACAGGATATAATACAAGGCCCCTGAAACCGAACGCTTTCTTTTAATTGTAATAATTATCAGTTACTTTCCAGTACTAAAACCAATCAACCAACCAATCAATCACTTAGCTGGTAGCTTTAAAACCAACCAACCAACCTAAACACGCTCCCTCGCTGTACAAATTCCTTAAAGAACGACTATCCCCCTAATTCCTTTGGGTTCGACCCCTACTTACCACTTGCTACCCAGTAGTGTAGTCGCGAGTAGCGGACTATAAATTTTTTGCACATTTGCTCTGACGACGAGCACTTGTCAGTTCTCTCTAAATATTTCCAGTTTGGTTTTGATGAAGGATCTACGGTTGAATGGATTAAAATCTCACGACTGTCACACTTTGATTCAACAGCTCTTGCCTATTGCAATTAGAGGTATATTGCCTCCAAAAGTGAGAGCCGCTGTACAAAGACTTTGCGTGATTTTCAGCTCTTTATGGGCTAAGGTTGTTGATCCAAAAGAGCTTGATAGATTACAAGAGCAGGTAGTGGTTACATTATGCCAACTTGAGATGTTCTTCCCACCATCCTTTTTTGATATAATGGTGCATCTAATTGTCCATTTGGTGCGCGAGCTTCGAATTCTTGGACCAGTGCATATGAGATGGATGTACCCTTTTGAGAGGTACATGAAGATTATAAAGAGCTACGTGAGGAATAGACATCGTCCTGAAGGATGTATAGTAGAATGATACATAGCTGAAGAGGCGGTTGAATTTTACACTAACTTTTTGGGAAATACCTATGCAATTGGGATTCCAAGGCCACGTCATTTTGATCGATTTCAAGGGAAAGGAACAAGTGGATTGAAACAATTAGTTAAACCCGTAGATGAGTTAACAAAAGTCCATTTCTATGTATTTCAACATATACCTGAGATGACGCCTTTCATCGAGCATCACTTAAACATAGTAAAGAGTGCACACTGGGGGGAAAATGAGCAGTGGGTGCAAAGAGAACACCGTCGGTCATTTTGTAAATGGCTGAGAACTAATGAATCTTTAAGTAATCAAGCGAACTCGAAAGAAGAGTTTGATGATGACTTAGTGAAGTGGCTTATGGCCGGACCGAGACCAAGGGTATACATGTGGAGAAGTTTTGACATTAACGGATTTTGTTATAAATCCGTTAATGTCAAAAATATATAAGCTTAAATCACCGATTTATAATGTAAAGTTTAGTATTACGATTTAGAGGTCGGATCTGGTGCAAAGCCCAGATCTGGTACAAAATACAAAATCATCACCACCCTTCCTTTGCATAATCATGTGGTGTAGATTAATGAGAATAAAACAATTGATAAATGAATTTTGGGCGTGTATCACTCTTTGAAAGGGCATAATTGACCAAAAATATATTTTATATTCAAAATCAAATCGGTCAATATCCCTGAAATTAAGCACACGACTACGCAGAATTCGGAAATCTAGTTTTTCAAAACAATCAAACTTAATCGATCAAATTGAAGGAGTAAAACTTCGTCGAACTTAGTTGTTCACACTCTGGATCATCCTCGACATCAATGGAACTCAACCCAAAATGCAATCGACAGTTTTCGAACAGAATAATTTGAAAATGGTCATGACGAACTATATAATGGTTATGACGAACTATAAAATGTCATGACTAATTATACAATGATAATGCCGAATTCTGGACGAATTTTAGTTTACATACACTCTGGATCATCTTCGACATCAATGGAACTCAACCCAAAATGCAATCGACAGTTTTCGAACAGAATAATTCGAAAATGGTCATGACGAACTATATAATGGTTATGACGAACTATAAAAAGTCATGACTAATTGTACAATGATACTGCCGAATTTTGGACGAATTTAAGTTTACATTTGACAATTATAGCATAATTTGTCGAAGTGTACTACAATTCGTCAGAATTCTAGACGAATGATAGTCCAATTTTGACGAACTATGACATAATTCATCAAAATTGGACTACAATTCGTTAAGAATTCATCATCTCCTACCCTAACCCCTACATCATATGCATCGCTCCCGCACCAACCTCTCCTTCATCCAATTCGACATCTCCTCTGGCAGACGCGACGCCTCCTCCGGCACCTTCAATCACACATCCGCCCGCTGTGTCGCCTCCTCGACGCCTTCTCATGTCGTGTCGCCTCCCCTCGCCTTATCACCTCCTCCCCCGCCAACCTTGTCGCGTCCGCCTCCACATGCATCACCGCCGGCTCCCTTCGTATTTTTCAGATCTGGGCTTTGCACCAGATCCGACCTCCTCAGTGGTAAACTAACAATAATATGTTAATGGTATACCATATTTGTCCCTGTTCACATTAAAAATTAATTTTAAAACAGATTTATACTCAATTAATCCCGGTAATCCAAATAATAAAATGTTGGGTTGAGATGATTTTGTATTTTGTACAGTAATTTGGGCTTTGTACCGGATCCTTTCTCTTACGATTTAATTTTCATTGCAAACCAGTTGCTTATTCATATGTGATGTGATATTGTACGAGAACACAAATAGATTAATTCGTATGGTAGTCACATTCATTCAGATGAGGTGTAAGGTTCGAATATTGTTAAAAATTTAATATTTTTATATTACTTATAAAATCGGGTAACGCGATCCTCAACTCTTACCCGATCCTAAACTCATACCGGGTTGGGTTAAACCCGACATTAAAGTTGACCGGACCGGGTCGGGTTTCGCCCACCCCTATCCTCCATGACCTCCTCCAGTGTAGTGTCCACCCTTATTGAGCAAGGTCAACAGCACTGAGCTGATGACTTTGTGTTAATTTGTAATGCTGGACTCGATTGTATTGTAAAAGTAGAAACTAGAAAGGTCTGTGTGGTAATCAGTGCTATGTAACCATATAAACAGTTTTTAAAAATGAAACATTTTTCCTCACAAATATTTATTTTCGTTACTAATACAATTGGTCAATGGCATCTTTGATCGAGTCCAATTGATACGAGAACAAAGGTGCTGACTGGGGATGAATTAGGCCCAAGAGCTAGAAGGCCCAATGTGCGGTTGCCAGCACACGAGTATGAGCTGAACAAGATAGGAATGCAATGTGATTCCAATGAGAATGGAGATAAGGCAACGATCTGCATGCCTGTGCTGATGTAATAGATGGCGTAGTCATAATGAAATGCACTAAATGTACTAGTGTAATGGGCACTAAATAAAACAACTTAACAGCCAAACTCTTCCCTCTCCCTCTCCTTTCACCTTCTCTTCTCAACACAGTATGTCCCTTCCTCAGCCTCCTCAACCTCGCACCACCAATCGATCTACATGGTATGCTGATGACCATGCTCAATAACCCTCAATGGCATCTTGTGCAAAAATAACACAATATGATGCATGTCATTAATAGAAAAGTAATTAAGGACCCCAAAATCACATCCATTCATTGCAAAACTCACCAGTTTGATCTTCTGGGTGTCCACTGCTATGAGAAGTAATAATGTTTTTTTTTTTTTGATAACAGAAGTAATAATGTTTCAGGTTGTGCGAGTTTTGGCATTTTTTTTTTCTTTTTCTTTTTTAAGAAATATTATCATTATAATATCACACACATATATTTTCTCATTTCTCATATAAGATATTCAATGTGAATTTCGCTTGATGGTGAAAATATTATTCACGATTAAAACATATTTAAAATTTATTGCTGACTTTGAATTGTGTATTTTGGGATTGCCTGAAAAGTGGGAACTTTCAATGCATGGATGCATCATAATTATCTGAAAATGTTCGCTAGAGAATTGTTAAGTCTTTCTTTTATTTGATAAGTTGTTGTGTTGCTCTGCAAAAGAAAAGCTACAACATTAAGACACCAACAGGACAGACTCAACTTTTGATCTCAAAACACACACGATGATGTGAATTTTATTTATGTTGCTCAGTACTCTCTGGCTCCTAGGCTTCAGTAGCAAGCTTTATTCGATTCAACCCCATACTCGATCGCGACTTAGACCAAGATCATCTCGTATTCGCACTTCTCCCAATCCTGATTGCACATGTTAGGGATGTTCATCATTTTCTCCATCATCATCGGTTTGCACATCATTCTCTCTTGGGATGAATAAGATGAAGATGATCGGCACTCCTTCATCATCATCTCCTTCAGAGCATCGCACCTGCATTTGTTCGTCATTTGGGACATCATGCTGCAACACTTCTCTTCGTATTCAGAGCTTCCGAACCGGTTCATCTTATATCTTCCGGCAGCAGATTCCTGCATCCAGTCCATGCAGGGTTTCAAGTTCATCCCTCTCATCATTTCGCTACACGATCCTTGTTTAAATTTGGGACGGTTTTCTTCCTCAATCTCTGACACCGTGGTGCGGATGATGGTGGCATCCGCAACCAGGAGAAAGGCTAGGGAGGAAGCTAGGAGAAGAAAGCAAAGCTTGGAGGCCATTGTGAGTTTATGATCTTCTACTTAATTATATTGGTGCTGGTGTGAGGAAGCTGAACTGAGGGCGAGGGGGTTTTATAGGAGTTAATTGGCCATTGCATGGACAAAATGTGTTGAAAAAGTGAGATGGCTTTTGTAAGTTTGGCTTGTTATGGAGCTGGAAGCCTTGCATGTCTCAGCCTTTGCAAGTTGCAGGTTCAGATAATGGCATCATCTGTGATTGTAATTCGTCAATGTGTTGCAACAGAGAGCAGCGAGCAGCGGCTCATTGTCACCAAAATTCAAATCTTATTGGTTTTCGATGCATGCATTCTCTTATTTATCGGTTGAGGGTTAAGTGTATACATCTATAAACTCCACCCCTTCCCCTACCTTAGTGTTAGCTATAGCTAGTAGATAATTGATCTTTTCATTTTAAGAATTTCATATGCACATTTTTATGGTCAGATTAACATGAATGAATGAATGACGTTGATATGTGTCCTATTAGCAAAGTCAGACATGTTAGCTTTGATTTTTATTAATTTGAACATACCCTTTCAAGTGTACATATGAGGTTCTCAGATTCTTGAAATAACAAGAATTTCTCATTTGTGCGCTCATATATTTAATACAATAAAACTAAATATAATGAGTTTAAAACATGTAGTTCTAGTTTCAAAATGACATAGTTTTATAAAAAAAAGTGTTGAGTTCTGGTAAGAACTACTAGCTTTCGTCAGAACTTAGAACTTGTAATATCCGTTGATCTGATAATCTAAACGGTTTAGATTAATCAATATTAATTTGACATAAATAATATTTTAATCATTTCAATGGCTAATAAGGGGTATATTAGGAAATGATAATGTATATTTTAATCTTAGAATCCCACGAATATCAAGTCAAATATACGTTTCGCTATTCGAGCCCTAGATTTTCGAAAGACAAAATCACAAACTCTTCAACAATCCAATTCATGTTTGCTGTTGTAATTTTTAATTTTGAACATGTCGAAGGTGCCAAACATATTTTGGGGTATTTCTGGGTTTCGAATGTTTGTTCGTGAACATGCCTATATGTTGTTCGCGATTTAAAATCAGAAGCTTAGGTTGTGAGATAATATAAAAATCCGTGAATATAGTGACAATGTTCCTGGTTTAGAATTTTGCCATATATATTTTCTATGTTCGTGGGTTGTTCGTGATTATGCATATGTTGTTCGTTATTTGAACCAAAGAATCTACCATGCATTAGAAAATCGCATAAGGATAATTTTGGTGCGGTTGATGTTGCGAGGTGAATAATTTTATTTTAAAATTATGGGATTTAGTGGATATAAGATTGTGTGATTTGTTTTACAATTAACTAATATTCCCTCGAATCATATATATTGTAATTAAAAATTTATTGTATTTGCAAATTTAAGAACTGTATATGATTTAATCGGACGGATAAAAAAAGTTCTAAGTTCTGACAAAAACTGATGGTTCTGACCTGATCTTTTTACTTATAAAAAAGATAGAAATTAAAAACTACATATAATTGCATAAAAACTAAATATTATAAGATTTATTTACTGTGGGTTTTTACATCTCATACATATTAAGTATTAGACAGATACATATTTCACACATTGCATGAGAACTTCATCGGGCATGTGACTCTTGGAGCATAAGCCACTCTAGGCACCAACCCGGATTTGATACTTGAATTGCGTTCACTGGAGCAGATGCCATATGGAACCTCTGAACTTGAATTTTTCTTCTTCTGCATCTGGGTAGTACTTGGCCAGGTTCAAGATGCAGAAGAAGAACCTCAAGCAAGTACTCAATTATCAGCTTCTCTGGAACTCCTAAGTTGCAGCAGTTTTGCTACAGTTGGTCGAATTTTTCAGGTAGTCGTACATCGACTCTTTCGGTCTCTGCCTGATATCCTGTAGCTGCCTTGGCAGTTGGGTAGTACTTGGAAAGAAACTTCTTCTACATCTGGTCCCAAGTTCTGATGCTACCTGGGGGAAGAGACAAAAACCAAGTCTGAGCCATGTCAGTTAAAGAGTAGTGAAAAGATTTTAATTTAAAGTTCTCCACGGAGACTCCGTATGGTCGGAGAGTCTGGCAGATGCCATTAAGGCTCTGCAGATGCCTGGTGGCTGACTCTCCTTGCCGCCCTGAGATCTGCGGCAGATAGTGTACTACTGAGGTCTTCATCTCTCTCTCATCTAATTCTGGCCCCTTATAGATGCACCATGGCTGATTCTAAAAATCAGGAGCAGATAGCTCCTTCATCGTCGGCTCGTATGGCTTCGTCTGATCATCACCACCTTCGCCGTTCTCGTTGTTGTTATCACCAATCTCACTGCCTGCACGAGACATCACGACACAAGTAGCAACCACACAAAAGAAAAACTAAAACAAAAACAAAAAATAAAAAATAAACAACAAAAAATAAAAAATAAAAAATAAACAACAAAAAATAAAAAAAAATAACGAAAAGAAAAGGAAACAGCTTCACCGAAGCGCAGCTCCCCGGCAACGGCGCCAAAATTTGAAACGTCCAATTTAATATTTATAATCTCCTGCAACTACTAGCAAGCGGTAAGCAGGGTCGAACCCAAGAGAGCTGGTTTTGGAAGTTGTATCTGTGGACAAATAATGAAACATGGGGTTTTAAGCAGTTGTGTTTGCAAAAGAAAGAAACACGAATAAAGATTCCAATCAGAGAAGATATTTAGCTTAGGTTTTTTATTGTGACACGTTTATCATAGACATCTAAAGATCAAATTTCTTAGGTAAAAACTCTAAGTATCCCGACAAAGATGATACACCACAATCTAACCCGACAAAGGTGTTAGACTTCTAGTTCCTTCCTAAACACAATAATCCGACAAAGATATTGTTAAGCTGAGGTGTTACGATCTACCTTTACGACAAAGTTTCCCGTAGATATTAATGATAAGAATTGGTTGTCAAACTAAGCTTTACGACAAGGTTTCCACTTAATCCAACAATTCACTTCATGGGATGAAGAATAAGAACTAGTAAAACATGAAATTGCATTAAGAAAACAGTCTCAAAATGTAGTCACAATAAACGAAACCCTAAACTCAAATAAGAAATTAGCTACACATAGTCATTGAAAGAAAACAAAAAGTATTCATGACGAAAGTAGTAGAAAAATCTCTTCTCTCGTCGAAAGCTTCGCGTTCTCCTCCAGAGCCGTCTTCAAAATTTGAGTTGAATGTAGAATGATGGATACTTGAAACCCTTCTCCAAACCTTTTATTTATAGCAAACTAGGTTTCTAAATCTGTTTTTGGGCTGAATTGCCAAATCCTGGACTTGCTGACGTTATCAGTCGTGCCCAGTCACCACATTAGTGCCGCGCCCAGCGTTGACATTAGCAATAACGCTAATGTCTTCCTTGGGCGCGACCTGCACTATTTTCTATATGCGACTCCTGATTTGACCTTCTAAACGACCTCGGATGCTCTTTGTGTGAACTAGATAGTTGTGGAGAATCGAGTCAGCTACGCATCGACATGTAGCTCGTATTTTTCTGATCAGTGGTCAATTTCCAGCACTCTATCGAACCTCGAAAGATCTGATCTTCCACTGTGTTATTTTTGGCATGAAATGCCGTCTTTTATGTGCGTTTCCTCCTAAAGCTTCCGGAACACCTGAAATGAAAAACCATACTAAAAAGTAAATGTTTGCATATAAAAGTGTCAAAATAAATGGGATAAGTCAGTTCGATGAGTCGTATAAATACTACTCATCCAACCACCCTACACTTAAACTTGTTCGTCCCTAATAAGAACAAGTCATATAAGGAAAATAAATATAACACCACAATTTGTTCGACGTCCTGGATAAATGCTACATGAATATGAGTTGTTAGTCTAGATTCAGCTTTTCAATGCATAACTCAATCGTTACTCAAATCATCATGCTCAACATAGAATTAACTTGATACATGTGACCTGTCAGCTGAAATTCAAATCAATTCGGATGAATGGGAGATAGTTCTCTTTAGACCCATGATCTGCACTCGCTGTCCCGGACTCTAGCAATATGATTATACTTCATTTCTTTTTCTGGCATGTGATTCACCGAGTTTCAAGGTTTTTGAGCTTTTTATTTCTTCTTTTGTTGGACAGCTTTTGATGTAGTGACTTTCTTTGGCCTTTGGCTCTTGATGTATAAATGATGAACTTCACTTTCTTTGAATAAACTTCACAGCTTTTTTTTCCCTTTTTTCTTCTGAACGAGGTCCAATCATCGCCCACAAGCATATGGAAATACCTCCCCGCTCTTTCTCATCCTCGTCCTTTCTATTTCTACACTATTTTTGGTTAACTTACCATGAGTAGTGAGTAGTCTTCTTTACTCCGGGATCCTACGGATCTCGTGCATTGTACCTCAACTCTTCAGGTGATCAATTAAATGTTTTTCATTAATGCAATTCGAGTATTCAATTTCATTGTGCTTAATTTTATCGTTCTTGCAAGTTTTACATTGAATGGGATGCTTGCCTGCTAGAACGTATTTAGGTTATTTACCAAAAGATGAATGGGTCCTAGGTATTAACCAAATCGAATCAAATTGATATTAGGTCATGGTAGCTACATATTGGTAGTACATGAATTAATGATATGCTCTTTATAGTTGTCAAGTTATATGTTTTAGGGGTCAAATTGTAGTCAAAAAAACTTTATAAACATTGGTAAGCCAAGGGTCGATCCAAGGAACAGCGTGTATGCTTACTAGCGTATGATTCCGCTATTCCAAACAATGAGAGGTTTAGATGTAATGAAAATTGCAGAAATTAAATGCAGAGAAAAATATAATGGTTTGACTTGATCAAGGAAGAATCTCAGGATCAAACTTCACCCGTACCAACCCACAAATCATGCAACAATGTCATGTAAATTAATCATGCTATCGAGTAAAGAAACAAACTGAAATAATACTAGACAAGCCACCCATCAACGGATCATTGTCTAGATTAATCTCAATCGTTGAACGCCGCCCATCCACGGATTATCAACGATTTCGATTATTAAGCCTAGGGTTTTCCAGACAATAAAGTCAACTTACCTATTAATTCATGTACTATCAATGTACCCACCATGACCTAATATCAATTTCATTCAATCTGGTTAATACCTAGGACCCATTCATCTTTTCGTAATTAATCGAAATAAGTTATAGCATGCAAACATCTCATTCAATGTAAAACTTGCAAGAACGATAAAATTAAGCACAATGAAATTGAATACTCGAATTACATTAATGAAATTTTTTTAATTGATCACATGAAGAGTTGGGGTACAAGGCATGGGATCCGTAGGATCCCGGAAAAAAGATGACTACTCACTACCCATGGAAAGTTAACCAAAAATAGTGTAGAGATAGAAATCAAGGATGAAAAAACCGTATTGACGATGTAGCTCGTTGAATCATCAATCTCTTGCGATGTTCTGCTCTGTCTGCTTCTCCAAGTTAAGTCTCATGTTCTCCCAAATCAAGCTCCTTAAAATAGATCTCGAATTTCTTATTTAAATTTGGAAATTCCCGACGGGGCCGTGACACCCGTGACAATCCAATATGTCATGGTTGTCACGGTGCGAGCAAAAAGGCACTGGGCAATTAGTATGCCGTGACGCCCGTGACAATCCAATATGTCACGGCTATCACGGTAAGCTCGGAATCTCTCCGGGTTTTTGGGTAGCCGTGACACCCGTTACATCAATCTTGTCACGGTCGTCATGGAGCAACTCGATTTCCTCTCTGAAAAATAGATGTCGTGACACCCCTGACACCCATAGGATGTCACGGCCTGTTGCTGGTGTAGGGTCTTTTCCGGCTTTTTTGTCGATATTTCCGTTCTTTCAATACTTCGAGTCCAAGGAGCGATTATATTTCTTTTTGTCCTGAAACACTTAAGGAGGACATCAAATAGGGACAATTTGCGGGGAGAACAAGTGGTATCCTTCATTGTATGAAGCAAATAACTAGTCAAAATATGGACTGATCAGTACTCTAAACTCATCATAGTGAATTGCTATGTTTGGATCGTTGTGGAGGTGGAAGCCTTGCATGTTTAATTTATCTCTCAGCCTTTGCAAGTTGCAGGTTCAGATAATGGCAACATCTGTGATTGAAAGTACTTTGCAATGTGAGCAGGCAGCAGCGTCTCATGCATTGTCACCAAAATTCAAATCTTATTGGCACTACACCAGAATACATGCTACGGGACATGCTTTGAATTTTGTCGCCTTACTTTTATCGCATTCGACATTATATACGACAGACGAAATTAAGTTTGTCATGATAACAGTGTTATGTCACAAAATTCAAATCTTATTGGGTTTCGATGCATGCATTCTCTTATTTATCAGTCGAGGGTTAAGTGTGTATACATCTGTAAACTCCACCCTCCTGACCCTAGTGTTAGCTATAGCTATAGCTAGTAGATAATTGATCTTTTGATTTTAAGAATTTCATATGCACATTTTTATGGTCAGATTAACATGAATGAATGATGTTGATACATGCACTACTAGCAAAGTCAAACATGTTAGCTCAGATTTTCATTAATTTGAACATACATTTTCAAGTGTACGGATGAGGTACTCATATTCTTGAAATAACTAGAATTTCTCATTTGTGCGCTCATATACTCATATATTTAATACAATAAAGCTAAATATAAGGATTTTAAAACATGTAGTTCTAGTTTCAAAATGATAGTCTTATAAAAAGGGTCGAGTTCTGATCAGAAATACTAGCTTTCGTCAGAACTTAGAACTTGTAAAATTCGTTGATCTGATAATCTAAATGGTTTAGATTAATCAATATTTAATTTGACATAAATATTATTTTAATCGTTTTAATGGCTAATAAGGGTGTATTAGGAAATAAGAATGTATATTTTAATTTTAGAATCCCATAAATATCAAGTCAAATATACGTTTTGCTATTTCGAGCCCCAGATTTTCGAAAGACAAAATCACTAACTCTTCAACAATCCAATTCATGTGTGCTGTTGTATTTTTTAATTTTGAATATGTCGAAGGTGCCATACATATTTTGGGGTGTTTCTGGGTTCGGAATGGTTGTTCGTGAATATGCCTATGTTGTTAGTGATTTTAAATCAACTGCTCAGGTTGTGAGATAATATGAAAATCCATGAATATAGTGATAATGTTCGTGGTTTAGAATTTCGCCATATATATTTTCTGTGTTCGTAGTTTGTTCGTGATTATGCATATATGTTGTTCGTATATTTGAACCAGAGACTCTGCCATGTATTAGAAAATCACTTAAGGAAAATTTTGGTGCGGTTGATGTTGCGAGGTGAATAGTTTTATTCTAAAATTATTGGATTTAGTGGATATAAGGTCGTGTATTTGTTTTACAATTGACTAATATGCCCTCGAATCATATATATTGTAATTAAAATATATTGTATTTGCTAATTTAAGAACCGTAGATGATTTAATCGGACGGATAAAAAAAGTTCTAAGTTCTGACGAAAACTGATGGTTCTGACCTGATCGTTTTTACTTATAAAAAAATAGAAATGAAAAACTTCATATAATTGCATAAAAAACTACGTATTATAAGTTTTTTTATTGTGGGTTTTTATATCTCATACAAATACATCTTTCACACATTGCATGAGAACTTCGTCGGGTACATGTGAATATCTAGACTCTTGGAGCACAAGCCACTCTAGGCACCAACCCGGATTTGATACTTAAATTGCGTTCACTAGAACATATGCCATATGGCACCTCTTAGTTGAACACACAAGCGTTAACTTGAAACTCGTCACCTCCACGCGTCCATGGAAGGAAGAGCAAAGCAGCACCAGCAACACGTCCATTAGGGATGAACAATATCTCTGCGAGGGAGGAACAACACGTCCACGCCGAGGCGGGGACGGACAACACCTCCGCACTTAGGCTAATACATCTTGAAATGGAGTATTAGTCTAGCTAGAACTAGAAATCTATATCTTGAAATGGAATAGATTGTGGTGTAAGTGCTTGAAATGGCCTTACTTCGGGATTATGTCTTGAAATGGAGTAATCCACACTCATGAACACAAAGTAAGATCATTAGATATCCATGATGAATGTGTGACAATGGATCCCTAGACCGAATACTCACTTGCTCACAGTCGCTCATTTACTTTATGCACTAGTATTAACTTGTTCCAAAACCCCCCCAAGCCATTTACTTTCTTTTCTGTTTTGTTTAAAAACAACAAGTAACCATTTCAACTCCCTTGGGTTCGACCCCTACTTGCTGCTTGCTATCTTTTTAGTAAAGCCTAAGGTAGTGGAGATTATAAATTTAGATTTGATTTGGCATACGACGACGTGCCTGTCAATGATCAAGGAACTTCTCATCAACAAGGGCAAGCTTCTTTCAATGCTCAAGATAATCCTATGATGGCTATGATGGCACAAATGCTTGAAAGCCAAAAAGAGACCAACAAGAAGATGGAGGAATTAGTAGCCGAAAATAAGAGGCTTGCCAAAGAAAACGCCCATATGAAGCAAATTGGGAAACTCCCTTCTCAACCGGATGTGAATTCCCTAGAACATGTCGATGCCATCACATTGAAAAGTGGAAAGGTTTTGCCTACCCCTCAAGGAAAATCGAATCTTAATGACAAGGAAATGGAAGAAGGAGTTGCCAACGAAAACTCTAAAGTTGAACTTCAAACTCCCACGGAAGAAGAGAAAAAGGAGGAAGAACCGGTTTTGACAAGGCATTATGTGCCAAAGATACCTTTTCCTCAAAGGCTCAACAAAAGCAAGTTAGATGCTCATTTCCAAAGATTTGTGGAGATGTTGAAGAAGTTGTATGTCACTCTCCCCTTCCATGAGGTAATCACCCAAAACCTTACTTATGCAAAGTTCTTAAAAGATATTGTGTCCAATCGTAGAGTTATTGAAGAATCTAGCATGTTAGCCTTGAATGTTGAGTGTAGTGCTATTGTTCAAAGTCGAATGCCTAAAAAAAATGCAAGATAATGGGTCATTTTCTATTCCTATCTCTTTAGGAAAGATTGAAATCGATAGAGCATTGTGTGACTTGGGAGCTAGCATTTCTTTAATTCCCTATTCTTTGTTTGAGCAAATTGATGTGGGTGAACTCCATCCTACTACTATTTCATTGAAACTAGCCGATAAAAGTTCTAGAATCCCTAGGGGAATTCTTAGGGATGTGCCTATTAAAGTTGGTAAATTCTTTATTCCCGTAGACTTCTATGTGCTAGAAATGGATGTTGAGCAAGAAATGCCCGTTATTCTTGGTAGACCTTTTCTTAACACCGTTGAGGCGGTCATTAGATGTGGAGAAGGGTCTATTGAATTGAAGATAGGGGATGAAAAGTTGAAATTTTTTCTGAAAAATGCCATGAAAGCTCCCACTTCATCTTTTGAATGCAATTTGCTTGATATATCTTGTGAAAATCTTGAGCTAACATCTTTTGAAAGCGAAGTCATGGAGTTTGATGATTCTAGTATGCTTTTTACCTCACTAATGGATATAGAAGATGAGGAAATGTGTGACTTGACTTTAGCCGAAGAAGATCAATTATTGGATGCTCATGAAAGTGAAGGAGACCAAATGCCGAGAGGTAAGGAATTCGAAGGAGAGTTAAAACCTCTACCTTCGAATCTCAGGTATGAATTTCTAGGGTCTAATTCTACGCATCCGGTTATAGTTGGTGCAACCTTGAATGAGCATGAAACGTCCAAACTTTTGCATGTCTTGAAAAATAGTAGAAAAGCTTTGGGGTACTCTATTGATGATCTTAAGGGAATTAGCCCTTCATTATGCATGCATAGGATAAATGTTGACGAAAATGCAAAACCTTCTAGGGAGTTTCTAAGGAGATTGAACCCTAACCTTAGCGAAGTCATCTTTAAAGAAATTACTAAGCTAAGAGATGCGGGAATCATTTATTCGGTCCCGGATTCGGAATGGGTAAGCCCCATCCATGTCGTCCCCAAAAAGGGAGGACTTACGGTTGTGCAAAACGATAAGGGAGAGTTAGTCCCTACAAGAACCGTAAATGGATGGAGGATATGCATCGATTATAGAAAATTGAACAAAGCAACTAAGAAAGATCATTTCCCATTCCTTTTATTGATCAAATGCTTGAGAGACTTGCCGGACATGAATATTTTTGTTTCCTAGATGGTTATAGCGGATTTCATCAAATTCCCATTTTGCCGAACGACCAAGGAAAAACTACATTTATATGTCCATATGGAACTTTTGCATTTAGACGCATGCCCTTTGGGCTATGCAATGCACCGGGAACTTTCCAAAGATGCATGATGTCTATCTTTAGTGATTACATTGAGAAATGCATGGAAGTTTTCATGGATGATTTCTCTATCCATGGAACTTCATTTGATGATTGTCTAACTAACCTTTCTCATGTTCTTGCTAGGTGCATTGAAACAAATTTGGTGCTAAATTGGGAGAAATGCCATTTCATGGTTCAAGAAGGGATCGTGCTAGGACATTTGGTGTCTAAAAGGGGGGTCGAAGTTGATAAAGCAAAAGTTCAAGTCATTGAGCAACTACCACCACCACTAAATCAAAAAGGAGTTAGAAGTTTTCTAGGGCATGCCGGTTTTTACCGGAGATTTATTAAAGACTTCTCCAAAATTGCCAAGCCATTAACTCACCTCCTATGCAATGATGTGGAATTCAACTTTGATGAAGGGTGCTTAGAAGCATTTGAAAAGCTCAAGAAGGCTCTTGTATCGGCACCCATAGTGCAACTACCGAATTGGGATCTTCCAATCGAGCTTATGTGCGATGCAAGCGACTTTGCTATTGGAGCCGTCTTGGGACAAAGAGTGGATAAGAGACTCCATGTAGTCTACTATGTGAGCAAGGTGCTTGATAATGCTCAATTGAACTACACTACCACCGAGAAAGAGTTGCTAGCCGTGGTTTATGCCTTTGAAAAATTCCGACCATACCTTGTTGGGTCCAAGACAATTGTCTACACGGATCACGCCGCTATTAAATATTTGATGGCAAAGAAAGATGCAAAGCCGAGACTCATTCGTTGGATTCTTCTTTTGCAAGAGTTCGATATTGACATCAAGGATAAGAAAGGGGTCGAAAATGTAGTGGCGGATCATCTTTCGAGGCTTGAGCTTGAGCTTAATGATTCAAATGGGCTCTCAACGCCTATCGAAGACTCTTTTATCGAGGAATACTTGTTGAGTGTCCAAGATGATGCCCCGTGGTACGCGGATTACGTGAACTACTTGACTTGCCAAATTCTTCCAAATAACCTTGATCATAATCAAAAGAGGAAGTTCTTGCACGATGTTTCGAGGTATTTCTGGGATTACCCGTTCTTGTACAAGCTATGCCCAGATGGGATTTACAGAAAATGTGTGCCCGGAGAAGATATTAAAGGAATTATAGCTTGTGGTCATTCTTCTTCTTATGGTGGTCATGGTTCTACTTCAAAGACCACGGCTAAGATTCTTCAATCGGGATTTTATTGGCCTAGCATGTTCAAGGATACGTATGAATTCGGTAAGTCTTGTAACGAGTGTCAAAGAACGAGCAATATTGCTAGAAGGGACGAAATGCCTCAGAAAGGCATCTTAGAGGTTGAAATATTCGATGTATGGGGCGTAGATTTCGTGGGACCTCTACCATCTTCGCAAGGGAATAGCTTTATTCTAGTAGCGGTAGATTACGTTTCTAAATGGGTTGAGGCCATAGCTTCCCCATCTTGTGATGCTAAAGTGGTAATTAAGATGTTTAAGAAGATCATCTTCCCAAGATTCGGGGTTCCAAGGGCGGTGATAAGTGACAATGACTCTCACTTCAAGGAGAGAAGATTCGAGTCCCTGCTTAAGAAGTACGGGATATTCCATCGGTGTTCCACTCCATATCATCCTCAAGCAAATGGACAAGTCGAGGTATCAAACCGCGAAATAAAGAGTATCTTGACAAAAACAGTGGGAAAGTCAAGGAAAGATTGGGCGTTGAAGATTGATGACGCCTTGTGGGCATATAGAACCGCCTTCAAAACACCAATCGGCATGTCTCCATACCGGTTAGTTTATAGAAAATCTTGTCATCTTCCGGTAGAGCTTGAATACAAAGCCATGTGGGCTATCAAGGAACTAAATTTCGATATGAAAGCTTCGGGAGAGAATAGACTCCTTCAACTGAATGAGTTAGACGATATCAGGTTGGACTCCTACGAAAGTTTAAAGATTTATAAGGAGAGAACACGAAGATGGCACGACAAGCTTATTCTGAAGAAAGAGTTCTCGGTAGGAGATAAAGTCTTGCTATTCAACTCCAAGTACAAGTTGTTTCCCGAGAAGTTCAAATCTAGGTGGTTTGGACCGTATAGAATTCATAAAGTTTTCGATGATGGCCACCTAGAGCTAGTTGACAACCAAGGGAATGTGTTCAAAGCGAATGGGCAGAGGGTTAAAGTCTATCATGCTGCTGATGGAGATCAAAACGCGTTGGAAGCACCCTCGTGAATGCTATTTGAAATACCGCTAGAGGAGGGATCCTAGCATAGGACTCCTCAAGTGTGCTTCTTAAGAAAAGATTCGGCTCGGTCTTTGCCAAGATGTTAAACTAGGCCCTAACGCGAGGTACCCCGGTTTGTGAGTTGTCTATTTATGCACAATTACTTCCGTATATGTGTGGCATGCAAGTTTCAAACCTTTGAATGAGAACATGGTGCTAGCATGGTCTAAAATGCATGATTAGGTGTGCTTGGTGTGGAATTATGCCTACATGAACTATCTAGGTGATAGCGATGTCTTAAGTGTGGAGTGTACGATCCTAGCTTGCGTTTTGTTGAAAATCATATATATGCTAGTGATTTTCTTGGGAGAGCATGCCTCGAATTTGCATTGAAATTTTTTGAGTATTGAATGGTTTTCATCCGTGAGGCGTAGTAAAAATTCTAAGTGTGGAGTTGGGTGTTCGAACAAGGAGTAAAAATCGTTAAAACTGATATCCATGCTCCAGTCGGTCGACTGGCGGGAGGCCAGAAGCCCAGTCGACCGACTGTGCAAATGCTTCAGAAGGAATGGAAATCCAACCCGTCTCAGTCGGTCGACTGGGATCTCAGTCGACCGACTCGAGGATGATCTCAGATGCAGCAAAATCCTCATTTACACAGTCGACCGACTGGAGATGCGAGTCGACCGATTGGGCGAAACTTATCCAAATACCCATCTTTCCTTTTCCTCCTCACTTTACCCGACTTTCTCACTTCAATCGATCGACTCCCGCACTCCCTCACCCAAGCTCCGACCATACCAAACTTCACCCATCCTCGGACCATCACCAGCTCGCCTCGCCTCGCCATCCAGCCAGCCCAGCCAAATCACCGCACCAATCGCTCACCTTCCGCATCTCCGACTCGATCGGAAAACGCAAATCCCATCCGATCTCCTCATTCTAGCTTCATCAGCCCTCGTCCGACCGCTCAATCCACTCCCTAGCCCCCGCCTACGAAACCCGACCGCCGATTTGAGCCTCCAAGCCCGATTTCAGAAACTCTAAGTTTCGACCTTGATTCGCCAGTCCAGTCGACCAACTGAGATTTCTGTTTGTGTTCAGTCGACCGACTCGATTGAGGTTCAGTGGGTATTTGCTTGCTTCAAACTTCAGATTCTTATCTCCATTTTAATCATGCCTCGTGTCGGTGCCTCGTCCAGTTCCAAATCCAAAGGCAAGGAAGTTGCTCATGAGCCCTCAATTGATGATCAAATTGATGAGTTCCGTGAATCCGAGGCTGATGATTTGCCTCTCGTTCCTCGCAAAAGGAAGCAGTTGAGAGCCTCGTTGAGGGATGATAGCGATGAGGAATTGGACGCTCCTCCGGTTTCCCCCACACGTCCCCCGAAGAAGAAAAAGCCAGCAAAGAAGAAGAGGGCTCCAGTGCCACCTACCCCTAGAGCTCCA
Organism: Rhodiola chrysanthemifolia; assembly: GCA_033675395.1. Lineage (NCBI taxonomy): Eukaryota > Viridiplantae > Streptophyta > Magnoliopsida > Saxifragales > Crassulaceae > Rhodiola > Rhodiola chrysanthemifolia. The sequence goes on from CM066204.1 coordinate 41,144,681, forward strand.
TCACCTCTGGTGCTGAGAGTACCCTCTCCTCCAGCTTTTGCGCCGTCCTCCAGTGCCATCGTCCCGGTATTGCCGAATGAGGAGCCATTGGAGGGACCCTTGCCCTTGCCGACCCCATATCCCTTTTCGGTGCCTCTAGAGTTTAGAGAGGAGACTCACCGGACCCATCATGCCACCATCACGAAGAAGAGGAAGACGGCCATTCCCACTCTCTATCCCGACATGGGGCTCCTTCGAGGCATTGATAGTGCGGTCACGGATGAGGTACACTCGCGCCTTACACATAGTGGCTTGCATTTCTTGTTTAATGATGACCCGGGATCCTACCAAAGGGTAGTAGAGGAGTTTCTTTGCTCCTTTGAGAGGGTTGAGGAGGAGGAGGGAGAAGCTAGTGAATTTGCTTGGAAATTTGCTTTGGGAGGAAGAGATTTTAAAATTAAGGAGACTGTGATACGAGAATGGCTTGGATTCCCCCCTCCTGGTGCTATAGCCCGGAAGTTCACTGAGCATGAGCAGTGCAGATTTTGGAAGAAGATTTCGGGGCGGAATGAGTGGTTTGTCTCATCCTACAACTCTTCGGCGATAACCGACCCGGTTTGGAAGGTAATCCACCATCTTATAGCCATTGGGATAAACACTCGGACGGCGAAGGCTAGATCATTTACCCTCCCGGATATGGATCTCATGTTAGGAGTGGGAGTGACTTTGGTCTACAGTATTATCCATGGTCAGAGGTTCTAGTGGTCCAGTAGCTCCTCCAGTTGCCCCAGAGTTTTCTGCCCCTCGTGGCGCCTCCCCCTTGCCTACCACGCCAGCTTCTAGAGTAGGGGAGGCAGGCACACCACTCCCTGAGGGCACGATAGTTCGAGAGGGTTCCATTAGAAAGGAGGGCTCGTGATACACTGGCGCCACGATAGAGCAAGACAGCTCGGTTAGAGAGGAGGGAGTTGGAGATTCTGCTAGAGATATCACTCGAGGAGGCGATGAGGCTACATCTTGAGCTTGTATTGCGTTCTGATCTCCCTTTTGTCTATCATTTGATGTCTTCTTGCTTAGATCATGTACTTGGATGGAAAGTCGCCTTTTGGCGCAATTTTGAATGATGTATGCCATTTCGTGTGATATACTCTTGACTTGTCTTTTGTTGTATGCTACATTTTCTATGATATTGACGGTGTTTACCATCTATGTTGTTCAATCTACAGGATATACATTTCCATATTCTCATCATGTCCATGTTCACCTTCTTTATCTACACTTGCAACCAAAAGGTTATTTCTCACTCCAAAGAGTTATGTCACAGGCTCTACAAACGAGGGGAGTTCCTATGCGCCTTTGCCTTTATTTTATCATCCTTTGCGCTTAGGGACTAAGCTTGAATTAAGTGTGGAGTGGATTGATGCGCATAGTTCACGTGTTTGCATGCCATGCATATCATTTTCAAATGGACACTTGCGTCTTTTGCACATTATCCCCACGTGAGAGTGTTTTTAACCACATAGGCTTGTGACAATCGATTCTAAATTCCTATAAATCACATTTAGCCTATTTGTCACATTTATTGGATCTTGAACTTAGAACCAACCTAGTCCATTGAATGTGTATTCTTGAGAACCAATATCATTGCTACCTTTCGTCTATCCAATTCTCTAAGTATTTTCGTTGAAATACCTTAGATCAAGTTATAGCAAGCACCTTTTAAAATCTTCGCGAAAAACTTAGACTCTTTGAATGCTCCTTGGTGACTTGAGTTCTCTAACACGGTGCCTCGCTTATGTTTGATTCCCGCACATTCCATACACCTTTTGAACATATTGTCAAGTTTTAAGTGTGGAGTCAAAAGAGGGCGAAAAATAGGCCCCAACAAAAAAGTTTTTGTGGTCAAAGAGGGCAAAGCCCCGACTAAAAACTCTCTCAAAGCGCTAGAGAAGTTTTGCTTCAAAAATGATACAAATGCCGGGGGTTAGGAAGAAAAGTTCCCCCTCGAAAGCATTTGTAAGCCAAAGGCCATTTCAAAAAGAAAATAGGAAGCACTTAAAACTTGACTCTATGTTTTCCTCCATTCTTCATTTGTGCGGGATTCATCATTTGCATTGTGTGCTTGTTAGAATGACTTTTGGACGATCCATGTGCTTGCACGGGAGTTATCATTTGGTCTTTGCTTGTTTATTAAGAACTCTGGTGTCGAACTCCTCTTCCCTTATGGATTATGGCTTAAGCACCTAGAACTTGGGAATGAGTTTTGTGTCGTAAACCCATGGACTAGCCCTAGCTAGCATAGGTGAACGGTTGACACTCCTTGTGCAAACTAAGAACTCTACCTCTATTGTATTGCCTTGAAAATGAGTAGATCTTTGGATAAGACTTTTGATAGCCCTAGTATTGATGATCTTGAATGCACAACCTCATGGGTACTCAAATGGTTTGAAAGTTCTTTTGATGATAATGTGGCGGTAGTCCTAGTTTGGGGTGAGGAATTTGTTTTGAGAAATCCTAGCCTTGGTTGAACACTCTTAAATTCATTCTCATGGGATATGTGCATATGGGATTTGTGAGTATTCCCTTTTCTGAAAACTCTCACGAGACTGTAACTCGTCCACTAGGGTAGCCTAGGGGTTTAAAGGCTTAATGCATACGCTAAATGCATTCGTAACGCCTACGAAAAGGAGCTAGTTAGGTTGTATATACTTGCATTTACTTTTCAATAACATGTTTAGCAATAATGATCGAGACCTTGTAAAAGCTAGTGAGGCAAATAGAGGAAAAACATAGCACCACTAGCATTTCGCCATTTGCGTGCCCTTGACATATTTGCATACTTTGTTCGGGACGAACAAAGCTTAAGTGTGGAGTGTTGATGAGTCGAGTTTTCGACTTATTAATACCCGTTTCTCACTATAGCTTTAGTTCGTTTCCGGCGATAATTCGATGTCATTTGATCCCTTTCCGTACGTTTCAGGTACAAATCAAGATATCTCAGTGCCAAAGCCGAAATACGAAAACTCGGGGAAAAATCGAGGACTTGAGCAAAATATGGGCAAATCGAGGATCCCATGGGTGGCTCAGGTCGAATTTTGCCGCGGCTCCTGCGTTGATTCTAGCTTTGACTCTTCCTGAGTTCTTGTGAGATGATGTGCTCGGGTCAGGACTCCTTTGTTTCGGTGGTTTTTCCTTCCTTTGTCTCTGAGAAGGTAAGGGATTTTTGACCATAGCTGCTGGTCTTGCTACCCTTACAGTTTCTCTTGGCAGGTCAGAAATTTGTGTACTCACATCCGAGATAGGCACGATGTCTGGCGGTTTGGCTAGGTCATTGTTTTGCGGAGTTAAGTCAACCTCGCTGTGATAGTGTTTGACTCGCTGCCCATTCACTGTGAATCTGCTTCCATTGTCCGGGCTTTCCAGCTCCACTGCCCCATGATTGAACACTTTAGTTATTGTGAAGGGGCCGGTCCATCTAGATTTAAGTTTCCCGGGCATTAACTTCAGTCGTGAGGAGTACACCAGCACTTGTTGTCCTTTCTCAAATGAGCGGCGGAGGATGAATTTGTCATGGTACAGTTTTGTCCTGGCTTTGTAGTCTGACAGCCCTTCATAGGCTTCGAGCCGTAACTCCTCTAGCTCGCATAACTGAAGTTTTCGATCCAATCCGGCAGTTTTCAAGTCCGGGTTGCATTTCTTGAGTGCCCAGTAAGCTTTATGTTTTAACTCCACGTGGAGATGGCATGCCTTCCCATAAACAAGCCGTAAGGGGGAGGTTCCAATTGGTGTTTTGTATGCAGTCCGATAAGCCCAAAGAGCTTCATCTAGCCTCTGACTCCAATCTTTCCTACCTGGCTTCACCATTTTTTCTAGAATACCTTTGATTTCACGGTTGGAGAGCTCTGCTTGACCATTGGTTTGGGGATGATATGCCGTGGACGTTCGGTGGCGGACATGGTAGCGCTTTAAGGTGGCAGCCATCATGCGGTTGCAGAAATGAGTTCCTTGGTCGCTGATTATGGCCTTGGGTACCCCGAATCTACAAAAAAGGTTAGTGTGCAAAAAATCTATGACAGTCTTTGCATCGTCGCACCTTGTGGCCTTAGCTTCTACCCATTTTGAAACATAATCTACAGCAACTAAAATGTAAGTATAACCGCATGAAACTGGGAATGGTCCCATAAAATCAATACCCCAAATGTCGAAAACATCGTTGACTAATATGGGTATTTGAGGCATCTCATTTCTAGCTGACACATTTCCTACTCTTTGACACCTATCGCACTTTTTACACTTCTCATAGGCATCTCTAAATATACTCGGCCAAAAGAAGCCGCTATCTAGGATTTTCCTAGCGGTTCTCCTAGGCCCGAAGTGTCCTCCACATGCAAACTCATGGCAAAAGCTAATAACAGAAGCTATTTCATTATCGGGGATGCATCTCCTAAGTATTTGATCTGCTCCTATTTTCCACAAATAAGGATCATCCCATAAGTAATGTCTAGCATCATGCCTAAGTTTCATGCATTGTGCTTTAGTAAAAGAAGGAGGAAATGTACCTCCTACAAGGTAGTTGACGATCGAGGCATACCACGGTACCTTGGTTGAGACTGCATAGAGGTGCTCGTCTGGAAATGACTCGGTTATGTGCCCCTCTTCTTCCTTTCGGACAATCCTACTTAGATGGTCGGCCACAGTACTCTCAATCCCCTTTTTGTCCCTTATCTCCACATCGAACTCTTGCAGTAGTAAGATCCACTGTATGAGCCTTGGCTTGGCTTCCTTCTTCTACATTAAGTACCGGATGACAGCATGGTCCGAGAAGACAATTACTTTTTCTCCGAGCAAGTAGGCTCGGAACTTCTCTAGGGCGAACACCACGGCTAGGAGCTCTTTTTCGGTGGTGGAGTAGTTTCGTTGGGCTGAATCTAGGGTCTTTGAAGCGTAGTAGATGACTACCGATTTTTTGTTAATTCTTTGGCCGAGCACTGACCCTACGGCATAATCGCTCGCGTCGCACATGATTTCGAATGGTCGTTCCCAATCTGGTGTTTGAATGATGGGTGTGCTAGTGAGGGCTTTCTTCAGTTTATCAAAGGCCTCCTTGCATGCATTAGTAAATTCAAAAGGGACTTCTTTTTGGAGAAGAGTGGTTAGAGGCAGCGCCGTTTTGGAGAAGTCTTTGATGAATCGTCGGTAGAATCCTGCATGGCCAAGGAATGATTGGATGTCTCGGACCGTGGATGGATATGGTAGAGTCATGATCAGGTCGATTTTTGCTTTGTCCACTTCCATGCCTTCTTGTGAGACGATATGTCCCAAGACTATTCCGTGTGTTACCATGAAGTGGCACTTCTCATAATTGAGCACTAAGTTCATGGACACACATCGTGCCAAAACCGTGCTCAAATTGTTTAAGCATGCGTCAAATGTGTCTCCATAGATGGTGAAGTCGTCCATGAAGACTTCAATGAATTCTCCGATCATATCTGAAAAAATGCTGGTCACTACCCTTTGAAAAGTTCCCGGGGCATTGCATAGGCCGAACGACATTCTTCTGAAGGCGAATGTGCCGAATGGGCAGGTGAAGGTAGTTTTCTCTTGGTCTTCAGGCGCTATGGGGATCTGGTTGTAGCCTGAGAACCCGTCCAGGAAGCAAAAGTATGGCTTGCCCGCCAGTCGGTCTAGCATTTGATCGATGAACGGCAGAGGGAAATGGTCTTTTCTAGTGACGGCGTTCAATTTTCTGTAGTCGATGCACATTCTCCAGCCGTTCTTGACCCTTGTTGTCACGATTTTTCCTTCGGCATCTTCTTGAACTGTGATCCCACTTTTCTTTGGTACCACGTGAACAGGACTCACCCACTGGCTATCCGAGATGGGATAGATAACGTCCGCATCCAGTAGTTTCTGTATTTCCTTTTGGACGATCTCCATCATGATTGGGTTGAGTCGTCGTTGAGGCTCTCTTGATGGCTTTGCTCCATCCTCAAGTAGAATACGGTGCATGCATACAGCTGGACTAACTCCTCTCAAGTCGGCTAGAGTCCATCCAATAGCCAACTTGTGTTGTCTTAGCACTTTTATCAAACTATGTTCCTGGCCTGCTTCCAGGCCACTCTTGATGATTACCGGGAGTGTGTTATTATCTCCTAGGAATGCGTACTTCAGATGTCCGGGCAGGGGTTTCAATTCTATTTTGGGAGCTTGCATCACTGAGGGCAGAAAGGTATTGGATTGGAATAATTTTACCTCGTTGACTTCATATCCTGGTGTGAGAGGTTCCAAGATTGTTAAGTGGGCTAGCGTTTCATGCAAGTTTTCGATCAATTCATATGAGCCTTCGGCTCCATTGAGTATGGCTTCTAAGGGATCTGCTCTTGGTTCTGGTTGAACTTCTTGGACCAGGTCGTCCATAGTGTCGAGAGCGTGCACTTCCTCGAATTCCATGGGATGCTTCATTGCTCTGAATATATCGAAGCTGAAGACCTCTCCTTCTACTTCCATTGAGAGCATCCCACTTCCGCAGTCTATTTTCATTTTTGATGTTTTGAGAAATGGACGGCCGAGAAGGATAGGTGCATGGTCTATTGGTCCGCCATTCTCCATTTTTAAGACGTAGAAGTCCGCTGGAAACACCAATTCTCCTACTTGTACCAGGACGTCTTCTATTTTGCCCTCAGGTTGTTTGCAAGATCGGTCTGCTAGCTGGATAGTGAGACCGGTGGGTTCGAGTGGTCCAATCTTAAGGCATGAGTAGATAGAGAAGGGAAGCACGTTGATTGATGCTCCAAGGTCCAGCATGCAGTTCTCGATACGGATGTTGCCAATTGTGCATGGAATGGTATAGGTTCCCGGATCTCCGCATTTGGGGGGCACCTTTCGTTGTATGACAGCCGACACGTTCCTACTCATCAGCTCTTGATCATATCTAGTACTCCTCCTCCGGTTGGTGCAAAGTTCTTTTAAAAACTTAGCGTATCGAGGGATTTGCTTGATGGCTTCCAAGAGGGGGATGTTGATTTCGACCTTGCTGAACAATTCAAACACGTCTTCATCCATGACATGTTGTTTTTGCACGCAAGCAGGTACTGGAAATGGAAGTGCTGTGCTAATTTTGGGGGTCTCGGTTCTGGGCACTGGGCGCTCCTCGTGCTCCTCTAACGCAGAAACCGGGCCGGGTCTGTGTTCTTCGGGCGCGTCCCCTTCTTTTACGGCTGCGTCCTGCTCTTCCTCGGCTGCGTCTTGCTCAAGAGTTTCGAGAGTCTCGGGCCTTTTGTCCTCCTCTTGCTCCATAGGTTTGGCGACAAGCTTTCTCCCACTCCTAAGGGTCACAACATTAACATTTCCCTTCGGATTTTGAATGGTTTGTGAAGGTAGTCGGCCAGGCTCATTAGTACGTGCGGATATTGAAGTGGCGAGCTGGGACATTTGTTTGGTCAAATCTGAAATTGCCCCGTCAGTTTTTGCCTGGAATTGGTTAAACGAATTACCCAATTGATTTACGCTTCCTGCGAGTTCCTTCATTGTGTCTTCAAGCGACTTGTTTGGTCCTTGGTGATTGCTCGAGTTGGCTTGGTACTGATTTTGTCCCTTCTGTTGATATTGGCCTGCTGATGGAGCGTTCTGGTTGTACTGCCGGTGGGGAGGTTGGTAGAATGACTGGGCTAATTGCGGTGCGGCTTGTTGTGTCTCCCTCGGAGGATGGTTGTCGTTTCGCCAGCTTGAATTGGTCGCTTGATTATACTGTCGGCTTGGTCCGGCTCTATCGTTGCTGTTGTTGTTGTTGTTGTATCCTCGGTATCCTACCACTGCGTTCACTTCTCCCGGTTCTTCTACTATTAATGTTGGGCATGCGTCAGTTTTGTGGTCTGTAGAACTGTAGAATTCGCAAGGTTTAACTGGAGCTGGCTGCCTTCGTAGGATCTGAACCATCATTTCCTTCATTTGTTTCATCTCTTCTGGCATAGAGTTCCTCGGTGTTTCTTCAGCCTTTGCCACATTCTTTGTTCGGGGGAATTCTTCCTGCCGAGTTGTCTTCTCTCTAAATCGGGCATTTTCAGCAACGTTGGTGATGAGATTCCTTATGCCACTCAGTGATAGATTCATCATGGATCCTCCAGCTGAGGCATCCAGGAGCATTTTGTCTAAGGGTCTCAATCCATCAATGAGGTATTCGATGATGAGTTTCTCGGGCAGTCTAAGGGTGCAGCAGCTTCTCTCCAGGTGATTGAATTTCTCCAGGTAATCGTACATGGTTTCATTGGGCCCCTGCTTGATGTCCTGCAGTTGCCTCCTCACTTGCATTGCTCTTCCCGCTGGGTAGTATTTGTCCAGGAATTGCTTTTGCATCTGAGCCCATGTTCTGATGCTTCCCGAAGGCAGTGAAAGGAACCAGTCGTTCGCCGAGTCAATGAGGGAAAAGTAGAAAGCCTTCAACTTGAAGTCGTCTAAATTTACTTGATTGGGCTTTAGATTTTGGCAAATGCCATGTAGGCGTTGGAGATGAGTCGTCGCAGATTCTCCATGAGCTCCTGAGAACTTGGGCAAGCTGTGGGCCACTGACGCGTTGATGGTAATGTTTTCCAGTTCAGGGCCCTCGTAAATGCACCACGGCTGATTTTTGAAATCTGGGGCATTAAGTTCTCCCATTGTAGGTGCACGGTAGTTGTTATCCCCATAGTAGTCATCAAAGACGGGTTCTCGCCTTGGCACTTGTCGATGTTGAGGGGGTGGGGGATGTCTAGGGGGTTGCATTGGACCAGCTTCAATTCGGTCCTCGGGCAGGCCTTGGTTTCTCCGGATGGCCTCCCTTTCACGAGCTCTTTGGTTTCGTATGAGTTGCTCCGGATCGTCGAGAATTGGAAATGGAGGTAGCGCCTCATTATTTCGATCGTACAGGTTCATCTCGTCGTCATCCTGATAGTCATGGTGGCTTCCTTCACGAGACATGGTTATGCAGAAATGGGTACAAAAGAAAAGAACAACTAATCTGAAGCTAACTCCCCGGCAACAGCGCCAATTTTGACGAAGCGCACTGCACTGTCGTTAAGGTGCAATGTCTCTGTGCAAAAATAAATTTATAAGTCCGCTACTCGTACTCTACTATTGGGTAGTAAAGTGGTAAGTAGGGGTCGAACCCAAGGGAATTAGTTGATAGTTGTTCTTTCGAAGATAGAAATTAAGACAGTTGGGGGTTGGTTGTGATTTTAGTAGTGAAAGTAGCGTGGGTTGGTTGTGATTTTAGTACTTGAAGTAAATAACTGAAAAATTGAAGTGCTTGAAGGACAAGACTTGCGGAAATTAAAGTGCTTGAAGGACAAGACTTGCGGAAATTAAAGTGCTTGAAGGACAAGACTTGCAGAAAGAAATTGCTTGAAGGACAAGACTTGCTGAAAGTAAGCAGTTGATATGGACTGAAAGTAAAGTAACAGGTGATATTGCAATTAAAGGAAAGATTCGGTATCAGGGGCCTTGTATCATAGTCCGTTTATCATTGATCTCTAATGATCATAAGTGTTTAAAAGTGTATCAAGGCCATTTCAAGCACTCGATTTGCCACACCGTCTAGCCCATTTCAAGGCATAGAGCACTTGTTCTGTTTAGATTAATACCCCATTTCAAGGTATATTAGCCTATGTGCATCCATTTGATCAAGCATTTCCGATCAACCAAATGGTGTTTTAAAGAGGTCGAACTCCTCAGATAAGCTTTGCCATTTCAAGCATCCACTTACCCGAGTATGTTCACGAACCCCACGGAAGAGTTTTGCCATTTCAAAGCATCCACTCAACCTTGGAAGTTCTGACCTAATATGTGGCACATAGAACAAGTTTTGAACACAAAGAGGCATTTAAGAGAAGGGTCTAAAACATTGTATGATACTAGTACACCCCTTCAACCGAATGAAGGGTTTAGCTACGAATATCCATGGAACAAGACATCATAGCTAAGTACTTGAAAAGTAAAGGTTTTTGAAAGACAGTAAAGTAAAGTTTTCGAAAGTAAAGACAGGAAAGTAAAAGGAGAGTACTTCAAGAACCGACAAGAGTACTCAAGAACAACTGTAAAGCTTTTGATATCAAAGAGAAGTGTTTACATGGATTGTGCTCTCAATCTAGAGAGATAAGTAATTGTGGATTTTAGGATTGTGGGATGGGATGATGATACAAGTGAGAATGGCTTGGCATTTATAGGCAAGGTGAAGGGATGAGAGCCATATACTTGTCACAAGGGAGGAGAAGAGCTCACACATGGCAAGGGATGGGTGGAGGAGCCAAAAGCCATCGGAGGTGAGTCATTCCTCCCAAAAGCCGCCGGCCACATGGCTTCTCCATGGCCAAAGCCGCCGGGCTAGGTGGAGGGGAGTGGGTGAGTGTGAGTTGAGATCTTTTCCCAAAAGCCATCGGGTCCTTTCAGCTCCGGACAGACTCTGGTTGCTCTTCGGTTGGACTTGTTTTGAGTGATTCCATGTCATGTTTATGAAAGTTGTACAGTCGGAATCTGGTCGTGTCCTGGAGTGACTTGTAATTCATTTTCAGCTTTAAAACTCCTCCTTAGCTTGTATTCTCTCTAGACTTCAAAATACCCTGTAGGTAAGTATCGGAACTAACAAGCAAAAGTTAAATAGACAAAGAGTCTAATTTGGTGGGTTTAACTGTCTTAATGAATCATATAAATATGGTCCATCAATTACCTAGCCAATAGAGCGCGAGTGTGAGGCTAGACATTCATATTCTATAGTACCAATAGAGCGCGAGTGTGAGGTGCTATACAAGATGTAACCTCTTTGTACGAAGTTGTAGATCGAGTTGAACTTAGTATCAATGTTGCATGAGCTAAATTCTAAGCATGTGCATGTGATTTCATCATTGGTGTCCCAATTTACCGTCACAATAATTGTTTAGGTGGAGAAATAGATCCCTAGTCATCTTTTAATTGATTGGTAACCATCTTTAAGTTGATCAAACCTCTCTTTTGGATAGTAAACCTTGCTATCGTCCTTTTAAAGGAACAAAATTCCCCCCCCCCCCCAAACCATTGACAATCTAGATATATCTTTGGCATCATTAGTTTAATCACCTATCTTTTGGGCTCGACCTCGGATTTCCCGAGTCAATATAAATGTTTTGATTACCATGACTTAGCATAAGTGTTTGGATTTTATTCGAATATTTCCGCTATATTTCGCAAAGATCAGGGACCATGTTCCATGATGTCCAGGTTGCATCCCAGCATTTTGATATGCATTCTCGTGCAATCCTTCGATGAACATCGAATGGGAAGAAAATGTTACAAAATTCGGGATCACATAATGGTTGGAATTTTCAAAACACTCAATATGAAGGGTACAATGAGTTCTTACGCGTTTCTTCCAACAGGATAAACTTGCTCTCTACGATCGATGTCACGTCTATTGACAGCGAAACCAACAAGGTCAAATGAAGAAGACATGTTGACGATATTCAATTGGAAGGAAGTATGTTGTAAATAAATGTTGCGGGTGGAATACTGTGAAAGAGTTATCATATATATAGGGCACTTGTCTGAATATGTGTGAATCATTTTTCCGTCGATATTCCCTCAAGTTTCCGTCGACGTCGACGGAAAAAGCAACGGTCAATAAATAACGGTAAATAAACTGACGGAATAATGACGGATATGTGACGGAAATAAGCAACAGTCAATAAATAACGGTAACTTTAAGTGTAATGGAATAATGACGGAAATTTGAAAATAATTTCACTAAATAACAGGTACGTAAATTTGTAAGGGAATATTGACGGAGTTGTGACGAAATATTGACGGAATAAAATTGCAACATATACTAGACATGGGATGCAGATGATCCCAAAGAATTTCAGTACTCTTGACTGAGATGAGTTTGTTACACGACAAAGTAAAATTTTATAACAGGCGGCATGAACTCATCTAGTTGAATTGCAATTCAACTAGACGAGTTCATGGCACCGGGTACAACCAAATTTCAGTTGTCTTGTAAGAAACTCATCTCAGCCAAGAAACATAAAATTCTTCAGAATCATCTTGCACCCGATGTGTAGTATATGTTGCAAAACTTGTCTGCTTGGAAATGAAAAATTGTTGGAAATGAATGTTGTGTGTTGAATGATGTAAAAAGTTCTCTTATATAGGGCAAAACTGAAAGCTTTACGGATAATATTTTCCGTCTTTATTCCCGAGCATTTCCGTCGACAGTGACGGAAACCACATGTATTATCGACGAAAAATTACAACGGTCACTAAATAACGGTAACAAAATAAGCAACGGAATACTGACGGAATTGTGACGGAATTATTGCAAAATTTACAGGGGACGGACAGATGACGGAATTTCAACGGAGTTGGATGACGGTATACACCGACGGAAAGTCACAGAATGTGAGCGATTAACATATGCAGACATTTTCCGTCAAATGTTCGTCACTTTATTTCCGTCGATAATCCGACTACTCATTGGAGATGGAATTTTGTTGACGGAAATATGCCGGAATTACACCGAATTTAATTTTGGTGACGGGATTGGGCCGCAAATTTGACGTTTTATTTTTCCGTCCCCAGTAATGGCGACGTTATTGCTACGGAATTTGTGGACAGAAAATGCCAAAAATTTGTAGTGCTTGTACCTTGTATCCTTTTCTTTTCTTATCAATTTCTCAGCTTGTTGGTGGCTCAGCTGTTTCAACCAATGTAATCTACTGCTGTGAGTGTTTTTCTTACTGATTTTATATTTATTATATTTACCATTAGTGGACCACGTTGTGGGCCTGGTGAACTCATTCTTCCGGAAAATGAGCCGGGCAGCAGTATCATGCCTGTAATTTGTTATTTTGCTCTTTTACCAATTCATTTTGAATTCCAGTTCTGCCTTGCCAATACCTGCTATACCCCATACTTTCACTTTATGTTAATCCTGTGCACACCTATCTTATTGCAGGGTAAGGTCAATCCAACTCATTGTGAGGCTCTTACCATGGTCTGTGCTCAGGTAAAATATAGTATTTTGTTGTTGATAAAGGTTTCTATTTCTAGGACTATGGTCTTTGTGTTGATAAAAATTGATATGCATTGTGCCCAACTGTTTTCAAATTCTTTCGTCCATTTAACTATTGTGTTCAAAATTTCCATCTAAATGCATTTTGCAGGTTATGGGAAACCATGTGGCCATCACAGTTGGTGGATCCAATGGTCATTTTGAATTGAATGTCTACAAGCCAATGATTGCTAGTGGTCTGTTATGGGTATGCTCTAGAAAGTTAAGAGATTGAAAGACACTTGCATTTATGTTAAGTACTTAATCCTTGGTTAAGTCAAGTTTTCACAATCCGTCATCTAATGTTGAGAGTCATTTCATAAGCGAAATAGTTTTACATCTGATGTTCTGCTTGATTGATGATCCTGCTTGCTGTTAAGTTTCAATTTTTGACATTTGAAATGTAACATTTAAATGTGTCCTTCCAGTCACTTAGATTACTGGGAGATGCTTCTGCTTCTTTTGATAAGAATTGTGTCATAGGAATTGAAGCCAACAAAGAAAGGATTGCTAAATTACTTCATGAGGTAAATCAATGTTAAAAGCAATCTACTTTGTCACGCTGTATTCTCGAGAATTCAAGCAGATGATAATGGTTGGTTTTACTTGGCAGTCACTGATGCTTGTCACAGCTTTGAACCCCGTAAGTTTCTACTTCATTGCTCATACATATTGTTTTAACAGTCTTATGAGCTTTTAGTTAATAGTTTCAATGTGTTATTATCAGAAAATTATGAGCTTGTCACTGTTTTTTTGTTAGTAACTACTCTCTTACTGTTGAGATATTAATTGATAGTGGACCTGAATGAATTCTGAAATTTATTATACTTTCGTAGCTTCTAACAATATTTTTATTGACATGAAGTAAAACGAACAACTGATAGCGATGCGTGACACTTACATGGACGTGATAGTACGCTCACATATAAACTCAAGAAGAGACGAAGTGTTTCAACGCGCCACTGAATGGAGAAAAAGGAAATCTCAGGAAAAAATATGATGATTAGATTACTGTTTCCCATCTACTGCAAAACTACATTTTCCATATGTTGCTCATCATTTTGAAATAGGGAAATTACATTCAGGATATTGTCTTTGTACACCCACTACAAATTGTACTAGTTATCATAAGAATATTATGTACAAGGTATTTTCATTTCAATGCAAAAGTTGTTATTTCTTTGTAGTATTACTCCATACAGGGTAGTCTCATAATTCACAGTAAATTATGTAAAAGACTACGAATTATGTTAACTGGACTACGAATTATGTTAACAAGACTACGCATAATATGAACTAGACTACGAATTTTAACTAGAAAGCTACGCATTACAAAAAAAAGGTTAAATGACATACTACAAATTTTAAATGACAGACTACGAATTTTAATTAAAATGCTACGCAATTTGGATTGCATATTACAAATGATGCGCCTTACAAATGCTACGAATTTTAAATTTCTTCAAATTATTACAATGCTTTAGGATGTTGCTCTAAATTCTCCGCACACCAACTAGCAGCATGGGTACTAATAAACGGAAGAATCGAGCAGAGGCTTGGTGATCCTACTAAACGGAAGCCACAACTTCATCATGTGTAGTCGTTGAGCTGTTGGCAGGATGACTGTGTCCATATCCAATAGGATTATCTTTTCTGAAGATTCCAATCATTAGGGGACAAGGTCTTTCATAAGATCAAGCTTGATCTGACATGCCCATGATATATCCAATAAATGTGAGAGAAATAACTCCATTTTTCCTTGTTTGCAGGTGGAAGAATAACAAAAAAAAGCACACCGCAGTCGTTGTTCTATTTTCGTCAAAGTTATTGGCTGAATAACAAAAAAAAAGCACTAGGTTAGGCTGTTATGAATGATATATTTCATACTACGAATGTTACAAACTGATTCATGAACAGTGAAAACGAAACAGTGAGGCACACTTAAATATGTACGAAGTATTTATTTTAAACTGCGTATTTTAAATGTCGTTAAATTTATTACAATGCATGACTCTAATAGGAATTATACGTTAAAAACTATGTATTATATTTAAAGCCATGCAGTCCTTATCTGATACGAATTATATGCCGAAACCTACGAACTATATGCAAGCCATGAATTCCTGGTCCGATACGAATTATATGCAAGCCATGTATTTCCTTACACGATACAAATTATAACTTAAGACCTACCAATAATATGACAATTGTTGCTCAGAATTAAGAAAACATATTACAACAAAATTGCTGCTCTTTAGGCTTCACCTAATTTTTCTATTTGAGACTTCTTCTCTACAAAAAAATCAGAAAATTTCTCTCTAAAAAAAAAGGAAACCAGAGAAACATACCCGAATCGGGTTCGTCCAACAGGGTTTAAGCTCTTCAGTTTCCTCCTTCCAAGCTCCTTCAAACTTCGAAATGCTCTTATCCAAACTCTTGCTACCCTCAGTATACCATCAGATGTCTCGGAAAGTCTCTCCTGCAAAAACCACACAACCAACACATGTTTGAATCACAAAAATCTAAACATATAAAACAAGCATACAACAATGAAATCAGTTCAATTTCACCTAATTACCGAAACTCAAGCAATCAAAAAGCACAACATAAGCTACTGAGTCTCGAAAAGCCCTAAACTTGATTAATCTGTTCAATTCCAAAAAATGCAAAGAATCCAACCAGATCACATCTAGTACAAACTGTTAGGATCGTTAGTTAGCTGTACTTGCTAAGTACTGATAAGCGTGAAGTATGTAAGCAGCGGATATAAGTAAAATGCGTAAGAGTACGTACGAGACAGGGATATATAGTAGAAACCCAGATACTCAAAGTAAGTATCCGAGAATAACCACTACCTTCTAGTTTCCTAGAAGGATTTCAGAACGATCACTTGCTTGTATTGATGATATCGATTACAATGAGATACACCGCTCACCCAAACCACGTGCTGTGGTGTTCCGTCTTTCTTTCAGACCGACTTTGTGAACGTGTGATCTTGGTTGTAATCTCGCCACAAGAGATCTTCCACTTCTGACTCCGATTGATGATTGGCTCCCTGCGAGGTGCGCTGTTGATCTTCCGAATCAAAGCTTCCTTGACACAGCAATCTCCGGTTGCAATCACTTCTGCAGTTGCTCAGCCAAGGGTTCACGTTGAAGCACACACATGAAGGCAGCCATAGCATCCTTTATATAGATGTTCTTCAACACGAGTAGCCCTAGATTTTCAAAGAGAAAATCTCTCCAACTTGTCCGACAAGCTCGCACAAGTTCATCAGCTGATTCGTCCATCCAAGATGTCTTCATCAACCTTCCAAAAGAATCGTCCCATTCCAATCCAGTTGGATATGTGATTGAGATATAGTTTCCTAATATCTCTCTTGCAATATTCCCAAATCAATCTACTCCAAATCTCGTTACAAGAATCTCGAACAGATCTTGGAAATATCCCAGCATATGAATATGCAATAACCGATCTTGGGAGCAAAGATCCACCGAGAATATTTATGGAAATATTCTCGTCCTCAATCCGAGGTGCTGCTACTTCTCAGAGATCAGTGCAACGCCTGCATGCTCAAGCAGCCGTCACTTCTGGAGTACCTGTACTAGGACCTATACACTCAACTAACATATCAGTAGGATGTTTGTCCATCAAAACACACTGGAGTATACGTCCTTCAGACGTATGTCTACCCCAGGGGTATCGTACTCCAACAATTTCCCCCTTTTTGATTATGACAAACATCCTCTTCACAAGAGATAATAATCACATGGAACACATGTATATATTAACCTCTACACAGTTTTTTAAGCTAACGAATCTTTAGTTTGGGAGATTTCAAACTCCCAACCTAGTCCAATAAAGCAACAGATTTCCAGTTTACTTATATCCACATTTTATGCTAATGAATCTTTGATTAGGGAGATTTCAAACTCCCATATTACCTTTGCGAAGGTAGTTCCCCCTCTCATGTGCAGTGTAGTTCCCCCTAATAGTAGCATGCTCCAGCACATACAACAGAGATCACAGTTGACTAATAAGTCACTCAACACCTGTTAGGTCACCCTTCTAATCAGCCACATGATAGGCGTGAATCGCATTCCCCCTCAGAGTACACTTCCTCTTATCTTCCCCCTTTTGGCATCATCAAAAATCTCAAATAGGATTGTTAGAGCAAAAGTGAGTGAATCCACAGTGCAGTGCAAACACCACACCATCATAGTATGCACGAGTACAACTATCCCCTTTTATTAAACGAAAGCATAACAGAACAAGCAGAGAACTTAAGGAATGAAAAACATGAAATGAAAAGACACAAAAAGACAGGGGAATTAATATACTGGGGTTTTCAAGGCTTGGGGGAGTCAGCATGGGGAACCTCGGAGGGAGCGGTACCAGCAGGACTGGGAGGAACTTGAGCAATCGGAGTGGTCAGAGCCTCCAGTACACTCTTCATCTGCAACATTTGCGACATCATGATACTCACCATATCCTTGATGAGCGCCACTTCAATCTTTAGCTGACCAACCTCCAGGTCAATCCCAACTAACCCCTTCAGATCTACCAGTTCCCTCTGAAGGTCAGCTAAAGTCAAACCATTAGCAGGGACACCCTCCTCAGGTCCATCAGAGTCACTTACATGTCCAGCGTCTACATTAGCGCCAACACCAACACCAGCATTAACATCAGTCGCATCACCCACACCTGCACCAATACCCGCATCAACGTCAACTTCTGCTATCGGAATCTTGACCCAACCACCTCCCTCTTCGCGCATAAACTCCATCTGCTTCAGATTGCTCACCCTAAGAGAGGGAAAGTACGCAACCTCATCAACGACCTTGCCATAGACTTTCTGAAAAGTCATTATCTTCTTTAGGAGACCTGGGTAGGGGAGGGAATGAGCATCGCGCTTAACCACATGATGCGGATGTTTCATGACCATCCGCAGGAGGCAAATCTTCTCCATCTTCAAGAGTTTGTCAACAAGGACACAGTCCTGGATGAACCGAATCGAGCGCTTTTGGGCACGAGGAGTGATGTTGCTGATAACGTAGGCATATAGTACCTTGTTGACGGGTCCCATAGCTCCATTGGACACGTCCTTCGAGGGAGGATTGGGGTTTTCACTTACCCGTTTGACCAATTCCAGGGGCAGCACATCCTGAGGCCAGCTCCCCTTAAAGTACCCATCGAAGCCGTCATGGGGTGCGCCTAGAATGAAGCTGAGTTCGAGACTGGACAGCTGGTAGTCCCGACCCCTTAATTTGTAGCGAGCAAACATGGCTTACCCCTCGTCGACAACTGACAGCGACTCGAAGAACTCCCGCAACAGGCTCTCGCTGACCCCTTCCGCATTAGTGAACACGGAACCCCAGCCCTGAGCCTCGATCACATCACGAACCTCCGTCAGCCCATGCTGCTCCAGAAAACCCAGATCCATGATGAACTCTTTCACCACATGCCTGAATACACGGCTCTTGCCACTCTTCTTAGGACTAGCTCCCTTCTCCTTCGGAGCACTCATCTTGGGACGAGAGGAGGACGCCTTGGCTTTCTTGGACTTCGGCGGAGTGAAGTCGCAAGAAGGCACATGGGATTCCTTTGCGATTCTGGCACGACTCCTGACACGAGAGGCGATGCTTGCCCCTTTCTTGGGAGGAGGAGTGACATCTGTGGAATTGATTTCCATCGGATCTGCTGCAGGCGCAGGGATCGGTGCCTCGTCGAAGAGAACGATGGCAGTGGAGGACAAGTCCGTGGAGTTGTTGAAGATGGAGTCGGCAGCGGGTGAGTTTGCAGAGGAGGCCATTGCACAGAGCTAGTGAGAAAACTTGCTCTTTTAGGCCATTGCATAATCGGACTCCGCAGCTCATCCACCAGCTCGAGCTCCGTCGGAATCAATTCGGCCAGCTCTGGTAGGTTTGCTGTCCTCAATATCCCCCCGCAAGCTCAAGGTGTGGAGAAGATTTGAGACATTGAGCTTGGAGCACAAGTGGGTAAGGACCTCCCCCGGCAGCGACTTCGTGAACAAATCAGCGACCTGGGATGAGGACCGAATATATTGGGGGTGCCAGAAAGCCCGATGAAACATGCTGACAGACAACATGGCAATCTAATTCAACATGTTTAGTCCGCTCGTGAAAAACTGGGTTCTTGGCTATATGCAGGGCAACATTATTATCGCAATGCAATGGAATAGGCAGCGAGACTTGAACCTGGAAATCTTGTAGCAATCTGGTAAGCCAAACAAGCTCACAAGCAACTTGAGCCATAGCTTTGTACTCCGCTTCAGCGGATGATCGACTGACCACTGTATGTTTCTTTGTTTTTCATGATATGAGGCAATTTCCAAGAAGAACGTTGTAGCCCGTGACTGACCTCCTTGTAACTGGACAGGCCCCCCAGTCGGCATCACAGAAGGCCTTCAAGAGTAAGGGCTGACCAACTGGATAGTACAAGCCTTGTGAAGGAGCTAACTTCAGGTACCTTAAGACTTTATGTGTTGCCTTTAAGTGTTCATCCCTTGGGTTGATGCATGAATTGACTAAGTACATGAACAGGAAAGGCTAAGTCTGGTCTTGTGACTGTCAGATATATAAGCTGAGCTACAAGTCTTCTGTACTTGGTAGGATCATCAAGGATGGGAGAAGTAGACAAAGCCAGCTTGTGCTTAGTGTCCATTGGAAGCGAAGAAGGCTTGCAGCCAAGAAGACCAGCACTCTTGATGAATTCCAGAGCATACTTTCTCTGATTGAGGAAGATGCCAGACTTGGATCTAGCTCCTTCAATACCAAGGAAAAATCGCAAGGTACCCAAGTCCTTAATCTTGAACTTGGAATTGATAAAATGCTTTACTTGATCAATGAGCATTTGTGATGTGCCTATGAGTATTATGTCATCCACATAGACTAGGAGAGCAAAATATTCCTGATTTTTTCGCAATGTAAACAATGAGTAGTCATTAAGGCTAGATGTGAATCCATAGCCAATGAGAGCCTCACTAAACTTGCTAAACCATTGCCTTGAAGCTTGTTTGAGGCCATACAAACTCTTGTGTAGTCTGCATACTCTGCCTTTGGCTTTATCAGATTTATAGAACCCTGGTGGTAGATTCATATAAACCTCTTCATCAAGTGAACCATGCGGAAATGCATTGTTTACATCTAACTAAACTAAGGGCCAATTTCTAGATGCAGCAACAGCAAAAATAGAGTTCAGACAGTGTTCATTTTGACCACTGGGGCAAAGGTTTCATGATAATCAAGCCCCTCAAGTTGAGTGAAACCCTTATCAACAAGCCTGGTTTTATATCTTTCTAGTGATCAATCTGAGTGTCTCTTGATCTTGAATACCCATTTGCTGCCAACAGTATTTTTCCCATGTGGTAGATCAGTTATACTCTAAGTGGCATTGGCTTCCAAGGCATTGATTTCTGATTGGATGGCTTGCACCCAGTTCTCATCCTTGCTAGCCTGAGCATAACTTGTTGGTTCTTCTGCTGATATAAGTTGCAGGGCATAATGTTGGAACTGTGGTGAACATTGTGAATAATTCACCTGTTTTGAAATTGGATACTCTGAGGCACTTGTGATATTGTTGCATATAAAATCCTTCAATCTTGTGGATGGTTTAGGCACTCTATTTGATTTCCTCTGTGGCAATTCTTCAACATGAGTGCTATTGTTTTGTGTAATAGCAGGCTCATAATTAATACTGATATCTGAAAAATTGACAGGGTACTCTTCATCATCAATCCAAGTATCATCACCAGGAATAACTGGTATGGGAATATCAGAGGGCACATCATCTGAAGTACTGGCAAAAGGGAACTCATCTTCAACAAAGTGGACATCTCTGCTGACACAAACAGTATGAGATTCAAGATCAAACACCTTGTAACCCTTCTGCCCAAAAGGATATCCCAAGAAGACACAAGCATGAGCTCTAGGATCAAATTTTGATTTGTTAGGCTGAATGTTTGTGAAGTAACATTTGCACCCAAACACTTTCATGTGTGAATACTCTGGTTGAATACCAAAAAGCACTTCAAAAGGTGTCTTTCCTTGTAATAGAACTGAAAGCAGTCTGTTTATAATATATGTTGCAGTAAGCACAGTTTCTCCCCAAAAACAATCTGGTACCTTTGACTGAATCTTCAATGATCTAGCAACTCCAAGAATGTATTTATGCTTTCTTTCAACAACTCCATTTCGTTGGGGAGTGTAAGTACATGATGTTTGTTGTAAGCATCCTTTATCAGCCAAGAAGTCACAAAGCTTGGAAGATAGAAACTCACCTCCATTGTCTGACCTCAAAACCTTGATGTTTTTCCCAAACTAAGTATGCACCATCTTATAAAATCTGATTAAATGATCTGCTGTCTCAGTTTTTGCTCCCATCAAGTAGGTCCATGTGCACTTTGACTTGTCTTCAATAAGAGTAAGGAAATACTTGGCACCAGTTGTGGTAGGAACCTTGTAAGGCCTCCATACATTAGCATGTAGGAGATCAAATAGCTCAGATGAAATAGTAATGCTGTTATTAAAGGGCAACCTGCCTTGCCTAGCTTGTGGACACACATCATAGGTAAGTTCATCAACATTACAAGAAAAAGAATTCAAGTCTGGTAAGACAGGCTTAAGAAATCTCAACAACTTTATAAAGGGAACATGCCCCAGTCTGGTATGCCAAAGAAAAATAGTACTACGATTCTTCTGAGAAAACAAACAATTCTTGTCAAGCTTTAGCTGATATAAGCCATTGAAGGATTCACCAGTCCCCACCACAGTCTGCTCTCGCTGGTACTGAATGGTACAACCATTATCAGTAAAGGTAACATTCAATCATGAGTCAGTCACAAGTCTGGCTAATGAGATCAGATTGAATCTTATGTCAGGCACCAAGAGTACATTTTTTAGCACTAAATGTTCAGTTAAAGAACAATTTCCAGTGTACTTGACAAACAACCTTATCACCATTTGGCATGAGGATATTGTGGGGATAATTTAGCAACTTAATATCACTTAGTAAGCTAGAACGTGGAGTGATATGATCAGTAGCCCCACTATCCAATATCCAAACATCACTACTAGCCTCAAAACTAGTTAAACAAGTGATACCTGCCATATGCATGGTGTTTTCAACTGCAGCTGGTTGGTTCAGCAACTTGAGAAGCTTGATAAGCTGATCATTAGTAAGCTGGATAGGAGATGACTGTGTGCCAACTGAGTCAGCCCCATTAGTACCAGCTTCCTTCGTACCTGCATCACTAGCCACAGCATTAATAGATCTATTCTGATTTCTATTAACCTGATTGGGATTCTTTTGGAACTTGTAGTTTACAGGATAGCTATTAAGCTTATAACACGTCTCCCTTGTGTGGCTTTGAAGGTTGCAATGAGTACATTGAGGCCTCCTACTTTTGTTGTTGATACCACCAGTAGGCTGATTCTTTTGATTTCCACCGGAATTGCTAGTGTTCTGATTAGCATACAGTGCTGATACATCAGTCATCAAAGGTTTGCTGGACTTCCTTGTTGTTTCTTCATTGACTACATCTTATACACCTCTCCAAGACTAGGAAAAGGATCCATCATGAGAATTTGTGATCTTGCAGCAGAATAGGCCTCATTAAGACCCATTAAGAACTTCATTATCATGTCTTTCATCTTTCTTTCAACAAAACACTTTGTAGCCTTGCATCTAGCACCAAGCTGACACACTTGTTGATCAACCAAGGTGTCTTCATCACCCCATAACTGAATCAACTTGCCATAGTACTTGGCTATGCTCATGTCACCCTGCATCAACTCAGCTATTTCTTGTTTAACAGAGAAGAGACTTGAGAGGTTAGATCCACCAAACCTTATGTCAAAAACAATTTATAAGATCGGTAAGTACCGAGTCGTCCAAGGGAGCAAGTGTAAACTTATGCACTATGTAAGGTTGTGTTTCTATTTATCCTAGTCTGAATTGAGTGTTTTGTTTTGGTTTCGAAAGCTAAAATAAACAAAAGTAAGAAAAGGATTTAACGAATTTCGAGAAGTATTTCGGGGAACTACTTCACTTACCCAACATTAGAATCGAGTTATTAACTAGCATGCAAGGATTTGCCTATATCGATTGGAAAATAGCCGCACACTCCATGTAAGAACCTCACCCTTTCGACGCTATTGGTTCGAATTGGAATATTACCTTAAACTACGAACCTCACCCTTTCGGCGCTATTGGTTCGAATCAAGTAACTCGCTGATGTTTACCAACTCTCGTTGCATAAACATGGGGAGTACTTGTCATAATCCTAGCCTTTCCCGTCACAATCTCAGGCCACTCTCGTAGTCACTGAGTTAGTAACGTGCATTTTTTTTAATAGTCGGACATTTAGCCTCACCCTTTCGGCGGTATTGGCTTAAAGTCTCAAAGCAATTCACTTAGGCATTTTCTCAAACACCTAGTATGCATCGCTGGGTTTAAGCACTAAGTAAAATACAAATCATGTAAACAATCCAAATCATGCAACAGTTAGTATATTAAACAACTCATAGTCAAGTAAGATTCGTAGGACCCCAAAATACGGGTCACTACTCACTATCCATCGTCATGGAAATACAAATCATGTTTTGTTCGAAACAAAAACTATAAAGAGAAAAAGGAATGACTACACCCTTCGAGTTGATGTTGATAACCCCTTTTAGCTCAATCTTCGATCCGATCAAATCCTCGTGTTTTTGTTCCCCCTTCTCTATTTTCCGTTGTCTCCAAGTGTGTGGGCGTGAATGGAATGTGGAGAATGTGCGTGTGGTTCAGAGATGTGGCTGCCCTCTCTATTTCTTTAATTTTGCTTTTTATCATTTTTGCCAAAAACCTAGCCCAAATTGTGTTTTTGCCCATTTAGCCAATGTCACCTGATAACTGACACAACTGACACTATTTGGACCAGAGAGGAGGAAAAACTGCTCAATGTCAAAACTGAGTGACACAAGTGACATTGGCGCATAGTGAGATGACCTATTGAGCTCAAGTTCTAACACCCGTAACGGCTGAATCTGATCTAGGTGCAAATTACAAAGTTGTAGCACTTGTTCTCAACTTTCCAACAAGCCAAATATCAATGCATTTGGACACCGTATGAGCTCTGGGCATGCGCGACAAGTAGGGATGTCAATCCTCCTATTTCTGGACTATTTTGCCAAAATTCCCAAAAACACTTTATTTCGCCTTGCATTCGTTTATTCACCTAAAATCATCAAAATATAATGTGAGAGCTCATATAAATAAGGAAGATGATCGTAAATCGACTAAATGTGGAGCATAAATATAGTTAAGATTTATGCTCATCAAAACACTCCACACTCAGAGTTTGTTCGTCCCGAGCAAACATTAACTAAGTCCTAATCCACTGTCGTAGGGAACACGAGTGCATTTAGCATATGCACCAAGCCTTTAAACCTCTAGGCTACCCTACAGGACGAGTTTTAGTCTCGTGAGAGTTTTTAGAAAAGGGAATAGTCACAAATCCCAAATGCGACTAGCTAATATGCATGAACAAGATAGTTCCTCATTTATCTAGGCAATACGCAACGAATACCCCATGCACATCAACTAAAATACTAATCAAAGACTAACTCCTTTTCAAAAGAACTTTGAACCGCCAATGACCTTACAAAGATGCACATTCAAAGACAATCAATATTAGAGTTATCAAATGACTAACCTAACAATTCATTCAACCTTTTCGCAAGATACTCAACACATGATCCTTAGAAACATAAAAAGCGTGTCAATCGCTTGCCTATGCTATAAAGAAAGATTGTCCATGGGCTAACGACACACAACTCATTTCCAAGTCTTAGGAGCTAAGTCCATAATCCATAAGGGAAGAGGAGTTTGACACTTCATTTTCAAAACTATCTAGAACAAAGTCATTCTCACGTACAGGTACAAGGGTCATCCCTCTACTCAAGTCACATGCATACACACTAAAAGAAATGATGGAAAGGACATTGCCAAACTTAAGTGTGTGCCTCATTTTTTTCTAATTTTTTTTCAAGGCATTTTGCACACGATATGCTTCACGAATTTTTCTTTTGATAGCTTTCCTTATTTTGGCTTTTTTTTAGCTTGCCTTATTTTGGCTTGTGCTTGCATATATAATTTTTTTTTTGGGTCTACTTTTCACCCATATTGACTCCACACTTAAGAGTTGGCAATGTACTAAGGATATAAATGGTGTGTGCATACAATGTGAAAGAATAAAGATCACCTAAGAGCAATGACAAAATTTTCGAAGAGGAGAAAAGGATTTCATGCTTGCTAATTTTATGGTCAAGCGTTGCAAAAAGGTTGCCTAAATCATTAGATAGACACAAGATAACAAAAACATTGACGCCTAGGAATTATGCACTCATAAAAGTCATGGTGATTCTAGATTCAAAATCAAGACGAGAGCAATGAAACTAGATAGTTGAGTAATGGGGTAATGCGGATGCCTTTGAAATTCGAGTACTCAAATGTAAGCTAGCGCATAAAAAGTGCAAGTGCCTAAACATGGATATTTTCAATAGAATGCACTACACACCCACTCCACACTTAAAAAGAAGCTTAGTCCCTAAGCGACAAATATATAGAAATAAAAAGTGTAGTGCAAAGGGCTTCCCTGAAATTGTAGCTCAAAGAGTGTGGCTCGTGGTTTTCTCATTCCTTTCCCGCGTATGACATTCAAATCTGAAAAACAAACAAGTGACCACTACATAGAAATTATCAGTATATGTCACAAGTATAATGTAGAATCATAGTAGGGAACTCCACACTTAAATCAAAAGCGTCTAGCGAGTAGTGGTGTGAGTGCAAAATAAATTCGGTAAGGCATCTTACAAATGGTTTTACTTCCCTCGAAGACCTAGTTTGATGTCTTGGCGAGACTAGCAAAGCGCCCCATTGATTCGCTTGCGAGAAGTTCTTTGCTTGGCTAACTTCTCGCGGGGCTCTAGATACTTGAATCATCAATCCACCTTCAAATCCCATTTGAATTTCCGTCCATCAAGTCTACGGTGGACCTTCAGTTGTGAGTTCAACCCCTTCAAAAGTATGATTCCCTTGAGAATGGAGGGATTGTGGGAGCTCCTTTCTAATGATTTTGCAAAATGTGATAGGAAACTCCAAAATTTGTCTCGAGTTGGCGTAATAAAGAACGGGTCTTCAAAACTCGTCTCGAGCTTGATGGGCACACCCTCCTTGAGTTTCTCAATAACTTCCTTGGGTGCCCAATCCTCTAACTCAATCTCAAAACTTGCATTCTTTTGTATGCGAGGTCGCTCTCTTGTAGCGTCCATGTA
Organism: Rhodiola chrysanthemifolia; assembly: GCA_033675395.1. Taxonomy (NCBI): domain Eukaryota; kingdom Viridiplantae; phylum Streptophyta; class Magnoliopsida; order Saxifragales; family Crassulaceae; genus Rhodiola; species Rhodiola chrysanthemifolia. Next base: position 41,171,048 of record CM066204.1, read on the forward strand.
AACGTCAACAAAGTCTTCGTACACTTCAAATCTTCGTAGTTGTTCATCCTTTATCTCCTCTTCAACAACACATTCAACCTCATCTTCAAGCTCACTCTAAGCGGGAAGTGGGAGGTCTTCTTCATGCGAAAAATATATTTCTTCTATGCGTGATTCATCATCGTATAAGAATTCATCGTTGGAGATCCAAGGCATTGATGGAATGGTGAATTCGTGTGTGTCCTCATCCGAATGATCTTGAAACATGCAAGTAGTCAAGGGTGGTGCACTTTCGTGTTCCAACTCATCATCGGTGCAAGATTCACCATTCCACACCTCCTTGTAAGCTTGGGTAGCGACTCTCAAGAACTCATCCTCCATTGCTTGATCACATTTTTCATTCGAGATATTAGGTTCAGGGACTTCTTCTCCGGAGACCTCTTCTTCTTTGTCCAAGTTCCCATTTTCAATTGCTCGTTGTGCCAATGTGCCTTCTAACATTCGGTTTTGGGCAGCGAGTTCATCTAAACGTTGGTTAAGAGCTTGGAAATTTTGTATCATGTTCAGATTGTCTTGGGAAACCTTGGCTTGGTAATCTTGAAGCATGGCTAGCATTTTCATGGCGGAGAATCATCATTAGGTTGAGGAATTGGAGGATATTGGTGGGAGGAGTCTTCTTCGAATGAACATTGGCTATCATCCCAATTTGGAGAGTAGGAATGTGTTGGATAGCCATGATCTTCCCAATAAACATTTTGTTGCTCCTCCTCTTGGATATATTCTCCATAGTACGAGACTTGTTGGTTGTATGAATACATCCTCGCAAAACAAAAAGAACAAAAGTTAGTAAAGGATATAAGTAGAGAATATACAAAAGAAAGAAGAAAATATTTACAAGACTAGTCTAGATATCCACACAACCTAGGCTAATGACAAGTTAATGCGTTGCTCCCCGGCAACGGCGCCATTTTGACGTGCAGTATTTTGTATGTCAAAAACAATTTATAAGATCGGTAAGTACCGAGTCGTCCAAGGGAGCAAGTGTAAACTTATGCACTATGTAAGGTTGTGTTTCTATTTATCCTAGTCTGAATTGAGTGTTTTGTTTTGGTTTTGAAAGCTAAAATAAACAAAAGTAAGAAAAGGATTTAACGAATTTCGAGAAGTATTTCGGGGAACTACTTCACTTACTGACAGAGCGCACTGCACTGTCGTTAAGGTGCAATGTCTCTGTGCAAAAATAAATTTATAAGTCCGCTACTCGTACTCTACTATTGGGTAGTAAAGTGGTAAGTAGGGGTCGAACCCAAGGGAATTAGTTGATAGTTGTTCTTCCGAAGATGGAAATTTAGACAGTTGGGGGTTGGTTGTTATTTTAGTACTGGAAAGTAAATGACTGAAAGTAAAGAAAGTAAATACGAAACTGAAAGTAAATACTGAAAAGTAAAGTGCTTGAAGGACAAGACTTGCGGAAATTAAAGTGCTTGAAGGACAAGACTTGCGGAAATTAAAGTGCTTGAAGGACAAGACTTGCAGAAAGTAAGCAGTTGATATGGACTAAAAGTAAAGTAACAGGTGATATTGCAATTAAAGGAAAGATTCGGTATCAGGGGCCTTATATCATAGTCCGTTTATCATTGACCTCTAATGATCATACTAAGTGTTTAAAAGTGTATCAAGGCCATTTCAAGCACTCGATTTGCCACACCGTCTAGCCCATTTCAAGGCATAGAGCACTTGTTCTATTTAGACTAATACCCCATTTCAAGGTATATTAGCCTATATGCATCCATTTGATCAATCATTTCCGATCAACCAAATGGTGTTTTAAAGAGGTCGAACTCCTCAGATAAGCTTTGCCATTTCAAGCATCCACTTACCCGAGTATGTTCACGAACCCCACGGAAGAGTTTTACCATTTCAAGCATCCACTCAACCTTGGAAGTTCTGACCTAATATGTGGCACATAGAACAAGTTTTAAACACAAAGAGGCATTTAAGAGAAGGGTCTAAAACATTGTATGATACTGGTACACCCCTTCAACCGAATGAAGGGTTTAGCTACGAATATCCATGGAACAGGACATCATAGCTAAGTACTTGAAAAGTAAAGGTTTTTGAAAGACAGTAAAGTAAAGTTTTCGAAAGTAAAGACAGGAAAGTAAAAGGAGAGTACTTCAAGAACCGACAAGAGTACTCAGGAACAGTAAGGAAAAGCTTGAGTACTTCAAGAACAGACAAGAGTACTCAAGATCAAACTTCAATATCAAAGTAGTGTGATTACATGGATGGTGCCCAAAATCTAGAGAGATGAGTAACAAGTAACTTGTGTTTCTTGCACACAAAATGGGATGATGATACAAGGAGGTGAAGATGTCTATTTATAGGCTAAGGGAGGCAAGGAGGAGGCAACACTTGGCAAGGGATGAGAGGGGGGGAGGAAAGCCGCCGGAGGGGAGGTGGCAAGTCCAAGAGCCGCCCCCCGATGTGTCATCTTCATGGCCAAAGCCGCCGGCTAGGTGGAGGGGAGTGGGTGAGTGTGAGTTGAGATCTTTTCCCAAAAGCCATCGGTTCCCTTTCAGCTCCGGACAGACTCTGGTTGCTCTTCGGTTGGACTTGTTTTAAGTGATTCCATGTCAGGTTTATGAAAGTTGTACAGTCGGAATCTGGTCGTGTCCTGGAGTGACTTGTAATTCATTTTCAGCTTTAAAACTCCTCCTTAGCTTGTATTCTCTCTGGACTTCAAAATACCCTGTAGATAAATATCGGAACTAACAAGCAAAAGTTAAATAGACAAAGAGTCTAATTTGGTGGGTTTAACTGTCTTAATGAGTCATATAAATATGGTCCATCAGATCACCCCACACTTTTAGTTGTTCGTCCCGAACAATGCTTTTTAAGGGCGGTACACACAATCCAAGTAAAAACTTCAAATATGAAAGTGAGAATATGGGACTAGATTTATCTTAATTCATGCATTACTTACTTATTACCAAACTAAACTGTGTTAATACTTAGAAGAAACTTGATACTTGTACCTTCGGGCCGAGATGCAAATTAATTCGGATGTTTCGGGAGATAGCCCTTTTCAGGCTCCTGGACTGCATTCTCTGGACCGACTCGCACTATATGGTTAACTTGTAGCTTTTTCTAGCACGTGACTTGGTTCGGTTTCACTGAGTTAAGCACTTTGATTTCTTTTGGTGATGGACAGCTTTTGAAGTGAATCGGCCTTTGGCCTTTGGCCTTTGATGTTGAATTGGAGTTTCTTCACTTTTGTTTCGGTTAAAACCTTCACATACTTTGGCTTTTGGCCTTTGATTAGCTTCTTCGAGCTTTTGCTTCTTTGTGACTTGCTAGTCCATTTTTCTTCACTTTTGGGAGGTCCAATCATCGCCCGAGAGCATATGGAAATACCTCCCCGCTCTTTCTCATCCTCGCCGTTTCACGCGGGTCAAGATGAGGGTTGCTCATCTATTTTCCCGGCTACTCTGACTAGAGATAGGACGGTTTGATTCCCGTCCCGCCTCTTGCATAAACGCTGCACGGCGGAGATGACTCTGACTCAACTGAAACCCGAAGTGCAGCCTCCACTGACTTCGTAAACCATATAGTGAAATCCAGTCCTTCGAGTGCTTGCCAAGCCTCTCTAGGGACAAATGAGAAGTTACATCCTAAGTCTTTAAACAGTTGAGATTTCACAAGGTAAATGCATGAATTATGATCTATCTTTTTCACATTCTCAAGTTCATATTTTCAAAAAGATAATATTAAGGGAAAAGGAAAAAGAAAAACATGTTAATTAACTATGTACAAAGGCAGTTTCTCACCCCACACTTTTGAACGAAGGCGTGCCTCTCGGCATAACTTAGTTCAAAAGCCGATTGCAAGCAAATATTTACAAGAAAGGAATGAGTGAGTACGACTTAAGGCAAAAACTAAATGACATAAAATAAAATGACTGAAAATAAGATAGGTGTCGGGTTACCTCCCGACCAGTGCATTTGTTTAACGTCGTTAGCTCGACAGTACCTCATTCCTGGATCATAAGGTGGGATCCCATGGGTGGCTCAGGTCGAATTTTGCCGCGGTTCTTGCGTTGATTCTAGCTTTGACTCTTCCCGAGTTCTTGTGGGATGATGTGCTCGGGTCCTGTTCCCATTGTTCTGGTGGTTTTTCTTTCCAACGCCTCTGAGAAGGCGAGGGACCTTTGACCATAGCTGCTGGTCTCTTGAGTCGGGCTCTCTTATGTTTAGGGCTGTCTTGTTTAGTTGTGGTGAAAAATTACTCCATCAGGGAGTTGTTCTGATTAGACCCTTCTTCCATCATTCTTTCAGGCTCTCCATTGATCACATAATTTTCTGCGATTTGCATATTGATCAGAGGGAAAAGTTGCGAGGCTTCCATTATAAGCGCCGGATCCATATTGGCCAGACTGTCCGTGAGGAACTGGTCTTGATTGATTTCTTCGACTGCTTCGGTGGTGAGGGTTGGGTATGTCGCGGGTTGCTCGCTAGTGGCGTTCTGGGTTTCTTCCTTTGCTGGCACGGTCTTGAGTTCCCATGAAGGTTCTTCCTCGTTGCTTCCGGTACTTTCTGTATCTAATTCTTCTGATGGCTCGGGAGTTTCGTCTGATGGCTCGGGAGTGCTCTCCCATGTAGGCTCCTCTATGGTGCTTCCAGTTTCGGATTCGTCCATCATGGCCTCTATGTCGGCTTCCATATTCCCTTCTAGATTAGCCTCTACTACTGGCGCTATTTCATCAGCTTGGGGCACTGGCCTTCGTTTTGTGGCTACAGCTAAATCATCTATGAGGTTCCACATTTCCGTCATGGTTAAGTCCTTGGCCGATCCTCCCACTGCGTCACTAAAGCTTTCTCCACTCAACTGGCCTCATTCCACAAATAAATTTTTGGAGAAGAACCACGTTCGTGAATCCATGGTGCGGGCAGCGTGAGACAATGGTGTCAAAATGCGTATAGTACTCATCCAAAGTCTCATCCCGGGATTGTTGAAGGCAGATGATCTTCTCGCGGACATCATGTCGTAGGGATGGTGGGGAGAATTCTTTTAGGAATTGGGCACGGAGGTCCTCATAATATCCTGCACAACTAGCAATTGAAGTGTAATACCAAACTGCAGCAAAGTCAGTTAGAGTAAGTTTAAAGCATTGCAACTTAAACTCTTCTAACGCTATATTTTCTGGTTTCATGTGGTGGCAGGTTGTCGTTGTACCCGTCAAAAATAATAATTTGTAATCCGACTAGCAAGTGGTAAGTCGGGTCGTATCCATAGAGATCGATAGAAGAATCTGTTTACTAAGTACAAGAGTAACAATGGTGTTGTAAATTTCGAACAAGTTGAATAAAAACGCAAGTAAGTAACAATGATCAATTATCAATAAAGCAATCGTCGCAAAGATTCAAGTATACAATATCCAAGAGAAGTGCAAGCTAGAACCTTCGACTGTGATGCAAGACTAAATCATTGACAAACCGTTTTGATTTCTAATGTTCTACAACTTAGAGCTCCCTGCTAGGTTGTACTCCCCGTTCTTGTTCTAGTACTTAATCTCGCGCTAGCGATAATCAAGACCCTAACTCGCTAGAGTTGCATGAAAATATAAACAAGTTGTCCTAGGGTGTTTAATCCTAGTGGTATATTACTCGTGTCCTAGTTTTCTATCCCCGCTAGGTTGCTAGTAAACTATGACAATCGGAATCAACAAACAAACAAAACTCCCCCGCTAGGGTTCCACTCGTGCTAGCACATCAACTCCATAAACATTTCATACTAATATGACACAAAACAAAGGAATCAATATAGGTCTCAAGTCAAAACATCACAATGTCGAGTTCTAGCCTACACAAAGATATAGCAACAATATTATAATGTGCTTTCCTCCAGATATTGGACAAATTTGACAATCTGTCAAGCTATGAACTTTTTAATAGCCCCAGCAGCATTTAGATGAGAACACATCTCACCTAGCCGTTGGGCATTGCTTTCCTCCTGGGAAGTCCTCGTGTTGCACCCCTTTTTGCTCCATTTCTTTTCGATCTAGCCCCGATAAACACGAGTTTTTTTCAATACTTATTGTTTAGCCTTTTTTTTACTTCGTTTCGAGGCGAAAGAGAAACGTTCAAGGTTCTATTTTATCTTTTTGTTATTCTTAGACTTTTCTAATTGTCGATAGTTTGTAAAAAAAATTGAACACCGACTAATCCCAGAGAGAACATCCTTATTGATTTTGTGCTTCGTTTGGAGGAAATGCTAGGTGAAGAAGTTCTCTCCTAACATTTCTTTACTGATGGGTGCATATGCCCTGAAGAGTGACAAACTGTTCTTTTTGAGAATGTCCTGAGAATGTCCTCAAAGAAATAGAATATCCTCAGCGGATGCTCTGATCGATAACACAAATGGACATTAAAACTAACTAAAGAGAGAGAGAGAGAGAGAAATCACTAGCAGCTATGTGATGCATAATTGGCATTAGTTGGATATATACATGAGTCGTGACATGATTCTAAATTCTTACCTCGCCCACACATGTCCTTTTGTGACTCACACTAGTAAGTAGTGTTACTAGTCTTTTCCCAAACTAAGTATGCACCATCTTATAAAATCTGATTAAATGATCTGCTGTCTCAGTTTTTGCTCCCATCAAGTAGGTCCATGTGCACTTTGACTTGTCTTCAATAAGAGTAAGGAAATACTTGGCACCAGTTGTGGTAGGAACCTTGTAAGGCCCCCATACATTAGCGTGTAGGAGATCAAATAGCTCAGATGAAATAGTAATGCTGTTATTAAAGGGCAACCTGCCTTGCCTAGCTTGTGGACACACATCACAGGTAAGTTCATCAACATTACAAGAAACAGAATTCAAGTCTGGTATGACAGGCTTAAGAAATCTCAACAACTTTATAAAGGGAACATGCCCCAGTCTGGTATGCCAAAGAAAAATAGCACTACGATTCTTCTGAAAAACAAACAATTCCTGTCAAGCTTTAGCTGATATAAGCCATTGAAGGATTCACCAGTCCCCACCACAGTCTGCTCTCTCTGGTCCTGAATGGTACAACCATTATCAGTAAAGGTAACATTCAATCCTGAGTCAGTCACAAGTCTGGCTACTGAGATCAGATTGAATCTTATGTCAGGCACCAAGAGTACATTTTTTAGCACTAAATGTTCAGTTAAAGAACAATTTCCAGTGTACTTGACAAACAACCTTATCACCATTTGGCATGAGGATATTGTGGGGATAATTTAGCAACTTAATATCACTTAGTAAGCTAGAATGTGGAGTGATATGATCAGTAGCCCCACTATCCAATATCCAAACATCACTACTAGCCTCAAAACTAGTTAACCAAGTGATACCTGCCATATGCATGGTGTTTTCAACTGCAGCTGGTTGGTTCAGCAACTTGAGAAGCTTGATAAGCTGATCATTAGTAAGCTGGATAGGAGATGACTGTGTGCCAACTGAGTCAGCCCCATTAGTACCAGCTTCCTTCATACATGCATCACTAGCCACAACATTAATAGATCTATTCTGATTTCTATTAACCTGATTGGGATTCTTTTGGAACTTGTAGTTTACAGGATAGCCATTAAGCTTGTAACACGTCTCCCTTGTGTGGCTTTGAAGGTTGCAATGAGTACATTGAGGCCTCCTACTTTTGTTGTTGATACCACCAGTAGGCTGATTCTTTTGATTTCCACCGGAATTGCTAGTGATCTAATTAGCATACAGTGCTGATACATCAGTCATCAAAGGTTTACTGGACTTCCTTGTTGTTTCTTCATTGACTAACATCTTATACACCTCTCCAAGACTAGGAAAAGGATCCATCATGAGAATTTGTGATCTTGCAGCAGAATAGGCCTCCTTAAGACCCATCAAGAACTTCATTATTTTGTCTTTCATCTTTCTTTCAACAAAACACTTGGTAGCCTTGCATCTAGCACCAAGCTCACACACATGTTGATCAACCAAGGTGTCTTCATCACCCCATAACTGAATCAAGTTGCCATAGTACTTGGATATGCTCATGTCACCCTGCATCAACTCAGCTATTTCTTGTTTAATGGAGAAGAGACTTGAGAGGTTAGATCCACCAAACCTTGTGTTCATATCCTCCCAAGCAGCTATGCAGGTCATAGGCATGAATCAAGGAAGCACCAATTTCCTTCAAAACCGAATTGATGATCCAGGAGAAATTCACGTTGTTGCACCTTTGCCATCAGGCTAACTGATAAGGATCTGCTGTTGGCCTGGGAAAATCGACATTGACAAAACCGAGCTTCATCTTGATCCCTAGGGCAACTTCCATCGACTTCTTCCAAGTGATGAAATTCTCCGCACCAGTTAGCAATTGAGTAACGATCGGATTACCTACGTTTTCGTTCTTGCTGACGTAGAGAGGATCATCGTGCTCAGCGACTGGATTTGTAACGACGGTCGGGACTGCGGCTGGAACGCCTGAATTTAACGACGAAGTCATGATCGGAGAGAAAGAAGAGACGAAGCGCACGGTCTAGATTACGACGACGGCTCTGATACCATGTGAAACTACACCGCCGGAGGCGTCGCAGAGGATGGCGGTGCTGATCGAGGTCGAAGAGAATCGCAGACGAGCGATCGAGAACGAGAGAAATTTGGGGAAAAAATTGCATTCAAAATGAGCTCGCGATTCTGTTTTAAACAGAATTTCGATCTCTCAACAATTATAAATAGGTCCCTAAACTAACCAAGTCTACGAACCCTATGTAACAAAAATTACAAGTACATCCCCGCTATTACTCAATTTGACAATTGAGCAATGAAATGTTAATTACAATTTGAAATTAGGGCACAATCGGACTCCGCAGCTCATCCACCAGCTCAAGCTCCGTCGGAATCAATTCGGCCAGCTCCGGTAGGTTTGCTGTTCTCAATAACAGTGTCTCCTCAGATAGTAGCGTTAATCGAAACAAGAAGCAATGTATAGAAGTTGGAGAAAGTTAGAATCCAGATAGCTGTTTTGGAGTACGTCATGGGGCAAGTCAGGAGCCTTGGCAAATTTTTTTTGGCATACCGACCTTGACGTAGAGGTATCTAATTATTCGTTTTTTCATATTGAGTTTTTGATTACTCACAACTGCCATGTCAGATTCACTCTGTTTTACGGGACCTAAGAGCTGGGATCTAATGCGACGCGTGAGCCCTATTTCCAACTTTATTTGGTGTCTGTTCGGAGATTTTAACGAGGTACTTCACAGCTTAGAGGTCACTCGGTGTCACGATGCTAGATTAGCAAGTATAAATAAATTCAAGGAAGCAGTTGCCCAATGTCACCTCTCGGATCTCAGTTTCTATGGAAATCTAATTACTTATTCCAATAAGAGGAAAGGCAATCAAGAGATGAAAGGAAAGCTATACAGGGTGTTGGCGACTTATAGGTGGCATCAACGCTTTAGTAGAGCATTAACCGAGCATTTACCAGTTTACTCCTCAGACCATACGGCCTTGCTATTAAATTGTCAATCTCATGAAGCTAAACAATCAAATGTTTTCAAGTTCGAGAGAATGTGGATTCGGCACAATAAGTATAACGAGATTATGGCTACGGAGTGAAATAACATGAACAAGAACGGGGGAATGGCAGAAAAATTAACATGTATGCACAAAAATTACACAAAAAGTGTCCTCAGAGCATCCCAACATGATTAAAAAAAATCATGTCATCTATCTCTCTCATCCTTTTTCTCGCTCATCTAATCATCCCTATGACCAAATCAATCACATGCATCCCACTCATGATCAAATAAAATATTCATCATCATTCTCTCTCATCAGTACATAAATTATAGTTCATAAATATTAAGATTAATAAAAATATATCAAAGTGTATCTCGTTTTATAGAGTCACCTCCTTCATAGAACCACCTTTAAAAAATGGGCTCGTATGGGTAACTCCAATAAAACGTATTGAATGTTGTGAAACTATTGATATGGGGCAGTGAACTAAAATGGAATATGTAAAGAGAGAAATATAATGGGAGAAAAGGTAGAGAGGAAATTCTTGTTTCTTATTGTTCATTCTCATTCCAAATGACATATATTATATTGGTACTTAAGAAAAAAAAAAGGTGCTAGCAATAATCACCATGGCTAAATATAGAGTCAATCCAATTGAATATAATATTTATAACACTCCTCCTTTGGATGACTCGTACTGTCTTTTGGATGTACACACCATATGAACTGCTTCGTTAAAACCTTGACTTGGAAAACCCAAAAAGGGATAAAAACCAAGTTAGGAAAAACAGTACATTTTTAATGCTCCCCCTCAAGCTGGTATGTCTTTCAAATTGCATAACCCAATGTCATTTACAGGATTCTTGAAAACTCTTGTCGGCAATGATTTGGTGAACGAGTCTGCCAAATTTTTGCTGGATTGTATTTGGCAAACATTAATGTTCCCTTCAACTTGAAGCTCGTGAGTAGAGAAGAATTTTGGAGATATGTGCTTTGTTCTATCACCTTTAATATATCCTTCCTTCATTTGGGCGATAGCTGCATTATCCTCATATATCACCGTTGGACTTTGTTTGCCTGATAGTAATCCACAAGAGGTCTTGACATGGTGGATAAATGATCTAAGCTAAACACATTCTTGTCGAGCTTCGTATAATGCAATCAATTCTGCATGGTTTGATGATGTGGCTACCTAGGTCTGTTTTGTCAAACGCCATGAAATGGCAGCTCCTCCATACATGAATAAGTACCCCGTTTGTTATATAGCCTTGTGTGGGACATAAAAATAACCCGCATCGGCATAACCAACCAATTCAGTATTTTGTACTCCACTTGTTCTTTTGAAAAACAAACCAAGATCACTGGTTCCACGGAAATAACATAAGATGTGGTTAACACCGCTCCATTGTCTTTTAGTGGGTGATGAACTATGTCTTGCAAGTAAATTAACTGCAAACAATTTGTCTGGTCGGGTATTATTAGCAAGGTACATTAAAGCCCCAATTGCACTAAGGTAAGGTACTTCAGGACCTAAAAATTCTTCATTGTTTGACCGGAGACGATAAAGGTCCTTTTCAGTGTTTAGTGATCTCACTACCATTAGTGTACTTAATGGATGTGCTTTACCCATATTAAAATGCTTTAGAACTTTCTCAGTGTAATTTGATTGATGGATAAAGATTCCATTCTTTGTATGCTCGAACTGCAGGCCGATACAATACTTGGTAGTTCCGAGATCTTTCATCTCGAATTCCCTTTTCAAATAATCTGATGTCAATTAGATCTCTTCATGAGTTCCAATTATGTTTAAATCATCAACATACACATCTATGATTACGTAACCCGATTCTGTCTTTCTTTAAATACACATGGGCATATCTGATTGTTAACAAACCCTTGTGCCAGTAAATATTCGCTAAGGCGATTATACCACATTCGACCAGATTTTTTCAGCCCATATAATGATCTTTTTAATTTAATGAAGTACATACGACGAGACTTCGCTTTGAATGTTTCAGACATTTTTAATCCTTCTGGGATTTTCATGTATATATCTTTATCTAATGACCCATATAGGTATGCAGTTACCACATCCATGAGTTGCATTTTAAGTCGTTCGCCAACGACCAAAACAACTAGAAACCTAAGAGTTGTTGCATCCACTACAGGTGAATATGTTTCTATATAGTCTACTCTAGGTTTCTGTGTAACACCTTCTGCAACCATTCTAGCTTTGTATCTTGCAACTACATTACGTTTATTACGTTTTCGTACGAACACCCACTTATAGCCAACTGGTTTCACACCTTCAGGTGTTGGAGCTATAGGTTCAAAAACACCACGTTTATTCAAAGAGTTCAACTCTACTTGAATTGCTTCTTTGCAGCTCTCCCAATCATCTCGATGTCGATATTCATCTATGGTTTGGGGATCATTGTCATCTTCTCCAATGACCTCTAGGGTAACTGAATAAGCAAAGATATCATTTAGATTTACCTCATCTCGATACCAACCCACACGCTTCGCTTACGTTCGTATTTGATATACTTTGACATCCTTCTTACATCTTACGTGTTCCTTCCTCTTCCGGGGAACTGTATCCTTAGACCCTAATGGTCTTTCACGCTTCCGATGTACTTGATAGTCACTTGCAATATTTTTGTTTGGATTTACTACAGGAATCTCTAAACAAGCTGGTGCATTTACCGCAGGTATATGTGACTTTGTCTCTTTCTTGGCATCAGTAAACGCATCGGGTAGCCTATTTGCTACATTTCGCAAGTGTAAAATCCGTATAACTTTAAGTTCACTTTCATTTGTTCTTTGATCTAAGAACAACATAGAAGGTGTATTCCACACAACCTCCTTATTAATCTCTTTTTCTTCTCCCCCTAAAGTTGGGAATTTGGATTCATCAAAATGACAATTAGAATATCGAGCTCTAAATAAATCACTAGTTAATGGCTCTTGATATTTGATAATTGATGGGGACTCAAACCCCACATATATTCCCAACCTCCTTTGTGGCCCTATTTTGGTTCGTTGTGGCGGAGATATAGGGACATATACCGCACAACCAAAAAAATTCAAATATGAGATATCAGGCTCTCTTCCAGAGATAAGTTGCAAGGGAGAATACTTATTATGAGAGGTCGGTCAAAGTCTTATCAAAGCCTCTGCATGCAAAATTGCATGTCCCCAAGCAGAGGCATGTAATTTTGACTTCATTAGCAGTGGTCTTGTTATTAATTGCAACCGCTTTATCAATGACTCTGCTAGGCCGTTTTGTGTATGAACATGGGCTACGGGATGTTCAACAACTATACCAATTGATGTATAATAGTCATTGAATGATTTAGATGTAAGTTCTTCTGCATTATCTAGCCTGATTCTTTTGATTGGTTGATCAGGATAATGAGCCCTTAACTTGATTATTTGGGCAAAAAGCCTTGCGAATGCAACATTTCGCGTTGAGAGTAGGTTTACAGGTGACCATCGTGTTGAAGCATCTATTAACACCATAAAATATCTAAATGGTTCACACGTCGGTGCTATTGGTCCACATATGTCACCTTGAATTCTTTCAAGAAACATAGGAGATTCCGTGTTTACTTTTGTTACTGACGGCCATGTTAAAATTTGCCAAGTAAACAAGCCGTGCAACAATGATTCAGGTCCTTAAGTGGGTGTCCGTGTGAACTTATTCTGCGAATCATTATTTCACCAGGGTGATCAAGTCTATCATGCAACTAAGAAAATAATTCCTTGTGAACTAACTTCAGATTAGTGACTTTGTACACTTTAACGGGCAGATTTGTGTGCCATATAAACCAGACACATGTGCTCTCGTTTTCTCTAAGACATGCTTATGGCAGTCTTCTAAGATACAAGGAGTAGGTACTCAATACCATCTTCACACATGGTTTCGACATGAAAATAAAAATATATAAAATAAAATAATTGGAATAAAATTCAATTTAATGCAAATTCATAATAAAACTAATTTTGACTACGAAAATTATATTAAATGCATTATGATGAGCATAAATCTTGACTATGTTTATGCTTCACACTTAGTTGATTATCGATCATTTTCCGTATTTTTATAAGCTCTCACTCTGTATTTTGGTGTTTTGAGGTGACAGAAAGAATCTATGGCGAAATAAAGTGTTTTTGGGAATTTTGGCAAAAATAGTGCAGAAATAGGAGGATTGATACCCCTACTTGTCGCGCATGCCCAGAGTTCATACGGTGTTCAAATGCATTGATCTTTGGCCTGTTGGAAAGCTGAGATGAAGTTCTACAACTTTGTAGTTTGGACCAAGAGCAGATTAAGTTGTTAAAGGGGCCAAAAATTGGAGGCAAAAGGCCCTATATCACTATGCGCTTGTATCGCCTGTGTCGCCTATTTAAGTGACACGGGTGATACTTTGATGTTCCCTTGAGTGGCATGTATTTGGCAAAACATAGTTAGACAGTTCAAGCAGGAGTTCAGGGGGAGTTCGAACACTTGCTAGGACTACAGTACAGCGTGGAGCAGAAGTCAAGATGATTTCCGGAATGTTCGAAAGATTGAATGTCGATTCGATCTGTTACTGGACAGCGAAGATTTCGATCATCAGATATTCGAATGAATATCTACATTGAAGGCGGCGTGGCTGACTTGGCAAGGAAGTCTTCGAATATTCTTCCCACCGATTTTATAAAGATACACATCACAATATTTAGGAATATTTCCTAAAATATTTGATGAGATATCTTCTGCAGATTTGGACGCTAGCTTTCATGCATATATATACGAAGCTAGGGCGACCAAACAACCATCGCTTTCTGAGAGAAAAATACACGAGTGTATTCTGCTGATCGGAGATTGGAGAAAGCGACGGCCGACTGTGTTTCCCCATTGGAAATTCATCGGCACTGGATCTGTCTGTTCTGGTGTGCAGTTCAGACAGTCTGAGATAGGTGCTTATCGCTGCACACGACTAGATCTCACAACCAGCTTTCACGCGAAAGCTTCCGACTTCAGGAGAAGGTCGAGATCGCTCAGACGGAAGGTTTGGGTGAAGGGGATCAAGGTGAACCGCGGAGATCCTTGATTGCAAATCTGAGAGACGGTGGCTTAGAAGCTAGGCGATTACGAACACGGCGTTTTGTAAGCATAAGTCCTCTTATTGTTCTAAGCACGTAATAAAGATTTGTGTCCCTTTTAGGGTGTGGGAAACCCCCCAGAGTAGGCTTAGCCGAACTGGGTATCATTCTGGTTGTCTCTACTTTGTTCTGCTTACTGCACTATCACAACGGAGTTCCACGTCTGTCTCAAACAGTCCCCGGAACAGTAGCTTGAACAGGTTACTCTATATCAATTGGTATCAGAGCAAACACTCGACACACTGAGTGGGATCCTTGAACTATTCAAGATGACTCTGAAGGAAGGACAAAGTATTACCCGACCCCCTCTTCTGGAAGGATCAAACTATGCCTCATGGTAGCCGAAGATGAAATCTTTTCTGAGATCCCTCGATGAGAAAGCCTGGAAGGCAGTGTTGGTTGGATGGACTCATCCCACGATGGAAAACCTCACCGGAGAAGTCGTCCCTAAACTTGAAACTCTATGGGATGAGGCAGACGAGAAAGCCTCCACCGGTAATTCAAAGGCTATGAACGCTGTCTTCTCTGGAGTGGACGAGAATGTGCTGAAACTGATCATCAACTGTGAAGTTGCTAAGGAAGCATGGGACATCCTTCAAACTGCTTATGAAGGTACAGACAAGGTTCGCAATTCACGTATGCAGATTGTGACAACAAAATTTGAAGAGATGAAGATGAAGGACAGTGAAACTATCCCTGAATTCAATGCAAGAGTACTAGATCTGTCCAATGAAGCTGCTGCACTGGGCAAACCTATTGATGAAGAAAGGATGGCTAGCAAAGTTCTGAGATCGCTCCCACCAAGATTTGCTATGAAGGTCACTGCCATTGAGGAGATGCATGATATCTCCAAACTGAAATTGGACGAGCTCATGGGGTCTCTCAGAACTTACGAAATGAATCACGAAGCTGAATCTAAGGTAGTCAGAGGAATTGCCCTGAAAGCAGACATATCAGACGGAGTGGCTGAAACAGATTGCAACACTGAACAACTGGCAATGCTGGCACAGAATTTTGGCAGGATGGTACGGAAGCTCAACAGACGAAGTCCTGATCAAGGCCAGCCTTCCTCAGGTAACTTTCGTAATTGAAAAAATGGTAAAACTAGGTTCAGTGAAAAAACTGAAGACTCTCCGGAAAAAGAAAAAGAAGTTCAATGCCATGAGTGTAAGGGCTTCGGACACATCAAGGCTGAATGTGCTAACACCCTCAAGAAGAAAAAGGCAATGGTTGCAAACCTCAGCGACAGTGATGAGGAGGAAGAGAATGAAACTACCAACTTCGTAGCATTTGCGTCTATCACAGAATTATGTAGTGAATTCAGCCTCATCAAGTCACCTCAACCAACTCTTCTGACTGATGACTCTTCAGACAGCGACAATGAAGAACTCACGCAAGAATCACTGGCTGAATCATACAAAGACCTGCACGAAAAGTGGCTGTTGGTGTTCAATCTGAACAAAAAACTCAATGACACAGTTGCCTCCATGACTGAAGAAAAGGACAAGCTATGGCAGGAAGTTGATATTCTGGTTGCACAGAAGGTGGAACTCCAGGCTGAAATCAATTCACTGAACACTCAACTTACAGAAATCTAACAAGATAGGTCATGTCTGCTTGGTCAGAAGACGGATCTCCTGGGTACTATCTCCTCCCTAAAAGTTGATATGGAGAAAGATCGTGAAACTTATCCAACTGGGATGGCGGTCTGAGGAAAACTATTACGGATCTAAAACACAAAGAGGTGTTCCTCTTAAGGAAAGTGGAGTCTCTGGAACTCCAGGTAGAATCTGAGAAAATGGACCATTCAGCCACTCGGAAGAAACTCAACCAGCTTGAACAATCAGTGAAGATGTTGAACTCTGGGACTAAAAATCTAAATGAGATTCTCAGGTCACAACGAATGGAGTCTGGACACCGGGGATTGGGGTTCACAGAAGAAGGATGCGTAAAAGGTACAACGCTTGTTAAAGCAAAACCAGTAACTGTTCACAACCAGTCTGAACATAAGGTGATTCAGTCTCAGAAAATGAAGTCGAAACAGAATGTGGGAGAGAAGGTGAGACAACACCCAAGACAGAAAGTGGATCTGTCCCAAGAAAAGTGCTCGGCCAGTCAAAGGAGAACTCGCAATAATCGAGCCAGCACCCTCTCAGATCAGAAGGAAGATCTCCGCACATGCTGGTACTGCTATAAAATCGGACACATCAGACCAAGGTGTCGTCTGTTTCGTGCTAAACGAAGAGCTATGGAACACAAGGGTACTCCTCGACTGCAACAGATCTGGGTACCAAAGGCAAGCAAGACCGTATGTCTGGCCGCGCTCAACTCCTCGTGCTCCATGGGGACGGATCACTGGGTCTTCGACAGTGGGTGCTCTGCTCATATGACAGGTAACTCTACATTCCTTACGAATATTCGACCTGTCCAGAAGAAGTCTGTCATCTTTGGAGATGGAAAAAAGGGTCAGGTGATCGGCTGTGGGACATTGAAGGTTCCGGATCTTCCTGCACTCAAGGACGTTCTCGTGGTTGATGGACTGAAGATGAACCTATTTAGCATCAGCCAACTGTGTGATGATGGATATCTTGTCACTTTCACTCACGATTCATGTCTCGTCTTGAGTAAGGAAGGAAGCACATTAATGAAGGGTAACAGGACCCCCCACAATTGCTACCTCATTGGCTCAGCTGGACCTGTTGATGCTTCAGTCCGTCTCCCTAGCCGTCGGACTAAGGTGGACTTAGGACACAAGAGCATGGGCCATCATACTCACAAGATCTCAATACCTACTCGTACAAGGCCCAAGGAGACAGGAGATTCTGATACACTCAATGTTGCCTGCCGCGTCAAGTCTCTGACTCAGAGCGTATTCCTCAACAGCTGTCAACACTGTACTGGAAGACAGGTAAAACAGATTCACAAGAACCTGAGTGGTTCGCCTAAGGCAGGACACTGTGGGAGCTCCAAACATGTCTCTGCATGTTTAGTTGGTCAGTCATCCGAGTCTCAGAATAATCGCCTCATCAATCATGGATCTGTTCGAGGGGGAGTGATATCACAGGCCAAAATCGCACACACCCATGTTGATAATCGCTCGAAGAGGCAAACAAGATTCGTGCCCTTACAGAGCAAGTATGCCGTAAAGTTAGCAAGTCTATGCCAGAAAACATTCGTGCCCTTACAAAGCAAGTATGCCGCGAAGCTAGCAAGTTTCCAAGGAACGCATATCGCTACTCCTCTCAAACCAGCTGAGTACAAAGGAAAACAAGAGAAACTGATCCGTATGCGAGTAATGCCCACAGAGGTTGAGATTCTTAGATCCTTGCGGGGTCTAGGTGCTATCCGTATGCGGTTGACTCCCTCAGAAATTAAGACCCTTAGATCCTTGCAGGGTCTAGGTGACATCAATCACTAAACCCGACAGGGCAGTGGTCAGTCAGAGTCTCAACTCCAGCAGAACAGTTGGACTGACCACTTAAGGAAGGGAGCTGGATCAGAAGGTACAATTTTAGAAGATGAATATTTTTTATTTTTTCTGGAAGATATTTTCGTGCCGTTATAAGGAAAGGAGGTTTTATTAAAGGGAAATTCAAGTTCAGTCTCGTTACTCCTTCGCTCCTGCTTCGATAACCCTAGCACATCCGCTCCTCACAAATCTTTCTAAATCCTTGTCTCTGCGGCAACAATGGTTCACACCAGAAAGTCCTTCAAATCAGTCAAGAAGGGGTCTTCGGAATCAAAGAAGGTGGACAAGAAATCATCTGATTCTATGACGGCAAAGGCACAAATTCCAAAACCGACTAAGTCAAAACTACCAATGAAGAAAAAGGCGTCGCCTTTTGTTGCAGAAACTTCGTCTCTACCCGGTGTTAAAATCTCAGACGGCGTAGCAATTTCCTCTAACCCGAAAGTTGGGGTGGTGGAGAGGGAAGGATTGGAACCTGCTGCGAAGCAGAAGGAAGTGTCTTCGCAACCTGCGGAGGAACCTCCTAAACCAACCGGTACTAGGGTCGACACCATCAAGTATCGTTCCTCCAAAAATCTTGTCCCAATCTAAGGTATCTTCAAACCCTACTGCTCCAATTGGTGTCTCTGTGCATATTAAAGAGGCGGTTGTTGAAAACAAGCAAGTTGTTGATGGTGGTGAAGCCAGTAGGGCTAGTGTTGGTAAAGTTGTTGAATGTGGTGAAGCCAGTAGGGCTGGCATTGTGAAAACCTCTGGTGATACTATGGATGTTGCTAGAACGGGAAAGTCTGCTTCTAAGGTATCTGTGCGCTCGATGTCATGGAAGGAGAAGATCCATGCGTCTGGCTATGTGCGCTCTTCTGGCCTACGAAGGTTTGTGGTAAATCGTCATGACAAATTAGTACAAAGGCTTCTTGCCAAAATCAGCGCGGTAAGGAAACGCTCAGAAGCGACAACCGATCCAGTGGCTGATCAGGTTCCTGCCCCCACCACTGAAGGAAAGGTGACTGCTGGTGAAATTATAGAAGGTGGCACAAGGGAGGTGCATGGGGTTCAGGTGATAATCCACAAACAAAGGATCATGTCTGTCCGACTGTTGCATCTGTACAGGATGAAGAGCTTGATGATTTTTTCAAAGACATCGATGCGGTCGTAGAGGATCTACAAAAGGGAAGTGTCACTGATGTGCCAATGGGTTCTCAGTCCCCTCATACCAGGAAAGCCGTGCTTGAAATCACTACTCCTGCCAGCAGTTCGGAAAGTGCAAAAGAGGCAAGCTTTTCAGGAGGTGTTCCAACTGGGTGTCAGCTCGATGCCAAGACAGTCATGTCCCAAGATATCTCTGGCTCAGAGGCTGAGTCAGTTAAGAATGCAGCTTCAGCCAGTTATCAAGACAAGGCTGTGAAGGAGGCCGTGGAGGATGCTGCCCAGACTGTCTCTCTGTCAGGCTCAACTTCTGAAGATGCTCAAGATGCTGTTCCCCTTGCAATGCTCAAGAAAGAAAAGATTGTCAAAATAAAGAAGAAGAATGCTGTTGAAAGTCCCGTCAAAAAGGTCAGAACAACCAAGGAAGAAGTTAGTAAGGCTTCGGAAGAGGTCATCAGGACTAACAAGAGAAAACGTGGATTCCCAGTACCTTCTTTTGAGGATGCTCCCGTCGGGATTGTGAAGAAAGGGATCTGGTTTGCCTCCAAGGATGCAGCTAGTAAGTGGAAGGCTGTCCAGAAACGAAAGATTATCCCTGAACGTCGCCTTGATGCTACTCGATACAAAGGTAAAGAGGTGGTGCATACTCTGAGGCAAAACTGCCAGATCTGGACTCTCACCAAGTGCAAGCCGTTCAACAAACAGCTGATTCGTGAAGCCATGGCGAACCTTCCTCCGCAGTTTGGAGTTGTAGGGGATAAAGACTTTGGGGTGGTCTACGTGAGGGGAAGACGAATTATCATCAATCCTGAGATTCTCAACACTTACTTCCAGATGAATGACCCAGAAGTTGATGAGGAAGTGGAGGACTATGACAAAATTGCCGACACTATCACTGCCGGTTCTGTCCCATGCTGGCCTGACACTGTTGTGGCCACAGCTGATCTGTCTACCTTCTACTCCATGCTTTTCTTCATTGATGTGTTCAACTGGAAACCTTCTTCCCATCACTCTACAGTCAGCAAGGATGTAGCTCTACTGATTTACCAGATTGGGAACAAGAAGGTGTTCAATCTGGGTCGAGTCATGTTTAAACAGATCGCTGAACACGCTATCTCCTGCCGTTCTCTTCACCAGATTTGCTTCCCATCTCTCATCTATGAACTGATCATCAACCAAGCTCCAGAACTGTGTGATCCGAATGGTCGTCTCTCCAAAGCTCCACAAAACTTCTTGGTCGATCATAAGCTATTCAAAGGGAGGCACATAAATGATCTCAAGGAGGCAGGTCAGCGGGGAATGGACTTTCCAGAGTCCTCAAAGCAAGGGGGTGCCGGGATGGGACGCGATGAGAGGTCCAGGCTGATGAAAATGTTGGAAGGCATTATTGCAACTACTAAGGAGCAACGCAAGCAGATTAACAAGTTGGCCCGAGCTCTGCGCTATCCAAGTGATGATGAAGACGTGGATGAGGAATCTGATGGTGATTCCGATAGAAGGTCGTCGGCATGAAGGTCCTCTACTATCTCTTTTGAACTCTAAACCTTGAATCTTTTAGTTTTAGTGCTTGTTCTGGCACATCGGTTCGTACTGTTTGAACTAAGATTGGACCCCTTGCCAGTTTGTGGCAAAAAGGGGGAGTATTTTGAGAGGTGACATTTTTTGTTTTTCTCAAGGTTGTCTAATGTCTAGATAGTCAGATAGATCTAGTTATCTAGTAGATTTGGTTTTGCCAAAATTCCAAGGGGGAGATTGATGTTCCCTTGAGTGGCATGTATTTGGCAAAACATAGTTAGACAGTTCAAGCAGGAGTTCAGGGGGAGTTCGAACACTTGCTAGGACTACAGTACAGCGTGGAGCAGAAGTCAAGATGATTTCCGGAATGTTCGAAAGATTGAATGTCGATTCGATTTGTTACTGGACAGCGAAGATTTCGATCATCAGATATTCGAATGAATATCTACATTGAAGGCGGCGTGGCTGACTTGGCAAGGAAGTCTTCGAATATTCTTCCCACCGATTTTATAAAGATACACATCACAATATTTAGGAATATTTCCTAAAATATTTGATGAGATATCTTCTGCAGATTTGGACGCTAGCTTTCATGCATATATATACGAAGCTAGGGCGACCAAACAACCATCGCTTTCTGAGAGAAAAATACACGAGTGTATTCTGCTGATCGGAGATTGGAGAAAGCGACGGCCGACTGTGTTTCCCCATTGGAAATTCATCGGCACTGGATCTGTCTGTTCTGGTGTGCAGTTCAGACAGTCTGAGATAAGTGCTTATCGCTGCACACGACTAGATCTCACAACCAGCTTTCACGCGAAAGCTTCCGACTTCAGGAGAAGGTCGAGATCGCTCAGACGGAAGGTTTGGGTGAAGGGGATCAAGGTGAACCGCGGAGATCCTTGATTGCAAATCTGAGAGACGGTGGCTTAGAAGCTAGGCGATTACGAACACGGCGTTTTGTAAGCATAAGTCCTCTTATTGTTCTAAGCACGTAATAAAGATTTGTGTCCCTTTTAGGGTGTGGGAAACCCCCCAGAGTAGGCTTAGCCGAACTGGGTATCATTCTGGTTGTCTCTACTTTGTTCTGCTTACTGCACTATCACAACGGAGTTCCACGTCTGTCTCAAACAGTCCCCGGAACAGTAGCTTGAACAGGTTACTATATTTCATACTTGCCAGAAAAAAATCAGCTCCCCGGTTTTTCTCGTGCCACATTTTAAGTGACACGGGTGATACTACTGACACAGGCCAGACGGGCAAAAAAACAATTTTGGCTAAGTTTCGGAAAAATGCGAAAAGACAGATTTTAAACTAAAGAAAGATAACGGTTTTCAGCCGCCATCATCACCCGAACACTCGACTCACGCACATACACCTACGCACTTGGAGACGACAGAAAAGAGGGAAGGAAACTCGAAAACGCAAGGATTTTGATCGGATAGAAGATTTGAAGGGATTATCGACATCAATTCAAAGGATGTAGTAATTCCTTTTTCTCTTGTAATCTTTGTATCGAACAAAACATGACTTGTACTTCCATGACGATGGATAGTGAGTAGTGACCCATATTTTGGGGTCCTACTAATCTTATTCGACTATGAATCGTTTAATATATTAATCGTTGCATGATTTGGATTGTTTTACATGATTTGTGTTTTACTTAGCGCCTAAACCCAGCGACGCATACTAGGTGTTTTAGAAAGCGCTTAAGCGAATTGCTTTGAGACGTTAAGCCAATAGCGCCAAAAAGGTGAGGCTAAACGTCCCACAATTAAGTAAAATACTCGTTACAAACTTGGTGATTATGAGAGTAGCCCAAGTTTGTAACGGGAAAGGCTCGTTCTACGACAAGGACTCCACATGTTTACGCGACGAGAGTTGGTAAACATCAGCGAGTTTTTTTATTCGAACCAATAGCGCTGAAAGGGTGAGGTTCGTAGTTTAAGGTACATTTCCAATATAAACCAAAAGCGCCGAAAGGGTGAGGTTTATACTTAGAGTGTGCGGCTATTTTCCAATCAATATAAGCAAATCTTTGCATATGCTAGTTAATAAACTCGATTCTAATGTTGTGTAAGTGAAGTAGTTCCCCGAAATACTTCTCGAAGTTCGTTGAAATCTTATCTTACTTTCATGCATTGTTAGATTGATTAGCTTTTAAAATCAAAACAAAACACTTGATTCCGATTAGGATAAATAGAAGCTCAACCTTACATAGTGCATAAGTTTAAACTTGCTCCCTTGGACGATCCGGTTCTTACCGGCTTACAAATTGTTTTTGACATACAATATACACCACGTCACATAACGATTGAATTCAAACGTAACAACAAACTATAAAAACAACCATTATCCATGTACTACTTCTGGAGTACAAGGTTGATAACAGGAGAGGTGGAGAATGTTTACTCCATTGTATCTTCGTATTGAATAATATCTTCATATAATTTCAAGATTGAAACAATAGAACATAGCTCAAAATTATAAATGGAGACCTATTTAAAATCTTGTATCCTCAAGTGCATTCATTCATATATTGGACGAAGTAAAGCGACCGTTCTCAAAAGATTGAAATGATCCTTTAAACTCTTCGAGAGTGTAAGGGGGGGGGGGGGGGGGGGGGGGTCCTTGACTTTCAAAAGTTAAAGCTTCAGGCTCATGTGGAGATGATGACGAAGTAGGCACAATCCTTCTGGGATGCGCTTGAGTTTTGTTTTACACATTCTCTCAAATTATTTGATAAATACAGTTCAAGTACCAATAGACTCATGTAAAATAGTTTTTTCAGGAAACATGATAGTCAACTCATGTCATACAAGATTTATGTAATAAAAATATAAAGAATGAGATTAAATCATAAATTATAAAAATGAATCGATAAATTCATGTATTTAAAAGTATTAATGATTTACTTCAAGCAAAATGTGATTTTAAAATATAAATTATTAATCATTTGTTTCATGCATTTATATTCATTAGTGGAAAGAATTATTAGTATGCAATGAAACTAATAAAAATTAATTAAGTGAAAATGATTACTAGTTTCATTGCATCTTATACTAATGCTAATCAAAACTTGGACTAAAAGAATGTAAAATATCAAATATTAATCATAAAAGAAGAAGATAACTTAAAAGAAAAAGATTTTGTAAATAAAATCTTGTCACTTACAACAGGAAGTGATTTTATTGATGATTATAATCATCTATTTCAGGAGAATATATAATCACAATGGAAAACATATATTTGATGTTTATCACTCACAACAAGAAGTGATATATATTACTCTCTTCAGGGAGTGAAATAAACGTCCTCTTCAGGGGATTTAGAATAACCCACAAGGATAATATATAATGTATCCCCTTCGGTGATACAAGTAATTCTACTTCGTGTTAATCAAAATTTATACTATACATGTATTCACTTCAGGTGATACATGCATATGATTTCAATTCGGGAAATAAAAGAAACATATATCATACATTAGGGGTGGGCATGGGACGGGTTGTGCTTGGTCCTAACCCGGCCCGAAATAATGATCGGGTCATTTATTCGTTCCTAACCCGGCCCGAAAGACCGGGTCAATTATGTGAACCCGAACCCGACCCTAAAACTAAAATTTTTAAAAGGCATAAAACATTCTTGGTCATCTATCATGATATAAATACTTTAAAGTTTAGTATTACATTTTTATTTTTCATTGCAAATCAATTACATATTCATATGTAGTGTGATATATCACGAGAACACAAATAAATTTTTATTCACATGAGGTATAAGGTTTGAATCTCATTAAAAATCTAGTATTTTTTATATTACTTATGAAATCAGGTAACCCGAGCCTCAACCCTAACCCGACCCGAAAATTATACCGGGTTGGTTAAGTTGACCCTAACCCGACATTAAGTGGACCGGATCGGGCCGGGTTATCGGGTCGGATCGGGTTTTGTCCACCCCTATCATACATGCATCAATTTCACATGGTACATGTCTATGATTCCACTTCGAGGGAATTAGAAAAGAATAAAATATATTGTTCTTGTCTCAACTTCAAGTGATACATGTGTGCAATTCCACTTCGGGGGAATCAGAAAAGAATAAAATAAAATATATTACACATGTATCTACTTCAAGTGATACATGTATGCGATTACACTTCAGGGAAATCAAAAAAAGTATATAGTACTTTAAATTTATATGATTTTACTTCGAGAAAATCAAAAGAAAACATATAATACACGTATCCACTTCAGGTGACTGATGGACCATAATTGTATGAATCATAAACACAGTTAAACCCACCAAATTAGACTGTTTGTCTATTTAACTTGTGCTTGTTAGTTCCGATATTTATCTACAGGGTATTTTGGAGTCTAGAGAGAATACAGGCTAAGGAGGAGTTTTTAAGCTGAAAAGATATTACGAATCATTCCAATGTCACGACCATGCTACACTCAAAATCAGCCTTAACATCCTTCATGGAACCAACTTGGAATCACTCAAACATGCTAAATCCATCGGCATTTGGACAAGAACGCAATGCAAAGGCACCGAGCCAGGTTAAGGGGGTTTTACTGTGTTTTTGATTCGTATAATTATGGTCCATCAGATCACCCCACACTTTTAGTTGTTCGTCCCGAACAATGCTATTAAAGGGCGGTACACTAAGTTTGGTTTTAGAATATGAAAATTAGACTGTGGGACTCGATTTATCCTAATTCATGCATTACTGCTTATTACCAAATTGAACTGTGTAAATAAATAGAAGAAACTTAATACTTGTACCTCCGTGCCGAGGTGCAATTTATATTGGATGTTTCGGGAGATAGCCCTTTTTTGGTTCCTGGACTGCAACTTCGGGATCGTCTCGCACTATATGGTTTCCTTGTAGCTTTCTCTAGCACGTGATTTGGTTCGGGTTTCACTGGTTTGAGTACTTAGATTTTTCTTTTGGCGAGGGACTGCTTTTGTAGTGAATCGGCCTTTGGCCTTTGATTCGACTCTTTGAGTACTTCACTTTTTGTTTGGTTAAAACCTTCACAATTTTGGGCCTTTGGCCTCTTGATTTGCTTCTTCGAGCTTTTTGCCTTTTTGTGGCTTTGCTAGTCCATTTTCTCAAGCCTTTTTGGGAGGTCCAATCATCGCCCGCAAGCATATGGAAATACCTCCCCGCTCCTCTCATCGTTGTTGTTTCGCACGGGTCAAGATGAGGGTCGCTCATCTATTTTCTCGGCTACTTTAACTAGAGAGAGGACGGTCTAATTCCCGTCCTCGCCTTTTCTTTTCTTTTTGCATAAACACTGCATGGCGGAGATGACTTCAATCTTCACTGAAACCCGAAGTGTAGCCTCCACTGACTTCGAAAACCATATAGTTTGATTCGATCCTTCGATTGCTTGCCAAGCCTCTCTAGGGCAGTTTATGTCAACTCCACATCTCTAGTTAATCTCAGCACAAAGGACAAATGAAAAGTTACGTCCTAAGTCTTGAAACAGTTGAATTTTCACAAGGTTGATGCATGAATTATGATCTATCTTTTTCACATTCTTAAGTTCATATTTTCAAAAAGATGCTATTAATAAAAAAGAATAGCAAGCATGTTATTTATATACAAAGGTGGTTCTCACCCCACACTTTTGAACGAAGGCGTGCCTTAGTTCAAAAGTCATGCAAGCTAATATATATATGTGAGAATGACTAAGACAGAAAATTAAATGAAAGAATTTAAATGACAGAAAGTAAGATAGTGTCGGGTTACCTCCCGACCAGTGCACTTGTTTAACGTCGTTGGCTCGACAGTACCTCATTGTGGATTACTGGTTTGGGTCCCATGGGTGGCTTAGGTCGAATTTTGCGACCGTTCCTGTGTAATTGCTTCTTGCCTTGCCTTTTCCCGATTTCTTGCGCGTGTTAGAACCCCATGGTTTTGGTATTTTTTCTCTCCATTGCTTCTGAGAAGGTGAAGGAACTTTGACCATAGCTGCTGGTCTTGTTACTTTTTCGATCTCTTTTGGCAGGTCGGGAATCTGCGTACCGCGATCTGAGATAGGTATTATATCTGGCGGTTTCTTCGTATCCGTGCGGCTATTGTCAATGAAGAAATATGCAACCTTGCCGCCGAACTTAAGCGATAATGAGCCCTTGCCCACATCGATCCTTGCCTTAGTAGCGTAGAGGAATGGTCGTCCCAAGATTATTGTTGGAGGGTCGTCTTCGCTGGTCTCTCCCGTTTGTATCACATAAAAGTCTGCAGCAACGACAAGCTCTCCCACATGGAGTATTACGTCTTCCAGCACTCCAACCGGACGGATGCACGATTTATCTCCTAGCTCGATATTTGTCCTGGGTGGCTTCAATGGACCAAGTCCTAACAAGTAATATAAGGAGGAGGGCATGGCGTTGACAGCAGCTCCAAGATCGACCAGGCACTTATGAATCTGAGTTTCACCAATACCGCAGGTGACTGTGAAAGCCCCTGGGTCTTTATCTCTTTCCGGTTGTGACTCATGATCTGAAGTGAGGGCTTTTGTAATTGTCGGGTCGCTCTGCCCACTCCTTGACTTAGGATTAGTATAACAGGATCCCCTAATATTTTGCTCAGACGCATAAGTATCAGTTGGAGAGTTCCACCTTAATTTGTCAGTGTTATCCCATCCAGATGCTAGTACGTCGGAGTGTATAATTGGCGGTGGTGTTATGCAAACGGTGAATGCATATCGTCCATTGTCGACATGCGTGACCCATGTTTTGCCATCATTGGGTCGGTCTTCCTCTTGATTCCAATCAGGACGATGCCTACGGGCGAAGTGCTTGTTCGTAAATTTGTAAGTTGGGGATCGTGTTACTTTTCCTAGCGTCGCTTTTTCGTTTGACCTTTTTATCATGCTAAGATTCGCCTTTGGGTTTTGGATGGTTTGTGAAGGGAGTCTGCCAGGTTCATTAGTGAGTGTTGAAATTACCATGGCGAGTTGGGACATTTGTTTGGTTAATTCTGAAATTGCCCCGTCAGTTTTCGCCTGGTATTGGTGTAGCGAAGTACCCAATTGACTTATGCTTCCTGCTAGCTCCTTCATAGTGTCATCAAGCGACTTGGTCGGTTCTTGCTGATTATGCGGGCCGGTTTGGTACTGATTTGGTCCTCTTTGCTGATATTGGCCTGCTGATTGAGCGTTCTGGTTATACTGCCGGTGGGGGGTTTGGTAGAATGACTGAGCTAGTTGAGGGACAGCTGGTTGTGCGTACTTCTGAGAATAGTTATTGTTACGCCAACTCGGGTTAGTTGCTTGACCATACTGTCTGTTTTGTCCGGCTCTGTCATTACTGTTGTTGTTGTATCCTTGGTATCCTTCTACTGCATTCACTTCTGCCGGTTCCTCTTCTATTAATGTTGGACATGCGTCAGTTTTGTGGTCTGCAGAACCACAGAACTCGCAAGGTTTTACCGGAACTGGCTGCCTTCGTAGGATTTGAATCATCATCTCCTTTAGCTGCTTCATCTCTTCAGGCATAGAGCTCATCGACGTTTCCGCTTTTGCCACATTTTTTGTCCGGGAGAATTCTTCCTGCTGAGTTGTCTCTTCTCTGAATCGGGCATTCTCAGCAAAGTTGGTGATAAGATCCCTTATGCCACTTAATGATAGATTCATCATGGACCCTCCAGCTGAGGCATCCAGGAGCATTTTGTCTAAGGGTCTTAATCCGTTAATGAGATACTCGGCGGTGAGTTTCTCGGGCAGTCCAAGGGTACAACAGCTTCTCTCCAGGCGGTTGAATTTTTCCAGGTAATCGTACATGGTTTCGTTGGGTCCTTGCCTGATGTCCTGCAGTTGCCTCCTTACTTGCATTGCTCTTCCTGCTGGGTAATATTTGTCTAAGAACTTTTTCTGCATCTGAGCCCATGTTCTGATGCTTCCGGAAGGCAATGAAAGGAACCAGTCGTTTGCCGCGTCAATGAGGGAAAAATAGAACGCCTTTAACTTAAAGTCGTCTACGTTTACGCAATTTGGTTTGAGGTTTTGGCAAATCCCATGTAAGCGCTGGAGATGAGTCATTGCTGATTCTCCACGAGTTCCTGAGAATTTTGGCAAGTTGTGGGCCACTGAAGTGTTGATGACGATGTTTTCTACCTCCGGGCCTTCATAGATACACCACGGCTGAACTCTGAAATCTGGTGCCGAGAGCTCTCTCAATGTAGGTTCGCGGTAGTTGTTGTTATCTCCGTAGTAGTCATTGAAAGCGGGTTCTTGTCTTGGCACTTGTCTAGGTTGTGGGGGTGGTGGATATCTAGGGGGTTGTCGTACTGGACCAGCTGCATTTCGGTCCTCAGGTGGTTCTTGGTTTCTTCTGATGGCTTCCCTATCACGAGCTCGTCTGCTTCGGATGAGTTGCTCCGGATCATCCATAAATGGAAGTGGCTCCTCATTGTTTCGATCGTACAGGTTTATCTCGTCGTCATCCTGGTAGTCATGATGACTTTCTTCGCGAGACATGGTTGTTTCGAGCGCGTATTGATTTAAAGAACTTATCCGATGGCTAATTCCCCGGCAGCGGCGCCAATTTGACAAGTGCTCGTCGTCAGAGCAAATGTGCAAATAAATTTATAGTCCGCTACTCGCGACTACACTACTGGGTAGCAAGTGGTAAGTAGGGGTCGACCCCAAAGGAATTAGGGGGATAGTCGTTCTTTAAGGAATTTGTACAGCGAGGGAGCGTGTTTAGGTTGGTTGGTTGGTTTTAAAGCTACCAGCTAAGTGATTGATTGGTTGGTTGATTGGTTTTAGTACTGGAAAGTAACTGATAATTATTACAATTAAAAGAAAGCGTTCGGTTTCAGGGGCCTTGTATTATATCCTGTTTATCATTGACCTTTAGTGAATCTTCTAAGTATTCAAACGTGTATCAAGGCCTTTTCCGGCGCTCGATTTGCCACACTGTCTAGTCTTTTGCAAAAGTGTTCGAAAGTGAATCAAGGCCATTTCAAGCACTCGAC
The DNA here is from genome assembly GCA_033675395.1 of Rhodiola chrysanthemifolia. Classification (NCBI taxonomy): domain Eukaryota; kingdom Viridiplantae; phylum Streptophyta; class Magnoliopsida; order Saxifragales; family Crassulaceae; genus Rhodiola; species Rhodiola chrysanthemifolia. The sequence continues at coordinate 41,200,826 of CM066204.1, forward strand.
TTGCAACACTGTCTAATCTTTTGCAAAAAAACGTAAAGCCCTTGTTCTACTTAGACTAGCACCCCATTTCAAGGTATACTAGCCTGTGTGCATCCATTTTGGGTTGTCTTTTCCGATTTACCCAAAATGGTGTTTGAGAGAGATCAAACTCCTCAGATAAGCTTTGCCATTTCAAGCATCCACTTACCCGAGTATGTTTACGAACTTCCACAGAAGAGCTTTGCCATTTCAAGCATCCACTCAACCATGGACGTTCTGATCTAATATATGTCACATAGAACATGTTTTGAATACAAAGACGAGACACTAAATTAATAGTCTAAAACATTTTATAATACAAGTCCACCCCTTCTACCGGACGACTAGTTTAGCTACTATTTATCGCGCTAAACATTATAACTAAGGAACTAGAAATTAAAGACGAAAAATAAATATTAAAAACTTACTACCGTTGAGGCGCCAAGGGAGCAATCTTTATTTCCAAAGCCAAACTTTACAAAACTTAGAGAGATAAGTGAAATTTTGATTTGAGGATGATTTACAAATGAGATGGATGGGTTGTATTTATAGGCTAAGGGAGGAGAAATGGGTGGTGGAGATGAGGGGCAATTGTCTTTGATCCAATGGAGGAGGAGGAGGAGCAAGGAGGAGCCGCCACATGGGGGAGGAGGAAAGCCGCCGGTCAAGGGAGGAGGAGCCGCCGGTTGCAGGTCACCATGGAGGGAGGAGCTCCTCCCTTGGCCACCTCCAAGCAAGGTGGCCGGTCACCAAGTCCATGAGTGCATTTGATAGTTGATTTGGAATGGCCAAGTGATTTTAAGACTAATGGTCGAGCCAGAATTTCCAAATTCCATGGTTTGGTCGAGCAATTTGGTCTTGGTGCCTATGCGCGAGGCTTTTGCTTTGGACTTGGGCCAACTGCTAATCGGCTCGGGCGTTTTGTCTTGCAAGCGAGTTTGTCCAAGTTGTTGGGCATTCCAAATATCTTGGTCGATCCAGATTTTCCAGATGCATCCGTCGGGTCGAGCGACTTGGTTTGGGTGCCTATGCGCGCCGGGCCTTTGCCTTGGAATTGAGCTAACTGCCAATCTGCTCGAGCATTCTCCTTGGTTTTCCAACATCTTCCACCTTATTTTCCATTTTAAACACTTTGGTCGAGGCGGAATTGTCAGATCAGATGGTTTGCTCGGGCAACTTGAATTTGGACTCGAATAGCTCGGCAGGCGCGCTGGACGCTGGGCGCTGGGCGGCGGGCGCGATCTGGGTTTCTCGGTCTTTGGCTGGCCAGAAATTGCGAGCGATCCTTTTTAGCGTAAAACTCCTCTCCTTAGCGTGTTTTCTCTCTAAGCTCTGAAATACCCTGTAGAAATATATCGGAACTAACAAGCAAAAGTTAGATAGACCAACAGTCTAATTAAGGGGGTTTTACTGTGTTTTTGATTCGTATAATTATGGTCCATCAAGAACCCATATGGAACTTAAACTCCTTTAAAACAACCGCAAAATCTTGATTTCTCAATTTTAGAAAGAGTGGTGCATGATGGAGGCAAATATGTACGTTTCCCTCGCGCAGCACCTTGTCACTCAAGTGAAGGATAATGGTGATATAGGCCAACTCTTTTGTGTCATCAATTTCATCTTGAGTCATCGTATCAGGGAAGTTCTTTTCACCATCGAGAGCTTTCAGCACTTTCATCTGGACAAGAATTGCTCGCATGCGTTGACGCTATAGGCCGAAGTCGCCATGTCCGTCAAATCTGTCCAATCTATACAACCAGCGGGCTCTGATACCAATTATGAGCATGCGTCGCAGATCGAAAGCTTGTAGAGATCAAACAAAGAAAGAGAAACGAAACAACAACACGAATTTTACCCTGGTTCGGTACCTAGTGTACCTACTACAGCACCAAATGAGGACTCTTATTGAACTTGTAACACAGTTACACTTTACAGGATGTAGAACAAAGTGTTTCGAGTCGATTACAATCAATCTCACTGATCAATTTCTATCGAATTGAAAACGCCTGAAATTTGAGCTTCAAGAAACCCTAGAACTTATTTGGGGAAGAACGGATGATTCTCAGGCACGTTCCACACTCGCCTTTTAAACCCGAACTCAAAAAGGTGTCGCACAGCAATGAGTCGGATATTAACCAAAACACTGACGTTTAGTTGGGGCGCGCAAACAATCTTTTGAGCCGAGTGTAAAATGACGACGCAAAAGACTTGGCGCCTCACTTTGATATCCCATGAAACGACGCAGTACTGCATGCAGCAGAAAACCTGATCCATTCCCCTGCACTGGTTCCATACCTTTTTCACTGATTTCAAACATAAAACTGATACAGAAAATGCTCATAACAAAGACCTTTACAAGTTCAATAAGCAACAGACTAGTAAATTGAGATCAATCTCCACAGATGCTCTCAAGGAGATGATGATGAAGGAGTGTCGATCACCTTATTCATCCCAATAGAGAATGATGTGCAACCCGATGATGATGGAGAAAATGATGAACATCCCTAACATGTGCAATTAGGATTGGGAGAAGTGCGAATACGAGACACTACACCAGATTGACACTAATGACACATTTTTTGTCCGTCGCATAAAGTAATAAATACTTCGCATAAAATGGGAAATTGTTTATGGGATAACATGTGTGTCGCATAGATTTTATCTCGAAAGACAAGTAGCGTAAAGTACGTGCGACAAAAAAATTGACTTCCTGTCGCATGAAGGTTAACGCTTATGCGGCATTTCTTTCATTTAGTCTCATACAACATGGATCGAGTTCTACAATTTCACGGCATATGCTACATATTTCCAGTGAAAATGTATTCGAGTATATGTCGCATTAGCTACCATATGGGACATCAGATGTTTATGTAACCTTTACAATTAGTCGCATATAATATCATATGCTTCTAACTATAAGACTGCGTTGTCGCAAGAAAAGACATATGCTTGTTAGTATATTATGTTATTGTCGTATAAACGATGTTACGATTACAATTTGAAACAGTTAAATGTTGCATAAAGTGTCATACGCTTTAAGCTTTACAGAAAATATTGTCGTATAAAACAACATATGTGAAAAATAGCAAATAACAAAATGTTGCATAAAGTGTCATACGCTTTAAGCTTTATAGAAAATATTGTGGTATAAAACAACATATGTGACAAATAGCAAATAACAAAATGTTGCATACAGTGTCATACGCTTTAAGCTTTACAGAAAATATTGTGGTATAAAACAACATATGATGAAGGATTCATTGTGCATACAATTTTAAACCTGAAATCATTTTTGCTAATATGAAACACAATCCGGACAGCGTAACACAAGTTGGCCACCAAAAAACATAATCCGACCAACGCCAAACATAAGGTACACACACACTACAGTTCATATGTGTGTACCCGGCCAAAAAAACAAGTTTGATACATAGAAAGACAACAATAATCAAGGCGCAAGGCCATAACTTGTGGCACCTTCGGAAGCATTATGGTGGGCTAGATTCGCTGAACCGCCGCAAACCACCAGCTCCTCTAGGGTGTGTATCCTTTCTTCAAAAGCCTTCTTCATTTCTAACATATCATCGTTTTGCTGCTGCAGTTGGTCTTTCAACTCACAGTTTCTCGGACCCCCTCTCGGGAGGGGTGGCTGATGGACCATAATTATACGAATCAAAAACACAGTTAAACCCACTAAATTAGACTGTTTGTCTATTTAACTTTTGCTTGTTAGTTCCGATATATTTCTACAGGGTATTTTGAAGCTTAGAGAGAATACACGCTAAGGAGAGAATTTTACACAGAAAAGATGTTACGAGTCATTCCAAGGTCACGATCAGACGCTGACTGAAGAAATCTAAAGATCCTGACATGGAATCATTCAAAACAAATCAAACCGAAGAGCAACCAAAGTCAGTCCGGAGCTGAAATACACCGATAGTTTTGTGAGAACTTCATAAAACTCACACAAGCTCACTCTTATCCATTGATGACCGGCGGCTTTGGGGAAGAAGATGACTCATTGGGTTGCTTCCTCCCCTTCTCCTCCTTCTCCCCACCACAACCGGCGGCTTTCCTCCATGGTGACCGGCCACCGGCGGCTTCTCCTCCCCCCCATGTGGCATCATCTCAAAACTCTTCCTCTCATCCTTTGCCATGTGCTTCCATCTCCACCCTCCATTCTCCTCTCCTTTGGCTATAAATACAAGCCTTCACCTCTCATTTGTATCATCCAACAATCTCATTCACAACACAAAAATCACTTATCTCTCTAAGTTTGGCAATTTGTAAGTTTGGTTTTGAAATAATACTCTTGTTGGTTCTTGAGTATTATAACAGTTTTAGAGAATACTCCTGTTGGTTCTTGAGTATTCAAGTAGAAATTGGGAATACTCCTGTTGGTTCTTGAGTATTCCCCTTTACTTACTGTCTTTCAAAAACCCCCTAGTATTTAGCTATGGTATCCACCTCTATGGATATTCGTAGCTAAAATCTTCATTCGGTTGAAGGGGTGTACTTGTATCATAAAATGTTTTAGACTTGGTTTAGTGTTTTTTCTCTGTATTCAAAACTTGTTCTATGTGCCATATATTAGGCCAGAACTTCCAAGGTTGAGTGGATGCTTGGAATGGCAAAGCTCTTCCGTGGAAGTTCGTAAACATACTCGGATAAGTGGATGCTTGGAATGGCAAAGCTTATCTGAGGAGTTTGACCTCTCTCAAACACCATTTGATTGCTCGGGAATGACTGATCAAATGGATGCACACAGGCTAATATACCTTGGAATGGGGTATTAGTCTAAGTAGAACAAGGGCTCTACGTTTTTTGCAAAAGTCTAGACAGTGTGTGCAAATCGAGTGCTTGGAATGGCCTTGATACACTTTCAAACATTTTTGCAAAAGACTAGACAGTGTGGCAAATCGAGTGCTTGGAATGGCCTTGATACACGTTTGAATACTTAGAAGGATCACTAAAGGTCAATGATAAACAGGCTATGATACAAGGCCCCCGAAATCGAATGTTTTCCTTGAAATCAAACAACTCCTGCACTTACTTTCTTAGTATAACTGCCGTAATCAACTGCTCACCTTCCGGAGGACTTGCCAATCACGCATCACCCGCTGTAAGTCTTCTTTGTATTTTCAGTATTTAATTTTCAGTCATTTACTTTTCCGCACTAAAACCAAAATCAACCAATCAATCCCACCTTGGCGTGTACGCGTTGTTTCTCCCTTGCGGAGGTGTTGTCCGTCCCCGCCTCGGCGTGGACGTGTTGTTCCTCCCTCGCAGAGATATTGTTCATCCCTAATGGACGTGTTGCTGGTGCTGCTTTGCTCTTCCTCCATGGACGCGTGGAGGTGACGAGTTTCAAGTTAACGCTTGTGTGTTCAACTAAGAGGTGCCATATGGCATATGTTCTAGTGAACGCAATTTAAGTATCAAATCCGGGTTGGTGCCTAGAGTGGCTTGTGCTCCAAGAGTCTAGATATTCACATGTACCCGACGAAGTTCTCATGCAATGTGTGAAAGATGTATTTGTATGAGATATAAAAACCCACAGTAAAAAAACTTATAATACGTAGTTTTTTATGCAATTATATGAAGTTTTTAATTTCTATTTTTTTTATAAGTAAAAACGATCAGGTCAGAACCATCAGTTTTCGTCAGAACTTAGAACTTTTTTTATCCGTCCGATTAAATCATCTACGGTTCTTAAATTAGCAAATACAATATATTTTAATTACAATATATATGATTCGAGGGCATATTAGTCAATTGTAAAACAAATACACGACCTTATATCCACTAAATCCAATAATTTTAGAATAAAACTATTCACATCGCAACATCAACCGCACCAAAATTTTCCTTAAGTGATTTTCTAATACATGGCAGAGTCTCTGGTTCAAATATACGAACAACATATATGCATAATCACGAACAAACTACGAACATAGAAAATATATATGGCGAAATTCTAAACCACGAACATTATCACTATATTCATGGATTTTCATATTATCTCACAACCTGAGCAGTTGATTTAAAATCACTAACAACATAGGCATATTCACGAACAACCATTCCGAACCCAGAAACACCCCAAAATATGTATGGCACCTTCGACATATTCAAAATTAAAAAATACAACAGCACACATGAATTGGATTGTTGAAGAGTTAGTGATTTTGTCTTTCGAAAATCTGGGGCTCGAAATAGGAAAACGTATTTTTGACTTGATATTTATGGGATTCTAAAATTAAAATATACATTCTTATTTCCTAATACACACTTATTAGCCATTAAAACGATTAAAATAATATTTATGTCAAATTAAATATTGATTAATCTAAACCATTTAGATTATCAGATCAACGGATTTTACAAGTTCTAAGTTCTGACGAAAGCTAGTATTTCTGATCAGAACTCGACCCTTTTTATAAGACTATCATTTTGAAACTAGAACTACATGTTTTAAACTCCTTATATTTAGCTTTATTGTATTAAATATATGAGTATATGAGCGCACAAATGAGAAATTCTAGTTATTTCAAGAATATGAGAACCTCATCCGTACACTTGAAAATGTATGTTCAAATTAATGAAAATCTGAGCTAACATGTTTGACTTTGCTAGTAGTGCATGTGTCAACATCATTCATTCATGTTAATCTGACCATAAAAATGTGCATATGAAATTCTTAAAATCAAAAGATCAATTATCTACTAGCTATAGCTAACACTAGGGTCAGGAGGGTGGAGTTTACAGATGTATACACACTTAACCCTCGACTGATAAATAAGAGAATGCATGCATCGAAACCCAATAAGATTTGAATTTTGTGACATAACACTGTTATCATGACAAACTTAATTTCGTCTGTCGTATATAATGTCGAATGCGATAAAAGTAAGGCGACAAAATTCAAAGCATGTCCCGTAGCATGTTAGGATCTAAAAGCAGTTATGAAAGATAACAACAATAAAATAAAAACAATAATGAACACAGGAATTTGTTACCCAGTTCGCCACAACATGTGACTACGTCTGGGGGCACTACCAAGTCAGGAGATTTCCACTATATCGTTTGAGATACGATTACAATACTCCAATAAGCATATGGAATATTAAGAGAGAGAGTGGAGTGAGCTGAGGGATAATTTATGCTTCATCCTAGCATTCCTTTTATAGGAAATTTGTGATGTCGTGTTCCACTTCCATTTCTCTTCTTGCATGAGTGTATGCTTGCCATGTGGAAGAAGGTAATCAATTTTTGTTTTCCTTCTTTGATACCACAATGGAGAGGTCGGCATGCAGGAGGTTGGCAAGCCATCTTCATCGGGCTCCATACCTAACAATCTCCCACCTGGAGCCTGATTCCAACCATATTCGTCGTCATCTCCTCATTCATCAACCTATGAATGTTGGTAGTGCCTGGCCTTCACCTTAAGTACCAAGGCCAGTTGAAGCCACGCATAGCTTCAACTTCTCTAAGGTCACAGCCTTAGTTAGCATGTCAGCAGGATTTTGACTTCCATCAATCTTCATTAGTTGCAAGATCCTCTTCTCCAGTAGATGGCGTATATAGTGATACTTCAGCTCTATGTGCTTGGTCCTTGAATGAAATGCAGGGTTCTTGGCCAAGTGGATGGCACTCTGACTATCACTGTAAAGAGTACTACCCTCTTGCTCCTTTCCCAATTCACGCAAGAAATTCTGCAACCACACCATCTCTTTACTAGCCTCAGTCACTGCAACATATTCAGTTTCAGCAGTAGACAAGGCAACAATCTTCTGTAACTTTGACGCCCAAGAGATAGCAGTACCACCCAATGTGAAAACATAACCGGTTGTACTTCTCCTCTTGTCAAGATCACTTGATGCCAAATCTGCATCAACATATCCTGCTAACTCAACTTTCTTGCCTTCAAAACACAAGGCATGCTCAGTGGTCCCCTTCAAGTACCTCAAGATCCATTTTACCGCTTCCCAATGCTTTTTCCCTGGATTGCCCATAAACCGACTTACTACTCCTACCGCATGTGCAATGTCTGGCCTAGTACACACCATCGCATACATCAAGCTGCCAATTGCTGGGGCATATGGAGTCTTCTGCATGTAGTCTCGCTCTTCTAGATCTTTTGGTGAATCTCTAATTGAAAGTGTGATCTGATTACCCAATGGAATCTTAACCGGCTTTGCATCTTGCATGCTGAATCTCTCCAGAATCTTCTTTATGTATTCAGCTTGCGAGAGATGCAACTTTCCCGCCTTTCTGTCACGTTTAATTCGCATTCCCAAAATCTGCTTTGCTTCACCTAGATCTTTCATGGCAAACCGTTTGGACAACTGCTTCTTCAGCTTACTCACCTCCTGAGCACTTGATCCTGCTATCAACATGTCATCAACATATAATAGCAATATGATATAGTCGTCGCCCAACTTCTTGAAATAACAGCAATGGTCAGCTTCACTCCTCACGAACTCAATTTCGTGCATGAATCCATCAAACTTCTTGTACCACTGTCTGGGAGCTTGTTTCAAGCCGTACAAGCTCTTCTTCAGTTTACACACTAGTAACTCGTTACCCTTTGGCAAGTAGCCTTCTGGTTGCTTTATATAGATTTCTTCTTCAAGGTCACCATGAAGAAAGGCCGTTTTCACGTCTAGCTGCTGTAACTCAAGATCTTCAGCTGCAACTATACTCAACACAAGCCGTATAGTAACCATCTTTACAACAGGAGTGAAAACATCAGTGTAATCTATACCGTATTTCTGCTGAAATCCTTTCACAACTAATCTTGCCTTGTAACGCTTACTTCCATTCGCCTCCTCCTTAATTCTGTAAACCCATTTGTTATGCAGCGCCTTTTTGCCTCGTGGAAGCTCAACTAGCTCCCATGTCTCGTTTGCAAGCAATGACTCCATCTCATCATCCATTGCTAGCTTCCACTGATCTGCATAGCTTCCCTGAGATGCTTCTGCAAAACACTCTGGTTCACCACTATCTGTTAATAAAAAATAGAAATTAGAAGGCGAATATCTGTCTGGTGATCTGTGATCTCTACTAGATCTTCGCGGCTGAGCAACTGGTGTATTCGGTTCATCCTCCTCATGGTCATCTGGAATCGTCATACTCCCACCCGAGTTAGAGATATCTAACTCAACCTCCTTAGTTTCTGAGCTGTCAGCTTCTGATGCACTTGTCAAGTCTTTGTACAGTACCTGCTCATTAAATATGACATCTCGACTACGAATAATTTTCTTGTTCTGCTCATCCCAGAGTCGATATCCGAAGTCATCACCACCATATCCAATAAATGTACACTTAACAGACTTTGCATCCAGCTTACTTCTTTCAACAGCAGGTATGTGAACATATGCAACACATCCGAAAATACGAAGAAAGGACAAATTTACCTCCTTGCCACTCCAAGCCTCCTCTGGAATCCCATTCTCCAACGGAGCTGATGGTCCTCGATTAATCAGGTAAGCTGCAGTGTTAACTGCTTCTGCCCAAAACATCTTCGGAAGTCCACACTTTAATCTCATGCTTCTAGCACGTTCATTCAGAGTTCTGTTCATACGTTCTGCCACGCCATTCTGCTGAGGAGTTCCCTTCAAAGTCTTTTCCATGCGAACTCCATTCGCTGCACAATACTCCTTGAACTCTCGCAGCTCATACTCTCCACCATTATCAGATCTTAGACACTTCACTTTAAGACCTGTCTCAGTCTCTACCAGGGCTTTCCACTTTCTGAAAACATCAAACGCATCAGATTTGTTTTTCAGAAAATAAACCCATACCTTCCTTGTGCAATCGTCAATGAAGGTCATATAATATGATGCTCCACCAAGAGATGCAACAGGTGTTGGCCCCCATAAGTCACTATGGACTAACTCCAGCTTTTGCTTTCTCAACGTCCTGCCACCTCTTGTGAAACTGACTCTCTTCTGTTTCCCGAAGACGCAGTCCTCACATACTCCGACTTCAACAGACTTGAGTCCAGATAGCAAACCCTTCGAGCATAAGACCTTCATCCCTTTCTCACTCATGTGACCGAGACGACAATGCCACAGGTCTGCATCACCTTTCACACTTGCAACAGCGATGCTTTCTTGGAGGTTGCTTGTCATATACAACGTCCCTTCTTTCTTGCCTCGAGCTATCACCATGGAACCCTTGGTTATCTTCCAAGTACTGCAACTGAAGGTTACTACATAGCCTTCATCATCCAACTGGCCAACTGATAACAAGTTTCTCTTCAAGCCCGGAATAAGTCTGACATCATGCAGCTGCAACACTGACTCGTTTGGAGCTTTTATCTGGACATCTCCTTTCCCCACGACTTCCAATGGTTCATCATCAGCGAGATAAACCTTCCCGAAATCTCCTGATTTGTAATGCTTCATAATGTCAACATTACTACAGGAATGGAACGATGCTCCAGAGTCTAACACCCAAGACTCCAATGGACTGCTTACACTCAAAATTAGTGCCTCCGCATTTTCTTCAGTGGTTGCGTTTACTGATTGTGCCTTGCACTCACTCTTGTAGTGACCCATTCTGTCACAATTCCAGCACTTCACCTTGCTTTTATCTCTGGCCTGTTTTTCTTTCCCTCTGGACTTTGACCTGCCACGCTGCACCCTCGACCTGGACTCAGATCTGCCTCTGTTTCCAGCATTCAAAGCTAGACCCGAACTAGAGCCTGACTCCCTTCGGCGAATCTCTTCACTGGCGATTAGGTCTCTGACTTCATCTAGCTTAAGCTTGTCCTTCCCAGCTGAGGCACTAACGGCTGTAACCGTCCCGCTCCAACTTTCTGGTAATGAGGATAGTAGGATCAAAGCCTTTATTTCATCATCGAAATCGATTTTAACGGAGCTCAACTGTGCGATCGTCATGTTGAACTCGCTCAGGTGCTTTGCCACCGTCGTGCTCTCTGCCATTCTCAGGTTGAACAACCGCCGCATCAAATGGACTTTGTTTGATGCTGATGGTTTCTGGTACAACGCCGACAGAGTCTCTATCATCTCCTTCGTCGTCTTTGACTTCAGTGTATGGTGTGCAACTTCTCTGGACAGCGACAGTCGGACCACACTCATTGCTTTTCTGTCCAACAGCTTCCAGTCTGCATCCTTCATGTCCTCCGGTTTTTCTTCTAGAGGCTGCTGCAAATCTTTACCGTATAGGTAGTCTTCGATTTGCATCTTCCAGAATCCGAAATCCGATCCGTCGAATTTCTCCACAGGTTGTCTTACATCTCTCATTGCGACTGCTAGAACCTCGGCTCTGATACCAGTTGTTAGGATCTAAAAGCAGTTATGAAAGATAACAACAATAAAATAAAAACAATAATGAACACAGGAATTTGTTACCCAGTTCGCCACAACATGTGACTACGTCTGGGGGCACTACCAAGCCAGGAGATTTCCACTATATCGTTTGAGATACGATTACAATACTCCAATAAGCATATGGAATATTAAGAGAGAGAGTGGAGTGAGTTGAGGGATAATTTAATGCTTCATCCTAGCATTCCTTTTATAGGAAATTTGCGATGTCGTGTTCCACTTCCATTTCTCTTCTTGCATGAGTGTATGCTTGCCATGTGGAAGAAGGTAATCAATTTTTGTTTTCCTTCTTTGATACCACAATGGAGAGGTTGGCATGCAGGAGGTCGGCAAGCCATCTTCATCGGGCTCCATACCTAACATAGCATGTATTCTGGTGTAGTGCCAATAAGATTTGAATTTTGGTGACAATGCATGAGACGTTGCTGCCTGCTCACATTGCAAAGTACTTTCAATCACAGATGTTGCCATTATCTGAACCTGCAACTTGCAAAGGCTGAGAGATAAATTAAACATGCAAGGCTTCCACCTCCACAATGATCCAAACATAGCAATTCACTATGATGAGTTTAGAGTACTGATCAGTCCATATTTTAACTAGTTATTTGCTTCATACAATGAAGGATACCACTTGTTCTCCCCGCAAATTGTCCCTATTTGATGTCCTCCTTAAGTGTTTCAGGACAAAAAGAAATATAATCGCTCCTTGGACTCGAAGTATTGAAAGAACGGAAATATCGACAAAAAAGCCGGAAAAGACCCTACACCAGCAACAGGCCGTGACATCCTATGGGTGTCAGGGGTGTCACGACATCTATTTTTCAGAGAGGAAATCGAGTTGCTCCATGACGACCGTGACAAGATTGATGTAACGGGTGTCACGGCTACCCAAAAACCAGGAGAGATTTCGAGCCTACCGTGATAGCCGTGACATATTGGATTGTCACGGGCGTCACGGCATACTAATTGCCCAGTGCCTTTTTGCTCGCACCGTGACAACCATGACATATTGGATTGTCACGGGTGTCACGGCCCCGTCGGGAATTTCCAAATTTAAATAAGAAATTCGAGATCTATTTTAAGGAGCTTGATTTGGGAGAACATGAGACTTAACTTGGAGAAGCAGACAGAGCAGAACATTGCAAGAGATCGATGATTCAACGAGCTACATCGTCAATACGGTTTTTTCATCCTTGATTTCTATCTCTACACTATTTTTGGTTAACTTTCCATGGGTAGTGAGTAGTCATCTTTTTTCCGGGATCCTACGGATCCCATGCCTTGTACCCCAACTCTTCATGTGATCAATTAAAAAAATTTCATTAATGTAATTCGAGTATTCAATTTCATTGTGCTTAATTTTATCGTTCTTGCAAGTTTTACATTGAATGAGATGTTTGCATGCTATAACTTATTTAGATTAATTACGAAAATATGAATGGGTCCTAGGTATTAACCAGATTGAATGAAATTGATATTAGGTCATGGTGGGTACATTGATAGTACATGAATTAATAGGTAAGTTGACTTTATTGTCTGGAAAACCCTAGGCTTAATAATCGAAATCGTTGATAATCCGTGGATGGGCGGCGTTCAACGATTGAGATTAATCTAGACAATGATCCGTTGATGGGTGGCTTGTCTAGTGTTATTTCAGTTTGTTTCTTTACTCGATAGCATGATTAATTTACATGACATTGTTGCATGATTTGTGGGTTGGTACGGGTGAAGTTTGATCCTGAGATTCTTCCTTGATCAAGTCAAACCATTATATTTTTCTCTGCATTTAATTTCTGCAATTTTCATTACATCTAAACCTCTCATTGTTTGGAATAGCGGAATCATACGCTAGTAAGCATACACGCTGTTCCTTGGATCGACCCTTGGCTTACCAATGTTTATAAAGTTTTTTTGACTACAATTTGACCCCTAAAACATATAACTTGACAACTATAAAGAGCATATCATTAATTCATGTACTACCAATATGTAGCTACCATGACCTAATATCAATTTGATTCGATTTGGTTAATACCTAGGACCCATTCATCTTTTGGTAAATAACCTAAATACGTTCTAGCATGCAAGCATCCCATTCAATGTAAAACTTGCAAGAACGATAAAATTAAGCACAATGAAATTGAATACTCGAATTGCATTAATGAAAAACATTTAATTGATCACCTGAAGAGTTGAGGTACAATGCACGAGATCCGTAGGATCCCGGAGTAAAGAAGACTACTCACTACTCATGGTAAGTTAACCAAAAATAGTGTAGAAATAGAAAGGACGAGGATGAGAAAGAGCGGGGAGGTATTTCCATATGCTTGTGGGCGATGATTGGACCTCGTTCAGAAGAAAAAAGGAAAAAAAAAGCTGTGAAGTTTATTCAAAGAAAGTGAAGTTCATCATTTATACATCAAGAGCCAAAGGCCAAAGAAAGTCACTACATCAAAAGCTGTCCAACAAAAGAAGAAATAAAAAGCTCAAAAACCTTGAAACTCGGTGAATCACATGCCAGAAAAAGAAATGAAGTATAATCATATTGCTAGAGTCCGGGACAGCGAGTGCAGATCATGGGTCTAAAGAGAACAATCTCCCATTCATCCGAATTGATTTGAATTTCAGCTGACAGGTCACATGTATCAAGTTAATTCTATGTTGAGCATGATGATTTGAGTAACGATTGAGTTATGCATTGAAAAGCTGAATCTAGACTAACAACTCATATTCATGTAGCATTTATCCAGGACGTCGAACAAATTGTGGTGTTATATTTATTTTCCTTATATGACTTGTTCTTATTAGGGACGAACAAGTTTAAGTGTAGGGTGGTTGGATGAGTCGTATTTATACGACTCATCGAACTGACTAATCCCAGTTATTTTGACACTTTTATATGCAAACATTTACTTTTTGTATGGTTTTTCATTTCAGGTGTTCCGAAAGCTTTAGGAGGAAACGCACATAAAAGACGGCATTTCATGCCAAAAATAACACAGTGGAAGATCAGATCTTTCGAGGTTCGATAGAGTGCTGGAAATTGACCACTGATCAAAAAAATACGAGCTACATGTCGATGCGTAGCTGACTCGATTCTCCACAACTATCTAGTTCACACAAAGAGCATCCGAGGTCGTTTAGAAGGTCAAATCAGGAGTCGCATATAGAAAATAGTGCAGGTTGCGCCCAAGGAAGACATTAGCGTTATTGCTAATGTCAACGCTGGGCGCGGCACTAATGTAGTGACTGGGCACGACTGATAACGTCAGCAAGTCCGGGATTTGGCAATTCAGCCCAAAAACAGATTTAGAAACCTAGTTTGCTATAAATAAAAGGTTTGGAGAAGGGTTTCAAGTATCCATCATTCTACATTCAACTCAAATTTTGAAGACGGCTCTGGAGGAGAACGCGAAGCTTTCGACGAGAGAAGAGATTTTTCTACTACTTTCGTCATGAATACTTTTTGTTTTCTTTCAATGACTATGTGTAGCTAATTTCCTATTTGAGTTTAGGGTTTCGTTTATTGTGACTACATTTTGAGACTCTTTTCTTAATGCAATTTCATGTTTTACTAGTTCTTATTCTTCATCCCATGAAGTGAATTGTTGGATTAAGTGGAAACCTTGTCGTAAAGCTTAGTTTGACAACCAATTCTTATCATTAATATCTACGGGAAACTTTGTCGTAAAGGTAGATCGTAACACCTCAGCTTAACAATATCTTTGTCGGATTATTGTGTTTAGGAAGGAACTAGAAGTCTAACACCTTTGTCGGGTTAGATTGTGGTGTATCATCTTTGTCGGGATACTTAGAGTTTTTACCTAAGAAACTTGGAATTTGATCTTTAGATGTCTATGATAAATGTGTCACAATAGAAAACCTAAGCTAAATATCTTCTCTGATTGGAATCTTTATTCGTGTTTCTTTCTTTTGCAAACACAACTGCTTTAAACCCCATGTTTCATTATTTGTCCACAGATACAACTTCCAAAACCAGCTCTCTTGGGTTCGACCCTGCTTACCGCTTGCTAGTAGTTGCAGGAGATTATAAATATTAAATTGGACGTTTCAAATTTTGGCGCCGTTGCCGGGGAGCTGCGCTTCGGTGAAGCTGTTTCCTTTTCTTTTCGTTATTTTTTTTTATTTTTTGTTGTTTATTTTTTATTTTTTATTTTTTGTTGTTTATTTTTTATTTTTTGTTTTTGTTTTAGTTTTTCTTTTGTGTGGTTGCTACTTGTGTCGTGATGTCTCGTGCAGGCAGTGAGATTGGTGATAACAACAACGAGAACGGCGAAGGTGGTGATGATCAGACGAAGCCATACGAGCCGACGATGAAGGAGCTATCTGCTCCTGATTTTTAGAATCAGCCATGGTGCATCTATAAGGGGCCAGAATTAGATGAGAGAGAGATGAAGACCTCAGTAGTACACTATCTGCCGCAGATCTCAGGGCGGCAAGGAGAGTCAGCCACCAGGCATCTGCAGAGCCTTAATGGCATCTGCCAGACTCTCCGACCATACGGAGTCTCCGTGGAGAACTTTAAATTAAAATCTTTTCACTACTCTTTAACTGACATGGCTCAGACTTGGTTTTTGTCTCTTCCCCCAGGTAGCATCAGAACTTGGGACCAGATGTAGAAGAAGTTTCTTTCCAAGTACTACCCAGCTGCCAAGGCAGCTACAGGATATCAGGCAGAGACCGAAAGAGTCGATGTACGACTACCTGAAAAATTCGACCAACTGTAGCAAAACTGCTGCAACTTAGGAGTTCCAGAGAAGCTGATAATTGAGTACTTGCTTGAGGTTCTTCTTCTGCATCTTGAACCTGGCCAAGTACTACCCAGATGCAGAAGAAGAAAAATTCAAGTTCAGAGGTTCCATATGGCATCTGCTCCAGTGAACGCAATTCAAGTATCAAATCCGGGTTGGTGCCTAGAGTGGCTTATGCTCCAAGAGTCACATGCCCGATGAAGTTCTCATGCAATGTGTGAAATATGTATCTGTCTAATACTTAATATGTATGAGATGTAAAAACCCACAGTAAATAAATCTTATAATATTTAGTTTTTATGCAATTATATGTAGTTTTTAATTTCTATCTTTTTTATAAGTAAAAAGATCAGGTCAGAACCATCAGTTTTTGTCAGAACTTAGAACTTTTTTTATCCGTCCGATTAAATCATATACAGTTCTTAAATTAGCAAATACAATAAATTTTTAATTACAATATATATGATTAGAGGGCATATTAGTTAATTGTAAAACAAATCACACAATCTTATATCCACTAAATCCCATAATTTTAAAATAAAATTATTCACCTCGCAACATCAACCGCACCAAAATTATCCTTATGCGATTTTCTAATGCATGGTAGATTCTTTGGTTCAAATAACGAACACATATGCATAATCACGAACAACCCACGAACATAGAAAATATATATGGCAAAATTCTAAACCAGGAACATTGTCACTATATTCACGGATTTTTATATTATCTCACAACCTAAGCTTCTGATTTTAAATCGCGAACAACATATAGGCATGTTCACGAACAAACATTCGAAACCCAGAAATACCCCAAAATATGTTTGGCACCTTCGACATGTTCAAAATTAAAAATTACAACAGCAAACATGAATTGGATTGTTGAAGAGTTTGTGATTTTGTCTTTCGAAAATCTAGGGCTCGAATAGCGAAACGTATATTTGACTTGATATTCGTGGGATTCTAAGATTAAAATATACATTATCATTTCCTAATATACCCCTTATTAGCCATTGAAATGATTAAAATATTATTTATGTCAAATTAATATTGATTAATCTAAACCGTTTAGATTATCAGATCAACGGATATTACAAGTTCTAAGTTCTGACGAAAGCTAGTAGTTCTTACCAGAACTCAACACTTTTTTTTATAAAACTATGTCATTTTGAAACTAGAACTACATGTTTTAAACTCATTATATTTAGTTTTATTGTATTAAATATATGAGCGCACAAATGAGAAATTCTTGTTATTTCAAGAATCTGAGAACCTCATATGTACACTTGAAAGGGTATGTTCAAATTAATAAAAATCAAAGCTAACATGTCTGACTTTGCTAATAGGACACATATCAACGTCATTCATTCATTCATTCATGTTAATCTGACCATAAAAATGTGCATATGAAATTCTTAAAATGAAAAGATCAATTATCTACTAGCTATAGCTAACACTAAGGTAGGGGAAGGGGTGGAGTTTATAGATGTAGACACTTAACCCTCAACCGATAAATAAGAGAATGCATGCATCGAAAACCAATAAGATTTGAATTTTGGTGACAATGAGCCGCTGCTCGCTGCTCTCTGTTGCAACACATTGACGAGTTACAATCACAGATGATGCCATTATCTGAACCTGCAACTTGCAAAGGCTGAGACATGCAAGGCTTCCAGCTCCATAACAAGCCAAACTTACAAAAGCCATCTCACCTTTTCAACACATTTTGTCCATGCAATGGCCAATTAACTCCTATAAAACCCCCTCGCCCTCAGTTCAGCTTCCTCACACCAGCACCAATATAATTAAGTAGAAGATCATAAACCCACAATCACTACTAATTTATCCAAAATTTTCGTCTTCAAGAATCCGCCGGAAAAGGGACGGAAAGTTGACGGAAAAACGTGAATTTCCGTCAACTTTCCTTCAACGGCGATGATGTCGGAAATTTTCCCGACGGTAAATATTTTCCGTCGACATTTCGTCATCTTATTCCGTCGACGTGCCGTGTCTATTTCGTCATATTTCCGGTAATATAATTCCGGCTGCGTGGCGTTGCTATTCCGTCACAGTTACGTACAACAGTTCCGTCTACACTCCGTACATATTACGTTAAAGTCTTTTCCGTCACCTTTCATTCTAAATTCCTTCGACATTATAATCCGTCAACCTTTCGTCTATATTACGCTACTCACATTTCCGTCATTTGTCCGGCATAATTCCTCAATATATATTATCGGCAATTATCCATATACGTTCCGTCGTCGTTATTTCCGACGTTCCGTCCTTGTTACGATACTGGTATTTCCGTCATTGTTCCGGCCGATTCCGTCAATATATATTATCGGCAATATTTCATCTACGCTCCGTCGTCGTTATTTTCCGTCGACGTTCCGTCCTTGTTACGATACTGGTATTTCCGTCATTGTTCCGGCCGATTCCGTCAATATATATTATCGGCAATATTTCATCTACGCTCCGTCAT
Source organism: Rhodiola chrysanthemifolia (assembly GCA_033675395.1). NCBI lineage: Eukaryota > Viridiplantae > Streptophyta > Magnoliopsida > Saxifragales > Crassulaceae > Rhodiola > Rhodiola chrysanthemifolia. The sequence goes on from CM066204.1 coordinate 41,219,457, forward strand.
ACACATTTTCCGTCATTGTTCCGGTAAATTCCGTCAATATATTATCGGCACAAATCCATCTTCACTCCGTCCTTATTTTCCGTCTACATTCCATCTACACTCCATCATCTCTATTTCCGTCTGCCAAATTCCTGAATCGTTAACAAAATTAATTTAAATGTCTAATTTACATAATTAATTTAAATTAAATGTTTTAACAAAATTAATTTGAAATTAGACATTATTTTGCACATTTAACAAAATTAATTTAATAAACCAAAATTCGAAATTTGAAATTATATCAAATAATTCAAATCAAACAAAATTAAAACGACTAATTTCTGCGGTCTTCATTCGATTCCTGATGGCCATCATGGTTGTTTCCATCCGAGCTTCGACCGGAGGTCGGCTGGTATCCAGAAGTACTGAGCATTCTCATCATAGCAGCTTGCATTTGCATCATTTGGTCAATGCTATCTCTTAGGGACTCCTGTTGTTGTTGCATGGTCCTCAAATCAGCCTCCTGTCGGGATTCTATGCGCTCTAAACGCGGCACAAGCTCCTGAGTGTAATCGTTCGATGATTGGCTCCTTGCTGCTCCTTGCACGCTGGCACACGACTGGCTGCCCGTCGAAGAGTACTGTTCCGACACTAATGTTGCTGCAGGACCATACAGATACGGTATCCCCGACCTTGGGTGAACTCCCATGACAGTTGCAGCGGCCTCTACCAGCTTTTCATCCGGTACCCTTTCATCTGCAACGCGATCCTTCAGGACCAGAGCTTCTGCATCAGCAAGCTGTTTCTGCACATTTGTACAAATGAAACAAAAAAATTGTGAGTCCCAAATACATGTATAAGAAACATATTTTTGAGTTACAATTATACTATTAATAATTTGTTAAGTGTAGTACCCTTTTGTTCTCCCAATCAGGTATCAGATACGTCCCATCCTGCCGCTTGTATTTCTTGTCAAACATATCAGTTAGCAACACTTGTCTTTTATTGTCCTTTTCCTGCAAATTTAATGCAAATGTGTTGTGAAAAAATTTACCTATAAACATTGAATTATTAGTGTAACAATTTAATGATATATTGTTGTGAAAAATTGAAGTGTAAAAATTGAATTATTACCATCTTCGCATGGTGAAAGTGTGCCGGTCTAGATCCAAATGCGTGCAATTTCGGGCCGTTTCTGGCAAGGTTGGCAGCATACGTTTGCTTGTTCTTTTCACTGCGGGCTATGAATGATGGGTCCGTATTAAATCGAGCTCTCCCCGCATCTATGTGATCTTTGGTCAACCATTTCGGGCCTTTGGTTTTCCCGGTTCGCAAACCTCTACACGAATCTTGTAGAATCTTAGCCGCCTTCTTCCTAAAGTTGGCCTCAATTTGGTCGGTGTGTATCGGATCCCACCGGTACAAGCTCTACATATACATTACATAGAATCACAAAACTATGTAGTCGAAAACCAAATTAACCAAAAAATAATGCAACTGCTACAATTTTTTTACCTTGAAGTGTCGAAACCACTTCACCGGAGCTTGTGGATCACACGTCTCCACTGTCGTCCAACCAATCTTAAAGCCAGGTCCAATGCATTGAAGCCCGATTTTGTTAACAGCCGAAGGGGGGTCAAAGCTGAAATAATTAAAAGGTAACATTTATAATATGGTTAGCATAAACAAGCTGCACAAATTTATGTACAATGAAAGTACTCACTTGTCATCCCCAGCTGGAGTGATCCAAGGTCGAGTATCATGTCGCATTGAACCCAACGGAGTCTCCTCACTAACTCCGCCACCGGCGGAAGTCCCTCCTCTAACGAAATCTGACCGCATTGCGTCATCATGATCGTCAGCATATGCCGAAGGTGAGGCCCTCTCTTCGGTATCCTCGTCCCTGTTCACCCCCACCATATGAAATAGGTCGTCGATTGAGTACTCATCCACTTCTGGTAAGACTCTGTCTTCATCCATAGGCACAGTTGTGTCCGGTACATGCATAGAAGGCCTGTAAATGTCTGGACTTGGACGTCTGTCCCCGGTTGACGATGGTGTACTTTGCCTTTCCTCACCCCCTTGTCTCGCAGGGATATGAGCCTGTACAGGAACAGGTCTGTACGCATCTCGATTTTGACTGTTTTCCCCAGCTGATGGCTGATGTTGATCACCCTGAATCAGCTGTCTTGGTTGGCGTATTTCAGTTAGCGGCGTTTGTGCTGACCCTCTACCAGCCACGGTTTTCCTTTTACCCTGTACATTTCGCTTGAGTGGTGCCATTTACCCTGCCATAAAATTTAAATTAGTAATTTCAAATCACAGATAGAACACATTTTTGTATCTTGTTCTCGTAACCACATTATGAACCAAAACAGCAGCCATTCGAATATGTGTATGACAAATATTAATTTAAGCCAAATAGTATCATAGGTACCTAAGGACGATGCTACAGGCATTTCATTATCAGAAAGTTCCATCAGATTGTATCAACAGATATCAACATATGATGACAACACGTACAGCTAACACAGAGGACATAAACACAATTTGTCAGGCGACCAGTTTCGAACATTTGTTGTACAGAAATTCACACACAAACACACCCGAACACACGCCGAACAAACAAATTTGCTTCTGAAATCGGACACACGCGCATAACATTTGACACCACCATATATACCAATTCGAATCGAACAAACAAATAACCGCAGGCGAACAATAGAATCACGAACTCAACTGAAGCGCACAAGAGAAAGACGAGTAGTTTTCCCATACCTGGGCTATCAAGGTTGCTTAGGAATTGGCAAAAACATCGGGCTGTCGACCTCGGCGGGGTACGGCGGACGATTGTGTGCTAACACGGATAATGAGGGTTTTACATTGCGCATGTAATTTCAATTCGCTTTGTCCAAAACAATATGTATTTAGTCTATTTTAACCAAAACTTTTTAACTCGTCTAGGCGGGCGAATACGGCGGGGATTTTTTTTATATGAATATAACAGCGCTTGTTTTGCAAAGCGCTGACGTAATTAGATATTACGTCGCCTTCGTATATAGGCGCTGTATTTTGCTTATTTAATACGGCGCTTAACATATAAGCGATGTTCTAAATGTCCCATATGACATCGTCTATTTAAGCAGCGCTGTTTTTTTTTACCATATTACATCGCTACTCAGACAGGCGCTGTTTTTTTTTTGCATTATGACATCGTCTATTAAAAGAAGCGCTGTTTTATGGTTACTTTAAACAGCGTACATATATTAAGCGCTGTTTACTTAACATTTTTCCAGAAAATTACATAACACAAAACGTTCCATCCCTTTCCATTATTTAAAATAACAAAATTGATAATTACACATACATAATCTTTTTCTCATTCACATTTTATTAACCATGTCATATACATTATTAATATCCTACCTAATTTTTTGAATCTTTGAAATTTTAATATTCTAATATCCCACATTGCTCGATTTCGTTGACTTGGATTCACGAGTGATTATAAAAGGGGAGAGTAAAACCGAATAAACCTACCACACCAAAATCCGTCGGATATTTGTGTAAAATGCTTAATTTTCTCTGCACGACGCTTCATGAACTTCTTGTGTTGCCATTGTGCATAGTCACGAGAAGTTCATGAAGTGTTGGCCGAGAAACTTAGGTTAAATCATACTTAAAATACAATGAATGCTCAGACTAGGCACAATATGATCAGACTTAAGATAAAATTGATCTTAGTTATATAATTAAAGATCAGACTTGTTATTCGATACACAAGCACAACATTCTCTACACATTCAAATTTCATGTCCGTTTTCATTGCTTCATTTGCTTCACGACGATTCGTCAGACTCTTCTTCGGTATCCGGAAAAGCTACGTGCTCGTCGTTCCTGTCTTCTTCTTCGGTGTCGTACTCATTCACCTCATCATCAGCAAGGTCCCCTACGGATCCGATATCGTTGACCAATACAGGCATCTCAGCTCCCATTTCACCATCATCTTGGAACGGAACATTCGCCGCCTCCATGTCGATTGCGTTTGTTGGTTTCACAGGACAAATTGCTACCCAACCCTGATTATTTTGCGATGCTAATCCTGGAAATGTAACATAGTAAACTTGCACAGCTTGCTGGGCAAGAATGTATGGGTCGTAACGGGGGTATGGTCTATGAGTGTTCACGATGACAACCCCGTTAGACGGGTATGATCTAACAAACTGAGGGTCATACCAACGGCACTTGAACAAGACAACCTTTAGGCGATGGCTGCTCCTACATCTCATATGAATTATTTCTTCAATCACCCCGTAGTAGTGTGTACCCTCCGTTCCCTTCACGTAAACATGACTGTTCACCGTGTTCCTCCCTTCACCGTGTCTTTCAGTGTGAAACTTGTAGTTGTTTACTTTGTATGTCGCCGAACATGCAACGTCGGATTGGAATCCAGCGGACAAGTAGTGAATCCATTGTGGCAGTCCTATGGTTTCTCCAAGCTCCCAAACCTGGAGAGAATTTAATAATAAAAGTGGTATAGTTTAAATTATACGCATAATGGAACGAACCGTAATTTGATTCTACTTACAAGGGAATTCAGCCATTCTGGGAATTCCGTTAATACGACATCGTATATTTGCTGATCAGTAAGTCGCGGTCATCTTTGTCGTAAGCCGGTTTCAAATAATTCCAAATATTGTTCAAGTTCAGGGGTGTTGCTAAATATGTAATGACTTGCTTTTTTAAATTCCCGGTCGTCCAATACCCTCCTTTTACTTTTGCTGCCACCAACTCCTGGGTAATTGAAAATAGAAATCTGAGGGTCCTCGAAATCTGATGTCCCAAATTCGTTTCGTTTGTATCTTTGGTCGGTTGTTGTTAATTCCGGACCCAGGTAGTCGGACCCCAAATACGAAGTCTCCAGCTGTATGTATGCGTTAACAATACTGGCTTCCACCTCAGCTCTGTTTCCCTTATGGCCCAATTGTTTAAGACGATATATGAAACGCTCAAACGGATACATCCAACGATAGTGTACTGGTCCACAAAGTAGGACCTCATCAGCCAAATGGATTGGTAGGTGTTCCATTGAGTCGAAAAATGAAGGGGGAAATATGGACTCCAGTTTACACAGTGTCACCGCTATGTTGTTCTGCCAGTGTTCCATTCGCTCAACGTGCAAGGAAGATGCACATATATCTCGGAAAAATGTACACAACTCGGATACAGCTTCCCAGATCTTATTAGGTAAAAACCCCTTGAAAGCAATTGGCATGAGTCGCTCTATAAATACGTGTGCGTCGTGTGACTTGTAACCAACTATTTTTAGTGCACTCAGATCTACTTTGTTCCCCAAATTAGATGAAAATCCATCAGGAAACATCAGAGACTTCACCCAAATAAGTACATTTTTCAGTTCTTCTCGCGTTAGCTGATATTTGGCCTTATTCGCTACCAAACGCCCCCGGCAAGTTTTCAGTTCCAATTCGGTTCTTCGACAGTACAACCCGATATCTATTCTACACTTCACACCGTCATCTTTGGTTTTCCCCTTAACATCCATGATGGTGTTGAATAAATTCTCAAAAAAATTCTTTTTCAATGTGCATGACGTCCAAATTATGTCTAAGCTTCAAGTCCACCCAGTAAGGTAGTCCCCAAAAAATCGATTTCTTTGTCCAGTTGTGTTCGACACCGAAGCCATCGCAAACCTCATTCATATGCTGCTCCCATATATATTTTAAGTTCCTAACCCTGTCATGAACTGCTTGACCTGAACGAAATGGGACTGGACCATCAAAGTCGGTTCGATTTCTGTAAAAATTCCTAACATCACCCCGATATGGATGATTTTCTGATAAAAAGCGTCTATGACACCCAAAATACGATACTTTTCTTCCATTTTTCAACACGAATGTCTTCGTGTCCTCCATACAGTAGGGACAACCGAGTTTCCCTTGCGTTGACCACCCCGACAACATTGCATAGGCAGGGAAATCAGATACAGTCCACATGAGAGCTACCCTCAACGTAAAAGTCTGTCTGCGATTAGCATCATACGTGTCAACCCCAACATTCCAAAGTTGAACCAAGTCATCAATAAGAGGCCTTAGATATATATCCAACCGCTTCTTTGGACTTGACGGACCAGGGATTAGTATAGTTAACCAAATGAATCTCGTTTTCATGCACAACCACGGTGGTAAGTTGTATGTTGTTACCATGACAGGCCAAACGGAGTACTGTTTTGTGGACATACCCCATGGATTAAATCCATCAGTGCATAATCCCAATCTCACGTTACGTGCATCCGATGCAAAATGAGGATGAGACCGATCGAATTGCTTCCAAGATTCTCCGTCCGAAGGGTGTAGCATGCGAGTCACGTCTGCTTTGGGTAAAGCGTGCCAGGTCATTTCTTTAGCCAGGATTTGAGATAAAAAAAGTCTTTGTAAACGCGGTATAATCGGCAAGTAAAACATTTGCCTCCTCGCATTTCGCTGGTACGATGAAGAACTTTCTGTACGTCTTGGACGATGATATCTTCGTTCCTTGCAGAAACGACATTCTGTCAAACTTTCGTCGCAACCGTAGTAAATCATACAACCCCCTACGCAAACGTCAATCCTTTGGTACCCCATTCCGAGATCAGATACGAGTTTTTTCGACTCTTTGAATGAAGATGGGATCTTATTCTCCCCCCCCAATTAGATTTTTCATCGTTCCACAAACAGCGTTAAATGCGCCTTCTGATAATCCGTAGTTAGCTTTTGTTGCCAGCATTTTCATGTTAATTGAAAGCTCCGTCTCCGTCGTGCAACCTTCGTAAGCCGGTTCCCCACATGAATTTAGCATACTGAAGAATCTGTTTGCTTCGAAATTATCTGTTTGATGTTCAATATTGTTCGACGACTCGGGAATATCATCTGTTGTGCCAATATCTGGAACCATCTCTGGGAAGGCCTCGTCAGTCCAAATTTGGTCTTCATTACCAAAAACTGGGTAATTTGTCGTCGGTTCGGGTAGAGTTGGGACTGTATTATTTACGTACTGCATTTCTACCAGATCTTCCCCGTGTAAGGTCCAATTGAAGTAATTTGGTGTGAAACCGTATTTGTACAAATGCGCTTCCATCATTCTTATATTGATGAATCGCTTATTCTTGCATTTTGTACATGGACATCGGATTGAGTTGTCGCTGGCAAGAAAACCTTTTGCGACGGCTGCTCCAATAAAATTATTGACCCCATCGATGAAAACATCATTGGTACATGATTCCCCATTACAACTCGCTTCGTACATCCATCTCCGTTCTTCATATAAATATGCCATATGCTTATACTAATTATATGCGATTTGAAACAAAACTAAAATAGAGTACCTCAAATCCCTCAAATCGTGTCTCACGCCGAAGCAAATATCAGCACACAAGTGGTCGGTCACATATTGGACATTGCAATGAAGCCATTCGATAAATTGTACCAGAGATGTTGAATATAAGCAAGAAAGATGGTGTTAATATATTTGGTCAGTGCAAATTGCTAAGTAGTGTATATATAAGTCATTTGCAACATTAAGTTTTCATTCGTATCAATAAATATAAACACTGTCACGGATTGGTAATGTTCAATATTCCGTCTACACGGCGGCTTATTTCCGTCTCTAAGTGACGAAACTACAACGAGATTTCGACGATGTTCTGCAATTGAATATTTATTGTCGGTACATTTATTCCACTACATTTCAGCGCCGTTGTATAAGAATGAACGTCAGCGCCTATACATGCAGCGCCGTCGTGTGTAACAAAAGGACATCGCTTATTTGTAAGCGATGTTGAACGTCTGAACTGAGACATCGCTTTTATACACGAGATGTTGAAATGATGCACTGAAACAGCGCTTTCAAGACAAGCGATGTTGTAATAATAAAATGTAACAGCGTTTTGTTTATAAGCGCCGTGGAAATGATGAACTGAAACTGCGCTTTAGTAACAGGCGATGTTATAAGTCGATGGGTGACGGTAAATTGGCGGAAAATAGACGCATTGTATACCTTATGGTCAGACTTTTTTTCTTTGACAGATCTTCTTGGCTTGCTTGTACAAGTCAGTCGACTACATTATATGCAGTTATGTTCTCATGAGCAGCACCATTATGCTCTACTCCGTCTTCTTCTGAGTCGTTGTCTCAATAGGACCGACAAATTCTGAAGAAGACGGAGGAGAACAGAAGGGAGCTGTTCACAAAACACCACTATATATAATACAGCTGATTAACATGTGCAGCAAATCCAAAAAGAACTCTCAAAGAAAGTAAGTCCGAGCATAAGAAACAACAGAATCGGAACAATTAGATCAGGTGATTGTAAACGCCCCTATTTAACAATGACGTCTGTTTGCAAATGCCCCTATTTATAGCACAGTTTGAAGATTAGGTGGATAAGAAGGTAATAAATACGATGCATGTTCAGTCAACACATAGGCTCAATTCCGTCACAAATTGACGGAAACACGTCGAATACTCGACGCCTCAATTAATGCAACGGATAAATATTAACGCTAAAATTGGTGCTGGACAGTATATAATATTAACGGAAATGCAACGGAACAATGATGAAACGTTTACGTTAAATTTCCGTTACATTTCCCTCTGAGGTGACGGAAAGGCAAAGGAATAAAGACGTATAAAAAACTGTGATGCCGGAAATGTAACGGAAAAGTGATGAAACTATTTACGTTAAATGTCCGTTACATTTCCGTCTGTGGTGACGGAAATGTAAAGGAATAAAGACGTAGAAAATATGTTTGCCTAATTGTGTTTCAATTATCTTAATGTTATATATATATATACACGTGGGTGTCAACAATTAGCACGGAAGACGACAACAAAATTAAAGTAAAAATTAAAAGCTGTGATAAGTGTAGTCACCCGACATCGCTCAATAATGATCGTCACATCATATTGTAAAAAAAAAAAAAATAAACAAAATAGTGAATGATCGTCACATCATATCAAAAAAAAAACAAGACAAAAAAGGAAATAGTGGTCGTCAAATCGCTTTGGGCAAATTTTTTTATACATAGATACTCATGTCTGATTTCTTGATATATGTGGGCGGTATCGTCGATCAATCCTGACACTTAATTTCTTCACTTTTGTATGATAATATATACATACATATATATATATGTGCACTTTTGAGATGCACAACAAATTCGGCCTCACTTTCACACTGGTTTGCCTTTAATTTGAAAATGTACTTGTATACTATTGTCTTCGTTGTGTATGTATGTGTATCAACTGAAGATATGATATCCTAGACATGTACACTCCGAGACAGTGTCGCAACGATATATAAAATATTCAGCGGATCAAATATATCCTTCAGAACCGCCTTCGAATTCATATCCGGACGACGAAGCAAATATACGTTCAGCTTCAGAATTCTTGCTCATTCTTACAATTCGTCGGGTTTCAATTTTAGATAGTAAATTTTACGTGCTTTTATATATATAGAGCATATATAGAAAGAATATACGTCTCATTTTCGAAAATAGTCCGTGCCCCTGTTTCTGCAAATTAAAACGCGCATTTATAAACGTAGTTAACTTCATTAGATACGTTGCACATCAATATATATATATAACATAGTTTATGACACTTTAGTACAGATTATGTGGAACGTTAATTTCATAAATTCAACGAGTTTTTGGTGCTTGCTTTCCATCTGATCCACGGGGTGACGGCTGGTCAACTTCTTCGCCACCGTCACATGGACTTGTATTTGAAGACGAACATTGTCTGTTATTGTTGTATTCGTCGTATCTGTATTTTTCCATACTGAAGCTATGCTCTCCTAAACATTCGGAGCCCAAATCACATGGATAGAATCCATCTTGAGCGGAACAAACATATCCTTCAGAACCGCTTGATTCTTCATCAGACATCTCCGCAAAGAAACGATCGACTGCAGAGTTCGAACTCATTATATGAAATTGTTGGGATGAAAATATGAGCACAAGAGATAGTGCGTTTACTTATAGGGTGGACTTTTAAGACGGCGCTTACACAAAAGCGACGTCCCATATATATATTGAGACAGCGCTTTAATTTAGGCGCTGCCTTAGTATAAATAAACGGCGCGTTTATGTATAGGCGACGTGAGAAATGACATATAACGGCGCTGGAATATATAGGCGCCGTTATATGTATAGTGAACACGGCGACTGAAGAACAAACGCCCTAGAACCCTAAAAATTACATTTCAAAACATTTTTTAACCACACTGGTAAATTCCGTTTACGCCGACTTCTTCGCCCGCGGTACGCATTTCGCTCACGCGGAGGTTTGATTTTGTCACCCAGGTAGGTCGATAGTTGTCATCCTATGTCGGCTCTTATTGTCTCTGTTTTGCATAAGTTGTCGGCGGAATGCGACACAGTTACGGTTGCGTGTAAATTTTTAAAATTGGTTGACTCCGGTGTATGGATGTATTCATTTAGTCAGGGTACTCAGTTCAGGCAACTGATTATTATTCTGCTTGAAACTATGAGAGTGTAGGGACGATGGTTAACACACCAAGTAGTCTCGAAGGAGCCTCATCAGCGACAGCTAAGAAAAAATCGAAACGTAAACAAAGGGGTGCAACCCTTCTGACCAGTTTAATTGACAAGCATAAAGATGGCACAAAGGAACCGGTCACGATAGCAGCAGATGGAACTATCAACGGTGAAGTAGGGAAATTATTCAGAACATACATTGGTAATATGATACAGTATGTTAATATATTAAGTGAACTGCACAATGTGGTATTTATACGTTAAACTGTGCGTTCGGTACATGCAGGTCTGGTTGCGAAAAAGCATATGCCAATTACATATGAAAAATGGACGTTAGCACGCCCGGATCAGAGGGAGTTTGTTTGGGAAGAGACTTTGGTCCGGATTATTAACTGTGAAACGATTAATTGTTAACTTTATACTTTTGCATGTGTTAACCATTAAATTAATTCTGCAGAAAATATTTGATGTGCCTCAGAATGAGTTAACTACGGTGTTAAAGAGAACGGAGATGCGGGCAGCGGCTAAAATATGGAGAGAATTTAAGAGTGAGCTGGCAAATAAGTACATTTTTGGTCCGAAAGAAGGAGAGGACCCACGACAGATGTATCCGTTCATTGATACGGATCAATGGAAGACCTTTGTGGAACAACGTCTGACTCCCGAGGCACAAAAACTTAGGGAGTTGAACATTGCGCGAGCGAAATCGAACCGGTACCCGCATACTATGTCCAGGGGCGGGTACAAGAAGGCAAAAGCGGATGTCGTCGCGGGGAAATTAGCGGAGATGGAGGCGCAGGGTTTAATATCCCCGGGGGATGACCCTGTCATCGATGTTGGAAGGCATGAGGTATGGAAGAGGGGGCACCAAAGGACTAATAAAGAGTACGTGAATGACCATATGAGGGAGGTTGCCGACAAAATTGTAAGTTATATTGTTACGTTACATAATTACGTAACTGTCTGTGACTGTCATGAACGTCCATTCACTTCGGTATCAGGATGAATTGGAGAAGCAAGTGAGGGAAGGAAAATTTATATGCAATGGTCGACGTGACATATTAACAGAGGCCATAGGAAAGGACGAGTACCCTGGACGAACACGGGGGTGGGGTGTTTGGTAGGTTGGAAAAAAGTATTTGGGAAGCAATCTTCTTCGTCGACCACACAGTGCACTGTCACTTCGAACGCTCTTACGAGTCATAGCCCTGAAATTGGTTACGATGATGACCCATTTGGAGATATACCCAAGGTAATATTTCGTCGTAATTTTTTAAATTACGACGAAATTTCAATTTACTTCGTAAATGTGTCTGAATTTTTCCATTTCAGGTTGGGAAGAAATGCTTGCTGCACGTGGAAGAAGGAGGTTCGGATCAGGGCAGGAAACTTGTAGCACTTGGCAGAGTGATGCGAGGACGCTTCGTCCAGTGTCAAGAGCTGACTGATGAGATGGTGAAGGTGGTTGTAGAGATTGAACTTGAACCGTCGGCAGAGCTTCCAATGAAGTTGGGGCGCATGGAGAAAGTATCAGATGCACTAGGTGATTTTCTGGGATGGCCGAAATGTCTGGTAGACATTGATGAAAAGGTAGTTGATTCCTAATTTCTGTTATATGATAAGAAAAACCTATAAGCATATCAATGTGAATAGGTTAATTGTTTTTTTTTACGCACAGGGATATGACGAGTACAGATTTTTTAAACTCCAATGTAGCAGTTTTGACGACGCTAAACTTGAAGGAATGACAATGACTTGTCGTTTTTTGTACGAACACGCGAAAATGATGGCCAAGTCGACTATCTATTCGGTGCACAGTGCTAGCGAAGTTTTCGGTGAAGATTGTTATATCCAACTGGAAAAATCTGACATTTTGCAGTTCACCTCATTGGAAGCCTTGAGTGCAACCGCGGTTGAAGTGTTCATGGGGTAAATTTTTATTTATTTATTAGCATTTGTTGTTAACAATGAAATTTTGTTGACTGGATCACTTAATTATTCAAATGGCAACAGAGTTATACAAGATCAGATCCCGCCAGGCATCCGGTTTGGATACTTCAGACCGAGTCATATGACTCCGTCCGTCGATCTAGAAACGAGGGTCGCTTGCTTCGAGAGGAGATTGCAAATGGCAGACTACGTTCATAATTTTTGCTACTTCCTCCCCTACGTCCATGTCAAAAAGTAAGTTATTATTTGCCGTGGTGTTCTGTGTTTTCGATGAAATACATTGTATACGAATATAACATTTAAAATATATATTTATTAGGTGGCATTGGATGTTAATTGTCATATTCCCCGAGAAGCGCGTGGTACTTTGGCTTGATCCAATCGCAAGCCCACCGTTGGCTGATGCAATAAATTTCGTCAACACGTAACGACGACTGTGCTAATCCGCTATTTCTTACCAATACTACAAGTGCTACAACTTATAGTAATTACACTAATGTTACAGGGGATTGCGTACATACTTCAATCTCCCGTCAGATGAACCTATACAGTGGAGAACTGTAACGGTATGGACTTAACAAATAACAACGGAAAAGACCGAATTCTTTTATTCCTTTACTTAATACGTTTGATTTATTTGTATAAATCATTTCTTATTTCAGTGCCCCAGACAGCCCTTCAACACTGAAGTCTGTGGATACTATGTGTTGCAATATATGCGCGACATAACGAAGTTTGTTCATCAAACCAATGGATCTCTTCATGACGACATCAGACAGGTAAATATATGCCCCGATAAGTAATAGATCATCAACCATTAGCCTACGTATATGCCAATTTGATAACTGTGCGCTTTTTTCCCAGGCTTTCCCAACAGGAGAGGACTCGTATGGTAACAATGTCCTGAATGATATGAGGTGCGAGTTTGCTAATGAATTGGTAGAATACTTGCGGCAATCAGATAATCCATTGTGAAACACATCATATATATATTCTGTGTATTGGTCCAAATGTTTTGTACATATAATGCTGGGCAATGTAATGTGTTTGTTTTTGTTGATAATATAGAGCAATGTAATCGGGAATAAATGTTTATCAAGGAAATGGTATCGTGCACGGCGCTTTCGACAGCGCTTAAAGTGGACGGCGCCGTGTATAATGTCCAATGAGACAGCGTGTCATTTGTAAGGCGCCGTTTATTATGAACTTAAGTCGGCGCCTTATGGGTAAGCGATGTTTTAAGTATACCTTATACGGCGCGTCTCAATTAAGCGCCGTTTTCAAGTTTATGGATATAAACAATATATCCAATGAGACAGCGTGTCATTTGTAAGGCGCCGTTTACTATGAGCTTACGTCAGCGCCTTATTGGTAAGCGATGTTTTACGTATACCTGATACGGCGCGTCTCAAATAAGCGCCGTTTTCAAGTATACCCGGGTAATAATAAATTAGTTTAAGATATAAACAATATTCAAATAAATTGTATATGAATGTAATATACAATTTATGACATAATTGTAAGGCGTTGGAAATCACTAATATATTTAATTCGTTGGCAATTTCCAATAAATGTTTCATTTTTCCGTCATTTTGCCGTCATTTTGCCGTCATTATACCTTTACAAAGTTCCCGTTAATTATAGACCGTTGTTGTGTTTCGGTCACTATTACATGTTATTTCCGTCATGGACGGAAACATTTATGCAACCATATTTCATTGTTGCGCCATATAACTATGAGAACTCTTGAAATCATTCATCCCACCACATTCAGTAGCAACATATACTTCCTTCCAATCGTCAACATGTCTCCTTCATTTGACCGTGTGAGTTTCACTGACAATACACGCGGATTTGCTCGTAGAGATCACGTTGTGCCTATTGGCCGACACCAGTAACAACTTACTATATTGTTCTCTTCATATTGTCTGTTTTGATAAATGCGGCACGTTATGTAATCCATACTTTTGTAACAGTTTCTTCCCATTCGATGTTCAACGACGGATTGCTCAAGAATGCATCTTAAAATGTTGGGACGCAACGTGGGCATCATGGACCAGGATCCCAGACAGCAGCAAGGAAATATGGTTCGAGGAGTTTCAGGTACAAAACAAGAACTCAAGAAATGTTTTACTTTCCTTTGGATGACTAAAGTTAACGGATCTTACAAATGATTTGCTTGTAGAGTATAGCTACCTGGGATGCACAATATGACAGTCGCATTCGGGGTAATTTTATGAATGCATGCAAGATGATCATCAATGATCATCGTACGATGCGAAGGACAGGAAGGAATTCACTTTTGTCGTTGTCAACCAACCCGTAGATTGCATAATGTTGATGTCGTTATAAATCAATTAGTGACAACTTTGTATTCAATGAGTTAAGTAATAAAATATAGTGCTTTTATCCAAATGAATTTGTAACGCGTGCAAATTAACCCCTAAGTAATGTTTTTTATATAATAAATTATATTTGAAATCATTTGTGTAACGCTGATTGATTATACGTTAAAATAAATTGATAATAAAGTAATATAAAAAAAATTCAGAAAATATGGTTCGCAAATGAGACAGCGCTTCCGTTTTGAGCGATGTCTTAATTGACATTATAAACGGCGCCTTATAAATGAAGCGCTGGCATATATGACGGAAATGTCGGAATGTATGTGAATAAAATATGCGGGTACGTTCCGTCATTTGTTCGTTACTTATATTCCGTCGCTAATCCGAGAACTCATGAGAGACGGAATTAATGTTGACGGAATGATAATGGAAATACCTCGAAAATGTTTTTGGTGACGAAATGGAATCGAAAATGTCACGTTTTATTTACCGTCGCCTTTTCTTATGACTTTATTGAGACGGAATTTTTGGACGGAAAATTTGGAAAAATTTGTAGTGAATGGCCTCCAAGCTTTGCTTTCTTCTCCTAGCTTCCTCCCTAGCCTTTCTCCTGGTTGCGGATGCCACCATCATCCGCACCACGGTGTCAGAGATTGAGGAAGAAAACCGTCCCAAATTTAAACAAGGATCGTGTAGCGAAATGATGAGAGGGATGAACTTGAAACCCTGCATGGACTGGATGCAGGAATCTGCTGCCGGAAGATATAAGATGAACCGGTTCGGAAGCTCTGAATACGAAGAGAAGTGTTGCAGCATGATGTCCCAAATGACGAACAAATGCAGGTGCGATGCTCTGAAGGAGATGATGATGAAGGAGTGCCGATCATCTTCATCTTATTCATCCCAAGAGAGAATGATGTGCAAACCGATGATGATGGAGAAAATGATGAACATCCCTAACATGTGCAATCAGGATTGGGAGAAGTGCGAATACGAGATGATCTTGGTCTAAGTCGCGATCGAGTATGGGGTTGAATCGAATAAAGCTTGCTACTGAAGCCTAGGAGCCAGAGAGTACTGAGCAACATAAATAAAATTCACATCATCGTGTGTGTTTTGAGATCAAAAGTTGAGTCTGTCCTGTTGGTGTCTTAATGTTGTAGCTTTTCTTTTGCAGAGCAACACAACAACTTATCAAATAAAAGAAAGACTTAACAATTCTCTAGCGAACATTTTCAGATAATTATGATGCATCCATGCATTGAAAGTTCCCACTTTTCAGGCAATCCCAAAATACACAATTCAAAGTCAGCAATAAATTTTAAATATGTTTTAATCGTGAATAATATTTTCACCATCAAGCGAAATTCACATTGAATATCTTATATGAGAAATGAGAAAATATATGTGTGTGATATTATAATGATAATATTTCTTAAAAAAGAAAAAGAAAAAAAAAATGCCAAAACTCGCACAACCTGAAACATTATTACTTCTGTTATCAAAAAAAAAAAAACATTATTACTTCTCATAGCAGTGGACACCCAGAAGATCAAACTGGTGAGTTTTGCAATGAATGGATGTGATTTTGGGGTCCTTAATTACTTTTCTATTAATGACATGCATCATATTGTGTTATTTTTGCACAAGATGCCATTGAGGGTTATTGAGCATGGTCATCAGCATACCATGTAGATCGATTGGTGGTGCGAGGTTGAGGAGGCTGAGGAAGGGACAGACTGTGTTGAGAAGAGAAGGTGAAAGGAGAGGGAGAGGGAAGAGTTTGGCTGTTAAGTTGTTTTATTTAGTGCCCATTACACTAGTACATTTAGTGCATTTCATTATGACTACGCCATCTATTACATCAGCACAGGCATGCAGATCGTTGCCTTATCTCCATTCTCATTGGAATCACATTGCATTCCTATCTTGTTCAGCTCATACTCGTGTGCTGGCAACCGCACATTGGGCCTTCTAGCTCTTGGGCCTAATTCATCCCCAGTCAGCACCTTTGTTCTCGTATCAATTGGACTCGATCAAAGATGCCATTGACCAATTGTATTAGTAACGAAAATAAATATTTGTGAGGAAAAATGTTTCATTTTTAAAAACTGTTTATATGGTTACATAGCACTGATTACCACACAGACCTTTCTAGTTTCTACTTTTACAATACAATCGAGTCCAGCATTACAAATTAACACAAAGTCATCAGCTCAGTGCTGTTGACCTTGCTCAATAAGGGTGGACACTACACTGGAGGAGGTCATGGAGGATAGGGGTGGGCGAAACCCGACCCGGTCCGGTCAACTTTAATGTCGGGTTAAACCCAACCCGGTATGAGTTTAGGATCGGGTAAGAGTTGAGGATCGCGTTACCCGATTTTATAAGTAATATAAAAATATTAAATTTTTAACAATATTCGAACCTTACACCTCATCTGAATGAATGTGACTACCATACGAATTAATCTATTTGTGTTCTCGTACAATATCACATCACATATGAATAAGCAACTGGTTTGCAATGAAAATTAAATCGTAAGAGAAAGGATCCGGTACAAAGCCCAAATTACTGTACAAAATACAAAATCATCTCAACCCAACATTTTATTATTTGGATGACCGGGATTAATTGAGTATAAATCTGTTTTAAAATTAATTTTTAATGTGAACAGGGATAAATATGGTATACCATTAACATATTATTGTTAGTTTACCACTGAGGAGGTCGGATCTGGTGCAAAGCCCAGATCTGAAAAATACGAAGGGAGCCGGCGGTGATGCATGTGGAGGCGGACGCGACACGGTTGGCGGGGGAGGAGGCGATAAGGCGAGGGGAGGCGACACGACATGAGAAGGCGTCGAGGAGGCGACACAGCGGGCGGATGTGTGATTGAAGGTGCCGGAGGAGGCGTCGCGTCTGCCAGAGGAGATGTCGAATTGGATGAAGGAGAGGTTGGTGCGGGAGCGATGCATATGATGTAGGGGTTAGGGTAGGAGATGATGAATTCTTAACGAATTGTAGTCCAATTTTGATGAATTATGTCATAGTTCGTCAAAATTGGACTATCATTCGTCTAGAATTCTGACGAATTGTAGTACATTTCGACAAATTATGCTATAATTGTCAAATGTAAACTAAAATTCGTCCAAAATTCGGCAGTATCATTGTACAATTAGTCATGACTTTTTATAGTTCGTCATAACCATTATATAGTTCGTCATGACCATTTTCGAATTATTCTGTTCGAAAACTGTCGATTGCATTTTGGGCTGAGTTCCATTGATGTCGAAGATGATCCAGAGTGTATGTAAACTAAAATTCGTCCAGAATTCGGCATTATCATTGTATAATTAGTCATGACATTTTATAGTTCGTCATAACCATTATATAGTTCGTCATGACCATTTTCAAATTATTCTGTTCGAAAACTGTCGATTGCATTTTGGGTTGAGTTCCATTGATGTCGAGGATGATCCAGAGTGTGAACAACTGAGTTCGACGAAGTTTTACTCCTTCAATTTGATCGATTAAGTTTGATTGTTTTGAAAAACTAGATTTCCGAATTCTGCGTAGTCGTGTGCTTAATTTCAGGGATATTGACCGATTTGATTTTGAATATAAAATGTATTTTTGGTCAATTATGCCCTTTCAAAGAGTGATACACGCCCAAAATTCATTTATCAATTGTTTTATTCTCATTAATCTACACCACATGATTATGCAAAGGAAGGGTGGTGATGATTTTGTATTTTGTACCAGATCTGGGCTTTGCACCAGATCCGACCTCTAAATCGTAATACTAAACTTTACATTATAAATCGGTGATTTAAGCTTATATATTTTTGACATTAACGGATTTATAACAAAATCCGTTAATGTCAAAACTTCTCCACATGTATACCCTTGGTCTCGGTCCGGCCATAAGCCACTTCACTAAGTCATCATCAAACTCTTCTTTCGAGTTCGCTTGATTACTTAAAGATTCATTAGTTCTCAGCCATTTACAAAATGACCGACGGTGTTCTCTTTGCACCCACTGCTCATTTTTCCCCCAGTGTGCACTCTTTACTATGTTTAAGTGATGCTCGTTGAAAGGCGTCATCTCAGGTATATGTTGAAATACATAGAAATGGACTTTTGTTAACTCATCTACGGGTTTAACTAATTGTTTCAATCCACTTGTTCCTTTCCCTTGAAATCAATCAAAATGACGTGGCCTTGGAATCCCAATTGCATAGGTATTTCCCAAAAAGTTAGTGTAAAATTCAACCGCCTCTTCAGCTATGTATCATTCTACTATACATCCCTCAGGACGATATCTATTCCTCACGTAGCTCTTTATAATCTTCATGTACCTCTCAAAAGGGTACATCCATCTCATATGCACTGGTCCAAGAATTCGAAGCTCGCGCAACAAATGAACAATTAGATGCACCATTATATCAAAAAAGGATGGTGGGAAGAACATCTCAAGTTGGCATAATGTAACCACTACCTGCTCTTGTAATCTATCAAGCTCTTTTGGATCAACAACCTTAGCACATAAAAAGCTGAAAATCACGCAAAGTCTTTGTACAGCGGCTCTCACTTTTGGACGCAATATACCTCTAATTGCAATAGGCAAGAGCTGTTGAATCAAAGTGCGACAGTCGTGAGATTTTAATCCATTCAACCGTAGATCCTTCATCAAAACCAAACTGGAAATATTTAGAGAGAACTGACAAGTGCTCGTCGTCAGAGCAAATGTGCAAATAAATTTATAGTCCGCTACTCGCGACTACACTACTGGGTAGCAAGTGGTAAGTAGGGGTCGAACCCAAAGGAATTAGGGGGATAGTCGTTCTTTAAGGAATTTGTACAGCGAGGGAGCGTGTTTAGGTTGGTTGGTTGGTTTTAAAGCTACCAGCTAAGTGATTGATTGGTTGGTTGATTGGTTTTAGTACTGGAAAGTAACTGATAATTATTACAATTAAAAGAAAGCGTTCGGTTTCAGGGGCCTTGTATTATATCCTGTTTATCATTGACCTTTAGTGAATCTTCTAAGTATTCAAACGTGTATCAAGGCCTTTTCCGGCGCTCGATTTGCCACACTGTCTAGTCTTTTGCAAAAGTGTTCGAAAGTGAATCAAGGCCATTTCAAGCACTCGACTTGCAACACTGTCTAATCTTTTGCAAAAAAACGTAAAGCCCTTGTTCTACTTAGACTAGCACCCCATTTCAAGGTATACTAGCCTGTGTGCATCCATTTTGGGTTGTCTTTTCCGATTTACCCAAAATGGTGTTTGAGAGAGATCAAACTCCTCAGATAAGCTTTGCCATTTCAAGCATCCACTTACCCGAGTATGCTTACGAACTTCCACAGAAGAGCTTTGCCATTTCAAGCATCCACTCAACCATGGACGTTCTATTCTAATATATGGCACATAGAACAAGTTTTGAATACAAAGACGAGACACTAAATTAATAGTCTAAAACATTTTATAATACAAGTCCACCCCTTCTACCGGACGACTAGTTTAGCTACTATTTATCGCGCTAAACATTATAACTAAGGAACTAGAAATTAAAGACGGAAAATAAATATTAAAAACTTACTACCGTTGAAGCGCCAAGGGAGCAATCTTTATTTCCAAAGCCAAACTTTACAAAACTTAGAGAGATAAGTGAAATTTTGATTTGAGGATGATTTACAAATGAGATGGATGGGTTGTATTTATAGGCTAAGGGAGGAGAAATGGGTGGTGGAGATGAGGGGCAAGTGTCTTTGATCCAATGGAGGAGGAGGAGGAGCAAGGAGGAGCCGCCACATGGGGGAGGAGGAAAGCCGCCGGTCAAGGGAGGAGGAGCCGCCGGTTGCAGGTCACCATGGAGGGAGGAGCTCCTCCCTTGGCCACCTCCAAGCAAGGTGGCCGGTCACCAAGTCCATGAGTGCATTTGATAGTTGATTTGGAATGGCCAAGTGATTTTAAGACTAATGGTCGAGCCAGAATTTCCAAATTCCATGGTTTGGTCGAGAAATTTGGTCTTGGTGCCTATGCGCGAGGCTTTTGCTTTGGACTTGGGCCAACTTCTAATCGGCTCGGGCGTTTTGTCTGGGAAGCGAGATTGTCTGAGTTGTTGGGCATTCCAAACATCGTGGTCGAGCCAGATTTTCCAGATGCATCCGTCGGGTCGAGCGACTTGGTTTGGGTGCCTATGCGCGCCGGGCCTTTGCCTTGGAATTGAGCTAACTGCCAATCTGCTCGAGCATTCTCCTTGGTTGTCCGACATC
Organism: Rhodiola chrysanthemifolia; assembly: GCA_033675395.1. Taxonomy (NCBI): domain Eukaryota; kingdom Viridiplantae; phylum Streptophyta; class Magnoliopsida; order Saxifragales; family Crassulaceae; genus Rhodiola; species Rhodiola chrysanthemifolia. Next base: position 41,240,566 of record CM066204.1, read on the forward strand.
TTCCACCTTATTTTCCATTTTAAACACTTTGGTCGAGGCGGAATTGTCAGATCAGATGGTTTGCTCGGGCAACTTGAATTTGGACTCGAATAGCTCGGCAGGCGCGCTGGACGCTGGGCGCTGGGCGGCGGGCGCGATCTGGGTTTCTCGGTCTTTGGCTGGCCAGAAATTGCGAGCGATCCTTTTTAGCGTAAAACTCCTCTCCTTAGCGTGTTTTCTCTCTAAGCTCTGAAATACCCTGTAGAAATATATCGGAACTAACAAGCAAAAGTTAAATAGACCAACAGTCTAATTAAGGGGGTTTTACTGTGTTTTTGATTCGTATAATTATGGTCTATCAGATCACCCCACACTTTTAGTTGTTCGTCCCGAACAATGCTATTAAAGGGCGGTACACTAAGTTTGGTTTTAGAATATGAAAATTAGACTGTGGGACTCGATTTATCCTAATTCATGCATTACTGCTTATTACCAAATTGAACTGTGTAAATAAATAGAAGAAACTTAATACTTGTACCTCCGTGCCGAGATGCAATTTATATTGGATGTTTCGGGAGATAGCCCTTTTTTGGTTCCTGGACTGCAACTTCGGGATCGTCTCGCACTATATGGTTTCCTTGTAGCTTTCTCTAGCACGTGATTTGGTTCGGGTTTCACTGGTTTGAGTACTTTGATTTTTCTTTTGGCGAGGGACTGCTTTTGTAGTGAATCGGTCTTTGGCCTTTGATTTGACTCTTTGAGTACTTCACTTTTTGTTTGGTTAAAACCTTCACAATTTTGGGCCTTTGGCCTCTTGATTTGCTTCTTCGAGCTTTTTGCCTTTTTGTGGCTTTGCTAGTCCATTTTCTCAAGCCTTTTTGGGAGGTCCAATCATCGCCCGCAAGCATATGGAAATACCTCCCCGCTCCTCTCATCGTTGTTGTTTCGCGCGGGTCAAGATGAGGGTCGCTCATCTATTTTCTCGGCTACTTTAACTAGAGAGAGGACGGTCTGATTCCCGTCCTCGCCTTTTCTTTTCTTTTTGCATAAACACTGCATGGCGGAGATGACTTCAATCTTCACTGAAACCCGAAGTGTAGCCTCCACTGACTTCGAAAACCATATAGTTTGATTCGATCCTTCGATTGCTTGCCAAGCCTCTCTAGGGCAGTTTATGTCAACTCCACATCTCTAGTTAATCTCAGAACAAAGGACAAATGAAAAGTTACGTGCTAAGTCTTTAAACAGTTGAATTTTCACAAGGTTGATGCATGAATTATGATCTATCTTTTTCACATTCTTAAGTTCATATTTTCAAAAAGATGCTATTACTAAAAAAAACAGCAAGCATGTTATTAATATACAAAGGTGGTTCTCACCCCACACTTTTGAACTAAGGCACACTTTTGAACGAAGGCGTGCCTTAGTTCAAAAGTCATGCAAGCTAATATATATATGTGAGAATGACTAACACAGAAAATTAAATGACAGAATTTAAATGACAGAAAGTAAGATAGTGTCGGGTTACCTCCCGACCAGTGCACTTGTTTAACGTCGTTGGCTCGACAGTACCTCATTGTGGATTACTGGTTTGGGTCCCATGGGTGGCTTAGGTCGAATTTTGCGACCGTTCCTGTGTAATTGCTTCTTGCCTTGCCTTTTCCCGATTTCTTGCGCGTGTTTGAACCCCATGGTTTTGGTAATTTTTCTCTCCATTGCTTCTGAGAAGGTGAAGGAACTTTGACCATAGCTGCTGGTCTTGTTACTTTTTCGATCTCTTTTGGCAGGTCGGGAATCTGCGTACCGCGATCTGAGATAGGTATTATATCTGGCGGTTTCTTCGTATCCGTGCGGCTATTGTCAATGAAGAAATATGCAACCTTGCCGCCGAACTTAAGCGATAATGAGCCCTTGCCCACATCAATCCTTGCCTTAGTAGCGTAGAGGAATGGTCGTCCCAAGATTATTGTTGGAGGGTCGTCTTCGCTGGTCTCTCCCGTTTGTATCACATAAAAGTCTACAGCAACGACAAGCTCTCCCACATGGAGTATTACGTCTTCCAGCACTCCAACCGGACGGATGCACGATTTATCTCCTAGCTCGATATTTGTCCTGGGTGGCTTCAATGGACCAAGTCCTAACAAGTAATATAAGGAGGAGGGCATGGCGTTGACAGCAGCTCCAAGATCGACCAGGCACTTATGAATCTGAGTTTCACCAATACCGCAGGTGACTGTGAAAGCCCCTGGGTCTTTATCTCTTTCCGGTTGTGACTCATGATCTGAAGTGAGGGCTTTTGTAATTGTCGGGTCACTCTGCCCACTCCTTGACTTAGGATTAGTATAACAGGATCCCCTAATATTTTGCTCAGACGCATAAGTATCAGTTGGAGAGTTCCACCTTAATTTGTCAGTGTTATCCCATCCAGATGCTAGTACGTCGGAGTGTATAATTGGCGGTGGTGTTATGCAAACGGTGAATGCATATCGTCCATTGTCGGCATGCGGGACCCATGTTTTGCCATCATTGGGTCGGTCTTCCTCTTGATTCCAATCAGGACGATGCCTACGGGCGAAGTGCTTGTTCGTAAATTTGTAAGTTGGGGATCGTGTTACTTTTCCTAGCGTCGCTTTTTCGTTTGACCTTTTTATCATGCTAAGATTCGCCTTTGGGTTTTGGATGGTTTGTGAAGGGAGTCTGCCAGGTTCATTAGTGAGTGTTGAAATTACCGTGGCGAGTTGGGACATTTGTTTGGTTAATTCTGAAATTGCCCCGTCAGTTTTCGCCTGGTATTGGTGTAGCGAAGTACCCAATTGACTTATGCTTCCTGCTAGCTCCTTCATAGTGTCATCAAGCGACTTGGTCGGTTCTTGCTGATTATGCGGGCCGGTTTGGTACTGATTTGGTCCTCTTTGCTGATATTGGCCTGCTGATTGAGCGTTCTGGTTATACTGCCGGTGGGGGGTTTGGTAGAATGACTGAGCTAGTTGAGGGACAGCTGGTTGTGCGTACATCTGAGAATAATTATTGTTACGCCAACTCGGGTTAGTTGCTTGACCATACTGTCTGTTTTGTCCGGCTCTGTCATTACTGTTGTTGTTGTATCCTTGGTATCCTTCTACTGCATTCACTTCTGCCGATTCCTCTTCTATTAATGTTGGACATGCGTCAGTTTTGTGGTCTGCAGAACCACAGAACTCGCAAGGTTTTACCGGAACTGGCTGCCTTCGTAGGATTTGAATCATCATCTCCTTTAGCTGCTTCATCTCTTCAGGCATAGAGCTCATTGACGTTTCCGCTTTTGCCACATTTTTTGTCCGGGAGAATTCTTCCTGCTGAGTTGTCTCTTCTCTGAATCGGGCATTCTCAGCAAAGTTGGTGATAAGATCCCTTATGCCACTTAATGATAGATTCATCATGGACCCTCCAGCTGAGGCATCCAGGAGCATTTTGTCTAAGGGTCTTAATCCGTTAATGAGATACTCGACGGTGAGTTTCTCGGGCAGTCCAAGGGTACAGCAGCTTCTCTCCAGGCGGTTGAATTTTTCCAGGTAATCGTACATGGTTTCGTTGGGTCCTTGCCTGATGTCCTGCAGTTGCCTCCTTACTTGCATTGCTCTTCCTGCTGGGTAATATTTGTCTAAGAACTTTTTCTGCATCTGAGCCCATGTTCTGATGCTTCCGGAAGGCAATGAAAGGAACCAGTCGTTTGCCGCGTCAATGAGGGAAAAATAGAACGCCTTTAACTTAAAGTCGTCTACGTTTACGCCATTTGGTTTGAGGTTTTGGCAAATCCCATGTAAGCGCTGGAGATGAGTCATTGCTGATTCTCCACGAGTTCCTGAGAATTTTGGCAAGTTGTGGGCCACTGAAGTGTTGATGACGATGTTTTCTAGCTCCGGGCCTTCATAGATACACCACGGCTGAACTCTGAAATCTGGTGCCGAGAGCTCTCTCAATGTAGGTTCGCGGTAGTTGTTGTTATCTCCGTAGTAGTCATTGAAAGCGGGTTCTTGTCTTGGCACTTGTCTAGGTTGTGGGGGTGGTGGATATATAGGGGGTTGTCGTACTGGACCAGCTGCATTTCGGTCCTCAGGTGGTTCTTGGTTTCTTCTGATGGCTTCCCTATCACGAGCTCGTCTGCTTCGGATGAGTTGCTCCGGATCATCCATAAATGGAAGTGGCTCCTCATTGTTTCGATCGTACAGGTTTATCTCGTCGTCATCCTGGTAGTCATGATGACTTTCTTCGCGAGACATGGTTGTTTCGAGCGCGTATTGATTTAAAGAACTTATTCGATGGCTAATTCCCCGGCAGCGGCGCCAATTTGACAAGTGCTCGTCGTCAGAGCAAATGTGCAAATAAATTTATAGTCCGCTACTCGCGACTACACTACTGGGTAGCAAGTGGTAAGTAGGGGTCGAACCCAAAGGAATTAGGGGGATAGTCGTTCTTTAAGGAATTTGTACAGCGAGGGAGCGTGTTTAGGTTGGTTGGTTTTAAAGCTACTAGCTAAGTGATTGATTGGTTGGTTGATTGGTTTTAGTACTGGAAAGTAACTGATAATTATTACAATTAAAAGAAAGCGTTCGGTTTCAGGGGCCTTGTATTATATCCTGTTTATCATTGACCTTTAGTGAATCTTCTAAGTATTCAAACGTGTATCAAGGCCTTTTCCGGTGCTCGATTTGCCACACTGTCTAGTCTTTTGCAAAAGTGTTCGAAAGTGAATCAAGGCCATTTCAAGCACTCGACTTGCAACACTGTCTAATCTTTTGCAAAAAAACGTAAAGCCCTTGTTCTACTTAGACTAGCACCCCATTTCAAGGTATACTAGCCTGTGTGCATCCATTTTGGGTTGTCTTTTCCGATTTACCCAAAATGGTGTTTGAGAGAGATCAAACTCCTCAGATAAGCTTTGCCATTTCAAGCATCCACTTACCCGAGTATGTTTACGAACTTCCACAGAAGAGCTTTGCCATTTCAAGCATCCACTCAACCATGGACGTTTTGATCTAATATATGGCACATAGAACAAGTTTTGAATACAAAGACGAGACACTAAATTAATAGTCTAAAACATTTTATAATACAAGTCCACCCCTTCTACCGGACGACTAGTTTAGCTACTATTTATCGCGCTAAACATTATAACTAAGGAACTAGAAATTAAAGACGGAAAATAAATATTAAAAACTTACTACCGTTGAAGCGCCAAGGGAGCAATCTTTATTTCCAAAGCCAAACTTTACAAAACTTAGAGAGATAAGTGAAATTTTGATTTGAGGATGATTTACAAATGAGATGGATGGGTTGTATTTATAGGCTAAGGGAGGAGAAATGGGTGGTGGAGATGAGGGGCAAGTGTCTTTGATCCAATGGAGGAGGAGGAGGAGCAAGGAGGAGCCGCCACATGGGGGAGGAGGAAAGCCGCCGGTCAAGGGAGGAGGAGCCGCCGGTTGCAGGTCACCATGGAGGGAGGAGCTCCTCCCTTGGCCACCTCCAAGCAAGGTGGCCGGTCACCAAGTCCATGAGTGCATTTGATAGTTGATTTGGAATGGCCAAGTGATTTTAAGACTAATGGTCGAGCCAGAATTTCCAAATTCCATGGTTTGGTCGAGCCATTTGGTCTTGGTGCCTATGCGCGAGGCTTTTGCTTTGGACTTGGGCCAACTGCTAATCGGCTCGGGCGTTTTGTCCGGCAAGCGAGATTGTCCGAGTTGTTGGGCATTCCAAACATCTTGGTCGAGCCAGATTTTCCAGATGCATCCGTCGGGTCGAGCGACTTGGTTTGGGTGCCTATGCGCGCCGGGCCTTTGCCTTGGAATTGAGCTAACTGCCAATCTGCTCGAGCATTCTCCTTGGTTTTCCGACATCTTCCACCTTATTTTCCATTTTAAACACTTTGGTCGAGGCGGAATTGTCAGATCAGATGGTTTGCTCGGGCAACTTGAATTTGGACTCGAATAGCTCGGCAGGCGCGCTGGACGCTGGGCGCTGGGCGGCGGGCGCGATCTGGGTTTCTCGGTCTTTGGCTGGCCAGAAATTGCGAGCGATCCTTTTTAGCGTAAAACTCCTCTCCTTAGCGTGTTTTCTCTCTAAGCTCTGAAATACCCTGTAGAAATATATCGGAACTAACAAGCAAAAGTTAGATAGACCAACAGTCTAATTAAGGGGGTTTTACTGTGTTTTTGATTCGTATAATTATGGTCCATCAAGAACCCATATGGAACTTAAACTCCTTTAAAACAACCGCAAAATCTTGATTTCTCAATTTTAGAAAGAGTGGTGCATGATGGAGGCAAATATGTACGTTTCCCTCGCGCAGCACCTTTTCACTCAAGTGAAGGATAATGGTGATATAGGCCAACTCTTTTGCGTCATCAATTTCATCTTGAGTCATCGTATCAGGGAAGTTCTTTTCACCATCGAGAGCTTTCAGCACTTTCATCTGGAAAAGAATTGCTCGCATGCGTTGACGCTATATGCCGAAGTCGCCATGTCCGTCAAATCTGTCCAATCTATACAACCAGCGGGCTCTGATACCAATTATGAGCATGCGTCGCAGATCGAAAGCTTGTAGAGATCAAACAAAGAAAGAGAAACGAAACAACAACACGAATTTTACCCTGGTTCGGTACCTAGTGTACCTACTACAGCACCAAATGAGGACTCTTATTGAACTTGTAACACAGTTACACTTTACAGGATGTAGAACAAAGTGTTTCAAGTCGATTACAATCAATCTCACTGATCAATTTCTATCGAATTGAAAACGCCTGAAATTTGAGCTTCAAGAAACCCTAGAACTTATTTGGGGAAGAACGGATGATTCTCAGGCACGTTCCACACTCGCCTTTTAAACTCGAACTCAAAAAGGTGTCGCACAGCAATGAGTCGGATATTAACCAAAACACTGACGTTTAGTTGGGGCGCGCAAACAATCTTTTGAGCCGAGTGTAAAATGACGACGCAAAAGACTTGGCGCCTCACTTTGATATCCCATGAAACGACGTAGTATTGCATGCAGCAGAAAACCTGATCCATTCCCCTGCACTGGTTCCATACCTTTTTCACTGATTTCAAACATAAAACTGATACAGAAAATGCTCATAACAAAGACCTTTACAAGTTCAATAAGCAACAGACTAGTAAATTGAGATCAATCTCCACAGATGCTCTGAAGGAGATGATGATGAAGGAGTGTCGATCACCTTATTCATCCCAATAGAGAATGATGTGCAACCCGATGATGATGGAGAAAATGATGAACATCCCTAACATGTGCAATTAGGATTGGGAGAAGTGCGAATACGAGACACTACACCAGATTGACACCAATGACACATTTTTTTGTCCGTCGCATAAAGTAATAAATACGTCGCATAAAATGGGAAATTGTTTATGGGACAACATGTGTGTCGCATAGATTTTATCTCGAAAGACAAGTAGCGTAAAGTACGTGCGACAAAAAAATTGACTTCCTGTCGCATGAAGGTTAACGCTTATGCGGCATTTCTTTCATTTAGTCCCATACAACATGGATCGAGTTCTACAATTTCACGACATATGCTACATATTTCCAGTGAAAATGTATTCGAGTATATGTCGCATTAGCTACCATATGGGACATCAGATGTTTATGTAACCTTTACAATTAGTCGCATATAATATCATATGCTTCTAACTATAAGACTGCGTTGTCGCAAGAAAAGACATATGCTTGTTAGTATATTATGTTATTGTCGTATAAACGATGTTACGATTACAATTTGAAACAGTTAAATGTTGCATAAAGTGTCATACGCTTTAAGCTTTACAGAAAATATTGTCGTATAAAACAACATATGTGAAAAATAGCAAATTACAAAATGTTGCATAAAGTGTCATACGCTTTAAGCTTTATAGAAAATATTGTGGTATAAAACAACATATGTGACAAATAGCAAATAAAAAAATGTTGCATACAGTGTCATACGCTTTAAGCTTTACAGAAAATATTGTGGTATAAAACAACATATGATGAAGGATTCATTGTGCATACAATTTTAAACCTGAAATCATGTTTGCTAATATGAAACACAATCCGGACAGCGTAACACAAGTTGGCCACCAAAAAACATAATCCGACCAACGCCAAACATAAGGTACACACACACTACAGTTCATATGTGTGTACCCGGCCAAAAAAACAAGTTTGATACATAGAAAGACAACAATAATCAAGGCGCAAGGCCATAACTTGTGGCACCTTCGGAAGCATTATGGTGGGCTAGATTCGCTGAACCGCCGCAAACCACCAGCTCCTCTAGGGTGTGTATCCTTTCTTCAAAAGCCTTCTTCATTTCTAACATATCATCGTTTTGCTGCTGCAGTTGGTCTTTCAACTCACAGTTTCTCGGACCCCCTCTCGGGAGGGGTGGCTGATGGACCATAATTATACGAATCAAAAACACAGTTAAACCCACTAAATTAGACTGTTTGTCTATTTAACTTTTGCTTGTTAGTTCCGATATATTTCTACAGGGTATTTTGAAGCTTAGAGAGAATACACGCTAAGGAGAGGATTTTACACAGAAAAGATGTTACGAGTCATTCCAAGGTCACGATCAGACGCTGACTGAAGAAATCTAAAGATCTTGACATGGAATCATTCAAAACAAATCAAACCGAAGAGCAACCAAAGTCAGTCCGGAGCTGAAATACACCGATAGTTTTGTGAGAACTTCACAAAACTCACACAAGCTCACTCTTATCCATTGATGACCGGCGGCTTTGGGGAAGAAGATGACTCATTGGGTGGCTTCCTCCCCTTCTCCTCCTTCTCCCCACCACAACCGGCGGCTTTCCTCCATGGTGACCGGCCACCGGCGGCTTCTCCTCCCCCCCATGTGGCATCATCTCAAAACTCTTCCTCTCATCCTTTGCCATGTGCTTCCATCTCCACCCTCCATTCTCCTCTCCTTTGGCTATAAATACAAGCCTTCACCTCTCATTTGTATCATCCAACAATCTCATTCACAACACAAAAATCACTTATCTCTCTAAGTTTGGCAATTTGTAAGTTTGGTTTTGAAATAATACTCTTGTTGGTTCTTGAGTATTATAACAGTTTTAGAGAATACTCCTGTTGGTTCTTGAGTATTCAAGTAGAAATTGGGAATACTCCTGTTGGTTCTTGAGTATTCCCCTTTACTTATTGTCTTTCAAAAACCCCCGAGTATTTAGCTATGGTATCCACCTCTATGGATATTCGTAGCTAAACTCTTCATTCGGTTGAAGGGGTGTACTTGTATCATAAAATGTTTTAGACTTGCTTTAGTGTTTTTTCTCTGTATTCAAAACTTGTTCTATGTGCCATATATTAGGCCAGAACTTCCAAGGTTGAGTGGATGCTTGGAATGCCAAAGCTCTTCCGTGGAAGTTCGTAAACATACTCGGATAAGTGGATGCTTGGAATGGCAAAGCTTATCTGAGGAGTTTGACCTCTCTCAAACACCATTTGATTGCTCGGGAATGACTGATCAAATGGATGCACACAGGCTAATATACCTTGGAATGGGGTATTAGTCTAAGTAGAACAAGGGCTCTACATTTTTTGCAAAAGTCTAGACAGTGTGTGCAAATCGAGTGCTTGGAATGGCCTTGATACACTTTCGAACATTTTTGCAAAAGACTAGACAGTGTGGCAAATCGAGTGCTTGGAATGGCCTTGATGCACGTTTGAATATTTAGAAGGATCACTAAAGGTCAATGATAAACAGGCTATGATACAAGGCCCCCAAAATCGAATGTTTTCCTTGAAATCAAACAACTCCTGCACTTACTTTCTTAGTATAACTGCCGTAATCAACTGCTCACCTTCCGGAGGACTTGCCAATCACGCATCACCCGCTGTAAGTCTTCTTTGTATTTTCAGTATTTAATTTTCAGTCATTTACTTTTCCGCACTAAAACCAAAATCAACCAATCAATCACTTAGCTGGTAGCTTTAAAACCAACCAACCAACCAACTTAAAACACGTTCCCTCGCTGTATAAATCACCTCAAAGAACAACTATCCCCCTAATTCCTTTGGGTTCGACCCCTACTTACCACTTGCTACCCAGTAGTTAAGTCGCGAGTAGCGGACTATTATAAATTTATTCTTGACGTTTGCACACAACGACTGTGCATCCATCAGTGGCCTCTTGTATGCTCTACCAGCTCCGGACACATTAGTCCCACACTTTTTCCCAAGCACTTGACTTATAATCTGAATCTGAGTATCAATTGGAAGGGGTTGTTGTTCATCGAGGACACTGCCTTCGTCTGAATCATCACTACCATTGAGATCCCGCAGAGCTTGACGAACCCTCTCTTATATTTGTGCCTACATATACATTGCTATGTGTAAATACAACAAAAAAGGAAACTGCAAATACATGGCAGAGAATAAAGCTTGCAACTCGGTCAATAAACAAATTGCAACATCAATTGAATATGATTGGTAATCTTTAAACTGAATATTTCAGAAATAGCGATACAGACATTTTTAATAATAGCAACACTAAACTGAACCCAAACAACAAAGTTTTCCAGTTACAAGAAAGATGGGTAGACAAGGAACTAATAAAACATCAACATTATTTCACCAAGAGCAACAAACATGAATAATATTAACATGGCAGATAACATTTGCCAGTAAAATACAGAGTTCAACACTATCCAATTAATTGTTGAAATCAATATATGGCAGATAAACGAAATCAATATAATAGTAATGATTAGCAAATCAAAAATATTTGGTAAACATTACTATTAGAGCAAGAAAACATTATTCAGCAACTTCAACATACGACATATGAGAAGATGAAATTATTCACCAACATGGACATGTAGTTGACAATAAAAATAAACTTAACTGCAAGGGCGGTGCCGACAGGATCATGATTGTAAACCTTGGCGTAAGTAGCAACAAGGTGAGCTTTTTCTCCCTGGAACTTGAGTTCTGCAGCCCTCATGTAGAAGGGAACCTTTCCAGAGCGGTGGTTGAGTCTTTCATATTCAGTGCGCACCCTCGATATTGCCTCACCCCTTTCCTGTTGAAGTAAAATTTAGTCAATGTAAAGAGAAGTTTGAAAAACAAAAGAACAAAGAAGTTAAAGAATTAATAAATTAAATTTAGCCAATGAAAATGTTGTTCAGTAATAATATGAATTGAGTAACCTAATATTTGGCCTCGTCAAAGTGGCTTTTAAGCCATTCCCATTGATCTTGGCGATCCTTAAACTCCTTCGGAATCATAGTAGGCCCATGTTCTTTTTAGAATGCTTTGCAATCACACTTCCAATCTCGGTACCTCTCAGTCGCCTGTCTGAAGATAAATTTCCATAGCAGATCATCTGTTGGATCAATGACGAAGTTCGGCTGCAGATAAAAAAGAAAAATCAGAAGCTAATGGATTGAATCTGTATATGGAATAGCAAAATTGAACTGAAAAGTGTTCACCATGCAGTACTTACATATAAGTGTTCGTCAACAATCCGCCTATCCTTCTCCTCGAGCTTCTTGAATGATGAGGCTAGCATTGGCACCTAGTCCTTTACCACACTTTCATTATCGTGCACTAACAAACTACAGACTTTCCGTTCCGCTGGCCCAGTACCATCAGGTAGACATTCAACCTTGATTGGCAGCCCCTTATTGCGCGTGTGCTTCTAGTAAGCGACATTGGATCCATTTACCACACCCCTTACTTTCCTCTTCTCTCCGCCCTCATCAGCTGTGTACATGAAATTTAATATTAATTAGTACATGATAAACAATAAGCGAATACCTAAAAAAACTATGAAAAGACAATATATTTCACACAATGCATTGACCTGATTGCGCATTTTGGGAATTCCTGCATCTAATGCTTGGAAGTTCCTCCAAGCTCTGTTCCTCGTCATGATCTAAGGAGTGGTCAGTGGCCATTGAATTGTCTGCTTCAAATTAAGGGACAGGTGGATCATTGCACAGGTGTAGGTGAGTTTCTTCGAGCGGGCATCGGAATTGGGTTTGAAATTGCAGGCAGCACCCTTGAAGGATTGGACAGTGTGGGTACAGTTGGGAGAGGGTTGGAGAATCCTGGAGGCTCGGGAGCAGGTGATCGACCAACATATTTCGACAAACAACGAGGAGACTGGCGTATTTGCGAAGGATTTGATTTTTTTGTTTGGGGTGCTCTATGGATTCTGTGAGAATTTGCTGGGGGTGGGAGTTTAGTTTCTTTAGCTAACATAGGCGGAGGATGACTCTCAGTTGGTGGATTATCAGCGTGTGGATTCTCTACTGGGGGTGGAGCTGTCATAGACGGAGGGTGAATTTCAATGGTTGGACTTTCATGATTGGGGCTCAAATGTGGGATTTGATTCTGATCAGGGGCTTCAAGCTGGTGGGATTGGGTTCTAGTTTTCTTCCTAGGCGGGACTGTAGACTTAGCTGGTGGATTGACTACACTATTGTTAGAAGTGGGAGGTTCAATAACAGGATTTAGGGCTGGTTTCTTGGCTTTCCTGGGTGGCGTCTGTCTACACGGAGGAGGATGTACCTTCTTATAATTTTGAGGTGGAGTCTGCACAACATTCAATGCTGGTGGATTCAGTGAAGGTGCGAAGTCTGATCATCTAGCCAAATCATCTAGCTTCTTCACTCGTGGACTTTTCATAGCACCCAGAATTGCCCTAGCATGCTCCTTTTTGCAGAACTCGGGATCCACCACCGGTTGAGATGGAGTCAGTGAAGGTGCAAAGTCTGGATCCGGACTGTCACTGTCGGTTGAGTACTCAGTAGGGTGTGGTTGTGATATGGCGCATCGTAGCCTTGGCGGAAGACGACGGTTGGAGGGCGAACGACGCTTCATCTTCCGACGACTTGGAACTTCTTCCGTAGGTTCGCACAAAGGAGACATCTTTGGCTTTTGTTTTTTGGTTTTCGCCATCAATGACTTTAAAGGGTTGACGAAGAGTGTAAATCTGAGTTGTGGTGGATGAAAGCGGTGGAGGAACGGTTGATGAAAGCAGTGGAGGAAGAGTGGATGAAAACGGCGGCTTCACTTAGGGTTTCACTATGTTTTGTTGATGAAAGGGTTTCTCAACACTTAGAGAAATTTGGAGTGCCGAACATCAGAATTCAAGTGGACCTGCGTGTTGGCCGTGGTGGGCTTCGTTAATTTGTTTCTCAAAATAGATTGTTGCGACAAAATGACTAACATTTGTCCCATAAGTGTTCTGAAAAACTGCTACAATCTGAGAGAAGTTTTGATTACATCCCAATTGTTGAAACATACACTGAAAACACAAAAACTGCTACAAATCTGTTTTTGATTACATCACAAAAAATATCATCCAAAGATTAAAATTACTCGGTAATGTTCACATATCATCATCTGAAGTCTCCCATTGATCCTCGTCTTCTAGTTCCATAATGTCATCCCACTAGTCATCTTCATCTTCCCACATCATTTCCTCATCATTTTCATTTTCATCTACATCAATATAACCATCCCCTGTTGCGAACACTTCCTCTTCATCCAATATCAATTTTCTACGTGCTCTTGGTATTTGTTCTATATTGGGGTCCATGAATGCAGGTTGAACATCATTTTGAATGTGGGCAGGCATGTGCTCCTTATAAGGGTCATCACCCTGAGGCGAAATAAGTGTGTGTGCTAGTGATATATTGTGTGTGCCACTACTACTACCATGATCATCTTGTCTTGCAAGGGAGCTGTGACTATAAGTTCATCTATGGGAAACAACATTTACCACCGTCCACGGTTCACCATCTTTAAGATCGTCAAAATAAAACACTTGTCTTGCGGTTGTGGCTAGACAATAAGGCCAATCTTCGTACCAAGTGGTAGATGTATCCACGGATAGAAGTCCATAGTCCCTCTCAGTGCTTCCCCTGTCCGTAGGATCTGTGTTAAACCATATGCAATCGAATAGGACGACATGCATCCCATTTGCATAATCTACTTGTACGATCTTTTGAATAATGTCGTAATAAGAAACATCACCATCTTCCACCATGACACCAGAATTTTGAGTCTTCATCTTTCGGTCCCGATCCCAAAGAACGAACTTTACACCATTAACATAGCACTGAGAGTAACACGCGTATGATTGAGGCATACGCGCTAAACTATGCAACTCTGGACAATAGAATTCATATCCATCTCTTTTCAAAATCTCCATCTGTGGACATAGTAAATATATCAGTGAAAACTAATAATTAAGTAAATATTCACAGTAATTAATAACGATATATACAACTAATATGTAAAAATTAAAATGAACATTTACATACCAGTCACGAAAATATTTCAGGAAATGCTTCACACGCTCTTTCTTTGTTCTATTTAGGCACTCACGTTCGAACTTATTGGCATGCTTCACCAAATAATCGTGCACTTTTTCACAGTGTTCCAGGACGCACTAATGGGCCATGTCAAGTTGTATCTTACTCAATCTGGTCCTTGGAGAATTACCACTCACTTTCACTAGTGGAGAGTAAACATCCAAGGTATATAACGCAGCTTCACTTGACGAATCCACTGTGGATGATTCATCATTCATATACAATTTGCAATATGTTATACACTCATGTGTAACATATCTCTCAGTAATGCATCCTTCTGGGTATCTGCTATTTCGCACAGATCTCTTGTACTCGCCCAATTGCCTGCAAAAGGAAAAAACACGTAGTAAGTAAAACACTTAATCAGTAATTACCAAAACATCAGTTTACAAAGAGAATACTCTATGACTATATATATGTGTAATATATTGAACCTCTCAATAGGAAACATCCAGTTATAGTGCACCGTTCCCTTAAGCAATGCAACACTTGTTTCGAAAGGTGGATTAATAGATGAACCATGATGGTGAAGAAAGCAGGAGGAAATACCATCTCCAATTTGCATAGAGTAATAACAATGTCATCTTTCATACGAGTTACTTCTTCCACCATAAGCTCTTTGCAACATAACTTTTGGAACCATCGTGATAATGATATAAGGGGATCTATTACGTAATGTGGCAAGTACGGTCGAATGAACACTGGAAGTAGTCGCTGCAACATGACATGGCAATCATGTGTTTTCAATCTATTAAATTTCTTATCTTCCACATTGATTTTGCTCTTCAAACTACCCGCATAGCCATAAGGATATTTAGCATCCTTAAGAAACTCAAAAATATCTACCCTTTCCTCCGGTAAAACGGTATAAGGTGCTTGTGATACCTTTTCTTTCTTGAAGTTGACCCTTTTCCCTTCCACCACAGTTCCTTACGAATTCCTTATTTCTCCAATTCTTCCCGAGCCTTAATGTCGTCTTTGGTCTTTCCTTGAAGACCAAGTATAGTACCGATGATGTTATCAAATACATTTTTTCTATATGCATCACATCCAAGGAATAAGGTTGTCTCAATGCGCTCCAATATGGCAAATCGTAAAAAATGCTCAAATGAGTCCAACACAATTTCTCTTTGACACCTCTATGCTTCAAATCTAGATGCAAGCTAAGTATAGGGTACTTATGGCTTAATACAGAAGATAAAATTTCTTCTCCTGTTAAAGACGGTGGGGCATCGCGTAATTCAACTTCCCCATTAAACTTAGAAGCTGCATACCTCCACTGATGCTCGCTATCAAGCCATCTGTGATGTCCCTGGTAGGACATTCTCCCTGCTAAATATTGAGCATCAATGTCATCCAAACACATAGGACAAACTTTTTATCCTTTTGACTTTAGACCTCCCAACATTCCCAAACCTGGGGAAGTCACTGATTGTCCAAAGAACTGCAGCCTTCATGTTGAATGACGATCCATCATGTCGATCATATGTGAGAACTCCGGTCTCCCACAACATATTTAATTCATCAATCAAAGGTTGCATGAACAAGTTCAAGCACTTGCCCGGAGATTTCGGGCCTGAAATCAACATAGCAAGAATGTTGAATTCTTTCTTCATACATAAAGAAGGTGGCAAATTATAAGGCATCACTACAATTGGCCAAGTGCTGTGAGAAAGAGCAGCTGCACCAAAGGGATTAAAACCATCTGTAGCTAATCAAGGACGGACATTTCTTATGTCTTTTGAAAATTTGGGGAACTTGTTATCAAAGTCTTGCCATGCTTCACTATCTGCAGGATGTCTAATAAGACCTTCCTCCACTCTTCTTTCTCCGTGCCACCTCATCTCCTTAGCTATATGCGGTGACATATAAAGTCATTGTAATCTGGGAGTTAATGGAAAATATCTTACCACTTTTTTGGGAATCTTGCTATCACCATCGCTGTGCAAGTACCTTGCCTCGTGACACACCAGAAATGTTCATGGTTCTTGTACTCTTTATAGTATAGCACGCAAACATATTCACATGCGTGAATGATCTCATATCCCATTCTCATATTCTTCAATAATCTCTTAACTTCACGATACGAATCGGGATAAATGTTTCTGCTCAGAAGGAGGTCTTTAGTGATCTTTAAATGATCGTTAAAGCTCTTGTCGGACCATCCATTAACGACTTTAACTCTCATTGCCCTTAAAATTGTGTCCAAAATAGTTTTGTCACTTCCCACATATATGGGAGCTTGTGCTTCCTCTAGGAGTCTTTGATACTTATCATATGCATCCTTGGCAAAACAATCATTTTCAAGTCCCCCATGTTGATCTCGAAAAGGAAAAGTGTCGTTCAGACTCTCCATTGTAGGATTAAAATAATAATCATCGCCTTCTTCAACCATTCTACTATTCTTTTCCATCACATATTGTCTTCGTTGTGTGTATAACGATGATGAAGCCTCAACCAGTTCTTCTCCATGGGAGGTCCAAGTTGTGTACTCTCGCATCATACCATTTAGAAACAAATGAGTTTGGATTTCATCCAATGACAACTTTTCTTGGTGTAACCGACAACGCCTACATGGACACAAATGAGTAGTTTTCCGAGGGTTTCTTTGCTTCACAAAATCTAAGAAGACCGTAATTCATTGGGAAAACCGCGGATCACATTTGTCCGACAAATGCATCCAACTCTTATCCATGCTTTCCTACATGATATCAAATATGGTACAAATATTTAAGCCAAAGGAGACCAATTGAAAAAAAATACAATACGTTAAGTACCAAATTATATAATGAACACATAGTATATATAAAGATGAATCATAATTCAAAAACAAAAACCTTCACATACACACAAAGAGACCAGCTTAATTAACCAAATGAAAAAAGGGAACTAACTCCCCTGTTTTGCAAATATATAGCCTATTTTGTTCATGTTTTTTCCCACAACCCATCTAGCTCTAGAATATTGTTTCAAAACAAACTCACACACAAATAAGCGCCACCATTTGCTGCGCCAAAACCTCTCCCCATATTCTAACAGCCCATGAACACACACAAATTTCAATCGTAGAATGAGCTAGCAGGTTGCATCCTTAATATGCACACATCTCAAAACTTTTACTTTACAAAATGAACACATTCGAAGCAAACTTGCTCAAATTTAAGGATGATTATATTATTTACCTTTTCAAAACTGGTAGATCTCACCAACAAAGAGAATAACACTATGGAGCTTTTCTTCTCCGACAGCTGGGACCTCTTGCAGTGGATGTTTCTGAGAAAAATGGATGAACATTCGATTTGAAGGGGTGCTGATCTGCTGCTTTTTTTTGCATTAAATGCTTTACGTTTATGCGACATATTTTGATACAAAATGTCGCATACGAGTAAAATGATAGGTTGGTCTCTTCAATGCGTAATGTACTTCAGACGTTTACTGTTGGGTCAAGGACAAGAGTTGAATGTCGCCGTCAATTTTGCCTTTTTCGGGACGTACATAGGGAAGTCGCTTAAGATACGTCGCATTAACAAGTTAATGAGACATCATAATCATGTCACTTAAATTTATGTCGCATTATAACAATTAAGGGACAGAAAATTTTGTGTCGCTTTAACTATTGTCGCATTAACATAGTAATGCGACATAAATATTCTGTCACTTAAACTTTTGTCGCATTATCAACATTAAGGGACAACAGATGATGTGTCGCGAAAAAATTTGTCACATAACACGTTTTTCGCGACAAACAAACATTCGTCGGTCGTATATAAGGGTATATGTGACACGGATAACGCGACAAATTTCAAAGCTTGTCTCTTCAGTTCAAATATGATGTAGTGAGATGATCTTGGTCTAAGTCGCGATCGAGTATGGGGTTGAATCGAATAAAGCTTGCTACTGAAGCCTAGTAGCCAGAGAGTGAGCAACATAAATAAAATTCACATCATCGTGTGTGTTTTGAGAAAAGTTGAGTCTGTTCTTATGGTTTCTAATGTAATGTTGTAGCAGCTTTGCCTTGGCAGAGAGAGAAACTTATCAAATAAAAAAAAAGACTCAAAACAATTCTCTAGCTAACATGAGCAGATAATTATGCATCCATGCACTGAAAGTCAGCAACTTTTATGGTTAATCATTTTCACTTAATTAATTTTAATTAGTTTCATTGCATACTAATAATTCTTACCACTAGTGAATATAAATGCATGAAACAAATGATTATTAATTTATATTTTAAAATCACATTGTGCATGAAGTAAATCATTAATACTTTTAAATACATGAATTTATCCATTCATTTTTATAATTTATGATTTAATCTCATTCTTTATATTTTTATTACATAAATCTTGTATGACATGAGTTGACTATCTTGTTTTCTGAAGAAACTATTTTATATGAGTAAATTGGTACTTGAACCGTATTTATCAAGATATAACTTGAGAGCATGTGTAAAACAAAACTCAAGCGCATCCTAGAAGGATTGTGCCTACTTCGTCATCATCTTCACGAGAGCCTGAAGCTCTAAATTTTTAAAGTCAAGGACCCCTCACACTCTGAAAGAGTTTTAAGGATCATTTCAATCTTTTGAGAACGGTCGCTTTACCTTGTGCACTATATGAATGAATGCACTTGAGGAAACAAGATTTTAAATAGGTCTCGATTTATAATTTTGAGCTATATTGTATTGTTTCAATCTTGAAATTACATGAAGATATTATTCAAGACGAAGATATATTGGAGTAAACATTCTCCACCTCTCATGTTATCATTGTACTCCAGATGTAGTACATGGGTAATGGTTGTTTTTCTAGTTTGTTGTTACGTTTGAATTCAATCGTTATGCATTTAAGATAATTTTCGTAGTCAAAATTAGTTTTATTATGAATTTACATTAAATTGAATTTTATTCCAATTATCTTATATATGTATTTTTCTTTTCTTCATAGAATGAATCAAACGAATGAAAATTTCAAAGGTGGGAGTTATGTCTCGTTGATAGTGCAACTATTCTTACTATATTAAAAATACGAAGTTTTTCTTAAACTTGAACATGACAAAAACCAGTGTTAATACTATCTCCGGAACGAGTAGTATTATAGAAGGCTCCGGAAGAGTCTCTCTCTTGTTATCCGAAGGAACAAGAATAAATATTAGAGATGCAATGTACTCAAGTGAATCACAAAGAAACTTCTTCTGTTTCAAAGATATTCGAAGATATGATTTTCATGTTGAAACCATGAGTGAAGATGGTATTGAGTACCTACTCCTTCTATCTTATAAGACTTGCCAGAAGCAAGTCTTAGAGAAAATGAGAGCACATGCATCTGGTTTATATGGCACATAAATCTACCCCGTTGAAGTGTACAAAGTCACTAACCTTAAGTTAGTTGACAACGAATTATTTTCTTTGTAGCATTATAGACTCGATCACCCTGGTGAAACAATGATCCGGAGAATCATTCAAAGTTCACATGGAAACCCACTTAATTAAGGACCTGAAGATCCTCCCAAAGGGTGACTTGACATGCACGACTTGTTCTCTTGGCAAATTTTAACATGGCCTTCTGTAACAAAAGTAAACCTCCTATGTTTCTTGAAAGAATTCAAGGTGACATATGTGACCAATAGCACCGACGTGTGGACCATTTAGATATTTTATGGTGTTGATAGATGATTCAACATGATGGTCACATGTAAGCCTACTCTCAACGTGAAATGTTGCGTTCGCAAGGCTTTTAGCCCAAATAATCAAGTTAAGGGCTAATTATCCTAATCAACCAATCAAAAGAATCAGGCTACATAATGCGGGATAATTTACATCAAAGTCATTCAATGACTATTATACATCAATTGGTATAGTGGTTGAACATCCAGTAGCTCATGTTCATACACAAAACGGCCTAGCAGAATCATTGATAAAGCGGTTGCAATTAATAATAAGACTGTTGCTAATGAAGTCAAAATTACCCGCCTCTGCTTGGGGTCATGTGACGCGCGTCGTCTGACGCGTCAAACTTAAATTTATATTTCTCCTGCTAAAAGCTCCAAGGGAGCTGGTGTTGCTGAAACTGTAACTGAAAATAAGAAAAGAGGGGGGTTGTGAGTGATTTTAAGTGCAAAAGAGAAAATGCAAGAAGAATTCAATCAGAGAGAACATTCAGCTTAGGGTTTCTATTGTGACATGTTTATCATCGACTGCTAAATATCAAATCTCAAGTTTCTAAGTGTGGTTGTTCCGACAAAGGTAACTACCCTAGTATCCCGACAAAGGTGATACGCCACAATCTAACCCGATAAAGGTGTTAGACTTCTAGTTCTTTCCAAAACTCAATAATCCGACAAAGGTATTACTAAGGATAGGTGTTACGATCTACCTTTACGATAAAGTTTCCAGTAGATATTAATGATAAGAATTGGTTGTCAAATTAACCTTTACGATAAAGTTTCCACTTAATCTAACAATTCAATTCATGAGATGAAGCACAAGAACTAGAGAAACATGAAACTGCATTAAGAAAAGAGTCTCAAAACATAAATCACAATAAATGAAACCCTAAACTGAAATGAGAGTTTAGCTACACATCATTGAAATAAAAACACAAATATTCATGATGAAAGTAGTAGAAATCTCTTCTCTCGTCGAAAGCTTCGCCTTCTCCTTCAGAGTCGTCTTCTGATCTTCGTGGGTGGATGGATTGATGGAAACCCTTCTCCAAAACCTTAATGTATAAGTTTTTGGGTTACTAATTCTATTTTCGGGCCCAAATTGCCAATTTTCGAAAATGCTGACGTCATCAAGTACGCTGATGATGTCATTGTCGCGCCCAAAGAAGACGTTATGGGCGCTCCCAGCGTTGACGTTATCGGTACTCGCCGCGCCCAGAGTTGACGTAAGCACAGTGGCTAATGTCTTCCTTGGGCGCGATCCACACTGACTTGGTTCCTCCATTCTACAAGCCA
The DNA here is from genome assembly GCA_033675395.1 of Rhodiola chrysanthemifolia. NCBI lineage: Eukaryota > Viridiplantae > Streptophyta > Magnoliopsida > Saxifragales > Crassulaceae > Rhodiola > Rhodiola chrysanthemifolia. The sequence goes on from CM066204.1 coordinate 41,261,890, forward strand.
GTTTTTGACTTCGACTCTTGATTCGACCTTCCAAATGACCTCGGCTGCTCTTGGTGTGAACTAGATAGTTGTAGGTAATTGAGTCAGCTATGCAACGACATGTAGCTCGTATTTTTCTGAGCAGTGGTCACTTCCCAGCACTCCGTCGAACCTCCAAAGGTCTGATTTGCCACTATGGTGTTTTTGGCACAAAATGCCGTCTTTTATGCACATTTCCTCCTAGAGCCTCCGAAACACCTGAAATGTAAAACAACACTAAAAAGTAACTATTCTCATATAAAAGTGTCGAAATAAATGAGATTAGTTAGTTTGACGATTCGTATAAATACGACTCATCATCATGCAATTTTGCATGCAGATGCTATGATAAGACTTCGACCGACCGCTCATAATAAGTATTCTCCCTTGCAACTTATCTTTGGAAGAGAGCCTTATATCTCATATTTGAAATTTTGATTTTGTGCGGTCTATGTCCCTATTTCTCCCCCACAACGAACCAAAATGGGGCCACAAAGGAGGTTGGGAATATATGTGGGGTTTGAGTCTCCATCAATTATCAAATATCTAGAGTCCTTAACTGGTGATTTTTTTAGAGCTCGATATTCTGATTGTCATTTTGATGAATCAAAATTCCCAACTTTAGGGGGAGAAGAAAAGGAGATTAATAAGGAGGTTGTGTGGAATACACCTTCTATGTTGTTCTTAGATCAAAGAACAAACGAAAGTAAACTTAAAGTTCAATGGATTTTACACTTGCAAAATGTAGCAAATAGGCTACCCGATGCGTTTACTGATGCAAAGTAAGTGACAAAGTCACATATACCTGCGGCAAATGCACCAGATCGTTTAGAGATTCCTGTAGTAACTCCAAACAAAAATATTGCAAGTGACTCTCAAGTACTTCGGAAGCGTGGGAGACTATTAGGGTCTAAGGATACAGTTCCCCGGAAGAGGAAGGAACACGCAAGATGTAAGAAGGATGTCTAAGTATCAAATACGAACGTAAGCAAAGGTGAGACTCCCAAAGAGCCTTTACCTAAGGAACTGAAAATAAAGACAAAGATATTTATGACAATTTTGAAATGTCAATTAATTATGCCAACAATGGTGTGGGTTGGTATCGAGATGAGGTAAATCTAAATGATATATATCTTTGCTTATTCAGTTGCCCTAGAGGTCATTGGAGAAGATGACAATGATCCCTAAACCATAGATGAATGTCGTCATCGAGATGATTGGGAGAGCTGGGAAGAAGCAATTCAAGCAGAGTTGAACTCTGAAAGCCATGATGCATATTTCTCACATAACCTCTTACAATCTTCATATACCTCTCACTAAAAGCCGATTGCGATTTCTTTCTCGTGTTCGGTCTCACTATTGACTGCAACTTCCTTTTGCCGGTAAGGATGAGTAATTTGTAGAAACGCCAATGTCAAGGGATGCAACAAAGAATTTAGGGAAAATTACAAAAAGAATACCTGGACCGTCAGGCGATTTCAAATCTTGGCCTGCACTATTTTAATTTTCAATTTAGTGTTTTTGGACTAAATTGCAAACAATAAACTAACGCCATTAATTAACACCGTTTACAATTATTATCTATTTTTTAAAAAAATAAACAAATTATGTAGGGTTTCAAATGCAGTTGATTTCAAATCAATTGATTCACATCCTCGGCCACGAGAAAATTCAATCCCATCCACAATTGGAAGACATGCCCTCGCCCTCGATACAAGATGAATATCGATCGTTTCTGATTATCATCAAGCTGGTCAACAACTCCCTCTACTCCTCCTTCGCTCAAACCACGGCTACTGCACCACCCTTATCACCGGAGTTTCAAAATAATAAATTTTTAATTACAATATATATGATTCGAGGGCATATTAGTCAATTGTAAAACAAATCACACAATCTTATATCCACTAAATCCCATAATTTTAGAATAAAATTATTCACCCCGCAACATCAACCGTAACAAAATTATCCTTAAGTGATTTTCTAATACATGGCAGAGTCTCTGGTTCAAATACGCGAACAACAAACCACGAACACAGAAAATATATATGGCGAATTTTTAAACCACGAACATTGTCACTATATTCACGGATTTTCATATTATCTCACAACCATTCCGAACCCAGAAACACCCCAAAATATGTATGGCACCTTCGACATATTCAAAAATAAAAATTACAACAGCACACATGAATTGGATTGTTGAAGACTTAGTGATTTTGTCTTTCGAAAATCTAGGGCTCGAAATAGCAAAACGTATATTTGACTTGATATTTATGGGATTCTAAGATTAAAATATACATTATCATTTCCTTATATACCCTTATTAGCCATTAAAATGATTAAAATATTATTTATGTCAAATTAAATATTGATTAATCTAAACCGTTTAGATTATCATATAAACGGATATTACAAGTTCTAAGTTCTGACGAAAGCTAGTAGTTCTGACCAGAACTCAACCCTTTTTTATAAAACTATATCATTTTGAAACTAGAACTTCATGTTTTAAACTCCTTATATTTAGCTTTATTGTATTAAATATATGAACGCACAAATGAGAAATTCTAGTTATTTCAAGAATCTAAGAACCTCATCTGTACACCTGAAAATGTATGTTCAAATTAATAAAAATTAGAGCTAACATGTTTGACTTTGCTAGTAGTGCACGTATCAACATCATTCATTCATGTTAATATGACCATAAAAATGTGCATATGAAATTCTTAAAATGAAAAGATCAATTATCTACTAGCTATAGCTAACACTAAGGTAAGGAGGGTGGACTTTATTGAGCCGGTAAATAAGAGAATGGTTACAAAACTCAAGACCATTATCTGTTTTAAGGCTAACAAGTTTCAATCCAATTTCACTTTCAACCAAGGCTTTCCAGTATTTAAAATGTTCAAAAGCTTCATTTTTAGCCTTTAAAAGATACACCCAGACTTTCCTACTGAATTGATCAATAAGGGACAGAAAATAGTACCTTCACCAACTGTTGGGACCTTAGAAGGCCCCCATAAATCTGCATGGACACATTCAAGCGGCTTGAAAGCCTTATAGTTAGATTTAGGAAATGGGAGAGCAGTAGATTTGCCTAAAACACAGATTTCACAGAATGACAAATCTGCAGGGGAAATTTTCAGAATTCCAGATTTTGCTAAATTACTCAATCCCTTATTTCCTATGTGTCCTAGCCTAGCATGCCACATTTTTGCTTCATCAATGTTCTTATCAGTGTGATGACTAACTGGGTTCAGTTCATGTGAAGTAATAACTTTACAAGTTTGTTGTAATCCCTTATTTCCTATTCTTGTCATTAGTTGTTCATCATTTGTTGTAGAAGGTCTAACTTTACAAGTTTTTCATTTTGTAGTTCTTTATACAATCAAATGAATGATTCAGAGGTTCGATTCGGGTTCTTCAATCCCACGGCCGTGAGCCCTTCTCATCCCATAAATGATAGGCTGGAGGCGTTTGTATCAAGACTCAATATGCCAGACAAAGATCGCAATTATTGCTACTCCATGCCTTATATAAATGATGCGAAGTACAAAAATTACATGTACTATATTACCTGTTTTTTGAAATATGGGTGATGAGCCGTATTTATACGACTCATCGAGTCAACAAATCCCACCAATTCCGACACTTTATCATGCGAACAAGTTACTTTTAGTATTGTTTTGCATTTCAGATGCTTCGGAAGCTCTAGGAGGAAACACGCTTAAAAGATGGCTTTCTGAGCTAAAAACAGCACAAGGAGTCGAGCCGACCAACACTAAACTCAAGTTGCTCGGGCAAACGAGCTGATCTGACGAATCCACCTCGAGCAAAGTGATCAAAATAGCAAATAAGGTGGGCAATGTCAAAAAACCAAGGAAAACGCTCGAGCAGATTGACAGTTGGCTCAAAGGGCTTGCGCGCACTGATAGGCACCGAAATCAATCCGCTCGACCAGACGGACTCTGATGACAAATCTGACTCGACCAAGTTGCTCAAAATAGAAAAATAGTCCGACAATGTCACCAAGCCAAGGAGAACGCACGAGTGGAATGGCCCAGGAGCAACCGAGCAGAGTTCCAGGCCAGCGCCCGAAGGCCCTGTCGAGCAGACCAGCACTGAATCCAAGTTGCTCGACCAAAGTGATCGAAATGACAAATGACTTGGACGACATCATATGCCAGACAAAACGCGCGAGCGGGATTGGCCGAGATGAGCAAAACGACGATTGAAGGCCCCGCGCGCTGGGCCAAATCAGTGGGCTCAAAAGTGAGGCGGTTTGTTTGCTTGCCCACCAAGCCAAACGGATGTGGACCAGGCCCAAATAAGAACTACTCGAAACCCTAGATGTTTTCCTATAAATAAGACCTCTTGGTCTAGGGTTTCAATCATCCAAAAATTCGAGTTTCACGTTCAAGGTTGATTCCGGTTTGAGTTGCAAGTTTAAGTGCAGACCCGAAACGGTAAAGCTTAAGCTGGGCAATTGATGGACCATAATTATACGAATCAAAAACATAGTTAAACCCACTAAATTAGACTGTTTGTCTATTTAACTTTTGCTTGTTAGTTACTATATTTATCTACAGGGTATTTTGGAGCTTAGAGAGAATACACGCTAAGGAGAGGATTTTACGCAGAAAAGATGTTACGAGTCATTCCAAGGTCACGATCAGACGCCGACTGAAGAAATCTCAAGATCCTGACATTGAATGACTCAAAACAAATCAAACCGAAGAGCAATCAAAGTCAGTCCGGGGCTGAAATACACCGATAGTTTTGGGAAAACGTCGCAAAAACGTCACAAAACTCCACATTTGCCCATGATGACCGGCGGCTTTTGGAGGAGGTGTCCAAAGGAGGAAGCTTCTCCCCCTTGATGACCCATAACCGGCGGCTTCCACCCCCTCCTCTCCTCCCTTGGATGGCTTGCCATGTGCACTCATCTCCACCCTTCATTCCCTCCTCCTTAGCCTATAAATACAACCCCGTCCCTTCTCATTTGTAACATCCCATTCACAACACAAAATCACTTATCTCTCTAAGTTTGGCAATTTGTAAGTTTGGTTTTGAAATAATACTCCTGTTGATTCTTGAGTATTATAACAGTTTTAGAGAATACTTCTGTTGGTTCTTGAGTATTCAAGTAGAAATTGGGAATACTCCTGTTGGTTCTTGAGTATTCCCCTTTACTTACTGTCTTTCAAAAACCCCCGAGTATTTAGCTATGGTATCCACCTCTATGGATATTCGTAGCTAAACTCTTCATTCGGTTGAAGGGGTGTACTTGTATCATAAAATGTTTTAGACTTTGCTTTAGTGTTTTTTCTCTGTATTCAAAACTTGTTCTATGTGCCATATATTAGGCCAGAACTTCCAAGGTTGAGTGGATGCTTGGAATGGCAAAGCTCTTCCGTGGAAGTTCGTAAACATACTCGGATAAGTGGATGCTTGGAATGGCAAAACTTATCTGAGGAGTTTGACCTCTCTCAAACACCATTTGATTGCTCGGGAATGACTGATCAAATGGATGCACACAGGCTAATATACCTTGGAATGGGGTATTAGTCTAAGTAGAACAAGGGCTCTACGTTTTTTGCAAAAGTCTAGACAGTGTGTGCAAATCGAGTGCTTAGAATGGCCTTGATACACTTTCGAACATTTTTGCAAAAGACTAGACAGTGTGGCAAATCGAGTGCTTGGAATGGCCTTGATGCACGTTTGAATACTTAGAAGGATCACTAAAGGTCAATGATAAACAGGCTATGATACAAAGCCCCCGAAATCGAATGTTTTCCTTGAAATCAAACAACACCTGCACTTACTTTCTTAGTATAACTGTCTTAATCAACTGCACTCATCATCCGGAGGACTTGCCAATCACGCATCACCCGCTGTAAGTCCCCTACTTTTATTTTCAGTCATTTACTTTACCGCACTAAAACCAAAACCAACCAACCAGTCACTTACTTTTCCGCGCTAAAATCTCAATCAACTTAAAACACGCTCCCTCGCTGTATAAATCACCTCAAAGAGCAACTATCCCCCTAATTCCTTTGGGTTCGACCCCTACTTACCACTTGCTACCCAGTAGTTAAGTCGCGAGTAGCGGACTTATAAATTTATTTGTACATTTGCTCTGACGACAAGCATCTGTCAAATTGGCGCCGTTGCCGGGGAATTAGCCTTCGGATAGTTGCTGTTTTCTTTCTCTCCCCTTCTCATGACGCTACCCACTACATATGCATGGACAACACGATATCTGCCCCTGTTCGGAGGTACGGATGGAGAAGATCCTGTACAACACTGCCGAAACTTTCACCACGTTTGCTGCCACATAAAACCTGAGAATGAAATGTTAGAGGAATTTAAGCTTAAATGCTTGAAATTTTCTCTGACTGACTTCGCGACAATCTGGTACTACACATCACCCGCTATGCATGCTGAATACTTTGTGGACCTCTGCGTTCCATTCCTGAAGGAATTCTTCCCCCCATCCTTACGCCAAAAAACCCGTGAGAAGATCATGTGCCTTCAACAATCCCGGGATGAGACTTTGGACGAATACTACACGAACTACGACACCATCGTCTCAAGCTGCCCGCACCATAGATTCACGAAGAAAGTTCTTCTTCAAAAATTTCTTCGTGGGATGAGGTCCGATGAGCTGGGAAGGATTAACGAAGCAATGAAAAGATCAGCCAGGAACTTATCCATAGCAGACATGTGGTACCTCATAAATAACCTGGCCGCAGCCACAAAACGAATACCCCAAACTGACGGAGGAATACAAATAGACGAAGCTGGTCCTGAGGCAAATGAAGAAACTCCCGAGCCATCAGAAGAGACTTTTGAACCGTCAGAAGAATCAGACATGGAAAGCATCGGAAGCAACGAGGAAGAAGTCCAAAATACCACCAGCATACTGGCCCGAGCCATACCCAGCTATCATCACCCAAGCTTCCGAGACCATCTATGACCAGATCCTGACAAACGGACATAACAAGGCAGAACCTAGCCTTAAGATGCAAGCTTCCCAACTTTTCCCCTCGATCAATAGGCAAATCGCTGAAAATTATGTGATCAATGAAGAGGCTAAAAGGAGGATGGGAAAAGGGCCTGAGCAGAACGACACCGTAATGGAGCATGTATTCGCCATAACCGAACAAGGCAGCCCTAAACACAAGAAAGCCCAGTTCAAGAAACTAGTAGTAAAAGGTCCCTCACCTTCTCAGAGACGCTGGAAGGAGAAACCATCAGAACAGTGGGAACTGGACCCACGCTCATCATCCCCCAAAAACCCAGGAAGAGTCAAAGCAAGAATCAGGGTTGGCGCAATAAAGAAATTCGACCTGAGCCACCCATGGGATCCAAACCAATGATCCAAGAAAGAGGTACTGTCGAGCCAACGACGTTAAACAAGTGCACTGGTCGGGAGGTAACCCGACACTATCTTACTTTCTGTCATTTAATTTCAGTCATTTAGTTTTAAGTCATTCTCACATGTATATATCTGCTTGCATGACTTTTGAACTAAGGCACGCCTTCGTTCAAAAGTGTGGGGTGAGAACCACCTTTTTATATAGTTAAATAACATGCTTGCTGTTTTCTTAATAGTATCTTTTTGAAAATATGAACTTAAGAATGTGAAAAAGATAGATCATAATTCATGCATCAACCTTGTGAAAATTCAACTGTTTAAAAACTTAGAATGTAACTTCTCATTTGTTCCTTTGTGCTGAGATAAACTAGGGATGTGGAGTTGATAGAAAATGCCCTAGAGAGGCTTGGCAAGCAATCGAAGGATCGAATCAAACTATATGGTTTTCGAAGTTAGTGGACGCTGCACTTCGGGTTTCAGTGAAGATTGAAGTCATCTCCGCCATGCAGTGTTTATGCAAAAAGAAAAAAAGGCGAGGACGGGAATCAGACCGTCCTCTCTCTAGTCAAAGTAGCCGAGAAAATAGATGAGCGACCCTCATCTTGACCCGCGCGAAACGACAACGATGAGAGGAGCGGGGAGGTATTTCCATATGCTCGCGGGCGATGATTGGACCTCCCAAAAAGGCTTGAGAAAATGGACTAGCAAGTCACAAAGAAGCAAAAGCTCGAAGAAGCAAATCAAGAGGCCAAAGGCCCAAAATTGTGAAGGTTTTAACCGAACAAAAGTGAAGCTCTCAAAAAGTCAAATCAAAGGCCAAAGGCCGATTCACTACAAAAAAGCTGTCCCTCGCCGAAAAGAAAGAAAATCAAAGACCAAACCATTGAAACCCGAACCGAATCACATGCTAGAGAAAGCTACAAGAAAACCATATAGTACGAGACGGTCCCGAGATTGCAGTCCAGGAGCCTAAAAAGGGCTATCTCCCGAAACATCCAAAATACTTTGCATCTTAGCACGGAGGTACAAGTATCAAGTTTCTTCAATTTATTTACGCAGTTTAATTTGGTAATAAGTAGTAATGCATGAATTAGGATAAGTCTAGTCTCACAGTCTAACTTTCATATTTTAAAAGCTTACTTAGTGCCGCCCTTTAATAGCATTGTTCGGGACGAACAACTAAAAGTGTGGGGTGATCTGATGGACCATAATTATACGAATCAAAAACACAGTTAAACCCACTAAATTAGACTGTTTGTCTATTTAACTTTAGCTTGTTAGTTCCGATATTTATCTACATGGTATTTTGGAGCTTAGAGAGAATACACGCTAAGGAGAGGATTTTACACAGAAAAGATGTTACGAGTCATTCCAAGGTCACGATCAGACGCCGACTGAAGAAATCTCAAGATCCTGACATTGAATCACTCAAAACAAATCAAACCGAAGAGCAATCAAAGTCAGTCCGGGGCTGAAATACACCGATAGTTTTGTGAAAACGTCGCAAAAACGTCACAAAACTCCACATTTGCCCATGATGACCGGCGGCTTTTGGAGGAGGTTTCCAAAGGAGGAAGCTTCTCCCCCTTGATGACCCATAACCGGCGGCTTCCACCCCCTCCTCTCCTCCCTTGGATGGCTTGCCATGTGCACTCATCTCCACCCTTCATTCCCTCCTCCTTAGCCTATAAATACAACCCCATCCCTTCTCATTTGTAACATCCCATTCACAACACAAAATCACTTATCTCTCTAAGTTTGGCAATTTGTAAGTTTGGTTTTGAAATAATACTTCTGTTGATTCCTGAGTATTATAACAGTTTTAGAGAATACTCCTGTTGGTTCTTGAGTATTCAAGTAGAAATTGGGAATACTCTTGTTAGTTCTTGAGTATTCCCCTTTACTTACTGTCTTTCAAAAACCCCCGAGTATTTAGCTATGGTATCCACCTCTATGGATATTCGTAGCTAAACTCTTCATTCGGTTGAAGGGGTGTACTTGTATCATAAAATGTTTTAGACTTTGCTTTAGTGTTTTTTCTCTGTATTCAAAACTTGTTCTATGTGCCATATATTAGGCCAGAACTTCCAAGGTTGAGTGGATGCTTGGAATGGCAAAGCTCTTCCGTGGAAGTTCGTAAACATACTCGGATAAGTGGATGCTTGGAATGGCAAAACTTATCTGAGGAGTTTGACCTCTCTCAAACACCATTTGATTGCTCGGGAATGACTGATCAAATGGATGCACACAGGCTAATATACCTTGGAATGGGGTATTAGTCTAAGTAGAACAAGGGCTCTACGTTTTTTGCAAAAGTCTAGACAGTGTGTGCAAATCGAGTGCTTGGAATGGCCTTGATACACTTTCGAACATTTTTGCAAAAGACTAGACAGTGTGGCAAATCGAGTGCTTGGAATGGCCTTGATGCACGTTTGAATACTTAGAAGGATCACTAAAGGTCAATGATAAACAGGCTATGATACAAAGCCCCCGAAATCGAATGTTTTCCTTGAAATCAAACAACACCTGCACTTACTTTCTTAGTATAACTGTCTTAATCAACTGCACTCATCATCCGGAGGACTTGCCAATCACGCATCACCCGCTGTAAGTCCCCTACTTTTATTTTCAGTCATTTACTTTTCCGCACTAAAACCAAAACCAACCAACCAGTCACTTACTTTTCCGCGCTAAAATCTCAATCAACTTAAAACACGCTCCCTCGCTGTATAAATCACCTCAAAGAGCAACTATCCCCCTAATTCCTTTGGGTTCGACCCCTACATACCACTTGCTACCCAGTAGTTAAGTCGCGAGTAGCGGACTTATAAATTTATTTGTACATTTGCTCTGACGACAAGCATCTGCCAGCAATCCACCCCATCATTCCCAAAAACGTGAACTCCGATCGGATCCCACAAACGAGCATTCCTTCTCACAAGCGAGCTCACCTCTCCTCCTCTCGGCTGAAACCATCCGGCGTTCCTAGCATCCTCGGCACTCAGCCCTCACGGCCCGGCTCTTCCTTCTTAGTTCGGCAGTAGAGAAGCAATTTCTGTCTTTTTATTGTTTTGTATTACATGGATATGAGTAGCTAAGCCCTTTATTCGGGCTAGGGTTTTATACATTGTGACTAATGTTTGAGACTTCGTTCTTAATGCCATTTATGTTTTACTAATTTTCGTGCATTTATTTCTATCATTATTATCTGCCTGATACTTTGTCGTTTGGGTAGGTAGCACATCTAGGTCAAATAACACCTTTGTCGGGTTGTTTGATTTAGGAGGGAATTAGAAGCCTTTCACCTTTGTCGGGTTAGGTTGTGGCATAACACCTTTGTCGGGTTATTTGGGAAGTCACTTTTGTCGGGACGACACAGTTAGAAACATTGAATTAGATTGTTAGCAGTCGATGATGACAAGTCACAATTAGAACCCCTAGCCTGAGTAATCCTCTCTGATTGACATATCTCGCTCGTTCCCTATTCTCACACTTGTTTCCAAATCTCTTACAAACCCAATTGTTTCCTTCGTCAGAACAAGTAACCATCTAGCTCCCTAGGGTTCGACCCTTGCTTGTCGCTGTACTAACCCATAGCCAAGAGTAAGGAAATATAAATACAAATTTGCAGGTACCGACGACGCCTGTCAAATTTTGGCGCCGTTGCCGGGGAGCTACGCACGGTGAAATTGTTCTTTTCCTTTTTCAGTTTTGTTTTTAGTTTATTTGTTTTTCGGTATTACAACAAAACTGCAGGATTCAAGCTACTAGTGACTGAGTTCAGCCCATAACAACGAGGAGATCACAAATCACCAGCGTCGCTCGTGACACGCAGCGTTCTAAGTCCATTCGAGAATTTTGCGTAGGACTGCTATCCATCGGGGGTAGTTTCACATCTTGAATACATTGTGTCGAGAAAAATAAGCTTTCGAGGATTCTGTCACCAAGACTTACGAGTCTAAGGAGATTGGTTTTTAAGTGAGACCGTTTGTGACTCCACCAATTTCCTAGGAATCCTTCATTGTCTTAATTTCTTTGACATAATCCTTTCATTTTGTGACGAACTCACGTTGCGATATAAGTTTCTGCCAAAAGACGGCAGGCACGGTTGCACGGTTACCATGTCTCATGCAGGTAGCCGCGTAGGCGACAACATCAACGAATAAGTGGAGCAGGGCATCCGGAACATGGAAGGGGCGCTCCCACAACACGACGAGCAAGGCCCGATAAGACAGAATGGAGAGATCAGGGGGGCTGCCCCGGGACAACTGCAACACCAACCGCTCCAACCACCATTCCAACCTCAACCGTACCAGCCCTATCCACAATATCAACCGCAACCATATCAGCAGTACCCGCCACCACCATATCAGCCATACCCGCAACCACCGTATCAACAATATCCACAACTTCCATACATCCCACACCAGCAATACCCACCACCCCCACGGCCACTACAAAAGCCGGCCGTCAGAGAGGATGATCACGAGGAGGACGACGATCCAGAGCCAACCATGGGAGAGCTCTCGGCCCCCAACTTCAGAGACCAAGCTTGGTGCATCTACGAAGGGCCAGACCTCGAAGCCATCACCATCAACACCTCGGTAGTCCATCACCTGCCCAAGTTCTCAGGAATGAAAGGAGAGTCAGCCACGGGACATCTGCAACGCTACCATGGCAGTTGCCAGAACCTCAAACCATAGGGAGTCGGAGTGGACGATTTCAAATTGAAAGCATTCTATTTTTCACTTACAGACTCGGCAACTGACTGGTTTCTATCTTTGCCTTCAGGTAGTATCTACACATGGGACGAGATGCAGAGGAAGTTCCTCAACAAGTACTACCCAGCAGGCAGAGTGATGCAAGTCCGAAGGCAGTTGCAAGAGCTCAGGCAAGGACCCAACGAGACCATGTACGAGTACGTGGAGAAATTCAACGCCCTGGAGAAGAGCTGCTGCAATCTGGGACTCCCAGAGAAGCTGCTGGTAGAGTATATGCTAGACGGACTGAGACGACTGGACAGGAAGGTACTAGATGCCTCGGCTGGGGGCAACCTTATGAACTTGTCCCCAGCAGGTGTGAGACGCAAGATCATGGCAGTGGCAGAAAGTGAACGGTTCCAGGACGAGTCCAATAAAGAAGAAGAATTCAGTCGAACCAGGAACGTGTCGAAGGTTAAGCCCCCATCCAATGCAATGGCCGAAGAGATCAGGCAGCTTAAGGAGATGATGCAGCAAGTGATCAGAAGGCAACCAGTCCAGGTCAAGCCGTGCGGTTTCTGTGCTGCCACGGACCACAAAACAGACGAGTGCCCAACCATAGTGGAGGATGACCAGGCCGAAGTCAGCGCACTAGGCGATTACCAGGGCCATAGCAACCTGACTGGGCCAGTCCGACAGTATGGACCGACCGGGAACGAGCAAGGAGCGAACGGGCCGCGCTGGAGGAACAACAATCAGAATAACCACTTCCAGAGGGAGCCATCACAGCAGCCCGTACCTCACCAGGCCCAACCGTACTATAAGCCTCCGTTTCGCCAGCAGCAGGGACAGAATGGGCTGAGTCAGTATCAGCAGAACCGCAATCAGCCAGGCCCGCACCAGCACAGCTCGAGCAAGTCCTTAGAAGATGTTGTGAAGGACTTGGCCGCAACAGTTCACCAGTTCCAGGCCAAAACTGACGGGGCCATCGCCGACTTGTCCAAACAAGTGTCCCAGATCGCCACAACGGTCTCTGAACTCAAGAATGACTCAGGGCGACTTCCCTCACAGACCATCCAGAACCCAAGGGGGAACGTCAATGCGGTAACACTTAGGAGTTGGAGAGGAGCACCATCGGTTCCCAGGCCATCCGAAGACAGCGGCCCACGAGCAGCCGAAGATGAAACAACTGGGCCGGGCCCTCTCGAATCCAGCAGCCATGGCACTCTCGGACAGGACCCGATTTCAGCAGCCGGCGCATCTCGGCCAGACCCGGTTCCCGTAACCGAAAATACTAATGCCCGAGCTCCTCTACCTTTCCCTGTGCAGGTTCGAGTTCCCAAGAAGTACGTAATGGACAAAGAAGTATGGGAGCTGTTCAGCAAAGTGGAAATCAACATCCCACTCCTCGAGGCCATCAAACAGATACCGAGGTACTCGAAGTTCTTGAAGGAACTCTGCACCAACCGGAGAAGAGGTACTCAGCCAGACCAGGAGCTCATGAGCCGGAATGTTTCTGCTGTCATTCAGCGCAAGGTGCCTCCCAAATGCGGTGACCCAGGCACCTACACCATACCTTGCACGATCGGTAACATTAGAATAGAGAATTGCATGCTTGATCTCGGTGCATCTATGACAGATGCTTGTCGTCAGAGCAAATGTACAAATAAATTTATAAGTCCGCTACTCGCGACTTCACTACTGGGTAGCAAGTGGTAAGTAGGGGTCGAACCCAAGGGAATTAGGGGGATAAGTTGTTCTTTGAGGGATCGTACAGCGGGGGAGCGTGTTTTTTGGTTGATTGAGGTTTTACTACTAACAGCTAAGTGATTGGTTGGTTGGTTTTTGTTTTTAGTGCGGAAAAGTAAATGACATAAAAGTAAATACTGAAAGTAAAAAGAAGACTTACAGCGGTTGTTGCGTGATCGGCAAGTCTTGCGGAACGTCAGCAGTTGAAAGGGCAGTTTATACTAAGGAAGTAAGTGCAGGTAGTGTTTTAATCTAAGGAAAGCATTCGGTTTCGGGGGCCTTGTATCATAGCATGTTTATCATTGACCTTTAGTGATCCTGCTAAGTATTCAAACGTGTATCAAGGCCATTTCAAGCGCTCGATTTGCCACACTGTCTAGCCCATTTCAAGGTCGTAGAGCACTTGTTCTATTTAGACTAGCACCCCATTTCAAGGTATACTAGCCTATGTGTATCCATTTGATCAATCATTTCCGATCAAACCAAATGTTGTTTTAGAGAGGTCGAACTCCTCAGATAAGCTTTGCCATTTCAAGCATCCACTTACCCGAGTATGTTCACGAACCCCCACGGAAGAGTTTTGCCATTTCAAGCATCCACTCAACCTTGGAAGTTCTGACCTAATATATGGCACATAGAACAAGTTTTGAACACAAAGAAGAGGCACTAAGAGTATAGCCTAAAACATTTTATGATACAAGTACACCCCTTCAACCGAATGAAGAGTTTAGCTACGAATATCCATAGAGGTGGATACCATAGCTAAGTACTCGAGGGTTTTTGAAAGACAGTAAGTAAAGGAGAATACTCAAGAACCAACAGGAGTATTCTCAAAGACTACTAGAATACTCAAGAACCAACAGGAGTATTATAGATTTCAAACAAAGCTTACAAAAGTGCCAAAATCTAGAGAGATAAGTAACTTGTGGATTGTGGGATGTTGGAATTGTGGATGATTTACAAGTGAAGAAAAGATGTCTATTTATAGGCTAAGGGAGGCAAGGAGAGCCATACACTTGTCAAGGGAGGAGAGGCTTGTGGCTTGAGATCTCAACACATGGCATAAGGAGAGCAAAAGCCATCGGGGTGAGTCACCACTCCAAAAGCCATCGGAAGATATTTGTTTCTCAAAAGCCATCGGTTTGACCGGAGCTTCTCGGATTTTGGAGAGTGTATTCTGAATGAAAATGTCATTCTAAGATGATTTCAAGAAGGAACCTAAGCCAAATTCTGCTTGGAACATGGTCGAAATCCCAAATCGGCTGAAATTGCCCTTGTTTGGTTTTTACCGGGCTTGGTGCCTTTGCATTGCGTTCTTGTCCAAACGCCGACTGTTCTAGCATATTTGAATGATTCCAAGTCGGTTCCAAGAAAGTTGTACAGTCGGAATCTGGTCGTGTCCTGACTCGTAATTCATTTTCAGCTTTAAAACTCCTCCTTAGCCTGTATTCTCTCTAGACTCCAAAATACCCTGTAGATAAATATCGGAACTAACAAGCAAAAGTTAAATAGACAAACAGTCTAATTGGTGGGTTTAACTGTGTTTATGATTCATACAATTATGGTCCATCAGATCACCCCACACTTTTAGTTGTTCGTCCCGAACAATGCTATTAAAGGGCGGCACACACTATCTAAGTAAGCTTTTAAAATATGAAAGTTAGACTGTGGGACTAGATTTATCCTAATTCATGCATTACTTACTTATTACCAAATTAAACTGTGTAAATAAATAGAAGAAACTTGATACTTGTACCTTCGTGCCGAGATGCAAATTAATTCGGATGTTTCGGGAGATAGCCCTTTTCAGGATCCTGGACTGCATTCTCGGGACCGTCTTGCACTATATGGTTTCCTTGTAGTTTTCTCTAGCACGTGATTCGGTTCGGGTTTCACTGAGTTGAGCCTTTTGATTTCTTTTTGGCGAGGGACAGCCTTTTTTTGTAGTGAATCGGCCTTTGGCCTTTGATTTGACTCTTTGAATTCTTCACTTTTGTTCGGTTAAAACCTTCACAATTTTGGCCTTTGACCTTTGATTAGCTCTTTGAGCTTTTGCTTCTTTGAGCTTTTGCCTTTTTGTGGCCTGCCTTTTTGTGGCTTGCTAGTCCATTTTCTGAAGCCTTTTTGGGAGGTCCAATCATCGCCCGCAAGCATATGGAAATACCTCCCCGCTCTCTCTCATCCTTGCCGTTTTGCGCGAGTCAAAATGAGGGTCGCTCATTTATTTTCCCGGCTATTAGGACTAGAGATAGGACGGTTTGATTCCCGTCCCGCCTTTTTTTTGCATAAACGCTGCATGGCGGAGATGACTTCAATCTTCTCTGAAACCCGAAGTGCAGCCTCCACTGACTTCGAAAACCATATAGCGAAATTCAGTCCTTTGAGTGCTTGCCAAGTCTCTCTAGGGCAGTTTATATCAACTCCACATCCCTAGTTTATCTCAACACAAAGGGACAAATGAGAAGTTACATTCTAAGTTTTTAAACAGTTGAATTTTCACAAGGTAAATGCATGAATTATGATCTATCTTTTTCACATTCTCAAGTTCATATTTTCAAAAAGATAATATTAAAAAAAAGAAAAACATGTTATTTAACTAATGTACACAGGTGGTTCTCACCCCACACTTTTGAACGAAGGCGTGCTTTTCAGCAAGGCTTAGTTCAAAAGTCATGCAAGCAAATATTTACAGGTAAGGTGAGAATGAAAAAACTAAATGACAGAAATTAAATGACTGAAAGTAAGATAGGTGTCGGGTTACCTCCCGACCAGTGCCTTTGTTTAACGTCGTTGGCTCGACAGTACCTCATTCCTGGATCACTGGTTTGGATCCCATGGGTGGCTCAGGTCGTATTTCGCCACTGTTCCTGTGTTGCTTCTTGCCTTGACTCTTCCTGATTTCTTGCTTGGGTTAGAACTCCATGGTTTTGGTGTTTTTTCTTTCCATTGTTTCTGAGAAGGCGGGGAACCTTTGACCATAGCTGTTGGTCTTGTTGCCTTTTCGGTCTCCTTTGGCAGGTCAGAAATCTGTGTACCTCGATCTGAGATAGGTATAATGTCTGGCGGTTTCTTTGTATTCGTGCGGCTATTATCAATGTAGAAATTTGCAATTTTGCCGCCGAACTTAAGCGATAATGAACCCTTGCCCACATCGATTCTTGCTTTAGTAGCGTAAAGGAATGGTCGTCCCAATATTATTGTTGGAGGGTCGTCTTCGCTGGTCTCTCCCGTTTGTATTACATAAAAGTCTGCAGCAACGACGAGCTCTCCCACATGGAGTATTACATCTTCCAACACTCCAACCGGACGGATGCACGATTTATCTCCTAGCTCGATATTTGACCTGGGTGGCTTCAATGGACCAAGTCCTAATAAGTAGTATAAGGAGGAAGGCATGGCATTGACAGCAGCCCCAAGATCAACTAAGCACTTATGAATCTGGGTTTCACCAATACCGCAGGTGACTGTGAAGGCCCCTGGGTCTTTATCTCTTTCCGGTTGTGACTCATGATCTGAAGTGAGGGTTCTTTCTATTGTCGGGCCATTCTGCCTATTCCTTGGCTTAGGATTTGTATAATCGGACCCCTTAATATTTTGCTTCGAAGCATAGATATTAGTTGGGGAGTCCCATTTTAAATTGTTATTGTCATCCCATCCAGATGCTGGTATGTCTGAGTGTATGATCGGTGGTGGTGTTATACAGACGGTGAATGCATACCGTCCATTGTCAGCATGCGTGACCCATGTTTTGCCATTATTGGGTCGGTCTTCCTCTTGATTCCAATCAGGACGATGCCTACGTGTGAAGTGCTTGTTTGTAAGTTTGTAAGTTGGGGATCGTGCTACTTCTTCCAGTGTCGCCTTTATGTTCGACCTCCTTATCATGCTGATATTTGCCTTTGGATTTTGGATGGTTTGTGAAGGAAGTCTGCCAGGTTCATTAGTGAGTGTTGACATTGCAGTGGCGAGCTGGGACATTTGTTTGGTCAATTCTGAAATTGTCCCGTCAGTTTTCGCCTGATATTGGTGTAGCGAAGTACCCAATTGATTTATGCTTCCTGCGAGCTCCTTCATTGTGTTATCGAGCGACTTGGTTGGTTCTTGCTGATTGTTCGGGCCGGCTTGGTACTGATTTGGTCCTCTTTGCTGATATTGGCATGCTGATGGAGCGTTCTGGTTATACTGTCGGTGGGGGGTTGGTAGAATGACTGAGCTAGCTGAGGGACAGCTGGTTGTGTTTCCTTCTAAGGATAGTTGTTATTACGCCAGCTGGGGTTGGTTTTTTGACCATACTGCCTGTTTTGTCCGGTTCTGTCGTTGCTGTTGTTGTTGTATCCATGGTATCCTCCCACCGCATTTACTTCTGCCGGTTCCTCTTCTATTAATGTTGGGCATGCGTCAGTTTTGTGGTCTGTAGAGCCACAAAACTCGCAAGGTTTTACCGGCACTGGTTGTTTTCGTAGGATCTGAATCATCATCTCCTTTAATTGTTTTATCTCTTCTGGCATAGAGCTCATTGGTATTTCAGCTTGTGCCACATTCCTTGTTCGGGAAAATTCTTCCTGCCGAGTTGTCTCTTCTCTAAATCGGGCATTTTCAGCAACGTTGGCGATGAGGTTCCTTATGCCGCTCAATGATAGATTCATCATGGATCCTCCAGCTGAGGCATCCAGGAGCATTTTGTCTAAGGGTCTTAATCCATCAATGAGGTATTCGATGATGAGTTTCTCGGGTAGTCCAAGGGTACAGCAGCTTCTTTCTAGGTGGTTGAACTTTTCCAGGTAGTCGTACATGGTTTCATTGGGCCCTTGCTTGATGTCTTGTAATTGCCTTCTTACTTGCATTGCCCTTCCTGCCGGGTAATATTTGTCCAAGAATTTCCTTTGCATCTGAACCCATGTTCTGATGCTTCCCGAAGGCAATGAAAGGAACCAGTCGTTTGCCGAGTCAATGAGGGAAAAATAGAACGCCTTCAACTTGAAGTCGTCTATACTCACTCGATTGGGTTTTAGATTCTGGCAAATGCCGTGTAAGCGTTGGAGGTGAGTTGTCGCAGATTCTCCATGTGCTCCTGAGAACTTGGGCAAGCTATGGGCCACTGATGCGTTGATGGTAATGTATTCCAGTTCAGGGCCCTCGTATATGCACCATGGTTGCGTTTCGAAATCTGGGGCATTCAGCTCTCCCATCGTAGGTGCGCGGTCGTTGTTATTCCCATAATAGTTGTCAAAGACAGGTTCTTGCCTAGGCATTTGTCGAGGTTGAGGGGTGGGGGACGTATAGGGGGTTGCACTGGACCAGCTGCATTTCGATCCTCGGGTGGTACTTGGTTTCTTCGAACGGCCTCCCTATTACGAGCTCTTTGGTTTCTGATGAGTTGTTCCGGATCGTCAATAAATGGAGGTGGAGCCTCATTATTTCGATCGTACCGGTTTATCTCGTCATCATCTTGATAGTCATGGTGGCTTCCTTCGCGAGACATGGTTGTTTTGGAGCGAGTATCGATTCAAAGAACTTATCCGATTAGGTAACTAATTCCCCGGCAACGGCGCCAATTTGACAGATGCTTATCGTCAGAGCAAATGTACAAATAAATTTATAAGTCCGCTACTCGCGACTTCACTACTGGGTAGCAAGTGGTAAGTAGGGGTCGAACCCAAGGGAATTAGGGGGATAAGTTGTTCTTTGAGGGATCGTACAGCGGGGGAGCGTGTTTTTTGGTTGATTGAGGTTTTACTACTAACAGCTAAGTGATTGGTTGGTTGGTTTTGGTTTTTAGTGCGGAAAAGTAAATGACATAAAAGTAAATACTGAAAGTAAAAAGAAGACTTACAGCGGTTGTTGCGTGATCGGCAAGTCTTGCGGAACGTCAGCAGTTGAAAGGGCAGTTTATACTAAGGAAGTAAGTGCAGGTAGTGTTTTAATCTAAGGAAAGCATTCGGTTTCGGGGGCCTTGTATCATAGCATGTTTATCATTGACCTTTAGTGATCCTGCTAAGTATTCAAACGTGTATCAAGGCCATTTCAAGCGCTCGATTTGCCACACTGTCTAGCCCATTTCAAGGTCGTAGAGCACTTTTTCTATTGAGACTAGCACCCCATTTCAAGGTATACTAGCCTATGTGCATCCATTTGATCAATCATTTCCGATCAAACCAAATGTTGTTTTAGAGAGGTCGAACTCCTCAGATAAGCTTTGCCATTTCAAGCATCCACTTACCCGAGTATGTTCACGAACCCCCGCGGAAGAGTTTTGCCATTTCAAGCATCCACTTTACCTTGGAAGTTCTGACCTAATATATGGCACATAGAACAAGTTTTGAACACAAAGAAGAGGCACTAAGAGTATAGCCTAAAACATTTTATGATACAAGTACACCCCTTCAACCGAATGAAGAGTTTAGCTACGAATATCCATAGAGGTGGATACCATAGCTAAGTACTCGAGGGTTTTTGAAAGACAGTAAGTAAAGGAGAATACTCAAGAACCAACAGGAGTATTCTCATAGACTACTAGAATACTCAAGAACCAACAGGAGTATTATAGATTTCAAACAAAGCTTACAAAAGTGCCAAAATCTAGAGAGATAAGTAACTTGTGGATTGTGGGATGTTGGAATTGTGGATGGATTTGTGGATGATTTACAAGTGAAGAGAAGATGCTCGACCGATTGGCAGGTAAGCCCTATTTCTGCTTTCTAGATGGATTCTCGGGCTACAACCAGATTCCCATAGCACCCGAGGATCAGGAGAAAACGACCTTCACATGTCCTTTCGGTACGTTTGCTTTTCGCCGAATGTCGTTTGGTTTGTGTAACGCACCCGGTACTTTTCAACGGGTCGTTACTAGTATATTCTCTGACATGATAGGTTCGTTTATAGAGGTATTCATGGATGATTTTACTGTGCATGGTGACACTTTTGATGCATGCTTAGATAATTTGAGTACAGTTTTAGCACGGTGTGTTTCTATGAATTTGGTACTCAATTATGAAAAGTGTCACTTTATGGTTACCCATGGAGTATTTCTCGGTCACATAGTCTCACATGAGGGTATAGAGGTAGATAAAGCTAAAATAGATTTGATTGTTACTCTGCCCTATCCATCCACGGTGCGTGATATTAAGTCGTTTTTAGGGCATGCTGGTTTCTATCGTAGATTTATAAAGGATTTCTCTAAAAAGGCGCTGCCTTTATCTAATCTTTTGCAAAAAGATGTTCCTTTTGAACTTACAGATCAGTGCAGGGCAGCATTCGATGAGCAAAAACAGGCCCTCACCAGCACGCCCATCATTAGAGCACCAGACTGGAACCAGCCATTCGAGATCATGTGCGACGCGAGCGACTATGCAGTAGGAGCGGTCCTCGGCCAGAGGGTAGACAAAAAGCCCGTAGTGATCTACTACGCTTCGAGGACTCTGGACGTGGCCCAAAAGAACTACTCGACCACAGAGAAAGAACTGCTAGCCGTCGTCTTTACCTTAGAGAAATTCAGATCTTATTTGCTCGGTACTAAAGTTGTTGTCTATTCTGACCATGCAGCTATCAGGTACTTGATGACGAAGAAGGAGGCGAAGCCGCGGCTCATTAGGTGGATTCTGCTCCTACAGGAGTTCGACTTGGAGATCAAGGACAAGAAGGGCATAGAGAACACTGTAGCCGACCACTTGAGCCGACTTGTCCGAGAAGAAGAGGCCGGCCAGATCACTGAGACATTCCCAGACGAGCACTTGTATGCTCTCACAGGTAAGATGCCATGGTATGCTTCCATAGTGAACTACCTGGTCGGAGGTAAGTTCCCGCCTTCTTATTCTAAAGCTCAATGTTTGAAACTGAAGCATGATTCTAAGTTTTATTTGTGGGATGACCCGTACTTGTGGAAAATAGGCGTAGACCAGATACTTAGACGGTGCATTCCTAATGATGAGATTGCTTCAGTTATCAGTTTCTGCCATGAACATGCATGCGGTGGCCATTTCGGTCCTAGGAGAACGGCTAGGAAGATACTAGATAGCGGATTCTTTTGGCCGCATGTTTTTAGAGATGCCTACAACCATTGTAAGAGATGTGATAAATGTCAGCGTGTAGGTAATATTTCGGCTAGGAATGAGATGCCCCAAGTACCCATACTTGTTAATGATGTTTTTGATACATGGGGCATCGATTTCATGGGTCCTTTTCCGGTATCATGTGGGTATGCTTATATACTGGTTGCGGTTGATTATGTGTCTAAATGGGTAGAGGCTAAAGCCACTAGATGCGATGATGCTAAAACGGTTATAGATTTTCTGCGTACTAACATCTTTTGCAGATACGGAGTACCAAAGGCTATAATCAGCGACCAAGGGACGCACTTCTGCAACAGGATGATGGCCGCAACCCTAAAGCACTACCATGTTCATCACAGGACGTCCACAGCCTATCACCCGCAAACGAACGGACAAGCGGAGATCTCCAACCGCGAAATTAAGGGGATACTGGAGAAGATGGTGAACCCGAACAGGAAGGACTGGAGCCAGTAGCTAGATGAGGCACTATGGGCCTACAGGACAGCTTACAAGACACCGATAGGCACCTCGCCTTTTCGGTTGGTCTATGGGAAAGCATGCCATCTGCCGGTCGAACTTGAGCACAAGGCATACTGGGCACTAAAGAAGTGCAATCCGGACTTACAGGCAACCGGGCTAGACAGGAGACTGCAACTATGCGAGCTTGAGGAGCTGCGCCTCGAGGCTTACGAGAGCCAATCAGACTACAAGGCGCGGACCAAGCTCTATCACGACAAATTCATCCTTCGACGCACATTCGAGGTCGGTCAGCAAGTGCTCCTGTTCTCATCACGCCTTCAATTGATGCCCGGGAAATTACGATCTAGGTGGACGGGCCCTTACACGATTACAAGGATATTCAACCATGGGGCTCTCGAGCTGGAGAACCCGAAGGATAGTAACCGATTCAAAGTAAATGGGCAGCGGGTAAAGCACTACCAGGACGAAATCGACACAACCACTGAGGAGATTGACCTAGCCGAACCAGCCACCGACACTTAGATGAGTTACCGTCGAGCCAACGACGTAAAACAAAGGCGCTCGCAGGGAGGCAGCCCGGCATTTCTTTTCGTTTTTCAGTTTATTTTGTTTATTTGAGTCTTGAGTCTTTTTTGTCACATTGTATTCGGGAAAGAGATGCTCTTTTTGCAGGAAACATGCACCTCAGTGCGGAGTCGTCGAGAGATCCGGATCGAGCGAGCCTTGTGCGCAAAGAGTGGACCAACTCGCTGTCCTTCTTTGCGTAAGACTGCTATCCATCGGGGGTAGTTTCGCACCTTGAATAAATTGTGTCGAGAAACATAAGCTTTTGAGGATTCTGTCACCAAGACTTACGAGTCTAAGGAGATTGGTTTTTAAGTGAGATCGTTTGTGACTCCACCAATTTCCTGGGAATCCTTTATTTGTCTTAAATTCTTTGACATAGTCCTTTCATTTTGTGACGAACTCACGGTGCGATACAAGTTTCTACCAAAAGAAGGCAGGTGCAATGGTGCTCTTCGAGGACTCGAAGGAGAATGGTCAGCTGTTTCTACACATCACGCGTCGCACGAGGGAAGTGCCTGTCCAACCTTACTCTCTTCTTATTTCCCTTTGTTTGTTTGCATGCATAGTCGTGTCTTTGAACTTAAGATGAGCCGTGAGGACACTTCAGTTCAAAAGTGTGGGGTGGGAGAGTCAGTCATTGTGTCAGCACGTTTACTTTCTTGCACCTTGCATAGAGTCAGCACGTTTCCCGAAATTTTAAAATTTTTGTACATGTTTCTTCTCTATTTCCCAGATTTGCGGTATTGAATATTGATGATGTGAAATAGATAGAACCGATTACATGCATATCTTTAGTGAAATTTGACTTGTGCGATTACATGTGATCTTAACCCATTGCGTGCCTTTGTTAGTTGAGATAAACAGGGATGTGGAGTTGATAGAAACGTCATAGAGAGACTTGACAAAGCATTCAAAGGACCGAATTCAAGTTATATGGTTATGTGGATTTCGTGGAGGCTAGCACTTCGAGGCAACATGGTTACGAGTCTGCTCCGCCACTGCGGTACTTTTGCGGTTGGTTGGGACGGGAATACATCACATCGTCCAAACTCTAGTCCAAGTAGCCGGGAAAATAGACGAGCGACCCTCGGCTTGACTCGCGTCAAAAGGACGAGGATGAGTGAGAGCAAGTAGGTACGAGCAGTCACAATCCGCAACGCAAAGAAACAAATTCATTCCATTCTGAAGTCGTACACCGCCACAAAGTGAAGTGCCCCATTGATACATCAAACCGAGTCACTACAAGCTGTCCGAAAAGGACTCAAACACCTTGAAGCTCGAATCAATCACGTGCAAGAAAAAGCGATGAAGCGTAACCATATGGCAAGAGCTCGGCCCCGAGGGTGCAGATCATGGGTCTAAAAAGGACTATCTCCCGAGACATCCGAATTGATTTGCATCTCGGCCCAAAGGTAACACGTATCATTATTTCCATGTTTGAGCACAAGGCGTTTAGTAACGAGTATGCGTGGAAACGTGAAATCTAGATTAGCCGAGTCATGTTCATGTAACAATATCTAGGATGCCGAAGCTTTGTGATGTTTACTGTTTATTTTCCTCTTATGACCTAGTCCTTGTTCGAGACGAACAAGTTTAAGTGTGGGGTGGTTTGATGAGCCGTATTTATACGACTCATCGAGTCAACAAATCCCACCAATTCCGACACTTTATCATGCGAACAAGTTACTTTTAGTATTGTTTTGCATTTCAGATGCTTCGGAAGCTCTAGGAGGAAACACGCTTAAAAGATGGCTTTCTGAGCTAAAAACAGCACAAGGAGTCGAGCCGACCAACACTAAACTCAAGTTGCTCGGGCAAACGAGCTGATCTGACGAATCCACCTCGAGCAAAGTGATCAAAATAGCAAATAAGGTGGGCAATGTTGGAAAACCAAGGAAAACGCTCGAGCAGATTGACAGTTGGCTCAAAGGGCTTGCGCGCGCTGATAGGCACCGAAATCAATCCGCTCAACCAGACGGACTCTGATGACAAATCTGACTCGACCAAGTTGCTCAAAATGGAAAACTAGTCTGACAATGTCACCAAGCCAAGGAGAACGCACGAGTGGAATGGCCCAGGAGCAGCCGAGCAGAATTCCAGGCCAGCGCCGGAAGGCCCTGTCGAGCAGACCAGCACTGAATCCAAGTTGCTCGACCAAACGAACGAATCTAACAAATCTGGCTCGACCAAAGTGATCGAAATGACAAATGACTTGGACGACATCACTTGCCAGACAAAACGCGCGAGCGGGATTGGCCGAGATGAGCAAAACGACGGTTGAAGGCCCCGCGCGCTGGGCCAAATCAGTGGGCTCAAAAGTGAGGCGGTTTGTTTGCTTGCCCACCAAGCCAAACGGATGTGGACCAGGCCCAAATAAGAACTACTCGAAACCCTAGATGTTTTCCTATAAATAAGACCTCTTGGTCTAGGGTTTCAATCATCCAAAAATTCGAGTTTCACGTTCAAGGTTGATTCCGGTTTGAGTTGCAAGTTTAAGTGGAGACCCGAAACGGTAAAGCTTAAGCTGGGCAATCCATCCCATCATTCCCAAAAACGTGAACTCCGATCGGATCCCACAAACGAGCATTCCTTCTCACAAGCGAGCTCACCTCTCCTCCTCTCGGCTGAAACCATCCGGCGTTCCTAGCATCCTCGGCATTCAGCCCTCACGGCCCGGCTCTTCCTCCTTAGTTCGGCAGTAGAGAAGCAATCTTTTTATTGTTTTGTATTACATGGATATGAGTAGCTAAGCCCTTTATTCGGGCTAGGGTTTTATAAATTGTGACTAATGTTTGAGACTTCGTTCTTAATGCCATTTATGTTTTACTAATTCTCGTGCATTTATTTCTATCATTATTATCTGCCTGATATTTTGTCGTTAGGGTAGGTAGCACATCTAGGTCAAATAACACCTTTGTCGGGTTGTTTGATTTAGGAGGGAATTAGAAGTCTTTCACCTTTGTCGGGTTATGTTGTGGCATAACACCATTGTCGGGTTATTTGGGAAGTCACTTTTGTCGGGACGACCACACTTAGAAACATTGAATTAGATTGTTAGCAGTCGATGATGACAAGTCACAATTAGAACCCCTAGCCTGAGTAATCCTCTCTGATTGACATATCTCGCTCGTTCCCTATTCTCACACTTGTTTCCAAATCTCTTACAAACCCAATTGTTTCCTTCGTCAGAACAACAAGTAACCATCTAGCTCCCTAGGGTTCGACCCTTGCTTGTCGCTGTACTAACCCATATCCAAGAGTAAGGAAATATAAATACAAATTTGCAGGTACCGACGACGCCTGTCAATGGGGTTGTATGAATTTAGTTCGTTGATGTAGGTTTCACTGGATGTTGTGCGTTATCTTCCCCAACCAAGGGGTAGTCCATTGGTTCAACTCCTCAGAAGACGTCACCGTTATACACAGCGATGCAAAAGCTTTAGTGGACTCGTAAGTTTCGAAGTTACTATTGTTTTGTGAGTTGCATTGACAGTCACTAATTACGTTTTGTTATTTATGTTAGGGGGTTGCAACGATACTATCAAGGATGTAATCCGAGGATTGATCGTCGAGTCGAATGGAAGATAGTGACGGTACTATTTATAGAAAAGCATTCCTTTACTATACTTGTAATTTTCATTAATAAAGTGTTAACTGAGATTACTTATAATGCAGTGTCCGAAACAACCCGTAGGTAGTAATTTATGCGGTTATTATGTTCTGAGAAATATTCAGGACATAATGGAATTTGTTCGGGCTAATAACGGTGCATATGTGGAGAACTTTGACCAAGTAAGCATGCTAGCCTCGTCTCCTACTCTATTAGAATGCTGACAAATGTAGTTAGGTTGTGTGTTCTCTTATTTATTTTTGTTCTCAATCCATGTTCTAGCTACGTTTGTTCTAAATCCATGTTCTAGTTAGGTTTGTTCTAAATCCATGTTCTAGCTACGTTTGTTCTAAAATCCATGTTCTAGTTAGGCAAATTCGTTCTAACTCTATTTTTTTATATATTCATGTTATCGTCTTCTTATTTGTTATAGGTTTTTCCTAATGGGGAAGGAGCATATGAGTTGGGAAAGGTACAAGACGTGCGAGATGAGATCGCCGCCTACTTGTACAACTACTTATTCGTACATAGTGTTTACATGTGAATTTGTTTATGTGAAGTTGGTATAAATCAATGTATGGATGGTTGTGTACATATAATGACTTGTATGAATGCATATGGTTGTATTTTGAGTGAAATGAAAGTATTTCCATGTTTGGAAATGTGTAACATGTCAAAATGTATTTCCAGCAGGGTATTAAATTTTGTTTTGCATTTGTATTCAATTTTTCAGGCGGATTTGAGCTAAAACAGCTGAAATCTGTCCATTTTTTCCAAATTTTATGCAA
The DNA here is from genome assembly GCA_033675395.1 of Rhodiola chrysanthemifolia. NCBI lineage: Eukaryota > Viridiplantae > Streptophyta > Magnoliopsida > Saxifragales > Crassulaceae > Rhodiola > Rhodiola chrysanthemifolia. The sequence goes on from CM066204.1 coordinate 41,289,231, forward strand.
CGGTTTGGTCTAACCGTTGCATAAGATCATACATTATGCAACGGTTCGGACACCAAAACGGTTGCATAATGGTTGATCTTATGCAACGGTTTGTTGTTGGAACCGTTGCATAATGGTATGAACTTATGCAACGGTTCTAACAACAAACCGTTGCATATGATCAACCATTATGCAACGGTTTTCTTTAACCGTTGCATAAGATCATCACCTTATGCGACGGTAGCTTATGCAACGGATTAAGAACTGTTGCATAATCTATCTCAGAACCGTTGCATAAGGTGTCTGTTGTAGTAGTGATGGTAAAGTCCTCCCTCCTTCTTAGCTTTTATCACTACCTTGTCATTTTTCAGAACTTCTTTAATTCCATGGCAAGTGTTTATTTTAAAAGCTTGATCATCAAAGACAGATTCAGATAGTAAGTTTCTCCTAAGGTGAGGAACTCATCTAACATTTTGAATCACTCTAATGACACCATCAAACATAACGAAGGGGATTGAACCAATACCTTTTATTTTCAAAATGGTATGATCACCTAAAATAACTTCACCACTATCACACAAAGATAAAGATTCAAACAGATTTTTGCAAGGAGAAGCATGCATTGTACAACCAGAATCTAATATCCAAGTATCACAATCATTTGTGGAAGACACAACAAGCAATTTTTTTTTGTATTGTTTCCCTTGTTCACATATGTTAGAAAAACCATTTTGCTTGGTGTTTTGGCCATTATTCTGATCCCTATCATGCTGTTTTATAGTGCATGTGTTAGCATAATGACCATTCTTTCCACAGTAAAAACATTTTACTTGGGAAAGAGGTCTCAAGTTAGCCTTCTCATTCCCATCTAAGTTAGGCTTAACAGGGGGTTTCTTTTTGTGCTTTTGTTTAGATTTACCCTTAAACATCATCACCTCATTCTTACTTTCAGACTTGTGCTCATTTCTATTAGTGCCTTTAGTCTTAAACACCTTTAAAGACTCATTTTTCTGCACAATAACCTCAGTGATTTTAGCAAGTGTAATTTCATCTCTACCATATTGGATAACATCTTTTACAATATCAAACTGTGGAGGCAAATAGTTCAACAAGATCACAGCCTTATGAGTCTCCTCTATTTTATCCTCACACCTAGATAAATCCTGAGTCATTTTAAGAAATGTATCAAGATTTTCTTGAATGGACAAAGAGGTGTTCATTCTGAAATTAAACAGACTACTCAACAAAGAGATTCTGCTAGGTAAGGATTTAGTTAAATAGATAGACTCAAGAGTATCCCATAGTTCTTTAGGTTCAGAAATGTTTACCACTTGTCGGAGAACTTCATCACTCAGTCAGATCATGATTTCTGAATGGGCAATGTCTGATAGCTCCTGCTTCTTCGCAGCAGAAGTTGGATCCAGCCATTCTTGAGTAACAGCTCTATAGCACTTCTCCTTGATTAGGATTGCCTTCATCTTGGCTTTACACAGGGAAAAGCCTGTGGTTCCATCATAGGGCTTCAAGTGGACACTGTCAGCCATGAAAAATGAAACACAGATCAGTTCTTATTAAGACAAATAAGAACTCGGTCAATAAGAAGAAATTCAGAACACTTGTTAATGCCCAAGGATCACCAACTAATCAAGATAGAAAAATTCAATCAAGATCAACAAGCTACTAATACCAATTTGTGATGCGGAAGTTAGGTTAAAGTTTAGTTTTATTGATTGAGCAAAAGAATACACAAGTGTTCTTAGATGAGACATATTAACCCTAAATCTCACCCGGTCCAAATTACAACAATCAAGCAATGAAAATTGAAATTGACAAAGCATAAGTCTTCCCTGAATCGAAGAGACCAACAGCCCTCTATCAAACAGCCGGAACCTCCACCGGAATCACTCCGGCGACGCGATTCTTCAGCTGCGGCTCAGGCGACTCGAACTGGCGGACGGCTCGTGCTCACGGCGACGATTACTCGCAAACGACCTCGAATCTATCTCGGCATGTCAACTGCTAAAGCTCGGTGCACTCAATCGCTCGCTGATTCGAAAAACCCAAATCGAAAATCAGATAACCCTATAAACGAACGCAGGCGCCTTTAGCCCAATTGGACTCGACTCAAAACGCAGCCGTTTTGAGTGTAACGACATTAACGACTTCGGGCGCGCCAGCTGCTTTAATGGAACGACACAGCTTTGCTTCTCGCCCAAACTCAAACTTTCCCGCTTGATGCAAAACGCTGCTGTTTGGACTCGGACTGGACTTAAGTGACGCCGTTTGATACTTGACTCACTTGAGCTTAAGATGCATTTGAGACACAGTCCCAAAACCTGCAACTCAGACACAGAAACAGCACCAAACCAAAAACAATACACTTTGCCAATATTGAAACTTAAACATTCAAAGCTTGATTCTCATTTGCTCAATCATCATGTTTAGATTACATAAACTCAACAGAAGAGAAGGGTTGCAGCATGATGTCCCAAATGCCGAACAAATGCAGGTGCGATGCTCTGAAGGAGATGATGATGAAGGAGTGCCGATCACCTTATTCATCCCAAGAGAAAATGATGTGCAAACCGATGATGATGGAGAAAATGATGAACATCCCTAACATGTGCAATCAGGATTGGGAGAAGTGTGAATACGAGATGATCTTGGTCTAAGTCGATCGAGTATGGGGTTGAATCGAATAAAGCTTGCTACTGAAGCCTAGGAGCCAGAGAGTACTGAGCAACATAAATAAAATTCACATCATCGTGTGTGTTTTGAGAAAAGTTGAGTCTGTCCTGTTGGTGTCTTAATGTTGTAGCTTTTCTTTTGCAGACCAACACCACAACTTATCAAATAAAAAAAAGACTCAACAATTCTCTAGCCAACGGCTGCTTTTTTACCAACAATTCTCATGCATTCGAAGTTTCCAAAATTTCAGGTTCCAAAATGCACAGTTAAGTCCTCAATAAATTGCCAACATGGATGATGTTATGTTGGTTAAAGAGTTTGTCATGGATTCTTACAATTCCGAGTACGAGTACTGGGATATCAGATGATTAAGGATATCACAATATCTATTGAAATATTATGAATCCTGGTATCCCTTCATCAAAAAAAAAAAAAAAAAGAGTCATCAATAAATTTACACAATCAAACAAGGTATAGGAAACAGCTTCTCAAGAATTGTTAGATTTTTCTATTAACTGGATTTCAGTTTCATTAAAAACAGGCAAAAATACCTCACATTGAAATGGGATAAAACAAAAATATGAAACTGAAAACAGAAAGAAGAAAAAAAACTCCATGAAGAGTTAAGTCAAGTTCGCTTGTGCAACAATATAACTTATTGACTGGATGGCACACCACACGCAATTATCATCAATTTCCCACTTGGAAGTCATCATCATCAAGTAACCCTTCACTTTGAATTCAATTTAACTCAAATAATTATATATTTACTTACACTGTAAGCTTCACACATTTGAAGCAACTAATTACAATTGGTTAAGAATCAATAACAATCTCGTACCGGTACTAACTTGCTGCAAGTATAGACCACTAATACCTGTCTATACCAACAGATAATCAATCTACCTGCTGTGGAGTCTTCCCTAACACAAAAGAATGGCTGCCGTTGTCCATAACATGACTACATCATAGTTCTATAAACAGCGTGTGATTTGGTGGATCCCTTCAGTTATTTGTTCTTCAACCCCTTCAAGAAAAGGATCCTTCAGAAGATCATATGCAGTAGGGCGCACAGTGGCCTCAACTAGACACTTCTCGATAAATGCTTTCACTTCCACATCCTTGACCTTGTTCAGCGCTTGGGGCTTAATGCCAGATACAACCTTTATATACACTTGTGCAGGCTTATCACATTCGCTGTAGGGTACCTCAACTGTGACCAGCTCTAGCACACACATCCCAAACGAGTATATGTCCACCAGTTCATTGTAATTCTCCTCGTACACTTCCGGAGCCATGAATTCAGGAGTGCCCAGCATCGAATGCGCCACATGGTCCTTCCCGACGACCACTGCCAACCCCAAATCACCGATTTTCACCACACCAGTATTCCCATTGATGAACACGTTGCTGCAGTTAAGATCTCTATGAATAACACAAAGCTCGTTCGTATGTAAATACTCCAACCCCTTGAGTATCTGCCAACACCATTTCTTCAACGCCTTGAGCGAAACATGTCTATGCTTCCTTCTATACTCTCTCAGATCCCCAGAAGTGCAAACTTCCGTGATGAAATTTAAAGTATTCTGCTTCTCGTCCTTCCAGACATCGTACAACGATATGATGTGATCATTGTGAAACTTCTTCAACAGCCTGACCTCCGAATAAACCCTACGCAAATTACCAGAGTCATCGCTCAGCTTACCAAGCTTGACTTGATTCCACGCAACCTCAATCCCTTCCTCCTGGTCAAACGCACGATACACCTTCTTAACCGCACCACAACCGAGCAGCTCGGCGTACCGCCCGTAGCGGCCAGTTGGATCAAGTTCAGCAAACTGCTCACTGTCTACATCGGTAGTTACAGCTGACACCATCGCAATCCTAAGAAAGCGAAGAAAAAAAGTCAAGTCAGACCTAAAACCCTAGAAATCGAAAAATCTACAATCGAACAAAATCCGTGTTCACACAAAATTGCGCTGTAGAAACTTGGATTCAGGCAACAAAAACGCATTAAAAGAGGGCAATCAAGCCATAAAGTTGATCAACAATAGCCCATCAGACGATCAACGAAGCGACGCTGAGTACTGAGACGAATTCATATCTTGAAGTTAATTAAATAATGAGCGGGAAGAACTGGATTACCTTGGAGAGGGTCGGACTGCGGGGAGCGGAGTAGTCGGCGGAGATGCGTCGGAAAACAGACAGCGGAAAAAGCGAGAGCAACTGTGTGAATTCGGAGATGAGGGAGTTTTCTTTTTCATATTTTTTTTGAAGGAAAAGGAAAGAGGGTGTATATATAGCATATAGGTGAGGGGGGTCGGGTCGGGTCGGTCTGAGATTCTTATTGTCTTTTGGGAATGGATTACGGTTGGGTCAAATTTGACCGTTTCTTTCCAAGAGGTTCGAGAATGGTAGGAAACATTTGTCACAGGAAATATTGTAGTAACGAGGTCGGAGGATTCATTTGTCTCTTGGGACTGGTTTATAGTTATGATTACAAAATTAATGGGAAATTTTATTGATTTGAATTTCGTGCCTAATATATTCAACCAAATTAGAGGTGGCAAAATGGATGGATGGATGGATTCATGGATGGATTATACGGTTCGCGGATTAAATAGATCTAATCCATTAAGATCCATTAGGGTTAATGGATTAAATGGATGGATCACTAATGGTTGGCGGATTAGCGGATGAATCCATTTGATCCATTTAATCTATTTGATCTGTTTCATCCATTTGATCTGTTTCATCCATTTAGTGCATTTACTCATTTAATCCATTTATTTTAAATGTGTATCAAAACTTTATATGAATATGATGTATAAATATCATTCTTTCATGTGTGTCGTTCTTTGATATGTATAAACATAAATTTATTGATACTACAAAATATTTCTCTCGATCTACTTACGTCGTATAATTTGTAAATCCTTTCTTTGACAATAGACAGATTACACGCAAACAGTCATATTTCCCTCAATCTACTTACGCCTTGTAATTGCAAATACGTTCCGAAACATCGAATCGTGAATTGTGGCTACTGAAAGATGTCTCAAAGGTAAACGTTCATTTTATTGATTTTGATCTATTACACGTTGTATCTAGTGGTTTCTTCCATATATGCAATGCTACCCTTTTGTAGTGTTTAATTTATATAAAAAACTTAGTTCAGAAATAATTCGCGTAGTAACCAACATTTGTGACAACATAATTGGATTAATTAAACAAATTGCAACATCTCTGCAGAAGCTGATTATCAAACATTTCATCAAAAACACTGCTTAAAACAAAACAGAGCCACCTTAATTTTGTTTTGGTCTAACTCAGTTGTCACTGAGTTTCATTTGGTCTTTGAAACTCTAGTTCAACAGCATAAAAACACAAGTTTAAGGTTGGCAGGAGAATCATTAAAATTAATTAACTGAACACTGGTCCAAATTACCGGCTCCAAATTTAAGGTGGTAAATTTATACATTATCCATGTGTGTCGTTGTGGATTCAAGAGTCGTCGTGCGTTGTTTTGTTTAATTTTATGAGTTTTACTTTGAAAAAATACATGTTTGATTAATGGTTGCTTAATGGATTAATGGATTAATCCATTTAATCCATTTACTAATGGATTGTTAATGGATATGGATCAATTCAACCCATTAACTAAATGGATGGATTTTAACGGATGGTTACCGGACGGATAATGGATAATTTTGACACCTCTAAACCAAATTCACTAATATATTGGTTTCGCATTAAAAGTCTGCATTGCTTTTTTTCTAAACTTTTTGTTTGATAGTGGGTTGTTACATTTCATTCATATTAATCATTATACGAATACATTTTATCGGGTACATATGAATACTTTTGGAGCACAGGCAACACACAACACCAAACTGGATTTGATACTCGAATTGATATTGAAGCTGAAAGGCGGCGGAGTACGGCGGATCTGACTGTCAAAGTTCCAGTTCGATCAACCTGAAGCAGTAAGGAATGACGTCGTCTGGAGCAAGGCGCGAATCTCAGCTTTGTACTTGGACAAAAGCGCTGTCGTTTTGTTTTGAGTCACGTCGTCTTACTTTGGGGTCATGTTGTAATTATTATTCAGGGTAGTTGTGTATTTGTTACATCTCAAGGGGTCGTATTGTATTTAGGGTTTTGTATAAAAACGCAGCAGTAGCTGGCGTATCAAGCTAATTCAAAATTTCCCCAAATCTCTTTTGCGCCTCTCATTCCCAAATTCCGGTCGAGCTCTGGTCGTGACTTTTCTCATGGTATCAGAGCAATATCTGTGATCCACTGTGTTTCTTGAAGTTTTACAGTTGATCCGCAGTGTTTTTGTGAAGATTTCCATTTGATTGCTATTGCTAGGGTTCAAGCACAACCGAAGGTGTTAGCTGAAGATCCGTATCATTTCAATAGCAATGAAATCACTGGTTCATCCATTGTCAGTGAAGTTCTCCTTGGTAGACAGAACTTTGTTTCTTGGGCGAAATCAATGGAGATAGCCTTATCAGTTCGTTCAAAACTTGAGTTTGTGGAAGGTAAACTTCCTAAACCTACTGATCCAGCTTTAAGTATCAAATGGAAACGGTGCAATGATGTTATCATGACTTGGCTGTTAAACTCTGTATCCAAGAAAGTTGTTAGTCACATTTTACATGCCAAAGATGCTGCTAGTGTTTGGCGCATCCTTCATTCTAGATATGCTGGCTCAAATGTATCAAGGAAGTTTTATGTCAGTTCTAGTTCTACACACGAACAGAAGAAGTTCACTTGCTTCTTCTGTCACAAGCCTGGTCATTGGAGGAAGAATTGCCCTAAGAGGAAGAAACAAGGTACTCAAAAGGGTGATGCTGCCTTGGCTGAGGACTCATATGAGACTGCTGAAGCACTTATAGTGACTCAGGCTTCATCAACCAGTAGATGGATATTGGATAGTGGTTATTCATACCACATGACACCACACAAGGAATGGCTGATGGAGTTTCAACAACAAGATCTAGGGACTGTGCATCTGGGAAATGACAAAGCTTGTAAGATGATGGGAATAGGCATCATCTGGATGAAAATGGAGAATGGACCTGAGATCGAACTCTCAGGTGTAAGGTATGTTCCAGAATTGAAAAGAATTTTGATTTCTTTAGGCATGTTAGAAGCACATGGTTGCACCTTTAAGGCTGAAAATGGTGAAATAGAAGTGTATAAAGGTGATGTGTTGAAATTGAAAGGTAAAAGGCAGAATGGGATATATGTGTTAGAAGGATACACTAGTGTAATTGATAGTGTGAATTACACCGAGTCTGATAAGGATAGGACTGTATTATGACATTTAAGACTAGGACACTTAAGCCAAATTTGCTTAAACAAGTTGCATGATCAGGGCTATTTTGGTAAAGGACCATGTAGAAAAACTTAAGTTTTGTGAAAACTGTGTTCTAGGTAAATCAACAAAATTAAGTTCTGGTAAAGGTAAACATGTTACTAAAGAGAAACTTGATTATATACATTCTGATCTTTGGGGACCAACAAGGTTTAAATCTCACGGTGGTAAGAGATACTTTATGTCTCTCATTGATGATTTTACCAGAAGAACTTGGGTATTTTTCTTAGCATAGAAATCTGAGGCTTTTGAAACTTTCATGAACTGGAAAATGATGGTGGAAAATCAATCTGGTAAGAAGGTAAAGTACCTTAGGACTGATAATGGGCTTGAATATTTAGATGTGCTTTTCTGAACTTCTGTGAAGAATGTGGAATTGTTAAACATCACACTGCTCCTGGTAATCCCCAACAAAACGGTTTGGCTGAAAGATTTAATAGAACTATCTTAGAAAGAGTAAGATGTATGCTATCACAATCTGGTTTGCCTAAAGTGTTCTGGGCAGAAGCTGCTCACACTGCATGTTATCTGATAAATAAGAGTCCTTCTTCTGATCTGAATTTTAAAACTCCTATGCAGGTGTGGACTGGTTGTTTAGATGAGTATGATAGGCTTAGGATTTTTGGTTGTGCTGCTTATGCAATAGTGAAGCAGGGGAAACTAGAACCTGGAGCTTTGAAATGTGTTTTTTTGGGATATCCTGATGGAGTGAAGGCATATAGGCTTTGGTGTTTAGAAGATGGACATAAAAGGGTTATTATCAGTAAAGATGTTAGATTTGATGAAACCAGTTTTCCTTATAAGAAAGATGCTAAACAGTTGGAAATAAACCTTGAAAATGCTGAAAATGATGAAACTGATGTAGTGCCTAGAACTGATAGTGTTAATCTTGAGGTGGAGCTTGAACAGAATAATACTACAACTGGTGATAATGAAAATCAGGTGGAAGGTAACTTAGAAAATCCTAATGAGAATAATCAGGAAACTAGTGAGGAAAGTGATTATTGGTTGACTAGAGATAGACCTGCCAGAAATCATAAGGCTCCTGTGAGATATGGTTATGAGGACTTGGTAAGTTATGCTTGTAATGTGGCTGAGAATATTTCTAACCCAGAACCTGAGAATTATAAAGATGCAGTTGATAGTAGGGAAGGAAAACAGTGGTTAAAGGCTATGAAGGAAGAGATGGATTCCTTGTGGAAGAACAAGACTTGGGAGATTGTAGACAAGCCTCACAAGGCAAGGCTGGTTGGGAGCAAGTGGATTTTCACAAGAAAGGAAGGGATTCCTGGAGTGGAACTGCCAAGGCTCAAAGCCAGGTTGGTTGCAAGAGGTTTTACCCAAAAGGAAGGTATTGATTTTAATGAAATATTTTCCCCAGTGGTAAAACATAGGTCTATTAAGATCATGTTGTCTTTGATTGCATATTTTGACTATGAACTAGAATAACTTGATGTTAAAACAACATTCTTGCATGGTAACCTTGATGAGACTATTTACATGAGACAACCTGAGGGATTTATTGTTGGTGATCCTGAAAATTAAGTTTGCTTTCTGAAAAGATCATTATATGGACTTCAACAATCACCTAGACTTTGGTATAGGAGATTTGATGAGTTCATGGTTAATTGTGGCTTTAAAAGGTCAGACTTTGATTGGTGTATTTATAGTAAACATGTACAAGGTGAATCTGAAATTTATTTACTCTTGTATGTGCATGATATGCTAATTGCTAGTCATGATATTGCTTCTATTAACAACTTGAAAGTGCAGTTAAGTACTAATTTTGAGATGAAGGATTTTGGTGGAGGAAAGAAGATTCTGGGAATGCAGACAAAGAGAAACAGAAAAGAGAAGAAACTGTGTCGAACTGATTATCTGACAAAGGTAATAGAGAAGTTTGAGATGAGTAATGCAAAGCCAGTTCTTACACCAGTGCCTGGATATTCAAACTGAGTAAAGATCAGGAACCTCAAACTAAAGAGGAACAGGCCTATATGGACAAGGTGCCTTATTCAAATGCAGTAGGATGCTTGATGTATGCTATGGTCTATACTAGACCAGATATAACCCATGGAGTGAGTATTGTCAGCAGGCATATGACCAATCCAGGGAAATATCATTGGCAAGCAGTTAAGTGGCTATTGAGGTATATCAAAGGTACTTTGGGAAAAGGTCTGTTGTTTGGAAACCAGCAAGTCAATTCTGAGATAATACAAGGATTTGTGGACTCAGACCTTCACTCGTGTTTCGACCTTCTAAACGACCTTGTCTACTCTCGGAGTGAAATGGAGAGTTGTAGAGCTTTGAGTTAGCTACGCAACGATCTATAGCTTGTCTCTATCGGATTGTTCATTTGCTCCCAACACTTAATTGAAATAACAAAGGTGTAATATGTCATTTATGGTGCCAATTAGGTCTGATTACTAAACTTTCACTCAAGTTTCGACATTCTAAACGACCTCGTCTGCTCTCGGTGTGAACTAGAGAGTTGTAGAGCTTAGAGTTAGCTACGTAATAATATATAGCTTGTCTCTATATGATTTTTCATTTGCTCCCTACACTCAATTGAAATAACAAAGGTCTAATATGTCAATTGTGGTGCCAATTAAGTCTAATCATTTATGAATTAAGGATGATCATTAAGCTTTCACTCGTGTTTCGACCTTCTTAACAACCTCGTCTGCTCTCGGTGTGAACTAAAGAGTTGTTGAGCTTTGAGTTAGCTACGCAACGATATATAGCTTGCCTCCATCGAATTTTTCATTTGTCCTCAGCACTCTTTTAAAGCAACGAAGGTCTAAATTAAATTAAAATTAATTATAAAATCGAAAAGACTATATTGCCCCTAGGATTTAAATTACAAAAAATTAAAAGTTTGGACACTTGTCAACTTTATAGAGGTTTATAGTTTATATTTAAAAAATTAATTTTTACCTGATCTCTACCAATACAATTAACAATTTATTTCGAAAGGAAATCATTTATTTTTATTTCAATACAAATCGATAATGGCAAGAAAAAAAAGACCATCATGGCATCATATGGTGTTGGCTAAAATGGTATACCCATCACGTGTTTCTTTCCAGCCTTTCCACGCAATGTGGAAATTTGAGTTGGATACTTGCAGGTCATAGTCATGAATAGAGATATTAATAATTTTGTTGTTCCTAAAAAATAAGATGCTCAATCAAACACATGTGCTTAAAAAGCAGTTACTTTTTTTTCGTAAACGGGCAGATATTTTCGTATAACTTATTTTTTAAAGTTTTTTTTTCCAATTTTTTAAAGTGCAACATGAATTTATCAGAAGAATTGGGATCATATGAGAAGTGAGTCATTTGGTGAGAAGTGGGAATTTAAATCAGTCATTGGATCTAAGATCCAACGATTATAAATAAATAGCATATTTGACATTATTAATTATATTTTAAAAGGTATTATCGGTATACTAACTACAATTTGACTAACCCTAAAATTGAGCTTTGGTTCCTCGGTCCATCGAATGACGCACAAGCCATTCCTGTGGCTACAACTGCGCTTCTTCTAAACGAATAGCCCCGTCGATCGACAGAAGCCGCAAAGAATTCAAAATGAAGGCCGTCGTCGTCATCTCGCTTACTGTGGATTTTTCTTTTCATTAAAAAAAGGCGATGGATTTGTCAAATTGTGTTTGAAGGTCTGAAAGAAGTTGTCAAAACAGACAAGGCTCCAACTGCGCTTGGTCCGTGTTCAAGGGTTACGCGGATTGTATTGCTTTCGTTTTTGGATGGCGTAGAATGGCCTGAGGAAGGAAAGCGAGCGGGTTGAGGTATTGACTAGCGTCCAAAGAGCCAAAAACCGGACTCGTGTTGTTACTGACTGGATTAGCGTTGATCACCCTCGCCAATGTTCATGATCTCATGGCGCATTTGGCTGGTATCGATTTCAAAATGGCGCTGATGGAGTAGGATGCACAATTAAGGCTTTTTGAATTCGATGTGCCCTTGACCGTCAGAACGTTGCTCGAATTTGTAGGGATTTTGTTGCTTTTGATTCGGGTGGAAAAAGGGTATGGCTATTGGAAGCTGGAGAAGCATGCTGTGAGATTGCTGATAGTTGGACCGGTTTTGTGGTTGCTTTGGATCGATTCATAATGCTTGCCAGATATACGAGAGGGCAGATGGAATTGTTCTGATTTTGCAGCAGAGTGTTTGTTGGAACCCATGGGTTTTGATGATTACAAACACTTAGTTAACATTCTATCTAAGTGTGCAGGAATCCATCAGAAAGATCAAAGAAATATTGAAGATCGAATTACCATTAAATGGTTTAATTAACAGCCTTCTACACTTCAGTATGGCAAGTTCTAATTAAATGAAGAAGAAGACAAAAGGAAGGATCTGGAAGAAACCTTGTCTTAAAAGAATACAAACACTGTTGGGTTTGACAAGTTCAGATGGGTCAGGGCATTGGGCCCATGACAAGACACGGACAACCCTATTTAATGTCCTAGGGTTTGACAAGTGTAATGTGTGGATTGCTGAGGAGAAAAGCAGTCGTCTTCCAGAGAGAGAAAGCCACTGCATTGAAGAACAAGCTTGCTGAAGCTGCATCCACACACACGGAGGTTTGAAATAGAAAAGATTACTTTGTCGGATTGAGTAGAGATCATCAAATAGAGTCTAAGCTACAGACCTAGTTTGTAAATCCTACAAGAACATCTGAATATAAAGTAATCTGTTTCTAGAACCCTTTCAGTGGATCCTGAAAGGTAGTGGTTTTTACCTTATCATAGTTTTGATAAGGTTTCCACTATATATCCGTGTGTAGTATTTCAGTTATTATTTTCCTGCAAAACTGACTTCCGCTGCTATCTGAATATTAGACGGTAAACCAAGTCTGAAACTTCCGTTTAATAGTTTTGCTAACGCTAATCGATCCAACACGTGGTATCAGAGCCAGTGCTCTAGATTTGCTCGTTAGCATTGCAGGAACAATCATGTCATCAATCAGCGACTCGTTCTGGAAACCACCGCTCCTGAAGCCCGAATAGTTCGACTAGTGGAAAGACCAGTTTGAGACTCACGTTTGCTACTTAGACGGACAGCTCTGGAGCATATTTGAAAACGGACCGCTCCTCATTCCACTCGATACAACAGATCCCGACAAGCCAGCGGAGAAAACCAAAGACAAATATACCGATGATGACTACAAGAAACTTGAAAAGAACGCGAGAGCGAAAAAGGTTCTATACATGGCTCTTTCTCCCGGTGACCAAATCAAAGTGGCAATGCACAAAACCGCCAAGGATATGTATGATGGTCTTGTGAGGTTATATGGAGGAAATGAAGACATCATGAGGAATCGAATTCTAGCCGCCATAAAGGATTGTGAGTTGGTCATGCAGAGGAAGGACGAATCTCTTGAAGATTTCTTCACCCGCTTTCAAGTTATCATCGGACAGCTGGATTACCTAAATGAGAAGCTCCCGGAATGGAAGATCACTCATCAACTCATGCAAGCCTTAAATTCTAAATGGGATCACGTTACACTAGCTCTGCAAGCTCAAAGAGGAATTAAAGATGTCACGCTCGAAGAACTGGTAGCCAACCTACAGAGCCAAGCTGGAATCGCGGAAAGAAAGATGGCAAGGAGACAGTCCGACAAATCTCAAGCTATTGCCCTGAAGGTGGAAAAGGCACTCGATCTCGCACACTCAGATGAGTCATCGAAGGAGGATGATGAGATAGCACTACTGACGAGAGCCTTGAAAATGGCAAACTTTGGCAAAGGAAAAAGGGATTTCAGAACTGGAGGAAGTCGTGGAAACTTCCCCAAAGGTGCTGTGTCAAATGGAAACGGAAGGAATCCAGGACAAAGAGAAGACCGAACCTGTTACCACTGCCAGAAGAAAGGGCATCTCTCAAAAGATTGTTACAGTAAGAAGAAAGGAGATCCACCCGCCCAGAAAGGAGAAGCATCCGCTCCTAAACCAGCTCATGCCATGTTTGCCGCATGGGGAGACTCAGATGAAGAAAGTGACGATGGAAGGCATTCAAAGGAGGCATGCCTCATGGCTCACTCAACAACGGATGAGGTAATAGATACTGATTCTTTTGTCGATAAAGTCTTCTCTGAATCTGATCATGCAGAAACGATAGTCAAAGTTTTGGCCAAAAACCGAGACCTAGAGGACAGAATAGCACAGATGCAACAAGAGCATCACGACGACATAGAAGAAAATCAACTCTGGTCAACCAAAGCCATGCGCCTTGAGAAAGAAATGGCAGAACATGTGTGCAGATGTCGCGCATGCAAAAAATGAGAAAAACATATTAGCAAGCTAAGTGAAGAGCTAAAACAAATGACAATTGGAAACACTGAGCTAGCTGACTTCCAAGCCAGGGTTGAAGAGCTGAATGACGAGCTAAACGATCTTAGACAAAAGAATGAAGAACTCCTCCAGACAGTGGAGAATCTGAGACTAGAGGACGCTACACGAAAAGAGGAATGGATCTGGGAGTTGGAAGCAAAAAGAGTAAAGGAGAAAATTACGATCAACAAGAAAAAGTTCATTAGACCGGGGCTCGGCTATAAAGAAAAGGTAGAAAAGGAGAAGGCTGAAAAAGGGAAAGGGAAGATGACTGAACCAGGAGAATGCTCTCTCCTTAGAAGAAAGCCTCAGACCATCAGGCAGACGGAGAAGGAAGAAAGTCAATATGAAGGTTTCAATATCCACGATACGGACTCTGTGCCCTACAAGGCCAGAAAAGCCTATGCAATATGGCTAAAGATGAGCCAGAGCCGTAAGCCTTCAAGGTTAGATTTTCACGCTAGACAAGTGAAGACATTCACACCGCCTGGTAGAAGCAAGTATGTCGATCTTCCATGCCATAGAACATGCTGGACTTGTGGACAATCTGGACATCTCAGAGCAGAATGCCCAAGACTAAGGGAGATTAATGAAAGAAATCGCAAATGGTTGGAAGCTCGAGATCGCTGCCCAGGACCACGCCATCAGAAGAAAGCTAGTCCGTACAGGAAGAAGGGCAGAATTGTTTACTCTCGCCCACACTATGATCCAGCGATCCACGGCAGACCACGAAGCACACCCAGGCGAAAGATTGACACAGCTGACCATGACGCTTACCATCAATTTTCTTACGATCCATTTGTTAAATCTATTCCTAAACCCAGTAAGCCCAAGCTTGTCTGGGTGCGCAAAAACTTATCCTTCTCTTGCAGGAAGGAGCGAGGTCCCGTCCCTGGTACCTGGACAGTGGCTGCTCAAGACACATGACAGGAAATCCAGTGTGGTTCGACTCGCTCCAAAAACATTCCGGAGAAAGCATAATCTTCGGAAACAAAAGCAAGGGAACGGTAATAGCAAAAGGAGAGGTAAGAATCTCAAATTCCATCCGAATCAGGGAGGTAAGTCTAGTTGAAGGGTTGAGATACAATCTGCTTAGCGTATCTCAGGTATGTCAATATGGAAAAAATCATGTAATATTCAACTCTAATGATTGTCTAGTAAGATGCAATGAGACAGGTAAGACAGTTCTCAGAGGAATTCGCGTGGATGAAGTCTACATTGTTGATCCAGAATTCTCCCCTATGAAAGAACTGTGCCTTACAAGTATTGCTGAGAATTCCATCTTATGGCACAAGAGGTTCGGGCACGCAAGTATGAGGCTACTGCACAAACTCCATCAGAAGGAACTGGTAGTTGGCTTACCCAAAGTGGATAGCGCCTTTGATCAAGTATGCAGTGCCTGTGCCACGGGAAAGCAAGCTTGGACTTCATTTCCATCAAAGCAGGTCGTGAGCACCTCTGCACCTATGGACATGATCCACATGAATCTGTGCGGACCTGTCAATGTCGTCAGCCGAGGTGGAAACAGGTATATTCTGGTCATAGTCGATGACTACTCCAGGTATACATGTACTATCTTTCTATCATCCAAAACTCAAACATATTCTGAATTCGAAGCATGGCTGAAATTGATAGAAAACAAGCTAGACCGCAAACTAACCTCCATTCGTACTGACAATGGAACTGAGTTCCGGAATATGCAGTTTCTCTCACTGTGCAGGGATAAAGGAATTGATCACAACTTTTCCGCCCCACGGACACCACAGCAAAACGGTGTAGTGGAACGAAAGAATAGAACCCTGGAGGATATGTCTCGAACAATGCTCATCGGCAGTGGGGTACCCAAAAGCCTCTGGGCAGAGGCAGTTTTTGCTGCGAGCTACATTCTCAACAGAGCATCACTTCGTTCCATGTTAGGGAAAACTCCTTATGAACTACTACGTGGACGAAAGCCTAAAATTTCACATCTAAAAGTATTTGGATGCAAGTGTTTTTTTCACAACAACGGCAAGGATCATTTGGGAAAATTCGATGCCCGGAGTGATGAAGGAGTGTTCGTCGGATACTCTAGCCACAGCAGGGCCTACAAAGTCTACAACCTAAGGCTAGAGCAAGTCGAAGAAAGTGTGCATGTAAGATTCGACGAGACGGTGATGGTTGGTCACCTAATAAAAGAGTCCTCAACTGCTGCTATGCTAGATGCTGGGGAGCTCCGGCTTATTGACGAGTCAGATCCAGAATGGGAACCTCCACCAGCACCTACTACTGACATACCTCATATGGATATCCAGCATGTAGACGAGGCACTACCAAACGACCAGGTAGTAGGGGATGAAATAGCGGATCCACCAGGTGGAAATGACATTAACGACCATATGATAGAAGCTGAAGAAGACTCTCCTGCCGAGGAAGAAGAAAATGCTGATAACCATGAGGGGGAACTGAGAACAACACGCTGCGGAAGAACGGTCCATCGGCCAGCTAGACTAGAGGACTATCAATGCTACATCTCTCAGGAAAAGGCAGACTTTAATAGTCTATCCCAATTCTGCGGCTTTGCCTCCTTCGTCTCTATTGCAGAACCCAAGACAGTGGTGGAAGCTCTCAAAGACCCAGATTGGGTCAACGCCATGCAAGAGGAGCTGCACCAGTTCGAGAGAAATGATGTGTGGCGCCTGGTTCCTAGACCCAAAGAAAAGAACGTAATCGGAACAAAATGGGTCTTCAGAAACAAGCTGGACGATAAGGGAATCGTCGTAAGAAACAAAGCTCGTCTAGTGGTAAAAGGTTACAATCAGCAGGAAGGAATAGACTACGACGAGACCTTTGCCCCTGTTGCAAGACTAGAAGCAATCAGGCTACTCATAGCCTACTCGACCTATCATGGGTTCGCCTTGCAACAAATGGACGTGAAGACGGCATTTCTGAATGGAGTCTTAAAGGAAGAAGTATATGTAAGCCAAACTCTAGGATTCGAGGACAGAGACCATCCAAATCATGTGTATGTCCTGGATAAGGCGTTGTACGGGTTGAAGCAAGCTATCCGCGCCTGGTATGAGAGGCTGTCCCTGTTCCTTCTGTCACATGGATACGTCAGAGGAGAAGTAGACAAAACTCTCTTCCTCCTGAAGGAAGGGACTGACACTCTAGTGGTTCAGGTATATGTTGATGATATTATCTTCGGTTCAACTAACACTAACCTTGTTAGAAAGTTCACAGATCTGATGTCAAGCGAATTCGAAATGAGTATGGTTGGAGAATTGAAGTACTTCTTGGGACTTCAAGTAGCACAAGATGATGATGAAACTCGGATCCATCAGCAGAAATATGTAAGAGAAATCCTGAAGAAGTTCGGGATGGAATCAGCAAAAACATGTGCCACTCCAATGTCTCCAAATGATTCCTTAGCGAAGGATGAGTCCTCCCTTCAAGTGGATCCGACCCTTTATAGGGGAATGATAGGTTCTCTACTATATTTAACTGCAAGTAGACCTGACATCCTGTTTAGTGTCTGTCTATGTGCCAGATTTCAGGCAGATCCCAGAGAGACACATGTCAAAGCCGTGAAAAGGATCCTGAGATACCTAAAGGGGATGGACGATCTGTGTCTATTCTATCCAAAGGGAGGTGATCTACGTCTGACAGCCTATACAGATGCTGATTATGCTGGTTGCAAGACGGACAGAAAGTCCACCTCTGGGATGGCACAATTCCTTGGGCCATGCCTAATATCATGGGGATCCAAGAAGCAGTCTTCAATTGCCTTATCAACCGCTGAAGCCGAGTATATAGCAGCTGCTGCCTGCTGTGCACAACTGCTATGGATAAAACAACAGCTAAGTGATTATGGTGTCCATCTTGATTGTGTTTCTATTCTATGTGATAACACCAGTGCCATCAATATTTCTAAAAATCCAGTGCAGTTTTCACGTACTAAACATATTGAGATTAGGTATCACTTTCTGCGTGACTGTGTAGAAAAGGGCACCATAGCTATGGAATACTGTAGAACTGAGGAGCAGATTGCAGACATCTTCATGAAAGCACTGCACAGGGAACCCTATGAAAAGCTAAGGCTTGAACTAGGTATGACATCCCTTACCTAGTTTGCTCTTCATGCTAGATTCTCTCAATGACTGGCTAGATTAGGTTGCTTGTTAACATACCATGATATGGGCTCGGTGTGAATGAAATTGATCATTGTGTGAGAGGTACCCATTAAGGTCATTCTGTATGCATGATAGATAAAACTACTAGCCAGCAGAATTCTGAGCATGTAACAATTTTTTTTGGCCCAAAAGAGTCTTCCTCCTTGATCCCACAATATATACCAAGGAAGCACTCTAAGACCAACCCTAGCCCTTCATGTGTGGAGAATAAATGTTTAGCCCGTCGTTTTGAAAAGTTGTCTTTCTTGGTTAATCTCCACACTGCATGAAATTATTTTGATGTGACTTGGTGATTTCTTGTGTGAATAAGTGGTGTTTTTATTGTACCCCTTGGGTAAACCTAAAGCATCACAACCCTTGTGAAAAACCATGAGACAAACCGGGGCTACTCTTGAACCAATTCAACCGGTTCAATCAGTGAATATGTGTGTACCGGATGAACTGCAGTAAAATCTGTTTGGTGTGATGAGTGGGTGCCAGCAGCAAAGTAAGTTCAGAAGAGCATTTATTGTGATTTGACTGAACCGTATAAAGGAAAGGAAAGGATGCAAGTTGGCATGTGACCCACGCCGTTTCAGAATTGACAGCCTGCAGTCCTTGGAAAGATGGAAAACTGAACAGCCTTTGCAGCTTTATCAACACGCTAACAGTCACAACGATAGAAAATTAAAGACGCCCTAACTGGACAGGTGGCAGCTTCCCACGGGATGAATTTCTTTTAAACTGCATGAGACGGCTTAATTACAAGGCAACTCTGGATTTGGAAGGAAATTAAGCACGCATGCCGTTTTGAAATTCGAAAAATCAAATCACGCGGTTCGAGGACGTCGGTTCAGTTCCGTGATTTGCAAAAGATACTAGGGTTTAAGAGATATAAAGAGGAGGCGAGTGAACGAAACCCCACATCGAACTCAGCCCTCTTCTCTCACAAAGTGCCAACCCTTGAAATCTTAGTCCTCTGCTCACTACAATCTGATTCCATGGCAGCCGCAAGCAACCTTTCCAAAGCCGAAGTCGCTGCCATGATAGCCGCACTAAAGGCAAGCGGTGTGAACGTTGAAAACGTTCTGGCTAAGAAATCCGAGACTAAAACCGCCACCACAGATTCCGTGAAGTTCCTACCAGAAGATGCGGATGAAGCAACCTCTCAGAAAAGAAAGGCAAATACTGCTGAAGGGTCAGGAAGCAAGCGAATGAAACCCTCATCTGGCAAAACTCCGGTCCGGAAGAGCGGACGAACCAGAAATGCTCAAGTCCCAGTGGTGAAAAAGGAGACGTCGTTACCTGAGGCAGAAGAAAAGGAGTTCCTAAAGGGAAGAGCCGTAATCCCGGACGTGACTATAGACAGAGTTTTCATGGCGGACCATCAACTGGTGGAGGTAAACAACCTCCTAATCTCTCAGCAGTGGGATCACCTTTTTAGGGAGGAAGTTCTAGTAGACGAGAGAAAAGTGAGGGAGTTTTACTCCCAGTTCCGACTAGAAGAGACATTTGGTGTGCTCATAGCCACTTTTGTGTACAACGGACAAAATCAGGCCCTCACTTACCGTGAGTTGGCTAATCTTCTGAAGGTCCCAACAAGTGGCTATGACGCGTACATAAAAGGGATATGGCCAGAGTCTGTTGCCAAGGGGGAGGTAATCTCCAGGGTTGGAGGAGATCCATCAAATGTCGCCCACCAAGGGAAGGCCACAAAGCTGTGTTTGATAAACAGGATTCTGCATCGGCTTATCTGTACATCAATCACACCACGCTCACAGAAGTATGAGGTGGTAAATTATCAGGACTTCTTCCTGTTAGATAAGCTCAAAGCAGAAACGCCGATCAACCTTCCTATACTGATCCTCAAGCACATGGCTCGTGCCGCAAGCAGCAAGTCTCATGGACTGCCCTTCCCAGGAATAGTAAAGAAAATTCTCTGCCACCTTGGTCTCTATAAACCAGATGTTGAAAGCCGGATGTCCTATGTTTTGGGAGAGGAACTCATTGCTAGCTTCCACTGAGAGTATGAGCCAGCGACTGGCTGGAAGAATGACCAGTTCACTCCTCCTCTTCCATTACCAGAAGCACCTCAAGAGGTGGATCCTCTGGATCAGCGTCCGCTGGATCCAGATGAGGGATCACCAGCAGTGATTGAGGTTTTGAAAAGTTTGTCTGTGAAGGTGGATGTGCTATCAGAAAGAGTGGCTCAGCTGGAAATGTTAATTGAAAAGGAGGGAAAGAAGGATGACGGTGTTGTTGGCTGTGTGAGCGAGCTGCGCTCCAAGATGGAGTCCCTCGAGTCACTCCCCACCTTGCTAAAGGATATCGAGGAGTCGGCAAAAATAAACATGGTGCACGGAACTCAAATCAGAGAAGAGATTGGTGAGTTGAACCGACAGCTGAGGTTCGTTGGAACTGAACTGGTCGAACAGCTAAAGCTGCTGGTGGTGAAGGATTAGACTGGGTTTGTCTCGTGGTTGAACCCCCCTCCTTCTAAATCCCCACCTCACAATCCCCATGCTTTTTTTGTGTGTGTCTTTTCTTCGTTTGCATGCCCTACTTTCTGCTTTCTAGTCCTTTTTGAATTATGCTTACTATGTGTATCCATATGGGGCCCTCTCTCACCGTAGTTAATGAAGTTTGCATTTCCTTTCCATCTCATGGCATATTAACTCGTGATCTTTTTAATGATGCCAAAAGGGGGAAGATAACATGAGGTGCACTACCTGAGGGGGAAATCACACTGAAATTCAAATCTAATGCCTATCTAAGGGGGAACTGTAGTGAGTTCGTAGGAGTGTCTGTCTAACAGAAACTGACTGAGAAAATCTATCTGCTGTATCAGTGATCAATCTGTCTGATAGATTAATGATGATTCGAATTACCTGTGATGGATTTCTGTTTTATTTGAAGTAGTGTTTGTCATCATCAAAAAGGGGGAATTTGTTGGAACCCATGGGTTTTGATGATTACAAACACTTAGTTAACATTCTATCTAAGTGTGCAGGAATCCATCAGAAAGATCAAAGAAATATTGAAGATCGAATTACCATTAAATGGTTTAATTAACAGCCTTCTACACTTCAGTATGGCAAGTTCTAAATAAATGAAGAAGAAGACAAAAGGAAGGATCTGGAAGAAACCCTGTCTTAAAAGAATACAAACACTGTTGGGTTTGGCAAGTTCAGATGGGCCAGGGCATTGGGCCCATGACAAGACACGGACAACCCTATTTAATGTCCTCGGGTTTGACAAGTGTAATGTGTGGATTGCTGAGGAGAAAAGCAGCCGTCTTCCAGAGAGAGAAAGCCACTGCTTTGAAGAACAAGCTTGTTGAAGCTGCATTCACACACACGGAGGTTTGAAATAGAAAAGATTACTTTGTCGGATTGAGTAGAGATCATCAAATAGAGTCTAAGCTACAGACCTAGTTTGTAAATCCTACAAGAACATCTGAATATAAAGTAATCTGTTTCTAAAACCCTTTCAGTGGATCCTGAAAGGTAGTGGTTTTTACCTTATCATAGTTTTGATAAGGTTTCCACTATATATCCGTGTGTAGTATTTCAGTTATTATTTTCCTGCAAAACTGACTTCCGCTGCTATCTGAATATTAGACGGTAAACCAAGTCTGAAACTTCCGTTTAATAGTTTTGCTAACGCTAATCGATCCAACAGTGTTCATATATCGTTTTGATGGGGAGTCTGGGAATGATTAGCGAAATCAATCATCCCAATTTACTGCCAGATATGCATGACTGATATGAAGAAGTTGCTTCAATCTCATTATGTATTTTAGTTGATTATCTTTCAGGCTGGATCTAGAACTCTTGATATCGATCTCACAACACTGTCAAGTACTCACCATGCGGAGCTGAATCCTAGCAATGCTCCTTTTTGTTCAATCCTTATGTAAATACAGTGGTGTTTTGATCTTGAAAGTTTCATTTTGAGATATGAATGAGGATTGGTGCATGTTTTAAATTGTGAAGTTTTTTTATCTGTTCACAACCCATCTATGTTTTCAGTTCTGGTTCTTAATGAGGTTGATAAACTTTCTAGAGAGGCGAATCATTCACTTAAAATTCGTAGCATTTGTAATGCGCAACATTTGTAATATGCAATCTAAATTGCGTAGCATTTTAATTAAAATTTGTAATCTGTCATTTAAAATTCATAGCTTGTCATTACCCTTTTTTATAATGCGTAGTCTTGTTCACATAATTCGTAGTCCAGTTGACATAATGCGTAGTCTTGTCATTTATCCATTTTTGTAATTTCTGATAGGCATACATTTATAATGCGTAGCTTTATGTTTAAAATTTGTAGCAGTCATAGTGATCAAAATTCGTAATAGTTACAAACAAATGATGTTCAACAAAAGCTACAAAATTTGATTTAATAACTACGAATTTTATCATGAATCCAGATGCAATGTTGGCTAGCAAAAACTACGAATTTTGATTTCGTAACTACGAATGATGGTCATTACGGTCAGTACAATTACGAATTTTTATTTAATAACTACGAATTTTATCATAAAATATACATTCTATATTGCGTAGCAATTTAATTAAAATTCGTAACTCGTCATTAAACATTTGTAGCCCGTCATTTACCCTTTTTTTATAATGCGTAGTTTGTTAGTTAACATTCGTAGTCTGGTTCATATTATGCGTAGTCTTGTTCACATAATTCGTAGTTCAGTTAATATAATTCGTAGTCTTTTACATAGTTTATATGAATTATGAGACAACACTGTATGAAGTAATACTACAGAGAAATGACAACTTTTACATTGAAATGAAAATACCAAGTACATAATATTTGTAGGATAACCATTACAAAATAAAACTTCCTTATTTTAATCACCATTCAAAACTGCATTTTCTTCCTCGGAACAAAAGCTTCCCGACTCAAATTTAGGAACTGAACCAAAGATTCACTAAAGCCAAACTTCTTTTGACAAAAGTTATGTGCATAACTAAATTTCACTTGATAATTTACAAACATCATGATACATATTCTTACATGACACCCTTTATTCACGAAATTATAAATGATTAAATTAACACTCTGCGGGTTCGAATTCACTCTCCTATTCCAACAAGTTTAAGCACTGATATCAAACACGGACATCATAAGCAAGGGCAGCAGCAGAGCACAGCTAATACCAGAAATCCAAAGGAGACTGCGGCAAGAACCCCTTATTTTTTCAAAATGATATATAAGCAAGGGCAGCATTTTGGAATTACACTGGAAACTTCGTACCCTTCAAGGGAGTGGTTACCTGCCACTCAGAAGTAACACCATCCAGTGCAGTTTTGAGAAGTAAAAATCCAATATAAGCCTCAAAACCCTGATAAAATTTGAGAAGCACGAAATCAGATGTAATCAGTACTCTACAGTCGTGTCTTGCGGGAAGCAGAAATCACACTTTGTGCCATTACCATTTACATAATGCTAATTCTCAAACAGGGTTTCATGACGAGAATGACTCAGTCACATGAACGAGAAGAGAATCGCCTGATGTGGAATCATATTCAGGTGCATAAAGCAAATTATAGAATCTGAATTTTAAACTACCTGCAACACAAAGAGCATGCGACATAATAGCCATAGCACTACACCATTTTGACACAAATGCAACGAGGAATGACACGCTGTCGCATATACTACGTAGCATAAGCCATCTCGCAACGACGACACATTTGTTACTTATGTAACGTGTTGCATAAGAATCAAAATGCAACACAGACAAATCCAGCGTACCATTTTGCGTTACGTAATGTACTAAATGCAACACATACGTTAGTAGCAGACCGAGCTTTGTTACGAAAAATCTGTTATGCAACAGAAGCAATAGCAACATGTATGTAGTCGTCGTATAAGTGTAATCATACAACATGGTCTAAAGTAACCAGTGACATACGTTGCGTACTGTTACTTATATAACTAAGTAAAAAGCAACGAGTACATGAACAACAGTAATAAGTTCATTTATGCAACACAATCTATAATAACGATTGTCCCTTGTTGCATAAGAAAACCTAATGTTACAATTTTAATGCAACATGATTGTATTAGTTCCGTAAGATGAATAATGTAACATCTATATTTCGGAGAAGTCTGTATGTGTTGCCTAAGTAAATGCATTTATTACCTCGTACGATTGAAATACAAATCATCTATTTATAATTAATTGTTGGCTCATTGTTTCTTCAAATGTCGAAGGTTTAATACGGATCCAACCGGGAGAGGAAATATTAAAATTTGAAATTCTATCCCCTGTTCAAGCAAGTATTCTAGGTCGTGTTTCGACAGACCTTGAACTCTCTTCACAACAGTTCAACGAACAGATTAAACAGAACAATAAAACAGGAGCACGCACAGGTTGATAACCCAGTTCGGCCAGGCCTACTCTGGGGGGTTTCCCACACCCGGAAACGGGACAGCAAAACTTTATTACGAGTATAGGGTTTCCACAGGGACTTACACTTACACCATGTAATAGCCACACCTCAATACTCCGTCTCTCAGATTTGCAACCAAGGTTCGTCGCAACTCCCCTTGATCCCCTTCGTCCAGACCCTCTGTCCGAACGTACTCGATCTTCTCCTGAAGCTCGGTCGCTTTCTCTTGAAAGCAGGTTGTTCTGTTTGTGCACTGAACGTGATTGACTCTGGTCAGTCTGAATGGCACGTATCAGACTGAACGCACACCGATGTATTTCCAGTGGGGAAAGTACAAACGGTCGTCGCTTTCTTCTTCTCCAATCGGTAGGATTTCTCGTGTATATTTGATCTTGAAAGCGATGCAGAATGAGGGCGCCTCAGCAATGTATTTATATGCTTCGGACGAAACCCTAAACTGCACAAGATAATCCCATCAAATATTCAGGAGATACTCCTAGATATTTGATGTATATCTTATCCAATCGGATGGAAGAATATACGAAGCCGTCTTCTTTCCCAAGCAAGACACGCCGTCTTCAATGAGCATATTCATTTGAATATCTTGCTCGAATACGTCGCACGAAATCTTCGTTGCCAATATCTTCCGGAAAAATATCCTTGCGTCTGCTCCACGCTGTACATGAGTGCTAGGATATGTTCGAACTCCCCCTGAACACCTGCTCGAACTGTCTAACCGCGTTTTGCCAAACACATGCCACTCAAGGGAACATCAATCTCCCCCTTGGCATTTTGGCAAAACCACATCTACTAGATAACTAGATCTATCTAACTATCTAGACAGTAGACAACCTTGAGGGAACAAAAAAATGTCACCACCTCAAAATACTCCCCCTTTTTGCCACAAACTGGCAAGGGGTCTGATCTAGTTCGAACAGCAAATCAAACTGTGCCAGAACAAGCACAAAATAGCTAAAGTTCTAAAACGAAAACTGAGTTCAGAGAGTTTGAAGACAGTGGACCTTTAATCAGAAGCTTCTTCAATGGAGACTTCTTCAGAGGCAGTAGCTTCTGATTCATCATCACTGGGGTAGCTGAGTGCGCGAGCAAGTCTGTTGATCCGGCGGCGCTGTTCCTTGTCCGCAGCAATGATGGCCTGTAAGTCCTTCAGAAGTTTGCTCCTCTCATCCATGCCCATTCGAGCTCCCCCTCGACTGGATTCCCCAATATCTTTTCCTTTCTCCTTGAGATCGTTCACGTGACGCCCTTTAAACAACTTGTGATCAACAATGAACTTGCTGGGTGCCTTTGTGAGTTGGTCAGACGAGGCCTTCAAATCAGGAGCTTGATGGATGATCAGCTCGTATATCAGAGACGGGAAGCAAATCTGGTGCAGAGATCTCGTCGAAGTGGCATGTTCAGCAATCTGTTTGAACATCACTCTGCCCAGGTTGAACTTCAGCTTATTCCCTATCTGATAGAGCAGTTGAGCCATGTCCTTGTTGACCGTGGAGCGATGAGTAGACGGCCTCCAGTTGAAAACAGCAATGAAAAACAGCATCGAATAGAACGTAGAAAGATCCGCTGTATGCACAACTGAGTCAGGCCTCCACCGAACAGAGCCTGCAGTGATGGTGCTTACTACCTTTTCAAAATCTGCCTCCACTTCATCAATAGTTGGGTCATCCATGGCAAAGAATACATTGATCAGCTCAGGATCAATCTTGATCCTTCTCCCTCTGACGAAGAAGACCCCATACTCAGATTCTCCAACAACCCCGAAGAGAGGGGGTAAGTTCGCCATGGCCTCACGTACCAACTGCTCATTGAAGGGTTTGCACCTGTCCAATGTCCAAAACAGATCAGACTCCTTCAGAACCGTAATCACCTCCTTCCCTTTGTAACTGGACTCTACGAGGACTCTCTCAGGTATGATCTTTCTTTTCAGCACACAGTTCCATTTCAACGCAGCGTCTTTATTAACGAACCACACTCCTTTCTTGACCTTACCCACTGGGACAGTATCAGCTGCAGCAGATGGGACTTCACATCTTCCAGCATCCATTGAAACAGGGACAGGAGCTTCACGTTTTCTTTTCTTAGATGAATCAGCTCCCCCTGCCTGGTTGTCCTCCTTCGCAATCTCTTGGACTGTTTCCTTAGCAGATTTTTCAAAAACCACCTTCTTCTTTCCCTTGCCCTTCATTGGCCTTTTGAGAGAGATAAGAGGAGCAATATCTTGGTCAACATCTGTCAGCTTACCCTCCTTTGAGACTGGCTTCGCAGTATCCTTACGAACTGATGCACCAACATCCTCCATATGGTCACGAAGAAGATCATCTTGAGTAACAGCTGGGACAAGCACAGACTCCACAGCAATAACTGGAACTGAAGTACCACCTGACTCCACTCCTGTCTGAGCACCAAGGTCCTCTTTTTGCTGATTTTCAGCAAAATTATCAATATCTTTGAACACATCGTCCAGGTCTTCATCTCCTTCCGCAGCCTCATGTTCTTCATCAACCACACCAACGCCGTTTAGAGATAAATCAGGCTTCATACTCACAGACTCAGTAACTTCTCCTTCTGAGACTCCAATCTTCTCAGCCGAGCCAACACCAGGAGCATCCTCCATTACCAACTTCCTCATACTCTTCTCACCCTCATAAGAAGTATCAGAGACCCTCCCTCTGATAGAGCTGATCTTTGCCAGGCATTGTCTGGGAGAGGCAGCTCGGCGAGATACCTTCTTTCTTTGAAATCCTCCTGGACGAACATACCCGGAAGCATGAATTTTCGCCTTCCACACATCTGAAATACCAGAGCCTCTTGTCACTGACAGCCTGGGTTCCGTTTCTTTACCATACTTAGAGACATCATCACCCTTTATACCCGCATCACAAGTCACAACCTTGCCCTCGTCAACACAAGTCTCAGCCCTCCTGGCTACATCACTACCAGCCCTACTGGCTTCAGCACCCAAACTCCCAATTTTCTCAACTCCCACAATTAATTCATTAATAATCACAGGATTTTCAACCACTGAGATATTCGCAGAAACAGATGGGAGAACGGGATTTACCTCCGATTGCGGACACGCTTGTGAAGTAGAAACCACTGAGACTGTCTGAGGAATTTCAGCGGAGACCACTTTGGCAGACTGTTCTAGAAAAGGTGACGCCTTTTTCACCTTCGCAGCTTTGGATTTTGGAATCTTCGATTTCGCCGTCACCGCCTTTGAGGTCTGCATGCTTTCCTTCCTTCTCTCCGCGGAATTAACACTGGATTTTGCTGACTTCCTTGTGTTCACCATCGCCGTTTGCGGAGCAATCGAGTGAGAGAAATCCGATCTAGGGTTTCGGGGACGAGTGAGAGAGGACACGCTCAACAGTCGAGTTTTTGAAAATAAAATATCCTCCTGCCTTTTCGACTTCCTAATATACGCAAGCCGCTTTCCAAAAATGGCGTACCACAAATCTTCTGGAATAAAGAGGTTGACATTAAGTATCTGTTCCAGCTCCCTTTCTTAGGTGGTCAGTCCAACTGTTGTAGCTGGGGATTTGCCTTTGACTGACCACTGCCAGGAACACTTAGTTCATGAAACCATGCACACCCAAGGAGGATCTGGGTGTTCCAAACTTTGGAATCTCATTCAAATTCTCATCAAGTGGAATGGCATTCATTCGTGGAAGCAGTTCGAACTCCGTCTTTAACTGTGTTATCTTCTGGTCGAACTCTCTCTGTAACTGTGACACCCTTTGATCCAGCAGTCTCCTGGTGCTCTTGCCAACATGGATTTGTGCGATTCTCCTATCTGACCTTGTGTGCAGGGTCTTATTCACTCCCCCTTGCATAACTCGATGTTTGGCTTGAACATAGTCTAGAGTAGACCGTGGCTTGTCAAGACTTTCGACACCTGTTCTGATGGTGTAACAGTTATTTGCCATCCTTGTGCCTTTCATCACAGAATCACCATTCTCGTTTAGAACCAAGCATGAGTCACGAGAGAAAGACACATAGTGTCCATTGTCGCACAGTTGGCTGATGCTAATAAGATTCATTGTCAGACCTTCAACCAGGAGGGTGTCCTCGAGTGCAGGGAGATCCGTAACCTTCAATGTCCCACAGCCGATCACCTGACTCTTCCTACCATCCGCGAAGGTGACAAACCGCAACTGCTCAACAGGTCTAATATGCGAGAGATATTCAGAGTTACCTGTCATGTGGGCAGAGCATCCGCTGTCGAAGTACCAACTATTTTGCACTGTATCTCTTGAGGGGCAACAGGCCACCATGCATACTGTCTGTTGTTCCTTTGGTACCCATACCTGTTTCTGTCGAGGTTTGATCTGTTGCTTATGCCCTCGACGTTCAGCAAGAAACAGCCGACACTTGGATCTGATGTGACCATCCTGAAAGCAGTACCAACATGTGCGCAAATCTTTCTTTTGATTGGAGGTTGAACTGGAGTGGGCTTTGTCAGTCCCGCCTTTGGTTTTTTCTTGGGACAGGTCCACTTTCTGTCTAGGGTGCTTTCTCACCTTCTGTTCAGGTATCTGTTCCGACACTGGTTTTGTTTTAACAAACATTGTACCTTTTGAACTGCCTTCTCCTGTGAACCCCAATCCTCTATGTCCAGACTCCATTCTCTGAGATCCGAGAATATCATTTAAGTCTTTAGTCCCAGAGTTGAGCATTCTTACCGACTGTGTGAGGTGACTTAGTTCCTCCTTCGTGGTTGAGTGCTCCAATCGTTCAGATTCTAGCTGAAGTTCCAGCTGTTCTACCCTTCTTATCTGGAACACCTCTTTGCGCTTCAGATCTGTGATGGTTTTTCTTAGACCCACCATGCCTACAGGATGAGTGTCACGGTCATTCTCCATTTCAACTTTCAGAGAGGAGACAGTACCTAAGAGTTCTGTTTTCTGAGCAAGGAGACACAGCCTTTCCTGTTTCATCTCAGCTAGTCGAGTATTCAGTGAGTCTACCGTGCCTTCGAGTTCAACCTTCTGAGTGAGTAATATCTCAACCTCCTGCCAGACCTTGTCCTTATCCAAAGAGACGCTTGCAACTGTGTCATTCAGTTTTTTGTTAATCCTGATCAGAAGCAGCCACTTCTCATACAGATCCTTATATGTCTCACCCAGAGCCTCCTGCGTGAGTTCTTCACCATCACTGTCTGAGACATCTTCAGCCGGGAGTTCCAACAGAGGTAGAACAGGTTTACTGGTGCTGCCGTACTCATCCAGAGTTGAAGTAAAGGCCACAAAGTTGGTGGTTGCACCTCCTTTATCTTCGTCTGACTCACTGTCGCTGAAGCTCGCGACCATTGCCTTCTTTTTCATGAGAGTATTCGCACATTGTGAAGCGATGTGACCGTAACCTCTGGATTCATGACACTGAATTTCTTCCTTTCTTTTGTCAGAGGAGTCTTGCCTTGAGTCACTGGACCTAGATCTGTCGGACTTCCAGTTTCGGAAACCAGTTGATGACGATTGACCTTGTTCTGGACCACGTCTATTTATCTTGCGCACCATTCTGCCGAAGTTTTGAGCCATCATGGCCAGTTGCTCAGTGGTGCAACCATCCTCCACTTTGTCTTCAGACAGTTCTGCTTTCAGGGCGATTCCCTTCATATCTCCGGTTTGGAATTTATGGTTAATCTCGTAAGTTCTGAGAGACCCCATCAGCTCGTCCAGTTTTAGTTTGGAGATGTCGTGCATTTCCTCAATAGCTGTGACTTTCATAGCAAATCTCGGAGGAAGTGATCTCAAGACTTTACTGGCCATCCTCTCTTCTTCAATCGGCTTTCCTAGAGCAGCAGCCTCGTTGGACAGTTCCAGAACTCTGGTGTTGTACTCAGAGATAGTTTCACTCTCGTTCATCTTCATCTCTTCAAACTTAGTAGTGACAATCTGCATTCTCGAGTTGCGAACTTTGTCCGTGCCTTCATATGCCGTTTGGAGAATATCCCAAGCATCCTTCGCCACTTCACAGTTAATGATCAACTTCATGACGTTCTCATCTACTGCCGAGAAGATTGCGTTCATCGCCTTTGAGTTTCCCATGGATGCCGTGTTCTCTTCTTCACTCCACAAGGTCTCCGGTTTCAGTATTGGTTCTCCAGTAAGATCGTTCATCATAGGTTCAGTCCAACCTCTCTGAACAGTCATCCATGCCTTCGCGTCAAGGGATTTCAGAAAGGATCGCATCATAGGTTTCCAGCTGGCATAGTTTGATCCTTCAAGTAACGGAGGTCTGGTGATGCTTTGTCCTTCTTTCAGAGGCATCTTGAACAGTTCAGGATCCCACTCAGTGTGTCGAGTGTTCGCTCTGATACCAATTGAAATTCTATCCCCTGTTCAAGCAAGTATTCTAGGTCGTGTTTCGACAGACCTTGAACTTTCTTCACAACAGTTCAACGAACAGATTAAACAGAACAATAAAACAGGAGCACGCACAGATTGATAACCCAGTTCGGCCAGGCCTACTCTGGGGGGTTTCCCACACCCGGAAATGGGACAGCAAAACTTTATTACGAGTATAGGGTTTCCACAGGGACTTACACTTACACCATGTAATAGCCACACCTCAATACTCCGTCTCTCAGATTTGCAACCAAGGTTCGTCGCAACTCCCCTTGATCCCCTTCGTCCAGACCCTCTGTCCGAACGTACTCGATCTTCTCCTGAAGCTCGGTCGCTTTCTCTTGAAAGCAGGTTGTTCTGTTTGTGCACTGAACGTGATTGACTCTGGTCAGTCTGAATGGCACGTATCAGACTGAACGCACACCGATGTATTTCCAGTGGGGAAAGTACAAACGGTCGTCGCTTTCTTCTTCTCCAATCGGTAGGATTTCTCGTGTATATTTGATCTTGAAAGCGATGCAGAATGAGGGCGCCTCAGCAATGTATTTATATGCTTCGGACGAAACCCTAAACTGCACAAGATAATCCCATCAAATATTCAGGAGATACTCCTAGATATTTGATGTATATCTTATCCAATCGGATGGAAGAATATACGAAGCCGTCTTCTTTCCCAAGCAAGACACGCCGTCTTCAATGAGCATATTCATTTGAATATCTTGCTCGAATACGTCGCACGAAATCTTCGTTGCCAATATCTTCCGGAAAAATATCCTTGCGTCTGCTCCACGCTGTACATGAGTGCTAGGATATGTTCGAACTCCCCCTGAACACCTGCTCGAACTGTCTAACCGCGTTTTGCCAAACACATGCCACTCAAGGGAACATCAAAATTGATCGTGGACTAATCTCAGTAGACACATCTACTACTTGGTATGAAGATTCACCCTTTTGTCTCGCCTTCACTGCAAAGCAAGTATTCTACATAGATGATCATGGTGGAAAACTTCAGGAAAATACCTATTGATATTATACATGTTGACTTGGGATTCGTTGCACAAATGCATCCTGGTGGAAATGAAGATGAAAATGAAGATGAAGATGAAAATGAAGATGAAGGTGAAGATGAAGATGAAAATGAAGATGAAGGTGAAGATGAAGGTGAATATGAAGATGAAAGTGAATATGAAGGTGAAGGTGAATGAATATGAAGGTGAAGGTGAATATGAATATGAATATGAAGGTGAATATGAAAATAAAGATGATGGTGAGAATTAAATCAAGTCTTCATTAGTGATTTATACAAAAGATGATTAATTTCAATATCAAGTGTGTTGTGTGTTCAATTTCAATATCAAGTGTTGTGTGTTCAATTTCAATTTCAATATCAAGTGTGTTGTGTGTTCAATTTCAATACTAAGTTCACTTGTGCAACAGCTCACGTTAATGATTGTTGCATAAGACAAATATGAATGGCGGGGTGAAATTGAAAATGGAGGGACTATTGAAAATTTTGAGGGGGAAAGGAAATATATGACTACAAAATTTCATATTTCAATCCCGCCAGATCCAATGCAACAGTCATACATGCAACAACGAAATGTTGTTGCGTTACTATGGACGAAACTTAATTTTCATTTCCCGCCTAAAATTTTCAATTCCCTCTTACCAACCCTCTGTTGCATATGACATAATGCAACTTGGTATTACAACCCTCTGTTGCATTAGGTTCGAACCATAAACCCTCCGTTGCGTAAGTGGTTTATTCTTAATTAACCTTCCTTTAACACACTCAAAACCCTTAACAAAACATTACAAATGCAACAAAAGACAATTGTTTAAAGTTATGATAATTGATTGCAAGCGTGGATTAAACATCACAAATGCAATGAAATTAAAGACAAATGTTCAAGGTTATGATCTTGATTGCGAGTGATACACAAGCATGGATTATACCCTACAAATCATCTTATGTATTCAAATCAATGACAAGAATATATCACATGTTCATAGAATACATTCATCTTAACATATTCATATCAATGACAAGATTATATTACATGTACATAAGAGTTATGTTATGCACTAATGAAATCATCTAATACATTCATCACGAATCCCTATCAAACACAATTGCTCATCATGTGTTCATAAATATACACAAGGGTTATGTTGTGAGATAGTAGTTAGATCACAAATACATAAGCTTGTAAACTTGGTTAAGCATGATACAAGCATATTCCCCTTAAAATCATCTAACACACATTCAAATCAAATCATAAATCATCACAAGCACTATCAATCACAATATTATATCATGTTTTCAATAGAATGTACATAATACCATCACAAATCCCTATCAAACACAATTGCTCATCATGTGTTCATAAATGTACACAAGGGTTATGTTATGAGATAGTAGTTAGATCACAAATACATAAGCTTGTAAACTTGGTTAAGCATAATACAAGCATATTCCCCTTAAAATCATCTAACACACATTCAAATCAAATCATAAATCATCACAAGCACTATCAATCACAATATTATACCATGTTTTCAATAGAATGTACATAAGGATTATGTTATGCACTAATGGTTAAATATCAAATACATACATAATGTTGTATTTTAACTTATTTACTATACAAATCCACTTATGACTAAAGAAATCCTCTAATATACTCATCATATCATCTCATGAGGGTTATGTTATGAGATAATAGTTAGATCACAACTACATAATTGTTTAATGTTATATATGTTAATGTTATTTTAGTATTATAGTTAATTTGATGTAAATTAATGTTATGTTGGTATAACATAAACTATAGATGTTTTTATAAAAAAATAGATTTATAACTTTTGTTTTGTTTTTTAAATAGATTTATAACTTAAGAGTGATTTCGGTGATTAAGTAAGATTTAATGATAATAAAAATCTGAAATTTGTATAAAGTTATAATTTAATTTCAATTTAGTAAATGTAATTTGAGATTCCCGCCTACACATCCCAAATATTCATTTTCCCTCTTTCCCAAACCAAGAAACCCTAAAAAAATTCTGTAACCCAATAGAGGTTATACACTCAACAAATTGCCGCCTCTCCATCCTAGAGGACGAGTCCGATGCTCTCCGCGCCAAGCTTGCCGACCAGGACGCCCTTTTCTCCCACCTCTAGTCGCAGATCGACTCGCTCGACTCCAATGATTGTGATTCCTTTTTTTTTTGAATCGTTTCGACTCGCGAGAGTTACGACTCAGATTCTAGATCGATTGGCTTTGGGATTTGGCTGAGAATCGATTTCTAGGGTTTCGGATCACATTTTGCTGTTTAACCGTTGTGAAACATGAATAAGCTGGGATTGTACGGACTGAGAGGCTTGGATCAGTTCAAATCGGCTTCAAGTTCTGGATCTGCTTCAGTGAAGACTTTCTCGATGCCCACACGTCCGTCCTCGGATTCGCTCTCGTCAGGGAGTTTCGCGAACTTGAAGCTCACTGCAGGTTCGTCGTTTCGTAATTTATTTCGGAAGCTTTGTTTTATTTTGTTGATATGGAAATTTCGGGAGGTATTGATGTACTTTGAATTCAACATTTGCAGAGAAATTGGTTAAAGAGCAGGCTACTGTCAAAACTGACTTGGAGATTGCTGTATGCTACTTCCTCCATTATCATATTTTCGTTTTCAGAGTTATTACCGACAAGCTCGCTCAGGCTCAGCTCGAAAAGGTCTATGTCACTTTTACTTCTTGCTTATCCTCCATTTTCAATCAGTTGTTGCTTCTGACTGTGACTGTGTGTTTAGGAGAGCCTGGTGAAGGAGAATGCTTCGTTGTCCAACACTGTGAAAAAGCTCAATCGAGATGTGGCCAAGGTGAATTGTTTATCTGTTAGTCTACTGATTTAATTGTATTTCTTTTTTCTTTCAATTTTGTCTGTTTATGTAGAATTGTGCGGATTGCTGTTTTTCTGCCGATTCAGAAGTGATGGACTATTTCAAAGATTTGTTTTTATGTTGTTGTGGGAATTTGCAGTTGGAGGTGTTCTGGAAGACGCTGATGCATTCCCTGCAAGAGGATGATGAGGCTTCTGTGAGTTCCTTAGAAGATATTATGGACTTCATTTTATGCACTTGCTTCATTTTGATTGGTCTGACTTTTTCCTAGGTACCATTAGGAATGGAGAATTGAAATACAGACTGTGGTGTCACTAAGTCTTCTACTGCATAATGAGGTTGAAAAGAAACGTGGATGTATGTTGAAGTTATGTCACTAACAAACGCCTCAGCCGCCTCCTGTAGCGCAGCAACCGCCCTGCTCTGGAACCTTAGATCGGTCTTGAAGTCCTGCACCATTTTTTCTTTGCTGCCGTTTGTAGGCAAAGATGAGGCTGAAGTTAGCTGAGCTGCTGGGTGGGGAATTGAAGTGGATGTGGTAATGTAGGCACTTCTGCCAATGCTCCCAGCGAGGGTGCCAGTTGCTTCTATCCCAACTTCTTTAATTTAGGATAGACTCTACCTTATGTTTAGGACTTGTTATTCTGGTGCATGGATCCAAACTATAAAGTTGTTATTTTGATGTTTGGATCCAATCTATGTAATTAAGCAAATCAGATTGCTTACTCTTTTTGGTCTGCTTTGGATTCAAACTTTAATCCAAAGAAACAGGATTCTGTCTTGTTGCATAAGATAGTAATATTTGTTGCATAATTGTTTATAGGGGCTGTTGCATTTGTATGTGGCATATGTTTACGTTGCTCGTTGCATAAGAAAAATATATTTACAAACCCCGTTGCATAAGTACTAAATACCTCGTTGCATATGTTTTAATAATACTTGGTTTTCTAACCATCCGTTGCATAAGACGGCTGTTGAATTATGAGACAACACTGTATGAAGTAATACTACAAAGAAATGACAACTTTTACATTGAAATGAAAATACCAAGTACATAATATTTGTAGGATAACCATTACAAAATAAAACTTCCTTATTTTAATCACCATTCAAAACTGCATTTTCTTCCTCGGAACAAAAGCTTCCCGACTCAAATTTAGGAACTGAACCAAAGATTCACTAAAGCCAAACTTCTTTTGACAAAAGTTATGTGCATAACTAAATTTCACTTGATAATTTACAAACATCATGATACATATTCTTACATGACACCCTTTATTCACGAAATTATAAATGATTAAATTAACACTGCGGGTTCGAATTCACTCTCCTATTCCAACAAGTTTAAGCACTGATATCAAACACGGACATCATAAGCAAGGGCAGCAGCAGAGCACAGCTAATACCAGAAATCCAAAGGAGACTGCGGCAAGAACCCCTTATTTTTTCAAAATGATATATAAGCAAGGGCAGCATTTTGGAATTACACTGGAAACTTCGTACCCTTCAAGGGAGTGGTTACCTGCCACTCAGAAGTAACACCATCCAGTGCAGTTTTGAGAAGTAAAAATCCAATATAAGCCTCAAAACCCTGATAAAATTTGAGAAGCACGAAATCAGATGTAATCAGTACTCTACAGTCGTGTCTTGCGGGAAGCAGAAATCACACTTTGTGCCATTACCATTTACATAATGCTAATTCTCAAACAGGGTTTCATGACGAGAATGACTCAGTCACATGAACGAGAAGAGAATCGCCTGATGTGGAATCATATTCAGGTGCATAAAGCAAATTATAGAATCTGAATTTTAAACTACCTGCAACACAAAGAGCATGCGACATAATAGCCATAGCTGGCCATCTACACCGGCCGTTTCTCCCCAAACAACATCTATTCTTTTAGCCTGAACATAAACGGAAAAATTAATCATCAGAAAGATCTTAATAAAGTTATATCGGTTTTCTTACACTATGTATTTTGATTCCTTTACTACGAGTATTACGCTATGTATTTTGTTTCATCTACTATGAATATTATGTTACACATTTTGTAAGAAGCTACGAATGATGCGTAAGAAGCTACGAAAGAAGCGTGAATAGCTACAAATGATGCGTAAGAAGCTACGAAGAACACATAACATACATGAAGTGAAACCTAAAAATGAGTATACGCATCTTGATACATTATGATACGCATCTTACTGAATGATGTTACGTATTTTAGCACTATCAATACTAAACTACGCACCTTGCTGAATGATGTTACGCATCTTGCTGAATGATGTTACGTATTTTGTCTCAAATCGTAATGTACTCTTTCGACACAT
This sequence comes from Rhodiola chrysanthemifolia, assembly GCA_033675395.1. Taxonomy (NCBI): domain Eukaryota; kingdom Viridiplantae; phylum Streptophyta; class Magnoliopsida; order Saxifragales; family Crassulaceae; genus Rhodiola; species Rhodiola chrysanthemifolia. Next base: position 41,326,792 of record CM066204.1, read on the forward strand.
TGTGGATCAATTTATCAAACCCTAATAAGATGCGACTGTAAAAAACGCAGATAGGAACGTACCGTATACTTGAGTCGATTTGTCTGGCGGAGGGTTCGATTGATTTTCCATGGCTGTCGTCGATTCGAACTCAAGTCGCTAGGTCGATTAGGTCTGGAGGATTCGGTTTCGAATTGTTCACAATCAACATGATTGGGAGTTTTAGAGATTTTGATAATGACTAAATTACCCCTTAAGCGTCGATTAGGTTGATTTTCAATAATATTTTGTGTGTAATCTTGACCCTTGATTAAGAAAGATCAATGGACTGTATTAATGCTTATTTCTTATCATACTACCACTTCTCACCAAATCTTAACCCTTTATCAGAATGCTATAAACTTATAAGCTTGATTTTTGTTTTGTTTTGATAATTACTTAAAAGCTTGATTAAATGCAGTCTTCATTGGAAAGAAACCGTGTGGGCGATTTCTGCCCTTGTCTTTTTTCTTTTCTTTTTTCAGACTCCTCTAATTTCTTCCATCTTTTCCAGAGCTGACCCACCTTATGTCCTCTCTTATACTTTACAACTTGATTTTGTTTGAAACTTTGTCTCCCCCAAGTCAATTAATAGCACAGCAGGGTCAAAATTGTAGTTTAGATTGAGGGTAGATGCTATTTATTTGCAGGTCAGCTTTCTGGTTTTGTTATCTTCACCTCAAATCCTGGTGGTAGTATAAGGATTTGAAAATTAGCTGAAGAATCAGACGCCTGAGTCCTCAATAAGGTATGTATGTAAGATCATCATCTCTTATATTTCATCTTTTCTTCTCTGTTTTCTTATCTGTTAAAATAAATAAAAATTGATCTTCCTGCTATTGCTTATTAAACTACCTGTAGTTCAGTTGGCTCAACAATATTAGTTTGCATCTGATAATTACTTGATCTACATGAGCATGTTTTACTATGAAAAAATTGTTGCTCATGTGTATTTACATCCTAAATCTCACCATTAGATTATGTTACATGTTTTGAATATGGAGGTGACATATGTCCCACCACTTTTTTCCCTCTGTTCTGCATTTTCGAGTTTACATTTTGCCTCGATGTATTTGCAGCTTTCTGAAACCGCACTTAGGCAAAAATTGGTGCACTTTCAAAAGTGCATAGCGAAGACGAAAATGCATAACACAGGATTCTCAACGCTCTTGAAAAAAAAAGATTCTCGTTTGAACTACTAGGCTTCCATCCGCAACTTGTTCACAAACAAAATGATAGTCAATCTTGATGTGCTTGGACCGTTGATGGAAAACCGGATTAGCAGATAGAAAAGTGGCACTTAAATTGTTGCAAAGTAAGATGGGTGGAGAAGCAACTAAGATAGCCATTTCATGTAAAAGCTGTTGAAGCCAAATGAGTTCAGTTGAAGCAAAAGCTATTGCTCGATACTCCAATTAAGTACTAGAGCGAGCAACTACTCTGTTTTCGAGAGGACCAACTGATAAGATTGCCACCAAAGTAATTGGCGAACCCATGTTGAGAACGACAGTCATCAAGGTCAGATGCCCAACCCGCATCAGAGAATGCTACAAGGCACAAATCGGTAACTTTATGAAGTCCGAGACCACTCGACATTGTGCCTTTGAGGTAGCGTAATATGCCTTTAACTGCAGCCAATGAGTCTCTGTAGGATTATGCATATACTGGCATACTCTGTAGACAGCGTACGAGATCTCAGGTCTTCTGATAGTAACATACCAGAGAACGCCTATAACACTGTGATAAAGGGTTGGATCAGGCCAAAGGTCACCAGATTGATATAAACGAGATCCGAGCTCGGCGGGAGACGATATAGGCTTGGCGCCAGTCATAGCGCTATACTCAAGAATGTCACATATATAAATTTTGTTGCGATAAATGAAGAGCGGATGAAGAGCGAAAGACTTCAATGCCAAGAAAAAATGTAGAGCGCCCAATCTTTTAGCGAGAATTCTGCAATAAGGAGCAGCTTCACGAATCATCGATAAATGAAGAATGAGAGCCATTGATGATCAAATCATCGACATGTTTCAACACGTAGACTCTGTGAAATCTATGTTTCTTGATGAATAAAGATGGGTCAGAAACACAAGCAGTAAATCCATGATGTAGTAAAGAAGACCGCAGCTTGTGGAACCAAAGACAGGAGCCTGTTTTAAGCTATATAATGCTTTACGAAGCCCACATACATGATCAGGAAGATCTTATACGATAAACCCTGGGGGTTGATTCATATAAATAGTTTCTGTAAGATCTTCATTCAAAAAAGATTGTCGACATTCACATGTCTGAGAGACCAACCATTAGTAATCGCCTAACTCAGAACAAGATGAATAGTAGTAGTCTTTACAAACAGGACTAACGTATCAAAATAGTCAACACCGGCTTCCTGATTAAAGCCCTTAGCGACCAAACGAGCCTTGTAACGCTCAAACGAGCCTTGTGAGTCGGACCCGTCCCAATCCGGTAAATTCGTGACAAACTTGAACCCGGCCCAGTGTTAGGTAGGAAGGGTTAGGGTTAACTTCGAGTTACCCTATCCCATAACTGTTTATACAAAAGTATAATTTACTATTTAATTCTTATAAGTTAGTCTTTATGGATCTCGAACTATACACCCAACTCTAACATATGAATTTTTTTGTCACTAATATATGTTTAAAATAGAAGTTACACTAAAACTAGCATAGTATATCATAATCTTTAGTATATGTTGCATGTAATTTGCATAAATACAATTTTCTAAAGTATGGTTAAGTTTAAGTGCATAAAAGTGACATATTTATCATTTAGGGTCGGGTTATTCGGTTATAATTTCGTCGGATTAGTGTTCAATTTAGTGACCCAATCACTTTTCAGGTCGGATCAGAATACAAAGAATTTTGGAGAAGAAAGATGATTTTATATTTTTATATGATTAGTTTATTATATAATTTACAGTTGAATGTTGAAGTGTGATCAAATGAGGCAGGCCTCGGTAGAATGAGGCAGTGAGGCACGGTCTCGACCGTCCATCTAATCCCCGTGCATCTGAGGCGCGCCACGTGTCCAAGTGTTGTGTTCACACTACTTTTGACAAAAGTAGTGTGAACGCAAATAGCGGTTGTGACACGTGGCTTCGCCACGTGCGTCCGATCAAGTCGATCAACGTTTCGGATCGTGCCTCACTGCCTCATTCTACCAACCATGTCTCAACCGAGTGCTCCCCGTTGAATGTTTATGTAAAGATGATCTCGTTGATGAAGTCATCTCAATCAATTTAGAAGATTACACCGATCAAGTATCAATCAAATATATTCTTGTATTAACACATTTAAATATTTGAGATTATACGACGCTAATACAATTAACGATTTATTTCGAAAGGAAATCATTTATTTTTATTTCAATACATAAGAAAAAAAAGACACCATCATGACATCATCTGTTGTTGGCTAAAATGGTATACCCATTACGTATTTCTTTCCAGCCTTTCCACGCAGTGTGGAAATTTGAGTTGGATACTAATGGATCGTTATAGTTAGCCGTGCGTCAGATGGAAGTCACAAAGTGCTTTCCGTCAGATGGAAGTCACAAAGTGCTTTCCGTCAGATGGTCAGCAGCGGAAATATAATTAAGCAGGAAAATAATGAACTGAAAAATACTGCACGCAAATATATAGTGGAAACCTTATCACAACTATGATAAGGTGAAAACCACTACCTTTCGTCTCCGAAAGGATTTTCAAACCAAATTATTTCTTATTCCGATATACTTGTAGGGTTTACAAACTAGGTCTTTTCACTAGACACTATTTGATGACTGATGAACCATAATTATACGAATCAAAAACACAGTTAAACCCACTAAATTAGACTGTTTGTCTATTTAACTTTTGCTTGTTAGTTCCGATATTTATCTACAGGGTATTTTGGAGCTTAGAGAGAATACACGCTAAGGAGAGGATTTTACGCAGAAAAGATGTTACGAGTCATTCCAAGGTCAAGATCAGACGCTGACTGAAGAAATCTCAAGATCCTGACGTTGAATTACTCAAAACAAATCAAACCGAAGAGCAATCAAAGTCAATCCGGAGCTGAAATACACCGATAGTTTTGTGAAAACGTCACAAAACTCACAAAAACCTCCTCTTCTCCCATGGTGACCGGCGGCTTTGAGGGAAAGGATGACTCATGGGTGGCCTTCTCCTCCTTCCCCCCACCACAACCGGCGGCTCTCCTCCATGGTGACCGGCCACCGGCGGCTCCTCCTCCTCCCCCCATGTGGCATCATCTCAAAACTCTTCCTCTCATCCTTTGCCATGTGCTTCCATCTCCACCCTCCACCCTCCATTCTCCTCTCCTTTGGCTATAAATACAAGCCTTCACCTCTCATTTGTATCATCCAACAATCCCATTCATAACACAAAAATCACTTATCTCTCTAAGTTTGGCAATTTGTAAGTTTGGTTTTGGAAATAAAGGATCGCTCCCTTGGCGCTTCAACGGTTGTAAGTATTTTAATATTTATTTACTGTCTTTAATTTCCAATTCCTTAGTTATAATGTTTAGCGCGATGAATAGTAGCTAAACTAGTCGTTCGGTAGAAGGGGTGGACTTGTATTATAAAATGTTTTAGACTATTAACTTAGTGTCTCGTCTTTGTATTCAAAACTTATTTTATGTGCCATATATAAGATTAGAACTTCCAAGGTTGAGTGGACGCTTTGACGGGCAAAGCTCTTCCTTGGGATTCGTGAACATACTCGGGTAAGTGGATGCTTTGACGGGCAAAGCTTATCTGAGGAGTTCGATCTATCTACAAAACCATTTGGAAACTGGACCAAAGGGACCAAATGGATGCACATAAGGCTAAGATACTTCGGAAGGAGGAATTAGTTGAAGTAGAATAAGTGCTCTACGACCTTAAAAAGGCTAGACGATGTTGCAAGTCTTGAGCTAGGAATAGCCTCGATTCATGTTTGAATACTTAGAAGATTCACTAAAGGTCAATGATAAACAGGATATAATACAAGGCCCCTGAAACCGAATGCTTTCTTTTAATTGTAATAATTATCAGTTACTTTCCAGTACTAAAACCAACCAACCAATCAATCAATCACTTAGCTGGTAGCTTTAAAACCAACCAACCAACCTAAAACACGCTCTCTCGCTGTACAAATCACCTCAAAGAACAACTATCCCCCGACCCCTACTTACCACTTACTACCCAGTAGTGAAGTCGCGAGTAGCGGACTATTATAAATTTATTCTTGACGATTGCGCATAACGACTGTGCAACCATCAAAAATTGGCGACGTTGCCGGGGAATTAGTTAATTAATCGGATAAGTTCTTTGAATCAACACGCGCTTCGAAACAACCATGTCTCGCGAAGGAAGCCACCATGACTACCAGGATGACGACGAGATAAACCTGTACGATCAAAATGATGAGGTGCCACTTCCATTTATCGACGATCCGGAACAACTCATCAGAAACAGAAGAGCTCGTGATAGGGAGGCCATCAGAAGAAACCAAGAACCGCCCGAGGACCGAAATGCAGCTGGTCCAGTACAACAACCCCCTAGATATCCACCACCCCCCCAACCTGGACAAGAGCCAAGACAAGAACCTGTCTACGATAACTACTATGGGGATAACAACTACCATGAACCTACTATGGGAGAATTAAACGTCCCCAATTTCGAAACACAGCCGTGGTGCATTTACGAGGGCCCTGAACTAGAAAACATAACCATCAACGCATCAGTGGCCCGCAGCTTGCCAAAATTCTCAGGAGCTCAAGGAGAATCTGCCACAACTCACCTCCAACGCCTGCATGGAATTTGCCAAAATCTAAAGCCCAATCGAGTGAATATGGACGACTGACAAGTGCTCGTCGTCAGAGCAAATGTGCAAATAAATTTATAGTCCGCTACTCGCGACTACACTACTGGGTAGCAAGTGGTAAGTAGGGGTCGAACCCAAAGGAATTAGGGGGATAGTCGTTCTTTAAGGAATTTGTACAGCGAGGGAGCGTGTTTAGGTTGGTTGGTTGGTTTTAAAGCTACCAGCTAAGTGATTGACTGGTTGGTTGATTGGTTTTAGTACTGGAAAGTAACTGATAATTATTACAATTAAAAGAAAGCGTTCGGTTTCAGGGGCCTTGTATTATATCCTGTTTATCATTGACCTTTAGTGAATCTTCTAAGTATTCAAACGTGTATCAAGGCCTTTTCCGGCGCTCGATTTGCCACACTGTCTAGTCTTTTGCAAAAGTGTTCGAAAGTGAATCAAGGCCATTTCAAGCACTCGACTTGCAACACTGTCTAATCTTTTGCAAAAAACGTAAAGCCCTTGTTCTACTTAGACTAGCACCCCATTTCAAGGTATACTAGCCTGTGTGCATCCATTTTGGGTTGTCTTTTCCGATTTACCCAAAATGGTGTTTGAGAGAGATCAAACTCCTCAGATAAGCTTTGCCATTTCAAGCATCCACTTACCCGAGTATGTTTACGAAGTTCCACAGAAGAGCTTTGCCATTTCAAGCATCCACTCAACCATGGACGTTCTGATCTAATATATGGCACATAGAACAAGTTTTGAATACAAAGACGAGACACTAAATTAATAGTCTAAAATATTTTATAATACAAGTCCACCCCTTCTACCGGACGACTAGTTTAGCTACTATTTATCGCGCTAAACATTATAACTAAGGAACTAGAAATTAAAGACGGAAAATAAATATTAAAAACTTACTACCGTTGAAGCGCCAAGGGAGCAATCTTTATTTCCAAAGCCAAACTTTACAAAACTTAGAGAGATAAGTGAAATTTTGATTTGAGGATGATTTACAAATGAGATGGATGGGTTGTATTTATAGGCTAAGGGAGGAGAAATGGGTGGTGGAGATGAGGGGCAAGTGTCTTTGATCCAATGGAGGAGGAGGAGGAGCAAGGATGAGCCGCCACATGGGGGAGGAGGAAAGCCGCCGGTCAAGGGAGGAGGAGCCGCCGGTTGCAGGTCACCATGAAGGGAAGAGCTCCTCCCTTGGCCACCTCCAAGCAAGGTGGCCGGTCACCAAGTCCATGAGTGCATTTGCTAGTTGATTTGGAATGGCCAAGTGATTTTAAGACTAATGGTCGAGCCAGAATTTCCAAATTCCATGGTTTGGTCGAGCAATTTGGTCTTGGTGCCTATACGCGAGGCTTTTGCTTTGGACTTGGGCCAACTGCTAATCGGCTCGGGCGTTTTGTCTGGGAAGCGAGATTGTCCGCGTTGTTGGGCATTCCAAACATCTTGTTCGAGCCAGAATTTCCAGATGCATTCGTCGGGTCGAGCGACTTGGTTTGGGTGCCTATGCGCGCCGGGCCTTTGCCTTGGAATTGAGCTAACTGCCAATCTGCTCGAGCATTCTCCTTGGTTTTCCGACATCTTCCACCTTATTTTCCATTTTAAACACTTTGGTCGAGGCGGAATTGTCAGATCAGATGGTTTGCTTGGGCAACTTGAATTTGGACTCGAATAGCTCGGCAGGCGCGCTGGACGCTGGGCGCTGGGCGGCGGGCGCGATCTGGGTCTTTGGCTGCCCAGAAATTGCGAGCGATCCTTTTTAGTGTAAAACTCCTCTCCTTAGCGTGTTTTCTCTCTAAGCTCTGAAATACCCTGTAGAAATATATTGGAACTAACAAGCAAAAGTTAAATAGACCAACAGTCTAATTAAGGGGGTTTTACTGTGTTTTTGATTCGTATAATTATGGTCCATCAACGACTTCATGTTGAAGGCTTTCTATTTTTCCCTCATAGACTCGGCAAACGATTGGTTCCTTTCATTGCCTTCGGGAAGCATCAGAACATGGGTTCAGATGCAAGGGAAATTCCTGGGCAAATACTACCCAGCAGGAAGAGCAATGCAAGTAAGAAGACAACTGCAGGACATAAGGCAAGGACCTAATGAGACCATGTACGACTACCTGGAGAAATTCAATCACCTGGAAAGAAGCTGCTGCACTCTTGGACTACCCGAGAAACTCACCATTGAGTATCTCATTAACGGATTAAGACCCTTAGACAAAATGCTCCTGGATGCCTCAGCTGGAGGATCCATAATGAATCTATCATTAAGAGGCATAAGGGATCTCATCACCAAGGTTGCTGAAAATGCTCGATTTAGAGAAGAGACAACTAGGCAGGAAGAATTTTCCTGAACAAAGAATGTGGCAAGAGCTGAAACACCGATGAGCTCTATTCCTGAAGAAATGAAACAGTTAAAGGAGATGATGATTCAGATCCTGCGAAGACAGCCAGTTCCAGTAAAACCTTGCGAGTTTTGTGGTTCTACTGACCACAAAACTGACGCATGCCCGACATTAATAGAAGAGGAACCGGCAGACGTAAATGCAGTGGGAGGATACCAAGGATACAACAACAACAATGACAGAGCCGGACAAAACAGACAGTATGGTCAAGCAACCAACCCGAGCTGGCGTAACAACAACTATCCTCAGAAGGAAGCACAACCAGCTGTCCCTCAACTAGCTCAGTCATTCTACCAACCCCCCCACCGACAGTATAACCAGAACGCTCCATCAGCAGGCCAGTATCAGCAAAAAGGACCAAATCAGTACCAAACGGGCCCGAACAATCAGCAGGAACCGAGCAAGTCGCTCGATGACACGATGACGGAGCTCGCAGGAAACATAAATCAATTTGGTGCTTCGCTACACCAATACCAGGCGAAAACTGACAGGGCAATTTCAGAATTGGCCAAACAGATGTCCCAGCTCGCCACCACAATGTCAACACTCTCCAATGAAGCTGGCAGACTTCCTTCACAAACCATCCAAAACCCAAAGGCAAATATTAGCATGATAAGGAGGTCAAACATAAAGGCGACACTAGGAGAAGTAGCACGATCCCCAACTTACAAACTCACAAGCAAGCACTTCACACGTAGGCATCGTCCTGATTGGAATCAAGAGGAAGACCGACCCAATGATGGCAAAACATGGGTCACGCATGCCGACAATGGACGGTATGCATTCACCGTCTGCATAACACCACCACCGATCATACACTCCGACATACCAGCATCTGGATGGGATGACAATAACAATTTAAGGTGGAACTCCCCAACTAATATTTATGCTTCAAAGCAAAATATTAAAGGGCCCAATTACTCAAATCCTAAGCCAAGGAATAGGCAGAATGGCCCAACAACAGAAAGAGCCCTCACTTCAGATCATGAGTCACAACCGAAAAGAGATAAAGACCCAGGGGCCTTCACAGTCACCTGCGGTATTGGTGAAACCCAGATTCATAAGTGCTTAGTCGATCTTGGGGCTGCTGTCAATGCCATGCCTTCCTCCTTATACTACTTATTAGGACTTGGTCCATTGAAGCCGCCCAGGACAAATATCGAGCTAGGAGATAAGTCGTGCATCCGTCCGGTTGGAGTACTGGAAGATGTAATACTCCATGTGGGAGAGCTCGTCGTTGCTGCAGACTTTTATGTGATACAAACAGGAGAGACCAGCGAGGACGACCCTCGAACAATAATATTGGGACGACCATTCCTCTACGCTACTAAAGCAAGAATCGATGTGGGCAAGGGCTCATTATCGCTTGAGTTCGGCGGCAAAATTGCAAATTTCTACATTGATATTAGCCGCGCAGATACAAAAAAGCCGCCAGATATTATACCTATCTCAGATCGCGGTACACGGATTTCTAACCTGACACAAGAAACCGAAAAAGCAACAAGACCAGCAGCTATGGTCAAAGGCTCCCCGCCTTCTCAGAAACAATGGAAAGAAAAAACACCAAAACCATGGAGTTCCAACCCAAACAAGAAATCAGGAAAAGGCAAGGCAAGAAGCAACACAGGAACAGTGGCAAAATACGACCTGAGCCACCCATGGGACCCAAACCAATGATCCACAAATGAGGTACTGTCAAGCCAACGACGTTAAACAAGTGCACTGGTCGGGAGGTAACCCGACACTATCTTACTTTCTGTCATTTAAATTCTGTCATTTAATTTTCTGTCTTAGTCATTCTCACATATATATATTAGCTTGCATGACTTTTGAACTAAGGCACGCCTTCGTTCAAAAGTGTGGGGTGAGAACCACCGTTGTATATAAATAACATGCTTGCTGTTTTCTTTTTTAGTAATAGTATCTTTTTGAAAATATGAACTTGAGAATGTGAAAAAGATAGATCATAATTCATGCATCAACCTTGTGAAAATTCAACTGTTTAAAAACTTAGAATGTAACTTCTCATTTGTTCCTTTGTGCTGAGATAAACTAGGGATGTGGAGTTGATAGAAAATGCCCTAGAGAGGCTTGGCAAGCAATCGAAGGATCGAATCTAACTATATGGTTTTCGAAGTCAGTGGAGGCTGCACTTCGGGTTTCAGTGAAGATTGAAGTCATCTCCGCCATGCAGTGTTTATGCAAAAAGAAAAAAAGGCGAGGACGGGAATCAGACCGTCCTCTCTCTAGTCAAAGTAGCCGAGAAAATAGATGAGCGACCCTCATCTTGACCCGCGCGAAACGACAACGATGAGAGGAGCGGGGAGGTATTTCCATATGCTCGCGGGCGATGATTGGACCTCCCAAAAAGGCTTGAGAAAATGGACTAGCAAGTCACAAAGAAGCAAAAGCTCGAAGAAGCAAATCAAGAGGCAAAAGGCCCAAAATTGTGAAGGTTTTAACCGAACAAAAAGTGAAGTACTCAAAGAGTCAAATCAACGGCCAAAGGCCAATTCACTACAAAAGCAGTCCCTCGCCAAAAAGAAATCAAAAAGACCAAACCATTGAAACCCGAACCAAATCACGTGCTAGAGAAAGCTACAAGAAAACCATATAGTGCGAGACGATCCCGAGATTGCAGTCCAGGAGCCTAAAAAGGGCTATCTCCCGAAACATCCAAAATACTTTGCATCTCAGCACGGAGGTACAAGTATCAAGTTTCTTCTATTTATTTACGCAGTTTAATTTGGTAATAAGTAGTAATGCATGAATTAGGATAAGTCTAGTCCCACAGTCGGATTAGTGTTCAATTTAGTGACCCAATCACTTTTCAGGTCGGATCAGAATACAAAGAATTTTGGAGAAGAAAGATGATTTTATATTTTTATATGATTAGTTTATTATATAATTTACAGTTGAATGTTGAAGTGTGATCAAATGAGGCAGGCCTCGGTAGAATGAGGCAGTGAGGCACGGTCTCGACCGTCCATCTAATCCCCGTGCATCTGAGGCGCGCCACGTGTCCAAGTGTTGTGTTCACACTACTTTTGACAAAAGTAGTGTGAACGCAAATAGCGGTTGTGACACGTGGCTTCGCCACGTGCGTCCGATCAAGTCGATCAACGTTTCGGATCGTGCCTCACTGCCTCATTCTACCAACCATGTCTCAACCGAGTGCTCCCCGTTGAATGTTTATGTAAAGATGATCTCGTTGATGAAGTCATCTCAATCAATTTAGAAGATTACACCGATCAAGTATCAATCAAATATATTCTTGTATTAACACATTTAAATATTTGAGATTATACGACGCTAATACAATTAACGATTTATTTCGAAAGGAAATCATTTATTTTTATTTCAATACATAAGAAAAAAAAGACACCATCATGACATCATCTGTTGTTGGCTAAAATGGTATACCCATTACGTATTTCTTTCCAGCCTTTCCACGCAGTGTGGAAATTTGAGTTGGATACTAATGGATCGTTATAGTTAGCCGTGCGTCAGATGGAAGTCACAAAGTGCTTTCCGTCAGATGGAAGTCACAAAGTGCTTTCCGTCAGATGGTCAGCAGCGGAAATATAATTAAGCAGGAAAATAATGAACTGAAAAATACTGCACGCAAATATATAGTGGAAACCTTATCACAACTATGATAAGGTGAAAACCACTACCTTTCGTCTCCGAAAGGATTTTCAAACCAAATTATTTCTTATTCCGATATACTTGTAGGGTTTACAAACTAGGTCTTTTCACTAGACACTATTTGATGACTGATGAACCATAATTATACGAATCAAAAACACAGTTAAACCCACTAAATTAGACTGTTTGTCTATTTAACTTTTTCTTGTTAGTTCCGATATTTATCTACAGGGTATTTTGGAGCTTAGAGAGAATACACGCTAAGGAGAGGATTTTACGCAGAAAAGATGTTACGAGTCATTCCAAGGTCAAGATCAGACGCTGACTGAAGAAATCTCAAGATCCTGACGTTGAATTACTCAAAACAAATCAAACCGAAGAGCAATCAAAGTCAATCCGGAGCTGAAATACACCGATAGTTTTGTGAAAACGTCACAAAACTCACAAAAACCTCCTCTTCTCCCATGGTGACCGGCGGCTTTGAGGGAAAGGATGACTCATGGGTGGCCTTCTCCTCCTTCCCCCCACCACAACCGGCGGCTCTCCTCCATGGTGACCGGCCACCGGCGGCTCCTCCTCCTCCCCCCATGTGGCATCATCTCAAAACTCTTCCTCTCATCCTTTGCCATGTGCTTCCATCTCCACCCTCCACCCTCCATTCTCCTCTCCTTTGGCTATAAATACAAGCCTTCACCTCTCATTTGTATCATCCAACAATCCCATTCATAACACAAAAATCACTTATCTCTCTAAGTTTGGCAATTTGTAAGTTTGGTTTTGGAAATAAAGGATCGCTCCCTTGGCGCTTCAACGGTTGTAAGTATTTTAATATTTATTTACTGTCTTTAATTTCCAATTCCTTAGTTATAATGTTTAGCGCGATGAATAGTAGCTAAACTAGTCGTTCGGTAGAAGGGGTGGACTTGTATTATAAAATGTTTTAGACTATTAACTTAGTGTCTCGTCTTTGTATTCAAAACTTATTCTATGCTATATATAAGATTAGAACTTCCAAGGTTGAGTGGACGCTTTGACGGGCAAAGCTCTTCCTTGGGATTCGTGAACATACTCGGGTAAGTGGATGCTTTGACGGGCAAAGCTTATCTGAGGAGTTCGATCTATCTACAAAACCATTTGGAAACTGGACCAAAGGGACCAAATGGATGCACATAAGGCTAAGATACTTCGGAAGGAGGAATTAGTTGAAGTAGAATAAGTGCTCTACGACCTTAAAAAGGCTAGACGATGTTGCAAGTCTTGAGCTAGGAATAGCCTCGATTCATGTTTGAATACTTAGAAGATTCACTAAAGGTCAATGATAAACAGGATATAATACAAGGCCCCTGAAACCGAATGCTTTCTTTTAATTGTAATAATTATCAGTTACTTTCCAGTACTAAAACCAACCAACCAATCAATCAATCACTTAGCTGGTAGCTTTAAAACCAACCAACCAACCTAAAACACGCTCTCTCGCTGTACAAATTACCTCAAAGAACAACTATCCCCCTAATTCCTTTGGGTTCGACCCCTACTTACCACTTACTACCCAGTAGTGAAGTCGCGAGTAGCGGACTATTATAAATTTATTCTTGACGATTGCGCATAACGACTGTGCAACCATCAATGACCTCTACTCAATCCGACACGAAATAATCTGTTCTTCACGTCGAACCTTAGTGCGTGCAATACCGGCAGCGTTTCTCCTTGTATGCAAGCTCCTGATTCTCCTTAAACAGCCTTGCTTTTTCTCCTTGAATCGCCACCAGTCTTTCTGCCGATCCCTAATGCCTTATATAGGTACTCGGCATATCTTCGAATCTGAGCCTTGCAGATCTGGCCCAACCGACTTTCCAACTTTGATAGATACTTGCCTAATGTATCAAGATCTTATTCGAGTCCATCATACTTGTCTATTCTGGTTGAGTCGATCTTACCAAATCTGGTTAGCAGAATATTCTCCTTGATATTATGTGTCCAGATTTATCTCCTTTAGATTTTATCTCTTGAATCAATATCCTTGAATATTTCTTCGAGATCTTCCTAAGCCAGCAGTGTATCTTTGCATATATTCTCTTCAATCTATATCTTCAAAGATAACTCCAAGATCTTCCATAATTGAATGCACAATATTTCCTAGATCGATTTCCTCATTAAATCAAACTTGCCATATCTGGCCTGCAGATATTCCTTGATTGAACTTGCCATATCTGGCATGCAGATATTCCTTGATTGATTCATATCTTCAATGATTTCCAATCATGTCTTCAATATATTTTCTTCTATCAGCAATTAATATCTTCTGAATTTGTCCTTGATTCTTCGATCATATCTTGAAGAATATTTTCAATCATATCTTCAAGATCTTTCCAAATTAGCGCACACAATCTTCGTGGATCTTTGACTTGATCTTCACTCGCCTACTTGCTCTTTATGTTTGGTTCAATTAATGCGCAACACTTGCACCATTAATTATGATCGTGAATTTCTGCACACTTAGATAACACATTAGCTAAGTGTTTGTAATCATGAAAACCAAAGGGTTCCAACAAATTCCCCCTTTTTGATGATGACAAACACTTCTTCAAAAGATAAGAAATTCATGACAGAGTATTTCAAACTATCACAAGTCTGGCAGATAGATATCCCTTCATAATTCCATCAGATAGATATCCCTATCAAAATTTTTAGTTTCGCAGACAAGCCTACGATCGCTTAACAGTTCCCCCTGTGATGGACATCCAGTTTGATTTTCAGTAACAACTTCCCCCTCAAGTAATGCACTCAATGTTATCTTCCCCCTTTTGGCATCATAAAAGAGAATGCAAGTAAAGACATCCATGAAATGGAAAGAAACTGCATACTTCATTCATAACGAGCAAAAGTGCCCCAGAGGGAACACACACATCATACTGAAAATTTAACGACTACCAAGCAGAACACAGAGCATGACAACGAAAGAAAAGTCATAAAAAACCATGGGGAAGATATGGTGGGGGAAACAAGGAGGGGGCAACCATGAGACAACGACAGGGTTAACCACGGAGCACGGTCGTCAACTGTCCAACCACCTCAGTAGCCACAACTTCAGCTGGCGGTTCAGCTCCATTAACTCCTCCTTAATCTGAGTACTGTGAGTCAGATTAATATTGCTGAATCCTCATCCTCCTTCAGCAGAGCTGGCAATAACTCAAGAATAGCAACTCTGCTCCTCAGGTCCTTCACCCAGTCAACTTCTGACTGATAGATGCCAAGATTCCGCCTTTGCTTCTCTTCTTTACTGTGAGAAACCCTAGAAATTTTTTTTCAATTTCTGAGTTCCAATCGGCGTCCTCGAATCTCGCAAGATTTAATTTTTGACTTCCAAAAGAACCAGCACATTTAAATCTCCTTCCAAATCCAGAATTAGGCAATAATTAGACCGCCACGTGTAACTCCCAAATTTTGAATTCACTCCACGGTTTTCTGCCACATGGCCATCTATGGGTATTTAAAACCCTAATTGCTTCAGATTGTTCAAATAACGAGACCTTTCTGTTTTTCCACGCCATAAAGACCATCATCCATCATGTCCGAAGCGACGCAGTGATGACGGATGTGCTGCAGACGCAGCTTTTGTTTTTCACCATGCGGGACAATCTAATCGCCATCAAGTAGCACCTTTAACTTCTTTTCTTGCTGGCAGCCACTAACCCTTCAAACGGCACTTACAAACAATCCATTTGACTGAGCCAGCCACAATACATCTGATTGAACTAGTCTAAATCAATGCCGAGTTAACCCCAATTCTGTCTCATGGTTTTTCACAAGGTTTGGGTGCGGTGCGCTAGGTTTACCCTAATGGTACAATAAAACACCACACATTCAAGAATAAAAATTCACCAAATCATGACAAAGCAATTTCATGTAGTGTGGAGAAAACCAAAAAATAGTTTTAACATCAACGGGCTAAACATTTACTCTCCACAATAATAGGCTAGGGTTAGTCTTAGAGTACTTCCTTGGCTTATATTGTGGGTTCAAAATTGGAAGTCTCTTTTGGGCTACAACGAAATATGTGTCATGCTCATGATATTTGCTAGCTAGTAATCTCATTTAACATGCATGCAGTGGTGACATCATAGAACAACTTTCACACAGTCATCAACTACATACGCAGCAACTTCACACATGGTAGCTTAGCATGCAAACTAGTCTAGCCAATCATCGAGGAAATTCAACATAGAGTGCAGACTATGCAAGGGAAGTCATACCTAGTTCAAGCCTCAGCTTCTCGTAGGGTTCCCAGTGTAATGCTTTCGTAAAAATGTCTGCAATTTGCTCCTCTTTCATGGCATTGACCCATTCTGGGTCTTTAAGCGCTTCTGCTACTGTCTTTGGTTCTACAAGCGAGACAAAGGAAGCGAATTCACAAAAATTACATAGGCCATCAAGATCTACCTGTCCCTGAGTAATGTAGCATTGATAGTCTCTGTATCCAGACGGTGGCTCGATGATCCATCCCTGGGTACTATTTCTCTGTTCCCCCTCGGGGTTTGCAGGGGTTGGATCAGCAGCCGTCTCTTCCACGAGAGGGACGTCGTCGTTGGGTTCTTCAGTAGGGGTGTCTTCATTTGTTTCCACCACAAGGTCATCATGGTTCTGTTCGTCGGCTCGATCATCTATCTCAGTACCGCCCACTTGTCCATCTGGTGGAGTATGGTCTGCCTGGTGGACATCTGTGTGAGTTCCGTCGACATTTGAACCTTATGCTGGTTCCCAGTCTGGATCTGAGCTGTCCGTGAACTGAAGTTCTCCTGCATCTAATATGCCACTGGACAGAATCTTCTGTGATACTTGATAGGCACAGTTCTCCCTCAGGGACGAAATCTGGATCAACAGTGTAGATTTCGTTCACATGGATTCCTCTCAGAACTGTCTTCCCTGTCTCATTACACCTCACAAGACAATCATTAGAGTTGAATATAACAAGATTTTTACCATGTTGACACAATTGAGACACACTTGCAGGTTATATTTCAAGTTTGCAACTAGACTTACCTGCCTGATTCGGATAGTATCCGAAACTCTTACCTCTCTTGTTGCTATCACCTTTCCTTGCTTTTATTTCCGAAGATTATACTTTCTCCGGAGTGTTTATGGAGCGAGTCGAACCATCCTAGATTCCCTGTCATATGCTTTTGAGCAGCCACTATCTAAGTGCCAGGGACGGGACCTCACTCCTTCCTGCAAGGAAAAGATTAGTTTTTCCGAACCCAGACAAGCTTGGGCTTACTGGGTTTAGGAGTAAATTTAGGAGCAGAAACAGAATAAGATGGAAAAAATGCATCATGGTTAGTCAGGTCAGTCTTTCGCCTAGGTGTATTCCTCGGTCTGCCATAGGCGGCTGGGTCATAGTGGGGGCGGAAGTGAGTAGCTCTGCCTTCCTTCCAGTAGGTATTGACCTCCTTCGGATGTCTGACTTCTGGATAGTGGTCGTGGGTGGACACCCAGTTTTGGTTCCTTTCGTATGCATCCCTCAGTCGTGGACATTCAGGTCTGTAGTGCCCAGAGTGTCCACAATGCCGGCATATTCTGTGGCATGGAAGACCAACATACTTGCTTCTGCCAGGTGGAACGGACCTCTTGTTCTTCCCCTGGAAGTCAATTGTTGGGGGCTTGCGGCTCTGACTCTGCTTTTGCCATATTTCATAGCCTTTCCTTGCCTTGTAAGGGACAGAGTCCTTATCATGGATATGGTATCCCTCCTGTGGACTGGCTTCCCTTCTCGTCTGCTTGGTGGTCTGAGGCCTTCCTCTCTGGTGTGAACTTCCACCTGGTTCTGTCATTTTTCCTTTTCCTTTGGCGGCCTTCTTCTTTGCTGCCTCTTCCTCTTCATATCCAAGTCCAGGTCTGACAAAGCTCT
Organism: Rhodiola chrysanthemifolia; assembly: GCA_033675395.1. Taxonomy (NCBI): domain Eukaryota; kingdom Viridiplantae; phylum Streptophyta; class Magnoliopsida; order Saxifragales; family Crassulaceae; genus Rhodiola; species Rhodiola chrysanthemifolia. The sequence continues at coordinate 41,344,604 of CM066204.1, forward strand.
TCTCAAAGTTCCTCTTTTCTTCTTCAGCCCTCTTAGCTTCCAGCTCACGGAGCCATTCTTCTTTTCTTACAGCCTCCTCGCGTCTAAGGTCAACGACTGTCTGAAGGAGTTCCTCATTGTTTTGTCTGAGATTAATCATCTCATCATTTAGCTCTTCAACCTTTGTCTTGAAGTCAACCAACTCAATGTTTTCGATCGAAATACGTCTCAGTTCATCACTTAGCTCATTGATCTGATTCTCTCTTCCTTTGCAGGAACGGCATTTGCACACATGCTCTGCCATCTCTCTTTCAAGACGCATGGCTTTGGTTGACCAGAGACGGTTTTCCTCAATGTCATCGTGATGTTCCTGTTCCATTTCTGCCAGTCTGTCCTCCAGATCTCGGTTTTTGGCTAAGACTTTGGCAATTGTTTCTGCAAGACCAGATTCAGAAAAGACTTTATTAACAAAGGATTCAGTTTCTATTACCTCATCAGATGTGGAGTGAGCCATTAAACATGCATCCTTTGAGGGCTTTCCATCGTTACAATCTTCATCCGAGTCCCCCCATGCGGCAAACATAGCCTGAGCAGGTTTTGGGGCAGCTGGTTCAGTCTGCGCTGGCTTTGGGGCCGCTGGTTCTCCTTTCTTTTTGCTACGGCAATCATTAGACAGATGCCCCTTCTTCTGGCAGTGGTAGCATGTTCTATCTTCCCTCTCTCCTGGGTTCCCTCTCTTTTCACTTGATGTAGCATCATCGTTCCATCTGGAGGAGTTACCACGACTTCCTCCTGTTCTGAAGTTTCTTCCTCCTTTGCCGAAGCCAACCATCGCAAGGGCTTTTGTTAATAGAGCGATGTCATCGTCTTCCCCCTTTGATGTCTCATTGCCTTGTGCACGATCGATAGCTTTTTCTACTGTCTGAGCAATGGCCTGGGACCTATCAGTCTGTCGCCTTGCCATCTTCCTTTCCACGATTCCTGCTTGACTCTGGAGGTTAGCTACAAGTTCTTCTAGGGTAATGTCCTTTATTCCCTTTTGAGCCTGCAGAGCCATCGTAAAATGATCCCAGTTTGAGTTTAGGGCCTGCATGAACTGGTGGGTGATCTTCCACTCAGGAAGACTCTCGTTCAGATATTCCAGCTGTCCAACTATGACCTGGAACCTGGTGTAGAAATCCTCTAGGGACTCATCCTTCATCTGCAAGACGGTCTCGTAGTCCTTTGTGGCAGCTAGAATCCTGTTTCTTTTGATGTCTTCGTTTCCACCATACAGCCTTGTGAGTCCATCCCACATATCCTTGGCGGTCTTATACATGGCCACTTTGATTTGATCTCCGGGAGAAAGAGCCATGTAGAGCACTTTCTTGGCTCTAGCGTTCTTCTCTAGGTATTTGTAGTCGTCATCTGTATACTTATCCTTGGCCTTTTGTACCGATTTTGCGGGATCTGTCTTGTCGAGGATAGGGTAGGGACCTGATTCGATAACCCTCCAGAGTTGTCCGTCCAGTGAGCAGACATGGGCCTCGAATTGGTCCTTCCACCAGTCGTACTGACCTGGCTTTAGCAGCGGCGGCTTCCAGAATGAGTCGTTGATCGAAGACATTGTTTTCCTGCAAGGCTAACAAACTATCTAGAACCTTCGGCTCTGATACCAATTGATGGATCGTTATAGTTAGCCGTCCGTCAGATGGAAGTCACAAAGTGCTTTTCGTCAGATGGAAGTCACAAAGTGCTATCCGTCAGATGGTCGGCAGCGGAAATATAATTAAGCAGGAAAATAATGAACTGAAAAATACGGCACGCAAATATATAGTGGAAACCTTATCACAACTATGATAAGGTGAAAACCACTACCTTTCGTCTCCGAAAGGATTTTCGAACCAGATTATTTCTTATTCCGATATACTTGTAGGGTTTACAAACTAGGTCTTTTCACTAGACACTATTTGATGACCTCTACTCAATCCGACACGAAATAATCTGTTCTTCACGTCGAACCTTAGTGCGTGCAATACCGACAGCGTTTCTCCTTGTATGCAAGCTCCTGATTCTCCTTAAACAGTCTTGCATTTTCTCCTTGAATCGCCGCCAGTCTTTCTGCCGATCCCTAATGCCTTATATAGGTACTCGGCATATCTTCGAATCTGAGCCTTGCAGATCTGGCCCAACCGACTTTCCAACTTTGATAGATACTTGCCTAATCTATCAAGATCTTATTCGTAGTCCATCATACTTGTCTATTCTGGTTGAGTCGATCTTACCAAATCTGGTTAGCAGAATATTCTCCTTGATATTATGTGTCCAGATTTATCTCCTTTAGATTTTATCTCTTGAATCAATATCCTTGAATATTTCTTCGAGATCTTCCTAAGCCAGCAGTGTATCTTTGCATATATTCTCTTCAATCTATATCTTCAAAGATAACTCCAAGATCTTCCATAATTGAATGCACAATATTTCCTAGATCGATTTCCTCATTAAATCAAACTTGCCATAACTGGCCTGCAGATATTCCTTGATTGAACTTGCCATATCTGGCATGCAGATATTCCTTGATTGAACTTGCCATATCTGGCATGCAGATATTCCTTGATTGATTCATATCTTCAATGATTTCCAATCATGTCTTCAATATATTTTCTTCAATCAGCAATTAATATCTTCTGAATTTGTCCTTGATTCTTCGATCATATCTTGAAGAATATTTTCAATCATATCTTCAAGATCTTTCCAAATTAGCGCACACAATCTTCGTGGATCTTTGACTTGATCTTCACTCGCCTACTTGCTCTTTATGTTTGGTTCAATTAATGCGCAACACTTGCACCATTAATTATGATCGTGAATTTCTGCACACTTAGATAACACATTAGCTAAGTGTTTGTAATCATCAACACCAAAGGGTTTCAACAGATACTTGCAGGTCATAATCATGAATAGAAATATTAATAATAATTTTGTTGTTCCTCAAAAATAAGATGCTCAAACAAACACATGTGCTTAAAAGCAGGTGCACATTCGTAAACGGGCAGATATTTTCGTATTACTTATTTTTTAAAGTGCAACATAAATTTATCAGAATGCTATAAACTTAAAAGTTTGATTTTTTTTTTGATAATTAACTTAAAAGCTTGATTACATGCAGTCTTCATTGGAAAGAAACCGTGTGGGCCATTTCTGCCCTTGTCTTTTTTTTCTTCATACTCCTCTAATTTCTTCCATCTTTTCTAGAGCTGACCCTCCTTATGTCTTCTCTTCTACTTACAACTTTGATTTTGTTTGAAACTTTGTCTCCCCCAAGTCAATTAATAGCACAGCAGGGCCAAAATTGTAATTTAGGTTGAGGGTAGATGCTATTTATTTGCCGGTCAGCTTTCTGGTTTTGTTATCTTCATCTCAGATCCTGGTGGTAGTATTGTCTGGGATTTGAAAATTAGCTGAAGAATCAGACGCCTGAGTCCTCAATAAGGTATGTATGTAAGATCATCATCTCTTCTCTGTTTTCTTTTCTGTTAAAATAAATAAAAATTGATCTTCCTGCTATTGCTTATCAAACTACATGTAGTTCAGTTGGCTCAGCATATATTAGTTTGCATCTGATAATTACTTGATCTACATGAACTAAGGTTTTGTCTTCAGAGATACTAGCATGTTATGTGCTAATTCAGTTGTGATGCTAGTCAGATAAGGTGGAACTTAATCACTATTTCTGAGCATGTTTTACTATGAAAAAGTTGTTGCTCATGTGTATAGGGGAGCATCGGCTGAGAACTCGTAAAAATTCAAGAACCTTACATTCCAAATCTTATCATTAGATTATGTTGCATGTTTTGAATAGGGAGGTGACATGTGTCCCATCACTTTTTTTCCCTCCGTTATGCATTTTCGAGTGTGCATTTTGCCTCGATGCATTTATAGCTTTCCGAAACTGCACTTAGGCAAGAATTGGTGCACTTTCAAAAGTACATAGCGAAGACGAAAATGCATAACAATGGATTCTCAACGTTCTTGAAAAAAGAGAGATTCTCATTTGAGCGCTCCTCTATATGTATATACTTATTAAAGTGCCAAAATTATTCTTTGCTCAGATGCAAACATCAAGGAGACATGGATTTCCAGATGACTACTACCTCAAGCACTACGAAGGGTCGCTCAGATGGGATTCATTTCAGGACATGGACAATCTAGCAAGTTCCGATGATGGTAGCCAGAAGGCACAATCCTCGGGCTTAAATAACGCAGAGCGTCATGGCACTACTGGCTCATCCATTCTGAACTCTAATGTTCGTTCTTTGAGTTCACCGTCTACAGCCAGTTTCCCAGCCAATGAAAGCCCTGAGATACACCTTGTAGATTCACAGTCTTTTCACTCACTGATGTCTTACCCGAGCCACAACGTCAAGGAAGAAGTAGAAGACTTTAGCGACAGATTAAGAGAACTGGAATCGGTAATGTTTGGACCTGATCCAGGCACCCCTGATCTTCCCGAGTATGCCTTTTATGGAGAACCTGAGCAAAGTTTGCTGCAAACGGAAAATTTAAGAATAGTTATGCAAATGATTTCAAGAGGGGACTTGCGAGAAATCCTCATAGCAAGTGCAAAAGCTGTATCTGATAATGACTCCTTGACATCTGAATGTTTAATGTCACAACTCAATCAAATGGTCTCGGTCTCAGGCGAGCCAATTCAAAGGCTAGGAGCGTATATGTTGGAGGGTCTTATTGCGAGACTATCCTCATCAGGAAGCTCAATCTACAAGTCTCTTCGATGCAAAGAGCCTGTTGATGGAACTGATCTGCTCTCCTACATGCATTTGCTTTATGAAGTCTGCCCGTATTTCAAGTTCGGGTACATGTCAGCTAATGGAGCCATTGCCGAGGCAATGAGAGATGAAAAACGGATACATATAATTGATTTTCAAATATCTCAGGGTAGCCAATGGTACCCTTTAATTCAAGCTCTTTCAGCTCAGCCCGGCGGACCTCCACGAATCCGTATCACTGGCATTGATGACCCTGTATCTTTGTATTCAAGAGGAGGAAGGTTGAGTATTGTCGCGAAAAGGTTGTCTAAATTTGCTGAGTCATGTAAAGTGCCGTTTGAATTCTGCAGCACGACCGTGTCAGGGTCTGAGATTGAGTACGAGAGTTTGGGAATTCGACAAGGGGAGGCTGTAGCTGTAAACTTTGCTTTCATGCTTCACCACATGCCAGACGAGAGCGTCGAGGGAACTCAGAATCATCGAGATAGACTTTTGAGACTAGTGAAGAGTTTATCTCCCAAAGTAGTCACGCTCGTCGAACAAGAGTCCAACACGAACACAGCGCCGTTCTTCGCAAGGTTCATCGAGGCACTTGATTATTACACGGCGATATTTGAATCGATTGATGCGACTCTCCCAAGGCAACACAAGGATAGAATAAGCGTCGAACAACACTGTTTAGCACGCGATATTGTGAACATTGTAGCGTGTGAGGGAGCTGAGAGAGTAGAACGCCATGAAGTTCTTGGCGAGTGGAAGTCGCGGTTCGTTATGACTGGGTTTTCGCCATATCCGTTGAGCTCGGTAGTGAATGCCACCATCAAGAATCTGCTGCAGAACTATTGTGATAAGTATAGACTGGAAGAAAGAGATGGAGCCCTGTATCTTGGGTGGATTAACCGAGCTCTAGTCGCCTCTTCTGCATGGAGGTAGAATTTTTATGACTCACTGGAGTCTTAATTACACGAGTTTCATCATCCTTTTTCCTTTTGTTCTAGTTACATTAAATAAAGGCGTTTTTTTTTCTTTTCAAAATTGCCTGTTTCAGTTTAAACATATTCAAAATAAACCAAATGAGTTTCACATTTTAGTTTTTGGCTGTTTAACAAAATCGGATCTCCAGGATTTGATTTTCAGTGTTTTTAACAAAACTGGATCGCCAGGATCCGATTTTTGTGCGAACGAGAGGGCGTGCGAAAGAGAAAACTCCACGTCGTTTTCACATAAAACCGGATATCCTGGGGATCCAGTTTTCTTTAAAACACAGAAAACCGGTTCCTGGGACACCGATTTTATTAAAAATAGGTCAAAATTGAAATGACAAATTCAAATGGATCATTTTAGATATTTCTAAACTCAAATGGATCATTTTTAAAGAGAAAAAACTCTAAATAAAGTATCTGTGTAAGTTCTTTTGTTGTAAAAAAGTCTCTTCAAGCTCGCTAGTCGCTACCATCTGTTCAGACTTTTTTTATTTACGAATATATTAATCCGGCAGTGCTCACAATTCGTATAAATATAGATCGAACCAAAACTTTACTCAATGATGGTGTGTAATAATCCACGCTCAAAAAGTTCTTTATTGACTGCTTTAATATCTTTGAAGATAAATTTGAAGTCTCCTCTAAAGTCACGCAAGAAGATATGTTTAATGCTTCTCCTTGATATTGTGCGTGGTTTTGGTAGTTTTATTATTTCTTATTTACGACATATCAAGGTATACATAGCATGCTTTATTGAGGCCATCGACCCAAATGGAGCTGGACGAATCGAAGATGGATGACTTGGAGCTCGAGCAGCTCAATCGGAGGCGGCTCTAATTTGAATCTAATTAACATTTTGCTACTTAGTGTCAAGCTGAGTAGTTACGGGGTGTAATTGTATTTTTTTGATACATCGAGTTGTAACTGCATGTACTTGAAGGACTCTGTTGTTTCCACGTATGGCATTGCTTTTGGCAAAACAACTTCAGAGTGTTCAAGCAGAGGTCAAGAAGATGTTCAACCGAATATTGGAACTCGCATATAGCGTGGAACAGAAGCATGGACGTTTCCTAATCTGGGAATTTCCTAATATCGACGATATGCAGATTGGAGTCGGTTATAGGCTGGAGTCGGATGAAGATCAGATTGGTTGGCAATATATTCGAGCTACGTTATCAAGTTGCCAAGATTATCAAAAGGATATCCAAGAGATAATTGAAGATAGAAGATTTTGGAAGCTTGAGAATATTTAGGAAAGATTTCCTAAATACTCAAGATTGGATATCCTAACCGATTTAGGAACCATTCGTGTACTATAAATACACGGCTAGGGTTTCCTTGATCGGTATCGTTGTTAGAGAAGTTATACACGCTAATATTCTGCAGAGGAGGAGGAGGAACGATCGGCCGGAAAACTTTTCTCACCGGAAAGTCGACGGCGCTGAGTCTGTCTTTTCAGTGTGCTGATCCGAACAAACTGTGAAACACATACCGTTGCACACATCAAACTGAGATCACGCGTTCGGGAGAAGGCGTCAGTCTTCGGGAGAAGGCGCTGGACTTCGGGAGAGGTCCAACACTAGGTCGAGAGGAAGTCTCGTCCTACCTATAGGGGATCGAGGGGGAGCCGAGATCGCAAATCCAGATGGAGAAGTGTTAGAGGCTAGGCGATGACTTTCGAGAGATAGTAAGCGTAAGACCATCTGTAGCTCTAAACTTTTCAATAGGTTTGCTACCCTTTAGGGTGTGGGAAGCCCCCCAGAGTAGGCAGTTGCCGAACTGGGTATCATATCGTGTGTGCTCCTATTGTTCTGTTTACGGTGACTGTTAGATAAGTGTTCGAGACTCAGTTCGAACACCATCTGGAACTCGTCTTGAATTAGACAACTAGATTTCAATTGGTATCAGAGCGGACACTCGACATACAAAGTGTGATCCGGCGACTGTTCTAGATGAGTTTGAATGAAAGGCAGAGCACTAACCGTCCAACGTTGCTTGAAGGGCCAAACTACGGCTACTGGAAGTCCAAGATGAAAGCCTTTCCGAAATCTCTCGATGAAAAGGCTTGGAGAGCTGTATTGGTTGGATGGATGCAACCCATGATGGCTAATACTGAAGGATTGATCGTACCGAAACCTGAAGCACTGTGGATTGATGCAGATGAAAAGTATGCTGCTGAAAATTCAAAGGTCATGAATGCAATATTCTCTGGAGTGGATGAGAACGTGTTCAAACGGATTGCTAACTGTGAAATTGCTAAGGAGGCATGAGATATTCTCAGGACAGTCTATAAAGGTACAAACAAGGTATGAAACTCAAGAATGCAGACTTTGACAACAAAGTTTGAGGATATGAAGATGAAGGAAGAAGAAACCATTCCTGAGTTCAATGCAAAAGTTCTGGACCTCTCCAACGAGGCTGCTCCACTAGGAAAACCCATTGAGGAAGAAAGGATGGCTAGCAAAGTGCTGAGATCGCTACCCCAGAGGTTTGCCATGAAAGTTACTGCTATTGAAGAGATGCATGATATCTCCAAACTTAAACTGGAAGATCTCATGGGATCTCTGAGAACATACGAGATGAATGAGCTCCAAGATGCCAAACCAAGAGGAGGTAAGGGTATTGCGCTGAAAACCGAAGCATCTAAAGACAAATATGGGTCTGGCTGCTCGACTGAACAACTGGCAATGATGGCCCATATCTTTGGCATAATAGTGAGGAAGATCAACAGACGTGGATCAGGTCAAGGTCAATCATCTTCGACAAATTTTCAAAATTGGAAGAAAGGTAAGGAGAAAGCCGATGAAAATAGACATGAATACTCAAGTGACAAAGGCAAAGAGATTCAGTTTCATGAATGCAGAGGCTATGGTCACATCCAAGTAGAATGCGCTAACACCCTGAAGAAGAAGAAGAAGAAGAAGGCGCTAGCTGACAACCTGAGTGACAATGAGTCTGACGACGAGGAATAGGAGGATGAGACCACCAATTTTGTTGCTTTTATTGCCACCATTGAAGACTGTAGTGAAACCAGTGGAAGTCAGTACTCCAGTGCACTGTCTGAACAGCAAGTTGACGACGCATCAAGCAGTGATGATGAAGAACTTACTCATGAGGCCTTGGCCGAGATGTACAAGGAACTTTATGGGAAGTGGCTAATGGTGACTGGTCTGAACAAGAAGCTCACAGAAACAGTGAAAAGCCTGACAGAAGAAAAAGATTAAATATGGGAGGAGGTTGAACTTCTTGTTGCCTAGAAGGTGGAACATTAGGAGGAAATCTCCGCTTTGAAGCACGAGATAATCGGAATGAATCAAGAACGCTCGTCACTTCTCGCACAGAAGGTGGAAATGCTAGGCACCGTGTCGTTTCTGAAATTTGAGATGGAGAAAAACAGAGAAACACATCCTACAGGCATGGTGGAGCTAAGGAGAAAGAAAGTTGACTTGAGCCGCAAAGAAGTTCACCTTCTGAACAAGGTAGAATCCCTGGAGTTACAAATCGAGATGGAGAGAGATAATTATGCTGCTACCATGGAAGAATTGAGCACGTTCAAAAGATCGGTGAAGATGCTGAACTCAGGCTCAAAGAACTTGGAGAACATACTAAGATCCTAAAGAGTTGAAGATGGACATAGAGGTCTCGGTTTTAACGGTGAAAGCAGCTCGGGAAAGACTACGTTTGTTAAGGCAAAACTAAAACCTGCACAAAGAGGTGAACAGAAGGTGGACCACTACCCTGAGAAACAGCTTGGGAATCAAGGAAGAAAGTAGCTCATGCCTAACCGTGGCAGACATGGTACTGAATGGAGGTAAGACAATCGCACATGTTGGTATTGCTATCAGATGAGGCACATCAAATCAAGGTGCCGACTACTTCTGGTTGAGCAAAAAGCAATGGAATCCAGAGTCACCCCTCGAGTCAGACAAGTCTGGAAACCAAAAACAAGGAAGGAAGTGTGCTTAGTTGCTCTTAGCTCATTCAGTCACATAAATTAAGATCGCTGGTTTCTCGACAGTGGATGCTCGGCTCACATGACAGGTAATCCTCAATATCTCATCAATGTTAGACCTATGTGTAATCGTCAGTACGTTACGTTTGGAGATGGAGGGAAGGGCCAAGTGATCGACTGTGGGACATTGAAGGTTTCGGATCTATCTGAGCTCGAGGATATCCTCCTGGTTGATGGGTTAAAGGTGAACCTGATTAGTATCAGTAGATTATGTGATGGAGGACAGTCTATTACACTCACTCGTAATTCCTATCAAGTACTGGATAGGAATTGAAACACACTGATGGAAGGAAGCAGGTCAACAAACAAAAGCTACTTTCTAGGCATCTGTCTGACAAACAAGACCAATGAGATGGAACTGGAAGGGACATGTATGGTGTCCTCGGCTGTAAAGGTGAAACATGGAGTTGCCCTGAACTCAGGTGAAACATGCAGGGTGGGATTGACCAGATACTGGGAGAGCAGGAGAGCATCGCTGCAGGAGAGCATCGCTGTAGGGAGCTGTTGTACTCAGTTCCTATGGATGAAGCAGAATCTGTCTGAACACAAAGTAGAACTGGTGAAGAAGTTTTTGTCCAAGAACCCAGTACAACACTCCATGACGAAGCACACTGACATCAGATATCACTTCATCAGAGAGCTAGTGGAGAAGAAGGTCATCACATCGATACACATGACAACCGTAGCTGACGTACTCACCATGGCACTAGACGCCGCTCTGATCGAAACACTTAGATCATGTCCGGGTCTGCGTATTGTCGCCAACTAAGTGTTCCAGAAGGAGGTCACCAAGAGCAGAACCCCAGCAAATCAGTTGGGCTGACCTGTCAAAGAAAAAGGCTGGAACAGATGGTACGTGGTTGGAACCGATTATTGAATTAAAAATATTTATAGCTTTATGAACCGTTGGAGCATATCTAAGAGGAGAGAAGCGATTGGACAAATATCTCAAGAGATATGCGCATAACAATTTTTGGGAAGTTGAGGAGTCCAAATATTTGAAAATCATAATTCCTCATCAGTCGCTCGCTCTCACCAAAGTTCCCGAAAACCCTAGCTCAACGATGATGGTGAGGTGAACACACGGAAGACTGCCAGGAATGTTGTCAAAGCCTAACCCGAATCGAAGAGAGAAAACAAGGAATCATCAGACGATGTTGCTTCGAAAGTTCTGACAGTAAACCCAATGATTGGGAAGATAGTAAAACCTAAGGCTACAACGGTTAAATCGCTACAACAGTTATCAGCGATGGAGGCTCCCACTTCAAAGAAAGAAATTTCGAGACATTGCTAAAGAAATACGGTGTTTATCACAAAGTTGGCACTCCATATCACCCTCAGACCAGTGGGCAAGTGGAAATCTCTAACAGGGAAATCAAGAGCATCCTTGGGAAGACAGTCTCTAGTCACAAGAAAGACTGGGCGTCCAAGCTAGATGACGCGCTGTGGGCATATAGGACTGCATTCAAAACTCCTATCGGAATAAGTCCTTTCAGACTTGTTTATGGAAAATCCTGCCATCTGCCAGTCGAACTCGAGTACAAAGCTCTGTGGGCTATTAGAGAGCTGAACATGGACGTGAAAGCAGCTGGGGAGAAGCGACTGCTACAGCTACACAAGCTCAATGAGATCCGATTAGACTTCTACGAGAATGCTCGCATCTATGAAGAGAGGACGAAGAAATGGCACGATAAACGCATAGTGCGCAGAGAATTCAATGAAGGCGAGCGAGTTCTTCTCTACAACTCCCGCCTTAGATAATTCCCTGGGAAGCTGCGCACTAAATGGAGTGACCCTTATACAGTGGAACACGTATATCCAGACGGTCACGTGGAGCTTATCATTGAGGGAGGAAAATCTATGGTAGTGAACGGGCAACGCCTTAAGCACTACCAGTGCTAAAGCATCTGGCACCTCTCGAAGGCATTGCCGATAACCTACTTCTCGGGAAGGGATCTTAGCAAAAGACTTCTCGAGAATGCTTCTCGTACTACCCCGCCCCAGCTATGTCTCGCCAAGACGTTAAACTAGGCCTCTTCGGGGAGTAACACGCACTGTAAGTCTCAATTGGTCACATTTTGCATTGTACACGTTGTGTGAGACCATTGCAGGAATCTAGGTGTGGAGTGCATCGCGCTCAGACCAGAAAACAGGGGTGAAAACAAATAATTTACACTGGGGAGTATTGGTGCCGTGACACCCGTGACACTATGGATTTGTCACGGCGGTCACGGTAGGATATATCGGCAGAGAGTTTTGAAGGTGCCGTGACACCCGTGACATAATGGACATGTCACGGTAGTCACGGCAGGGTACATAGGCAGAGAGTTTCGGAGGTGCCGTGACACCCGTGACATAATGGACATGCCATGGTAGTCTCGGTAGGGTTTTCTGTCAGTAACTTCAAGGGGTGGCGTGACACCCGTGACATGCTCAGATGTCACGGCAGGTTCGATTTTCAAATTAAAACAGGTCAGAACTTCAAAATCAAAATCGACCGCCTTCTCTCCCTCAATCAGCCGACGACCCGAACCCTAGCCGTACGCCCAGCTCCGCTCCGCTCGTCCCACTCCTCCGACCGCCGTCCGCCCACCTCCTCCGTCCGATCATCCTCCATCCGCTCATCCTCAGCCAAAGCCCTAAATCCCAAATTCCAAAGCTTAGCTCCGAAATCCCTCAATTTTGAATTCTCTCACCATGGCTAGGAAATCCTCTTGCAAAGCTGCAGCCTCCTCGTCCCGGAATGCCCCTGCACCACCAGAACAAGCCATTGAAGGTACAATTGTGCCGGGAAATCAACCTCCTCCTCCATTAACCTACCTGGATAGCTACCCTATCTATCTCACAATGGCCCAATATCGGAGATACAACGAAATCGTATCAGTGAAAAAGGTGAAGCCTACTTTAGTTCCTGATCATGATACATTACTCTCATTTGGATTGTTGGATAGCTGTCGTGAACTGTTTGTAGCTTCTGGGCTTGACATATTTTTTGCTAGACCTAGTCCGACTTATCCTAGGGTTTTGAAGGAGTTTCTAGCATCGTTTGCCTATTCAGGGACTCCAGGTCAGGCCACCCATTGGAAGTTCCTTCTCGGTGGCCGGAGTTACACTATATCTAAGGCCGAGGTGTGCCGAATGCTAGGATTTCCATTGGAGGGTTTTTGTGGTCAATACACCGATGTGGATCGATATGAGTTCTGGAAGGCCATATCCGGTTTCGATTGCTATTTCATGTCAAGTTGGCCTTCTTCGTGCATCAAAGACAAGCTGTGGAAAATTGTGCACCGCCTTGTTGCCATGAGCATATTTCCACGAGGTGAAGGTGCCACGGCTATTGGCAACCCCGAGCTCGATGTCATGATCTCGAAGCACCGGCGCCGCCCAATTGATTTCTTTCAAATTCTCACCGGCCAAATGGTATTTTGGGGCTCAGTTCTCGACAAGAACATTGCTTTGGGCGGAGGTTTATTTATCACCATTCTCGCTGAGTCGCAAGGATGGGAATTCATTGAGCTCCCATCACCGGTTAAGTAAGTCCTAGACACAGATAAGTTGGTTGACATTCAGATGATTGACCGGGATCGTCAGTGGCAGCACAGAAACGAGCTACCCAGCGGGAAGAAGCGCCGCCGGGTCGAGAGCAGACAGAGGACCTTCGAGCGTACTAGGGGCGGTGAGCCGCGGCCTGTGAGTGATGATCATCACGAGGTACAGGAGCCTCCAGCGACTCCGGCATCCCCGACGCATCCAGTTTCTGTTGACCAGCCTCCAGTGGCTGATCCTGCACCAGCAGCTCCTCAGCAGCCTCCTACCGATGACCAGCTCCCAAGCACTTTCTTGGAGCGCCTCGAGCGCCTAGAGACCTCCCAGTTGCGACTATTCGCGCAACAACACCAGATGATCATGGCACGTGAGCGGATCCTAGCGCAGCAGCACCAGATTATGGCCAATCAGCTGCCGATAGTCAGATCACATAGCCGGCTCGCCCCAGAACTATGGCCAGCTCACTTTTGTCAGTTGTTGTGCATTCATGACTTTATCACTGTTCGCTGACTTTTTGCCATGACTTTTTTATTCTACATGATATTTATTGCTTGAGATATGTTTTATGATCAATATTTGGCTCGCTTCATTTATCGTACCTTCAAATTGGCATTCCCTGCTTTTGCCTACCCACCATTATCGATGCTAATCTATAACTCGTGCAGCTTTATGCTTTTATCTCTGTTTCTACCAGCTCTCGTGTCGCATTTCACTCCCCGGGCATCGTTTAATCTCCATGGATATCACGTCATCACACACGAGGGAAGTTCCTATGCGCCTTTGCTTTTTCTTTTATTTCTTCGCTTAGGGACTAAGCTCAATTTTAAGGGTGGAGTGGGTAGCGCATAGTCACACACACATTGCATATCACGCATTCACTCTTGCATATGCTCAACTGTCTATGTATTGCGATTGAAATCCTCGTTTTCTATGATACTCCTTGACTGATTGTCATTCTTTTGGATTCAAAGTCTAGGACTTGAAATAGTTTTATTCATATGTATATTCTCTCGTGTCAGTATCATTGCTAGCTTTTGCCTATCACATGTTTTACGTATTTCTTGAAGCATGCTTGAGACTTGATTTTAGTAGGCACCAGTACAAAATGTTAAACACTTAAATTGCATATCCTTTTCTAGGTGACCTTAGTTCTAGCATGTGTTTCTCTATACTCGTTGTGATTTGCATGCACCCGCCTTTATTCATACACTATGTCAAGCTTTAAGTGTGGAGTTAGAAAAAAAAGGGAAAAAATGTTTCGATCAAGAACAAAGTTCTGAATTTTCAAAAGAGGGTGAATAATTGACCCCAAGCATAGTTGTTTTTGAAGAGAAAAAAAGGAAAGCAGAAAAATACCAAGGGTAAAGTGAGAAAAGTCACCCCTTGTGTATAGAAAAAGAAAACACACAGAAAAATAATACCAAGGGCAAAGTGAGAAAAGTCACCCCTTGTGTATGAATTTTTTTTTTTGAAAAATTCTGCCTCCCTTTTGCTTGATGTAGTGTAATTTCATCTTCTCATTGCGTGCAAATCATGACTTGTCTTCTGAATGTTTGTGCTAGAAACTAAGAGACGATCCTCGTGCTTGCACTGAAATTTTGATGCAATTTTCGTACTATTTTTCAGAAAATTCTTAAGCCAAGCTCCTCTTCTCTTACGGGTCATTGCCTAGTCCTTGGCACTTGAGAATTAGCTTTGCGCCAAGAGCCCGTGGACTATCCCTAGATAGCATAGGTGAATGGCGAGCATGTTTTGTGTAACTATTCTTGTTCTTATCACGTTGCTATAGAACTATTTAGAACTTGTGATTAGTCGATTGCTAGCCGTGTGTACTGACCGTTTGAATGCATAACCTATTTAATCTATGATTGTCTGAAAACTTTGAGGAAGATGTTTGACTAGAAGTCGAGGTAACACAATGAATCCGAGGTATGACATGACTTTAATGTGACTCGTTGAGCTTCATTCATTCATACACGTTAGTTAGTTGTACATGGATTTGTAGGTAGTCCCATTCCTAATAACCTTCACGAGACTATACTTGTCCTACTAGGACAGCCTAGAGGTTTAAATGCTTGATGCATAGGCTAAATGCATTCGTGTCCTCTACGACAGTGAGTTATGTTTATTTTGTTTTTGTTTTTGCATTAGCTAGAATTGATCACATGTCACTTGAGTGCGTAGCTTAGATACTTATGGTCGTTGGGCATTATATTCACTCGTGTATCTATTCTGCCATTTGTTTGACATTTGTTCGGGACGAACAAATCCTAAGTGTGGAGTGTTTTGATCAGTCGATATTTTGACTAATTATTCACTACATTCGATGAAGGATAACACTTGTTCTCCGAGCAAATTGTCCCTATTTGATGTCTTTCTCTAGTGTTTCAGGTAAAATTGGCATATCATCGCTCCATGGGCGCGAAGTGCTGAAAGAACGGAAAAATCAACGAAAAAGGCCGAAAGAGAGCTCTACACCAGCAGTAAGCCGTGACATGCCGTGACATCTCATTAGTGTCACGGGTGTCACGGTAGGCTTTCTCCTCAGAAGGATCCGAGTGATTACCAGCCAGGCCGTGACATGCCGTGACATCCTCCGAATGTCACGGGTGTCACGGCAGCCTTTCGACTCAGTGAGTTTTGCCCTCGCCGTGACATGTCCGAATGTCAAGGGTGTCACGGCCCCTTTTCGACTCAGTGAGTTTTGCCCTCACCGTGACATGCCGTGACATGTCCAAATGTCACGGGTGTCACGTCCCCTTTTCGACTCAGTGGTTTTTGGGCATACCGTGATATGCCGTGACATGTTCGAATGTCACAGGTGTCACGGCACCGTCGGAAGACAGAATTATCAGCTGATTTCCTAATCCGTTTTTGGCAAGTTCTGATCTTTTGGTAATTGATCAATTTTTGGGCTATAAAAGGGCAACGACCAGAGTATTCTAGGTGTGCTTGGATAGAGATTAAAGAACCCTAACTTGGGAGAGAAGATAGAGTTCATCACAGAGATCAATGATTCAATGAGCCACCGCGTCTTTACGGTTTCCTCGTCCTTAGTTTCTTTCATACATTGCTTTTGGTTATCTTACGATGAATAGTGAGTAGTCTTCTTATTCTGGGATCCTACGGATCCCGTGCTATGTACCCAACTCTTCATGTGATCAATTGAACGTGTTTTCATTAATGCAATTCGAATATTCAATTTCATCGTGCTTAATTTTTATCGTTCCTGCAAGTTTTACATTGAATGGGATATTTGCATGCTAGAACGTATTTAGGTTATTTACCAAAAGATGGATGGGTCCTAGGTATAAATCGGAATCGCATGAAATAGATATTAGGTCATGGTAGCTACAATGGTAGTACATGCATTAATAGGAAAGATGACTTTCGTCTGAAAACCCCTAAGTTTAATAATCGAGATCGTTGATAATCCGTGGATGGGCGGCATTCAACGATTGAGATTAATCTAGACAATGATCCATGGATGGGCGGCTTGTCTAGTGTTCTTTCGGTTTAATTATTTCCATATTCGATAGCATGATGAATTTACGTGACATGATTGCATGATTAGTGGGGTTAGCACGGGTGAAGTATGGTCCTGGAATTCTTTCTCTGAATAAGTACAAACATTTGTTCTTCCGCATTTAATTTCTGCTACTTTCGTTACAACAAAACCTTTCATCAATTAGAATAGCTAAATAGGTCACTAGTTAACTAGTATTCACACACGTCTAATCCTTGGATTGACCCTTGGCTTACCAAGGTTATAAATTTTGTTTGACTGCAATTCGACCCCTAAAACTCATAACTTGACACTATAAAGGGATAGAAATACGCTTGTCAAGTTGCTCTAGGTGTCAAGATGAAGATTGGTTTTGTCAAAGGTGATTTTCCCAGACCAACAGATCCTTATCAGTTGGCCAGATGGGAGAGATGCAACAACATCATCTTTTCTTGGATCATCAACTAGGTGCTTCCTTAATCCATGCTTTTGATTGCATATCAGCTTGGAATGACTTGAATGAAAGGTTTGGGTGCTCTAATGATTCTAGCTTATTTTCCATTCAGCAAGAGATATTTGAGTTATTGCAGGGAGAAATGACTATTGCCAATTTGATGTTCCCTTGAGTGGCATGTGTTTGGCAAAACGTGGTTAGACAGTTCGAGCAGGAGTTCAGGGGGAGTTCGAACATATCCTAGCACTCATGTACAGCGTGGAGCAGACGCAAGGATATTTTCCGGAAGATATTGGCAACGGAGATTTCGTCAAGTTAATGCTGGCGTGCGACTTATCCGAGCAAGATATTCGAATGAATATGCACATTGAAGTCGGCGTGACTTGCTTGGGAAAGAAGACGACTTCGTATATTCTTCCAAGGATTTGTGAAAGATATGCATCAAATATTCTGGAATATATTCCGAAATATTTGATGGGATTATCTTGTGCGAATTAGGGTTTCGTCCGAGCATACAAATACAATGCAAGGGCAGCCTTAATTCTGATCGCTTTCAAAGATCAAACACACACGAGCATACCCTGCTGATTGGAGAAGAAGAAAGCGACGGCCGGTTGTGTTTTCTCATTGAGAATACATCGGTGCAAGTGCAGTCTGATCAAGTGCAACTCAGACTGTCTGGAGCGTATCAACGGAGGCACACAACAAAGGTGATCAAGCTTTCGAGAGAAAGCATCCGAGCTTCTGGAGAAGGTCCAGATCGTTCGGACTGCAGGTTCTGAACGAAGGGGATCGAGGGGAATTGCGGTGAACCTCGGTTGCAAATCTGAGAGACGGAGTATTGAGGTGAGGCTATTACAAGGTGTAAGTGTAAGTCCCTGTGGAAAGCCTATACTCGTAATAAAGATTTGTTGTCCCTTTTTCCGGGTGTGGGAAACCCCCCAGAGTAGGCCTGGCCGAACTGGGTTATCATCCTGTGCGTGCTCCAGTTTTACTGTTCTGTTTGATTTGTTTGTTGAACTGTTGTGGAGAGAGTTCAAGGTCTGTCGAAACACGACCCAGAACACTTGCTTGAACAGGGGATATAATTTCAATTGGTATCAGAGCAAACACTCGACACACTGAATGGGATCCTGAACTGTTCAAGATGCCTCTGAAAGAAGGACAAAGTATCACCAGGCCTCCACTGCTTGAAGGATCGAACTATGCCACCTGGAAACCCATGATGCGATCCTTTCTGAAATCCCTTGACGAGAAAGCATGGATGACTGTTCAGAGAGGTTGGACCGAACCTATGATGAACAATCTCACTGGTGAACCTATTCTGAAACCAGAAACCTTGTGGAGTGATGAAGAGAACAAGGCATCCATGGGAAACTCAAAGGCAATGAACGCTATCTTCTCGGCTGTAGACGAGAACGTCATGAAGTTGATCATTAACTGTGAAGTAGCGAAGGATGCGTGGGATATTCTCCAAACGGCATATGAAGGCACGGACAAAGTTCGCAACTCGAGAATGCAGATTGTCACTACTAAGTTTGAAGAGATGAAGATGAACGAGAGTGAAACTATCTCTGAGTACAACACTAGAGTTCTAGAACTGTCCAACGAGGCTGCTGCTCTAGGAAAGCCGATTGAGGAAGAGAGGATGGCCAGTAAAGTCTTGAGATCACTTCCTCCGAGATTTGCTATGAAAGTCACGGCTATTGAGGAAATGTACGACATCTCCAAACTAAAACTGGACGAGCTGATGGGGTCTCTCAGAACTTACGAGATTAACCATAAATTCCAAACCGGAGATATGAAGGGAATCGCCCTGAAAGCAGAACTGTCTGAAGACAAAGGGGAGGCTGGCTGCACCACTGAGCAACTGGCCATGATGGCTCAAAACTTCGGCAGAATGGTGCGCAAGATAAATAGACGTGGTCCAGAACAAGGTCAGTCTTCATCAACTGGTTTCCGAAACTGGAAGTCCGACAGATCAAGGTCCAGTGACTCAAGGCAAGACTCCTCTGACAAAAGAAAGGAAGAAATTCAGTGTCATGAATGCAGAGGTTTCGGTCATATTGCTTCACAATGTGCGAATACTCTCATGAAAAAGAAGGCAATGGTCGCGAGCTTCAGCGATAGTGAGTCAGACGAAGATAAAGGAGGTACAACCACCAACTTTGTGGCCTTCACTTCAACTCTGGATGGTTACGGCAGCACCAGTAAACCTGTTCTACCTCTGTTGGAACTCCCGGCTGAAGATGTCTCAGACAGTGATGGTGAAGAACTCACGCAGGAGGCTCTGGGTGAGACATATAAGGAATCTGTATGAGAAGTGGCTGCTTCTGATCAGGATTAACAAAAAGCTGAATGACACAGTAGCAAGCGTCACCTTGGATAAGGACAAGGTCTGGCAGGAGGTTAAGATATTACTTACACAGAAGGTTGAGCTAGAAGGCACGGTAGACTCTCTGAATACTCGTCTAGTTGAGATGAAACAGGAAAGGATGTGTCTCCTTGCTCAGAAAACAGAGCTCTTAGGTACTGTCTCCTCTCTGAAAGTTGAAATGGAGAATGACCGTGACACTCATCCTGTAGGCATGGTGGGTCTAAGAAAAACCATCACAGATCTAAAGCGCAAAGAAGTGTTCCAGTTAAGAAGGGTAGAACAGCTGGAACTTCAGCTAGAATCTGAAAGAATGGAGCACTCAACTACCAAGGAGGAACTAAATCACCTCAAACAGTCGGTAAGAATGCTCAACTCTGGCACTAAAGACTTAAATGATATTCTCGGATCTCAGAGAATGGAGTCTGGACATAGAGGATTGGGGTTCACAGGAGAAGGCAGCTCAAAAGGTACAACGTTTGTTAAAACAAAACCAGTGTCGGAACAGATGCCTGAACAGAAGGTGAGAAAGCACCCTAGACAGAAAGTGGATCTGTCCCAAGAGAAAGCCAAAGGCAGGACTGGCAAAACTCACTCCAGTTCCACCTCCAATCCAAAGAAAGATTTGCGCACATGCTGGTACTGCTTTCAGAATGGTCACATCAGATCCAAGTGTCGGCTGTTTCTTGCTGAACGTCGAGGGCATAAACAACAGATCAAACCTCGACAGAAACAGGTATGGGTACCAAAGGAACAACAGACAGTATGCATGGTGGCCTGTTGCTCCTCAAGAGAAACAGTGCAAAATAGTTGGTACTTCGACAGCGCATGCTCTGCCCACATGACAGGTAACTCTGAATATCTCTCGCATATTAGACCTGTTGAGCAGATGCGGTTTGTCACCTTCGCGGATGGTAGGAAGAGTCAGGTGATCGGCTGTGGGACATTGAAGGTTCCGGATCTCCCTGCACTCGAGGACACCCTCCTGGTTGAAGGTCTGACAATGAATCTTATTAGCATCAGTCAACTGTGCGACAATGGACACTATGTGTCTTTCTCTCGTGACTCATGCTTGGTTCTAAACGAGAATGGTGATTCTGTGATGAAAGGCACAAGGATGGCAAATAACTGTTACACCATCAGAATAGGAGTCGAAAGTCTTGACAAGCCACGATCTACTCTAGACTATGTTCAAGCCAAACATCGTGTTATGCGAGGGGGAGTGAATAAGACCCTGCACACAAGGTCAGATAGGAGAATCGCACAAATCCATGTTGGCAAGAGCACCAGGAGACTGCTGGATCAAAGGGTGTCACAGTTACAGAAAGAGTTCGAACAGAAGATAACACAGTTGAAGACGGAGTTCGAAATGCTTCCACGAATGAATACCATTCCACTGGATGAGAAATTGAATGAGATTCCACAGTTTGGAACACCCAGATCCTCCTTGGGTGTGCGTGGTTTCATGAACTAAGTGTTCCAGACAGTGGTCAGTCAAAGGCGAATCCCCAGCTACAACAGTTGGACTGACCACCTAAGAAAGGGAGCTGGAACAGATGGGACAATACTTAATGTCAACTTTTTATTCCAGAAGACTTGTTTTACGCCGTTTTTTTTGGAAAGCGGCTTGCGTATATTAAGAAGTCGAAAAGGCAGGAGGATATTTTATTTTCAAAAACTCGACTGTTGAGCGTGTCCTCTCTCTCTCGTCCCCGAAACCCTAGATCGGAAATCTCTTACTCGATTGATCCGCAAACGGCGATGGTGAACACAAGGAAGTCAGCAAAATCCAGTGTTAAATCCGCGGAGAAAAGAAAGGAAAGCATGCAGACCTCAAAGGCGGTGACGGCGAAATCGAAGATTCCAAAATCCAAAGCTGCGAAGGTGAAAAAGGCGTCACCTTTTCATGAAAAGTCTGCCGAAGAGGTCACCGCTGAAATTCCTCAGACAGTCTCAGCGGTTTCTTCTCCACAAGCGTGTCCGCAATCGGAGGTAAATCCCGTTCTCCCATCGGTTTCTTCGAATATCTCAGTGGTTGAAAATTCTGTGATTAATGATGAAGTAATTGTGGGAGTTGAGAATATTGTGTGTTTGGGTGCTGAAGCCAGCATGGCTGGTAGTGATGAAGCCAGGAGGGCTGAGATTTGTGTTGACCAGGGCAAGGTTGTGTCTTGTGATGCTGGTAAAAAGGGTGATGATGTTTCTAAGTTTGTTAAAGAAACGGAACCCAGGCTGCCGATGACAAGAGGCTCAGGCATTTCAGATGTGTGGAAGGCGAAAATTCAAGCTTCCGGGTTCGTTCGGCCAGGAGGATTTCAAAGAAAGAAGGTAACTCGCCGAGCTGCCTCTCCCAGACAATGCCTGGCAAAGATCATCTCTATCAGAGGGAGGGTCTCTGATATTTCTAATGAGGGTGAGAAGAGTATGAGGAAGTTGGTATTGGAGGATGCTCCTGTTGATAGGTCAGCTGAGGAGATTGGAGTCTCAGAAGGAGAAGTTGCTGAGACTGTGTGTATAAAGCCGGTTTTATCAGTAAACGGTGTTGGTGTGATTGATGAAGAACCTAAGGTTGCGGAAGGAGATGAAGATCTGGACAGTGTGTTCAAAGATATTGATGATTTTGCTGAAAATCTGCAAAAAGAGGATTTTGGTGTTCAGCCAGGAGTGGTATCAGGTGGTACTTCAGTTCCAGTTATTGCTAAAGGGTCTCTGCTTGTCCCAGCTGTTACTCAAGATGATCTTCTTCGTGATCATATGGAGGATGTTGGTGGATCAGTTCGTGAGGATTCTGCGAAGCCAGTCTCAAAGGAGGGTAAGCTGTCAGATGTTGACCAAGATATTACTCCTCTTATCTCTCTCAAAAGGCCAAAGAAGGACAAGGGAAAGAAGAAGGTGGTGTTTGGAATATCTGCTAAGGGAACAGTCCAAGAGATTGCGAAGGAGGACAACCTGGCAGGGGGAGCTGATTCATCTAAGAAAAGAAAACGTGAAGCTCCTGTCCCTGTTTCAGTGGATGCTGGAAGATGCAAAGTTCCATCTCCTGAGTCTGATTCAGCTCCAGTAGGAATTGTCAAGGGAGGAGTTTGGTTCGTCAACCGTGATGCAAGTAGGAAATGGAGCTGTGTGTCGAAAAGGAAGATCATTCCTGAGAAGGTGCTAGTAGAGTCCAGTTACAAAGGGAAGGAGGTGATTACGGTTCTGAAAGAATCTGATCTATTTTGGACATTGACCAGGGGCAAACCCTTCAATGAGCAGTTGGTACGTGAGACCATGGCGAACTTACCCCCTCTCTTCGGGGTTGTTGGAGAATCTGAGTATGGAGTCTTCTTCGTCAGAGGGAGAAGGATCAAGATTGATCCTGAGCTGATCAATGTATTCTTCGCCATGGACGACCCAGCTGTTGATGAAGTGGAGTCAGATTTTGAAAAGGTAGTGAGCACCATCACTGCAGGCTCTGTTCAGTGGAGGCCTGAGTCAGTTGTGCATACAGCGGATCTTTCTACGTTCTATTTGATGCATACAGCGGATCTCTGTGCAAGTTGCTCAGAGATCTTAATGCCATCATTGCTGCGGACAAGGAGCAACGCAGGCGCATCAATAAGCTTGCTCGTGCCCTTAGCTACCCAAGTGAAGATGAATCTGATGCTGCAGATTCTGAAGATGCCACAGATGATGTGTCTGCATAAAGGTCCACTGACTTCAACCTCTCTGAACTCAGTTTTCGTTTAAAAAAAAAAACTTTAGTTACTTTGTGCTTGTTCTGGCACAGTTTGATTTGCTGTTCGAACTAGATTGGACCCCTTGCCAGTTTGTGGCAAAAAGGGGGAGTATTTTGAGGTGGTGACATTTTTTGTTCCCTCAAGGTTTTCGACTGTCTAGATAGTTAGATAGATCTAGTTAT
This sequence comes from Rhodiola chrysanthemifolia, assembly GCA_033675395.1. Classification (NCBI taxonomy): domain Eukaryota; kingdom Viridiplantae; phylum Streptophyta; class Magnoliopsida; order Saxifragales; family Crassulaceae; genus Rhodiola; species Rhodiola chrysanthemifolia. The sequence continues at coordinate 41,368,124 of CM066204.1, forward strand.
CTAGTAGATTTGGTTTTGCCAAAATGCCAAGGGGGAGATTGATGTTCCCTTGAGTGGCATGTGTTTGGCAAAACATGGTTAGACAGTTCGAGCAGGAGTTCAGGGGGAGTTCGAACATATCCTAGCACTCATGTACAGCGTGGAGCAGACGCAAGGATATTTTCCGGAAGATATTGGCAACGAAGATTTCGTCAAGTTAATGCTGGCGTGCGACTTATCCGAGCAAGATATTCGAATGAATATGCACATTGAAGTCGGCGTGACTTGCTTGGGAAAGAAGACGACTTCGTATATTCTTCCAAGGATTTGTGAAAGATATGCATCAAATATTCTGGAATATATTCCGAAATATTTGATGGGATTATCTTGTGCGAATTAGGGTTTCGTCCGAGCATACAAATACAATGCAAGGGCAGCCTTAATTCTGATCGCTTTCAAAGATCAAACACACACGAGCATACCCTGCTGATTGGAGAAGAAGAAAGCGACGGCCGGTTGTGTTTTCTCATTGAGAATACATCGGTGCAAGTGCAGTCTGATCAAGTGCAACTCAGACTGTCTGGAGCGTATCAACGGAGGCACACAACAAAGGTGATCAAGCTTTCGAGAGAAAGCATCCGAGCTTCTGGAGAAGGTCGAGATCGTTCGGAATGCAGGTTCTGAACGAAGGGGATCGAGGGGAATTGCGGTGAACCTCGGTTGCAAATCTGAGAGACGGAGTATTGAGGTGAGGCTATTACAAGGTGTAAGTGTAAGTCCCTGTGGAAACCCTATACTCGTAATAAAGATTTGTTGTCCCTTTTTCCGGGTGTGGGAAACCCCCCAGAGTAGGCCAGGCCGAACTGGGTTATCATCCTGTGCGTGCTCCAGTTTTACTGTTCGGTTTGATCTGTTTGTTGAACTGTTGTGGAGAGAGTTCAAGGTCTGTCGAAACACGACCCAGAACACTTGCTTGAACAGGGGATATAATTTCACAATTACTATGGTAAACTGATCAAGCTATGGGGTAATGAAGATTCTCTAGTTGATAGACAAGTGTGTGAGCTTGGAGCAAGATGCAAAGCAACAAAGTGTTTTGATGCAAGAAAGATGAAAGACGGAATCATGAAGTTCTTGATGGGACTCAATGAAGCTTACACAGTTGTCAGATCACATATATTGCTGATGGAACCATTTCCTACTCTAGGAGAGGTGTATAAGATGCTGATTAGTGAAGTGACAACAAAAAGATCTAAGAAACCTGTTGTGGTAGAAATCTCAGCATTATATGCTAATCAGAATTACAACACTTCCACAGGAAATTTAAGGCAGGTGATGAGCAAGTATAATTACTCTGGTGGAGCAAATAATAAGGGAAGAAGACCTTTCTGCACACATTGCAACCTTCCAGGCCACACTAGAGAAACTTGTTATAAACTTGTTGGCTATCCACCCAATTACAGGTCTCAGAAGGGATCTAACCAAGGTAACCAGTGTAATAGATCTTAGAACAAATCATCTATTAATGTTGTGGCTAGTGATGCAGGTACAAGAGATGCTGCATCTGTTTCTAATTCATCATGTGCTAAAGGAGATAGCAGTAACCAGATGTCAGTTGTTCAATTCACCAATGATCAGTTGAATAAGCTGTTCAAGCTGCTGAATCAATCAAGTAATGATCAGGAGAGTACTCAACACATGGAAGGTATCACTTGTTTGACTAGTTTTAAGGCTGGTAGTGATGTTTGGATCTTGGATAGTGGAGCTACTGACCACATCACTCCTCATTCTAGTCTGCTAAGTTATATTAAACTGCTCAGTGATCCTCACAGCGTTCTTATGCCCAATGGTGATAGAGTTACTGTTAAATTTAATAGTCATTTTACATTGAATAAGCATTTGGTACTGAAGAATGTGTTACTTGTGCCTGAAATCAGATTCAATCTTATTTCTATAGCAAAGTTAGTGACTGACTCAGGCCTATTTGTTGTCTTCACTAACATTGGTTGTGCTATTCAGGACAAGACAGATCAGACTGTGGGGACTGGTGAGCCTTTCAATGGTCTCTATCAGCTCAAGCTTGAGAATGGCAGGAATTGTCTCCTTAATCACAAGAAAAATACTTTTACTTTCCTTTGGCATTGATGAGAATAAATTTGTACTATATTTATGCTCCACATTTAGTTGATTTTCAATCATTTGCTATGTTTTTATGACCTCTCACTTTATGTTTTGGTGATTTGTAGGTGAAAAATGAATCCAAGGCGAAATAGAGAGTTTTGTGGGAATTTGGGCGAAAACAGTGCAAAAATAGGAGGATTGACATCCCTACATGTCGCGCACGCCTAGGGCTCATACGGTGTCCGAATTCATTGTTCTTTGGCTTGTGGGAAAGCTGAGAACAAGAGATACAACTTTGTTGTTGGCACCTAGAGCAGATTCAGCAGTTACGGATGTAAGAATATGAGTACAAAAGACCACCTCGCACTGCGCCTGTGTCACCAAAATAGTTGACGCAAGTGACACAAGTGAGATAGGCAGGACAGAAATCAGAATACGCATCTGCCATATCACTTGTGTCACCTATAAGGTGACACAAGCTGAATGGGCCAAAAACGAATTTTCACTAGGTTTTTGGGAAATAAATGAAAAATGGAAAAATGGAACATTTTGAAGAGGGGGCAGCCGCCAAGGAGATACCGGAGAGTTAGTCGACCAAAAAAAGGGAGGATCACGAGATACCACTCAAGGGAACCGATTGAAATCAAGGAGATTGCAAATCGAAGATCAACAACATCATCATCTACATCAAGGTTGTGATTGTTCTTCGTTAACAACTTGTAATTTTCGTTTCGAACAAAAACATGAGTTGCAAGTTCACTACCATGGATAGTGCGTAGTGACCCTATTTTGGGGTCCTACGAATTTTTCCTAACATGAATCGTTGAATAAAATAGAAAATTGCATGATTTGATTTGTCTTATTGGATTTGTATTTTACTTAGCGCTTAAACCCAAGTGATGCATACTAGGTGTTTGACGAAATGCCTAAGTGCATTGCGTTGAGATATAAAGTCAATAGCGCCGAAAGGGTGAGGCTTAGTATCCGACAATTAAGTAAAATACACGTTATAAACTCGGTGACTACGAGAGTGGCCCGAGATTGTAGCGGGAAAGGCTAATTTTACGACAAAGACTCCCCATGTTTATGCGACGAGAGTTGGTAAACATCAGCGAGCTACTTGATTCGAACCAATAGCGCCGAAGGGGTGAGGTTTGTAGTTTAAGGTACGTTTCCAATATAAACCAATAGCGCCGAAAGGGTGAGGTTTATACTTGGAGTGTACGGCTATTTTCCAATCAATACATGCAAATCATGCATGCTAGATAATAATAACTCGATTCAAATGTTAGGCAAGTGAAGTAGTTCCCCAAAATATCTCATGAAATCGATAAAACTTTTCTTACTTTCATTTATCTTGAATTCTAGAAACAAACCAAAAACACGATTTGGATTAAGATAAGTAGAAATACAACCTTAATTAGTGCAAAAGTTTAAACTTGCTCCCTTGGACGATCCGGTTCTTACCGGCTTATAAATTGTTTTAGACATACAAAATACCACACGTCAAAATGGCGCCATTGCTGGGGAGCAACGTATTAACTTGTCATTAGCCTGGGTTGTGTGTATATTTCGACTAGTCTTGTAAATATTTTCTTCTTTCTTTTGTATATTCTCTTCTCATATTCCTTACTAACTTTTGTTTTTTTGTTTTGCGAGGATGTATTCATACAACTAACAAGTCTCGTACAATGAAGAATTTGAACAAGAGGAGGAGCAACCCAAATGTTTATTGGGAAGATCATCGATATCCAACACATTCCTACTCTCCATGTTGGGATGATAGCCTATGCTCATTTGAGGAAGACTCCTACCCTCAACATCCTCCAAATCCTCAACCTAACAGTGGACTTTCCATTTTTGAAATGCTAGCTATGATCCAAGCTAATGAAGAGACCCACCAAGCAAAGGTTACCCAAGATAGTCTAGACATGCTACAAAATTTCCAATCTCTGAACCAGTGTCTAGATGAACTCGCTGCCCGAAACCAACTATTAGAAAGCATATTTGCACAACAGGCAATTGAGAATGGGAACATGGTTGGAGAAGAAAAGGTCTCCAAAGAAAAAGTGTTTGAATCAAGTGATGCCGAAGTGTTGAATTTCTCTTTTGGAAAGCTCGGCCAAGCTATCAAAGAGATAGATGAAGATGATTCAATTATAGAAGACTACAATCTTCGGGCACTTTCACTTCCACCAATGGCATGTGAGCTTGAATATCTTGATGGAGATGAAATGGAACAAGAGCATAAGGAGCCACGAGGATGTCCAAAGTACGAAGACTTTGTTGAGGTTCACATGGACGCTACAAGAGAGAAACCTCGCTTACAAGAGAATGCAAGTTTTAAGAAGGAGTTAGAGTATTGGGCACCCAAGGAAGTTATTGAGAAACTCGAGCAGGGTTTGCCCATCAAGCTCGAGACGAGTTTTGAAAACCATTTCTTAATCATGGCGTCTCGAGACAAATTTAGGAGCTTTGTACCTTATTTTGCAAAATTATTAGCAAGGAGCTCCAACAATCCCTCTATCCTAAAGGGAACAACACTTTTGAAGGGGTTAAACTCACAACTGAAATTCCACCGTAGACTTGATGGACTGAAATTCAAAATAGATTTGAAGGTGTATTGATGGCTCAAGTATCTAGAGCCCGCGAGAAGTTAGCCAAGCAAAGGATTTCTCGCTAGCGAATCCATGGGGCGCTTTGCTAGTCTCGCCAAGACGTTAAACTAGGTCTTCGAGGGAAGTAAAACTGTTTGTAAGATGCCTTATCGAACTTATTTTGCACTGACATCATCACTCGCTATATGGTTTTGAATTAAGTGTGGAGTCCCTACTATGATTACACATTATACTTGTGACATTTACTAATAATTTTTCTGTAGTGGTCACTTGTTTATTTTACAGATTTGAATGTCATACATGGGAAAGGAATGAGCAATCTATGTATCACGCATTATGAGCTACATGTTCAGGGAAGCCCTTTGCACTACACTTTTGTTTTCATATATTTGTCGCTTAGGGACTAAGCTTCATTTTAAGTGTGGAGTGGGTGTGTAGTGTATTTTATTGAAAATAGTCCATGATTAGGCACTTGCATTTTTTTATGCGCTAGCTTACATCTGAGTACTCAAATTTCGAAGGCATCCGCATTACCCCATTACTTGTTAGGATCGCGCAAGCAGTGATGCCAAGAGAAAAACAAAAAGAAAGATGCGAGGACACCAGACTTTGATACCCAGTTCGTCACTACACCGTGACAACGTCTGGGGCACTACCAAGCCAGGGTTTTCTTCACTATGATGTTGGATACAATTACAATAATCAAGTTGGGTATAAATAGGGTAACAATCTAAACCCTAATTATCTAATTAGGAAATAGAAACCCTAAGCCTCACTGCCAAAATTATGGACTTCCTAAACTGGACCAGCCTAATAATCTAATCAGGCTCCACAACCCAACAATCTCCCACCTGGAGACTGATTCCAATCGTAATTGTGTTCGTCATTAAACAACCCACGCAGGCGGTAGTGCCAAGCCTTCAGCTCACGTCTTGAGCCCCGTTGAAGCAATGCATAGCTTCAACTTCTTCCTCTTCAAAGTTTTGCTACCCTGCAAAACTTTCTGTTTCATATGACCATAACTACAGTGCCACAAATCCGCATCACCGCCCCCACTTGAACTAGCGATGTCGTTCCGAACGTTCCTCACCCGATACAACGTTCCTTCCTTCTTTCCTTGAGCTATCAATCTAGCTCCCTTTGTTATATTCCAGTTCCTGCAGCTGAAGATTACATCAAACCCGTCTTCATCCCGCTGCCCAACTAATAACAAATTCTTCTTTCCTTGAGCTATGACCCTAGCTCCCTTTGCTATCTTCCAGTTCCGGCAGATAAAGATTATACCATAACTATCCTCCTCTAGCTACCTAACTGATAGCAAATTCTTCTTTAACGCAGTCCGCAGATCCAACATCTCCTTTGCCCAGACCGTGTGGTATGCTTCGTCTCTAGACAACTATAAACTAACCGCGCTCATCGCCTTCCTGTGCAATAGCTCCCACTTGCCATCCTTCATACCCTCTGGGTAATCCTCATTCTGCATCTTCCATAACCCAAAATCCGACCCATCGAATTTCTCCACCGGATGTTTTCCATCTCTCTGCATGACTGCTACAACCCAAGCTCTTGATACCAGTTGTTAGGATCGCGCAAGCGGTGATGACGAGAAAAAAAACAAAAAGGAACGATGCGAGGACACCAGACTTTGATACCTAGTTCGTCACTACACCGTGACTACGTCTGGGGGCACTACCAAGCCAGGGTTTTCTTCACTATGATGTTGGATACAATTACAATAATCAAGTTGGGTATCAATAGGGTAACCATCTAAACCCTAATTATCTAATTAGGAAATAGAAAACCTAAGCCTCACTGCCAAAATTATGGACTTCCTAAACTGGACCATCCCAATAATCTAATCAGGCTCCACAACCCAACATTACTCAACTGTCTAGTTTCATTGCTCTCGTCCTGATTTTGAATCTAGAATCGCCTTGACTTTTATGAGTGCATTATTCCGAGGCGTCATGATTGTTGTTATCTTTAGTCTATCTATTAATTTAGGCAACCTTTTTGCATCACTTGAACATTGAATTAACAAGCATGAAAATCCTTTTCTCCTCTTCGAAAATTTTGTCACTGCTCTTAGGTGATCTTTATTCTTTCACATTGTATGCACACACCATTTATGTTCTTAGTACATTGCCAACTCTTAAGTGTGGAGTCAATATGGGTGAAAAATTGACCACAACAAAAAAATTGTATATGTAAGCACAAGCCAAAATAAAGCAAGCTACAAAAAAAGAGAGAAAAGCAAAAAGTTATTGCAAGCAAAAGCCAAAATAAGGCAAGTAATCAAAAGAAAAATTTGTGAAGCATATCGAGGGCAAAATGCCTTGAAAAGGAAAAAGATGAGGCACACACTTAAATTTGTCAATGTACTTTCCATCATTCCTTTTGGTGTGTATGCATTGTGATTTGAGTAGAGGGATGACCCTTGTACTAGTATACGTGAGCATGACTTTGTTTGAGATAGTATTGAAAATGAAGTGTCAAACTCCTCTTTCCTTATGGATTATGGGCTTAGCTCCTAAAACTTGGAAATGAGTTTTGTATTGTTAGCCCATGGACTATCCTTCTTGAGAGCATAGGCACGCGATTGGCACGCTTTTTATGTTTCTAAGGATCATGTTTTGAGTAGCTTACAAAAAGGTTGAATGAATTGTTAGGTTAGCCATTTGATTACTCTAATATTGATTGTCTTTGAATGTGCATTTTTGTAAGATCATTGGTGGTTCAAAATTCTTTTGAAAAGGAGTTAGCCTTTGATTACTATTTTAGTTGATGTGCATGGGGTATTCGTTGCGTATTGCCTAGATAAATGAGGAACTATCTTGTTCATGCATATTAGCTAGTCTCATATGGGATTTGTGAGTATTTTCTTTTCTGAAAACTCTCACGAGACTACAACTTGTCCTGTAGGGTAGCCTATAGGTTTAAGGGCTTGGTGCATATGCTAAATGCACTCTTGTTCCCTACGACAATGGTTAGGATTTAGTTCATGTTTGTTCGGGACGAATAAACTCTAAGTGTGGAGTGTTTTGATGAGCATAAATTTGTACTATATTTATGCTCCACATTTAGTTGATTTTCAATCGTTTGCTATGTATTTATGACCTCTCACTTTATGTTTTGGTGATTTGTAGGTGAAAAATGAATCCAAGGCGAAATAAAGAGTTTTGTGGGAATTTGGGCGAAAACCGTGCAAAAATAGGAGGATTGACATCCCGACATGTCGCGCACGCCTAGGGCTCATACGGTTTCCGAATTCATTGATATTTGGATTTTTGGAAAGCTGAGAACAAGAGCTAGAACTTTGTAGTTGGCACCTAGAGCAGATTCAGCCGTTACGGATGTCAGAATATGAGTACAAAAGACCACCTCGCACTGCGCCTGTGTCACCAAATAGTTGACGCAAGTGACACAAGTGACACATGCAGGACAGAAATCAGAATATGCAGCCCTCTGGAATCTGCCATATCACTTGTGTCACCTATTAGGTGACACAAGCTGAATAAGCCAAAAACGAATTTTTACTAGGTTTTTGGGAAATAAATGAAAAAAGGAAAAATGGAACATTTTGAAGAGGGGGCAGCCGCCAAAGAGATACCGGAGAGTTAGTCGACCAAAAAAGGGAGGATCGCGAGATACCACTCGAGGGAACCGATTGAAATCAAGGACATTGCAAATCGAAGATCAACAACATCATCATCTACATCAAGGTTGTGATTGTTCTTCGTTAACAACTTGTAATTTTCGTTTCGAACAAAAACATGAGTTGTATGTTCACTACCATGGATAGTGAGTAGTGACCCTATTTTGGGGTCCTACGAATTTTTCCCAACATGAATCGTTGAATAAAACAGAAAATTGCATGATTTGATTTGTCTTAATGGATTTGTATTTTACTTAGCGCTTAAACCCAAGCGATGCATACTAGGTGTTTGACGAAATGCCTAGGTGCATTGCGTTGAGATATTAAGTCAATAGCGCCGAGAGGGTGAGACTTAGTATCCGACAATTAAGTAAAATACACGTTATAAACTCGGTGACTACAAGAATGGCCTGAGTTTGTAACGGGAAAGGCTAGTTTTACGATAAGGATTCCCCATGTTTAGCAATGAGAGTTGGTAAACATCAGCGAGTTACTTGATTCGAACCAATAGCGCCGAAAGGGTGAGGTTCGTAGTTTAAGGTACATTCTCAATATAAACCTATAGCGCCTAAAGGGTGAGGTTTATACTTGGAGTGTACGGCTATTTTCCAATCAATATAAGCAAATCATGCATGTTAGATAATAAAAACTCGATTCAAATGTTAGGTAAGTTAAGTAGTTCCCCAAAATATCTCTTGAAATCGACAACATCTTTTCTTACTTTCATTTATTTTTAATTAAAGAAACCAATCAAAACTCAATTGGGATCAGGATAAGTAGAAATACAATCTTAAATAGTGCGAAAGTTTAAACTTGCTCCCTTGGACGATCTGGTTCTTACCGGCTTATAAATTTTTTTTGACGCTCAAAATACACACGTCAAAATGGTGTAGTCTTTTGACGTGTCATGTCCTTTTAGAAAGCAGTTGAGTTCTTTAAAATGCTTCATTCCAAATCTGAGTTCAGTTCATTGTAGTGCTGATATATTACATTGTGATGTTTGTCCTCAAGCTAACCAAGGCAGACTGCCATTTAATAACATTAGTTCTGCTTCCTCTGAATTGTTTGATTTGTTACATGTTGATATTTGGGGACCATATAGAGTTCCCACCATGGCTGAACTTGATCCAACCGGCCGCCACGGGCGGTACGCCGAGCTGCTCGGTTGTGGTGCGGTTAAGAAGGTGTATCGTGCGTTTGACCAGGAGGAAGGGATTGAGGTGGCGTGGAATCAAGTCAAGCTTGGTAAGCTGAGCGATGAATCTGGTAACTTGCGTAGGGTTTATTCGGAGGTCAGGCTGTTGAAGAAGTTTCACAATGATCACATCATATCGCTGTACGATGTCTGGAAGGACGAGAAGCAGAATACTTTAAATTTCATCACGGAAGTTTGCACTTCTGGGGATCTGAGAGAGTATAGAAGGAAGCATAGACATATTTCGCTCAAGGCGTTGAAGAAATGGTGTTGGCAGATACTCAAGGGGTTGGAGTATTTACATACGAACGAGCTTTGTGTTATTCATAGAGATCTTAACTGCAGCAACGTGTTCATCAATGGGAATACTGGTGTGGTGAAAATCGGTGATTTGGGGTTGGCAGTGGTCGTCGGGAAGGACCATGTGGCGCATTCGATGCTGGGCACTCCTGAATTCATGGCTCCGGAAGTGTACGAGGAGAATTACAATGAACTGGTGGACATATACTCGTTTGGGATGTGTGTACTAGAGCTGGTCACAGTTGAGGTACCCTACAGCGAATGTGATAAGCCTGCACAAGTGTATATAAAGGTTGTATCTGGCATTAAGCCCCAAGCGCTGAACAAGGTCAAGGATGCGGAAGTGAAAGCATTTATCGAGAAGTGTCTAGTTGAGGCCACTGTGCGCCCTACTGCATATGATCTTCTGAAGGATCCTTTTCTTGAAGGGGTTGAAGAACAGATAACTGAAGGGATCCAAATCACACGCTGTTTATAGAACTATGATGTAGTCATGTTATGGACTACGGCATCCATTGTTTTGTGTTAGGGAAAACTCCACAGCAGGTAGATTGATTATCTGCTGGTATAGACAGTTATTAGTGGTCTATACTTGCAGCAAGTTAGCACCGCCACCAGATTGTTATTGATTCTTAACCAATTGTAATTAGTTGCTTCGAATGTGTGAAGCTTACGGTGTAAGTTGGTTGAAAAGAGGTTTAAAGTGGCTTCATATGTGGTTGGCTATGGTTCGAATCCTACTCAGCGTATCACCAGACTATATAAGGAATTCATTCACAAGTAAATATATAAATATTTGAGTTAAATTGAATTCAAAGTGAAGGGTTACTTGATGATGACTTCCAAGTGGGAAATTGATGATAATTGCGTGTGGTGTGCCATCCAGTCAATAAGTTGTATTGTTGCTCAAGCAAACTTGACTCTTCATGGAGTTTTTTTGGGGTCATGTTTACATTTTGTATTTTTGTTTGTTCACATTTGAACGTGAGATATCATTTCTGCCCAACTTTTAATGAAATCGAAATCCGGTTTAAATCTAACAAATCGGTGATTTGGGGTTGGTAGTGGTTGTGGGTAAGTCCTGGTATACATTTTGGGGTTTGGGTCGGAAAGAAATGAAGGCCTAAAGTAGTCGGAGATATCTGTTTTAGGTGGAGGATTATTGGAAATAAAGCAGGCATTTCTGAGTTGCTTCAGGAGTCGTCGCTAAAAGTCCGAGAGTCGTCGCTGAAGATGGAGAAGGCTCGGTTGCTGTTTCAGGAAGTATACTCGGTTCGTTTCTAAAGACCAGAAGTCTGTTGATGAAGGATCAAAGTCGTAGCCGAGGGAAAGTAACGCCAACCAATAGGAGAGCGCCACGTCAAGGCGCGAATCCGAGTTTAATTGTTCGGTATGTTCGTTGTTGATGGATGAACGAGATTAGAAGGGAGCTAGCGCATCCGACGGACGGAGTTGAATTTGGGAACAAAGGCAGGCATTTAAAAGCGAAGAAGAACTCGAGCTAGGGTTCATACTGCGCAACTCATTTTCTCTCTCGTTCGACCTCCAAGTGTGATCATCTTGACGAATTGATTGAGGGCTTCTACTCAGCGGACATCCAGGCGTGTTTCGGCGTTCGATTAGGTAGAGCGGTGCTGGTTTGTGATTGTAATCGGCTGAGTTCGTGCTTGTAGTCCATTGTATCATCTCCGGGCAATCTTGGTGCGTTTTCGGCAACCCATAGTGCATATCGGGCTCTGACAGTGAGCCGACTATATTAACCTCTCACCTGGAGGTGAACTAGTATAAAATCCTTGTGTTCTTTGCACTTACATTGAGTTCTGAATTTAGGGTTAATTGAGCATTGAATTGAATTAAGATTTTTGTTAGTAATCTAAATCCGATCCTTTGATTGACATAATGAATTACTACAGTGGTATCAGAGCTATTTTGATTGCTAACTATTGGTTGATTCTTTGGTTTTGTGAATCTTGTTGTACCTATTGATACTCATTCAATGTTTATTGTGTTTGAGAGGAATCATGGGGACTGGTAGGATGAAAATTGCACCGTTTGATGGGAAGACAAACTACCAAGTAGGGGTCGGCAATGGGCAGGGTAAGACCATTTTTCATTGACACTATGAACAGTACATGACAGAGTAAGGGCAGGGTAGAGCAATTTTTCTAAGCCCGTATGGTACCCATGGGCTGGGTAATGTTAGGGTAGGGTCGGGTGGGGTACTCATGAGCATTTTGACCCTAGGGTCAAATGTCTACCCCTACTACCAAGTGTGGAGTCTCAAGATGAAGGCTCTGCTGGCTCATAACAAGGTGGCTGTGGCCTTGGAGAAGTATGTTGGACTGTGGACTGAGGATGAAAAGAAGAGGAAAAGGGATATTGATGTTGATGCATACAATATGATAATACTCAGTCTTAGTGACAATATTATCAGGAAGGTATGTACCCTTAAAACTCCTCTTGAAATGTGGGATAAACTGAAAACCTTGTTTGAAAACCAAGTTACTCCAAACTTGAGTTATTTAAAGGCTTCCCTGTTTGCATTGAAAATGGATCCAAGTAAATCTATTGATGATAACTTGGATGATTTCTTAAAGATGACTTTGATGTGAACTGGTACTAGTTATGCTCTTGATGATAATAGCACTATTATGATTTTGATGAATTCCATCCCTGACACTTATCAAGTTGTCAAGGATGCCTTTCAATACACAGGAACTATTCCTTCTTTTAATCAGTTCTGTACTGCCTTGAGGACCAGGGAAATGGAACTTAAGGGTTCCAGGTCCAAGGCTGGGTAAGGTTTATTTGCTAAAACCAAGCCTGGCCAGTTTCATTCATATAAGAATAAGTCATATGCTAGTAATAATTCATCTGAAAATAAGCCAAAAACCGACTAGAAAAAGGATTCTAAATATCAGGGACCGCCAAGAAAATGTTATTTTTGTGGAAAGATGGGTCATTTGAGAAGGAACTGTCAAAAGTTCTTGGCTAGAAATAAAACACAGAATAATGAAACAAACCTTGCAGTTTCAGGTTATCAAAACACCAATTCCCCTGAAGTTCTTAATCTGACTGATAAGCCCATAAGTGATCAATGGGTCCTTGACTCAGGCTGTTCCTTCCACATGTGCCCACATGAATCATGGTTTCAAGACTACAAATCTTGTAGTGGAGAGACTGTGTTCATGGGGAATGATAATGTGTGTAAGGTTAAGGGTCAAGGGTCAGTCACACTAGAACTGTCAAATGATAAGGTGGTTACTCTTACTAATGTTAGACATGTACCTGGTCTGAGGAGAAATCTAATTTCTCTTGGTGTTTTGGATGATTTGGGATGTTCTTATACTGCTATAAATGGTGATATAAATGTCTTTAAATCTGATAAGTTAGTTCTGTATGAAAAGAAAAATGGCAGCTTGTATTACCTTGATGGTTATTTCCCTGATAAGAATGTGCATGAAGCTAACCTGGTTGATGCAGATAAAAATGCCACAGTTAGGTGGCATCTTAGGCTTGGGCATATGAGTCAAAAAAGGTTAGTCATGTTGTTTAAGCAAGGCATGTTTGGTAAGGAAAAAATCAGTGATTTGACTTTGTGAGCTTTGTGTTTTAGCTAAACAACATAGATTGAAATTCACTACTGGGATACATTCTAGTAAACATATATTTGATTACCTGCATGCTGATTTGTGGGGGCCTGAGGCTCAGTTAACTTATGGTGGAAATAAATACTTCTTGAGCATTGTTGATGATTATTCTAGAAGAGTTTGGACTTTCTTGCTAAAAACCAAAGATGAAGCATTTCTGAAATTTAAAGAATGGAAACTCTTAGGGGAAAACCAGTGTAGTTCTAATGTGAAAACTCTTAGAACTGATAATGGTTTGGAATTTTGTAATACTGAGTTTGACAATTTCTGTAAAGAAAATGGTATACTTAGGCATAAAACTGTTAGATTAACTTCTCAACAGAATGGTGTTGCAGAAAGAATGGATAGAACTCTTCTTGAAAAGGTGAGATGCTTATTGTTTACTTCTGGTTTACCTAAGTCTTTTTGGGGAGAATCTTTGTATACTGCTTGCTATTTGATTAACAGGAGTCCTAATAGAGCTTTAGAGTTTAAATGCCCTATGGAGTTATGGAGGGGTAAGCTACCAGACCTGTCAGAACTTAGGGTATTTGGTAGTGCTGCTTATGCACACAACAAGGAGGGTAAGTTGGATCCTAGAGCCATAAAGTGTGTGTTCTTAGGATACCAGAAATAGTTGGGAACAAAAGGGTATATAGGTTATGGGATAGGAGTGCTAGAGGGGTAAAGATTTTGGTTAGTAGAGATGTAACCTTTGATGAGGATAGTTTCCCTTGTAAGGAGAGAACTGGAAGTGACCTAAGCACATTACCTAATCAGGTAGTATCCCATGTGCCAATAGACTTGAGACCCACTACCTTAGATCCTCCTGATGACCCTGAAATAGAGCAAGTAGTTGGCCAAGTTCCTGAAAATCCTCATGAAGAACCAGGCAATGAACCAGATGGTGAATAAGGTAATGAAGAGGTCCACAATCAGGTGGAGGAACACCATGAAGAAAATCAGCAAGACCTTGCAGACTATCAGTTAGCTAGGGATAGAACTAGGAGGGCGGAAATTAGGAGACCACCTAGATATGCTTATGCTGACCTAGTTCTATCAGCCTTAGTTGCTGCCCAAGAGTTGAAGGAGCCTGAACCTCAAACATATTTAGAGGCCATGACTTCAAGGAAAAGGGAAAATTGGCAGGCTGCCATGGAGGATGAAATTAGTTCCTTGAAGGTAAATAAGACATGGGAATTGTTTCCATTACCTAAGTCTCACAAAATTGTTGAGTGCAGGTGGATCTTCACATTGAAAGAGGGACTGACCAAGGAGGAACCTTTGAGATACAAAGCCAGATTGGTGGCTAAGGGATACACACAAAGGGAAGGTATTGACTTCATTGAAATCTTTTCTCCAGTAGTTAAGTTTAAAACTATTAGACTTATGCTATATTAGCTGCTTGCTTAGATCTCGAAGTAGAACAGGTAGATGTAAAAACTATTTTTTTACATGTGGATTTGGATGAAAAGATTTTCATGAGACAACCTAAAGGATATGTTGATAAAAAATACCCTGAACATGTGTGCTTTCTTAAAAGGTCCTTGTATGGTCTGAAACAAAGTCTCAGACTTTGGTATCAGAAGTTTGACAAATTTGTGTTGAGTCTTCGATTTAAGAGAAGTGAGTATGATACTTGTTTCTACTTTGCATCTGTTGATGGTATACCCATATACCTGCTGCTATATGTTGATGATACGTTGTTAGTATGAAAATCCATGGATAAAATTAAGTCATTAAAGAAAGACTTGAATTCTGCTTTTGACATGAAAGATCTAGGCAATGCTAAAAGAATTATGGGCATGATAATTGAAAGGGATAGAAACAGTTTTTCTTTGAAATTACACCAAAGGCCTTACTTAGAGAAATTAGTATCTAGGTTTGGTGATTTGAATTGTAAAACCGTTTCTCTACCTTTTCCTGCACATTTTGATTTGAATAAATCTCAAGGCCATGTTACACATTCTGAGAAGGTTGAATTGGAGAGTTTTCCTTATGCAAATGACATTGGATCTATTATGTATGCCATGATTAGTACTAGGCGTGATTTGTCCTATGCTATTTTTGTGTTAAGTAGATATATGAGCAATCTAGGTTATGAACATTGGCTTGCTGTGAAATGGTTGGTTGCATATATAGCTAGCACTTTGGATGTAGGACTATCATCATCTAAGAGATGCAATGAGCTTGACTTGGTTGGGTATGTGGATGTTGACTTTGCTAGGGATAAAGATAGTAGGAAATCTACTACTGCATATTATTTTACCTTGTCAAAGAATTGTATTTCATGGAAATCTGGTCTACAATCCATTGTTACTTTGTCAACAACTGAGTCTGAATATATGGCTATATGTGATGCTTTTAAAGAGGGAATTTGGTTACAAGGTTTAGTTAGAGAGGCTGAGTTATCTAACAGTGTGGTTACAATATTTTCAGACAGTCAATCTGCTATTTACCTGTGTAAAAACCCTGTTTTCATGAGAAATAAGCACATTGATGTGAGATACCATTTCATTAGGGATAAGGTATGTGAAATTACTGAAAATTGAAACTGAGAATAACCCATCTGATATGGAGACTAAGCATGTGACAGTGAGTAAGTTCAAGCTATGCTTGGACTTGCTCCATATCTCTTGAGTTGTTTGTGTTGCAGGTGTGGCAATGATCAGTTGGGTTAAGTCCTGGTATGCATTTTGGGGTTTGGGTCGGAAAGGAATGAAGGCCTAAAGTAGTCGAAGATGTCTGCTTTAGGTGGAGGATTGTTGGAAATAAAGCAGCCATTTCTGGGTTGCTTCAGGAGTCGTCGCTAAAAGTCCGAGAGTCGTCGCTAAAGATGGAGAAGGCTCGGTTTCTGTTTCAGGAAGTATACTCGGTTCGTTGCTAAAGACCAGAAGTCCGTTGCTGAAGGATCAAAGTCGTAGCCGAGGGAAAGTAACGCCAGTCAATAGGAGAGCGCCACGTCAAGGCGCGAATCCGAGTTTAATTGTTCAGTATGTTTGTTGCTGATGGACGAACGAGATTAGAAGGGAGCTGGCGCATCCGAACAGACGGAGTTGAATGTGGGAACAAAGGCGGGCATTTAAAAGCAAAGAAGAACTCGAGCTATAGGGTTCATACTGCGCAACTCGTTTTCTCTCTCGTTCAACCTCCAAGTGTGATCATCTTGACGAATTGATTGAGGGCTTCTACTCAGCGGACATCCAGGCATGTTTCGGCGTTCGATTGGGTAGAGCGGTGCTGGTTTGTGACTGTAATCGGTTGAGTTCGTGCTTGTAGTCCATTGTATCATCTCCGGGCAATCTTGGTGCGTTTCCGGCCACCCATAGTGCATATCGGGATCTGACAGTGAGCCGACTTGATTAGCCTCTCACCTAGAGGTGAACCAGTATAAAATCCTTGTGTTCTTTGCACTTACATTAAATGCTCATTTTAGGGCTTAATTGAGCGTTGAATAGAATTAGGATTTTTGCTAGTAATCTAAATCCGATCCTTTGATTGACATAAGGAATTACTACACCATGAATGGCATCTTCTGCAAACACAATACGATGCATGTCACCAATAGAAAAGTAATTAAGGACCCCAAAATCCCATCCATTCATTGCAAACTCACCAGTTTTATCTTCTGGGTGTCCACTGCTATGAGAAGTAATAATGTATCAGGTTATTGAGTCGAAGGGTCATAGGGAGTTAATAAGATAGATCAATAGTCATTATTGACTTCTTGTATTCAATGGCAATTGTATATAAAGAGCTACTGGGCGTTAAATCCAGTAAGCTTCACATTCAAATGATAATCTTCTGCAACCATTCCAATTCATTCTTTTCGATTGCTCATCTTTGCTTCTGATGACTTCGAACATGGTATCTGAGCAGGAGTTTATCGTCTTTGGAGCACAAACACAGCAGTAGCTGGTAAATCATATTTCAATCACTCCATTTCTTCGGCTCTTGATTTCATTTTTTTTGTTTGTGCAACTCAATTGTTATGGATTGCTGGTAATATTGCTAAATATACAGGTGGATACTACTGAAATTACTGAATAACATATACAGAATACTGAGATGCGATTAAACAGAACAATATGCAATACAGATTGAATGACTGAAAAATAATCGCAAATCGGAATGGATCGAGTCGCGTTGGACGCTGTCCTTAAAGCAAGCTTTGTCGATCAAACATTTCTGGCATTCAACTATCACCGTACACACGCGAAGAAAAACTCAAACAAATATGCCGGCCGGCTTAGCCTTCATGCCAGGAATGCTGGAAACGTATTTAGGGTTTTCTCTTTTCTCTGTTTTTTCAAATAACGCACTGTGTTTTCTTTATATAAGATAACCCACGTTATTAGAACCACCAATAATGGACCCACTAATTAGAATCAGTCCATCGTGGGATGATAATAATATTAATTAAATAATTAAATCAATATTTAATTATTTAATTATCTCTACCCATAAGGTGTCATATTAGTCACACTAATGTACAATTAAGCCATTACTTGCTTAATTTTCTTCACCCTTAATACCACTTTTTCCAACAATCCCCTACATGAAGAAAATCAAGTAATAAAAATAAAAATCAAAACTCAACTCAATGCGGTGATAGATTCTGCGGTTGATATCTGCATAGGATACGTAGGTCATCGCCCTTGAACCTTCCCTTGGGAAAACATGTTCTCTTTACTGACTATTCAGTAGACGTGATTGTCTTTGAACTGTTCGTCTTATACTGTAAACGAAAGCCATGTCCCCCACAGATATTTTCCTGACCATTATTCAGTTCTCACTGGTGGGTTCATTTTGGCCATGACACCCCGTTCCTGGTTCTGTAAGAGTTTTTAAAGAATTAAGCTCTTTGAATTCTCCTTTGAAGCGGCCCCACTTCTCTCTCACATAGGTGATTCTTTCTTAAAGTAAACCCGCGTTACCCATTTGAATCTCACTGTTCCAATTACTAGAATCATTAAAAGCTTCGAGCTTAGCCTCGTGCGGGAGTCATTGTTTTATCATGGAATAGGACTGGGGTGTTACCCCCACATTGACCTCGTAGTCTTAGCAGTTAGGTGGTCCATTTGAACCAAGTTCTTGGGGATCTCCATTCATCATGGTAGGATTTTATGTTGCCTCGACTTTATTTTTAAAAGGGCTTAAGCCTGTGTCTTGATATTACCAATCAAAAGGCTTGAGTCTCATTCCTTTGGACAACTTCTCTGTTAGGTCCTTACTTAACCCTTTGGTTAGCGGATCCGCAATATGCTCTTTGGACCTCATATAGTCAATATGACTCAGGTGTAATGGTATTATGTCAGCGCAATTATGTCGTGGAGTCAAAGTTGATCCAAACCCAAATCAATTGAACTAATTCAAATTGATCCTGATCATCCGATTCAATCTCAAATGGACAGAATCCAGTTTTCTCAACAGAAACAATGGTCGTGTTTCTTTTCTTGCAGCCGCTGCTGCCATGAAGAATCATTTGATCTGAACATTTGATCAATCACAGGTGCATTTGTGACGACTCCAGCAGCAAGTTCCTTCGCCCAAAAAGAGTCTTACTTAGCTTTCAATTTGTGCTTTCAAAATGATATTTGGATATACAACCCAAATTCATCAAGCAATATGATAGGCATTCGTGCCACTCAAATAGTTGGCACTATACCGTCTGGTATATTCTCGGAACTAGACTCGCAAGTCTATCCATGGAACCAGACTCGCAAGTCTGTTCCTTTCGTAGCCAACATCAAGGTGATACAACACCTTATTACAGCAGGTGCTGCCCCCACATTGAGAGCCACCGAAATATCACGTCGGGTTTCATGTCCAGATTCTCTGGTCTGATTGAATCTCAATCCAAAATGCAACAAGTTCCAAGTTGAAAACGCCATATGACTCATCTTTGACCGGTCGAAATCATCCACAACAAAAGTTAGGGCACTCTACTTCAGTCGCCCCAGCAATGTTCAAACCCTTCTACCAAAACTAAATCTTGGTTTCCTTTTGGTGCCACCAGATTCAAATCGTGGCATGATTTGAAACCTTGTTGTTTGCTGCCAAAACAGACATGTAAATTTAGTCAGTAATGTTTATGGGCTGACCAAATTAGACATATAATGGACTCAAATTTTATAAGCCCAATCTTATAGGTTCAATTTAAACTCGACTGATTCAGTTCGTTGAACCATTAACCCAAATTAGTGTTTTGCATCTTCGATGATGGCGCCAACACCCCCATTGCTTTTCTCCGTGACTCATCAAACTATTTCTGACATCAAGCACAGCCACACACCATGTTTTTGTCTCCACGTGTTCCTGATGCTTTACAAAAGCAAACGACTTACTTTGATTAAATAAGGTATTATCAAATCATGTGTCAGCAATCAAAAGAAATCATATGAGCGACTCTCTGAAGTTTGAAAAGCTTCCTGCAGATGAAATCCATCGTTCAAAGATTGTCATGGATTTGATTTCCAGCATACTTCTTATCTGAACTGCTATGATCAGATTGTTGTAAATCACCTCGCCTCCAGACTACAACCATCTCATGTTTAAGTCAGTAACTTCAACAGTAATCAGAACATCAAATCTTGCTTTAACATTGTTGGTAATATTACTGAATATACAGGTGGATACTACTGAAATCACTGAATAACATATACAAAATACTGAGATACGATTAAACAGAACAATATGCAATACAGATTGAATGACTGAAAAATAATCGCAAACCGAAGTGGATCGAGTCGCGTTGGACGCTGTCCTTAAAGCAAGATTGCCGCCCTACTGTGCTTGGGACTCGCTGGCAGTATGCTTCCCAGGATAAAACGATCCTCGACAACAACTTAGCATCAAGCTTTGTCGATCGAACCTTTCTGGCCTTCAACTATCACCGTACACACGCGAAGAAAAACTCAAACAAATATGCCGGCCGACTTAGCCTTCATGCCAGGAATGCTGGAAACGTATTTAGGGTTTTCTCTTTTCTCTGTTCTTTCAAATAACGCACTGTGTTTTCTTTATATAAGAAAACACATGTTATTAGAACCACCAATAATGGGCCCACTAATTAGAATCAGTCCATCGTGGGATGATAATAATATTAATTAAATAATTAAATCAATAGTTAACTATTTAATTATCTCTACCCATAAGGTGTCACATTAGTCACACTAATGTACAATTAAGTCATTACTTGCTTAATTTTCTTCACCCTTAATACCACTTTTTCCAACAGCTGAGAATCAAAATGAGAGTGCCCATCAATCTGGGAATCAGAATGAAAGTGGTCAACCATCTGGGAATCAGAATGAAAGTGTTCATCCATCTGATGATCCCTTATTTGTTAACAAGCGTATTTTTAACCCTTTATAGTCGTCAAGTTATGAGTTTTATGGGTGAAGTTGTAGTCAAAAATAATTTATAAACCTTGGTAAGCCAATGGTCGATCCAAGGAACAACGTGTGTGAATACTAGCTAACAAGTGACCTATTCAGCTATTCCAAACAATTAAAGGTTTTGATTGTGAAACAAATTGCAGAAAAATAAAAAGGTTTTAACTTGATCAGAGAAAGAATCCCAGGATCAAACTTACCCGTGCCAACCCAAAAATCATGCATTAATATCAAGTAAATTCATCATGCTATCGAATATGGAAATAAACAAAAATAACACTAGACAAGCCGCCCATCCACGAATCATTGTCTAGATTAATCTCAATCGTTGAACACCGCCCATCCACGGATTATCAACGATTTCGATTAGTTAAGCTTAGGATTTTTCAGACAAAAGTTAACTTTCCTATATTAATTCATGTACTACCATTGAAGCTACCATGACCTAATATCAATTTCATATGATCAGGTTAATACCTAAGACTCATTCATCTTTTGGTAATTAACATAAATACGTTATAGCATGCAAACATCCCATTAAATGTAAAACTTGCAAGAACGATAAAATTAAGCACAATGAAATTGAATATTCGAATTGCATTAATGAAAAATGTTCAATTGATCACACGAAGAATTGGGTACATGGCACGGGATCCGTAGGTCCCAGAATAAAGAAGACTATTCACTATTCATGGTAAGTTAACCAAAAATAGTGTAGAAATAAAAATTAAGGACGAGGAAACCGTGTAGATAATCTAATGATAATCTAGTAAGCTTATTTTCCACTGGGCGTTAAATCCAGTAAGCTTCACATTCAAATGATAATCTTCTGCAACCATTCTAATTCATTCTTTTCGATTGCTCATATTTTGCTTCCGGTGACTTCGAACACAGGTTGTGCGAGTTTTTGCATAAGGATGCCATAATATTCTTTGTGATTTTTGCTTGATGGTGAAAATTTTATTCAGGATTAAAACATAGTTAAAATTTATTGTTGACTTTGAATTGTGTATTTTGGGATTACATGAAAAGAGTTTGGGCTCCCATGAGAAGGCTTTTTAGGTGAGAAATAAGAAATTATCATATTCGTCCGTTCTTATCAATCTAGGGCCAGGATTAAATGAGAGCCGTTTTAAAATTTGCAACTATTTCACGATTAATTATATCTAAAGGGCAAATTAGGGAATCAAATAACATCTTAATCATAATCTCGTTAATTTCGTAACCATATGAAGTCCTAGTTCTCTTCCGCTCTCTAAGACTCAATTTTCTTTCTCTAGATATTGCAATTTCCTCATCATTCGTAAAGCCGTCTCGCTGCTCAAATCGTTTGCATTATGTTCCGTTCTGGCTCAGCTCCGTCTAATCGGTGAATTGAAGTGTCTAATTGAACAAATTGGTAGCAAATTGGAGTAAGAAATAGTTTACGACATCGAACAATACTGGATTATAGGGTTTATTGGGTTAAATAGGGTTTGCGGTATTGTAGGGTGATTGGGTGGTTGATTTTATTTGGGTTCATCGGACGGTGGTGTTAAGGTAGGATTGATGAAACCTTTTTTTGGGTCCTAGGGTTTGGGTTGTGTCGTGTTGTGTTGAAAAAGTCGAAAGATGATTTTGAGCTTGATTTCGTAATCAAATTAGTTTTTAAGAAATGTACAGAGTGATTATTGTAAAAATTCGTAGACTTAAAGAATAAAATTCATAACACAGAACAAAATTTGTAATGTAAAAATCGTAGACTTAAAGAATAAAATTCGTAGACTTAAAAAAAAATTGTAGTTATTAAAGTCAATATTAGTTCTAGATTCATGATAAAATTCGTATTTACTAAAGTCAACATTCGTAGCTTCTGAATTCATGATAAAATTCGCAGTTATTAAAGGCAACATTCGTACCATTTGAATTCATGTAAAATTCGTAGTTACTAAAGCCAACAATCGTAGTTTGTGAATTCATGATAAAATTCGTAGCTATCAAAGCCAACCTTCGTAGCTTTTGAATTCATGATAAAATTCGTAGTTACTAAAACGAACATTCGTAGCTTCAGAATTCATGATAAAATTTGTAGTTACTACAACCACAAAATCAAAATCTAATATGTTAAATGAAATAGATGAATGATCAGCCGATATTTTGACTAATCATTCGCTACATTCGATGAAGGATAATACTCGTTTCCAGGCAAATTGTCTCAATTTGATGTCTTCCTTGATTGTTTCAAGACAAAAAGACATAGCATCGCTCCTTGGACTCGAAGTGCTGAAAGAACGGAAAGATCGACAAAAAAGGCTGAAAAGGACTCTGCACCAGCAATAGGTCGTGACGTCCGTGACATCCACTTAGTGTCACGGGTGTCACGGCAGGTATTTTCAATAGAGGGAATCGAGATGCACCGTGATAACCATGACATGTCTAGGTGTAACGGGTGTCACGTCACACTTATAGCTCAGAGTGTTTTTGCCTGCGCCGTGACAACCGTGACATATTGGACTGTTAGGCATGCATATTACTCATTGCGATTTTGCCTAAACCGTGACACACTCGAATGTCACGGGTGTCACGACCACGTCGGGTATTTCCAATTATAAATGGGAAATTCGGGTTCTATTTTAAGAGTGCTTGATTTTGGAGAGAAAAAGACCTAACTTGGAGAAGAAGACAGAGCACCACATCGCGAGGGATTGGGGATTGAACGAGCTACATCGTCTACACGGTTTTCTCGTCCTTAATTTCTATTTCTACACTATTTTTGGTTAACTTACGATGAATAGTTAGTAGTCTTCTTTATTCTGGGATCCTACAGATCCCGTGCCATGTGCCCAACTCTTCGTGTGATCAATTGAACATTTTTCATTAATGCAATTCGAATATTCAATTTATTATGTTTAATTTTATCGTTCTTGCAAGTTTTGCATTTAGGTTAATTACCAAAAGATGAATGGGTCCTAGGTATTAACCAGATCATATGAAATTGATATTAGGTCATGGTAGCTATAATGGTAGTACATGAATTAATAGGAAAGTTGACGTTTGTCTGAAAAACCCTAAGCTTAACTAATCGAAATCGTTGATAATCCATGGATGTGCGGCGTTCAACGATTGAGATTAATGTAGACAATGATCCGTGGATGGTGGCTTGTCTAGTGTTATTTTGGTTTATTTCCATATTCGATATCATGAAGAAATTACGTGATATTAATGCATTATTTGTGGATTGGCACGGGTGAAGTTTGATCATGTGATTCTTTCTCTGATCAAGTTAAAACCTTTTTATTTTCTTCATTTAATTTCTGCAATTTGTTTTACATTCAAAACCTTTAATTGTTTGGAATAACTAAATATGTCACTTATTAGCTAGTATTCACACACGTTGTTCCTTAGATCGATGCTTGGTTACCAAGGTTTATAGATTGTTTTTTACTACATCTTGACCCCTAAAACTCATAATTTGACGACTATAAAGAGTTAAAAATACGCTTGTCAAAATAGCGACGTTGCCGGGGAGCAGCGCTTAGTGTGATATTAGATTTGACTGGTGTAGTTTAGACTATTCCACCTTGTTCGTTGCCTGAGTTTTTCTGCCCAATTTGCTTCACTCACGGTGATTCTTGGCTCTCGTAGGTACTGACTAGTTCATGCCAAAGAAAATACCTAGACGGAAGAAACAGGTCCAGGTATCAGACGAGGACTCACCGGACCAACGAAGAACTCTTCGCCAGGTCCAAAACGAAGCTCGAAAAACCCGAGCACAAAATCGCGAATTCACAGCACTCAACATGAACCCCCTGCACTACCTGGGTTGGTCTGTGATGACCAGCAGCGTCCTGCGCAACTGCCAGTTCGCAGGACTCTTGGAGACTACACTACTCCACGCGTCTCAGGATTCCAGTCTGCCATTGCACCACCTGGTGTAGACAACAACAACTGGGAGATCAAAACTGGACTCATTCAGATGGTGCAGAATAACCAGATTTCGGGAAGGATGAACGAAGACCCTCACAGGCACCTTAAGCAGTTAGTTCAGATGTGCAACACGGTGAAGACCAACGGTGTTCCCCCCGAATCCTACTACCTGAGGTTGTTCCCATTCTCACTCTCTGACAATGCTCGTAGGTTGCTAGACAATCATGCAGAGGGCACCTTCACTACTTGAGATAAATTGGCTGAAGCTTTTCTGCAACAATACTTCCCGCTATCTGGATGGTGAGACTCTCTACGAGGCTTGGGAGAGATATAAAGAGCTAATGAGAGTGTGCCCCCACCACAACCTGGAGCTTTTGCAGATCATGGACACCTTCTATCAGGGAATCAACCAGGGGATGCGCACCTTGATAAATCAAACAACTGGTGTAGGACTTACTGGAGTTCCCTTGGAAGAGACCTAAGAGACCTATGCCATCGTCAAGAAAGCAGCTCAAAATTACCACCTTTGGACGAGTGATCGAGGTAATCCTAAGGAAAAGAAGGGTGTGCAAGAGCTTTACCTCGCTGATGGAACTAATGATATTGCTGAGTTGACCACCATAGTGAAGATGCTTGCAGCTGAAATAAAAAATCTGAAGACAGACTCCTCTATGAAGTCATCTGTTGTTGCTAAAGTGACTATCTATTGTCAGATATGTGGTTTTCCTTCTCATTTCGCGTATAGCTGTCCGGTAATGGGACAAGAAAGTAACGGCGAAAATCAAGAGGATGCCAACTTTGTAGGGCACAACAATCAGGGAAACGGCTTCGCCTCTGGCTCAGGCATGAACATGTGGGATAACCCAAACCGGAACAATCCTAACCTCCCATACAAGCCATAGAATCAGGCACCTCCGGGGTTGCCCTACAGACAACAACAGAATAATGCTCCCTACCAGCCAAGGAATCAGTACAACAACCAGGGACAACAACAACAAAATCAGCCATCCGGTGTCTCGACAAATCTGGAATCATTACTGACCAACTTCCTAGCACAACAAGAGAAGTGGAACCGAGACCAAGAGAGGAGGCTTCAAGGGATTGAACCATTAATGGAGCAGCTGTCTACTCAGAACAGAATATTGGAGACGCAGGTAGCTCAGTAAGCGAACTCCGCGAGCAGGGAACATGGGAAACTCCCATCCAAACCAGATCTGAATCCTAGAGCATCAGTGAATGCCATCACACTCCGAGGAGGGAAACAGATTGAGATGCTGCAGGCTCAAGTCACCCGACCTCGAGCTACAAAATCAGCACCTGATCCTACACGTGCTGAAGAGGAAACGTCGAAGGAAACTGAAAACCGAGCTGATAATTCTGCGCGGACAGTGGAACCAGCCCCTTATAGACCTCGAGTTCCATTCCCTCAGCGGCTAGCAGCAACAAAGAAAGACGCCATCACCCAGATTCGTACTCTGTACATCACGTTGCCACTCACTGACAAGATTCGTACTCTGTACATCACGCTGCCACTCACTGACGCCATCACCCAGATTCTTACTTATGCCAAATTCATGAAGGAGATTCTTACTGGGAAGAGGAAGATTGAAGTAGCCGAGACAGTAGCTCTGAGTGAGGAGTGTAGTTCTGCCATACACCAGTCCATGCCGCCAAAACTTAAAGACTCGGGGAGTTTTTCTATCCCTTGTGATATTGGCGGTATTACAATTCACCGTGCTCTATCTGATCTAGGTGCTAGTGTGTCTATCATGCCATATTCTTTATTTGCTAAACTGAATTTGGGTGATCTTGGTCCAACTAATATCACTATTCACCTTGCGAATCGTTCTTGTACCTGTCAAGGTGAAGAACATTTACATCCCTGCTGATTTTATAGTGCTAGAAATTTATGAGGACATAGACATCTCAATTATACTTGGTAGACCATTTCTTTATACGGCTAAGGTAGTCATTGACTGGATAGAGGGTATATAGCTGTGCGAGTGGGCAGTGAAAGAGTTGTCTTCTATTTTCCTGACATGTGTAAGAGTCCTATTCTATTAGCCGACTGTGGTGTGCTGGACTCTGCTGATGTTGACGACCCTATTACACTGACCTCTGTTGAGTCTTACAAAGTTGTACCAGGCTGCCCGATACCGATGGATATATGTGCAGTGAGCACTGAGGGTGCAGCTGAAGCTGACCAGACCACCGGCTCAGGTAAGGAACCTTGCAAGGTAGAGATGAAACCTCTCCTACAAGTCTCAGGTATGAATTTCTTGGCCCAAATTCAACTTACCCGGTTATTGTGAATGCATCCTTGACCGATGTAGAGACCCAGAGATTGCTAGATGTCTTGAGAGAGTATAGGCCAACCCTAGGTTATTCGATAGATGATCTTAAAGGGATTAGCCCAGATATGTGCATGCATAGAATCCATCCAGAGGGCGATGCTAGGCCCGCTAGGGAAGCCTTGAGACGTCTGAATCCTAAGCTGAATGATGTAGTAAAGAAAGAAATTCTAAAATTATTGGACGCTGGCATTATTTATTCTATTGCTGCTAGTGAGTGGGTAAGTCATGTGCATGTTGTCCCTAATAAGGAGTGGTGAGGAGTTAGAGGATGACCAACCGAAGAAGAAGAAGAAGAACCATATATACCTCATATCCCCTTCCCACAAAGATTAAAGAAAAAGAACAATGACAAGCAATTCTCCAATTTTGCCGAGATGATGAAGAAGTTTTATGTTACTATGCGTTTCACTGAGATAATTAATCAAGCCCCATCTTATGAAATGTTTCTAACAGATATTATTACTTGCAGGAGGACAATTGAAGATCCCGTTAGTTTTTTCATTTCATGCTATATTAATGATGTGAAAATTGAACGTGCTATGTGTGATTTGGGTGCTAGTATCTTTGATGCCTTATTCCTTGTGCAAGAAATTGAATATGGGTGAGCCTAAGCCAAACACAAATGACTTTGAAACTCGCGGACCGCTACTCAAGATTTCACAATGGAGTTCTTAAGGATGTCCCGGTTAGATTGGGGAATTTCTACATTCCGGGTGATTTTGTTGTGTTGGAAATGGAAGAAGATAGTGAAATTCCCATCCTTTTGGGAAGACATATCCTCTACACCGCGGGAGCTATATTTGATACAACTAAAGGGTGAGTTTAATTTAGAAAAGGCACAAAAAGGTCCTAGTTCTACCATGAGTTGCAATTATCTTTACCTTATTGATGCATTTGAATTACATGATATGCCTAACTTGCCTATATGTGAAATTGATCTTAATAATGAGCTCCCAAAGTGTGATGATTGTTGGGCTATCTCGGATGACAAAAGTAAAGGGGAGCCTTAAAGCGACAAAGGTAAGGAGTCTTGTTCGGTAGAGTTAAAAACTCTACGAACAAGCCTAAGGTATGAGTTCTTAAACCCCAATTCTCATTGCCTGTTATTGTGAATGCTTTATTGAATGAAATTAAAACTTCGAGATTGCTTGATGTGATTAGAGAGCATAAAGGTGTCATTGGTTATTCTATTAATGACTTGAAAGGAATAAGTCTCAATTTATGCATGCATAGAATTAATTTGGAAGGTGGTTGTATACCTACTAGAGAGCATGCTAGGAGACTTAATCCTATTGTTAGTGAAGTTGTTAAAAATGAGATTATAAAAATGCTTGAAGCGGGAATTATCTTCCCTACTGCGGACCCGGAGTGGGTTAGCCCCATTCATGTTGTGCCAAAAAAGGGAGGAATGACGGTTGTTAAAAATGAAAAAGACGAGTTAATCCCCACACGAACCATTACCAGTTGGCGAATGTGCATAGACTTTAGAAAACTCTACAAGGCAACTAGGAAAGATCATTTTCCATTTCATTTTATTGATCAAATGTTAGAAAGGTTCGCCAAGCATGACTATTTTTGCTATCTCGATGGATATAGTGGTTTTTCCAAATCTCTATTCACCCACAAGATCAAGAGAAGACTACTTTTACTTGTCCATATGGAACATTTGTCTTTCCGTGAATGCCCTTTGGGCTTTATAATGCATTGGACACATTTCAAAGATGCATGATGACGATATTTTCTAAATTTATTGAGGAAATAATGGAAGTATTTATGGATGACTTTTCTGTCTATGGTTCTGCATTTGATGATTGTTTGGCTAATTTGGCTAAAGTTTTAAATAGATGTATTGAGACAAATCTTGTTCTAAATTGGAAAAATGTCATTTTATAGTGCAGGAAGGCACTGTGCTTGGACATTTGGTTTCTAAGAGTGGTATTGAGGTTGACAAAGAAAAGGTAGAGGCCATTGAGAAACTACCACCTCCAAGGGATGTTAGGGGGATAAGATGCTTTATAGGCCATGCTGGCTTTTATAGAAGGTTTATTAAGGACTTCTTAAAAATTGCAAGACCTTTGATGAACCTATTGTGCAATGATACCAAATTCCTATTCAATGAAGAGTGATTACTAGCCTTTGAGAAATTAAAGAAGGCATTGGTCTCGGCTCCATTATTCAACCTTCGAATTGAGATTTGTCATTTGAGCTCATGTGTGATGCTAGCGATCATGATATTGGGGCGGTCATTGGACAAAGAGTGGACAAGAAACTTCACGCAATTTACTACACTAGCAAGGTCCTTAAAGGAGCTCAAGTTAATTAACCTACAACCAAAAAGGAGCTTCTTGCCATTGTGTATGCATTTGACAAGTTTCGTCAATATCTAGTGGGCTCAAAGACCATAGTCTTCACCGACCATGCTGCAATTAAGTGTCTCTTGTAAAAAAGGACTCCAAACCGAGACTCATAAGGTGGATTCCAAGAATTTGATATCGAGATCAAGGATAAAAATGGAGTGGAAAATCTTGTCGCCGATCATCTATCTAGGCTTGAGGGAAATGAAGAGCTTAATAGACACTACCCTTGTTGATGACTCTTTCATTAGGGAGCAACTCATGAGTGTAGAAACGAACTCCCTCCCTTGGTATGCGGACTTGATAAATTTTATAGTTTGTGGGATCATACCCCAGGAGTTGAATCATCATTAAAGGAGGAAATTTTTATCCGAGACAAAGAGATATTATTGGGATGAGCTATTCTTGTATAGGCTTTGCGTGGATGGAATATATAGAACTTGTGTCGCCGAAGAAGAAATGAGAAATATCCTATGCCATTGTCATTCGTCGCAATATTGAGGACATAGTAGTGGAGCAAAGACGGCGCCAAAGGTCCTACAAAGTGGATTTTATTTGCCTACCCGCATTAGTGATGCTTATGAGTTTCAAATCGGGGAATATTTCTAAGAGGCACGAAATGTCCCAACAAAGTATCCTACCTGTTGAAATATTCGATGTTTCGGGCATAGACTACATGGGTCCTTTCGTATCTTCATATGGAAATCAGTATATATTGGTCGCGATCGATTATGTTATTAAGTGGGTGGAAGCCATCGCCTCCCCTATTTGCGATGCCAAGGTCGTCAGAAAGCTTTTCAAGGAGATAATTTTTCCAACGTTTGGAGTTCCAAAAATCGTCATAAATAATGGTCATGGTGGTTCACACTTTAATGAAAAACATTTTGAAGCTTTGCTTCGCCAGTATGGAGTAAGTCACAAGGTGACAACACCATATCATCCACAAATAAGTGGGCAAGTCGAGATGTCAAATCGGGAAATTAAAGCCATTTTGGAGAAGACGGTGGGTAGTGCAAGGAAATATTGGTCATCTAAGCTGATGATGCATTATGGGCCTATCGAACCGCGTACAAAACTCTCATTAGGATGTCTCCATATCGCCTTATATATGGAAAATCGTGTCATTTGCCGGTTGAATTGGAATACAAGGCAATGTGGTTAATTAAATATTTGAATATGGACTTATAAGCTGGGAGAAAATAGAGTCCTTCAACTTCAAAAGTTATAAGAGATAAGACATGAAGCGTATGAGAGTGCTATGATTTACAAGGAAAAACATCAAAATGGCGCCGTTGCCGGGGAGTAATGGTTAGATTATCCCCAGGATAATTTGTATAACACTTCGACTACTTCATATTTTCTAGTTCTAGCTACTTGTGTTGCTTGAGCTTATCACATTATCCTCACTTGTCTTCCTTGCTTTTCTCCTTATAGGTGCATTCCTTTTATGTCACCTAGGACAAAGAAGCTAAGCGAAATTGTGGATAGAGATTTGCATCAACCCATAAAGGATATTTCTTATCCTCATTTAACAAGAAGTAAACTAAGTCAAAAGGATCATCTTCTAACTCTCAAGAAACACCAAACCAAGTCATGGCGAATAGAGATATTCCCCATAGACCTCCCGTTCCCGCCAACAACAATGTCCTACCTCCTAACCCATTGATTCCTCAACCAAACAACGTAGCCCCTCCCTCAAGCTCGTAGGGCTCTTAAGGACTATGTAGCCCCCAATGCTTATGGCTCATCCCAATAATATCTCTTTGTCTCGGATAAAAATTTCCTCCTTTGATGATGATTCAACTCTTGGGGTATGATCCCACATATTATAAAATTTACCAAGTCCGCATACCAATGGAGGGACTCCGTTCTAATTCATTAGTTGCTCCCTAATGAAATAGTCATCAACAAGGGTAGTGTCTTCATCAAGCTCTTCATTTCCCTCAAGCCTAGACAGATGATCGACGATAAGATTTTCCACTCCTTTTTTATTCTTGATCTCGATATCGAATTCTTGGAGTAGGAGAATCTACCTTATGAGTCTCGGTTTGGAGTCCTTTTTTGACAAGAGATACTCAATTGCCACATGCTCGGTGAAGACTATGGTCTTTGAGCCCACTAGATATTGACGAAACTTGTCAAAGGCATACACAATGGCAAGAAGCTCATTTTCGGTTGTAGAATAATTAATGTGACCTCCATTAAGGACCTTGCTAGTGTAGTAAATTGTGTGAAGTTTCTTGTCCACTCGTTGTCCAAGGACCGCTCCAATAGCATGATCGCTTGCATCACACATAAGCTCAAATGGTAAATCCTAATTCGGAGGTTGAATAATGGAAGCCGAGACCAATGCCTTCTTTAATTTCTTAAAGGCTAATAAGCACTCTTCATTGAATAGGAATTTGGTATCATTGCACAATAGGTTTGTCATAGGTCTTGCAATTTTTGAGAAGTCCTTAATAAACCTTTTATAAAAGCCGGCATGGCCTAGAAATCTTCGTATCCCCCTAACATCCCTTGGAGGTGGTAGTTTCTCAATAACCTCTACCTTTCCTTTGTCAACCTCAATTCCTTTCTTAGAAACCAATTGTCCAAGCACAATGCCTTCATGCCATAAAATGACATTTTTCCCAATATAGAACAAGGTTTGTCTCAATACATCTATTTAAAACTTTAGCCAAATTAGACAAACAATCATCAAATGAAGAGAACCATAGACAGAAAAGTCATCCATAAACACTTCCATTATTTCCTCAATAAATTCTAAAAATATAGCCATCATACATCTTTGAAATGTGTACGGTGTAATACAAAGCCCAAAGGGCATTCGCCGATAGTCAAATGTTCCATAGGGACAAGTAACAGTAGTATTCTCTTGATCTTGTGGATGAATAAGGATTTGGAAAAACCCACTATATCCATCGAGATAGCAAAAATAGTCATGCTTGGCTAACCTTTCTAACATTTGATCAAAAAAGGAAGTGGAAAGTGATCTTTCCTAGTTGCCTTGTTGAGTTTTCTAAAGTCTATGCACATTCGCCAACCAGTAACGGTTCGTGTGGGGATTAACTCGTCTTTTTCATTTTTAACAACCGTCATTCCTCCCTTTTTTGGCACAACATGAATGGGGTTAACCCACTCCAGGTCCGCAATAGGGAAGATAATTTTCGCATCAAGCATTTTCAAAATCTTCTTTTTAACAACTTCACCGACAATAGGATTAAGTCTCCAAGCATGCTCTCTAGTAGGTACACTATCACCTTCCAAATTATATCTATGCATGCATAAATTGGGACTTATCCCTTTCAAGTCATTAATGGAATAACCAATGACACCTTTATGCTCTCTAATCACATAAAGCAATCTCGAAGTTCGAATTTTATTCAAAGCATTCACAATAACGGACAAAGTAGAATTGGGGCCTAAGAACTCATACCTTAGGCTTGTTGGTAGAGTTTTTAACTCTACCGAATAAGACTCCTTACCTTTCTCGCTTTGAGGCCCCCCTTTACTTTTATCATCCGAGATAGCCCAACAATCATCACACTTAGTGAGCTCATTATCAAGATCATTTTCACATATAGGCAAGTTAGGCACATCATGTAATTCAAAGGCATTAATAAGGTAATGATAAATTTTAACTCATGGTAGAACTAGGATCTTTTGTGTCTTTTCTAAATTAAACTCAACCTCTTCATCACCTACTCTCATAATTGACCATTTAGTTGTATCAAATATAGCTCCCGCGGTGTAGAGGAAAGGTCTTCCCAAAAGAATGGAAATTTCACTATCCTTTTCCATTTCCAACACAACAAAATCACACAGAATGTAGAAATACCCCACTTTAACCGGGACATCCTTAAGAACTCCCTTGGGTAATCTTGAGGAGTGGTCCGCGAGTTTCAAAGTCATTTGTGTTGGCTTAGGCTCACCCATATTCAATTTCTTGCACAAGGAATAAGGCATCAAAGATATATTAGCACCTAAATCACACATAGCACGTTCAATTTTCACATCAGTAATATAGCATGAAATGAAAAAACTACCGGGATCCTCAAGTTTAGGTTGGAATATAGCATTACATTCTCCATTGAGGGACACTGTGTCAACATCTTCAATTGTTCTCTTGCAAGTAATAATATCGTTTAGAAACCTTGCATAAGATGGGTTGAGTAATTACCTCGGTGAAAGGCAGTGTAACATTAAGCTTCCTCATCATCTCGGCAAACTTGGAGAATTGCTTATCATTGTTCTTTTTCTTTAATCTTTGTCGGTATAGGATAGGAGGTATATAGGGTTTCAATTCGTCTTTTCCCTTCTCCTCTTCTTTTTCCTTTTTGGTTGGAGGGTTAGTGCCATTTCATCCAATTCTTCAATTCGGCACTAGCTTGGCCATCAAGATCAAAAGAAACTTGCTTATTCTTCTTTGATTGGTCATCCTCCACCTCCTTACCACTCCTTAATGTCACTGCATTACAATACTCTTTTTGGCTTTGCTCGGGTCGAGTTGGTAACTTTCCTTGTGCTCTTGTAGAGGACTCGGCTTGTTGGGCTATTTGATTTTCGAGCATCTTGACATGAGTTTGCAATCCTTGAAAGCTTTGTTGTTGAGCTAGAAGCATTTGTTTGATCTCTATCTTTCTTCTCACGATTGGCAAGGAGCGCGGCGAGCATTGTCTCAACACTTGCGGGTTCATATGAAGGTTGAGGAGGATGGTCAACTTGTTGGTAAGGCTTTTGGGCTTGAGCTTGGTATTGTTGCCCTTGGATTTGGTTTCTTTGAAGCAAAGTAGTCTTTTGGCTTGGGTATTGGTCCCTTATTTGGAATTGACTCCTCGGTTGGAAAGCTTGATTGCTTGAAGGTGGTCCAGGACCAAAGCTGGGAGGTGTACGATTTGTGGTCTTCTATGAGAAGTTTGGATGATTTCTCCTAGTCGATGAAAACTTTGGCGTGGTGTAGTTTGATTGGGAATTTTTGCCTTGAGGGCACTAGTATCATACTCCCTCCCTTGGGTTTTGTTTCTTTGAAGCAAAGTCGTCTTTTGGCTTAGGAATTGACTCCTCGGTTGGAAAGCTTGATTGCTTGAAGGTGGTCTAGGACCAAAGCCGGGAGGTGGGTCTTGTATGAGAAGTTTGGATAATTTTTTCAAGTCGATGAAAACTTTGGCGTGGTGTAGTTTGATTGGGAATTTTTGCCTTGAGGGGCACTAGTATCATACTCCTTCCCTTGGTTTCCACCAACATAATTTGCTTCTTCATACCCATAGTCATTTTAATCCCTTTGAACCAAGGGGCAAGAGTTGGTGGTATGCTCATTAACCTCGCAAATATCACATCCTTGGCTCATTGGGTTCCCCTTCGTCGGAAGTTGTAGTCTATCCACCTTCTCCGAGAGGTCTCCCGAAATTTTAGCCAATGAATCATATTCATTTGTGCTTATGGCTTTCACCTAATAGCATCCTCCTTTTCTCCTTGGATTTCCTCTTTCGCTTGCCACTTGAAGTAGTTCTTGGTGATTTTCTCGATTACCTCATATCCTTCCGGAGGTTCAAGCTCCATTATGGCTCCTCCGCCGGCAGTATCAATTTCAAGCCGCGAGGGACCATCATCACCATTGTAGAAGGTATGGAATAAGAGGAAGGAATCTTGGTTGTGGTGTGGGCAAAGTCTTTGATACTATTGTATCTATCCCAAGCTTCATAGAGCGTCTCTCCATCCATTTGCTTGAAATTTACGATTTGACTCCTAATGTGAGCCGTCTTGGATGGAGGTAAATACTTGTTGAGGAATACAGTTGCAAGCTCTTCCCAAGTAGTGAAACTAGCCGGTGTTTGGCTCCTAAACCAATCTTTGACTTTCCCGTGAGTGAGAAAGAGAACAACTTCAAGTGTATAGCATCTCTTGAAGCTCCATTAATCTTGAAAGTGTCACAAATCTCAAGAAACGATGTCAAATGAGAATTTGGGTCCTCATGGTCTCTCCCCGAGAATTGGTTGGATTGAACCATTTGTATTGTGGAGGTCTTCAAGTCAAAGTCACGGTTGTCCACCGCGGGAATAAGGATAGGAGATCGGTAGCCATAAGCATTGGGGGCTACATAGTCCTTAAGAGCCCTACGAGCTTGAGAGAGATGGGCTACGTTGTTTGGTTAAGGAATCAATGGGTTAGGAGGTTGGACATTGTGGTTGGCGGGAACGGGAGGTCTAGGGGGAATATCTTTATTCGCCATGACTTGGTTTGGTTTTTCTTGAGAGTTAGAAGATAATCCTTTTGACGTAATTGCCTTACTCCTTGTATTATGAGGATAAGAAATATCCTTTATGTGTTGATGCAAATCTCTATCCACAATTTCGCTTAGCTTCTTGGTCCTAGGTGGCATAAAAAGAATGCACCTATAAGGAGAAAAGCGCGGAAGACAAGTGAGAATAATGTGATAAGCTCAAGAAACACAAGTAGCTTGAACAAGAAAATAAAAATGAAGTAGTCAAAGTGTCATACAAATTATCCTAGGGATAATCTAACAATTGATCTCCGCCAACGGCGCCATTTTGACGTTGCTAGTTTTTCTACTATTAAACCCTCTGATTTTGACCACATGTATTTGACTATATCTCCGGCAACTCTAAACCCTCTGATTTTCTGCTTGACTTGATGATGGTCGGTCAGTTTTCGAGCTATTTGTGATCTGGGTTTCTGTTTGCTTTCTTGAAAAGATTCCATCGTTAAGGTTCTTGGCCTGAAGAGATAGTCAGGTTCTTGTAGGGTGTAGATTACTAGATTGCCAAGCGTAATTTGGAATCGAGGGCAGTGTATAGTATTCAACTAATTTACTTGGTTGCTTCATAATGCTTATGCCACTTCCCTGGAAAAATCCCAATGTAATTTATGAAAAATTCTGGCCTTACTGGATAAGAAATGAGGATGTAACCTCCTATTTGGTTGTAAGAAAATGTATGGGGAAGCAAAGTTTTAGACATAGAAAATTAAATTGGCCTGTTTGGTTACAAGGAAAATAGAAAACGAAGAAAAATAACTGAAAAACGGGGTGGAAAATTGACCCGATTTTCATCGAAATATTTCCTCCTCAAAAAGAAAAACAGTGACTAAAAGTTGAATCTGTATTCAGTTTCCAAAATCATTCGAAGCTGTAACAAACATGAAACAACATGTCTGCATTACAGTTGGAAACTCTGCTGTAAGATATTTTTTGAAGCCTCTAAAATGAGAGAAAATCCACCAGTGGCCGGAAAACATAGCAGCAGGTAGCTCATTCTCACTATAAAAAGTCCCCTGCAGAATCTCCTCCATCAAAAACTTTGACGCCTTCTGCGCCATTGCTTTAGTGGGCAGATATCACAACCTTGTGCGACTTGTTAATCCAAGATTTCCAAACCCCACTTCCCTTTCCAGAAACTTTTAATGGCACATCTTCCTTTACCGCATCATCCGCGCTGGTCTTCAACTCCGGCTTCTTGCATAGCAAGAAGTTCCTCGCTCCACACCGACCAATCATCTCCAGTGGTTCCAAAACTGCAAATCCAAACAGCACAAAAATCACTCAATTGCAAATTCAACAACATTATCAATTCCAAGTACACAAAGCTAAAAAAAAAAAAACATATCAAAACATCACAAAAATCACTCAATCGCGTATTCAACAACATTATCAATTTCAAAATGTAAAATCACAATTTTTGGAAAATAACTTACAATCTGATGCAGCAGCAGGACAAAACAACAAGAAATCATTAGCATCGGACCCCAAAACAGGAAGCCTCCCCTCACGTGCATAAATCTTCAAAATGCTCCTAACAACATCCACAACGAAATCGTCCTCGTTGACGATCAACCGAATCGGACTAGCGCTACCAACAACATTAACACTGATCAAAATCCTGCTCTGCTCTTTACAATTCCCGTTCACATTCTGATTCCTCTTCACCTTCTGACCCAGCATCTTCATCCTCTCACAATATCACAACAAAAATCGATACGAACACGAATACGATCGATCGATCTCAAACAAGGCAAGAATCTCACGGATCGACGCCGATGCAGCGGTAGTACCAGCCCTCCGTGAACGATCCACCGATTAGGGAAACCGCGGCCGCCAGTGATGAAGCCGATGATGAGCGCAGGTTCATGAAATTGAGAGACGTTTTCACCATTCAAGAAGCCCTAAAGCGCGAGATTTGGAAATTGAATCGGATGGACTGTTAAGAGGGTTTTTGGTGAGGATTTAAATGCTCCGGGTTTAGGGTTTCGAATTTCTTGCGTGTGAAGAAAGAAAAGGTTCGACACGGTTCGAGTAACGAAAGGAAACACGTGGTTGATTTGGTGGAGTAGGCCAAACGGTTTCTGTTTGACTAATGAGTTGCGTTCATATCCAATTATTTATTATATAAATAAAAATAAAAATACTTGCTTTACATTACATGATTTGTATGAGAAGCGATCAAATAAAGCAAAGTAAATTAGAATGAGATAAGTGAGGTACGATTTCAGTCATCCATTAACTCTCGTGTATTGTGGGTGCGCCACGTAGTAAATAGTAAAACCCACTATCAACAGTAGTGTGAACGCGTTTGGCGGCTCAACTCACATGGCTTCGCCACGTGTCACAATGGAAGGCCGAGATCGTGCCTCACCTGCCTCATTCTACCAAGCTGTCTCAACCGAACGCTCCCCTACCAATGCAAACTATATTTGTGGAGCAAATTTTAAAATTCTTCAAAAGTGAGTTATAATTCATTGCCGAGAAACCAAAAATACTACATAGTTCGTCAAAAGTGACTTAAAATTTGTCACCGAAAAAATAACCATACAACGAGATTTAATATCAACTGTACAAATAATTAAAGCTTATCATTTGTTTATATTTTTCACATGAATATGATGTTTAGACATGATCCTTCTTCGTAATAGAACATATCAATAGGATCTGTGAAAGTGATATACTATAATAATTCCAAAGAAAATGCTCAAACATTAAAGTCAAAGCTGTGGCTACGTATTGACTATTCACATCATTCTTTTTTTTTTGATAGGCGCACACCTTGTTTCCAAGTGTAGTATCTGATTTTTTTATATTTTTTTTAGCGTCGATAGGGACTTGTAGGGAATCGAACCTGGGCCGCCACAAACCCAGGGGAGTGATGAAACCACCCAACCGAAACCCGCGCCCTCTATTCACATCATTCTTGAAGCAATTCAAATCATCTCATTAGTTCTTTTTTTTTTTTTTGATGGCGGAACTTTTTTTTTCCAGGGTAGTATCCATTTTTTTTGCGCATATAGGGGCTTATAGGGATTGAACCCGGGCCGCCACATGCCACGGGTGAGGGACTAAACCACTCAGCCAAATGCCCACGCCCTAATCATCTCATTAGTTCTGATTTAGCTACAAAACACAAAAATGAAACTCCATGATAACACCTGACCCAGAAAAAAGGAACTAATGACAACCTAACCCCTCTTTGGTTTATTTCAATGGAATAGTAAAATGGGAAAGGATAAGGTACAAAGTTAATTTTTTGGTTCAAAATACAAACAAATCATAATCCTTGATCTTGTTATTTGAATGGATGATATTAAATCCTGATTTTTGGTACATTTTCTTAGTGACGAACTATGTCGTGTTTTTTATTTTTCGGCTACGAAAAGTGACGAATTATAGGTTGTCTTAGTTTTAGTGGCATAGGTTT
Source organism: Rhodiola chrysanthemifolia (assembly GCA_033675395.1). Lineage (NCBI taxonomy): Eukaryota > Viridiplantae > Streptophyta > Magnoliopsida > Saxifragales > Crassulaceae > Rhodiola > Rhodiola chrysanthemifolia. The sequence continues at coordinate 41,407,336 of CM066204.1, forward strand.
TGGCAAAACACTGTGAAGTTGTTCAAGCTGATATACAAGGAGGAGTTCAAGATCAGAGAAGGACAATCGAACGTGGAACAACATTGGAGTAGCAGACGTTTCCTAAAACAGATTAGGCAAGTCAGTGCTGTTACACATTGAAGATATGATGCAGATATTGCTGGCGGTTTACGCAAATATATGATGCATAGCAAGAAGTCGGTTGAGAGAGATTAAGAAATACTTACGCTTGAAGATTACTTAGAGAAGAAGATAATCAAAGATCTACTAGAAGATATATTGAAGATTATCAAGAGATAGATGCGCAACGAATTAGGAATGTTTCCTAAAAGATTTAGGAAAGATTTCCTAAAGAGATAGGCGGTTGAAGATTGGAAATCATACTTGTTTAAGATTTCTACCGCACCATATAAGGAGGGGCTGATGCATACGCAATACTCAACACTCACGGAGATATTACTCACGCATATATTCTGATCGGGAGGTGAAGGTCATCGGCCGGTGAACTTATTACTCTGATAAGCTCACAACGCTCGGAATCAGTCTGTTCTAGTGCTCGGCAGACTGATTGCAGAACAACTGAAGATACACGCAATGTTGCTGTTGCTGCGCATTCTGCGGAAGGCGCTGATCTTCGTGGAGGATCATATGGTGGAATTGGAGGCGAGACTCCGATCTAGGGGGAGAGCCTAGTTAGCAATTACTAGAGTGTTAGAGGCTCTGGCAGTTTAAGAGGGATTCTGTGAACGTAAGCTCATGTACTCTAAATGCAACATTAGTGAATTTCTTTCCACCGGGATGAGGATAAAGGCCCTCAGAAATAGGCTCGTTTACGCTGAAATGGGTAACCATATTGCGTGTCTTTATTTTCCGCACTGCACTTAAGTTAGTTAAACGTAATATTCTGCACACGTTGTTCTCGTCCATGTCCAGAACAACATCTCAACATACACGGGAAGATTTCAATTATTATCAGAGCAAACACTCAGCACACACAGTGAGATCTGAGCTGTTGAGATGGATTTAAGGGAAGGACAGATTATCTCACGCCCACCGCTGCTGGAAGGAAACAAATATGGATACTGGAGGGTGCGAATGAAGGCGTTCCTGAAGTCACATGATGAATCGGTCTGGAAAGTCGTGGAACAAGGGTAGACTCATCCAGTGACTGTTGAAGAAGGTGGCAAAGTTGTTCCACTCGCTGAAAACAGATGAACTGAGTCACAGAAGAATGCTGAAGCTACGAACTGCAAAGCAATGAATGCAATATTCTCAGGAGTTGATGGGAAGAATTGTAAGATGATATCAACCTGTGAAATTGCGAAGAAGGCTTGGGACACATTACAAACGGCTCATGAAGGTACGAAAAAGGTCAAGATATCCAGAATGGAGATCGTCACATCAAAATTTGAAAGTCTAAAGATGAAGGTGGACGAGACCATAACTGACTTCAATACATGGGTACTTGACATCTCTAATGAATCATTTGCACTTGGAGAACCCATGAGCGAAGAGAAGCTGGTAAGAAAGGTGCTAAGATCACTACCAAAACGATATGCCATGAAGGCACTCGCAGTCAAGAGAGCACAGGATGTGACAACTATGAGGCTGGATGAACTGATGGGATCCCTGTAGACTTATGAGATGGAGATGAACGAAGATGATGAACACAAGAAAGTTAAGAGTGTTGACCTGCGGTCTGAAATCACTGATGTTCAGGAGAACGAAGGAGAAATGTCAGAACAACAGTATGCTATGTTTTCCAAGAACTTTGGAAAATTCATGAGGAGACAAAACAAAGGTAAGGGGACCCAATGCAGAGAGTGTGAAGGCTATGGACATATCCAAGCAGAGTGTGCGAACACTAGTAAAAAGAAGAAAGCTAATGGAGTCAACTGGAGCGACAGTGAATCTAATAATGAGAAGCAGGAGGATGAATCCAATAACTTCTTAGCTCTAGGAAGTATAATTGATCAGGTAGGTGAAGAAGCAAAAGGGGTGCAGTCTAAGACATCGTTTGAGGATCCCACTGAGTACTCAAGCTGTAGTGATGATGAAGAGATTACTGAAGAATGTATTACAGACAAGTACAAGGAGTTGTTCAACCAATGGCTGGAAGGAGTTGAGCTAAACAAGAAGCTCCATTGTAGCCAAACTAGTCTGAAACAGGAAAGGGAAAAACTAAGGGAGAGAGATGTTGTCTTGGTTGAAAAAAGGCGGAACTTCTTGCTGTTATATCTTCATTGAAAATTTAGATGGAGGAGTACGAGGATGATCATGCAAAGGCCTTGGGAGACTTGAAGAAGAGAAACGATGTCCTAAGCCGAAAAGAGGTACGTCTACTTCATGTTATTTCAGCATTACAGATTGAGATGGATAAGGAAGCCCATGCTACAACGCTAGAACAACCGAGCAGTCTCCAGAAGTCAGTTAAGATGCTCAATTTCGGTTCGAAAAACCTGGATTCCATTCTAACGTCCCAGAGGATCGGTGGTGGTCATAAAGGTGTAGGATTCAAGGGAGAAAGTTGTTCGGGAAAGACAAACTTTGTCAAGGCTGAACATCTAGCTCACAGAGAACCTGCCAACCTTCCTCAAGTAAGAAAGTAAAAACAGAACGATGTTTGGAGAAGAAGATATGGGAGAATCTGCTACTATTGCAACAAAAGGGGACATATCAAACCAAGATGTTACGAGTTCCTTGCTTATCTTAGGAAGTTGAAGCAGAAACCTGTTTCACAGGTCAGATAAGTTTGGAGAAGAAAATAGAAGGAGGAAGTTTGCCTAGCTGCATATAGTTCGACTAGTCACTTGAAGAGGGGACGGTGGTACTTTGATAGTGGATGCTCAGCCCACAAGACTGGAGATACTAACTTCCTAGCTAATATCAAGTTGTTCAAGGGACGATCTGTAACATTTGGAGATGGATTAAAGGGCAAGGTGATCGGAAAGGGGACATTAAAGGTTCAAGGTTTACCACAACTCGAGAGTGTGCCTCTTGTTGATGGATTGAAGGCGAATCTGATCAGTATTAGTCAGTTGTGTGATGAAGACCATCATATAAAGTTCACTCAAGACTCTTGCCAGGTGCTGAACAAGGAAGGAGAATGCATGATGCAGGGTAGCAGATCGTCGAACAACTAATATCTATTGGAGATTTGTCAAACACCACCTGAGACAACACGGCTGCTCAGCCAACTGATGTGACAGAGTCTATAAATGTGACTACGAGAGACATTGTGGATGCAATTCTTGTTCAAGGTAATGATGAAGATGGAGCTATAGCAGACCTTGAACAACAACCCTCACCATGTCACGATGTGCAAGAAGCCGTCAAGGACGACATATCAAACAGAGATAGACCAACATCAGAACCATATGATACCCCTGCTCGGGTCCTACAACCCCCTCGAAGGATTGAGAAGAATTATCCTATCATGGGGATCACTAGAGAACCGACTGAAGGCATAAAGACCCGTGGTAAGCTAATAAATTATTATGAGATGGTTGCTAACTCATTCTTTGTATCGATTGTGAACCCAAAGAATATTAAAGAAGCGATGGTCGACGAATATTGGGTGATGACTAAGCTAGAGAAACTCGGAGTGTTCAAGCTAAAAGATGTATGTGATCTTGTTCCGCGACCAGATGGTGTGAATTTTATTGGAACAAAGTGGATCTACAAGAACAAGTCCGATGAACAAGGCAACATCATCAGAAACAAGGCAAGACTAGTCGCTTTGGGCTATACCCATTGTAAAGGAGTAGACTTTGATAAAACCTTTGCACCAGTTACACGATTGGAGGCGATACGATTGCTACTGGCTCTAGCCGGGTTGTTCCAGATGGATGTCAAGAGTGCTTTCTTGAACGGGTTACTGAATGAAGAAGTATATGTGGCGCAACTAAAGGGCTTCGAAGATCCCCACCATCTTGACCATGTGTACCGGCTGAAGAAAGCTCTATATAGACTCAAGCAGGTGCCCAGAGCATGGTACGAGAGGTTGACGGGGTTCCTAATTGACCATGGCTATGTGCGAGGGGGAGTAGAGACGCTTTTCGTCTAACACACAAGGTCAGACTTTATTATCGCTCACAAGTATGTGGATGATATTGTGTTCGGCTCGAGTAATCAGAAGATGGTCGATCAACTTGTGAAACAAATGAAGAACGGATTTAAGACGAGCATGGTGGGAGAGATGACGCATTTCCTTGGGCTGCAAGAAAAGAAAAGTCAGATGGAATATTCATCTTTCAAAGCAAGTATGCCAGGAAATTGTTTAAGAAGTTTGAGCTGGAGAAAGCTACTCACAAAAGAAGTGATATTACTCATGTAAAGATCACCAAGGATGAAGCTGGAACAAGTATGGACCAGACCTTGTACAAGAGTATGATTGTAAGCTTGCAATACTTGACGACCAGTAGACCTCATAATGCCTATGATGATGGAGTTTGTGCAAGTTATAAATCAAATCCTAAGGAAAGTCACCTAATGAATGTGAAGAGGATTATCAAGTATGTTTGTGGTACAGTTGAGTATGGTCTCTGGTACACATAAGATACTAGCTCGTGTCTGGTAGGCTACTGCGATGCTGATCGAGTTGGGAATGCCGAGGACCGTAAGAGTACGTCTGGAGGATGTTTCTTTCTGGGCAACAACATGGTGTCTTAGTTCAGCAAGAAGCAGAACAACATCTCCCTATCTACTGCCAAGGCGAAATACATAGCTGCTGGAAGTTGTTGCACATATTTGTTATGGATGAAACAGATGTTTGAAGAGTATGGTGTTGAAAAAGATGTGATGACGCTTCGATGCGATAACCTGAACGCCATCACCATATCCAAGAATTCAATCGAGCATTCCATAACAAAGCACATCGACATAAGGCAACACTTCATTCAAGAGTTGGTTGAAAAGAAGGTGACTATTCTGAAGCACATGTCGACTGAGAAGCACCATGCAGACATCTTCACTAAGTCCTTGGAAAACTCGCACATTGAAACACTTAGATCCTCTGTAGGTCTATGTGTTATTGACAACTAATTGTTCCAGATTGTGTTGGTCAGCCAGGTGTTCAAAGTCAAAATCTGAAGGGCTGACATAAGGAGGTTGGAACAAGCTGAGGAAACAAGTTGAACAGACCGAGACATGCGGTGTAATGAGCTGAACGACTAGAATAATGTGGGACATGGAAGGAGTTTAATTGAAAAACGCCAAGATCGTCAAGACTAGAACTACTTCATTCGAGGTGATTGTCGAGAACAAATTAATGAAGGAAAACCCCAAGGCGACAAAGGAGGAATCTGCGACAATACAATCTAAATCAAAGGTAGAGGCAAATTTCATAGATGGAGGAGTGACCAAAACAAAGAAAGTTCCTACTATGAAATTGACAAAGTTGAAGGAGGCACCAGCTGTTGGTGTAGTTATGAGCCCTAACGAGAAGGAACTATCGAATCCAGTGGTGGATAAGGCGATGACAAAGAAATCTGTTTCAGAGGTAAACCCTAAACTCTCAAAGTCAGTTTCTATGTCTAATACTTCTATGAGTACCGCCCCAGTTTTAAGGTCTCGTGAGGATGTAGTGATTGGGAAGTCGAAATTAGATGGTTTCGACTAAGGGGGAGATTTGTCCATCTATCGGGACAGCTTTTAGTCCCAAGCTGAAAGGGACTCATGTGAAGACTGTAGCACATAAGCCAGCACCACTGAAGGAAGGTTTTTGAAAGGCTTACACGAAGGTAATAGTATCTGAGTTTGAGGAAGAGGCACCTGAAGTGATTAAGAAATTAGAGAAGGTCGGTAAAGAAATTCCGAGTGCTGAGTTGCAAAAGGAAGCCCCAGAGGAAGGAACATGCTAGGTTCAAGAATCAGATACTGAGGAACAAGTTGAGGTTATTACTAGTACTGATAGTGAAGAGTCACAATCTGATGGACAAGAAGATGTTCCTGTTATTGTTGAGAAGACGGACTCCATGGAGGGTGAGGAACAAGCTGTTGTTCCAAATATTACTGAAGCTGATGACGAGGTTTCACAAAATGAATCAAGCAAGTAAGATGACTCGCTTGACCAGTTACTACAGAAGATGTTGAGAAGGAGAAACCAACTGATGTTCCAGAAACTATGAAGTCAGCTGAACAAGTGGAAGTTATTCAGGAGGTGGTGTTGTTTGCAGTTGAACATGCTGCTCATGACAAGCTACCTCAATAGAAGAAAAGGACCACTAATGCAGTATAAGTTGATGAACCAGTAGTTGTACCAGCTATGCAGATGGATGTTGATCAAGCTAAGGATGGTTCACATGAGGTGAAGTACTTACTGCACGAAGACAAGCAAGGTTACACGGGAGAAAAGACTGATAGAAAGACAAAGAGGAAAGCAGTTGTGCTAGAAACAAGCCAAGAAGTGGGACGTTGTGTACAAAAGATCTTTTGTCCCAGAAAGGATCTTGGAAGCTGACAAGTACTCAGTCAAGGATATTGTGAGCTTGCTCAAGGAGTTGGATTTATTTCTCTCACTTACTATGGCGAAGCTATTTGTGGAACATGTTCTGAGAGAAGCCATAACAAATCTACCAGATGTATTTGGATACATTGATAGCGAGGAGTATGTGAAGCTAAGTGATGGAGCGTATTTATACGACTCATCGAAACAGTTAAACCCACCAAATTAAACATTTTGTCTTACTAATTGTTGCTTGTTAGTTCCACTTTTGATCTACAGGCTATTTTGAGGTTTAGAGAAGAAACAAGCTAAAAAGGGAGATTTTAAGCCAAAAATGGATTACAGGCCAGTAGGGACCGAGAAGAACTCCAGTCGGGACCGAGAAAAGGCCAGTCGGGTCCGAAGACCTCCGGGCCTCGTCCCCGCACACACCCGCCCGCGCCCAGCGCCCAGGCCCCGCACGCACCCGCCGAGCCACCAAGGTCCAATATCAAGTTGTTCGACCAAATGAACGAATCCAAGGGAGTTTGGTTTTAAAACAGTTGTTTATACAGATTCTCCCTGATTTCCCGAGAATTTGACAAGCTGTCGTTGTAACCTGCAAATTTACAATTTATAAGTCCACTACTATGTGGCTCACTAATGGTTAGCAAGCGGTAAGTAGGGGTCGAACCCAAGGGAGTTTGGTTTTAAAACAGTTGTTTTTGAGAAAAGAAATGAAAAGAAAAGAAAATAAATACAGGTTGGGTTTGAGTGGTTTATACAGAAAGTAAATGACTGAAAGTAGTTGCTTGCATGGACAAGACTTGCGGAAATGTAAATGCTTAAAGTAAATACTGAAAGTAGTTGCTTGAATGGACAAGACTTGCTGAAATGTAAGTGCTGAAAGTAGTTGCTTGAATGGACAAGACTTACTGAAAGTAAATTGCAAGAAAAGTAAGGACAATAATTAATTGGCAAGGTGTTTTGTAAAGAGAAGGAATTCGGTTTAAAAGCCTTATGTTATGTTCCCGTTCATCATCGACCTCCAATGATATAACCAAGTGCTCCAAGGGGGAAGTTATTCCATTTCAAGACATAACTCCAAGCAAGGCCATTTCAAGCGCTCACACACCGTTACTAGTTCTAGCTAGACTAATACTCCATTTCAAGATGTATTAGCCTAGGTGCATCCACTTGATCTCACATTTCCGATCAACCAAGTGGTTTTAAAGAGGGTTTGAATCACTAGGAAAAGCTTTGCCATTTCAAGCATCCACTTAACTTCGTTGTTCATGAACTCCACGGAAGAGCTTTGCCATTTCAAGCATCCACTCAAACGTGTATGTTCAAACCGCATGTAAGGCACAAGAACTAGTAAGAACACACAAGTAGCATTCTGCAAATGGTCTTAGAACGGTTTCATAACATAAGAACTTCTTCAACCGAATGTAAACCTTTAGCTACGAATATTCATGGAAGTGAATACCATAGCCAAAGTAAGGAAAACAAAGAGTAGAATGAGTAGAAAGAAGTCGGATCCTTTGATATCAAATGTAAGTATTACAAGCTACAAGAAGTGAGTATGGAATGGTAGTGAGATGGATTGTGAATGGATGATGAATAAGGATACAAGCCCTTGTATTTATAGGCATAAGGGGGTCGGTTTTCCCAAGCAAGATGGTGTCATGTGGCATTCATTTGGAGCTTTCTTCACCCATAAGATAGCCGCCTCCAAGCTCCTTGGTGCCAAATGGTGAGATTTTGGAGCTTTCTTTACCCCTAAGTTAGCCGCCAATAAGCATGGTGCTCTCAAGGAGCTTGCAGCCTTTGAGGAGTGTGTTTCAACAGGCTAGCTGCTCCTTGAGCAGGGTACTTCCAAAGGACAGCTGCTCCTTGAGCAGGGATCTTCCAAATGGCTCCGGAATTGAGTAGTAAGGAGCTGAAATTGACCGGAGCTCTTTTGCCTGGAATTTGATATTGTCCGAGTCCTTTGATATTTGGAACAAGTTGGTCGAGCTAGATTTTGAAGATGAGCTTGTTTGCTCGAGCAACTCGGTCTTGGTCCATTGGCGTGCGGGACTTTTGCTTGGAACTGAGCCAACTGCCAAATGGCTCGTGCGTCGCTCTTGGTATCTCGACATTCTCCACCTTATTTGTCATTTAGAACATTTTGGTCGAGGTGGAATTGCCGGATTCGTTTATTTGGTCGAACAACTTGATATTGGACCTTGGTGGCTCGGCGGGTGCGTGCGGGGCCTGGGCGCGGGCGGGTGTGTGCGGGGACGAGGCCCGGAGGTCTTCGGACCCGACTGGCCTTTTCTCGGTCCCGACTGGAGTTCTTCTCGGTCCCTACTGGCCTGTAATCCATTTTTGGCTTAAAATCTCCCTTTTTAGCTTGTTTCTTCTCTAAACCTCAAAATAGCCTGTAGATCAAAAGTGGAACTAACAAGCAACAGTTAGTAAGACAAAATGTTTAATTTGGTGGGTATAACTGTTTCGATGAGTCGTATAAATACGCTCCATCACTAAGCATAAGAAAGAAATAGATCACGATCACTTTATCAGATATGATCAATGACTACGATGGAGTAGAAGGTAGAGAAGTGGATCTAGCAAAGCAAGACTGGAACAAGATAGCTGCATTCATCATGGCCTAGCATTCAAAGATCAAGATAAGTCAGGACAAGTTAATAGATGCTCCACATCTCCTAGTAGCTGATCATAGGCACTTCAAGAGGAAACACGTATATGATCTTGAAGGAGAAGTGCCAAGAGGTCTTAACCGAGTTGTTCTAGAGGCATTCCTGCAAAGTGCCAACACATCTACCAACTTTGCAACAGTCACAAAGAAGATAGTGATAAATGATGTGGAGGAGGAGCTAGTTATTACCAGTAACATGGTACTCCAGCTGGTTGCACGGAGAAAAAAGGTCAGGGGTCTGTTGCGTGTCCTAAGGTAGCCGCAGGAAGAAGAGGTGGAACAAGAAGTTGACAAAGATGAGGATACTGAGTCCGACGCCTGATGCTCTGAGGTATCTTACTAGAACGCTACTTTTTGTGTTGTTGAACCCTCCTTGCTCATTTGTGGCAAAAAGGGGGAGAAGTTTTGGAGTTTGAAAGCTCCTTAAAAGATTCATATGTGCTTATAATGTTTTGAGTTTGAAACCTACTCAAATATTTGTTTGGTAGCAATTAAATGGTAGCACAGCTTGGGAGTTTGAAATCTCCTCAAAGATTCAATTGTAAAAGTAGCACATGTAGTTAGTTTTAGTGGCATAGGTTTTGGCAAAACACTGTGAAGTTGTTCAAGTTGATGTACAAGGAGGAGTTCAAGACCAGAGAAGGACAATCGACGTGGAACAACACTGGAGCAGCAGACGTTTCCTAAAACAGATTAGGCAAGTCGGTGTTGTTCCACATTGAAGATATGATGCAGATATTACTGGCGGTTTACGCAAATATATGATGCATATCAAGAAGTCGGTTGAGAGAGATTAGGAAATACTTGCGCTTGAAGATTACTTAGAGAAGAAGATAATCGAAGATCTACTTGAAGATATATTGAAGATTTTCAAGAGATAGATGCGCAAGGAATTAGGAATGTTTCCTAAAAGATTTAGGAATCCTAAAGAGATAGGCGGTTGAAGATAGGAAATCATACTCGTTTAGGATTTCTACCGCACTATATAAGGAGTGTTGATGCATACGCAATACTCAGCACTCACGGAGATATTACTCACGCATATATTCAGATCGGGAGGTGGAGGTCATCGGCCGGTGAACTTATTACTCTGATAAGCTCACGGCTCGGAATCAGTCTGTTCTAGTGCTTGGCAGACTGATTGCAGAACAACTGAAGAGACACGCACTGTTGCTGTTGCTGCGCATTTTGCGAAAGGCGCTGATCTTCGTGGAGGATCATCTGGTGGAATCGGAGGCGAGGCTCTGATCTAGGGGGAGAGTCTAGTTAGCAATTACAAGAGTGTTAGAGGCTCCGGCAGTTTATGAGGGATTCTGTAAACGTAAGCTCATGTACTCTAAGCGCAACATTAGTGAATTACTTTCCACCGGGATGAGGATAAAGCCCCTCAGACGTTGGCTCGTTAACGCCGAACTGGATAACCATATTGCGTGTCTTCATTTTCCGCACTGCACTTAAGTTAGTTAAACGTAATATTCTGCACAAGGGGTTCTAGTCCACGTCCAGAACAACATCTCAACATACACGGGAAGATTTTATGTTGATTTTGACAAACTTTATGTTTTATACCAAAAATCAACTTTATACCTGATTTTAACACTAGTAAAATATATATAATAAAAAAAATCTTATGGAGACGAGAATAGACCTTGAGATTGGAGAGTCGAACGGCCTGGTAGGCCCTAGTCCATTCAAGGCTGGGTTTGATACTTGATATAATTTGATAAGGTACGGCTTTGACATATGTTTAATGAATTATCGGATTGAGCTTGGACCAGGTTTTAAATAAATGATCTTAGTTCAGCCCTAAAATTCTAAACACGAGTTTAGATTTGAGTCGGGCCGACTTTCGAGCCAAGTCACAAGTAAGGCTCATTTGATAAAATGTTCATTATGTAGTTGAGTGTTTTATTTATATGATAAAGAAACAACATAAACCTAAACCAAATATAATTTTATTTGTCTTATATCAATACACTGAATCATATGAGTTCGAAAATTGAGAATCAAATGTTCATATTCACATGAAACTCTTTCATGAGCATTTTCAGACTTGATATCATTTCTTTAAGGTAAATTACAAAAACATTATCTAGACTATCTACTAATTTCAAATTAGGCATCCGATTTTTTAGTTTAATGACTTTTGCATCAATTTACATATATTCAAATTCGAGAATTTGAGAAATTTTAAGGTTGACAACTTACGAATTTGGTTACAAGGTTAACTTATTTGGCGAAGTTCATTTTTATTGTGATCTTGTGTTATGATTCATATGATGGAAGATTTTTTTTGATTCATAAATGGTAAGTGTACCACCAAAAAATACACTTGCACACTAACAATAGTGGCCGCTCTTACAACTTAGCCTCTAGCACATACGATCCTGCCTAACTTACTGTCAAAAGGTACTTATATAGACAGCCTTTACAATAAACAACCTGGATACTACACAAGTCATACTTAGTTTGAGCTTCTCTGAGACTTGTGGTATATCCTGGCTCGGCTGGATTCCCCCTCAACTCCTCCCTACTTAGTTCTGCCCTGGCTGTTACCTCCCTCCCCCAGTTCCTCGGCCCTTAGGTGTTCTCTCTTACCTCCTCTATACACCTGTTGAATGTCTGAATAGAATATGGGGACTTTGTATTACGGTATTTTGCCCACCACGCCATACGGACCTTTACTAGCTCGAATACCTCTTGTGCTGAACTCTTCACTTTCTTGAAGACCCTCTTGTTCCTTTCATCCCAGATTGACCATAAGATTGCATAGCATAATGTCTTCCACAGTCTCTTATATGATCTCTTCTTCCCCTCTACTACCCAACTCTCAAGTAGGGATTTTGCTACTCCAGGCATCACCCAATCAATTCCCCACCACTTGAGGCACAAGGTCCACAGCCTCCAACTCCAGCTGCAATGGATTAGTAAGTGATCCGCTGTCTCATGTTCCTTTTCACAGAGGGCACAAACTAGATCCTCTTCTCTTCTCAGCACTCTTCTTCTTTTCAATGTGTCCTTGCACGGTAAGCTCTCCAAATATATTCTCCATACCAACAGCTCCACTTTTGGCGGTGCAACACCCGACCACAGTTGGAAAGGTAGTAGTTCCCACTTTTTCTTATCTTTCTTGATCGCCAAAGCCGCCTTCATCAAGGAGTTTGTATTAAAAATGCCGTCTGCCGAAAAGGACCAAACTACTCTGTCATCCTCCCTATTTTTGAGCTGAATGTGCTTCAGTCCTTCTTCCAGTTCGTTTTTACTCTCTTCTTCCCATTGATATAGAGTGCGTCTGAATTCTAACTTCCAACTCCATGCATTTCCAACCCACCTTCCCATCTCATATGATGGAAGATGTGCACATTGATGCACAAGTCACTAAATTAAAATTTAAAAAAAACTTGGGGCCTAATTTGAAATTAGGCGATATTCCGGATATTTTATTTTGTAATTTAATTACCATTTCTTTAACATCAAACTAGATACTGCATACCAAATATGCAATATCAACTGTTAATGTCTTATTGCTTGAGCTTAACAAGTAAATATCCTTAGATAGATGTGACAATTCATGACTATCTGAAGACATTTTTCAATTGAACAAGTATACCTTCTATAATATATGTCATCTACTAATTTGCCACCATATTATAAATAAAACACATGTTAGATGTTACCATCATCACTTGATAGGGGAGCGCTCGATTGAGAATTCCTAAAAATTTGAGAATTTGATACCCCAAATTTCACCATTGGATCAAGTTGCATATTTGAATGTGGAGGTGACACGTGTCCCACAAACTTTTTTCCCTTCATTATGCATTTTCGATCATGCATTTTGCCTAGATGCATTTTAAGCTTTCAGAAACTGCACTTTGGCAAAAACGAATGCTCAAAAGTGCATAACGAAGGGGTTCTCAAAGTTCTCGAAAATAAAGAGTTCTCATTTAAGCGCTCCTCCCACTTCACATCCATCTCCTTCGCAGTTTGCTCCCCAAAATGCAAACAAAGGAGAAGGCTCTGATGGAGCGTATTTATACGACTCATCGAAACAGTTAAACCCACCAAATTAAACATTTTGTCTTACTAACTGTTGCTTGTTAGTTCCACTTTTGATCTACAGGCTATTTTGAGGTTTAGAGAAGAAACAAGCTAAAAAGGGAGATTTTAAGCCAAAAATGGATTACAGGCCAGTAGGGACCGAGAAGAACTCCAGTCGGGACCGAGAAAAGGCCAGCCGGGTCCGAAGACCTCCGGGCCTCGTCCCCGCACACACCCGCCCGCGCCCAGCGCCCAGGCCCCGCACGCACCCGCCGAGCCACCAAGGTCCAATATCAAGTTGTTCGACCAAATGAACGAATCCGGCAATTCCACCTCGACCAAAATGTTCTAAATGACAAATAAGGTGGAGATGTCGAGATACCAAGAGCGACGCACGAGCCATTTGGCAGTTGGCTCAGTTCCAAGCAAAAGTCCCGCACGCCAATGGACCAAGACCGAGTTGCTCGAGCAAACAAGCTCATCTTCAAAATCTAGCTCGACCAACTTGTTCCAAATATCAAAGGACTCGGACAATATCAAATTCCAGGCAAAAGAGCTCCGGTCAATTTCAGCTCCTTACTACTCAATTCCGGAGCCATTTGGAAGCTCCCTGCTCAAGGAGCAGCTAGCCTGTTGAAACACACTCCTCAAAGGCTGCAAGCTCCTTGAGAGCACCATGCTTATTGGCGGCTAACTTAGGGGTAAAGAAAGCTCCAAAATCTCACCATTTGGCACCAAGGAGCTTGGAGGCGGCTATCTTATGGGTGAAGAAAGCTCCAAATGAATGCCACATGACACCATCTTGCTTGGGAAAACCGACCCCCTTATGCCTATAAATACAAGGGCTTGTATCCTTATTCATCATCCATTCACAATCCATCTCACTACCATTCCATACTCACTTCTTGTAGCTTGTAATACTTACATTTGATATCAAAGGATCCGACTTCTTTCTACTCATTCTACTCTTTGTTTTCCTTACTTTGGCTATGGTATTCACTTCCATGAATATTCGTAGCTAAAGGTTTACATTCGGTTGAAGAAGTTCTTATGTTATGAAACCGTTCTAAGACCATTTGCAGAATGCTACTTGTGTGTTCTTACTAGTTCTTGTGCCTTACATGCGGTTTGAACATACACGTTTGAGTGGATGCTTGAAATGGCAAAGCTCTTCCGTGGAGTTCATGAACAACGAAGTTAAGTGGATGCTTGAAATGGCAAAGCTTTTCCTAGTGATTCAAACCCTCTTTAAAACCACTTGGTTGATCGGAAATGTGAGATCAAGTGGATGCACCTAGGCTAATACATCTTGAAATGGAGTATTAGTCTAGCTAGAACTAGTAACGGTGTGTGAGCGCTTGAAATGGCCTTGCTTGGAGTTATGTCTTGAAATGGAATAACTTCCCCCTTGGAGCACTTGGTTATATCATTGGAGGTCGATGATGAACGGGAACATAACATAAGGCTTTTAAACCGAATTCCTTCTCTTTACAAAACACCTTGCCAATTACTTATTGTCCTTACTTTTCTTGCAATTTACTTTCAGTAAGTCTTGTCCATTCAAGCAACTGCTTTCAGCACTTACATTTCAGCAAGTCTTGTCCATTCAAGCAACTACTTTCAGTATTTACTTTAAGCATTTACATTTCCGCAAGTCTTGTCCATGCAAGCAACTACTTTCAGTCATTTACTTTCTGTATAAACCACTCAAACCCAACCTGTATTTATTTTCTTTTCTTTTCATTTCTTTTCTCAAAAACAACTATTTTAAAACCAAACTCCCTTGGGTTCGACCCCTACTTACCGCTTGCTAACCATTAGTGAGCCACATAGTAGTGGACTTATAAATTGTAAATTTGCAGGTTACAACGACAGCCTGTCAAATTTTGGCGCCGTTGCCGGGGAGTTAACTGGTGATTCGAATAGTTGTTTTTGTTTTAAGATTTTTTCTTTAACCATGTCTCATACAGGAAGCAATCATGAGGATGAAGAGGTCAACAACGAGGCGTACCAGTTTGCCCAGAATGATGAGGGACTGCCTCCATTCATAGACGACCCTGAACAGCTCATTCGGGACCGCAATCGAGCCATTAGGGAAGCCGCCCGATTAAACCAAAGGCTCCCCGAAGCAAGGAATGGAGCTGCACCGAGGCAACTTCCGAGACAGCCACCGCCACCTTTATATCGACAAGTACCGAGGCAACAACCCGTCTACGACGAATACTACGCGGATAATGGATTCCGTGAGCCTACAATGGGAGAACTGTCAGCACCCGACTTCAGGAACCAGCCGTGGTGTATATACGAAGGCCCAGACCTTGAGAACATTGCAATAAACACCTCTGTGGTGCATAACTTGCCCAAGTTCTCGGGAATCAGGGAGAATCTGCAACTACTCACCTGCAACGTTTACATGGGATTTGCCAAAATTTAAAACCATATGGAGTAGATGTAGAGGACTTTAAATTAAAAGCCTTCTATTTTTCCCTTATAGATTCGGCTAACGATTGGTTCCTTGCTTTACCTTCAGGTAGCATTCGAACATGGGCCCAAATGCAAAAGAAGTTCCTGGATAAATACTATCCAGCGGGAAGGGCGAT
Source organism: Rhodiola chrysanthemifolia (assembly GCA_033675395.1). NCBI lineage: Eukaryota > Viridiplantae > Streptophyta > Magnoliopsida > Saxifragales > Crassulaceae > Rhodiola > Rhodiola chrysanthemifolia. The sequence continues at coordinate 41,423,105 of CM066204.1, forward strand.
GCAGGTAAGGAGGCAACTGCAAGAAATAAGGCAGGGGCCTAATGAGAGCATGTACGAGTACCTGGAGAAGTTCAATCGCTTGGAGCGGAGCTGCTGTACACTTGGGCTACCCGAGAAGCTCATCATAGAGTACCTGCTTGACGGACTAAAACCCCTCGACAAAATGCTCTTAGGTGCCTCAGCTGGAGGATCCATGATGAGCCTACCATTGAGCGGCATAAGGCAGCTAGTCACCAATGTTGCGGAGAATGCCCGGTTCAGAGAAGAGACAACCCGGCAAGAAGAGTTCTCCCGCACCAAAAACGTGGCAAAAGCCGAGGTACCAATGAGCTCCTTGCCCGAGGAAATGAAGCAAATGAAGGAGATGATGCTTCAGCTCCTACGAAGACAGCAAGCTCAAGTGAGGCCCTGTGAGTTTTGTGGTTCTTCAGACCACAAGACTGATGCCTGCCCAACGCTAGTAGAGGACGACCCGGAGGAAGTCAACGCAGTAAGTGGATACCAAGGGTACAACAACAACGACCGGATGGGACCGAACCGGCAGTATGGACAAGCCACCGGGCAGAACTGGACGAACGACTCGAGGCAAGACTGGCGAAACAACAACAACCCACCGAGGAAGACGTACCAAAGCGCCCCTCAACCGGCTCAGCAGTTCTACCAACCGCCTCACCGGCAATACAACCAGGGCGGACCGGGCCAATATCAGCAGAAGATGCCAAATCAATACCAGGCCGGTCCGAGCCAGCAAGGTCCGAGCAAACCACTCGAGGAGGTGGTGAAAGACTTGTCCAGCACGGTGCATCAATTCATGGCAAAGACAGACGGAGCTATAGCAGAATTGGGCAAGCAATTGTCCCAACTTGCTACCATGGTCTCCGAAATCACAAATGAATCCGGCCGGCTCCCTTCCCAAACTATCCAAAACCCAAAAGGAGCTGTTAACATGATCAAGGCATCAGACAGACAAACGACACTAGAAGAAGAAGCGCAAATGGCAGCTCGACTGGCGGAACAACAAAAAGGACCCGCTGCATACAAACCTACAATCAAGCACTACACCCGTAGGCTCCGTCCTGACTGGAATCAATAGGAAGACCGACCCAATGATGGTGAAACATGGGTCACACATGCCGACAATGGACGCTATGCGTTCGCTGTTAAAATGACGCCTCCTCCAATCGCACACTTTAACGTTCCAGCGTCTGGATGGGAAATTGAGGCACAGAACTCGTCTCACCCCATGAAGACCATTACCTCCGAAAAACATGCTATCATAAAGAACAAAGTAGAAGAGGAAGTGGAATCAAGAAATGAGCAGAAGGGCTTAATGATGAATAAGCTCATCACATGGAATCATGAGGCGCAACTAGAGATGAGTAAAGACCCTGGGGCATTCACAGTTACATGTGACATCGGCAAAATCCAAGTTCATCATTGCTTGATTGACCTTGGAGCTTCTGTCAATGTCCTGCCATATCCGCTATACTGCTCATTGGGACTTGGCCCATTAAAGCCATCAAGGTTAGCACTCGAGTTGGGGAACAAGTCGTGTGTCCAACCAGCTGGAATAGTAGAAAAATTGGTGATCCGTGTGGGAAGGCTCGTCGTTCCCACGGATTTTTATGTAATACCAGTCGAAAAGACCAGCAAGGACGACCTCCCAACACTCATATTGGGAAGGCCATTTCTACACATCACTAAGGCGAAAATTGACATGGACAAGGGATCATTGGCGCTAGCATTCGGCGGCAAAACTTCGGGCTTCTACCTTCATGACAATGGCCGCACGGGAACAGGAAAACCTCCAGACATGGTGAACGCCTCTGATCACCATACTCTAGTTTCTGACCAATCAAGGGAGACCAAGAATGCAACTAGACCGACGTCTATGGATAGAAGGCCCTCACCGTCTCAAAGGTATGTAAAGAAAATACCGCCAGAACAACGGAGTCCTGACCCGAGCACGTCATCTAACAAGAGTTCAGGGAGGCTCACGGCAAGGATCAATGCAAGAACCAAGGGAAAATATAACTTGAGCCATCCATGGGACCCCGACCCGACATGAGCAAGGTATCGTCGAGCTAACGACGTTAAACAAATGCACTGGTCGGGAGGTAACCCGACATCTATCTTACTTTTCAGTCATTTAAATTATGTCATTTAGTTTTTGCCTTTAATAGTAATCACCCATTGCATCTATCCTGTAAATATTTGCTTGCAATTAACTTTTGAACTAAGTCATGCTGAAAGGCACGCCTTCGTTCAAAAGTGTGGGGTGATAACAGCATGTGTACATAGTTGTTTAACATGTTTTCTTTTTCCTTTTGCCTTAATATTATCTTTTTGAAAATATGAACTTAAAGAATGGAAATAGATAGATCCGAATTCATGCATGTCCTTGCAAAATCTAAACTGTGTGAAAACCTTAGAATTTAACTTCTTACTTGTCCTCTCGTGCCAAGATAAATAGGGGATGTGGAGTTGACAGAAAATGCCCTAGAGAGGTTTGACAAGCACTCCAAAGGCCGGGTCTCACTATATGGTTATATGAAGTCAGTGGAGGTTAGCACTTCGGGGTACTTGGGTTCAGAGTAGACTCCGCCATGCAGCGTTTATGCAAGAGGCGGGACGGGAATCAAACCGTCCTATCTCTAGTCAAAGTAGCCGGGAAAATAGATGAGTGAACCTCATCTTGACTCGCGCGAAAGGGCAAGGATGAGAAATAGCGGGGAGGTATTTCCATATGCTCGAGGGAGATGATTGGACCTCCCAAGAATAAAAATGGACAAGCAATTCACGAAGGAGCAAAGCTCAAAGAATCAAATCAAAGGCCAAAGGCCAAATTGTGATCAAAGGCTGAAGGCCATATTGTGAAGGTTTTAACCAAAACAAAAGTGAAGTTCCCCATTTCAAAATCAAAGGCCGAAGGCCAAAGTCACTACAAAAAGCTGTCCAAGCAAGAAATATTAAAGAGCTCGACCCATTTAGCCCGAACAAATCAAGTGCTAGAGAAAGCTACAGAAAATAACCATATAGTTCGAGTTCGGTCCGAAGAGTGCAAATCAAAAACCTAAAAAGGGGCTATCTCCCACTCATCCCAATTGGTTTGCATCACGGCTCGAAGGTACAAGTATCATGTTACTTCTAAGTTTAAGCACTTTATTTTTGGCAACAAATAATGCATGAATAAGATAAATCTAAACTAGCATTCTATCACTCATGTCTAGGACTTTTGATATTTAGTGTGCCTCTTTGCCTAAGCCTTGTTCGGGACGAACAAGAATAAGTGTGGGGTGATTTGATGGAGCGTATTTATACGACTCATCGAAACAGTTAAACCCACCAAATTAAACATTTTGTCTTACTAACTGTTGCTTGTTAGTTCCACTTTTGATCTACATGCTATTTTGAGGTTTAGAGAAGAAACAAGCTAAAAAGGGAGATTTTAAGCCAAAAATGGATTACAGGCCAGTAGGGACCGAGAAGAACTCCAGTCGGGACCGAGAAAAGGCCAGTCGGGTCCGAAGACCTCCGGGCCTCGTCCCCGCACACACCCGCCCGCGCCCAGCGCCCAGGCCCCGCACGCACCCGCCGAGCCACCAAGGTCCAATATCAAGTTGTTCGACCAAATGAACGAATCCGGCAATTCCACCTCGACCAAAATGTTCTAAATGACAAATAAGGTGGAGAATGTCGAGATACCAAGAGCGACGCACGAGCCATTTGGCAGTTGGCTCAGTTCCAAGCAAAAGTCCCGCACGCCAATGGACCAAGACCGAGTTGCTCGAGCAAACAAGCTCATCTTCAAAATCTAGCTCGACCAACTTGTTCCAAATATCAAAGGACTCGGACAATATCAAATTCCAGGCAAAAGAGCTCCGGTCAATTTCAGCTCCTTACTACTCAATTCCGGAGCCATTTGGAAGCTCCCTGCTCAAGGAGCAGCTAGCCTGTTGAAACACACTCCTCAAAGGCTGCAAGCTCCTTGAGAGCACCATGCTTATTGGCGGCTAACTTAGGGGTAAAGAAAGCTCCAAAATCTCACCATTTGGCACCAAGGAGCTTGGAGGCGGCTATCTTATGGGTGAAGAAAGCTCCAAATGAATGCCACATGACACCATCTTGCTTGGGAAAACCGACCCCCTTATGCCTATAAATACAAGGGCTTGTATCCTTATTCATCATCCATTCACAATCCATCTCACTACCATTCCATACTCACTTCTTGTAGCTTGTAATACTTACATTTGATATCAAAGGATCCGACTTCTTTCTACTCATTCTACTCTTTGTTTTCCTTACTTTGGCTATGGTATTCACTTCCATGAATATTCGTAGCTAAAGGTTTACATTCGGTTGAAGAAGTTCTTATGTTATGAAACCGTTCTAAGACCATTTGCAGAATGCTACTTGTGTGTTCTTACTAGTTCTTGTGCCTTACATGCGGTTTGAACATACACGTTTGAGTGGATGCTTGAAATGGCAAAGCTCTTCCGTGGAGTTCATGAACAACGAAGTTAAGTGGATGCTTGAAATGGCAAAGCTTTTCCTAGTGATTCAAACCCTCTTTAAAACCACTTGGTTGATCGGAAATGTGAGATCAAGTGGATGCACCTAGGCTAATACATCTTGAAATGGAGTATTAGTCTAGCTAGAACTAGTAACGGTGTGTGAGCGCTTGAAATGGCCTTGCTTGGAGTTATGTCTTGAAATGGAATAACTTCCCCCTTGGAGCACTTGGTTATATCATTGGAGGTCGATGATGAACGGGAACATAACATAAGGCTTTTAAACCGAATTCCTTCTCTTTACAAAACACCTTGCCAATTACTTAATGTCCTTACTTTTCTTGCAATTTACTTTCAGTAAGTCTTGTCCATTCAAGCAACTACTTTCAGCACTTACATTTTAGCAAGTCTTGTCCATTCAAGCAACTACTTTCAGTATTTACTTTAAGCATTTACATTTCCGCAAGTCTTGTCCATGCAAGCAACTACTTTCAGTCATTTACTTTCTGTATAAACCACCCAAACCCAACCTGTATTTATTTTCTTTTCATTTCTTTTCTCAAAAACAACTGTTTTGAAACCAAACTCCCTTGGGTTCGACCCCTACTTACCGCTTGTTAACCATTAGTGAGCCACATAGTAGTGGACTTATAAATTGTAAATTTGCAGGTTACAACGACAGCCTGTCAAATTTTGGCGCCGTTGCCGGGGAGTTAACTGGTGATTCGAATAGTTGTTTTTGTTTTAAGATTTTTTCTTTAACCATGTCTCATACAGGAAGCAATCATGAGGATGAAGAGGTCAACAACGAGGCGAACCAGTTTGCCCAGAATGATGAGGGACTGTTTCCATTCATAGACGACCCTGAACAGCTCATTCGGGACCGCAATCGAGCCATTAGGGAAGCCGCCCGATTAAACCAAAGGCTCCCCGAAGCAAGGAATGGAGCTGCACCGAGGCAACTTCCGAGACAGCCACCGCCACCTTTATATCGACAAGTACCGAGGCAACAACCCGTCTACGACGAATACTACGCGGATAATGGATTCCGTGAGCCTACAATGGGAGAACTGTCAGCACCCGACTTCAGGAACCAGCCGTGGTGTATATACGAAGGCCCAGACCTTGAGAACATTGCAATAAACACCTCTGTGGTGCATAACTTGCCCAAGTTCTCGGGAAATCAGGGAGAAACTGCAACTACTCACCTGCAACGTTTACATGGGATTTGCCAAAATTTAAAACCATATGGAGTAGATGTAGAGGACTTTAAATTAAAAGCCTTCTATTTTTCCCTTATAGATTCGGCTAACGATTGGTTCCTTGCTTTACCTTCAGGTAGCATTCGAACATGGGCCCAAATGCAAAAGAAGTTCCTGGATAAATACTATCCAGCGGGAAGGGCGATGCAGGTAAGGAGGCAACTGCAAGAAATAAGGCAGGGGCCTAATGAGAGCATGTACGAGTACCTGGAGAAGTTCAATCGCTTGGAGCGGAGCTGCTGTACACTTGGGCTACCCGAGAAGCTCATCATAGAGTACCTGCTTGACGGACTAAAACCCCTCGACAAAATGCTCTTAGGTGCCTCAGCTGGAGGATCCATGATGAGCCTACCATTGAGCGGCATAAGGCAGCTAGTCACCAATGTTGCGGAGAATGCCCGGTTCAGAGAAGAGACAACCCGGCAAGAAGAGTTCTCCCGCACCAAAAACGTGGCAAAAGCCGAGGTACCAATGAGCTCCTTGCCCGAGGAAATGAAGCAAATGAAGGAGATGATGCTTCAGCTCCTACGAAGACAGCAAGCTCAAGTGAGGCCCTGTGAGTTTTGTGGTTCTTCAGACCACAAGACTGATGCCTGCCCAACGCTAGTAGAGGACGACCCGGAGGAAGTCAACGCAGTAAGTGGATACCAAGGGTACAACAACAACGACCGGATGGGACCGAACCGGCAGTATGGACAAGCCACCGGGCAGAACTGGACGAACGACTCGAGGCAAGACTGGCGAAACAACAACAACCCACCGAGGAAGACGTACCAAAGCGCCCCTCAACCGGCTCAGCAGTTCTACCAACCGCCTCACCGGCAATACAACCAGGGCGGACCGGGCCAATATCAGCAGAAGATGCCAAATCAATACCAGGCCGGTCCGAGCCAGCAAGGTCCGAGCAAACCACTCGAGGAGGTGGTGAAAGACTTGTCCAGCACGGTGCATCAATTCATGGCAAAGACAGACGGAGCTATAGCAGAATTGGGCAAGCAATTGTCCCAACTTGCTACCATGGTCTCCGAAATCACAAATGAATCCGGCCGGCTCCCTTCCCAAACTATCCAAAACCCAAAAGGAGCTGTTAACATGATCAAGGCATCAGACAGACAAACGACACTAGAAGAAGAAGCGCAAATGGCAGCTCGACTGGCGGAACAACAAAAAGGACCCGCTGCATACAAACCTACAATCAAGCACTACACCCGTAGGCTCCGTCCTGACTGGAATCAATAGGAAGACCGACCCAATGATGGTGAAACATGGGTCACACATGCCGACAATGGACGCTATGCGTTCGCTGTTAAAATGACGCCTCCTCCAATCGCACACTTTAACGTTCCAGCGTCTGGATGGGAAATTGAGGCACAGAACTCGTCTCACCCCATGAAGACCATTACCTTCGAAAAACATGCTATCATAAAGAACAAAGTAGAAGAGGAAGTGGAATCAAGAAATGAGCAGAAGGGCTTAATGATGAATAAGCTCATCACATGGAATCATGAGGCGCAACTAGAGATGAGTAAAGACCCTGGGGCATTCACAGTTACGTGTGACATCGGCAAAATCCAAGTTCATCATTGCTTGATTGACCTTGGAGCTTCTGTCAATGTCCTGCCATATCCGCTATACTGCTCATTGGGACTTGGCCCATTAAAGCCATCAAGGTTAGCACTCGAGTTGGGGAACAAGTCGTGTGTCCAACCAGCTGGAATAGTAGAAAAATTGGTGATCCGTGTGGGAAGGCTCGTCGTTCCCACGGATTTTTATGTAATACCAGTCGAAAAGACCAGCAAGGACGACCTCCCAACACTCATATTGGGAAGGCCATTTCTACACATCACTAAGGTGAAAATTGACATGGACAAGGGATCATTGGCGCTAGCATTCGGCGGCAAAACTTCGGGCTTCTACCTTCATGACAATGGCCGCACGGGAACAGGAAAACCTCCAGACATGGTGAATGCCTCTGATCACCATACTCTAGTTTCCGACCAATCAAGGGAGACCAAGAATGCAACTATACCGACGTCTATGGATAGAAGGCCCTCACCGTCTCAAAGGTATGTAAAGAAAAAACTGCCAGAACAACGGAGTCCTGACCCGAGCACGTCATCTAACAAGAGTTCAGGGAGGCTCACGGCAAGGATCAATGCAAGAACCAAGGGAAAATATAACTTGAGCCATCCATGGGACCCCGACCCGACATGAGCAAGGTATCATCGAGCTAACGACGTTAAACAAATGCACTGGTCGGGAGGTAACCCGACATCTATCTTACTTTTCAGTCATTTAAATTATGTCATTTAGTTTTTGCCTTTAATAGTAATCACCCATTGCATCTATCCTGTAAATATTTGCTTGCAATTAACTTTTGAACTAAGTCATGCTGAAAGGCACGCCTTCGTTCAAAAGTGTGGGGTGATAACAGCATGTGTACATAGTTGTTTAACATGTTTTCTTTTTCCTTTTCCCTTAATATTATCTTTTTGAAAATATGAACTTAAAGAATGGAAATAGATAGATCCGAATTCATGCATGTCCTTGCAAAATCTAAACTGTGTGAAAACCTTAGAATTTAACTTCTTACTTGTCCTCTCGTGCCAAGATAAATAGGGGATGTGGAGTTGACAGAAAATGCCCTAGAGAGGTTTGACAAGCACTCCAAAGGCCGGGTCTCACTATATGGTTATATGAAGTCAGTGGAGGTTAGCACTTCGGGGTACTTGGGTTCAGACTAGACTCCGCCATGCAGCGTTTATGCAAGAGGCGGGACGGGAATCAAACCGTCCTATCTCTAGTCAGAGTAGCCGGGAAAATAGATGAGTGAACCTCATCTTGACTCGCGCGAAAGGGCAAGGATGAGAAAGAGCGGGGAGGTATTTCCATATGCTCGAGGGCGATGATTGGACCTCCCAAGAATAAAAATGGACAAGCAATTCACGAAGGAGCAAAGCTCAAAGAATCAAATCAAAGGCCAAAGGCCAAATTGTGATCAAAGGCTGAAGGCCATATTGTGAAGGTTTTAACCAAAACAAAAGTGAAGTTCCCCATTTCAAAATCAAAGGCCGAAGGCCAAAGTCACTACAAAAAGCTGTCCAAGCAAGAAATATTAAAGAGCTCGACCCATTTAGCCCGAACAAATCAAGTGCTAGAGAAAGCTACAGAAAATAACCATATAGTTCGAGTTCGGTCCGAAGAGTGCAAATCAAAAACCTAAAAAGGGGCTATCTCCCACTCATCCCAATTGGTTTGCATCACGGCTCGAAGGTACAAGTATCAAGTTACTTCTAAGTTTAAGCACTTTATTTTTGGCAACAAATAATGCATGAATAAGATAAATCTAAACTAGCATTCTATCACTCATGTCTAGGACTTTTGATATTTAGTGTGCCTCTTTGCCTAAGCCTTGTTCGGGACGAACAAGAATAAGTGTGGGGTGATTTGATGGAGCGTATTTATACGACTCATCGAAACAGTTAAACCCACCAAATTAAACATTTTGTCTTACTAACTGTTGCTTGTTAGTTCCACTTTTGATCTATAGGCTATTTTGAGGTTTAGAGAAGAAACAAGCTAAAAAGGGAGATTTTAAGCCAAAAATGGATTACAGGCCAGTAGGGACCGAGAAGAACTCCAGTCGGGACCGAGAAAAGGCCAGTCGGGTCCGAAGACCTCCGGGCCTCGTCCCCGCACACACCCGCCCGCGCCCAGGCCCCGCACGCACCCGCCGAGCCACCAAGGTCCAATATCAAGTTGTTCGACCAAATGAACGAATCCGGCAATTCCACCTCGACCAAAATGTTCTAAATGACAAATAAGGTAGAGAATGTCGAGATACCAAGAGCGACGCACGAGCCATTTGGCAGTTGGCTCAGTTCCAAGCAAAAGTCCCGCACCCCAATGGACCAAGACCGAGTTGCTCGAGCAAACAAGCTCATCTTCAAAATCTAGCTCGACCAACTTGTTCCAAATATCAAAGGACTCGGACAATATCAAATTCCAGGCAAAAGAGCTCCGGTCAATTTCAGCTCCTTACTACTCAATTCCGGAGCCATTTGGAAGCTCCCTGGTCAAGGAGCAGCTGTCCTTTGGAAGTACCCTGCTCAAGGAGCAGCTAGCCTGTTGAAACACACTCCTCAAAGGCTGCAAGCTCCTTGAGAGCACCATGCTTATTGGCGGCTAACTTAGGGGTAAAGAAAGCTCCAAAATCTCACCATTTGGCACCAAGGAGCTTGGAGGCGGCTATCTTATGGGTGAAGAAAGCTCCAAATGAATGCCACATGACACCATCTTGCTTGGGAAAACCGACCCCCTTATGCCTATAAATACAATGGCTTGTATCCTTATTCATCATCCATTCACAATCCATCTCACTACCATTCCATACTCACTTCTTGTAGCTTGTAATACTTACATTTGATATCAAAGGATCCGACTTCTTTCTACTAATTCAACTCTTTGTTTTCCTTACTTTGGCTATGGTATTCACTTCCATGAATATTCGTAGCTAAAGGTTTACATTCGGTTGAAGAAGTTCTTATGTTATGAAACCGTTCTAAGACCATTTGCAAAATGCTACTTGTGTGTTCTTACTAGTTCTTGTGCCTTACATGCGGTTTGAACATACACGTTTGAGTGGATGCTTGAAATGGCAAAGCTCTTCCGTGGAGTTCATGAACAACGAAGTTAAGTGGATGCTTGAAATGGCAAAGCTTTTCCTAGTGATTCAAACCCTCTTTAAAACCACTTGGTTGATCGGAAATGTGAGATCAAGTGGATGCACCTAGGCTAATACATCTTGAAATGGAGTATTAGTCTATCTAGAACTAGTAACGGTGTGTGAGCGCTTGAAATGGCCTTGCTTGGAGTTATGTCTTGAAATGGAATAACTACCCCCTTGGAGCACTTGGTTATATCATTGGAGGTCGATGATGAACGGGAACATAACATAAGGCTTTTAAACCGAATTCCTTCTCTTTACAAAACACCTTGCCAATTACTTATTGTCCTTACTTTTCTTGCAATTTACTTTCAGTAAGTCTTGTCCATTCAAGCAACTACTTTCAGCACTTACATTTCAGCAAGTCTTGTCCATTCAAGCAACTACTTTCAGTATTTACTTTAAGCATTTACATTTCCGCAAGTCTTGTCCATGCAAGCAACTACTTTCAGTCATTTACTTTCTGTATAAACCACTCAAACCCAACCTGTATTTATTTTCTTTTCTTTTCATTTCTTTTCTCAAAAACAACTGTTTTAAAACCAAACTCCCTTGGGTTCGACCCCTACTTACCGCTTGCTAACCATTAGTGAGCCACATAGTAGTGGACTTATAAATTGTAAATTTGCAGGTTACAACGACAGCCTGTCAGGCTCCAATGCAAGTTTTTTCTTATTGTATTCCTTAAGAAAATGATTTTCTCATTTATTTTCATTTCATTTTTCTATCTATTACACTTTCAAGATCGAAAAAAAAACATATTCTATCCTTTATCCATCACCAAAATCTCAACTTTGCTGCTACCAAAATTTGACCCAAGTGATATTAAGTCGGATTTTTCTATCTTTTCTTTTTATAAAAGTCACGCCTTTTAAGCAGTAGACTTTTTTTAATGGTGGGTATAAATATATAAAAAATCAATACATACAGTGATAGCCTTGTCGCCGAGTATATATATTTATCTCCTAGCAAGACATACCGACCAGATCCCGAAACCTCTTATACATATATATCCACATTTGAAGCAAAGTCAGGCCCGACACCTTTATCATGGATCATTCATCCCGAAATCATTGTTACATTCATCAGCAACTGAAGGACGGACAACAACGACATATTTACCATGAATCTGTACTTCCACACACGAAAATTCCTATAAAGCAAGGACGAATAACATCCCTACGAGGAGAGGAACAACACGTTCACGCGCAAGGCGTTAGAAGAAAGGCATTCGCGAGAGATGAAGCAAACATTCACGCCGAGGTGGGATGAGGAAGAAGGAAACAAGAGGAAGTAGAAAAAATTCTCATAAAAATGTGAAAATTCGCGTCAATTCTTTTATCAAACTTTTTAACCATCAGAGTTCCACCCCGATAGCCTGTTAGGCAATTAACTTAACATTAATTCATTTTTAAGCAACATAAAAAATGTTTTTTTCTTTCAATTTTGCTTTAAGTTAGGCAAAAACAAAATTAATTAATGAAAACAACAGTAAATACGATGAGACACAAAAAAAACTCAAGAGAAGAGTCAACGCCAACCTTGTCAACCAGTCTCACAAATCCTCCGACATTTTGAGTTTTTATTTTGTTAGCCCTATTTTGGGTTTAAAATGTTATAGTAAACGAGTTTGACATATATTATTTGTCAGTTATTAAGAAATTAAATCAGCAAGTCAACACATGGGGTAATATTATTTTTTTTAATTTTCAGAGAATACCGACTTGAGGGATCGTTTAGTTGCATCTTGCAACCTACCGATTTGGGGCATGCCGGTATGTTGTAAGAAAAACCTACGGACCCTTTTCGCCTATGTGAATCAACCAATATGTTGCCGACATGCCCCAAATCGGTATGTTGAAATGCTACCAACCATCATTCGATCCAAAGTCGGTATTCGTTGAAAAGGAAACAAATCAATTTCCGTGTGTCGATTTCTTTAAGAACAAAATAACGAGATATGTCAAAATCATTTGCCATATGTGTAAAATATGAGACCCAAAACAGAATATTAGAATAAAATCCAACATTTCCAACATATTATAAAACACACATATTGGCGGGCTGTCGTTGTACCCGTCAAAAATAATAATTTGTAATCCGACTAGCAAGTGGTAAGTCGGGTCGTATCCACAGAGATTGATCCGAGAATCTGTTCACTAAATATTCAAACATGTAATTGAGAAACTCAAACACAAGCAACAGTTATCACGTATTAAGAAAGCAATCGTCACACGAATTCAGGTATGTAATAATCAAGAGAAGTGCAAGCTAGAACTTTCGACTGTGATGCAAGACTAAATCATTGACAAATCCGTATTGATTTCTATTGTTTTACAACTTAGAGCTCCCCGCTAGGTTGTACTCCCCGTTCTAGTTCTAGTACTTAATCTCGCGCTAGCGATAATCAAGACCCTAACTCGCTAGAGTTGCATGAAGGTTTGAACAAGTTGTCCTAGGGTGTTTAATCCTAGTGGTATATTACTCGTGTCCTAGTTTGCTATCCCCGCTAGGTTGCTAGTAAACTTGACAATTAGAATCAACAAACACACCTAAGCTCCCCCGCTAGGGTTCCACTCAAGCTAGCACATCAATTCCATAAACATAGCATAGTAATATGACACAAAACTTAGAAATCAATATGAGTCTCAAATCAAAACATCACAATGTCGAGTTCTAGCCTACACAAGTGAGTTTAGCTACTCATCGTAATGGAATACATCATCATGTTTCTGAATAGAATGAAATGAAATTACTGATGACGAACTCTCCACCAATCTGCAGCTACACTCCAGTACTTGAACCCAGCAACGAATCCTCAGTCGAAATCCTACTCCAAGAACTCTTCCTTCAAAACCGAACTTCGAACGAACCCTAGATGGATCTGAATTTCTCCCCTTTCTCCAGATCCAGTCGCCCCTCTTCTCTGTCCCCTCGAGTTCTGTGTTACTCATTTCGAGATTGCAAATGAGAAATAATGATTTCGTCTGCCAGCTGTCATCCGCGGACGTCTCCTTCATTTAGTCCCCGCGGACGTCTCAACAATTATGCATAAATCAGTAGACGTCCGCGCCCGTAATTGTTCAGGCGTCCGCCCCCAAGACTGAGTCAGTGTTCAAACATTTGGACTTCATTCCTTCGATGCAAAACCTCTTCTACAGGCTCTCTTTAGCCGATATTCCTTCTATGGTCTCCGAATGTACCTGAGAATGAAAACTACACACAGGTAGTGAAATAACATACATGCAAACACTAAAAGACGGGATTTTAACACATAAAATAGTCGTACAGCTACCACTCATCACATATATAGCCATCACCACATCTCATCCATATCGTTCCCAATATTCTCCACAACAATCTAATCAACACACAACTTCAAACATATCTATAAGTCATGGAAAATTATGTGGGTCTGATCAGGGTGAGAATTCACAGAGGAATCAATCTTGCAACCCGCGACAGCCGCAGCAGCGATCCATATGTGGTTGTCACCATGGGAGACACGGTTGGTATTTTTCTTATCTTCTTCTCATTTCTCGTCCTTTTGTTGAAGTTGTATCAAATGGATATTTGTGTGTCTGGTTTTGAATATTTGATTGGGATTTTGAGCAGAAATTGAAGACTAGGGTTGTGAGATCGAATTGCAATCCTGAGTGGAATGATGAGTTGACTCTGTGTGCCTCGGATCTTCATCTCCCTATTCTGCTGGTATTTTTCATGACATATGTCCATTTTATTCTGAATTTTAAATAATATTTATATAATTTTGATACTGGATAAATTTTATTTGAAATTGTCATATAGAACATGTAAACCACTAGATTAAATGGCATGACAAATGGGGAGTATTTAATCAAATTGCAATAAATTACGATTAGAATTTGTGATTTGGTGTAGAAGTTGGGGATAGGCTGCAATGCCGGAAAAAAAAAACTCGGCGAAACAAACTTTAATAACTTTTTGATACTCGGGTTTCGTGCTTAAATTTTTTCACTCTTTTTATGATACAGGAAGTATATGATGAAGACCATTTCACCAAAGATGATCAGATAGGAGAAGCAAACATCGACATCAAACCATATCTCGAATGTTTAAAGAACAAGAGTCCGAACGACCCATCTGAAGACGGCACTGTAATTTCTACAATTCAAATGAGCAACCACAATTGTCTAGCCAAAGAGAGTCGCATCGTCTGGAAATCCGGGAAATTAGTTCAAGATATGACACTCAGGTTGAAAAATGCCGAATCTGGAGAAGTGGATATACAAATCGAGTGGATCGACCTTCCCGGTTCGACGTTTCGCTAATTTGGCTAGTTTTGTTCTGCTTGCACTCTTTGTCCTTGTTAGGAGTTTCATAATTCACTTGAAAGAACAGTTGCGCGTCAATAAAGGTTGGAGATTTGCGTTAAGTTTTGGATACATGTAGATCATTTAATAAATTTTGATTCTTCGACCAAATAAACATGAAAATGGATCTGATTACACCAATGTATTTTATATTCAACATCAATGTCAGTGGAACATGTTGATATGTACCATTTATTGATCTGTTGTTGTGTGCTTAATTAAAGACGGTTCTGTTATAAAATTATGTGGTAGTGAAGATGAAACTCAAAGGAAGAATAAGAACATAAGAAGAAATAGGAGTGTAGAGAGATTGTGTTGCTCTCTTTAAATTGGATTGCTTCTTCGATATGCAGCTCCTTTTATAGTGAATTTGAGAAGAGCCGTAATCGAGTTGTCTCATCATATTTAATGTTGTGTATGTCAATTTGATTTATTGTAGCAAGATGACATGTCAGGGAGCATGGATTGATTAAAAATCAACTCTTGTATTGTCACTTCCTTGTGGGCCATGGATGATGGATCAATATTCAACAATATTGTCGCTCCGTCGTTGCAAGGCCTCATAAACAATTCCGACATGACCATGAGGTAGATCACACATCATCATTAGTCATCCATTTTATAATATATTTATAACACTCCCCCTTGGATGACTTGTTACGTGTCTACGCTGCCTCGTTAAAAACCTTACTTGGAAAAACCCAGTGGGATAAAAACCAAGATAAGGGAAAAAGAGTGCAGCCACGTAAAACTCCCCCTGATGATGGCAAGAGTGATCTCTTCATAAGTTTTGTAGCTTTAGCATGCCGATGTCATGAACATGTTTCCTGAATACTGAGGTGGGAAGGGCCTTTGTAAGAAGATCCGCTGAGTTCTCGCATGAACGGACATATTGGATGTTGGTGACATCATTAGTCATTCATTTTATAATATATTTATAACAGGTTCCACTTTGTACTTGTTTTAGATTTGCAAGAACGAATTAGGCCTACCTGGAAGGTCATTTGATCTCCATTTTCCTATTTATGATAGTGATGTATAGGGGAGCACTCGGTTGAGGCAGAGTTGGTAGAATGAGGCAGTGAGGCACGATCCGAGTCGTTGATCGACTCGATCGGACGCACGTGGCGAAGCCATGTGTCACGAGCAGCCATTTGCGTCCACACTACAAAGTAGTGTGAACGCGTTTGGACACGTGGCGCGCCTCAGATACATGGGGTGTTAGATGGACGGCCGAGATCGTGCCTCACTGTCTCATTCTACCGAGGCCTATCTCATTTGATCGCTCTTCGTGATGTATATATATGATAAAATTGGCAATAATGCTCATTTTCCAGGCTCTTGAAAAATAAAACTACTCTCACATCTTTAAATTTTATTCCATTACCCAATATTCCGTCAAAGCGGCAAAAGTGAGAGGTCATTAGAAATAAATACTCAAGATCATCACATTCGATTAAAATCTAGTGTATGGTAAAATTATTACTTACATATTTGTAAGTGGTCAAAGTATTAAAAAAATCCAAAACCAAAATTTAGCGTCATACTAAAGGCCGTCGTTTTGGTGATGTGAGCAGAATAAAATCTGGTGCAGCCAAACTATTTACCGCAATTTGAGTAAACGTAATTTAATGTATTTTAAGATAAAAATAAACTACGTAATTACAAGCCGAAACTGCGTCGTTTTTAAAAAGGTTCAGTTATCAATTTAGAGGTTATATTAATGAAACGACGTAGTTTTAATGTTATTTTATCAAAACTACGTCATTTTCGAATGGCTGTAAATAGCTTGGATGCACGGATCTGATGTGAGCAGCAGAAAAAGATACGGTGCAGCGTAGTTATTTGTTGCGAGTATCCAAACTATGTCGTTCCAATCAAAACGGCGTGATTTTATTCTGTTATAAATTTTATTCCAATCAAATGACGTTGTTTTAATTGAAATGACGTTATTTCAAGCAAATAGCTGAACCGGATCCGAATATGTGAGCAGCAAAGTGATTATTTTTTTACTGCAGCAAAGTGATTATTGAATTACTAAATAAGGCACGAGACAATCAGCGACTACAATACTGTCGGTAATCTCGTACAACCATCGCAAAATTTAAATATATTCACGTAGTCGGGATTTTGGGAACACGAATATCCGCAGAACAGAACAGAACCGAACCGAACCAGAGCTCTCCCAGTTTCTCTCTCTCCAGAAGATTTCCGACATCAAAATTCGCGTAAACTATCACCCCAACTGATTAGCTCTCAAAGGTGTATCTCTCTGGGAGAGCTTTGGCGAATCCTCCCATTTCGCCGCTCAAGTAGTTTTCAGTTTTCACTTCTCATGTAGTTTTGCAATTTGCATAAAGTTCGGATTTTTAGGTCGATTTTGCAATTTTTAGTCTGGATTCGAAATGAGGTTTATCAGATTTGGATGAAAGGAGGGGTTGTACAGATGAAGCTTCTTTTAGGTTTTATTGATGGAATAGTTTACCGGCCTGAGTATATTTATCTTGAAGTGTTTATGCCTTTTATGGTTTAGTATAATTTAGTTGAGTGGATTTCATGTTGAAATCTTTTTTTTGGGCGTAAAGTTTTGGGCAATGCTTATGTTTGAGTGATAATTTTGTGTCGAGTAGTTGAACTGAGTGATAGATAAGGCATCTTCCTAGTCAGTTTACGGATGGTTGATGGATGTTTTGTTCGAAGAGTGATGGATTTTGATCTTACCATCCAGTTAACTTCGAATTTGGTTGGAATTTTCATAAATTTTTATAAGACAGTATTCGTATTTATTTCCCGAGACATTAGAGAACTTTGAGTTTTAGATTTCACAAACGGGTCTTTCATATCGGAATAATCAAATTTTCTATTTGTCTGAATGGTATTGGATATGTTCTGTGTCAGTACTATTTTGTGCGAACTCCTATGCTGACTGGGAACCAGCCAAGTTTGATATTAGAGGAGCCATGAGTCCCAATGAAGCATTGAGCTACAACAAGCAGCCATCTTGTTGGGTTGCACAAAGTGCGTTTGGTTCCGCATTCACTGTTTGTATCGAAGAAATATTTAGATTACAACGACCTAAGCCACTCGAGTTACAGAGTTCCAGAAGCCGTTACTGCAGTGAGTTATAGTTCTTTTTGATGTAAAGTTATTCCTTCTTGTAGAAGGGAGGGTTGACTGTTGTGCGCAATGAGAATAATGACCTGATTCCTACTCGTACTGTGACTGGTTGGCGCATGTGCATAGACTATAGAAAGTTGAATAAGGCTACTCGTAAGGATCACTTTCCTTTGCCTTTTATTGATCAAATGTTAAAGCGTCTTGCGAAACATAAGTTTTTCTGCTACCTTGACGGATATAGTGGGTTCTTCCAGAACCCCATACACCCGAGGACCAGGAGAAGATTACTTTCACTTGCCCTTTTGGCACATTTGCTTATAGATGCATGCCTTTTGGTCTTTGCAATGCACCAGCTACTTTTCAGCGTTGTATGATGGTCATTTTCCTAATTTTATAGAAAACACTATGAAAGTATTTATGGATGATTTTTCGATGTATATTCATTCGATTCATGCCTCTCTAACCTTACTAATGTTCTTCGTCGTTGTGTTGACACTAACCTAGTTTTAAACTGGGAGAAGTGTCATTTTATGGTGCAGGAAGTTATTGTGTTGGGACACCTAGTCTCCCACAGAGGCATCGAAGTCGATCACACAAAGGTGGAGGTGATTGAGAAACTGCCCCCTCCAAAAGATGAGAAAGGAATCAGGAGTTTTCTTGGGCATGCAGGGTTCTACAGGCGTTTCATCAAGGATTTCTCCAAGATAGCTAATCCACTCACTAACCTACTCTGCTATGACGCTACGTTTAATTTCGATGAATCATGTTTTAATGCTTTTCACACTCTAAAATCTGTTCTTACTTCTGCTCCTGTATTGCAGCCCCCTAACTAGGAGCTACCATTTGAACTAATGTGTTATGCTAGTGACTTTGCAGTGGGAGCAGTCTTAGGGCATCGCATTGACAATAAGCTACACGTGATTTATTATGCAAGTAAAGTCTTGGCAGGCGCAGCGGCAAATTCCACTACAACAGAGAAGGAGATGCTAGCCCATCATCAATGCTATTTGAGAAGTTCATGCAATATCTGATAGGCTCAAAGACCATAGTGTACACTGGCCATGCCGCCATTAAATATTTGCTATCCAAGAAGGATTCGAAGCCTAGATTGATTCGATGGGTTCTCCTCCTTCAACAATTCGACATTGAGATTAGAGACAAGAAGGGAGCGCAAAACCTGGTTGCAGACCACCTGTCACGCCTCGAGTTAGGAGAGCTCGACCGCGAAGAGAAAAAACTCCCGATGACTGACTCTTTAGCAGGTGAGCAGCTCATGAGTGTCGACGTGGACATCGCTCCGTGGTACGGAGATTTCGTCAACTACTTGGCCTGCGGCATTATTCCTCCCGACCTGTCACACAACCAGAAGAAGAAATTTAGGTCGGGCGTAAAGAGGTACTTCTGGGATGACTCTTTTCTATACAAGTTATGTGCTGACGGTCTCTACAGGACTTGTGTTGACGAGGACCAGATTAGACGGATCCTAGAGCGCTGCCATTCATCACAGTATGGTGGGCACGGAGCTGGTTCAAAAATAGTTGCAAAAGTTCTGCAGTCCGGATTCTATTGGCCTACTCTTTATAAGGATGCCCACGAGTTTGTCAAAGCTTGTGATTAGTGCCAGCGGACTGACAATATTTCTAAGCAGCAGGAGATGCCTCAGCAGAATGTTAGGAAAGATTTGTAGGACCCCAAAATAGTGTCACTACTCACTATCCATGGTAGTGAACATACAACTCATGTTTTTGTTCGAAACGAAAATTATAAGTTTTTAACAAAGAACAATCACAACCTTGATGTAGATGATGATGTTGTTGATCTTCGATTTGTAATCCGTTTGATTCCGATCGATTTCCTTCGGTGATGTGTTGCGATTCTCTTTCAAATTGGTCGACTAACTCCTTTTAGCTCAATCTTCGAAAATCGAAAATCGAATAAATGTGGATCATAAATATAGTACAAATTTATTCTCGTCAAAACACTACATACTTAGAGTTCGTTCGTCACAAACAAACATGAACTAAATCCTAATCCACTTTCGTAGGGAACACGCATGCATTTAGCGTATGCACCAAGCTTTTAAACCTCTAGACTACCCTACAAGACGAGTTGTAGTCTCGTGAGAGTTTTCAGAAAAGGGAATACTCACAAATCTCATATGCGACTAGCTAATACGCAGGAACAAGATAGTTCCTCATTTATCTAGGCAATACGCAACGAATACCCCCAAACACAACAACTAAATTAGTAATCAAAGTCTAACTCCTTTTAAAAGAATTTTGAACTACCAATGACTTCACAAAGATGCTCATTCAAAGACAATCAATATTAGAGTTATCGAATGACTAACCTAACACTTCATTTAACCTATTCACAAGATACTCAAAACATGATCCTTAGAAACTTAAAAATCGTGCCAATCGCGTGCCAATGCTATCAAGAAGGATAGTCCATGAGCTAACGTTATAAAACTCATTTCCAAGTCTTAGGAGCTAAGTCCATAATCCATAAGGAAAGAGGAGTTTGACACTTCATTTTCAAAACTATCTCGAACAAAGTCATGCTCACGTACTAGTACAAGGGTCATTCCTTTACTCAAATCACAATGCATACACACTAAAAGAAATGATGGAAAGTACATTGACAAATTTAAGTGTGTATCTCATTTTTTCTTTCTTTTTCTTGACTTTTTACCCATGATATGTGCTTCACGAATTTTGTTCTTTTGATAGCTTGCCTTATTTTGGCTTGTGCTTGCAAAAACTTTTTGCTTTTCTCTTTTTTTAGCTTGCCTTATTTTGGCTTGTGCTTGCATATACAATATTTTTTGTTGGGGTCAATTTTTCACCCAAATTGACTCCACACTTAAGGGTTGGCAATGTACTAATGATATAAATGGTGTGTGCATACAATATGAAAGAATAGAGATCACCTAAGAGCAATGACTAAGTTTTGGAAGAGAAGAAAAGTATTTCATGCTTGCTAATTCTTTGTTCAAGTGATGTAAAAAGGTTGCCTAAAACGTTAGATAGACACAAGATAACAAAAACATTGACGCCTTGGAATTTTTTCATCGTAAAAGTCATGGTGATCCTAGATTCAAAATCAATTCGAAAGTAATTGAAATTAAATAGTTGTGGAATGAGGTTATGTGAATGCCTTGGAAATTCAAGTACTCAAAGCTAGCGCATAATACGTGCAAGGCCTACACATGGATATTCATACTAGAATGCACTACACACCCACTCTACACTTAAGATGAAGTTTAGTCCCTAAGCGACAAAGATATAGAAATAGAAAGTGTAGTGCAAAGGGCTTCCCTGAAAGTGTAGCTCATAGTGCGTGATACATAGATTGTTCATTCATTTCCCATGTATGACATTCAAACCTGTAAAACAAACATGTGACAACTACATAGAAATTATTAGTACATGTCACAAGTATAATGTGTAATCATAGTAGGGACTCCACACTTAATTCAAAAGCATCTAGCGAGTGATGATGTGAATGCAAAATAAGTTCGATAAGGCATCTTACAAATGGTTTTACTTCCCTCGAAGACCTAGTTTAACGTCTTAGTGAGACTAGCAAAGCGCCCCACGGATTCGCTTGCGAGAAGTCCTTTGCTCAAATAAGTTCTTGCGGGGCCATTGGTGCTTAAGTCATCAATCCACCTTCAAATCCCATTTGACCTTCCGTCCATCAAGTCTACAATGGACTTTTAGGTGTAACTCAATCCCTTTGAAAGTAATATGCTTTTCAAGATGGAGAGATTGTAGGAGCTCCTTGCTAATAATTTTGCAAAATAAGGTACAAAGCTCCTAAATTTCTCTCGAGGCGGCGTGATGAAGAAAGGGTCTTCAAAACTCGTCTCGAGCTTGATGGGCACACCGCCTTCAGTCTCTCAATAAATTCCTTGGGTGCCCAATCCTCTAACCCCATCTCAATACTTGCATTCTCTTGTATGTGAGGTTTCTCTCTTGTAGCGCCCATGTAAACCTCAACAAAGTCTTCATACAATCCGAATCCTCGTGGCTCAATGTTCACTTGCTCTATTTCATCCCCATCAATAGATTGAAGCTCACTTTCAATTACCACTCGTAGAGGTGAAAGTGTCCGAAAATTATAGTCTCCTATACTTGAATCATCTTCATATATCTCTTTGATAGCTTTGCCGGACTTCTCAAAAGAGAAATTCAACACTTTATCCTCACTTGATTCAAAGACTTCTTCTTCGGAAACCTCTTCTTTATCATCCAAGTTCCCATCTTCAAGTACTCGTTACGCCAATTTTCTTAACACTTGGTTGTGGGCAGCGAGTTCATCTAAACATTGGTTAAGAGCTTGGAAATTTTGTATTATGTTCAAATTGTCTTGGGCAACCTTGGCTTGGTAATCTTGAAGCATGGCTAGCATTTTCATGTCGGAGAATCCATCATTAGGTTGAGGAATTGGAGGATATTGGTGGGAGGAGTCTTCTTCGAATGAACTTTGGCTATCATACCAATTTCGAGAGTAGGAGTGTGTTGGATATTCGTTTTCACCCCAATAAAAGTTTGGTTGCTCCTCCTCTTGGTCATCCCAATTTGGAGTGTAATACTTTGTTGGGTAGCCATGTTCTTTCCAATAAGAGTTTAGTTCCTCCTCCTCTTGGTTGTATCCTTCATCGTACTCGACTTGTTGATTGTTGATGAGTCGTAGTTGTACGACTATTTTATGTGTTAAAACCCCGTCTTTTAGTGTTTGCCTGTATGTTATTTCACTACCTGTGTGTAGTTTTCGTTCTCAGGTACATTCGGAGACCATGGAAGGAATATCGGCTAAAGAGAGCCTGTAGAAGATGTTTTGCATCGAAGGAATGGAGTCCAAAGTGTTTGAAGGCTGACTCAGTTTTAGGGGCGGACGTCTGAAGAATTAAGGGCGCGGACGTCTGCTGATTTACGGAAATGGTTGAGACGTCCGCGGGAACTAAATGAACAAGGCGTCCGCGGATGACAGCTGGCAGTCGAAATCATTATTGCACATTTGCAATCTCGAAAGGAAAACCAGAGAACTCGAGGGGACAGAGAACCAGGCGGCTGGATCTGGAGAAAGGAGAGAAAATCAGATCTAGGGTTAGGGAGTTAGAAGTTTCGGTTTGGAGAGAAGACTACTTGGAGTAGGATTTCAATTGAGGATTCGCTGTTGGGTTTGGATTTGGAGTGGAGCTGCAGCGTAGTGGAAGATTCGTCAACAGTATTTTCATTCCATTCTTATTGAAATACTTGATGATGTATTCCATTTCGATGAGTAGCTAAACTCATTTGTGTAGGCTAGAATTCCAAATTGTGATGTATTGACTTGAGACTTCTATCGATTCCTATGTTTTGCGTCATATTACTGTATAATATTCATGGAGTTGATGTGCTAGCATGAGTGGAACCCTAGCGGGGGAGCTTTTGTTTGTTTGTTGATTTCGATTGTCATAGTTTACTAGCAACCTAGCGGGGATAGCAAACTAGGACACGAGTAATAGACCACTAGGATTAAACACCCTAGGACAACTTGTTCAATTCTTCATGCAACTCTAGCGAGTTAGGGTCTTGATTATCGCTAGCGCGAGATTGAGTACTAGAACTAGAACGGGGAGTACAACCTAGCGGGGAGCTCTAAGTTGTAAAACAATAGAAATCAATACGGATTTGTCAATGATTTAGTCTTGCATCACAGTGGAAAGTTCTAGCTTGCACTTCTCTTTGATATTACATACTCGAATTCGTGTGACTATTTCTCTATTGATAATTGATCGTGTTTTGATACTTGCGTTTTTATTTGACTTGTTCGGAATTTACCCCCCATTGTTACTTTTATACTTAGTGAAACAGATTCTCACACCGATCTCTGTGGATACGACCCGACTTACCACTAGCTAGTCGGAATTACAAATGTTTTTGCACAGGTACAACGACGCCTGTCAAAATGGCGCCGTTGCCGGGGATCGGTAACGAAGAATCTCGCTAAGTATTTCTTCTTTTTAGTTTTATTTTACTGTCTTTTATTTTGTCACTTGATCATCTTCTGTTGAAGTTACAATGTCGCAGCGAAGTGTTGATCATGATAGTGATGAGCGAGGGAGTGTGCTTGGAGAAAATATGCAAGATCAGAGGCAAGGATTGCCTCCCGTGAATTAAAGAAGAGCACTACCCCCTATCAATCAACAGCATGTGAACAGAGATGCTAGGAACCGCGCAGCTAGACGCGACGAGTATGAGGATGAGCTGGATAGGGAATATCTCGATGGAGAGGATCAATATAGACAGCCAGCTAGGCGTCGGGATATGGGGCGCACTATGAGAGGAATTTCTGCGCCATACATCGATGAGGCACCTTGGTGCATTCGGGTGGATCAAGACGCGGAAAACATTGAGATAAATGGTGGGGTGATCCACCATCTACCCAAGTTTGGAGGGATGCCCGATGAGAACCCACTAAGGCACTTGAAGGAATTTCATGGAGTTTGCATGTCCATGAAATCAGCATTGGTTTCTGACAGGCGTCGTTTGTACCTGCAAATTTGAATTTATAATTTCCTCACTCTAAACTGTGGGTTAGTACAGCAGCAAGCAAGGGTCGAACCCAAGGAAGCTAGATGGTTACTACTTTGTTCTGTAAGAGAGAGAAAAGATGAATTGTGAGAGTAAACAGTTTAAGAAACAATAGTAAGGCACGAAAATAAGTGAGATGTATCAATCAGAGAAGATATTCAGGTTAGGGTTTTATTCAATTGTGACTAAGTTTATCCTTGATTTCTAAATATTTATTCTTGCTTTCTTAGGGTTACTCCTGGTCTGGTTATAACCGTTTAATTCTAGCAAACCTAATACTCCTGGTCTGGTTATATTAGGTTTAGTGCAACTACTTATTCTAACGGGTCAGTATCAAATAAGTAGTGAATAGATAGTAAGTATTACTAGGTTAAGTTGTACCCTTTCGGATCTCCCCTTAACCTAATAATTCAAACTGATAATTTGCACAAGAACTAAATAGAATGCAATAATAATAGTGAAGAACAAAATCTCAAAACATCGTCACAATTATTTAACCCTAACCCGAATAGAGGGTTTAGTTACACATACTCATGAAGAACAATGCAAGTAATAAAAGGGAACAAGAACTTCACTATGAACCGAGTAACAAGGGAACAAGGCACGGCTGAGCTAGCTGATGAGGGCGGAGCAGCAGCGGCGCACGGAGGCAGAACGGGCGGAGCAAGGGCGGACGGTGGAGAGAACTAGGGCTCGGCCGTGAGTGAGAAGAGAGAATTTTGTAAAGAGAGGAGCTCTCTACTTTTTGGGATGCTTTAGAAGGCTGAGGAGAGCTCTTATTTATAGAGTTTGAGAATGCCCCAAAGTTCCCTAAATAATCCCAAAAGATTATTTAGGAAATATTCTCATATCTTCCTTGCTTTATCTTTAAGCTACTCCTTTGCTTGATAATTAAGCCACCTTAAACCTTCTTGAATATTCCGAAACCCTAGATGTAAGTTTGCCCTAATATGACATTGGGCTGGACGAATTTTGGGCTTTAAACTCGGTCAAACTCGGTCAAACTCGGACTCAACTCAGTTTCAACTCGGCTGGAACTCGGATGAATGCTGATCGTACTGGGTACTTTGGGGCCGATTTGACTCGCCTTCGGACACTCTTCTGGCCGGGATCTTGAGCTGGAGCACTAGCTGGACATGTATACTTGATGTTGGGTCCTTGAAATAGGACATTTGAATGGACATTGAAGCTCGGGCGGTCCTTGAAGTTGGTGTCTCAGCCAGCCGGAAATAGTCCCTGAAATTTGGCTAAGTCCTGAAATTTGCGCTGATTGGACTAGCGACTTTGGCAATGATTTACTCCGGTCTCGGACAAGCTTTTGGCCGGGGTCTTGGTCATGAGCACCAGGTGGACATCCGGACTTGGTGATAGGACCTTGAGATCACCCCATTGTGAGGGCGGATAAGGCCGGGGTGGCTCTCAAAGTCGGGGTCTCGGTCATGGTGCGCTGGTCTCAAAATCTGCCGGTGAGTCCGATTTGCGCCCTTTTGCTCTCGAATGAAGTTCCTTTACTCCGCATGACTCCAAAATCATCTTGTGATGCATTTATGGCCTAAAGTGCCATCTTTAAGCGCAATTCCTCCTAGAGCTTCCAAATCACCTGAAACACGAAACAACACTAAGAAGTAACTGTTCGTATAATAAAGTGCTGGAATTGGTGGGATTTAATGACTCGATGAGTTGTATAAATACGGCTCATCAAACCACCCCACACTTAAACTTGTTCGTCCTGAACAAGAACTAGGTCATGAGAGGAACGAATAATGTAAACACCACAATGCTTCGGTCATCCTAAACGTGCTACATGGACATGACTCGGCTACTCTAGACCTCGCCTGTTATGCATGCTTGTTACTAATGTCATTGTGCAAAAAAACAAGGGCTAAAGATACGTGTTACCTTTGAAGTCGAGATGCAAATCAATTCGGATGTATCTGGAGATAGCCCTTTTTAGACCCATGAACCCTCTTTCTCGGACTCGAACTCGCTGCTATATGGTTATGCTTTGCTGCTTTTTCTTGCACGTGATTCATTCGGGCTCAAGTAATGGAGTGCTTTTCAGCTAGCTATAGCGTCATATGATTTGGCATTCTCAATGACGCTTTTCACATGTGGGACGTGTGGACTATTACAATGGTAGTGGATTTTTCTTTGTAGTGCGGATTGTGACTTGCTCAAACCTACTTGCTCTCGCTCATCATCGTCCTTTTGCGCGGGTCAATCCAAGGGTCGCTTGTCTATTTTCCCGGCTACTTGAACTAGAGTCTGGACGGTGTGAAGTATTCCCGTCCCAACCACCGCAAAGTGTGCCGCA
Source organism: Rhodiola chrysanthemifolia (assembly GCA_033675395.1). Taxonomy (NCBI): domain Eukaryota; kingdom Viridiplantae; phylum Streptophyta; class Magnoliopsida; order Saxifragales; family Crassulaceae; genus Rhodiola; species Rhodiola chrysanthemifolia. Next base: position 41,449,971 of record CM066204.1, read on the forward strand.
GTGGCGGAGCGGACTCGTACTATGTTTGCCTCGAAGTGCTAGCCTCCACAAGCTCCACATAACCATATATCCTGAGTCTGGTCTCCGAATGATCTGTCAAGTCTCTCTAGGGCATTGCTATCAACTCCACATCCCTGTTTATCTCAACTAACAAAGGCACGCAAAGATTTTAAGATCACATGTTAGTCGCACAAATCAAGTTTCACCAAAGACATGCATGTAATCGGCTCTATCTATTTCGCCTAATCACTATCCAATACTGCAAGTCTAGGAAATAGTGAAGAATCATGTACTTTTTTTTAAAATGACTCGAAACGTGCTGACTCTGTGTGGTGGGCATGCTGACTCGATAACTGACTCTCCCACCCCACACTTTTGAAATGAGCCGTGTCCTCACGGCACGACTCAAATCTAGACTCACGAATGCATGCAATAAATAAAGGGAATAGAGTAAGGACAGGCACTTCCCTCGTGCGTGCGTGACAATCAGAGACTACTGATAATTCTCCTGTGAGTCCTCGAAGAGCACCATTGGAGCTTGCATCGTAGCGTGAGTTTGTTGCACACCAAAAGGTCTGCGTCAATGGCATTAAGACGAATAACAGATTCCCAGGAGGTTGGAGGAGTCACATCGGTCTCACTTAAAACCCAACCTCCTTAGACTCGTAAGTCTTTGTGACAAAATCTGTAAACGCTCATGTTTCTCGACGCAACTTATTCAAGGTGTGAACTACTCATGCCGGATACAGTCTGTTGCTAACATCTCTGATACGTTCGCCTCTGTCCCTGCATGAAAATCATCTTCTTTCCCAAGTACAATGTGACAATAAGACTCAAAACATAGTAAAATAAATGATGAAAATTGAAATGCAGATAGTGCAGGGCTGCCTCCCTGCGAGCGCCTTTGTTTTACGTCGTTGGCTCGACGTTACCTCTTTAGGGATCACAAGTTAGGATCCCATGGACGTGTGAGGTCATACTTTGCTCCAGCGACTCCTTCAATTTGCCCGAAATTCTCATGAAACGACGTGCTCGGGTTTGCTCTCCATTGATCGGGCGGCTTGGCCTTCACATATTCCCGAGAAGGTGAGGATGTCTCGGCCATAGCTGCTGGCCCAGTGGTATGTATGGTCTGCTCTGGTGGGTCCGGAACTAGGGCATCGTAATCTGATGTGTGCATAATGTCTGGCGGCTTCCTCGTGCATGTATGGTCGGCATCCTCATAAACGTAGAAATCTGCCTCCTTCCCACCGAATGCTAATGATAGTAGGCCTATGCCCATGTCAATCTTGGTCTTGGTGGTGTGAAGGAATGGTCGCCCCAAAATTAGCCCTGGCGGCTCGTCGTTTCTAGCTCTTCCCATCTGCAAGACATAGAAATCTGCAGGAACAACAAGATCTCCTATTCGAAGGGTTAGGTCCTCAAGTAAACCAGTAGGGCGAACACAAGATTTGTCCCCTAATTCTATCGACAACCTAGGTGGTTTCAATGGACCAAGGTTCAGTGAACAATAAAGAGAATATGGCATAACATTAATGGCAGCGCCCAAGTCAATCAAACAGTGATGTATCTGAGCCTCACCGATACCACAGGTGACCGTGAAGGCCCCTGGGTCCTTACTCTTTTCAAGTGGTGCTTCGGGACTTGCTGAAACTGGGTGCTCCATTATTGGGTCGTTCTGCGTGGGCCTTGCCACCAATCTCCCTTCTGGCTCATCTTTGTTGGTCATACGTCCTTCGGAAGCAACGACCTGCATGGAACACGCTAAATTGTGAGTCTCGGATTTCTCGGTCACGGGGGCCGGGTCTGGCCGGGTCGTCTCAGCTGGAGTTGGTCCTGGGATGATTGTGTCCTGGCTGATTTCGTCTGGGCTGAGTGTTTCAGCCAGTTCTTCTTCGGATGCTAGCAGGCCGAAGTCTTCTGTAGGCCTGGTGTAATCTGAGTTAGGCTTGTCCTCGCTATCCCTTGCCTTCGTGTTGAGCATTTTGTTCACCCAATAAGCAGACTCCTTTAAGGCTGCGTCCACGTCCACTACTTCCACCATGCTGACATTCCCTCTCGGATTCTGCACTGTCTGTGATGGGAGTCTTTCTGAATCTCCCTTCAGCTCAGAAACTGTCTGGGCTAGGTTGGACATCTGTTTACCAAGCTCTGCTAAAGTCCCATCGGTTTTGGCCTGGAACTGGTGAACTGATGCGGCCAAGTCCTTCACAACATCTTCTAAGGACTTGCTCGAGCTGTGCTGGGGCGGACCTGGCTGATTACGGTTCTGCTGATACTGACTCGGCCCATTCTGTCCCTGCTGCTGGCGAAACGGAGGTTTGTAGTACGGTTGAGCCTGGTGAGGTACGGGCTGCTGTGCTGGCTCCCTCTGGAAGTGGTTATTCTGATTGTTGTTCCTCCAGCGCGGCCCGTTCGATCCTTGCTCGTTCCCGGTCGGTCCATACTGTCGGACTGGCCCAGTCTGGTTGCTATGGCCCTGGTAATTGCCTACTGCGTTGACTTCGGCCTGGTCATCCTCCACTATGGTTGGGCACTCGTCTGTTTTGTGGTCCGTGGCAGCACAGAAACCGCACGGCTTGACCTGGACTGGTTGCCTTCTGATCACTTGCTGCATCATCTCCTTGAGCTGCCTGATCTCTTCGGCCATTGCATTGGATGGAGGCTCAACCTTCGACACGTTCCTGGCTCGACTGAATTCTTCTTCTTTATTGGACTCGTCCTGGAACCGTTCACTTTCTGCCACTGCCATGATCTTGCGTCTCACACCTGCTGGGGACAAGTTCATAAGGTTGCCCCCAGCCGAGGCATCTAGTAGCTTCCTGTCCAGTCGTCTCAGTCCGTCTAGCATATACTCTACCAGCAGCTTCTCTGGGAGTCCAAGATTGCAGCAGCTCTTCTCCAGGGCATTGAATTTCTCCACGTACTCGTACATGGTCTCGTTGGGTCCCTGCCTGAGCTCTTGCAACTGTCTCCGAACCTGCATTGCCCTCCCTGCTGGGTAGTACTTGGTGAGGAAGCTCCTCTGCATCTGTTCCCATGTGTAGATACTACCTGAAGGCAAGGACAAAAACCAGTCGGTAGCCGAGTCTGTAAGTGAAAAATAGAACGCCTTTAGTTTAAAATCGTCCACTCTGACTCCGTAGGGTTTGAGGTTCTGGCAGCTGCCATGGTAGCGTTGCAGATGGCCTGTGGCAGACTCTCCTTTCATTCCCAAGAACTTGGGCAGGTGATGGACGACCGAGGTGTTGATGGTGATGGCTTCGAGGTCTGGCCCTTCGTAGATGCACCAAGCTTGGTCTCTGAAGTTGGGGGCCGAGAGCTCTCCCATGGTTGGCTCTTGATCCTCATCCTCCTCGTGATCATCCTCTCTGTCGGTCGGCTGTTGTAGTGGCCGTGGGGGTGGTGGGTATTGCTGGTGTGGGATGTATGGAAGTTGTGGATATTGTGGTGGATATTGTGGGTAGGGCGGTTGTGGATACTGTGGATATGGAGGTGGATATTGTGGGTATTGCTGGTACGGTTGTGGTTGGATTGGTTGTTGTTGAAATTGTCCCGGGATAGCCCCCCGGATCTCTCCATTCTGGACCATCGGTCCCTGTTGTTGTGGCAGCACTCCTTCTCCGTTTCGGACAACCTGTTCTACTTCTTCATTGTGACTATTGCCACCAACTACACTGCCTGCGTGAGACATGTTACGAGAATAGCAAGCACCGAATATCAAGCGCCGAATAACAAGAACAGACTAGCAACAAAGGGTCCCCAGGAGATTGGAGGGGTCACAGCGGTCCCACTTAAAACCCAAAATCCTTAGACTCGTAAGTCTTGGTGACAGAACCCTCTGAGAGCTAGAAATTGGAAATCGAATAGAATGGAAATCGGAAATCGATCAGTTGAAATTTGAATAACACCGAAATAGGCAAATTTCGAAATAAGCAAAGAGAAAATAAAATAAAAATTAAAGAAAGAACAAATTTCACCGTGCTTAGCTCCCCGGCAACGGCGCCAAAATTTGACAGGCGTCGTTTGTACCTGCAAATTTGAATTTATAATTTCCTCACTCTAAACTGTGGGTTAGTACAGCGGCAAGCAAGGGTCGAACCCAAGGAAGCTAGATGGTTACTACTTTGTTCTGTAAGAGAGAGAAAAGATGAATTGTGAGAGTAAACAGTTTAAGAAACAATAGTAAGGCACGAAAATAAGTGAGATGTATCAATCAGAGAAGATATTCAGGTTAGGGTTTTATTCAATTGTGACTAAGTTTATCCTTGATTTCTAAATATTTATTCTTGCTTTCTTAGGGTTACTCCTGGTCTGGTTATAACCGTTTAATTCTAGCAAACCTAATACTCCTGGTCTGGTTATATTAGGTTTAGTGCAACTACTTATTCTAACGGGTCAGTATCAAATAAGTAGTGAATAGATAGTAAGTATTACTAGGTTAAGTTGTACCCTTTCGGATCTCCCCTTAACCTAATAATTCAAACTGATAATTTGCACAAGAACTAAATAGAATGCAATAATAATAGTGAAGAACAAAATCTCAAAACATCGTCACAATTATTTAACCCTAACCCGAATAGAGGGTTTAGTTACACATACTCATGAAGAACAATGCAAGTAATAAAAGGGAACAAGAACTTCACTATGAACCGAGTAACAAGGGAACAAGGCACGGCTGAGCTAGCTGATGAGGGCGGAGCAGCAGCGGCGCACGGAGGCAGAACGGGCGGAGCAAGGGCGGACGGTGGAGAGAACTAGGGCTCGGCCGTGAGTGAGAAGAGAGAATTTTGTAAAGAGAGGAGCTCTCTACTTTTTGGGATGCTTTAGAAGGCTGAGGAGAGCTCTTATTTATAGAGTTTGAGAATGCCCCAAAGTTCCCTAAATAATCCCAAAAGATTATTTAGGAAATATTCTCATATCTTCCTTGCTTTATCTTTAAGCTACTCCTTTGCTTGATAATTAAGCCACCTTAAACCTTCTTGAATATTCCGAAACCCTAGATGTAAGTTTGCCCTAATATGACATTGGGCTGGACGAATTTTGGGCTTTAAACTCGGTCAAACTCGGTCAAACTCGGACTCAACTCAGTTTCAACTCGGCTGGAACTCGGATGAATGCTGATCGTACTGGGTACTTTGGGGCCGATTTGACTCGCCTTCGGACACTCTTCTGGCCGGGCTCTTGAGCTGGAGCACTAGCTGGACATGTATACTTGATATTGGGTCCTTCCAATAGGACATTTGAATGGACATTGAAGCTCGGGCGGTCCTTGAAGTTGGTGTCTCAGCCAGCCGGAAATAGTCCCTGAAATTTGGCTAAGTCCTGAAATTTGCGCTGATTGGACTAGCGACTTTGGCAATGATTTACTCCGGTCTCGGACAAGCTTTTGGCCGGGGTCTTGGTCATGAGCACCAGGTGGACATCCGGACTTGGTGATAGGACCTTGAGATCACCCCATTGTGAGGGCGGATAAGGCCGGGGTGGCTCTCAAAGTCGGGGTCTCGGTCATGGTGCGCTGGTCTCAAAATCTGCCGGTGAGTCCGATTTGCGCCCTTTTGCTCTCGAATGAAGTTCCTTTACTCCGCATGACTCCAAAATCATCTTGTGATGCATTTATGGCCTAAAGTGCCATCTTTAAGCGCAATTCCTCCTAGAGCTTCCAAATCACCTGAAACACGAAACAACACTAAGAAGTAACTGTTCGTATAATAAAGTGCTGGAATTGGTGGGATTTAATGACTCGATGAGTTGTATAAATACGGCTCATCAAACCACCCCACACTTAAACTTGTTCGTCCTGAACAAGAACTAGGTCATGAGAGGAACGAATAATGTAAACACCACAATGCTTCGGTCATCCTAAACGTGCTACATGGACATGACTCGGCTACTCTAGACCTCGCCTGTTATGCATGCTTGTTACTAATGTCATTGTGCAAAAAAACAAGGGCTAAAGATACGTGTTACCTTTGAAGTCGAGATGCAAATCAATTCGGATGTATCTGGAGATAGCCCTTTTTAGACCCATGAACCCTCTTTCTCGGACTCGAACTCGCTGCTATATGGTTATGCTTTGCTGCTTTTTCTTGCACGTGATTCATTCGGGCTCAAGTAATGGAGTGCTTTTCAGCTAGCTATAGCGTCATATGATTTGGCATTCTCAATGACGCTTTTCACATGTGGGACGTGTGGACTATTACAATGGTAGTGGATTTTTCTTTGTAGTGCGGATTGTGACTTGCTCAAACCTACTTGCTCTCGCTCATCATCGTCCTTTTGCGCGGGTCAATCCAAGGGTCGCTTGTCTATTTTCCCGGCTACTTGAACTAGAGTCTGGACGGTGTGAAGTATTCCCGTCCCAACCACCGCAAAGTGTGCCGCAGTGGCGGAGCGGACTCGTACTATGTTTGCCTCGAAGTGCTAGCCTCCACAAGCTCCACATAACCATATATCCTGAGTCTGGTCTCCGAATGATCTGTCAAGTCTCTCTAGGGCATTGCTATCAACTCCACATCCCTGTTTATCTCAACTAACAAAGGCACGCAAAGATTTTAAGATCACATGTTAGTCGCACAAATCAAGTTTCACCAAAGACATGCATGTAATCGGCTCTATCTATTTCGCCTAATCACTATCCAATACTGCAAGTCTAGGAAATAGTGAAGAATCATGTACTTTTTTTTAAAATGACTCGAAACGTGCTGACTCTGTGTGGTGGGCATGCTGACTCGATAACTGACTCGATAACTGACTCTCCCACCCCACACTTTTGAAATGAGCCGTGTCCTCACGGCACGACTCAAATCTAGACTCACGAATGCATGCAATAAATAAAGGGAATAGAGTAAGGACAGGCACTTCCCTCGTGCGTGCGTGACAATCAGAGACTACTGATAATTCTCCTGTGAGTCCTCGAAGAGCACCATTGGAGCTTGCATCGTAGCGTGAGTTTGTTGCACACCAAAAGGTCTGCGTCAATGGCATTAAGACGAATAACAGATTCCCAGGAGGTTGGAGGAGTCACATCGGTCTCACTTAAAACCCAACCTCCTTAGACTCGTAAGTCTTTGTGACAAAATCTGTAAACGCTCATGTTTCTCGACGCAACTTATTCAAGGTGTGAACTACTCATGCCGGATACAGTCTGTTGCTAACATCTCTGATACGTTCGCCTCTGTCCCTGCATGAAAATCATCTTCTTTCCCAAGTACAATGTGACAATAAGACTCAAAACATAGTAAAATAAATGATGAAAATTGAAATGCAGATAGTGCAGGGCTGCCTCCCTGCGAGCGCCTTTGTTTTACGTCGTTGGCTCGACGTTACCTCTTTAGGGATCACAAGTTAGGATCCCATGGACGTGTGAGGTCATACTTTGCTCCAGCGACTCCTTCAATTTGCCCGAAATTCTCATGAAACGACGTGCTCGGGTTTGCTCTCCATTGATCGGGCGGCTTGGCCTTCACATATTCCCGAGAAGGTGAGGATGTCTCGGCCATAGCTGCTGGCCCAGTGGTATGTATGGTCTGCTCTGGTGGGTCCGGAACTAGGGCATCGTAATCTGATGTGTGCATAATGTCTGGCGGCTTCCTCGTGCATGTATGGTCGGCATCCTCATAAACGTAGAAATCTGCCTCCTTCCCACCGAATGCTAATGATAGTAGGCCTATGCCCATGTCAATCTTGGTCTTGGTGGTGTGAAGGAATGGTCGCCCCAAAATTAGCCCTGGCGGCTCGTCGTTTCTAGCTCTTCCCATCTGCAAGACATAGAAATCTGCAGGAACAACAAGATCTCCTATTCGAAGGGTTAGGTCCTCAAGTAAACCAGTAGGGCGAACACAAGATTTGTCCCCTAATTCTATCGACAACCTAGGTGGTTTCAATGGACCAAGGTTCAGTGAACAATAAAGAGAATATGGCATAACATTAATGGCAGCGCCCAAGTCAATCAAACAGTGATGTATCTGAGCCTCACCGATACCACAGGTGACCGTGAAGGCCCCTGGGTCCTTACTCTTTTCAAGTGGTGCTTCGGGACTTGCTGAAACTGGGTGCTCCATTATTGGGTCGTTCTGCGTGGGCCTTGCCACCAATCTCCCTTCTGGCTCATCTTTGTTGGTCATACGTCCTTCGGAAGCAACGACCTGCATGGAACACGCTAAATTGTGAGTCTCGGATTTCTCGGTCACGGGGGCCGGGTCGTCTCAGCTGGAGTTGGTCCTGGGATGATTGTGTCCTGGCTGATTTCGTCTGGGCTGAGTGTTTCAGCCAGTTCTTCTTCGGATGCTAGCAGGCCGAAGTCTTCTGTAGGCCTGGTGTAATCTGAGTTAGGCTTGTCCTCGCTATCCCTTGCCTTCGTGTTGAGCATTTTGTTCACCCAATAAGCAGACTCCTTTAAGGCTGCGTCCACGTCCACTACTTCCACCATGCTGACATTCCCTCTCGGATTCTGCACTGTCTGTGATGGGAGTCTTTCTGAATCTCCCTTCAGCTCAGAAACTGTCTGGGCTAGGTTGGACATCTGTTTACCAAGCTCTGCTAAAGTCCCATCGGTTTTGGCCTGGAACTGGTGAACTGATGCGGCCAAGTCCTTCACAACATCTTCTAAGGACTTGCTCGAGCTGTGCTGGGGCGGACCTGGCTGATTACGGTTCTGCTGATACTGACTCGGCCCATTCTGTCCCTGCTGCTGGCGAAACGGAGGTTTGTAGTACGGTTGAGCCTGGTGAGGTACGGGCTGCTGTGCTGGCTCCCTCTGGAAGTGGTTATTCTGATTGTTGTTCCTCCAGCGCGGCCCGTTCGATCCTTGCTCGTTCCCGGTCGGTCCATACTGTCGGACTGGCCCAGTCTGGTTGCTATGGCCCTGGTAATTGCCTACTGCGTTGACTTCGGCCTGGTCATCCTCCACTATGGTTGGGCACTCGTCTGTTTTGTGGTCCGTGGCAGCACAGAAACCGCACGGCTTGACCTGGACTGGTTGCCTTCTGATCACTTGCTGCATCATCTCCTTGAGCTGCCTGATCTCTTCGGCCATTGCATTGGATGGAGGCTCAACCTTCGACACGTTCCTGGCTCGACTGAATTCTTCTTCTTTATTGGACTCGTCCTGGAACCGTTCACTTTCTGCCACTGCCATGATCTTGCGTCTCACACCTGCTGGGGACAAGTTCATAAGGTTGCCCCCAGCCGAGGCATCTAGTAGCTTCCTGTCCAGTCGTCTCAGTCCGTCTAGCATATACTCTACCAGCAGCTTCTCTGGGAGTCCAAGATTGCAGCAGCTCTTCTCCAGGGCATTGAATTTCTCCACGTACTCGTACATGGTCTCGTTGGGTCCCTGCCTGAGCTCTTGCAACTGTCTCCGAACCTGCATTGCCCTCCCTGCTGGGTAGTACTTGGTGAGGAAGCTCCTCTGCATCTGTTCCCATGTGTAGATACTACCTGAAGGCAAGGACAAAAACCAGTCGGTAGCCGAGTCTGTAAGTGAAAAATAGAACGCCTTTAGTTTAAAATCGTCCACTCTGACTCCGTAGGGTTTGAGGTTCTGGCAGCTGCCATGGTAGCGTTGCAGATGGCCTGTGGCAGACTCTCCTTTCATTCCCAAGAACTTGGGCAGGTGATGGACGACCGAGGTGTTGATGGTGATGGCTTCGAGGTCTGGCCCTTCGTAGATGCACCAAGCTTGGTCTCTGAAGTTGGGGGCCGAGAGCTCTCCCATGGTTGGCTCTTGATCCTCATCCTCCTCGTGATCATCCTCTCTGTCGGCCGGCTGTTGTAGTGGCCGTGGGGGTGGTGGGTATTGCTGGTGTGGGATGTATGGAAGTTGTGGATATTGTGGTGGATATTGTGGGTAGGGCGGTTGTGGATACTGTGGATATGGAGGTGGATATTGTGGGTATTGCTGGTACGGTTGTGGTTGGATTGGTTGTTGTTGAAATTGTCCCGGGATAGCCCCCCGGATCTCTCCATTCTGGACCATCGGTCCCTGTTGTTGTGGCAGCACTCCTTCTCCGTTTCGGACAACCTGTTCTACTTCTTCATTGTGACTATTGCCACCAACTACACTGCCTGCGTGAGACATGTTACGAGAATAGCAAGCACCGAATATCAAGCGCCGAATAACAAGAACAGACTAGCAACAAAGGGTCCCCAGGAGATTGGAGGGGTCACAGCGGTCCCACTTAAAACCCAAAATCCTTAGACTCGTAAGTCTTGGTGACAGAACCCTCTGAGAGCTAGAAATTGGAAATCGAATAGAATGGAAATCGGAAATCGATCAGTTGAAATTTGAATAACACCGAAATAGGCAAATTTCGAAATAAGCAAAGAGAAAATAAAATAAAAATTAAAGAAAGAACAAATTTCACCGTGCTTAGCTCCCCGGCAACGGCGCCAAAATTTGACAGGCGTCGTTTGTACCTGCAAATTTGAATTTATAATTTCCTCACTCTAAACTGTGGGTTAGTACAGCGGCAAGCAAGGGTCGAACCCAAGGAAGCTAGATGGTTACTACTTTGTTCTGTAAGAGAGAGAAAAGATGAATTGTGAGAGTAAACAGTTTAAGAAACAATAGTAAGGCACGAAAATAAGTGAGATGTATCAATCAGAGAAGATATTCAGGTTAGGGTTTTATTCAATTGTGACTAAGTTTATCCTTGATTTCTAAATATTTATTCTTGCTTTCTTAGGGTTACTCCTGGTCTGGTTATAACCGTTTAATTCTAGCAAACCTAATACTCCTGGTCTGGTTATATTAGGTTTAGTGCAACTACTTATTCTAACGGGTCAGTATCAAATAAGTAGTGAATAGATAGTAAGTATTACTAGGTTAAGTTGTACCCTTTCGGATCTCCCCTTAACCTAATAATTCAAACTGATAATTTGCACAAGAACTAAATAGAATGCAATAATAATAGTGAAGAACAAAATCTCAAAACATCGTCACAATTATTTAACCCTAACCCGAATAGAGGGTTTAGTTACACATACTCATGAAGAACAATGCAAGTAATAAAAGGGAACAAGAACTTCACTATGAACCGAGTAACAAGGGAACAAGGCACGGCTGAGCTAGCTGATGAGGGCGGAGCAGCAGCGGCGCACGGAGGCAGAACGGGCGGAGCAAGGGCGGACGGTGGAGAGAACTAGGGCTCGGCCGTGAGTGAGAAGAGAGAATTTTGTAAAGAGAGGAGCTCTCTACTTTTTGGGATGCTTTAGAAGGCTGAGGAGAGCTCTTATTTATAGAGTTTGAGAATGCCCCAAAGTTCCCTAAATAATCCCAAAAGATTATTTAGGAAATATTCTCATATCTTCCTTGCTTTATCTTTAAGCTACTCCTTTGCTTGATAATTAAGCCACCTTAAACCTTCTTGAATATTCCGAAACCCTAGATGTAAGTTTGCCCTAATATGACATTGGGCTGGACGAATTTTGGGCTTTAAACTCGGTCAAACTCGGTCAAACTCGGACTCAACTCAGTTTCAACTCGGCTGGAACTCGGATGAATGCTGATCGTACTGGGTACTTTGGGGCCGATTTGACTCGCCTTCGGACACTCTTCTGGCCGGGCTCTTGAGCTGGAGCACTAGCTGGACATGTATACTTGATATTGGGTCCTTCCAATAGGACATTTGAATGGACATTGAAGCTCGGGCGGTCCTTGAAGTTGGTGTCTCAGCCAGCCGGAAATAGTCCCTGAAATTTGGCTAAGTCCTGAAATTTGCGCTGATTGGACTAGCGACTTTGGCAATGATTTACTCCGGTCTCGGACAAGCTTTTGGCCGGGGTCTTGGTCATGAGCACCAGGTGGACATCCGGACTTGGTGATAGGACCTTGAGATCACCCCATTGTGAGGGCGGATAAGGCCGGGGTGGCTCTCAAAGTCGGGGTCTCGGTCATGGTGCGCTGGTCTCAAAATCTGCCGGTGAGTCCGATTTGCGCCCTTTTGCTCTCGAATGAAGTTCCTTTACTCCGCATGACTCCAAAATCATCTTGTGATGCATTTATGGCCTAAAGTGCCATCTTTAAGCGCAATTCCTCCTAGAGCTTCCAAATCACCTGAAACACGAAACAACACTAAGAAGTAACTGTTCGTATAATAAAGTGCTGGAATTGGTGGGATTTAATGACTCGATGAGTTGTATAAATACGGCTCATCAAACCACCCCACACTTAAACTTGTTCGTCCTGAACAAGAACTAGGTCATGAGAGGAACGAATAATGTAAACACCACAATGCTTCGGTCATCCTAAACGTGCTACATGGACATGACTCGGCTACTCTAGACCTCGCCTGTTATGCATGCTTGTTACTAATGTCATTGTGCAAAAAAACAAGGGCTAAAGATACGTGTTACCTTTGAAGTCGAGATGCAAATCAATTCGGATGTATCTGGAGATAGCCCTTTTTAGACCCATGAACCCTCTTTCTCGGACTCGAACTCGCTGCTATATGGTTATGCTTTGCTGCTTTTTCTTGCACGTGATTCATTCGGGCTCAAGTAATGGAGTGCTTTTCAGCTAGCTATAGCGTCATATGATTTGGCATTCTCAATGACGCTTTTCACATGTGGGACGTGTGGACTATTACAATGGTAGTGGATTTTTCTTTGTAGTGCGGATTGTGACTTGCTCAAACCTACTTGCTCTCGCTCATCATCGTCCTTTTGCGCGGGTCAATCCAAGGGTCGCTTGTCTATTTTCCCGGCTACTTGAACTAGAGTCTGGACGGTGTGAAGTATTCCCGTCCCAACCACCGCAAAGTGTGCCGCAGTGGCGGAGCGGACTCGTACTATGTTTGCCTCGAAGTGCTAGCCTCCACAAGCTCCACATAACCATATATCCTGAGTCTGGTCTCCGAATGATCTGTCAAGTCTCTCTAGGGCATTGCTATCAACTCCACATCCCTGTTTATCTCAACTAACAAAGGCACGCAAAGATTTTAAGATCACATGTTAGTCGCACAAATCAAGTTTCACCAAAGACATGCATGTAATCGGCTCTATCTATTTCGCCTAATCACTATCCAATACTGCAAGTCTAGGAAATAGTGAAGAATCATGTACTTTTTTTTAAAATGACTCGAAACGTGCTGACTCTGTGTGGTGGGCATGCTGACTCGATAACTGACTCGATAACTGACTCTCCCACCCCACACTTTTGAAATGAGCCGTGTCCTCACGGCACGACTCAAATCTAGACTCACGAATGCATGCAATAAATAAAGGGAATAGAGTAAGGACAGGCACTTCCCTCGTGCGTGCGTGACAATCAGAGACTACTGATAATTCTCCTGTGAGTCCTCGAAGAGCACCATTGGAGCTTGCATCGTAGCGTGAGTTTGTTGCACACCAAAAGGTCTGCGTCAATGGCATTAAGACGAATAACAGATTCCCAGGAGGTTGGAGGAGTCACATCGGTCTCACTTAAAACCCAACCTCCTTAGACTCGTAAGTCTTTGTGACAAAATCTGTAAACGCTCATGTTTCTCGACGCAACTTATTCAAGGTGTGAACTACTCATGCCGGATACAGTCTGTTGCTAACATCTCTGATACGTTCGCCTCTGTCCCTGCATGAAAATCATCTTCTTTCCCAAGTACAATGTGACAATAAGACTCAAAACATAGTAAAATAAATGATGAAAATTGAAATGCAGATAGTGCAGGGCTGCCTCCCTGCGAGCGCCTTTGTTTTACGTCGTTGGCTCGACGTTACCTCTTTAGGGATCACAAGTTAGGATCCCATGGACGTGTGAGGTCATACTTTGCTCCAGCGACTCCTTCAATTTGCCCGAAATTCTCATGAAACGACGTGCTCGGGTTTGCTCTCCATTGATCGGGCGGCTTGGCCTTCACATATTCCCGAGAAGGTGAGGATGTCTCGGCCATAGCTGCTGGCCCAGTGGTATGTATGGTCTGCTCTGGTGGGTCCGGAACTAGGGCATCGTAATCTGATGTGTGCATAATGTCTGGCGGCTTCCTCGTGCATGTATGGTCGGCATCCTCATAAACGTAGAAATCTGCCTCCTTCCCACCGAATGCTAATGATAGTAGGCCTATGCCCATGTCAATCTTGGTCTTGGTGGTGTGAAGGAATGGTCGCCCCAAAATTAGCCCTGGCGGCTCGTCGTTTCTAGCTCTTCCCATCTGCAAGACATAGAAATCTGCAGGAACAACAAGATCTCCTATTCGAAGGGTTAGGTCCTCAAGTAAACCAGTAGGGCGAACACAAGATTTGTCCCCTAATTCTATCGACAACCTAGGTGGTTTCAATGGACCAAGGTTCAGTGAACAATAAAGAGAATATGGCATAACATTAATGGCAGCGCCCAAGTCAATCAAACAGTGATGTATCTGAGCCTCACCGATACCACAGGTGACCGTGAAGGCCCCTGGGTCCTTACTCTTTTCAAGTGGTGCTTCGGGACTTGCTGAAACTGGGTGCTCCATTATTGGGTCGTTCTGCGTGGGCCTTGCCACCAATCTCCCTTCTGGCTCATCTTTGTTGGTCATACGTCCTTCGGAAGCAACGACCTGCATGGAACACGCTAAATTGTGAGTCTCGGATTTCTCGGTCACGGGGGCCGGGTCGTCTCAGCTGGAGTTGGTCCTGGGATGATTGTGTCCTGGCTGATTTCGTCTGGGCTGAGTGTTTCAGCCAGTTCTTCTTCGGATGCTAGCAGGCCGAAGTCTTCTGTAGGCCTGGTGTAATCTGAGTTAGGCTTGTCCTCGCTATCCCTTGCCTTCGTGTTGAGCATTTTGTTCACCCAATAAGCAGACTCCTTTAAGGCTGCGTCCACGTCCACTACTTCCACCATGCTGACATTCCCTCTCGGATTCTGCACTGTCTGTGATGGGAGTCTTTCTGAATCTCCCTTCAGCTCAGAAACTGTCTGGGCTAGGTTGGACATCTGTTTACCAAGCTCTGCTAAAGTCCCATCGGTTTTGGCCTGGAACTGGTGAACTGATGCGGCCAAGTCCTTCACAACATCTTCTAAGGACTTGCTCGAGCTGTGCTGGGGCGGACCTGGCTGATTACGGTTCTGCTGATACTGACTCGGCCCATTCTGTCCCTGCTGCTGGCGAAACGGAGGTTTGTAGTACGGTTGAGCCTGGTGAGGTACGGGCTGCTGTGCTGGCTCCCTCTGGAAGTGGTTATTCTGATTGTTGTTCCTCCAGCGCGGCCCGTTCGATCCTTGCTCGTTCCCGGTCGGTCCATACTGTCGGACTGGCCCAGTCTGGTTGCTATGGCCCTGGTAATTGCCTACTGCGTTGACTTCGGCCTGGTCATCCTCCACTATGGTTGGGCACTCGTCTGTTTTGTGGTCCGTGGCAGCACAGAAACCGCACGGCTTGACCTGGACTGGTTGCCTTCTGATCACTTGCTGCATCATCTCCTTGAGCTGCCTGATCTCTTCGGCCATTGCATTGGATGGAGGCTCAACCTTCGACACGTTCCTGGCTCGACTGAATTCTTCTTCTTTATTGGACTCGTCCTGGAACCGTTCACTTTCTGCCACTGCCATGATCTTGCGTCTCACACCTGCTGGGGACAAGTTCATAAGGTTGCCCCCAGCCGAGGCATCTAGTAGCTTCCTGTCCAGTCGTCTCAGTCCGTCTAGCATATACTCTACCAGCAGCTTCTCTGGGAGTCCAAGATTGCAGCAGCTCTTCTCCAGGGCATTGAATTTCTCCACGTACTCGTACATGGTCTCGTTGGGTCCCTGCCTGAGCTCTTGCAACTGTCTCCGAACCTGCATTGCCCTCCCTGCTGGGTAGTACTTGGTGAGGAAGCTCCTCTGCATCTGTTCCCATGTGTAGATACTACCTGAAGGCAAGGACAAAAACCAGTCGGTAGCCGAGTCTGTAAGTGAAAAATAGAACGCCTTTAGTTTAAAATCGTCCACTCTGACTCCGTAGGGTTTGAGGTTCTGGCAGCTGCCATGGTAGCGTTGCAGATGGCCTGTGGCAGACTCTCCTTTCATTCCCAAGAACTTGGGCAGGTGATGGACGACCGAGGTGTTGATGGTGATGGCTTCGAGGTCTGGCCCTTCGTAGATGCACCAAGCTTGGTCTCTGAAGTTGGGGGCCGAGAGCTCTCCCATGGTTGGCTCTTGATCCTCATCCTCCTCGTGATCATCCTCTCTGTCGGCCGGCTGTTGTAGTGGCCGTGGGGGTGGTGGGTATTGCTGGTGTGGGATGTATGGAAGTTGTGGATATTGTGGTGGATATTGTGGGTAGGGCGGTTGTGGATACTGTGGATATGGAGGTGGATATTGTGGGTATTGCTGGTACGGTTGTGGTTGGATTGGTTGTTGTTGAAATTGTCCCGGGATAGCCCCCCGGATCTCTCCATTCTGGACCATCGGTCCCTGTTGTTGTGGCAGCACTCCTTCTCCGTTTCGGACAACCTGTTCTACTTCTTCATTGTGACTATTGCCACCAACTACACTGCCTGCGTGAGACATGTTACGAGAATAGCAAGCACCGAATATCAAGCGCCGAATAACAAGAACAGACTAGCAACAAAGGGTCCCCAGGAGATTGGAGGGGTCACAGCGGTCCCACTTAAAACCCAAAATCCTTAGACTCGTAAGTCTTGGTGACAGAACCCTCTGAGAGCTAGAAATTGGAAATCGAATAGAATGGAAATCGGAAATCGATCAGTTGAAATTTGAATAACACCGAAATAGGCAAATTTCGAAATAAGCAAAGAGAAAATAAAATAAAAATTAAAGAAAGAACAAATTTCACCGTGCTTAGCTCCCCGGCAACGGCGCCAAAATTTGACAGGCGTCGTTTGTACCTGCAAATTTGAATTTATAATTTCCTCACTCTAAACTGTGGGTTAGTACAGCGGCAAGCAAGGGTCGAACCCAAGGAAGCTAGATGGTTACTACTTTGTTCTGTAAGAGAGAGAAAAGATGAATTGTGAGAGTAAACAGTTTAAGAAACAATAGTAAGGCACGAAAATAAGTGAGATGTATCAATCAGAGAAGATATTCAGGTTAGGGTTTTATTCAATTGTGACTAAGTTTATCCTTGATTTCTAAATATTTATTCTTGCTTTCTTAGGGTTACTCCTGGTCTGGTTATAACCGTTTAATTCTAGCAAACCTAATACTCCTGGTCTGGTTATATTAGGTTTAGTGCAACTACTTATTCTAACGGGTCAGTATCAAATAAGTAGTGAATAGATAGTAAGTATTACTAGGTTAAGTTGTACCCTTTCGGATCTCCCCTTAACCTAATAATTCAAACTGATAATTTGCACAAGAACTAAATAGAATGCAATAATAATAGTGAAGAACAAAATCTCAAAACATCGTCACAATTATTTAACCCTAACCCGAATAGAGGGTTTAGTTACACATACTCATGAAGAACAATGCAAGTAATAAAAGGGAACAAGAACTTCACTATGAACCGAGTAACAAGGGAACAAGGCACGGCTGAGCTAGCTGATGAGGGCGGAGCAGCAGCGGCGCACGGAGGCAGAACGGGCGGAGCAAGGGCGGACGGTGGAGAGAACTAGGGCTCGGCCGTGAGTGAGAAGAGAGAATTTTGTAAAGAGAGGAGCTCTCTACTTTTTGGGATGCTTTAGAAGGCTGAGGAGAGCTCTTATTTATAGAGTTTGAGAATGCCCCAAAGTTCCCTAAATAATCCCAAAAGATTATTTAGGAAATATTCTCATATCTTCCTTGCTTTATCTTTAAGCTACTCCTTTGCTTGATAATTAAGCCACCTTAAACCTTCTTGAATATTCCGAAACCCTAGATGTAAGTTTGCCCTAATATGACATTGGGCTGGACGAATTTTGGGCTTTAAACTCGGTCAAACTCGGTCAAACTCGGACTCAACTCAGTTTCAACTCGGCTGGAACTCGGATGAATGCTGATCGTACTGGGTACTTTGGGGCCGATTTGACTCGCCTTCGGACACTCTTCTGGCCGGGCTCTTGAGCTGGAGTACTAGCTGGACATGTATACTTGATGTTGGGTCCTTGAAATAGGACATTTGAATGGACATTGAAGCTCGGGCGGTCCTTGAAGTTGGTGTCTCAGCCAGCCGGAAATAGTCCCTGAAATTTGGCTAAGTCCTGAAATTTGCGCTGATTGGACTAGCGACTTTGGCAATGATTTACTCCGGTCTCGGACAAGCTTTTGGCCGGGGTCTTGGTCATGAGCACCAGGTGGACATCCGGACTTGGTGATAGGACCTTGAGATCACCCCATTGTGAGGGCGGATAAGGCCGGGGTGGCTCTCAAAGTCGGGGTCTCGGTCATGGTGCGCTGGTCTCAAAATCTGCCGGTGAGTCCGATTTGCGCCCTTTTGCTCTCGAATGAAGTTCCTTTACTCCGCATGACTCCAAAATCATCTTGTGATGCATTTATGGCCTAAAGTGCCATCTTTAAGCGCAATTCCTCCTAGAGCTTCCAAATCACCTGAAACACGAAACAACACTAAGAAGTAACTGTTCGTATAATAAAGTGCTGGAATTGGTGGGATTTAATGACTCGATGAGTTGTATAAATACGGCTCATCAGTTTCTGAGGAGGCTTTTAAATTAAAGGCATTTCCTTTTTCTCTAGTAGGACATGCTAAATCTTGGTTGATGTCTCTTTCTTCAGGTTCAATTTGGTCATGGGAGCAAATGCAAAGGAAATTTATGGATAATTACTACTCCCATTCGAAGGCTGCTCAAACAAGAAGGGAACTCTCAATGCTTAGACAAGGACGTGGTGAGACGTTGTTCGAGTATTTGGAGAGATTTAGGCTATTGGAAGAGAATTGTCCGAATCATGGAGTCCCACAAAGGATGTTGCTAGAGTACTTTATGGATGGCATGATTCTCATGGAAAGGAGAATGCTAGATGCCTCAGCTCAAGGGTCTATCCTTGACATGTACCCCGAGGAAATTTGGGAATTGATTGAGAAAGTGGCCGATGGCACCAGGTATTTAGAAGAGACACATAGACCCGCACCTGTTGCTAACGTTAATGTCCAATCTGAATTGCAGGAGCTAAGGAATATGGTGGCTCAACTTATGACGCAACAGCCACAAAACAATCAGCAAGGAGAATGCAAGGTAAACATGTCTACTAATATTTCGACTAACAGTGATGATTGCACTGTTTTTCAGGAAAGAACAGAAGACGTGAATATAGTAGGGTACATGAACAAAGGTGACCTGCCGCCAAGAAGGAATGATGGGTACCAAGGCAACAGCAAATGGCAACCTAGGCAAAATGAAGGTGGTTGGCAAAGGAACAACAATCACGAGGTTGGGCAGTCTCAATATCAACAAAAGCAACCTTACAGACCACCACAATTCAGACAAGGGGATGATGAAGCTTCAATGTCTAAGGATGTCAAGGAAATTAAAGAAGCAATGAAAGGGCTAGTGCAAAAGGTTAATCAACATGATGGAGCGATCAGTGAGATGTCCAAGCAAATGACTCAGATTGCCAGCGCCGTTTACGAAAAGCGAGAAGACAAGGGGAAGCTTCCGTCGCAAACGATCCCCAATCCAAGACAAAATGTGAGTGTGATTGTGGTAAGGGATGAAGAGGAGATGGAGGCTGAAGGAGATAAAAAGGAGCTGAATGAAGACTCCAACTCAGTGGCGCAGGCGGACGTCTCAACAATTAATCCGCGGACGTCTCAACAATTAATGAAAAATCAAGAGACGTGGGCGGAGGAAAATCAAGAGACGTGGGCGAAATTCCCAGTAAGCAATTTTCAGATTTTGAATTCTAACCCTCTTCCGCCATCGCCATTTCCCATGCAGGTTATTGAGCATCACGAAGCTAGAAACAATGAGATTCAACGGGAGGGGTATGAGGACACAAGAACCAACGCACAAATGCAAGAATTGGAGCGAGAGCAACAAGGAGCGTTGACCAATCGAACTAGAGACCCAGGTGCCTTCACGGTGACCTGTGGAATTGGTAACACGCTTATTCCTCACTGTTTGATTGATTTGGGAGCATCAATTAATGTTATGCCTTATGACCTATACTGTGCATTGAACCTTGGACCGGTGAAACCGGCCAAGTTAACTATTGAGTTAGGCAACAAGTCATGTGTTCATCCCTATGGTTTGCTTGAGAATTTAACTTTGAATGTTGGTGAAGTTGTTGTGCCTGCAGATTTTTATGTCTTGCAGATGGAGGACACCCAGACTAAGGAGTCGTCAACACTCATTCTAGGACGACCGATCTTGTTTGCGACGAAGGCGAAAATTGATGTCGATGAGGGCACTATTATCCTCAAATATGGTGGAAAGATGGCTGAGTTTCGTGTCTTTGAGGATGACCACCAGCCTTGTGCGGGAAAACCACCTGAGATAGCTGGTAACACTTGTTTTAATATTACAACTGATGAATCGTTGCGTGTTATTCAGGGTGTCAGTGAGCAGCTGAAGGTAGCAAGGAAAACACGCCCACCAGATAAAAAGCGAGTAAAGAAACTAAAGTGTGGGGTGGCTGTGCAAAAGAGGTGGACACCTAAAGAAAAGAACTGGAGATCGAAGCCACCTGATGGCGGGCGGAGCATTGAGAAGCGATTAACTTGTGGAAATGCTGAGGAGAGGAGCGCGCTGAGCGGTAAGTTTGACTTGGAGCAGCCATGGGATCCTAACTTGTGATTCCCGTAGAGGTAATGTCCAGCCAAGGACGTAAAACAAAGGCGCTTATCGGGAGGCAACCCGGTGTGTTTTTACTTTACACATGTTTTAGTAGATTAATTAGTGGAATTGGTACATTGATAAGGCGCCCCAAGCGCATTTTTTATTTCTGGTGGTTTCAGGTGATTTAACGAAAAAATGGAACTCAACTCAGTGCGTTAGGCGCACGTCTAAGCAATTACAGGCGCGGACGCCTTGACAATTCCGATAATTCAGGAGACGTCCGCGGGAAGAAAAGGAAGAGACGTCCGCGGTGCATTTCAAAAAGGAAAAAAATCGCAGAGCCCAGCGCCACAACCAGACTATTAGGGGAGTACCAGTTCCCTCTTTTATTTTTATTTTTATTTTGAGTCTGTTGAGTCTCTTTTGTTATACATCTCATCTCTTGAGTTGTACCGTGAGGACACGGATGAATTTAAGTGTGGGGTGGGGTGTTGTTGAGTCAGTTGTGTGTCGTGTCTGTTTTTAATTTTTTTTATGTCGCATGTTGTGTGTCGTGATGAGCTGATGATGCACTGCTATATGCTTTTCTCATATGTCAAAAATCTCATTTCCAGTTTTTTATGACTATTGTGCTCATTTGACTAAAAATGCGAAATTTCAAAATTTTCGATGCTTTGTTCTTGTGAGTTGTGATATGCAGGGATGTGGAGTTGAAATAAATGTCCTAGAGAGGTACGGCAAATTGCGGGAAGTTCTGAGTTTTTGGTTCTGATGATTGAGAAAAGCGGTGGAGGTTGACGCTTCACTAGCCTAATCCTGAGAGTCTGCTCCGCCACTGCAGTACTTATGCGGTTAGGTGGGACGGGAGAACATCACACCGTCCAATCTCTAGTCCGAGTAGCCGGGAAAATAGACGAGCGACCCTCGGCTTGACTCGCGTGAAAAGGACGAGGATGAGAAAGAGCAGAAGGCGCAAATGATTATGTGGACAAGAAACAAATTCAAAACCCGAAGGCAAACCATCAAGTGAGAAGAAAATCAGAAATCTGATTGATTCAAACAAAGATGTGTCATTTATCAAAGTCCAACTCAATGGTATGAAAGCAGTGAATTAATCGCGTGTCAGAGAAAGCCGCCGACTCAATCTAAAGACCAAAACTCAGAAGAGAATGCAATGTCCGTGGTACCTACAGGGGACTATCTCCCAAACATCCAAGGTCGTTTGAATTGCAACTCGCGAGGTAACAAGTATCGAAACATCTATGTTTGCTCGCATTGATAGAATTTTAAGCATGATAAGATTAGTTGCTGGATTTGGGATTGAGATGTAAAGATTAGCATGACTAGTGCATTGTAATTCATTCTATGGCTTTGTTCTTGTTCGGGATGAACAAGTTCAAGTGTGGGGTAGTTTGATGAGTCGTAGTTGTACGACTATTTTATGTGTTAAAACCCCGTCTTTTAGTGTTTGCCTGTATGTTATTTCACTACCTGTGTGTAGTTTTCGTTCTCAGGTACAT
Organism: Rhodiola chrysanthemifolia; assembly: GCA_033675395.1. Lineage (NCBI taxonomy): Eukaryota > Viridiplantae > Streptophyta > Magnoliopsida > Saxifragales > Crassulaceae > Rhodiola > Rhodiola chrysanthemifolia. The sequence continues at coordinate 41,472,122 of CM066204.1, forward strand.
TCGGAGACCATGGAAGGAATATCGGCTAAAGAGAGCCTGTAGAAGATGTTTTGCATCGAAGGAATGGAGTCCAAAGTGTTTGAAGGCTGACTCAGTTTTAGGGGCGGACGTCTGAAGAATTAAGGGCGCGGACGTCTGCTGATTTACGGAAATGGTTGAGACGTCCACGGGAACTAAATGAACAAGGCGTCCGCGGATGACAGCTGGCAGTCGAAATCATTATTGCACATTTGCAATCTCGAAAGGAAAACCAGAGAACTCGAGGGGACAGAGAACCAGGCGGCTGGATCTGGAGAAAGGAGAGAAAATCAGATCTAGGGTTAGGGAGTTAGAAGTTTCGGTTTGGAGAGAAGACTACTTGGAGTAGGATTTCGATTGAGGATTCGCTGTTGGGTTTGGATTTGGAGTGGAGGTGCAGCGTAGTGGAAGATTCATCAACAGTATTTTCATTCCATTCTTATTGAAATACTTGATGATGTATTCCATTTCGATGAGTAGCTAAACTCATTTGTGTAGGCTAGAACTCCAAATTGTGATGTATTGACTTGAGACTTCTATCGATTCCTATGTTTTGCGTCATATTACTGTATAATATTCATGGAATTGATGTGCTAGCATGAGTGGAACCCTAGCGGGGGAGCTTTTGTTTGTTTGTTGATTTCGATTGTCATAGTTTACTAGCAACCTAGCGGGGATAGCAAACTAGGACACGAGTAATAGACCACTAGGATTAAACACCCTAGGACAACTTGTTCAATTCTTCATGCAACTCTAGCGAGTTAGGGTCTTGATTATCGCTAGCGCGAGATTGAGTACTAGAACTAGAACGGGGAGTACAACCTAGCGGGGAGCTCTAAGTTGTAAAACAATAGAAATCAATACGGATTTGTCAATGATTTAGTCTTGCATCACAGTGGAAAGTTCTAGCTTGCACTTCTCTTTGATATTACATACTCGAATTCGTGTGACTATTTCTCTATTGATAATTGATCGTGTTTTGATACTTGCGTTTTTATTTGACTTGTTCGGAATTTACCCCCCATTGTTACTTTTATACTTAGTGAAACAGATTCTCACACCGATCTCTGTGGATACGACCCGACTTACCACTAGCTAGTCGGAATTACAAATGTTTTTGCACAGGTACAACGACGCCTGTCAATTGTATCAATACATCCTCGCAAAACAAAAAGAACAAAAGTTAGTAAGGTATATGAGTGAAGAATATACAAAAAGAAAAAGAAAATATTTACAAGACTAGTCGAGATATCCACACAACCTAGGCTAATGACAAGTTAATGTGTTGCCCCTCGGCAACGGCGCCATTTTGACGTGTAGTATTTTGAGCGTCAAAAATAATTTAAAATGCCGGTAAGAACCGGATCGTCCAAAGGAGCAAGTGTAAACTTTTGCACTATGTAAGGTTGTATTTCTACTTATCCTAACCCAAATCGAGTTTTGATTGATTTCTATAATTGCAAATAAACGAAAGTAAGAAAAAGGTGTTGTCGATTTCAAGAGATATTTTGAGGAACTACTTTACTTACCTAACATTCGAATCGAGTTTTTATTACCTAGCATGCATGATTTGCTTCTATTGATTGGAAATAGACGTACCCTCCAAGTATAATCCTCACCCTTTCGGTGCTTGATGAGCCGTATTTATACGACTCATCGAGTCAACAAATCCCACCATTTCCGACACTTTATTATGCGAACAAGTTACTTATAGTGTTGTTTTGCATTTCAGGTGCTTCGGAAGCTCTAGGAGGAAACGCGCTTAAAAGATGGCTTTCTGAGCTAAAAACATCACAAGGAGTTGAGGACCGACCTATCTACACTTGACCTAAGGAATGCCCGAGGAAATTGGAGGAGAGCCCGAGGAATCCCGAGCAGATACAGGCCCCAGTCGAGCAGTCTAGCACTAAATTCAAGTCGCTCGGGCAAACGAGCTGATCTGACGAATCCACCTCGAGAAAAGTGATCAAAATAGCAAATAAGGTGGACAATGTCGGAAAACCAAGGAGACCGCCCGAGCAGATTGGCAGTTGGCCCAATTCCAAAGGTCCCACGCGCGCTGATAAGCACCGAAATCAAGTCGCTCAACCAGACGGACTCTGATGACAAATCTGACTCGACCAAGTTGTTCAAAATGGAAAACAAGTTGGACAATGTCACCAACCCAAGGAGAACGCACGGGTGGAATGGCCCAGGAGCAGCCGAGCAGAGTTCCAGGCAGCGCCCGAAGGCCCTGTCGAGCAGACCAGCGCTGAATCCAAGTTGCTCGACCAAACAAATGAATCTAGTAAATCTGGCTCGACCAAAGTGATCGAAATGACAAATGACTTGGGCGATATCACTTCCCAGACAAAACGCACGAGCGGGATTGGCCGAGATGAGCAAAACGACGTTGAAGGCCCCGCGCGCTGGGCCAAATGAGTGGGCTCGAGTGAGGCGGTTTAGAGGCTTCTATGAAGTTCCTAGAATGTCCTGGAAGGCCCTAGAAGACGCTGGAAGACTTGCACAAGAAGTTAACTTGAAGATCAAGCAAAGTCAGTTTTAGGACATGTTTCCTAAAACCGTTTATGGGCCAACCTCAATTTGGAAACTTCGAAGCCCCATTCTACTCTATAAATACAGCCTCTCCTCAACCCTTCAAAGCATCCCAAATTCGAATCCCATCAGAGCATCATCAACCTCGGCATTCTCCATCACTCCGGCCCGGTTTCTCCTCCCTCGTTCGGCAATAGAGAAGACATTCTTTCTTCCTTTATTTTTGTATTCTGTTTTCATGGTCATGTGTAGCTAAGCCCACTATTCGAGCTAGGGTTTAATACATTGTGACGTTGTTTTTTGAGACTTGATACGTAATGCTATTTTCATTATTCTACTAATCCTTGTGCTCAATTATCTTGGTTGAATTGTGAAGCTAAATTGATACTTGGAACGGTTAGGTTTAGCCGAGCAATTCAATTCTCTTATTACTATTTGTTTGATACTAGACCGTTGAGAACAGATAGAGCACTAATCAGATATATCTTGGAATGGAGTATTAGATTGATAGGACTAGAATTCTACAACCCGGAAAGGAAGTAGATTGTGGTGTATGCGTCCGGAAAGACCCTACTTTATGTTATAACTTGGAATGGAAGTAACCACACTTAGGAACTTGAAAGTAGATGATTAGAAGTCGATGATAAAACAAGTCACAATAGAAACCCTAGTCTGAATATTCCCTCTCCGATTGACATCTTTCGTTTTATTTCCTTATTTGCACTTGTTTCCTAAATTGCTCAAAATCCAATTGTCTCCTTTTTCAGAACAGCAAGTAACCATCTAGCTCCCTAGGGTTCGACCCTTGCTTGCCGCTGTACTAACACATAGCCAAAAGCAAGAAAATTATAAATTCAAATTTGCAGGTACCGACGACGCCTGTCAAATTTTGGCGCCGTTGCCGGGGAGCTACGCACGGTGAAGCTTGTTCTTTTTTTTGTTTCTAAATTAGTTATTTCCTTTTCTTTTAGTTTCCTATTTTGTGCATTGCTACTCGTGTGCCATGTCTCATGCAGGTAGCCGAGTTGGAGACAATATCCACAACGAAGAAGTCGAATAGGTCGTTCGAGACATGGAAGGGCCACTTCCACCACATGACGAGCCGGGCCCGATGGGCCAAAACGAAGCGATGAGGGGGGCTGCCCCGAGACAACTTCATCAACAGTTCCAGCAACCACCACTCCAACAGTACCCGGTGCTTCCACCATAGCAGTACCTTCAGCAAAAGCAGGTTCCACCGGTCCAACCGAGGCGACAAGTACCGGCCGCTCTACGACAGCTGATCAGACGACCACGGCAGTCGGTCTTTAACGACGAGCATGACGAGGAGAATGACGATCAGGAGCCCACCATGGGAGAGCTTTTGGCCCCCAACTTTCGAGACCAATCTTGGTGCATCTTCGAAGGGCCGGACCTCGAGGCTATAGCTATCAACACGTCGGTCGTCCATCACTTGCCTAAATTCTCGGGACGCCAAGGAGAGTCGGCCACCACACATCTACAGCGCTACCATGGCATCTGCCAAAACCTCAAGCCATACGGAGTCGAAGTGGAGGACTTTAAATTAAAAGCTTTCTATTTTTCACTCACAGACTCTGCTAATGATTGGTTTCTATCTTTGCCTTCATGTAGCATATATACTTGAGACCAGATGCAGAGGAAGTTCCTCAACAAGTACTACCCAGCAGGCAGAGCAATGCAGGTCCGAAGGCAGTTGCAAGAGCTCAGACAAGGACCCAACGAGACCATGTACGAGTACGTGGAGAAGTTCAACGCCCTAGAGCAGAGCTGCTGCAACCTTGGACTTCCAGAGAAGCTGCTCGTGGAGTATATGCTAGACGGACTTCGGCGACTCGACCGAAAACTACTAGATGCCTCGGCTAGAGGCACCATTATGAACCTGTCCCCAGCTGGAGTACGGAGGAAGATCATGGAGGTGGCTGAGAATGCTAGGTTCCAAGATGAGTCAAACAAGGAGGAAGAGTTCAGCCGGTCCAGGAACGTCTCAAAGGCCGACGCTCCATCAAGCTCAATGGCCGAAGAGATCAAGCAACTCAAAGAGATGATGCAACAGGTCATCAGAAGGCAGCCGGTCCAGGTCAAGCCACGCGGTTTTTGTGCAGCCACAGATCACAAAACAGATGAGTGCCCAACTATAGTGGAGGACGACCAGGGCGAGGTGAATGCAGTATGCGACTACCAGAGCTATGGCAACCGGGTCGGGCCAGTCCGACAGTATGGAGCAGCCACAAACGGGCAAGGGGCAAACGGGCAGAATTGGAGGAACGACCACCATCAGAATTACGCCCAGAGGGAGCCAGCACAGCCAGCCGCACCTCAGCAGGCCCAGCAGTACTACATGCCCCCATATCACCAGCAACAAGGACAGAACGGGCCAGGCCAGTACCAGCAGAGAGAGGACCGCAACCAGGCCAACCCGAACCAGCAAGGATCGAGCAAGTCCTTGGAGGATATAGTGAAGGACCTGGCCACATCAGTACATCAGTTCTAGATCAAAACCGATGGGGCCATCGCCGACCTATCTAAGCAGATGTCTAACTTGGTCCAAGACGTGTCCGAGCTAAGGAAAGACCTAGGGAGGCTGCCGTCCCAAACAGTGCCCAATCCAAAAGGAAATGTCAGCATGGTAGGAGTAGTAGACGTGGACGCAGCACTTAAAGAGTCTGCATATTTGGTAAACAAGATGCTCGAACAAGTTGACACAAAGGCAAGAGACAGCATGGAAGAGCCTAGCTCAGATTTCACCGAGTCTATGAAAGACTTCAGCCCGCTGGTGCCCGAAGGAGAACCGGCCAAGGCACTCGGCCCGGACACACTCGGCACAGCCCGGCCAGACCCGGACCTCATGGTCGGGTAGTCCGAAACTCACGGTTTTTCATGTGCCATGCAGGTAGTTGCTTTCGAAGGCCGTGTGCAAGGACGAGCTGGAAGGTAGGTTGGTGGCTAGGCCTACGCAGAACGACCTAATGACGAGGCATCCACTCGCTACGAGCCATGAGACACCGCCAGGGAAGAGTAAGGACCCAGGAGCCTTCACGGTCACCTGTGGTATTGGTAAGGCTCAGATACATCACTGCTTAATTGATTTGGGTGCTGCTGTTAATGTGATGCCTTATTCTCTATATTGTTCATTGAAACTTTGCCCTTTAAAACCGCCTAAATTGTTAATAGAACTAGGGGATAAGTCATGTACTCGGCCTGTTGGATTGCTTGAAAACTTAACACTCCGAGTAGGAGATCTTGTTGTTCCTGCAGATTTCTATGTCTTGCAGATGGGAGATGCTAGAAACGATGATCCTCCAGCACTCATCCTAGGACGGCCATTCCTTCACACCACCAAGACCAAGATTGACATGGGCATAGGCTTACTGTCACTTGCATTCGACGAAAAGACATCAGATTTCTATGTCTATAGGGATGCTGACCGGCCATGCACAAGGAAACCACCGGACATTATGAACACATCAGATTTCGGTGCCCTAGTCCCTGACCCACAAAAAGAGACCATGCATGGATCAGCAGCTATGGTCAAGATGTCCTCGCCAACTCGGGAGAATGTGAAGGCGAACCCGCCCGATCAATGGAGAGCAGACCCGAGCACGTCATTCCATGAGGATTTCGGACAGATTGAAGGAGTCGCTGGATCAAAGTATGACCTCACACGCCCATGGGATCCTAACTTGTGATCCCTAAAACGAGGTACCGTCGGGCCAACGACGTAAAACAAAGGCGCTCGCAGGGAGGCAGCCCGGCATTACTTTTCAGTCTATTTACTTGTTTTACTTTATGTTTTATTTGAGTCTTGAGTCATATTCATCACATTGTATTCGGGAAAGAGATGCTCTTTTCGCAGGAAACATGCACCTCAGTGTGGAGTCGTCGAGATGTCCCGGCCGAGCGAGCCTTGTGCGCGCAGAGTGGACCAACCCGCTATCCTTCTTTGCGTAAGACTGCTATCCATCGGGGGTAGTTTCGCACTTTGAATACATTATGTCAAGAAAAATAAGCTTTTGAAGATTCTGTCACCAAGACTTACGAGTCTAAGGAGATTGGTTCTTAAGTGAGACCGTTTGTGACTCCACCAATCTCCTGGGAATTCTTTACTTGTCTTAATTTCTTCGACATAGTCTTTTCATTTTGTGACGACCTCACGTTGCGATACAAGTCTCTACCAAAAGAAGGCAGGCGCAATGGTGCTCTCCTTGGACTCAGAGGAGAATGGCCCACCCAGTTGCGAGCCATGTGTGCGCAGAATCGGAGCATTGGAGGAATCCTCGACCAAACTTGCCCAACTTGAGATTCTGACTCGGCCATTAGTCTTAGAATGGCAAATTTTTCGAGACATATGAGAATCCCATAGCGATCTGGCGAAGTCGTCCGGAGGCCGCCCAACCGATAAGGGCCCTGTGCGCACAGAATGGGCACACTGCCATAATCCTCGACCGAAGTTCATTATCTGGAGATTCTGGCTCGACAGAAGTGTTTAGAATGCCACATAACTTTGGAAGGGCGAGCCAACTTCGCAACCGCACGAGGGAAGTGCCTGTTCACTCTTAACTCTCTCTTTCTTTCCCTATTGTTTGTTTGCTTGCATGTGTGTCTTGAACTTATGTGTGACGTGAGGACACGTCAGTTCACAAGTGTGGGGTGGGAGAGTCAGTATGTCGTGTCAGCACGTTTATTTTCTTGCACCTGCATAGAGTCAGCACGTTTCCCTTAAAATTTAAAAATTTTGTACAGATTTCTCTCTATTTTCCTAGACTTGCGGTATTGAATCTTGATGATGTGAAATAGATAGAACCGATTACATGCGTGTCTCTTGTGAAATTAGAATTGAGCGATTACATGTGAACCTAACCCTTTACGTGCCTTTGTAAGTTGAGATAAACAGGGATGTGGAGTTGATAGAAACGTCCTAGAGAGACTTGACAAAGCACTCAAAGGACTGAGCTTCGAACAATATGGTTATATGGATTTCGTGGAGGCTAGCACTTCGAGGCAACATGGTTAAGAGTTTGCTCCGCCACTGCAGTGCTTATGCGGTCAGGTGGGACGGGAAAACAACACACCGTCCAATCTCAAGTCCTAGTAGCCGGGAAAACAGACGAGCGACCCTCGGCTTGACTCGCGTCAAAAGGACGAGGATGAGTGAGAGCAGGGAGGCATTTCCATATGCTTGCGGGCGATGATTGGACCTCCATCAAAAGAGCAGAGTCACGGACAAGCAGTCACAATCAGTAGCAAAAGAAAAGAAAATCAGTTATTTGTGAAGTTTTACACGCAACAAAGTGAAGTACACCACTGATCCATCAAAAAAACAATTCAGTACAAAAGCTGTCCAAGCAAAAGAAGTCAACACCTTGAAGCTCGAACAAATCACGTGCAAGAAAAAGCAATGAAGTATAACCATATAGCAAGAATCCGGGACCGCGAGTGCAGATCATGGGCCTAAGAGGACTATCTCCCATTCATCCAAACTGGTTTGCATCTCGGCTCAGAGGTAACACGTATCAATTACTTCCATGTTAAAGCACAATACTTTTAGTAACGATTGAGATATGCATAGAAAGGCGAAGTCTAGACTAGCAACACATATTCATGTAGCAATATCTAGGATGCCGAAGTATTGTGATGTTGCATTTGTTTTCCTCTTATGACCTAGTTCTTGTTCGGGACGAACAAGTTTAAGTGTGGGGTGGTTTGATGAGCCGTATTTATACGACTCATCGAGTCAACAAATCCCACCATTTCCGACACTTTATTATGCGAACAAGTTACTTTTAGTGTTGTTTTGCATTTCAGGTGCTTCGGAAGCTCTAGGAGGAAACGCGCTTAAAAGATGGCCCTGTTGAGCAGACCAGCGCTGAATCCAAGTTGCTCGGCCAAACGAACGAATCTAGCAAATCTGGCTCGACCAAAGTGATCGAAATGACAAATGACTTGGGCGATATCACTTCCCAGACAAAACGCATGAGCGGGATTGGCCGAGATGAGCAAAACGACGTTGAAGGCCCCGCGCGCTGGGCCAAATCAGTGGGCTTGAGTGAGGCGGTTTAGAGGCTTCTATGAAGTTCCTAGAATGTCCTGGAAGGCCCTAGAAGACGCTGGAAGACTTGCACAAGAAGTTAACTTGAAGATCAAGCAAAGTCGGTTTTAGGACATGTTTCCTAAAACCGTTTATGGGCCAACCTCAATTTGGAAACTTCGAAGCCCCATTCTACTCTATAAATACAGCCTCTCCTCAACCCTTCAAAGCATCCCAAATTCGAATCCCATCAGAGCATCATCAACCTCGGCATTCTCCATCACTCCGGCCCGGTTTCTCCTCCTTCGTTCGGCAATAGAGAAGACATTCTTTCTTCCTTTATTTTTGTATTCTGTTTTCATGGCCATGTGTAGCTAAGCCCACTATTCGGGCTAGGGTTTAATACATTGTGACGCTGTTTTTTGAGACTTGATACGTAATGCTATTTTTATTATTCTACTAATCCTTGTGCTAAATTATCTTGGTTGAATTGTGAAGCTAAATTGATAATTGGAACGGTTAGGTTTAGCCGAGCAATTCAATTCTCTTATTACTATTTGTTTGATACTAGACCGTTGAGAACAGATAGAGCACTAATCTGATATATCTTGGAATGGAGTATTAGATTGCTAGGACTAGAATTCTACAACCCGGAAAGGAAGTAGATTGTGGTGTAGGCGTCCGGAAAGACCCTACTTTAGGTTATAACTTGGAATGGAAGTGACCACACTTAGGAACTTGAAAGTAGATGATTAGAAGTCGATGATAAAACAAGTCACAATAGAAACCCTAGTCTGAATATTCCCTCTCTGATTGACATCTTTCGTTTTATTTCCTTATTTGCACTTGTTTCCTAAATTGCTCAAAATCCAATTGTCTCCTTTTTCAGAACAGCAAGTAACCATCTAGCTCCCTAGGGTTCCACCCTTGCTTGCCGCTGTACTAACCCATAGCCAAAAGCAAGGAAATTATAAATTCAAATTTGCAGGTACCGACGACGCCTGTCAGCGCTATTGGCTTATATTGGAAATGTACCTTAAACTACGAACTCACCCTTTCGGCGCTATTGGTTCGAATCAAGTAACTCGCTGATGTTTACCAACTCTCGTCGCGTAAACATGGGGAGTCCTTGTCGTAAAACTAGCCTTTCCCGTTATAAACTTGGGCTACTTTCATAGTCACCTAGTTTATAACGTGTATTTTACTTAATAGTCGGATATAGAGTCTCACCCTTTCGGCGCTATTGACTTAATATCTCAAGGCAATATACTTAGGAATTTCGTCAAACACCTAGTATGCATCACTTGGGTTTAAGCGCTAAGTAAAATACAAATCCAAATAGACAATCCAATTCATGCAATTTTCTATTTTATTCAACGATTCATGTTAGGAAAGATTCATAGGACCCCAAAATAGGGTCACTACTCACTATCCATGGTAGTGAACATACAACTCATGTTTTTGTTCGGAACGAAAATTACAAGTTTTTAACAAAGAACAATCACAACCTTGATGTAGATGATGATGTTGTTGATCTTCGATTTGTAATCCGTTTGATTCCGATCGATTTCCTTCAGTGATGTGTTGCGATTCTCTTTCAAATTGGTCGACTAACTCCTTTTAGCTCAATCTTCGATCCGATCAAATCCTCGTGTTTTCGTGCCCCCCTTCTCTCTTCTTCGTCTCCAAGTATGTGGAATGTATGTGCGTATGAGTGTTCAGAGATTGAGAGTTGCGGCTGCTCCTCCTCTATTTGTTTAATTTGACTTTTTTCATTTTTTCCAAAAACCAAGCCCAAATTGCTTTTTTGGCCCATTTGGCCCGTCAGGCATGTGTCACTTGTGTCACTTAATAAGTGACACGGGTGAATCCAGAGAGGTTGCAGTGTCACCTATTGTTGACAGATCGTGACACGGGTGACACAGGTGTGTTTTGTACAGCAGACTTCGGCTCACATTTCGACCTCTTGAACGACTGAACCAGCTTTTGGTATAAATTACAAAGTTGTAGCACTTCATCTCAGCTTTCCAACAACTCATAGATCACTATATTCGGACACCGTATGCGCTCTGGGCGTGTATGACAAGTAGGGAGGTCAATCCGTCTATTTTTGCACTGTTTTGCCCAAATTTCCACAAAACGCTTTGTTTCACCTTGGATACATTTCTTCACCTAAAAACATCAAAGCATAGAGTTAGAGCTCAAATAAATAAGGCGAATGATCGAAAATCGACTAAATGTGGAGCACAAATATAGTACAAATTTATTCTCATCACTTACCAAAGTTTATAAATTATTTTTGACTACAACTTGACCCCTAAAACTCATAACTTGACGACTATAAAGGGTTAAAAATACGCTTGTCAAAAAACACAAATGCAGCAGACGTCAAGGAGAAGCTCTGACTGAAGCTGCCGATCGGAAAGCGATTTGAGATTCGCTTCCGCTAATCAATTCAGCGTCAAATGTGATGAACTCAAGATCCTTTTTCTCTTTTCTTTTATATAACTTTCATAAATATGCTTTAATGCAGACTTTGGATGAATATTTAATCGACTGAACATTATGTCAGAAGGATTGGATTTTGAAACGATCTGGGAATTGATCGGGGAATCGATCTGAAATGAAGACTTTGAATCCAATTCCAAATCCGCTAATCGAACTGAAAAAATATATTTTCAGATTTGTTGAATATGTCATCCACACTAATGGAGCGGATTAAATGACTAATATATCCTCAATATTTTCTAAAGTTGATTTTTAAATTCAAATAAACACTAATTAATTAGATCCGTTAATATTAAAATTGCAAGATTAAGATTGGTTCTCATTTCTAATAAAATCTACCAATTCTCATATGTATATGCATGGATGCATAATTATCTGAATGGTAAAAAGCACCTGTTAGTTAGAGAATTGTTGAGTCTTTTCTTTTATTTGATAAGTTGTTGGGTGTAGGGCAAAGCAACAACATTAAGACACCAACAGGACAGACTCAACTTTTGATCTCAAAACACACACGATGATGTGAATTTTATTTATGTTGCTTAGTACTCTCTGGCTCCTAGGCTTCAGTAGCAAGCTTTATTCGATTCAACCCCATACTCGATCGCGACTTAGACCAAGATCATCTCGTATTCGCACTTCTCCCAATCCTGATTGCACATGTTAGGGATGTTCATCATTTTCTCCATCATCATCGGTTTGCACATCATTCTCTCTTGGGATGAATAAGATGAAGATGATCGGCACTCCTTCATCATCATCTCCTTCAGAGCATCGCACCTGCATTTGTTCGTCATTTGGGACATCATGCTGCAACACTTCTCTTCGTATTCAGAGCTTCCGAACCGGTTCATCTTATATCTTCCGGCAGCAGATTCCTGCATCCAGTCCATGCAGGGTTTCAAGTTCATCCCTCTCATCATTTCGCTACACGATCCTTGTTTAAATTTGGGACGGTTTTCTTCCTCAATCTCTGACACCGTGGTGCGGATGATGGTGGCATCCGCAACCAGGAGAAAGGCTAGGGAGGAAGCTAGGAGAAGAAAGCAAAGCTTGGAGGCCATTGTGAGTTTATGATCTTCTACTTAATTATATTGGTGCTGGTGTGAGGAAGCTGAACTGAGGGCGAGGGGGTTTTATAGGAGTTAATTGGCCATTGCATGGACAAAATGTGTTGAAAAAGTGAGATGGCTTTTGTAAGTTTGGCTTGTTATGGAGCTGGAAGCCTTGCATGTCTCAGCCTTTGCAAGTTGCAGGTTCAGATAATGGCATCATCTGTGTGATTGAAAGTACTTTTCAGTGTGAGCAGCCAGCAGCGTCTCATGCATTGTCACCAAAATTCAAATCTTATTGGGTTTCGATGCATGCATTCTCTTATTTATCGGTTGAGGGTTAAGTGTATACATCTATAAACTCCACCCCTTCCCCTACCTTAGTGTTAGCTATAGCTAGTAGATAATTGATCTTTTCATTTTAAGAATTTCATATGCACATTTTTATGGTCAGATTAACATGAATGAATGAAAGACGTTGATACGTGTCCTATTAGCAAAGTCAAACATGTTAGCTTTGATTTTTATTAATTTGAACATACCCTTTCAAGTGTACATATGAGCTTCTCAGATTTCGTACGCTCATATATTTAATACAATAAAGCTAAATATAATGAGTTTACAACATGTAGTTCTAGTTTCAAAATGATATAGTTTTATAAAGATGAGTTCTGGTCATAACTACTAGCTTTCGTCAGTACTTAGAACTTGTAATATCCGTTGATCTGATAATCTAAACGGTTTAGAGTAATCAATATTAATTTGACATAAATAATATTTTAATCATTTTAATGGCTAATAAGGGTATATTAGGAAATGATAATTTATATTTTAATCTTAGAATCCCACGAATATCAAGTTAAATACACGTTTCGCTATTTCGAGCCCTAGATTTTCGAAAGACAAAATCACGAACTCTTCAACAATCCAATTCGTGTGTGCTGTTGTAATTTTTAATTTTGAACCTATCGAAGGTGCCATACAAATTTTGGGGTGTTTCTGGGTTAGGAAGTGTTGTTCGTGAATATGCCTATGTTGTTCATGGTTTTGAATCAGGTTGTGAGAGATAATATGAAAATTCGTGAATATAGTGACAATGTTCGTGGTTTAAAATTTCGCCATATATATTTTCTGTGTTCGTGGTTTGTTCGTGATTATGCATAAGTTGTTCGTATATTTGAACCAGATACTCTGCCATGTATTCGAAAATCACATAAGGATAATTTTGTTACGGTCGATGTTGCGGGGTGAATAATTTTATTCTAAAATTATGGGATTTAGTGATATAAGATTGTGTGATTTGTTTTACAATTAACTAATATGCCCTCGAATCATATATATTGTAATTAAAATTTTATTGTATTTGCTAATTTAAGAACCGTAGATTATTTAATCGGACTAATATTAAAAGTTCTAAGTTCTGATGAAAACTGATGGTTTTGACCTGATCTTTTTACTTATAAAAAAATATGAATTAAAAACTACATATAATTGCATAAAAACTACATATTATAAGTTTTTTTATTGTGGGTTTTTACATCTCATATATATTAAGTATTATACAGATACATCTTTCACACAATGCATGAGAACTTGATCGGGTATATATGAATATCTAGACTCTTGGAACACATGCCACTCTAGGCACCAACCCGGATTTGATACATGAATTGCGTCCACTAAAGCACATGCCATATGACACCTCTTAACTTGAACCCACAAGCGTTTACTTGAAACTCAGCACCTCCACGCGTCCATGGAAGGAAGAGCAAAGCAGCACCAGCAACACGTCCACTAGGAACGAATAACATCCCCGCGAGGGAGGAACAACACGTCCGCAAGGGAGAAACTACGCGTACACGCCAAGATGGGATGAAAAGCACTACACCACAAAAGTAAAAGACCTATAATTATACTACTCAAGAGAGTCGAACCCTTGACTTCTTAATATAATGTCAAGGGTACAAACCACTCGACTAAACCTTTTTCACACATATTATAATTGACTTTATTAAATATTATTGCACGTTGAAGATTAATCGAGTCATTCTATTTTTTACTATTGGACACATAATTTATGTTTTTTAAAATTCTAATCTTTTATGTCGTACTATTTTTTTTCTTCTAAACCTATTATTTATTTGATTTTCGATTGTGCCATATCTTACTTTTTCTTTGTTAGCGAATATGCTTTGGTTACATTCTATTTTCTTTCAAAATCAGACCACCCAAAATATACATTTTGGTTTAGGTTTTGAATTTTATTCTCCTCCTCTCACATTTTTGTTGTTGTTATTTTGATTCTCCGTGAAAAATTCCTTAAGGTATTATTTTGTAAATATTATTTTTTCAATAATTGATTAATCTAAAATTTATGTTTATATTGTTTGGAAAATTACAAAAAGACTACCTGGATTGTCGAACGATTTCAAATCGCGGCCTTCGTGACGAACTGTGTGTAAAATACAAAGTTCGTAAAAAATAGGTCATAATTCGTCGTCGAGAAATCAAAAGTACGACACAGCTCGTAACGAATAATTTATAATTCGTCCCCAAAAAATTAACCATAAACGAAATTTAATATGAGATTTTATCTCATTCGTCCAAATGATCAAATGAAGAACTGTGATTGGTGTGTATTTCTTTACAAAAATACGCCCTTGAATCTTTTTTTTCTTAAATGAAAACAACATTCACTGTATATGTAACTTCGCTAGTCATGTATAGTAAACATTTTTGTCGGTCATTGTTACATATTGACGCAAAAACAAAAAACATAGATCTTTCTCATATAAATGGCCCATCTACGAGACTGAGAATAACTTTAATCCCCCAATTTCAATGAATTTGATGTAGCATTTATCCAAAGAAAATCACACACAACGCTTTCTAGTTTTTCAACATTGAAAAATGGCAAAGAGATTGGCAATATTCACGTGTGTATCAATCCAAACACGAATAAATTAACGAGAAAACTCAACTAGAAGACACAAGCAAAGCTATAAAGAACGTGTGTTAATAAAATGTTTCGAAAATGTAATCTGAGTCGATGGAATCAAAATATTCCACGAAAAATTTGAGTCCAATATTTTCAACCGAATTAGACAATTATTGAAAGTCCGTCAACTTTATGATTATAAAAGATTGCAACTACTAGTTAATAACTTTTAATAGTCGTACTCTCAATGATTTTTAAACATTGCAATCCTGTTAGGCGTTAGCAATCCGTTGCTATAGTTAGCATCTGGAATATTTTTTCTTAAAAAAAAATTGATATGTACTGAACAACCCCAGACTCATACCGTGTTGGAGGCCAGGTATCCTACACTCATGGGTGTCCAATGCGAGGCAGCGACAAAGTTTGGTCTGGTCTGTCAAGCAAAATTAATAAGCAACCAACAGAGAATAAACACAGCACAAGTGTCCAAGTATTCATTATCGTGTTTCAAATCCATGTCATTTGCAGCCAAGCCATATGCATACGATTCATATAAAAGAAACATATCAGCAACCCTTTAAGTGGGGATGCACATTGTTGCTTCTTCTCGGCACCAAGTGCGAAAGTAACTATTTATTTTTACACGAGGCAAATACCCCACAAAAAAGGACCACATCTTCTCCAAACTCAACATATCAATTCCTTCCACAAACTTGCAAGAAGTAAATCCAAGGCAGCGTTTTGGACTCGCTTACTCACCGTTTACTTCTCATGAAGATTTTGTAGTTTGTACCTCTCTATCTACACCCACACCCACCAAGCACATAACTCCCTAGTGTTAGTTATATACCTTTTATTAGTTGGACTAAGGGAGAGCATTGTGGCAATCATGCCTTTCCTGCTTAGATCATTCGATAATCAGATGTACGAATGAAAATGTGCACAACAGTAACTATACCGGCTCCTCTGGAAGTATATAAAAGGAGAGGAAGGTTTTACCTGAGGCACAAATACAAAACTCCAGCTATGTGTTATAAGATTTTCTGATGGCTGAGATAAACAGTAACTCTGCTTCTAGTGGTTCCTCCATTGCCCTGTTGCAAGAAAGGTTTAAGCAATTGCATCGAGCTAGAGAAGTGAGGAAGGAAAGAGAGCTAGCTGAAATGAAAAGGGCAAACCATAGTGTGTACCAGGAGTCATCAAGGTCCTCATTCAGCAGTGAGTGTCCGCAAATTCCACTGTCAGCTCAACAGTTTTCTCAGAACCACCAGACAGACAACCTGCAAGTAAATCGGACGCAGAAGTATGCAAACTTACCTTATACAAATGTTGGTATGAATGGAGCACAAGGGAGTTACGGTACAGATGATGGCTCGGATGTGGACACATCACTTCATCTGTAACATCATACTATGTCAAGATTTACTTGTAAATTGTTATTTCAATTCAATCGTCTTCTTTCCCGTTGTCCTCTGAATGAATGAATGAAGTAACAATAAAAAATGACGCAAAATATCTTTAATGGTTATCACTTTCATGGTGTTCAGAAATTACAAGGCTATCTGAGAGGCCATTCTGAGGTCTCTTTTGGTATAGATGCTCATCATCACCATCGTCAGCTTTGTCAGAGTCCTCTTCATCGCTGTTCCATTTCCTCCTCATGATTTTTGGTACTATACGTGCAACCTCTTTCGTCTCCAACTCTGCATCATCATCTATACGTTCAAATCTAACAGCACTCACCTTTCTTGCATTCCCTGCTAATATCTGCAAAACAAGTGTGTATTAACTAGAGAAATTGGCTCATAATGAAGTGCTTTAATGTCAACAGATTGCAGTCACCTGACAAAGTTTGAAAATTGAATGGCATTCTGAGAATTTGAGAGAAACAAATGGTGCTATAATTGTCATTCATAGCTCTTTAGTATAGTAATGAACTAATAAACAGACCTAGTAATTTTAGGAGGGTCTTTACAGCATTCCTCAAATCGAAAGACCATACAATAGGAGGACATGCTGATTATATTGTTGCATTTGATGCTCTCCTAAGAATAATGTAGTCGAACCTTGTGATCATTTAAATGACACATTACATCATGGTTATAAAATGCAGGGAGCGTCGGATTTCTGCTGTTCATCATTACCCTTTTATGCAGTCTATCATAATTGTTTTTGTAACTATAGTTAATCCACAGTGAGAATGTCATAACATTTTCTGATGAGTAACCTTTTATGCGCATGGACATGGGTCCGACGCATCTTGGATTAAACTTCACAATGATCAAACAGGAAATACAAAAAAAAGAGGCAGCATGGAAACAACCACAGACAAAACACAGCTCCCCTAACGTATATTGCAAAGACGTATCATTTTTAGCATATTGACGATTCAGCTGGTGATAGGCTCAGAAATAATACCTCAAGTTTGTAAACTTGATGTTTGTCATTGTGATCGTGCAGGTCGGATTCCTTATCATTATATTCATCATTTTCATCGCGGTTTGCTTTTTCAAGAATTACTGTAGTGATCTCTCCTGTCCTTGGGATGTATCCAAAAGCTTCGCAAATAAACCCTGATACAGTCTCGTACTGATGACCCTGTATACAAAGAAAGATGCTCACTTACAAAGTGAAAGCTTTGAATTTGGAGACATCAAGCAGTTTTCCCTTTCACCTAATTAAATGGGGTCATTCGCGTAGAAAAGAATGCAAATTAGGTGTTGTCTCAATACATGCATGAGCCTTGGCTGATAGTTTAGTAAAACCATGTAGTAAATTGTCTACTCGCTCTAAGAAAGACAAGAATAGAAACATCAGTAAGTTTGGTTTCAAACCATGAGGCCTCGACTCTATACAAGCTCATAAATGGAACAAACATAAGGGACTCTGGTAACATTGAAAAGACTAAAGCGAAAAAACGATTGGCATAAAAAGTGCAATGTTATGAGAAGTGGATTGCACTGAAGTGTGTATGTGGTGTACCACAATGAATATCATTATACATTACAGAAGACAAGAATTCATTGCAGAACAGTTACCTCAGGCATTTTGATATTAAGATCTTCGGAGAGCTGGTCGATTGAAGTATTTGCATCCACATCATATATACCCTTTGCTCGCATGACAATATAGCCAGTCTTTTTCTGAATTTCTTCCTGTCAAATAAAGAGCATCTCGATGTAGAAAGAGTTATACATTGCATGTCGAACCTATCTCCGATAATGATTAATTATAAATGTGAGTTCACATAAGGGAGAGAATGAGAGATTTTACACTCATTCAATAGTCTAGGAAACCCTTCTTTTATCTTCTAACTTAAAACTAAGATGAGGCAAGTTAAATCATTGATGATCTTCTAGACAGTATTTATTGGGGCTAGATATCATGAATTCATGATGTGTAGTACGCTTTCTGAAAAAACAATATTTTAGGACTGACCAATGATTCAGGCAAGACCCATAATGAGAGAAGAGTTACATTCAGGCAAGCTGACAAGTTCAATTAAAATAATAATGTTTTTGAAAAATAAATTTACCTTTGAATCATTCTCATCAAAAATTTCACCAACAATTTCCTCAACAACATCCTCCAGGGTAACAATCTGATTGATACATGGCATGAATGAGATCCAAAAAACTAGACGCACCAACACCAGTATTTTTCAATGTAACTAGTAATATGTTATAGCAATATCAATGACTCATGAACCACACAGCAGTCCCAAGAAGCAAAATTATCACATGTGACATATCCCGCTAGCCGCTACTACATCTTGCCAATTGTTATAAATAAGAATGTTGTTAAGTGCTAACAGCAATTTGAATATGAATATGTTACTTCATGGTCCCAGTTTAGGAGACAAACTGACAGTAATAATGTCGATCTGAAGCCAACATACCCCTACAGTTCCACCATATTCATTCAGAACAACAGCCATGTGAACCTTTCGTATGCGAAACTCTCTGAGCAGATTCCATACTGACATAGAATCTGCAAAATGAGATGCAGGAAGTGATTACCGCTCCTAATAATTTCGCAAATAAGAGTTTGAGACTACTCCAAGTGCCCCAAATAAAGATGAGAGGGAGACACGAAAAAGTACCGTTAGGACATGTGACAACAGAAAAAATAAAAAGCAATACCTGGCACAAAGTAGGCAGGTTTTTGAGCCATGTCGCCAACCAGCGAACTTTCAAGTAGCTCTCCCTTCAAAATGAAACAGGATTCAAAACTGCAAACTGTGAGGATGGTTACATATATAAAGCTAAATCATTGATAACTACAGTGACTTTAAATACACTGAAACAACTCACTTTCTGAACGTAGTCCAAAAGATCCATTGCATAAGCAATGCCAACAATATTATCAACCCTCTGTTCAAATACAGGTACCCTAAAAGAAGAAACAATATTGAGTCCAGTATATTCAGTAAATTATTCATAATTTCCCTACCTGTGAAGGATAATAGTCCAATATACCTCGAATATTGATGAGTTACCCACAACGTGTGGAAATCGATGAGTGTGGCACTAGCATCTATCGCAACTACATCAACTAGAGGGGTCATTACTTCTCTAACATGAGTATCCTTGATCTCCAAAACGTTTTCTATCATATCCTGCAAAACCATCACTTGAACTCTTGCTTCAAGATCCAGAGAAACTATAAAATTGAAAACACTAAAAGTAACTGCCAGACATAAAAAATGCTTGGATATGTTAGTCATTAAAGACATCAGCTCCTTATTGTAATTCCATAATCTGTATGCACTTGTATAGAGATCTTCATATACGGTTCAATGCCACCTAGCCTATTTGCACAACTCCTATCAAGGAGTTTCAAGGCCAGAGAATACCTCACCAAACCAATCACTAAGTAGATAACAATCATGGGTGTGGTCGTAATCAACTGACCAATGAAAACATTGAATACCCCGTTTAAGCTCAAGCATATAAACTTTTACAACTTATGGAGCAGATAAGAAGTCTCTAAGTTCCAAAACTGACAAACGACTAGCATTCATAAAGCAATCACAAATGAAATAAGCCTTCTTTAGTACCTGTTCTTCCTCCTCTATTGTTCCACTTGACTCCGCTCCACGGAGCATCAACTTCAACTCATCCTCTGTAACATATGGCTCACTACAATCACCAGTATAGAGATGTCAATTGTCTACAAAATCCTACCTAATATATGGAATCATTTTTCTGGGAACAGAACAACCAAGAACGTAGAATAAAACTCTTAAAAAAACAAACTGATTAAACAGTAATGAAGTTGAATTTAGAAATAAACACCAAGTCACAATCATAGCATATTGAAAAATCATTTGGCATAAATACGGCATCGAGTGCCAGTCATGTGAGTAGAGAGAATAAACACAGGATACATTGCATACAGTTTTGCGATAAGAATAAATGATAAAGTTACAGTCATATGTGTGACGCAAAAAGGGGCAACTTAAGTGAAAATTATCATAAGCATTTTATACTTGACCTTTTTATCTGAAACTAATAGACAAGGCAGTATTATAGGATACTATGACTTGATGACGTAAGGATTTCAATTTTATTTAAGGGTTTCATGACAGTTGATGATCTAAGAGCAATTTGTTTCAGATTAAAAATGAAAAATAAAAGAAAAAAGGAGTCCAATTCAAAGAATCAGAAAATAACAAATATTATGGGAAGTCTAACATAAAACGTTCAATTCATCATCCACACCTTCTTCCTTTCAGACCAAGAAGTTTAAGCATTCCCATAGAGAGATATGTAACAACTCTTCCAACGGGATACAACACTAATGAAAGCCATGCCACCGGCCTGACCTAGAGGCAACAGGAACCATCATCTGTCAATTAGCTTCTACTGATGGATAAAAAAAGAGACTCTTTGCAGCCTAGACAGCATGCAATCAATCAAATGCCTAGGAAAACTCACCACAACTCTAGCAACCTCTTCAGCATTATGAACGGCAATGCTCTTTGGAGTAATTTCGGTTAGTAGCAAAACTGCAACCTGTTAGTCATTGACGTGGCGAAAATAACAAAATTAATTTTGCCATGTAAATGCATAACTCTATCTAGGTAACAAATTATTTCTTCACAAGATTAACAAGATACTGAAGAACCCACCGTCATTAGTCCTGTGGCTGCACTGATACCAGCTTCTCCAAAGATGTTTGTCGCTGCCTCAGTTACTAATGCAGTAGCTCCGATGTTCACGACTCTATGAATAAGAATATAAGGAGAAAATACTCAGCCAAACTGTTCATAAATGAATAATTTGTGAAGATATGTAACTACACTTCTCGAGATCTTTGATAGAAGCAGTACGTTGTTCCAATTAATATAGTTGTCAAAAACCGTGTAACATCCTTGCGAAGCATTCTGAAAACACCATTTTCAGGCTCTTTCTCAGCTAACTCACGCACCTGTTACATAGAAGAAAAACAAACTCATTATCACGACATCCACGGGAAGAGAGGTGGCTACAACAAGAAATAAAGTGATGATATCAGAGGCTAAGCAAGAACTAAAATATAAGTTAATTAAAATTGCTTGATCCGTGTTAACTCTAACTCTTCCAAAACAAAGGTAGATAATGTCATTGTACATGGCCAACAAAAAATTGGACATCATTTGATACATGACGTATACATCTTAAAGAATAATGAAAACACCTTGATAGTGGATGCCTCACACGATTTTGCTACTAACATTAAAATATACATTAACCTACTTAATGAATATGTACAGTAACCAAGAGCTGAGACATGTTAGACTTAGTCATGTACAGGCTACTTGTTGGAAGTAAACTCTAACAAAAACTATTGATCATGACGGAAGCATTTGCTTATGCAAAGATTTCTATCCAATAAGGTACATTGGTGCAATAAATAAGCTGAGACCTTAGTTTGATGAAAGATTCCCCATGAATCATGATGCAGCATGAGGTATTACAACTTTACGAGTTCAAATGGTAACTTGCAATATAAATTCAGTCTTACTATTTATTTATTTTTTAATGAAGAGGAGGCTCTCTTACTTAATATTATGGATATCGTGCTTCTGTTATATCTTTCACCATATGAATCAAATTGAATCCTATGGATGATGATGCACAAAACAAGGCAATTACTGTAGTGGCAAGCACAATACCTTCCAAGGCCATAAAGTGGTGATTGACGTCTCTGCCATTGAGAAAAATGCAGAGAGACTCAGCAATGCTGCCAAAATCAAACCCTGCTCTTTAAGCACAGTAAGGACTTGCAACATTTTTGGCCAAGCATTTCTCAGTGTAACCAATCCTTGCTCCAAAATCTGATTCCCAGCATTGACTAAACCTTCCACTGCCAACGCCTTGTTACACCTCAAAACAAAAAACCCACAAACCAAAACTCCAAAAACTAAACCCCTTTTCAAGAACCCCCTAAATCCCACCGAATTCAAACCCAAAAACTGCTCTTCTCCCACTCCCAAACGCTCATCATCACCAACAACCAATCCACTCCCATCTGTCCGATCGACCAAACTGCTTTTCACGCGAAATCTCGACCTCAAACCATCTCCACACTCGCTGCAATCGATATAAAACCTACTGAATCTACCCGGACGCCGCAGATTATATAGCTGCAAGGAACAAGTAGCCGATAACCTTTTAGGGTTTTTGAGGACGAAGATTGGGGATTTGGTCCATCTGGGCGTCGAAACGAACATGGGGCTTCGTAGTAGCGTCGAATCGAATCGGACATCCATCTGGGCAATCGATATTCGTTTCAAAGTTCACGACTTTGGACTCGAGAGCATAAATGCATGCGAGTTGGTGGCACCAACCAGCAACATGAGCGCACAAAGGTTGCAGCTCTGACTCGTAGAGCATCAAATTTGACGAACAAAAATAGAATTAATAGAAAAATCTATCCTTTTGGGAACCAAACTGAGGCCCAGCTTCATTCAAACGAAAAGGACTCAACCATTTTTGTTATTTCATTTGATTGAAGAATAGTCGGTTGTATTAAAGGATTAAGTTTTTTTTTCGATGGGGAGTAAAAGTTGTACGGGAGTAGGACTTAGCAAAGACTTTATCCAGTACATTCCAACGAACTGAAGCACAAGACTATCCCATCAAACACTACATTCACTACAGTAATTAATAAAATTTCAACTCAGTCCCTGACGGCTGAGACTACAACTCAGACCCTAACGGCTGAGACTACAACTCAGTCCTTAACGCCTGAGACTACACAACTAACACCTAACTGTACACACCAAAAACAGCAGCACCGGCACCGCCAAACAGCACTGCCGCACGGAAAAAGTCCCACCGGAGCAAACCACCACCCAACTTGGGCCACCGCCCAACCATCCCCTGCTCAGAGATCTCCTTCCGCCAGCAACCAAAAAAACGCAGCACGTGCAACCCCCACCCCCGCAGCTCTCCTTCCGTCAGATCTGGCCATGACGAACTCAAAGAAGCACGGACATGAAGGAAAACACGGGCGGCCGCCGCCCTAGACCGCACCCACGAACCGCCGCTCAAAATCAACCCTCGCTCTCTCTGGAATCTTCAGGAACGGAAAACAAGAGAGAAGTAACAATTCACTTTGTTAGTAAAAGGTTTAAGTTTTTGATTGCTTAAATTTAACAAATTATGTGTGAGACATCGTAAGACTCTTTTGTTTTTGTTTTTTTACTGTGGGTTTACATCGAATAGTATAAGGAAAACATCATATTTTCGCGTCCACGAGAGGATAGGTTTGAACCCTCCACTTTGTAGATGCAAGGTAAGGACTCAACCACTAGGCTACACCCTTGTTGACTTTTTTTTTATAGTAGGTTTTTGCATTTCATATAGGAGATATTAAGGAATACATCGCATACAAGATATTTCTCGAGTACATATAAATTCCTATCTTATTTGAAGCACATCCACGTAAAGGGCACCACCCGAATTTGAACTTGAGTCACTCGATGAAGCGCGGGTCATCTCGGCACCTCCAACTTTAAACCCAAGAATCGACAAACACCTTCATTGAAGGACCTTAGTGCTGTTTAAGCACACCTCCGCGAGAGGATAGTACCTGCAAACGTCCACAAGGGACGAGAAAGAGAAATAAGTGGGGATAGGAAATTTCACAAAATTGTGGAAGGGAAAAGTGCCACGGAGGAATTGGAACCTGATTTCTTGTCTGGCTTTATTGTCATGGGAGCCTTTTCTATTACAATTGGCCAATTCATGGCCATGCATTTTGCGTCTGTAGCAGTACATCATGTTGCCTTCCACAACAATTTCTTACAAGAAAGCTTGACCTGATGGAAGGGTAAGACGAACTTTCTTGGGAATAGCTTTCGGCACGTCCACCTCAACACATGCACGAGTGTAACGCAATGTCGAACAAGCCTTTGTCCTAGCATCAACGTCCAAGAAGGAGGCAAAGGAACTCACAATACCACTAAATAATTGCGGTTGAAAAAATTAGGGGGCAAACCTGGGAGGCAAATACATTGCGTTGTTGTGGTTGATGACAAGCGTATTTTTAACGATTTATAGTTGTCAAGTTATATGTTTTAGGGGTGAAATTGTAGTCAAAAACAATTTATAAACCTTGGTAAGCCAAGGGTCGATCCAAGGAACAACGTGTGTGAATACTAGCTAACCAGCGACCTATTCAGCTATTCCAAACAATTAAAGGTTTTGAATGTGAAACAAATAGCAGAAAATAAAAAGGTTTTGACTTGATCAGAGAAAGAATAACAGGATCAAACTTCACCCTGCCAACCCACAAATCATGCAACAATATCACGTAAATTCACCATGCTATCGAATATGGAAATAAACCAAAATAACACTAGACAAGCCGCTCATCCACGGATCATTGTCTAGATTAATCTCAATTATTAAACGACGCCCATCCACGAATTATCAATGATTTCGATTAATAAGCCTAGGGGTTTTCAGACAATAAAGTCAACTTTCCTATTAATTCATGTACTACCAGTGTAGCTACCATGACCTAATATCAATTCCATGCAATCTGGTTAATACCTAGGACCCATTCATCTTTTAGAAATTAACCCAAATACGTTCTAGCATGCAAACATCTCATTCAATGTAAAACTTGCAAGAACGATAAAATTGAACACAATGAAATTGAATATTCGAATTGCATAAGTAATAAACGTTCAATTGATCACATGAAAAGTTAGGTACAAGGCACGGGATCCGTAGGATCTCGGAATAAAGAAGACTACTCACTATTCATGGTAAGTTAACCAAGAATAGTGTAGAAATAGAAATTAAGGATGAGGAAACCGTGTAGACGATGTAGCTCATTGAATCCTCAATCTCTCGCGATGTGGTACTCCGTCTTCTTCTCCAAAGCTCGGGAACTCTCGTCAATGTCGCACACCGATTTTCCAAGTTCAGTCGCCTCTTTATAGCTCACGAAAAAGGGCCAAAAGCCCAAAAACAAAACAAAATTAGGAAACTTCTTAAAGATTTCTGTTTTTAACGGCCAGACGGACCCTCCAATATATACAACCCAAAAAATAAACTTGTCATTGTGTCTTACATGTATCTTATGCATCTCCAAATGTGAGTCTTTGCAATTTTGGGCTGACTTGAGGCCTATTCTGAATATCTCGAAATTTGGTACAAACTACCAATTGGTTCCCCACCCAAGCCTAGAGAATCACATAATCTCATCTTATGCATCACATATTCACATTCTCCAAACTTGGTACAAACTTAGTGTAGTGACGTCTTTGGATCCCCTCTCTATCTATCTTCATATTTATCACTACTACAGAAGAGATATTATGTATCGGTTTGAAAAGCGACTTTATGCATCGGTTTTACCTTATGGATCGATTTAGCGAAAAAATGATGCATAAAGTACACATTATGCATCGTTTTTAATGAACAATGGATACACTTAATAAAAATTAATATTTATCAGTCGCAAGTTAGGGTTAAGTCAGACGAAAGTCCCAAGCTGCTCGTCCGTGCGATAGGCAGCAACAGCTTTGAGCAGCGTCGGCGCACTTGACTCTCCATCAACGTGCTATGAAGGTCATGAAGGTTTGGACGTCATGAAGGTCAAATACTAATTAGCATGCGTTAGCATTGATGAGTCGTATTTATACGAGTCGTCGAACTAACTAATCTCATTTACTTTTTAGTATGGTTTTTCATTTCAGGTGTTTCGGAAACTCTAGGAGGAAACGCGCATAAAATACGGCTATTCATGCCAAAAACACCACAGTGGCAGATCAGACCTTCAGAGGTTCGACGGAGTGCTGGGAACTGACCACTAATCAGAAAAATACGAACTACATGTCGTTGCGTAGCTGATTGAATTTTATACAACTCTCTAGTTCACACCAAGAGCATCCGAGGTCATTTGGATGGTTAAATCAAGAGTCGAAGTCAGAAATAGTGGGGACCGCGCCGAACGAAGACATTAGTGCAGTGCTAATGTCAACGCTGGGCACGGAAATAGCGATAATGTTAACGCTGGGAGCGTCCGTAACGTCTTCCTTAGGCGCGGTGATGACGTCAACAAGTTCGAAAATTGGCAATTTGGCCCAAAAATAGATATAGAAACCCAAAAACTTATAAATTAAGGTTTGGAGAAGGGTTTCTAGGATCCCATCATTCTATGAAGATCGAAAGATGGCTCTG
Organism: Rhodiola chrysanthemifolia; assembly: GCA_033675395.1. Taxonomy (NCBI): domain Eukaryota; kingdom Viridiplantae; phylum Streptophyta; class Magnoliopsida; order Saxifragales; family Crassulaceae; genus Rhodiola; species Rhodiola chrysanthemifolia. The sequence continues at coordinate 41,498,900 of CM066204.1, forward strand.
GAGGAGAACGCGAAGCTTTCGACGAAGAGAATAATTTTCTTTTACTTTCATTCCAAAAGTACTTGTGTTTTTGTTATGGCTATGAGTAGCTAAATTCTTATTTCAGTTTAGGGTTTCGTTTATTGTGACAACGTTTTGAGACTCTTTTCTTAATGCAATTTTATGTTTTACTAGTTCTTGCTTTCATCACATGAATTAATTTGTGAGGTTAAGTGGAAGCTTTGTCGCAAAGCTTAATCAAACAATTGATTCTTACCGTTAACATCTACTGGATACTTTGTCGTAAAGGTAGATAGTAACACCTAGACTAGATAATACCTTTGTCGGATTATTGAGTTTAGGAAAGAACTAGAAGTCTAACACCTTTGTCGGGTTAGATTGTGGTGTATCACCTTTGTCGGAATAACCACACTTAAAAACATAAGATTTGATATTTAGCAGTCAATGCAATGATAAACGTGTCACAATAGAAACCTTAAGCTGAATATTCTCTCTGATTAAATCCTTTCTTGCTAATCGCCTCTTTTGCACTCACAACTGCTTAAAACCCCCCTCTTTCTTTAATTGTTTACAGTTACAGCTTCAACAACCAGCTTTATTGGGTTCGGCCCTGCTTGCCGCTACACTAGCTTTCAGCAGTAGAAATATAAATATTAAATTTGATGCGTCTGACGATGCACTTCAAATTTTAGCACCGTTGCCGGGGAGTTGCGCTTCGGTGAAGTTGTTTCTTTTCGTTATTTAGTTTTGTTTTTTTCAGTTTTTTTGTGTGTGCTCTGCTACTTGCTTCGCAATGTCTCATGCAAGTAGTGAGATTGGTGACAACAACAATGAGAACGACAAAGTTGGTGATGATCAGATGAAGACATATCAACCTACGATGAAGGAGTTGTGTGCCCCCCTAATTTTCAGAATATACTTAGGTGCATCTACGAGGGGCCAGACATGCAGGAAATCGAGATCAAGACTGCGGTTGTGCCTATCTACCGAAGTTTGTGGGTCGGCAAGGAGAATCAGCCACCAGACATTTTTAGGATTTACATGGCATCTGCCAGAGTCTCCGACCTTATGGAGTCAGAGTCGAGAACTTCAAACTCAAGGCTTTCCACTTTCTTTGACTGATATGGCTAGATCTTGGTTTCTGTCTCTTCCTTCAAGTAGCATCAGGACATGGGACCAGATGCAGAAAAAGTTTCTTCCGAAGTACTACCCAGTAGCTAAGGCAGGACAGGTTCATAGATAGCTACAAGATATCAGGCAGAGGCCTAACGAGTCTATGTATGACTATCTGGAGAAGTTTAATGCTTTAGAGCTGAGCTGCTGCAACCTAGAAGTGCATGAGAAGCTGATAATCGAGTGCTTGCTAGATGGGTTGAGACCGCTCGATAGGATGTTGCTTAATACCTCAGCTGGAGCCACGATCATGAATTTACCCCCAGCTGGAGTAAGAAATTTGATCGCTGAAGTGACCGAGAATGCTAGGTTCAGGGAAGAAGCCAGTCGGCACAAGGAATTCAGCAGGACCAGAAGCGTTGAAAAGGTTGAGACCTCATCAAATCCGATGACTGAGGAGCTAAAACAGATGAGGGAGATGATGCAGAAGCTCATGATGAATCAGGTGGTCCAGGTTAAGCCTTGTGAATTTTGCGGTGCGACTAATCATAAGACAGGTGCTTGCCCTACTTTACAGGAGGATGCACATGCCAATATCAATACAGCGGGTGGATTCCAAAATTACAATAACCATGCACCCCAAAAACCTCAGCAACAGCAGCAGTACTATCGCCCACCATACCGTCAGCAGCAGGGTGGCTACAACAATCATAATCCGTATCATCATCGAGGGCAGAACTATAGCCAAGGAGGCCCTAGCAATCAAAATTCCAGCAAGTCTCTGCAAGACGTGGTGAAGGAGCTGGCAACTAGCACCCACCAGTTGGCCACTACGATACAGCAGAACCAGGCCAAGATTAATGGAGCCATTACCGAGCTGGCAAAACAAACGTCTCAGATAGCCAGCACAGTTTTTGAGCTGAAGAGTGATTCGAAAAATCTACCATCGCAGACCATCCCTAACCCGAAAAGAAACATCAATACAATGGCAGTGGTAGATGAACCGGGGGAGAAAATAGTAAAAAGGAGCCCGAGTCAGTACCGATCGCGCCCAAGGAAGACATTAGCTCGACGCTAATGTCTAGAGTGGACGCGCCCATAATGTCAACGCCGGGCGCGGCGGTAATGTTTGATGCGGGCGCGACCCGCACTGATGCATATTCCAAAACTAACCCTCTGTTTCCATCTTTTGTGCAGGTAAGAGCTCCCGAAGACTATGTGATCAATAAGGATGAACTAGGAGATGAGTTGGAGGCAAAGCATGTGCCAGAAGAGCCAACAATGGAGCACCTACTTGCTACGAGTCAAGGACTCAGGTGCTTTCACTGTCACCTGTGGTGTTGGTGAGACACTCATTCATCATTGTTTAATTGACTTGGGTGCTGCTATTAATGTTATGCCATATTCTTTGTATTGTTCTCTGAAACTGGACCCATTGAAACCTCCTAAGATTTTGGTAGAGTTAGGGGATAAATCTTGTGTTCGTTCAGTTAGTTTGCTTGAAGACCTAACCCTCCGTGTTGGAAATCTCGTTGTTCCTGCAGACTTTTATGTTTTACAGATGGGAGATGCTAGAGATGATGATCCTCCAGCACTTATTTAGGGACGTCCATTCGTCTTTGCCACAAAGACCAAGATTGACATGGAAACAGGCTTGTTGTCACTTGCGTTTGCTAGCAAGACATCAAATTTTTACATTTATGAGGATGATGACTGTCCATGCATAAAGAAACTACCAGACATCGTGAACACATCATATCTTGGTGCCCTAATTCCAAACCCACCAGATGAGACTAGTTGTGCAGCTAGAGAAGTGTCCATGAGCAAAGTGTCCTCATAAACTCAGGAGGGTGTGAAGGCTGAGTCGCCTGATCGATGGATAAAACACACTAGGACACCATTCTATGAGGGCTATGAGCAGAATGAAGGAATTGCTGATGTGAAATTTTGCCTAACACGTCCATGGGATCCCAACCTGTGATCCCTAATGAGGCATCGTTGAGCCAATGACGTAAAACAAAGGCGCTCGCTGGGAGGCATCCCGACAAATTTTATTTTCCTTCGTTTTCGTGTCTTGTGTTTATTTGAGTCTTGTTCAGTCTTGTGTCGTCTAACCGAGTCTATTTTTTACTTCGTTTTTGTGGGAAAGATATGTTTTTATGCAGAAAACAGGTCTACCCAGTGTGGATCGCGCCGAGCCTTGCATTAGCTCGCGCCCAACCTTGACTTTAACATCGCGCTCCATGAGGACATTAAGGCGTTGACCGCGCCCTAATGTCTACACTGGGCACGGTTGACCATTGACCAGTATTGACTAACTCATTTAACTAAAAAATTTACCATCACGTGATGAGTCGAGGGGAGTGTCTGTTCACTTTTATTTCTATCTTTTTCCCTATACATGTGTGTCTTGCATTGTTTGTGTCTTTGAACTTAAGTCGTGCCGTGAGGAAACGACTTGGTTCAAAAGTGTGGGGTGTGAGAGTCTGTCTGCCTGTTGTGTCAGCATGTTTCTTTTTCTTATTTGTACTGTGTCAGCACGTTTCTTGTTTAAAAAAATTTGAATGAAAAGTATGAAATTTCTGTTCTGTTCCTTGAATATGCAGTATTGGATATTGTTGATGTGAAATGGATGATGCTGATTATATTGTATTTCTCTCGTGAATCTGAATTGTGCTTTTACAGGGATAAACAGGGATGTGGAGTTGATAGAAACGTCCTAGAGAGACTTAACGAAGCATTCAAAGGACCGGATTTCAAACTATGTGGTTATATGGATTTTGTGGAGGCTAGCACTTCGAGATTTTATGGTTCAGAGTTTGCTCCGCCACTGCAGCGTTTATGTAAGTAGGCAGGACGGGAAAACAGACCGTCCTATCTCTAGTCTGAAGTAATCGGGAAAAGGTGGAGGGCCCCCATCTTGACTCGCGTCAAAAAGGGCGAGGATGAGAAAGAGCGGGGAGGTATTTCCATATGCTTGCAGGCGATGATTGGATCTCCTTCAGAAGAAAAAGGAAAAAAGGACAAGCAATTCACAGTAAATGAGCAAAGCTCCAAAAATCAGCCAAGTTGTGAAGTTTATTTAAAGAAAGTGAAGTACATCATTCATACATCAAGAGCCAAAGGCCAAAGAAAGTTCACTACATCAAAAGCTGTCCAACACAAAGAAAGAAAAGCTCAAAAAAACCTGAAGCTCATGGGTCTAAAGAGGACTATCTCCCATTCAACACAATGAATCACGTGCCAGAAAAAGCAATGAAGTATAACCATATAGCTAGAGTCCGGGATAGCGAATGCAGATCATGGGTCTAAAGAGGACTATCTCCCATTCATCCGAATTGATCTGAATTTCAGCTCAAAGGTAACATGTATCAAGTGAATTCGGTGTTGAGCATGATGATTTGAGTAACGATTAAGTTATGCATATAGAAGTTGAATCTAGACTAGCAGCTCATATTCATGTGCATCTATTCAGGACGTCGAAGAAATTGTTGTGTCATAATTGTTTTTCTTCTATGACTTGTTCTTGTTCGGGATGAACAAGTTTAAGTGCGGGGTGGTTTGATGAGTCGTATTTATACAACTCGCCGAACTAACTAATCTCATTTATTTCAACGCTTTTATATGCGAACATTTACTTTTTAGTATGGCTTTGCATTTCAGGTGTTTCGGAAGCTCCAGGAGTAAACGCGCATAAAAGACGGCATTTCATGCCAATAACACCACAGTGGCATATCAGACCTTCGGAGGTTTGACGGAGTGCTGGGAATTGACAAATGATCAGAAAAATACGAGCTACATGTCGTTGCGTAGCTGACTTAATTCTCTACAACACTTTAGTTCACAGCGAGGTCATTTGGATGGTCAAATCAAGAGTCAAAGTCGGAAACAATGGGGACCGCGCCCAAAGAAGACATTAGCGCAATGCTAACGTCAACGCTGGGCACGAAAACAGCGATAACGTCAACACTGGGAGCGCCCGTAACGTCTTCCTTGGGCGCAGCGATGACTTCAGCAACGCGTTTTGATGATGTCAGCAAGTCCGAAAATTGGCAATTTGGCCAAAAACAAATATAGAAACCCAAAAACTTATTAATTAAGGTATGGAGATTGGTTTCTAGGATCCCATCATTCTACGAAGATCAGAAGACGACTCTGGAGGAGAATGCCAAGCTTTCGACGTAGAGAAGAATTTTCTTTTACTTTCATTCCAAAAATACTTGTGTTTTTGTTATGGCTATGAGTAGCTAAATTCTTATTTCAGTTTAGGGTTTCATTTATTGTGACAACGTTTTGAGACTCTTTTCTTAATGCAATTTTATGTTTTACTAGTTTTTGCTTTTATCCTATAAATTGAATTGTTGGATTAAGTGGAAACTTTGTCGTAAAGCTTATTAGACACCCAATTCTTATCGTTAATATCTACTGGAAACTTTGTCGTAAAGGTAGATCGTAACACCTAAGCTTAGTAATACATTTGTCGGATTATTGTGTTTAGGAAAGAACTAGAAGTCTAACACCTTTGTCGTGTTAGATTATGGTGTATCAGTCGGAATAACCACACTTAGAAACATAAGATTTGATATTTAGCAGTCAATGCAAGTATAAATGTGTCACAATAAGTTGAATATTCTCTCTGATTGAATCATTCCTTGCTATTCGCTTCTTTTGCACTCATAACTGCTTAAAACCCTCTCTTTCTTTAATTGTTTACACTTACAGCTTCAACAACCAGCTCCCTTGGGTTCGACTCGGTTTGCCACTAAACTGGCTTTTAGCAGGAGAAATATAAATATTAAATTTGACGCATCAGACGACGTCAGTCAAGCATCACACTGAAATAGTTATTCACGTTTGGACGATAGACTACTATTAATTACAACAAGCTCACAAAAAATAGTATAAATTATACTAATTTATCGTAAAGAAGTGAATAGTAATGATATGCCACGTAATAATATTTTACGGGGGTGCGCTCGAATGAGGACACGTGAATAGTGCGAGGACGTAGGGACAAATCTGAGCCTTTAGATCGTATTGATCTAATGGTTGAGATTTAAAGGTAGTGAGATTTTACTGTTTGCTTTTTACTGTTGGTAGTGGGATTTTACTGTTTGCTTTTTAATGTTGATGGATTTTGGTTGTGGGACACGTGGCGCACCCACAAAATACGGGGATTTAGATGTGTGGTGGAGATTTGTCCGCACGTCCTCGCCATTTTAGGGTGTCCTCAACGGAGCGCTCCTCATATTATACGTACCGTAAAGAGGTAGGCCATACGTATCTTCCAAGGTGTAAGAGCATCTCCAATGCAAGCCCACTTGTGCTTGGGACACGTGAAATGTGACTTGGTCAGGCCCACTTTGCATTGGAGGAAAGGTTTTAAAAGTGGTCAGGCCCACTTTGGTGGATTTTTTTCCTCCAATGCAAGCCCACTTGCTGCCTAGGGACACGTGAAATGGAAGTGGCCAGCAGATGTTGCATTGGAGGAAAAAAAAAGTGGACTTGGCCATTTTTTTTACATTGGAGGTTCACCCAAAAATACTACTTTATTTGATTATTACATTTTTAACATTATTTAACTAAACTAAATTTAATTATATAATACCATTTAATTACAAATTTAATAAAATAAGAATAAAATGGGTCCTACAAAATCTAGCCGTTGTAAACTAGCCGTTGTAATCTAGCCGTTGTAATCTAGCCGTTGTAAACTAGCCGTTGTAATCTAGCCGTTGTAATATGTTGTTGAAGCCTTCTATTTAAGTGTTGGGTTTCATTACTCCCAATCTCACCTCTCACTATATTCGTTGCCTTTTATACAAAATACCCAGTATGTCTAACTCATCAGATTCTGATGACTTTCCTGATGTCACTGAAGAATTTATTCAAGAGTTTTTTTTCGATGATTCGTTGGAGCAGCGTCAATACGAACTCCATAACCAAATTTATGGAGGATCATCATCCACGCCAAAGAGAGTGATAGATCGAGATCGTAAAGCTGGTCACGAACGTCTGGAAAATGATTATTTTTCACCCAATCCAGTGTATCCTGCTGAGACATTTCGACGTAGGTATCGAATGGGAAAACATGTATTTCTTCGTATTGTCGATGCCCTATCGCATTATGATCCGTATTTTCAGCAAAGGGTTGATGCATTGGGAAGAAAATGTCTTTCACCTTTACAAAAATGCACTGCAGCCATGCGTATGCTTGCGTACGGAGTATCTGCCGATGCTGTTGATGATTATGTTCGTATTGGCGAGTCCACTGCGATTGAATGCTTGAAAAAGTTTGTCACCGATGTGATTGTCATATTTGAGGGTGAATACCTACGAAAGCCAAACTCAAATGATGTACAACGTCTACTCGAGATGGGAGAGGCTCGTGGTTTTCCTGGTATGATGGGCAGTATTGATTGCATGCATTGGCAATGGAAAAATTGTCCGAAAGCATGGAAAGGGATGTTCATGAGCGGTCACAAAGGAGTTCCAACTCTTTTACTTGAAGCGGTTGCGTCGTCTGACTTATGGATATGGCATGCATTTTTTGGAGTTGCCGGTTCTAACAATGATATCAATGTGTTAGATCGCTCACCAATTTTTGATGATATTCTAGAAGGCCGCGCTCCAGAGGTAAATTACAGTATCAATGGGAACAACTATGATATGGGGTATTACTTGGCGGATGGAATATATCCTGAATGGGCAATATTTGTGAAGACAATCCCACGTCCACAAGGGGAGAAGAGAAAATTATTTGCTAAATATCAAATTTAGGTGAGGAACCGTTTGCTCCCTACGAAAACTACATTCAAAGCAATATCTGAATTCGTGATAAGCCAAAACATCGTCAACTACAAGCGGACTTGGTAGAGCATATTTCGCAGTTTCACATTAACCTTTAATGTCACATGTTTAAGTGTGTTTTTTTATAATGCTTTATTATGTTATTCGTGTCGTGTGTTTTACGGAATTATGTATTGTATTTCGATTATAAATTAAGTATAATATTTTTATCTGTTTACATTATGTTTATTTATTTAATTTAAGTATGTTTGTATTATAATAAGATTTATATTTATGTATTATCATTATAAGTAAGTATTGTTAAAAAAATGTACAAATTTAATAAAATAAGAATAAATGGGTATTTATTTTAAAGTAAGTATTATCATTATATTTTTGTTAAAAATATATCAAAGTGTATCTCGTTTTATAGCGCTCAAAAAGTTATGAATATTAGTATTTATTTTGATTTTTTTTACTTTGTAATTTAGAAGATATATTCGTTGCAAGATACACTTTGATTTAATGGGACCCAGTTGTAAGTGGAAATGAGCTTGTGCATTGGAGGAGAATGATCACATTTTCATGTAAGCCCACTTGATACTTATGTGACATGAAAATGGACCCACATGTAAGTGGACTTGGACTCTTGCATTGGAGATGCTCTAACTAACCCTAGATGTGTGAATGTGACGTGACGTTGCTTCAAAGATATACGTATTTCAAATTCAGTGCAGGCATATCTTTGATATTAATTATCTCAATCATCGATATCAAAATATATCAAAGTCAAAGAATTAAAAAAAATCTCAACCCCAGAACCGTGAGTTTACAACCACATCTGCCTGTAAACTACGTCCCCCCTGCTTATGAATAATGACAAAAAATAATCTTTTTTTTATTTATAGTTTTGTCTCGTTTTAAATTTTGGGTTTTAAAAATATGAGCTGCATGCTACTTTCAAGTTGTCATGTTTTTATGAAATCGTTATATGCGCCATATCGAGAATATTTTGATTAAAGAACGTATTTCTAAATAGGGCAAATTTTAAAATTCCAAACTGAAAAGCAGCATTTTTTTTATTTAGAAACTCAAAAAACAAGACAAAATTAAAAACACAAACAACAAGTGGCTTTTGAGCTAGCAATAATGCTGAAACACTAGAAAACAGATTCAGTTAACTGATGATGGGGCGGCACACTGCTGCAAGGATCATAAAATGGAGCAGGAACTAAGACAAGATCCGTGAGTCTCCCAACTGTAAACCCTGGACCCTCAGCCATATCGAGTTCCTCACTAGGCTTCCCATCCGGTAGCGACCAATCGAAATAACACAACAGCTGCGACAAAGGCAGTTCAAGATTGAACATAGCGAATGTTATCCCAGGACATATCCTCCTTCCAGCCCCAAACGGAATGAACCCGAAATCCATTCCTTTGAAGTCTATCTTTGCGTCGAGAAATCTTTACGGATCGAACCTTTCTGCATCGGTCCAGTAGTTGGAATCTCTTCCTATAGCGTAAGCGTGCACTAGGACTTTCATCTTTGCCGGTATATAGTACCCATTGATTTCACAGCTTTCGCTGTTTTGTTTCGGAACTAGGAGAGCTACTGGTGGATGAAGCCTTAGGGTTTCTTTGATCACAGCTCTCAAGTAGTGCAACTCTTCTAGAGTTGTCTCGTCCATCCGGCCCCTTTCCTTGAATACTTTTCTTACCTCTTCTTGAGCTCGCTTTATTATACTTGGCTGTTTCAGCATTTCCGACATGGCCCATCCGACAGTGGTGGAGGATGTCTCGCTTCCTGCTGTAAATATATCCTGACCCAAAGAAGAGAATTATTATGCATGACTCAGAAATCAAATCACAGCCTTTTAAAGCGTCACAATGAAACTATAATTCTATATGCAAAAGGGTTGTGATCTAGCAGTAACAGTTTGTCAAATGATCTGGAAGTTGATGATTCGAACTCCGCGCTTATCAAATTTTAAATTTTTTTTAAAGAAACTATAATTTTGTATGACCTAGCAAAATTTAACATTTTTTTAAACATGCATGATGAAAAATGGATCTTACTAGTAGGACAGCTTTGATATGTGCGTCGGTTAGCGGAACATCAAGGTCACCGGCCTTCCGAATCCTGAGAAGAACATCAACATGATCTTCATGTGATGTATCAGTATTAGGGTTTTCAACGTGATCGTAGATGATCCCTTGAAGTATTTCATCAGACCGCTTGTGAAGCTTCTCAAGCGCAGGCCGGTAGCCACTCAGCCTTGACAAAATAGGCAAAGATGGATACATATCACCAAGGTCAAATCCTCCAGATATCCTGAAATTCTCCGTCATAAGATCGACAAACTCATCGTGACGATTGACAATCTTTCCGAATGCAGCTCGGGCAGTCACGCTGTACGTCAAGTCAAAGATCTTCTTGGTGAAGTCAATTGATAGGCTTGCCAGCTTGTGCACGCATCCATTTCACCAGATTTTGAATTTCATCTTCTCTTATGGACCGAAAGGACTGGACACGCTTCGGACTCAGGAGCTCCTGAACGCAAATTCTTCGAAGCTGGCGCCAGTAATCTCCGTAAGGTGCAAAGACAATATTCTTAGAGTCATATGACATGAATGATGAAGAGATGAAATAAGGCCGGTCTGCGAAAACGGCGTCGTGTGTCTTCAGTGTCTCGTTGGCCATTTCCGGTGAAGAGATTATTAGGGTTGGAACTTCACCGAGTTGCAAGTACATGAGAGGTCCATACTTCTTGGCCAACTCTCTCAGCATCTGGTGCGGTAGCAGCGGACCGCCGGAAAGTTGGTGCATGTTGCCGATGATGGGCAGCCTCTTCGGCCCCGGCGGAAGTGGCAATGTTGAGCTTCTCGCTTTCTTTTTGTTGCTTCTTAGTGTTAGAGATATGAAAAAGATGTGCAGCAAGGTGGAGAGCAGCAAAAATGGAAGATATTGAAGATCCATGAGAGTTGACTTGTTTCTGATTATTGCCCAGTGTCTTTGTGAGAGGTGCATTGTCCGAAGCTTAGGGTTACACCATTTATAGAGTTTCAACAACGTGTTTCATGCATAAACCATAATGTGATTTTTTTTTCTTCTCTTTGTACGCTGATTGCTGAATTATTGTGTCTGGTTAAGTGTACGAGTATTCATGTGAGTAGTGACTTAATATTGGCACATGACGAATACAGTATGCAAACGCTGTGAGAAAGGACCACAAATTCAGATTACCCGGCTGGCATAATTTCCATGGCTCATTTCCAATTTCCAGCGAGTTCAAAAAAAAAGGTCAAAAATGTTGGATGATTATTCACGGCAGCCGACCCAGAAATTAAGTTAGTGGTGACAAATGAAAAACGTGTCCTTAAAAAAATTAACATACATGTCATCTTGTAAATAAATATCATGCTCTGAATTTTAGTGTTTTTCTTTTAAATAATGAATTAATAGTATTTTTTTTATAATGTGTAAATTTTTTTCTTCATTAAACGCACATCAAACCCAAAATGACGGATTGAACACCGGATGTAAAGCTCCAAAATGCACCAAATCTCATGAATTAAAAAAGAAAAAGAAAATAACCTTAATAAAAGAGAGGGGAAAAGAATTTAATTTTATTGATGATAACTTACTAAATTTAAAATTAAATTTAAAATTAATTTTATTCATGAGTATTAAATACATACAATTTTTATGTTATTATTTGAGTATTAAGTTCTTAATACATACAAGTATTAATATGGAATTAATTTTATTATAGGGGAAAAGAATCAGGTATAAAGTTGATTTTTTGGTATAAAATACAAACTAATCATTGCCCTTGATATTGTGATTTGAATGGATGAGAGCAGTGTTGTGAAAACCGGATCGGACCGGTCGGTTCGACCGGTTGGACCGGAAACCGGTCCGGTTATGTAATCGGATCGGATATGCAATGAACCGGTCAAATTTGGTCAAACCCGGTCAAGAACCGGTCAAACCCGGTCAAAACCGGTCGGTTGAACCGGTTGACCCGGTGGGTTGACCCGGTTGACACAATTTTTTATTAAAACATAATTTGATCGGTTCAATCGGTTCGATTTGGTTTGAAAAAATATATATTTAATTTGACTTGGACAAGACTCGAAGCTAGTCTTCCTCTATAATTATCCCCTCTCCTTCCACCAAGCTAAACATGATTCTTGTTTTATTATTTGTTTCAATAATGTATATTCATTTATCAAATCTATAAAATTTATTACTTACTATCAATTTAGCTATAAATTCAATTAGTCTTAGAAATCCCTTATTGTTGTGACTTACAAATTAAGACTAAAATTGTTATTGTTGTATTATTGATTTGTACTTTAGTAAATTCTAAATTTGTTATGGTATGTTATTGTAATTAGATCATAAACATGTAATATTTATTCAAGTCATAAATATGTTAAATTATAATATCATATATAAGTATATTATTTTATTATTTTTAATTCGTGCGGGTCAAATCGGTTCGACCCGGTTGAACCACTGACCCATCGACCCAGTGACTTGACCGGTTCGATGACCGGTCCGGTTTTAATAACACTGGATGAGAGTAAATCCTGATTTTTGATGCATTTTCTTGGTGACGAATTATAAAATGAAACTGAAGAACACGAAAAGTGACGAATTATAGGTTGATTTTGACGAACTTTGTATTTTGTACCAAAAATCAACTTTGTACCTGATCTAACCCTTGTTATATGTATATAAATTTTATTAATTTATTCGTAATTTATTAAGTAAATTTTTTTTTCAAAAAAAAGGATGTGTATATGCCGAAAAATAAAGAACAATAAAAGAAGAAAAAGGTGTGATGTGTCTGGATAAGCGTACGAGTATGAATGTATGACTTATTAATGCCACGTGATGAATACAGTCAATTAATAATGCTGTGAAAATACCGATGGACCACAAGTTCAGATTTGCTTCCAATCGGGGATTATCTCCTCATTAACAGTATTTCCTCATGAATAGTGATAGACAAATGATACTTTCTAACTGGCCGAAGATAATTGATTAAAATCATATAATTTTTAACTACTAAAAATCTGATAAATTATAGAATATAAAATGAAATTTTTTATAAAATATATCAATATTTTTAATTTTTCGGACTCTATTTATAGAGACCCATATTGCATAAATATAATATCATATAATATGTTGGTAAATTAAACCACAAGTAAAAAAGATTGAAAAAAGATACTACAAATTTCGGGTGAAACTTGCGATAACTCTGCGAAAAATATGGGTTATCGCAAGTTTCACTCGAAATTTGTAGTATCTTTTTTCAATCTTTTTTACTTGTGGTTTAATTTACCAACATATTATATGATATTATATTTATGCAATATGGGTCTCTATAAATAGAGTCCGAAAAATTAAAAATATTGATATATTTTATAAAAATTTTCTTTTTATATTCTAAGATTTATCAGATTTTTAGTTAAAAGTTATATGATTTTAATCAATTATCTTCAGCCAATTAGAAAGTATCATTTGTCCATCACTATTCATGAGGAAATACTGTTGCTGAGGAGAGAATCCCGTTTCGTTCCATGCATGGCTCATTTCAGTTTCCAGCGAGTTAATTAACAACACATGGACCTAATTTAAAACGAGATCGAAGAACAATTTAATTTAACTCAAACTCTCAAGAGACAAGACAGAAAAACAGACACATATAAAGACTTTGGGAACCCAGATAGACAAGTCTACTAAAGTCTCCTATAGGATATATAGAGAGAGAGAGACACACAAGTGTATATACTTTTGCGGAAAATATACAAATATGAAAGTATGTATGTATATAAAACGTACCAAAAAGTTGAATCTGAACCATTCATCACCAAAAAGGTTGGGGTCAGTTGCTCTTTTAGATAAGATAAGATAGGGAATCACGTAAAAAATCTTGCATGCATACTGGCTACTATTGTGTCAACCGCACTAAGGCTCAGCAATGGGCCGGGTCGGGTCAGCCCGACCCAAATGATATGAAATCCGAGTCTCATTTTGGAGGACCCTAACCCGAATGAAATAATTATTAGGGTCGGGTTCGGGTCACCAAAAATTTATATCACCCTAACCCGAATTCAGCCCTACAATAATTCGGGTTTAGCGGGCCCGGGTCGGGTAGGACCCGTAAAAAGCCCATAGCAACTTCTTACATCGATTGGGCAGGGAAAAGCAACAAAAAGTTGATTTTACTCTCTACAGTCTACACATTCACCTGTAGGCCACGTATACAAATTCTAAGGAATTATATATCATAAACCTGACAAGTTGATGGATTAAGAAATTCCAAAAGAATGCTGTGTTATAAAACAAGTTCCATTCCGATATTACTAAAGGCCACCGATGTGGGACAAATGAAAAAGCATGCTTTCCAAGTGCAAGCGTTCTCTCACATCTCAAACATATTTTAATACTTGCAGGCTGCAGCAACCGACAAACTCCCATGTTCTTGTTCACTTGTGTAAATCAAAATATTATCTTGTCAAACTCCCACATCGCTTGAACTATAAAAATTAGGATTCACAAAGAGACATAAATACATGTGTTTCTCTACCAATTTCAAAAAACTAACATCCAGTTTATGGTATGTACAGCCTAATTATGGATAATACCTATTAGTAATGGGTTAGATTATTCGGGTCAAAATAAGCCCAGGGCTGTAAAATTGGGACCCTAGCCCGAATATTAAGTTTTAGGGCCGGGTGCTATGTGACCCTATGATCGGGTAAGGGCCGGGTTTGATCCTAGTGGGCTTCGGGTCGCCTTAGGGCTTTTCTGGCCTTAGGGCCATTTGCTGAGGCCTAAACCGCACAGTCTTTAAGTTTTTACTTTTTATCTTGTTCATAATATTGTCGGCACAAAAAGAACAGTCTATCATTCATATGAGTGATGTGATAATAAAAATCTTCATTAAGTATTCCCACTTCACCTCGCACATGGAATTTCCAATTATTAACCCTCCGTTTGGATAATTGAAAATACTGTGGAAGAAAATGAATGAAAAAATTTTATTTTTTATTCATGCAAAATAACGAGGGCAACATTATTATTGAATTCTTTTGTTCCTTCATTCAAAAAATTTCATGATAAACCAAACATAAAACTATATTTTGTTCTCAATTTACTTTTCGTCAAAAAATAATGCATGCCTAAAGTATTTGATGTTTTCAATTGTCTTTAACTCGTAAGAAAACAATAATGCAATCATCTGCGGAAAAAGATGATTTAATATAAGACGCTCCCTGCCTCACCTCAGTTTTTGTGAGTGTATTCTGGCTTTGTATCCTCATAAACGAATAATCCAACCATTCCATGCATATAACACATAAATATGACGAGAGAGGGACCTCACTGTTAATTTTAACGCAATAAGATAATTTTGTCACACCACCTCATGATCTTCCTCCGCGCCCAACCTTCTGCAAACCCTAACTGTATCTGCATCCTCTCAAAAAAAATAATCAAGACCATGTTACTCACATCTAACTTAAGTGAACATTACCCCTACCCACCATTTCTTTTCATTTTGATGTGGTGAAGCAATTCATGTGCTAGGAGAACATTATCGATAATCAAGCGATTAAGAATAAAAGCACGCAACGTACTTGTGAACAAACTGAGCAACGGAAAAATATGAGATCGGAGAAGGAAGAAGAGGGTTTGAAGAATATCAAAATCTGCACATTTTATTGAATGAAATAAAAGTGTGTACAATATTCCTAATTAAATACAGTTAGGCGATTTATAGTTTACTCCATAAGGTGGTATCAGAGCTATGTAAGATTATCTAATGCCTATTTACAAAAGAGTCCCTGAAGTAATGTATAATCTCAATACCCCTCAATAGGGGTCTCCAATAGGCCGGGCCAGCCTAGCCCAAAAAAATAGGTTTGGGCTAGGCTTGGTTAAGCCGTAGCCTACACTTCAACTTAAAGTGGGCTAGGCCGGGCCAAGCCCATACATATTTTTGGAGCCTTAAGCAGCCCATGGGCCTTATTTTTGGTAGGCCTGTGGGCTAGGCCGGGCTGGGCCTTATATATCACTAGGTCGGGCTATGTAATCTTGTTATGACAATTATAAATATAATAATCCATGCTTGATAAGAAACTAAGTTTATCAAAAAGTTCGGCACTCAACACAACCTTAGAATCCACAATTCTTCTGTATCTGGGACATTAATATCATTAGCATCACTGTCAACAATGCAAACATCAAGAAAAATCAGTTCATAGAAACAAAATGTGACATCTCTTTTGTTTTTTGGTAGGTTTCAAGAGGCTTTTTGGTAGGCTTCATTTGGCTTTCCGATATGGGCCATGATAGGCCAGACCGAGCAAAAAATGTTGCACCCTTACCCGGCCCGTCAAGCTTAAGGCTGAACTTTAATAGGACATGGGCTAGGCTAGACTTAAGGCCTGCGCGCCACGAGGCCCCCATTAGGCTTTCTAGCCCATGAGGCCGTTTGGAGACCCCTACCCCTCAAGCTAGGCTGTGAAGGAAATTACTCACACCCAGCTTGGATGAGAGATGAAGGAGATTCGTGATTTAGTGCTTTTGTAAATTGGTCAGCCGGTTGCTCGGAGGTGTGTATCGCTGTCGGAGTGATAGTGCCAGAATTGACGAATTGTCGAATGAAGTGACATCAATTTTGACATGTTTCGTACGTTCGTGAAAGACGAGGTTGCGAGCAAGATGAATAACTGATTGATTGTCACAGAATACTGAAACTAGAGTGGCGACTGGGACGTTCATGTGCATGTGATTTCATCGTTGGCATCCCCATTTACGATCACAATAATTGTCTAGGTGGAAAAATAGATCCCTAGTAATCTTTGAATTGATTTTTAACCTTTCTCTCGATCAAACCTTTAATTTGGATAGTAAAATCTTGCTATCACCCTCTCAAGAGGAACAATGCCCCCCCCAAACCTTAGACAATCTAGTTTAATCGTTAGCACTATTAGTTTAATCACCTGTCCTTTGGGTACGACCTCGGATTTCCCGAGTCAATATAAATGTTTTGATTAATTGTGACTAGCAATTAGTATTTGAATTCTATTCGAATATTTTCGCTAAATTACAACCGATCAGTGGCCACAAACCGCACCATTGCTCTCTCGACTTCTCCTAGCATTGCTCCTTCAACTCGAATTCTTATAGCGAGTGCTAGCCTTGTCACGAGGGAACTTCCTCCTATCACATGACTGGGTCGTATCCTTGGGTTGGTGTAGCTCTTGAATTTCTTGGAGAGAATGCTAAACCAGTCCACCACGTTCCCCTCGTAGATACTGATGAGGATATCCAGCTCCTCCATTGTGACGTGGCTTTCTTCGTCTTCTCTCCCACTGATCGTGCTTGCCACCAAGTAGTGGAGAATCTTCCAGACGGGGCGGAATATCAAGCTGGTGGGAAGGTCTAGCCCATAACCCTGGGGGGTGGATGAGCGATCCTTAACCAGAAGTTGCGCCTTTCATTGTAGTTGTAGGTCTTGACGACTCCTTCATCGGGTATACCCATATAATAGCTAACCTCGAATTTGGATAGAGAGAGCCGGATTCCACCCAAGTTGAAAGTCCAAGAGTTGATCGCCCCGGAGCTATCATCGGTGCCCACGTCGAAAGATGATAGGAACTCTAGAACCATAGGGGGGGTAGGTGCCCGGGTTTGCATCTAGGAAAAACTTCAGTCCATGGTCGATGAGCCTATTGAAAATCTCGAAGTAGAGACCGAGATTTCGCAGATCGTCTAGGTTGGGAAACGGAGTGGCCTTGACTTCAAAGTAGCTTTGCAGAGTGCGGTATTTCGCTTGTTGAGGAGGGGTGAGCTCACAAATCACCAAGCTAGAGGGAGGATAAGGCATGGGTCTAGCAAAGGGCAAGTTGCCCGGGAGGGCAAGCACATGCGGTGTAGGGCTCGCCCTTGATCTCCTTCTTCCTCCTTGGTTGCTCATATTTGGTGGAATGATGTGTGCTTGCTTGGGTGTGGTGTGAGGAATTGGGAAGGAAATGGGCATGCATTTATAGGCTAAGTGTGGAGGTGGTTTTTGATTACCCATTGAGCAATGCCTTTGCATTATTGTGGTTTCCAAGCTATGGGTGCATCAATGAGCAATGGTGTGACTATTGCATGGAACATATTCCAAATAGTACTTCTCCATTGTCATGCTCACAATGGAGGTCTCTTGGATCAAAGCATTCCCTCATTTGAAGTCTTTCCTCATGCATGAGTATTCAAAAGGTACTCTCCCATTGTGGTCTCCACCCCTATTCACATGTTAGTCCTTCAATGGCTCTTAAGGTAAAGTTTAAAGACACTCACAAGCTCCAAGACAATGAGCAAACAATTCATTTCCCAAGGATTTTGGCATTTTTGAAGTCGTACAAATATCAGGCTTGGGAAGACAGATTGAACCGGCCGGTTAAAGTTACTGGTTGATTGGGAGCCGGCCAGTTGAATGCCTCCGAGACTGCGAGTGACTAAACACAGAATTGAGCCGGGCGGTTGAGATGAAGGGAGAAAGTGAACCGGGCGGCTCAAACACTCAGAGGGTTAAGGAGGTTCATGGCAAATGTGAGCCGGTCGGTTGAGAGTATAAGGGGAGATTGAGCCGGCCGGCTCAAATGCTCAGAGAAGGCTGGCTCTCAAAATACACCAAGCAAGCAAAATATTGGCACGGAAATGAACACTTACAACGGGTTACCTCCCGAGAGGGCCAAGTTTAACGTCTTGGCAAAGACCGAGCCGAATCTTTATACATCGAGAAGCACACTAAGAGAAGTCTCGAGCGGGATCCCTTCTCTAGCGGTATTGCATATAGCATTCACGAGGGTGCCTCCAACATGTCTTGATTTCCATCGGCAGCATGATAGATTTTAACTCTCTGCCCATTTGCATTGAAGACATTCCTTTGGTTGTCAACTAGCTCTAGGTGGCCATCATTGAAAACTCTATGAATTCTATATGGTCCAAACCACCTAGACTTGAACTTCCCGGGAAATAACTTGTATTTTGAGTTGAATAGCAAGACATTGTCTCCTACCGAGAACTCTTTCTTCAGAATAAGCTTGTCGTGCCATCTTCGTGTTCTCTCCTTATAAATTTTTGAACTTTCGTAGGAGTCCAACCTGATTTCGTCTAACTCATTCAGTTGAAGGAGTCTCTTCTCTCCCGAAGCTTTCATATCAAAATTTAGTTCCTTGATAGCCCACATGGCTTTGTACTCAAGCTCCACTGGAAGATGGCAAGGTTTGCCATATACTAACCGGTATTGAGACATTCCAATTGGTGTCTTGAAAGCGGTTCTATAAGCCCATAAGGCATCATCAAGCTTCAACGCCCAATCTTTCCCTGACTTTCCAACTGTTTTTGTCAGGATACTCTTAATTTCGCGGTTTGATACTTCGACTTGTCCATTTGCTTGGGGATGATATGGGGTGGAACACCGATGGAATATCCCGTACTTCTTGAGCAAGGACTCAAATCTTCTCTCCTTGAAGTGAGAACCATTGTCACTTATCACCGCTCTTGGAACTCCGAATCTTGGGAAAATGATCTTCTTAAACATCTTAATCACCACTTTAGCATCACAAGATGGAGAAGCTATGGCCTCAACCCATTTAGAAACGTAGTCAACCGCTACTAGAATAAAGCTATTCCCTTGCGAAGATGGTAGAGGTCCCACGAAATCTACGCCCCATACATCGAATATTTCAACCTCTAAGATGCCTTTCTGAGGCATTTCGTCCCTTCTAGCAATATTGCCCGTTCTTTGACACTCGTTACAAGACTTAACAAATTCATACGTATCCTTGAACATGCTAGGCCAATAAAATCCCGATTGAAGAATCTTAGTCGTGGTCTTTGAAGTGGAACCATGACCACCATAAGAAGAAGAATGACCACAAGCTATAATTCCTTTAATATCTTCTTCGGGCACACATTTTCTGTAAATCCCATCTGGGCATAGCTTGTACAAGAACGGGTCATCCCAAAAATACCTCGAAACATCGTGCAAGAACTTCCTCTTTTGATTATGATCAAGGTTATTTGGAAGAATTTGGCAAGTCAAGTAGTTCACGTAATCAGCGTACCACGGGGCATCATCTTGGACACTCAGCAAGTATTCCCCGATAAAAGAGTCTTCGATAGGCGTTGAGAGCCCATTTGAATCATTAAGCTCAAGCTCGAGTCTCGAAAGATGATCCGCCACTACATTTTCGACCCCTTTCTTATCCTTGATGTCAATATCGAACTCTTGCAAAAGAAGAATCCAACGAATGAGTCTCGGCTTTGAATCTTTCTTTGCCATCAAATATTTAATAGCGGCGTGATCCGTGTAGACAATTGTCTTGGACCCAACAAGGTATGGTCGGAATTTTTCAAAGGCATAAACCACGGCTAGCAACTCTTTCTCGGTGGTAGTGTAGTTCAATTGAGCATTATCAAGCACCTTGCTCACATAGTAGACTACATGGAGTCTCTTATCCACTCTTTGTCCCAAGACGGCTCCGATAGCAAAGTCGCTTGCATCGCACATAAGCTCGAATGGAAGATCTCAATTCGGTGGTTGCACTATAGGTGCCGATACAAGAGCCTTCTTGAGCTTTTCAAATGCTTCTAAGCATCCTTCATCAAAGTTGAACTCCACATCATTGCATAGGAGGTGAGTTAATGGCTTGGCAATTTTGGAGAAGTCTTTAATAAATCTCCGGTAAAAACCGGCATGCCCTAGAAAACTTCTAACTCCTTTTTGATTTAGTGGTGGTGGTAGTTGCTCAATGACTTGAACCTTTGCTTTATCAACTTCGACTCCCCTTTTAGACACCAAATGTCCTAGCACGATTCCTTCTTGAACCATGAAATGGCATTTCTCCCAATTTAGCACCAAATTTGTTTCAATGCACCTAGCAAGAACATGAGAAAGGTTAGTTAGACAATCATCAAATGAAGTTCCATGGATAGAGAAATCATCCATGAAAACTTCCATGCATTTCTCAATGTAATCACTAAAGATAGACATCATGCATCTTTGGAAAGTTCCCGGTGCATTGCATAGCCCAAAGGGCATGCGTCTAAATGCAAAAGTTCCATATGGACATATAAATGTAGTTTTTCCTTGGTCGTTCGGCAAAATGGGAATTTGATGAAATCCGCTATAACCATCTAGGAAACAAAAATATTCATGTCCGGCAAGTCTCTCAAGCATTTGATCAATAAAAGGAATGGGGAAATGATCTTTCTTAGTTGCTTTGTTCAATTTCCTATAATCGATGCATATCCTCCATCCATTTACGGTTCTTGTAGGGACTAACTCTCCCTTATCGTTTTGCACAACCGTAAGTCCTCCCTTTTTGGGGACGACATGGATGGGGCTTACCCATTCCGAATCCGGGACCGAATAAATGATTCCCGCATCTCTTAGCTTAGTAATTTCTTTAAAGACGACTTCGCTAAGGTTAGGGTTCAATCTCCTTAGAAACTCCCTAGAAGGTTTTGCATTCTCGTCAACATTTATCCTATGCATGCATAATGAAGGGCTAATTCCCTTAAGATCATCAATAGAGTACCCCAAAGCTTTTCTATTATTTTTCAAGACATGCAAAAGTTTGGACGTTTCATGCTCATTCAAGGTTGCACCAACTATAACCAGATGCGTAGAATTAGACCCAAGAAACTCATACATGAGATTCGAAGGTAGAGGTTTCAACTCTCCCTCGAATTCCTTACCTCTTGGCATTTGGTCTCCTTCACCTTTGTGAGCATCCAATAATTGTTCTCCTTCGGCCAAAGTCAAGTCACACATTTCTTCATCTTCTATATCCATTAGTGAGGTAAAAAGCATACTAGAATCATCTAACTCCATGACTTCGCTTTCAAAAGATGTTAGCTCAAGATTTTCACAAGATATATCAAGCAAATTGCATTCAAAAGATGAAGTGGGAGCTTTCATGGCATTTTTCAGAAAAAATTTCAACTTTTCATCTCCTATCTTCAATTCAATAGACCCTTCTCCACATCTAATGACCGCCTCAACGGTGTTAAGAAAAGGTCTACCAAGAATAACGGGCATTTCTTGCTCAACATCCATTTCTAGCACATAGAAGTCCACGGGAATAAAGAATTTACCAACTTTAATAGACACATCCCTACGAATTCCCCTAGGGATTCTAGAACTTCTTTCGGCTAGTTTCAATGAAATAGTGGTAGGATGGAGTTCACCCACATCAATTTGCTCAAACAAAGAATAGGGAATTAAAGAAATGCTAGCTCCCAAGTCACACAGTGCTCTATCGATTTCAATCTTTCCTAAAGAGATAGGAATAGAAAATGACCCATTATCTTGCATTTTTTTAGGCATTCGACTTTGAACAATAGCACTACACTCAACATTCAAGGCTACCATGCTAGATTCTTCAATAACTCTACGATTGGACACAATATCTTTTAAGAACTTTGCATAAGTAGGGTTTTGGGTGATTACCTCATGGAAGGGGAGAGTGACATACAACTTCTTCAACATCTCCACAAATCTTTGGAAATGAACATCTAACTTGCTTTTGTTGAGCCTTTGAGGAAAAGGTATCTTTGGCACATAATGCCTTGTCAAAACCGGTTCTTCCTCCTTTTTCTCTTCTTCCGTGGGAGTTTGGGGTTCAACTTTAGAGTTTTCGTTGGCAACTCCTTCTTCCATTTCCTTGTCATTAAGATTCGATTTTCCTTGAGGGGTAGGCAAACCTTTCCACTTTTCAATGTGATGGCATCGACATGTTCTAGGGAATTCACATCCGGTTGAGAAGGGAGATTCCCAATTTGCTTCATATGAGCATTTTCTTTAGCAAGCCTTTTATTTTCAGCCACTAATTCCTCCATCTTCTTGTTGGCCTCTTTTTGGTTTTCAAGCATTTGTGTCATCATAGCCATCATAGGATTATCTTGAGCATTGGAAGAAGCTTGCCCTTGTTGATGAGAAGTTCCTTGATCATTCATAGGAGATTTGGTTTGATAAGATCTTTGAAAGTTCCCTTGAGAATATTGAGAGTTTTGGGTGGAACCTTGACCTTGAGTAGAATAAGAATTTTGCCCTTGATTTTGGTTGGAGCCATATCCTTGTCTTTGGTAATTCCCTTGATACTTGTCTTGCCCTTGAGGCTTAGGAGTAAAATTGGAGTCATTGGCCATTCTTCTTTGCGGAGGTTCATAATTTCTTGTGATAGTATTCGGATTTTGAGCGTAATTTCTTTGTTGATTTACAAAGTGGGCTTCCTCATACCCATCATCATCATCTTCATATCGTCCATCGGGACAATTTCTTGTAGAATGCCTCGTGCTCCCACATAGGAAGCAAGATTGTTGAGCCGAGGTTTTCTCTTTATCGGTTCTTGGCTTAGTGGCCTCCACAGAATTAACCATACTTATCATGGTCTCCATTCTCTTTGACAACTCATTAATTTGATCTTTCGTTGCATAATTCGAGGAGTCTTCTCTTGACTTGGCCATTTTCTTGTGATCAACTCCTTGATATCTATCCGAATTTATTGCGATCTTGTCAACGATCTTGAACCCTTGGGCCGCCGGTAAATCCATAATAGCACCGCCACTAGCCGTGTCCATTTGGTTCTTGGCTTCTTTGCTCATGCCAAGATAGAAATATCTCATAAGATCGGCTTTCCTGAAGTTGTGGTGAGGGCATTCCCTCAAATAGTGCTTGAACCGATCATATGCTTGATGGAATAGCTCATTGTCTCTTTGGGAGAAAGTCAATATAAAATCAGTGAATTTCTTGGTTCTTGACGGTGGAAAGAATTTGTTCAGAAAGGAATTTACTAAATGATCCCATGTTCTGAAAGTTCCCGGCTCTTGGTTTTGCAACCATTCCTTAGCATCCCCGTACAATGAAGAAGGAAAGAGCTTCAAATAGACATTCCACGGGAATGTTCCTTGGCTTATAAGTGCGACAATATTCTTGAAAGTTAGCCAAATGTGTGGAAGGATTCCCGACTCCTTGATATTGATCATGGGTTACCATATGCACTAGAGAAGATTTCACGTCGAAATCAAAGGCATCCTCATCCGGGGGCATAATAGCCGAGCCATTCCCTTCAAGAGTGGGAGTCATATAATCCCCAACGGGTCTCTCATCATCTTCCTCGTCATAATATCTGTAATTTCTGTTTTCCCTTTGAGGAGCGGGAGGATTCCTTATAGGACGTTGCTCATCAACGTTGTTTTGTCTAGCCGGAAGATCATCTATCTCATCTTCCTCCATTCTACGATTTCGAACATTCCTTTGAAGAGCGGGGCGGTTCTCTACCTCATCTTCCATTCTAAATCCCGGTGGCAAATAAGGTAGAGGGTTTAAAAGCGGAGGTGGGCGAGGTCTAGGGCCTTGGAAAGCCGGTGGAATAATAGGAGCAAGTGGTGGAATAGGAGGTAGAGGATTCTTGCGAGGTCTACCCCTTCCTCTCTTAGCGGTTGGGTGAGGAGGGCGAGAAATACTTGACGTTGAACCTAGCTCTACGTGTTTTTGCCCTCTAAATCTCGTGATCATTCAAAAGCCTGCAAGAACGAAGGAGGTTCTTAGCAATGAGAGGCAAGAGAAATAAGCACAACTTAAGCAAAAAACAAGCAATAACTATCAAGTAAGGGAAGAGTAGACAAGCTAAACAATCTATTAGCACCTAGTTAATTAATCTATCCCCGGCAACGGCGCCATTTGATCATTCGATAATATAGCGAAAATATTCAAATAGAATTCGAACACTTATGCTAAGTCACGGTAATCATAACATTTGTAATGACTCGGGGAAATCCGAGGTCGAACCCAAAGGATAGGTGATTAAACTAATGATGCCAAAGATGTAACAAGATTGTCAATGGTTTGGGGAGGTTTTGTTCCTTCAAAAAGGGTTGATAGCAAGGTTTACTATCCAAAAGAGAGGTTTGATCAACTAAAAGGGTTAACAATCAATTAAAGGATGACTAGGGATCTATTTCTCCACCTAAACAATTATTGTGACGGTAAAATGAGATGCTAATGATGAAATCCATGCACATGCTTAAAATTCGGCTTATGCAACATTTATACCAAGTTCAACTCGCGCTACAACTTAATATGAAGAGGTTACATCTCGCATAGTACCTCACACTTGCGCTCTATTGGCACTATAGAATATGAATGTCTAGCCTCACACTCGCGCTTTATTGACTAGATAATCATGCTCTTGTTAAGTTCAAGCAATTCTCATTAGGTTAAAAATGTTATCTAACTAACACAAAACTCTAATGCTTCTTCATTTAGTTCATTGAAGTCATGATGATCAACGTGAGCTACATCAAACATGAGATCAAGCAAAGTTCCTATTGAGGACATTTCACAAACACCTTATAGGCAACTTGAAGAGTTAAGTTAAAATGGAGAAGAAACATGTGCAAATCATTCATCAATAGCATCCTGATGGACCATAATTGTATGAATCATAAACACAGTTAAACCCACCAAATTAGACTCTTCGTCTATTTAACTTTTGCTTGTTAGTTCCGATATTTATCTACACGGTATTCTGAAGTCTAGAGAAAATACAGGCTAAGGAGGAGTTTTAAAGCTGAAAATGGATTACAAGACACTCGAGGCCACAATCAGATTCCGACTGTACAACTTTCATGGAACCGACTTGGAATCATTCAAATATGCTAGAACAGTCGCTGTTTGGACAAGAACGCAATACAAAGGCACCGAGCCCGGTAAAGGCCAAACAAGGGCAATTTCAACCGATTTGGGATTTCGACCATGTTCCAAGCAGAATTTGGCTTAGGTTCCTTCTTGAGATCATCTTAGAATGACATTTTCATTCAGAATACACTCTCCAAAATCCAAGAAGCTCAGGCCAAAGCTCCGGTCAGATTCCGGTCAAACCGATGGCTTTTGAGAAACAAATATCTTCCGATGGCTTTTGGAGTGGTGACTCACCCCGATGGCTTTTGCTCTCCTCTTGCCATGTGTTGTGATCTCCTCCACATCTCCTCTCCTCCTGCCATGTGTTGTGATCTCCTCCACATCTCCTCCCATTTTGTGACATGTGGTGGCCTCTCATCCACATCCATCCCTTGCCCTTAGCCTATAAATAGAGATGTCCACTCCTTGTAAATGTATCTCATCCACAATCCACAAGTCTTTAGAGAGATAGAGGGCTTAACCCTCTTCTCTTCACTTTCAATACACATTTTGTTCTTCATTTTGGAGCTACTTTTCCTTGCTTGGATCTTGCTTAGGAGCTCCTCTCCTCCACTTATTGTAGGTACAAAAGCCACGGCTTGTCCTTTACTTTCCGTATATATTGTTCTTACTTTAAAGTTATTCTCCTTTTCGGTATCCTTGTTCAAAGCCATGGTTTGCTTGTATTCCTTGACATGAATACAAGTAGCTAAAAGCTTGTATTCGGTAGAGGGAGTATTTATATCATAAACCGTTCTAGACTCTATGCTTAATGCTACTTAGTGTTTCAAAACTTGTTCTATGTGCCACATATTAGGTTAGAACTTCCAAGGTTGAGTGGATGCTTTAACGGGCAAAGCTCTTCCGTGGGGTTCGTGAACATACTCGGGTAAGTGGATGCTTTAACGGGCAAAGCTTATCTGAGGAGTTCGACCTCTTTCAAAAACATTTGGTTGATCGTAACTGAAGATCAAATGGATGCACATAAGGCTAAGATACTTCGAAAGGAGGAATTAGTCTAAATAGAACAAGTGTTCTAAATGATGTTGCAAGTCATGTGCTAGAAATAGCCTTGATTCATCTTTGAACACTTAGTATGATCATTAGAGGTCAATGATGAACGATGATATGATATGAAACCCCTAAACCGAATCCTTTCCTTACAGTCCATTATCAACTGTTGTAATTTACTTTCAATTCTCAAAGCACACCAAACCCAACCCCAATCGCATTAAATTTATGCATAAGCTTCATTAAAGAACAACTATTCCACCAATTCCCTTGGGTTCGACCCCTACTTACCACTGACTACCAAAAATAGTTAAGTCACGAGTAGCGGAGATATAAATTTATTTGCACAGAGACATTGCACCTTAACGACAGTGCAGTGCGCTCCGTCACATCCATAGTGTTTACAATGTCACAAACATGTCTAGGGGATTCATAGATCCCCAACCAAGGTCACTACTCACTCATGGTGAGTTCACAAGCAAAAACATCAATGAAAGTGCAAAAACCCATATGGAAAAGGGGGTTTAGAAATCTAAAACCAATATGAGATCCAATAACATTCGATGATTCGCTCTTCGTGTTGTTGATGACTCTTAAATCTCTATCTTCTTTCCCAAGAAAGTTGCTCCAAATCCCCAAGAAATCTCCTTGAAAATCCCCCAAAAAGTCTCCCTTATTCAGAAACCCTAAGTTTCTATTTATAGTCCAGCAGTAAAAATCCTGTCTTGACGACTCAACCGGCCGGTTGAACTGAGTGAAGGATTTTGAGCCGGCCGGTTCGAGCAGGGGAGTTTGGATAAGAACTTTCTGAGCATGTCAACCGGCCGGTTCATCAGGTAGATGATATTCAGCCGGCCGGTTCGAGCAGGGGAGGCTGATATGGGAACTCTCTGAGCTGTTAAACCGGGCGGTTCAAATTGTGAATGAAGCTCAGCCGGCCGGTTTGATACCTCAGAGAGTTCGTTCCTTCTGGTCTCGACTTCAACCGGGCGGCTCGATGCAAGGCCAATATTCAGCCGGCCGGTTGGTTCTCCTCTTTGGGCGCTTTTTGCTCCAAAAGCTCGATTGTGCTCGCAGTTTTGATCTTTGAGCCTTGTCTTCAATGGATAACTGCATTTAACCTGAAACGCAATAATAAGGGTCAAATGGGCATCGAAAGCGACTCGGAACGAACCAAAACATCTAGTAAAGGTAGGAGAAAGATAGTCGATAAATCGACTTATCACTCTCGCAAATGGAATACTTGGTATTTAAATCTTCCTCCTTCAACCAGTCTACCCTTCTCCTCCCACATGATTTCCTCTTGCCGCCACCGCTAATCTAACTGGCGAGGAGCCTTTACCTCATTGTTTTATCACTGTTGGATGATCTTTCCCTGGTTCTTAACACCTCGATTCGTCTCTTCAGATTTTTTTATCGTGCTACTACTGCTAATACCCCGAAACTTCTTATTATTCCATTCCATTTACCTATCCCACAACACCTCTATCTTTTAAATTTCTGAGCATCTCCTTATCCCCTCCTCCTTCCAACAACTATTCACAAATATGCCAAAAACCCCATGTCTAAGGCACAACGCTTCATATCTGAGCATTTTGTCCTTTCATACCCTCGCCAAACCCTTGTATCAACCAGAAGTTGCACCCTCATAGTTTTTTTCAAAAGGACCCAAAAGAGTTTGTGAGTTTCTCAAATAACCCATGAGTTTGGGATATCATGAATGACCCTTTTTTACAAAATTGGTTCCTGGGGTACCGATTTTTGGGGGGTTTTTAAGTAAAAGCGGATCCCGATTATTTAAAAAATGACACACAGATGACACCTAGACTATAAGCATATCTACATGGAGGATAGATGAACAAAATTTATTTGTTTACAACACCGGTTTCCCTCGAACCGGTTTGTTTAAAAAATTAATTTTGTTGTCGGCATGTAGATTTGATTGTTCTGTTATCTTCATACTCAGAGGGTAAGTATTTAAAGAATGAGTGACTACCACACCGCTTGTTAGGGTTTCTGCAACACCTACAACCACAAAGCCAATTATCTACCACTCGCCGAATCTCTAACAGACTTCCCCATCATCGTCCCCACCGGCTTCCCCATCATCATCTCCGCCGGCTGACCTATCCTCGGATAATAAAACGGCATCCATTGCTGGTAATGAAAAGCTCACAAGCTTTGGAGAACAAAATATGGTGATTCTGAATATTTTGGATTTCCAAGTTTGCATTATGATTTTAAAAAATCAAAGCTTTTTAACAAATCCGGTAATTCTCGATATCTTGGATTTTCAAAATGGTATTTATGATTTTAAAATATCAATTTTGTTAACAAACCGGATCGTGGAGAACCGGTGTTTTGAAAAATAATTTTTTTTCTCATTTATCCTCCAAGTATGATGTAGTCCAGGTGTCGTCCGCGTGTCATTTTTTAATAAAATAGGATCTTGAGGAACCGGTTTTATTAAAAAACATAATTAACCAGTTCTCAGGAACTGATTTTGTCAAAAAAGGGTCATTCAGGATATCCCAAACTCACTTGGGTTATTTGAAAAACCACAAACTCATTTGGGTCGTTTTGAAAAAAGCGTGTATCCTTGTTCAGTGGAAAGGTCATCCCGTTGAGCAAGCCACATGGGAATTCTACTAGGATTTCATCAGAAAATATCCATATTTTCATCCTTTAACAAAAAATTAAATTCCACGATGATATGCAAGGAATGAACAAGTCCCAAACTCATGCCGGTGCATCCGAAAAAGTTCGAACCGTCGATCTCCTGGTCATTCGATCAAGACTGTGACCGTTAGACTACTACCCATGATGCCAGATTTTCATCCTTGAAGACAAGGATGTTGCCAACAAGGATCTTGGTGACACCCTAATATATTAAATTTTTCTCATCCACTCTTCATTAGAAAAGCTCATGTCCAACCTAGCTTGCTCGTACCTCCCATTTTCTTTACATCCTTTTAGAGTACTGAACTCCGCTGCTCTAATTTCAAAATCTGTCAAAATCGCATATGTTTGCACTGTCTCCCTGAACTTCCGCATTTACCATTCCTCCCTCACTCTCCGCCCTTGGAACTCATAACAATACATTATTTCATTTTCCAACTACTATCCAAGTCTGAGCGAGGTTGACCCTCCTTCTTCAGGCGTCTCAGCAGGTTTCAAGATTCCTCCCTTTGGTTTGTAATCAGACTATCTTAGAGTAACACTTCACTGAAATCCTCTTAATCTTCCACCGAAGCATCCATGTGACTGTCAAAGTAGCTCTTGATTGCAACACGTGTGTCCTATCACCGTCACAAAGCCTACCCACCTCTAAATCTCCTTCTACCGACAGCTACTTCATGTGAAAACCCTAACTTCCTCCGCAAAGCATCAATCTTACTGTCCAGGGGCGGACATAAGATTCAATATAAGGGGTAACAGTGAGCATTATGTAAAATACTTACATTGTTTAAAATTGCTTTTTACATTAGATCAAAAAAATTACTTTCTACATTAAATAAAAATGTTTTATATCTAAATCATGCACTTTTTTATTTTCAATTAAATTGTTTCACTTATGTCTCTAAGAGCCTGTGGAGCGGTAGTTGTAATGAGAATGTAATGCAAGAAAAGGTGATACTATCACTTTTATTTTAAGCTTACTTTTGAGCATTACATTCTTCCTCACACGATGCTTCAACAAGTGAGAGAGGATGTCTTGCTCAAAAGTAAGCTTGAAATGGAAATAACAGCAGCACCTCTTCCTTGCAAACCATGCTCTAAGCTTCTGGAGAAGAAACTTTAAAGAACGAAAACTAATAACGTCTAAAACATATCGCATTAAAATTTATTAGTTTTCGTCTTTAAAGTTTCGTTATGTATATATTTGATGCGATATGTTTTAGACGTTATTAGTTTTCGTTCTTTGGAATGATATGTCACTCATCTCAGAAGTTTCTTTGGAATGATATGTCCTTGCAAACCATGCCCTAATCGGTCGACTCATCTCGACATCTCCTCGCCTCCAGCTACATCTCCGAATAAATTTTAAGAATGTTGCGGAGCTGTTCAATAAGATGAGAGCTTTGAATGTTGATCCGAATTCTCATACTTTTACTTCTGTGTTGAAGCTCTTGGGCTCGTTAAAGAGCGAAGATGGAGGCAAGGCTGTTCATGCCGCGATGAAGATGGGTTTGAGCTCTCACAACAATGTGGCTAACGCTTTGATTACTTTCTACTTCAAGGTTAGGAGATTTGTGAGTGCATTCAAGGTGTTCGATGAATTGTCTGACAGAGATGTGGTCTCCTAGAACTTGATGATAAGCGGGTGCGTGTCGAATGGTGCAGCTGAGAAAGGATTGGAGCTTTTCCGGGAGATGTTGGAGGTCGGGATCGACGTGGATTTTGCGACATTGATCAATGTGTTTGTGGCCTGCACTGACTGTGGCGTCCTTTTGCTTGGGAGAGCTGTTCATAGCCATGTAATTAAATCTGGTGGTCCGGACGAGATGATGTTCGGTAATGTTATGATAGATATGTACTCCAAATGCGGAGACTTGATCAGTGCTAGCAGAGTTTTCGATAAGATGAGTTCGAAAAACGTCATTAGCCACATTGATTAAATTGATTAAATGAGTAAATGCACTAAATGGATCAAATTGATGAAATTGATTAAATGGATGAAACGGATCAAATGGATTAAACGGATCAAATGGATTCATCCGCTAATCCACCAACCGTTAGCGATCCATCCATTTAATCCATTAACACTAATGGATCTTAATGGATTAAATCCATTTGATCCGCGAACCGTTTAATCCATCCATGAATCCATCCATTTTGCCACCCCTATATACTATACGTTTATCCATCTGATTTGATAATCAACAAAAATTTACTTGTTGTATTAATCATCTGATTAAAGTAGATATTTTCGACTTTTACAGTTACCAAATTTAATCTTAAATGTTAAATGAATTGTATTATACTATATTTGATTAATTTTATTATATAAATTTTAGAATACTTTCTGCTGGAGTATGTATCCCTTGGAGTATGCATACGTCTGGAGGACGTATACTCCGATGTGTTTTGATGTGACAAACATCTTGTTGATGTTTTACTTGAGTGTGCAGGTTTAAGTACATGTACTCTGGAAGTAATGGCTACTTGAGTGTGCAAGGTACTGTCCGGATCTCTGAAGGTAGCGCTACCTCTGATTGAGGACGAGATTATTTCCATAAATATTCTTGGTGGATTTGCGTGAGATATTTTAGGGAACTAAGTATCTTGTGCATTTCCAATTAGATCTGTATGTGACGATCTAGTTGGTGAGCTGATGAAGCCAGTATTGGATGGACGAATCAACTAGGAGAGCTTGGCCTGACTTGTGGATCAAGATGAGATATTTTCGAGCAAGAAAATCTAGGGCTACTCGGTATTGTTACCCCTATATAAAGGATGCTACGACTGCCTTTCAAAGTGAGATTTTTTGATATTGGGAATCCTTGGCTGCGTGCTAACAGAAGTAGCATGGATCGGAGATCGTATTTGAGGAAATTTGAATTCGGTATTCAACGGCGTAACTCGGAGGGAGCAGTACTGCGATTTGAGCTAGAAGGAAAGTATCCACTTATTGTGCGATGACAACGAAGATAGATCACGAACTAAGGTGCGTCTGAAAGTATGGGGGTACACCACTGAGTGTGGTTGGGTGAGTGATCTATACAATTGTAACCGAGAACACTATAATACATGAGATTATTTTGAAATCCTTCTAGTTTTGATAGAAGGTAGTGGTTTTTCTTAGATATTGTATTAGGTATATAAGTTTCCACTATATATCGATGTGGCTTGCTTACCTTTACCTTCTGGTTTAATTTTCGTTGTCTATATAACTTCTGAGTAACGATACTCGAAAGGTATTTAGCTAACTAACGATCCTAAAAATTGGTATCAGAGCATGATCTCTAGATTTTTAGTTAGATGTGCAGGTAAGATGACAACAATCAGCGATAGCTTCTAGAGACCCCCTCAGCTGAAACGTGGTGAATACGATTAGTGGGCGGAATAGTTCGAGTCACATACATGCTCCCTGGATGGACAATTGTGGAGAATCATAGAAAAGGGACCCGTACTCATCAAGAACACTAAGGATTCCACCAAATAAAAGAGCATGAATGACTACAAGATCCTTGGGAAGAACAGTAGAGCGAATAAGGTACTACACTCAGCTCTTGGCCTGGGACTCTGGGAGACCTCAAGAAGATGCTCCGCTACAAAACCGCCAAGGAGATTTGGGACGCACTGAACATGCTATACTCAAGAAGTGAGGATGTGAAGAAAAATTGGATTTTGGCAGCCATGAAAGACTACGACAATGTGTTGCAAGGAAAGAATGAGACGCTGGAGAATTTCACTCTTGCTTTCAGGGATATGTTGGATAGATGGAGTTCCTCGGAGAAAGCATCCTTGAATGGAAAGTCACGCATCACTTCCTCCAAGCTTTAAACCCTCAGTGGGACGCTGTGACTTTGGCCCTTCAGGCTCAGAAGGACATCAAGGAAGTGACTCTTGAGGAACTCATAGCAAGACTCCAGAGCAATGATGGCATACAACTAAGGAAAGCCGCCCGACGAACCCCTATCAAGGAACACTCCATAGCACTGAAAGTTAAAAGGGCTTTTGAGCTGGCTCAGACTCATGACATTGATGAATGCGAAGATGAGGCGAATGCCCTCATTACAAGGGCCCACAGAATGGCTGGCGCTGGACGGATGGGACCCTTTTTTTTAAAATTAAATCTGGACGGGGCAAGGATGGGACCCTTCAAAGGGAACACGCCCTCAAAAGACATGATCTGTTATCACTACCAGGAGAGGAGATATAGGGTGAAGGACTGCTATAGAAAGAAGGCGGGAGAACCTCCAGCCCAGAAAGACACAAAAGCCATGCTCGCCGCTTGGGGAGAATCTGAAGAAGAAAGCGAGGGAGAGGATCACGGAGACACCTGATGAGTCTTATTTATATTTTATACCACTCGTTGAACTAATTAATCCCATTTATTTCGACACTTTTATATGCGAATATTTACTTTTTAGTATGATTTTGCATTTCAGGTGTTTCAGAAGCTCTAGGAGGAAACGCGCATAAAAGACGGTATTTTATGCCAAATACACCATAGTGGCAGATCAGACCTTCAGAGGTTCGATGAAGTGCTGGGAATTGACCATCAATCACAAAAATATGAGCTACATGCTGATGCGTAGCTGACTTAATTCTCTACAACTCCCTAGTTCAAACTGAGAGTAGCCGATATCATTTAGGTGGTCAAATCAAACTCAGTCAGAACTTCTGCACAAAAAGAGGAAACCCAAGTCAGTGGGGACTGCACCCAGACATTAGCGCATTACTAACTCAACGTTGGGAGTAGAAGTAACGTCAAATTGGGCGCAGCCGTAATGACTTCCTTGGGCGTGATGATGACATCATTAGCGTGCAATGATGACGTCAGCAATTCTGAGAATTGGAAATTTTAGCTCAATTATAGAGTTAAAACCCAAAACTTATGAATTAAGGGTTTGGAGAAAGGTTTCCACACATTCTACATCACATCCTACTTTTGAAGATGGCTCTGGAGAAGAACGCGAAGCTTTCGACGAAGAGAATAATTTTCTATATCTTTCATTCCAAAAATACTTGTGTTTTTGTTATAACTATGAGTATCTAAATTCTTATTTCAGTTTAGGGTTTCATTTACTGTGACTACATTTTGAGACTCTTTTTTTAATGCAATTTCATGTTTTACTAGTTCTTGTTCTTCATCCCATGAATTGAATTGTTAGATTAAGTGGAAACTTTGTCGTAAAGCTTAATTTAACAACCAATTCTTACCATTAATATCTACTGGAAACTTTATCGTAAAGGTAGATCATAATACCTAGACTTAATAATACCTTTGTCGGATTATTGTGTTTAGGAAATAACTAGAAGTCTAACACTTTTGTCGGGTTAGATTATGGTGTATCACCTTTGTCGGGATACTTAGGGTTGTTACCTTTTTCGGGACAACCACACTTAGAAACTTAGAATTTGATCATTAGCTGTCTATGATAAACATGTCATAATAGAAATCCTAAGCTGAATATATTCTCTGAATATCGGCGGAGGTGGTGTGGTCCTTGGCGGGCGACAGAGGCGGTTGTGGGCGTTTGGGGTTTTGGAGGTCGCGACTGAAATCCTTTTTTTTTCTAGAAATTGGGAAACCATGTGACACTCGTAACCAAAAGGGTTGTCACGGGGGTTACAAGACTCTACAACTTTATTTTATTTTTGTCTGAGCCCGTAGCGCTCGTAAGGCCTGTACCTTAACCAGGTATCACGAGACCCTAGAATTTTCCCTTACCTCTGTATTCTTCAGTTACGCCCAGGACACTTGTGACCAAATTGGGTGTCACAAAGTCCCGAATTTTGGCATTGCTACTTTAACCTTCCGTGACACCCGTGACCAAGTTGGGTGTCACAGGTCGCTCAGAAATTGCATCTCCTCTGACATATGCTATGACGCCCATGACACCCGGGACCACTAAGGGTGTCATTGGACCATGTGTTCTGGCCGACAATATTAACTCGCATAGCTGTTTCGCACTGATTCTGGTCCCCGTAGTGGTACTCCACATTTATAATTGCAAAATCATAGAATGGCACACAATGCAAACTAACTAATTACTTACAAAGCGGGTTACTCCCAGAAGAGGCTTAGTCTAACGTCTTAGCTAGACATTGCTCGATGTGTAAGTATAGAAGCATTCTTGGGAAGTCCCTTGTTGAGATCTCTTCCCAAGAAGATAGTCATCGACGATTCCTTCTGGTGGTGCAAAGTGCTTCAGAACATGATAGTGCTTGATTCGTTACCCGTTGACTATCATAGATTTTGCACCTTCAACATTCAACTCTACGTGACCATCAGGATAGGCTCCACCTACGGTGTAAGGACCACTCCATTTATTGCGAAGCTTTTTAGGGAATAGTGTGAGGCGAGAGTTGTAGAGAAGAACTCGCTCACCCTCATTAAATTCTCCGCGCACTATTATCTTCTCGTGTTCGTTCTCTCCTTCTAGATGCGAGCGTTCTCGTAAAAGTCTAGTCTGATCCTCTCGAGCTCATTAAGCTGGAGTAATCACTTCTTGCTGGTTCATTTCATGTCCAACTTTAATTTTCGGACAGCCTACGATGCTTTGTTTTCCCATAAACAAGTCTGAAAGGGCACATCAAATCGGAGCTTTGAAGGCAGTCATGTATGCCCGTATAGTGCATCGTCTAGCTTGGACGCACAATCCTTCCTAGTGCAAGATACGGTCTACTCCAATATGTCTTTGAATTCTCAGTGAGAAATCTCTACTTGCCCAGAATAATGGTATACTTAAGGGGATGGTATACTTAAGGGGATCAAGATAAGTAGGTCAGCACCTATGCTTTCTAACCTTTTGTATGCGGATGATAGCATTATTTTTGTGAAGGAAGATGTTGACAATACTAAGAGAGTAAAAAGAATTTTAAAAAGTTACGATGAGCTGTCAAGACAACAAATTAACTATAATAAATCAGAAATGTGTGTTGGAAATAATGTGCGTCTCGATAGAGACAGAGTAATAAGGAGTATTTTGTGGGGGTGAAGATTGTCGACAATATAGATAAATACCTCGTTCGGAGGTAAGGAAATATTAATTAAGGCTGTGATTCAAGCTATCCCTGTTTACGATGTGTCCCGCTTTAAACTGCCTTTGTCAGAGTGTGATAGACTGTTCTCAATAATTTATAAATACTGGTGGAACAATACGAGGGACAAAAGGTGCATTTATTGCTTAAGCAAAAGGTTGTTATGTATGCCAAAATTAGAGGGAGGTCTGGGCTTTAAATGTTTTAACTTTAAATGATGCGTTCCTTGTTAAAGACGCAGAAAGAGTAAAATCTTCAAGGCCAGGTGTTTTCCGCACACTGAATTAATATCAAAAGAGATTGGAACAAGGTTGTCTTTTTTTTTTTCCGATTCAAGTGGTATTTAGCCACCAAAAAAACGAAACCCGTAAGTGTTCGATACACTGAGGCCCATAGGACCGACACTCTGAGAATCACTAAGCGATCCCTAGGACCAGAACACTAAAGACACTGCAAAGATCTCTTACGCTAAAAACACTAGAACAACCCTCTGAAAAGCTCAAAGGAGCTCTCTCGACCACTAAGGACCCTTAAACACTTAGACTCTGTTTCAATTTCCTTCTAACTTCATCTGACTCCTTATCTTCCATCTTCGAGCCATTGCTCACTTTAGTTCTTTCCAGCACTTCGATATAGTTTCTTTTCAGAGCCTCTAGCTTGTCCTTTCTCAATCTCCTTTGGCTCTTGATATCGACCTTCTTCTTTGGCTCTCTTCTTTTTATCATTTGAAAGTCTTTTAGGGTTTTTCCGCAATGGACAGAGGACCTTTCTTCTTCTTGACTTACATCTGATACTGACCATTCGTCTGAGTCGATGATGTCCCTCTGAGACTGCTCCTTCCCAGTCCCAATTCAAGCTGCTCCTCGCACATCTGTTAACCTCTATTGATACCAACCTCTTTGCCCATCCCCCACTGCCTCCCGCCCTGAGAGCCTCGAGCATCCGTTTGCATCCTGTTCTCCGCCCTCGAGCACAGAATCATCCCTTAAGAACGTACTATCTTTGTCGCCTACTTCCAAACAGCTATCAATAGGCTGTGTCTCGGAGACGTTGGTAGGGTCACTTTGAGTAGCTTGTGGCTGAGGATGTAGGACACCATGCTGTCTATGCTTTTGTGAAAAGGTTTTTTTGTTTCTTTTCCGATTTTGGACCAACACCCAATCTGTTTCTTGACCAGCAGCAGGGTGAGTTTGTTTGTCTTTGGCCATCGATAGAGACCTTTCATCTTTTTGGGTAGCGTGGGATGAGGCGCCATTAGGAGTGATGATGGGAGGCCGTGATCATCACGCGCCGCCAAAATGCTTTGCTCCTTCTCCTGCTGCTATTTATTTTTTCTGCAATCTTTGATGTCATGGCCATGAAGCTTACACTTCGAGCAGTATTGAAAGCTGTTCTCATAGATGATTGCTTGCCAAAAACCCGTGTCTTTTCCGGTAGCAATCCAAACCTCCTCCGGCAGGTCCTTAGTAGTGTCTATTTCCACGCAGGCGCGGGCATAGCTTGGATTTATGAACGACCTGGTGCGGTTATCCACCGCTACAAACCTTCCGAAAGCAGAGATTATGGACTCAATGTATCCGGGGTTATTGAGTTCCGGAGGGAGGTTGGCCAGCCGAACCCACGCCGTGGATGGAGGAGTACTACTTCTGGGGTATTGCATATACTTACCAATTGGCCACAATTTACATCTAATGATCAAAGGTGGTGCCTAACTGGGAACAAGAAACTTTCAGTGCTGGTGAATACAAGAGCCTAAGGTGTGGCTTTAGATATGAAACCATGGAACACATTTCTTCACTGCTGGTGGGGCTAGAGAATTTTGGCGACAACTGTTTAGCGGCTCTAGTGGTATGGAACTGGAGTTTAGTTCAATTGTGGACTAGCTTTGGTTTTGTGTGAACAATTTTTATGGTGAGGAACTATCTTTTTTATTCTAAGGTGCAAGGTGAATTTGATTTATGAGAAACAATATGTGGCATAAGGGTGAGTCTATAATTGTTAAGAGTCCAGTTTCTAGTGCAGGAGATATCAAAACCAAGCTTCACGTTTGTAGTCAGCAAGGATGAGGTAGCTTGTGTGATAAGTAACAGATGACGCACCAAGAATTTCGGATGATAAAATGAAGAATTAGGAGAAGATTGAAAGAATAATAGGGGAGAATTAGGGCTAGGGTGGAGAACCGGAAGAAGAAGATGGAAAAGTGACTGCTAATTTCATTGATTGACTTCTCATTTTTCACTTGCAACTCTTTTATACTAACCAC
The DNA here is from genome assembly GCA_033675395.1 of Rhodiola chrysanthemifolia. Taxonomy (NCBI): domain Eukaryota; kingdom Viridiplantae; phylum Streptophyta; class Magnoliopsida; order Saxifragales; family Crassulaceae; genus Rhodiola; species Rhodiola chrysanthemifolia. The sequence goes on from CM066204.1 coordinate 41,537,552, forward strand.
AAAATAAAACTTGACCATACGGCCCTTTGTTGAAATGATCATCCTCTAGTGGAACTAAATCCTGCTCATGCACTGGCCCAACATCATAAATATTCTCCCTGAACTTCTTCCCTTGTAAAATCACACCTTTAAATCTCTTTATAGCCATTGTAACATCAGCTTCGAGAAAAACCTTACAAATACTTGATCCTTGAGTGTGAAGGTATGCAATGCCACTAGCCGCTCTAAGGACAATGCCAGACCTAATTTCCCAGTTCACCGGGGTTCGACTTCGACTAGCTCCTATATTTCCATGTAAAAGTGTCCACAAGCTTCCCAAGGATATGTAGTCATACGCAATAAGCTTCAACAAAAGCTGAAGAACACTCTCCCAATTAGTTTGCTCCATTCATACAATACTCTGTATATCGTCTTGCTCACTCTGAGTGCTACAACCATAAAGTTTACCATCATAATTGTGATTGGTCGATTCATCACCGATGTCCATTTCACCATATCAAAATCAGCAAACTCATCATCTGCATCCTCACCGCATATAGGGTGAAGAAGATTTCAATGCATGTAACAACCTTAAGGAACACTTTAAGAACAGGAGCAAGATGTGCACCAAGTGAATGATCAGCAAGATAATGATCTTGATATTCTGCCACTGGAATGGAATCAATAAGAACAATCGAATTGCCAAACCTCTTTGGGAGCAAGGATAGGTTCATCTCTTCATCATCAGAATCTCTCATTCTCAAAACTTTGTTCACTTCCGCGGAATGTTTAACTGCAGCATTTTACATAAGATGAACAAAACAGCAACTGCAGCATGTAGGGTTGTCTTATTTTGCTCGAGGTGAGTCAAAACTATACAGAGCAGCTCTGCTGAAAAAACATCCAGTTTCAACATAAAAGGGACATTGGAGTCCATCAAGGGCTAGCATGTTGACTTTAAAAGACACAGTGTTTTTATTAGCATAGCAATCGGATGGATCAATGCCTTGTAACCTCTGAGGAAACTGAGCAGAACAAACACGATCCCCACGTCGATCCATCATAAAACAACCCATTCCGTCTCTTAAAGCTTGAGAGTTGTAGATGTAGTGATCACAATCAAGCTTGAGATTGAAAATGCATTCACTGCCTTTGCCTTTTTGTTGAGATCATAACCTGGTTTCTTTTCACGAAAAACATACAAAAGCAACGGCAAACAAATGCCAACATCAATGAGATTAACTCGCTTAGTCTCATCAGCAGCCCCATGCAACAGTACATCACTAGGTGGCTTCAACATCACCTGTATAATTTCAGCATGATCCCCAAATTTTACAACAATCTGGCCAACACCAAACACATGTGAATCTAATCTTGCAAAACTTTTAAACAAACTGTCCTCACCTTTCTCTAACTCAGCCACATCGTCATCTAACATGTCAATCTTCAAAACATTCTCATGAGGTAAGCAAGGAGGTTTTCGGTTTGGTAATGAGTAACTCAACATCTCATACTTATTCAATGCCGCCAATACCTAATTATATGTCACTGCATCCATTTTCATCTTCATGTTCTCTTTAACAACAGCTTCATGCCATTGATAGTCATACATGTGACTCTTTCCTTTGTCATGTACATAATTTTCAACAAGCATGACACATACACATCTTTGAACGCCCTTAATCCCTTTACACAGTTGTAGCAGACAAAGTAAAGATGATTTCTTCTTCAACATGGAGAATGTACTCAGATGCATATTGTCGAACTTGTTTCACGCATAAATTTTCCGAATTAATCAAAGCCAAAAGTGACTCCTCACTCTCTCATTCACTGTCATATGCTTTGTCTTATAATCAAATACTACCACAAAGCTCTCCATATCAGTTTTCGAATGCATCAAAGTCTGCTTAAATTCAGGCATAATTTCTACTAAAACTGATTCTGTAAGCAAAACCAAATCTACACTTACTTGATCATCATCGTTTGATCTGTCCACTTTAACCTGAGACAAATAAAATCCATCGGCCTTCAATTCCAACTCAGGATCGCTTGAATCCTTATCAACTACTATTTGTGTCGGTTGTGCCTTTACTTAACACGTCCGTTTCAACCGAGACACACCGAATGGAGTTTGGTATAAGACGACTGCATTTTTCGGATGCAGATTTGATGTGTGTAGACCACGTAGCCTATCCTCAATCATCCTCATGGATTCTTGGATCCTTTTCCATTGTTTGTTCAATTTTTCAACATCGTCGTCGAGCTTGTTCAGGGCCTCAATTTCCGCCTCCGTTAGTTCGGGATCCATATGAAAGCACACCAGATGATACGTAACAGATAAGGATTATTTCGGATGATAAACTAAAGAATTAGGAGAAGATCGAGAGAAGAATGGAGGAGAATTAGGGCTAGGGAGGAGGAGAACCGAAAGAAGAAGATGGAAAAGTGACTGCTAATTTCATTGATCGACTTCTCATTTTCTCACTTATAACCCTCTTTTATACTAAACACAAAATACAACTTTGACCGTCAGTGCGGAGGGATTCTCAAGTATCTCGGATGTCAGGACAACCCCGGTTCTCTCTCTCTTCTTCCAATCCTCTCCAGAACTCAGTAGAAGACTCCAGAGCTTTTCGTTTCAAGCCGCCGGCAGGGGCTGGGAGCTCCGCTTCCGACCGATTTTTGGTGGCCGAAGATGTGATGGTGGTGTGGGATGGCTGCTGGGGTCCGATTTGTTCTTTCCTTCTGGCTGTTCCCTTCTTCTTCGTAGTCGACATGGTTGGAGGTTGGCGTTTGGGGTGGTCGGATGGTGGTGTCGAGGGCGTTGCTGGCTGTTTGGGTAGTCGGATCTGCTGAAGCGCCGGTGGTGGGCTTGTTCGGGTTCGCTTTGGCTGATCCTTCTTCGTCGGCGGTCGGCGACTGATGCGGGTTTGAGGTTGTTGGCGGTTGGGTGGTGCAGTAAGGTTGTTGTCGGCTGGTTGGGGTATGGGTGCTGCTGAGGGGGTGGCGGTTGGGTTTCTTGGTGACTTGGGTTTCGACTTCGGTCTGGTTGGATGCTCCCGGTTGGCATGCCGGTGATTGTTTTGGTTTTGTTTTAGTTGTAGGTTAGTTTTAGTTTTAGCTTAGTTTCTCTCAGCTGGTTTTCCAGTCTGAGCTGTTTTATCTCAGCCGGCTATCGGTCTGAGTTTTTTAGCTTTAGTTTTTTAGTCTCAGGAGTTCGTCTCCTGTTGTTGTCGAAGGGCACGGCATGTGCGTCAATAGGCTTGTTAATGTCGGTCACTGAGGTCGATCGGCCAGTTATTTAGCCGTGCCCTTCTTGGGTGGTCTGTCCTTTAAGTACAGGTTACTCTTGGTTATAAACCCTACTGACATTTCACTATCAAAAAAAAAAGTATCTCGGATGTCGAAGGTCATGCTCTGCACCTACACGTGTTACCTACGGAATCTCATAAGATCTACTAGGTCATATTTTTTTTTCTTTTCTGATAGAGTACACGCTATAGGCTACACAAGAGGACTACTCGCAAACGGGAGGGGCACAATGTACAGCTGACTAGCAAACAAAGTCGACACTAAACAACAGATACAAGTCCATATGCCCAACAGTCCTTAGAGACCGACAACAAGGTCAGCCATAGACTGACGAAAGAAAACAGCCGAAGCTGGCAAACAAAGCTAACAACAAACTATAACTATACACTAGTAAACCAAAATAATCACCGGCATGACACCAACCGCCGTCAAACCCTAGGGTGTATCGCCACAGCCCTCCGACAAAATGAAGACACGCACACTACCATTGAAACCCACATCAACATCATCACCCACAACCCAACCACTCAACCAAACTAGGTCATATTTGTATCGAACAGTGCAGAAGCAATTTCTTTTATTCTTGGAAGAGATAGACCGAAAGATCATAGTGCAAATTGGGTACAAGGAGTGTCAAGATCTGGTAGTCAAGCACGAAGGATGGAAGGTAGAGCTAGTGTTGAGAGGGAATTGGATCCCGAACAGCGCTGCGGATTACTGCCGATTGAATACGGCGTCATTTCATGTTGTAATTTTAAAATCACTCAATTGCTCACGTGACTTCTGGAACTCAATTGAGATCTTCAGGTTTTTTTTTGTTCTGGTGAGGATATGGATATTCTGCTCGAGTTTGAGCTCCTCGTCCATGGATCATCATCTGCTGAAACTAAAAAAAAAAGAGATCCAAATCCAAAGATTCAAACTTTATTTGCTAATGTATAAGTTAATGTAAATTTGATCTTGAATTGCTTGACTTTGGTTTGTGCTTGTGGAAGTTGGAATCAGTGAGTTTATATTGGAATTCTCTGTTTGGTCAAGTGCAGGGGATTAAGGAGGCAATGTCAGTTATATCAGTTATTGGGATTTAGACTCCGAATGAGACGGCACTGTTTTGACCGCAGCTCAGCGTTTCGTTTAAGTTGGATATCCGTCTAATTCGGAACGGATGCGTTTGATTGTGTGGTCTACAAGCCTCGACGTCGTTTCGCTCAACGGATATAAGTCAGCTGAGATCGCGCCTGGGCAACAAACTTGAGTTTTCTGCAAATTCGATTTAGGGTTCTTGAAGATCAGATTTGGGGCTAAGCGATTCTATAGAAGTTGTTCAAATCGTTCGATTGTAATAGCATCGCATTAGTCTACTGGGTGTATACATTGTACTGATTGATTCCAAAAGCTCAATAAACGTCCTCATTTGGTGCTGGAGTAGGGGCACAAGGCCCCGAACCAGGGTAAATCTGTCTGTCGTTCTTTCGTTTCCTGTTTTGATTCATTGCTTCGAGTTTCGATTGACGTCCGCATCTCTACAATTGGTATCAGAGCCCGCAGACCGGAGTGATGGGTCCGATGAAGATAGAGTTGAACCGATTTGATGGCCATGGCGACTTCGGCTTATGGCGTCAGTGGATGAGGGCAATCCTAGTTCAGATGAAGGTGGTAAAGGCACTGGACGGCGAGTAGGATTTCCCTGAGTCGATGACCCAAGATGAGAAGGAGGAAGGCCAAGAATTGGCCCACATCACCATAATTCTTCACCTCAGTGATATAGTCCTTCGAGAGGTATCCAAAGAAAAGACTGCAGCTAAAGTGTGGTTGAAGCTTGAATCTCTCTACATGACGAAGACACTGACCAGCAAAATCTACTTGAAAGGTAATCTTTTTGGGTTCAAGATTAGTAAAGATAGGAACCTTGATAAACAACTAGATGAGTTTTCAAAAATTATTCTGGATTTGGAGAATATTGAAGTAACAGTGGATGATGAGGATCAAGCTATCATGTTACTAAATGCTCTACCTAGTTCTTATAGTTCGTTTGTTGAGACTACGAATTATGCAAGGAAATCCTTGACATTTGAAGAGGTGCTAACTGCCCTCAAGTCAAAACAAATGGATGCTGATTCATCAAAGGGTGCTGCAGAAGGTCTATCTGTTCAAAGGAAATTTGATAAGAAGAACTAGAACAAGAAGGCATCAAAAGGCAACTTCAAGCAAAAACATCAACAAGGTGGACAGCAGTCTCCCAACTCAAAGAAGCTGAAATGTTTTTTTCTGTCATAAAGAAGGTCATTTTAGAAGGGACTGTCCTAGGAGAAAGAAGCAGAATGGTGGTAAAGGAGATTATAAGGCTGAGGCACCAGTGGTGGAAGAGGGCTATGAGAGTGCTGATGTGCTTGTTGCTGATGGGAGTCACTGGATTTTAGACAGTGGCTGCTCTTATCATATGACTCCCAATAAGGCTTGGATGCAAGATTTCAAGGAGTTGGAGGAGGCATGGTGCTGCTGGGCAATGATAAAGCATGCAGAATGCAAGGTGCTGGATCAGTGAAGCTCAAGACTACTGATGACCAAGAAGCAGTGCTCCATGATGTCAGGTATGTTCCTGATCTTAAAAGGAACTTAATCTCCTTAGGCACACTAGATAAACTTGGATATGTGTTTAAAGCTGAAAAGGGCATAATGAAAATTACCATGGGATCCTTAGTTGTGATGAAAGGTAAGAGATCAAATGGTGTACATGTCTTGCTTGGAAATACTGTGACAGGGTCAGTCTCAAATGCAACTGATAAGATGCATGATAAAATGAACTTATGGCACTTAAAGTTAGGACATGTTAGTGAACTTGGCCTTAAGAAATTGCATGAACATGGTTGCTTTGGAAATGATTGTCTTGGTAAACTAAAGTTTTCTGAAAACTGCATACTTGGTAAATCTAACAAGGTTAGCTTTAGCAAAGGAATACATAGAACAACTGATAAACTTGAATATATACATTCAGACCTTTGGGGTCCTTCTAGAGTTCCTTCACATGCTGGTAGGAGATATTTTGTTACCTTTATTGATGATTATAAAGGGTATGGATATATATTTTGAAGTTGAAAAGTGATGTTCTAACTGTGTTTAAAGAATGGAAAGCTTTAGTTGAAAACCAGACAGGTAAGAAGATCAAAAGGATGAGAACAGACAATGATCTTGAATATCTGTCAACTGAGTTCATAAATTTGTGTAAAGAACCTGGGATCTCAAAGCATCATACAGTGGCTGGTACCCCTCAGCAAAATGGACTTGCTGAGAGGTACAACAGGACAATCCTTGAAAGGGTGAGGTGTATGCTCATTCAAGCAGGGTTACCAAAGGTGTTCTCGGCTGAGGCAGCAAGTACAACATGTTATCTAATCAATACATGCCCATCTTCTGCTATAGAGTTCAAGACACCAATGCAGATGTGGAGTGATCATCCAAAGGACTACAACAGACTCAAGGTATTTGGATGTGCAGCCTATGCTCACATCAGACAAGATAAGTTGGATTCAAGGGCTCTAAAGTGCATGTTTTTGAGATATCCTGATGGAGTAAAAGGCTACAAACTTTGGTGCCTAGAAAACATTGGGAAGAAATCCATAATTAGCAGGGATGTAGTTTTCAATGAGGCCATTTTCCCTTACAAGGATAAGAGTGACAATTCTGACCAGTTGAATGAAAAACCTGATGAAAATGATAAGGTCCATATTGAGGTGGAGCTACCCAATAAAGGTAAAGAGAAAGTGACTGAGCAACAAACTGAAAGTGCCAGAGTCTCTGATAGCAGTGATGAATCACAAGGAGAAGAACAGACTGATAATCAAGATGACCTCAGTAATTATATGCTTACAAGGGATACACAAAGGAGAGCCATCAGACCTAGTGTAAGATTGGGGATGGATAATATGGTTGCTTTTGCCTTCAATACTGCAACAGAAATTACAGATGAGGAACCAGTTTCGTACCAGGATGTTGTTCACTCAGCTGGCTTGTGGATCAATGTTATGAATGAGGAAATGGATTCACTGATGAAGAACAATACTTGGGAACTTGTAGATAAACCGAAGGGGCAGAGGCTAGTTAGAAGCAAGTGGATATTTAAGAGAAAGGAGGGAATGCCTGGTGTGGAGAAACCAAGGCTAAAAGCCAGACTTGTGGCCAAGGGGTTCACACAGAAAGAAGGTATAGACTTTACAGAAATATTCAGTCCAGTAGTCAAGCACAGGTCTATCAGAGTTATTCTAGCAATTATTGCAAAGTATGGCTTATATCTGGAACAGTTAGATGTGAAGACTGCATTTCTTCATGGAAAATTGAATGAGACTATATATATGAGGCAGCCAGATGGATTCGTGGTTGGAAACAAAGAAGAGAATGTCTGTTTGCTCAAGAAATCTCTGTATGGTCTAAAACAGTCTCCAAAACAGTGGTATTGAAGGTTTGATGAATTCATGATCAAATAAGGGTATCTGAGATCTGCCTATGACTGGTGTATATATGTGAGTAAAGAGGAAAGTCAGAATGAGAGAGTGTATTTACTCTTATATGTTGATGATATGCTGATAGCAAGCAGAAATTTCAATCAGATAAGGAGGTTGAAGGAGCAGCTCAGTTCAAGTTTTGAAATGAAGGATCTTGGACATGCAAAGAAAATCCTTGGTATGCAAATATTAAGGAATATGGAACAGAGTACCTTGTTCCTAAACCAGCAGGGTTACATAGAGAAGGTTCTTACAAAATTTGGAATGGGAAATGCAAAGTCAGTCTTTACACCTATTGCTCAGCACTTCAGACTTCATAAGGATCAGAGTCCTCAGTCTAAGCAAGACACCAACTATATGCAGAAGGTCCCATACTCTAGTGCAGTAGGCTCTTTAATGTATGCAATGGTGTGTACTAGACCAGACCTAGCTCACTCAGTCAGTGTGTTAAGTAGATTCATGGCAAACACAGGGAAGGAACATTGGGCTGCTGTGAAATGGATATTAAGGTACCTAAGGGGAAGCACTGGTAAGGGACTGAAATATGGTGGAGTAGATTGATGGTTGCACAGTCGTTATGCGCAATCGTCAAGAATAAATTTATAAGTGTCCGCTACTCGCGACTTTACTACTGGGTAGTAAGTGGTAAGTAGGGGTCGAACCCAAAGGAATTAGGGGGATAGTTGTTCTTTGAGGGGATTATTCAGCGAGAGAGCGTGTTTTAGGTTGGTTTGTTGGTTTTAAAGCTACCAGCTAAGTGATTGATTGGTTGGTTGGTTTTAAAGCTACCAGCTAAGTGATTGGTTGGTTGGTTGGTTTTAGTACTGGAAAGTAACTGATAATTATTACAATTAAAAGAAAGCATTCGGTTTCAGGGGCCTTGTATTATATCCTGTTTATCATTGACCTTTAGTGAATCTTCTAAGTATTCAAACATGAATCGAGGCTATTCCTAGCTCAAGACTTGCAACATCGTCTAGCATTTTTAAGGTCGTAGAGCACTTATTCTACTTCAACTAATTCCTCCTTCCGAAGTATCTTAGCCTTATGTGCATCCATTTGGTCCCTTTGGTCCAGTTTCCAAATGGTTTTTTAGATAGATCGAACTCCTCAGATAAGCTTTGCCCGTCAAAGCATCCACTTACCCGAGTATGTTCACGAATCCCAAGGAAGAGCTTTGCCCGTCAAAGCGTCCACTCAACCTTGGAAGTTCTAATCTTATATATGGCACATAGAATAAGTTTTGAATACAAAGACGAGACACTAAGTTAATAGTCTAAAACATTTTATAATACAAGTCCACCCCTTCTACCGAACGACTAGTTTAGCTACTATTCATCGCGCTAAACATTATAACTAAGGAATTGGAAATTAAAGACAGTAAATAAATATTAAAATACTTACAACCGTTGAAGCGCCAAGGGAGCAATCCTTTATTTCCAAAACCAAACTTACAAAACTTAGAGAGAGAAGTGTTTACAAACTTATGGATTTGATTTTGATTTTGTGATGTTACAAATGAGGAGGAGATGAGCTCCATTTATAGGGAGGAGAAGGGAGGAATGGATGGAGGAGATGATGGCATGTGTTTTTTGATCCAAGGGAGGAGAAGGAGGAGGCGCCACATGGGGGGGAGCAAAAGCCGCCGGTTGCCGGTTGTGGGGAGGAGGAGCCGCCGGTCATGGAGGGGAGGAGCTCCTCCCTTGGCCACCTTCTCTTCAAGTGGTCGGTACCAAGGCAAATGGATGAGTTTTGTGAGTTTTGTGCAGTCTTTTCTCAAAACTATCAGTGTGTTTCGTCCCGGGCTGACTTGATTCCTCTTCTGCTTAATTTTTTATGAGTGATTCAACGTCAGGATCCTTGATATTTCTTCAGTCGGCATATGATCTTGACCTCGGAATGACTCGTAACATCTTTTCTGCTTTAAAAGCTCCTCTTTAGCATGTATTCTCTCTAAGCTCTGAAATACCCTGTAGAAATATATCGGAACTAACAAGCAAAAGTTAAATAGACAAAGTGTCTAATTAAGGGGGTTTTACTTGTGTTTATGATTCGTATAATTTTGGTCCATCATATCACCCCACACTTTTAGTTGTTCGTCCCGAACAATGCTATTAAAGGGCGGCACTCTAAGTTGGTTTTGGAATATGAAATTTAGACTGTGGTACTTGATCTATCCTAATTCATGAATTACTACTTATTACCAAATTAAACTGCGTAAATAAATAGAAGAAACTTAATACGTGTACCTCCGTGCTGAGATGCAAATTATATTGGATGTTTCGGGAGATATCCCTTTTTAGGCTCCTGGACTGCAATCTTGGGACCATCTCGCACTATATGGTTTTCTTGTAGCTTTCTCTAGCACGTGATTCGGTTCGGGTTTCACTGAGTTGAGCCTTTTTAATTTCTTTCTTCTTTGGCGAGGGACTGCTTTTTTGTAGTGAATTGGCCTTTGGCCTTTGATTTGACTTTTTTGAGTACTTCACTTTTTTTGTTCGGTTAAAACCTTCACAATGTTGGGCCTTTGGCCTCTTGATTTGCTTCTTCGAGCTTTTTGCTTCTTTGTGACTTGCCAGTCCATTTTCTCAAGCCTTTCCTTTGGGAGGTCCAATCATCGCCCGCAAGCATATGGAAATACCTCCCCGCTCCTCTCATCGTTGTCGTTTCGCGCGGGTCAAGATGAGGGTCGCTCATCTATTTTCTCGGCTACTTTGACTAGAGAGAGGACGGTCTGATTCCCGTCCTCGCCTTTTCTTTTCTTTTTGCATAAACACTGCATGGCGGAGATGACTTCATTCTTCACTGAAACCCGAAGTGCAGCCTCCACTGACTTCGAAAACCATATAGTTTGATTTGATCCTTTGATTGCTTGCCAAGCCTCTCTAGGGCAGTTTATGTCAACTCCACATCCCTAGTTTATCTCAGCACAAAGGACAAATGAAAAGTTACATTCTAAGTTTTTAAACAGTTTGAATTTTCACAAGGTTAATGCATGAACTAAGATCTATCTTTTTCACATTCTCAAGTTCATATTTTCAAAAAGATACTATTACTAAAAAAGAAAGCACCAAGCATGTTATTTATATACAAAGGTGGTTCTCACCCCACACTTTTGAACGAAGGCGTGCTTTAGTTCAAAAGTCATGCAAGCTTAAAACTAAATGACTGAATTTAAATGACAGAAAGTAAGATAGTGTCGGGTTACCTCCCGACCAGTGCACTTGTTAAACGTCGTTGGCTCGATAGTACCTCGTTGTGGATTACTGGTTTGGGTCCCATGGGTGGCTCAGGTCAAATTTCGCCACTGTTCCTGTGTTGTTTCTTGCCTTGACTCTTCCTGAATTCTTGTCGGATGTTGTACTCGGGTCAGGACTCCTTTGTTTTGGGATCTTTTCTTTCCAATACCCCGGAGGGGGTGAGGGACCTTTCACTACTAGCCTTTTGAAGTTCTTGTATTTGGGACTGCCTAGTCCAGTTACGGCGTAACACTGCTCCATCGAGGAGTCATTCTGCAGAGGCCCTTTTCCCATCCTCTTTTGAGTTTCTTCATTGATCCTATAGTTTTCTGCAACTTGCTCATTGATCAAGGGGAAAAGTCGGGAAAGCCTCAAAAGGCTTGGTTCTGCCTCGTTATGATTGTCAGTGAGGAACTGGTCGTAGATAGTCTCGGCTGCCCGGGTAATGATAGTCGGGTATGAATTGGGCAGTTCGTCAGTGGTATTCTGGACTCCAACCTCGTTGCTTCCGGTGCTTTCCATATCTGATTCTTCTGATGGTTCAGGAGTCTCTTCTGACGGCTCGGTAGTTTCTTCTTTGTCTGCCTCAGGGTCAGCTTCATTTATCTGCATTTCCTCGTCAGTTTGGGGTACTCGTCTTGTGGCAGCGGCCAGGCCAATTATAAGGTTCCACATGTCTGCAATGGTGAAGTTTCCGGCCGATCTTCTCATTGCTTCGTTAACTCTTCCCAGCTCTTCGGACCTCATCCCACGAAGAAATTTTTGGAGAAGTACTTTCTTCGTGAATCCATGGTGTGGGCAGCTTGAGACGATGGCATCATAGTTCGTGTAGTATTCGTCCAAGGTCTCATCCCGGGATTGTTGAAGGCACATGATCTTCCCACGGGTTTCTTGGCGTAAGGATGGTGGGGAGAGTTCCTTCAGGAATGGAACGCAGAGATCTACGTATCGTTCTGCACTGCAAGCGGTGGATGTGTAGTACCATATCGTGGCAAAGTCAGTTAGAGAGAATTTAAAGCATTTAAGCTTAAATTCCTCTAACACTTCATTTTCAGGTTTGATGTGGTGGCAGACGTGGTGGAAGTTTCGGCAGTGCTGTACTGGGTCTTCTCCCTCCGTTCCTCCAAACAGGGGCAGATATCGCGTTGTCCATGCATGCGTAGTGGGTAGTGTCATAGGGAAATGAAAAAGAACAACTATCCGACGGCTAATTCCCCGGCAACGGTGCCAATTTTGATGGTTGCACAGTTGTTATGCGCAATCGTCAAGAATAAATTTATAATTGTCCGCTACTCGCGACTTTACTACTGGGTAGTAAGTGGTAAGTAGGGGTCGAACCCAAAGGAATTAGGGGGATAGTTGTTCTTTGAGGGGATTATTCAGCGAGAGAGCGTGTTTTAGGTTGGTTTGTTGGTTTTAAAGCTACCAGCTAAGTGATTGATTGGTTGGTTGGTTTTAAAGCTACCAGCTAAGTGATTGGTTGGTTGGTTGGTTGGTTTTAGTACTGGAAAGTAACTGATAATTATTACAATTAAAAGAAAGCATTCGGTTTCAGGGGCCTTGTATTATATCCTGTTTATCATTGACCTTTAGTGAATATTCTAAGTATTCAAACATGAATCGAGGCTATTCCTAGCTCAAGACTTGCAACATCGTCTAGCATTTTTAAGGTCGTAGAGCACTTATTCTACTTCAACTAATTCCTCCTTCCGAAGTATCTTAGCCTTATGTGCATCCATTTGGTCCCTTTGGTCCAGTTTCCAAATGGTTTTTTAGATAGATCGAACTCCTCAGATAAGCTTTGCCCGTCAAAGCATCCACTTACCCGAGTATGTTCACGAATCCCAAGGAAGAGCTTTGCCCGTCAAAGCGTCCACTCAACCTTGGAAGTTCTAATCTTATATATGGCACATAGAATAAGTTTTGAATACAAAGACGAGACACTAAGTTAATAGTCTAAAACATTTTATAATACAAGTCCACCCCTTCTACCGAACGACTAGTTTAGCTACTATTCATCGCGCTAAACATTATAACTAAGGAATTGGAAATTAAAGACAGTAAATAAATATTAAAATACTTACAACCGTTGAAGCGCCAAGGGAGCAATCCTTTATTTCCAAAACCAAACTTACAAAACATAGAGAGAGAAGTGTTTACAAACTTATGGATTTGATTTTGATTTTGTGATGTTACAAATGAGGAGGAGATGAGCTCCATTTATAGGGAGGAGAAGGGAGGAATGGATGGAGGAGATGATGGCATGTGTTTTTTGATCCAAGGGAGGAGAAGGAGGAAGAAGGAGGAGGCGCCACATGGGGGGAGCAAAAGCCGCCGGTTGCCGGTTGTGGGTAGGAGGAGCCTCCGGTCATGGAGGGGAGGAGCTCCTCCCTTGGCCACCTTCTCTTCAAGTGGTCGGTCACCAAGGCAAATGGATGAGTTTTGTGAGTTTTGTGAGTTTTGTGCAGTCTTTTCACAAAACCATCAGTGTGTTTCGTCCCGGGCTGACTTGATTCCTCTTCTGCTTAATTTGTTATGAGTGATTCAACGTCAGGATCCTTGATATTTCTTCAGTTGGCATATGATCTTGACCTCGGAATGACTCGTAACATCTTTTCTGCTTTAAAAGCTCCTCTTTAGCATGTATTCTCTCTAAGCTCTGAAATACCCTGTAGACATATATCGGAACTAACAAGCAAAAGTTAAATAGACAAAGTGTCTAATTAAGGGGGTTTTACTGTGTTTATGATTCGTATAATTTTGGTCCATCATAGATCAAGGTGGAGCTGAGAAGGAATTAGATATGATTACAGGGTACTGTGACTCAGATTATGCTGCCAGCATAGACACAAGGAAATCTCAATCTGGTATAGTCTTCACTGTGTTTGGGACAGCAATCAGTTGGAAAGCAACACTACAACCAGTTGTGGCCTTGTCCACAACTGAAGCAGAATATATTGCTATAACCGAAGCTGTCAAAGAAGCATTGTGGCTAAAAGGCTTGCTGGGAGAACTGAGATTTGAACAAAAAAGAGTCAAGGTTTTCTGTGATAATCGGGGAGCTGTTCACCTGTCTAAACACCAAGTTTTCGATGAGAGGTCTAAACACATAGACTGTACTTTGTCAGGGATATATGGAATCAGGGGAAGTGGGCATTGAGAAAATCTCAATTGAGAACAATCCTGCAGATATGTTAACTAAAGCAGTCACTTGGGAGAAGTTCAAGCTATGCTTGGATTTGCTCCAAGTCTATGACAACTAATCTGCAGGGCAGCCAAATGAGGAAGGACTTTAAAGCTATTCTAAGATCAAGGTGGAGATTGTAAATTTGATCTTGAATTGCTTGACTTTGGTTTGAGCTGTGAAGATTCAGAAGAATCAAAGGTAAGCATCACTAACAATGGATTCCATGAGCGCCAAAACAGGAAAGAGAAGTAAAGAGCAAAGGTGGGAAAATGCTGTATTGCAATTCTACAATGACAACAATGAGAACCCTAAAGTTCTACTTATTACAATACAATACTGTACATAAATGACTTATTACAATTAGAGCCCTAAAGTTCTACTGATTGCAGATAGGTCTAATACCCCCCTTCAAGCTCGGCGGTGGAGGAAATTGGAGACGCCGAGCTTGGCGGCGCATCTGTGTAGAGCATCAGCGGGAAACGCTTTGGTGAACAGATCGGTGGGCTGCGAGGCAGATGCAAGGAACATGGGAACGAGAAAACCCGAGGAGAAGTGCTGGCGAACTAGATGGCAATCGACTTCAATGAGTTTAGTCCGTTCGTGAAAGACTGGATTTTTTGCAATATGGCTCGCTGCGTTGTTGTCGCAGTACAACGGAATCGGAGTCGCAACAGGAATGTGAAGATCCCGAAGAATCACAGCTATCCAAACCAATTCACATGTGGCGTGGGCCATGGATCTATATTCAGACTCGGCGGAGGAACGAGACACAGTGGTTTGCTTGCGACTGCGCCATGAAATGAGTGAAGAACCGAGTTTAATGCAATAGCCGGACGTAGAACGACGAGTGACAGGACACGAAGCCCAGTCAGCATCGCAGAAGCCTGCAAGCATAAGGGAAGCACCCGCTGGATAGAATAGCCCCTGAGCAGGCGCACCTTTGATGTACCGGAGAACTCTGGTGGCAGCTTGGAGATGTTCAGTGGTAGGCGTTGCAAGGAACTGGCTGAGAACGTGCACAGGAAAGGCAATGTCTGGCCGAGTTACATTCAGGTAAACAAGCTTACCGACTAATCTTCGATATTCCAAAGGATCTGGTAGTTTATCAGCACTGGATAGAGCTAGCTTATGTTTGATATCCATAGGCGTAGTGCTAGGTTTACATGCTAGTAGGCCAGTCTCAGTTAGAAGGTCCATAGCATACTTCCGTTGATTTAGAAAAATGCCAGAGCTGGACCTGGCAACCTCTAGGCCAAGAAAAAAGCGTAGCTGACCCAAATCTTTTATATGAAAGGCAGAGTGGATGAATGCCTTAACAGAGTTGATAAGTGGTATAGAAGTGCCTGTGATGACCACATCATCGACATAAACTAGGAGAATGAGAAAAGCGCCATCATGGTCATATGTGAATAGCGAGTGATCATGAGGGCTTTGGGTAAACCCATAGCTTAAGAGAGCAGTAGCGAACTTGCTATACCATTGTCGAGGGGCCTGCTTGAGCCCATATAAGCTTTTAGTGAGTTTGCAAACCATGCCTTGTTGTTTTTCCAATTTAAAATACCCTGGAGGGAGAGTCATGTAGACATCTTCATCTAAATGCCCATGAAGAAAGGCATTATCCACGTCGAGTTGGAATAGGGGCCAATCCTTAGAGGCTGCAAGAGCCAAGACAGTGCGAACTGTGGTCATTTTTACCACAGGGGCAAAGGTTTCGTTGTAGTCTAAGCCTTCCTCTTGAGTGAACCCTTTGGCAACTAAACGAGCCTTGTATCGTTCAATAGTTCCATCAGATTGTCTTTTGATTCGAAATATCCATTTGCTCCCTACTGCATTGTGACCTTGAGGTAGAGTCGTAAGAGTCCACGAGTTATTAGTCTGAAGAGCTTGAAGCTCAGCCTCCATAGCAGCTACCCATTGAGGGTCTTTACAAGCTTGAGAGTAAGAAGTTGGCTCAATTAAGGTAGAGGTCTGAAAAATATATTTTTGATGACTGGGAGAACATTTGGAATAATGAACAAAGTTGGAAATAGGGTACTTTACTGTAGATGATCCACAATAAAAATCCTTGAGGAGAACCGAGGGTTTTGGAACTCTGGTAGAATGACGCAAAGTAATATGGGTGTCATTTGGTGAAGTAGGCGTAGGTATATCATCAATGGTGACTGTAGGAACCACCTGTTCTGTGTTATCATTAGAAACCGGGGACTGATTAATTGATGCGTCCTGTGCAGGGGGAAAAATTGTGAAAGGAGCAGCAGCTGGGTCTGCAAGAACATCAGAATGATCGAATTGAGGCAGTGGCACAGTGGACACAGCAGGTAGAGGAGTAAAGGTGTCGGCATAAGGGAATCTTTGTTCGTGAAAAACCACATCTCTACTCACTAGGTATGCATGATTTTTAAGCGAAAAAAGTTTATATCCTTTTTGGCCATGAGGATAACCTACAAAAATGCAGGCATCAGCTCTAGCGTCAAATTTCTTCCTACCAGAGCTGACCGTGGTGGCAAAGCAAAGGCACCCAAAAACTCGAAGGTGTTCATAAGTAGGAGGCTTATTGAATAAGACCTCATAGGGAGTTCTGCCAGCCAAAAGACCAGAGGGCAGTCTGTTGATCAAGTAGGTGGCAGTTAATATGCAGTCTCCCCAGAAGAAATCAGGTAAGGCTTCTTGAAATTTAATAGCTCGAGCAACGTTTAATAAATGTCTGTGCTTGCGTTCAACGACACCATTTTGCTGAGGTGTATAAACACAAGATGATTGATGAGTACAGCCCGCATTAGCTAAAAACTGAGTTACAGTAGCACTAAAAAATTCAGCTCCATTATCTGTTCTGAAAGTTTTTATTTTCTTACCAAACTGAGTGGTAACCATTGTGAAAAAATACAGGATCATGTCAGCGGCAGAGTGTTTGGTGGCTAGAAGGAAGGTCCATGTGGTTCTAGAGAAGTCACCGACCAATGTAAGAAAGTACTTTGCTCCTGTAGATGTATTAACATGATATGGACCCCAAATATCACCATGTATTAATTCAAAAGTCTGAGTGGACTCAGTAATACTGATAGGAAACTGTAATCTGGTTTGTTTCGCTAAAGGACAGATATCACAGCAGAATTCTGATTTTTTACATACAAAAGATGGTAAATGTTTGCTGATATTGTCTGCTAGATTCTTGATAGAAACATGGCCGAGTCTGAAATGCCAGAGTTGTGAGGAGTCTTTGTTGTTTGTTGCTGCAAGACTGAGAATGGAGGTAGGACAATGAATCTGGTAGAGACCTTCGATATAATCACCAATCCCCAGGGAAATTTGCTTGGCTTGGTCCTGAATGTAGCATTTAGTGTCAGTAAAATGTACAACACATGTAGATTGGGAAATCAGCCTCCCAATAGATAATAGATTGAACCGAAAGTCAGGAACCAAAAGAACTTCATGTATGGTTAACTGAGGATTGATATCACAGCTACCCATATGTGTAACTAGAGCCTTACTACCATTAGGCATAAGCACTTCAAAAGGTGGTTGAAGGAGTTTAACATCATATAGAAGATTCATATGTGGAGTAATATGATCGGTTGCACCACTATCTAAAATCCATGTATTAGGAGCAGTTTTTGTTGTTGTGAAGCAAGAGATACCTGCCATATTAAACTGATTGGCATCCTGTTTTTCTGGTTGATTGATCAGGGAAAATAGCTTGTTCAGTTGCTCCTGCATTTGGTTGAGTTGCCTGGTAGAAGATGAAGAATTATCCCGATCAGCAGGTACCACCTTTTGAGCACTAATACTGTTAGTATCACAGGTAGCATGAGGAGTAGATATAACATTGTTAGACAAATGTTTGCGTCCTTTAAAATTTTGTGAAGTCCCTTCTTTGTGTAAGCGATGTCCAGGTGGAAAACCATTCAATTTGAAACAAGTTTCTTTCATGTGTCCTGGAGTTTGACAATAAGAACAGAACAGAGGTCTCCAATTCCTGTTGTTATTTGGAGTGTCAGCATTATTGTAGGTCTTGGTATTGAAGTTTGGCCTGGCAGCAGACTGACCAAATGTCTTGGCCTGGTGATTGTTGTAGGAACTAAACAGAGCAGATGCCTCAGTGACCACTGGTTTAGTAAGCTTTTTCTCTGACTCATCATTAACTACTAGCGAGTATGCTGCGTCTAAAGTAGGTTGGGGCCTAGTAGACAGAATTTGAGTGCGCACTTGAGCATGTATATCATTCAGTCCCATAAGAAATTTTTGAAGTCTGGTTCGAACTTTCTTGTCATGCATACATATAGTAGATTTGCATTGAGCACCCAAAAGGCACAGATCATCATCCTCATATGAGTCTTCATCACCCCACAACTGCAGTAATTTACCAAAGTACATAGGAACAGGCATGTCACCTTGCTGTAGAAGACTAATGTCCTTGGCTATTGAATAAACTCTCATTGCATTATCTCCGCCAAATCTGACTTGCAGATGCATCCAGGCTTGTATGCAGATGCATCCAGGCTTGTATGCAGCTGGTAGAGTGAACCAGAGAAGACGCTATGTCATCAGAAACTGAGTTGGTGATCCAAGTAAGGATCACATTATTGCAACGATCCCAGCGAGCCAGATCAGCAGGTTTGTCAACGGGTCTGGGAATCAAGCCTTGTACAAAAACGAGCTTCGATTTAACAGCAAGAGCTCGGGACATGGATTTGCGCCATAATATATAGTTATCAGCATTCAGCAACTTCTGAGTGACCAAGGAAACACCTATGTTTTCATTATGGCCTACGAACAAAGGGTCATCTGCAGGATTGAAGTATTCCAAGGCAGGAGGGATGATCGGACCAGCAGAAGTGGTCGACGCAGCAGAAGCAGTCGAGCCAGAGACATCAACCGAACCAGGAGCATCCATGGATTCCGGTGAGAAAAAAAATTCAGAAAAAAAAAACAAAAAAAAGAGCAGGACAATATCAAGCTTCGATCGTCGATTTTTGCTCAGATACCATGTGAAGATTCAGAAGAATCAAAGGTGAGCATCACTAACAATGGATTCCATGAGCGCCAAAACAGGAAAGAGAAGTAAAGAGCAAAGGTGGGAAAATGCTGTATTGCAATTCTACAATGACAACAATGAGAACCCTAAAGTTCTACTTATTACAATACAATACTGTACATAAATGACTTATTACAATTAGAGCCCTAAAGTTCTACTGATTGCAGATAGGTCTAATATGAGCTTGTGGAAGTTGGAATCAGTGAGTTTATATTGGAATTCTGTGTTTGGTCAAGTGCAGGGGATTAAGGAGGGAATGCCAGTTATATCAGTTACTTGGATTTAGACTCCGAATGAGACGACACCGTTTTGACCGCAACTCAACGTTTCGTTTAAGTTGGATATTCGTCTAATTCGGAACGGCTGCGTTTGATTGTGTGGTCTACAAGCCTCGACGTCGTTTCGCTCAACGGATATAAATCAGCTGATATCGCGCCTGGGCAACACACTTGAGTTTTCTGCAAATTCGATTTAGGGTTCTTGAAGATCAGATTTGGGGCTAAGCGATTCTATAGAAGTTGTTCAAATCGTTCGATTGTAATCGCATCGATTAGTCTACTAAGTGTATACATTGTACTGATTGATTCCAAAAGCTCAATAAACGTCCTCATTTGGTGCTGAAGTAGGGGCACAAGGCCCCGAACCAGAATAAATCTGTTTGTCGTTCTTTCGTTTCCTGTTTTAATTCATTGCTTCGAGTTTCGATCGGCGTCCGCATCTCTACCGTTAAATAATGCAATGCAAACTTGGTGTGGGTGTCACCGTCTCTAATCCTTCTTGATATGTTTGCGACTGATGTAATGAAAAATGGAGATTGGGCTTGATTCCTCTGAATCACTACTACTCTCAATCTTCTCTTCTTTACTAATCTGATTTGCTTCTTGTTTCTCGAATTTGCATTGATGCGCATATCGTTGGTCTTCAGTGACTTCTTTCAAGGTCGATTGTGGAAGCTGAGTACGATAAACTAATCATCATCCAGCTCTATATTAAGTCGGCGGCGACTCTCCAAAGGACAAAGATGTTTTCGACTTTCTGATCTATGGAGTTGAGAACCGGCTTCTGGTGATCTTATCCGGCATGGAGTCCATTCCCATCAGCTTCGCGCACCAAACCCTAAAAAATCATTTCTTTTAAATTCTAGAAGTCCGATACTCTGTTTCTCTTCTTCGATTTCATACTGTGTTTTTTAAATCTTTACAGAAAACAGATTTGGGAGGAGACGAGTTTAATGTGAAGTAGACACTTTTTTGGAATTTTAGTATGAGAAGTCACGTGAGGAATTGATTGATTTTAAAATTAAAAGATGAAACGACGCCGTATTGGATTTGCAGCAACCGGCAGCGCTGCACGGGATCTGATTCCTGTTGAGAGAAGGGAATATGGTCGCGGATGCGCTAGCATATAAGGCGATGAAGACAAGCTAGGAACGGTGCTCGATTAATGTTGTTCCATGTTATATTGCTAAAAGTTAGTTGTTCGGGGATTTAGAAAAATATTGACGGATGTACTTGTATTATTTTTTTTGGTTGTTGTTGCTTTTTTTATAATGTTTTTTTGGTTTTGATTAAAAAAAGCATGGAATTTTAGGTGTATTTTAAATTCAAAGTTTGTAAAGAGCAATAAATTTTCTTGTAAAGTGACACTATTTTATCTGAAAATATATGAAAAAACAAATGTGATATAAATTTGAAATTTAGAAAAAATATGTTATTAAATATAGATGCAATATATATATATAATCAATCAAAATGTGTCATAGTGACAAAATGAGAGATTTAAAGAATCAAACAGTCAAGATCATTTCGAAGGGCGTGCGGTATGGGCGTTGAATAGGCTTCAACATTTGATCTAAGTCAAAATGCCCACAAAGTTACTATATCGTTACCATTGCCTTATCCTAGCCTACTATACCATGTCTCTTACGGTCTTACCCTATATGTACATTAGCCACTAAATGATTAATTTTTGCCATCCTACCCTGCTTCCCTACCATGTCGTCCTATATATACCTTAGTCTACCATACCATGTCTCTTACCCTACATTTGATATTTAGCCTTATCCTCAACATTAAATGATTATATTAGAACATCCTACCCTGCTTCCCTACCATGTCGTTCTACCCTACCCTCCCATCCTACTCTACCTTGTTCTACCCTATCCTTTTATGTCCAGTCGTACCATTTTCAACCATATTTTAAATTTTGTTTCAAATTATGCTTAAATTCACTTGATTCGACCACGACCAGATCCGACCTGACCCTACCCTTATCTTACCCTAATATTGCATTGTCCATGGGTTACCCACCGGGTATAGAAAAATTGGTCTACCCTGTTATTATCCTACCGTACATTGTTCATTGGGTCAAGAAAAATTGACCTTAGCCTTCCCTTAGAGGAGTAGGTATCCTTGCCCTGCCCATTGCCGACCCCAACTTTGATAGTGTAACTGGATAGAATAGAATTTACCAATTAAACGAATGAAAAAAAAAGGAAAAATTGTATATTATCATTAATAATTACTTTCATTTAGCATCTTGTTCCGTATATAAATACATGACTCTTTCATGAATTGCAGCAATTTAAGACGGTATAATTTAAGTAGTTAGATGCTACTAATAATTGACCGCATGAATTTTTGCTTTTATGAAGCGGATGCTTGGTGATTGTAAGGAATGGGAATTAGCAAGAGGTCATTTTTTCGCCTAACAGAAAAGCCAGCAGCCTCCACCATATCCAGCTCATCTCCATGCTTTCCTTTGGGTAGCTCCCAATCAAAGTGGAACAACATCTGTGCCAGAAGCAGCTCAGTGTTGGCCATAGCAAACGGCACGCCAGGACAGATCCGTCTCCCTGCGCCAAACGGAATGTACTCAAAGTCTGTACCCTTGTAATCCACTTTTGCATTGATAAACCTCTCAGGGCTGAATGTCTCCGGGTCAGTCCAAGAACATGGATCTCGCCCGATGGCGAATGCATTTACAATGACTTTAGTCTTTTTGGGTATTTCAAAGCCATTGATTTCACATCTTTCGCTACTTTCTCGTGGGACTAGTAATGGTAGCGGCGGATGAAGCCTTAGAGTTTCTTTGATCACTGCCTTCAAGTAACTTAATTCTTCAAGAGATGTTTCATCCATTAGTCCCTTTGTGTTGAAAACTTGTCTTACTTCTTCTTGAGCTCTCCTCATTATACTCGGGTTTTTAAGCATCTCTGACAAGGCCCACTCGACTGCAGTTGACGACGTCTCGCTCCCAGCAGTAAACATGTCCTGTGATACACCCGACGAACAAATTCAGTTAGCCAGAGTCCAACTGAATTAGAATGGACTATAATCTAATACAACTAACTACTTGCTGAAATTTTATGAGAATACTTACAAATAAAACAGCTTTGATCCTGTCATCTGTCAAGGGAATTTCTAGATCACCGCCCCTCCGTACCCGCAGAAGTACATCGACAAGATCTTCTTGTTCATCCGTGAACGATGTTTGATCCTCACTAACGCGTGATTGATGGTCATCGATGATTTCTTGTAGTATTTCATCGGACTGTTGGTGCAGTTTCTCAAGCTTAGGCCTCAATCCACTGACCATAGACAATATTTTAACAGAAGGGAACATATCGCCAATATCAAAACCTGAAGATAATTTGATAGTCTCAGTGGTGAGTTTCACAAACTCATCTTGCCTTGCACATTTCCTCCCAAATGCAGCTCTGGCAGTGACACCATAAGTCCACGAAAAAATCAAGCTCGACACGTTAATGGCTTGCCCAGCTTGTTCATAAATCTTTTCGATGAGGTTGACGACCTCCTCTTCCCTTATGGATTTAAAAGACTGGACGCGCTTCACACTCAACAGCTCCTGCACGCAAATTTTGCGAAGCTGTCTCCAGTAATCACCGTAGGGTGCAAAGACAATGTTGCTAGAATCATATGACATGATTCTAGATGCAATGAAATAAGGCCTTTCGGAGAAAATTACGTCATGGGTTTTCATTATCTCCCTAGCTATGTCGGCTGAAGAGACTATAATGGTGGAAACTTCACCTAGTTGCAAGTGCATCAAAGATCCATGCCTCAGAGCCAAGTTTCTTAGCATTTGATGTGGCAGTGAGCCTATGAGTTGGTGCAAATTGCCAAGTACAGGGAGCTTCCTCGGCCCTGGTGGCAACCGCAGCGCAAAGCCATCGGTCGTTTTGTATCTTCTTTTCAAGTTAAGGAGAAAGAACACTGAGAGCACAAAACTTGAGATAACATAGAAGGAGGAAAGTTGAAGATCCATTGAAGAGATATTCAAATTGATGTTTCAGAAAGGAATTTGATGATTTTCATATGAATGGGGAAAGGATATGATAAATAGACTTCAATTAGAGCCACAAGAAAAGTAGAAGAAGTGTCAATTAGAGCCACATTAGAAGAAGAAGAAGAAGAAATTGTTTTGGTACATCTACCAATAAACTAAACCATCAATCCAGAAGAAGTTGGGGATATGCAATTAACTTGGACAAGGTCCTAAGTTCAATTCCTATTAAACACTTGGAAGGAGAATAAATAAAAGGTCGAACTTGGCTGTCCTGATGTGTCAGCTATTGGGCAACCGTTAAGTTTAATAAAAACCTTTAAAAACATAAAAGTAAACCGAGAATTCGGAAGTTGCCAACTTTGACTATCAGTGGCACAGCTTGTACATCACTCCAGTTACACAAATTCGCATTCTAAGTCATATAGTCAAGATATCAGAAAATATCATACATAGCGCCACTTTCAACTAGGGCAACATTTCCTATGATGCAGATTGGGTTTGTGGTTCTGAATCATTGTGAATCAGAAATGAGCTGTGATGCCAACCAATCTGTAGACCACAAATGCAATAGTTCAAACTGATAACAATATTGTTTATTCGTTCTGAATCATTTACTTAATTACCTCTTTTTTTTTTTTGATTGTGGATTTATATCGAACAGTACAATGAAAACATCACATATATCATATTTTTCGGGTACACATATATTTTCAGTCCGTTTTGAAGCACAGACCCGGATTTGAACTTGTACTTGAATCATTCGTTGAAGCACAGGCCATCAGGCATCTCTAACTTTGAACCAACGACTTGACACACACCTCCATGGTAAGGTCATAGCAGTGCCTAAGCACGCCTCCACAAGAGGATAAGGCATAACACCTGCAAACGTCTATAAGGGACGAGGAAGAGGAAAGGAAAGAGGAGAATATAGGAAAACATCCGCGAAGGATGGAGTGAACCAACGACTTGACACACCTCCATGGTAAGGTCATAGCAGCGCCTAAGCACGCCTCTATGAGAGGATAAGGCATAACACCTGCAAACGTCTACAAGGAACGAGGAAAGGAAAGAGGAAAACTGTTGAAAAATGTGTTTAATAAGTGTGAAGAAAATGGTGGTGCGCCCCAATTGAGACCTAATTTTGAGCGTGAAGGAAACCTCGAAATAATTTGATAAAATATCTTGCGACAAAAGGTATGAGATCTGAATGTAGAAATGCCAAAATCGAATTGATATCGAATGAGAAATCGATCCCAAAGTTGGATCAAAACTAATGGAAACATGACTTTGGTAGGAATGAATGTGTAGATTGATTTCACATAAGTGAAACCAATTGTCCCACATTGGAAGCCAAATAGGAACAATTTGTGTTCATATATGATTTCATTATTATGCTTGTTAAGATAATAAAAGAAACTCTCTCCTAACACTCACGCGGGCACCCAGGGGGGTGAAATCATCCGGCTCGACGACGTCGGATTTGGCTTGACTTGTGTGCACCGCGTCGTACGGGACACGAATGATGCATCGATTTCTCCGCGGGGGGCTCGACACTTGTCAATTTCGAGTTCATTATTGGTCTCCCAATAGTCTTGGATGATGTACCATCAGCCGCCTTGGATTTATGAGGCAGGGGCAGACCTCTCCTATAAATTGAGGCTCATTCTTCACTTTCAAATTACGGAAAACACAAACAACTTTCCTCCTCTTGTTTTCATTCGTAGTCGGTGATAGCCTAAGACCAATCAGTGTTCGATTGGCAAAGCTTCGGTGTTCAAGTGTTTGCCAAGGATAGTTTTATCCTGGGAAGCATACTGCCAGCAAGTCCCAGCATCAGTAGGCCGGTAATCTTGCTTTAAGGATAGCGTCAAACGTGACTCTATCCACAACAATACTTCAAGGGTTTGCGATTACTGTTTTCTGTTTCATTTTATTCAGTAACTTAGTTCAACTCCGCTACTGTTTTAAGCAATATATCCAACAAAAACATCCGCGAAGGATGGAGGAAGAGGTCCACACCATAGGTGGGACTAGGAAAAACTCACATAAATTGTGGGAGGAAAATGACATCGGGCGGGGTTTGAACCCTCCACCTTGTGGATGCAAGGTAGGGACTCAACCACTAAGCCACACCCTTGTTGACTCCATAATTACCTCCTAGATGAATCAATTTTGGTTCAAACTGTCGGTATTGAATCTTTATCATCTCCACTTATGACGCTTCCTTTTACCACTTGACCAGCCTCCGAAGTTGCTAACAATTATTTCAATAATTCCAAGCTAACTAAGTTTTAATTAAGGTATTGTTGTGAAATATTTGAAATATGGAGAGGAAACTTAAAGTTAGAAGATGAACATGAACATGGGTAGAAAATGTAGAGAGGAAGAGTGATTCTCATTGCGTTGATCTTTACAAATGTTCCGTTTATATAGGGGTACATAGACATATGGATAGACTAGGAATCAATGTAAGAAATAAAGATAAGAATTTATGTGGTACATGAAAGGCTAAAGGACATGGCCATGTGAAGGGCTAAAGGTCATCCAACACAATATTCATAACACTCCCCCTTTGGATGATTCGTACAAATATTATGCCTCGTTAAAACCTTATTAGGAAAACCCTGTAGGAAAAACCTAGTGAAGGAAAAAGCGTACACAACTATACATTATGCATAAATGTTACCTCATTAAAAACCTTATTTAGGAAAACCCAAAGGGATAAAACCTAAAATAAGGAAAAGAGTGTAACACGTATTCTCCCCCTCAATGTGGTCTTTAACATAAATCTCTAAGCTTTCGCATGCCGATTGTATAGACTAATTTCTCAAAGGGAGTTGTGGGAAGTGCCTTTGTAAACAAATCGGCTAAGTTGTCACAAGAACGAATCTGACAAATATCCATCTCTCCGTTCTTATGAAGTTCATGTGTAAAGAAGAACTTTGGAGATATGTGTTTCATTCTGTCTCCTTTTATATAGTAATTTTTAATTTGAGCTATACAAGCAGCATTATCCTCAAATATAACAGTAGGGTTTTCTTTGTCGCCTAAAAGATCACATGATCTTCTGATATGATGGATTAAAGACCTCAGCCACACACATTCACGACTAGCCTCATGAAGTGCTAATATTTCAGCATGATTACAAGAAGTGGATGTAAGAGTCTGTTTGGTAGATCGCCAAGATATAGCGGTATCACCATATGTAAATACATAATCCGTTTGTGTTCGCACTTTATGAGGGTCAGATAAATACCTGGCATCGGCATATCCAATTAATCCTGATTTTGAGTCTTTTGAATAAAATAAGCCCATATCACTTGTTCCTCGAAGATATCTTAAATTTTGTTTAATGCCAGTCCAATGTCTTCGAGTCGGAGAAGACCTATATCTTGCTAGTAAATTAACCAAAAATGCAATATCAGGTCGAGTATAATTAGCAAGATACATTAGTGCTCCAATAGCACTAAGATATGGTATTTCAGGACCAAGTAGTTCTTCATCCTTTTCTCGAGGACGAAATGGATCTTTTGTCACATTAAGTGATCGAACAACCATATGCGAACTCAACGTATGTGATTTATCCATATTAAATCGTTTGAGGACCCTTTCAGTAAATGAGGACTGATGAACAAAAATGCCCTTTGATAAATGCTCAATTTGTAGGCCAAGGCAGAATTTTGTTTTGCCCAAATCTTTCATTTCAAAATCACTTTTTAGATATGCAACCGTCTCAGTAAGTTCATCAGTGATCCCAATGATATTTAAATCATCAACATAAACCGCAATAATAGAAAACCCAGTTTTTGTCCTTTTAATAAAAACGCATGGACAAATTGCATTGTTGATGTATCCCTCTTTCAAAAGATATTCACTTAGACGATTGTACCATATTCGATCGGATTGTTTTAATCCATATAATGATCATTGCAATTTTATTGAGTACATTTCCTGTGGTTTGAGCTACATGCTTCAGGTAATTTTAATCCTTCGGGAATTTTAATATAAATGTCATTATCAAGTGACCCATATAAATAGGCTGTCACGACATTCATTAAATGCATATGAAGTCCTTCTAAGACTAACAAACTCAATAAAAATCTGAATATTGTCGCATCCATGACCGGTGAATATGTCTCTTCATAATCAATGCCTGGTCTTTGCGAGAAGCCTTGTGCTGCAAGTCATGCTTTATATCTTACGACTACATTTTTCTCATTTCGTTTGCGCACAAATATCCATTTATAACCAACAAGTTTGACATTCTCGGGTGTTATGGAAATTTTTCCAAAGACTTGGCGTTTTTCAAGTGAATTCAATTCTGCCTCGATGACACTTTTCCATTTTGGCCAATCATTTCTTCGTCGGCATTCATTAACCGATCTTGGCTCATGATCCTCATTTTCTTCTGTAATATCTAGAGCAATAGGCAAATACATTGTCCACTATAATTTCTTTTCTATTCCACCTTTTCCCTGAAATGACATAATTGATCGAAATTTATTCATTGTCATCATTTTCAGGTATCTCATTATCTTTCAAAGAAGTATCTTCATGATTCATATCATTTTCTTTTGGAATAGTGGTTGATGCATTAATTTGGTTATCTTGAACCTTTCTTTTTCTTGGATTTTTATCCTTGGAACCAATTGGTCTACCATGCTTCTGTCGACTCACTTGCTAATTTATTTCCAATATCTTCATCAGGAAGATTGATTTTGCAAGGAGCATTGACAGCTGGTATATGTGACTTTGTTGCTATTTTAACATTTGTGAATGCATCAGGCAATGTGTTTGCCACACTTTGTAAGTGGATAATCTTATGAACTTCTAGTTCACATTGATTTATACGAGGATCAAAATGAGACAATAACTCTGCATTCCAAGATATTACTTGTCTTTTTTTCAGACTTTATTTAATCTCCCCCTAATGCCGGGAAACTTATCTCATCGAATTGACAGTCCGCAAATCGTGCCTTAAATATGCCAACTGTCAAAGGTTCCAAATTTTTTATAATTGATGCAGATTCAAATCCCACGTAAATTCTCAATCTTCTTTGGGGTCCCATTTTAGTATGTTGGGGCGGAGCTATTGGAACATAGACTGCACACCCAAAAACTCTTAAATGAGATGGTTCTTGGCCACTAACTAGTTGCAAATGGGAATATTTATTATTGGATGTTGGCCTTATACGAATTAGTGATGCGGCATGCAAAATTTCATGTCCCCAAACAGAACTTGGCAATTTAGATTGCATAAGTAATGTTCTAGCTATCAATTTTAGTCTCTTGATAAAAGATTCTGCTAGACCATTTTGAGTATGGACATGAGCAACCGGATGTTCAATTATAATTCCAGTTGACATACAATAGTCATTAAAAAGACTGAGATGTAAATTCTCCTGCATTATCCATACGGATTTTCTTAATTGTATGATCTGGAAATTGTGCTCGTAATTTAATAATTTGAGCAAGCAATCTTGCAAATGCCATATTACGAGTGGATAATAAACAAACATGCGACCAACGGGTCGATGCATCAATAAGTACCATAAGTACTGAAATGGTCCACTTGATGGGAAATAGGTCCACATATATCTCCTTGAATCCGTTCTAAAAATGTTGGACATTCAGTCTCAACTTTCAGTGGAGATGGTCTTGTAATCAGGTTTCCTTGAAAACAAGCAACACATGAGAGATCTTTGGACAAGAGAATATTTTTACTCTTTAATGAATGTCCATGTGAATTTTCAATGATTCTTCACATCATTATTGAACCCGGATGACCTAATCGATCATGCCATATTAGAAAGTTTTTCGGGTCAATTGAATTCTGATTTATCACCATATATGATTCAACTGGATTTATGAAAGTATAATACAATCCATAGTTGTATGATGGAAGTTTTTCCATCACTTTTTTCATTCCTGAGACCATTGACGTGATATATAAATATTCAACGTCATTTTCATTTGTCGTCTCAATATGATAACCATTTCGACGTATATCTTTGAAACTCAAAAGGTTTCTTTTGGATCTGGTTGAGAACATTGCATCTTCAATGATAAATCATGTACCATTAGGTAACACTATTTGGGCTCTTCCATGGCCTTCAATAAGACTTGATGCACCAGATATTGTATTAACATTAGCTTTAGCTAATTTAAGATGCAAAAAATAAATATTATCTCTCAAAATTGTATGCGTTTTCGCACTATCCGCCAAACATAAAGATTCATCATCACCTTTTATTTTAATTGAGAGGTCGGCATCCATCTCTTGAAAAACAAATAAATGAATAAAATTAGAAATTGATTTTATTATGATAAAGTAAACAAAGCATAAAGGAAATTGAAATACTTTGAAATAAAACTTGAACTTAAATAAAAAAGACATAATTTTCTAAGTCATCTTTCCATCATTGATTGGTTGGTTGAGATCCACATTGACATCTTTAAAGAAGTCACTAACATCCAAATGTGTAAGGTTCATAGGATCCAACTCGGCGAGATTCATAGGATCATCATCCTTTTGTTCAATGAAGTTTGTCTCAACACCTTTTTCTTTTAAAGATGCTTGATAGAGATCAACAAAGTGTTTGGGAGTACGACAAGTACGATCCCAATGGCCTTTCATACCACATCGAAAGCAAGAACTTTCAGGCCTTTTGAAAGTCACTTTTCCCTTTTGCTTTCCATCATTATCCATCGACTTCATGGGGTATCTTTTTCTTGAAGTTTGGGGTATGTTGGGTATTGTAACCATGATGACTTCCAAAGTTTCGCCCACGACCACGTCCGCGTTTATTACCGCGTCCACGTCCATGTTGCTGATTACGCCCATATTCATTTTGCTAAATATAGAATTTGCTTCAGGAAGGAGCGCTGATCCAGTCGGGCGAGAGTGATGATTTTTCATCAACAATTCATTATTTTGTTCAGCAACAAGTAGACATGAAATAAGCTCAGCATAGTTTGTAAAACCTCGGTCATGATATTGTTGTTGCAAGACCATATTTGAGGCATGAAATGTGGAGAAAGTTTTTTCCAACATTTCTTTGTCAGTGATCTTATCACCGCATAACTTCATTTGAGATGTAATTCTGAACATAGCGGAGTTGTATTCACTCACACTTTTATAATCTTGCAACCGTAGGAAGTATCGCCGTTTTTTTGGTGATCATACCTTTCCTATAATTCCTTCCAAAGGATTGAAGGATCCTTAATGGTCAAGTACTCATATTTTAGCCCCTCATGAAGATGGTGGCGAAGGAAAATCATGGCTTTCGCCTTGTTTTGTTCAGATGCCATATTTCCTTCTTTGATTGCATCTCCAAGATCCATGGCATCAAGGTGGATTTCAGCATCAAGAATCCATGCCAAATAATTGTTGCCAGAAATATCAAGAGCATTGAACTCAAGCTTCGAAAGATTTGACATATTAAATATATAAGATAAAAACATGAATTAATTTTCAAAATAAAATGATGTAATAAACTATGAAATTGATTTTAAACAATGAAATGAAATAATCTGTTAAAGTCATATAGAAATTATGCATGACATATATAGAACATGTTATAAACATAAAGTAAAATCATTTTTTTGACATATAAATTGGAGCATGGGAATGTTTTGAAAGAACTAGATGAAATATACATGCTACATACAAATTATAATACGAATTGATTTTTCCAAATGCTAGGCAGTTTTGAGATTTATCCGAAGAGGACTCAATGTTGCCATCATAGCAACACAATGAGAAAAGGGAGGAAGAAGATAATATGGTGTATCACTACCTTGGATTGCGTAGAGAAATCGGGCTGATAACGTGTTGTGAAATATTTGAAATATGGAGAGGAAACTTAAAGTTAGAAGATGAACATGAATATGAGTAGAAAATGTAGAGAGGAAGAGTGATTTTCATTGCGTTGATCTTTACAAATGTTCCGTTTATATAAGGGTACATAGACATATGGATAGACTAGGAATCAATGTAAGAAATAAAGATAAGGATTTATGAGGGAGGAGCGCTCCGTTGAGGACACCCCAAAATGGCGAGGACGTGGGGACAAATCTCCACCACACATCTAAACCCCCCCCCCCCCCCCCCCCGGTGCTTTGTGGGTGCGCCACGTGTCCTACTACCAACAGTAAAAAGCAAACATTAAAATCTCACTACCATTAGTAAAAAGCAAACAGTAAAATCCCACTACCTTTAAATCTCAATCATTAGATCAATATGATCTAAAGGCTTAGATTTGTCCCTACGTCCTCGCACTATTCACGTGTCCTCAACCGAGCGCACCCCTATGAGGTACATGAAAGGCTAAAGGACATGACCATGTGAAGGGCTAAAGGTCATCCAACACAATATTCATAACAGATACGTAATATTGTATCGTTGAATGCTTATTATTATTTTTTGATTGATGGATACAATTTCATTACAATGATTATTAATTTAGAGTTGTCCCAAATGATCTTGCCTCAATAATTTTTTTAAGGCTTGTGATATTTCCTTGTGGAGAACATTGGGTAATTTACCAAACCATTTTTTTATTCCAAGTACCGAATCAAAATTTAATATTTTACTAACATTGGTAAAACGGTAAACTCGTAAATTATCAAAATTTATCGATTTTACCAATGTTTTTTATTTAATATTTTTGTAAAAGTTTAATTTTTTAAAAGATCGACTAATCATCTAGTGACAAAAAATACAAAAAACTTGAACCATTCAACATTGAAGAGATTGATCGAACGGAATTTCATAACAAAAGTTATTAAAATAGGTGAAAACTACCGAATCAAAACAGGTAATTTTTATGTTTTTAATAAAATTATTAAAATAATTTTAAAAAAGGTTTTTATTTGGTAAACTGGTAAATTAACGAATAAAGAATTTCATTTCGATTACCAAACTCTTTTACCATTTTATCGATTGGTAAATTATCGAATGTCACTCCATATAAAATGGAACATGCTCATGTAGGAAACGGGTTGCATTTTACTATCCATGAAGTCATATATGAGCGTTGTGTAAGTCGACGAACGGAGCCTACCATGACTTCATCTCATATTTTTATATCTGAAAATCATACTGATGAGCATAAATTTGTACTATATTTATGCTCCACATTTAGTCGATTTTTTATCATCTTCCTAATTTATATGAGCTCTCACTTTATGTTTTAATGCTTTTCAGGTGAAAAATGATTCCAAGGCAAAACAAAGTGTTTTGTGAAAATCTGGGCGAAAACATGGCAAAAGTAGGTGGATTGACATCCCTACTTGTCGCGCATGCTTAGAGATCATATGTTGTCCAAATCCATTGATCAATAGCTCGTTGGAAAGCTGAAATGAAGGACTACAACTTTGTAGTTTTGACCAAGACTGAATCAGTCGTTAGAGAGGTCCAAATTGGAGCCAAAGTCTGTTGTACAGAACGCGACAGTGTCATCTGTGTCATGTCTGTCAACAATAGGTGACACTGCATTCTCTCTGGATTCATTCGTGTCACCTATTAGGTGACACAAGCGACATGTGTCGGACGGGCCAAACGGGCTAAAAATACAATTTGGGCTAGAGTTTTTGGAAAAATTGCAAAAAGACAAAATTAAACAAAAACAAAGGAGGAGCCGCCAAACACAATTCTCCACATCCATACACACATATTCATTCGACACACTTGGAGACGACGGAAAAGAGAGAAGTTGACACGAAAACGCAAGGATTTTGATCGGATCGAAGATTGAGCTAGAACGGATTATCGACATCAATTCGAAAGGTGTAATAATTCCTTTTTCTCTTTATAATTTGTGTTTCGAACAAAACATGATTTGTATTTACATGACGATGGATAGTGAGAAGTGACCCATATTTTGGGTTCTACAAACCTTACTCGACTATGAATTGTTTAATAAATTAATGTTTGCATGATTTGGATTGTTTTACATGATTTGTATTTTACTTAGCGATTAAAACCTAGCGATTCATACTTGAGAAAATGATTAAGTGCATTACTTTGAGACGTTAAGCTAATAGCGCCGAAAGGGTGAGGCTAAACGTCTGACTATCAAGTAAACTACACATTATGAACTCGGTGACTACGAGAGTTGCCCGAGATTGTGACGGGAATGGCTAGGATTATGACAAGTACTCCCCATGTTTACGCAACGAGAGTTGGTAAACATCAGCGAGTTACTTGATTCGAACCAATAGCGCCGAAATGGTGCGATTCTTACTTGGATTGTGCGGCTATTTTCCAATCAATATAGGCAAATCCTTGCATGCTAGTTAATAAACTCGATTCTAATGTTGGGTAAGTGAAGTAGTTCCCCAAAATACTTCTCGAATTCGTTAAAACCTTTTATTTCTTTCTTTCTTGCATAGTTAGATCGATTAGATTCTTAAACCAAAATAAACACTCGCTTCGGACTAGGATAAATAGAAGTATAGCCTTACATAGTGCGCAAGTTTACAATTGCTCCGTTGGACGACTCGGTACTTACCGATTTTATAAATTATTTTTGACGCTCAAAATACTACACGTCACACACCATGCTACATGAGACTACAGTTTCATATCGATTCTTGATGAACGTTATTTGAGGGCATATGATGGACCATTTCATGTGTCAAATTCGGAATCTGTAGTTCTTAGACAGACATGAAGCCTCCAAGGCGTAGGCATACTGAAATGGATCAGAGAAACAAGAACACATTAGTGGTCAAGGCGGGCTTCAAATAGTTGTGTTCGTTTCGGAATCCAACATTGTAAACAATGTGGAGGTGCTCGCCATAATAGGTGTTCATGTTGAAACTGAAATATAACCTGATTGTTGTTATTATTGCTCGGTTTTCATTTTCAAGGATTGATGTGTTGTCATTGTTGTTAAACTATTTATTTTTCATTTTTTGTCTCTTAATGTATTTTTTTTTGAACAATCGTATCTTCAAAGATTAATTTATTGTTATTGTTGTTATTTAAAGATGGAATGTTGTTGTTGTTGTTGTTGTTTAAAAATTGAGATAATATAAAGAAATTGTTACTCGGATAATCAATCCAACTATATAAAATAAACTCGGCACTGTCTGTATTTTTTTTGATTGTGAGTGGATACAACAACTAGGAACATTACAATTCATATGAGCTTTATCATTTAGTACATACATATTGATCTCCGGAACTCTTAAGCAAGACATCTTGATCGGATCCGCAAACGTATGGTACATCTCTCCACTTCTGAAGCGCAGGCCACGTTCGACACCTTTACCATGAATCCGCACACATCTACCCAAATCATCAGTACATTTTTGACACTTAGAGCGCAGGTCACCTTGGACACCTTTACCGAATAGCAACTCCACGAGGGAGAAATAACACATCACGCGCAAGACTTGAAGAGGAAGGCCTCCACGAGGGAGGAAGAAAACATCACGCGCGAGGCGTGAAGAGGAAGGCATCCACGAGGGATGTAGGAAATATTCACGCGCGAGGCGGGACAAGGTAAAGGAAAAGGAAATAAGTAAATTGGTGGCCCAGAGACTCGAACTCAGGGCGTAAGGATCCAACCATCTTAAAGTGGATTCCTTAACCTACAGACCACTACCCATGTTGACGGCACTGTCAGTATTAAATTGATCCTCAGGTCAGGCACTTACAGTGTTGTTCTCCTACATGACACTGGTTTGCTCAAAACTGGATCATGTCAGGCCCACACGGATATGTATGCAAAAACAAACGAGCATTGGCAACGCCGGTTTCATTGAAAACAAG
Source organism: Rhodiola chrysanthemifolia (assembly GCA_033675395.1). Taxonomy (NCBI): domain Eukaryota; kingdom Viridiplantae; phylum Streptophyta; class Magnoliopsida; order Saxifragales; family Crassulaceae; genus Rhodiola; species Rhodiola chrysanthemifolia. Next base: position 41,572,890 of record CM066204.1, read on the forward strand.
GAAATTTGGGAACTCAAACTCAAACTCAAAACACAATAATATTCAAACACAAATCCAGAAATTTGGGAAAATAAATAGTTCAAACATGCGTTGTATTTTTTCCATCACATCTTGAGTGGTCATAGCCAACAGCCTGACTGGTTAGAGTAACATATAATATTTTTTTGATAGTAACATATAATCGATTGTTTTCTTGTTTCTTCTGCCCTCAAAATTGAGAGGTTCTGATCCAAAACTACATTGAAATTCATCCAGATGTTATGAGTATTTTTGCCTACTGCCAATAACTTCATGAAAGAGCAACTTTAAATCTTTAGGTTTGCCATGGCTAAGAGGAGGCATAGGATGAGCTTCTATGCATCAGGGATGATTTCTTATACAAACTTGGGACTAAAGATAGCTGCCGTTTACGCCAAACTGATATTCCAAATGATTCGCTCATGTCCATTTCTTGCGGCTGTAGTCCATCACCAAGCTTCCAATCAAAGTGGAATAACATTTGAGCCAGAAAATGCTCGACGTTTGCCATTCCAAAAGATATACCAGGGCATATCCTCCTCCCAGCACCAAAAGGGATGTACTCGAAGTCATTTCCCTTAAACTGAATTGAACTGTTTAAAAACCTCTCTGGAATGAACTTTTCAGGATAAACCCAATACTCGGGGTCTCTTGCCATCGCCCCAGCGTTAATGATCACTTTCGTCTTCGCAGGAATTACGTAACCATTTATCACGCATTTCTCACCGCATTCTCTAGGGAGCAACAGAGGACCAGGAATATGTAGTCTGAGTGTCTCTTTAATTACTAAGTTCAAGTATTCTAGATTTGGAAAACCAGATTCATTAACTTCTCCTGTTTCATCAAATACTTTTCTAACCTCGTCCTGCGCTTTTTCCATCATACTTGGGTTTTTCAGCAACTCTGACATTACCCAGTCAACCACTGAAGCTGCTGTTTCGCTCCCAGCAGCGATAATATCCTGAAATTAGGATCAACAGATGAGGATGCATTTACAAAATTTCAACGAGGAATGTAAAATAAATAAATTTTACCAAGATAACTGCTTTGACGTCGTTGATTGACAACATGGATTCAGCATCATCCTTCATTTTAAGGAGAACATGCACTAAATCTACAACAGCTTCCCCATCATTATTGGTCTCTTCTAAGCTCAGCTGGTGATCACTTATGATGCTGCTGAGTACTTTGTCGATTTCTTTATGCAGGGCCTCGAGCCTAGTCTTGACGCCACTCATTGCATGAAGAAGTGAAATGGATGGGAAATAGTCCGCAACATTAAAACCTGCGCCAATCTTCATACCATCTTGGATATATGGTATCATCTTCTCCATATCTCGTGTCTTGCCAAACGCTGCCCTAGAAGTGATTGAATAAACGGTCGAGTATATATTCTTGGAGAGATTGATAGCTTGTCCGTCGCTCCGAGCAATCAGTTCAGTAAGACAAGAGACCTCTTGTTCTCTTATGTGCTTGAAAGATGCGACACGCTTTGGGCTCAAAAGCTCCATTGCGCAGATCTTACGCAGTTGCCTCCAATAATCACCATACGGAGCGAAGGCAATATTCCTTGAACCATAAGATAAGATCCTAGAAGCCATAAGATGTGGCCTGGAAGCAAAAATAGCATCATGAGTTTTCATTACCTCCTTTGCGATTTCTGGAGAGGATACAACGACAGTCGAAACTTCCCCAAGCTGCAGATGCATCAGAGGGCCGTATTTCCTGGCCAAATCTCTCAGAGTTTGATGCGGTGCAGAACTCGCTAACTGGTGCATATTTCCGATAAGTGGAAGCTTCCATGGCCCAGGTGGTAACTTCGGATTCGTGGGGTTTGAAGTCTGAACTAACCTGGAAACCAAGAAGACAAAAATAGCAAATGTGGAACATAAGAAAAATGAGAAAAGTGAGAACTCCATGATCCGTGCAATGTGCATAATAAAAAGCACTGGATTGCAGCTATTTGTACAAAGAACAATACAGTGACCTTTAAGAATTTCCAATTAAAATTTTCATACAGGCTATATGTATATCATACATATCTAAGTTGATTTTTAGGTAAATCAACGTCACCACCACTCTAAACTATTGTAGTAATCTATTATACTCCATCAATTTGTAATAGGAAATTACAATCAAACCAACGACAGTAATGTTTTAAGAAACTATCATTCATAAATCATAATACAGATCAGCGAAAACGGGAATGCTTATGGTAGTAATCTATTATACTCGATCAAGTTGTAATAGAAAATGACATCCTAACCAACAAAAGTAATGTTTTAGGAAACTATCATTCATAATACAGATCAGCGAAAACGAGAATGCTCTCTGTTTGTCAACAAATAAACATCTGTATCATTAAGATTTTAACCAATTTTATGTCCCAAACATATCTTCCTGAAACATTAATGAAGTTTTTGGACAACTCTTTAACTTATTGCTTCAGTCTTTATAAATGATTTACATGAGTGTCAGATATCAAGCATGACAACGGTGACTTCGAACAAATAGTCACAAATATATATAGCTTAATTCTAAGAAAGTCATAACTGCAAATCAGATACTGTAACACACTTCATCTCCCAGTAAGATAGATCTATTGTACCTTCCAAAGCACGGCTCCAAATGACTTGGTCGCACCACGATCTATTTACTTCGTTCCATCTGTCAACTACCAGTCAAAATGGACAAGTTGTATTACATTTACCCTCTGCAGTTTTTCGAGGCTTTTGTTACGAGCATAAGTATTGGGTTTTCAACGCAAATAATATAATAGGAGACAACTTGTACAGACAGACTTTAACTTATCAAATGTGTAATACAAAAATATTGAATCATTAGTTTTATGTCACCTTGCCAGCTGAGCCAGACAATTAAGTCATTATTAACAAAAAAGGAGGGCAGCAGGTGAGCAAACTGTTATGAATATTTTGCATTATTCATACGAGGACAAACCATCATTATATATACAATACCATAACCTAAGATCAAACCATCATTATATACACAGTATATATACAATATCATAACCACCGATCAACAATCAGAACAGAGTAAAAATAATCAAATATTAACAACTAATCTTAATCTCTCTAACACCCCAACCCCAAACTCATGGTGGATCAAGGTGTTTCACCGCATATAAGAAGCATCAACACTAATATGCTTGGTGAGTTCATGTTTCACCGGATCCCGAGCAATACTAATAGCACCCGTCAAGTCAGACAAAAGAAAGGTCTGTGTCAAATAATGACATCAAAATCCGTAAGTAACCATCCGCATCTAGATAAATTTTATTGGCAATAAAGTCACAGCTGACAACTCAGCTTGAACACTGGAATGAGAAATTTGTATATGCTTCTCAGTCTACCAAGCAATGAGTGAATCATTTAGAAACACGCGTACAAGATGGAAAGAGACCGACTATCAGTATGATCACTTGCCCATGTACCATCAGACTAAGCCTAGAGCTAAAAAGAATTGGAGCGATGCATGATTTAATCAACCATGTATTTGATAGGCAACATATGTAACTTATATCAACCAAACTTGTAGTTGATATGTTATGTATCACAATATGTACGGTTGATATCCAAAATCTGAATGAATGTTAAATAAAATCTAACATACCTAACAAAAGAGTTCAGATCTTTCTCAACCAGCTTAGTCAAAAGCGTTCAAATCGGTCTCAACGCCTGTTAGTGTATAAGTGTATTGGTCAAATCAAATTAGCAGCTCCTTGATCTTCGACCCGTCCATCTATAAAAATGAATCGGATTGAAGTTTTACATGAGATTTTTTTATTTTTTATTTATAAACTACATGAGATATTTTTTTTATCTGTAGGAATTGCCGTGAGCTAATTAAGGTCCAATGTGGCCTTTAAATTCATTCAAGAACCCTAATTTAGTTTGACATAAAAAAAAATCAAAAAATTAATGTTATGCAAAAACACCAATTTATAAAAGGTTCACCTTCGATGAAGGCCACGTCCACTTGAGATCAATGCCTGAGCTCAGAATTCACAAGAATGGAGACCGAAATCAACCAAATTGTTGCCGGACGGTCTCGATTCAATTCACCAATCGAAACACATGCTTACAATTTCCTCATACTTGACTCAGAATGAAGAACAGAAGCGAACCTCTCTGTCAATGGCTCCAAACTCCACTGCTGGAGAGCTCTAGGCAGGAGAGGTACGAATGGAACCAAATGAGCCCTAGTTCAGCAGCTCCTTTTCCTCGTTAGTTGCGCAAAATCGTCAGATTCAATTGGAGTCGTCCGATGCTTCAAATCACAACCATCTAGACAAATCTGATTCGTCCAAATTAATTTTCCTAGACTTATCAGCAACGGATCTATCCCTCAGCGACGAACCTCAGTCCATTAGCAACAACTCAAAATAGAAGCCTCTCCTATCGAAAAAATAATAATAGAAGCCTCTTTTCAGCGACTATTTACCAGCATCTCAGCAACGACTCTAGGGCTCTTTTAGTGACAAGTTTACGAGATTCTTCTGCTATAGCTACTTCAATTCAAATCCGTAAGTATTGTATTTTTTTATTTTTTTTATGAAGGGGTACAACAATTCATAACGTTTCAATACATATCGCGAACGGATACACCAGAACTCGACCTCGTAGATAGAATATACTCGAAAATTACACCTATCATATAATATAATTAATTTATCAACTATGGCCTGTTTTTTTTTTGAATTTATATTTTTTATCTAAGTTAAGTTAATTGAGAAGCGCTCACAAATCACAATCTCACATTAAGGTGCCCAACCGTCGAGAGACGAACCTTGCTTATTATCGACAATTCAAAGTTTTAGGTTGTCTGAGTACATAATCTTGACGGAATTCCAACCATAATACAAAATGACTTCCGGGCGTTGTATCAAGTACGGAAAAAAATTTGACAATTTCAGCGGACCATGTGTACAGACCATTGGTATGAGCAAGAAATAGAGAAACCGTGTGTTACATAATATTGCACAAACAACGGCTAGACGGATACTGATCATAATAGCCGGTGTCAGAAGGTAATGCCGGCTGATAGTACCCGTTGTAAACATAAGGGTCATCTTGAGGATGATGGTTGTAGGGGGTTACCATAGTTGGTCATGTAACGGTGATCATATTTATAATAATTCTCGTATGAAGATTCACCGAAATTGTTTAATTGAATTAAAGCAACTTCCCCATGGCCGTCAGACCGCGAGAGGACTTGCATAAGTTCGCCTAGATCAACTCTTCCGGTGATCTTCACCCTGTGCACCTCCCCATCCATAGTGAAAGAAGTGTATTGCCCTGTGAATATGAGGCTACAATGTTTCAGATCCATCAAATGAAAAACTCAATACAATTTATAGATTTAACCAGTGTTATTAAAACCGACCCGGGCATCGACCCGGTGAAGTTACTGGGTCAATAGGTCACTGGTTTTAAACAACTCGACCAAGATCCCTTTCGCGAACTAAAACCTTAAGTGGGTAAGGTAAACAAAACGATGTCGTTTTACCTCTCGCAGCAAAATGCTACGCTACACCGGATCCGAGTCCTCATTGTGCGCGGTTAGGACTTCGCTGTTGCTGCCGTTGAAAACTCTGTCATTGTCAACGCATTAGCACTCCAAGTGGAAATATAATTATATTACTGAAAATGCCACCATTTTATGTTTTGGTAATTGTTCATCAAGTTCCTATACTTACAATATTTTCAAATTTGCCCCTTTAATCTCAAAAATCAATATCATTAAATCAACGAATTAAATTAGGTTTTAGTTCGCGAAAGGGATCTTGGTCGAATTGTTTGATCTCTTGACATGTCAATGGGTCATTTAACTAAGGTTTTAAATATATTAAAAATATGAGATATGAAACCTTAAAAACTGTGGTGGTCTAGTGGTGTAAATATCTGACTGGACTTATCAACGGTTCGAACTACAACGTGTCATATCTTAAGGCCCTAGATAGTAGATAGTGTTCTCAAAACTTGCTTAAAAAGCTAATGTGTACCTTTGGTGCACTGCAACACTTCATTCAGTTTCCTCTTGCATTCCAAGCAGTAGTGAGGATTTACCTTCAAAACACAAGTCTACATCCGAAAAACAAGAGACTGATAATCAAGTTCCGAAAAAAAAAACAAAAAAAAAACACTTCAAGAGCATAAAATTGATGTTAAATGAAAATTATAATAATTATAAAAAACTAACTCAACCCTAATTTTATATACTGACCATTTCCATCACGACTACATGTTAACGGCTATATTCCTGCGCAAAGCAGTATGAGGATTCATATTCTAAGGAAGAACAAAACGTAGTGGTAGAGTTAGTTAGCTCTGTTCTAACAGCTTACTTGGAGTTTTTCATTTATATTCAAATAAAAAAAATTATTTAAATAATTAGAAAATGCTATTAGAATATAATCATAGATCAAGTTCTGCGTAAAAATATTGGCATGCCATTTTTAGACATGATGTGTTTAAGTATTTTGGGCGTACTTTGGATTTAGAATATTTCATGCGATTCTTCTTACTAAATTTGTCTACTTTCCTTTGTATATTGAGATAATCAAACCAACCATAATTATTTAACATTTAAATTTTAGAGTGTGGTTCATGTACAAACTTATTTATATATAAAAACTAAAAACTCAATTTCAAACTGATAGTGTCCCATTTAGTCGAAATCCCGAACAAAACACCGGAGGGGTATTATAGTCATTTCACATATCCTAATAATTTATTTCAATTTAGTCCTCGAGTTGTTAATGATCAGATTAAAAAAATAATGATCAGACTTAAAAAAAACAATGATCAGACTTAAACCAGTAATGATCAGACTTAAAAAACAATGATCAGACTTAAATCAGTAATATTCTGACTTAAAAACAATGATAAGACTTAAACAGTTAATGATCGGACTTTAAAAACAATGATCAGACTTAAACAGATAATGACCAGACTTAAACAGTTAATGATCAGACTTAAACCAGTAATGATCAGACTTAAAAACAATGATCAGACTTAAACAGTTAATGATCAGACTTTAAAAACAATGATCAGGCTTAAACAGTTAATGATCAGGCTTAAACCAGTAATGCTCAGACTTAAACAGTTAATGGTCAGACTTAAACCAGTAATGATCAGACTTAAAAAACAATGATCAAACTTAAACCAGTAATGATCAGACTTAAAAAAAACAATGATCAGACTTAAACAGACAATGATCAGACTTAAACCAGTAATGATCAGACTTAAAAAACAATGATCAAACTTAGGGCCTGTCCACTTTGACTCTATTTTTTGACTTGTAAGTTAAGATAAGTTACTATCAGTTAAGATCAGTTAAGATAAGCTACTTTCAGTCACTATAAGTTAAGTTAAGTTTCAGTTAAGTTAAAGTCGATTGTTCCACCACCACCACAACCATGCGCAACCAGCGACCGCCGCCCTCCACCAATCACCGCCGCCCACCGCCGCCAACAGCCGCCTGTCGCCGCCGGTCGCGACCGGTCAACACCGGTCAACGGTCAGTCAACGGCTGGTCAACGGTTGCGTGCCGGACGGTCAACGCCGGTCAACGTCCGGTCAACGGCGGCGTCGGCAGCGTCTCTCCGCCGGTCACGGCGGCTCCGTCGTACGTATGGGCGTAGGAGAAGGTCCGGTGGCGGAAGAAATAGAACTGAACTTACCTTTATAAGTTAATATAAGTTTCAATTAAGTTAATATAAGTTAAGATCAGTCACTATAAGTTAAGATCAGTTAAGATCATTAAGATAAGTTAAGATCAGTTAAGTTAAGTTAAATATAAGTCAAAGTGGACGGCCCCTTAAACCAGTAATGATCAGACTTAAAACTATTATGATCAGACTTAAACAACAATGACCAGACTTAAAAAACAATGATCATATGCTTAAACCAGTAATGATCAGACTTAAAACAACAATGATCAGACTTAAACAACAATGATCAGACTTAAACCAGTAATGATCTGACTTAAACCATATCAGACTTAAAACTATTATGATCAGACTTAAAACTTGACAATAATCAGTCGAAATCGCCGTTCTTTCCTCTCCCAGTCGACATATCCTCTCAAGTCCTCATAAGTCGATTTTCTGTGTTTTTAGTCGACAGATGAACAGTACACGACATGCCGCGCATCCAGCCTTAACATTAGCACCGCACCCAGTTCAGACATTAACAAGTTAATGTCTACACTGGGCGCGATAAGGGTGGACGCACGGCACCAAAATGATCAGACTGAAACGCATGATAATCAGACTTAAAACAAATTTTAGGACGATTATACCTCTCGTATATTTTATATATTTTTAAATAAGTACGCGTTAATTTTTTTATTTACAAAAAGTATCCCGAACGCGATGAATTCTGATTGGTCGAAATTTACACGTGTCAATATTTTATTGGATTTTTAGTTTTTATTTATAATTATGATTGGTATGTGATCCGATCTCTAAATTTTAAACGTTGCACTCAAATATCATAATAATAGAAATTTTAATATTTAAACTGGTTTTTTTTTCTTTTGGCGCTAGCATATAATTATTAGAAAACCAAAAGAAATTAACATTAATGAAACATAGAGTGTAAATCAAATGAGAAATAGTGCATTTGGTGAGAAATGAGAAAAAACCACATTCATCCGATCGAAGATCTGATGGCTAAAAATCCTCCGGTTTACGTGCATATATTTTGTTAATTTAATTATCATTAAGGGTATATTTGTAAGTGCGAGTATCAAAGATCCTAATTTGTTGCGCACGTATATGCCGTTTTGTTTACTCACATTCGTATCTGTTTTTAGATTCTATTTTTTCGGAATTAATTCGTATATTTTTCAATTCGCAATCGCATCTTCAAGTCGCTTTTGATTTTCTCCCGATTCTGAAAAATAATTTAACTGTGTATACGAATTTTGATTAACTTAAACAAAATTGTATTGTAGTTCAAATAAAACATCACAAACAAACAGTGCTACGAATGTTATGTGCAAGACTGCGAATTTTATATATAAGACTACAAATTTTGTTTCAAGAACTACGAATTTTATATACAAGGCTTTGAATGTTATATACAAAGCTGCCAATTTTATACACAAGGCTACGAATGTTATATATAAGACTACCAGTTTTGATACAAGAACTACGAATGTTATATACAAATTTACCAATTTAGTTCTAAATTACTGATGTTTCAATCAATTTGGATACAAGAACTATGAATGTTACAACAAAATATCAAAGAAACAAATGAAATTGTTCGTTTTATTGAGGAGGTTGAAATAATGGAGCAAAGAAACAAATGAAATTGTTTACATGTTTGTTTAGTTGTTTTACTAGGAACAACATAAGTATCTACTAAAAACTTAACAATGAGATACTGAAACTTTCGGTATTTATCAGCACAGTTTATCGTCGCAAAAGAAATCATCGACGTATTTTCTGACTAATGATGGTAGCAGGGTTCCGTAAGCTCGCTCAGTCGGGTGATAACTGTCGCAGAACACATAGCTGGAAGCATCGGAACAAGTAAAAGGACTGAACTGATTACACAACACAACTACTTATATTTTCCCCGTGCCACAACATCCTTGATTCAGAATTTCAAATCCTGCATAATTTGAGAGAAGAGGCCACCGCAATTCTGTATAATTAAGTTGCGCAGTTTTTATCATCATTCGTAGTCAGGTAAACATAATTCGTATCCACTGTAACATAATTCGTACCTTCTTACGTACAATTCGTACTCTACAAAATATAATTCGTACCATGCACATCATCATTCGTAGCTGGATTGTCATCATTCGTATCACAATACACATCATTCATACCCCCTACAAATCATTCGTACCCTTCTAATCATACAGAACATCATTCGTAGAACATCATTTGTATCCTATGAGGCACTTCTAATCATATAGAACATCATTCGTATCATTCTAATCATCATTCGTATCCCCCTACACATAATTCGTATTATGTTGAACATCATTCGTACCCTTTGAACTTCCCGACCCACATACAATTATCCTAGTGAATCCATACTACAATGAAACCTTAAAAACATATACTTCAACTTGCGGACTACCCATTTATCCCGTAATCACTAAACCCTCGAACTTACTATATTCGACTTACCGTACTGTTGCTCGTTAAACCTTGCTTGCCTTAAGCAATTGTGTAACGATGTGGAATAGAGGTCGAAAAGGTCGTCGGTGTCGATTTCGCAGAGATTTGAGGTGTTTGATTTTGTTTTCAACTTTCGTGGGTTTAGTGATTAGGGCGAGCAATAAGCGAGATTACAGTTTGATATTTTTTTGGCTTCCTAATTTGCCCTTAAACTGCAATTAGTAATAAAAATATTATGAACTTTGATCTTAATTCACACTAATCTCGACCGTTTGTTATTGTAATATGACGGTCGTGTTTTTTTCTCATTTCTCATCTAAAGAACCCTTCTCACTTGATCTCAACTCTGAAACATAAACATTATAAAGAAAAAAAGGAATCCAATGCAAATGATATATTTTGGTAAAAAAAATATAAATCAACGACATTTGATCATTTGCACGGATAAGATTAAATCTCGTTTATGGTTAATTTCTCGGTGACGGATTATAAAATACTCTTGACAAACTATATTGTACTTTTAATTTATCGATCACGTATTATAATCCAGTTTTGACGAACTTTATATTTTGCATCAAAAATATGATTTGGCCGTTGATCTTTTTCTCTTACAAACAAATCAATATCAAAATGATGATGAATTGAACCTGATTTCAGAAAATAATATCTTAATTCAAAAACTATCTTTCTCTTCCTCATTCTCCTGTTCGTCATTTCCTCTCCATCCAAATCAGGCACTCAACGTGCCAAATTTTCCTCCACTGCCGACGATGACCGCCGCTTCTCATCTCATCCTTCTTACCACCTCCACTCCGCCCCACAAATCCATCCACTCCCCATCACTACCATCTCTAAAACTCTCCATCACCACCACACTCAGACCAAACCTATCCAAATCCAAATACAAACGCTTCGCCATCGCTGCCAAATCCAACAACACCGATTCCGCAGCTCTCCCCGACCGCGTCATCTCCGCCGTCTGTTACTTCTACCCCTTCTTCGACGGCGTACAATACGGCAAGTACGTTATCACTCAATTCTCCCCAATCCAAACCCTAATACAGCCGCTCGTCCCAGCAATTAGGGTTTTCAAGAGCTTCCCGTTCAACGGCTTTCTCGTGTTCATGCTGCTGTATTTCGTCGTCGTCAGGAACTCTAATTTCAGCCGGTATGTGAGGTTCAATACGATGCAAGCTATTGTATTGGATGTGTTGTTGATTTTTCCTGATTTGCTGGAGAGGACCTTTAATCCTAGGGATGGGTTTGGGCTGGATTTGATGATGAGTTTGGATAGTACTGTGTTCTTGTTTCTGCTCGTCTGCTTGATTTACGGCTCTTCGTGCTGTGCTTTGGGTCAGGTGCCTAGGCTACCCATTGTGGCTGAGGCTGCTGACAGGCAAGTGCCTTAATATTCAGTAAGGTAATTTTTCAATTTGTTGTTCGTGTTCACATTCATATACTGTGTGAATTGAAGGTGTAGAAAATGGAAGAAACTTCATCAGGAAATTTGATTTGGGGGTTTATAATTGTGAAACATGATAAGTGCTAGTTGTAATTGTATCCAGTACAATGGGAGCTGGCTAATGAAATTATGAATTCGAATGAAAAATGTTTGAGGAGCTAAGCTAATGATTTGATTTGATATGCTATTTTTCAGCTAACTTTTGTACTCTTTTCCTTTTGTGTGAATCACTGTATCCTTGCTATTGGTAGTTTTATTGAGAAAACGGACTGAATGCTGATGCCTGATGCATGTTGGTCATAGGCCTTTTTATTGTACCGATTGCATCTTAGCTTGATTATTTCCTTGCATTTGGTCTCTATATCAGTAATGAACTTGAGCTGAGTATTGTAGAACTCGAACTCGTCGAGCTTAAAAAGTTCATATTTGAACTCGAACTCGAAACTTAATCAAGCTCTGGCCAAAATCGACCATATAAATGAGCTATTTGTTTGATAACTCGTTTATAATTTTAAAATATATACAATAAATGTATAAGAGATTTGTTTAGCAATTTATTTAGTTACATAATTCTTATTTTTATATTAATGATATATGAGTTTTTATCGAGTTTTAATAGAGTTCATATACTTGTTCACGAGCTTAAACGAGTCGAGTATCTATTTGTTCGTGCTTGACTCGTTTATTAACGAGAATTGAAATTATGTTCATACTTAGACTCGTTTATTATCAACTTATTTGATGCCCTAACTGTTCACTTTGTCATTTTGTGTGGGAAGTTAATTTCTCATGTCTTCTCTTGTTGGCTTTCAATAAAATACACAACTAGTTGGTATTTAAGTCCAGAGAATCCTGACCAAAATGGAGGACCAATGTACTTAAATATCATTCTACAATAGAATCAACTTGTTGTATTACTACAAAAGCTTTATTTCAAATTTGAATTTGTGGGAATCAGCTCCAATCAGTTGCCTGCATACACTTGGGCTTAAAATCATCTCACATCATGACAAATCTTTTATGGAAATTAGTCCATCCAACTATTAAATTTGTTATCAAGTTATTTGCGTATGGACTAAGGTAAATGTGGTGAAAACAGAACCGAAAATGTATTAGAAAGTTAAGTTTTTGACAGTTAAGATAAGATAAGTTCCTTTCAATCAATATAAGTTAATACAAGTTACTTTCAGTTAATATAAGTTATTTTCAGTCAATATAAGTTAATATAAGTTTCAGTTAAGTTAAGTTAAGATAAGATAAGTTACTTTCAACATACCATCATCATATCACCACCACCACCACCACCATCATACCATAACATACCATCAGTTAAGTTAATATAAGTTAATATCAGTCAATATAAGTTAATATCAGTTAAGATTAATTAAGATAAGTTAAGTATCAGTTCAAATGGACAGTCCTAGGGATGTGCATCCTGGTCGGACCGGACCGGACCGGATTTAGACGGTCCGGGTCGGACCGTTGGATCGGATATTTTGGAAAAACAGGACCGTGGATCGACCCGGACCGGATATTTTTGGTAATGAAGACCGGGGACCGGATATAACCGGGTCGGGTTAGAGCTATGGACCGGACCGTACCGAAAAAACAAAATATCAAAAACAAAGCATTCTGTAAATACAAAGCAATCTGTTTTCACTTTTGGAATAAAACAATTCTGGAAAAAAAAAGTTGTAATACAATACAAAGCAATCTGTCCAACTCTGGCCGAGAACATGTTCTGGGAAAAAAAAACCAATGTCCAATACAAAGTTTAAATATGAAGTAGGTAGATTAAAACAACTCTCTCATTCTGCATTCTTCAACTCCAAAAATCCATTCTGCAGTAAAACAATCAATGTATGTTGATACAGCAGCAGTAATACATGGAGCAGAAATATCCGCAGCAGCAGTAAAAATAATTTCTGTATGTTGAACACCAGCTTGTATGTTGAACAGCAGCAGTAATAACAGCAGCATTATAATACATGGAGCATTTTCCTAGCTGATCCTTGTATGTTGAAACTAAATCAAGCAGTCTTCTTACCTCAGTAACACTTGCAAGGACAAGCTGAGTGAATATCGCCTTATCAAGCAACATAAAATGTGCCTTCTTCATCTTCATCTTCATCACGGCTGGAGGATGAGGCGAGGAGAATTCAGAAATCGCGACGGTTGCCCGGCTGGACCTGGACGGGAGGATGTTTGAGACGATTTGAGATTGGAGAAAGTAGGGTTCGGCTGGACGGGTCACGGGAGGATGTTTTCTGTTTTGAGACTGTAAAACAAATTTGAGTATTAAAATAATAAATTAAAAATTGAGTATTAAAAATTACGGGCCAGAACGGACCGACCCGGAAAAAATACGGTCCAGACCGGACCGACCCGGAACCCGAATTATGAGAAATTTGTGGATCGTGGACCGACCCGAAAAAAACCGGTCCGGTCCGATTTTCCGGTCCGGGTCAGATTTGTGCATCCCTAGACATCCCTTGCTTGTCATGAGAAAATGACAAGGACAATTTTACATTAGATCCTTTGGTTGGTGAAGTTATTTTATGATTAACAAATTGGCAGAAGACTAGTGGGCCCATAAAATTTGTTATTCTCTTCTTCTTCCCTTTTCTACTCAAAATTGCCAACCATCTTATTAAACATTGTTTACCTCTTCATGCAGAGATAAAAAAAAACATTCTAATTCGATCATAAGAAATAAATGTGGTTTTACACAGACAACACATATTTGAGTCACTTCAGGTCAGGGTATTTCACCGTTTTGTATTCTGCTCCCGACCAAAAACATTATCGTTCTGGACCTCTAGATAAGCCACAGAGTCGAAATACTACCACGCACATATCGCGGTCAAATCCAGACTCAAGCCGAGTTCACAAACCAGTTTAGAAACAACCAGATACTACTTCAGCTTGAACTGGAATCTGGAAGCTGAATTTAAGAACATCTCGGCATAAATAAACAAGTAGGTTTCTACTATATTAATTCTTCTGGCTAAGTTTTACATACATATTGTTTTCATGAGCTAACATAACACGCCATGTTTTTCACTTTTACTGCGACAATTAAATGCCACTGGCGTCATTCATTTTGTTTCCTGCAACGTCCCCTGAAATATCCTGCAGTTCCAGTAGACACCCAATATTAGAATAATATCTTCCCCGGAGCTGTCGTAGTTAACTCTTGCTCAGAAACCAAGTGTGAATTGTGATCCCTTCAGACAATGCTCTGCGTCTGCGTTTGCGTTTCCTTGTGGTCTGTACTAGAATAATTGGTGATGTAAGCACGTATGAGTCCCAACATACATCAGAGAGACCAATTTAGCTTTTGGTTAACACTGCAATCCAAATAGTTATTTTAGATGAGACTAGAAATATGCCAGAAGTGATTCAAGTTTTGGAGGTGTGTGGAGCAAGGGCTTTACTTGCAGTTTGCAGGTTACAGTCTAACTAGGCGAGCAGCAAAAGCTCCATCGAGTGCATGTTTGACAGGACTCGAGGCATAGAAACCATGTTCTGTTATAAATTCATCTGGTGCATACTTGTCAGCTGGATCTGTACTGAATTCCTGAATCCACAAAGCAGCATCACACATGAGTCATGAGAGCAAATGTGTCAGGGCATCATAAAAATAATTACAACAACATTGAAATCTCAAATTCCAAAAAGATTAGGTGCTGAAATCGACTATCTATTGCCAATTCAATGTACTTGTGCGAGCTGTTAACTCATGTTGCTTTACTACTGGAAACATGCACAAAAGAACAGAACATTAAAATACACGTAAATGCTATTCTGGGTCATCGCTAATTCTTGTATAATTTGGCACAGCATGCAGACATTTGAGATTATGTGGCAACCGAGTAAATAATGTGCTTGGTATGTTGTACCGGATGATTAGTTACGAAGGCAGCAACCCTTTCTTCATTCTCTCCAGGATCGATCGAGCAGGTACTATATACGAGGACTCCACCTGGTTTAACCATCCTGTGAAAGTACACAACTTTTAAGAAATCACACTCATGAAAAGTCTACCAGATGGATTTACACTGCTTACAAGGAAGCAGTGTGAAGGAGCTCGTCCTGCAACTTCTTTAACTGCTCCATATCTTCTGACTTCCTATTCCATCTCAGATCTGCTCTCTATGATACGTTTTGATGATTCATTAAGAATCTAACAGCATATGATCTTTGCACATATATGATAGATGAAAGAGTTGAATAGGCGAGTGAGGCTCAGATAAATTACACCATGCGAAACACATTTACCTTGGCAAGAACACCGAGTCCGGAGCACGGAGCATCCAACAAAACTTTGTCTGCCTTCAGCTTATGTTTCTCCTGGTCCTGGGGAAGAGTAGAGAATCAGTATCCGATGACATAAATTTCAAAAAAATGATATTAAAAAAATGGATATGTATTAGCTGACCGGAAGTTCACGGAGATCAGCATGGATGGTAGTGATTACACTATCAACTTTCTGCAACTCTGCAGTCTCCTTGAGGATTCTTAATCGACCTTCATTTATGTCAACTGCAAATATCATCCCTGCAATCGAAAACTAACTTTCAAATTGTAATCATGCTAGATTATAACAGAGTAGACAATAATAAACCAATAGATGCATCGTGTTATCCATTCCTAAATATAATTACCTTGACCTTCCAACCGAGATGCCATGAAAAGAGTCTTTCCTCCGGGAGCAGCACAGCAGTCAATAATGGTTTCTCCAGGTTGGGGATCCACAATGGAGACTATTAAACCTGGAAATGATAGCACATTGCAGTAGGCTGACTAACCATCAAGTTATCTAACATACTTCAACATGGTTATTAAGTAGACCATAAAGCTAATATAAGTTTGCATACTTAGACTAGTTTTCTCTATCAATCAGGTCAGGCAGTTGATTACGTGAACGATATACCGTGCCCCTTATCCGATCTTTATATAATCTGCAGATTCTGCATTATTCACTTTCGTTTAAAAGAAGGCTAAGATCTGAAACATTATTAGACAAGTGTTTCGAAGTAGAAATAATTCCATAAGCAAGAACATGCCACTTGAAGAACTTAAGCTAGATGGTCACTTTTTTAGGTCAGAAGGTCTGCAGGAAACAGATGCAAAGAGACCTCATCATTCTGAACTTGGTAGTTACAGTAAAAATCTCACCTGCGCTCTCATCCTGAACCGAACAATAGCCTTTGGACAACAATCCAGCTTGTATGACACTCTGAAAGTCGGGATAATTTTGAGAATTAATGACAGTTTGAACACTAAAAAACTATTCCACAACTTATCATGACGGAAAGAGCATCTGAGTTTTTTGTCTAAGAAAACCAGAAAATTGTGCTTTCATGTAATTATGGAAACATTAAATACAACTTACCAATTAGTTTACATTTGCAGTGTACGTGTTTCTAACACAGGTTACAATTATAGGGCCATATGGTTATTGTTATAATAGTGTTTTTCGTACACTATGTGAGGTTTTTAAAGCTAGAACTAATATACAGTCAGCTACAGATCCAGAAAATATGTAAAATTAAAAGTTATATATCATCAGTCAAATGATAGTTACTTACTGGCCTAAAAACATAAATTTCCAACCTGTGGCAAAAATGAATTCTGACAGAAAAAAATATACTTGAGTTCTTGACCAATGTTGTGAACCATGTAATTGACTTTATATGCAACGCATTGGACCTCATAATATATCTTTTAATATAAAATGAATAATTAACGAAATATGAAGGGGAGAAAATAATTTAAATAGAGAATGATGAATATTAATACTACCTACCTTGACAGGCTCTAAGAAGATTCCATATTGATTCTAGACTCTAGAGTAAGTACTTTGATAGTTATTAATTTTTTCAAAAGTATTTGCATCCGGTTGAAAATTTTAGCTGTTGAGAGTTGAGACACTAATTGGAATTTGAGTGGTAATTTGACAACCCAGACAATAACGTTTAAAAATTGATATATATAACTAACATTAAATATGATTTTTACCGAAGTATGATTAATTTTACAGAACTTTGAGATTGAAGATTACAAATATAGAACCAAGCACAGCATAATAAATGGATAATTTTCGAAACATTAATAGTTGGTCCCATGACCCATTAACTAGTAAAATAAATGAATTCAGTAGAAAAAGAATAATAAAATTACTATTTTTTTCTTCTTCTCAATTTTCCCACTTATATTTTTCATATGAAGTTATAAGGAACCTTTAGGGGTTCGTACGTAATCCATGTCCATCCGCCTATGTGACAGTTCACAGTTACATACTACTATATTTTTAGGAATAATATTATTACCTGCATTCCAGTCTTGATACGAACAAATTCATTCATGTACAGTGAAGGCTCGTGCTGCACCTGGTAGTGTGAAAGAATATTTGAATCAAACAAAAAGTGTTACACAAAGTAAAATGAAAGCGTGAAACAAAGAATGGGCTGCAACAAACTAGCTCATCAACACCCTGTGACTCAATCCATCTAAGAAAGCGACACAAGATGGTCTAAGGTACCTCCAAATAGCCCATTTATGCACTGACACTGCCAAAAAAATGTTAAAATCAGTTGTTCTTTTAACTATGAGCCAGGGAGCCCTAGTTTTGTTTAGTCATAGAGGAGATTTTATTTATGGCACTTAACATCCAGCAAGTACATTCTTATAATTTACAATTTGGATTCATTGAGAAATATTGGAACAGTTGTTAATTGTGATTCATTGAATTTGACTAGAAAGCTCAACAGAAATTTTTGAGTCCACAGGAGGATTTAAAGTTTAAACATACAAATAGTTGACTATCAAATGCAATTATGAGTTTTTTTTTCCTGAGAATACACATGAATTCCTAACGACAAAAAAATCAATAAGCAAAGTTAGCGGACCTTCAATTCTTCAAGCTGCACGATAAGGTCAGCTCTTGTGAATCCTTTACCGCTGTTAGCCCTGAAAGAATGACGAAATAGTTGAATACAGCTTCATTTGAGATGCATGCCAAATGGTTAAAAAGATATCGTAGAAACCTCAAACTGAAACTTGGGTTACTATTGTTCCACATCATCAGCTTAACAGCTTCTTGTTGTCCTAGAGTTTTTGTCCATCGCCGCACCATCCACTATTTATGTGAGAGAAAAAGGATTACAGGGAAGCTGAACTGAAGAGACAATATTTATGAACATCCGACATCAGGATTTGTTGATGGTGTCTCCGGTGAAGGGAATTGAAAATACACTACAGAAGTGTCATGGAAGTTTATAGAGAACTACTATCTGAAAACTTACAACTGGGTGAGAATGAAGAGTGGCGAGAGCACGTGCTTGCGACCGATCATCACCTTCAACTTTGGGTAAAGGCAGCGTATTTTGTTCCTGAAAATATAAAACTATAATGGCTGGTAAACCATCATGCTCTGATTGGACAATACTACTTTGAAAATCAGAAACCTTGAGAAGCAGTAGCTTCCGGAGAATCCCATTGACCATGTTATCAGCTCCCGGTCGAAGGGCAACCTTTGCCAGACGCACATTCTGAATTGAAATTTCGCATTAGCAAAACCCGGGAGTGCAATGTTTACTTCTTAAACTAACTGCACAATGTCATTGTACCACAAATGGTCACTCCAGTGATTAAAAATGTACACTGGCAAGAGTAATAAGAAAACGACGAGTCCGAAAATTCATTAGTTTAACGTTCCGGAGATGTCAATATTTGCATCTTAACTCCAATTGGAAAATAAAGGAAAGAGAGTGAGTGGATGAAGAATTACCTCGTCTACAACAGCATAGGGTGGCATATCTAGCTTGACAATCTCGTAGAAACCAATTCGAAGAATCTGCCATATACAAATCAATGTTGCAAAATTGCAAGGGTAGAGTATTTTATATAACTTATTTACGTTGCTGTATAAAGTCTTCGAACTAGTAGAGTACGATCGGGAAATTGAAGAAACACAGGTGGTATCCCTTAAAGTGATAACCTGTAAGAGGAGAGGCTCCATGTTGTTAAACATATTTTGTTCGTGGCATATAGAACCAATTAGATGATCGAGGTATCTTCTCCAGCGAATTGTGCCTCCAACAACATCTGTAACCTGTTTGCTCACATGAAAATTAACAATTTCTTACACTCACATCATCATTGCAACCCTTAGATAGCCTTAGATAATCTAGCATTTTCACTGCAAATTAAGATGTAGCTGAAAATAATGCTCAAGGGAATAGATGAAGAGGATGCATCACTTAAGCATGGTTTATTAAATTGTTAAGACTTCACTCTTACGAATTTAATAGCTATAAAATGGTCCATTGCTTCCGGTAGTTTGATTGATGCAAAACATAGCACCCTAGATACATACGTGTACTGTAAATTACTAGTTAAGATAAAGATACCATAAACAAATAAAGAAGAAACAAACCAATCTGAGGTCTAGATCGCTTAAGTCTCGAGTGCGAAAGCCCAGCGTTCTCTCAACATAGCCCATCTCATTGTCTCCAGAACCCTTGCCCTTTTCGTTCAAAAGGTCAGCAAAAGCACCACCATACTCTATTCTCATTAATCGCACAGCAGAAACTAAACAACAAAAAAGGCAAATGTGATACAAATACATTTTTACCTATATAAAGTCAACGCCCTATACCACTGTTTTATCAACATAAATGATTCAGAACATAATTATGGTTCGTTCCTACACCATTCAAGATTTTGGAGTAGGGTTATTTGTCTTAATTTTTCCATGTCAAAAATATAAAGCAGGTTCTTATCAGTTAGCGGACATTTATTCTATTAGTAATCAGTCTGTTTGCAAAGTACGTAGCTTATGATCGTAAGAATACTTTCAAAATGAATTAGTTTCTTCGGGTCCCTTCCCATAGGTTTATTAATAAGTCTCAAAGAGTATAGGCGTCTTTTCTTCAAGAGGACTTAAGTCGCGCATAATTCATGCCAATAACCCATACGAAAGACAGAATTTGAACAAATAGCAATCTAATTTGAACAACTTACAAGCTTCTTAACAGCAAACCTAACATATTAACCCGACCAACATCTCCATCAGGATAAACAAAATATGACTCAAAAGCTATAAAAAGAGGAAAAAAAATAAATTTTTACCAGCTCTATGCGGGGAAACCTCCAAATTCAACTTCTGGGTCTTCTTAGAATTTGATGAGTAACCTAAGAGTTAACAAAATTCACTTTTCATTAACAACATAAAAATCTCAAAAGTATGCCAACTTCAGCAGCAAGTAACAAACGTCAAAATCCACTTCTCATTTCCCTATTATGCAACTCTTCTACTCAAAATTTATTCCATCATCGACCAAACCCACACATAGCACTAAAATATTGAATTATTACACATTTGCTTCAAAACATTTGGTTCCACAACTAAGCAATTCAAATCCAAAATACCATTTTTACGTGTGGAAACCGCAGTATCGGATTCACGCGTAATCTTCGAGCAGAGAATTGTGACGACCGGGTTGATGCTGGAGAGTGCTGCCGCCATTTCAGTTAGGAATGTAAAAGGAGCTCTCCGAGCAGCTTTGATGAGGAGTAAACGGATAACGTCTTCAGCCAAACACGAGTTGGAATAAGGCTGCCCTCTTATCTGTGTAGTAATAGGGATTGCGTATTCCAAATTAAATACGAGGTTGGATATTTAAATTACAAGAGTCGATGTCTCCCGTGCTTCGTAAATCGATTGTATTTTATAGATATGCATTTGAGATTGGTTTAGGTAAAAATTCGAGCCTTAAGACGGGTAGTCCGGATTAGATTTGGTCCCAATATCTGTGGGGACGGGTAACTCGAGCCTTTATTCGAATCGTCCAAATCTAATTCGGGTCGGGTCCATGTTTGTCCTAGTCGGGATGCCTCCTACACACCCTTATCTAAAATCAACGAACCATCCATAATTACAGAGAAGAACACCTACGACAGCTAACCTACTCAATTTCAACGCATCCATTTTCCAAAATAAGTTCATTTGGAGATCCATGGTTCATCATAATAAACAGGAAGAGAGCTTGTGAATCCGAATTACTTCAAGAATATAGTTGGAAGTCTTCAATACTTGACTTCAACAAAACTTGATATTGTATACAAAGTTGGACTTATCAGTCAATTTATGGTGCAACCACAACAGTCACACTTGTTAGCAGCGAAGCGTATACTCTGATATATAGTGGTACTAGTGACACTACTATAGAACAGACGTTAGGAATCGATTCAAAAAATAAATTATGCATCGGTTCAGGGTATAACTTAAGCGTAATCTTGACCTTATGCATCGATTTGGGTTGAACCGATGCATAAGGTCGAGATTTTGCATCAGTTTACAAGAATCGATGCCTAATTACGACCTTATACATCGGTTCAATCAAAATCGATGCCTATTGTATAACTTTATGCATCGTTTTTCAAAAAACCCATGCATACGAATTCAATAAATTTTTAACCTAAGTCATTTTTACTTCTTCGAATTTTATCCTCCGATGCAAAATCGATTTTACTGGAGATTCAAAGATTTTCCCACCTTCGCCAGTCTACTTCTCGTTCGCCTCCGACTTTCACCGTCGTTGTCCGCTAATGCTCCGCCGCTTGTTCCGCATCCGTCCCTCGTTTCGCCTTCCTTGCTTGTTCCACCAGAAATCAGCACCTCAATCCTCCGTTGCTTCTTGCACCAGTGCTCAGCGCTTCAGTCCTCCGTTGCTCGGTTGACTCAGTGCCACCGTTCTGTCACGTCCTAATTTTTCGGACCCATGAATGGAGGTTTTATTAGGCCATGACATGGTTAAAGAGACTAAGTGTAGTGGCCAAACACTTAGTCTTAGTGATCCAAATCGGGAGGGCTTGGAACTTTGCCCAAAGGAGTCCAAAGGAGCAAGCCCAACACTTAGCCCGGAGAGACCTAATGAGAAAGCCCAACACTTAAACATGAAAAGTGAGAATGAACAACTTACAAACCGGGTTACCTCCCGCGAGGGCCTAGTTTTTCCCGTCTTGGCAAAGACGTAGCAAAGCGCCCCATAGAATCACTCGTTGAGAAGTCCTTTGCTAGGATCCCTTCTCACGGGGCCTTGGACATTTTGGGTGTTAATCCACCTTCGAATCCCATTTGAATTTCTTCCCATCAAGTCTACAATGGACTTTCCTTTGGGAGCATGACCCCTTTACGAATGAAGATCCATTAAGAACTAAGGGGTCATGATAGCTTTTTTCAAATGATATTTCGAAATAGGGCAAGAAGCTCTAAAACTTGTCTCGAGACGTCGTAGTGAAGAAAGGTTCTTCAAAACTTGTCTCGAGCTTGATGGGCACACCCTACCCTCCTTTAGTTTTTCAATTGTGTCCTTGGGTGCCCAATCCTCAATACCCCCCCCCCATTAAACTTGTATCTTCTTGCATGCGAGGTTGTTCCTTAACTTCTTCCATGTAGACCTCAACAAAGTCTTTGTACCCTTGAAATTCTTTTGTCTCTATACGCTCTTCCTGTATCTTATCCTAATCAAGAAATTGGGATTCACATTCAAGCTCGCTTGTACCGGGAGGGAGGATTTCTTCTTCATCAACAAAAGGTATTTCCTCTATGTAACATTGAAGAATTCCTCATTGGAGAGCCGAGGTGTTGATGGAATGATGGACTCTTGTGTGTTCTCATTTGAACAATCTTGAGATGCTCTTTCGTGTTCCATCTCATCCTCCGATTCTTGATCCCGTTCTTGCCTTGAGGCATTAGATTCAAGGGTTTCTTCTTCAGACCTCCTCTTCCTCATCCAAGTTTCTATTTTCAATTGCTTGTTGCGCCAACTTAGCTTCAAGCATCTTGATGGATTGTTTCACTTCCATCAATTGAGCTTGAAACATTTCGTTGTGAGCTCTCGTCTCTAACAATTCATCCAATCGAGCCTCCATCCTTTCACATTGGGCAAGGAGTGTAGCAAACATATTGGAGGGCTCACTAGTGGGTTGAGGAGGTTGAGGGTATGGAGGGTAGGAGTCTTCAACTTCAAAGAATTGACTATCATCCCAATTCGGAGTGTAATAACTTGTCGGATAGCCATGATCTTGATAATAAGAATATAGTTGCTCCTCCTCTGGGTAGTATTCTCCATTATGCAAGACTTGTTGGTTGTACGGGTCCATCCTCGCAAAACAAGATAAACATAAGCTAGCAAGGGATATGAGAGTGAAAAGAATATACAAGTATAAGAAAAAGAAAATATCTACGAGAATAGTCGGAACATCCACACAATCTAAGCTAGTATGTGCTAACTAGTTGCTCCCCGGCAACAGCGCCATTTTGAACGTTGTAGATTTTCACACGCAAATGAATGCGATAGAATCTCTTTGGTCTAAAACAATTTATAAAGACCGATAAGACCGGGTCGAACCCAAAGGAGCAAGCCAAGCACATGCACTATATGAGATTGTGATTCTGTTCGGCTATTCTAAATCAAAAATGTATAAAGCGTGTGTACCTATATCCTAAATGGCAAGTAATTAGAGATAGAAGATAGATAAAAGGAGTTTCGAGGGGTTACTCCCCTCCTTGGCATTTCCCATTGATCACATACACAATATTCAAGCATTTCATGGTAGTCAAATAGTTTTGAACCTTGTTTAGACTAAGGTAGACCAACTTCTATGTGAATCTATTCTTAGCCAAACCTTCTTAACTCGAACCTCACTCAATCGAGATTGTTGGTTCATTCCATGTCCCATGGTTGGAAGATAAATGCAATGAGCATACACACTAGTTCACTTCAATCCCGTAGAAATGATCATATTCACTACATCCAAACCTTTCCTAAGGTCCATCGATTCTTAGGCATTTTAACAAACACCTAGAGTGCATAACATTTCATAACACAAGAGAAAATGAAATCAACAATCAATCATATGAATATCAATGTATATTAGTGATCAAAGAGTACCAAGGAGGGTTGTAACACCCTCAAAACACAAAAACTATTCGCACATCATCATGTTACATGTATTCAATACAAATCAACAAAGGGGAGAAAAGGAGTGTAGACAAAACCAAGTGGTAGATGGTGAGCAAGCTCTAGAATCTTTCCTTGGTCTTCTCCCCAAGCAAACCTTTGATGATGGTGAGTCTTCCTTAGCCTTTTTCTCACACTTCCCCCATTAGGTCAAGATCCTCACTTTCTATTTATAGGCTCGGATGAAAAAACCCTACTGTAGCAGGTCCAGCCGATCGGCTGGTCCTGATGCTCGAATTCCAGCCGGTCGGCTAATGGCCCTTGGTCCTCATATGCTCTGTGTAGGCATCCAGCCGATTGGTTGGCTTAGTGAGCTGACCGCTGAATATGTTCTTGGGCGAGCATTCTGATAATTGTTTTCCAGCCAACCGGCTGGTGAGTCAGTCGACCGACTCGAAGTGGGAGGTTGCTGAGCAATCTGAAATCTATTGCCAGTCGGTCAGCTGGTGAGTCCAGCCGACAGACTCGAGGTGGCCTGTTGCTCTTATGCTTGATCTTCCATCCAGTCGGTCGGCTGGTGCAGGGTAAATTCCCAACCGGTCGGCTATAAGTCATTTTTCTGCCCACTTTTGCTCTATTCTCGCGTCGTCTGACGCGTCAAATTTAATATTTATATTTTCCTGCATGAAACTAGTTAGTGGCAAGCAGGGTCGAACCCAAGGGAGCTGGTTTTGTTGAGCTGTCTCTAAAAATAAATAAGAAAAAGGGGGTTTTGAGTGATTATGACAGTGCAAAAGACAAAATAGGAAGAAGAATTCAATAAGAGAGAACATTCAGCTTAGGGTTTCTATTGTGACATGTTTATCATTGACTACTAATAATCAAATCTCAAATTTCTAAGTGTGGTTATTCCGGCAAAGGTAACAACCCAAAGTATCCCGACAAAGGTGATACACCACAATCTAACCCGGCAAAGGTGTTAGACTTCTAGTTCTTTCCTAAATACAATAATCCGGCAAAGGTATTATTAAATCTAGGTGTCACTACCTGTCTTTACGACAAAGTATCCAGCAAGTATTAACGGTAGGGTTTGAATTATTAGGCTAAGCTTTACGGCAAAGTATCTACTTAGCTTCACAATTCAATCCTTAAAATTAAGCACAAGAATTAGAGGAATAAGAAATTGCATTAAGAATAAAGCCTCAAAACATAAGTCACAATATGCGAAACCCTAAACTGAATTAGGAGTTTAGCTACACATCATCGAAATAAAAACACAAATATGCATGATGAAAGCAGTAGAAATCTCTTCTCTCATCGAAAGC
The DNA here is from genome assembly GCA_033675395.1 of Rhodiola chrysanthemifolia. NCBI lineage: Eukaryota > Viridiplantae > Streptophyta > Magnoliopsida > Saxifragales > Crassulaceae > Rhodiola > Rhodiola chrysanthemifolia. The sequence goes on from CM066204.1 coordinate 41,598,834, forward strand.
TTCGCCTTCTCCTCCAGAGCCGTCTTCTGAATGATGGAATTATGAGATTATGGAAACCCTAACCCAAAGATCTTATTTATAGCAAAAAGTAGGGTTTCCAAGTCTGATTTTTGGGCTTGATTTCCAAGTTTCGGCCTGTTGACGTCATCGCCGCGGACCATGTACACATTAGCTCCGCGGACTATGAACACTTTATCTGCGCACTTAAAATGCACACAGTCCGTGATCCTTTCGGAGACAGTTCACCCATTCTGCGCGCCAGCTTTGGCTTCGGCTCTCGATTCGACCATCCAAATGACCTCGGATGCTCTCGGTGTAAACTAGAGAGTTGTAGGGAATTGAGTCAGCTACGCAACGACATGTAGCTCGTATTTTTCTGATCAGTAGGCAATTCCCAGCACTCCGTTGAACGTCCAAAGGTCTGATCTGCCATTGTGGTGTTTTTGGCATTAAATGTCGTCTTGTATGCGCGTTTCCTCCTAAAGCTTCCGAAACACCTGAAATGCAAAACCATACTAAAAAGTAAACGTTCGCATAATAAAGTATCAAAATACATGGGATTAATTGATTCGACGAGTCGTATAAATACGACTCCTCATGAGCCGACCGCTGAATATGTTCTTGGACGAGCATTCTGATAATTGTTTTCTAGTCAACCGGCTGGTGAGTCTAGACGACCGACTCGAAGTGGGAGGTTGCTGAGCACTCTGAAATCTATTGCCAGCCGGTCGGCTGGTGAGTCCACCCGACAGACTCGAGGTGGCCTGTTTCTCTTATGTCTGATCTTCCATCCAGCCAGTCTGCTGGTGCAGGGTGAATTCCCAACCGATCGGCTGTAAGTCATTTTTCTGCCCACTTTTGCTCTATTCTTTGGGGTTTTCAAGCAATCTTGATATTGAGGTCTTGAATTCCATAATGTATCATTTTGTACCTGAAATGTGAAAGGCAAGGGTCAAATGACATCAAATAATGTCGGAAACGATTCAAAGCTATATTGAAAAATGGCTATTAATGAGTCGAAAACTCGACTCATCAGTAGGCTAAGTGTATATATAGGGGAGGGGTCATTTGCTCCAAACCATCCTTTGCAATACAAATCATTTCCTCTCTAAAAGTGTTCTCTCTCTTCTCTTTGAGTTCTTAAGTCTTCATCAGTCTAGCTGCGTCGAGGAGATTCGGGAAGAAGGCTTACTTAGCTAAGCGACTTCGAGTGAAAGTCTAGCTAAGCGCTATGCGACTTAGGGTTCAGAACTTAAGTCCGTGACAAGTGGTATTCAGAGCAAGGTTCGACGCTTGACGAGATGGCATCCGACAACGAGACCCATAGAAGGACTGTCAAGAAGGAGACCAAGAAGTCACGAAAGGATAAGTCCGTTAACGAGACGGAAGTCCGGTTTGCAAAGTTGGAAAAGGGGGTGGCTGATTTGTTCGACAGCATTGGGGCATGCGAGGAGAACATGGAGACTTTGGAAGCTAGAGAAAACCACATCCATGAGAGGATGGATGTCGTCAAACTCAAGGTGGATGCTCTCCGAAGTGAGGTAAGTTCCTCGGAGGAGGATTTACAAGCCAAACTTTTCCAACATGTCAACACCATCCTTCAATCATGGCGGGACGAGAAGGAGGAGCACCAAGCTCGGGTTGTGGCTTTGGAGACCAAGATGGAGGAGTTGGGGCCTCATAGAAGAAGGCTAACTTCGAGGTGGCAAGGTTGCGACAAGTCCGGAGAGGAGGAGACGTGATCCCTTTAATGCGGGAGACTCCAAGGGTCGATGTGCCCAAACCCAAGGAGTTCAAGGGGTCCTGGAAGGCAGAAGATATTGACAACTTCCTTTGGCACATGGAGCGCTATTTTGAGGCCATCCTGTTGGATGAAGCCGCAAAGGTAAGCATCGCGTCCCTTTACTTAGTTGATCTTGTAGTAACTTGGTGGCGTAGGAAACATAATGAGATCCAACGAGGGTTGTGCATGATCAACACGTGGGAAGCGTTTGTGGCAGAATTAAAAAGGCAATTCTATCCCGCAAATGCAACTCTCGAGGCCCGCAAGAAGCTTAAGGATTTGGAGCACAAGATGACATTAAGGGAGTATGTGAAAGAGTTCACCGCATTAATGATTGAACTCCCCGATGTAGCGAGGCCGAGTTATTCTTCAACTTCATGGTTGGGTTAAAACCATGGGCGAGATTGGAGTTGGAAAGAAGGTACGTGACGAACTCCGCTACCGCGATGACTATTGCAGAATCCTTGCCCGAGTATGATGAAGAATAAGGGGAGTTCACTTCATACTACAAGGGGAAGGAGGCTAACTTCGATAATGGTGGGGGAGTGCATGAGCCAAAGACCAAAAGAGAGAAGTCGTCTCAGAGGAGAGCATCTCAAGGCAAGGATCGGAGGCCGAAAAGTGACTGCTTTCTTTGTGGAGGGCCACACTGGTCGAGGGATTATCCGAAGAAGAATGCCCTTCATGCCATGCTTGGGAGAAGCAGGAAGAAGAGGAGCCAGCAAGGATGGGAAGCATCCAGCTCCTCGGGGCATTAAAAGCAAGGACCACAACACATAAGGTTGGTGGTAGAGCGCTTATGTACGTGGATGGTGTAGTCAATGGGAAGACTATCCCCATTGTGGTGGATACGAGAGCCACTCACAACTTCATCCAACCAAGTGAGGCGACGAGATTGGGACTTAAAGCCAAAGAGACAAAGGGTTGGCTGAAGACGGTAAATTCCAAGGAAACGGCGTTGGACAAGGTAGCTAAGGAGGTGAAAGTTCGATTCGGAACTTGGCAGGGTAAAGTGAACTTCTCAATTGCGCCTATAAATGGCTTTAAGTGTGTGCTAGGCATGAAGTTCCTTTACAACTGCGACGTACAAATTTGGCCAAAGAGTAACATGATACTGAATCACGGAGGAAGGACCACACATGGTGCCCACTATGACCAAGGCAAAATTTGACTCGATGTATCTATCGGTGATGCAAACACGGCATATCGGGAGAGAAGATATAAAGTCGGGCGCGCCAAAGGATATAGGATCCGCTAAGTCAACCAAGAAGCTACCTATAAATAGGATAAAGGATCACAAGAGTGGGAAAGCCGTAAGTAAACCTCCAACACCTCGCGAAACAAGAAGCACAAAGGGGAGTACTTAAAGTTTCAAGGAAGCAAAGTCTAAGAGTGGGAGATCCGAGGATGGGCGGACCAAGACTTCGAGAAGACGTCAACGAGGACATCGACGCAATAGGTGGGGGAGGATGTCACGGCCTAATTTTTCAGACCCAAGAATGGAGGTTTTATTAGGCCATGACATGGCTAAAGAGACTAAGTGTAGTGACCCAACACTTAATCTTAGTGATCCAAATGGGGAGGGCTTGGAACTTAGCCCAAAAGAGTCCAAAGGAGCAAGCCCAACACTTAGCCCGAAGAGACCAAATGAGAAAGCCCAATCATGCCCAAGGAGACAAGCCCAAAGATGGAGACCTAAGGCCCAACATCCAGAATGTTCTTGAAGGCTAAAGATAATATATGTGGAACCTTGAGGAATATTCATGAACGTGTAATTAATAGGGGGTAGGCTAAGTGTATAAATGGGGGAGGGGTCATTTGCTCCAAACCATCCTTTGCAATACAAATCATTTCCTCTCTAAAAGTGTTCTGTCTCTACTCTTTGAGTTCTCAAGTCTTCGCCAGTCTAGCCGCGTCGAGGAGATTCGGGGAGAAGGCTTACTTAGCTAAGCGACTTCAAGTGAAAGTCTAGCTAAGCGCCGCATGACTTAGGGTTCAGAATTTAAGTCCTTGACAGTTCTCCGTCGCTCGGTTTACTCAGTGCCTCAGTCCTTCGTCGGCTTACGAGCAACAGTCTAAGGTATTTACGGTCTGATTCATTGATGATGTATTTGACGGATTTATTAGGGTATATAGGGTTTATGCATCGGTTCTTTGAGTATGAATCAAATCAATTAGGGTTTATATGTCATTCATTATGAATTTGATGGATTTTATAGGGTTCAGATGTCATTGTTAGGGTATGACTCCTTGTTAGGATAGGATACATTGATTATTAATTGGGAACTTGTTAAGGATTAGATACATTGTTAGGCGATAATTTTTTTGTTATATGTCACTATTTTTGTGTTTTAAGTTCAAGTATTTTAATCTCACTATTTTTCAAATGAATGTTTTAGGAATCATATTTACTATCCACATTTCTCTTATCCATTGATCGACGATTTAGATTTTCATGAAGTCAAACTATTGTTAACAAGGTTAGTGTATATGTTATTATTAGAGAAAACATCTTTTTGTATGTACTCATATTTGTTCATTTGTTTTTTTCATGTTTGAAAACATAGATTCGGTGATCTCCCATACGGTAGAAGTTGCATCTTCTTTGATTCTCCGAGGATCATATCTCTTAAGGTATTCTTATGTGTTAATTATGTATTGTTGTTAATATTGAATGATGTAAATGATATAATACTTTGATTGTAGAGTTTTTTTAAAGTGTAGTCACATAATTTTCTCTATTGGTGTTATTGATGTTTGGTTTTCATGGCATTGTTCAGTTTTACCGCCGTCTTTATAAATTTCCTCTGTAGATTTAATTATTATGTTGGTCTAGGTTTTGAAATTTATTCTCGTCCCTCGCATATTAGTCGTTGTTCTTTTGATTCTCCGAGCACCATCCCATAAGGTATGCTTATCAATTCTTTAGTTCTTTTGTTCATGTTTCATGATTTATGCTTGTCAATTCTTTCTTAACTTGTGTTTTTCAAATCCAAGGTTCTTTAGTTCTTTTGTTCATGTTTCATGATTCTCCGTACTTCTGCCTTTGCCTTCCTCAACCTACTGCTACATTTCTTCTCTCTCGATTTCACACAAGGTTCACACCCTCCCAAACCTATTTTGTTACAATTGTATTTCTTTGTTTTCAGTGCTTCTTGTAGTATTTTTTGTCGAAGTGAATGTATTGATACTTATCTATATTCCTTACGGTATTCTTTTGTTTTTACTATGTATATTTTTTGAAAATGAAGAATTTGATTAGGTTGCTCTTTCACGTCTATATATTTGTTCTTTGTTTAACAAGATGGTATATATGTTGATTCGTTTGATAATATAGCTAAGTATTCAAATAGAATCCAAACACTTATGCTGAGTCACGGCAATCAAAACATTTGTATTAACTCGGGGTGAACCGAGGTCGTACCCAAGGGATAGGTGGTTAAACCAATAATGCTAACGATCTGACTAGAATGTCTATGGTATGGGGGGGGGGGGGTTTGTTCTCCTAAGAGGATGATAGTAGAAGGTACTATCCAAAAGTGAGATTATATCTACTAAAAGTGATTAACTTTCAACTAAGAGATGACTAGGAATCACTTCTCCACCTAGACAATTATTGTGACAATGAAATGGGATACCAATGATGAAATCACATGCACATGCTTAGAAATTGGCTTATGCAACATTATTGGTACTAAGTTCAACTCGCGCTACAACTTAGTACAAAGAGATTACATCTTGCATAGTACCTCATACTTGCGTTCTATTGGCACTATAGAATATGAATGTCTAGCCTCACACTTGCGCTTTATTGGCTAGATAATCATGTTGTTGTTAAGTTCAAGCAATTCTCATTAGGTTAAAGAGTTATCCATCTAACACAAAATCCTAATGCTTCTTCATTTAGTTCATTGAAGTCATGATGATCAACGTGAGCTACATCAAGCACGAGATCAAGCAGAATTCCTATTGAGAACATTTCACAAACATCTTATAGGCAATTCGAGAAATTAAGTTCAAAGGAAGAAGATTCGTGTGCAAACTCAATCATCATTAGCATCCAAGGTATTTACAACGTCACAAACATGTCTAGGGGATCCATCGTGAGTTTACAAACGAAATCAACAATAAAAATGCAAACAACCATATGGAAGGTAGAGTTTAGGACTTTAAAACCGATACGGAGATTCAAGAACACTAGAGGATCCGATCTTCGATCTTTGTTGTTGAAGTTCTTCTTAACTTAATCCGAGAGTTCTCTCTCTCTCTGCAACCTCGTCTCCCTTCAACACCACACGTCTCTTTTTTTAAAGAAAAACTCAATCTCTCTCAAAAACCATCCAAATTCCCCAAAAAAGAAACTGATTTTTTTCTCCGCAAACGCATGCGTTCGCATGGTCTCCTGCAGGCTGGGAAATTTGATCGAGTGCGAGCGCGCATAGCCATGCGTGCGAACGCACGATATTTTCTTGCGACGGGTCTGGGTTGTGCGACCGCATGAGGTGAACTGTGCGAACGCACAAGGCTGCGAAGGCTAGCAGGGCAACGAAGCACATGCATGCGAGCACATGCTTTGAACCATGCGAACGCATGACCTTGAGAAATTTGCGCTCCGACTTCCAACTTGTGTTTTCTTGCTCCAAAATGCTCGGTTTTGCCCCAAAATCACTGCCTACTTGTATTCTCAGCTTAAACTCTGTAATTTGCCTGAAAAGAACCACAAAGCATCAAATAGCAAGTGAAATCGTAATAGAACAATCGAAACAATAAGCATAGAGGTCGCCTAAAATGCATATATTTTAGCGCTATCAAATCACCCCACACTTAATGTTTGATCGTCCCGAGCAAACTAATCATAGAGATCAACAACAATAATGCACTTCACGCACTCAGGATCGGTTCAAAGAAAACTCCATATGGTCACGAAAACTAACTAAAAGCACTAAGAAACAAATCCTACTTCTAACTAACCACTTTCGTAGGTAACACGAGTGCATTCAGCGAATGCACCAAGCCTTTAAACCCCTAGGCTACCCTAGTGGAGGAGTTGTAGTCTCCTGAGAGTTTTCAGACATGGGAATACTCACAAATCCCACAAAAAGAACAACCATCCAACTAGGCATTTTAAGTTCACAAATGTCAAAGCACTGGGCAAGGTGTTTTCCATGAAGTTCATAATGTATTCAAACTAGATATGTGCATTTCAATCACTATATGAAACCTCTTCAAATCCTTATGGAAATTCATGAATAATGACATTCAAACAAATCAAAGCAAAGACTAACAAACCTTTAATCAAGGATTCTAGTCATTTTCTATATCAAAGATTTCAAGAAAACAATCTAATAGTCGCCAACAAATCTTGTTGGATCACTCACCAATGCTAGCAAGGAGGCTAGTATATTGGCTTGCGACATTGAACTCATTCTCAAGCCTAGGACGCAAAGGTCACTTAGTCATAAGGGAAGAGGAGTTCCAACATTAAGGTGTTTATATACATTTGCAAATCCTATCATGCCTAAGTATAAAAGAATACGAGGTTCGTCCCTTAGTGAATTCTTGCTAGTAAGTTTTAATCGTCTCATTAGTTTTCATGCTAGAGAATGGTGGAATAGCCGATTATCAAGTCTAAGTGCAACTTTAAGGGGTAGCATGGCCTTTGGCCGTACTAAGCACTTTCGAGGGGGAACTTACCTTCCTAACCCTCGGCGCTTAGCACATAATGCTTTAAACTCACTTCCTAATGGTGATCAACCATAAGGAAGAAACTCGGGGCTTATTACACTTTTTTTTCTTTTTTTTTCAAAGCCCTCTTTTGACCCCATACTTAGAACTTTGACAAAGGGCTAAGTGTTAAAAATGGAGCATGACAAACCAACAAGACAAATCCACAAGACAAACAAGGTCACTAAGGTCACCTAAAGGCAATCATGGCATGCAAGGTTTTTAAATTTTTTCGATTTGATGCTTTCAAAGATAAACTCTCCAGTCTCAACAAGAAAAAGCATAGAATAAAAGATAAAGAAGTGCTAGTAGATGCTCCGATCCTCAAGAATGAAAGTCAACAATCCAATCCATTAGTCATCTAAAGGATCAATCAAGTGAAATCATGCACGACTAGTTAAATTTGGAATGAAATTTTTCGAAAGTGTAGCCTTGCCCAGACTTTTTGTTTTCATTAAAAATTCGAGTTTTTGGATGAATGTCATAGTAGTGTAAGTGTTTTCCTCTAAACGTGCAAATTGATTGAATTCTAAACATTAAAGCACGGCTAGCAAGCACAAACATCTCGTGTAGTCAAAACATAGGCACCCCACACTTAGCAATTGCTTAGTCCCTAAGCAATGAATAGCATGAAAAGCAAAGAGAAAGTTACGAAAAACTTCTCTCGTTTGGAGGTAGCCATTTCGAAATAAGAGATGTTGCTTCGCGCGTCTAGTTCTTGGGCGACTGAACTTGCACAAAAGATTTGATTAATGATCCCCTTTTTCCTCTATAAGACAAGAGACTCAAAAATGTGAGTGTTAAGCACACAAGGTAAAGAAATCATCAAAAACATGTCAACATCATGCAAGTCAACTTATAACTCATCAAGAGAACACATCATCGAACGCCAAATGCCCAAATCTATCAAAAGCGCACCAAAACAAGTTAGAATGGTGCCGGACTCAAGCATGCGCGCGCATGAATGGATTTGTGCGAACACACAAATGAAACCAGTGGCACAGACTTCGCTTGCGAACGCATGGAATCATGCTACCAAAGCACAAAGTAGAAATAAACTGGGCATGCGAACTTACAGATAGCATTGTGCGAACGCACAGCACTGGGCAGTAGAGAAATGAGACTCATAAACCTGTTTACCCCTATGAATCAACACGCACGTAGATGATCATACAACCTTCAAAACATATCAAGAATGTAACACATATCATAAGAGTGATCAACAATGTTTACATCCCAAAAAAAAACATCATCAAAAGCCTCATCATCATTCACAAGTCATCATAAACAAAACAAAAGCACGATGAAGGAATATGGACTGATAAACAAACTTAACTTATGTGTATGTGGTATGTTACTCTATCACTGTTGTTCATCACACGTCATTTTATTTTTTTAATGTTGTGCACACCTATGTATTTATATATCTACTGCACTAACATTGATGTGATATCACAGGGATCATGGCACATTGTAGTAGCGATGGCGAGGAAGATTTGTTAGTGGATGATTGATAATAGGATCACTAACCTTTGTTAATGGATGATTGATAATATGATCAATTAGTGGAAAGATCTAGTGAGGGATCTTTTTTACTCCAGGGTCGACATGACATACTGATTAAAGCGATTGGGATGCCTGAGTATCTTGGACGTACCAGAGGAGTGGTACACACGTTCAGTGGAAGATTGGGTTCCTGAAACCCACATCTTCTAGAACGACACCCAGCTCCAGCACTTCTCGCGTAGAGATGCCCGATCGCCTCGGTCGTCACTGTCTTGTTGACACCGACCCGATGAAGGACATACTAGAGGTACGTTTAGAATTTTTCAATTTATTATTTGTGACTAGTTGGTTTATTTTTGTTGAATGTATGCAACATAAATTGTTCGTGCTAACAGGGTGGCCTGAAGAGTGTATTATTCATCGAGGGGGTACTCGAATGTAACAAATAGCTTGTGGCCATTGGTCGAACCATGAATGATCAATTTGTTAATTTTCGACAAATACATGAACATATAGTGAAGGTGAATGTTGAAAAAGCCATCGTTCGAGGAGCAACATTGCCATTACCCCATCCGAAGCACATGAGTGTTATAGAGGCAGAGCGACACGTTGTGGCATGGCCGAAAGACTTGGTCGTTGTCGATAAAAGGGTGAGATAATTGAATATTACAATTTCATTTGCATTTTCCATTATACTAGACATAAAATTTAATTTCAACTCATTAATCTAATTCAACATGCAGGAATATGATAACATGGTATGCGATAATTTGTCATTTACCGACAATGATTAAATAGACAGTTTGACCATGTATTGTCGATTTCTACATGATTTGTGGACGGAGTTGAACATGCAATTGAATGTGTTAGCTGACGACTACGGTATCGCTGTGAGCACAGAGGACCTCAAGGAATAATTTAAGCTACAAGTGTTGGGGAACTTTGCATGTGAATAATATATATGGTAATATTCACAGTTTTTTTTTATGATCATTTGTCCCAATGGTCTAACTAACACAAATTTTCACTTTGTAGTTCTTTATACAATGAGATGATCGGTTGGGATATTAAGCTTGGTTTCTTTAATCCTTCCATCATGACCCCGTCCATCAACAGAGATGAGAGGTTGATGACATTTGTAGCAAGGTTGAATATGGCTGACCGAGATCGCAATTTTGCTACTTCCTACCTTACGTGGATCACGCATTGTAAGTTCATAAGTTAATTATAATGTGTTAATTGCTTTTTTGATCACATTTTTTAATTTAGTTTGTTTTTGTTTGGTGGCGTTGGATGTTATGTGTCATCTTCCCAAAACAATACGTAGTCCATTGGCTTGATCCATCACCAACTGCTAAAGTAATAAACGGCGATGCAAAGGATTTGGTGGACACGTTAGTTTTAGACTCACTTTTATCTTGTAACTTATATTGACAAACACTAATTATGTTATGTCATTTTTAGGGGATTGTACCGATACTATCAAGTATGTATACCGAGAAGTACACAAAGTGTACAATGGAATATAGTTGAGGTACTCATAGATGAAAGACTTTTTTAATACGCTTGCTCATTTCATTAATAAAGTGTGTGATAAGAGATTATTTATCGTGCAGTGTCCAAAACAACCGCCGAGTCATTTATGCGGTTATTATGTTTTGAATTATATTCGGGACATAATCGAGTTTATAAGAGCTAATAACGGAGCGGAGATTGAAGACCTTAATCAAGTAAGCTTTTAAAGTTGTATTATTCATTAAGTTTTTTAATTGGCAAAAAAATTATTAGTTGTAACTTTTGTTGGTTTTAAACTCATTGGAACTTTATTGTATTGATTTACTTTTGTCTTGCTTTTCATTGCAGTGTTTTCCTAATGGAAGACAATCATATGAAGACCGCAAGGTCGATGAAGTAAAGGAAGCAAGCACTGCCTACTTGTATGACTATTTGAGCGATCGTTACCCGACCGATATAGGACATCAACTTTAGTGTTGTTGTATCGTACTAGGACATTAACTTTATTAGCATTGTATAGAGTATGAAACAAGATGTACGTGTATCAAATGATTGTCTTTTAGAAATGAATGTATCTTGATGTTTTGAATGAGCAGTGGTGTATTTGTAATTGAATAGCAGGGTATTATTGATGTTTTGATAAATTTCAGGTAGATTTGAGCTATTGTGGAAGCCAAATTTGCCAAATTTTTTAAGTGATTATGCATCGGTTTTCTGAGAACCGATGCATAAAGTTTGATATTATGCATCGGTCAAGAAGAAACCGGTACATTAGGCATCGCTCAATTACGCATAGCAACTGAACCGATGCATAAGCCCTCCCATAGTTGATGCATAATGTGCCGCCTGTAGTAGTGTGATTATGGGATTATGTATTCTCACACAGAAGAATTCTATCCAACAAAGTACGCAGATAGTGATTGGATTGGTGATGTAGAAGTTCGAAAGAGTACATTAGGTTATGCTTTCTATATATCTTGGAGATGAAGTAGATTTATGGTTGTCAAAGAAGCAACAAGTTGTTGCTCTTTCTACCAGTTGAAGCGGAATACATTACAATAATTACCCCAGCTTATCATGAAGCTTGGCTTCGACAGATATTAGAAGACATGCAAAATAAGTAGGACGAACCCACAAGCATTATGTGTGATAACAAGTCAGCCATTCATTAGTTGAGAATCCAGTATTTCATGGTAGAAGCAAGCATATTGGGGGTCAGGTATCACTACATTCGAGAGTAGGCCGTGAGATTGAGTTGGAGTTTCTGCAAAAACAAATTAGCAAATTGTAGACATCCTGATCAAGGATCACACGAGTGATAAATTTGTATTGTTTTGACATACGCTTGGAGTTGCAAAATTATGGATCAGGGAGGAGTGTTAACAATCATGATCCATGACCATTAAAGAAATTGACGTCATAGGCCCATTTTCTGCATCAACGTCATGTCTTGCCTTATTCATTCTGTAATACAAAACTCTATTGCCACACACAATATTATTTATCAAATAGTATGATTAGACTATAAATGGATCGAAATGGCTGAACTCTTCATTTGCACTTTAAATATGTGCATAGGCGAAGAGAAAAAATCATCCCTCAGTTCCCTCTTCACTTATCTCTCTAGGTTAGTATTGAGTGTATCCGTTTCACTTGAGTATCTTATTTGTATTAAATTTAACATGTTCATGTTCCAGTACAATAAATTAAAGTATTTTCTTCCTATATAGTCTACCAAAATCAGTACGAATTGTGTGCCATATTTATTGTGATCCTGGGAGGATTAGTCATATCCTACAAATGAAGTCCTCATCAAATTAGATATAGAGTTTAAATATCGCCGCCATGTCGACGATTAGTCATCCAGGCGATTTCTCATACTCAAGTCATCCTTCACTCATAATTAACATCCACAAGTTGTCGCCCAATTTACTTAGTGGTCTTGGCAGTTAGACGTCTCCAACAAGTCTTTGACGAGCTTATGGTGATGCCGTTTAAGAATAAACAGAAGAGATCAAGAGAAAATGAACCGCCACATCCCTAATCTCGATTGAGTAATCCGTTTTCAAAAAATGGAACAGTTAAACTCAAACGTACTTTGTAGTCTGGTTTAAGGTTGAACAAGAAGCACATCAAATTGAGAAAGAGAACAACTGCTGGGCGTAATTGACTTTGAACACGATGGGTGTAAAGACCTGACCTAAAAAGCAGATTCGAGCCGTTACAAGTCTAGCCCGACCTAACTATTTCTTTTCACCATCATCCTTCAGGTCACCACAACTTGAAGTCCATCCCATAAACCAAGGCAACACCACTTAAACCATTCGAATGTCTTGTAAGGACACACTCAAGCATAAAAGACCACCAGATCCTCCCCTCCACTCAGTGACCTCAGGCACCTAAGCTGGAGGATAAGATCTGATACCATATGTAACGACCCGACTGGAAAGGCCGATCAAGCCGTTATAAGTCTAGTCTTACGTAACATTCTCTTGTCCCCATGATCATTCAGGTCACCACAATCCATCACAAAAACCATAGTAAGTTGCTGACAAGATAGTTAGTAGCCTTACTTATTAAGCTATCACATTTACATCTCTCAACCGATGTGGTACGGACTATTACAACCGATAGCATACATGATATGAGGAGTTGGCAACCTCTCGTGTGAACATTTACCACTTATGGACGTCGTCACATATCCTCTTCAAATCCATCCACTATAGATGATGAGGAAGTGGAAGATGGGTTGTCCCTTTAACGCTAGTGAAAGTGAAGTTCTTATGCGAAACCGAAGATATGAATACTTTTAAGCGTGATGAGTTTGATTGATTTTTTTTTTGTTGGTAAACAAAAGTTACAAACAAACCAAAACAACAGACAGAGGAAAACAACTCTACAACAGCAAAAACTAACACAAAACAGAACTCAAGACTCTTGGTATCGCATCCATATCCTTCCATTGCCATTTAAAAGCTCTAGCTTTGAAAGCCAAAAGATCTGCTACTCCATTCACTTCTCTGCTAATCAAATGAAGATTCCAGCTTGGATTTGAACAAAGATGATCCGTCGCTTGTTCTAACCAAGAATTACTCCATGCTGCAACTTCAGTTCCAGCCACAATAGCTTTATACACATCTAGCGAGTCCAGTTCAAAAGTCGCCTTCTTGACTCCCAGTTGGTGTGCCAGTTTTAAACCCCTCAAAAAGGCTAGCCCTTCCGTTTCACTCGAGCATTTCCCTTAAGTTGTCGGCCCATGTCCAGAGAACAATTCCATAGTGATCTCTTGCAACGACGCCCACTCCTGCTTCCCTACTGTTGCCGTCCCATGATCCATCCGAGTTAATTTTAATCTCTCCCATTTGCGAAGGAGGCCAACTATCAGTGAAGTTGGAATTTATCAACGGGTTAGGCACCTGATGATGGGACATTAACCTCAACAAGCTTTTCCCAATGATAACCGCTGACTGCACATTCCAAATTTCCTGATCATGCCAGATTTTGTTCCTGCACATTTAGCTTTTGTTAAATGGACAAGATTAATAATTTCTAATTGCTTACACATTTCTATTCCTCACAACTCATATCAATTTATCTATATTATTTTACAAAATATAATTTATATATAAGTAGGATTTGGATCGAATTCAAACCAAAATTATAAATAAAAACTACACACCCATAAAAAAATTGACACATGTAAAAATCGACCAATCAAAATTCATCCAGTTCGGGGTTCTTTTTGTAAATAAAAAAAAACACACGCGGACTTATTTAAAAATACATAAAAGATAGAAGGGGTGTAATCGTCCTAAAATTTGCTACAGTAAAATTCGTTAAGTCTGATCATTTTGCGTAAAATTCGACTTTTGCTACAGTACTAATTGACTTTTGCTACAGTACTATTTTAAGTCTGATCATCATGCGTTAAGTCTGATCATTTTGGTGTCGCGCGTCCAACCTTAACATTAGCGTTAAGTCCGATCATTCCCGATTTAAGTCCGATCATTCCCGATTCAAGTCCGATCATTATCATGTTAAGTCCGATCATTCCAAGTTTAGTATGATTATTACCAATTTAAGTCCGATCATTGTCAATTTAAGTCCGATCATTACCAATTTAAGTCCGATCATTCCCAATGTAAATCCGATCATTCCCAATTTAAGTCCGATCATTCCCAATGTAAATCCGATCATTCCCAATTTAAGTCCGATCATTACCAAGTTAAGTCCGATCATTCCCAATTTAAGTCCGATCATTCCCAATTATCCAGTTAAGTCCGATCATTCCAAGTTTAGTATGATTATTACCAATTTAAGTCCGATCATTCCCAATTTAAGTCCGATCATTACCAATTTAAGTCCGATCATTCCAAGTTTAGTATGATTATTACCAATTTAAGTGTGATCATTATCATTTTAAGTCCGATCATTCCCAATGTAAGTCCGATCATTACCATGTATTTTTTAAGTCTCATCATTCTCTCTTTAAGTCTGATCATTCTCAATTTGTAGTCTTTTAGTTATCAATTTTAAGTCTGATCATTCTCTCTTTAAGTCTGATCAATCTCAATTTTAAGTCTGATCATTAACAATTTTTAAGTCTGATCATTCTCTCTTTAAGTCTGATCATTCTTAATTTTAAGTTTGATTATTACCAATTTTTAAGTCTGATCATTCTCTCTTTAAGTCCGATCATTCTCAATTTGTAGTCTTTTAGTTACCTGTTTTAAGTGTGATCATTCTCTCTTTAAGTGTGATCATTCTCAATTTGTAGTCTTTTAGTTATCAATTTTAAGTCTGATCATTCTCTCTTTAAGTCTGATCAATCTCAATTTTAAGTCTGATCATTTTGCTACATGCGTTAAGTCTGATCATCTTGCGCTTAAGTCTGATCATTTTGCAAGTCTAAGTCTGATCATTAACAACTCGAGGACTAAATTGCAAATAATATTATTAGTTTTATACCCCTCCGTGTGTTTGTTCGGGATTTCGACTAAATGAGACACGAGTCAGCTTAAAATTCGGTTTGTAGTTTTTATATATATAAATCGGTTTGTACCTGAACCGCACTCTATATAAGTATTCTAAAAAATTCAACTTGGATCAATCAATTTTTCATCATTTATTGATCGTTCTGACATTACTCTAGCGCCCCGACTTGTTGAGACACCATGAAAACCTTAAGGGCATTCGCAACAGGTTGAGCAATAAACAATAATAAAAACTTTATTGCTTATTATTCTTATGCAGCAGATAAGCAAAAAAAAAGAGCAAAAAACATTCATTGATAGGTGAGCAATAATGAAGAGAGTGTAGGAAAGGAAAGTAATACCACGTGTATTTATGAAGATTGAGAGATGAAACCCTATTTTTGGGAAAAATTTCCAAAATGCATAAAAATCGAGATTGCATTCCAATTCTACACATTCTTTTAGATTGGTTTCCCAATTTATACTACTTTTGTAAGCCGCCGTTGCTCACAGCGTCTTAACATTAAGCCGCTCCCCGCAATGGCGTTTTAAGGTGAGGTGGACTGTTATATGAGTCAGCAGGCTGATGTGGATTATTTGAATCTATTTTTTATTTGGACGCCGTTACAAACAGCGGCTTAGACTGATCTAAGTTGCGAGCCCTAACTCTTCTCTTCCTCGCGCTATTTTTCCCCAAATCCATCCATCTCCGATCGAACGATTATTCGACCCACAGGGAGTTCAATCGACGTCCTAAGACCGACTGATGAGCCGTATTTATACGACTCATCGAGTCAACAAATCCCACCATTTCCGACACTTTATTATGCGAACAAGTTACTTTTAGTGTTGTTTTGCATTTCAGGTGCTTCGGAAGCTCTAGGAGGAAACGCGCTTAAAAGATGGCTTTCTGAGCTAAAAACATCACAAGGAGTTGAGGGCTGACCTATCTACACTTGACCTAAGGAATGCCCGAGGAAATTGGAGGAGAGCCCGAGGAATCCCGAGCAGATCCAGGCCCCAGTCGAGCAGTCTAGCACTAAATTCAAGTCGCTCGGGCAAACGAGCTGATCTGACGAATCCACCTCGAGCAAAGTGATCAAAATAGCAAATAAGGTGGACAATGTCGGAAAACCAAGGAGACCGCCCGAGCTGATTGGCAGTTGGCCCAATTCCAAAGGTCCCACGCGCGCTAATAGATACCGAAATCAAATCGCTCGACCAGACGGACTCTGATGACAAATCGGACTCGACCAAGTTGTTCAAAATGGAAAACAAGTCGACAATGTCACCAACCCAAGGAGAACGCACGGGTGGAATGGCCCAGGAGCAGCCGAGCAGAGTTCCAGGCAGCGCCCGAAGGCCCTGTCGAGCAGACCAGCGCTGAATCCAAGTTGCTCGACCAAACAAACGAATCTAGCAAATCTGGCTCGACCAAAGTGATCGAAATAACAAATGACTTGGGCGATATCACTTCCCAGACAAAACGCACGAGCGGGATTGGCCGAGATGAGCAAAACGACGTTGAAGGCCCCGCGCGCTGGGCCAAATCAGTGGGCTCGAGTGAGGCGGTTTAGAGGCTTCTATGAAGTTCCTAGAATGTCCTGGAAGGCCCTAGAAGACGCTGGAAGACTTGTACAAGAAGTTAACTTGAAGATCAAGCAAAGTCGGTTTTAGGACATGTTTCCTAAAACCGTTTATGGGCCAACCTCAATTTGGAAACTTTGAAGCCCCATTCTACTCTATAAATACAGCCTCTCCTCAACCCTTCAAACCATTCCAAATTCGAGAATCTCTTCTCATAGCCGAGCTCCCCTCCTCAGTTCGAAGCACTCGGCGCTCCTTAGCCCTTCCGGCCCGGTTCTTCATCCCTCTCGGCAATAGAGAAGATCACTCTCTCCCTTTTCATTATTGTCTTGTTTTAATGGCCATGTGTAGCTAAACCCATTATTCGGGCTAGGGTTTCAATTATTGTGACGAATGTTTTTTGAGACTTGATACGTAATGCTATTTTCATTATTCTACTAGTCCTTGTGCTTAATTATCTTGGTTTGAATTGCAAGGCTAAGTTGATACTCGGAATGGTTAGGCTTAGCCGAGCAATTCAAGTCCCTTATTTTCTGTTTGTTTAATACTAGACCGTTGAGAACAAATAGTGCACTAATCTGATATATCTTGGAATGGAGTATTAGATTGCTAGGACTAGAATTCTATAACCCGGAAAGGAAGTAGATTGTGGTGTAGGCGCTCGGAAAGGCCCTACTTTAGGTTATAACTTGGAATGAAAGTAACCACACTTAGGAATTTGAAAATAGATGATTAGAAGTCGATGATAAAACAAGTCACAATAGAAACCCTAGTCTGAATATTCCCTCTCTGATTGACATCTTTCGTTTTATTTCCTTATTGCACTTGTTTCCTAAATTGCTCAAAATCCAATTGTTTCCTTTTTCAGAACAACAAGTAACCATCTAGCTCCTTAGGGTTCGACCATTGCTTGCCGTTGTACTAACCCATAGCCAAAAGCAAGGAAATCATAAATTCAAATTTGTAGGTACCGACGACGCCTGTCACCGACCGACCGTTTGAACCGTCTCCAATGCCGCCCATTTACTCCGCTCCGTCAGAACGCTGCTCAATCCGGCGACCCAGCTCTGCTCCGGCCGACCTCCCTTCTCCGTCCGATTCGGCTTGTTTGTAGTCTACAATATCCAGTAAGCGCCTTGAAACAATGTTGATTGTTGGTATTGTGTTGTGTTTGATTGGTTGTTGTTGTTGATTTTAAAATCAATGTGAGTTCGGCTGAAAATCTGTGTGAGGTTTGTGAAAATCAGTTTGACATCGTTGTTTGAAAATCATTGTGTGCTCGGTGAAAATCAGTGCGAGGTCGGTGTTTGTTTGTTTGTTGATTATAGCTCTTGGTGCGTGTTGGAAATCATCAAAACGTTAGTTATCATGTTGTATTTAGTTGGTTAGTTGTTTGTAGTTGTTTTGTCGATGTAATTTTGAACTATACATGTCTCGGCTAAGTTTTTGTTTTATTCTATCTTTTTAGCAATGGATACTGATGAAATCGATCCAACGACACTTTCAACTGTAGAAGTATGTGAATTTCCAACACAAGACGAGTTTGATAGAGAGTATCTAGAGAATCGTGATATTGATAGTGAGGAAGGGTATATGGAAGTACCCATCGACATTGTTGACGATAATAACTGCCTTTGGGATTTCCCACCGTTCAATGATGTATCGGCTTGGATTAATCATCCAGCGATAGACGACCATGGGTCTCACAATAAACAGTTCAATACGAAAGAGCTGCGCAAAGATGGATAGTTTTTGAGTAAGGAGTCTCTTATATATGCTTGTCAGAGATATTCCATTAAACAACGTCGTGAGTATGGCGTTAGATATTCGGATACAAAACGAATGCTACTCGAATATCGAAGAGGCAAGGATAAATGTCAATGGGAATTACGAGCTTCGAGGAAGAAGAAGGAAGGTATGTGGAGAATCACCACATACGGCGGAGATCATACATGTGAGGTTGATATTATCCGCCCTGACAACGTCCATTTCAACAAACACTTTATTGGAATGGACATAAAAGACTTAATTCGAGAGGATTTGAGATATAGTCCTAAGCAAGTGAGGGAGTTGATGCGATCGAAGTAAGGGTACAAGATAAGTTACATAAAAGCGTGGAAAGCTCGCCAAAAAGCATTCGTTTATTTATTTGGAGAGTGGGAAGAATCGTTCGTAAAATTACCGGCTTATATGGGTGTGCTTAAAGAGACCAATCCCGGTAGTATTGTTTATTGGGACAAATCGACGCTTGATAGTGGCAATGAAAGCGTAAATAGAGTATTTTGGGCATTCGGCCCCTCTATTGATGGATTCAACCATTGTCGTCCCGCTATTTCTATTGACGCAACTCATTTGAACGGGAAATGGAAAGGGGTCTTAATGATTGCAGTAGCTCTCGATGCGGAAAATGAAATTCTCCCTCTGGCGTATGCATTAGTGGAGAGTGAAAACATTGATAGTTGGAGGTGGTTCATGACGTGCATTCGAAATGGCGTCACACAACGAGAAGGAATATGCATTATTTCCGATAGGCATGCGGGAATAATGCGAGTCATGGAAGAAGATGATTGGAAACCACCGAAGGCTTATCACCGTGTTTGCATAAGGCATTTTGCATCAAATTTCAATATAAAGGTGAAGTGTTTGGCCAAGAAAGCATTACTTACTAGCATTGGCTACTAGAATCAACAAATAAAGTTTTGCAACCGTTTTAAAGAATTGAAAGAGTTGTTGAAGGATAACCAAGATGCTTTGAAGTGGCTAGATAAACTTAACGCGGAGAAATGGGCTTTATCTTATGATATTGGGGTCGAAGATGGGGGTCCATGACCACCAATGTGTCCGAATCTTTTAATCACGTCCTTATGGCGTGTCGTGATTTGCATATCACCGCTATTGTCCACTTCACATTCAAGCAAGCCAATGCTTGGTTTATCGAGCGCCGTGATGCACTGTTGGACCACAACAAGTATTTTGTTCCTAAGATCGATAGCAAAATCCATGCAAACTTGGTGAAATCCACACAGTACAAGGTTCAAATGTTTGACCGGAGTAAAGGTATAGCGTCTGTTCTTACCAAATCAAAGGAACACGCACATATTGTTTCCATGGAAGATAAGACTTGTGGTTGCGGAAAATGGCAACTATTTCACTATCCATGTTGTCACGCTTTAGCGGTGTGTGAAGAAGAGGGAATCTCCATACGTGATTGCGTGGCTACTGAATATAGCACGCAAGCTTGTAACGACAATTGGTCATATACATTTAATCCACAGCCGGATATCACACAGTGGAAGGAATATGATGGCCCCAAACATATCCCCAATAAGCTTTTCAAACGAACCAAGAGAGGAAGGCATCCAGCAAAACGGAGACGTAACGAAATGGATGCAAGGCGTGATCCAATACCCTCACATGTCGAAGCTTCTATTGAACAATCATCTGCTAGGCCGAAGAGAGCGTACAAGTGTTCAATATGTGGGGTTGTAGGTCATACAAAAAAATCTTGTACTTCACCTCGTGTGGTGAATTAGGAAACTTCAATGTTGTAGTTTTTAAGTGTTTCTTTTTGCCAATGCTTCTTGTAAACGACTATTGGAAATTTAAATTCGAATTGTTAAAACATTCTTATTTTTCATCCTTGTTGTAGTTTTTAAGTGTATCTTTTTGCCAATTTTCCTTGTAAACTTATGCATATTATATATTGTGTTACAGATATGCCACGACGTGGTCGTTCAGAGGCGATCCTTGATGTGCCATCTCCAGCAGGGAGCTCAGATGAAGAAGGTGCATTTTTACCGGATGTGACACACCTACTTCATCCAGGTCCCATATCCAGCACGTTGTTGTACAAGCAGGACACTCATCGATCTAAGATGATATGGGAAACATCGGTTAGTGATATTCTTAAATTAAATTTCATGTCAAATTTCAATGCATTATGATTTAATTTATTCAAACTGTATATTCTACTGTGCAGGACTCGGATGTGTTAACAGTTCGTCACCGTGGCATTGACTGGGATGCAGACGAGCGTGTATTACCTTACATCATTAGGGCGGGCTTCGGACCATGGTATCACATGCAGAACTATGAGGTTGACTGGTCATTTATGACAGCATTAGTTGAGAGGTGGCGTTCCGAGACGCATACGTTTCATCTACGTAACGGGGAGATGAAGATCACCTTAGAGGATGTTGGTATCCTGACTGGACTCCCCATAGAGGATCGAGCAGTGACTACGCAACAGGAGGTTGGAGATTATAGGCCTCTGTGCCTAGAGTTGTTAGGAGTGATCCCGCACGGGAAGAGACCTACCACCGTTAGACGTACGTGGCTTAGAGAGCATATGCAGATCGTGCCAGCAGAGGCCACGGATGTAGAGATTCAGAGATATGCGAGGGCGTACATTCTTGCCATGTTGGGATCATCACTCTTTCCGGATTCTTCAGGAAGTGAGATATCCCTCCACTTTCTACCACTGCTGGCGGACCTCGACTCTCTTTCGTGCTATAGTTGGGGTGGTACTGTGTTAGCATACCTCTACCGTAGTTTGTGCAATGCGTGCGAATCAAAGGCGACGCAACTCAGCGGGTGTGCCATTCTCCTTCTGCTATGGGCCTGGGAGCATTTGATTACTGGTAGACCGAGGAAGCTTGCTGTGCCAGCTCTACCTCCCGGTTCAGATATTGACCCTACACGGCTTCCTGCTCTAGGATACAAGTAAGTGAATTGTCATTTAGTTAAGTGTTTATAATTCACCCTTTCTAAACTTGTCTAACTGTTATTTTTTACATTTGCAGATGAAAAGTGCCCAAATCATTTATGCTACTCGTGGCGACTTGCTAAAAATTGGAGAAGGTCGAGCATTAGATGTTGATGTCACACAGATTCACCTACTTAGTGGTATAATTTGGCTATTCTTAATTTTTGATACTTTATTTCATGCATCCAATTTTCTAACTGGCTATTTTCAATTTAATGTAGATTCGGATGAAGACCTTGACTTGCCACATGACACTTTTGATGTTGGTCCTTCTCAAGTGACTCAAGCAGAGTCACAAAGGAGTCCATCGCGGAGGGTGTCGACACGCTCTAGAAAAACAACACAGCGTTACAACCGGGAACTAGATAGGGTTGTATGTCAAAATGGAACGTTGATGTATTTATGATACATGTTGTCATGTAATTTTGGATTCATCGTTTATGTTTGGATGGGTGCATGTAATTTGGTGTACGGGTTTTATATGTTTTTGTGGATCGGTGATGGATTGTGCGGGTGTTATTTCTGGTGGATTTTTTGCAGGTTTGTTGGGTTTTGAATTGAACCAGTGTTTACATGCCCATAATTCTGGACAGCGTTTTAACCTGAAACCTTTAAAACGCTGTTGCGGACAGCGGCTTAACACTTTGGGGTAATATTAAGACGCCGTTAGTAGCAGCGGCTTAGTCCTATATAGATAACACACAAGACAACCCCACTGAGATTGAAATCAATTAAAACGCTCCTACATACGGCGTCCTAACATTAAGACGCCGTAAGTAGCAGCGGCTTAGTCCTGAACTAACACAACACAGAAGCCAACCCCACTGAGATTGAAATCACTTAAAACGCTCCTACATACAGCGTCTTAACATTAAGAGGCCGTTAGTAGCAGCGGCTTAGTCCTGTATTAACACAACACAGAAGCCAACCCCACTGAGTTTGAAATCAATTAAGACGCTCTTAGGGAGAGCGGCTTAGTTTGGGCCGCTGTTCTAATGCCTCTTTGGCAACATTATGCCACAATGTCTGGTTTTTGGGCGCGAAAGACCACAGGGCTTAAAACGCCGTCACTAAGAGCGTCCTAACATTAAGATGCCCTTGGCAACGGCGGCTTACAAAACTAGTGTAAATTGGGAAACCAATCTAAAAAATGTGTACAATTGGAATTGAATCTCAATTTTCATGCAAATTGGAAAAATTTCCCTATTTTTGTTGGTTTTGATAGAAATAAAAATCAACAATAAAAATAGAAATAAATAAAAATCAGAAATGTGAATGTTGGAACAAGTTAAACTATTCAAATTCAAACCCAAAAAATAAAAATAAAAAATACTATAATATAATATAAAAAAATCAGAAAAAATATAGACGTTAGAAATTTTTTTTACTTTTTTCCTATAAAAATATTACCCTCTACTTCATTCACTTTTGCACTTCAACTACATTCTTTATCTTTAATCACTCTTTTCTTGAGTTAATTTTTGACATGCCATTTTCGGAGTTTCTTATTTCACAGATAAAATTGCCTCGTGTTTTATTTCACAGATGCCATAGCTTCGGTCAAACCGCTACTGCTAACAGCGGTATGACCAATTTTGCTGACATGTATGCTGAGCTGGACTAAATTGGGCAACTCTGGGCCAGAAACTTGATGATCTGGCAGCCACATAGAGTATGCTGCTATTGATGACATCGGTAAGATTTTAAAATCAAAACGCGCTTCTCTTTCTCTCCTCGCTCGACTCCTGCTTCCTACTCATTATGTTGCGTCCTCCTTCTTGCGGTTGCTCCATCGATTCACAGCCTCTACCTATTGCAACCGGCGATTTCCATTCGCAGGTGAATTTTGTTAGGGTTTATTCATATTTTTCTGGGTGTAATTGAGATTTTAGGCTATGTCCGATGCAATCTAGGGTTTACAATTTTGTTAGGGTTACTCCGATGGTGAGTTTCGATAGAACTGTACAACGGTTTGACGAGTTTTTTTGTATGTTTTTGAGGTTTATTTCTCACAATTGCATTCGGTTGGATTGAATAGTGATGTACATTTGAAAATTAAAGTATGAGGCAATTTGGGTATGTAGTATACATGGTTTTTTTTTGGTGATTTCTGTTCTTTCGGTTCTGATACTTTGAGACAGTTCTAAGAACTGCATTGACTTTAGCATATTGATTCCTTGTTTAATATTTTATTAATTTTTTTGTAAGGTAGATAACATGAACAATGCGGATTTGGATAGGATGGTAATATCAACGTTGGAAACGTTTGACAATCCCAAAATTGATGATTATGACCGTGATGAAATGGAAATGTTAGTGGAGATGGAAGTTGTGGATGTCAATAATGTTCATGAACCCGATCATCTATGGGAATATCCCTGTTTTGATGTTGTATCTGGTTGGATGGAGAATGATACAGCTGCTGAACATATGAGGAACAACTCCAGCTCTAGCAACAATTTAATTTGTGTGGGGAAGAAGTTTGACTCCAACGAAGATGTAATGTATGCAGCGCAGAGTTTTTCGGTGTTAAATCGGGTTGAATTTTCAGCCTACAAATCTGATCATCACCATTTGATTCTTATTTGTCGTGAAGGGACAAACAGTTGCCCGTGGAGGATTCTTATTGTAACATCACGAGGAGTGGGAAGTGACAACATCACGAGGAGATCATACATGTTCTTAAGATATTATTCCCAAAGATAACATGCATCTCACGAAAGATTTTATAGCACGGGAAATAAAGCATGTTTTTGCACAGCGGTTACGATTTACTGCAGGACACATAATGGGGTTAGTGTCTGATTAATTTGGGTATGATATTAAATATCTGAAGGCCTGGCAAGCAAAAGAAGCAACCATGAAGATGTTGTTTGGTGATTGGAAAAAATATTTCTCCGACCTCACCGCTTATATGCAAGCATTGGTTGATTCTAATCTGGGAACCATTATTTTCTGGAGTAAAACTGAAGTGGAAAATAATGTTATGACCATTGATCGTGTGTTCTGGGCCTTTGCACCAGCAATTTCAGCTTTTCGTCATTGTTGTCCCGTGATTTGTATCGATGGAACACACATGTACGGTAAGTATAACGGGAAATTGTTGATCGCTTTGGGTTTGCTTGCAAACAATCAGCTTCTATCTCTAGCATTTGCGTTGGTTGAAAGTGAGAATAATGAAAGATGGAGTTGGTTTATGATATGCATTCGGATAGGTGTAACACAACAGGATGGTCTTTGTGTCATTTCGGACAGACACAATGGAATTTTATATGCTATGAACGAACCCGAGTGGAGGAAACCTCGTGCTTATCATCATTTTTGTAGTAGAAATTTTGCTAGCAACTTCAACATGAAAGTGAAGAATGTGACTTTGAAGAAGACACTTAGCACAACAGCACATCAAAATCAGTTGAGAAAATTTGCAAGACACTATGGAAAGTTAAAGGATGAACTAAAAGACAATACTTCAGTTTTGTCTTGGTCGGAGGGCATGTAAAGAAAAATAGTGTTTGGCACACGATAAGGGTGGGCAAAGATGGGGTTTGACAGAGATGCTCGTCGTCGAAGCAAAACGTGCAAATAAATTTATAATGTCCGCTACTCGCGACTACACTACTGGGTAGTAAGTGGTAAGTAGGGGTCGAACCCAAAGGAATTAGGGGGATAAGTTGTTCTTTAAATAGTCATACAGCGGGGGAGCGTGTTTTTGGTTGGTTGGTTTTAAAGCTACCAGCTAAGTGATTGATTGGTTGGTTGGTTGGTTTTAGTACTGGAAAGTAACTGATAACTATTACAATTAAAAGAAAGCGTTCGGTTTCAGGGGCCTTGTATTATATCCTGTTTATCATTGACTCTTAGTGAACCTTCTAAGTATTCAAACATGAATCGAGGCTATTCCTAGCTCAAGACTTGCAACATCGTCTAGCCCTTTTAAGGTCGTAGAGCACTTATTCTACTTCAGCTAATTCCTCCTTCCGAAGTATCTTAGCTTTATGTGCATCCATTTGGTCCCTTTGGTCCAGTTTCCAAATGTTTTTTTAGATAGATCGAACTCCTCGGATAAGCTTGCCCATTTGGTCCCCTTGGTCCGGTTACAAATGGTTCACTTACCCGAGTATGATCACGAATCCCAAGGAAGAGCTTTTCCCGTCAAAGCGTCCACTCAACCTTGGAAATTCTAATCTTATATATGGCACATAGAATAAGTTTTGAATACAAAGACGAGACACTAAGTTAATAGTCTAAAACATTTTATAATACAAGTCCACCCCTTTTACCGAACGACTAGTTTAGCTACTATTTATCGCGCTAAGCATTATAACCAAGGAATTGGAAATTAAAGACGGAAAATAAATATTGAAATACTTACAACCGTTGAAGCGCCAAGGGAGCAATCTTTTATTTTCAAAGCCAAACTTACAAACTTAGAGAGATAAGTGATTTTTGTATGAGATGTGGATGATTTACAAATGAGATGGATGGGTTGTATTTATATGCTAAGGGAGGAGAAATGGAGGGTGGAGATGAGGGGCAAGTGTCTTTGATCCAATGGAGGAGGAGGAGGAGCAAGGAGGAGACGCCACATGGGGGAGGAGCAAAGCCGCCGGTCAAGGGAGGAGGAGCCGCCGGTTGCAGGTCACCATGGAGGGAGGAGCTCCTCCCTTGGCCACCTCCAAGCATGGTGGCCGGTCACCTTGGTCCATGCTTGCATTTGATAGTTGATTTGGAATGGCCAAGTGATTCTAAGACTAATGGTCGAGCCAGTTTGTCCAAATTCCATGTTTTGGTCGAGCAACTTGGTTTTGGTGCCTATGGAATTGGGCCAATCTGCCAATCTGCTCGAGCGTTTTGTCTGGGAAGCGAGATTGTCCGACCTGTTGGGCATTCCAAACATCTTGGTCGAGCCAGATTTTCCAGATGCATCGGTCGGGTCGAGCGACTTGGTTTGGGTGCCTAAGCGCGCCGGGCCTTTGCCTTGGAATTGAGCTAACTGCCAATCTTCTCGAGCATTCTCCTTGGTTTTCCGACATTGTCCACTTTATTTTCCATTTGGAATATTTTGGTCGAGGCGGAATTGTCAGATGAGATGGTTTGCTCGGGCAACTTGAATTGAGTGTTTGGTCAGCTCGGCGGAGGGCCTGGAACTGCTTCAACCGGTCGGGTGGTTTCTGCGGTATTTTCCCACCCGGTCGGTTGAGTCTTCAATGCAAATTCCTCTTCGGTTTGATTTGTTTGGAGTGATTCCATGTCAGGATCCTTGAGATTTCTTCAGTCAGCGTCTGATCTTGACCTTGGAATAACTCTTAACATCTTTTCAGCGTAAAATCCTCTCCTTAGCGTGTTTTCTCTCTAAGCGCCAAAATACCCTGTAGAAATATATCAGGACTAACAAGCAAAAGTTAAATAGACCAACAGTCTAATTTGGTGGGTTTTACGGTGTTTATGATTCGTATAATTTGGGTCCATCAGGGTTCCATGACAACAAATGCTTCAGAGTCCTTTAATCATGCTCTTAGGGCATCCGCACCCATGAAAATGAAAATGCTAGGAAAGGACTTCCTCACCTAGCATTTCCTCCAAACAAAGCACAAAATCAATGAGGATGTTCTCTCACAAATGCTCCTTGAGGATGTGTGAGAGAACATCCTCATTGATTTTGTGCTTCGTTTGGAGGAAATGCTATGTGAGGAAGTTCTCTCCTAGCTCCTAGCATTTCTTTAGTGATGGGTGCATATGCTCTTAGAGCGGCGCGTGATCTGCCCATTTGTGCACTAGTTCATTTCATTTTCAAACAGAGTAATGTGTACTTCTGTGCGAGGCGCGAGCAGTTTCGGCACACTACCTCACTATTATGCCGGAAATTGATGAATATTGAATAAATACCGCAATAGAGCAACATTTCACAAAGTTAAGTTGTATGACTGGGAGCATGGAGAGTATCAAGTTACCACTGGGAGACATCATCATACGCATAATGTCAACCTAAGTGCTAGGACATGCTCGTGTGTTAAATGGGAGGCATTTCACTACCAGTGTTCTCATGTGTTAGCGGTATGCAAGATGGAGATTCTGAGTCACCTTCAATTTTTTGCCTCCAAATACACTGTAGCGGCTTACAATGCAACATGGAGCAATAAATTTTATCCTATGCCAGACAAAGACTATTGGCAACCATATGAAGGCCCAGCTCACATACCGAACGCTGCATTTGGACGCATGAAACGAGGAAGAAATTCTACAAAGCGCCGAACAAACAAGACGGACCAAGGAAGCCCAGGACAGACTTCAAGTTAAAGAGTTCAGAAATGCTCTAAATGTCGTGGCATGGGGCACAATAGGAAGACTTGCACATTTTATGTGTGATGTAATTTTTTTGAGTACTATTGTCGAAACTATTTGGTGAAACATTCTTTTTCAGAATTATTGCTACTTAATGTAATACTTTTGTTGAAACATTTACCGTTGTTAAACATGTTGTACTTTAAGTACTATTGTTAAATTTCATTATTTTGGTTTTCCGTTGTTGCTGTCACATTCTAGTTTGGCTACATTTATTTTTGTTGATTTATTTTGCTGCATCTTTTCTAATAGCGCGTGATTTTGTTTTTTGATTTTCGGCAGTGAGGTTGCCCAAGAGAACCAATGAAACTGTGAGAACTATCGGTCTTAGAGATGGATGAACGTAAGAATCAATTTTTTTCAGCATACAATTTCTATTAACACTCGTAAAGTTATACATGTCGCTGTTAACATTTTTTTTCAGCATACTAATACATGTTTGATATTTTCAGCATACAATTATACATGTTAAAGTTTTTCAGCAATGTATGCTGTTAACAAAAACATTTCAGCATACAATTATACTTGTTTTAGTTTTTCAGCAAATGATTACTGTTAAAATCTGAATGTCTATATTCATTTTCATGTAGTTATGGCATCAAGTAGCGATCGACAAGAGAAGAGTGATTTAGTGAACCCAGGTCCGTTAGATGAATCCCTATTAACAATGCAGCACACAGACATCGTTCAAATCTTATATGGGACTCGGATGTAACTACGCCCATTTCTACGGAGTTATATCGACGATACAGTAATATATGGGCTATGGATCCGCGTATTAAACCTATGTTGCCAGGGCGGGTTTCTACCCATGGACATTAATTCAAAACATGCAAGTTTGTTGGGCATATCTTACTGCACTAGTGGAGAGGTGGAGATCGGAGACGCACACCTTCCACATGAGGCAAGGGGAAATGACAATTACCCTACATGATTTAAGCATACTCACTAGACTTCCGATTAATGGATCACCAGTCACGGGTACAGAGTTAGTAAACTGGAAAGCGTCGTGCCTTCGATGTTTTGGTGTGATTCACCCACGTGGGAAATCACCTAGTACAGTTTAGAGGACTTTTTTTAAAGAGTCCATGGAACGAGTTCCAAATGACGCTGTTGAGGAGGAAGTAAAGAAATACGCTCTAGCATACTTATTTTACACTATTGGATCAACATTGATGACAGATTTGTCTGGAAACAATGTTTCACTTCATTTCCTTCCTCTGTTGGAAGATTTGGATGGCGTACACACATATAGTTGGGGTAGTGCTATTTTAGCTTACCTATATCGACAGTTGTGCAAGGCATGTGAGCAAGGCCATAAGCAGTTGGGCGGATGTACTGTTTTGCTACAACTATGGGGTTGGGAGCATTTTTACATTGGTCGCCCACGTAGTCTTACTATTCCTCTCATAGGCGATGATCCACTATTTCTGCCAGCATTGAGTTATTGGTAAGTTGTACATTGGCTTCATTAAAATGTAATTTGTTTTTGTTTTCAATTAATACTAATAATATTTTATTTCTGTTTATATTTTACAGTAAATGGGAAGGTCCTAAAACATGGATTGAGACGCCACAAGGTGGACTTATTTTCTATCGAGATCCATTTGACCGACAAGGGACATATGATGTTATTTGGACACCTTATGCGGATCAAAATCTAACACGCTTGCATCATTTTTGATTAGCACACATGGATCTCTGACACTGATATGCTTTAACGTCGTGGAGTGGCATTATCCTTCCAGAGTGCTACGTCAATTTGGATTTCAACAGAGTATACCAGCAGCACCCCGCGCTAATCATGAAGAGCTTCATGAGATAACAAGAAAGAAGAAAGTAGATGGCGCTGAAGAACACTCATCTTACATTCGTCTTTGGAATGCAAGAACTGAAGTATAGTTATTGGACGAGCAGCTGATGATGACGATTTAAAGTCAGCGTATCTTGATTGTTACAATATGGTGACTCGTAAATACATCCAGCCGTGAGTAGAGGAGCCATTACCATACAACCCCACAACTTATCAATTACCAACACATGTAAGTACTTCTGAACTATATTTTAGTTTTACTACCATATATTATCCAAATAACTAACTAACTAATCTTATGTTTCTTAGGTGCAATCATTAGTTCGTTCTGCTAAATAAGCGGCAAAAATTTTCCTATTAACCAAGGAACATGAAACCGCATGTGAGGCCTACGATTTGTTCCATGCGTGTCATGGAGACTTAATGTTGCTTGGTGAGGAGAGTGCTCTAGATGTTGATGCAACACTGATTCAATGGCCCACAAGTACTTTTTTATCTCTTACATGATTCGGATTATTTACTAAATATATCTAATGTTGATAATGTATCGTAGGACCACCTGCTGGATGTTCTCAGAGCACTACATATTCAGGTTTTAGATCCTTGAATATTCACTCACGAGATGAAAACATTGGCACTTCATCCAAGCGTAGAAAGCGAACAAGAAACAAGGACTAGAGTACTTGTTTGGACAAAATATTTTGTGCATGTACCTTGCTAGTTTTGTTGATCATCATGATGAGGTTAATTTTGTTGAATGATGTTTTAGACATTTGTCTGGGGATATTTGAGGGTTGATCGTGGAATGGGTTGGAAAGCAGGTTTATTGTTGAAAATTTGATATGAATGTGGAACAGGTTTGACAGGTTTTATTTTTCAGCAAATTGGTTTGATAAATGGTCCCGTAAATAGATTGTGTTCGAGTTTCAAATCTTGAAACATGTATGATCTAGTCAGCAAGTTTCTGGCCCATCGTGGCCCAATTTAGTCCAACTCAGCATACATGTTAGCAAAATTGGTCAAACCGCTGTTAGCAGTAGCGGTCTAACCGAAGCTATGGCAACTGTGAAATAAAACACAAGGCTATGGCATCTATGAAATAAGAAACTTTGAAAATGACATGCCTAAAATTAACTCTCTTTTTTATATAAAAAAAATGAACTTTTTTTTCTTCACGTCGAAGAAAATGTTGTTTTAAATGAGATTTTAATGAGTGGGTGGGTGGGTGTGTATTTATTGAACAAAATGTTCTATTTTAATCTTCCTGTGGACACCATTTATCTCACAATTTATGAGATTTTTCCTCTTCATTTTCCTTTCTTTCTTCCTCGTCCCGCCTCGCGCGTGGATGCTTCCTACATCCCTCGTGGATGCTTTCTCTTCACGTCTCGTGCGTGATGCTTCCTCCGGCCGTCAAGATTGACGTGTCGTGTCTTACAACGGTAAATGTGTCCAAGGTGGCCTGAGCTCCAAGTGTCGAGAATGTACCGATGGTGATTTGGGGTAGATGTGCAGATCCATCCATGGTAAAGGTGCCGAACCCGGTATGCGCTTCAGAAGTGGAGAAATGTACCCTATGATTTCGGATATGGTTAAGATGCCTAGAGCATCAGCTATCAATATATAAGTATTAGAAGATAAGGCGTCATGTGCATTGTATTATCCCTAGTTGGTGTATCCCATTATCAAAAAATGTTGTATTTTAATCTTGTCAAAAAAATGTTGTATTTTAATGATATTGGTGAATGAGTAAGGTTCAGGTAAAAACAACGATTATATATAAAAACTAAAAATTGGATTTCAAGTTAACATGTATCCAATTTCGTCGAAATCTCGGATATAACACGGAGGGGCATTATAGTCATTCCACATATCCCGGATTTCAAATCAGACTTAAATTGGAATGATAAGACTTTACTTGGAATGATTAGACTTAAAATGATCATAAATGATCAGACTTAACTTGCAATGATCACACTTAATTTGGAATGATCAGACATAATAATCAGACTTAACTTGGAATGATCAGACATAATAATCAGACTTAACTTGGAATGATCAGACTTAACTTGCAATGATTAGACTTAACTTGGAATGATCAGACATAATGATCAGACTTAACTTGAAATGAGCAGACTTAACTTGCAATGATTAGACTTAACTTGGATTAATCAGCCTCTCGTCGTCATCTCACTCCCTGCAACCCTAATCATGGCGACAGCTCCGGCAATCCAATTCGTCCAGTGCTTTAGGTTGCAAGAAGACCGTCGTGGCAGTCACCCACTGCAAGAAAGGTCGCGGTTTGATCAAGATCAACGGCTGCCCGATCGAGCTCGTTGAGCCCGAAATCCTCCGATTCAAAGCGTACGAACCAATCC
This sequence comes from Rhodiola chrysanthemifolia, assembly GCA_033675395.1. Classification (NCBI taxonomy): domain Eukaryota; kingdom Viridiplantae; phylum Streptophyta; class Magnoliopsida; order Saxifragales; family Crassulaceae; genus Rhodiola; species Rhodiola chrysanthemifolia. The sequence continues at coordinate 41,631,220 of CM066204.1, forward strand.
TCCTCCTAGGCCGCCACCGGTTCATCGGAGTCGACATGAGGATCCGCGTCAAGGGCGGAGGTCACACCTCGTAGATTTACGCAATCCGTCAGAGTATTGCCAAGGCTCTGGTCGCATTTTCCCAGAAGTATGTGGATGAGCAGACAAAGAAGGAGATCAAGAATATTCTTCTGAGGTATGATAGGACTCTGATTGTTGCTGATCCAAGGAGGTGCGAGCCTAAGAAGTTTGGTGGGCATGGTGCTCGTGCTAGCTTCCAGAAGTCATACCGTTAAAAGGAAGCATTTGCTGGCTATGGAATATTTGTTTGTTTTCTGAACTATAAATACTTTTCAAGTATTTCGAAACCTATGTTTGCTTTGATGAATTTTCTTATGGTCGTTGTTGGTGGAGTTGTCCTTTGGTTTGGCTTACAAAAAATTGGAATGATCAAACATAATAATCAGACTTAAATTGGAATGATCAGATTTAAAATGGAATGATCAGACTTTACTTGGAATAATGAGACATAATAATAAGACTTAACTTGGAATGATCAGACTTAACTTGCAATGATCAGACTTAACTTGGAATGATCATACATAATAATCAGACTTAAATTGGAATGATGAGACTTAAATTGGAATGATGAGACTTAACTTGGAATGATCAGACTTTAATTGGATTGATCAGACTTAACTTAGATTGATCAGACTTAATAATCAGACTTAGCTTGGAATGATCATACTTAACTTGGAATGATCAGACTTAACTTGGAATGATCAGACTTAAATTGGTAATGATCAGACTTAACTTGGTAATGATCAGACTTAAAAACACACTTAAATTGATATCCAGACTTAAATTAGTAATGATCAGACTTTACTTGGAATGATTGATAAGTCGAGTTTTCGACTTATTAATAACCATTTTCACAATAGTTTTGGGTCGTTTCCCATGTTATTTTGATGTCATTTGACCTCTATCTCAACGTTTCAGGTAGAAAACAAGTCTCCCTCAAGGTCAAAGCCTAAATACGAAAACTCGGGGAAAACCGAAGATTTATAGCAAAAGTGGGCAGAAAAAGGACTCCCAGCCGACCGATTTGGAATCTACCCTGAACCAGCCGATCGGCTGGAATGAAAGAGAAGACATTAAAGCAACCTCCAACATTCAACCGGTCGGTGGGGCTCACCAGCCGACCGGGTGGAATAAAACTTCAGAATGCTCCCAACCAACCACATTGTGAGTCGGTCGGCTGAGAGATTCAAACGGTCGGCTAGAGAAGAGTTATCAGAATGCTTGCCCAAGCACATATTCAACCGGTCGGCTGGAAAAGAACAACAGAAGAACTTTGGATTTCAACCACCAGCCGACCGGCTGGAAATTGGGCATCAGGCCAGCCAACCGGCTGGACCTGATACTTTAGGAATTTTCTACCCGAGACTATAAATAGAAATAGGGGTGTTTGACCTAAGTGTGTTGGGTTCTTGAGGAGAAGAAGATCAGAAAAAGAGGTCAAGCCAAGGTCATCAACCAAATATCCAACCAAGGAGAAGAAGAGAAGACAAAAGGGAGATTCTAGGACTATCCATCCTACTTCCTCTACACCTTTTCCATTCTCTTTGTTGTTGATATAAACCCTACTCACACCATGTTGTCTTACATGGTGTGTGAGTAGTGACCTTGTGTTTTGAGGGTGTTACAATCCTCCTTGGTACTCTATGATCATGTATATATAATTGATTTAATAATCTATGGGGTTAAATTCATGTTCACTATGCCCTTCATGTATGACATGTTCCTAAGTATTTGATGAATTGCCTAAGTGACATGTTGATCTTAAAACTTGACCTAAGCATCGAATGACCTTAGGGAAGGTTTGGATGTAGTGAATATGATCTTATCTAGTGTTTACGATGGTAAATGCATGTGTAGGAAGTGAACTAGTGAACGTGTAGATTTAGTACAGTCAAAAACAATTTGTAATGACCGGTTAGTACCGGGTCGTCCAAGGAGCAATTGTAAACCTAAGATCACTATTCGATTTTACTTAATAAGTCTATTTCCTAACGATTGTGTGAAATGTGATTATCAATTATCAAACAATGATTAATGCAATGAAAAAGGTTGTTTTCAAGGTTTTAAAGGCGTTCCTAGGGTACTACTTCCCTCCTTGGTGCATTAGACTCTTAATAGGCTCAATTTCATGCAAGAATAAGCAATGTTATGATTAGATTAAGGCGTGCGGCTATTAAACCAAATTCAATCCCTCGATGTTCTTATTTGATTTAAGGAAGAGGCACCTCGCACGTGAACTTCAATCCTCTTTTCATGCCAACGTTTGGTTTTGTCTTTGTAAATGCGGGCATTCTCGTATGAATCCAAACGAATTTCCTCTAGCTCTTGAAGTTGCAAAAGTCTTTTTTTTCCTGCGGTTTTCAAATCGTTGTTTAGGGCTTTTACCGCCCACATGGCTTTATATTCAAGCTCTACCGGAAGATGGAAAGGCTTGCCATAAATGAGTCGATAAGGGGACATGCCAATAGGAGTCTTGAATGCGGTTCGGTAAGCCCATAATGCATCGTCAAGCTTTGAGGACTAATCTTTTTTAGAGCTCCCTACCGTTCTTTCCAAGATGGCTTTAATCTCCCGGTTAGAAACTTCTACTTGACCGCTTGTTTGAGGGTGGTATGGGGTGGCTATCTTGTGCTTGACTCCATAATTCGTAAGAAGGGCCTCTAGGTTTCTTTCCTTGAAATGTGATCCTCCATCACTTATAACCGTTCTAGGCACCCCGAACCTTGGAAAAATGATCTTCTTGAACATTTTAGCCACTGCTTTGGCATCACAAGTAGGGGAAGCAATTGCTTCAACCCATTTTGACACGTAATCCACCACTACCAAAATGCATTGATTCCCAAAAGATGATGGGAAAGGTCCCATATAATCAATCCCCCAAACATCAAATATTTCAACTTCAAGAATCCCTTGTTGAGGCATTTCGTCTCTTCTTGATATATTCCCCGTTCTTTGACATCTATCACACATGAGGACAAATTCGTATGCATCCTTGTAGAGGCTAGGCCAAAAGAAACCACATTGAAGGACTTTGGCGGCGGTTTTGTTCCCACTACCATGCCCACCATATCGTGATGCATGGCAATGGTGCAAAATGTGCTCTTGGTCTTTTTCCACCACGCAAGTCCTATAGATGCCGTCGAAACACAACTTGTATAAATATGGCTCATCCCAAAAGTAGGACTTCACATCATGGAGAAATCTCTTCCTTTGATTGTAAGTGAGGTCGGGAGGAATAATCTCACATGCTAGATAATTAACGAAATCCGCGTACCTTGGTGTGGATTCCTCCCTTATTGCGAGTAGCTCTTCTCCAACGAATGTGTCCCTTATAGGCTCTTTCTTCGCGAGATCTTCTTCTTGTGACTCAAGACGAGACAAATGATCGGCTACCAAATTTTCTACCCCTCTCTTGTCCTTTATCTCTATATCGAATTCTTGTAGCAAGAGGACCCATCGAATAAGTCGGGGCTTGGCTTCTTTTCTAGAGACCAAGTACTTGATTGCGGCATGGTCCGTATAAACTATAGTCTTTGATCCAATCAAGTATTGTCGAAATTTCTCGAAGGCATAGACTATTGCAAGCATCTCCTTCTCCGTTGTGGAGTAATTGACTTGAGCATTATCAAGAACCTTGCTTGTATAGTAAATGACGTGCAATTTCTTGTCAACCCTTTGTCCCAAAACCGCTCCGATAGCGTAGTCACTAGCATCACACATCAACTCGAAAGGAAGCTCCCAATTTGGAGGTTGTATGATAGGTGCCGAGATTAGAGCACTCTTTAGCTTTTCAAAGGCCTTGAGGCATGGTTCATCAAATTTAAAATCCACATCTTGACAAAGGAGGTTTGTAAGTGGCCTAGCAATCTTTGAGAAGTCTTTAATAAATCGTCGATAGAAACCGGCGTGTCCAAGAAAGCTCCGTATGCCTTTCACGTCCTTAGGAGGAGGCAACTTCTCAATAACTTCAACTTTGGCTTTATCCACTTCAATTCCTCGATTAGAGATCAAATGTCCCAATACTATACCTTCTTTTACCATGAAGTGGCATTTCTCCCAATTTAGCACAAGGTCGGTTTCTATGCATCTTTCCCAGACCCGAGTGAGGTTTCCTAGACAAGAATCAAAAGATGAGCCATAAACAGAAAAATCATCCATGAAAACCTCCATAATTTTCTCAATAAAGTCAGAAACAATAGCCATCATGCATCTTTGAAATGTTCCGGGCGCATTACAAAGCCCAAAGGGCATTCGCCGGTAGGCGAATGTTCCATATGGGCAAGTAAAGGTGGTTTTCTCTTGATCTTGAGGGTGAATAGGGATTTGAAAAAATCCGCTATACCCATCAAGATAGCAAAAATATTCATGGTTGGCTAATCGTTCAAGCATTTGATCAATGAAGGGGACGGGAAAGTTATCCTTTTTGGTTGCCTTGTTAAGTTTTCTATAATCTACACACATACGCCAACCGGTGACGGTTCTTGTAGGGATTAATTCATTCTTATCATTTTTAACAACGGTCAACCCCCCTTTCTTAGGCACTACATGGATGGGGCTCACCCATTCCGAATCGGGGATAGCATATATGATACCCGCATCTCTCAATTTAGTCACCTCTTTAAATACAACATCACCAAGTTTTAGGTGCAATCTCCTTAAGGCTTCTCTAGATGGTTTAGATTCATCTTCTAATGTGATCCTATGCATGCAAACATCGGGGCTAATTCCTTTCAAATCATCAATTGTATATCCAATAGCTCCCCTATATTTTTTTAGCACATACAATAGTCTAGACGTTTCATCATCGTTCAAGGAGGCATTGATAATAACCGGAAGGGTGGAATCGGGACCCAAAAACTCATACCTTAGACTTGTTGGTAGAGGTTTTAGCTCTACCGAACAAGATTCCTTACCTTTGACGGTTTCGCTTTCTTCTTCCTCAATAGAATTGATATTTTCAAGGAGTGCAGGGCAAGGTTCACAATTATCATCATCAAAAATCTCAAGTGCATCATGGGTTAGTGCATCATAATCAAACATGTCATAGACATCAATGAAATTGCAATCCATGGAGAAACTAGGACTACGACATGCTTTAGCCAAGTTGAACTCAATCTTTTCATTACTAATGTTTAACACCAATGATCCTCTTCTAACATCAATCACGGCTCCCGCCGTGGCTAAGAAAGGTCTACCCAAGATAATAGGGGTCTCCTTCTCCTCCTCCATCTCCAAGACGAAGAAATCAACGGGAATATAAAAATTTCCCACCTTTATGGGAACGTCTTCTAAAATTCCCTTAGGAACCCTAGAAGAACGATCCGCGAGGCGTAGGGAAATGGAGGTAGGAGTTAGAGTCCACATGTCAAGCTTTCTACACAAAGAATATGGCATCAAGGATATGCTAGCACCAAGGTCGCACAAAGCATCTTCTATGCAAATATCACCAATCATAATAGATATAGAGAAACTACCCGGATCTTTTAGCTTTTTAGGCAACGGGTTTTGAATTATAGCACTACACTCCAAGTTCAATGCCACCGTGTTATGTTCACTAATATCCCTCCTATGTGAGACAATGTCTTTTAAGAATTTAGCGTAAGAAGGGATTTGAGTGAGTACCTCGGTGAAGGACAAAGTGATATTGAGCTTACGTAGCATTTCCACGAACTTGTTGAAGTGTTGGTCATTGTTCTTCTTGAGCAATCTTTGTGGGAATGGCACGGGAGGCTTGTAAAGGGGAAGTTCCTTTGTTGGTGCCTTGGGAGCCTCAACCACGGGTTCGGTTGCTTTCTCTATTCCTTGCTCATTCTCCCCATTTTCCTCTTCAATCTCCAATTCAACTCGTGGTTTGGGTGCCTTGGGTTTGGATTGAGGAAGGTCATATTCTTTTCCACTTCTCAAGGTGATGACATTTAAGGTCTCAGTGGAGTTCACATCGGGCTTTGAAGGCAATTTCCCTTGTTGCCTTGAAGATGAACTAGCTTGTAGTGCGACTTGCATCTCTAGCATTCGGTTTTGAGCGGCCAATTGGTCAATCTTTTGGTTTAGCGCTTGAAACATGAGGTTATTGTCTTGAGCCGTCTTGGTTTGCCCCGCAACAAGCGTAGCTAATATTTGAGCCATAGTAGAGTCCTCCGTTGGGTTAGGCGGTGGTTGCACTTGGGTTTGTTGATGTTGGCTAGATTGCCCTTGATAAGGTTGTGTTTGATACCCTTGCCCTTGCCTTTGATGGTCTTGGTTCCTTTGAGCGAAACCGGGAGGAGGGTTGCTCTTTTGATGCCAATTAGCTTCATACTTAATTGGCTCGGTAGTCTTGTACGAAAAGTTGGGATGATCCCGGTCTCTCCCGTAGTTCACTTGGTTCCTTTGCAAGAATTTGACGTCCTCGTTATCTCGAGTCTCTTCTTGTGGGAAGGTGTGAGGGCAATCATCTTCTTTATGAGAGGAGCTCGTGCAAATGGCGCATACTCGAGGTTGCTTGTGGGATTGTTGCACATGGAGCGCACTTAGGGAGGTGGCTAAAGCGTCTATCTTCTTGTTGAGAGCACGCACGTCTTCCCTTGAATCCACTTCGTCAATCTCCCTTGCCTTGCTCTTCCTCTTGGGAAAACTCCTATCACTCCCCCAATGGTGGGAATTTCTTGAAATCTTATCTATAATCTCTCCTCCATTAGTGGGATGGAGTTCCATAAAAGCACCTCCCGCGGCTTGATCCATTTGCCTTTTCGATTCGGGATACATGCCTTGGTAGAAGATTTGGATGAGGGTTGGTTTGTCAATGTTGTGATGGGGGCATTCCCTTTGAAGCTCCTTGAATCTTTCCCATGCCTCATAGAACGTCTCATCTTCCCCTTGCTCAAATGAGTTTATCAAATTCTTTAGCCTTTCGTATCTTCAGCAGGATGGAGAGGCAAGATAAGATTATTAATATTAGTAGCAATGGCTGGAAAACCATAATTTAAAAGTGATGGAAGACACCATTTTGATCCTTAATAACATTGTTTGAGTCTTCGCCGGGGGGGAGTATTGGAGAAGGAAAGCTTGAGCCAATTCATCCCATGTCGTGAAAGTGCTCGCGTCATGGCTCCACAACCAATCCTTAGCCCTCCCCATTAGAGAGAAAGGGAAGAGCCTAAGATATATGGACTCCTTCGGTACATTATTGATCTTAAAAGTCTCACATAGCTCGAGGAAGGAGGTCAAGTGGGCATTGAGATTTCCTATCCCGGAGAATGCATTGTTGCCCACCATATTGATCAAAGCCGGCTTAAGCTCAAATTGAGGAGCATTGACTCCCGGGGGAGCTATCGGTGATTGGAAACCGGTTAGGCTCGGAGTGGAATAGTCTTTCAAGGGCTTTTCCCTGTTGGGCTCCTCATTGCGAGGTAATTGTGCCATGGGTGGTGGTCTTCTTTTACGGGGTTGCCTCTTGTTGAGAGAGCCTTCTCCTTTGGCTCTCTCTTGATCCAAGAAGTATTTCAAAGATTGCTCAAAATTAATGTTCACTTTTTCCTTGCCCTTGGACCTCGTTTGCATTCAATTGAAGCCTACAAAAACAAGAGAAATCGTTGAGCCACAAATGCAACACAAGTAATAGCAAGAAAATCAAGTGAAATAGTCCGAATCTTGTAAAATCTACTCTAGTTCCTTAGGTTAATGCGTTGCTCCCCGGCAACGGCGCCATTTTGAACGTGTAGATTTAGTACAGTCAAAAACAATTTGTAATGACCGGTAAGTATCGGGTCGTCCAAGGAGCAATTGTAAACCTAAGATCACTATTCGATTTTACTTAATAAGTCTATTTCCTAACGATTGTGTGAAATGTGATTATCAATTATCAAACCATGATTAATGCAATGAAAAAGGTTGTTTTCAAGGTTTTAAAGGCGTTCCTAGGGTACTACTTCCCTCCTTGGTGCATTAGACTCTTAATAGGCTCAATTTCATGCAAGAATAAGCAATGTTATGATTAGATTCAGGCGTGCGACTATTAAACCAAATTCAATCTCTCGATGTTCTTATTTGATTTAAGGAAGAGGCACCTCGCACGTGAACTTCAATCGCTAGATGTTGTTAGCTCACGTCCTACTCAAGGTTCTCAATCATTAACGCTAGTTGAATGATCAATAGCCAATGAGCGGTTTAAGATCAAGCCTATCTCGATGCCAAGATGGGTCACGCTAGTGATCACCACATAGCAGGGGTGAATCTACTTCGTTCTAGAACTATTAGTCTCGTTTGCTAGAACACTCAACTTCAATTTCATATCTCTAGACCACTTAGGCATTTTATCAAACACTTGGTGGGCATAGAGTTGACATTACATCCAAGTAGATTCACAACCATAACAAAAGCTTCATTCAACATGTATTCAATAGATAATAGAGTTTCATACACCAAGGAGGTCCATAGGACCCCTAGAAACTAAGGAAACTACTCACAAGTCATATTCAACAATGATCAAAAGTAGTTTTTACAAAGATGATGAAGTGGAAACAAGGAAAATGAAGAAACTAGGATGAAAGTCTCCCTTCTATCCTTAGAGTGGCTTCAAGCTTGATTGATTATTTTCAAACACCTTCTTCTCTCCAAAAACCCTCCAAAACCCTCGATGATTGTGCCCAAAAAACAAACTTTCTATTTATAGCCAAGGATTAAAAATCTGTCTTTAAATGGCCAACCGGCCGGTTGAGAAATGTGAGCAGATTAGCTCGTTTCTCTGAGCTTTTCAACCGGCCGGTTAGGGGGCTGGTTCTAGGCATTTTCTGATCCAAAAGCTCGATTTTCTTGAAGTTTTGAACTTTGGGCCTCGTCTCGACGCGATAGCCACTTTTCACCTGAAATGTAAGAATAAGGGTCAATGAGCATCGAAATAACACCGAGAATGGACCAAAACTCTTCGCGAACGTGGAGTAAAATAGGTATAGAATTCAACTCATCAACTAGTCCCTATGTCTATTGCATTTATCTCCCAACCATAGGATGATAAAGGCAATGGAATGAACCAACAATCTCGATGCAGTGAGATTCTAGCTAAGATGGTTTGGCTAGGAATAGATTCAGGTGAGAGTTGGTCTACCCTAGTCTAAACTAGGTTCAAAACTTTTTGACACCTTGATTTGCATAATTCTTGTATACTTGATCAACGGGAAATGACAAGGAGGGCAGTAACCCCTCGAAACTCCTCTTATCTAACTTTTATCTCTAATTACTCACCACTTAGGATTTAGATACACACATTTATTCATTTTGGTTTAGATTAGCCGAACGGAAACACAATCCTACATAGTGCATGTGCTTGGCTTGCTCCTTTGGGTTTGACCCGGTCTTACCGGTCATTATAAATTGTTTTTGACCAAAGAGATTCTATCGCATTCATTTGCGTGTGAAAATCTACAGCGGTTCAAAATGGCACCGTTGTCGGGGAGCAACTAGTTAGCACATCCCTAGATTAGATTGTGTGGATGTTCCGACTATTCTTGTAAATATTTTTCTTATACTTGTATATTCCTTTTTCACTCATATCCCTTGCTAGCTTACGTTTATCTTGTCTTGTGAGGATGGGTCCCTACAATTAACAAGTCTTGTCTAATGGAGAATACTACCAAGAGGAGGAGCAACCATATTCTTATTTTCAAGAACTTGGTTATCAAACAAGTTATTACACTCCGAAGCTTTGAAGTTGAACACTCCTACCCTTAATACCCCTCAACCTCCTCAACCTTCAAGTAGGTCCTCCAATATGTTTGTTACACTCCTTGGCAAGTGTAAAAGGATTGAAGCTCGATTGGATGAATTGATAGAGATGAGGGCTCACAACGAGATGTTTGAAGCTCAATTGGAGCGAAGAACAATTGAAAATGAGAACTTGGATGAGGAAGAGGAGGTCTCCGAATAAGAAGCCCTTGAATCTGATGCCTCAAGGCAAGAACGGATCAAGAATCGGAGGATGAATTTTGGAGAGCCGCCACCGAAGCTTTTTACAAGGCATGGGATGAGATGGAACACGAAAATGCATCTCAAGATTGTTCAAATGAGAACACACAAGAATCCACCATTCCATCAACGCCTTGGCTCTCTAATGAGGAATCCTTCATTGATGACGCCTCATGCATAGAAGAAATATCTTAGGTAGATGAAGAAGGACTCCTCCCTCCCAGTATAAGCGAGCCTAAATGTGAACCCAAACGTCTTGATGAGGATAAGATAGAGGAAGAGCATATAGAGACAAAAGGATTTCAAGGGTATGAAGACTTTGTTGAGGTCTATATGGATCAAGCTAAAGAGCCTTCTCGCACACAAGAAGACAAGGGTTTAGAAAGGGATATTGAGGATTGGGCACCCATGGACGTCATTTAAAAACTCAAGGAGGGGGTGCCCATCAAGCTCGAGACAAGTTACGAAGACCCTTTTTCACTACGACGTCTCGAGACAAGTTTTGGAGCTTCTTGAATCTTGACATATTTTGAAAGATTATTTGAAAAAAGCTCCCTTGACCCCTTCGTTCTTAAGGAATCTTCGTTCTTGAAGGGCTCATGCTTTCAAAGAAAAGTCCATTGTAGACTTGATGGGAAGAAATTCAAATGGGATTTGAAGGTGGATTGACACCTCAAAATGTCCGAGGCCCCGTGAGAAGGGATCCTAGCAAAGGACTTCTCAACGAGTGATTCTATGGGGCGCTTTGCTGCGTCTTTGCCAAGACGGGAAAAACTAGAGCCTCGCGGGAGGTAACCCGGTTTGTAAGTTGTTCATTCTTTTTTTTATGTTTAAGTGTTCGGCATGACATTGGGTAGCTTAGGCTCTAAGTATGGGGTGTGAAAGTTATGATTAGTGGGTTAAATTTTAAGTGTGGAGTGAGTTCTACTCACTCCAATCCCACCTCACATCGCCAAGCCCCTCCACCTCACCCTTGATCTATCTATGAATGATGATGTCGCCCTTAGTTTCATGTGCCTTATTTGAGTTTGATAGATTGAAACTATTTTGTTATACCATGCGATGACTTTAGTTTCACATTTTTTGGCACTTAAGACACTTTGTGCACATTTTAGAGGATGTGATTTACCTTCCTTGTTTGAATTCAATTAATCATATGCCATGATGTTATCATGTAACTAGTGATGCTCTCTTACTCATACTTGAGTTTTGCATGACCTTGTATGTCACTTGTTGCTTTTAACCTCTCATGTGTTCTTGTCATCAAGGAATTTATTTGCATCATGTACAATCAAGCTTAGCACAATGGCGTCTTTTCTATTGGTGGGAACATCTACAAACGAGGGGAGTTCTTATGCGCCTTTATCTCATTCTCTTCATTGTTTGCGCTTAGGGACTAAGCTATGCTTTAAGTGTGGAGTGCGTAGTCGCATAGTTCATTCATTTCATGTCATGCCTATCATTTTAGAATGGACACTTGCATTCATGTATTCTATCCCTAACATGAGAGTGTTCCTACCATTTAAGGCTTGTGATTATCAACTCTAAATCCCTATAAATCACATCTAGCCTATTTGTCACATTTATTGGATCTTGAACTTAGACCCAACCTAGTCCCTTGAATGTGCATTCTTGTGAATCAATATCATTTCTATCTCTTGTCGATCTATTTTTCTAAGTATTTTCATTGAAATACCTTGGATTAAGTTTTAGCAAGCACTTCTAAAACTTTCATGAAAAAACTTCGACCTTTTGGATGCTCCTTGGTGACTTGAGTTTCTCTAATTTAGTGACTTGTTTATGATTGTTCCCGCACATCCCATACACTTTTTTAACATATTGTCAAGTTTTAAGTGTGTAGTCAAAAGAGGGCGAAAAATAGGCCCCAACAAAAAAAATTATGGTCAAAGAGGGCAAAGCCCCGACTAAAAACTTTCTCGAGGGCCAAGAGAAGTTCTAATTCAAAAATGATACAAATGCCGAGGGTTAGGAAGAAAAGTTCCCCCTCAAAAGCATTTGTAGGCCAAAGGCCATTTGAAAAGAAAATAAAAGGCACTTAAAACTTGACTCTATGTTTTCCTCCATTCTATATTTGTGCGGGATTCATCATTTGCATTGTGTGCTAGTTGGACTAACTCTTGAACGATCCTTGTGCTTGCACGGGAGCTATCATTTGGTCTATGCTTGTTTTCCAAAAACTCTAGTGTCGAACTCCTCTTTCCTTATGGATTATGGCCTTAAGCGCCTAAGACTTGGGAATGAGTTCCATGTCACGAACCAATGGACTAGCCCTAGCTATCATAGGTGAGCGATTGACACTCTTTTGTGCAAACTAACAACTGTGTTTCTCTATTGTATTGCCTTGAAAATGAGTAGATCATTGGATTAATCGTTTGATAGGTCAAGTATTGATGATCTTGAATGCACAACATCATGGGTGCTTAAATGGTTCAAAAGTTCTTTTGATGATAATGTGACGGTAGTCCTAGCTTGGGGTAAGGGATTTGTTTTGAGAAATCCTCGCCTCGGTTAAGCACTCTTGAATTGATTCTCATGGGATAGGTGCATTTGGGATTTGTTAGTATTCCCATTTCTGAAAACTCTCACGAGACTATAACTCGTCCACTAGGGTAGCCTAGGGGTTTAACGGCTTAATGCATGCGCTAAATGCATCCGTAACGCCTACGAAAAGGAGCTAGTTAGGATGTACATACTTTCATTTTCCTTTAAATGACATGTTTAGGAATAATGATCGAGACTTTGTGAAGGCTAGTGAGGCAAATAGACGAAAAACATAGCATCACTAGCATTTCGCCATTTGCATGACCTTGACATATTTGCATACTTTGTTCGGGACGAAAAAAGCTTCAGTGTGGGTCGTTTTGGGTCGTTTGCGACGTTATTTTAATGTCATTTGACCTCTATCTCTACGTTTCATGTAGAAAACAAGTCTCCCTCAAGGTCAAAGCCTAAATACGAAAACTCGAGGAAAACTGAAGATTTAGAGCAAAAGTGGGCAGAAAAAGGACTCTTAGCCAACCGGTTCGGAATCTATCTTGAACCAGTCGGTTGGCTGGAATGAAAGTGCAGACATGAGAGCAACCTCCAACATTCAGTCGGTCGGTTGGGCTCACCAGCCGACCGACTGGAATAAAACTTCAGAATGCTCCCAACCAGCCACATTGTGAGTCAGTCGGCTGAGAGATTCAACCGATCGGCTGTAGAAGAGTAATCAGAATGCTTTCCCAAGCACATATTCAACCGGTCGGCGGGAAAAGAATAACAGAAGAACTTTGGATTTCAGCCACCCGCCGACCGGTTGGGAAATTGGGCATCAGGCCAGCGGACCGGCTGGACCTGCTACTTCAGGAATTTTCTACCCGAGGCTATAAATAGAATAGGGGTTTTTGACCTAAGTGTGTAGGGTTCTTGGGAGAAGAAGATCAGAAAAAGAGGTCAAACCAAGGTCATCAACCAAAGATCCAACCAATGAGAAGAAGAGAAGACAAAAGGGAGATTCTAGAACTAACCATCCTACTTCCTCTACACCTTTTCCATTCTCTTTGTTGTTGCTATAAACTCTACGCACACCATGTTGTCTTACATGATGTGTGAGTAGTGACCTTGTGTTTTGAGGGTGTTAAAACCCTACTTGGTACTCTTTGATCATGTATATACATTTGATTCAATAATCTATGGTGTTAAATTCATGTTCACTATGCCCTTCATGTATGACATGTACCTAAGTGTTTGATGAAATGCCTAAGTGACATGTTGATCTTAAAACTTGACCTAAGCATCGAATGACCTGAAGGAAGATTTGGATGTAGTGAATATGATCTTATCTAGTGTTTACGATGGTAAATGCATGGGTAGGAAGTGAACTAGTCCATATGTCTATTGCATTTATCTCCCAACCATAGGATGATAAAGGCAATGGAATGAACCAACAATCTCGATGGAGTGGGGTTCTAGCTAAGATGGTTTGGCTAGGAATAGATTCACGTGAGAGTTGGTCTACCCTAGTCTAAACTAGGTTCAAAACTATTTGACACCTTGATTTGCATATTTCTTGTATACGTGATCAACTGGAAATGCCAATGAGGGGGGAGTAACCCCTCGAAACTCCTCTTATCTATCTTTTATCTCTAATTACTCACCACTTAGGATTTAGATACACACCTTTATAAATTTTTGTTTAGAATAGCCGAACAGAAACACAATCTTACATAGTGCATGTGCTTGACTTGCTCCTTTGGGTTCGACCCGGTCTTACCGGTCATTATAAATTATTTTTGACCAAAGAGATTCTATCGCATTCATTTGCGTGTGAAAATCTACAGCGTTCAATGATCAGACTTAACTTGGAATGATCAGACATAATAATCAGACTTAACTTGGAATAATCAGACTTAACTTGCAATTATCAGACATAATAATCAGACTTAACTTGGAATGATTACTTAACTTGCAATGATCAGACTGAACTTGGAATGATCAGACATAATAATCAGAATTAACTTGGAATGATCAGACTTAACTTGAAATGATCAGACTTAACTTGGAATGGTTAGACTTAACTTGGAATGATCAGACTTAACTTGGTAATGATCAGACTTAACTTATTAATCTCCAGAATTAAATTGATAATGTCCAGACTTAAATTAGTAATGTCCAGACTTAAAAACACACTTAAATTGATATCCAGACTTAAATTAGTAATGATCAGACTTTAAAACAGACTTAAATTGATATCCAGACTTAAATTAGTAATGTCCAGACTTAAAAACACACTTAAATTGAAATTCATACTTAAATTAGTAATGTTCAGACTAAAAACATATTTGAATTGATATCCAGACTTAAATTGATAATGTCCAGACTTAAATTGGTAATGATCAGACTTAAATTGGTAATGATCAGACTTAAAAATAGACTTACACAGTAATATCTAGACTTAACTTATCGTCTGGTAAGTCTGGATAATTTTTTGGACGTTTATACCCTCGCATCTGTTATGTATTTTTAAAGTCCGTTTTAATTTTTTTATTTACAAAAAAGCGCCCCGAATTATGATTAGTCGAATGATACACGTGGTAATATTTAATTGAGTTTTTAGTTTTTATATAGAACCCTTGTTTTTATTTGATCCAAAGTCATTGGGGAATATTTGAAATCATTATGAGTATTGCTTTTTGCTATCATTGCTGCAAAATATAATATAGAAATGTTGCTATTTTTGCTTTTTGCTCTGTTGCTGCATTAAAATATATAGAGCAAATAGTCATTTTTGCAACTTGTTTTTATGTCTGCTTGCTATATAACATTTATGAAGAAGAAAAAATACTATTTTTGCACATTGCTCACTTACTACGGATGCCTGATAATCAACTCACAAAATTGAAGATATGAAGGCTGCCACAACTCGAGCTTAAAGCAGAACTGTGAATATTAGCTTTGAAGTTACTTCAGTTTGCTCGTTGATCAAGTATTAACTCATAACTCATTACACAACCACCCAGAAGTTGTAAATACTAAATAGTACAGGAGCATATGGTGGAGGGTGATATGAGGCTACCAAGTATTCTCTACAAAAGCAGCATCAAGCTGCTGCAGATAGCTGCTTGCTACATGGTGTAATTTCAGGTACAAGGTATCTGAACACAGGTTGTCGTAACCATTTGTGATTAGGTGTCCCCGATCTTAAGGTCGCTGTATGAGTTAGATCTCCCATTACAGTCACCGTATTTCTGGAACTCCGATTCTATGGTCATGGCAATCCTGGCGCGATCTGGGTCAGGTTCTGGGAAGTTAACGTGAAACGACCCCTGCTTCAGTGGGGCACCTGATTGCAAGAGTGATGCTTGGTGCCTAACATAATTGTACAGCTGTTGATGGAAGGGGTGGTCTAAGGAGAAACAGTTGTCAGTGGAGCCATTTGCAGAGTGTTTTGATGATCCTGAGCCTTGTCGTTTGCAAAAATGTGGTAGAGCCGCATAATCCATTATCTGCACAAGTTTCAGAAAATCAATACTAAACGAGTTGCTGTCCTGATTTTTTTTTTTTTGAGTTCCTGTCCTGATGAGTACGTATTGCACATTAATCATGATCACAACAACAGCGGACCACAAAACTAACACATAAAAAATCGGTAAAAGGAAATGCAGGCATTAGCAGGCATAGTCATGACTCATGAGTTTAAGAGTAAGAGCATACACGAGATCAAATGGATAAGATATGGCAATAACATGATGGCTCGACTTTCTAGGATATCCCGATCTAGCGATAATTCAAAGAAATATTTCATGTTACAAAATGAGGATTATAACACAAATAAATGACATTATACGGGAAGTTCGTACATCTGCTTATATAATGAACATATGTAAAAGACAAATAAGTTCACCTGAAGCAATTCATCTTTTCCAGAACCTTGTAGTACCTGAATCTTCTTTCTTGTTCTTTCCTGAAGAAGAGGTTTTACAACCTGCCCAAAGATTTTCACATGGTCATGCTCACAGTCTAAAATTTTTGAGTCTTCTCATAACATTTGCAAACATTAAACGAATGATTACATAAGCACACCTTCCAACATGCTGAAAAGATATATGGGGCATTGACAATGTAATATGTATCTGTTTTCTCAGGATAATTTAGGTCATCAATGGTGGATATAACGGTCAACAGCTGCAATACCAAGTGCGATAAGATATTAGTGCGGTAAATTTCAGCACAATATTTTGTTCAGATGAGAAACGGATCAGGATGGAGCACACTTACCTTGATTTGATTCAAAGCTGAAAGCTTTAATCCAGTCATATCCAGCACTTTAATACATGTACCAATGTACCGGCCGTACTTAAATGTTGCTGATGGCTGCAATAAGGTGGTGTGTTAGTTTTCTACAACAAGGTATGTTCGCCAAGCAAAGGGTATCACTGCACAGCATCCACTTACTAGTACTACTCGGTCTCTGTATTCATTCATTTGAATGTGTGACTGCACATAGTAGTTAACCTGCCACACCAAAGCATGCGAGCACATCATACGAACAATAAAACATAGAGCATAAAATACAAAATTAAGACGTTCTGAACATGTTATTCAAAAAAATTTAATGTGGTTGTTATTAATGATTGTAGAGCATAATATACAAAATTTTAGATAGCCTAGGCATGCAAGTCTATTATTAGGACCACAAACATGTTATTTGTAGTCAACATTTTAATGTGATTGTTGATACTATATCAAGGATACACGTCTATGATTAGGACCCTAAACATAAGAATGGAGATGAAAGGTCATCATTTCCCACTGATGAGAAAAATATACTTAGCTACATGCTTGGCTGTGGCCTATCATAAATTACTTACAGATGCTTTGTCGTATGTGCTGAGCCCTACACCAATAGCAATGACAGGAAGACCCTGGCATAATTTAGCAGTGAGAAAGAAAGACAGAAAAGCCACTGACGCGGCTACTAATCGAGATTCATGATTAAACTGTTATTGTATCAAATCCCATCGAAAGGTGCATATGCCTCCATAATCATTAATCAAGATTTTGGGTTGCCAATGTAGAAAGATAGCCGATAGCTGTAGTACCTCCCTTGAGTAACCGGACAATCCGACAAGCTGAGAATCCCTAATGTCTCTATACAAATCAGTAGGTAGGATTGGTTTCTGCACATTTAAAAAGTGAATAAGAACTATCGTAAAGGCAGATTTGGCTAGTAAGTTGTTGTTAGGCGAAAGTGTTTAATTTTTATCTTGTTATTAGGCAGCCTGTGTCTACTCCAAAATATCTATTTTATCCAATCCAGATTTATTTCAATTAAGGGCATTGATCAGGCTTTATCATCTGTCCCTGACCCTTCAATTAACAAACATTTGTTGATGATAAAATCATATCCGCTAATTCGGGCGACAGACTGACAGTGCATATTGCTTTGTAAATCTGGAAAAAGGACAAAATGGCAAGTGTAAAGTTGAGATCACGGTTTTGTACTTCGACATCCTACATAAAATTCCTTTTGTTTTCTTTCTTTCTTTTATCGAAATTCTCTATGTGCAACCTTCAAGGCTACTTATTTAAGAAGCTCTAAAGAGAGAAGGGCAATCAACGAAGAACTTGTCGGTTGGAAGATTTATCAATGAAAATGTAGAAAGTGTTGGAAGGACTCACGGCCAGTATGTTGTCTATCTCACTCTGAATCCTCCAATTTAAGCAGTCGAGCAACTGTAACATGTAAAATTGCAAAACATTATTGTAAATAGTACATGGTTAACTATACATAGCTAGAGGCCAAGAAACTGTAATCAGGTCTAGTAAGACTTTATACCATTTTATGAGCTTTCGCAACATTCCCATCTCTTGCCTTCAAAAATCGTACAAGAGCTTCATTTTTATATCCTTGATGTATATTCTGAAAAAAAAACTCAAAGATATTAGCTGCGAAAACTAAAAGAAAAAAAAGGCTGTTTCAAGATCCACAAATTGAAGGTTGACTCATTCAAATGCACAAATGAGAAATGCAAGTCCATCCAGAACCATAGCTTTGGAAACCTAAGTACTGATTGTTTGACAAGGGCATTCCCCATTTCCCCCCTTTTCTCATTTGAACAAATCTCATCTAATTAGCTGCTAATGAGACATCACATTACAACGTCTATTGATGTATCCTCGATAATTTCGGTTTCAAGCATGGCTGGGCTTATATTTCCTAGCCTAAGACAGTCTTGGCTGCAATTGGTTTTAGTTAATCTACCACTACAGTCAACTCAAGTCAACTATACTACAACAGACAAGCTAGTTTACGTATTTTATATCTTTCTGCTTCTGGTGGAAACGTTTAGCAGAAGTTACAATAAAAATGGATACAGCTCGAGTGAGTCTTTTGGCTTAAATGTCACAAAATTGGTTTCAAACTCTGTGACGCAATATCATATATCCAACATTCATCAGATTTTGGTTAGACATCAAAGTTCAGATATAGGAACTATAATGGCTCCGAGCCTTCATTTACATAGTACAGTGCATCAAAGTTCAATCAACTTCAATACTGACTGCCACATTCTCCAAGTAGAGAAGTACACAAATACATGACCCACCCCGGACTAGTCAAATCTGAAAACTTAACACTAATTTGACCAAACCATTCAAAGTCAACATCTCAACAATTCCAAAAAAAATATATAAATATAAAATCATGATCTTCACTACTCAGAATTCATGATCTGGTGGATTTCAAGCTGTCAATCAATAGATCAGAAATCAGTTCAAAGAAATAAATATGAATTTGAAAGGAAATAAAGAAAAGAAAAGACCTCAAATGTCTGCTTCAACGGCCCATCCACTGCACCCAAAAAGACCCAAAAAAACATGTTTGAAATTAGAAGACAATAAACAAGTACTACCAATCACCAACCAAAATACCAGCAAGATCAAAGCATTGGTGAAGTAGATCGGAGCATCTTACCGCCTTCCATCAAGGACGCAAATTGCTTGACGGCATCTTGGTTTGCCACGCCCATATCTGAAAATGGAAGCCGGAGCTGGATTCCGATCAGCAAAAAAAAAGGTGGTAAATTTAGATGAACAGCAAAGTGGGAATGAAGAGGAGATTGACGGAGAGAAAAGGGTCGGCCCGTTTTCCCACCTCCTCCACTGATGGGCGATGCTCTTCTCAGTCTTTTCTCTTTCTCAACTCTGCTCTTTGAATTTATATCCCCAAAAAAAAAAACTCTGCTCTTTGAAAAAGACAAGATTGCGATTATTATTCACAAATTAATAATTAATTTAATTTTCTGATAAATATTTGCATATTTGTAGGCGTCGTTTTATTTATTATAGACTACTCCAATTTTAATGAATATTCAACTAATTCTTTTTACAAATGAATTTGGCTGGAAAATTTTCCAAAATGCTCAAAATTTAAGATTGAGTTCCATTTGTACTCAACCTACCATATTGGTTTGTCAATTTACTCACGTTTCTTAAGACGTCGTAGGTAACTGCGTCTTAGCTGTAAAACGCTCCAAATAACGACGACTTAAGCTGCGTGACCTTCTTTCTGGATACTAAGGTAACTCAGCAGGTTGATGTACCTTAAAACTTAAAATCAAAAACTAAAAGGACAACGGCTTAGTCCTGGACAGGAAGATCACCGACTACGTCGTCTCTACACAAAAATGAACCACCATCACTGCGGCGATCACTGACTACGTCGTCTCTACACAAAAATAAACTCATAACAATAACAGCCTCTTCAATCTCCTACACAAAAGGATCATTATCAACTAGAGTCTCCTACTCATCAAATCACCATGCATGCACCTCATCTCCTCCCATCCAGAGACGGCTCCAGGGGGTCCTCTGGGTCCCGGGACCCGTCTCGTATTTGGGTAAAAAAAAATTTGAATAATTTGAATAAACATCCATCTCCGGTCACTATATTTGTGAGCTTAACCTTTGAATTTCATTTTGGAGTAAACATGAAAGTTATAGAACATTCAATTAGCTTTCTAACCATATAAAGAACATCTTAAACAGACACCGGATGACGCCTCTATGAGCTTCCGAAAGTTAGCTCGGACCCCTCGATTTCGGCTAATTTCGATCGATTATCCATCTTTGGTCAATGTTTTTAGCAGCTTAACCGTCAAATTTCATCTTTAAGTAAACATCAAAGTTGTAGTGCATTCAATTATATTTCTAGACATATATGGATCATCTTTAACGGACATCGGATGACGCGTCTATGAGCTTTAGAAGATTGGCTCGGACCCTCTCAATTTCGGCAAATTTCAATTAATCATCTATCTTTGGTGGTTGTTTTTATCGCCTTAACCTCTGAATTTGATCTTGAGTTCAACATGAAAGTTATAGAACATTCAATTAGCGTTCGATCCATATGTAGATCATCTTCAATGGACACTGGATGACACCTTTATGAGCTTCAGAAGGTTGGTTGATCATTAGCGGACCTTGTTGTTCGAAAAAAATTCGCCGGCTCTTTAGCGGACTTTTTTTTTGTCGGATCCGACTTATATCCTTATTGTTCGAAAAAAAATTTGGGACCCCCCTCTGACGAAGCTCTGGAACCGTCACTGCTCCCATCTACATTCTCAAAGACATCTCCTTCACCGCCCAACCTTCTCAGATCCTCGCCCTCGTCGGTCCAAGCGGGGACTGGCAAGTCCACCCTCCTCGACATCGTAGCCGCCAAGATCACTCCTACCGGCGGCTCCCTCTCTCTAAACAACGCTCCTCTTCTACCATCCTCCTTCCGCAAACTGTCCTCCTACGTCCCTCAACATGACTACTCCTTGCCCATGCTCACCGTTTACGGAACGTTCATCTTCACTGCTCAGCTTATCAAAGGCTCGTTTCACAAGTCTAATGACATAGCCTCCAATGTCATGTCCGTGCTCTGTGAGCTAGCGTTAGCACACTTGGCACATACCAAGCTCGGAAAGGGCTTGTCTGGTGGGGAGAGGCGACGAGTTTTGATAGGGTTGAGCTTGTTGTATGACCCGAGAGTGTTGATTCTCGACGAGCCAACGTTCGGGCTGGACAGTCGCTCAGCTTTCAAAGTCATGCAGACGTTGAAGTCCACCGCGGAGTCTCGTGGATGCACAGTTGTGTTGTCCATCCATCAGCCTAGCTTCAAGATCTTGTCCATCATTGATGGGATTCTTTTGTTGTCAAAAGGGAGAGTTGTGCATCATGGAACACTTTCTACGTCGCTTGAGAGGACTCTTCTTGATCTCCAAGGAGGCAAGGACTATGTTGTTCCACCTCAGCTCAGTTCACTAGAATATGCCATGGAACTACTCAACCAAACTACTCGAGCTTTAGTTGTCCAAGAAAGCTAAAGCTATCTCCTTGTCCAGGACTAAGGCGCTGTCCTGGGCAGCGTTTTAGCTGCCCTCAACAGCGTTTAAGGTACATCAATGTGCTGACTCACCTTAGTCTTCGGAAAGAAGGCCACAGGGCTTAAGCCGCCGTTGTTTGGAGCGTTTTACAGCAAAGACGCCGTTACTCATGGCGTCTTAAGAAACGTGAGTAAATTGGGAAACCAATCTGGCAAGTTGAGTACAATTGGAACTCAATCTTGAATTTTGACCATTTTTGGAAATTTTCCTCATTTTTATCTAGTTTCAATCTATTAAGCCTAACTAAAAAACGGATATGTTTGAATGATGCATCTTTAAATCAACATCTGACACTTGTATTAAAAGTAAAGTCAAATTTGGTTACTTGGACTTTGTATTAAATACAATTTTGAATATGCACATGAGACACTTATCATCACCACGATGATTTGATGATATGATATACTTCTAAAAGTGTGGATATTGAGGAAGAAAAATAGTTCTTAATTAAGCACTCCTCTGAAAGGAGCTTCTAATAGTTTAAGATTTAAAATTATAATTTAACGATTAAGAAGTATATCCGAATGATGATGAATATATATAAGTTTTGAATATTGAATAATTATTTGATGATTGTCTTGAGTGATACTGTAGACATCATTTTATAACTCCAGAACACTAATAAAATATGAAAAAAATAACTATTGCATTATAATGAGTAATATTGTCTGACTACGGACAAAATCAATTATTATAAAATATATCTACTAGGGAATATGTACAAAAAATAATTGACCTCATAATTTAACAAATTTTAAAGATTATAATTTGATTTTTGGAAAAAAATTTTTGGGAAAGAGAACAAAATTTTGTGTTTAATTTGAGACGAAAGATCAGGTGCAAATCAAATTTTTGATGCAAACAGTAAATTCGTCAAAATTGGATTATAATTCGTCGCCGATAAATCATAAGTAGTACATAGTTCGTCAAATGAGTTATAATTCATCACCGACAAATCAACCGTACGAAGAGATTTAATCACATCCGTCCAACTGACCAAATCAAGGGTTGTCATTGTCTCATTTTTTTTACAAAAATATGATATTTGCATCTTATCCTTTTTCTTAGTTTGATATGAAAATAAAATAAAATATACAATACAGTCAAGTTTTCCCAACAATTTGAAATATAAAATCACTTTTTCGTTTTTCATCAAAATTTTGAAAATTCAAAAGATAGATAGAAAAAAAAAATCAGTACAACAAAGCTGATGGCACGAAGGCCACTATTACAGCTTCAACGCGGTTGGAAAGATTCATCAGCATTCAGCGCTGACAAAATCATATACTATTTCATTACACGAACTAAAGGATTTCTTCTGTACGACCTTTATGCTATGTAGCACGGAAACTTCTACATGTGTGAGGTATCGGATTCGGAAACCTGGAAACCTTCGGAAACCTCTGGAAACCTTAGTTGATCGTTTCTGAAACGGTCGACGAATCGGAAACTTCTAGGACATGGCAAGAAAACTCAAAACCCAATTTTGCATTTTATTTTGGAAATTTTTTGAAAAAAATGAATTTAAATGATAAATTAAATTATTTTAAACTAAAATTTGATTATTTTAAAAAATCATAAAATTATTTATATATTTAGTACAGCGGTTTCCAACGTTTTCTTTTTTCCTTATTTTTCGATTTTCAGTTTCGCGATTTCTTGCAGTTTCCATTTCGCGGTTTCCGTTTCCGTGCTACATAGCCTTTATGGCGTCTTCAAATACTTGTCAACATTTTCAACCGAGATTTTCAGATTGGTGTGCAGTTATTTATTTATTTATTTGAAGAGTGAATCAGTTATGGTTATTCCAATGATATGATAGTTTTGGTAAATATTAAGACAAAATCTGATGCTTATTGAACTTAAAAAAAATAAGACTTCTGACATGAGGATAATAAAAAATTAAGAGAGATAATAACAAAAGCAAGAAAAATAAAGTTTTTATTATTTTATTGCAGTGATTGCAAATGCTAAAACGTTTCAATAAAGACCGCGTCGTTATAATTAAAATTTATTTTTTCCTAAACTATAATAAATCGGAATCGTTTTGACACTCACTACTTTTGCTTTGCTGCACAGGATTACAATTTGATTATATAAGCATTCATATGTTTATTATTTATGTGGTTCGATGCAGTTGCATGCTGCACAGGTGACTTTTAATTATTTTTTTCCTGATGGGGACTGCATGGGTGAACTTTGATTCTTGAACAACCAAGTTAGGTGAGTCATGAAAAAGAGGCCAATGCTTTAATGTAATTTGAGGTTGAAGTTATTGACATTCATTTTTGACAAAGTGATTGATAGCAAAGTTTTAAAACCATATATCTACATAGAGGAGTGCTCAAATGAGAATCATTTTTAGACTAAGAACATAAACAAGAACAAATTTCCTTTATCCAAAAAGTGAAAGTTGTTTGTCTTTTTGCACTTTTATTTTTTACCTAAAAGATAAAAAGTGCAAAATGACAAAAAAATGCTTTATGGACAAATCTACACATTTAGATCATTAGATCTAAAGGTGCAAAATGTGTTCTTAGTTCTTAGCCTAAGAGTGGTTCTCATTTGAGCGCGCCCCTATCTACATATTTCAAGTGGCGGGCGGTCACAATCAAAAAGGAAGAAAAAGAAATACTTGAGGCGTTGAAAAAACCTAATGAGTCTAAAAAATAACACATGTCATTGCATTAGTTGTGATTTCCTTACAATTACTCCCGCTATGTTTGTTCACTTTCCTTTTTTAGCGTCCCCTAATGTTTGTCCACTTTCCTTCTAATCATAACCCCAATATTTAATCTCAACCAATCATCTTTAAGTGGTGATCTGTGTGCTTAAAACCTTGAATTCCTATTGATTTAAATAATTTTAAATTATAAACTTGATTGTACTATGTACCCCAATAAATACACTTATTAGTACCTTTTCTTTTCTTCTTAATTAGCGTGTCGATTGTCCTTTTGGACAAACATTGAGGGATTGAGAGAGTAAATGTTATCAAAAAATGGAAGGTCACAAGTCATAACCGCCTGCCCATAAAGGTAAGTTAGCTTGGTGTCATCTATGTTATTTTTTTGTTGATGCAGATGTCATCTATGTTATTAATGGAATCAGTTTGGTAACAATAATGCTTTTCCCATGATACCGCTATTTTATTCCCTTGATCAAATGACACATGGTGCTCATCTCTCAATCATACACGCATGTCACATAATTAAATCGGTTGTCCTAAAGATGTGACCATCTGACGAGTTTCTAGCCAATTTATCCCTCTTCCAAACTCAAATTGTCAAATTGCATCGGTTGACACTCAAATAATCAGATTACCCTTTCTTTAATAATTCAAGTTCCCCAGGAACCGATACTCTTTATTTTTGTTTAATCTCGATAGGAGAGACTCCGGCACCATTATTCCCGGTTTCTCTTTTACTGGGAATGTACAAAAATGAAGATGTGGCTCGAATTTGGGCCTACGTGGACCAAAACGAGATGAAGTGGCATACACGTCATTCACGGTTTCGGGGAATCGGTATCATAATGATCCCGGTTTTCGAGAAACCAGGAACATTGAAATTAAAAGTCATTCCTTTAATCTCACATGTCCACAGTAATAAGTCTTCAATAAGGGAGAGGATTGTGTCGGTCAAGGTGCGGGTTCGGTCGCGGAAGAGGCGCCAGAGGACTTCGGGGAATCTCGGCTTCTTCTTCTTCGCCTTCTTCATTTTTGCAGAGCAGTCATGAGAGGGTTTGAGTTTGAAATCCCGCCTTTTAAGGTCGAGGAGGCTTCAATAGTACGCACTGATGTGAGTTGGAGTAAATGTAAATGAGGTTTTGTTAGATTGCAGTCTCGTAAATTGTTGCAGTTTTGAAACTGATTTGAAAATCTATCTCGCAGCAACAAGGCTTTATTAATGAAGAAAAAGGTCAACATAGTCAACTTGATTTGTTTTTGTTGGAGTATGTGAACTCCATTGGTTTTGATATGACAAACATCATGTTGATGTGTTACTTGGGCGTGCAGGTTGATGCACAGGTATTCTGGAAGTAACGTTTCCACAGTGCATAACTCCAGGGAGAGAATATCGGTCCAGATATTCTGAGAGATCTTTTAGTTCCCAAAGATCTCGGGATCCAGCTAGAAAACGTGTGGATGTCGAAGGAAGATCTAATCAAAGATCTCGCTACAAATTAGGAAATTGCTTAAAAGATAAAGATCAAGATTTGAGCAGATTTGATTGAAGATCTTCGGTGCTAATCTTCGAAACTAAGATGGCACACGTCCAACTTGAATATTATGGGATATTCGTGTTGAAGATTTGGCAAGATTATTATGGGATAATCTTGTCAAATACGAAAGATTTTCACTGGAAAATCTAGGGTTTCCCGGGAGGATGGACGAGTTATAAATTGGATGCTACGACCTCCTTTAGCACTTGTTCGTTATGGAGATCACCGGTGTCGAAGCTACTAACCGAGCAACGACTGAAGATTGCTAATCGAGGCTTGACATACTGACGGCATACCTGCGAGGGAACGAACAGACCAATCTGAGCCAGACGGAAATAGCGACTTGCTATGTGGTGATCAACAGAGGCGATTACAACTAAGGTACATCTGAAAGTAAGGTGGTACACACTTGAGAGTGGTTGGGTTGTAATCAATTCCTTATAACCGGTAACACGCTAAATACAAGGAGCTATTTCGAAATCCTTCTAGTTCTGCTAGAAGGTAGTGGTTTTTCTTCAGTACTTATTTGAGTGCTGGAGTTTCCACTATAACCTGCTGTGTCGCGTTATTTTTACTTGCTATATTTTTATTTCCGCTAGTTTATGTTTTCTGGGAAGGAACTTTACTTGCCAGGTCACTAACTACGATCTAAAAATTGGTATCAGAGCCTGGTCTCTAGATTCTTAGTTAGCTTTGCAGGTAGAATGACAACCATGAACGACTCCTTCTGGAAGCCGCCTATTTTGAAACTAGGTGAGTACGACTGGTGGGCAGAACAGTTTGAGGCACATACTTGTTCCCTGGACGGACAGCTGTGGCAAATCATCGAACAAGGGGCAGTGAAGATCCCGAACGCAACTGATGCTACTAAGGAGAAGGATAGGAAGGATTATACCGATGCTGATTAAAAGATCCTTGAAAAGAACAGTAGAGCAAAGAAGATTCTACATCAGGCTCTCAATCCAGAAGATCTGAAAAAGTTGCTCCATTATAAAACTACCAAAGATATATGGGATGCACTAAAGAGACTCTACTTAGGGAATGATGACGTGAAGAAAAACCGCATTCTAGCCGCAATGAAAGATTATGACAATGCATTCTAAGGTAAAGATGAATCACTTGAAGAATTTCACTCACGTTTTCAAGGCTACGTTGGACAGATGCAGTTTCTGGGGGGGGGGGGGGAGGTCCCCGAATGGAAGGTTACCCATCACTTCCTTCAAGCACTCAGCTCGAATGGGATACCATGTCCGTGGCTCTACAAGCACAAAGAGACATCAAAGAAATCACACTTGAGGAACTCGTGGCGAAACTACAGAGCAATGCTAGTATTCAACAAAGAAAAGCTGCTAGACGCGAACCTGAAAAAGACTCAGTCTATTTCCCTCAAGGTTGAAAAGGCATTCGAGCTAGCTCAAAAGGATGACAATGAGGTACCTGAGGATGAGATGACAGCAGTACTGACTAGAGCACTCAAGATGGCAGGTACTGCACCAAAATGTTCCGTCAAGGGGACTGCATCAAATAAAGATGCATTGTGCTACCACTGTCAAAAGAAAGGACATATGGCGAAGAATTGCTTTAGTAAAAAGGTGGGAGAGCCGCCAGCTCAGAAAATTGTTAAGGCTATGGTGGCAACATGTGGTGAATCTGATGAAGACAGTGAAGAGGACAACCCAATTAGAGCTGTATGCATAATGGCTACTAATGAGGTAAGTGATTATGATCTTTTTGCATACTTGACTAATAGAACTAACGAACAATTGATATCTCTTATTAAGAAACTTGTGAAGAAGAATACCTAACTCAGCCAGGAATTGCAAGATCAGGAGGAAGCTACTGACAGAGATGCTCGTCGTCGAAGCAAAACGTGCAAATAAATTTATAATGTCCGCTACTCGCGACTACACTACTGGGTAGTAAGTGGTAAGTAGGGGTCGAACCCAAAGGAATTAGGGGGATAAGTTGTTCTTTAAATGGTCATACAGCGGGGGAGCGTGTTTTTGGTTGGTTGGTTGGTTTTAAAGCTACCAGCTAAGTGATTGATTGGTTGGTTGGTTGGTTTTAGTACTGGAAAGTAACTGATAACTATTACAATTAAAAGAAAGCGTTCGGTTTCAGGGGCCTTGTATTATATCCTGTTTATCATTGACTCTTAGTGAACCTTCTAAGTATTCAAACATGAATCGAGGCTATTCCTAGCTCAAGACTTGCAACATCGTCTAGCCCTTTTAAGGTAGTAGAGCACTTATTCTACTTCAGCTAATTCCTCCTTCCGAAGTATCTTAGCTTTATGTGCATCCATTTGGTCCATTTGGTCCAGTTTCCAAATTGCTTTTTAGATAGATCGAACTCCTCGGATAAGCTTGCCCATTTGGTCCCCTTGGTCCGGTTACAAATGGTTCACTTACCCGAGTATGATCACGAATCCCAAGGAAGAGCTTTGCCCGTCAAAGCGTCCACTCAACCTTGGAAATTCTAATCTTATATATGGCACATAGAATAAGTTTTGAATACAAAGACGAGACACTAAGTTAATAGTCTAAAACATTTTATAATACAAGTCCACCCCTTTTACCGAAAGACTAGTTTAGCTACTATTTATCGCGCTAAGCATTATAACTAAGGAATTGGAAATTAAAGACGGAAAATAAATATTGAAATACTTACAACCGTTGAAGCGCCAAGGGAGCAATCTTTTATTTCCAAAGCCAAACTTACAAACTTAGAGAGATAAGTGATTTTTGTATGAGATGTGGATGATTTACAAATGAGATGGATGGGTTGTATTTATAGGCTAAGGGAGGAGAAATGGAGGGTGGAGATGAGGGGCAAGTGTCTTTGATCCAATGGAGGAGGAGGAGGAGCAAGGAGGAGCCGCCACATGGGGGAGGAGCAAAGCCGCCGGTCAAGGGAGGAGGAGCCGCCGGTTGCAGGTCACCATGGAGGGAGGAGCTCCTCCCTTGGCCACCTCCAAGCATGGTGGCCGGTCACCTTGGTCCATGCTTGCATTTAATAGTTGATTTGGAATGACCAAGTGATTCTAAGACTAATGGTCGAGCCAGTTTTTCCAAATTCCATGTTTTGGTCGAGCAACTTGGTTTTGGTGCCTATGCGCGCGGGGCCTTTACTATGGAATTGGGCCAATCTGCCAATCTGCTCGAGCGTTTTGTCTGGGAAGCGAGATTGTCCGACCTGTTGGGCATTCCAAACATCTTGGTCGAGCCAGATTTTCCAGATGCATCGGTCGGGTCGAGCGACTTGGTTTGGGTGCCTAAGCGCGCCGGGCCTTTGCCTTGGAATTGAGCTAACTGCCAATCTTCTCGAGCATTCTCCTTGGTTTTCCGACATTGTCCATTTTATTTTCCATTTGGAATATTTTGGTCGAGGCGGAATTGTCAGATGAGATAGTTTTCTCGGGCAACTTGAATTGAGCGTTTGGTCAGCTCGGCGGAGGGCCTGGAACTGCTTCAACCGGTCGGGTGGTTTCTGCGGCATTTTCCCACCCGGTCGGTTGAGTCTTCAATGCAAATTCCTCTTCGGTTTGATTTGTTTGGAGTGATTCCATGTCAGGATCCTTGAGATTTCTTCAGTCAGCGTCTGATCTTGACCTTGGAATAACTCTTAACATCTTTTCAGCGTAAAATCCTCTCCTTAGCGTGTTTTCTCTCTAAGCGCCAAAATACCCTGTAGAAATATATCGGGACTAACAAGCAAAAGTTAAATAGACCAACAGTCTAATTTGGTGGGTTTTACGGTGTTTATGATTCGTATAATTTGGGTCCATCAGCTACCATAGCTCTTAAAGAAAATGGTAACCTATGGGCTAATAAGGCCTTGAAACTTGAGGAAGAACTATCCCAGAACGGAACCAAGTTGACCAAAAAGCTGCTAAAGTTCTGCATTCCAGATTCTATTGGCCTACTCTTTTTAAGGATGCCCACGAATTCGTCAAAGCTTGTGACCAGTGCCAGCGGACTGGCAATATTTCTAAGCAGCAGGAGATGCCTCAGCAGAGCATTCTCGTAGTAGAGCTATTCGATGTTTAGGGGATCGATTTCATGGGACCATTCCCACCTTCTAATGGAAATCAGTATATCTTGGTAGCAGTCGACTATGTTTCCAAGTGGGTTGAAGCAGTGGCTACTCCTACTTGCGATGCCAAGGTAGTCATGAAGATATTCCAGAAGGTTATATTTCCTCGATTTGGAGTTCCCAGAACAGTTATCAGTGATGGAGGCTACCACTTCAAAGAAATAAATTTCGAGACCTTGCTGAAGAAATACGGTGTTTATCACAAGGTCGGCACTCCATATCACCCTCAGACTAGTAGGCAGGTAGAGATCTCTAACCGAGAGATCAAGAGCATACTAGGAAAGACAGTCTCCAGCCACAGGAAAGACTGGGCGTCCAAGCTAGATGACGCGCTGTGGGCCTATATGACTGCATTTAAAACTCCTATCGGAATGAGTCCTTTTAGGCTTGTCTACGAAAAAACCTGCCATTTGCCAGTCGAGCTCGAGTACAAGGCTCTGTGGGTCGTTAGAGAGCTGAACATGAAAACTGCTGGGGAAAAGAGACTGTTGCAGCTTAACGAGCTCGACGAGATCAGATTGGACTCTTATGAGAATGCTAGTATCTATAAGGAGAGTGACGGAGCGCACTGCACTGTCGTTAGGGTGCGATGTTCTCTGTGCAAAATAAATTTATATCTCCGCTACTCGTACTCTACTAGTGGGTAGTAAAGGGTAAGTAGGGGTCGAACCCAAGGGAATTGGTGGATTAGTTGTTCTTTAATGAAGCTTATGCATAAATTTAATGCGATTGGGGTTGGGTTTGAGTACGCTTTGAGAACTGAAAGTAAATTACAACAGTTGATAATGGACTGTAAGGAAAGGATTCGGTTTAGGGGTTTCATATCATATCATCGTTCATCATTGACCTCTAATGATCATACTAAGTGTTCAAAAGTGTATCAAGGCCATTTCAAGCACTCGACTTGCCACACTGTCTAGCCCATTTCAAGGTCATAGAGCACTTGTTCTATTTAGACTAGCACCCCATTTCAAGGTATACTAGCCTATGTGCATCCATTTGATTGATCATTTCCGATCAATCCAAATGGTGTTTTAAAGAGGTCGAACTCCTCAGATAAGCTTTGCCATTTCAAGCATCCACTTACCCGAGTATGTTCACGAACCCCACGGAAGAGTTTTGCCATTTCAAGCATCCACTCAACCTTGGAAGTTCTAACCTAATATTTGGCACATAGAACAAGTTTTGAAACACTAAGTAGCATTAAGCATAGAGTCTAGAACGGTTTATGATATAAATACTCCCTCTACCGAATACAAGCTTTTAGCTACTTGTATTCATGTCAAGGAATACAAGCAAACCATGGCTTTGAACAAGGATACCGAAAAGGAGAATAACCTTAAAGTAAGAACAATATATACGGAAAGTAAAGGACAAGCCGTGGCTTTTTTGTACCTACAATAAGTGGACAATTTATAAGTGCATATATAAATATGGTCCATCAGATCACCCCACACTTTTAGTTGTTCGTCCCGAACAATGCTTTTTAAGGGTGTGCACACAATCCAAGTAAAAACTTTTAAATATGAAAGTGAGACTGTGGGACTAGATTTATTTTAATTCATGCATTACTTATTTATTACCAAACTAAACCGTGTAAATACTTTGAAGAAACTTGATACTTGTACCTTCACGCCGAGATGCAAATTAATTCGGATGTTTCGGGAGATAGCCCTTTTCAGGCTCTTGGACTGCATTCTCGGGACCGACTCGCACTATATGGTTTCCTTGTAGCTTTCTCTAGCACGTGATTCGGTTCGGGTTTCACTGAGTTGAGCATTTTGATTTCTTTTTGGTGAGGGACAGCTTCTGTAGTGAATCGGCCTTTGGCCTTTAGCCTTTGATATTGAGTTGGAGTTTCTGCACTTTTGTTTGGTTAAAACCTTCACAATTTTGGCCTTTGGCCTTTGATTAGCTTCTTTGAGCTTTTACTTCTTTGTGACTTGCTAGTCCATTTTCTCAGCCTTTTTGGGAGGTCCAATCGTCGCCCGCAAGCATATGGAAATACCTCCCCGCTCTTTCTCATCCTCGCCGTTTCGCGCGGGTCAAAATGAGAGTTGCTCATTTATTTTCCCGGCTATTCTGACTAGAGATAGGACGGTTTGATTCCCGTCCCGCCTCTTGCATAAATGCTGCACGGCGGAGATGACTTCAATCTTCATTGAAACACGAAGTGCATCCTCCACTGACTTCGAAAACCATATAGTTAGATTCGATCCTTTGAGTGCTTGCCAAGCCTCTCTAGGGCATTTTCTATCAACTCCACATCCCCTGTATATCTCAGCACAAAGGGACAAATGAGAAGTTACATCCTAAGTTTTTAAACAGTTGAATTTTCACAAGGTAAATGCATGAGTTATGATCTATCTTTTTCACATTCTCAAGTTCATATTTTCAAAAAGATAATATTAAGGGAAAAGGAAAAAGAAAAACATGTTAATTAACTATGTACACAGGTGGTTCTCACCCCACACTTTTGAACGAAGGCGTGCCTTTCAGCACGACTTAGTTCAAAAGTCATGCAAGCAAATATATATAGGAAAGGTGAGAATGAAAAAAAACTAAATGACAGAAATTAAATGACTGAAGGTAAGATAGGTGTCGGGTTACCTCCCGACTAGTGCATTTGTTTAACGTCGTTAGCTCGACAGTACCTCATTCCCGGATCATAAGGTTGGGTCCCATGGGCGTGTGAGGTCGAATTTCTTCTCGGCTGTCCTTTTGCTCCGAGAGGGTGAGGCTTCATTGACCATAGCTGTTGGTCCGATGAGTCGTGCTCGCTTGTTACTCCTTCCGGGTTTCCATTCTTTCGGCCCATGTCTTTGCCGCTTCTTCATGTTTGAATAGTTGGCACCTTTGCGAGTTTGGAAGTTTGGTTTTGTGCCATTAAATGTAGGCGACATTAAGCATGCGCCTCTGCCAATCCTCTTCATTGTGGCAGTGATGGATGGTTGTCTTGGAACGAGTGAGTTTTCAGGCGGTTTTCCTTGGCTTGTGATGAGTGAGAGTTCCTTTGTCGGCTTTTTTGGCTCATGCTCCTCCTCTAACTCCCCTTGCACCTCATCATTATTGATTATATGATCTTCGGTGGCTATGATCTGCATAAAACATGAAGGGTCAAGTTGAGGTTTCTCGGCCATACGGTCCGGGCGTTTCTCGACCAGCCCGTCCGTGAGGACCGGGGCTTCAGTTGGCTCGGCAGTTAGGACTGTGATTTTCTCGGATGGATTGGTGATAAGGACCGGGCCTGATTTGGGCAGTTCTTCTTCTAACTCCCAGGGATAATCTGAATGGAGCTCTTCTTCAGGCAACCATGGGTTCTCATCCTCGTCATTCATATGGTCTCCGGGGGCAATCATACTGAGGTCCGGGTCTGTTTTGGGCAGTTCGGCACTGAGGTCTGGGTATGTCTCGGGCAACTCTTCAGTTAGGACCGAAATTGATTTGGGCAGTTTGGCAATGCGGTCCCAGATCAGTTGTGTAGCCGCCCAGAATTCCTCATTTTCGACCTCGTCTTGGTGTATCGGGGCACTCATTTACTGGATGCTAGCTGCCAATTCTTCCTCCTTGTCCTTGAGTGGCTCGGCAATGTGGATCTGGGCTTCCTCGGGCATTTCGGAAATGTGTACCGGTACTGATTTAGGCAGCTTGTTAATGAGGTCCCAGAGCTGGTTTGATGCTTCTTTTTGAGCCACCCATGATTCGTCGCTTTCGACTTGGATTTGGTGTACCATGTTGGCCAATTGCTGGTTGCTAGATGCCAGCTCCGTTGTAACGTCCTCGAGTGGCTCGGCCTGATCTTCTCTTGGTCTTGACCTCGCGGCCAAATCGTTTATCAATTTCCAAAGATCATCCATGTTTAAGTTATTTACCGAGCCTCCTGCCGCGTCATTAAGCCAATTCCACTCATATGGCATCATCCCATCGAGAAACCTTTGAAGAAGATCTGAGTTGCTGAATCCATGGTGCGGGCAGCTCGTTATAATGGAATCGAAGTACCATAAGTACTCGTCCAAAGTTTCGTCTCGGGATTGCTTTAGGTTGTTGATCTTCTCGAGGATTTCAAGTTCGAAGGATGGTGGGAAAAACTTTTCATTGTTCCAAGGCTCGCATCCGTAGTAGAAAGACTTTGTGAACTGCATGACAGAACTAAAACAAAAGAAAAACAAATAGAACAACTATTCCGATTTCTAATTCCAATTCCCCGGCAGCGGCGCCAATTTTGACGGAGCGCACTGCACTGTCGTTAGGGTGCGATGTTCTCTGTGCAAAATAAATTTATATCTCCGCTACTCGTACTCTACTAGTGGGTAGTAAAGGGTAAGTAGGGGTCGAACCCAAGGGAATTGGTGGATTAGTTGTTCTTTAATGAAGCCTATGCATAAATTTAATGCGATTGGGGTTGGGTTTGAGTGCGCTTTGAGAACTGAAAGTAAATTACAACAGTTGATAATGGACTGTAAGGAAAGGATTCGGTTTAGGGGTTTCATATCATATCATCGTTCATCATTGACCTCTAATGATCATACTAAGTGTTCAAAAGTGTATCAAGGCCATTTCAAGCACTCGACTTGCCACACTGTCTAGCCCATTTCAAGGTCATAGAGCACTTGTTCTATTTAGACTAGCACCCCATTTCAAGGTATACTAGCCTATGTGCATCCATTTGATTGATCATTTCCGATCAATCCAAATGGTGTTTTAAAGAGGTCGAACTCCTCAGATAAGCTTTTCCATTTCAAGCATCCACTTACCCGAGTATGTTCACGAACCCCACGGAAGAGTTTTGCCATTTCAAGCATCCACTCAACCTTGGAAGTTCTAACCTAATATTTGGCACATAGAACAAGTTTTGAAACACTAAGTAGCATTAAGCATAGAGTCTAGAACGGTTTATGATATAAATACTCCCTCTACCGAATACAAGCTTTTAGCTACTTGTATTCATGTCAAGGAATACAAGCAAACCATGGCTTTGAACAAGGATACCGAAAAGGAGAATAACTTTAAAGTAAGAACAATATATACGGAAAGTAAAGGACAAGCCGTGGCTTTTGTACCTACAATAAGTGGAGGAGAGGAGCTCCTAAGCAAGATCCAAGCAAGGAAAAGTAGCTCCAAAATGAAGAACAAAGCAAGAACAAGTGAAGAACAAAATGTGTATTGAGAGTGAAGAGAAGAGAGTTAAGCTCTCTATCTCTCTAAGGAATTCGAACTACAAGTGAAGAGATGATTTACAAAGCCAATGGAGGTGTCTATTTATAGGGAAATTGATACTTGGGAGCTAAGTTTTGGGGATGAAATATCTATGGGGGAACCATTGGATTGGAGCACACTTGCATTCATCCAAGCCATCCATTTCTCCTCCAACCACAAGCCTCCACACTCCTCCACACATATGCATCTTCCTCAGCCCCCCCCCCCCCCTAGGTGGCACTTCCCAAAAGCCATCGGAAGATATTTGTTTCTCAAAAGCCATCGGTTTGACCGGAATCTGACCGGAGCTTTGGCCGGAGCTTCTTGGATTTTGGAGAGTGTATTCTGAATGACAAAGTCATTCTAAGTTGATCTCAAGAAGGAACCTAAGCCAAATTCTGCTTGGAACATGGTCGAAATCCCAAAACGGTCGAAATTGCCCTAGTTTGGCTTTTACCGGGCTTGGTGCCTTTGCATTGCGTTCTTGCCGACTGTTCTAGCATATTTGAATGATTCCAAGTCGGTTCCATGAAAGTTGTACAGTCGGAATCTGATTGTGGCCTCGAGTGTCTTGTAATCCATTTTCAGCTTTAAAACTCCTCCTTAGCCTGTATTTTCTCTAGACTTCAGAATACCCTGTAGATAAATATCGGAACTAACAAGCAAAAGTTAGATAGACAAAGAGTCTAATTTGGTGTGTTTAACTGTCTTAATGAATCATATAAATATGGTCCATCAGAGAGGTCGAAGAACTGGCACGACAAGTGAATAGTGCACAGAGAATTCACTGAAGGCGAGCGACTTCTTCTCTACAACTCACACCTTAGATTATTTCCCGGGAAGCTGTGTACCAAGTGGAGTGGTCCATATACAGTGGAGAGAGCATACCCAGATGGCCACTGACAGAGATGCTCGTCGTCGAAGCAAAACGTGCAAATAAATTTATAATGTCCGCTACTCGCGACTACACTACTGGGTAGTAAGTGGTAAGTAGGGGTCGAACCCAAAGGAATTAGGGGGATAAGTTGTTCTTTAAATAGTCATACAGCGGGGGAGCGTGTTTTTGGTTGGTTGGTTTTAAAGCTACCAGCTAAGTGATTGATTGGTTGGTTGGTTGGTTTTAGTACTGGAAAGTAACTGATAACTATTACAATTAAAAGAAAGCGTTCGGTTTCAGGGGCCTTGTATTATATCCTGTTTATCATTGACTCTTAGTGAACCTTCTAAGTATTCAAACATGAATCGAGGCTATTCCTAGCTCAAGACTTGCAACATCGTCTAGCCTTTTTAAGGTCGTAGAGCACTTATTCTACTTCAACTAATTCCTCCTTCCGAAGTATCTTAGCTTTATGTGCATCCATTTGGTCCCTTTGGTCCAGTTTCCAAATGGTTTTTTAGATAGATCGAACTCCTCAGATAAGCTTTGCCCGTCAAAGCATCCACTTATCCGAGTATGTTCACGAATTCCAAGGAAGAGCTTTGCCCGTCAAAGCGTCCACTCAACCTTGGAAATTCTAATCTTATATATGGCACATAGAATAAGTTTTGAATACAAAGACGAGACACAAAGTTAATAGTCTAAAACATTTTATAATACAAGTCCACCCCTTTTACCGAACGACTAGTTTAGCTACTATTTATCGCGCTAAGCATTATAACTAAGGAATTGGAAATTAAAGACGGAAAATAAATATTGAAATACTTACAACCGTTGAAGCGCCAAGGGAGCAATCTTTTATTTCCAAAGCCAAACTTACAAACTTAGAGAGATAAGTGATTTTTGTATGAGATGTGGATGATACAAATGAGGAGGGGATGCATGGTATTTATAGGCTAAGGGAGGAGAAATGGGTGGTGGAGATGAGGGGCAAGTGTCTTTGATCCAATGGAGGAGGAGGAGGAGCAAGGAGGAGCCGCCACATGGGGGAGGAGCAAAGCCGCCGGTCACCAAGAGTGGAGGAGCCGCCGGTTGCCGGTTGCCATGGAGGGAGGAGCTCCTCCCTTGGCCACCTCCAAGCATGGTGGCCGGTCACCTTGGTCCATGCTTGCATTTGATAGTTGATTTGGAATGGTCAAGTGATTCTAAGACTAATGGTCGAGCCAGTGTTTCCAAATTCCATGTTTTGGTCGAGCAACTTGGTTTTGGTGCCTATGCGCGTGGGGCCTTTACTATGGAATTGGGCCAATCTGCCAATCTGCTCGAGCGTTTTGTCTGGGAAGCGAGATTGTCCGACTTGTTGGGCATTCCAAACATCTTGGTCGAGCCAGATTTTCCAGATGCATCGGTCGGGTCGAGCGACTTGGTTTGGGTGCCTAAGCGCGCCGGGCCTTTGCCTTGGAATTGAGCTAACTGCCAATCTGCTCGAGCATTCTCCTTGGTTTTCCGACATTGTCCACTTAATTTTCCATTTGGAATATTTTGGTCGAGGCGGAATTGTCAGATGAGATGGTTTGCTTGGGCAACTTGAATTGAGTGTTTGGTCAGCTCGGCGGAGGGCCTGGAACTGCTTCAACCGGTCGGGTGGTTTCTGCGGCATTTTCCCACCCGGTCGGTTGAGTCTTCAATGCAAATTCCTCTTCGGTTTGATTTGTTTGGAGTGATTCCATGTCAGGATCCTTGAGATTTCTTCAGTCAGTGTCTGATCTTGACTTTGGAATAACTCTTAACATCTTTTCAGCGTAAAATCCTCTCCTTAGCGTGTTTTCTCTCTTAGCGCCAAAATACCCTGTAGAAATATATCGGGACTAACAAGCAAAAGTTAAATAGACCAATAGTCTAATTTGGTGGGTTTTACGGTGTTTATGATTCGTATAATTTGGGTCCATCATATCACCCCACACTTTTAGTTGTTCGTCCCGAACAATGCTATTAAAGGGCGGCACTCTAAGTTTGGTTTTGGATTATATGAAAATTAGACTGTGGGACTCGATTTATCCTAATTCATGCATTACTTACTTATTACCAAATTGAACTGTGTAAATAAATAGAAGAAACTTAATACTTGTACCTCCGTGCCGAGATGCAAATTGTTCCGGATGTCTCGGGAGATAGCCCTTTTTAGGTTCCTGGACTGCAATTTCGGGACCGTCTCGCACTATATGGTTTTCTTGTAGCTTTCTCTAGCACGTGATTTGGTTCGGGTTTCACTGGTTTGAGTACTTTGATTTTTCTTTTGGCGAGGGACTGCTTTTGTAGTGAATCGGCCTTTGGCCTTTGATTTGACTTTTTTGAGTACTTCACTTTTTTGTTCAGTTAAAACCTTCACAATGTTGGGCCTTTGGCCTCTTGAATTGCTTCTTCGAGCTTTTCGCCTTTTTGTGGCTTTGCTAGTCCATTTTCTCAAGCCTTTTTGGGAGGTCCAATCATCGCCCGCAAGCCTATGGAAATACCTCCCCGCTCCTCTCATCGTTGTTGTTTCGCGCGGGTCAAGATGAGGGTCGCTCATCTATTTTCTCGGCTACTTTAACTAGAGAGAGGACGGTCTGATTCCCGTCCTCGCCTTTTCTTTTCTTTTTTGCATAAACACTGCATGGCGGAGATGACTTCAATCTTCATTGAAACCCAAAGTGCAGCCTCCACTGACTTTGAAAACCATATAGTTTGATCCGATCCTTTGATTGCTTCCCAAGCCTTTCTAGGGCGATTTATGTCAACTCCACATCCCTAGTTTATCTCAGCACAAAGGACAAATGAAAAGTTACGTCCTAAGTTTTTAGACAGTTGAATTTTCACAAGGTAAATGCATGAATTTCGGTCTATCTTTTTCACATTCTTAAGTTCATATTCTCAAAAAGATACTATTACTAAAAAAGAAAATAGCAAGCATGTTATTTATATACAACGGTGGTTCTCACCCCACACTTTTGAACGAAGGCGTGCCTTAGTTCAAAAGTCATGCAAGCTAATATATATATATATGTGAGAATGACTGAGACAGAAAATTAAATGACAGAATTTAAATGACAGAAAGTAAGATAGTGTCGGGTTACCTCCCGACCAGTGCACTTGTTTAACGTCGTTGGCTCGACAGTACCTCATTGTAGATTACTGGTTTGGGTCCCATGGGTGGCTCAGGTCGTATTTTGCCACCGTTCCTGTGTTGCTTCTTGCCTTGCCTTTTCCCGATTTCTTGTGCGTGTTAGAACCCCATGGTTTTGGTACTTTTTCTCTCCATTGCTTCTGAGAAGGTGAAGGAGCTTTGACCATAGCTGCTGGTCTTGTTACTTTTTCGGTCTCTTTTGGCAGGTCGGAAATCTGCGTACCGTGATCTGAGATAGGTATTATATCTGGCGGTTTCTTCGTATCCGTGCGGCTATTGTCATTGTAGAAATATGCAATTTTGCCGCCGAACTTAAGCGATAATGAGCCCTTGCCCACATCGATCCTTGCCTTAGTAGCGTAGAGGAATGGTCGTCCCAAGATTATTGTTGGAGGGTCGTCTTCGCTGGTCTCTCCCGTTTGTATTACATAGA
Source organism: Rhodiola chrysanthemifolia (assembly GCA_033675395.1). Lineage (NCBI taxonomy): Eukaryota > Viridiplantae > Streptophyta > Magnoliopsida > Saxifragales > Crassulaceae > Rhodiola > Rhodiola chrysanthemifolia. Next base: position 41,671,143 of record CM066204.1, read on the forward strand.
AGTCTGCAGCAACGACGAGCTCTCCCACATGGAGTATTACATCTTCCAGCACTCCAACCGGACGGATGCATGATTTATCTCCTAGCTCGATATTTGTCCTGGGTGGCTTCAATGGACCAAGTCCTAACAAGTAATATAAGGAGGAGGGCATGGCGTTGACAGCAGCTCCAAGATCGACCAGGCACTTATGAATCTGAGTTTCACCAATACCGCAGGTGACTGTGAAAGCCCCTGGGTCTTTATCTCTTTCCGGTTGTGACTCAAGATCTGAAGTGAGGGCTTTTGTAATTGTCGGGTCACTCTGCCCACTCCTTAAATTGTCAGTGTCATCCCATCCAGATGCTGGTACGTCGGAGTGTATAATTGGCGGTGGTGTTATGCAAACGGTGAACGAATATCGTCCATTGTCAGCATGTGTGACCCATGTTTTGCCATCATTGGGTCGGTCTTCCTCTTGGTTCCAATCAGGACGATGCCTACGGGCGAAGTGCTTGTTCGTAAGTTTGTAAGTTGGGGATCGTGCAACTTCTCCTAGCGTCGCCTTTTCGTTAGACCTTTTTATCATGCTAAGATTCGCCTTTGGGTTTTGGATGGTTTGTGAAGGGAGTCTGCCAGGTTCATTAGTGAGTGTTGACATTGCCGTGGCGAGCTGAGACATTTGTTTGGTTAATTCTGAAATTGCCCCGTCAGTTTTCGCCTGATATTGGTGTAGCGAAGTACCCAATTGACTAATGCTTCCTGCGAGCTCCTTCATAGTGTCATCCATCGACTTGGTTGGTTCTTGCTGATTATGCGGGCCGATTTGGTACTGATTTGATCCTCTTTGCTGATATTGGCCTGCTGATTGAGCGTTCTGGTTATACTGCCGGTGGGGGGGTTGGTAGAATGACTGAGCTAGTTGAGGTACAGCTGGTTGTGCGTCTTTCTGAGCATAGTTATTGTTACTCCAGCTCGGGTTGATTGCTTGACCATACTGTCTGTTTTGTCCGGCTCTGTCATTATTGTTGTTGTTGTATCCTTGGTATCCTCCTACTGCATTCACTTCTGCCGGTTCCTCTTCTATTAATGTTGGACATGCGTCAGTTTTGTGGTCTGCAGAACCACAGAACTCGCAAGGTTTTATTGGAACTGGCTGCCTTCGTAGGATCTGAATCATCATCTCCTTTAGCTGCTTCATCTCTTCAGGCATAGAGTTCATTGACGTCTCCGCTTTTGCCACATGTTTTGTCCGGGAGAATTCTTCCTGCTGAGTTGTCTCTTCTCTGAATCGGGCATTCTCAGCAAAGTTGGTGATAAGATCCCTTATGCCACTTAATGATAGATTCCTCATGGACCCTCCAGCTGAGGCATCCAGGAGCATTTTGTCTAAGGGTCTTAGTCCGTTAATGAGATACTCCACGGTGAGTTTCTCGGGCAGTCCAAGGGTACAACAGCTTCTCTCCCGGCGGTTGAATTTTTCCAGGTAATCGTACATGGTTTCATTGGGTCCTTGCCTGATGTCCTGCAGTTGCCTCCTTACTTGCATCGCTCTTCCTGCTGGGTAATATTTGTCTAAGAACTTTTTCTGCATCTGAGCCCATGTCCTGATGCTTCCGGAAGGCAATGAAAGGAACCAGTCGTTTGCCGTGTCAATGAGGGAAAAATAGAACGCCTTTAACTTAAAGTCGTCTACGTTTACGCCATTAGGTTTGAGGTTTTGGCAAATCCCATGTAAGCGCTGGAGATGAGTCATTGCTGATTCTCCACGAGTTCCTGAGAATTTTGGCAAGTTGTGGGCCACTGAAGTGTTGATGACGATGTTTTCTAGTTCCGGGCCTTCATAGATACACCACGGCTGAACTCTGAAATCTGGTGCCGAGAGCTCTCTCAATGTAGGTTCATGGTAGTTGTTGTTATATCCGTAGTAGTCATCGAAAGCGGGTTCTTGTCTTGGCACTTGTCTAGGTTGTGGGGGTGGTGGATATCTAGGGGGTTGTCGTACTGGACCAGCTGCATTTCGGTCCTCGGGTGATTCTTGGTTTCTTCTGATGGTTTCCCTATCACGAGCTCGTCTGTTTCGGATGAGTTGCTCCGGATCATCCATAAATGGAAGTGGTACCTCATTGTTTCGATCGTACAGGTTTATCTCGTCGTCATCCTGGTAGTCATGATGACTTTCTTCGCGAGACATGTTTGTTTCGAGCGCGTATTGATTTAAAGAACTTATCCTATGGCTAATTCCCCGGCAACGGTGCCAATTTGACAGAGATGCTCGTCGTCGAAGCAAAAGGTGCAAATAAATTTATAATGTCCGCTACTCGCGACTACACTACTGGGTAGTAAGTGGTAAGTAGGGGTCGAACCCAAAGGAATTAGGGGGATAAGTTGTTCTTTAAATAGTCATACAGCGGGGGAGCGTGTTTTTGGTTGGTTGGTTTTAAAGCTACCAGCTAAGTGATTGATTGGTTGGTTGGTTGGTTTTAGTACTGGAAAGTAACTGATAACTATTACCATTAAAAGAAAGCGTTCGGTTTCAGGGGCCTTGTATTATATCATGTTTATCATTGACTCTTAGTGAACCTTCTAAGTATTCAAACATGAATCGAGGCTATTCCTAGCTCAAGACTTGCAACATCGTCTAGCCTTTTTAAGGTCGTAGAGCACTTATTCTACTTCAACTAATTCCTCCTTCCGAAGTATCTTAGCTTTATGTGCATCCATTTGGTCCCTTTGGTCCAGTTTCCAAATGGTTTTTTAGATAGATCGAACTCCTCAGATAAGCTTTGCCCGTCAAAGCATCCACTTATCCGAGTATGTTCACGAATCCCAAGGAAGAGCTTTGCCCGTCAAAGCGTCCACTCAACCTTGGAAATTCTAATCTTATATATGGCACATAGAATAAGTTTTGAATACAAAGACGAGACACTAAGTTAATAGTCTAAAACATTTTATAATACAAGTCCACCCCTTTTACCGAACGACTAGTTTAGCTACTATTTATCGCGCTAAGCATTATAACTAAGGAATTGGAAATTAAAGACGGAAAATAAATATTGAAATACTTACAACCGTTGAAGCGCCAAGGGAGCAATCTTTTATTTCCAAAGCCAAACTTACAAACTTAGAGAGACAAGTGATTTTTGTATGAGATGTGGATGATACAAATGAGGAGGGGATGCATGGTATTTATAGGCTAAGGGAGGAGAAATGGGTGGTGGAGATGAGGGGCAAGTGTCTTTGATCCAATGGAGGAGGAGGAGGAGCAAGGAGGAGCCGCCACATGGGAGAGGAGCAAAGCCGCCGGTCACCAAGAGTGGAGGAGCCGCCGGTTGCCGGTTGCCATGGAGGGAGGAGCTCCTACCTTGGCCACCTCCAAGCATGGTGGCCGGTCACCTTGGTCCATGCTTGCATTTGATAGTTGATTTTGAATGGCCAAGTGATTCTAAGACTAATGGTCGAGCCAGTTTTTCCAAATTCCATGTTTTGGTCGAGCAACTTGGTTTTGGTGCCTATGCGCGCGGGGCCTTTACTATGGAATTGGGCCAATCTGCCAATCTGCTGGAGCGTTTTGTCTGGGAAGCGAGATTGTCCGACTTGTTGGGCATTCCAAACATCTTGGTCGAGCCAGATTTTCCAGATGCATCGGTCGGGTCGAGCGACTTGGTTTGGGTGCCTAAGCGCGCCGGGCCTTTGCCTTGGAATTGAGCTAACTGCCAATCTGCTCGAGCATTCTCCTTGGTTTTCCGACATTGTCCACTTAATTTTCCATTTGGAATATTTTGGTCGAGGCGGAATTGTCAAATGAGATGGTTTGCTCGGGCAACTTGAATTGAGTGTTTGGTCAGCTCGGCGGAGGGCCTGGAACTGCTTCAACCGGTCGGGTGGTTTCTGCGGCATTTTCCCACCCGGTCGGTTGAGTCTTCAATGCAAATTCCTCTTCGGTTTGATTTGTTTGGAGTGATTCCATGTCAGGATCCTTGAGATTTCTTCAGTCAGCGTCTGATCTTGACTTTGGAATAACTCTTAACATCTTTTCAGCGTAAAATCCTCTCCTTAGCGTGTTTTCTCTCTAAGCGCCAAAATACCCTGTAGAAATATATCGGGACTAACAAGCAAAAGTTAAATAGACCAACAGTCTAATTTGGTGGGTTTTACGGTGTTTATGATTCGTATAATTTGGGTCCATCAGCCACGTAGAGCTCAGCATTGAGGGAGGAAAATCATTAGTAGTCAACGGGCAGCGACTAAAGCACTACCATGTCCTGAAGCACCTGGAACTACCAAACGACATTGATGATAACCTACTTCTCGAGAAGGGATCTCAGCAAGGGACTTCCCGAGAATGCTTCTAGTCCTATCTCCCTAGCTATGTCTCGCCAAGACATTAAACTAGGCCTCTTCGAGGAGTAACCCGCGATGTAAGTATTAGTTAGTTGCATTTTGCATTCGCATTGTGTGCTTTGTGTGTGGACATTGCAAAACAATTAGGTGTGGAGTTCTCTGGCCGAAAGAGCAACCATTACGGGACGGATTTGTTAAAGAATATTCATGGTCAATGGTCGAAGGCTCGTGATGTCGAGCTTGGCACGGGCGTCACGGGCCATATCAGTGGCAAGGAACTAGAAGGACCCATGGTAGCCGGTGACAAAAGAAACGTCACGGGAGTTTATCATATCGTCACGGGACACTACCAGCGTGTCACGGGTGTTACGGGCATCATCAGAGTGGTTCAGTTTCGTGACCCCGTGACAAAAGGAACGTCACGGGTGTCGCAGCCCGTGACAAACGAGGACGTCATGGGTGTCACGGGGCATTTGCAAATACAGACGAATAAAAGAAAAAAGAAGAAGAAAGGGGTTTACAAAGTGTTTCGATTTTCATATTGCAACCGGACGAATTCTCTCGCCTTCACACTTCTCCTCCGGCCGCTGCACATCACCCACCGTCCGTCTGCTTTGCCGCCGCCTTCATCTTCTCCATCTCCTCCATTGCTACCGTCCGCCCTCTCCAAGCCCTAGAAACCTCAACCGCACCCAATGGCTCGTCAGAACCCTAGGCGGAGTGCTAGACCACCTGCCGCCAATCCTCTAGCCACTCCTGCCCTACCAGCCCCTCCAGCACTATTGGCTCCTCCGACAGTCCCAGCTCATCGCCAGTATGCCCACCGTGCCACCCCTCGTTTCCCATCTCAGGAAATGCGTGACACTTACAAGGATCTATGGAGGTATAAAATCACCAAGCCTACCTTAGTTCCTCATTTTACATCATTGAATGATTATGGAGTGTTGAATCCCGTTCGGGAAATGTTTAGTGCTTCCGATTTGGATATTATCTTTGCTCTTCAGGCTGCCACACACCAGAGTCCTTTGTTTGTATTTGTGGCCTCTTTTACGCCCATTTGGGATGGTGGGCGCATTACTCACTAGACATTTCAGCTTAATGGCACCCAGTTCTCGTTGGATAGAGCCGAGGTGTGTCGCCTACTGGGGTTTCCTATGGAGCAGTTGCGGACCCCACTCACATTTCGGATTTTTTTAATATAATATTATATATTGATTAATTAAAATAAAAAATCAGATTTAAACTTATCTTAGAGGCTCGGGCGAGCGTGGCAGTGCTCGGGCGAGCAAAATTTGGCAGATGCAATGGAGGAGTACTGACAGGTGTCGTCGGTCAAGTCAAATTTAAATTTATATTTTCCCTGCAATAAGCTAGTAAGCGGCAAGCAGGGGTCGAACCCTAGAGAGCTGGTGTGGTTAAGTTGTCCTGTAAGTAAATTAAAAGGGGGGTTTTAAAAGCAAGTGTTGTGAAAAGCACAAGAGGAAATAAAACGAAAGTAATTCGATCAGAGAAAAGATTCAGCTCAGGGTTTTTCTATTGTGACTCGTTTATCATCGGCTGCTAATAATCTAATCTCATGTTCCTGAGTGTGGTTACTCCGTTTCAGGTTATAACCAAAAGGTAGGCCGTTTCAAGCACTACACCACAATCTACTCCGTTTCAGGTTATAGACTTCTAGTTCTAGCAAAACCTAATAATCCGTTTCAGGCAATATCAAGTTTAAGTGCTACTACTTGTTCTTACGGTTTAGTCTTAAACAAGCAGTGAAAATAGGGGCTGAATTGTTCGGCTAAGCTTTACCATTGCAAGTATCCACTTAGCTTCACAATTCAGTCTGGGGTAATTTAGCACAAGAACTAGAGGAAAATAAAATAGCATTAAGTAAAAAGCCTCAAAACGTTCGTCACAATATACAAAACCCTAAACCGAATAGAGGTTTAGCTACTCGTATCCATGGGAATGACAAACAAATATTTTTGGAATAATGAAAGTAGAAATTCTTCTCTCGTCGAATGACTTGTCTTCTCTCCAGAGCCGTCTCAGTCTTCATTGAATAATGAGATCATTGAAACCCTGCTAACCCAAAACCTTAATATATAGCAAAGTTGTGTTACCAAATCTGGTTTTGGGTTGAATTATCAAATTGGGTTTCTAAATCCGTTTTTGGCCTTGAATTATCAACTTTTGGGCTGCTGATGTCATCAAAACGCGTGCTGACAGTAGTGACCGCGTTTCGCCTTAACGTTACGGCCGCCCATCCTTTAGACATTAGCGTCAAGCTAATGTCTCCACGAAACGCGGTCCCCACTGAGTCCCGACTTCGGCTCTTGATTTGACCATCTAAACGACCTGGGATACTCTTGGTGTGAACTAGAGAGTTGTAGAGAATTGAGTTATCTACGTAACGGTATGTGGCTCGTATTTTTCTGATCAGCGGTTCATTCCCAGCACTCCGTCGAGCGTCCAAAGGTCTGATCTGCCATTGTGATGTTTTTGGCATGAAAAGCCATCTTTTATGCGCGTTTCCTCCTAGAGCTTCCGAAACACCTGGAATGCAAAACCATACTAAAAAGTAACTGTTCGCATATAAAAGTGTCGAAATAAATAGGAATAGTTGATTCAACGAGTCGTATAAATACGACTCATCAAACCACCCCACATTTAAACTTGTTCGTCCCGAACAAGAACTAAGGCATAGAAGGAAAACAAGTATAACACCACAATTTCTTCGACGTCCTGTATAGATGCTACATGAATATGAGTTTCTAGTCTAGATTTCGCTTTTCTATGCATAACTCAATCGCTACTAAAATCATTATGCTCAACACAGAATTAACTTGATACATGTTACCTTTTGAGCTGAAATTCAAATCAATTCGGATGAATGACAGATAGTCCTCTTTAGACCCATGATCTGCATTCGCTGTCCCGAATTCTAGTTATATGGTTATACTTCATTGCTTTCTCTGGCACGTGATTCATTCGAGCTTCAAGGTTTTTGAGCTTTCTCTTTTTTTTTGGACAGCTTCGTTAGTGACTCTCTTTGGCCTTTGGCTCTTGATGTAACAATGATGTACTTCACTTTTATTGCGTGCAGAACTTTCACAATTTGGCTGATTTTTCTTGAGCTTTGCTCCTTTATTGTGAATTGCTTGTCCTTTCCTTAATTTCTTTTGAAGGAGGTCCAATCATCGCCTACGAGCATATGGAAATACCTCCCCGCTCTTTCTCATCCTCATCCTTTTTGACGCGAGTCAAGATGAGGGTCACTCATCTTCTTCCCGGTTACTTCGGACTAGAGATAGGACTGTCTGTTTTCCCGTCCCGCCTACCTACATAAACGCTGCAGCAGCGGAGCTAATTCGGAACCATATCGTCTCGAAGTGCTAGCCTCCACGAAATCCACATAACCATATAACTCGAAATTCGGTCCTTTGAATGCTTCGTCAAGTCTATCTAGGATATTTCTATCAACTCCACATCCCTGTTTATCTCAACTACGAAGGATACGTAGCAGGTTAAATTCACCAGTAGTCACACAATTCGAATTTCACGAGAGAAACACATCTAATCAGCATCGTCTGTTTCACATCATCAAAATTCAATACTGCATATCCAGGAAATAGAGAGAAATTTCATACTTCCAAAAAAATTTTTAAAGGGAAACGTGCTGACACTATGCAGGCGCAAAAAATAAATATGCTAACACAACAGACTGACTCTCCCACCCCACACTTTTGAACAAAGCCGTGTCCACGGCACGACTTAAATTCAAAGACATGACAATGCAAGACACACAAACGTAGGGAAAAAACAAATAGAGAATAAAAGTAAACATGCACTCCCCTCGTTTCGTCGCGTGATGGTGAGAATTCTGGTCAAACGAGTCGGTCAACGCTGGTCAATGGTCTTACGTACCGCGTCTGATTAAGACGTTACCTTAATGTTGAGGCGAGGCGCGGCCAGCTAATGTTCATTCCTGGCGCGGTCCGCACTGAGTTGCACCTGTTTCATGCATGAAAAACATCTCTTTTCCCAAAAGACAATGTGAAAAACATGACTCAAGACTCAAACAAACATAAAACGAAATAAAAAATGAGAAAAACTTAAAATTTTTGCTGGGCTACCTCCCTGCGAGCGCCTTTGTTTTACGTCGTTGGCTCCACGTTACCTCTTTAGGGAACACAAGTTAGGATCCCATTGGACGTGTGAGGTCAGACTTCGCCTCAGCGACTTCTTCAATCTGCCCAAAGCCCTCGTGGAATGGTGTGCTCGGGTCTGCTCTCCATCGATCAGGCGGGTTCGCCTTTACATCCTTCCGAGTTGGCGAGGACACCTTGATTATAGCTACTGGTCCATCGAGTGGCGCTCTAGTGTCTCTCCATCCTGGTTTCCATCCAAAGGTGTCATGTCCCGTTGGCTTTCTCATATATGGACGGCCGGCATGGAAGTTCAGTATCTTGCCATCAAACACAAGCGACATCAAGCATGTTCCCATGTCAATCTTCGTCTTTGTGGCAAAGAGGAATGGTCGTCCCAGAATAAGTGCTGGAGGGTCGTTATTTCTAACATCTCCTATCTGCAAAACATAAGAGTCTACAGGAACAACAAGGTCTCCAACATGGAGGATTAGATCCTCAAGTAAACCAATAGGACGAACATGTGATGTATTTCCTAACTCTACCAACAGTTTAGGAAGTTTCAATGGTCCTAGTCTCAGCGAATAGTACGGAGAATATGGCATAACATTAACATCAGCACCAAATCGATTAAACAATGGTGTATGCTAGTCTTTCTATATATACTCTATTAATATTCGTCGCTAATTTACAATATTAATATTCAAAAATTCGAAAAAGAAAGAAAAAGAAAATCAATGATTGCTTCCGGTGAAAGGAAAATCAATAATTAAAAATAATTTTTTTTAGATAAGCGAAAAATCGAAATTGCAGTGTTAGGACGGAAAGATAAAATTCTCAAAAAAGTTTATTGTGTTCTAAAAGATATTGATTTGTCAAGTGAAAATATATGGAAGTCACTCATCATTTGCAAATGATCCTTTTATATATGACTATATGGATACATGAAAATGCGAAAATATGAGATTGAAGACATATTATTAGGTACATGAAAAGCTAGAAAAAAGATCCGGCGCAAACATCATATTTTTGTAAAAGATATTATGGTGGTGACATGTGTCCCATATGCATCATCAAGTCATTGTGGTGGTGACACGTGTCCCATATGCATTTTTCAATATGCATTTAAAGCAAAGTCAATGCTACCAACTTTGACTTTGCTTTTTGGACATGTGTCACATGCAGATTTAAAAATATATCAAGATCTAATGGTGAGATTTGAGGTATCAAGTCTCGAATTTTTGAGGGGTGTCAACCGAGCGCTTCCCGAAGAGAAACATCTTTGTTGTGTGATGTGTTCGAAACTGATGGCTCTCAATGTTCTTTTACGAGAAACCTATTCGGGTTGCAGCCTGTATAAATATGGGTTGCCTCTCCTCCTGTTCTCATGTCGATTCTATGGACCAATTTTTCAAAGGGAGTTCTAGGAAATGTATTTGTAAATAAATTTGCTAGGTTGTCACAAAACCAATCTCACAAATATCAATGTCCATGCCTTTCTTTGTCGTCTGAAAGATCACATGATTGTCTAATGTGATGGATTAAAGACATCAGTCACACACATTCATGACTTGCTTCACGAACTGCTAATATTTCAACATGATTTAGTTGTAAGGTTCTATGCGGTAGAACTTCAAGATATAGCGGTATCATCATATGTAAACACATAACCCGTTTGCGATCGCATTTTATTATGGTCAAATAAATGCATGGCATCAGCGTCGAGCTAATGTCTCTACGAAACGCGGTCCTCACTGAGTCCCAACTTCGGATCTTGATTTGACCATCTAAACGACCTCGGATGCTCTCGGTGTGAACTAGAGAGTTGTAGAGAATTGAGTTATCTACGCAACGGTATGTGGCTCGTATTTTTCTGATCAGTGGTTCATTCCCAGCACTCCGTCGAGCGTCCAAAGGTCTGATCTGCCATTGTGATGTTTTTGGCATGAAAAACCATCTTTTATGCGCGTTTCCTCCTAGAGCTTCCGAAACACCTGGAATGCAAAACCATACTAAAAAGTAACTGTTCGCATATAAAAGTGTCGAAATAAATAGGTTTAGTTGATTCGACGAGTCGTATAAATACGACTCTTCAAGTACAGAGCTCGGGCGAGCGTTGAGAGGCTCGGGCCTCGTCTGGTTATCGAGCTGTTGAGCGAAGTACGGAGCTCGGGCGAGCGAAAAGAAGATCGGGCGAGCTAGGTTCCGAAGGATGAAGGCTCATCAAACCCTTAAACTTAACCTGATTTTCCGCAACACTCATTGTCGTCTCTCGTTTGTCGGCTCCACTCTCCTATTGTTTATTGAACTAGCGGCTGCGAGCGGAGCTGCACAACTGCAGTCTGTACAAGGTAGGTATTTTTTTAATGATGATTTATGTTGTTTAGTGTTTACTGAAGCCTTACCTCTACCTAGTATTTTTTTTATTGTTGATTTTTTCATTATGCCCACCAGAAGTTTCAAGGTAGTAAATGTTATCTGCGTTTTTTTGGCTTTAATTAAAACCGACTATAAAAGTTAAGCAAGCGGATTATAATTTCAACAGTCAACAAGTGCTAGCTTTGTTTTGGCTGTGGCAATTACCAATTATGTCTAATGAAATGTTTTGGGACTTGTAGAAGAGAAAAGGGAGCCAACTTCTGGAGCATATACTGGTGTTTTGGTACTTATGGCATTTAAAAGAGGTCGAACAGAGAATGAATGTGAGAGAGATTTTCATATTGCGATTGATCCAGCATTGAGAAAACCGATCAATGATTATGAGCATTCAATTAGAGATGATGTTAGGAGGGCATATGTGGTACAAGGTCCCTGTCAACCGCATTCACATGCTTTCCCAAAAACTTATATCGACAAAATAAGAAGCTTTCACGCCGACTATTTCGAGAAATGGGAATGGATGGAATATAGTGTCTAAAGATGGAGCCTATTGCTTTTGGTGTTATCTTTTCAAAGGATATTCTCGAAGTAAAGTGTTTACTAGTAAAGAATTTTGGAATTGGAAGCATGCTACCGAGAAATTTAACGCTCATGTCGGAGCAGCTGGTAGTGCGCACAATAATGCTAAGATAGCATTCTTTTCTTTCAAAGATCAAAGACAAAGTTTGGCAAGAAAAGTATTTGTTGGAAATCGAGCTTTAGAGACTGCATACCGCACTCGTTTGACTGCAGTTGTTGATGTTGTTAGATTGCTACTTCAGCAAGGGTTGGCTTTTCGAGGCCATAATGAATCGGAGGATTCAATCAACAAGGGAATTTTTTTGGAAATTCTTAATTGGTATAGTTCAAGAAATCTTGATATTGGAAAGGTGATGAACGAGAATGCTCTCGGAAACAATAAACTTATTGGTCATTCGGTTCAAAAGGATATTATAAAGGCATGTGGATCTGAGACAACAAAAGCAATCATTAGTGATATTGGAGACATTCTTTTCTTTATTAGTCGATGAGGCTCGCGATTGTTCGATCAAAGAGAAAATGGCTACTGTTTTACGATATGTAAATGATCATGGAATAGTGATGGAACGTTTCATTGGACTTGTGCATGTTATTGATACCACATCACTAGCTTTAAAAAGGGGGATTGATGAATTCTTTGCCAAGTATGGATTGTCTCTCTCCAAGCTTAGAGGCCAAGGATATGATGGAGCTTACTAATATGCGAGGCGAACTTATATTAGTTGTTGTGGCCATTGCACAAAGTAATCAATTTGTGGGTGATTTCTTTGAATATTTATCTATGATTACAAATATGGTTGGTGCTTCTTGCAAAAGAAAGGATGAATTTCGGCAAGTACAACATGAACATTTGGTGGAGATGTTGGAAAATGGTGAAATTTCTACTGGAAAAGGATTGAATCAAGAAACAAGCTTGGCTCGTCCGGGAGCTACACGTTGGGGTTCACACTTTACAACCATTATCCGTCTTTTATCTTTGTGGCCTTCAACCATCAAAGTTCTTGGAGATATATTTAAAGATGGAACCGACTTGAAAACTCGAGGGGTTGCTTGTAGCTTGGTCGAGAAGATGGAGAGTTATCAATTTGTTTTTATTGCCCAATTGATGAAGCTAGTGTTGGGGTTGACAAGTGTTTTGTCACCGTTTTTGCAAAAAAAAGGATCAAAACATCATTGAAGCCGTAAGCTTGATTCATAACACCAAAGCAAGATTGCTAGCATTGAGGGAGAATGGATGGGATGAGCTTTTGGATGGTGTAAACATCTTTTGTGCCAAAAATGGTATTACCATTCTTAACATGGAAGATAAAGTTAAAAGTCGCTTTCGTTTGAGTCGCGCTAATACAAATGACTCTCACTTTCGAATTGATATATATTATCAGGTACTTTGTTTTTTTATATAATCTATTGAATTCTTTTTGCAAATATTGAAAGCTAATTCTATGTTACATTTATAGGTGATTGACCGAATTGGTCAAGAGATGGAGAATCGTTTTAGCGAGTCAACCACAGAATTACTTACTTGTGTTGGATGTCTTGATCCTAAGAACTCATTCTCCAATTTCAATAATTTGAAGATAATTCGACTTGCAGAGTTGTATCCTCAAGATTTCTCGAGGTGTGCTTTAATGGAGCTTGAAGAAGAACTTAAGGGTTAGATTCATGAGATGAGGGAAAATGAAAAATTTTCTACACTACAAGATATGGGGGAAGTTGCTAGAAAGATGGTTAAGGTGGGATATCATACCGCATTTCCCTTGGTATATCGTATTATTGAGTTGGTTTTGGTGTTACCAGTTGCAACCTGTACTGTGGAAAGAGCCTTCTCCGCAATGAAGATTGTCAAAACAGATTTACGTAACAAGATTGGAGATGACTTTCTTACTAATTGTTTGGTGTGCTATATTGAGAAGGATGTGTTTAAGAGCATTGATAATGAAGCTATTATGCAATATTTCCAGAATATGAAGACTCGCAAACAAGGTTTACCTCCTCTACCGCAGCCAGAAATCGAATGATTTAGTGGATGTTTGGATGTCGTTATGAGATTTCTTGTGGCTGCTTTTTTTGAAGTTGTGAATCATTTTGTAGTCCGTCACGTTGAATTATTGATCTCTTGTTATATAAAATTAATCGACTTAGAGGCCTTTTTTTTGTCTAAAATACTTGAGTATAAATTATATACATAAATATTTTTTTTTCCGAATATGACCTGCATATGTACTGTTAAAAAAAATTTAGGACCCCCTCTTGCGAAGCTCTGGATCCGCCACTGCTATGGAGGGACGCGACGCACACTATACCGATGCCGAGCGCACTGAGTTTTGGCAGTATATTTTCGGCACGGACTCATATTACCTAGCCACGCATCCAACAACCTGTATTAAGCGTGCAGAGTGGAAGGTGATCCACCGCTTAGTTGCCATGGCTGTGAAAGTTTGGGGGGAGGATGGCACCGTATGCAATGAGAAGGACATAGACGTGATGATTTCAATGAGTCGTGGCCTCCCTATTTACTGGTTCGCAATCCTGACATCTCGTTTCTTGGATTGGCGCCAGCTTACTGGCGTTAATGTCAATAGCGCGATCATTGGTGACCTTTATGTTACTATTATGGGCGAGTAGTTAGGTTTTGATTTTGGTTCTCCCCCGGACGCTCGTGTCTGGGAATTGGACACCAAGAAGATGATCACTTGTCACATGCTTAAGAAAGACTTGACATGGGACCATAGGCCGACCTTTCCAGATACTGTTGTCAAGGGCAAGAGGCTTGAGGCGAAGAAGAGGCACATGGAACAAGGGCAGGGCGAACCTTTGGCAGCAGTACTAGATTTTGATGCACCTGAGGCACAGAAGCCTGCGATGCTTGAGCAGCCAAGCACGCACAGTGAACTACCACCGAGCTCTGAGGAGCGCTTTGCACGTTTAGAGGCCTAGCAGAGCCAACTCCTTGCCAACCAGAGTTAGATACTTGCTACACAGGGCCGGATATTGGCCAACCAGGGCATGCTTATCGCCAGACAGAGTCACCTCGCCAATAACCAGGATCAGATGGCGGACAACATCTCCGACTTCTGGTTTCAGGCCAGCAGAGCACAACAGTGGGCCTAGGAGTCTTGGTGTGAGTTTTTCTAGCATCAGCAGTTCTCTACTTACACACACCCGCCATCACCCCAGTTTGCTGGGCCTAGTCGATTCGGTACTGACTTCCCCATAACCGACAATTTGAGCTCCACACATCATGCGCCTCTTACAAGTCATGACTTCAAGGCCGGGCCCTCTCGCACTGTCGGCTCTGTAGGTTCCACTGATACAGAGGGCAGGTCTGATGCAGACGATGACGATGATGCCGAGGGCACTGTTTAGCACACCATCCATTTCTTACCTCATGACTTTTTGTTTGCTTTGTTAGCTATTTTCCTTTTGTGTCTAATGGATATTATTTTTGCCATGACATTTCATTCTACATATTATTTGATCCTCGAGACATGTTTTCATGTTCTACCATCGCTCGCATCATTTATCATATCCTCTATTTGGCACCACTAGCCCCTTCGCGATTATCGATGCTAATCTATCAATTGTGCAGTTCTATGTTTTTATCTATATATCTTCCAGCTCATGAGTCGAATTTCACTCCCCGGGCATCGCTTAATCTCTGTGGATATCGAGTTATCACACACGAGGGAAGTTCATATGCACCTTTTCTTATCTTGTATTTATTCGCTTAGGGACTAAGCTCCATTTTAAGTGTGGAGTGGGTAGCGCATAGTCACATACATCGCATATCACACATTCACTCTTGCATATGCTCAATTGTCTATGTATTGCGATTGAAATCCTCGTTTTTCTACGATACTCCTTGATTGATTGTCATTCTTTTGGATTTGAAGTCTAGGACTTGAAATAGTTTTATTCGTGTGTGTGTATTCTCTCGTGTCAGTATCATTGCTAGGCTTTGTCTATCACGTGTTTTACGTATTTCTTGAAGCATGTTTGAGACTTGATATTAGTAGGAACCGGTACAAAATGTCAAAAACTTAAATTGCATCTCTTTTTCTAGGTGACCTTAGTACTAGTATGTGTTTCTCTATACTTGTTGTAATTTGCATGCACCCGCATTTATTCATACACTATGTCAAGCTTTAAGTGTGGAGTTAGAAAGAAAGAAAAAATAGTCAAAAGAGGGGCGAAAAATAGGCCCCCAAATCAAGAACGAAGTTCTGAATTTTCAAAAGATGGTGAAAAATTGACCCCAAGCATAGTTGTTTTTGAAAAAAAAAACTAAAAAATAATACCAAGGGCAAAGTGAGAAAAGTCACCCCTGGTGTATGAAAAAAATAAAATTGATGCCCCCTTTTGCTTGATGTAGTGTATTTCCACATTTTCATTGCGTGCAGTCATGACTTGTTTTGAGAATTCATGTACTAGAAACTAAGGGACGATCCTCGTGCTTGCACTAAAATTTTTATGTGATTTTCGTACTATTTTTCAGAAAATTCTCGAGCCAGGCTCTTCTTCTCTTACGGGTCATTACCTAGTCCTTCCATCCAAAGCAAATCAATGCAAAATAAGCGAAAATCGAGCAAATGCATCTATTCGGCTTGTCTGGAGCGCCGAGAACAGATACGGTATCGAAATCACGCATGCCATATCTTGTTGGAAAGCTAAGTCAAGGGGGTACAACTTTGTAGTTCGTACCAAGAGCAAATTCGAAGGTTAAAGCACTCGAAAACTCAGTTGAAGTCCAACAAGCCGTGATGGCATTGATGGACTTCTCCGTCACGGGCTTCACGGGCAGAGCTACATGGCCGAGAGCATGAAGAGGTTGTGATGAATGTGATGGTCTGATCATCACGGGTTTCACAATCTCCCATTCGAGGCCGAGAGCAGTAAGAGTCTGTGATGGCTTTGCCATCACGATCTATCACGGGCAGAACAAAAATTATTAAAAGAAGATTTTGACCCATAATTAGATTATGCTTGTTTTTGGAGATTCTTTGACCTAGCTTGGAGAAAAGAAAGAGAGGAACATCACCGGAGATCGAAGATTCAACAAGCCAATTCGTCAATACGGTTTTCTCGTCCTTGATCTCTAAACATACATTATTCTTGGTTGTCTTACCATGGGTGGTGAGTAATCTCTTTTATTCTAGGATCCTACGGATCCCGTGCTGTACCCAACTCTTCATGTGATCAAGAGAAATGTTTTTCATTAATGGAATTCGAGTTTTCAATTTCATCGTGCTTAATTTCATCGTTCTTGCAAGTTTTACATTGAATGGGATGTTTGCATGCTAGAACGAATTTAGGTTAATAACCAAAAGATGGATGGGTCCGAGGTAATTAACCCGATCACATGAAATTGATATTAGGTCATGGTAGCTACGCTGGTAGTACATAAATTAATAGGAAAGTTGATGTTTATCATCTAAAAAACCCTAGGCTTAATAATCGAAGCCGTTAATAATCCGTGGATGGGCGGCGTTCAACGACCTAGGTTAATCTAGACAATGATCCGTGGATGGGCGGCTTGTCTAGTGTTAGTTTGGTTTATTTCCATACTCGATAGCATGATTGAATTGCGTAATATTGTTACATGATTTGTGGGGTTGGCACGGGTGAAATTTGATCCTGTGATTCTTTCTCTGATCAAATCAACCTTTTTATTTTATGCATTTAATTTTGGGAAATTTCTTTACACCAGATTTTCTCTTATTATTTGGAATAGCTAAATAGGTCGCTTGTTAGCTAGTATTCACACATGTTGTTCCTTGGATCGACCCTTGGCTTACCAAGGTTTATAATTTATTTTGGACTGCAACTTGACCCCTAAAACTCATAACTTGACAACTATAAAGGGTTAAAAATACGCTTGTCATGAACTCAACTTTCAACTTGGAATCTTCCACAAGTTTTGCAACAGAAATGAGATTAAACAGATGAGTGACTAAGACTCTTTTCCCAATAAGCATGAGAACACTGTAAGAAACTTTGAAACTGACAAGAGGATAGCAAGTGAACATGTGAGGTAATGTGATCAGTGGCACCACTATCAATTACCTAAGTATCTTGACTCACTTTAACAGATGAGAGACAACTGGTACCTGCAATATGATCAGTGGTATGAGCTCCACTATCACCTAGAAACATCATGAGCTTGTTGAGCTGTTCTTGAGTCATGAGCTTATGGGAACTGCATAGGCCTCATGACAGCCAGTATGCTCCTTATCACCTGTTCTTGCACTAGACATGTCAGTAGTGACATTGTTAGCCATAACTCTATTGTTGCCCTTATTAGTACCAGCTCCTCTAGTGAACCTGTAACCAGAAGGATAGTCATGTAGTTTATAACAAGTCTCCTTCAGGTGACCTTGAAGTTGACAGTGAGTACAAAACAAAGGCTTCCTGCATCTAGCTTGAGTAGAGTATCTCCCAAACATGCACCTATTTGAATTAGGACCAGTAAAAGGCTGGTATGACTGAACATTCGGAGATGACTGAGGGCCTCCACTAGAATGAGACGATGAGTTTGGCTGGCCAACATATAGAGCTGACATTTCAGACATGTGAGACTTCTTTGTTTTCCTCTGATTTTCTTCATGAATAAGTTGCTTGTAACACTCTTTCAAAGGAGAAGGCCTCATTTACAGAATATTTGACCTTGTTGTAGTATAGACTTCATTAAGACCCATCAAAAACTTCACCCTCCTATCTCTCATTTTCCTATTAGTAGAACATCTGGTAGCTTTGCATCTTGAACCAAGTTCACATACAATTTCTTCAGTGAGGGCATCCTCATCACCCAAAATGGAATCAACTTATTGTAATATTGAGCTATACTCTTATCTTCTTTCATAAGCATAGCAATTTCTTATTGCATAGAGAAGACAGTAAAATCATTGGAACCAGAAAAACAATCCTCTAAATATCCTCCCTAGCATGCATACAATAATCAGCATGAATCAAAGAAGAGCCTATCTCAGAGGACACAAAATTATTATCCAAGACAAAACTACATTGTTGCATTTATCCCAACGAGCACCTTGATAAGCATCAGCTTGTCTGGGAAACTCACCTCTAACAAGGCCTAGCTTTATCTTGATACCTAGCGCCATCTCCATGAACTTGCGCTAGTTGAGGTAGTTCTTGTCACCAGGCAAGGGTTGAATGACCAAGGAAACTGCAACATTTTCAGTGATATTTACATATAGCGGATCATCGGCTAAATACGTAACATTCGAAACAGATGTAGAGGAAGGCGCAGGAGTGGTAGACGTTGTCGAAATCGTGGCAGAGATCGCCATCGACGCAGTGAATGAAAGCAACTAACATAGCGAAAAACACAGCACAAATGGCGATCAAAACACAAGAATCATACCAGATCGTCACCATACCTCTGATACCATGTAAAAAACCATAGATCGGACTCAACGAAGGTTGGAAAAGCTTGATCGGGATCCGAGAAATCGGATCGGAGAACGAATTTTGAACTAACCTAAGATTTTCAATTAACAATAAAAAAAATGGCGCAAAAGTCTGTTATAATAGACGTTTGCCAAGTATGAACAAAATACAATAGAGACCCTTGACTTATATCTATATACAGATTCAACTATTAATAATTACAAACAGACCCCAAATACAAAATGAACTAAAATGGGCTCCAGTCCAGCTCCAATCAAGCTGATCTTCTCAGCACTTCAATCTGGCTCAGTAAATTAAGACTAAAATTATTGATTTGTGTTATTCAAATTCCAAATATGTTATCGGTATAATGTTGTATTCAGGCCGTAAACATGTAAAATTAACTTTGATAATAAACAGGTTAGATTATAATATCATACATGAGTTCGGTTCCGGTGAGAAGGGGTAGTTACGGTGAGAAATGAGAACTAGTACATTATTCGTACCTTTTCAAAGGATTCTTCGTAGCTTCATGTATATGCATGCTACGAAGAATCATTTGAAAAGGTACAAATTATGTAATTTAATGTAATTTAATTAAATCTAATCCTAACCATTGATAACAAAGATGAACGGATGAGATTAGTTCTCATTTCTCACCATAACTACCACTTCTCATGTGATCTTTACTCTATTATACATAAGCATGTTTTTAAAGTGTGCAGGTGAATTCGATTTCAATGACCCAGTAACTTGACCGGATCGGTTTTAGAACACCGATCAAAATAGAAACAACCAACGAACAACTACAATGGGCCTGGGCCCTAAAGCGGTCTGATTTATAATGCATAAATTGTCACGCTCAGCCTGAGGCAAAAACTTTTTTTCTTCTTAAAATTTTTTTTTTTTTTGATTCACTTTTTCTTCTTAAAATTAATTAATCAATATCGAGAAATCGTAAAAGTGAAGTTCGGACGGAGGAACTGACGATTTCAATCACCGACGAGGCTCAGATTGGGATCGGAATTTATTCCATTTGGAAGAAGCAGGATAGGAAGCAACGGATGAAGCGTGGTGTGATGGCCGCTTTTCAATCGATGCACACTATTTTGGTCGCTGAACAATCTGAATAAGCGGAGCTGATTTGCTATAGTGGAATAAAGTCTTGATGGCATCGAGCAGTTACGTGAATTCGGATTTTGAAGATGACGTGCAGGAAGAGGAGGTGCGTTTAAAATTAGTTTGTCCAGTCGTGTTTTTGTTTTTGAATATTTCGAAATTGATCAGCTGACTTTATTGATCGGAGTTTAGAATAGTATGCAATTCATTCAACAGGATGTAAATGTGACCCCTGTGATAATCCATTTTTAAAAAATTGAAAAGATGCACCATTTGGCTTTTTTTTCTTCTGCATAGTTTCTTGATGTTCATAGGGTTCTTGAAAGAAAAAATAAATTCAATTCCAATAAACATCACATCAGAGAATGTATGGATAATGAAGAAGTAGTCTGCAGCGGGCTTGAAGAGTGATGAAAATTGCTGGAAATCATACATCTTATTTATCGATTGCTTGATACTTGGGCTTACCATTGAAAATCTGTAACTGGTGCAGCTTGGGCAATTTGATGATTTTACTCTGGCCTCATCATGGGAAAGGTTTGCACTAGGAATACTTGTACACATGACATAGTCTAATGGTTAAGTTGATGAACTGACTATATTTCTTTTACAATTTTATTCTTAGGTTTATTTCTGATATAGAGGCAGTTTGTCGGCAATGGTTAATTGATGGCCCTGAGAAATTGTTGGTAAGATAATTTGCCATTTCTGTCCCATTTAATGTGAGTTTCATGGTAAACACAGAAGTATCTGATCGGCACTTCAACTGTATGTTCTAAATGTCATTTTACTCCATTGTAGGAAAAAGGTGCAGTTCGTTGGCATTCATCACATGATTTGTATAAAACAAAAGCTGACTTGAAGTATGCAGCAAAAAATTATTCTATGGAGTATTATTTTAGAAGTAGTCTAACTGGTACATATACTCTATCCAACATTTATTAAAATAGAAAAATAAGCAGTGCATAGTTTTCTCACCCTTCCTCTCACTCTTTCTTACGGTCCGTCTCCTTGTGTCTTCAAAATGTTATATCAGGGAAATCCACCGACTGGGATGGCACATTGCATGATCTGCAATTATCTTTTGGGGTCGATGAATTTCTGGTATGGTGGTATGTACTCATTTTATTTTGTTTCTCTTTATCTGGAGTAGTGTGCTGTTTCATGTTACCCTCTTTTGTTGCATCTTGGTTCAGGCAATTGCTCCTCAAAGTGCCAGTGGTGTGGTACTTGATGCTCCGGAGGCTAGTAAACTGTTGAGCGCCGTTGCTATAGCTTTGTCAAATTGTAATAGGTGGGCCTTTTACATTTGAATATTTGATTTACTATTTATATGATGCAGTGTAGGGCCTTTTACTAAATATATTATATGTGTCATTGTGTTAAGTAACCCATGCCATAAAACTAGTGTCATAAACCACTCGGAACCAATTACATTTCAGGTGTGTTCTTTTCAGTTTTTGTTTGTGGGAGACGGTGAGCGAATTAAAAAGTAATACCAATTTCAGCCAGAGAGAAAACACCCATAGTGCTTTATATTAGAAAATTTGTTACTCGTCAGATGCATATGACTTATCTAAATGGATAAGTAACACAATTTTAGCATGAAACATTTGCAATATTACAACAACCTGCTAATTAATGAAACTTTTTCCGGGTGATAAATTTTGGGCTGGAGGATGGTTCACAACTGCATCAATTCACAGACTTGTAGAAGTCTCTAGATTTGATTACTGATGTGAAAACAGGAACAAACCTACTATTGTTAGGCTTCATACTTTTTTCTAACAACTCACTATTTGGTGTTGTGGGTCATGGATTAGAAGAACATAGCTACTTTGATCTATGAAAGTGGGTATTACATGAACCAAATTTTGTATGTCAGGCACCATTTGTTTTGATTCACATGTTCCATTGATATATTAGCTTTATCTTCTTCTTTTTTTTCATTTGGACATTTGGACTTACTTAGACGTTTTATTATTTGGTAGATAACATATTGCGACATTAAGTGTGTGCTTCTGTACTTCGTGGGCTGTTGTACCCTTTGTTGATGCAGCTTGTGGCCTGCATTTGTGCCAGTACATGATCCTTCCCGGAAAGCATATATTGGGATACAAAATATGGGAACTGTGTTCACAAAAAGATTTGAAGCAGATCGCATAGGAAGTCAGGTTCCATTGAAACTCATGCATTTGGAGGGGTTGTATGAGATGTTCGTTTCCAAGTTTGTAAGTCTTCTCATGTATCACATTTATAGGAGGTTATTGTTGACCTACATGGCCTTTGTTGCTGATGCCATAAATTTGACTGCGATGCCCATTAATGATAGTTGTGGTCTTCACCTAAAGTCTATCCGAAATACACAGCATCCAAGAACTTAAAATTTCACCAAGTTCAACCTGTTAAAATAAATTTACTTATAGCTCCTTCACTATTTACCCTTTTGAAACTTACAGGTTTCTCATAAAAGATAATGCACTCCTCACTCTTAGTAATTCATGCTTTTAAATAGTGCCACCTCAAGTTCCTTGTTTACCCAAAGTATGCTTAAAGCTCCATTTCAAGAAACATATAACTCATACAAATCATGGACCCACAAAATGTGTGGCATGCGTACTTCATATGTCTTGGAGTTCTAACACAAAATAAATTCGTTGATTGGGCCTTATCTTATCAGTTATCTGTCTGACTGCGTAATCATGAATGTTTCTTAAGTTCGCTGACTTACACTTATTCTACATCATCTATATTTCACATTGTAATAATACCTCACATCTAATACTGAAGGCCTACTCCACAGTGGACTTTTCCTTGCCTGCTTTCCGAGTTAAGTTTTCAATGAGGTTAAGTTACAGAACAGTGTCGCACGATGACGATGATGATGTCCTTGAAGGAACTGAGAGTGAAACTACACAGCTTGGAGGTGATTCTGGTCATGAGGTTCAGAGGAGAACACAATGGGATGATGATTGCCCGTGGAGTGAGTGGTATTCTGCAGAAGACCCAGTGAAAGGTCAATATATAATATGTATTCTGAGTTCTTACTGTATTTAAATGCTCATAGGAAGCTGACTCTAAGATTCATAGTCTATAAAATTGTATTGCCAACTTGTGTTTCTCATTGGCTAGCCCTCTGAAAATCTTACCTTTGACACATGCATTGGCTTACAGTAACAACGTTTTCCCTATACCTTCAAGCCCGGAATACAATACTCAAATTCCTTAATCGTCTATATGCAGGGTTTGAACTGATTTCCATATGGGCAGTAAAGATAGTTGAAACAAGCCTAGAAATGGCTGAGCTTGAGAATTCCTCTCCACATGATGCTGCACAGTGGGTTTTGATTCCTGACATGTAAGACAATCTTTTAAATTGAACTTCAAAAAATTGCCCCTTGACTTTCAATTGAGGCTTGTTTATCATTATTTATTCCTCGAATATAGAGGCAGCATCACAATTTTGTAGTTTTTAAGATTGAACATAAGAAAGTAAATGAAGCAAGCATTCACTAAATGAAAACAAAAACCTTTAACAAAACATGGATGCTTTCTTTTTCTTCAGTCTATGTATTCAAAACTTTTGGTTTTTAAATTTTCACGCTGTACTTTTTGATTAGACATATGTATATACGAGATACTTATATATTCCATCTCTGCCAGATGAAGACTGTACCATATACATGCTGCTTCTATCATTGATTAGGAAGAAATGCGTTTATATTTTTATCCTAGGGTATTTTCCCGAGAAGTGCTTACATTTTTCTTTTCCAGACTCCCTAATTTAGGAAGAAACACTATTGGATTTGCTTCACAGTTGCTCCTTTTGGCCGATTCATTGAATATGTCTTATGGGGCTCAGTTTATGGAAGACTTTGTATCAGGTTCAGTACATACCATCTTTATGTTACTAGGTTTCCATTATTTAGTGGCTAAGATCGTTCAATTATTTAGATGTGCCATGTAGACTTTCTGACATTCACCTACCGATTTCTTGCAGTTGAAAGCGCGGGGCCTGACAATGTTAAATCTTCTGTTGTTGTTCCTCCACCTACTGTTCTGGATCGTGTACTGAAGGATCTTTTCCACGAAGGTTAAAAATTTGATCATTTTTAATATATTCATGCTCTAAATTCAATGTTCCGAACTATTGTGATTTGTCCATGTAATACCATCAAGATGTCTCTGGTTGATGATTTTGTAGTGCACAATGCTTCAGTCGAAAGATGTCCACATTTTACCGTTAGCTCTTGTTTCACAGTTTGGTTCTCTGGAAGACACGCATCCGTTGTCTGCCACAAGAATTTCATGTGTGTGTGGCGATATTAGTACGTGCTGCAGATCAACATAGAACCAAATACCATAATTCTGCAGTTCCTCACTTTCAGAATAATTTTTGGATGTTTAGTGAGTCTGTCTATTGTCTGCTCTTGTCATTGTTTAAGGTTACAAGTTGTCAAATTAAATTCGCGTTCGCTTTCCCTTTGGGATTTTATTGTTCTATCGTTTCTATGCAAGATCTTAATATAATATGTCTGTAGTCATCATTTGTCCTCTGCGTTCTCAAATTATATAATGTTTATCTGTATACAAAACTTGAGACACGAAGTCGTTTTGAGATATATTGTGTCTGATGTGTTTAAGTTACTTGCAGAAGGGAAATTTCGTGAGCTGAAGGAGCTTAAAAGTGCAAGATCTATAAAGGGCGCACCTTCTCAGTCTCTCTTTGCTCAATTCTGTCTACATTGTCTCTGGTTTGGAAACTGCAACATTCGCGGTTCGTAGAAATAGAAACCTTATGACAGATGATGAATTAATTAGAGCCGTGTGAAGTTATGAACTGCATGCTATGTCATCGTTGTTTAAACATTTAGATTCTGTCTGATTTGTGAATTCGTTATTGCTTCTGTGGATGTGTTAGCGATTGCTTTACTATGGATAGAGTTTGTGCGGGAAGTTCGGTGGTGCTGGGAAGAGTCGCAACCATTGCCGAAAATGCCTGTTTCTGGATCAATTGACCTATCTACTTGTTTAATAAACCAGAAACTCCAAATGGTTAGTGTATTTTCCTTTTTGCGCCGATTCTGAATTGTTTTAAATTTATCAACTTAACATTCAAATTGGAATGCTAGGCTCTACTATGATTTGACTTGTACATATCTTCTCAGCTTGCGATATGCATTGAGAAGAAACGTAAGGTGAATGAAGAGTATCAAGATAGTGCGGACAGCGAATATGCTTCCATTATTGATGAGGTTGTAAAAAAAAATCTTGGCTGTAATTGTTAAGTTAATTCTTGTGTAAAAAAATCTCTAACACGTTATTACAGGAAGATGAACAAAACCAGATGGACTTATTACCAAGTGATGAGCCTATGCAAAACATCACTGCAACAGATGACAGGTGAGCTGTGTATCTGAGAGTTGATATTGTTTCTTCACTTTAGACCGGCTAACCCCTCCAATCCTGCTCATACGCACATTTAAGTAAATTAGTAGGTGAATTGCACGGTTCAGGAACTTTGGCTGTTCATCTTGGGTGGTGGCTGCATGTAGCTACTAATTTTTGGGTGCAGTAGTATTTAGTTTAGGTATTACATTGCGTCTTGACCCACATTTCCTGCCTCATTTAAGAATATTGCTGATTCATTGTCACAAGAAAGAACGAAAAGGATATTCTGATTCTGATTTAGCTAGAATAGAATGTGTTTGGGATGCTATATACTCGCTCTTGACCTCAACACCTGAGATTAATATTGGGCGGCACAACTGTTCTATGTTCCAGCTCAACGCTCCTCAATCTTTCATCTGCGCATACAGAATCATTAAACGGAAAACGGAGAGGTTCTGCTGGTGTGGTTGGGTCTATGATGCTTCTTAACTTGCAACAGAGCATGCACGCTCCATTTACACAGGTTTGCCTGAATTTCTTTCCTCTCTAGTTGGGTGACTTCCTTTTCCTGTTGTTCCAGTAGTTACAAGTCTCAATGTTGTTCTAGGATGCTCCGCTTATGACTGAAGATATGCATGAAGAGCGTCTGCAAGCTGTGGAAGCATTGGGTGATTCTCTTGTATGTGTAGTATAAGATGTTTGCTTCATCATATTCAAATATCAGAAGTCCATCTGTCTTTTCCCGAGTCTTTAACACTGCCAACATGTCATTGAGCATACTACA
The DNA here is from genome assembly GCA_033675395.1 of Rhodiola chrysanthemifolia. Classification (NCBI taxonomy): domain Eukaryota; kingdom Viridiplantae; phylum Streptophyta; class Magnoliopsida; order Saxifragales; family Crassulaceae; genus Rhodiola; species Rhodiola chrysanthemifolia. The sequence goes on from CM066204.1 coordinate 41,697,261, forward strand.
TCGATCAATAATTGCAATAGGCAACATAAACTTCTACATGTACGAGCATCCTCATCCATTGGCGATTATCCTTTTTTTTAAAAGAAAATTTTATATTCCTTAAACCCCACCCACTAGAGCACCGACTCTCTCCGCATCAAGAATCAAATCCAGCATGTTTTGAGGTGTTTGACGTCCCTTTTTCTGCTCGACCCCGCCTTGATGGGCAATTGACGATTAACCTTCATCTCCCTCATTATGAGGCATAATTACTCTGTGTTTTTTTATCTGTCTTGGTATAGTGCCTTGCCTTGTGGAAGTGCTAACACCTCATGTATTTATTTGTTTATAGATATGGTTAACTGTTTACTTTTTGTGTATCACAGAATTTCGCAGCACAGTTAGAGAGAGAAGTGTTATCTTCAGGTAATAAAACAGTTCAATTACACTGTTACCAAATAATTACATCTTTTTCTACAGATACTAAGGTCAATACTTTCACCTCCTGCATTTCTACAGCACATTTAGTGAACCTACGGCTTAAATGAGCTGAACAAATCAGACTTAAAATTATCATGAGATACAAATGGGCTGAGCTGAACTTAATTGAACCGAAGATTAATAATTAATATCAATTCATATTTGAAAATAAAACACCCTTAAAGGGACAAGGCCAAATGTATTACAATTTTATCCTTCTCAGAAGAAGACTCACCAATTGAGTCTCAATATGTGACGTTGCGTGTTTAATATATTACATGTGACGGATTAATTATTGAAAATTTGTAAAATTGGTCTATAAGGTTGATATACTTATTCACAGCAATATATCTCATTTTTCTGTTGTGTTTTTTTCCGATGTGAATTAGATATGTCAGCCTTTAAAGCAGCAAATCCAGATGCTATATTTGAGGATTTTATCAGGTGGCACTCACCTGGGGATTGGGAGAGTGACATGAAGGGTAACACTGGCGTGCCTAAAAAATGCTCGGTGGAAGAGTTGCAAAAAAGTTGGCCTCCTAAAGGACGACTTTCTCAGAGAATGTCTGATCGTGGTAATTCATGGCGAAAAATATGGGATGAAACTCCCGCCTTGTCAGTTGCTGAGCAGAAGCCACTATTTGATCCTAATAGGGAAGGAGAAAAGGTGAGAGCGCTTAATTTCTTTCTTCCTTTTATAGTTTGTGATGTCAAAGATTTTCATTTGATTGTCACCTCTGTTGCCACTGATCAAGGTATCTGTTCCAAAATGTTTATGTTGTTTGACTGAGAGATTGTAGAATTTTGTGTTAGGTTTCTATTTTTACTGCTAAGATTTTGTATGCACTATCCTAAAATTCATGATGAGTTGGCTGTTAGGTTTCCTGAAAATTTTTGTGAAACCATTGTTTTAGTTATTTGGCTTACATAATTGGATATTGTTAATGAACATGATTTGAGATTTTGAATCCCTGTTGTGGATTAATATAAGTTAACTTTTTATCTTTTGTTCTCTTTTTAAAACGATTTATTATTTTGGTAATTTTTTCCCTCAAGGCCCCATTTTATGCATAGAAACAATAACTTGCACTTGCAATGCTTATTTGCAATGTGCAGATTGTTCATTATCTGGAAACTGTACCGCCCCATCAGCTACTTGAGCAAATGATATGCACTGCCTTCCGAGCTGCTGCAGACACACTTCATCAGACTGATTTTGGAGATTTGAAACTCATGAGAACCAAAATTGGTCAACTCTTTGCTACTATAGCTTCTACATTGCAGGCTTTCCAGGGTTTGATTCCTTTCATCCTTTTGTTTTAGCCGAGCATGAGTATGTTTATTCAATAACTAAAACTACACCTTTTTGCCTTGGTGCCACAGCAAACCGTTCGTCGGACAAAAGTGAGATTCTGCAAGACCTGCAACAATTATGCACTACATTCGGTCATATTGAGAAATTAGTGACACTTGCAGCCTCTCTTCATCGCAAACTCTCACAAGCCTTGCGTCTCTCTGAAGCAATTTTCAATGACTATTTTAATGCGTACCTCCCAAGAATGGGAACTGCTTCGGTCGACTCTCAAATGGTATTCACAGTCTAACAACTTCATAATGTTATAATTCTCTCATTGCGACAAAACAAAAATAGGTCTGCAACATAACTTGCTGCTGTTTCACAGGATGAATTTGAAATGAAGCAACAAAAAGTGAGTTACCACGAAAGACAGGCAGTGTCAAATCTGTTCACGCCACCAACTGCTAACCAGTCATGGCGAAAAGTACTGAGTATGGGTAACCTCCTCAATGGCCATGAACCAATCTCGAGGGAAATCATTTTCTCAACTGGGGATGGAGCTAGCATCAACCATTACTCAGCTGGGCCTCACAGTAGTCAACATGTTGAAACATTCAGAATGTATATAAGTGGAACCTCCAATGATCTTCGAGTGGCTTTGTCTGTCGCATCATGCGATTAAAGCTGTAATACAACACCAAACAGCCGGCAAAGTTGTTGATTGCTAATGTCGGACCGGACACATTAGCTTACAGTTTTTCTTCAAAAACTCACTTATCATTGTTAGAAAATTTGTGAGATGGAAAGAAAATTTCATGATTGATTTGCGCTGAAAAAGATAATACAAACAGTACCCTGTTGGGTTCATGAGAATTGAGAATTATGGGGAGAGAACTTTCAGATTGGGAAATTAAATTTGTTTTTGCTTACATGGAAAGTGGATGGTAAAGAAGTTCAAATAGGGTTGATACTTTGTTCAATTTCCATAACAATTTCCTCTGAAAATGAAAGGAAATTCAGAATCTCACCGTTATTGTTCTTCTCGGGGAAAATTTCCCAATTTATTCAAGAGTTTGGATCAAATACAAACCATAATTATAAATAAAAACTACAAACCCACAAAAATAACGCCACGTGTAAAAATCGACCAATCACAATTCACCACGTTTGGGGCTCTTTTTGTAAATAAAAAAAACACGCGGAGTTATTTAAAAATACATAAAAGATATAAGGGGTATAATCGTCCAAAATTTGCTACAGTAATGATCAGACTTAAACCAGTAATGCCCAGACTTAAAAAACAATGATCAGACTTTAAAAAAACAATGATCAGACTTAAAAAAATAATGATGAGACTTGAACCATTAATGATCAGACTTAAAAAACAATGATCAGACTTAAACCAGTAATGCCCAGACTTAAAAAAATAATGATTAGACTTAAAAAACAATGATCAGACTTAAAAAATAATAATGATGAGACTTAAACCATTAATGATCAAACTTAAAAAACAATGATCAGACTTAAACCATTAATGACCAGACTTAAAAAAACAATGATCAGACTTAAAAAACAATGATCAGAGTTAAAGATGGTAATGATCAGACATAAAATAACAATGCTCAGACTTAAAAATGGTAATGATCAGACTTAAAAATGGTAATGATCAGATTTAAAGATGGTAATGATCCAACTTAAAGATGTTAATGATCAGACTTAAAAGGAGAATCGTCAGACTAAAAATAAAAATGTTCAGACTTAAAGATGATAATGATCAGACTTAAAGATGGTAATGATCAGACATAAAAGAGAGAATGATCAGAGTTATAAATTGTTAATGATCAGACTTAAAAGGGGTATCGTTATTCCTCTGCGAATTGGAACGATGATAGAAGGAGACGTTCGTTAACCAAATAGATTAAGATTTTTTTTTCTTTAAAGGACATTTGAAATAAAAAAAAGTTGTCAATTCTCTATAAGTATTAGGAATCGGATCAAATAGATAATGATCAGACTTAAAATTTGGTAATAATCATACTTAAAAATGAGATATGATCAGACTTAAAATAGAATGAATAATCAAACTTAAAATTGAAAATGATCAGATTTAAAGGCTGTAATGATCAAATTTAAAATTATAAATGATCAGACTTAAAAATTGGTAATAATCAGACTTACAATTAAGAATGATCAGACATAAAGAGAGAATGATCAGACTTAAAAATTGGTAATAATCAGACTTAAAAATTAAGAATGATCAGACTTAAAAATTGGTAATAATCAGACTTAAAAATTAAGAATGATCAGACTTAAAAATTGTTAATGATCAGACTTAAAATTGAGAATGATCAGACTTAAAGAGAGAATGATCGGACTTAAAAATTATTAATGATTAGACTTAAAAATATTTTAATGATCAGACTTAAAATTGAGAATGATCAGACTTAAAGAGAGAATGATCAAACTTAAAAATTGTTAATGATCAGACTAACAATTGAGAATGATCAGACTTAAAGAGAGAATGACCAGACTTAAAAATTGGTAATAATCAGACTTAAAATTAAGAATGATCAGACTTAAAGAGAGAATGATCAGACTTAAAAATTATTAATGATCAGACTTTAAATTGAGAATGATCAGACTTGAAGCGAAAATGATCAGACTTTAAATTGAGAATGAAACCTTCATTACTCTTTTGACCACGTTGCACGTAAAACCAATAGTTGGAATTCTTCTCAACTATCGACCGGGGGCAAAGAAGTGCTTATTAAGGATGTTCTTCAAGCATCACTAATGTATTGGATGCATTACTTCTACCTACCAGACAATATTATATCTAAATTGAATGCGCATATACTTAGATTCTGGTGGGGTAATTCAAGAACACGACAGCCAGTACATTGGGTTAAGACGAGCGGCGGCTTGGGCTCAGGGACCTCAGTCATATGAATACATCAAAATGTTATTTGATATATCAAAATGTTCAGAGATATATCAAAAGACATTCATAAATACATCAAAATGTAGACACATATAACATTGTTTTGTTTGATCCTTCAGTACAAAAAAAAGAACGTTGTTTTCTTTATCTTCTTAAGTTGACCTCTTTTGCTTTAGACTCCTGCTGTTGCATGACTCTGGGAAGTCGTCATTCAAAAGTGATTTGATCCTCCCATATACATTATCCACATCAATTTGAAACCGCATATTACTTTTTAGCATTGCGTACAACCTTTTAAACTGACATATGTCTTTTTCAAGTCTTCCAGATACGCCCCTAAAAATTACCATCATCTCCTAAAAATATACATAAAATCTAAAGATTAATAAAGTATAATTGGATGATAATTAATGTGAAGAAAAGTTTCAAATATTCACATTGGTCACTGAACAAAAAAATTATTGGAAGAGAAATAATCAAAATATTTTAAGCAATAATGTGTCAATTAAAAACCAATTCTTAATTCGTTAAATCAAACAATTAAGTTGCATGGTGAAAAATGTAAAGAATTTAGAGAAATAAAAAAAATCAGGCATACCTCACTGTACATTTGATCCCTTACTTCATCAATATTTTCCCTTGGAGTTTCAAAAAGTCGATCCAATAGCTTCAGGCTACAAAATTCATTTTTGTAAATATCTGATTTTTGACGAGATATCAAATACTCATTGGTCATGTAGCTGATGACTGGCTATTTTCTTGTTTTATAACATTTACTGTTGTATAGTCTATCAGCATACAACATCTGCAAAAAAAAATAAAAAAAATATAGTAATTCAGATATACGCTAAATGATCAGAGATAACATTATAAATGTTCAGATATAACAGAAAAATGTTCGCACATCATATTAGGTTGTTCAGATATAATTTTAAATTTTCAATTTTCAATCATGAAAGGGAAATAATAATAAATTTAAACAAAATTTTGCATACAATAAGAAAAAATGCATAAATAAAATTTTAAAAAGAACATACAGTGAGGAAGAGGATTGGTCCCTTGTAATTTGTCATCTTGTTTTTCATCCATTCAATCTTTGATTCCTTAAGTAGTTCAACAATGAACTTACACCAATTAAAGCGTGGTATCTCATCCCCAGACTCAATAATGTTTATAATGTTTGAATGACACCAAGTATTGTTACTTGGTGATATCAGAATGGAGTAAAACAGGACTAGAAAGTCAAGCTTGAACCAACTGTCAACAAACTGCACATCTTTCAATCTCTGAGCAATCTCTGTATTTTTTGGATATATGCCTTTGGTGGTTATACCATATTGTTGAAGCCATCTCTTCTTTAATGCCTTATTGCTTTTTCCCTCTATTATGAGTGGCTCGCCGCCTAAATCAAATCCGAAAACATTGCTCACATCAACTTCATCAATTTCCATTGTCTCACAGTTAACCTTTAAACTGCATTCGTTTGCGTCAAAACATTCAAGGACTTTCAATGAAAGTTTTGTTGGTAACTTGTCTATCTTTAATTCCAAAATGTGTTCTAGACCCATTGAAGCAACATCAACTTTTTGAACTTCGCTTAAGCCATCAATGACATCCTTGAGAATTTGTGGAGTTCCTCTTACATGGATTCCAAAAGTTGATTTTCGACGTCGTATAGGCTTAGCAAATCCCAAATAGGGAACAATTTCAAATCCTTTGTTGAAATCATTGTATTGAGTAAAATGGTCACCTCCTTCGCTATGTTGTTCAGCATCATAACTGCTCTCTCCTTCAGTATCACTACTTACTCTCTCCTTTGGTGTCAGCAATCTTTGACTGAAACTTTCTGAAATGAATTCAGCAGGACCAGTAATTACTTTTTTCCCTTTGGAGATGTCGTTCATCCATTTTGAGTATCCTTCATTTGGTGGTATACAACTTATCACATCGTCATCAGAGGTAAGATCGATTATTTCTCCTACTTTACCTTTATATTTGCTGCATCTAGGCCGTAGTGCATAAGGTCTTCTTTTTAACTCTGAAACAAAACATACGATAAAGATTCGTGTGCTTCACGTTGCTTTTCTCGAGAAAAGAAAAATCCTACAAAAACTAAATCCTAAAAAAACGTACCCGAAACCGATTTGGAGCCAGCTACGTTCGTCTTCAAGTTAGAAGAATGCAAACCAAAAGAGCTTGTATCTTCGGAAACCCTACTTGGGATTGGAATGAAACTTTTGCAAATTAGAGTAGTGAGAGAGTCGTATTCATACTGGGACTGGGATTATAAAAGCATATGAGTTATAAAGTAAATGAAATAGGTAGGTAGCCGTACTCAGTTTAGGATGATAAAACCTGATGGTTGATAATCAGACTTAAAGACTCAAATGATCAGACTTAAAAGCAAGTGAAGGTCCTAATATCCCACATTGCTTGATGTCAAAGAGTTTGATTCACAAGTGATTATAAAAGGGGAGAGTAAAACTCAATCAATCTATAACACCAAAACCCTAACTTTTGGGGCTCGACTAATCTTGGGCTTTGGGGTTGCTTAATATTTTCCTATGTTAACAAGTTTTTAAATTGAGGCATTGAGCCATTGTGTCTAGTCAGTATATCTTCCATCTCAGCAACCTGCTGAGATAGAAGAGACACCAACATGCTGAGATGGAAATATACTGACTAGGCACTGAAGCTTAGGTTAGTGTTAATTATATATGTTGTGACAACAGACACCCATCAATTATATATGTTGTGTAAGAGAGATAAAAAGCATTCATACAGGGGAGCACTCGGTTGACGCAGGGTTATAAGAATGAGGCAGTAAGGCATGATCTTGGCCATTGATGATATTGATCTAATGGTTGAGATTTAAAGGTGTGGTAGTGGGATTTACTGTTTACTTTTTACTGTTGGTAGTGGGTTTACTATTCGGACACGTGGCGCGCCACAAATGCACGGGGGGGGGGGGGGGGGGGGTTAGATGTGTGGTTGAGATCCTGCCTCACGTGCCTCACTTTACTATTATTAATTATATAACGATGTTAATTGTCAATATTATGGACCACAACTTGATATAAGAATAGGAAATACAATTATATATTGATATAACAGTAGGTAGCCGTACTCAGTGTAGGATGATAAACCCTGATGGTTGATGATCAGACTTAAAAAAAATGAATAATAAGACTTAAAAATAGATAATGATCAGACTTAAAGACTTAATGATTAGACTTAAAATAGAATGAATGATCAGACTTATAATAGATAATGATCAGATTTAAAGACATAAATGATCATACTTAAAAAAAATGAATAATCAGACTCAAAAATAGATAATGATCAGACTTAAAGACTTAATGATCAGACTTAAAAATACATAATGATCAGACTTAAAAGACTTAATGATCAGACTTAAAATAAAATGAATGATCAGACTTAAAATAGAATGAATGATCAGACTTAAGGTTTTTTAATCAGACTTAAAATAAAATAAATTCTCAGACTTAAAATACACGATGATCAGATTTCATCACGCTCTTTTAAAGTCTGATCAGAGTTAAAGAATTAAATATCAGACTTAAGTATTTGCTACAAGCACAATATTCTCTATTCATATTTCTTAGGTCGACCTCTTTTCCGTTTGGTCTGATTTTTCTTTGCTTCATTTGCTTTAATCTGCTTTTGCTATGTAATTTTCCTTTTGTTCTGATTTTTCTTCGCTTCATTTTCTTTAATCTGGTTTTGCTCCGTAATGTCTTCAACTTCTGGTTCTTCCAAGTAAATATTTGGCTCTGGAATTGTGGGTGTATAATCTTCCAAATCTCTCAGTATTCCATCTTTTAAAGTGTTAATATAATGCGTAAGAATTCGATGATTATATCTAACTCGCAACTTTCTCAATTGATCTCTTTGCTGAAAAAAAAATTACATTAATAAAGAATTTTAATAAACCACCTATTTTTTGAGATTTAAAATTTTAGATTGCATTACCTCTTTACTTTCAGAAACAAAACCTGACTCCCATCCTTCTACGTCCCCAAAATAAGTCTCCATGTGTCTCATGGAGAATACACCATAATCAACGCCGTTGTATACTGTCCGTCATTTCATTTCAATACGAATGGGATTTGCGTCAGCAATCCAACCACTATCCGGAAAATTTATCTCTTCAAAAAAGGATATGACATTTGTTACCTGCAAAATTATTCAGATAATAAGAAGAATTGTTCATGAATAAAAAAACTACATCAACACATAAAAAGACTATATTTCAGAGTTAAAATAACACATACCAAGTTTGGCAAAATTACTCCATATTTATCTTTGATAGTTAAAGCACTGGCTGAGTTGTCTAATATTTCAATCTTCTTTGAAAGAAAATTGAAACACACAACAAAGAAATGAAGGGAGTGCCAAGCCGCGAAGAAAATCTAAAAAAGAAAAAAAAATCCTTTAAAAATATTCAAAAATGTTTAACTAAATCTTTGATATAACACATAAGATTAGTTTTTACCAGCTTCGACGTAAAAAACATCTTCTTATCAAATCTTTTTATTATACTTCCAATACTCTCTTTGAAAAGCATGGAGCTTTTTTCCTTTTCCCTAGTGGTGTTCGAAAGACAATAACTCTGACACCAAAAAAAATGAACTTAATTATTTTATGTCAAAGATATAAAATAAAAAAAACTATAGAGACTGCACTTACAATTGTTTTGATAGGGATGAAATACCGCTGGACAGTTGACTGACTCTTGGCCATTTCACGTAAGTTCAAAATATATACCCAACAGTCGATTAGAGTGCTTTCAATATATTCGTTAAACTTAAGCGAACGAAAGTCAAACTTGGATGCTTTTTCATGTTCACCATTGATAAAAAAACAAGAAATAAAATTCTCTGCAAACGGAAAAAAAAAATTCAGACTTACTCAATTATTATACACATATAAAACAAATTTTCAAAGAATAAAAGTTCAGACTTACAGTCTATGTTCAACTATAGGGTCAAATATCCACTGTCATGCTTTATTTTCAATTTTTGTTAAATTGGTACCCTGAGGAGTTGATCTGATTTGGTATGGAGATTTCAACGCAGGACTTGGAAGCCTCAATCTTGGATTTGGTTTGATAGCATCTTGGGGAGCCTCTGTAGTGATCAGACTTAAAATGTTAATGATCATACTTAAAATAAAATAAATGATCAGATTAAAAAAAATCAGAAAGTAAAAAGATAATGATCAGACTTAAAGACTCAATGATCAGACTTAAACACTTAATGATCAGACTGAAAATCCATAATGATCAAACTTAAAGACTTAAATGATCAAACGAAAAAAAAGAATAATCAAAAAGTAAAAAGATAATGATCAGACTTTAACACTTAATGATCAGACCTGGCTTACTCAGTCTTTGATTGCCTTCATCAGTGGTTGTATTTGGAAATACACTCTTCTCTGGTTGGATAACAGGGAGAGTAGGAGAGATAACACTATCTTTGGAAGCGTCTCCTTGAGTTGTGTCAATCACTGCCTCTGGTTGCACAATGGGAAAATGAGAAGGAATAACATGCAGAACAGGAGAGATAACAATATCTTTGGAAGCGTCTTCATGAGTTGTATCATTTACTCCCTCTGGTTGCACATCTGTATTGATTAGGATTAAAGTGATCAGACTAAATACCATACTTTTATAAATACACACATAACCAAACTTAAATTAGAAAAAATCCAGACTTAACATGGTATTGATCAGACTTAAATACAGAATGACCAGATTTAGAATTTGGTAATGACCAGACTTAAAATTGGAAATGATCAGACTTAAACTGATATTGATCACACTTAAAGATGGTAATGATCAGACTTAAAAGACTTACTGATCAGATTTAAAAATAGACAATGATCAGACTTAAAGACTTAATGATCAGACTTAAAGACTCAATGATCAGACTTAAACACTTAATGATCAGACTGAAAATCCATAATGGTCAGACTTAAAGACTTAAATGATCAGACTAACAAAAAAAGAATAATCAGAAAGTAAAAATATAATGATCAGACTTTAACACTTAATGATCAGCCCTGGCTTACTCAGTCTTCGATTGCCTTCCTCAGTGGTTATATTTGGAAATACACTCTTCTCTGGTTGGATAACAGGAAGAGTAGGAGAGATAACACTATCTTTGGAAGCGTCTCCTTGAGTTGTATCAATTACTGCCTCTAGTTGCACAATGGGAAAATGAGAAGCAATAACATGCAGACCAGGAGAGATAACAGTATCTTCGGAAGCATCTCCTTGATTTATATCATTTACTGCATCTGGTTGCAAATCAGTATTGATTAGGATTAGAGTGATCAGACTAAATAAAATGCTTTTAGAAATACACACATAACCAAACTTAAATTAGAAAAAATCCAAACTTAACATGGTATTGATCAGACTTAAATATAGAATGATCATACTTAGAATTTGGTAATGACCAGACTCAAAATTGGAAATCATCAGACTTAAACTGATATTGATCACACTTAAAGATGGTAATGATCAGACTTAAAAGACTTAATAATCAGATTTAAAAATAGACAATGATCAGACTTAATGATCAGACATAAAGAATCAATGATCAGACTTAAACACTTAATGATCAGACTGAAAATCCATAATGATCAGACTTAAAGACTTAAATGATCAGACTAACAAAAAAGAATAATCAGAAAGTAAAAAAATAATGATCAGACTTTAACACTTAATGATCAGACCTGGCTTACTCAGTCTTCGATTGCCTTCCTCAGTGGTTATATTTGGAAATAAACTCTTCTCTGGTTGGATAACAGGAAGAGTAGGAGAGATAACACTATCTTTGGAAGCGTCTCCTTGAGTTGTATCAATTACTGCCTCTGGTTGCACAATGGGAAAATGAGAAGGAATAACATGCAGACCAGGAGAGATAACAGTATCTTCGGAAGCATCTCCTTGATTTATATCATTTACTCCCTTTGGTTGCACATCTGTATTGATTAGGATTAAAGTGATCGACTAAAAAAATGCTTTTAGAAATACACACATAACCAAACTTAAATTAGAAAAAATCCAGACTTAACATGGTATTGATCAGACTTAAATACAGAATGATCAGACTTAGAATTTGGTAATGACCAGACATAAAATTGGAAATGATTAGACTTAAACTGATATTGATCACACTTAAAGATGGTAATGATCAGACTTAAAAGACTTAATAATCAGATTTAAAAATAGACAATGATCAGACTTAAAGACTTATTGATCAGACATAAAGAATCAATGATCAGACTTAAACACTTAATGATCAGACTGAAAATCCATAATGATCAGACTTAAAGACTTAAATGATCAGACTAACAAAAAAGAATAATCAGAAAGTAAAAAGATGATGATCAGACTTTAACACTTAATGATCAGACCTGGCTTACTCAGTCTTTTATTGCCTTCCTCAATGGTTATATTTGGAAATACACTCTTCTCTGGTTGGATAACAGGGAGAGTAGGAGAGATAACACTATCTTTGGAAGCGTCTACTTGAGTTGTGTCAATCACTGCCTCTGGTTGCACAATGGGAAAATGAGAAGGAATAACATGCAGACCAGGAGAGATAACAGTATCTTCGGAAGCATCTCCTTGATTTATATCATTTACTGCCTTATTATGTACATCTGGTTGTACAATGGGCAAACAACAAGGTATAGGAGTGTCTTTCAAAGCATCTTCACCCAGATTTTGAAGATGATCGACAATAACAGGAACTTGAAAAGTATCTGTATTAATCAAGATTAAATTGATCAAACTTAATAGAATTATGCATAATAAACCTAACAAAGAAAAAATTGTACCATCTTTTGTCGACTTAATAAGACGATCTTGGATTTTTTGAAGGAGAACATTAGCATTTGCAACTTGTTGAAGTGTATTATCAAAATGATCAACATCCTGAGATTTTTCATTTAAAGAGGATGTGAATGAATGGGGCCCTGGAGGTGTTGATCTAAAATCTGGAGACAATGAAAACAGTCTTTTCATTTCACAGCCGTCTTCTGGCATGTTTTGAATATTTTGAGAAGGTGTAATAACAACTTGGGAAGAATCTGTATTAATCAGAATAGTTATCAGAATTAAAATTGATCAAACTAAAGAGAAAAAGAATGATTAGACATAAAATGATAATGATCAGACTTAAACTGTTATTGATCACACTTAAAGATGGTAATGATCAGACTTAAATAAAATGGAAAATTATCAGATTTAAAATAAACAAATAATTAGACATAAAAACATATATGCATCATAAACACTAAGTAAAAAAAAAATAGTACCATTCTGTTCAACCAACTCATTAACTTCATCTAGGGGTCGACAATGGGCAGGGTAAGGGTCACCCTTACCCTAACGGGAAGGGTAAGGGCAGGGTAAGACCATATTTCATTGACCCCATGAAAAGTACAGGGCAGGGTAAGGGCAGGGTAGAGCAATTTTTCTAAGCCCGTAGGGTACCCATGGGCAGGGTAATATTAGGGTAGGGTCGGGTAGAATAGGGTCGGGTCGGGTCGGTTATAATAGGGTCAAGTAAGGCAAATTTAAGCATATTTTGAAAAAAAAATTATAATATGAATGAAAATAGTAGAGTAAGACAGGGTATGATAGGGTAGGAAGGCAGGGTATGCTATTAGGGTAGAAGGGCATGGTAGGAGGGCAGGGTAGGGTCTATTTTTTATGACCCTTACCCTGCCTTAGGGTAGAAGGGCAGGGTACGTTAGGGTACGAGGATAGGGCAGGGCAGGGTACGGATCGGGCAGGGTAAGGGTAGCCCTAAAGGCATTTTGACCTTAGGGTCAAATGCATGCCCCTAACTTCATCCATGTGTTGATTATCGACACCAGCTTGTTGATCCACATTATCAACTTCACCCAGATTTTGAACATGATCAACAATAACAGAATCTTGAAAAGTAACTGTATTGAAAAAGATTAAATTTATCAGACTAAACACGATGACTTTAGAAAATGCAAAACGTAATCAAACTTAATAGAAATTTCCAGACTTAAAATGACAATGATAAACAGTTAAAAGAACAATGATCAGACTTAAAGAATGAATGATCAAACTTAATAGAAATTTCAAGACTTAAAAGGACAAAGATAACAGTTAAATGAACAATGATCAGACTTAAAGAATAAATGATCAGACTTAAAAATGACAATGATCAGTCTAAAGAATGTCAATGATCAGACTTAGATACAACCACAGTTGAAACCATAAAAAAACATATAAGAGAAGAAGAAGAAATTGTACCATCTTTTGTTGACTCAATAAGAGAATCTTTGGGTTGATGAATGAAAATATCATCATTTGCAAATGGTTGTAAATTGGTAAACCAGGGAGAATAAATGGGGCCCTGGATGACAACGAATCCCCAGCTTGAATTATATTATCAAAATGAAGATCATCCTGAGATTTTTCATTTAGAGGCCCTGGAGGTGTGAATGAATGGGGCCCTGGAGGTGTTGATCTTGATTCAGGAGACATTGAAAACATACTTTTATCTTCAAAATCATCATCAGCTTGGGAAGAATCAGCTTGTTGATCATCAGCATCTTGAGAACCATCAGATTGTTGATCATGATCATTAACATCAGATTGTTGATCAGCTTGTTGATCAAAATCATCAAATGTCCTCTTTTTCTTTTATGCTGAATTACATTGCTTAGTTGCAGCCGCTATGAGAATACTTTTGTCAAGAAACTGAACCTCATTCTTATATTCAGGATTATTTTTCAAAATTCCGGACATTTCATGATATTCAGCCATATCTTCAATAATTTTTGAAGCAATGATCCGTAATCTTGCAATCATTTCCTATTAGAATTAATAATGTTTAGAAAGGACAATACAAACAGTGACGTGGAATTCACACTTAAAGCATAATGTTCAGACCTAATCAAGTAATATTTGTACTCAAAAACAGAATTAAAGCATAATGTTCAGACTAAAATAGACAATGATCTGACACAAATAGACAAATGATGAGACTAAAAAATTTATAATGATCAGACTTAAATAGACAATCATCAGACTTCAAAATTCGTAAAGATCAGACTTAAAAAATGGACAATGATCAGACAGAAAAACATAATGCTCAAACGTAACCTATAATTAATATTCAGACTTAAAACAGAATTAAAATCATAATGTTCATATTTAATATATAATATCCATGCCTAAATACACAATTAATGTGCAAATACTGAAATAATTTGTAATTTAAGTACCTCGGGTAATTCTGTGCGAGGTAATTCTGTGTGGCCTAATTCTGTGCGGGGTAATTGTATTTCATTGATTTTCTTCTTTCTTCTTGTATAACACCGCCGTACATCTCTGGGAGGCCTTTCTTGTTCGATCAACGTCCCTTTTCCAAATTGATTTAAATAGAAATCATATTTTTCCCGAGCATCAAAATAGTCATCAGTAATATATCTGATGACTGGACTTAGTCTTCTGATGGGGCAATTTTTATTATCGAATCTATCCACATAAAGCATCTGCAGAATATGCATAAAATAGGTACGGACTAAATCAGACTTAATAATAATTGATCAGACATCATTGAAAAATGAATAAAAGAATCATTACAAAATCAACTTACGGTAATGAAAGTAATCGGGCCCTTATAGAAACTTGTGACAGGACCAGATTTCCAATCTATCGTTGCTTGTTTAAGTTGTGAAATTATGAACTTGCACCAATTGAACTTTGGAATATGATCCTCTGAAACTATAAATTCAAGAATGTCTGCTCGGCAATTTTGATTATTGGGTAGATGTATCAGGACAGAATAGAAGAGGACTAGGAAATCCACCTTGAACCAATATTCAACCCCATTCATACTTCCCAATCGTGCTGCGATATCAGTATTTTTCGGATATTGCTTGTTATTATTAAACGCGTATGATGCTTTCCATCTCTTAAATAAGGACCCTTTCTTTATCCTTTTGCGTATAGAAATATCCTCGCCATTCAAATCAAATCCAAATACGCTGTGCACGTCCAATTCATTTATATGTAGAATTCCGGATTCAGTTGTTAAGGTTAGTGTATCCGGGTCGAAAGACTGCAGAACTAAAAGGGCTAGAAATGTAGGGATTTTTGTAAAGTTCATTTGCAAAATAGGAGCTAACCCCATCGAAGTCACATCAGTTATTTGCTCATCGCTTAAGCCATCAATAACATCCTTTAATAGAGATGGGTTTCCTCTTTGCCGAAGACCAGACTTTCTGTTCCTTTTTTTGTTTTTATCTTTCAGAGGAACACCCGCCAAACTAAGCATCAACTGAGCAGATTCAATGTCACTATTACAAGACGGCTCTGAATAAGAACTTGATGATTCATCATTACATTGTAATTGCTTTGCAGGATTAACACAATGCCTCTTTAACTCTGATAAAAATGAGCTGGATTAACACAATAAATTTAGAAAAATGACCACATAATCAAAATTAATAGATATATACAGACGTAATTTGGAAATGATTAGCTAACTATGTAATGATCAGAGCTAACTTTGTAATGATCAAAGCTAATTTTATAATGAACAGAGTTGATTTAACCAAGTACTGATCATTAACTAGTTAATAATTAGACTTAAAATGCTAACTAGGTAATGATCGGACTTAAAGAGATAATGAGCAGACATAAAATGTTAATGTCCAGACTTAACTTCGTAATTATCAGAAAATAAAATTGATAATGTGCAGTAGTAGCGTGCTAAAAAGAAACAAGATTATTGAAAACCCTAGAAAAACACACATCTAACATATACAGCACAAACTCTGGAGAAAAAAGAAAACATACTGCCACGTTCACTGGACATATTGAAAAACTGCCAAACTTCGTTTCGCCTGAGCTTGTTGGTTATTCGTTCGCCTGAACTTGTTGGTTGTTCGTTCGCCTGAGCGGTTGTTCGTTCTTTCTTCTTGACTGATGAAATCAAACTTACTCTATGATAGTAATAGGACATCTTTACCCCTGCTTTAAGTTGTGTACTGTCAAAATATACAATTGAATTTTGAAAAATTAAAAAAAGACCCCAAAATTTGATATTTTTGGTAATGATCAGAATTAAAAAAATGGTAATGATCAGAATTAAAAAACAATTATCAGACTTAAAGAGAGAATGATCAGACTTAAAGATTGTTAATAATCAGACTTAAAATTGGGATTGATCTCACTTAAAGAGAGAATGATCAGACTTTAGAATTGATCAAATTTTGTGTAATATTTTTCAGATGTTCCAATTTCTGCATATAAGTTTGATCATTACCATTTTAAGTCTGATCATTATCAAGTTAAGTCTGATCATTGTCATATTTAAGTCTGATCATTATCAATTCAGTCTCATCATTATCAATTTTATGTCTGATCATTGTCTATTTAAGTCTGATCATAACCTTCTTTAAGTTTGGTCATTACCATCTTTAAGTCTGATCATTATCAATTCTAAGTCTGATCATTATCAATTTTATGTCTGATCATTGTCTATTTAAGTCTGATCATAAACTTCTTTAAGTCTGGTCATTACCATCTTTAAGTCAGATCATTACCACCTTTTTCGAGTCTGAGCTTTTAAATTTTGTTAAGTATCAAAAAAAAATTGGGAATATTTTTTGACATAAACTAAAATGAATTATTCAGCAAGCAAATGCTCTTCTTGTATATATATAAAAGAACGGAGAAATTATGAAATTTTGATGGGACTCTCTTATTGAAAATTTGATTGGACTATCTCCTCTTCTTGACATGGCTCTTCTATGTTCTGTCCTTGACAAGCAGCAGATGCTCCTGCTTCTTGGTCACCAAGTTTCAATGGACAGGTTCGCTTATTATGAAAAGCTTTTGTACTACAATATGTGCATAACCTTTTCTTCTTTGATTCTTCTATGCATATTTCCCTTGCGGTTTTTAACCTTTTTCCGCGCCCTTTGTTCCTTGCAACGTTGGGTACTTGTATATTTACTTCTGTTGGTTGTGGAATTCCAAGAACAGAACTGAACAAATTTTATTTAGATTTTGACTTGTCTGCTATTTCATCTGACTGAAACATTCCATGCAGATTCTTCACACTTTCCAATAAAATCTTCATTTTTTCCTCGTCAGCTTTTACAAGCTGAACAATCGATCGGAATTCAGACCAAATCCTTGATACTAAGGATGATTGCATCACAATAGAAGAAGAATTCATAGATGTATCTTTTTCACTCAAATTTGATGCTTCCTTGCACCATCTTTTCATGATAAGACATTTGGGTATTTTGTCCACCGCATTTGAGTTCAAAACATGAAATATATGCCCGCATATAATACCGTATGACTGGAACTTGTTGCAACTGCAAACTGCATTACTCGTTGAGATTGCAAATGACACCTGATTATAAGAAAATGTCATCATAAAAAAGAAGAAGAGAAAGTAGTGTTTAAACATTTTTCAGATATATAACTGAACGAACATTTAAATTAAAATTTAACTCACTTGGCAGCTTGATCTTGTCTGATCTCTCTCTTTTATTGTATACAATCTTATGTCTCCGTCTTTCAATACCTCTTCAATGGAACATTTGTACACACCAGCCTCAATCTCAATCTCAGTTTCTTTAAAAAAAATTGTGTGTGAATATTTCAGCTGCGTGTCCAGCAATTTTAAGAGGACATTGAACAGGAGGAGAGGTAGTATCATTTTCATAATCCAACTGAATTCTAGTTTTCCTTTGTTCCTTCATATCAGTACGAAAGCCAAGGTAGAACTCAACAAATGTCATGTAATGATGAATATACCTTCCAAAGAATGAATTTTCACTTTCAGAACGGGAGGTTGTTCTTAATAGATTACCCATAATGACATGTTTTGAATAAACTGGAATCCAGGATGATCGTTTGTCAAACATATCAGCTAACCAATTGTTGTTCTCAAGCTTGTATTCTCGAATGACATTATCCCATCCATCTTCAAAATCAGATGGTTCATTGTGGTGTCCCCAAATTACAGAACCAATTTTTTTTTCAGAAAATCATTTACATTACATAAAGGACCTACCTGCACATCATAAAACAACTAGTTATAATTAAAGTCTGCTCATTCCCAATTTAAAGTCTGATCATTAACAAGTTAAGTCTCCATATGTACATATTTTTGTCATGCATAATTTAAAACTAATTACCTTTGCTTTCAATTTCTCTGCAATATGCCACATGCAAAATCTGTGATAGCTTCTATCAAATACTTGAGCAACTGCAGCTTTCATTGCAGGGTCTTGATCAGTAATAATAATATTTGGTTGTTCAGATAGTAGATTCTTAAAGCAAGTCAATAGCCATGTGTAAGAATCTATGTTTTCATTTGATATAAGCCATGCTGCCAAAGTGAATTGGAGCGTTGATGGAAGCACACTATTCAACAGCATCGATTTGCAGCTTGAGCGTTGATGGAAGCACACTATTAAACCGCCCTTCAAATGAGCGGCTTAGTCTTAACTGCTGTGGAGGACAGCGCCCAAAGCTTACATGCCAAGTAGTCAACAGCATCGATTTGCTTTAGTATGCCACTCGGTTCAAAACGACGTGGATAAGAAGAGCGTTTTAAGGTTTAGGCGTTGTGCTGAACAGCGGCTTAATATTAAAACGTCGTAAGCAACGACGCCTTAGAAAAGTAGTGTAAATTGGGAAACCAAATTTGGAGTATGAGTAGAAAAAGAACTCAAATTTTGATTTTGTGTAAATTGGGAAATTTTCCTCTTCTCGGAGTGCAAAGTTTCATTTTTATTCCAAACAATACTTACAAATCTCAGTTGCACCTTCTTTTCTTTTATAGTGGGCTTACATCAGACATATCAAGGAATATAACTCATACATATATATTTTTAGAGTATTTGAGGCACAACCACGCAAAGGGCACCATGTCACACATATTATTGAGGCTGGTTAGATAATCATGGCGCCATCAAGCTCAAGTTTTGTTAATTACAAAATGCACCCTAGATTATACAAATGTACAAAAATGAAAATTATAAGGACCTCTGAACTAATAAACTTGCTAAATGGATCACCTGACTGCTGATATACCTCACAAACATCAGGTATGATCTTGCTTATTCAGTCCATATTCTTAGTCAGTTCATGAACCAACCTACTGAAGATCACCTGACTGCTGCTACAAGGTCCTAAGATATCTGAAAACGGCACCCGATTAAGGCTTATTTTATCCAAGTCATCAACCTCTTCAGCTAGCAGCCTACTATGATGCAGACTGGGGAGCATGCCCATTGACCAGGAAGTCCATCACTGGCTATGCTGTCACTCTTGGAGATGCCCTCATATCCTGGAAGACAAAGAAACATGCCATAGTCTCCAGGTCCTCAGCAGAGGCTGAGTATAGGGCCATCGAGCATGGCTCATGCATGTTGTGAGGTAGCTTGGCTGGTTAGATTGCTAGCAAATCTCCATGTCCATATTCCTACTCTAGTTCCCCTACATTGTGACAATCATGCTACAATGTATATAGCCAGAAATTCAGTGTTTCTTGAGCGCACAAAGCATGTGAAATTGGACTGTCATGTGGTGGGACTGCACCTGACTTCATGCCTTATTAGTCCTCACTTTGTGCCTACTTCTGATTAGCCAGCAGACCTTCTCATTAAAGCCATTTCAGCGATCGTCTTCTGCACCTATCCGGCTGGCTCAACGTACTCAACAAGCTACATATGTTGAGCTTGAGGGGGTGTTGAGGTTGGTTACATGATCACGGCGCCATCAAGTTCAAGTTTGGTTCTGGGATCCATTTGGCAAGTTTATTAGTTCAGGGGTACTTATGTAATTTTCATTTCAGGGGTCCTTAAATACTCAAATTGAAATGATTTCCATTTACCAAGAGGTCAAGGGTTCGACTCCCCCGATTAGCATATTTCTCCTAACTTTTGTGTAGGAGTGTTTTCCTCTCTCGCAGAGGTGTTATTCTCCTACTTTTGTGTAGGAGTGTTTTCATCCCTCATGGACGTGTTGCCATACTGCAGGTGGATGCTGCTAACTTGCCGAGGGTGCTGAGTTTCGTGGGTTTTCAAGTTAGAGATTTGCTTCAATGGACAAATTCAAGTACCTAATCCGGATTGGTGCCATGTGTGGCCCGTGCTCCAAGAGTCAAGTATCACAAGTACCCGATGAAGTTTTCATGTAATGAGATTGAGATGTATTTGAATGATGATTGTATGTATGAGTTGTAAAATCCCACAATAAAAAAATGATTTCCATTTGCAGGTTTTTGAAATTTAAGAGAAACTTTTACTCCTATCATCTACTATTACATTACATTTATCTTTTGTGACTTCATATCCAACTTTATCGATTACATATTTAAAACTCAAAATAAATTAAAATAAAAAATATATCCCTAAAACATATTTGTGTACCAAAGGTTCCGTTAAGGCAAAAATCTCTTTTTATATGCGAACTTAGAACCAATATGGTTCACTGATTTAAAAATTGAACGGATATAATCAATTACAAATATTAATGATAAAAATCATTTTATCTGATTTTATTAATTAAAAATATTCAATTAGAAGAAAATCATAGAAATTTAAATTAATGTAATTAATCAAATCCCGTAGTTTTAGCAATTATAATTGATAACTTTTAATTCAACTAACATAGTAACATAAGGGAGAGGATTATATGAGAAGTGACAGTTTTTATAAGAAATGAGAATTAATAACAATCACTCGATATTTGATCAGACAGGCCTTATTTTTCAGTTTTCTTTTTTAATTTTAACAACTATAGTATAGTTTGGGGTGTATTTTGTAATTATCAAAACTTGCAAAAGTCTGTTATAATAGACTTTGCGCATCTTTCATTCTTCAATAATACGAAATTAGGGTTAGTAGTGACATTCTGACTTCGTTCGTCAAATTCCGAGCTCCGATCACCTCCGATCAGCTATTCGTTAGCTTCTCTCCGTCAATCGTAGCTCAATTCTACACATGTTAACGCCACAAGGGGCGAGTAAGAGAACGAGGAAAGGGAAGAGGAAAACATTCGCGAAGGATGAAGGAAATGTCCACACCATAAGTGGGACTAGGACAAGACAATTGTTCTACCAACCCTACCACCACCTTGTTGAGGATAGCCATATTTGGTGTTTAATTTTCATATACTGCTCAGATTTGGAATTCATAGACAATAAACGATTGGGGTTATTGTAGCTTTGATAGACTTATTGTATTTTAAGGAAAGCTATGCTTTTTTATTGGGGGTTGCATCATCTCATACAAACCAAGTACTACACAAATACATTTTGTATATATTTCATGAGCACTTTTTCACTCGGGTACAATCACTATTTGGAGCACGGCCACAAAAGGCACCACCCCGGATTGATACTTGAATCGTCCAAACTGAGCACAGGCCATAAGACACCTCTATCTTGAAACCTCGTGATTGAATACGCACCTGCACGCATCAAGCAAGCAACATTTGCGAATTTGAAGGGCACAACACGTCCACAAGGGACGGGCAACACCTCCTTGAAGGAGGAACAACACGTCCATGCCGAGGCGAGACAAAGAACACCTCCACGAGGGAGGAACAACGCGTCCACGCGTAGGCGGCACGAAAAGCACCCCTCCACAAAATTGTGGAAAGGAAAATGACACGGTGTTATTCGAACCATTGACCTTGCTATTGCAATGCAAGTGCTCTACCAATTCAACCACCACCTTGTTGGCTGAAAGCTATGTTTTTGAGACTATTACAATGTTGATGAATGCACTTGCCAAGTGTTTAATGTTATGTTTCGCATATTCTAGCATTCATGCTTTTGTAAGAGCAAGACCACAAATGATTTTTGGGGTCAAAAGAAAAGGTCATGAGGCTTAACTCAGTATGCACTCCGCAAATAACTTTTTAAATCATAAGAAAGGTCATTTCAAGATCAAACAAAAATTTGGTGATTGGGTAATCATTTTTTTCACATGAGGTATAAACGAATTCGAGTGTGTCAACTGTCGCACGTCAGAATTTTTACAAATTAAATGGGAATCTTGCAACGATAATATCTAAAAGTATACATTTTTAAAAAAATTTAATTATTTACCAATAATTATAATTTTTAAAATCTATAAATAAACATCTACTTTAATATAATTTTATTCATTTTAAATAGATTTATAATTTCATGTAACTTAAAAAACTACGAATAATGAGCTTTTTTGTTCGATCATTAGTGGGCACGGGAAACGGGTCAAATACAAACCACCGTTAAAATAAAAACTAAAAATCCAATAAAATATTGTCACGTGTATAGTTCGACCAATCGGAATTCGGGGTGCCTTTTGTAAATAAAAAAAATTAAAACGAACTTATTTAAAAAAACATAACAGATGCGAAGGTACAATCGTCCTAAAAATTCACATAGTAATATCCAGACTTGAGTCTGGATATTTGATGTTTTAAGTCTGGATATTGATGTTTAAGTCTGGATATTGCTGTTTAAGTCTGTATATTGCTGTTTAAGTATGGATATTACTGTTTAAGTCTGGATATTAATGTTTAAGTCTGGATGTTGCTGTTTTAAGTCTGGATATTGTTGTTTTAAGTCGGATTATTAAGTCTGATCATTCCAATTAAGTCTGATTATTATGTTTGATCATTCCAAGTTAAGTCTGATCATTGCAAGTTAAGTCTGATCATTGCTGTTTAAGTCTGGATATTGTTGGTTTAAGTCTGATTATAATTAAGTCTGATCATTCCAAGTTAAGTCTGATCATTCCAATTAAGTCTGATTATTATATCTGATCATTCCAAGTTAAGTCTGATCTTTGCAAGTTAAGTCTGATCATTGCAAGTTAATTCTGATCATTGCAAGTTAAGTCTGGATATTGCTGTTTTAAGTCTGATTATTAAGTCCGATCATTCCAAGTTAAGTCTGATCATTCCAATCAAGTCTCATTATTATGTCGGATCATTCCAAGTTATCATTGCAAGTTAAGTCTGATCATTGCTGTTTAAGTCTGGATATTTGATGTTTTAAGTCTGATTATTCCAAGTTAAGTCTTAACATTCCAATTAAGTCTGATTATTATGTCTGATCATTCCAAGTTAAGTCTGATCATTTAAGTCTGGATATTGCTATTTTAAGTCTGATTATTAAGTCTGATCATTCCAAGTTAAGTCTGATATATCATTGCAAGTTAAGTCTGGATATTGCTGTTTAAGTCTGGATATTACTGTTTTAAGTCTAATCATTCCAAGTTAAGTCTGATTTAAAATTCGGGATATGTGAAATGACTAATCCCCCTCCGTGTTATATCCGAGATTTCGACAAAATTGGACACGTGTCAGCTTGAAATCCGATTTTTAGTTTTCATATATAGTAGTGGTTTTTACCTAAACCACACTCTAGTCATGTACTTATCAATTTGGTCATGAGACAAGGAAATTTTTTTTGATGATGAGAGATAATGCGATATATAGAGGGATACCCTTTTTTTTTTTGCCATCGGTTGTCATGTTCTAACATGCGCCCTTACGCTGCATGATAATGAGAAAAGAGATTCGCCAGTTAATTAACAGAATCAGAAATGAGCTGGTTATTTATTTAGCTAACTTGATTTTAACACTAGTTGGAGCTTTTATTTTGAAGTCACCTTGCCAAGCCAGGTCAGGAGGGGACTGCTAGATAGAGCAACCGCATTGGCTTCATGAATTATCGAAGCTCAGTTTTTAAGGTATGTTGATGCTGGGTAAGTGTCGGACCTCACGTGGCAAGACACTACGCCATTTTGCATCTTACGCCACATTCAAAAAATCGTCGCTTAAAGTCCCAAAATGTCGCTTAGGACTAATGTGACAGTATAGATATCGCTTAAGATACGTTGCTTAATCTTTGTGACATGAGGGTTTACGCGACGCGTAAATTTACGTATGTCGCTTTAGTGTACGTACATAATCACTACAAATTTTGCAAAAAATTTCGGCCATAATTTCCGACAGTATTCCGTCGACGTTAGTATTGCCGGATTTTTTTCCGAAGAAATTCCGACAACGGTCCGGAAATAAATTTGTTCAAAACAAAATTCTGTGTAATTCCGGCAGTATTCTGGCCACTAAAATTCCGGCGACAAAGTATCACCGCAATGTCGCCGGAATAATTCATGCGCAATTCCGGCGTTATTCTGGCGCCAATATCCATGTCGCCGGATTTCTTTCGGAAAGTCCCTGAAATAATTTCTACGCAATTCCGGTGACATTCCGGCGTCCGAATCCATGTCGCCGGATTTCTCCCGGAAAGTCCCTGAAATAATTCCTGCACAATTCGGGGACATTCCGGCGCCCGAATCCATCTTGTCGGATTTCCCCGGAGTTATGCCGAAAACAATTAATAAAACTTTCCATTTAAATATATTCCGCTGACACAAATTCCGACTCCGACGCAATTCTGGGAAATGGGCTGCCAAACTTGTCCCGGAATTTTCAAAATTAAGCATTTCATATTATGTATTATAACTAATTAAATGAATCAGGTGAACATATATGATAAGGCGGGAAAGATTTGGATTGGTATTGTAATAGAGTAAAAGCTCTGTTGGTGCAATTTTAAAATAAGTCATTGCTTGGGCCTCCAGTCGCGGTAGGAGCCGGTGTGGGAGCAGGAGAAGGTATTAGGGTGTTTTGTGATGGCTCTTTGTCTTCATCATCTTCCATCGGAGGCATGGCAGCAGTTGCTTTTGGGGAGAGTGGCGTCCTGGGTTGCTGTGCAAAATGGTTTCCAAACTGCACATCACCTTAGGAAGTGGAGTGTCTTGCTTTGACTAACGGGATGCTTATGGCTGAAGTGATGGGATGGGAGCATGTCATTTTCTTCTCAGACAGTTCGAAGGCGATCTGGGCGATTCAGCGGGTGACTGGGAGATAGTGCAGATTGCTGGAGCGGCGGAAAGAAGCCTTGCGCTGTTAAAGTTGCATCAAAAGTGGCAGATAGATTATACAATGCGGTAGTGCAATGAGGCTGCGGATATGCTGGCTAAGAGGGCTAGAAGAGACAGATGGTGTTGGGAGAACCTGAAGGCAGATCCAAGGTGCTTGCAGCTATTCAATTCAGCGTAGTCTACAGGATATTTTTGAGCAACATTATTGACTACAATGGGTTCCTGAATAACTCTTCTTATAGTCCTGTTGCACTTGTTCCTCTGTTATGGGTTCGTGTCTGCTGCGTTTTATGCCCGGTTTGTGTCTTGTTTGCTTTGTTTCTGTGGCTGTTAGTGAACCTCTTGGTTCAAATCGGAAAAAAAATGAATCAGGTGAACATATATGGCCGTGGAAAGATAAAGCTCTGATTTTCAAATTGAGGAAATTTAGTTGGAGATTAGGGTTAGGACATTGAAAATTGATGCTGCGATTTTGGAGAGCAGGGTTAGGACGGACAAATCATTAATTTAATTTGTTAAATATTAAATTAATGATTTGTCAAAAATCATTAATTTAAATATAATATTATCCGCATATATGTTCCCGGATTTTGGCCGGATTTTCACCACATATTTGTCCCCGGATTTTCGCAGAATTTTCCCGACATATTTTATCTCCGGCTTTCCGCAGAACTTTCCCCTCACATTTTGTCCCCCGATTTTCGCAGGATTTTCACTACATATTTGTCCCCGGATTTCCGCAGGATTTTCCCCACATATTTTGTCTCCGGATTTCCGCAGGACTTTCCCCTCATATTTTGTCCCCGGATATTCGTAAGACTTTCCCCGCCTTCTGCTCCCCAGATGTTCCCCGGAATATATTGTGGTCGAAATGCGCCGGATTTTAGCAAGAGTGTCGCCGGAATTTGTCCCCGGAATTTGTCCGAAACAATAATTCGGGGGACGTTTTGGCGGCGACAAAATTTTGGCCGGAATTTTGCCGACTTTTGTCCTTATTCCGGCAGAAATCCGGCACATATCGGGCCAAATTTTGTTGCCGGATTTTTTTGCAAAATTTGTAGTGAATGCAACATCATATTTGTTTGTCGCATGTATCATTATGCTACATTCGTCAGCTAAACCATTGTTAGTCGCTTAAAATGTTTTAAGCTTGACATAATATTGTAACATATGATCATATATTGTTGCATAAAATGACACAAGACTGCATTTATAACTAATAAGACTTGGATCTTTGTCACATTAAAGAATATAATTCAACTATAGAATAAGAAATGTCATTCAAAACCTGCAATTCATTAAATATCTACATGTTTACATAGAAACATCCATATTCTATATTACAATTTTGTACGGTTTCATAAATGTACATGCCTGCAAAACTGGATCTTTAGATCCACTAGCCTCGTTATCATTGTCCTCATCACTATCATTATCATCACTGCCCATATCAGACCCATCAGCTGAAGGTTTGGGATAACTCACGTCTTTTCCCGCCGACACACACTTGACATCTTAAATACTTCGACAGAGTTCCAACAAATGATTTCTCTACCTGCAATACATTTTAACCACTAAAAGAACAAATGAAATGCCTAAGCAGAACAACAAACAGAAAATATAAATTACGGCAGTGCTACACGTGGAACAACCAACATACAACATTTGAATGTTCAGTACTGCAGGTGCTCTTCTTACAAGGCATTGGAGAAACCATCATACGTGCAACAATTACTCAACCGAACCTAAGCAATGTGACATTATTTAGAAATACTTCAAAGGCTGAAAATTGGAGTAGGAAGAACAATAACCCAATGATAGGGAGAAGATAACAGAGAAAGCAACAAATCCTACCTGTATCCCAGCTACAAAGAACATATTATGTGGAAATTCCGGGAGAACCATCCCGAGTGCGTACAGGGCAATGTCGAAGCTGCAAAAATAAGACAGCAAAAGTATAAAAATACAGGACAATGTTCAACCATAGTTAACAAATACTAACCTATATAGGCTGGTGAATGAGTAAATGGTGATGATAATGACCGCACCCAAGACAAGCTCTGCTCTTTTGCTACTCAAGCTACACCTAGAGGACATCAGATGAACATCATCTACAATTTTGGCCAAGAAAGCTTGAAACATTGCACTATTACAAGACTACTGATCCCAAAAATACAGGAACAAGAGCTTGAGTTTGCTTAGTCTTGCCAACTCAGATTTGGGTTTGAATTTGAAATTGCAAAAGCTTGAAACTTTGAACAATAGATACACATTCAAGATCAAGACTATAAACAAGACATCTACTGCATCTATTGACGATGGTGAAACTAGTATCCAATTTTACATTCCAAAAGGAGGACAGACAGTAGAAACTAGAAAGAAACAATATACATAGATCCATAAGCAGCACAGATCAGACTTGTACAACTTTTAGAACCACCCAAAAAAATGAGAAGAGGAAAAACTATATGCCCACCTGCAAATATCTCTTCCCTCATTTTCTTTGCCACCCAAAACACCCCAAATCCTGCCACCAGAAAAACTGCTTCATTCACAATAAAAAATAAGCAAAAAAAGAGAGAGCACCACACCAAATCAGAACTTGAGAACTGAATTTATAGTAGAAATTTTGACTCACCTTCGTCTCAAGGTAAGGAATCGGGCAATTCAGAGCTCGCTTTTGAATCTTAGAACTGGACGAGTCTCGTATACCATTATGACGACGACCTCGACCTCGACCACGACCACGACCATGACCCTGTCCTCTTGCAGTGCCTGCGACGGCAGAAAATCTAGAGTTTTTGTTGCTTCAGACGATACAGTCCAGCGAGTACAACGCCATCGACGCCTTCCAGTCTCGATTTCGAATTCAGTGGAAACATTATAATTGAGAGCGAATGGTGTCGGCTCCATCCTTTGGATAATTTAGGGTTTCAGACAGTGATACACAATACACGTCATGCAACGATTTATTGATGAACGCCAGCAATTGGGCCCCGACTTAACAATAAGTCCATGCCTTGCAATCGTTTGTATCAAGTTGTTTTTTTCTTTTTGATAAAAGAGAAATAGCTCATAGTGTGTAGCTTGAAAAGGAATGGGGGAGATGCCCCCATTGTATAAGTATATTTGTGTTGCTTGTTTTAGTTTTGCCCCAATTAGGAAATATAATGCACCACAAATTATTGAAATTAAGATTATGTTCAAATATTTAAAGATTAATATAAATAATCCCTTAACAAAAAATATATGGAAATCATTCCTTATTTAGATTTCATCGTAATTGATACTTAATTAATCATTCATTAGTAATATTTTAAATATATATGCTTGAAATTTAAACAATGTTTTTATTGTCATAGGATAAGTATAAGTGTTTAAATTTTCAAATATTGTGACTAATTAATTGAAATGTGGCCGCCAGCTTTAAACAATAATGCGACAGACTTTAAAACGTCGCATTGTTTATGTCTCCTATGCACCTATACGCGACGTGTATTACATGTCGCTTAAACTGTATGTCGCCCATTATACATAACGCGATGTACCTTGCACGTCGTATAAACATGTGTCGCGTAAGATACATAAAGCGACGCATTTAGGTTCGTCGCTTAAACATTTGTCGCGTAATACAACTGACGCGACGCATTTCGGTTCGTTGCTTAAACATTTGTCGCTTAAGACAACTAACGCGGCGTGTTTTGATTGTCGCGTTAACCTTTGTGGCGTAAAATACTTTAAGCGTCATACTATTCTATATTTGTCGGGTTAAATAATTTAAGCGACATGAACTAAAGCGATGTCAGTCAAATTTTGTCGCGTAAGTTACAGAATGGCGTAGTGAGAATATTTCTTATCCTTAACAATTTGTTATATTCGTCTCTCTAAATAATTTCCTATATTTGTGAATAATTTGGAATCTGCTAAATAGAGTGCGGTTCAGGTACAAACTACTCTTATTTATAAAAACTACAAACCGAATTTCAAGCTGACACGTGTCCAAGTTCGTCGAAATCTCAGATATAACACGGAGGGGCATTATGGTCATTTCACATATATAGGAATGATCAGACTTATACATAAATGATCAGACTTAAACTGGAATGATCAGACATAAAATCATACTTAAAACAGCAATGATCAAACTTAACATGGAATTATCAGACTTGAACAGCAATGATCAGACTTAAACAGCAATGATCAGACTTAAACTGAAATGATCAGACTTAAAAATCAGACTTAAAACAGCAATGATCAGACTTAAACACCAATGATCAGACTTAAACAGCAATGATCAGACTTAAACTGGAATGATCAGACTTAAAAATCAGACTTAAAACAGCAATGATCAGACTTAAACATCAATGATCACACTTAAAACAGCAATGATCAGACTTAGACTGGAATGATCAGACATAAAAATTAGACTTAAAACAGCAATGATCAGACTTAAACTGGAATGATCAGACATAAAAATCAGACTTAAAACAGCAATGATCAGACTGAAACACCAATGATCACACTTAAACAACAATGATCAGACTTAAATTGGAATGATCAGACTCAGACTTAAAACAGCAATGATCACACTTAAATAGCAATGATCAGACTTAAAACAGCAATGATCAGACTTAAATTGGAATGATCATACATAAAAATCAGACTTAAAATAGCAATAATCAGACTTAAAACTAATATTGTAGCAATAATCAAACTTAAAACTACAATGATCAGACTTAAAAACAGCAATGATCAGACTTAAAACTACAATGATCAAACTTAAAACTACAATGATCAGCTTAAAACTATTATTGTAGCAATGATCAGACTTAAAACTACAATGATCAGACTTAAAATAGCAATAATCAGACTAAAAACTACAATGATCAGAGTTAAAACTATTATTGTAGCAATGATCAGACTTAAAACTACAATGATCAGACTTAAAACTACAACGATCAGACTTAAAACTATTATTGTAGCAATGATCAGACTTAAAACTAAAATGATCAGACTTAAAACAGCAATGATCAGACTTAAAACTATTATTGTAGCAATGATCAGACTTAAAACTACAATGATCAGACTTAAAACTATTATTGTAGCAATGATCAGACTTAAAACCTCAATGATCATACTTAAAACTATTACTGTAGCAATGATCAGGCTTAAAGCAGCACTGATCAGACTTAAAACTATTACTGTAGTAAATGATCAGACTTAAACTATTACTGTAGCAAATGATCAGATGTAAAACTGTTACAGTAGCAAATTTTAGGACGATTATACCCTCGCATCTATTATGTATTTTTAAATAAGTCTGTTTTAATTTTTTTATTTACAAAAAGCGCCCCGAATTCCGATTGGTCGAAATATACACGTGGCAATATTTTATTGGGTTTGGTGTTTTTATTTATAACTATGGTTTGTATTTCATCCGAACTAAATAACATGTTATATATTTTCGTGGACACTTTGTTATATTTTTTAATACTTTGACATTTCCTGAAAAAATTGATGTATTTGAAATTAGGAATAAGTACTGTTTGGAGACCTGAACTATCACCATGTTCCAATTTGTGGGCTGAACTATAAACTCTTCTAAACAAAGGGCGAACTATCAAATAATTTTCCAAACAAGGGGTATCGTTTAAAGTCGTTGAACGGCGTTAACTCCGTTAGTTAATAAATTAATATAATATTTTTAAAAATTCACAAAATTTAAAAAAATTTAAAATTTCCAAGCTTTTTTTTAAAATGTTAAAAAGTTGTAAACATTAAACGAATTCTTCAAAATTATAAAAAAAAATTAATTTTAATTTTTAATAAAAAAGAATATAAAATTTTTGAAAAATAAAAATTACAAACTTTAGAAAAAATAAACACAAAATGAAAAATATTTTAAAATTTTTCTATAAAGTTCCCCTACAAACAATTCAAGGAAATATTAATTATTGTTCCTATCTAGTTTGAACTATATAAGAGGTATTAGGGATAAAAAAAAGTTATATTCCTTTTTATTAAAAATTAAAGTTTTCATATTTTTTTTATAATTATTTATAAATTGGTTTAAATTTTTACAATTTTTTAAAATATTTAAAAAAAAGTTTGGCAATTTTGAATTTTTTAAAATTTTGAATTTATTTATTAACTAATGGAGTTAACGACATCCAACGGCATTAGGCGGTGCCCCTTGTTTGGAAAATTATTCGATAGTTCGCCCCTTGTTTGGAAGTTTTTATAGTTCAGCCCACAAGTTAGAAAATGGTGATAGTTCTGGTACCCAAAGTGTATTTTTCCCTTGAAATTATTTATAGTTTATCTTTCTAAGCAATTCGACACACAACTGAACAATTGGAAAATGAATGGAATATTCATGCCCCTACATATTTTGCTTGTTTGACATGATTTGTAGTCATATTCATGTTTCATTAATTCATATCAAGTGTAACAAAAATCAAATACATCTATTTCAAAACAGATGCAGTAGTGTCCGAAGAGTTGTGGAAATGCACTTGATAGACTATATAGTCATGATCATATTTATGTGTTTTTCTTTTGAGCTAAATTTAACTAAATTTAACTGATCTAAACTGAACTGAATTTAGTTGAACTAAACTAAAAACTAATGGCTGAAAGTTTAATGGTTGAACTATTACGGCATCCATCATTACTCGCCTTAACAAATTTGAAGTCAATTACCATCACTTACCATAACTCATATCAATCCAAGTTTATGAGATGATTAAAGCATTAAATACTGAGATCGAAAATAATCTGAATATGAAATGTTCTTATTTGTTGTTTGTTCAACATAGTTACGGATCACTTGAATTCATCTACCGACGTTTATCTTTACAAACCACTATGGCAAGAGCATTTGATATCTTCAAGAACTATACTGAACTAAACTTAATTTAACAATGTTGAACTCAATTCAATAGAGCAATCCCTAACTTTCAAAAATGAGTATTTCTATGCATGTTATGCATCGAAATTCATCCAAGTATGAGTAGATCTGTCCAAATCCGGGTTAGCCCGCCCGGTTTTTAAAGCGGGCTTGGACAAGCATATTAGCCAAACGGACCAGCCCGACCTAGTTCGTATTTTTATTAGGGCCGTGCTTGAACACATATTTTAGCCCGGCCGAACTGGTAGGCCCGCATGTTAGCCCGCTACAAATTTAAACCCTAATTTTTATTATTAACTTTATTCATTTATTAATAAGAGGAAAAATAAATGTGTTAACCTGCGACTTGCGTACTGAGTACTTACTTGCGGACCTGTGACCTCCCCACTATTGACATGCGATCTTCCGTTTCTCTTGCCGCTATATTACTGCTATACATTACTGTTTTAATTCTATTTTTGTTTAAAAGGGTACATCTTCTTGAGAATTCAATATGCTTTTGCTTCCACGTCAGTGCAAATTTTTGGGGTTAATTTAACTTTAGCTTATTTTTGTATGACATTAGGTACTCCTATGATGCAAAGAGTCAGAGACAAGTGCATACGATGAAGATCAAAGTCATGCTACACTGGAACACAAAATATATGAGACTTAATTATTTTCTTACATTTCTATTTTCTGTGGACTTGTTAATTCGAAGGGTATACATGTTTTGAAATTATAATATTTTTATTTAAGATATGCATTAGGTAGAAAAATTAAAATGTATTAATACATAATTGTATCGGGTTGGCCCGATGGGTGACCCGGCCCGATAAATAGGGCGGGCTTGAACAAGATTTTGAGCCCGAATTGATTGACGGATTTAGCCCAGCCCGACTGTATGGATCATAAAATATAAAATAGCCCGCCCGAACTCTGATTTGTACATGTCTAAGTGTGAGGTATGCTCGACTCATAATTGTGTTCCGTTAAGGTGAAAAGATTTAGGAGATAATATATTTGGTGCACAAAAATATTGACAGCCGTAAATTTGTATATAAAGGCATACGAAATGAAAATGCCATTCTATAAAATGTGAATTTACATGTCATTTATAGCACATGAGTATTTATGAGTACATATGAATAGCTAAATTTTGAAGTATTAACCATACAAACACGTTCATGGGGTAAGAAGAACATCACCGAGCCGGGACGTAACACGCTCATGTTGATACGGGATAAAAAACACTTCTACACAAATATAAAGAAAAGTATGTCTGATTTCCAACATGTGTAAAGCGAGTCGAACCTTTCACCGACAGTTCAACCCAGTGGCGGATCTAGAGTTTAAAAACTAGGTGAGCGGAATTTATTATTATTAATAATAGGTAAAATTCTTGATAAGTCAAAACACAATTCTTACATAGTATTCATCAAAAATTTGATCAAAAGAGATATAAGAATTGTAAATCAAAATACCTAAGACATACAATGGGATCCAGATCCAAGGGTTCACTGTACCAACCAGAACCCAGTACAAATGCAATGCACTCACCTATCAAATATAATGATATGCATTTGTTGATATCTTGTGTTTCATCTAATTCACAACGAGACGTCGCGTCAGCAAGATTGCAACATCTAAGTACATTTAAGAAGCAAGAAAACTCATCTATTAAGAACCAAATACCAATTCAAGAATTCTAACAAACAATATCACATACGTCTAAGCTGCAACTGTTGCCCCTTAATCAACAACGCCCAACAAATCCACCAAAAGATAATTAAAATATAAGCTGAAAAAAGAGAGAAGAAACACTCACACAATTAGTCATCTCCCGCCATCTCCTGATCCTTGAAATGCTATCGAATCCAAATCCAAAGCTTCCATCTTCGATCATATTCCATCCAATTTTCTCAGAGAGATGAGGCGCTTCTACAATTTTGGTTATGTTTGGGCCATGAAGTGTTTGGCCCAAAAGCAAACAGAACCTTACAGGATGCGATCAAAAAAATTAATATTTTATTAATAAAGAAAACAAACACTGTTTATCATCTCTTTTATGTCCAGCACGAACCCAAGACCTCCCCACCTCCGTCGTCTGCGTTTTCTTCTTCTCAGTGTCGTTCATGGCTGTCAATCTCCAAGCAACCTCGCTACTTCGGTCCGCTGTTGCAATCCCTAAGGATGTAATTTTTCGGTCTCTAAATTTTGACCGGGCAATTTTCTTTTTCCCAACGTGGTATTTCAAATCTTGCCGGGCTGTAGCTGGGTTAGCTACAAGGTAAGTCCGCCCCTGGTTCAACCATGTTTTCACATACTTTCATTGGCTTTGGACACATGTAAACTGAAATAGATCACGTTAGATCGAACCATATTGATGTGGATGTGGATCATCACTTGAACCGAATCGATATTTGCAATTTAATTTCTTGGGTCAAGATCTGGTACAAAGTTAATTTTTGGTACAAAATACAAAATTCGTCAAAATCATTTTATAGTTCGTCAAAATTATTTTTTAGTTCGGCACTTTTCGAGCCGAAAAATGAAAAAGACGACATAGTTCGTCAGTTTCATTTTATAGTTCGTCACCAAGAAAAACACCAAAAAATTAAGATTTAATCTCATCCATTCAAATCATAAGATCACGGGTTATGATTAGTTTATATTTTGTACCAAAAAATCAACTTTGTACCTGATCATTTTCCTTAATTTCTTAGATAAAGTTTTTGTTATGATGGGTTTTATCATCTCATACAACTCATACATCTCAATGGATTCAGATCGGGTGCTGCGCAGCCAGTGGCGGACCCAGGAAAATTTTTGACCGAGGCCGATATGAAAAAAATTATGACTCTTCCATTTTAAACTTTATATACACCTTGTAATTAATCACCCAAAAACTTATCAAAGAAACACATTATACAATAACATTATTAAACCGTATTAAATAACATCTCAAAACAATAGGAACATATTCATGAAATTTATCTTTTAAGTGGGTCTAGGCGGGCTAAGCAGATAATTTTTAGACCACTGGTTTTAGCACACGTAAAATAAAATTACTCAATTTCAGAATGACAGAAGCAATTTTAAACCACCTGTAAAATTATCTTGTCGCTGTTGTTTCCCGTCTTTCTATCTTTCTCCGCGAAGCCAGAGAATTAAAAGTTGCACAGCCGTTATGAGTTTGACATAATTCTAATTTTAATTGGATAGTATTTGTTTGGTTACAAGATTTATTCGAATTTAAGTTAAATTTATTTTGATTGGTTATAAGGTCAAACATAAATTGAGTACGGATATAATTTAAACCTCTCTCTAAATTAATGAAATCTTAATACTAATAACAATTGGGGGCAAATCCCAGCAAAAAAAAATTGGGGGCAAATGATAAAAATCAATGGGACATTAGTTATATTAATCATGTATTAATGATGATTTTATGAAATTGATTGGGGGCAGCTGCCCCCATTAAGCTTCAAGTGTGTCCGCTCCTGTGCGCAGTCAAATGCTGCCAGCTTCCAAAACGATGTCGTTTTGATTTCGTTTTTAATTTAGGGTTAAGATAGGTAAAATGATAGCGTTCTAATGCATATCAAGATGCAGCAATGATGAAGGCAATACGAAGTGTAATGCAAGATACGTATCATGGGCTATGTACCTTTCACATAATGAAAAATGGTATCAGGCACTTGGGAAATTTAATGAAAGATGGATCTTCATTTTTATCTCATTATCAGGATTGCATGTATCGCTACACTAGAGAAGAAGAATTTGAACGTGCCTGGCATATAATGCTCACTAAATATTCTGTCCAAGGTAACAAATGGTTACTGTCCATTTATAAAATGAACGAAAAGTGAGCAAGTTGCTATATGAAAAATGTGTTTTCACTTGTTATGCGAAGCACTCAACTTAGCGAAAGCTTTAACGCAGAGCTGAAAAGACATTTGAAAAGCAGCTTCTCCATGGTTCGATTTTTTAGAACATTTGAGGATATTGTTCATTCGAAGAATCATACAAATTTGAAGCTCGAATATGACTCAAGAGAAAAACTCCCAATGGTGACCAACAAGTTTTCTCCATTTTCTGTACAGCTGTGCAACATCTACACTCCAACAATTTTTAAGTTGTTTCAGAATGAAATTAGTAGTGTTTCTGCTTATACAGTTACGAGCCGTGATGAGACGGTTGGTCAGTATCTTCTTAAAAGTGCTATTGATGGGGATGAAGCGGTTGTGACATTTAGTCTCGATACTAGAGATATTTTATGCAGTTGTATGAAATTTGAGAGTTGGGGATACCTATGCCGGCATGCTATTCGAATTCTGGATTTACATTTCATATTCAACATTTCAAGCAAATATATACTTTCAAGATGAAAAAGGGATGCAGTTACTCGTCAAATAGAAGACATCAGTGGGCATGACATTCAAGAAAATGTTCACTTGGAAGTTAGTGAAAGATATAGACATCTTTGTCCAAAATTGGTTAGATTAGCCGATTATGCTGCTCAAAGTACAAAGGGGTATGGATTTTTACTGAATCAGATTGACAACCTGATGAAAGCTGTAAAAATAAAAGGTGAAGAGCATGTTCCGATAATTTCTCCATGTGATTCGTCGCCTCCCATTAGCTATCAAGGGCAAGATGTGAAAGGACTTGCTAAAAAAGCACGAAATCAAAAAGGTGATAAAGGATTTAACTGTGGTTTGAGAAGCAAACTAAGAAGAAGAAGAACGAAGGAAAGGACAAACAACCATTAGATTTATCTGAAATTCAATATATCGAAAACGGAGTAAGTTTTCTTATATACTTCATTGTGATTTGCACGGTATACTATTCTATATTTTTCGCGTCATATTTTATATTAATTGATTTTCTCACTTGATATGTGGTTGAGATGCCTGCAAACCTAGCATGGTTGAGTGAAGACATGACAATAAGACATTCTATGAGTGTAATTTCTCCCGTGTTTATGACCGTAAACTCTTACCACTCATAGTAAAACTTTTATGTTACATGTGTATTTATGATTGACTAATAAATTCTTCTCATATTTGTAGTGTTGAATCTACCAAAGTGTTCGACGAAGATGGACAGAGTTAATTATAAAAATGAAAGAGTTCCCTGCTACAAAATAAGAAAAAGAGGATATAGACATAGTTCCTGCTACAAAATAGGAAGAAGAAGATGTAGGCAGGGGAATATAGTTTTTATTTAAATCAAACTTGTTCCTACTTATTTACAATAATTTTGAATGTATACATCATTCACAAATCTACTTATACATTGCGTTTCCTATTTCTATAAAGCAGATGTTATTTTTTTTCTTGAACTTGCTTCAAGCTCTTCTTTTTTTGACTTGCATCTTTTGATTTGTTTTTTGCAATCTTATTGCAGTGACAACATTATCTGCAGGCAAACAAAAATTAGATCATAAGAGAATGAATAAGTTAACTGACACATGTATTTCATTATTCAGTGTTTACTAATTACACATGAAGTTAATAAACAATAGATGTAACTTGACAGCAAAATCACATAAGTAAGTTGGCACACTAACATAAGATGTAGAAAAGAAAAGAAAACAATGACTAAATGAGAAACGACACAGACCTCTTGGGACCAACCATCAACTACAAATACATCCAAGGACTAGCCATCAGTGGTTGAAAATGCATGAGCCTCTTGAATATTCAGTCCGATGTCCGAGAGCAATGAAGTTAACTAAAGTGAAACACAAGTAGTTGAATGTTGCTGCTAAGGGCCTGTTCTTTAGGGTGTGGATTTTGGGTGTTGGGAGATTAGATTAGATTAGATTAGATTAGATTGTGTTGGGTGAGATTGGGTGAGATTGGATGAGATTAGGTTGTGTTGGGTGAGATTGGGTTGTGTTGGGTGATGTTAGATTAGATTGTATTAGATTATGTGAGTGGAGAGTAGGTGGGTCCTAGTTTAATTTATGTGAGTGTAAATATAATTGAAATAATATGTGAGCGGAGAGTAGTATAGGTGAGTGGAGATTAGATTAGATTGAGTTGTGTTGGGTGAGATTGGGTGAGATTGGATTGTGTTGGGTGAGATTGGATGAGATTGGGTGAGATTGGATTGTGTTGGGTGGGATTGACTCAATCCCACCCAATCCCTAAAGAACAGGGCCAAGTGCCAACTGCCAACATATATGAACTTCAATAAGTACCATGATAGTTATGAAGCAACTCTCAAGAGAGAAAGTGATTTCCTCAACAAGTAACATATACGTACATAAGCTACAATGCAAACATCATAAACTGAGTGACTACCTATAAACCAAGTTACAAACATCTGTGAACGGATGCACACAACAAGCTACCAGCTACAAGGGCAAAATATGCAGTGAAGCATTTCATTAAACAATAGGGTATGTGTGAACAAAATACAATCTTTTGGCAAAAATTGGAACTTCAAAACACTGGACATATGGTCAACATAATGAATTGATCTCGCACCTGAACCAAAATGGAACTGAGGTTGTCCACAGAAGGCAAGACGACGCCAACAAATTAGATGTCCTCGAAACGAGTCTTCAACTCCAAAGTTGGAATCGCATCAGATACAATTGATCAATCTCAGATATGCCTTCAGCTCGCACATGTCTTCGGCTCATCGACTTGCAAATCGCCAGGGGAGAGAAACGAAGGAATGAACGAATAAGGATGACGAAGAAGGAGAAAGCGCCGTTAGTGAGCGTCACGTGAGGGAAGTCGTGATATGCATTAGAACGC
Source organism: Rhodiola chrysanthemifolia (assembly GCA_033675395.1). NCBI lineage: Eukaryota > Viridiplantae > Streptophyta > Magnoliopsida > Saxifragales > Crassulaceae > Rhodiola > Rhodiola chrysanthemifolia. The sequence continues at coordinate 41,736,626 of CM066204.1, forward strand.
TGTCGTTTTACCTATCTTAATCCTGAATTAAAAATGAAATCAAAACGGCATCGTTTCGGAGACTGACAGCATTTAACTGCGCAGCACCCGATCTGAATCCCATGTCACTCATCACTCAGTCAAATTTCTTAAGATAAAGTTCTGAAATTACTTAATTCCATTTTTTAAAAAAACAAGAAACGGGAAAACGAAAAAATTGAGGGAAAAAAATGTCGCAAAAAATAAAAATAAATAGAAGAAAAGAAAGACACGAAAATCGCAAGGGCTTGTCGCGACGGCCATGGAGTCATAGAAAGCACTCTCTCTCTGTCTCTCCCTCTTCACTGCCTCCATTTTCTCCAAAATCACGACTTTCCAGTTACGCTGTTCGCTACGTCTTTTCCCTCTCTCGCTTCATTTCAGTTTTTGTTTACTTGCTATAAACAGACGTTGCTGCCCCTGCTGCTGCTGTGTAAGATTTGTTCTCGGCAGTCTACTTTAGTTTCGTATAACCAAACCTTTTTCCATTTTTAGGGTTTTTCTTGGTTTCGATTCGTTGTCTGTAAAATGAGCGGCGGAGCTAGGGTTTCATCTGGGATCACGAGCGGGGTAAAAAAGACGATCCAGGATATTAGAGAGATTGCTGGCCAACATAGCGATGATGATATTCATGCTATGCTTAAGGAGTGCTCCATGGATCCTAATGAAACCATTCAGAGACTGCTTCATTTAGGTATTTTCTGATTTATATGCTGTTCTATGCCCCTGGTTGTGGAGATTTAAGCCACCATGTACTTAAAGTTTGAGCCTTTGGTTGGTGTAAGTATACATGTTGATTAGGGTCTTATGCTTTATTTAATAAGTTTCCAAAGGTTGATATGTGTTGGTAATTACAAGAAGAAAAATGACTACCCAGCAACTACAATATGTGCATAATAATTATACGGCTTTTCACTTCATATACTTATCTGATTTGTCTTGTTTTCATTTTCCTTACGCATTGGGACATCTACGCCTTCTAGCTGTCTACTTATATCTTTCGGGTTTGAGTTTCACTTCATTTGTTTAGCCATAAAATGTGATGTGCGTTTGATGATCAAATGGGCTCTGATTTAGTTGTGGTTTTTGCCACCCTATTTGTCAGATACCTTTCATGAGGTCAAGAAGAAACATGGAAGGCGAAAGGAGGTGAGGTTTATTATTATTTATGTTTGTACTCTGTATCTTTGTCATTTCTACGGAGTGTTTTTGATTTTAGTTTAGTTTTGATATCGCAAATGGTTTGTGCATTTTAAAATTTTTCAGAAGGCATTTTACGTTTGGATAAAACTTGAAATCATCTATCCATTTCAAGTTCTCTAGCATCTTTCCATTCTGAGTTAGTTCGGGTTTTGATATGTACTATTTTGATGTAGAATGTGGAAAGCAGAGCATTCAACCATCCAGGGCAACAAAACAGTGCATGGGCTGGCAGGGGAGCTAAAGTTGGTCGTGGAAATTTTCATCCTCAGAACGCTTCTCTGAGTTTGTTCTTCTCTAGCTTTAGAATTATCTATGTTCAAATCTTTATATCAGTAAAAGTTGGATCATGATTTATTGAATGAGCTTGAACTTGATAGTCTTAGCTCATCCTATCTTCTGTATACTGTTACGGGTAGTGGCCATATCATTGCTAAGATATTGCAGTTCAACCAATTCAAAATTCATGAATAACTTGTGATATTAGTCAATTAGATTGTTGACATGGCAAGTGGTTGCTGACAGTATAATGTGATCATCGAGCATGGTCTGTAAATAACAGCTGGTTATCTTTTCATCATTGTGCTACCTTTCGGATGAAAATATACTTGTAAACCTTGCATGATAAAGTTATTTCATGTCTGGTTCTTCTTATTTCATTTGTTGGTCCACTACCAATTCCATTTGCTAATTTTCTATCAGCAGATAATGGAAGAAAAACACTGGGAGGTAGCAAGGAAAATGGTTATATCAAAATGTCAGAAGGTCATAATACAGAAAATAAAACTGCACTTCAAAGTTCAAGGTTTGTATCCTGCTTGTATGCATTCTCTTATTGCTTCTTAGTTCTTCGGACTGAAACCATTATTTGTAGATCTGGTCACGTTAAATTCAATGGTTCGAGAAATATCTCCAGTGGGAAAAATAGGCAGGGTTGGGCTCCTCAGGCAAATGTGAGTGATATCTGTAAGGCTGAACATGATTATATTTCTGGAATTTTGATGTCAAACGACACTCAACCCTGTCAGAATCTCTGCCAAACAGGAAAACATATCAACGAGTGGAAACCAAGTAACGGCTTCTTTAGGTGTCCAGCCTTCCTCTTCCATAGCTTCAGAAGGTGATATTGATGTGGAGCTTTCACATAGCAACTCACCCCATGGAGAGCAGTATGCTGTTCCTAATGGGAATATCACTTTGTCTAACAATGAAATACAAAGTGTCACAGTTCCTGCCAAGAGTCAGCTGACTGATTGTAACAGCAATGGTCAGCCTCAGCAAACAAATTGTGCTGCTAAAGGTGCCACTCTTCTGCTACGACCCTTACACACGATATCATATTATTCCTACTTAGGGTGTGTTCTTCTGAGCTGAACTGGATGAACTTAAAAACTTAACTTGTTGAAAAAGGAGAACTGAATTAGCAAACTTAACTTGATGACTTAATCTAAGTACTTGAACACAATACTTGCTTTTGAGCTGACAAATAAAACTTTTAACCAAAATTTAGTGCTGAAATAGAGGTCCTAAATGAGGTGCTGAATTCCTATTTCAATGGAACATGCCCTCAAGGTGGTTTCTTTTACATTTAATTAAAATAGATCATTTCAGCCCGTCTTAAATGTCCCACGATTCATCTCCTTTTCATTTTAGCTCAACTCAGTTTTTTGCTGAAGTGAACACAGTCTAGCACGTAAGTACTTTCATACAACATATTTTCAAATTGGTTTCAATAATACAACCAGTTATGTCATGTATGTTCAAATATAGTCTTTGTTCATGCTTATGGTATCCAATGTACGCAAGTCAAGTCTACATATATTATATATCAGGTCTACTTTGTTTATCACTTTACATTACTTCTTGCTGCATATTAGTGTAACCCGATCTTGATAATGGCGTTATGAAGAGTTTCTTTATCTCTTGGTTAAACACTTGAGCTGCTGAGGTGTATATAATAACCTGATCATTCTAGCAGCTCTTAGCAATCCTTGATGGCAGTTTATACTGATCTGGTGGAAGTTAGTTAACAAAATCTCTCCACCTTCCAACTTTGTGCTTTTGCTATTTTTCTTTGAGACGTTGTGATCCTTTGAGATTTTAAAAATTTGCATGCCCCACTAACAACCAGTTGTGGCATAGCTAACTAGCTCAAGTTCAGATACACAATAGAAAATGGCCACATTATGTTTAAATTTATCCAGTAAAATGTTAAGATCAATTGTATTGGTCTTATCCTGCACGTATTGCTGTGAACTTTGCATATGGAATGGCCTATCTTATCATCCCGGTTTCTTTGTTTGTTATATCATGTGAATGCATTTGTTTAGTATCATTTTTCGCCGCTTACTAACTTTAGGAGCGCTTGTGAAGAGCCTTACCTAACCGTTAACAATTTCAAAGTATGTCAGGCCAGATATATAATAAGCCTGAGGCTTATTTTGAAGCCTCTTCGTTAACTTGTATATCCTATATATCTAGTGTTTCATAAACACAACATTGCCTCAGTATTTGGTATCCTTGGTTTTTACTTAGAGAACTATGTGCACAGATGTTGAGCCTAAGGAGACAGGAACAATTGTGGAAGAGAAGTATATGTCAGAGGATGATGTCTCAGCCGTGCTTGAAGAAGCTTCAAAGCTTAACATATCTGACAGCCATCATGTTGTATTTCCTGACCATCTTCAAGTTCCTGAAGCATACAAAAAGAAACTTACCTTTGGAAGCTTTGATAGCATCTGGACACTAGATGGTAAACTGACAAGTGGATGTGAAGTCATAAACAGCGACGCACTGGTGAATGACTCCTGCCCTGCAAGTGATGCGACTATTGCGAAAACCTCTACTGAAAGGTAATTTCTAAGTTGACACTCTTTCCTGTATAGAGATCTTTTGATGCTCTTTTATTGATTTGGATGTTACATCATCAATTGTATGGAAAAATATTAGACGTGTTTAAAAAAAATAGAAAGCTTCAATGAATGCTGAATTCATGTTCCATGAACATTGGAACATATAAAATGGGTATGCTATAGGAATGCCTATTACTGAGCTTTCTTTCATGTAGATGATGTTCAGATCACTTATCTGGCTGGATATCTAAACCACTGAACATTTACATTGTTGTGACTTTCTTATGTCCATGTTCCATTCAGTTAATTTTGACTTGACATTCCTTGAGCAGTCTTTTGTCCTTTGAATTGGATTTTTTTAATGTAAAATGCTCAAAGATGCAACAATTAATCGGTCAACAGTTTTCATTGCCAATCTATAGATGATATGTATTGTCTCTGACTCTGTCATATGGGGTATGTTTGTGATGTTTTGTAATTATCAGTGGTGGAGTTATCTTTTCAACTACTAAAGATGCTCAAGAAACTGAAGATCCCAATCATCTCCAGTCTCTCCCACCTGTACAAGCCAATACTCCTCACACTGAGCATGCATTGTCTGATGTAGTAATTAAACTTGATGAGCCAGAAAGTGAGAGTCTGTTGTGTAAAGGAGGGTCTGAACTTGCTAATTCCGCAAATAATGGTTTTGGTTATGCTCCCCCTGCTCAGCTTCAAGCACATGAGAGTGCCAAACCTCAGGTTCTTGATCTGTCTAGTACACTACTATTTAACCAATTTATTACAGCACTTCTTCAGGATGTCTTTGAAGGATAATATCAAATTTTCTTGTAACTGCAGGGTGGAAATTTTATCGCCCCATCCGCATCAAGTATAGGCCCAAATAGCATTATTCATCCCCCTCCCCCTGGAGTTTCACCAGACTTGGTTTCATCTCCTCCTCCAGCTCCCGTTTTAAGGCAAACATATCATCCAAATTTCTTTCCGTATGGGCATTACTACCCTCAGTTTTTTGTACCACAAGCACAACAATATATGACTCATGGCGGGTTACCTCAGCAACCTTCAGTGGCCAATGTCTATTTGACTTCTGCAGCAGCTGCAGCCATCAAATACCCTCACCAGCAACATAAACAAGGATCGAATGGGGTGACAGATGGTTATATCGGAGTTCCTTCGGGCTATAGCCCATATATTCCGTATGCATTTCCTTATGGTCTCCCTCCTGTTGTTATTCCTGGGAATGTTGTTGGGGATGACGATCATGCAAATCAAGCAAAGGAAAGTAGTACTACTCGCACAACACAGCAGCAGGTTAGTAATTTTTATCTTATTCTCCTTCTAGTAAGCCGTTCTCCCAAAATTGTCGTCTTCCTGGGATAACTATTCGTGATATAGATTTTAACTTAGTCAACAGTAGGCATTTACACTCGTAATAAATCAGTTCGTCACGTTTATATTTATTAGTAATTGTAAATCAATTTCACCCTATATTTTCTTATATTTATTAGTAATTGTAAATCAATTTCACCCTATATTTTCGCATTTTTCTACTTCATACTTGAGTGAGATGTTGCAATTCTTGAATAATAATCTCCAAGCCAAAAATCGTTTCGTTTCCTAATACTTTCTATGTAAAAAGACAATACAATTGGATTTTACTTTCATAGTATAATTTGTCTTGTTGTTTTTTTAAAATTACATTTGTCTTGTTGATTTTGGCGTCCTTGCAGTATGGTTCGATTTATTTCAAGAAGGTATGAGTCTAAGCTTTCGTTAACACTGTCAAAATGAATAAATCAGTTTCTTTTAACACAATCACCAATTGTTGAGTTTGCAAACTTTTATGCTGTGCCTGTAATTGAAATTCCGGTTGATTGACTATCATAAAAAAGTGGCTAAATATAGAAGGATTTTTACTTTGTTTTTTATGCCTCATGCATCCTTGCAGATTGAGAGCTCAGGTGAATGGATGGCTGGAACTGGTCGACCAGTAGCAGGCATGCAATTAAATCAATTTTACAGCCTCAGCCAGGGTCATCCGATGGGGTTTCCTACAGCACCTGCTGGGTTTGGACCTTTTGGTGGAGTTTATCACCCATCAGCACAGACAATCCCTGCACCTCAACCAACAGTGCACCCGCAAATTCATCAACCTCAGTCGATGGGACCAGGCGAACCAGCATCAGGTGTGATGTCTACATCAGGTTTTTACCAGCAGCAGTCCCAAGGTGCCCGTGGCCTTTGGAACAATAAACAGTAGTTATATTCGGTGATTGGCAGATCCTAACTTTGGTATAAACAAACCCTGAATCACAGTAGAAGTTGTTGATGGAAGAAGCGAGCAACCCGACAAGCGCCAAGTGTGAATGGTATACTGGCAGCCTTATCAGTATCATATTACAGTATTTACTGCCTAAATTTTGGCAAGAACAAAAGGCATGCGGTTTTTTTGAGGCCTTGGTCTTGGCCTTAACGACATTTTTGCTAGTATGTTTTCTGGTGCCTCTAAGCACCCACCTACTATGGTTTGTCATACGTTGTCTGTTTTTCGGCTATTTAACTTATGTTAGTTCTCTTAGGTCATCGTCTATGATTCAGTCATGCATTTTACCTCCTTCTACTAAGCATCACTTTGTAAGTTTGTATACAGATTTTGGTATGCAGCATTAAAATATCGCTTATTGATATCGCCCCTCTAATCTTTCGCCCTTTTAATAAAAGGATTGAGTGAATACCCGTCCATTAAAATCATTTTATAAATGGTTTTAGAGATTTTTACCTAGATAACCCTGCGACCGTATTAACTCATAATAACAATAAATATAGAAAATAAAACGAAATTCATGGTTGCCATTGATAGGTGAGTAAATACATTTGCAAGTTGTTCATGAACAAGTTTAGTCAAAGCTCGAAGTACGAACATAACTTTCAGGCTCATTTATTATACATTATTGACATCATCATCATCGTTATGTACATCATCGTCGCCATCATCATCATTCGAAAAGCATATCAAACAAGGAGTTAGGATCCCACAAAAGGGAACCCTTGTCGCTGCGGTGACAGAAGAGTGAAGCATGGATGATGATCCATGAGTGCTGCAGCAGCAGCTTAGGTGTTTGAGTCGTACATGTCACGAGAAGAAAGATCACGAGCCTTGCAGCGCAGTTGGTGATCTTCTTACTCTTAATTATATGAGTTTGACTGCCGAAGTTTGGTGATGAAATAAGTTCTGCCGAAGTTTTTTTTTTTAAAGAAATGAGAACGCTAACAAAGGTGGTGGCCTGTTAGTTAAGGAGTCCACTCTCAGATGGTTGGATCCTTAGGTGGTTGCCTGTTGGTTAAGGAGTCCACTCTAAGATGTTTGGATCCTTACGCCCTGTTTGGATCCTTACGCACTGTGTTCGATTCCCGGGGCCACCAAATTTTCTTATATTTTTCTCGTTTCTTTAAAAAAAAAAGGACCCCATGAGAAGACATTTTTAGGTGAGAAAGAGAAATGATCTCATCCTCCATCCTATTACATCAAGGGTCACGATTAAAACAAATTTTGTTTAAGTTTCGTATTTATCTCAAGAATAATTAGTCATAAAAGACAAATTAGGCCAAAAAATATCAAACACAATCACAATCCCGTTGTTCTCATCAAATCCCCGTTGTTCTCATCAAATCCCACGACCTAACCTTTAAACCCACACATCACTACGAATTCAATCGATCTAAATACAAGTATACAACAATAAACCATAAAAAATTTAGTATTTGATGAAGTATAAATCAATAATAAAACAACAATAACAATTTTAGTCTTAATTCGCAAGTCACGACAACAAGAGGTGGAGCCATGGAATCTCCTTTAACAATATCATATAAGAAAAACACTGTGATATCCATTAATATTAGAAAATGTAAGATCTCAAAATCGAACTGTTTAAATATAGATAGAGCGGACATCAAAAATTAAAATTAAAGCTAGTTGATAATATATCACTTAAGTGATCCAAACATGTTGGATAATTGTATTTCAAATTTTTCGGCTCATTATACAATCATATTATATCAAAAATTTAAAATTTATCAAATATCTAATCGAAGTCGTAATTAAAATGGGGTTTATGTATTTCTCAAACTAAATTAACACCAATCTAGTATGGTGACAGGTCGTCGTCGGTACCTGCAAATTTAAATTTATAATTCCACTTACTCTTGGCTAGTATAGCGGCAAGCAAGGGGTCGAACCCAAGAGAGCTAGAGCGGTTACTTATTGTTCTGTGAAAAGAAAAGACAATTGGGGTTGAGGGAGATTAGGAAACAGTGCAAAAATAGGAAATAAGTGAGTGGTATCAATCAGAGAGAATATTCAGACTAGGGTTTCTATTGTGACTTGTTATCATCGACTGCTAACAATCTAATTCAATGTTTCTAAGTGTGGTCGTCCCGACAAAGGTGACTTCCCAAATAACCCGACAAAGGTGTTATGCCACAACCTAACCCGACAAAGGTGAAAGGCTTCTAATTCCCTCCTAAGTTAAACAAACCGACAAAGGTGTTATTTAACCTAGATGTGCTATCTACCCAAACGACAAAGTATTAAGCAGATAATAATGATAGAGATATTTATCAACTAAGCTTTGCGACAAAGCATCCACCTAGTCTAGCAATAATTCATAATATAGGCACGAGAACTAGTGAAACATGGAATAGCATTAAGAATGAAGTCTCAAACAATAGTCACAATATATGAAACCCTAGCCCGAATAAAGGGCTTAGCTACACATGCCCATGGAAACAAAAGACAATAAAAATAAAGGAAAGATGTTCTTCTCTATTGCCGAACGAAGGAGGACTTCGGACCGAGAGGAGAGGAGAGCTCGAATTCTGTGTTTTGGGATGCTTGATGTTAATTTATATACCGCCAGGACTTGGCGGATATGGAAGCCCATGAAGGGGCTTCCTAACAGATGCCTGCAGGCATGCACTCCAACCATATCGCAAAGCCCACATTGGCACGGAGGCCCACCCATTTAGGGTATGAAATGTGGGGAATTGCAGGTTGTTGGTGGCAGGGATTGAACCCATGACCTCCACCCTTTATCAAGTGCACTAAGCTTCCTAACAGGTGCCTGCAGGCATGCACTCCAACCCTTGCTCAAGGGCCCAATTGCACATGGCGGGGCATGAAGGCCCAATTGCACATGACATGATTAATGGGGAAATCCTTGAGTGGGTTGTTGGTGGCAGGGATTGAACCCATGACCTCCACCCTTTAACATGTCCTTGAAGGGAACATGATAACCATCTGAGCTGTCACTCAAGGATTTCCCCATTAATCATGCCATGTGCAATTGGGCCTTCATGCCCCGCCATGTGCAATTGGGCCCTTGAGCAAGGGTTGGAGTGCATGCCTGCAGGCACCTGTTAGGAAGCCCCTTCATGGGCTTCTATATCCGCCAAGTCCTGGCGGTATATAAATTAACACTTGAAGCCCTTGATATGAGGCTGTATTTATAGAGAAAACTCAGGCCTCAAAGCTTCCAAATTGAAGTCGGTCCAAAAACGGTTTTAGGAAACATGTCCTAAAACCGATTTTGCTTGGTCTCTAAGTTTTCTTCTTCTGCAAGTCTTCCAGATCTGTGTAGAGCCTTCCAGAACCTTCTAGAAGCCTCTAAACCGTCATGCATGGAATTTGGATTTTTTTTCCCGAAAACACTGTTCACGCCGGAATTACTGTTCACGTCGGAATTACTGTTCACGCCGGAATTACTAATGTCTCTACGAAACTGATGAGCAATTATTTGATGAACTTTGATGTACAAGTCCAGTGACTTTGAGCTCCATTTTCATATAAGATTATGCAGATTTGATGTTTTTACTTAGTGTCTCAGTGAAAAGCAATTTGAGAAGTAAAAAGCGAAAATGAGAGCTAGGACCTCCTCTCGCACCTCCTACCTCCCATGCTAGGACATCCGCTCGGCCATGCGAGCTCCATCAATCGACCATCCGATCGGCTATCCTGCCTTCTCCACGCTCGCACGTCCTCTCGCACCTCCTACCTCCCATGCTCGGTCAGCCGCTCGCGCAAACGCATTTATTCCTATCGAACAATGTGAGTTTTATAGGGAACACAAAGAAGGCATGAGAGATTGAGAAGCTTGCATTGGGAAACATAGAAGCAAAACAGTTATTACTGGAGCAGTATACAAGCAATGCATATGGGTGAAATCATCATATCATACCTGACATCACACATCCATCAAATCGAAGATACTGGCGACAACAACATTCAGAGAGAAAAAGAGTTCAACATCAGGGTTTCTCTTAACCTAATCTTGTACCTCTACTTTTTTTTAATCTGTTGTCATGTATCAACTCACCATGAGTGAGTAGTCCACTTATTGGGATCCAATGGATCCCCAGAAACATCTGCAGTATAACACATGTCTTTTTATATGATTGCAATCTTATTTCTTTACAATAGATATGAATAGTTCAATCCATACATCCTGTATTTGGTATTTTCGCGAGATATCAATAATGTTTGTATGAGAATTGTTTGTACCTATTGTCTGTGTTTGCAGTAGCATATCACAGTAGGTTTACATAGTTGCATGATAGGCGAGAAGCGAAAGTTGAGTCTATGCATGTAATGAGATAAAATCTGATAGGCGAGAAGCGAAAGTTGAGTCTTGATGATTTGTGTATCTAGTTTTGTTATTATGCGAGAAGCGAAAGTTGAGCATGTAATAAAGCAAATAACCTAGGGTAATAGTTCACTATCATGTATCAAGATCTACTGTTAGGCAAGAAGCGAAAGTTGAGTCTGCAGTAACTTTGTGTTATAATATCTGTTTGTTTTTGGGGAGTCATTGATTCCCAATGTTTCATCAAATTAAAGACAACCAAACAACAACCGCATGCAACAACAAATCAAATCTCCAGTTCTGTGTTAATCCATTTCATTGTTCAGTTTATTCATTTTACTGTACTGCACTTTCATTTTAAAACCCCCCAATTCAGTACTAATATAAACAATCATTTACAGAAAGTAGCAAGCTAGTTCCCTGTGGATTCGACCTGAGTCACACTCAGATTAATTGTTTGATCTGTGTTGCATTTCCACCACTACATTTACAACCGATCAAAATGGCGCCGTTGCCGGGGAATTAGCTATTTGTTTATTTTCTGTTATTATTTTTGTTTATTACATTAGTACATTATCTATTCAGTACTCACTTTTTCCTTAGTCTGTTGATGCAAACCAGAAGCAAGACGAAGAAAGGAAGGAAAGGTAGAGGAAAGATGGAGCAAAACAATCACAACAATCTGGTGAACGCACCTGTTCAGCAGAGGGAACCTACTGTCGCAGACTTCATGATACCATCAACCCACAATCTCAACATTTAAGCACAGCTCCGTCTTGGCCAAGACGTTAAACTAGGCCGGTAAGAACTTCAATTTTATATTTTCTGCAAAAATTTAGAATCCTGCTTGTGAATATAGTGATCTGAACTCTTTTCACTTTCATCAATCAAATAATATTTTTCCACCCTGCTTGCTCATTATTTACGCTAGAATGCTTAGGGACTAAGCATGTTTTAAGTGTGGGGTGACTGATGTTTATTCGATTATATTCGATTGATGATTGTTATGTGTGCTGAAAAAAATAAATTGCAGAAAAAAAATGATTGAATGTGCTTACATGATTCTTGCTCAAAATCTTTACTGAAAACTGATGAACATGTTAATCTCTGATGCTGCGGCTTTGCTGCTCTGAACTCATGAATTTGTTAGCATCTGATTTCTGATTTTCCTTGTGATATGAAAGTTTATGCAAATAGACGATTTTATGCCAGCTTAGTTCAGCATGTTGAGTTAGTTTAGGCCTTTGGAAAAATCATGGTGAACAAACTTTTGCAAACAAGTTTATTTTTCAGATTGGCTCTTAGGTGACTTCAACAGTACTGTGGTCGTATTTCTGTGCTACACATTATTTTGGTACACTGTCAATTTCAAGCGGGGTTAGAAAAAATGATTGAAAGAGAAAAAAAAAGGAAAGAAAAAAATAAAGATCAGTGTAGATGGCGCGGGTTAGGAAGCGTTAGATATGGGTAATTCCCTGAGCCAGGTCTTCCCCTTCGAAACCATCCACACCTGTACTAAAAGTATTGTACAAGTCATTTCAAAAAAAAAAACCAGCTTGATAGTGAATTTGTACCAGATTTTGTGCACTGACATATTCACAGGTATTGTTTGAGGAAAGACCCTTGCAGATTACTGCGTGAGCCTTGAAGAGAATTTACAAGTTTCGTGTAAGTAAAATTCTTCTTGATAATTTGATTGCCTAAACTGAATTTTCGATTAGTCTGAATGAATACAGGCTTATTTGAGTTAAACCTACATATACTGAATATCATATTGAAATGAAGGAACCTTTTGTCTGCTTGAAGTGAGTGATATTGATGCAGCACTGCCTGAACTGATGAGTTATGATGTTTATCACTATTTGAAAATTTCATTTCATAATTGAGCAAGTATCACGGGATTTGTGAGTACTCCTGTTCTGAAAACTCTCACTAGTTTTATTTGTTCTTTTCTTGGTTTAATTTCAAGATGTTCTGGGGTGATACCTATGATGTGTGTTTGTTCGGGACGAACAAAGTTCAAGTGTGCGGTATTTTGATGAGCAATTATTTGATGAACTTTGATGTACAAGTCCAGTGACTTTGAGCTCCATTTTCATATAAGATTATGCAGATTTGATGTTTTTACTTAGTGTCTCAGTGAAAAGCAATTTGAGAAGTAAAAAGCGAAAATGAGAGCTAGGACCTCCTCTCGCACCTCCTACCTCCCATGCTAGGACATCCGCTTGGCCATGCGAGCTCCATCAATCGACCATCCGATCGGCTATCCTGCCTTCTCCACGCTCGCACGTCCTCTCGCACCTCCTACCTCCCATGCTCGGTCAGCCGCTCGCGCAAACGCATTTATTCCTATCGAACAATGTGAGTTTTATAGGGAACACAAAGAAGGCATGAGAGATTGAGAAGCCTGCATTGGGAAACATAGAAGCAAAACAGTTATTACTGGAGCAGTATACAAGCAATGCATATGGGTGAAATCATCATATCATACCTGACATCACACATCCATCAAATCGAAGATACTGGCGACAACAACATTCAGAGAGAAAAAGAGTTCAACATCAGGGTTTCTCTTAACCTAATCTTGTACCTCTACTTTTTTTTAATCTGTTGTCATGTATCAACTCACCATGAGTGAGTAGTCCACTTATTGGGATCCAATGGATCGCCAGAAACATCTGCAGTATAACACATGTCTTTTTATATGATTGCAATCTTATTTCTTTACAATAGATATGAATAGTTCAATCCATACATCCTGTATTTGGTATTTTCGCGAGATATCAATAATATTTGTATGAGAATTGTTTGTACCTATTGTCTGTGTTTGCAGTAGCATATCACAGTAGGTTTACATAGTTGCATGATAGGCGAGAAGCGAAAGTTGAGTCTATGCATGTAATGAGATAAAATCTGATAGGCGAGAAGCGAAAGTTGAGTCTTGATGATTTGTGTATCTAGTTTTGTTATTATGCGAGAAGCGAAAGTTGAGCATGTAATAAAGCAAATAACCTAGGGTAATAGTTCACTATCATGTATCAAGATCTACTGTTAGGCAAGAAGCGAAAGTTGAGTCTGCAGTAACTTTGTGTTATAATATCTGTTTGTTTTTGGGGAGTCATTGATTCCCAATGTTTCATCAAATTAAAGACAACCAAACAACAACCGCATGCAACAACAAATCAAATCTCCAGTTCTATGTTAATCCATTTCATTGTTCAGTTTATTCATTTTACTGTACTGCACTTTCATTTTAAAACCCCCCAATTCAGTACTAATATAAACAATCATTTACAGAAAGTAGCAAGCTAGTTCCCTGTGGATTCGACCTGAGTCACACTCAGATTAATTGTTTGATCTGTGTTGCATTTCCACCACTACATTTACAACCGATCAGAAACGCGGTACCCACTGAGTTCCGACTTCGGCTATTGATTTGTCCATCTAAACGACATCGGATGCTCTCGGTGTGAACTAGAGAGTTGTAGGGAATTGAGTCATCTACGCAACGACATGTGTCTTGTATTTTTCTGATCAGCGGTTCATTCCCAGCACTCCGGCGAAGCTCCAAAGGTCAAATCTGCCACTGTGTTGTTTTTGGCATGAAAAGCCATCTTTTATGCGCGTTTCCTCCTAGAGCTTCCAAATCACCTGAAATGCAAAACAACACTAAGAAGTAACTGTTTGCATAATAAAGTGCTGGAATTGATGGGATTTGTTGACTCGATGAGTCGTATAAATACGGCTCATCAAACCACCCCACACTTAAACTTGTTCGTCCCGAACAAGGACTAGGTCATAAGAGGAAAAATAATTGTAAACATCACAACGCTTCGGCATCCTAGATATTGCTACATGTATATGATTCGGCTAATCCAGATTTCGCCTTTCTATACATACTCGTTACTAAAAGCCTTGTGCGAAAACATGGAGTAATGATACGTGTTACCTTTGGGTCAAGATGCAAATCAATTCGGATGTCTCGGGAGGTAGTCCTTTTTAGACCCATGAACCGATTCTTGGTGCCGAATTCTTGCTATATGGTTAAGCTTCATTGCTTCTTCTTGCACGTGATTGATTCGAGCTTCAAGGTGCTTGAGTTCTTTTCGGACAGCTTGTAGTGACTCGGTTTGGTGTATCAATGGGGCACTTCACTTTTTGTTGCGGTGTAAAACTTCACAATGGAATCAATTTGTTTCTTTGCTACGGATTGTGACTGCTCGTTCCTACTTTCTCTCACTCATCCTCGTCCTTTTGATGCGAGTCAAGCCAAGGGTTGCTTGTCTATTTTCCCGGCTACTTGGACTAGAGTTTGGACGGTGTGATGTATTCCCGTCCCAACCAACCGCAAAAATACCGCAGTGGCGGAGCAGACTCGTAACCATGTTGCCTCGAAGTGCTAGCCTCCACGAAATCCACATAACCATATAACTCAAATTCGGTCCCTTGAATGTTCTGTCAAGTCTCTCTAGGACGTTTCTGTCAACTCCACATCCCTGTTTATCTCAACTAACAAAGGCACGCAATGGATTAAGATCACATGTAATCGCACAATTCTAATTTCACCAAAGACATGCATGTAATCGGCTCTATCTATTTCACATCATCAATATTCACTATCGCAAATCTAGGAAATAGAGAAGAAACCTGTACAAAAATTTTAAAAATTTGGGAAACGTGCTGACTCTATGCAGGTGCAGGAAAGTAAACGTGCTGACTCGATGACTGACTCTCCCACCCCACACTTTTGAACTGACGTGTCCTCACGGCACATCTTAAGTTCAGAGACACGACTATGCATGCAAACAAACAATTGGGAAATAAGAAGAGAGTAAGGTTGGACAGGCACTTCCCTCGTGCGTGCGTGACGATCAGAAATAACTGAGTATTCTCTTATGAGTCCCCGAAGAGAGCACCATCGAAGCTTGCATCGCAACGTGAGTTCGTCACCAAATGAAAGGTCTGTGTCAATGACATTAAGACGAATAAAGGATTCCCAGGAGGTTGGAGGAGTCACAATGGTCTCACTTAAAACCCAACCTCCTTAGACTCGCAAGTCTTTGTGACAGAGTCTTTAAACGCTCATGTTTCTTGACACAATTTATTCAAGGTGTGAACTACTCACGTTGGATGCAGTCTTATGCAATATCTTGGATACGTCCGCCTCTGCCCCTGCATGAAAATCATCTTCCTTCCCAAGGTACAATGTGACAATAAAGACTCAAAACATAGTAAAATAAATGATGAAAACTGAAATGCAGATAGTACCTCCTGCGAGCGCCTTTGTTTAACGTCGTTGGCTCGACAGTACCTCCTCTATGTGTCGGGAGGCTCGTCAAGTTCAATCTCATAAGTAGTGGTGTCAATCTCTCCATGGTAGTGCTTAACTCGATGTCCATTAACCTTGAACCGATGACCATCCTTTGGGTTCTCTAGCTCCAGTGCCCCGTGATTGTAAACATGTGCGATCGTGTAAGGTCCTGTCCATCTGGACCTCAACTTCCCGGGCATGAGCCGTAACCGTGATGAGAACAAGAGCACCTTCTGTCCGACTTCAAACGTGCGCCTGAGTATAAATTTGTCGTGATAGAGCTTGGTCCGCGCCTTGTAGTCTGTTTGGCTCTCATAAGCCTCGAGGCGCAACTCCTCAAGCTCGCACAACTGTAATTTCCTGTCTAACCCGGCTGCCTGTAAGTCTGGGTTGCACTTCTTCAGTGCCCAATAAGCCTTGTGCTCTAGCTCGACTGGTAAGTGACACGCCTTCCCATAGACCAACCGAAAAGGCGAGATGCCTATCGGTGTCTTGTAGGCTGTCCTGTATGCCCAAAGTGCCTCATCTAACCGCTGGCTCCAATCCTTCCTGGTCGGGCCTACCATCTTTTCCAGAATTCCCTTAATTTCGCGGTTGGAGATCTCCGCTTGCCCATTCGTCTGGGGGTGATATGCAGTGGAAGTCCGGTGGTGAACATGGTAGTGCTTCAGTGTGGATGCCATCATTCGGTTGCAGAAGTGTGTTCCCTGATCGCTGATAATGGCCTTAGGTACTCCGTACCTGCAAAAGATGTTAGTGCGCAAAAAGTCTATGACAGTTTTAGCATCATGACACCTAGTGGCCTTGGCCTCTACCCACTTGGACACATAGTCAACTGCAACTAAGATATAAGAATAGCCACACGAAACAGGAAAAGGACCCATAAAATCTATCCCCCAAATGTCAAACACATCATTCACTAGTATGGGGACCTGTGGCATCTCCTGTCTGGCCGAAATATTACCTACACGCTGGCATTTATCACATCTCTTACAATGGTTGTAGGCATCTCTAAAAACATGCGGCCAAAAGAAACCACTATCTAAAATCTTCCTAGCCGTCCTCCTAGGGCCGAAATGGCCACCACATGCTAACTCATGGCAAAAGCTAATAACTGAAGCAATCTCATCATCGGGGATGCACCGTCTAAGAATCTGATCTACACCTATTTTCCACAAGTACGGATCATCCCACACATAATATTTAGCATCATGCTTCAATTTCAAACACTGTGCCCTAGAATATGAGGGCGGGAACTTACCTCATACCAGGTAGTTCACTAGGGAGCGAACCATGGCATCTTACCCGAAATAGCATACAAGTGCTCTGGTGAATACACGGCCTCCTCGATGACTTGTTGTCGGTCCTTCTCTCCGGATGTACCTCCTGGACAAGGTCGTCCAAGGTGTCTAAGGCATGGACCGCCTCGTATTCTGTAGGATGCTTCATGGCCCTGAAGATGTCAAAACTGATCATCTCGTCCTCAACCTCCATGGTCAGTGTCCCAGTGTCGCAATCTATCTTCATCTTTGAGGTTTTCAGGAATGGCCGACCGAGTAGGATCGGCGCATGGTCTGTCGGGCTGCAGTTCTCCATCTTGAGCACATAGAAGTCTGCTGGGAACACTAGCTCTCCGACCTGTACTAGCACATCCTCAATCTTGCCCTCGGGCTGCTTGCATGACCTGTCCGCCAGCTGTATGGTAAGACCTGCAGGTTCTAGAGGACCAATGCTCAAACAGGAGTATATCGAATACGGTAAAACATTGATAGAGGCACCAAGATCAAGCATGCAATTTTCTAGCCTGATGTTACCGATCGTGCAGGGAATGGTGTATGTGCCTGGATCACCGCATTTTGGTGGCACCTTGCGCTGAATTACCGCTGAAACATTCCTGCTCATGAGCTCCTGGTCGGGCTGGGTTCCTCTCCGTCTGTTCGTGCACAACTCCTTCAGAAACTTGGAGTACCTCGGGATCTGCTTGATGGCCTCAAGGAGTGGGATGTTGATTTCCACCTTGCTGAATAGTTCCCACACTTCCCTGTCCATCACGTACTTCTTCGGAGCTCGAACCTGCACAGGAAAAGGTAAGGGTACCTGGGCGCTGGAATTCTCAGAGATAGGAACCGGGCCTGCCGAGAGGCCCCTACTGCTGGAACCAGGTTTGGTCCGGGCTCGTCCGAGCCGAAGGCATCGGGTTCGGTCGCTTCTTCCTCGGGCTCTTGCTGATTCTCGCCCTCTGATGCCCTTCGGCCACTCCTCAATGTCACTGCACTGACGTTCCCCTTCGGATTCTGAATGGTCTGCGAGGGAAGCCGTCATGTGTTGTCTTCGAGCCTTGAGACTGTTGTGGCCATCTGGGACATCTGTTTCTGCAAGTCGGTTATTGCTTCGTCGGTCTTGGCCATGTGCTGGGTCACAGTTGTTGTCAGTTCTTTCATAATCTCTTCAAGAGACTTGTTGGAGCCGTGATTACTTGGACCTGCCTGATTATTGTTCGGCCCTCTCTGCTGATACTGTCCAGGCGCATTCTTCCGAAACTGATGATGTGGGTGCTGGTAGGGCTGCTGGGTCTGCTGAGGCGCACCCTGTCGTGCTGGCTCTCTCTGGGCCTGATGCTGCTGATTATTGCTCTTCCAGGGCTGTCCGTTGACTCCTTGATTAGTCGTGGCTGCGCCATATTGTCGGACTGGTCCTGGCCGGTTGCCATAACCCTGATAATCTCCTACGGCATTGACCTCAGCCTGGTCGTCTTCCACTAAGGTAGGGCACTCGCCTGTCTTGTGATCTGTAGCTTCACAAAAGCCGCATGGCTTAGTCTGGACTGGTTGCCTCCTGATCACATGCTGCATCATGTCCATAAGCTCCTTGATCTGTTCGGCCATGGCACTGACTGAGGGTTCAACTTTTGACACGTTTCTTGTTCGGGCATACTCGTCCTCTCTCGTAGATTCATCCTGGAACCGCTCACTTTCTGCCACTTCTTGTATCTTTTGTCGGACTCTGGCTGGGGTCAGGTTCATGAGGTTGCCTCCAGCTGAGGCCTCTAGTAGTTTCCTATCCAGTCTGCGAAGTCCATCTAGCATATACTTGACGACTAATTTCTCTGGGAGCTCAAGGTTGCAGCAGCTCTTCTCCAAGGCATTGAATTTTTCCACGTACTCGTACATGTTCTCGTTTGGGCCTTGCTTGAGCTCTTGCAACTGTCTCCGGACTTGCATTGCACGCCCTGCTGGATAGTACTTGCTGACGAACTGCCTCTGCATCTGCTCCCATGTGTATATACTACCAGAGGGCAAGGATAAGAACCTATCTGTAGCAGCGTCTGTAAGTGAGAAGTAGAATGCCTTCAGTTTGAAGTCATCGACGTCGACTCCGTATGGCTTTAGGTTCAAGCATATCCCGTGATAGCGTGTCAGGTGAGATGTGGCCGACTCTCCCTTGGTTCCAGAGAACTTGGGCAGATGATGAACGACTGAGGTGCTGACTGTTATAGCGGCGAGGTCTGGTCCTTCGTAGATGCACCATGATTGGTCCTTGAAGTTTGGGACCGAGAGTTCGCCCATTGTAGGTCCTTCATTTTTGTTCTCCTCATCATCATCTCTAACTACTGGCTGGCGTGGTGGTCTCTGAGGTGGTGGGTATGGTTGTTGTGGAAGGTATGGTAGTGGTGGATATTGTGGGTAGGGCGGTTGTGGATACTGTGGATATGGAGGTGGTGGGTACTGTTGATATGGGGGTGGATATTGTGGGTATTGCTGGTACGGTTGTGGTTGGATTGGTTGTTGTTGAAATTGTCCCGGGATAGCCCCCCGGATCTCTCCATTCTGGACCATCGGTCCCTGTTGTTGTGGCAGCACTCCATCTCTGTTTCGGACAACCTGTTCTACTTCTTCATTGTGACTATTGCCACCAACTACACTGCCTGCGTGAGACATGTTACGAGAATAGCAAGCACCGAATATCAAGTGCCGAATAACAAGAACAGACTAGCAACAAAGGGTCCCCAGGAGATTGGAGGAGTCACAGCGGTCTCACTTAAAACCCAATCTCCTTAGACTCGTAAGTCTTGGTGACAGAACCCTCTAAAAGCTAGAAATTGAAATCGAAATAATCGGAAAACAAGGCAGTTGAAAATAACGAACTAGGAGAATTCACCGAATAGCAAGAAATACGAAATAAACAAAAAAAGAAATAAACGAAAAATTGAAAGAACAAAATTCACCGTGCGTAGCTCCCCGGCAACGGCGCCAAAATTTGACAGGTCGTCGTCGGTACCTGCAAATTTAAATTTATAATTCCACTTACTCTTGGCTAGTATAGCGGCAAGCAAGGGGTCGAACCCAAGAGAGCTAGAGCGGTTACTTATTGTTCTGTGAAAAGAAAAGACAATTGGGGTTGAGAGAGATTAGGAAACAGTGCAAAAATAGGAAATAAGTGAGTGGTATCAATCAGAGAGAATATTCAGACTAGGGTTTCTATTGTGACTTGTTATCATCGACTGCTAACAATCTAATTCAATGTTTCTAAGTGTGGTCTTCCCGACAAAGGTGACTTCCCAAATAACCCGACAAAGGTGTTATGCCACAACCTAACCCGACAAAGGTGAAAGGCTTCTAATTCCCTCCTAAGTTAAACAACCCGACAAAGGTGTTATTTAACCTAGATGTGCTATCTACCCAAACGACAAAGTATTAAGCAGATAATAATGATAGAAATATTGATCAACTAAGCTTTGCGACAAAGCATCCACCTAGTCAAGCAATAATTCATAATATAGGCACGTGAACTAGTGAAACATGGAATAACATTAAGAATGAAGTCTCAAACAATAGTCACAATATATGAAACCCTAGCCCGAATAAAGGGCTTAGCTACACATGGCCATGGAAACAAAAGACAATAAAAATAAAGGAAAGATGTTCTTCTCTATTGCCGAACGAAGGAGGACTTCGGACCGAGAGGAGAGGAGAGCTCGAATTCTGTGTTTTGGGATGCTTGAAACCCTTGATATGAGGCTGTATTTATAGAGAAAACTCAGGCCTCAAAGCTTCCAAATTGAAGTCGGTCCAAAAACGGTTTTAGGAAACATGTCCTAAAACCGATTTTGCTCGGTCTCTAAGTTTTCTTCTTCTGCAAGTCTTCTAGATCTGTGTAGAGCCTTCCAGAACCTTCTAGAAGCCTCTAAACCGTCATGCATGGAATTTGGATTTTTTCCCGAAAACACTGTTCACGCCGGAATTACTATTCACGCCGGAATTACTGTTCACGCCGGAATTACTAATGTCTCTACGAAACACGGTACCCACTGAGTTCCGACTTCGGCTATTGATTTTTCCATCTAAACGACATCGGATGCTCTCGGTGTGAACTAGAGAGTTGTTGGAAATTGAGTCATCTGCGCAACGGCATGTGTCTTGTATTTTTCTGATCAGCGGTTCATTCCCAGCCCTCCGGTGAAGCTCCAAAGGTCAAATCTGCCACTGTGTTGTTTTTGGCATGAAAAGCCATCTTTTATGCGCGTTTCCTCCTAGAGCTTCCAAATCACCTGAAATGCAAAACAACACTAAGAAGTAACTGTTTGCATAATAAAGTGCTGGAATTGATGAGATTTGTTGACTCGATGAGTCGTATAAATACGGCTCATCATATGGGCAGAAATTTAAGTTATATTATACGATCCAGATAGATTATTAGACTAATTAAATTTCTAGTTAAATAGATAATAAGAAATAAATTTTATAAATGAATAGTTTATATAGGGAAAGATCATATGAGAAGTAACAACTTTGGTGAGAAATGAGAAGTAATCACAATCATTCCATTTTTGATCCAACAACCCTTATTTTTCGGATTTTTTAAATTTAATATCTGTATTATATGTTAATAAGGGCATTAATGTAAATTTGTATACCGGTGTTACGAATTTTGTTTTTTAAGTCTATGAATTTTGGTTCTTTAAGTTTTACTATTTTTAGATTACAAATTTTGTTCTTTAAGTCTACGAATTTTGATTTTTTAGCATCATGGATAGTGGTCTAGCGGTCACAGTCTTGGTCGAATGACCTGAAGGTCGACGATTCGAACTCCCTCGGATGTCCATTCCTTGCTTAATAATAGTGGATTTTTTTAAAAAAAATTTGATTCTTTAAGTTTTACTTACTATTTTGCATTACGAATTTTGTTCTTTAAGTCGACAAATTTTGATTCTATAAGTTTTACTATTTTTATATTACGAATTCTTTTCTTTATATCTACGAATTTTGATTACTTCTCATTTCTCACCAAATTTGTTACTTCTCATGAGATCTCAACCCCGAACAAATTATAAAACAAAAATCATGTTTAGCCTCCTCGAAGGAAAGGGGATAATTAAAGAGGCCAAGTCAAAAAATAAATAAATATTTTTTAACACCAAATTGAACCGATTGAGTCACCCGGTTAATTAATAAAAACCGAACCAGGTCTTGACCAGTTCAACCGGGTCTTGACTGGGTTAATTACACAAGCGGTCCGATTACAAAATCAAACCGGTCCGGTTACCGGTTCCCCTTCCAACCGGTCGATTCGGTCCGGGCTTAATAACACTGGTTTAAAGGGTTTAAAATGGTTAAATGGATAAATGAGTTAAAAATGGTTAAAAGGATAAATGAGTTATAAGGGTTAAAGGGTTTTGAAGGTTCAACATGTTTGAATTTTACCCTTTTAAAATAGGTCGATTAACCGTCCGCTTGCCCTATTTAAAACCCGTCGGTTAACTGTCAGCCTTCACTATTTTCAAATCTGTGGAAAAATTACTTTTGATTTTGAAATAAATAAACAATTCACCAACTTTAAAAATTAGTTAATGATTAAATTTCTTAAAGAAGTTTCGAACGAACCTCGCCGTTTTGGTTGCGTCTTCGCTATATTACAACTTCCAAGTTTCAATGTTTTACGCTATGCTCTTAAGAATAGTTCATTTTTTAAAATCTGAACACAACATCATGTCCTTTATCCATATACGGCAACCAGAAGGCATGCAATCAAGCAACCATGTTAATGAAAGCTCAATATCCTACGCGAGCCGCAAATATGTATACTGCAACATGAAAGATGATTGTCAGATGCAATTGAATTTGATGGACAATTCGATTGCGTTCTTTATTAGTTAAACTACAATTCGACGGAGAAAATCATCCCCTGAGCTTTTGTTCTTCACTTACATTTAGAAGTGTATTTGAGAGTTTATCTTTCTAGTATTTCATAGCTTATTTGTACGGGTGTGTTTCCGTTGTAGTATAAGAAATTTAGTTGTTGTCTTCCTATTCAGTCAACCAAAATTAGTGAGAATTGTGTTACACATTTATTGTGATCCTGAGAGGATTAGTCATATCCTACGTTTGACCTCGGAGCGAGTGTTGTACAAAATATCAGAAGTGATATTTTTATATTGTTGTTCAATCATGTCAAACACAATTCCACTTCAAATACCGCAATTCAATGCGTGGAATTTCAAAATTATGTCTATTCAATTGAAGGCGTTTATTCCGATCCCAAGATTTATGAAGTTTGGTCGAGACGGGCTATACCGAAGTAGCTGAGAAAGCTTTTGAGCTTAAAAATGAAGAGAAGGATTTATTGGTAGAGACCAGTAAGAAAGATCACAAGCATTATTTTCAGTCTTTAAGGCTATTGGGAATCGATTCTGGAAAAGATATCAGAGGTAGAGACATCCCACGCGACATGGTAGAAAACGCATACAAAGGTGATGAAAGAGTCATCCGTATGCGTCTATAGACACTGGGGGGATTTTGAGTCACTACGAATGACTTACTCGGAAAGTGTGCCAACATATTGTGATCAGGTTCAAGCGGTCGTTAACAACTTGAGAGTTAACAAGGAATCGTTGGAGGAAAAACGAATCGTGGAAAAGGTATTATATTCTTTACTGACTAAATTTGAGTATGTTGTGACAACTATTGAAGAGGGTCACGACATATCAAAAATGCTGATTGATCGAGTTATGAGTTCGTTGTATTCACATGAGCAACGGATAAACCAAAAGGTGGACAACTATAGCCAGAAGCAGGCTCTACAAAGTCAAGTCAAAGTACGAGTGCGTGGAGGTTACTATGGAGATTGAGGACGAGGACAATGCCGAGGAGGAGGCCGAAATTAGAACGGTGGATGAGACCAAGCCAACGGGATCAATTTTTAAAGAGTCCGAGGTGGTCATACTGGAAGACGCGACACGTCCACGATCTAGTGTTACCAATGTCAAAAAATTGAGTACTACAAGCCTGAATGCCGAGCAAATGAGCGAGTGGAGCAAGCTTATGCTTCCGAGGCGCATGGAAATATGGTTTTAGTGTGCAAGACGACGGACACTTATGGAGGCTACACTGACGTGTGGTACCTCTACTCAGGATGTAGCAACCATATGAGCGATTGAAAGGAGTTGTTCTCTTATTTAAACGAATCCGCTCTCGTTGAAGTCAGCTTTGGATACAAGTCGCAAATCCGAGTGATGAACAAAGGCGACATCCATTCAAACAAATGACGGTACATATGCAACTATTGCTAATGTGTACTATTAGCCGGGGCTATGCTGAAATTTACTAAGCTTGGGGTAACTATTGGAGAGATGTCATTCCATTTCTATTCGAGATGGAGTTTGCGCAATTGAAAGAAAAGACCGCAGGATCGTTGCGAAAGTCCATATGACAAAGAACCGGATGTTCCCGTGGATTGTTCAAAAGGGAGTTAAAGTGAACTTCGACACGATGGTGAGAGAAAGTAGTTGGCTGTGGCATCTCAAATTTGACCATTTAAAATTTACTGGATTGAAATTATTTACTGCGAAGATAATGGTGACATGATTACCGCGATTCAGATTCATAGTCAACTATGTAAGGCGTGCTTGCGAATGAAGCATCACAGAGAGTCGTTGTCACTTGGAAAGATGAGACGAGCAAACCAACAGCTACAGTTGCTCCACATGGATCTATGTGGTCTAATGGAGGTAGAATCTTTTGGCGGAAAGCGTTACATGATTGGCACTTGTCGGTGACTTTTCAAGAAAGACTTGGGTTTATTTCTTAAGAGAAAAGTATGTATCTTTTCGGACGTTCAAGGAGTTTAAGATCTTTGTTGAAAAATAAAGCAGTTACACACTGAAGACGTTGAGATCAGATAGAGGAGGAGAATTCACTTTTAATGAGTTCTTAAACTATCATTGAGCCGTAGGAATCAGACGACAGTTGGATGCAAGCTACACACCTCAGCTGAATGGCATTGCTGAGAGGAAGAACCACACAATCTTTGAGATGGCTTAGAGCTTGTTGAAGGCCAAGGAGCTACCTTAGCCTTATTGGGCAGAAGTGGTGTCTTGTGCAGTGTTCTTACTAAACCGATGTCCCACGAAGGTGGTTCATAAAAAGACTCCGGATGAAGCTTGGAGTGGTGTGAAGATGTAACTTATATATGAGTATTTGAGTGTATTGCATATCCCCATATATAAGATCAGCAGCAGAGGAAGCTGGAGGACAAGAGCATGCGATGTATCTTCATTTGGTACAATGCTGATACGAAGAGTTATAAGTGTTATGACCCTGGCATGAAAGAGTTAGTTATCAGCCAAGATATATAGTTTACTGAAGATGAGGCCTGTGATTGGTCTCAAAAAGACGCTAGACAACTTCGTGTCGTAATTGAGGAGGAGCTTACAGAAGATAAGTGCGCACAAATTATTTATTCACTTGAAATATCAGTTGAGTCAAGGTCTAGCTGTTTACCGGCACGACAAAAAAACTCACCAGTTCTTTATCAAGGTTATGTTATCTACCGAGATGATGAGGTTGACACACCTGATGAAACCATGGTAAACTTTTGTCTATTTGCAAATTGTGGTCCCGTGACGTTCGAGGAAGCAGCAAAAGATAAATGATGGATTCAAGCTATGGATGCGGAAATAACTTCCATTTAGAAGAATGATACGTGAGCGTTGACGTCTTTACCAATTGGTAAGAAGGCGATTGGAGTAAAATGGGTGTACAAGACAAAGTACAAACCCAATGGCCAAGTTGACCGGTTCAAGGCAAGGCTAGTGGTGAAAGGATACATGTAGAAGCTTGGTATCGATTACTTCAAGGTATTTGCATTAGATACCATTAGAATGATCATGGCACTTGCAGCGTCGAACGGGTGGAAGATACACCAGATGAACGTGAAGTCATCATTCTTGAATAAAGTTCTAGTAGAGGAGGTGTATGTTGATCAGCCACTCGGGTATGTGCAAAGAAGGAAAAAGAATAATGTGTACAAGCTGAAGAAAGCATTAGACAGACTGAAGCAGGCCCCTCGAGCATGGTATGCGAGGATTGATACGTCTATGTTGAAGAATAGATTATAAAGGTGTCCTTACGAGCACGAACTCTGCATCACGATGAGTGATGAAGGATAGATACTGATAGTATGCTTGTACGTTGATGACATGATATTCACGGAAAGTTTGAAGAAGATGTTCATCGAGTTCAGAGAAGCGATGAATCGTCCGTACTCACTTCGATATGACTGACATGGGATTGATATCTTTTTCCTTAGGCATCGAGGTTGAGCAGGCGGATTATGGATTCTTCATTTCACAAGAAAAAATACGCCAAGGATATATTGAAGAAGTTTAAGTTTTAGGGAATGAAGGCGGTCTGAACACCAGTTGCAGAGAGGATGAAGATAATGAAAGAAGGTAGTGGAGATCTTATAAATCCAACTTACTTCAAGAGTATAGTTGGAAGTTTACGATATTTGGCTTCAACTAGACTACATATTATTTACGCAGTTGGACTTATCAGTCGGTTCATGGAGCAACCGCAACAGTTGCACTTGTTAGCAGTGAAGCGTACACTCTGATATATCAGTGGCACTAGTGATTATGAGATTATGTATTCTCACATAGAAGAATTTTGTCTGACAGGTTATACAGACAGTGATTGGGCCAGTGATGTGGAAACTCAGAAGAGTTGACAAGCATATTTTTAACCCTTTATAGTCGTCAAGTTATGAGTTTTAGGGGTCGAATTGCAGTCAAACAAAATTTATAAACCTTGGTAAGCCAAGGGTCGATCCAAGGAACAACGTGTGTGAGTACTAGCTAACAAGTGACCTATTTAGCTATTTCGAACGATTCAAGGTTTTGATGTGATTAAAATAGCAGAAATTAAATACAGAAAATTAAAAGGTTTGGACTTGATTAGAGAAACAATCCCATGATCAAACTTCA
Source organism: Rhodiola chrysanthemifolia (assembly GCA_033675395.1). Lineage (NCBI taxonomy): Eukaryota > Viridiplantae > Streptophyta > Magnoliopsida > Saxifragales > Crassulaceae > Rhodiola > Rhodiola chrysanthemifolia. The sequence continues at coordinate 41,763,911 of CM066204.1, forward strand.
CCCGTGCCAACCCCACTAATCATGCAATCATATCACGTAAATTCATCATGCTATCGAATATGGAAATAAACCGAAATAACATTAGACAAGCCGCCCATCCACGGATCATTGTCTATATTAATCTCAATCGTTGAACGCCTCCCATCCACGGATATCAACGATCTCGATTATTAAACTTAGGGTCTTTCAGACGAAAGTCAACTTTTCTATTAATTCATGTACTACCATAGTAGCTACCATGACCTAATATCAATTGCATGCAATCCGATTAATACCTAGGGTCCATCTTTTGGTAATTAACCTAAATATTTTCTAGCATGCAAACATCCCATTCAATGTAAAACTTGCAAGAACGATAAAATTGAGCACGATGAAATTGAATATTCGAATCGCATTAAAGAAAAATGTTTAATTGATCACATGAAGAGTTAGGTACATAGCACGGGATCCGTAAGATCCCAGAATTAAGAAGACTACTCACTATTCATGGTAAGTTAACCACAAATAGTTTATAAATGGAAATTAAGGACGAGATAACCGTAGCGACGATGTAGCTCCTTGAGTCCTCATCTCTCGCGATGTTCTCCTTCTTCTCTCCCAAGTTAGGGTTCTTTAATCTCAACTCAAGCACACTTAAAACACTCAGGTCGTTTCTTTTTTATAGCCCAAAACTGCTCTATTGCCAAAAAGGACCAGAACTTGTCAAAAACGGATTAGGAAATCAGCTGATAATTCTGCCTTCCGACGGTGCCGTGACACCCGTGACATTCAAACATGTCACATAGCCAAAATTTACTGAGTAGAAAAGGTGATGTGACACCCGTGACACTAGGAAGATGTTACGGCATGTCACGGCCTGTGCAAATCTCACTGAGCTGAAGAGGCCGTTACACCCGTGACATTAGGAGGATGTCTCGGTACTTCTAATGTCACGGGTGTAACAGCCATGCTGAAAATTACTTGATTCCTTCTGAGGAGCAAACCTGCCGTGACACCCGTGATACTAATGAGATGTCACGGTTGTCACGGCCCACATGTTGGTGCAGAGCTCTTTTTGGCCTTTTTCGTCGATCTTTCCGTTCTTTCAGTACTTCGAGTCCAAAGAGCGATGATATGTCTTTTTGTACTGAAACACTCAAGGAAGACATGAAATAGGGACAATTTACCGGGAGAACAAGTGTCATCCTTCATCGAATGTAGTGAATAATTAGTCAAACTATCGACTGATCAAAACACTCCACACTTCGGATTTGTTCGTCCTGAACAAATGTCGAACATGCGGCAGAATAAATACTCAAGTGAATGTGATGCTCAACGACCATAAGTTTCTAAGTTACCCACTCAAGTGTTATGCGATCAATTCTAACTAAAATAAAAGCAAAAGATAACTCACTGTCGTAGAGGACACGGATGCATTTAGCATATGCATCAAGCCTTTAAACCTCTAGGCTGTCGTAGTAGGACGAGTATAGTCTCGTGAAGGTTTTCAGGAATCGGACTACCTACAAATCCCCTGTACAACTAACTAACGTGTATGCATGAGATGATGCTCAACGAGTCACAGTAAAGTCATGTCATACCTCGGATTCATTGTGTTACCTCGACTTCAAGTCAAACATCTTCATCAAAGTTGTCAAACAATCATAGATTAAACGAGTCATGCTTTCAAATGGTCAGTACACACGGCTAGCAAGCGACTAATCACATGTTCTAAATAGTTCTATAGCAACGCAATAAGAACTTGAATAGTTACAAAAAATAAGCTCGCCATTCACCTATGCCATCTAGGGATAGTCCAGGGGCTCTTGGCGCAAAGCTCATTCTCATGTGCCAAGGACTAGGCAATGACCCGTAAGAGAAGAGGAGCATGGCTTAAGGATTTTTCTGAAAAATAGTACGAAAATCATATCAAAATTTCAGTACAAGCACGAGGATCGTCCCTTAGTTTCTAGTACATGAATTCGCAAGACAAGTCATGATTTGCACGCAATGAGAAGATGGAATTACACTACATCAAGCAAAATGGGGCACAATTTTTTTTTTCATACACAAGGGGTGACTTTTCTCACTTTGCCATTGGTATTATTTTTCTGTTTTTTTCCTTTTTCATACAAGGGGTGACTTTTCTCACTTTGCCCTTGATATTTTTTCTTCTTCTCTTTTTTGTTCTTTCAAAAACAACTATGGTTGGGGACAAAAAAAAATTTTCTCTTTTGAAAATTCAGAACTTTGTTCTTGATTGAAAACCATTTTTTTCTAACTCCACACTTAAAGCTTGACATAGTGTATGAATAAAGGCGGGTGCATGCAGATCACAACAAGTATAGAGAAGCACATACTAGTACTAAGGTCACCTGGAAAAAGAGATGCAATTTAAGTTTTCTGGCATTTTGTACCGGTGCCTACTAATATCAAGTCTCTAACATGCATCAAGAAATACGTAAAACACATGATAGGCAAAGGCTAGCAATGATACTGACACAAGAGAAAACACACACGAATAAAACTATTTCAAGTCCTAGACTTCGAATCCAAAAGAAAGACAATCAGTCAAGGAGTATCGTAGAAAACGAGGATTTCAATCGCAATACATAGACAGTTGAGCATATGCAAGAGTGAATGTGATATGCGATGTGTGTGACTATGCGCTACCCACTCCACACTTTAAATTGAGCGCAGTCCCTAAGCGAAGAAATAAAAGAAAAGAAAAGGCGCATATGAACTTCCCTCGTGTGTGATGGTCTGATATTTGTGGCGATTAAGCGATGCCCGGGGAGTGAAAAGTGACTCATGAGCTGGTAGATATGTAAAGAAAAACAAAAAGCTGCACAAGTGATAGATTAGCATCGGTAATGGTGGGTAGGCAAAAGCAAGAAGTGCCAAATAGAAGGCATGATAAATGATGCGAGCAAGACGTTGATCATATAAAACATGTCTCAAACATCAAGTAGCATGTAGAATGAAAAGTCAAGGCAAAAAGTGTCAGCGTACAATAGTGGTAATGAAATGCGCAACAACTGACAAAAGTGACAAACAATCATGAAAAGAAATGGACGAGGAGCCAAACAGCGCCACCGTCCTCATCATCATCAGCACTAAAAAGGTCCTCGGTGCAATCGGAGTCCCCAGGACCAGCGGGGCAAGAAGGACCGGCCTCATGGTCATTGCGGGTAGGAGGCATGTGGGATGGCGGAGGAGGAAAATCGGAGTGGCCCTACCCCTGAAGTAATGTCGTCAAAGCACCCCGTGGCCACTGCTGCGCCTTACTGGCCCGATGACGAAAATCTGAAAAATCGGCGGTGAGCTGGGCATTGCGCTGGACAAGCTGACTCTGCGATCTGACTATCGGCATCTGATGCGCCATTATCTGGCGCTGGTATGCTAAGATCTGATTCTGCATCTCTATCAGCTAATGCTGCTGTGCAAAAAGTCGCATCTGGGTGGTCTCTAGGCGCGCGAAGCGCTCCTTGAAGGTGCTCGAGAGCTGGTCAGTGGGGGGCCTGGTGCGAAGGGGCAGGTGCAGCCACTGGAGGCTCCTGTGCCTCGTCCATGTCTAAGTCCTCAAGCGGAGGTGCACCGCCCCTAGCACGCTCGAGCGTCCTTTGCCGGCTCTCGACCCGGTTGCGCTTCTTCCCGCGGGGAAGCTCGTCTCTGTGCTGCCACTGACGATCCGGATCAATCATCTTAATGTCAACCATCTTATCGGTGTCCAGGATTGATTTGACCGGTGTTGGGAGCTCACTGAATTCCCATCCTTGCGACTCAGCGAGAATGGTGACAAATAAACCGCCGCCTAAAACAATGTTCTTGTCAAGAACTATACCACAAATAACCATTTGGCCGGAGAGAATCTGAAAGAAATCGACCGGGCGGTGGCGGTCCATCGATATCATGACGTCGAGCTCACGGTTACCAATATTCGTGGCACCTTCGCCACGTGGAAATATACTCATGGCAACTAGACGGTGGATAACCTTCCACGGCTTGTTCTTGATACGTGAAGAAGGCCAACTGGACGTGAAATAGCAGTCAAAGCCGGATATGGCTTTCCAGAATTCATAGCGATCCTCATCGGTGTACTTTCCACAAAAACCCTCGAGAGGAAACCCTAGCACTGCACACACCTCGGCATTAGACATATTGTAAGATCGGTCGCTGAGAATAAATTTCCAATGAGTAACCTGATCCGGACTACCTGAATACTCAAACGATGATAGGAATTCCTTTAAAACACGAGGATATGTTGGTGCCGGTTGAGCAAACAGTATATCAAGTCCACTAGCCACAAATAATGCACGACAACAATCCAACAATCCAAAAGATAGCAATGTATCATGATCAGGGACTAAGGTAGGTTTCACCTTTTTCACCGAGATGACACGGTCGTATTTCCTGTTTTGCTCCGGGTTAAAAGACCAAAGGCACTCATCAGGGTAGGTTCTTTTGCGAGGGGGCTGGGCGGCTTGTGGTAGCGATGGTGGTGGATTCAGAGCATTCCGGGATGATGAGGCAGTTGCTTTGCGGGTTGATTTTCGAGCCATGGCCAAAATTTGTGTGGGAATTCGGACTGAGTTGGAAATTCGGGGTTTTAAGGTTTGGGATTGGGGATTTGTGGAAATTGGTGGAGGAGAGGAGGTGGTGGAGACGGCTGGACGGACGGCGGATGGAGGAGGACAACGGAACGGAGCTGGGCGGTTAGGGATCGGACGTCGCTGGCTATTGAGGGAGAGAGTTGCGGTCGATTTTTGATTTATGAAATCCCTATCTGTTTTAATTTGAAAACCGAACCTGCCGTGGCAGTCGTGACATCCGAGCATGTTACGGGTGTCACGGTACCCCTGAATATCTCAGCCCGAAAACCCTGCCGTGACAGCCGTGACATGTCCAATGTGTCACGGGTGTCACGGCACCCCTAAAAATCTCTGCCCAATTACCCTTCCGTGACATGTCCAATGTGTCACGGGTGTCACGGCACCTTGAATTCCCCGCATAAAAACTTTCCTCGTCCTGATACTGTCGTCTGTCTGAAATTGCCCTACTCCACACTTGGATTCCTGCAATGATCACACCCAAAGCACAAAATGCAAGACGCAACTAACTAATACTTACAGTGCGGGTTACTCCCCGAAGAGGCCTAGTTTAACGTCTTAGCGAGACATAGCTAGGGGGTAGAACTAGAAACATTCTCGGAAAGTCCCTTGCTGAGATCCCTTCCCGAGGAGTAGGTTGTCATCGATGCCTTCAGGAGGGGCCAGATGCTTTAGTACGTGGTAGTGTTTGAGGCGTTGCCCGTTTACCACTATTTATTTTCCTCCCTCGATGCTAAGCTCAACGTGGCCGTCTGGGTATGTTCTCTCCACTGTGTATGGACCACTCCACTTGGTGCGCAGCTTCCCAGGAAATAATCTAAGGCGGGAGTTGTAGAGAAGAACTCGCTCACCTTCAGTGAATTCTCTGTGCACTATTCATTTGTAGTGCCATTTCTTTGTCCTCTCCTTATAGATACGAGCATTCTCGTAGGAGTCTAGCCTGATCTCATCAAGCTCGTGTAGCTGCAGCAACCTCCTTTGCCCAGCTGCCTTCATGTCCATGTTCAGCTCTCTGATGGCCCACAGAGCCTTGTACTCGAGCTCGACTGGTAGAAGGCAGGTCTTTCCATAGACAAGCCTGAAAGGACTCATCCCGATAGGAGTTTTGAATGCAGTCCTATATGCCCACAGTGCGTCATCTAGCTTGGACGCCCAATCTTTCCTGTGGCTAGAGACTGTCTTCCCTGGGATGCTCTTGATCTCGATGTTAGAGATTTCAACTTGCCCACTGGTTTGAGGATGATATCGAGTGCCAACCTTGCGATAAACACCGTATTTCTTCAGCAATGTCTGTTCTTTCTTTGAAGTGGGAGCTTCCATCACTGATAACTGTTCTGGGCACTCCAAACCGATGAAAAATAACCTTCTGAAACATCTTCATGACTACCTTGGCGTCGCAAGTAGGAGTAGCCACTGCTTCAACCCACTTGGAAACATAGTCGACTGCTACCAAGATATACTGATTTCCATAAGAAGGTGGGAATGGTCCCATGAAGTCGATGCCCCATACATCAAATAAATCGACTGAAAGAATGCTCTGCGGGTGCATCTCCTGCTGCTTGGAAATATTTCCAGTCATCTGGCACTGATCACAAGCTTTGACGAATTCGTGGGCATCCTTAAATAGAGAGGGCCAAAAGAATCCGGATTGCAGAACTTTCGTAGCTGTTTTCGAACCAGCCCCGTGGCCACCATATCGTGATGAATGGCAGCGCTCTAGGATCATATGATCTGGTCCTCTTCGACACAAGTCATGTAGAGACCGTCAGCACATAATCTGTATAGAAAAGGGTCATCCCAGAAGTACCTTTTTACGTCGGACAGAAATTTCCTCTTCTGGTTGTGCGACAGGTTAGGAGAAATGATACCGCAGGCCAAGTAATTGACGAAATCCGCGTACCACGGGGCGATGTCCACATCGACACTCATAAGCTGCTCACCTGCTAGAGAGTCAGTCATCGGGAGTTTATCCTCTTCGCGGTCGAGCTTTCCTTACTCGAGGCGTGACTGGTGATCTGCAACCAGATTTTCAGCTCCCTTCTTGTCTCAAATCTCAATGTCGAACTCTTGTGGGAGGAGAACCCATCGAATCAATCTAGGTTTCGAATCCTTCTTGGACAGCAAATACTTGATTGCAGCATGGTCAGTGTATACTATAGTCTTCGAACCTATCAGATACTACCTGAACTTCTCAAAAGCATAAACGATGGCCAGCATCTCCTTCTCTGTCGTAGTGTAATTTGCTGCTGCGCCGGCTAGGACTTTACTGGCATAATAAATCACGTGTAGCTGCTTGTCAATGCGCTGCCCTAAAACTGCTCCCACTGCGAAATCACTAGCATCACACATTAGTTTAAATGGCAGCTCCCAGTTAGGAGGCTGCACGACAGGAGCAAAAATAAGAGCAGATTTCAGAGTGTGGAAAGCATTAAAACATGATTCATTGAAATTAAACTCAGCTTCCTGGCACAGTAGATCAGTGAGTGGCTTGGCTATCTTCGAGAAATCCTTTATGAAGCGCTGATAAAATCCCGCGTGCCCTAGAAAGCTCCTGATTCCTTTCACATCTCTTGGTGGGGGCAGCTTTTCAATCACTTCCACCTTCGCGCGATCGACCTCGATGCCTCGGTTTGAGACTATGTGTCTCAACACAATACCTTCCTGCACCATAAAGTGACACTTTTCCCTGTTTAAAACCAGGTTAGTGTCAACACAATGACGAAGAACATCAGTAAGGTTAGAAAGGCACGAGTCAAATGAAGAGCCATACACCGAAAATCATCCATAAATACTTCCATAGTGTTTTCTAAAAAATCAGAAAAAATGGCCATCATACAACGCTGAAAAGTGGCCGGTGCATTGCAAAGACCGAAAGGCAAGCGTCAATAAGCAAATGTGCCAAAAGGGCAAGTTAAAGTAGTCTTCTCCTGGTCCTCGGGGTGTATAGGGATCTGAAAAAACCCACTATAACCGTCGAGGTAGCAGAAAAACTTATGCTTCGCAAGACGCTCTAACATTTGATCAATAAAAGGCAAAGGAAAGTGATCCTTACGAGTCGCCTTATTCAACTTTCTATAATCTATGCACATGCGCCAACCAGTCACAGTACGAGTAGGAATCATGTCATTATGCTCATTACGTACAACAGTCTAACGTCCCTTCTTAGGGACAACATGCACAGGACTTACCCACTCACTATCTGTAATAGAATAAATAATGTCAGCATCCAATAATTTCAGAATTTCTTTCTTCACTACATCATTCAGTTTAGGATTCAAACGTCTCAAAGCGTCTCTAGTGGGCCTAGCATCGCCCTCTAGATGGATTCTATGCATGCACATATCTGGGCTAATCCCCTTAAGATCATCGATTGAATAACCTAGGGCTGGCCTATGCTTTCGCAGGACATCTAGCAATTGCTGGGTCTCTACATCAGTTAAGGATGCATTCACAATCACCGGGTAGGTTGAGTCAGGGCCAAGAAATTCATACCTGAGACTTGCAGGTAGAGGTTTCAGCTCAACCTTGCACGGTTCCTTACCTGAGCAGGTGCTCTGTTCAGCTTCAGCTGCTCCCTCAGTGCTCACGGCGCATATATTCATCGGTATCGGGCAGCCGGGTACAAATCTGTAAGATTCAGCCGAGGTCAGTGTAATAGGGTCATCAATATCGGCAGAGTCTAGTACATCACGGTCAGCTAATAGACTAGGACTCTTGCACATATCAGGCAAATAAAAGACGACTCTTTCACTGCCCACTCGCAAAGTTATAGACCCTCTATCCATGTCGATAACTACCTTAGCCGTATAAAGAAATGGTCTACCAAGTATAATTGGGATATCTATGTCCTCTGAGATCTCTAGTATAAAATCAGCAGAGATGTAAATATTCTTCACCTTGACAGGTACATCCTTCAGAATCCCTTTCGGGAGTCTACAAGAACGATCCGCAAGGCGAATAGAGATATTAGTAGGATAAAGGTCACCCAAATTCAATTTAGCATATAAGGAATAAGGCATGATAGACACACTAGCACCTAGATCACATAGAGCACGATGAATAGTAATACCACCAATATCACAAGGGATAGAAAAACTCCCTGAGTCTTTGAGTTTAGGTGGCATGGGCTGGTGCATGGCAGCACTACACTCCTCGCTTAGGGCCATTGTCTCGGTCACATCAATTTTTCTTCTCACAGTCAGGATCTCCTTCATGAATTTGGCATAAGTAGGAATCTGGGTGATTGCGTCGGTGAGGGGGACATAGTGATGTAAAGAGTGCGTATCTTGTCTACGAACTGCATGAAATCCTTATCCCTCCTTTTAGCTTTAAGCCGCTGAGGGAATGGAACCGGCAGTATATAAAGAGCTGGCTCCACTGTCCGCGCTGAATTTGCAGCTCGGTTTTCAGCCTCCTTCGACGTTTCCTCTTCAGCGGGCATAGAAACAGGTGCAGAAATTGTAGCTGGAGGTCAAGTGGCTTGAGCTGGCAGCGTCTCAATCTGTTTTCCTCCTCAGAGTGTGATGGCATTCACCGATCTCATAGGATTTGGATCTGGCTTCAAAGCATGTTTCCCTTGTTCTCTACCGGCTGAACTTGCTTGTTGGGCTATCGGATTTTCCAGCATCTTGTTCTGAATGGCCAGCTTCTTGTTCTGGTTGGCGAGCTGCTCGAGTGTCTGCTTTACCCCATTCATTTGCCTATCCTTCTCGGCCATGAAACTCGTCAACAGGGATTCAATACTAGATGAAATCCTGGACTCCTGATGCTTGGGCTGCTGCGACTAATAGTTATACTGTCCTGAATTCTGACCTTGTTGTTGTTGCTGTTGGTTGTTGTACTGGTTCCTTGGTTGGTAGGGAGCGTTGTTCTGCTGTTGTCTGTAAGGGAAGCTAGGCGGCGCCTGATTCTGTGGTTTGTAAGAGAGGTTAGGATGATTCCGGTTCGGGTTATCCCACCTGTTAAGGGCTGATCCAGAAGTGAAACTAGTCCCTTGATTATTTTGCCCAACATAATTGGCATCCTCCTGATTTCCACCGTTATCATCTTGTCCCATCCCCGGCAATGACGCCATTTTGACAAGTGTATTTTTAACCCTTTATAGTCGTCAAGTTATGGGTTTTAGGGGTCGAATTGCTGTCAAACAATATTTATAAACCTTGGTAAGCCAAGGGTCGATCCAAGGAACAACGTGTGTGAGTACTAGCTAACAAGTGACTTATTTAGCTTTTCCGAACGATTCAAGGTTTTGATGTGATTAAAATAGCAGAAATTAAATACAGAAAATTAAAAGGTTTGGGCTTGATCAGAGAAAGAATCCCAGGATCAAACTTCACCCGTGCCAACCCCACTAATCATGCAATCATATCACGTAAATTCATCATGCTATCGAATATGGAAATAAACCGAAATAACACTAGACAAGCCGCCCATCCACGGATCATTGTCTAGATTAATCTCAATCATTGAACGCCGCCCATCCACGGATTATCAACGATCTCGACTATTAAACTTAGGATTTTTCAGACGAAAGTCAACTTTCCTATTAATTCATGTACTACCATAGTAGATACCATGACCTAACATCAATTTCATGCAATCCGATTAATACCTAGGGTCCATCTTTTGGTAATTAACCTAAATACGTTCTAGCATGCAAACATCCCATTCAATGTAAAACTTGCAAGAATGATAAAATTGAGCACGATGAAATTGAATATTCGAATCACATAAAAGAAAAACGTTTAATTGATCACTTGAAGAGTTGGGTACATAGCACGGGATTCGTAAGATCCCAGAATTAAGAAGACTACTCACTATTCATGGTAAGTTAACCACAAATAGTGTATAAACAGAAATTAAGGACGAGATAACCGTAGCGACGATGTAGCTCGTTGAGTCCTTAATCTCTCGCGATGTTCTCCGTCTTCTCTCCCAAGTTAGGGTTCTTCAATCTCAACTCAAGCACACTTAAAACACTCAGGTCGTTTCTCTTTTATAGCCCAAAAACTTCTCTATTGCCAAAAAGGAACAGAACTTGCCAAAAACAGATTAGGAAATCAGCTGATAATTCTGCCTTCCGACGGTGCCGTGACACCCGTGACATTTGAACATGTCACGGCATGGCCAAAAGTTACTGAGTAGAAAAGGTGCAGTGACACCCGTGACACTAGGAAGATGTTACGGCATGTCACGGCCTGGGCAAAACTCACTGAGTTGAAGAGGTGTCGTGCCACCCGTGACATTAGGAGAATGTCACGGTAGTCACGGCCATGTTGAAAATTACTTGATTCCTTCTGAGGAGAAAACCTGCCGTGACACCCGTGACACTAATGAGATGTCACGGTTGTCACGGCCCACATGTTGGTGCAGAGCTCTTTTTGGTCTTTTTCGTCGATCTTTCCGTTCTTTCAGTACTTCGAGTCCAAAGAGCAATGATATGTCTTTTTGTCCTGAAACACTCAAGGAAGACATCAAATATGGACAATTTGTCGGGAGAACAAGTGTTATGCTTCATCGAATGTAGTGAATAATTAGTCAAAATATCGACTGATCAAGAGTACATCAGGTTTTGCTTTTTATTTTGGAGATGAAGTAGTTTCGTGGTCATCAAAGAAGTGACATATTGTTGATCTCTGTACATCTGAAACGGAGTATATTGCAGTGACTACCGCTGCTTGTCAAGCAGTTTGGCTTCGACATATTTTGGAAGACTTGAAACATAAGCAGGAGGGCACCATAAGGATTATGTATGATCACAAGTAGGCTAAATAGCATTAGCCAAGAATCCAGTAATTCATGGCAAGAGCAAGCATATTGAGAGCATGTATCACTACATTCGAGAGTTAGTCAAAGATGGTGAGATTGAGTTACAATTCTGCAGGACTGATGAGCAAGTTGTAGATATCTTTACCAAGGGTCTCTCAAGTGATAAGTTTGAACTATTTCGATATATACTTGGAATTGGAAAGTTGTGTATCAAGGAGTGTTGAAATGTTAACACAACATCATGTCCTTTGTCTATGTACGACAACTGGTAGGCATGTCAATCAAGCATCCATGTCAATCAAAACTCCCCATATCCTGCAAGCCGCACGAGCCCGCAAATATGTACTCCCTCTGTCCCTTAATGTTTGAGAGTTTATATTTGTAATATTTTCTAGCAGCTTATTTGTACAAATGTATTTCTATTCCAGTTTAATAAATCAATTATTTTCTTTCAATACGATTAAGTCAAAATTAGTACGAATCATGTGACATATTTATTGGTGATCATGAAAAGTCATATCCTACCCAGAAACTAATCCACATACCTTCTTTATTTTGTCCATGTCATAAAAAAAATAAAAATAAAAGAAGGAAAAACGGTAGAGAAATAAACGTAACGTTAGCAAATCGAGGGAAGCGGGGGCGAGCATTCTCTCTCTATCATTTGAAACTGTGACTGATTCCGTCCGTAATCGGCGTACGTCACTTGCGCACTGATTGATTGTTTTTGATGAGGAATTTGCGGATTTTGATCGGACATGAGAGGCCGGATGGGATCGGGCTCGGTAGCAATGCCTTCGTCGAGGACGGTTCGCGTTTACAGGACTGTTTGTTTTATTTAATGCTCGACATTGTTTGTGTGAGGAGAGCGTGGTGGTTGTGAATTTTGATATGGCAGGGATTGATGCTTTTGCGAGGCCTTCGATGTCGTCGAGTAAGGATTCAAACGAACTGGAGATCAAGGAGGTTACTCTAAGCGATAAGCTGAAGGTTTTCAAGTCATCGCAGTTCGATCCGAATGGCTACATGACGTCGAAATGCCAAACCATGAGTGAGAAGGTTCAGTTTCCTATCGCCTCAGTACTTTTTGATAGTTTGAATTGGATTGTATTCTTTTTGTTGTTTGGAGTTGAGATTGAGATGTTGTTTTATGTTATGTTGGAGGAACGCATTTTGTCAAACAGGTTATGAATAAAACTGAGGTTGAGGTGCTTTTTGGCTTTAATTATTAATTAGACTGTTTGATTTTGTGCTCTTGGCAGGAAATCAAGCATTTGTGCTCTTACCTTGGAGAACTGAAGAAAGCCTCTGCGGAAGAGATGCGGAAAAGTGTCTATGCGAACTATACATCTTTTATAAGGTTGATAACACAGTAATAAGTTTTGTGTATTTTGCTTTTGGCAGATTTAAAAACCTTGGTTGATTTGTATTTGTTGAATGCAGAACATCTAGGGAGATTTCAGATCTTGAAGGGGAGCTTTTGTCCATGAGGAATCTTTTGAACACCCAGGCAGCTCTTGTTCATGGCTTGGCTGAAGGGGTTCGAGTGGATGCATTGTTTACTGGATCAGAAGGTTCTGCTGCGGATGACAAAGTTGACTCTGATGATAAAGAGCCTTCAAGGATTGAAAAGTGGTGGGTTCAATTTTTAGAGACCCTTGAAGTATTGATGGCAGAGAGGAGAATAGATGAGGCTTTGGAGGCTCTAGATGAAGGAGAGCAAGTAGTGGAAGATGCAAATGATAAACAAACACTAAGCCCAACGGCTATCTTGTCTTTGCAGACATCTATTGCGGAGCAAAGAACAAAATTAGCAGATCAGCTTGCTGAAGCTGCCAGCCAGCCCTCGACGCGTGGTGCTGAGCTACATACAGTTATAATGGCTCTCAAAAGACTAGGGGATGGACCTCGTGCTCACACTTTGTTACTATCTTCACATGAGAAGAAATTGCAGTCTGATATGCAAAATATGCGTCCCTCCACTACCTTATATGGAGGAGCATATACAGCTCAGCTATCCCAGTTAGTCTTTTCCACTATCGCCAGAGCAGCTAGTGATTCCTTAGCTGCTTTTGGTGAGGAACCTGCATATGCATCAGAGCTAGTAACTTGGGCTGTCAAACAAGTTGAGTCTTACGCCATGCTTTTGAAGCGGCACACTTTAGCATCTGCAGCTGCTTCGGGGGGGTTAAGGGCTGCAACCGAGTGTGTTCAGATATGCATGGGATACTGTTCTTGTTTAGAAGCTCGTGGAATGGCCCTTTCCCCCGTTCTCTTGAGATTTTTCAGGCCTTGTGTTGAACAAGCACTGACAGCCAACTTGAAAAGAATTGAACAAAGTAGTTCCGCTCTAGCTGCAGCAGATGATTGGTTACTTATTTATTCACCCCTTGGTGTGCGTCCTTTAGGATACTCTTCCACTGCATCTCTGTCAAGCTTGGCCACATCCCAGCCAAAGGTCTCAAGCAGTGCCCACAGATTCAATACAATGGCTCAGGTGACTAATGTCTTTCTTGAAGATCTTGCTTCAATAGCAAATGGTGTTTTATCTTAGCTAGATGTCTTTAAATGTATGACTTGCTGTTTCAGGAATTTTTCGAGGAGGTAGGATCACTTGAGAGCTTGCTGACTGGTATTCCTATCCTGGATGGTATCCTAGACGCCTTCAACAATTACATTAATCTGCTCATCAATGCACTACCCGGTTCCATGGACACAGAAGAGACCCCGGAACTATCTGGAAATAAAATAGTAAGAATGGCAGAGTCAGAAGCCCAACAGATAGCCCTGCTAGCAAATGCGTCCTTATTAGCGGAGGAACTTCTCCCTCGTGCAGCTATGAAGCTTTTGCCCTCACAAAGCCAGGCAAGTAGAATGGACAACACGCCAAGGAGAGCTTCTGAAACGCCTAGAAGAATTTCGGAAACACCCAGGAGAGCTTCAGAAAGGCAAAACCGTAACCCGGAGCAACGGGAATGGAAAAGGAAGCTTCAAAAGTCTGTGGAGAAATTGCGAGACAGCTTTTGTCGGGTGCATGCCCTTGAACTCATTTTCAATGAAGAAGGTGATGTTCGCCTTTCAGCACATATGTATACGAGGATGGATGGATATGCAGAAGAGCCTGAATGGTTTCCCTCTCCAATATTTCAGGTGAACGTCCAAATTCTAAAAATCAAACTCACACGCATTCATTCATACATTGCTCATGTGTTTCTACTATTCAGGAATTCTTTCTAAAACTAACTCGAATAGCAAGCATTGCCTCTGACATGTTTGTTGGGAGAGAAAGATTTGCAACTATACTTTTGATGAGATTGACGGAAACTGTCATCTTGTGGCTTTCCAATGATCAGACCTTCTGGGAAGAGGTTGAAGAAGGGCCGACTCCCTTAGGTCGTTTCGGCCTGCAACAAGTAAATTCACTAGACCAGTTGACTCACAATGTTCGCTTAACAAGTTTGATATAGAGTTCACAATAAAAAAAAATGTTTGTCCTTTGACAGTTTTACTTGGACATGGAGTTTGTTCTATTTTTCGCATCCCAAGGCCGCTACCTGTCCCGCAATCTTCACCAAGTTATTAAAAACCTCATAGGCAGAGCCGTTGAGGCAGTAGCGGCTACAGGATTGGATCCATACAGGTATCTGGATAATCTACACAGCTCGTAAGAGTATTCATGCTTTTAACTTCAACAAGTGAATGTATCCTTCTGCTTTCTTTTTGCTACCTGTCTGATAATGTGTTCCTTGGCAATATGTATTATGGCAGTGTACTGCCGGAAGATGACTGGTTTGCGGAGGTGTCCCAAATAGCGACCAAGATGTTGACAGGAAGAGCCAACTTCGGTAACATTGAACACGATGTTACTAGCCCTACTGCATCAGTCTCAGCTGCATCAGTGCTATCTCACGGGAGTAATTAATTAGCCTCTAACAAGGCATTCTGAAATGCACAAGTTTTCATCCCCATCTGTGATTTTTACCAAAAGCAGAGTAGAAAAATTACCAAGGGTTTTCAATGGGAACTCTGTCGCGACTGCCAAGTATAATGTTCTCACTTTCTTGCCCAAAGGTCTTTATGAACAGGTAATTTATGTGATTTCCATGGAAAAAAAATGAACTTGAAGCCTGAAAAGTCCTGTATCGGTAAGGATGTTTCAGATGAGCTAGCTATTTTCCAATTCTTTGGTTCCTTTGCTGCTGTGTAAATTTAAATAAATATGATTCCTTGTACTGGATCAAACTCTTCCTTATTGTATCACCTTTTTTGTGTCATGTTTTAGCTCGCCGAGTCGTATGTTAAGAGAACTGAATTTCAAAAATCACAATAGGATGCTTGTCATTTTTGGATGACAGGGCTGTGCTATTAAACTTACTGAAGTCATTTGTCCCCTGTACTATTGCAATATCTTTTTCCATGTCATTTTTCTTTACTGACATTTTCTGATGCTTTTTTATACTAACTGTGAGGACTTTATAATCCTCCATTTGTGCTCCTATATGTTAGGTCTCCAAGCCAATGAGTCCTAGACTAGGAATGTCCCAACTGGGATCCTGTATAGATCTTCTAGGTTTACAGGTTGAGCTTGGAAGACCAGAAGATGCAGATCAAGCTTGCTGAGTTTTCCAGACTGAGTTCCAGAAGAGCCAAAACGGTGGCGTTTTGGTTTGGAGGCAAAAGCTGTTATTATGATTGCAAGGAGCGGCGTCGTTTAGACAAAGGCGCGGGGAGTCTGGTTTAAGCTCAACGCAACGTTTCATTAAGGATGCTTAAATGGAACGATGTCGTTTGGACGAGCGCGAAGAGGAACTGAGTTTGAGCCTGCGACGTCGTTTCATCCTTCGTCTCTAGCTCGATATAAGGCTCTGCGGAATTGGGATTTAGGGCATGAATTCGATTTGGAATACCAGAGAGAAATTGAAGTGAGTCTTGAGGCGATCGTAATCGAGAGCTAGTTCGAGAGGTTCGGTTCATCGAGAGGCACTTCGGAGCATAGCAATTGCGGCTCGGAAATCACCAATTGACCAAGGCCTGACTGCGACTTGGAGTGGACGGCGAGTTGATTGACTTCGGCCGTCTGTGGTGGCGTTCGACTCTTCTCGTCCAGGGAAGTCTCAGTTTTCTTCCTTAGTTCGTGTCTATAGTCTCAATTAGGTTAGACGTTTGGTCATTGGCTTATTGGTTTGGTTTAAGGATCTTGTAATTGTGCAAACTCTTTGGGGATTATAGTGGAACGTTGGACGAGCCTCCCCGATCTGAGGCTCCAAGCAGTAAGGTTTACCGAAGCTTGTAAAAAGTATTGCTATTCTTAGCTCTTAATTTCCTTGCAAGAATTTGCATAATTGAACAATTCCCAAACTTGACCTAATTGACTGATTGGGGGTTATTGGATCATTAGAACTTGCGTACTAAGAGGGTTAGCAAACTTGTACTTCCTATTTATTTCAATTTCGTCTACTACGCCAGTCAGGTAGTCAGGTACCTGCTTAACTCTATAAATTGCTGGCTACAAATGCGTAAAACTATCATCTTTAAGGTCAAAACCCATTTTTAACACGTGTAGAATACAAATGAGCATTCTCAAACTTAAATGATTCAAGAATCATGTAGATATTTTGGCCACCATCTCTTAATTCGATCTTGATTGCTCTCCCGTTAACTGTTATTTGTTCTGCAGTTCAGTGAGCCCTATAAGGTTATAACAAATGTATTACCACTGTCACTGGTGCTTCTTCTATATGTTATTAAGGAGGCATATGAAGACTGGGTAGCCTTGCCAACTATAATATGAAAGAAATTTGTGGACATAGAGTTAACGTTTTCTTTTTTGGTTTTGGATCAAATAAAAACTACATTTAAATATAAAAACTATAAATCAAACAAGTCTAAACATTTACATTTGTTCATTCTGAACATTAGCAAATAAAGTCTGAACATTATGTTAAGTCTGAACGTTTACATTATGTTAAGTCTGAGCTTTTTGTTAAATTTGAACATTACCAATTAAGTTTGAACATTATCAAAATAAGTCTGAACATTATGTAAGTCTGAACTTTTACATTTTGTTAAATCTGAACATTATCAAAAAAGTCTGAACATTATCAAAAAAAAGTCTGAACATTATCAAAAAAGTCTGAACTTTTACATGGTTTATAATAGTTATAAACCATGTCAATTAGTACCTCACTACTAGGAGTGTTGCAAGGCCATCAGCTGGTGAAAATTCCATGGAAAAAGTTTCAAGTTGGAAATATTGACAGAGTAATAATTGTTAGCCTGGTTGATTTCTTTTATGCAATCCAAATTTGTCTACAGTTGCACTTTATGTTACCACGAAAAACAAGATTGGGAAAGTTGCCGAATACGTAGACGACTTGTTTCTGATAATTGTTACTTATTATCTCTGTTTTGACATCAGCATTTCCTGTCCATGTTAAATGCATATCTAATGAACAGTGCATCTTGCAGGTAAAGAAAGATGAACACCTTCAGACATTTTACTCCTTGTAAGTACTAATCTGATGGGGTTTGCTATATTGAGGTTTCTCTACTCCCACTGCTTAGGGCATATGCAGCGGTGACATTCTCAATGGGATTTGGGGACGTTCTCGGGTAGTTTTTTGTGCAGCGGTGAAATTCTCCACGAGATGGCGTGCTAGGCTAGGAATTATGGACGAGAACGTCCGCTCAGAAATGCTGGACGAGAACGCCTGAGCGGACGTTCTCCGCAAGTGAGCCGTGTCGCGTGAGTCGCGTGTAAATGACAAATCGATCGAAATCGATCAAATTGAATCTTAAAAACATTGTCGCTCAGTTTGTAGATGAATTTCGGCATCAATTGGAGCTTAAAAACCGGCCGAACGAACAATCCGTCGAAGAAGATGATGAACAGTACATCCTTAATTCGGCGCGCCAGGCTTCAACATTAGGCCTCTTTACACATTGACATTAAGCGATAATGTCTAAACCAGAGGCGATGAAGTTTAATGTCTACATGTGACGCGGCGAGCGCCGCGCGCCAGGCTTCAACGTTACCAGCACCGCGTTTCACATTGACATTTTGAACTAATGTCTAGAGCAGGCGCGGCGGATAATGTCTCGATTAGACGCGACAATATTTCAAATTGCAAGAAAAAGCTTTTAACCTTGCAAAAATGGAGGAAGAACCGAAGATCATGCAAATGAATGTAGATGTGATGACTCCAAATTCTAAAAGATATTTTTCGAAGAGGAAGGCTGCCATCCTTCGATAGTACGAGGAAGAGGAATCTAACAATGACCAAAATGCTCCTGGAGATTATTCAGACTGTTACCGTCCGAGTTTTTAGTTCATGTATTTTTCAATTTCTTAAAATGTTATTTCCATTCAGTTATGTATTTTGCATTAATGTAATTTCAGTTCCTTTTAAATTGATGTCACGAAAAACCAATTCAAATACAACACACAAATTCAAATACAACAAACAAATTGAAATTAAACATAGAAATGAAAAATACAACAAACAAATTGAAATGCAACACAGAAATTCAAATACAACACACAAATTTAAATACAACCTCAAACTTAGACTGATGCTTCCATGTTGTTAGGCTAGTTCATAATTGTTCACCGGTTTCCATAAACCAATTATGCTTCACGAGATCATTTTGCAACTGCGTGTGGAGATATGCAGATTGAAAAGTTGTCAAGCGATTACCAAATGCTTCTGACTGTTGGGCTCTTCCAACTGGATCATGAAGATATCGATTACCATTCTGATCTGTCGGGCCATCATATACCGTGAAAGCACTACGAGGATTATGTGGATCTTCCTCGTCAACTTCCACAAATTCATCGTCTACGAATTCTTCCTCAACAATCATGTTATGCATTATGATGCAAGCCAACATAATTGTTTTCAAAACATTTTTTCTATGACACATACCTGCATGACGAACTATCGCCCAACGAGATTGCAAGATCCCAAAGCACCTCTCGACATCTTTGCGGTACGACTCTTGTTTCTTTGCAAACAATTTCTCAGGATCACCTTGTGGATTCGGAATTGTTTTCACGAAGGAGGAGTACTTTGGGTAGATCCCATCAGCTAAATAATAACAGGTGTCGTATGCGTTCCCGTTAACTTTGTACGTCACTTGAGGGCAGATTCCGACGAGGAGCGGATCAAAAATGTCTGATTGATGTTAAACATTGATATCGTTTTGCGCTCCAGGTACACCAATGAAACTATGCCATATCCATGTGTCGTACGATGCTACTGCCTCCAAAATAGTGGTTGGGCGACCTTTACGACCTGAGTACGCCCCTTGCTAAGAAAGTGCTGAAATAAATGGGAATAACTGACTCGACGAGTAGTATAAATACGAATCATCAGTGATCCTGAGAAATCCTTTGCAAAGAAACAAGAGTCGTAACGCAAAGATGTCGAGAGGTGCTTTGGGATCTTGCAATCTCGTTGAGCGATAGTCCGTCATGCAAGTATGTGTCATAGAAAAAGTGTTTTGAAAACAATTATGTTGGCTTGCATCATAATGCATAACATGGTTGTTGAAGAAGAGTTTATAAACCATGAGTTTATGGAAGTTGAAGAGGAACATCCACATAATCCTCGTAGTGCTTTCACGGTATATGATGGCTCGACAGATCAGAATAGTAATTGATATCTTAATGATCCAGTCGGAAGAGCTCAACATTCAGAAACATTTAGTAATCGCTTGACAACTCTTCAATTTGCATATCTCCACACAGAGTTGCAAAATGATCTGGTGAAGCGAGCTCGTCCAGAACTCAATGGCTGCACAATAAATCGAGGTCGGACGTCCCAAAAATTATCTGGTGAAGCGAGAATTGCACGGATGCAAGTTACACATTGGAAAATTAAGGGTAAAGTGTTACACGTTGGAATATTATGCAAGTTAAGGGGTCTAATTATATTCTTATGTAATGTGTTTAGTATAAGAAGGTTGTAATCAGGCATGAGAAAGGCGAACAATGAATTAAACCAATTTCCCAATCTCTATCGTCTCTTCTCCCATCCCTTTCTTCTGCTTCTCAACCCTATTTCGTCTTCTATCTTCCTCCAAAATTCTTCAGTAATTCCTGGTGCGATACTCAGGATTGCATCATTTTTTGCTTTCACTGAGAGATTGATATTCAAGTTGCGTAGAAGGCTGAGAAATTTGACGAGAAATTTGACCGGAGGATGAGCGTGATCGAGGATAGGCTACGTGGTCTACAAATATCAAATCCGCTTCCGGAAAATGAAGTCATTGACTCCCACACTCCATCATCGGAGCCTTCTCAAGTCCTCGAACTTGATTCAGTGGCTAAGAATACATCAACGTGTGCAGAAGATTTGTGCAACAATGTTAAAGAACATTCGTCATCGGAGCCGCACCAGATCGTAAGTGTTGCAATTGAATCTAGTTTGATATTTGATACTACAATGAAGAGTGACAATATGGTAACTGGTAAGCGGCGAGGACAAGTTGGTTTAGAAACAACCTTGGAAATTCTTGGTCTTTCCTCATGGTTTGTGTGGATGCACAATTTTGCTGCCAGCATCATCCATTCCGCTTCATTCACTTTGTAAATGTTTTGCAGTCTGACGTCGATCATCTCCATTAATGTGCCTGGATGCAGCTAGGCTTGTGCCTACATTATTCATCAATTTTATCAAAATCAAGAATCAGCATTACTTAAATCTTCGCAACTAAGAGCAGAAACTTGCCCATTCATGCAGAGATTGGTGCCATGAGCTTTGCAGTAATTCGGTGGCTTTTGATCCAGATAACAGTTTCAAAAGGACACTCCAAATGCATACACATCGGATTTATCAGACACTAGTCCAGTCTGGGAGTATCCTGGAGCCAAGTACCTTCACGATTCAATTAAAGGATATCAACAATGTGGGTAGCAAAGGGCACCTGTGCCACAATAAAACATAACCATCTGTGCTTCTTACCCATATGAGCCCATGACTCGAGTCTCCTCAGCTAGCTCGCCGTCTGCTTGGCACCTAGCCAGACCAAAATCTCCTACCTGCAAATAGTTTCAGGGTGGATTTGTATTGAAAATACAGCTACTAAAATTTCTCAATGTCAATACAATTCAGTAACCAAAATATCATACATGCTACGAATTATGATCATTTACTACCAATATTAAACCACTATGACTACTACCAATATAATGCGTGGCTTTTTGTTTGAAATTGGTAGCGTATAATCGATTATGATGTTTATGAAGTGATAAGCTACAGACAGCTAGAATTAACCATAAAACTACAAGAGTTCGAGATAAATCTACAAGAGTTCTAAATAAAACTACCTCATAAGCTACGTATATATGATGCCATGTATTTTATCACTCCACAAAAAACTAAACTGATACATGATACACGATGCTACATATTTTATCACAACACCAAAAACTAAACTACGCATCTTGATACATGATGCTACGTATTTTATCACAACACCCAAAACTAAACTGCGCAGCTCTATACATGATACTAAGCATCATGATACATGATGCTACGTATTTTATCACAACACCCAAAACTAAACTGCGCAGCTTGATACATTATACTACACATCTTGATACATGATGCTACGTATTTTATCACAACACCCAAAACTAAACTGCGCAGCTTGATACATGATACTACGCATCTTGATACATGATGCTACGTATTTTATCACAACACCAAAAACTATAGAGTCGATTAGCGTGAAACCCTAAAACTGTAATGTTACGTACCGTAAACTTGGTTCGCCCGTGGGTTGTTTGCATCATCATTGTGTGATTTGTCCGCCATCGATGTTGGAAGGTTTGTTGGGTCGGAAAAGGTTATCGTGCGTCGCCTGTAGTCGCCGAGAATGAATTTGATCGTCGATTAGGTCTGGATTTTTCGATTTCAACGGGATTGGGAGTTTTAGAGAAATTGGTTGTGACTAAATTACCTCGTAAGCGACAATTATGTTGATTTTAAATATTATTTTGTATGTAATTTTGCTCTTGATTAAGAAAGATCAATGGACTATATTAATTCTTATTTCTCAATATAAGTCCACTTCTCACCAGATCTTAACCACATTATATATATAAATTTTAGTTTTAGGGTCGGATTTTGGTTCACATGATTGACCCGGTCTTTCGGGTCGGGCTCCCAACCCGTCCCACGCCCACCCCTAGGCGGCGTGCTTAACTAATTAAAATTGAGGGCTTTTTTTGGAAATACCAAATATCAAGACAGACTTATTTATGAATAACACATCAGTTTTGAGGGTGTAAACGTCATATATTATTATTGTTAATTTTCAACATACATTTACGATTAACTACTGAACATTATCCCTTAAGTCTGAACATTAGTCCTTAAGTCTGAACATTAAGTCTGAACATTAAGTCTTATGCTTGATCAAGTACTCTTTTGGGTCATGAAAAAGAGTCATGAGAGGTGACTAAAAAATCATGCACTCCCTTCATTATTTTTCTAGTAATAGAAAAGGTCATCCCATGACGAAATCCAAAATTGATCATCCTATGATCTTTTTTTAGTTTTGGTCATGAGAGCTGAACCAATCATAATGTGACACCTGTCATGCGTTAGAATTTAATCAGTTTAAATCCAGACTTGCAACGAATATATCTTGAAAATTACAAAGTATTAAAAAAATGAAATAATCACCAATATTCATTATTTTCAAAGATCTATAAGTATAGAGATACATTTTGATATACTTTGATATTTATATGCTTGTATTTATGTAGAAATAAGAGAGAATGATGATGATTTGTATGTTTGATCGATCATGATTCATGACTAAATGAGAGATAAGTGGATGAGAGAGATGAATGATGATGGACCATAATTATACGAATCAAAAACACAGTTAAACCCACTAAATTAGACTGTTTGTCTATTTAACTTTTGCTTGTTAGTTCCGATATTTATCTACATGGTATTTTGGAGCTTAGAGAGAATACACGCTAAGGAGAGGACTTTACGCAGAAAAGATGTTACGAGTCATTCCAAGGTCTCGATCAGACGCTGACTGAAGAAATCTAAAGATCCTGACACGGAATCATTCAAAACAAATCAAACCGAAGAGCAACCAAAGTCAGTCCGGAGCTGAAATACACTGATAGTTTTGTGAAAACTGCACAAAACTCACAAAACTCACCCTTGTGCCCTAAGTGACCGGCGGTTTTGTGAAGGAATGAGTCATGAGGATGACTCATGGGTGGCTTCTCCTCCTTCCCTCCCCTCCATGACCGGCTGCTCCTCCTCCCATGACCTAGAACCGGCGGCTTTTGGCAAGCCATGGATGGCTTGCCATGTGCTCTCATCTTGGCCCTCCATTCCCTCCTCCTTAGCCTATAAATACAACCCCATCCCTTCTCATTTGTATCATCCCATTCACAACACAAAATCACTTATCTCTCTAAGTTTGGCAATTTGTAAGTTTGGTTTTGAAATAATACTCCTGTTGGTTCTTGAGTATTATAACAGTTTTAGAGAATACTCCTGTTGGTTCTTGAGTATTCAAGTAGAAATTAGGAATACTCCTGTTGGTTCTTGAGTATTCCCCTTTACTTACTGTCTTTCAAAAACCCCCGAGTATTTAGCTATGGTATCCACCTCTATGGATATTCGTAGCTAAACTCTTCATTCGGTTGAAGGGGTGTACTTGTATCATAAAATGTTTTAGACTTTGCTTTAGTGTTTTTTCTCTGTATTCAAAACTTGTTCTATGTGCCATATATTAGGCCAGAACTTCCAAGGTTGAGTGGATGCTTGGAATGGCAAAGCTCTTCCGTGGAAGTTCGTAAACATACTCGGATAAGTGGATGCTTGGAATGGCAAAACTTATCTGAGGAGTTTGACCTCTCTCAAACACCATTTGATTGCTCGGGAATGACTGATCAAATGGATGCACACAGGCTAATATACCTTGGAATGGGGTATTAGTCTAAGTAGAACAAGGGCTCTACGTTTTTTGCAAAAGTCTAGACAGTGTGTGCAAATCGAGTGCTTGGAATGGCCTTGTTACACTTTCGAACATTTTTGCAAAAGACTAGACAGTGTGGCAAATCGAGTGCTTGGAATGGCCTTGATGCACGTTTGAATACTTAGAAGGATCACTAAAGGTCAATGATAAACAGGCTATGATACAAAGCCCCCGAAATCGAATGTTTTCCTTGAAATCAAACAACACCTGCACTTACTTTCTTAGTATAACTGCCTTAATCAACTGCACTCATCATCCGGAGGACTTGCCAATCACGCATCACCCGCTGTAAGTCCCCTACTTTTATTTTCAGTCATTTACTTTTCCGCACTAAAACCAAAACCAACCAACCAGTCACTTACTTTTCCGCGCTAAAATCTCAATCAACTTAAAACACGCTCCCTCGCTGTATAAATCACCTCAAAGAGCAACTATCCCTCTAATTCCTTTGGGTTCGACCCCTACTTACCACTTGCTACCCAGTAGTTAAGTCGCGAGTAGCGGACTTATAAATTTATTTGTACATTTGCTCTGACGACAAGCATTTGTCAAATGACATATTCTTTTTAGTCATGGTGGAGGATGCGTTCTTATACTTGAGATAATGGCTTAAATTAGCCGGATACATTTATATCAATTCATTGTATTATATGAGCATAAATAATGGAATGACTTCCTTTTTTATGATCTCTTCCACTTCGTAAATATGTATACTTTAGCAGCAGTTACTTAAGGGCCTGTTCTTTAGGTGGTGGCGTCTGGGTGTTAGGAGTTTAGGTTAGTTTAGATTGTCTTGGATGAGTTTAGATTATGTTGGGCGAGCTTAGGTTGTGTTGGGTGAGCTTAGATTAGATTGTATTAGGTTAGGATGGACCTGGCTTTAAGATTGGTTGGACGACAATGGAGACGTGTGATCCACAAGCTCCGGTGAAGTGGTTTCGACACTTCAAGGTAAAATATTCAAAATTGTAGCAGTTGCATTATTTTTTAGGTAATTTGTTTTCGATTACATAGTTTTGTGATTCTATTACATTGTTCGTAACACAACTATGTAATGTATATGTAGAGCTTGTACCGGTGGGATCCGATCCACACCGACCAAATTGAGGCCAACTTTAGGAAGAAGGCGGCTAAGATTCTACAAGATGCGTGGAGAGGTTTGCGAACCGGGAAAACTAAACGCCCGAAATGGTTGACCAAAGATCACATAGATGCGGGAAGAGCTCGATTTAATACGGACCCATCATTCATAGCCTGCAGTGAAAAGAAAAAGCAAACTTATGCTGCCCACCTTGCCAGAAACGGCCCGAAATTGCACGCATTTGGGTCTAGACCGGCACACTTTCACCATGCGAAGCTGGTAATAATTCAATTTTTACACTTAAATTTTTCACAACACATTTATCATTAAATTTTTACACTTAAACAATTCAATTTTTACACTTAAATTTTTCACAACACATTTATCATTAAATTTGCAGGAAAATGACAATAAAAGACAAGTGTTGCTAACTGATATGTTTGACAAGAAATACAAACGGAAGGATGGGACGTATCTGATACCCGACTGGGAGAACAAAAGGGTATTACACTTAACAAATTATATTTGTTTATTACATTTGTTTTCTTAATCATAATCATGACAACTAATATGTTTCTTATTGTATTTTTTTATTACATATATTTGGGACTCACAACTTTTTTGTTTCATTTGTACAAATGTGCAGAAACAGCTTGCTGATGCTGAAGCTCTGGTCCTGAAGGATCGCGTTGCAGATGAAAGGGTACCGGATGAAAAGCTGGTAGAGGCCGCTGCAACTGTCATGGGAGTTCACCCAAGGTCGGGGATACCGTATCTGTATGGTCCTGCAGCAACATTAGTGTCGGACAAGTACTCTTCAACGGGCAGCCAGTCGTGTGCCAGCGTGCAAGGAGCAGCAAGGAGCCAATCATCGAACGATTACACTCAGGAGCTTGTGCCGCGTTTAAAGCGCATAGAATCCTGACAGGAGGCTGATTTGAGGAGCATGCAACAACAACAGGAGTCCCTAAGGGAGAGCATGGACCAAATGATGCAAATGCAAGCTGCTATGATGAGGATGCTCAGTACTCCTGGATACCAGCCGCCCTCCAGTCGAAGCTCGGATGGAAACAACCATGATGGCCATCAGGGATCGAATGAAGACCGCAGAAATTAGACATTTTAATTTTGTTTGACTCGAATTATTTGATATTTTCACTCGGTGTTATTTGGAAATTTCGAATTTTAATAGTTGATTTTGTTAATTAGACATTTAATTTTGTCGAATTTTAATTTTGTTAAACATTTAACGATAATAAATTCAAAATTAGGTAATTTATAACTGTGCCGGAAAAAAGACGGTATGTAGACGGAAAATAAAGATGAGGGAGTGTAGATGGAATATTGATGGAACTAGTAGTATCGTAATAATGACGGAACTACGATGTAATATAATATTGATGGAATATAGACGGAAATTGGACGGAAAATAAGGCTGACATACTGTATACAGAATGTAGACGGAAAATAAAGATGACGGAGTGTAGATGGATTATTGCCGATAATATATATTGACGGAATTATGCCGGACCAATGACGGAAATGTGAGCAGCGTAATATAGACGAAAGATTGACGGAAACATTATTGATGGTAGTAAGATGGAAAATGGACGGAACAAATAAAACGGAACTACGACGGAGTAATGACGGAATATGATATTGATGGAAATAGACTGAATGTTGACGGAAAATACTCTAACGTAATGTATACGGAGTGTAGACGGAAACGTTTTACGTAACTATGACGGAATATCAACGACACGTAGACGGAATTATACGTACCGGAAACTATGACGGAAAAGAAACGACACGTTGACGGAATAAAACGACGAAATGTTGACGGAAAAATTTTACCGTCGGGAAAATTTCCGACATCATCGTTGTTGAAGGAAAGTTGACGGAAATTCACATTTTTCCGTCAACTTTCCGTCCCTTTTCCGGCGGATTTTTGAAGACGAAAATTTTGAAAAAATTAGTAGTGTTTATTATAAACTATACTCACATAAACTAAACTAGGGCCCACTCACCTAAACTACTCTCCACTCACCTAATACAACCTAACCTAATACAATTTATTCTAAGCTCACCCAACATAATCTAAACTCATCTAACACAACTTAAACTAACCTAAACTCCCAACACCCAAACCCTAAAGAACAGGTTACTCCCAGCGCCTAACACGATATCGTTATAAGTAAAACGACGTCATATTATTGCAATTTAAATTTCACTTATCATATAGGAAAAATGAGAGAGGAATTGACAAAAAAAGTACCCTCCCAGCTGTCATCGACTACCTCGTTTAACCGTTAATTTCCGTTACTCATACTCTCTCTCTCTCCATCGATCGTCAACCAACCCGGGCCAAATACAATTTCCATATTCAAAAAATACACCTTGCTCGACCCACTTGACATGAATACATGATGCTCATCATCATCTCTCTCACCCCTTTTCAACCAATCTCGCCGTTGACCCGTTAAAAGATTCTCAATCTCCTTTTATGGAACAACAACAAGAACTCATCTCCTACTCCTCATCCGACTTCATATCCGATCCTGATGATCACCAACCCTCCTCCACCCTCCCATGGACCGATATGTTCCGATCCGCCTCCACCCGCAAACCTGACTCCGCCCCTCTCAGCCGCGCCCCATCCCCAATCCCATCGTCCCCATCTCGCCTACCTCCCAAATTACCCACATTATCACAATCTCCCCAACCCGATCACAACAGCCACTCCAATTCCCTCTCCGATGACCCTCAGGTCCGCCTTGCCCTCTACATTTCCATGGCTCACGCCGGTCTCCTCTTCGCCCTCCTCGTGGTCTACGGTTTGTATAAATTGATGGAAGACTTCTTTCGGCCCATTCAGTGGGCTGTGCTGTGCTCCATTCCTCTCAGAGGCATTCAGCAGACGCTTGAAGCGTTTTGGTATAAACCGTTGAGATTAGGATTATTGGAGACTGTTTTTGCTGTGCCTGTAGCTGTCTTTCGAGCTTTCGTAGCTACCATTACTGATGTTAAGGACGTCGGTTACAGCATTTTTTACAGGAGGAAGAGGATTGGTGGTGGGAGGAGGAGGACCCGGAAAGGGTTTTCCAAGCTCTTGCGGTGGCTCGTCTCCTTTTGGGTGTTTGTCATTGTATTTGAGACAATGGGGGCTTTAGCTTCACTTGGATTGCTTGTGTTGGGGTTTATGTTCAGCTCTAGCCGCGTTGATTCCACCGTGCACGCAATGTCATCTTTTAGGCATAACAGTTTTAAGAAAACTGCGGTGAGCGCATTGTTCACGCAAGGGATTTTGCGGAGGCTGAAAACCATTGTAGCCATTGGATTGATCATTGGGATGATCGTCGGGTTCTTGGCTGGAGTTATATTCTTCTCGTATAAGATTGGTGTGGAGGGTAAAGATGCTATGTATAAGTTGAAGTCTCATGTGAAGGAAGGAAATTATACGGAGAGAATTGGTGTTAAGAAATGGATGGATGAGAATGACGTCCCGGGGCTGGTTGATCAGTACACGACCAAGTTCTACGAGACGGTTTGGGAGCAAGTGGATGGTTATGCACTGCAGTATAATGTGACTGAGTTTGTTACTGGTATTAAGCATTTTGTGATCAAAGGAGCTGCAGATTCTCATGAACGTTCGACTGCGTTGATGACTCCTTCACCTTACACTGACAAGTTCCTCAGTTTGAGGAAACGGGTAAGGGATAGAGAATGGGGTCTGATTTACAGTGAAATTGATGATCTTTTCAGAGAAGTAGTGATCACCAGAGAGGATTTAGTCGAAAAAGCAAAGGCATTTGCGCTTAAAGGAATGGATGTTTCTCAAAGGATTTTAGCAAGTAGTACCTCAGTGTTAGGATGTGGCGCGAAGATCATGTTCTCAATTGGAACTTCCATAGTTTCCGGTGCTGCTGAAGTTTTCAACTTTCTGTCTCAGTGTGTGGTTTTCTTCTGGCTTTTGTATTATCTAATTACATCAGAATCCGGTGGTGTTACAGAGCAAGTTTTATCTATGATTCCTATATCAACTCCAGCGAGGACTCGTTGCGTTGAGGTTCTTGATCATGCTATCTCAAGTGTCCTATTAGCTACGGCAGAGATTGCTTTCTTTCAGGGATGTGTGACCTGGCTTTTGTTTCGGTTATGCTCAATACATTTTTTGTACATGTCAACCATTCTTGCATTCATTAGTCCTCTGCTGCCGGTCTTTCCGTATTGGATATCGACGATTCCAGCAGCCATTCAGTTGCTCGTTGACGGTAAATACATTCTCGCAATTATGTTTTCTGTGACCCATCTGCTGCTGATGGAGTACGGTGCTTCAGAAATTCAGGAGGACATACCAGGCCATAGCGCATACTTGACAGGCCTCAGCATCATCGGTGGGATGACTCTCTTCCCATCCGCGCTCGAGGTGCACTTTCAGTACTCTTCCATTTTTGCATTTCCCAGTTAATTCAAAGCTCTGATATTTACAGAAAACCATGTTTTTGTCAACTTAATTTAATCTCGTCAAGGCCTTGTTTAATGTCTGGAATGAGGAAAAAGATCAGGTGCAAACTACAAATTGACGAATTATAGTACACTTTATATGAACTATGGCATAGTTCGAGAAAATGACATTTAATTCGTTTGGATAAAACCATGACATAGTTCGTAGGAAGTGGACCATGTCAATTTGTAGTTTGCACCTGATGAAAGGATACTCTTTTATGAATTACAACGTGTTCAAGCATCATCGGACTGATTGGCGCTCGGTAGTTTTTTTTGTGACGCTTATCTGTGATGGTTGCAGGGTGCGATAATGGGACCACTAATAACCACGGTCGTGATTGCCCTCAAAGATTTGTATGCGGAGTTTGTGTTGGACGAACCAAAAGGGAAATGGCAAGTAAAATGATGCAGCGCCTGAACATTGTCAAGAAGAAACATAGCTGTTTCTTATCAAATACTGCAACCATAAAAGCAGCAAAACTGATTCTTCTGGCGAGAGGGGGAGTAAACAGCAAGTCAGATGCTTATTAGAACAGTGTTTCGATCGGCACACCATTTGGTACAAACATTTTTAAGTGTTGGCCACTGCATTGTCTGCAGTTTAAATGTTTTGAGTTCCCTCCAAATTCAACGAGGTCAGAATCAGTGTTGACTTCCACAGATTATGTGAGATGTGAATAAAAATGCGATGCTTTATGTGGTCACTTCTCACTTGCATTCATCAAATATAATGTTACCTCTTCCAAAGTTAGATACAAGTCATCTCGAATTAAGGGCAAAGACAAATTAAGGGCTCACACAAAAAAAAAAAAAAAAGGGCAAAGACTTGCAAACAGGCAGTTTCGAAAGTAGGCGTGTTTCCATACAACATACTAAGTCAATAGACAGCAAACGCAAATGTTATGACGACTAGTCCCTCTTATGATGTGGATAGTTTACTTCATGTATTTGTGAAGGAACTTCCTGTGGAAATCACTTCTGATAGTGTCGTTGATGAAACGTTTTGGGGTCTTGGTTTCACCACGAGCTTGGTTTTTGAACACAACATCATCATCCCACCTTCTTTTAACACTGAATGATGTTGGGTTGTTAATTAGAGGGTTTCCTCGAATTAACTCGGCCTCTTTAGCTTTGAGATCTTCTTCCATTTGTTGGCGGTCCTGACGTGATATTAAGATATTCAGAAAACATGTAGAACAAATGTAAGACAACATGGAACATCAAAGTACAGTACTGTGAAAAGAAAGTCCCAAATACGGAACGAAATTTGGAAACTTCAAATTTTAAAAAGGAAACACATCTTCACTTGATAGAAAGGAAATGCTGCTTAACACTGCATAATCAGTGAACACGTCATGATAAAGTAAAATACGGTCTGATTAGTACCTTCCTAAGTTTCTCTTCTGCTCTTTCCTTCTTTATTTGTTCAAGTTCAGCCAAGAGTGCTTCAGTGTCGTCCTCATCATCATCATCGTCATCACTGCCAATATATATTTTGTTTATTCTCATTATTCCAGACAACAAAAAGAGAGTAAACACAAGCCCCGATTTTTCAACTTGGAAATACCCCCACGAAACTTTGGAACAAAAATATTAGAGCACTAATTATTAAGAAAAGATTTAATTGCAAGATAGCTGCCCTTTAGAGCGTTTGAAATAAACGTACATCCTTTGGCAAAGGGGGCATGCACTTACAGAAGTGTTTGTATGGATCAACAAGAACATAAAAACAAATGTTTATAACTATAAGAAACACCAACCTCTCATCACTATTGACTTCAATATCAGAATCATCGGCGTCTATATTCCGTGCATATATGCGGTCATCCTCATCTCTCTTTCCTCCTAGATGTTAGTTTCAGTGAAAAAGAAGGTGCACATTCAGTTTACTGATACATGTAACACATAAAGTCTGAAAGGAACACAATTTATTACCTTCCAACAAGAGTTGACTACCCTTCCTACGATCCCAGTCATCTGCACCAAGGATAATCCAAACATATAAAAAACAAGCGTAAAGAAACTAATAATAAATGATAGGTTGAAATGCAACGGTTGGCATCATGACATACCTGAATGAGACTTTTCCTTTGATGAAAAATGCCTTCGCTCGCGATCTTCCAACTCCTCACGAAGATTCCTCTTTTCCAATTCATCTTGGGTATCCTGCCCCTCCCTCCTACAGGTACGCAAATGTCAACAAAAACATGCTATAGTAATATTCATTAACATTGCTCCTCACAAGTAACATCAACAACCTATCTTTCCAAAAGCTAACTTTGATAGACATGAAATGATTACCTATGCATGTGGCAAATTATTAGTATTCAAAATTTACATAGTTTCGGCGGTCAAAAAGGCTTAAGATAACTAAAGAATAACTAGATTCTACTTGATTGCAGAAAATATTCTAGATATAACGAACCAATACTATCAGACCATCGAAAAGGTTGAGGAATATACACAAGAGAACCAAGTAAACTGATGGTGCATGAACTAATACAAAATTCATAAAATCAAGAATAATGAATTCAAACTATGTTAGAAAGGAAAATAACCTGGGTTTAAGAGTAGTGTGAGCAGCAAGATCTCTCGACGAGTACTTCTGAGAAGGACCAAAGATTCTAGTCCCACCTTGTTCATTTCCTCCCTTGGCAGGTGCCCATGTAGGACGTGCCGCAGTTGTCATCTTCTCCTATCTGATTATCCTGTTCAACAACAAGAACTCATCGTTTAGAGAAAAAACAAAAAAGCTAAATTCAGCTTCAGAACATCACAATTGTTCTACATATAACACCACAATCAACCATATAGATATCCAAACACGAACTTCCAATGAAACCTCCCTCAAATAACGCCACAAAATCACATCATTCAGTACAAAAAAATCATACATAAAAAAACAAAAAATCCTGAAAATTCATAAAGCATCAATCCTTGAGGTTACAAATCGCCTAATCGACATATCAGTTTGATATGAAAAAATTTACATATACAAATCGCCAAATCGACTTGTTCGTGACCTAATTTTACAAATAACCTAGTCAGGAAAACAGCATATTTTCTCATAGAGTTCAGCGTCAGCGTAGAATAAACAAAGCGATTTCGGAATTAGGGTTTGATTTTTACCTGACGAGCGTTGCTTGCTGCTCTATCTCGTTCGCCGACCTCGCAAAGATGGAAACAGCGTGGAGGGATCGAGAAGTGACTCATTCGTCATTCGGCAGATTAATTGAAACTTTGTATTTACATTTTAGTCCTTACGGTTTCTCAAATAGTAAACTAGTGGCTTTAACTTCTGAATATCTTCGCATTGGCCCTGCTGGTTTGATAAATAAAACTCTGGCCCTTTTAGATAGTTGATATATCTCCATCTAGAGGAGTGTTCAAATGAGGACACCCAAATTTGGTAAGGACGTAGGGACAAATCTCATCCATTAGATCATCATCCATCTAACCCCCGTGCTTTGTGGGTGCGTCACGTGTTCAAGTACCCAAAATCCAATAAAGTAAATAGTAAAATCCCACTACCAAAAAGCAAACAGTAAAATCCACTACCACATGTGACACGTGGTAGCTTGTGGATCATTGGATGAACCTCATCCAATGGCCCAGATTAGTCCCTACACCCTCACCATAAGACCCGTCCTCAATTGAACGCCCCCCTCTCTATCTATTTGTAGGTTTGTCTCGCATGCATCACTGATCACTGTCATCACTATTTCCACGAGGAATAATGGTGTAAGCACACACAATCAATCGAAATGTCCTCGGTTCTTTTTTAAAATTTGAAATACTCTTGTCTTGTTCAAGACGAGGTCCAGGGAGTGTTCTAACGGAGACTAGAACACCTTTAGCATACAATATTCGAAAGTAACAATGCAAGCACACACGATTTACTTCCCAGTTCGGCAACTAGCCTACTCTGGGGGCTTCCCACGCCTTAAAGGGTAGCAAAAAAGTTTAGAGCTATAGACGGACTTACACTTACACAACTCCCGTTTGTAACTGCTTAGCCTCTAAAACTTTTCTTCATGATTTGCGATCTGGGCTCCCCCTCGATACCATCCCGACCTGTGCTGGAACTACTCCCAAAGTTCCAACGCCTTCTCCCGAATGCGTAATCTCAGTGGTGGTGTGTGTGCAGCGGTTGTTCTACGAAAAGTCTGATCACCACACTGAACAGATTGTCACAGTGTCGATGGTTTTTTGATGAAAAACTAGCCGGCCCTCGCTCCTCCTCCTCCTCGGCATAAAAATCACTCGTGTGTGTTTTTCTTCTATGAAAACGTGGAAAACCCTAGCTGCATATTTATACTCACCGGTAGCTTCCCAAATCAGTTCGGATTTTCCATCAAATATTTAGGAAATATTCCTACATACTCTCTAAACATCATATCCAATATCTAGACAATCCTTCGATATCTTCTTCTTGCTGATCACGCCATCTTTTTTTTTTTGATGAGTTGCTGATCACGCCATCTTGATAATATTCAATTATATTTGCTGATATTCTCCTGAAAAATCTTATCCCGATCACCCGACTCCAAATCTTGATATCTTCGACATTTGACAATTCCGATATTAGGAAACTTCCGTTCTTCAGTTCTGCGCAGCATCCGTGTTCCAATCTTCGGTAACAGCTCCATGAAATCTGCTTGAACACTCTGAAGTCGTTTTACGAAAAGTGCACTAAATGCAGTTGATTGAAATGGACACTGATTCTCTATCATATATACATCCATTTATGTGATATCAATGTCATGGACAAATTCAAATAATTTAATATCTTACTGTTCAATGTCGACATGAGAATATCTCTGATTCGTGTCTTTGATGATTTCATCAATATTCAACATATATGTGCTTTGCTTCAGGTTGGTCCATGTATTCGAAAATGCTTACATTATTACATACCCTTGCTCTGTTGCTCCCTTTCAGCAAAATATATGGACTGCTTCCGTTTTCAAAAAGATTTCTACAATACTTCTCATAGTATGATTTTCTGAATCGCAATTTGTGCCTAGTTTTACAATCTCATAATGACTAGATAGATATTTACGTTCTAAGCGGTCTTTCACTCATACAATTAGTTTTTTTTGGGTTGGATTCTGACTATAAATTTTGTTCAAATTTGGCACGGATATATTGTTTAAGTCAAGATTTGCGAAAGTTTTTGCGAGTGTTTACTACTTGTAGCGAAAAGCTAAGTCGCATAAATATTACCTCGCGATAGGTTTGCCGTTATAAATGCCACAAATATGCGACGGGTGTCCGGCGACAAAGAAAACGGTCAGCCAGTCACAAAATCGTCGCATAACTATGGTTTAAATATTAATTACCACCATTTTACCACAGTTTGTGAACACGTTGTATATTTGTGGTTTAATTTTACCATCAGTTTACTACAGTTACGTCACTTTTTTACCGAGATAAAAACTTTATCACAAAACTGAAAAAAGCGTCACATATTAGTGGTTTAGAACATGTGCAAGTAAAATTTAATGCATATAATTAATAATTATTTAACTTTTCATATTCATTTTCAGAAATATTATTATTTTTTGTAAAAGAAATAAAAGCTAAATTTAATAATTTAAAAGAGGATCACAAATGTACCAAAGAAAATATTAGTTATTGAAATTATTATCAAATATCGTCGCTCGAATGTAGATTTATCTAGAATGTAATTCTATATATGATTTGTGGATTTAATATGCAGTCTCAAATCTTAGCATCTCTCTATATATGATTTGTGGATTTAATATGCAGTCTCAACATACCACAGTCTGGGAAGGCAGTCAAAAATCATAAATAGAATTACATTCTAGATAAATCTACATTCGAGCGACGATATTTGATAAATTAAAAAGGTGCAGAAATTGCACCCGTCTGGGAAGGCAGTAAAAAATAAAGGGCACATTTGGAAAAAATTTGATAATAATTTTAGGTTTTACCTTTGGAAAAATTCTATATAGTTCGCACCTATTTTGGAAATTTTAGTAGTTCGGACAAAAATATGGAAAATTCTTTATAGTTCGGACCCATTTTGGAAATTTTAATAGTTCGGACAAAAATTTGGAAATTTTTTATATAGTTCGCACCTATTTTGGAAATTTTAATAGTTCGGACAAAAAGTGGGAAACAGATGGTAGTTCGGTACCCTTTTTGGAAATTTTAATAGTTCGGACAAAAAATTAGAAACAGGCGGTAGTTCGGTACCCCTTTTTGTACTTTTCCCAAGAAAATATTAGTTATTGAAATTCAAGATTACAATTTACAATAATCAAAAGATCAGAATAACCAAAAGGTTGCCTTATCCAAAAAGATTAACAGATTAAAATTTGAAAAAAATACGTCAATATCTAGTGATCACTAAGATGTCGTGCAGTCTCTACTTTTTTCTTCTTATGTGTCACAAAATTGTTGCATCTTTTTGCGACGACTCAAATTCCACGACATAATCTTATCGCGTTTGTAATCAAAATTTGTAGTGTTTATCGTTAAACCTAAGTATCTAACACTTAACTAACTATATGAAATCACTTTCAATAAGTGACTTTTTCAATAAAAATTTTTTTGTCATGATTTTGAAACTAAACATCAGTACCAAAAACCTAGGAAAGAGGTGCAGAATGGGGTGGAAATCAGAATCAACTGTGGAAGGTTATATAAGTTCGATTTCTTGCTAAAAGCTTTTAAAATTAAAATTTATAACATCGGTCGAATTTGTTACACTATAATGGTATGGTCGCATCTGCATGGCTGGGATTTCATTAAAAAAACATTACTATCAAAATATTTCATTCTCAGTTCATAAAGTGAAAACACGATTTATAGTCTCATATTGGAATCACAAATTATCGTATACGGTCAAAATTAGCAACTGATCGAGATTTTGTGTCACTTTCTCGACTCCACTTCTCATAGATTTTGGGATGTTTCCTTGTGATCTTTGTTGCTCTAATGTACCATTTGATTGTTTTAGCTCACATGGACCGAATGGGTGCTACGACACGAAAACAAACAAATAGTCTGAATTGGGTCAAGTCTGCACCAAGGCGCCGTCTGGCCTAAGAGTCGGGCACTGCCTGCAAAAGATGAAAAAAAACATCATCTAAGAACTATCATTATTTTCCCAGTTGACGTCCGAATTACCAGTCATTCCAAAAAAATGACGAAGTTTTAAAAAAGTAACTATTACGTTACAGTTGACGGACAGACTTAACACTGTCAGTCAACTTAATTCACTTATGCTAAAATAATTTACTTTAAACATAATTTGCAACTAAAAGAATATGGTCAAATTCTAATGTTATCGTTATTATTTTTTAGATTGTTTTGAAGCACCCATTCTGAGTATTATTGTTTTTCTAGGGAGTTACAATTACAACGGAACATGCTTGAATAAAAATAAGTAAATTTTTTATTTCTTGTACCAATTAACATGCATGAAACAAAAGAATTAAATTTTTCGTAATTGTGAGTATTAATTATATTAACATAAGTTAATTAAGTTGACCGACCGTGTTAGGTCCGTCATTGAACTTTAATGTAATAATTACTTTAAAAAAATATTTGTCCTATATTTGAAAATACTGATAATTCAGATCTCAGTCGGAAAAACTTATACTTTCCTTTTTAACTTTTAGTCTTTCTCCTACTTGTACTGTGACTGGTTGGCGCATGTGCATAGACTACAGGAAATTCCTACTCGTACGAGTAGGAATCAAATCATTATTCTCATTACAAACAACAGTGAAACCTCCTTTCTTAGGGACAACATGCACAGGACTTACCCACTCACTATCAGCAATAGAATAAATAATGCCAGCATCCAGAAATTTCAGAAACTCCTTCTTCACTACATCATTCAGTTTAGGATTAAGACGTCTCAAGGCGTCCCTAGTGGGCCTAGCATCGCCCTCTAGATGGATTCTATGCATGCACATATCAGGGCTAATCCCCTTAAGATCATTTATCGAATATCCTAGGGCTGGCCTATGCTCTCTCTGGGTCTCTACATCAGTCAAGGATGCATTCACAATCACCGGGTAGGTTGAGTTTGGGTCAAGAAATTCATACCTGAGACTTGCAGGTAGAGGTTTTAGCTCTACTTTGCAAGGTTCCTCACCTGAATCGGTGGTCCATTCAGCTTCAGCTGCTCCCTCAGTGCTCACTGCACATATATCCATTGGTATATGGCAGCCTGGTACCACTCTGTAAGACTCAACAGAGGTCAGTGTAATAGGGTCATCAGTATCAGCAGAGTCCAGTACATTACAGTCAGCTAACAGACTAGGACTCTTACACATGTCAGGCAAATAAAAGATGACTCTTTCACTGCCTACTCGTAGAGCTATAGACCCTCTATCCATGTCAATGACTACCTTAGCCGTGTATAGAAAGGGTCTACCAAGTATAATTGGGATATCTATGTCCTCTGAAATCTCTAGCACTATAAAATCAGCAGGGATGTAAATATTCTTCACCTTGACGGGTACATCCTTTAGAATCCCTCTCGTTAGTCTAATAATGACATTAGTAGGACAGAGATCACCCAAATTTAGTTTAGCATACAAAGAATATGGCATGATAGACACACTAGCACCGAGATCACATAGAGCACGATGAATAGTAATACCACCGATATCACAAGGGATTGAAAAACTCCATGAGTCTTTAAGTTTGGGCGACATGGGGCTGGTTCATGGCTGCACTGCACTCCTCACTCAGGGCCACTATCTCGGTCAGGGCCGTCTCAAAGGTTCGCGGGGCCTGAAGCGAAACATAAAAAATGGGCCTTTTATTTTCGAGCATAATGATAAACATTCAAAACGCTCATATTTCACAAACTAATATCACTTTACTCTTAATGGTAGAGGGCATCATGTATAGCTTGGTGTCACGCTTAGCTGTTTTAGCAGTACAAGAGAAACCTGTGCTTGATGAATGTGAAGCACGGCTTGCTCTGAACGCAACCACGGAGGTTGAAGAGAACAGGCTTCGAACCCATCTGATACAAACTTATGCGAGCATTGACAGATACTGAACACCACACATTGCTGAAACTATACAACATTCATGATCCTGTACAGCTGCTATGCAAGAACTAACAATACTTAGCAACCTCCAAGCCTTCTCAACCGTCTGTACATGGATAGCTATCCCATCTTCCCATTCGTTATCCTTTCGGGACTCTCCTGACAGTTCGAAGCGCACAAATTTATCTGCACTCCAACGAGAGATATCAGGGGGAGCAACAATAGTGCAAGAAAATGAAGGTAGAAGCTATAATTATTATTTTTCTAGGTCTTTCATCAAATCTAATGAACCATTTAGTATCTATACAGTTACAGAGTACAGACTACTTACCAGTATAAAACCTGATAAAGATAGAAAAAATACGCAAAAATCAATAGTAAAATGCAATTAGCACAGGGGAACAATAACCTGAAAAGATGAAACTACATGAAATCAATTGAATCCTTAGGAGTGTAAGATTTATATCCAGCAGAAATCATAGACTGAAGAAGCGAAATACAGATTCAAACTTCAGAAAACACAGACTGTGACTGCAATTCAAACCTGTCGACAACGGTTACTGGCTACGACGCTACGACTGATTCCTTATTGCGTCCCTCGAGAGCAAGTCTTCTAGATATTTGGAATTCGTCGAGAAATGAATCAATCGATGAATCGAAGGCTACGAACGCAGTTAAGGATTGGCAGCCTGGCTAATTGCGATTTTCGGTTTGCTTCAGTCCAACTTTAATCGAGGGTTTCTTTTGTTTCCTATTATTTTTATTATTTTATATTTTATTTTTATGAAGAAAGAAAACCTGACCAAATGGGGCCTGAAGCAACCGCTTCAGCTGCCTCACATTTGAGCCGGGCCTGATCTCGGTTTTGTCAATTTTTCTTTTCCCAGTCAGAATTTCCTTCATGAAATTGGCATAGGTGGGAATATGGGTGATTGCGTCGGTGAGGGGCATAGTGATGTAAAAGGTACGAATCTTATCCATGAACTGCTTGAATTCTTTATCCCTCCTTGTAGCCACTAGTCGCTGAGGGAATTGAACTTGAGGTCTATAAGGAGTTGGCTCCACTGTCTGTGCAGAATTTTCAGCTTGGTTGTCAGCCTCCTTCGACGTTTCCTCTTCAGCAGGTGTAGTGGCAGATGCTGATTTTGCACCCGGAGATCGAGTGGCCTGAGCTGGCAGCATCTCAAGCTATTTTCCCCCTCGTAGTGTAATGACATTCACTGATTCCCTAGGATTCAGGTCTGGCTTCGATGGGAGTTTCCCATGTTCTCTAGTTACCGAGTTTGCCTGCTGAGCCACCTGAGTCTCCAACATTCTGTTTTGAATGGCGAGCTGCTCTATAGTGCTTCGCAGGTCTCTTACCTCAGCAGCGGTTTGCTCAGATGTCTTTCGCTGATCCTCATACGTCTTTCGATGGTCGGCTATGAAGCTAGCTAGCATGGCTTCTATGTTTGACGTCGATCTGGAGTTCTGAGCTCGCTGTGGCTGAGTTGGGTTGTTATAGCACCCTGAATTTTGATTTTTCTGCTGCTGGGGTTGGTTGTTATAATTCCCCAAATTCTGCTTATGTTGTTGTTGGGACTGATTGTTGTATTGATTCCTCGGCTGATAAGGTGCACTGCTCTGTTGCTATCTGTATGGGAAGCCTGGCGGCGACGGATTCTGCGACTTGTAAGAGAGGTTAGGGTTGTTCCTGTTCGGGTTATCCCACATGTTCATGCCTGAACCAGAGGAGAAACCGTTTC
The DNA here is from genome assembly GCA_033675395.1 of Rhodiola chrysanthemifolia. Taxonomy (NCBI): domain Eukaryota; kingdom Viridiplantae; phylum Streptophyta; class Magnoliopsida; order Saxifragales; family Crassulaceae; genus Rhodiola; species Rhodiola chrysanthemifolia. The sequence continues at coordinate 41,804,661 of CM066204.1, forward strand.
CCTGAGTGTTTTGCCCTATGTAATTAGCATCCTCCTGGTTTCCACCGTTGTCATCTTGTCCCATCACCGGACATCCATCTGCAAAATGAGAAGGTGACCCACATATCTGACAGTAAGCAGCCACATTAGCAACAACTGATGACTTCATAGAGGAGTCAGTCTTCAGATTTTTGAATTCTGCCGCTAGCATCTTCACTGTGGTGGTTAGCTCGGCGATATCACTTGCTCCATCAGCAAGGTAAAGGTCTTGCACGCCCTTCTTGTCTTTAGGATTATCTCAATCACTCGTCCAGAGGTGGTAGTCTTGAGCTGCCTTCTCCACGATAGCATAGGGCTCTTCCAAGGCAGTAAGTCCTCCACCAGATGTTTGATTAATCAAGGTGCGCATCCCCTGATCGATTCCCTGATAGAAGGTATCCATGATCTGCCATATTTCCTGATTGTGGTGAGGACACAGTCTCATCAGTTCTTTGTACCTCTCCCAAGCCTCGTAGAGAGTCTCACCATCCATAGAGCGGAACGAGATGATCTTGTTCCTGAAATGTGCTGTCTTTGATGGTGGGAAGTATTGTTGGAGAAAGGCCTCATCCAACTTATTCCATGTAGTAAAAATGCCTTCTGCATGACTGTCTAGCCACCTACTAGCATTGTCAGAAAGTGAGAATGGGAATAGCCTCAGGTAGTAGGACTCTGGAGGAACACCATTACTCTTCACTGTGTTGCACATCTGGATAAAACGCTTGAGGTGCTGGTGAGGGTCCTCATTCATCCTTCCCGAAAATTGGTTGTACTACACCATCTGAATGAGTCCGGTTTTGAGCTCCCAGTTGTTGTTATCTATACCAGGTGGTGCAATGGCAGACTGGAAACCTGAGACGCGGGGAGCAGTGTAGTCTCCAATAGTTATGCGAGCTGGCAGCTGGACGGGGCGCTGCTGGTCATCTTCGACCAGTCCAGTTAATGCTGGGCGCTCCATATCAACTGCTGCGAATTGGCGATTCTGTGCTCGGGTTTGTCGAGCTTCGTTTTGGACCTTACGAAGAGTTCTTTGTTGGTTCGGTGAGTCCTCGTCTGATACCTGGACCAGCTTCTTCCGTCTTGGTGTTTTCTTTGGCATGAACTAGCTAGTACCTGCGAGAGCCAAGAATTACCGTGAGTCAAGAAATTTAGGCAGAAAAAGTGAAGTAACGGACAAGGTGGAATAGTCTAAACTACACCCGTTAAATCTAATATGACACTAAGCGATGTTCCCCGACAACATCGCCATTTTGACAAGCGTATTTTTAACCCTTTATAGTCGTCAAGTTATAAGTTTTAGGGGTCTAGTTGCAATCAAACAAAATTTATAAACCTTGGTAAGCCAAGGGTCGATCCGAGGAACAACGTGTGTGAATACTAGATAACAAGAGACCTATTTATCTATTCCGATTAACAGTGAAAGGTTTTGGTGTGATGAAAATAGTAGAAATTAAATGCAGTAATTAAAAGGTTTTGAACTTGATGAGAGAAAGAATCCCAGGATCACATTTCACACGTGCTAACCCCACTAATCATGCAATCGTGTCACGTAAATTCATCATGCTATCGAATATGGAAATAAACCGAAATAACACTAGAAAAGCCGCCCATCCACGGATCATTGTCTAGATTAGTCTCAATCGTTAAACGCCGCCCATCCCCCGATTATCAACGATTTCAATTAGTTAAGCTTAGGGTTTTTCAGACAAAAGTCAAATTTCCTATTAATTCATGTACTACCATTATAGCTACCATGACCTAATATTCATACAATCCGGTTAATACCTAGGACCCATCCATCTTTTGGTAATTAACCTAAATATGTTCTAGCATGCAAACATCACATTAAATGTAAAACTTGCAAGAACGATAAAATTAAGCACGATGAAATTGAATATTCGAGTTGCATTAATGAAAAATGTTCAATTGATCACATGAAGAGTTGGGTACACAGCACGGGATCCGTAGGATTCCGGATAAAGAAGACTACTCACTATTCAGGGTAAGTTAACCAAAAATAGTGGAGAAATAGAAAACAAGGACGAGGAAACCGTAATCACGAAGTAGCTCGTTGAATCCTCGATCTCTGGCGATGATCTGCTCTGTCATCCTCTCCAAGTTAGGCCTTTTTTCTCTCCAAAATCAAGCTCTCTTTTCCAAAAACCAACTATTCTATTTATAGGCCCGATTTTCCTAATTTTTCTCTGATATTTGGAAACATCCGACGGTGTCGTGATACCCGTGACATTCGGACATGTCACGGCTGTCACGGCCTCGGCGAAAACTCCCTGATCTGTAAGGGTGTCGTGACACCCGTGACACTAGGAGGATGTCACGGTAGTCACGGCCAAGGCGGATATCCACTGAGTTATAAGGGTGCCGTGACACCCTGACACATAGACATGTCACGGTAGTCACGACCATGTCTAAGATCACTCGATTCCTTCTGCGGAAAAAGCCTGCTGTGACACCCGTGACACTAATGAGATGTCACGACTGTCACGGCCTACTGTTGGTGCAGAGCTCTTTTTCAGCCTTTTTCGTCGATCTTTCCGTTCTTTCAGCACTTCGAGTCCAATGAGCGATGATATGTCTTTTTGTCCTGAAACACTAGAGAAAGACATCAAATAGGGACAATTTGCCGGGAGAACAAGCGTTATCCTTCATCGAATGCAGTGAATAATTAGTCAAAATATCGACTGATCAATAATCCTCCGATATCTTCTTCTTGTTGATCACAGCTTCTTGATAATCTTCAATTATATTTGATGACATTCTCCTGAAAATCTTATCCCGATCTTCTTGATATCTTCGACATTTGGAAATTCCGATATTAGGAAACTTCCGTTCTTCAGTTCTGCGCAACATATGTATTCCAATCTTCGGTTGAACAGCTCCTTGACTTCTGCTTCAACACTCGGAAGTTGTTTTGCCAAAAGTCTTGCCACATAAGAATAATAAAATTAATTAAAATTTTAGAGCAAATGAGTAATTTAGGTGTGTATTTTGCATCGGTACACCCCAAAATTAAGTGTGTATAGCGTTACTCTTCCACGAGTTATGTTTTATAACTGGCAGACGAAGCAAGGGATGAAAGACTAAAAGTTAAAAAGGAGAAAGTATAAGTTTTTCCGACTGAGATCCGAATTATCAGTATTTTCAAATACAGGACAAATATTTTTTTAAAGTAATTATTACATTAAAGTTCAATGACGGACCTAACACGGTCGGTCAACTTAATTAACTTATGTTAAAATAATTAATACTCACAATTACGAAAAATTTAATTCTTTTGTTTTTTTTATGGGACTTTGTTATGTTAGGTTAGTATACGTCCGAATTAGAATTTCTAAGGATTCGATCTCTCGACCAGGGACAGCCTTCGTGGACCGCCCAGCGAGCCCGCTCCACTGAGCTAAGAGCTCAATCCTCAATTCTTCTGTTTAATTCTTTTGTTTCATGCATGTTAATTGGTACAAGAAATAAAATTTTTACTTATTTTTATTCATGCACGTTCCATTGTAATTATAACTCCTAGAAAAACAATAATACTCAGAATGGGTGCTTCAAAACAATCTAAAAAATAATAACGATAACATTAGAATTTGACTGTTGTGAAAATTATGGATATATGGAGAGGAAACTTAAAGGTAGAAGATGAAGATGAAGATGAAGATGAACATGAGTAGAAAATGTAGAGAGAAAGAGTGATTCTCATTGATATTGATATTGATAATGGTTATTTATACATATACAAATGACTCCTTTATATAGGATTACATGGGACAATCAAAAGACTAGCAAATAAAGAGAAATAAATTAGTCATATGAAAGGCTAAGGGTCATTGGCATATGAAATGCTAAGGGTCATCCAATACCTAATGATAATATTCATAACACTCCCCCTTTGGATGACATGTACATATATTATGTCTCATTAAAACCTTACTAGGAAAACCCTGTGGGAAAAAAACCTAGTGAAGGAAAAAGAGTACACAACTGTACATTACGCATAAATGTTACCTCATTAAAAACCTTATTTAGAAAAACTCAAAGGGATAAAACCTAAAATAAGGAAAAGAGTGTACTGCGTATTCTCCCCCTCAATGTGGCCTTCAACATAAATCTCTAAGCTTTTGCATGCCGATTTTATAGACCAATTTTTCAAAGGGAGTTGTAGGAAGTGCCTTTGTAAACAAATCGGCTAAGTTGTCACAAGAACGAATCTGACAAATATCAATCTCTCCGTTCTTATGAAGTTCATGTGTGATCGATTGAAAATATAGCTAAGTATTGAAATAGAATCCAAACACTTGTGCTAAGTCACGGCAATCAAAACATTTGTATTAACTCGGGTGAACCGAGGTCGTACCCAAAGGATAGGTGATTAAACCAATAATGCTAACGATCTAATTAGGATGTCTATGGTTTGGGGGGGGGGGGGGTTGTTCTACTAAGAGAATGATAGTAGAGGGTACTATCCAAAAGTGGTTAAGTATCAATTAAAAGATGACTAGGAATCAATTTCTCCACCTAGACAATTATTGCGACAATGAAATGAGACACCAATGATGAAATCACATGCACATGCTTAGAAAATGGCTTATGCAACATCAATACTAAGTTCAACTCGCGCTACAACTTAGTACAAAGAGGTTACATCTCGCATAGTACCTCACACTTGCGCTCTATTGGCACTATAGAATATGAATGTCTAGCCTCACACTTGCGCTTTATTGACTAGATAATCATGTTCTTGTTAAGTTCAAGCAATTCTCATTAGGTTGAAAGTGTTATCTAACTAACACAAACCCCTAATGCTTCTTCATTTAGTTCATTGCAGTCATGATGATCAACGTGAGCTACATCAAGCATGAGATCAAGCAGAATTCCTATTGAGAACGTTTCACAAACATCTTATAGGCAATTCGAGAAATTAAGTTCAAAGGAAGAAGATTCATGTGCAAACTCATTCACCATTAGCATCCAAGGTATTTACATCGTCACAAACATGTCTAGGGGATCCATTGATCCCCAATCAAGGTCACTACTCACTCATAGTGAGTTCACAAATGAAATGAACAATAAAAATGCAAACAACCATATGAAAAGTAAAGTTTAGGACTTTAAAACCGATATGGAGATTCAAGAACACTAGATGATCCGATCTTCGATCTTTGTTGTTGAAGTTCTTCCTAACTTAATCCGAGAGTTCTCCTTCTCCGCGTACGTCATCCCTCTACACCTCACGTCTGTTCTTTTCCTCTTAGCCCCCAAAAAACTCGATCTTTCTCAAAAACCATCCACATTCCCCTCAAAAGAAACTGATTTTTATTTTCCGCAAACGCATGTGTTCGCATGGTCTCCTGCAGGCTGGGAAATTTGAGCCATGCGTGCGAACGCACGAGATTTTCATGCGTCTGGTCTGGGTTGTGCGACCGCATGAGGTGAACTGTGCGAACGCACAAGGCTGCGAAGGCTAGCAGGGCAACGAAGCACACGCATGCGAGCGCATGCTTTGAACCATGCGAACGCATGACCTTGAGAAATTTGCGCTCCGACTTCCAACTTGTGTTTTCTTGCTCCAAAATGCTCGGTTTTGCCCCAAAATCACTGCCTACTTGTATTCTCAGCTTAAACTCTGTAATTTGCCTGAAAAGAACCACAAAGCATCAAATAGCAAGTGAAATCGTAATAGAACAATAAAAACAATAAGCATAGAGGTCGCCTAAAATGCATATATTTTAGCGCTATCAAATCACCCCACACTTAATGTTTGATCGTCCCGAGCAAACTAATCATAGAGATCAACAACAATAATGCACTTCACTCATTCAGGATTGGTTCAAAGAAAACTCCATATGGTCACGAAAACTAACTAAAAATACTAAGAAACAAATCCTACTTCTAACTAACCACTTTCGTAGGTAACACGAGTGCATTTAGCGAATGCACCAAGCCTTTAAACCCCTAGGCTACCCTAGTGGAGGAGTTGTAGTCTCCTGAGAGTTTTCAGACATGGGAATACTCACAAATCCCACAAAAAGAACAACCATCCAATTAGGCATTTTAAGTTCAGAAATGTCAAAGTACTAGGCAAGGTGTTTTCCATGAAGTTCTTAATGTATTCAAACTAGATATGTGCATTTCAATCACAACATGAAACCTCTTCAAATCCTTGTGGAAATTCATGAATAATGACATTCAAGCAAATCAAAGCAAAGACTAACAAACCTTTAATCAAGTATTCTAGTCATTTTCTCTATCAAAGATTTCAAGAAAACAAATAGTCGCTAACAAATCTTGTCGGGTCACTCACCAATGCTAACAAATCTTGTCGGGTCACTCACCAATGCTAGCAAGGAGGCTAGTACATTGGCTTGTGACATTGAACTCATTCTCAAGCCTAGGACGCAAAGGTCACTTAGTCATAAGGGAAGAGGAGTTCCAACATTAAGGCTTTTATATCCATTAGCAAATCATATCATATCATGCCTAAGTATAAAAGAATACGAGGTTCGTCCCTTAGTGAATTCTTGCTAGTAAGTTTCAATTGTCTCATTAGTTTTCATGCTAGAGAATGGTGGAATAGCCGATTATCAAGTCTAAGTGCAACTTTAAGGGGTAGCATGGCCTTTGGCCGTACTAAGCACTTTCGATGGGGAACTTACCTTCCTAACCCTCGGCGCTTAGCACATAATGCTTTAAACTCACTTCCTAATGGTGACTCGGGGCTTATTACACATTTTTTTTCTTTCTTCTTTTTTTTCTTGCCCTCTTTTGACCCCACACTTAGTACTTTGACAAAGGGCTAAGTGTTAAAAATGGAGCATGACGAACCAACAAGACAAATCCACAAGACAAACAAGGTCACTAAGGTCACCTGAAGGCAATCATGGCATGCAAGGTTTTTTAAATATATATAATTTTTTTCAATAATTGTTTTCTCGAGTTCATGCTTTCAAAGATCAACTCTCTAGTCTCAACAAGAAAAAGCATAGAATAAAAGATAAAGAAGTGCTAGTAGATGCTTTGATCCTCAAGAATGAAAGTCAACAATCCAATCCATTAGTCATCTAAAGGATCAATCAAGTGAAATCATGCACGACTAGTTGAACTTGGAATGAAATTTTTCGAAAGTGTAGCCTTGCCCAGACTTTTGTTTTCATTAAAAATTCGAGTTTTTGGATGAATGTCATAGTAGTGTAAGTGTTTTCCTCTAAACATGCAAATTGATTGAATTCTAAACATGAAAGCACGGCAAGCAAGCACAAACATCTAGTGTAGTCAAAACATAGGCACCCCACACTTAGCAATTGCTTAGTCCCTAAGCAATGAATAGCATGAAAAGCAAAGAGAAAGTTAAGAAAAACTTCTCTCGTTTGGAGGTAGCCATTTCAAAGTAAGAGATGTTGCTTCGCGCGCCTAGTTCTTGGGCGACTGAACTTGCACAAAAGAATCGATGAAAGATTCCCCTTTTTCCTCTATAAGACAAGAAACTCAAATACGAGAGTGTTAAGCACACAAGGTAAAGAAATCATCATCGTAAACATGTCAACATCATGCAAATCAACTTATAACTCATCAAAAGAACACATCATCGAACGCATGAAGGCATAACAGTGAGTTGAATGACTGTGCGAACGCACGAATGATATCTTGCGAACACATGAAGGCTTGAAACGCTGGGAAAGATGAGCATGCGAACGCATGGATTTACTTGTGCGAACGCACGAAAGCAGGCAGTGGCACAGATTTCGCTTGCGAACGCATGGAGTCATGCGACCAAAGCACAAAGGAGAAATAAACAGGGCATGCGAACGCACAGCACTGGGCAGTATAGAAATGAGACTCAAAAACCTATTTACCCCTATGAATCAACACGCACGTAGATGACCATACAACCTTCAAAACATATCAAGAATGTAACACATATCATAAGAGTGATCAATAACGTTTACATCCCAGAAAGAAAACATCATCAAAAGTCTCATCATCATTCACAAGCCATCATAAACAAAACAAAACAAAAGCACGACACATATAGAAATGTTAATCATATGCTATCATCTTCCAGATCCATGCTGCTCTCTTCTCCACTCTTCTGAACATTTTCACCCATTTTCTCTTTACCCTTAGCAGTAGGAAACAAAGGCGGAGATGGAGGCAAAGGCGATCTAGGAGGCAAGTCAACACTAGAGGAGATATCCAAGTGAGTGGTAATGGCAAGTAAAGTCCTCTCCTCCCATTCATTGTGCTCCGAGACATAAGTGGCAAGGAGATTTTGATTTCGCACCAATTTGTCTTGCACTCTACCCATGGCATCCAAGCGTGATAAAATCAGACCAAGACTCGAGTCAGTAGAGGAAGGAGGAGGCATGGCATGCGAGGAAGAGGGCATATCACGGTCAGCGCCCCTGTCAATCTCATCTTCAATTTCATCATCTGCCTCAACTTCAACTTCTTCCTCATCATTTTTCCACTTCAGCCCCTTACCCAATATATGCCTAGACCTCATTTGCTTCAAAGTGAGCCTCAGCTTGTCACTCTCCATATCCCCAAATGTGAAATTCAGCTTCCTCGCAATCCATGTCACAAAGGAACCACCTCCCAATCCCCGGTTCTTTGAAGAGGCAATCTGATTGTCCTTAATGCCCTTAGTAATGAACCATAGCCAATCCACTTTCTGCCCCCTCTCAATCATGAGCATAAGCATCATTTCAAGCTTTCTGACAAGTCTACCATAGCTAGTACGAACAAACACTATACCCGCTAAGAATTTATGAATAATGCTCCATTTAGGTATACGAATGCTAGTAGACTTGTGCTGCTCCTCCTTGGTATACTCACACCCCGAAATTCTTTTCCAAAACTTAAAAACATCATCATCAACCACCTCAGGAAATAAACCATCCCTAGGCAATCTAAACCAATCACATAAAACCTCCGAATCCACCTCCCATTGATAATCACCCATAGCAAACTTCCAGCATTTAACGTTCTCCTCTTCTTCATCCATACTAAGTTTATGCACAGAACTAAACGAGCTAAGAAATTCCATAGTAACTTCATGATACGACCCAGGATCATCGCGAAAAATAAAACTCAATCCACTGTTGCCAAGCAATGACTTAATCTCATCAAAAACTTCCAAAGTCTTCAAATCATCAATTACAGGAAATAGGAGAGGGATTGGCCATTTACATTTGTTTGAAAGAGCACTATGCAAGGCAGTATCCTTCGCATAGTGGAATCTGATCGGGCCATCAAACTCGTACGGCTTCGGCATGGTGAATTTGTTGGAATCATCGGCTCGAGGCGATGTTGGAGGTGAATCCCTTTCTAAATCACCATCAGCTCTACTAACTGAGCTTGGCGCCATAATGTACCTCGTAGAATCCACCGAAGTACGACCATAATGCCTACCCGCAGAATCGGATTTCACATACAATATCTCAATTTCCTTGCTCTTCTTCTCCTTTCCTTTGGACCTCTTGGAAATTGGTGGCTTTGAAGTTCCTATGCTCTTCAAGGGACTCATGGAAGGCTTCTTAGAAGAGGGGGTCACTTTAACCTTGCCCATGGTGGAATTTGACGGCGAGCGAAGTTGCGATTTGGGCGAGAAACAGACGGAGGAGGGACTTAGGGTTCAGTGGAATTGGGGGTTTTATTGGAGAAACGGACGGCGAGCGACGTGAACCGTCGGCTGGGGAGCAATCGACGGCAGCCGGAAGGTCGGAGAAACGGACGGCGAGCGAGCAGAGGCGGACGGTCGAACGAGTTAGGGTTGAATTTTGAAATTGAATTTTGACTTTTATATATATACTAATCGACTCATGCGAACGCACAAAGGACATTGTGCGAACGCATGAGCTTGCAGACAACTGAGAATGTGTAACTTTCAAGGGATATGCGAGCGTACATAAGCGAGTGTGCGAACGCACAACGATTTCCAGGGGCATGGATTTTTAATGCGAGCGCATGAAATCTATGCGAGCTTGGCAAAATGAGAATTAAGGCTTGGTATGCGAACGCACAAATGAAACTATGCGGACGCAATTGACAGTGGCATTGTTTTTATATGCGAGCGCATGAAATCTATGCAAGCACAACGAAATGAAGAAAAGGCAAACTATGCGAACGCATGAAGGAAACTATGCGAACGCATGAAGCTACGGACAAGAATTTCTAAGCCAAACTCAAATCGTACATCAACACTCATGCACAAAATTTCAAAACCCCACACTTGTATCCTATCAAGACATCAAATTCACCAAGCACATGTTAAGAAATCATCATTCTAAAAGCATTCCAATCGCACGTAGATCATCAAATATAGGCATTCACACATGCATAGTTCATATCTTCATATTCGTGCACGAAGCAAATAGAAATCCAATCAAAATAGACATTTTGAAGATCAGGGGAGAAACACTCACAAGCCTAGTTTAACGTCTTCGCTAAGACGGAGCCGTGGCTTTACATATCGAGAAGCAAACTAAGAGAAGTCCCGAGCGGGATCCCTTCTCTAGCGGTATTGCAGATAGCATTCACGAGGGTGCTTCCAACGTGTTTTGATCTCCATCAGCAGCATAGTAGACTTTAACTCTCTGCCCATTTGCTTTGAACACATTCCCTTGGTTGTCAACTAGCTCTAGGTGGCCATCATCGAAAACTTTATGAATTCTATACGGTCCAAACCACCTAGACTTGAACTTCGCGGGAAACAACTTGAACTTGGAGTTGAATAGCAAGACTTTATCTCCTACCGAAAACTCTTTCTTCAGAATAAGCTTGTCGTGCCATCTCCGAGTTTTCTCCTTATAAAATTTTGAACTTTCGTATGAGTCCAACCTGATTTCGTCTAACTCATTCAGTTGAAGGAGTCTCTTCTCTCCCGAAGCTTTCATATCGAAATTCAGCTCCTTGATAGCCCACATGGCTTTGTACTCAAGCTCTACCGCAAGATGGCAAGATTTGCCATATACTAACCGGTACGGAGACATTCCGATTGGCGTCTTGAAAGCGGTTCTATACGCCCATAAGGCATCATCAATCTTCAACGCCCAATATTTCCCTGACTTCCCAACTGTTTTTGTCAAAATATTCTTTATTTCGCGGTTTGATACTTCGACTTGTCCATTTGCTTGGGGATGATATGGGGTAGAACACCTATGGAATATCCCGTACTTCTTAAGCAGATACTCGAATCTTCTCTCTTTGAAGTGAACCATTGTCACTTATCACCGCTCTTGGGACCCCAAATCTTGGGAAAATAATCTTCTTAAACATCTTGATTACCACTTTAGCATCACAAGATGGGGAAGCTATGGCCTCAACCCATTTAGAAACGTAGTCTACCGCTACTAGAATAAAGCTATTACCTTGCGAAGATGGTAGAGGTCCCATGAAATCTACGCCCCATACATCGAATACTTCGACTTCTAAGATGACTTTCTGAGGCATTTCATCCCTTCTAGCAATATTGCCCGTTCTTTGACACTCGTTACAAGACTTAACAAATTCATACGTATCCTTGAACATACTGGGCCAGTAAAATCTCGATTGAAGAATCTTAGCTGTGGTCTTTGAAGCAGAACCATGACCACCATAAGAAGAAGAATGACAACAAGCTATAATTCCTTTTATATCTTCTTTGAGCACACATGTTCTATAAATTCCATCTGGACATAGCTTGTACAAGAACGGGTCATCCCAAAAATACCTCGAAACGTTGTGCAAGAACTTCCTCTTTTGATTATGATCAAGGTCATTCGGAAGAACGTTGCAAGTCAAGTAGTTCACATAGTCCGCGTACCATGGGGCATTATCTTTGACACTCAGCAAATATTCTCCAATAAAAGAGTCTGATGTTCCCATGAATGGCATGGCTTTGGCAAAACGGCTTTAGACAGTTCGAGCAAGAGTTCAAGGAGTGTTCAACCGACTACTGGAACTCGCATACAGCAGATCTGAAGATAAGACGTTTCCTAATCTGGACGATCGATGATCTGATCTGATTGAAGTCGGCTCATCAATAAATTAGAGGACCAGATATTCAAATGAATATCCTCTCATCAATTAGGAGTCGTTTAAGAAGATTTGGAATTACTTGGTGAGAAAGAAAGATCGAGATCTTCTTGAAGATTGGAGGAAAGAAAAACGTTTCCTAATTCGGAAGATCGAAGATATGATCTGATTGGAATCAATCGACGAGTCATCATTAAAGATCAGATATTTAAATGAATATCTTCAGCTTGAATTCGAGAATATTGGATGGCTTGGCACGGAAGTAATCTCCAAAGATTGGATATGGAAGAGATTAAATATCTATCAAATATTTAGGAGTATCTCCGAAATATTTGACAAGAATATTTAAATATCTGATTGGAGTCGGCCAGTGAGGAATTCGAAGATTCAGATATTCAAACGAATATCTCCTGATCAGATTTACGATTGGATTGGCTGACTTGTCGTGGAAGAATTATCAAGATCTTCCCAAAGATTGGATTGGAAATATCCATCGAATATTTAGGAATATTTCCTAAATATTTGATGAGGATATTTGGAACAGATTTGGATCTCGCCCATGCATATAAATACAAGGCTAGGGCGACCAGATCTGTATCGCTTCCTGAGAGAAAGAAAACACGAGAGCGTTCGTGAGATTGTAGGAGGAGCGACGGCCGGCTGAGTATTCCACACCGGAATATCAACGGCGAAGAAGCAGTCTGTTCAGGGTGCTGTTCAGACTGTTCTTGAAGAACTATCAAGCGTACACACACACGTGATCAAGATACGCCTTCGGAAGAAGGTACTGAACTCTAGGAGAGGTTCAAGACTAGGAGGAGAGGAAGTCTCATCCTGCCCATAGGGGATCGAGGTGAGCTCCGAGATTGCAAATCCGAGAGACGGAGTGTTAGAGGCTAGGCTATTACAAACAAGGCGTTGTGTAAGTGTAAGTCCACGAATAGCTCTAAACTCGTAATAAGATTTGTGTCCCTTTCTAGGGTGTGGGAAACCCCCCAGAGTAGGCGAGGCCGAACTGGGTATCATATCGTGTGTGCTCCTATTTTGTGGTGTTTACATACTGTCTGCAAAGGTGTTCCAGTCTCTGTTAGAACACAACCTGAAACTGTCCAACAAGTGTTCGAGACGCAGTTCGAACATCATCTGGAACTTGTCTTGACTAAGACAAGTAGGTTTCAATTGGTATCAGAGCAGACACTCGACATACAGAGTGTGATTCGGCGACTGTTCATGATGAGTTTGAAGGAAGGACAGAGCACTAACCGACCACCGTTGCTTGAAGGGCTAAACTATCTCTACTGGAAGTCCAAGATGAAAGTCTTTCTGAAATCTCTCGATGTAAAGGCTTGGAGAGCGGTGTTGGTTGGATGGACAGAACCCACGATGGCCAACCCTGAAGGAGTAGCTGTGCGTAAACCCGAAGCTCTGTGGACTGATGCAGATGAAAAAGCTGCTGCTGGAAACTCAAAGGCCTTGAATGCAATCTTCTCAGGAGTGGACGAGAACGTGTTCAAACTGATTGCTGAATGTGAGGTTGCCAAGGAAGCATGGGATATTCTCAGAATAGCCTATGAGAGTCCAGACAGTGAATCTAATGATGAAGAAGAAGAACATGAGAATGTCAATCTCGTCGGACTTGTAGTCACTATTGAAGACTGCACTGAGACAAGTGAAAATCCATACTCTAGTGCACTGTCTGAACTGCCGTTGACGACGCATCAAGCAGTGATGACGAAGGACTTGCTCATGAGATCTCAGCCGAGACGTACAAGGAACTCTATGAGAAGTGGCTATTGGTGTTTGGTCTTAACAAGAAGCTCACAGAAAAAGTGGCAAGCCTGACAGAAGAAAAAGATAAAGAGTGGCAGGAGGTTGAACTTCTCGTTGCCCAGAAGGTGGAACATCAGGAGGAAATATCTGCTTTGAAGCACGAGATGATCGGAATGAATCAAGAACGCTCGTCACTTCTTGCACAGAAGGTGGAACTGCTAGACACTGTTTCGGTTCTGAAAGCAGAGATGGAGAAAAATAGAGAAACACATCCTGCAGGCTTGGTGGAGCTAAGGAGAAAGAATGCTGACTTGAGCCGCGAAGAAGTCCATCTTCTGAACAAAGTAGAATCCCTGGAGTTACAAATCAAGAAGGAGAGAGATAATCATGCTGCTACTATGAAAGAATTGAGCAAGTTCAAAAGATCGGCGAAGATGCTGAACTCGGGCTCAAAGAACTTGGAATCCATACTAAGATCCCAAAGAATTGAAGATGGACATAGAGGTCTCGGCTTCAATGGTAACAGTGGCTCAGATAAGACTTCGTATGTTAAGGCAAAGCTGAAACCTGCACAGAGAGCAGAACAGAGTGTGAACCACTACCCTGAGAAGCAGATTGGGAATCAAGGAAGAAAGCAGCTCATGCCCAACCGTGGAAGACATGGTACTGAATGGAGGAGGAACAATCGTACATGTTGCTATTGCTATCAGATGGGGCACATCAAATCAAGGTGTCGACTACTTCTGGCTGAGCGAAAAGTAATGGAATCCAGAGTCACCCCTCGAGTCAGACAAGTTTGGAAACCAAAAACAAGGAAAGAAGTGTGCTTCGTTGCTCTTAGCTCATTCAGTCACATGAAGGAAGAATGCTGGTACCTCGACAGTGGATGCTCGGCTCACATGACAGGTAATCCTCAATATCTCATCAATGTTAAACCTATTTGCAAGCGTCAGTTTGTCACTTTTGGAGATGGAGGGAATGGCCAGGTGATCGGCTGTGGGACATTGAAGGTTCCGGATCTACCTGAGCTCGAGGATATCCTCCTAGTCGATGGGTTACAGGTGAACCTGATCAGTATCAGTAGATTGTGTGATGAAGGACAGTCTGTTACATTCACTCGTGATTCCTGTCAAGTACTGGATAGGAATGGAGACACACTTATGGAAGTAAGTAGGTCATCAAACAAAAGCTACTTTCTAGGCACAGTTGGAACAGGAGCTGCCACTGTCTGTCCGACAAACACGATAAATGAGATGGAATTGCAAGGGACATGTATGGTGTCCCCTTCTGGAAAGGTGAAAGATGAAGTTGCCCTAAACTCAGTTTCTGAAGATGATAAAGTTAGTGGTGGGACATTGTCTGAAACACCCATTCAGACCAAGTCTACAAAAGATGAAGTTCTAGAGGGAGGTCCAGCTAATGAAGCCACACCTACTCCAGCAGGGACACTTGACAATGCACCTGCGCTGCAACCCTCATGGAGAATTATCAAGCGTTATCCAAACCCAGAAACTATTGAAGATCCATCTGAAGTAATGAAGAGTCGAGCGAATGAGATCAAGTATCGAGAACTGACTGCATGTTCATCCAGTCCGAAGATTGTCAACAAAGCATGTATTGATGAGATCTGGGTGGTGGCCATTCACGTGGAACCGGGAGAGTCCACCAAATCTGAAGCATGGAAGTTATATCATCTTGCGAATAGTCATGAACTGAAGAAGACTATATACAGACTCACACAAGCGCCCAGAGCATGGTACGAGACGTTCCTCATCGACCATGGCTATGAGCAAGGGGGAGTAGAGAAGCATATATTCGTCCCGAGTACACAGAAGCTAGTTGGCCAGTTCGTGAGACGGATGCAAAAGGAGCTCCAGGTGACCATGGCGGGAGAGATGAAACACCTTCTTGGAACACATGTTGACAAGATGCTGGGAGAGCAAGAGAGCACCGCTGCGGAGAGCTGCTACACTCAGTTGTTATGGATGAAGCAGAAGCTGTCTGAATACGGAGTTGAACAGGAGGAGATGACGTCTGACTGTGACAACATGAGTACCAGTAGCAGTTCCAAATATTCGGTACAACAGTACTTGACAAAGCACAGTGAGCCGGTAGAGAAGAAGGCCATTACAGTGAACCATGTGACAACCAACAAGCTACTAGCTGACATTCTTACCACTCACCTAAATGCTGCCCAGTTTGAAACACTTAGATCCACTCTGGGTCTGCGTGTTGTCGCCAACTAAGTGTTCCAGAAGGAGGTCAGCCAAAAGCAGAACCCCAGCAAATCAGTTGGGCTGACCTATCACGAAGAGGGCTGGAACAGATGGTACGTACTATTAAATTCAAAGTATGTGTAAGAGTTTATGAGGCGTTGGAGCACATCAAGGAGGAGAGAGTGGCAAATCAACAACAATGGTGATCACACGAAAGACTGCGAAGGAAAATCAGGCGATGGCTGAACCACCCCTCAATGAGGTAATCTCTTGTTCTCACTCCCAAGCTACTACACTCAATTTTGTTGATGAGGAAGTACGGACGATTGGTAAAGATTCAGTGAGTTATAAGGGTGACAAAGTGGTTAATGAGAAGCCGAAGGGATTGAAACCTGCTGTAGATTCTGTGGCCGATGCTGCAGAAGAAGGTGATGCCAGTAGGGCTAAGATTGTGATTCTGATAAGCAGAAGAATGAGGATGCAAGTGGAGAACAGCAAGCTAGGCAATCTGGCAATATGATGGAAGAGTCTCATGCATCCGGCAATGATGAAGAACTGGATGTGTTGTTCAAGGACATTGATGATGTTGTTGATGAGTTGCTAAAAGAGGAGGTTTCAATACCTGTTGAGACAAGAGCTGATCAGTCCTCAGAAGCCCAGGTCGTAGGGGTTGAGAAGGAGGCAAGTGTGCCAGATGATGCTGTCTCAGATATGCAGCAAGGTGGTGAGACAGTTTTACCCCAAGAGTCCTCTTGTTCTGATGCAGTCCCAGAGGGTGAGTCAATTGAAGCACCGGACGTTGTGCAAGGAGGGTTTCATGATGATTTTGTGGAGGATGCACATGTGGTGGTGGATCCCCCAGCTATTCCTGATTTTGAGACAGAGGATGCTCAGGACTTCATCCCTCTTTCTGAACTAAGGAAGGCAAAGAAAGACGGAAGAAAGGAGATGTGTTTTTTTTGCATGTCTGCAGCACAATCAGAAAATGAACATGTTGAAGAAGAAGCATCTGATGCACCAGCTGTGCCGACTGAGTTGGAACGTCCAGCTAATACAGATGTAGAGATGCAATTATCTGATCAAGAAGAGGCTAAGAACGAGAACACTCAGAAGGAGGATCAGGACACAATTTTACTGGCTGAGCTCAAGAAAGCTGAAAAGAAGAAACCCAAGAAGAAAGTGACCTTCCAAGCATGCTCATCTAAGGCAGCTATCAAGATGAATGGGAACACAGACGCAGGGGGAGCAAGTGCGTCTAAGAAGAGGAAAAGGTATAGTCCAGATCCTGTTCCTGCCCATGTTCCAACTGGAATTGTGAAAAATGGAGTATGGTTTCCAGTACAGAAGCAGCAGCCAAGTGGAAGGTAGTGGAGAAAAGAAAGATCATCCCTGAAAGGCTGCTTAATGAGAAGACAGTTCCATCCCAGTAGCAGATCTGACTCTATTCTACTCGATGTTGTTCTTCATCACCATAGTCAACTGGAAGTCTACATCTCATAGAACCACGATCAGCAAGGAGATGGGACAGCTGCTCTACCAGATTGGAAACAGGATGCTCATTGACATGGGAAGAATTATGTTCGACCAGATTGCAGAACACGCAATTCTATAAAGTCTCTGCACCAGATAATCTTCTCATCACTTATCTATGAGCTGATCATCAACCAGCATCTAGATTTGAAGACTGACCAGGACAGACTGTCAAGTGCTTCGTTGAAGTAGGTAGTTGATCACAAGCTGTTCAAGGGTTGACATAAGAATAATCTGAACGACCCCAAGCTAAAGAGGAAGAATGTTCCTGAGTCATCTATGAGGAGAGTTGTGGTGAGAAAATGTCTCAACATGGACAGCTACTGAAGGAGGTAGAGATCATTCCGGAGGTCGTACAGGAGCAGAGGAAAAGAATCAATCAATTGGTGCGCGCTCTCAAGTATCCCAGTGATGATGAGAAGACGGAGAGAGTTGATGTCCTGATTGAAGAAAAGGTAGAACTCCTTGATTTATCTAGTCGTTGAAAATACACTTGAAGAAATAAAAAGACATGCTGCCATGAGCCAAAGAGAGATATGTCCTCTATACGAAGTCAAGCCCTTGAGGTGGAGAAGGACTACCCCGCGACAGTACTGGACGAGCTGAATCAGTTCAAGAAACCAGATCATCAAAACCCGCTCATTTGCTGACCCGTGGTCAAACAGCTGCTGAGACACCAAGGTCCTACAGACTCACAATATGTGTCACTGACCCAGGCTATATTTGAGGGGGAGTTCACAAGATTCCAGATGCCGAGGAGACCGGTTTGCTCGATTGGACCCCTTGCCAGTTTGTGGCAAAAGGGGGAGTATTTTGAGGGTAACTGTTCTGGTTCCTCAAGTTGTGTCTAAAGCGTAGATTTGGTTTTGCCAAAATACCAAGGGGGAGATTGATGTTCCCATGAATGGCATGGCTTTGGCAAAACGGCTTTAGACAGTTCGAGCAAGAGTTCAAGGAGTGTTCAACCGACTACTGGAACTCGCATACAGCAGATCTGAAGATAAGACATTGCCTAATCTGGACGATCGATGATCTGATCTGATTGAAGTCGGCTCATCAATAAATTAGAGGATCAGATATTCAAATGAATATCCTCTCATCAATTAGGAGTCATTTAAGAAGATTTGGAATTACTTGGTGAGAAAGAAAGATCGAGATCTTCTTGAAGATTGGAGGAAAGAAAAACGTTTCCTAATTCGGAAGATCGAAGATATGATCTGATTGGAATCAATCGACGAGTCATCATTAAAGATCAGATATTCAAATGAATATCTTCAGCTTGAATTCGAGAATATTGGATGGCTTGGCATGGAAGTAATCTCCAAAGATTGGATATGGAAGAGATTAAATATCGATCAAATATTTAGGAGTATCTCCGAAATATTTGACAAGAATATTTAAATATCTGATTGGAGTCGGCCAGCGAGGAATTCGAAGATTCAGATATTCAAACGAATATCCCCTGATCAGATTTACGATTGGATTGGCTGACTTGTCGTGGAAGAATTATCAAGATCTTCCCAAAGATTGGATTGGAAATATCCATCGAATATTTAGGAATATTTCCTAAATATTTGATGAGGATATTTGGAACAGATTTGGATCTCGCCCATGCATATAAATACAAGGCTAGGGCGACCAGATCTGTATCGCTTCCTGAGAGAAAGAAAACACGAGAGCGTTAGTGAGATTGGAGGAGGAGCGACGGCCGGCTGAGTATTCCACACCGGAATATCAACAGCGAAGAAGCAGTCTGTTCAGGGTGCTGTTCAGACTGTTCTTAAAGAACTATCAAGCGTACACACACACACGTGATCAAGATACGCCTTCGGAAGAAGGTACTGAACTCTAGGAGAGGTTCAAGACTAGGAGGAGAGGAAGTCTCATCCTGCCCATGGGGGATCGAGGTGAGCTCCGAGATTGCAAATCCGAGAGACGGAGTGTTAGAGGCTAGGCTATTACAAACAAGGCGTTGTGTAAGTGTAAGTCCACGAATAGCTCTAAACTCGTAATAAGATTTGTGTCCCTTTCTAGGGTGTGGGAAACCCCCCAGAGTAGGCGAGGCCGAACTGGGTATCATATCGTGTGTGCTCCTATTTTGTGGTGTTTACATACTGTCTGCTAAGGTGTTCCAGTCTCTGTTAGAACACAACCTGAAACTGTCCAACAAGTGTTCGAGACGCAGTTCGAACATCATCTGGAACTCGTCTTGACTAAGACAAGTAGATTTCAGAGTCCTCTATAGGTGTTGAGAACCTTTTTGAACCATAAAACTCAACTCTCGAGAGATGATCCGCTACTACATTTTCGACCCCTTTCTTGTCTTTGATGTCAATATTGAACTCTTGCAAAAGAAGAATCCAACGAATAAGTCTCGGCTTTGCATCTTTCTTTTCCATCAAATACTTAATAGCGGCGTGATCAGTGTAGACAATCATCTTAGACCCAACAAGATATGGTCGGAATTTTTCAAAAGCATACACCACGGCTAGCAACTCTTTCTCGGTGGTAGTGTAATTCAATTGAGCATTATCAAGCACCTTGCTCACATAGTAGACTACATGGAGTTTCTTATCAACTCGTTGTCCCAAAACAGCTCCAATAGCAAAGTCGCTCGCATCGCACATAAGCTCGAACGGAAGATCCCAATTCGGTGGTTGCACTATGGGTGCCGATACAAGAGCTTTCTTGAGCTTTTCAAATGCCTCTAAACACTCTTCATCAAAATTGAATTGCACATCATTGCATAAGAGGCGAGTTAATGGCTTGGCAATCTTTGAGAAGTCCCTAATAAATCTCCGGTAAAAGCCGGCATGGCCTAGAAAACTTCTAACTCCTTTTTGATTTTCCGGTGGTGGTAATTGCTCAATGACTTGAACCTTTGCTTTATCGACTTCGACCCCCCTTTTAGACACCAAATGTCCAAGCACGATTCCTTCTTGAACCATGAAATGGCACTTCTCCCAATTTAGCACCAAATCTGTTTCAATGCACCTAGCAAGAACATTAGAAAGATTAGTTAAACAATCATCAAATGAAGTTCCATGAATAGAGAAGTCATCCATGAAAACTTCCATGCATTTCTCAATGTAATCACTAAAGATAGACATCATGCATCTTTGAAATGTTCCCGGTGCATTGCATAGCCCAAAGGGCATGCGCCTAAATGCAAAAGTTCCATACGCACATGTAAATGTAGTTTTTTCTTGGTCATTCGGCAAAATGGGAATTTGATAGAATCCGCTATAACCATCTAGGAAACAAAAGTACTCATGTCCGGCAAGTCTCTCAAGCATTTGATCAATAAAGGAAATGGGGAAATGATCTTTCTTAGTTGCCTTATTCAGTTTTCTATAATCGATACACATCCTCCATCCATTAACGGTTCTTGTAGGGACTAACTCCCCCTTATCGTTTTGCACAACTGTAAGTCCTCCATTTTGGGGACAACATGGATGGGGCTTACCCATTCCGAATCCGGAACCGAGTAAATGATGCCCGCATCTCTTAGCTTAGTAATTTCCTTAAAGACAACGTCGCTAAGCTTAGGGTTCAATCTCCTTAGAAGCTCCCTAGAAGGTTTTGCATTTTCTTCAAGATTTATCCTATGCATGCATAATGAAGGGCTAATTCCCTTAAGATCATCAACAGAGTATCCTAGAGCTTTTCTATTAGTTTTCAAAACATGCAAAAGTTTGGACGTTTCATGCTCATTCAAAGTTGCACCAACTATAACGGGGTAAGTAGAATTAGACCCAAGAAACTCATACCTGAGATTCGAAGGTAGAGGTTTCAACTCTCCTTCGAATTCCTTACCTCTCGGCACAGGGTCTTCTTTACCTTCACGAGCATCCAATACTTGCTCTCCTTCGGCCAAAGTCAGGTCGCACATTTCCTCATCTTCCATATCCATCAATGAGGTAAAGAACATGCTAGAATCATCTAACTTCATGACTTCACTCTCAAAAGATGTTAGCTCAAGATTTTCACAAGATATATCAAGCAAATTGCATTCAAAAGATGAAATAGGAGCTCTCATGGCATTTTTCAGAAATTTTTTTAACTTCTCATTCCCTATTTTCAATTCAATAGACCCTTCGCCACATCTAATGACCGCCTCAACGGTGTTAAGAAAAGGTCTACCAAGAATAACGGGCGTTTCTTGCTCATCATCCATTTCTAGCACATAGAAGTCTACGGGAATAAAGAATTTACGAACTTTAATAGGCACATCCCTAAGAACTCCCCTAGGAATTCTAGAGCTTCTATAGGCTAGTTTCAAAGAAATAGTAGTAGGATGGAGCTCACCCATATCAATTTTCTCAAATAATGAATAGGGAATTAAAGAAATGCTAGCTCCCAAGTCACACAGTGCTCTATCAATTTCGATTTTTCCTAAAGAGATAGGAATGGAAAAAGACCCATGATCTTGCATCTTCTTAGGCATTCTACTTTGAACAATAGCACTACACTCAACATTCAAGGCTACCATGCTAGATTTTTCAATAACTCTACGATTAGACACAATATCTTTTAAGAACTTTGCATAAGTAGGATTTTGAGTGATTACCTCATGGAATGGAAGAGTGACATACAACTTCTTCAACATCTCCACAAATCGTTGGAAGTGAGCATCTAGCTTGCTTTTGTCGAGTCTTTGATGAAAAGGTATCTTTGGCACATATTTCCTTGTCAAAATCGGTTCTTCCTCCTTTTTCTCATCTTCCGTAGGAGCTTGAAGTTCAACTTAAGAATTCTCGTTGGCAACTTCCGCTTCTATCTCCTTGTCATCAGGACTCAGTTTTCCTTGAGGAGTAGGCAAGACTCTTCCACTCGTCAATGTGATGGCATTGATATGCTCGGTGGAATTTACATCCGGTTGAGAAGGGAGCTTCCCAAATTGCTTCAAAGCTACGGCTTGTTGAGCCACTTGATTCTCAAGCATTTTGTTATGAGCTTCTAATTGCTCCATCCTCTTGTTAGTCTCCTTTTGATTTTCTAACATTTGTGTCATCATAGACATCATCGCATTATCTTGAGTGTTAGAAGAAGCTTGTCCTTGTTGATGAGAAGTCCCTTGGTCATTCATAGGGGGTTTGGCTTGATAAGGCCTTTGATAGTTCCCTTGGTTGGAATATTGAGAATTTTGCCCCTGATTTTGGTTGGAACCTTGGCCTTGATTAGAGTAAGAATTCTGCCCTTGATTTTGGTTGGAGCTATACCCTTGTCTTTGGTAATTCCCTTGGTAGTTATTTTGCCCTTGAGGCTTAGAAGGGAAACCGGGGTTGTTGGACATTCTCCTTTGAGGAAGCTCATAGTTTCTTGTAGGAGGATTAGGATTTGGAGCATAATTCCTTTGTTGATTGACATAATGCGCCTCTTTGCAAACATCCTCATCATCTTCGTATTTCCCATCGGGACAAGCCTTCGTAGAGTGCTTCGTACTAGAGCATAGAAAACAAGGTTGTTGGATCGGATTCTTCCCATTGTCATTCTCTGGTTTAGATACATCCAAAGCATTAACTATACATATCATACTATCCATTTTCTTGACCAAATCACCAAACTGATCTTTAGTCACATAACTGGAAGAATCTTCTCTAGACTTAGCCATCTTCTTGTGATCAAATCCTTGGTATCTATCAAAATTTGTAGCGATCTTATCTATGACTTTGAATCCTTCGCTTGCCGGTAAATCCATGATCGCACCGCCACTAGCTGTGTCCATTTGGCTTTTGGCATCTTTGTTCATGCCGAGATAAAAGTACCTCATAAGGTCCGCCTTTCGAAAATTATGGTGAGGGCACTCCCTCAAATAGTGCTTGAATCGGTCGTAAGCCTGATGAAACAACTCATTGTCCCTCTGAGAAAAGGTCAATATATAATCTGTGAACTTCTTTGTTCTCGACGGTGGAAAGAATTTGGCAAGAAAAGCATTCGCTAGCACATTCCAAGCCCTAAAAGTTCCCGCTTCTTGGTTTTGCAACCATTCTTTTGCATCTCCGTTCAGCGAAGAGGGAAAGAGCTTCAAGTATACATACTCCTCGGGTACATCTCTTGGCTTGTAAGTACGGCAATACTCTTGGAAATTAACCAAGTGAGTTGAAGGATTTCCAATTCCGTGGTACTGATCATTAGTCACCATGTGGACTAAAGAAGACTTCACATCAAAATCAAATGCATCCTCTTCCGGAGGTACTATAGCAGAACCACTCCCTTCAAGTGTAGGGGTCATGTAATCCCCGACAGGCCTCTCATCATCCTCGTCATCATATCTATAGTTTCGGTCATTTCGGTTCCTTGGAGGAGCGGGAGGATTCTGTCGGACGAGAGGATTCTGTAAAGGATTTTGACCATCAAGGTTATTTTGTCGGACGGGAGGATCCTCTACCACATATTCCATTCTAAATCTGGGTGGTGTATAATGTATAGGATTTAGGAGTGGAGGTGGACGAGGTCTCGGACTTTGGAAAGCAGGAGGAAAAGGAGCAAGAGGCGGAGGATTCCTTCGAGGTCTACCTCTCCCTCTCTTAGCGGTTGGGTGAGAAGGGTGAGAAGTACTTGACGTTGAACCTTGCTCTATATGTCTTTGTCCCTTGGATCTTGTGATCATTCGAATGCCTGCAAGAACAAAGGAAATTCTTAGCAATGAAAGGCAAGAGAAGTAAACACAATTTAAGCACAAAACAAGCAATAACTATCAAGCAAGGGAAGAGTAGACAAACTAAACTATCTATTAGCACCTAGTTAATTAACCCATCCCCGGCAACGGCGCCATTTGATCGATTGAAAATATAGCTAAGTATTCAAATAGAATCCAAACACTTGTGCTAAGTCACGGCAATCAAAACATTTTTATTAACTCGGGTGAACCGAGGTCGTACCCAAAGGATAGGTGATTAAACCAAATTCTGTGGTTAATGATATTTGTAAATCGGTGGTTCCTGTTTGGAGAAGAATCAACAGAATAGCTAATAGCATAAAAACAGATCCAAGTAAAGTATAAAGAAAAAACTGATATGCTGCCTTGATCTTTCTTTGTCTCGAACCCCAGACCCCTATAATAATGGTAGAGTAAGGGGTGGCCCCAAAGCAGAATTGACCTATGGTTTGGGGGGGGGGGGGGGGGTTTGTTCTTCTAAGAGAATGATAGTAGAGGGTACTATCCAAAAGTGGTTAACTATTAATTAAAAGATGACTAGGAATCAATTTCTCCACCTAGACAATTATTGCGACAATGAAATGAGACACCAATGATGAAATCACATGCACATGCTTAGAAAATGGCTTATGCAACATTAATACTAAGTTCAACTCGCGCTACAACTTAGTACAAAGAGGTTACATCTCGTATAGTACCTCACACTTGCGCTCTATTGGCACTATAGAATATGAATGTCTAGCCTCACACCTGCGCTTTATTGACTAGATAATCATGTTCTTGTTAAGTTCAAGCAATTCTCATTAGGTTGAAAGTGTTATCTAACTAACACAAAACCCTAATGCTTCTTCATTTAGTTCATTGAAGTCATGATGATCAACGTGAGCTATATCAAGCATGAGATCAAGCAGAATTCCTATTGAGAACGTTTCACAAACATCTTATAGGCAATTCGAGAAATTAAGTTCAAAGGAAGAAGATTCATGTGCAAACTCATTCACCATTAGCATCCAAGGTATTTACATAATCACAAACATGTCTAGGGCATCCATTGATCCCCAATCAAGGTCACTACTCACTCATGGTGAGTTCACAAACGAAATCAACAATAAAAATGCAAACAACCATATGAAAAGTAAAGTTTAGGACTTTAAAACCGATATGGAGATTCAAGAACACTAGAGGATCCGATCTTCGATCTTTATTGTTGAAGTTCTTCCTAACTTAATCCGAGAGTTCTCCTTCTCCGCGTACGTCGTCCCTCTACACCTCACGTCTGTTCTTTTCCTCTTAGCCCCCAAAAAACTCGATCTTTCTCAAAAACCATCCACATTCCCCTCAAAAGAAACTGATTTTTATTTTCCGCAAACGCATGCGTTCGCATGGTCTCCTGCAGGCTGGGAAATTTGAGCCATGCGTGCGAACGCACGAGATTTTCATTCGTCTGGTCTGGGTTGTGCGACCGCATGAGGTGAACTGTGCGAACGCACAAGGCTGCGAAGGCTAGCAGGGCAACGAAGCACACGCATGCGAGCGCATGCTTTGAATCATGCGAACGCATGACCTTGAGAAATTTGCGCTCCGACTTCCAACTTGTGTTTTCTTGCTCCAAAATGCTCGGTTTTGCCCCAAAATCACTGCATACTTGTATTCTCAGCTTAAACTCTGTAATGTGCCTGAAAAGAACCACAAAGCATCAAATAGCAAGTGAAATCGTAATAGAACAATAAAAACAATAAGCATAGAGGTCGCCTAAAATGCATATATTTTAGCGCTATCAATGTGTAAAGAAGAACTTTGGAGATGTGTTTCGTTCTGTCCCCTTTTATATAGCCATTTTTAATTTGAGCTATACAAGCAGCATTATCCTCAAATATAATAGTAGGGCTTTCTTTGTCGCCTGAAAGATCACATAATCCTCTGATATGATGGATTAAATACCTCAGTCACACACATTCACGAGTTGCTTCATGAAGTGCTAATATTTCAGCATGATTAGAAGACGTGGCTGTAAGAGTCTGTTTGGTAGATCGCCAAGATATAGCGGTATCACCATATGTAAATACATAACCCGTTTGTGATCGCGCTTTATGAGGGTCAGATAAATACCCGGCATCGGCATATCCAATTAATCCTGATTTTGAGTCTTTTGAATAAAATAAGTCCATATCAGTTGTTCCTCGAAAATATCTTAAAATTTGTTTAATGCCAGTCCAATGTCATCGAGTTGAGAAGAACTATGTCTTGCTAGTAAATTAACCGAAAATGCAATATCGGGTCGTGTATAGTTAGGAAGATACATTAGTGCACCAATAGCACTTAGATATGGTACTTCAGGACCAAGTAGTTCTTCATCTTTTGAGGATCCTTTCAGTATATGAGGACTGATGAACAAAAATGCCCTTTGATAAATGCTCAATTTGTAAGCCAAGGCAAAGATTTGTTTTTCCCAAGTCTTTCATTTCAAATTCACTTTTTAGATATGCAATCGTCTCAGTAAGTTCATCAGGGGTCCCAATGATATTTATATCATCAACATAAACCGCAATAATAGAAAATCCGGTTTTTGTCCTTTTAATAAAAACACGTGGGCAAATTGCATTGTTGATGTATCCCTCTTTCAAAAGATATTCACTTAGACGATTGTACCATATTCGACCGGATTGTTTTAATCCATATAATGATCTTTGTAATTTTATTGAGTACATTTCCCGTGGTTTCGAGCTACATGCTTCAGGTAATTTTACTACTTCGGGAATTTTAATATAAATGTCATTATCAAGTGACCCATATAAATAGGCTGTCACGACATCCATTAAATGCATATGGAGTCCTTCTAAGATTGACAAACTCAATAAAAATCTGAATGTTGTCGCATCCATGACCGGTGAATATGTCTCTTCATAATCAATGCATTGTCTTTGCGAGAAGCCTTGTGCTGCAAGTCGTGCTTTATATCTTACGAACACATTAGGCATGAGAATGATTTAAAAGAACATGATTAGAAGACATATACATGTTATAAACAAATTCATAAAAGGAATTGATTTTTCCAAATGCTAGGCGATTTTGAGATATCTCCGAAAAGGACTCAATATTGCCATCATCGCATCACAATGAGAAAAGGGAGGAAGAATAGAAGATGGTTGTTGGATCGTTAGGTTAGCCAACTATGTGAGGGAGATCCCACAGTGGTATCCCTCAGACAGATGGCAGCGGAAATTTTCTTTGACACAGGAAATTGTACGGAAAGTAAAGACTCACAGATTTATAGTGGAAACCTTACTGCAACCTTTGCAGCAGGCTGAAAACCACTTGCCTTCTGGACAGTTCCAGAAGGGCTTCAAGATCAATGTTATTGATGAAAGAGTATGCTTGTAGATTGTTACACTTTGTCTCACTCAGTGACAGCTAACAACTCTACTGACAGAGCTCACTGCACTGTCGTTAAGGTGCAATGTTCTCTGTACAAATAAATTTATAATTTCCGCTACTCGCGACTACACTACTGGGTAGTAAGTGGTAAGGAGGGGTCGAACCCAAGGGAATTAGGGGTTTAGTTGTTCTTTGAGGGGATTATTCAGCGTGAGAGCGTGTTTTAGGTTGGTTGGTTGGTTTTAAAGCTACCAGCTAAGTGATTGATTGGTTGGTTGGTTGGTTTTAGTACTGGAAAGTAACTGATAATTATTACAATTAAAAGAAAGCATTCGGTTTCAGGGGCCTTGTATTATATCCTGTTTATCATTGACCCTTAGTGAATCTTCTAAGTATTCAAACGTGCATCAAGGCCATTCCAAGCACTCGATTTGCCACACTGTCTAGTCTTTTGCAAAAGTGTTCGATAGTGTATCAAGGCCATTCCAAGCACTCGATTTGCACACACCGTCTAGACTTTTGCAGAAAACATAAAGCCCTTGTTCTATTTAGACTAATACCCCATTCCAAGGTATACTAGCCTGTGTGCATCCATTTGATCGGTCATTCCCGAGCAATCAAATGGTGTTTTAGAGAGGTCAAACTCCTCAGATAAGCTTTGCCATTCCAAGCATCCACTTATCCGAGTATGTTTACGAACTTCCACGGAAGAGCTTTGCCATTCCAAGCATCCACTCAACCTTGGAAGTTCTGGCCTAATATATGGCACATAGAACAAGTTTTGAATACCAAGACGAGACACTAATTTAATAGTCTAAAACATTTTATAATACAAGTCCACCCCTTCTACCGAACGACTAGTTTAGCTACTATTTATCGCGCTAAACATTATAACTAAGGAATTGGAAATTAAAGACGGAAATAAATATCAGAATACTTACTACCGTTGAAGCGCCAAGGGAGCAATCCTTTATTTCCAAAACCAAACTTACAATTTCTAGAGAGATAAGTAAATTACAATTTTTGTGGATGAGAATGGGATTGATACAAATGAGGAGGGGATGCATGGTATTTATAGCCATAAGGGGAGGAGATGGGTGGTGGAGATGGTGGCACATGTCTTTCATCCAAGGGAGGAGGAGGAGGAGCAAGGAGGAGCTGCCACATGGGGGAGGAGAAAGCCACCGGTCATATGGAGGAGGAGCCGCCGGTAGCAGGTGGTGGAATGGGGAGGAGCTCCTCCCTTGGCCACCTCCAAGCATGGTGGCCGGTCACCTTGTCCAAACGTGCATTTTGATAGTTGATTTGGAATGGCCAAGTGATTCTAAGACTAATGGTCGAGTCATAATTTCCAAATTCCATGTTTTGGTCGAGCAACTTGGTTTTGGTGCCTATGCGCGCGGCCTTTACTATGGAATTGGGCCAACTCTCAATTGGCTCGGGCATTCTCCTTGGTTTTCCGACATTGTCCACTTTATTTTCCATTGTAAACACTTTGGTCGAGGCGGAATTGTTAGATGAGGTGGTTTGCTCGGGCAACTTGAATTGAGTGTTTGGTCAGCTCGGCGGAGGGCCTGGAACTGCTTCAACCGGTCGGGTGGTTCTTAGGCATTTTTCCTACCCGGTCGGTTGAGTCTTCAATGCAAATTCCTCTTTGGTTTGAATTGTTTGGAGTGATTCCATGTCAGGATTCTTGAGATTTCTTCAGTCAGCGTCTGATCTTGACCTTGGAATAACTCTTAACATCTTTTCAGCGTAAAATCCTCTCCTTAGCGTGTTTTCTCTCTAAGTGCCAAAATACCCTGTAGAAATATACCGGGACTAACAAGTAGAAGTTAAATAGACCAACAGTCTAATTTGGTGGGTTTTACGGTGTTTATGATTCGTATAATTTGGGTCCATCATCTACTCAACTCAAAGTACCAACTAACACGATCTGTCTCGTCCGCACACAGCAGCACCTTGTCAGCTCCGGAATTGATCACTCTTCAATCTCCGATCGCTATCTCCAAAAAGCCGATCTGCTCTCTCCAAAAGCTGCACTTCAATCTGAAGACTCCTCCTCCTTTTATAGTAGTCTTCAAGTCGGCTGATCTGATCTCTGTCTCAGATCCGACTGCTATCCAGCAGATATGATATGGTTAAGATATTTCCATATCTTAACCCTGTCACATATTTCCTTTCCAAATCTGGCGTGTATCTTCCCTCCGTATATACTAGACGTATATCCGTGTATATACTGACATCAATACTGCTCGTCAATTATCCCGCAGATATACTCGAATATCTCTGATTCGTATCGACTATATTCTCGTTGATCCGATCTCGTCATAATGTCGGTGTGTCTCTCACACAGAACGCATCTCTCTCGCAGCGCTGCTCTCTCGCAGAGATGTCCAGCAGATCTGATTCGATCTCCATCTTACTGATCTGATTCTGTTAAGATATTGCCATATCTTAACTCAATCAACTATTTCCCTTCCATATCCAGCTCGTATATTTCCATATCACGTCTTGAATATATCTTGCCGTATATTTCCGTATATTATATCTTGAGTATATATTCCGCATCCAATCTTATGATCTCTTGAATATCTCAATCTCGGATCTTGATATATCTCGAATATCTCCAGCTCGGATCTTGATATATCACGAATATCTCCAGCGATCTGATCTCGTCATAAAGTCGGTGCTGATCTCGTCTCTCACGCAGATCCCGTCTCTCTCGTAGATCTCATCTCTCTCGTAGCGCTGAGCTCTCTCAGAGATGTTCAGTTAACCTTTCTGTCAGACAGTGATTTCTGCACACTCAAGTGGATTATTAGTTAAGTGTTTGTTATCATCAAAACACAAAGGGTCCAACAATGGTATATCCCTACCTTTGATTTTGTAGAGAAATCGTGCTGATAACGTGTTGTGAAAATTATGGATATATGGAGAGGAAACTTAAAGGTAGAAGATGAAGATGAACATGAGTAGAAAATGTAGAGAGGAATAGTGATTCTCATTGATATTGATATTGGTTATTCATACATATACAAATGACTCCTTTATATAGGATTACATGGAACAATCAAAAGACAAGCAAATAAAGAGAAATAAATTAGTCATATGAAAGGCTAAGGGTCATTGGCATATGAAATGCTAAGGGTCATCCAATACCTAATGATAATATTCATAACATTGACCATATTCTTTTAGTTGCAAATTATGTTTAAAGTAAATTATTTTAGCATAAGTGAATTAAGTTGACTGACAGTGTTAAGTCTGTCCGTCAACTGTAACGTAATAGTTACTTTTTTAAAACTTCGTCATTTTTTCGGAATGACTGGTAATTCGGACCTCAACTGGGAAAATAATGATAGTTCTTAGATGATGTTTTGTTTCATCTTTTGCAGGCAGTGCCCGACTCTTAGGCTAGACGGCGCCTTGGTGCAGACTTGACCCAATTCAGACTATTTGTTTGTTTTCGTGTCGTAGCACCCATTCGGTCCATGTGAGCTAAAACAATCAAATGGTACATTAGAGCAACAAAGATCACTAGGAAACATCCCAAAATCTATGATAAGTGGAGAGAAAGTGACACAAAATCTCGATCAGATGCTAATGTTGACCGTATACGATAATATGTGATTCCAATATGAGACTATAAATCGTGTTTTCACTTTATGAACTGAGAATGAAATATTTTGATAGTAATGATTTTTTAATGAAATCCCAGCCATGCAGATGCGACCATACCAATATAGTGTAACAAGTTTGACCGATGTTATAAATTTTAATTTTAAAAGTTTTTAGCAAGAAATCGAACTTATATAACCTTCCACAGTTGATTCTGAGTTTCCACCCCATTCTGCACCCGTTTCCTAGGTTTTTGGTACTGATGTTTTGTTTCAAAATCATGAAATAATTTTTTTATTGAAAAAGTCACTTATTGAAAGTGATTTCATATAGTTAGTTAAGTGTTAGATACTTAGGTTTAACGATAAACACTACAAATTTTGATTACAAACGCGATAAGATTATGTCGTGGAATTTGAGCCGTCGCAGAAAGATGCAACAATTTTGTGACACATAAGAAGAAAAAAGTAGAGACGGCACGACATCTTAGTGATCACTAGATATTGACGTATTTTTTCAAATTTTAATCTGTTAATCTTTTTGGATAAGGCAACCTTTTGGTTGTTCTAATCTTTTGATTATTGTAAATTGTAATCTTGAATTTCAATAACTAATATTTTCTTTGGTACATTTGTGATCCTCTTTTAAATTATTAAATTTAGCTTTTATTTCTTTTACAAAAAATAATAATATTTCTGAAAATGAATATGAAAAGTTTAATAATTATTAATTATATGCATTAAATTTTACTTGCACATGTTCTAAACCACTAATATGTGACGCTTTTTTTTCAGTTTTGTGAT
Source organism: Rhodiola chrysanthemifolia (assembly GCA_033675395.1). NCBI lineage: Eukaryota > Viridiplantae > Streptophyta > Magnoliopsida > Saxifragales > Crassulaceae > Rhodiola > Rhodiola chrysanthemifolia. The sequence continues at coordinate 41,836,685 of CM066204.1, forward strand.
AAAGTTTTTATCACGGTAAAACAGTGACGTAGCTGTAGTAAACTGATGGTAAAATTAAACCACAAATATACAACGTGTTCACAAACTGTGGTAAAATGGTGGTAATTAACTTTTAAACCATAGTTATGCGACGATTTTGTGACTGGCTGACCGTTTTCTTTGTCGCCGGATACCCGTCCCATATTTGTGGCATTTATAATGGCAAACCTATCACGAGGTAATATTTATGCGACGTAGCTTTTCGCAACAAGTAGTAAACACTCGCAAATCTTGACTTAAACAATATGTCCGTGCCAAATTTGAACAAAATTTATAGTCAGAATCCAACCAAAAAAACTAATTGTATGAGTGAAGACGGCCTTGAACGTAAATATCTATCTAGTCATTATGAGATTGTAAAACAAGGCACAAATTTCGATTCAGAAAATCATACTATGAGAAGTATTGTAGAAATCTTTTTGAAAACGGAAGCAGTCCATATATTTTGCTGAAAGGGAGCAACAGAGCAAGGGTATGTAATAATGTAAGCATTTTCGAATACATGGACCAACCTGAAGCAAAGCACATATATGTTGAATATTGATGAAATCATCAAAGACACGAATCAGAGATATTCTCATGTCGACATTGAACAGTAAGATATTCAATTATTTGAATTTGTCCATGACATTGATATCACATAAATGGATGTATAGATGATAGAATCAGTGTCCATTTCAATCAACTGCATTTAGTGCTAGTCAACATGTGTTTCACGGATTAGTTTAAGAGGAAAGCTTCAAGAGGGGTTGCAACTCATTTTTGGACAACAATTAGGATACGGCATCTTTGGTTATCACATTGAAATATCATATGCGTATGTATTCCAAATTCAGCCCCAATATCGATTGGGAGTATCGTGTGTGCAAATTTGATAAACTAGTATACTAACTATCATGACGTCAATCTACCATGATCTTTTGTGATATACTCTAGGCTGTGGTGACCTAGGAAAGGCTGACCCACCAGATTGTTGGAAATCAGAATACAAAAAACGATACAAGGAAACGAAATTGCAGAGCCGTAGAAAGTTTTACTGCACTTGAGCGAAAAACCGTCTAATCCTTGGTGCAATATAATCAAGACGGTTCGCTCCAGGGTTTACTCTGCTCTATTCTTCAGCTGTGCACTCAACTAAGAAGATATGGAACTCTCAATATTGGACTGTCGATGAAACTCAGGAAAGAACGTAACCCTAATTCTTTTCTCTACCTTAAACACGTATAAAATTAACTCCATTGTTAATGAGGAGATAATGGTAACGTTTAATAGAAAATTAAGGCCCCAGTAAACCCACATTGGTCACCAACGGTAAAAGAGAAAAATAAGGGATAGTTTTAATATATCAATTAAAACAATTGACATATTAAAACTTGTAATTTTATCAATAAATTACCTGTTGAGATATAATAAAATATTAATTTTGAAACAAACCCAATAATCCCCCATATGTTTCAAAATCAAAACAATTATGGTAATCACACATGTTGATGTCCTTTAGACTTGAATCAACAAAAAAGGAATTGAGAGTTCTGCAAACACAATAGTGTATTTCAAGGCCTTACACCAAATCCTACATAATAAGTGTCCTAGTGAGTTTGCCTACAACTCATCTAGTTAGACAGCCTTATACCTTGACACTTATTTAGGTGACTCATCAAGTGTGTGTTGTTGCACACCCCATACATGAATGAGTTCATTAAGAGTTCAAATAACTCAACCTTCCATCCAACAACATAATGAGACTTTTCTTTGACATCTGATTACAACTATTCTTTCGTTTGACCTCATTGAACCAGAATTCAATTTTGTTAGAATTCTTGGTTGGGTATCCAGAATCATTATAATCTGATAAAGGCTTGAGTCTCATTTTCTTTGTCGTGTCCAGGACCATACATCGACACGAGCATCCTTTATACTGTGTCCAGGACCATACGTCTACACAAGCCCATTTGTTGTGTCCAGGACCATATGTCCATACAAGCCCTTTTGTTGTGTCCAGGACCATACGTCCACACATGCCCTTTTGTTGTGTCAAGGACCATATGTCCACACAAGCCTTTCGTCAGGGGGTCGGCCAAGTTCCACCATGATCTTACAAACTCCAGTGATATCAAACCTATTTCAATCAGGTTGTATATCACCTTATTTCTCAACCAATCAACTTCTTGTCATGCCAATTCAACAACAATCAATTCAGATTCCATGGTCCGGTTCTCCATGTCTGACTGAACCGTTATCCATCATGATCCATTTCTCATCCGGCCATGAACATTCATCACATTAAACCAGATTAAATTACATTGTAAGTAAACTGGATCAGATAATAGCATTTAATCGAAAAATCAATCAATCGATACATTATTCAAATCAGACCAAGATGAATCAACCTCAAATAAACTAAATGAGATTAAATGACATTATGAACAATAAAATTGACCATAATATATCAATCAAACCTGAACCAACCAACTCATTGGTTTACCTTATTTTGATAATCTCATAGTAGTATTTTGTACACCATCCATAAGCCACACCATTTCCACCAGCTAAGCTCTGAATTATCTTTGGTAGCATCAGGGTGACGACCTTTAACTGGTGGGTCAGCCTTGTTCTTTTAAATGGAGGCAAACCTATTGTAGCAAGACAACTCACACTCTAAGATATGTCCAATTAGGAGGATAACTTTTCCACAATTCATATACACGGTGACAAATATTCTTTTCAGAGGTAGTCGTTTCAAAGTATAACACACCGAAAGGAAAGCTTCCCCCACATTTAGCCAGGAAGACAAGAACTAAGCAACATTGGATTCATCATATCTTGGAGGGCGTTGCTGCTCGTTGGTGCTGTTGGTGGTTTAGGCTTTCCTGGAAGCTTTTTGCGTCTCGCCGGTGATTGTTTTGGAAACTGCTTGTACATAGTTGTGTATTTCAGTTGTTTTTCTTTGGTTGTAGTTGTAGTTAGTTGTGTCTAGTTTTAGTCCCTCTAAGTGATGTCTTCACTTATGAGGGTTGTATCATCAGCCGCTAAGGTCTGAGTTGTTGTTGTTTTCATTTTTTAGGTCACGGGAGTTAGGCTCCTGTTTTTTATCGAAGGGCACGGCGGGGTTTCATTTGGTAATGTAGTGTCGGTCACTGCGGTCGGCCGGCCAGTTTGTTTGCCGTGCCCTTCGTGGGCAGCTCGTTCAGTTTGTCACCGTGTTGGCGTTTGTACTAATCAAAAAAATATCACACTGAATCAATCTTAATTTAATCAAACTAAACTAATAATAATTTCGATGAATCAAACCAAATTGATTCATTTCATCACTTATGAACCGAGCCAAATTAGGGTTTCACACGAAATCCCACATGCCACAGAGGTCTGGACCTATACTATATGCGTTAGCCATAATCCAATTAAACAATTTAATTAATCCAAATCAAAATCAATCATACCTGAATGAACTAATTCACCCAGTTGCTGCCCTCATCAGACAAATGATTTGGATGGAGATGGGGTTTGCAGTATTCACTATGAAAACTCCACAACAAGATCAAACACAGCGGCAAGTATGGGAATGCGGCCTCCATGGTGACTGATCAAAGAGACACAGGAATCCATTAACTATTGTTCATCTCAGCAAGTGTCACCGACACCGAGTGTGTGGCTGATCTGAACTCATTTTTTGAAAAAATGTTAATCACATGTGCTGGCCCAAAGATAGAGTTTATTTCCAACTGAACAGGGTCAATCAAAAAACTTAATTTAGGGCTTCATCTCTTGAATGCATCAGCCGCTTGAATCCTCCATGGCTGTGAGATCGGATAATCGATCCTAACGATAAATCCCAATCTAAATCTCACCGAGAGATTGAAGAGAGGGGAACCCAGTCCGGAAGATGATTACAATGAAGAAGAATCACCTTGAAGAAGCTGGAATTCGTTTAACGGACATGAGAGAGAAAGTTAGATTCGGATAGACGATAAAATTCAATTGATTGCAGGCACCAGGTGTGCGAACGTTTTACATAAAAAAACAAACTCAAACAAACCGAGTTATTGAAGAAATTGAACCAAATATAAAGCTAATGCTTTTCCCTGTGACAATACTCCTCTGTTGACAACATCCTTGTCCTCAAGGATGAAAATCTGGATATTTTCTGATGAAGTCCTGGTAGAATTCCCATGTGGCTTGCTCAACCGGATGGCCTTTCCACTGAACAAGGATCTTGGTGACAGCCCCATTTTGCCGTTTAACCATTTTTCTTTCTAGAATAGCTTCCGGTTCTTTGGAGTTGCCTAAGTCAAGCATATATTGGGGAAGTGCAGTAGCATTAGCTGGATGGTTATGGCATAGCTTGAGTTGACTGCCATGAAATACATCGTGTATAGCCGCTTCAAGAGGCAACTCCAGTTTATACGCCACTCGACCTATTCTGTCAATGATGTGAAATGGACCGTAAAATCTTGACGATAACTTGTGCGGAACTTTTGTTTTCATTGAGTGCTGCTTGTATGGTTGAAGCTTAAGGTAAGCATGGTCTCTAGTTTGGAATTCTCGGTCGGAGCGATGGGAGTCAGCATATTGTTTCATCCTGTTTTGGGCGCGAAGGAGATGAAATTTCAACATTGTAATTAGTTCTTCTCTTTTCTGCAGGCTGCGATCAACAATAAGACAGGAACTTTCGCCTGGGAGATAAGGTAGGTGAATAGGTGGTGGCTGGCCATAAACAACTTCATACGGGGTGCTTTGAGCGGCAGTGTGAAAGGTGGTATTGTACCACCACTCAGCTAACGGAAGCCACTTGCTCCAGGTGTGAGGACCCTCAGAAGTCATGCATCGAAGGTATGTTTTTAGTGTCTTGTTAGTGATTTTTGTTTGCCCATCAGTTTGGGGGTGATATGCTGTAGAGAACTTGAGGTGGACCCCATGGACTCTGAACAATTCTTTCCAAACTTGGCTCAGGAAAGTAGGATCACGGTCACTGATGACAGATTGCGGTATTCCATGAAGCTTGAACACATTGTCCATATATATTTGCGCAATTTCTATAGCAGTATAAGGGTGAGAAATAGCAAGGAAGTGTGCATTCTTACTTAACCTGTCGACGACGACCAAAATACAGTGTTTACCGAAAGATGGGGGTAGATCTTCGATAAAGTCCATGCTGATGGACTGCCATATTCCCTCTGGCACTGGTAAAGGTTGAAGCAAACCTGGTTTAGCTGCTGTGTCATATTTATTTTTCTGGCAAATGTCACAGTTCCTCACATAGTTTTGGACTTCAGTGCTCATCTTAGGCCAATAAAACAATGATTTAATTCGATGAAGCGTAGCATTACGGCCTGAGTGACCCCTTATAGCAGAATTCTGGAGCCACCTGAGGATTTGAAGTTTGAGTGCTTGATCATTGCCAATAACCAACTTGCCTTTGTGTCTGAGTTCATCATTAACATAGGTAAATTTGGGATGAGTAGAAGGAACAGCTTGTAACTTAGATATAATTTTCTGAAGGTGTGGATCAGTCTGCCATAATAGTTTAACAAAGTCGTAAAGTTTTTGATGTGCTTGGGATAAAACAATATGCAGCAGCTGAGAACCAGTGACCCTAGATAAGGCATCGGCAGCAAACTTTTCTTTGCCTTGTTTGTATTGTATCTCAAAAGAATATCCCATAAGTTTGGAAAGCCACATATGCTGAAATGGTGTAGTGACCTTCTGTTCGATAAGATATTTAAGGCTTCTTTGGTCCGTCTTAATAATGAAAGGCCGATGTGTGAGATAAGAACTCCAGGTTTGTACTGCGTGTACCACTGCCAATAGTTCCCTTTCATATACCGAGAGTGCTTGATGGCGAGGACCGAGCACTCTACTGATATAACAAATTGGATGGTGTTCCTGCATAAGCACAACCCCTATTCCAGTATTAGATGCATCAGTTTCAACCACAAATACCTTCTGAAAATCAAGTAATGCTAGAACATGTGCAGTAGATAATGCGAATTTGAGTGCAATGAAGGCATCATTAGCGTCTGATCCCCATACGAACCCTTCCTTCTTTAGAAGATTGGTTAAAGGACGTGCTATGACACTGTAATTTCTAATAATCCGTCTATAATAATTTGCGAGTCCGAGAAAGCTCCGTAGCTGTTTTTTGACTTATAGGAATAGGCCATTGTTGAACTGCCTTGATCTTGTTAGGATCAGTGCTCACACCCGCGGCTGAGATAAAATGACCCAAGTATTCTATCCTTGTGGCTCCAAAAGTGCATTTAGGTAATTTAAGATATAGTTTCTGCTGCCGCAAAATAGAAAATACCAACTGAAGTGGATAGAGATGGTCTGCCCAAGTAGAACTTTATATAAGAATATCATCGAAGAATACCAATAAGAATTTTCGCGATATGTCTAGAAAAATATGGTTCATCAAGCCTTGAAATGTGCAAGGTGCATTTGTGAGGCCAAAAGGCATGACCAAGTACTCGTAGTGGCCTGAATGTGTTTTGAATGCCGTTTTATAAACATCTTGAGGATCCATTCTTAACTGGTGAAAACCTGCTCGAAGATCAAGCTTAGAAAAGTATTTTGAACCTCCCAATTCATTTAACAGATCCTCCAATAACGGAATTGGGTACTTGTCTTTTATGGTTTGTTGATTTAAGCCCCTGTAGTCAACGCATAGTCTCCAAGAACCATCTTTCTTTTCGACTAATATCACAGGTGAGGCACATGGGCTTGAACTGTATTGGATTATGCCCTGACGAAGCATATCCTGAATAAGTCTGTCAATGACATTTTTCTGGAGTGTAGAATACCTGTAAGGTCGCTGATTAATGGGGTTGGCCCCTTCCACCACCGGAATTTGATGATTAAAGCCTTCTCTAAATGGGGGCAGTGTTGAAGGCTCTTCAAACAAATCAGAATAAGAGGATAATAATTATTGGAGAGCCGTATCCTTGCTCATGTCAGTCTCAGCTACAGAAATACGAGAAAAGATTGAGGGTGATGTTTCCAGCAAGGGTGTGTTGTTCTCTGAGAATTCCCTTACTTGTAACAGAGCAAGTTGGGGACCTTGCAACATCAACTTATTAAGGCTACTACCTTTGATCAGTTTGCAGTGTGCTTTAGTTACTCCTCGCAATATATGTTTTGTTCCGCCGATAGTAAACTCCATTCGAAGATTAGAGAAATCCCACCAAATAGGACCCAATGTTGTGAGCCACTGAACACCTAAAACCAGGTCACAACAATCAAGAGGGAGTGTCCGTATATCAGCCGTAAAAGTATATCCCTGCATTTTCCATGAAAAATTACTGCATCGGAAACCGGATAACATATTATTTCCATTAGCAGCGGCAACGAGCATAGGAGGAACTGCTTCTAGCAAACAACCAAGTTCTTTGGCAACATCCAAATCAAGAAAGTTGTGTGTACTTCCTGGGTCTATCAGTATATAGAGTTTGCGCTTACCATAATATCCAACTGCCCGCATACAATTAAAGGTGGTTGAACCATCCAATGCATTGACAGAAATAGTTGGTGGAGCATCCATAAGCTCACCTGCAGCTTCTTCACTTTCACGGAATGCTTCATTATCCTGGATATCATTCTCATCACCTTCCAATATATAAATTTGAGAACGTTTGTGTTTCAGATGGTGACCGGGAGAGTAAGGCTCTTCGCAAAACAAACAAAGCCCCTTTGTTCTTCTATCTTGCATCTCTACGTAAGAGTACCTCCTTGCTGGTCTTTCTATATTTGGTTTGGGGAATGTGTTAGGTGTGATGGAAATGCGATTTGGTAGTGTCTTGGAAGTATCTGGGGTGGGTAAGAGGGGTGTAGAGGCATTTTTTTGGTAGGTTGATGACTGTAATTTTTGGTAAGGATTGAAGGGGGCTCTTGAATACTTTTGAGGTGTTTGCTGATAGGAAGATTCATGTAGTCGGGCGATCCGAGCAGCCTCTGCAACTGTGTTTGTGTTAAACTGCCTAACGTGAAGTGCAAGGTGAGGATGCATATTAGTCAGAAAAATACTCAAAGCATGAGGAGCAGATAAGTTCATACGAGTAAGAGCACATTCAAACTTGTCTAAATAATCCTCCACAGAGTCATTAGATTGCTTCAAACTCACCAAGTCTGCCAGGGGATCATTTAATAATCTTCCGAATCGGGTGGAAACAGCAATAATATATTCAGGCCAAGAAGGAAATTGATCAAAGCGACTACTCATATAGTTATGATGCCATTGAAGTACTTTACCTTCCATGTGTAGAGATGCAAGACGGACTTTCAGCTCAGGAGCTGTGTTATCCAACATGAAAAACTGTTCGCATCTGTAGATTCATTCGCGGAACAAGGAGCCATCAAACTTGGGGAACTCGACCTTGGCTATACGGGTTGCGAGACCACCAGGAAGTATTGGAGCTCTTTGATTGTCTGGTGGTTGTTGTAACTATGTGATAGCAGCGAGGTCAGGTGGGTCTGGAGATCGATTCGTCGGATTTAAAACTCCTGAAACAGAGCTACTAGGGTCATATTTGGATAGCGAATGGTCTGATTGTTGTTGTTTTTGCTTGACGAAGTTTGGAAGAATCTCCTTGATGCCAGCTTGCTCTTCTTTTAATTCCTGAGTACGTTCTTCGGATTGTTTCCGCACTTCCTCCAACTGGCAGTTCATCTCTGCCATGGATTGAGCACGGGTTTCTGCCATGGATTTAGGTCTCAGGGACGCTGAATCTGATACCAATGAGATCGGATAATCGATCCTAACGATAAATCTCAATCTAAATCTCACCGAGAGATTGAAGAGAGGGGAACCCAGTCCGGAAGATGATTACAATGAAGGAGAATCACCTTGAAGAAGCTGGAATTCGTTTAACGGACAAGAGAGAGAAAGTTAGATTTGGATAGAAGATAAAATTCAATTGATTGCATGCACCAGGTGTGCGAACGTTTTACATAACAAACAAACTCAAACAGACTCAAACAAACCGAGTTATTGAAGAAATTGAACCAAATATAAAGCTAATGCTTTTCCCTGTCACAGGCTGCCGCCCGATAACTCGTCTTAAATCTCAACATCGCTCTCAGATCTGTTGTACTGAAAACAGAATCAAATGCCGACAACAACGACTTCACTACTGCGCCAATCTACGACTTTGGCTTTCCATTAGGCTCCTGAATCGAACCAGTAGGGAGATAATCCTCCAGGTTCAGACGATCCAAATCCAATTCCGACCCGGACATACGCATCAGCCGATCACTCATCTCTTTTTCGCATACGAAAATTGGACGCTGTTTGACAACACTGCCTTGTCGCGAGGCAATGTGTACAAAATTAATTTATAAGTCCGCTACTCGTGACTTCACTATTGGGTAGTAAAGCGGTAAGTAGGGGTCGAACCCAAGGGAATTAGTGGATAGTTGTTCTTTCGAGAATGGAAAATTGAATAGACAGTTGGGGGTTGGTTGTGATTTTAGTACTGAAAAGTAAATGACTGAAAAGTAAATTGCTGGAACAGTCGAGTTCAATATCAACCAAACAACATACTTTTGGTTTGTCGCACGCTGTGTTTCAAGCGCAATACGTGCCAAAGTTATGTTGGATTGATGTTGAAAACGTCTGTAGTGAGCGGAAAGTAAATAACTGAAAGTAAAGTGCGGAAATAAAGACTGAAAAGTAAAGTGCGTAAAGTAAAGTACTGAAAGTAAACAGTTGATATTGAGACTGAAAGTAGAATCAAGAGTTGGTGTTTTATCAAAGGAAAGGATTCGGTTTTAGGGGCCTTGTATCATAAATCTGTTCATCATTGACCGCTAATGATCATACTATGTGTTCAAAGATGTATCAAGGCTATTTCTAGCACTCGACTTGCCACATCGTCTAGTCCTTTTCAAGACATAGAACACTTGTTCTACTTATGCTAATTCCTCCTTTCGAAGTATCTTAGCTTATGTGCATCCACCTGATCAATCATTTCCGATCAACCAAGTGGTGTTTAAGGAAGGTTGAACTCCTCGAATAAGCTTTGCTCTTTCGAGCCTCCACTTACCCGAGTATGTTCACGAACCTCATGGAAAAGCTTTGCTCTTTCGAGCCTCCACTCATCCATGAATGTTCTAACCTAATATGTGGCACATAGAACAAGTCTGAACACAATAGAAGGACTAAGAAAAGGGTCTAAAACATGTTTTGATACAAACACACCCCTTCAACCGAATGAAGGGTTTAGCTACGAATATCCATGGAAGAGGACATCATAGCTAAGTGCTTGAAAAGTAAAGGTTTTCGAAAGACAAAAAGTAAAGTTTTTGAAAGTAAAAGACAGGGAAAAGCTTGAGCACTTCAAGAACCAACAAGAGTACTCAAGAACAAGCTTGGAGCTTTCAATATCAAAGTTGAGTGTTTACAAGGATTGCGCCTAAAATCTAGAGAGATTCTCTACAAGGATTATGAGACTTGAGACTACAATTTGGGACATTGAACAAAGGAGAGGGAGCTCTCTATTTATAGGCAAAGGAGAGAGGCAAATCAACAAGGCATGGGCACTCCAAGTCAAGCCGCCGGCCATAGGTGGCACTTCCCCCTTGGTTGAGGTGTCCTCCCAAAAGCAGCCGGTTAGGTAGCTCCAAAAGCAGCCGGCCAGCTGTCCTCCCAAAGCAGCCGGTATGGGCTCCTCCTACAAGGGATAGAGTAGAAGAAAGTCAACATCCATTAATTGCTGGCCAGAGCTTGGTCAGTTTTTGGCCTTTTGCTTTTGAATTTGGAATGCTGAGGCAATTCTAAGACTAATGGTCGAAGTCGTTTTGCCGGAACCTGGTCGGAATCCCAAAACGGCCGGAATTGCCCTAGTTTGGCCTTGATCGGGCTTGAGCTGGTTCCACTCGGGCGTTTTGTCTAGGAAGTGAGATTGTCCGAGTTATTGGGCATTTAAAACACTTTGGTCGAGCCAGATTTGCGAGATTCCATGGTTTGGTCGAGCGACTTGGTTTCGGTGCCTATGCGCGCGGGGCCTTTGCTTTATAATTAGGCCAACAGCCAATCTGCTCGGGCGTTCTCCTTGGGTTTCCGACAGTGTCCACCTCATTTGCCATTTTGATCATTTTTCTCGAGGCGGATTCGTCAGATCAGATGATTTGTTCGGGCAACTTGAATTTGGACTTGGACAGCTCGGTAGGTGCGCTGGAACGCTGGGGCGCGGCCTGGTTCTGCTTCAGCCAGTCGGGTGGATCTGAGGCATTTTCCCTGCCGGTCGGGTGAATCTCCAATGCGATTATTTTGGGCGCAATTCTCCCCTTTTAGGCATGTTTCTTCTCTAAACCTCAAAATAGCCTGTAGAGCAAAAATGGAACTAACAAGTAAACGTTGTTAAGACAAAGTGTCTAATTTGGTGGGTTTAACTGTCTTAATGAATCATATAAATATGGTCCATCAGATCACCCCACACTTATACTTGTTCGTCCCGAACAATGCTATTTAAAGAGGCACACACAATCCAAGTAAAAACTTTAAATAAGAAAGTGAGAATGTGGGACTAGATTTATCCTATTCATGCAATACTTATTTGTTACCAATCTAAACCGTGTAAATACTTAGAAGAAACTTGATACTTGGACCTTCGAGCTGAGATGCAAATTAATTCGGATGATTCGGGAGATAGCCCTTTTCAGGCTCCTGGACTGCATTCTTGGGACCGACTCGCACTATATGGTTTTCTCGTAGCTTTCTCTAGCACATGATTTGGTTCGGGTTTCAATGATCTGAGCTCTTTGATTTCCTTTTGATGAGGGACAGCTTTTGAAGTGATTTGGTCTTTGGCCGTCGATTTTGAATTGGAGCTTCTTTACTTTTGTTTCGGTTAAAACCTTCATAATTTTGGGCCTTCGGCCTTTGATTTGCTTCTTCGAGCTTTGCTTCTTTGTGACTTGCTTGTCCACTTTCTCAACCTTTTGGGAGGTCCAATCATCGCCCGAGAGCATATGGAAATACCTCCCCGCTCTTTCTCATCCTCGCCGTTTCGCGCGGGTCAAGATGAGGGTCGCTCATCTATTTTTTCGGCTACTAGGACTAGAGATAGGACGGTTTGATTCCCGTACCGCCTCTTGCATAAACGCTGCATGGTGGAGATGACTCTAATCTCCATTGAAACCCGAAGTGCAGCCTCCACTGACTTCGTAAACCATATAGCGAAATCCGATCCTTCGAGTGCTTGACAAGCCTCTCTAGGGCATTTTATGTCAACTCCACATCCCCTGTATATCTCAGCACAAAGGGACAAACAAGAAGTTACATCCTCAAGTTTTTACACAGTTGAGATTTCACAAGGTAAATGCATGAATTGAGATCCATCTATTTCACATTCTCAAGTTCATATTTTCAAAAAGATAATATTAAGGGAAAAGGAAAAGGAAAGCATGTTAAACTAATTATGTGCAAAGGCAGTTCTCACCCCACACTTTTGAACGAAGGCGTGCCTCTCGGCATGACTTAGTTCAAAAGCCGATTGCAAGCAAATATTTACAAGAAAGGTGAGAATGACTTAAGGCAAAAACTAAATAAAATGACTGAAAGTAAGATAAATGTCGGGTTACCTCCCGACCAGTGCCTTTGTTTAACGTCGTTGGCTCGACAGTACCTCATTCCTGGATTATAAGTTCGGATCCCATGGGCGGCTCAGGTCATAGTGTTGCGGAGTGCCTACTTTCATTCTTGCCTTGACTTTCCCCGAGTTCTTGTGAGATGATGTGCTCGGGTCAGGACTCCATTGTTCCGGTGTTTTTTCCTTCCAACACCTCTGAGAAGGCGAGGGACCCTTCACCATAGCTGCTGGTTTCTTGAGTCGGGCTCTCTTATGTTTAGGGCTGCCTTGTCTAGTTGTGGCGAAAAAATGCTCCATCAAGGAGTCGTTCTGCTTAGGCCTTTCTTCCATCCTTATTTCAGACTCATCATTGATCACATAGTTTTCTGCGATTTGCATATTGATCAATGGGAAAAGTTGGGAAGCTCTCATTAGATGGACCGGATCTGCATCGGCCAGCCTGTCCGTGATGACTTGGTCTTGGTTGATTTCTTCGGCCGCTTCGGTAGTGAGAGTAGGGTATGTCTCGGGTAGTTTGCCAGTGGTGTTCCGGGTTTCCTCCTCTGCCGGCTCGGTAGTGAGTTCCCATAAAAGCTTTTCCTCGTCCCACACTGTATCGGTTTCTGGCTCTAATTCTTCTGATGGCTCGGGAGTGATTTCCCATGTAGGCTCTTCCTCGTTTCTTCCGGTGCTTTCTGTATCTGATTCGACCATCATGGCCTCTGCAATGTCTTCTCTACTCCTTTCTAGATTAGCTTCTACCATCTGCGCTCTTCTATCAGCTTGGAGCATTGGCCGTCGTTTTGTGGCTTCGGCCAAGTCATCTATAACATCCCACATTTGAGTCATGGTTAAGTGCATGGCCGATCCTCCTACTGCGTCATTAATCCTTGATTGGTCAACCGGCCTCATCCCACAAAGAAATTTTTGAAGAAGAACCACGTTCGTGAATCCATGGTGCGGGCAGCGCGAAACAATAGTGTCAAAGTACGTATAATACTCATCTAGTGTCTCGTCCCGGGATTGTTGAAGGCGGATGATCTTCTCGCGGGTATCATGTCGTAAGGATGGCGGTGAAAATTCTTTTAAGAATTGGGCAGGAAGATCCTCATAATAGCCTGCACTACTAGCAGTTGATGAGTAATACCAAATTGCAGCGAAGTCAATTAAAGTAAGTTTAAAGCATTCCATCTTAAACTTCTCTAACGTCTCATTTTCAGGTTTCATGTGGCGGCATATATGGTGAAAATGTTGGCAATGTATTACAGGGTTTTCTCCAACTGTACCTCCAAACTGAGGAAGATGTCGAGTCATCCATGCATACATAGTGGACAGTGTAATGAAGAAATGAAGAGGGAAAGAAAAGAACAACTAATTTGATAGCTAATTCCCCGGCAACGGCGCCAATTTTGACAACACTGCCTTGTCGCGAGGCAATGTGTACAAAATTAATTTATAAGTCCGCTACTCGTGACTTCACTATTGGGTAGTAAAGCGGTAAGTAGGGGTCGAACCCAAGGGAATTAGTGGATAGTTGTTCTTTCGAGAATGGAAAATTGAATAAGACAGTTGGGGGTTGGTTGTGATTTTAGTACTGAAAAGTAAATGACTGAAAAGTAAATTGCTGGAACAGTCGAGTTCAATATCAACCAAACAACATACTTTTGGTTTGTCGCACGCTGTGTTTCAAGCGCAATACGTGCCAAAGTTATGTTGGATTGATGTTGAAAACGTCTGTAGTGAGCGGAAAGTAAATAACTGAAAGTAAAGTGCGGAAATATAAAGATTGAAAAGTAAAGTGCGTAAAGTAAAGTGCTGAAAGTAAACAGTTGATATTGAGACTGAAAGTAGAATGAAGAGTTGGTGTTTTATCAAAGGAAAGGATTCGGTTTTAGGGGCCTTGTATCATAAATCTGTTCATCATTGACCGCTAATGATCATACTATGTGTTCAAAGATGTATCAAGGCTATTATTAGCACTCGACTTGCCACATCGTCTAGTCCTTTTCAAGACATAGAACACTTGTTCTACTTATGCTAATTCCTCCTTTCGAAGTATCTTAGCTTATGTGCATCCACCTGATCAATCATTTCCGATCAACCAAGTGGTGTTTAAGGAAGGTTGAACTCCTCGAATAAGCTTTGCTCTTTCGAGCTTCCACTTACCCGAGTATGTTCACGAACCTCATGGAAAAGTGACAGGCGTCGTTTGTACCTGCAAATTTGAATTTATAATTTCCTCACTCTAAACTGTGGGTTAGTACAGCGGCAAGCAAGGGTCGAACCCAAGGAAGCTAGATGGTTACTACTTTGTTCTGTAAGAGAGAGAAAAGATGAATTGTGAGAGTAAACAGTTTAAGAAACAATAGTAAGGCACGAAAATAAGTGAGATGTATCAATCAGAGAAGATATTCAGGTTAGGGTTTTATTCAATTGTGACTAAGTTTATCCTTGATTTCTAAATATTTATTCTTGCTTTCTTAGGGTTACTCCTGGTCTGGTTATAACCGTTTAATTCTAGCAAACCTAATACTCCTGGTCTGGTTATATTAGGTTTAGTGCAACTACTTATTCTAACGGGTCAGTATCAAATAAGTAGTGAATAGATAGTAAGTATTACTAGGTTAAGTTGTACCCTTTCGGATCTCCCCTTAACCTAATAATTCAAACTGATAATTTGCACAAGAACTAAATAGAATGCAATAATAATAGTGAAGAACAAAATCTCAAAACATCGTCACAATTATTTAACCCTAACCCGAATAGAGGGTTTAGTTACACATACTCATGAAGAACAATGCAAGTAATAAAAGGGAACAAGAACTTCACTATGAACCGAGTAACAAGGGAACAAGGCACGGCTGAGCTAGCTGATGAGGGCGGAGCAGCAGCGGCGCACGGAGGCAGAACGGGCGGAGCAAGGGCGGACGGTGGAGAGAACTAGGGCTCGGCCGTGAGTGAGAAGAGAGAATTTTGTAGAGAGAGGAGCTCTCTACTTTTTGGGATGCTTTAGAAGGCTGAGGAGAGCTCTTATTTATAGAGTTTGAGAATGCCCCAAAGTTCCCTAAATAATCCCAAAAGATTATTTAGGAAATATTCCCATATCTTCCTTGCTTTATCTTTAAGCTACTCCTTTGCTTGATAATTAAGCCACCTTAAACCTTCTTGAATATTCCGAAACCCTAGATGTAAGTTTGCCCTAATATGACATTGGGCTGGACGAATTTTGGGCTTTAAACTCGGTCAAACTCGGTCAAACTCGGACTCAACTCAGTTTCAACTCGGCTGGAACTCGGATGAATGCTGATCGTACTGGGTACTTTGGGGCCGATTTGACTCGCCTTCGGACACTCTTCTGGCCGGGATCTTGATCTGGAGCACTAGCTGGACATGTATACTTGATGTCCAAACCTTGAAATCACCCCATTGTGTAGACGGATTAGGCCAGGCCGGCTCTCAAAGTTGGCATCTCAGCCAGCCGGAAAACAGGCCCTGAATTTGGCTAAGTCCTGAAATCTGCGCTGATTGGACTAGTGACTTCGGCGATTATTTACTCCGGCCTCGGACAAGCTTTTGGCCGGGCTCTTGACCTGGGGCACTAGGTGGACATGCATACTTGATTCCTGGACCTTGAAATCACCCCCATGTGTGGACGGTTTAGGCCGGGGAGGCTTCCAAAGTAGGGGTCTCAGTCATGGTGCACCGGGCCCAAAAATCTGCCGGAGCGTCCGATTTGCGCCCTTTTGCTCCCGAATGAAGTTCCTTGACTCCGCTTGACTCCAAAATCATCTTGTGATGCATTTATGGCCTAAAATGCCATCTTTAAGCGCAATTCCTCCTAGAGCTTCCAAATCACCTGAAATACGAAACAACACTAAAAAGTAACTGTTCGCATAATAAAGTGAATGAAATGGTGGGATTTAATGACTCGATGAGTCGTATAAATACGGCTCATCAAACCACCCCACACTTAAACTTGTTCGTCCCGAACAAGAACTAGGTCATAGGAGGAACGAACTAATGTAACACCACAAAGCTTCGGTCATCCTAGACGAGCTACATGGACGTGACTTTGGCTACTATAGACCTCGCCTGTTATGCATGCTTGTTACTAATGTCATTGTGCAAAAAAACAAGGGCTAAAGATACGTGTTACCTTTGAAGTCGAGATGCAAATCAATTCGGATGTATCTGGAGATAGCCCTTTTTAGACCCATGAACCCTCTTTCTCGGACTCGAACTCGCTGCTATATGGTTATGCTTTGCTGCTTTTTCTTGCACGTGATTCATTCGGGCTCAAGTAATGGAGTGCTTTTCAGCTAGCTATAGCGTCATATGATTTGGCATTCTCAATGACGCTTTTCACATGTGGGACGTGTGGACTATTACAATGGTAGTGGATTTTTCTTTGTAGTGCGGATTGTGACTTGCTCAAACCTACTTGCTCTCGCTCATCATCGTCCTTTTGCGCGGGTCAATCCAAGGGTCGCTTGTCTATTTTCCCGGCTACTTGAACTAGAGTCTGGACGGTGTGAAGTATTCCCGTCCCAACCACCGCAAAGTGTGCCGCAGTGGCGGAGCGGACTCGTACTATGTTTGCCTCGAAGTGCTAGCCTCCACAAGCTCCACATAACCATATATCCTGAGTCTGGTCTCCGAATGATCTGTCAAGTCTCTCTAGGGCATTGCTATCAACTCCACATCCCTGTTTATCTCAACTAACAAAGGCACGCAAAGATTTTAAGATCACATGTTAGTCGCACAAATCAAGTTTCACCAAAGACATGCATGTAATCGGCTCTATCTATTTCGCCTAATCACTATCCAATACTGCAAGTCTAGGAAATAGTGAAGAATCATGTACAATTTTTTTTAAAAATGACTCGAAACGTGCTGACTCTGTGTGGTGGGCATGCTGACTCGATAACTGACTCGATAACTGACTCTCCCACCCCACACTTTTGAAATGAGCCGTGTCCTCACGGCACGACTCAAATCTAGACTCACGAATGCATGCAATAAATAAAGGGAATAGAGTAAGGACAGGCACTTCCCTCGTGCGTGCGTGACAATCAGAGACTACTGATAATTCTCCTGTGAGTCCTCGAAGAGCACCATTGGAGCTTGCATCGTAGCGTGAGTTTGTTGCACACCAAAAGGTCTGCGTCAATGGCATTAAGACGAATAACAGATTCCCAGGAGGTTGGAGGAGTCACAATGGTCTCACTTAAAACCCAACCTCCTTAGACTCGTAAGTCTTTGTGACAGAATCTTTAAACGCTCATGTTTCTTGACACAATTTATTCAAGGTGTGAACTACTCACGTTGGATGCAGTCTTATGCAATATCTTGGATACGTCCGCCTCTGCCCCTGCATGAAAATCATCTTCTTTCCCAAGTACAATGTGATGAATATGACTCAAGACTCAAATAAACAGAAAACAAAATAAGAGAATAAGCTGAAAAACGATAAAAGTGCCGGGCTGCCTCCCTGCGAGCGCCTTTGTTTTACGTCGTTGGCTCGACGTTACCTCTTTAGGGATCACAAGTTAGGATCCCATGGGCGTGTGAGGTCATACTTCGCCTCAGCGACTCCTTCAATCTGCCCGAAATGCTCATATGGCTGTGCGCTCGGCTCTGCTCTCCATTGATCAGGTGGGTTTGCCTTTACATCCTTCCAAGCTGGCGAGGACACTTTGCTCATAGCTACTGACCTAATCGCATGCGTCGTTTCATCTGGTGGTCCTCTCGTGCCTCTCCATCCGGGTTTCCACTCAAACGTGCCAAGTCTCGGCCGCTTCCTCATGTACGGACGGTCGGAATCCTCGCGAATATGGAAGTTCGGTGTCTTGTTAGCAAGTGTGAGAGACAACGAGCGTGTTCCCATGTCATTCGTTGTCCTTTTGGCCAAGAGGATTGATTGTCCCAGAATGCGTGCAAGAGAACCGTTATCGCTGGCATCTCCCATCTGCAAAATATAAGAGTCAACATCACGGGTGATTGTGAGAGTACCTGGGTCCTTACACATTTTGGGTGGTGCTACTTGACTTGTTGCAGCTGGGCGCTCCATCGTTGGATCCTTTTGTTCATTCCTCGCCTCCAATCTGCCTCCTAGCTCATCTTTGTCGATCGTGTGGTCCTTAGGAGCTATCACCTGCATTGGGAATGGTAGAGGGGTGTTAGAAATTGGAATTTCCTTACCTGAATTAGTGCTACCCGCTGACGTCTCCTGTTTATCTTCCGCGGACGTCTCTTGCTTTATCGGTAATTCTTCATCCGTCCGCGCATCAATTGTAGAGGCGTCCGCGTCCTGCACTGAGGTAGAATCTTCGTTCAGCTCTTCTTCTCGTCTGTCGTAAAATGCGCTGGAAATTTGAGACACTTGCTCTTTTAGCTCGTTAATGACTCCAACTTGTTGGTCTATCTCTTGCTCATGCTTCGCCTCCAACTCGCCTTGAACCGCATCATTATTGATTACATGATCTTCGGTGGATGTGATCGGGCATGTTTCGGCCATCTCAGCAATAAGGTCAGGGCTCGTCTCGGTCGGATCATCGATGAACAGCGGGTCTAGGTCTTCTGATGGCCCGACGGGCTCCAATATAGGCTCTTCCTCGCTAATCATTGGCTTGGTGTTGAGCATTTCATTGATCAGATATGCAGTTTCTTTTAGCCCCGCCTCTACTTTTGCCCAGGATTCCTCGGATTCGGCCTGGTTTTGGTGTATAATGTTGGCCAGTTCCTCGAGTCGCATGTCCTGATCTTGTCTTGACCTCTCGGCCAAATCGTCTATCAAGTGCCAAAGATCGTCCATGCCTAAGTTATTCACTGAGCCTCCCGCCGCATCATTAAGCCAGTTCCACTCATATGGCATCATTCCACCGAGAAACCTTTGAAGAAGATAGAGGTTTGTGAATCCATGGTGCACGCAGCTCGTCACAATGGAATCGAAGTACGACAAGTACTCACCCAATGTTTCGTCCCGGGATTGCTTGAGGTTGATGATCTTCTCGCGGACTTCAAGTTGGAAGGATGGTGGGGAAAACTCCTCATAGTTCCAAGGCTCTCTACTATAATAAGAAGACATGGTGCATCACAACAAAACTAACTAAAGAAAAACAGAAAATAAAAAAGAACAACTTCACCGTGCGTAGCTCCCCGGCAACGGCGCCAAAATTTGACAGGCGTCGTTTGTACCTGCAAATTTGAATTTATAATTTCCTCACTCTAAACTGTGGGTTAGTACAGCGGCAAGCAAGGGTCGAACCCAAGGAAGCTAGATGTTTACTACTTTGTTCTGTAAGAGAGAGAAAAGATGAATTGTGAGAGTAAACAGTTTAAGAAACAATAGTAAGGCACGAAAATAAGTGAGATGTATCAATCAGAGAAGATATTCAGGTTAGGGTTTTATTCAATTGTGACTAAGTTTATCCTTGATTTCTAAATATTTATTCTTGCTTTCTTAGGGTTACTCCTGGTCTGGTTATAACCGTTTAATTCTAGCAAACCTAATACTCCTGGTCTGGTTATATTAGGTTTAGTGCAACTACTTATTCTAACGGGTCAGTATCAAATAAGTAGTGAATAGATAGTAAGTATTACTAGGTTAAGTTGTACCCTTTCGGATCTCCCCTTAACCTAATAATTCAAACTGATAATTTGCACAAGAACTAAATAGAATGCAATAATAATAGTGAAGAACAAAATCTCAAAACATCGTCACAATTATTTAACCCTAACCCGAATAGAGGGTTTAGTTACACATACTCATGAAGAACAATGCAAGTAATAAAAGGGAACAAGAACTTCACTATGAACCGAGTAACAAGGGAACAAGGCACGGCTGAGCTAGCTGATGAGGGCGGAGCAGCAGCGGCGCACGGAGGCAGAACGGGCGGAGCAAGGGCGGACGGTGGAGAGAACTAGGGCTCGGCCGTGAGTGAGAAGAGAGAATTTTGTAGAGAGAGGAGCTCTCTACTTTTTGGGATGCTTTAGAAGGCTGAGGAGAGCTCTTATTTATAGAGTTTGAGAATGCCCCAAAGTTCCCTAAATAATCCCAAAAGATTATTTAGGAAATATTCCCATATCTTCCTTGCTTTATCTTTAAGCTACTCCTTTGCTTGATAATTAAGCCACCTTAAACCTTCTTGAATATTCCGAAACCCTAGATGTAAGTTTGCCCTAATATGACATTGGGCTGGACGAATTTTGGGCTTTAAACTCGGTCAAACTCGGTCAAACTCGGACTCAACTCAGTTTCAACTCGGCTGGAACTCGGATGAATGCTGATCGTACTGGGTACTTTGGGGCCGATTTGACTCGCCTTCGGACACTCTTCTGGCCGGGATCTTGATCTGGAGCACTAGCTGGACATGTATACTTGATGTCCAAACCTTGAAATCACCCCATTGTGTAGACGGATTAGGCCAGGCCGGCTCTCAAAGTTGGCATCTCAGCCAGCCGGAAAACAGGCCCTGAATTTGGCTAAGTCCTGAAATCTGCGCTGATTGGACTAGTGACTTCGGCGATTATTTACTCCGGCCTCGGACAACCTTTTGGCCGGGCTCTTGACCTGGGGCACTAGGTGGACATGCATACTTGATTCCTGGACCTTGAAATCACCCCCATGTGTGGACGGTTTAGGCCGGGGAGGCTTCCAAAGTAGGGGTCTCAGTCATGGTGCACCGGGCCCAAAAATCTGCCGGAGCGTCCGATTTGCGCCCTTTTGCTCCCGAATGAAGTTCCTTGACTCCGCTTGACTCCAAAATCATCTTGTGATGCATTTATGGCCTAAAATGCCATCTTTAAGCGCAATTCCTCCTAGAGCTTCCAAATCACCTGAAATACGAAACAACACTAAAAAGTAACTGTTCGCATAATAAAGTGAATGAAATGGTGGGATTTAATGACTCGATGAGTCGTATAAATACGGCTCATCAAAAAGCTTTGCTCTTTCGAGCCTCCACTCATCCATGAATGTTCTAACCTAATATGTGGCACATAGAACAAGTCTGAACACAATAGAAGCACTAAGAAAAGGGTTTAAAACATGTTTTGATACAAACACACCCCTTCAACCGAATGAAGGGTTTAGCTACGAATATCCATGGAAGAGGACATCATAGCTAAGTGCTTGAAAAGTAAAGGTTTTCGAAAGACAAAAAGTAAAGTTTTTGAAAGTAAAAGACAGGGAAAAGCTTGAGCACTTCAAGAACCAACAAGAGTACTCAAGAACAAGCTTGGAGCTTTCAATATCAAAGTTGAGTGTTTACAAGGATTGCGCCTAAAATCTAGAGAGATTCTCTACAAGGATTATGAGACTTGAGACTACAATTTGGGACATTGAACAAAGGAGAGAGAGCTCTCTATTTATAGGCAAAGGAGAGAGGCAAATCAACAAGGCATGGGCACTCCAAGTCAAGCCGCCGGCCATAGGTGGCACTTCCCCCTTGGTTGAGGTGTCCTCCCAAAAGCAGCCATTTAGGTAGCTCCAAAAGCAGCCGGCCAGCTGTCCTCCCAAAGCAGCCGGTATGGGCTCCTCCTACAAGGGATAGAGTAGAAGAAAGTCAACATCCATTAATTGCTGGCCGGAGCTTGGTCGGTTTTTGGCCTTTTGCTTATGGATTTGGAATGCTGAGGCAATTCTAAGACTAATGGTCGAAGTCGTTTTGCCGGAATCTGCCCGGAACCTGGTCGGAATCCCAAAACGGCCGGAATTGCCCTAGTTTGGCCTTGATCGGGCTTGAGCTGGTTCCACTCGGGCGTTTTGTCTAGGAAGTGAGATTGTCCGAGTTATTGGGCATTTAAAACACTTTGGTCGAGCCAGATTTGCGAGATTCCATGGTTTGGTCGAGCGACTTGGTTTCGATGCCTATGCGCGCGGGGCCTTTGCTTTGGAATTAGGCCATCAGCCAATCTGCTCGGGCGTTCTCCTTGGGTTTCCGACATTGTCCACCTCATTTGCAATTTTGATCATTTTTCTCGAGGCGGATTCGTCAGATCAGATGATTTGTTTGGGCAACTTGAATTTGGACTTGGACAGCTCGGTAGGTGCGCTGGAACGCTGGGGCGCGGCCTGGTTCTGCTTCAGCCGGTCGGGTGGATCTGAGGCATTTTCCCAGCCGGTCGGGTGAATTTCCAATGCGATTATTTTGGGCGCAATTCTCCCCTTTTCGGCATGTTTCTTCTCTAAACCTCAAAATAGCCTCTAGAGCAAAAATGGAACTAACAAGTAAACGTTGTTAAGACAAAGTGTCTAATTTGGTGGGTTTAACTGTCTTAATGAATCATATAAATATGGTCCATCACTGTTCTTCGACCTCCAACCGATGACTGCAACGTCATCCCCATTGCCCTCGATTTGTGCCCTCAGCGAGACGTAACTGTGTGCCACTCAGATTCTGATTTTGGGGGCTTCCTCGTTCTCATCTGCCAAACGATCAACAACCGTCAAACTTTGCATCCATTTGGTTGCTTTTCGTATAGGCCACCTTGGACGGCGTATCTGCCAACCCTCACCGATTTGTCGGACAAATCAAGCTCTGCAAATTCTTCCATATTCTGACTCAACAAGAAATAATTTTTGCTCAAGATTGTTGGAAATCAGAATACAAAAAACTATAGAAGTTGCAGAGCCGGAGAAAGTTCTACTGCACTTGAGCGAAAAACCGTCTAATCCTTGGTGTAAGATAATCAAGACGGTTCACTACAGGGTTTACTCTGCTTTCTTCTTCAGCTGTGCACTCAACTAAGAAGAGATGGAACTCTCAATATTGGACTGTCTAAAATTAACTCCCTTTTTAATGAGGAGATAATTGTAACGTTTAATAGAAAATTAAGGCCCAAGTAAAGCCACGTTGGTCACAAACGTGAAAAGAGAAAAATAAGGGATAGTTTTAATATATCAATTAAAACAATTGACATATTAAAACTTGTAATTTTATCAATAAATTACCTGTAGGGATATAATAAAATATTAATTTTGAAACAAACCCTACATGAGACAATTAGGATATGCTAGGCTTATAACGGCTCAGATCGGCTACTCTGGTCGGGTCATTTCATATGCCACATGGTATTCAAAGTTACGTTGAACCTCCGAAGTAAGTGACCCTGAACGGTCTCCGAATGGAGGGACGATCCTTAGTGTGTCTGCTCTGCTGACATGCACTACACCATTTTACATCCTACGGGACAAACTTTGAGCATTGTCGCAAAAACTTTGTCGTATATAATGGTTTATAGGACTACACTTTGATATGTTTGTCGCAATAACATTAATATGCGACAAAAGTTAAAGCGACGCAGAATGTTGTCACATAAAGAGGTTTATCCGACATCCGTTTAAGTGATACGTTATTTATGTCACGTTATACAATTTATGCGACATTTGTTACAGCGACACACCTGAAATGTCATATTACATGTTTTTTGCGACTTAAATCTAGCGAGAACTTTAATTATGTCAGGTTATCATGGAAATTAGATCGACCCATCCATACCTGGCATGACACACACATTCAAGTTTAAATTTGATTTTCCATTAAAGAAAGGCGACTTACCGTTTTACCTTTAAGCGACGTTGGTATCCAAAGTATGTCGGGTAAAAAGACAAAAATTAAATGCAGAACAGAACTGATCCAAAGTACACCGGTGTCGTTTGAGTCTTAGGCGACCTTTATTCCATAATAAGTCGCATAAACATATTTTTTTTAATGTAGAATAGATAAACAATCCTAAATTTAAAATGCCGCAAAAATTTCATTTTGGGGACAATATATTTTCATAGGGCGGAAGTTTTGAAATATGTTTAAGCGACTTACATGTGCATATTGCGAGTAAAATAAGTGTAATGGCAAAAAAAAAACTCAACACGTGCATACACGTGCTCAGGAATTCTTTGTTCAAGTGTTAAAATACATATCTGAGACACATCACTCAAAATCAGATCTACAATTTCATCAACTCCTCATCACTGATCAACTCCTCATCACCAACTGAATCCAACTTCCTGCAACCAATTTCATCAAGCTCACGACGGCTAAAAGATTGCGCCTTTGAATCGGACGAACTCCTCCTTAACCTGGAGCTCACCCTTTGTCCGTCAGATTTTTTACCATTTCGGTTCGCATCATCAGCAACAACTTGGTTGAGTTTCTTCCGGTGAGGTGGTGGCTTCTGGAGCCTGCGACTTCGGAGCTGAAGGTTAGATATAAGCTTGTAATTGTTCATAAACTGTGTGATTTTTTTTGATTGAATGTACTCTGTGAATTTGGAATTCAAATGTTTATAACATCGGACAGTGTGGAGTGTAGACGAAACTCAGATGAACGTCCGGAGTGGAAGAGAAACGCGATCGCACCGCCTGGCGCGACGGCGACTGCATCGGAGCAACAGGGGAGACGAAGAGGAGCTTTAGCGACGAGAAGTGTGTTTAGTGAGAATTGATTTTCATTACTGAATACAGATTGAAAATCTATTTTTATAGTTACAGATTAATTACAATGAGACCCCGCTACTTTAGACTTTTACAGTAGACAGACCTAGATTAAAATACAATTACAATTGAATCCAAACCAAATACAATCTCATCAGCCGAGCTGATGATCTTGTCCAATACCCCCCTCAAACGAGGCGTGTGGAGGAAATTGGAGACGCCAAGTTTGCCACAGTGCTTGAGAAGGACATCATGGCTAACTGGTTTGGAGAAGATATACGCCGGTTGTTCAATTGTATTGATAGGTCGAGGGTCGAGAAAGTGACTGGAAACATACTGCCTCACCAAATGACAATACACTTTGACATGTTTCGTTCTCTCATGATATACTGGATTTCTGGCAATATGCAAAGCTGCATTGTTGTCACAATAGATTGCAATAGGAGTAGGTATCATGATGTGAACGTCCCTTAGAAGTCCTCGCAGCGATACTAACTCACAAGTAGTTTGCGCCATTGATCTATATTCACTTTCAGCTGATGATCTTGAAACTGTAGTCTGTATCTTAATTTTCAAACTGATCAGAGAGTCCCCAAGGAGTACACAAAAACCAGTGAGAGATCTCCTGGTGAGTGGGCAAGCTGCCCAATCAGCATCACAATAAGCTTGAACAGTCAGCTCAGGGCTAGATGTGAAAAATAGACTGATGAGCCGTATTTATACGACTCATCGAGTCATTAAATCCCACCATTTCATTCACTTTATTATGCGAACAGTTACTTTTTAGTGTTGTTTCGTATTTCAGGTGATTTGGAAGCTCTAGGAGGAATTGCGCTTAAAGATGGCATTTTAGGCCATAAATGCATCACAAGATGATTTTGGAGTCAAGCGGAGTCAAGGAACTTCATTCGGGAGCAAAAGGGCGCAAATCGGACGCTCCGGCAGATTTTTGGGCCCGGTGCACCATGACTGACACCCCTACTTTGGAAGCCTCCCCGGCCTAAACCGTCCACACATGGGGGTGATTTCAAGGTCCAGGAATCAAGTATACATGTCCACCTAGTGCCCCAGGTCAAGAGCCCGGCCAAAATCTTGTCCGAGGCCGGAGTAAATAATCGCCGAAGTCACTAGTCCAATCAGCGCAGATTTCAGGACTTAGCCAAATTCAGGGCCTGTTTTCCGGCTGGCTGAGATGCCAACTTTGAGAGCCGCCCCGGCCTAATCCGTCTACACAATGGGGTGATTTCAAGGTTTGGACATCAAGTATACATGTCCAGCTAGTGCTCCAGATCAAGATCCCGGCCAGAAGAGTTTCCGAAGGCGAGTCAAATCGGCCCCAAAGTACCCAGTACGATCAGCATTCATCCGAGTTCCAGCCGAGTTGAAACTGAGTTGAGTCCGAGTTTGACCGAGTTTAAAGCCCAAAATTCGTCCAGCCCAATGTCATATTAGGGCAAACTTACATCTAGGGTTTCGGAATATTCAAGAAGGTTTAAGGTGGCTTAATTATCAAGCAAAGGAGTAGCTTAAAGATAAAGCAAGGAAGATATGGGAATATTTCCTAAATAATCTTTTGGGATTATTTAGGGAACTTTGGGGCATTCTCAAACTCTATAAATAAGAGCTCTCCTCAGCCTTCTAAAGGATCCCAAAAAGTAGAGAGCTCCTCTCTTTACAAAATTCTCTCTTCTCACTCACGGCCGAGCCCTAGTTCTCTCCACCGTCCGCCCTTGCTCCGCCCGTTCTGCCTCCGTGCGCCGCTGCTGCTCCACCCTCATCAGCTAGCTCAGCCGTGCCTTGTTCCCTTGTTACTCGGTTCATAGTGAAGTTCTTGTTCCCTTTTATTACTTGCATTGTTCTTCATGAGTATGTGTAACTAAACCCTCTATTCGGGTTAGGGTTAAATAATTGTGACGATGTTTTGAGATTTTGTTCTTCACTATTATTATTGCATTCTATTTAGTTCTTGTGCAAATTATCAGTTTGAATTATTAGGTTAAGGGGAGATCCGAAAGGGTACAACTTAACCTAGTAATACTTACTATCTATTCACTACTTATTTGATACTGACCCGTTAGAATAAGTAGTTGCACTAAACCTAATATAACCAGACCAGGAGTATTAGGTTTGCTAGAATTAAACGGTTATAACCAGACCAGGAGTAACCCTAAGAAAGCAAGAATAAATATTTAGAAATCAAGGATAAACTTAGTCACAATTGAATAAAACCCTAACCTGAATATCTTCTCTGATTGATACATCTCACTTATTTTCGTGCCTTACTATTGTTTCTTAAACTGTTTACTCTCACAATTCATCTTTTCTCTCTCTTACAGAACAAAGTAGTAACCATCTAGCTTCCTTGGGTTCGACCCTTGCTTGCCGCTGTACTAACCCACAGTTTAGAGTGAGGAAATTATAAATTCAAATTTGCAGGTACAAACGACGCCTGTCAAATTTTGGCGCCGTTGCCGGGGAGCTAAGCACGGTGAAATTTGTTCTTTCTTTAATTTTTCGTTTATTTTCTCTTTGCTTATTTCGAAATTTGCCTATTTCGGTGTTATTCAAATTTCAACTGTTCGATTTCCGATTTCCATTCTATTCGATTTCCAATTTCTAGCTCTCAGAGGGTTCTGTCACCAAGACTTACGAGTCTAAGGATTTTGGGTTTTAAGTGGGACCGCTGTGACCCCTCCAATCTCCTGGGGACCCTTTGTTGCTAGTCTGTCTTTGCTATTACGGTGTTTGCTAGACCGGTGCTTGCTACTCTAATCCCACTTTACCATGTTGCTAGTTTGCGTTTTTTTCTAGTTTACTTACAGATTCGACATGACTTCCTACTATGGAAGTGAGCCGTGGAATTATGGGGAGTACTACCAACAACAAAACCAACCCCAACCGCAATATCCACAGTACCCACCACCACCATACCCTCAGTACCCACCACCATATCAGCAATATCCACCACCCTCCCGACAAGAAGTCCGAGAAAAGATCATGCACCTTGAGCAATCCCGGGATGAAACTTTGGATGAGTACTTACGGTACTTTGATTCCCTTGTGATAAGCTGCCCGCACCATGGATTCGCAGACTTATATCTTCTTCAAAGGTTTCTCGCCGGGATGTTACCACATGAGTGGAGTTGGCTCAATGAGGAGGCCGGAGGCTCGATCTACGACTTGACCATGAGTGCTACTTGGGACTTGATAGACGATTTGGCCGAGAGATCTATACCAGTACAAGAGCAAACCAAGTCACTTGAAGATGTGATGAAAGAGCTGGCAGCTAGCAACCAGCAGTTGGCCGACACGTTTCAGCAATATCAGGCCAACATAGAGAGAGGCTCGGCCGAGATGTTAAGAGCAATGTCCAAGTTAAGGGGAAATCAGGAAGAAGATGTCGGTACAAAAACAGAGGAGGACGTGGAAGAGGCTCTAATAGAGCCTATCTTGGAGCCCATAGAACCGGCAAAGGATGAGGACCAATGGTTGAAGGAAGAAGAGCTCAAGTCGGACTACCCCGAATATTTGGAAGAAGACAGCCCGCTTGCACCTAAAGAAGAGCCGACCGAGCCACTCGAGTCAGACCTCATTATCGAGTTACCCGAGACGTGCTCGAACCTCGTTACGGATCTGCCCGAGGAAGAACCGGTCATCACTATCAAGGCAACCGAGGAAATCAAGGTCACGTCCATCGAAGATCCTACCTCAGTAAAGGGCGCGGATGCCTCTACAATATCTGCGCGGACGTATGAAGAATTACCAATAAATCAAGAGACGTCCGCGGCGCTTAAACAGGAGACGTCCGCGGGAATCATTAATTCAGGTGAGGACCCAGGTATTGTCACACTCACCCGTGATATTGATTCTTATATTTTGCAGACGGGAGATGCCAGTGGTCACAATCCTCTTACACTCATTCTGGGACAACCGGTCATCTCGGACCCAAGGACCAAGAATTACATTGGAACAAAAAGGTTGTCACCTACGCTTGCTGGAACGAAATCAAACTACCATGTTCACAAGGGTTCTGACCATCCATACATGAGGAAGAGACCGAGACATGGCACGTTTGAGTGGAGACCAGGATGGAGAAACACTAGAGCACGACTCGATGGACCAATGACTAGGATAAAGGTGGCCTCGCCAGCTTGGAAGGATGTAAAGGCGAATCCGCCTGATCATTGGAAGGCAGAGCCGAATGGACAGCTAAAGAAGCAGTATGGACGAACAGAAGAAGAGGCCGAGCAGAAGTATGACCTCACACGTCCATGGGACCCTAACTTGTGATCCCTACAGAGGTACTGTCGAGCCAACGACGTTAAACAAAGGCGCTAGCAGGGAGGCAGCCCTGCACTATCTGCATTTCATTTATTGTCACGTGTCATTTTTTTATCATCACATTGTACTTGGGAAAGGAGATGATCTTTATGCAGGGACAGAGGCGAACGTATCAGAGATGTTAGCAACAGACTGTATCCGGCATGAGTAGTTCACACCTTGAATAAGTTGCGTCGAGAAACATGAGCGTTTACAGATTTTGTCACAAAGACTTACGAGTCTAAGGAGGTTGGGTTTTAAGTGAGACCGATGTGACTCCTCCAACCTCCTGGGAATCTGTTATTCGTCTTAATGCCATTGACGCAGACCTTTTGGTGTGCAACAAACTCACGCTACGATGCAAGCTCCAATGGTGCTCTTCGAGGACTCACAGGAGAATTAT
This sequence comes from Rhodiola chrysanthemifolia, assembly GCA_033675395.1. Lineage (NCBI taxonomy): Eukaryota > Viridiplantae > Streptophyta > Magnoliopsida > Saxifragales > Crassulaceae > Rhodiola > Rhodiola chrysanthemifolia. The sequence continues at coordinate 41,866,446 of CM066204.1, forward strand.
CAGTAGTCTCTGATTGTCACGCACGCACGAGGGAAGTGCCTGTCCTTACTCTATTCCCTTTATTTATTGCATGCATTCGTGAGTCTAGATTTGAGTCGTGCCGTGAGGACACGGCTCATTTCAAAAGTGTGGGGTGGGAGAGTCAGTTATCGAGTCAGTTATCGAGTCAGCATGCCCACCACACAGAGTCAGCACGTTTCGAGTCATTTTTAAAAAAATTTGTACATGATTCTTCACTATTTCCTAGACTTGCAGTATTGGATAGTGATTAGGCGAAATAGATAGAGCCGATTACATGCATGTCTTTGGTGAAACTTGATTTGTGCGACTAACATGTGATCTTAAAATCTTTGCGTGCCTTTGTTAGTTGAGATAAACAGGGATGTGGAGTTGATAGCAATGCCCTAGAGAGACTTGACAGATCATTCGGAGACCAGACTCAGGATATATGGTTATGTGGAGCTTGTGGAGGCTAGCACTTCGAGGCAAACATAGTACGAGTCTGCTCCGCCACTGCGGCACACTTTGCGGTGGTTGGGACGGGAATACTTCACACCGTCCAGACTCTAGTTCAAGTAGCCGGGAAAATAGACAAGCGACCCTTGGATTGACCCGCGCAAAAGGACGATGATGACCGAGAGCAAGTAGGTTTGAGCAAGTCACAATCCGCACTACAAAGAAAAATCCACTACCATTGTGATAGTCCACACGTCCCACATGTGAAAAGCGTCATTGAGAATGCCAAATCATATGACGCTATAGCTAGCTGAAAAGCACTACATTACTTGAGCCCGAATGAATCACGTGCAAGAAAAAGCAGCAAAGCATAACCATATAGCAGCGAGTTCGAGTCCGAGAAAGAGGGTTCATGGGTCTAAAAAGGGCTATCTCCAGATACATCCGAATTGATTTGCATCTCGACTTCAAAGGTAACACGTATCTTTAGCCCTTGTTTTTTCGCACAATGACATTAGTAACAAGCATGCATAACAGGCGAGGTCTATAGTAGCCAAAGTCACGTCCATGTAGCTCGTCTAGGATGACCGAAGCTTTGTGGTGTTACATTAGTTCGTTCCTCCTATGACCTAGTTCTTGTTCGGGACGAACAAGTTTAAGTGTGGGGTGGTTTGATGAGCCGTATTTATACGACTCATCGAGTCATTAAATCCCACCATTTCATTCACTTTATTATGCGAACAGTTACTTTTTAGTGTTGTTTCGTATTTCAGGTGATTTGGAAGCTCTAGGAGGAATTGCGCTTAAAGATGGCATTTTAGGCCATAAATGCATCACAAGATGATTTTGGAGTCAAGCGGAGTCAAGGAACTTCATTCGGGAGCAAAAGGGCGCAAATCGGACGCTCCGGCAGATTTTTGGGCCCGGTGCACCATGACTGACACCCCTACTTTGGAAGCCTCCCCGGCCTAAACCGTCCACACATGGGGGTGATTTCAAGGTCCCGGAATCAAGTATACATGTCCACCTAGTGCCCCAGGTCAAGAGCCCGGCCAAAATCTTGTCCGAGGCCGGAGTAAATAATCGCCGAAGTCACTAGTCCAATCAGCGCAGATTTCAGGACTTAGCCAAATTCAGGGCCTGTTTTCCGGCTGGCTGAGATGCCAACTTTGAGAGCCGCCCCGGCCTAATCCGTCTACACAATGGGGTGATTTCAAGGTTTGGACATCAAGTATACATGTCCAGCTAGTGCTCCAGATCAAGATCCCGGCCAGAAGAGTTTCCGAAGGCGAGTCAAATCGGCCCCAAAGTACCCAGTACGATCAGCATTCATCCGAGTTCCAGCCGAGTTGAAACTGAGTTGAGTCCGAGTTTGACCGAGTTTAAAGCCCAAAATTCGTCCAGCCCAATGTCATATTAGGGCAAACTTACATCTAGGGTTTCGGAATATTCAAGAAGGTTTAAGGTGGCTTAATTATCAAGCAAAGGAGTAGCTTAAAGATAAAGCAAGGAAGATATGGGAATATTTCCTAAATAATCTTTTGGGATTATTTAGGGAACTTTGGGGCATTCTCAAACTCTATAAATAAGAGCTCTCCTCAGCCTTCTAAAGGATCCCAAAAAGTAGAGAGCTCCTCTCTTTACAAAATTCTCTCTTCTCACTCACGGCCGAGCCCTAGTTCTCTCCACCGTCCGCCCTTGCTCCGCCCGTTCTGCCTCCGTGCGCCGCTGCTGCTCCACCCTCATCAGCTAGCTCAGCCGTGCCTTGTTCCCTTGTTACTCGGTTCATAGTGAAGTTCTTGTTCCCTTTTATTACTTGCATTGTTCTTCATGAGTATGTGTAACTAAACCCTCTATTCGGGTTAGGGTTAAATAATTGTGACGATGTTTTGAGATTTTGTTCTTCACTATTATTATTGCATTCTATTTAGTTCTTGTGCAAATTATCAGTTTGAATTATTAGGTTAAGGGGAGATCCGAAAGGGTACAACTTAACCTAGTAATACTTACTATCTATTCACTACTTATTTGATACTGACCCGTTAGAATAAGTAGTTGCACTAAACCTAATATAACCAGACCAGGAGTATTAGGTTTGCTAGAATTAAACGGTTATAACCAGACCAGGAGTAACCCTAAGAAAGCAAGAATAAATATTTAGAAATCAAGGATAAACTTAGTCACAATTGAATAAAACCCTAACCTGAATATCTTCTCTGATTGATACATCTCACTTATTTTCGTGCCTTACTATTGTTTCTTAAACTGTTTACTCTCACAATTCATCTTTTCTCTCTCTTACAGAACAAAGTAGTAACCATCTAGCTTCCTTGGGTTCGACCCTTGCTTGCCGCTGTACTAACCCACAGTTTAGAGTGAGGAAATTATAAATTCAAATTTGCAGGTACAAACGACGCCTGTCAAATTTTGGCGCCGTTGCCGGGGAGCTAAGCACGGTGAAATTTGTTCTTTCTTTAATTTTTCGTTTATTTTCTCTTTGCTTATTTCGAAATTTGCCTATTTCGGTGTTATTCAAATTTCAACTGTTCGATTTCCGATTTCCATTCTATTCGATTTCCAATTTCTAGCTCTCAGAGGGTTCTGTCACCAAGACTTACGAGTCTAAGGATTTTGGGTTTTAAGTGGGACCGCTGTGACCCCTCCAATCTCCTGGGGACCCTTTGTTGCTAGTCTGTCTTTGCTATTACGGTGTTTGCTAGACCGGTGCTTGCTACTCTAATCCCACTTTACCATGTTGCTAGTTTGCGTTTTTTTCTAGTTTACTTACAGATTCGACATGACTTCCTACTATGGAAGTGAGCCGTGGAATTATGGGGAGTACTACCAACAACAAAACCAACCCCAACCGCAATATCCACAGTACCCACCACCACCATACCCTCAGTACCCACCACCATATCAGCAATATCCACCACCCTCCCGACAAGAAGTCCGAGAAAAGATCATGCACCTTGAGCAATCCCGGGATGAAACTTTGGATGAGTACTTACGGTACTTTGATTCCCTTGTGATAAGCTGCCCGCACCATGGATTCGCAGACTTATATCTTCTTCAAAGGTTTCTCGCCGGGATGTTACCACATGAGTGGAGTTGGCTCAATGAGGAGGCCGGAGGCTCGATCTACGACTTGACCATGAGTGCTACTTGGGACTTGATAGACGATTTGGCCGAGAGATCTATACCAGTACAAGAGCAAACCAAGTCACTTGAAGATGTGATGAAAGAGCTGGCAGCTAGCAACCAGCAGTTGGCCGACACGTTTCAGCAATATCAGGCCAACATAGAGAGAGGCTCGGCCGAGATGTTAAGAGCAATGTCCAAGTTAAGGGGAAATCAGGAAGAAGATGTCGGTACAAAAACAGAGGAGGACGTGGAAGAGGCTCTAATAGAGCCTATCTTGGAGCCCATAGAACCGGCAAAGGATGAGGACCAATGGTTGAAGGAAGAAGAGCTCAAGTCGGACTACCCCGAATATTTGGAAGAAGACAGCCCGCTTGCACCTAAAGAAGAGCCGACCGAGCCACTCGAGTCAGACCTCATTATCGAGTTACCCGAGACGTGCTCGAACCTCGTTACGGATCTGCCCGAGGAAGAACCGGTCATCACTATCAAGGCAACCGAGGAAATCAAGGTCACGTCCATCGAAGATCCTACCTCAGTAAAGGGCGCGGATGCCTCTACAATATCTGCGCGGACGTATGAAGAATTACCAATAAATCAAGAGACGTCCGCGGCGCTTAAACAGGAGACGTCCGCGGGAATCATTAATTCAGGTGAGGACCCAGGTATTGTCACACTCACCCGTGATATTGATTCTTATATTTTGCAGACGGGAGATGCCAGTGGTCACAATCCTCTTACACTCATTCTGGGACAACCGGTCATCTCGGACCCAAGGACCAAGAATTACATTGGAACAAAAAGGTTGTCACCTACGCTTGCTGGAACGAAATCATACTACCATGTTCACAAGGGTTCTGACCATCCATACATGAGGAAGAGACCGAGACATGGCACGTTTGAGTGGAGACCAGGATGGAGAAACACTAGAGCACGACTCGATGGACCAATGACTAGGATAAAGGTGGCCTCGCCAGCTTGGAAGGATGTAAAGGCGAATCCGCCTGATCATTGGAAGGCAGAGCCGAATGGACAGCTAAAGAAGCAGTATGGACGAACAGAAGAAGAGGCCGAGCAGAAGTATGACCTCACACGTCCATGGGACCCTAACTTGTGATCCCTACAGAGGTACTGTCGAGCCAACGACGTTAAACAAAGGCGCTAGCAGGGAGGCAGCCCTGCACTATCTGCATTTCATTTATTGTCACGTGTCATTTTTTTATCATCACATTGTACTTGGGAAAGGAGATGATCTTTATGCAGGGACAGAGGCGAACGTATCAGAGATGTTAGCAACAGACTGTATCCGGCATGAGTAGTTCACACCTTGAATAAGTTGCGTCGAGAAACATGAGCGTTTACAGATTTTGTCACAAAGACTTACGAGTCTAAGGAGGTTGGGTTTTAAGTGAGACCGATGTGACTCCTCCAACCTCCTGGGAATCTGTTATTCGTCTTAATGCCATTGACGCAGACCTTTTGGTGTGCAACAAACTCACGCTACGATGCAAGCTCCAATGGTGCTCTTCGAGGACTCACAGGAGAATTATCAGTAGTCTCTGATTGTCACGCACGCACGAGGGAAGTGCCTGTCCTTACTCTATTCCCTTTATTTATTGCATGCATTCGTGAGTCTAGATTTGAGTCGTGCCGTGAGGACACGGCTCATTTCAAAAGTGTGGGGTGGGAGAGTCAGTTATCGAGTCAGCATGCCCACCACACAGAGTCAGCACGTTTCGAGTCATTTTTAAAAAAATTTGTACATGATTCTTCACTATTTCCTAGACTTGCAGTATTGGATAGTGATTAGGCGAAATAGATAGAGCCGATTACATGCATGTCTTTGGTGAAACTTGATTTGTGCGACTAACATGTGATCTTAAAATCTTTGCGTGCCTTTGTTAGTTGAGATAAACAGGGATGTGGAGTTGATAGCAATGCCCTAGAGAGACTTGACAGATCATTCGGAGACCAGACTCGGGATATATGGTTATGTGGAGCTTGTGGAGGCTAGCACTTCGAGGCAAACATAGTACGAGTCTGCTCCGCCACTGCGGCACACTTTGCGGTGGTTGGGACGGGAATACTTCACACCGTCCAGACTCTAGTTCAAGTAGCCGGGAAAATAGACAAGCGACCCTTGGATTGACCCGCGCAAAAGGACGATGATGAGCGAGAGCAAGTAGGTTTGAGCAAGTCACAATCCGCACTACAAAGAAAAATCCACTACCATTGTGATAGTCCACACGTCCCACATGTGAAAAGCGTCATTGAGAATGCCAAATCATATGACGCTATAGCTAGCTGAAAAGCACTCCATTACTTGAGCCCGAATGAATCACGTGCAAGAAAAAGCAGCAAAGCATAACCATATAGCAGCGAGTTCGAGTCCGAGAAAGAGGGTTCATGGGTCTAAAAAGGGCTATCTCCAGATACATCCGAATTGATTTGCATCTCGACTTCAAAGGTAACACGTATCTTTAGCCCTTGTTTTTTCGCACAATGACATTAGTAACAAGCATGCATAACAGGCGAGGTCTATAGTAGCCAAAGTCACGTCCATGTAGCTCGTCTAGGATGACCGAAGCTTTGTGGTGTTACATTAGTTCGTTCCTCCTATGACCTAGTTCTTGTTCGGGACGAACAAGTTTAAGTGTGGGGTGGTTTGATGAGCCGTATTTATACGACTCATCGAGTCATTAAATCCCACCATTTCATTCACTTTATTATGCGAACAGTTACTTTTTAGTGTTGTTTCGTATTTCAGGTGATTTGGAAGCTCTAGGAGGAATTGCGCTTAAAGATGGCATTTTAGGCCATAAATGCATCACAAGATGATTTTGGAGTCAAGCGGAGTCAAGGAACTTCATTCGGGAGCAAAAGGGCGCAAATCGGACGCTCCGGCAGATTTTTGGGCCCGGTGCACCATGACTGACACCCCTACTTTGGAAGCCTCCCCGGCCTAAACCGTCCACACATGGGGGTGATTTCAAGGTCCCGGAATCAAGTATACATGTCCACCTAGTGCCCCAGGTCAAGAGCCCGGCCAAAATCTTGTCCGAGGCCGGAGTAAATAATCGCCGAAGTCACTAGTCCAATCAGCGCAGATTTCAGGACTTAGCCAAATTCAGGGCCTGTTTTCCGGCTGGCTGAGATGCCAACTTTGAGAGCCGCCCCGGCCTAATCCGTCTACACAATGGGGTGATTTCAAGGTTTGGACATCAAGTATACATGTCCAGCTAGTGCTCCAGATCAAGATCCCGGCCAGACGAGTTTCCGAAGGCGAGTCAAATCGGCCCCAAAGTACCCAGTACGATCAGCATTCATCCGAGTTCCAGCCGAGTTGAAACTGAGTTGAGTCCGAGTTTGACCGAGTTTAAAGCCCAAAATTCGTCCAGCCCAATGTCATATTAGGGCAAACTTACATCTAGGGTTTCGGAATATTCAAGAAGGTTTAAGGTGGCTTAATTATCAAGCAAAGGAGTAGCTTAAAGATAAAGCAAGGAAGATATGGGAATATTTCCTAAATAATCTTTTGGGATTATTTAGGGAACTTTGGGGCATTCTCAAACTCTATAAATAAGAGCTCTCCTCAGCCTTCTAAAGGATCCCAAAAAGTAGAGAGCTTCTCTCTTTACAAAATTCTCTCTTCTCACTCACGGCCGAGCCCTAGTTCTCTCCACCGTCCGCCCTTGCTCCGCCCGTTCTGCCTCCGTGCGCCGCTGCTGCTCCACCCTCATCAGCTAGCTCAGCCGTGCCTTGTTCCCTTGTTACTCGGTTCATAGTGAAGTTCTTGTTCCCTTTTATTACTTGCATTGTTCTTCATGAGTATGTGTAACTAAACCCTCTATTCGGGTTAGGGTTAAATAATTGTGACGATGTTTTGAGATTTTGTTCTTCACTATTATTATTGCATTCTATTTAGTTCTTGTGCAAATTATCAGTTTGAATTATTAGGTTAAGGGGAGATCCGAAAGGGTACAACTTAACCTAGTAATACTTACTATCTATTCACTACTTATTTGATACTGACCCGTTAGAATAAGTAGTTGCACTAAACCTAATATAACCAGACCAGGAGTATTAGGTTTGCTAGAATTAAACGGTTATAACCAGACCAGGAGTAACCCTAAGAAAGCAAGAATAAATATTTAGAAATCAAGGATAAACTTAGTCACAATTGAATAAAACCCTAACCTGAATATCTTCTCTGATTGATACATCTCACTTATTTTCGTGCCTTACTATTGTTTCTTAAACTGTTTACTCTCACAATTCATCTTTTCTCTCTCTTACAGAACAAAGTAGTAACCATCTAGCTTCCTTGGGTTCGACCCTTGCTTGCCGCTGTACTAACCCACAGTTTAGAGTGAGGAAATTATAAATTCAAATTTGCAGGTACAAACGACGCCTGTCATAGACCTTGGGTAGGAGCTGCTTTGATATATCTCAGAACCCTATGAGCAGCAGACATGTGATCTGTATTGGGCTTGCTCATGAATTGGCTCAATACATGAACTGAGTAGGCCAGATCAGGTCTGGTCACAGTAAGATATATGAGTTTGCCAACAAGTCTTCTGTAAACAGTTGGATCAGTCAGTAATTCAGCAGTAGACAAACTGAGCTTGTGTTTGGTATCCATTGGAATGAATGAAGGCTTACAGTCCATCATCCCAGCATCTGATAAGAGGTCCAGTGCGTATTTTCTCTGGTTGATGAATAAGCCAGATTGACTTATAGCAACTTCAAGCCCAAGGAAATATTTGAGAAGACCAAGGTCCTTGATTTTGAAGGCCTTGTGAATGAAGTCCTTCACTTGCTGAATCAATGTTGTAGAGGTGCCAGTGATGACTACATCATCCACATATACAAGAAGTATGAGGAAAATATCATCCTTGTCATATGTAAACAGTGAGTAATCATGCAGACTTTGCTTGAAACCAAAAGATTCAATGGATTCTGTGAACTTGCTGAACCACTGCCTACTAGCTTGTTTGAGACCATATAAACTTTTCTTGAGTTTGCAGACCTTCTTCTGACCTTTGTACTGGGAAGAGTGGCCAGGTGGTAAGGTCATGAAAACCTCTTCATCTAGGGTACCATGCAAGAATGCATTGTTAACATCCATTTGAAATAGAGGCCAATGTTTGGAAGCTGCAATTTTCAAAACAATTCTAATGGTAGTCATCTTGATAACTGGGGCAAAGGTCTCATGATAATCAATGCCTTCTTCTTGAGTGTAACCCTTAGCCACCAATCTAGCCTTGTACCTCTCAATGGTCCCATCTGAGTGTCTCTTGATCTTATACACCCATTTACAGGCTATAGTATGCTTCCCATCAGGTAAGTCCACTATATCCCAAGTGTCATTTTCTTAAAGGGCTGTTATTTCATTCTGCATGGCCTACTTGCATTCTTCATGCTTGCAAGCCTGAGTGTAGGATGTGGGCTCAGTAAGACTTGTAGTTTGAAGAGCAAATGACTTGTGGGACTGAGAACATGAGTCATAAGAAATAAAGTTGGCCATGGGATATGGACTTGTCTGAATGCTGGTACACACAAAGTCTTTCAACCAAGTAGATGGCTTAGAAGATTTAGATGATTTCCTGATGACTGGCTTATCAGCAACAGGTGCGGCATGAGTAACCTCAGTGTCAACTATATGAGGGTCACCAGGTGAGATAGCATCATCAGAATAAGGAATGAAATCATCATCATTAGAAGAACCAGGTGCAGGTATATTGGTAAGAGGAACAGTAACCTCAGTAAAAAGCAAATGAACAGTAATATCAGGACTCCAAGATTTGGTTATATCAGCATAAGGGAAAATTGTCTCATGGAAAATGACATCCCTACTCACAAATGAATGATGCTAATTGATAGAGAAGACTTTGTATCCCTTCTCACCATATGGATATCCCAAAAAAATGCATTTCACAGCTCTAGGATCAAATTTCTCTTTATGAGGGTTAGTGTTTGTACCATAACATAAACGGCCAAAGGTTTTGATCATCTCAAAACTTGGTAATTTGTTGAAAAGTACCTTAAATGGAGTCTTGCCTTTGAGAACAGCAGATGGGAGCCTGTTGCAGATGAAGGTTGCAGTCAAGACAATCACCCCCAAAAAGGCAAAGGTAATTTGGACTTGAACATCAAGGCCCTGGCAATCTCAAGGATATGTCTATGTTTTCTTTCAACAATCCCATTCTGCTGGGGAGTGTAAACACATGAAGTCTGATGTAAAGTGCCTTGGGACTGCAAGAACTGAGTAAGTGTCTGGTTGAGAAATTCTGAACCATTATCAGACCTTACAGTCATGATTTCTGTTGAAACTGAGTCTACACCATGGAGAAGAAGTTGATTACAATATTTGGAACCTCGGATTTTGCTTTCATGAGAAAGTTCCATGTTGTTTTTGATAAATCTTCAACAACAGTTAGAAAGTATCTGGCACCAGTAATAGTGGGAGTCCGAAAAGGACCCCAAACATCCATATGTACTAACTCAAACAATCTGAAAGATTTTGATAAACTGGAACCAAACTGAAATCTGGTCTGCTTTGCCAAGGGGCAAATGTCACAAACTGAAACCTTATTATATTTCAAATCAACAATGTATCTTTTCAAATCAGAAAACAAAGTATGATATGAAACATGCCCAAGTCTATTATGCATAGAACAACATCTTTGTCTGATAGACTTGACTGCAAGCACCTTGTATTACTTGATGCCTTTAGCTCATACAGTCCAGCATGCAATTCACCAATCCCTAGCACAATCTGATTGTGAAGGCCCTCAATACAGCATTTGTCATGAGCAAATGTCATAGTACATCCAGTATCCTTAATCAACTTCCCAATAGATAATAAATTGAACTGAAAATTTGGAACATATAATACATTTTCCAACTTCACATGATCATTTAAGATGCAAGTGCCAATGTGAGTCACCTTTGTTTTCTGTCCCTTAGGCAAACCAACATCATGTTGCTCATCAAGGGATCTAACATTATTCAATAATCTCAAATGTGAAGTGATATGGTCAGTACCACCACTATCTACTACCCAAATATCACTACTAGCTTTATAACTAGTGAGGCAAGTAATACCTGCCATATGCTGATTATCAGATGATTCAACTGGCTGGTTCAGGAGACTAAAAAGCTTGGTAAGCTGCTCATTGGTGAACTGAACAGAATTAGCTTGAGTCATATATTGAGTAGCATTAGAACCATTGTTCCCTTCATCACCATTGTTACAGTTGATGGCAGAATTAGCAACAGACTTAGTCTGAGTTCTTTGAGAATAACCTGGCCCCTTTTGAGATCTGTTATTCACAGGATATCCATGTATTTTGTAGCAAGTATCCTTGGTATGCCCTGGAGTTTGACAATCAGTGCAAAAAGGCATCTTGCCTTTGTTAACAAAAAGTTATCGTGTTGACTGGTCTTACTGGTTTGAGCTTTAGAAGACTGAGCTCCTTGAGATACAAACATTGCTGAAATTTCAGGAGTCACCATAGATCTCTTGCCCTTTCTTTGAGTCTCATCCCTAACCACCATGTTATAAACCTGAGCAAGAGTAGGTGAGGGTTGCATTTGCAGAGCTTGAGACCTCACAGTAAGATAGTCTTCATTAAGCCCCATAAGAAACTTCATGATCCTGTTTTTCATCTTTCTCGCTGCAGAGCACTTAGTAGCCTTGCATTGATTGCCAAGATCACAAGGTTCATCATCAATAAGATCATCCTTATCACCCCAGAGTTGTATCAGTTTCCCATAGTAGCCAGCTACACTCAAATCACCTTGCATCAACTCAGTAATTTCTTGTTGAACTGCAAACAAACTGGAATCAACAGATCCTGCAAATCTTTCACACAAATCTTCCCAAGCAACATGAGAATCGGTACAATGAACTATGGAAGCAGCTATCTCCTTTGACACAGAATTAGAAATCCAAGTTAACACCACATTGTTACACTTGTCCCAACGGGCACGCTGATAGGGATTAGCATGTTTTGGAAAATCTCCTTTCACGAAATCTATCTTCATCTTCACACCAAGCGCTCTTTCCATGGACTTACGCCATGTGATGTAATTCTCCGAGCCAGTGAGCAACTGAGTCACGAGAGGGACTACTATGTTCTCATTGTGACTCACAAACAAAGGATCATCCGAAGGATGAACATAGACATCAGACGACGACGACGAAGACGTAAGAGTCGTTGTGCCAGCAGGAACAGTCGAGCCCATCAACATCGCAAAGAACAATAAGCGGAAACGAAAAAGATCAAGATTGAGAAATTACCGACGAAAAGCTTCAAGATTGCACGTCCGGCTCTGATACCATGTAAACGAAACTCAGATGAACGTCCGGAGTGGAAGTGAAACGCGATCGGAGCGATCGCACCGCCTGGCACGACGGCGACTGCGTCGAAGAAACAGGGAAGAAGAAGAGGAGCTTTAGCGACAAGAAGTGTGTTTAGTGAGAATTGATTTTCATTACTGCATACAGATTGAAAATCTGTTTTTATAGTTACAGATTAATTACAATGAGACCCCGTTACTTCAGACTTTTACAGTAGACAAACCTAGATTAAAATACAATTACAATTGAATCCAAACCAAATACAATCTTATCAGCCGAGCTGATGATCTTGTCCATTATGGAGGCTGTTTGGGCCCTCCAAACTGGAACTTGGGACACACAAGGTTTTTCCAAGGAGGCGGAGGAAGGTTTGAAGCTGTTGGCTAATCACGCAGAATGGAGGCTGAAGGCTATATTCATGGATGATAACATGCTAGCGGACACACTTGGAAAGATAGCTAGAAGAGATCGATGGAGGTGGAGCACTCAGGACGCTGTTCTGTTATGTGTTAGCCCAGGCAGAATCTAGTAGTGTCTCCATAGTTTTGTAGTGGGTGTCTTGTGTTGTCTTGTGTTTTTTGTCCTGTTTGTTGTAGCTCTGCTGTTTGTTATGCTTGGGGTTTCCCTCTTTTGAATCGAAAAAAAAAATGTTTATGTAATTTTGTATTCAATTATAATGTTTATGTAACTTTGTATTCAAATGCAAATATTATTTAAATTATTTAATCGTTCAAATACAATAACAATATAAGTTTTATGACAATTATATAATTAAAGCTAATATTGATCCTCTCATTTTTACGGGACAAACATAGCTAATGTCACATAAGAGTAAAACTTAAAGCGACAATTGTGATTTTAAAAATGTCGTTCGACATTACGCTACTAGGCTTTAGCGACAAATTTTAGGCGACAAACTTATAGTCGCATAAACTTTATGCGACCAATATAGAGCATTACGCGACAGGAAAAAACTATCTCCGAATCTGCAAAATGGTGTAGTGATGCTAGGTTTATAATAGTTCGGATCAACTACTCTGGTCGAATTGTTACAGTGTAAAACTGTCAGCTATAAGAACTCAAAAACTAATTAAATTTTATGTTAAAAAAATTTTAATGGGATAAACCAATTAGTAAGGGTGTGACATAACCTGTTGGTTAGTTTAGGTGGCCAACTGCTTACCGTGTAAATTTAAGCGCTAAGCAATTCAGACCTCACAAGTTAGATAAACATACACGACTCTATCCCCAAAAAAAACATACACGACAATGGTCCACTTCGCAAAGCAAACAAGTACTTTGGTTATCAATTTCATATGTTTCCAATCACTTTCCGACAACAATGTGTCAATACTTCTCAACCTATGTAGTACGATAACTTCAAATTTTTTTTTTGATAAAGTACGATAACCTCAAATTGGAAGGGGTTTCCATTTCAAAAACTTAAATACTTCAGGAAACCTCAAGAATTCTTAACTAATGTTTTTCCAACAATCAACGAATCGGAAACTCCTACGATACGAAAAGAAACCTTCGAAAACCTATAGAAACTTAATTTTAGATTTTATTTCTCGGAAAAATTGAATTAAAATAATAAATTGAATTATTTTAAGCTACACCTTGATTTTTTTCGATGAAGGGTACAACGATTCATAACATTTCAATACATATGACAATAACATTTATCATTTAGTACATATATTGATCTTTGAAGCTCTTATCCAGACATCTTAGATAGGATCCTGATTCACTAGTACATATATCCGCATCTTGAAGCACATGCCAGGTCTTGGCATACCATGGATCTGCGCACATCTACCCCTTAAAACTTTTTGGTACATCTTCAACATCTGAAGCACATGCCACATCGGGGCACCTTTACCTTTGCAAGATAGCACCCCCACAGGAAGGAAGCAACACATCCACACACAAAGCGGGAAGAGGAAAGCATCCACAAGGGATGTAGGAAGCATTACGCGGGAAGCGAGACTAAGAAAGCATCAACGAGTGATGTAGGAAGCATCCACGCGCGAGGTGAGACGAGGAATAGGGAAAAAAGGAAGAGGAAAATCTCACAAAATTGTTAGAAAATTGATGACCCCAGGATTCGAACCCGTGATGTAAGGATTCACGTTTGACTCCTTAACCAACATGTCACCACCCCGTTGGCTACACTTTGATTATTTTAAAGAAGCAAAAAATTATGTATATTTATTTTATTAGGGGGGCATTCAGTTGATAACCTTCAAAATTCGAGAACTTGAGACCCCAAATCTTTAAAAAAAAATCAGTTTTCCGCCGATTGATTTGATGGCGGTAGCGATGGTGTGATTGAGTTGCGAGTTTTGACTGTGAAGGTTTGTAGGTTGGTTGAGGAATTAAGGCGTACGGTTCCGTCAACGGCTATGGTGGGATTTGTTGGATCTGTGTTATTTTTAGGCGTTGTGGTGAAGAGCGCTCTTCGCTTAGTAGGTAATTTAATAATGACTCAGCATTATATCGATCAAAAAATAATACTGGGCATAAGGCGTTGTTGCGAACATCGCTTTAAGTCTTAGGCGCCATTGGCAACCGCGCCTAAGAGAATGTGTCCATTTTGGAAAACGAATTTGGAAATTGGCCTAAGGGGGAAACAAAATTTCAATTTTAGTTAAAATGGAATTTTTTTTTCTCCAAATCTCACTATTAGATCATGATGCATCTTTAAATCTACATGTGACCAATGTTCAAAAAGTAAAGTTAAACTTGGTGACTTTGACTTTGCATTAAATGCAAGTTTGAATATGCACATGTGACACGTGTCAGCACCACAATGACTTAATGATGCATTTTAAAATTTGAAACTTGGGGTCTCAAGTTCTCGAAATTTAAAAGAGTTCTTATTTGAACGTCCTCTATTTAATATTGCAGTTTGTTGTCATTTTCTTTTTTTTCTTTTTTTTTGATTTGTCGGTACCTGTTTTCTTGCGGTTTCTATTTCCCATTTCCGCTTCAATTTCTAATGCTACATATGTCTCGACTCCCTTGCTATTCTTACCTTGGTTAGGAAAAGAAGGATTTGATCCGACCCATTGCCCTTATAATATTCATTCTCTTATTTGTGAAGAGATGTTTCTAATCCCACGGTGATGATTAGTTTTTTATTGAGCTTAAATTTCAATACGTTCATGTAATCAGGGAACTGATCAAGTGAACCCTCATTTCGTACAAGTTTAGAAGCATTTAATAGCGCTAGATCTAATCCATCACTTGTCTCTAACCCGACGAACTATACTTTACAAATCGAGGCGAACTATTCTCTTTGTAACCAGACGAACTATACAATTTGTAATCAGGCAAACTATACTTTCTAACCGGACAAACTATACTCTCCAAATCGACGAGTATACTCTATAACCTAATGAAATATACTTTCTATAACCAGACATTATATTTTCCAACCAGGATAACTATACTCCACAATCTAACAAACTATCCTCTCTATCCCGACAATAAAAACTGATGAATATCTCTAGTAACATATATTCCGGCTGCAGACCAGTCGACTGATGACGTATATTTAACGAATTTTTCAGATTTGATATTAAGTTTGTTTTTTCAGCAAAAGCTCGGTTTGTTTAAGAAAGAGGAACATAATTATAGCCGATTTGATTTTAGTTTTATATTGTTTGCAATGTTTACCCTCAATAGACTATTTTTGTATTATATAAATTGATTAATGTTCGTTTAATATTGATAATTAGGAATAAATCAGATCCATCAGATTTGTATAATATGTGTGGACCGGATTGATTCTAAGTTCTTATTTTGAAAAGTCACCCAAAAAAAAGGATTCGGTGCAAATAACATATTTTTGTAAAAAATATAAACCAATAAAAGTCCTTAATTTGGTCATTTGGACGGATGAGATTAAATCACATATTAAGTCTCGTTTATGGTTAATTTCTCGGCGGCGAATTATAAAAGACTCTTGGCGAACTATGTCGTACTTTTGGTTTCTCGGCGACGAATTATAACTCAGTTTTAACGAACTTTACATTTTGCACCAAAAATATACTTTGCACCTAATCTTTTCTCTGCGCCCGAAACTGACCTTTGTATAATTAAACAAAACTTTAATATATGTAAAAGAAGAAAATTCTACAATATGAGATACCACATAAAAGGGTGTGTAGAGATTGGTGATTTTTTTTTGATACAACTATCATGCCAAACAGGCTACACCAGGACTTCTCGCCTGAGAAGGGCACAACATAAAGTTGGTCGGCAAAAACCGACACTCAATCGACAGTTAATAATCCAACGTGCCCAGCAGTCCTTGTAAACCAGCATATCACGACTGGCGCACCATCAGGACATCACGCCTCCGGAAAGCCTTCCAGCGACTTAACGATGACACCTGTCCAAGGACAGCCTCCTTCACCCTCCATGAACGGAAGACATGAAAACCGTCGGGAGGAACCCGACCCAGAGAACAAAACTAGCCAAAACAGACTAAAACACCAGCGGTGACAAACCCGACTAACCGGAAAACACCCAAATCGGGGTACGAATATACACACCAAAAAAACTAACTAACTGACAGCCCCTCTAATCCGCCAAACCCACCCCTCCCCTGCCACCGCCGACACCCACCACAAAACTCATCTCGTCCTCCACCCGCCACAAGTCCAGATCAGAGCCGATCCACCTCCGCAAGGCATCCTTACATTATAATTCCAATCAAAGATGGCCCAATGAAGAGTATTTTTCTTTATTCTGATAGGTTATAATCAAGAAAAATATATCAATAATTTAACTAATTATCTATCACACATGTCACATAAGACTCCAATCCAAACTTGATACGTATATCAAATATTTAAATATCGCCTAAGCATGACACCTTTTATCATAAAAACTCACGCAAGAGTGTATAACTTTTTATTATATTATATCAAAAAAAAATTAGCAATTAATAGAACATCACTTAAATATGACAGGAAAAAGGAGTTTAGGGAAGAACAAACGGTCAAATATCATTTTACCATTTACCGATTTTTTGAATATAAATTTATATTCCTTTTACTTTTAACGTTTTATCATTTTACCTAGAATTCGGTAAAATGATAAATTGGATAAATTTATCGATTTTAACAAATTATATAGTTGTATAATATTTATTTAATTTTAAGGTATTTTTCTATTAAAATAAACAACTCATTTATTATTTTTATTTTTTAAATAGATATCTTATCCGGTAAAATGGAAGTTTATTACACAGAAGTTCCTTTATTATTTTTTTCCAGTTTTATCATTTGGCTAATTACCAATTTATTAGATTTACTGAACCGAATGAATTCGGAACGGACCAAAGGGTAATAGTCCGGGTGATAATCCAGCTGATTTACCGCTTGGACTTTGATCCAAGAGGTCCTAGGTTTGAGCCTCGCTCATGACACCATTTCTCTATTACAAGAGATTTTCCTTTCTCCTTTCCTTTTTTCCTCGCGCAGGCTTTTCTTACGTCCTTTGTGGAAGCTTTTTCCATTGTCATCTGTAGATACTTGCAGATGTTATTCCCTTTCGTGAAGGTATAAAGTCAGATCACAATTTTGGAGAGTTGTAGAGCTCGTATTCGAGTGGGTTTCAAGAGACGAAATGTCATGTGACATGTGCTTCAATTGAAGTATCAAGTTTGAAATGATGCCATTTGCGTGACTTTCTCTAAATAGTCTGCACACATACATGTAACTAATAAATTCTCATGTAATATATATGTGCAATGCATCAAAAATTTAAGATACTCATGAGATATTTGTAAGATGTATAAACCCAAAGTAAAAATGGAAATCGAACCGAACGATAATTTACATTTGACTGCTTGCACTTGATTTTCGCACCAACCATTTGTACATTAATATACTTTGAGGGGGAATTTGTAGAAGAATGATCGCCAGATTGATTTTATTTTTGGTTTCCAAAATTAAATGTAATTATTTATTAAGGTAATGGGCAAGCGGTTAACAGTCAGACATAGACATCAAAAAGCTGCAACTGCTTAATTTCCAAAGCATCAAGCTTGTTGCTTACCTTTGCTTTGTTCCTTAATTAGAGAGAAGAAGAAGACGAGTTAGGCCAACGGTTGGCTTCCCTCCAAAACAATCTTCCATTTCTTGCAATCCAAGTTAAGCTACGGACTGTTTGATTGTTGGTCACCCTCCGGCACCCAATTTCTTGGTGAGATTGATACCCGGCAACTCTTTGCAGTTCTTGCAGCTCATCTGTTTGTTTAAATTCCTCTGACAATTTTTGTGTTTTGAAAATTGAAGTTTCTGCGGTTTGGTGCTGGTGTGATCTTGCAAGCTGTTGATTATCTGCTTTGATTGATAAATCAGTAGCAACCCTTTGTTGGAGACGTGGAAGACTGTGTTAAATTACTACAATATTTGCTGATTCATGCTTTGGTTGAGAGCAGCAGCTCATGCTGTTTTTGCTTCATGGAGTCATGTACTATATATGAGTCAGGGAAGGAGAAGAGAGTCATGATTACTTCCATGAATACTCGGTGTTTCATCTCATCTGATGCTGCTTGCAACTCTTCTGCTATAGCTCTACCAGGTGATCATCGAGTAGCTGCTAGGACTAGGTCTCATCGCGGTCGGAACTCGTATGTTATTAGATTGGCTATGAGGGTGTCAAGATCAAAGTGGTTTAGTTTCTTGAGAAGAGTGTTTCGGTACCAGAATGGAACGAGGTCTGATCCTAGTTCTAATCCTTTCAATTCTGGTTTCTGGATGATGTTAGAGCTTGTGGCCTTGGTTGTTCAAATTAGCATGATATTGGTAACCCTTAGCGTGTCGAAGGGAGAAAAGCCTTTTTGGCCTATGAGGATTTGGATAACTGGCTATGAGATTGGTTGCTTTCTTAGTTTATTGATGCTTTATGGCCGGTACAAGCAACTTCATATGCCGCAAATAGATGGGTCAAGCCTCTCAGACATGGAACAGCAGAGGATCACAACTGATTCAAGGTCTACAATCAACATACTCTTATAAATATTGAATCTGTACTGTACTGAATGATTAGGTATAATATCCTCATACACTATTAAACAAACTGGTGAAGTAAAATCAACCATTAGGCTAC
Organism: Rhodiola chrysanthemifolia; assembly: GCA_033675395.1. Classification (NCBI taxonomy): domain Eukaryota; kingdom Viridiplantae; phylum Streptophyta; class Magnoliopsida; order Saxifragales; family Crassulaceae; genus Rhodiola; species Rhodiola chrysanthemifolia. The sequence continues at coordinate 41,885,536 of CM066204.1, forward strand.
TTATAAATAGCTGCCAGTTTTTGTGTTCGGAATTGTCATTTCAAGATTTGCTAACCATGTTTGTAATATGAACAGGATTTCCCACCTGACGAATAAGTGCAAGACGTCCCTGGATCTTTTCTTTGCAATATGGTTTGTGATGGGTAATGTCTGGGTTTTTGATTCTCGCCTTGGTTCTTTCCATCGTGCGCCAAAGCTTCATTTTCTGTCATTAACTCTATTAGCATGGAATGCTGTTTCCTACTCGTTTCCGTTTCTGTTATTCCTACTATTATGCTGCATCGTCCCCCTAGTTAGTAGCCTCCTTGGCTACAATATGAACATGGGGTCCACTGAGCGAGGAGCCACCGATGATCAAATTTCTAGCCTAGCTAGCTGGAGATTTAAAGAGGATAATGGTGATCTAGAAAATGGCAATAGTGAAAAGGAAGAAACGGTAAGAAATCTGAAATCTTTATCGAATCATTTTTACAAATCACTTTTTTTTTTTTTAGCTTTAAATCCCTATGCTGCTTCTGCGTATGTAAGCTCGTTGTTGAAGAAGTTATGTCATCCATTTTGTTCTGTACTTATTTGGTGGCTTGTATTACAGGAATGCTGCATATGCCTTGCTAAGTACAAAGACAAAGAAGAAGTGAGGCAACTACCGTGCTCACACATATTCCACCTCAACTGTGTCGACCAGTGGCTCAAAATCATATCATGCTGTCCGCTCTGCAAACATCAATTGCAGCGATGATAAAGCCCTATATAAGCTCAGCTCCTCAACTGGATTTTCTACAAAATCAGGCTTCCTGTATACTTCAAATACAGCTTATTAGAGTGAGTTTACTACTTGTACAGCTATGCTCACCAAAAGCTTTAAAGACAATAATCATATGGAATAGCTATATAATGTCCAAATTGTTTTTAATTCAATTCATTTCAATTTAAGTATATATATTGAGAGGCCAAAAAAATTACTATTTTGTATGTGTTTTGTTAACCACTAATTTGATGCCATTTGAACCTTTCTTGTCTCCTAATTTATTGGAAAACTCCAAGCCTGAAAGCCCTCCAATTCATCAGCATATGCATCTCCAAATCTTACACCAATAACACAATTATCCATTCCACATCCTAAATTATCCACAACACAATGCAACACGCCAAGGAGGAAGTAGAGAAGATGAACAAGAAAATGGCAGCTGACCTTCCATTGATCGACGTAGAGGCAGCAAAAAAGACCACCGCCCAATACGGAAAAACGCCGTCAAGCGCCAGAGCAGCCTGCCTCTGCTCCCCAACTACTCATGCTGGCTCATTCAGATGCAGACTTCACAGAACAATCAACCACAATCATAATGGAGGAAGAGGATTGCTCCTCCCTAGTTCCCGGGGAAACTCCATTGGGTCCAACATCTCTGATTTTGGTTCCAACTCTGATCACAAAGCCCTTCAACTTCAACCACAATAGTTTGCTTCCTTTTTTTTTGTAATTATTGCAAATTGTATGTAATCCGAAGAAGTTACATGATTATAATTTGCACTATAATCCACATAAATACAATTTCTGCAAAAGGATTCGGCGCAAAGTTTTGTAAAAAAATAAAAACTAATGTCATCCATTGATTTGGTCATTTGGACGCATGAGATTAAATCTCGTCATATGATTAATTTCTGGTTAATTTCTCGGTGACAAATTATATACTATTGTTGACAAACTATATCGTACTTTTGGTTTCTCGGCGACGAATTATAACTCAATTTTGACAAACTTTGTATTTTGCACCAAAGATATACTTTACTTTTTTGTGTGTGGAAAAAGATGAAATATCATTCGCCAAAAATTTGTACAGCAAGAACTAAATAGAAACTACGCGCACAGAACAAAACAACCTGCGCTGCACCCCACCTAATAAGGTCAACAAGCCTTACATAATGTATCCTATGCCGTGACACCAATTTCTATCCTCTTTTGTAACTTTTGTAAAATCTAAAGCCCCAATCTGTGTCTTCAACCCCCAAAAAATACTCCTCACTATTTAATCTGCTGGTAACATGTCATCTTTGCATATTTTGTTATTTATAGCGCGCCAAACTTCATAAGCTATCATAGCCACTGCCGATGCAATCCGTTTTGTCTTCAATGTATTCTGATTCCGCCTCTTGAACCATGGGATGAGGAGGTGACAGGATCTAGGAATCCCATGCACCTGAATGAACGACATGATCTTGTCCCATATAATTTTCGTATACTCGCACTCAAAAAATAAATGGTCCCGACATTCAATGCCCTTGCTGCACAGGACACACAAGGTATTAGTATGAATGCCCATGTTCTCCATCCTCCTCTTAGTCAGCAGCCTATCTTTCGCAATTAACCAAAGGTTTATAGAGCATTTCGGAGTGTTAAAACTATTCCACACTAGATTGTACCACTCCACCTAATTAGAATGCATGATAAGGGAGTCATATGTATCTTTTACGGAAAAACCGTTCCCTTGACCAATCCATTTGATACTATTTTGTTCAATAGCCACACATTTGTCACTGAGGTTCTTGCAACTCTCTAACCTTTTCATCATCCAAGAGCTGTTTTTATTATCCTCCATCTCCCACCAGTTCCTCCCTTTGGTCCAATAGGCTATAGTCCACAACTTCCATAGACTATCTTCCTCTCTAGACATTACCCAAAGCCGATTCATCACCATTGCATCATTCATAACATTTAATTGTTTAATGCCCAACCCCTTCTCTTTTCTCTCTACAGACATCTTCCCAATTAACCAAGTTGCAACTCTTCCCTCGACTACAACCTTTCCATAGAAATCTTGCACATATAGAGTCGACAGCTTGGATAATCTTCCTTGGAAGGATACAAACTCGAGCCCAGTAATAAACAATTGATTGGATCACAGATTGCACCAAAATTCTTCTTCCGACTCTTGAAAGAAATCTGTTACTCCAAACCTTGAGCCGAATAGTGATCTTTTCAATGATCATGCTATAATCCGTCGCCCGAATACCTTTAGAGTTAAGCAAAATCCCAAGATATCTCAATGGGAGGGGGCAAACAACAGTGCTTAGAATACTCTCCACCCAAGCTTTCTTAGCTTCAGACATTCCTGAAACAAAAATCTGACTCCTTTGGAGGTTAATATCAAGCCCTGAAACTTTTAAAAAGTTCTCTGATCAGTCGATATTTTGACTAGTTATATGCTCCATATGATGAAGGATAGCACTCGTTCTCGGCAAATTGTCATTATTTAATGTCTTTTCTTGAGCATTTCAGGTTAAAAGCAGCTATCCATCAAAATCATGGCCTAAAGACCAACACTCGAAGAAAAACCAAGCTTTTGGGGGAAAAAGCACACAAAGGAAGTTGAAACGGCCGACTGGAGAAATTGGTCCAAAACCAGCCGACCGGTTGGAGTTGAGACCGAAAAGAGAGAAGGCTCTGAGGTCTGGAACCGGCCGGTTCACACCAGTACACCCAAACTCAACCGCCCAGTTCAAATGCTCAGAGAGTTCAAGAAAAGCCAGCCCCGATCGAACCGGTCGGTTCACACCAGTGCATCAATCTCAACCAGTCGGCTAGAGTTTCCTCACTCAAGCGAACCAGCCGGTTGGCCGTTAAAACCCTAGATTTTTGCTTACTATAAATAGAAATCGCGAGATTTCCAAAAATGGGTTTTTAGGTCTTTTTCGTGAATTAAAAAGAGAAAAATCTGGTTTTTGAGGGGGAGCTTGATTCGGGAGAAAAAGAGACCTAACTTGAAGAAGAAGACAGAGCAATATATCGCCAGAGATTAAGGATTCAACGAGCTACATCGTCTACGCGGTTTCCTCGTCCTTGATTTCTATTTCTACACTATTTTTGGTTAACTTACCATGCGTAGTGAGTAGTCTTTCGTATTCTGGGATCCTATGGATCCCGTGCCTTGTACCCAACTCTTCATGTGATCAATTAAACGTTTGTTATTTATGCAATTCGAATATTCAATTTCATTGTGCTCAACTTTATCGTTCTTGCAAGTTTTACATTGAATGAAATGTTTGCATGCTAGAACGTATTTAGGTTATTTACAAAAAGATGAATGAGTCCTAGGTATTAACCATATCGTATGAAATTGATATTAGGTCATGTGTAGCTACACTGGTGGTACATGAATTAATAGGAAAATTGACTTATTTGTCTGAAAAACCCTAGGGTTAACTAATCGAAATCGTTGATAATCCATGGATGAGCGGCATTCAACGATTGAGATTAATCTAGACAATGATCTGTGGATGGGCGGCTTCTCTAGTGTTATTTTGATTTATTTCTATATTAAAATGCATGATTAATTTACGCAATTTTATTGCATGATTTGTTGGTTGGCACGGGTGAAGTTTGATCCTGGGATTCTTTCTCTGATCAAGCCAAAATCTTTTTCTTTTCTGCATTTAATTTCTACAATTTGTTTCACATTCAAAACTTCTCATTGTTTGGAATAGGTGAATAAGTCGCCTGTTTGCTAGTAATCACACAGGTTGTTCCTTGGATCGACCATTGGCTTACCAAGGTATATAAATTATTTTTTACAATTTGACCCCTAAAACTATTAACTTGACAAATATAAAGGTTAAAAATACGCTTGTCATTCTTCATCACAGACTTTAGGGCCACTATAGAAGTTTGGCTGCCGCTAGAGAAAAGGATCAGGTCATCAGCGAACATGATATGCTCAAGGCCAATTTTGTGACACTTTGGATGGTGAAAAAACCCGACTTCTTGTTCAGCCTTCCAAGCAAACTAGAAAGATATTCCATGGCTATTGTGAAAAGCAAGGGAGAAATCGGGTCTCTTTGGCGCAACCCCCGCTTTGCATCAAAATACTCCACTAGCTCGCTATTTATCAGAACTGAGAAAGTAGTAGATCTAACACACATGGAAATCCAAGAAATAAACTCCAGAGGAAACTGAAGTTGTATTAACATAGCCTCCAAGAAATCCAAGTTGACAGAGTCGTATGCCTTTTTAAGATCAATTTTCCAGGACAACCTTTCACTGTTGTTCTTCCTCCTATAGCCTGCTAGTGGTTGTTGAGCTATGCAAATATTTCCAACAATGGATCTTCCCTCAACAAAAGCCCCTGAGGCACATTAATAAGCTTGGGCAAAACTACCTTCAATTTAGCTGCTAGAAGTCCAGCTGTAATCTTGTATAAAACATTTCAACACGAAATAGGTCTAAAATCTGCTGGATTATCGGCCATGTTGTACTTGGGAATCATAGCAATATAAGCTGCGTTTATGCCTCTTGGCAGGGCATTATATTTGAGAGAATGACAGATACTATTGCATATTTCATGGTCAATGCAACTCCAGTTCCTTAAAAAGAAGCTAGCCAAGAAGCCATCGGGCCCCAAGGCTTTATCTACCACAATGTTCTTAAGGACAGACCATATTTCCAAGTTTGTAGCTTCCCTGACAAGTCTCCTGCACCACTCAGCCTCAATGACATTTCCATTCATCACAACATCAGCACAAATCGGAGCTGGGGAAGTATTTTGGCCTAACAAGCCCTTAAAGTAATCACTGAAGGTTCTTTTTATAATCTGTTCATCTGTTGAGAAATTACCATCTAGTAAAACTTCACACTCTTAATAGTATTCCTGCTTCTCTTACCTTTAACAATGCTGTGGAAGAATTTTGTATTTGCATCGCCTTCCTTAAACCACTTTAATTTAGCCCTCTGTTGATAAAAAATCAATTGATATCTCTTCATCTTCTTGAATTCCTTTCCAGCATGTATTTCCTGAGTAATCAGTGTTTCATCTCTAGGGGATTGTTGAATGGCAGCTTGAGCATTTAACAAGTCCTCTCTATCTTTATCAACCCTCATATCCATGTCTTTAGCAAACTTAGCAAAGGACCATTTGAACATGCTCTTCATTCTTTTCATTTTGGCTTGTAACATAAATAAGTTTCATGCATTTACTGATCCTTCACAACACTCCTTAACCATTTCACCACAATTGTCAAACTCCTCCCAGAATCTACAATATTTGAAAAACCCTTTGCGAAAAATCTTTGCACCCCAAGAAACAATAACAAGGCTATGATCAGAAATTCCTGGAGGGAGAAAAGTAGCAGTGGCTTCATTGAACTCATCGAACCAATTTGCATTGCCCATGGCCCTATCTAGCTTGCACCATATCCTTTCGTCAGGGTTTGATTTGTTGTTGCTCCACGTATAATAACAACCAGAATAATCAATATCAGCCAGCCAATTCCTATCCACAAAGCTTCACAGGTCTTGAGTGTCTCTGTCTCTAACAATGACCCCATTTATCTTTTCATTCTTTTGCAAGACGCTTTTAAAATCGCTAAGGCAACTCCAACCACCAGAGAAGCAGTTGACTTCCCTATTCAAGTCTTGCCACATAAGAGCCCTCTCACAAATGTCAATGCTAGCATAAACCACCGAAAGGCCAAAGCTGTAACTCTTAGTTTGAACATTGCAACACATAAAGTGACTAAATATTTTTGCTACGCTAATGGTTAGGACATCACTATTCCATAACAAAAGAATTGTAGCCCACCCATTATAGCTAACACTAAACTCACCACGCCAAGCATCATTTGGCCTACACTTATCTACCGCTTCTACCCATTTACAATCTGGTAACTTGATCTCTAGTAAAGCTACACAATCAATACGATTCTTTAGGATCCAATCTCTAACCTCAAACATTTTAATAGGGTTGTTTAAACCCCTAATATTCCAAGAAGCTAAACTAATCATTGAAAATAGGTATGAGTGTTACCCCCTTCCTTTTACCCCTTGTCTATCTTCTTTCCTTTGATATCCTTTCTCTTCTGTGTCACCCCATCCTCTTTTGTCTTTGAATTGTAACTTTGTTCCGACTCATCTTTTGATCCCTTGTTCACAGATCCACCAGTACTTTTTCTTTCTTTTTGACAAGCCCTTTTTAATGCACTTTTTAAGACACTCCCCATTACCTTCTTTGAGACTTGGTCTTCCAGTGTTGGTGTTCTTGCCGTTTAACCTCCTTTCTTGAGTTTCTGGGACATCACTGACCTCCTCAATGTCCTCTTGCTGCTCTTTGTTTATGCCATCCTCACACGGAGTTTCATTTACTACCTCTATCTCATCTTCTACCAAATCTGTTTTGTCTTTCATCTTTGCTCCTCTCCTCTCCTGCTCCCTCATATCATCAATCATCTGTTCAATATTTGGCTCCGGGCATTTCTCTTTGAGATGCCCAAAATTACAGCAATTTCCGCATCGCGAAGGCCTCCACTCGAAGATGACTGGTTGTATGTAGTTGTTCCCATAAGGGTCCTGATACTCAATTGAATCTTGCAGCTCTGTGTCGGCATAAACCTCTATACACACCTTCACATAGTTGTAACTTGAGCCATCAGCAGTAACTCCGTCTGTGAAAATCGCTCGACCGAGTTTGGAACAAATCCAGTTTAGGATCCTTAAGTCAACTATGTGCGCCTTAATGCCTGGCAGCCTTACCGAAACAGGAAGAGCATCGACACTTCCACACTTGTAATCTTTATCTTCAAACCATTCTTTTAGGATTAGAGGTTTGTTGTCAAAAGTCCACGGACCTCCAGAAAGGACTTCCAACTTCTTCTCCTCAGATGAGAAATTTAGGAGAAAAATCCCGTCATTTAGTTGAGAAACCCTTATCACAGATTCATCCCCCACTTAGCCTCCACAAACCCTCGCATCCTTCCAAAGAATGGTTTAGTACCAAAAACGAAGCCCACCAGTGCATTCTTGAATCTGGCAGTAGCTTCAATCCAGTCCTCCCCCGGTATTTTTATTTTGTCAGCTCCTTGTACTTGTGCATAGAAGTGCAGCAATGCTCCCCGCTCTCGGTTGCGACTAGCGGCAGTCCTAGCCGCCCAGAAATTTCGACTATTGGCCACTTGTTCCTTTCCTCCGGCTGAGGAGCCTCGTCCTCCTTACGTCGACTCTCGCCCATCGAAACAAATCATAGTGGAGCATCCTTCAAACCATCACCTTCGACAGCCTTCCCATGGTTCTGATTCGCCTTCAAACACCCCGGAGGGGGGCCGACATTTTCGAGAAAAAACCCTAGAAATCGCACGCACAGTGGGCGCGTGTCAATCTCACTAGGCGCGTTGTTTCTTAGTTCATTTACTTTACTTTTTTTATTAAAAATTATGTTATATTCTGTGAAATGCAAAAATTGTCACCTTTTTATAAACACTTAATTTTGGTGGCGTAGGGGAGCGCTCGGTTGAGGCAAGGTTGTAAGAATGAGGCAGTAAGACATGATCTTGGTCATTGATGATATTGATCTAATGGTTGAGATTTAAAGATGTGGTAGTGGGATTTTACTATTTGCTTTTTGCTTTTTACTGTTGGTAGTGGGTTTACTATTTGGACATGTGGTGCACCCACAAAGCACGGGGGTTAGATGTGTGGCTCAGATCGTGCCTCACTGCCTCATTCTTATTTGGCTTGCCTCATTTAAGCGCTCCTCTGGTGACATAATATCAAAAATAAATAAATTTGATGGCCGAGTGGGTAGACGAACCTGATTATTTTGGACTTGCGTAAGGTCGCAGGTGCAATTCCTACTCGGTGAAGCCCGTCACTTGTAATAGGGTGGACGAACCTGATTATTTTGGTTTGCAGGGGCTGTGCTAACTAACTAAAATATCATTCTTATTAGTTAATTGAAAAAGGTTTTACCCTTGATGGTTGACTCAATAAATTGCATATGTGCTTATCATCTTTCTTTAACAATAGAATTTCTCAAGAAATTAAACATTATAATCAAAGCATCAAAATAGCAATGTTCGGTTCTAGCCTCTAGGCATGATCAATTTGCAGCACCAAGAATTTTTTTATCATCTATAAAATTATGTGAACTTTCAGCGTATTAGATTTTGGGGACGAGAAATTATTGTCGGCACTGCTTTGGAGGTCGTCCACGTGTCGTTTTTTTTGATAACCAAACATTGAAAACTAAAGACAAGGACAAGAGACTATCCATTCTACCGTTACACTTTCATTAAGTCTACTAGACAAAAAGGAAGAGAAACAGTAGAATTCCAGCTACAACGCAAATCCTTGGCCTTCTTAGGTAGATTGTCTGCAAGATCATTTCCTTCTCTTAGAATGTGGCTAAGTGTCCAGCCATCATAATGCCAGCAATTAAGCACGTCCGGCACGAGATGATCTTCAGTACTTGGCTTAGCTAGATGAATATCGTCAATAAGATTTGTGCTGTCTACTTCAAATATAACCTTGCGCCAGCCCCACTTCTCAGCACTTTCCATTGCATTTTGCAGCGTGCATGCCTCCACCTCCAGAGCACTCCTGATATTATCTATAGATTTACTCCATACTCTGAGAACAGTGCCTTCTGAATCTCTGCAAATGAAAGCTCCTCCTCCCTGTTTTGTTTTCGATCCCCATGCCCCGTCCGCGTTTATCTTGACATAACCTTCCCCTGGTGGAATCCATGTAGTTCCAATGTCTTGACTGAAAGTTAAGTAGGAAAACCTTTTATCCTTGGAATCATGATATGTTTTCTTTACCTTGTGCGCAACCCACCTGATATCATGCTGACCCTTGTTATGCCATACTGCATTTCTATTCAACCAAATTGCATATTCGCCAATGAAGATTAAGGCCAGCTCTTGTAGAGAGGTTCTCCTAGCCACTAACCAAAGCCAATCAGCTGGATCAGTGATACCACTGTCCCAGTACTGCCTTACAGGGAGAATGTTTTGCCACAACAGGCTGGCCCGTTCACAATGCAACAACACATGATCAATTGTTTCCTATTCTTGACCACATAATTTACATAACTCCTCAACCTGGCAACCTCTTCTTCTCAGATTGACTGTTGTTGGTAGTGCATTGTGGAAGACTGTCCACATGCAATTTTTTTTTATTTTTGTTTGTACTTTGACACGCTAAAACTTTTTCCAGAAATCCTTAACTTCTCCTCTGTTTGAGCTTTCACCTCCTGAATTTGCTATCTGCCTTCTCTCACCCTCATGCAGCATCTCATAAACTAGCCTCATCAGGCCTTTATCTCCAAAATTCTCCATGTTAACAAGTTGTTGGAAAATCCCCAGTCGTGCACTTTCTCCTTCACCTCCCATATTCCTCTCCAAGCCGGTGAGGGGGTACTACCCATTCTGGAGTTCAGAAATTTTGTATCTTTGAAGTATTTAATTGTTTTACTTGCTAGGGTCTCTGGGTTCTGCATAATTCTCCACCCTTGTTTAAAGAGAAGGGCCTCATTGAAAAAAGATAAGTTTTTAAAATTCATGCCCCCATCTTCCTTTCTCGACATAAGAAATTCCTTTGGCACCCACCTTATACATACATCTCCCTTCCCCTCCTTCCTACCAGAAATTGAATATTATGCTGGCCAATTTTTTACAGATTGAATCTTATAACAAGACATCACATAGACAAGCAAAGATTGTAAAATGGACTTAATTAGGATTTCTTTACCTGCTGATGATAAAAGCTTTTCTTTCCAGCCATTTGCTCTCTTCCATAACTTCTCCTCCAATTCCCTGAAACTGGACACTTTGTTGTTGTTAAAAATAATAGGCATACCCAAATATTTTGCAAACGGCCCCACCCTTCTAACTCCAATCAGATTGCGTATTAGTTCAGCATGGTTATGTCTCACATTCTTCCCCAAATACATAGCTGATTTTTCCAAATTTATTTTTAGCTAGACAAATATTCAAATCTTTCCAGAATGGTCTTAAGACTCTTAACTGTCATCAGATTTTACATTTTAGCTTTTAGAAATAAAAACACAATCATGTGCAAAATACACATGTGTGATACTTGGAGCATTCCTGTAGATTTTGACACCGGTTAGTCTTCCTTGGGACTGATAATTGAGAATAGCACTAGCCAGACATTCCATACACATGCCGAATAAATAGGGAGAGAGAGGATCTCCCGGGCGGAGTCCTCGGCCCGGGGAGAATTCTTCTGAGATGAAGTTGTCCACCTTGATGCAATAGGTGAATGTGGTAATGCAACTCATGATATTCTTAACCCATGTGACCGGAAAGCTTAACTTAATATGAATTTTCTCCAAGTAAGACCAATCCACTCTGTCAAATGATTTGCTTAAATCAATTTTCAATGCGCAGAAGCCCATTATATGCATCTGACCTTGATAATGTAGTGGAGAGCCTCATGTGCCACTAAAATGTTGTCTGATATCAACCTGTTGATGCGGGACTAGAGTTTTAGAAAAGAAAGTGACGAGAGTTTAGATGAGAATGAGAATTTGTTGGTTTTTTTATGCTTAAATCTTTATTGGTGGCCCTATTGCTATATATAGCAATCAGTGGTGCAGTACAATATGCAGTACGATATTCCTCTTAATTGGCACTGAATGCCTTGGTTGCCTCTTCATTGGTCTTCAGGTAACGCTCCCCCCAACGGTCAGCTGATGTTATGTATTCATGCCTTGGATAACTCGTAGCTGGAATCTTCTGCCTGGCTCCTCTGCGTAGTGTAGGATGGTCATGTATAGGGATCTTGGCCTTGATTGGGCTTCGGCCTGCTAGTGTATCAATACCGCCCCCGTCAGACTTGGCCTCGTCCTCGAGGTTGAAATTCGGATAACGTAGGCGCATCTCGGTTAAGTCCTCCCAGGTTGCATCTTCCACCGTTTGACCTTGCCATTTGATCAGCCCTTGGATTGTTGTGCGTGTTCCCTTCTTGACTTCTCGGGCAGCAAGTACTCGCTCCGGCTCATTAGCTGCTTCCTGAGCTAGCAAGTGATCATGCCAAGAGATCTCTGCGAATGGTGGTTTAGTGCGGCATTTCTTGAGGAGGGACACACGGAAGACGTTGTGCACTCGTGCGTGGTCGGGCAAGTCTAGGCGGTAAGCAACCTTACCTATACGCTCGCTGACTTGAAAAGGTCCATAGTAACGGCGAGCAAGCTTGGTGCAAGGCCCGGCGCGAACTGATTTCTGGCGATATGGACGAAGCTTGAGATAAACCCAGTCGCCGATTTGGAACTCAACGTCCCTCCTTTTCTTGTCTGCTTGCTGTTTCATCCGATTCTGAGCTCGCAGGAGGTTGTTACGTAGCTCACTGATGATGGTGGAGCGCATTGACAACATGTGATCAACAGATGCCACTGTTGCCATGCCAGGGATATAGTCCTTGATTCTGGGAGGAGCTTGGCCATAAACTGCTTCGAACGGGGTGAGCTTGGTGGAGGAGTGCAGAGCCGTGTTGTAATGAAGCTCAGCCCATGACAATAGTTCTGACCAATCTCGTTGATGTTCCCCTACGTAGCAGCGAAGATAATCTTCGAGTAGACGGTTCGTGACCTCCGACTGGCCGTCCGTTTGCGGGTGATAGGCGCTGCTGTGCAAGAGGTGAGTACCCTGGAGTTTGAACAACTGTTGCCAAAATGCGCTCATGAAAATCGGGTCGCGATCAGCCACAATGCTGCTGGGGATGCCATGCAGTCGACAAACTTCTCGGGCAAAACCTTGGCCACTTTTTCGGCCGTAAACACAGGCTTCAGTGGGCAAAAGTGAGCTGCTTTGGTGAGTTTGTCGACAACCACAAGGATGACTGTGTAGCCACTGGATGGTGGTAACTGTGTTATAAAATCCATCGATAATTCGGTCCATACTCCACTGGGCAAGGGAAGCGGTTGCAAGAGTCCCTGGGGTCTTGTGTTCATGGCTTTCACCTGGTGGCACACTGGGCATTTTTGTACATAGTTGCGCACATCTGATGTTAAATGTGGCCAATGGAAATGGGTGCTGACCCGAGCTATACTTCGCTGGATTCCCGCATGACCTCCAAGTTTCGAGTCATGGTATTCCCTCATAATCAGGTCCTTGAGTGTGGGATCATCTGGGACATAGAGCCGGTCTTTGTATAGGAGCAATTCATCACGAACTTGGTACTCTGGGTACTCCCCAGGATGTACCGGTACCTTCTCTAGAAGGTCATGTGTGGCAGGATCACGTAGGAGTGCCTGGCGTAATGCTCTAAGGATACCAAAGACCGGTTTCGAGCATCCTATCATGGCGTTGAAGGTGGTATTTTGTACTCGGGATAAGGCGTCCGCATGTCCATTTTCCTTTCCTGGCTTGTAGACTATATCGAACTCATACCCCAACAATTTGGCTACCCATTTCTGTTGGTCAGGCGTGTGGACAGTTTGGGTCAGAATGGTCCGCATCGGCTGGTGATCCGTGTGTAGGACGAACCGATTGCCTAGTAGATAGTGTCGCTATTTCTGGATTGCAGTGACTGCCGCACACAACTCTCGGTTGTAGGTCGAAGCTTGCCTCATGGTGGGGTTGAATTGGCGGCTGAAGTAACAAATCGGTTGGTTATCTTGAGCGAGTACGGCTCCCATTCCGCCCCCAGACGCATCGATATATACCTCGAATGGTTTGTTGAAGTTTGGAAGTGCCAGTGTAGGTGCCTGCATGAGGGCTTCCTTAAGATGTTCAAACGCTGCGCTGGCTTGCTCCGACCATGCGAATGCATCCTTATGCAACAGGGTGGTAAGCGGCGCTGATATCCGCGCATAGTTTTCGACAAATCGACGATAGTAACCTGCTAACCCAAGGAAGCTCCGTAGGTGTTTGGCGGACTTAGGTAAGGGCCAATGCTGAATCACTTGCACCTTGTCAGGGTCCATACTCCCCCCTCCCCCTGAGACTAGGTGTCTCAAATAATGAATTTGTTCCCTGGCCAGATCACATTTGATAGGTTTAGCGAAATAAGTATGTATTGCTAGGATGGAGAGTACCTCATTCAAGTGGACCATGTGTTCCTTCCATGTCTTGCTGTATACCAATAAATCATCGAAGAAGACAAGGACATGTTTACGGAGGAAAGGTCTAAACAGCTCGTTCATGGTTGCTTGGAAGGTAGCCGACGCGTTTGTTAAACCAAACGGCATGACGAGGAACTCGAAGTGCCCATCATGCGTCCGAAATGCCGTTTATGGATGTCTTCCGGGGCCATTCTGATTTGGTGGTACCCTGCCCTTAAGTCAAGCTTGGAAAACACTTGGGCACCATGTAACTCATCGAACAATTCATCTGTGGTCGGGATGGGGAACCGGTCGCGTACTGTTACGGCGTTAAGAGCCCTGTAATCGATACAAAACCTCCAGCTTCTGTCCTTCTTCTTAACCAGCAGAACAGGTGAAGAGAATGGCGATGAACTCGGCCCGATAATGCCCTCCTCTAGCATGTTTTGTATTTGCCTTTCGACCTCTTGCTTCTGGAACTTCGGGTATCTATACGGCCGAACATTCACTGGCGCTGTTCCTGGGTTGATGGGAATGTGGTGGTCGACTGCTCTGGTGGGAGGTAGTCCTCTAGGTTTAGCAAAAAACCCTTGCCTTTGGACCAGCAATTCCCTTAGTTCGGCTTGTTGTACTGCTGTCAAGTGGTTTGGAATATCGGGCAGCTCCTCATTTGTATCATCCCTAGCCGCATGCGGCTTATCTTCCACTATGAGCTGGTAGAAGGATGCAATCCCCTTGGCCCTTTGTGCCTTTTTGAGTTGTCCGAGGCTCAGCTGAGCAAACAGACCAGGCGGTTTAACCCCATGCAACTTTACCTCCACGGTATTGTGTTTAAAGCTCATCCAGAGTTTCTTATAATCAAACAATACTGGTCCCAACTCAGCAAGCCATTGTGCTCCAAGAACGGCATCCGCGCCATAAATGGGTAGTAAATGAAATTCAATATCAAACTTGGAGTTACCTAACTAGAGTGGCGCGCCCTTGCAAAGACCCTCGCACTGTAGCTCATCCCCATTCCCTATCGTAACGTTTAAGTGACGAGATGGCTCTATATCCAGCTTGGCATGCTTTGCTACTCGAGTTTGTAGGAAATTATGTGTAGACGCACTGTCTACCAAGATCACCACCGCCACTCCGTTCAACAAGCCTTCCAATCGTAGCGTGCTGGGCGCAACTCGCCCTTGCAGAGCATGGAATGAAATGGTTGGATTGAGGACAGCTTCACCGTCCTTCTCACCGCTGTTTCCTTCTTCCTCTTCGATGGGAACCAGTGCCTCAGTTCTCGGCTCCAACAATTCGACCTCTTCACCGGACTCTTCTAGTAGGAAGCATTGGAACCTGGCCTTACAAACATGTCCCGGCGCGTACTTATCGTCACAGTTAAAACACAGGCCCTTCTCTCGCCTTGCTGCCATCTCCGCGGGTGTAAGCCGCTTAATCGAGAGGCCTGTTTTCGGCGTTGTGCTGCCACCTCTCAGGGGTCCGTTGGTGATACTCAGCTGGTTGGGCGGGTACCGAGCAGGTCCTCCCCTGGGATGCCATCCTCTAACCGGTGCTATCTTTTGCTCGGCCACGCGAGCCATTCCCATGGCCATCTGCAGATTAACAGGGCATAGTAAGACTATCTCTCGGTGCACCTCCTCCTTGAGGCCAGCAACAAATCTATTGAGCAGATTGTCGGCCGTTAGACATGGTGTCCTTGTTGATAACGATTCAAACTCGGCAATGTACGAAGCTACCGATCCAGTCTGGTGTAGTTTGTTGATCAATACCTCGGCATTGTAATACGTAGGGGGCCCAAACCGTGCAAGCGCATCCCTCCGGAACCTTTCCCATCCCTCCAGTTGGTGCGTGATATGCAGCCACTGGTACCATTTCAAGGCTTCTCCGCCAGAAAAAATGTCGCCACAGACAAGCGTTGCTCAGCCGACGTGTGGTTGTACTCGAAGTACCTCTCCATCTGAAACAACCAGCCTTCTACGGCTTCTCCGAAGAACTGTGGTACCTCTACCCGAGGCATGCGGGGGCTGGTGTTGTTCGGAGTCTCGACAGGCCCTTGCATGACATATTGTCCCACTTGGCGCGTTTGGTTCTCCGTTTGTGCGCTGATCGGTGTGGCCAGTATTGGTGGTGGGTTCTGGGAGGTTGAGGCCATGCTTGCCGTGTTGTCCTCAGCTGGTGTTGCTTTTGTTGCCTTTAGTTCCCGCATCTCACCCCTCAGCTGCTCCATCATCTCCATCATCTTAGCTCGCTCCTCCGCCTATTGCTTGGCAATCTCCGCCATACTGTTGGTTAGAGCCGCCAGGGTGTCCGTAGTGCTCCGAGTCTCCGACATCGTCCTCTCAGTGAAAGCACCAGTTGATGCGGGACTAGAGTTTTAGAAAAGAAGTGACGAGAGTTTAGATGAGAAAGAGAATTTGTTGGTTTTTTATGCTTAAATCTTTATTGGTGGCCCTATTGCTATATATAGCAATCAGTGGTGCAGTACAATATGCAGTACGATATTCCTCTTAATTGGCACTGAATGCCTTGGTTGCCTCTTCATTGGTCTTCAGGTAACGCTCCCCCCAACGGTCAGCTGATGTTATGTATTCATGCCTTGGATACCTCGTAGCTGGAATCTTCTGCCTGGCTCCTCTGCGTAGTGTAGGATGGTCATGTATAGGGATCTTGGCCTTGATTGGGCTTCGGCCTGCTAGTGTATCACCTGCCAGGGACAAAAGCACTTTAAGAATCTGAAATGACTTTGTGCAAAGTCTTTTTTAGTCTGTTTGCTGGGCATTTCGTAATAATTTTCATCGTGACATTGCACAAACTGATAGGCCGGAGATGTTCCACTTTATCTGTATTCTTAACTTTCGGAATCAGCATTATCATGGTTTTATTCATGTTGCGATCTATGCCATCTTCATTTAAGTACTTAAGACATTGTTATGTGATGTCCTCACCCACTAACTCCCAGTGTCTTTGGTAGAAAATTACGCCAAAACCATCTGGGTGGAGCCTTTGTCGGGTTCATCTGGAATAAAGTGTTAGGATCGCGCAAGAAGCGATGCCGAGAGAAAAACAAATGGAACGATGCGAGGACACCATACTTTGATACCCAGTTCGTCACTACACCGTGACTACGTCTGGGGGCACTACCAAGCCAGGGTTTTCTTCACTATGATGTTGGATACAATTACAATAATCAAGTTGAGTATAAATAGGGTAACATCTAAACCCTAATTATCTAATTAGGAAATAGAAACCCTAACTGCCAAAATTATGGACTAGCCCACTAATTTAATCAGGCTCCACAACCCAAGAATCTCCCACCTGGAGACTGATTCCAATCGTAATTGTCTTCGTCCTGAACAACCCATGCAGGCGGTAGTGCCTAGCCTTCAGCTCACGTCTTGAGCCCTGTTGAAGAAATGCACAACTTCAACTTCTTCCTCTTCAAAGTTTTGCTACTCTGCGAAACTTTCTGATTCATGTGACCACAACAACAGTGCCACAAATCCGCATCACCGCTCCCACCTGAACCTGCGATGCCGTTCCGAACGTTCCTCACCTTGTACAACGTTCCTTCCTTCTTTCCTTGAGCTATCACCCTAGCTCCCTTTGCTATCTTCCAGTTCTTGCAGCTGAAGGTTACAACATAACCATCTTCATCTAACTGCCCAACTGATAGCAAATTCTTCTTCAACCCAGGAATGTGCCTTACTCCATGCAACTGCAGCATAGATCCATCTGGTGTTTTGATTCTAACATCTCCTTTCCCCACAACTTCTAAAGGCTCAGCATCACCAAGATACACCTTCCCGAAATCTCCAGAGATGTAATTTTCCATTACGCCGTCACTACTGCACGAATGAAACGAAGCTCCAGAATCCAACACCCAAGCCTCTACTGGATCTTTGACACTCAATATCAATGCATCTGCAATGTCTTCTGTGGTTGCACTCCCTAACATATCATGTGACGGTTCCTTACACTCACCCTTGTAATGACCGAACCTATCACAAGTCCAGCACTTGACTTTGCTCTTATCTTTCACAGGTCCCTCGTTCCCTCTGAACTTTGACCTGCCTCTGCATCCAACCTTCAAAGCTAATCCTGAAGTAGACTCCGACTCGTTCCTGCGAGTTCCTTCACTCACTACCAAGTCTCCAACATTGATCAAGCTTAAGTTTCTCCTTTCCTGATGTCGCACTTACTGCAGTAACCGTCCCGCTCCAACTCTCTGGCAAGGAAGATAATAAAATTAGGGCTTGTACCTCCTCATCGAATTTAATATTAACCGAGCTCAGCTGCGCGATTATCATATTAAACTCGCTCAAGTGTTTAGCCACCACCGCACCCTCTGCCATCCTGAGATTGAAAAGCCGCCGCATCAGGTGAACCTTGTTCGTCGCGGATGGTTTCTCATACAGTGCCGACAACGTATCCAACATCTCCTTCATCGTTTTGGCCTTGACCGTGTGATATGCTACGTCTCTGGATAACGACAAACGAACCGCGCTCATCGCCTTCATGTCCAACAGCTTCCACACGTCGTCCTCCATACCCTCTGGTTTCTTGCCGTCAATAGGTAGATGTAAATCATTACCATACAGGTAATCCTCAATCTGCTTCTTCCAGAACCCAAAATCCGACCCATCGAATTTCTCCACCGGATGTTTTCCATCTCTCTGCATGACTGTTACAACCCAAGCTCTTGATACCAGTTGTTAGGATCGCGCAAGCAGCGATGCCGAGAGAAAAACAAAAGGAACGATGCGAGGACACCAAACTTTATACCCAGTTCGTCACTACACCGTGACTACGTCTGGAGGCACTATCAAGCCAGGGTTTTCTTCACTATGATGTTGGATGCAATTACAATAATCATGTTGGGTATAAATAGGGTAACATCTAAACCCTAATTATCTAATTAGGAAATAGAAACCCTAACTGCCAAAATTATGGACTAGCCCACTAATTTAATCAGGCTCCACAACCCAATATAAAGCTTGCTTCACCTCCTTAGGTTAGAATGGTGCTGATAAAAACTCTATATCTTCCTCATTCAATATGCTCTGGATGTTATCCAGACCCTCCTCACAATTAATTTCCCCAGCATCTACCCTTTGTTTATATTCATATCCCGAAGGTGTTCAAATATAATCTTGCATATACTGTCATCATCTGTCAACTCCTTACCATCGCTTATAGTGATCTTTGTAATTTGGTTGATTTTTCTGCGCTGGGCTGCCCTCTGATGGCAATATTTTGTGCTTAGATATCCCTCCCTTAACCAATCCGACCCAGTGGCGGACCCATGATTTTTTTTGACTGGGGGCGACTTAATAAAAAATAAAGATAAAATAAAATAAAATTATAGTTGCTCTATGCGAGTTCTCATTTTCATAAAGCGTTCTATCACATCATCGTTACTAACGGTATGAAATAAAAAAATTTCAATATAACAAATAAGACAACCACACAAAAAAGAATCTGCCATACGGTTGCGTAAATTTGTCTTCACGATGTTCATGGAGGAAAAACATCTCTCAACAGTTGCAGTGGCAACGGGCAATGTCAACACTAGCTTCAAGAGTCGAAATACCAAAATATATGTGCGGTGTTTTCCAGTATCCACCATTACTCTAGCAAGAGCACCAAGATCGTTCAAATTCATAAATCTTTCTTGTCGAACGTTATCAATATAAATGTGTAGTTGATGCTCAAGAGCCATTCGATCTCCAAAATCGAAGTCATTTGGATAAAATTCAGCCAATCTCATCAACTTCAACTTATCAAAGTGCCGAAATAATTCAGTGGGACTCAAAGAAGCCATACAAATAAGTAATTCAGAATTAACCTCATTAACCGATCGTTGAACTCTTGAAGTATCAAATCCACCACCGTATAAAAACAATCCACTTGAAGATGTTGTAAATTAGTAATATTGGTTTTTTTCCTTGGCCTTCGAGCATCGACATATTCTTCCTCGATCTTTAAAATTTGAATATCATATTGTTCACAAAATGAAGAGACCTTCACCATAAGGGAATCCCACTCAGAATCTCTAATTGTTTGTAAATGTCGTTTAGTTGATGCTACCACAGACATAGCATTCAAAATATCTTGATCTTTTCTTTGAAGTGCCATTGATAAAGATTCTGTGAGTCCTAGAATAAGCAATGTCAATTGCAAATAAAATGCAAAATCAAATGATTGTAAATATTTAAGGAGACCATTTGCTTTGCGTTATTTCAAAGCATCTAAACCTTCTTCCTCAATATATTCAAGCACTTCCAAAACTATTGGATATAATTCAGTCAAATGTAGTCCTGTAATGAGAACCCCAACGTGTATTTGCCGGTCTCTGTAAACTAAGTTCCTGATTTAGTCCACTTCCCGTTCGAATCTCATGATTATCAATGGCCTCTCTTACTTTCTCTTGATGTTTCTCGTGAATCATGTCTCTTCTTTTGCATGATGCGCCAACGACATTTAGTAGAAGAGATAATTTCTCAAAAAAGTCACCAACTTCAAAATGCTTTTTTGAAATTGCCACGACAACTAACTGTAGTTGGTGAGCAAAGCAATGCACATAATAAGCTGAACTATTTTCTTGTGAAATTAAAGCTCGTAATCCATTGAATTCACCCTTCATATTACTTGCTCCGTCATAACCTTGTCCTCTGACGCTTTTCAAACTCAATCCATATTCACTAAATAATGAATCAATAGCACTTTTGAGGCTCATAGACGATGTATCTTTAACATGAATAACACCTATAAATCACTCTTTAATAATCCCATATTTATCAACAAAACGTAAAATCACGGCCATTTGCTCCTTGTAAGAAACATCACTCGACTCATCAACTAACAAAGCAAGTATATCATCACCAATTTCTTCAATAATACGACGAATAACTTCTTGAGAGAAGCAATGCACAATGTCCTTTTGAATTTTCGGAGAGACCATTTGGTTATTGCCAGGAGCTTTCCCTAAAACAACATTGTTGATACTCTGATTTAGACTAGCAATATACTTGATTAATTCAATAAAATTTCCTTGATTATATGACTCTTCACATTCATCATGACCACGAAATGACAATCCTTGATTTAACAATAATCTTGAAACATCTATAGAAGCATTCAGTCGGATCCGATGTTCATTCTTTGTAATTTCGCTCTGTTTAGTAAGAGCAACAACAATAGACTGACCTTGTCTCATCAAATCATCACCTCTTTTCCACATGTGAGGCTAGTCTTTCAGGCTTGTTCCAACTAGAGAAACCTTCGATCACAAATGCATCTTTACCAGAGTCTTTGAATATGTAGCAACACAAACAAAATGCTTTATCCCCTTTTATATTGTACTCCAACCAATTGCCATACTGATCAAACCAGTCAACATTAAATCGTCTCAACGAACCCGCTATTAATTTCTGTGGAAAAGAATGACCACGCGGCTGACAGGGTCCTCTCAGCAAATATTTTCTCCTTATCTCATCACGTTGATTTGGATGATATTCTCTAATTTTTTTTCCTGTCTGCAGGATCCCACGGAAGATCATTTAAATCAACATACTCGAGAGCAAAAGAACCTTGAGGAACAATATTTGATGTATTTGCAGTTGAATCACGATCATCACTAGCCGAAGAGGGAGTTTTTCGCTTTAAAAAATAGTCAAGCTTTCTTTCTGCAAACATATTTAACTAAAATTATAAAGGCATTAAAAATATAACTATATTAATCAGAAATATGTGAAAAATGATATATAAACTTACGTGACATATTGGCGTAAGTTTAAAACCTTCAGAACACAAGTTTAAAATCTTAATCTGCCTTTAGATGCTAGTCTCAAATCAAAGACAGACTCTGATCCAGAGAACACTAGCAACAGCTTGATGACTGATGAGTGAGGAATGTTTTATAGCCCCCAAGACACCGTATAAGGAGATGAGCATCAGACGGTTCAGGTTGCAAAAGATGCTGAAAGGAATGAATATTAATAGCAAAGGAATGATGAGCATCAGAAGGTTGCAAAAGATAACTTTGCTTTGAAAATTGAAATCATAGTTTAATGAACATTTTATTTTCACCGAACAAAGCAACAACTGATAATCATAATAATAATAAAAGGTGAAGAAACCAAGCAGCATCATTAAAAATAGACTTCAATTAGATTGAAGATTCAAAGGTTCCGAAGGTTCAGAAGGATGAAATCACGCTTGACCAAGGTTCAGAAGGTTTACCACAATAGCAAAGGATTGATGAGCATCAGAAGGGTGTGTCCGCCCCTGTCTTCTGTTCCAATCTGTCGACTGTCTGAGTTTTCTAATCGACTGCCGTTGTGTCGAAGACCGAAGTTCAAACCCTAATTTTAATTTGATATTTGAAATTTTTTGTTTGGTTACTGGTTTAGACGTATTTGAAATTAGAAGTTAAACTTAATTTGTTTGGTGATAAGGTTAGGTTTAATTTTAGTAAGAATAGAACTTCAAATATATTTTCAAATTAATTAATGGGGGCAGAACTTAAAAATTAATGGGGGCATTAAATTAATTATATATACATTAATAGGAAAATATAAAAAATGATTGGTGGCAAGTTGATGAGTATTTATACGACTCGTCGAGTCAACTAATCTCATCTATTTCGATACATTATTATGCGAACAGTTACTTTTTAGTGTTGTTTTGCATTTCAGGTGTTTCGGAAACTCTAGGAGGAAACGTACATTAAAGACGGTGTTTTGCACCGAAAACATCACAGTGCCAGATCAGACCTTTAAACGCTCGACGGAGATCTGGGAATTGACCGTTGATCAAAAAAATACGAGCTACATGGCGTTGCGTAGCTAACTCGATTTCCTACGACTCTCTAGTTCACACCGAGAGCAGGCGAGGCCATATAGAAAGTCAAATCCAGAGTCGAAGTCAGAACTGCGCGCAGAAAGGAGGAATCAGGCTCAGTGGCTACCGCGTCTCATGTAGACATTAGCGTTAACGCTAATGTCAAGGCGAAACGCGGCGGTAATGTCAAGTTCAGATGCGGTGAACCACGAGATGCTGACATCAGCAACGCATTTGATGACGTCAGCGAGCCGAGATTTGATAATTTTAGCCTAAAAACAGATTTGGAAACACAGTTTATTATAAATAAGAAGCTTGGGTTCGGGTTTTCAGTATCTCATCACATAACGAAGACTGAGACGGCGCTGGAGAGAAGACGAGTCATTCGACGAGAGAAGACTTTTTTACTTTCATTATTCCAAAAATATTTGTTTGTCATTCCCATGGATATGAGTAGCTAAACCTCTATTCGGTTTAGGGTTTTGTATATTGTGACGAACGTTTTGAGGATTTTTACTTAATGCTATTTTATGTTCCTCTAGTTCTTGTGCTAAATTACCCCGGACTGAATTGTGAAGCTAAGTGGATACTTGCAATGGTAAAGCTTAGCCGAACAGTTCAGCCCCTATTTTCACTGCTTGTTTAAGACTGAACCATAAGAACAAGTAGTAGCACTTACACTTGATATTGCCTGAAACGGATTATTAGGTTTTGCTAGAACTAGAAGTCTATAACCTGAAACAGAGTACATTGTGGTGTAGTGCTTGAAACGGCCTACCTTAGGTTATAACCTGAAACGGAGTAACCACACTTAGGAACATGAGATTAGATTATTAGCAGCCGATGATAAACGAGTCACAATAGAAAAACCCTAAGCCGAATGTTTTCTCTGATCGAATTACTTTCGTATTATTTCCTCTTGTGCTTTTCACAACACTTGCTTAAAACCCCCTTTTAATTTACTTACAGGACAACTTAACCACACCAGCTCTCTAGGGTTCGATCCCTGCTTGCCGCTTACTAGCTTATTGCAGGAGAAACTTATAAATACAAATTTGACGCGTCAGACGATGCGCGTAACAAGTGCCCCCTAGTTGTTAGGGTGCGTCCGCCCCTGTTCCGACCTGCTCCTCTGCTTCCACATTAATTCTTCTCTATGAAACCATTCATCCAACTGACTAGAAATATGTGATTCCTCCTCCGACATCTCCACTGTTCTTTCTTATGACCTCAAATTTTCTAATATGATTTTAAGCTCCTTGATTATGTTATTCACATTTCCTAATTACTTGGTATTCCATTGTTTTATTCCTTCCCTTACTTTGTCTAGCCTCTGTATAAAGTTAGGCTACTTCTGATTCCACAGGGTATTCAGTGTGTCTTTAAAGCCCTCATGCCTCAGCCACATAGCCTTGAAACAGAACATGTTGCATCTTCTACGTCTCCTTACAACATCAAATACTAATAAAAGCGGTAAATAATCTGATGTAAATGTAGTTAGATGACGTACCATGGCATTAGGGAACATGATTTTCCACTCATTGTTGGAAAATGCTCTATCCAACCGCGCCTTCATTTCCTCCCTGCCAAGCCTCCTGTTGGAATAGGTGTAATCAGCATCAATGAAACCCAAATCAGATAGGTTGCAGTCCTGGATTGCCTCTCTAAAACGATGCATCTGCCATTCACCTCTCAACCTTGGACCTTTGTATTCCCAACTTAATAAAATTTCATTGAAGTCTCCGATCACAACCCACAACTCGTTGCTGCCTTCCTCTTTCAAAGCTCTCAGCAAATTCCATGTCTCATTCCTTCGGCGAGTATTGGAGTTGAAGATAGGGGTTTTAATGCAGGGTTTTGTAATTAGGGTATTGAAGCAGTTTGTAGCTTTGGAGGGAAAGGTCGTTGTCTTTTGAATGTTAGTTGTAGTTCAGTGAAACGGCGTCGTTGGTGTTGGCGTGTAAGTTCTGCGTTTGACACCGAACGTCGTCGTTCTCACTCGACTACAAACTCTGCCTCCTCGCTTCACTTTACTGTAATTCCAATTTTAACCAGAAATCCAAAACCCTAGCTTTACCCTATCTCCATTCTGCTCACTTTGCTTTCCGTTCGATCAATCGGAGTTCGATCGGTGCTCCGACGAGCTCGATTCTCATGGTATCAGAGCGGATCACGATCTAGGTGAGTCGATCTTTCTTTTGACCATTTTTTGTTGATTTTGGTTGATTTTTGCGGAGATGGAAAATGTGACTGATTCGAGTGCGAATTCAAGTCCGGAATACTTTTGCGGTGAATCCGAATGGTACAGTAAGTGCTATTGATGATCCGTATTTCGTGAAAAACAACGAATTCACTGGAAGTTCGATTGTGAGCAAAATCCTTCTCGGTCAGGAAAACTACTCAACCTGGAGAAAGTCTATGGAAATAGCTTTATCAGGAAGATCGAAATAAGGCTTTGTAGAAGGGAAGTATCCAAAACATGTGGAGGTTGTTCTGGCTGCAGCAAAACAATGGCCTCTTCACCAACTTGATGTAGATAATGCATTCTTACATGGTACTCTTGAAGAGGAGGTATACATGAAGTTACCACTAGACTTTTACAAGGAAGAAAAGGCAGCTGGACAGGTGTGTAAATTGGTGAAAAGTATCTATGGACTAAAACAAGCTAGCAGACAATGGTTTGCGAAATTCAACTCAGCTTTGGTTGAATTTGGCTTCAAGTCTTGTTTGAATGATTATTCATTGTCCACTTTGACCAGAGGATCAGATTTTCCGATATTGCTAGTGTATGTTGATGATGTTATAATCAATGGTACATCAAAGAAGCTCATTGATTCAGTTAAGCAATTTATTCATCAGCAATTCAGAATTAAGGATCTTGGCAACTTGAAATATTTCTTGGGGTTGGAAATGGCAAGATCAACTGATGGTGTATTTTTGCATCAACGAAAGTATGCCTTGGAGTTATTGGAAGAACACAGGTTGACTGACTGTAAACCAGCAAAAACACCAATGCAGACCAAGCATAATTTGAGTTTATCAACAGCTCCAGATTTGTCTGATTCCTTACATTACAGGAGACTTGTGGGCAAGCTTATATATCTCACGATTTCAAGACCTGACTTGGCCTACCCTGTGCATACACTCAGCCAATATATGCAAAAGCCAACTGAAGAACATCTGACTGCTGCACTCAGGGTATTGAGATATGTCAAGGCAGCTCCAGCCCAGGGCATCCTTTTTCCCAGCAATTCTGATCTTCAGTTATGTGTCTTTTGTGATGCTGATTGGCCAGCATGCCCATTAACCAGGCGGTCAATCACTGGTCATTGCATCATGTTGGGTCCTTGTATCATCTCTTGGAAGACAAAGAAACATCCGGTTGTTTCCAAATCATCTGCGGAATCTGAATACAAATAAATGGTGGCAGCTTATTGTGAACTCACTTGGTTAGCTAGATTGCTTAAGGATATGGGTGTTCATGTGCAGTCTGAGATTCCTTTGCATTGCGACAACAAGACAACCATCCATATCGCTCACAATCCAGTGTTTCATGAGCACACGAAACACGTCGAATTGGACTGTCGGATATTTTGTCCAAGTTCATCTTGCCGATTCATCTTGCCTATTCATTTTGTCCAAGTTCATCTTGCCTATTCATATCCTCACCCAAGGCCAACCGACGGATATTTTCGCTAAGCCATTGCAGCGGGAGAAACTCCAGTACCTATGTTCCAAGCTTGGAGTGAGCAACTTCCTTCACTCTGCCGCTTGAGGGGGGGGGGGGGGGGGGGGGTATTGGAGGTGAAGATAGGGGTTTTAATGCAGGGTTTTGTATTTAGGGTATTGAAGTAGTTTGTAGCTTTGGAGGGAAAGGTCGTTTTCTTTTGAATGTTAGTTGTAGTTCAGTGAAACGACGTCGTTGGTGTTGGTGTTGGAGTGTAAGTTCTGCGTTTGACACCGAACGTCGTCGTTCTCACTCGACTACAAACTCTCCCTCCTCGCTTCACTTTACTGTAATTCCAATTTTAACCAGAAATCCAAAACCTTAGGTTTCCTCTATTTCCGTTCTGCTCACGTTGCTTTCCGTTCGATCAATCGGAGTTTGATCGGTGCTCCGACGAGCTCGATTCTCAGCGAGTAATAGGGTTACCATAGAAAACTGAAAGCATGAAGCCCTCCCTCTGTGGTTGATCGAATATGAGCGAATTTCTATATGGATCTCTTCTTTCCACCAAATTGTTAAACCTTCACCCAACCCTCTGCGATCAACAGATAATGCAATTGTAAACCCTAGTTTTTTCCCGAATATTACATACTCTGGTAGCCTCCGCCTTTGTTTCTATCAAACCCACCACATGGGGACCATGCTATCTAATCATGTCAGAGAAAGCATGAACTACATGGACATTCCAGCCGACGACCCTCATTGCGATCGTAGGGGTTGCTCTGCAACCTCCGCCGCTTCCACATCCAACATATCTTCTTCTGGTAAATCGCGTCTCTCTTCATTCGTATCCCTAGCTTCCTTCAGAAATTGTAGCACACCTTTATGATAAAGTGAACTAGTTCTAGCCCTCCTCTTCAGTTCATTCACTCGCACCTCAAGCCGATCTTCAGTGTGCTTTTTCTCCTCTGTTGAAACGTCTGCACCTCCAATTAAATTTGGGCTTTGCAGATTAACTTTCCTCCCACCCATGAACCAATGTTGGCTCAAGTGGCACAATATTAGATGAAACTACGACATTCTTGCTAGGTGTTGAAATTTGCTGTGACTGTACCGCCTTTTCAATTTATGCCTGAGTGTCTGTTCCCATCCCCAAAGGCGGCTAGCTATTTCCAATGATTGTATGTGCCGCTTCCTCTGCCTTTCGCAGATAAAATTCCGACCAATCGTTCGACCGACTCTTTTCTGACCACCTGAGAATTGACATCAGCCTCTTTCTGGCAGTCTCTCATACTTTATTTATATGTTTAGCGGACCTCTTTCCGGACGAGTGATGGACCATAATTGTATGAATCATAAACACAGTTAAACCCACCAAATTAGACTGTTTGTCTATTTAACTTTTGCTTGTTAGTTCTGATATTTATCTACAGGGTATTTTGGAGTCTAGAGAGAATACAGGCTAAGGAGGAGTTTTTAAGCTGAAAAGATATTACGAGTCATTCCAAGGTCGCAACCAGATTCCGACTGAAGAAATATCATGAACCTGACATGGAATCACTCAAAACAAGTCCAACCGAAGAGCAACCAGAGTCAGACCGGAGCTGAAAGGAGCCGATGGCTTTTGTGAAAAGATCACAAACTCACACATGTCCTCTCCTCCTCCTTCACACATGGGCGGCTAAGGGGAGGAGGCTCCTCCTCACATGGGCGGCTAATGGCTCCTCCACTCCCCTTGCGCCACGTCACCCGGCGGCTTTTGGCTCCTCCACCTCTCACCCGGCGGCTTTTGGAGCTCCACTCCTCCCTTGCCAAGTGTTGGCCCTCCATTGCTCCTCCATGTCTATAAATACCAAGCCATTTCACTTGTAATCCATATCCTCATCCCACAATCCATCCCACAATCCATACAACACTTATCTCTCTAGATTTTGGCACTTTTGTAAGCTTTGTTTGAAATCTATAATACTCCTGTTGGTTCTTGAGTATTCTAGTAGTCTTTGAGAATACTCCTGTTGGTTCTTGAGTATTCTCCTTTACTTACTGTCTTTCAAAAACCCTCGAGTACTTAACTATGGTATCCACCTCTATGGATATTCGTAGCTAAACTCTTCATTCGGTTGAAGGGGTGTACTTGTATCATAAAATGTTTTAGGCTATACTCTTAGTGCCTCTTCTTTGTGTTCAAAACTTGTTCTATGTGCCATATATTAGGTCAGAACTTCCAAGGTTGAGTGGATGCTTGAAATGGCAAAACTCTTCCGTGGGGGTTCGTGAACATACTCGGGTAAGTGGATGCTTGAAATGGCAAAGCTTATCTGAGGGGTTCGACCTCTCTAAAACACCATTTGGTTTGATCGGAAATGATTGATCAAATGGATGCACATATGCTAGTATACCTTGAAATGGGGTGCTAGTCTAAATAAAACAAGTGCTCTACGACCTTGAAATGGGCTAGACAGTGTGGCAAATCGAGCGCTTGAAATGGCCTTGATACACATTTGAATACTTAGGAGGATCACTAAAGGTCAATGATAAACATGCTATGATACAAGGCCCCCGAAACCGAATGCTTTCCTTAGATTAAAACACTACCTGCACTTACTTCCTTAGTATAAACTGCCCTTTCAACTGCTGACGTTCCGCAAGACTTGCCGATCACGCAACAACCGCTATAAGTCTTCTTTTTACTTTCAGTATTTACTTTTATGTCATTTACTTTTCCGCACTAAAAACCAAACCAACCAACCAATCACTTAGCTGTTAGTAGTAAAACCTCAATCAACCAAAAAACACGCTCCCCCGCTGTACGATCCCTCAAAGAACAACTTATCCCCCTAATTCCCTTGGGTTCGACCCCTACTTACCACTTGCTACCCAGTAGTGAAGTCGCGAGTAGCGGACTTATAAATTTATTTGTACATTTGCTCTGACGACAAGCATCTATCAAATTGGCGCCGTTGCCGGGGAATTAGTTACCTAATCGGATAAGTTCTTTGAATCGATACTCGCTCCAAAACAACCATGTCTCGCGAAGGAAGCCACCATGACTATCAGGATGATGACGAGATAAACCTGTACGATCGAAATAATGAGGCTCCACCTCCATTTATTGACGATCCGGAACAACTCATCAGAAACCAAAGAGCTCGTAATAGGGAGGCCGTTCGAAGAAACCAAGTACCACCCGAGGATCGAAATGCAGCTGGTCCAGTGCAACCCCCTATACGTCCCCCACACCCTCAACCTGGACAAATGCCTAGGCAAGAACCTGTCTTTGACAACTATTATGGGAATAACAACGACCGCGCACCTACGATGGGAGAGCTGAATGCCCCAGATTTCGAAACGCAACCATGGTGCATATACGAGGGCCCTGAACTGGAATACATTACCATCAACGCATCAGTGGCCCATAGCTTGCCCAAGTTCTCAGGAGCACATGGAGAATCTGCGACAACTCACCTCCAACGCTTACACGACATTTGCCAGAATCTAAAACCCAATCGAGTGAGTATAGACGACTTCAAGTTGAAGGCGTTCTATTTTTCCCTCATTGACTCAGCAAACGACTGGTTCCTTTCATTGCCTTCGGGAAGCATCAGAACATGGGTTCAGATGCAAAGGAAATTCCTGGACAAATATTACCCGGCAGGAAGGGCAATGCAAGTAAGAAGGCAATTACAAGACATCAAGCAAGGGCCCAATGAAACCATGTACGATGGATTTTACATTGAAGTCTTCATCCTGGATGAGAAAAGAAGAGTTCTTCCAATCGGGGAAAGCAAAGAGGACTTCGAAAACAAGGAGCCGGTCCAATCGCTCAAAGGAAGGTGCCAACCCAAAGGAAAGGCACAAGAGGAAAGCAAGCGATGTCCAAGTCGCTTCCTTTGTCTCTGCCGAACGCAGCTTTTGTTGTTGATGCCAAACGCCGACTACCTGGAAAAGTTCAACCACCTAGAAAGAAGCTGCTGTACCCTTGGACTACCCGAGAAACTCATCATCGAATACCTCATTGATGGATTAAGACCCTTAGACAAAATGCTCCTGGATGCCTCAGCTGGAGGATCCATGATGAATCTATCATTGAGCGGCATAAGGAACCTCATCGCCAACGTTGCTGAAAATGCCCGATTTAGAGAAGAGACAACTCGGCAGGAAGAATTTTCCCGAACAAGGAATGTGGCACAAGCTGAAACACCAATGAGCTCTATGCCAGAAGAGATAAAACAATTAAAGGAGATGATGATTCAGATCCTACGAAAACAACCAGTGCCGGTAAAACCTTGCGAGTTTTGTGGCTCTACAGACCACAAAACTGACGCATGCCCAACATTAATAGAAGAGGAACCGGCAGAAGTAAATATGGTGGGAGGATACCATGGATACAACAACAACAGCAACGACAGAGCCGGACAAAACAGGCAGTATGGTCAAACAACCAACCCCAGCTGGCGTAATAACAACTATCCTCAGAAGGAAACACAACCAGCTGTCTCTCAACTAGCACAGTCATTCTATAAACCTCTCCACCAACAGTACAACCAAGATGCCCCGTCAGCTGGACAATACCAAGCAAGCTCGAGCAACCAACAAGAGGGACCAAACAAATCTCTTGAGGACATGTTAATGCAATTGTCAGGTACTGTGCAACAGTTGAATACTACTATGCATCAAAACCAAGCCGAAACAAAGGACTTAAAGAATCACATCTCGCAACTCGTTGCCTCAGTGTCCGCACTCGCTAATGAGTCTAGCAGACTCCTTTCACAAACCATTCAAATCATGCAGAAAGATGTGAGTGCCTTGACTCTTAGGAGTGGAAAAACGCTTGTCGGCAAACCTTTGGAGCAAGAGGAGGACAAAGACCCAAGGTTGCCCGGAGAAGAACAAATGAGGCCCGAATCTCTCGAAACTCTAGAGGATAATACGGCCGATAAAGACGATGACTTATTTGAGGAAGAGCGGGACATAACCGAAGAAGAAGAGAATACGTCCAAGGAACACAGGCCTGGCCCGGTGCCCAGAACCGAAACCCCTAAAAACAGCGCAACACTCCCATTTCCAGTACCGGCTCGCGTGCAAAACCAACATGTTATGGATGAGGACGTATTTGAGTTGTTCAGTAAGGTCGAAATCAACATCCCCCTTTTGGAAGCCATCAAGCAAATTCCTCGATATGCCAAGTTTTTAAAAGAACTTTGCACCAACCGGAGGAGGAATACTAGATACGATCAAGAGCTGATGAGTAGAAACGTGTCGGCCGTCATACAACGAAAAGTGCCCCCCAAATGTGGAGATCCAGGAATTTACACCATTCCATGCACAATTGGCAACATCAGGATCGAGAATTGCATGCTAGACCTTGGAGCATCAATCAATGTTCTTCCATTCTCTATCTACTCATGTCTTAAGATTGGGCCGCTCAAACCCACCGGTCTCACTATTCAACTAGCAGATCGGTCATGCAAACAGCCCGAGGGCAAAATAGAAGACGTCCTGGTTCAAGTAGGCAGATTAGTGTTTCCAGCAGACTTCTACGTCTTAAAAATGGAAAATGGCGGACCTACAGATCATGCACCCATTCTTCTCGGCCGTCCATTTCTCAAAACATCAAAAATGAAGATAGACTGTGGAAGTGGAATGCTCTCAATGGAAGTAGAAGGAGAAGTCTTCAACTTTGACATATTCCGAGCAATGAAGCACCCTATGGAATTCGATGAAGTTCACGCTCTCGATGCTTTGGACGACCTGGTCCAAGAAATTCAACCAGAACTAAGAGCAGATCCCCTAGAAGCCATACTCGACAGAGCCGAAGGCTCATACGAATTAACCAAAGACTTACATGAAACGGTGGCCCACTTGACAATTTCGGAGCCTCTTACACCAGAGTATGAAATCAACGAGATAAAATTATTCAAATCAAATACTTTTCTGCCCTCGGTGATGCAAGCCCCCAAAATAGAATTGAAGCCCCTGCCTGGACATCTGAAGTACGCCTTCCTAGGGGATAATGACACACTCCCAGTAATCATCAAGAGTGGCTTGGAAGCAGGCCAGGAACAAAGTTTGATTAAAGTTCTGAAGCAACACAAGTTGGCTATTGGATGGACTCTGGCAGACTTAAGGGGAGTCAGCCCGGCCGTATGCATGCACCGTATTCTACTTGAGGATGGAGCAAAGCCATCAAGAGAGCCTCAACGACGACTCAACCCAATCATGATGGAGATCGTCCAAAAGGAAATACAAAAGCTACTAGATGCGGACGTTATCTACCCCATATCACATAGTCAATGGGTGAGTCCTGTCCATGTGGTGCCCAAGAAAAGTGGGATCACAGTCAAGGAAGATACCGAAGGAAAAATGGTAACAACAAGGATCAAGAATGGCTGGAGAATGTGCATCGACTACAGGAAATTAAACGCCGTCACAAGGAAAGACCATTTCCCCCTGCCATTCATCGATCAAATGCTAGACCGACTAGCAGGCAAACCATATTTCTGCTTCTTGGACGGGTTCTCAGGATACAACCAGATCCCCATAGCACCTGAGGACCAAGAGAAGACTACATTCACCTGCCCATTCGGTACATTCGCCTTCAGAAGAATGTCGTTCGGCCTATGCAATGCCCCGTGAACTTTTCAAAGGGTAGTAACCAGCATCTTTTCAGACATGATCGGGGAATTCAT
This sequence comes from Rhodiola chrysanthemifolia, assembly GCA_033675395.1. Classification (NCBI taxonomy): domain Eukaryota; kingdom Viridiplantae; phylum Streptophyta; class Magnoliopsida; order Saxifragales; family Crassulaceae; genus Rhodiola; species Rhodiola chrysanthemifolia. The sequence goes on from CM066204.1 coordinate 41,918,562, forward strand.
TGAAGTCTTTATGGACGACTTCACCATCTATGGCAATACATTCGACGCTTGCCTAGATAACTTGAGCACGGTTCTAGCACGATGTGTCTCAATGAACCTCGTGCTCAATTATGAGAAATGCCACTTCATGGTAACTCATGGAGTAGTCTTAGGGCACGTCGTCTCACAAGAAGGCATAGAGGTGGATAAATCTAAAATAAACCTGATCATGACTCTACCATACCCCTCCACTGTCCGAGACATCCAATCCTTCCTTGGGCATGCGGGATTCTACCGACGATTCATCAAGGACTTCTCCAAAAAGGCTTTGCCTCTATCCACTCTCCTCCAAAAAGAAGTTCCTTTTGAATTCACCAATACATGCAAGGAAGCCTTTGATGAGCTTAAAAAGGCCCTCACTAGCACACCCGTCATCCAAACTCCGGACTGGAAAAAACCATTTGAGATCATGTGCGACGCAAGTGACTTTGCAGTGGGAGCAGTTCTCGGCCAAAAGATTGACAAGAAAGCGGGTGTGATCTACTACGCCTCACGAACCCTAGATCCCGCCCAACGGAACTACTCCACCACCGAGAAGGAACTCCTAGCAGTAGTATTCGCTCTGGAAAAATTCAGATCCTATTTGCTTGGAGCAAAAGTGATAGTTTATTCTGACCATGCTGCCATCCGTTACCTAATGAAGAAAAAAGAGGCCAAGCCAAGGCTCATTCGGTGGATCTTGCTAATGCAAGAATTCGATGTGGAGATAAGGGACAAAAAGGGGATTGAGAATACTGTGGCAGACCATCTAAGCAGGATTGTCCGAGAGGAAGAAGAAGGGCACATAACCGAGTCATTTCCAGACGAACACCTATACGCCATCTCAACCAAGGTGCCATGGTATGCCTCAATCGTCAACTACCTTGTAGGAGGTACATTTCCTCCCTCTTTTACTAAAGCACAATGCATGAAACTTAGGCATGACGCTAGACATTACTTATGGGATGATCCCTATTTATGGAAAATAGGAGCAGATCAAATACTTAGGAGATGCATTCCCGATAATGAAATAGCTTCTGTCGTTAGCTTCTGCCATGAGTTTGCATGTGGAGGACACTTCGGACCTAGGAGAACCGCTAGAAAAATCCTAGATAGCGACTTTTTTTGGCCAAGTATATTTAGAGATGCCTATGAAAAGTGTAAAAAATGCGATAAGTGTCAAAGAGTAGGAAATGTGTCAGCTAGAAATGAGATGCCTCAAGTACCCATATTAGTCAACGATGTTTTCGACATTTGGGGTATTGACTTTATGGGACCATTCCCAGTTTCATGCGGGTATACTTACATTTTAGTTGCTGTAGATTATGTGTCAAAATGGGTAGAAGCCAAGGCCACAAGGCACGACGATGCAAAGACTGTCATAGAATTTTTGCGCACTAACCTGTTTTGTAGGTACGGGGTACCCAAGGCCATAATAAGTGACCAAGGAACTCATTTCTGCAACCGCATGATGACTGCTACCTTAAAACGCTACAATGTCCACCACCGGACGTCCACGGCATATCACCCCCAATCCAATGGTCAAGCAGAGATCTCCAACCGCGAAATCAAAGGAATTTTGGAGAAAATGGTAAAGCCGGGCAGGAAAGATTGGAGTTAGAGGCTAGACGAAGCTCTTTGGGCTTATCGGACGGCATACAAGACACCAATAGGAACCTCCCCCTTTCGACTTGTTTATGGGAAGGCATGCCACCTTCCGGTGGAATTAGAACATAAAGCCTATTGGGCGCTCAAGCATTGCAATCTAGATTTAAGGGCCGCCGGACTGGGTAGGAAACTTAATCTGTGTGAGCTTGAGGAATTGAGACTTGAAGCCTATGAAGGGCAAACGGACTATAAGGCGAGGACCAAATTATATCATGACAAATTCATCCTCCGACGCTCATTTGAGGAGGGACAACAAGTACTGGTCTTCTCCTCGCGACTGAAATTGATGCCCGGAAAGCTTAAATCTAGATGGACCGGCCCTTTTACAATAACTAAGGTATTCAACCATGGGGCAATTGAGCTAAAAAGCCCAAACGATGGAAGCAGATTCACGGTGAATGGGCAGCGAGTCAAACATTACCACGGCGAGGGCAACTTGACTCCGCAACACTACGACCTGAGCCACCCATGGGATCCAAACCAGTGATCCAGGAATGAGGTACTGTCGAGCCAACGACGTTAAACAAAGGCACTGGTCGGGAGGTAACCCGACACCTATCTTACTTTCAGTACTTTTATTTTCTGTCATTTAGTTTTTTCTCCAATAAGTCGCTCTCACCCACTTGGTGCATAGAATGAAATGACTATTCAGGAATCGGTTATGGGTGCAACATCAAGCCAGTCAGGCCTATGCCAAGAGTTCAAAGCCCCTGCCGAACTCCCTCGATTATCCAGCCTCGAGCCATGTCGTTCACTCGACACCTTAAAGAGAGTTCTGTTCTTCCCTTTTCCTTAATATCATTTCCTTCTCGTATAATACCTGCTTGCATGGCTTTTGAACTAAGTCATTTCGTAAAGAATGCCTTCGTTCAAAAGTGTGGGGTGAGAACCACCTGTGTACATTAGTTAAATAACATGTTTTTCTTTTTTAATATTATCTTTTTGAAAATATGAACTTGAGAATGTGAAAAAGATAGATCATAATTCATGCATTTACCTTGTGAAAATTCAACTGTTTAAAAACTTAGAATGTAACTTCTCATTTGTCCCTTTGTGCTGAGATAAACTAGGGATGTGGAGTTGATAGAAACTGCCCTAGAGGGGCTTGGCAAGCACTCAAAGGACTGAATTTCGCTATATGGTTTTCGAAGTCAGTGGAGGCTGCACTTCGGGTTTCAGAGAAGATTGAAGTCATCTCCGCCATGCAGCGTTTATGCAAAAAAAAAGGCGGGACGGGAATCAAACCGTCCTATCTCTAGTCCTAATAGCCGGGAAAATAAATGAGCGACCCTCATTTTGACTCGCGCAAAACGGCAAGGATGAGAGAGAGCGGGGAGGTATTTCCATATGCTTGCGGGCGATGATTGGACCTCCCAAAAAGGCTTGAGAAAATGGACTAGCAAGCCACAAAAAGGCAAAAGCTCAAAGAAGCAAAAGCTCAAAGAGCTAATCAAAGGCCAAAGGCCAAAATTGTGAAGGTTTTAACCGAACAAAAGTGAAGAACTCAAAGAGTCAAATCAAAGGCCAAAGACCGATTCACTACAAAAAAAGGCTGTCCCTCGCCAAAAAGAAATCAAAAGGCTCAACTCAGTGAAACCCGAACCGAATCACGTGCTAGAGAAAACTACAAGGAAACCATATAGTGCAAGACGGTCCCGAGAATGCAGTCCAGGATCCTGAAAAGGGCTATCTCCCGAAACATCCGAATTAATTTGCATCTCGACACGAAGGTACAAGTATCAAGTTTCTTCTATTTATTTACACGGTTTAATTTGGTAATAAGTAAGTAATGCATGAATTAGGATAAATCTAGTCCCACAGTCTAACCTTCATATTTTAAAAGCTTACTTAGATAGTGTGCGCCGCCCTTTAATAGCATTGTTCGGGACGAACAACTAAAAGTGTGGGGTGATCTGATGGACCATAATTGTATGAATCATAAACACAGTTAAACCCACCAAATTAGACTGTTTGTCTATTTAACTTTTGCTTGTTAGTTCCGATATTTATCTACAAGGTATTTTGGAGTCTAGAGAGAATACAGGCTAAGGAGGAGTTTTTAAGCTGAAAAGATATTACGAGTCATTCCAAGGTCGCAACCAGATTCCGACTGAAGAAATATCATGAACCTGACATGGAATCACTCAAAACAAGTCCAACCGAAGAGCAACCAGAGTCAGACCGGAGCTGAAAGGAGCCGATGGCTTTTGTGAAAAGATCACAAACTCACACATGTCCTCTCCTCCTCCTTCACACATGGGCGGCTAAGGGGAGGAGGCTCCTCTTCACATGGGCGGGTAATGGCTCCTCCACTCCCCTTGCGCCACCTCACCCGGCGGCTTTTGGCTCCTCCACCTCTCACCCGGCGGCTTTTGGAGCTCCACTCCTCCCTTGCCAAGTGTTGGCCCTCCATTGCTCCTCCATGTCTATAAATACCAAGCCATTTCACTTGTAATCCATATCCTCATCCCACAATCCATCCCACAATCCATACAACACTTATCTCTCTAGATTTTGGCACTTTTGTAAGCTTTGTTTGAAATCTATAATACTCCCGTTGGTTCTTGAGTATTCTAGTAGTCTTTGAGAATACTCCTGTTGGTTCTTGAGTATTCTCCTTTACTTACTGTCTTTCAAAAACCCTCGAGTACTTAGCTATGGTATCCACCTCTATGGATATTCGTAGCTAAACTCTTCATTCGGTTGAAGGGGTGTACTTGTATCATAAAATGTTTTAGGCTATACTCTTAGTGCCTCTTCTTTGTGTTCAAAACTTGTTCTATGTGCCATATATTAGGTCAGAACTTCCAAGGTTGTGTGGATGCTTGAAATGGCAAAACTCTTCCGTGGGGGTTCGTGAACATACTCGGGTAAGTGGATGCTTGAAATGGCAAAGCTTATCTGAGGAGTTCGACCTCTCTAAAACACCATTTGGTTTGATCGGAAATGATTGATCAAATGGATGCACATAGGCTAGTATACCTTGAAATGGGGTGCTAGTCTAAATAGAACAAGTGCTCTACGACCTTGAAATGGGCTAGACAGTGTGGCAAATCGAGCGCTTGAAATGGCCTTGATACACGTTTGAATACTTAGCAGGATCACTAAAGGTCAATGATAAATATGCTATGATACAAGGCCCCCGAAACCGAATGCTTTCCTTAGATTAAAACACTACCTGCACTTACTTCCTTAGTATAAACTGCCCTTTCAACTGCTGACGTTCCGCAAGACTTGCCGATCACGCAACAACCGCTGTAAGTCTTCTTTTTACTTTCAGTATTTACATTTATGTCATTTACTTTTCCGCACTAAAAACCAAAACCAACCAACCAATCACTTAGCTGTTAGTAGTAAAACCTCAATCAACCAAAAAACACGCTCCCCCGCTGTACGATCCCTCAAAGAACAACTTATCCCCCTAATTCCCTTGGGTTCGACCCCTACTTACCACTTGCTACCCAGTAGTGAAGTCGCGAGTAGCGGACTTATAAATTTATTTGTACATTGGCTCTGACGACAAGCATCTGTCAACGAGCTAGGAGGTAGTCCGTGAGTAACGGCTGGTGGATGTCTATGAACACTCTGCAACACAGATAATTGCATTTAAGAACATCCTTTTTCATTGGAATCCATTTGTGTAATGTTCCAATTGGGGCAACAAATTTATTGATGAATTCTTTCTCCGCCAATTGCCCAAGAACGTTGTGGAAAGTTGAATCCAGATTCCTAACTTGTCATAGTCGTCCTCGTCTTGCACTAAACTGTTTTCCCATTTATGCTTTAGGATAGCAACTCCGCCATATGTACAGGGGCCTCCTTCAAACACCTTCTCCATGTTGTCTTGTTAAAATTTGATTACCATCCACTTTTCCAAATTTCTCCTTCCCTTTTACGATCCAAACCTTCCTCAGAGTCGAAGCTGATCCTGCTAGTGTATTCTGAAATCCGGGTGCTGACTGTTGGAATACGATTACCCTGGAGTAGGAGTACGTCTGGAGGATGCATACTCCGGTGTGTTTAGATGAGACAAACATCCTGATGACGTGTTACTTGATTGTTCAGGTTTACGTACAGGTACTCTGGAAGTAACGGCTACTTGAGTGTGCAGAGTATTGCACGGATCTCTGAAGGTAGCAGTACCTCGGATTGAGGACGAGAATATTTCCACAAATATTCTTGGTGGATATTTGCTCCCAAGATCGGTTATAGCATAGATATGCTGGAAGATTGCCCAAGATCAGTTTTAGATACTTGTAACGAGATTTAGAAGTGATCAAGATTTGGGAAGATTGCGTGAGAGATTTTAGGAAACTTTATCTAAACCGCAAATCCAATTAGATCGGTATGTGATGGGCCATGTTTATACGACTCATCGAGTCAACTAAACCCACCAAAAATGACACTTAATCCTTTGAACATTTACTTGTTAGTGGCGTTTTGTATTGCAGGCGTTTTGGAGGCCTAAAGAAGAATCAAGCTTAAAAGGGGCGTTTTGTGCCAAAAAGGAGCACAAGTCATTTCTGGCCAGTCGGGTCCGAGAAACTTCAGCCGGGCCCGATAAAATTCCAGCCAGGTCCAAAGAAATGATCGCCCAGGCCGCGCCCAAGCATCGCCTAGGCCGCGCCCCGCGCACCAGCCGAGCTGTCTAGCACTGAATTCAAGTTGCCCGACCAAACAATCTGATCTGACGAATCTGCCTCGAGCAAAGTGATCCAAATGGCAAATAAGGTGGACAATGTCGGAAAACCAAGGAGAATGCCCGAGCAGATTGGCAGTTGGCCCAATTCCAAAGGTCCCGTGCGCGCTTATAGGCACCGAAACCAAGTCGCTCGACCAGACGGGCGAATCTGGCAAATCCGGCTCGACCAATTTGTTCTAAATGACGAATGACTCCGACCATCTCACTTCGACCCGATCAAATTCAAGTCGGTTGGATTGAGCTACTACAAAACCCTCTCGGTTGTGTTTGCCTAAACCCAATCCAAGGGGTTGGCCTTTGGCTTTTGGAGAGAGCCAAGCTAAAGTCGGCTGCCCTTTTGGAGAGAGCTAAGTCCAAGTCGGCTGCCCTTTGGGAGGAACCAAGTCCAAGTGGGTTGGCTCTTCACTTCTCCCAAACCATATCTTAGCCCCTAAGTCGGTTTAGCCTTTGCCTATAAATAGAGGAGCATGGCCCTTGAAAATCATGCTTGATCACTTGTATCTCTTGTAACACAAAGGCTTGAAAACACTTACCATACATTTGATATCAAAAGCTCCAACTTCTCTCTACTTGTTTTTGAGTTTACTTTCCAAAACCTTAACTTGTTCTTGTCTTTGATTTCGAAAACCATTTACTTTCCTTTGTACTAGCTATGGTATTTCCTTCAATGGATACTTGTAGCTAAACTCTTCATTCGGTTGAAGGGGTTTTTATATCATAAAACCGTTCTAGACCCTTTACTTAATGCTACCTAGTGTTCTAACTAGTTCTTTGTGCCATCAATTCGGGTTGAACATAACAAGGTTGAGTGGATGCTTGAAAAAGCAAAGCTCTTCCAAGTAGTCTATCCCCTCTTTAACACCATTTGGTTGATCGGAAATGATTGATCAAGTGGATGCACTTAGGCTAATATACCTTGAAAAGGGGAATTAGTCTAGCTAGAACTAGTAAGCTATGTCTTGAAAAGGACTAGCCGGTGTGGCAAGTGTTGAAAAAGCCTTGCTTTGGGTTAAGGCTTGAAAAGGAACAACCCACACCTTAGAACACTTAGTAAGATCATTAGAGGTCAATGATGAACGAAGCTATGATATAAAGCCCCTAGACCGAATCCTTCTCTTGATCAAAACACCAACTTGTCATTTACTTACAGTCTTACTTTCAACAACTTCAAATCAGTACCTTTACATTCAGCACCTTTTACTTTCAAGTACTTAACTTTCAATTCAGTTCCTAACTTTACTTTCAGTACCTTTACATTCAGTACCTAACTTTACATTCAGCACCTTTACTTTTAGTACATTTACTTTCAGTATTTACTTTCTGTTCAAAACCAAAATCAAACCCAACTGTCTTACTTTATTTTCAGTTTTCAAAAGAACTACTCTATCCACTAATTCCTTTGGGTTCGACCCATACTTACCGCTTTACTAGCCAATAGTAAGCCAAACAGTAGTGGACTTATAAATTGATAATTTGCAGTGCCACAACGACGGCCTGTCAGTATGGGACGATCTAATTGGAAGGCTGATGAAGACATTATGGGATGCACGAATCAGCAGGAAGATTTTGTGCGAACTTATCGTGCAAGATGAGAGATTTTCGAGCAAGAAAATCTAGGGCTACCTGGTATTGATTCCCTCTATATAAAGGATGCTACGACACCCTTTTAGGGTGCGGATCGTATTGGAATTCCTTGGCTACTTGATTGCTGAAGCAAGAACAATCTAAGATCGCAGTTTCGAAGGAGTATTGAATCGGAGGTTTAAGAGCTTAATTCGGAGGGAGTCAGTCTGTGATCTGAGCCAGAAGAGGAACACTGCTTACAGTGTGTTTGCAACTGGATTACATCATCACTAAGACGTGTCTGAGAGAATGGCGGAACACCACTGAGTGTGGTTTGGGTGAGCAGTGTAACTCATTGTAACCGATAACATCAATACAAGTGATCGTTCCTAAATCCTTATAGTGGTTTTTCCTGGATACTTGCTTTAAGTATCTGGGTTTCCTCTATATATTGTTGTCTCGTATTTACTTTTACACTTTAGCTAATTTCCGCTGCATACATACTTGACGCGTATCGATACTTGACAAGTGCTGCTAACTAACGATCCTAACAATTGGCATCAGAGCCGGGTCTCTAGATATTAGTTAGCTTTATATGTAAGATGACAACAATCAACGACTCCTTCTGGAAACCTCCTCAGCTAATGCCCGAAGAGTATGATTGGTGAGTGGAGCAGTTCGAGTCACATATGCTCCCTGGATGGACAATTATGGAAGATAATCAAGCAGGGACCAGTACCTATCTTGGATCCTATGATGATAGAGAAGAAGCCGGGTGACTATGATGACAATGACTACAAGGTACTAGAGAAGAATAGCAGAGCGAAGAAGGTCCTACACTCTACACTTGGTCCGGGTGACTTGAAAAAGATGCTCCGCTACAAGACTGCCAAAGAAATTTGGGACGCACAAAAGAGACTGTACCCTGGAAGTGCCGATGTGAAGAAGAATCGAATCTTAGCCGCAATGAGAGACTACGACAACGACATGCAAGGAAAGAACGAAACACTGGAAGAGTTTCACTCTCGCTTCCAAGGGTATGTGGGGCAAATGGAGTTTCCAGACTTCAGAGTAACGATAGTATCCGCAATGAGAGAACATCAATGAGTGGAAGGTACTCACCACTTCCTTCAGTCAATGAATCACAATTGGGATGTTGTGACCCTAGCGCTTCAAGCTCAAAAACACATCAAGGACGTAACCCTGGAGGAGCTAGTTGCCAGACTTCAGAGTAACGATAGTATCCAGCAGAGGAAAGCTGCTATGTGTGCCCCTGAGAAGGACCAGTCCCTGGCTCTGAAGGTGGAAAAAGCATTTGAACTCGCCCAGACTGATGAAACTGATGAAATAGTGAACGAGGATACTGCGATGGTAACTAGAGCCCTCAGGATGGCAGGAATTAGAGAAATGGGATCCTTAAAAGGAAGAAGTCACCAGAGGAGATGATTTGCTACCACTGTCAGAAAAAGGAACATATGGCTAAAGACTGCTTCAGCAAGAGAGCAGGACAGCCTCTGGCTCAAAAGAGCACCAAGGCCATGCTTGCAGCTTGGGGTGAATCAGAAGGAGAGAGCGAAGGAGACGACCCAAGCAAAACAGTGTGCATAATAGCAAAAGATGAGGTACTAAGTCCAGATAATCTTACAAGTTTATCTGACCTTTCTAATAGACATGTACTGGATTTGCTGAAGAAGCTGATTGAGAAGAACGAAGAGCAGGAAGAAAAAATTGCTGGGCTTGAGGAACATGGGGACCAGTGGTCACAGAAAGCAATGAGACTTGAAGAGGAGCTATGCAAAACTGAGTACAAACTAAAGAAAATGATTTGCTCCCTAGAAGGACAACTGTCAAAGCTTCAGACAGAGGAAGCTATACCTCGTGCCAAGAAGCTCACAGAAATGGAAGAAAACTTAGCAATCCTAGAATCTGAAAATGCCAAGTTGCTATATGAACTGGAAGCTATCAAGACCACTAAGGAAAACGATAGAGAAGCCCTGCTAAAGGAAATCAGGGAGGAGAAGCCCAAGGATATCAAGGAAGACTTCCCGAGAAGGTTTGTGGTTAAATAAGGGTAGGGATACGAATCGGGAAGTGCTGATACGACCTCAGGAAAGGAGGAGATAGCAAGTGAGCCAGCTAAATGTAAGTGTCAATGCAGAAAGAATCCGCATGTGGATATGGAAACAACTGTACCCTTCAACGGAAAGAAGGCCTACGCATTATGGCTCAAACATGTCAAGAGTACAAAGTCTGCTCATATTGACCTTGACTCCAGAAAGGTCAGGAACTCTATCCCTCCACCAGGATGCAGCAAGTACGTGGATCTTAAGCACCATAAGGTATGCTGGCATTGTGGACAGGCTGGACACCTCTGCAGGGACTGCATGCGTAGAAAACATGAGGATGAGAGGAATCAGGCCAGGTATGACACACCTGCACTAATATGTTGGCACTGCAACCAGAAAGGTCACCCCAGAAAGCACTGTCCCCACCGGAAGAAGCTTAATGGTGACACTCCAAAGAAAAATGGGTTGGCAAAGGATAATGTCAAGAAAAGATCTGAAAACAAGAACTCCAAGGATCAGCAAGCATGACACAAACCAAACAAGCCTAATCTTGTTTGGGTACGTAAAAACTGACATATCTTTACTTGCAGGGTGAAAGGAGCAGCGGCCCCTGTTACATAGACAATGCATGCTCCATTCATATGACAGGGAATGCAGGATGGTACACCTCCCTACGACCTCACTCAGGCGGACCAGTCACTTTTGGAAACAAGAGTAGAGGTGAGATCATTGGGATAGGAAAGGTAAAACTCAACAATACAATTCGTATCAGTGATGTGAGTTTGGTAGAAGGTATTAGTTATGATCTGCTCAGTGTTTCCCAATTATGTCAAAATGGAAAGAATCGAGTACTGTTTACTGCTAATGAATGCTATGTTGAGTGCATTAGTACAGGGAAGACACTTCTGGAAGGAAAGCAAACTGGTAACATCTACACAGTTGATCCATCCTTTATCCCTGAGACAGAGCTGTGCCTTACGTCAAAATCAGAAGATACATGGCTCTGGCACAAGAGATTCGGACATGCAAGTGTACGCCTCCTCTCAAAGCTAAATCGGATGGAGTTGGTAAGCGGACTCCCACAGGTAGAAAGTGAACTTGAGAGTATGCGTGATGCATGTGTAAAAGGTAAGCAGGTAAGGTCATCCTTCAAGTCGAAAACTGAGGTAAGTTCCACCCGACCTCTTGAGTTGATTCATATGGACTTGTGTGGACCTATGAGGATCAGATCCCTTAGAGGTAATCACTATGTTTTCGTAATTGTTGATGACTATTTGAGGTATTCTTGGACTATCTTCATCACCTCTAAAGATGAAGTGTTTGCATAATTTGAAATCTTGATGAAGGCTGTGGAAAGAAAATTAAATCTATCCCTATCAAGTATGCGTACTGACCATGGAACAGAGTTTGATAACTCACAATTTTTATGCTTGTGCAGGTCCAAGGGAATCAATCACAACTTCTCCGCACCTAGAACACCTCAACAGAATGGGGTCGTAGAAAGGAAGAACAGAACTCTGGAAGATATGACAAGGACGTTGTTACTAGCTAGTGGTCTTCCGGAAAGCTTCTGGGGAGAGGCTCTCAACACATCATGCCATGTTTTGAACAGAGCCTACCTCAGACCTAGTTTGTACAAGACCCATACGAGCTGCTGAGAGGAAGAAAGCCTAATGTCTCTCACTTCAGAGTCTTTGGATGTAAGTTCTACATCCACAACAACGGAAAATCGAACATTGGAAAATTCGATGCAAGAAGTGAGGAGGGTGTGTTCGTGGGATACTCCACCCACAGCAAGGCGTACAAGGTGTACATTCCCCAGAGTAGAAAAATAGAAGAAAGCATCCATGTGGTATTTGATGAATGAGTAATGGCAAGCGAGATAAGCCGAGATGATGAGGCACCTCCCTTTGGACAGAACGAAGACTTCAATCTAAATGGAGGAATTATACTCAACCTCCCCACATGGATCCCGAAGGACAGGATCCCCCAGTAAGCACCCCAGGCGTACAGGACACTAGTCCTGTAGATAGCGACCCTACATCGGTTGACAATGGACAAGAGGCACTAGAGGTTACTTAACAGGTGGTCACACAAGAAGAGGATCAGCAGAATGATGAAAAGGGGCCTACCAGACACAGTACTAGGAACCACTCCAGATCTGTATGGCATCATGACTATCCCTACTACAAAACCGTGGACTCGAAACAAGAAAATCAGGTTACATCTGCCTCAATTAATAGTCATGCATATACTGCTTTTGTTTGTTTAACTGAGCCCAGGAATGTCGAAGAAGCCTTGAAAGACCCGGACTGGGTGAAGGCTATGCATGAAGAGCTACATCAATTCGAAAGAAACAAATTATGGAGACTAGTTCCACGTCCAGCTGGAAGAACTATTATTGGAACCAAGTGGGTTTTCAAAAACAAATTGGACGATAAAGGGCAAGTATTAAGGAATAAGTCATGACTGGTTGTGAAGGGGTACAATCAACAAGAAGGGATAGACTACGATGAGACGTTCGCCCCAGTAGCAAGGTTGGAGGCAATCAGGATGTTGATTGCCTACTCGGCGTCCCATGGATTCAAGCTACAATAGATGGACGTAAAAACTGCTTTTCTGAGCAGCGTACTTAAGTAGGAAGTATACGTCGCTTAGACCCCTGGCTTTGAGGATGCATCACGTCCCGATCACGTATACATCCTTGACAAAGCACTCTACGGTCTGAAGCAGGCCCCTCGAGCCTGGTATGACAGATTATCTCAGTTCCTCTTATCCTATGGATATGTATGAGGTCAAGTGGATAACACATTGTTCATGCTCAAGGAAGGAGAGGATACGCTCGTAGTACATGTATATGTCGATGATATTATTTTTGGTTCTACTAACGACTCTCTTGTCAGAAAATTCACGAAACTCATGGAAAGCGAGTTTGAAATGAGCATGATCGGCGAAGTCCAGTTCTTTCTAGGACTGCAAGTGGCTCAAGAGAAAGACAGTACCATAATCCACCAACAAAAGTACCTTCGTGAAACTTTGGCCAAATTCGGAATGAAGGATTCCAGTACCATGGCCACACCGATTTCCCCAAATGACTCACTTGGAAAGGATGAGAGCTCAACGAAAGTGGACCAAACGTTGTACAGAGGAATCACTGGTTCACTTCTCTATCTTACTGCTGGTAGACCTGACATTATGTTTAGTGTATGTTTGTGTGCCCGCTTTCAGGCTGACCCAAGGGAGACACACCTCAAAACAGTACAGAGGATTCTACGGTACCTGAAGGGCACTGAAACCCTGTGTATATGGTACCCATGGAATGCTGATCTTCGACTAGTTGGATATTCAGATGCCGACTTTGCAGGGAACAGAATGGATAGAAAATCCACAACGGGTATGGCAATTCGTGGGATCGTGTCTAGTGTCTTGGGCTTCAAAGAAACAAAACTCAGTGGCACTATCCACGGCAGAGGCAGAGTACATTGAAGCTGCAGCATGCTGTTCGCAGTTATTGTGGCTCAAACAGTAGCTAAGTGATTACGGTATTACTTTTGATTCAGTACCTATACTCTGTGATAATACTAGTGCGATAAATATCTCTAAGAACCCAGTACAACACTCTAGGACAAAGCATATAGAAATTAAACATCATTGCCTAAGAGACAGTGTAGAAAAGGGTATGGTGTGCATGGAATTTTGCAGAACAGAAGATCAGATCGCTGACATATTCATGAAGGAACTGAACAGGGAACCCTTTGAAAAGCTTCGTATGGAGTTGGGGATGATGTCCCTCAACTGACACTGCCTCCTCGAAAGACCCCCGATGATTGGTGAGAAATATTTGACCTGCGTTTAAGTGCATAATTATGGAGAGTTGTTGGCTTGGTCTTATTCAGTCTCACCTAGGAATATATTCGTGAACATACACCGTATAAACTGATTGATTGTGTGACTCATGATACACTAACATACGGATGAAAATGCTTTTGTTCTTTTGCCCAAAAGAACCTTCCGGATGTTTTGATCCCTCATTACAAGCACACATGATGGAAGGTATCTACAGCCGTCCTTAGCCTAATCGTGGTGGAACATTCCTATGAGCCCCTTTGTTATTTTCTATATACTGGACGTGCTCCCCATTAGGTACTATATATTCATTTTACATATGTAGCTGTTTGTTTTCGTGTGTGATGCATCATCTCATACCACTCGGGTAACCCTACCGCATCACACCACCCCTTGAAAGAGCACGGGAATTTACGAGGGAAATATGTATCATGTGAAAGGGACGCGGGACTACGTGCTTGGGTAACTGTACGGAGGAGGTCATTGATGATGGACAGATGTGACGAAGGACTACCGAGAACGATGACACTATGTACCAAGATAGTTGGGATACTAGAAGGATGGGAATAGTAGCAGCAAAGAGCTTATATTGAAGCCCTAAAGCCATACACCAAATACAGAGAATCAACGACGGATATTTCAACCGTCCACTTCGGTTGATCCATGCTTATTTGGTAATGAGTGTTACCCTCAGTGAACAAGTGGGAAAAACCATCAGGGACTGCATCCTGCTAAACATGTCAATCAAGAGAGAGCTGCTTAACCTGCTCACAACAGTGATTTAGCATATGGATTATAATAACTCTATTGAGGTATGCTTTCACCCGTACCCAGATTCCCCCCAACAAAGGAATTAGGGTACGGAGAGAAGGATAAAGTGTATACTCGAAGGGAACAAGGATGCAGTGGTATGAAGGCTGTTCATACTGATGAGGACGTATGGACTAGACCCTCCTTGGTGAACACTCAGGAGGAAATCAATATGGAAGTATGTTGTTACTTACTAGGAGGGTGTTGCAGCGAAGGGATAACGAGCTGGTTGATTTTCAGAAAGAGATGCTCTTACTGAAATACATGCTCCAGATGACTACTATATCCTCGATAAGTAAGGGCACATTGCAGCGCCTGGAATCCATTTCCTATAGCCACGCTCCCAAGTCCCCTACCTCTGCTGCAGACGCACTGAGTACTGTTCCCGTGGTCAGCCCCTTTTTGACTTCCTTGCACATCAATCCTAATTCTTGGCATTTTGTTTACTTTTTCACTCCTGATGCATTTTGTTCATTTATCATGCGTTTGATTTAGTGAATGCAGTGCTTTGTTTCGGTATGCTCTGATGGTTTAATGAATTTGCCAATTCACTGCTTTGCATACTTGTGATCTAACAACACTTGCAGAGTTTTTTATGATGCCAAAAGAGGGAAGATAAGGGATGCATACTCTGAGGGGGAACGATTCTTACAACCATGACCTGGCCTATCTAAGGTGGAACGGTAAGGTGCTGAACGAATGGTTGGTGTGACGTGACACTGATGTGCATATGGTAGGTAGCACATGTGAGGGGGAACTGCATTGCACGTGTAAGGGTGAACTGCACACGCCAAACGTAATCTAGGAGTTTGAAATCTCCCTCATCAAAGATTCGTTAGCTTAAAATCTTGACATAAAGTAAACTGTGACTTTGTTGCTTTACTGGATTATGTTGGGAGTTTGAAATCTCCCTCATCAAAGATTCGTTAGCTTAAAACTGTGTAGAGGTTAATATGTACATGTGTTTCATGATATTGTTATCTCTCGTGAAGAGAATGTTTGTCATCATCAAAAAGGGGGAAATTGTTGGAATACGATTACCTTGGAGTAGGAGTACGTCTAGAGAACGCATACTCTGGTGTGTTTTGATGAGAAAAACTTCATGCTCATGTGTTACTTGAGTGCGCAGGTTTAAGTATAGGTACTCCGGAAGTAATGGCTACTGAGTGTGCAGAGTATTGCACAGATCTTTGAAGGTAGCAGTACCTCGGATTGAGGACGAGAATATTTCCATAATTATTCTCGGTGGATCTTTGCTCGCAAGATCGGTTATAGCATATAGATATGCTGGAAGATTGCCCAAGATCTGTTTTAGATACTTGTAACGAGATTTAGAAGTGATCAAGATTTGGGAAGATTGCGTGAGAGATTTTAGGAAACTTTATCTCAACCGCAAATCCAATTAGATCGGTATGGGACGATCTAATTGGAAGGCTGGTGAAGACATTATGGGATGCACGAATCAGCAGGAAGATTTTGTGCGAACTTATCGTGCAAGATGAGAGATTTTCGAGCAAGAAAATCTAGGGCTACCCGGTATTGATTCCCTCTATATAAAGGATGCTACGGCACCCTTTTAGGGTGCAGATCGTATTGGAATCCGTTGGCTACTTTATTGCTGAAGCAAGAACGATCTAAGATTGCAGTTTCGAAGGAGTTTTGAATCAGAGGTTCAAGAGCTTAATTCGGAGGGAGTCAGTATGCGATCTGAGCCAGAAGAGGAACATTGCTTACAGTGTGTTTGCAACTGGATTACATCATCACTAAGACGCGTCTGAGAGAATGGCGGAACACCACTGAGTGTGGTTTGGGTGAGCGGTGTAACTCGTTGTAACCGATAACATCAATACAATTGATCGTTCCTAAATCCTTCTAGTGGAAACTAGAAGGTAGTGGTTTTTCCTGGATACTTGCTTTAAGTATCTGGGTTTCCACTATATATTGCTGTCTCGTATTTACTTTTACACTTTAGCTTATTTTCGCTGCATACATACTTGACGCGTATCGATACTTGACAAGTGCTGCTAACTAACGATCCTAACACTGACCTTTCCCAATCCTCTTTCCCAAAGGAAATCACAACTTTACGACTCAGATTTTCGGACAATTGTGTAATATCCTTTTCCGATTGCTCTATGTTGCTTCTCTGGTCTTTCTTTGCTAGACAGGGTTGAGAATTGAAACTTCAAATGAAACTAGATTAAAGGTTGAAACTGTCGACAAGGTGGTGATTGAGTTGGTTGAGCTCCTTATCTTGTAATGACAAGTCAAGGGTTCAAATTCTTCCAATTATTGGAAGTGTGATTAGTCTCATCTTTAATGTGGACTTGTGATTAATCCCGCTTATGCCTGGATTTGTTATTCGTCCCTCGGAGACGTGAGTTGCATCTCGCAGGTTATTGATTGCTTGAGTCGTGGATTTCATTCCGTATGATGGAGTTTACAGTTGCACTTCAGTGGTGATACATGAGTTTACAGTTGCGCTTCAGTGGTGATAGATGATGCCGAAAGAATAAGAGGGGCATATAGGCAGAGATGTCTTATAAGACTTTGCGCTTCAGTGGTGGATATATGATGCCGAGAGACTTGAATGGGTAGAGGTGTCAGACGAGACATGCACTTCAATTTCTTGAAAAATTGTACTAGATGATAAGTTGATAGTTATGAGCTTATATGATCTTGTACTAAGTCAATTATACCCATCAATCAAAAAAAGATTAAAGGTTGAAACTAGAGAGAAAAAAATGACTGATACTTATGGATATGTAATATCCTCTTCCGATTGCTCCAGCTCTAAATGTAAATTGTTTGGACGAGTGAAAAACTTTGGAGTTGTTTAAATTTCAGTTTAAATGAATACATAAAACCATCAATATTTAACATCTCACATACACTGCGTGCATATTATGTTCACGAGGATTAAACTTTCATTTCCCATTTTCAAATTTTATTTGTTTATTCAAATTAAAAACAGAGCTTTGTTACATTTTATCTTTTACATTATTTTCCTTGGTAAAGTAGCGTCTAACTTTGATTTGCACCTGATTCTCTGAGTTCTGACCTTCCCCTGCATATAATAATATAATCCCTAGTAAAAAAATTATAATTATTTCATACAATTACAAAAGCCATGGGATAAAAAAAAATACCCGTATTTAGAAGTTTGTCGCCATTCCAGGGGATGCAAACATTGTAAAAACAGGGTCTCTCAGGCGTCAAAGTCCACGGACAATTACAATTAAGAATCTTACAGTTTTTATAATCTCTATCATCATGATATGCAGTAAACCATTTTATTTTACCATCCCACTCAACGGAACACCAAAATCTTGTATCACCCAAAAAAACCGGCTTGAAAGCAAAATGATAGTCTTGCTCATAAGCAAGCGTATGGTCGCCAAGATCATCATCTATGGATCTGCAATGCGCTCTGATAGAAGGACCAATTTTGTTGGTTATGTGAACATGCATTGTTGGGAAAAGGTTACAACCGTTGGTTTCATTGGCTGCATTGATTGAGAGGACTTGGGACAAAATTACAAGTGATGATAGTAAGAGGATGACATTGTTGTTGGTAGCCATTTCTATTCTTTTTTTCTTTATATGTAGTCGTTTGTGTGTTTAGAGGAGCGCTCAAATGTTACACCCATTTTAGAGTGTTATGTGTTACACCAATCTTAGCCACACATCCAACCCCCCGTGCTTTGTGGGCTTGCCACGTGTCCAAGTACCCAAAATCCAATAAAGAAAAAAGCAAACAGTAAAACCCACTACCCAAAAATTCACTATTCCGGCACTATTCCTGCCACTATCAACCAATCAGAAGCTCTGTAACACATAACACTCTAAGAAGCTATAACATTTGAGCGCCCCCTGTGTGTTTATATTCTAACTATGTATATTCATATTTATGAACAAGGACAAAAGTAAATGTCATTATAATTAATTTGCATAGATAGTTACGAAACCAAAAGTGAATGTCAATATAATTTAGTTGGCATGTTTTTGAGAAAAAAAAAGAGGCATTGGTATAAACCTTTTTCACTTTTTCACTATTTATATATGGTTTCTTTTATTTTTAGTCTTATTTATTTTTGGTCTTATTTAATATTTTAATTTATGACAACGAAAATTAGTTATCCAGAAAGAAAATGGTAGTTGGCTTCCATTTTTGTCATTATTGCAAAAGGTACGTAATCCATAAAACTTACATGATTATAGTTTAAACTTTTTTTATACATAAAGAATATAGTCTGAGGCGAGCACTTGGTTGAGAATCCTTAAAAATTCGAGAACTTGAGAATCCAAATCTTACCATTAGATCATGATGTATCTTTGAATTTGCATGTGACATATGTCCAAAAAGCAAAGTAAAAAAAGGTGGCTTTGACTTTGCATTAAATGCATCTTGGAAAATGCACATGAGACACGTGTCACCACCAAAATGCATCTTGCATTTTGGAAGATAAAAATTATGGTCTCAAGTTCTCGAAATTTAAAGGGGTTCTCCTCTATAGTCTGAACTTTGAATCCATATATATGCACTTTTTTTTGTCTTAATAAAAGTTAGGGAAAATTAAAAATTAGGATCCTCAACTATCGCTCTCTTTCCAAATCACGATCCAAAACTACCAACATTTACAATAAGGAACAAAATAAAAAAAATTAACGAATTTTGAACGTCAAGCACTGTATTTACACCGTAGTTAAATTACTTACTCAATCATGTGCAATTTTTTGAAAAAGAGTTAGTAGAAAAGAAAGACATATTTATTTCATTTAGAGTTTAGGAAGACATTGCTGGGGCATTTTTAATGGAGCTCACATGATTGAATCAGAGATTGAATCACGATAAAACAATGGTGCTCCGCGTCTGAAAATTCGTAATTCATTTTTTTAGTTTGTCATTGATTTGAAATTTTTGTAGTTTGGAACAAGATATGGAAATAGACGATAGTTCAGGGGCACAATTCATACTTTTCCGTAAACGTTATAGGTATTTACTATATGAGGAGCGTTCAAATGAATCAACCACTATTTGGTGGATCCTTGAATCCACATATGAACCTTTAGATCAAATGATCCAAATGCTAAAAAAGTTTAACTCTTTTATCTCCTTTGTAAAAAGAAAACCTAAAATATAAATAAGTGCAAGACCCCAAATCTATTTTTTTGTATAATTTTAAAACCTTAGATCATTTGATCCTAGGGTGAAACGTGGACTTTAATAGAACCACCAAAATACTGGTGGATTTAACTGAGCACTCCCGTAGACTATATAAAAACATGCACGGAAATTTAATAATTATCAACATTTATAAACAATTACTTTTTAGCCTCTTTATATTTTCGACTATATTAAAAATAAGAATGTTTGGGTAATTTAATGTGTACATAAACGATAGACATGTGTTTACCGTCTTTTATAAAAAAAAGTTTTAAGATATAAGACATTGTAAATGTATACAACTATATCAACACTATAAATTTTAGTTCAGCTGTGCAACAGTAAGAAAATATCGCAAATGCGATAATATTACGACAATATTAGCTTTTCCGTCGCACAAATGCTTATTGGATAAAGTGTGCGACACATTTGCGACAACCATGTGACAACTCTGTGCGATAATATTGAGATACATGTTGCATTGCTGTTGCACACATGTCGTCACTATGCGACAAACATAAGATACCTGTGCTATAGCGATAAATAATTTATTTATTTATTTATTTATGAATATTAGTACTATAATAATATATATTCAACAAATATCAAATTAATAAAAGATTTCGAATTTAGGAAACAAAACATATTATAAATTCTTTTGATCGCCAAAAGCATAATTCAAATACAAAAATGAAAACACCAAACGATCCGCACATGAGGTCCTCGTTGGTACTCGCTCATCGTCGGTGCGAGGCCACTGTGAACCGATGCTCTCCCTATGACAGCTTGCACAATGTGGCAACTTACTGTGCATATTAATCCTCTTTTGATAGTTGCATTTCATCAAATCGATGCGTCATTTGCATAAGAGCACCATCACCTCAGAGGGCAGTCTCCTAGTCTGGCTAGGAATCTTAGAGGTCATGTTGGACCGACTTGAATTGCTATGGTATCGATAGCCTGAGACCAATGTGGAAGCCTAGCCCACTACTTTAGAAAGACTCAGCCTCTGTGACAAACAGATTATGGGAGCTACCAACTCCAAAACCTCGGCCTCCGAGATGGGGTCGTTGCCATACTTCTTTGGAGAGATCTCGAAGTTGCCTCGAGCACCACTACTACAAACAACACAATATGCAACGGTTTTGGTTCCGATGCATAATGAAGCGTTGCATAATGTCTGAACATTATGCATCGGTTTTTCCTTGAACCGATGCATAATGTCCAGCCATTATGCAACGGTTTTTCGGAGAAACCGATGCATAATGGGTAAATCGGTGCACATTATGCAACGGTTTCTTGAAAAACCGATGCATAAGCTTCAAAAAAAATGGCAGCATTGGCTTTACAAAAGCTCAAATCCACCTGAAATTAAACATCAATAATAAACCCTGCTGTTCGTCATTTTAAATACAGTACAGCTTACATGCTAAACATCATTTCACTTAATTTGCAATACAATATCATTCATACACATATATTTGTCTCTTTTTGGTACAAATACGCCACAAATTATCACATAACAAATGTTGTATAAGTTAATGTCCTATACCGCTGGATGAGTGGTCATGTAGTCACGTAGGTAGTATGCGATTTCATCCCGAACTTCAAGAATCTTGTCGACTTCGTATGCCTCTACTCCATTAGGAAAACAGTACTATAAAAAAAACAAAGAGAACTAAGTCAACAATTAAATAGTGAAAACGATTAACGTCTAAAAAGCTAAATCAACAATTAAAGAGTGAAAACAAGAGAACTAAATCAACAATCAAAAAGTAAACAGTTAAATGAATAACATATATATGTATATATATCTCTACAAAGCTTACTTGGGCTATGTTTTCGACCTCCGCACCATTATTAGCATGTACAAATGCTATAATGTCCCGCATAAAGTGAAGGACATAATAACCACAAAAATGGCTAGGTGGTTGTCTTGGACACTGCACGATATTAAGAATTGCAGTTAACAAACTTTATAAATGAAAAAAAAAATTTAATAAAATTGTCTAATTTGTGAATACCAAAACTTTCTTCCACTCTACTTTACGTGTACTCCTCGGTACACACACAATAATGTAATTATTAGTGACTTTTCAATACAAGTTATAAGATAAAAGTAATTTCCAAACTTACGTCTCCACCAACTCTTTCGCATCAGCGTTTATATCCTTCTCTTCTGTCGATGAATCAAGCCAAAGAACTTTATGCTGTCTCGGAAAGATGACGCATAACATCCAATGCCACCTAAAAAAACCCACTAACTTAAAAACAAATGTGTAACAAAAGAGAAGTTAACAACCTATAAAGTTAGTGATGAACTCACAATATGTGATCAACATAAGGGAGAAAGTAGCAAAAAAGTTGGTCTTTGTCTGGCATATTCAATCTTCCCACGAACGTCGCCAATCTCTCGTTTTTGTTTATGGATGGGGTCATTAATGACAGAATAAAAAAACCAAACTTGATATTCGAACGAACCATCTGATCGTGTAAATGACTACAAAGTAAAAACTTGTGTCAGTTAGACTAATTGCAAAAAATGATGAAAGAATATAAATATTACCATATATGTAACTTAGATGTTGCGTTCCCCAACGTGTTAAACTTAAATAGGTCCATCACTTCCTCGTCACACAAGTAGATATCGTAGTCGTCACCAAACACCTCAGCGTTGGCTTGTACTACAAACATGTCTCTACCCAAAGTCTTCCACACCTCACGTAGAAGTCTACAGTCCACGGACATTTCATCTATGAAATCATCGCCAGTAAGTGGCAAAGACTCGTATAAGTGTTTGTCATATGCCTGCATGTTAAATTTTCGTGAAGCTTAAATATCTTATTTCATTTGTAATATAACACAATGAAGCAAATGAAGTTATAATCTTCGATGATCTCACCCTTTTATCAACAACGACCAAGTCTTTTGGCCAAGCCACGTGGTGGTTAACTGCTTCATGAACAGTCGAGAGCTTTTGATGGGCTGTTGGCAAGTCTGCACCTCGACCTCGTAAAAGTGCTTTATCGACCTTCACCTTCACGTTATCTTCGGGTATTGCCCGAAAGTTAACAAACTGGCCATTTACGCATCGACCGATAGCCACAAGCTGTTTGTCACCTTCAAGTTGCCCCTTGATGTATAATAGGCTCTTCAGGCCACCCTGTTAGTAGAAGTAATAATTTGTAAACAAACACAAAAAGTATTACATACATTTAACCAACATAAATAATAAATTTAATAATTGTAAATGTACCTCTGGTATGTTATTCAATGGGACAATGAAGGCTGCAGTGGTCGGACGCATCTCTTCGAATATTACTTGAACTGGGTGTGCCACCCGAGGAGGTGGATATTGGTAACCCAACCCTCCACGGAATGTGTGATCCGACTCCTCAGGTGCGTCCTTTGGGCTCGGGCGTCCCAATCGCCTCAGTCAGTATGTCATGTCGTCGATTTTGAGACGAGACCTGTCCTTGAGACGATCTTTCCACTAATTCATCCTATATAAAACAATCATTAAATACCAAAAGTTAGTGTATGATTAGCTATTGAAATTGACATAAAAAATAACTTACAATCTTTGTTGCCACTCGCTGGGATGCCTCAGTGACGTACTCATCATTCTTCTTTTTTCGTCCCCTCTTCCACAGCTCATGTCTCTCTATAGTGACAGAAGATTGCACCTCTTCAATTGCGCCGTGCGGAAATAACTCGGCTATCTTCTCAATTGTCAATTTCTCTTTAAGTTTTCTGTAGCCTCCTCGACCAAGTATGTGCGCATACACATTCTTCTTAACAAGCTCTTTGTTAGTGTCTCTTAACTTCATAGCATTTTCAGATAGCCTCTGCTCCTTAAATATCCTTCAAGTCTCTTTGTCAAGATACTTATACTCAACCAAAGGATCTTCAGTTGCCTTGTCACCATGGATGTACTCTTTTGCCAGTCTTGACTTGAAATTCTTCCATATGCTACCAGCGACGTTCAACTCATGTTTTTTATGCGGCTCGCATCCCTCAAAAATTTCCTAAAGAGAATTATAACAAGTTATAATTAATACAAAAAATAATCACCATAACAAACAAGTATAAATTTCAATTAAAGAAAAACTTACAGTTGCATCTCTTCACAAAGTTTCCTTATAATGGTCAGGAACTTCCCTCCAATCGTTGTAGGTGATAGGAATTCGAGAACGAGCCACCATACCCAAGAAGCTCCTCCAAGTGTCTCCCTTCTTCCCTTTCAGATTACCCTTACTATCGAAGTTGATTGTGATCTTGGTACCAGCCACTGTGTGTTGCTTAACCAACTTCGCCATGTATACAGGGCCTTTCTTGGGTCTCGGTGTGTGGGACGAGACACGAAAATCATCCTCACCGCCACTGCTGCTGCTAGCCATGATCCTATAAAGAGTCACATTAAATGTCAGATTAAACACATTAAATATATGAATACATAAATGGAGACGATTATTAAAGAAATAAAAAGACGTGTGATAACGAAATAAGTAGCATATACAACATACACACAAATTAATTTTCTTTATCAATCCATATTCCTTCGCCGTGATCTTCTCGCAACTGAATTTCATCATCAACTTCGTTGTCGTCGTTGTCTACTGGAACTGTCGTACAAACGGGCAGGCAATCCTCATTCATCTCTTCAGATGTACCACTGATTAATTGTTGTTTTCCATTTATCACAACATACTGATTGTTGTTCGAAGGGTCTTTGACGTAAAACACTTGTCTTGCTTGTTCGGCCATAATGAATGGCTCATCCTTATATCCCTCTCTTCGAAAATCGACAAATGTCATTCCAAATTCATCGATATGAAGCGCCGAATTGTTAACCCATTTACATTTAAAAACGGGTACTCGAAACTTTACGTAATCCAACTACCATATTTCTTGGATAAACCCAAAATAATTCACAGGCACGGATATTGGATTCCGATCTCTTGCGCTAGAAACATGAGTGGTTTCGGCAAAAAGTGTGACACCACTATTTTGCACAACGGTGTGCTCATCTTGATCTTTTGTTTGAAAACAAAATCCGTTAATATCATAAGCTTTCCACGTTTGTACAATAGGTCTTGGGCTTGCCATAAGCCACTTGACCAAGTCATCAGATTCTTCTTCAGAGTTGGTCTGATTATTTAAAACCTCCTTACTCCTTAGCCATTCACAAAATGACCGATTGTGTTATTTCAGATTTTCCTCGGTATGTACTCCTCAATATGTTTATGTGATCCTCGATGAAGGGTGTTATTTCAGGTATATGTTGCAGTACATAGAAATGAGCTTTCATTAACTCATCAAATGACTTAGGCATCAGTTGATGTCCACTTGTGCCTTTTCCCAAGAATCGATCAAAATGACGTGGCCTTAGAACCCCAACCGCAGTTGTATTTCCCAAAAAGTTTGTGCAAAATTGAACAGCCTCTTCAACTATGTATCCTTGCACTATACATCCTACGGGACTTTGTCTATTCCTCACATAGCTCTTAAGAACCTTCATATACCTCTCAAAAGGATACATCCATCTCATATGAACTGGTCCAAGAATTCGAACCTCACACACCAAAGGAACAGTAAGATGCACCATTATATCGATAGGCGGACTGACGAATTTCAAAATAAAACCTAAGTCTTTTATTGCACAATATGCATCGGTTGTTTAAAAACCGTTGCATAATGGTTACCATTATGCAACGGTTTCCTTATAAACCGATGCATAACTCTGAACCGATGCATATTGTCATTTTTGAACCGATGCATAATGACTGATCTGTAGTAGTGCACGGTCTAAAAATGAAAGTTTTCTATTTGATTATTCTACAAGGAGATGAATGAGTAACTATATAAAGGCATACAACGGGGTGCGCTCAATTGAGGACAGCCAAAATGGGGAGGACGTAGAGACAAATCTCAGCCATTAGATCATATTGATCTAATGGTTGAGATTTAAAGGTGTGGATTTTTGGTAGTGGGATTTTACTGTTTACTTTTTACTGTTGATGGATTTTGGTAGTGGGACACGTGGCGCACCCACAAAGCACGGGGGGGTTTAGATGTGTGATGATCTAATGGATGAGATTTGTCCCTAGGTCCTCCCCATTTTGGGGTGTCCTCAACGGAGCGCTCCTCCGCATACAACAACGAGTAACTATATATAATAAAACAATTTATTTACACATGCAAAAGCATTTGGCATTACATATGTAACGTATCTAATTACAAACATAGACTAACATAGAATTTTGGTATAATACAACAATTTTCACTAATACATTTATAATGGCATACTTAAAACTAACTCTTTAGCAATGGCTCCATTTTGATGTTGCTGTATTTTACTCGATCAAAAATAATTTAGTGTAGCCTAGGTAAGTCGTGAGTCGTCCAATGAGCTACTAGTATGCACACTAAGATAGTATTATTTTTTGCTAATCTATTCTAATCGAACTTTTTGGGTAAACAACTTAGAGTCTGAAAAAGGAAGCATAAGAATAATCACTAGGCAAGGGTAGGTTTCACTTAAACTGCTCACACTGACTTAATCTAAGAGACGAAATAATGTGTTACAAGATAATATAAGTAAAGCACTACTAAGCTGGTCATGATTAGCCGATTCGAGTAAATCTTATCCACAAAACAAGTATTGCATTAATTCATATGATTAAGATTCCAGCGATGAGTTCTAGTCAACATAAAAGAAGCGAGTAAATCACAATTAGTTCTGTCACTACTAGTTATTGAGAGTACCTTAATTACTTCTTGTAACCTGCCGTCGCTAGGGATACTCTCCATTCCTTGCCCGAACGCTTCTTCAATGCTCGTGAATGCTTTCCCTCGTCTACAGGGACTTGCTCGCCGTATTTGATGAAGGGCTTTCAATCAAATTCAAGCTATTTTGTAAATGAGCATTGAACTTCTTTCATAGGTATGAAAATCCAAGGAGGCGGCGCCTCCTTAAGAGGGCGACACCTCTTTAAGAAGGCGGTGCCCTCCATGGTTGTTGGCCTGCTTTATCCTCATTTCATCTTCAAGGGAGGCGGCGTCTCCTAGTCTCCTACAGTCAACTTTGGTCTGTCTTGGTATGTTTTGATCTATTTTTTCCTGTCTTTGTGTTCGTATTCTCTTTTGGTCCATATGAGTTAAAACAGTCGAAAAAAACATTAGAGAAAAAAAACTTTGTTCGGAAACATACTGAAATGTATATGTAATGGAGCCTAAAACCGATATAAAATTCACTGATCAACATCCTTTGACCTCGAGGGAAGGTCAATCTTGAAGGGGCAAGAAATGACCGAATTCCTTTCATTAAAGCTCACGTTAAACTAATTTCAAAAACCTGATTTTATCCCCCATTAGATTGGATTGGCTCAATTTGTGGTCCTAGGGTCGATTAAAAGTCCGCTTGGATGTTGACAAGCGTATTTTTAACCCTTTATAGTCGTCAAGATATGAGTTTTAGGGGTCTAGTTGCAGTCAAACAAAATTTATAACCTTGGTAAGCCAAGGGTCGATCCAAGGAACAACGTGTGCGAATACTAGTTAACAAGTGACCTATTTAGCTATTCCGATTAATGAAAGGTTTTGTTGTGACGAAACTTGCAGAAAATAATATGCAGAAATTAAATTGTTTGTACTTGATCAGAGAAAGAATTCCAGAATCATACTTCACCCGTGCCAACCCCACTAATCATGCAATCATGTCACATAAATTCATCATGCTATCGAATATGGAAATAAACCGAAATAACACCAGACAAGCCGCCCATCCACGGATCATTGTCTAGATTAATCTCAATCGTTGAACGCCGCCCATCCACGGATTATCAAAGATCTCGATTATTAAACTCAGGGTTTTTCAGACGAAAATCAACTTTCTTATTAATTCATGTACTACCATTGTAGCTACCATGACCTAATATCAATTTCATGCGATTCCGGTTAATACCTAGGACACATCCATCTTTCGGTGAATAACCTAAATACGTTCTGGCATGCAAACATTCCATTCAATGTAAAACGTGCAGGAACGATAAAATTAAGCACGATGAAATTGAATATTCGAATTGCATTAATGAAAACACGTTCAATTGATCACATGAAGAGTTGGGTACATAGCACGGGATCCGTAGGATCCCAGAATAGGAAGACTACTCACTACTCATGGTAAGTTAACCAAAAGCAGTGTATATGAAGAAATTAAGGACGAGGAAATCGTGTAGATGATGTAGCTCGTTGAATTCTCAATCTCGCGATGATCTCTGTCTTCTCCCAAGTTAGGGTTCTTTTCTCTCTCTTCAAGTACAAGCACTCGTCAATGTCGCACAATCTCTAATCATCCACCCTGGTTGTCTCTCTTTTATAGCCAAAAACGACCTAAAACCCAAACAGCCCAAAAACTTCCCAAAAATGAAATTGGGAAACTCTGTCCAAAATCTGCCCCGATGGCCAGCCGGTAGGCTGGCTGGGCAAGGCAATCTCTGCCGGTCGGCTGGATCAAGTGCTCCACAAGGCTGCTTCAGTTCTGAGGCTTAAGGGTGTCGTGACACTCGTGACGTTGTGTTTTGTCACGGCTGTCATGGCCATGAAAAATAACAGAGACTTCGGGTGGATTTTTCATGGTCTTAATCTCCGAATTTGATCTTGGCGTAAACTAAAAAGTTGTAGCCCTTTGAATTATCTTTCCAACAAGCGTTGAATCAACCAATTTGGAAACCATATGCGATCTGTACGTGCAAAAAAAGTCGGAAAGGTCAATCTGCCCTGTTTTTAGAAACTGTCTTCAACGGGGCCGTGACACCCGTGACATTCATGTGTGTCACGGTTGTCACGGACAAGGCAAAAGTGCGCTGGGACATAAGGTTGCGGTGACACCCGTGGCGTTGTGTTTTGATAAAAACATAAAGATAAGTCACTGTCAACAACCATAAGTTTCCAAGCTACCCACTCAAGTGTCATGTGATCAACCTAGCTAAAATAAAAACAAAAGGATAACTCACTGTCGTAGAGGACACGAATGCATTTAGCATATGCATCAAGCCTTTAAACCTCTAGGCTGCCCTAGTAGGACGAATAAAGTCTGGTGAAGGTTTTCAGGAATGGGCTACCTACAAATCCCATGTACAACTAACTAACGTGTATGCATGAATGATGCTCAACGAGTCACAGTAAAGTCATGTCATGCCTCGGATTCATCGTGTTTCCTCGACTTCAAGTCAAACATCTTCATCAAAGTTTTTCAGACAATCATAGATTAAACGAGTCATGCATTCAAACGGTCAGTACACACGGCTAGCAAGCGACTAATCACATGTTCTAAATAGTTCTTTAACAACGTAATAAAAACATGAACAGTTACACAAAACATGCTCGCCATTCACCTATGCTATCTAGGGATAGTCCACGGGCTCTTGGCGCAAAGCTCATTCTCAAGTGCCAAGGAGTAGGCAATGACCCGTAAGAGAAGAGGAGCTTGGCTTGAGAATTTTCTAAAAAATAGTACGAAAATCACATCAAAATTTCAGTGCAAGCACGAGGATCGTCCCTTAGTTTCTAGCACTTGAATTCACAAGACAAGTCATGATTTGCACGCAATGAGAAGATGAAATTACACTACATCAAGCAAAAGGGGGCAGAATTTTTTTCAAATTTTTTTTCATACACAAGGGGTGACTTTTCTCACTTTGCACTTGGTATTTTTCTGCTCTTTTTTTTCTATTCAAAAACAACTATGCTTGGGGTCAATTCTTCACCCTCTTTTGAAAATTCAGAACTTTGTTCTTGATTGAAACATTGAAAACCATTTTTTTCTAACTCCACACTTAA
The DNA here is from genome assembly GCA_033675395.1 of Rhodiola chrysanthemifolia. Lineage (NCBI taxonomy): Eukaryota > Viridiplantae > Streptophyta > Magnoliopsida > Saxifragales > Crassulaceae > Rhodiola > Rhodiola chrysanthemifolia. Next base: position 41,948,245 of record CM066204.1, read on the forward strand.
AGCTTGACATAGTGTATGAATGAAGGCGGGTGCATGTAAATCACAACAAGTATAGAGAAACACAAACTAGTACTAAGGTCACCTAGAAAAATAGATGCAATTTAAGTTTTTGACATTTTGTACCGGTGCCTACAAATATCAAGTCTCAAACAAGCTTCAAGAAATACGTAAAACATGTGATAGGCAAAGGCTAACAATGATACTGACACGAGAGAATACACACACGATTAAAACTATTTTAAGTCCTAGACTTCGAATCCGAAAGAATGACAATCAGTCAAGGAGTATCGTAGAAAACGAGGATTTCAATCGCAGTACATAGACAATTGAGCATATGCAAGAGTGAATGTGATGTGCGATGTGTGTGACTATGCGCTACCCACTCCACACTAAAAATGAGCTTAGTCCCTAAGCGATGAAATAAAAGAAAAGAAAAGACGCATAGGAACTTCCCTCGTGTGTGATGGTGTGATATCCATGGAGATTAAGCGATGCCCGGGAAGTTAAATGTGACTCATGAGCTGGTAGATGTGTAGATAAAAACATAGAGCTGCACAAGTGGTAGGTAAGCATCGATAATCGCCAAGAAACAAGGCAAGTGATAGGGTTCTTATTTGAATTTTTGGGTAAGAAGAGACTGATTTGACCGTGACAACCGTGACATCCGAGAATGTCACGGGTGTCACGGCACCCCCCAAAACTGCCTGAGGAATAAGCCTGCCGTGACAGCCGTGACAAATCCATTGTGTCACGGGTGTCACGGCTACTTCGAAAACTCACTGCCCTTTCTGCCTGCTGTGACAGCCGTGACAGGTATATTGTGTCACGGGTGTCACGGCACCAATAAACCCCAGTGGGTATTTGTCGTATTACGACTCTCTGTTTGCTGGTCTGAGCGTGACATACTCCACACTTAGATTCCTGCAGTGAGCACACACAAAGCATGAATGCAAGATGCAAATGAAGACTAACTAAATACTTACAGCGCGGGTTACTCCCGAAGAGGCCTAGTTTAATGTCTTGGCTAGACTCAGCAAAGCGCCCCATATAAATAACTCATGAGAAGTCCTTTGCTAGGATCCCTTCTCACGGGGCCTTCAACAGAGAGAATGGTGTCAATCCACCTTCAAATCCCATTGAAATTTACGTCCATCAATAATGATATGGACGTTAAGTAGAGCATGCAGTCCCTTCAAAAATTCGAGACCCTTAAGAATCAAGGGACTGTAGTGACTCCCAAATGACAGTTTTAAGATGTAAGGCAAGAACTGTCGAAACTTGTCAAGAGGCGGTGTATCGAGATATATATCTTCAGAGCTACCTTCAGCAAGAACACTTCCTTTGTACTCTTTAGATAAGATCTCAAGTGCATATACTTCAGAATTTCCCTTCACTATCGTATATATGCGTATGTGAGGGTCCTCTTTAAATGAGCTCATGTACACATCAACAAAGTCTTCGTATCTATGATCCTTTAATGGCTCTTCAGCGTCCAGAGGAATCGGTGGAATGATGTTCTCTTCTGTTTGCTCATCTAAATGACCTTTTGAAGGAGTAGTAGTGGAGGGAGATGTATCTTCATATTCTGAGTCGTCATCAGTACAAGACTCATCACCCTCCAACTTAGTGTAAGCCTTGGCAACCATTCTAAATGCCTCAAAACCATCCTCACAAACAAGTTGTTCTGGTTTAGAGAGCATTCTCGTATCCTGATCATCTTCCACATGGATTGGAAATAAAACAGAAGATGAATGTGCTTCATGGACTTGAACTTCTTGATGATTGGCCCTTGTCATCTCGATGTCCTCATCTCTGCATTCATTGGTGGCTGCAATAGCTTGCTGATCTAAGTGATCCTTCAGTATTTTCTGTCTGACTGCGAGCTGCTCTGTTGACCTCTCTACCCTCTGAAGTCGCCTATCTTGCTCTGCCATGAAGCTAGTCAGCAGAGACTATATACGTAATGATTCTCCAGTGTCCTGAGACTGTTGCTGCTGCGAGTGATTCTGGTAGCTCTCATAATAAGGATCATCTTGATAATAATGTTAATCATAGGACTGATTTTGATTTCCTTCCCAATTTGTATCATATGAATATGTCTGACAATAAGGCTCTTCCCTTGGGTAGGCGTCTTCATGACCATAAGAGAACATCCTCGCAACATTCAAAATAAAAGTGATTAGTGAAGGTCAGAAGTATATAGATGTACAAGGAAGTATATACAAAAAAATGGAATAGTCTAAACTACACTCGTTAAATCTAATATCACACTAAGCGCTGTTCCCCGGCAACGGCGCCATTTTGACAAGCGTATTTTTAACCCTTTATAGTCGTCAAGATATGAGTTTTAGGGGTCTAGTTGCAGTCAAACAAAATTTATAACCTTGGTAAGTCAAGGGTCGATCCAAGGAACAGCGTGTGCGAATACTAGTTAACAAGTGACCTATTTAGCTATTCCGATTAATGAAAGGTTTTGTTGTGATGAAACTTGCAGAAAATAATATGCAGAAATTAAATGGTTTGTACTCGATCAGAGAAAGAATTCCAGAATCATACTTCACCCGTGCCAACCCCACTAATGATGCAATCATGTAACGTAAATTCATCATGCTATCGAATATGGAAATAAATCGTAATAACACTAGACAAGCCGCCCATCCACGGATCATTGTCTAGATTAATCTCAATCGTTGAACGCCGCCCATCCAAGGATTATCAACGATCTCGATTATTAAACTCAGGGTTTTTCAGACGAAAGTCAACTTTCCTATTAATTCATGTACTACCATTGTAGCTACCATGACCTAATATCCATTTCATGCGATTCCGGTTAATACCTAGGACCCATCCATCTTTCGGCGAATAACCTAAATACGTTCTAGCATGCAAACATTCCATTCAATGTAAAACTTGCAGGAACGATAAAATTAAGCACGATGAAATTGAATATTCGAATTGCATTAATGAAAACACGTTCAATTGATCACATGAAGAGTTGGGTACATAGCACGGGATCCGTAGGATCCCAGAATAGGAAGACTACTCACTACTCATGGTAAGTTAACCAAAAACAGTGTATATGAAGAAATTAAGGACGAGGAAACCGTGTAGACGATGTAGCTCGTTGAATTCTCAATCTCGCGATGATCTCTGTCTTCTCCCAAGTTAGGGTTCTTTTCTCTCTCTTCAAGCACAAGCACTCGTCAATGTCGCACAATCTCTAATCATCCACCCTGGTTGTCTCTCTTTTATTTGTGCAAATCTCTAATCAGGTCATATTTTGCCACCGTTCCTGTGTTGCTTTTTGCCTTGCCTTTACCTGATTTCTTGTGCGTGTTAGAACCCCATGGTTTTGGTATTTTTTTCTCTCCATTGCTTCTGAGAAGGTGAAGGAACTTTGACCATAGCTGCTGGTCTAATGAGTCGTGCCCGCTTGTTACTCCTTCTGGGTTTCCATTCTTTGGGCCCATGTCTTTGCCGCTTCTTCATGTATGGTCGGTTGGCATCCTTGCAGTTTCGGGAGTTCAGTCTTTTGCCAAGCGACCTCAAGCATGCGCCCTTGCTAATCCTCTTCTTTGTGGCAGAGATGATTGGCCATCCTTGGTCCTTACACCTTTCAGGAGGCTCTTCTTGGTTTGTAACGAGTGGGAGCTCCTTCGTTGGCTGTTTTGGCTCATGATTCTCCTTCAACTCGCCTAGCACTGCATCATCATTGATCATCTCATCTCTGGTGGCTGTGATCTTTATAGAACATGAAGGGTTATGTAGGGGCTTCTCAGCCATAAGGACAGGGCCTTTCTCGAGAAGCTCTTCAGTGAGGACCGGGCTTGCCGTGATTTTCTCGGTCAGTTCGACAGTGAGGTCCAGGTATGTCTCGGCTGGTTTGGTAGTGAAGTCCGGGACTTCATTTGGCTCGTCAAGTAGGGCCGGGACTTCCTCGGGCAGGTTGGTGATGAGGACCGGGCCAGATTTGGGCAGTTCGGCAATGCGGTCCCAGATCAGTTGTGTAGCCGCCCAGAATTCCTCATTTTCGACCTCGTCTTGGTGTATCGGGGCACTCATTTGCTGGATGCTAGCTGCCAATTCTTCCCCCTCGATGCCTTCTGTATCTGATTCGTCCATCACTTCAGATGGTTCGGGAGTGATATCCCATGTAGGCTCTTCCTCGTCCCACACTGTATCGATTTCTGGTTCTAAGTCTTCTGATGGCTCGGGAGTGAGATCCCATGTAGGCTCCTCTTCAGTTATTCATGCATCCTCATCCTCTGTCAGCCTTGTGGGCTCCAATGTTGGTTCCTTTAGAGCTGCCTCCACATCCATTACTGCCCTTGTACTGATGTCTTCTCTCGGTATTGTTGTGGGCAAGCTTATAATGGGTGTGGTGTCGGGCTTGTTCTGTACTGAGTCCACTTTCATCGTTAGTGCCTTATCTTCAGTTTGGTGCATTGGCCCTCGTTTTGTGCTTTTGGCCAAATCATTAATGAGGCCCCAGGCTTCATCTTCGCTTAATTCCATCATTGACCCTCCTGCGGCAGTATCTAGCAAGCAAAGCTCCGGAAATCTCATCCCAATAAGAAATGTCCGAAGAAGATATGAATCTGCGAATCCGTGGTGCGGGCAGCTCGCCATAATGGAATCGAAGTACGCCAAGTAGTCGTCCAAAGTTTCGTCCCGGGATTGCGTAAGGTTGATGATCTTCTTGCGGATTTCAAGTTCGAAAGATGGTGGGGAAAACTCCTCATAGTACCAAGGCTCGCTTTCGTAGTAGGAAGACATGGCGAATTATGTATAACAGAAAAAAGAACAACTATCCATTTGCTAATTCCCCGGCAACGGCGCCAATTTGACAGATCGCTTGTCGTCGGAGCGATTTGCACAAATAAATTTATAATAGTCCGCTACTCGCGACTACACTACTGGGTAGTAAGTGGTAAGTAGGGGTCGAACCCAAGGGAATTAGGGGGATACGTTGTTCTTTAAGTTGGACAATTTTGGGATTGGTTGTTTGGTTTTAAAGCTACCAGCTAAGTGATTGATTGGGTGGTTGGTTGGTTTTAGTACTGGTAAGTAACTGGTAATTATTACAATTAAAAGAAAGCATTCGGTTTTGGGACTCTTCTTGTGACACATCTATCATTGACTCCAAATGATTTCTTTTACACTTCTAAGTGTGGTTGTCCCGACAAAGGTGCCAACCCAAATACCCCGACAAAGGTGGTATTCCACAACAAGCTTGACAAAGCTTTAGGCTTCTAGTCTTTCGCTAGTTTGAACAACCCGACAAAGGTGTTACTCAAACTAGATCTCAAAGACTAGAGAAGTGCAAAATGACATAAGGTGCAAGAGTCTCAAGATGTGGGCACAAGGGTGAGAACCCTCAACCGAATATGGGTTTAGCTACTAATTATCGCGCTAAACATTATAAAAGCAGTAAATTAAATACAAAGAAAGACTTACAACCGTTGAAGCGCCAAGGAAGCAAGCTTTATTTCCAAAACCACACTTACAAAACTTAGAGAGATAAGTGAATTACAATTTTTTGGATGATTGAAATGAGGAGGAGGAGAGTTGTATTTATAGCCATAAGGGGAGGAGATGGGTGGTGGAGATGGTGGCACTTGGTTTGCATCCAAGGGAGGAGGAGATGGGTGGTGGAGATGGTGGCCATGTGCATTTGCATCCAAGGGTGGAGGAGGAGGAGCAAGGAGGAGCTGCCACATGGGGAGGAGCAAAGCCACCGGTCACATGGAGGAGGAGCCGCCGGTAGCAGGTGGTGGAATGGGGAGGAGCTCCTCCCTTGGCCACCTCCAAGCATGGTGGCCGGTCATCTTGTCCAACCGTGCATTTTGATAGTTGATTTGGAATGGTCAAGTGATTCTAAGACTAATGGTCGAGCCAGATTTTCCAAATTCCATGGTTTGGTCGAGCAACTTGGTCTTGGTGCCTATGCGCGAGGCTTTTACTTGGAATTGGACCAATCTGCTAATCTGCTCGGGCGTTTCGTCTGGGAAGCGAGATTGTCCGACTTGGTGGGCATTCCAAACATCTTGGTCGAGCCAGAATCTCCAGATGCATCGGTCGGGTCGAGCGACTTGGTTTGGGTGCCTAAGCGCGCCGGGCCTTTGCCTTGGAATTGAGCTAACTGCCAATCTGCTCGAGCATTCGCCTTGGAGTCTCGACAACTTCCACCTTATTTTCCATTTGGAACATTTTGGTCGAGGTGGAATTGTCAGATGAGGTGGTTTGCTCGAGCGACTTGAATTGAGTGCTTGGTTAGCTCGGCGGAGAGCCTGGAACTGCCTCAACCGGTCGGGTGGTTTCTGCGGCATTTTCTCACCCGGTCGGTTGAGTCTTCAATGCAAATTCCTCTTTGACTTGATTTGTTTGGAGTGATTCCATGTCAGGATCCTTGAGATTTCTTCAGTCAGCGTCTGATCTTGACCTTGGAATGACTCTTAATATCTTTTCAGCGTAAAATCCTCTCCTTAGCGTGTTTTCTCTCTAAGCGCCAAAATACCCTGTAGAAATATATCGGTACTAACAAGCAAAAGTTAAATAGACCAACAGTCTAATTAATGGGGTTTTACGGTGTTTATGATTCGTATAATTTGGGTCCATCACCAGTCATCAAGAGGTTCAAGTCTATGAAGCACATACATCTTCAGTTTTATTTCCAATCCACGTGGAAGATGATCAGGATACGAGAATGCTCTCTAAACCAGAACAACCTGTTTGTGAGGATGGTTTTGAGACGTTTAGAATGGTTGCCAAGGCTTACACTGAGTTGGAGGATGATGAGTTTTGTACTGATGACGTCTCAGAATATGAAGATACATCTCCCTCCACTACGACTGCTTCAAAAGGTCATTTAGCTGAACAAACAGAAGAGAACATCATTCCACCAGTTTCTCTGGACACTGAAGAGCCATCAAAGGATTTGTTGTTCTTTGTTAGTTCTTCCCTAGACAACCTACCATCGCCTTATTTTGGTCTGCAAAAAACTCCATGTTACCTTTGCCATCAAATTTGAGTATTGTTCATTGTTCTATAAAGCAATGAAGGAAGAAGTGTTGGAGGGGAGGAGCCAAATTTTGATCGTTTGTTTGGAGTACGTCTAGAGATCCTGACATGGAATCACTCCAAGTAGGTTTGTCCAAGGTTACTTAAGCAAAAGTGATCGAAACATTTTTTAAGGACAACACGAAGGAAGAAGTTGATTAGACTATCAAGTAAGCAGAAGAATTTAGGCCTCGTTACATGACCAACAACTTATTGATATGGTTTATAATTAGAATAGGTTAACAGCCAAATCTTGAGACAAACCTTTAGATGTGAAATGTACTCTGTTTGGCCTGTCATGGTAATCACAACTCCGTCCGACGGATGATTCCTATGACCGCATTGGAATTACCTTCATGATTTGGCTGTTGGCTTACTTTGTAACACTCTGAATTGTCTCACATCGGTTGAGAATTCTAATTCTAATTGTGACAATTTAATCAATAAGTGTATTATAGCTATTTTGTATATTATGATTTTTGTGATGGCTTCAGTTCAGGTCGTTGTGATTACTCGACTTGGTTCCACCTTCCCGGTAATTTTAACACGCAATTTGTGATGATAAATTTTCAATTTGCGAAATGGACAAAGTTTCAAGCTTTTCCCCCAAAATTATTCAAATAATATTAGACTTGGGCCGAAACGCAACTTCAATTATTGGGCTTTTCTACAGGTCATTAACGATATTGGTCTTTCGTTCTGAGTCACTTCGTCGTCTTCTTCTCAAAATACTCGACAATCATACTGTATCATTCAGACGCATGCCCTTTGGGCTATGCAATGCACCGGGAAGGTTTGGCTACATCCATCTCTCTAGGTGAGTGAACTAATACTCGTTACTTGTTTGACTAACATGGAGTCCGGCTCTTGGTTACGTTAGTCAAACTTTAGTGCTTAATGGAATTGAGTGTTTTGTCAAAGTTTTGGTATACAGACTTCACATTCTTCGCACAACACGGTCAGTACACAGGACTAGTCGTTCTATTTCATTCCAAGGTTAGTCTCTTTATAAGGTTTGTAGTATACTAATTTATGGTATGTCATATTGACTTATATCAAAATTCGGACGGAGAATCTTGTGCTTTGCTTAACGATACACGGATCCTTCGGACGGAGAATCTTGGAAGCAATTCGATCGGTGTCATCCTCATTTTGCATCGGATTCACGTAACGTAAGATTGGGATTATGCACTGATGGATTTAATCCATGGGGTATGTCCACAAAACAGTACTCCGTTTGGCCTGTCATGGTAACAACATACAACTTACCACCGTGGTTGTGCATGAAAACGAGATTCATTTGGTTAACCATACTAATCCCTGGTCCGTCAAGTCCAAAGAAGCGGTTGGACATATATCTAAGGCCTCTTATTGATGACTTGGTTCAACTTTGGAATGTTGGGGTCGACACGTATGATGCTAATCGCAGACAGACTTTTACGTTGAGGGCAGCTCTCATGTGGACTGTATCTGATTTCCCTGCCTATGCAATGTTGTCGGGGTGGTCAACGCAAGGGAAACTCGGCTGTCCCTACTGTATGGACGACACGAAGACATTCGTGTTGAAAAATGGAAGAAAAGTATCGTATTTTGGCTGTCACAGACGATTTTTATCCGAAAATCATCCATATCGGCGTGATGCTAGGAATTTTTACAGAGATCGAACCGACTTTGATGGTCCAGTCCCATTTCGTTCTGGTCAAGCAGTTCATGACAGGGTTAGGAACTTAAAATATATATGGGAGCAGCATATGAATGAGGATTTCTCGACGAGTACCCAGGGCCTTAGAACCCCAACCGCAGTTGTATTTCCCAAAAAGTTTGTGCAAAATTGAACAGCCTCTTCAACTATGTATCCTTGCACTATACATCCTACGGGACTTTGTCTATTCCTCACATAGCTCTTAAGAACCTTCATATACCTCTCAAAAGGATACATCCATCTCATATGAACTGGTCCAAGAATTCGAACCTCACACACCAAAGGAACAGTAAGATGCACCATTATATCGATAGGCGGACTGACGAATTTCAAAATAAAACCTAAGTCTTTTATTGCACAATATGCATCGGTTGTTTAACCATTATGCAACGGTTTCCTTATAAACCGATGCATAACTCTGAACCGATACATATTGTCATTTTTGAACCGATGCATAATGACTGATCTGTAGTAGTGCACGGTCTAAAAATGAAAGTTTTCTATTTGATTATTCTACAAGGAGATGAATGAGTAACTATATAAAGGCATACAACGGGGTGCGCTCAATTGAGGACAGCCAAAATGGGGAGGACGTAGAGACAAATCTCAGCCATTAGATCATATTGATCTAATGGTTGAGATTTAAAGGTGTGGATTTTTGGTAGTGGGATTTTACTGTTTACTTTTTACTGTTGATGGATTTTGGTAGTGGGACACGTGGCGCACCCACAAAGCACGGGGGGGTTTAGATGTGTGATGATCTAATGGATGAGATTTGTCCCTAGGTCCTCCCCATTTTGGGGTGTCCTCAACGGAGCGCTCCTCCGCATACAACAACGAGTAACTATATATAATAAAACAATTTATTTACACATGCAAAAGCATTTGGCATTACATATGTAACGTATCTAATTACAAACATAGACTAACATAGAATTTTGGTATAATACAACAATTTTCACTAATACATTTATAATGGCATACTTAAAACTAACTCTTTAGCAATGGCTCCATTTTGATGTTGCTGTATTTTACTCGATCAAAAATAATTTAGTGTAGCCTAGGTAAGTCGTGAGTCGTCCAATGAGCTACTAGTATGCACACTAAGATAGTATTATTTTTTGCTAATCTATTCTAATCGAACTTTTTGGGTAAACAACTTAGAGTCTGAAAAAGGAAGCATAAGAATAATCACTAGGCAAGGGTAGGTTTCACTTAAACTGCTCACACTGACTTAATCTAAGAGACGAAATAATGCGTTACAAGATAATATAAGTAAAGCACTACTAAGCTGGTCATGATTAGCCGATTCGAGTAAATCTTATCCACAAAACAAGTATTGCATTAATTCATATGATTAAGATTCCAGCGATGAGTTCTAGTCAACATAAAAGAAGCGAGTAAATCACAATTAGTTCTGTCACTACTAGTTATTGAGAGTACCTTAATTACTTCTTGTAACCTGCCGTCGCTAGGGATACTCTCCATTCCTTGCCCGAACGCTTCTTCAATGCTCGTGAATGCTTTCCCTCGTCTACAGGGACTTGCTCGCCGTATTTGATGAAGGGCTTTCAATCAAATTCAAGCTATTTTGTAAATGAGCATTGAACTTCTTTCATAGGTATGAAAATCCAAGGAGGCGGCGCCTCCTTAAGAGGGCGACACCTCTTTAAGAAGGCGGTGCCCTCCATGGTTGTTGGCCTGCTTTATCCTCATTTCATCTTCAAGGGAGGCGGCGTCTCCTAGTCTCCTACAGTCAACTTTGGTCTGTCTTGGTATGTTTTGATCTATTTTTTCCTGTCTTTGTGTTCGTATTCTCTTTTGGTCCATATGAGTTAAAACAGTCGAAAAAAACATTAGAGAAAAAAAACTTTGTTCGGAAACATACTGAAATGTATATGTAATGGAGCCTAAAACCGATATAAAATTCACTGATCAACATCCTTTGACCTCGAGGGAAGGTCAATCTTGAAGGGGCAAGAAATGACCGAATTCCTTTCATTAAAGCTCACGTTAAACTAATTTCAAAAACCTGATTTTATCCCCCATTAGATTGGATTGGCTCAATTTGTGGTCCTAGGGTCGATTAAAAGTCCGCTTGGATGTTGACAAGCGTATTTTTAACCCTTTATAGTCGTCAAGATATGAGTTTTAGGGGTCTAGTTGCAGTCAAACAAAATTTATAACCTTGGTAAGCCAAGGGTCGATCCAAGGAACAACGTGTGCGAATACTAGTTAACAAGTGACCTATTTAGCTATTCCGATTAATGAAAGGTTTTGTTGTGACGAAACTTGCAGAAAATAATATGCAGAAATTAAATTGTTTGTACTTGATCAGAGAAAGAATTCCAGAATCATACTTCACCCGTGCCAACCCCACTAATCATGCAATCATGTCACATAAATTCATCATGCTATCGAATATGGAAATAAACCGAAATAACACCAGACAAGCCGCCCATCCACGGATCATTGTCTAGATTAATCTCAATCGTTGAACGCCGCCCATCCACGGATTATCAAAGATCTCGATTATTAAACTCAGGGTTTTTCAGACGAAAATCAACTTTCTTATTAATTCATGTACTACCATTGTAGCTACCATGACCTAATATCAATTTCATGCGATTCCGGTTAATACCTAGGACACATCCATCTTTCGGTGAATAACCTAAATACGTTCTGGCATGCAAACATTCCATTCAATGTAAAACGTGCAGGAACGATAAAATTAAGCACGATGAAATTGAATATTCGAATTGCATTAATGAAAACACGTTCAATTGATCACATGAAGAGTTGGGTACATAGCACGGGATCCGTAGGATCCCAGAATAGGAAGACTACTCACTACTCATGGTAAGTTAACCAAAAGCAGTGTATATGAAGAAATTAAGGACGAGGAAATCGTGTAGATGATGTAGCTCGTTGAATTCTCAATCTCGCGATGATCTCTGTCTTCTCCCAAGTTAGGGTTCTTTTCTCTCTCTTCAAGTACAAGCACTCGTCAATGTCGCACAATCTCTAATCATCCACCCTGGTTGTCTCTCTTTTATAGCCAAAAACGACCTAAAACCCAAACAGCCCAAAAACTTCCCAAAAATGAAATTGGGAAACTCTGTCCAAAATCTGCCCCGATGGCCAGCCGGTAGGCTGGCTGGGCAAGGCAATCTCTGCCGGTCGGCTGGATCAAGTGCTCCACAAGGCTGCTTCAGTTCTGAGGCTTAAGGGTGTCGTGACACTCGTGACGTTGTGTTTTGTCACGGCTGTCATGGCCATGAAAAATAACAGAGACTTCGGGTGGATTTTTCATGGTCTTAATCTCCGAATTTGATCTTGGCGTAAACTAAAAAGTTGTAGCCCTTTGAATTATCTTTCCAACAAGCGTTGAATCAACCAATTTGGAAACCATATGCGATCTGTACGTGCAAAAAAAGTCGGAAAGGTCAATCTGCCCTGTTTTTAGAAACTGTCTTCAACGGGGCCGTGACACCCGTGACATTCATGTGTGTCACGGTTGTCACGGACAAGGCAAAAGTGCGCTGGGACATAAGGTTGCGGTGACACCCGTGGCGTTGTGTTTTGATAAAAACATAAAGATAAGTCACTGTCAACAACCATAAGTTTCCAAGCCACCCACTCAAGTGTCATGTGATCAACCTAGCTAAAATAAAAACAAAAGGATAACTCACTGTCGTAGAGGACACGAATGCATTTAGCATATGCATCAAGCCTTTAAACCTCTAGGCTGCCCTAGTAGGACGAATAAAGTCTGGTGAAGGTTTTCAGGAATGGGCTACCTACAAATCCCATGTACAACTAACTAACGTGTATGCATGAATGATGCTCAACGAGTCACAGTAAAGTCATGTCATGCCTCGGATTCATCGTGTTTCCTCGACTTCAAGTCAAACATCTTCATCAAAGTTTTTCAGACAATCATAGATTAAACGAGTCATGCATTCAAACGGTCAGTACACACGGCTAGCAAGCGACTAATCACATGTTCTAAATAGTTCTTTAACAACGTAATAAAAACATGAACAGTTACACAAAACATGCTCGCCATTCACCTATGCTATCTAGGGATAGTCCACGGGCTCTTGGCGCAAAGCTCATTCTCAAGTGCCAAGGAGTAGGCAATGACCCGTAAGAGAAGAGGAGCTTGGCTTGAGAATTTTCTAAAAAATAGTACGAAAATCACATCAAAATTTCAGTGCAAGCACGAGGATCGTCCCTTAGTTTCTAGCACTTGAATTCACAAGACAAGTCATGATTTGCACGCAATGAGAAGATGAAATTACACTACATCAAGCAAAAGGGGGCAGAATTTTTTTCAAATTTTTTTTCATACACAAGGGGTGACTTTTCTCACTTTGCACTTGGTATTTTTCTGCTCTTTTTTTTCTATTCAAAAACAACTATGCTTGGGGTCAATTCTTCACCCTCTTTTGAAAATTCAGAACTTTGTTCTTGATTGAAACATTGAAAACCATTTTTTTCTAACTCCACACTTAAAGCTTGACATAGTGTATGAATGAAGGCGGGTGCATGTAAATCACAACAAGTATAGAGAAACACAAACTAGTACTAAGGTCACCTAGAAAAATGGATGCAATTTAAGTTTTTGACATTTTGTACCGGTGCCTACAAATATCAAGTCTCAAACAAGCTTCAAGAAATACGTAAAACATGTGATAGGCAAAGGCTAACAATGATACTGACACGAGAGAATACACACACGATTAAAACTATTTCAAGTCCTAGACTTCGAATCCGAAAGAATGACAATCAGTCAAGGAGTATCGTAGAAAACGAGGATTTCAATCGCAGTACATAGACAATTGAGCATATGCAAGAGTGAATGTGATGTGCGATGTGTGTGACTATGCGCTACCCACTCCACACTAAAAATGAGCTTAGTCCCTAAGCGATGAAATAAAAGAAAAGAAAAGACGCATAGGAACTTCCCTCGTGTGTGATGGTGTGATATCCATGGAGATTAAGCGATGCCCGGGAAGTTAAATGTGACTCATGAGCTGGTAGATGTGTAGATAAAAACATAGAGCTGCACAAGTGGTAGGTAAGCATCGATAATCGCCAAGAAACAAGGCAAGTGATAGGGTTCTTATTTGAATTTTTGGGTAAGAAGAGACTGATTTGGCCGTGACAACCGTGACATCCGAGAATGTCACGGGTGTCACGGCACCCCCCAAAACTGCCTGAGGAATAAGCCTGCCGTGACAGCCGTGACAAATCCATTGTGTCACGGGTGTCACGGCTACTTCGAAAACTCACTGCCCTTTCTGCCTGCTGTGACAGCCGTGACAGGTATATTGTGTCACGGGTGTCACGGCACCAATAAACCCCAGTGGGTATTTGTCGTATTACGACTCTCTGTTTGCTGGTCTGAGCGTGACATACTCCACACTTAGATTCCTGCAGTGAGCACACACAAAGCATGAATGCAAGATGCAAATGAAGACTAACTAAATACTTACAGCGCGGGTTACTCCCGAAGAGGCCTAGTTTAATGTCTTGGCTAGACTCAGCAAAGCGCCCCATATAAATAACTCATGAGAAGTCCTTTGCTAGGATCCCTTCTCACGGGGCCTTCAACAGAGAGAATGGTGTCAATCCACCTTCAAATCCCATTGAAATTTACGTCCATCAATAATGATATGGACGTTAAGTAGAGCATGCAGTCCCTTCAAAAATTCGAGACCCTTAAGAATCAAGGGACTGTAGTGACTCCCAAATGACAGTTTTAAGATGTAAGGCAAGAACTGTCGAAACTTGTCAAGAGGCGGTGTATCGAGATATATATCTTCAGAGCTACCTTCAGCAAGAACACTTCCTTTGTACTCTTTAGATAAGATCTCAAGTGCATATACTTCAGAATTTCCCTTCACTATCGTATATATGCGTATGTGAGGGTCCTCTTTAAATGAGCTCATGTACACATCAACAAAGTCTTCGTATCTATGATCCTTTAATGGCTCTTCAGCGTCCAGAGGAATCGGTGGAATGATGTTCTCTTCTGTTTGCTCATCTAAATGACCTTTTGAAGGAGTAGTAGTGGAGGGAGATGTATCTTCATATTCTGAGTCGTCATCAGTACAAGACTCATCACCCTCCAACTTAGTGTAAGCCTTGGCAACCATTCTAAATGCCTCAAAACCATCCTCACAAACAAGTTGTTCTGGTTTAGAGAGCATTCTCGTATCCTGATCATCTTCCACATGGATTGGAAATAAAACAGAAGATGAATGTGCTTCATGGACTTGAACTTCTTGATGATTGGCCCTTGTCATCTCGATGTCCTCATCTCTGCATTCATTGGTGGCTGCAATGGCTTGCTGATCTAAGTGATCCTTCAGTATTTTCTGTCTGACTGCGAGCTGCTCTGTTGACCTCTCTACCCTCTGAAGTCGCCTATCTTGCTCTGCTATGAAGCTAGTCGGCAGAGACTATATACGTAATGATTCTCCAGTGTCCTGAGACTGTTGCTGCTGCGAGTGATTCTGGTAGCTCTCATAATAAGGATCATCTTGATAATAATGTTAATCATAGGACTGATTTTGATTTCCTTCCCAATTTGTATCATATGAATATGTCTGACAATAAGGCTCTTCCCTTGGGTAGGCGTCTTCATGACCATAAGAGAACATTCTCGCAACATTCAAAATAAAAGTGATTAGTGAAGGTCAGAAGTATATAGATGTACAAGGAAGTATATACAAAAAAATGGAATAGTCTAAACTACACTCGTTAAATCTAATATCACACTAAGCGCTGTTCCCCGGCAACGGCGCCATTTTGACAAGCGTATTTTTAACCCTTTATAGCCGTCAAGATATGAGTTTTAGGGGTCTAGTTGCAGTCAAACAAAATTTATAACCTTGGTAAGTCAAGGGTCGATCCAAGGAACAGCGTGTGCGAATACTAGTTAACAAGTGACCTATTTAGCTATTCCGATTAATGAAAGGTTTTGTTGTGATGAAACTTGCAGTAAATAATATGCAGAAATTAAATGGTTAGTACTCGATCAGAGAAAGAATTCCAGAATCATACTTCACCCGTGCCAACCCCACTAATGATGCAATCATGTAACGTAAATTCATCATGCTATCGAATATGGAAATAAATCGTAATAACACTAGACAAGCCGCCCATCCACGGATCATTGTCTAGATTAATCTCAATCATTGAACGCCGCCCATCCAAGGATTATCAACGATCTCGATTATTAAACTCAGGGTTTTTCAGACGAAAGTCAACTTTCCTATTAATTCATGTACTACCATTGTAGCTACCATGACCTAATATCAATTTCATGCGATTCCGGTTAATACCTAGGACCCATCCATCTTTCGGCGAATAACCTAAATACGTTCTAGCATGCAAACATTCCATTCAATGTAAAACTTGCAGGAACGATAAAATTAAGCACGATGAAATTGAATATTCGAATTGCATTAATGAAAACACGTTCAATTGATCACATGAAGAGTTGGGTACATAGCACGGGATCCGTAGGATCCCAGAATAGGAAGACTACTCACTACTCATGGTAAGTTAACCAAAAACAGTGTATATGAAGAAATTAAGGACGAGGAAACCGTGTAGACGATGTAGCTCGTTGAATTCTCAATCTCGCGATGATCTCTGTCTTCTCCCAAGTTAGGGTTCTTTTCTCTCTCTTCAAGCACAAGCACTCGTCAATGTCGCACAATCTCTAATCATCCACCCTGGTTGTCTCTCTTTTATAGCCAAAAACGACCTAAAAGCCCAAACAGCCCAAAAACTTCCCAAAAACGAAATTAGGAAAATATGTCCAAAATCTGCCCCGATGGCCAGCCGGTCGGCTGGCTGGGCAAGGCATTCTCAGTCGGTCGGCTGGATCAAGTGCTCCACAAGGCTGCTTCAGTTCTGAGGCTTAAGGGTGCCGTGACACCCGCGACGTTGTGTTTTGTCACGGCTGTCACGGCCAGGAAAAATGGCAGAGACTTCGGGTGGATGTTTTCAGACGTCGGGTGGACGTTTTCATGGTCTTAACTTCCGAATTTGATCTTGGCGTAAACTACACAGTTGTAGCCCTTTGCATTAGCTTTCTAATAAGCTTTGAATCAACCAATTTGGACACCGTATGCGATCTGTGCGTGCACAACAAGTCGGAAAGATCAATCAGCCCTGTTTTTAGAAACTGTCTTCGACGGGGCCGTGACACCCGTGACATTCATGTGTGTCACGGTTATCACGGACAAGGAAAAAGTGCACAGGGACATAAGGGGGCCGTGATACCCGTGACGTTGTGTTTTGTCACGGCTGTCACGGCCATGAAAAATGGCAGAGACTTCAGTTTCCTTCTTGGAGGTCTAAACCTTCGAATCTACTCTTGGTATCAACTACAAAGTTGTAGGCCTTCGAGTTAGCTTTCCGACAAGCTAAATGTCGACCCCTTTGGACATGGTATCTGATCTAGGTATGCAAAATACTTCGCAAAGGTCCGTCTGCCCTATTTTGTCCTGTTTTTGCCCAAATCTTCACCAATTGCTTTGCTTTGCTTCGTATTAATCCAAAAGTGTTAGGTATGTTATATATGACCTGAAACACTAGAAAAGAGGTTAAATGATAACAAAATATCCGGAAAACAAACCTAATCCATCATCGAATGAAGTGAATAATAGGTCAAGAATTCGACCGATCAGATGTTTGTTGGACCAAACCGGCATAATGAAGAGATGTCATCATCATGGGATCCTCTCTTGGATTTCACTAGATCTGAATGAGGATCAAGATGAGTTCAATGCAGATCATCCAGAGGGGCCATTAAAAAAAGGTCATCAAAGCGCGTCGGTTACTAAAGCACTAGTACAGAACATGAAATATACATCGCTTCAAATAAGCATTTTCTTTGAAAAATAGACCATTAGACAGCGCTTTTCAATTAAGGGATGTCTATTTTTCACATTAGACAACACTTAAATGAGAAGCACTGTCTAAAGTGGACTTTAGACATTGCTTATTTTTAAAAATGCTGTGTAATGTGCCGCAGAAACACCAACACATCATCACCTGGCTTGAAATTTTGATCCTTGTGCTTGTCAACAGCAGCCTTGTTCTTCTTCTTCTTCGCAGCATCCAATCTAACATTGACAGCTATAACCTCCTCAGCCCTATTGTCAGTCGATGTACTGATTCCAGAAGCCTGAGGCAGTTTAACCAGATCCACCACACAAGCTTCATTACTTTTTGCATAACCTAGCATCTATGATGAAATCTCAGAAGCTGGGCTACCAAATTCATTGGATTTAATTGGTTCTTTCCCTTTTGGTTTATCATAAGCATCACATACCTCCCTAACAGCTCCTTTAAAAATTTTATCGGATTTCCCTTGAAGAAGAGCCCAAAATGACTTTCTAGCCGCTACATCAAACACATGCACAACTTTCGAGCCATCGAAAGCTATTTCTCCAGTGCCAAAAAATTGAATAAAGACTTTCTTTGGGTTAGGCTTTCTTTTCCAATCTTCAGCTCTTCTAATCTCTTTTATGTAGTACTTCCTAGTAGAAATAGGAACCCTCCAGTTCAGCGACACGGCAAGCTGCGAACCCTTACTCATCCAAGCGAGTGCATACGGCTTCTCATGAGGCTCCGTGGTCAACTTCAAGTGACCAACCAATTTCCGAGAACCCAGATTTTAATACTCGACCCTGGGATCAAGTCAATCTGATGTTGAATATCTTGCACATGGGGTAAATTATATGGAAGGACATCTACAATCAACTCTTCAAAATCTTGCAGGTTCTCACGCACCTCATCTGGAATTATTTCCTCCTTCTCAACACTCTTCAAGTCGCCTGAATTCATCAACTGCAAATCATGTTGAGCTCCACCAATCTCAACATCCTTACCTTCCTTCTCAAAATCAGCAGACATAATCGTCAGCATCTTCAACTCATCAATCTCCTACAACGCCTCCTCCGCAACAATAACCTATTCCTTCTTCGGATTTGGCTTCGGAAGCTCTTGCTTCACACACGCATTCGTATACTCCGTCATAGTTTTCTTTCCTTGAACACATTCGGCGTAGTTCTTATACGGGATCAGTTCGTAATCTTGAGGTAGAAACCGCTTCATCATCAATTGTTTCATTCGCCTCCACGTTCTAACTGACCCCTTTCTTTCACGTTGCCTCTGAGTAACGAGCTTGTCCCACCACACGGAAGCTACACTCTTCAACCTCATTGCTGCCATCTTAACTTGTATGTTTTTTGGGACACCCATGACGTCGAAAAATCTATCAACGTCGACCTGCCAATTCATAAACTCTTCCACTCCCATGTTTCCGTAGATTAAAAGAATATCAGACACTCGACAATCAAACTTATTCTGTCGATCACCATGGTCAACTTCCTCTTTCAAACTCAAATTAGTAAAGATAGTTGAATAATTATTCTCACCTCGCGGAACCCTATTTAGTTCCTCTCTCTCGTCTCTACGACGACTCTTGTGGTTGTCCACTCTCGTCATCAAAGCTGGAATCTGATTTGTAAAAGCAGTCAGGGTTGCGGTAAAACCCGCAGTAACCCTCTCTAAATCTGCCTTGGTTATTTGTCGATCTGGCATACTGATCAAGCTAGAATAGAGACAGGGAAAGACCTGCTTCAGATACATTAGATAGGGATATCTAATGTGCCACACATTAGCCAAACGCTGTCTAACGTGGACTTTAGACAGCACATGTGGCCAAACACTGTCTAACGTGAACTTCAGCGCTTGTAGGCAAACAGTGTCTTACGTGGACTTTAGACATCGCTTATCACCAAACGCTATCTAATGTAGACTTTATATAACGCTTATCATAAAAACACGGTCTAAAATAACTATTTTTAAACTGCTCTTATTTTTAAAGCCCTTTTTATAGTATGAAATACATTATTTTAGGGTTTTCACTTATGTGCAAGCGGCCATGCTCCTCCTCTATCTCTTTCTCTTTGTTCGTTTTCTCCTCACAGCATATGCGCCGGTTGAGATTTGAGGACGTTCGCGGCGAAGAAATTGTGCAGTGGTTTGGGGAGAATTGTTGGGACCCGAAAAAGGAAAAGTGGCGGAAAGATGGATGATGGTATTGATGCGGAAGAATGGTGGTGTTACAATAGCAATATCCCCCTAAATGACCCTTGTAACATGGATCAAAGAGAGGAGCCTAAGGCGATAAATGAATACAAAGAGGACCCAACTACTCTTATGAGAGATTATCTTCTTCAATGGTTGGATGCCCAAAATGTATGCTGGTGGTCTTCTTATATAGGGCCCTTGGATGACTCTTGGTGGGAAAAACATTGATGGTACGATTTGGAGGGAAATTGAAGGCCTTTGACTTTGGGGCAATTAAGGCACCTTGGGGGCTGCTGCTGGTGCCTAAAGATAGACTCCTTGGTGCCTTGAGATCAGCTAGGTCAACATTGGAGTTTCTCCCCTTGGCCAAGTGCATGAGCCCTCCATTGAAGATGCCTTGCCCATTGTGCCGGTTTACTATTTTTAGCCCTTTTGCCTTGGTTTCTAGCCCCCTTGGTGATTGTGTCGAGGTCCTATATTTAGCATGCTTTGGGACCACGAAATGATGTGGAACATGTGGGGAAATACCTTGGCTCACCTTGGTTCTCGTCGTTTCATGCTCGATTTGAATGTCCAATCGTGTCGGTTCGATTCCTCATTCCTTGGGCTGATTTCCTCCATTAGTGGGCTTGTATTGGGGACCTTGGTTCAGTGCGGAATGACCCATAATATGAATGAAACTGAGTGTGGCCATGGCTGGTCGATTGGGCTCTAAGCTCAGAAGTCTTAGTTGGGGCGAAGGCCCAACAATACTCCCTTCTCGAAGTACGACCTTGCCCTCAAGGTCGTTGGGACCTCCTTCCTTGTGTGATAGGGCATCTGCAACTCGATTCTCAGCGCCCGTTTTGTAGTGGATCTCGAAGTCGTACCCCAAAAGCTTGGTTGACCATCGTTGGTGCTCCTCGGCCACCAACCTTTGTTCCAATAGGAACTTCAGGCTTTTCTGGTCGGTCCTTACCACAAAGTGACGGCCTAGCAAGTCTGGCCTCCATTTAGTGACTTCTAAGGCAATGGCCATAAGCTCTCGCTCATACACTGATTTCTAGCAGGCTCTTGTGGAGAGGACTTGGCTAAAATAGGTCACATGTCGCTTGCCTTGGATCCGAACTGCCCCAAGTCCGTAGCCCGACGCATCGGTCTCTATCACAAAGGGTTGCTCAAAGTCGGGCAGCGCCAAGACTGGGAGTTGAGTCATCGCGGTCTTGAGTTTGTGAAAGGCCTCGCGAGCTAGCTCGTTCCATTTGAAGGCGTCCTTCTTAAGTTGCTCAGTGAGTGGCCATGCGATCTTGCCATAATCTTTTATGAACTTGCGATAGTACCCCGTTAGTCCCAAGAATCCCCTTACTTGACGAAGAGTGGATGGTTCTGGCCAATCTTGCATGGCTTTGATCTTCAGTTGGTCTGCCGAAACTCCGTCTTTGGACACTACATGTCCCAAGTACTCGACCCGATGCTGGCCAAAGAGGCATTTGTTCATGTTGGCGTAAAGCCGGTGCTTACGAAACTCGGCAAGAACTGTCCTTAAATGTCCCACGCGCTCCTCCAAAGTTCGGCTGTACACAAGTATATCATCGAAGAAAACAAGCACAAACTTTCTAAGCCATGGTTTGAATACCTAGTTCATGAGCGATTGAAAGGTGGCTTCCGAGTCGAACTCAAGAGCTCGCACCTCCACTAAGCAGCATTCGGCGGTGTACCTTGCTCCCTGTTGAATGGATTGGAAGGACACTTCGGTCTTGCTCAGCCGTGGATCCCCGTTGAGAACTTCATACTCATGTATCGCCAATTGTTGGCTCTAAGAGGTTTGGGGCTTCATGGCTCTAAGATCGTACTGCTCTAGATACCAATTGTTGGGACCCGAAAAATGAAAAGTGGCAGAAAGATGGATGATGTTATTGATGCGGAAGAATGGTGGTGTTACAATAGCAATATCCCCCAAAATGACCATTGTAACACGGATCAAAGAGAGGAGCCTAAGGCGATAAATGAATACAAAGAGGACCCAACTACTCTTGTGAGAGATTATCTTCTTCAATGGTTGGATGCCCAAAATGTATGCTGATGTTCTTCTTATATAGGACCCTTTGTTGACTCTTGCTGGGAAAAACATTGATTGTATGATTTGGAGGGAAATTGAAGGCCTTGGACTTTGGGGCAATTAAGGCACCTTGGGGGCTGCTGCTGGTGCCTAAAAATAGACTCCTTGGTGCCTTGAGATCAGCTAGGTCAACATTGGAGTTGCTCCCCTTGGCCAGGTGCATAAGCCCTCCATTGAAGAGGTCTTGCCCATTGTGCCGGTTCACTATATTTAGCCCTTTTGCCTTGGTTTCTAGCCCCCTTGGTGATTGTGTCGAGGTCCTATATTTAGCATGCTTTGGGACCACGAAATGATGTGGAACATGTGGGGAAATACTTTGGCTCGCCTTGGTTCTCGTCGGTTCATGCTCGGTTTGAATGTCCAATCGTGTCGGTTCGATTCCTCCTTCCTTGGACTGATTTCCTCCATCAGTGGGCTTGTATTGGGGACCTTGGTTCAGTGCGGAATGGCCCATAATATGAATGAAACTGAGTGTGGCCCTGGCTGGTCGATTGGGCTCTTAGCTCAGAATTCTTAGTTGGGGCGAAGGCTCAACAAGGATGCCTGAGGAGAATGTCTGAGCGGACGTTCTCCAATTCAGTTGGATTCGAACGAGGATGGTTCGAAACCGGTTGCCTTTGTCTCAGGATATGCGGATTTTTGGCATGTGGCTGCGGCGGCGCGAGGATATCTGTGAAGAAGCCGTTGAAGGTTCAATATGTGTTTTTCAGGGCTTCAGTCGTGGATAGCCCTTGAGGCTTTCAGTAGTTGATTTGAAGGTTCGATTTTCAATCAACTTTTTGTGAGAAATTTTGTAGATATTTTAGGTGTTTCATTATCTGATTTTCTGCCTTTGGAAGTGCAGGGAGGAGGTTCTTGTTCGTATTATAACACCTAGACGTTCCATTGAGGGATGTTCATGCTTCGAAAGAGCAGAGGAAACCCTATGTAATTGTGTTTGTTGGTGTTAACGGTGTTGGTAAATCTACTAATTTGGCCAAAGTTTGATGGCATACTTGTTCTCTATTGTACATCTATTGGATGCTATGATTTGAACTAAGTATTTAAATTGTTTGAGTCATTTCACAGGTTGCTTACTGGCTTCAACAACATAACATCAGTGTCATGATGGCCGCTTGTGATACATTCCGTTCAGGAGCAGTTGAGCAGTTGCTTGTGTTTATGAAAAGAATTTTCTTCACTTTATAAAGATGTGTATTGCTTTTACAGCTATTGAATGTTTTTTTTCGTGTGTGGCAGATTCCTATTTTCGAGAAAGGTTATGAAAAAGATCCAGCAGTGGTAGCAAAGGAAGTAAATGAACTAATTATTCTTGCATACATTTATTTACTCTGACCAGAACAACCTATCTGATTCGGATGGGAAGGAAGTCAGCTCGGCAAATGTACCCCGGAAACTCGAGGTCGTCACCCTTGAATATGCCTCGACTCACTTCTATGGCGCCGGTGCCCAAAAAAACTTGAAAACTACCCCGATCGTCGATGGTTAGGCCCCGCTCCTCAGCCACCCTTCGTGAAATGAAATTATGGGTGGCCCCGCTATCAATTAGCACGAGGGCCTCCCTTCTAGCGATCTTCCCCTTTAGCTTCATGGACCTGGCGATTGTCAAGCCCGAGAGACTATTGAGGGAGACCTCGACGGGTCCTTGACCAGACCCCGCCTCAGCCTCGTCACCCGAGCTTTGGGCATCGTCTATGTCCTCCTCGTCCACCAAAAGGATCTGCAAGGTTGCGACTTTGCAACGATGCCCCGACATCCAATTCTCCTCGCACCGATAGCAAAGGCCTCGGGCTCTCTTGTCATCGATGTCTGCCTCGGTCATCCGCTTGTAGGCCGAGGCCCCGCTCGGCATCTCCTTTGGCCTTTCTTGGCTCACACCCGTATTAGGCCCCGCGCTAGGTGTGCGTTATGAGGGCCCCAACACTTGCTTCTTGCGTCAGTGCGAAAAATTCTTCGTGCACGCAGCCCTGCTGGCTCCCAAAACGCCCCAGCAGCCCCACACAAAGTTCTTCCCAGCAGTGGAAGGGCTGGCGCTCATCTTACCATTCAAACCATTGTAGTGCCTTTCCTTCAAAGCACAAAACTGCCGCATCAAGTTTTTCATGTTCAGTTAATCCATTGACTAAGTAATACCTTTCCGCCCGGTGTATCCAACCGCGCACGTCATTGCCTTGGAATATATGCAAGTCTAACTTGCGATGACTCTAGTCAAAAGCCCTTGCAGGCCTCGCTCGCGTTGGTGCCAGATGCGTCTCGCCCCAAGGCCTCGGCTGCTCGCCTGGGGGACTCGTTTGGAATGCGGACTCGCCCAAGGGCCTCAGCTGATACGCGGTCTAGCCCCGGGGCCTCGGCTGATATACTCCATCTCGCCAAGGGCTCCCGCTCACTTCTAACGCCTCGCCCAAGTAAGGGTCAACATAGGGCGCTCGTGGGACAGATCTTCTTGGGTGACCATAGTTCATCTCGCTCTCCTACCAAGTTCTTGCGAGTACCTTGGGGTCTCTCGGCCAAGTTCTTGCAGAAGAGCCGAGTCACCGCTCGCCTCGACACCCGCGGATGCGAATGCGTCCCCCATGATCGGCTTCCCTCGGCCGAGGGCCTTCATCGCGGTTGGGTCCACGAGCTCCGCGCCTAGGTTGGTTGGGTCTTTCCAGGAAACATTCGTGCGCTAATCTCCCCAATGGCCTTCGTCAGGTCATCGAGCTTTGCCGTGGTGGATGCGTGGTTCTGGTCCACCTTTGCGCTCAAAGCCGTGAGGTCAACTCGGAGCGCCTTCGTTTCAGTTTCCAGAGCCAAAGCTCTTGTCTCCAAATTTGCAAAGGATAAAAAGGTTCCTACACCGGTTCCAGTTTCGAGCCCTGCGAAGAAGATTACTATCTCAAAATCAGTCGTGGAAAAAGGAACAGTCATGCAATCGACACAAGAGGTAAGTGCTAAAATCTCTAAATTTATTAATGTGCGTAGTTCTAATGTGCCTACTGCGTCTGTTGAAGGGTCGAAGATAGTGGTAGAAAAGCCGAAGTTAGTTGCACCGGTTCAGGGGGAGAATCGTTCAACTTTTGTCATGGGGACTACTCCAAAATCTAAGGGAATTAGAGTTAAGATGGTTAAACAGAAGAAGACACCTTTGAAGGAATGATTTTGAGTTGTCAAACCCAAGGTGATTGTGTCTGAATCGGAAGAAGACACACGTGATGCAGTTGAGCAGGTGTCAGTAGAGAAATCTGGTGGTGAAATACCTAGCACTGAGACTCAGAAGGATGTTTGAGAGAGAGGAACAGTTGATGTTCAAGAAGGTGTTGAAGGAAACAATGAATTCGAGGATTCTAGAGAGCAGGAAGTTGTGGAGTCTGATCCAGAAGAATGAGACAATGAGGAACAAGTTGAGGTTTCTGCTGACAGTGAAGATGTTCAGTCCAAAGAAGATGAGGAACAATAGAAGGTTCATGCGAATAATGATGTTGAAGAATCACAGTCTGATGAACAAGAGGAGGATGTTGTTACTGATTAAAAGGCTGATTTTGTGGAGGTTGAGGAACAAGGGGTTGTTCCGGATGATGATATAGCTAACGATAAGGCATCTCAGAATGATTCAGGCAAGCAGGATGACTCTTTAGAGGAGCTATTTGAAGCTGTGGAGCGATATGTGGATGAGGAGATGTACTAGACTACAGGCACTGCAAAAACACAAATAAACCATTCGAAGAATTATGCTGAGGATAATGAGATGCAGGAACAAGTCTTTGTTCCAGATGTTAAGAAGGAAAAGACTCATGAACAGGTGGAGAATGTCCAAGAGGAAGTTCTCCGGTCACTATTGAACCTGCTGTTACAACAAAACCACCAGCAAAGAAGAAGAAAGTTATTAAGAAACAGACTGTAGTACAACAAGCATCAACTACAGTAGAACATGGTGCAAGCCCTAAGAGGAAGAGGAAAGACACTGAGCATGTGCTACGTGTTGAACAAGAAGTTTCTCAGACAGATGTACCAGACTGGAACAAACTTGTTGAATCAATTACTGCTGGGATAAGGAACAAGTGGAACAAAACCACTATTCCATCCACTGGGTTATCATCGAAGCAGTCCTTGCTACACGTTATTGTTGTAAAGAACTAGTTGCCTAATCATCATCGATCGACAATTGGAAAATCTATGGGGCTGCTCTTAAATGCACTTGGAAACCAGAAGAAGGTAGATCTGGGACAGCTCCTCTTTGATCAAATAGCTTCCCACGCTACCTCGACTAGAGTGAATCATCCTATTGGCTTTCCATCTCTAATCTACGACTCATTATAGCCCAACATCCAGACATCAAGTCAAGCATGATAGGTTGACCGGTGCCCCAGAGGTACTTGTTGCTGATCACAAGCATTTCATAGGAAATACATTTTTATCTTGAGGAGAACACCCCTACTAGGCTCGGTGCAAGAATTTATCTAAAAAGTATCTACGAAAACTCAGTTCTGGGGTACCAGTCGCGATTCGAAGAAGGGCAATTATTCACCTGGAGGAAGAGCTTACTGATGTTAATGAGAGGATTACCACTTTGCTAGCAAGGATAAAGAAAATCACAAGCTTGTTGTTGGACCTGAGGTACCCTGAGGCTGAGGAAGAAGCAGATGATGACTCTGATGATTGAACTACCGGTGATCATCCTTAATATTCCCATCTGAAAACAGTTTATCTTGCAATTTTGTTTGTTGAACTCCTGTCGTTGAACAGTTTTTGTGCTACTGTTTTACCCTCATTGTCACTTTGTGGCAAAAAGGGGGAGTAGTTTGGGGAGTTTAAAATCTCCTTAAAAGATTTATATGTACTAGAAGTTTTGTGAGTTTGAAATCTCCTCAAATATTCATTCGGTAGTACTCAATAAGTAGTACAGCTTGGGAGTTTGAAATCTCCGTCAAAGATTCATATGTAAAAGTAGTACATGTAGATATTTTGCCAAAAATGCCAAGGGGGAGTTTGTTAGATCTAGTGGCATGTGTTTTAGCAAAATCCTGTGAAGTATCAGACAAGGAAGAGTTCAAGACCAGGGAGATAACCAACGTGGGATAAGATTGACGCAGGACAGAAGAGCAAAATTTCCTAATTCATATCTGGAAGGTTGGTTAAAGAGATTAGGAAAGATATACGCCTGAAGATAACTTAGCAAGGAATATTGAAGATATATTGGCAGAAGATTATCAAAAGAGGTTCCTCAAGTTTTTAGGAAACCTTCCTAAAAGATTGGGAAATATTCCCTAAAAGATATAGGCGGTTAGGATTTGATTTTCTAAGTGATTTAGGAATCATCCACCCCTATATAAAGAGTGCTAGGGTTCTCGAATAAGTGAAGCACTCTGGGAGAAAATACATACACAGTGAGTGTTGGAGGTGGTGATCGATCTAAGCTCATCATTCCGGTGAGTATTAGGCGCTGGGTGTCAGTCTGATCAGAGTGTTGTTCGGGTTGATTACGGAACGAACTGAAGTTGCACGCACTGCAACTTAGTTGCTACGCTTTCGAGGGCGTTTGTCTTCGGGAGAAGGCGCTGATCTTCATGGAGGATCAAGGTGAAAATAGAGAGGGATCTCTAGTATAGGGGGAGCCTAGATTGCAAGTTCACTTGGAGTGTTAGAGTATGCTGATTAAGAGGGAATATGTAATCGTAAGTCCATCTGTACTCCAAACTCAATATAGTGAATTGATTTTCACCCCAAAGTAGGCGGTTGACGAACTGGGTATCAAGTTGCGTGTCTCTCATTGGTTCTGCACGTAGTAGTTGTTAATTGTTCTCCACTAGTAGTCTAGCTAATTGTCCAATGAGTAGCTAGTACAACATCTAGACACACACGGGAGTAAGTGTCTATTTATTCTGTGGGTAAAGATGTACCTGATTGGGGGATGCGGTTGCGGTTGCTGAATTAATGTGATAAAAGGTTGGGATCAGTTGGGTCGAATTTGCTTTAAGGTGTTGTATTTATATTGCCAACTTCTTGGCCCAACAATGCCTGCAGGCATGCAACCCCAACCATTCTCAAGGCCCAGGCACATGGCTTAGAATCTGGCACTATTGGCACATAGCACATGGCATTATATATGGGAAACCTTGTTGGGTAGCTCATATGGTTAACATGTTACCTCATGGTACATGTTAAAGGGTGTGGAATCCATGGTTCGATTCCCACCAACAACCAACAAGGTTTCCCATATATAATGACTTGTGCTCTGTGCCAATAGTGCCAAATTCAAAGCCATGTGCTTGGGTCTTGAGAATAGTTAGGGTTGCATGTCTGTAGGCATTGTTGGGCCAAGAAGTTGACAATATAAATACAACATAAGGGAGATGGAAATTTGGGTGGACAGGGAGGAAATGGGTGAATTCGAGGTTGAAATGGGTGGGGAGGAATGTAAGAAAGTGTGTATGAATTGCAATTGGACTACAAAATTTTCTTTTTAACAAGCTTTCTCCTATCGAACTTGTGTTTCACATTCTTAGCAATCAAAATGTCAAACTAAGCATCACAAGACAATTTCTCATTCACATTAGCCTCATACCTCCTATTGGGAATTCTATTTCTAGGGGCTTTGTCTTTAGATAACACATAATTGCTCAGGGCTAAACTGTTATCTATTTGCGTAGAATCAGCAGTCATAGCAGCATTATTCTCAACATTAGCATGATCAAAACTAGCACTCAAGTTTTCAGCACTGGTAGGATCATGACTAGGCAGATTATCTAGGACAGGGTTATGAGAAATTGTACCTCCCCCACCTGATTGGTGAGTTTGTGAACCTTGTGACGTAGAATCCTCCAAGATTTGTTGGGAATCCTGAGGGATTTCTTCACTTGCTGGCTGCTGAGGCACTCCTTGATCAAACTCTGGTTCATTTCCTTTGTCATTCGGAGGATTTGTGGCTGGTAAGAGTGGGACAAAGCTTGTATCTCCCTGTCTATGATCTGCATTCTCAGGTGAAGTAGTTAGTCTATTTTTAAAGTAAAAATCCTTCTCATTGAAGGTGACTGATCTAGCTACTATCACCTTATACCCTTCAGGTTGGATCAAAAGGATTTTGTATCCTTTGACTCCATCTGGGTATCCGATGAAAACTCCCTTTTCAGCCCTTGGCTGAAGTTTTCCCTGAGATGTGTGAGCATACACAGTGCAGCCAAATGGCTTTAAATAATGCAAGATAGGTTTCTTACGATACCACAATTCATAAGGAGTTTTAAAATTAATGGCAAAAGAGGGACTCCTATTAATCAAATAACAAGCAGTCACAAGGGCTTCACCCCACATTGAATTCTTCAAACCAGAACTGAGTAGCAGACATCTGGTCTTTTCTAGCAACGTTCTATTCATTCGTTCAGCTGTCCCATTTTGTTGAGGTGTTCTAGGCACAGTTAAGTGTCTTTTAATCGCATTACTCTTGCAAAACTCATCAAATATGCCATTACAATATTCCAAACCATTATCAGTCCTAAGACATTTCACTTTATGATCACTTTGACTCTCAACCATTATTTTCTTGTTCTTAAAACTGTCAAATGCATCACTTTTGTTTTTCAGCAGATAAACCCAAGTTTTCCTAGAATAATGATCAATAATAGATATGAAGTAATGCTTACCTCCAATGGTAGGAACTTGGGCAGGGCCCCAAAGATCAGAGTGTACATATTCTAATGGTTTAGAAGCTGTAAAAGATGAACTAGAGAAGGGATGAGCAGATTTTTTACGCATGATACATGTCTCACAAAAATCAAGAACAACAGGTTCAAAAGGAATGATATCAGATTTATGCAAGCAACTCAGTCCCTTATTTCCTATATGTCCAAGTCTGGCATGCCATATCCTAGTTAACTCAAAGTTTTTACTGTTTGATGCTTGGGTAATATTCAGTTCAGGGTCAGTCATCACATAATACAAACCATCTTTCTTGACAGCTTTAATAACCACAGTGTTATTTCTCAAGACTTCCCTTATACCATGACTATTATGAATTTCACAACCAAGATCATCAAGAACAGATTCAGACATGAGATTTCTCCTAAGATTAGGCACCCAACTAACATTCTGCAGTATTCTGGTAACACCATCATGCATCACAGTAGGCACACAAACAATTCCCTTAATTTGTAATGAGGTATGATCACCAAATTTACATCACCACCATTACAAAATTTCAAAGAAGAAAACAGATGTTTAAAAGGGGAAGCATGTATTGTACATCCAGAATCCAATATCCATGTATGAGAATCAGCATTTTTAGATACAACAAGCAATTCATTCTTATATTGAGGTTGTGTCTCACACACATTGGAAAAACCTCTTCTAGGGGCATTGTTATTGTTTGTTTTACCCTTAGACCTATCATCTTTCTTTTTCTTGTTGCAATTTGTGATTACATGACCTGCAATTCCACAATGAAAACATTTGACAGTGCCATAAGGCCTATCATTTTTTAAATCAGTAGAGTTAGACTTATCATGGGAAGAATAAGTGTAAAAAGATATGTTTTGCTACCTGTTTTGAAACTTAGAGTTTGTTTTTCCCTTGAAAACCATAACCTCATTCTGTTTGGACTCAGATTTCATTCCTCCCTTAGATTCAAAGACCTTGAGACTATCATTCTTTTGAACAACTATTTCTAGAATCTTAGACAAAGTCACATCATCTCTACCATATTGAATGACATCCTTTACAATATCAAACTGAGGTGGGAGAGCATTCAAAATAATCACAACCTGATGAGTATCCTCAATTTTATCTTTGCATCTTTCAAGATCTTGTGTTAGTTTCAGAAAAACATCTAAATTTTCCTGAATAGTCATGTTTGTATCCATCTTGAAATTAAACAATTTGCTAAGCAATGTGACTCTACCAGGCAGGGACTTTGTAAGATAAATAGATTCTAGAGTATCCCAAAGTACTTTAGGGTTAGAAATGTTTACCACTTGTCTTATAACATCATCACTGAGTCTCACCATGATTTCGGAGTGAGCTAGCTCTTGAAGCTCTTGTTTCCTCTCAGCAGAAGTGGCATCCAGCCATTCCTCATTCATTGCTCTGTAGCACTTTTCCCTTATGAGAATGGCCTTCATCTTTACTCTCCACATAGAAAAATTGGTGGTTCCATCGTATGGCTTGAGCCTCACTGCATCAGCCATTACGAAATAGCAATATCAGTTCTTAAAGATGGTGAAAAACAAGATCAAACACAGCTAGGCAGACCCTAGCAATATCACCAATCAAGATAAAAACTATATGAGTGATCAAGATTATCACTATCTAATCCACCAAGAATCAATTAGGATCAATCAGCTCTCGATACCACGATGTAATCCTAACTCAGATTAATCAACCTAAACTGACCAATCCAAACTAGGTGAATTTACAATTTATTAAACACTAGGGCTTGGAGAGGACCCAAAAATTCCCAAATTTACAAACAAGAATATGTTCAATCAATCAAGGGCAATATCCAAGTGTGAATAACAAATGGAATGAAGAACTTCCCTTAAACGCAGCGGAGATATCCACACAGGCCGGCTGTAATCAGCTCGCAGCCAGTCTTGGCCGGAGCTGAAGATGTTTGACGACAAAGCCGCGAACGCGGGCAACTGGACAAGCAGACGCGCACAATTGAAGTGCAGATGATGGACGACCTTCGGGCGAGACGAACGCACCGACCAATCGGAGAATCGCTCGGCAATCTTGGAGAGAATCGATTTGGGGCTTTCTGGGATTTCAGTTCGAATTAGGGTTCTTCGTTATTGCTGGATTGAGCTTTAAATCCCCTGCGAGAAACGACGACGCAGCAGCAGCTCAACTCAAACTCAACTTCGCGCTTTTGGAAACGACTCCGCTCAATTAACTGACCCTTGAGCCAAACGACAGCGTTCTCTTAAACTCTTCAAAAATAGATTCGCGCCTGAGCAAAACTACGCCGTTTTGCTTCAGGCTCAGCAGCATCCATAATTTGGCTAAGTCCCAAATCCTCATTAATCGCTGCAATTACTCAGACAAGAATCCACGTTCCACGACACCAAATAGACATGTCCATATATGTTATTCACCACTAGACTAGCTAAGATTATATTTCAACAGAACTATTGTGGGTAACTGTACCAAAAAAGCTGGATTTTATGAGTTCGACAATTGTGGAGTTTCTAAGAGAGTATCAAACTGCAGTCGAATTCAAGTTTGACAACAAAGTGTTGTCGAGACCCCTCCATGCTGTCGAATTGATGTCTGTAAATTTGTAGTGGAAACAGAAAGATGTGTAAACAACCGTAAATTTGAATATTTTTTTGATTGCAACAGGCCCAATAAAGGGCCAAACAAACATGGCATCTCTCGAGACCAGACACTCTATGAGAACAGACACTTGAAAAGACCAAACACACCTGTACAAGGCTTCATACACATTACAACAAGACTACCACACCCAACTTCAACAGCCCAAAGGAAAAGACACACAACCCAGCCAAATACAACGTCTAAAACAGTAAAGATAAAAAAACAGAACAACACAATAAACTCGAGAGATGACAATGCTGATAAAAAAAAACCCCAAGAAACTGCCAGAAGTGGCAATCCTAGTAACGAAGAGCTTTAGGCCTTGTGATCCTGGGGGCAATGAGCCTCAAGATGAAGAAAATTTCCTCTACATCTTCTCATGCAAAGAAGATGATCTTCTTTGCATTTGCTTTGGGATCTGCCAGCCCAAAAGGAATTGCGTGCGATCTTGTCCAGTGTATTTTACCGCATCTTGCCCAATTTGCCAGAAAGTCTGCGTTGAAGTAGTCTTCCCTGAATGTATACTCTATGTTCCATCACGGGTTTGTCTCTAGCAATAAGGAGCAGCTCCTAATCCATCCATCCGAAAGGAACAAGACTTCATTCAACTCTTTTCTCGATGCTAATGTCATTCCTTGCTGAACAGCAAAAACCTCAGCTTCTAAAGCACTTGAGTACTGCTCTTTTTGTTACATGAATACAGGAGGTGCCTAAAGGAAATCATGATGCTACTCAGAATTCAGCACTGCAGGAAATCAGAAGAGGGTACCGCAAACGCAGAGCGCCTAACAAACTTGCAGATTTTATCACCTAGAGATCTGACATCTTTTGAGCTGGCAGATAATGCCAAACAAGTTTGTTAGCTGATAACCCTATATAAGGGAACTATGTTACTAATGAAGAGGCAAGAAATAAAATATCGATTTCCTTCTCTCATCTACACTCTGTTCTACTCATTCTCTATTCTCTCATCCCCTTCTTCTCAGTCCCTTGTTAACATTGGTGCTTTTCATTGACCTGAACACTCCCCACCATGCCGGACGACGTTATCACCAGGGCACAAGCTCAGTCGAATACCCTAGCATCCTCCAAGACACAGTCCAAACCCACTCCGATCAGTTCACCCACACAAACCAAAAACTGGACTCACTACAACAATCCATCAAAGAAATCCAGCTTTCCATGGCCAAACTTGAAAAAATTCGAGCCCTCTTACCCATACCTCCACAACAACCTCCACAAACCTTAACCGACCCAACCCCAACATTCTACACCAACACCTCAGTATACCCTGCCACAGCATCACTCTAGCTTGGCCCTGATTACCCTCCACCTATTACCACCACAATCTCATATCCACAAACATCAACAGACCTTCCTAACAACCAACCTCGTCAACCCAAACTAGACTTGCCTCATTTTGCTGGAGATAACATCACAGATTGGCTCTTTCAACTTGAAAGGTTTTTTTGCTTACTACAACACACCAGACAACCACAAACTACAGCTCACCTCATTTTATCTGACCGGGTCGGCTCTTCAGTGTGGTTCCACTGGTTTCATCGCACCCATCAGTTGTCTTTCTGGCCCTAATTTGTTCGGGACCTTGAACTTCGTTTCGGTCCTTCTGAATATCAACATCCAGAGGCTGCTCTTTATAAACTCAGACAACGATCCACTATGTCAGCTTATTTGTCCGAGTTTGAAAACCTGTCTAATCGGTCCCCAAGCATGTCCGCCTCTAATCTGTTGGAATGCTTTATGTCAGGTCTTCGAGATGACATACGTCGCGAGATCTATCTCCTCCGCCCAGTGTCCCCTCACGAAGCCATTGGCATGGCAAAGCTTATTGAGGAAAAGGTCGATGATAGCCGGCGTAATAATACACGCTGCTCCTTCAGCCGACCAAGTTACCACCCTCCAATCTCCATAACAACCGCACCCTTCAGACCCACATCCTAGCCGCTTACCTGTGAAGCGCCTAACACTGACGGAGATGGCAGCTCGCCGTGATAAGGGCCTGAAGAAAAGTGTCGCCGGAGCTTCGATAGAATAATGCGATAACGATCGGAGAACTTGAGTTCGAGAACTGATAGATCGGAATTGGTGCAAATGGAATCTAGGTCAGTATCATTGTGAGATGAGGAACTGTGAGCATTGATACCTCCAGTAGAGTTTACTCCAGCAGCTGATCTCTTGAAGGGAAATATATCCTCTCTGAAAATTACATGCCTACTAATGATCACCTTTTCAGTTGATATGCAAAACACCTTGTATGCCTTTTGCCATGCAGGATATCCCAAAAACACACACTCCAATGCCATGGGGTCAAACTTATCCCTCAAGTGACTATTAGTGCTAACATAGCAAGAACTACCAAACACTCTCAAGTGATCAATATAAGGCTTTTCACCAAACAATTTTTCCCATGGACTATGGCCTTGAAGAACATGGGATGGTAATCTGTTAATGATGTGAGTGGCAGTGAGAACGCTATCACCCCAAAAGAGTTTGGGCATACCGGATACGAACAATAAGGCCCGAGCCACCTCTAACAAATGCCTATGCTTTCTTTTGACCACTCCATTTTGTTGGGGAGTGTGAGGGCAACTACTTTGATGAATACAAGCTAATATCAGTCTATTGTGTAAGCTGTTAAGCCTCTCTTCAGGCACAAGCCTTCGAACCCTTGCTCTGCAAAAACTTGGTCAGCTTATCATTGAAAAATTCTCTGCCATTATCTGATCTCAAAACCTTGATATTCTTCCCAAACTGAGTGTGGATTCGGATAAAAAAAATCAACAAGTATACCAGCTGCGTCAGATTTCTGCTGCAATAGAAAGGTCCATAATGCTTTGGAAAAGTCACCAACTACTGTTAAGAAGTACTTTGCACCTGTGAGAGTGGGCTCATGAAAGGGTCCCCAAACATCACAATGTACAAGATCAAAAGAAGAAACTGATTTGGTATTACTCAATGGAAAAGATAGTTTGGATTGTTTTGCCAAAGGGCACACTGTGCAGCTATACATGGACTGTCTACAAAGCACTCTTGGTGATATATCTTTCAACAAAACATCTAAAACTTCAAAGGGAGCATGACCCAGTCTATTATGCCATAGTTCAATTTCACTTTGTATGTTTCTTGCTTCCAAACTGCAAGCCTTAGCATCGTGGCTATTCCATCTTATTGGCTCCAGCTGATACAGTCCCTCAGTATGTGCTCCAATCTCTAGGATTATCTTGGAGAGATGGTCCTGCACCACACAGTGAGATTGTGTGAAGGTAACTCTGCAATTCAGATCAGTCACAAGCTTGCTAACTGAGATCAAATTAACTGTAAGCTCAGGAACTAGCAGAACATCATGTAGCAAAACATCATCTGTCAACCAACATTTGCCCTTGTGCTTAATAATGATTTTAACTCCATTAGGCAAAGTGACTCTACACTGTCCTTGAACCTCATGAATATCATGTAGTAAATCTCTACTATATGTGAAGTGGCTAGTAGCTCCAGTATCAATTAACCAACACTCACCATTAGCAACAATAGGTTGAGAGTGAACTATACCTGTCATATGATTCTGCACATCAGGTCTGTCATTGAGACCTCCTCTGATCATTGCCATGATTTTCTCCAGCTGAGTGTTTGTGAACTATTGCTCAGGTTTGTCATTGGTGACCTTGGTAATAGCTGGTGAAGCACTAACTTCACTATTAACAGTCACAGAATTTACGGAAAACTTCCCTCCATTGTTAGATCTTGGTGCAGACCTTTGAAACTTATTATCTTGAGGATAACCAATCAATTTGTAACAGTTTTCTTTCAAGTGGCCCTGCATCTGACAATGAGTACAAAAAAACTCTGCCTCTTCCTCTACCAAAAACTCCTCTACCAGCTTCTCTTCCCCTTCCTTGTCTCATCTGATTTCTGTCCTGACTCATTTGGCTATTACCAGAGTAATTATTCTGAGTGAAAAGAGCTGAAGCTTCTGTCTGTCTGTCTTTAGTAAGTTTCCTTGTGGACTCTTCTGTTAGAACCAAGCCATAAACAGTCACCATCTTAGGAACTTTAGTCATGGCAAACACATTAGTCCTAACTGAAGCATAACAATCATCGAGTCCCATTAAGAATTTCACTACTCTATCCTCTAGTTTGTCTTCAGCCGTTTGTTTACAACACAAACAATGTCCAGTAGCAAAGCACTTTGCTGACTTAATGGCATCTATCTCCTGATACAATGAATTCGGCTTTCTATTGTATTCACATACAGGCATCCCATTCTGCACTAAGTCACTCAATTCTCTCAGCAAGGCTGATTTCCTTGCAAGATTAGTCCCAGCATAACTGGACTCTAGGTCTTCCCAGGCTGTCATCACATCCTTAGAATGTAAAATCTCTCCTACAATCTTCTCCGAAACTGAGCAGATCAGCCACGACATAACAACATCATTGCATCTTTGCCATTTCGCTTGCATAACTGGATCAGCTGGCTTAGGATATTTACCAGTAATAAAGGCTAACTTCGACCTACCTGACAAAGCAATTTCATGGATTTCCGCCATGTTCCATGGTTTTCTTGACTAACTAACACTTTAGCAACTATCGAATTTCCAGTCATCTCATTGTTACTCACAAAATACGGATCATCGGCGTTACCTCCACCACCGGATCCTCCCGAACTAACATCGCTACTGCCTGAACTCGACATGACTCACAATGCAATGTCAACAACTAAAGAAAGCAAAGAAGACTAACCGGATCGTCAGAATTGCTCTGATACCATGAAGAAAAGTGTCGCCGGAGCTTCGATTGAATAATGCGCTAGCGATCGGAGAACTTGAGTTCGAGAACTGATAGATCGGAATTGGTGCAAATGGAATATAGGGTTTCTCATTTGCGTTTTCTGTTTTTAATTTTTGTTACAGAGGGAAGCTGGTATTGCCAGCTTAAATAAGCAAAACGAAGCGACGCCGTTTGTCGACCAAACGCCAATCTTGCACGTTGATCTCCAAACGACACCGTTCGCTGCCTAACACAAAACCAAAACAGATGCAACTAACTTTCCCGCCTGTACTAGTAAACTACCCTAACCAAGCTGATCGACCTCATACCTTAAGCGTCCAATAGGGCCTTTGTTTTAACTGCGATGACCAGTTCACACCGGGTCATAGTTGTCGCCCAAAATTTCTCTGCCTGTTAGCCGACGATCCTGCTGACATCGTCCAAGAACACCAATACCAAATACCCAATCCCTCTCAAATCTCCCTCGACTACCCAGCAAACAATCCACCCACCCAATACGACCAAGAAGCCCTTCCCCCATCAGACCATCCCGAACTACTTTCCGAAACTGATAACCCTAGCATCTCATTGCACGCGCTGGAAGGACATTTTATTCCAACAACCCTCCGAATCGAAGCTACAATCCATGGTCGTCCACTTACAGTCCTAGTCGACGGTGACTCTATACATACATTTATGCAATCCAGAATCACTAAATTCCTACAACTACCAATCCAGCCATCCAAGCATTTAGAAGTCACTGTGGGCAACGACGACTCTCTTCGTTGCGAGGGATTTTGTAGTCGCGTTCCTATTGCCATGGGCGGGCACCAGTTTGAGGTCGACCTTAATCTTCTTCCCATCTACGGCACAGACATGGTATTAGGGTTGAGTGGTTGGCAACTGTTGGCCCAGTGTTATTTGATTACCGGGCCCTTTGGCTTAGCTTCATCTATAATGGAGCCCAGATCAAGTTACATGGTCTTGGTCGCCCTACATACGCACAACTCACACTACGACAAGTTAACCGATTACAACAGACGTCCGGAGCTGCCTCATTCTTCCAGCTCATCACCATACCTACTCAAGACACGACAATCCCATCTCATGAACTACCTTTACTCCCAAACTACCTCGAACCACCATTCCACTCGACTATTACTGACCTCATCTAACACTTTAGTCATTTGTTTACACAACCAAAAGGCCTCCCTCTAAACGTCCATCTGATCACTGCATAACCCTAACTCTAGGCACGGCCCCTGTTAATGTGCGGCCCTACCGCTATCCTCATTTCCAGAAAACTGAAATTGAACGGTTGATCACAGACATGCTGAATGATGGGATCATTCGCCCCCGTTGCAGCCCATTTTCTTCACTAGTTCTTTTGGTCCGCAAGAAAGATGGTTCTTGGAGGTTCTGTATAGATTACAGAGCTCTAAATGCTGTCACAATTAAAGACCGTTTCCCGATCACCACTGTCAACGAGCTCTTAAACGAGCTCCATGGTGCAACTATTTTCTCAAAGCTTGATCTCCGATCAGGCTACTACCAACTACGGATGAGCGAGGGTGATATACATAAAACTGCCTTCCGAACTCATGAAGGCCAATATGAATTCTTGGTTATGCCGTTCGGCCTCTCTAATGCACCTTCGACCTTCCACGCTGCCATGAATTCAATTTTTCGGCACCTGCTCCGCAAAACAGTTCTTGTATTTTTTTAATGATATTCTCGTCTATAGTAGAGATTGGGAGTCTCATGTCCAGCATCTGCGGGAGGTATTCACCATTCTTCATGTCAATTCATTTTTTGCTAAACCTTCCAAATGTGATATTGCCAGGTTCTCCCTCACTTATCTTGGCCATATTATTTCCGGAGAAGGCGTGTTGGTTGATCCCACCAAGATTCAGGGTATTATTGATTGGCCAGTGCCTACTAACCTGAAACAACTTCGAGGATTCTTGGGACTGACAGGTTATTACATGTCCGACATTACGCATCTCTCATTGCACCTCTACCACAATTGCTGCGGAAAAATGCCTTTGTGTGGATTGATCAAGCCACTGCCGCCTTTGACGCACTCAAGACAGCTTTAACCACCACCCCAATACTGGCACTACCCGATTTTACTCAACATTTTACTGTGGAAAAAGATGCTTCCGGACAAGGCATTGGTGCGATTCTTACCCAAGCCGGTCGCCCTATACTTTTTTCAGCAAACTTCTTTCGCCTCGGCTTACAATCGAGAACTATGTGTCGTAGTTCATGTAGTCAAGAAATGGAGACAATATTTGTTGAGCACCCGATTCATTATCAAAACTGATCATCAGCCTCTTAAGTCACTCTTAACCCAGACGATATAGACACCAGATCAGCAGCGTTTGGTGGCTAAACTATTGGGTTTCGATTTTGAAGTCCTTTATAGACCCGACAGGGAAAATACGCCAGCAGATGCGTTGTCTCGCATTCCAGAAATTCAAACTCTTGAATTTAATGCCATGTCTCTACCTACATTGGGTATCCTCCACGCACTACGGGAATTCCTATCAACCAACTCAGAGACTAAGAAGCTACTCGAGGAGGTTCAAAACAATCCAACTGATCACCCTCATTTCTCGGTTCGAGATGGGCTTCTATTGTTTCGCAACAAATTATTTGTGCCTAATGAATCTGCTCTTCAGCACTTGATACTTCATGAATTCCATGACACGCCAACTTGAGGACATGCTGGTATGCAAAGGACGCTAGGACGGATCGCTGCCAATTTCTATTGGCCTGGTTTACGGAAGAGTGTCACCCTTTATGTTGCAAACTGTACTACTTGTCAGCAAATTAAGTATCCGACTTCATGTCCACAAGGCCTCCTCCAACCATTTCCCATCCTAGATAAAGTTTGGGAATCCATTTCTATGGATTTCATTACCCACCTCCCTTCTTCGGCCGGCAAAACAGTTTTTTGGATTGTGGTTGATCGATTAACAAAATATGGTCATTTCATTGCTTTGCCGACCAATTTCTCTGCAACAACTTTGGCTCTGATCTTTTCCAGAGAGATCACCAGACTACATGTAGTCCCAAGCACCATTATATCGGATCGCGATCCATTATTCATGAGTCACTTTTGGCAAGAATTTTTCAAGATCCAGGGCACTACACTCTCTACAAGTACAACCTACCATCCGCAAATTGATGGTCAAACAGAGGTGCTAAATCGTTGTGTGGAAGATTATTTGCGCGCCTTTGTATCAGACAACGGCTCGGACTGGGTCGACGGCATGGCATTCAGCATTACAAACTACTCCATTTGAAGCTCTATATGGACGTCCACCGCCCGCTATACTGGATTATGTTCTCGGTTCCTCTCCCTTAGCAGCAGTGGACACACATCTTTCACAAAGACAGCAACTCTTAACCACTCTCAAGGAAAACCTCCGCAGAGCACAATTACGCCTGAAAGAACAAGCAGATCGACATCGTGCAGACTGCCATTTCGAGGTTGGCGACTGGGTCTTCCTCAAACTCCAACCATATCGGCAAAATACTGTGGTTCGTAGGAGTTACACCAAACTAGCTAAACGATTATATGGACCATATCAGATTCTGGAGACCATTAGCCATGTTGCTTATCGCCTCAAACTCCCAGACAATTGATGAATCCATAATGGTTTTCATGTTTCGCTTCTAAAGAAGTGTAAGGGTGACCCATCCGCTCAACTGGCTATTCTTCCGGATATCTTCTTAAACGATCATCCGATCTTCCAACCGGATCGCATTATTGGATTTCGCCAACTGCTTCGTAATGGAATGCAGAAACCTCAGTTCCTTATTCAGTGGAAACACCATCCTCTAGGAGATGCTTCATGGGAATGTGCTTCCCGCTTAATTCAAACCTATCCTACTTTTGATCTTGAGGGCAAGATCGTATTCGATGAGGGGGGAAATGTTACAGGAATACAGGAGGTGCCTAAAGGAAATCATGATGCTACTCAGAATTCGGCACTGCAGGAAATCAGAAGAGGGCACCGCAAACGCAGAGCGCCTAACAAACTTGCATATTTTATCACCTAGAGATCTGACATCTTTTGAGCTGGCAGATAATCCCAAACAAGTTTGTTAGCTGATAACCCTATATGTCGGATCGTTAGGTTAGCCAACTATGTGAGGGAGATCCCAGAGTGGTATCCCTCAGACAGATGGCAGCGGAATTTAACTCTCGTACAGGAAATATAAAACAGATAGTAAGTGCTCACGATTTAGAGTGGAAACCTTACTGCAACCTTTGCAGCAGGATGAAAACCACTTGCCTCCTGGACAGTTCCAGAAGGGCTTCAAGATCCGTGTTATTGATAAAGGAATATGCTTGCAGTTTGTTACACTTGTCTCACGCAGTGACAACTAACAAAACTACTCAATTCGAAGGATCAACTAACACGTTCGTCTTGTCCGCACACGGCAGCACCTTGTCAGCTCCGGAATTGATCACTCTTCAATCTCCGTTCGCTATCTCTAAAAAGCCGAGCTTTTCTTTGAAGACTTCTCTTCCTTTTATAGTCTCTTTGAGTCGGCAAAGTCTATCTCCATCAGAGATCCGATAGATATTTCGCAGATGTGATACAGTCAAGATATTTCCATATCTTGACCCTGTCACATATATGCTTACCAAATCTGGCTTCAATCTTCCTGTCGAATATACAGACATCTCCTCGTGTATATATTTGACATGTATCCGTGTATATACTTCCATCAATGTTTCTCGTCATATATTGTGCGTATATACCCGTGCTTCTTTGATATGTATCTACGATATATTTTCCCAGATCCGATCTGGTCATAGTGTCGGTGTATCTCTCGGACAGATCGCATCTCTCTCGCAGCTCTGCTCTCTCTCAGAGATGTCCAGCAAGCTTACCTGTCAGACAGTGATTTCTGTACACTCAAGTGGATTATTAGTTAAGTGTTTGTTATCATCAAAACACAAAGGGTCCAACACTATATAAGGGAACTATGTTACTAATGAAGAGGCAAGAAATAAAATATCGATTTCCTTCTCTCATTTACACTCTGTTCTACTCATCCTCTATTCTCTCATCCCCTTCTTCTCAGTCCCTTGTTAACACTTTCCATCCAGCAGAGACTTGGTCAATTAAATTTCCTGCAGCATCAATTACAGCATACCCTATCTCTTTACCTTCCCTAGTGAAAGAGCCATCACAGTAAATTTTCCTCAAGCCTTCCTGGTGATGCTGACATCCCCACAAACCATTGCATGCCCTGTTTTTGCTTCCCAACCATATATCACACATTAGCAACATTGATTTGATTTTGAAGATAATGTTCCTGCAATCCCATCCCTCCTCACCATGCCTACTTCTATTCCTACTACCCCATAACATCCACAAGCCACTATCCTTAATTCAGCAGGATTCAAGTTTT
This sequence comes from Rhodiola chrysanthemifolia, assembly GCA_033675395.1. NCBI lineage: Eukaryota > Viridiplantae > Streptophyta > Magnoliopsida > Saxifragales > Crassulaceae > Rhodiola > Rhodiola chrysanthemifolia. The sequence continues at coordinate 41,990,736 of CM066204.1, forward strand.
GCGCACAAACCCACAAAGCCAATCAGCAAGGCTTACATAAACTGCATCTATGATTGGATCATTAATTCCCAACTCCCTCTACTTCCAGCAATCTTTAATTATATGCAAGATGTTTTCAATTTTAAAATCACAGTCCATGCAAGCTATATCAGTGAGATATAACCCCTTTTCAGTATGATAGAGACGCCAAATAAAAAACTTTACCTTGTTTGGAATGGACATTCTCCAGAATTTCGACAATTTGTTTTTATCCGAAGGTTCCCCACAGTCAGAGCTTCTTATCATCTGGTTCTCACATATCCATTTATAAGCATCCTTGCATTTCCACCGAACAATTCCTTCATTATTTACTGTAGAAATACCGCTTTTCACCATTTCCTTTTGCTTTGTTTAAGCTCCTCCAAGAAAATGAAGGCCTAACGGTTTGTCTTTCATTAGGATCTCTCTATTAATCCAATGAACAGATCTACCCTTTCCTATACTGCTCCAAAAATAATTAATAGGAGAGTGTGTCACATAATTTCCTAGGGAGTTTAAAACATTGCATAGAGTATGTGTATGATGGACTGCTTGAAGGGTGCTCTTAATTAGAACATCAAAAGACAACAACTTGTACGCATTTCCAATAATCTGATATCTTTTTATTAGTTTTCTCATCTAAGGTTGTAAACACTTCCCTTCTATTCAGTCCAATTATAACATGGAGACCTAGAATGTTTTTCTCACCCCTCTAAGGTCCTCCTTTAACCGTAAATTTGAATATTATTACAAAAAAAAAAACTGAAAACAAATTATTTATATTTTGTGTGTAGACCCCGCGTGAGCAATGTGCGTTTAGACTTGAGCACAATAAGTAGGTTTGAAGTACATGGGAAAAATAAAACATGGAATTGATCAGTAATGCATTATTTTGTGTTTGACTAACATATTTTATTCGGTGATTTTAGTTTTGAGAATCTCTAAGCATTAATTTGATTGTTGAAACTTGTTATTCACTTTTTCGTTGAAAAACATGCATCTTGTTTTATTAATTAGTATATATACCAGTAAAATATATATGCATAATTTATCTTCTTCTTCTTCTTCTTCTTTATACAAGGCTATCAAATTCTCACACAAAAATAACAGCATCATCAGGTAAGTCTCTTTTTAATTGAACTTATTCTCGATGCACCTTGAAAGTGATCCTTGCGGTTACAAAGACACTTCTCAATGGTATTCTTAAACTCAGCCACATGCAGTTTGCTTGAGTCGGAAAAAGATCTAGTCCAGCGCATTAATTTGCCGCGCGAGTAGAAAATTGCATCGTTTTAGTTAAATTATATATTTTTGAAATATAATGCCGTTGTAATTAAAACAATATCGTTTTAGACCTCCCAGCTAAAAAGCTGCGTTGCAGCGGATCCGAATCCTCGGCTGAGTGTTAGATTTTTCTAATGATGGTGCCACTTGTGTCTTTTGTTCTTGCTTGTTGAGTTAGGGGTGTGTTTTTTGAATTAAACTTTCGTGTCACGTTTTGGCTCACAAAAAAAAACTTAAGTGAGTTCGATTTAGTATGAATTGAGAGGAAAACACCCTTGTGTTTGGAACATGGAAGTTTGATCGATCATCATCTAGATCTCAGCGGAAAAATGTACTATAGGAAAATTCATGTTTACAATAAATGCATTTGAATTACATGACTGTCATTTCATCATTTGCTCACAATTTATTTGCTGTTGGCAGCATCAACATATCCTCCGCCTTTTCGAAAACTGAAAATATTTTATCGAACTTGGACCTGAAAATATGAAGAGCAAGGTAACTGACATGAGCCATTCCCTCTTTAGTTTCTTAAAAAAAGTACTTGGATTCTGAAGTTACAGTGATTTAACGGTATGTTCACTTCTGGTTACAGCAAAAAGTGGTTCTGCAAGTGAGTATGCGAGGTGGATGTTGCAGACAAAAGGCGATGCAGATAGCTGCAGGAGCGGACGGTACAAAATGATCTGAGACAGTTATGGCATATTTACGCATTTACATTCAAATTGTAAATTTTACCCTAAAACTTGGTTCTGTTATGATAGGAGTGATATCAGTCGCAATTGAAGGGACGGAAAAAGATCAGATTACCCTGGTGGGCGAGGACGTGGATATTGCCACGTTAGTCATCAATCTGCGCAAAAAAGTTGGCCACACAAGAATCATAAGTGTAGCTGGAATGAAATCGTAACAATGGCTAGATCAAGAACAAAAAAGCCACACACAAAAAAAGCTAACAACATCAGTTTTTAAAAAATTTTGTCATTTCGGATTTGGGGGGATGGCTCGCATTTTGTTGGCAGGGTGTCACAAATTCGCATATGATCAGTTGTTATTCCTCTAGCTCCAAACTCAACGAAATTATAGATACAAGTTTTTAATAGTTTTCAACCTGAAGAAATCAATGATCGGCTCCGTGCGGAAGTCTCCAATGGCGAATCCGAGCTCGAACGTGACGAGAGCGAGAGTTTGCAATTTGGGAAAAAAAGTGAAAAATGTATTAATGAGCGGGAGAATTAGTTACAAGGCTATACTTGTACCAAAAACATATTTACACTCACGCCCCTCATTTATACAAGCTCACACATCTCTCTCATAAATAACTAAAATGACACAATCATACCTTACCTGTAGATGCCCGCCATTGCTGTTATGAGAAACACGAGCATCAGCTTAACACCCCCTCAATCTGGAGAGTGAAGAAAATTCAAAACTCCCAGATTGGAGCTCAACTGGGCAATGCGTTCGACAGGTAAGGCCTTGGTGAGTAAGTCAGCCGGTTGGCGGAGAGTGGAGATATGACAGGGCTTGATGAAGTTGAGGACAATAAGCTGCCGAATGAAATGACTGTCCATCTCTATGTGCTTTGTACGTTCATGAAAAATCGGGTTGCGAGTAATATAAATGGCAGCTTGATTGTCACAAAACAACGAGTTAGGTGTGGGCGACGACATACCCAAATCAGTCAACAGACCACACAACCAGACCAATAACAAGCCATCGCATGGCACGATACTCAGACTCGGCAGATGAACGAGACACCATTGGTTGCTTTTTGGTTTTCCAAGAGACCAAACAGCCACCAAGAAGGATACAATAGCCAGTGATTGATCGTCGAGTAACAGGACATGCCCCCCAGTCAGCGTCACAATAAGCCATAACATTAAGTGAGTTATGACCAGGGAAGAAAAGACTTTGAGCAGGGGCAGCCTTGATATATCTTAAAACTCTGTGAGCTGCACGCAGATGATCAATCAATGGCGAATGCATAAACTGGTTGAGCACATGAACAACATATGAGAGATCAGGCCTGGTTATGGTAAGATAGATAAGTTTACCCACTAACCTCATGTACACCATGGGGTCTGAAACATATGTGAGCTGCACGCAGATGAACAACATTAAATTTCCTGCAGCATCAATTACAGCATACCCTATCTCTTTACCTTCCCTAGTGAAAGAGCCATCACAGTAAATTTTCCTCAAGCCTTCCTGGTGATGCTGACATCCCCACAAACCATTGCATGCCCTGTTTTTGCTTCCCAACCATATATCACACATTAGCAACATTGATTTGATTTTGAAGATAATGTTCCTGCAATCCCATCCCTCCTCACCATGCCTACTTCTATTCCTACTACCCCATAACATCCACAAGCCACTATCCTTAATTCAGCAGGATTCAAGTTTTGCGCACAAACCCACAAAGCCAATCTGCAAGGCTTACATAAACTGCATCTATGATTGGATCATTAATTCCCAACTCCCTCTACTTCCAGCAATCTTTAATTATATGCAAGATGTTTTCAATTTTAAAATCACAGTCCATGCAAGCTATATCAGGGAGATATAACCCCTTTTCAGTATGATAGAGACGCCAAATAAAAAACTTTACCTTGTTTGGAATGGACATTCTCCAGAATTTCGACAATTTGTTTTTATCCGAAGGTTCCCCACCGTCAGAGCTTCTTATCATCTGGTTCTCACATATCCATTTATAAGCATCATTGCATTTCCACCGAACAATTCCTTCATTATTTACTGTAGAAATACCGCTTTTCACCATTTCCTTTTGCTTTGTTTAAGCTCCTCCAAGAAAATGAAGGCCTAGCGGTTTGTCTTTCATTATGATCTCTCTATTAATCCAATGAACAGATCTACCCTTTCCTTTACTGCTCCAAAAATAATTAATAGGAGAGAGTGTGTCACATAATTTCCTAGGGAGTTTAAAACATTGCATAGAGTAAGAACACAGAGCAATGGAAAGAAAAACACTTCATTCATGCCTGCAAGTCATAAGCGTGTCTTTCAGACACCACACATGCCGTAGAGAAATCAAAATGCATGGAAGTCCTAAACATGAAATTCAGAAAAAAAAACAGAACAAGTTGAACAAAAAAAGGGCTGATGTGGGATGGAAGGCAAGGATGGGAGTTCCATGAGACAGTTAAGATGAGGCATCAATTGTGAACGAGGCCTTCATTTGTTCAACAATCTCGGCAGCAAGGTCCTTCATCTGATCTGGGAACGCCGCTACTGCCACTGACATGGCACCTGAATCAATAGTGATGGCCAGCTCCAAGGCCGTCATCTTCTCCTTAACGTCCACCAATTCGGTCTTTGCCACTACCAACTCTGATTTTACCTTCTTCAGCTCACCCCTTAGCTCCTTTACTTCTGCCCGAAGCACTTTCAGCAGTGCCAGCATCTCACCTAAGCCCTCAGAGGGGGTTGCCTCGTCACCATCGGCCGTGGAAGCAGTATTAAGGGGAGTAACTTCAATGACATCCTCATCATCTGCTTCCACCACCACAGCAGGAACCGTCCAACCAACTCCCTCAGAGAATTCCAACCCCAGCTTGGTTAGATGCTCATCACTCAGCGCAGATGAAAGCACTTTTTCCGACTCAGGAGTGTAGATCTCCCAATACTTCATTATTTCTTTTACAAACCCTGGGAAGGGTAGTCCATTGGAAGGGTTGTCCCTGTTGTTCTCCATATGCTTCATGATCTGAAATGCTAAGTTTACTGGCTTCCTCTGCATAATTTGATCGACCAACAGCAGATCCTGGAAGGTCACTAGGTTGTCTTTGTGCTTCCGTGGGGAGATATTTGAGACGAGGAGTCTGTGCACGATCCTGGGGAGCACATTCATGTGAGTGTTTTCCCTTTGTCCCTTTGCCGTGGGGTCAAGCCCTAGTCGCCCAAATACTTCAGCCTTTGCTACTGTGCCTGGCCACGTACCTTTTGAGTAAGTGGCATACCCGCCTTTGGGCACCCCCAGAAAAGTGGCCAACTCCCTCAGACTCACGGAGTACACCTCACCTCCGACAACAGCCGACAACTCCAAGTTGCCTTTTCCCTCCTCCTTTTCAACCAACTTCATTTTTGAATAGAAATCCCTCACCATCTTCTCATCAACCACTACAGGCTTTCTGAACAGAGCGCCCCACCCTTGGGCCTCCAGGAGTTCCACAACTTCTCCTAAACCGTTCGCCACCATCCACTCGTTATCCAGCACCAACTCTTGCACAAACCCCTTGCCAGCATCTTCTGATTCCTCGGCACAACCATCTGACTCGGCCTCCTCTTCAACGGGCGGAGCGGAGGCCCGGGTAGACCTCTGACCTTTCCTGGCGGAATGAGGAGTGGGTTTCCTTACACGTTTGCCAGCCGACCTGGTAGCGACCGAGGTCTCCTTCTTAACCTGGCGTAGGGAGGAGGAATCCGCTCGAAGATCCTCAAGCCGTCCTTCTAACGTCGCCATATCTGCGGCTACAGCCGAGTCGGACGGAACGGAGCCAGTGGGCGTGACCGACTGCAGAATGGTTTCCAGGTTTTGGGGATTGACTCCACTTGCAATCAACTTTGCAGCCATCTCGGCGGTGGCGGCGGCAGGCGAAAGGCTTGAGTTAGGGTTTGAGGATGCCATGGAGAATTTCTGACTTTCTGAAACTTTTGAGAGAGAAATACGAGTCTGAGAGTAATGAGACGCAAGGCACGGTCTGCTTGCTTTAAATATCCTTTTCAAACCCTAGAAGTTGTGAGACAACAGAAAAAACCCCAAACGGCGTTGCTTTTCAATAAATAAACCGCCTTCAATTTTGGTAATTGTCATCTTTTCCTCCCTTCCAAAAACGATTTCGTAATGAACACTTGCCAAAACTAAATCAACTGAGAGGGCATGCGCTGATAGTCCGGGAGATGACACGTGTCATCTGTAATTTAGCGGGTTGTCTCATAAGCAGCCGACGCGACAACTCCCTGCTGTAGAGACTGTTCACCTTCAATTCACCTTTACTTCTTCCAAAAGCTAACCCAACTTCAACAGAGGACGTGTACCTGTCAATCTTCCCAACTGGCACATGGATTGTTTCTCAGCTGAAGGTGATCCGTTCATAGTGATAGCCCAGTCTTACTGTCTCATGGATACACAAGGTTTTGGTTTGGTGTGCTAACTTTACCCAAATGATACAAATAACACCACACTCAATCAATCAAAAAGAAAACAACCAAACAAGTTATAATGTCTTCATACCTCATGTGGAAGAGCTCCCGAAAAAGGAACATCTCGACGGGCTCATAGGAGCATTCCACAGGAGGATAGGCTATGGTTGGTCTAGAGTACCTCCGGGGCTTATAGTGTGGGATCAACTATGGAGGTCTCTTTTGGGCAGAAAGAAATCAGAATTTCATGTTTTTCGGACCCTTATGCAGTCATCAGTCACATAGCAAGCATGCATGGCTACATTATGAACACAACTTACTTTCTCACTAGCGTAGAACAAACATGTTAGGCTCTCCATCAGACATGACTCATATGCATCTAGTCTAACCAATCACTGAGGGAGCAATATTTGAGCATAGCTTTAAGGGAGAGAAACCATACCTAGTTCGAGCCTCAGCTTCTCGTAGGGTTCTCTGTGCAAAGCTTTTGTGAATATGTCTGCAATCTGTTCCTCAGTTCTACAGTATTCCATCTCAATTGTTCCCTTTTCTACACAGTCTCGTAGGAAGTGATATCAAATTTCAATGTGCTTAGTGCGTGAGAACGCACTGGATTTTTAGAGATGTTAATAGCACTAGTGTTATCACACAGAATCTTAGCACATTTAGTAATAACACCGTAATCACTTAGCTGTTGCCTGATCCACAGCAGCTGCGCACAGCAAGTAGCGGCGGCAATATATTCTGCCTCTGCGGTGGAGAGGGCAATTGAGGACTGCTTCTTTGAGGCCCAAGAGATGAGACATGGTCCAAGATATTGAGCCATCCATGACGTGGACTTCCTGTCTGTCTTGCACCCAGCATAATCTGCGTCAGTGTATGCTTCCAGGCGTAATTCACCTCCCCCGGGATAGAACAGGCACAAGTCATCTGTTCCCTTCAGATATCTCAATATCCTCTTTACAGCTTTCACGTGGGTTTCCCTGGGGTCAGCCTGAAACCTTGCACACAGACAAACACTAAATAAGATATCGGGTCTGCTAGCAGTGAGATATAATAGTGAACCGATCATTCCCCTATACAGAGTTGGATCCACTCGAGTTGAGGATTCGTCCTTTGTCAGGGCATCGTTTGGGGACATCGGTGTGGCACACGTCTTGGCGGATTCCATCCCAAACTTCTTCAGGATTTCCTTTACGTACTTTTGCTGATGAATTCGGGTTCCATCCTCCTCTTGAGTAACTTGAAGTCCAAGGAAGTACTTGAGTTCTCCCACCATGCTCATCTCGAACTCGCTTGACATCAAATCTGTAAACTTCTTGACAAGTTTAGGGTTAGTTGAACCAAAAATGATATCATCCACATATACCTGCACCACCAAGGTGTCCTTCCCTTCCTTCAGAAGGAAGAGAGTTTTGTCTACCTCTCCTCTGGTATATCCGTGAGATAGTAGGAACTGTGACAGTCGCTCATACCAGGCACGAGGGGCTTGCTTCAGCCCGTACAGCGCCTTCTCGAGGATGTGGACATGATCCGGGAGAGTGTGATCCTCGAACCCTGGTGTCTGACTTACATATACCTCCTCCTTTAGAACACCGTTCAAGAAGGCCGTTTTCACATCCATTTGCTGTAGAACAAAGCCATGGTAAGTCGAATAAGCAATTAGTAATCTGATTGCTTCTAACCTTGCAACTGGGGCGAAGGTTTCATCGTAGTCAATCCCTTCTTGTTGGTTGTATCCCTTAACTACCAGGCGGGCTTTGTTCCTTACAACGACTCCTTTATCGTCCATCTTGTTGCGAAAGACCCACTTCGTTCCAATCACGTTCTTGTCCTTCGGCCTAGGGACCAGGCGCCATACCTTATTCCTCTCGAACTGATGGAGTTCTTCTTGCATGGCATTTACCCATTTCGGATCCTTCAATGCTTCAGCTATTGTCCTTGGTTCTGTAACAGAGACAAAAGACGCAAATTCACAGAAATGACATAGGTCATCCAGATTTACTTGATCCTGCGATGTATAGCACTGGTAGTCCCTCATCCTGGCCGGGGGCTGGACGACTCTTCCGCTCCTTGTAGCTCTGGGTTCCTCCGCTGTAACTGTAGGCGGGGGATTGTTGCCAGTCTCCTCCTCGTCATGAGCTTCAGCAGTGATGTCTGTAGCAGGGACATCGGGAACAGGTTCTTGGGCAGGTAGCTCTGCTTGAGCATCTACGGGTTGTTGGCCGGCTCCCTGAGCGGTCACTTGAACTGGTTCTATGACTTCACTTTGAGTGGGTTCCCAGTCGGGGTCAGCTCTATCAGTGAACTGAAGTTCCCCATCATCCTGTGCTGATGGATCTTTTACCAGGTGCCCTGTCATAGCGCCTTCATCAAAGGTTACGTGGATGCTTTCCTCCACTCGTTCCATCCTTAGGTTGTACACTTTGTAGGCTTTGTTATGGCTTAAATATCCTACGAACACACCTTCGTCGCTCCTTGGGTCGAATTTTCCCAGATTGTCCTTTCCATTGTTATGCACGTAGCACCTGCAGCCAAATACTCTAAAATAGGCAATGTTAGGTTTTCTACCCTGCAGCAGCTCATATGGCGTTTTTCCAATCAGAAGACGTAGAGATGCTCGGTTCAGTATGTGGCTGGCCGCATGCACAGCCTCTGCCCAGAACCCCTTGGGAGCGCCACTGGCAATCAGCATTGTTCTGGACATGTCTTCCAGCGTCCTATTCTTTCTCTCTACCACTCCATTTTGCTGAGGAGTACGTGGTGCTGAGAAGTTGTGATCAATTCCTGCGGTCCTGCACAACGAGAGAAACTGGGAATTTCGGAACTCGGTTCCGTTGTCAGTGCGAATGGATACTAACTTCTTACTCAGTTTGTTTTCAGTTAATTTCAACCATGAGACAAACTCAGCAAACGTTTCATCTTTGGAGCACAAGAAGATCGTCCAAGTGTACCTGGAGTAGTCATCTACGATAACTAATATATACCTGTTACCTCCGCGGCTGACGACATTCACTGGACCGCAGAGATCCATGTGGATCATGTCAAGAGGACCTGATGTACTTACTGATTGTTTTGACTTGAACGAAGTACGTACCTGCTTGCCCGTGGCACATGCACTGCACATCTGATCAATTGAGTTCTCTACCTTGGGTAATCCGATCACTAGTTCGCCCTGATGTAGCTTGTGAATCAGTTTCGTGCTTGCATGTCCAAACCTTTTGTGCCACAGCAGTGTGTCGGCAGTTATGCTAGCCAGGCACAGCTCTTCTTCAGGAACAAACTCTGGGTCCACTGTGTATATTTGATTTTCACGTACGCCTCTAAGAATTACCTTTCATGTCTCAATGCACTTCACAAAGCAGTCATTAGAGTTGAATATCACTTGATTTTTACCATGTTGACACAATTGTGATATACTCAGCAGGTTGTAATTCAGGTTTTCAACCAGACTAACTTGTCGAACTTTGATTGTTTCTGAAATTCTTACCTCTCCTGTTGCAACGACCTTACCTGTGCTCTTGTTTCCGAAGATAATGCTTCCTCCGGAGTAGGCTTGGAGTGAGATGAACCATCCTGGATCTCCTGTCATGTGTTTGGAGCATCCGCTGTCCAGATACCATGGCTTGCTCCTCACTCCGTTCTGCAAGAGAGAAATCAGTTTTTACGAACCCAGACAAGCTTGGGCTTACTGGGCTTTCGGGCAGTTGTAACAGCAGAAGGAAACTTTAGAGGACTTGAATCGTTATCATCAGTAAGAGTGATTTTCTTCTTGGGAGTTCTCCTGGGTCGTCCGTAGGTTGCTGTATTATGATAAGGGCAAACCAATTCACCTCTGTCGTACTTGCTGTGAGAGGGAACTTCCTTCTGATGACTGTGATACCTCTCGTTGGAGTTTTTCAGTTCCCTGCAGTTCGACCTGTAGTGGCCAGTGTGACCACAGTGCCAGCAGACTCGGTAGTAGACGACCCCAGTTTTCTTGCTCCTTTCTAAGGGGGTGGGTCTCCTATATCTTTGGGCGTGAGGATCAAGAGTGAATGGTTGAGGGTTGGAGCTCATCTTCTTCCAAATTTTAAAGGCTTTTCCAGCCTTGAAGGGTACGGAGTCTCTGTCATAGAGATGGCTCTCTGTTGGGGATGTCGCTGCTTTCTCCTGGTGCGAGCTCTCGCAGACTTCAGTTATCACTCTTTTTCCTTTGGCAATCCTTCTGTTTTCCTCCTCTTTGTTAGTCACCTCCATGTACCCGAGTCCAGGTCTGACAAACTTCCTTTCGTAGTCCTGTCTTACTTCTTCAACCTTCTCGGCTTCTAGTTCTCGTAGCCAGATTTCCTTTCTTTCAGTCTCCTTTTGTCTGAGATCTGCGACTGTCTGACGGAGTTCCTCGTTATCTAACTGGACCCTGACTGATTCTTCAATTGATCCTGCTGTCTTGGTTCTGATCTCTGTCGGCCTGGTATCGTCAATCTTCATGCACCTCAGATCATTACTCAACCTGTTCATTTGAGTGTCTCTATCGTCGCAAGTGTGGCATTTGCAGACGTGTTCCTTTATTTCTCTCTCGAGGCGCATAGCTTTAGTTGACCAGAGGCGGTTGTTTTCCATGTCGTCTTCATGTTCATCCTTCATGATCTCAAGTTGTTCCTTAAGGCTCGTGATCTTCTTCAGTAGTTCGGCAATGGTTTCTGCAAAATCAGATTCGCTAAAGACTTCATTGACAAAGGAATCAGATTCATTTACCTCATCGTTCGTGGATCTCGCCATCAGACATGGCTCCTTAGCTTGCTTCCCATCACTGTGTTCCTCGTCTGAGTCACCCCAGGCAGCGAACATGGCTTGAGCTTCCTTCGGGGCAGGAGGTTCACCCTTCTTCTTGCTGTAGCAATCTTTAGCAAGATGTCCTTTTTTCTGGCAGTGATAGCAGGTTCTTTCTTCCTTTGTTCCTGCCTTTGTCTTGCTTTCCTCTGAGGTAGCTCCCTTGTTCCCCCTTTGGTTATTTCTTCCTCCCCCAGAGCCACCTCTGTTTTGGGATCTGCCTGTGGTTGCCATCTTGAAGGCTTTTGAGAGAAGAGCTATCTCCTCGTCCTCACCTTTGGATGGTAGACTTACTTGAGCTATGTCCAAGGCCTTCTCTACTTTCAGTGCTATAGCTTGAGATTTTCCAGCTTGTCTTTTGGCCATCTTTCTCTCTGATATCCCAGCTTGGCTTTGCAGATTCGCCACCAGCTCTTCCAGAGTGATGTCTTTGATCCCCTTTTGAGCCTGGAGGGCTGTAGTTACAGTATCCCATCTGGGGCTGAGCGCTTGCATGAACTGATGGGTTATCTTCCACTGTGGAAGTTTCTCATCCAGGGAGTTCAGCTGTGCGATGATTACTTGGAATCTGGTGTAGAAGTCCTCCAGCGATTCGTCCTTCCGTTGGTCAACTGTTTCATAGTCCTTTGTGGCAGCCAGGATTCTGTTCCTCTTTATGTCCTCATTTCCTTCGTACAGTCTAGCAAGGCCATCCCACTGTTCCTTGGCGGTCTTGTAGACAGTCATCTTTATTTGATCTCCTGGAGAGAGTGCCATGTACAGAACTTTCTTAGCTCTGGCGTTCTGTTGGAGGGACTTGTAGTCAGCTTCGGTGTACTTGTCCTTCTCCTTCTCCTTCTCCTTCGGGTTGGCGGGATCTGTCTCATCCAAAATAGGGAAGTTACCCTTTTCAAACACACGCCACAGCTTTCCATCCAGGGAGCAGACATGAGCTTTGAACTGATCTTTCCACCAGTCGTACTCACCCAGGCTGAGCACTGGAGGCTTCCAGAAAGAATCGTTTCCGTTAGACATGATTTCCTGCAAAGGCTAACACACAATCTAGAGCCTCGCTCTGATACCAATTGTCGGATCGTTAGGTTAGCCAACTATGTGAGGGAGATCCCAGAGTGGTATCCCTCAGACAGATGGCAGCGGAATTTAACTCTCGTACAGGAAATATAAAACAGATAGTAAGTGCTCACGATTTAGAGTGGAAACCTTACTGCAACCTTTGCAGCAGGATGAAAACCACTTGCCTCCTGGACAGTTCCAGAAGGGCTTCAAGATTCGTGTTATTGATAAAGGAATATGCTTGCAGTTTGTTACACTTGTCTCACGCAGTGACAACTAACAAAACTACTCAATTCGAAGGATCAACTAACACGTTCGTCTTGTCCGCACACGGCAGCACCTTGTCAGCTCCGGAATTGATCACTCTTCAATCTCCGTTCGCTATCTCTAAAAAGCCGAGCTTTTCTTTGAAGACTTCTCTTCCTTTTATAGTCTCTTTGAGTCGGCAAAGTCTATCTCCATCAGAGATCCGATAGATATTTCGCAGATGTGATACAGTCAAGATATTTCCATATCTTGACCCTGTCACATATATGCTTACCAAATCTGGCTTCAATCTTCCTGTCGAATATACAGACATCTCCTCGTGTATATATTTGACATGTATCCGTGTATATACTTCCATCAATGTTTCTCGTCATATATTGTGCGTATATACCCGTGCTTCTTTGATATGTATCTACGATATATTTTCCCAGATCCGATCTGGTCATAGTGTCGGTGTATCTCTCGGACAGATCGCATCTCTCTCGCAGCTCTGCTCTCTCTCAGAGATGTCCAGCAAGCTTACCTGTCAGACAGTGATTTCTGTACACTCAAGTGGATTATTAGTTAAGTGTTTGTTATCATCAAAACACAAAGGGTCCAACACTATATAAGGGAACTATGTTACTAATGAAGAGGCAAGAAATAAAATATCGATTTCCTTCTCTCATTTACACTCTGTTCTACTCATCCTCTATTCTCTCATCCCCTTCTTCTCAGTCCCTTGTTAACACTTTCCATCCAGCAGAGACTTGGTCAATTAAATTTCCTGCAGCATCAATTACAGCATACCCTATCTCTTTACCTTCCCTAGTGAAAGAGCCATCACAGTAAATTTTCCTCAAGCCTTCCTGGTGATGCTGACATCCCCACAAACCATTGCATGCCCTGTTTTTGCTTCCCAACCATATATCACACATTAGCAACATTGATTTGATTTTGAAGATAATGTTCCTGCAATCCCATCCCTCCTCACCATGCCTACTTCTATTCCTACTACCCCATAACATCCACAAGCCACTATCCTTAATTCAGCAGGATTCAAGTTTTGCGCACAAACCCACAAAGCCAATCAGCAAGGCTTACATAAACTGCATCTATGATTGGATCATTAATTCCCAACTCCCTCTACTTCCAGCAATCTTTAATTATATGCAAGATGTTTTCAATTTTAAAATCACAGTCCATGCAAGCTATATCAGTGAGATATAACCCCTTTTCAGTATGATAGAGACGCCAAATAAAAAACTTTACCTTGTTTGGAATGGACATTCTCCAGAATTTCGACAATTTGTTTTTATCCGAAGGTTCCCCACAGTCAGAGCTTCTTATCATCTGGTTCTCACATATCCATTTATAAGCATCCTTGCATTTCCACCGAACAATTCCTTCATTATTTACTGTAGAAATACCGCTTTTCACCATTTCCTTTTGCTTTGTTTAAGCTCCTCCAAGAAAATGAAGGCCTAACGGTTTGTCTTTCATTAGGATCTCTCTATTAATCCAATGAACAGATCTACCCTTTCCTATACTGCTCCAAAAATAATTAATAGGAGAGTGTGTCACATAATTTCCTAGGGAGTTTAAAACATTGCATAGAGTATGTGTATGATGGACTGCTTGAAGGGTGCTCTTAATTAGAACATCAAAAGACAACAACTTGTACGCATTTCCAATAATCTGATATCTTTTTATTAGTTTTCTCATCTAAGGTTGTAAACACTTCCCTTCTATTCAGTCCAATTATAACATGGAGACCTAGAATGTTTTTCTCACCCCTCTAAGGTCCTCCTTTAACCGTAAATTTGAATATTATTACAAAAAAAAAAACTGAAAACAAATTATTTATATTTTGTGTGTAGACCCCGCGTGAGCAATGTGCGTTTAGACTTGAGCACAATAAGTAGGTTTGAAGTACATGGGAAAAATAAAACATGGAATTGATCAGTAATGCATTATTTTGTGTTTGACTAACATATTTTATTCGGTGATTTTAGTTTTGAGAATCTCTAAGCATTAATTTGATTGTTGAAACTTGTTATTCACTTTTTCGTTGAAAAACATGCATCTTGTTTTATTAATTAGTATATATACCAGTAAAATATATATGCATAATTTATCTTCTTCTTCTTCTTCTTCTTTATACAAGGCTATCAAATTCTCACACAAAAATAACAGCATCATCAGGTAAGTCTCTTTTTAATTGAACTTATTCTCGATGCACCTTGAAAGTGATCCTTGCGGTTACAAAGACACTTCTCAATGGTATTCTTAAACTCAGCCACATGCAGTTTGCTTGAGTCGGAAAAAGATCTAGTCCAGCGCATTAATTTGCCGCGCGAGTAGAAAATTGCATCGTTTTAGTTAAATTATATATTTTTGAAATATAATGCCGTTGTAATTAAAACAATATCGTTTTAGACCTCCCAGCTAAAAAGCTGCGTTGCAGCGGATCCGAATCCTCGGCTGAGTGTTAGATTTTTCTAATGATGGTGCCACTTGTGTCTTTTGTTCTTGCTTGTTGAGTTAGGGGTGTGTTTTTTGAATTAAACTTTCGTGTCACGTTTTGGCTCACAAAAAAAAACTTAAGTGAGTTCGATTTAGTATGAATTGAGAGGAAAACACCCTTGTGTTTGGAACATGGAAGTTTGATCGATCATCATCTAGATCTCAGCGGAAAAATGTACTATAGGAAAATTCATGTTTACAATAAATGCATTTGAATTACATGACTGTCATTTCATCATTTGCTCACAATTTATTTGCTGTTGGCAGCATCAACATATCCTCCGCCTTTTCGAAAACTGAAAATATTTTATCGAACTTGGACCTGAAAATATGAAGAGCAAGGTAACTGACATGAGCCATTCCCTCTTTAGTTTCTTAAAAAAAGTACTTGGATTCTGAAGTTACAGTGATTTAACGGTATGTTCACTTCTGGTTACAGCAAAAAGTGGTTCTGCAAGTGAGTATGCGAGGTGGATGTTGCAGACAAAAGGCGATGCAGATAGCTGCAGGAGCGGACGGTACAAAATGATCTGAGACAGTTATGGCATATTTACGCATTTACATTCAAATTGTAAATTTTACCCTAAAACTTGGTTCTGTTATGATAGGAGTGATATCAGTCGCAATTGAAGGGACGGAAAAAGATCAGATTACCCTGGTGGGCGAGGACGTGGATATTGCCACGTTAGTCATCAATCTGCGCAAAAAAGTTGGCCACACAAGAATCATAAGTGTAGCTGGAATGAAATCGTAACAATGGCTAGATCAAGAACAAAAAAGCCACACACAAAAAAAGCTAACAACATCAGTTTTTAAAAAATTTTGTCATTTCGGATTTGGGGGGATGGCTCGCATTTTGTTGGCAGGGTGTCACAAATTCGCATATGATCAGTTGTTATTCCTCTAGCTCCAAACTCAACGAAATTATAGATACAAGTTTTTAATAGTTTTCAACCTGAAGAAATCAATGATCGGCTCCGTGCGGAAGTCTCCAATGGCGAATCCGAGCTCGAACGTGACGAGAGCGAGAGTTTGCAATTTGGGAAAAAAAGTGAAAAATGTATTAATGAGCGGGAGAATTAGTTACAAGGCTATACTTGTACCAAAAACATATTTACACTCACGCCCCTCATTTATACAAGCTCACACATCTCTCTCATAAATAACTAAAATGACACAATCATACCTTACCTGTAGATGCCCGCCATTGCTGTTATGAGAAACACGAGCATCAGCTTAACACCCCCTCAATCTGGAGAGTGAAGAAAATTCAAAACTCCCAGATTGGAGCTCAACTGGGCAATGCGTTCGACAGGTAAGGCCTTGGTGAGTAAGTCAGCCGGTTGGCGGAGAGTGGAGATATGACAGGGCTTGATGAAGTTGAGGACAATAAGCTGCCGAATGAAATGACTGTCCATCTCTATGTGCTTTGTACGTTCATGAAAAATCGGGTTGCGAGTAATATAAATGGCAGCTTGATTGTCACAAAACAACGAGTTAGGTGTGGGCGACGACATACCCAAATCAGTCAACAGACCACACAACCAGACCAATAACAAGCCATCGCATGGCACGATACTCAGACTCGGCAGATGAACGAGACACCATTGGTTGCTTTTTGGTTTTCCAAGAGACCAAACAGCCACCAAGAAGGATACAATAGCCAGTGATTGATCGTCGAGTAACAGGACATGCCCCCCAGTCAGCGTCACAATAAGCCATAACATTAAGTGAGTTATGACCAGGGAAGAAAAGACTTTGAGCAGGGGCAGCCTTGATATATCTTAAAACTCTGTGAGCTGCACGCAGATGATCAATCAATGGCGAATGCATAAACTGGTTGAGCACATGAACAACATATGAGAGATCAGGCCTGGTTATGGTAAGATAGATAAGTTTACCCACTAACCTCATGTACACCATGGGGTCTGAAACAAGGTCTGCCTTGGAAAGACTGAGTGTTTGTTTAGTATCCATTGGAGTACAAGCAGGCTTACAATCAAGCATATTCTGATCTTCTAACAAGTCAATGGCATACTTTCTTTGATTTAGCCGAATGCCCTTAGGACTCCTCGCAACCTCCAATCCTAAAAAAACCCTGAGCAATCCCAAGTCTTTAAGTCTGAATTTGGCATGAATAAATTGCTTAACAGTAGTGATAACATCAACATAGGTACTAGTTACCACTATATCATTGAACGTCGCAATATATGTACTTCAATCGATGTGATTAAAAGCAAGATATTTGGTCAAAAACAATTTATAAGACCGGTACGTACCGGGTCATCTAAGGAGCAAGTGTAAACCTAAGATCACTATTCGATTTTACTCCAATAAGTCTATTCCTTAAGCGATTGTTCGAATTGTTGATTATCAAATACTAAGTGAAAGCAATGAAATGAAAAAGGGTGTTTTCAAGCGTTAAAATGCGTTCCTAGGGTACTACGTCCCTCCTTGGGGCACAAGACTCTTAATAGATATGATTTAATGCAAGAACAAGTGTATTAATGGTTAGATTAAGGCGTGCAACTATTAAATCAAATTCATTCTCTCGATTACTTCTTTGATTTAAGGGAGAGGCACCTCGCACGTGAGCCTCAATCTCCCGATATTTTTAGCTCACGTCCAACTCAAGTTTCTTAATCATCAACACTAGTTGAGTGATCAATATCCAAGAGTGGTGAAGACCAAGTCTATCTCAATGCTAGGATGGGTCACGCTAGTGAACACCACCTAACAATGGTGAATCTACTTGTTTTTGTAGAACCATTAGTCTCATTCTCTCGAATATTCAACCTCAAGTTCATGATTCTAGGTCACCTAGGCATTTTATCGAACACTTAATTAAGAGGCATAGAATAAACATTTGATCAAAGTAATTCACAACCATGTAATAAACTTCATCAAGCATATATTCAATGAGAAGATAGAGTTTATACACCAAGGAGGTATGGACCCCTGGAAACTAGAAGGACTACTCACTACTCATGTTCATAGACAAACAATAGTAGTGTTGTTACAAGGAAAATGAAGATAACACAAAGAAGAGT
This sequence comes from Rhodiola chrysanthemifolia, assembly GCA_033675395.1. Classification (NCBI taxonomy): domain Eukaryota; kingdom Viridiplantae; phylum Streptophyta; class Magnoliopsida; order Saxifragales; family Crassulaceae; genus Rhodiola; species Rhodiola chrysanthemifolia. The sequence continues at coordinate 42,008,891 of CM066204.1, forward strand.
AAGGAACTAGGATGAAGAATCCCCCTTTATCCTTGGTGTGCTGCAACTTGATGTGATGATCTTCAAAAACCCTTGTCTTCTCTCTAAAAACCCTTAGTTTCTATTTATAATAAGTCAGTAAAAACCCAGTCTTGATGGGCCAACCGGCTGGTTCAGCTTTTGTGAAGATCTTCAAATCGATCGGTTCACAAGAGGCTCATAAAATCGTGCCGCTTTGATCTTCCGAACCGGGCGGTTGAGATCCGAACCGGCCGGTTCCTGACTCAGAATATGCTCTCTTTTTTGTCGAATTTCCAGCCGGTCGGTTGGCTTTGAGCCAATCTTTCAGCCGGCCGGTTGGAGTTCTGTTCCAGGAACTTTTTACTCCAAAAGCTCGGTTTTTCTTCGAATCTTGGTCTTTAGGCCTTGGCTTCAATGGATAGCTGCTTCTAGCCTGAAACGCAAGAATAAGGGTCAATAGCATCAAATTGGCAGCGGGAATGGACCAAAACTCTTCATAAATGGATAGATAAATGTGTCGAGAATTCGACTCATCAAAATACTCCACACTTAGAGTTTAATCATCCCGAGCAAACAATAAAATCAAGTCAAGAGGAAGCAAGGTGAGTCGTAATGTTATCCTAGAGCAACCATCATTATTAGCAACAAACTCCTTTCCGTAGGTGTTACGAATGCATTTAGCGCATGCATTAAGCCTTTAAACCCCTAGGCTACCCTAGTGAACGAGTTATAGTCTCGTGAGAGTTTTCAGAAAAGGGAATACTCACAAATCACAAATGCACCTATCCCATGAGAATGAATTCAAGAGTGCTCAACCGAGGCGAGGATTTCTCAAAACAAATCTCTCACCCCAAGATAGAACTACCGTCACATTACCATCAAAAGAAATTTTAAACCATTTGAGTACACATGAGGTTGTGCATTCAAGATCATCAATACTAGAGCTATCAAATGTCTATTCCAATGATCTACTCATTTTCAAGGTAATTCAATAGAAGTAAAGTTATTAGGTTGCACAAAAGAGTGTCAATCGCTCACCTATGCTAGCTAGGGCTAGTCCATTGGCTTATGACATGAAACTCATTCCCAAGTTTTAGGCGCTTAAGCCATAATCCATAAGGGAAGAGGAGTTTGACACTATGAGTTCTTAGAAAACGAGTATAAACCAAATAAATAACTCCCGTGCAAGCACAAGGATCGTCCAAGAGTTAATCCAACTATCACACAATGCAAATTATGAATCCCGCACACATGAAGAATGAAGGAAAACATAAAGTCAAGTTTTAAGTGCTTTTTATTCTTGTTTCAAATGGCCTTTGGCTACAAATGCTTTCGAGGGGAACTTTTCTTCCTAAACCCCGACATTTGTATCATTTTTGAAGTAAAACTTCTCTAGCGCTTTGAGAAAGTTTTTAGACGGGGCTTTGCCCTCTTTGACCACAATTTTTTTTTGTTGGGGCCTATTTTTTGCACTCTTTTGACTCCACACTTAAAACTTGTCAATATGTTCAAAAAAAAATAAGGTGTATGGAGTGTGCGGGAAACAATCACAAACAAGGCACTATGTTGGAAAACTCAAGTCATCAAGGAGCATACAAGAGGTCTAAGTTTTTCGTGAATTTTTTTTTAAAAGTGCTTGTGATGAGTCGTATTTATACGACTCATCGAATCGATTAATCCCATTTATTTCGATACATTTTTATGCGAACAGTTACTTTTTAGTGTTGTTTTGCATTTCAGGTGTTTCGGGAGCTCTTGGAAGAAACGTGCATTAAAGACGGTGTTTTGCGCCGAAAACTCCACAATGACAATTCAGACCCTTGGACACTCGACGAGAGAGAAGACTTTTCTACTTATCATTATGTTTTACATGATCATGTGTAGCTAAACTCGTTATACAGTTTAGGGTTTCGTTCATTGTGACACATGTTTTGAGACTTCGCCCTTAATGCTATTTCATGTTTTACTAGTTCTTGTGCTTATCTTATGAATTGACTTGTTAGATTAAGTGGAAGCTTTGTCGCAAAGCTTAATTGAGCAGTTAATTCTTATCGTTAATATCTACTGGAAATTTTGTCGTAAAGGTAGATCGTAACACCTAGATTTAATAATACCTTTGTCGGATTATTTGTTTAGGAAAGAACTAGAAGTCTAACACCTTTGTCGGGTTAAGTTGTGGTGTATCACCTTTGTCGGGATACTTAGGGTTGTTACCTTTGTCGGAATAACCACACTTAGAAACATGAGATTAGATATTTAGCAGTCAATGATAAACATGTCACAATAGAAACCCTAAGCTGAACTCTCTCTCTGATTGGAAGTCTTTTGTTATTTTTCTCCTTCGCACTCTTTACTGCTAAAAACCCCCCCTTTCTTAATTGCTTACAGGAACATCTTCAATAACACCAGCTCCCTTGGGTTCGACCCAGCTTGCCGCTACACTAGCTCATTGCAGGAGACTTATAAATATTAAATTTGACGCGTCAGACGACGCGCGTCAAATTTTGGCGCCGTTGCCGGGGAGCTGCGCTTCGGTGAAGTTGTTTCTTTTTGTTTTTATTTTCTGTTTTATTTTTATTTAGTTATTTTTTTTTTCGTGCTTGCTACTTGTTTCACCATGTCTCGCGCAGGTAGTCAGGTTGGTGATGACCAGAACAACAACAACAACAACAACAACAACGAGCTCGCTCCGGTCAATGAAAACGCAATTATACCTCCATTCTATGATGACCCGGAGCAACTCATTCGAGACCGGAACCGTGCGGACAGGGAGGCCGCCAGAATGAATCAAAGACTACCAGTGGCACAGAACGGTGCTGGCCCGAGGCAACCACCTCCCCCAGCGCCACTACAGCCGCCGGCCGCAGCAAGACCTCAGCAGCCGCCTCTTCAGCGCATCGTCCCACCACGGCCACCCCAGCAGCCACTCATCAGGGAAGAGGTAGACTACGAAGGAGAATACTACTACCGAGAGCCCACCATGGGGGAGCTGTCTGCCCCAAACTTTCGGGATCAGCCATGGTGCATCTATGAGGGGCCAGAATTAGAGGAAATTGTCATCAGCTCGGCAGTCGTGCATCATCTGCCCAAGTTCTCGGGACGCCAAGGAGAGTCGGCCACCACGCATCTCCAGCGCCTACATGGCATCTGCCAAAACCTCAAGCCATACGGAGTCGAAGTGGACGATTTTAAATTAAAAGCTTTTTATTTCTCTCTCACTGATGCTGCTAACGACTGGTTTTTATCTCTGCCTTCAGGTAGCATACATACGCGGGACCAGATGCAGAAGAAATTCCTGAACAAATACTACCCAGCGGGAAGGGCGATGCAGGTCCGCAGGCAATTGCAGGACCTCAGACAAGGGCCGAACGAGACAATGTATGAATACGTGGAGAAGTTCAACACTTTAGAGCAGAGCTGTTGCAATCTCGGGCTTCCTGAGAAGCTGGTAGTGGAATATATGCTAGATGGATTAAGGCGACTCGACAGGAAGTTACTAGACGCCTCGGCTGGAGGAACCATCATGAGCCTGTCCCCAGCCGGTGTGAGAAGGAAGATTATGGAAGTGGCCGAGAATGCGAGATTCCAGGACGAGTCCAACAAAGAGGAAGAATTCAGCAACACTAGGAACATCTCAAGGGCCGAAGCTGCACCAGCTTCCGATGAGCTGAAGGAATTAAGGGAGATGGTGAAACTGCTGGTAACCAATCAGGTCGCCCAGGTGAAAGCTTGTGAGTTCTGCTCTGCAACCGATCACAAAACAGATTCGTGCCCTAGTCTACAGGAGGATGAGCATGGAGACGTCAACGTTGTGGGAGGTTTTCAGAACTTCGACAACCGCCCACAACAGCGAAAATTCGGGCTAGCAGCTAATGGGTTCAGCTGGATAGACAACAACAGTAACACGACAAAGGAACCAGTTCAGCAGTCCCAACAGCAGCAGCAGTATTATCGGCCTCCGAACCGTCAACAACAGGGAGGATACAACGGTCAGACTCAGTATCAGCAGCGAGGACAGAATTACAACCAAACAAGTTCTAGCAACCAAGGCTCTAACAAGTCTTTGGAGGATATAGTGAAAGAGCTGGCAGCTAGCACCCAGCAGTTGGCCACCACGGTACAACAAAATCAGGCCAAGACCGATGGAGCAATTTCCGAGCTATCTAAGCAGATGTCTCAGATAGCCACTACAGTTTCTGAGCTGAAGAATGATCCAGGAAGGCTTCCGTCGCAGACCATTCCAAACCCGAAAAGCAACGTCAATGCAGTCACACTCAGAAGCGGCAAAGAATTGAACAACAGCGAAAAGGAGGCTGAAACAGTGCGGATCGCGCCCGCAAGAGACATTAGCGCGCCGCTAATGTCCAAAGCGGATGCGCCGTTAATGTCCGACACGGACGCGCCTGTAACGTTGAGTCCGAACGCGATCCCCACTGCTGGAAATTCCAAAACTGACTTTTCTCTTCCGTTTCCCGTGCAGGTCAGGGCCCCAAAGAAGCATATGATGGATAAGGATGTGTGGGAGCTATTTAGCAAGGTGGAAATCAATATCCCACTCCTCGAGGCGATCAAGCAAATTCCGCGCTATGCAAAGTTCTTAAAGGAGTTATGCACTAACCGAAGGTGATCCACTCGTGACGACCAGGAATTACTGAGTAAGAACGTCTCCGCTGTCATTCAGCGCAAGGTACCCCCAAAATGTGGTGATCCTGGCACTATACTATTCCTTGCACTATAGGTAACATACGTATTGAAAATTGCATGCTCGATCTTGGTGCTTCTATTAATGTGCTGCCATATTCTATATATTCTTGTCTTCGTATTGGCCCATTAGAACCTGCAGGTCTAACCATACAGCTAGCAGACAGATCATGTAAGCAGCCGGAAGGCAAAATCGAGGACGTTCTAGTGCAGGTGGGGGAACTGGTGTTCCCCGCTGATTTTTACGTGCTTAAGATGGACAGCAGCGACCCGACGGATCACGCTCCTATTTTTACCTGCATCGGCCCCATAAGATCCATATGGATTAGTTCGAGCGGTCTGCTGGTACTGATCTGGGTGGTGTTCGAATGCGATGCTTTAGTCTGTTTACCGATCTGGCATTCTCCACATAAGACATCTATGTCTCCTTTAACCTTGGGCATTCCTCGGATGAGACCAGACGTGCTGAGCTTCTTCAGAGTTTTGAGATTCAGATGACCCAGTCTCCTGTGCCAGAGTGACATCTCATCTGCTTGACTAGAAAGACACGTAGCTGTTCTGGCAGAACCTATAAGATAACAGTCGTTGTCTGCTCTACAACCTTTCATCAGCGTCCCTCCTTCCTTGTTCAGAACATGGCAGGAGTCATGAGTGAAATGAACGTGAAATCCTCCATCACAAAGTTGGCTGATACTAATGAGATTCACTTTCAGTCCTTCAACTAGAAGGATGTCATTGAGTACAGGAAGATCCGGAACCTTCAATGTCCCACAGCCGATCACCTGACCCTTTCCTCCATCACCGAATGTAACGAACTGCCTCTTCGTGACAGGTCGAATATGAGTGAGAAACTTGGAGTTACCTGTCATATGTGCAGAGCATCTGCTGTCGAAGTACCAGCGATCTTTTTCCATGTGACTTGAAGAGCTGAAGGCAACAGTGCAGACGATGTTATTTCTGCAGACCTTTGCGTCTGACTCCCAGTTATGAAGCATGCTTGATTGGGGAATGTCTTGCTCAGATCTGCATTTATTGAGTTTTCGGACCATTCTGCCAAACCTCCGAGTCAGCGTATTTAGTTGAAGAGGAGTGCTGTCAGTATCTGACACCACCTCAGACACCTCTGCTTTCCATGAAAATTCATTGTCACCTTCGGTTGTGTTTTGACCTCCCTTTGGAGTCATCTTGAACAGTTCTAGGATCCCACTCAGTGTGTCGAGTGTTTGCTCTGATACCATTTGTAATTATATCCCCTGTTCAAGCAAGTGTTCTAGGTCGTGTTTGGACAGACCTTGAACTCTCTACACAACAGTTCAACACAACAGAACAAACAAAGACAGGAGCACGCACGGAATGATAACCCAGTTCGGCCAGGCCTACTCTGGGGGGTTTCCCACACCCGGAAAAGGGACAACAAATCTTTATTACGAGTTTAGGGCACAGGAGGTCTTACACTTACACAACACCTTTGCTTGTAATAGCCTCACCACTAACACTCCGTCTCTCAGATTTGTAACCGAGGTTCGTCGCAACTCTCCTCGATCCCCTTCGTCCAGATCTACTATCCGAACGTTCTCGAACTTCACTTGAAGCTCGGATGCTTTCTCTTGAAAGCAAGTTGTTCCCCTTTGTTGTGTGCGCAGTATGATCACTTCCAGGCAGTCTGAGATGCACTTGCTAAGACTGCACTTACACCGATGAGTTTCTGGTAGAGAGAACTCAAACGGCTGTCGCTTCTTCTCCAATCAGTAGAGTTTTCCTCGTGTTTATTTTCTCAGCAGAAGCGACAGGAATTAGGGTTGCCCTTGCATTGTATTTATGCTTGGACGAAACCCTAATTCACACACGATAAACTCCATCAAATATTTCGGGAATATTCCCAAATATTCTGAAGCGTATCTCACAAAGCGGAAGAAGGAATATATGAGTAACCTCCTTCATCAAGTCAGCCACGTCCTCTTCATGCAAATATTTGACGCTCGAAAAACTTGCTGACCAATCTCCAAATATTCGAATCTAAAGATCCTCGATCTTTCAGAATCTTCCACGAGACAAGACAAACCCACCTTGCCAAGTCAGACACCGGTTTAGAGTAAATATCCATTCGAATATCTGGAGATCGAATGCATCGCTGGCCGTCTTCAAATCGAAAAGATATTGGATCCAGAACCTTCCGGAGAATATCTTCTGCGTCTGCTCTACGCTGTACAGAAGAGTCAGAATGTGTTCGTACTCTTCCTGAACATTTCCTCGAACAGTTCTAAAGCCGTTTTGCCAAACAGTATGCCATTCACGGGAACATCAAAGTTGGATTGGAGGTTCTGTGAAGGAGAGCAAGTCGATCGGTGGCCGGTTGTGTGATTGCAGATCGAGTTTGGGGATCGCATGAAACAGGTTTGGGGATCGAAACACATAGGGTTTGTCTAATGGGCTGGCTTATTTTGGGCCAAAATGCACTTTATGCGACATTTTATGTAATATAGTCGCTTGCCAGATTCATTTCCCCCCAAAAATAAGCCAAAAATTCATTCCCCCGCCCCCCAAAAAATCCTGGACAGACACAAGTTAAAACACTAAACATGTATTTTGTTACATGGAAATGGAGACCAAACATACACTTGCCAGATTCTTTAATCAAGCTCCAGATTGTTACATGGAAATTGAGACCAAACACTAAACATGTGTTTTGTTACATGGAAATTGAGACCAAACATACACTTGCCAAATAAACAAACGGAGAACATGGTCTTCCACATTCTTTAATCAAGCTTCATCATCCGTTTCTTGCATTGCATAATCCTCACATTGGTCCATTTCGTCATCATCCCCATAAACATCATCTTCATCGTCCAACATCATTTCATCATCTTCATCACTTCCACTATCATCATCCTCTGTCTCAAACAAATCAACTTCTTCATCCAAGTTCAAATGTCTTCTTGCCCTCGGAATGTGCTCCTCATTGTCATCCATAGAGTAGTTATAAGGTTGTACATCACTTGTTATGTTAGTGGGGATTTGCTCTTGATAAGGATCATCTTCTTGAGCCGAAAGTAATATTGCGTGTATTTCATTTTCATCTTCTCGTGCAAGGGAATCGTCACTGTATGTCCCTCTATGCGAAACAACATTTACCACTTTCCATGGTTCGCCGGCTTTTAGATCATCCAAGTAAAAAACTTGCCTTGTGGTAGTGGCTAGACAATAAGGCCAGTCTTCGAACCAAGTCGATGAAATATCTACGGATAGAAGACCGTAGTCTCGCTTAGTGCTTCCCCTATCATTGGGATCCGTGTTAAACCATGTGCAATCAAAAATTACCACTGGCATTCCATTAGCATATCGCAGCTCAATAATGTTACGGATAATGCCGTAGTAAGTTAAATCACCATCTTCGACCATAACACCAGAATTTTGTGTCCTCTTGTTTTGATCCCGATCCCACACAACAAACTTGACACCATTAACATCACATTGGGAGTAACATGCATATGATTGGGGCATGCGTGCTAAAAAGTGCAACTCTTCAGAATATGATGGATGGGCTTCTCGTCTTATGATCTCCATCTGTGATTACAAATCGAACAAAGTGCAACAAGATTATTAACTAGAAATAAATTAAGAAAAATTAAATACTAAAATTTTCCTTTTAATTCATACCCAGTCACGAAAATATTTGACAAAATGCTTAACACGTTCTTTCTTTGTTCTGTTTGGGCACTCTCTCTCAAACTTCTGCAAATGCCTCCGAATATACTCAGCTGCTTGTATGCAGTGTTCCACGACACACCAATGAGCCATGTCAAGTTGTATCTTACCCAACTTGACCTTAGGCAAATGACCACTAACCTTGGTTAGTGGAGAGTAAATATTCAGGCCATATAAATGAGCTTCGCTTGTTGAGTCCATCTCGACTGAATCGTTCATGTATAATTTGCAATATGTTACACATTCATGTGTAATGTATTGCTCAGCAATACATCCCTCGGGATATCTGGTGTTTCGAACTGATCTCTTGTATTCACCTAATTGTCTACAAAAGGAGAAATTAGTCATAGTTAGTTAACAAATATACATGTACTTAAGATAATGTACAACAAAATTTAAAGAATAAAAAATACATATAAACCTCTCAATAGGATACATCCAAGAATAGTGTACGGGTCCCTTAAGAAGAAATTGTTCAGGAAGATGGATCAGTAGATGCACCATGATGGTGAAGAAAGCAGGAGGGAAAACCATCTCCAATTTGCACAAAATTATAACGATATCGTCTTTCATTTGAGTTACATCTCTCACCATCACCTCTTTGCAACATAACTTCTGAAACCATCGCGCTAATGATATAAGGGGCTCCACTACATAATGTGGCAAGTACGGTCGAATAAACACGGGAAGTAAGCGCTGCAACATGACATGACAGTCATGCGTTTTCAACCCGTTGAATTTTTTATCTTCCAAATTGATTTTGTTCTTCAAACTACCCGCATAACCGTAAGGATATTTAGCATCCTTAATGAATTCAAATATCTCCGCCCTCTCGTTCGGTAAAACCGTATACGGTGCTTGTGACACCTTATCTTTTTTTGAAGTGGTACCTTTTTTCTTCCACCACAGTTCCTTCCGAATCCCTTGTTTTTCCAAACCTTCCCGAGCTTTAATATCATCTTTGGTCTTTCCTTGAAGACCAAGAATAGTGCCGATGATGTTATCAAACACATTCTTCTCTATATGCATGACATCCAACGAATACGGTTGTCTAAATGAGCTCCAATAAGGTAAATTATAGAAAATGCTCACATGAGTCCAACACAACTTCTCCTTCACACCTTTGGGTTTCAAATCTGGATGCAAGCTATGTATGGGGTACTCATGGCTAACCAAGGTACTCAAAATCTCTTCCCCTGTCAAAGAAAGAGGGGCATCTCGTAGTTCCACTTCCCCGTTAAACTTACTACCCGCGTGCCTCCACGGATGATCTAAATCAAGCCATCTACGATGACCTTGGTAGGACATTCTCCCCGCTAAATGTTGAGAATCAACCTCATCCAAACAAATAGGACATGCTTTGTATCCCTTGGATTTTAGACCTCCCAACATCCCTAACCCAAGGAAATCACTGATTGTCCATAGCACTGCAGCTCTCATGATGAATGACGAGTTATCATGTCGATCAAATGTGAGTACGCCAGTGTCCCACAACATATTTAATTCATCAATATGAGGTTTGACAGAGCGCACTGCACTGTCGTTAAGGTGCAGTGTTCTTTGTACAAATAAATTTATAATGTCCGCTACTCGCGACTACACTACTGGGTAGTAAGTGGTAAGTAGGGGTCGAACCCAAAGGAATTAGGGGGATAAGTTGTTCTTTAAGTTGGACGATTTTGGGATTGGTTGGTTGGTTGGTTGGTTTTAGTACTGGTAAGTAACTGAGAATTATTACAATTAAAAGAAAGCGTTCGGTTTCAGGGGCCTTGTATTATATCCTGTTTATCATTGACCTTTAGTGAATCATCTAAGTATTCAAACATGAATCGAGGCTATTCCTAGCTCAAGACTTGCAACATCGTCTAGCCTTTTAAGGTCGTAGAGCACTTATTCTACTTCAACTAATTCCTCCTTTCGGAGTATCTTAGCTTTATGTGCATCCATTTGGTCCCTTTGGTCCAGTTTCCAAATGGGTTTTTAGATAGATCGAACTCCTCGGATAAGCTTGCCCATTTGGTCCCTTTGGCCCAGTTACAAATGGTCCACTTATCCGAGTATGATCACGAATTCCCAAGGAAGAGCTTGCCCATTTGGTCCCTTTGGTCCAGTTACAAATGGTCCACTCAACCTTGGAAATTCTAATCTTATATATGGCACATAGAATAAGTTTTGAATACAAAGACGAGACACTGAGTTAATAGTCTAAAACATTTTATAATACAAGTCCGCCCCTTCTACCGAACGACTAGTTTAGCTACTATTTATCGCGCTAAACATTATAACTAAGGAATTGGAAATTAAAGACGGAAATAAATATTAGAATACTTACAACCGTTGAAGCGCCAAGGGAGCAACCTTTTATTTCCAAAGCCAAACTTACAAAATCTAGAGAGATAAGTGATTTTTGGATGAGAATGGGATGATACAAATGAGGAGGAGGAGGGGTGTATTTATAGCTAAAGGGGAGGAGAATGGAGGGTGGAGATGGTTGCACATGTCTTTCATCCAAGGGAGGAGGAGGAGGAGCAAGGAGGAGCTGCCACATGGGGGAGGAGCAAAGCCGCCGGTCACCTAGAGTGGAGGAGCCGCCGGTTGCAGGTGGTGGAATGGGGAGGAGCTCCTCCCTTGGCCACCTCCAAGCATGGTGGCCGGTCACCAAGTCCATGAGTGCATTTGATAGTTGATTTGGAATGGCCAAGTGATTCTAAGACTAATGGTCGAGCTAGAATTTCCAAATTCCATGGTTTGGTCGAGCAATTTGGTCTTGGTGCCTATGCGCGAGGCTTTTGCTTTGGACTTGGGCCAACTGCCAATCTGCTCGGGCGGTTTCTCTGGGAAGCGAGATTGTCCGACTTGTTGGGCATTCCAAACATCTTGGTCGAGCCATATTTTCCAGATGCATCCGTCGGGTCGAGCGACTTGGTTTGGGTGCCAATGTGCGCCGGGCCTTTGCCTTGGAATTGAGCTAACTGCCAATCTGCTCGAGCATTCTCCTTGGTTTTCCGACATCTTCCACCTTATTTTCCATTTTAAACACTTTGGTCGAGGCGGAATTGTCAGATGAGATGGTTTGCTCGGGCAACTTGAATTGGGTGTTTGGTCAGCTCGGCGGAGGGCCTGGAACTGCTTCAACCGGTCGGGTGGTTCTTAGGCATTTTTCCTACCCGGTTGGTTGAGTCTTCAATGCAAATTCCTCTTTGGTTTGATTTGTTTGGAGTGATTCCATGTCAGGATCCTTGAGATTTCTTCAGTCAGCGTCTGATCTTGACCTTGGAATAACTCTTAACATCTTTTCAGCGTAAAATCCTCTCCTTAGCGTGTTTTCTCTCTAAGCGCCAAAATACCCTGTAGAAATATACCGGGACTAACAAGTAGAAGTTAAATAGACCAACAGTCTAATTTGGTGGGTTTTACGGTGTTTATGATTCGTATAATTTGGGTCCATCAAGGTTGCATGAACACGTTCAAGCACTTCCCGGTGATTCCGGCCCAGAAATCAACATAGCAAGAATGTTAAACTCCTTTTTCATGCACATTGAAGGTGGCAAATTGTAAGGCATGACGACAATTGGCCAAGTGCTATGAGAAAGAGCAGCAGCCCCAAAAGGGTTGAAACCATCTGTGGCCAATCCAAGACGCACATTTCGAACATCTTGTGCGAAATCAGGAAATTTTTTATCAAAGTCTTGCCATGCTTCGCTATCTGCAGGATGTCTAAGAAGACCATTCTTCACTTTTCTTTTTCCATGCCACCGCATTTCCTTAGCTATATGTGGTGACATGTAGAGTCGTTGTAATCTGGGAGCTAAGGGGAAGTATCGTACCACTTTTCTTGGAATCTTGCTATTACTGTCGCTATGTAAGTACCTCGTAGTTTGACACACCGGACACTGCTCTAGGTCCTTAAACTCTTTATAGAATAGAACACATCCAAATTCGCACGCATGAATAATCTCATATCCCATGCCCATATTTTTCAAAATTCTTTTAACCTCACGATACGAACTAGGATAATTGTTTGGGCTCGGAAGGATATCTTGGGTTATCTTCAAATGATCGTTAAAGCTCTTGTCGGACCATCCATTTTCAACTTTCACTTTCATTGCACTTAAAATGGTACCCAAAACAGTTTTCTCACTCCCCTCAAATATGGGAGTTTGTGCTTCTGCAAGAAGTTTTTCATACTTCTCATATGCATCCTTGGCGAAAAAGTCATCGTCAATTTCCTCATGTGCATCGTGAAAAGGGAAAGCGTCGTTAAGCATCTCTATTGTAGGATTCGTGTAATAAGAATCACCTCCTCCAATTTCCCCACGACTCCTTTCCATAACATATTCACGACGTTCTGTGTATACTGAAGATGAAGCTTCTGATTGTTTCCCGTGATATGTCCAAATTTTGTACTCTTGCATTATACCATTGCTAAACAAATGTGTCTGGATTTCATCCAAGGGTAACTTCACGTGTTGCAACCTACAACGCCTACATGGACATTTATGCATTGTACTTCGAGGCTTGTTTAGTTTGACAAATTTCACGAAATCCATAATCCCTTTCATAAACCTTGGATCACATTTGTCCGACAAACACATCCAACTCTTGTCCATAGTTCCTACATTCAAATATTAGACAAATAAATGAGAGTTAAGCCAAAACACACATATTATTCCATCAAACAAAGGACCAACAGTGTTCCTGCTACTAGCGTACAGTTTTCCAGCCCAAAAAATGGAATCAAACTAGCTAATAAATTGGTGTCCAAACACTACGCACTTGCTAGTTCTAAATTGTAGCAAAAGTGCTGCTCTCTGCTAGAAGCTACCCAAGTGTCTCCCAAATATTTGGAGTTCAATATAAAAATAAAAATGAAGTAAAATTTGATCAGTGTGCATCTTTATCACTATGAGCTCCTCATTTGTCCAGACGGTCGAGAATAAAGGAGCACAAACTTATTATTCACACATCAAAGTTGCAGAACAGAACATAATCAAAAAAAAAGTTGCAGAACAAAGTTGCAATGCATCAAAGTTGCATTGCAAGTTCTTTCTTTCCAAGAGAAAGATTTTTTTTTCACCAGCAAGTTCTTTCTTTCCAATGCATCAAAGTTGCAGAACACTCTATTTCATGGCCTTATGCACGGCTAACACAAACAAATGCATCAAAGTTGCAGAACATAACAAAAAAAGTGGCAGAAAACAGAATAAAAAAGTTGATATGAGAATGTGTTTATACCTTCAAAGATTGTGCTTTTCACTTGAAGATTTCACCTAAAATCTTTTAAAAACTCTTCCACCCTAGCTGCTCAACATGTTCCTTAAGAAAAATGGGATCCCTTGGTTCAGTTTCAATACAGATTTAAGGTTGGTGAGCTTCAATTAAGGCATTGTACTTGACTCTGTTTTGCATTTACTTTTTGTCTGTTTACGCGACACATTTTAGCTACCAATGTCGCGTAAAATTAAAACAATTGTTGCCCCCAACAAATTTCAAACTAAAAGGCATGTATCAAAGCCAAGTACGGGATGGCTCGGTCTAATTTGTATGATTACGTGACATAATACAAATTGTCGCTTCGATTACGTCGCTTAAAACATTTAACGTGACATATTTAATTCGTCGCCTAAACAAATGTCGCTTTATGATAATTATGGGACATAACTATTGTGTCGCATTAAATTATGTCGGGTGAACCTCTTTAAGTGATAATATTGTTAGCGTCGCATTATCTGGTGTCGCATAAAGTCGATTATGCGACAAACATTTCAAAAAAACATTTCAAAGCGGTGTCCTATAAACCACTATATGCGACATAACTTTTGTGACATTATTCAAAGTTTGTCGCGTAAATTGTAAAATGGTGTAGTGTTGGATTCCAGGCATCTGATGATCATATTGGACTCAGAGGAGGATGCAAGAGTGGCTCTTACATCGCCCCTTCGCAAGGTCGGACATGCCATGTTCCACTTGTTCAGATATTCACCAGACTACAATCCTAAAAGGGAGTCCACTACAACTACGAAATGGGTAACGTTGCCAGGTATCCACATCCTGCTTTTGTTACAAAAAACTATGTTGCAGGCATTGTCAACTCCTTTGGATATTTTCTGGATTTAGATGACAGATCCAAGGCTTGCTCCACCTTGAAGTATGCTAGAGCCTGTGTAGAGATTGATGTCTCCAAACACATTCCCGATGAAGTGAGGATCTCCTTGTCTGATGGTCGAGTCTTTTGGCAAAAAATTGAAGTTGAAGGTCGACTCTCATATTGCTCATACTGCAAAATACATGGTCATATCCTAGCTGAGTGTAGGAAGAAGAAACCAGCAATGAATGTCCAAGAAAAGGCTAAGAGCACATCTAGTGCTAGGGAGACTAAATCTATTTCTGTTACCATTCATAATGGGCCTGATACAAATGGCAGTAAATCTAACAATGGTGGTGTACATGAGGAATGGGTTGAGGTGAGAAGGAAAAAAGGGGTTAGATCGGTGAAGTTCAATGAGGAATGTGATACCACAAAACTAATGGGCAAATCTCATGCACATCTAACTTCTGGAAGGAATAAGGAACTTAAAGACAAGGGGGTGGCAATCTCAGGAGCTTCAGTCTCTGGCGGGGTAGAAGATGGGGAAATTATACCAGACAAATTTAAGGAGGGACAAGTCATGCCTGCTGAAGGAGGATCCTCTTTGGCTATGGTTCTTTATAATGAGGTGTCGGAGAAAAACGAGGAAGACACTGGGAATGTTACCTCAAAGACTAAAGAGGAAAACATGTAGTCAGCAGTCCAATAATGCTAACCCGGTTGCCAAAATTCCACTTGATCCCAAGGTAGTCCCCAAAAAATCAATTTTCAAAAAGACAGAATATGAAGTTTGATAATTTCATGCATTCTTACCCTACTAATAGCCACATTTGTTTGGAAACGTTGATTATGACATACGGCCGAGCTCATTAGTTTGATAACTACATAGAATGCTCAAGTCCTCCTGTATCATATTCACCTCCACAGTAATGTGCTGATTAGAGTGAAAAAAACTCTTTAACTGAAATGTTACTTCTCCACAGGATCCAAATGTGGCTATTAGTAGGGTAAGAATGCATGAATTAAATTGTTAATGTTGTCACTGCTGGACATAGGCTTAATAATTATACACAGATCAATGGTGTGCTGAGTCATAATGAGCTCGGCCGTGGAAAATTGCCCTCCTATTTTCATTCATATTGGTGTGCTGAGTCGATGGAAACCCTGTCTTACCCTACTATTTTAATTCATATTATGAATTTTTTTTTCAAAATATGCTTAAATTTGCCTTACTTGACCCTATCCTAGCCGACCCGACCCTACCCTAATATTACCTTGCCCATGGGGTACCCTACGGGCTTAGAAAAATTGCTCTACCCTGCCCTTTACTGTTCATAGGGTAAATGAAAAATGGTCTTACGCCCATTGCCGACCCCTATCCTGGAGTATCCATGGATCACCTGGCTCAGAGAATGGCTAAACTCAAGGAGCTAAATTCTACTGGTGATGTGGGAAAGGAAAATAGCTCAGTTGGATCCCTAGTTTATTGTGAGGAGCTGGACATTTTAGTGGATCCGGGTGCTATTGAATCATACAGAAAGGTTAGGCAAGGGGTGCAAGATGACCCAGTAACTAAAGCTCTGGAGAAGGTAGCTAAAGAAGCTGTGGCCCATGCTTCTGATTCTGAGGGTAGCAAGTACTGCCCAACTCCTATTGTCCAATGATGAATGGAAATTTTCTTTGCTGGAATGAACAAATGTACTGTTTTCTATGTTTTACTGAGAAAACAGGAAGGAGGAAAAAGAGAAGCAAAGCCATCCGAGACTTCAATGAATTTATTACCAGGGCGGGAGTCTCAGATGTTGGTTTCAAAGGTAATAGATTTCACTTGGTCTAACAATCAAGAAGGAGAAGGTCAAGTTTGGGAGAGGCTCGACAGATGTCTGGCTAATGGAGCTAGTCTTGCTGCATTTCAAAACTTGGAGGTTCATCATTTAGCCAGACAAAATTCTGATCATTGTCCTCTGATGCTCAGTTTCAATGGTGGCGCTAGGCGGAGGAAAGCTCTCTTTAAGTTCTTTGGTGCCTGGACAGATCATAAAGACTTTCTGGAACTTGTTAAAGCCAATTTGGCTGAAAAAGCCCATGAAAACCCCTTATTGAATTTTGCCCTAAAACTGAAACGTCTGAGAGGAACTCTTCGCAAGTGGAATTGGGAGCAGTTCGGCGACGTCAACCGTAAGGTGAAGGAGCTGTCAGCCAAGGTGGAACATCTGGATGATGGGAGAGAAGCGATTAATATGGCTGATGATGTAAGAACAGCCAAAGACGATTTGTCAACCTTTTCTCAGATTTCAACAATCGATTTTGGAGGAGAAGTAAAAAACCAGGTGGATTCTGGAGGGGGATAGAAACACTAATTTGTTCCATGCCTCTATCAAAGCCAGACGCATTCAAAATCATATGAAACTCCTGATGGCCGATGGATCTCAGGCTGAGGAGGCAGATACTATAGGTAAGGAAGCTGTTCAGCGGTTTCCCTAATAATCAAGCTATTTTTCCGGATAACTTGATTCAGCCTATAGTATCAGACAACCAAAATACTGATCTGAGGAAGATATAAAAATGGCGGTGCAGGGCATGAATCCCCATCTAGCTCTCCTGGCCCTGATGGGTTTACAGGGAAATTCTATTGCTTATGTTGGGAGATTGTTAATGTCCAGTGCCTATATTACTTTGCTTCCCAAGGTGAAAAATGCTTCTTCTTTTGATCAGGTTAGACCCATCAGTTTGTGCAATTTTTTACACAAAATTCTTTCCAGAGTCTTGAATGACAGGCTTAAGGTAGTTATGCCTTCCTTAATTAGTAGAGAACAAGCTGGCTTTGTGGCAGGAAGGAATATTCACGAGTGTATAGGCCTTGCTCATGATTTAGTTAAGGATATCAATAACAAAGCTTTTGGGGGTAATGTGCTGGTTAAACTGGACATGTCTAAGGCATATGATAGGTTATCGTGGAGATTTCTGTTGAATATGCTTAGAGCTCTTGGCTTTTCAGAGCAATGGTGTGATCTAATCTATCGGAATATAGCCAATTGTTGGTATACATACTATTGCCTGGGATGGTTGCTGTTATGGGCATTTCAAATCCAATAGAGGTGTGCGTCAAGGAGACCCTCTTTCGCCTAGTTTGTTTATTATAGCTATGGAGTACTTCAGTCAACTGCTCAACCAAGCAGTAGCTACTAAGAAGCTTAATCCTTATAAGCCTAAGGGGGGAAATATGGGCATACACCATTTGTTATATGCTGATGACATGTTGGTTTTTTCCAATGGCCGCAAGAACTCAATAAGACAACTGCTGGGGATTATTAACAGTTTTTGTGAAGCTTCAGGGCAGATGTTGAATCCTGAAAAAAGCAAGATCTTTTTCTCTGAGGGGATTGTGGAAACCAGGAGAAAGGATATCCTTGAGCTTACTAAATTTCAAGAAGGCAAGTTCCCTGTGATATATTTGGGTGCTCCTTTATTTCCTGGTAGAGCTAAGGTCAGTTACTTCAAATATTTGGAGGACGTTGTTAAAGGGAAGATTGCTAGTTGGGCAAAAAATTCCTCTCTTTGAGTGGAAGGGCTACTCTTATTTTATCAGTTTTGTCTTCAGTCAGTATTCACACCTTGTCAATGGAGTGGAGAGGCTGATGCGTAACTTTTTATGGGAAAAAGGGGCCTCCACGAGACATCACTGGGTTAAATGGGACGATTGTTGTTTGCCCAAAGATGAAGGGGGTCTGGGTCTGAGAAAGCTTTAGGAGGTAAAACAATGTCTGCTCAGCAAGTTGGCCTGGAAGTTTTTACAAAATAAGTCACTTTGGGCTAACTACGCTCGAGGGAAATATTTATACAGCTCCTACTCCTCTGCTATATGGACAGCAATCCAACCATATATTCGTAGGCTCAGGAGGGACAGCTGCTGGGAGATTGGGAGAGGGGAAATAAATCTCGCTCACTTCTGCGAATGGTTAAATGTGAGACTTCCGAAAGAGGCTCAAGCCTGGATGATCAAAGATGTGGTTCAGCACCCTGACATTAGGGAGAAATTTTTGGGGATGCTGGAAGGTGTTCTGCGTGGAGTTGTTGATAACTTCCATTTGTCTAATAAGCCAGACTTCTTATTATGGAGATTGGAGAGGCTATGACTCTGGCAGCTTTAGCACAAAAGTTTGTTACGAACGAATCCGTAAGTCCCTGCCCAAAAGTAAGTTATTTAAACACATTTGGCATAGTTGGCTCCCTTCTAAAATCAGTGCCTTTGTATGGAGACTGTGGCACAAAGCTCTTCCTACTGATGATAACGTGATTAGGATTGGCTTTCACACTGTTTCCAAGTGCTGGTGCAGGTGCTGCAAGAACGGTATGGTAGAGACTCTGGATCATATATTCATTAAAAGCGAGTTAGCCGCTCTTGTTTGGCCTTACTTAGCTATGCAGCTATGCTGTTTGATAAAGAGGCCCCTACCAGCATGAATATGTTGCAGCAAATCTGGTTTGTGAACCTCAGGACTTCAGAGTACATGGAGTGCTTATCTCTTTGTTTAGCTGCGTGTAGTTTATGGGAGATATGGCTGTCAAGAAACAATGAAATGAATGGTAAGGCTAGTGTTCCTGTGAAGAAGAGTATTCAGCGATGGGCGGCCTCCTTGGCTCCTAACATTAAAGCTGAGTACAAGCCATCTTTTTACAGTCAGCTTGCGCTGGACTCTTTACACGTTAGCTATCCGGGTTCCAATATCAAAGGGAGGTGGACTGCGTGGTTCCCCAGTGAGTCTGGTATTACTCTTAACTTGGCAGTCATTGATTACTGGTGTTCTGGGATTCTCAGAGACTCTACTGGTACTTTCAAATTTGGTTTTCGAATACACCTTGAATATGATGACTTTATTGAAGGATTGATCTCTGTTTTGCTGCTGTTGAAAAATGAAATATGGGATGTTGATTGCATTCAAAGCTCTCACCCGGACAGCCGGTTTATTGGCGCTGATGCTTTCGCTGGCAGTTGGGTGCATTTTACTCGGTGGAGGGAAGCTAGGCAACTGATGGACCGGATGAAAGTAATGAAGATAGATATTGAGCTCAATGATGTCGCCATCGCCCTTTGTTTCAAAGGTGGTACTGCATGAACATTTTATAGTACGCGCGAGCTGCCCAAAGCAGTGCGCGTTGCCTTGACCAGGGATTACCTCCGTCTTCCTAGTCGGTGTCGAAAGGGCCCGCATCAGCAGCACAATCTGAGTGTTACTTCTAGCAGCTTCTTAGAGCAAGCGCCAGGATCTCCATAAGCTAGTCCCATGTTTAATTTTCTCATGTTGACAGTTTTAGTGGCACTTTTCTTTGTCTCTAGGATCCCATCTGCGTATGTGGGGACAGATGCAGGTTTTCTTTATGTTTTTCATGGTGCTAGTCTCACCAATGAGGCCCCTTATGGTGTGCTGAGGCGCCAGCAACATGTTCAAATTTCCTTTTCCCCGGTCAGCACTATGAGGGCCTGGGATCCTATAACCTTAGTCCGGTGCTTGAGGGAGTTTTTTGTAGCGCCACGGTTCAGGCTTTTTGGACCTTATCAATAAAATTGCTGGCACAGTTCCGGCTTTAAAATAAAAAAGAAGCAGATGATGACGGTTTACGGTGATGATTTTTGCGTGTGGGATGATTTTGTAATTTTGCTATTCACCAGTCATTCTCTGCCAATATGATGTTCAGTGGTACTGTCTTCTGATCCCTTTCCTTGTGGATGTTCAGTGGAGTTATAGGGTTTGTACAGTTTGAATATCAAGTTTATTCTTTTCGGTGAGTGCATTGGCAGTAGGAATGCACAAAATTGACCCGGACCGGATTTTACGGGTCGGTCCAGGACCGGATCGGATCCGGGTCGGTCCACGGGTCGTATTTTCTGAGATTTCCGGTTTCCGGTCGGTCCCGGTCTGGACCGGAATAAACCGTTTTTTTGTTTTTTTATTTCTATTCTATTTCTTGTATTTCCTTTCGTATTCGGAACCGGAAACATAAACCTAAACGCTAAACCTAACGAAGCCGAACGGCGAACGCGACTCCCGTCTCCCAGTGTCCCACTCCGACTCCAAACGCGATTACGATTTACGAATCTCGAATCAGGCACGGTTGCGACTCCGACTCCAAACGCGACTCCCACTCCGACTCCAACCGGTTGCTTCGCTCAACCACTCTCGAATCAGGCACGGTTTCGTATTCGCACCAGCGCTCGTTTGCCACAACCGAGCCGACCATCATTGTCGCCGCCTCCATCCGCCATTCCATTCGCTCCACCGCGGTTGCTCCATCCGCCATTCCATCACGGTCGCTCAATCGGGTCGCTCACGCTCAGTCACGGTTTTGCATCACTAATCACTATCAGGTAGTTTAATTAGAATCAGCTTTCTTTTCTTAAATTCATTTGTCGAGGGTTACTATGTGCAGATTTTTTTGATTTCTTTGTTGAAATCTATCCATGGAATGTTCAACGAACGTATCGCGCAACAAGACTTGTAACTCTGTAAGTTGGTATGCCAGGTAAGGTTTCTTGCCCATAATTATCTGATATTCGACTGATCATAAGTATTTTTTCTTGTTGACAGATGTCTGACACTGGTATAAATCGATGCCCTGACCCTATACAAGGGGAAACTGAGCATACTCTTGATTCTCCTGAGCTAGTTATAGTTGCTGGTGCTGCAAATGCTCCAGCAAAAACTGTTGTAGACGAGTCTCCAGTAAATTTGGGAAGACAGGCTGTTAAAAAGAGGAGAGGAACAAGAGCCGAGTATTGGGTTGCATATGAGGAATATAGGGATGAAAAAGACTGTCGAAGGGCTAGGTGCAAGCACTGTGGGACAACATATGCATGCGATTCAAACAAAAATGGCACGAAGAATGTGAAGAACCATTTTCAAGCTTGTGAAAAAAATCCGGCTAATAAGGGAAAGGTACTCAATCTCAAATCATCTTTGACAGTATGAATGATAGCAGTGGTGTGAAAATGAGAAATTGGAGTGTTGATGAAAAAGCTATAAGGGAGGCAGTGGTTGAAATGGTGAGTAAAGATGAGATGCCATTTACATGTGTAGAGAAGGATGGCTTGAAAAAAGCATTTTTTTTGCCGCTTGTCCAACATTTAAGATGCCCTCCCGTACTACCATCCAACGTGATTGCTTTAAGCTCTACACAACAGAAAGAGAGAAGATGAAAGAGCTTTTTAGAACTTTTTGCCAGCGTGTATGTGTGACTACGGATTGTTGGACATCCGTACAGATGGTTAATTATATGTGTGTCACTGCCCATTTCGTGGACAAGGATTGGAAGTTGCAAAAAAAAGATTATTAATTTTTGCCAAATCAGTAGTCACAGAGGACAAGACATGGGTCGGGTACTTGAGTATTGCTTGACTTATTGGAATTTAGATAGAAAGCTGTTAACAGTGACAGTTGATAATGCTTCTGCCAACGATGTTCTATGTGCATATATCTCTGAGATGGTTTCGGGTAAGGGTAGTATTACCGAGGGCAAGTATGTGCATATTCGATGCATGGCACACATTCTTAATTTGATTGTGCAAGATGGTATCAAACAATGTGGTGTGCATGTGGATAAGCTTAGAGCCGTAATTAAGTATGTGAGAGGGTCTCCGGCTAGAATACATGGTCTCAAACAACAAGCTGAAAAGTTTAAGGTGAATTGCAATATTTGTTTGAGACTTGACGTGTGCACTAGGTGGAACTCCACTTATGAGATGTTGAGTAGTGCAATTCCTTATAAAGCTGTCCTTTCTTGGATGGAAAGACAGATGGCCGGGGAAATGAAAAAGAAGTGTGACAAGTATTGGGGTTCTTTTGATAAGTTGAACATGCTGATTTTTGTTCCTACAATTCTTGATCCTTACTTTAAGCTGAAAGGGGTGGGTTATGCTCTTCAAGCGATGTATCCTCAAGATAATGTAGATAATATGCTTGCCAAAGTTAAGGATACTGCTTATGCATTGTTTGATCGATACGTGAGTTTTTATGCTGTGTCCGAAAGTCAAGATACTGGTTCACAATCAAATCCATTGATTGATGATACCCCTGAAAGTTCAAGTTGGCTACAAGATTTCAATAAGAACACGGATCGGGATGATATTTCAGATCGATCTGAGTTTGATTTATATCTTCATGAACGAAATGAAGCAAATGAGGGTGATGTTTTGAGGTGGTGGAGGCTTAATGGACCTAGATACCCCATCCTTTCACGTATGGCACGTGATGCACTGGCCATTCCAATCACTACAGTTCCTTCCGAATCTACATTTAGCACTGGGGGACGTCACCTAACGAGTTATAGAAGTCGTTTGAAGCCTAAGGTAAGCCATTAAAATCACTTATAATTTATATTGTACCTTACTGATAGTTGCACATAATTACAGTGACATAATTACTACTTACTCAGGTTCTCTGTATTTCTTCTTACTTTGCATGACATTGCTTACTACAAGTTGGTTGTTTGACATTTTGGTTGTTTTTATGCTCTGAGGTTGTATGCTAGTTGGTTGTTGCTGTTTGAAATGAGAATGAAATAGTGTTCCTAGTTTGTAGTTGACTTGTTTTTTCTGTCAGTTAAGTGTCAACCATACTTCCTACGATGTTTGGATTGATTTGGAAATGTGTGGGGAGGACTTGTTTTTGTTGTTGTTGTTGTGAAACCGAGAAGTGCTCTGTTTGTCATGGCATTTGCAACTTTCTGAATCTTGAGTAGATAGATTGTGGTGACAGTGACATAATTACAGTGACATAATTACTACTTACTTGTTTTATGTTATTCTTGGCGACAGATTGTACAAGCACTCGTTTGTACTCAAGATTGGTTGCAACTACGAAAGAATTCCGATTCTTATTCAAGTAACAGTGACGGTGACACAGGTAACACTTTTTTCTTCAATAATGTTTTATATTATTTCCGATGTTGTGATATGATTGTTGTGATATGATTATTGAGACTGTCTTTGATCTTTGTTGGCTTGTAAATTGTTAGATGAGGATGATGAAGGCACATTTTGTGCTTGATAAGTGGACAGTCAATCTCAATCTTATGTTTCCAGCACAAGGTATAAGACACTAGTATGTTTTCTCATATGTCATTACTAATTGCTTATTGGAGCTGGACAACAGAATTAGTTAGTTGATACTTGATATTTCATTAGTTAGTTGTGTTATGAGAAATAGACTGAATTTCATTAGTTAGTTTCTTTTGATATTTCATTACTAATGACTCATTAGTTAGTTGATATTTCATTATTTTTCATATGTGATTTGATTAGTTAGTTGATATTTCCTAATGCAGCACAAGGAACTGAGGAAGAAGCACTGAGGCAGTGGAGAATGGAGATTGGAGAAGCAAACAGCAAAGCAAAAGAAACTGCTACTTTTGGAGTTTTGGAGAGGCAGTGCTACTTTTGGTTTTGGAGTTTTGGACTTTGGAGTTTGGACTTTGGTTTTGTCATTTGTTTTGTGCTATGTGCTTCACTGCTTTGTATCAATGTCAATTGATACATATCATTTGTTTTGTGCTATGTGCTTTGTCATTTGTATCATTGTTGCATTCAGTTTCAGTTTTAGAATGAATTAGGACAGGGTTTTTTATTTTGGAATTGAAACATGTATCAAAAAATTCAAAATTATATATGTTCCGGTCTGATCCGGTCCGGTCCCATTTTCGGTCCGGTCCGTTCCCGGTTTCGGTCCGACCCGAATATACCCGGTCCAGTCCGGGTTTCGGTCTGAGTTTTCGCACAATTTCCGGTCCCGGTCCATAATTA
Source organism: Rhodiola chrysanthemifolia (assembly GCA_033675395.1). Lineage (NCBI taxonomy): Eukaryota > Viridiplantae > Streptophyta > Magnoliopsida > Saxifragales > Crassulaceae > Rhodiola > Rhodiola chrysanthemifolia. The sequence goes on from CM066204.1 coordinate 42,033,184, forward strand.
TCAGGTCCGGTCCGGTCTGCAGTCCAAGATGTTAAAAAATTCCGGTCCACCGGTCCGGACCGGATGTGCATCCCTAATTGGCAGCTCCTTCATGATTGCTTTTCTTAGAAACTGTCAAGATCCTGACACAATATTAGCTGTGGAGAGCTGGCTCAGATTTCATTCAATGTCGCATCTGCTTTCATTTCACCCCGATGTTCCTGCAACACACAACAACTAACCTCCCCTCAGCCATTAATTCTCTCTGTCTCTAATAATGCACCTGCTGCTGGGTTCACGTACTACTACATTTATATTCATTGGTGTTCGACCTACCTTACGGGGCGATGTTTTTCTCCATTTCCCACCTTCTTCATTTTCTTTCTGCTGACGCCTATGGTGCTTCTTTTATACGGTACGTTGTTTCATCAAACGGGAAATGGTTGTGCTTAGGGATTTGGATCTCATGACATTAATTAATAAACACAAGGATGAGCGGGATTTCAGCATTGCTTCTCACTACACCATTTTACATCCTATGGAACAAATTTTGAAACGTGTAGCAAAAACTTTACCGCATATAACAGTTTATACAACTACACTTTTACATCTTTGTCGTAATAATACAATTATGCGATTTATTTTAAAGCGACGCGAAACACGTTGTCACATAAAGATGTTAACGCGACGTTAGTTTTAGCGACACATAATTTATGTCCCATTATATGTTTCGTGCAACATTAATTTAAGCGACATGGACCTTTGGTCACGTTAAACCTATTATGTGATGACTTAAATTTAGCAACAACTGAAAATATGCCCCATAATATTACGAATTAAAATCCCCGAAGCAGGTGCTGGCATGACAACCCTTTTAATGTTTCAAATTTACTGGGCATTAAAGAGGTTACACCCTACCGTTTGTGGATTAAGAGACTTTGTATCAAAAGTAGGTCGCGTAAGCGTAAAAATTCAATGCAGAACAGAACACCCAAGTACACCTCTGCCTTCGAGTTCAACAACCTTAATCTTCTGAAACCCCAACATCGAAGGACCCCATTTGTCTGAAAACATACTCTGCAGCTCCAGGGTGGGGTTTTGCATAGATTTTTGCTCAGATCTTCATGTGTAAAAGGCACACTTTTTGAAGGTATATAGAAACTCTCACACACATTCTCATACTTGTCATTTTTTTATTTCCATTTTCTTCACACTGTTTTGTTGGAGTTAAAACTCTGTTTTGTTGTGCCAATGTCAAATTTTGGGGGAGGATGTGATGAGAGTTGATTGAGCGCAGCAGCTAGCTAGGAGTCAAATGCCAATATGGAGGCAGCAGCGCTGCCCTTTTTGCTATCTCTTAGACAACAGAGTTTGTGTCAGTCATATAAGTATCAGTCACGTAAGTGGCCTCATATGACTGAGAATAGATGGTCATTCGTCCAAGGACACTTATGTTACTGGTACTTATATGACTTACCGAAGTTAGTCACCCAAGTTTCCTTAAGTGACTGGGACTTATGTAGCTTACATAAATTAGTGATGTAAGCGTACCTATGTGGTTGGATCTTATATGACTGATGAGTCGTATTTATACGACTGGTCGAATCAACTAATCCCATTTATTTCGACACTTTTATATGTGAATATTTACGTTTTAGTATGGTTTTGCATTTCAGGTGATTCGGAAGATTTAGGAGAGAATGCACGATAAAAGGCGACATTTCATGCCAAAAACACCACAGTGGCAGATCAAACTTCTGGAAGTTCGACGAAGTGCTGAGAATCGACGAATAATCAGAAAAATATGAGCTACATGCCGACGCCTAGCTGCCTCGATTCCCTACAACTTTATAGTTCACACCGAGAGCAACCGAGGTTAGTTATTTGGTCAAATCTAGAGTCAACGTCGAAACTGGAGCGCAGAAAGGAGAGCCCGAAACAGTGTGGATCGCGTCCAACGTAGACATTAGCGTTATCGCTAATGTCAACGCTGGGCGTGTATGTTGGACGTGTCGTTAATGTGTGCGCTGGACACGGTGAGTCGACGAGGTGATGACGTCAGCTACACGTTTGATGATGTCAGCAGTCCGAGATTTGGTAATTCAGCCCAAAAACAGACTTAGAAATCCAGTTTTGCTATAAATAAAAGCTTTGGAGAAGGGTTTCATTCATTCTAACTTTGAAGAAAGATCAGAAGACGACTATGGAGGGGAAGGCGAAGCTTTCGACGATATAAGAGATTTCTACTTCTATTTTTATTCAAGAATATTTGTGTTTCTGTTATAACTTTGAGTAGCTAAACTTCTTATTTCAGTTTAGGGTTTTGTTTATTGTGACTACGTTTTGAGGCTCTTTTCTTAATGCAATTTCATGTTTTACTAGTTGTTATTCTTCATCCTATGAATTTAATTGTTGGATTAAGTGGAAACTTTGCCGCAAAGCTTAGTTTGACAACCAATTCTTACTGTTAATATCTACTGGATACTTTGTCGTAAAGGTTGATCGTAACACCTAGACTTAATAATACATTTGTCGGATTATTGTGTTTAGGAAACAACTAGAAGTCTAACACCTTTGTCGGGTTAGATTGTGGTCTAACACGTTTGTCGGGTTAGATTGTGGCCTATCCCCTTTGTCGGGATACTTAGGATTGTTACCTTTGTTGGAATAACCACACTTAGAAACTTGGAATTCGATCATTAGCTGTCTATGATAAACGTGTCACAATAGAAACCCTAAGCTAAATATTTTTTCGGTTTGAAACCTTTTTCGCTATTTGCCTCTTTTGCACTCACAAGCAATCACTCACAACCCCTTTTTCTTTAATTGTTTACAGATTCAACTTCCAAAACCAACTTTCTTGGGTTTGACCATGCTTACCGCTACACTAGTTGTTTGCAGGAGAATATAAATTTAAGTTTGACGAGTCAGACGATGCGCGTCAGTGACTGTCTCAAGTTAGTGACTTAAGTGTTCTTACATGACTGGTCTTATTTGCGTCATCAAGGTGAGTCACAAAAGTAAATAGAAGAAAAGCCACTGAGATACTTAAAGTTAGGCGAGATAGCGCAGCATTAAATGAAAATCAATAAACACTCCACCAACCTTATCATCCGTCCTTCTTCTCCTTCCTTCAAGCCACGGCTGAAAACACATTCCGCCTGGTTTCTCCTCCGTCGAACACGCCCATGTATTGATGTTTGGTTCTTATTGATGTTAATTTGTTGCTTATTGATGTTTGTTGCTTATCTTTGTTAATTTGTGTCCATTGTTACATTTTGAAGTTGAAGGTTCACAATGGATAAAAGTTGGATGGGGTTGGAAATGAGTGACACACGGTACATTCACGGCATTGTTGATTTTGTTGAATTTGCAAAGCAAAATGGAGGAAATTCACATATATGTCCTTGTAGAAGGTGTTTGATGATTAGAGGAAGAATTACAACAAAGGAAATGTTTATCCATTTGATCAACATTGGTATGATGAATGGGTACCACACATGGACATCACATGGTGAAGAGAGTATTGAACCTTCCCCATACATGTTGAGACAACAATGGCTTGCGGAGAGGTATGGAGAAACAAGTAGTGGTGTGAAGAATATCAATCAAACCCGACTGAAGATATTATTCGAGATGCAGCATGAGGATCGTCAGATGAACATGGATAGAGAGAGTGGTGATTTAGATAGTAGGGTGGTTTTTTAAAGGTATAAAAGTCTCGTAGGTGAAGCTCAGACACATTTGTACACTGGTTGTAACAGAACCATTCTTGAAACTATTCTAAGGGAAATGCAAGTGAAAGTAGAGAGCCGAGTGTCAGATAAGGGTTTCAATACAATTCTACATATCACTAAAGAAATTCTACCTCTCGATAACAACTACCATAGTTGTTATAAAGATGTGCAAAAGGTTTTGAAGAATATGGGGTTGGGTCATGAGACCATACACGCTTGCGAGCATGGTTGTATACTGTACTACAAGGAGCACAAAGATCGTATTACTTGCCCCGTGTGTGGTGAGGGAAGATACAGAGAAAATGAAAGTAAAAGCAATGTTTCGAAGAAGACACTTAAGTACTTCCCTTTGACTCCAAGATTGCAGCGTCTCTATATGTCACCGGATATTGCAGCCCAAATGTGGTGGCACGCTTTAAGAAATGTTGATGATCCGGAATACATTCGACATCCGGCTGATGGTGAATCATAGCAATTATTTGACAAGGAATATCCAGATTTCTGAAGTGAGATAAGGAATGTCCGACTTGCCTTAGCAACTAACGGTTTTATTCCATTTGGGGCTTCGGGATTCACACAACACATGGCCGGTCGTTGTTATACCTTAAAAACTGCCACCTCATATGTGTATGAGAAAAGAGTTGAATATACTATGTATGTTGATATCTGGACCCAAATCTCCTGGAAAGTGCCTAGGTGTTTTTATGAGGCCTCTTATCGACGAATTGAAATTACTATGGAATGAGGGAGTTTGTACTATTGATAGACGTGATCGGTCATCTTTCATTATGAAAGCAGCGGTGATATCGACAATTAGTGACTTTCCTGGTCTTGGCATGTTAGGAGGCCTTAAGACAAAAGGGTACAAAGCTTGTCCCTTATGTCTAGATGACATCGATGCTACCCATTTGACTGGAAGGATGTCATATCAAGGGCATCGAAGATGGCTCCCAAGAGACCATGACTGGAGGTTTGCAGCCCATAGATTTAATAGGAAGATTGAGTCTAGAGACCCTCCACCACCACTTGTCGGTCCTGACATACTCAATGTCATTATGTCACACGAGTATCCTACTCTTAGTCTACATCCTCAATTGAAGGCGAGAGGAAGCAGTGAGAGGCTTTGTTGGACACACGTGTCTATATTTTATGAGTTACCATATTGGAAGTCATTCTCTCATCCATATTCACTTGATTGAGAAGAATGTTTTTGATAACATCATTGGGACCATACTTGGGATTGAAGGTGTGAAAAATATTTGGACACATTATACATTAACATATATTTGAAGAGAATAGAAGTACTTATTCACGTTTGTTTTAAATTTGCAGGTAAGACTAAAGATGATATCAAGGCTAGAAAGGGTTTAGAAGAGAAGGGGGTACGTAGAAAATTATGGTTCGAACCATCCGGGTCAAACTCAAGGAAAGAAAAAGTGACTAAAGCACCCTATACAGTGACTCCAAATGAGAAGCTAGAGATACTTGAGTACATAAAGGATGCTAAGTATCCATCTGGTTACGCCGGAAGCTTAAAGAATAAGATTAATCTTGAAGACAAAAAGTTTATTGGATTGAAGACACATGGCTGTCATGTTATATTACAGAGACTGCTGTCGGTTTACATTAGACCTTACTTGCCTAGATATGTGGTTGACCCTCTAATATCACTATCCCATTGGTTTCGTAGAATCTATTGCAGAGAGTTCAAGAAGGAGGAGGTCCGTCACATGAGCTAGAGATAGTTCAGATTCTGTGTCAGTTAGAGATCAAATCTTGTCAGCTAGGATTTTCCCACCGACATTCTTCACTATAATGGTACATCTCATGGTTCACCTTCCAGATCAAATCTTGTTCAAGGGGCCAGTACACTATAGTTGGATGTATCCTATGGAGAGGTATGGAAAAACTCAATGAATAAATTGTAATCATATTTATTGTGCGCAAATTATAATGTTATATGTTATATGTAGGTAACTTGGAAAGTACAAGAAGTTTGTGAGAAACACAAGGTACCCTGAAGGTTGCATTGCCGAGGAATATATTGCCCACGAGTGTGTAATGTACTATAAGTTGTACATGGGTGAGATTGAAGGTAAATCTCATATTGATGATGAAGATGAGGAAGATTAATTTGACATAACAGTTGTCTCGAATGTCATCAAGCCGACCGGCTACAATAGGAGGTGTAGGCTCAACAATAATGACATAGACTTGATACATTGGTGTGTCAGGAAAAATTGTGACGAGGCAAGGAAGTATATTAAGGAACATGCAGAGAACTTTTACAATGAAAATCCTTACGGTGACAATGATTCCCGTATTGAACATTTCCATTCTCATTTACTTAATAAGGTAAACCTTTATTTAACATATAGATTCATTTGTAGTATATATAAATTTTGTGTCATTGATTTATTACATTGATGTATAGATGATATGGTTACGCGATGAAGGATCTGATGCGTACTCTATCTAGCTTCACATTTTGGCATGTAAGCCACAGTTTCACTCATGTTACACTCACTGTGTTGTAAATGGGTTGAAATTTGTTGTTTGGGATAAGGACCAACATTTGAGGACACAAAATAGTGGAGTAATGGTACAAGCAGGTTAGTCATTTGGTTCATTTTGTTTATGAGAAGTTTTGCAGTCTGCATTATGTGTTTTCTACACATCATTTTCTGCTAGTAGAATTTCAGATGGTAATGTTTTTGAAAATCCTTAAGTTCATAATCCTTTAGTTCAGATTCACCATCTTTTTGTTCAGAAAATCATTTGATATCTACATCCTTTTGAAAATCCAACTTTGTCTGCATCATCATTTGGTTAGCAATTTGCATCATTTTTATCAATCTGCACATCATTTGGTTCATCATCCTTATTATGTTTCAGCATCATATTGTGTAATGGTTCATCTTCTTGTTTCATTGTCTTATGATTTCCAGGAGAAAATAACTACTATGGTGTTCTACAAAATGTTATCGAACTCAAGTATGCCGAGGGAATGCGGGTAGTCATAATCCAATGCAAGTGGTTTGATACTGATTCATCTGAGGGTGGAAACATAAAATTGGAGCATGGAATTCTTTCGATTGACACATCTAACACGTGTATGAAGATGCTCCTTATTGTCTTGCAAAACACGCACATCAAGTGTTTTACTTGGAAGATCCCAAGTTTGGAGATAATTGGAAAGTTGTTAATGTCGTCGCTCAAAGAGGCACTTATAGTCACTCATGTGTTGGTACATTAGAAAATGCATATCAAGAAGACGGAACACTAAATATTCCCCCTTACAATTGCAATGTACTTGATGGAGAGACTCCGGCTTTATATAATTATTTTAATGAAGTAGATGAAGAGGAATATGAAGATGAAGAAGGTGAAGATGAATTTGATGAAGCAGATGATGAAGAGCAGGAAGATATTGAGGAACTCCATTATGTAAGTGATCATGAAGTAAGTGAGGAAGATGAAGATGAAGATGAGGAAGGGTTTGATGATGACAATGACGAGGAGGATTGAAGATGATCATGTGTTTCAACATCATGTGTTTTCTAACTTTGAATGTTGTATGACTATATATGCAAAATGAACAACAAATTTTAAATTTGTTGTTCATTTTGGAATATGCAGATTATGTGAACAAAATTTTAGTTTCATTTTCGCTTATGTGAATGCCCATATGTTCTTCAGTTACGTAAGTACTATCTACTATAGGTGAGAAATTCCAAAACCATGGGCGGGAACCTAAATTCGAGGGGGAAAATCTAATTACTGAGCGCGCATCTGTAATCCACTTATGCTACTGACTAACGATGTATGTCATGTAAGGTAAACGCGATCAGGGCCGAACAATGTCCCAAAAACGAACACGTGTCTGTCTGGAACAAAAAATGAGTCTAAACAACTAAGTCCGAAACAAGCTTCTCCTTTTCATTTTCACTTCACTTCTTCAGTTCTCTCCCCCTGAAAACGTTTGGGGTTTCAAATACTCACTCCATACACTCCGATTTCAACCTCCATCCTGCCACCGAAGAAGAGAAATTTGAGCGATATTGTTGCCGCAACCAGTGACGGCCGTAATATGAAGCTTTGCTCTCCAAGGAATCGACGTCCGGCCAAAATACATACGTCGGAGCCTGCTGTGAAGAAGAATGATCAACCGGCCAAACCTCCAAAGAAGCCATCTGCGACCGTGACCGCTCCCAAGAAGAAAGCCGGCACATTGATTGAGGCGAATAAGAAAAAAATTCCCTTTTGAAGGTAATGTTACTGTCCAAAACCCTATTAGTGACGATGTTGTTCCAGATCCTATTAATAGTCCTAAGAAAAAGACTGTTTCAGTGCAAACAATATTGCGTCAAAGCCCTAGATGTTCTACAAAATTGAGAGTAGAGAAACCCTCCAAAACTGATCCCAAAAGGCCCTAACATACTCTGTTAGTGAGTCTGACACCGAAACTGAGTGTGCTTTGTTAGTACCCATGCTAGTTGATCTCCCTGCTGCTTCTAAATACCCAACAAATACTGTCTCATCCTCCCACCACACCATCAATCGCTACCCCTCACTTACACCATCACCTGCAGTATCTGAAAACCATCCTGTTCAAACTCATACTAATCCCTCAAATGAAGAACCTCATGTGAATCCCTCTAATGAAGTACTCAATGATTCACCAAATGAAGAACCGCCTGCTAATCCCTCTAATGAAGATCCTCCCGCTAATCCCTCTGAAGTGCCAAATGGTGGTGACTATACTGATGAGAACAACCAAGATATGGAGGAACTGCCTCTGAGCATCCGCTGTACGAAGCCGTATAATTCTTCCAGTATAACATTAATACTGTTTATTTAATAATTTTCTGTTATTAATACATCTTCTCATACTAATATAAATTGTTTGTTACTTAATGCGAGAAGAGGAGGATGGCAATGTAAGTGAAGGTGAAACCTCAAAGAAGACAAAGCGTCGGGTAGTTGTGTGTGGCACCAAGATTGGTACTTCGGTGCAATCATTGGGGACAAGGATAAAGATTGATGTTCTGAAGAGGCAAATGGCCCAGTAATAAAGCAAATAAGGAGTATGGTGTGCCACCAAATCATGGCGTTTGTGAGACAGAAGGTGCCGATGTTAGCACCGATGTACATCGAGCTAGAACCTAAGCATTGGGACGTCGTGGTGAACTATCTCAGTGTAAGTTGTATTTATTTAATTACAAAGTTTTTTGTTTATCTCACTGTAAATTTGACACACGCTGATTTTATATTTTTGCAGCCTCATTTCGTTTTGCCAAAGAAAGACACTCTACTTTGGGAGTACATTACACGATTAGCGAATAACCGCTACAGGGATTGGAAGTTGGCTTGCCACAAACATTATCTGAAGCACGAGAAGAAAGTACCTTTGGAGTTTGCCAATCGCAAGGAGGAATGGGCATGGCTGGTTAAGCACTTTCAGGAACCTGCATATGAGGTGAAGTGTGGTGACCAAACTCAACTGTAGTTTAATTTTTTTTATTATTCATCTATTTCATGGGAATTTACTTTTTTTTGAAGGCAAAATCACGAAGGATGAAGGAGGCCCGAGAAAAGAAAAAGAATGACTGTGGAAGAAAGACTCCAATGGCCATCAGAGCAATGAACCACCTCCAAAAAGGACATAAAGCACACCGTGTTGCAAAATATGCTGAGGTCTATTCCCAAGAACCCGACTGTACTGAGATAGTGGTATTTCTTTTAATCTGTTTCATTTTATTATGTCTTGCTAAATATATGGTGCAATAGTGGCAATCTATTTGCTGAATTGTCACTCATGTGTTGGAATGTGTAGATTAAATGTTGGAATGTGTATGAACAAGTATTGAAGTATGCATGTGGATTAAATGTTGTATTGTGAACAAGTATGCATGTGTGGATTAAATGTTGGATTTTCTGAATATGTGTAATCAATTTGATGTATGAATTTATTTTGGACTTGTGCATAGGACCAAATGAATGCCGAGGTGATGTGTATTTAAAGTACATGTCTTGCTAAATATACGAATGTGTGGAAATTGCATGTTGGATTGTGTATGAACAAGTATTGAAGCATGAATGTGGATTAAATGTTGGATTGTGAACAAGTATGACTGTTTATGAATGTGTGGATTAAATGTTGGATTTTCTGAATATGTGTAAACAATTTGATGTATGAATTTATTTTGGACTTGTGCATAGGAGCAAATGAATGCCGAGGTGCAGAAACTTATTGATGAGCAGCAGTCAGATGACCCCAGCAGCATTGCTGACCCTATCCCTACGAGGACTCAGTTAGAGATAATTTCTAGAGCTGTTGGACGGAAGAAATGAACTTAGATATCTGGAGTTGGGGGAAATTTAAGGAGGCCTCCTCGCCCTAGAGGCGGGGCTTCAAACCATGCCCTGAAGGAAGAGATCCTTAGGGCAAAGGAGGAGGCTGCTAAAAAGGATGCTGAGTTCGAAGACAGGCTGAGGGCGCTCGAAGAAATGCTGCGAGGGGGTGGAGGTGGCATGGGAATTGGTTGTAACGTCTCCGATGGTGCGAGTGTCGGTCTGGGTACTCTTTGAATTCTATTTCACTTCATGTTTTAGTTTGTGGACATGTTTTGCTACGTTGTGCTACTAGAAACTTTTTTTGGATTGGTTGTAATGCTTTTACTTTTGTTGCATTCGTTGTAATGCTGGAAACTTTTGTGTAAATCCTGAAATGTTTCAGGTACTTTTGTATATGTCAAGAATTCCAAATTAAACAGGGATGTTTTGTTATACTCTTAGGTGACACAAAAAAAGTATATAAATGATATAACTCAACCTACGTGACACACGCAGCTTAAACATTTACAAATTCTACTTCCACTTATGCAACTGAGTTTTCTTATCACCGCTGATCTTCTACTTCCACTTATGCGATTGAGTTTTGTAAACACAGGTCGTCTTCTTTTCTAACTTATGCGAATGCGTTTCATCGCCACCCTTAACATCTTACATGATAGAGATTGTAGATTTTAGTTTGCGTGACTGTCCGAACTGCACTGTTAACTTTTTCCTGGCATCTCACGTTATCACTAATACGATTGACCTATATCCTTATATGACTATTTTGTGCACTGTCACATGTGACTTTTTGCGACTAATGTGATTTAGGTCAGTCACCCCAGATCTAATGCGACATAACTTATGTGACTGGACCTTATGTGACTGATCGTAGTCGCATAAACCCTTATGCGACAGAAAACGTCCTTATGCTACTAGTTTTGGTCAGTTATATAAGAGGCAAAATGGTGTAGTAATATGTTTCTTGCGACATTAGTTTAAGCAACATGGACTTTTGGTCACGTTAAACCTATTATGTGACTTAAATTTAGCGACAACTAAAAATATGTTGCATAATATTACGAATTAAAATCCCCGAAGCAAGTGCTGGCATGACAACCCCTTTAATGTTTCAAACTTACTGGGCATTAAAGAGGGTGACCTACCGTTTGTGGATTAAACGACTTTTGTATCAAAATTAGGTCGCGTAAGCGTAAAAATTAAATGCAGAACAGAACACCCAAGTACACCTCTGTCTTTGAGTTCAACAACCATAATCTTCTGAAACCCCAACAACGAAGGACCCTATTTGTCTAAAAACATACTATGCAGCTCCAAGGTAGGGTTTTGCATAGGTTTTTACTCAGATCTTCATGTGTAAAAGGCACACTTTTTGAAGGTATATAGAAACTCTCACACACACATTCTCATACTTGTCATTTTTTATTTCCATTTTCTTCACACTGTTTTGTTGGAGTTAAAACTCTGTTTTGTTGTGCCAATGTCAAATTTTGGGGGAGGATGTGATGAGAGTTGATTGAGCGCAGCAGCTACCTAGGAGTCAAATGCCAATATGTTATTTTTTATGAATAAGAGAGATGGAGGCAACAGCACTGCCCTTTTTGCTGTCTCCTTGGGCGTTGGCCAGCACCATGTTTTGCTGCATTATGATGTACGTGTGTTTGTAGAGAATTGAGGATTTGCTTGGTAGGATTTTTGGGCGTAGGAGCAGCTAGCAGCAGGGCATTTGTGTATCATATTTAGGCATTTGCTGTATTTTGCATTTCGGTACGATTTGTATAGAATTAGGAATTTCTGCATTTGTCTCATATTTTGTTTTGTTATATTAACTCCTCCTTTAGCTAGTAGCAGGGCATATTTTGTTTTGTTAACTCCTCCTTTGGCTTAATTAACTCGACTAATTTGTCTCATATTCTGGAAATGTAGGAATCATGGACAAGAGTTGGATGAATTTGTCGGACAAATGTGATCCGCAGTTTGGACAAGGTATTACGGCTTTCATAAACTTCGTCAAACAAAACAAACCCCGGAGTCATACGCATAAATAATGTCCATGTAGGCGTTGTAAGTTGCACCATGCGAGGTTGTCATTGGATGAAATCCAAACACATTTGTTTCTTAATGGTATAATGCAAGACTACACGACTTGGACTTCTCATGGGGAAGTAGAACCCGAAGCTTCATCATCAGTACATACACAATGACACCAATATATTATGGAAAAGAGTCGGGGCACGGTTGAGGAAAGTAGTGCTTATTACATGGACCCTACAATAGAGAGGCTTAACGACGCTTTTCCTAATTCGGAACCACATGATGAGGATCTTGAAAATGAATATTTGGGCAAGGAGGCATATGATAAGTATATCAAAGACTTCTCGCGGAAGCACAAACTCCCATACATGTGGGGAGTGACAAAACTTTCTTGGGTACCATATTAAGTGCAATGAAAGTTAAAGTTGAGAATGGATGGTCCGACAAGAGCTTTAACGATAATTTGAGAATCACTAAAGACCTCCTTCCGAGCCCAAATAGTTATCTCGGTACATACCGTGAGGTTAAGAGACTTTTGAAGAATATGGGGATGGGATACGAGTTCATTCAGGCATGTGAATATGGTTGTGTCTTATTCTATAAAGACAACAAGCACCTACTGAATTGTGCGGTGTGTGATGAGTCAAGATACTTGGACGACGACCGTGATAGAATGATTCCAAGGAAAGTGGTACGATACTTTCTGTTAGCTCCAAGATTGTAACGTCTTTATATGTCACAGCATATAGCTAAGGAGATGCGATGACATAGGGAGAGTAAAGTGAAAAATGGTCTCATTAGACATCCTGCTGATAGCGAGGCATGGCAGGAGTCTGATAAAAAATATCCTGATTTTGACCGAGACTCTAGAAATGTGCGTCTTGGATTGGCCACTGATGGCTTCAATCACTTCGGAGTAGCTACTTTTTCTCATAGCACTTTGCCAATTGTCGTGATGCCTTACAATTTGCCACCTTCAATGTGCATGAAGAAGGAATTTAATATTCTTGCTATGTTGATTTCGGGTCCGAAATCTCCGGGAAAGTGCTTGAATGTGTTCATGCAACCCCCGATAGATGAATTGATTATATAATGAGAAACTGGAGTACATACATTTGATCGACATGAAAGATCCATATACAACATGAAAGCTGCAGTGATGTGGACTATCAATGACTTTCCGGGGTTGGGAATGTTAGGAGGTCTATAGTCTAAAGGATACAAAGCTTTTCCAATGTGTTTAGATGATGTTGATGCTACACATTTGGCGGGGAGAAGGTCTTACCAAGGCCACTGCAGATGGCTTGATACGAATCATTCATGGAGGCATCAAACTACTAAGTTCAATGGGGAAGTGGAATTACGAGATGCCCCACCTTCATTAACAGGTGAAGAGGTTTTGTCCTCTGTACTTAGCCATCAGTACCCCCGTACTTAGCTTGCACCCATATTTTAAATCTAGAGGTGTGAATAAGGAGAAGCTGTGTTGGACTCATGTGAGCATTTTCTACAATTTACCTTATTAGAGGACATTGAGACAACCATATTCATTGGATGTAATGCACATAGAGAAGAATGTGTTTGATAACATCATTGGTACTATTCTCGGTCTTCATGGTAAGACAAAAGATGATATTAAGGCTCGATAAGGTTTGGAGCAACAATGGATTCGTAAAGAACTGTGGTGGAAGAAGACAGGGTCATCTTCTCGAAAAGATAAGGTTTCCCAAGCGCCTTATACCGCTTTACCTAATGAGAGGGCATAGATATTTGAGTTCATTAGAGATGCTAAGTATCCTTATGGCTACGCCGGTAGTTTGAAGATCAAAAATCAATGTGGAAGACTAAAAGTTTAATTTGTTAAAAACTCATGATTGTCATGTCATGTTGCAGCGTCTACTTCCTGTGTTCATTAGACCATATTTGCCACATTATGTTGTCGAGCCCCTTATATCATTATCACAATGGTTCTAGAAGTTATGTTGTAAGGAGTTGACGGTCAATGACGCAATGCAAATGAAAGATGATATAGTCATCATCCTATGCAAATTGGAGATGATTTTTACTCCTGCTTTCTTCACCATCATGGTGCATCTATTGATCCATCTTCCAGATAAAGTTATGCTTAAGGGACCTGTACACTATAGTTGGATGTATCCTATTGAGAGGTTTATAACTTTTTCTTTATGTGAACCATTTTGTTTAATGTTCCCTTTTACTTGTAAACTAAATACGATGTATTACTCTTGCAGGCAATTAGGTGAGTATAAGAGATCTGTTCAGAATGCCAGATATCCAGAGGGATGCATTGCTGAGCAATACATCACACATGAGTGTGTAACGTATTGTAAATTGTACATGAACGATCAAGTAGAGGTTGACTCATCAAACGAAGCTAAATTATATGTCCTGAACGTGTACTCACCTCTAATCAAGGTTAGTGGTCATTGTCCGAGGATCAAGTTGAGTCCGAAACAACTTGATATGGCTCATTAGTGCGTTTTGGAACACTGCGTACAAGCAAGGGATTATATTGTCAGACATGATGAAAAGTTTGCCTTGGAATGTCCAAACCGATCGAAGAAAGAATGTGTTAAGCATTTTATCAAATACTTTCGTGGCTGGGTATGAATACTAAATTGTGTATCTACTTTATTCATTTTATCTACTTTATTCATTTTATCTACTTTATTCATTTGAACCAAGATGGACATTTTGGAAAGGGAGTGCAGCAAATCATATTGTCCCGAATTGTATAGTTTAGCACGCATGCCTCAATCATATACGTGCTACTCTCAGGGTTATGTTAATGGTGTGAAGTTCGTTGTTTGGGATCGGGACCGAAAGAAGAGGACTCAAAATTCTGGTGTGATGGTCGAAGATGGTGAATTAACTTATTATGACATTATAAAGAATATTATTCAGTTACAATACGCAAATGGAATACCGGTGGTAGTTTTTGATTGCACATGGTTTAACACCAATCCTAAAGAGAGGGGAAGCACAAAGAGGGATTATGGACTTCTTTCTATAGACACATCCACAACTTGGCATAAAGATTGGCCTTTTTGTCTAGCCACTACCGCAAGACAATTTTTTTACTTGGATGATATAAAAGCGGGTGACAATTGAAAGGTTGTAAATGTTGTATCACATAAAGGGGTATATAATGATAGCTCTATGAAGACTCCATGGCCGAAGCCAACCACAGGTATTGTGTATGCTGAGTCACCAGAGCTGTCGTCTCCACCGCCATCGCCGGAAAGGTCCAATCTGCTGCATGCAATGGGTCCTAAGGTCAGGCAGACGGAGCGGTCCAAAGCCATCTTCCATGCAATGGCGGATGAGTCAAGACGGGTGAAGAAACCGGATGCGATTCGTACTCCTCCGCCTCCGACGACCAAAGGCACTCCACCGCGGAAGAAGAAATCTTACCGTCCTCCAGTTTGTCACACTCCTCAGTGCAAAGCAAAGAGCTGTCGTCAAACCCCACCACCGCAATCCCAGTCCGAGTCCACCTGCTATTGATCCTGCGAGAAGCAAGAATGACACCGCCACAGCTGCTCAGAATCCACCACCACAATCCCTGCCCGATTTAGACCCACCAGAAGACCCTCTTGCTATTCCAGTAAAAAGAAAGACCACCACCACTTCAATTCAGAACCCACCGTCGGAGAAACATAGAAAAACCACCACCACAAACAGTCATCCTCCGCATGCTACATCTCAACCACAAGCTACCATCAACTACCCTCCACCGCAGACCCAAAAAGAGAATTCATTAGGTCCCCTAGGTCTTTACAAAAGTTAGCCGATCGACCTAATTCCCAATCCCACAACCCTCCTCCACCACCAGCTACTATCCCATCCTCCAGAACCTACACCAGTGCATGTATCAGAACCTCCAGCTCCAGAATTCGAACCAATTCACTCGTTCGATAACAGTGCATCAGATAATGATGATGATGCCGAAGACAATTTGGCTAACATTCTGAGCATTAGATGTAAGAGCTTTGGTTTTGTGGAAACAGGTAATAATTTTTGTTATGTTGTTTGTTATTTGATAATTAGGTAGTTGGTTACATTGTTTGTTATTGTTGTTTAGGTAGTTGTTGTTATAAAATGACTTCAAAAAACTTTAACAAAGGTGATGTAAAGTAACTTTGAAACTCTAACAAAACACTTAACACAATATTGTTTGTGAGAGGGATAAGGGAGAGCTTTTAGGATGAGAAAGAAGGAAGTTTAAGGTGTGTTTTTCTCATTGCATTTGCACCCCTTTTATAGCAAAAGGGGAGGAGGCAAGATCCATAAAATGTGGATCTAACTCCTCTAATGTCAATACATTAACTTCATATATGGACTAAGTTACTCAATGGCCAAACTTATGTTTACCCTAATGAGTATACCACAATATTCATAACACTCCCCCTTGGGATACTCATTACGTGTTTACGCTGCCTCGTTAAAAACCTTACTTGGAAAAACCCAGTGGGATAAAAACCAAGATAAGGGAAAAAGAGTGCAGCCACGTAAAACTCCCCCTGATGTTGGCAAGAGTGATCTCTTCATAAGTTTTGTAGCTTTCGCGTGCCGATGTCATGAACATGTTTCCTGAATACTGAGGTGGGAAGGGCCTTTGTGAGAAGATTCGCCGAGTTCTCACATGAACGGACATATTGGATGTTGGTGACATTATTCTTTTCCAACTCTTGAGTAAATGAAAAGAATTTTGGAGGAATATGTTTTGTTCTGTCGCTCTTTACAAATCCTTCCTTCATTTGAGCAACACATGCAGCATTATCCTCGTAGAGTGTGATGGGATCGTTTATGGGTTGAAGACCGCTAGTGGTTCTGATGTGTTCTGTCATAGACCTCAATCACACACACTCACGACTTGCTTCATGTAATGCAATGACTCAGCATGATTTGATGACGTTGCAATAAGTGTTTGTTTCTGGGAGCGCCAAGATATCGCAGTTCCCCCACAAGTAAATACATATCCTGTTTGTGACTTACCTTTGTGTGGATCTGACAAGTAACATGCATCTGCATAACCAATCAAAACTGGTCTCGTATTGTTAGGATAAAATAAGCCTAAATCGATCGTTCCCTGGAGGTAACGAAATATATGTTTAACTCCATTCCAATGTCTTTTCGTTGGAGCTGAGCTGAATCTTGCTAATAAATTTACTGCAAAAGAAATATCAGGTTGAGTACAATTAGCAAGGTACATAAGAGCTCCAATTGCATTGAAATATGGTACTTCTAGATCAAGAATCTATTCAGATTCCTCACATGGACGAAATGGATCCTTGTTCACATCAAGGGATCTTACGACCATTGGGGTACTTAATGGATTTGATTTATCCATATTAAATTGTTTTATTATCTTCTTCGTATAATTCGATTGATGCACAAATATCTCATTCTGGAGGTGCTCAAACTGTAATGCAAGACAATATTTTGTTTTCCCCACATCTTTCATTTCGAACTCTTTCTTCAAATAAGAGATTACTTCCAGAATTTCTTTACTTGTTCCAATGATATTCAAATCATCAACATAAACGGCAATTATTACACAACCGGATGTTGTTTTCTTAATGAAAACGCAAGGGCAAAGGGGATCATTGACATAACCCTTTTGAAATAAATATTCGCTTAATCGATTGTACCACATGCGTCCGGATTGCTTTAGACCATATAAAGATCTTTCTAATTTGATCGAATATCTTTCCCTAGGCTTGGAACTTAATGCCTCATGCATTTTAAAGCCTTTAGGGATTTTCATGTAAATTTCAGTATCAAGCGATCCATATAGGTAAGCGGTAACAACATCCATGAGGTGCATATTCAATTTCTCATGAACTGCTAGACTTTTCAAGTATCTAAACGTAATTCCATCCATGACAGGAGAATACGTTTCCTCAAAATCGATTCCAGGCCTTTGAGAAAAACCTTGTGCAACAAGTCGAGCCTTGTATCTCGCAATTTCATTTTTCTCATTTCTTTTTCGTACGAAAACCCATTTGTATCCAACAGGTTTCACATCCTTAGGTGTGAGTACTATAGGCCCAAAGACTTTGCGTTTATTGAGCGAGTCTAGTTCAGTTTCAATTGCCTTTTTCCACTCAACCCAATCGTGTCTATTTTTACACTCAGTAATAGACTGTGGTTCGGGATCACCATTATTTTCATTCATAATATCACATGCCAAATTATAAGAGAACGCATCATCAATGTTCTCTTTTCGGTTCCATAGTATGCATGTATTAGCATAATTAGTCGAAATTTCTCGATCTTTTTCATTTTGTATTTCTATAGGAATACTTTCCTCCATTATAGGATCGTCTTGCTTTTCTTCCCCTTTTCTTTTTCGAGGATTTTTATTTTTGGAACCGGGTGGCCTTCCACGCTTTAACCGTGTTGTGATTTCATGAATGACTTTATTTTCCGGCTTCCCTTTTGGAATTTCAATTTGTACGGGAGCATTCTCAGTCGGTATGTGAGATTTAGTCACTCTCTTTGTGTCTGTAAATGCATCAGGAAGTTGATTTGCCATTTCTTGCAAATGTAAAATCCTTTGTACTCTACCTTCACAATCTTTTGTGTAAGGATCAAGATGCAATAATGTTGGCACAGACCAAGTAATTTCTTTCTCAAACTGTTTTCTTTCTCCCCCTAATGGTGGGAAAATTTCCTCATCAAAGTGGCAATCAGCAAAACGTGCTGTGCAAATATTTCCAGTTTGAGGTTCAAGAAATTTAACAATAGATGGACTTTCAAAGCCTACATATATCCCAAGGCTTCTTTATGGTCCCATCTTTCTTCTTTGAGGAGGTGCAATAGGCACATAAATAGCACAACCAAAAATCCTTAAGTGAGATATATTTGGTTCTTGACCAAATGCAAGTTGTAGTGGAGAACTTTTATGATATGCACTTGGTCTGATGCGAATTAATTCAGAGGCATGTAATATTGCATGACCCCATACTGAGGTAGGAAGCATTGTTCTCATTATCAATGGCCTAGCAATAAGTTGGAGGCGTTTGATCAATGATTCAGCCAAACCATTTTGTGTGTGGACATGAGCAACAGGATGCTCGATCACAATCCCAACTGACATACAATATTCATCAAATGTCTGGGATGTGAATTCACCGGCGTTATCAAGTCTAATTTTCTTGATTGTATGATCAGGAAATTGTGCTCGCAATTTTATTATTTGGGCAAGTAATTTAGCGAATGCCACATTGCGAGTTGATAACAAACATACATGTGACCATTTGCTAGATGCATCTATCAATACCATAAAGTATCGAAATGGTCCACATGGTGGGTGAATAGGCCCACAAATATCACATTGAATACGCTCAAGAAACATAGGTGATTCTGTTTCAACCTTTCCCGGTGATGGCCTTATGATAAGCTTTCCAAGAGAACAAGCTTTACATGGAAAAATATTTCCTTGAGGGATTTTATGACCCTTCAATGGGTGTCCATGCGTATTTTCGATAATTCTTCGCATCATACTTAAACCTGGATGACCCAATCGGTCATGCCACATGGTTAATATTCAAGATTTCATAACTACCGCATTTGACTCAATCTCATTTATATGTGTGTAATGCAACCCAGTGGGAAGCATTGGTAGTTTTTCAACTATGTATTTCTTTCCAGATCTATACATAGTGAGTAACATGAACTTCATGTTACCTTCAGTCATAGACTGAGTCTCAAATCCATGAGAATAAATATCATTGAAACTCAATAAGTTTCGTTTGGATTTTGGCGAAAATAAGGCATTATGTATCGTAAACTTTGTGTCATTTGGCAATACAAAGTTTGCCTTGCCAATTCCTTCAATCAGATCTACAGGACCTGATATTGTATTCACAATGGTTCGTGTTGGTTTTATCATCAAGAAAAACCTTTTATCCTTCAGGATTGTATGCGTTGTTCCACTATCAAGTATGCACATTTCTTCAATATTAATCCTTTGGTTGACTTTGGCTTTGTCCATTTCAAAGCTTTAAGTAAACAAGAAAATGATAAGATAGATGAAAAGGTAGATATATTTTATTACATGTGAGAAAACATAGTCATGCTTAAAGGAAAACATACATATAACATAAGAAAATCAAATTAAGACATCGGACCGTTTGGCTTCATTCCCATGGGTTTACACAACTTCTCCTTTCAGTTCCCACCAGTCATTTTTCCAGTTATATCACCAAGGAAGTCCTCACAAGGATCATGTTCCCCAAGATGAGTGAACTCGTTTATGGGATCATGGTTAGTAAAATTGATCTCATTTGCATTTGTAAAATCCCCAACTGTATCAACATGCTCATTGTTGAAATCAGATTCTTCAAGTCGAGTAAACTCATTCATAGGAGCTTGGTTAATAAAGTTGACCTCCTTTCCTTTTCCCTTCACGGACTCTTGATAGAGTTTGCATAAGTGTTCAGGGGTTCGACAGGTTTTAAACCAATGCCCTTTACAACCGCATCTAAAACAAGTGGTCTCAGGGCTCTTTGAGGAACTTGGACCACCTCCCCTTTTGTGGGAGTTCTCATGGTTCTAGTCATTTTGCTGTCTCCTTTGGTGATAATTGGCGATCTTATCAGGTGGATTATTGGAATAACCACCTCGACTGCGCCCCTGGCCAAAACTACGACCTTGACCTCGTCCTCGTCCACGACCTCGGCCTTGCCCTTGACCCTGAAAATAGTTCATGGGTCTACTCTCATTAGAGTTGATAAAATGTACCTCAGAAAATGTTCTGGAGCCCGTTGGGCGAGATTGGTGGTTCTTTATCAACAGATCATTGTTTCTTTCTGCCACTAGGAGAGTACCAATCAGCTCATGGTATTTTTGAAAACCACGTACACGATACTGCTGCTGCAAGGTTACATTTGATGCATGGAAAGTAGACAAAGTCTTTTCCATCATTTCAGCATCAGTTGTTTTATCTCCACAAAAGTTCAAATGGCTCACTATTTTTATCATCTCAGAGTTATACTCACTGACTTTCGCAAAATCTTGGAACCGTAAAGCGTCCATTTATCCCGATATAAGGGAAGCATTACATCCCTTTAGTGATCAAATCTGTCTTTCAGATTTTTCCATAAATCACTCGGGTCTTTCACAGTGAGATACTCATTCTTGAGATTCTCGTCAAGATGACGACGAAGGAAAATCAAAGATTTTGCCTTATCCACTTTCGATGAGGTATTCCCTTCAATGATTGTTTCGGGAAGATCCATTGAGTCCAAATGTGTCTCAATGTCTATTGTCCAAGGCATGTAATTTTTTCCTGAGATGTTGAGTGGACTGAACTCAAGTTTTGCGAGGTTTGACATGGTGGTAACTAAAAATAGAAAAAGTTTATTAGATTAATTTAAAACATAAAATTCTACAAATATTGTAAAGAAGAAGAAGACATACATTATTACAAGCATTTCTAAACAATGATACAATTCATCTGCCGGAACATCTCCGGTGAATAAACAAATAGTAATTACAAATAGTGAATAAACAATGATAATTATGAAAACAAAAACTAGTATTAGACGAGACATTCTATGGCAAGATTTTTTTCTTTTCTTGACAAGATTATGTAGTAGAAGAGAGAATGAATGTGATTTTGTATGGTGAATGAAATCGAATTTATAGACAGAAAAATATAGCCGTTATGTTACCGTTGGGCACTAATTAGTTACCGTTGTTATGGTTAAATGCTAAGAGTAATTAACAATGTAATATCATCAAATAAATTATGGAAATATAGTTCAAAGAAAATGAAGTATTTAAAGTAAAAATAATTACTTTGTAGATCACAACACTTTACTATGGGCGGTAATCCGTACTGCATAATAATATGTTGTTTATACATTAAGAAAGTAAAACAAGTTGTAAGAAGTATTTCAAGTAAAACATTCATAACCGTCGCCGTAATAGGATCGAATTCCAAAGAAAAACAAAGTAAAAAGCAATGGAATTCTCAGTTTTTCAACCAGAAAAGCCCAGATATCAAGTCACAATCTGGAATTGTGAAAGAGGGAGAGTAGAGCTCCCCTTGAGGTAGTGAACCCCTTATGATATCCAAGTAGAACAGATGAAGAACTAAGCGGAAGTTGAGAGACAAGTGAGGAAAACACTTAATTTCTTATTGAAACTTACGGTATGGAAGTGGAGAGCGCTCGTGCTGATAACGTGTTATAAAATGACTTCAAAAAACTTCAACAAAGGTGATGTAAAGTAACTTCGAAACTCTAACAAAACACTTAACACAATATTGTTTGTGAGAGGGATAAGGGAGAGCTTTTAGGATGAGTAAGAGGGAAGCTTAAGGTGTGTTTTTCTCATTGCATTTGCACCCCTTTTGTAGCAAAAGGGGAGGAGGCAAGATCCATAAAATGTGGATCTAACTCCTCTAATGTCAATACATTAACTTCATATATGGACTAAGTTACTCAATGGCCAAACTTATGTTTACCCTAATGAATATACCACAATATTCATAACAGTTGTAACTATATCGCTTAATTTTTCTATAACAGAGGATTCATTTGGAGGGAAGAGGAAGGTACGTGGGGTTGTGAATGGATCAAAGGTGGCGAGTTATAAGCAGACCCATAACAAAGGCAATCCGATCAAGGTAGAGTTTTTACCTGACGGTACTAGGTCGGCTTCTCAAGAAGTGGGGAGCCTAATTATTCATGAGATTGGCAGTGCAGTGAGGGATAAGGTTCCAGTGGTAGCCTCTTCATTCAGGAAGCTTGAGGAAACGGATCGACGTGTAAGAGTGAGTACTTTGTTTTTTTAACTTAGCATTTAATTCAATATTTGTCTACAAAATTTTAACCATATTCATTCTCTTCTTTGAAGCTAAACTTTGTTATTGATTCAAATGACGACCAGCTGTGGAATCACATCTTCAAGAAAGCCGCGGAGAGTTATTGTGACTGGAAATCTGACTGTAAAACCTTCTACCTGGAGTATGGCCCTGATGTAACGCCTAGGAAGTTTGTGGATAGACCTGATCAGTGGGAATGGCTTAAGGGCGACTTTAGCGAACCCAAAAATCAGGTTAGGAATTCACTTGAATTACCAAATGACATTTTCTGCTAGTTATTTGCTGCATTTATATCATTTTTAAATGATGCAGTAGTTTATAAGTACTCTTTAACTTGTATAATTTTTATTATAATAGGAGAAGGGTAAGACGATGTCAGGCGTGTGCAATAAGGTTAATAGAATGAACCACCGCGGTGGAAAATGCCCATTCTACATGAGGCCTACAACACTCGCTGGACAGGGAAAATAGGCGCACTATATAGCTACGCACTCCCAAGTCTACTCTAGTGATCCCGCCGGTGCTGCCCTTGCTGTGAGTTTCTTTCTATTCCTTCTCATGTACTTGCTATTTATATATGTTCATGTTTGGTTGCACATGTTCAGCACATTTGGCAAATATGTTCGTGTGTAGTTCATATAGCCACTTGTTCAGCTATTTATATATGTTCATGTGTGGTTCTTGTGAAACATGTTGGCAAATATTATCTGCCATGTTTATCTGGTGAAACATTTGCTCTTGTTATGTGCCATGTTCAAGTTTCACAATTAATTGGATCAGCTAATTTGTCAAGCCCAAATGCTTCTGAAAGTGCGTCAAGCTATGGACCTGCTCAGTAATTGATGTTTGATATAATTATCATATGCGAAACTTTTGTGCTTTTTGGATGGGTACACCCTTGGACAAGTGGTTATGTTGTACCCTTATGTTTAATGTTCGCTTTGGTTGTGTTTCGTTGGACAGATTGTTGTTGGTTTACATGATTCTATTTTGTGTTTCTTTAGAATGAAAAAAAAATTCAAGTTTCGTATTCAGATTTAATCATGTATATGCGACAATACATTGTTTGCAATATTAGTCCTATGCCAATTTAAACCATAATGTAAGCTGCCATGTATGCAGCGTATAAACTATTATACGATAATTAAATGTCCAATATTGGCCGCGTAAGCTAATTTATACTACAACTACATTTCCAATATTGGTCGCGAATTCACTGTTATACGATATATATATATAGGAGCGTTCAAATGAGACACCCCAAATTAGAATGAGGCAAGTGAGGCACGATCTGAGCCACACATCTAACCCCCGTGCTTTGTGGGTGCGCCACGTGTCCAAATAGTAAAACCCACTACCAAAAGCAAAAAGCAAAACACTATTCCGATACTATTCCCTGCCACATATACAAAATGAGGGGCTCACAATGTACCTCACTTGCCTCATTCTACCAACCTTGCCTCAACCGAATGCTCCCCTATATATATAGGAGCGCTCCGTTGAGGACACCCCAAAATGGCGAGGACGTGGGGACAAATCTCCACCACACATCTAAACCCCCCCATGCTTTGTGGGTGCGCCACGTGTCCCACTACCAAAATCCATCAACAGTAAAAAGCAAACAGTAAAATCCCACTACCTTTAAATCTCAACCATTAGATCAATATGATCTAAAGGCTAAGATTTGTCCCTACGTCCTCGCACTATTCACGTGTCCTCAACCGAGCGCACCCCTATATATATATATATGGTATAGGGGGGCGTTCAAGTGTTATATGGTGTTATGGTGTTATGTGTTATATGAATCTCATCCGTAGGATGAGATTCATCCAAGCGTCCAGGAGCCGCCACCTCAAAAGCAGGGGTAGTGGACATGTGACTTGCATGTGCCCTGAATAGTGGCTTACGTGGCGCAATTTGATTGGCTGGAGGTATAACATTTGAACGCCCGTCTATAGGGGGCGTTCGATTGAGGACATGGTTTTTGGTGAGTACGCCGGGACAAATCTGGGCCATTGGATGAGGTTCATCCAATGATCCACAAGCTGCCACGTGTCACATGTGGTAGTGGATTTTACTGTTTGCTTTTTGGGTAGTGGGATTTTACTATTTGCTTTTTACTTT
Organism: Rhodiola chrysanthemifolia; assembly: GCA_033675395.1. NCBI lineage: Eukaryota > Viridiplantae > Streptophyta > Magnoliopsida > Saxifragales > Crassulaceae > Rhodiola > Rhodiola chrysanthemifolia. Next base: position 42,058,276 of record CM066204.1, read on the forward strand.
TTGGTAGTGGGACACGTGGCGCACCCACAAAGCACGGGGGGGTTAGATGGATGATGATCTAATGGATGAGATTTGTCCCTACGTCCTTACCAATTTTGGGTGTCCTCATTTGAACACTCCTCTATATATATATATATATATATATATAGAGGAGTGTTCAAATGAGGACACCCAAAATTGGTAAGGACGTAGGGACAAATCTCATCCATTAGATCATCATCCATCTAACCCCCCCGTGCTTTGTGGGTGCGCCACGTGTCCAAGTACCCAAAATCCAATAAAGCAAATAGTAAAATCCCACTACCAAAAAGCAAATAGTAAAACCCACTACCACATGTGACACGTGGCAGCTTGTGGATCATTGGATGAACCTCATCCAATGGCCAAGATTAGTCCCTACACCCTCACCATAAGACATGTCCTCAATTGAACGCCCCCCTATATATATATATATATATATGTTCAGGGGAGCGCTCAAATAAGAACCCCTCTTTTTTCGAGAACTTTGAGAACCTTCTTTATGCATTTTCGTTTTTGCCTAAGTGCACTTTCCGAAACCTGAAACTGCATCTAGGCAAAAATAATGCTCGAAATTACACAATGAAGGAAAAAAGTGATTGGGACACGTGTCACCTCCATATTCAAAGATGCAACTTGATCCAATGGTGAGATTTGGAGTCTCGGATTCTCGAATTTTTAGGTGTTCTCAACCGAGCACTCCCCTATATGTTCAATATTGGTCGCGTAGTCATATATATACGACAATCATATACTCGATATTAGTCGCTACACAACGTTTATGCGACATATACGTCGTCAATATTCGTCGCGAAAGACCTTTTATAAGCCACATGTATGTTCAACATTAATCGAAAGACCTTTTATACGACAAGTCTATATTCAATATTGGTCGAGAATTCCCTGTTATACGACACCTATATATTCAATATTGATTGCGAAATAACTTTTATACGACACTATCATGTTTGGATTATAAAGCGTATGAAATATGACGCTCATATGAGTGGAACTCGACTCATTGATTACGGGACTAAATATAACAATTGCCGCATAAGAGTTTAACTTAATGCGACATGTATTTTTTTTGTTTGTCGCGTATACTTTCCGCTATTCTGATTTCGCGACATATTGATCGTTGCATAAAGTATATGCGACATTTTTAACTGCTTATGCGGAAAAATGTGTCCTAGGCGTAGTGTCTTATGGTTGGTGCAATGGCGTTTCTGCACGGAGGAGTACCTGATCCAGAAGTGGGTCTTTTTTTTATATTTTTTTGATAGAAAGTGGGTCATAGTGGGTCATATTGATCATGTGGCAATGGTGGCAAGTAGAAAATTAAAAGGGGATTAGAATGATCAAGACCAAAGCTGGTCATATTGTTGGCATATTAGAAGACTATGATCCCATAGATCCAAAACATCGGTGAAACATGGACCTATTCAACATGGAACTCCCCCTCTTACCCTACATTATTCCAAAACCTTCACCTCCTGGTAAACCCTCCATCGCTCCTTAACTTCAGCTGACCACGGAAATTTCCCCCATTTTCACCCTTCTATGGGCATGTATTTCAATTTTCAACGGTTCATTCAATAACTCCAGTGCTCGATGTATATCGCCTAAAACCTGTTTGTCGCCTTATATTGATCTATGCTCTTAGTTACCATCAAAAAAAAAAAAAGTCCCAAATTTTGTGCATCATAGGAAGTTTTTGTCAAGTGAGGTGAATGATGGGATTTAAGGTTTCATATTTTCGAATAATAGAAGGATTGTGCCCTGTGACGAAGCTTTCAGGATGGAAGTCCATGCAAGTTTTACTGAACGGACTAATTGGTCTTTGAAACATTGTTTCCCCATTTCTGAAGACCTAAGTAAAAACTAACAACTTCTTTTCCAGTTGACTTAACGTAACTGTTAGGTTATGCCAACATGTTTATTGGCATGTTGACTCTATCGACAACAAGTTCCATGGCAGAAAGAATAGAGAACTCAGGTATGATCTGTTACCATATAGTCTCACAACATGATCTCCCATCTCTGCGAGGCTTTTACGGGGTGTTTTCGAGTTGACATTGTGCTGATGCGCTAAGTCTATGATGTAAGTCTAAAGTGGAAAACATCAAAATCAGACTATTGTTTAAATATACACATCTGCATTATTAAAATCTTTGTGATGTAATGTAACTGCTGCTTATAAAAAGGAATAAAAAAATACTGTCTTATTGTGTCACACAAAACTACTTGCGATGAACATCATCGATGGCCAATGACAGTTTTTTTTTTTTTTTAATTATGCTATGCCATGGTCGTAGTTGCTGGCCATCATTTTGAGGCTATATTTTGCATATGTCCGGAAGCCTTGCTTTGACAGTGTCTGATAATTTATCGTCTTTTTCTGTATGGCCGTGATATATCAGAATATGCTGTATAGAGATTGAACTTGATAACTCTAAGCTCGGACCAAACAATTCGCAGTTTTATAAATCCTTCAACACAATATGATGTTTGAAGGTAAATGTTTCGATTTTCTTCTTTTACTGGTAATGGAATCTTCTTCTGGACCTTTATCCAGCTAAATCTTATTTCGCAGACTATACATTTACAGACTCGATATTTCCGTATCCTTTTTTTCGTTAAGCAGAATTACAAAATGCTAATTACAGTCGCTGTCCAGAAAGCTCTGCTTTGATTATATTAATTGCTCATAAAAATTTGTCATTTCTTAGTATCTACTTATTTATGTTAATCAAATCCTTCGCGACCAAGGTTGAGGTTGAGGAACTAACTTCTGATAAGTACCAGACACGTCTTGTCCGATACGACCAAGTCTCTTAATCAATACATAATACAGAAACTCGCTTTCATGGAAAAGACCTTTATTTTATTACATGTGTACTGAAGTCCCTTGTTAAATTTCCAACTCATTTTCTTGACTCCTTCCTTCGGCATCCCTCAGATGTATTAACACTATAAGTATCTCGTCGTACTCAAGGTTCAGCTTATCTCTCATACGCTGCGTTCCTCATACTTTATACACCGATTGTGTCTATAATTCTCCACGAAAGTCTGATCTGTATCAGAAACTGCAAGCACGATGTTGAAGGTCTGAATCCCTTCAATTAAAATTCTTTAACTTATTAAACATAAGTCGTAGATTAAACAGCTTTTGTATCTTCTCAAAAATCATGAAGCTGGTTTCAGATTATCGGTGATCGACTAGCTGACTAACGGTCTTTTTTTTTTTTCTTCATGTTACAGCAAAAGATTGTCCTGCGAGTTGATATGCACTGCGACAAATGCCAAAAAAAGACTAGGAAGATTGCGGCGTTAACTGATGGTATGCAAAATTCATTTCATACATCACATACCAGTCTTAGAGAATTTTTCCCTAGTCGCTATTTGGAAAAAGTACTAATAACTAATTACTTTTATCGAAATTTTTTCCAGGGTTTTTATCTATGGAGATTGTATTAGACAAGAGCCAACTGGTGATTACGGGGGTGGGAATCGATACAGCCACCTTGGCAACCTCGTTAACCAAGAAAGTCGGGTACACTAGCATCGTGAGCGTCGAGATAGTTCTGACAGAAGCTCAAAAGAAGGAAGCAGAAGAAAAGAAGAAAAAGAAAGAAGCAGAGGAAGCAGCAAAGAAAAGGTGTGAGACTTGGAGTTACAACCCTTGTAACAACTACGCTCCTCCTCCTCCGCCTCCTGGTTGCGATATCGTCTGCTACGGTGCTCCAACTTATCCCAACACCTGGTTTACTTGGTAAAGGTTGTTCATTATACAAGTCAATTATAGTACAATACCACAAGGGTGTTATTATAGCATTATTCTACCCAAAAGTCTACTTATGTTTGAATGTATGAGCCATGAGTTCTTTCTTGTCTGTAAATTATCTAGTATGTAAATTTTGGAGCAAGTTCTGATCAAAAGTTGCAGATTTATATTTTATACAGAGAATAATTTACTGAGGTTACAAACATGAGAATTCAAATACTTCGTGTCAAGTTATCATCTACCATTTTTACTGACGGTATGAGGCATTAGTGATGGTATATAAGAGCATCAGCACCCATGTAAAAATTCAGTAGCTGTTGAAGGAGTAGCTGCATCAGATATTTTTGAGCAGCAATTGCTGTCTCAGTTGTTGTGTGTTGAATTTCTACATGGGTGCAGATGATGCAAGGACAAATCAAAAATTGTATTATTGGTTCATTTCCTTATAATTGATCCAATGTTTAACGAAAACAATTTAATTCAATAAAATATAATATGTAACATGAAATAATTTGACTCTTAAAACCGATATAGATAATGTCAGAGGGTGTTTACAAATCTGATATTTTCCAATGCTTTTGAGAACATAAACTGATAACTCTATCTACCAGATGATTCCAACTGCTGGTTACTGACCTTACCTGCAATTCCAAACTGTTCTACAGATTCTTGGTAATAGCTTCTCCACATTTCTTCGGATTTATTCGTCAATATGAACAATTTTATTAGAAACAAATGGATACTAACAAATGAGTAGTCACTAAGTCACCGTCGTCCCTTCTGTGCTTAAAAAATATGATTGATTATATATTTTGCAACTCTAGAAGGGGACCAGTTCTGCTTCTAGGCACCATGAATTTATATGTATGTTAAACTTATTATATATATAATATGCATTTGATTGTGACTTATATAATTCATACAATTTTAGAGGGTTCGAACTGTCCTCCTTTTATTATCGACAAACTTTTTATTCAAATATCATTTCAAGTAGTTGTATTATACCAATATTAACTATCAACAAAAAAGTAGTTGTATTATACCAATATTAACAATTTCACAATATCTAATGTGCATGTCAGCATCGGTATCTTATAAGTTTGTAAAAAATCCACACCCATGATAGTTAATAGCTTGTTGGTATTGCTTTTTTTTTATCAGCAAAATTTGTCTGACACGATAACGATGTATTTCAGTTGATGAAAAATAAAAATTATTCGAATACATCTCATATGGTTAGGGGCGGACAGTGGCGGACCCAGAGAAAAATATTACTGGGGCAAAGATAAAAGATTATATTAATTATACCCTAAAATTTGCAAAAAAAAAGTAACGTGGATTAAACCAAAAACTTGCCAAAATATTTGAACTTTAAACACTTACTATTACCTTGTAACAAAAATACTTGTCACAACTTGAAAAATATATTTAAAACGTTATTAATAAATAAATAAATTGTCAATTAAAAAGGGGTGTATCTTCTATATTTTACATTAATTTTTAAATTGTTGAACTCAATCTTAATATTCTTAATCAATGAGGCAAAATATATTTTTCAATGGGGGCAAAACTAATTTAAGCAAGTAAAATCTATTAGAGTATCAAAATTTAATGGGGCATTTGCCCCCAATGTCTCTTACGTAGGTCCGCCCCTAGGGGCGGATGCGGAACCACATTGAACTTGGGGTGAACAAGTTTTTTCAAAATAATTTTATTTGATATCAATATATATATAATTTTATTTGATATCAATAATTTAGAAAATGATACGTGGACAAATTCATGAAATTCTTGACAATTAAGCTAAGTCTACTATGTGCACTTCCAACTTGAGAGCATAACATCCAGTGACGGTACCAGAGCGTCGTAAGAGGGGGGTCCTAAATTTTTTTCATCGATGAATAAGGATATTGGTCTGATTTGGCAAAAAAAAAATTTGCAGATATATATCCTTTATGTTCAACGACATAAGAAGTTAAGTAAAATACTAAATTCAAACTCATATACGCAGTTCATTGACGACATAACTTTGGAAGGTCATAAAACTCACATCGATTACCTTATCAGCTCAACTCATATGTCATTGGAAAGATAATTTAATACGTTACGACTCTTCAGTTGATATTAAGATCTAAATCGGATGTTAAAGCAGCTGAAAACATGCTCAAACTAAGGTCCTCTACAAGTGTGCGTGGTCAACCACATATAACCGTAGCAACTTTGCAATGGTATAACAAGCAACCAGAGCACCATTTGGGAAATCGATCACCAAGAACATAAAGCTAAGGACAATGGCTACAAGTTCTATGTTTACACCTAAACTAAAATATAACGTTAAGGTAACTCAAAACCAAGTCGAAATAGACCGTATGTTTGAAGTTGCTAATGAGCGATCAATCTTCTGGAGCTCACAAAGGCCTCGTTCGATATCCGTTAAAGACGATCTATATATCATCGGAAAGCTAATTGAGTTTTCTACAACTTTCATGTTTACATCAAGATAAAATTCAAAGGTTAAGCTGGTGAAATCAGTGACTAAAGATGATTGATTGATCAAAATTCGCCGAAACGGAGAGGGGTCCCGGGAGTTTTTTTTATTCCATCATTTTGATTTATTTTTTTTGTTGCAGCACCATAGGGCTGACTCATGTACCAAAACTCAATGTACAAAGTAGTCCCGGGAGTTTTTTTGGGCCTATTAAATTAGTTTTTAAAATTTCATATAATAGATATAATATTGCATATGTAAAAAAATTTGGAAATATGAGTGAGGTCCCGGGACCCAGGGGACCCCCCTGCAGCCGTCTCTGACAACATCTAACACCCAGGGGACCCCTGCAGCCGTCTCTCACAACATCTAACTATTTGACTGGACATAAGCTTCTCAACTACTGAAATTAAATTAACTTCCTCCAAAATGTAAAATTCTTGCCACAAAAGTGTTCTCAAGCATTTGGTAAACAATAGAAAACATTTTGGTGTTTTGCATTTCTTTTATCAGCCCGCCCAACTAGTGTTATTAAAACCGGATCGGTGATCGAACCGGTCAAGTCACTAGGTCAATGGGTCAGTGGTTCAACCGGGTCGAACCGGTTTGACCCGCAAAAATTAAATAATAAAAATAAAATACTTATATATGATATTATAATTTAACATATTTATGACTTGAATAAATATTACATGTTTATGATCGGATTACAATAACATACCATAACAAATTGTCAAATTTAGAATTTGATAAAGTACAAATCAATAATACAACAATAATAGAACAACAATAACAATTTTAGTTTTAATTTGCAAGTCACAACAATAAGAGATTTCTAAGACTAATTGAATTTCTAGTTAAATTGATAATAAGTAAAAATATTTATAGATTTGATAAATGCATATACATTAATGAAACAAATAATAAAACAAGAATCATGTTTAGCTTGGTGGAATGAGAGGGGATAATCATGGAGGAAGACTAGGTTCGAGTCTTGTCCAAGTCAAAATAATTAATATTTTTTCAGACCAAATCGAACCGATTGAACCGATCAAATCACCATTTTAATGCAAAATTGAGTCAATCCGCGGGTCAACCGGTTCATCCGGCCGGTTCAACCACTGGTTCAACCGGGTCTTGACCGAGTTTTGACCGGTTTGATTGCAGAACGGTCTGATTACTGAACCGGACCGGTCCGATTTTAATAACATTGCGCCCAACCCTACGCAATTTCCTGGGAGTTCTGCAAGTGATTGTTTTAGATATTTTGAGAAGAAAACTAAGAAAGTGACAAATATCAGTTTGGAATCAGAAGAAAAGAATTGTGGGTATTGAAAAATTGTCTAATTTAGTAGTTGATGGAGAGCTATTAGCATGTGTGTCCTGGAAAGTGATAATTCCCAAATGTGTATGAATTCAACCATCCAAGAATAGTGCCTCCAAGCCATTCAATCATCTTTGAATGTGAAAATGAGTTGACCTTTGAACTTAACATTTTTTTTTAAGTCCATTGTTCTATAAATAAAATTAATTATTTGATTTATTAATAGTCAAGTTGGATATTTTATACTCTTACATGTTGTCTGTAAACTAGCTAGCTAGTACTTAATTATATATAATTGGTTACTTGCATTGCAGTCCTTCTGTCCTTGTACATGCATACTGTTGTTAAAGAAGTAATACTTGTGAGGGACTTACGAATTCAATACAAAATTAACAAAGCCGGACATGGATGACATACAACCGGTTATAATTTCAAACCTCTACCTTCCGCTAGAATAATATATTGAAAATGTGGTGGAAACAATTAGTATGGAAAATAATAGATATAAAGTCATGACAAAGAACGTTTTCTATTCAATACTTTTATTTTATTTTTTGAACTTTTCACACGCAGACCAAAAATAAAACTACAATTTCTTTCAAATATTGTTTCCGTCTCACATATTTTTCATGAACCAAACGGGACCTTAGTGCCATTCAATGATTTATGTCGCGATGCTCTCTATGTCATTTTAGCTACGAAAATTTCTTTTAAGCTTCTGGAGGTCTCAACTAATAAAAGAAGCACCACCACATATCATCAGTTGTGAGGCCTTATGATTGTGTTTCTGTTCAAAGTGTTTATGGTAGCTAAATTAATTGAAAAAGAAAAATCGTACAACTGTCGTTTTCCTCTTGCAAACCTTATCATATTGCAAATTCATGACCCCCAGGCAGGCTTGAAAGTTATCTGCAAATGATTCCTGTTCAACTCGCTTTTTCCGTGAGAAGTTTCTTATGGAAATGCTCCAAGAGGATCAAACAGTGGTGCAACTGTTTGTCTGAGAAATTTAAAGGAAATGATGTCTACCCAAATTCCCCTGCCAGTAAATGATGTTCAATCCTTCTACCTTAAAATTCTAGCTACACTATGCTTTTATGTAGTCATCCATTTTCGACACTATAATAGCTTGCCAGTCACCCCCTTCCTTCTCTAGAAATTTTGAGCGCGCAGCACCAAAACTCATCCAACCAGATTTCTATTCTGCTAAAGTGGCAGTGACACGACTTGCAAATCAGAGACCCAATAATAGCCGTCTGATCAATGGACAAAGTGAATCTAGGATCTGACTACTTAATCAGATATTTATTTTTCCCATTAACTCTCATCGGTGACTTGAGGATCTGACTTAATCCTGTCATTTTCAATGCATCTTTCTCAGAAGCAGCTGGACATTCCATTTTCCATCATTTTGCAATTTAAATTTATTTGGGACGCGTTCATTCTCTCCCTCCTAATCTTATTATAATATACCTCACTTTCCAGTTTATTGATAATAAAAAAATAAAAACAAAAGTAAGTAAAGCTAGCTAACGACTATCCATGTATGTGCTTGCTCTTCTGCCATCACAAATTTTTTTTATTGTAACATCTGTGCTGATACCTGAGAGAAAAATCAATTGGACTTTACCCTCAATTTGGTTTGAGTATCTAAGCTTGTAAATTCTTTTTCTTATGCAGTTTAAATCATCAATTGATTACATCATTTTGTTAATGTGAAATGTTTTCACGTTAACTACTAATCATCTGAGTCCCAGCTACTAATGCACTACTAATTATTTCAAGTTACATACTTAATTAAGGTAGCTGAAATATCCCCCAAATGTTGCAGCAAAAAACTGGGCTTACAGTGAATGTAGAACCATAGCCATGGCCCAATGGATGCTTTATTATGTCTCGTTTGGTTAGTAGAATATGTTTACGAGAGAGAAAATTTTAGGAAATTTCATATCTGGTTTGTTATGATAAATTCAAACACAACAAAATGATCTAATGTAAAAAAAATTCCTTATTTTTAATGGAAAAATAATTTTCTCATCTATTTTTTATGTCACTTTCTTTTCATCACATTTTCCATAATCCGTAACTGTCTCACCGTAAGTCCCAACTGCACATATATTGTCCACCTCAGCGCCATCTCACCAGTTTCAAACAAACATACGTCATTTATAGTTGTCTGTCTGTCAAACAAATTAAAGTCATTTTCTATTATAGATAGATTGGTATGTTAATCAAATCCTTAATGACGAAAGTGGAGAGAATCTTTTATGTGCAGCCACGTCATAATATTTGACAAAAGTTAATCAATAAAAAAAAATACAAATACACGTTTCTGCGGAACATTTTACGTCATGTGCCGACTAGTTAGCCAACTCAAGTTTTCGAATGCTCTGCTAAGAGCATCCGCACCCGTTCAAGCATATTATCTCCTCGAGAACTTTCTCACGGAGCAATTTCTATTACTATTCAGTGAACAGTAACAGCATTTCTGCATATTCTGTGCAGCAATACTATCCTGCGGAGAACTTTCTATTACTATTCATGAATAAAAAATTATTATTTTTGAAAAAAAAATTTCTCTCCGATTTGTTCTTATGTGAATTATTGATCAATAAGGTAGCCAAAATTTGGTAATCAATAGTTGAAGTGGTTTTTCATGACATCAATTTAAAATGAATTGAAATTACATTAATGCAAAATACATAACTGAATGGAAATAACATTTTAAGGAATTGAAAAATACACGAACTAAAAGCTCGGACGGTAACAGTCTGAATAATATCCGGAAGCATCTTGGTCATTGTTAGCTTCGTCTTCCTCGTACTCTCGAGGATGGCAGTCTTCCTCTTCGAAAAATATCTTTTGGACTTTGGAGTCATCACATCTGTATTCATTTGCATGATCTTCGTTTCTTCCTCCATTTTTGCAAGGTTAAAAGCTTTTTCTTGCAATTTTCAGTCATTCTCCATTTGCTTTTGGTCAAATCGAGAAATTTCTTTTGAGTTTCTGCAATTGTCAACAAAGCCTCATTTGTGAAAGGATTTGCTACTTTCTTACCTTTTCTTCTAGCTTCCTTGGCCGCCTTCACTCCAGGCGGCCTAATCGGTCTCGTGGAACTTCCAGGATTGCTTTCGGGTGGAGAAAATCCCGGAACTTCAGAGGACGGACTTAGAGGTACGTCATGTGCCTGCACTTCTTCGACTACCGGACATGCTTGATATGTGTAAGAAGGGGGGGGGGGGTTGCTTCAATAATTGCAAATGTTTGATGATTTTTGACTTGTTCCCAACAATCAAAATGTATAAATGTTTTTTTCTTTTTGGTCACATATAGTACTTGTGCTTTCCTTATCTATCAATTAAATATTCAAAATTTAAAATCATAATCAATATATTATAATATAAAAATTGCATTTACCTCATCTTGCAAATTGCATCCCGATTCCGGATTTCTTCTAGCGTACGAAATACAAGAGCCCCAAAGAACCAAATTTGGCTTCAGCTTAGCGAAACGTGATTGAAGAGCAGATTGAGACCTAGAATCGATCGTAATTATTTCATCCTCTCCCATGACCCAATTTGCTTGAAAATCGGTGTGAACTTTTTCCCACAACTTATCAACTTTTTGTCTGGCGCCGGATATTGGATCAACCGATTGACGACAATAAGATATGCAAAGTTGCACACATCTTTGGACATAGACCAATTGCTAGACATGTTATGAGAGAAATGAAAAAGAAATATTGTTGTAAGCAATTTTGGTGTGAATTGTTGTTGAAATGAATCATATATTTATAGGGAATTGTATGTAGATTTTAATTATTATTTTTTCAAATTTTTTGCCGTTGAAATATTGCCGTTGGTGAGAATTGTACCGTTTGATCAGATTTTATTGTCGACCGCGTCACGTTGGGACATTAGGGGGCGCTTCCTGTCTCAACGTTAACTCGTTAATGTCTTATGTGGGTGCGACGTAATAATGTTGAGACAGGACGCGCGGCGGATTGTCACCGCGTTCAATGTAAACATTAGGGCTTCGCCGCGTTCTACGTAGACATTGGGCTAATGTCTACGTAGGGCGCGACGGTAATGTTGATACAGGACGCGCGGCAGGTCGAAGTACTGTTCAGCATCTTCTCAGGAATGTTGATTGTTGGTCCGTCGGTTTTTGATTCTTCAATTGATGTCGAAAATCATCTAGCAACTGAGCGACAACGTTTTCAAGGTTCAATTTGATCGATTTCGTTCGACACGCGACACTCACGCGCAAAGCTTCACTCGCGGAGAACGTCCACTCAGGCGTTCTCGTCCAGCATTTCTCGGAGGACGTTCTCGTCTCCCAATCCTCGCCTAGCATACGATCTCGTCGAGCATGCGACCGCTGCACAAAAATCCTTCAGAGAGCGTCCCCAAATCCCAAAGAGCATGCGACCGCTGCATATGCCCTAAATGAATGAGATCCTTTATCATTAAGTTGATTCGTATTTTTTTTCTTGAAGTAAAGTGACACTATAAGATTTGAATCCTTAGCCTTTACATTTGTAAGATAAAAGTTCAACTAATTTATCCACCACTTAGTTGGCGACGCTAATTCGCATGGCATCACCAGTGGCAGACCTATGCCTAAATGAAGGGCGGCAATTACCCCAAATAATTTTTTTTTAAAGTTGATTAATACCCTGCAATTAATTTAGTATTTTTGATTATTTTAATATTTTACCCCATTAATTTTAATATTTCGCCCCCCCCCCCCCCACACATTAATTTTAATATTAATATTTTGCTCCAAGAATTCAAAAGTAATCTTTAAAACCTTCGACTGCTAAAAATTATATTTATGTATAAATAATTTGACCTCATTTACAAAGTTATCTAATTTGATCCTAGAATTTAAGCTTAAATAGTTGATTTGGCATATAAAAAGAATTTGTATCTTGCTAATTTTGTCATTAAATATAATTTAAATAAATCCAACTCGTAGTCAATTTAATATATACTTTATAAAGTTAGGTTTCATTTGAGCTTTTTGAAATTTAATAGTTTAAAGACTTGATGATATTTGCCCCCGGTCAAAATAAAAGTCTGGATCCGCCGCTAGGCATCTGTTGGAACATGTGAGCATTTGAGGCACATGTACTCCAATATGTTTTGATATGAAAAACATCTTGCTAATGAACTACTTGAGTGTGCAGGATTAGGGACTGGTCCTATGAAGGGATTCACACCTCGTACGGTTACTATGAAGGTAATGATGACTTGGGCTATAGCTGGAAGTCGAGAATATCGATGGAGATATTCTCGAGAGAGCTTGCGCTCAAAAAGATCTGGTGATCCACGTGAAATATCCGTAGGATATTCACGAATATTGGATTGGATTTTTTGCTAAAGTTTAGGAAAGGATGAAAAATTTACTAGAGATTCAGTCCTACTAATTAGGGATAGAAGATCTGGCGGTGACCCAATCAAATCGGTATGGGACGATCTGATTGGAGAGTGGACGTGATGTTTATGGGAATATCTTATCTACTAGATGATATTGGCTCGGGTTCAGCAACAAGATTAGAGATTTTCGATCGCTAAAATCTTGGGGTTACCTAACTGGAGTGCGCAGTATATAAGGAGGCTATGGTTGACCTTCAAACGTGCAGTTCAGGGTTGGAGATCCTTGGCGTCGGAGTTTTGGGAGAAATAACCAGAAGAGATCGAGTGATCGAGGTGAAGTTAGAATCGGAAGATCTGACGGATACCTTGGTGGGAGCAGCAGTGCGATATGAGCCAGAAGGGAAGTATCCAATTGTTGTGCGGGGACAACGAAGATAGATCACGAACTAAGGTGCGTCTAAAAGTATGGTTGTACACCACTGAGTGTGGTTGGGTGAGTGATCTATTCAATTGTGACCGAGAACACTGTAACACAAGGGATTACTTCGAAATCTTTGTAGTACTGATAGAAGGTACTGGTTTTTCTTAGGTAATAATTCCAGTATCTAGGTTTCCACTATAAATAATCGTGTCATATTACTTTTTACTCTGCATTAAGTTTCCGCTGTATTACATTTACCTAGAAGGGATCAGCTCCTTCAAGGGAACGCTAAGTAAACGATCCTAACAATTGGTATCAGAGTCTGGTCTATAGATTTTGAGTTAGCTTTGCTGGAAAGATGGTGACAATAATCAATGATTCCTTCTGGATGTCGCTGATGCTAAAGCCCGGAGAATATGTCTGATGGGCGGAACAGTTCGAGCCACACACTTGCTCCTTGGACGGACAGATCTGGAAGATCATAGAACAGGGTCAGTACATATTATGGACACAACAGATCCCTCCAAGGTAAAGGACCGACAAAACTACACTAATGCTGACTATAAAATCCTTAAAAAGAACAACAGAGCAAAGAAGTTCCTGCACATGACACTCAGTCCGGGAGAAGAAGATGCTTCGTTACAAAACAGCCAAGGACATATGGGATGCAGTTAGACAACTCTACTCAGGGAATGAAGATGTCAAGAAGAACCGTATCCTTGCAGCTATGCAGGATTATGATAATGCCCTCCAAGGTAAGGATGAGCCCCTTGAAAATTTTCACTCACGCTTTCAAAGTTTTGTGGATAGATGGAGTTTCTAGGGGAGAGCATCCCTAAGTGGAAAGTAACATATCACTTCCTCCAAGCTTTAAACTCCAAATGGGATGCTTGATCGGTTGAGTTATTGACCAATTAATCGTGCCATTCGATGATGGATTAGCTCGATTTTCCCAGCACTTTAGTGTCTTTTAACGGTTTCCCTAGTGTTTCAGGTCTATCTCTCCTCCAGAGCCGACGAATGGCGAAAGGACGAAAAGTTGAAGAATCGAGGGAAAATGGCCCTGTTTTCTAACAAAGATCCCGCGACACCCATCACCACCCGTGACGACTTCATTGGTCACCGGCGTGGTCCCTGTGACGTGACACGACTGCCACGGGCTGCACGGGCGTTACGGGTCCAGTCAGATGGAATCAGATGTTACGAAGATTGAAGGCTCCGTGACCACCCGTGACGGCTCCTTATGTCACGGGTGTCACGGTTGTTTCCAAATATTGGATGCAGAATTAGGAAATTCGGGCCTATAAATAGAGAGCTTGATTTTGGAGAGTTTCGAACCAAACTTGGAGAAGAAGACAGAGCAGAACATCAAGAGAGATCAACGACTATTCAATTGATCAATTGAATAGTGAGTAGTCTTCCGTATTCTGGGATCCTACGGATCCCGTGCTATGTACCCAACTCTTCATATGATCAATTGAATGTTTTTCATTAATGCAATTCGAATATTCAATTTCATCTTGCTTAATTTCATCGTTCTTGCAAATTTTACATTGAATGGGATGTTTGCATGCTAGAACGTATTTAGGTTAATTACCAAAAGATGGATGGGTCCTAGGTATTAACCGGATTGTATGAAATTGATATTAGGCCATGGTAGCTACAATGGTAGTACATGAATTAATTGGAAAGTTGAATTTGTCTAAAAAACCCTAAGCTTAACTAATCGAAATCGTTGATAATCCGTGGATGGGCGGTGTTCAATGATTGAGATTAATCTAGACAATGATCCGTGGGTGACGGCTTGTCTAGTGTTATTTCGGTTTATTTCCATATTCGATAGCATGATTGAATTACGTTATATGATTGCATGATTAGTGGGGTTGGCACGGGTGAAGTTTGGTCCTGGGATTCTTTCTCTGATCAAGTTCAAACCTTTATTTTTCTGCATTTAATTTCTGCTATTTTCATCACACCAAAACCTTTCACTGTTAATCAGAATAGCTAAATAGGTCACTCGTTAGCTAGTATTCACACACGTTGTTCCTTGGATCGACCCTTGGCTTGCCAAGGTTTATAAATTTTGTTTGACTGCAACTAGACCCTTAAAACTCATAACTTGACGACTATAAAGGGTTAAAAATACGCTTGTCATAATGGCGCCGTTGCCGGGGAACAACGTTTAGTGTGATATTAGATTTAACGAGTGTAGTTTAGACTATTCCATTTTTTTATTACTTCCTTGTACATACTCTATATACTCTTGACCTTCACTAATCACTTTTATTTGAATGTTGCGAGGATGTTCTCTTTTGGTCATCAAGACGCCTATCCAAGGGAAAAGCCTTATTGTCAGACATATTCATATGATACAAATTGGGAAGGAAATCAAAATCAGTACTATGATCAACATTATTATCAAGACGATCCTTATTATGAGAGCTATCAGAATCACTCGTAGCAGCAACAGTCTCAGGACACTGGTGGATCATCCCGTTTAGAGTCTATGTTGGCTAGCTTCTTAGCGGAGCAAGAAAGATCGTCTAGGGAAACTGATGCGACATTAAGTGACCTTCGGAAGACGGTGGAATTACCAGGACCCTGTTATCAAAATGATCACTACTATGAGAGTTACGAGGACCAGTCGCAGTAGCAACATCAATTTTATGATCAATCGTATTATCAAGATGACTGTTATTACGAGAGCTACCAGAACCAGTCACAGCAGCAACAACCTCAGAACACTGGAGAATCATCACGTATAGAGTCTCTACTGACTAGTTTCATGGCAGAGCAAGATAGGCGACTTCAGGAGGTAGAGAGGTCAATAGAGCAACTCGCAGTCAGATAGAAAATACTGAAGGATCACATAGAGCAGTAAGCCATTGCAGCCACCAATGCATGCAGAGACGAGGACATCGAGATGGTAATGGCCAGTCATCAAGAGGTTCAAGTCTATGAAGCACATACATCTTCAGTTTTATTTCCAATCCACGTGGAAGATGATCAGGATACGAGAATGCTCTCTAAACCAGAACAACCTGTTTGTGAGGATGGTTTTGAGACGTTTAGAATGGTTGCCAAGGCTTACACTGAGTTGGAGGATGATGAGTTTTGTACTGATGACGTCTCAGAATATGAAGATACATCTCCCTCCACTACGACTGCTTCAAAAGGTCATTTAGCTGAACAAACAGAAGAGAACATCATTCCACCAGTTTCTCTGGACACTGAAGAGCCATCAAAGGATCATAGGTACGAAGACTTTGTTGATGTGTACATGAGTTCAATCAAAGAGGGCCCTCGCATACGCATACATACGATAGTGAAGGGAAATTCTGAAGTATATGCACCTGAGATCTTATCTAAAGAGTATAAAGGAAGTGTTCTTGCTGGAGCTAGCTCTGAAGATGATATTTATCTTGATACACCGCCTCCAAACACGTTTCGATAGTTCTTGCCTTACGTATTGAAACTGTTATTAGGGAGTTTCTACAGTCCCTTGATTCTTAAGGGTCTCGAATTTTTGAAGGGACTGCATGCTCTACTTAACGTCCATGTCAGTCTCGATGGACGTAAATTTCAATGAGATTTGAAGGTGGATTGACACCCCTCTCTCTGTTGAAGGCCCCGTGAGAAGGGATCCTAGCAAAGGACTTCTCACGAGTGATTCATATGGGGCGCTTTGCTGATGTCTCGCCAAGACATTAAACTAGGCCTGTTCGGGGAGTAACCTGCGCTGTAAGTATTTAGTTAGTCTTCATTTGCATTTTGCATTTGTGCTTTGTGTGTGCTCATGGCAGGAATCTAAGTGTGGAGTGTGTCACGCTCAGACCAGCAAAAAGGGTTCTAGAACAACAAATTACTACTGGGAAGTATTGGTGCCGTGACACCCGTGACACTGTGGATGTGTCACGGCAGGACAAAAGGGCAGTGAGTTGTCGAAGGGGCCGTGACACCCATGACACAATGGATCTGTCACGGCTGTCACGACAGGCTTATATCTCAGTAGGTTCTTGGGGGTGCCGTGACACACATGACATTTTCGGATGTCACAGTTGTCACGGCCAAATCCGTTTCTTCTTCCCCAAAAATTCATATCAGAACCCTATCACTTGCCTTGTTTCTTGGCAATTATCGATGCTAACCTATCACTTGTGTATCTCTATGTTTCTATCTATATATCTACCAGCTCATGAGTCACATTTCACTCCCTGGGCATCGCTTAATCTCCATGGATATCTGACAGATCCCACTGCACTGTCGTTAAGGTGCAATGTTCTCTGTACAAATAAATTTATAATGTCCGCTACTCGCGACTACACTACTGGGTAGTAAGTGGTAAGTAGGGGTCGAACCCAAAGGAATTAGGGGGATAAGTTGTTCTTTAAGTTGGACGATTTTGGGATTGATTGGTTGGTTTTAAAGCTACCAGCTAAGTGATTGATTGGTTGATTGGTTGGTTTTAGTACTGGAAAGTAACTGATAACTATTATAATTAAAAGAACGTGTTCGGTTTCAGGGGCCTTGTATTATATCCTGTTTATCATTGACCCTTAGTGAATCTTCTAAGTATTCAAACGTGCATCAAGGCCATTCCAAGCACTCGATTTGCCACACTGTCTAGTCTTTTGCAAAAGTGTTCGATAGTGTATCAAGGCCATTCCAAGCACTCGATTTGCACACACCGTCTAGATTTTTGCAGAAAACGTAAAGCCCTTGTTCTATTTAGACTAATACCCCATTCCAAGGTATACTAGCCTGTGTGCGTCCATTTGATCGGTCATTCCCGAGCAATCAAATGGTGTTTTAGAGAGGTCAAACTCCTCAGATAAGCTTTGCCATTCCAAGCATCCACTTATCCGAGTATGTTTACGAACTTCCACGGAAGAGCTTTGCCATTCCAAGCATCCACTCAACCTTGGAAGTTCTGGCCTAATATATGGCACATAGAACAAGTTTTGAATACAAAGACGAGACACTAATTTAATAGTCTAAAACATTTTATAATACAAGTCCACCCCTTCTACCGAACGACTAGTTTAGCTACTATTTATCGCGCTAAACATTATAACTAAGGAATTGGAAATTAAAGACGGAAATAAATATTAGAATACTTACAACCGTTGAAGCGCCAAGGGAGCAATCTTTATTTCCAAAGCCAAACTTACAAAATCTAGAGAGATAAGTGATTTTTGATTGAGAATGGGATGATACAAATGAGGAGGGGATGCATGGTATTTATAGCCATAAGGGGAGGAGATGGGTGGTGGAGATGGTTGCACATGTCTTTCATCCAAGGGAGGAGGAGGAGGAGCAAGGAGGAGCTGCCACATGGGGGAGGAGCAAAGCCGCCGGTCACCTAGAGTGGAGGAGCCGCCGGTTGCAGGTCACCATGGAGGGAGGAGCTCCTCCCTTGGCCACCTCCAAGCATGGTGGCCGGTCACCTTGGTCCATGCTTGCATTTGATAGTTGATTTGGAATGGCCAAGTGATTCTAAGACTAATGGTCGAGCCAGTTTTTCCAGATTCCATGTTTTGGTCGAGCAACTTGGTTTTGGTGCCTATGCGCGCGGGGCCTTTACTATGGAATTGGGCCAATCTGCCAATCTGCTCGAGCGTTTTGTCTGGGAAGCGAGATTGTCCGACTTGTTGGGCATTCCAAACATCTTGGTCGAGCCAGAGTTTCCAGATGCATCGGTCGGGTCGAGCAACTTGGTTTGGGTGCCTAAGCGCGCCGGGCCTTTGCCTTGGAATTGAGCTAACTGCCAATATGCTCGAGCATTCTCCTTGGTTTTCCGACATTGTCCACTTTATTTTCCATTTGGAATATTTTGGTCGAGGCGGAATTGTCAGATGAGATGGTTTGCTCGGGCAACTTGATTTGAGTGTTTGGTCAGCTCGGCGGAGGGCCTGGAACTGCTTCAACTGGTCGGTTGAGTCTTCAATGCAAATTCCTCTTCGGTTTGATTTGTTTGGAGTGATTCCATGTCAGGATCCTTGAGATTTCTTCAGTCAGCGTCTGATCTTGACCTTGGAATAACTCTTAACATCTTTTCAGCGTAAAATCCTCTCCTTAGCGTGTTTTCTCTCTAAGCGCCAAAATACCCTGTAGAAATATATCGGAACTAACAAGCAAAAGTTAAATAGACAAAGTGTCTAATTAAGGGGGTTTTACTGTGTTTATGATTCGTATAATGTGGGTCCATCATATCACCCCACACTTTTAGTTGTTCGTCCCGAACAATGCTATTAAAGGGCGGCATTCTAAGTTGGCTTTGGAATATGAAAATGAGACTGTGGGACTCCATTTATCCTAGTTCATGCATTACTTACTTATTACCAAATTGAACTGTGTAAATAAATAGAAGTAACTTAATACTTGTACCTCCGTGCTGAGATGCAATTCATATTGGATGTTTTGGGAGATAGCCCTTTTTTGGTTCCTGGACTGCAACTTCGGGATCGGCTCGCACTATATGGTTTTCTTGTAGCTTTCTCTAGCACGTGATTTGGTTCGGGTTTCACTGGTTTGAGTACTTTGATTTTTCTTTTGGCGAGGGACTGCTTTTGTAGTGAATCGGCCTTTGGCCTTTGATTTGACTTTTTTGAGTACTTCACTTTTTTGTTCGGTTAAAACCTTCACAATGTTGAGCCTTTGGCCTCTTGAATTGCTTCTTTGAGCTTTTCGCCTTTTTGTGGCTTTGCTAGTCCATTTTCTCAAGCCTTTTTGGGAGGTCCAATCATCGCCCGCAAGCCTATGGAAATACCTCCCCGCTCCTCTCATCGTTGTTGTTTCGCGCGGGTCAAGATGAGGGTCGCTCATCTATTTTCTCGGCTACTTTAACTAGAGAGAGGACGGTCTGATTCCCGTCCTCGCCTTTTCTTTTCTTTTTGCATAAACACTGCATGGCGGAGATGACTTCAATCTTCACTGAAACCCGAAGTGTAGCCTCCACTGACTTCGAAAACCATATAGTTTGATAAGATCCTTCGATTGCCTGCCAAGCCTTTCTAGGGCAGTTTATGTCAACTCCACATCTCTAGTTAATCTCAGCACAAAGGACAAATGAAAAGTTACGTCCTAAGTTTTTAGACAGTTGAATTTTCACAAGGTAAATGCATGAATTTCGGTCTATCTTTTTCACATTCTTAAGTTCATATTTTCAAAAAGATACTATTACTAAAAAAAAGAGAAAACAGCAAGCATGTTATTTATATACAACGATGGTTCTCACCCCACACTTTTGAACGAAGGCGTGCCTTAGTTCAAAAGTCATGCAAGCTAATATATATATGTGAGAACTACTAAGACAGAAAATTAAATGACAGAATTTAAATGACAGAAAGTAAGATAGTGTCGGGTTACTTCCCGACCAGTGCACTTGTTTAACGTCGTTGGCTCGACAGTACCTCATTCCTGGATCATAAGTAGGGATCCCATGGGTGCTTGAGGTCGAACTTCTTCTCGGTAGCTCTTTTGATTTGAGAGGGTGAGGCTTTCTTGACCATAGCTGCTGGTCCAATGAGTCGTGCCCGCTTGTTACTCCTTCCGGGTTTCCATTCTTTGGGCCCATGTCTTTGCCGCTTCTTCATATATGGTCGGTTGGCATCCTTGCAGTTTCGGGAGTTCAGTCTTTTGCCAAGCGACCTCAAGCATGCGCCCTTGCTAACCCTCTTCTTTGTGGCAGAGATGATTGGCCTTCCTTGGTCCTTACACCTTTCAGGAGGCTCTTCTTGGCTTGCGACGAGTGGGAGCTCCTGCGTTGATTGTTTTGGCTCATGCTTCTCCTCCAACTCGCCTAGCACTGTATCATTGATCATCTCATCTTTGGTGGCCGTGATCTTCGTAGAATATGAAGGGTTAAGTAGGGGCTTCTCGGCCATAAGGACAGGGCCTTTCTCGAGCAGCTCTTCTGTGAGGACCGGGCCTGCCGTGATTTTCTCGGTTAGTTCGGCAGTGAGGTCCATGTATGTCTCGGCTGATTTGGTAGTGAGGTACGGGACTTCCTCGGGCAGATTGCATGGGCTCGTGTTGGGTGCTTCGACAGTGAGGACTGGGCCTGTCCTGGCCGGTTCTTCTTCGGTTATTTGTGAGTCTTCATCCTCTGTCGGCGCTTCGTCATCAGTTTGGTGCATCGACCCTTGTTTTGTGCTTTCTGCCAACTCATCTATGAGGTCCCAAGTTTCAGCCATGGTTAACTTCATGATTGAGCCTCCTGCCGCATCGTTAAGTTTTTTCCACTCAAGGGGCGTCATTCCAGCAAGAAACCTTTGAATGAGATAGTGGCCGGTGAATCCATGGTGCGGGCAGCTCGCCACAATGGAGTCGAAGTACGCCAAGTACTCGTCCAAAGTTTCGTCCCGGGATTGTTCAAGATTGAGAATTTTCTCGCGAGTTTCAAGTCGGAGAGATGGTGGGCAAAACTTTTCTAGAAATATGGTTCGTAGATCCCCATAATTGCCTTCATAAACAGCACATGAGTAATACCAGTCTATTGCGGAGTTCGTTAAAGAAAATTTAAAGCATTTAAGTTTAAACTCCTCTAGCGATTCATTTTTAGGCCTCATGTGGCTGCATATGGAGTGGAACGTCTGTGTATGCTTCACGGGATCTTCTCCAAAAGCACCTCCGAATTTGGGGAGACAGTCGAGCATTTTAAACATAAGGTTGCTGCCCCCATCATTCCAAGGTTCTATGTCGTAGTATGAAGACATGGCGAATTATGTATAACAGACAAAAGAACAACTATCCATTCGCTAACTCCCCGGCAACGGCGCCAATTTGACAGATCCCACTGCACTGTCGTTAAGGTGCAATGTTCTCTGTACAAATAAATTTATAATGTCCGCTACTCGCGACTACACTACTGGGTAGTAAGTGGTAAGTAGGGGTCGAACCCAAAGGAATTAGGGGGATAAGTTGTTCTTTAAGTTGGACGATTTTGGGATTGATTGGTTGGTTTTAAAGCTACCAACTAAGTGATTGATTGGTTGATTGGTTGGTTTTAGTACTGGAAAGTAACTGATAACTATTATAATTAAAAGAACGTGTTCGGTTTCAGGGGCCTTGTATTATATCCTGTTTATCATTGACCCTTAGTGAATCTTCTAAGTATTCAAACGTGCATCAAGGCCATTCCAAGCACTCGATTTGCCACACTGTCTAGTCTTTTGCAAAAGTGTTCGATAGTGTATCAAGGCCATTCCAAGCACTCGATTTGCACACACCGTCTAGATTTTTGCAGAAAACGTAAAGCCCTTGTTCTATTTAGACTAATACCCCATTCCAAGGTATACTAGCCTGTGTGCGTCCATTTGATCGGTCATTGCCGAGCAATCAAATGGTGTTTTAGAGAGGTCAAACTCCTCAGATAAGCTTTGCCATTCCAAGCATCCACTTATCCGAGTATGTTTACGAACTTCCACGGAAGAGCTTTGCCATTCCAAGCATCCACTCAACCTTGGAAGTTCTGGCCTAATATATGGCACATAGAACAAGTTTTGAATACAAAGACGAGACACTAATTTAATAGTCTAAAACATTTTATAATACAAGTCCACCCCTTCTACCGAACGACTAGTTTAGCTACTATTTATCGCGCTAAACATTATAACTAAGGAATTGGAAATTAAAGACGGAAATAAATATTAGAATACTTACAACCGTTGAAGCGCCAAGGGAGCAATCTTTATTTCCAAAGCCAAACTTACAAAATCTAGAGAGATAAGTGATTTTTGATTGAGAATGGGATGATACAAATGAGGGGGGGATGCATGGTATTTATAGCCATAAGGGGAGGAGATGGGTGGTGGAGATGGTTGCACATGTCTTTCATCCAAGGGAGGAGGAGGAGGAGCAAGGAGGAGCTGCCACATGGGGGAGGAGCAAAGCCGCCGGTCACCTAGAGTGGAGGAGCCGCCGGTTGCAGGTCACCATGGAGGGAGGAGCTCCTCCCTTGGCCACCTCCAAGCATGGTGGCCGGTTACCTTGGTCCATGCTTGCATTTGATAGTTGATTTGGAATGGCCAAGTGATTCTAAGACTAATGGTCGAGCCAGTTTTTCCAGATTCCATGTTTTGGTCGAGCAACTTGGTTTTGGTGCCTATGCGCGCGGGGCCTTTACTATGGAATTGGGCCAATCTGCCAATCTGCTCGAGCGTTTTGTCTGGGAAGCGAGATTGTCCGACTTGTTGGGCATTCCAAACATCTTGGTCGAGCCATATTTTCCAGATGCATCGGTCGGGTCGAGCAACTTGGTTTGGGTGCCTAAGCGCGCCGGGCCTTTGCCTTGGAATTGAGCTAACTGCCAATATGCTCGAGCATTCTCCTTGGTTTTCCGACATTGTCCACTTTATTTTCCATTTGGAATATTTTGGTCGAGGCGGAATTGTCAGATGAGATGGTTTGCTCGGGCAACTTGATTTGAGTGTTTGGTCAGCTCGGCGGAGGGCCTGGAACTGCTTCAACTGGTCGGTTGAGTCTTCAATGCAAATTCCTCTTCGGTTTGATTTGTTTGGAGTGATTCCATGTCAGGATCCTTGAGATTTCTTCAGTCAGCGTCTGATCTTGACCTTGGAATAACTCTTAACATCTTTTCGGCGTAAAATCCTCTCCTTAGCGTGTTTTCTCTCTAAGCGCCAAAATACCCTGTAGAAATATATCGGAACTAACAAGCAAAAGTTAAATAGACAAAGTGTCTAATTAAGGGGGTTTTACTGTGTTTATGATTCGTATAATTTGGGTCCATCAATATTATACCATCACACACGAGGGAAGTTCCTATACACATTTTCTTTTCTTTTATTTCTTCGCTTAGGGACTAAGCTCAATTTTAAGTGTGGAGTGGGTAGCGCATAGTCACACACATCGCATATCACATTCACTCATGCATATGCTCAACTGTCTATGTATTGCGATTGAAATCCTCGTTTTTTAATGATACTCCTTGATCGATTGTCATTCTTTTGGATTCGAAGTCTAGGACTTGAAATAGTTTTATTCGTGTGTGTATTCTCCCGTGTTAGTATCATTGCTAGCCTTTGCCTATCACGTGTTTTACGTATTTCTTGAAACATGTTTGAGACTTGATATTAGTAGGCACCGGTACAAAATGTCAAAAACTTAGATTGCATCTCTTTTTCTAGGTGACCTTAGTACTAGTATGTGTTTCTCTACACTTGTTGTGATTTGCATGCACCCGCCTTTATTCATACACTATGTCAAGTTTTAAGTGTAGAGTTAGAAAGAAAAAAACATAGTAAAAAAGGGGTGAAAAATAGGCCCCCAATCAAGAACAAGTTCTGAATTTTCAAAAGAGGGTGAAAAATTGTCACCAAGCATAGTTTTTTTTGATAGCAATAGAAGGCATACAAGGCATCGGAAAAAAGGATAGACAAACAACAACAGAACCTAAAACTAACAACAT
This sequence comes from Rhodiola chrysanthemifolia, assembly GCA_033675395.1. Lineage (NCBI taxonomy): Eukaryota > Viridiplantae > Streptophyta > Magnoliopsida > Saxifragales > Crassulaceae > Rhodiola > Rhodiola chrysanthemifolia. The sequence goes on from CM066204.1 coordinate 42,083,120, forward strand.
TGGAACACAAAATTAGTCACCAAGCATAGTTGTTTTTGAAGAAAAAAACAAAAAAATACCAAGGGCAAAGTGCGAAAAGTCACCCCTTGTGTATGAAACAAAAAATGAATGAAATTTCTGCCCCCTTTTGCTTGATGTAGTGTAGTTCCACCTTTTCATTGCATGCAGTCATGACTTGTTTTGAGAATTTATGTACTAGAAACTAAGGGACAATCCTCGTGCTTGCACTGAAATTTTGATGTGATTTTCTTACTAATTTTCAGAAAATTCTTAAGCCATGCTCCTTTTCTCTTACGGGTCATTGCCTAGTCCTTGGCACTTGAGAATGAGCTTTGCGCCAAGAGCCCGTGGACTATCCCTAGATAGCATAGGTGAATGGCGAGCATGTTTTGTGTAACTATTCATGTTCTTATTGCGTTGCTATAGAACTATTTAGAACATGTGATTAGTCGTTTGCTAGCTGTGTGTACTGACCGTTTGAATGCATAACTCGTTTAATCTAAGATTGTCTGACAACTTTGACGAAGATGTTTTACTTGAAGTCGAGGTAACACGATGAATCCGAGGAATGGCATGACTTTAGTGTGACTCGTTGAGCATCATTTCATGCATACACGTTAGTTAGTTGTACATGGGATTTGTAGGTAGTCCCATTACCGAAAATCTTCACGAGACTATACTCGTCCTACTAGGGCAGCCTGGAGGTTTAAAGGCTTGATGCATATGCTAAATGCATTCGTGTCCTCTGAGACTGTGAGTTATGTTTTATTAATTTTATTTCGTTGTTTAGTTAGAGTTGATCACATGACATACGGGTGGTAGCTGCTCTACCGGTAATTGACTTGTGCTTTATATTGCTCGGGACGAACAAATCCTAAATGTGGAGTGTTTTGATCGATTGAGTTATTGACCAATTCATCGCGCCATTCGATGATGGATTAGCTCGATTTTCCCCAGCACTTTATTTCCTTTTAACGGTTTTCCCTAGTGTTTCAGGTCTATCTCTCCTCCAGAGCCGACGAATGGCGAAAGGATGAAAAGCCGAAGAATCGAGGGAAAATGGCCCTATTTTCTAACAAAGATCCCGCGACACCCTTCACCACCCGTGACGACTTCATTGGTCACCGGCGTGGTCCCCTGGACGCGACACAACTGACACGGGCCGCACGGGCGCTACGGGTCCGGCCGGATGGAATCAGATGTTGCGAAGATTGAAGGCTCCGTGACCACCTGTGACGACCCAATGTCACGGGCCAATGTCCCGTGACGGCTCCTTATGTCACGGGTGTTTCCAAATATCGGATGCAGAATTAGGAAATTCGGGCCAATAAATAGAGAGCTTGATTTTGGAGAGTTTCGAACCTAACTTGGAGAAGAAGACAGAGCAGAACATCGAGAGAGATCAACGACTCAACGAGCTACATCGTCAACACGGTTTCCTCGTCCTTGATTTCTCATCTATACTATTTTTGGTTGACTTACCATGAGTAGTGAGCAGTCTTCCGTATTCTGGGATCCTACGGATCCCGTGCTATGTACCCAACTTTTCATGTGATCAATTGAATGTTTTTCATTAATGCAATTCGAATATTCAATTTCATCGTGCTTAATTTCATCGTTCTTGCAAGTTTTACATTGAATGGGATGTTTGCATGCTAGAACGTGTTTTGGTTAATTACCAAAAGATGGATGGGTCCTAGGTATTAACCGGATTGTATGAAATTGGTATTAGGTCATGGTAGCTACAATGGCAGTACATGAATTAATAGGAAAGTTGAATTTGTCTAAAAAACCCTAAGCTTAACTAATCAAAATCGTTGATAATCCGTGGATGGGCGGCGTTCAACGATTGAGATTAATCTAGACAATGATCCGTGGATGGGCGGCTTGTCTAGTGTTATTTCGGTTTATTTCCATATTCGATAGCATGATTGAATTACGTTATATTATTGCATGATTAGTGGGGTTGGCACGGGTGAAGTTTGGTCCTGGGATTCTTTTTCTGATCAAGTTCAAACCTTTATTTTTCTGCATTTAATTTCTGCTATTTTCATCACACCAAAACCTTTCACTGTTAATCGGAATAGCTAAATTGGTCACTCGTTAGCTAGTATTAACACACGTTGTTCCTTGAATCGACCGTTGGCTTACCAATGTTTATAAATTTTGTTTGACTGCAACTAGACCCCTAAAAATCATAACTTGACGACTATAAAGGGTTAAAAAACGCTTGTCAATGCTGTGGCACTAGAACTTCTGTCTCAAAAGGATATTAGGAGGTGACCCTTGAGGTGGCAAGGCTCCTAAGCAATGATGGGATACAACGGAGGAAAGCTGCCCGACGAGTACCTGACCAGGAATAGGCAATAGCACTAAAAGTTGAGAAAGCCTTCGAACTAGCCCAGATAGATGATACTGATGAGTATGAGGATGAGACAACTGCCATAATGACCAGAGCCCTCAGAATGGCAGGGACTGCATGCTTACATTCCCTCAGAGGAAAGAGACCCGCAAAAGAGTTCAGTTGTCACCATTGTCAGAAAAAGGGGCATATGGCGAGAGACTGCTTTAGCAAGAAGGCAGGAGAACCTCTAGCTCAAAAGGACGCGAAAGCTATGTTGGCAGCTTGGGGAGAGTACGAAGAAGAGAGTGTCGATGACTACATCACCATGAAAATGTGCATAATGGTAAAAACCAAGGTAACTGACTCAGATTCCCTTTCATGTTTACGTCGTAGTACTAACAAACAATTGCTGTCACTCATGAAAAAACTTAATGAAAGAAAAATGAGGAGCTTCGCGCAAGTCTAGAAGAACATGACGAACAGATGGCAGGGCTAGAAGATAACAACAACCAGTGGTCAGCCAAAGTAATGAGACTTGAGGAGGAGCTGTGAATAAATGAGACCAAGCTGACAAAAAATATTTGCTCCCTGGAAGGGAAACTGTCCCAACTAAGGACACGCAGTGATGGAGTGTCAACACAGACTGAAAGGATCAGGACCATAGAGGACAGAATTACCCAGTTAGAGTCAGAAAATGTAGAATTGCTGGGAAGAGTTGAAAGAGCTCAGATCAACAAGGAAGAAGACAAGAAGGCATGGATGATGGAGCATATTAACTCCAAGATCAAAGAAATCAAGGAAGGTTTCTCAAAGCGGTTTGCGTCCAGACCAGGGCTAGGCTACCTCTCAGGAAACGATACCCAAGCAATAGCAAAATTGGCATCCTTGAAGCACACCAGTGAGTGCTCTGAATGTAAGTGTCAAGACATTAAGAAGTCTAGTAAAATTTATGAAGATACATGTCCCTTCGATGGAGGGAAGGCGTACACCTTGTGGCTTAAGCAGGCAAAGAACACAAAACCTTGACACATAGACTTTGCCTCGAGGATAGCAAACAAATACATTCCCCCTGGATGTAGTAAGTATGTGGTCCTCAAGCATCACCGAGTATGATGGCACTGTGGTCAAGCTCAGCACCTTCGAAGGGAGTGTAGCCATCACAAGGATCAGAGAGGATGATTCAGGCCAGGTATGGTACTAGATGAGCCGTATTTATACGACTCATCGAGTCAACAAATCCCACCAATTTCGACACTTTATTATGCGAACAAGTTACTTTTAATGTTGTTTTGCATTTCAGGTGCTTCGGAAGCTCTAGGAGGAAACACGCTTAAAAGACGGCATTTCACGCCAAAACTTCACAATGGAGACTCAGCCGACCGGCTGGGAAAGTGACCCCTAATCCAGCCGACCGGCTGCCGGAAGATTCTCGGCCCCAGTAAGGCCCCGGGCGCGCTGATAGGCACCGAAATCAAGTCGCTCGACCAGACGGACTCCTACGACAAATCTGACTCGACCAAGTTGCTCAAAATGGAAAACAAGTCAGACAATGTCACCAAGCCAAGGAGAACGCCCGAGTGGAACCAGCCAGCGCCCGAGCAGAGTTCCAGGCTGCGCCCGAAGGCCCTGTCGAGCAGACCAGCGCTGAATTCGAGTTGCTCGACCAGACGAACACATCTCGCAAATCTGGCTCGACCAAAGTGATCGAAATGCTAAATGACTCGGACGATATCACTAGCCAAGTAAAACGCACGAGTGGAATGGCCGGGATGGACAAAACGACGCCAAACTGCAAATAACGGATTTAGGAGTTTCCTAATTCTGTCCAAGGCGGTTTAAGAATACTTGCTGGCCAAGCTTACTTGCTCACCAAGCAAAAATGGATTTGGACCAGGCCCAAATAGAAGGTTCGAAACCCTAGGACTTTTCCTATAAATAAGACCTCTTGGTCTAGGGTTTCAATCATCCAAAAAACGTGAAGATCATTCCATCGGCCAGAGCTTCCCTCCTCCTTCGTTCAACAATAGAGAAGAAATCCCTCCTTATTATTGTGTTTTGTTCTCATGACCATGTCTAGCTAAACTCATTATTCGGTTTAGGGTTTAATACATTGTGACGTTGTTTTTGAGACTTGTCGCTTAATGCTAATTTCGTTATTCTACTAGTTCTTGTGCTTAATCATCTCGGACTGAATTGTGAAGTTAAGTGGATACTTGGAATGGTAAAGCTTAACCGAACAATTCAACTCCCCTATTACCGTTTGTTTGATACTAGACCGTTAGAACGAATAGTTGCACTAAATCTAATATATCTTGGAATGGAGTATTAGGTTTGCTAGAACTAGAATTCTACAACCCGGAAAGGAAGTAGATTGTGGTGTAGGCGCACGGAAAGGCCCTACTTTAGGTTATAACTTGGAATGGAAGTAACCACACTTAGGAATTCGAAATCAGATAATTAGAAGTCGATGATAAGACAAGTCACAATTAGAAACCATAGACCGAATATTCTCTCTGATTGATATCACTCGCCTATTTCGTATTTCTGCACTTGTTTCCAAATCTCTCACAACCCAATTGTCTTTCTCTTTACAGAACAACAAGTAACCTCACCAGCTCTCTAGGGTTCGACCCTTACTTGCCGCTACACTAGCCTAGAGTAAGGAAATATATAAATTTAAATTTGCAGGTACCGACGACGCCTGTCAGTACTCCATCACTGGCATGCTGGCAGGAAGTCCACCACCGAGGGAACTATCTTTACAAAGGTGAACATAGAAAAAGAGGACACAGACAGACATCCCCACCAAGGGACGCAACCAAGAAGACCCCTGAGATGGAACCCAGAGACACAAGTGGATTCGGAAACGTCTATGTTGCACGCAAATCAGGTAAGCCTAAGTTTATCAGGGTGCGTAAGAACTAATGTCTTTTACTACAAGTTGGAGGGAAGAATCATTCCTGGTACAAAGATAGCACATGTACCAGACAAGAAACAGACTATCCTAGGAATGCTGATCCCTAACTGGTATGATACGCTGACGGTGACCTCGCAGGGAACAACTAAGTGATTATGTCATTACATTTGATTCTGTTCCTATCCCATGTGGTAATATTACTGCTATACACATCTTTAATCATCATGTGCAGCACTTTAGAACACAATATTTCAAGATAAAACATCATTTCTTCATGAGTGCATTGAGATAGGACTGCTGAACATAAGATATCATGTAGGACAGAGGAGCGAATCACTGATATATTCACCAAGGCACTGAACAGGGAACCTTACGAGAAGCTTCACATGGAACCAGGTATGACTTCCCGTAAATGGGTATGTGATGGACCATAATTGTATGAATCATAAACACAGTTAAACCCACCAAATTAGACTCTTTGTCTATTTAACTTTTGCTTGTTAGTTCCGATATTTATCTACATGGTATTTTAAAGTCTAGAGAGAATACAGGCTAAGGAGGAGTTTTAAAGCTCAAAATGAATTACGAGTCATTCCAGGTCACGACCAAATTCTGACTTTCGAGAACCTGACGTGGAATCACTCAAAACAAGTCCAACCGAAGAGCAACCAGAGTCAATCCGGAGCTGAAAGGACCGATGGCTTTTTGGGATGAGACTCACAAAACTCAAACTCACTCTCCTTCCTCCATGTGGCCGGCGGCTAAAGCCACAAGCCACTCCTTCTCCTCCATGTGGCCGGCGGCTAAGGGAGAGGTGACTCACCCCGATGGCTTTTGAAGCCTCCTCCCATTTTGTGACAAGTTGTGGCTTCTCCTCCACATCCATTGCTCCTCCTTGGCTATAAATAGAGCCCTCCCTTGCCTTTGTAAATCATCCCATCCACAATCCACAAGTCTTTAGAGAGATGGAGGGCTTAACCCTCTTCTCTTCACTTTCAATACACATTTTGTTCTTCATTTTGGAGCTACTTTTCCTTGCTTGGATCTTGCTTAGGAGCTCCTCTCCTCCACTTATTGTAGGTACAAAAGCCACGGCTTGTCCTTTACTTTCCGTATATATTGTTCTTACTTTAAAATTTATTCTCCTTTTCGGTATCCTTGTTCAAAGCCATGGTTTGCTTGTATTCCTTGACATGAATACAAGTAGCTAAAAGCTTGTATTCGGTAGAGGGAGTATTTATATCATAAACCGTTCTAGACTCTATGCTTAATGCTACTTAGTGTTTCAAAACTTGTTCTATGTGCCACATATTAGGTTAGAACTTCCAAGGTTGAGTGGATGCTTGAAATGGCAAAACTCTTCCGTGGGGTTCGTGAACATACTCGGGTAAGTGGATGCTTGAAATGGCAAAGCTTATCTGAGAAGTTTGACCTCTTTAAAACACCATTTGGATTGATCGGAAATGATTGATCAAATGGATGCTGATGAGTCGAGTCTTCGACTCATTAATGCCCATTTTCACTATAGCTTTAGTTCGTTTCCGACGATTATTTGATGTCATTTGATCCCCTTCTCATGCGTTTCAGGTGCGAATCAAGATGACTCAGTGCCAAAAGCCCATAGAAGGAAACTCGGAGAAAATCGGAGTCAAGAGCAAAAGTTGGCAGAATTTGGCCTCCAGTCGATCGACTGGGAAGCTCCCCTGCTCCAGTAGATCGACTTAATGGACTCTCAGGAGGTCCTGCAAATCAAGATACTTCAGTCGATCGATTGGGCCTGCCAGTCGATCGACTGGCGAGTTCTCCAGCTGAGCGTGCAAGCCACGTGCCTTCAGTCGATCGATTGGGACTCCAGTCGATCGACTTAATGGACTCTCAGGAGGGCCTGTTTTCTGCATTACTCCAGTCGATCGACTGGGAGACTACCCTGTCTCAGTCGATCGACTGACGATCTGCTTCCCAAGCGTTTTATCTCCCTCCAGTCGATCGACTGGGACAACAGCCCACCGCCGGTCGATCGACTGGACCTGCTACAGTACCGGAAATTACCCGAGGCTATAAATAGAAAGAGGGAAGTTTGACCTATCATCTTGGATTTTTCTGGAGAAAAGACAAAAGGAAGTGAGCTAAATCAAGGGTTTCAACATCATCTAATCAAGGAGGATTGAAGATCAAGGGAGTTTATTAGGATCAACAATCCTACTCTTTTCCCTCTTCCTTTCTCTTAGATTTTTGCTAAAAACCCACACATCATGTTGTCTTACTTGATGTGTGAGTAGTCACCCTTGTGTTTTGAGGGTTCTATGAACCTCCTTGGTACTCAATGATCATTGTATACACATTTGAATGGATCTATTGAAGTTGATTTCATTTTACTATGCTCTTCATGTGAGACATGTCTCTAAGTGTTTGATAAAATGCCCAAGTGACATGTTTATGTTAGAACTATGATCTAAGTATTGAAAGAGCTTAGTGATGGTTTGGATGTAGTAAAATTGAACTTAACCAACATTTATGAGAGTAAATGCATGGTGAGAGGTGAACTAGAACTTTATGCATGTAGCATTTATGAGAGTAAATGCTATATAGTGGATCAATATTCTTTAATTAGTGAGATTCTATCTAAGATGGCTTGACTAGGATTAAACATGCATGGTTTGTTCGATTCTAGTCTAAGCTAGGTTTAGAACCTATCAACTCATGATTAATTAAACTCTTGTATGCATGATCATTGGGAAATCACCAAGGAGGGGATTAATCCCTCGAAACTCGCTTTTAATTGAATTCAATCCCCTAAAAACCATTTCATTCTTGTTTTGAATCATTGATAACTCAATCATACTTGAATTTTAGGAATTAGCCGAGTAAGAAAATTTGATAGAACTAGCGTGTAATCCGTTTGCTCCCTTGGGTTCGACACCGGTCTTACCGGTTGAATTACAAATTGTTTTTGACTAATTGCATTGCTAAAATATTACAACGTCAGATGCACATAGGCTAGTATACCTTGAAATGGGGTGCTAGTCTAAATAGAACAAGTGCTCTATGACCTTGAAATGGGCTAGACAGTGTGGCAAGTCGAGTGCTTGAAATGGCCTTGATACACTTTTGAACACTTAGTATGATCATTAGAGGTCAATGATGAACGATGATATGATATGAAACCCCTAAACCAAATCCTTTCCTTACAGTCCATTATCAACTGTTGTAATTTACTTTCAGTTCTCAAAGCACACTCAAACCCAACCCCAATCGCATTAAATTTATGCATAAGCTTCATTAAAGAACAACTAATCCACCAATTCCCTTGGGTTCGACCCCTACTTACCCTTTACTACCCACTAGTAGAGTACGAGTAGCGGAGATATAAATTTATTTTGCACAGATTACATCGCACCTTAACGACAGTGCAGTGAGCTCCGTCAAAATTGGCGCCGTTGCCGGGGAATTGGAATTAGAAATCGGAATAGTTGTTCTATTTGTTTTTCTTTTGTTTTAGTTCTGTCATGCAGTTCACAAAGTCTTTCTACTACGGATGCGAGCCTTGGAACAATGAGAAGTTTTTCCCACCATCCTTCGAACTTGAAATCCGCGAGAAGATCAACAACCTAAAGCAATCCCGGGACGAAACTTTGGACGAGTACTTATGGTACTTCAATTCCATTATAACGAGCTGCCCGCACCATGGATTCAGCAACTCAGATCTTCTTCAAAGGTTTCTCGATGGGATGATGCCATATGAGTGGAATTGGCTTAATGACGCGGCAGGAGGCTCGGTAAATAACTTAAACATGGATGATCTTTGGAAATTGATAAACGATTTGGCCGCGAGGTCAAGACCAAGAGAAGATCAGGCCAAGCCACTCGAGGACGTTACAATGGAGCTGGCATCTACCAACCAGCAATTGGCCAACATGGTACACCAAATCCAGGTCGAAAGCGACGAATCATGGGTGGCTCAAAAAGAAGCATCAAACCAGCTCTGGGACCTCATTAACAAGCTGCCCAAATCAGTACCGGTACACATTTCCGAAATGCCCGAGGAGGCCCAGATCCACATTGCCGAGCCACTCAAGGACAAGGAGGAAGAATTGGCAGCTAACATCCAGCAAATGAGTGCCCCGATACACCAAGACGAGGTCGAAAATGAGGAATTCTGGGCGGCTACACAACTGATCTGGGACCGCATTGCCAAACTACCCAAATCAATTTCGGTCCTAACTGAAGAGTTGCCCGAGACATACCCAGACCTCAGTGCCGAACTGCCCAAAACAGACTCGGACCTCAGTATGATTGCCCCCGGAGACCATATGAATGACGAGGATGAGAACCCATGGTTGCCTGAAGAAGAGCTCCATTCAGATTATCCCTGGGAGTTAGAAGAAGAACTGCCCAAATCAGGCCCGGTCCTTATCACCAATCCATCCGAGGAAATCACAGTCCTAACTGCCGAGCCAACAGAAGTCCCAGACCTCATTGCCGAACTGTCCGAGAAAGACCTGGTCGTCACTGTCGGAGCACCTGAAACAGATCCAGTCCTCATGGTCGAAGTGCCCCGACTTAACCCTTCGTGTTTTATGCCGATCATAGCCACCGAAGATCATATAATCAATAATGATGAGGTGCAAGGGGAGTTAGAGGAGGAGCATGAGCCAAAAAAGCCGACAAAGGAACTCTCACTCGTCACAAGCCAAGGAAAACCACCTGAAAACTCACTCATTCCAAGACAACCATCCATCACTGCCACAATGAAGAGGATTGGCAGAGGCGCATGCTTAATGTCGCCTACATTTAATGGCACAAAACCAAACTTCCAAACTCGCAAAGGTGCCAACTATTCAAAGATGAAGAAGCGGCAAAGACATGGGCCGAAAGAATGGAAACCCGGAAGGAGTAACAAGCGAGCACGACTCATTGGACCAGCAGCTATGGTCAATGAAGCCTCACCCTCTCGGAGCAAAAGGGCAGCCGAGAAGAAATTCGACCTCACACGCCCATGGGACCCAACCTTATGATCCGGGAATGAGGTACTGTCGAGCTAAGGACGTTAAACAAATGCACTGGTCGGGAGGTAACCCGACACCTATCTTACTTTCAGTCATTTATTTTCTGTCATTTAGTTTTTACCTTAACAGTCGCTCTCACCCACTTTTTTGTATAGAAGGAATGACCCCTTGTAGGAATCGATTTTTGGAGCAAGATCAGATCAGCCAGGCAGCTTTCGAGAAATTACCGGGCCCGCGCTGAGAGTTCAAGGCCCCAGCCGAACTCCCTCGATTATCCAGCTCAAGCTATGACGTTCCACGACACGACACAGTAAAAGGGAGTTCAGTTCTTCTCTTTTCCTTAATATCATTTCCTTCTCTTGTATATATTTGCATGACTTTTGAACTAAGTCGTGCTGAAAGGCACGCCTTCGTTCAAAAGTGTGGGGTGAGAACCGCTTGTGTACATAGTTAACATGCTTTTTCTTTTTCCTTTTCCCTTAATATTATCCTTTTGAAAATATGAACTTGAGAATGTGAAAAAGATAGATCTAAATTCGTACATTTACCTTGTGAAAATTCAACTGTTTAAAAACTTAGGATGTAACTTCTCATTTGTCCCTTTGTGCTGAGATATACAGGGGATGTGGAGTTGATAGAAAATGCCCTAGAGAGACTTGGCAAGCACTCGAATGATCGAATCTAACTATATGGTTTTTGAAGTCATGGAGGCTGCACTTCGGGTTTCAAAGAAGATCAGAGTCATCTCCGCCGTGCAGCGTTTATGCAAAGAGGCGGGACGGGAATCAAACCATCCTATCTCTAGTCAGAGTAGCTTGGAAAATAAATGAGCAACCCTCATTTTGACCCGCGCGAAACGGCGAGGATGAGAAAGAGCGGGGAGGTATTTCCATATGCTTGCGGGCGACGATTGGACCTCCCAAAGAAAGGTTGAGAAAATGGACTAGCAAGTCACAAAGAAGCAAAAGCTCGAAGAAGCTAATCAAAGGCCAAAGGCCAAAATTGTGAAGGTTTTAACCAAACAAAAGTGAAGAAACTCCAACTCAATATCAAAGGCCAAAGGCCAAAGGCCGATTCACTACAGAAGCTGTCCCTCGCCAAAAAGAAATCAAAGTGCTCAACTCAGTGAAACCCGAACCGAATCACGTGCTAGAGAAAGCTACAAGGAAACCATATAGTGCGAGTCGATCCCGAGAATGCAGTCCAGGAGCCTGAAAAGGGCTATCTCCCGAAACATCCGAATTAATTTGCATCTCGGCGCGAAGGTACAAGTATCAAGTTTCTTCTAAGTATTTACACGGTTTAGTTTGGTAATAAGTAAGTAATGCATGAATTAAGATAAATCTAGTCCCACAGTCTCACTTTCATATTTAAAAGTTTTTACTTGGATTGTGTGCACACCCTTAAAAAGCATTGTTCGGGACGAACAACTAAAAGTGTGAGGTGATCTGATGGACCATAATTGTATGAATCATAAACACAGTTAAACCCACCAAATTAGACTCTTTGTCTATTTAACTTTTGCTTGTTAGTTCCGATATTTATCTACAGGGTATTTTAAAGTCTAGAGAGAATACAGGCTAAGGAGGAGTTTTAAAGCTGAAAATGAATTACGAGTCATTCCAGGTCACGACCAAATTCTGACTTTCGAGAACCTGACGTGGAATCACTCAAAACAAGTCCAACCGAAGAGCAACCAGAGTCAGTCCTGAGCTGAAAGGACCGATGGCTTTTTGGGATAAGACTCACAAAACTCAAACTCACTCTCCTTCCTCCATGTGGCCGGCGGCTAAGGGAGAGGTGACTCACCCCGATGGCTTTTGAAGCCTCCTCCCATTTTGTGACAAGTGGTGGCTTCTCCTCCACATCTATTGCTCCTCCTTGGCTATAAATAGAGCCCTCCCTTGCCCTTGTAAATCATCCCATCCACAATCCACAAGTCTTTAGAGAGATAGAGGGCTTAACCCTCTTCTCTTCACTTTCAATACACATTTTGTTCTTCATTTTGGAGCTACTTTTCCTTGCTTGGATCTTGCTTAGGAGCTCCTCTCCTCCACTTATTGTAGGTACAAAAGCCACGGCTTGTCCTTTACTTTCCGTATATATTGTTCTTACTTTAAAGTTATTCTCCTTTTCGGTATCCTTGTTCAAAGCCATGGTTTGCTTGTATTCCTTGACATGAATACAAGTAGCTAAAAGCTTGTATTCGGTAAAGGGAGTATTTATATCATAAACCGTTCTAGACTCTATGCTTAATGCTACTTAGTGTTTCAAAACTTGTTCTATGTGCCACATATTAGGTTAGAACTTCCAAGGTTGAGTGGATGCTTGAAATGGCAAAACTCTTCCGTGGGGTTCGTGAACATACTCGGGTAAGTGGATGCTTGAAATGGCAAAGCTTATCTGAGAAGTTCGACCTCTTTAAAACACCATTTGGATTGATCGGAAATGATTGATCAAATGGATGCACATAGGCTAGTATACCTTGAAATGGGGTGCTAGTCTAAATAGAACAAGTGCTCTATGACCTTGAAATGGGCTAGACAGTGTGGCAAGTCGAGTGCTTGAAATGGCCTTGATACACTTTTGAACACTTAGTATGATCATTGGAGGTCAATGATGAACGATGATATGATATGAAACCCCTAAACCAAATCCTTTCCTTACAGTCCATTATCAACTGTTGTAATTTACTTTCAGTTCTCAAAGCACACTCAAACCCAACCCCAATCGCATTAAATTTATGCATAAGCTTCATTAAAGAACAACTAATCCACCAATTCCCTTGGGTTCGACCCCTACTTACCCTTTACTACCCACTAGTAGAGTACGAGTAGCGGAGATATAAATTTATTTTGCACAGAGAACATCGCACCTTAACGACAGTGCAGTGGGCTCCGTCAGTATGCAACCCTCATGAGGACCTCGATGACTGGTGAGAAATGATTGACTTGTCAGTATTTGCACGAATATGTGGAGTTATTGAATTGGTTCATTTCAATCACACCTATTTTTTTATTTGTGAACTTGCATTGTGTGTGTTAATTGTTCGTGCGATTTTCGGTTCACTGACAAAAAGGATGAGAAAGCTCTCTCTCCAGCCTAAAAGAACCTTCCTGATGTTTTGATCCCTCATTACAAGCCCATATGACGGAAGGTATCTACACGAGTCCCTAGCCTACTCGTGGTGGAACACTACTACGAGCCCTTTATTAATTTCCATATACTAGAGGGGACCTGATAAGTCGAGTTTTCGACTTATTATTCCCCATATTTTATGAAGGCTTTGATTCGTTCTGACATATTTTGATGTCATTTGACCCTTGTCTTTCACATTTCAGGTACAAAGTGACTCTCCATTAAAGTCAAGACCTCAAAGATCAAAATTGCATGAAAAACCAAAGTTTCAGTGAAAAAATAGGGCAAAATGACCTTTACGACTTATGTTGCATGCCCAGAGAGAATATGATGTCCAAATGGGTCAATCTAGAGTTTGTTGGAAAGCTAATGCAAAGGGCTACAACTCTCTAGTTGACACCAAAACCAAATTCGGATGAAGACCTGGGAAAAGGCACCAGAAGTCGTACTCGCTCGAGTACTCGCCTCCACTCGCCCGAGTACCGACCTGCCCTGAAAACTTGAAATTCTTCTGACCATGTCACTCGACCGAGTACGATGCCTTACCCACCTGAGTATAAGCTTCTCCTGCACCCTCGGATAGCAGTACTCGCCCAAGTACGAGTCTGCATGCGAGTTTGCCTACCACAGTGCTCGCCCAAATACGGCCGCGGTACCTGATTTTTGGACTCGAGACTATAAATAGAAAGAGAGGGTTTTGACCCAAAGGAGGTAGTTTTTAGAGAGAAATAGTGTGAGGAAGGGGCCAAGGAAGACTCACCATAATCAAAGGATTGCTTGGGGGAGAAGAGGGAAGACCAAGGAAGGAATCTCAAGCTTGAATCATCTACCACTTGAGTTTTCTCTACTCATCTATCCTCCCCTTGGTTGTTTTGTATTGAAAACTTGTTTCATGATGATGTGTGAGTAGTTCTTGTGTTTTGAGGGTTTTACAACCCTCCTTGGTACTCAATGATCAGGTACACACTTTTGATACTATGATACATGGTGTTGAATTCATTTTCACTAAGTGCTTCAAGTTTGACATGTCACTAAGTGTTTGATGAAATGTCTAAGTGACTTGTTTTCCTTAAAACTTAATCTAAGTGTTGAAAAAGCCTAGTAATGGTTTAGATATATTAAAAATGATCTTATCTAGTGTCTACGAAAGTAAACACATGGATTTGATGTTAACTAGTCCTTCATGCCTATTTCACTTATTACCTTAGGAAGACATTTAAAGGTTAGTAAGGGTTATAGAGTGAATCAATTCCTTGAAAGAGTGAGATTCAATTTAAGAAGGCTGGACTAATAATAGATTCACATGAAAATGGGTCTACCTTAGTCTAAGCTAGGTTTCAGACAATTTAACACCATGAAATGCTTAAATATTGTTTATGTGATCATTGGGGAATGCCAAGGAGGGGAGTAGCCCCTTGAAACACCGTTTAATCATCTTTTATCTCTAATTACTTGCCATTTAGGATTTAGACACACACCCTTATACATTTGAATTAGAATAGCAGAACGGAATCACAATCTTATATAGTGCATGTGCTTAAGTATGCTCCTTTGGGTTCGACTTGATCTTACCAATTATAAATTCTTTGGACAAAGGTTTTTAGTACACCTTAAAAAGTGTATACGAAAACTACAACGTCAAAATGGCGCCGTTGCCGGTGAGCAAACAATTAGCAAATCCCTAGCTTAGATTGTGTGGAAGTTCCGACTATTCTTGTAGATAATTTTATTTTTCTTATACTTGTATATTCTTTCTGCACTCATATCGCTTGCTAGTTTATGTTTATCTTGTTTTGCGAAGATGGATCTCTACAACCAACAAGTCTTGTACCATGGAGAATATTACCAAGAGGAGGAGCAACTATATTCTTATTGTCAAGAACATGGCTATCCAACAAGTTATTATACCCCTAATTGGGATGATAGTCAATGCTTTGAAGTTGAAGACTCCTACCCTCAACCACAAACTGAGCCCTCTAACATTGAAACCACGATCACCACATTCCTAGCAACCCAAGAGAGGATGAATAGAGACTTTCAAGCTCAAATGATGGATCTCAAGGAAACCAATCAAAACTTTCACACTCAAATGATGGAATTCAATCAAAATATGCAAGCTCGAATAGAAAGATTGGTGGAGACTTATCACAAAACTCTTGAAACTCAAGTGGCGCAATGAGCAATTGAAAATGGGAACTCGGATGAGGAAGAGGAGGTCTCTGAAGAAGAAGTCCTTGAATCTAATGCCTCAAAGCAAGAATGGGATCAAGAATTGGAGGGGGAGTTCTTGAGACTTGCTACCCAAGCCTTAAACGAGGGGTGGGATGGTGAATCTTGCAACAAGGATGAGAGGGAACAGAAAAGTGCATCATCCTTCACTACTAGCACATCTCAATATCATTCGGATGAGGATGCACAAGAGTTCACCATTCCATTAGTATTAACACCTTGACTCTCCAACGAGGAATTATTCAATGACGATGCCTCTTACATAGAGGTAATACCGTCTGTTGATGAAGAAGAACTCCTTCCCGCAAGCGGACAAACGGCCCTGCATCTATTTTATAAATGTGAACCCAAATCTCTTGTTGAGGATAAGATAGAGGAAGAGCATATTGAGTCGAAGGGATTTCAAGGGTACTTTGTTGAGGTCTACATGTGCCAAGCTAAAGAACAATCTTGTATACAAGAAGGCACAAGTTTAGAGAGGGAGATTGAGGATTGGGCACCCAAGGGCATAATTGAAAAACTCAAGGAGAGGGTGCCCATCAATCTCGAGACAAGTTATGAAGACCCTTTCTTCACTACGACGTCTCAAGATAAGTTTTGGAGCTTCTTGCCATATTTTGAAAGATTATTTGAAAAAAGCTCCCACGACCCCTTAGTTCTAAAGGGATCCACATTTTTGAAGGGGTCAAGCTCACATAGAAAGGTTCATTGTAGACTTGATGGGAAGAAATTTAAATGGGATTTGAAGGTGGATTGACACCCCAAATGTCCAAGGCCGCGTGAGAAGGGATCATAGCAAGGGACTTCTCCCGATTGATTCTATGGGGCGCTTTGCTACGTCTTTGCCAAGACGAAAAAACTAGGCCCTCACGGGGGGGACCCGGTGTGTAAGTTGTTCATTCTAATTTTGAAAGTTTAAGTGTTTGGCATGATTTTGAGTGACTTAGGCAGCAATTGTTTAGTGTGAAAATTGTGATTAGTGGGTAAAATTTTAAGTGTGGAGTGAGTTCTACTCACTCCAATCCCACTTCACGTCGCCAAACCCTCCACCTCTCCCTTGATTTATCTATGAATTATGATGTTGCTCCTTAGTGTTGTGCCTTATTTGAGTTTGGTAGATTGGAACTATTTTGTTATTCCATGTTATGACTCTAGTTTCACACTTTTGACACTTATGACATCTTGTGCACATTTTGGAGGATGTGATTTACCTTGCTTGTTTGAGCTCTATTAATCTTATGCCATGGTGTTATCTTGTGACTTGTGATGCTTTCTTGCTCATACTTGAGTTTTGTATTACCTTGTATATCACTTGTTGCTTTTAACCTCTCACGTGTTCTTGTCATCAAGGAAGTTATTTGCATCATGTATGATCAAGCTTAGCAAAATGACGTCTTTTCTATTGGTGGGGCACATCTACAAACGAGGGGAGTTCCTATGCGCCTTTATCTCATTCTCTTCATTGTTTGAGCTTAGAAAGTAAGCTAGATTTTAAGTGTGGAGTGGGTAGTCACATAGTTTACTCATTTCATGCCATGCCTATCATTGTTGAATGGACACTTGCATTCATGTACTCTATCTCAATCGCATGAGTGTTTTCACCATTTAAGGCTTGTGATCTTCAATTCCAAATTACATATAAATCACATCTAGCCTACTTCTCATACCTACTTGGTCTTGAATTTAGAATTGACTTAGTCCTTTGAATGTGCATTCTCGTGAATCAATATCATTGATATCCCTTGTCTATCTAATTCTCTAAGTATTTCCATTGCATGCCTTGGACTTGGTTTTAGCAAGCACTTTCAAAAACTTTCACAAAAAATATTAGACCTTTTGAATGCTCCTTGGTGACTTGAGTTTTCTAATTTAGTGTCTTGCTTGTGTTTGTTTGACAGGCGTCGTTGGTACCTGCAAATTTAAATTTATAATTCCTTGCTCTTGGCTATGGGTTAGTACAGCGGCAAGCAAGGGTCGAACCCTAGGGAGCTAGATGGTTACTTGTTGTTCTGTAAAAAGGGAAACAATTGGGTTGCGAGTAATTAGGAAACAAGGCAAAAATAGGAAAGTAAGCTGGGATGTATCAATCAGAGAGAATATTCAGACTAGGGTTTCTATTGTGACTTGTAATCATCGACTGCTAACAATCTAATTCAATGTTTCTAAGTGTGGTCGTCCCGACAAAAGTGACTTCCCAAATAACCCGACAAAGGTGTTATGCCACAACCTGACCCGACAAAGGCGTAAGGCTTCTAATTCCCTCCTAAATCAAACAACCCGACAAAGGTGTTATTTAACCTAGATGTGCTACCTACCCAAACGACAAAGTATCAGGCAGATAATAATGATAGAAATAAATGCACGAGAATTAGTAAAACATAAATGGCATTAAGAACGAAGTCTCAAACAATAGTCACAATGTATAAAACCCTAGCCCGAATAAAGGGCTTAGCTACTCATATCCATGTAATACAAAACAATAATAAAAAGACAGAAATTCTCTACTGCCGAACGAAGAAGGAAATAAACCACCGAGATGATGGTAGGATGCCGAGCGATGAGAGCAGCTCTGATGGGATGCGATGGGAGTTCACATTTTTTTGAATCTGATGGTATGGATTGCCCAGCTTAAGCTTTACCGTTTCGGGTCTCCACTTAAACTTGCAACTCAAACCGAAATTAACTTTGAATGTGGATCTCGAATTTTTGGATGATTGAAACCCTAGACCAAGAGGTCTTATTTATAGGACAAGTCCTAGGGTTTCGAAGCCTCTATTTGGGCCTGGTCCATAATCATTTTTGCTTGGTGAGCAAGTAAGCTTGAACCGCCTCACTTTTGAGCCCACTGACCTGGCCCAGTGCGCGGGGCCGTCAACGTCGTTTTGGTCATCTCGGCCAGTCCCGCTCGTGCGGTTTGCTTGGCTAGTGGTATCGTCCGAGTAATTTGGCATTTCGATCACTTTGGTCGAGCCAGATTTGGGAGATTCGTTCATCTAGTCGAGCAACTCGGATTCAGCGCTGGTCTGCTCGACAGGGCCTTCGGGCGCGGCCTGGAACTCTGCTCGGCTGCTCATGGGCCATTCCACCCGTGCGTTCTCCTTGAGTTGGTGACATTGTCCGACTTGCTGTCCATTTTGAGCAACTTGGTCGAGTCAGATTTGTCATCAGAGTCCGTCTGGGCGAGCAACTTGATTTCGGTGCCTATCAGCGCGCACGGGGCCTTACTGGGGTTGGGCCAAATGCCAATCTGCTCGGGCGTTTTCCTTGGTTCTCGGACATTGTCCACCTTATTTGCTATTTGGATCACTTTGCTCGAAGTGGATTCGTCACATCAGCTCGTTTGCCCGAGCAACTTGAGTTTAGTGTCGGTCAGCTCGACTCCTTCTGATGTTTTTAGCTCAGAAAGCCATCTTTTAAGCGCGTTTCCTCTTAGAGCTTCCAAAACACCTGAAATACAAAACAACAATAAGAAGTAACTGTTCGTATAATAAAGTGCCGGAATTGGTGGGATTTGATTACTCGATGAGTCGTATAAATCCGGCTCATCAAACCACCCCACACTTAAACTTGTTCGTCCCGAACAAGAACTAGGTCATAAGAGGAAAACAAATGCAACATCACAATACTTCGGCATCCTAGATATTGCTACATGAATATGTGTTGCTAGTCTAGACTTCACCTTTCTATGCATATCTCAATCGTTACTAAAAGTATTGTGCTTAAACATGGAAGTAGTTGATACGTGTTACCCTTGAGCTGAGATGCAAACCAATTCGGATGAATGGGAGATAGTCCTTTTTAGACCCATGATCTACACTCGCGGTTCCGGGTTCTCACTATATGGTTACACTTCATTGCTTTTTCTTGCACCTGATTTGTTCGAGCTTCAAGTTGTTGAGTTCTTTTGCTTGGACAACTTTTGTAGTGAGTTGTCTTTTGATGGATCAGTGGTGTACTTCACCTTGTTGCGTGTAAAACTTCACAAATAATTGGTTTTCTTTTCTTTTGCTACTGAGTGTGAACTGCTCGTCCGTGATTCCTCTTTTGATGGAGGCCCAATCATCGCCCGCAAGCATATGGAAATACCTCCCTGCTCTCACTCATCCTTGTCCTTTTGACGCGAGTCAAGCCGAGGGTCGCTCGTCTGTTTTCCCGGCTACTTGGACTAGAGATTGGACGGTGTGTTGTTTTCCCGTCCCACCTGACCGCATAAGCACTGCAGTGGTGGAGCAGACTCTTACCCATGTTGTCTCGAAGTGCTAGCCTCCACGAAATCCATATAACCATATAGTTCGAAGCTCGGTCCTTTGAGTGCTTTGTCAAGTCTCTCTAGGACGTTTCTATCAACTCCACATCCCTGTTTATCTCAACTTACAAAGGCACGTAAAGGGTTAGGTTCACATGTAATCGCTCAATTCTAATTTCACAAGAGACACGCATGTAATCGGATCTATCTATTTCACATCATCAAGATTCAATACCGCAAGTCTAGGAAAATAGAGAGAAATCTGTATAAAATTTTTAAATTTTCAGGGAAACGTGCTGACTCGATGCAAGTGCAAGAAAATAAACATGCTGACATGACATACTGACTCTCCCACCCCACACTTTTGAACTGACGTGTCCTCACGGCACATCTTAAGTTCAAAGACACGACTATGCAAGCAAAAAAATTAGGGAAACAAGAAGAGAGTAAGGTTGGACAGGCACTTCCCTCGTGTGATGTGATGTGAATCGCTCTTCCAAGGTTATTTGACGTTTTAAAAACTTCTGTCGAGCCAGAATCTCCAGATTATGAACTTCGGTCGAGGATTCTGGCAGTGTGCCCATTCTGTGCGCACAGGGCCCTTATCGGTTGGGCGGCCTCCGGACGACTTCGCCAGATCGCTATGGGATTCTCATATGTCTCGAAAAATTGGCCATTCTAAGACTAATGGCCGAGTCAGAATCTCAAGATGGGCAAGTTTGCCCGAGGTTTTCCTCCATGGCCTGATTCTGCGCACGCATCAATGAGTTGGCTGACCATTCTCCTCTGAGTCCAAGAAGATCACCATTGCGCCTGCCTTCTTTTGGTAGAGACTTGTATCACAACGTGAAGTCGTCACAAACTGAAATGACTATGTCGAAGAAATTAAAACAAGTAAAGAATTCCCAGGAGATTGGTGGAGTCACAAACGGTCTCACTTAAGAACCAATCTCCTTAGACTCGTAAGTCTTGGTGACAGAATCTTTAAAAGCTTAACTTTCTTGACATAATGTATTCAAAGTGCGAAACTACCCCCGATGGATAGCAGTCTTACGCAAAGAAGGATAGCGAGTTGGTCCACTCTCGCGCACAAGGCTCGCTCGATCGGGACCTCTTGACGACTCCGCACTGAGGTGCATGTTTCCTGCAAAAAGAGCATCACTTTCCCGAATACAATGTGACAAATAAGACTCAAGACTCAAATAAACAAAATAAACTGAAAAACGAAAAGAAATGCCGGGCTGCCTCCCTGCGAGCGCCTTTGTTTTGCGTCGTTGGCTCGACGATACCTCTTTACGGATCACAAGTTAGGATCCCATGGGCGTGTGAGGTCAAACTTCTCCTCAGCTACTTCTTCAATTTGCCCGAAATTGTCATGTAATGATGTGCTCGGATCTGCTCTCCATCGATCAGGCGGGTTCACCTTTACATACTCCCGAGTTGGTGAGGACGTCTTGCTCATAGCTAATGTTCCATTCGTATGCATGGTCTCTTCTGGTAGGTCAGGAACTAGGGCACCAAGTTCAGACGTGTGCACTATGTCCGGCGGTTTCTTCGCGCATGGGCGGTCATCATCCCCATAGATGTAGAAATTTGATGTCTTGCCACCAAATGCAAGCGACAACAAGCCTATGCCCATGTCGATCTTGGTCTTGGTGGCGAAGAGGAATGGCCGTCCCAATATAAGTGCTGGAGGATCATTGTCTCTAGCATCTCCCATCTGCAAGACATAGAAATCTGCAGGAACAACAAGGTCTCCTACTCGGAGGGTTAAATTTTCAAGCAATCCAACAGGCCGAGTACATGACTTATCCCCTAGTTCTATTAACAATTTAGGCGGTTTTAAAGGGCCAATTTTTAATGAACAATATAGAGAATAAGGCATCACATTAACAGCAGCACCCAAATCAATTAAGCAGTGATGTATCTAAGCCTTACCAATACCACAGGTGACCGTGAAGGCTCCTGGGTCCTTACTCTTCCCTGGCGATGTCTCATTGCTCGTAGCGAATGGATGCCTCGTTATAGGACCGTTCTGCTTAGGCCTTGCCTCCAATCTGTCTTCTAGCTCATCCTTATGTGTCGTATTGCCTTCGGAAGTAATCACCTGCATACAAAATGAGGAACCGTGAGTATCGGGATTCTCGGCCCCAAGGTCCGGGGTCTTCTTGGCTGGTTCTCCTTTAGGTGCCGGCGGGTTGAAGTCTTCTGATGCCCAGATGTAATCTGATCTAGGCCTTTCCTCGCTGATCCTTGCCTTTGTGTTGAGCATCTCATTCTCCCAATATGCGGACTCCTTTAGTGCTGCGTCCACGTCCACTGCTCCCATCATGCTGACATTCCCTCTTGGGTTCGGTATGGTTTGGGATGGTAGCCGTCCTGGGTCGTTCTTGAGCTCTGAGACTGTGGTGGCAATCTGAGACATCTGTCTTGATAAGTCGGCTATTGCCCCGTCGGTCTTGACCTGATTTTGATGGACTGTCGTGGCCAATTGCTGGGTGCTAGCTGCCAGCTCCTTCACTATGTCTTCTAAGGACTTGTTGGGACATTGGTTGCTCGGGCCCGCTTGGTTGTGGTTTGGTCTTTGCTGATATTGGCTTGGTCCGTTGTTTCCTCCCTGCTGTTGTCTAAATGGTGGCCGGTAGTATTGCTGGGCTTGCTGAGGTGCGGTCGGCTAAGCTGGCTCTCTCTGGGCGTGATTGTTCTGGTTGTCGTTCTGCCAGTGCTGCCCGTTCGCCCCTTGCCCGTGTGCGGCTGCTCCATACTGTCGGACTGGCCCGGCCCGGTTACTATAGCCCTGGTAGTCGCCTACCGCGTTCACTTCGCCGTGGTCGTCCTCCACTATAGTTGGGCATTCATCTGTGTTGTGGTCTGTGGCGGTACAAAAACCGCACGGCTTGACCTGGACCGGCTGCCTTCTGATCACCTGCTGCATCATCTCCTTGAGTTGCTTGATCTCTTCGGCCATATCATTAGATGGGGGCTCAACTTTTGACACGTTCCTGGTCTGGGCGTATTCTTCTTCCTTGTTGGACTCATCCTGGAACCGTTCACTCTCGGCTACTGCCATGATCTTTCGACGTACACCAGCTGGGGACAGGTTCATGAGGTTTCCTCCAACCGAGGCATCTAGGAGCTTCCTGTCGAGTCGCCGAAGTCCGTCTAGCATATACTCCACGAGCAGCTTCTCTGGAAGTCCAAGGTTGCAGCAGCTCTGCTCTAGGGCGTTGAACTTCTCCACGTACTCGTACATGGTCTCGTTGGGTCCTTGTCTGAGCTCTTGCAACTGCCTTCGGACCTGCATTGCTCTGCCTGCTGGGTAGTACTTGTTGAGGAACTTCCTCTGCATCTGGTCCCAAGTATATATGCTACCTGAAGGCAAAGATAGAAACCAATCAGTGGCAGAGTCTGTAAGTGAAAAATAGAATGCTTTTAATTTAAAGTCCTCCACTTCGACTCCGTATGGCTTGAGGTTTTGGCAAATGCCATGGTAGCGCTGCGGATGTGCCGTGGCCGATTCTCCCTTGGTTCCCGAGAATTTAGGCAAGTGATGGACGACCGACGTGTTGATAGCTATAGCCTCGAGGTCCGGCCCTTCGTAGATGCACCAAGATTGGTCTCGAAAGTTGGGGGCCGATAGCTCTCCCATGCTGGGCTCCTGATCGTCGTACTCCTCGTCATTCTCGTCGTTGAAGACCGGCTGCCGTGGTCGTCTGATCGGCTGTCGTTCAGCGGCCGGTGCTTGTCGCCTCGGTTGGACCGGTGGAACCTGCTGTTGCTGAAGGTACTGCTGTGGTGGAAGCATCGGGTACTGTTGGAGTGGTGGTTGCTGGAACTGTTGATGAAGTTGTCTCGGGGCAGCCCCCCTGATCTCTCCGTTCTGGCCCATCGGGCCCTGCTCGTCATGTGGTGGAAGTGGCCCTTCCATGTCTCGAACGACCTGTTCGACTTCTTCATTGTGGTTATTGTCGCCAACTCGGCTACCTGCATGAGACATGGCACACGAGTAGCAATGCACTAAAAGAAAAGGAAATAACTAATTTAGAAACTAAAAAAAAAAGAACAAGCTTCATCGTGCGTAGCTCCCCGGCAACGGCGCCAAAATTTGACAGGCGTCGTTGGTACCTTCAAATTTAAATTTATAATTCCTTGCTCTTGGCTATGGGTTAGTACAGCGGCAAGCAAGGGTCGAACCCTAGGGAGCTAGATGGTTACTTGTTGTTCTGTAAAAAGGGAAACAATTGGGTTGCGAGTAATTAGGAAACAAGGCAAAAATAGGAAAGTAAGCTGGGATGTATCAATCAGAGAGAATATTCAGACTAGGGTTTCTATTGTGACTTGTCATCATCGACTGCTAACAATCTAATTCAATGTTTCTAAGTGTGGTCGTCCCGACAAAAGTGACTTCCCAAATAACCCGACAAAGGTATTATGCCACAACCTGACCCGACAAAGGTGAAAGGCTTCTAATTCCCTCATAAATCAAACAACCCGACAAAGGTGTTATTTAACCTAGATGTGCTACCTACCCAAACGACAAAGTATCAGGCAGATAATAATGATAGAAATAAATGCACGAGAATTAGTAAAACATAAATGGCATTAAGAACGAAGTCTCAAACAATAGTCACAATGTATAAAACCCTAGCCCGAATAAAGGGCTTAGCTACTCATATCCATGTAATACAAAACAATAATAAAAAGACAGAAATTCTCTACTGCCGAACGAAGAAGGAAATAAACCGCCGAGATGATGGTAGGATGCCGAGCGATGAGAGCAGCTCTGATGGGATGCGATGGGAGTTCACGTTTTTTGAATCTGATGGTATGGATTGCTGATGGACCATAATTGTATGAATCATAAACACAGTTAAACCCACCAAATTAGACTGTTTGTCTATTTAACTTTTGCTTGTTAGTTCCGATATTTATCTACAGGGTATTTTGGAGTCTAGAAAGAATACAGGCTAAGGAGGAGTTTTAAAGCTGAAAATGAATTACGAGTCAGGACACGACCAGATTCCGACTGTACAACTTTCATGGAACCGACTTGGAATCATTCAAATATGCTAGAACAGTCGGCGTTTGGACAAGAACGCAATGCAAAGGCACCAAGCCCGGTAAAAGCCAAACAAGGGCAATTTCAGCCGATTTGGGATTTCGACCATGTTCCAAGCAGAATTTGGCTTAGGTTCCATCTTGAGATCATCTTAGAATGACATTTTCATTCAGAATACACTCTCCAAAATCCAAGAAGCTCCGGTCAAATTCCGGTCAAACCGATGGCTTTTGAGAAACAAATATCTTCCGATGGCTTTTGGAGTGGTGACTCACCCCGATGGCTTTTGCTCTCCTTATGCCATGTGTTGAGATCTCAAGCCACAAGCCTCTCCTCCCTTGACAAGTGTATGGCTCTCCTTGCCTCCCTTAGCCTATAAATAGACATCTTCTCTTCACTTGTAAATCATCCACAAATCCATCCTCATTCCAAACACAAATCACTTATCTCTCTAAGTTGAGAGCACAATCCTTGTAATACTTTTGTTTGAAATCTATAATACTCCTGTTGGTTCTTGAGTATTCTAGTAGTCTTTGAGAATACTCCTATTGGTTCTTGAGTATTCTCCTTTACTTACTGTCTTTCAAAAACCCTCGAGTACTTAGCTATGGTATCCACCTCTATGGATATTCGTAGCTAAACTCTTCATTCGGTTGAAGGGGTGTACTTGTATCATAAAATGTTTTAGGCTATACTCTTAGTGCCTCTTCTTTGTATTCAAAACTTGTTCTATGTGCCATATATTAGGTCAGAACTTCGAAGGTTGAGTGGATGCTTGAAATGGCAAAACTCTTCCGTGGGGGTTCGTGAACATACTCGGGTAAGTGGATGCTTGAAATGGCAAAGCTTATCTGAGGAGTTCGACCTCTCTAAAACACTATTTGGTTTGATCGGAAATGATTGATCAAATGGATGCACATAGGCTAGTATACCTTGAAATGGGGTGCTAGTCTAAATAGAACAAGTGCTCTACGACCTTGAAATGGGCTAGACAGTGTGGCAAATCGAGCGCTTGAAATGGCCTTGATACACGTTTGAATACTTAGCAGGATCACTAAAGGTCAATGATAAACATGCTATGATACAAGGCCCCCGAAACCGAATGCTTTCCTTAGATTAAAACACTACCTGCACTTACTTCCTTAGTATAAACTGCCCTTTCAACTGCTGACGTTCCGCAAGACTTGCCGATCACGCAACAACCGCTGTAAGTCTTCTTTTTACTTTCAGTATTTACTTTTATGTCATTTACTTTTCCGCACTAAAAACCAAAACCAACCAACCAATCACTTAGCTGTTAGTAGTAAAACCTCAATCAACCAAAAAACACGCTCCCCCGCTGTACGACCCCTCAAAGAACAACTTATCCCCCTAATTCCCTTGGGTTCGACCCCTACTTACCACTTGCTACCCAGTAGTGAAGTCGCGAGTAGTGGACTTATAAATTTATTTGTACATTTGCTCTGACGACAAGCATCTGTCAAATTAGCGCCGTTGCCGGGGAGTTAGCCGTCGCATTAGTTGTTCTTTCCTTTCCCTTCTCGTTTCTTCATCACGCTACACACTATGTATGCATGGACAACACGATATCATCCTCTGTTCGGAGGTACGGATGGAGAAGACCCAGTACAACATTGGCAAAACTTTCACCACATTTGCCGCCACATAAAACCTGAAAATGAAATGTTAGAGGAATTTAAGCTTAAATGCTTCAAATTCTCTTTAACTGATTTTGCGACGATTTGGTATTACACATCAACCGCTAGTTGTGCAGAATATTTTGTGGACCTTTGCGTCCCATTCCCGAAAGAATTCTCCCCCCCATCCTTACGCCAAAAAACCCGTGAGAAGATCATGTGCCTGCAACAATCCCGGGATGAGACTTTGGACGAATACTACACGAACTATGACACCATCGTCTCAAGCTGCCCGCACCATGGATTCACGAAGAAAGTTCTTCTTCAAAAATTTCTTCGTGGGATGAGGGCCGATGAGCTGACAAAGATTAACGAAGCAATGAGAAGATCAGCCGGGAACTTATCCATGGAAGACATGTGGAACCTCATAAATGACCTGGCCGCAGCCACAAAACGAATACCCCAAGCTGACAGAGGAATGCAGATAGAAGAGGTTGGTCCAGAGACTGATGAAGAAGATACACCCGAGCCATCTGAAGAATCAGACATGGAAAGCATCGGAAGCAACGAGGAAAAATCCTCATGGGATCTCGAAGAGGTGCCAACAAGGGAAGAAGTCCAAAACACCACTGAAAACTACGTGATCCATGAAGAGGCTAAAAGGAGGATGGGAAAAGGGCCTGAGCAGAACGACTCCTCGATGGAGCATGTTTTCGCCATAACTGGACAAGGCAGCCCTAAACACCAGAAAACCCAATTCAAGAAGCTAGTAGTAAAAGGTCCCTCACCTTCTCAGAGACGTTGGAAGGAGAAACCGGCAGAATCATGGTAACTGGACCCAAGCCCATCATCCCCCAAAAACACAGGAAGAGTCAAAGCAAGAATCAAGGTTGGCGCAATAAAGAAGTACGACCTGAGCCACCCATGGGATCCAAACCAGTGATCCAGGAATGAGGTACTGTCGAGTCAACGACGTTAAACAAAGGCACTGGTCGGGAGGTAACCCGACACCTATCTTACTTTCAGTACTTTTATTTTCTGTCATTTAGTTTTTTCTCCAATAAGTCGCTCTCACCCACTTGGTGCATAGAATGAAATGACAATTTAGGAATCGGTTATGGGTGCAACATCAAGCCAGTCAGGCCTATGCCAAGAGTTCAAAGCCCCTGCCGAACTCCCTCGATTATCCAGCCTCGAGCCATGTCGTTCACTCGACACCTTAAAGGGAGTTCTGTTCTTCCCTTTTCCTTAATGTCATTTCCTTCTCGTATAATACCTGCTTGCATGGCTTTTGAACTAAGTCATTTCGTAAAGAATGCCTTCGTTCAAAAGTGTGGGGTGAGAACCACCTGTGTACATTAGTTAAATAACATGTTTTTTTTTTAATATTATCTTTTTGAAAATATGAACTTGAGAATGTGAAAAAGATAGATCATAATTCATGCATTTACCTTGTGAAAATTCAACTGTTTAAAAACTTAGAATGTAACTTCTCATTTGTCCCTTTGTGCTGAGATAAACTAGGGATGTGGAGTTGATATAAACTGCCCTAGAGGGGCTTGGCAAGCATTCAAAGGATCGAATCTAACTATATGGTTTTCGAAGTCAGTGGAGGCTGCACTTCGGGTTTCAGTGAAGATTGAAGTCATCTCCGCCATGCAGCGTTTATGCAAAAAAAAAGGCGGGACGGGAATCAAACCGTCCTATCTCTAGTCCTAATAGCCGGGAAAATAAATGAGCGACCCTCATTTTGACTCGCACAAAACGGCAAGGATGAGAGAGAGCGGGGAGGTATTTCCATATGCTTGCGGGCGATGATTGGACCTCCCAAAAAGGCTTGAGAAAATGGACTAGCAGGCCACAAAAAGGCAAAAGCTCAAAGAACCAAAAGCTCAAAGAGCTAATCAAAGGCCAAAGGCCAAAATTGTGAAGGTTTTAACCGAACAAAAGTGAAGAACTCAAAGAGTCAAATCAAAGGCCAAAGGCCGATTCACTACCAAAAAAAAAGATGTCCCTCGCCAAAAAGAAATCAAAAGGCTCAACTCAGTGAAACCCGAACCGAATCACGTGCTAGAGAAAGCTACAAGGAAACCATATAGTGCAAGACGGTCCGGAGCATGCAGTCCAGGATCCTGAAAAGGGCTATCTCCCGAAACATCCGAATTAATTTGCATCTCGGCACGAAGGTACAAGTATCAAGTTTCTTCTATTTATTTACACGGTTTAATTTGGTAATAAGTAAGTAATGCATGAATTAGGATAAATCTAGTCCCACAGTCTAACTTTCATATTTTAAAAGCTTACTTAGATAGTGTGTGCCGCCCTTTAATAGCATTGTTCGGGACGAACAACTAAAAGTGTGGGGTGATCTGATGGACCATAATTGTATGAATCATAAACACAGTTAAACCCACCCAATTAGACTGTTTGTCTATTTAACTTTTGCTTGTTAGTTCCGATATTTATCTACAGGGTATTTTGGAGTCTAGAAAGAATACAGGCTAAGGAGGAGTTTTAAAGCTGAAAATGAATTACGAGTCAGGACACGACCAGATTCCGACTGTACAACTTTCATGGAACCGACTTGGAATCATTCAAATATGCTAGAACAGTCGGCGTTTGGACAAGAACGCAATGCAAAGGCACCAAGCCCGGTAAAAGCCAAACAAGGGCAATTTCAGCCGATTTGGGATTTCGACCATGTTCCAAGCAGAATTTCGCTTAGGTTACTTCTTGAGATCATCTTAGAATGACATTTTAATTCAGAATACACTCTCCAAAATCCGAGAAGCTCCGGTCAAATTCCGGTCAAACCGATGGCTTTTGAGAAACAAATATCTTCCGATGGCTTTTGGAGTGGTGACTCACCCCGATGGCTTTTGCTCTCCTTATGCCATGTGTTGAGATCTCAAGCCACAAGCCTCTCCTCCCTTGACAAGTGTATGGCTCTCCTTGCCTCCCTTAGCCTATAAATAGACATCTTCTCTTCACTTGTAAATCATCCACAAATCCATCCTCATTCCAAACACAAATCACTTATCTCTCTAAGTTGAGAGCACAATCCTTGTAATACTTTTGTTTGAAATCTATAATACTCCTGTTGGTTCTTGAGTATTCTAGTAGTCTTTGAGAATACTCCTGTTGGTTCTTGAGTATTCTCCTTTACTTACTGTCTTTCAAAAACCCTCGAGTACTTAGCTATGGTATCCACCTGTATGGATATTCGTAGCTAAACTCTTCATTCGGTTGAAGGGGTGTACTTGTATCATAAAATGTTTTAGGCTATACTCTTAGTGCCTCTTCTTTGTATTCAAAACTTGTTCTATGTGCCATATATTAGGTCAGAACTTCCAAGGTTGAGTGGATGCTTGAAATGGCAAAACTCTTCCGTGGGGGTTCGTGAACATACTCGGGTAAGTGGATGCTTGAAATGGCAAAGCTTATCTGAGGAGTTCGACCTCTCTAAAACACCATTTGGTTTGATCGGGAATGATTGATCAAATGGATGCACATAGGCTAGTATACCTTGAAATGGGGTGCTAGTCTAAATAGAACAAGTGCTCTACGACCTTGAAATGGGCTAGACAGTGTGGCAAATCGAGCGCTTGAAATGGCCTTGATACACGTTTGAATACTTAGCAGGATCACTAAAGGTCAATGATAAACATGCTATGATACAAGGCCCCCGAAACCGAATGCTTTCCTTAGATTAAAACACAACCTGCACTTACTTCCTTAGTATAAACTGCCCTTTCAACTGCTGACGTTCCGCAAGACTTGCCGATCACGCAACAACCGCTGTAAGTCTTCTTTTTACTTTCAGTATTTACTTTTATGTCATTTACTTTTCCGCACTAAAAACCAAAACCAACCAACCAATCACTTAGATGTTAGTAGTAAAACCTCAATCAACCAAAAAACACGCTCCCCCGCTGTACGACCCCTCAAAGAACAACTTATCCCCCTAATTCCCTTGGGTTCGACCACTACTTACCACTTGCTACCCAGTAGTGAAGTCGCGAGTAGCGGACTTATAAATTTATTTGTACATTTGCTCTGACGACAAGCATCTGTCAATTGCCCAGCTTAAGCTTTACCGTTTCGGGTCTCCACTTAAACTTGCAACTCAAACCGAAATTAACCTTTAATGTGGATCTCGAATTTTTGGATGATTGCAACCCTAGACCAAGAGGTCTTATTTATAGGACAAGTCCTAGGGTTTCGAAGCCTCTATTTGGGCCTGGTCCATAATCGTTTTTGCTTGGTGAGCAAGTAAGCTTGAACCGCCTCACTTTTGAGCCCACTGACCTGGCCCAGCGCGGGGCCGTCAACGTCGTTTTGGTCATCTCGGCCAGTCCCGCTCGTGCGGTTTGCTTGGCTAGTGGTACCGTCCGAGTAATTTGGCATTTCGATCACTTTGGTCGAGCCAGATTTGGGAGATTCGTTCATCTGGTCGAGCAACTCGGATTCAGCGCTGGTCTGCTCGACAGGGCCTTTGGGCGCGGCCTGGAACTCTGCTCGGCTGCTCATGGGCCATTCCACCCGTGCGTTCTCCTTGAGTTGGTGACATTGTCCGACTTGTTGTCCATTTTGAGCAACTTGGTCGAGTCAGATTTGTCATCGGAGTCCGTCTGGTCGAGCAACTTGATTTCGGTGCCTATCAGCGCGCACGGGGCCTTACTGGGGTTGGGCCAAATGCCAATCTGCTCGGGCGTTTTCCTTGGTTCTCGGACATTGTCCACCTTATTTGCTATTTGGATCACTTTGCTCGAAGTGGATTCGTCAGGTCAGCTCGTTTGCCCGAGCAACTTGAGTTTAGTGTCGGTCAGCTCGACTCCTTGTGATGTTTTTAGCTCAGAAAGCCATCTTTTAAGCGCGTTTCCTCCTAGAGCTTCCAAAACACCTGAAATACAAAACAACACTAAGAAGTAACTGTTCGTATAATAAAGTGCCGGAATTGGTGGGATTTGATGACTCGATGAGTCGTATAAATACGGCTCATCATTGTTTCCCGCGCGTTCCATAATTTTTTTGAACATATTGTCAATTTTTAAGTGTGGAGTCGAAAGAGAGCGAACAATAGGCGCCAACAGAAAAAATATTTTCATAGTCATAGAGGGCAAAGCCCTAACTAAAAACTATCTCGAGTACTAGAGAAGTTTTGTTTCAAATAGATACAAATACCGGGGGTTAGGAAGAAACTTTCCACCTCGAAAGCATTTGTAGGCCAAAGGCCACTTGAAAAGAAAATAAAAAGCAATTAAAACTCGACTCTATATTCTTCCATCATTCTCCATTTGCGCGGGATTCATCACTTGTATTGTGTGCTAGTTGGTGAAACTCTTGAACGGTCGTTGTGCTTGCACGGAAGCTTTCCTTTGGTCTGTGCTTGTTTTCATAGAACCCTTAGTGCCGAACTCCTCTTTCCTTATGTATTATGGCTGTTGGATCGTTAGTTAGCTATTCCTTCAAGAATCTTAACTTAGAGTAAATGTAAAGCGACACAATGATTTATAGTGGAAACTCAGATACCAAGGATAGTATCTGAGAAAACCCACTACCTTCTAGGGATGCTAGAAGGATTTTTAAGTAATCTCTTTATTGATGGATGTTTGGTTACACATAGTTAGATCTCTCACCCAACCACACTCAGTGGTGTACCGCCATGCTCTCAGACACACCTTAGTTTGAGATCGTTCTTCGTCATTCCCACAATGTAGATTACTTATGTTCTAGCTCGGATCGCACGTCTGCTCCCACCAAGGTATCTGTCGGATCTTCCGATTCCAACTCAGTCTTGATCAGCAATCTATATTTGTAGTTTTTATCAAAACTCCAATGCCAAGGATCTCTACGTGAACGACACAGATGACGGACAGCCGTAACTCCCTTTTATACTGCGTACTCCAAATAGATAGCCCCCAGATTTTCGAAATCGAAAATCTCTGATTAATTAGGATATTCCCATAGACATCTTTCCTACTTCCCAATCAGATCATCCCATATCGATCTGATTGGATTGCCGCGGATCTTCAATCCCAAGTTTGTAGGAGCAAATCTTCCATCCTTCCTAATTGAATCCAATCCAGTATCTGCGAATCTCCCACTGATTAATTCCCCGGATTGCCAGATCTTTGGAGCATAAGATCTCTTCGAGAATATCTGCATAGATATTCTCAACTTCCAGCTGTACACCAGTCCATCGTTACCATCAGGGCAACTGTGTAGGATGAATATCCCTTTAAGGGACCAGTCACTACATCTGCACACTCAAGTAATTCATTAGCAAGATGTTTGTCACATCAAAACTTATTGGGGTGCATGTTCCAACAATTTCCCCCTTTTTGATGATGACAAACATCTTCTTCATAGGAGACAATAAATACGTTGAACCACATACACGCAAAGAGTCTCTATACTAGTTTCTCAACAACCAATGTCATGTTTAAAGAATATTCAGTGGAGATGTTAGGTAACCCTTACTTAAGATCTAGTTCACCCTTACATCATGCAAGTTCAGTTCCTCCTTACGTCATGCTGCTCTATTTCACCCTTGCGTAAGATCTAGTTCACAGCAACAGAGTCACAACTCCCCATACATACCTCAGCGCTCGTGCAGTTTCCCGTCAGATAGGCTCAGTCATGTTCATAGGTGTTGTTCTCCCTCAGAGAATGCACGTCCTTATCTCCCCCCTTTTGGCATCATCAAAAAGCTCAATAAGTAATGTAAGTGCACAAATACGCAGAGCATATAGTCAGTCCATTCATTAGACAATCGAAAGACACAAGGAAAACAATCAGAGCATGCATCAGTTGAAAGCTTGACTAAAGGACACCAACAAGATATGAGAAGCAACCAAGAAAAGCGTCAAGGAACAGGGATTGATGAGCTGGAAATTCAAAGAGGGGCTGAGCACGGGAGCATTATTACTCAGTCCGTCTGCAGTAGAGGTAAGAGACTTTGGAACGATGCCGTGGGCACGAATTCCTTGCGCTGCAGCATACCCTTACTTGATGAGGGTTTATTGGCCATCTGGAGCATGTATATCTGAGTTGGATCATCTCCTTCTCAATGTCAGCCACTTTGTTATCCCTTCGAGGTGAATCATCCTGGTGGGCACCACCAGATCCATTCTCAGTTCCCTTCTAGGAATCTAATAAATATTTCCTCTCGTCTCCATGAATACACTTCACATTCCCGCATGTTGCTTTCATCGATCCTTCTGAACTACCCCACTGTATCCATTAACTTATTGTGTACCTGTCTCATCCTTCTCTCCGTACCCCCCTTTTTTTTCTTCATAGAGTACTTGAGTACGGGAGAAAATATACCTCAATGGGGTCAGCATGATCCATATGTTGTATTGTTATTATGGGCGGGTTAATCTGCTCTTTTGAGCTTCTTTATTAGGATGCAGTGTCAAAGATATTGCACTTTTGTTGCCTCGGGGTATCATTCCTTTTTAGGTAGCAATGCCCGTCCTTTACGTAACGTAGCTATCTTGGTACACAATGCCATCATTCCTGCAGAGGCTCGACACATATATCTGTAGTCAATAATTTCCTATGTACAGTTACCCGAGCTCGTAATCCCGTGTCCCTTTCCCACGATACAGATTTTCTTTGCAATTTCCCGTGGTATTTCAAGGGGTGGTGTGATGCGGTAGTGTTACCCGAATGGTATGAGAGTATGCATCACACACAAAAAGTAGACAAATTATGTAAGTACAAAGGGCTCATAGGAGCGTTCCACATGAGTTAGGCTAGGGACGGCTATCGATACCTTCCATCATTTAGGCTTGTGATGAGGGATCAAATTATCAGGAAGGTTCCTTTTTTGGGCTAGAAAGAAGGCTTTCTCAACCTTTTGTTAGTGAACCAGTAATCGCACGATCAATTAACACACACAAAGCATGTTCACAAGTGAATTTAAAGGTGCGACTGAAATGAACAGATTTGATGTTCCCATGAATGGCATGTGTTTGGCAAAACGGCTTTAGACAGTTCCCACAGGTGTTCAAGTAGTGTTCAAACACATCCTAGCACTCAAGTACAGCGTGGAGCAGACGCAAGGATGGTTTCCGGAAGGTTCTAAAGATCTTTTCGATCTGATTGAAGTCGGCCAGCGAGGAATTCGTTGATACAGATATTCAAACGAATATCTCCTAAATGGATTGAAGATTGGGCTGGCTAACTTGGCGAGGAAGAAATCCGAATCTTCCCTAAGATTGGATCAAAGATACACATCAAATATTTTAGGAATATTTCCTAAAATATTGATGGTGTTATCTGCACCAGATTTGGACATTCGCCTATGCATATAAATACATCACTAGGGCGACCAGATCTGGATCGCTTTTCTGAGAGACACACACGAGAGTGCATCTGTGAGATTGGAGAAGAAGAGCGACGGCTGTTTGATCATTCCTCACCGGAACATCGACGGCGCTGATACAGTCTGTTCAGTGTGCTGTTCAGACTGTCTGTGATCGACCATACTGCTGCACACATCGTTGATCACTGCTGGCTTTCGGGAGAAACCAACCGAGCTTCGGAGTGAAGATCGAGGACGTTTGGACAGGAGGTTCGGACGAAGGGGATCGAGGCAAACTGCGGTGAGCCTAGATTACAAATCTGAGAGACGGAGTATTAGAGGCAAGGCAATTACAAACGAGGAGTTGTGTAAGTGTAAGCCCACAGTGTTGCTCTATACTCGTAATAAAGATTTGTGTCCCTTTTAGGGTGTGGGAAACCCCCCAGAGTAGGCATAGCCGAACTGGGTATCATACTGTGTGTGCTCCTACTTTGATCTTCTTACTGCGCTGTCTCAAAAGTGTTTCAGGTCTGTCTCAAACAGTCCCTGGAATAGTAGCTTGAACAGGTTACTATATTTCAATTGGTATCAGAGCAAACACTCGACACACTGAGTGGGATCCTAGAACTGTTCAAGATGACTCTAAAGGAAGGACAAAGCATCACCCGACCCCCATTGTTAGATGGTTCCAACTATGCCTGTTGGAAGCCTATGATGAAATCCTTTCTGAAATCTCTCGATGAAAAAGCTTGGAAGGCTGTCTTGGTTGGATGGACTCAACCCGTAATGGAAAGTCTCACAGGTGAAGTTGTCCCTAAACCTGAAGCGCTATGGGATGAAGCAGATGAAAAGGCGTCTATTGGGAATTCAAAAGCCATGAACGCTATCTTCTCTGGAGTGGACGAGAATGTGCTGAAACTGATCATCAACTGTGAAATCGCAAAGGAAGCTTGGGATATCCTTCAAACTGCTTATGAAGGTACAGACAAGGTTCGCAATTCTAGAATGCAGATTGTGACAACCAAGTTTGAGGATATGAAGATGAAGGATAGTGAAACTAACCCAGAGTTCAATGCAAGAGTGCTAGATCTGTCCAACGAAGCTGCTGATCTAGGAAAGCCCATTGACGGTGAAAGAATGGCCAGCAAGGTACTTAGATCACTCCCTCTGAGATTCGCTATGAAAGTCACTGCCATTGAGGAAATGCACGACATCTCCAAGCTCAAACTAGACGAGCTCATGGGCTCACTCAGAACTTACGAGATGAATCACGAAACTGAGTCCAAAGAGGGAAAGGGAATTGCTCTAAAAGCAAATGTGTGTGAAGACTTGGGTGAAACAGACTGCAACACTGAACAACTGGCTATGATGGCTCAAAACTTCGATAAAATGGTTCGGAAACTCAACAGACGTGGCCCTGAACAAGGTCAGTCATCCTCAAGTAATTCTCGAAACTGGAAAACAGGCAAGATGAGGCTCAGTGAGAAAAAGGATGATGGTTCTGAAAAAGGGAAAGAGGTTCAATGCCACGAATGTAGGGGATTCAGCCACATCAAGGCAGAATGTGCTAATACCCTCAAGAAAAACAAGGCAATGGTTGCAAATCTCAGCGAAAGTGATGAGGAGGAATGCGATGATCCTACCAGCTTTGTAGCATTTGCTGCAATCACAGAAGAGTTCAGTGAAATCAGCAATAACAAGTCTCCTCAACCTGTTCTCCAGACTGAAGACTCCTCAGACAGCGATAATGAAGAGCTCACGCAAGAGACACTGGCAGAATCTTACAAAGACCTGCATGAGAAGTGGCTGTTGGTAATCAATCTCAACAAGAAACTCAACGAGACAATTGCCACCATGACTGATGAAAAAGGTAAAGTGTGGCAGGAGGTCGAGATTCTGGCTACAGAAAAGGTGGAACTCCAAGGTAAGGTAGATCTGTTGCTTGCCCAACTAACGGAAATGAAACAGGAAAGGTCATGTCTACTTGCACAAAAAACAGAGCTCCTGGGTACCATATCTTCACTAAAAATCGACATGGAGAAAGATCGTGAAACTCATCCAGCTTGAATGGTAGGTCTAAGGAAAACGATCACTGATCTGAAACACAAGGAGGTGTATCTCTTGAGGCACGTAGAGTCTCTAGAACTCCAGGTTGAATCTGAAAAAATGGATCATTCAGCGTCCCTGAAAGAGCTCAACCAGCTCAAACAGTCGGTGAAGATGCTGAACTCTGGGACTAAGGATCTAAATGAGATTCTCAGGTCACAAAGACTGGAGTCTGGACACCGGGGATTGGGCTTCACAGAAGAAGGATGCTCAAAAGGTACAACGTTTGTTAAAGCAAAACCAGTGGCTGAACAAAACCCGTAACAAAAGGTGGGACAGAGACTGAATCAGCACCAGGGAAAGAAGGTGAGACAGCACCCGAGACCTAAAGTGGATCAGTCCCAAGGAAAAACCACGGCTGGTCAAAGAAGAACTCGCAATGATCGAACCAGCTCCTTCACAGAACAGAAAGAAGATCTCCGCACATGCTGGTACTGTTTCAAAATCGGACACATCAGACCAAGGTGTCGCTTGTTCCTTGCTGAACGAAGAGCTATGAGCCACAAGAATAAACCTCAAATGCAACGGATATGGGTACCAAAGGCTAGCGAGACCGTATGTCTGGCTGCGATCAACTCATCACGTCACATAGGGAAAGATCACTGGTTCTTCGATAGTGGATGCTCCGCTCATATGACAGGTGACTCTAAATTTCTTACTCATGTTCGACCGGCTGTGAAGAAGCAATTTGTCACCTTTGGTGATGGAGGAAAGGGTCAGGTGATTGGCTGTGGGACATTGATGGTTCCGGATCTTCCTGCCCTCAAGGATATTCTACTGGTTGATGGATTGAAGATGAATCTATTTAGCATTAGTCAACTATGTGATGATGGACATCTGGTCACCTTCTCTCAAGACTCATGTCACGTGTTGAATAAAGACGGAAGCTCATTGATGAAAGGCGACAGGTCACCCAACAATTGCTACCTCATTGGTTCCGCTGGACCTGTTGGTTCTTCGACCTATCTACCAAGTCGACGGCTTGAGATGGGTTTATGGCACATGCGCATGGGTAATCTTACTCTTAAAAATTCGATGATGCTCGACTCCACTACACTCATCCGAGGAAGGCACAATAGGACAGGTGATATTGATGCCCCAGCCGTCGCATACAGATTCAGAACTCAGACAAAAGACTCGTATCCCGACAACTGTAAGTTCAGTGCCAGCAGACCGGTAGAACAGATTCACTCAAATGCAAGTAGACCGATAAAAGGTAGCAGATATGGAAACTCAAGGTGTGTTCCAGCTTGCATGGGGGATTCTACCAATCTCACACGGTCAAGCCATCTACGAAACAACGGTCCTACTACTCGACAGTTCATCCATACTCCCCAACAGTCGTCCGGCGCTCGGTGTAAGCGCATCATCAATCATGGATATGTTCGAGGGGGAGTAAACAAGACACTGCCACAAGTCGCACACACCCATGTTGATAATTATAGATCTGTCCGCTACCCTCTTCGCCGGGCGCCACAAACGGATATTCGCACCCTCCCTTTCCAGAGCGAGTATGCCTTGAAGCTAGCTAGTCTCCAAAGAATGCTACAAGAGAAGGTGTTACGTATGCGATTGAATGCAACAGAGGTTGAGACCCTTAGATCCGCCCTGGGTCTAGGTGGTGTCAAACACTAAAGCCCGACAGGCAATGGTCAGTCAGAGTCGTAACTCCAGCAAAACAGTTGGACTGACCACTTAAGGAAGTGAGCTGGATCAGAAGGTACATTTTTAGAAGATGAATATTTTTTAAATCTTTGAAGATTCTTTTTCGTGCCGTTACGAAGGAAAAGGGGATATTCTCGAAGGCTCATTTTTGGGAAGTTGAAAAGGCTGAATGTGATTTGAAAAATAGAATTACTTCGTCCGCTGTCCTTGCTCTCTCTCATCTGAAACCCTAACGTAGCTATCCCTCGTGATTTCCTCCAAAGCTTCTTCTTTTCGGTAACAATGGTTAACACCAGGAAATCCTCCAAGTCAGATATCAAGTTGTCATCCGAATCAAAGAAGTCAGTCAAGAATCCATCCGATTCCCTGGCGGCAAAGCCTCAAATTCCTAAATCGACGAAGCCGAAGATGCCGATGAAGAAAAAGGCGTCGCCTTTAGTTGCTGGATCTGCAGCCGCACCTGGTGTCAAAATCTCTGAGGACGAAGCAGCTTCTGCAAACCCTAGAGTTGGGATGGTGGTGAGTAAAGGTCGAGAACCCGCTGCAAAGCAGAAGAAAGTGGGTTCGCAACCAGCGGAGAAAAATCCTAAATAAACCGGTGCTAGCTCAACACCAGGAAGTGTCGTTCCTCCACCGTTCTTGCCCGAATCTAAGGTATCTTCCATCCCCAATGCTCCGGTTGGTGTTTCTGTTCCTATGAAAGTTGCTATTGTTAGTAATAAAGTGGTTGAAAAGGAAGTAGAAGCTGTGAATGAGAAGGTTGGTGAAGCCAGTAAGGCAGTTGATTGTTTGGAGGTTGTTGATTCTGTGAAAGTCGGGGAACCCAGTTTGCATGTCTCTAAAGTTGATGGTTATAAAGGCTGGAAGGAGAAGATTCTCGCATCTGGTTATGTGCGTCCCTCAGGGTTTCGACGGAAGGCTGTTAATCGTAGAAGAATTTCTCCAAGAAAGTGTCTGGCCAAGATAAGTGCCGTAAGTGGAAAAATCATTACCCAGGGGAAGGTGGCTAATATTGATAAGACGGAAGGTGTCCCAGTTGAGAAGCAGAAGAGTTTAGATGGTAAGCAGCAAACTGGTGATGTAATTGAAAAATCTGATTCTATCGAGAAGGATGAAGAGCTTGATGATCTGTTCAAGGACATTGATGATGTCATCGAGGATCTACAGAAGGAGGATGCTCCTGTTCCTGCTGTGCCAAGGCCAGTTCAGTCGGCACATGCTCAGGAAGTAGGAGTTGAAGATCCCTCGCCCTCCAACAGCTCTGAAGGAGAAAAGCAGGCAAGTGATCCAGAAGATGTTTCAACAGGTGGTCAGCACGCTGCTATAACAGCCCTATCTCAAGAGTTCTCTGATTCGGAGGCAGAGTCAGTCAAAAAGCCAGTACCAATCAATGGGCGTGGGAGAGTTGAGGGTAATGCTCTTGTGAAGGATGCCTGTGTAGAAGTGAATCCCTCGGTCATGTCTAATGCAGAGATGGAGGCTGGTGCTCAGCATATCCTCATGTCAGACTCTCCTTCTGAAGATGCTCAAGACACTGTCCCTCTTGCTGAACTGAAAAAATCCAAGGAGAATAAAGGAAAGAAGAAGGTGTCTGTGAAGAGCCCAACAAAGAAAGTCTCTGCTTTGAATGAAGAGGCAAGCCAGCGTGTAGGGGGAGCCGATGCTTCCAAAAAGAGGAAACGTGGAGTTCCTACTCCAGTTTCAGAAGATTCGAGAAGCTGTGAAGCTCCATCTCGTCTCTCTGATGCAGCTCCAGCTGGCTTGGTAAAGAAGGGAATTTGGTTTGTTTACAAAGCTGCTGCAAGGAAGTGGAAATTCGTGCTAAAGACGAAAATTATTCCTGAAAGGCTCCTTGAAGAGAAGAGTTATAATGGGAAGGAGGTCACACATGTCCTAAAGCAATCTTGTTTGATTGGAACCTTGACCAAGAGCAAGCCGTTCAATGAGCAACTGGTGCGTGAAGCTATTGCCAATCTTCCTCCTCAGTTTGGGGTGATTGGAGACAAGGATTATGGCATTGTGTTTGTTCGAGGAAGGAGAATTGAAATTGACTCTGATCTGATCAACAAGTTCTTCCAGATGGACGACCCAGAAATTGATGAGGAAGAGGAAGACTATGACAAAATTATGGACACTATCACTGCTGGATCTGTCCCATGGTGGCCTGAGACTGTCGTGGCCACAGCTGATTTGTCCACCTTCTACTCAATGTTGTTCTTCATTGCCGTGTTCAACTGGAAGCCTTCCTCCCACCGCTCTACAGTCAGCAAAGATGTGGCTCAGCTGATATATCAGATTGGGAACAAAATGATGTTCAATCTGGGAAGAGTCATGTTCAAACAGATTGCGG
Source organism: Rhodiola chrysanthemifolia (assembly GCA_033675395.1). Classification (NCBI taxonomy): domain Eukaryota; kingdom Viridiplantae; phylum Streptophyta; class Magnoliopsida; order Saxifragales; family Crassulaceae; genus Rhodiola; species Rhodiola chrysanthemifolia. The sequence continues at coordinate 42,124,131 of CM066204.1, forward strand.
AACACGCTACTTCAAATCGATCTCTCCACCAGATCTGCTTCCCATCTCTGATATATGAACTGATCATCCGTCAATCTCCAGAATTGCTGTCACCAAATGAGCCTCCCTCCAAGCCCCCGCGCAAGTTCGCTGTGGACCATAAGCTATACTAAGGTGGACATGTGAACGATCTCAAGGAGCCGAGACAGAGAGGTCAAGACGTCCCTGAGACATCAAGGCGAGGGGGAGCCAAGATGAGTCGTGATGAGAGGAGCAAGCTGATCAAGGAGCTGGACATCATCATTACAGCAGACAAGGAGCAACACATGCGCATCAACAAGCTGGCTCGTACTCTTCGCTACCCTAGCGACGATGAAGAAGAAGCTGCGAAGTCTGATAGTGATTCGGATGATATGTCGTCTGCTTAAAGGTCCATTGCTGAAACCTCTCAGTTCTCTGAACATTTTTTTTGTTACTTGCTTTTGGTGCTTGTTCTGGCACAGATCTAGTCCTGTTTGAACTTAGATTGGACCCCTTGCCAGTTTATGGCAAAAAGGGGGAGTATTTTGAGGTTGACTTTTCTGTTCCCTCAATTGCGTCTAAAGCCTAGATAGTTAGATAGATAATCTAGCACTTAGTAGATCTGGTTTTGCCAAAATGCCAAGGGGGAGATTGATGTTCCCATGAATGACATGTGTTTGGCAAAACGGCTTTAGACAGTTCCCACAGGTGTTCAAGTAGTTTTCAAACACATCCTAGCACTCAAGTACAGCGTGGAGCAGACGCAAGGATGGTTTTCGGAAAGTTCTAAAGATCTTTTCGATCTGATTGAAGTCGGCCAGCGAGGAATTCGTTGATACAGATATTCAAACGAATATCTCCTAAATAGATTGAAGATTGGGCTGGCTGACTTGGCGAGGAAGAAATCCGAATCTTCCCTAAGATTGGATCAAAAATACACATCAAATATTTTAAGAATATTTCCTAAAATATTGATGGTGTTATCTGCACCAGATTTGGACATTCGCCTATGCATATAAATACATCACTAGGGCGACCAGATCTGGATCGCTTTTCTGAGAGACACACACAAGAGTGCATCTGTGAGATTGGAGAAGAAGAGCGACAGCTGTTTGATCATTCCTCACCGGAACATCGACGGCGCTGATACAGTCTGTTCAGTGTGCTGTTCAGACTGTCTGTGATCGACCATACTGCTGCACACATCATTGATCACTCCTGGCTTTCGGGAGAAAGCAACCGAGCTTCGGAGTGAAGATCGAGGACGTTTGGACAGGAGGTTCGGACGAAGGGGATCGAGGCAAACTGCGGTGAGCCTAGATTACAAATCTGAGAGACGGAGTATTAGAGGCAAGGCAATTACAAACGAGGAGTTGTGTAATTGTAAGCCCACAGTGTTGCTCTATACTCGTAATAAAGATTTGTGTCCCTTTTAGGGTGTGGGAAACCCCCCAGAGTAGGCATAGCCGAACTGGGTATCATACTGTGGGTGCTCCTACTTTGATCTGCTTACTGCGCTGTCTCAAAAGTGTTTCAGGTCTGTCTCAAACAGTCCCTGGAACAATAGCTTGAACAGGTTACTATATTTCAAGATTCAATAACTCCGCATACTCATGCAAATACACACATGTCAATCATTTCTCACCAGTCATCGATGGCCTCATGAGGGATGCAAACTCAGTTAGGGGAAGTGCTACCTAATCACATGCGTAGCTTCTCGATGGGTTCCCTGCTGAGTACCTTGGTGAATGTATTAGGGATTAGATCCTCTGTTCAACGGAACTCCACGTTCACCATTCGCTTCTCAACAAACTCACATATGAAGTGATGTTTTATCTCTAAATATTTTACTTCCGTACATGATTCTTAAAGCCATTAATAGCACTAGTCTTATCACAGAGAATATGAACGTAATACCACAGTCCCTGCGCAGTCAGCACCGTGTACCCTACCAGTCAGGGATCAGCACACCTAGATACCATAGATATAGGTTGTACGTTCCCTTCAGGAACCTCAGAATCCGTTTTACTGCCTATCATCCTCAGATGAGGTGTTTCATCTACTTGCGGGAAACTTTCATCCCTTCGCAATGGTTTGTTTAGGGATATATGGTGGTCATGACGCTTGAGTCCTTTATGACGAATTTGGTAACCATCTCTGGAGGTACTTTTGTTGATGAGTTCTCGTCCCATCCTCCTCTTGAGCAACTTGAAGTCCTAGTTAGAACTTGAACTCTCCGACCATACTCATTTCAAATTAACTCTCCATAAGCTTTGTGACTTTCCTGGCCAGGAAATCGTTAGTGGGATCAAAAATAATATTACCAATGTATACCTGAACCACTAGAGAGTGCATCCCTTCCCTCAGAAGGAGCAGTGTCTTTTCCCTTGTTCCTCTCGAGTTGGTGAAGCTCTTCATGCATTCCTTTCACCCATTCGGGATCATTCAGGGCTTCTTGCACTTCTGACTCTCATGTTGTCTCCGAGTCGACTTGCTACATTGATAGAATCTTCTGTGTTCGCCTTGAGGTAGGCAAAAATGAATCTTGTCTATCTAGATCCGTCTAGGGAGCTGGTCTGCTGGTTGACCCTCATCATTCATCAAACCAAAGTAGTGTTCTTTTGCGAAAGGACCCACTCCGTCATCTTGAACCACACTTCCCGCCACTACTTCCTCATTACGGATCACCTGACAGCCTTCCTCCATTTATTTCAGCTATTTTGTGTGTGTGTGTGTGAACTTTGTACGCCTTGTTGTGTGATGAGTATCTCACGAGCCCTCTAAGATATGATACATTTGGCCTTTAAACCTGCACATGGTAAGGAACTGTGTTCTCCGTTGCATGATCAGTACGTTTACTCCGTAGGGGCATGTTCATCTGTCTTTCTGCAATTTTCATCCAGGCCACACTTTCTGCCGACACTCCATCTTCAGATATGTAAATAAAGCACATGTGTATCATCAGTAATCATCTATGATTAAAGATACGTTCCTATTACCTCCACGATCTCTTGTACGCATAAGGTCATACAAGTTCATATGAATGAGTACTGGGTTATAGGGAGTACTTACCTTGTTCTGCGGCTTAGATGACAATCTTACCTACTTCCCCCTCACATACGCACTGCATAATTTATCCAAATTGTTTTCACCATTGGGAAGTACACTTACTCACCCTAGGTATCGCAGCTTTGAGAGAAGTAACAAACTAGCATGTCTATAGACTCCATGTAATGCAGACATCGTTCCTCCTCAGGGGACAAGGGAAGAGTTTGGTTTTCTCATCTTCCCATCAGAGGCACCTTTCCTGTACTCATACACTCAACAAGCATTCATTAGATGAGGAGGTAACATTATTCCTCCCATGTTGGCACACTTGTATAATGCTATGAAAATCAGATTTCGCACAATGCACGAGGTATAATATGCTTATTTTACCAAATCGAAAGCTTTACCCTTACTCTTCCTTCTGAAGGTGATTAAACCTCCAACGTGTTGATAAAGAGAGACGAGACATACTTTGTTCCCTATTATGTACCATGACCAATTTCTCCATCTATCCTGCAACAAAAGACATTAGTTCTTACGGACCCAGATAAACTTAGGCTTACCTGGTTTATGTGCAATATGAGCATCTCTGAGCACACTGATGCCTTTGGGTTCCTTTTCAGGGGTCTTCTTAGGTTTGTCCCTTAGTGGGTATGTCTGTTTCTGTATTCTTGTTCTACATTCACCTCTGCGTGGACAGTTCCTTATGTGGTGTCCTTCCTGTCTGCAGTACCATCACGCTTGAGCTTGTTTACCACAACTGGTCTGTGTCTTTTTCTCAGCATCCCTACGAGGGGAACAGTGCATTTGAGAGTGGCCTTTCTGCTTGCAGTGCCAGCATACCTGTGCTGGTGTGCCATACTTGACCTGAATCCTATTCTCCTGATCCTTGCGATGGCTACACTCCCTTTGAAGATATCCTGCTTGACCACAATGCCATCACACTTGATGATGTTTAAGATCCACATATTTGCTATGTCCAGGTGGGATTGATTTGTTAGCTATCCTCGAGACAAAGTCTATGTGAGAGGGCTTCGTGCTACTTGCTTGCTTAAGCCACAGGGTATACGACTTCGTTCCATCGAAGGGAACTGTAGCTTCATCAATTTGGCTACACTTCCTATGGCTTGACATTTACATTCAGGGGACTCCTTGATGTGCTTCGCATGTGTTCTTTCTATTATTGTTTGAGCATCATTCCCTGGTTCGTATCCTAGTTCTGGCCTAGACACGAATCGTCTTGAGAAGTCTTCCTTCATTTCGTTTAGCTTAGACTCAGCATGTTCCTTTAGCCAGAGCTCCTTATCCTCTTCCATGATGGCTTTGCCATTCTCAATTTTTGCCAACAGTTTGGCATTTTCTGATTCTAACTTGGTTACCTTGTCCTCGAGGTCTTTAATCCTCTCGAAATGATCCGAGTTCTCAGAGTTATCTGTCTTCAGCTGAACTAGCTTCCCTTCCAGGGATTGAATCTGTTTCTTCAATTTGGCTTCGGTTAAAATTAGTTCCTCTTCTAGCCTTATTGCTTTTGCTGACCACTGGTTACTGTTATCCTCAAGTCCTGCAATCTGCTCATCTTGTTCTTCGAGCCTTGAGGTAAGTTCCTTATTTCTTTCGGTCAGCTACCTTAGAAGTGACAGTACCTGCTCATTGACATTGTTAGATAAGTTTGATAATGTGTTTGAATCGATTACCTCACTGTTTGCCACGATGCATTTGGTCCTCGTAGGGTCGTCTCCATCACTTTCCCCCTCTGATTCTCCCCAAGCGGCTAGCATGGCTATTGTATCCTTTTGTGCTGGAGGTTCCCCTGCCTTTTTACTATAGCAGTCCTTTGCCATGTGTCCCTTCCTTTGGCAATGGTAGCATATGAAGTCTTTTGATGATTTCTTTCCCTTGAAGGGGTGCGTGCGTCCAGCTTCAGCCATTCTAAGTGCCCTTCTCATGAGAGCAATCCATTCATCTTCGCAGTCCTCATCTTGTTCAGTCTGAGCTAGTTCAAAGGCTTTTTCCACCTTCAGTGCTAGGGAGTCTTCCTTGTCATGATTTCGTCTAGCAGCTTTCCTCTGCTGTATCCCATCTTTGCTCTGGAGCCTTGCCACCAGCTCCTCAAGGCTGACTTCCTTGATATCTTTCTGAGCTTGAAGGACTAGAGTCACTGCATCGCATTTGGTGTTCAGGCTGGAAGAAAGTGGTGTGTGTGACTTTGCATTCTGGGATGTCCTCCCCTAGAAACTCCATCTGTCCAACGTACCCTTGGAAGCGAGAATGAAACTCTTCTAGAGACTCGTTCTTCCCTTGTAGGGCATTATCATAATCCTTCATGGCAGCCAGGATGCGATTTTTCTTGATGTCTTCACTTCCCGAGTATAGTCTTTTCAACGAGTCCCAAATGTCTTTGGCAGTCTTATAGCGAAGCATTTTCTTTAAGTCTCCTGGACCCAGGGCTGAGCGGAGCACTTTCTTGGCTCGACTGTTCTTTTCTAGAGCTTTGTAGTCGTTGTCATCGTAGTCCTCCTTCTCCTTTTCTTTGGTGGGGTCTGTTGCATCCAAGATAGGGATAGGTCCTCATTGGATAATCTTCCACAGCTGCCCATCCAGGGAGCATATATGAGATTCAAATTGCTCAGCCCACCAGTCATACTCTCAAGTTTTCAAAAATGGTGGTTTCCAGAAGCTGTCAATGATTGTCGCCATTACCTGCAATGCTAACTAAGAATCTAGAATCTGGCTCTGATACCAATTGTTGGATCGTTAGTTAGCTATCCCTTCAAGGTACTGATCCCTTGAAGGTAAGTGTAAAGCAGTGAAATCTTAACTTAGAGTAAATGTAAAGCGACACAATGATTTATAGTGGAAACTCAGATATCAAGCAAGTATCTGAGAAAAACCACTACCTTCTAGGGATGCTAGAAGGATTTTCAAGTAATCTCTTTATTGATGGATGCTTGGTTACACGTAGTTAGATCTCTCACCCAACCACACTCAGTGGTGTACCGCCATGTTCTCAGACGCACCTTAGTTCGAGATTGTTCTTCGTCGTTCCCACACCGTAGGAGATTACTTATCTTCTGGCTCGGATCGCACGTATGCTCCCACCAAGGTATTTGTCAGATCTTCCGATTCCAATTCAGTCTTGATCAGCAATCTCTCTTTGTAGTTTTTATCAAAACTCCAACGCCAAGGATCTCTAAGTGAATGACATAGATGACAGACAGCCGTAACTCCCTTTTATACTGCGTACTCCAAATAGATAGCCCCCAGATTTTCGGAATCGAAAATCTCTGATTAGTTAGGATATTCCCATAGACATCTTTCGTACTTCACAATCAGATTGTCCCATACCGATCTGATTGGATTGCCGCGGATCTTCTATCCCAAGTTTGTAGTAGCAAATCTTCCATCCTTCCTAATTGAATCCAATCCCGTATCTGCGAATCTCCCACTAATTAATTCTCCGGATTGCCAAATCTTTGGAGCATATGATGCATAAGACTTGGGGCAATCCATTAATTCTCCGGATTGCCAGATCTTTGGAGCATAAGATGCATAAGACTTGGAGCATAAGATGCATAAGACTTGGAGCAATACAATTAATTCTCCGGATTGCCAGATCTTTGGAGCATAATGAATATCCCTTCAGAGGACCAGTCACTACATCTGCACACTCAAGTAGTTCATTAGCAAGATGTTTGTTACATCAAAACTTATTGGGGTGAATGTTCCATTAATGGCTTTAGCGCTTAAGACTTGGGAATGAGTTCTCTATCGCGAGCTCATGGACTTGCCCTAGCTAGCATAGGTGAACGGCTGACACCTTTGTGCAAACTATTAACTTTGATTCAATTGTATTGCTTTGAAAATAAGTAGATTATTGGATTAGACATTTGATTGCTCTAGTATTGATGATCTTGAATGCACAATCTATTGGGAACTTAAATGGTTCGAAAGTTCTTTTGATGGTAGTATGATTGTATGCTAGTTTGGGATGAGGAATTTGTTTTGAAAAATCCTCGTCTTGGTTGAACACTCGTACATTCATTCTCATGGGATATGTGCATTTGGGATTTGTGAGTACTTCTTTTCCTGAAAACTCTCACGAGACTATAAATCATCCACTAGGGTAGCCTAGGGGTTTAAAGGCTTGGTGCATACGCTAAATGCACTCGTAACGCCTTCGAAAAGGAGCTAGATAGGTTGCATTTTACTTTTAGTTTTTCTTCTTCAACATAGAAGTAATAATGATCGAGACCTTAAAATAAACACTTAGAGCAAATGGGCGACAAACCATAGCGCCACTAGCTTTTCACCATTTGCTTACTCTTGACATGCGCATATACTTTGTTCGGGACGAACAAAGCGTAAGTGAGGAGTGTTAATAAGTCGAGTTTTCGACTTATTATTCTCCATATTTTATGAAGGCTTTGATTCGTTTTCGACATATTTTGATGTCATTTGACCCTTGTCTTTGACATTTCAGATACAAAATGACTGTCCATTAAAGTCAAGACCTCATAGACCAAAATTGCATGAAAAACCAAAGTTTCGGTGCAAAAATAGGGCAAAATGACCTTTCTGACTTATGTTGCATGCCCAGAGCGCATATGGTGTCCAAATGGGTCATTCTAGAACTTGTTAAAAAGCTAACACAAAGGGCGACAACTCTCTAGTTGACACCAAAACCAAATTCAGACGTTAAGACCTAGGAAAAGCCACCAGAAGTCGTACTCACTCGAGTATCTTCTGACCATATCACTCGGCCGAGTACGACGCCTTACCTGCCCGAGTACCAGCTTCCCCTGCACCATGCACTCTCGGATAGAAGTACTCGCCCAAGTACAAGTCTGCCTGCGAGTTTGCCTACCACAGTACTCGCCCGAGTACGGCCGATGTGCCTGATTTTTGGACTCGAGACTATAAATAGAAAGAGAGGGTTTTGATCGAAAGGAGGTGGGTTTTAGAGAGAAATAGTGTGAGGAAGGGGCTAAGGAAGACTCACCATCATCAAAGGATTGCTTGGGGGAGAAGAGGGAAGACCAAGGAAGGAATCTCAAGCTTGAATCATCTACCACTTGAGTTTTCTCTACTCATCTATCCTCCCCTTTGTTTGAAAACTTGTTTCATGATGATATGTGAGTAATTCTTGTGTTTTGAGGATTTTACAACCCTCCTTGGTACTCAATGATCATGTACACACTTTTGATACTATAATATATGGTGTTGAATTCATTTTCATTAAGTGCTTCAAGTTTTACATGTCACTAAGTGTTTGATGAAATGCTTAAGTGACTTGTTTGCCTTAAAACTTAATCTAAGTGTTGAAAAAGCTTAGTGATGGTTTAGATGTAGTGAAAATGATCTTATCTAGTGTCTACGAAAGTAACCACATGGATTTGATGTTAACTAGTCCTTCATGCCTATTTCACTTATTACCTTAGGAAGACATTTCAAAGCTAGTAAGGGTTATAGAGTGAATCAATACCTTGAAAGAGTGAGATTCAATTTAAGAAGGCTTGACTTAGAATAGATTCACATGAAAATTGGTTTGAGACAATTTAACACCATGAAATGCTTAATTATTGTGTATGTGATCATTGGGGAATGCCAAGGAGGGGAGTAGCCCCTCGAAACGCCGTAATGATCTTTTATCTTTAATTACTTATCATTTAGGATTTAGACACACACCCTTATACATTTGAATTTGAATAGCCGAACGGAATCACAATCTTATATAGTGCATGTGCTAAACTTTGCTCCTTTGGGTTTGACTTGGTCTTACCACACTACTACATGCGGGGGATTATGCATCGGTTCTGTGTTCCACTTTTCGCATCGGTTTAGACGTTACACATCGGTTTTAGAATAACCGATGCATAATCTCGACATTATGCATATGTTCTAGACCAATCGATGCGTAATGTCGACCTTATGCATCGGTTGGTCCAAAACCGATGCATAATGGTGAGGCTTATGCATCGGTTCAGAAAAACCGTTGCATAAGGCCGAGATTATGCATCGGTTCAGAAAAACCAATGTATAAGCCTCACCATTATGCATCGGTTTTGGGCCAACCGATGCGTAATGGGGAGGCTTATGCATCGGTTTTAGAAGAACCGATGCATAAAGTCGAATACAAATTTACCCTAATTTCGTTTTTACTTCTGCAATTTTCATCCTCTAATGCGTAATGTCGACCTTATGCATCGGTTCAAACTTTCCGTGCGTGCCTTCCCGCCGACCTCGCTCCGTCTCGCCAGTCCTCGTCGCCGACCTCGCTCCGTCTCGCCATCCTGTCGTCACCGACCTCGATCCGTCTTTGCCTTCCCGTCGTCGCCGAGCTCGTCGTCTCTCCTGTGGTCGCTCATCGCCAGTCCTCCAGCAACACTCCTCGCTCACTCGCCAGTCCTCGAGAAACACTCAAAGGTATGTATTGATGATGGATTTATTAGGGTTTATAGGTTTATTCACATGTTCAAATCAATTAGAGTTCTTTATCATTAGTTAAAGTGATGTCACATAATTTAGCCTTTTAGTTATTGAAGTTTGGTTTCATTGGCATTGTTCAGTTTTACCGTCGTCTTTGTAGGAGTACAGTCAATTAAGTGCTTCTAATCAACCACTTGTTTTTTAACGTAAGCATATCTACTTTCACCATTATCAACTATCGTATATTAATCCTTGTACTTTATATAGTTTTCATTTTTTGATTTAATTATTTTATTGGTTTAGGTCTTGTATTGCATTCTCGTCCCCCTTCCATCTCGGTGAAAGTTCTGCTGATTCTCCGAGCACCATCTCATAAGGTATGTATATGTTTAGTTTTTTTGTTCATGTTTCATGATTTTTCTTTTCCAATCCCTTCTTAACTTGTGCTTTTCAAATCCAGCGTCCTTCACTCTTTGCTCATTGCCTTCTCTAACCTTCTGCTACATTTCTCTGCTCTCGATTTCACACAAGGTTCACACCCTCTCAAACTTAATTTTTCTTTCAATTGATACTTGTGTTTTTCATGTCCATTTGTTCTTTGTTTAACAAGATTGTGTATATATTTAATGGTTAGCTAACTTATTCTCAGTCTAATAATAATATTAACATGCTTCATGTAGTGGATTTATGATGAGTTGAGAGTGGATGTCCGGTAATAGGTTAAGTGATGAGTATGAAAAGGGGATAATGGATTTCTGTGAATTTGCATCGTCGTATGCATTAAAAATGCACTTGAACGTGTCTTCTGTCCGTGTAAGGTGTGTTTCAATAAGATAAAGGTCAAAGTGGACGATTTGCATAAACACCTTTTTCTAAAGGGAATTGATCCACTATATAAGGTTTGGTATATGCATGGTGAGGCTGAACCGCAAGACGTTGAACCTCAACCCGTAGAAAGTTTTCCTGAAGATAATGATGATTGGGAGGAGGACAATTTAGTTGAGATGGTTAACAACGTTGCCGATGAGTTTGTTGCTAGACCACAAGTTGTGGAATCATTGAGGAATGACTCTGAATTACCATTGTATGAAGGTTGCTCCAAATATACAAGGTTATCTGCAACTTTGAAGTTATTCAATTTGAAAGCTAAAAATGGATGGAGTGATAAGAGTTTCACTGAAGTGTTAACGTTGGTGAAAGATATGCTTCCCGAGGGAAACACTTTACCAAACCGTACTTACGAAGCTAAAAAGTTTATGTGTCCCATGGGAATCGAGAACAAGAAGATACATGCTTGTCCCAATAATTGTATATTGTATCGTAATGCTCATAGAGATTTGACTGAATGTCCGGTGTGCTTCTCGCTACAAGTTAAACAAAGGACCGACGGATACCTCAAAAGGCACTCCGGCCAAAGTTTGTGGTATCTTCTACTGACGGGCTGTCGTTGTGACCCGCAAATTTACATTTATATTTTCCACTACTTGTGGCTCACTATTTGACTAGCAAGTGGTAAGTAGGGGTCGAACCCAAGGGAGTATGGTTTCAAACAGTTGTTCTATGAAAAAGAAAGAAAATAAAGTAAAGACAATTGGGGTTTTTTTGGTTGTTTTTTTAGTGCTGGAAAGTAAAGAGCGTAAAATAAATGACTGAAAAGTAAAGGTGCTTGAAGGTTGACAGATGCTTGTCGTCAGAGCAAATGTACAAATAAATTTATAAGTCCGCTACTCGCGACTTCACTACTGGGTAGCAAGTGGTAAGTAGGGGTCGAACCCAAGGGAATTAGGGGGATACGTTGTTCTTTGAGGGGTCGTACAGCGGGGGAGCGTGTTTTTTTGGTTGATTGAGGTTTTACTACTAACAGCTAAGTGATTGGTTGGTTGGTTTTGGTTTTTAGTGCGGAAAAGTAAATGACATAAAAGTAAATACTGAAAGTAAAAAGAAGACTTACAGCGGTTGTTGCGTGATCGGCAAGTCTTGCGGAACGTCAGCAGTTGAAAGGGCAGTTTATACTAAGGAAGTAAGTGCAGGTAGTGTTTTAATCTATGGAAAGATTCGGTATAGGGACTCTTCTTGTGACACATCTATCATTGACTCCAAATGATTTCTTCTACACTTCTAAGTGTGGTTGTCCCGACAAAGGTGACAACCCAAATACCCCGACAAAGGTGGTACTCCACACCCTTAACCTGTCAAGTTGTTATGTGGTTGTCCGGACAAAGGTGACAACCCAAATACTCCGACAAAGGTGGTATTCCACAACAAGCTTGACAAAGCTTTAGGCTTCTAGTCTTTCGCTAGTTTGAACAACCCGACAAAGGTGTTACTCAAACAAGATCTCAAAGACTAGAGAAGTGTAAAATGACATAAGGTGCAAGAGTCTCAAGATGTGGGCACAAGGGTGAGAACCCTCAACCGAATATGGGTTTAGCTACGATTATCCATGGAAGAGGACATCATAGCTAAGTACTTTAAAAAGTAAAGGTTTTGAAAGTAAAGACAAGGAAAGTAAAGTTGCAGTTTTGAAAGACAGGAAAGTAAAGGTTTCGAAAGTAAAAGACAGTAAAGGAAAGGGGTGAGTACTTCAAGAACCGACAAGAGTACTCAAGAACAGTGAAAAGTAAGACAAGCTTGAGTACTTCAAGAACCGACAAGAGTACTCAAGAACTACTAGAATACTCAAGAACCAACAGGAGTATTATAGATTTCAAACCAAGCTTACAAAAGCGCCAAAATCTGGAGAGATAAGTGTTGTATGGATTGTGGGATGTTGGGATGTTTTTGGGATGAAGATTACAAAGGAGGGGAGGTTGTATTTATAAGCCAAGGAGAGGAGAAGATGTGGTTTAGGGGAGGGACACTTGTCACAAAGCCATGGAGAGGAGTGGAGGGCAAGATAGCCGCCCATGTGAGGAGGAGGAGTGTGGCTTGGCCTCCAAAAGCAGCCCATGTGAGGAGGAGCATCCCCTTAGCCTTCTAGAACCTTGTGACTTTTTCACAAAAGCCATCGGTTTGACCGGAATCTGACCGGAGCTTTGGCCGGAGCTTCTTGGATTTTGGAGAGTGTATTCTGAATGAAAATGTCATTCTAAGATAATCTCAAGAAGGAACCTAAGCCAAATTCTGCTCGGAACATGGTCGAAATCCCAAATCGGCTGAAATTGCCCTTGTTTTGCCTTTACCGGGCTCGGTGCCTCTGCATTGCGTTCTTGTCCAAATGCCGATGGATTTAGCATGTTTGAGTGATTCCAAGTCGGTTCCATGAAGGATGTTAAGGCTGATTTTGAGTGTAGCATGGTCGTGACATTGGAATGACTCGTAATATCTTTTCAGCTTAAAAACTCCTCCTTAGCCTGTATTCTCTCTAGACTCCAAAATACCCTGTAGATAAATATCAGAACTAACAAGCAAAAGTTAAATAGACAAACAGTCTAATTTGGTGGGTTTAACTGTGTTTATGATTCATACAATTATGGTCCATCAGATCACCCCACACTTTTAGTTGTTCGTCCCGAACAATGCTATTAAAGGGCGGCACACACTATCTAAGTAAGCTTTTAAAATATGAAAGTTAGACTGTGGGACTAGATTTATCCTAATTCATGCATTACTTACTTATTACCAAATTAAACCGTGTAAATAAATAGAAGAAACTTGATACTTGTACCTTCGTGCCGAGATGCAAATTAATTCGGATGTTTCGGGAGATAGCCCTTTTCAGGATCCTGGACTGCATTCTCGGGACCGTCTTGCACTATATGGTTTCCTTGTAGCTTTCTCTAGCACGTGATTCGGTTCGGGTTTCACTGAGTTGAGCCTTTTGATCTCTTTTTGGCGAGGGACAGCTTTTTTTTGTAGTGAATCGGCCTTTGGCCTTTGATTTGACTCTTTGAGTTCTTCACTTTTGTTCGGTTAAAACCTTCACAATTTTGGCCTTTGGCCTTTGATTAGCTCTTTGAGCTTTTGGTTCTTTGAGCTTTTGCCTTTTTGTGGCCTGCTAGTCCATTTTCTCAAGCCTTTTTGGGAGGTCCAATCATCGCCCGCAAGCATATGGAAATACCTCCCCGCTCTCTCTCATCCTTGCCGTTTTGTGCGAGTCAAAATGAGGGTCGCTCATTTATTTTCCCGGCTATTAGAACTAGAGATAGGACGGTTTGATTCCCGTCCCGCCTTTTTTTTTTGCATAAACGCTGCATGGCGGAGATGACTTCAATCTTCACTGAAACCCGAAGTGCAGCCTCCACTGACTTCGAAAACCATATAGTTAGATTTGATCCTTTGAATGCTTGCCAAGCCCCTCTAGGGCATTTTCTATCAACTCCACATCCCTAGTTTATCTCAGCACAAAGGGACAAATGAGAAGTTACATTCTAAGTTTTTAAACAGTTGAATTTTCACAAGGTAAATGCATGAATTATGATCTATCTTTTTCACATTCTCAAGTTCATATTTTCAAAAAGATAATATTAAGGGAAAAGGAAAAAGAAAAAGCATGTTAACTATGTACAAAGACGGTTCTCACCCCACACTTTTGAACGAAGGCGTGCTTTTCAGCAAGGCTTAGTTCAAAAGCCATGCAAGCAGGTATTATACGAGAAGGAAATGACATTAAGGAAAAGGGAAGAACAGAACTCCCTTTAAGGTGTCGAGTGAACGACATGGCTCGAGGCTGGATAATAGAGGGAGTTCGGCAGGGGCTTTGAACTCTTGGCATAGGCCTGACTGGCTTGATGTTGCACCCATAACCGATTCCTGAATAGTCATTTCATTCTATGCACCAAGTGGGTGAGAGCGACTTATTGGAGAAAAAACTAAATGACAGAAAATAAAAGTACTGAAAGTAAGATAGGTGTCGGGTTACCTCCCGACCAGTGCCTTTGTTTAACGTTGATGGCTCGACAGTACCTCAATCATGGTTCATAAGGTGGGGGATGTCTAGGGGGTTGTACTGGACCAGCTTCATTTCGGTCCTCGGGTGGTACTTGGTTTCTTCGAACGGCCTCCCTATTACGAGCTCTTTGGTTTCTGATGAGTTGTTCCGGATCGTCAATAAATGGAGGTGGAGCCTCATTATTTCGATCGTACAGGTTTATCTCGTCATCATCCTGATAGTCATGGTGGCTTCCTTCGCGAGACATGGTTGTTTTGGAGCGAGTATCGATTCAAAGAACTTATCCGATTAGGTAACTAATTCCCCGGCAACGGCGCCAATTTGACAGATGCTTGTCGTCAGAGCAAATGTACAAATAAATTTATAAGTCCGCTACTCGCGACTTCACTACTGGGTAGCAAGTGGTAAGTAGGGGTCGAACCCAAGGGAATTAGGGGGATAAGTTGTTCTTTGAGGGGTCGTACAGCGGGGGAGCGTGTTTTTTTTGTTGATTGAGGTTTTACTACTAACAGCTAAGTGATTGGTTGGTTGGTTTTGGTTTTTAGTGCGGAAAAGTAAATACTGAAATTAAAAAGAAGACTTACAGCGGTTGTTGCGTGATCGGCAAGTCTTGCGGAACGTCAGCAGTTGAAAGGGCAGTTTATACTAAGGAAGTAAGTGCAGGTAGTGTTTTAATCTAAGGAAAGATTCGGTTTAGGGACTCTTCTTGTGACACATCTATCATTGACTCCAAATGATTTCTTCTACACTTCTAAGTGTGGTTGTCCCGACAAAGGTGACAACCCAAATACCCCGACAAAGGTGGTACTCCACACCCTTAACCTGTCAAGTTGTTATGTGGTTGTCCGGACAAAGGTGACAACCCAAATACTCCGACAAAGGTGGTATTCCACAACAAGCTTGACAAAGCTTTAGGCTTCTAGTCTTTCGCTAGTTTGAACAACCCGACAAAGGTGTTACTCAAACTAGATCTCAAAGACTAGAGAAGTGTAAAATGACATAAGGTGCAAGAGTCTCAAGATGTGGGCACAAGGATGAGAACCCTCAACCGAATATGGGTTTAGCTACGATTATCCATGGAAGAGGACATCATAGCTAAGTACTTTAAAAAGTAAAGGTTTTGAAAGTAAAGACAAGGAAAGTAAAGTTGCAGTTTTGAAAGACAGGAAAGTAAAGGTTTCGAAAGTAAAAGACAGTAAAGGAAAGGGGTGAGTACTTCAAGAACCGACAAGAGTACTCAAGAACAGTGAAAAGTAAGACAAGCTTGAGTACTTCAAGAACCGACAAGAGTACTCAAGAACTACTAGAATACTCAAGAACCAACAGGAGTATTATAGATTTCAAACCAAGCTTACAAAAGCGCCAAAATCTGGAGAGATAAGTGTTGTATGGATTGTGGGATGTTGGGATGTTTGTGGGATGAAGATTACAAAGGAGGGGAGGTTGTATTTATAGGCCAAGGAGAGGAGAAGATGTGGTTTAGGGGAGGGACACTTGTCACAAAGCCATGGAGAGGAGTGGAGGGCAAGATAGCCGCCCATGTGAGGAGGAGGAGTGTGGCTTGGCCTCCAAAAGCAGCCCATGTGAGGAGGAGCATCCCCTTAGCCTTCTAGAACCTTGTGACTTTTTCACAAAAGCCATCGGTTTGACCGGAATCTGACCAGAGCTTTGGCCGGAGCTTCTTGGATTTTGGAGAGTGTATTCTGAATGAAAATGTCATTCTAAGATAATCTCAAGAAGGAACCTAAGCCAAATTCTGCTCGGAACATGGTCGAAATCCCAAATCGGCTGAAATTGCCCTTGTTTGGCCTTTACCGGGCTCGGTGCCTCTGCATTGCGTTCTTGTCCAAATGCCGATGGATTTAGCATGTTTGAGTGATTCCAAGTCGGTTCCATGAAGGATGTTAAGGCTGATTTTGAGTGTAGCATGGTCGTGACATTGGAATGACTCGTAATATCTTTTCAGCTTAAAAACTCCTCCTTAGCCTGTATTCTCTCTAGACTCCAAAATACCATGTAGATAAATATCAGAACTAACAAGCAAAAGTTAAATAGACAAACAGTCTAATTTGGTGGGTTTAACTGTGTTTATGATTCATACAATTATGGTCCATCAGATCACCCCACACTTTTAGTTGTTCGTCCCGAACAATGCTATTAAAGGGCGGCACACACTATCTAAGTAAGCTTTTAAAATATGAAGACTGTGGGACTAGATTTATCCTAATTCATGCATTACTTACTTATTACCAAATTAAACCGTGTAAATAAATAGAAGAAACTTGATACTTGTACCTTCGTGCCGAGATGCAAATTAATTCGGATGTTTCGGGAGATAGCCCTTTTCAGGATCCTGGACTGCATTCTCGGGACCGTCTTGCACTATATGGTTTCCTTGTAGCTTTCTCTAGCACGTGATTCGGTTCGGGTTTCACTGAGTTGAGCCTTTTGATCTCTTTTTGGCGAGGGACAGCTTTTTTTTTGTAGTGAATCGGCCTTTGGCCTTTGATTTGACTCTTTGAGTTCTTCACTTTTGTTCGGTTAAAACCTTTACAATTTTGGCCTTTGGCCTTTGATTAGCTCTTTGAGCTTTTGGTTCTTTGAGCTTTTGCCTTTTTGTGGCCTGCTAGTCCATTTTCTCAAGCCTTTTTGGGAGGTCCAATCATCGCCCGCAAGCATATGGAAATACCTCCCCGCTCTCTCTCATCCTTGCCGTTTTGTGCGAGTCAAAATGAGGGTCGCTCATTTATTTTCCCGGCTATTAGGACTAGAGATAGGACGGTTTGATTCCCGTCCCGCCTTTTTTTTTGCATAAACGCTGCATGGCGGAGATGACTTCAATCTTCACTGAAACCCGAAGTGCAGCCTCCACTGACTTCGAAAACCATATAGTTAGATTCGATCCTTTGAATGCTTGCCAAGCCCCTCTAGGGCATTTTCTATCAACTCCACATCCCTAGTTTATCTCAGCACAAAGGGACAAATGAGAAGTTACATTCTAAGTTTTTAAACAGTTGAATTTTCACAAGGTAAATGCATGAATTATGATCTATCTTTTTCACATTCTCAAGTTCATATTTTCAAAAAGATAATATTATGGGAAAAGGAAAAAGAAAAAGCATGTTAACTATGTACAAAGACGGTTCTCACCCCACACTTTTGAACGAAGGCGTGCTTTTCAGCAAGGCTTAGTTCAAAAGCCATGCAAGCAGGTATTATACGAGAAGGAAATGACATTAAGGAAAAGGGAAGAACAGAACTCCCTTTAAGGTGTCGAGTGAACGACATGGCTCGAGGCTGGATAATAGAGGGAGTTCGGCAGGGGCTTTGAACTCTTGGCATAGGCCTGACTGGCTTGATGTTGCACCCATAACCGATTCCTGAATAGTCATTTCATTCTATGCACCAAGTGGGTGAGAGCGACTTATTGGAGAAAAAACTAAATGACAGAAAATAAAAGTACTGAAAGTAAGATAGGTGTCGGGTTACCTCCCGACCAGTGCCTTTGTTTAACGTCGTTGGCTCGACAGTACCTCAATCATGGTTCATAAGGTGGGGGATGTCTAGGGGGTTGTACTGGACCAGCTTCATTTCGGTCCTCGGGTGGTACTTGGTTTCTTCGAACGGCCTCCCTATTACGAGCTCTTTGGTTTCTGATGAGTTGTTCCGGATCGTCAATAAATGGAGGTGGAGCCTCATTATTTCGATCGTACAGGTTTATCTCGTCATCATCCTGATAGTCATGGTGGCTTCCTTCGCGAGACATGGTTGTTTTGGAGCGAGTATCGATTCAAAGAACTTATCCGATTAGGTAACTAATTCCCCGGCAACGGCGCCAATTTGACAGATGCTTGTCGTCAGAGCAAATGTACAAATAAATTTATAAGTCCGCTACTCGCGACTTCACTACTGGGTAGCAAGTGGTAAGTAGGGGTCGAACCCAAGGGAATTAGGGGGATAAGTTGTTCTTTGAGGGGTCGTACAGCGGGGGAGCGTGTTTTTTTAGTTGATTGAGGTTTTACTACTAACAGCTAAGTGATTGGTTGGTTGGTTTTGGTTTTTAGTGCGGAAAAGTAAATGACATAAAAGTAAATACTGAAAGTAAAAAGAAGACTTACAGCGGTTGTTGCGTGATCGGCAAGTCTTGCGGAACGTCAGCAGTTGAAAGGGCAGTTTATACTAAGGAAGTAAGTGCAGGTAGTGTTTTAATCTAAGGAAAGATTCGGTTTAGGGACTCTTCTTGTGACACATCTATCATTGACTCCAAATGATTTCTTCTACACTTCTAAGTGTGGTTGTCCCGACAAAGGTGACAACCCAAATACCCCGACAAAGGTGGTACTCCACACCCTTAACCTGTCAAGTTGTTATGTGGTTGTCCCGACAAAGGTGACAACCTTAATACTCCGACAAAGGTGGTATTCCACAACAAGCTTGACAAAGCTTTAGGCTTCTAGTCTTTCGCTAGTTTGAACAACCCGACAAAGGTGTTACTCAAACTAGATCTCAAAGACTAGAGAAGTGTAAAATGACATAAGGTGCAAGAGTCTCAAGATGTGGGCACAAGGGTGAGAACCCTCAACCGAATATGGGTTTAGCTACGATTATCCATGGAAGAGGACATCATAGCTAAGTACTTTAAAAAGTAAAGGTTTTGAAAGTAAAGACAAGGAAAGTAAAGTTGCAGTTTTGAAAGACAGGAAAGTAAAGGTTTCGAAAGTAAAAGACACTAAAGGAAAGGGGTGAGTACTTCAAGAACCGACAAGAGTACTCAAGAACAGTGAAAAGTAAGACAAGCTTGAGTACTTCAAGAACCGACAAGAGTACTCAAGAACCAACAGGAGTATTATAGATTTCAAACCAAGCTTACAAAAGCGCCAAAATCTAGAGAGATAAGTGTTGTATGGATTGTGGGATGTTGGGATGTTTTTGGGATGAAGATTACAAAGGAGGGGAGGTTGTATTTATAGGCCAAGGTGAGGAGAAGATGTGGTTTAGGGGAGGGACACTTGTCACAAAGCCATGGAGAGGGGTGGAGGGCAAGATAGCCGCCCATGTGAGGAGGAGGAGGGTGGCTTGGCCTCCAAAAGCAGCCCATGTGAGGAGGAGCATCCCCTTAGCCTTCTAGAACCTTGTGACTTTTTCACAAAAGCCATCGGTTTGACCGGAATCTGACCAGAGCTTTGGCCGGAGCTTCTTGGATTTTGGAGAGTGTATTCTGAATGAAAATGTCATTCTAAGATGATCTCAAGAAGGAACCTAAGCCAAATTCTGCTTGGAACATGGTCGAAATCCCAAATCGGCTGAAATTGCCCTTGTTTGGCCTTTACCGGGCTCGGTGCCTTTGCATTGCGTTCTTGTCCAAATGCCGATGGATTTAGCATGTTTGAGTGATTCCAAGTCGGTTCCATGAAGGATGTTAAGGCTGATTTTGAGTGTAGCATGGTCGTGACATTGGAATGACTCGTAATATCTTTTCAGCTTAAAAACTCCTCCTTAGCCTGTATTCTCTCTAGACTCCAAAATACCCTGTAGATAAATATCGGAACTAATAAGCAAAAGTTAAATAGACAAACAGTCTAATTTGGTGGGTTTAACTGTGTTTATGATTCATACAATTATGGTCCATCAAAGACAACTCCCCGGCAACGGCGCCAAAATTTGACGGGCTGTCGTTGTGACCCGCAAATTTACATTTATATTTTCCACTACTTGTGGCTCACTATTTGACTAGCAAGTGGTAAGTAGGGGTCGAACCCAAGGGAGTATGGTTTCAAACAGTTGTTCTATGAAAAAGAAAGAAAATAAAGTAAAGACAATTGGGGTTTTTTTGGTTGTTTTTTTAGTGCTGGAAAGTAAAGAGCGTAAAATAAATGACTGAAAAGTAAAGGTGCTTGAAGGTCCAAGTCTTTGACAATAAGTAAATGTGCGAGAAAGTAAAGTGCATGAAAATAAAGGTGCTTGAAGGTCCAACTCTTGACGATAAGTAAATGTGCAAGAAAAGTAAATTGCTTGAAAATAAAGACAATAAGTAAATGTGCGAGAAAGTAAAGTGCATGAAAATAAAGGTGCTTGAAGGTCCAAGTCTTGACGATAAGTAAATGTGCAAGAAAAGTAAATTGCTTGAAAATAAAGACAATAAGTAAATGAGCGAGGTGTTTTCAAGAGAAGGAATTCGGTCTTAGGAACCTTATAATATGTCCCCGTTCATCATCGACCTACAAGGATTTTACTAAGTGTTGCAGCGAGTGAGTTACTCCATTTCAAGCTATAACTCCAAACAATGCCATTTCAAGCACTTGCTCCTCTAGCCGGTCCATTTCAAGACAAGCCTACTAGTTCTAGCTAGGCTAACACCCCATTTCAAGGTATGCTAGCCCAAGTGCAATCGCTTGATCCCTCATTTCCGAAAAAACCAAGCGACTATAGAGGGCATGAACTACTTGGAAGAGCTTTGCCATTTCAAGCATCCACTCAACCTTGTTGTGTTCACCCCGAAGGCACAAGAACTAGTGAAACACTATAGTAACATGAAAAAAAACAATGGTCTAGAACGGTTTCATAGTATAAGAGTTCCCTTGACCGAATGAACGGTTTAGCTACGAATACTCATGGAAGTGAATATCATAGCCATTGCAAGGAAAAGTAACGTAAGAAAGAGTAGGAAGTAGTCGAAGCTTTTGATATCAAGTGATGTTACAAGCATGGGATTCGAACTAACAAGTGGTTTCTCTACAAGCCTCTCTCTACCTACTCGAGCACAAGCACTAGTACTTCCACACCCAAAAACTTACATTCTCAAGGTTTGATCTTCTATAAATAGGCAAGAATGGCGGTTTGCTTCATGGAGAAGGAAGGCCTCTCATTGGTTAGCCGTCTTTAAGCTAGTTGGTGCGTGTCATCTCCCTATGGGTTTCCTTCATCCTTAAGCTAGCCGTCATAGAAGCAAGTTGATGCCAGGTGGTGAGTTCTTTGAGCTTTCCTTCCTCAATGGGTTAGCCGCAATGTAGCAAGTTGCACCCAAGGCTAGCTGCTCATCGAGCAAGGTGCTTCCAAGGGCCAGCTGCTCCTTGAGCAGTGTGCCTCCAAAGGGCACCGGATTTAGAGTAGCAAGGAACTGGAATTTGATTGGAGTCTCGGCCGGAATGCCCCTAGTTGGTCTTGATCGGGCTTGAGCAAATTCCACTCGAGTGATTTGTTTGGGCAGTGATATTTGCCGAGTTATTAGGCATTTAAAACACTTCGGTCGAGCCAGAATTTCCATATTCGCCGTTCTGTTCGAGCGACTTGGATTTGGTGCCTAGCGCGTGGGTCCATTGCTTTGGAGTAGGGCCAAATGCCAATCGGTATGGGCGTTCGCCTTGGACCTTCAACATTGTCCACCTTATTTTCCATTTGTAACATTTTGGTCGAGCCAGTTTTGCCAGATTCGTCGGTTTGCTCGAGCAATTCTGTCATGGTGTCTAGTGCGCGCGGAGCCTTTGCTTGCCATTGAGCCAACTTCCAATTGGCTCGGGCATCCTTCTTGAGTCTCCGACAAAGTCCATCTTATTTGTCATTTTGAATAGTTTGCTCGAGGTAGATTCATCAGACTTGGTGTTTTGCTCGAGAAACTTGAATTTGGACTTGCATAGCTCGGCAGGCGCGCTGAGACGCTGGGCGCTGGCGCTGGGCTCGGGCGCGACCTGGGTTTCTTGGGCGCTTTTGAGACTTGCGATCTTTTTAGCATAAAAATCCCTTTTTAAGCTCGTTTCCACTTTACTTCTCAACGTTACCTGAAACACAAAACAACCTCAACAAGTACATGTTCAAGGGACTAAGTGTTTAATTTGGTGGGTTTAACTGATATAATGAGTCATACAAATACACCCCATCATCTACCGATTCTCAGGTTTCAAAGATTATTTGCTGAAACGAAAGATTCTGATAATATGCGATGGCACGCAGAGAAACATGTCGTTGATACCAAAATGCATCATCCAGCCGATTCACTACAGTGGGCCAAAGTAGACAACACATTCCCAGAGTTTGGATCAGAGTCTAGGAATTTACGCATTGGCTTGTTTACTGATGGGGGTGAATCCGCATGGAAATCTCAGTATTCAACATATTACATGGCCCGTGATATTAGTGATATACAACCTACCTCCCAGACCAACCATGAAGCGCAGATATATGATGCTTTCTTTGTTGATATCGGGTCCTCGACGGCCTGGAAATGACATAGATGTATACTTGGCTCCCTTGATAAATGATTTGAAGCTTTTATGGAATGAAGGAGTACTGACATTTGGTGCAGATAGGCAAGAATATTTCAATATGCGTGCCATGCTAATGTGTACCATCAATGACTTCCCTGCTTACGGTAATATGCTCAAGTACAATATTAAAGGGTACAAAGCTTGTCCCATACGCGGGGAAGCGACACATTCACGTTATCTAAAGAATTGTCAAAAATGGTTTACATGGGACATTGACGTTTCTTACCGAGGCATCATCCTTACAGGTGATGATGGGACGTATTTATACGATTTATCAAGTACACAAAACCCACCAAATAAGACATTTGGTCATACGAACATGTGCTTGTTGATGTCGTTTTATGTATACAGGCAATTTTGGAGTCTAAAGAAGAATCAGGCTTAAAAGATGGCATTTCAAGCCAAAATCATCACAAGGCCATTTATGCGAGCGCACAAGAAGATATGTGCGAGCGCACAAGGCCTCGACATCGCCCAGGCCGCGCCCCGCGCACCAGCGAAGCTGTCTAGCACTGAATTCAAGTTGCCCGGGAAAACCATCTAATCTGACAAATCCGCCTGGCGCAAAGTGATCAAAATGGCAAATAAGGTGGACAATGTCGGAAAACCAAGGAGAATGCCCAAGCAGATTGGCAGTAGGCCCAATTCCAAAGGTTCCGCGCGCGCTTATAGGCACCGAAACCAAGTCGCTCGACCAAACCAGCTAATCTGGCAAATCTGGCTCGACCAAGTTGTTTGAAACGCCCAACAACTCGGACAATCTCACTTCCCAGACAAAACGCCCGAGTGGAACCAGCTCAAGCCCGATCAAGGCCAAACTAGGGCAATTCCGGCCGTTTTGGGATTCCGACCAAGTTCCGAGCAGATTCCGGCAAAACGACTTCGACCATTAGGCTTAGAATTACCTCAGCATTCCAAATCCGCAGTCCAAAAGCCAAAGTCCTCCGACCAAAATTCCAGCCAAGCTCCGGCCAAGCTCCGATCAGCCTCCGGCGATGATCCGACCTAGCTCCGATCACTTGCAGCCATGCTCCGGCCAGTTCTATCCTTGCTCCGGCCACATTCCGGCGAAGTCCAACCGGAACACCCATGTGCAAGTAGGTTGCCCTTTGGGTTGAGCCATGTGCAAGTAGGTTGCCCTTTAGGTTGAGCCATGTGCAAGTGGGTTGGCCTCTACAAGCCAAGTGGTTGGCTCTTGGCTCTCCAAGTGGTTTGACTCTTCACTCTTGCCAAATCCACATCCAATGCCTTTTCTTTTGGGATATTTCTCCAAGCCAATCCTTATCTCTTCCCCTAAGTCGGTTTAGCTTGTCTATAAATAGACCTAGAAGTCTTTAGAAACACTCATGTACATACTTGGAAGTGAGAGCTTCTCTCTCCTTCCCACTTCAATACAAACCTCTCTACATTTTACTTTGTTCTTGTTCTTACTTTTGTTCTTGATTTCCAAAGCTTTCTTCACTTGTTCTTGAGCTCCGAAGCTCTTTACTTTCTGTCAAATACTTGATTTGGAGCTCCTCTCCTTTACTTTTCTGTCAAGCCACGGCTTCTTTACCTTTACTTGCTTTCAAAATTGCTCTCGGTTACAAAAAGCTCTCGGTTACTTTTCTTCTTTTCCTTTACTTTTATAAGTATGGTGCTTGTATTCCTTGACATGAATACAAGTAGCTAAGCATATTCGGTCAAAGGGTGTTCATACTTGTGTATGCATCTTGAGACTAGAACTTAATGTTATTTTGTGTGTCAACTAGTTCGGTGCCATTATTTGGTTGAACAACAAGGCTAAGTGGATGCATCGAAAGGGCAAAGCTTAGCTGAGTAGTTCAATCTTGATTAGACAACAAGGCTAAGTGGATGCATCGAAAGGGCAAAACTTAGCCGAGTAGTTTAATTTTCCTTAAGTCGCTTGGTTGATCAGAAATGAGAGATCAAGTGGCTGCACTTAGAACTAGAAGTCTATGTCTTGATTTTGGAGTAGATTGTGGTGTAAGTGCTAGAAATGGCCTTACTTTAGGGTTTAAGTCTTGAAAAGGAATAAACCCACATTTATGAACACAAAGTAAGATCATTTGAAGTCCATGATGGATGTCTCACAAGTAGAGACCCTAGACTGAATATCTTTCGTCCTTACTTATCAGCACTTACTTTCCTGTCATTTACTTTCAAGCACTTTTACATTTCAGCACTTTACTTTCAGCACTTATTTTCAGTATTTACTTTCAGTCATTTACTTTCTGTTATTTACTTTCAGTCTAAACCACTCAAACCCAATCTGTATTTACTTTCTTTATTTTTTGTTTTCGAGAACAACTACTCCACACTGACTCCCTTGGGTTCGACCCCTACTTACCGCTCTACTAATCCATAGTGAGCCACGAGTAGTGGAATTATAAATGTAAATTTTGCAGTGCCTCAATGACGTGCTGTCAAATTTTGGCGCCGTTGCCGGGGAGTTGTGCATCGAAATTGTTGTTCTATTTGTTTTGTTTTTGTTTTTGTTTTTGTTTTGCCTTGCAGTTCACAATGTCTTCCTATCACGGAAGCGAGCCTTGGTACGATGAGGAGTTTTCCCCGTCATCTTTCCAACTTGAAGTCCGCGAGAAGATCATCAACCTTGAGCAATCCCGGGATGAAACATTGGACGAGTACTTGTCGTACTTCGATTCCATTGTGATGAGCTGCCCGCACCATGGATTCACCAACTTCGATTTTCTTCAAAGGTTTCTCGGTGGGATGATGCCACATGAGTGGAATTGGCTAAATGATGCAGCGGGAGGCTCGGTGAATAACTTAGACATGGATGATCTTTGGAACTTGATAGATGATTTGGCCGAGAGGTCAAGGCAAGATCAGGCCATGCGACTCGAAGAACTGGCCAACATGGTGCACCAATTCAAGACCGAAACCGAATCATGGGCGGCTGAAAAAGAAGCTGCATACCGGGTCAATAAGGTGCTCAACACAAAGCCAAGGGTCATCAAAGAAGAGCCTACATGGAAGCCCACGGAGCCGGCCGAGCCACTAGAACAGGTCCTCAATGCCGAACAAATCAAGCCATGCCCGGTCCTTGCGCTCGGAGAACCCGAGGAAGTCCCGGACCTCAATGACGGGCTGGCCGAGACAGACCAGGACGTGCCCGCACTGGCCGAAGCGCCCGAGCTGGCCGAGACATGCCCGGTCTTCACGGACGGGCTGGTCGAGAAAGGCCCGGTCCTCATGGCCGAGAAACCCCAACTTAACCCTTTATGTTTTATGCAGATCATAGCCACCGAAGAGCATGTAGTCAATAATGATGCGGTGCAAGGGGAGTTGGAGGCAAATCAAGGGCAAGAAAAGCCAATGATGGAGCGCTCATTCACCACGACTCAACAAAGCGGCTCGGAAAACTCACTTGTTCCAAGACAACCCATCTCCGCTGCCACAAAAAAGAAGCTTGGCAGGGGCGCATGCTTGATGTCGCCTACACTTGATGGCACAATGCTGAACTTCCAAACTTACAAAGGTGCCAACAATTTGAACATGAAGAAGCGACAAAGACATGGCCCAAAAGAATGGAAGTCGGGATGGAGTAGCAAGAGACCACGGCTCAATGGACCAGCAGCTATGGCCAAGGAGCCCTCATCTTCTCGACTGTATGTGGAAAAGAACCCGCCGGACCAATGGAGACTAGAACCGAGCACATCACTCCATGCTTTCTTTGGGCGGAGCAAAAGAGCAACCGAGAAGAAGTTCGACCTCAAGCACCCATGGGATCCCAACTTATGATCCATGAGTGAGGTACCGTCGAGCCAACGACGTTAAACAAAGGCACTCGTCGGGAGGTAGCCCGGCATGTTCAGTTTTTCATGTTTTTTCTTATGTCATTTTTTACTCACCCCCATTGTATTAGGGAAAGGAAATATTTTTCTTGTGCAGGGAACAAATGCTCATCATGCGCTCGCATGCCTTAACCATGCGTTCGCATGATCTCCTGCAGGCTAGGGAAAGTCGACCTCGTGCGAGCTCGCAAGGCCATTTGTGCGAGCGCACAACATTTCATGCCACTGGATGGGTTTGTGCGAGCGCATGCTTTGTACCATGCGAGCGCATAACCCGAGAAGTACCGAGCCGCGACCAAGAAGTACCGGGCCGCGCCCGAGAAGTCCAGGTCCCTGCCGAAATCCCTCGAACATTAGCCAAATTACGCCGTTCCGAGCCTTGTCGTTTGCTCATACAGGCACGACAAGGCAACGACACCATAAAAGGAGTTCCGTTCTTCCCTTCTTTTCATGTCATTCCTTGGCTCTCCAAGTGGTTTGACTCTTCACTCTTGCCAAATCCACATCCAATGCCTTTTCTTTTGGGATATTTCTCCAAGCCAATCCTTATCTCTTCCCCTAAGTCGGTTTAGCTTGTCTATAAATAGACCTAGAGGTCTTTAGAAACACTCATGTACATACTTGGAAGTGAGAGCTTCTCTCTCCTTCGCACTTCAATACAAACCTCTCTACATTTTACTTTGTTCTTGTTCTTACTTTTGTTCTTGATTTCCAAAGCTTTCTTCACTTGTTCTTGAGCTCCGAAGCTCTTTACTTTCTGTCAAATACTTGATTTGGAGCTCCTCTCCTTTACTTTTCTGTCAAGCCACGGCTTCTTTACCTTTACTTGCTTTCAAAATTGCTCTCGGTTACAAAAAGCTCTCGGTTACATTTCTTGTTTTCCTTTACTTTTATAAGTATGGTGCTTGTATTCCTTGACATGAATACAAGTAGCTAAGCATATTCGGTCAAAGGGTGTTCATACTTGTGTATGCATCTTGAGACTAGAACTTAATGCTATTTTGTGTGTCAACTAGTTCGGTGCCATTTTTCGGTTGAACAACAAGGCTAAGTGGATGCATCGAAAGGGCAAAGCTTAGCTGAGTAGTTCAATCTTGATTAGCCAACAAGGCTAAGTGGATGCATCGAAAGGGCAAAACTTAGCCGAGTGGTTTAATCTTCCTTAAGTCGCTTGGTTGATCAGAAATGAGAGATCAAGTGGCTGCACTTAGAACTAGAAGTCTATGTCTTGATTTTGGAGTAGATTGTGGTGTAAGTGCTAGAAATGGCCTTACTTTAGGGTTTAAGTCTTGAAAAGGAATAAACCCACATTTATGAACACAAAGTAAGATCATTTGAAGTCCATGATGGATGTTTCACAAGTAGAGACCCTAGACTGAATATCTTTCGTCCTTACTTATCAGCACTTACTTTCCTGTCATTTACTTTCAAGCACTTTTACATTTCAGCACTTTACTTTCAGTACTTACTTTCAGCACTTATTTTCAGTATTTACTTTCAGTCATTTACTTTCTGTTATTTACTTTCAGTCTAAACCACTCAAACCCAACCTGTATTTACTTTTTTTATTTTTTGTTTTCGAGAACAACTACTCCACACTGACTCCCTTGGGTTCGACCCCTACTTACCGCTCTACTAATCCATAGTGAGCCACGAGTAGTGGAATTATAAATGTAAATTTTGCAGTGCCTCAACGACGGCCTGTCAGGCGACATAAAGTTGCATTCAATGGTCAGACCGAACACGCAATAGAACCTCAACCATCTTCAGGTTATGAAATACTTGAGAAAATTCAGAATATTATAAATCGATTTGGAAAACCCAGTGCACGCACCGAAAGTGATCCATGGAAGAAGCGATCAATATTTTTTGATCTCCCTTATTGGTGTACACTTGACATCAGACACTGTGTTGATGTGATGCATGTAGAAAAGAATATTTGTGACAGTCTGATCGGCACATTATTAAACATTCCTGGGAAAACAAAGGACAGAGTTAAAGCGAGACTGGATATGCTAAAGATGAACATTCGTACCAAATTAGCACCAGAAACTCGAGGGCAACGTACATATTTGCCTCCATCACGCACCACTCTTTCTAAGAGTGAGAAATCAAGATTCCGCGGATGTCTTAAAGGAGTTAAAGTTTCGTATGGGTTCTCTTCAAATATTACCAGTTTGGTTTCGATGAAGAATCTGTGGTTGAATGGATTAAAATCTCACGACTGTCACACTTTGATTCAACAGCTCTTGCCTATTGCAATTAGAGGTATATTGCCTCCAAAAGTGAGAGCCGTTGTACAAAGACTTTGTGTGATTTTCAGCTCTTTATGTGCTAAGGTTGTTGATCCAACAGAGCTTGATAGATTACAAGAGCGGGTAGTGGTTACATTATGTCAACTTGAGATGTTCTTCCCACCATCCTTTTTCGATATAATGGTGCATCTAACTGTTCATTTGGTGCGCGAGCTTCGAATTCTTGGACCATTGCATATGAGATGGATGTACCCTTTTGAGAGGTACATGAAGATTCTAAAGAGCTACGTGAGAAATAGGCATCATCCTGAAGGATTTATAGTTGAAGGATACATAGCTGAAGAGGCGGTTGAATTTTGCACTAATTTTTGGGAAATATTACTGCAATTGGGATTCCAAGGCCACATCATTTTGATCGATTTCAAGGAAAAGGAACAAGTGGATTGAAACAAGTAGTTAAACCCGTAGATGAGTTAATAAAAGCCCATTTCTATGTATTGCAACATATACCTGAGATGGCACCTTTCGTCAAGCATCACTTAAACATAGTAAGGAGTGCACACCGGGGGGAAAATGAGCAGTGGGTGCAAAGAGAACACCGTCAGTCATTTTGTAAATGGCTGAGAACTAATGAAGCTTTAAGTAATCAAGTGAACTCGGAAGAAGAGTCTGATAATGACTTAGTGAAGTGGCTTATGGCAGGTCCGAGACCAAGTGTATACATGTGGAGAAGTTTTGACATTAACGGATTTTGTTTTCACACGAAAGATCAAGACGAACGCAGTGTTGTGCAAAATAGTGGTGTCACACTTGTTGCTGAAACCACTCACGTTTCTAGAGCTAGAGATCGAAATCTAATATCTGCTCCTGTTAATTATTTTGGGGTTATCGAAGAAATATAGGATTTGGATTATGTTACACTACGAGTACCCGTTTTTAAATGTAAATGGGTTAACCATTCAGCGGTTATCATTCATGAATTCGGAATGACGTTTGTGGATTTTCGATGGGAGGGCTACAAAGATGAGCCCTTCATTATGATCGAACAAGCAAGATAAGTATTTTACGTCAAGGACGCTTCTTACAAAAATCTGTTTGTTGTCCTCCTGATGAGCATAAATTTATACTATATTTATGCTCCACATTTAGTCGATTTTTGATCATCTCCCTTTTGTATATAAGCTCTCACTTTATATTTTGGAGCTTTATAGGTGAAAAACGAATCCAGAGCGAAATAAAGCATTTTGTGGACTTTGGGCGAACACAGTGCAAAGATATGTGTATTGACCCCTACATGTAGCACACGTCCAGAACTGATACGATGTCCAAATCTTTCGATATATGGCTTGTTGGAAAGCTTAGAAAAGGGGCTACAACTTTGTAGTTTGCACCTAGAGCAGATTCAGCCATTGAGGATGTTAGAACTTGAGCTCAAGAGGTCATCTCACTATGCGCCAATGTCACTTGTGTCACTTATTTTTGACATTGAGTACTTTTTCCTGCTCTCTGGTCCAAATAGTGTCACTTATCAGGTGACACTGGCTAAATGGGCCAAAAATGTAATTTTTGCTAGGTGTTTACAAAAGGCCCAAAAATGTAAAATTGAAGAAAAATAAAAGAGGGGCAGCCACCAACCAATTCTGAAGATCCATACACTTTCATTCCCGCCTAGAGACTTGGAGAAGATGAAAAAGAGAAGAGGACTCGAAAACGCAAGGATTTTGATCGGATCGAAGATTTAAAGGGTGTTGTAATTCCTTTTCATCTTTGTAGTTTTCGTTTCGAACAAAACATGATTTGTATTTCCATGACGATGGATAGTGAGTAGTGACCCATATTTTGGGGTCCTACGAATCTTATTCGACTATGAATCGTTTAATATATTAATTGATGCATGATTTGGATTGTTTTACATGATTTGTATTTTACTTAGCGCCTAAACCCAGCGATGCATACTAGGTGTTTGAGAAAATGCCTAAGTGAATTGCTTTGAGACGTTAAGCCAATAGCACCGAAAGGGTGAGGCTAAATGTCTGACTATTAAGTAAAATGCACGTTACGAACTCAGTGACTACGAGAGTGGCCTGAGGTTGTGGCCGGAAAGGCTAGGATTATGACAAGTACTCCCCATGTTTACGCGACGAGAGTTGGTAAACATCAGCGAGTTTCTTGATTCAAACTAATAGCGCCGAAAGGGTGAGGTTCGTAGTTTAAGGTACAATTCAAATATGAACCAATAGCGCCGAAAGGGTGAGGTTCTTACTTGGATTGTGCGGCTATTTTCCAATCAATATAGGCAAATCCTTTCATGCTAGTTAATAAACTCGATTCTAATGTTGGGTAAGTGAAGTAGTTCCCCGAAATACTTCTCAAAATTCGTTAAATCCTTTTCTTACTTTCTTTCATATTTAGATTGATTAGATTTACAAACAAAAACAAAAACTCTTTTCGGACTAGGATAAATAGAAACACAACCTTACATAGTGCATAAGTTTACAATTGCTCCCTTGGACGACTCGGTTCTTACCGGTATTATAAATTGTTTTTGACGCTCAAAATACTACACGTCACCTCCACAGCAAACAACAAGTAATCAATGATGCTACAAGTGGCACATCTGAAGACCTCGCTGAAGATTGCATACCTGTTTGTACGATCGTTCCCGTGGAAAGCCTCGACATTGAAATTGAGGACGAAATGCAATTAAGAGAAGATCACGACGAAGGAATATGGATTGATAAACAAACTTAACTTATGTGTATGTTGTATGTTACTTTATCACTGATGTTCATCACATGTCATTTTTTTTATTGTTGTGTGCACCTATGTATTTACATATCTATTGAACTAACATTTATGTGATATTACAAGGATCATGGCACATAGTAGTGGCAGCGGCGAGGAAGACTTCCATGTGGAACAACGCACCACCAAGAAAACTAAGAGGGGCCCCTCGTATATGCTCGATTTGATTAGGAGACACAGGGAGAATGGTACCAAGATCACAATCAAATTTGATGCCACATGTTATCCCTTAGGGAAGACTGGTGATACGTGGAGGAGTTACCTGGGCGTTGTGGTCCGTACTCGAATTCCCATCGAATACACTAATTGGAGGAAGGTGCCTGAAACGTGCAAGGAAGTTGTGTGGAACGAAGTAGGGGTGATCGTGAGATGGGTTAGGACGGGTTTGGTTCATCCCTAACCCGACCCAAAATAATGATCGGGTCACTTAGTTCAACCCGAACCCAACACTAAATATTGACTGGGTCGTATATGATAACCCAAATCCGTCACAAAAATAGACTTATAATATAAATATCAAGTAGGTTAAACAAAATAACCTCAAAAGTCTCAGTTCGAAGTTCATTCTAATATCAAGTAGCTAAAACTAGACATCAAGTAGACTTATAACATTGTTCATATTACTCAATTTAAGAGTAGACTCAGTTTGAAGTCCTTTCTAAAACATTTTTATTTTAAAATTTTACTATAAAAGTTATTAGATCTTTATTTTATTTGATATCAATAGGGACGGGTAACCCGATGACTAACCCGACCCGACTTATTTAGTACCGGGCCGGGTTCATATTCGTCCAAATTTCAACCGGGTTGGGACGGGTCACCGGGTCGGGACGGGTCCTGCTCACCCCTAGAACGAAGTAACGGTAATATATTCTATAATTTCAACATCATATTGTTAGCAATATTAATTGTTGATTTTACTAATTATAACTTGTTATATATTTTTTCAAGAAGTGTTTCTTGGATGTGATACACACAAAGAGCAGGAGCTCAACTATGCATCCAGTGCGTGGAGGAACTTCAAAACGAGACTCACAACAGATTATATATTTGGTAAACTGAAGGATGAAGATCCCACGAAGGAGTATAAATTCATTGATTCTGTGCAGTGGAAGAAATTTGTAGAGCATAGACTCAGTGAAGATGCGAGGAAGCTATCTGCTCAGAATAAGGCTCTAGCTGCTAAGAATGAATATGCGCACACCGTGGGCCGAAGAGGGTATAGAAAAGTGAAGGGGTGATAATAAACGAGAAGATAGCCGATTTAATTGCGCAGGGCGTAATTAAAGAGGGAGAAACACCTAATATCACTGTAGAGAGATATGAGGTGTGGAAGTGGGGACGCCTCAAGAATAAAGAGTTCGTCACCCCGACATCTCGGCATGTGGCTGAAAATATTGTGAGTAGTTAACTTTTTTCCAGTAGTTAACTTTTTCCATACACTAACCTTTGGTACTAATTTCTTGATAATAGGATCAATTAGTGGAAAGATCTAGTCAAGGATCTTTTTCACCACATGGTCGACATGATATACTGACTGAGGCGATTGGGACACCTGAGTATCCTGGACGTAACAGAGGAGTAGGTACACACGTTCCGCGGAAGATTGGGTTCCCGAAATCCACATCTTTCTAGGACGACACCCAGTTCCAGCACTGTCATGTCGATGTAGACCCGAGGTACGTTTAGAATTTTTTGCTTTATTTTTTGTGACTAGTTGGTTTATTTTTGCTGAACGTATGTAACATCAATTGTTCGTGCTAACAGGGTGGCCTGAAGAACGTATTATTCATCGAGGGGGTACTCAAAGGTGACAGACAGCTTGTGGCCATTGGTCGAACCATGAAAGGTCATTTTGTTAATTATC
Source organism: Rhodiola chrysanthemifolia (assembly GCA_033675395.1). NCBI lineage: Eukaryota > Viridiplantae > Streptophyta > Magnoliopsida > Saxifragales > Crassulaceae > Rhodiola > Rhodiola chrysanthemifolia. The sequence goes on from CM066204.1 coordinate 42,157,502, forward strand.
AACCAATACCAGAACATACAATGAAGGTGATGTTCTCTCTCAGTCCTTACATTGCCTAAACTTTATTTCATAAGCTAATAGACTTAAAGCTTCTCTATAGATGTCTCATTCTTATTCATCTGTCATTCTAACCTTAAACATTTGTTCTTTATATTTAGGTGAAGGTTGAAAAAGCAATCGTTCGAGGAGCAACATTGCCAGTACCCCATTCGAAGTTCATGAATGTTATTGAGGCAGAGGGACACCATGTAGCATGGGCGAAAGACTTGGTCGTTGTCGGTAATAGGGTGAGATAATCGAGTGATACAATTTCATTTGCATTTTCTATTATACAATACTTAAAATTTATTTTCATATCATTAATCAAATTCAACATGCAGGAATATGATATTGCGATAGTTTGCCATTTACCGACAATGATGAAATAGACGGTTTGACCATGTATTGTCGACTTGTACATGAGGTGTGGACACAGTTGAACAAACATATGATTATAGCAGACATCGACCAAAATGTGTTCGGTGACGACTACGGTATCGCTGTGAGCACAGATGACCTGAAGGAATTATTCAAGCTACAAGCATTGGGGAACTTTGCTTGTGAATTATATATATGGTAATGCTCACGATTATTTTCTAATTGTCATTTGTCCTAATGCATGGTCTAACTAACACAAAGTTTTTACTTTGTAGTTCTGTATACAATGAGATGATGAGTTGGGATATTAAGTTTGGTTTCTTCAATCCTTCCATCATGAACCCGTCCATCAACAGAGATGAGAGGTTGATGACGTTTGTAGCAAGGTTGAGTATGCCGGACCGAGATCACAATTTTTGCTACTTCCTCCCACGCAAGGTAAGTTCATAACTTAATGATAATGTTTTATATGTTTTTTTGAATTCATTTTTTGAATTTAGTTTGTTTTTGTTAGGTGGCATTGGATGTTATGTGTCATCTTCCCTAAACAACATGTAGTGCATTAGCTTGATCCATCGGAAAATGCTAAAGGAATAAACGTCGATGCAAAGGATTTGGTGGACACGTAAGTTTTAGACTCACTTTTATCTTGTAACTTTGATTAACAATCACTAATTATGTTATGTTATTTACTTTAGGGGAATGTACCGATACTATCAAGGATGTATACCGAGAAGTATAGGAAGTGTACAATGGAAGGTAGTTGCGGTACGAGGTCATAGATGAAACACTTTTTTAATAGCTTTAGCATTAATAAAGTGTGTGATAAGAGATTATTGATCGTGGAGTGTCCAAAACAACCGCCGGGTCATTTATGCGGTTATTATGTTTTGAATTATATTCGGAACATAATTCAGTTTATACGAGCTAATAACGGAGCTGAGATTGATGACCTTAGCCAAGTAAGCTTTTAGACCTGTATTATTCATTAAGTTTTTTAATTGGCACACAAAAATTGTAGTTGACTTTGGTTGGTTTTGAACTCATTGGAACTTTATTGTATTGATTTACTTTTCTCTTGCTTTTCATTGTAGTGTTTTCCTAATGGAAGATAATCATACAACGACTGGAAGATCGAGGAAGTAAAGGAAACAAGCGCCGCCTACTTGTATGGCTATATAAGCGATCGTTACCCAACCGGTATGTAGGACATCTACTTTAGTGTTGTTGTATTGTATTTCGAATATTAACTTTGTTGGCATTGTTAATAGTATATATGAAAGAAGATGTACTTTTATCAAATGATTGTCTCTTTGATCTTTGAAATGAATGTATCTCGATGTTGAGCAGCAGTGTATTTGTAATAGAACAGCGGGTTTATTGATGTTTTGAAAACATTTAGGTGGATTTGAGCTATTAGAAGCCAAATCTGCCAAATTTTTTTAAGAGATTATGCATCGGTTTTTACACAAAACCGATGCATAATACCAGGCATTATGCATCGGTTCACACACAAAACTGATGCATAAGGTCTGAGATTATGCATCGGTTCTACCATAACCGATGCATAATCTGAGACCTTATGCATCGGTTTCTATGAACCGATGCATAATGTCTGAACATTACGCATCGCTCGATTACGTATCGGAGTAGAACCGATGCATAATCCCCTGTTTGTAGTAGTGCCAATTATAAATTCTTTTGACAAAGGTTTTTATTATACCTTAAAAAGTGTATACGAAAACTACAACGTCAAAATGGCGCCCCCACGAGGTACTATCACTTTGATTATCACATATATTGTTATCTGCTTTTGTGTGTGATGCATTATCTTCTACCACTCGGGTAACGCTACCACATCACACCATCCCCTTGAAAGACAACGGGAAATTGTGAAGAAAATTTGTATCTTGGGAAAGGGACGCGGGACTACTTGCTTGGGTAACTGTATAGATGATAGCACTAAAATATTTGCATTTTGGGCAACCTCTACACTTATTGTTTCGATTGTTTTATAACGGTTTCACTTGCTATTTGATGCCTTGTGGTTCATTTCAGACCAATTACAGAGTTTAAGCTGAGATCACAAGTGAGCATTGACTTTGGAGCAAAACCGAGCATTCCGGAGCAAAAACGAGCAAAGTAGAAGTCGGAGCAAGAATCCTTCAAAAGAATGCGCTCGCATGATCCATTCATGCGTTCGCATGGATCGGACCAGTCGCATGCAAAACCCATGCGATCGCACAACCAAAGGACCATGCGATCGCATAAGCATATCATGCGGTCGCACAAGGAAAACCAGACGCATGGATTATTCATGCGGTTGCATGAAGTATCATGCGAGCTCGAAGAATGATCAACCTTGTCCAAGAGCATGCGTTCGCATAAGGTCATTTCATGCGAACGCATGAGGCTAACCAGTCGCATAAGAATTGCATGCGAGCGCATCATCTCCAGCCACGATCGCACAAGACCAAGCCTTCAGGAGTTCATGCGAGCGCATGAACTATTCATGCGATCGCATGACGTCGTAAAGTTTGGGTTTTTACGGAAAAGTATAAATAGGAAGCTAGGGTTTTTTTTCAGCGCGGCTGGGATTTTTTCTGGATTTTTCTGGGTTTTTGGAGAGAAGATAGCTTGGAGAAGAAGCCAGAATTTTCTATCATCATCAACAACTCGGATCGCGGATCGTCCTTCACACTTATTGCTCCATATTGGTTTTACATTCCTAAACTCAATCATCTACATGTTTTTCTGCTCATCCCTTGTTGTTATTGATTGTAATCTCACCATGAGTGAGTAGTGACCTTGGTTGGGGATCTATGAATCCCCTAGACATGTTTGTGGCATTGTAAATATTATGGATGCTATTGATGAATGATTTGCATATGACTTTTCTTCATTTGAACTTAATGTTTCGGATTGCATATAAGGTGTTTGTGAGAAGTCCTCAATAGCAATTCTGCTTGATTTTATGTTTGAAGTAGCTAACCCTGAAAAGCATGATTTCAAATGAACTAAATGAAGAAGCATTAGGGTTTTTGTGTTACATGGCGACACTCTAATCTTAATGAGAATGGCATGGATTAAACAAGAACATGATTATTTAGTCAATAGAGCGCGAGTGTGAGGCTAGATAATCATATTCTATAGTACCAATAGAGCGCGAGTGTGAGGTACTATGCGAGATGTAACCTCTTCGTACTAAGTTGTAGCGCGAGTGGAACTTAGTATCAATGTTGCATGGCTAGATTCTAAGTATGTGTATGTGATTTCATCAATAGTGTCCTATTTTACCGTCACAATAATTGTCTAGGTGAAGAAATAGATCCCTAGTCATCTTTGAATTGATTATTTACCTTTTTCGTTGATCACATTTCGTTTTTGGATAGTAAAATTCTGCTATCGTCCTTTTAAAGGAACAAAACCCCCCCCCCCCCCCCCAAACCATAGACTTTCCGAACTTAATCGTTAGCACCATTAGTTTAATCACCTATCTTTTGGGTACGACCTTGGGTTTCCCGAGTCAATATAAATTGTTTTGATTAATCGTGACTAGCAATAGTATTTGAATTCTATTCGAATATTAACGCTAAATTACAACCGATCAAATGGCGCCGTTGCCGGGGATAGGTTAATTAACTAGGTGCTAATAGATTGTTTAGTTTGTCCTTTCTTGTAAATATTTTTCTTTCTCTTATGCTTGTATATTCTTCTTTTTCTCTCATTTCCCTTTCTAACTTCGTTAATCTTGTTTTGCGAGGATGGATCACTACAACCAACACGTCATGCACCATGAAGATTATTATGAAGAAGATTTTTCCAGTTATGCGATTAAAGATCAAGTTAGTGATTTGGAAAAGAAAGTGGATAGCATGATGAGTATGGTTAAGGCTTGGGTTGACAAAAGGAAGTATGAAGACAATGATGATTATTATGAAGATGATCAACCAAATGCCCATTGTGAAGACTATTGGATGAACAATCAAAGCCAACAAGTCTATTCTAATGAGGGATACTATCAAGAGGAGGAGCAACCATATGAGAATTACCAAGGGAATGGCTATAAAAATAGATGTTATAATTTGGATGGGGATGACCAAGAAGAGGATCAACCAAACGGATATTGGGAAAACTCTTGGAATCCATCACATACCCACGCTCAAAATTGGAATGATAGTCAATGTTTTGAAATTGAAGACTCCAACCCTCAACCTCCTCAACCTTCAAATGAGCCCTCCGATTTTCAAGCCATGTTTGCCACTCTCCTTGAAAACCAAGAGAAGATGAACGCTAAGTTGAAAACATTGGAGGCTCGAAACCATGAGTTAAAAAGCGAATGGGCTCAATTGAGGGAGATGAATGCTCAACACCAAACAATGGAATGTGGAGACATGGATGTCGAAGAGGAGATACCCGAAGATGAAGTTATTGAACCTAATGCCTCAAGGGAAGAATGGGATCAAGATGGGGAGGATGAGTTCATGAGAGCCGTTCGCCAAGCCGTTCATGAGGAGATGGAGAGTGAATCTTGTGACGAAGAGGAGGTGGAATGCAAGAGTGAAGCATCCTTCACTACTAGCACACCTCAAGATCATTTGGACGAGAACACACAAGAGCTCACCATTCCATCAAAGCCTTGGCTCTCCGATGAGGAATTCTTCAACGATGACGACTCATGCATTGAAGAGAAATTTCTTTTGGATGAAGAAGACCTCCCTCCCGCTATTTGCAAGCTTGATAGTGAACCCGATTCTCTTGTTGATGATGGAATCGAGGAAGAGGATATTGAGCCACGAGAACTTCATGGGTATAGAGACTTTGTCGAGACTTTCATGGAAGAGACTAGAGAGCCACCTCGCATACAAGAAGACGAAAGTTTAATGAGGGAGATTGAGGATTGGGCACCCAAGGACATCATCGAAAAATTGAATGAAGGTGTGCCCATCAAGCTTTAGGCGAGCATTGAAGATCCCTTCTTTGACACAAAGCCTCGGGACAAGTTTTGGAGTTTCCTACCATATTTTGCAAGATCATTCAAAAGGAGCTCCAATGACCCCTTAATTCTAAAGGGTTCATTGTTTATGAAGGGGTCAAACTTGCAATTGGAAGTCCATTGTAGACTTAGTGGGAAGAAATTCAAATGGGATTTGAAGGTGGTTTGACACGATCAAGTCCAAGGCTCCGCTTGAGGAGGGATCTTAGCAAAAGACTCCTCAAGTGTGCTTCCTATCTCTTAAGAGGAGAATCGGCTCCGTCTTAGCCAAGACGTTAAACTAGGCTTGTGAGTGTTTCTTCCTTGACTTTCATGATGTCTATGTTGATTGGATTTCTATTTGCCTTGAAGATTTGAACTTTGCATGTGTGAATGCCCATAAATGAATGATTGATGCGCGAATGGATTGATTTTAGCATGATGTGCTTGGTAAATTTGATGCTTTGATAGGGCATAAGTGTGGGGTGCCTATGTTTTGACTACACGCGATGTTTGTGCTTACTTGCCGTGCTTTCGTGTTTGGAATCCAATCAACTTGTATGTTTAAGGAAATACACTTGCACTACTGTGCAATTCATCCAAAAATTTCGAATTTTTAATGAAAACAAAAGGTCTAGGCAAGGCTACATTTTCGAAAAATTTCATTCCTAATTCAACTAGTCGTGCATGATTTCACTTGATTGATCCTTTAGATGACTAATGGATTGGATTGTTGACTTTCATTCTTGAGGATCAAAGCATCTACTAGCATTTCTTTATCCTTTATTCTAAGCTTTTTCTTGTTGAGACTAGAGAGTTGATCTTTGAAAGCATGAAGTCGAAAAAAAAATTTTAAATAAAAACTTTGCATGCCATGATTGCCTTTAGGTGACCTTAGTGACCTTGCTTATCTTGTGGATTTGTCTTGTTGGTTTGTCATGCTCCATTTTTAACACTTAGCCCTTTGTCAAAGTTCTCTAAGTGTGGGGTCAAAAGAGGCAAGGAGAAAAAAAGAAAAAAAAATCTGAAATAAGCCCAAAGTTCCTTCCTTATGATTGATCACCATTAGGAAGTGAATTTAAAGAAGTATGTGCTAAGCGCCGAGGGTTAGGAAGGTAAGTTCCCCTTCGAAAGTGCTTAGTACGGCCAAAGGCCATGCTACCCCCTTAAAGTTGCACTTAGACTTGACAATCGGCTATTCCACCATTCTCTAGCATGAAAACTAATGAGACGATTGAAGCTTTCTAGCAAGAATTCACTAAGGGACGAACCTCGTATTCTTTTATACTTAGGCATGATATGATTTGCAGGTGTATATAAAAGCTTTAATGTTGGGACTCCTCTTCTCTTATGACTAAGTGACCTTTGCGTCCTAGGCTTGAGAATGAGTTCAAAGCTCACGAGCAAATGGACTAGCCTCCTTGCTAGCATTTGTGAGTGATCCAACAAGATTTCTTTGCGGCTATTAGATTGTTTTCTTGAAGTCACTAACATAGAAAATGACTAGAATCCTTGATTAAAGATTTATTAGTCTTTGCTATGATTTGCTTGAATGTCTTAATTCATGAACTTCCATAAGGAATCGAAAAGGACTCATGTAGTGATTGAAATGCACATATCTAGTTGAATACATTATGAACTTCATGAAAAATTCCTTGCCTAGTACTTTGAAAATTGTGAGTTTAAAATGCCTATTTGGATGATTGTTATCTTTGTGGGATTTGTGAGTATTCCCGTGTCTGAAAACTCTCAGGAGACTATAACTCCTCCACTAGGGTAACCTAGGGGTTTAAAGGCTTGGTGCATTCGCTAAATGCACTCGTGTCACCTACGAAAGTGGTTTATCAAAAGTAGTATTTGTTTCTTAGTGTTTTTAGTTAGTTTTCGTGACCATATGGAGTTTCTTTTGAACTGATCCTGATTAAGAATAATGCAATATTGTTGATGATCTATATGATTAGTTTGCTCGGGACGACCAAACGTTAAGTGTGGGGTGATTTGATAGCACTAAAATATATGCATTTTGGGCAACCTCTACACTTATTGTTTCGATTGTTTTATAACGGTTTCACTTGCTATTTGATGCCTTGTGGTTCATTTCAGACCAATTACAGAGTTTAAGCTGAGATCACAAGTGAGCATTGACTTTGGAGCAAAACCGAGCATTCCGGAGCAAAAACGAGCAAAGTAGAAGTCGGAGCAAGAATCCTTCAAAAGAATGCGCTCGCATGATCCATTCATGCGTTCGCATGGATCGGACCAGTCGCATGCAAAACCCATGCGATCGCACAACCAAAGGACCATGCGATCGCATAAGCATATCATGCGGTCGCACAAGGAAAACCAGACGCATGGATTATTCATGCGGTCGCATGAAGTATCATGCGAGCTCGAAGAATGATCAACCTTGTCCAAGAGCATGCGTTCGCATAAGGTCATTTCATGCGAACGCATGAGGCTAACCAGTCGCATAAGAATTGCATGCGAGCGCATCATCTCCAGCCACGATCGCACAAGACCAAGCCTTCAGGAGTTCATGCGAGCGCATGAACTATTCATGCGATCGCATGACGTCGTAAAGTTTGGGTTTTTACGGAAAAGTATAAATAGGAAGCTAGGGTTTTTTTTCAGCGCGGCTGGGATTTTTTCTGGATTTTTCTGGGTTTTTGGAGAGAAGATAGCTTGGAGAAGAAGCCAGCATTTTCTATCATCATCAACAACTCGGATCGCGGATCGTCCTTCACACTTATTGCTCCATATTGGTTTTACATTCCTAAACTCAATCATCTACATGTTTTTCTGCTCATCCCTTGTTGTTATTGATTGTAATCTCACCATGAGTGAGTAGTGACCTTGGTTGGGGATCTATGAATCCCCTAGACATGTTTGTGGCATTGTAAATATTATGGATGCTATTGATGAATGATTTGCATATGACTTTTCTTCATTTGAACTTAATGTTTCGGATTGCATATAAGGTGTTTGTGAGAAGTCCTCAATAGCAATTCTGCTTGATTTTATGTTTGAAGTAGCTAACCCTGAAAAGCATGATTTCAAATGAACTAAATGAAGAAGCATTAGGGTTTTTGTGTTACATGGCGACACTCTAATCTTAATGAGAATGGCATGGATTAAACAAGAACATGATTATTTAGTCAATAGAGCGCGAGTGTGAGGCTAGATAATCATATTCTATAGTACCAATAGAGCGCGAGTGTGAGGTACTATGCGAGATGTAACCTCTTCGTACTAAGTTGTAGCGCGAGTGGAACTTAGTATCAATGTTGCATGGCTAGATTCTAAGTATGTGTATGTGATTTCATCAATAGTGTCCTATTTTACCGTCACAATAATTGTCTAGGTGAAGAAATATATCCCTAGTCATCTTTGAATTGATTATTTACCTTTTTCGTTGATCACATTTCGTTTTTGGATAGTAAAATTCTGCTATCGTCCTTTTAAAGGAACAAACCCCCCCCCCCCCAAACCATAGACTTTCCGAACTTAATCGTTAGCACCATTAGTTTAATCACCTATCTTTTGGGTACGACCTTGGGTTTCCCGAGTCAATATAAATTGTTTTGATTAATCGTGACTAGCAATAGTATTTGAATTCTATTCGAATATTAACGCTAAATTACAATCGATCAATAGAGGAAGTAATTGATGACAGTCAGATGTGACGAGCCTCTACAGGTAACGGTGGAACTGTATACCGAGTAAGTTGCGATGAGAATGATAGCATAATAGAAGTAATTTTGAGAAATCATATAGAATCAAATATCCCCACCAAATGCGGAGAATCAACGAGGGAAATCTCAACCACCAGATTTGGCTACTTCATGCCTACTTGGGAATTATAGCTACCCCGAGAGTGCATGATGGTAATGCAGCATATGGAGCATGCTGACCCCAGTGAGGTATACTCTCTCCCGTACCCAAGTACTGTTTTTAAAAAAAAGAAAAAGAAAAAAAGTTGGGGTATGGAGAGAAGAATGAAGTGGGGTACTTCAGAAAGATAGATGAAAGCAACCCGAGTAAAATAAAGGTTACTCATGCCAACGAGGAAGGATGGATTAGATCCCGTGAAGGGAATTGATGACGGATCTGGTGATGCCGTCCAGGTGGATGCACCTCGAGGGAATATTAATTTGGCTGACATTCAGAAGGAGACGATCCAACTGAGATATATGCTCCTGATCACCATTAGACCCTCAGCAAGTAAGGGTGTGCTGCAACACCGAGAATCTGTTGCCCACATTGTCGCTTCCAAGTCTCCTATCTCTGCTGCAGATGGACTGAGTAATGCTCCCTAGCTCATCAATCCATTATCCTTGACATTTTTCATGGTTGCTTCTCATATCTTGTTGCTTGGTGTCCTTTAGTCAAGCCTATAATTGATGCATGCTCTATTTTGTTTCCCTATGATTTTATGGTCAAATGAATTGACTGACTATATGCTCTGAGTATCTCTGCACTTACTTCACTTGTTGAGCTTTTTGATGATGCCAAAAGGGGGAAGATAAGAACGTGCATACTCTGAGGGGGAACAACACCTATGAACATGACTGCGCCTATCTGAGGGGGGAACTACATGGGCGCTGAGGGGATGTATGGTGAGCTGTGAATCTGTTGCTGCGAACTAGATCCTAAGTAAAGGGGAACTAGATTAGCATGACGTGAGGGGGAACTGACTAGAACTTGCATGATGTAAGGGTGAACTAGATCCTAAGTAAGGGTGTACTATATCTTACATAATGTGAGGGGAAGTTACCTAACATCTACACTAAATATTCTTTAAACATGACAAAGTTTGCTATGAAACTAGTTTAGAGATTGTTGCGTATATGTGGTTCCACGCAATTATTATCTCTTGTGAAGAAGATGTTTGTCATCATCAAAAAGGGGGAAATTGTTGGAACATGTGTGCCTTTGAGGCACATGTACTCCAATATGTTTTGATATGACAAACATCTTGCTAATGAACTACTTGAGTGTGCAGAATTAGGGACTGGTCCTATGAAGGGATCCACACCTCGGACGGTTACCCTGAAGATAACAATGGCTTGGGATATAGCTGGAAGTCGAGAATATCGATGGAGATATTCTCGAGAGATCTTGCGCTCCAAAAGATCTGGTGATCCGCGTGAAATATCCGTAGGATATTCACGAATATTGGATTAGATTGCTAAAATTTAGGAAAGGATGAAAGATTTGCTAGAGATTCAATCCTACTAATTAGGGATACAAGATCTGGCAGTGACCCAATCAGATCGGTATGGGACGATCTGATTGGAGAGTGGACGAGATGTTTATGGGAATATCTTATCTACTAGATGATCTTGGCTCGAGTTCAACAACAAGATCAGAGATTTTCGATCGCAAAAATCTACGGGTTACCTAACTTGAGTGCGCGGTATATAAGGAGGCTATGACTGACCTTCAAACGTGCGGTTCAGGTTTTGAGATCCTTGGCGTCGGAGTTTTGGGAGAAACAACCAGAAGAGTTCGCGTGATCGAGGTTTTGAGATCCCTCTACTCCTACTAGGACGTAATGGTTTTTCTTAGGTACTGATTCCAGTATCTAAGTTTCCACTATAAATAATCATGTCATATTACTTTTTACTCTGTATTAAGTTTCCGATGTATTTACATTTACCTTGCAGAGATCGACTCCTTCAAGGGAACGTTAACTAAACGATCCTAAGAGCCTCACTGATTTTTTTTTTTCGTTTAACACATCGGCGATGACATTCACACAACTTAAAGTCCAGCCGCCAGGATGGAATTGCGTGGTCTCATTGTCAATGTGGATAGGCAAAATATATATGGTGACAAAAAAAATAAATGTATACAAAAACACAGCGATCTCGACAAACGGTGATGACTTATTCACTAGAATAAGCAGTGTACGTAGTGCTTCTTCGCCAGCTAGCTTATTATATTTAATTAGATATTCTATGGTTTCCAAAGAAATGCGAGAATAAAATAAGAAATACCGAAAATGAACTTCTTTTTTTTTGATTACAAGTTCTTAGTGTTAGTGTTAGAATGTTAGGATAGGAATCGAACCCCGGACACCATTGGGTGCCGGGTGAGCTCCAACCATGTGGGCTATGACTTCGTTCCTGAAAAGGAACTTCTGTTGGAATCGTTTCACAAGATCTCGTCTTCGTTAGGCTATAATTAATTTCATTGTTAAATATTGTCTTATAGTTAAGATTAGATAGTATGTAAACACCTTCAATAAAGTATTGGCCGAATAAAATTCTGAAATGACGTACCTATGCCCTATGTGACGCAACTTGGTGAACAAGGACACTTATATTAGTAACTTGGTGAACAAGGACACTTATATTAGTTAGTATAATATGACGATTATTCCAGGTTGCTGTGGAAGGGAATCAATATCTGATCATTATTGAGATAGAGTAAATATCATGTACAAAGTATATTTTTAGTACACATTGTAAAGTTCGTTAAAAATGTGTTATAATTCGTCGCCGAAATTTTAAAGTACGACATAGTTCGTCACCAATAATTTATAATTCGTCACCGAGAAATTAACTATAAACAAGATTTAATACATGATTTAATCTCATCCGTCCAAACTCCAAATACCAAATCAATGACTATGATTGGTTTGTATTTTCAGAAAAATATGTCCTTTGTATTGAATCATTTTTCTATTGATAACTGGTGCAAATTGTCTACAATGGTTTATAGATACATAACTCATTTTTATTATTTTTACTCATTTAATATTTTTTAAACTAAGCCGAATTGATAATACAATTCTAGCCCATTTCATCATTTGAATCTCATTTATCTCTTTCTTAAATTTTTTTTTTAATTTCCATCATTGTAAGTATTGTATTCATCAAGTACCATATTCCCAACAATCATGATACACAAAGAATGAACAATTTAAATTCATGTCATAAGGTGCTTCCAAGGAGCTTGAACTATCGACCTCCTGGTCATTCGACCAAGACTATAACGGTTAAATCACTACCCTTTCTCCAACTCTCATTTGTCTCTCGGTGAAACTCCTCCATCGTTTGTCAGCCATATATGTTCACGCACTTAAAAAGTTCTCTAATTTTTCTCCCCAAAGTGACATCATAGTATGTAGGGGTGGGCGCGTTGCGGGTTGGTGCGGTTTAAGGGTAAACCCGCAACCGCACCACATTATCTGGTTTGGAAAATTTTCAAACCGCAAATCGCATTACAAAAGTTAAATCCAAATATGCACCGCGCCACATTATGCGGTGCGGTTTAAAAACCGATTTTCAAAGTTTACAAAAAAAAACCTAAGTTGAATGTTAGAGACTTTTAGCTTTTTTTTTGTAACAAGTTCAAAACCTGTTTCATTACTTGCAGCTATGACATAGTGAAAACAGAAACCTAACAAGTCATTGAGCCTAAACTGGACACAACAAGTGAAAACAGGAGACTTCTTGACTTTGATGGAAAGCAAAAGACATTAAGCCTAACAAAACAGGAACCACCCACGAGAGCATAAACTGCACACAACAACCACCTCCAACAAATGACACAGACTCGCTAACCTAGAAAAACCAAAGATCAGGGATACATGATCATTCATGGTTTTCTTGAACCTGTTTTTTATTCTAATTTTTCAAGCTCCACATAGAGTTCTAGTTCTGTTTTCGTAGGCTCTTTATACATGGAAAATGATCCAGCCCTAAGCCAATCATTTAGACAAACCAACCCCTCAACCATCTTTGGAGTTAATGATCCAGCCCTAAGCCAATCATTTAAACGTAATATTTTTGAATATTTAATTATTAGACTATTTAATAATTAATTAGATATGCGGTGCGGTGCGGTTTAAACTGGGTAGTTTGAGATAAAGAACCACTTCCGCACCGCTTTATTTGGTTGCGGTGCGATTTTTGAAAAATCGGTTTTTTCCAAAAGCGATGCGGTGCGAACGATTTTTAAATTCGGACCGGTTTTTGCCTATCCCTAATAGTATGCGTATGCTCGCTAAGTTCTGATGGAAAACTCTCCCATTTTAAATTTTAAATAGCTGTGTCCGTCAAACAAAGTAATTTTTCTATTATAGATTTGTATCTAAATCAAATCGTTAATGCCATGAGTTGAAGAGAATTTTTTGCGGAACGACGTCATGACGACTAATTAGCCAACTCATGTGCTTGTTCCTTTCCCTTCCGTTGCTCTGCTAAATACTACTGTATAAGTACCAATTCTTGTGCTATTGAAGAAAGACCGTAGCTAGCAGCTTATCTCTCATAAATTGCCAAATTGATCAAGTCCATATAATCGACTGAGTGAAATTTTGATCTGTTTCAGCAATAAAAAGCAGGACGATGACGAATATGAAGGTATGGCTGCTATCTGATTTACAATACTTGTTACAGTTGCATACTAAAAAGCATCGATCTGTTTTATATAAATCTGGATTTTTGGAATTAAACACAGTTTGCTGATTAATCGTCTTTTTTTTTGTTGGTATGTTACAGCAAAAGATAGTCCTGGAAGTTTTCATGCCCTGTGATAAATGCAAAAAGAAGGCTAGGAAGATCGTAGCATCCAGTGACGGTATATTCAAATTATGCATTTCAAATATCATCAATCTCCAATTTACCGACTTCTTAAAAAAAAAAGACATTGCCTGATTTCTTTGTGGGGGATTTCAGGAATGATATCAATGGCTATTGAAGCCGAAAAGAATCATCTGGTGATTGTGGGGGTTGGGATGGACACAGCAATTTTGGCTTCCTCTTTGGGAAAGAAAGTTGGGCACACAACCATCATAAGTGTTGAGGAAGTGAAGTCTGAAGCTAAAAAGAAGGAAGAAGAAGAAGCTAAGAAGAAAAAAGAAGCTGAAGAAGCTAAGAAGAAAAAGAATGAAGAAGAAGAAGCTAAGAAGAACATTAATTTTCCATGGTGCTGCAATAATTGTTACAACTATCCACTTCCTCATCCTCCTCCATTTTATTCCGGTTATTGTGTTTGCTATGGAGGAGCTACAAGTTACCCCAACACCTGGTTTTAATTGGTGACATTTTATTTGTATCCTTGTCATTTGTATAATTAAATGTCAACATTGCAAAAATATTCTCCGGGGGGTTTTTTGTTTAGTTGAGACTTGAGAGTGAGTAGAACTTCTAGATTTTATAAAATAGAAAATCGTTTTAATATTATAAATATTGTTATTTAATTCGATGACTTTGATCATTTTGATGTGTCCAATTGTGTGCCCTATAAAATATCCAATGAGCTAAGAAAATATATATCCAAGACCTCCTTGAAAAATCATCGATCAAATACATTAAGTACCCTTTACCCCTCCATGTGATTGCATTCATGTTGCTCACATAGATCAGAATGAATAAATCTTGTTTTTTTTTTGTTCTATGATCGAGTTTGTCCAAAATTTAGCTTAGTAGATTTTCCTGGGACATAATTTTCACGAAAGTTGATTTTATCCACTTGATCATTGCCAAAGCAGTCATGATCATGCTGTTTACTTAGGCCTGATTGTCCTAATCTTAGATGCCACAGAACATTTCTGTCTATATATAGTTTCATTATTTTAATTCACACAATCATTTACATGAGTATATCCGGTCAAAACATAAACCCCATTGTGCCTAATCCCTTTTAGTTTCATCATGTTGCCTTGAAAATTCTACTGATCCATTTTTAGTTTTAAAAGTGCAACCATGTTATTCAAGCAATCCTAAAGAAGAAGTTCTTTTTCAATTCAAGCACATGCCCGGACACCTAAAAATTGTATCTCAGGTCCATTTTCCATCTTGATCAAAACTGTGTCAATTCACACCATTTAACAAGCAAGCTTTTTTTTTTATCTGTTCACTCCAAAAAAAAAAAAACTTTGTTTTTGCTAGATGGACAGGTTCTTGATCTTTTTCTTTGAAATCCTAAACCGTTCTTTGTTAGGATTCTTACACTACTAATTTTTGGGATTTTACCGCCTCCATTTTCCGTCACTAAAATGTTACCTAACGCGGTGATGGAAAGTAATTCGTTATATTTCCGTCAAATTTTCGTTAACAGATATTCCGTCTGCGGAATTGAGGTGGAAAGTTGCCGGAATTCAGTAGACGGAATGTTGAGGTAAAATAAAGGGAAATATTGGGAGTGTTAATTTCGTGCCATTTCCGGCTGTATTCCGTCATTTTATTACCATTAGTTGACCCACTATATTCCGTCATCAAAAAATTTCAGCCAATATTCCCGCTTTATTCCGTCACAAATTTGTAATACCTCGGTTGAATAATCTGAAACGAAAAAGAAGACATTGCTTATTTGGAAAGGGTTGTCTCATTGTATTTTTAACTGCATTTTATTGTAAAGCGCTGTGGAAAAAGACAAATAAGACATCGCTTAAATGAGGAAGCGCAGTCTTATGTCCAACCTTCTTTACAATTTGTTTCCTCTCAGTTACGTCATTTAGCCGTTGCATTTATATTACCGTTATTTGTGGACCGTTGAGTATTAAATATTTTTTTTCAAAGTTTTCCCCTATATATATGAGACACCTTTTACAACAATTAACCAACAAAAATCTGATCAGAACGTAGTACGTTGCAATTCAGTATTTTGCATATACATATCTCCTTCGTTTGCTCGTGTCAGTTTCAGTCAACATTATGTCGACCGTAGACACCATGTTATACCTGTTGCAGGAAACAGGTGAGAGCTTACTGTAACATTCAGTTTGTTGGTTTTGATAAATTTACTATTTTTGTGATCCAAAATTTGTATCAGTTTCTTCCCGTTCGATGTTCATCAAAGGGTTGCTCGAGAATGCATATCAAAATGCTGGGATTCAACATGGAGATCATGGAGCACGATCCCACAAAATGCTAAGGAAAATTGGTACGAGGAGTTTCAGGTACAAAGCGTTAATTACCTCAAATAGTGTAAACAATGTTTACAATGCTAAAATCGGGTTGCAAAATGTTTTTGAGGGAAGAATATATCTACCTGGGATGCTGATGAAGAAAGACGCGTTCGACGTAATTTTATAAGGAGATGTCATATCATTGTCAATGACGCATTGTTTACGCTTAGGAGAAGAAGGATTTCACGTTCCCCACAGTCAACTCACCCCTAAATTTTTTGACGTGCTGTTTTAAGTCAAAAGTAACATCTTTGTATTCCGTGCTGTTAACGTAACTTATTGAGGCACAACGGCTGACAATGTTTAAGTATTTTTCCTATTGCACTTATGTATCCACCTCGCAATTTTAGTGAAAGTTTTATGAAAAACCAACTGCACTGGTTTAATACAATTTATTTATATACCACTTATGTTTTGAAAGCGCATTTGTAATGCAAATTGACTTCCACCGTCTTGCCCTATTTCGACTGTTTTATGTTTGTAAGGTATGGTCCATAAACAAAATTGAAATTTGACAACATTGGTCAGTAATACATAGAGATCAAACAAGAATTGATACGAAATAAGGGATATTTATAAAATATGATACACTTGCCGCAGGTACGCAATCAAACCATTTGCAAACGCATCCCTAATACCGTCAATCACAGTGTTATGATATGATTGTACTCTTCCGGGGAAACACTGTAAAACAAATTAAGTGTTGCAATGTATAAGGACAAGAGTGACTTCATTAATAATAAATTTTATCTTTTATATTGATGGACCATAATTGTATGAATCATAAACACAGTTAAACCCACCAAATTAGACTCTTTGTCTATTTAACTTTTGCTTGTTAGTTCCGATATTTATCTACAGGGTATTCTGAAGTCTAGAAAAAATACAGGCTAAGGAGGAGTTTTAAAGCTGAAAATGGATTACAAGACACTCGATGCCACAATCAGATTCCGACTGTACAACTTTCATGGAACCGACTTGGAATCATTCAAATATACTAGAACAGTCGGCGTTTGGACAAGAACGCAATGCAAAGGCACCAAGCCCGGTAAAAGTCAAACTAGGGCAATTTCGACCGTTTTGGGATTTCGACTATGTTCCAAGCAGAATTTGGCTTAGGTTCCTTCTTGAGATCATCTTAGAATGACTTTGTCGTTCAGAATACACTCTCCAAAATCCAAGAAGCTCCGGCCAAAGCTCCGGTCAGATTCCGGTCAAACCGATGGCTTTTGAGAAATAAATATCTTCCGATGGCTTTTGGAGTGGTGACTCACCCCGATGGCTTTTGCTCTCCTCTTGCCATGTGTTGTGATCTCCTCCACATCTCCTCTCCTCTTGCCATGTGTTGTGATCTCCTCCACATCTCCTCCCATTTTGTGACATGTGGTGGCCTCTCATCCACATCCATCCCTTGCCCTTAGCTTATAAATAGAGATGCCCTCTCCTTGTAAATGTATCCCATCCACAATCCACAAGTCTTTAGAGAGATAGAGGGCTTAACCCTCTTCTCTTCACTTTCAATACACATTTTGTTCTTCATTTTGGAGCTACTTTTCTTTGCTTGGATCTTGCTTAGGAGCTCCTCTCCTCCACTTATTGTAGGTACAAAAGCCACGGCTTGTCCTTTACTTTCCCTATATATTGTTCTTACTTTAAAGTTATTCTCCTTTTCGGTATCCTTGTTCAAAGCCATGGTTTGCTTGTATTCCTTGACATGAATACAAGTAGCTAAAAGCTTGTATTCGGTAGAGGGTGTATTTATATCATAAACCATTCTAGACTCTATGCTTAATGCTACTTAGTGTTTCAAAACTTGTTCTATGTGCCACATATTAGGTTAGAACTTCCAAGGTTGAGTGGATGCTTTAACGGGCAAAGCTCTTCCGTGGGGTTCGTGAACATACTCGGGTAGGTGGATGCTTTAACGGGCAAAGCTTATCTGAGGAGTTCGACCTCTTTCAAAAACCATTTGGTTGATCGTAACTGAAGATCAAATGGATGCACATAAGGCTAAGATACTTCGAAAGGAGGAATTAGTCTAAATAGAACAAGTGTTCTAAATGATGTTGCAAGTCATGTGCTAGAAATAGCCTTGATTCATCTTTGAACACTTAGTATGATCATTAGAGGTCAATGATGAACGATGATATGATATGAAACCCCTAAACCGAATCCTTTCCTTACAGTCCATTATCAACTGTTGTAATTTACTTTCAGTTCTCAAAGCACACTCAAACCCAACCCCAATCGCATTAAATTTATGCATAAGCTTCATTAAAGAACAACTAATCCACCAATTCCCTTGGGTTCGACCCCTACTTACCACTGACTATCAAAAATAGTTAAGTCACGAGTAGCGGAGATATAAATTTATTTTGCACAGAGATTATCGCACCCTAACGACAGTGCAGTGGGCTCCGTCAAAATTGGCGCCGTTGCCGGGGAGTTGTGAAATCGGACTAGTTGTTCTATTTGTTTTTCTTTTGTTTTAGTTCTGTCATGCAGTTCACAAAGTCTTTCTACTATGGATGCGAGCCTTGGAACAATGAGGAGTTTTCCCCACCACCTTTCGAACTTGAAGTCCGCGAGAAGATCAACAACATAGAGCAATCCCGGGACGAAACTTTGGACGAGTACTTGGCGTACTTTGACTCCATTGTGACGAGCTGCCCGCACCATGGATTCACCAACAACGATCTTCTTCAAAGGTTTCTCAATGGGATGATGCCACAAGAGTGGAATTGGCTAAATGATGGAGCGGGAGGCTCGGTGAACAACTTAGACATAGATGATCTTTGGAACTTAATAGATGATTTGGCAGCGAGGTCAAGACCAAGACAAGATCAGGCCATGCGGCGCGAAGAACTGGACAACACGATGCACCAAATCAGGGCCAAAACCGAATTATGGGCAGCAGAAAATGAGCTGGCAGCTAGCACCCAGCAATTGGCCGCAGACATACAGCAATTGAGTGCCCCGATACACCAAGACGAGGTCGAAAATGAGGAATTCTGGGCGGCTACACAACTGATCTGGGACAGCATTGCCAAACTGCCCAAATCAATTTCGGTCCTAACTGAAGTGTTGCCCGAGACATACCCAGAGCTCAGTGCCGAACTGCCCAAAACAGGCCCGGTCCTCACTGTCGGAGCACCCGAGCCACTTGAACCGGTCCTCACTACCGAGCCGACAGAAGTCCCGGTCCTCACTGCCGATCTGTCCGAGGCTGACCCGAAACTCAATGTCGGGCTGATCGAGACAGACCAGGATGCGCCCAAGCTGGTCGAAGCGCCCGAACTGCCCGAGACAGACCCGGTCCTTGTAATTGAAGTCCCACAACTTGACCCTCCATGTTTTATGAAGATCATAGCCACCAAAGATCATGTAGTCAATGATGATGCGGTGCAAGGGGAGTTAGAGGAGGAGCATGAGCCAAAAAAGCCGACAAAGGAACTCTCACTCGTCACAAGCCAAGGAAAACCGCCTGAAAACTCACTCGTTCCAAGACAACCATCCATCACTGCCACAATGAAGAGGATTGGCAGAGGCGCATGCTTAATGTCGCCTACATTTAATGGCACAAAACCAAACTTCCAAACTCGCAAAGGTGCCAACTATTCAAACATGAAGAAGCGGCAAAGACATGGGCCGAAAGAATGGAAACCCGGAAGGAGTAACAAGCGAGCACGACTCATTGGACCAGCAGCTATGGTCAATGAAGCCTCACCCTCTCGGAGCAAAAGGGCAGCCGAGAAGAAATTCGACCTCACACGCCCATGGGACCCAACCTTATGATCCAGGAAAGAGGTATCGTCAAGCCAACGACGTTAAACAAAGGCACTGGTCGGGAGGTAACCCGACATTTATCTTATTTTCAGTCATCTTATTTTATGTCATTTAGTTTTTGCCTTAAGTCATTCTCACCTTACCTGTAAATATTTGCTTGCATGACTTTTGAACTAAGTTGTTCTGTGAGGCACGCCTTCGTTCAAAAGTGTGGGGTGAGAACCACCTGTGTACATAGTTAATTAACATGTTTTTCTTTTTCCTTTTCCCTTAATATTATCTTTTTGAAAATATGAACTTAAGAATGTGAAAAAGATAGATCTAAATTCATGCATTTACCTTGTGAAATCTCAACTGTATAAAAACTTAGGATGTAACTTCTCATTTGTCCCTTTGTGCTGAGATATACAGGGGATGTGGAGTTGACATAAACTGCCCTAGAGAGGCTTGGCAAGCACTCGAAGGATCGAATCTAACTATATGGTTTTCGAAGTCAGTGGAGGCTGCACTTCGGGTTTCAATGAAGATTGAAGTCATCTCCGCCGTGCAGCGTTTATGCAAAGAGGCGGGACGGGAATCAAACCGTCCTATCTCTAGTCAGAGTAGCCGGGAAAATAAATGAGCGACCCTCATTTTGACCCGCGCGAAACGGCGAGGATGAGAAAGAGCGGGGAGGTATTTCCATATGCTTGCGGGCGACGATTGGACCTCCCAAAAAGGCTGAGAAAATGGACTAGCAAGTCACAAAGAAGTAAAAGCTCAAAGAAGCTAATCAAAGGCCAAAGGCCAAAATTGTGAAGGTTTTAACCGAAACAAAAGTGAAGAAACTCCAATTCAACATCAAAGGCCAAAGGCCGATTCACTTCAAAAGCTGTCCCTCACCAAAAGAAATCAAAGTGCTCAACTCAGTGAAACCCGAACCGAATCACGTGCAAGAAAAAGCTACAAGTTAACCATATAGTACGAGTCGGTCCCAAGAATGCAGTCCAGGAGCCTGAAAAGGGCTATCTCCCGAAACATCCGAATTAATTTGCATCTCGGCGCGAAGGTACAAGTATCAAGTTTCTTCTAAGTATTTACACAGTTTAGTTTGGTAATAAGTAAGTAATGCATGAATTAGGATAAATCTAGTCCCACAATCTCACTTTCATATTTGAAGTTTTTACTTGGATTGTGTGTGCACACCCTTAAAAAGCATTGTTCGGGACGAACAACTAAAAGTGTGGGGTGATCTGATGGACCATAATTGTATGAATCATAAACACAGTTAAACCCACCAAATTAGACTCTTTGTCTATTTAACTTTTGCTTGTTAGTTCCGATATTTATCTACAGGGTATTCTGAAGTCTAGAGAAAATACAGGCTAAGGAGGAGTTTTAAAGCTGAAAATGGATTACAAGACACTCGAGGCCACAATCAGATTCCGACTGTACAACTTTCATGGAACCGACTTGGAATCATTCAAATATACTAGAACAGTCGGCGTTTGGACAAGAACGCAATGCAAAGGCACCAAGCCCGGTAAAAGCCAAACTAGGGCAATTTCGACCGTTTTGGGATTTCGACCATGTTCCAAGCAGAATTTGGCTTAGGTTCCTTCTTGAGATCATCTTAGAATGACTTTGTCGTTCAGAATACACTCTCCAAAATCCAAGAAGCTCCGGCCAAAGCTCCGGTCAGATTCCGGTCAAACCGATGGCTTTTGAGAAACAAATATCTTCCGATGGCTTTTGGAGTGGTGACTCACCCCGATGGCTTTTGCTCTCCTCTTGCCATGTGTTGTGATCTCCTCCACATCTCCTCTCCTCTTGCCATGTGTTGTGATCTCCTCCACATCTCCTCCCATTTTGTGACATGTGGTGGCCTCTCATCCACATCCATCCCTTGCCCTTAGCTTATAAATAGAGATGCCCTCTCCTTGTAAATGTATCCCATCCACAATCCACAAGTCTTTAGAGAGATAGAGGGCTTAACCCTCTTCTCTTCACTTTCAATACACATTTTGTTCTTCATTTTGGAGCTACTTTTCTTTGCTTGGATCTTGCTTAGGAGCTCCTCTCCTCCACTTATTGTAGGTACAAAAGCCACGGCTTGTCCTTCACTTTCCGTATATATTGTTCTTACTTTAAAGTTATTCTCCTTTTCGGTATCCTTGTTCAAAGCCATGGTTTGCTTGTATTCCTTGACATGAATACAAGTAGCTAAAAGCTTGTATTCGGTAGAGGGTGTATTTATATCATAAACCATTCTAGACTCTATGCTTAATGCTACTTAGTGTTTCAAAACTTGTTCTATGTGCCACATATTAGGTTAGAACTTCCAAGGTTGAGTGGATGCTTTAACGGGCAAAGCTCTTCCGTGGGGTTCGTGAACATACTCGGGTAAGTGGATGCTTTAACGGGCAAAGCTTATCTGAGGAGTTCGACCTCTTTCAAAAACCATTTGGTTGATCGTAACTGAAGATCAAATGGATGCACATAAGGCTAAGATACTTCGAAAGGAGGAATTAGTCTAAATAGAACAAGTGTTCTAAATGATGTTGCAAGTCATGTGCTAGAAATAGCCTTGATTCATCTTTGAACACTTAGTATGATCATTAGAGGTCAATGATGAACGATGATATGATATGAAACCCCTAAACCGAATCCTTTCCTTACAGTCCATTATCAACTGTTGTAATTTACTTTCAGTTCTCAAAGCACACTCAAACCCAACCCCAATCGCATTAAATTTATGCATAAGCTTCATTAAAGAACAACTAATCCACCAATTCCCTTGGGTTCGACCCCTACTTACCACTGACTACCAAAAATAGTTAAGTCACGAGTAGCGGAGATATAAATTTATTTTGCACAGAGAACATCGCACCCTAACGATAGTGCAGTGGGCTCCGTCAAAATTGGCGCCGTTGCCGGGGAGTTGTGAAATCGGACTAGTTGTTCTATTTGTTTTTCTTTTGTTTTAGTTCTGTCATGCAGTTCACAAAGTCTTTCTACTATGGATGCGAGCCTTGGAACAATGAGGAGTTTTCCCCACCACCTTTCGAACTTGAAGTCCGCGAGAAGATCAACAACATAGAGCAATCCCGGGACGAAACTTTGGACGAGTACTTGGCGTACTTTGACTCCATTGTGACGAGCTGCCCGCACCATGGATTCACCAACAACGATCTTCTTCAAAGGTTTCTCAATGGGATGATGCCACAAGAGTGGAATTGGCTAAATGATGCAGCGGGAGGCTCTGTGAACAACTTAGACATAGATGATCTTTGGAACTTAATAGATGATTTGGCCGCGGGGTCAAGACCAAGACAAGATCAGGCCATGCGGCGCGAAGAACTGGACAACACGATGCACCAAATCAGGGCCAAAACAGAATTATGGGCAGCAGAAAATGAGGTGGCAGCTAGCACCCAGCAATTGGCCGCAGACATACAGCAATTGAGTGCCCCGATACACCAAGACGAGGTTGAAAATGAGGAATTCTGGGCGGCTACACAACTGATCTGGGACCGCATTGCCAAACTGCCCAAATCAATTTCGGTCCTAACTGAAGAGTTGCCCGAGACATACCCAGACCTCAGTGCCGAACTGCCCAAAACAGGCCCGGTCCTCACTGTCGGAGCACCCGAGCCACTTGAACCGGTCCTCACTACCGAGCCGACAGAAGTCCCGGTCCTCACTGCCGATCTGTCCGAGGCTGACCCGGACCTCAATGTCGGGCTGACCGAGACAGACCAGGATGCGCCCAAGCTGGTCGAAGCGCCCGAACTGCCTGAGACAGACCCGGTCCTTGTAATTGAAGTCCCACAACTTGACCCTCCATGTTTTATGAAGATCATAGCCACCAAAGATCATGTAGTCAATGATGATGCGGTGCAAGGGGAGTTAGAGGAGGAGCATGAGCCAAAAAAGTAGACAGAGGAACTCTCACTCGTCACAAGCCAAGGAAAACCGCCTGAAAACTCACTCGTTCCAAGACAACCATCCATCACTGCCACAATGAAGAGGATTGGCAGAGGCGCATGCTTAATGTCGCCTACATTTAATGGCACAAAACCAAACTTCCAAACTCGCAAGGTGCCAACTATTCAAACATGAAGAAGCGGCAAAGACGTGGGTCGAAAGAATGGAAACCCGGAAGGAGTAACAAGCGAGCACGACTCATTGTACCAGCAGCTATGGTCAATGAAGCCTCACCCTCTCGGAGCAAAAGGGCAGCCGAGAAGAAATTCGACCTCACACGCCCATGGGACCCAACCTTATGATCCAGGAGTGAGGTATCGTCGAGCCAACGACGTTAAACAAAGGCACTGGTCGGGAGGTAACCCGACATTTATCTTATTTTCAGTCATCTTATTTTATGTCATTTAGTTTTTGCCTTAAGTCATTCTCACCTTACCTGTAAATATTTGCATGCATGACTTTTGAACTAAGTTGTTCTGTGAGGCACGCCTTCGTTCAAAAGTGTGGGGTGAGAACCACCTGTGTACATAGTTAATTAACATGTTTTTCTTTTTCCTTTTCCCTTAATATTATCTTTTTGAAAATATGAATTTAAGAATGTGAAAAAGATAGATCTAAATTCATGCATTTACCTTGTGAAATCTCAACTGTATAAAAACTTAGGATGTAACTTCTCATTTGTCCCTTTGTGCTGAGATATTGACGTTGTAGTATTTTAGCAATGCAATTAGTCAAAAACAATTTGTAATTCAACCGGTAAGACCGGTGTCGAACCCAAGGGAGCAAACGGATTACACGCTAGTTCTATCAAATTTTCTTACTCGGCTAATTCCTAAAATTCAAGTATGATTGGGTTGTCAATGATTCAAAACAAGAAAGAAATGGTTTTTAGGGGATTGAATTCAATTAAAAGCGAGTTTCGAGGGATTAATCCCCTCCTTGGTGATTTCCCAATGATCATGCATACAAGAGTTTAATTAATCATGAGTTGATAGGTTCTAAACCTAGCTTAGACTAGAATTGAACAAACCATGCATGTTTAATCCTAGTCAAGCCATCTTAGATAGAATCTCACTAATTAAAGAATATTGATCCACTATATAGCATTTACTCTCATAAATGCTACATGCATAAAGTTCTAGTTCACCTCTCACCATGCATTTACTCTCATAAATGTTGGTTAAGTTCAATTTTTCTACATCCAAACCATCACTAAGCTCTTTCAATACTTAGATCATAGTTCTAACATAAACATGTCACTTGGGCATTTTATCAAACACTTAGAGACATGTCTCACATGAAGAGCATAGTAAAATGAAATCAACTTCAATAGATCCATTCAAATGTGTATACAATGATCATTGAGTACCAAGGAGGTTCATAGAACCCTCAAAACACAAGGGGGACTACTCACACATCAAGTAAGACAACATGATGTGTGGGTTTTTAGCAAAAATCTAAGAGAAAGGAAGAGGGAAAAGAGTAGGATTGTTGATCCTAATAAACTCCCTTGATCTTCAATCCTCCTTGATTAGATGATGTTGAAACCCTTGATTTAGCTCACTTCCTTTTGTCTTTTCTCCAGAAAAATCCAAGATGATAGGTCAAACTTCCCTCTTTCTATTTATAGCCTCGGGTAATTTCCGATACTGTAGCAGGTCCAGTCGATCGACTGGCGGTGGGCTGTTGTCCCAGTCGATCGACTGGAGGGAGATAAAACGCTTGGGAAGCAGATCGTCAGTCGATCGACTGAGACAGGGTAGTCTCCCAGTCGATCGACTGGAGTAATGCAGAAAACAGGCCCTCCTGAGAGTCCATTAAGTCGATCGACTGGAGTCCCAATCGATCGACTGAAGGCACGTGGCTTGCACGCTCAGCTGGAGAACTCGCCAGTCGATCGACTGGCGGGCCCAATCGATCGACTGAAGTATCTTGATTGGCAGGACCTCCTGAGAGTCCATTAAGTCGATCGACTGGAGCAGGGGAGCTTCCCAGTCGATCTACTGGAGGCCAAATTCTGCCAACTTTTGCTCTTGACTCCGATTTTCTCCGAGTTTCCTTCTATGGGCTTTTGGCACTGAGTCATCTTGATTCGCACCTGAAACGCATGAGAAGGGGATCAAATGACATCAAATAATCGTCGGAAATGAACTAAAGCTATAGTGAAAATGGGCATTAATGAGTCGAAGACTCGACTCATCAGATATACAGGGGATGTGGAGTTGACATAAACTGCCCTAGAGAGGCTTGGCAAGCACTCGAAGGATCGAATCTAACTATATGGTTTTCGAAGTCAGTGGAGGCTGCACTTCGGGTTTCAATGAAGATTGAAGTGATCTCCGCCGTGCAGCGTTTATGCAAAGAGGCGGGACGGGAATCAAACCGTCCTATCTCTAGTCAGAGTAGCCGGGAAAATAAATGAGCGACCCTCATTTTGACCCGCGCGAAACGGCGAGAATGAGAAAGAGCGGGGAGGTATTTCCATATGCTTGCGGGCGACGATTGGACCTCCCAAAAAGGCTGAGAAAATGGACTAGCAAGTCACAAAGAAGTAAAAGCTCAAAGAAGCTAATCAAAGGCCAAAGGCCAAAATTGTGAAGGTTTTAACCGAAATAAAAGTGAAGAAACTCCAATTCAACATCAAAGGCCAAAGGCCAAAGGCCGATTCACTTCAAAAGCTGTCCCTCACCAAAAGAAATCAAAGTGCTCAACTCAGTGAAACCCGAACCGAATCACGTGCCAGAAAAAGCTACAAGTTAACCATATAGTACGAGTCGGTCCCAAGAATGCAGTCCAGGAGCCTGAAAAGGGCTATCTCCCGAAACATCCGAATTAATTTGCATCTCGGCGCGAAGGTACAAGTATCAAGTTTCTTCTAAGTATTTACACAGTTTAGTTTGGTAATAAGTAAGTAATGCATGAATTAGGATAAATCTAGTCCCACAATCTCACTTTCATATTTGAAGTTTTTACTTGGATTGTGTGTGCACACCCTTAAAAAGCATTGTTCGGGACGAACAACTAAAAGTGTGGGGTGATCTGATGGACCATAATTGTATGAATCATAAACACAGTTAAACCCACCAAATTAGACTCTTTGTCTATTTAACTTTTGCTTGTTAGTTCCGATATTTATCTACAGGGTATTCTGAAGTCTAGAGAAAATACAGGCTAAGGAGGAGTTTTAAAGCTGAAAATGGATTACAAGACACTCGAGGCCACAATCAGATTCCGACTGTACAACTTTCATGGAACCGACTTGGAATCATTCAAATATACTAGAACAGTCGGCGTTTGGACAAGAACGCAATGCAAAGGCACCAAGCCCGGTAAAAGCCAAACTAGGGCAATTTCGACCGTTTTGGGATTTCGACCATGTTCCAAGCAGAATTTGGCTTAGGTTCCTTCTTGAGATCATCTTAGAATGACTTTGTCGTTCAGAATACACTCTCCAAAATCCAAGAAGCTCCGACCAAAGCTCCGGTCAGATTTCGGTCAAACCGATGGCTTTTGAGAAACAAATATCTTCCGATGGCTTTTGGAGTGGTGACTCACCCCGATGGCTTTTGCTCTCCTCTTGCAATGTGTTGTGATCTCCTCCACATCTCCTCTCCTCTTGCCATGTGTTGTGATCTCCTCCACATCTCCTCCCATTTTGTGACATGTGGTGGCCTCTCATCCACATCCATCCCTTGCCCTTAGCCTATAAATAGAGATGCCCTCTCCTTGTAAATGTATCCATCCACAATCCACATGTCTTTAGAGAGATAGAGGGCTTAACCCTCTTCTCTTCACTTTCAATACACATTTTGTTCTTCATTTTGGAGCTATTTTTCTTTGCTTGGATCTTGCTTAGGAGCTCCTCTCCTCCCCTTATTGTAGGTACAAAAGCCACGGCTTGTCCTTTACTTTCCGTATATATTGTTCTTACTTTAAAGTTATTCTCCTTTTCGGTATCCTTGTTCAAAGCCATGGTTTGCTTGTATTCCTTGACATGAATACAAGTAGCTAAAAGCTTGTATTCGGTAGAGGGTGTATTTATATCATAAACCATTCTAGACTCTATGCTTAATGCTACTTAGTGTTTCAAAACTTGTTCTATGTGCCACATATTAGGTTAGAACTTCCAAGGTTGAGTGGATGCTTTAACGGGCAAAGCTCTTCCGTGGGGTTCGTGAACATACTCGGGTAAGTGAATGCTTTAACGGGCAAAGCTTATCTGAGGAGTTCGACCTCTTTCAAAAACCATTTGGTTGATCGTAACTGAAGATCAAATGGATGCACATAAGGCTAAGATACTTCGAAAGGAGGAATTAGTCTAAATAGAACAAGTGTTCTAAATGATGTTGCAAGTCATGTGCTAGAAATAGCCTTTATTCATCTTTGAACACTTAGTATGATCATTAGAGGTCAATGATGAACGATGATATGATATGAAACCCCTAAACCGAATCCTTTCCTTACAGTCCATTATCAACTGTTGTAATTTACTTTCAGTTCTCAAAGCACACTCAAACCCAACCCCAATCGCATTAAATTTATGCATAAGCTTCATTAAAGAACAACTAATCCACCAATTCCCTTGGGTTCGACCCCTACTTACCACTGACTACCAAAAATAGTTAAGTCACGAGTAGCGGAGATATAAATTTATTTTGCACAGAGAACATCGCACCCTAACGACAGTGCAGTGGGCTCCGTCATATATACTTACTTGTCCGATGTCGTTCTCGAGTGATCTGTTTGTATCTTGAACAAATTTGATTATTTCGTGCATATATTGCACGACATAGTAACCACATAAATCGGACGGTATGGGCTGGCTCGGGCACTGCAAAAAATACTTCTTTCAATGAAAAAACGCATATCATTTCATTAGTGGCTCAAATTTGAAGTGTTTTATATTTGTTATGTGAATACCGTGATAGTCTTCCACTCTATGTCATCCGCTGATGGGATGTTTAAGCACAGGCACATGCTACTGCAATACAAACGTTAGTACTATCAGCATGTTGTAGCTAATGTTGTAAGGAGAACAGAAAAGTGGAGTAAAATAATTCATTACGTGTTAACAAAGTTAATCGCATCAGTCAAGGGCTTCTTCGCCATAGGATCAAGCCAAAGGACCAGTTGTTTTTTAGGAATGATCACAATCAGCATCCAATTAAACCTAACAAAAGTTTCACACAATGTATAAAATAATAATACGCATTTAATGAAAAATACAGAACGTAAATTATAAAATCCACTTACGCTTTGACATTGATGTAGGGAAGGAAGTAACATAATTTACGATCGTAGTCGGGCATTTTCAATCTCCTCTGGAAGAACTCGACCCTCTTATCGAAGTCCACTGATGGAGTCACGTAGCTCGGTCTGAAGAATCCAAAACAAACGCCCGGTCGCAGCTTATCGTGGAGAAACCTGTAGCCATATGATGAAGTTAGTGAAATTTGTTTTAATATTGTAACAATCCCTACGAATTACCTTATGTACACTTCGACTGACGCTGCACCGACAGCTTGGAATGTGGTGAACTCCTTAATGCAATCATTGTTCAATTCCACAAAGCAATCCTCACCAAACACTTCGCTACTGATGTACACCGAGTACAGAGTTGACTTGTCCATCCCGCAAGCGTGCTCGTAAAGAAA
This sequence comes from Rhodiola chrysanthemifolia, assembly GCA_033675395.1. Classification (NCBI taxonomy): domain Eukaryota; kingdom Viridiplantae; phylum Streptophyta; class Magnoliopsida; order Saxifragales; family Crassulaceae; genus Rhodiola; species Rhodiola chrysanthemifolia. The sequence continues at coordinate 42,187,221 of CM066204.1, forward strand.
GCGGCAGTCCATACTCATTCTGCTCATATCTTTGTTGTCGAAACTGGAGCAATGGAGTTTAAAGAAGCGGGTCTCGTCATATCGCTGACCAAACCAAATGTATAGCACATGAATAAAAAACCCCATGTTACTTTATCGTGATAAAAAAAATTGTGTGAGGTACCTCTTCATCGACGTCTACTAGACATTTCGGCCATCCCACAAAGGCATGCAATGCAGCCTCTACTCTCTCCATGTATCCGAGCTTGTGTGGCAACTCAGCAGAACGAACGATTGCATCGTCTATAATCACCTCGGACCATGTCATCGTCCAACTCTTGATATTGGACGATACGTCCTGGCATCACTTTGCCAAGTGCTACGATTTCTTTGCCAGTCTCCAAACCACCAGAAACGTGGAGTATGCATTTTTTCCCAATCTGTTCAGATGATGAAACAACATTATTATATCAAATTGAATGAAATACATTGTCATTTTTGGACAAACTATGAAATGAATTCATAAAACCTCGGGTATATCTGTAAATGGGCATGGATTCGACCCACTATGATGGCTATGCAGGGTAGGCGCGTGCGAAGTAACCGCGGAGCATGTGCTGCACGTAGGAGACTGCTTACCGAATACATCAGTCCAACCTACCAAACTCCCTACCCCCCGTGTGCGGCCTGGGTACTCGTCCTTCCCCGTCGCCTCCGTCAGTATGTCTCTCCGTCCCCGTGACGTAAATCGTCCTTGACTGGCCAAGTCTTGCAATTCATCCTGTAAATAACATATATTTAGTTCAGCATAATCACACCAGTTTACGTACTATATATTAAATTACTAACTTACAATTTTTTCAGCCACCATCCGCATCGAGTCGTTTACGTACTCCTTGTTCCTCCTTTGGTGACCCTTCTTCCATACTTCATGCCTCTCAATGAGGACAACATGCTCTTCCCCTAGAGATATCAAACCTTGCTCCACCATCTGCGCTTTCTTTTCCATAACAAGCTCCGCCTTTGCCTTCTTGTAGCCGCCACGAGACAATGTGTGCTGGTAGTTGTTAGATTTTGCTCGATCAATGTTCTTCGCCCTCATTTCTTGTGCCTCGAGAGTCGACCGCAGTTCGACAAACGACTTCCATTGTTCTGTACCAATGAAAGGGTACATGATAGTCGGATCCTCTCCTTGTTTCGGGCCAAATATATACTGGTTTGCTAGCTCACTCTTGAAGTTTCTCCACATTCTTGTGGCAGCCCGCATCTCCATCGCCTTAAACTTACGGGTTAACTCTGTCTGTGGCACATCAAATAATGCCTACAAAAATCATCAATGTTAATAATGGCATAACAGTTGAAAAACCGACTGTGATACAATAACAAACACACCATCATATCGTCCCACACCATATCCCTCTGCTCATCGGGTACAGACTTCCAAGTTCCATATGTAATCGGAACTCGCGATCTTACAACAATGCCTGCAAGTATATATCATATTGAGTACAACTGATATCTGAAAATATTCGTTAATCGCATATATATGCACCTCCATTACGGAATAACGTCATTACCAAGGTAGGTTGTGAATGAAGTGGATACTTCACCGGCAATAGTTCCATCTCCCTCTAACGTAACCGGCTCCTTAGTGCCTGTTTCCTTATGCCGCTGGATTAAGCTTTTCAGAGAGCTTCGGCCTCTTCCCTTACGCGTAGAAGAACTTCCCCCATTATCGGTATGTGAGTCAACCATCGTCTTTCGATTAAACAACATATGTATTAAAATCAGTTACATACCATTCATACCAAAAATAGGACATCACTACTAATTAACATACTTCATCCATATGCTTTGCACAATTAACGCCCAAATGTGTAATACATCTTTAACATACAGTAACAAATTATCGCAAAAACTTAATTGGGCAAAACTGGTTACATTGAAAAATATATTCGTAACATAATTAATCGAATGTTAAACGAATCGGAATGCCTTCTAAGGTTAACACTGCCCCCTAACTAAATTACACAAACCGGGATTGGAAATACACAAAACGATGGCGACGGCGGACGACGACTAGAGCATATATACGTATAATCGGAGACGAAGAGAATTCAATACAATGAACATCCCAATCTGACGAGGGCCGAAGACGGTAGTGAAATTTTCAGTTTTGGGACCGGCAATTTGAAACGGATTGAAAATAAGATAGGGTTTTCAGACAAGCGATTTGTATGAAACGAAAGCACAGCGCTTCCATTGAAAGCGCTGTCATTTTTGAACTCAACTATAGTGTTTTTTGTAGAAACGCTGTGGAATGTGTAAACAAAAATAGCATATAATACCAAATACAGTGCTATATTTTAAAGCGCAGTCGTATAATTAACCAATTACTGCGTTTAACGTTTAAGCGCTGTTGAAAGGGCTGTCAATTTACTGAATCTACATGGCGACTAAATGAAAACGATGTGTTTCGTTTATTTACGACATCGTTTAAGGTCAGACGTAATATTAAGGGCAATATGAAGGAGTTTTTCATCATTTGTTCCTTTATAAGTACACAGACATACATGGTTCTGTCTACACACCACACTTAAATACGAGTTCATCATAATGTGTTCCAATTCGGAAGCTGACCGTATATTTGGTTCGAGCTCCGGAGAAGAATCCGGCGGTTCAGAAAGGTATATTTGCTCAGAACAAGGTTATATATACCCATGTGACAACGGCTCTGTGTGTAACGGAGTTCACAGCTATAGTGCGGAAACATACATACACGACGCGAAAAAATACACACACGATGAAGATTCCAGTGTAGAAGGACCGTATTGGAATGCAACCTCAACTACTGAGGATGAAGAAGTTGACAAACCTTCACCGCATGGGTCTCCTACAACTAAATCACGGCCAAGTGGTTGAATTCAGTTAAATGTATATCCCCGGATTAACTATAATCCGTACTTCGTATTGTCTTTATAATTATTAGAAATATATCCCCAAGCTTTCCAAGTGGTGGGATACTCAATTAAGGCTATCTTTCCAATAACAGGTTTCGGTGTGGTGGGATCCTCAATTAAGGCTATCTTTAATATTAGGGGAGCGAATTTGGCCAGTGTTTACGTTGAGGACAGCTTGGCCTCCTGTACATTCTAGCTTTATGTACTATTTCACGTTGAAAATAAGTCGCAATCCTGTTGAATTTCAGCTTTATGTACTATTTCACGTTGAAAATGGCTCGCAATCCAGTTGAATTTCAGCTTTATGTACTGTTTCCCATGTGGTTCTGACTTCATTGTTCAGAACTTTGCGTATTTACAGTAACAAAAATTACTTTTGGGCAACATTTTAGGACCGTTTGATCCATAATTTAATGAATTTCATATGTATGACCGTTTATTTAATAAATTTATTTGCTTGTAACTGAAGCATATTTTTAATAAATTTATTACTTCAAATATATAATGATGTTATATTTGTAAAACCAGCGGTTAAGTCGAAAGGGCTGTGTAAATTATCAGCTAATACATCGCTTATTTTAAAGGCGTTGTATAAACATTAAACATAACACATTCTATTACACCTACTCTGAGACAATACTAGGATTGGGAAAATCTCCTACTCTGGAGAAGGTAAATCTGAACTACAGATCTTACTTTCATTCCGTATTAAATTGTTGAATTTGTTACATGGAATTGTTATATGAGGGAAGGAGATGGATGTACGAGGCTGCTATACATGGTTCGTCGTATAGTAATGATGTTTTCATCGCCGGAGTAAACCAATTTGTCGAAACTGCCATGTCTAACGGGCATCTTTCATCCGACAACAAAATGCGGTGCCCGTGTATGAAATGCAAGAATCGTCGATTCATTTATATTAGAATGCTGGAGGAGCATTTGTACAAGTACGGATTCACACCAAATTACTATAACTGGACGTTGCACGGCGAAGAGCTTGTCACGTACGCAGATCCGTGCACAGACATACCGGGGCCGAGCACAAATCACACTTTTGGTAATTTGCACGATGTTGGAAATGATACCAATGAAGCTGAAGACCACGATACACCAAACACTTGTATTCCAGATGAGACGAACTTGAATTACCAGCAATATGAGAATCCGAAAGCGAATAGATTCTTCAACCTCTTAAATTCATGTTCAGAGCCAGCTTACGAAGGTTGCACGACAGAAACAGAACTATCGATTAACATGAAAATGCTAGCAACAAAAGCTAACTATGGCTTTTCTGAAGGGGCATTTAACGCCATTTGTGGAACAATGAAAAACATGATTGGTGGAGATAACAAGATCCCTGCTTCTTTCAAACAATCAAAATAATTGGTATCCGATCTCGGAATGGGGTACAAAAGGATTGACGTATGTGTAGGAGGGTGTATGATTTACTATGGTGAAGATGAAAGTTTGACAAACTGTCGTATATGCGCAAAACGAAGATATCATCATACAAGACGCGCTGAAAGCTCTTCAGGGTACCAACGGCGTGCGAGACGTGAGATGTTTTACTTACCGATTATACCAAGACTACAAAGACTATTTTTATCAGAAGCTATAGGAGCAGATATGTCCTGGCATGCGAGGCCAAGGGAAGACGGGTCTCGCATGGTTCACCCCTCAGATGGAGAGTCTTGGAAGGATTTTGATCGTTGCCATCAGCACTTTGCTTCCGAGCCGCGTAATGTAAGGTTAGGCTTATGCACAGATGGATTTAATCCATGGGGTATGTCAACCAAACAATACTCCGTTTGGCCCGTAATGGTGACACCCTACAACTTACCCCCATGGTTGAGTATGAAGACGCGATTCATTTGGTTAACAATACTAATTCATGGGCCATCAAATCCAAAGAAACGTTTGGACATCTATTTAAGGCCTTTTATTGATGACTTGGTACATCTGTGGAGTGTTGGAGTAGAAACATATGAGGCTAGTCGAAACGATTGCTTTACAATGCGAGCAGCTTTGTTGTGGACTGTATCCGATTTCCCGGCATATGCAATGCTATCGGGTTGGTCAACATAAGGAAAACTTGGATGCCCATGCTGTATGGAGGACACTAAGACATTTGTGTTGAAGAATGGAAGAAAAGTTTCTTATTTTGGTTGTCATAGACGGTTTTTAGCGTAGAATCATTCGTATCGGTGGAATTCGAGAAATTTCTATAGAGATCGAACTGACTTCGACAGTCCAGTCCCATTTCGCTCAGGACATGAAGTTTTTGAAAGAGTTTATAACTTAAAATATATATGGGAGTAAGGTACGAATGAGGTGTTGGAAGGCTTCGGGGTTTGGCACAATTGGACGAAGAAATCAATTTTCTTGGAACTTCCATACTGGGTGGACATCAAGCTTAGCCATAACCTTGACGTTATGCACATTGAGAAAAATGTTTTCGAAAATTTATTCAACACTATCATGGATGTCAAGGGGAAAACAAAGGATGACGGTGTAAAGTGCTGAAAAGATATCGGGTTATATTGTCGGAGACCAGAACTAGAATTGAAAACTATTCGAGATCGTCTGGTGGCTAGCAAGGGTAAGTATCAGCTTACACGAGAACAACAAAAACTTGTACTTGTTTGGGTCAAGTCTTTGAAGTTTGACAGGCGTCGTTGTACCCGTCAAAAATAGTATTTTATAATTCCGACTAGCAAGTGGTAAGTCGGGTCGTATCCACAGAGATCGATATAAGAATCTGTTCACTAAGTACGAGAGTGACAATGGGGTTGGAAATTTCAAACAAGTAAATAAAAAAACAAGCAAGCAACAATGATCACTTATCAAGAGAGAAATCGTCACACAGATTCAAGTATGAAATATCAAAGAGATGTGCAAGCTAGAACTTTCGACTGTGATGCAAGACCAAATCATGGACAAATCCGTTTTGATTTCTAATGTTCTACAACTTAGAGCTTCTCCGCTAAGGTTATACTCCCCGTTCTTGTTCTAGTACTTAGTCTCGCGCTAGCGATAACCAAGACCCTAACTCGCTAGAGTTGCATGAAGATTTAAACAAGTTGTCCTAGGGTGTTTAATCCTAGTGGTATATTACTCGTGTCCTAGTTCGCTATCCCCGCTAGGTTGCTAGTAAACTTGACAATCGGAATCAACAAACAAACAAAAGCTCCCCCGCTAAGGTTACACTCATGCTAGCAAATCAATTCCATAAACATTGCATAGTAATATGACACAAAACACAGAAATCAATATAGGTCTCAAGTCAAAACATCACAATTTCGAGTTCTGGCCTACACATATGAGTTTAGCTACTCATCGTAAAGGGATACATCATCAAGTTTTTGAATGGGATGAAATGACAATACTGATGACAAACTCTCCACCAAGCTGCAGCTCAACTCCAACACTTGAATCCAGCCACGAATCCACGCTCAAGCTTCTGTAATTGCCTCTCCTTCTCCAAGCGTTCTTCCCTCTTTTCTACTACTCCCTCCTCTTTTCTCTCGCCTTTCTTCCTGCAATCGAGAGCCAGCCTCCCGAGAATATGTCTCCTCGAATTCTGTTTTATCCTTCCCGAGATTGCAAATCCGAAATTAGGAAATTCGACTGCCAGCTGGACTCGCGGACGTCTTCGTCATTTAACTTCCGCGGAGGTCTGAACAATTATCGAAACTCAGTAGACCTCCGTGCATTTAATCCTTCAGGCCTACGCGCTCTGTGCTGACTCAAACTTCAAGCACTTCGGACTTCAAATCTTCGACGCAAAACATCTTCTAACAGACTTCCTTTAGCCGATATTCCTTCCATGGTTTCCGAATGCACCTGAGAACGAAAACTACACACAGGATACACATGCAACCACTAAGAGACGGGGTTTTAACACAGAAAATAGTCGTACAACTATGACTTATCAAAGTTCCCTGATTTTTTTGCTTCTAACTTGGGGAATAAGGTTGATTTGAGTTCCCTAAAGCTGGTGGGGTACAAGTCACACGACGCACATGTATTTGTCGAGCGTCTAATGCCTATTGCATTCAAGGGTTTTTTACCAAAACAGATATGGGAAGCTGTATCAGAGTTGTGCACATTTTTTCGAGACATTTGTACATCCTCACTTGACATCGAGCTAATGCAACATTGGCAGAGGAACATTCTTGCGACACTATGTAAGCTAGAGATAATATTCCCCCCTTCCTTTTTTGACTCAATGGAACACCTCCCAATTCATCTGGCTGATGAGGTGCTACTTGGCGATCCAGTCCATTATCGTTGGATGTATCCATTTGAGCGTTTCATTTACCGTCTTAAACAGTTGGGGCAAAAAGGTAATAAAGCTGAGGTGGAAGCAAGTATCTTTAACGCTTATATGCAGCTGGAGACTTCATATTTGGGATTGGATTACCTAGATGTTGAGTGAACAACGAACTTTACCCGCTTAAAAAGAAATGAAGTTGCGACAGAAGATTGCGATGACCCTCAGATTTCTATTCTTAATTACCCAGGAGTCGCTGGGAGCATCTTAATTCGTAGGGTTCTGGATAGCAATGAATTTGCTAAAGCGACTCATTATATCTTCAGCAAAACACCTAAGATTGAACTATAATTGGCATTATTTGAGTGCCGCTTAAGACAATCAGATCCCCGGCTCAATGACCGCAAAGTATACGACAAAATATTAAAGGAATTCCCTGAGTGGCTTCATTCGCATGTTAGTGTTACTGATTTTCTGCACATATATTTCCTTATATCCACTGACACTATATATGCATTAACTCGTCCATATTTTGTCCAGGTTGGGGAGATTGGAGAAACCGTATCACTACCACAATGGGTTCACCACTTGTCCTCTGGATTTCACTCTGACGTAACATGTTCGGTAACATACAAAGTTAATAACTACAAATTTCACATCGAGAGCCACGACGAAGGGAGGAATACGGTGACCAGTCATGTTTACTTGAAAGGGACAGAGGGAATACCCTACTACGGGGTCATCGAAGAAATAATTCACATACGATGTAGGACCCATCATAGGCTAAGGGTTGTCTTGTTCAAGTGCCGTTGATACGATCCTCAATTTGTTAAGTTATAGCCGGCTAATGGCATTGTCATCGTCAACACTCATAGACCGTACATGCATTACGACCCATACATTCTCGCTCAGCAAGCGGTTCAAGTATACTATGTTACGTTTCCAGGATTAGCAGGACAGAATGATCAGGGCTGGGTTGCAGTTTGTCCAGTAAAGCCAACAAACGCAATAGACATGGAAGTTGCAACTGTTCCATTCCAGGATGATGGTCAATTACGAGCTGAGCTGCCTTTAATTAGCGACTTTGGTTCATATGGGAACCTCGCTGATGATGAAGTTTAGTACACCGAAGAACACGTAAACGAAGATAACGTAACTGATGATATTGCAGATATCCAATATGATTCTGACGAATCCTCGTGAACTCATAAATTTCTATTTTTTCTGAAGGCATTGTAATGTAATTACACTATCCTTTTGTTATGTAATCAAGATGTCAGTTTCAAAATAAAAGTTTCCAATACAGGGAAAACATATGGACATCATTAATAATATGTGACACTGAAGTATGGTAATAAGATAAAATAAATGTTGGTTCAGTTTGAAAATATAATAATATGTGACATTGAAGTAAGGTAATAAGATAAAATAAATGTTGATTCAGTTTGAAATTAAATATTTGAAGTGTAAATAAAAAGTAAGGAAAATGCGCCTAGAAGCGAAAATGAAATAAAAGGCGGCTACTCACAAATTTTGGATGATGCTACTAACAAACAAAACAGCGCTTCCCACTAAAGCGCTCTTGTATATATGTAATTAAGAGCGCTTCCAACTAAAGCGCTGTTGTATATATGTATTTAAGAGCGCTTCCCACTAAAGCGCTGTCTATGTAAAACCTTATAACTTAACACAAATCAGAATCTCAGATCTACAACTTGACAACGTCGTCTTTCTTCGTAACTCAGCTCTCGGCGAATAAGGTCGACCGTAATCTTCCGTGCCATTCTTTTACCTCGTATCTCAGAACACGCCATTTTCTTAACCCAGGTAAGGTCAATCCGAAATCGTCTTTTTTTCATTGTGATTTGTCGGTAACACAATGTCTTATGTTCTGTACACCAAAATATATGTTTTTTGATTCCCCGACCGTTTGATTCCGGTAGAGTGTCAATATTATCCAGTGAACATGGCTGTGGGTTGTTCGTCATAGTTGATTTCATTTACAGTTATTCGTCATATAGTGGATGTTATGTGTGAACATGGTTGTGGGTTGTTGTACAGGTTACATATATATGGCACCACTAAAGCGTACTGGAGGTGGCAAAAGGAATATCGGCACTGGTAGAGGTCCGCCTGGTTTATCACAAACCAGGCAAACTGACATGCGCCAACCGAGAACAATGAGCCAGGAAAGACAACATCAAACACCATCAACCGGCGACGGTCGTCAATGCCCGGAAGTGTATAGACCTACTATGCCTGTACCGGCGGATCCAATACCTGTTCAAATGGACGAGGAGAGAGCATCCCCACATAATAATGAATACGAGTTGGACGAACTTATACATTTCAATGAAGAAGCATTTCAAGCGGATGGACAGGGCAACGACCAGTGTCATGAGGGAGCCCATGATAGTTCGGGGAATGATGACGATGGAGATGGCACACCGCGGACGACATTTAATATAGGAGTGATATCGGGCAGTGAAGGACTAAAGGAGATGACACGGATAGGTTTGATGTCCCAGGATGGTCGACCGTGGATTGTTCCAGCGGGTGATGACAAGTAAGGAAATTTTTGTGCATATACAAATTGACATTGTATTACTAATAAAATTGTACATTACCCACGTAAATTTTTTCAGCTTTGACCCACCATCAGCTGTTAAAAAAATCGAGTTGCAATGTATCGCCCCTGGTTTTAAGATTGGTTGGACGACAATTGGCACGTGTGATCCCGATGCGCCGTTGAAATGGTTTCGACATTTTAAGGTAAATGGTATTAAATTTATATAACAATGTCCGTTTTTATTCCGATATTCAGTCATTTCGTAGTTGGATACATATTAAGATAATATTAAAAATTTCGTAACGCACATATGCAGAGCTTGTACCGGTGGGATCCAATGCACAATGATCAAATTGAGGCCAACTTCAGAAAGAAGGCGGGGAAGATACTCCAAGATGCTTGGAAAGGCATGCGAAAGGGGACGACTAAAGGACCGAAGTGGTTGACAAATGATCACCGGCTTGCAGCAAAAGAGCGCTTCGACACGGACCCAGTATTCAAGGCCCGGAGTGAACGGAAAAAGCAAATCTATTTGGCCAGGCATGCTAGAAACGGGCCGTTGTTGCACGCCTTTGGGTCGAGACCAGCACATTTTCACCATGTGAATCTGGTAATACAAATATTGAAAGCACTTTAATTTACATTATCAACATTTGTTATATTCAGGGAAAGAGTAATCAACGACAAGTGTTGCCCACTGATATGTTTAATCAAAAATTCAAGCGGAAGGATGGGACATATTTGATCCCCGATGGGGAAACGAAAAGCGTATATGATGACCTAATTTTATGTCTCCGCATCACTACTTTGACTATGAATATAATGTCAATCAAAATGTAATGTGTGAATTCATGTTTCTGTTTGGGATTGAATATCTTAAATATTTGATTTATTTCGTAACAAATAAATTTTATGTTCTTGGAAAATGTACAGAAAGAGCTCGAGGATGCTGAAGCTGTGGTCTTAGGGAAACATGACAAAGGGAAAAGGGTACCAGAGGAGGAGCTAGTGGAGGCCGCTGCAACTGTCATGGGTGTTAACCCCAGGTCTGGGATACCGTATTTGTACGAGCCATCGGCGACATTATAACGGACAAGTTCTCCTCAACCGGCAGCCAGTCAAGCGCGAGCTCACACGTATCAAGGTCCCAACAATCGAAAGAGTGGATATCTCAGGAGATGAGGCCGCGATTAGAGCGCATGGACGAGCTTTATAACTCTCAATCCCGACAGGAGGATCAGATCAGAGATATGAAGGGAAACATAGAGCGATTGATGCAAATGCAATCTGACATGCTTAGGATGTTAACTCCTACATATCCTCCGCCTCCAAGTCAAAGTCCGCACGTAAACAACCGCAGTCAGCCTACTCAGAGATCAAATGAAGAGAATCGGGGACGTCGTTAGGGCAAGAGGGGAAATTTAGCACTGGACGTGCTAAATTACTAATCAATTTCGAAAAATATTGTGTTTGTTTTTCGAATAATTATTTTTAAAATGCAATTATATTGTTTTTCAAAATGCAATTAATGTAATGTTCAATTAAATTCAAAATGTTAAAAAAAATCGAAAATTGTATCTGGTGACGGAATTGTGTAGGAATTACACCCGAATATTGATGGGCAATATTGACAGCGCTCATCTTAAAAACGCCATCTTATTGCTGGCGGAATTTTGCCGGCATATTGATGGAAATTAGTCTGACGATTTTTGCCTGATAATTGATGGAAATTTTATATGACGGAATTGTGCGGGAAGAGTGATGGAATTAATTTGTGACTAAATGTTATTGGAATAACGACGCATATTTATCCGTGACGGAATTTCGCCGAATGAATGATGGAAATTATCAGTCACGAAATTCTGCTGGAATAATGATGGAATTAAATGGTGACTGGATGTTATCGGAAAAATGACGCATTTTATTTATGACGGAAATGTGCGGGAAAAATGTTGGAAATATTTCTGGGAGGAATTTTGCATGAACAAAGACGGAAATTATTTATGACGGAAATTTACCGGAATAATGATGGAGATAGCTATGACGGACATTTATGGGAATAATGAGGGAAAATAATTGGTGACCGAATACAGAGGGAATTATGATGGAAATAATGCATATCGGACTTTTGTGGGTAAATACGCGGAAATTTACATCAGAAAATTGACGAACGTGTGACGGAGTTTTGAGTGACGGAATGTATACGGAAATTTGACGCAAAATGATGACGGAATTTTGCTTGAATCAAGTTTCCGCCGGGAAAAATGCCGTCAGCGTGGTTGCTGACGGAATTGTGCGGGAATTTCTGTGTTTTCCGGCAAAATTCCGTCACGTTTCCGTCGCTTTTAAAATGACTGAATTTTTCCAAAATTTTGTAGTGTTATGACAATATGCTTGATGAAGGTGGTTGTCTGACCACCAGAGCTTCACCTAACTCATAGACTTCGTCAGCCAGGCAATTTCTTATACTCTTCTTGCATTGAATCCTCACTTCCCTTTCGGGACAATTCCTTATAAAGTGTCCCTTCTTGTGAGAGTAAAAGCACTTGATTTTCTTACTGTCAACTGATTGATATCCTATGAGGATGGGCTTTGGTTGAAACCTTGGCTTGACAAACTTCTTCTCAAATCTCCCATGTTCAACTAGTCAGATCCCCACTTTACCTTGCATCTATCTGCTTTTGCTTCAAGGCTGCTAGAACTTTTTTCATGGCTAGTGTCTCTTTGGAGTACCTCATGGTATCTACCAAGGTTGAGAATGGGGATGGAAAAGAATTTAGAACCATGATGGCCTGATCCTTATCTTCAATCTTTTAAAATATTCGTTAACTGAATTACTTTTTTTAAACATCGTCAAGGTGCTCCTCCATCGATTTGTCAGCATCTATCTTATACACAAACAACTTTCCCATGATATTGATTCTATTTGTAGAAGTCTTTGTCATGTATAGTTGCTCCAACTTGAGCCACAGTACCCCTGCTGCAGTCGTCTCTAAAGACACTTCCCTTGGCACCTTATCCCCTAGATATAGAATAATATTGCAATAAGCCAACTCCATTATGTCCTCCTTTTCACCAGCTGACAGCGTAGTCGAAAGTTCCTTCTCGCTCTTGAGTGCTTTTGCCACCTTCATTTGAACCACAATGACATTCATTCGTTCCCTCCACGGTTTCGCCATCAAATCGGTCAAGTTACACCTTTGGTGACACCATCCTTGTAAACCAATTGGCTCTGATTCCAATTGATGAGTTGCGAAAACGAATCTTGCGAGGATTAAACGAAAGCAACACACAAAAACGTGAGATTTATCTTTGTTCCGTAGTCAGTGTGACGGCCTACGTCCAGCAGAAGGGCAAGGCTGGTCAAATTGATGGATGTACAAGCTCTAATAACCTCACCTGAATCTATATTAGCTCTCTCGCCTTACAATTAGAACAACGGAAATCAAACTTTATGAACTCGGTCAAGAATCCTAACCTCCAAATCTAGAAAATTGAATCAAGCTCTCTAGGCGCGTCCCAGCTCTCTTTATACTCGTTAGACTAAACGGCGGCGTTCCTTCGATGTGCATGTTCACACATAAGGTGAGCGACAACGTTTATCTTGAGCGTAAAATCCTCGCTTAATCCAAACGAAGACCCCATATTTGAGTCCAAACTGCACGCCTTCTTCGGAACCTTTGAAACGTTGCTGGTCATTGAACCCACTCGAACGGTAAGTTCCCGCTAGTCTAATACGCCGCCCTTTCAACTTAATCTGAATATCATGATCCAACAGCTCTACCTTGGCCCTTTGAGCCATTGGGCACCTGGAAGCACTTGGTGAATTAGAAGTGGGTAGGTATAACTACAGAACTTATGTTGGCATATTCAAATAAGATCCCATATTACTGACACTATACCATTTTGTCGCTTTGGTCTCTGACCAAAAACTGTAGTCACATAAAGTCTTATGCGACTACACTCAGTGACATAAGGACCAATCGCATAAAGGAAGTGACATAAGTTTTATTACGTCACACTAATGGACGTCTGTCGTATAAGAGAGCTTAAGTGACACACTTGCAAAATCCTCTTAGAGAGATGTGTCAGTCGCGTTAGGAGTTATACGTCCGTGCGGCAGTGGGAAATCGTTTTACATGAGTAGGTTTGACGCTTAGGTAATCCTTTTGCAATCTCTGTCGCATAAGTAATTAAATGTCGTAGTATATTCAGACGTATAAGTTTGATTTGTGGTCATTTTCAGTCGTCTACGTTCAGTAAATGTGTTTCAACATGCCGCGTACCTATATTTATGTGCGGTTTTGTAATGGTTCACAGTCACATAAAAGAACTATAAATATCGGTATTTGGTAAATTTACATACATTCAGAAACCACCTGGTTTAGGCAAATAACCTTATTACACAATGCTAAAATAGTTTTTCTAGCAGCAAAAGTAGAACATGTTCAACTTGTTTCACAGTAAATTACACAAAGAGATAGTTAATATTTAAATGTCATGCTGCATTAAACTTCAGAGAGTACCCAAACCAAAGCTTGCACCGTCGGAGACATTACATCCATCCTAGAAGCCACCACTCCCCCGCGAACCATTTCCTCAAGCGCCTTTAGCCTATCCTCGAACTTAGCATCCTTCTTGACAGCCTCTTCCTTTGCCTTGATGAGTTCTTTCTTCAGCGCATGGTTAGATGCCCCGCCTCTAGGGCAAGGAGGCCTCCTTAGACTGCAAACTACTATGGACAATTGAGTTCCTTTCTTTTATCCGACAGCTTTATAAATAATGTCCAGTTGTGTGTTTGTCGGTACGGGATGACGTGTAGTATTTTGTATGTCAAAAATAATTTATAAGCCGGTAAGAACCGGATCGTCCAAGGGAGCAAGTGTAAACTTTTGCACTATGTTAGGTTGTATTTCTACTTATCCTAATCCGAATCGAGTTTTTGGTTTGTATCTAGAATTCAAATTAAATGAAAGTAAGAAAAAGTTTTGTCGATTTCAATAGATGTTTTGGGGAACTACTTCACTTGCCTAACATTTGAATCGAGTTTTTATTTTCTAGCATGCATGATTTGCTTATACTGATTGGAAAATAGCCGTACACTCCAAGTATAAAACTCACCCTTTCGGTGCTATTGGTTCACATTGAAAATGTACCTTAAACTACGAACCTCACCCTTTCGGCGCTATTGGTCCGAATCAAGTAACTCGCAGATGTTTACCAACTCTCGTCGCGTAAACATGGGGAGTCCTTGTCGTAAAACTAGTCTTTCCCGTTACAATCTCGGGCCACTCTCATAGTCACAGAGTTTATAACGTGTATTTTACTTAATTGTCGGATACTAAGTCTCACCCGTTCGGCGCTATTGACTTAATATCTCAACGTAATGCACTTAGGCATTTCGTCAAACACCTAGTATGCATCGCTTTGGTTTAAGCGCTAAGTAAAATACAAATCCAATAAGACAAATCAATTCACGCAAATATTTGTTTTATTCAACGATTCATTGTTAGACAAAATTCGTAGGACCCCAAAATAGGGTCACTACTCACTATCCATGGAAGTAAACATACAACTCATGTTTATGTTCGAAACTAAAATTACAAATTTTATGAAGAACGATCACAACCTTGATGTAGATGATGATGTTGTTCCTCTTAGATTTGTAATCCGTTTGATTCCGATCGATTTCCTTCAGTGATATGTCGTGATTCTCCCCAATTTGGTCGACAAAAATGTTATTTTTTCAATGGCGGCTGCCTCTTTTCTTTGTTTAATTTTGCTTTTTTCATTTTTTTCCAAAAACCTATCCCAAATTGCGTTTTTGGCCCATTTGGCTTGTCAAGCATGTGTCGCTTATGTCATCTAATAAGTGACACGGGTGAATCCAAAGGAGGTTGCAGTGTCACCAATTGTTGACAGATCATGACACGGGTGACACATGCGCGTTTTGTATAGCAGACTTCGGCTCACGTTTTGACCTCTTTAACAACTGAACCAGCTTTTGTGTAAACTGCAACGTTGTAGCACTTTATCTCAGCTTTCCAACAAGCCATAGATCATTGTATTCGGACACCGTATGCGCTCTGGTCGTGTGTGACAAGTAGGGAGGTCAATCCGCCTATTTTTGCACTATTTTTACCCAAATTTCCACAAAACGCTTTGTTTCGCCCTGGATTCATTTTTCACCTGAAAAGCATTAAAACATAAAGTGAGAGCTCATAAGAATAAGGAAAATGATCGAAAATCGACTAAATGTGGAGCATGAATATAATATAAATTTATGCTCATCAGGGGATCAACAACAATGCTTGCCGGGTCATCAGAATCATGGTCATCTGTCAGCAACTTGACTTCCGCATTCATTTGCTCCTATGTACAATTCCAAAACAAGTTATAAAAAAGAACATAACATGCTTAACAAAAAGATACTTTAATACATTTATAAACTTTCATCATCACATGGTCATGCACAAATAACAGCACACACATTGATACATATAAATAAAATAGAATAAAAACACATAACATTATAAATTTATTGAGACTTATATAACTGGCCATAACATATAATCAGAACACACTAAAACAAATGTTTATATTCATATAAATAACTAGGCATAACACATACATATAAAAAAAATGGACTAGCAACAAATAACACAATTTCTATAGTCATAATAGGCAATGATATTAACATTTTCATAACCTAACCATATATCCATGTAGACACAATGAAATTGTAAAGCGGGATTGAGAAGGTTACCACTAAAGGTGCATTTTCAGGCTTCTGGGAATAAACCTCCTCAAATGCAGCAATAAATGGTGTTTTGTATCCCTTTTCAAAGTGCTTCACTGCTCGGATGTTGAATGGAGTTTTAACGGAATGGTAGTTTTTTTTTTGTCCCTGCCATCTTTCATTCTTGCAGATATAGCCTACATTAAAAAGGAAGATAATATTAGTAATACAAAAACATTAAAGTTCATAAAAAGTAAAGGATCACTTAGAAAACATCACCGTCTGATTAGGCTTCTGAAAGTGCTACACAAGCCATTGCCACTCATCCTTTCGGTGTATGAACTCCTTTGGGGTCTTCTCTCCGTGGACCAAATAGTGACAATTGACACTTTCTCACTTACACAACTCCCAATCTGATGAGTCGTCATGCTACGTATCTTGTCACTAACAGGCCCATTAGCCTCTACAGTGCACTCCACTTTGATCCTAATCCCCAACTTGTGGACCGAATCAACCAACTTGGCACCACAAACCACACCACGACGCTTTCGCTTCTTACCAGGTTCATTAAGGGAATCTATCACATTTGAATCACAAGGAAATATCAAATTAAAACACATTATAATCATCAAAGCGCATACTATTCATCAACTAGTGACTAAATAATTAACAATAACTGACTAATTCATCAAAACACATTGTATTTAACAAATCAGACATGTAATAAAGAAATATCAAATTAAAATGCATTGTATTACCAGTGGCATTGGACTTCTTGCAACGAATTCTCAGGGGTTCTTCAACTGGTTCATCAGGAATCATCGCTTCAATGTTCTCATCAGAACATTCATCATCACCCTCAGCTTCTTGTGAGGAATCAACATCATCATGGTCTTGATTGTCAACAGTGTCTTCATCAACAGGGTCGTCATCAGTAGGGTCTTCGTTAGTTTGTTCTTTGTCACCAGGGTCGTCTGTAGATACAGCAGGCGAGGGTGTAAGGGATGGGTTTGGGGCGCCAGTTGAACGACATTGGGATGCGGAACCAAAGTGCTACAATCATGGAGTCAAAGGGAAGTACTTAATTGTCTTCTTTGGAACCTTACTTTTACTTCCACGCTGCGCGTATCTTACCTCGCCACACACGGGGTAGCTAAGAAGATCTTTGAACTCTTTGTAGTAGAATATGCATCCATGCTCGCAAGCATGTATGGTCTCATAACCCAAACCCATATTCTTTAAAACTTTTTTCATATCTACATAAGCACCAGGGTAGATGGTATCGCAAGGAAGAATTTCTTTGGTGATATGTAGCATTTTATTAAACCCCTTGTCCGACAGTCGACTCTCGACCTTCATTTGCATTGCTCTCAAAATTGTTTCAAGAATATATTTCTCACAACTTCTGTACAAAAGAGTTTGCGCTTTCCAATAAGATTGTTGTAGCTTTCATAAGCCATCCTACTCCTTAAGTCACCATCCTCTGAATTCATATTCATATGACCCTCTTGATGCATATATTGAACGGGAAATTGATCTTGAATAATCTCTATGGTCGGGTTTGTTTGATGATGCATCACACCACTACTTGTTTCTCCACGTGTCTCCGCAAGCCATTGTTGTCTCAACTCCCAATCTGAAAGTTCATTACTCTTTCACCATGTGATGTCCATGTATTGTAACAATTCATCATACCGTTATTGATCAAATGAATAAACATCTCCTTCGATGTAATTCTTCCTCTGACCAACAAACACCTTCTACAAGGACATAATTGTATTTTTTTTCTCCATTTTGCTTCGAGAAATCAACAAAATAAATAATCCCTTAAATGTAGCGTGAATCACCCATTTCTAACCCCATCTAACTTTTATCCATTGTGAACGCCACCTTCATAATCATAACACACAACAATAATCAGTGCATCACCTAGAGAGGAACACTTGGGTACACATAAATCGATGTATTATGATAAGCAACTAAGAAATGCAAACTCAAATAATATTTAAGCACATTTACCTAGCTGTTTGTGGTGCCCAAAATGCTCAAAAACGTTTCACCCGTGTGCAGAGAAGATAACCAGAGGGGGAGGAGGAAGAAAGGTGGGTGAAGAAGTTGATGTTTGTTCATTAAATGTTGCATTCTTATGTGACGACTCACTTTCCGTATATCAGTCGCGTAAGTAAAAGGTTGGTGTACCGGTCTTCTTTAATGCAAAAAAGGTCCGGTCAACCAAAAAATAGTCAACGATTTTCAAATTAAGTATGATGACGTGGCACTTATATGACGGACTTAACTTAGGGTCAGCCACATAAGGTTAGGTCGTCTAAGTTGGCTTATGTCATCAACTTTGGTTTGTGACATAAGGCTATGTCGTCTAAGTTCTCTTATGTAACACACTTTGGTCTGAGACATAAGGGACAGTTGTATTAGTTCTCTTATGTCACAACTTTGTTTTTCTCAGTCACCTAAGTGTAATTATGCTACTGGTCCTTATATCCCTGACTCGAACTGTGTTACATAAGCGACAAATTGGTTTAGTGTGAGCCTGTGAGGTTATTACGAGTCGATGTTACATTAATAATCGACCATGTTTCCATTGGCCGCTAAGCCTAGTTAACAATATATTTTCGAGTGGTTCATATCCAAGATTGAAAACATCCAGGTTATACTTATCATTGTTAAATTTAAGGGGAAAGTACAAAAAGAAGTATTGAACTACCGTTCATTTTCAATTTTCTTTGTCCAAACTATAAAATTTTCCAAAAAGGATGCGAACTATGCATAATTGTTTCAAAATGAGGTAAAAGTTAACAAAGCTAACGGAATTATAAACACCGTTAAGTTTTTAACTCTGTCATCCGTTACTCTTCATTTATTTTTTTCAATAAACAAATTATAATTATTTAAAATGATTAAAATTAGCCATGTTGAACCAATCCACCAGACCACAACTTGACAGAGAATGTACTGAATTTTTTACCAATTGCGTTCCTTTTTTTCTGAACGCATGTACACCGATGTCGGAGGATTTGTTGGTGCTTCAAAGAAAACTAACCTCCTGAATGTAAAATTCTGATGAAGAATATGACAGACATCTATATTTTATCTGATTTGTCTCAACTTTGAAATTCGGAGTAACAGTATAGTTCCTGGAGAGGCGGCTGCCATGGTTCGTAGCTAAACAAGGAAGAAACCCTAATCTGGGTTTGGCAGGAGAACAAATTCAGTTGACACTGATTCGATTTTGATTCGGTCTAGTTGTGAATCGTGATGTTTGTTTTGGTCCGGATTGATGTACTCATTTAGTCCGCCCCTCCCCTCATGATGCTTGGCAAGAGAAGTAGCAACCGACGACGATGTGAATGACGAAGGAGCTCCTGAAGTGAACCGATTGTGCCATGTATTCCTCCCTGGACTTCTGCCGGCAACAGTAGAAGCGGCTGCACATGCCGCAGTAAAGATGAAACCTAAGAATTGATGGATACACTTATTTGATTCAAACTGAATCAGAGTATTGGGTTTCAATTAGGAGAGAACATAATATGAGCTGGTTAGATTTTTATATTGGTTCAATTTATAAACATAGTTGTCGGAGAATTTTAATTATTTGAGTTTTTTTATACAAATTATTTGAGTTAATCATAATTCTGTGTTCATAAAGAATAACGGATGACAGAGTTAAAAACTAAACAGTGTTCATAATTCTGTTAGCTTTGTTACTTTTTATCTCATTTTGGAAAAATTATGCATAGTTCGCATCCCTTTTGGAAAAATTCATAGTTCGGATAAAAAATTTGGAAATAGCTGGTAGTTCGGTACTCATTTTGTTAGAGCATGTGCTCCGCCGGTTTTGATAATGACAAACATTCTGCTGATGGGTTACTCGAGTGTGCAGGTTGGAATACATGTACCCGAGGAGTAACACTTCCCTCTGCTTCTATGATGGAGGGCGAGAATGTCGGATACGGCAGTCTTAAAGATCTTCAAGTTCTCAAAGATCTGTGTCTAGCTGGATGTGGCGTGGATGGAGTTGGAATCTCAGATTTGGCTTTCCTACAAGTTAGGCAACCGCCATCAAGGAAAGATCACAAAAGATATGGAGTATATTTTAAGAAGAGATTCGGTCGATATTTAAGGAATGAATATTCGACATATCCAACATGAATATTATGGAAAATTCGTGTTGAGGATTTGCTGAGTATAGTAGGGATATTCGCAGCAAATTTGGAAAGATATTCAAGATATTTTCGAAAGATTTTATCCTTGAATATCTAGGGTTTCCTCGTGGGAAAGACGCCTATATATTGGAAGCTACGGCCTCCATTCAAGTGCGTTCGTTCTGAGGATTTACTGGAGTTGTAGTTTCTAATCAAACTGAAGTTGGAGTTTGCTGAAGGAAGGTCGACTCAGCTGAGATGCACCTGTGAGGGAACGGACGCAGCAATCGAGACCAGTGGGAGAAGGCGTCTTGTATTAACAGTGCGGACAACAATAGAGGTAACTATAACTAAGGTTCATCTGAAAGGAAGGCGTTACACCCTGGACAGTGGTAGGGTTATATTACCTCTTTGTAATCTACATCTATTAATACAAGGAGCTGTTCTGAAAATCCTCTATTTACGCTAGAAGGTAGTGGTTTTTCTTCAGTGCTTAATTTAGTACTGAAGTTTCCACTATAAATCATTATGTTCTTTACTTTTCATCTGTAATAAGTTTTATTCCGCTGCATACTAAACACCTCGCAAGTAACGTTATTTGCTTGGTAGCTAACCACGATCCAACAATTGGTATCAGAGCCCGGCTCTAGATTTGTGTTAGGTTTGCAGGTGAAATGACTTCGATGAATGACTCCTTCTGGAAACCTCCAGTTCTGAAGGCTGGAGAATACGACTGGTGGGCAGAACAGTTTGAAGCCCACATGTGCTCTCTAAACGGACAACTATGGAAGATAATCAAGCAGGGACCAGTACCCATCTTGGATCCTATGATGATAGAGAAGAAGTCGGACTATTATGATGACAATGACTACAAGATACTGGAGAAGAACAACAAAGCAAAGAAGATTTTGCACCAGGCACTAGGTCCAGGTGACCTAAAGAAGATGCTACACTATAAGACAGCCAAAGATATCTGGGATGCCCTCAAAAGACTGTACTCCGGAAACGACGATCAGAAGAAGAATCGCATCCTTGCTACCATGAAGGACTATGACAATGCCAAATAAGGAAAGGATGAATCACTTGAAGATTTTCATTCCAGATTCTAGAGCTATGTAGGTCAAATGCAATTTCTGGGGGAACAGGTCCCTGAGTGGAAAGTCACTCATCGCTTCGTCCAAGGCCTCAGTCGCAAATATAACATGTTCTCAGTGGCACTCCAAGCCCAGAGCGACATCAAGACAATGACCCTAGAAGAACTTGTTGCTAAACTACAGAGCAATGGGATCATTTAATTAAGCAGGACGGAGAACAAAGAACCAGAAAAGATGAAGACCATTGCTCTCAAAGTTGAATGTGCATTCGATCTGGCACAAAATGACGAAGAGGGAGACACGGATGATGAGATGACCACACTACTAACCAGAGCTATCAGAATGGCTAGCATTGCAGGGCAACGTTTCTTCTGAGGAACGTCGTTAAGCAAGGAGATAATGTGAAATCACTGCCAAAAGAAGGGGCATATGGCTAAGAACTATTTCAGTAAGAAGGCAGGAGAACCACCAGCACTGAAGAGCGTAAAGGCTATGATAGCGGCATGGGGAGAATCAGATGAGGACAGCGAGGACGAGAAAAATAATACTGGAGCTGCATGCATTATGGCCACCTCCGAGGTAACTGACACTGACTTATTTGATTCTTTTTCAGGTAAAACTAACGATCAGCTGATAGCATGCATCAAGGTACTGGTAAAGAAGACTACTGATCTCAATAAGGAACTGCTTGACTTAGACGAGAGAAGCGCAACTATAGAGGATAATGGAAACCTCTGGACAGAAAAGGCCATGAAACTTGAGGAAGAGCTCGCTAAGAGCAACGCTAGACTGGACAAGAGGGTACAACAATTGAAGAGGGAAACAGATAAACTCAAACTCCTGGAAAATGAGACGGAAAGATTAAACTCACAGGACGAGAGTATGAGGATACAACTTGCTGAGGCTAGCTCCCTCGCGGGTAAAGTCATCTCACTACCAGAGGAGAATGCCAGACTAACAGAAGAAAACTCTAAGGTCCTCAGGGAGTTAGAACTCTACAAAGTTGATGAAGGTGAAAAGAAAAGGAGATGGCTAAGAGAGCACACCGATGCCAAAGTCGCAGAAATCAAAGAAGGATTCCATAAGACATTCAAAGCAAAACCAGGTCTGGGTTACAACGGAGAAACAGAAGGCAAAGGCTCTGTAACCGGAAAGAAAGCAGACATAGAAAGAGCACAGACCCCACCCTGTTGGTGTGGAACACACAAGAAGGGCAAAGAACCCGTTTCGTCAATGGAGAAAACAGTTCCCTTCGATGGAGCGAAAGCTCATGCTCTTTGGACCAATTTCAGGAATTGATTTCGCTGAAAGAATCGCAAACAAGTCAATCGCCCTGGGGCTGAGCAAGTATGTAGGCCTAAAACATCACAGAGTCTGCTGGCACTATGGAAAAGTTGGTCATCTACAGGTAGAATGCACCAAGAGACACACCCTAGACCTGAAAATCAAAACACAATATGGATCCCCTGACAAACAGGAGAAGCGGTGTTGGGCATGCAGACAATATGTCACTATAGGAGAGGATGTCGCTATACCAGGAAGGAAGGAGGAGATGGTGAGAGAACTGTTCCCAGTCAAGGAACTGTGCACGAAGCTCAATCTACAAAATCTGTCAGAAAGCCAAGTAGGCCCAAATTAGTCTGGGTCCGTAAAAATTGATTCCTTTCTTTCTTGCGGGTCGAAGAGAAGAGCAGTCCCTGGTATATAGATAGTGCATGCTCAGGTCACATGACCGGAAGCAGAAAATGGTTTGAATCTCTTCGACATCACTCAGGGGGATCAGCCACATTCGGGAACAAAAGCACAGGCAAAACTTTTATGCTCGGAAAGGTAAAGATTTCTGAAAATCTCCACATCAGCAATGTGAGCTTAGTACACGGGTTGAGCTTTGATCTACTCAGCGTCACTCAATTGTGCCAAAACGATAAGAACAATGTTACTTTTACTTCTGACGAATGTTTTGGGGAAGAGATAAGTACAGGTAAAGTTCTCTTGAAAGGGAAAGGAGAGAACAGGTTGTACAAAGTGGATCCATCCTTTGTCCTTGATAGGGAACTATGTCTGACCTCCCATTCCAATGAGTCCGAACTGTGGCACAGACGCTTCAGCCATGCAAGTCTCAGACTTCTGTCAAAGTTGCACCGACTTGAGCTGGTGAATGGACTACCAAGAGTGGAAGATAGTCTGAGCAACCTCTGTGATGCATGCACCAAAGGGAAACAGGTTAGGTCATCATTTAAAGCTAAGAATGTGGTAAGTACCACCCGTCCTCTGGAACTCATTCACATGGATCTATGCGGTCCTATGCGTACGAGGAGTCGGGGAGGTAACCGTTATATATTTGTGATTGTTGATGATTACTCCAGATTTACATGGACTATTTTCTTGAGTACTAAAGATGAGGTGTTTGCAGAATTTGAGGCCTGGTTGAAACAGGTTGAAAGACAGTTGTCACTGTCCCTGGCAGGTATACGAACTGACCATGGAACAGAATTTGAAAACTCATTATTTCTTGATATGTGCAGGAACATAGGCATTAGACACAACTTCTCAGCTCCAAGGACACCTCAACAAAACGGAGTTGTGGAACGGAAGAATAGAACACTTGAGGACATGACGCGTACGCTTCTGATCGGTAGTGGAATGCCAAGAAACTTTTGGGGTGAGGCACTCAATACTGCTCGTCATGTGCTCAACAGAGCGTATTTGAGACCCATTCTAAAGAAGACCAAGTGTGGCTCACTTCAGAGTGTTCGGGTGGAAGTGCTATATCAACAACAACAGGCAACCAAACCTCGGCAAGTTAGATCCGAGGAGTGATGATGGAGTATTCGTCGGATATTCAGACCATAGCAAAGCATACAAGGTGTACAACCGACGACAAAGGAAGATTGAAGAGAGCATACACGTGATCTTCGACGAGGAAGTCATGGCAGGTGACATAATAAAAGAAGTAGATTCCCCTCCCGTCACGCGAGATGATGAGTTCAACATGGTTGATGGGGACAGAGTCGAGAACCTTAAAGGTCGGAACCAAATACGGATCCCTCAGAGGGAACGTTACCCGCCATAGCACCAGACACTGAACAGGATGATCAACCACCGGACGTGCACACAGAAGATGACACTGGCCAAGGAAACGTAGATGGACCACACCCTGCCCAAGTGACTAGCGAACCCACTCGACAGAGTAGACGAGAAGTGGCTCCCCATGGATGGATGAGAGACTATGTATGTCACACTTCAGTGGGTGGAGTCATGGGGGAACAGGAGACCTCTGATAGTCATGATAGTAATGGCTTCACCGCCTTTGTGTGCCTCTCAAAACCCAAAAACGTCCAAGAAGCACTGAAATATCTTGACTGGGTGTGCCAGGCAGGAGGAGTTACACCAGTTTGAAAGAAACAAAGTGTGGCGGCTGGTTCCCCGCCCAGAAGGACGAACCATCATCGGCACAAAATGGGTTTTCAAAAATAAGTTAGACGACAAGGGACAAGTGGTCAGAAATAAAACTCGTCTGGTGGTCAAGGGATATAACCAGCAGGAAGGAATCGATTATGATGAGACGTTCACCCCTGTTGCCAGGTTAGAAGCTATTCGGTTAGTAATTGCATATTCCGCTTACCGTGGTTTCAAATTGCAGCAAATGGATGTCAAGACTGCCTTCCTTAATGGAGTACTCAAGGAGGAAGTATACGTAGCACAGGCACCAGGCTTCGAAGACACTACACATCCTGATCACGTGTACATTCTCGACATAGCACTTTATGGGCTAAAACAGGCGCCCCTTGCCTGGTATGAGAGATTGTCCCAGTTTCTTCTAGGACATGGATACGTGCGTGATGAGATCGACAAAACGATATTCCTTCTTAGAGAAGGGAACCACACCCTCGTGGTACATGTATATGTTGATGACATTATTTTTGGTTCCACTAACGATGCCCTTGTCAGGAAATTCACAAAGCTCATGGAAAGTGAGTTCGAGATTAGCATGGTTGGTGAGCTCAAATTCTTTCTCGGACTCCAAGTAGTACAAGAGAGCGATGGGGCCAGAATCCACCAGCAAAAGTATCATAGGGAGGTGGTTGGTAAGTTTGGAATGCAGAACTCAAGTGCCATGACTACACCTATCTCTCCGAATGACTCACTAGGGAAGGATGAAAGCTCGCCACAGATTGATCAAACACTCTATCGAGGAATGATAGGCTCAATTCTGTACCTTACAGCAAGTAGGCCTGATATCATGTACAATGTTTGTCTGTGTGCTCGATTTCAGGCAGACCGAAAGGGAAACGCACCTGAAAGCAGTAAAATAAATCCTCAGGTACCTGAAGGGTACAAATACCCTATGCCTTTGGTATCCTAGAAATGGAGATCTCAGACTGGTAGGATACACGGATGCGGACTTTGCAGGCAGCAAGGTAGATCACAAGTCCACTTCTGGCATGACACAATTCTTTGGGACTTGTCTAGTATCGTGGGGATCAAAGAAACAGAACTCCGTTGCCCTCTCAACAGCAGAAGCAGAATACATCGCCGCAGCCGCATGTTGTTCTCAGCTTTTGTGGCTAAGACAACAGCTAAGTGATTACGGTATTTCATTTGATTATGTCCCCACTTTATGTGATAACACAAGTGCAATAAATATCTCTAAGAATCCTGTGCAGCATTCTAGGACGAAACATATGGAGATTAAGCATCATTTCCTACGTGATTGTGTTGAGAAAGGGATGGTGACAGTTGAGTTCAGTAGAACAGAAGAGCAAGTCGTAGACATATTGACAGAGCACGTCGTTGAGTGCTAAGCAAGATAAATTTATAAGTCCGCTACTCGTAACTCTACTATTGGATAGTAAAGAGGTAAGTAGGGGTCGAACCCAAGGGAATTAGTGGATAGTAGTTCTTTGAGGATTTACAGAAAGGGAGTGTGATTTGGGGTTGATTGTGATTTTAGTGCTGAAAGTAAGTGCTTGAAGGACAAGACTTACGAAAAGTAAATGCTTGAAGGACAAGACTTACGAAAAGTAAATGCTTGAAGGACAAGACTTGCGGAAAGTAAGCAGTTGATATGGGACTGAAAGTAAGCAGTTGATATGGGTACTGAAAGTAAGCAGTTGATATGGGTACTGAAAGTAAGCAGCAAGGTGGTGTTTTGATCAAAGGAAAGGATTCGGTTTTAGGGGCCTTGTATCATAAATCTGTTCATCATCGACCTCTAATGATCATACTACGTGTTTAAAATGTATCAAGGCTATTTCTAGCACTCGACTTGCCACACCGTCTAGTCCTTTTCAAGACATAGAACACTTGTTCTATTTAGGCTAATTCCTCCTTTCGAAGTATCTTAGCCTTATGTGCATCCACCTGATCAATCATTTCCGATCAACCAAGTGGTGTTTTAAAGAGGTTGAACTCTACAGAAAAGCTTTGCTCTTTCGAGCCTCCACTTAACCACGTATGTTCACGAACCCCATGGAAGAGCTTTGCTCTTTCGAGCCTCCACTCAACCAATAGTGTTCTAACCTAATATATGGCACATAGAACAAGTTTAAACACAATAGAGGCACTAAGAGAAGGTTCTAAAACATGTTTTGATACAAGCACACCCCTACAACCGAATGAAGGGTTTAGCTACGAATATCCATGGAAGAGGACATCATAGCTAAGTGCTTGAAATGTAAAGGTTTTGAAAGACTGGAAAGTAAAGGTTTTCGAAAGTAAAACTCAAGAACAAAGTTGAAGCTTTTGATTCAAAGTAAAGTGTTTTACAAGGATTGTAGTGAGATTTTCTACCAAAGTTACAAGTGATCAAAGGACTAGAACATGAAACTAAAACTTGTAACTTTGGCACCAAAATGGAACATTGATTCAAGGAGGAGGAGATGTAGTATTTATAGGCAAGGAGGAGGAGAAGATGTGGAGGAGAGGCCAACACATGTCAAGAGGGGGAGGAGGGCTTCAAAAGCCGCCGGCCATGAGGTGGCAAAGCCACAAGCCGCCGGTGGTGAGGTGGAGGAGGAGAAGAAGTGAGTGGAATGAGATCTTTTGCTCCAAAAAGCCATCGGAGCACATGCCTTGCACATGGGTGGCTTGACTTTGCATTCACTTGAGTTCTTGATCTTTGTTGAGGTTTGGAACAAGTCATTGGGACATGTTTGAGTGATTTCACGTTGGGTTCATGAAGGTTGTAAAGCCGGAATCTGGTCGTAGTCTGGAATGACTTGTAATCCATATTTAGCTTTAAGAACTCCTTTTTAGCTCGTTTCATCTCTAATCCTTGAAATAGCCTGTAGAACAAAAGTGAAACTAACAAGTAAAAGTTGTTAAGACAAAGCGTCTAATTTGGTGGGTTTAACTGTCTTAATGAATCATATAAATATGGTCCATCAGATCACCCCACACTTATACTTGTTCGTCCCGAACAATGCTATTTAAAAGATAGGCACACACAATCCAAGTAAAAACTCTTAAATAGGAAAGTGAGAATGTGGGACTAGATTTATCCTATTCATGCAATACTTATTTGTTACCAATCTAAACCGTGTAAATACTTAGAAGAAACTTGATACTTGTACCTTCGAGCTGAGATGCAAATTAATTCGGATGATTCGGGAGATAGCCCTTTTCAGGCTCCTGGACTGCATTCTTGGGACCGACTCGCACTATATGGTTATCTTGTAGCTTTCTCTAGCACATGATTTGGTTCGGTTTTCACTGAGTTGAGCTCTTTGATTTTCTTTTGATGAGGGACAGCTTTTGAAGTGATTTGGCCTTCGGCCTTTGATTTTGAATTGGAGTTTCTTCACTTTTGTTTCGGTTAAAACCTTCACAGAATTTGGCCTTCGGCCTTTAATTTGCTTCTTCGAGCTTTGCTTCTTTGTGACTTGCTTGTCCATTTTCTCCATCTTTTGGGAGGTCCAATCATCGCCCGAGAGCATATGGAAATACCTCCCCGTTCTTTCTCATCCTCGCCGTTTCGCGCGGGTCAAGATGAGGGTCGCTCATCTATTTTCTCGGCTACTAGGACTAGAGATAGGACGGTTCGATTCCCGTCCCGCCTCTTGCATAAACGCTGCACAGCGGAGATGACTTCAATCTTCAATGAAACCCGAAGTGCAGCCTCCACTGACTTCGTAAACCATATAGTAAAATTCGATCCTTCGAGTGCTTGCCAAGCCTCTCTAGGGCATTTTATATCAACTCCACATCCCCTGTATATCTCAGCACAAAGGGACAAATGAGAAGTTACATCCTAAATTTTTATGCAGTTGAGATTTCACAAGGTAAATGCATGAATTTAGATCTATCTTTTTCACATTCTCAAGTTCATATTTTCAAAAAGATAATATTAAGGGAAAAGGAAAAGAAAAAACATGTTAACTAACTATGTACAAAGGCAGTTCTCACCCCACACTTTTGAACGAAGGCGTGCCTCTCGGCATAACTTAGTTCAAAAGCCGATTGCAAGCAAATATTTACAAGAAAGGAATGGGTGAGTACGACTTAAGGCGAAAACTAAATGACATAAAATAAAATGACTGAAAATAAGATAGATGTCGGGTTACCTCCCGACCAGTGCCTTTGTTTAACGTCGTTGGCTCGACAATGGGATCACAAGTTTGGATCCCATGGGTGGCTCCGGTCATAGTGTTGCGGAGTTAAGTCGACCTCGCCGTGGTAATGTTTGACTCGCTGACCGTTTACCGTGAATCTGCTTCCATTGTCCATGCTTTCCAACTCAAGCATGCCATGGTTGAATACCTTATTCACGGTATAAGGGCCGGTCCATCTTGATTTTAGTTTGCCAGGCATCAACTTCAACCGTGAGGAGAAGAGTAGCACTTGTTGTCCTTCCTCAAATGAGCGTCGGAGGATGAATTTGTCATGATACAATTTGGTCCGCGCTTTGTAGTCCGTTTGCCCTTCATAGGCCTCAAGCCGCGACTCCTTAAGCTCACACAGACTAAGCTTCCTATCCAGTCCGGCAGCTTTCAAATCCGGATTGCAATGCTTGAGCGCCCAATAGGCTTTATGTTCTAATTCCACCGGAAGGTGGCATGCCTTCCCATAAACTAGCCGAAAGGGGGAGGTTCCAATTGGCGTCTTGTATGCCGTTCGATAAGCCCAAAGAGCTTCATCTAGCCTCTGACTCCAATCTTTCCTTGCCGGCTTCACTATTTTTTCTAAAATACCTTTGATTTCGCGGTTGGAGATCTCCACTTGACCATTGGTTTGGGGATGATATGCCGTGGATGTCCGGTGGTGGACATGGTAGTGCTTCAAGGTGGCAGCCATCGTGCGGTTGCAGAAATGAGTTCCTTGGTCGCTTATTATGGCCTTAGGTACCCCGTACCTACAAAACAGGTTAGTGCGCAAAAAATCTATGACAGTTTTTGCATCGTCGCACTTCGTGGCCTTAGCCTCTACCCATTTCGACACATAATCTACAGCAACTAAAATATAAGTATAACCGCATGAAACTGGGAATGGTCCCATAAAATCAATACCCCAAATGTCGAACACATCGTTGACTAATATGGGTACTTGAGGCATCTCATTTCTAGCTGACACATTTCCTACTCTTTGGCACCTATCGCATTTTTTACACTTCTCATAGGCATCTCTAAATATACTCGGCCAAAAGAAGCCGCTATCTAGGATTTTCCTAGCGGTTCTCCTAGGCCCGAAGTGTCCTCCACATGCAAACTCATGGCAAAAGCTAATAACAGAAGCTATTTCATTATCGGGGATGCATCTCCTAAGTATTTGATCTGCTCCTATTTTCCACAAATAAGGATCATCCCATAAGTAATGTCTAGCATCATGCCTAAGTTTCATGCATTGTGCTTTAGTAAAAGAAGGAGGAAATGTACCTCCTACAAGGTAATTGACGATTGAGGCATACCACGGCACCTTGGTTGAGACTGCATATAGGTGTTCGTCTGGAAATGACTCGGTTATGTGCCCCTCTTCTTCCTCTCGGACAATCCTGCTTAGATGGTCGGCCACAGTATTCTGAATCCCCTTTTTGTTCCTTGTTAGGCTCTGGACATTTATCTTCCAAATGACCAAAGCTACAACAATTTAGGCATCACATCGACTTCCATTCATATATTACCCCCCTGAACATGAACATTACCATATGGATCCCTAAATCTGATTGACTCCTTTAACTCTTGATCTGCATAGATTTCCACACATACTATTACAAAATTCCAAATCGAACCTTCCGCCGTAACTCTATCGGTACAAATCGGCTTCCCCAGCTGAGAGCAAAGTCTTCTAAGGCTCCTCGGATCGCATAGGTGTGCTTTAATACCAGGCAACCGGACCCAGACTAGTAAAGCGTCTACACTCCCACACTTATAATCTTCATTCTCCGACCACTGTTTTAGGATAAGCGGTCTGCCTTCACAGGTCCAAGGACCACCACTCAAGACTTCCAACATCCTCTCCTCCGCTTTGAATTTGAACAAAAATATATCATCATTAATCTGAGAGACGGTAACAACTAACTAATCCCCCACTTTACTCTAATATATCCACGCATCCTTCCTAGATTCATTTTCACACCAAAAACGAACCCAACCAATGCCTTAGACAACTTGTTCGTAAGTTCTGCCCATTCATCCAAACTAAATGTCGATTCATCCTCCACTAAACCTTGAGCATCGTACAACAATGGAATACCCCTCTCCATGTTTCCGCTATTGGCATTCTTAGCAGCCCAGAAAGCCTTGTTCCAACCCTGGATATCCACTTCCTTACCACCAACTCCTGGAAGCGTAGGATGATTCTTGTCTCTTGCACCTGCCTCCTGCCTCACTGCTCCCGCCTCACTGCTCCCGCCTCCCTGTCCTCTTCATTGCGCACCGCCTCTTCTATAATAGGTCCCGAACCCACGCTATTTGAATTGTTTGCCTCACCCTTGCCTTTATCCAACCCACCATTGGGGCGGGATTGGCTATGCCTTGGAAGACCCACACCGGCACTCCCAGTCGGGTTGCCGCAAAGGTCACTACCGGACCCGCGTTGGAGGTCACGGTAAGAAACTCCTAACCTTAGCTCGCGATTTTGAGTCGCGCGTGGTACTCTCTATTTTTCTATCACAATTTAATTTTTGTAATCTCACAAGCGTGTGTTGTTGTTGCTTTGTTGTAATGACATTTCCAATAAAAAAAGTGAATGTTTTACACTACACCGCAAAAAAAATTACGATGGTTTTTCCATGCACTTCCAGCGGTTTTACAGTGGTAACAAAAACCGTTGAACAATCGTGGAAAAATCAATGCAATTTCACTGAAAAATTTGCGGGAATTGTGCAATGACTTTACAGTATACAAGCTATTTCACGGTTATTCGGGGGTTTTACAATAGGTGTTTTCCTTTGGCTTTGCGGTGATTGTGCTAAGGTATATATAATAACATTACCTGAGTTATGCCATGGCATTCCTGCTATTTTACTGTGAAAAAAATGATTTATATAATTACATTGAAATTAATAGATTCAATATTAAAAATTTTGAATCTTATACAATATTTAAAATGAAAAGGCATGCATAACATTAATTCAAAATGTTTCTAATATCTGAAATCCAGCACTTCAAATGTTTCAACATATATCAACTAGGTTTTGTTCTCATCTAAATCCATATATGTATTTGTTGCGGGTACGACTACATTTGCTGTGAGTGCTAGCAGCAACTCATTCGCCTTTGCCGGGACATCAACACCACCTCCCCGACCTCGTACAGGGACTTGCCCTTCGCCAAGCTCTACAAAAAGCCGTAATTTTGCAACCCAATTTTCATAAAAATTTATTAAAACAAATATAACCTCTGACATCATATACAACTATCTAAGTAAAAAATGTATCATGACAAGCTGTAAAGGACCAGAAGATGAAAATACATAATGCAAGTTTGAATTTCTCACACATATAACCCACAACGATGAGCATTTTTTAAAGACATTTGGAGACATCTTACCAATAAAACACGTAAAGTTTAAACCAAAGTCCAAGGAGGACTACATCTGCTCACTTTTACACTTATACATTCACTAACTACGCACTTTTCTCACCAAACAACAATCGAGATACTATCAGTACCAAACAACACTTCAAACGACACAAGTCAAAGCAGTAAATCAGATCAATTTTAACCAACATAATGTCCCAAGATTCGGACTAATCCATTAGAACTAATTCAAAATCCTCTTACTACCCAATTACACACAAATTTAACCAACTCTTTCTTGAAAAACAAAATCAGACCTCGCAAGCAATCACAATTCTCAGCCTCCTTCATGCTCCTTCCTGACGACATCAAGCACAACATCAATCAACTTGGCACCTTCAGTGTAATGCCCTTTAGCCCAGTTATTATCAGCCCCACCTATATTGTCCAAAGACAAAAATTTCTGGCTTTAATCAAGTAGTACCCGATGAAAATCACAACTACTTGAGCAGTTACCAACAATTACACAAATCCAAAGTTTAATCAAGTAATATGATGACAAAAAGTTGCAGAATATTTCACGGGTTAATTTTAGGCATGCCATATTTTGAGTTTTCAATTTTACACATGCCATTGTCTTGAGTTTTATTTTACACATGCCATAATCTCGGTCAAACCGCTACTGCTAATAGCGATTTGACCAAAATTACTGAGTTGGAAAAATCAAACCAAGCTGGAACCGAAAGTTGCTGACTCAACCGACACATCATATTATACCGCTGTTAACGTTTCGAAATACAACTTCCTTGACATTCATCGCTCTCTCCTCCTCGATGCGGCCTCCATCGATCCCTATAAGCATCAGAAAAGTCGCGCTGCGGTAAGGCGAGTCCAGAAACAAATAATAATGAAGAAGCAGAAGACCAAGGCGGCTTGTTGGGTTCTCCTCACGGCAGGAACAATTCTGCCTTCAATTTCTCAAAAAATCCTCCCGATGGATCAACGTTGGACGTCGTCTGTGGTCCAAACCGGAAGCTCTGGCCGCTAACACCAGCGTTAGACAATGTCCTGCCGACCGTCAATCCGAGGTAATCTGTCCACGATCTCCGCGCGGGACCAGATTCCGACACGCAGCGAAGCAGCACATCCTCCCACAATGCTCCGCTAGACACATCGACAAAGAAGCACCCGTCGGTTTCGGAAATCTGGAACACGATCTGGGTTAAAGAACGCATGTCGATAACGAGTCCGTCGTCGGTCATAGCTTGGTCGTTGATGGAGTGTCCGTCGTCGGCTAGATAAGGCCAGCGCGAAGCCTAGCTCTTTCACCACTCTGACGACGTCGTTCGTGGTCGAAGGTCGCACTCTATCATTTTTGCGATCGAGAACTTCTTCGGAAGCTTCAAAGGGATCGATGGAGGCCGCATCGAGGAGGAGAGAGCGATGAATGTCGGGGAAGTTGTATTTTGAAATAAACCGCTGTTAACAACAGCGGTATAATATGATGTGTCGGTTGAGTCAGCAACTTTTGGTTCCAGCTTGGTTTGATTTTTTCCAACTCGGCTATTAGCAGTAGCGGTTTGACCAATATTATGGCATGTGTGAAATAAAACTCAAGACAATGGCATGTGTGAAATTTAAAACTCAAAATACGGCATGCCTAAAATTAATCCATATTTCACTTACAAGTTACAAATGCAATGAACTGAGCGTCTTAGCTCCTTTCTCCAGCGTGATATCATACGTATGGTCACACAAATCTTGCGAAAAGAACTCCAAGACTTTCGCTGCACGAATAAAATTAACTGAATAAAACAAACCCAAAAGAACTTGAATAACTTAAACATACCACCAGCCACCATAATTCACAATCGATCACCACCCAACCGCTACCCCAAATATAACCACCACCACCAGCACCCAAATCCATTGATCCGACCACCACAAAACCACTACCACCCAAATCCCCCAAATTCCATTTCAATTTCAAAAAAATTAGGAGAAAGGGGTAAATAGAAATTATATGGTTTTTAATTTACCTTATTTGTTGCTTTTGTACTGGAAAATTACTACAGCAATACCATTGTAAATTCATTGGAACTTTTGATTTTTGCAGCGGTAATTACCATTGTATATTTTACATCGCAAAATATGGACGGATCCAGGATTTGAGACAAGGGGTGGCAAATGAAACGTACTACAAAATTAAAAATATTATCATTATTTCAAAAAAAAATTGGTTATCATATCACAAACATATTTTAATTATTTCTTTCTCGATGCTGAAACAATGTGATAAGAAATATTCTTACATCTTCTTGCATTGTATTCATTGTTGAAAAGGAGAGTGTGATAAGAATGGAAATCGGAATAGCCAA
Source organism: Rhodiola chrysanthemifolia (assembly GCA_033675395.1). NCBI lineage: Eukaryota > Viridiplantae > Streptophyta > Magnoliopsida > Saxifragales > Crassulaceae > Rhodiola > Rhodiola chrysanthemifolia. The sequence goes on from CM066204.1 coordinate 42,222,331, forward strand.
AATAAAAAATATCACATTACACAAAAACAATCATATTGATTTTATTTTTATTGTCAACTATTGACATAGTTCGAGGAATTCCGATCAAAATGTTACAATAACACTGAAAGCTCAAAGTTTTAACACAAAACTTCAATGTAATGTTTCAATTTGAATGTGAGCACTATGTAGACTTGTAAAGTCGAGCTAATTAATTATTTATCTTAGTTGACTCTTTATTTTTTAAGGTCAAAACAACACAAATAAACGTACTCTGTTTCAGACAATTCGAACTGTCAAAAGTCAAAACAACACAAACTATAATTCTTAAAAATCATCTCATATAGTATAATTAGCATATCAATTCATTACATAATCTCATGAATACTAACAAATTAATCTCGATAAAATGAATATAGCTTATTAAATTTAAAATCACAATATAAATAAATTTTAATATACTTATATGAAAATCTAAATTATTATATAGGAAAAGGATCCGGTGCAAAGTTAAATTTTTGGTACAAAATACAAACTAATCATAGCCCTTGATCTTGTGATTTGAATGGATGAGCTTAAATCTTGTGATTTTTTGGTATTTATTGGTGACGAATTATAAAATGAATTTGACGAATTATGTCGTCTTTTCATTTTTCGGCTCGTCTTTTTCATTTTTCGGCTCGAAAAGTGACGAACTATAAAATAAACTGACGAATTATAAAATGATTTTGACAAATTTTATATTTTGTACCAAAATTTAACTTTGCACCAGATCTGGCCTCTTATTATATATATAAAAATTTCGAAAAAAGCGGGGAGTGACATGTGCCACCCCCGGTACATGGTGCATCCGTCCCTGTCGCAAAATATGTGTAAAAATCGCTGAAAAAACCAACGAAAAATCTATTTTTATACAAACCTCTGCTTAATCATTGCATTACCTTTGCAAAAAAATTCAGCGGTAAACAAACCACCGCATAACTTCACTGCATATTTGAGCTAAATTTGTAGTGTAACATTCACTTTAACCCTTCTTCGCTTGTTGTACAGATAAACACTTTGCAAATTAGTTCATCATAGGATCATCTCTACTTGCCGCTATGCTAGTTATCCGTAGCAATATAAATTACTAATTTGATGTGTACTATGACACGTGTCATCATGCAATTAATATTTGTTGAATAACAAAATTTGTTTATGTTATAATTACCTTGGAAAATATGGAAACTTTGGTACTCGTTAGAACTTAAATGTACTGAAATATTAGAGAGAAGTAGAAGGTGAAGGTGTGTTTTCTTTCTTCACCCGAAGCCTCTATTTATACTACAAAGACACTCAACACATATCCGCACTTCACTCAAATTCATTTGATTTTCTTCAATGTGCAGACCACATTTATAACACTCCCCATGGGATGCACATTAAGCGTTTTAGGCTGCCTCGTTAAAAACCTTAGTTGGAAAAACCCATTGGGATAAAAACCAACTTAAGGGAAAAAGAGTGCAGCGACGCGAAGCTCCCCCTCATATTGGCATGCGTGATGTGCTCATAAATTTTGCAGCTTTCGCATTCCTATGTCGTTGACATGTTTTCGGAATGTTGAGGTAGGGAGAGCCTTTGTAAAAAGATCTGCTGAGTTTTCATCAGAACGAACATATTGTATGCTGATAACTTTGTCTTTTTCCAGCTCTTGGGTGAACGAAAAGTATTTAGGATGGATATGCTTTGTTCTATCACTTTTGATAAATCCTTCCTTCATTTGAGCAACACACGCAGCGTTGTCTTCATAAAGAGTGATTGGATCATTTGCTGGTAGAAGACCGCTCGTAGTTCTGATATGTTGTGTCATAGATCTCAGCCACACACATTCACGACTTGCTTCGTGTAATGCAATGATCTCAGCGTGGTTTGATGATGTTGCAACGAGTGTTTGTTTCTGAGAACGCCAAGAGATTGCAGTTCCTCCACATGTAAATACATAGCCAGTCTGGGACTTCGCTTTATGTGGATCTGACAAGTAACCTGCATCTGCATAACCAATCAAAACTGGTTTTGTATTTTTAGGATAAAATAATCCTAAGTCAATCGTTCCTTGAAGATAACGAAACACATGCTTGATTCCATTCCAGTGTCTTTTGGTAGGAGCTGAGCTAAACCTGGCTAATAAATTAACAGCAAAAGCTATGTCAGGTCGAGTACAATTAGCAAGGTACATAAGAGCTCCAATCGCACTGAAATATGGTACTTCTTGACCAAGAATCTCTTCAGATTCTTCACATGGACGAAAAGGATCCTTGTTCACATCAAGGGATCTTACAACCATTGGGGTACTTAATGGGTTACATTTATCCATATTGAACCGTTTTATGATCTTTCTCGTGTAGTTTGATTGATGGACAAGTATTCCACTCTGCAAGTGTTCAATCTGTAAACCGAGACAGTATTTTGTTCTCCCAAGGTCTTTCATTTCAAATTCTCTTTTCAAATAAGAGATCACTTCGTGAATCTCCTCATTTGTTCCAATGATATTTAAATCATCAACATAGACAGCGATAATTACACATCCAGATGTCGTTTTCTTGATAAAAACGCAAGGGCAAAGAGGATCGTTAATATATCCCTTTTGTGATAAGTATTCGTTTAATCGATTATACCACATGCGTCCGGATTGCTTTAATCCGTATAAGGACCTTTCCAACTTGACTGAATATCTTTCCCTAGGTTTTGAACTTGATGCTTCAGGCATCTTAAAACCCTCAGGAATTCTCATGTAGATTTCAGCATCAAGTGATCCGTATAAATAAGATGTAACGACATCCATGAGGTGCATATTAAGTCTTTCATGTACTGCTAGACTTATGAGGTATCTAAACATGATTCCATCCATGACAGGAGAATACGTTTCTTCAAAATCGATACCGGGCCTTTGGGAAAAACCTTGTGCAACAAGCCTAGCCTTGTATCTCACAATTTCATTTTTCTCATTTCTCTTTCTCATAAATACCCATTTGTATCCAACAGGTCTCACATTTTTAGGTGTGAGTACTATAGGCCAAAAAACCTTACGCTTATTAAGCGAGTCTAGTTCAGTTTCAACTGCCTTTTTCCACTCAATCCAATCGGGTCGGCTTTTACAATCAGTAATCGACCGTGGCTCGGGATCTCCATTATTTTCATTCATGATATCAGTGGCCACGTTATATGAGAATATATCATCGATATCCTCATTTCGGTTCCATATAATGCCTGTGCTAGCATAATTTATCGAGATTTCTTGATTTTCCTGGTCTTGTAATTCTACAGGAATTTGTTCCTCCATTACAGAGTCGTCTCGTCTATCCATCGCTATAATTTTGCGAGGATTTTTATTCTTAGAACCAAATGGCCTCCCACGTTTTGGGCGCGTTGTGATTTCATGATTCACTTTGTTTTCAGATTTTTCCTTTGGGATTTCAATCTGAACTGGAGCATTCACAGCTGGTATATGAGATTTTGTTACTCTCTTTGTTGTAAAAGCATCAGGAAGTCGATTTGCTATTTCTTGTAAATGTAAAATCTTTTCAACTTGTCTTTCACAATCCCTTGTATAAGGATCAAGATGCATTAATGTTGGTACAAACCAAGTAATTTCCTCTTCCAGCTGTTTTCTTTCATCCCCCAATGTTGGAAAATTTTCTTCATTAAAATGGCAATCGGCAAAACGAGCTGTGAAAATATTGCCAGTTTGAGGTTCAAGATATTTAACAATGGATGGGCTTTCGAAGCCAACATAAATCCCAAGACTCCTTTGTGGTCCCATCTTTGTTCTTTGAGGGGGTGCAATAGGCACATAAATGGCGCAACCAAAAATCCTCAGATGGGATACATTTGGCACTTGTCCGAATGCAAGTTGCATTGGAGAGTGATCATTATATGCACTTGGTCTGATGCGAATTAATGCCGCAGCATGTAATATTGCGTGACCCCATACCGACGTGGGAAGCTTTGTTCTTATTACAAGTGGCCTGGCAATAAGCTGAAGGCGCTTGATCAATGATTCAGCAAGACCATTTTGCGTGTGAACATGAGCAACAGAATGTTCAACACTTATCCCTACTGACATACAATAATCATCAAATGCCTGGGATGTGAATTCACCAGCATTGTCGAGTCTGATTTTCTTTATTGTATGATCAGGGAACTGTGCTCGCAATTTAATTATCTAAGCAAGCAGTCTAGCAAATGCCACATTCCGGGTTGATAATAGACATACATGTGACCATTTACTTGAGGCATCTATTAATACCATAAAGTATCTAAATGGTCCACAAGGTGGGTGAATAGGCCCACAAATATCACCTTGAATACGTTCTAAAAACGCAGGTGATTCTTTTTCAACCTTTCCCGGTGAAGGTCTCACTATTAGTTTTCCAAGAGAACAAGCTTTGCACGGAAAATTATTACTTAGGTGGACCTTTTCATTCTTTAATGAATGTCCATTTGTATTTTTAATAATCCTTCGCATCATTGTTGTACCCGGATGACCCAATCGGTCATGCCACAATGTTAACATTGAAGGTTTGGCAACTACCACATTTGACTCAATCGCATATATATGCGTATAATGCAATCCAGTAGGAAGCATTGGTAGTTTTTCAAGTATGTGCCTTTTTCCAGATTTATCCGTTGTAAGTAACATATACTTCCTGGCACCCTCAGTTGCAGACTGAATATCAAATCCATGATGATATGCGTCTTTGAAACTTAATAAGTTTCTTTTCGATCTTGGTGAATATAATGCATCGTTTATTTTAAACATCGTGCCATTTGGCAATGTGAAGTTTGCCATGCCAGTTCCTTCAATCAGATCTACTGGACCGGATATTGTATTCACAACAGTTTCTGTTGGTTTTATTTTTGAGAAAAATCTTTCATCCTTTAGGATTGTATGCGTTGTTCCACAATCGAGTATGCAAATTTCTTCAATATTAATCCTTTGCTTGGCTTTGGCTTTGTCCATTTCAAAGCTTTAAGTAAACAAGAAAAATGATAAGATAGATGAAAAAGGTAGACATATTTTATTACATATGAGAAAACATAGTTATGCTTAAAGGAAAAACATACATATAACATAAGAAAATCAAATTAAAACATCGGACCGTTTGGCTTCATTCATATGAGTGGTTACGCATTCTTCTCTAGTTACCACCATCTCCTTGTTCATTTGAATCTCTCGTGAGGCCATGATAGAAATCGGATTCTCCAAGATGGGTGTATTCTTTTATAGGATCTTGGTCGACATAGTTTGTCCCCTTTGCAGTAGTATAGTCACCATCAGTGTCACCAAGATCATTATGAAAATCAGGTGCTCCAAAATGGACAAATTCATTTAAAGGATTTTCGATGAGGTTAACCTCTTTCCCTTTTCCCTTTTCTTTTCTGTTTCTTGACTCTTGATAGAGTTTGACGAAATAATCTGGGGTACGACAGGTTTTATACCAATGCCCCTTCATGCCGCATCTATGACAAGAAGATCCTTGATTATTTGCGGAATTAGAGCTCCTTTCCCATTTGTTGTAATTTTCTTGATTCCACTCATCTCGATTCCTCTTGTGGTGATGGTTAATAGTCTTAGGTGAGTTATCGTAATAACTACCTCGACCACGTCCTTGTCCACGACCACGACCGCGGCCTCTACCTCGACCCTGAAAGTTATTCACGGGTTCGGGTTTGTCGGTTTTTACAAAATTTGCCTCGGTAAACGGTTTAGAGCCTGTTGGACGTGACTGATGATTTTTTATTAATAGCTCGTTCTGCTCTTCTGCAACTAAGAGATTAGTGATCAACTTAGAGTATTCTTGAAAACCTTGAAGTCGATACTGTTGTTGCAAAGTAATGCTCGATGCGTGAAATGTGGATAGAGTCTTCTCAATCATTTCTTTATCAGTTATCGTAATCCCACAATATTTCAAGTAGGATACAATACTGAACATTGTGGAATTGTAATCGCTAACCTTTTTGAAGTCTTGGAACCTTAAAGTGTTCCATGCATCGCGGTATTTTGGGAGAATTACATCTCTTTGGTGATCATACCGGTTTTTCAAACTCATCCACAATTCGCTTGGATTTTCTACGGTGAGATGCTCATTTTTCAAGCTTTCATCAATATGTCTACGTATGAAGATTAAAGCGGTTGCTTTATCGCTTTCGGATGAATTGTCTTTATCATCCAATGTTTCAATGAGGCTCTTTAATCTCAAGTGATTTTTGATGTCTACCGACCATGGAACATAGTTACTTCCGGTGACAAGGAGTGGGGCGAAATCGAGCTTTACAAAGTTGCTCATGTTTGATAACTAAAACAAAACAAGTAATTGTTATTAATTCAAGATATACAAGTCTACAAATAGTGTAAAGAAGAAAAAAGCATACATGAATCCTTGTATTGCTAAACAATTATAAAACTCATCCGGTGTTAGATCCCTGGTGAAAGTAAGAACAGTAAGTACAAAAATAATTATGAAAAGAAAAACTAGCATTAGACGAGGCATTTTATGGCAAGGTTTTCTTGAGAGGAATATGCAGTAGAAGAGAGAGTGAGTGTGATTTTGTATGGTGAATGAAATCAAATTTATAGGGGAAAATATAGCCGTTTGTTACCGTTGGGCACGTCATGTTACCGTTTGTTACCGTTGGGCACTAAAATTAGCATCGTAATATCATCAAATAAATTATACAGTTCAAAGAGAATGAAGTACTTAAAGTAAAGACAGTTACTTTGCAGATCACAACACTTTACTATGGGGCGGTAATCCGCACATCATAATAATATGTTGTTATACATTAAGAAAGTAAATAGATGTATAAATAAATCAAACAAGCATGTAACTAGTTTAAAGCAAATGTAAATAGTTAACTGATCAAATGTAAATCACATCATTTACTACGGCGGTAAAGAAAAACCGTCCATCTGTAGTTAAATGATGTTATACATGTATATAATTAAGTACGGTGTAAATCACATCGTTTTACTATAAGGGATAATCTGCCAATATAGTAAATCGATATTATACACGAATGAAATTATAAACAGAAAAGGTTAAAGTAAATACTACTCAGCTGGCACAGAGTCGTGCTGATAACGTGTTATAATTACCTTGGAAAATATGGAAACTTTGGTACTCGTTAGAACTTAAATGTACTGAAATATTAGAGAGAAGTAGAAGGTGAAGGTGTGTTTTCTTTCTTCACCCGAAGCCTCTATTTATACTACAAAGACACTCAACACATATCCGCACTTCACTCAAATTCATTTGATTTTCTTTGGTGTGGACCACACACGTGAGACCCACATGCCAAACTTTTCTTCAATGTGCGGACCACATTTATAACAGTTTACTCAGATCATCATGATTGTTTCTTATATAAAAAAAAAGGTCATCATGATTGTTGCATCCTGTTACCGGGTTTAACGCTCATATGGTCTGGTTTAATTAAAAGTGAAGCATTGTCGTATTATTTATTGTATTGACCGTTATTGAATATGTTTAATTTGGTCAAGAGTGAGTGGATCAAATGAAAATCACTCTACAAACTTAGAATCAATACATTTATGATCCAAATTAATTAATTAATGGCCTAGCTTATTTTGTAACTAATAATTCGTATTAACCAATATATATATCCAGTATCCACACATGGCACACTCTTCATTTTCATCTTTTTTTGTATTGAGAAAATTATAATAACTAATAATTATCCCTTGATTACATAAAACAAATACGTACCATGCTTGGGTCTTATATTTTTTATTTGATACAATCTAAACTAACATTATTCTTTAATTTTATGAATCATGAAATCATTTTTTTCAAAATAAATACATATTTTTTCAAAACTCACTATAATGCACCACACTCACAAGTTATACGCACTAAACCCACAAACTATACACTATTAATTTTTGAAATATTTCCGACGCCAGGAAACCGTCGGAATATTGACGGAAATGTGACGGAAAAAAGTCAATTTCCGTCAATATTCCTTCAACGATGACCTAGACGGAAATTTTCCCGACGGTTAAAATTTTCCGTCGACATTTCGTCGTCTTATTCCGTCGATGTTCCGTCCCCATTCCGCATATAACATTTCCGTCGTCAATCCGACATGTATCCGTTGAAATTCTCCGTTACAATACCGTTTTAATTACGTCACTAGTATTTTCCGTCTATATTCGAACACTTTTCCGTTTTCAAGACTTTGGCCGTCTAAATTCCGTCCTTTTTCCATCAATATTATATTCCGTCATTATTCCATCTTAATTCCGTTATACAAGTTCCGTGCATTTTCTGTCTTAATACCATCAACAACCTTTCCGTCAGATATCCGTCATTTTTGCGCTACTCAGATATCCGTCGTTTTTTCGTCTTAATACCATCAACAACGTTTCCGTCAGATATCCGTCATTTTTGCGCTACTCAGATATCCGTCCATTTTCCGTCTTAATACCATCAACAACGTTTCCGTCGGATATCCGTCATTTTTGCGCTACTCAGATATCCGTCGTTTTTCCGTCACATTTCCGTCACAAAATATTACCGGCGATATTCCATTGAAATTCCGTTATTAAATTTCTTACTTAATTACATTTCTTATTTTTCAATTATAGCTTACTTCAAAAATTAAATTCGAAATTTCCATAATTAATTAAATTCGAAATTGACGTAGAGTCAAATAAAATTATAAGACAGACGTCGAGTGAAATAAAATTAACATGTCTACTCTCTGATATTGTCTTCATGAGATCCTTGACCAGGCGTACCACGGTTGTTTTCATTCGGGCTTTGACTGGAAGGCGGTTGGTATCCAGGAGTATCGAGCATTCTTATCATAGCTGATGAACATAAATTTGTACTATATTTATGCTCCACATTTAGTTGATTTTCAATCGTTTGCTATGTTTTTATGACCTCTCACTTTATGTTTTGGTGATGTGTAGGTGAAAAATGAATCCAAGGCGAAATAAAGAATTTGTGGGAATTTGGGCGAAAACAGTGCAAAAATAGGAGGATTGACATCCCTACTTGTCGCGCACGCATAGAGCTCACACGGTGTCCCAATTCATTGATCTTTGACTTGTTGGAGAGCTGAGAACAAGAGCTACAACTTTGTAGTTGGCGCCTAGAGCAGATTCAGCCGCTGCAAATGTCAGAATTTGAGCTCAAGAGGTCATCTCAATCTGCGCTTGTGTCACCAATATAGTTGACACAAGTGATATGACAGTTTCCAGCAAGCACGCAAAAACAGCTCTGTGTCATCACAATTCCGAATAAGCGACACAAGCGACATAGCAAGGCTGAATGGGCCAAAAGCCCAATTTTTGCTAGGTTTTTGCAAAAATGAAAAAAAGAGAAATTGAACAAAAAGAAAGAGCAGCAGCCATAATTCTGGACATTCCATACGCACATCCATTCTCCACATACACGCCCACACACTTGGAGACGAAGGAAAAGAGAGAAGGGGACACAAAAACGTGAGGATTTTGATCGAATCGAAGATTGAGGTTGAAGGGATTATCGACATCAATTCGAAGAGTGTAGTAATTCCTTTTTCTCTTGTAATCTTTGTTTCGAACAAAACATGATTTGTATTTCCATGGCGATGGATAGTGAGTAGTGATCCATATTTTGGGGTCCTACGAATCTTACTTGACTATGAATCGTTTAATATATTAATCGTTGCATGATTTGGATTGTTCTACATGATTTGTGTTTTACTTAGCGCCTAAACCCAGCGATGCATATAAGGTGTTTGAGAAAATGCCTAAGTGTATTGCTTTGAGACTTTAAGCCAATAGCGCCGAAAGGGTGAGGCTAAACGTCCGACTATGAAGTAAAATGCACATTACGAACTCAGTGACTACGAGAGTGGCCTGAGGTTGTGGCGGGAAAGGCTAGGATTATGAAAAGTACTCCCCATGTTTACGCAACGAGAGTTGGTAAACATCAGCGAGTTACTTGATTCAAACCAATAGCGCCGAAAGGGTGAGGTTCGTAGTTTAAGGTACAATTCCAATTTGAACCAATAGCGCCGAAAGGGTGAGGTTCTTACTTGGATTGTGCGGCTATTTTCCAATCAATATAGGTAAATCCTTGCATGCTAGTTAATAAACTCGATTCTAATGTTGGGTAAGTGAAGTAGTTCCCCAAAATACTTCTCAAAATATAATAAATCCTTTCTTACTTTCTTGCATTTTTCGATTTATTAGCCTCCAAAACCAAAACAAAAACTCTTTTCGGACGAGGATAAATAGAAACACAACCTTACATAGTGCATAAGTTTAAACTTGCTCCCTTGGACGATCCGGTTCTTACCGGCATTATAAATTGTTTTTGACGCGCAAAATACCACACGTCAAAATGGCGCCGTTGCCGGGGAGCAACGCATTAACTTGTCATTAGCCTAGGTTGTGTGGATATCTTAGTCTTGTAAATATTTTCTTTTTGTTGTTGTATATTCTTCACTTATATCCTTTACTAACTTTTGTTCTTTTTGCTTTGCGAAGATGTATTCATACAACCAACAAGTCTCGTACAATGAAGAATATGACCAAGTGGAGGAGCAATAAAATTCTTATTGGGGAGATAACGGCTATCCAACACATTCGTACTCTCCATATTGGGATGATGGCCAACAATGCTCATTCGAAGAAGGCTCCTACCACCAATATCCTCAAATTCCTCAACCTAATGGTGGACTCTCCGACATGGAAGTCATGCTTCAAGCTTACCATGCGAAGGTTGCCCAAGACAATCAGAACATGCTACAAAATTTCCAAGCTTTGAACAAACGTTTAGATGAACTCCCTGCCCACAACCAAGAGTTAGAAAGGAAATTGGCGCTACAAGCAAACGAAAATGCAAACTTGGATGATGAAGAAGAGGTTTCCAAAAAAGAAGTCCATTAACCTAGTGTCTCGAAGCAAAATTGGGATCAAGCAATGGAGGATGAGTTCTTGAGAGTTGCTACACAAGCTTACAACGAGGTGTGGGATGGTGAATCTTGCACTGAGGAAGAGTTGGAACATGATGATGCATCTCCCTTCACTACTAGCATAGATCATTCGGATGGGAACACACAAGAACTCACAATTCCATCAACGCCTTACATCTCGAACGAGGAATTCTTCAAAGATGACGACTCATACATAGAACAAATATGTTTTTCGCATGAAGAAGACCTCCCACTTCCCGCTAAGAGTGAGCTTGAAGATGAGGTTGAATGTGTTGTTGAAGAGGAGATAAAGGATGAACAACTACGAAGATATGAAATGTACGAAGACTTTGTTGAGGTTTACATGAATTGTACAAGAGAACAACCTCGCATACAAGGGAATTCAAGTTTTGAGAAGGAGTTAGAGGATTGGGCACCCAAGGAAGTTATTGAGAAACTGAAAGACGGTGTGCCCATCAAGCTCGAGATGAGTTTTGAAGACCCTTTCTTCATCACGCCGTTTCGAGACAAATTTAGGAGCTTTGTACATTATTTTGCAAAATTATTAGCAAGGAGCTCCTACAATCCCTCCATCTTGAAAAGTGTATTACTTTCAAAGGGATTGAGTTTACACCTAAAAGTCCATAGTAGGCTTGATGGAAGGAAGGTCAAATGGGATTTGAAGGTGGATTGATGACTTAAGCACCGACGGCCCCGTGAGAAATTATTTGAGCAAAGGACTTCTCCCAAGCGACTCTATGGGGCGCTTTGCTAGTCTCGCCAAGACGTTAAACCAGGTCTTCGAGAGAAGTAAAACCATTTGTAAGATGCCTTATTGAACTTATTTTGCACTCACATCATCACTCGCTAGATGCTTTTGAATTAAGTGTGGAGTCCCTACTATGATTACACATTATACTTGTGACATGTATTAATAATTTCTATGTAGTGGTCACTTGTTTGTTTTACAGATTTGAATGTCATAAATGGGATTGGAATGATCAAGCTATGTATCACGCACTATGAGCTACACTTTCAGGGAAGCCCTTTGCACTACACTTTTGTTTTCATATATTTGTCGCTTAGGGGACTAAGCTTCCTCTAAAGTGTGGAGTGGGTGTATAGTGCATTCTATTGAAAATATCCATGTTTAGGCACTTGCACTTTTGATGCACTAGCTTATAATTGAGTACTCGAATTTCGAAGGCATTCGCATTACCCCATTACTCGACTATCTAGTTTTATTGCTAATGACTTGATTTTGAATCTAGAATCACCATGACTTTTATGAGTGCATAATTCCTAGTCGTCAATGTGTTGTTATCTTGTGTGTATCTAATGATTTAGGTAACCTTTTTGCATCACTCGAGCATTGAATTAGCAAGCATGAAAATACCTTTTCTTCTCTTCAAAAATTTTGTCATTGCTCTTAGGTGATCTTTATTCTTTCACATTGTTTGCACACACCATTTATATCCTTAGTACATTGCCAAATCTTAAGTGTGGAGTCAATTTGGGTGAAAAATGACCCTAACAAAAAAATATTGTATATGCAAGCACAAGCCAAAATAAGGCAAGCTACAAAAAAAAAAGAAAAAGCAAAAAGTTTTTGCAAGCCCAAGCCAAAATAAGGCAAGCTATCAAAAGAAAAAATTCGTGAAGCATATCGTGGGCAAAATGCCCTAAAAAAAAGATAAAAAAGAAAGAAAACAATGAGGCACACACTTAAGTTTGGCAATGTCCTTTCCATCATTCCTTTTAGTGTGTATGCATTGTGAATTGAGTAGAGGGATGACCCTTGTACTAGTACGTGAGCATGACTTTGTTTGAGATAGTTTTGAAAATGAAGTGTCAAACTCCTCTTTCCTTACGGATTATGGACTTAGCTCCTAAAACATGGAAATGAGTTTTGTTTTGTTAGCCCAAGGACTATCCTTCTTGATAGCATAGGCGCGCGACGGGCACGCATTTTGTGTTTCTAAGGATCATGTTTCGAGTATCTTGCAAAAGGGTTGAATGAATTGTTAGGTTAGCCATTTGATAACCATAATATTGATTGTCTTTGAATGTTCATCTTTGTAAGGTCATTGGTGGTTCGAAATTCTTTTAAAAATGAGTGAGTCTTTGATTACTATTTTAGTTGATGTGCATGGGGTATTCGTTGCGTATTGCCTAGATAAATGAGGAATTATCTTGTTCATGCATATAGCTAGTTGCATTTGGGATTTGTGAGTATTCCCTCTTTGAAAACTCTCACGAGACTACAACTCGTCCTGTAGGGTAGCCTATAGGTTTAAAGGCTTGGTGCATATGCTAAATGCACTCGTGTTCCCTACGACAATGGTTAGGATTTAGTTCATGTTAGTTCGGGACGAACAAACTCTAAGTGTGGAGTGTTTTGATGAGCATAAATTTGTACAATATTTATGCTCCACATTTAGTTGATTTTCAATCGTTTGCTATGTTTTTATGACCTCTCACTTTATGTTTTGGTGATGTGTAGGTGAAAAATGAATCCAAGGCCAAATAAAGAATTTTGTGGGAATTTGGGCGAAAACAGTGCAAAAATAGGAGGATTGACATCCCTACTTGTCGCGCACGCGTAGAGCTCACACGGTGTCCGAATTCATTGATCTTTGACTTGTTCGAGTGCTGAGAACAAGACCTACAACTTTGTAGTTGGCGCCTAGAGCAGATTCAGCCGCTGCAAATGTCAGAATTTGAGCTCAAGAGGTCATCTCAATCTGCGCTTGTGTCACCAATATAGTTGACACAAGTGATATGGCAGTTTCCAGCAAGCATGCAAAAACAGCTCTGTGTCATCAAAATTCCGAATAAGCGACACAAGCGACACAGCAAGGCTGAATGGGCCAAAAGCCCAATTTTTGCTAGGTTTTTAGAAAAATGAAAAAAAAAAGAAATTGAACAAAAAGAAAGAGCAGCAGCCATAATTCTGGACATTCCATACGCACATCCATTCTCCACATACACGCCCACACACTTGGAGACGACGGAAAAGAGAGAAGGGGACACAAAAATGCGAGGATTTTGATCAAATCGAAGATTGAGGTTGAAGGGATTATCGACATCAATTCGAAGAGTGTAGTAATTCCTTTTTCTCTTGTAATATGTGTTTCGAACAAAACATGATTTGTATTTCCATGACGATGGATAGTGAGTAGTGATCCATATTTTGGGGTCCTACGAATCTTACTTGACAATGAATCGTTTAATATATTAATCGTTGCATGATTTGGATTGTTCTACATGATTTATGTTTTACTTAGCGCCTAAACCCAGCGATGCATATTAGGTGTTTGAGAAAATGCCTAAGTGTATTGCTTTGAGACGTTAAGCCAATAGCGCCGAAAGGGTGAGGCTAAACGTCCGACTAGTAAGTAAAATGCACATTACGAACTCAGTGACTACGAGAGTGGCCTGAGGTTGTGGCGGGAAAGGCTAGGATTATGACAAGTACTCCCCATGTTTACGCAACGAGAGTTGGTAAACATCAGCGAGTTACTTGATTCGAACCAATAGCGCCGAAAGGGTGAGGTTCGTAGTTTAAGGTACAATTCCAATTTGAACCAATAGCGCCGAAATCGAGCTTTTCCCGCAATTATGTGATCTTCGGGCTATGAATGCTGTGTCCGTGTTAAATCGAGCTTTTCCCGCAACTATGTGATCTTCGGTCAACCATTTCGGGCCTTTAGTCGCCCCGGTTCGCAAGTCCCTCCAGGTATCTTATAGTATTTTAGCTGCCTTCTTCCTGAAGTTTGCCTCAATTTGATCGCATTGGATCGGATCCCACCGGTACAAGCTCTACATGCATATTACATAGTTGTGTTATGAACCATTTAATAGAAACACAAAACTATGTAATTAGAAAGAAAAAAAATATCCAATGTGGAAAACAAAATGACAAAATATTACGCAACTAATACTATTTAAATACAGTTCACCTTAAAGTGTCGAAACCACTTCACTAGAGCTTGTGGATCACACGTCCCCATCGTTGTCCAACCAACCATAAAACCAGGTCCAATACATTGGAGACCGATTATTTTAATAGCTGAAGGGGGGTCAAAGCTGAATACAAAATACAAGTTGTCACACTTACAATATGGTTACTACAAGAAGCTGCAGAAATTTATGTACATGTAAGAGTACTCACTTGTCATCACCTGCTGGAGTGATCCAAGGACGATCATCATGTGGCATCGAACCCAACGGTGTCTCCTCACCTAGTCCGCCTCTAACGAATTCCAGCCTAACTGAGTCATCCTGATCGTCATCATATGCCGAAGGTGATTCCCTCCCTTCGGCTTCCTCATTCGCTTCCCTGTTCCCCGGCGATGCCCCCACCAAATCCATCAGTTCATCGAGGTCGAAATCATCTGCTTCTGGTAAGGTTACGTCGTCATCCTCAGGATTATGGGCAGGCTCCTGTACATGCATTGAAGGCCTGTACACATCTGGACTTCGATGTCTGTCCCCGGATGACGGTGTACGTTGCCTGTCCTCGCCCCCTCGTCTTGGTGGGGCAGGCTCCTGTACCAGAATAGAAGGTCTGCACATATCTCGATTTTGCTGGTTGTCCCAAGGTGAAGGAATGTCCTGATTCGACTTTCTCGGTTGGCGTACGTCAGTTAGCCGCGTTTGTGATGAAGTCCCAGTACCTCTACCAGGCCTGGTATTATTTTTACCAGGTACATTTCACTTCAGTGGTCCCATATCCCTGCCACAAAATTACAAGCAGTTCTGTTAATCAAACATTTCAATCAAAGCAGCAAGTAAATCGTAAGCATCAAAACTAATTCAATCATCCATGTATTATAATGACATAGCAACCAAAATATACATCTTCCAAATTTAGGCATACATGTAATATTCAGTTTGCTGCAATCATACAAATACAAGACATACTCACGAAATACTCAGGAAATTGTAATGAGCGTAGCAACCAAATCCTTATAATATTTGTGGCAGCAAACATAAAATTGGGATGAAAGTCAATAGTCATGCACAATTGTTTCATCAATATTCAAGTTCCTGAACGGTAACCAAGTCCAAAATCGTGTAGACGACGACGCGTAGGTGTTCTTCGCTTAAATCAATTTACAACACACGGATACGAACTAAACCCTAACTTACGGAAATTAAGCTGACGGGAGGAGGACGACAAGTTTACATACCTGGGCGATGAAGCTTCGCTTCAAAAATCGGCCAAAATCGGTTGAAGATTGCAGAGAGAACAACGGAGAAATCGGCGGAGTACAAAATGGGATAATGAAAACAGCGCATGTAATTTCAGTAAACATATATTTACTCACACATTTTTACTTGTATAGGCGGGCGAATACGGCGGGCATTTTTAGATTGGAATACGACAGCGCTTTTTTACTTAAGCGCCTTCTAAATTGACTTATACGAGAGCTTTCTTTTTATGCGCTATCGTATATGTTTCATAGTACGGCGCTTTTACTATAAACGCCATATTATTGTTGCTTTTATACGGTGCCTTTATATAGTAAGCGCTGTTGACTTACCATTTTCTAATTAATATACATGAATAGAAACGTTCCAGCGCTTTGCATTTAATTATAACAAGAAGCTTACAAGGACACATTAGGTTTAGTATTGAATATTTAGTTACAAGCAAACGAACATGGAAAACATACATTAATTAATTATATTTGAATTTACATGATTTATTCACGACGATTCGTCAGACTCATCTTCTGTATCTGGATTATCAGCTACGCGGTCGTCGTTACCGTCTTCTTCGCTGTACTCGTATACTTCATCATCAGCGAGGTTACCGTATCCGATTTCGTTTACCAATACAGGCAGTTCAGCTCCCATTTGACCGTCGTCTTGGAACGGATCATTTGCTACCTCCATGTCGATTGCGTTAGTAGGTTTCACAGGACAAATTACAACCCAACCTTGATTATTTTGTCCAGCTAATCCCGGAAACGTCACATAGTAAACTTGCACCGCTTGCTGGGCAAGAATGTAAGGGTCGTAACGGGGGTATGGTCTATGAGTGTTCACGATAACAATCCCGTTAGACGTGTATGATCTAACAAACTGAGGGTCGTACCAACTGCATTTGAACAAGACAACCTTTAGGCGATGGTTGGTTCTACATCTGATATGTATTATTTCTTCAATAACTCCGTAGTAGTGTGTACCCTCCGTTCTTTTCACGTAAACATGACTGTTCACCGTGTTTCTCCCTTCACCATGGCTTTCAATGTGAAATTTGTAGTTGTTCACTTTGTATGTGGCCGAACACGCAACGTCAGATTGAAATCCAGCGGACAAGTAGTGAATCCATTGTGGTAGTGCTAATGTTTCTCTAAGCTCCCATACCTGAACATAATATTATGTATGAACATGAAATTGTAGGTACAGTTTAAACAGATAGATAATGAAACAAAATTTAATTTGATTACACTTACATGGGAGCACAACCATTCTGGAAATTCCGTTAATATAGCATTGTATATTTGCTGATCACTGAATCGCGGGCGTCTTTGTCGTAAGCCGGTCTCAAATAACTCCAAATATTGTTCAAGCTCAGGTGTAGTGCTAAAGATGTAATGAGTTGCTTTTTAAAATTCTTGGCTTCATAATACCCTCCGTTTAATTTTACTGCCACCAACTCCTGGGTAATTGTAAATAGAAATCTGAGGATCTTCAAAATCTGATGTCGCAACTTCATTTCATTTTAAGCGTATGTCATTTGTTGTTAACTCAGGATCTAAGTAGTCGGATCCAAGATACGAAGTCTCAAGCTGTATGTATGTGTTAACAATACTTGCTTCCACCTCAGCTTTGTTTCCCTTTTGACCCAACTATTTAAGACGGTAGATGAAACGCTCAAACGGATACATCCAACGGTAGTGTACTGGTCCGCCAAGTAGCACCTCATCGGCCAAATGAATTGGGAGGTGTTCCATCGAGTCGAAAAATGAAGGTGGAAATATTGTCTCCAGCTTACACAATGTTGTAGATATGTTCGCCTGCCACTGTTCCATTCGCTCAATTTGAAGGGAAGATGCACAGATATCTCGAAAAAATGTACACAGCTCGGATACAGCTTCCCATATCTGTTTTGGTAAAAAACCCTTGAACGCAATCGGCATGAGTCGCTCAATGAAAACATATGTGTCGTGTGACTGGTAACCTACTAGTTTTAGTGTACTCAAATCTACTTTATTCCCCAAATTAGAGGAAAATCCATCAGGAAACTTCAGAGACTTAACCCAAAGAAGCACATGCTTCTGTTGTTCTCTTGTAAGCTGATACTTACCCATGTTGGCTACAAAATGACCGCGGTAGGTTTTTAGTTCCAATTCTGGTCTTCGACAATACAACAAAATATCCTTTCTGCACTTCACTCCGTCATCCTTTGTTTTCCCCTTTACATCCATCATGTGTTGAATAAATTCTCAAATACATTCTTTTCAATAAGCATCACGTCTAGGTTATGTCTAAGCTTCACGTCCATTGACAGGTGTCGTTGTACCCGTCAAAAATAATAATTTGTAATCCGACTAGCAAGTGGTAAGTCGGGTCGTATCCACAGAGATCGGTATAAGAATCTGTTTCACTAAGTAAAAGCGTGACAATGGGGGTGTAAATTCCAACAAGTAAATAAAAACGCAAGTAAGCAACAATGATTAATTATCACGAGAGCAATCGTCACACGAATTCAGGGATGTAATATCAAAGAGAAGTGCAAGCTAGAACTTTCGACTGTGATGCAAGACTAAATCATTGACAAATCCGTTTTGATTCCTAATGTTCTACAACTTAGAGCTTCCCCGCTAGGGTTACACTCCCCGTTCTTGTTCTAGTACTTAATCTCGCGCTAGCGATAATCAAGACCCTAACTCGCTAGAGTTGCATGAACATATAAACAAGTTGTCCTAGGGTGTTTAATCCTAGTGGTATATTACTCGTGTCCTAGTTTGCTATCCTCGCTAGGTTGCTAGTAAACTTGACAATCGAAATCAACAACCAAACAAAAGCTCCCCCGCTAGGGTTCCACTCATGCTAGCACATCAATTCCATGAACGTAGTATAGTAATATGACGCAAAACATAGAAATCAATAGAAGTCTCAAGTCAATACATCACAATTTGGAGTTCTAGCCTACACATATGAGTTTAGCTACTCATCGTAATGGAATACATCATCAAGTATTTTGAATGGAATGAAATGAAATACTGATGACGAATCCTCCACCAATCTGCAGCTCTACTCCAACACTCGAATCCAGCAACGAATCCTCAGTCGGAATCCTACTCCAAGAACTCTTCTCTCCAAACCGAACTTCGACTAACCCTAGATGAATCTGATTTTCTTCTCTAATTCCAGAGCCAGCCGCCCCTCTTCTCTGTCCCCTCGAGTTCTTTTTTACTCATTTCGAGATTGCAAACGAGAAATAATGAATTTCGAGTGCCAGGTGGCATCCGCGGACGTCTCCTTCATTTAGTCCCGCGGAGGTCTCAACAATTACCGTAAATCAGTAGACGTCCGCGCCTTAATTCTTCAAACGTCCGCCTACTAAACTGAGTTGAACTTCAAGCACTTTGGACTTCATTCCTTCGATGCAAATCATCTTCTAACAGGATCTCTTTAGCCGATATTCCTTCTATGGTCTCCGAATGTACCTGAGAACGAAAACTACACACAGGTAGTGAAATAACATACAACCAAACACTAAAAGACGGGGTTTTAACACATAAAATAGTCGTACAACTACGACTCATCATCCATCCAGTAAGGTAGTTCCCAAAAAATCGATTTCTTAGTCCAGTTGTGTTCCACACCGAACCCATCAAAAACCTCATTGATACGTTGTTGCCATATATATTTTAAGTTTCTAACCCTGTCACAAACTTCGTGACCTGATCGAATTTGGACTGGACCGTCAAAGTCGGTTCGATCTCTGTAGAAATTCCAAGTATTACCCCGATATGGATGATTTTCTGGTAAAAATCGTCTGTGACAGCCAAAATACGACTCTTTCCTTCCGTTCTTCAACACAAATGTCTTTGTGTCGTCCATAAAATAGGGGCATCCGAGTTTTCCTTGAGTTGACCATCCCGATAACATTGCATACGCGGGGAAATCAGACACAGACCACATGAGAGCTGCCCGCATTCTACAACTCTGCCTGCGACTTGCATCGTATGTGTTGACCCCAACATTCCAAATATGTAACAGGTCGTCAATAAGAGGCCTTAGATATATGTCCAAACGCTTCTTTGGATTAGAAGGCCCAGGAATTAGTATAGTTAACCAAATGACTCTCATTTTCATACACAACCACGGTGGTAAGTTGTAGGGTGTTACCCCGAATAAGACTGTCATACCGTGCATCCCAAGTAGCAATACTCTACAAGCAAAATCATTTTTAATACCAATTAATGGTTGTCAACAAATTGATTTATTTAAAAATTTTGAGTTACTTCTTTATACCAGAAACTCCTCGTACCAAATTCCCTTAGCGGTTTCCGGGATCATGTGCCACGATGTCCACGTTACATCCCAGCATTTTGTTATGCAGTCACGTGCAATCCGTCGATGAATGTCGAATGGCCAGAAACTGTTACAAATTTTGGGATCACATAATGGTTGGATTTATAAAAAAAATCAATTTCAAGTGTACTACAACAGTTCTTACGCGTTTCTTCCAACAGGTGTAACTTGCTGTATACGATCGACGGCACGTGGATTGACAGTGAAACCAACACGGTCAAATGAAGGAGACATGTTGACGATTATCAATTGTAAGAATGATGTTGAGATTTGAATGATTTAAACGACTTCATATATATAGGGTTCTTATGTCAAAAATACCGTCGAAATTTCGTCACTAATCCGTCGTAAACGACGGAAAACATATGCAAATGAGAAGGAAATTTTATAACTACAAACGGAAGAAAAAACGGTAACTATTATTGACGGAATAGTGACGAATTTGTGACTGAAATTACCAACGGTCAAAAGAAACGGTAACTAAATCAGTAACGAAACACTGACGGACAAATGACTGAAACATTGAATATTTTTTCCCAACGGAATAATGACGGACGTTTGACGGAATGATATTGACAAAAAACGGACGGATAAATGATGGAAAAATTGAAAATGTTTCGCCGACGAAATAATAACGGACGTTGGACGGATGAATATTGACGGAAAACTGACTGTCAAGGGACAGAAATAATGAAAATTTTTGTTGCGGAAATAAGGACGGAAGTTTGACGAAATTGTGTTGGAATTGCAACGATAGTTGGGTAGTGACGCAATTGTGTCGAAAATGTGACGTTTTAGTTTTTCGTCACTTTAGCTGGAGACGTTGTTGTGACGCAAATTTGTCAAAAATTTGTAGTGATATATAATAGTTAGTGGAGTCATGAACTATAAATACAAAAGTCGCGAACTATAATGTTTGACCTCATATTAATGAAGAAATATATGTGGTCAATGTTAGTTTAAATATCTCCATAAAAAAAAGATGTTATTTTTTTTTTGATGGGAAAAAAAGATATTAGTTTAAATATAAAAATTAATTATCAATCGTACTTAGAAAATAAAAAGGCAACGTGTTGTTCTATTTCTCAAGTAAAATGTAATCAATCTTTTTTTTTGATAGTGGGTTTACATCTCATATATGATATATCATTGAATACATCGTCAAGCCCGGCTCAATAGTGACGCGAACGAAGCGGCCGCTTCAGGCCACATATTCTGGAAAATTGTTTTTATATGATAAATTATAAATATCTGAAAAAATCGACAGCCAAAACCCACTTCTCTCAACTTCTAAGGCCACATCTTGGAACTGGCTCGTGGCCCTATTGATTTTGATTTCGTCGCGTAAATTCAACCTGTCAGTCTTTTTAATATTCCAAATCTCACCAACACAACTCGTACGTCAACTGACTCACTTCAACTTCTATTGGAGATGCGATAAGGCATCGTTTTACTGCCTTCTGTTTTTAGTATTTAATTCATGTAATCGCACTTCACTATTTTGAACTTCAATTTTTGAATTTGATAAAAATGAAAATGGGGTTTTCTCCGCCAAACTGATTCTCCGATCAATTCCAATCGATCTTCGACGACCTTGCTATCAGTTTTCACATGGTATCAGAGCAGGTTGGTGACGATCTGGTAAGTCAGTTTGCGCTGTTGATTGTTGTTTTGAGTTGATTGTACCTTGAAGCTATGGATAGTGGTAATTCCCCAAATTCCTCTGTTGTTTCTACTCCTGCTCGTTTAGTTGATGACGATGATCCTTTACATGTTAGTAGTAAGGATGTGAATGGAAATCCTATTGTGAGTGATGTACTAATTGGTAGAGAAAATTTCGTTGAATGGAAGAAGGTCATGGAAATTGCTCTATCTGCTAGGTCTAAGCTTGCTTTTGTGCTTGGTGAACATCCGCGACCTAGTGATAAGTCTGATAAGGTTACTGTCGCGCGCTGGCAGCGCTGTAATGATGTCATAATGACATGGTTGATTTCTGCAGTTTCTAAGAAAGTATTAGGACAGATCCTACATGCTGATGATGTTATACAAGCCTGGAAAATATTGAATGCTAGATATGCTGGAAAATTTTCTATCAAGAAGACCTCCTACTCGCTCCACTCTATTGTACTAGTTCCTAGTTCCTTTTTCTTCCTGTCTGGGTTGTTTGTTTTAGGCCTTCTGGCCCCCTTTTTTTAGTCTGTTTGGTGTTTTTAAGGTCCCAGGTTTTATAACTAGGTCCCGGCACTTAAGGACTTGACTTTGTAGCCATGGTTCAGGCTTTGGACCAAAAAATTTCAATAAAGGCGCTGGCATCGCCCAGCTTAATAAAAAAATAACGATTTGGAAGGACATTTTAAAATGTCAAGGAAAATAATGTGATTTAGTTGGGGAGTGAATCCAAGAGAGGCTAGTTGTGAACATTTTTCCATGAGCGCTACATCAGCAGCCTAAGTGATGATGAGTTGGATTACACATATTAAGAGGAGAAGATCATGAGCCCAATAGCGCAGTTGGTGGTCTTCTTGCTCTTAATTATGAGTGTGTTTCTGAAGTTTGGTGATGGGGAGTTCATGATGTTAAGTTGCTAGTAACAATTTTTGTTACTGTGGGTGCTAGTCAGTTACCGGAAACAAGCCAGTAGTTGTCATGCTGTTTGAATGAGAGATGATGCGATGATTGGCTGATGGGCAATTTGGAGAGTGCTCAGGAAGCTGTTTAGAGTGAAAACCTTAGAGGAAGATAGGTTACTTGCCTGGT
Organism: Rhodiola chrysanthemifolia; assembly: GCA_033675395.1. Taxonomy (NCBI): domain Eukaryota; kingdom Viridiplantae; phylum Streptophyta; class Magnoliopsida; order Saxifragales; family Crassulaceae; genus Rhodiola; species Rhodiola chrysanthemifolia. The sequence goes on from CM066204.1 coordinate 42,245,596, forward strand.
ACGGTAAGTAAAGTCTATGAAGTAGACTTGGTTTCTAGTCATACAACAAGCAGTGAAGAAGAGCAATGACTCTTGCTCGTTGAGGAGATGACTGATATTGCAGTATCGAGGAAAGGCGCTAGAGGAGCGGCCTAGGAGCAGAAACCATGAGAGTTTTGATGGTCAGCAGAAACCATGAGAGTGTTGATGGTCAGCAGAACCAATCAACAGGAAACAGTTGAGCAGCACATCCAAAGTGCATAGAGATCATTGTAAGCTGAACATTAACACGTTCAGTTTAAGGGAGGGTGTTGAAGATAGGTTTTAATATGTTTTATGAGTCAATTAGTAGTGGGATTAATGGGTTTAGCCGTTACTAAATAACGGGTCGGTTACTTTTGTAAAGGCTATATATGCCTAGGTATTTTCATTCGACAATAACAATTTTAGTTTTACAGTATTTCTGCTTTCCAATCCCAAGAGGGCACCACCTAGATTTAAACTTGAGTGATCACTCGATGAAGCGCATGTCATATTAGATCCTCTAACATTGAAAACCCACGAACAAGGCTGGCTCCACCCTAAGGCGGATGAAGCAAAGCATTCATGCCACAAATTTTTCATACATTATTAGTTATAAATTTAAGAATAAAAAGGCCTATCTCAATTAAAAAATAGTCATGCCCATTTACTAAAGAGAGGCCCCATTTTACTGAAAAAGACCCAATGTCAATGAGAAAAATGCCCATTTCAATAAAAAATGTCTCATCTAAAGAATACAAAAGACCTCATAATTTGAAAAAGAATTTAGAAGGCCCAATTTTTTTTATTTTGCTTCAGGCCACAAAATGCCTTGAGACGGCCATGTCCACGAATTGACAAACACCTCCATGGAAGGATCTTAGCGCTGCTTAAGCACGCCTCCGCGAGAGGGAAGTGCCTACAAACATACACAAATGACGAGGAAGAGGAAAGAAAATAGGAAGATGAAAATATCCACAAATGATGTAGGAAGAATCCGCATCATAGGTGTGATTAGGAAAATTTCACAAAATTAAATTAAATTAATTAAAATTTTGAATTTTATTAATTAAATTAGTTTAGACGATAAAAAAATTCTTTGCACCCATTAGTTTCAATTAATAAAATCAGGAAATATGAGTTCATCATTAATATTAGTATTTAATTAGGTACGTTAGATTGCCAACAGGGGTGGTAGCCTGTTGGTTAGGAGTCCATCTTAGATCCTTAAATCCGGATTCGAATCCTGAGGTCACCAATTTACTCACAATTTGTGAGTTTTTTTCTTTATTTCCCTTTTCCTCTTCCCGCTTGGACGTGTTGTGTTTCACAATGGTAAAGGTGTCCGACATGGCCTGTGCTTCAAAAGTCGATAAAAATGTACCAATGATTTTGGGTGGATATGTGTGTGGATCCATGGTAAAGGTGCCGAACCTGGCGTCTGATAGAGCTTTGAAGACCTTTATATGTATTAAATATAAAGGCTTTCACGATGTGTATTGAGATGTATTGAAATATTATGATTCATATTGTACCCACCCTTATCAAAAAAAATTTAGGTACGTTAGATTTGTATATAGAACGAACGTGAGTGATTCTAAGGCTTTGTTCTTTTGCACTTCAATACAGTTTTATTAAGTTCAGTAAAGTTAAATTAAGTTCAATACAGTTTAATAAAGTTCAGTACAGTTAAATTAAGTTCAATACAGTTCAATAAAGTTCAGTACAGTTAAATACAGTTTAATAAAGTTCAGTACAGTTAAATTAAGTTCAATACAGTTTAATGAAGTTCAGTACAGTTAAATATACTTAAATTAATTTAAGTTAAAAAATGTAATATAATTTTTTTCAAGTCAATTTAGTTTTTTTATAGTTTCCAACTCTATTATTCAAAATTTTAAATTTTTTAAATAATTTTTAGAAAAGCATAAGACATATGTGATCTAACGGTTTTTCAAGTTTGTGTCCACACCTCTTCGGAAACTATTGCATCCGTTTTAAAATGGAAGTAAACTTTGTTGCACTTGATATGAATTAAAAGAACATGTGGAAATAAACATATGAATACAATATATTTTTTACATGGGAACGTACAATGGCATTCAAGTGTAATTTTACATATCGTCATCTTCATCCATGTTCATTTCCACTACATCATCTGGACAATCCTCAATAATTTGAAACGCTATCATGTCGCGTACTTGATTCATATGCTCTTTTCGCTGTTGATCAAATAAATTTGAATCTGCTCTTCCCAAAACGGTCTCATTAGCTAAAATGGGTATTGAAAAATTATGCATGCGAATGAAGTTGTGCATAGTAAATATAGCTGTAATTATATCACTTTGGCGCTCATCAGATACTTGAGGCATGACTTTGAGTATCTTTGCTCGATTTCTTTAAGGGACTGTTCTTTTGAGCTTCATTGCACTGGAATTTTATTGTACTGAACTTAATTAAACTGTATTGAGTTTAATTTAACTGTACTGAACTTAATTAAACTGTATCGAGTTTAATTTAACTGTACTGAACTTAATTAAACTGTATCGAGTTTAATTTAACTGTACTGAACTTAATTAAACTGTATCGAGTTTAATTTAACTGTACTGAACTTAATTCAACTGTATCGAATTTAATTTAACTTAATTTTACTGAAATTGACAAATATATATATATATATTCAGTATATTTTAAGTATATTTTTATGATTATATTTTAGAAAGTATAAAATATAATATTATGTAATAAAGTATTGCACATGAGTCATGTCTCAAGTGTCAGATGGGCGCCAAAATGATATAATTACGGCTACCTTCATTTTGCACAACTTCATTCACATGCTTAATTTTTCAATACCCATTTTACCAAATGAGACCGTGATGTGAATAGCTGATTCAAATTTATTTGATAAACAGCGAAAAGAGCAGATGAATCAAGTACGCAACATAATAGCGTTTCAAATTATTGAGGATTGTCCAGATGATGTAGTGGAAATGAACATGGATGAAGATGATGATATGTAAATGTTTCCATTTGTACTGCACATGAACGTCATTGTACGTTTCTATGTAAAATATATATCGTATTCATATGTTTATTTCTATATGTTCTTTAAATTCATATCAAGTGCAAAAAAGTTTACTTCCATTTTAAAACGAATGCAATAGTTTCCGAAGAGGTGTGTACACAAACTTGAAAAACCGTTATATCATATATATCTTACGATTTTTCAAAAATTATTTAAAAAATTAAAAATAAATTAAAAGTTTTGAATAATAGGGTTGGAAACTATAAAAACTGAATTGACTAATTAAAAATAAATTAAAAGTTTTAACTGTACTGTACTTAATTTAACTGTACTGAACTTAATTAAACTGTATCGAGTTTAATTTAACTGTACTGAACTTAATTAAACTGTATCGAGTTTAACTTAACTGTACTGAACTTAATTAAACTGTATCGAGTTTAATTTAACTGTACTGAACTTAATTAAACTGTATCGAGTTTAACTTAACTGTACTGAACTTAATAAAACTGTATCGAAGTGCAAAAGAACGGCCCCTAAGATGCCAAATACACATATATATTTATCAGTTTGAAAAAATGATGAAACTTTTTTGAGCAAGTTAATTAATGAATTATATAATTTTATCTTTTTTGAAAAAATGATGACAAATACACACATATATAAATATACTATACATATATATAATTTTTCAATTTCAGCAAATTAAGTTCAGCAAAATTAAATTCGATACAGTAAATTAAGTTCAGTACAGTTCACTAAAGTTAAATAAAATTCGATACAGTTAAATTAAGTTCAGTACAGTTAAACTAAGTTCAGTACAGTTTAGTTAAGTTCAGTACAGTTTAATTAAGTTCAGTACAATAAAATTCCAAGTAAATTAAGTTCAAAAGAACAGCACCTAAGTCTTCATTCTAAAAGGATTTGGACCACCTTTTGTAAAATAAATGTTTGATCATTACTATTTTACAACTAATCTTTCCAATTTCCCATAAGTACATTAATTATTTTTAAACAACTATTAGGGCATCAAAATTAAAGATTGTAGAGGATAAAGATCAGGTGAGAAGTAAGTGTTTTTATGAGAAATAGGAAGTTATATTAGCCATTAGATCTAAGATCTGACGATTGCTAATACTCATTATTTTTAACATTTAATTAATTGATAATTATGATTTAAAGAGTATTATGGGAAGAACAGATTGTCCATCTCAACCAAACCCTAAAACAATCCGACATTCTCTACCTGACGAGCGGAACCCTAACCTCCATCCATTTCAAATTCATCCGGTCTCTCACTCGGACCCGACTCCTCACAGCTAATCTCCGGCAACCTCACTTCGCCCCTTCCTCATTCTCTACGGCGAGTTGCAGCAGTTTCTTCAAAATTAGGGCCGTTTGATAGAAAGTAATCACTCAATCGTTTCATTCACCTCTCCATCTTATCATTAGGCAGATGGCGTCGGAGTCGTACGCATTAGGATTTTACAAGATCGATCAGACTGAAGTCTTTTACTCCACGCAGCTTTCCTACGCCATGGTCAACCTGCGCCCTGTCGTTCCTGGTATCATTCTTACTCATCTGAATTCACCTTCTTTTTTTTGAATCACTTTCCATTATTTTCTTTTAATCTTAAATCATCTGTAAGTATACAACTGAATCCGAAGTTTCATTTTCTGAAGCTTAATTTAGAGGCAATATGCTGATTGTTCATCTAGAAAACGTACATGTACTTTTAACTGAGGTGCTACATATTTTTAATTGTTAGGCATTAAAAAAGGTGATGTGGAAGCTGCTGATCAGGAGGAAGGGATTGAGGTGGCGTGGAATCAAGTCAAGCTCGGCAAGTTAAGTGACGACTCTGGCGATCTGCGTGGGGTTTACTCTGAGGTCAAATTGTTGAAGAGGTTTCACATTGATCACATTATAGCATTGTATGACTTTTGGAAGGATGAGAAGCAAAATACTTAGTTTATGGCAATAGATCTTTGCTGTTATGCATTTTTGCAGCAACCATTTTTTGCAGCATCCATTCTTATTGTTAGGCATTTATCGCAGCATCCATTCTTTGTTGTTATGCATTTTTTCCAACATCCAGTTTTTAAGTGTTATGCTTATGCATTATAGTGGATGCAACAGGGTATGAACTTGCTGCTGGAATTTATCCAGGGATATGAATTTGCTACTATCCTTGATATCATTATGTACTTTTTTTTGTTGGCATAGATAGCTCAATTACTGCTTGAATTTATCCAGGGACATATACTGCATTACAGTGGATGCAACAGCTATTAATGCATTATGGAGTAATTTTTTGAGATGAAGATGGAGAAGCAGGAGAAAAAGAAGAAGCACAAGACCCTCTTTTGAAATACTATCTTGAATTTTAATTAATTCCATACTTGATGTAAAAAGTAAAAACACTGTTACTTTTTTTGCTCTTTTTTGTTTACCAGATGTAGTTGTTTACAATAACTTTGATTGAAACTAAAATGCAGCAAGCTGAGTTAATTTTGCTTGACTTGACAAAACATGCAGCATTTGACTTTTTAATTCGTAGATTGACATTCGTGATTCATATCAATAAACTTCTCTTATTTTTTTTATCATCTGATTTCGGAAATACATAATCGATTTGCTTCTCTCATGAGGTGCTGCTACAAATTATGTTTACAAACGCTACGTATTATGATCGTGACGCTACGGATTATGATCGTGCTGCTACGGATTATGATCGTGATGCTACAGATAATGACCGTGATGCTACGGATAATGACGGTGATACTACGGATTATGACCATGATACTACGGATTATGACCGTGACGCAACAAATTATAAATACCCTGTGTGATACAAATGAGCAAGATACATTGCCCTGAATCTAATTATTACATTAAATGAGGTTGAGCAACATACTAACCAATATACGTAGAACATAACATCTGCAGTACAAATTAGCCATACTACCCAAAAAACATAGTACATAATATATTAGCCAAAATACATAGTACGTAACATCCAGCAGTCAGTGCTCTTGAGCATTGTTTGCGAAGTTGCTGGCACAAAATCATCATCACTTTCTGTTTTTGTTTGGGTGCTTGTTTTATCTCTCGGAATTCCCTCTTTGGCTGGTATTTTCTTCGATGGGTTTCTTTTCCTCTTGCGATCTACAAATGTCTCTCAAAAATTACAATGCACCAATTAAAGATATGAATTATGATATGCCAAATGAATACCACGAATTAAAATCAACTACTACCACAAACTGTCCACGACAATATGTATATATTATACCAAGCTACGAATCATGACACAGTCTACTACAGATTATGACAAAGTATGCTACGGATTATGATCAAAATCAAACATTGTGCCGTGCAATTTTATACATGACAATACATATTTTACCAAGCTACGAATCATGACATAGTCTGCTACGTATTATGACAAAATATGCTACGGATTATGATCAAAATCAAACATTTTGACGTGCAATTTTATACATGACAATACATATTTTACCAACTTTCTTCGGAAAGTAAAGCAGGGCCTTCTGAATTAAGAAGAGCCAATCAAAGTTCATCTTCTGATTTACGTGGTGGATATTCAGTTTTACTGGATCATAAATCAGAGGTTGTTGACCACTGGGTATATAAATAATAATCATTCATCAAAGACATACGCTGTACAATCCAAGACTAACCAGTTTTCACAGAAATACGTGTCTGTGCAAGTCAAACAACAAGAAATAGTGAGAGGAAATTTGAAAAATAGCCTCACTTGTAGAATAGCAGGACTTTGTTCTTCTTCAGCAGCAGAAACAACTGCCTCAATGCCCTCCAAATTATAAACATTGAACGCGCCAACAACATATTTTCCTTTCTCTGCATGCTTCAAGCATACTATAATGTCAGCCAACAAAAAATAATATCAGAAGTATCCACCGAGAATGTAATGCTTACAAGAAGGTCCTTTGTCGAGGAAAGTCTTTCAGGGCGAATCATTATACACAACCAACAGGGCTAGGTAGTTCATCTCCTCCCAAAAACCACTATATGATACGCATCTTGCTGAATTGCGCTACGGATTATGATACGCATATGTTGATTATGAACAACATTTAACCCTAAAATTGCACTGTTATTTCCGAAACAAACCGACGATGAATTTAGCAAACCCTAAACGGTAGTTAGAAATCAAACCCGATTTTTGAAACGGCCTCTTCGGCGGACGAATCGAATGGTCGTCTAATTTCGCCGTCTTTCGATCGATGGCCGATGTCTTCTGATGCGTCGTTCACGGTCGTCGTCGTCTTCCGCTTCGTTGGCGGATCTATCTAATCTGCAACCGTAGCGGATCAATAGAATGGGCAAAAGGGTTAGGGTTCTCGTTCGCAATCAACGAGATTTGGATTTTGGAAATTGTTTGTGTGACGAAATTAACCCTGTATCCGTAGAATAAGTTGAATTTGGTAAATATTGTCAGTTTATCGTGGCCATTGATTATCAAAAATCAATGGACAAGAATAATTCTTATTTCTCACCTTAAAGTCACTTCTCCCCGGATCTCAACCATGTAGATCCACTCTTTGTTTTTTTGTTCTTAATAGCAAAACCATTTAAGATTGTTTCATGAAGAACTATCCAAAAAGGAAAAAAAAATTGTTTCATCAAGGGTCGTGAGTTTGGGGTTTGAGACGAGTGATTCCACGATCGATTGTCACCCAAACTTGCCACATGGCATTATATGATTGGATACAACATGTCATGAAATTATTTGTTTATATAAGCACTTTTGTATCAAGTATTATAAAAGATTTAAATGAAAAAAATGTAAAGTAATTTTTTGCAAAAAATATATTAATAAATTTGTTTTTTCGAGCGCTGTCAATAGACACCCATTTTGTTATGGTTTGGACACAAAAAAAACGAAATTATATTTAAGGATGTAGGTTTAAAAATTAGGAGAAAGAATGCGATGACCTTTAATTTTATTCATTATTAAGTACATATTTGGCAAAAAAAAAATGTAAGTTGAGAAAAAAGACAAATTTTGGAAAGGATGGCCTTAATGGAAGAGGAAGATGATCACCGAGGGAAGTGGTTTTTGTTTTACATACCAAGATGCTTCCAGGTTACTGCATATGTCACACTTTATTCTTTATTTTCCACACTTCCACCACGTAACATACACGTTCTTTGACAAAGTCAATCCATAGATTGATTAGGCATCATTTTCAGCGCAAATGTCACACTTTATTCTTTATTTTCCACAAAGTAACATTATAAAAATGTCAGATACCATTCTGATACAAAACTCTCGTTTTGCCTGTCAAACAAAATTAGTTTTCTATTATAGATTTGTTAGTTTCTTAGAACATCTGCACCGGTAGGCAATTGGAGTAGGTGCGAGTCGACGTAACGCAGTTGTTTGAAGACGAAGTTGTGCAGCGAAGACATGCAAGTGCGCGGAGAGGAGAACCTGCCAGAGCAGCTGCAAGAAAGAGAAAATACTAGGATTTGCAGTGGGCTTGTTGACTATTGGACTTGTTTTGGCCCAACTAATCATGTTTTATTTAATTTTAATTATACATATACATTTGACGAGTTTGACTTTGGTTTAATTATGGTTCAAATCATTTATTTAATTCGTAACTCATACAAAATCATTTACATATTTCCCGATTAGTTTATCAAATCATAATTAATTTTTAAATTAGAAATAATAATATTTTATTAAATGAATAGTGGAAGGAGGTGCTTATCTGGTGCATAAATTACAGATTAAAGAGGTGTTGATTGTTTAAGAGGTGCTCATTGAGCACCTTCTCCATTTGAGGAGGTGTTGAATGGGTGCGGATGCTCTTAAACTCTGTAACGACCAAAGACTAATAAATAATTTAGGCAGTCATCATTAGTGCCAGGCACAACTAGTCAAATAAACAGGTTTCGTGGAACCTTTGTTAATTTGCCGAGCAGTATATAAGTACCATCCTTAGCGTTGAAGCTAGAGAAACTTATCTCTCATACATATACATGACATCAGCACCAATTGAGTTCCATAAATACTGGTTGTTACGAAAGTTTGTTCTGTTTCAGCAACAAAAAAAACAGGACGATGAGCATGAAGGTATGCCCGCCTCCCAGCTTGAGATTGATTCTTTTTACACACTATAAATAGATTTGGCAATGGAGGTGCTGTTCTTTTGAGCTGAATTTTTTTTTAATTGTAGTTTGTTTAACTTTATTTATCTTTACTAAATTTAATTTAAGTGTACTGAAAATAATTTAACTTTATTGAGTGTAATTTAACTTTACAGTCATGTTTTATGAAATATCGACTTTTTGTGTGTGACAAGGTACGCTGATTAATTGTCACTCTTTTCATATTACAGCAAAAGATAGTCTTCCAAGTGAGTATGCCCTGTGCTAAGTGCGAAATGAGGGCCAGAAAGATTGTTGCATTGACAGAAGGTATGCAAATTCATTTGGTGTTGAAAGTAATCACTTGCAGAAAATGGCCCACATTGAATAAACTGAACGAATCGCTAACTGACTTGTATTAATAATTACAATCATGACTTCAAAGTAGCTTGATTAATTTTTTGGATTCAGGGTTAATATCTATGGCTGTTGAAGCAAGTAAGCAACAGCTAGTGGTCGTGGGGGTGGGTATCGACGCAGCCAATTTGGCGACCTCTTTGAAGAAGAAAGTTGGGCGCACGACAATCGTAAGCATTGAGGAAGTCAAGTCGGAAGCTAAAAAGAAGGAAGAAGAAGAAGCTAAGAAGAAAAAAGAGGCCGAAGAAGCCAAGAAGAAAAAGGAAGAAGAAGAATTTAAGAAGTATGTTCCGTGGAGCTACAGCCATTATAGCAACTATGCTCCTCCTCCTCCTGGTTATGGCTACTATGATGCTGCCCCAAATTATCCCACCTCGTGGTTTTCTTGGTGATACCAAAAGGAAATAATTTACTGCAAAAAATACTTTTGTATTATTATTCATTGGAAGAGTCTAATAAGAGAGGATAGATTAGGTTTTATAGTCTAATAAATTACTAGTTTTTTTTTTGTTAAAGTATTTGCGTAAACGGTTTAAGTTCTACTCCCTCCGTCCCGGTATTTTCTTCTCATTTGAGATTTGGCACAGTTTTTAAGAAAAATAATAAAGTAAGTTATTGTGAGTATAATAAAGTAAGTGTGATAAAGTAAGTGTGAAGATAAATGATTAAATAAGGTGGTTGTGAGTGTGATAAAGTAAGTTATTTTGGAAATGGGAAGAAAATTTTGGGACGTCCAAAAAGGAAAGTGAGAAGAAAATTATGGGACGGAGGGAGTAGTTTTGTAGACATTTTGACACATATGTGACACTACCTCACTCGCTGTCGCATTACATACGTAGCATAAGAACTTTTACAATAAACATTATTTATGTGTTGTGTAAGTTCACTAATGCAACACGTAGAAAAGTTACGAGCCAATAAACGTTGCATAAGGACACAAAATGCAACACATGCTTAAGTAGCATCCTATACGTCGCTGCTTAAGATAACTTAGGCAATGCCTAAAAAAGCAACAGACAAATGTTCTGTTGCTTACGTGTACCAATGCAACATGGTCTAAAGTAACATGTCGTAGTATGTTGTAACCGTACTTATGTGACTAACAAAAGTAGAGTAGTCGATCTCAAACTGGTCTTTATCCTCCCATGTCGCGTCTTCAAGTCTGTGTCCCGCCCACTACACTTGTATTTGATGAACTGGTTTGTCACCCTTGAGCAACTGACGTTGACCCAGAATCTTCATAAGCTGCGGAACTGGATGCTCACAGGTAAAGCCATCTATCTGACCAGCTGATTTGTGTGAATGGTGGGGACGAGTTGCAGCGTTTTAAGGTTTAGACATGGAACACGTCGTGTATACGGCTGTTGGGTGGCAACGCCAGTATATATGCTACTGTGCCAATGCGTTCAATGACCTCAAAAGGTCGATAATACCGTTGGGCACCTTACTGGAACGGAATGGTCGGAGAGTGGTTTGGCGGTAAGGCTGTAGATGCAGATAAACACAATCGCCGACTTGGCAAGTGACCTCAGATCTGTGCTTGTTGGCCTTTTGTGTCATCCGGTGTTGCGCGCGAACCAGGTTGTCACGCAGCCTTTTGAGCTATTGTGTGCGTAATGTGAGGGCGTCATCAAGAGCACTGACTCATGACGTCCCTTGGACATAATCCAACAGTGAGGGTGGGCTATGGCCATACACCGCTTCGATGACGAGGTGCCCAGGCCGGAGTGTGCCGCCTTGTTATAATGTAACTCGGCCCATGGTATTAGGTCTACCCAAGTCGATTGATTCTCTCCGACATAACATCAAAGGTAGTCTTCTAGGATGCAATGAAGCACCTCGATCTGTCCCTCTGTTTGAGGACGATAGGCTGTGTTGTGTGCTAAAACAGTACCTTGATGTCGGAAAAGCTCTTGCCAAAAGGTGCTTAGAAACAGAGGATCACGGTCGGAAACTATGTGCGATGTTATACCATGTAGCCGCCAAATATCATGAGCAAATACTCCAGCCACAGATTCTACAGTAAATCCATTCGCGAGAAACTATGTGCGATGTTATACCATGTAGCCGCCAAATATCATGAGCAAATACTCCAGCCACAGATTCTACAGTAAATCCATTCGCGAGCGGACAGAAGTGGGCATATTTGGATAGACGATCTACAACCATGACATCTTTTTTTCCTTTCGACTTTGGTAGACAAGTGACAAAATGCATTGTCACGACATGCCAAATTTGCTCGGGGATGGGGAGAGGTTGCAGCATGCCAGGTGTAATGCAGAATTAGGTTAAGTTAAGATTTTATTGATTGAGCAAAAGAATACACAAGTGTTTTAGATGAGACTTATAAACCCTAAATCCCACCCAATCTTAATTACAACAAATCAAGCACTGAAAAACTTAAATTGACAACATAATAATCTTCCCTGTATCAATACGCACAGAAGCCCTCTATCGTCATGCCGGAACCTCCACTGGAATCCCTCAGGCGACGCGATTTCTTGGTTGCGACTCAGGCGACTTGTTCTGGAAGACAGCTCGCACTTGCAGCGACGATTGTACACACTCAACCTCGAATCCCTCTCGGTTTTCACTCACTGACATTCGGTGTTCTCAATCGCTCGTTATCGCACTTCCTTCTTTAGCCGCAACGCTGTCGTTTGGTCTCTCACTTGACTTAAGTGACGTCGTTTGATTGCTGGGCAGATAAAAGCTTGAGATGGGAATAAGACTAAGTCCCAAAAACCTGCATCTCAGAAACAGAACAACACCAAAACAAAAACAAACCAACTTGCCAATATACAAACTTTAATACTCAATGCTTGATTCATATCTTGCTCAATCATCATGTTTGGATTACTTAAACTCAACAAATGCCCTCGTAATCTCAACATGACTAAACTTAACCATTTGAGGGACTAAACACCTAAACTGAACTGAAACAACAAAGGACTGAACAGGGAGAGAAAGTACCTGTCCTTACCATTCAAGCCAGTCTTCAAGTTCATGTCACTGAGCCAATATGAAGCATATCCCTGCAAAAACAAAACTTGGCAGCAGTGACAATTTTAGTACTAAAATCTCCTGGATTCTTATCACCTAAGATTTTTCTGATTTCAAATTCGTTTGACTCAATCATGTCCCTTATGAAATGATATCTAACATCAATATGTTTTTATCGTTCATGATAAACTGGGTCTTTACACAAACACAAGGCACTTTGGGAGTCCATAAATATAATAGGCATATAGGCATACTTATCAATTTCTTTCAAGACACCTTTTAACCATATAGCCTCCTTAGAAGCCTGAGTAGCAGCTATGTATTCTGCCTCAGTTGAGGACAGGGCAACAATGGGCTGCAACTGTGACTTCCAAGAGATGCAATTACCTGCCCAAGTGAAGAAACAACCAGTGGTAGATTTCCTATTGTCCTTGTTACTTGCATAATCACTATCAACATAGCCATACAACTCAGTTTTGGGAGCATGTGAACCATAAATCAATCCTAGGTTCTTAGTACCAGATATATACTTAAGCATGTATTTCATGGTAGTCCAATGTTTGTCCCCTGGATTGGACATAAATCTGCTAAGTACACTAACACCAAATGCAAAATCAGGCCTAGTGCAAAGCATAGCATACATGATAGAACCAACAGCCACATCATAAGGTACTTTGCTCATTTTCTATTTTTCCGCATCAGTTTGCGGACAATCACTCTTAGACAATTCAAGATGCCCTCCTAAGCGGACTAAGGATGGTTTAGCATTTTTAAGTTGAAACGTATCAAGCACTTTGTCTAAGTAGTCCGTTTGAGACAAAAACATTAGCCTCTTAGTTCTATCCCTCATTATCCTAACACCAAGGATTCTTTGATCAATGCCCATGTCTTTCATTTCAAAACTCTCTTTCAGATCAGATTTAATGACATTCACAGCAGTTCTGGACTCAAAAAGGATTAACATATCATCCACATAAAGAAGCACAAAAGCAGGGAACTTGGCATTTACACCTTTCAAATAAAGACGATGATCATACTTGCTTCTATAGAAACCATGCCTATTCATGCATGCATCAAACTTCTTATTCCACTGTCTAGGGGATTGTTTCAAACCATATATAGATTTTTTCAGATAACAAACAAAATCAGGGTGTTTTTTATCAATAAATCCCTTAGGTTGCTTCATATAAATTGTTTCATCAAGACTAGCATTCAAGAATGCAGTTTTGACATCCATTTGATCAATCTCCCAATCATATACAGCAGACATAGCAAGCAACCTCATGGTCTTATATTTAACAACTGGAGCAAATATGTCATTATAGTCTATTCCCTCTTTTTGTGAAAAACCTTTTGCAACAAGTCTTGCTCTGAACCTAGGAGGTTCAACAGGACTGTTGCCTTCTTTTATTCTGAAAATCCATTTACAATCTATGGCCCTAGCATTTTTAGGCAAATGAATTAACTCCCAAGTATTATTATCATGCATAGATTGTATTTCCTCTTGCATAGCATTTATCCAATCAGGTGCTTGTCTATAATTAACAGCAGATTCAAAGGTTTCAGGAACATCATACTTGACAGTTTCCGACACAAGAAGAGCATACTCAGTCACATTATCAAAACTGTCATTGTACCTTCTATTAGGAATCCTAGTTCTAGGTTCCTTATCTCTAGACAGCACATAATCATTCAAGGGATTATCATAAACAACTTGTTCAGCATCATCAGCAATCACAGTGGTTAAATTCTCAGTTTCATGATCAACATCAACATTTTCGGCAAAAACACCACTAGTTTCCGCAAAATCAGCATTATTAGTAGTGGTATTGGACTGAGAATTTCTAACCTCTCCCCCACCTAATTGGTGAGGGTGCTGACCTTCATTTGCAGGAGGAGGTGACTGAGGCACACCTTGATCAAATTCATCCTTATCAGGCATATCAGGCTGAGCATTCAGCAAGTAATTTCTGGGCACAAAATCAGCTTCACTGGAACTTTCAGCACCTGTCACTTGCTCATTTTCAGAGGTTAGTCTTGACTTAAAATGAAAATCACTTTCATTAAATCTAACAGACCTAGAGACAATGACCTTGTAACCACCAGATTGAATTAAGAGCAACGTATAGCCTTTTGTACCTTCAGGATAACCTATCATTACACACTTAAGTGCTCTTGGTTTGAGCTTACCCTCACTTACATGAGCATACGTTGTACAACCAAAAGGCCTTAAGTATGATAGATTTGGTTTCCTTCCAAGCCACATTTCAAATGGAGTCTTGAAATGAATAGAAGAACAAGGGCTTCTATTGATCAAGTAAGAAGCAGTGACCACTGCCTCACCCCACATGGAATGCTTCATGCCAGAACTGAAGAGAAGGCATCTAGCCTTCTCTAACAGCGTTCTATTCATCCTTTCAGCAACTCCATTTTGCTGTGGAGTGCCAGGAACAGTTAACAGTCTTTTAACACAATTCTCTTTACCAAACAAGTCAAAAACATGGTTACAAAACTCAAGACCATTATTTGTTTTAAGGTTAATCAGTTTCAATCCAGTTTCATTTTCAACTAAAGTTTTCCAGTATTTACAATGCTCAAAAGCTTCACTTTTAGTCTTTAAAAGATATACCAGACTTTTCTACTGAAATGATCAATAAGGGACAGAAAATAGTACCTTCCACCAACTGTTGGGACCTTAGAAGGCCCCCATAAATCTGCATGGGCACACTCAAGAGGCTTGATAGCCTTATAATTAGATTTAGAAAATGGGAGAGCAGTAGATTTGCCTAAAACACAGATTTCACAGAATGACAAATCTGCAAGGGAAATTTTCAGAATTCTAGATTTTGCTAAATTACTCAATCCCTTATTTCCTATATGTCCTAGCCTAGCATGCCACATTTTTGCTTCATCAATGTTCTTATCAGTGTGATGACTAACTGGGTTCATTTCATGTGAAGTAATAACATGGTAAAGTCCTCCCTCCTTCTTAGCTTTTATCACTACCTTGTCATTTTTCAGAACTTCCTTAATTCCATGGCAAGTGTTTCTTTTAAAAGCTTGATCATCAAAGACAGATTCAGATAGTAAGTTTCTCCTAAGGTGAGGAACCCATCTAACATTTTGAATCACTCTAATGACACCATCAAACATAACCAAGGGGATTGAACCAATACCTTTTACTTTCAAAGAGATATGATCACCTAAAATAACTTCACCACCATCACATAAAGTTAAAGAATCTAACAGATTTTTGCAAGGAGAAGCATGCATTATACAACCAGAATCTAATATCCAAGTATCACAATCATTAGTGGAAGACACAACAAGCAATTCATTTTTGTATCGTTTCCCTTGTTCACATATGTTAGAAAAACCATTTTGCTTGGTGTTTTGGCCATTATTCTGATCCCTATCATGCTATTTTTTAGTACATGTGTTTGCATAGTGACCATTCTTTCCACAGTAAAAACATTTTACTTGGGAAAGAAGTCTGAAATTAGTCTTCTCATTCCCATCTGAGTTAGACTTAGCAGGGGCAGCAGGGGTTTTCTTTTTATGTTTTTGCTTGGGTTTACCCTTAAACATCATCACCTCATTCTTACTTTCAGACTTATAATCATTTCTATTAGTGCCTTTAGTCTTAAACACTTTCAAAGACTCATTTTTCTGCACAATAACCTCAGTGATTTTAGCAAGTGTAATTTCATCTCTACCATAATGGATAACATCTTTCACAATATCAAAACTGAGGAGGCAAAGAATTCAGTAAGATCACAGCCTTATGAATCTCTTATATCTTATCCTTACACCTAGATAAATCCTGAGTCATTTTATGGAATGTATCAAGATTTTCTTGAATGGACAAAGAGGTGTTCATTTTGAAATTAAACAGACTACTCAGCAAAGAGATTCTGCTAGGCAAGGATTTAGTTAAATAGATAGACTCAAGAGTATCCCACAGTTCTTTAGGTTCAGAAATGTTTACCACTTGTCGGAGAACTTCATCACTCAGTCTGATCATGATTTTCGAATAGGCAATGTCTGATAGCTCCTGCTTCTTCGCAGCAGAAGTTGGATCCAACCATTCTTGAGTAACAGCTCTATAGCACTTCTCCTTGATTAGGATTGCCTTCATCTTGGCTTTCCATTGGGAAAAGTCTGTGGTTCCATCATAGGGCTTCAAGTGGACACTGTCAGTCATGAGACAAGGAAACACAGATCAGTTCTTATTGAGACAGATAATAACTCAGTCAATAAGAAGAATTTCAGAACACTTGTTAATGCCCAAGGATCACCAAATCAAGATCGAAAAAATCAATCAAGATTCAACAACCTACTGATACCAATTTGTAATGCGGAATTAGGTTAAGTTTAGATTTTATTAATAGAGCAAAAGATTACACAAGTGTTTTAGCTGAGACTTATAAACCCTAAATCCCACCCAGTCTTAATTACAACAAATCAAGCACTGAAAAACTTAAATTGACAACATAATAATCTTCCCTGTATCAATACGCACAGAAGCCCTATATCGTCACGCCGGAACCTCCACCGGAATCCCTCCGGCGACGCGGTTTATTGGCTGCGACTCAGGCGACTTGTTCTGGAAGACAGCTCGCACTTGCAGCGACGATTGTACACACTCAACCTCGAATCCCTCTCGGTTTGTCACTCGCTGACATTCGGTGCTCTCAATCGCTCGTTATCGCTCTGGAATCGGAAATCCCCAATTTTAAAACTGAAGAACCCTAGAAACGAACCCAGGCGCCTTTTAGCTCAGCTAAACGCAACCCAAAATGCAGTCGTTCACAAATAACAAACTTAACGGCCATTGGCGCGTTTGTCCGTTTAATGGAACGACGCAGTTTCGTCCGAAACTCAGACTTCCTTCTTTAGCCGCAACGCTGTCGTTTGGTCTCTCACTTGACTTAAGTGACGTCGTTTGATTGCTGGGCAGATAAAAGCTTGAGATGAGAATAAGACTAAGTCCCAAAAACCTGCTTCTCAGAAACAGAACAGCACCAAAACAAAAACAAACCAACTTGCCAATATACAAACTTTAATACTCAATGCTTGATTCATATCTTGCTCAATCATCATGTTTGGTTTACTTAAACTCAACACCAGGAGTTGGTGTGTTGAGGGGCTTTACTTGTTGACAAACAGAGCACTTAGCCACATATGAAGCCTCAAGTGTTCCCAATAGAACAGCGTTGTGATCCTTGTGGATGTACCCCATCATGTCCCCCAACAGGGAAGTCATGATACTGGTGTAGTATCAAGTCCTTAATAGAAGCACTTTTAGGTAAATATAACCATTTACAATCAAATGTCTACGTATTTCGGCCAATGTAATTCCCCCCCTTTGTGCAATCTACAGTTTCTACATGGACATGGATATATGGATTCCGCCATATTTTGTTTCACGAATTCAATGGATATATCAATCCCCTCATAGTAACGTGGCTCGCATCTTGACAATTTAAGCCAACTTTTGTCCATTGTTATATCTTTACAAAAACATACAACAAAAGGAAATTAAAATGAGACAGGGACAGGGGAAATTAAACCAAACAGTACATAATTTTACAAACATTCAAACCTTACGCAATGAGTCCCTACGATGCTTGTTGCTTAAGTCAAAAAGTAGCTCAACAACCGCCTTCAATGTTGTACAAGGTTCATAATTTATGTCCTTTCAAAATAAATGAGACACTTAAGCAACAAAAATATACTATTCAAACCACGGTTGTTGCATAGGATATCCAACGTAACACAGGTGTTCTTGTTGCTTTTGAAGGCATTGCATAGGAACTCTTAAGCAACGCGAGCCCATTTGTCACTTTAGAGCATGTTGCATTGTGTTACTTATGCAATGTATGTTCATATGCTGCTTTTGAGGTCGTTGCGTAATAAACTTAAGCAACGTAAAACGGAATGCTGCGTAACTGCATGTTGCCTAGGTTGTCTTATGCAACAAGGGAAACGACGGAGGCTTTTCATACGTGGCATTAGGTGTCTTACGCAACGGGTAACATAAGCAATAGAAGTCGCGTGTTGTTATAGACTTTATGCAATGTGTCATTTGCAACGGCGTGCCATGTCTTGTTGCATATGGGGCAAAATGGTGTAGTTAAGACCATCACGTACCAGGTAGTCATGATACTGGTGTAGTATAAAGTCCTCTAGGTCTGCCATAAATTTTCTCATAAGGTCACTAGTGGTTGTATCCTCGGCACATAGAGTGCGCAGGGCTCGCAAGAGGACAAACACTGGCTGGGATACACCTTGCATTGCCATTCACGTAGCAGTAGGATGAGCTCGTGATAGGGCGTCGGACCGCCCATTATATAGTGTCCCGGTTCGTATACAACCTCGAAGTCGTAACCGATTAGTTTGCTTACCCAGCGTTGTTACTCCGGAGTGTGGACTGTTTGTGACAAAATGGTGCGGAGTGGCTGGTGATCCGTGTTGATGATGAAGTGTGCACCCAACAAATAATGGCGCCATTTCTGGACGGCCTTCACAACTGCCCTAATTCTCTATTGTATGTGGAGCTCTTTTGTAGTGTAAGTGGAAATTATTTGCTGAAATAAAAGAGGTTGTTTCTAGGCATGTTTTCAATGTTTCAAAGGCTTTGGAGGCTGCTTCACTCCAAAGGAAGGCGTCATTTCTCAGTAAGTCTGTGAGTGGGGCTGCAATAGAGGCGAAATGATGGACAAAGCTAGTATCCTGCCATACTGACGAACCCACACAACTTTTTCATTGGGCTCGGCTGCTCCTACCGAGTAATGGCTTCCATCTTTGCAGGATCCATTTCCATACTTGCGCCTGAAATGATATGCCCCAGGTAGTGTACTCCAGGTAATGCTACTTCACACTTGGATGCCTTGACATGGTAGGCGTTCTGTTGACATGTACTTCAGCACAGCTTTGAGATGTTCCATATGATCTGCCCAAGTCGGAATATAGACTAGAATATCGTCCATCAAAACTAGCATTGTCTTGCGAAGTAATGGCCAGAAGATGTCATTCATGGCTGCTTAAAAAGGTGAAGGTGCATTGGTGAGGTCGAACGGCTTTACGAGAAACTCTAAGTGCCCATCATGCGTCGGGAATGCGGTCTTTTGTAAATCGTCTGTGACCATTAACACTAGATGATAACTAGCCCTGAGGTCCAGTTTGGTGAATATATGAGTGCCTTGTAACTCATCAAAGAGTTCATTTACTGTCGGCATGGGATAACGATCTTGGATGGTGATGGCGTTGAGAGCTCGGTAGTTTACACAAAACCTCCACGTTCCATCTTTCTTGCAGACAAGTAACACAGAAGATAAAAAAAGCTGGTGCTCAGCCTAATTACCTCTTCTGCCATCATTTCGGTCACCATCTTTTCTATTTCCAATTTCTGAAAATGTGGCTATCGGTATGGCCGAACATTAACTGGGACTACTCCTGGCAGGAGAGGGATGCGATGGTCATGAGCTCGGTGGGGTGGAAGCTTATGAGCGTCAAAAATGGCAGCAAAGTGCTGAAGGAGGGACAGCAAATCATCATGCTGAGACTGGTCAAGTGTTTCTGGGATCAGTTGTAACTGGTCCTTGGTGATGTAGGAGGATGAGAAAGATATTAATGAAATTTTTAAGAAATTTTCCAAATTATTTTTAGTAACTTACTTATTTTAGTTTTAGCAATTTTCTTATTTTAGTTTTTAGCAATTTCCTTATTTTATTTCGTTCTTTATTTATAGCCCGGTTGGGTTGTAGAACTTTCACATCTTTTATTTGAATAAAAACCCTATCTTTGCTATTTTCCTGGTGGATTCCAGAGTTATCTTTTGTGGTGGATTCAAGAGTTTTCGTTCGAGTTCACGCTTGTGAATTCGATCACCTATCCTAGGTTTAGCGCTTGCTATTTCTTTCGAGATTCCGACTGCGTCACTTGGTGTACATTGTATCCTCGGCTTCAATGACAGCTAACTGGTAGAGGCTCATCACTGCATCCTTTTGATGTACTCGGCGTAGTTGGCCCAGGGACATGACCACCGGTAGGGCACATGGTGTGAAGCCATGGAGTTGGACCGTCTCGCCGTGGTGTTGAAAACTCATCCATAAGTGTCGATAATCAAAGGTGACGGGGCCAACTTGGGCGAGCCATTGGGCGCCTAGGACTATGTCCGCTCCATAAATGGGAAGAAGGTGCAAGTCCACCTCAACACACGCCCATCGAGCACAAGTGGAACTGCTTTGTCAACATCAGCACAGTGTAGTTCTTCGTCATTTCCTACCATGACGCTGAGGTTCTTGGTAACTTCTATGATAACACCCGGACTGTTAGCCACTCGAGTTTAAACGAAGTTATAGGTCGATCCTTGACGCGCGTCGTCTGACGCGTCAAATTTAATATTTATTTCTCCAGCGAACAACTAGCTAGTGTAGCGGCAAGCAGGGTCAACCCAAGAGAGCTGGTTTGTTGAAGTTGAGTTGTAGACAAATAAAGAAACAGGGGGTTTTTAGCAGTGTGAGTGCAAAAGAGGCAAATCGCAAAGAAGGTTTCAATCAGAGAGAATATTCAGCTTAAGGTTTCTATTGTGACACGTTTATCATAGACAGCTAATGATTAAATTTCAAGTTTTTAAGTGTGGTTGTTTTGACAAAGGTAATAACCCTAAGTATCCCGACAAAGGTGATACACCACAATCTAACCCGGTAAAGGTGTTAGATTTCTAGTTATTTCCTAAACAATAATCCGACAAATGTATTATTAAGCTTAGGTGTTACGATCTACCTTTACGATAAAGTTTCCAGTAGATATTAAGGGTAAGAATTTGTTAGGATCGCGCAAGCAGCGATGCCGAGAGAAAAACAAAAGGAACGATGCGAGGACACCAAACTTTGATACCCAGTTCGTCACTACACCGTGACTACGTCTGGGGGCACTACCAAGCTAGGGTTTTCTTCACTATGATGTTGGATACAATTACAATAATCAAGTTGGGTATAAATAGGGTAACCATCTAAACCCCAATTATCTAATTAAGAAATAGAAACCCTAAATCTCACTGCCAAATTATGGGCTTCCTAAACTGGACCAGCCCAATAATCTAATCAGGCTCCATAACCCAACAGAATTGGTTGTCAAATTAAGCTTTATGACAAAGTTTCCACTTAATCTAACAATTTAATTCATGTGATGAAGAACAAGAACTAGTAAAATGAAATTGCATTAAGAAAAGAGTTCCAAAACGTAGTCACAATAAACGAAATCCTAAACTGAAATAAGAAATTTAGCTACGCATAGTCATAACAAAAACACAAATATTTTTGGAATGAAAGAAATAGAAAATTCTTCTCTTCGTCGAAAGCTTCACATTCTTCTCCAGAGCCGTCTTTAAAAGTAGGATGTGATGTAGAATGTTGGGGATGACAGAAACTCTTCTCCAAACCTTTAATTTATAAGTTTTGGGTTTCTAAATCTATTTTTGGGCTCAAATTTCCAATTCCCGGACTTGCTGACGTCATCAAGTCGCCAGGTCACTCGCGCCCAAGGAAGAGTTTATTGCCGTGCTCAATGAAGAGTTTATCAGTACTAAAATGGCCTTTGGGCGCGGCAGCTAAAATGGCCTTTGGGCGTCATTCTCTCGGACAACATTTTTCTCTTCTGCGCAGAAGTTCTGACTTCAACTCTTAATTTGATCTTCTTAATGATCTCGGATGCTCTCTGTGAACTAGAGAATTGTAGGGAATTGAAGTAGCTACGTAGCGACATGTGGCTCATCGCCATCAGAATTTCTATTTTCTCCCAGCACTTCGATTAGGCTTCGAAGGTCAAATTTACCAAGTGTTTTTTTATGCTAAAGTGCCGTCTTTTATGCGCATTTCCTCCTAAAGCTCCCGAAACACCTGAAATGCAAAAGAACACTAAAAGGTAACTATTCGTATAATAAAGTGTTGAAATAAATGGGATTAATTGATTCGACGAGTCATATAAATACGACTCATCAATCCTCCATCAACGAGTATCATCACTAATCAACCTGCTAACATTCCTTCAAGAAGCAGTGTGCGGGGCATTGCCTGCCCTTGAAGAACATGGTAAGTGATAGCTGGTATGGGGTCAGTTTTTAGCTCTGGTTCATCCTCCTCTTCAGGGCAAACTTCTCCTTCAATACCTAACGACTCGTCTTCTGCCACCATGCATAGAAATTTCGGCTTGCATTTATGTGCAAACTTGTCATCACAGACAAAACATAATCCTTTCTCCTTTCGTATGTCCATCTCATTAGGTGTGAGCTTCATCATGGGTAAACCAGGGGGTATAGGGTGTGGTGTGTATGGGGTAGTACTGCTATTTCCCGGGGTTGAGGCAATTTATTGAACACCTGGTGGGCGGCCTGAGTACGTCCGTGACAGAGCACACTACACTGTCGTTAAGGTGCAATGTTCTCTGTACAAATAAATTTATATTTTCCGCTACTCGCGACTACACTACTGGGTAGTAAGTGGTAAGTAGGGGTCGAACCCAAGGGAGTCAGTGTGGATTAGTTGTTCTTTAATGAAGCTTATGCAGAAATTAAATGCGATTGGGGTTGAGTTTGAGTGTGATTTGAGAACTGAAAGTTAATTACAATAATAGACTGTAAGGAAAGGATTCGGTTTTAGGGGCCTTGTATCATATTTGTTTATCATCGACCGCTAATGATCATACCAAGTGTTCGAAGATGAATCGAGGTTATTCCTAGCACAAGACTTGCAACATCGCGTAGAACACTTGAAATGATCATGCTAAATGTTCAAAGATGAATCGAGGCTATTCCAAGCACAAGACTTGCAACATCGTTTAAAACACTTGTTCTATTTAGACTAATACCCCATTCCAAGGTATATTAGCCTGTGTGCATCCATTTGATCAGTCATTCCCGAGCAATCAAATGGTGTTTTAGAGAGGTCAAACTCCTCAGATAAGCTTTGCCATTCCAAGCATCCACTTATCCGAGTATGTTTACGAACTTCCACGGAAGAGCTTTGCCATTCCAAGCATCCACTCAACCTTGGAAGTTCTGGCCTAATATATGGCACATAGAACAAGTTTTGAATACAGAGATACTCTTAAGAGTAGAGTCTAAAACATTTATAATACAAGTATACCCCTGCGACCGAGTACAAGCTTTTAGCTACTAGTATTCATGTTAAGGAATATAAGCTAACTAATGCCTTGCACAAGGGTACCGAATAATAAAATAACTTTACAGTAAAAACAAATAATACTGAAAGTAATTTTATACCTTACAATAAGCGGAGGAGAGGAGCTCCTAGGCAAGATCCACGCAAGAGAGTACTCCAAAATAAAGAACAATTTTATTGAAAGTGAAGAGAGGAGGGTTAAGCCATCTCTCTCTCTAAAGTGTGTACAAGTGAAGGATGAGATGATACAAATGAGGAGGAGAGGAGCTCCTTTTATAGCCAAAGGGGAGGAGGATGGAGGGTGGAGATGGTGGCATGTGGTGTTCATCCCAGGGAGGAGGAGATGGGTGGTGGAGATGGTGGCCATGTGCATTTGCATCCAAGGGTGGAGATGGGAGGAGCAAGGAGGAGGTGACACATGGGGGGGGTGGAGGAGCCGGCGGCGGCTTTGGGAGGAGAGGAGGGAGGAGCCGCCACTTGGAGGGAGGAGAGTGGAGGAGAGGGGTTGTGAGGGAGGAGCCGCCCCTTCTAGAAGGAAAGAGGAGGTTTGTGTGGTTTTGTGCAATTTTCACAAAACCAACAGTCCAATTTCGCTCCGGTCTGACTTGATTCCTCTTCTGCTTAATTTGTTATGAGTGATTCGACGTCAGGATCCTTGATATTTCTTCAGTCGACATATGATCTTGACCTCGGAATAACTCTAAACATCTTTTCAGCGTAAAATCCTCTCCTTAGCGTGTTTTCTCTCTAAGCGCCAAAATACCCTGTAGAAATATATCGGGACTAACAAGTAGAAGTTAAATAGACCAACAGTCTAATTAAGGGGGTTTTACTGTGTTTTTGATTCGTATAATTATGGTCCATCAGTCCGCATACTGAACAACTTCTATTCTGCCACCCTTGCCATACCCATGGCTTTTCGAAGTGTGTCTAGGTCCAGGAGAACCAGTTCTCGATGTATCTCTTCGTTGAGGCCGGCCACAAATCGATGCAACAGATTCTCAGGTGCCATGCCTGGGGTTTGTGTAGATAAGGATTCAAACTAGGAGATATACGCACCCACAGATCCCCTTTGATGTAACAGGTTAAGTATAAACTCAGGTTTACAGTAAGCAGATGGACTAAACTAAAGTTTAACATCGCGTGAGAAATTAAACCATGTACTAAGCTGATGGGTGATGTATAGCCATTGATACCACTTTGGAGCTTCGCCTGCCATGTGGAATGTGGCGATCATCATTTTCTGGTCCGATGGCACCCGTGTAGGACTATTACTAATCTTCCCAGGATCACAATAAATGTGGCACACAATTCTCACTAATTTTGGTGGACTGTATAGGAAGAAAAAACTAATTTATTGTACTGGAACAGAAACACACTCGTACAAATAAGCCATGAAATACTAGATAGTTAAACTCTCATAACAAACTACTGAATATCAAATGAAGAGGGAAGGCTGGGGGATACTTTCTTCGGTTTGCCTTCGTTTCCTTTTATAGCAAAATGTGAGAAGGAACGTATCAAGTCGTCCCATCAAATTAATGTCACGTCTGTCATTTTGCTTTCGTACTGCAAGACAATTGCGTGTTGTAGGAAATATCAGGATATGTTTGATGCAGGAAATGGGTTGCTATTTTTCAACTTGTCCGGGTCCTACAAAGGACCCACTTGGATCAACTTTCAACACTCCTCTTTAATCCAAAATCTTGCAACTCCAAGCATATGTCGAAACAATTCAAACATAACACTTGAGAGACCCTTGGTTAAGATGTCTACAACTTGTTCATCACTTCTGCAGAATTCTAACTCAATCTCACCATCTTTGACCAATTCTCTGATGTAGTGATACATGATCCCAATATGCTTGCTCCTGCCATGAAATACTGGGTTCTTGGGTAATGTTATAGCCGAATTGTTATCACACATAATCCTTGTGGGGCCCTTCTGCTTATGTTTTAGGTCTTGCAATATCCGTCGAAGCCAAACTGCTTATGCTTACTCCGCTTCAACTGTAGAAAGAGCAACAACATGTTGTGTCTTTGACGACCATGAAACCTCTCCATATCCTAGATAGAAAGCATAACCTGATGTACTCTTCCGAGTTTCCACATCACCGGCCCAATCATTATCTGTATAACCTGTCAGAAAGAATTCTTCTGTGTGAGAATACATAATCCCATAGTCACTAGTACCACTGATATATCGGAGTATACGCTTCGTTGCTAGCAAGTACGACTGCTGCAGTTGCTCCACGAACCGACTGATAAGTCTAACTCTGTACATTATATCTGGTCTGTCAAGTATCGCAGACTTACAACTATACTCTTGAAGTATGTGGGATTCACCAACTCTCCAGTACCTTCTTTCATCATCTCTAACCTCTCTGCAACTGGTGTTCGGACCGCCTTCATTCCCTCAAACTTGAACTTCTTCAAAATATCCATAGCGTACTTTTTCTGTGAAATAAAGATTCCACTGTCCGCGTGCTCAACGTCGATGCCTAAAAAGTAAGACATCAGTCCCATGTCAGTCATCTCGAATTGACGAGTCATCGCTTCTCTAAAATCGATGAACATCTCCTGAGAACTTCCTGTGAATATCAAGTCATCCACATACAAGCATACTATTAGCATCTGTCCTTCAGCACTCATCTTGATGTAGAGTGTGTGCTCGTAAGGACATTTCTAAATTCCATTCTCCAACATATACGTATCAATCCTCGCGTACCATGCTTGCGGGGCCTCCTTCAATCCATATAGTGCTTTTTTAGCTTGTACACATTGTTCTTTTTCCCTCTCAACACATAGCCTGGTGGCTGATCAACATACACCTCCTCTTCTAGAACTTCATTCAAGAATGCTGACTTCACATCCATCCGGTGTATCTTCCACCTGTTCTGTGCTGCAAGTGCTATAATCATTCGAATGGTAT
Source organism: Rhodiola chrysanthemifolia (assembly GCA_033675395.1). Taxonomy (NCBI): domain Eukaryota; kingdom Viridiplantae; phylum Streptophyta; class Magnoliopsida; order Saxifragales; family Crassulaceae; genus Rhodiola; species Rhodiola chrysanthemifolia. The sequence goes on from CM066204.1 coordinate 42,272,303, forward strand.
CCATTCTAGAAACTGGTGCAAATACCTTTTTGAAGTAGTCGATACCAGGCTTCTGTATGTATCCTTTCACTACTAGCCTTGCCTTCAACCGGTCCACCTGATCGTCAGGTCTGTACTTCATCTTGTACACCCATTTCACTCCAATTACCTTCTTACCAAATGGTAAAGGCGTCAGCTCCAATGTATCATTCTTTTCAATGGAAGCTATCCTTGCATCCATAGCTTAAATCCACCCTTTGTCTTTTGTTGCTTCCTCGAACGTTACAGGATCACAATCTGCAAATAGACAAAAGTCCACCATAGTCTCATCAGGTGTGTCTGCCACATCATCTCGGTAGACCACATCATCTCGGAGATCATGGAGAGGCACATGCTTGTTTTAAAAACGTTGGACTTGCCTCGACAAATGAAGACTAGAGGAGTGTATGTTAACTTTATTCTATTTTAGTTTCTTCTTTTTATTTCATTCCCTTTTTAGTGTGTCTCTGCATTGTCACTGTCCTTGAATTAAAGTCGTGTTGTGAGGACACGGCTTGGTTCAAAAGTGTGAGTTGGGAGAGTCAGTCTATTAGTTGTGTCAGCATGTTTATTTTTCTTGCATTTGTACTGTGTCTGCACGTATCCTTTAAAAAATAAATTTGATGAAGAATAGTGGAATTTCTCTTTGTTCCTTGGATATTGCAGCATTTAATTATGAGTATGTGAAATTTATGATGTTGATTACATGTATTTCTCTTGTGAAATCTGATTTATGTGACTACATGTGAATTTAATCATCTACATGTCTTTTGAGTTGAAATAAACAGAGATGTAGACTTGATAGAAATGTCCTATAGAGAGTTTACAAGCATTCAAATGAGTTCACAGTCATATGGTTATGTGGATTCAGTGGGGGCTAGCACTTCGAGATTTATGGATTAGAGTTTGCTCCGCCACTGCAGCGTTTATGTAAGTAGGCGGGACTGATGAGCATAAATCTTGACTATATTTATGCTTCACATTTAGTGGATTTTCGATCATCTTCCTTATTCTTATGAGCTCTCACTCTGTGTTTTGATGCTTTTAGGTGAAAAAAAGAATCCAAGGGAAATAGAGTGTTTTTGGGAATTTTGGCAAAAACAGTGCAGAAATAGGAGGATTGACATCCCTACTTGTCGTGCATGCCCAGAGCTCATACGGTGTCCAAATGCATTGATCGTTGGCTTTTTGGAAAGCTGAGATGAAGGGCTACAACTCTGTGGTTTGGACCAAGAGCAGATTAAGTTGTTAAAGGGGTCAAAAATTGGAGCCAAAGAGCCTATATCACTATGCGCTTGTATCGCCTGTGTCGCCTATTTAAGTGACACTGGTGATACTTGCCATGTTGGGTACATGGCACGGGATCCGTAGGATCCCAGAAAAGAAGGCTACTCACTACTCTTGGTAAGTTAACCAAAAATAGTGTAGAAAAAGAAATTAAGGACGAGGAAAGCGTGTAGACGATGTAGCTCGTTGAATCCTCAATCTCTCGCGATGTGGTGCTCTGTCTTCTTCTCCAAGTTAGGTTTTCTCTCCCCAAAATCAAGCTCTCAATTTTGTTAAAATCCGATGCTCTCAAGTCAGCCGATCCCCTCTTTATAGCTCACCAAAAAGATTAAAAGCCCAAAAATCATGTCTTTAACGGCCAATCAGTCGACTGGTTGAGTGAAGAAATCCCAGCCGGTCGGCTCATTCAAGGTTTCACAAGGTTGCGCGACGTCACCCGACCGAGCTTCTCCGAGCTCGGTCGAGCAAACTTTGGCAGTTTGGTATGGAGGGATCAAGGCTCGGTCGAGCCTCACCAAGCTCGGGCTTGGTTTCCTTAGGTCGACTCGATCATTTCCCAAGGCCTCGGAGCTCGGGTGAGCTAAAGGGAGCTCGGTCGAGCATAATTTGGCAGATTCAACAGGCAGGCGTAGGCTCGGGCGAGCCCTCTTCCTCTCGGTCGACCCTTTTCTGCTGGCTTCAACTCCAGTCGGTTGGCTGGACTTCCCTTGTGTGCTTTTCCGCTTATTTTGCGTTGATTTTCTTCGAATGGAATCCAAAGTGCTCATCGCGTCGATTGACCTGAAACACTAGGAGAAAAGGATCAAATGATGACAATTTGCCGGGAGAACAAGTGTTATCCTTCATCATTTGGAGCAAATAACTAGTCAAAATATTGACTGATCATTCAGCTCTCTGGTTTTTCTCGTGTCACATTTTAGGTGATACTAGTGATACTACTGACATAAGCCAGACGGGCAAAATGTAATTTTGGCTAAGTTTCGGAAAAATGAGAAAAGGCAGATTTTTAACAAAAGGAAGAAAAGGGTTTTCAGCCGTCATACATCATCACCGGAATACTCCACATCTCATACACACATATTCATACACCTACGCACTAGGATGCGACGGAAAAGGAGAGAGGGGGAATCGAAAACGCAAGGATTTTGATCGGATCGAAGACTTGAAGGGATTATCGACATCAATTCAACGGGTGTAGTAATTCCTTTTTCTCTTGTAATTTTTGTTTCGAACAAAACATGCTTTGTATTTCCATGATGATGGATAGTGAGTAATGACCCATATTTTGGGGTCGTACGAATCTTATGACTATGAATGGTTTAATATATTAATCATTGCATGATTTGGATTGTTTTACATGATTTGTATTTTACTTAGCGCCTAAACCCAGCGATGCATACTAGGTGTTTGAGAAAATGCCTAAGTGTATTGCTTTGAGACGTTAAGCCAATAGCGCCGAAAGGGTGAGGCTAAATGTCCGACTATTAAGTAAATTACACGTTACGAACTCGGTGACTACGAGAGTAGCCCAGGTTTCGGGAAAGACTAGTTTTATGACAAGGACTCCCCATGTTTACGCAACGAGAGTTGGTAAAAATCAGCGAGTTACTTGATTCGAACCAATAGCGCCGAAAGGGTGAGGTTCATAGTTTAAGGTACAATTCCAATTTGAACCAATAGCGCCGAAAGGGTGAGGTTCTTACTTGGATTGTGCGGCTATTTTCCAATCAATATAGGCAAATCATTGTATGCTAGTTAATAAACTCGATTCTAATGTTGGGTAGGTGAAGTAGTTCCCCGAAATACTTCTCGAAGTTCTTTGAAACCTTTTCCTGCTTTCTTTCATATTTAGATTGAATAGATTTACAAACAAAACAAACACTCATTTTAGACTAGGATAAATAGAAGCATAACCTTACATAGTGCATAAGTTTACACTTGCTCCCTTGGACGTTCCGGTACTTACCGGCATTTTAAATTGTTTTTGACATACAAAATATCGCACGTCAGGGACGAGTAAACAAATCATCATACCTTTAGTCTGAAGTAACCGGGAAAAGGTGGTGACCCCCATCTTGACTCGCGTCAAAAAGGACCATGATGAGAGCTGGACGGTATTTTCATATGCTTGAGGGCGATGATTGGACCGTCTTTGAAAGAAAAGAAAAAGGGCAAGCAATTCACAATCAAGGAGTAAAGCTCAAGAAAAGAAACAAAATCAGCCAAGTTGTGATGTTTATACACAAAAACGTTAAGCACCTCATTCATACACAAAAGCCAAAAGCCAAAGAAAGGTAACTACATCAAAGGCTGCCCAAGAAAAGAAAAGGAAGAAGAACTCAAATCCATTAAAGCTCGAACCAATCACGTGCTAGAAAAAGCGATGAAGTGTAATCATATGGCTCGAGTTCGGGACAAAGAATGCATATCATGGATCTAAAGAGGACTATCTCCTATTCATCCGAAGTAAATTGAATTTCAGCTAAGAGGTAACATGTATCGAATTAATTCTTGTTGACCATATTGATGTGAGTAGCGATTAAGTTACGCGTGGAAAAGCTAGTTTAGAATAGCATCTCGTATTCATTTAACATTTATCCAGGACGTCGTAGAAATTATAGTGAAACATATGGTTTTCTTCTATGACTTGTTCTTGTTCGGGACTACCAAGTTTAAGTGTGGGGTGGTTTGATCAGTGGTATTTATGCGAATCGTCGAACTAACTAATCTTATTTATTTCGACACTTTTATATGCGAACATTTACTTTTTAGTATGATTTTGTATTTCAGGTGTTTTGGAAGCTATAGGAGAAAATGTGCAATAAAAGACGGCGTTTTGTACCAAAATCACTACAATGTCAGATCAGACCTTTGGAGATTCGACGGAGCGGTGGGAGTTAACGAGTGGTCCAAAAATTATGAGCTACACGTCGTTGCGTAGCTAACTTAATTTTCTACAACTTTGTAATTCACGGCGAGAGCAGCCGAGGTCATTTGAATGGTCGAATTGAGAGTCGAATTTAGAAATGATGCACAGAAAGAGGAAAACCAAGTCAGTGTGGATCGCGCCCAGTGTAGACATTAGTGCATTGCTAACGTCAACGTAGAACGTGAGGAGATAAAGTCAATGCTCGGCGCGGTGTCGTCAGCAGACAGCAGTGATGACGTCAGCAAATTCAAAATTTGGAAATTAGGCTATAAACAGATTTTGAACCCTATCAGCATATATATTGGTTCTATTTTGATTTCCATTCATTCGATACTCAATGAAGCATTCGACGACGGCTCTGGGGAAGACAAAGAACGCAAACTTTCGACGAGAGACTAAGAGATTTCTACTTTTCATTATTCATAAATATTTGTGTTTTATTTTCATGAATATGAGTAGTTAGATTTCCATTTCAGTTTAGGGTTTTGATCGATCTTGTGACGAATGTTTTGATACTCTTTTTACTTAATGCTTAATTCTTATTTTCCTAATACTCATTCTTATCGCATGAATTGAATTGTTAGATTAAGTGGAACTTTACCATAAAGCTTAGTTTAACAACCAATTCTTATCATTAATATCTACTAGAAACTTTATCGTAAAGGTAGATTGTAACACCTAGGCTTAATATTACGTTTGTCGGAATATTGTGCTTAGGAGAACTAGAAGATTACCTTTGCCGGAGTAGGCTGTGGTGTATCACATTTGCCGGGATACTTTAGGTTATTACCTTTATCTGAATAACCACGCTTATAAACTCGAATTATGATTATTAGTTGTCAATAATGAATATGCACAAGTGAAAACCCTGGACTGAATATTCTCTTTGATAAGAAAACATTTCTTCGTATTGTTCTTGTGCTCTCAAAATCACAATTAACACACCCCCCCCCCCCACCCCCCTTTTATTTGTTTATAGATAGGGCTTCAAAAACCAGCTCTCTTGGGTTAGACCCTACTTGTCGCTACATTAGCAGTGTTTTGCAGGAAAATTAAATTAAATTTGACGCGTCAAACGACCAGAGGTTTATAGTGAGAGAGAATTCGGTTAAACTTGCTTGTTTTTTTCTGTGCCTTACTGCGCGTACATGTACTAGTCACTGATAGAATTTTGAAAATTCAAGCTCAAGTCAAACAACCAGAGCTTGCTAGGTCAGAAACAAGTCCACTGGAGTAGAATTTTGGGGCAAAAATCGCATCAAAGTTTGGGGGTCTAAAGGCATCGGAAGCCCACTCGAGAGAAATCAAGGGCTTGGCCCAACTTGGAGTCCAACATGGCTACCTCCTTGAGTTCGAATTTAAATATTCAGCAGTCAATACGCAGCATAAAATCCAGCCGTTACACTTTGGAAGTCAATGTCCAAGATGCTTGAAGGATCTCATTGAATGGGGCCTTTTTATTGCGCGTTGGTTACACAATTTGAATTCAAATCATGGCAGCTATATAAAAAGGATGTGGGCAGCTCATATCCAGGCATGAAGAATATCAGAAAATAGTCTCTTCTTGGTTCCTTAGTCATAGTTTGATAGGCATAGCCTTGGGGCCTAGGATATTCCTTCGATACAAAGAAATATTCGGGCATTATATTGTATCAAGCTCTTCGGAGCCTTTTATCCCTTTCTTTTTTTTATATCAATAAACACAAAACTTCTGATGACTCTTGATATATCAGGTATCTATCGGTCACCTTACATCAGCAATAGGTTATGCTTACATCAGCCCATGCATGCAGTACACACCTTATTTTCTCGCTTTTGCCAGCTCAGGTCGTTAGAGTTGTAGGGTCCACTCCGTTGCGTAACAAACTCGTCACTTGGCCAGCGCGTGTTGGGTCGTCTCTTTCCTCGGGCTTGGTGGATCCAGCGTCGGTCTAGTACGTAGTGCATGGAACAATCTTGCTGCAAAAATAATCTGGGTAAAGCATACACACAGTAATCTCTTGCGGTGGTCAAAGAACATAAAAATAATTGGATTTATATATACACAACACAACCAATGTGGAACAGTAGATTAGACAAATCATCTATTGCTTTTTTTTTTGAGACATCTATTGTTGTTATTCTTTATCTATTTCTCCAAATTAAACGCAATCTTATTTGTGTACGTATTGTTTTGTAGATTCACACTTCTTCTCTCCATCTGTAATTGCATTCACTAGGAATTTTTGTAACAGTGGCGGTGACATCTAGATCAAACACTTTCTTCTATATTTTCAGAATTAGGTATGCTTATAACTTTTATATGCTCATCAATTTTCTAAATATATTTATGACCTAAATACTACATTATCATTAAAAGTATAAAATTCAAACAATATATGTCAATAGTAAAATAACAAAACGAAAATAGAAGATCTTAGTCGGGCCCGGCATAACTTTGAGGCCAATGCAACAAGCGCTTCAGATCCCATTCAAAATGTCTTATTTTCTTTATAAAAAAAAGATCCACCTTGAATAATACACTTACTAAAATATATAATAGCTTAAAAAGGCCTCAAATTATTTTTTTTCATATAGTTAAAAGGCCCAAAAATAAACTAACTCACTTAAAAGGCCTCTTATTTTGTATTTGCTTCAGGCCCCAAAACATGTTAGGCCAACGTGATCTTTAGTCTTAATTAGCAAGTCACAAAAACATTACAAGATTATGCGTAAGGAGTAAAGATTAGGTATAGAACATATTTTGGGTATAAAATGTAAAGTTCGTCAAAATTGGATTATAATCCGTCGTCGAGAAACCAAAAAGTATGACATAGTTCGTCACGAATAATTTATAATTCGTCACCGAGAAACTAACATTAAACGAAATTTAATCACATCTGTCCAGATAACCAAATCAAGGAGTTTTTTTTTTTTTTTTGCAAAAATATGCCCTTTGCACCGAATCTTTTTTCTTATGCCTAAATTGTAAAAGTTTGATCAAGCCGAACATGGTCACCAGCACAATATGTTAGGATTTGGTTTAGGTTCCTTACTAGTAGCCTTAGCAAATTCATGATAGTTTACATCAGCCTGAACTTGCTATCCTTAGGTTATCTGCTCATGTAGAATTGAATATCTCAGTGCGGAACGAGGTTCAAATAATATTGGGAGTGGTCGAATTACGCAGTTGCAGGTTTCAATCTAGGATTCATGACTCATGCCCAAGAAAAAGATTCAAAATCACCATGTTTTACATAACAAATATTTAATAAAATACTTGTTGGATCAATCGAACTTTTCCCAGGTCAATTACATATCTACATAGACAGCCAAACCAAACCGATTCTCGCTTAAACCGAACGATTCGTTCCGATTTTTGCTAGTACTGTGCTACATTAGTAATCGCATTGCTGGTGAAATAAAAAAAAGCAATCGCATGGCTGGTATTATTTTTTTTCATATAATGCATATATATTAATTTCCGAAGCTTATAAAAAATTGATGATCTCGAAACTCGAACCGAGGGCGTGATAATCCAACCTCTTAAGGGGGACTCTTCGACCAACAACACAACACACTGTTGGCTTTTTTTTTTTTGCAGTATATTTAAATCCAAGCTACTACTGGTATCTCTCGTCTGTCCCCTTCATGTAGATCCTCATTGAACCGATTTCATTGAACCGTTTTTGAATCGTTTCTTCGTCATCGTCTTTATCAGACAGGTCACATTCTCCCGCCTACTCTCTGCTGCTGCCGGAGCTTCGATCACTCTTCTTCCATATCTCCTAGGCTTCCTTATAATCAACCAACATTTTCCTGGCTTTGCCTGCTTTCTTGCAAGCTACTCTCCTCCTCCTCCGTGTCAGTTTCTTTCTTGCATTTGGTGCGAAAATATTTTGGCTTCTCTTACGATTCTTTATCGATCATGAGCAAGGACCGAAAGGCAGCCGAGGAGTTTGCTTGTGAATTCTGCCCTAGGGTGTTTCCTTCGAGGCGTTCTCGTGCAGGTCACATGAATTTTCACAAGAAACGTGATGGTGACCAATCTGATGATAATGCGATCACTGGGTCCGCTGCAAAAGTTGTTTCTTCGAAGAAAGATTTGTATGGATTTGAAGGGTGGGGGCGAAAAGGAAGGAGATCAGGCACACAAGCTACTGTTAATTCCTCTCCATCATCTTCGACCCGCGGCTCAGCGGCGGCTTTAAGAAAAGAGTCCACGGATCCAGCCGTCGTGCAAGGTGCGGAAATTTTGATGTCTATGAAACAGGCAGGCCAATTAAAGCTTGGAAATGAGAATAGACGACTGCCACGGCCAGCTGAACCTCGCGTCAGTAAATTCTCCGGTGCTGGACTAGTTGCTCCTGCATCAAGAAGTCGTCCTGATCATATCAGTCCGCAGCACCAGTGCGAATATTGCTTCAGGATATTCCGGAATAGCAAGGCTCTTGGAGGGCACAGATGCTGGCCCTGTCGCTTTAGGGGCCAACAGCAAAAGTTGTCACAAGGAGGCGCTAATGAAACTGAGAATAGACGACCGTCACGGCCAGCTGAACCTGGCGTCAGTGAAGCGGGACTATTTGCTCCTGCATCAAAAAGTCGTCATCCTGTTTGTTCGCATTGCTTCAAGATATTCCTAAATGGCAAGGCTCTCGCGGGCCACAAAAAGTGGTGTCCCTCAGCTGGGGGCCAACAGCCAAAGCCAAGAATCATCGTCCGAAAATCAAAAGCAGCTGAAGCTTCTGACGATGTTCACCAAGTTGGTAGATTTGATCTAAATGAGCATCCACCTGATGCTGATCAGGATGTCATTACCCAACAAGCTCCAGCACATCAAGAAAATGTTGTTGATGATGATGATGTTAGGGAAACATGATAACAGAAAAAAGAGAAGAGAACATTACAACAATTCAAAAGATGCAAACGGGATCAGCTCCTACTCGGAGTCAACACTATTTTCAAATCCTCTACCGTCTCTCAATGAGGCGAAAATAGATACATATTCCTAATCCCTGCCACATGGATATAACATTCTTTAGTTCATCTCAATGTATTTTTGGTGATTGAAATTTCTATTTCACAGTTTTTGAATGAAACCCACACAAACTATGAAAACTTAGGAATGAACATTGTTCAATTTCATTGAAAAAGTTGCAAATGCAAATAACAAAATATCCTCGGTGTCTTCTGATTCATACACTGCATCCGACTGAAATAGTAAATCTCAATCAAAATGCCTCTGGCTAACAAGATCATAATAACACACCATCAGTTCCAAGATTTTCAGATGTATGTCACAATGATTTGATAGCTTTCCAAAACATGTTTGCCCCAATGACTTGAAGCAACAAACCACAATTCAACGGCCTCTGCCACGCCCACGTCCACGACCACGGCCTCTACCACGTCCCAAAGGTTTGCCTGGTATTAGGCAAGGCAAAAAGCATTTAGCTTATATGTAAAAAAAATGCATCAAATAGGTGAATGGAAGATTCTTATTCACACCACCTGTAGTTGCCTTTTTAGGCTTCACCCTAGGAGCCTCTTCCACCAATAATGTCTCGAGATTCAAGCTGTCGGGAAGGATGTAGTAACGAATGTTGCTTCCCCTCACACTCATATGATCAAGTGTAACTGGGTTTTTGCCCTTCAGTGTCAATTTCACTGTTTTCAAGTGTGTGTTCATGCTGATATCAACACCTAGAAAAGGCATAAGAAAATAAGAATTTTCCATTTCTTTACTTTATCTTGAAAATTTTACTTCAGCTGAATGAACTAAGTATCAAGAATGGATCAGATTACAGTACATGTGCATATCTTCCAACTTCAGTACTTCATGAACACATCAGAAATAATACTCAAGTGAGATTTCTTCGAAGTAGAAAAAATACCAATTAAACAGATATATGCTCAAATTAACCAAGATCTACAAGCCAATTGTTCAATTATGAGATGTCCGGAATTCATATATTTTGAAATCTCCGTCCCCTATCAAATCCCGAACTTTTGTACACGTATAATTTATTCAACATCATTTTGGTAGGATCTCCTTCATAAGAGATGTCTTCACACTCTATTTCAACCTGTTTTTTTGTGAAAATTGCCTCTTGATCTGGACTAACTAGAGTAGCTCACTACTGTATCATTTGTCATTTCAGTACATGAACATTGCTCCGCTATACGCAAGTGGGAAATTTGAGTTTGCCAAACTTAGCTGGTCGATAATACTAATTGGGGAAACTTCAATCAGAAAGCAGCTATGTCGGAGAAATAAGGTATCCTACATATACAATAAGACGGCAATTGGCTGAAATCAAAGAGAAGCAACGACCAAATAAAATCACATAAAAATAACTGCATTTTGAAATTCATAAAAAATCAAATCAGGCGAACTTGAAAAGGCCCAAAAAAACACAAACCCTAGCATTTTTTCCCAAATCCTAAATTACATTGAGAAAATTGCATATAACAGAAGCAGACCAGTAAATCAAAAATCAAGTACCTGTGATGGTGCCATGAACAACGGTTCCATTCTTCAGCTCAATCGACACTGTTTCGTTATTCAACTTCATCAAAAACCTGCGTTTTTTTTCACAAGACTTCAATACGAAACACAACTCGAATTTCATACCCAGATCATAAATCCATAAGACGCCAACCATACCTGACTAGCTTCATCGTTCAAGACGGCAAAGGAATCAACTTGAGACCTTCAAACTGCAGCGGTAAAATTCCTACTGGACGTGGAGACGTTCGGTTTAGGGCAGCCCTTCTACGCATTTTCAACCCCAGCAGACTGTAGCCGAAACAAGGAACGACGTCGTAACCATGTCCAATTCATTAAAAACTTTAGCAGTTCTTTTTCATTTCTTAATTTAATTTTTATTCGATAAATTATTATTTAATTTAAGAAAAGGTATAATGAACTATCTCTATTTTTTAAGTTACGGACAAAACTATAAAAACTTTTCAAATAGGATGCAAACTGATTAAATAATTTTTAAAACAACGGGCACCGTCTAATTTCGTTAGGAATTTCACTAACGAGGTTAACTCTGTCAATTAATAAAATAATTAAAAGTTTAAAAAATTCAAAAATTTTAAAAACATTTTATCAAAAAAAATTTAAAATTGCCAAACTTTTTAGAAAAAGATTATAAAAAATATAGAAAAAAAAGTTACAAATAAATTATAGAAATTTAAATTTATAAAACTTTAAAAATTATAGTTTGGGTTGTGAAAAATTAGAGAATTTTATAAAAATGTTTAAAAAATTTTAAAAATTAAAAAAAATATAAAACTATTAAAAAAAATTAAAAACTCTGATTTTTTTAAAATAGGAATATTAGATTTTTGAAAATAAAAATCCGAAGCTTTAGAACAAATTAAACACAAAATGAAAAATACTATTCAATTTTTTTTAAAAGTTATGTTTCAATTTAAATATTTAAACATTATTAAATTCATATATTTTCACAATCTTCAATTCCATTTCAATTCTATATAATGATAGAAGAAAAAACTATTTAATTATATGTGTAGTCAAAGCAATCAAAATGTAAGACTCTTACAATACTATAGGGTTCAATAAAAAATAGATTAACCATTTAATGTGAATATTAAATTTGATCCCTAATACCCCTTATAAAAAAAAGAAGTTAAATAGATATTTAGACGAGATAATTAAACAATACAAAAGACTGACGTACCCACAACACATTAATTTGAAATCTAATTACGAGTGTAATCAAGCAATTATATGGGGGCTTTAGATGTATCAATTCTTTGATTTAGATTGATTAATCAGTTTTTTTTATGATAGATTGATTAATCAGTTTTGATCTTACATTATTAATGAATAATAATTCGTGAAAGACCATCATAATAAACTAAAAAGGCAAATGGATTAATAATTTAGAGCAAAGATCATATCAAAATATATACAACTTAGAATTTTTTCTATCCGTTCGATTAATTAGTCTAAGGTCTTTAAATTTAGCAAATAAAGCAATAATTTAATTACAGTAAATCTTAATTGATGGAATATTAATGAATTATAAAATTTAATTACACGATCTCAATCCACAAAGTCTCATGTTTTAGAACCGTACCGAGATCATCGTCATCGTTTCTGCGATCTCTTTTCTCTCTCTTTCTATATCTTCACTGATGCAGCCGCACTACAACCAAGACAAGACATCTCAGTTCATCATAAAGCTCCTCCAGTTCCTAGTTTCACTAGTAATCTTGGCGGCAGCTGTTGGCATCCGCTTCTACACCAAAAGTGCTTAGAGCACAATACATAGAAAAACCAAGGCCTCTGCACATTTGTGAGATAGTGTTGACATTATTATCGTTGAACATGAGTTGTGTTTTTGTTCATGAAATAACAATGTTCGTGGATAAAGTCATGATGTTCGTGATTTTGAGCACCACTCTTTTTGTCTCATTGTTAGTTTGTTCATGATGTTCGTGTTTTGTTTTCAACGTTCATATTTTTGCTTGATATATGCGCAGATAAAAATGCTTGTGTTTTTATTCATAATATAACAATGTTCGTGGAAAAATGATGTTTATATTTTTTAGCACAAATGCTTTGATATCATTGTTCGTTATTTATGATGTTTGTGGTTTGTTTTCTATGTTCTTAATTTTGATAAATACGAAATAGCAGATAAAATAACGATGTCAAAGAGGGTTTCGTTGAAGGATACGCGATTGTCGAATCTATGGCTGTAGTCGAAGGTGGAGTTGCGGAGGAAAGGAAATCGTGAAGAAGAGATATATGTTTATGATTTCGTTGAAGAGTTTGTGATTTCAATTTCGAAAATCTAGGGCTTGAATCTTGAAGCGTATGAGACGCGATATTTGTGAGTTTATTTTATTAAAATTTACTTATCATTCCAATTATACCTTATGAGTCATTAAAGTGATTAAATCATTAATTATTCCGTAAAAATGTTGATTAATCTAAACCGTTTAAATTATCAGATCAACGAACCTAGTGAATTTTAAGTTTTGATCTTAATATTGGTTCTAACCGGAACTCAACCCCATAATTTATTTTAAAAAATCATTGAAAAAATCATGGTAATAACAGTGAAACATTTAACAAAAATATCGTTAGTTTGTCTTTTACGTTTTTGATAATTTTCTGAAATTTAAATTTTCAAAAGTATTATTTTATCGTATCAAGAAATTGATCCAAAAAAAAAGAAAAGAAATTGTTGGCCTATGAGCCAGTTGAGCGGCCAGAAATCGAGCGGACACCTAAATGAATTATGCAAGCAGCAAGCAATATCATGAAGTCATGAACGACGGAAACATTTTTTGAGAAATGACAGTAGGAAACTTTTTTATTATTATTATGGGTCTACATTTCATACAAATCAAAAATTATATGAATACATCATCGAGTACATATGAATTACTAAACTCTATAGTACTACATGAATACATCATCGGATACATATGAATTACTAGACTATGAAGCATGGCACCCACCACAACAACTACACTACAAAACTCATTTCTATACTGACATGTAATTATTTTTTTATTATTAGATATAAAAATAATACAAAAATATAAAAAATGATTAATCTTTAATTAATCTCCGATTAATCTTCAAAGACCCTTTCCGCCCTACTAGCGACTAACGTTTTCTATAACTTTACTATTAAGTATTAACTAGGTAGGCTTGTATCACAAACAAATATAGAAATATAGATGACTAGGCTAGGAACAAATTTGTCCACATACTGACATTTCGGACAGACTTCCTAAGAACCAAAACCATGTATCTCGGTATCATGTAACAAATGTATTTAATTGCACGGTGGCTACGTAACATGTTGTTCTATTGAGTTGAAATTAAATGGAATTGGATTGTATTGAGTTGTACTGAGCTAAACTGTACTGAACTGAACTGAACAAAAGCTAAACTGTACTGAAATGAAGAATTAACAAAACTGAATGGCTAAAAGATGAATGTCTGAAATAACAAGTCATCCACAAGTTACGATAACTAATTTGAAGGGAGTTACCATCATTTACCATAATTCATATCCTAAACAAGTTTAGAATAAGATAAAGACGAATAATTCAAAGATTGTATAATAATTAAAACATGGAATGTTCTTGTTTGTTGATTGTTCGACATGATTTTTACATATTTTCATGTTGAATGGGGAGGAAATGTTCGTCATCTGACGATTTGGACTGACACAATAACTCAATCAAAATATTACATTATACATCGGCCTCAACATAAAATTTTGTTTTAAAATAATTAATAATAATAATATCATTTATTACTTTACAGGAAAATGTTATTTGGATATTTCTGAATACCCAAATACAATGGCATATTTGACACCTTATAAAATAATTTGCTATATCATATGCCAACATTTTGGCATGGTGATCATCCTACTATAGTACATGGAAAAATCAACTACCGACATTCAGCTTTAGGACCATTATGAAAGAGTATTTGGTGTCTTAAAAATTCATGGAAGATACTTAAATCCATGTCTTAAGTGTTAGATGAGTGCCAAAAAAAAAAAAAGAGTGCCAAATTATGGTTGCATTTACTTTGCACTATTTACTTAGAGGCCGTCCATTTGATCTGAAACTTATCTTATCTTAACTGATCTTAACTGATGATAACTGATAGTAACTGATATTAACTTATATCGACTGATGTTAACTTATATTAACTGATAGTAACTTATGTTAACTTAACTGAAACTTATATTAACTGATGAATAGTAATATTAACTTACATTCATCATCATCATACCATCAGGGACGGAACCACCCTTTGACAAGGGTGGCTCTTGTCACCCCACCAATATCCAAATTTTTTTCTAATAAAACATATGTAAAATACACATAATCAAATTAGGTTAAACTATATATAATAAAACTAAAGATTATCCAAGCAAAGCTCCATTTCATGACATCGCACCTACAAATTAATATTTGGCAATCATAAATTCGTAAATTCTTTTCCTGTTAACACGGATCTGTTATGTTAAGGGTTGGCGATGACAAATAAATCAATTATGGTTTATTTACTGTAAAAAATGATATCTCTTATTCTAACTCTTCCAATTTAGATTGCTAGTGCTCAATGCTATTTTTCTATAATGAATATAGTAAAAAGTGCAATTAACAAGATGAAAGATGATTTCTTATCAGATTGTTTGGTTGTCAACGGTGAAAAATAAATAGCGAAAATGTTTAGCACGAATCCAATAACAAAAAAATTCGTGATATGGAAACGAGATGTTTTTATTTTAATATAATATAATTATGTTAAACTACTTAATTCTTTTTTAATTTCTTGATTGTCACCCCCTGTCTCGATTCCTGGGTCCGTCCCTGCATACCATTATGATGCCTGTGAGGAGGATGATGAATAGTAATATTATAATGATGATGGTTGTGATGATGGTGATGAATAGTAATAATATGATGATGAATAGTAATATTATGATGATGAAGGTTGTGATGATGGTGATGAATAGTAATATTATGATGATGAATAGTAATATACTGATGATGATGATGGTGATGATGAATAGTAATATACTGATGATGATGGTTGTGATGATAGTGATGAATAGTAATATCATGATGATGAATAGTAATATACTGATGATGATGATGGTTGTGATGATGGTGATGAATAGTAATATGATGATGAATAGTATGATGATGATGATGATGATGGTATGATGATGATGATATGATATGATGATGATGGTGATATGGTGATATGATATGCTGATGGTATGATGATGATGATGATATGATGATGGTATGGTATGGTATGATATGATGATGATGGTGGTGGTGGTGGTGGTATGATGATGGTATGATGATGATGATATGATGATGGTATGTTGAAAGTAACTTATCTTATCTTAACTTAACTGAAACTTTTATTAACTTAACTTGACTGAATGTAACTTATATTAACTTATATTAACTTATGTTGATTGAAAGGAACTTATCTTATCTTAACCGTCAAAAACTTAAGTTCAAATGGACATGGCCTTAGTATGCATAGATTTTCGGTATCCATTTTAGCTGATGACTTGGTGCAGGGAACTGCAGATTCGGACTTGTTTTATAATCATCTAAAGGGATAGATCAAGTACACGATATTACGGCATTTCAAATTATATGTCATCGTTCATATAATTTAATAGAAATTAATAAGATGATGATGATATATAAATGTATTTCAAATTGTACTATATTTGAATGTCATTTTGTGCGTGTGTATGTAAAATGTAAATGTTGTAGTTATATGTTTAATTATTCGTGTTCTTTTGACTGATCTTAAACAAATCAAACTTAACTTATCTAACCTGACTATTTAAATATTTGACTGTGGTACTTGACTTTTAAGATCTGAAATCATATATAAGTTGATTTCATGTGTCGAATAAAGGTGTTGATTTCATGTTAATTGACCTAAAGTTGAATTGGAATTATATTTAATTTAACCGAAATGAACTTAATTTAAGTTAAATAAACTAAGAAGACTGAAATTTGAGCTCAATAGAACCGTCCCTTAACTTTCTGCCTCTGCTTACACACTATATGAAACTCACAGTTGCTATAAATGTGTCCTAGTTGATATTTTGCATCTCTTTACCAAATCCATGCAATTCTCTTTCACAGCGCATCAACAATATTGATACACCCATTTTTACAAGCATCTCAAATCTCCCAAAACCAAATGATTAATTTCCTCAACCATGAAGCTCAACTTCAGATTCAGTCTTTCCTTTTCATCGATCTTCATGTCCTCACTGCTTCTTTGCTTCCTCCTTCCTGGGTTTTCTACTGCCAACCACATCTCAGGTTTATGCAAAATTTAATTCCTTTCTTACAAAACTCATGTTGTTGGGAACAAAATGATTCTCTATAAATTAGTTCTAGTTACAAAACTCATGTTGTTGGGGTAGTTTATACTTTTTGATCTCTGCAGATGATGTGATCAATTCCCATGGCTCTGCCGGCAGGAGTCTCCTTCAGACCAGAAGAGGTAAATTCTCCAGCTTCATGAGTTTTTTTCTTCCTGTTCTGTCCAGCAATTGACTCTTACTGTCCAAATAAGGTGACTGGGCGACATATTGTTAGATTAGATATACCAATTGGTCTTATGATACCAAAAAAACATAAATGCATAAGAAACAGAAGAACAATAAGATATGAAGTATATCTCTTTCTTTTTAAAGTTTTTTTTGGCAAGGACTGGATAATCCCAGACTTGTACAGTAAATATGCTCAGTTCAGTCAGGTGTTCACGTCACGAGACCACCACTATGTTAGCAGATATGATGTATTTTTTGAATTTGAAATACTTTTTTGTTGGTTAATATTGTACAGGATGCCCGGTTAATTTTGAGTTTCTGAACTACACCGTCCTCACGGACCGGTGCAGAGGACCAAGGTACCTGCCAGACCCGTGCTGCTCTGCATTTAAGACACTTGCTTGCCCTTTCTCAAAAGAGCTTAATGACCCCAAAACCGAATGTGCCACAATCATGTTCAACTACATTAATCTCAATGGAAACTACCCAACTGGTCTCTTCGCCAGCGAATGCCGTGATGGTAAAGATGGTCTCGATTGCACCAACTTCATTTCGCCAAATACCGCAGCTGACTCTAACAGTGCCGGTCCAGTTGATTTCAGTCCATTGTCCCTACTGCCAAGCCTCATTCCTGGATCCATCATCATACTCTTTTTCCTCTAATAAAGGTGATTCCTAAAGAAATTTCTTGCTAGATCCTGAGTTTATCAAACTCAAGGAACAAAAGTGTTAGAACAAGACCTTAGGTGGAATTATAGTGTGGTTATTTAGATATGTCATCAAATCTAGTGATCTTAAGCTGATGTAGTATTTTGATCTTCATATTAAAATATGTTAGGTGTGTACACCAGCTTTGTAGATTAGGCTATTTTACAGCTTCTTGTAGACTTTTATGCAAAGCTTCAAAGGATCTTCAATGGAGAATTCTTGAGTAAAATCTCAAAGGTAGATTGATGACAATTGGATATTGATTTGAGTTGCGTGTCCGTTTTCCGAAATCGATATTTCGACCCTTTAGTTATAGCCTCGTGTTACACGAAATTCGAAGTGAGATAATTGCAAATCGACCTATTCTAATCGAGCTATAGAATCGTACTTCAGGATTTGAAGGATCTAGCAGAAAGCAAAGAGAGTTTTAATATGTCTTTCATTGGAGTTTTCGTCCTCATATATATATATATAGGGTCAGGTTCGGGTGAGAACCACCCTTTAAGTTAAGAACTGAGAACCGATCTGGTTTGTTGATTGAAAATTTTGGATGGGCAAGATTAATAGTAATTAATGGATAATTAGTAGACATTATCTCATTTTAGTATTTAAAAATAATTAATTAAGGGTAGAATTGGAAGCAACTAAAATAGAAGTCCCGTTAGTTTCCTAAATGTAAGGATCTCGATTTTATTATTTGATTTGATTCCTATTTTAGTTCTTATTTTGTACTTAATTGGGTTTAATGAGTTTAAAAACAATAATTGAATTAATTAATTTGCAATCATGTTTTTATATCGACGAACTTTACAATTTCGTCCACGAATTTTATTAGTTCATCAACGAACTTTACTCTATTAAGAGATCGAGGCATATCGGAATATAAAGTTCATGGACGAATTTTACTTTATTAAAATATTTTAGCAGATCGGAATATAAAATTCATCTAAAAGGGTACAACGCGCGTTTGGAATGTTCCAAAGTTCGAGCCTTCAATCCATACAATTCGTCTAAAAGAGTACAAAATTCTTGTTAAAGAATGCAAAGTGCGTCTAAAAGAAATGAATGGTTTCATGGCTGCTCACAAGCTTCTGTAACCAATTTGAACTTTGCATGGTGGAAGGTGGGACAAGAACTCCACTGCTTTTCAATCACAAGACTAGCCACCCCAGGCACACCAGCAATCTCCATGTTTGAAGGCAACACATGCCTCTAAATCCTGCCCATACCAAATAAATTCTTAAAAAAATCCATTTGATATAGCATAAAAACATATCAGCGGCAGTCTAACCTATTTACATTAGAAAGCCACGAACTGCACACTAGAAATCCACGAACTTTACATTGAAAAGCCACGAACTTTATACCGAAACTCCACGAACTTTGCATTGAACGGTTTAACAAACCAAACACCGAATGAATTGCCTCATTTTGATCAGACAAAAGACCAACAACAACAACTTGCAGAACCTGGAGGCCTTGCACATCATCTCGGGTCAGAAGAGTAATGGCTACAAAATCAGAATGAGCTTGCAATGAAGGAGTTAACTTCGGCTGCCGATAACAACTGATGGTGATATTCTATGAATCTCACCAACAACATCTTCAACACTGGAGGCCCCCAATCAAAAATCATCCGCATACCCAAGCTAATATCTTCTGAGCAATAGCTTTAATTTGATCAGCATACTCAGCCACAAGCAACCTCCCTAACATCAATTTAAAGTTTCAATAACAGTCAGTACCAAAATTCAACTGTTAGAAGCAATCAACACAATTTCAATATCAAACAACAGACCTGTAGTGTCGGGAATGTGAGGCCAGCGAGACAATTTTAATCACGAAGCACCTGTAAAGCACTCCCCCAAATCTCGAACCAGATTTCAGACCTAGATGGCTGCAATTCTTCTTCTGAAAGAGCTGTGACCCGACTGGTGAAATCTGTGAACTCAACCCCTCCATCGAACACGATAGAGTGAACCAAACCCTAAATGGAAGCGAACACAAATCAAGAACAGCAGATGAGTTGCTGAGAATCCGATCAAGCTCTCACCTTTCATTCCGAAATTCATCTTCTCATAGTACCGAATCGAAAGCATGACAATAACAGATGAAGCCCGTGACACATCCATCCCCCACCTCGTCCTCGGCTTCACTTTCCGACCAGAACTTGACGACGACGATGTTGAGAATCCGATCAAGCTCTCACGACAAGGAAGACGAAGCAGGTTTGGCGAGCGGCCAGATGTAAAGCGAGGCGAGGACGACCGATCTCAACTGCTGATTGCCGCAGCCGATGTTGTTCCACTGTTGCGTGCAGATCTTCACATCAGAGTGTGGCAGTGAAATCCTTGATTCCAATTTGATGTTGCTAAATTTAGGGTTATAGATTTTAATTTGATTTATTAAAATAAAGTTTAAAGAGTATGGACAGAAGTACCCTCGTCTGAATATTTTTGATTTAAAGTTATTAATAATAACCTATTAATTTGGGCCATCGAAAAAAATGATCAAAAGGCTACTAATGGTTCTTAGTTTGTAACTTAACTGGTGGTTCTCATTTGATCCGCTCCCTATATATATATATATAGGAACGTTCAAAATAAAAATGAGACAATAAGGCATCATTTCAACCACTCATTCAGACACATCATTCTCAGGCATCCAATGGAATAACAACACGTGCCCCACTATCTTTTCTATTTTCTTAACCTTTTATTTCATTAAACAAATTATAAATCTATTTTCAAAGGGCATTTTGGGGATTTTACTAACAATACTGATACCTTGTACTGTATACCGTCTCTCTCATCCGATCGAGACGAGACCCAGATGCACTTCTCTTTTCATAAATCTCCACCGTGTCTGGCGACGGCCGGTTCAATCAACCGCCGACGGCTTCTTCTCGGTTATGCAACATCCCTTTTCGCCAGAAACTTATATCGAAGCCTGAAAACAAGGTCTGTCTTTTCGCCATCCATCAGATGTAGTTTTGATCGGTATTATATTGAACTTGAGATCTGGAGTGGTGCTGGGTGAGTTTTGGCTCCGATGTTGTCACGGTTTCTAGTGGTTTCTGCTCTAAATTGTAACTTTTTATTTTCTTATTCAATTGGTTGTGGTCTGTGTTTAGGATTAGGGATTTGAAGTTAGAGTGTGGTGTAATTTGTGTTTGATATTTTAGATTTTTCAGCAACTGGAAGCTTTGGTGTGTGTTTGATTGTTGGATTTGTTGACAGATTGGATTAGAATGATGTTAAGCATTTTCGGGAGATGTTGATTTCATAGTTATTTAATGTTGAGGAAAATATTGTTGTGGTTTAGGACTGATAGATGAAATATTTTATTAGGGAGTTTTGAATTTTGAGCCCCCATACATATTTTATGCAGTTGGTTTTGTTAATGTGTTATTTTGTTGGTAGTCGAGCTTTCTAGCTATAACATTCCGTATGCGCTGGTTCTTCTCCTCTTTGGAGACAGTTGTTAAGGCTTTTCTTGTGCAGGTTTATACTTGAATCATTTGTTAAGGGTGTAGTGGTTTAGGATTGATAGATGAAATTTGTTAGTAGAGAGTTGTGACTCTTGAGCCACCTTAAAAGCTTTTATTGGAGGTATATTCTAAAGTAAGGTTGGATGAAACAATGCCTGTGAAGGTGGGTTGAAACAATGGCAGTATTTGTGTTTTGTGCAGTGGTATTAAATCATCAAAAACTCTGTGCAGTAGTATTTCTGGTTTTGATGGTTTTATTAATTTGATATTGCCTTGTGTTGCTTAGGCCCATATCGGTTGATTTGTTCCAAAATGGATTTATGTTTTTTTACAGTCAATTTGCAGTTTTGGTCGCTCTTTGAGCGAGGATTCATGAACTCTTATGTCTCTCATGTATTGTGCAGTTATTGACATCATATTTTGGATACTTTTTCTGTCGCATATGAACTGTTTGAGAAAATTGCTGAGAGAAATGTAGTGGGGTTCATCAATCTTCTTTTGGCTTGATTGATTATATACCACGGAAGCTATTGAAATTTAACATTAGAAGCTACAACTTTCATGAATTTTTTTAGTTGTTATCATCTGTCTTAGTATTAACTATTAAATTTTAAGAAGTTCCATGTTTTAGAAAAAATAATATGAACTTCGAGCACCATTTTCCAATAGTTGGTTCTTTATCTGAGATTTTTTGGTTAAATGTTTAGAACTTTGATGTTCTATTTGTTTTTGTGGTGAACGAGATGGATGGCAGGTTTTGGAGGCCAGTGTCGGCCAGGATGTGATAGCTGGTGCAGGCTTTGGCAATCTCAGGATGTGGTGGCTGGAGATGGGACGACGATGGTGTGATTCACACATCCTACTGAATCAAGGTAATTTTTGTTGGAGGGAGGATGGTGTGATTCACATTCACACATCGATCTGGAGCCGAGGCGAGATCCATTGGTGGCATTTGCATCAGTTGGTTTCCTTATACTATGGGTGTTTGTGCTGTTACTGATTTTGAGCTTTGGTTTTGCAGTGGAATTTAGGATTATTGTTTGCTTTGTAGAAACTTCTGCATTTTATTTAGTCAGAGATATAAATGGTCCGATGGGTAATATTGTGTGCATAACTGGATATATATATATCTTTCTTCTTAGGTTACATCAGAATTAGGAATTCAATGACTTTTATTACATCAAATTTATGTGAAGTTCTTTCCATGAGGTGGTTTAAATTTTCAGGTTGGGTTAAAGAGGGAGTTGAGAAGTGGAGCGAAGGTTGTATCATGATTTTTGACTGTTGGATTGAGTTGTCATAATGGTTGAGGTGTGATACTTATTTTCTGTTTAATCTAGCATTATGCTTTTTATGGGTTTTTGGTAAGTAAGCTGGCTTGGTTAGTCACTGCAATCCACTTCTTTTTTCTATTGGACATGTTATTGTGTCATTTAGGTCTATATTTGGTATGTCATTAACCACCTTACCATTTCTCATTTTGGCCAGCAAGTTTGACATTGCATCCATATGCTACATTTTTTATGTCATTGTGTCTGGTATATTGAACATTCATTTATCATTTAGCTTTCAACTTGCAGGACTAGCTAAAAATCACGTCAAAGCTACTACGCGAAAACTGTACATACTCGGAGAAAAGTTTTGGATCTTGCATTCTGCTTTGATGCCGATGTTGGTGGCTTCCTTTGACGCTATCTGGATTATCTACCTGCTATATTTGTGTTCTTTTTGTCAATTGAATTAATAGTTGATGTTGATTTCTCTGTATTGTCCTTATTCAAAAGTATTGTACTTAATTGAAAGCATTTGTAATTATGTACATTTTTATTACCGTTTGTATAAGTTTTGTTCCTTTTATTTTATTTTTTTATTCTACTTATGTTCATTTTATCAAATAAGTGGTTGAATCACGTTCGTGCACGTTCGTTTTTCAATAACATAATTGAATGCACGCTCGTTTACAATCACGAATGCCCCTTGTTTCATATGGTGTTACACCCTTGGTTCATATGAAACTTGAATTAAGGGTGTAATGTCATTTGAAACTTGAATTAAGGGTGTACCGGCATATGAAACTTGAATTAAGGGTGTAATGGCTTAATAAATAAGGGTGTAATGTCATGTGAAATAAAGAAATAAATTGATATGTCATTATCCCCTTCTTGATAACACATTAACATTCGTTTCAAAATTTGTGTCATTACACCCTTATTTCATATGCTATTATACCCTTGTTTCATATGTCATTACCCCAAATTAGGGCATTACCCCCTTATTTCATGAGTCATTACCCCCTTATTTCATAAGTCTTCATAAGTCATTACCCTCTTGTTTCTCCATTACACCCTTATTTCATATGTCATTACACCGTTATTTCATATGTCATTACCCCCTTATTTCATTCTAATTTTGGTGCCTCATTTGAACGCTCCTCTATATATATATATATATATGGGAGCACTCGGTTGAGGCAGGGTTATAAGAATGAGGCAGTGAGGCACAACGTGGACCAATCATTTTGGTGAGGTGGAATTGGAAAAGTATTTATTGGTGGGAATTTATGGAGGGGTAATTTGGGTTTTTTTTGAAAAATCATTATTTTGAAAAATCTGACATGTTTCAGAGGAGAGAGAGAGAGGGTGTTTTTATCAAAAATAAAAAACGATTGTTTTTGTTTCTCTCTCCGGTTAGATCCGAAACCCAGACAAATGTAAGATTTGAACATCGGATTTCGAATTCGATCTTCATTCTCACCGTGCGAGGTTAAACTATCTGGAGATTTTAAGACGATGAGTGCAACAGATCGAAACCAAAATCGACGGGATGATTCTAGGGTTGGTTCGATTTCTTCGGCGGACTGGAATTTCTTCTGTCTCACCGTATGCGGACTGCGATTACTTCGATCTCGTCCGTTTTCGGTTTCGTTCGTTCTACAAAATGGCTTTTACGTGTCGGTTGAAAGGTAAAATACGGTTCCATACTCTGCTTACGAAACCTTAATGTGAGATGTCCCTGTGTGGAGATTGATTTTACATGTTTGAAGATTGATTTTGTGTATAGTTTGGTTAGTCAGGGAGTAGAATCTTACTTTGTGTAGTAAAACAGGTGTTTGTAGTCCCTGTGTGATGGTGTTTTTTTGGTGTAACAGGGCCTGTTTTAGGCGTTTTGAATGAAATCACACTTTGTTGGTATACATCGCTGCCGCAAGCTGCAACCAATGTTGTAGGACTTGTCTCTATACATGTATCTGGCAGACTCCATTTTATCCATGCACCTCACATGTTGGCGAATGACCTTTGTCGGTTTATTGCAAAATGTCAACAACGTCTTTTATTTGCTAAGTACATAAAATTTATCAGCTTGTCTCTGTGGACCTGCATTTTCTTCTTTGGCCGCCTAATTTACAGGTTTCATAGTGTACTGTCTGTACAAGCTTCTTCTTTGGCCGCCTAATTTTACACGTTTTCATAGTGTATACAACTTCTATCAACGAGTAATTTAATTTTCAATATTGATTGGGATCATCTCACTTAATTTTCATAGTGCTTACGAAACCTTAATGTGTTGTCGTTCAATTTTGCTTATGAGTTGCCGTTTTAAGGTTCTTTAATTAGCAGCAACTTCGATTTTCATAGGTATTTGATAGAAATCTGATTTGTTAAATTGTATTGAATGTTGATTTTGTTTTGGCTCAGGTGAGGTCGCTGATTTTTTTTTTGGATGTTCATTTGTGCTAGGGTTGTCATGATTTCCCTTACCTGCCGCAACAGCATCGTCGCACGCTTGTCGCTTCAGTTCGCTACCAAAGTTATGAAGATCAAGCTCAAGACTATTTGCATGATTTACAGTTTTTTGGGTAGCTAGTGCGCTTCATTTTTAGAAATATGATGGCCAGGAGGCTTTTATTTGTAGAAATATGATTTAGAGACTAGTAAATCTGTGTTTAAGAGGAGGTCTGAAAAGGTATGTTATTCTAATCCATTTTTCCGTTGATTATCTGTTTGATCTGGTTTTATGCTTTATTTGTTCAAAAACAAAATCCGCAGCAAAACGAAAAACGACAAGGAGTTCAAAGGAGACGAAGCAAGTACGTGTCGACTATGACAAAGGCGTTCAAAATCCGCCCCATTGCTGGAACAGATGGTAACTTTCAGTTTTACGCTTTAATTTGTGCGTTAGAGTTTGAAGGATTGGCAGAATCGCAATACTCGCCGTTATGATGGTTTCTGAAATTATTAGTGGTCTGATCTTGCGATGTTGATTTGGTATGCAGGTCGGAGTCCATGGGAGTTGAGACACTATTGGAAGATATGGCATGAGGAACTTCATGCTGGATAAAAAGTCGGAAACATTAATGAGCATTAGCAATGATGGAGCATCTGCTGCTTGCGGAGCTGAGAAGGCTGCTGGCAATTGGCATATTACTTCTTATTGGCCTTAGCTTTATTGTACCATTTTTTGTTGATAATGGTGGTTCAACAGCAGTTCTTTGTGGTTTAAATTGGCTTGTATTTTGTCAAAACATGTCTGCAATGGTACTTGTAGTGTTTTTATGTGTGCAGCATTGTCTGTGTCAAAACTTGTACTAATTATATGTCATTTGTAATTTCATTCATTTATGAATGATTTATGTTAAGTTTACAATAAGTTTTTTTTATGAAATCAATAACAATATGCTTATTATGCTATAGAATCGACTATCAAGGGATTGATGTTGTGGAGTGAAAGTGATGCATAGCTAGGAGGAAAGTGACACTTTAATGACTTATGTATAACGGTGTAATGGAGAAACAGGGGGTAATGACTTATGAAATAAGGGGGTAATGACATATGAAACAAGGGGGTAATGACTTATGAAATAAGGGGGTAATGACATATGAAATAACGGTGTAATGACATATGAAATAAGGGTGTAATGGAGAAACAAGAGGGTAATGACTTATGAAGACTTATGAAACAAGGGGGTAATGACTTATGAAATAAGGGTGTAATGACTCATGAAATAAGGGGGTAATGCCCTAATTTGGGGTAATGACATATGAAACAAGGGTATAATAGCATATGAAATAAGGGTGTAATGACACAAATTTTGAAACGAATGTTAATGTGTTATCAAGAAGGGGTAATGACATATCAATTTATTTCTTTATTTCACATGACATTACACCCTTATTTATTAAGCCATTACACCCTTAATTCAAGTTTCATATGCCGTTACACCCTTAATTCAAGTTTCAAATGACATTACACCCTTAATTCAAGTTTCATATGAACCAAGGGTGTAACACCATATGAAACAAGGGGCATTCGTGATTGTAAACGAGCGTGCATTCAATTATGTTATTGAAAAACGAACGTGCACGAACGTGCATTCAACCACTTATTTGATAAAATGAACATAAGTAGAATAAAAAAAAAAAAAAGGAACAAAACTTATACAAACGGTAATAAAAATGTACATAATTACAAATGCTTTCAATTAAGTACAATACTTTTGAATAAGGACAATACAGAGAAATCAACATCAACTATTAATTCAATTGACAAAAAGAACACAAATATAGCAGGTAGATAATCCAGATAGCGTCAAAGGAAGCCACCAACATCGGCATCAAAGCAGAATGCGAGATCCAAAACTTTTCTCCGAGTATGTACAGTTTTTGCGTAGTAGCTTTGACGTGATTTTTAGCTAGTCCTGCAAGTTGAAAGCTAAATGATAAATGAATGTTCAATATACCAGACACAATGACATAAAAAATGTAGCATATGGATGCAATGTCAAACTTGCTGGCCAAAATGAGAAATGGTAAGGTGGTTAATGACATACCAAATATAGACCTAAATGACACAATAACATGTCCAATAGAAAAAAGAAGTGGATTGCAGTGACTAACCAAGCCAGCTTACTTACCAAAAACCCATAAAAAGCATAATGCTAGATTAAACAGAAAATAAGTATCACACCTCAACCATTATGACAACTCAATCCAACAGTCAAAAATCATGATACAACCTTCGCTCCACTTCTCAACTCCCTCTTTAACCCAACCTGAAAATTTAAACCACCTCATGGAAAGAACTTCACATAAATTTGATGTAATAAAAGTCATTGAATTCCTAATTCTGATGTAACCTAAGAAGAAAGATATATATATATCCAGTTATGCACACAATATTACCCATCGGACGATTTATATCTCTGACTAAATAAAATGCAGAAGTTTCTACAAAGCAAACAATAATCCTAAATTCCACTGCAAAACCAAAGCTCAAAATCAGTAACAGCACAAACACCCATAGTATAAGGAAACCAACTGATGCAAATGCCACCAATGGATCTCGCCTCGGCTCCAGATCGATGTGTGAATGTGAATCACACCATCCTCCCTCCAACAAAAATTACCTTGATTCAGTAGGATGTGTGAATCACACCATCGTCGTCCCATCTCCAGCCACCACATCCTGAGATTGCCAAAGCCTGCACCAGCTATCACATCCTGGCCGACACTGGCCTCCAAAACCTGCCATCCATCTCGTTCACCACAAAAACAAATAGAACATCAAAGTTCTAAACATTTAACCAAAAAATCTCAGATAAAGAACCAACTATTGGAAAATGGTGCTCGAAGTTCATATTATTTTTTCTAAAACATGGAACTTCTTAAAATTTAATAGTTAATACTAAGACAGATGATAACAACTAAAAAAATTCATGAAAGTTGTAGCTTCTAATGTTAAATTTCAATAGCTTCCGTGGTATATAATCAATCAAGCCAAAAGAAGATTGATGAACCCCACTACATTTCTCTCAGCAATTTTCTCAAACAGT
The DNA here is from genome assembly GCA_033675395.1 of Rhodiola chrysanthemifolia. Classification (NCBI taxonomy): domain Eukaryota; kingdom Viridiplantae; phylum Streptophyta; class Magnoliopsida; order Saxifragales; family Crassulaceae; genus Rhodiola; species Rhodiola chrysanthemifolia. The sequence continues at coordinate 42,300,661 of CM066204.1, forward strand.
TCATATGCGACAGAAAAAGTATCCAAAATATGATGTCAATAACTGCACAATACATGAGAGACATAAGAGTTCATGAATCCTCGCTCAAAGAGCGACCAAAACTGCAAATTGACTGTAAAAAAACATAAATCCATTTTGGAACAAATCAACCGATATGGGCCTAAGCAACACAAGGCAATATCAAATTAATAAAACCATCAAAACCAGAAATACTACTGCACAGAGTTTTTGATGATTTAATACCACTGCACAAAACACAAATACTGCCATTGTTTCAACCCACCTTCACAGGCATTGTTTCATCCAACCTTACTTTAGAATATACCTCCAATAAAAGCTTTTAAGGTGGCTCAAGAGTCACAACTCTCTACTAACAAATTTCATCTATCAATCCTAAACCACTACACCCTTAACAAATGATTCAAGTATAAACCTGCACAAGAAAAGCCTTAACAACTGTCTCCAAAGAGGAGAAGAACCAGCGCATACGGAATGTTATAGCTAGAAAGCTCGACTACCAACAAAATAACACATTAACAAAACCAACTGCATAAAATATGTATGGGGGCTCAAAATTCAAAACTCCCTAATAAAATATTTCATCTATCAGTCCTAAACCACAACAATATTTTCCTCAACATTAAATAACTATGAAATCAACATCTCCCGAAAATGCTTAACATCATTCTAATCCAATCTGTCAACAAATCCAACAATCAAACACACACCAAAGCTTCCAGTTGCTGAAAAATCTAAAATATCAAACACAAATTACACCACACTCTAACTTCAAATCCCTAATCCTAAACACAGACCACAACCAATTGAATAAGAAAATAAAAAGTTACAATTTAGAGCAGAAACCACTAGAAACCGTGACAACATCGGAGCCAAAACTCACCCAGCACCACTCCAGATCTCAAGTTCAATATAATACCGATCAAAACTACATCTGATGGATGGCGAAAAGACAGACCTTGTTTTCAGGCTTCGATATAAGTTTCTGGCGAAAAGGGATGTTGCATAACCGAGAAGAAGCCGTCGGCGGTTGATTGAACCGGCCGTCGCCAGACACGGTGGAGATTTATGAAAAGAGAAGTGCATCTGGGTCTCGTCTCGATCGGATGAGAGAGACGGTATACAGTACAAGGTATCAGTATTGTTAGTAAAATCCCCAAAATGCCCTTTGAAAATAGATTTATAATTTGTTTAATGAAATAAAAGGTTAAGAAAATAGAAAAGATAGTGGGGCACGTGTTGTTATTCCATTGGATGCCTGAGAATGATGTGTCTGAATGAGTGGTTGAAATGATGCCTCACTGTCTCATTCTTATTTTGGCTGCCTCATTTGAACGCTCCTCTATATAGGGTATATATATATATATATATATAGGGAGGAGGAGGAGTGTTCAAATGAGGACACCCAAATTTGGTAAGGACGTAGGGACAAATCTCATCCATTAGATCATCATCCATCTAACCCCCGTGCTTTGTGGGTGCGCCACGTGTCCAAGTACCCAAAATCCAATAAAGCAAATAGTAAAATCCCACTACCAAAAAGCAAATAGTAAAACCCACTACCACATGTGACACGTGGCAGCTTGTGGATCATTGGATGAACCTCATCCAATGGCCAAGATTAGTCCCTACACCCTCACCATAAGACATGTCCTCAATTGAACGCCCCCCTAGGGAGGAGTGTTCAAATGAGGACACCCAAATTTGGTAAGGACGTAGGGACAAATCTCATCCATTAGATCATCATCCATCTAACCCCTCGTGCTTTGTGGGTGCGCCACGTGTCCAAGTACCCAAAATCCAATAAAGCAAATAGTAAAATCCCACTACCAAAAAGCAAATAGTAAAACCCACTACCACATGTGACACGTGGCAGCTTGTGGATCATTGGATGAACCTCATCCAATGGCCAAGATTAGTCCCTACACCCTCACCATAAGACATGTCCTCAATTGAACGCCCCCCTATATATAGGATAGGAGGATACGAAGAAAGATAGTGACCCTACATGAACATCCACACCTTTTCTATAGAAATTTTAGACCCGTGAGCTACGTGCATTTTAGACCCGCGTGCTACGTTCACTTTAGCATCCACGTGTGGGCACTTAAAAGTGAAATGTGCACGCGGATCGCTCTGAGAATTTCTCCCATTAAGTCGCGTGAACAACACATTTTAAACCGCATGATACGTACATGTTAGCGACCGCGCACGGATGGTGCATCTAGCCCGCGGATCTCTATTAGAAACCAATCTTATTTTGCGGATAAAATCTTCTCGTATCTATTATCCTAGACACCCTAAAATCTCCAACAATCCTTCCCCAATTTACAATGACCTTTATTTTTCAAAACACATTTTATTAAGCAACACATGCCTCAACGAAAATGTCACTAGGATTAACTTTTTTGCTTAGTGTAATTATACATGCCAAATACCCGGAAAGCATGATGTCTTTAAAAGATTGTACCAATCAATCCATCTTGGCACCTGAAGATAACACATACATGAGCTACCTCCCAAACTCTAAAGTTTAACCCATTCATGAACATATCGAAATCTACCGAAAATTTCATGAAGCGACTAAAAACTTCACGTTTATACAGGTAGATCCTTTAGTAGGTGAGTCACCTCATTGTGCTCCTACAACTAGCACTTTTTCAAAAGAACTATTAAGAAGAGTCCATCTCCGATGCTCAATGTTTTCGCCCTCCCATGAGCTCACGAGGGAAGCGGAAAACTTCGGCCAGTGTGGCATTCAGATAATATTTTCAGTCCATGAGATGGACAAGCACCAGTGCGACATACCTTCAATGTTTCTTGGTCCGCTACCCACATCAAGACCTCCCAAAAGTATATCTTTTGGCTTTGCGTGTCACGACTTTAGATCCATGACATTTTACCCCACCCAATTCATGCACTCTCTCGTGCATGGGTGGACTATTAAGCCGTGTTTCTTCATTTCATAGGGAATAGTGTGCAGTTCCCTACCTGCTCATCATGCACTTGGACCCAACTGCAAATACCCTTCCTCTTTGGATGTGAGCTTCCTCTTTGCTCGTCCTATCCCTTTTGAAGATCCGCTAGCTATTTAGGTAAAGACTGCTTGGTGAACGTTTTAGTATGGTTTCCTACCTACTCGTTCTTGTTTCCTAGAGGATACTGCTTGTGCAACCCTAAAGGACATTGTTAGTTCTATCTCCGTGTGCATGTGTCCTTTCAAGACAACTTCTTTTACTGGACTTGTAACACTTCGAAAAGGCGTCAGTGGAGGATTTCTTCAAGGGAAGATCAATGGCAACACCGGATACACTACTTGTATTCGCTTTACGAAATTGATATTCCGACTCTTATCAATAAGCTCAGGGTTACACAAAATTCGAAGTGAGATAATCAATCGAAATTTTCTAATATCGACTTAAGATTTAGAAAACACACTTTAGGTTTGAACGTAGTAGGAAGCAAAGGGAAATGTTTCATAGTGATTTTCTAAGTATATAAAAAAGTGTCCCGCATGAGTAATACATCCTCATATTTATAGGGAATGAAAGAGACGAAGAAAATATGCGTCTTAGGCCATACAACCGCATATAATGGCAAATTGCGCACCAGTGGGCAATATTAGTGCCGCAACCGACGTACACTTAAGTGTCGTGCGCGATCGACTTAAAGTGAAGGTGGGGTGCTGTGGATCTGCAGATTCCGCACGTCTTGTGTACACTTTAGTGTCGAGCCCTGTGTACACATTACCGTAAGCATGCGCGGATTAAAATGTGTTACGAGCGCGGCCCTCTCAAGATGGCACACCAATTGTGTGCTCAAACATTACTCAAATGACCTCATATCATTAAGGTTCACCACCCTAATAGGTTTAAACATTATAACATGTTTATAAACCCTAAAATCCCCAAAAGAGTTTGCACCCGAACCTTACCCCGAACTATAAACTCAGAATCCTAAGAAAGAAAGCAGCAATAAATCGGAAATGAAAATACCAATGGCCACAAGCAAACTTCAATTTTACACAATTTGACTAAACAAGTAAAACATACTTGATGCTTTACATGCACCTCAGGTAGGAACAATCACGCCAGAATCAGATACCATCTGAAAATACATTGCCCAAAGAGCTGCAAGTAGCATTAGCAACTGGGCGAGGGAACACCAACTAAGTTTATTGAAACTTCTCTGCACAGATAGAACCTGTTCTGTCTCCACAAAGTCAGCTGAATAAGATTCAAGCTCCTTTGCCTGCCTTTTTATTTTCCCGACTTTGCATTCAGTTTGTTCGAGCCTGTTCCTCAGATGTAACTGCTCCTCTGCAACAGCCTTTTGTTCTGCTATTAGTGTTTTGGGATTCGCTGGAGCATATTTGGCATCCTGTAATGCATTGGCTGTTGCAAGATACTTAACATCAGCCTCTAATTTTTGCACAAAGAGAATCTCAAGTTCTTCTTCCAGCTTTTTAGTTGCTTCTTGTTCTTGTGCTTGTGCTTGTGCCTCGTTCCTTGTATCTCCTCTGTATAGACTCGCAGAGTGTAAGTGTAAGGTGGCCTCCAAATCATCAATTTTTGATTCCTTCGTCCTCAAGGCATCCCTTGTTTCTTCCAGTTGACTTTCCAGAAAGCTTATCTTATTTGCAAAATTTACCGAACCAGTTGCATTTTGTGCCAAGTCCTCACCGTCCAGAGAATCAAACGGATTTACACTAAATGCAAAGTCTGCAGAAGTGAAATAACTTTCCTTCCCCAACTCATTGAATTTCTGGAGCTCTATATAAAAGCAGACCAACAATTAGTTTACGTATGTGTAGTATACAATCTGTCAGCAACACAAAAAGGTGACAAACAACAAGGCATTTGAATTACTTCAACATCTCCAATACAACACAAAGTACAAACGGCACAAAGGACATGAATACCAACCTTTCTCAAGGGCTTCACTCACAGAATCAAGAGTAAGAATAGAATCGACCAAAGGATCCCGCCTAGCTGGTGATTGATGGTTTCCGCCATTCTCTTCAGTACCTTCCCAGGACAGATCAGCACCTGAATCATGTGGTGAAATATCTTCAGCTTCTCGCGCATTTGCTTCGCTGTAAGCTGTATGATCATCAGTGAACTGAGGTTCACCTGGAATATCTTCATCACTCCGTTCATTGTAATTAATGGACGCCTCACTTTGCCTCCCATTGCTACCCTGCATAAAGACAAAGTTGGAGCTTCTCGAGTCAGATTCTATGCTGGAATGAGAGTTTTCCTTCTCATATTTGATCCTTTCTCCTTCTCTGAGCTTCTTGCTGGGATCTGAACGACCCTTCCCTACTTGAGACTTCTGATGATTTGAGGTAATCAAACCTTTTCCACTCAGATTCTTTGGCTTATTCTTGTCCCCTATAAACGGATAAACCAAAGGCATACCAAATCCATGCCTGTGAGCACTTGCGGCTGTTGAAGACTTGGTACTTCGATCTTCACTATTCTCCGAAACGGCGCCTACAGCAAATGCGGTTGAGCTTGATGCCTGAGCTGGAAAATAGTTTAGTCCCCCCTCAGTCAATTGAGGAAAATGTGACAATGGGTTGGTGGAAGCAGAGAGGCCTCGCTTTAGCACTTTACCAGTATCCAAACAAGGACTAGAGTTTGCAATCACTTCCTTCCTTGTAATTCGCTTCCATTTCTTCAACCCATAACCTTTCTTCGGCGCAGACCCTCCAGAAGCACTTGGAGATACAGCGTTCATGCCTGGAGAGCACGATGGCTGCCCATTTTGGTTACCTTTGTCAACCAGATCACCCACTCCCTCATTCACATATGACCCGCTACTATCTACATCATTAGCGGTTACGGCAGTCGCTACTGATTCAACCACTGCTTTAGAATCCCTAACAGAATATAAACCCGATTGGTCGCGTTCCAAATCCATGAATACCACAACGCAGAATCAACTATCCAGATCAGCAGTCATCACTAACCCTAGAATCCTAACATCAGGAAGTCAGATCAATGAGAAGGATAACCCATCATTCCAGCAAACGGCAATGAAAATCAATCCGACTGCAACACATCGCATCTCGGCACCGAATAAGACAACAACAGTTTGAATACGCCCTATGCGAAATTCTCATAAATAACCAAAACATGACGAATTGAATTACACGAATGTCAGGCAAGCAAAGAGTAGCAGGTCGAATCAATCGCATGTGTAAGAATCGCGAAGGAAACGGATAAGAAGAAAGAAAAGTGAAAATTGAACGTACCTTTGATTCTGCCATCTGAATACACAGTAAACTCGAATTGACGATGACGATGACGATGACGATGACGATGAGAGCCGGAGGATCGTGCAGAGGTTTGGGGTAAACGAAGGACTGAAAATACACAAATAAAGTTTTCCAATCGCTCAATAAAAAAACATATTGGAAAAATCTCACGTTAGTATTCAACGATTAACAAAAATTACACGTGAAGAATTGATTTTTTTTGTTGTTGAGATTTTTCATAGGCTAATAGGGCGGTAGGCTAATGGACGGGTCTTAAATTAGGTGTCGTCAAAGGGCCGGGTCGAGTAAGTTCTAGTCCTATCGGATCGGGTTGAATAGGGTTTTTAGTAAACCCTAGTCCTAGCCCTTTACACATTAGGGCCGGGTCCTGAGAAAATTCATCAGCCCTAAAACCGTTATCGACCCTTCGTTTCATAGGACTTTTCGGGCTAGGGTCGAGCTCGGGCTAATTTCGGCCATAAATGAATGACTAATTAATCGACAAATAACTCTTTAAACGCAAATATTAATAGTTTAGACGTGTGAAATTTAATGGATGTGAAAAAATACATTCTTTTTTATATGAAGAACTGTTGGAGAATGTGTGAAGAAAAATTAAAATGAGCTATTTTTTGTCTTTAAAGGTGCACACTTAAAGATTAATATTGTGGAGGCTCTTAATGGCACATTGGACACCAATGGATTGCCTAGAGACCTTAAATGTTCTTGAGAATAATCAACATAATGATTATGTGTATTTTCAAGGCATATGAGAAATACCAAGGGATGCCCTTGGTAGAAGAGAGCATAAAGGTATGCCCTTGGTAGAAGAGAGAATTGTGCCCGGTATCGAGAATCTGATACCATAGGGGGATCGTCGCCGCGTTGGCGATCTCTTAATCTCTAACAACAAGGGGGGGTATCACAATAAGCTTAAGTTCCAGACTGAAAACTGCGTTTGGATCAAGTCCCACGATGTGTTTCAACCGCAGTCCTCACCAAAAACAATTACTCAGTTCAAAACTTATGCAAACTGTAAACTTATAATGTAAATAAAACTTCAACTTCTTATAAAACAAATACTGGATAATTTTTACACACCTTCTCTCAAGAATTTCCTCTGAGTGTTTCAGATGGGTTTCAAGAGAACTGAGGTTATCCTTATATAGGATGAATCCTCAAGAGGTCACAAGGGCAATAATACATGCCGGGTGCTCATTGGGTCCCATGGACACATGTAAAAAGCCTTTTGATTCTCAGACAACACATGCAAAGATGCTTTGTGTTTTGACACAGGGGTCTATCAAAACAACTGATGGTATCCCGGTTTATTTCAATACTAGGGGCTATCTTCTAGACGTTGGGCTTGGGCCTGATCCTTCTATCCATGGATTCGCCCAATGAAATCGGCCAAGTCTCCACAGATGCGTTCAATGGATCGCTGTTGGGTTGTGGCCCTTTGGTGCTGCTCAGCCCATCCTTCTTCTGGGTGGTTTTGCTCTTGGGTTGCAAAGTGCTCTGCTCTGTATCGTAGCATTGAACAGAGCTGTTCCATGCTTTGTTGGGCTTCGTCTGCTGCTTCATCCAGGCATTCCTGGGCAAGCCTTTCTCTGTCCGCTTGGCTTTGTTCAGGGTTTTGTAGGTTACTTCTTCGATCGTGCTGGCGGTTATGGAAGAGTATGTCGTTGTACTCATCTGCTCTATCCGTTGGAGCAGGCCATGAATGTAGGTGACTACCTGGTCCTCCGCGTGTTTGATACAGTCGCCATGAGGGGATACCGTTATAGCTTGTAGTTCGTCCAAAGCCCCGGTCGTGTGCCCTACCTCTTCGTCTGTTAAACATCCTGCACATAAGTAATGCACTAATCGTGAGAGGGCATCAGCCAGTACATTATCTTTCCCTTTTATGTGTTCAAAACATATTTCGACGCCTGTGCCGGTGATGAAATCGGTGAACCCGATCCATCTAACGCGTGATGGTTTATTGGTTGCTGTCTTGTTATGAAAGCTAATAATAGCTTGACAGTCAGTTCTTAGCGTGATCTCCTCCTTGTCCAGGTAATGGATCTTCATTGCTTGGAGGCTTTCCATGGCAGCGTGGATCTCCGCGTCGATTGTGGCCTTTATTACAGGAAACTTTCCACTTGCGTATGCGCATACACGTTCAGTTGTCTTGGAGTCGCTTCGCGATGACTTCCACTTGCAGACGCCTCCCCATCCTTCCATACATCCATCAGTTTCAATTATAATGTAGGCGTCCTCAGGGGGTATTTCCAAATCTGGGAGGTTTTGTATCTCCTTTTTAAGCTGACGAACTATTTCCAGATCAGATTCCTTGATGCGTTTGTCCCCATTTGGGCTGGTCTTCGAGTATAAGGGTCCTAGTTTAATTCCTAGCTTTGGAATATATGCCCTTGCATAGTTGAGGATTCCAAGCCATGTTCTGAGTCCCTTCTTATCTCGTAGAGTTTCCTCCTTGAATTCAGCTATTCGTTTGATGATGTGTGGTTGTAGCCGTATCCTTTTATTGCCAATTATGGCCCCGAGGAATTCAATTTCTTTGGTGGCAATCTTCATCTTGGTTGGCGCCAAAACTAATCCTTCCTTTTCGCAGATGCTGAGTACCTTCTGTAGGTGCGCCACATGTTCCTCCTCTGTTCGCGAAAATACCAGGATGTCGTTTATGTAGACTGTGGTGAATTCCTCCGTTCCTCTGAAACAATAATCCATCTTTCTCTGGAAGATGGCAGGTGCATTTTTGATACCGAATGGCATGACCAGCCATTCATACAATCCTCCTGGAACTACAAACGCCGTCCAGGGTATACTTTCTTCTTCCATTGCTACTTGGTGGAATCCGCTTTTTAAGTCGAACTTGCTGAATATGTTCGCGTTTCCCACTTTCTTCAGGATTGTGTTAATACCAGGCAGATTGTACTGGTCTTTGTGAGTGTTGTCGTTCAAAGCCTTGTAGTTAAACACCATTCGTTCCTTTCCCTTTTGCTCTCTACCAGTTTCCGGGTCAACCATGGTTCCTGAATTGACCAAAATAGCCAGTGTTGGAGCGGATTTTCCTGGCCCAGTGTTGGAGCGGATTTTCTCCAATGTAGCCCAACTGTTTCAGCCTGTCAAACATTGGGCTGAATCTTTGTTTAAACTGGTCGCTTGTTTGGCCCGTGTTGTAGTAGACTAATTCTACCAATTCCATTTCCTCCAACGGGCTTAATTCGATCAATGTGTTGGCCTTTTCAGATACTTGTGGGCTGGTGTTGATCGTTGTCAGCTGCTTATAGAAGGTAATGGTGTTTCCTTCTATTCTTAATCCACCGCTTCGTGCACGGATGAAGTTACACCCAATAAGCATTTGTACCCCGTCCTTCATAGTCATGTCAAATGCGTACGTGAAAGGTATACGGAATATTTGTTCGTCAATGGTCATCTGACCGTCCTTTAGTTTGAGCTTGGCCGGTTGCCTTGAGTTGATGCCGCTGAAGAACACCGTGTAGCTTAAATCTTCCAGGGCTTTTTCTGGTATTGCTGATTTATTGATGCAGCAGCATGTGGCTCCTGTATCCAGAATGGCTTCAATGTTGAAGGGCGGCATCCCTGGGATTGTAAATTTTACTGGTATATGGAATAGCCTACTTACCGCCTTTGTTGCTGCTGGTGATACAGATGAGGCTCCTTCATTAAGCCAATTTGCGCTTTCATCCACTTCTTTTCCTTTGTCGTACAGCGTCAGTTCTTCCAGATCTTTAAGCCAACTTGCGCTTTTCTCTGTCTCATTTTCTTTGTCATGCAGCGTTAGCTCTTCCAGATCTTTAGCTAACCATTCCTCAACCTCCTTTGAAGGGCCTTCCTCGGTTCTTTGTACTTTCTTGATGACGGCGTTTAGCCTATCAACTTCTGCATGGAGGAATTGCACGTAGCCGAATACTTCTCTGAGTAATTCGTTCTTAGTAACATATTCTTGCTTTGTTGGGGGTGCCGGTTTGATTTGTTTACCCAAGTAAAATGGGGCGCACATGGGACAGCTCGTGATTTCGCACAAGGGGCAGTGTAGGCGTATTTTTGCTTTTGTCCTGTCTTTGCAAAAAGAGCAAGCAAGGATTTTTATGTTTTCCTCATTGTTTTCCTCCCAATCGTGTTGGCAGCTTAACTGCTTGTCTTTAACCTTGACCTGGGGCCTCCATCCTCCCTCTCTTCCTAGCATCATTCCCCATTCGTCTGGGAATAATGCCATGGATGCTACATAGCGGCTATTTTCCTCTCCTTCTGATATGCTACATATTGCATCGCTATCCGGTTCATTGAGGTCTACAGAAACTACATCCAGATCTTCTGGCAGTTCCAGTCCTTCCAATATAGATGCACGGGCTATATTTCCCCGCTGTCTGCTACAATCTCTAGCAAAATGCCCTTCCTCTCCGCATATAAAGCATTTGCATTTTCGCACCTTGTCAGCATGCTTTCTTTTGAATACCCTGACATGTGAGTCATGTGGCTTTCCTTTGTAAGTCTTTGACTTTCTGATCCCGTACTTGCTTGGTTTGTTATAGTATCCGGGAATAGGAACTTCATTTCTCGTTGTATTGCCGCCTTTTTGCATGCCTCTGCAAGAAATTGGTATGCAAAGTGTATTCGAGGGAGAACGCCTATGGCCGCGCCTGGGTTCTTTCTTTCGAAGGCTTCCGCGATTTCTACTCCAATCAACGGGGGCATTTTTCTGAACAGTTTTTCTGACAGTTCTGCAGATATGAATGCCCTTCCACTTTTGATTGCCAGGACCTTGTATTGGTTCATGTATGTGAAGATATCCCGCATTCTTTCGCATGACAGTCTATCCAAGTCCCTGTATGCACGTTCTTGCTCCTCTGTTGAGCCCTGGTATGGCTCTTCTAAAGTAATGATCCTTCGTATTTGTGAAATTACGTTTTGGGGATCGTCGGCTATCGCTACCAGCTGTTCGTACTCCTGGGCATAGGATGTCCTCCATTGGATCCAGACCTTCTTCTCCAGTTCCCCTAGTAGGTTTTCGATGGCATTAACCTTTGCCTGAGGGGTTGCCCATGTCTGGCCATTGATCCAATTTAGCGTGATTGATTCCCATCGGGATATCACATCGCTATATAGTCCAATGTTTTCCGGTAAGACCAGCAGTGCTCCCGTTGTTTGTTGGGCAGAGGGTAATTGATATAGCTCATTGTTAAATGGCTGTGATTGTCCCTTGAATGGTCTTGTTGCCCATTTTTCAACCGTTTCGTAAGGGTTTGGGTTGCCCCTGATGGCCGGTGGATACATTACTGGTCCCATCATCGCATCTGTTGGGGGCCTGTATTGTGACGTAGCGCCAGATTGTGCAGTACTGAAGGCCCTTTCTTCTTGGGCCGCCCTGTTTATTTTGAATATCTTGGCTAGCGTCGGGTACTCCATTTCAGGGATATCTTCTCTTTCCATGGGGTATGCCCTTTCACTTCCATCCTGGTTTTCTTTTCCCTCGGAGTCCTCATTTGATTCCTCTGGTGAGGGGTCCCATTGGGGACTACCCATGTCCTCACTTTGTTGCTCCTGGGCTTCTTCAGTTTCTTCCCACCCTGATGGAGTTAAGTGTTCCATGCTGATTTGTGGAGGTGTCATTTTGACGGTAAATGCATATCGCCCATTGTCAGCATGACTGACCCATTTTTCGCCATCCCAGGGTCGATCTTCCTCATGGTGCCAGTCGGGGCGTTGTCGTCTTTCAAAATGCTTTGCCGTTGGCTTGTATGCTGCAGGTACCCGCGATTGGGCAGCAAGAAATGCTGCTTCCTTTCGACGTTCCTTGGCGATGAGTTCCCTACATGATTGGGCATACACATCGTTTTCCCACATCATTCCCACGAATTCTTCCTCATCCCGTTCAGGTGGTCGTGTGGATAAGGAAGGTCTAGCATCTGTGTTAATGGTTGGGTAGGGAAGGGCGTTATAGTCTCTAAAGCTGAGACTAACCCTTCCTCCTGTAAGGCCTCGAACTTTGACCGTAGTGGGTGCTTGTGGTCGAATTGATCTTGAAGGCCTAAGGACCCATCGATCTCCTTGGGGTGCCGCAACTTGAGATCCTGCAATGGCTCATATCCCATTGCTAGCTAGGTGCTCTGCCACGTGTCGTACGTTCTATCTGAAGCCTGCGTGGCTTGTATTGGTGAGTCTGCTGATGAGGGATCGCGAGATCAGGAGATTGCTTTCCCCATCCCATGACGCAGGGTATCCTTGCGTTTGTATAGCGATTTCTATATGGTTGTAGAAATCTTCCACTGACATGAACATCTCAGGAACTATGTACACCAATTGTGTTCCTTCGGCCAGATCCACCTCCATTGTTTCTATTACTTGGCGTTCGTCTTGCCACCTTGTATCTCGTAAGGCTATTAGGGCAGTGGTTCCGGTTCTTCTTCGGTGTAAAGCATGAATTCGTATCATTATGAGTCCCAAGTGCATGTGTTGCATGCCAGTTCTCCGTATGGCTTGGTAACTCTGTTCTGTTACCAGCCGCAGGTCCGTTTGTTCTCCTTCTCGGCACAAGATTCTGCTGTCAGAGTAGTGTTCATACACTCTGTGCCTTGCTTCGCTCCATCTTGCATTATAAAGTACCTCTGCATGTACCAGGTTTGTCCTTTGTTGCTGGGATATGGCCAACTGCTCTTCTGGGTTTAATCTGCTTTCCAGGCTCCTCTCATGTGGCCTCCTTCTCGCCAGTCTTCGTGTTATTTCGTGTCTGGCCCTACTTAGTCGTCTGTAGTTACGAATTTGATCCTCTATGTTTGGGACAGGATTTAGTGAGCTGGATCCAGATTCCATCACTGGTAGTTGTTCCGTGATCGTCCTTGTCATTTCTTCTTTCGTTCCTCTTCGAGGATGTTTTTTGGATTTTTGAAAACGTAATAGGGTCCGGATGAGACTCTGATTTTCTTTTGTTCTCCGGGAGTGGTGATATTTAACCCAGCAAGCTTTTCGGATAGCTCTGATATAGAGTCTGCTATCCTGGGGTCTTCTGGTCCCTTTAGTTTGAGGTGATCCTTGGTTAGCTGAGTGAGATCCGAGACCTTTTTGTCGAGCCCAAGTAGTAGTTCGATTATGGTGTTGTTTTGCTTTATTGTGGCTTGGATTTGTTGGTTTGTGTTGATGTGGGTCGTGACTCTGGTGAATCCGATTACCGGTGGGTCGATCTTTTTCGCTGCTTCGATCGCGGTTTGATATGCCTCCGAATTGTGTGACATCAACCAGTGATTGCCTGTTTGAGGTCAGTTGTGAGTTTAAGCAGATCCTTTTGCTGTTCTTTGATCTCCGTGGATATTCGCAATATTTCCTCCTCCTTTGGCTGTTGGGCAATCTCATTTAACGTTGCAATGGTTTCCTTGTTGATGGATGGTCGATTGACAAGGAGCCCGTACTCGATTGTTTGCAAGGATTGGAGTATCTTGCACTGGGTTTGCTCCAGTTTTTGTAATCGTTCTTCAATATGCTCTGTTTGCTTCACCAGCAGGTCTTGTGATTGGTAGAAATGTTTGATGCTTATCTTAGAGTGCAAGAGTAATTTATCGTATAGAACTGTGGTATTGTTGCAAAGATCGGCAAGATTTGGGTCTGCAAGATTAAGGAATTCAAGGTCAGCTGTTCTGGAATTCTGGTACCAGTCTCGAATGGATCTTTCGAATCTATCTGCCATCAACCTTCCTCATGTGACTCCCGAGTACAGTGATTTGTCACCTCAATATCAAAGCTTTCGTAGCTTTCGATTCCCTCCTCACTTCTTCATGGTCTTACCTCTCTGTGCCACTACTTCTCGGATTTGGGAAAAGATTACTACGTAGGCTTAAATACTGGAAATGAGGTGCGGTTGATGTGTTCCTTGCTGAAGTCCGTTTCGAGAATTGTGTCAGGTATCCGATGGCTAGAAATACCAAGGTTATGTGTATTTTCAAGGCATATGAGAAATACCAAGGGATGCCCTTAATGGCTAGAACCTTTGGTTCTTATAGATGTCAAAGCTCTCCTATAAAAGGAGTAGCTTCTTAGCTCATTTGTGTAGAGAGAAAAAAAGTGATACACATTTTTCTAATGATCCTCCCTTGAGGTTTGCCGGCATGTCTTTCTTTCTTTGAGTGTTCATTTCGTGTGAGTGAACGGTGATAGTTGAAGACTCAACAGTTCGCGAGTTAAAACATATGGTGCATGTTGTCAACTGAGGGTTGTTTTATCCTGGGAAGCAGTTGCTCTTGATCTCCAGCACCCAGTGGGAGAGCAATCATGCTTTAAGGAAATCGTCTAACGTAACTCAACCACGATTCTGGTTTGACCGTATCGATTTCATCTTCTTTACTATTTTGCATGAATATGATGCGATGTTCATATAATTTGTCTATACTCATTATTCCACTGTTATACAATATTTTTGATAATTTTGTACAGATTATCTAACAATCTTAAAGCATGATTTGAGATGTTTATAGACAGATGAGGAGGTGATTTACAACGATCTGATGGTAGCAGGTCAGATAAGAATAGTGCTGGAAATGTAATCCATGACAACATGGATTTACAGACAGGTTTCCAAACTCAGAGAGTCTGCTGATATTATTACTTTATGATTGCTGGACATGATTTGATTATTACCTCATTTAATCAAAGTTAAAGTTACTTGTTTTATCTAGCATCAGGAACCAGTAAGAGAATAACACCAGGGATAATGTCTGGTTTTGGGTGGTTACATAAAGAATGGACATAGGAGCATGACGAGAGCTTCTACAGCAGTTGAAGCCACTGCTGCAATGTTTCTATTGATTAATTTTATTAATTTTGCTTATCCATATGCTAATTAATCCAGTAAAGTTTATGAAGGAAATGGTTATGGGGAAGCAGCTTACGGAGCAGTGGCGCGGCTGACAATGGCTTAAAATTGGTTTGCAATCGGTGCTTTGGAAGCTGACCGTTGTTGGGGCATGAGAAGACGTCGACTCTGACGTTGCAACTGGATGGTGAGATACGGACTGCGAGGATTTTGGTCCCTTGATCGTATCTGCCGGTGGTTCATGATTTAGGACATGGATCCAATGGTTTTGAGATGAACGGACATGGGTATCAGTGGTAATTGACAGAGTGAAAGAGCAGCAAGCATGCTAGCCGACGTCTACTTAAAGACAAAATCCTACTCGCAGCTGGTGATTTTTTTTTTTTTTTGATTATGAGCTCATGCTCTTAAGGTAGTATCTGCTCAATTTTTGAGCTTGTGAAGACTTGAACCCTGGATCATTTTGATACAACAGGAGAGGTGCTCCACTGAGCCACCTCTTTGCTAAATTAGCAAAGGGGTGGCTCATTGGAATTGGGAGGATTTTATTCGTTAGTTCGAATTTATCCGTTTGTATGACCAGATTTGGATCAGTCAGGTTTGGTTCCATTTTATTTTGAATCATTTATAATTTGACTAATGAATTATGATAATTCAGTTTGTTCAAGATGCCCAATATAAGTTGGTTCAGTTCGGTTCAAGATTGGTTTAATCAGGTATGATTAAATTATTTGGTACAACTTGTTTATTGTTCAGATTGCTATTTAATCTCATCTGATTTTATTGAGATTAAATTTTGTCTGATTAGATACCACTTATTTGCTTCTCAAAAAAAAAAAAGATACCACTTATTTGGTAAATCAATCACATGTGATAGGTCCGCCGACATGGTAAAATTTATGTTTTGTTTAACCCGTTGGTTTCATTACTTCAGTGGAGATGCATGAGTTCAATTTGCAATTTGTTGCATTTTGATTTTCGGTTCAATCAGACATGAAAAGCATGGGCATGGAATTTGACGTGAGATTATGGTGGCCTCGAATGTGGGGGTAGCACCTGCTGTAATGAGATGTTGTACCACCTGATGTTGGCTACAACCAGGAATAGACTTGCGAGTCTAGTTCCAAGAATATATATGCGAGTATAGTTCCAACTGTTTAAGTGGCACAAGTGCCTATCATAGTACTTGATGAATTTGGACTAAATATCCAAATGTCATTTTAAAAGCACAAATTAGAAATTTGCGCAGAAGCAAATGTGATAAACTCTTTTATATTATTGAAAGAAATGAGGAACCCCTTGAATTAATCCATAGATCGCTATATGATTGGAAATTCATGTTAATATGGGGTGTCACAAGTACTTGTGACTTTGATTGATGATAGTACAAAGTAATGTTACGTGTATTTGCTGAAAAGCAAAGATAAGGCAACTAAGTAGTTTGCCGAGTATGAAGTTGAGAATCAGCTAGCTCAATAACAAGATTGAGAGGTTGAGAATTAACCGTGAAAATGAATACGTTGAACCGTTCAGTGTCTTGTGTGCACAATGCGGTATTATTCATAAAGTAACTCCATTGATCACTCACCTCAGTCAAACGTGTAACGGAGCGAAAGAATATCATCTCGAAAGAAAATCATGAATTCGATGATGATAAGCTTCGTGCTACCCCAAGGAATGTGGGGTAGAGAATCCTTCCAGTAAATTATCTTTTGAATAAGATATCTCGCAAGAAGGAGGATAAGTCTCCTTATGAATTATTTAAGAGAAGAAGGCCTTACTATAAATACTTGCGAGTGTGGGGGGTGCCTTACAATGGTAATGACACATGCATGGTCCTACGAAAATGAGAATAAGACCGAAGACCATTGACTGCGTGTTCATTGGTTATGCGCAATGATAGTAATGCGTATAGATTTGTTATATATGAATCGGAAGATTCAGATATACACAAGAATACTATAAATGAATCAAAGAATGCTTCATTCTTTGAAAATGTGTTTCCTTATAAGAATAAGGAAGATGTATCAGGTTCTTAATAATTACATGAGGATATTAAAGAAATACCTCAAGAACATGAATATAATAAAGAACCTTTACATTAGACAGTCTCAAAAGAAGCGAGACATATCAAGCTAGACAATATAGAGAAATCATATGGGTATGATTTCCTAACCTATATACTTAAGGCTGAATCTCAAACCTATAAAGAGGTTGTGAGTTCAAATAAGGGTCCTTAATGAAAAGAGACCATAAGAAATGAGATAGACTCCATCTTACAAAATCTCACGTGGGAGTTAGTGGATCTTCTTTTGGGAAGTAAATCACGTAACTCCAAATGGGTCTTTAGAAGGAAGATGAATGTGGATGGATCTATTAACAAGTAGAAAGCCTACTTGTGATCGTATAGACGAAAAGAAGGTCTAGACGGCTATTTGTCATGTATTCTCTAATGATGAGAATAACGTCCATAAGGATGGTAGTTGTGATTACTACTTTGCGCATTTTTGAAATACACCAGATGTATGTAAAGACAGTTTTCTTCCATGTATACTTTAAGGAACAGATTTGTATGAAACTACCTGAGTGGTGTGTTGTGCCCGGATAAGAGATGCAAGTTTGTGAACTTGGTAAATCTCTATGGGCTGAAGCAAACGTTAAAGCAGTAACATTTGAAATTTAACATCGTAAAGATGCCAATTGGCTTCAAGATCAACGAGTGTGACAAATGTGTATTCATTAAGAAATTTGTGTCTTCATGTTGATGACATTCTCATTGTGGGAAGCAATGAGAATATAATAAAGTCCACCAAGTCCTTATTGAACTGGAAGTTTGATATGAAGGATTTGAGACTGGCCGTTGTAAATAAAGATTAGATGGACTTGTCTCAAGTAAGTCACACTACGTTGACAAACTCTTAGACAAATTTGGAGAAGACAGTCAACGACTGCCTAGAATCCATGTTGATGTAAATCAACACATGTCTAAGAATAAAGGTGAATGCATCTTCAAAGTGGAACATGCCATAGTGATAAGCAGTCTAATGTATTTGATGAATTGTACTAGACCGGAATTGCTTACACTGTGAGTAGACTGGTGAGACTCACGAGTATTCCAGAAAGTACTCTCTGGAAGGTTATCATGAAAGTACTAAAGTACCTACAATTTACTTGTAATTATGGTCTGTATTATACCATGTATCAAAAGGTTATTGTGGTCTCAATGACACTAGTTGGATATTTGATATAAAGATTCCAAGGCCACGAGTGGCTATGTTTCAACACTGGGAGATGTTGAGGTGTCATGGAAATCCTCAGAAAAAATTGTGAGTACCAAATCCATTTTAGAGGCTGAGTTCGTCGCACTAGATAAATGCGACGAAGAAGCTGAGTGGTTAAGGTATATAGAGGAGGATATTCCTGAATGGACAAAACATGTGCCAACAATGTATTTACATTGTGTTAATCAATCATCGATCGGTAAGGCACATTGTGTTTTGTATAGGGGTAAGTCTCGATATATACATCGACGACATAATACCATTAAACAACTTCTCTGCATATGAGTCATATGGACTATATGAGGTCCAAAGAGAATATTGCGGATCCGCTAACCAAAGGGTTAAGTAAGGACCTAATAAAGAAGTTGTCCAAAGGAATGGGACTGAAGCCTTTTGATTACTAGTATCAAAACATAGGCTTAAGCCTTTGGGAAATAAAGTCGAGGCAACGGAAAACCCTACCATGATGACTGAAGATCCCAAGAACTTGGTTCAAAGGGACAACCTAACTGCTAAGACTATGAGGTCACTGTGGGGGTAACACCCCATTCCTATTCCTTAATAAAACAGTGACTCCCGCACGAGGCTAAGCTAGTAGCTTTTAATGATTCTAGGAATTTGAATGGTGAGATTCAAATGGATAATGCGGGATTATCTTAATAAAGAATCACATATGTGAGAGAGAAGTGTGGCCGCTTCAAAGAGAAGAATTCAAAGGGCTTAATTCTTTAGAAACTCTTGCAGAACCAGGGAAAGGGTGTCATGGCCAAAATGAGCCCACCAGCAAGAACTTAATTGTGTCAGGAATATATTTGTGGTAGATATGTACTTCGTTTACATCATACGACGAACAGTTCAAAGACATCACGTTTACTGAATAGTCAGTAAACAAGGCATATCTTTCCGAGGGAAGGTTCAAGGGAGTTGCCTACCTATCCTATGCAGATATAGACCGTAGAGACTATCACCGCATTGAGTTGAGTTTTGATTTTTGGTTTCATTACTCGATTTTCTTCATGTGGGGGATTGTTGGAGAATGTGTGAACCAAAGGTGCACACTTAAAGATTAATATTGTGGAGGGTCTTAATGGCACATTGGACACCAATGGATTGCCTAGAGACCTTAAATGTTCTTGGGAATAATCAACACAATGGTTATGTGTATTTTCAAGGCATATGAGAAACACCAAGGGATGCCCTTGGTAGAAGAGAGCATAAAGGTTAGCCTTAATGGCTAGAACCTTTGGTTCTTAGAGATGTCAAAGCTCTCCTATAAAAGGAGTAGCTTCTTAGCTCATTTGTGTAGAGAGAAAAAAAGTGATACACATTTTTCTAATGATCCTCCCTTGAGGTTTGCCGGCATGTCTTTCTTTCTTTGAGTGTTCATTTCGTGTGAGTGAACGGTGATAGTTGAAGACTCAACAGTTCGCGAGTTGAAACATATGGTGCATGTTGTCAACTGAGGGTTGTTTTATCCTGGGAAACAGTTGCTCTTGATCTCTAGCACCCAGTGGGAGAGCAATCATGCTTTAAGGAAAGCGTCTAACGTAACTCAACCACGATTCTGGTTTGATCGTATCGATTTCATCTTCTTTACTATTTTGCATGAATATGATGCGATGTTCATATAATTTGTCTATACTCATTATTCCCACTGTTGTACAATATTTTTGATAATTTTGTACAGATTATCTAACAAGAACGTCCCTAAATCAATAAATATACGATTTTAAATCGGGCTCGTATTTCGGGCCGGGCCGAATAATCGAAGCCCTAGCCCGACCCTAAGCTCTTCGGATCGGGCCATAATAGGGCTTACGTAGGGCTAGGGTCGGGCTCAGACTAGGGTCGGGCTAGGGCCGCCCTAGGGCTTATTTCGGCACATGGCCAAATGCCGACCCCTATCTTAAATGGATAAATGATCGTACTTGTTGAACCCTTTAAAACTCTTTTACGTTAAAAGAATTAATGGATGGTTAATAGGCAGATGATTAAAGGGTTGAACCTTCTAATTATTTTTACTCTTTTAATCATTTTTAAACATTTTTAACCCAACATCATCATATTATTATTATTATCATCATACCATCGTATTATCATCATCGTATCAACATTATGATGACGAGGATGATGATGATATGATGATGATCCTATCATGATGATGACGATATCATGATGATGATGATGATTGTATGATGATGATGATGATATGCTGCGTTTTTCTTTTATGTTTATATAATATAGCTTATACGGGTTGTTTAAGAGTTTGAGAGTCATGGGGGCAAAAATCTTTAAACTTTTTTATATAGTGATTCTCAATGGACCGGAGTTTTCTAAAAACTTTTATTAGAAGGACGAGTTTTGAAGGACGGTTAATGGACGCGTTATATTAGGCACTTGAGTGCAAAGGAAGAGTCTACCACAAAAGACTACTCTGATGTGTGGGAGACCCCTCTACTTATGATGATGATATGACGATGATCCTATCATGATGATGAAGATATGATGATGATGATAATGATGATATGCTGACTTTTTCTTTTATGTTTATCTAATATAGCTTAAACGGGTTGTTAAACAGTTGGATGGTGGGCAAAAATCCTTAAACCACTATATGGTTTCTAGTCTAGATGACATATTATGAGTAGCTTTCACTCTGGCCTCGTTAGACAATCAGGTAGCCCTTCTCAGGTCGCCCCTTCCGTGTGACGCCCACGGTGGACTATTCTGAGTGACTTTCACTCTGGCCTCGTTGGATAACCAAGTAGCTCTTTCCCAGGTCACCCCTTCCATGTTGGCTCTCAACAAGAGATCAATGTTAGACACATAAGTCCAAAGGAAGAGCACACCATAAATTGCTAGTATGGTGTTTATGAAATCCCCTTATACAAAGTTCCACTAGATGGTTTTTCATCTATCCGATGTGAAATCATAATAGATCGGAAGGTCAAAGGGTTTAGTTGACGGGTATATCCGAAGTCATCAAAAGTAAATAACTTTTTTTTATGAGTGATTTTATTTATTTATTAAATTCCACTATGATAAGCAAGGAATGGACAAGCCCCAAACTCATACCGGTGCATCCAAGGGGGTTCGAACCGTCGACTTCTTGATCATTCGACCAAGACTATGACCGCTAGACCACTACCCATGATGCATGAGTGATTGATTATGCAGTTGAGTTTGGAGGAGAAGTCATTATTCAAACGATGTGGTCAATCAATTTTGGTTTTCTTAGTAAAAAGTGCTACTTTCTATTACTTTCTATTGTGTTAAATGCAATTGCTACATCCGCCTCCTTTGTCTCCCTTAGGGCTGGTCGTCCTCCACCGCAGCCTTCTCCACCATATCCTCTCGCCCCTCTCTCTCCCCACGCCTTCCATCCGCCGATCCCCCTCCCTGCCGGTTACTTTTTCCCTTTCCCAGGTCGTTTTTCATGGGCCGAGCTGTCATCTTCTTCGTTGGTGCAGCGGTTCCGGCGGTGATGGTGGGGAGCTCGGCGTTGGGAGCGGGATTGGTGTTTTGGGTGGAGTCCGGCAGTGGCTGTGGTTGTTGCGGCGGTTGTGATGAGGTTTTGGTATTTGGTTAGGAGGTTGGGGTGTTGCCGTTGGTGGTGTTGTGGGTTTTGCTGGTAGTTATGGAGGTTCTCTTTTGACGGTTGGATTTCGATGACTCTGCCACAGGACATGGGGCGTTTGGCGCGTTGCCGGTGACTATTTTGGAGTTGTATATAGGTTTTTTCATTTTCTTTTCTTGCTTTGGATCTTTTATGGCTGCACTTGTCGCTGCAAATTACTTTCGATCTTCGGTGGTACGCTTACTTCTCTGGGCGTGAGGCAAAGTGGAGCAGTTCACTATTCCCAGCTAGTTGACTTGTTAAGCTTTAAGTCCTCCATTATGCCTTTTCTGGAGTCGAGTTGACATGCTTCCCTTGGCAGGAAGCTTCTATATGAAGAATACATGTGTAGCATTTTTCAGTTTGAAGGCCTGTGCTAAAGTGAAGAATGCAGACAAGTTCCTTTCGTTGTTGGGGCCTTGCATGAATGGAGTTTTTCAAGAAGCTGCCGGGGAATTTCTTAGTCTTGTTTGTCTCTAGTTTGTTGTTGAACCGACTCTCGGTCTTTTTTGTTTGGGTGTCTTACTGTTGGTAGTTTCCAGTGTTCTAAAAATCTCCGCCCAGATCCGCCTAGGCGGCCTTTTTCTTGAAGCCCACTCGATTTTATCTAAGTCGGAGTAATGAATCGAAAAAGCGATTTTCAGTCGCCTAGCCGGCGCCTGGGTTGTCTGGGCGGCGCCTAGGCGGACGAAGCGGCGCCTAGGCAGTTGAACTGACGCGACTTCTTTTCTTGCTATTGATTCTTAGTCGTTATCGAGTAGTCCTTCGTCGGTGTAGGAAGACACTCAAATATGTTCGTGTTCGGCTGCTCGCGACTTCTTTTCTTGCTAGGGTTTAATGAATCCAACACCTGAGTAAATTAATGGGCTTCTGAATTGGGCTTGGGCACCAATATGAGCTACATATGTTACCAGACTTAATAAATAAAAATGTTACAAGACATATTATAATAAAAAAAATGTTACAAGACATATTATAATTAATTTTTACTTAATTTTTAATGAATCGACGATAAGGTAAATGCGTTGTTTTAATGTCATCAGATAAGAGATTCCTAAAATGTCATCTTATAAATATTTTTTCTTCTATTTTTCTAGCTTGTAGAATATAATTATATATTCAAAGAGGATTTATATAATTATTTTTTTATTAATAAATATAAAAAAGAAAAACAGATTAATCCCCAACTAGTTCCGATTAGTCCATGAGGCCCCTTCCCACCCGACTAGCGCCTAGCGATTTTTATAATCTTGGTAGTTTCTCTTTTCTTGGGTCAGATGTTGTATATTTGTGTTTGTTTCCGTTTTTTAGTGTTGGGTGTAGGTTTAGTGTGTCGTCCCCAGTTGTTTGTTGTTATACTCCTTGTCTTTTATCCAAAAAAAAATGCAATTGCTACAAGTTGGTTGGTAAGTGAGCAAACTATATTCACTGAAATGCCTTAAAGTGAGCACTGAGCAGCACTATAATCCATTTACAAGCATGCCGAAAAACGCTTATCTACATATTCCAGCATATTATCAGGCAGGACTGACCATCTGTTGCTGCCATTAATAAAGCAAATGTTATTATAGTTCAAGAAGTGATATGTTGAAAATTTTCATTTAAAGAAATTGCGGAAGCCATTGAAGATTGTTAAAGCTTTAAGTTCACCACTCTTCATGTCCCTCAGTCTCCTCCTCAGTATCTGAAATCATGTGCATAAACAAGAACATCATATCACTACTATAATAAACATACATATACTATAGCAAGCAATTACTTCCAAAATTTCGTAGCTGGACTGACTCTGATGTTTTCACATACTTAAGAACAGAAAATAGTGTCCATAAAATAATTAAATACAGCAATGCATATCACGAAATGATGCCTAAACATAACTCAGCACGAAGTTCATAAAACCAGAGCCTGAGATAGATAACCTTAATATAACCAAGATGAACAAAGTGCTGTCTCTGTACTTGCCCAACTAGTTATGAAAAATAAATTCTTATGCCCAATCTATCTTTGGGACAGCTAAACACTAGCTGAGAAGGTTTCAAGTTGATGATACTTGTCATAATTGTTTTTTTAACTGCTCCGTAAGCTGTTAGAAACTCCAATTGTATCACCAGCTCCAGCTTCTTCTTTTATCTTTATAGTTTTTTCCAAGAAAAACTTGAAGTTACAGTATCATAAAGCTTAGGAAGAGAAAGATCTGCCTAACGGATTATTATGGTGAGTTAAATTTTTGGAAATACTGCAGTTTGTGCCATGTTATGCACACCCGCATTCGCATTGCAGAAAAGTATGTTACTTACATATTGAGATCGAAATAATATCCTCTGCTCACTTGTACACAGGTCTACTGCTAGCTGTTTCAAGAATAATCTCCGGTTTAGCTGCTTCGGGGATGTTACGTCCAAATCCATCAATCCACTTTGCTGTTAAGATCAGAAGGGCAGGCGAAGGTATTAAGTTATGTTATCAGCAAGTTAACAGAAATCTATGTTCTACACATTACTGTTGAAAATCATGGAACAGTGAAATTTTAATGGTTTACCTGAAGGAACTTGGTATACTTTGATATGCTTGCTTCACAAGTATCCAAAATGAATTGCAGAGCTAGCTCTTCCATATCAGGGTATCTGAGGTCCTTCTTCGATGTGTTTTTGTTTGAAGCTGCAGCCGCCATCTGGAATATAAATTGATAAGCCACAAACTTCTCCAGTATTTAAATATAATTGAGAAGAATTGACTCTGACCTTCTCAAACTCATTGCTCATACTAGGAGGGCAGACTGCTAAGTAAGCATAAGCCATTAGCTCCAACGGCCAGCCAGTGATTTGCACAGGAAAACATTGAGGACTGTAAAAAAATATTGGTACAAAAAATTCTTGGTCGGAATTACTGATGAATGATTGAGACCGCAATAGTACTACCGGTGACCAATATCAATATAAAGTGCTACGTAATCAAGACTCGGATCACCAACTACTTACACTGAAAGTCCATACTTTCTTAAGACTTCAAGCTTTTGACTGTAGCATTTGTCCGATTTGCTTACTGATAAAGACAACTCAACTGAATCATTAGGATTGGTACCGGTTCTCGGAACAAATCCATAGGAAAGCAGTAGATCTCCATTAGATTTCTTTCCGTAGGATATGAAAACCTGAGTTGATGAATCAGTAAAACTTCAAAAATGAGAAACAAGGTGCAAACTTTGGGTTATTCATACAAATGCACCCTGTGCTGATAACTTTTTGATTGAAATAGAATTGAAATGAAAGTAGCCAGGACCACATGCTCACATGGCAACTCCACCTAGCAGTATAAGGATATGTTGCATGTAAAAGTGCAATAGAGTAACTCATCATACCCCGTGCTCGACATCTTACAAAAACAAAATCCTTATACATATGTTTACCTGCTCACCTGGCTGATACTGGCGGTCAGTGGTGAAGACAACTCCTTGTGATGATTTATCATAATCCAAGAATGTTTGCACCTGTTATTGTCCATTAAATATTGTTTTAATATTTTCATATTAAGGCTCGTGGCATCTTATAGGAAAAATGGATGACTATACCTCGCAACTATGATTAAGCATATCTGCCCAAGGAACTAATGCAACCTTGTCATTCAATGAGGGTAATCTAACCTGTGCCATTCGTACAGGTTAACATTAAGAAAACAAAGCATAAATGTCAACTTGTGATGCCATGGTTAGATTTAGATCCTTCACCATGAATCTTTAACAAGCATGAATAAAATTTATATAAGACAAAATGGATCAGCTTAAGGAATGAGATCCATCAGAGTTGTAAGGTGAGACAAGAGGATTGTGTTTTAACAATTCCAATCAAGCTTTAGGAGCATGACACCATCTAGTAGAACTTACCAAACGTGAAAAGAGAATGCCAAATGACCATTTGAAAGTCTCCAAATTGAATATCTGAAACCCAATCCAATGTTTTGTCACAATTGTATTTCAGATTCCAAGCCAAATCAAATAGAGAATATCCTATATAAGCTCATCTCTTCGAAAAGTGAACATGTTGTAGAGTTATAAACCAATTTAAACAATTACATATTCATCTTAATGAATTGAACTGAATTTGATGTGGCTATATTGGCCATCCACTCAGTTACAAGTGGAACGTATATATAGCAGAAAAAGCTTTACAATCAAAACTGAGATACCGATAATTAATATACATATGCAAGGTGGCTTTGCAAACACGGAGACCTAAATGACATAACTAAAAGTATTAACTTATACAGAGAGAACTCATGTCATGTGAAGGCCTACTGTTAGATTAACTCGTTAAGTTAATTCATTTATTTGGGGTCACATGTGTTATTGAAATAAATGTTCGTGCTATCATTTAAAGAAGTCTAAATACGATGATCTATTTATGATTTATGTTGACTTCTGGATATAATTATCTTATGGCTATTGTGTACATACGATCGTGTAATTATACGTTACATGACGCTTGGAATGATGGTTGTAAAGATTAGCAGTTGCCCCTCAATCAAAAACGGAAAAAAAGGATTAGTGGTTGCCTATTACTATCAGGTAATTGTCATAGCACACCACTATCTATAGAATTATTGTCGACTACTTTTCTCTTTTCTGTGCCTCTTAGTAGAAAAGTTGGCGTGACTTTGATGACAGGGTGAAAGACCTAATCTGGTGTAGTCATGTACATCAGTGTTTTGTTTCAGGTTTCCAATACTACTCAGTTAAAATTTCCCAGCATACATAAATTGAAGATAGAACTTGTCTACTTGAAAATCTTAAACTGAAATATATGGTCTTTGGTATATTATTGTATTCAATAAATTTTAATTTCTAACATATACCTCTTCAGGGAACAGTTGTGGGTGTTTGTTGAATATTCTTAGCCTCAAATCATTATACCTGCCAATAGCGTGATTAAAAATATTAATTTTAGAAAGAAAAAGAAAATATCAATTAGCCTATAAAAACAAATAATCGAAACAAATGCATACGTTCCAACAACATTGGTGATCCTTTCAATTGCGCGCTCTCTAATCTGTGAAGCTTCCAAGTACCTATCTAGCTCAGCACGTGTCCTGAAAGGATACATAGAGGTTGCAGAGAGATAAACTCAGAGTAACCAGGAAGTGTACCAAAACTTTGTACCTTAATAATGAACTTACCAGTAGAGAAGTGAATACGGCTGGCGAGGCAAAGCGGAGATATAGTTACTCCATCTAGACGATTTCATGAGACTAGCTTCACTGATCAAGTAAGTTGCCAGCAGAGGCCAGTCTGGTACTGAATATTGCCTCAACACTTGTCCAGCTTCCTGACAGCTCCATTCCTAATTACCACCAATTCACACCATAAACAAACAAACAAAAAATTCAAATCCCAAATGTACTTTCACACACAACTAAATGACTAAATTACATGTCCTTTGGTTGAGAAATTAAAAGATGAGAAGCAGGATAACACAATACCGAATCAGATGTGATGAACAAGGAATTAGGAACGAAGAGAAGCTTCTCTCCCTTCCTGATGTTCGTCAACGCGACTAAGCCTCTCTCACCGACCTCGACATTCTCAATCGCCATCTTCTGAGGCGGAAGTCCGGAATCCGACAACCATTTCTGCAAATCGGAAGCGTTTTCCAGCGAATCGACATCGCATCCCCACGTAATGGTGTTCTGATTAGCCTTAGCCTTACTCGGATCGCTTGTGGAGATCGAGCAGCGTATCGTGTTCCTCCTGTAGCTTCGGAGCGGTACATATTGCTGCTGCGTTGGTTTGTGGAGACGAGATGATGAAGTGGTTGGAACGAAGCTGATCAGTGCTACGTTGAATGCTCTAGAAACTTCCACCATGCTTGTGAGAAGTTGAAGATCGAATCGAGCAGCTTCGGCTGCTGCTGCTGCTGCTGCTGCTGCTTGCTATGATATCTTATCCGTTGGTAAGCTTGAAGATGAGCTCGCTCGGGAAAACAGGTTTGTGATCATCGACTCATCCATGTTCAAACGATGCCGTGTTACCCTGCCGATTGAAAATATAATTAGCTACGAAGGATGCCGTTGCAAATACTATCTTTTCATTGGGAACGGCTGTCAAGCTTCTTCCCCATATGACAATACGAGCAAAGAGGATGATAGATTGAAAGAATATGCTGTGTGTGTCATAATGTCTTGATCCTCAATTTTGGGTTATGTGATTTTGATATTGAATTTTGTTGACGGGTCAGTCACCGATTTAATCTCGAATTCACGAGCACCAATTACAAGAGAAGTGAAACACACTTGTTTGCGGTTCAAGTAATTTCCTATATCAACTTCCAATTACGAGGCATGACGGCATAGAAATGCCGCAGATCATTAAACTATTTTTTTTTGATAAGTCAAAGACATTACAACAGAAGAAGAACTGCCACGAAGGGCACCTCTCCTAAAAAGGGCACGACCAAACATATTGTTCTGGTCGGACCGACCGCAGTGGCCGACACTAAATAAACGGATTACGTACCGTCGTTCCCTTTGAGAGAAAACTCAGACCGAAATCGGCTGAGAGAAGATAGCTCATACCGGACAACCGGCTGAGATATAGCATCTCAGACCGAATACAGGCTGAGATGAAAGCTAAAACAACTAACTAAGCTACAACTACGAACAGCTAAAAAACTACATCCTAACGAAACCGGTCAAAATACAGCCAAACCATGGCCAACGACGCCATCTCCAGCAGCTCCGTCTTCAAACGCACCCTCCTCCACCCGGCATCGATCATACTATTTACAGAAAAGCCAAAACAAACCGCCGGCTACCAGCTGGGACCATCTGAGCCGAACAGGAACCGCCGCCCCAGCGGAATCCACCACCTCACCGCATCAGCACCACCATCGCCGCCTCCACCAACTGTCCGCAACCACCCGCAAGCTACAAACCACACCCCACCTCCATAGACGACGACGAATCAGCCAGCAGCACCGTACGAGATCTGGTGGGAGAGCCCCCCGCAGCAGATCCGGACCGGAGCAGAGCCCCAGCCTCGCCGACGGGCAGGAAACTTCTCACCTTCGACGGACTCGCTCTTCTTCTTTCTCTCTCTGGAAACTTCTGTTCACCTTCGACGGACTCGCTCTTCTTCTTTCTCTCTCTGGAAACTTCTGTTCAATTATTTGTATACTGTTCTACAGATCATTAAACTATTTGATAACATCTTCCATTTGTCGACTGGGTCTGTTCAAGCTATTGCCTAATTTCCATTCTCTTCTCTCATTCTCCGCCTCTTTACAAACTCCTTATGTGTCAATTATGCCCTAAACCCGTCAATCCGTCCGTTTACCGCCCGTTAAAATGAGCCCGATAACCGCCCTATTAGTAAACAGGTTTATCAAACCCGAGTCCGTTAAAAACTCTATTATAAACGGGCTAAACGGGTTTACCCGCGTAACCCGTCTAACCCTCTAACAGCCCGTTTAGCTTTAAACTAAATCTGAGTTTTCTGCCTATTCGCGATTCTCTTCCGTCGACTGACCCTACCGGATGCGATTCTCTTCAATCGATTCCAACAGCGGAACTGCGGAAGCTTGCGCTGAAGACGGAAGTAGGCCGGTTCGTCGGCGTGACCGCGTGAGGTGTTTTTAGGGTTTGAGAGGGATAAAAACTAAAGCTCGGACTCTACCGGTACCGCATCCCAAAATTGACAGGTAATTCGTAATTCTGTTTCTGGCAATTCATTTATTCATACATGTTTCAGGAAATCAATGGTTTGAAGTCCTAATTGGGTTTTGATTTGAGTTTCTAAGTTGGTGCCAATTGCCATAGCTCAGCAAAAAATTTCTGAAAATTTGAGAATTTCTGATCTTTCAGGCTGGGTTTTGAATATCGTATGCTTTTGGCCTTTTCGGAATGTGATTCGCTAACTGAATGTATGAGTGAAATTACTGGATTATGGTTTAATGTTTGAGAGTTTAGTGGCTATTTACCCGTCACATGTTTTTTTGGTTTGTTTCCGATGTTTCACTGCCTGATGCAGTGGAGTTATTGTACTAGGAAGGGATAGTTTGACTCATAATATGCTGAACGATAAGTTGAGGTTGAATTGGTATTTATTTGGTTACTTGACTATTCATACCTCATCATTTGTTAGTAAATAGTTATTAGTTAATACTACTAGTATTCTCAGTTGCTAGTTGTAGAATTTGTGACTCTTTCAATCCTCAAAAAAACATTTTTTATCTATCTCATTGTTGGGTTTTTTTTTCAGCTCTTCTAACATTGTATATTTCAGATGGATGGTGATATGTCGACAAGTGAACAATCAACTCAAAGTAAGAGGCCAAGAAAGAAGACTTCTCGTTGTTGGCTATCGTTTGAAGAATTGCCAACAGGTCTTGATGGGAAGAAACGTGCAAAATGCATGAAGTGTGGCAAAGAATTATTGTATGATTCTTCTTTGGGAACTGCAAGTCTTATTCGTCACCATGATAGTTGTTCAGCTTTAGGCGTTTCACCTCATTCAGCTACAGGTTCCTCGACTTTCAAGCATGAAAGATTCCGTGAGCTGATTATTGAAGCTATAATAAAGCATGATTTACCGTTCAGCTTTGTGGAATATAAAGGAATAAGATCAGTGTTTGATTATGTTTCTCCGGAGCTTCGTTTTCCGTGTAGGAATACGGTCAAGAGTCATGTTACAAAAATATATGAAAACGAGAAGTTGAAAGTGCAAGAACTTTTAAGTTGGGCAAAAGGAAGAATCTGCTTAACTTCTGATCTTTGGAGCTCTCACACAACTGATGGATACTTGGCACTTACAGCTCACTTTCTTGATAATGAATGGAATCTACACAAGAAAATTTTGAGTTTTTCTCACATGCCTCCCCCACATACCGGAAATGCCTTGGTAGAGAAAATTAATTCTCTTATATCTGAGTGGGGAATTGATAAGAATTTGTTCTCCATCACCTTAGACAACGCGTATGCAAACGATTCCTTTGTGGAGAAGTTGAAGATACAGTTGAACTTTAGAGGACTTCTCTTACTAAATGGACTGTTTTTCATGTTACGTGTTGTGCACACATTTTGAACCTAATTGTGCAAGATGGGTTGAAGGCTATTGATGATTCAGTGGTAAAAGTTAGAGATTGTGTCAAGTATATTAAGGGCTCAATGGCAAGAAAACACAAGTTCTTAGAATGCGTTGAGAAAGTTGGATTAACGGGGAATAGAAGGGCTTTGAGACAAGATGTCCCTACGAGGTGGAACTCGACATTCCTTATGCTTGATAGTGCACTTTACTACCGTCAAGCACTTGGAAACTTTGCGTTGTTTCACTTAGACTTCAAGACTTGCCCTACCTCCGAAGAATGGAATCGGATTGAGGTGATATCTAAGTTTCTTGGAGAGTTCTATGAAGTGACTTCTCTATTCTCGGGAACAAAGTGTACTACTTCGAACTTGTTTTTTCCTAAAGTCTTTAAGATTCAGCATTCGATTCAGGAAGCCGTGAAGCATAAAGATGATTTTATGAAACATATAGGAAATGAAATGAGTGCCAAGTTCCACAAGTATTGGTCCGATTACAGTCTCACTCTTGGTATTGCTGTAGTGATGGACCCTCGTTTCAAGATGGAGTTTGTAGAATGGGCCTACATTAAGCTATATGGTGAGGATTCTTATGAGTTGATGAAGTTTCAGGAAGCTTTACATTCCTTATATGAGGCGTATGTGGATAGATGGTCTAGTCAAGCTGATTCAAGAGATCAATTGAACGAAGGGTTGCTCCTATTCTCAAGATGAGGATATATTATTTAAGGTACAAATTATATTTACTTTTTTCTATAAAAATTAAATCAATTTGATGTGAGTGATAGTTCAATTACTTCTTTACTGGACTTTGATTCTTCATATAGCGATGTTAATACGAGTGTGAAAAATGAATTGAACATATATTTGGAAGACAAAAGATTGGATAGAAAGAAGGAGCTAGATGTCCTATTTTGGTGGAAGACTGAGCAACTTAGATATCCCATTCTGTCTCGTTTGGCGGGTGACATGTTGATGATACCTATTTCAACAGTTGCATCTGAGTCTGCGTTTAGTGTAGTCGGGAGGGTACTTGACCAGTACCACAGTTCTTTGCTTCCAGAAATCGTACAAGCATTGCTATGTTCGAGAGATTGGTTATTTGACAAGAAAGGTATTTTTTAAAATCAAATTTCTCTACAATAATTTAATAAACTAAAAGTGCTCTAATATTTTTTTAATATCTTTTCAGATCAAGACTTATCAGTTGTGGACTTGCTCTTTGAAGATGTCTTGAACCAGAAAAACAATGCATAATGTCTTGAACTTCATCATAGTTATCATCGAATTTGTTTACACATTTTGAATCATAAAATATTTTATGTTAAATCAAAGACGTTTTGTTATGCCTTTTTTTTATGTTGAATCAATATCTAGCAGATAATGAATTATTCCATCTCACACACATCTAGATCTAACCATGGTATATAAAATTTTCTCATTTACTTGTTGACTTTGAGCAAGTTGGCATGTTTTAGAGTAAAAACAATTTTATTGTTTGATATTGATACAAATATAATATTTTTAGAGTAAAAAGGCTAAACAAGTTAAACGGGCTAAACGGACTAAATGAGTTAAACGGGCTAAACGGGTTTACCGGGTAAACCCGCTACCCGTTAAGAACCCGCTAACTTAAACGGGTTTGACCCGCTTAACCCGCTAACCGTTTACAACCCGCCCAATACCCGCACGCCCGCCCGTTTTGCTACCCCTAAGAAGAGAGATAAGGATAGGATGAGAGAGAGAGAGAGAGAGAGAGTTTGTTATGATTTTTTTTGTTTATTCTCATGCACTGATAGTTGTACATATAGCAGGTTGTTACGCCTACGTCACTCATACATCAGCATACTCATGCAACGCGTGCCTTTTTCCTTTCATCTCTTTCTTACGTCATTCAATGTTACGAAGTCAGTTGCACAAGCATAGAGGACAAGGCAACGTGTGACAATCTCCAATTAGTCAAAAATAGTTTAGGATCCACTAGGTTGAGTCAAATCAATTTAGGAGTTAGTAGGAGAGTTGGTAGAGCAGTGGGCGTCATGCAAATTCATTGTGCAGTATAAGAAGGCAATTTAGGATACGATGTAAGACAAGTAATGAATTAGTAAATCTCAGTCTATTTCTCAACTTAGTTTTTCTCGTCTCAAATTATTCGTCTACTTTCTCACCCCAATTCGTCTCTTTCCCTATCTCAATTCGTCTCAATCCCAAATTCTATCAAATCATATTATTTGGTTTGCATCATTTGGTGCTTTCATTGAGAGTTGATTAAATGTCTTTCTCTCAACCGATGCAAACCGTAGCCCAACCCATCTCATGTGAAGAATTTAACAATTTGACATCCATCATGGCTGCCAATTTCTCTTGTATGCTAGGTGAATTCAGTTCTTTCATGAAAAAAATTTCAGATGACATGACAATTCAACTGCAGCAGATAAAGAAATCCATTCAAGATGTGTAGAAAGCCATTGAACGCGAAGAAAAGCAATTACCGCCAGCAACACAACAATCTACAATAGTTACCACTGTCAAACCAAAAGAAGATGGTGCCAAAGATTTTCAAGGGATCCCTCATAGAGCCAGGAGAGTAAAGACAAAAACAATTGTTGACAATGCTGGACATGAAAGAGTTTATGTCCGCAGTGAAGAGGTTCATATTCATGTACTTTATTTTTTGGTGTGCAGCATTAACAAAATTTTCAGATTTTCATTACCACGTCCACCGGAAACAACTGACCTTGAGGACAAGGTCAATTTGAAGAGGGGAGGAATTGTTACGAAGTTAGTTGCACAAGCATGGAGGACAAGGCAACGTGGCCAATGGTGACAATCTCCAATTAGTCAAAGATAGTTTAGGATCCACTAGGTTGAGTCAAATCAGTTTAGGAGTTAGTAGGAGAGTTGGTAGAGCAGTGGGCGTCATGCGAATTCATTGTGCAGTATAAGAAGGCAATTTAGGGTACGATGTAAGACAAGCAATGAATTAGTAAATCTCAGTCTATTTCTCAACTCAGTTTCTTCTCGTCTCAAATTATTCGTCTATTTTCTCACCCAATTCGTCTCATTCCCTATCTCAATTCGTCTCAATCCCAAATTCTATCAAATCATATTTTTTGGTTTGCATCATTCAACCAATTCTTCTTTGCCGCTCTCTCCACCTTGTTGCATGCATGACGTGTCGAGAACATATTGCCTTGCAGGCCATCGTTTGTTGGGCTGCCTTACTCGTGGCCCCAATCCAGCTGCATGGCCAGTGCTGGATCATTTCTTCTTACCTCAAAAATGTGCTCGTCCTCGAGCGCGAATTCAGGGTAATCAACTTCAAATATCGGCTTGTCCTCCTAAGTGGCATTCTCGATCTTGATCCCGTGCCCTTGCCATTTTACTTGGACTTGATGAACTGTAGCATTGCCCCGAAGGAGCTGGCGTTGTCCCAGAATCTTCTCTGGCTTTAGAGTAGGATGATTACCGGAGAAGTGTTTTGGCCAGCTGATTCCGGTGAAGGGCGGGGTGGTGCGATAACGTTTCAGCTGGGACACATGGAACACGTTGTGTATGCGACTCGTTCCGGTAGCTCCAGTTTGTATGCCACCAAACCAATACGCTCTATCATTTTGAAAGGGCCATAGTAGCGCTTGACCAGTTTGCTGGAGCAAAAAGGGCGCAGGGATGTTTGACGATACAGTTGGAGTCGGAGGTAGACCTAGTCCCCTATATCAAAGCTGACCTCGGAGCGGTGCTTATCAGTCTTCTGTTGCATGCTGAGTTGTGCCCTGAGTAAGTTTTCACGGTGTTGTTTCATTAATGTCGTGCGAGTTGTGAGGATCTCATCAACATTGCTTGCATTGGAGGTCCCTGGGATATAGTCTAGTAGGGAGGGGGGTCGACGCCCATACACTGCTTCAAACGGGGAGGCTCCCAAGCCGGAGTGCATGGCGGTGTTGTAATGTAACTCGGGCCAAGGTAGGAGGTCTACCCAAAGCGACTGATTCTCTACAACATAACATCTGAGATAGTCCTCCAGAATGCGATTAATAACTTCTGTCTGACTGTCGGATTGGGGATGGTATGCGGAGCACTGTTCCCTGGTGGCGAAAGAGCTCCTTCCAAAAGGTACTGAGGAAGATCGGATCGCGGTCGAAAAAAATTTTGCTGGGGTATCGTGTAGTTTGCAGATGTCACGGGCAAACACCTCGGTCACAAGCTCGGTTGTGAAGACTTCGAGAAGAGGACTGAAATGCGCATATTTCGACAGTCGATCGACCACCACCATCAACACAGTTTTGCCCTTGGATTTTGGTAGGCAAGTAATGAAATCCATTGTTACTGCATGCCAAATGAGCTCGGGTATGCGCATGGGTTGCAAGGTACCTGGTGCTACTGTATTGAGAGGTTTCACCTGCTGGCAGATGGAGCATTTGCCTACATACTCACGGACCTCACGTCTCAGGTTGTCCAAAAAGAACAGGGCAGAGATCCGAGATGTGGTGTGTGCAACACCTGCGTGTCTACCGTGGGAGAGTCGTGGTATTGATGAAGTATGAGTTCCTTGACAGCCGCGTTGTTTGGGATATAGAGGCGCCCTTTGAAAGTAAGCAAACCATCATGGATCTTGTAGTGTTCATGTAGATGAGGTTCAGTTGTCACCTTGTGTATCAAGTGGCGCATATGTGGATCCTCATGGAATAAAGTTCGCAGGGCTCGTAATAAACCAAAAAATGGGTGAGAAATGTCACGCATGGCCATGCATGACGACATCGACACCGGATGGTTGCGAGATAAGGCATCAGTAGGGCCATTCTCACGATCGGGCTTATAGATTACTTCAAAGTCGAACCCGACCAACTTGCTCACCCATCTTTGTTGCTCTGGGGGGTGAACGGTTTGAGAAGGATTGTGCGGAGCGGTTGATGGTAATGTGCAGCTTGAAATGGCCGCCTAATAGGTAATGTCGCCACTTCTGAATTGCCATGACTGATGCGGCCAATTCCTGATTATATGTAGAGGTCTTCTGTAGTGCGGGTGTGAATTGTCGGCTGAAGTAAGCCACCGGATGACCTTCTTGGACTAAAACTGCGCCCATTCCCACCCTGACGCATCAGTCTGCACCACAAAAGGTTTAGCAAAGTATGGCAGCGCGAGTATAGGGGCTTTGGCTAGGCTTGCTTTAAGGGAATCAAAATCCTCAGTTGCTGCAGTGCCCCACGTAAAGGCATCCTTTCTCAGCAATTCGGTTAAGGGAGCTGCGATAACAGGAAAGTGGTGGATGAATCTTCTATAGTAACTAGCCAGTCCAAGAAAGCCGCGTAACTTTTTGACAGTAGTAGGTTGTTCCCAGCGTACAGTGGCCTCAATCTTGCTAGGATCCATCTCCATGCCCTCACCCGAGATGATATGTCCCAAGTAGTGAACTTTGGATAGGGCAACCTCACACTTGGATGCCTTAACATAATAGCCATGGTTCTATAGGGTGGTGAGAACGGTTTGTAGGTGCTTTAAGTGAGCAGGCCAATTGGGACTGTAGACCAGGATGTCATCCATGAAAACAAGTACCGACTTTCGTAGCAACGGGCGAAAAACATTGTTCATGGCAGCTTGGAAAGATGATGGAGCATTCGTGAGGCTGCGTGCGGAACGCGGTTTGTAAACATCCTCCGAAGCCATCAATATTTGATGGTAGCCAGCTCTCAAGTCGAGTTTTGTGAACACAATAGCACCATGTAACTCGTCGAATAATTCATCCACCGTAGGCATGAGATATCGGCCGCGTACTGTAATGGCATTGAGCGCCCTATAATCCACGCAAAACCTCCAAGTACCAGCTTTCTTGCGAACTAGTAAAACAGGAGACGAAAAGGGGCTAGTACTCTGTCTTACGATCCCATCGGTTAGCATGTCTTGCACCATCCTTTCGATCTCCAACTTTTGGTATTTGGGGTATCAATAGGGGTGTACGTTCACAAGTACTGCATTAGGGAGAAGAGGGACATGATGGTTGTGTGTGCGGCTGGGCGGGAGACCCTTGGGGGCAGCAAATATCTCTGCATGCGACTGTAGGAGCGTTAATAGGTCCGCTTGATAGAGGCTCATGACTGAGTCGGTCTGTTGCACACGTCTATGCTGCACCAGTGTCATGGTCGTGGGTTGTGTGCATGGTTTAATGCCATGTAGACACACTGTCTCACCCATATGCGCAAAACTCATCCATAGTTGCTTGTAATCGAAGGTGACAGGGCCAAGATCCGCAAGCCATTGTGCTCCGAGTACCACATCCGCTCCATTGATAGGTAATAGGTGTAAGTCGACCCCGAACGTGTGATTGCTCAGCTGTAGATTCACAGCTTTGCCCACTTCCGCGCATTTCAACTCCTCACCATTGCCGACCATTACACTTAAATGTTTGGTTGCCTCAGCCTTGACACCCGCGTTTCTGGCCACCCGGGTTTGCACAAAATTATGGGTCGAACCCCCATCCACCAGTACCGTTACCTTGCGACCCGCCAGTATCCCTTCAAGGCGTAAAGTGTGAGGCATGACTTGACCATGCAAGGCATGGCAGGAAATTGCTAGGGTTGTATCTACGTACGTCTCGGGATCATCGTCAACCACATCGGTCTCCTCATACTCTTTAATGACAGCCTCATCTTCGATGACCATGCAGAGAAACTTGGGTTTACATTTGTGTCCTGGAGCATATTTGTCATCACAATTGAAGCACAGTCTCTTGTCTTTCCTCATAGTCATTTCTGCTGATGTTAGCTTCTTGAAAGGAAGTCCGGTGGGTACCAGTCTAGGTCTGGGTTGTACTGGCGTACTGGCGTACTCGTGTTATAAGGTGTCATTGAGGAGAAAGGTCGAACACCTGGGGGACCGCCAGAGGATCCCCTTATGCTGACCAGTTTCTGCTCGGCCACACGGGCCATACCCATTGCCTTACGTAGTGTAGAGGGGTTTAGTAGCACAAGTTCACGACGAATGTCTTCATGGAGTCCTGTAACAAAACGATGGAGAAGGTTTTTCGGGGACATGCTCGGAGTCCGAGTAAATAGTGATTCAAACTCAGAGATGTAAGTAGCCACAGTGCCAGTTTGATGCAGTAAGTTTAACATTACTTCAGGATTGCAATATTCAGACGAACCAAAACGCAATTTAACATCCTGAGCAAAACTAAACCAAGTGCTTACCTGATGGGTGGTATAGAGCCATTGATACCACTTCAAAGCTTCCCCATCCATATGGAATGTAGCAATCATCATGCGTTGATCATATGGTACTCTATTGTGTTCAAAGTACCTCTCCATTTTTATATCAAAATAAAAAGTACCTCACCATTTGATATATCCAGCCGTCTACCGCATCACCAATAAATACCGGCACCTCAATGCGCAGAGGTTTAGGTGCTCCTGTTGGGTTGTTTTCTGGTTGGTAGTATTGGAGGACTTGTTGCTTCGGACCACCTCCACCAGCCGTATGTAAGTGGCGTTGAGAGTAGAGGTGCGATCGAGCGATCAGTTGGTGAGTCCACCTACATTGGTTGTTTTTCCGCACGGCCCAAAATGGTGTTTTTCCATACATAGCTTCGACTGCCTGTATTAATCGCTCAAAACGATCGTTGTGTTTGGCGTGCTCAGCAACTTGCTGAAGTCCGTAGGCCTGCTGCTGCTCAAGGAATGCTTGGTGTTGTTCGACAAACGCCTGTTGCTGGGATTCGACAGTCTGGGTTCGCTGACTCAGATCTGCAAAACTCTAGGATAGTGAGGCGAGGGATTCCGTCAAACTCCGTGTCTCAGGCATGGTGTGATAGGCCGGAAAGGAGGGGAGGGTCAGTGAAAGCATCAATGGTGCGGTGTTGGAGGAGGAGGAGAAGAGAGATAATGATATGATGAGAGAGAAAGTTTGTTATGATTTTTCTTGTTTATTATCTCATGCCCTGATTTGTACATATAGCATGTTGTTATGCCTACGTCACTCGTACATCAGCATACTCATGCAACGCGTGCCTTCTCCCTTTCATCTCTTTCTTACGTCATTCAATCAATTCTTCTTTGCCGCTCTCTCGACCTTGTTACATGCATGACGCGCCGAGAACATATTCCCTTGCAGGCCATCGTTTGTTGGGTTGCCTTACTCGTGGCCCCAATCCAGCTGCATGGCCAGTGCTGGATCACCTTATCCTATGAAATTTTGATGCAACGGAACGTATGTAAAGTGATGTTCAGACCAGACAATTTATCGCTTCACTGTAACCAGGCATTCGGCTTTAAATTGATGAATGTACTTAACTTTTATATTTAACACTGCGTCTATTGAGGGATTGTGAGAATATAAAAATCTTCTCCCAAGTGATATGATGTTTAAAATAAGTACAACTCTGAAAAAATAACAAATTAGGGATGACAAAAGTTGTAAAAAGTAATTCACGTCAAGTTAAAATAAAACAAACACATTAAATGATCATTATGAGAATTCTGATTTTATCGACATCCAGTGCAAAATGGCTAACACGAGAAACATTTTTAACGAGGTTGGGCCGCTTTACATTATATAGAAAATATGTCAAGTGATTTCCTCACATACCTCCGCCAAGAAGTGGTTTTGGCATCACGATTTCATCAATTATTCATTTATTCACCTGTGAAGTGGAGGCAACTCAACCTTAGAAAAGCAAGCTTCCCCAAGCAGCAATGAATGCAAAGCCACCAAATGGAGCTAGAGCAGAGTATTTCCTGTCCTCAAGGACGGCCACAGCATAACACCTACATGAAATACCATGGTAGTTGAAAATTAATATTTATGTACCAACTTAATCTACGGTTCAGATACAAAGTTCAGATGCTTAAAAATAGAAGAACATCAATTAGGTGCAAAAGTGTATCAGTAACAAATACTGAAGACTGAGAAGAGGTAGTACATTTTGAAGGGTTAGATAAACTCAATATGAATGTCTCAAAACGATAAAGTGTTTGATTTGCAAAATACAAGGTTGAATTGTAACAAGTTTGAGAAAGAATTGTTTAATGGTTGTGGTACTTATGTGAATAACACCAAACAGCATCGACAATTTAAAGTAATTTTTGGAAATGGCGATGTAGGAACATGAGTTTGGATACTCTAATACTTAAGAATGTCATATAAGCACCAAATAAAGCTCTCCGCATCAAAACAAGTAAATTTCACCCCATACAGAACTTCAGATAAAATTTAAATTTAGTAATCAAACCAAGGAGATCATCATGTACAAAAGCAATATCAAACATTCAATATATTCTCACAAACGCTTACGTTCCAGAGAAGGCCAATATTCCAGTCGTCAACAGTCCTCCAAACTACACGAACCAAATGAAAACAAGCGTCAATATACATCAACAAATCATGAAACAGATGTGCCGACAGAACACAAAGTTGAGACGGAACTGACAATGTGGGGGCGTTTGACCATAGGAGCTGAAAGCAATGCAGCAGAGTGAATCAGATGGTACAGTGCCGCAGTTTGCCAAACCTTCACATTTCAACATAATAATAAATCAAAAACCACTAAATCCGGAAGCACACAAATAATGAGATAGGGAAAAGAAAAGATAACATCTTTGTATGCCAAGTTCTTCGGCTTGAAGACGTGAGAACCATATGCTCCTAACCCAACCGCTGCCACACCTGATATCGATTTCGAAAATTAGGGCTCAGTCAACCGACACCTTTGGCCAATATATATAACATTGAGGCTTGAGCTAGGGAGATTTACCCGATACAGCTGCAACCTTGTGCCAAACAAGAGGATCCATCGATCTCAAAATTTCGAAGATCGAAAACGGAGTTGACTTTTCAGGCTCTTGTTGGACTTCAGAAGATGTTGTAACAGGAACAACTAGACTCATCGCACGCAACACGAGTTGCCCTGCGTATAAGCAAGAAGACCACCGGCCCGATTAGGCAATTTCGCCTACCAGAACCCAAATATTTTATATTATTAAGTGCAAGAGTTATAAACAAAACAAAAAAAGTGCAAGAGTTGAGATTCCATGTTAATGGTTTTTTTAGATGAAATATGAGAAATTATCTTATCCTCAAATCTAATTTAATCTACTGTTCAAATTAAACACTAACTAAAACTAATAAATTGTTTCATAACCCTCATTAACGGTATTATAGTCTAATAAATATACTAAATTCGATCGACTCTTAGGGAGACGAATGCGATGCGAATAGTGCGGCGCCGAAGGTCTGAATTTCGTTGTGTCGGAAGCCATTGGAAAGGCGGCGACGACAATAAAGAGAATGAGAATAATTTGAGAGACAACGACGATGATTTCAGTCGATTCGAAATTTGTAACTGAGTAAAATTGTGACTGCGCAAAATTCGTAATTTGAAAACTATAATTTGTAGCGATTAGCACAAAGAAATCCACTTAAATGTGTAGGTTATAAAAGTTGCATTCGTACCAACATGCTACGAATATATGTTGAAAATTATGCATTATATGCAATGCATGCAGTCTGAGTCCGCTATAAATTATATGTTGAAAACTACGCATTATATGCAAATCATTCAGTCTGAGTCCGCTAGGAATTTTATGTTGAAAACTACGCATTATATGCAAAATGCATGCAGTCTGACTACGCTAAGAATTATATGTTGAAAAGCTACGCATTATATGCAATGCATCAACTCAGGTCGTGAACCATCAATGACGAAAAATTTAGAAACGACGTAGACGATGGATAATTTTTTAGAACACGGGTGCGGAAAATCGAATACTCAGATGCAATCGAAGATCAAACTTGCGCAAAAATCGATCGAACTAATTGAGGAAAAAATAGGATTTGAATATACTTCGATTACCATAATATCCTTATAACATATTTAGACATGATAATATGTGAAAAAAATCATGTTTTTATGAGCAGTGAGATCTTTGATCCGACGACTTACATAATTTCTCATTTCTCATGGTTTAGTGCACTTCTCATATGAGTCTTAAGTGCAATGAATAAAGATCATATGAGAAGTGAGTTATTTGGTGATAAATGAGAATTAAATCTAAACATTCATCTTGTGTAATCAACGGACTAGATTAAACGTAATTAATAATACAAAACTGCCTAATTAATCCTATTAAATTGAAATCAGGGGCAAATTATTCATGTTCCTAATTTCTTCTGCTTCGATCCATGGACAAACCCACAAATCCATCGTCGCGGCGATTCCGATCTCACTTCCCTCGCCGGACTTCGCAGCTGTTTTCTCGCAACTGTCAAGTGGGTCGTCCAACACTCTCTCCGCCCCGGTGACGCTGTCATCCTCCTGCACGTCCGTCCCACCAGCATCCTCTACGTACGATGCCTACTTGGGATCTATAGACATGTCGATCGAAGGTTAGGTCATTAAAGCAATCGCGGCGGTGAGAGTAAAACCCTAGAGAAGCGAAGAGCATAGATGGCGGTCGGCAAAGTGGGTATGGTATTTTTATTCGGTTATTTTCATGATTATGATCTTTGGATGATGTCGTCAAGCATGATCTACAAATGGCAGAAGCGGTTCAGGGCAGTGTTTCTACGGTGGTTTTTTTTTCAAGTTAAGGACGACATGTATTACGTATTATTGGTAGTTCTAAAGTTATAATTCGTATCAGGTATGGGAATGCATGGGCATATAATTTGTAGGTTTTGACATATAATTTGTAGTTATTAA
This sequence comes from Rhodiola chrysanthemifolia, assembly GCA_033675395.1. Classification (NCBI taxonomy): domain Eukaryota; kingdom Viridiplantae; phylum Streptophyta; class Magnoliopsida; order Saxifragales; family Crassulaceae; genus Rhodiola; species Rhodiola chrysanthemifolia. The sequence continues at coordinate 42,343,423 of CM066204.1, forward strand.
GTTATAATTCGTATCGGGTAAGTGAATGCATGACTTGCATATAATTCGTAGGTTTCAGCATATAATTCGTATCGGACCAGGACTGCATGACTTTAAATATAATACATAGTTTTTAACGTATAATTCGTATCGAACTAAGACTGCATCACTTTGAATATAATACGTTGTCAATGAATCATTTCGTAACATTCGTAGTAAATATATCATTCGTAACAGCCTAATGACGGAGACCACTACACTGTCGTTAAGGTGCAGTGTTCTCTGTACAAATAAATTTATATTTTCCGCTACTCGCGACTACACTACTGGGTAGTAAGTGGTAAGTAGGGGTCGAACCAAAGGGAATTAGGGGAATAAGTTGTTCTTTAAGTTGGACAGTTTTGGGATTGGTTGGTTGGTTTTAAAGCTACCAGCTAAGTGATTGATTGGTTGGTTGGTTGGTTTTAGTACTAGAAAGTAACTGATAATTATTAAAAGAAAGCGTTCGGTTTCAGGGGCCTTGTATTATATCCTGTCTATCATTGACCCTTAGTGAATCTTCTAAGTATTCAAATGTGTATCAAGGCCTTTTCCGGCGCTCAATTTGCCACACTGTCTAGTCTTTCGCAAAAGTGTTCGAAAATGAGTCAAGGCCATTTCAAGCACTTGACTGTCGAATCTTTTGCAAAAAACGTAAAACCCTTGTTCTACTTAGACTAGCACCCCATTTCAAGGTATACTAGCCTGTGTGCATCCATTTTGGGTTGTCTTTTCCGATTTACCCAAAATGGTGTTTGAGAGAGATCAAACTTCTCAGATAAGCTTTGCCATTTCAAGCATCCACTTATCCGTGTATGTTTACGAACTTCCACAGAAGAGTTTTGCCATTTCAAGCATCCACTCATCCTTGGAAGTTCTGATCTAATATATGACACATAGAACAAGTTTTGAATACAAAGTCGAGACACTAAATTAATAGTCTAAAACATTTTATAATACAAGTCCACCCCTTCTACCGAACTACTAGTTTAGCTACTATTTATCGCGCTAAACATTATAACTAAGGAATTGGAAATTAAAGACGGAAATAAATATCAGAATACTTACTACCGTTGAAGCGCCAAGGGAGCAATCCTTTATTTTCAAAACCAAACTTACAATTTCTAGAGAGATAAGTGAATTACAATTTTTGTGGATGTTTGAAATGAGGAGGAGGTTGGTATTTATAGCCATAAGGGGAGGAGATGGGTGGTGGAGATGGTGGCACATGTCTTTTGATCCAAGGGATGAGGAGGAGGAGCAAGGAGGAGCTGCCACATGGGGGAGGAGAAAGCCACCGGTCATATGGAGGAGGAGCCGCCGGTAGCAGGTGGTGGAATGGGGAGGAGCTTCTCCCTTGGCCACCTCCAAGCATGGTGGCCGGTCACCTTGTCCAAACGTGCATTTTGATAGTTGATTTGGAATGGCCAAGTGATTCTAAGACTAATGGTCGAGTCAGAATTTCCAAATTCCATGTTTTGGTGCCTATGCGCGCGGCCTTTACTATGGAATTGGGCCAACTGCCAATCTGCTCGAGCGTTTTGTCTGGGGAGCCTCGACAACTTCCACCTTATTTTCCATTTGGAACATTTTGGTCGAGGTGGAATTGTCAGATGAGGTGGTTTGCTCGAGCGACTTGAATTGAGTGCTTGGTTAGCTCGGCGGAGAGCCTGGAACTGCCTCAACCGGTCGGGTGGTTTCTGCGGCATTTTCTCACCCGGTCGGTTGAGTCTTCAATGCAAATTCCTCTTTGACTTGATTTGTTTGGAGTGATTCCATGTCAGGATCCTTGAGATTTCTTCAGTCAGCGTCTGATCTTGACCTTGGAATAACTCTTAATATCTTTTCAGCGTAAACTCCTCTCCTTAGCGTGTTTTCTCTCTAAGCGCCATAATACCCTGTAGAAATATATCGGAACTAACAAGCAAAAGTTAAATAGACAAAGTGTCTAATTAAGGAGGTTTTACGGTGTTTATGATTCGTATAATTTGGGTCCATCACCTAACCTAGTACTTTTTTTGTTATTCACCCAATAACATATTTTAAATAGAAACTGTTGAAAGTAAGAATCTTTTTACTTCCTATTTTTGTATATCAACATCTGAACATACAATGATTGTGTGTTTCTGGTTTCATGCAGCGCTCTCCAGTTGTAGGGATACTAACTGTTGGACTGCCTTGAATCTGAGGTGGGCTTTGGCCCACTATTGGCTAGGGTTAGGGTTTTTTATGTAATAGCTATATAAACCCTACTAGTCAAGCTGTAAACACATACTCTCCAATCTGAATATACAAGCTGCCTCTTCTTGCCCGTGGACTAGCCAACACACTGTTGGTGAACCACGTTAAATTTCCTGTGTCGTTTTCTTATTATTCGTTCTACATTCTTTGTTGTCGAATCACTTCTGTCACAACCAACTAGTATCAAGAGCTGGGTTTTGCCGCTGCTGCTAGGGTTTCTGGTTTCGACTTCAAAGATGGCTGCCATGAACGTGAAGATCGACAAATTTACTGGGAGGAATAGTTTCGGGTTATGGCAGATCAAGATGCGAGTTCTGCTGAAGCAGCAGGGCCTGTGGGCGCCGTTGTCTGGGAAGAAGAAAACGGATGCTGATGACGAATAGTTGAATAGCCTGGAGGAGAAGGCTCATTCAACAATCTTGTTGTGTCTGGCTGATGATGTCATCACCGAAATCGCTGATGAAGATATTGCCGCTGGTCTGTGGTTGAAGCTGGAGAGTCTTTATATGACGAAGTCTTTAACCAACAAGTTGCTTTTGAAGCAACGTTTGTTCAGTCTGCGTATGCAGGAAGGTACACCTCTTAGAGATCACCTTGATCAGTTGAATTCGATATTATTGGATCTGCGTAATATTGATGTTAAGGTTGATGATGAGGATGCTGCCTTAATTCTGTTGGTTTCTTTGCCCATGTCGTACGACAATTGTGTGGAATCGTTTATCGCTGGGAAAGATAGTTTGTCGCTGGAAGATGTCAGATCAGCCCTTCACACCAGGGAAGTCCGCCATAAAGTTTCTGGTTCTACTGTGGAAAATCAGGCATCAGGGTTAACTGTTACCGAGAGTAAGGGACATGGAAAGCAGAATAGGAGGAAGTCGAACTATATGGAGTTGAAATCTACTGGTCCTACAGCTAACGATGTCTGCAACTATTGTAAGGAGAAAGGACACTGGAAGAACGAGTGCCCTAAGAAGCAGAAGCATCATGGAGATGGTTCTGCAGCTGTGGCAGAACATGATGTCAATTCTGAAGAAGATTTGGTTTTGGTAGCCAATGAACAACTACACTACAAGGATGTGTGGGTTCTTGATTCTGGGGCATCTTATCATATTTGTCCGTGTAGGGAGTGGTTCTCAACTTATGAGCAGATAGACGGAGGTAATGTTTTCATGGCCAACAGTGATGTCTGCAAAGCTGTTGGAATTGGCTCAATCAGGATACGGACGCATGATGGTTCTTTCTGCACATTGAACGAAGTTAGACATGTTCCACAAATGACGAAGAATCTGATATCGCTGAGTCTATTGGACAGCAAGGGTTTCAGTTTCAAAGGTAAAGGTAAAGGTGGAGTTATATATGTCTGCAAGGGTTCTCAGGTGGTTCTAAAAGGTGTGAAGCGTGGTACCATATATTTGCTGCAAAGGTCTACACTGACAGGTTATGCAGCTGTTGCATCGTCTGATGCTCACAAAGAGGATATGACTAAGTTGTGGCATATGAGGCTCGGTCATATGAGTGAAAGAGGGATGCAAATTCTGTCGAAGAGGGATCTTCTTGGTGGCTACAGGATCAAAGATCTTGATTTCTGCGAGCATTGTGTCTTTGGGAAACTGCACCGCTGTAAGTTTCCGAAAGGTGTTCATAGAACAAAAGGCACGCTGGATTATATCCACTCTGATTGTTGGGGTCCTGCTCGTGTTGAATCTGTTGGAGGTAACAGATATTTTGTGTCATTTATTGATGATTATTCTCGCATGACTTGGGTGTTCATGATGAAACACAAAAGTGAAGCCTTCAACAAATTCAAACAGTGGAAAAGTGTAGTGGAGAATCAGACCGGGAAGAAGATCAAAAGGCTTCGAACTGATAACGGGATGGAATTTTGTTCAGCTGAGTTCCATGAGTTCTGCAAGACTGAGGGGATTGCGCGGCATCACACTGTGAGAGACACGCCGCAGCAAAATGGGGTGGCAGAACGTATGAATCAGACTCTATTGGAGAGAGCGCGGTGCATGCTCTCTAATGCTGGATTACCTAGGAGATTTTGGGCAGAGGCTGTAAGCACGTCGTGCTATCTGATTAACCGTGGACCTCACACAGGTATTGGCGGGAAGACACCCTATGAGGTGTGGTCTGGTAAGCCTGCAGATTATTCCTTGCTGAGAGTTTTTGGTTGCACTGTCTACTATCATGTTAGTGAAGGCAAACTAGGACCAAGAGCTAATAAGGGTATATTTGTTGGTTTCGGAGATGGAGTTAAGGGATACAAAATTTGGTCATCATCTGAGAAGAGAGTTATACTTAGCAGAAGTGTAATCTTTGATGAAAGTTCTATACTTAACCCCACTGTGAATTCCACTGTTGCGCAGCAAAGTGGTAGTGTTGATAAACAGGTGGAGCTGCAGATTACTCCAGGAGAGCGTGAATCACAGCACCAGGGTGGAGAAGATCAACATGATGCTAGAGAGGTTGATATGCCAGAATCAGATGGTAATCATTCTCATCTGTCAGAAACACGCCAGCATAGTATAGCTCTTGATAGAGCTAGAAGAGTGGGTGTTGGACCTCCAAAGAGATATGGCTTTGAAGATATGGTTGGTTATGCACTACATGCTGTTGAAGAGGTGGATATGTTCACCAAGCCGGTTCCACATGGCAAGTTCAAGCATTGTTTGGACTTGCTCAATGTTTTAAGCTGTTGAAGGCCCTTAGGGGCATCTGAGGCAGGAAGAGGATCTAAGTTTTTCTGGCGCATTAAGGTGCATCTGGTGTTCGGGGATTCAAGTCAAGGTGGAGATTTGTTGGGCTGCCTTGAATCTGAGGTGGGCTTTGGCCCACTATTGGCTAGGGTTAGGGTTTTTTATGTAATAGCTATATAAACCCTACTAGTCAAGCTGTAAACACATACTCTCCAATTTGAATATACAAGCTGCCTCTTCTTGCCCGTGGACTAGCCAACACACTGTTGGTGAACCACGTTAAATTTCCTGTGTCGTTTTCTTATTATTCGTTCTACATTCTTTGCTGTCGAATCACTTCTGTCACAACACTAACTTTGCACGATTTTATTCCTGAACACGTATTGAGTTTGCATCCCTTACTTGGACGAAGTAAATGGAAAAGACTAAGATTTCAGAATCCTCAGCGGCTCAAGTTATGATGCAGCCATCCATAAGCTGCAAGTATAGGGACTCTTCTAGTGACAAGTATTATAGGGTCATCTAGTTATCAGAGATTTTTATTTTTATTTTTGCTGAAATCCAGAGGAAATGTAACATATAATATTGTATTTATAGAGAATCAATTGTGTACAGTATGAACAAAATAAAGTTTTTTATTAGTCTTTGTTAATGGCTCTTGTTTTGCCTCCCAACTGCCACAATTTTGTCACTTTATTATTTGCATCAAATCAACTCAGGAAGTTCCAGGCAAGATTCAGTCTACAATTCTGGACAGTTGAAACTTGAACCTAGCAAATAGCTATTTACAACAGTCAATTGCGAGCCTTGGGCTGTTATTCAGCCGATAAGTTTCTGAATACAAGTATTTATTACTTGCGATTGCGAAGTCCTGAATACACTACAAATTAACAAAATCTCTTTTTATAATGCGTATCTTTCTAGTTAAAATGCGTAGCTTTGTAGTTAAAATGCGTAGCTTTTTGTTTAAAATTTTCTGATAGTCGTACATTTATAATGCGTAGCATTCTGTTTAAATTTTTTAGCAGGCATAGTGACTGTTACGAATTTTATTTGTAATTGCTACGTATTTTAGTTCGAAAGCACCTCCAATCAAAACCCCTAAATCTATCAAATCATCGATTTCACTTAATTTACAATCAACCGATTAGCATCCCGAATTCAATCAGTAATCTGAATTCAGTTGAAGAATCAGTGACCAATTAACACCACGGAAGTCGCCAAGAATTGATCGAATCGAGCGACGGAAGCGGCTGTTCAACGATTCGAATCTGCTGCGTTTTTTATCTTTATCTTCTTCGATTTCGTTGTCGTCGATTAGGTCTGGAGGCTTCAGCGTGGTTTTGCATTCAACGGGGTTTGAGTGTTGAGTGATATTTTGATTCCGAGATTACTCTTTAACATAATATTTAATCGTTTTTAATGACGAATTATGAAGAATATAGAGTTTAATATCAGCCTTAGATCTAATTAAATGCAAGGTTTAGATCTCTTCTCATTTCTCATGATATTGACACTTCTCATGGGAATTGAACCCCTTTAATTGAATATTTTGATAATTTGGTACTTATTTCAAATTATAAGGTAGTTAGTTTTTTTTTCACACCTAAGACCTAATGCGTCTGGGTTTGAGTTTCAGCTTTACCATGTTTTTTATAAGATCGATACTGCCGATGTTACAGCCGGTGTTGGAAGTATCGGTGTTACTAAAAAAAAATAGGGCAAGAAAGAAACTAAAACTCAAATTGCAGTATATGTGAAAACAGAACTGAAAACTAAAGCCAAAAGTAAAAAAAAAGATTCATATTTGTTCTGGGTATTGATTACATCATTACATGTATTGAGAAGATGAACACTGTTGCGTTCTTTTCTTTTATTGTGTTCTGTTCCAGCAAGAATGAATAAAAGCAGAAGAGCTGAGAAGTACCAAGTCTGAATCAGATTGCAGTTTAACTTACAGTTGATTACGCATATGATCAAAGATCTAATACATTACATCCAAAAAATAATAATCTAATACACAATTCTTTTGACAAATTCTAATTTTGCAACCACAGATAGTTGCTCAAGTTAAAGACCATCCAGACAGACAGACACAAGTTCCAGCATAGACATTGGACTAATCTCTCTTCCTCCACACTTACAAGACCAACTGATGTCCAAGTTAAATGATCATCTTCTGATCCTCTCTATATAACCCTTCTTTCATATTTGGCAACTTTAACCCAAATATGGTTGTATTGTTAAGCTCCCCTCCATCTCCAACTGTCGTTCAAAGAATGTTAGAATTGGAATAATAACTCAATTTGCTCCGCTTCCGAGAGTTGAGGTTGTTGTTCACCAGCAGGTGTTTTTACAGTGGAATGAACGTTGTTGTCTTGCCTGAATATTAGCTTCTTTTCCTTGACAGCGTCATGTTGGTTTCCACCACGGTATAGGCCTTGCTGTCCTAGTGGATATGGACCCAGTGCTTGAATAGTTTGTTCACCGGTGCTAGAGTACTGATTTTGCTTCATTTCTGGATTCAAGTTATGTTTTGCGGCAGCTGTAGGATACTGAAATTGATTTTGCTTAACGTCAAAATAAGATTTAAGCTCTTCAGCTGGGATCTTTCTGTTAGGGACTTGTAGTTGATTCGGTGTCACGTCTAGATTGAGCTTTGGTTCCACAGTAGCACATTCATTCAAGTCACGCAGTAGATTATTCTGATTCAAATCAGGATTCGATTCAGCTCCAGACACAGCATGTCCAGTAGAACACTCAACTTCAACTTTTTGAGCAGCCTCTTGTTCATCTTCAAAACTAAACTCATGCAGTTTCACATCCAGACTTTGCCAAGGTTCTGCAGCAGCATGATTGTTGGTATCATGAAGTTGATCTTGCTTTACTTCTGGATAGGGGTCTATCTTTTCCGTTGCAATAAGAGGCTCATGCTGCTTTCCTTTTGTATGACAATTAACTCCTTGCGCAGCTCGAGCATTAGCATTATACAATCCTTGTGAGGCTCGTTCTGTAATGAGCTCAGAACCTTCTGCACCTTTTTCATTAACGTAATGAAGTCCAAATTTCCTCCGCAATATATTTGCTTTAGGTTCCTCTGTCGCAATGTTTTGTTTTGCAGAATGCAGCAGGTCATCTGGTGTAGCAGCAGGGTCGAGATCCCAACACCCATCAGCCAAGCCATAAGCATCTCCTTCCAATAGCCAAGATGGCACTTGGTGAGAAAAGCGAAACATTTCTCGTTTTGGAACCCAGCGAATGACACTATTGTCCTCTGACCTTCTGTAGACTGTGTTGTAGCCTTCCAGCTTAACAAGAGGACAAATAGGAACCCCACGCTCTTCACTGTAGTCAGCAACAACCTCCACCATGTCATACTGTCGTCTCACTTCATGGGGCGTCGAACTATCCCAATCAGGTGACCAGTTACGATAAATTGCCCAGATATCACCAGTTTTCGGGTATATCCGGACGCAACCTCCCCGCCCAGCTTTGATCTCTTCACTTAAAACATGAGAAAATATGTTGACTTGGTCAACAATGTCCGAGTTCATTGCTTTGAATTTTCCACAAGATTTTGTGAACCCAGCCTCGACCCAGTTCACTGAGCCAAATTCACTAGAAGTTTTGGAGTTCAAGTAAGTGATGTGCATCTTGAAAGGATCGAGCGAGATGACCTGACGGATCATACAGTACAATCGAGGCATGCCGTCTTCTTCATCATACAGAGCCCAAATTTGCTTGGCCTGGAAGCACTGCTCTAATCTACCCTTGTCAAAATCATGAAAATCAGGGTCTGGGACATTAATTGATACGGGCTCACTTTTTGTATCAAGTTCCATTGGCTTAACATTTTCAGAATGCTGAGCCATATTCTTCTTAACAGCAGCCGCTGCTGGTGTTTTAGCAGCTAATTTCATATCACCCAGTCTCTTAACGATCTCTGTTTTTGCTTTGTCTACTAGCATCTTCCTAAAATCCAACAGAGGCACAACTGGAAAGCGCCTAGCTTGTGGTTCATTTGAGGTGGAGACTTTTGAAGTATGGTTAATCGTTGCAGTACCGGTAGCATTAGGCAGTATCACTTCACAGGCAGTGTTTGACCCCGTATCTTCGAACAAGCTTTTTAGAACAGCTACTGTATCTACCCGTCTTCTCTTGTCAATTTTACCAGTTTTCGTGAGTAAAGGGTTTCGGCATGCAGTTGAGGGAATGGGCACGATCTGAACTGAGGCTGTCTTCAAAGAACTTTGATCCTGGTCAGCTAACTTTCGCTTGTCTTTTGACTTGACTTTGACCTTTCCGTTCGTCTTATAGATTGTGTCAGTAGATATGGTAGAAAATCCATTAGGGATCACAACACCAGGAGAAGCCTTAGAACTCGAGCTCCATTGAAAAGACAAATTCGAAGAACACTCAGACCCATGACCTAAATGTACCCCATTTCCAGTATACAACACAGAATTGGATGGATAATATGACACCCCATTAACACCGTTACTTGTGTACCCATTAGTAGGAATAGGAGACCAGGTATGAAAAGGGTAAGAACCATTGATGGGGGCTACTCCAGTTTCCACAGCCATGAACACGCCTCTACAATTCTTGCAAGAAAGTTTCTTGTTCAAATACTTGCGGAGATACTCATACTGAACTTTACAACTTGTACATACCGTCCAAAATGTATCAAGTCTGTGAAGAGGAACAGGAGCAGCGTAACTGTGGTCAAAATGAGCCACTCCGTTTCCAAGAATTGAGGACGAATTGGTCAGATTGTTTCTTCTCATGTCATATGCACTTCTCTTAGCTCGGTCAGACAATAAAGTCCAAGCTTCCGATACAAGCTTGAAAGCCCCATCAGCTCCGACGCACTTGTTTTTATCAGGGTGAAGCAAGACTGCCATTTTCTTATACTGTTTCTTCACTTTGTTATCATCCGCAGTAGGCTTCAGTCCAAGTATAGAATAGTAGTCAATTTCACCGTTGACTCTGGCCTCAGAAGCTAAATAAATGTTGAACGTGGCCACCATCTGTGAAACACCATCCAACCCCGGGCACAAAGATTGAGCCTTTAAAGCATAACGCTTCGCCGCTACCAAATTTTGCTCCTTATACAGCCTCTCCGCTTTCTCTTTAGCTCTTAAAGCCTCTTCCATTTTAGCTCGTCTCAGCCAATCTTGAGCTCCTGTGACCAAATCTACAAACCACCACCTCCAATAGTTACAATATCTTCCTAGATCTCATCTCTACATGCCTGCAGAAATTCAAATTTAGGGCTTGCTCAAAATCAATCAGCTAAATTCTACAACTGAACCCTAACCATATGAACTCTGAATTTAGCTCCATCAACAACACCTTTTGATAAAACGACATCAACATCAATCCTCATCAACAAATTCCCCAATTCAAATCCCAAGATCCAATCAAAACACTAAACTAATCAAAATTAAAATCAAAATTCCCAACATCGGAGCAACGATCAACATTTTTCAAAACCCTAAGACCCCCTCACTGTTCCAGCATCCATCCAAAAACATTTATCTTAAACAAAAAAAACAATAAGATTAACACCACAAATCAAACCCCATAATTAATAATAATAAAAAAAGAAGAAGAAGTAAATAGTCACTGACTTGAGAAATGAGGAGCAGCAGCAGCAACGATTTTTGTATAGATGTAGACGAAACCCAGATCGCCACTTTGCTTTTCTCGAGCTATAATGGAAACACGAGCTGGTAATTCTCACTTACCAATTTGTCAATTTTAATTCAATCCCTCTCCTCTATAATAAAGACGACCAATTAAATAGTTAAATTAAATTGATTTTATTTATTTATTTATTGTGGGTAAAGGCAAAAGATTAGGGTTAGTTACGCCACAAATTTCTCTCCTTTATATTAAATTAATTTTGATTTTTATCTCTTTTTCTGGTCTTTTTTTTTTTTGGGGAGGTGCGCGTCATGTGGGCGTGAGATTACCAGCGGCGTTGACGGCGGCGGCGACGACAGCTTCCAGCGATGGCGACCACGACATGGTCAATGTGGGTGAAGAAAAGTAAACTACGTTAAATAATGTTTTGCTGTTTTGGGATTGTGCTTACATACTGTTAAGGCTCTGTTTGGTAATAATGCGTACATGTGTCTTTAATTTGTTAAAGCGTGACGATAAGGATTCGCGTGAAATTTACGATTTGGTCCTCTTGGTTATTCTTATTTACTGTTTTACAAGAAGGCATCATTAATTGTTTAGATAAATGGTCCCCACTGATTCCTCTCTCAACTTGGTTTAACCATACCAAGATTATGACTAAATCATTAGTGGCCTGGTTGGATCAAATCTTTCAGTCTCACCAAGATTTTTTATTGAAATAATTTAACAAAAATCGTTTCAGAAATGCAGCATACAAAATATGATTCCACAGTTGAACTAAATTGCTTTCTTGAAACTTGAGCCATCAAACAAAATGTTGGTTAAATTGATAGAACATTTGCCTAGAGAGTTCGAATTTAACTGTTACACTTTCCTTTCCCATTAAAAAAAAAAAAAAGACTTGAGCCATTAATTTGGGTTCCGACCAAGATCCATTCTCTTTAGTGTAGTCTGAGACGGCCTTGCTGCCTTTGGTCCAAAATCCGCCTGTCCAAAACATGTGCATCAGTTGTTAGAATTGATAGAGGAGAGTTATGCGAAATGGAACATGTTCACTGAAGCATATAACGTTGGTTATTACCGTTGGTGCTCCTTCGAACGCTTTAAAAATTCAGTAGCTATGTCGTGTCCTTGATACGAGGCAAGCACCGGTCTTATATCAGCTGGTTTATGGCGTGCTACAACTGCAAAGCATAGGAGAGAAACGAAACGGGTTAGAAACACAGCAGCAACATAGCGTTGGAAATTGGGAGTAGTACTGTATTTTTATACATTCGAGAAATGGAATAAGATCCAGGAGAGTGGTGTCCTCGGCTTCGAGCTTCCACGGCTTGATTTGAACACAATTCTCGGGTTGAAGGCTAGACTCCAGCGCATGTCCACTTACGTATAGAATTCTTGAAGGGTCTCTGTTCAATTTTGATAGGTCCTGTTGGAAAGAGAGGCGGTTGTTTTATGAACTGGAACCAAACACGGCATAATAATTCCCTAAAAGCTGCCGAAGGAAACCAAGTTAGACTCATCACTTACCCGATAATGCTTCCCATTTTGATATTTAGTTGCGTCTCTCGAGAGTTTATAACGAATGGAGCCTTTTTGATCAAGCCTTTCGATAATAGGATCGACATACTGCCCACAATGATAGAAGCGAAACATCAACAAAACAAAATGCAATATAAATGTGTTAAACATGAGGCCCTGACAGAGATAACGGGGGCACCGTACCATGTTCTGCTGGTCCGAGTAGACAACAATCTCATAAAACTGTGCAAGCTGCTCCAAGAAAGCATCTACACCAGGCCTTTTGAATGTTTGCCACCCTCTATCACGCTAAGCAGTTCCACGGAACATTAAGTGTCAACAGAAGCTTATGATGATGAATTTCGTATTTTACGAGCAAAAATGGGTGCAAGAGCAGCAACACATGAAAAGCTCTGAGATTATCTTTGAAGCTAGAACTATTTTTGAAACAAAAAATATGCCATATTCAGTTAGCTGGAGTCTGTAATTAGGTATGCCATTAAATTGATGTTAATAAAGCTTATTTGAAATCGTACCTTCCAGTCAGAGTGAATCAAAGTTTCATTTAAGTCTAGGACAAGTGTAAAAATATGTTTCTCCATGGGGCGTAAATCTGGCAGAAGCTTCTCTGAGGATGGTTCGGTATATTCCTAAACAAACAAAAATGTCATTGATCTTAATAATATAGAAACAGAAAAAAGTTGTTACACAATTATCAAACTGAGAACAAAAGTTACCGGGGTAAATGCTGAAAAAGTACATACACACTTGAGATTTGAGAACTTATTGTAGTCCCTTACAGTAGATAAATATTATATTCATGATTACGCACATTTTAATCATCACATCTCATCCTTTATGGAACTAGAAATGACTCACCCGTATATGTGCCTCAACAGCTCTTCTGAGATCCAGGTAAAGCTCGATAGCTTTCGAGGGGACTGCGACACGCACAAAAAAAAGAGAGAGTACTATTGACTACTGAATGCCGCCGGTATAGAGAATAGAAATGAATGTAAGCAGCAGAATAACATAAAAAACCGCTGAACGTGTTTTTCTTAACATGGATGACGTCGAAAGAGGGATATGACAAATAAATTATCAGCTCTTTTTAACCAAAAATAAGAGAGCCAGTTTCTTGAATTTTAAGCATTTATCAAATTGAAATTTTCATAAACAACAGTCGCCTATACTCCTACAAGCTCAACATCAACCAATTGGGAAGAATAACTGGAGTTTAAGTAAATTACATCGGGAACTAGTTTTGAGTGACTAGCAGCCTCCAAATGTTCATGACAAGCTAGTATGATAAAATACAAGATGGTGAATCTCTAACTGAAGACTTAATTCAAAATGCACATGTAAAACGTTGCTGCAAAGAATCTACTTGAATCATCAACAAATCTGGCTTATATATTAGGAAGTGATAAGAAGAGAACCTGCTAGTGGAGCCGAGTAGAAAAGTGCTTGAAATTTCTGTATTCGTTGATGAATGACATGTTAGACAAATACACAACTCAGAAGATACGAATGAATATAAATGAAGAATTCGTAAGGAAAAAAAAACTGCTCTTCCTCCATAGAGACAAATTGACATCTTGCAAATATATTTCAATTTCAGCATAGTCATATTAACACTCCTGATTACTGTACAAAATGATAATATCATTTTTCGGATTGACAACGAGAACTAGTTTTTATTCCCTTATTCGATAAATATGCAACACAAAGAGGATTAATTAAAAATCTCACCTCAAATGGTGAAGCGTCCTTCCTAATATTGAAATTTGCGGAAGCTCTGAATGCCTTGGTCTTCTCAGCCACATCGTCGATTGTATACTCTATACACAATAATAAAACATAAATTGAAACACACAATTCAATTCCAACAGCCTGAACACCTCAATTTTAGGCCAAAAAAAAAATCTAAGTAGTGAGAAATTTCTCCTCATAAATCCGCAATTTCATTATAACTACACAATTCAGAACACTACACGATTCAAACATAAATTATACACGCTAGATTAGATTATGCACCAACCATATGTGATATATCCGGCAGCAGCCCCAGCTCCGACAACGGTGCCGAGAACTCCGTACTTGAGAAAAGCAGCTGACTTTTTATTTGGTGTTGGATTAAGGCTCGGGACTGAATCAGACACGTGTTGACTTTGGAGAAGGGTTGCGGAAGAAGGTGCTGCAGCTTCTTTAGCTGAGATATCGGAGCTGAATTGGCGCCTGAAATGAGTGATGCAGCTCCGAGCTGCGCGTTGGGGTGTGAACATGGTCAGCTGCAATTCTGAGGAACGGAGATTTGAGCTCTGTAACTGTAATGAGATTGAATTGAAGCTTTAGAGGAAGTAGATAATGTGCAGAGCTTATCTGTGTCATGTACTCCTCTACTGTTCCTTTTAATTGTATTTTTAAATTCAAAATTACTTTTTTACATATCAGACTCAAGTTCAATTACCAAGTTCAATTGAACTTTTTTACATTCCTTTTTTGCTCAGCCCTTTTCCACTATAACCAAGTTCAATTACAAGTTCCTAATGCGCAATTCGGACTCAAGAACCCTAACAAGTCTAATACAAGAATGCAAAGGGAAGAGAAGAGAAGATGAGGAATTCGGCCTCCTCAGGCAACGCCACAGTCCGTCATGACACCAGCAGTCTTCTCGCAGCTCGAATTGGTCGCCAATCAATCATTTCGCTCAATATGTTCTTGAAGCTCAAAGTCGTATTTCCCAGAAATTCCCAAATCGCATAAACCCTAATTTCTCCGAGTCCAGCTCTTTAAGTAGTCCAAACGCAGCGTTCTGTCCATACGTTCAAACCGAGTTTTCCGCCTTGATGAAACGCCAACGTTTTGTCGAATCTCAGAACTTCGCGCTTCGCCAAGACGTCGTCGTTCCATTAAACGAGTCTCGCGCCTTCAGCAGAACGACGCCGTTTCCTTCGGACTTCAAACCCAACTTTCGCGCCTGATCCAAAGCTACGCCGTTTTGCTCCCAGACCTGCAAATCCTAAACTAAGCCTAAACTACTCAGCAGCATTGAACCATCATGAACAACAGGTACATGCCGCCTGGAAACAAATCCAGTGACGTCCCAAGCTAGTTGGGATTACAAGGCATAACAATTTGCCCTCCTAATCCTAACTTGCGCTCTAAATGTAATTGAACAATTGGTTATAGTGGTGTACCATATGGGAGTGGTACTAAAGGGGGAGGAGCAATGTTCCCTTCAATGGCTCATGCCTTCATCTCATCAAACTTCAGATATGTGCAGTGCATCCCTGCAAAACACAAACTTCACAGAAGGGACTATCTTTGTCCCAAAGTCAGCTGGGTTTAAATCACCAAGTATCTTCTTAATGATCACAGATTTAGAGTCTACAAGATCTCTAATGAAATGAAGGCGCACATCAATGTGCTTAGTTCTCTCATGATATACAGGGTCCTTACACAGATATATAGCACTTTGACTATCAATATTCAGTGTAGTTACCTAGCATTTACCAGTTATTTCGTTCAAAAAACCATGAAGCCAAATGGCTTCTTTACAAGCTTCAGTAGCAGCAATATATTCAGCTTCAGTTGATGATAAAGCTACTATGGATTGCTGTTGTGATTTCCATGAAATACAACAGCCACCCCATGTGAAGAAAAAACTAGTGACTGATTTCCTAGTGTCCTTATTAATAGTAAAATTAGAATCAACATACCCTTTCAGTTCTGGTTCTTTTTTATAATCAGCATATACTAGTCCTAGTTTATTAGTGTCATTCATGTACTTTAACAAATACTTCATAGCAATCCAGTGTTTCTTACCAGGATTAGACATGTATCTGCTCAATACACTCATAGAAAATGCAATATCAGACCTAGTACATAGCATAGCATACATCAAGGAACCAACATCAACATCATAAGGAACATCTTTCATTTTCTGTTTTTCAAAATCAGCGTTTGGGCAATCATCTTTAAAAATATCCAGATGCCCTCCTAAGGGGACTGGTGAGGGCTTAGCATCATTCATAACAAACTTATCTAAGACCTTAGCAACATAATCAGTTTGAGACAAACAAATTTTCCTATCATGCCGATTTCTAATGATTTTCACACCCAATATCTTTTGAGCCTTCCCAAAATCTTTCATATCAAAATGTTTCTTTAACTCCTTCTTAACATAAGCAATAGCAGTGATTGAATGGCTCATTAACAGTATGTCATCCACATACAACAGAACAAAGATATGGCAGTCAGATTTTCCCACTTTCATGTACATGTAAGTGTCATATTTACTTCTAGTGAACCCAAGAGTTAACATGCATGAATCAAACTTCTTATTCCACTGTCTAGGTGATTGCTTAAGACCATAAATTGATTTATTCATCAAGCACACAAAATCAGGGGAATTTTTATCAATAAAGCCAATTGGCTGATTCATGTAAAGTGTTTCCTCTAGATCACCATGTAGAAAAGCAGTCTTAACATCCATTTGTTCTATTTCCCAATCATACACAGCAACCATTGCAATCAACAATCTCATAGTTTTATATTTCACCACAGGAGCAAAGATTTCATTAAAGTCAATTCCTTCTTTTTAAGTAAACCCTTTAGCAACTAGTCTAGCTTTGAACCTAGGTGGTTCATCTAGTTCATTCCCTTCTTTGATCCTATAGATCCATTTACAAGCAACAGTTTTAACATTTGCAGGTTTAGGGGCAAGGGTCCAAGTTCTATTTTCATACATTGACTTTATTTCCTCATGCATAGCCTCAACCCATTCATTAGCATGTTTATCATGTAAAGCTTGTTCATAGGTTTCAGGCACAGAAAATTTCACACTCTTAGCAGCTAGCAAGGCATAATGAATCATTTTATCATAGCCCTCAAACAAGTTCATATCATATCTCTTGTTCCTAAATTTTTCCCTAGGAACTTTATCTCTAGCAAGCACACAGTTTGACAGATCATTTCTATCATACTCAACAGCAGAATAATCATTAATATTGACAGTTCCACTTTTATCCAAACCACCAACACTGGTGGTTGAAGTATGAAAGCTAGAGGAGGGAATATGAGAGCTTACCTCCCCACCAGATTGGTGAGGGGATTCATTCTGCTCAGCAGTAGGGGCAGCTCCTTGATCACCATTTTCATTTAGGCTTGAGCTTCCTCCTTGATCAGCTGAGCTTGGGACTGAGTATCCCACATCAAACTCTTCTCCCACTGGATTATCAGCACCATCATTCTCCATTTGAGGCAGGGGAAAAGCAAAAGGCACCTCAGGTTCTTGAGTGTGGCATGTCTGCTCAGTAGACTGCATTAGCTTTGTTTTAAAGTAGAATTCATGCTCATTAAAAGTGACTGATCTGGCAACAATGACCTTGTATGCACCAGGTTGTATCACTAACAACTTATACCCTTTAACACCATGAGGATAACCAATCATTACACACTTAATAGCCCTAGGTTGCAATTTACCTTGATCAATTTTAGCAAATGCAAGACATCCAAATGGCCTAAATGATTAATGTTTGGCTTATGCCCTGTCCACATTTCCTGAGGAGTCTTAAACCCTATCATAGATGAGGGACTCCTATTAATTAAGTATGCATCAGTTACAAGAGCATCACCCGAAAGAGTACTTTTAATTCCTGAACTAATGAGCATGCATCTGGCTTTTTCAAGTAATGTCCTATTCATCCTCTCAGTAGTCCCATTTTGTTGGGGAGTGCCTGGGATGGTTAAATGCCTATCAATGCCATGTTCTTCACATAATTTGTTAAACAGGTCATTGCAGAATTCAAGTCCATTATCAGTTCTAAGACATTTAACAACACAACCAGATTGTTTCTCAACCAAAGCTTTCCAATATCTAAACTTATCAAAAGTTTCATCTTTAGTCTTTAACAAAGATACCCAAACCTTCCTACTAAAGTGATCAACCAAGGAGAGAAAATAATTTCTCCCTACAATAGTGCTCACTTGAGCAGGTCCCCAAAGATCAGCATGTATATAATCAAGAGGACTCTTAACTATCATGGTAGATTTGTTAAAACTTTAGGCAGTCTGTTTTCCCATGATGCAGTTTTTACAAAAGTCAATGTTCACTGGGGCAGAATCAATGATACCTTGCTTATGTAGGTAAAACAAACCTTTGTTACATATATGGCCAAGTCTGGAGTGCCAGGTCTTGGTCTCATCCATGTCCTTCGCTGAAGTTACAGCATTGATTTCAGGAGTGGCTTGAACATGGTAAAGCTCTCCTTTCTTTAGTCCTTTTAGGACAGTCCTGCCATTTCTCATAATAGTTCTAACACCATTGAAGTTAGTAATATGACAGCCAAGATCATCAAAGGCAGACTCAGATAACAGATTTCTTCTTAGGCCAGGGACCCATCTAACATTCTGGATGACCCTAACAACACCATCATGCATTCTAAGAGGTATATTCCCTATTCCCCTAATATGCAAGACAGCCTGATCACCCAATCTTACCTCACCATCATTTATTAGTTTCAGATTACTGAACACATTTCTATTAGGTGTGGCATGCATGTTACAACCAGAATCAAGGATCCAAGAATCGGATTCAATATCAGTAGTAACAACAAACAATTCATGATCATAAGATTTTCCAGATTCACAATTGTTAGACTGGTTTTCCCTAGGATTTTTCCCTTTGTTTCTGTTATAATTGTTAGCTTCATTATTCTTCTTTTTCTGACAATCAGAGGCAAAGTGACCCATTTGATTACAATAAAAGCATTTCACATTGAAAGTTTTACCATCGGATTTTCCATCAGACTGTTTGTTTTGTGACTCAGGTTTTCTAGACTTTTTAAAGGAGTTCTTATACTTAGTTTTTCCCTTAGAGAACATAACTTCATTCCTAGAATCAGTTCTAGTATCCCCTTTAACACCAGGTCTGTTTAACACCTTAAGAGAGTCATTTTTCTGCACAACAACTTCAATTATCTTGTTTAGAGTTAACTCATCCCTACCATATTGTATCACATCCTTTAGATTATCAAATTGGGGAGGAAGAGAATTCAGCAAAATAACAGCCTGATGAGTTTCAGCAATCTTATCTTTACACCTACAAAGGGCTTGTGTCATCTTTAAAAAATATCAAGATTTTCAGTAATAAACAAAGAGGTATCCATCTTAAAAGTGAACAACTTGCATAACAGAGATATCCTACTAGGCAATGACTTCGTGAGGTATTTCTCTTCTAATGCAGTCCACAATTCTTTAGGTTCAGTATGGCTTACCCACTTGTCTTGCAACATCATCTGCTAACCTTATCATTATCTCAGAGTGAGCCATTTCCTTCATGTCCTTCTTGGACTGGTCAGTCATTCCAGCAGGCCATTCTTCTAATTAGCCTTGTAGCATTTTTCCTTAATCAGTATGGCCTTCATCTTCACTTTCCATATGGAAAAGTCTGAAGTGCCGTCATAGGGCTTTAGCTTGATTCCATCAGCCATGGGCACCAAGTGATACAGGTCCTCGCAAGATCAGAGAAACCAAGTAGTCAAGAGCAGGCAATTCAACAAACAATATATGTGCAAGTGATGATTTCAAGAACAAGGGAAAACAGACAAGTCAAGAGATCAATATCAATTAACAAGTCAGTCTCAATCTATCCTAATCACATGCAGATCAACCAAGCTCTGATACCAATTTGTAAGGATCGTTTGCCTAACCCCGATGATTAACTACGCCTTAAGTTCAATTCAAACAATGCGGAAATCAAATTGAACATCAAGACACAAAACGTTTTACCAGGTTCGGGGATGCCCTACTCCTGGGAGCCTCGGGGGGAATTGCTCAGCCCTTTTCCACTATAACCAAGTTCATTTACAAGTTCCTTATGCGCAATTCGGACACAAGAACCCTAACAACTCTAATACAAGAATGCAAAGGGAAGATAAGAGAAGATGAGGAATTCGGCCTCCTCAGGCAGCGTCACAGTCCATCGTGACACCAGCAGTCTTCTCGAAGCTTGAATTGGTCGCCAATCAATCAATTCGCTCAGTCTGTTCTTCAAGCTCGAAGTCGTATTTCCCAGAAATTCCCAATCGCATAAACCCTAATTTCTCCTAGTCCAGCTCTTTAAGTAGTCCAAACGCAGCGTTCTGTCCACACGTTTAAACCGAGTTTTCCGCCTTGATGAAACACCAACGTTTCGTCGAATCTCAGAACTTCGCGCTTCGCCAAGACGTCGTCATTCCATTAAACGAGTCTCACGCCTTCAGCAGAACGACGCCGTTTCCTTCGGACTTCAAACCCAACTTTCGCGCCTGATCCAAAGCTTTGACGTTTTGCTCACAGACCTGCAAATCCTAAACTACTCAGCAGCATTGAACCATCATGAACAACAGGTCCATGCTGCCTGGAAACAAATCCAGTGACGTCCCAAGCTAGTTGGGATTACAAGGCATTACACTTACAAACTCAATCAGGTGAATCCCGTTTATAACGACTCAATAAAAAAGTATATTGGTGTGAAAGAAGAAAGATCGATTTAATACGTTAAGAGTTTATGATGAGATCATCGTGTTATTTTTAGGGAAGTGCTCATCGCACCCCCTCAAGACAAAAACCCCCAGGCACATTTACTCATATGCCCTCTTCTTTTCGATTAATTACACTCATATGCCAACTTAAGTATTATATATTCTTTAAAATTCAATTCAATTCAATTAATATTATAAATTAATTGTACCATATTTATTTATTATTTTTAATCAGAAAATATTCTATAATAATTAATAGTAAAAAATTAAAATTAAAATACAACATGTAGCAATTTTAAAAAAAATTATATTGTACTTGATTTTTTTAAAATTTTAATAGAACTTATAATTAGGAGTGAGTGAGTAACTAAATAAACAAAATTTCTATTGTAGTAAAATATTATTTAGACAAATTTTATTTATGATTTATATTTAGAAAATAGTTTCATTTTATTTAGGGCGAATAATAATTTATTTCGTTTAATTAATAATTGATTGGGTAACCCAACATTAATTTGGATTCAAAAAAAAACATGCAACAATGCTAAAAATAAATACATAAAAAAGTGGACATATCTAATCAATATTTCCTCCAAATTGTGCTCCTCGAGGCCCCGTGCTTGTGATTTCGCGCCATAAATCAGCACGTATCTTATATGAAGATGCCCATCCTTTAGCTTCGTACGATGAATGATCCCACCACCACATTGGTACAGGTGGCACCGGATGATAAGGGTGTAGAAAAAGTTGCACGAAGTGAATGCCAACGTGTCCGATAGCTATTTCCATGCGCTCGTTGTCTTTAACCGGAGGGGATCTTAATGGCAAATGGGTAAAACAACTCCAATTAGTTCTACCAAATGTATGAAGTACAATGTTGTACCTTGATGCTATGACAATTCCCAAAGTCATAGACTCCATCCAATGCCTCTCAGGTGCCGGTTTCTCAAAATAATCTAGCAAAATAGTAGATTGTCTGATGTACTGTTATCTGGAAAAATGACATCATATTGAGCCTTATTTTGCTGAATCTCATCAATAAGATCCGATCGTACTTGCATCCAACCCTCTTCACAGTATCCGATTAGTGCAGCTATCGCCCTAAATCCACAATGACCATCTGGTGCAACGTCAACAATGTCAGAAATATAGTGATGCATAACCACATGTAATTGATCAATGTAGATATCATATGTACTCGGAACTCTAGAGTGGTCATTGGTTGATGTAGTACTACGAACCCCAGATCCCCTCTTATGTCGGCCTCTCTTTGGAGATGTTACACTTTTCTGATTGACCCTAGATCCTGAAGTGGATATATCCACAAAAGAAGGCATGCGGCGTCTGTTTCGCTCGTCTTTGTCACTAGGTCGACCTTTACGCTCTATATTGTACGAAGGGACTCGAACTATGCTTTGAGATGGATCTGCCATATCAAGAAACCGATCTATCATATGGTCCCGCATTTCTGGATTCATCTTATCTAATATCTCAACAACGTGAGATGTCCTATTTCGCCGTGATTCCTCATTAGGTTGGTCATATACGTGCATTGATAACCTCCTCCAATGAGCATGGATACTTATTATATGAATTGGAATAGAAAAGTGACGATAATCTGCAAGATCGCAGTCCATATATTTTTCTAATTGCACAGCTGCAGTTGCCCACTGATTGGTATGACGTATCATCAATACATTTCAGCTCGGCAGAAATAATTTACATTGCCTCTAGCGAAATCTGATACCTCACTTCATTGAAAATATTGTCATGTAAATGTGCATGGCGCGGAATGTGGAGAGATCTCAAATGACTTTTGAATATCTCCGAATTGATTTGTCAACATCTTGTGTATTTTATCAAATGATGTATCTAGGGACGACATAGTATCTCCCAAATACATTTTCAATCTCGCATGTGCCCCTTCCGCTCTGAAATATATATTATTATTTGTCAATCACATATACTATAATATTTACAATAAAATAAAAATAACATTCAAAATAATAATTTAGTTGTACCTTTGGCTTGAATTGCTTCCAAGGTGCATAGATGCGTCAATCCATGCTGACACAAACTGTTCTCGATGAGGGTGCAACCATGTCTCCCATAGGTATTTTAGAACGCGCTGAAATCGTTGATACTCCTCGCACATTACTTTCCAATTTTGGTTATAAGACCACTCCGTCGATGAATTTATGAGGGAGTGCCATGACGAAAAAAACTGGTTCCACTCCAGACCAAGCATGGGTCTACATTTCTTCAGTACACACTGGTTTATGTGCCAAATGCAAAGGATGTGATGCGACAAAGGAAAACATGTTCCAATGGCATTTATAAGCGCCAAATCTCGATCCGAAACAAATACAGATGGCAATGTCGCCCCTTTTTCAACCATCAGTCTTTTCAAAATGCTTAATGCCCATGTTAGATTTTCTACCCTCTCATGACTAAGATATGCGAACATAAGCGAGTAAGTTCGCATTGTGGACGTTATACCCACAACCTCCAGTAGTGGCGAGCGATACTCGTTAGTCTTGTATGTGGCATCAATAATCAAAACATATGAAAAATTGACAGCAAGGGCTAGACTTTTTGGATGGACCCAAAGAATGTCAGTAATTTCATTTGTATCTGGATTTGTGCAATAATCATGTAGGTATTATTTTTTGATTAGTTGCTCCAATACATATTGAACTTGAGTTAGACCACCCCGTTTTGCAGATTTGTTTCTGCCAATTATATTGTAAAGGCTTTTTATCCCCGTACTGTTTGACGAATCTTTTTGTTTCAGAATACTAAGAATCTCACGAGGTGCAGTACTATTGGCCATGTCTAGCGCAAGTTGTTTCTCCATTGGTTTTAACCTAGACGGGTACTCGTGGCCATCCATGAACTCTGCTGCCTTATGGTTGTGAATACCACATATTACCCTCAAACCCCACATGACACCTTCTGGAGGTATTGGTCGACCTCTTAGCTCAAATGGACATTCACATTTTTTGGTTCCGGTATTTTTTATTTGTGATGTCTCTTCAACTAGAAAGGGAGGTTTGTACTTCCCTCCTCTTTCACACGCAAGAATACACTTCGGCATCTTACCACCTATTTTTTTTGCAGAATTTTTAATCACCACTACAATGCCATTTTCTAAACCAACCCTCTTCGCCCAATTTAGCATATCTTCTCTATTTTCAAATATCTACACAAATGATGAACATTTATGATGAAATTTGCTACTTTTATAATTTTTTTCTTTCAAAATTAAATACTAAATAGGCATACAATAATGATACTAACCTGGTTTGTGGTGAACTCGGATGTATAATCCCGATTCTTGTTGGATATACTTTCCTCACTGCGAACATCACTCCCGTATGACCAGCTATTTGAAAATCCCGCAAAATGATCATTATCCATGATAGAGAGATATGGTAGTCTAAAAGAAGTGTGAGTGAGTAACTTGCTACTCATAAGTTTATCCATTATACAGACTAATTATTTACGTTTAAAAATTTTGTAATCCAAAAAGTTAGTGGACAAAAATAGATTTGACAATACATTACGAAACAAAAAATAGACAACTCACTGACTAGATTCTCTGGCAAAAGCAAATTACACTATTTATTTATGTATTAACTTTTAATAAAAGGTAGTAATAACAGATTTGACAATACATTACGATAGACAACTCACTGGTACATTACGAAACACAAAATAGACAACTCACTGACTAGATTCATAATTTATGTATTATATATATGTTGAGTATAACTTAGTTTTTGTTTAATCAATAATGTATTCATATTTAAAAAATATGTGTTATATATTTAATTTATACATTGTTTTGAATTAACGATAATATCTCATTAATTATAATACATATATTAATGTTAATTTCTAAATAGTTTTAAATCAATAATTATATTTTAATTGTTATGTTTGGTGGGGGGGGGGGGTGTGGGGGTATAATGGGAAATAGTCGTGGGACCCACTGGGACGTGTGGGGGGGGGGGGGGGGGGGGGTGTGAGGAGAAACACCCTATTTTTAACATGATTCACATGAGAGTTAGAAATTTAATCACGGTGAAGTTACGGTGCTTGGTGTTCAAAAATTGGTCAATTTATTTTTGACTTTTCCTTGATTTGAAAAATTGATAGTTTGGACATTCGATTAGAAAATGACGATAGTTCAGGGCACCATTGCGTACTTTTCCCTTATTTATTTTTTGAGGATTTACAATATTATTTTTAGGTTTTATTTTATGTATGGTAAATCGTAGTTTTATAATATATTGTAATTAATACGGCATCATTTTTAGTTTGAATGTTTTTTACTTGGTTGTGCTGGATAAAAATCCAAAAATGGCATGAAAAAATTGTGTTCGATCTTTTGGTTTTGTTTATATTTTTATAAGACAAACCAAATATCAAGCTATGTTTTCCTCACATTTTTCAAAAACTTTTTATGACCAAAATCTAATACGTAGTTAGATATACTTTAGCTACTATAGTGCATGCTTTTCCGAATTAATATTTAGATATGATGCAACAAAGAAGGAGACTCTCATCAATTATCGTTTTTTTTTTCCGAACATTGTTGGTAATCTCTCCTGGAGCTTATTATGCAGATGAAACCAAGAGCCAAATTCAAAGAAGACATAACAGGGATCATCAGAACAAGAAAATTGATGGAATCAATTGAGACCACACTAAAAAGATGGATACATCACAGAGTTGAGTACATGATTACATTACAAGCGATTTGCGATCTTCCAATATCACGTACCGAAAAGAACGATGCAAAAAAGAGAGAAGTCATTGACTATGAATTCTAGTGTTACCCAGTAGCGGTCTTACTCTTATGGAGCTTCGTCTAAGCCACAATTCATACATGACCATATAAAAAGCGTCATAGTCAACTGGTGATGTGTTCCATCTGAAATGTCTCCGGACTTTCAACACATTCTTATGTAATGTCTCGTATTCCTGGGAGCTTATGTTTCTGAGGATGCTTTTGAGCAATGGGATGTCTAGTGTGGCAACTACGACTGAAAAGCTTTTCCAGTTTAAGATGTCTGCAAATGGGAGATCATAGTGATTGGCAATGATCAACGGGACACAACCATAGTAGATTGAATCTGCAATGCGTGCTGTGTTCACTTCAAATCCTTTGACATGGAGGCAGAACTTACTGCTTAGTAGCTCATCAGCATAGGGAGTATTGAGGCGGCCGAAGTGCACTTTGATCTCCGAGTCATTTGCCCACACTTGAAGAAGCCTTTCACGTACCGGTGAGTTGATTGATCCAGCAAAAAATGCTAACTTTGTCCTAAAAGATTCCACGAATTAGAAATAATGAATACCATGCAGGAAAGACAATAAGAAGATACATGAAACATGCACAATAGAAGATTTGAGAAAGAACCACAAAGGACAAATAGTACAAAGAAGCGTCCCACCTACTCGACGAATCGAGGTTTGGGGGATCCCCTAGTCTGGGCCAAATTTGAGGTAAGCATGCGTCTTTGTGGGAAATATATCCTGACAAAAAATAGCTTGCTGAGCAAACAACTTGAATGGCATTGAATCTCACGGCGTCAGCTTTCTCCATGGCTGATCGTCCAATGGAATGACAAGCTGCATAGAAGTGGTCAGCTCCACCAGTCCGATTCCAGTAAGGATACCTTTGACTGATGTTAAGCATGTAGTCCCTGATGAAATCTTGAATGCCCCCAACCCCTACCCTGTCATCATGCCTCAGTCTTGCTATCGAGAAAGGAAGAAAAAACAGATCTGCCTTGTGGGGCTCCTTTGTAATAAAATGACTTTTCATGAGAACCTTTTTGAAGTAACTTTCACTAGCGTAGTTACCCCTAGGTTCGAAAGTCACTGGCAACAATGTGTTGCCAAATGGATCATCTCGCCTGTGAGGATAAACATATATTTTAAAGCTCCTATTCATTTCCTTATAGTCTTCCAGAAAGATATCTTTGTCATGGAACACCTCGTTATTCACAAGATTTCCTGAGCATGAAAAAATAAACATGTTCCAGGTCCTGGGATTATGAAACGAAGGCCATGAACAAAAATCTCAGTTTCCGTTAGCCTCAAGCAAGATCTTTCCTTAGTCTTCCAGAAAGATATCTTTGTCAAGGAAAACCTCATTATATTGTGACAGTTGCCTTCTGATTTATACATAATCCACTACAGATTGGTTAATCTAGAGAGTTAACCTCACTTTGCCAAAGCCAAAATAAATTGTTACAACCTCCAATTTGGCACTATTCTAATTAATAAGATTCCACAAACCTTGTATAAAATATTGTCCACTAGTTCATGTGATGGCAAATGCAATTATAAATTTAAAATTACTCTAGAAAGCTACTCTCAGAGAAGAAAGCAACTCAGAATTCAGATCAGCAGTTCTAAATCTATGGATGGATCTGAAATCTGATGATCTAAGATTTGTGAAGTATTTCAGTTGCTTAACAACAAACAGATATCATCTAAAGACAAATCGTTACAGATCATTGTGGATCCGAAGCAAGCAAGCAACTTAAAATGCTCAGAATCAATAGATTAAAATAATCACCCAAAAATAAAAATCATACCATTTGCCGGCAATGGAAGCATCTGAGTGTTATTCCTACGGTCTCGAATCACCTCACCGGCGTCTGATGATGAACTCACAATTTGAACCACATCAGACTTTTCGTGTGACATGGACGCGCTCCGCGAGTCATTTCGACCGGTGGGAGAAAAAATTGAGGAGTTAAGAAGCGGCGGAGGTTTGAGGCGGAGATGGAGCTGGTGAGTGTGAACGAAAAGGTTTGATGTGGAGGAGATGTAGAAGAGGATGGAGAGTGAGGTGAATAGAGCCAGCGCGGTGGGGAAGAAGAAGAAGAAGCCTCGGAGTGATTCGGCGAAACGGCGGCGAGAGAAGTGGTAGAGTACTACGACAGGCCGAGCCATCGCTTGAGAGAGAGTGGACTAGGACTAGTGCGTTTGAGTTGGTTTGGTGCTAAACGCCATTCTTGCATATCAGAGAGCTCTTTCCTTTTCAGTTTTAGGCTTGAAATGATTAAGGTGCTGTTTGATAGCTGAAAAAAATTTAATTTAACTTTATTAAACTTAATTTTTATTTTATTTAATTTTATTGAACTTAAAAAAATATTTTTTTTTGAATAAATGTGTTTAATTTAAGTTTTAATCATGTTGAACTACAAAATTGAAATTTGAAAATTTTTATTTAACTTAATTTAACTGTACTGAATTTTATTTAATTTAATTTAACTGTACTGAACTTAATTTAACTTTATTTAACTTATAAACATGAAATTTAAGCTCTACAGAACAGACCCTAAATATAGAGTTTGAAGGATCAGGGGTGTGCTCGATTGAGGACACCCAAAATGGAGAGGACGTGAGGACAAATCTGAGCCACACATCTAAACCTCCGTACTTTGTGGGCAGTGGCGGATCCAGAGCTTCGTCCGAGGGGGGTCCCAAAATTTTTTTCGAACTACAATGATATAAGTCGGATCCGGCAAAAAAAAAGGTCCGCTAATGATCCGGCGATTTTTTTTCGAACAACAAGGTCCGCTAATGATCAACCATTCTTCTGAAGCTCATAAAGGTGTCATCCGATGTCCATTGAAGATGATCTACATATGGATTAAAAGCTAGTTGAATATTCGATAACTTTCATGTTTTACTCAAGATGAAATTCGGAGGTTAAGCCGATAAAAACAGCGACCAACGATAAATGATTAATTGAAATTTATCGAAATTGAGGGTCCGAGCCAATCTTCTAAAGCTCATAGAGGCGTCATCCGGTATCCGTCGAAAAAGATACATATATGTATAGAAATCTAATTGAATGCTCTACATTTTCATATTTACTCAAGGATGAAATTTGACGGTTAAGCTGATAAAAACAGTCACCAAAGATGGATGATTCGAAATTAGCCAAAATCGAGGTGTTCGAGCCAACCTTCGAAAGCTCATAGAGGCGTCATCCGGTGTCCGTTTGAGATGTTCTTTATATGGATAGAAAGCTAATTGAATGTTCTATAACTTTTATGTTTACTCTAAGCTGAAATTCGGAGGTTAAGCTCATAAAATAGTGACCGAAGATACATGTTTGATCAAATTTTTAAGCTTAAAATCGAAGATGAAGTTCAAGTTCATATACATTTGTAGTTATGTTTAGACATCATAAGTTTGTAGATGAGTTGGTAGAGCATGAAACATGATTGCAAGGAGGCTGGGGTTCGAATCTCTCCTACTTTTGAGGATTTTTTACGAAAATCGAGAGGGGTCCTGGCCCCCCAGGCCCCCCTTGGAACCGCCACTGTTTGTGGGTGTGCCACATGTCCCACTCCAAATTCCATCAACAGTAAAAAGCAAACAGTAAAATTCCACTACCATTATGGGTCTTACGAATTTTATTCTTTTAAGTCTACAAATTTTGATCGTTAAGTTTTACTATTTTTACATTACGGATTTTATTCTTTAAGTTTACGAATTTTGATTCTTTAAGTTTTATTTACATTACGAATTTTGATTACTTCTCATTTCTCACCAAATTTGTTACCTCTCCTATGATCTTTCCCATGTATAATAATAAATAAAGAAAAATATATATAGCATCAAACTATCAACGGTTTCCAATTGCAGTTTTCAAATGCAGGTTTAAATAATCAATTTTTTCAATTAGTGGCAAAATAATAAAGGGTAAATTACAAAAACATTGTATGAACTACCACCTCATTTCAAATTAGGTACCAGACTTTTCTAATTTTTAATTTAGTGACTTTTGCATCAATTTGCACATGTATTACCTATTATTCATATCACCTTCCACTATAAAAATAAATTCAACCAAATTATGTTAACCATATTACCAAATTCAATAGTTTTCAACCTTAAAATTCCTCAAAAACTCGAACTCAGAAATAAAATGTATGCAAATTTGATGCAAAAGTTACTAAATTAAAAATTGGAACAGTTCGGTACCTAATTTGAAATGAGACGGTTGTCCCATTAATTTTTTCGTAATTTATCCAATAATAAATTGATAGATTTTTAAACTCTGAAAACTATAGCTACACCGTGATCAACTGATCAAGTTGCTAACTCAATCATATGAACCCCGTTGATAATGGCCCAATAAAAAGGTTTATGAGTGTCAAACAGGGACGAACCCAGGAATTTTAGTAGGGAATGAGAAACTAACAAACGTATTTTTAATCTTTTATAGTTGTCAAGTTATGAGTTTTAGGGGTTAGGTTACAGTAAAAAATAATGTATAAACCTTGGTAAGTCAAGGGTCGATCTAAAGAACAGGCGAGTGCGTGTACTAGTATGCAAGTAATGTGTTCAACTACTCCTATAGGAAAAAGGTTTGGTTATTACTAAATCCTGAGAGACACTGAAATTAGGAAATATTTGATTTAATCAAAGAAATAATTCAAGTTCAAACTTCATCCGTGCCTGCCATTCAATTCATGTGATAATGTCATGCAATCCAAATATGCCATCAAATATGAAAATAAACCAAAATAACATTAGACAAGCCGCCCATACACGGATCATTGTCTAAATTATTGACGCGGATCCATGGATTATCAACAATTTGGATTTATTGAGCCTAGAGTTTTTCAAACACTAACTATCCCACTACGTAGTTGTTATACCATCGCCGCGGATGCGCGCGCGTTGTACTTACAGATACATACGTACTACCAGGTACCAGCGTAGCTAGCGTAGTCTAGCGAAACAATTAATATTAACTCTCCTATTAGGTCATATACTATCAGTATATCTACTACAACCTAACATCAATTCTACTTGATCCAGTTAACTACCTCAGATCCATCCATCTTTTTGGTGTTTAACTTAATTTCGTTTATACAAGAAAACATACATTCAATGTATAACGTGCAAGAACGATAAAATTAAGCGTAGTAGAATTGAATAACTTGGATGACATCAATTGAAAAACAATTCTATAGATCACATGAAGAGTTGGGTACAAGCACGAGATTCGTAGGACCCCGGAATAAAATGGCTACTACCTACTCATGGTTATGAACCAAGAATGCATAGTAATTAAAGACTAGATCGAGGAAACCGTGTTTTGATGAAGCGCAGCTCAAATCTTGGTCTTTCTTGAGCTTTTAGTCGTCATCCTTCTCCAATTTAGGTCAAAATCGATCTTCAAAGTCAGCATGCTCAAAATCTGGTCTGAAACTGCTATTTATATCATAAAATACCTGCAAGGGCCGTTACCGCCGTGACATATGATTATTTTCACGGCCCTCACGACCCCTGAATCTTTCTGGGCAGGGGCCGTGACACCCGTGACATATTGTTTTGGCACGGCCGTCACGAAAGGTCAAAATGGGAGAGACTTCTGGTGGTTTTTTCTCAGTGATAACCTCCAAATTTGATCTTCGCATAAACTAGAAAGTTATAGCCCTTTGAATTAGCTTTCCAAAAAAATATAGATCAACCCATTTGGACATCACATGTGCTCTAAGCATGCAAAATAAGTCAGAAAGGTCAATTTGCCCTTTTTTGCTCTAATCTCTATCAAATGGTTTGTTTTGCTTCAGATGTATCCAAAAGTCTTAGCTATGTGATATTTGACCTGAAACATTAGAAAAGAGGTTAAATGACAACAAAATATCGGGAAAACAAACCTAATCCGCCCTAGAATGAAGTGAATAATATGTCAAGAATTCGACCGATCACAAAAAAAAATTGCATTATGAAAAAAATTACCATTGTATGAAAAGAACTATTACATTAAAATTAAGCGCGGCTTGATTCCATATCACAGAAATTATCTATTATTGAATCTGTGCTAAACATTTTAGCTGTTTCCTTCTCAATGTTGATAACCAAGCAATCCGATAAGAAATGATCTTCCATCTTGTTGCGAATTGCGCTTTTCACTATATTTATTCTCAAAAAAGAGCGTTCTGTAGTAGCAGTGGAAACTGGAAGAGTTAGAATAAGAGTTATCACCTTGTATATCAAAGGAAACATGTTTGATTTTCTTGTTCTCGTCAACCATTGACATAGCTTGGAAATATCGGTCAAAGTGTTAAAATC
This sequence comes from Rhodiola chrysanthemifolia, assembly GCA_033675395.1. Lineage (NCBI taxonomy): Eukaryota > Viridiplantae > Streptophyta > Magnoliopsida > Saxifragales > Crassulaceae > Rhodiola > Rhodiola chrysanthemifolia. The sequence goes on from CM066204.1 coordinate 42,375,203, forward strand.
AGGAAGTTGACGAACAAGCTCAAAATGGTGGAGTTCCATGCGCAACGATGTCCTTTCATCTTCATCAAAGTCTATTGGATAAAATTTCTCTAACAGTTTACATATATCATCGACTCTGAGTGTTGTACGCATCTCTTTAGAATTTAAGGCTGAAGAGAGAATGATCAATTCCATAATGTCATCTTTGAATATGTTGTTTAGTTCTTGCAATTGAGAATCTATCACTGTATAGAAAATATCAACTCTGTAATAATGCTCCATTGTGTTCTATTTTGTTGATGAGGAGCGCTAAAATCAGACACTTCGATATTTACTTTTCCACAAAAAGTTCTCACCTTTTTAACTAATTTGCTCCATCCATCAATTCTAAGCTTTTGAAGAAGAGATTTTGAAGTCGAAACAAGTGACATGGCATTTAAAATATCTTGAAACTGGAGCTGCAAAGCATTACAAAGGTAAATCGTAATGTCTAAAACTTCTCTCATGAGATGCATAATAAAGACAAAGTAAAAAGAAGTCATCGTCTCATAAACTGATCTGGCTTCACCACGCTGGCTATGAGTACTTCCATCTTATTTGATAGTCAATAAAACTTCACATGTTACACTAAACATCTTGATCAAACTATATATTGATTTCAAATGAGAAGTCCAACGAGTATCACCGGCTCTTTACAAAGAACCTAACTGATTAAGACCTTTTCCACTTTCGAGGTCACTAATAGCAAGTAATAAAAATCATATTTGAACTTTGAAGCATGAGTATCTCTTGGTTGGTCGTTGCGTTTACAAGACACCCTGATGACATTGACATTAAAATTGAGCTTCTCAAAAAAGTGTTGAACATGATAAACTTCTATTGAAGCAGCAACCAAGATAACTGCAAATGATGAGCGAAGCAATGGACATTCACGTGAAACTAAAGCTTGCAACCCGTTCAATTATCCACGCATATTACTTGCACCATCATAACCTTGTCCTCGAATAGACTCAATATCAAGATTATATAGAGAGAGCATCGAAAAAATACAATTTTTCAAAGTCAATGATGCGGTATCTTTAACATGAAGCAACCCGAAAAACGTTCTTGTATGCAACCATCTTTGTCAAAGAATCTCAATACAAGTGACATTTGCTCCTTTTTAGATTCATCCCGAGCTTCATCTGCTATTATACAAAACTTTGCACACCCAATATCTTCCCGAATAAATTTTTTGACTTTTATTGCCAACACATGCAATAGTTGCTTTTGTACTTTTGGTGACGTATATGTTGCATTTCGCAGAGCATTGTCTAGAAACTTTGCTACATCACTATTCAAAGATGCAGTGTACCTCAACAATTCAATAAAATTACCACGATTTCTTGACGTATCAGACTCATCATTACCTCTGAAAGCACATGACTGGTAGGCAAGCCATCTAGCAACTTCAATAGAAGTTTTCAATCGAAGTCTATTATCAAGTATCTCTTGTGTTCTGAAATTCCCAAACTTATTTGAAATATGAGCCAGTTGATTCATGAGATCTGACCAGTTCAACAGAGCTTTATGATGAGGCGAATTGTGATCTTTTCCTACATGTGCTGTAAGTGAACAAGCTTTTCCACCCAGCTTATTCTATGTCCGAAATCCATCAACTGTGAACGCATTCGATTATGAAGGTCCATCTTCTTTTTAAAATAAAAATCATGGCAGACAAAATATAGCATCGACTGCCTTAGAATATTCCAACCATGATGCAAACCGAGTATACCATGATGACTGAAAGTTGCAGTATTTTCTTTTAACTGATTTAGGATACTCGTCAAGTATAGGCTGATTCGGACCAAAATTAACATAAGCTCTTCGAACCTCGTCATGCTTACTAATGGGGATACTTCCATATTTATGGTCGTAAACCTGGGTCACGTTCTAATTTGTTGATATCAAAATCATCATCAATTTCAAGCCTTCGTAATTTTGGAGCATGATGTTCCTCACGGTGTACATTGATGTCTTTCTTTGAAGTTTCCGCAATTTTTATTTCAAAGAACGAATCAATAGTTGGCGTTTTCATCTAACATATAAGAAAAATCAAAGATTAGAATCACAATACGACACAATTTATTTCAAGGTCAAAACAAGAAACAAACAAACCCTAATTTATGTAGTCCACACCAGCGAAACTTAAAATAACAAATCATAGTTCAAAATCGTCATAGATTGCTGCAATACACCTAGTCGCTAGAAAAAAATATAAAAACATTAAAAAGACCAGGGATGAGGAGAGGCGCCGACAGTGAGAAAATATAAAAACATTAATAAATCATATTTCATTTTGGTCCTTGATAACTTGATTTGAAAAAATAATAGTTCACTGCTTGTTTTGAAACGGGGTGGTGGTTCGAGTAATGAATTTGTATTTTTCCTTATAAATTATAATCGGCAACTATAAAAGATAATATAAAGGATAACAGAAGAGCGATCAAATGAGGCAGGTCTCGGTAGAATGAGGCAGTGAGGCACGATCACGGCTGTCCATCTAACCCCCCTGATGCATCTGAGGCGCGCCACGTGCGGCCGATCAAGTCGATCAACGACTCGGATCGTGCCTCACTGTCTGCTCATTCTTACAACTCTGCCTCAACCGAGTGCTCCCCAAGGATAACATTACTAAATTTGAATGAATATATATTTATTTTACTATATCTAATTTGTATTTTCTATAATACATAAAAGTAAATTTTACAAAAAACCTGGGGTGACACGTGTCACTCCATCCTTAACCACATCTGTTCCTGGTGTCAAAGAAGAAAGATCGATTTGATACGTTGAGAGTTTTTTTATGAGATTCTCAGATTATTTTGAACGGGGGTTCACATGTTTGGCGTTTTAATATTTGTCAATTTGTTTTTAATTTTGCCCTTGATTGGAAAAAAAATCCATAGTTTGAACGTGTCTTTTTTAGTTTGAACGTTCAACTGGAAAACGTCGATAATTTAAGACATCAATATGTACTTTTTCTTGATAAATAATAATCCAAATATTTTTTACTGTAACACGACTACACGAAAAGAAATAATTTTGATCAAAAGTTTTTTTCGATGAGAATTTTGATCAAAAGTTGAAACCCTAAAATCTTGGATAATAGTCCAACCTATGCCAGTGTCACTTTTTTTTTTTTGATTGATTGGGAGCTTGGAGCTCAAAGTTAGCACCTGTTCTTTTTTTTTTTTTTGTGCTTGATAGGGACTTCGATCCCGGGTGGCCACACACACCGGAGGTAGCCCTCACCACTGAGGAGCTACACTTCGCCCTATGCCAGTGTCACTTTTGATTTCTTTCCGATGTCGTCTAGCATATTCGCTTCCACATTACATTGAGATCGGCAATGGGCCGGGCCAAGTAACTACAACCCTCATTCAACTTAGGATTGAGTCCCATTTTTCAAATTTTTACCAAGCCTACGGATGTTTTTAGCCCTCCCATTTATACGGCTGATCAAACCTACGGACCTAATGTGTAAGATGGAAGAGGGTGTTTAATTTGCAAAGTTGATTTCTACTTATTGTAGAACCCAAAACTAATGTTTTTCAACATTTATTCCATGTGAATTATTATTGAAAGTTGAACTTGTTGGAAAATGTGTGAAGAAAATGAACTTGAATGCATGAGAATTAAGTGTGCACACTTAATATGATTTATTTGACATTAGAAATATTTAAAGACGTTTTGGTATTAAGACCACAATAATGATTAGTCTTTATGAGAAAGACTTTTGGTATTCAAGGTCATAATGCACTCCTATAAAAGGAGGAGTATTGTAGCTCCTTTGATAACGAATCGAAAAAAATCCTAAATACGTTTTCTAGCAGTACTCGCATGAAGGCTTATGCTGGCATGTTTACGTGAGTGTTCCTTTGCGTGTGTATCATGGTGATAGTTGAAGACTCAACAGTTTGCGAGTTGAAACATATGGTGCATGTTGTCAACTGAGGTTGTTTTATCCTGGGAAGCAGTTGCTCGTGATTCCAGCACCCAGTGGGAGAGCAATCATGCTTTAAGGACAACGTCGAACGTGACTCAACACAATTCTAATATGAGAGTATCGATTTCATCTTCTTTACTATTCTGCATGAATTAGATATGATGTTTATATAATCTATCTATATCCATAGTTCACACTGTTGTACTTTATTTTTAAATAATTTTGTACAGATTGTCTAACAATCTTAAAGCATGATTTGGATGTTTATATACAGATACAGATCGGAAGAAGTGATCAAATCAGAGTAGTTGGAAGCGTTGAAAGCGATTGGCTGAGTCAAAGAATGACTCAATTTCATTTGGCGAAGCCGTAGATTGGCGCGGCAATGAAGCCACTGTTGCCGTCGATTGTGACTGGACTGAAAATGATTCGTTTCAACGTCGGCATGGCGAAAAAAAAATAAAGAGGCGACTTCGGGAAGTCCGATGAATTGCGAAGCGATTTTATCGATATTACTATTTCGATTCGGCCGTTGAAGTTCGTGAGTTAAAGCTGGCGAGAAAAGAAATCGATCGATTTGTCTTCGCCTCCTGGTGGTGGCAGCCATCTTCCGTTATTGAGTTGGGATTAGACTAACAGGATTCGGCTTATTATAATTTATATTTTTGTCCATTATAAATGTTATTTGATTCTTGGAGTAACTGAAGGCCCATTTAGGAAATGAGACGGATGGCTTTCGATTGGTGGTATACTGAGATGCAGTGGGGACTGTGACTGGTAACGGTGATGCCGATGTTAAGGAATAATCAGCCGATCGACTGAAGAATCAGTCAGTCGGTCGACTCGACTACTTATGTTGCGTTAAGGAATATTCAGCCGACCGACTGAAGACTGATTAGCCGGTCGGCTCACCTGAGTATGGCGCCCATTTTAAAATTGGGGCATCTTTCTAATTATCGATAGTTGAGTTTTGTATATAGTCGTAAGTCTGAGGTTACTTGTGTAACACTTGTAAACTTGCAAAAGTCTATTTATAACAGACTTTTACGCCATTTGGTTTTCTTCAATTCAAAAATTAGGGTTAGCTAATTCTCTTTGATTCTCTCGATCTTGAGCTTCGATCATCTCCGATCTCCATCGTTCTCTTCGATCATCGATGATCTATGCTCAATTTCTACATGGTATCAGATGAAATGCAATTGATCCGTTCCGCAGCTTGTGCTTTTGTGATTGTTCTGCGTTGTGGTTCGTACCTGTTTTGTGATTGATTTCGTGCGCGATATGGCTTCGAATGCTTCTCTTCCAGCCACTTCGACCACTACGGCGCCTGCTTCGCGTCCACTGTGTCGGTTGTCAATTTGGCCGATGATCCATTGTTTGTCAATAGCAATGAAAATTTGGTTGTTTCTCTTGTGACGCAACCTCTGATCGGTGACAAGAACTATCTAAACTGGCGGAAATCTATGGAGATTGCGCTGGGAATCAAGATGAAGCTTGGCTTCGTTCGTGGTGAGTTTCCTAGACCTATAGATGCTTATCATGGTGCTAGATAGGACAAATGCAATAATGTTGTGCTTTCTTGGATTATAAACTCTGTCTCAATAGAAATTGGTTCTTCTTTGATTCACTCCACTGATTGTATGCATGCTTGGGAAGACTTAGAGGAACGTTTCTCAGGCATAAATGATTTTACTATATTCTCTATTCAACAAGAGATCTCAATGTTGATGCAAGAAGATAAAACCATTGCTCAATTTTACAATAAATTAATTCAACTGTGGGGTGATGAGGATGCCCTCACTGAGGAGACTACTTGTGAGCTTGGTTCAAGTGTAAAGCAAGAAGGTGCTCCAATAACAAGAAAATGAGGGATAGGAGGATGAAGTTTCTTATGGGTCTCAATGAGGTCTATGTCACATCTAGATCCAATATTCTTCAAATGAGGCCCTCACCATCTCTAAAGGAATGCTACAAGCAATTGATACAAGATGAAAATCAGAGGAAATCCAAGAAGATGGCTATAACAGAAATGTCAACCTTATATGTTAGTCAGTCATTTGCTTCATCTCTTGGGGGAGGTCAGCCATGGATGCAGTCTCATAATTCCTCTCAATCATCTAATGGGTCTCATCAAGCAGGGAGGTCTGTTCCTCCAAACATAAATAGAAAACCTCTATTTTGTACCTATTGTCAGTTACAAGGTCACTTGAGGGAGACTGATGAGTCGTATTTATACGACTCGTCGAGTCAATTAATCCCCTTTATTTCGACACTTTTATATGCGAACAATTACTTTTTAGTATGTTTTTTCATCTCAGGTGTTTTGGAAGCTCTAGGAGGAAACACGCAATAAAGACGGCATTTTATGCCGAAAACATCACAATGGCAGATCAGACCTTCGGACAGTCGACGGAGTACTGGGAATGAACCGTTGATCAGAAAAATACGAGCCACATATCATTGCAAAGGTGACCCAATTCCCTACAACTCTCTAGTTCACACCGAGAGCAGCCGAGGTCATATAGAGGGTCAAATCCAGAGTTGAAGTCGGAACTGGTGCGCAGAAGAAGGAAACAGGGTCAGTGCTCACCGCGTTTCGTAGAGACATTACCAGTACCGATAACGTCAAGGGAAAATGCGGCCAGTACCGATAACGTCAAGGTGAGAAGCGGCCGTAACGTCTACATGTGGCGCGGCGATGACGTCATCAACGCGTTTTGATGACGTCAGCAGGCCGAAACTTGGAAATCAAGCCCAAAAATCAGACTTGGAAACCCTACTTTTTTCTATAATTAAGAAACTTGCGTTAGGGTTTTGATATCTCATATCACATTCGAAGACTGAGACAGCTCTGGAGAAGACGAAGAACGCGAAGCGTTCGGCGATACAGAGAATTTCTATTTACTTTCATCCAAAAATACTTGTGTTTATTTTCATGACAATGAGTAGCTAAATTTCTCTTGTGAACACGTTTTGAGATTTTTGTTCTTTAATGCTATTTTATATTTCACTAGTTCTTGTGCTCATTCTTACGAATTAAATTGCTAGACTAAGTGGAAGCTTTGTCGCAAAGCTTAGTTGAACAACTAATTCTTACCGTTAATATTTACTGGATACTTTGTCGTAAAGGTAGATAGTAACATCTAAGCTAAATAATACCTTTGTCGGATTGTTTAGTTTAGGAAAGAACTAGAAGCCTAACACCTTTGTCGGGTTAGGTTGTGGCGTATCACCTTTGTCGGGATACTTGGGTTGTTACCTTTGTCGGAACAACCACACTTTGAAATATAAAATTGATCATTAGATATCGATGATGAACGTGTCACAAAAGAAACCCTAGACTGAATTTTCTCGCTGATTGAAATCCTCGTTATTCTTCTCTCATGTGTTTTTACAATACTTGCTCACACAAAAAACCCCCCTTCTTTATTTGCATACAGGAACAGTTTCACAAACCAGCTCTCTAGGGTTCGACCCCGCTTGCCGCTTTACTAGCTAATAGCAGGAGAATATAAATTAATAAATTTGACGCGTCAGACGACGCGCGTCAAATTTTGGCGCCATTGCTGGGGAGTTGCGCTTCGGTGAAGTTGTTTCTTTTTTATTTTTATTTTTTTATTTAGTTATTTTTTCGTGCTTGCTACTTGTTTCACCATGTCTCGCGCATGTAGCCAGGTTGGTGATGACCATAACAACAACAACAACAACAATGAGATCGCTCCGGTCAATGAAAACAACGTAACCTCCGTTCTATGATGACCCGGAGCAGCTGGTCCGTGCTCGCAACCGTGCAATCAGGCAGGCTCAATAGCTGAATTAGAGAGCGCCTGTTGCACAAAACGGTGCTGGCCCGAGGCAACCGCCTCCACCGCCACCACCTCAGTAGCCGCTCGTCAGGGAAGAGGCCGAATATGAAGGGGAGTACTACTACCGCGAGCCCACCATGTGGGAACTGTCTGCCCCGAACTTCCGAAACCAGCCATGGTGCATCTACGAAGGGCCTGAGTTAGAGGCAATAGTGGTCAACACGGCAGTCGTGCATCATCTACCCAAGTTCTCGGGAAGCCAAGGAGAGTCGGCCACCACGCATCTGCAGCGTTTCCATGGCATCTGCCAGAACCTTCGGCCATACGGAGTCGAAGTGGAGGACTTTAAGCTGAAAACCTTTTACTTCTCTTTGAATGATGCAGCTAACGATTGGTTTCTATCTTTGCCTTCAGGTAGCATCCAGACATGGGACCAGATGCAGAAGAAGTTCCTGGCCAAGTACTACCCAGCCGCTAGAGCAATGCAGGTTCGCAAGCAGCTACAGGAGCTTAGACAAGGGCCTAACGAGTCAATGTACGACTACCTAGAGAAGTTCAACAAGTTGGAACGGAGCTGCTGCAACCTCGGACTCCCAGAGAAGCTTATCATAGAATACCTGCTCGATGGCCTTAGACCCCTGGACAAAATGCTGCTAGACGCCTCGGCTGGAGGCACAATCATGAACCTTCCCCTAGGTCAAATCAGGAAGCTGATCGCAGACGTGGCTGAAAATGCAAGGTTCAGAGAAGAAGTAGGTCGTCAAGATGAATGCAGCAGGATGACGGGCGTCGTTGTACCCGTCAAAAATAATTGTTTCTTTTATCTCCGACTAGCAAGTGGTAAGTTGGGTCGTATCCACTGAGATTGATCTGAGAATCTGTTCACTAAGTATTCAAACACGTAAATGGAAAACACAAAACACAAGCAACAATTATCACTTATCAAGAGAGCAATCGTCACACGAATTCAGGTATGTAATATCAAAGAGAAGTGCAAGCTAGAACTTTCGACTGTGATGCAAGACTAAATCATTGACAAATCCGTTTTGATTCCTAATGTTCTACAACTTAGAGCTTCCCCGCTAGGGTTACACTCCCCGTTCTTGTTCTAGTACTTAATCTCGCGCTAGCGATAATCAAGACCCTAACTCGCTAGAGTTGCATGAACATGTAAACAAGTTGTCCTAGGGTGTTTAATCCTAGTGGTATATCACTCGTGTCCTAGTTTGCTATCCCCGCTAGGTTGCTAGTAAACTTGACAATTGAAATCAACAAACAAACAAAAGCTCCCCCGCTAGGGTTCCACTCATGCTAGCACATCAATTCCATGAACATAGTATAGTAATATGACGCAAAACATAAAAATCAATAGAAGTCTCAAGTCAATACATCACAATTTGGAGTTCTAGCCTACACATATGAGTTTAGCTACTCATCGTAATGGAATACATCATCAAGTATTTGAATGAGAATGAAATGAAAATACTGTTGACGAATCCTCCACCAAGCTGCAGCTCTACTCCAACACTCGAATCCAGCAACGAATCCTCAATCGGAATCCTACTCCAAGAACTCTTCTCTCCAAACCGAACTTCGAACCAACTAACCCTAATATGATTTTCCTTCCTTTCTCCAGATCCAGCCGCCCCTGTTCTCTGTCCCCTCGTGTTCGGTACTTCTCTTTTCGAGATTGCAAATGTGAAATAATGAATTCGTCTGCCAGCTGGCATCTGCGGACGTCTCTTGCATTTCCCGCCCGCGGAGGTCTGAACAATTACGGAAATTCAGTAGACCTCCGCGCCTGTTATTCTTCAGACGTCCGCCCTCTGCACTGAGTTGAACTTCAAGCACTTTGGACTTCATTCCTTCGATGCAAAACATCTTCTAACAGGCTCTCTTTAGCCGATATTCATTCCATGGTCTCCGAATGCACCTGAGAACGAAAACTGCACACAGGTAGTGAAATAACATACAGGCAACACTAAGAGACGGGTTTTTAACACAAAAAATAGTCGTACCACTACGACTTATCAAACTACCCCACACTTGAACTTGTTCGTCCCGAACAAGAACAAAGCCATAGAAAGAATTACAACATACTAGTCATGTCAATCCTTATATCTCAATCCCAAATCCAGCCTATAATCTTATCATGCCTAAGATTCTAACAATGCGAGTATAGATAGATATTCGATACTTGTTACCTCGCGAGCTGAAATTCAAATGACCTTGGATGATTGGGAGATAGTCCCCTATAGGTACCACGGACATTGCATTCTTTTCTGAGTTCTGGTCTTTTGATTGAGTCAGCGGCTTTCTCTGACACATGATTAATTCACCGCTTTCATACCGTTGAGTCTTGAATTCCTTACGTTGTATGGACTTTGATAAACGACACATCTTGCTTGAATCAATCAGATTTTGATTTTTTTTCTTACTTGATGGTTCGCTATCGGCTTTTGAATTTGTTTCTTGTCCCCATATTTGTTTGCGCCCTTGAACCACTCCAATCATAGCCTCCGGATAACAGCATAGGAGTGCGTCCCGCTCTTTTCTCATCCTCGTCTTTTCTGCATGAGGCAAGGTAGGGGTTACCCACCCATTCCCAGCTACTTCGACTAGAGATGGACAGTTTGTTTTCTCTGTCCCGCCACCACTGCGAACGCATGAATAAACTTGTATAACTTGGTGACGGAGCTACTCTCAGGACTAGGCTAGTGAAGCGTCAACCTCCACCGCTTTTATCAATCATCAGAACCAAACCTCAGAACTTCCTGCAACTTGTCGTACCTTTCTAGGACATTTCTGTCAACTCCACATCCCTGCATATCACAACTCACAAGAACAAAGCATCGAAATTTTTGAAATTTCGCATTTTTAGTCAAATGAGCACAATAATCATACAAAGCTGGAAATAAGATTTCGACATAGGAGGAAAGCATAGCAGTACATCATCAGTTCATCACGAGTTCATCAAGACACAAAAATTTAAAACAGACACGACACACGACTGACTCTATAACATCCCACCCCACACTTAAATTGAACCGTGTCCTCACGGAACGACTCAAGAGATAAGATGGACAAACAAAACAGACTCAAATAAAAATAAAAATGGAGGAACTGGTACTCCCCTAATAGTCTGCCGAAACACCTAGATCTGGAAAACGAGCCTGATTTAAATTATGCGATGTACCGCGGACGTCTTCATAATTTAAGTCCGCGGAGGTCTCATGATTTATCATAATTGTGTAGGCGTCCGCGGTTTAATTGTTCAGACGTGCGCCCAATCCACTGATGCTGAGTTCCTTCCTTCATTTAATCACCTGAAACCACTAGAAACAAGAATGCACTCGAGGCGCATTATCAAGGTACCAATTCCACTAATTAATCTACTCAAAACATGTGTAAAGTAAAAACACACCGGGTTGCCTCCCGGTAAGCGCCTTTGTTTTACGTCCTTGGCTGGACATTACCTCTACGGGATCACAAGTTAGGATCCCAAGGCTGCTCCAAGTCAAACTTACCACTCAGCGTGCTCCTCTCATCAGCACTTCCACAAGATAGTCCTTTCTCAATGCTCTTTCCGCCATCAGGTGGCTTCGATCTCCAGTTCTTTTCTGTATGTGTCCACCGCTTTTGCGCACCCACTCCACACTTTTGTTTCTTTACTCGCTTCTTATCTGGTGGGCGTGTTTTCCGTGTTACCTTCAGCTGCTTACTGGCACCCTGAATCAAACACAACGATTCAGCAGTTATATTATTAAAACAAGTTTCACCAGCTATCTCAGGTGGTTTCCCCGCACAAGACTGGTGGTCATCCTCAAAGACACGAAACTCAGCCATCTTGCCACCATATTTGAGCATTATAATACCCTCAGCGACATCAATCTTCGCCTTCGTCGCAAACAAGGTAGGTCGTCCTAGAATGAGTGTTGGCGACTCCTTAGTCTGGGTGTCCTCCATCTGCAAGACATAAAAATCTGCAGGCACTACGACTTCTCCAACATTCAAGGTTAAATTCTCAAGCAAACCATAGCGATGAACACATGACTTGTTGCATAATTCAATAGTTAACTTGGCCGGTTTCACCGGTCCAAGGTTCAATGAACAGTATAGGTCATAAGGCATAACATTAATTGATGCTCCCAAATCAATCAAACAGTGGGGAATAAGCGTGTTACCAATTCCACAGGTCACCGTGAAGGCACCTGGGTCTCTAGTTCGATTGGTCAACGCTCCTTGTTGCTCTCGCTCTAATTCTTGCATTTGTGCGTTGGTTCTCGTGTCCGCATACCCCTTCCGTTGAATCTCATTGTTTAAAGCTTCATGACGCTCAATAACCTGCATGGGAAATGGCGATGGCGCAAGAGGGTTAGAATTTGGAATTTCCTTACCAGAGTTTGAGGAGCCCGCGTACGTCTCTTGCTTTTCCTCCGCGGACGTCTCCTTATTTAGCATTAATTCACAAGGCGTCCGCGGTTTAATTTTTGAGACGTCCGCCTGCGCCACTGAGGTAGAATCTTCATTCAGCTCCTTTTTCTTTCCCTCAGCCTTCATCTCCTCTTCATCCTTTACCACAATCACACTCACATTTTGCCTTGGATTGGGGATCGTTTGCGACGGAAGCTTTCCTTTGTCTTCTCGCTTTTCAAAAACGTCGCTGGCGATTTGAGACACTTGCTTCTTTAGCTCGTTAACGTCTCCAGCTTGTTGGCCCATCTTCTGAGTTAGTTCCTTGAACATGCCTCTCCTTTCCTCTCTCAACTCCTTGATCGGGTCCTCATCTCCTTGTTTGTTGTGTGGTGGTTTGTAGGGCTGCTTTTGTGGGTACGAAGATTGCCCCACATCGTAATTGTTGTTCCTTTGCCAACCACCATCATTTTGCCTTGGTTGCCATTTGGTGTTGCCTTGGTATCCATCATACCTCCTTGGTGGCAAATCTCCCTTGTTGATGTAGCTTACTACATTCACGTCTTCTGTTCTTTCCTTACGCTCCACTTGTTGATTGCCTTGTGGTTGTTGCGTCACTATCTGAGCCATCATATTCTTTAGTTCCTGCAATTCAGATTGTACATTCACGTTAGCAACTGGTGCAGGTTTATATGTTTCTTCTAAATACCTTGTGCTCTCGGCAACTCTCTCAATCAAGTCCCATATCTCCTCGGGGTACATGTCAAGGATAGACCCTTGAGCGGAGGCATCTAGCATTCTTCTTTCCATCAGAATCATCCCATCCATGAAGTACTCAAGCAACATCCTTTGTGGGATTCCATGATTCGGACAATTCTCTTCCAATAGCCTAAACCTCTCCAAGTAATCGAACAACGTTTCTCCACGTCCTTGTCTGAGCATAGAGAGCTCCTTTCTTGTTTGAGCCGCCTTCGAATGGGAGTAATACTTGTCCATGAATTTCCTTTGCATTTGTTCCTGAAATGGGAGTAATACTTGTCCAAGAAATAATAGAACCTGAAGCCAAAGACATCAACCAAGATTTAGCTTGACTTACTAAAGAAAAAGGAAATGTCTTTAATTTAAAGATATCTTCCGGAACCGATGCTGATTTCATGGACGAGCAAACCTCATGAAATTCCTTCAAGTGCCTTAGGGGGTTCTCATCGGGCATTCCTCCAAACTTGGGTAAGTGGTGTATCACCCCACTCTTTATCTCGATGTCTTCTGCGTCTTCATCCAACCTAATGCACTAAGGTGCCTCATCAATATATGGCGCACACACTCCTCTCATAGTGCGTCCCAAATCCCGACGCCTAGCTAGCTGTCGATATTGGTTTCCTCCACCGAGGTATTGTCGATCCAACTCATCCTCGTAATCCTGGTATCTAGCTGCACGATGTCTAGCAAACTCATTGCCTCGCTGATTTCTGGGGGGTGGCAGTCTTTGATTAACAGGGGGCAGTCCTTGCCTCTGTTCTTGCATGTTATCCCCTATCACACTACTTCGTTCTTCTTGATCACGTTCAACACTTCTCTGTGACATTGTTACTTCAACAGAAAATAATCAAGTGACAAGGTAAAAGATAGTAAAATAAAACTAAAAGAAAGTAATACGTAGTGAGATTCTTCGTTACTAATCCCCGGCAATGGCCCCAAAATTTGACGGGCGTCGTTGTACCCGTCAAAAATAATTGTTTCTTTTATCTCCGACTAGCAAGTGGTAAGTCGGGTCGTATCCACAGAGATTGATCTGAGAATCTGTTCACTAAGTATTCAAACACGTAAATGGAAAACACAAAACACAAGCAACAATTATCACTTATCAAGAGAGCAATCGTCACACTAATTCAGGTATGTAATATCAAAGAGAAGTGCAAGCTAGAACTTTCGACTGTGATGCAAGACTAAATCATTGACAAATCCGTTTTGATTCCTAATGTTCTACAACTTAGAGCTTCCCCGCTAGGGTTACACTCCCCGTTCTTGTTCTAGTACTTAATCTCGCGCTAGCGATAATCAAGACCCTAACTCGCTAGAGTTGCATGAACATGTAAACAAGTTGTCCTTGGGTGTTTAATCCAAGTGGTATATTACTCGTGTCCTAGTTTGCTATCCCCGCTAGGTTGCTAGTAAACTTGACAATTGAAATCAACAAACAAACAAAAGCTCCCCCGCTAGGGTTCCACTCATGCTAGCACATCAATTCCATGAACATAGTATAGTAATATGATGCAAAACATAAAAATCAATAGAAGTCTCAAGTCAATACATCACAATTTGGAGTTCTAGCCTACACATATGAGTTTAGCTACTCATCGTAATGGAATACATCATCAAGTATTTGAATGAGAATGAAATGAAAATACTGTTGACGAATCCTCCACCAAGCTGCAGCTCTACTCCAACACTCGAATCCAGCAACGAATCCTCAATCGGAATCCTACTCCAAGAACTCTTCTCTCCAAACCGAACTTCGAACCAACTAACCCTAATATGATTTTCCTTCCTTTCTCCAGATCCAGCCGCCCCTATTCTCTGTCCCCTCGTGTTCTGTACTTCTCTTTTCGAGATTGCAAATGTGAAATAATGAATTCGACTGCCAGCTGGCATCCGCGGACGTCTCTTGCATTTCCCGCCCGCGGAGGTCTGAACAATTACGGAAATTCAGTAGACCTCCGCGCCTGTTATTCTTCAGACGTCCGCCCTCTGCACTGAGTTGAACTTCAAGAACTTTGGACTTCATTCCTTCGATGTAAAACATCTTCTAACAGGCTCTCTTTAGCCGATATTCATTCCATGGTCTCCGAATGCACCTGAGAACGAAAACTGCACACAGGTAGTGAAATAACATACAGGCAACACTAAGAGACGGGGTTTTAACACAGAAAATAGTCGTACCACTACGACTTATCACAGGACTAGGAACATCTCAAGGGCCGAAGCTGCACCAGCGTCTGATGAGCTGAAGGAATTTAGGGAGATGGTGAAACTGCTGGTAACCAATCAGGTAGCTCAGGTGAAGGCTTGTGAATTCTACTCTGCAACCGATCACAAAACAGATTCGTGCCCTAGTCTACAGGAGGATGAGCATGGAGACGTCAACGTTGTGGGAGGTTATCAGAACTTCGACAACCGCCCACAACAGCGAAAATTCGGGCTAGCAGCTAATGGGTTCAGCTGGAGAGACAACAACAATAACACGACAAAGGAACCAGTTCAGCAGTCCCAACAGCAGCCGCAGTATTATCGACCTCCTTACTGTCAGCAATAGGGAGGATACAACAGTCAGACCCAGTATCAGCAGCGAGGGCAGAATTACAACCAAGCAAGTTCTAGCAACCAAGGTTCTAACAAGTTTTTGGAGGATATAGTGAAGGAGCTGTCAGCTAGCACCCAGCAGATAGCCTCCACTGTGCAACAAAATCAGGTGAAGACCGATGGAACTTTAGCAGAGCTGTCCAAGCAGATGTCTAACTTAGCCCAGACCGTTTCCGAGCTGAAGAGAGATCCAGGGAAGCTACCGTCACAGACAGTGCCTAATCCGAGAGGGAATGTCAGCACGTTGGCAGTAGTGGATGTGGACGCAACACTAAAGGAGTCTGCATATTGGGTGAACAAGATGCTCGCGCTCGACGGGCACGTTGACGCAGAAAATGAAGAAAATAAATCGGAGTCAGTGCTTACCGCGCCTGCAATAGACATTAGCTCGACGCTAATGTCTGAATCAGACGCGCCCATAACGTCTAAGCCAGGCGCGGTCGTAATGTCAAGGCTAGACGCGGTTGTCACTAATGCACAATCCAAAACTGACCCTTCTCCGTCGTTTTCTATGCAGGTGATAGCTCCTAAAGACCATATGATCGACAAGGATGAGCTAGGAGGCAGATTGGAGGCGAAGCATGAGCAAAACGACCCAACGATGGAGCGCCCACTCCCTACGAGTCATGAGGCACCGCTTGGAAAGAGTAAGGACCCAGGTGCTTTCACAGTCACCTGTGGTATTGGTGAGACTCAAATACATCATTGCTTAATCGATTTGGGTGCTGCTATTAATGCCATGCCATATTCCCTGTATTTCTCTTTGAGACTTGGCCCTCTGAAACCGCCTAAGCTGTTAGTAGAGTTAGGAGATAAATCTTGTATTCGTCCTATTGGTTTGCTAGAAGATCTAACCCTACATGTAGGTGACCTTGCTGTTCCTGCAGACTTTTATGTTTTGTAGATGGGAGATGCTAGAAACGACGAACCTCCAGCACTTATTTTGGGACGTCCATTCCTCTTTGCCACTAAAACCAAGATTAACATGGACACAGGCTTGTTGTCCCTTGCATTTGGTGGCAAGACATCAGATTTTTATATTTATGAGGATGATGACCGTCCATGCACGAAGAAACCACCGGACATAGTGCACACGCCATATCTTGGTGCCCTACCCCCGAACCTACCAAATGAGACTACGTGTGAGGCTAGACCAGTAGCTATGATCACGGTGTCCTCGCAAACTCGGGAGGATGTGAAGGCAAACCCGCCTGATCGATGGTGAGCAGACCCGAGCACACCATTCCACGACGGCTTTGGGCAGATTGAAGAAGTCGATGAGGCGAAGTTTGACCTCACACGTCCATGGGATCCTAACTTGTGATCCCTAAAGAGGTATCGTCGAGCCAACGACGTAAAACAAAGGCGCTCGCAGGGAGGCAGCCCGGCAAAATTTTGAGTTTTTCTCGTTTTTTATTTTGTTTTATGTTTGTTTGAGTCTTGACTCACTTTGTCTTTTGGGAAAGAGATGCTTTTCATGCAGGAAACAGTGCACCTCAGTATGGACCGCGCCATCCCTCAACATTAGCTGACCGCATTAGTCTTCGACATTAGGTTAATGTCTACACCAGACGCGGCACATAACGTCTTAAGCAGACGCGGTGGACCGTTGACCAGCATTTACCGACTCGGTTGACCAGAATTTACACCATCAGGCGACGACACGAGGGGAGTGCCTGTTCAGTTTTATTCTCTACTTGTTTTTTCCCCTACGTTTGTGTGTCTTGCATAGTCTGTGTCTTTGGATCTAAGTCGTGCTGTGAGGACATGACTTTGTTCAAAAGTGTGGGGTGGGAGAGTCAGTCCGTTGTGTCAGCACGTTTATTTTTCGCACCTGCATAGAGTCATCACGTTTCCCTTTAAATTTAAAATTTTTGAAAGTAGAAATTTCTCTCTATTTCCCAGATATGCCGTATTGAATTTTGATGATGTGAAATAGATGAGCTGATTAGATGTGTTTCTCTTGTGAAATTTGAATTATGTGACTACATGTGAACTTAACCCACTACGTGTCCTCTTGAGTTGAGATAAACAGGGATGTGGAGTCGATAGAAATGTCCTAGAGAGACTTGACGAAGCATTCAAAGGACCGAATTTCGAGTTATATGGTTACATGGATTTTGTGGAGGCTAGCACTTCGAGGCAACATGGTTAAGAGTCCGCTCCGCCACTGCAGTATTTATGCGGTCAGGTGGGACGGGAAAATAACACACCGTCCAATCTCTAGTCCAAGTAGCCGGGAAAACAGACGAGCGACCCTCGGCTTGACTCGCGTCGAAAGGACGAGGATGAGTGAGAGCAGGAAGGTATTTCCATATGCTTGCGGGCGATGATTGGACCTTCGAATCACGGACGAGCAATTCACAATAAAGGAGCAAGGCTCAAGAAAAATCAGCCAAATTGTGAAATTTCTCCCGCAACAAAAGTGAAGTACATGATTGTTACATCAAAAGCCAAATCACTACAAAAGCTGTCCCAAAACAACTCAAAAACCTTGAAGCTCGAATGAATCACGTGCAAGAAAAAGCAACGAAATGTAACCATATAACCAGAATTCGGGACAGCGAGTGCAGATCATGGGTCTAAAGAGGGCTATCTCCCATTCATCCGAATTGATTTGGATTTCAGCTCAAAAGGTAACATGTATCAAGTTAATTCTGTGTTGAGCATGATGGTGTTAGTAGCGATTGAGTTATGCATAGAAAAGCGAGTCTAGACTAGCAACTCATATTCATGTCGCATTATCTAGGACGTCGAAGAAATTGTGGTGTTTCATTTATTTTCCTTCTATGACTTGGTTCTTGTTCGGGACGAACAAGTTTAAGTGTGGGGTGGTTTGATGAGTCGTATTTATACGACTCGTCGACTCAATCAATCCCCTCTATTTCGACACTTTTATATGCGAACAATTACTTTTTTAGTATGGTTTTTCATCTCAGGTGTTTTGGAAGCTCTAGGAGGAAACACGCAATAAAGACGGCATTTTATGCCGAAAACATCACAATGGCAGATCAGACCTTCGGACAGTCGACGGAGTACTGGGAATGAACCGTTGATCAGAAAAATACGAGCTACATACCATTGGAAAGGTGACTCAATTCCCTACAACTCTCTAGTTCACATCGAGAGCTGCCGAGGTCATATAGAGGGTCAAATACAGAGTTGAAGTTGGAACTGGTGCGCAGAAGAAGGAAACAGGGTCAGTGCTCACCGCGTTTCGTAGAGACATTACCAGTACCGATAACGTCAAGGGCAAACGCGGCCAGTACCGATAACGTCAAGGTGAGGAGCGGCCGTAACGTCTATATGTGGCGCGTCGATGACGTCATCAACGCGTTTTGATGACGTCAGCAGGCCGAAACTTGGAAATCAAGCCCAAAAATCAGACTTGGAAACCCTACTTTTTTCTATAATTTAGAAACTTGGGTTAGGGTTTTGATTATCTTATCAATCATTATACGAAGACCAAGACGGCTCTGGAGGAGAAGAAGAAGGTTTCGACGAGAGAGAAGATTTTATTATTTTTCATTATGTGTTTTTTCATTATGAGTAGCTAAACTCCTAATTCAGTTTAGGGTTTCGCATATTGTGACTTATGTTTTGAGATTTTTGTTCTTAATGCAATTTTATGTTTCTCTAGTTCTTGTGCTTATTCCATGAATTAATTTGTGAGGTTAAGTGGAAGCTTTGTCGCAAAGCTTAATTGAGCAATTAATTCTTACCGTTAATATCTACTGGAAACTTTGTCGTAAAGGTAGATCGTAACACCTAGATAAAATAATACCTTTGTCGGATTATTGTATTTAGGAAAGAACTAGAAATTTAACTCTTGGTCGAGTTAGATGTGTTGTATCACCTTTGTCGGGATACTTTAGGAATTACCTTTGTCGGAATTCCACACTAAGAAACAAAGATTTGATCATTAGATATCTATGATAAACATGTCACAATAGAAACCCTAAGCTGAATGTTCTCTCTTATTGGAAGTCTTCTGTTATTTTTCTTCTTTGCACTCTTACTGCTTAAAACCCCCTTTTCTTTATTTATTTTCAGATACAACTTCAACAACCAGCTCTCTTGGGTTCGACCCTGCTTGCCGACACTAGCTTTAGCAGGAGAAAAATAAATATTAAATTTGACGCGTCTGACGACGCGCGTTAGCGTGTCGTTTTGAGCTGTACTTAAAAAAAATGAACTACAAAATTGGAAACTGATCGTGAATTGAATTGAACAGCTGCGTAGCTGAGGTCACGACACTCCCCCTCAATTCAAAAAGATGACGGAGGCAGACAGTCAAGCAAAAAGAACTAAGGGGCCGTGCTATCGATGTGAGGAACGTTGGATGCCCGGACACCGCTGCAGCACCAAAACTCTTCAAGTCATCATTGTCGAAGAGCATGATGAGGAGCCACCCAAAGAATACTTCACCGAGGAGAAGATCGACCAAGGTATTGCATTAAACTCCATACAAGTGCAATTTGTTTCTAACCACGGTACTGGGTTGAACAGTTTCATGAGGACCCGCAAATACAATGACGGCACTGGCCTTGACATTGAGGACAAGGTCATTCTCAAAGGAGGCGGAATTATTAGGACCTCGCACGAGGCCCCGCCGAGTAATCTCGCCAAAGACCCCGACCTAGGGCCCGCCCAAGGCCCCGAGCACCTCTCAGCCGCGATCCTAACCAAGGCCCTCGCCGCTGTCCCGCCAAAGCCACCCGACGACTACATGGGGTTCTCAGACCAGAAGGCCCCCGAAGACCCCGCCCGAGCCAAAGGCCCCGAAGGACCCGACCAAGGCCCCAAGCCTTGTACTGACGCATGGAGACCTCTCCAAGGCTCCAAAGGACTTGGGATTTATACTGAGACATCCTGGGGACATTCTGAGGAGTTTGGTCGGAGCACCACAACTAGGCCCCGGTAAGGCACCGAGCGAGCTGTTTGGCACCAAACCATAACACTCGACCAGCCGGACGAATGGGACAATTATAGCTCGACCAATGTGATCGAAATGGCCAACAAGTCGGACGATATCACTAACTAGGAAGAACGCACGAGCGGAATGGCCGGAATGGTCAAAATAGCCTATGCGCAGCTGGGGGCCTCGACTGAGAAGCGCGTAGGGCCTTGGGACGTGATGGACCATAATTATACGAATCAAAAACACAGTAAAACCCACCAAATTAGACTGTTGGTCTATTTAACTTTTGCTTGTTAGTTCCGATATATTTCTACAGGGTATTTCAGAGCTTAGAGAGAATACATGCTAAAGAGGAGCTTTTAAAGCATAAAAGATGTTACGAGTCATTCCAAGGTCAAGATCATATGCCGACTGAAGAAATATCAAGGATCCTGACGTTGAATCACTCATAACAAATTAAGCAGAAGAGGAATCAAAGTCAGACGGAGCGAAATTGGACTGATAGTTTTGTGAAAAGACTGCACAAAACTGTCAAAATACACTCATGGACCAAGGTGACCGGCCACCTTGCTTGGAGGTGGCCAAGGGAGGAGCTCCTCCCCTCATGGTGTCCGGCCACCGGCGGCTCCTCCCCTCATGGTGACCGGCGGCTTTTGCTCCTCCATGGAAAGCTTGCCATGTGGTGGCTCCTCCACCACATCTTCACCTCCTCCTCCTCCTCCCTTGGATCAAAAACACATGGAAGCCATCTCCACCCTCCATTTCTCCTCCCTTTGGCTATAAATACAAGCCATTCTCCTCTCATTTGTATCATCCAAAAATCAACATTTCACTTATCTCTCTAAGTTTTGTAAGTTTGGCTTTGGAAATAAAAGATTGCTCCCTTGGCGCTTCAACGGTTGTAAGTATTTTAATATTTATTTACCGTATTTAATTTCCAATTCCTTAGTTATAATGTTTAGCGCGATAAATAGTAGCTAAACTAGTCGTTCGGTAGAAGGGGTGGACTTGTATTATAAAATGTTTTAGACTATTAATTTAGTGTCTCGTCTTTGTATTCAAAACTTGTTCTATGTGCCATATATTAGATCAGAACTTCCAAGGTTGAGTGGATGCTTGAAATGGCAAAGCTCTTCTGTGGAAGTTCGCAAACATACTCGG
Organism: Rhodiola chrysanthemifolia; assembly: GCA_033675395.1. Lineage (NCBI taxonomy): Eukaryota > Viridiplantae > Streptophyta > Magnoliopsida > Saxifragales > Crassulaceae > Rhodiola > Rhodiola chrysanthemifolia. The sequence continues at coordinate 42,396,831 of CM066204.1, forward strand.
GTAAGTGGATGCTTGAAATGGCAAAGCTTATCTGAGGAGTTTGATCTCTCTCAAACACCATTTTGGGTAAATCGGAAAAGACAACCCAAAATGGATGCACATAGGCTAGTATACCTTGAAATTGGGTGCTAGTCTAAGTAGAACAAGGGCTTTACGTTTTTTGCAAAAGATTAGACAGTGTTGCAAGTCGAGTGCTTGAAATGGCCTTGATTCACTTTCGAACACTTTTGCAAAAGACTAGACAGTGTGGCAAATCGAGCGCCGGAAAAGGCCTTGATACACGTTTGAATACTTAGAAGATTCACTAAGGGTCAATGATAAACAGGATATAATACAAGGCCCTTGAAACCGAACGCTTTCTTTTAATTGTAATAATTATCAGTTACTTTCCAGTACTAAAACCAAACAACCAACCAATCAATCACTTAGCTGGTAGCTTTAAAACCAACCAACCAACCTAAAACACGCCCTCCCGCTGAATAATCCCCTCAAAGAACAATTATCCCCCTAATTCCCTTGGGTTCGACCCCTACTTACCACTTACTACCCAGTAGTGTAGTCGCGAGTAGCGGAAACTATAAATTTATTTTGCACAGAGAACATTGCACCTTAACGACAGTGCAGTGGGCTCCGTCAGGACGCGCCTGATGTCCACTCGCCTGGCTATTTTGGGAAGGCGGCTGGCTATTCTGGGCATGGCTATCTTAGGCACACGGCTAGCATTGATGACCCAAGTGCATGAATCCACCATAATGGCTAGCTTTTGGGAGAGAAAAGCCACATTGAAGGCCCCGGACTTGGCGCCCATTTTCCCCCTTATATAACACATGTGTATTTTCCTTTTTCAAGCATCCAATCAAGAATCAATACAATTATCTTTTAGTTTAACTTAGTGTAATTCGGGCAGTTGCCTTTGGGGCTGACCTTTGTCCTTGATACGGGATCTTGGAGGGCATCAATCCTTAGTATCACCCAACTATCCAACCATACTCAACACCTTCCGCCCACTTTCACCACATTTCGCACCAATCCGACCTCAATCACCATCCAACCCACCACAATTCCGCATCCGATAGGACTCGCCTAGTGTTTCACTAAACGGGCCCTATCACCCTTGACCTCTTGACTAAGCGGCAAGAGTTCAAGCCACTCGACCAAACTCCTTTTCGCAACATTCTTACATATTAAAGGGTGAAATAGTAATTATAACCAAGATAATAATTTGTCAATTGTATGAAAAAGTTAAAATGTATAGAGGAGAGTTGAAATGAGATTTTTTTTTCTTCTGAAAACTTTTAAAAAACATTCGTTATGTATTTTCGTCTTTGATAAGCACTTTTAAAAATGCATAAGTTTTTATGTAAGTGTAGTTTTCAAAAACTGAAAAAATACATCTAGATAAAATGAATGTTCGAAACTCAATAATGAATGAAAAAATGAGTAGAACATGTATCACCTACACTACGCATTCAAAAATATAACTTGCTCCAATAACCGAATAGGATCAATCAACCTACCAATCTTACCGTAAGATATTTTTTACTATCTTTTAGTCGTCTGACCATAATAAATATCCGAATCTGGATGATTGTTTTTTCTTGGGCATGTCATGTCCACTGAACTTTGGATGTCCGCATGTCAGTCAGTTTCCATTCAAAGTTTCATACCCTATAAATAAACACGCATACGCCATCGTTTCACTAAACCTTCTTTCCACCGGTTCCGCGCTCAGCTCCGGCACAACCAGGGTCGTGCCTGATATTTCAGGGGCCCTTGGGCAAAAGAAAATTCTGGGCCCCTGCAATAGAAAAAAAACAAGTCATATACATATGGTTAAATCCTTGGAGCAAATTTGGGATTCCCAATACATAAATATTCAGCCATATAAACCTTAAAACAACTTACCTCAAAAGTGAGTTGAGCATAAACTGCAACCAGGTCATTTAAAGGCAACATGGAGACTTTCAACAACAGTTCCAATTTAAGAAGTCTTTGTAGTTCCTCTTCAAAAAAGCCTACAAAATTTCAAACCAAAGTAGTCATAGAAAATGACTTCTTCGAGCATTTTTTGAGACATTGAAGACCTTAAGTAATTTTTTAATAACTTTAACTTAGAAAAACTTCTTTCGGCTGATGGTACGGTAACTGGCAAGGTTAATAAAATACTAAAAGCAATTGAAACATTTGGATAACAATCTATTGATTTAACAAACTCAAGTATTTCATTGGTCGACATAAATATATCTGGTAAAGTCTTTTGCAATATTTTTAATTCTAAAAAAAAGTCATCCAAATCAACATCACATGCATCATCATGAGAAAAAACAATACAAAACTTCTCACAGCATTCTCTTAATTTGTTTTCATCAAGTGATCTTAAAATGTCAGAATTAAATAAAAAACCAAAACTACTATCAAATGTGTTTAACTGTTCAAATCTATTTTTCAATGATGCGATAGCAATATCAACAATAACTAAAAAATTGAAATTGCTGGTTGCTTGGCTATTGAGAAAGACTCCAAAGCTACTCTTTTGCACAATAGGCTGGACCATGTTCCTTATCATAAACTCAGCAGTATATTGAAACACTATGTTCCTGATTTCAGTTGTAAACTTGATTATATGCATTGTCATATCTGTCCTCATGCTAAACAGACAAGAATTCCTTTTTCTAGTAGTACTACTACCAGTCAGACCTTGTTTGATCGAATTCATATTGATATTTAGGGTCCCTGGCGTGCAGTATTTTGAGCGTCAAAAACAATTTATAATGCCGGTAAGAACCGAGTCGTCCAAGGGAGCAAGTGTAAACTTGTGCACTATGTAAGGTTGTGTTTCTATTTATCCTAGTCTGAAAAGAGTTTTTGTTTTGGTTTAAAATCTCATATAACAAGAAAGTAAGAAAAGGTTTTGACGAATTTCGAGAAGTATTTCGGGGAACTACTTCACTTACCCAACATTAGAATCGAGTTTTTAACTAGCATGCAAAGATTTGCCTATATTGATTGGAAAATAGCCGCACAATCCAAGTAAGAACCTCACCCTTTCGGCGCTATTGGTTCGAATCAAGTAACTCGCTGATGTTTACCAACTCTCGTTGCATAAACATGGGGAGTACTTGTCATAATCCTAGCCTTTCCCGTCACAATCTCAGGCCACTCTCGTAGTCACTGAGTTCGAACGTGCACTTTACTTAATAGTCGGACATTTAACCTCACCCTTTCAGCGCTGTTGGCTTAACGTCTCAAAGCAATACACTTAGGAATTTTCTCAAACACCTAGTATGCATCGCTGGCATTTTAAGCACTAAGTAAAATACAAATCATGTTGAACAATCCAAATCATGCAAGGTTAATATATTAAACGATTCATAATCGAGTAAGCTTCGTAGGACCCCAAAATATGGGTCACTACTCACTATCCATCGTCATGGAAATAAAAATCATGTCCATGAACGGGACTAGAATTACAAATGAGAAAAAAAATTTACTACACCCTTCGAATTGATGTTGATAACTCCGTTCAATCTGAATCCTCGATCCGATCATAAATCCTTGCGTTTTCGTTCTCCCTTCTCTATTTTTTGTCGTCTCCAAGTGTGTGGGCGTGAGTGGATGTCTGTGGGGAGTTCCTTGGCGGCTCAAAAATCCTTTCTTTTTGTTTAATTTTGTATTTTTCCAAAAACCTAGCCCAAATTCCATTTTTAGCCACAGGCCCTTCAGGCATGTGTCGCTTGTGTCAGCTAATAGGTGACACGGTTGGATCCAGAGAGGATGTAGTGTCACCTATTGTTGGCAGATGGTGACACGGGTGACACGGATGCGTTCTGCACAGTAGACTTCAGATCAAGTTTTGACGTCTTTAACGACTGAATCAGCTCTTGGTCCAAACTACAAGGTTGTAGCTCTTCATCTCAGCTTTCCAACAAGCAAAAGATCAATGTATATGGGCACCGTATGAGCTCTGGGCGTGCGCGGGAAGTAGGGAATTCAATCCGCCTATTTTTGCACTGTTTTCGCTCAAATTCCCACAAAACACTTTGTTTTGCCTTGGATTCATTTCATCACCTAAGGGCATCAAATCATAGAGTTAGAGCTCATAAGAATAAGGAAAATGATCGAAAATCGACTAAACATGGAGCATGAATATAGTACAAATTTATGCTCATCAAAACACTCCACACTTAAAGTCTGTTCGTCCCGAACAAACATGAACTAAATCCTAATCCACTATCGTAGGGAACACGAGTGCATTTAGCGTATGCACAAAGCCTTTAAACCTCTAGGCTACCCTACAGGACGAGTTATAGTCTCGTGAGAGTTTTTAGAAAAGGGAATACTCTCAAATCCCAATGCAACTAGCTATATGCATGATCAAGATAGTTCCTAGTTTATCTAGGCAATACGCAACGAATACCCCATGGACATCAACTGAAATAGTAGTCAAAGACTAACTCCTTTTCAAAAGAATTTTGAACCACCAATGACTCTACCAAGATGCACATTCAAAGACAATCAATATTAGAGTTATCAAATGGCTAACCTAACAATTCATTCAACCTCTTTTCAAGATACTCAAAACTGATCCTTAGAAACACAAAAAGCGTGCCAATCGCGCGCCTATGATATCAAGAAGGATAGTCCATGGGCTAACGATACAAAACTCATTTTTAAGTCTTAGGAGTTGAGTCTATAATCCATAAGGAATGAGGAGTTTGACACTTCATTTTCAAAATTATCTCGAACAAAGTCATGCTCACGTACTAATACAAGGGTCATCCCTCTACTCAAATCACAATGTATACACACTAAAAGGAATGATGGAAAGGACATTGCCAAACTTAAGTATGTGCCTCATTTTTTCTTTCCTTTTTTTTCAAGGCATTTTGCCTACGATATGCTTCACAAATTTTTTTCTTTTGATAGCTTGCCTTATTTTGGCTTGTGCTTGCAAAAACGTTTTGCTAATTTCTTTTTTTTTGTAGCTTGCCTTATTTTGGCTTGTGCTTGCATATACAGATCTTTTTGTTGGTGTCAATTTTTCACCCAAATTGACTCCACACTTAAGATTTGCCAATATACTAAGGATATAAATGGTGTGTGCAAATAATGTGAAAGAATAAAGATCACCTAAGAGCAATGACTAAGTTTTCGAAGAGATGAAAAGATATTTCATGCTCGCTAATTCAATGACAAGTGATGCAAAAAGGTTGCCTAAATATTAGATAGACAAAAGATAACAACAACACTAACGTCTAGGAATTGTGCACTCATAATAGTCAAGGCAATCCTAGATTCAAAATCAAGTCGAAAGTAATTGAAACTATATAGTTGAGGAATGGGGTTATGCGAATGCCTTGGAAATTCGAGTACTCAAATGTAAGCTAGCGCAAAAAGTGCAAGTGCCTAAACATGGATATTTTCAATAGAATGCACTACACACCCACTCCACACTTAAGAGGAAGCTTAGTCCCTAAGCGACAAATATATATATAGAAATAAAAAGTGTAGTGCAAAGGGCTTCCCTGAAATTGTAGCTCAAAGAGTGTAGCTCGTGGTGTTCTCATTCCTTTCCCGCGTATGACATTCAAATCTATAAAACAAACAAGTGACCACTACATAAAAATTATCAGTATATGTCACAAGTATAATGTAGAATCATAGTAGGGAACTCCACACTTAAATCAAAAGCGTCTAGCGAGTGATGATGTGAATGCAAAATAAGTTCGATAAGGCATCTTACAAATGGTTTTGCTTCCCTCGAAGACCTAGTTTAACGTCTTGGCGAGACTAGCAAATCGCCCCATGGATTCGCTTGCGAGAAGTCCTTTGTTTGGCTAACTTCTCGCGGAGCTCTAGATACTTGAGCCGTCAATCCACCTTCAAATCCCATTTGAATTTCCGTCCATCAACTCTACGGTGGACGTTTAAATGTCAACTCAACCCCTTTGAAAGTTTTTGCTCTTTAGGATGGAGGGATTATGGGAGCTCCTTTCTAATGATTTTGCAAAATGTGGTAGGAAACTCCAAAATTTGTCTCGAGATGGCGTGATGAAGAACGGGTCTTCAAAACTCGTCTCGAGCTTGATGGGCACACCATCCTTGAGTATCTCAATAACTTCCTTGGGTGCCCAATCCTCTAACTCCTTCTCAAAACTTGCATTCTCTTGTATGCGAGGTTGTTCTCTTGTAGCATCCATATGTACCTCAACAAAGTCTTCATACTCTGAAAATCCTCGCGGCTCCATATGCTCTTGTTCTATTTCATCGCCATCAAGATATTCAAGCTCACCTGCCATTGGTGGAAGTGATAGTGTCCGAAAAGTATAGTCTTGCAGACTTGAATCCTCCTCTTCTAACTCCGTGATAGCTTGGCCGGGCATTTCAAAAGAGTCATTTGATAATTTATCGTCACCAAATTCAAGGATTTCTTCTTCGGAAACCTCTTCTTCATATTCCAAATTTCCATTTTCAATCGCTCGTGGTTCCAATGTACTTTCTAAGGCTTGGTTTCGGACAACGAGTTCATCTAGACGCTGGTTCAGAGATCGGAAATTTTGTAGCATGTCTAGACTATCTTGGGTAACCTTTGCTTGGTGGGTCTCTTGATTTGCTTGGTGGGTCTCTTGATTAGCTTGGATCATGGCTAGCATTTCCATGATAGAATGTCCACTGTTGGGTTGAGGATACGAAGGATATTGAGGGTAGGAGTCTTCTGCAATTAAGTATTGGCTATCATCCCAATTTAGAGTGTTGGAATGTGTTCGATAGCAATGATCTTCCCAATAAACATTTGGTTGCTCCTCCTCTTGGTAATATTGTTCATCGTAGACTTGTTGGTTGTATGAATACATCCTCGCAAAACAAAAAGAACAAAAGTTAGTAAAGGATATAAGTAGAGAATATATAAAAGAAAGAAGAAAATATTTACCAAACTAGTCGAAATATCCACACAACCTAGGCTAATGACAAGTTAATGCGTTGCTCCCCGACAACGGAGCCATTTTCACGTGCAGTATTTTGTATGTCAAAAACAATTTATAATCCGGTAAGAACCGAGACGTCCAAGGGAGCAATTGTAAACTTATGCACTATGTAAGGTTATGCTTCTATTTATCCTAGTTGGAATTGATTGTTTTGTTTTGGTTTTAAAAACTAATCAATCTAACAATGCAAGAAAGTAAGATAAGGATTTAACGAAATTCGAGAAGTATTTCGGGGAACTACTTCACTTACCCAACATTAGAATCGAGTTTTTAACTAGCATTCAAGGATTTCCCTATATTGATTGGAAAATAGCCGCACAATCCAAGTAAGAACCACACCCTTTCGGCGCTATTGGTTCGAATTGGAATTGTACCTTAAACTACGAACCTCACCCTTTCGGCGCTATTGGTTCGAATTAAGTAACTCGCTGATGTTTACCAACTCTCGTTGCATAAACATGGGGAGTGCTTGTCATAATCCTAGCCTTTCCCGTCACAATCTCAAGCCACTCTCGTAGTCACTGAGTTTGTAACGTGCACTTTACTTAATAGTCGGACATTTAGCCTCACCCTTTCGGCACTATTGGCTTAACGTCTCAAAGCAATACACTTAGGCATTTTCTCAAACACCTAGTATGCATCGCTGGGTTTTAAGCACTAAGTAAAATACAAATCATGTTGAACAATCCAAATCATGCAAGGTTTATATATTGAACGATTCGTAGTCGAGTAAACTTCGTAGGACCCCAAAATATGGGTCACTACTCACTATCCATCGTCATAGAAATACAAATCGTGTTCATGAACGGGACTAGAATTACAAATGAGAAAAAGAAATTACTACACCCTTCGAATTGATGTTGATAACTCCCTTCAATCGGAATCCTCGATACGATCGTAAATCCTTGCATTTTCGTTCTCCCTTCTCTATTTTTCGTCGTCTCCAAGTGTGTGGGCGTGAGTGGATGTCTGTGGGGAGTTCCTTGGCGGCTCAAAAATCCTTTCTTTTTGTTTAATTTTGTATTTTTCCAAAAACCTAGTCCAAATTTTGTTTTTGGCCCATTTGGCCCTTCAGGCATGTGTCGCTTGTGTCAGCTAATAGGTGACACGGTTGGATCCAGAGAGGATGTAGTGTCACCTATTGTTGGCAGATGGTGACACAGATGCGTTCTGCACAGTAGACTTCAGATCAAGTTTTGATGTCTTTAACGACTGAATCAGCTCTTGGTCCAAACTACAAAGTTGTAGCTCTTCATCTCAGCTTTCCAACAAGCCAAAGATCAATGTATGGGCACCGTATGAGCTCTGAGCGTGCGCGGAAAGTAGGGATGTCAATCCGCCTATTTTTGCACTGTTTTCGCCCAAATTCCCACAAAACACGTTGTTTCGCCTTGGATTCATTTCTTCACCTAAGGGCATCAAATCATAGAGTTAGAGCTTATAAGAAGAAGGAAAATGATCGAAAATCGACTAAACATGGAGCCTGAATATAGTATAAATTTATGCTCATCAGTCCCTATAAGGAACCAACTATTAATGGAGCAAAATATTTTCTCACCATTGTTGAGGACTAATCCAGAGTTACCTGGACTTATTTGATGAAACAAAAGAGTGAGGCTGCTGATCATCTAATCAGTTTTTATCTCATGATTCAGACTCAATTCAATTGTTTTATTAAAATTGTTAGATCAGACAATGGAGCTGAGTTTCTCAGCAACAAGGTCACTAGTTTCCTTCAAGCCCAAGGGTGTATTCAGCAGACACCTTTTGCTTATAGTCCTTAGCAAAATGGCATTGTAAAGAGGAAGCATGGACACTTGTTAGAGGTGGCCAGATCACTAAAGTTTCAGTCTAAAGTTTCAGATTTCTTTTGGGGTGACTGTGTCCTTACTGTAACTTATATCATCAACATGCTGCCCTCATGAGTCCTCAATGGTCTCACACCTTTTGAGGTACTTTTCAAAAAGAAAACCTGACTATCAGCACATGAAGTCATTTGGTTGTCTATGTTATATGACTAATGTTCTCCTTGGAAAGTCTAAGTTTGATAGCAGGGCCATTTCTTGCATCTTCATAGGGTATGCTTTCAATCAAAAGGGATACAAGGTGTTTGATCTAGCCAATTATGTCACATATGTTTCAAGAGATGTCAGATTTGTGGAAGAAATTTTTCCTTGTTCTGAAATACACAAGTTTGTTGCAGAAGGAATTTCTGATCAAGAGATTACTGTTCCTCTACTTCAATGTACAACTGGTGATATCCCTATTATGGCTGATCCGTTACCAGCTACTTCAACTGTTTAACCTGATCTAACTGGTCATTATGAACAAGTTGTTACTCAAGATCAGCCACTCAGGAGAACTACAAGGACTCACTTGCCTAATGATCTTAAGGGACTTTGTCTGTAATACAGTCATGACTTCCAAAACTGAGTATCCTATTCACAAGTTTGTGGATTATACTAGCTGTTCTTCTACACTTCAACATTATTCTTTGCAAGTTTTATCAGATGATGAACCAACTTGTTACACCAAGGCCTCAAAGGATCCCAAGTGGAATGAAGCTTTGATAGCTGAACTCAAGGCTCTCAATAGCAACAATACTTGGAAAATCACTAACTTACCTGCAGGCAAAAACCCTATTGGATCAAAATGGATCTATAGAATATATGGAACTCTGATGGCACATTTCAAAGGTACAAAGCAAGACTAGTTGCAAGAGGTTTTACACAGCTGGATGGTCTTGACTATCATGAAACATTTGCACTAGTTGTCAAGATGAACACTATAAGAGCTTTGCTGGCAGTTGCTGTTTCTAAAGGTTGGCCACTCTTTCAACTGGATGTGGACAATGCCTTTCTTCATGGTCATCTTGATGAAGAAGTCTACATGTCCTTACCACCTGGTTTTTACAAAAATGAAAAGGCACAAGGGAAAGTATGCAGGCTTCTCAAAAGCTTATATGGCTTGAAGCAAGCTCCAAGACAGTGATACTCAAGGTTTAGTGATGCCTTGATCAGCTTTGGTTTTGTTCAAAGTTTGAATGACCTTTCTTTGTTTACATATAACAAAGAAGGCATATTTCTAGCTCTTTTGGTGTATGTGGATGATGTAATCCTCATTAGCACATCCTCTACTCTCAGTCAATATGTAAAGACCTATATTCATGATCTGTTCAGAATCAAGGATCTTGGCCAACTGAGATACTTTCTTGGCTTTGAAGTGGTAAGGTCATCTGAGGGCTTATTCTTGAATCAACGTAAATATGCCTTGGAGCTTATAGGTGAGGCTGGTTTGTTGGTATGCAAACCATCAAGCATCCCCATGGACATAAAGCATAAGCTTGGTTTGTCAACAACTTCTATCTTGGCTGATCCAAGTCCTTACAGGAGGCTGGTTGGTCAGCTGATTTACCTCACAAACACCAGGCCTGATATTGCTTATTTAGTCCATATATTGAGTCAATTCATTACTCAACCTAATGAAGATCATCTGACAGCTGCTCATAAGGTCCTTCGATACCTGAAAATGGCTCATGCACAAGGGTTATTCTACCCAAGTCATCAGCCTCTTCAACTGGAAGCTCATTGTGATGCAGATTGGGGCGCGTGTCCTTTAACCAGGAAATCTATCACAGGTTATTCTGTTACTCTGGGTCAGGCTCTCATCACCTATAAAATAAAGAAGCAGGCCATTGTCTCTAGATCATCTACGGAAGCAGAGTATAAGGCCATGGCTCACGCCTGTTGAGAGGTGGCTTGGCTGGTCAGGCTGCTAGAAGACCTTCATGTTCATATCCCTACTCCAGTTCCTCTGCATTGTGATAATCATGCTGCAATGCATATAGCCAAAAACCCAGTTTTTCATGAGAGGACGAAGCATGTGGAGTTGACTGTCATGTGGTGCGGCAACATATGACCTCTGGTCTAATTAGCCCTCGATTTGTGCCCACCGTTGATCAGTCAGCTGACCTTCTCACCAAAGCTCTATCTGCAGATCGTCTTCAACATGTTTTCGGTAAGCTCAACGTCCTTAATACGCTCCATACGTTGAGCTTGAGGGTGGGTGTTAAGGAATAATCAGCCGATCAAATGAAGAATCAGTCAGTCGGTCGACTGCTTATGTTGCGTTAAGGAATATTCCGCCGACCGACTGAAGACTGATCAGTCGGTCGGCTCACTTGAGTCTGGCGCCCATTTTGAATTTGGGGCATCTTTGTAATTATCGATAGTTGCGTTTTGTATATAGTCGTAAGTCTGGGGTTACTTATGTAACATTTGTAAACTAGTAAAAGTCTGTTTATAACATACTTTTGCGCCATTTATTTTTCTTTAATTCGAAATTAGGGTTAGCTAATTCTCTTTGGTTCTCTCGATCTTGAGCTTTGATCATCTCCGATCTCCATCGTTCTCTTCGATCATCGATGATCTATGCTCAATTTCTACAACCGAGCTCTTTGCTGGCGAAGTGGGGGCTGCTATGAAGCCATTTTTGACGTCGAATATTTTTTTTTGATGAGGCAACACAAGCCAAGACAAGGCTACTAAAAACTGGATAACAATAAGGATTAAGAGAATAACAAGGATTCAATCTGGATCAAGAAAACTTCTCATTTGGCGCACATCTAGGAAGACGTCCGCTAGCAATAACATACAGATCCAAGTTTGCCTCCCACCTTAAATAACCATCCAGCGCTTGAAAGCAGCAGTGCTGCTCCACGGCCCCGGAGTCTGCTCCCAAAGCTTGGCCAACAATTCTGGTGCCAAAATTGGACGAAGAAGTTAACAGTAACAAAACTAAACCAACTAAAAAAACTAATAGCATGAACAGGATCATGCCGAATGAAACTCAGCGACCACTGAGACAGAAAGAGTTCTAGACTGCTCCTCTAGACTGTTCCGAGAGAGAAGACAAAGTAAGATATATGTACAAAAAACAACCCAAAAAAGACCACCTCCACCCCACTCCTCCGCCACAACCCTAATTGGCACCCTAGACCTCACATCGCCCGCCGGCCCCAAACAGCCCACCACCCCAAATCTGAAGCCAGCCAGCCACCCCACACGAAGGCTCGCCAAGGAAGGAGGCGTGGAGGCCAGATCCACCACCGACATCACCAAAACCGAGCTTGATGAGCCATAACAGCAGGAGGAGAGGAGGACGGAAGTGGCTGCAGCGGGAGATGAGAGAAGGAAGGAGGCTGAAAATCCAGCCAGCGACAGAGAGGGGAAGAGGAAAGGGGCGGCGGAGGAAGAACCCTAAATTATGTTGTAAGGCTGTGGAAAATTGGAGGAGAGAAAGAGAGGTTTTTCGAGAGACCTCTAATATTACAATCGTGACTCTATTTTTGGCGTCGAATATGACTGGAGTAATTCTGTGTTGTTCCCGCTAAAGGCGATGGCATTGATGGGACTTGGAGCTTCTGTAAACATAAAGACATTGCCGTCGTCAGTGGCGGTGGCAGTGGGGGGGAATTAGGGAAGCATAACATAACAGCTTCAACGACCGTATCGGTTGGAATTCATCCGTCGCATCTCTGCCCTCAGTTGGAGCTTCGAGGCGTCGAAATCTAATTGACTGCTTCAGTTTCCAAGATCAAATTCTAAATTGGGTTTTAGTTTAATGAGATGAATTCATTTGATTTATTTTAATTGTTTCAGCCAGGTTGGTTTCTTTTATTTAATCTGAATTTTGACTAATTCAGATGCATCAGGGGCTGATTGGGTGGATTGAAGATGAACCAACATTTTTTTTATCTTTGTTGGTTCGATCAGGTACAATTTTATTAATTTAAATTAATCATAATTACTTCATTGGATTATGGATAATAGAGATAAGCTGGGAGCTTGAGTAGCGGATTTGGCTTGGATTATGGATTGTGTACTAATGTACACAACCATATTATGAGAGGATAAAGAAGAAGGCAAACCCAATGGGTTGGTTTGATCAGGTTCGAGTATTTCGTTCAGTTTAATTTATCTCATATGGATTCGTGGAGATTTGTTCCATATGGTCTGATTAGAATCGATGTATCCAAATTCCAATTTGATTGATTATGATTCCGATTTCATGAACCGATCATTTTTGAAAGCTGAACCAATGGGTTAAATTAAATTGGTTATATTTAACTCGTATGTTTTATTGGTTCAGTGGAAATACATAAGTTCATTTTTGGAATAGTTGCATTTGGATTTCGGTTCAATCAGATACGGAGAATCTGGACGTGAGATTATGGTGTCTTCCAATGTGGGGGTAGCACCTACTGTAATAAGGTGTTCCACCACCTTGATGTTGGCTACGACCAGGAATAGACGTGCGAGTTTGGTTCCAGGAATAGACCTGCGGGTCTAGTTCTAAGAATATACCTGCGAGTATAGTTCGAAACTGTTAAGTGACTTAAGTGTCCGCCGTAGTGCTCGATGAATTTGGATTGCGTATCCAAATGTCATTTTGGTTTAAAAGCAGAAACGAAAATTTGCGGTAAAGCAAATTTGATAAAATTCCTTTCATAGTATTGAAAGAGATGTGAAACCCCTTGAATTAATAAATAGTGACCTATGTGATTTTGAATTCATGTCAATATGGGGTGGTAACAAGTATTTTGTGACTTTCATTGATGATAGTACAAAATATTATCATGTGTATTTGCTGGAAAAGCAAAGATGAGGCAATTGAATAGTTTGCCGAGTATAAGCCTGAAGGTGAGAACCATATCAACCAGAAGATTATGAGGTCGAGAATTGATCGTGGAAGTGAATATGGTAAACCGTTAGGTGCCTTGTGTGCACAACGCGGTATTATTCACGAAGTAACTCCACTGACTCACCTCAGTCAAATGAACGAAAGAATTCATCTCGAAAGAAAATCATTCTCAAAGAGATGATGAATTCGATGATGATAAGCTTCGTGCTACCACAAGGAATGTGGAGGATAGAATCCTTTCAGCAATTTACCTTTTGAATAAGATATCTCGCAGAGAGGATGAGTCTCCTTATGAGTTATTTAAAGGAAGGACGCCTTCCCATAATTACTTGTGAGTGTGAGGGTGCCTTACAAAGGTTATGACACCCGGTCCTAAGAAAATGAGAATAGGACCGAGACCACTGATTGTATATTCATTGGTCATGCGTATAGAAATCTTGTGTATGAATCGAAAAATTTAGATATACACAAGAATACAATAATGAAATCAAAGAATGCGTCATTCTTGAAAATGTGTTTCCTTATAATAATAAGAAAGATGTATTGGGTTTTTCACAATTATTAGAGGATATTGAACGAATACCTCAAGAGCAGAAATATGAGAAAGAACCTGAACATGAGAAAGTCACGGAAGAACTGAGATATAGCAAGCGAGGTAGGATAAAGAAATCATGTGGATATGATTTCCTAACCTATATGCTTGAGGCTGAATCTCAAACCTATTAAGAGGTTGTGAGTTCAATGGAGGGTCATTTATGAAAAGAGACCATAAGAAGTGAGATAGACTCCATCTTACAAAATCTCACGTTGGAGTTATTGGATCTTCTTTTGGGAAGTAAATCGCTTAAATCCAAGTGGGTCTTTAAAAGGAAGATGAATGTCGATGGATCTATCAACAAGTGGAAGGCCTACTTGTGATCGAAGGGTATAGACGAAAAGAAGGTCAAGACTATTTGATACGTGTTCTCTAGTGACGAGAATAACGTCCTTAAGGATGTAGTTGCCATTTCTGCTTTGCGCAATCTGCAAATACATCAGATGGTTGTAAAGACAGTCTTTCTCAATGTAGAACTCGAGGAAGAGATTTATATGGAACAACCTGAGTGGTGTGTTGTGCCCGGATAAGAGATGAAAGTTTGCAAACTTACAAAATCTCTGTGGGTTGAAGCAAGCGCTAAAGCAATGTAATTTGAAATTTGACAACGTAATGATGTCAAATGGCATCAAGATCAACGAGTGTGATAAATGTGTATGCATAGCACGGATACGTGATTCCATGATATGCTCACTGTGGGAAGTAATGAGGAGATGATAATGTCCACAAAGGCCTTATGAACTCTGAGTTTGATATGAGGGATTTGGGATTGGCCGATGTAATTTTGGGTATCAAAACTACACGAAGGTTAGATGAACTTGTCTTAAGCTAGTCACACTACATTGATCAACTCTTAGACAAATTTGGAGAAGACAGACCGTGATAGTCTAGAATCCCTATTGACGTAAATCAACACATGTTTAAGAATAAAGGTGAATGCATCTCCCAAGTGAAATATGCTTACACTATGAGTACACTGGTGAACTTTACGAGTAATCTAGAAAGTGCACACTGGAAGGCTATCGTGGGAGTACTACAGTACCTATGATTGACTCGTGATTATGGTCTACACTTTACCAAGTATCCAAAGGTCATTGTGGGGTTCAATGACGTTAGTTGGGTATTTGATATACAAGATTCCAAGGCCACGAGTGGCTATATTTCAACACTGGGAGGTGCTGATGTGTCATGGAAATCCTCAGAATAAATTGTGGGTACCAAATCCATTTTGGAGGCTGAGTTCGTCGCACTAGATAAATGCGACGAAGAAGCTAAGTGGTTAAGTATATAGAGGAGGATATTCCTGAATGGACAAAACCTGTGCCAACAATGTGCTTACATTGTGTTAATCAATCATCGATTGATATGGCACAAAGTGTTTTGTATAGTGGTAAGTCTCGATATATACATCGACGCCATAATACCATTAAACAACTTCTCTGCACATGAGTCATATCGAGCGTATGAGGTTCAAAGAGAATATTGCGGATCCGCTAACCAAAGGGTTAAATAAGAACCTAATAGAGAAGTTGTCCAAAGGAATGAGACTGAAGCCTTTTGATTGCTAATATCAAAACACAGGCTTAAGCCCTTGGGAAATAAAGTCAAGGCAACAGAAAACCCTACCATGATGACTGGAGATCCCAAGAACTTCATTCAAAGGGACAACCTACCTGCTAAGACTATGAGGTCACTTTGGGGGTAACACTCCAGTCCCATTCCTTAATAAAATAGTGAATCATGCACGAGGCTAAGCTAATAGCTTTTAATGATTCTAGGAATTTGAATGGTGAGATTCAAATGGATAATGCGGGATTATCTTCATAAAGGATCACCTATGTGAGAGAGAAGTGTGGCCGCTTCAAAGGAGAATTCAAAGGGCTTAATTCTTTTAGAAACTCTTGCATAATCAGGGAAGGGGTGTCATGGCCGAAATGAGCCCAACAGTAAGAACTTAATTGTGTCAGGAAGATATCTGTGGGGAACATGACTTTCGTTTACATTATAAGACGAAAAGTTCAAAGATAATCACGTCTACTGAACAGCCAGTAAAGAGAACATGTTTTCCCAAGGGAAGGTTCAAGGGCGTTGCTTACCTATCATATGCAGATATCAACCGTAGATACTATCACCACATTGAGTTGAGTTTTGATTTCTGTTTTCATTACTCGATTTTCTTCATGTGAGGCATTGTTGGAAAATGTGTAAAGAAAATGAACTTGAATGCATGAGAATTAAGTGTGCACACTTAATATGATTTTATTTGGCATTAGAAATACCACAAGACGTTTTGGTATTAAGAGCACAATAATGACTAGCCTTTATGAGAAAGACTTTTGGTATTCAATGTCATAATACTCTCCTATAAAAGTAGGAGTATTGTAGCTCATTTGATAACGAATCAAAAAAAATCCTAAATACGTTTTCTAGCAGTCCTCGCATGAAGGCTTATGCCGGCATGTTTGTGTGAGTGTTCCTTTGCGTGTGTGTCACGGTGATAGTTGAAGACTCAACAGTTCGCTAGTTGAAGCATATGGTGCATGTTGTCAACTTAGGGTTATTTTATCCTGGGAAGCAGTTGCTCGTGATTCCAGAACCAGTGGGAGAGCAGTCATGCTTTAAGGACAACGTCGAACGTGACTCAACCACAATTCTGATTTTAGAGTATCGATTTCATCTTCTTTACTATTCTGCACGAATAAGATATGATGTTTATATAATCTGTTATATCCATTGTTCCCAATGTTGTACATTATTTTTTAATAATTTTTTTTTACAGATTGTCTAACAGAACCTCTAATCGAAGTATAACACGACACCAAATTGCTGTGTTTTGGGAGCTGCGCTATTGTAACACTGCTGATCGCATCTCCTGCCATGCATTGCTTTGAAATCGCCGTAGTAGTTCCTCCACATTGCCAAAAACACAGCATTACCTCCTCCAACGAGTCACCGCTACATATGCCCTAACCAGCATAAAACAAACTTATGTCCCCGGGGATCCAGAAGATTGTTATAAAAGTGATTAGTTACACTAATAGGGAACCTAACAGTTATGACTTTTTGCTCCATCAATAAGTACCAGCTGGACCTGAAAGTCAATGTTTACTAATCATTGTTATTTTTGAAACTTCCAAGGTTGCCCAAACATGATTGTTTCCTGCAAGTAAAGAATTAAACAAAAGGACACATGCAAAAGTCTTACCTTTCGTTTTTTTTTATGATAAAAGTCTTCCCTATCTTACAAAGTCAACATGGTGCGACCGGCTCAAAATCCTCCCACTGCAATCCAATTCAGGACGTCTTATATATTAGGGAAATGTACTGTTTGGGCCACAAATTATTACTTATTTATAATATTTTGCGTGAGCTATGATTTTTTTTTTTGAAAGGGTGCCAAGTAACCAATAATTTTTCAATGCTGTTAACGATTTCACCATCGCCATTAGTGTTCTGTTAATTAGTAATTAAAAAAATTCAGAATTTTTTTGATTCTGTCAAGAAGAAAAAGCATTATAAAGAAAACTTGATAAAACAATCTTACCTTTTACGACTATATCATAAAGAAAGATCATAATAATATTTATTCAAAACTTAATCATTAATAAAATATGAGATTTCAAAATCAAATGCCGAACATTAGATAAAACACACAACAACGTTATAATTACGAATTCGAAAATTTAAAACACAAGAAACATGATGATATATTACTTAAAGATAACCCTCTAGAAATGCAAAAAGGTTTCATCCAGAATTTGACGTTTTTGGCTAATTATACAATTATATTATTTCTTAAAGATTCTTTTGATATCTGCAAAAAAAATTGGATTTTCGAACACTTCCCACACTCAAATGAACAAGAATCTATTGAAATAATTTGATTTGATTTCAACAAACAAAATGAGTATTAAGTTTTATTTTCCTAATTTGTTTGTTATGAACAACAGTTCGTTTAAGTTATAGCCTTGGCTCAATTGGAAAACCGGCGTCACTCCTCTTGTTATGCTTGAGCTGACCCCGGCAAGGTCTGAAATTTTTTTGGTTTCAAATTTCTATCCGAGCTACTCCCTCTAGATCCGCCTCTAGTCACGAATAACAAGTTAAAGTTTCTAATTAATCTTATAGTATATCCAATGTACCATGGAAATTTTTATATTTTCGCCTGTAAACCGTGTGCGCTCAAGACCATTATTATATCATAAGATGCTCATTACATTGAGTTTGTGTATCACCTCCAAAATTTAGAGCTAGCAGCAGCTTTTCTCCTCGCTAATAATGTGGAACAATTTATTCAAGTGCACCATTCCCAACAATAATTTTTCAACATACCACAAACTAAGTTGTGATTTTACCATGAATCCGAAATGTGTGTATACTAAAATATATCCAAGCACCGTTACATAATGTTGTAGTGAGCGGATAGTCAAGATTTGAAAAAAAATAGCCAATAAGCTCATCAAAGTTAGGCTAGCAGGTTATTCAAAGATATGTGTTGTTTGGCAAGTTTGAAATTGTGGGTGTGAGCGCAGACTTACATCGCTGGCTTGACCAGGCTGGTAAGATAACTCAAGGGTTGACCGGGCAACAATAAGCCAAGAACTTCACCTCCACCGCCTAGCTTCGAAATACTTCCCTACCAAATAATAATATCACCGGTGCCTTATTATATTCATTCTAGGAGGAGTGTTCAAAAGTGAATTTCTCTTTAAAAAAAACTTGAAAACCTAATATTTACCTTTTAAATGTGAATTATCTAGTTATTGTGACGATGACAAGTGTCTATGTGCATATTAAAAATTGCATGTAAAGTTAAAATCACTAAATTTAACTTTGTTTTTTGAATACGTATCAGATGCACATTCGAAGATAAATCTTGATCTAATGATGAGATTTGAATTCTATCAAGCAAACGATTCCCTTCCATCTATTATCTCAATCTATAGTAAACACGCTCAGTTCCATGATTTTATTGCATATTATAAATCCCACTAGATCACACAGTATGAGCTTGAAGACAAAATGCAAGGAGACATAAGAGAAAAACATAATTAAGCTAGCTTGTTTTCCTTATCTAGAACATGAAATGCACACTAAATTCAATGCCCAATTTTTCTGACGCAACGAATTATATTCAGCTTCAAACCCAACAGGTAGCGTAGCTAGCAATACGCGTTTTTATCTGCTAAACTACGTCTTGGAGTCAATGTTTCGGGTCCATTTCTAATTTTTTTTATAATAAAAAATCTAACATCATATTCCTAGCCGCTAGCTATGTATAAATAGCTCGTCCACATTTGTTACTAGATCTCAAAATCATTTTATACATTGTTGAGCGGGAATGGACACTACTTGTTCTTGCTCTAAGATGTTCATGACCATCTGCTTGCTCATCTTCCTTTCATCTCCTTTTATGATAGTTTCTTCATCCTCTCCTCATTCCTCCGCGGCCGCCGCCATTTGCAAGTCCACTCCTGACCCAGCTTACTGCAAATCCATCCTGCCGCAGAACAACAACACCGCCACAAATAACATCTACGATTACGGACGCTTCTCCGTCCGCATGTCCATTTTACAAGCCAAGAAATTCTCATCTATTATTAACAAATACCTCTCTTCCGGCAAATCAAAACTTTCCACCCCGGCCATCCGAGCTCTCGAGGATTGCAAGTCCTTAGCCGATTTAAATCTTGATTTTCTCACCAGCGCCTTTACGACTGTGAGTTCTACGTCCAAGACACTGCCGAGCTTGAAAGCTGAGGACGTGCAGACTCTCCTCAGCGCCATTTTGACCAACCAGCAGACGTGTTTCGACGGGATCAGCTCGACCGCCTCCGCTTGGAGAGTGAGAAATGGAATCACCCAGCCTATCTCAAATGATACAAAGCTGTACAGCGTCTCACTTGCTCTCTTTACCAAAGGTTGGGTTCCGGAAAAGAAGATGAAAAAACACAGCACGACCCGAAATGTGAAACAAGGAATGAAAATTTACGAAACTCTTACAAAAAGAAACCTGTTGCAAACAAGATTAGCTGAAGACGGAGGAGATGATAGCGACGAGGAGGTCCAGGTGAGGGAGATGGTGACGGTAAGCCAAGATGGGACTGGGAATTTCACTACGATAACCGACGCTGTCAATGTAGCGCCCAACAACACGCAAGCTGGCAATGGCTACTTTCTGATCTATGTCACTGCAGGCGTGTATGAAGAAAACGTCTTGATTGCCAAAAACAAGAGATACTTGATGATGATCGGAGATGGTATAAATCAAACCATCGTCACCGGAAACAGAAGCGTTGTCGATGGTTGGACTACATTCAACTCTGCCACCTTTGGTACGTATGCTCTTCATCTCAAGATATACATATATATTAATCATGAGCGGAGCGTTTGGTTGAGAAGTACACTAAAAATATGAGAACTTCAGAACCCAAATCTAAACATTATATCATAATGCATCTTTGAATTTGCGTGTGACACATTTACTAATTATATATAAAATGTTCATTTCAGCCGTGACAGCCCCAGGATTTGTAATGGTGAATATGACTATCAGGAACACGGCAGGAGCAGCCAAGCATCAAGCTGTTGCTCTTCGTAGCGGGGCAGATTTATCTGCATTCTACAGTTGCAGCTTCGAAGCGTATCAAGACACATTATACACGCATTCTCTAAGGCAATTCTATAGAGATTGCGACGTGTATGGCACGGTTGATTTCATATTCGGGAACGCTGCAGTCGTGTTACAAAACTGTAACTTGTACCCTAGACTACCAATGAGTGGCCAGTTCAATGCCATAACAGCTCAAGGTAGGACTGATCCGAACCAGAACACAGGAACGTCCATCCATAGTTGTAACATCGTCGCTTCTCCAGAGCTTGCGGCCAGCAGCGGAGGAACCAAAACTTTCTTGGGACGTCCATGGAAGGAATACTCTAGGACGGTTTACATGCAGTCTTACATGGATGATTCTATTGATCCATCCGGGTGGAATAAATGGAATGAAGACTTTGCACTGAGCACATTATTCTACGCCGAGTACAATAACACTGGACCTGGGTCGGTCACGGATGGCCGAGTTTCATGGCCTGGTTACCAACTTATCAATGCCACCATTGCTATGAATTTTACCGTGTCAAATTTTTTGCTAGGCGATGACTGGTTACCTCAAACCGGAGTCACCTACACTACCGGCTTACTTTGAGCAAACTTGATGTTGGGGTGATTCATAGTACTGCTAGCTTGTTTATTATTATTATTTTTATTTTTATTTATACTGATTTCACAATTATTCCATCTGTATGGCAAATGCCCAAATACATTGTTATTCCAAGATTTATTTGTAATTTGACAAAATTCCACCATATCATGTTTGTCATATAAATAGAGTGGGTTCTCTCTATTGAAACCCCTTAAAAATTCGAGAACCTGAGACCTCAAATCTCACCATTAGATCATGATGCATCTTTGAATCTGCATGTGACACATGTTCAAAAAGCAAAGTCAAAAAATGTGGCTTTGACTTTGCATTAAATGCATCTCGGAAAGTGCACATGGGACAAGTGTCACGACCAAAATGCATCTTGCATTTTGGATGGTGAAGATTGGGGTCTCAAGTTCTCGAAATTTAAAGGGGTTCTCATTTGAGCGCTCTTCTGAATATAGTAGCGCTATATATATTATCCAAATTTCTATCCTTATTAACTCTTTAAAGACAAAAAAACGGCAAAATATAAGCAAGAAAAATGATTTGGTGAAAAGGGCATATTTTTGTAAAAAATACAAACCAATCACAGCCTTGATTTGGTTATTTTGACGGATGAGATTAAATCTCGTATTAAATCCCGTTTATGGTTAATTTCTCAGTGACAAATTATAAATTATTCGTGACGAACTATGTCGTAGTACTTTTGATTTCACCAAAACATGCTTTGTACTTGATCTTTACTCTATGAGCAAATTTAATGAAAACTAGATATAAATTTACTCATTTGTCCATACGACATACTTTATTCTTTAAGAGTTTAGTGTGTTGAGGTGTGGAGCTCGATAAAATTATTGGACTGGTCCAGTTTAGAAAGTCTAAATTTTGGCAATCAGGCTTAGGGTTTCTATTTCATAATTAGATTATTAGAGTTTAAGTGTTCCGCCTATTTATACTCACGTTGATTATTGTAATTGTATCCAACATCTAACGGTGAAAACCCTGGCTTAGTAGTGCCCCCAAATGTAGTCACGGTGTAGTGATGAACTAGGTTATAAATTTTGGTGTCCTCGCATCAGTTCCATTTTTTTTCTCTCAGCATCATTGCTTGCGCGATTCTAACAACTGGTATCAGTGCTGAGGTTCTAACAGTCATGCTGAGAGATGGAAAACAGTAGTTGGAGAAATTCAATGGGTCGGATTTCGAGTTATGTAAGATGCAGATTGAGGATTACCTGTATGGTAATGATTTACAGCTACCTATTGATGGCAAGAAACAAGGGGGTATGAATAATGGCGAGTGGAAGCTGTTGGATAGGAAAATGATGAGCGCGACTCGTTTATCATTGTCCAGAGACGTAGCATACCACATGATCCATGCAAAGGAGATGTTGGATCCGCTGACTGCGTTAAAGAAGAATTTGTCATCAGTTGGGCAGTTAGACAAAGATGGTTATGGTGTAACCTTCAGCTATAGCAACTGGAGGATAGCAAATGGAGCTAGGGTTATAGCTTATGGAAAGAAGAATTTGTTATCAGTTGGGCAGCGGGATAAAAATGTGTTTGATGTAACCTTCAGCTGTAAGAACTTGAAGTTAGCAAAGGGAGCTATAGTGATAGCTCAAGGAAAGAAGAAATGAACGTTGTATAAGATGAGGAACGTTCAAAAAGGCATTGCTAGTTCAGGTGGGAGTGGTGATGCAGATTTGTGGCACGGTCATTGTGGTCATATGAGGCAGAAAGTTTTGCAGAGTAGCAAAATTTTGAAGAAGAAGAAGTTAACGCTGAGCATTTCTTCAACTGGGTTCACGACGTGAGCTGAAGGTTTGGCACTACCGCATGTACGGGTTATTCAGGACGAAGACAATTACGATTGGAATAAGTCTTCCAGGTGGGAGATTGGGGGTTGTGGAGCCTTAATATATTATTGGACTGATCCAGTTTCGAAAGTCCATAATTTTGGCAGTCCATAATTTTGGTTTTCATTTCCTAATTAGATAATTAGGGTTTAGATGTTCAGCCTATTTATACCCACGTTGATTATTGTAATTGTATCCAACATCTCACGGGAAAATCCTTTTGGCATGGTAGTGCCCCCAGACGTAGTCACGGAGTAATAACAAACTGGGTAACAAATTTTGTTGTCTACGCATCATTTCCTTTGTTTTTTCTCTCAGCATCGCTGCTTGCACGATCCTAACATAGTGTTGTTTTCATTTCCCTCTAATATTTCATTCACCTTAAACAAATGTATATACATTAATGCAACTTCTAATGATAACCCTCCATTGCATTGGTGTCGAGTCCTTAACCCTTATGATGGTTATATTATAAGGGTTATGAGAGTTATGTTTATTAGGAGTATGATGCTTATGAGATGTATGTTATAAGGGTTATCAATGTTATGTTATAAGGGTTATGAGTGTTATGAGCAAGTACATAATGCATAAGAGTTATGTTATGAAATAATAATTAGATTACAAATACATAAGGTTGTGATATTGATTAAGTGTGGTAAAGCATGAATTCCTTTTGAAATCCTGTAACACACTCAAATCACATCATAAACTATCATAAGCTTTATCAATGACAAATGTATATCATGTGTTCATATAATGTAATGCTATGAATTAATGGTTAGATCACAAATACAAGTTGTAATTTCAAAATCAAACGGGGCCAAATGAGCCTGCCATCTAGCGGACATTTGCTTAGAAACATCATGTTTAAAATCTTTGTTAAACATAAATTTAATTAGTAGAATTACAACCAGTTCTTATAATGAACTTCTGATTATATAAATCATCTTGAAATTTTAAAACACACTTCACAATTACAAGAATTTCTTTAGCTCTAGTAGCATAATTTTTCTGTGCATCATTGACGCGCGTCGTCTGACGCATCAAACTTAAATTTATATTTCTCCTGCAAGAAAGCCAGTGTAGCGGCAAGCAGGGTCGAACCAAGAGAGCCGGTTTTGGAAGTTGAATTTGTAAAAGTGGGAGTTTTGTGAGTAATTATTGTAAAAGCACAAGAGAAAAGACGAACACATATTTCAATCAGAGAAGAAATTCAGCTTAGGGTTTCTATTTTGACATGTTTATCATCGACTGCTAATAATCAAATCTCAAGTTTCTAAGTGTGGTTATTCCGGTAAAGGTAATAACCCAAAGTATCCCTGCAAAGGTGATACACCACAACCTAACCCGATAAAGGTGTTAGAATTCTAGTTCTTTCCTAAACACAATAAACCGACAAAGGTATTATTAATCTCAGGTGTTACGATCTACCTTTACGGTAAAGTTTCAAGTAGTTATTAACGATAAGAATTGGTTGTCAAATTAACCTTTACGCCAAAGTTTCCACTTAACCTAACCATTCAATTCATGTGATGAAGAACAAAAACTAGTAAAAAATGAATTAAGCATTAAGAACAAGAGTCTCAAAACGTATTGTCACAAGGAAAAAACCCTAAACTGAAATAAAAGTCTAGCTACTCATATCCATGGAAATTAAAAAACAATAATTCATGAATGATGAAAGTAGAAAAATCACTTCTCTCTTGTTGAAAGTTTCGCGTCTTCTCAGAGTCTTCGTGTTGATTCTTGGAATGAATGAATTAGAAACCTTTCCCAAAACCCTAATTTATAAGTTGATTGGGTTTCTAAGTCTGTTTTAGGCCTAGATTTCCAATTTTCGGACTTGATGACGTCAGCCGCGGACTATGCACATATTAGCGGCGTAGACTATGAGCATTTTAAGTGCGCAGTCCATGAACATTTTATCTACGCGGACTGCGCACTTAAAATGCACATGGTCCGCGATCCTTTCGGAGACAGTTCATAGATTCTGCGCGTCAGTTTTCACTTTGACTCTCGATTCGACCATCCAACTGACCTCGGCTGCTCTTGGTGTGAACTAGAGAGTTGTAGATAATTGAGTCAGCTACACATCGACATGTAGCTCATATTTATCTGATCATTCATCAATTTCCAGCACTCTGTCGAAGCGCCAAAGGTTTGATCTACCATTGTGGTGTTTTTGGCACGAAACGTCGTCTTTTATTGTCCGTTCTCTTCTAGAGCTTCCGAAACACCTGAAATGCAAAACCATGTTAAAAGGTATATGTTCACATATAAAAATGTAGAAAAAAAAATGAGATTAGTTAGTTCGACGAGTCGTATAAATACAACTCATCAAACCACCCCACATTTAAACTTGTTCGTCCCAAACAAGAATAAGTCATAGAAGGAAAACAAATATACCACCGTAATTTCTACGACGTCCTGGATAAATGCTACATGAATATGAATTGTTAGTCTAGATTCAGCTTTTCTTCGCACAACTCAATCGTTACTTAAATCATCATGCTCAACACATAATTAACTTGATACATGTTACCTTTGAGCTGAAATTCAAATCAATTCGGATGAATGAGAAATAGTCCTCTTCAGGCTCATGATCTGCATTAGCTGTCCCGAACTCTAGCTATATGGTTATATTTCATTGCTTTTTCTGGCACGTGATTCATTCGAGCTTTAAGGCTTCGAGCTCTTCTTTCTCCTTTTGTTGGACAACTTTTGATGTAGTGAACTTTCTTTGGCCTTTGGCTCTTGTGTATGAATGATGTACTTCACTTTTTTTTGTATAAATCTTCACAATTTGGCTGATTTTTCTTGAGCTTCGCTCCTTTATTGTGAATAGCTTGTCCTTTTTTCTTCATTTCTTTTGAAGGAAGTCCAATCATCGCTCACAAGCATATGAAAATACCTCCCCGCTCTTTCTCATCCTCGCCCTTTTTGACGCGAGTCAAGATGGGGGGCCTCCGCCTTTTCCCGGTTACTTCAGACTAGAGACAGGACGGTCTGTTTCCCATTCCGCATACTAACATAAACGTTGCAGTGGCGGAGCAAACTCTGAATTATAAAACTAGAAGTCCTAGCCTCCCCAAAATCCATATAACCGCATAGTTTGAAATCCGGTCCTTTGCATGCTTCGTCAAGTCTCTCTCTAGGACTCCACATCCCTGTTTATCTCAACTCAAAAGACACGTAGTGGGTTAAATTCTCATGTAAAAGCACAATTCAGATTTCATGAGAGAAATACAATATAATCAGCATCATCTGTTTCACATCATCAAAATTCAATACTGCATATCCAGGAAATATAGAGAAATTTCATACTTTTCATTCAATTTTTTAAAGAAACTTGCAGACACTATGTAGATGCAAGAAAAAAGTAAACATGCTGACACAACAGACAGACTGACTCTCCCACCCCACATTTTTGAACCAAGCCATGTCCTCAGGACACGACTTTAGTTCAAAGACACAGACAATGCAAGCACACACTAAAAGGGAAAGAAAAAAAAGGTGAAAAGGCACACCCCTAGTCCTCATCAGCGGTTGATGGTGGTGGGAGACTTTCAAAATAGGCATATGCTTATCCATGGTCTCCATCCTGGTTTCCATTCAAATGTGTCATGTCTCGGTAGCTCGAATGAAACTACTGTAGAGACATGCTTGCAAGACCTAGCTTGTTTTTTCTCCTTATGATGCTTCCAACTCACGAGTGTGTTTTTGAATGACAATTTGTAGTTGGTGATCCAGTTTCTAGTCTTGCACAATGGGATACTAGCAGCCACATTGTAAAGTGAACCAAACGCCTTTTCTTGTAATTTTTTAGGTTCACCATCCTTAGAATTTTCGGTAATCAAGTATGTGCAAAGGTAAGGAGTGGAGTTTTCTTCGCTGGAAAAGATTTCCTCGGATGTGATTCGCACTAGTGGATTGACTTTTTTATCATCTTCTTCTTCTTGCTCTTTAACATCCGCTCCTTGCTCTTTATGACCAGATGTGATTATTTTGTCCTGCACATGAAATGGAAGAGGTGTATCAAAATTTTGTATAAGAAGTGGTTCAGAGATTACCGCTGTCGTGCTTGTTTCTTTCTGTGTGTGCAGCTCATCGATAGCGGTGGACTTATCCTCTGCATCTAAAGCTTGAGTTTTTGCTATGGGTAACCCTATGATTGTGCTGCTGCATGTGGTTTCAGGCACGGTCGGTGCTGAATCAACTTCGGTTCTCTGTAACTTATCGGTCATTTTCCGCATCTCACCCCATCTTGATCTCTGTGCCATATCATCTATCATGTCCCATATGTCATAAATGTCTAAATTCATTACTGAACCTCTTGCTGCAGCATCAAGCATAGAACGCTCTACTGGAATCATCCCATCAAGAAAGCTCTCAATAAGAAATAAATTTGTTAATCCATGGTGTGAACAGCTTCCCTCAAGGTCATCGAAGCGCAAATAGTACTCATATAATGTTTCGCCCTGGAATTGCTCAATGGTAGAAATTTTCTCGCGAATTTCAAATCGAAAGGATGGTGGAGAAAACTTTTTTAGAAATCGGGCACGTAGATCCAACCAAGTACTTTCACAATCTGCAGATGATGAGTAATACCAAGATGATTCTTCTTTTGGCTTCATGGCGCATCAGACGAAGTGAAACTTCTTCACATGCGTTACAGGATTTTCTCCAACATCACCTCTAAATTTCGGGAGACGGTCAATCATACAACATTTAACCTCGCTGCCATCATCTTCCTCATCATCTTCTTCGTCATAAGTTGTTCCACTATAATAGGAAGACATGGTGAACCAAAAAAACTTTAAAAAACACTAAAAAGAAACAACTTCATCGAACCGCAGCTCCCGGCAACGGCGTTAAAATTTGACGCGCGTCGTCTGACCAGTCAAACTTAAATTTATATTTCTCCTGCATGAAAGCTAGTGCAGCGGCAAGTAGGGTCGAACCCAAGAGAGCTAGTTTTGGAAGTTGAATCTGTAAACAATTAAAATGGGGGTTTTGTGAGTAATTATTGTAAAAGCACCAGAGAAAAAAGGAACAAAGATTTCAAACAGAGAAGACATTCAGCTTAGGGTTTCTATTATGACACGTTTACCATCGACTGCTAATAATCAAATCTCAAGTTTCTAAGTGTGGTTATATCGGCAAAGGTAATAACCCAAAGTATCCTGGCAAAGGTGATACACCACAACCTAATCCGACAAAGGTGTTAGACTTCTAGTTCTTTCCTAAACACAATAATCCGACAAATGTATTATTAAGCTTAGGTGTTACGATCTGCCTTTACGGTAAAGTTTCAAGTAGATATTAGCGATAAGAATTGGTTGTCAAATTAAGCTTTACGCCAAAGTTTCCACTTAACCTAACAATTCAATTCATGTGATGAAGAACAAGAACTAGAAAAACATGAATTAAACATTAAGAACAAGAGTCTCAAAACGTATTGTCACAAGGAAAAAACCCTAAACTGAAATAAAAGTCTAGCTACTCATATCCATGGAAATTAAAACACAATAATTCATGAATGATGAAAGTAGAAAAATCTCTTCTCTCTTTTTGAAAGTTTCGCGTCTTCTCAGAGCCGTCGTGTTGATTCTTGGAATGAATGAATTGGAAACCTTTCCCAAAACCCTAATTTATAAGTTGATTGGGTTTCTAAGTTGATCGGACTTGCTGGCGTCAGCCACGGGCTATGCACATATTAGAGGCGCAGACTATGAACATTTTATCTGCGCGGACTGCACACTTAAAATGCACACAGTCCACAATCCTTTCGGAGACAGTTCACCCACTATGCTCACCAGTTTTGACTTTGGCTCTCGATTCGACAATCCAAATGACCTCGGCTGCTCTTGATGTGAACTAAACAGTTGTAGAAAATTGAGTCAGCTACGCATCGGCATGTAGTTTATATTTTTCTGATCATTCGTCAATTCCCTGCACTCTGTCGAAGCACCAAAGGTCTGATCTGCCATTGTGGTGTTTTTGGCACGAAACGGCGTCTTTTATTGCCTGTTCTCTCCTAGAGCTTCCGAATCACCTGAAATGCAAAACCATACTAAAAAGTAAATGTTCACATATAAAAGTGTCGAAATAAACGGGATTAATTAGTTCGACGAGTCGTAGAAATATGACTCATCAATCATTCAACTTACCAGAATAAAATCTAACAAGATATTCTTGTTTTGAAACTGGATTTGTCTTTTTTAAAATTCCACCATAACCAATATCTGAGGCATTCGTTTCTATAATTTTTTCCCAATGTGGGTTAGATAACATCAGACACGGTAAATATTTTACTTTGCTCTTAATTTTTCTTACAGCTTCAGTATGATGTTCCTTCCATAAGACTGGCTTTTTCTTAAGCCTATCATATAAGATAGAAGTATCTTTAGCAAGGTATTTATAATAGGCAGAAATATAATTTAGACTACCTAAAAATCTCTGTAATTAAGTTTTATGTGTTATAACATAGGGAAATT
The DNA here is from genome assembly GCA_033675395.1 of Rhodiola chrysanthemifolia. Classification (NCBI taxonomy): domain Eukaryota; kingdom Viridiplantae; phylum Streptophyta; class Magnoliopsida; order Saxifragales; family Crassulaceae; genus Rhodiola; species Rhodiola chrysanthemifolia. Next base: position 42,426,675 of record CM066204.1, read on the forward strand.
TGTCAGCAAAATCAATACTTATATTTATCGGAATTATATTTCCTTTTCCAATATTATGGCCAAGAAATCTAATGTTTGTCTGAAATAAAGACATATTTGGTTTAGATATTAATAGACCATTATTTTTTATTATTTCTTTAAACATTCTTAAATGTTTAAATTGTATTTCAATATCCTTAGAGTAGACAAGAATGTCACCAATATAAATAATAATAACTCACTATAGGGAGTAAAAATATCATCCATGATCTTCTGGAATTCAGAAGGAGCATTCTTTAAACCAAAATGCATAACATTCCATTCAAATTGTCCAAACGGGACATTAAAAGTTGTTGGCTTCCATTTCGCTGGTTCAAATTCTAGCATAATTTCTTTTCTTGACTGGGACACAGGTCTGAAATCTATAATTGTTTTAGACATCATTAAATAGGGAAATCCATTTCAGATTTAATTATTTCCGGATCTTTAATGTTTATTCCACTAGTATTAATTTCTTTTATAATATTATTATGATCAATTATAAGTTTTTCTCCTTTCATCGTCTCTTATTTGGGACGTTGATGCTATTGAAGACTCAAGAGGTTGTTCAATCTTATATTCCAAAGGTGAAATATAAGAGTACATCGAATTTGACCTACTAAGTCGAGAAGATGATGCTCATGTTATATCTTCAAATTGAAGGCTAACAGATCCTTCTGGTATTTGTATAACATTCACTAAGTTGTTTTTACTAACTGGTTGTGGTGGTATAACTTGTTCAAGAGTCCAATTCGTTGGAAATTCAATTTCTTCCCATTTAATTGTTCTTCTTGTTGTAATATTTGGCTTACTGAAATTGGTTTCTATTATTATAGTTTCATTGGTTTGTTTGTCAATCATCTCACACTCTGGTTTAGTGTAAAAAGTGGTTTATAATAAATTCTATAACAGATTGCTATTACTTATGTTCCTGGTTTATAATTGTAACCATGAGTTTTAACATTTACTGTTAACGAATCTAATATATTAATATCTCACTACAAATTTTTGGTTTTTTTCCGTCTCAAAATTCCGTCACTGAAACGTCACCACACATGCCGACGGAAAATAATCCGTTATTTTTCCGGAAAAATTCCGCCAACAAAAAAATATCGTTGTATTTCCGGCAACAATATTCCGTTTCAATATTTGACGCGGAAAATCGACGGAATATTATTGACGGAAAGTTGATGGACAATGAGCGGAAATATTGGCAGAAATATTTTCGTGACATTTCCCCCTAGATTCCGTCATTTCTTTTACCGTTATATTTCCCCTTCGATTCCGTCATCTAAGCATTTCCGTTATTTTTCCCCTTTCATTCCGTCATCCGACACATAAATTTGTAATATTTATTTTTAGTTACCTTTCATTGAATATTTTAAAAAATTCCATCAATATTCCATCACATTTCCGTCGACGTTGACGGAAATTTGATGGAACCTAATTGACGATGATTCTATCTGATAAAAAAATTTAAATTGCCCAATTCCCTCCACATTCCATCACCATTCCGTCACCTGTAAATGGTAGAAATATTTTTCATTTTTTCCGTCTCATTTCCGTCACTATTCCATATTCCAAAAAACATTTTTAATTTGCCACCATTTTTAATCATTTTTAAAATCAGACGCAACCATTTTTAATCATTTTTAAAAACAGACCATTAGACAGCGTTTGGTTACAAGCGCTGTCTAAAATAGACATAAGACAGCGCTTGTAACCAATTGCTGTCTAATGGTCTGTTTTAGACAGCGCTTGTAACCAAACGCTGTCTAATGTTCTATTTTAGACAGCGCTTGTAACGAAACGCTGTCTAAAATAGACCATTAGACAACGCTTTTCCACAAAAGCGCTGTCTAATGGTCTGTTTTTGAAAATGATTAAAAAAGGTTGCGTCTGGTTTTAAAAATGATTAAAAATGGTGAGCGGGACTGATGGAAAAATGACGAAATATTGATGGAAAATGTTATTTAATTTGAGCGGGATTTCAGACGTTTGGACAAAAATTTCGCTTAACGCGGGATTTCGGACGTATTGAAAAATGTTAATTGAAGTGCGCGACTGCCACTCCTTTAAGTATGTTCTGCCTTCTCTACTTTTAGTGAGATTGGAGTTGATTTAACTGCAAGAAGCGATCAATATCATCGACATCAAGTAACAAACACAGGCTATTGGTTCAAGCAGTGGTTCCTGTTCAAAGGGCTTCTCGTTAGCTTTTGAGGTTGCTGCTAGGAGTAAGAAGCGGATCACCAGACATGTTTTCGAGGTTGCTGCTAGGAGTAAGAAGATGTTATGTGCAGAGACTGAGATTCAGCAGGATGAGCATAAGAAAAAAATACTTCTGATGGCCACACTCTCCAGTCCAGTCTACAGTCCTCTCACCGTCAAAAATTTGCTCAGCAGACCAGCCATTAGAATTATCTTGCTCACACTGAGGAACATATGAACCTGTAGTTTATTATCAGTACATTTATTATTAAATAAAAATATGTTGTGTATTTTAACTATCGTTCTGTATTTTATTATTAATACATTTACTTATGAAATCTGTCTTTTAAAATTAAAAATGCAATTCACATGCAAAAAAATTAAATTATAAATCAATTTACTATTAAAAATGCCCCCAATTAATATTTATATGTGTAAAGACAATATTGGTGACGGAATTATGTTGGAATAATGACGGAAAATTTGATGACGGAATTTGGTGGGAATTGAGACGGAAAATTTGATGACGGAATTTGGTGGGAATTTAGATGTAACATATGGGTGACAGAATTTTATGGGAATAAGGACGGAAAATATAGATGACGGAATTTTGTGGGAATTTAGACGGAGAATAACTAAGGAAAGAGGCCGGACTTGTGACGGAATTTTGGGTGACGGAATTTAGACGGAAGAGTGATGTAAAATTGACGAAAATGGATGACGGAATTTTGACGAAAACTGAATTCCGTCGGGAAAAATGCCATCAACGTGGTCGGTGACGGAATTTTCCCGGAAAACAAGGCATTTCCGGCACAATTCTGTCAACTTTCCCTCATTTTTTTGGAGACTAAATTTTTTTAAAAATTTGTAGTGTCTGACAACGAAATTTGTAAATTTGGGTAAACATCAAAATAGACTGGACCATGTGCCAAGCTAGTTTGAATTATTCTCATTAATGATTGTTTCCAAATAAGGTTTCTACCATCCCTAAGGGATGCTATAAAGCTCTCGGGCAAACCTTCTAAGGTTAATGGTTTAAAAGCAATTTGTACTAAACCAATATGGATGAATTTGTGAGAAGTTTTATAAGATAAAATATCACTTTCATTAAGTAATCTAATGGTTAATTCCTCAGAATTTAAAGGAATTGTTTCTTTGGTAGTTTTTATTATTTGTTTGAGTCTCAATCTCTCAAAAGTTCCGAGTTTGTATATAATACTTGGTTCAATTTTGGGAATTGTCCACTTATTAAGTGCAACCAAATTTTTAGGTATATCATACTCTTCTTTTAGTTTATTTTTTACCACATTTTGGTTTCTGATTATATTCATTTTTTGTGTGTGGAATATGTGATAAATCGTAGTCTTCACCATACAATTACCCCCACCGTGGCTCTGATACCATCAGTGTCGGACTCGTCTCATAGCAAGAACTAGCATAGTCGACATTGATCACCCGTATTACTAAGGAATAGAGCATAGTGCTCTGATTACAGTCAGTGTTTATAACGGTCACTACTTTTACATATCAAACTAACTTTTTCGAAAATTTAACCAACCCACAGCATAGATCACACCAACATGCGCCCGAACACGCCAGTCGACTTAAACTATGGGTATCAGTGTGAAAGCCTGGAGAATTAAAATCCAAGCTAGCTATGTAAAAAGGCCCGTTAAAAAAACTTAACCAACCTTTTATTATTGGTCGCTAAACTAATTTCAGCTACGAAACTTCATCCCTAATTCCCAGATTTCATAGCACAAGAAGGGCAATTACATGGTTAGACATTGATTTATCACATATTGGGGTGGTTAGCTGATGGACCATATTTATATGATTCATTAAGACAGTTAAACCCACCAAATTAGACGCTTTGTCTTAACAACTTTTACTTGTTAGTTTCACTTTTGTTCTACAGGCTATTTCAAGGATTAGAGATGAAACGAGCTAAAAAGGAGTTCTTAAAGCTAAAAATTGATTACAAGTCATTCCAGACTACGACCAGATTCCGGCTTTACAACCTTCATGAACCCAACGTGGAATCACTCAAACATGTCCCAATGACTTGTTCCAAACCTCAACAAAGATCAAGAACTCAAGTGAATGCAAAGTCAAGCCACCCATGTGCAAGGCATGTGCTCCGATGGCTTTTTGGAGCAAAAGATCTCATTCCACCCACTTCTTCTCCTCCTCCACCTCACCACCGGCGGCTTCCATGGGGAGATGACACATGGGCGGCGGCTTTTGAAGCCCTCCTCCCCCTCTTGACATGTGTTGGCCTCTCCTCCACATCTTCTCCTCCTCCTTGCCTATAAATACTACATCTCCTCCTCCTTGAATCAATGTCCCATTTTGGTGCCAAAGTTACAAGTTTTAGTTTCATGTTCTAGTCCTTTGATCACTTGTAACTTTGGTAGAAAATCTCACTACAATCCTTGTAAAACACTTTACTTTGAATCAAAAGCTCCAACTTTGTTCTTGAGTTTTACTTTCGAAAACCTTTACTTTCATGTCTTTCAAAACCTTTACTTTTCAAGCACTTAGCTATGATGTCCTCTTCCATGGATATTCGTAGCTAAACCCGTCATTCGGTTGAAGGGGTGTGCTTGTATCAAAACATGTTTTAGACCCTTCTCTTAGTGCCTCTATTGTGTTTAAACTTGTTCTATGTGCCATACATTAGGTAAGAACACTATTGGTTGAGTGGAGGCTCGAAAGAGCAAAGCTCTTCCATGGGGTTCGTGAACATACGTGGTTAAGTGGAGGCTCGAAAGAGCAAAGCTTTTCTGTAGAGTTCAACCTCTTTGAAACACCACTTGGTTGATCGGAAATGATTGATCAGGTGGATGCACATAAGGCTAAGATACTTCGAAAGGAGGAATTAGCCTAAATAGAACAAGTGTTCTATGTCTTGAAAAGGACTAGACGGTGTGGCAAGTCGAGTGCTAGAAATAGCCTTGATACATTTTAAACACGTAGTATGATCATTAGAGGTCGATGATGAACAGATTTATGATACAAGGCCCCTAAAACCGAATCCTTTCCTTTGATCAAAACACCACCTTGCTGCTTACTTTCAGTACCCATATCAACTGTTTACTTTCAGTACCCATATCAACTGCTTACTTTCAGTACCCATATCAACTGCTTACTTTCAGTTGCATATCAACTGCTTACTTTCCGCAAGTGTTGTCCTTCAAGCATTTACTTTTCGTAAGTCTTGTCCTTCAAGCATTTACTTTTCGTAAGTCTTGTCCTTCAAGCACTTACTTTCAGCACTAAAACCACAGCCAACCCACTTACTTTTCAGCACTAAAATCACAATCAACCCCAAATCACACTCCCTTTCTGTACAAATCCTCAAAGAACTACTATCCACTAATTCCCTTGGGTTCGACCCCTACTTACCTCTTTACTATCCAATAGTAGAGTTACGAGTAGCGGACTTATAAATTTATCTTTCTTAGCACTCAACGACGTGCTCTGTCAAAATTGGCGCCGTTGCCGGGGAATTAGCAATCGGATTAGTTGTTCTTTTTCTTTCCCTTTCGTTTATTTTTCATTGCACTGTCCACTATGTATGCATGGATGATTTGGTATCTCCCCCAGTTTGGAGGTGCAATCGCCGAGGACCCTGTAATACATTGCCAACATTTTCACTCCATCTGCGGCCGCATGAAGCCCAAGGACGAGTCCTTAGAGGGGTTTAAATTAAAATGTTTTGAATTTTCCTTAACTGATTCTGGAATATCTTGGTATTACTCATCATATGCAGATTATGAAGAGTGCTATGGGGATCTACGAGCCAAATTTCTAAAAGAGTTTTCCCTGTCAAATTATCGCATCGATCCCTGTCAAAGAGCCCCGCAATCCTTTCGACTTGAAGTCCGTGAGAAGATCATCACCATTAAGCAATCCCGGGACGAAACATTGGACGAGTACTTATCATACTTCGATTCCATTGTGACGAGCTGCCCGCACCATGGATTCACGAACTTTAATCTTCTTCAGAGATTTCTCGATGGGATGATGCCACATGACCGGAATATACTTGATGCTGCGGCAGGAGGTTCGGTGATGAATTTAACCATGTCTAAACTGTGGAACTTGATAAATTATATGGCAGAGAGCTCAAAACGAGGACCGATGCCCCAAACTGATAATAAGGCGCCAACGATAGAAGCCGATCCAGTGCAGGTCGTGGAAGACATCGCATATGACACCTCCGTCACAATCTTGCCCACAACAATGCCTAAGCCGGAAGGAGACGTCGAATCATGGGTAATAGTAGAGGCGGCTCAAAAAGAAGCTGCATACCGGGTCAATGAAATGCTCGAGACAAAGCCAAAGGTCAGCGAGGAAGAGCCTACATGGGAGATCACTCCCGAGCCATCAGAAGACCTAGAGCCAGAAACCGATCCAGTGTGGGACGAGGAAGAGCCTACATAAGAGATCACTCCGAGCCATCAGAAGACCTAGAGCCAGAAACCGATCCAGTGTGGGACGAGGAAGAGCCTACATGGGAGATCACTCCCGAGCCATCAGAAGACCTAGAGCCAGAAACCGATCCAGTGTGGGACGAGGAAAAGCCTTCATGGGAACTCACTACCGAGATGGCAGAAGAGGAAGTCCATGTCCTCAATGTCGAACTGACCGAGAAAATCACGGCAGGCCCGGTCCTCACTGAAGAGCTGCTCGAGAAAGACCTGGTCCTTATGGCCGAGAAGCCCCAACTTAACCCTTCGTGTTTTATGCAGATCACGGACACAAGAGATGATGTGATCAATGATGATGTAGTGCTAGGCGAGTTGGAGGAGAAGCATGAGCCAAAACAGCCGACAAAGGAGCTCTCGCTCGTCACAAGCCAAGAAGAGCCTCTTGAAAAGTGTAAGGACCTAGGAAGGCCAATCATCTCTGCCACAAAGAAGAGGGTTAGCAAGGACGCATGCTCGAGGTCGCTTAAAGGCAGAATTCCGAACTTCCACAATTGCAAAGATGCCAACCGGCCATATATACATAAAAAAGCGACCAAGACATGGCCCGGTGGAATGGAAACCCGGATGGAGAAACACAAGAGCACGGCTCAATGGATCAGCAGCTAGGAGAAACACAAGAGCACGGCTCAAAGGACCAGCAAATATGGTCAAAAGATCTTCACCTTCTCGGAGGAATGTGAAGGCAAATCCGCCCGATCAATGGAGTCATGTTTCGAGCCCATCATCCCACAAGAACTCGGGGAAAGTCAAGGCAAGAATAAAGGTAGGCGTTGCACAGAAATTTGACCTAAGCCGTCCATGGGACCCAGATCCCTCTTAAGTGAGGTATCGTCGAGCCAACGACGTTAAACAAAGGCACTGGTCGGGAGGTAACCCGACATCTATCTTATTTTCAGTCATTTTATTTTATGTCATTTAGTTTTTTGCCTTAAGTCGTACTCACCCATTTCCTTTCTTGTAAATATTTGCTTGCAATCGGCTTTTGAACTAAGTTATGCCGAGAGGCACGCCTTCGTTCAAAAGTGTGGGGTGAGAACTACCTTTGTACATAGTTAATTAACATGTTTTTTCTTTTCCTTTTCCCTTAATATTATCTTTTTGAAAATATGAACTTGAGAATGTGAAAAAGATAGATCTAAATTCATGCATTTACCTTGTGAAATCTCAACTGCATAAAAACTTAGGATGTAACTTCTCATTTGTCCCTTTGTGCTGAGATATACAGGGGATGTGGAGTTGATATAAACCGCCCTAGAGAGGCTTGGCAAGCACTCAAGGGACTGAATTTCGCTATATGGTTTACGAAGTCAGTGGAGGCTGCACTTCGGGTTTCATTGAAGATTGAAGTCATCTCCGCCGTGCAGCGTTTATGCAAGAGGCGGGACGGGAATCAAACCGTCCTATCTCTAGTCCTAGTAGCCGAGAAAATAGATGATCGACCCTCATCTTGACCCGCGCGAAACGGCGAGGATGAGAAAGAGCGCGGAGGTATTTCCATATGCCCTCGGGCGATGATTGCCTCCCAAAAGATTGAGAAAATGGACAAGCAAGTCACAAAGAAGCAAAGCTCGAAGAAGCAAATCAAAGGCCGAAGGCCAAATTCTGTGAAGGTTTTAACCGAAACAAAAGTGAAGAAGCTCCAATTCAAAATCAAAGGCCGAAGGCCAAATCACTTCAAAAGCTGTCCCTCATCAAAATAAAATCAAAGAGCTCAACTAAGTGAAACCCGAACCAAATCATGTGCTAGAGAAAGCTACAAGATAACCATATAGTGCGAGTCGGTCCCAAGAATGTAGTCCAGGAGCCTGAAAAGGGCTATCTCCCGAATCATCCGAATTAATTTGCATCTCAGCTCGAAGGTACAAGTATCAAGTTTCTTCTAAGTATTTACACGGTTTAGATTGGTAACAAATAAGTATTGCATGAATAGGATAAATCTAGTCCCACATTCTCACTTTCCTATTTAAGAGTTTTTACTTGGATTGTGTGTGCCTATCTTTTAAATAGCATTGTTCGGGACGAACAAGTATAAGTGTGAGGTGATCTGATGGACCATATTTATATGATTCATTAAGACAGTTAAACCCACCAAATTAGACGCTTTTTCTTAACAACTTTTACTTGTTAGTTTCACTTTTGTTCTACAGGCTATTTCAAGGATTAGAGATGAAACGAGCTAAAAAGAGTTCTTAAAGCTAAAAATGGATTACAAGTCATTCCAGACTACGACCAGATTCCGGCTTTACAACCTTCATGAACCCAACGTGGAATCACTCAAACATGTCTCAATGACTTGTTGCAAACCTCAACAAAGATCAAGAACTCAAGTGAATGCAAAGTCCAGCCACCCATGTGCAAGGCATGTGCTCCGATGGCTTTTTGGAGCACAAGATCTCATTCCACTCACTTCTTCTCCTCCTCCACCTCACCACCGGCGGCTTCCATGGGGAGATGACACATGTGCGGCGGCTTTTGAAGCCCTCCTCCCCCTCTTGACATGTGTTGGCCTCTCCTCCACATCTTCTCCTCCTCCTTGCCTATAAATACTACATCTCCTCCTCCTTGAATCAATGTCCCATTTTGGTGCCAAAGTTACAAGTTTTAGTTTCATGTTCTAGTCCTTTGATCACTTGTAACTTTGGTAGAAAATCTCACTACAATCCTTGTAAAACACTTTACTTTAAATCAAAAGCTCCAACTTTGTTCTTGAGTTTTACTTTCGAAAACCTTTACTTTCATGTCTTTCAAAACCTTTACTTTTCAAGCACTTAGCTATGATGTCCTATTCCATGGATATTCGTAGCTAAACCCTTCATTCGGTTGAAGGGGTGTGCTTGTATCAAAACATGTTTTAGACCCTTCTATTAGTGCCTCTATTGTGTTTAAACTTGTTCTATGTGCCATATATTAGGTTAGAACACTATTGGTTGAGTGGAGGCTCGAAAGAGCAAAGCTCTTCCATGGGGTTCGTGAACATACGTGGTTAAGTGGAGGCTCGAAAGAGCAAAGCTTTTCTGTAGAGTTCAACCTCTTTAAAACACCAATTGGTTGATCGGAAATGATTGATCAGGTGGATGCACATAAGGCTAAGATACTTCGAAAGGAGGAATTAGCCTAAATAGAACAAGTGTTCTATGTCTTGAAAAGGACTAGACGGTGTGGCAAGTCGAGTGCTAGAAATAGCCTTGATACATTTTAAACACGTAGTATGATCATTAGAGGTCGATGATGAACAGATTTATGATACAAGGCCCCTAAAACCGAATCCTTTCCTTTGATCAAAACACCACCTTGCTGCTTACTTTCAGTACCCATATCAACTGCTTACTTTCAGTACCCATATCAACTGCTTACTTTCAGTCCCATATCAACTGCTTACTTTCCGCAAGTCTTGTCCTTCAAGCATTTACTTTTCGTAAGTCTTGTCCTTCAAGCACTTACTTTCAGCACTAAAACCACAGCCAACCCACTTACTTTTCAGCACTAAAATCACAATCAACCCCAAATCACACTCCCTTTCTGTACAAATCCTCAAAGAACTACTATCCACTAATTCCCTTGGGTTCGACCCCTACTTACCTCTTTACTATCCAATAGTAGAGTTACGAGTAGCGGACTTATAAATTTATCTTGCTTAGCACTCAACGACGTGCTCTGTCATTAGCCTATAAGGCTAATCATAAACACATATACAATAATATAAAAGCAAATAAAATAAAAACTTACGAGTATCATTGGAGCACCACGAAGAGGATTCTTCAAACCAAACCTTTATTGCACACTTAGAAATATTAGAGAGAGAGAGAGAGAGAGAGAGAGAGAGAGAGAGAGAGAGAGAGAGAGAGAGAGAGAGAGAGAGAGAGAGAGAGAGAGAGAGAGAGAGAGAGAGAGAGAGAGAGAGAGAGAGAGAGAGAGAGAGAGAGAGAGAGAGAGAGAGAGAGAGAGAGAGAGAGAGAGAGAGAGAGAGAGAGATTCTCCAAAATAACTTTTTTTACATAATATCATACACCCTTTTTATAGTAAGGGAAAAGAAAGAATCCAAAACATAAGGGACCCGGAAAAGAAAAACACACACACTAAAAACTATTTATGTAATTTGGAAGATTCTCCATGTCGGGCACTATTTGCCTTGTGATTAGAGATAGTGGTCCCATAAAATGGACACTAACTCAATTTTTACTCTTCCACTTATTGGTCCTTTGGTTGAGAAAAAGGAGCATTCTCCTTTGTCGTCTTTCTTCCTGTACCTCTTTAAGATCTTCAAACACATCATCAATATTTGGCTCCACATTTTGTGAATCCTGGAAAATATCATGGCTGGAAGTTGCCATGGAAATATCGGTCTTTTCCGAATTATGAGACATTGTCTCATCCTCAAGACCCATTAGATCTTTTTTTCATTTCTTCCATGTAGGCAGCTATCAACTCCTTTTTATTTAATGTTTGGGTCCTTGATCTATCTTCTGTGAAATATATTGCAAAGATATGTTATTGGTATTTCTTTGCTATTCTTCATAGACAGTAATTTTTCCGTCGATATTGCAGACAGTGTCATAACCATAATTTTTCTTTGTCTCTCGATCAATTTTTATCATCTTGTCCCAGAATTTGGAATAAGATTCCCTTTTAATAAAAGGGATCATATCTTCTATATAACCAATGACATGCGCCCATCTCCAAATATATGGAATTGAAAATTTTGTAAAAAATAGGAGTGAATATAATCCATCCAAATTTAATTCTTTATTCTGATATTCCAGGACCTTTGGTGAAATCTTCACCCGTTTTGAGAAATTCTTTTTAAAATCTTCTGGAAGTATTTCTTCCGTGATGCCAAAATGTTGCCACCATTTGGCAAACAATGTATGGGTGGGCATGACCTGGCCCGGCCCGACCCGACCCGTGTAACATAATTTCGGGTTAACTCAACCCGATATGAGTTTGGGATCGGGTTACCCGACTCCATAAATAATACAAAAAATATTGGAGTTTTACCAACTCAAACCTTATACCTCTAAGGAATTAATGTGACTATCATACCAATTGGTCTATTTGTATTCTTGTCACATGTTGTACTAAATATGAATAAGTAACTACTAGCATTGAAAAATAAAATCGTAATACTGAACTTTACAATTCACAAATAAGTGATTTAAGCTTTTATTTCCAAAGTATTTGTATTATGATAGACGATGTTGAATGTTTTATGCTTTTCAAAAGATATTTTAAATTTTTGTTCTATGGTCGGGCCGGTTTGGGTTCACAAAATTAACCCGGTCTTTCGGATCAGGTTAGGGTTCAAATAACTGACCCGATCACAATTTCGGGTCGGGTTAGGAACAAGTCAAACGCGTCCGAACCCGTCCGACGCCCACCCCTAGTAGAAAGCTTATTAGGTTGAGATCTTTTTTTATTATGTTGCCAAATCATACTGCTAATAGAGTGAGGATCATATGAGAAAAAATAATTCTCATGAGAAATAATCTCGTAATTTTCCGCCTATATTACTACATTTGAATTTAAGGGAAAATTGTCATTTGTGCTCATCGAAATATTCTTCGGAGATTAAGATCCTATTTTCTCGTCAAGTTCGTTCCGCTTTTGCGTAATTTTCTCCTCATGCGCAGTACCTGCGTTAAATCTTCTATATCGTCGATTGTGTCGCGATACAGAAGATGAATTCGCTCTTTCGAATTGCATAAGAAATTCCCAAATAGTAGATTTAGGAATCCGGAGATTGCTGGGTGATTTCCGGCTACGCATATAATGCATAGTTTTACCATATAATTCGTAGCGGACTCAGCCTGCATGCATTGCATATTATACATAGTTTTTAACTTAATAATTTGTAGCGGACTCAGACTGTATGCATTACATATAATGCGTAGTTTTCAACATATAATTCGGAGCGGACTCAGAGTAACTCTTGAACAGCTACGCATTTTAATTCAATTATTACAAATTATCCTACGCATTCTGATTCAATTACTATGAATATTATCCTACACACTTTTATTCAATTACTATGAAATTATGCTACGAATAATGATTGAGGATGCTACACATTGTATATAGCCTACACATTTTGGTACGAATGCGGATGATGTTACGCATTGTGGTTGAGGATGCTACACATTTTATATCCTACACAAACAAGATCAAATACAAAATCGATTTATCCTTCTTTGATTCATCTTCACATCCTCGACACAGATTTGAAAAATGAATGCGTCGAAAGCAGCGAAAAGCACCGCGAAAGTCGATGGAAAAGAAGAGCGGAGGTCGATTGTTGATGCCAGAGTCACAAAAAGTCGTCGCGAGTTGCCGATTGAATTCGTAGAACGAATTTTGCGATTTTGTTTAGGTCGTGGGATGAGCGGAGATTTTTGCGAAATATTGGTTTATGTTTGATCTTTTTATACCTAATTTTCCCTTAATTACTTGTTAATCTAATATTAATTACAAATTTTAAATTTAATTCTTTATCAATTTTAGCCTTAAATGTAATGGGAAGAAAGATTGAGATTATTTTAGCATTCTCGTGAAATCTCAAGCTCAGTACTAATATACATGTTATGTAGTGACTAGTGAGGCTAAAACGCCACGTCATCAATATAGTCGTATTCAAATCTGTACGGTTTTCCCACAGTAGGGTTTAAAAACACAACACACGGAGGGAATCGAAAGAGCTGCATATTCTTTATCCGTTAGGGTTTATGCGAAATAGGAGATACTGAGCTCGCCGGCCATGGCTTTCTGGGGTTCGTATCAATCTCCATCCCATCCTTCTTTTATGTAATTTCTTGTTTTTCTAAATTCAACATAATTTTGTTTGTAGGAATTGAAGTGAAGCCCGGAAACCCTTACACTCATCTTTCCAAAACCTCAAAAGGAAGGCTTCATGTATCTCAGGTGACTGCTTCAATTTGAAATTCTGAAAACTGTTAACTTTTAAATTTTATTTATTTATTCATGTGGTTTTGGGGATTTGTATGTTTGCTGTGATTTGTTAGGCAACATTGGGGATAGGTTCTGGGACGAACAAGAGCTTGGTTCAGTGTAATGTTGGAGATAAGTATCCAGTTTTCTTGTGCGCTTTGTTACCTGGCAAGTCCGAGTCTTGCAGTCTCGATTTGGAGTTTGAGGAGGTGCAAGATGTCGTATTTTCCGTGATTGGGCCTCGCAGCGTGCATCTCACTGGTTATTATTTACCTTCTCGTCCACAATTAGCCGGAGATGATGAATCGTATCCTTATATTGCATTTTTATATGTCAAATTTTTCTTTTTCTTAACTGCTTGCTGTCTTAATAAGTAAGAATCTGAACCTTATAAAAACTGAAGCATGTCATTGATGGGCCTCTTTATCTTCCTTAACCGATGTTGCTCAGAGAATCTTATGGTGAGGATATAGCACATTCCGAAAATGACGAATCAGATCGTTGTAGTGAGGATGATGGCTATGAAGATAGCTTTATCGATGATGGTGATACGATTCACAGTGGTATGTGGTGTCATCTAATTCCTACTTTTTTTGTAACTTTTACTGCACAAGTGATATTAGTCCTAAAAACGAATATGATTCATTTATTCATCAACCAAACAGTTCATTTTTTATGATCTAAACTATTTGATAGACTGTCATATGCAACCCAAAATAGTTTCGGCGTTTTATTTTTGTTTCCACGTCTCTGCATAAAAAAAATAGGTGACCCAATGATCGTAATCTACTTATAGAGCCATGTATGCTGAAATGGGAGCTATAGTGTAAATTATGCAAGTTTATAAACATTGCTCTGTCTCTTGGTAAATAAATTTTAACCATAACATGCGCTGTGTTAATGTTCGCATGTGATTTTCTAACTGTATTAAAATTGGAAAGGTTGCTCAAACTGCAGACGATAATGAAGACAATGGTGTAAGTAAGCCAAAAAAAATGAAAGACCGGAAGCGACTCACAAAGAAACATCAACCAGATGAGCCTGTTGGCAGTGTTGTTCCTCAACAAAAAATAGATGTTCCCCGCAGAAGTCGTGCCTATATAGTAGAAAGTGACGATGATGACTTAGTAATGGAAGAAAGCAACATGAAACCACAAGAAGAAAAAGAGCAGAGGGAAGACAACATTGAACCATCTAACAACAAAGAAACAATTGTCAGTGTTGGCAATGGTTCACTGCCTAGAGACCAGCAGAGCGCGAAGTAACTATCACATTCAATTAGATTCTTATTGTGATTGAAGTGATATTTAGTTGTGTGGGACCTGCATAATATTGTGGTTGTCTGTTAATATATGTATAATTAGATTATCGACTTCCCTATTCTTAGATCAGAATTGTCATTCTTATGTTGCTCAAGCCATGCTAAGTTTCATTTTGGCTATGTTGCAGGGGTGGTGACTTGAAACGGGCTTCTCCTGATGAAACAGATAACAAAGAAGGTCCTATGACGAAGAAAAGAAAAAAAGAGCATAAGGTGGAAGTAAAAGAAGGAACCGTCCACAAAAAGATTGAAATTGTGGACAACAAACCCAACTTGCACAGTGAACTACAGCTTCAATCTGAGAATGGTGCAAATCAACCAGAGACAACAAAAATGACAAATAAGAAAAAGAAAAAGAAACCTAAAACAAGAAAAGATAATGATGATGTTGATGCGAGCTCATTGTTTGGGGAGAACAGGGAGGCACCACCTGATGAAATTAAGGGCAGTGTAAGTGGTCAGAGTGCACCACAAATTCTGACACTGCCCAATGGATTGATTATTGAAGAGCTAGGAGAGGGTAACGAGGATGGAAAAGTAGCCTGTCGAGGAAAAAAGGCAAGTCTGTCTGTCTGTCTGTTAATATGCACTGCGCTCCTTAGGTTGAATCAGACTACATATTTATATACTTTAATATGCATGCAGGTCAAGATCAAATATATTGGGAAATTGAAAAATGGTTCAGTGTTTGAATCAAGTCCTGATGAGTCTCCCTACAAGTTTCGCCTTGGTACTTTTGTTTCACATAGCTTGTTTTACACCTATGTTATATGTTTTATTGCTGTCTAATTTTTGTTCTTGTTCTTTGAAACTACCTCTTTAGGTGCTGGTAAAGTCATAGAGGGATGGGATATCGGAATTGAAGGTAATATTCAACTGGTTTGAGATTTGTAATTTTTTAGTTACACAAGGCTTACATTTTCAATTCCCAATGTGAACATTCAGGCATGAGAACTGGTGGCAAACGGCGTCTAACAATTCCTCCAGCTCTTGCGTAAGTTCTCTCTGTCTTTACTGTACATGTTTCATTTTGACATTCAATCAATAATCTTCAACTATTTGTTTCATGCAGTTATGGGAGCCAAGGCAACGGAGAGAACATACCTCCAGATTCATGGTTGGTATACGAGATTGAATTGATCAGCACTCGATAAGCAGCAAGTGGCGCTTAAGTTCTTTGTTTATAAAATTAGTGATGAATCAGATGTGATCTGCTAGGGCAAATGGCCGACAAGTGGCGCCATCTTCTTTGCAGATTGGAGATCCATGCATAAAGTTATTTGCTAATCACCGACTTGATGGGTTAAGATAACCATTAAGTGGCTGATCTTTCCATCATTTGGAGTGCCATTGATACTAAGCATTAAGAAATCTGAGTCTTGTACTATTATTTCATACGTCATGAATCTTTTTCACCTTCTTGGACAAATTGAGTATCTGAATTGATTCACTCCCAAATTGTCCTCCTCTAGCTTTGTCATTCCTAAAAATTTGACAATGATCGAATAATCATCTGATTATGCTCTCTTATTATTTGATTCTACTGTTAGGATTCATGTGTTTAGCAAATTGTCCTCCTCTTCATGTGTTTCTGATCCTTGAAATCAGTCTGAACCCTTTTTAATACTCAGATCACAGTACAAGAAACAGCCAGATTGAAATCTGATGCTGCCAATGTGGTCAGATATTTGCACATGTCTTTCTCTCATTTCAAAACTCCCAAGCTGTAAATTGCACACATTGAAACCATGGGTTTGTACCTTCCAAGAGAATCATAAATGCACAGGAAACACAATCCATTGGTGCTCCATCCAGTAATTTAGGAACACTTAGGGAACTGGTCTGTAAGTCTTCCATTTTCATTTCTATATTCACAATTCTTAAAATTGCTTCCTCAATACCAACATGCTCATCTCCGGGCTCTCTACAGCTAGCTTGGATTTCACATCTTCTTTTACCTTATATAAGAGCTATTTTGCTGCATTCTTTTTCAGGTCATCTGGCGCACATTTTCACCCAACTGTTCATATGAATCAGATCTATAGTTAATTAGAGATAATAGTTTGTGTAAACAAAGTGTGCACTTGCAATTTAGCTTAAAATAAGTAGTTGGGGCTACACCAAGTATTCTGAGATGTGGTTCGGCACCTCTAAAATGGCTTCCTCTCAGTTTCTTGCTACCATAGCTTCATGTCTATCCAACTGTATGATTGCAGGCTTGGGTTTGATGCTGGCAGCAACTCTAGGGTCTTTCAGCTTAGGTTGCATCTTTTTCACATCAGCATTTCTTATTGTAAGCGCAGTCACCTTGTTCTTTAGTCAAAACCCAAAAGCCTGTGCCTGTATACCAAATCATGAGAAACAAGAAGAATTAGAAGAAATATGTTCAGAGCCCCGAACGGAATCCAACTATCCAGAAGAAGTTACTGAGAGTGTTTCAGAACAAGTAGCAGATCACAAAAATATTTTTCAGATCCATAAGAAAACGCAAGGCCAAGAACGTTGTGGCTGCATGCACAGAGCCCTCAACTACTTGACTACCATTTCAGAAAATAAAAGCTTAGGCGACGATGATCAGAGCATAATAACAAGCAACGCTGATGAAGATGTACGCGACAACTACGGGGCTATCAGCTCATTATCAACCGCTGAAGATGATGGTTCAATTTCAGACGAAGACACACTGATTGAAATCGAGCTCCCTACAGGTCACTACTTGAGTCCTAAAGAGCACAGGTTCAAGTTAAAGCAAAAATTACCAGATTATTACTACTACTTTTGCAACAGCCAAGAACAGATCTGGATGGAGCTGTTATCAGAAGCCAATGAGCTGCTGACTGAAGAAGATAACTTGATAGAGATTGATATTTCCGCTGGATCTATCATGTGTCCAAGGTTTGAGATTGAAGCATAAATTTCAAGCAAACTTATTTTTCTTTCTCTTTTACAAGAAATTGCAAAAGACTAATATTATCCCATCATTCTAAATACCACGGTGAATTAATTTTCACCTGATTCTGTGGTTTCAGATACATTATTGTCCTTGAATCTGAGTTGTAAAAAATTTAATTTCATGCAACTCCATAGTCCCATCTTCATCTGCAAAACCAGATTCAACATAAATCAGTTTCATCACATTTTTCAGCAGGCAAAAAAGACCAAGTGTTGTTTAGATATAGAAGCTAACCACATGAAACCATAAAGTGGAGCTTAACATTACTAATAAGTGATAACAGTTGTCTTTAATTAGATTTTTGCTGAAAATCACTCTGGTATTTAACTTGGTAATATATGCCTTATATTATCCTCATACAGCAGCCGAGGATGAGCTCATCTGTCAATAAATAATTCCTCAAGAGGTCCCTCCCAAACTAGAGCGCTTGCCATGAACCACATTAAATAATCATATCCAACATCAACCAGTAATACATATTTGCCAAAAATCCAAAATCAACTCCAGTATAACGAAACCATCATATGAATTCTGGCTTGAGAGCAAAATATTGAATTTAAAACTTCAATTATGTACTTTTAAATTAATGGTCTGGTCTGGTCTGTTGGAACCGGAGAACATAAGACTTCAATTTTTCCATCTTTCTATAACTTATTTATTTCTGAAGGTCTTTTTTCTCCAATTATTTTCCAAAATACCTTTTATATATATAAAAGAACTGATGGAAGTGGGGATTTCTGGTTTGTGCATATATCAATTGGCGTACGTCATAAAACACCATAGTATAATATCACATTGGCGAAAAAAAAAAAACTAATCATAACAAAAATTATATGGAGTAATAATGCTAAATATCAACTGTAAGTGCTTACTTACTTGAGATTTGAGAAACATCTAAAAACTTTTAAAAACATTTTAATTATTAACATTGCTCTACATAACATTAAACATTATAGAGTCATAGACACTGGCGGATCCAGAGCTTCTTTCGAGGGGGGTCCCAAATTTTTTTTTTCGAACAACAAGGATATTAGTCGAATCCGGCAAAAAAAAAAAAAGATCCGCTAATGATCCGGCGCTTTTTTTTTCAAACAACAAGGTCCGCTAATGATCAGTCAACCTTCTGAAGCTCATAAAGGTGTCATCCGATGTCCATTGAAGATGATCTACATATGGATCGAAAGCTAATTGAATGTTCAATAACTTTCATGTTTAACTCAAGATGAAATTCGGAGGTTAAGCCGATAAAAACAGCGACTAAAGATAGATGATTAATTGAAATTTGCTGAAATTTAGGGGGCTTGAGCCAATCTTCTAAAGCTCCTAGACGCGTCATTCGGTGTCCGTTGAAGATGATTCATATATGTATAGAAATATAATTGAATGCTCTACAACTTTCATGTTTACTTAAAGATGAAATTTGGAGGTTAGGCTGATAAAAACAGTCACCAAAGATGGATGATTGATTGAAATTATCCGAAATCGAGGGGGTCCGAGCCAACCTTTAAAAGCTCATAGAGGCGTCATCCGGTGTTCGTTTAAGATGTTTTTTATATGGTTAGAAAGCTAATTGAATGTTCTATAACTTGTATGTTAACTCCAAGATGAAATTCAGAGGTTAAGCCCACAAAAATAGTGACCGAAGATAGATGTGTGATCAAAAATTTTCAAAAAATATATATATAATTTTATATGTAAGTTTTTTTTTCACCAAAATATATATAACCGCCACTGGTCATAGATAGACTGGCACTTTATAATGTTATCTACGTGGCACGGCATGTCACCAGCCTAGGTTGAGTTGGCCGTTTCTGAATAAAAAGTAAAAACTATCCTAAAAGCATCCAAAAATTAGTTTATGCGAAAGTCTGACGATAGATAAATACCAATAATTATAGAGGTGGCAATCGAATCTAATCCGCTACCCGTTCGTTAATCGCTCGTGAAAAATCCATCCGTTAATCGCCCGTTTACTTAACGGGTTGAATAAACCCGAAACCCGTTTAACCCGTTTACTAAACGGGTTATCTGGTAAAACCCGCTTAATCCGTTTACAACCCGTTTACCTTATTATATATTTTTATTTAAAAAATTATATAATAAATATATAAATTATCAAATATATTTTATTATTTTAAGTTAGTAAAATATTTTAAATAAATATTTAGAAAATGTTGATAACTGATTTTTGAAGAAAAAAATTTGATAATGATTTTTTGAAATATTAAATAGTGATACATTACAATTCTTTTAACCAATATAAAAAACATCTATGGATTTTTCCTATGGTTAAATTCGAGGATGAGAATCATGAAACATATATAATCATGTTTTAAATTAAACGAGAGTTAATCTCTAATCTAAATTCATTATTTCATTTTGAAACATATTTAGTCATATTTAAAACTAATTAGGTTAAACGGGTTAGACGGATTAACCGGGTTAGGTGGGTTAAACGACCTAACGTCTTAACCCGCTAAACGGGATAATATCCTCTCATTTGCTTGTTGACGGTTTCTATTCAAACTCTGAGCAAGTTGACATGTTTCTTCGTTTGCATCATTCAACATTGACTTGGTTCAACGATGATGCATGTATCATTGTCATACATTGTGAAATCTCTCACATTATAATTTTATTATTTGACAATAAAACAAGTATAATCTTTTTTAGACTAAAAAGGTTAAACGGGTTAAACGGGCTAAACGGGTAAACCCGCTTAACCCGCTACCCGTTAAGACCCGCTAACGCTAAACGGGTTTTAGCGGATTTGACACGCTTAATCCGCTAACCGTTTACAACCCGCCCGATACCCGTCCGCCCGTTTTGCCACCCCTAAATAATTAAATATTAAACGGTGGCGTTTCAGCTACGTGGCGTACCTTCGTATCGTACCAATCTACGCACCGCTCGGGCGCGAAATATCCCCCTTTTTCACGTCTCCTCCGTTTTCATCCTACATACGAAACCCTAATCCCCAAATTTTCACTTCTTCGCAAAAGTCGTTAGCAATCTTTTTCCATCAATCGGTTACCGCTGACGAGCAATTGACTCCTATTCAGTATTCTGAGAAACTAGCTAGGGTTACTTGTTGAAGTGACGAAGATGGCTGATTCGGACAACGATTCGGGAGGGAACTACAGCCATGATTTTTCATCGAGGGAGCAGGACAGGTTTCTACCAATCGCGAACGTTAGCCGTCTGATGAAGAAAGCTCTGCCGGCGAACGCGAAGATATCGAAGGAGGCGAAGGAGACGGTGCAGGAGTGCGTGTCGGAGTTTATCAGCTTCGTGACAGGAGAGGCGTCGGATAAGTGCCAGCGGGAGAAGAGGAAGACAATTAACGGAGATGATTTGCTGTGGGCGATGACGACGTTAGGGTTTGAGGAGTATGTTGAGCCGCTTAGGGTTTATTTGCAGAAGTATCGTGAGATTGAAGGTGAGAAGAGTACTTGCGGAAAGCCGGGCGAAAAAAAGATGGAAGCGGAGGTGGAAACAACTGACGATGCTGGGTGAGGTTTTACGCCGTAGAAGGTGAAGCTGCAGCGCCGTATTAGCAGTTAGTGTAGCCAGCAAATTAATTAATTTTCTTTTTTCTTTGTATATATTTTGAAACAGAAAGCAGACCAAATATAAATAATAAATATAAAAATCATGATTATAAATAATAAATATAAAAATCATGATTATAAATATGAATAAATTTATTCTACAGATTACCGAATTTTACCATTTTATCAACTAGTAATATAATTCAGTAAATTGGAATTTTGCCGCCCTAATACTTGAAGTTTACTGATGAATCATTCGATTAGAATGCATCAGTTCTATATTATCTGAAATTATTTAGTGAAAATCTTAAGACATCTTATTTTGGGTTTTTGCTTAGTGAATCATTTAAAATATTAAATGATTTCATTAATTGTCCAATCGATATAAACTAGTAAAACTATTATGACACTCATGAATCCGATACCCCTCCTAGTAGAGGTGGCAAAATAGACGTATGGATGGATTAAACGGTTCGCAGATTAAATGGATTTAATCCGTTAAGATCCATTAGTGTTAATGGATTAAACGGATGGATCACTAACGATTGGTGGATTAGTGGATGTATCCATTTGATCCGTTTATCCATTTCATCCATATAACCCTTTTAATCCATTTAGTTCATTTACTCATTTAATCCATTTATTTTAAATATGTATCAAAACGTTTTATGAATGGTATGATGTATCTCTTTCACGCGTGTCGTTTTTTGATATGTATAAACACAAATTTGTTGATACTCAAAAATTTAAATTGAGTTATTTTTAAACACAAAAGATCAAATTGTAATGAATAATAAAAACTATGAAGTAAATCATTCTTCGATACAAATCACTCACATAAAAGTAATTGCAAGACATGTAAAATGAAATATTTGATTTCCACATAAATCTGGTTGTAGCATCATGCACATTCGTTTCCTCGATCAATAGTCAAATCCAAAACATCTTCAACGAGTGAGTCCACAATTGATGAGTCATAAACTGAAAAGAAAATAAAATAAAATAAAATAAAATTAGACTACTTGTAGTTAATAAAATAATTATAGAGAAAAGTTTTAAAACAACTACCTTTCTTGCTAAATAACCAATATTTAGAGCACAATAATGCATGCACGGTTTCTGGTAGCAATGAACCGCGGTACTGATCAAGTTCTCTACCGACAATACTAAACGCAGACTCAGATGCAACCGTTGAAACAGGTATCATCAACATGTCTCCCGCCAAACGAGAAAGAATGGGGTACCTAAACTCCTCTTTCTTCCACCAACCCAACACATCTAGCTCCATCTTTCTATCTAACCTTTGCTCATCCAAGTAGCTTTGTAATTCATTTCTAACACTTGAACTAGTGGCATTATTGTATGAAGAGTCAAAATCCTACATAAGCAAATTATCATTTTTCATAGTATGAATAAATATAATGCAACTTCAACTAACATTAATTTTATACCTCTAGTTTGTCAAGAAAATAAAAGTAAACATAATTTGTACCTGAAATAATGTATCTTCATCTTGAGAATATGAGCATCCCTCATTCACATGATCTCTTGAACTAGTTTGACTCGACCATCTATCCACATACGCTTCGTATAAGGAATTTAAAGTATCCTTGAACATCACAACCTCTAAAGAATTTTCACCATGTAGCTTAATGTAGGCCCACTCTACAAAGCTCATTTTATAACGAGGATCCATCACTACTGCAATACCAAGAGTTAAACTATAGTCCGACCAATACTTCTGAAACTTAGCACTCATTTCGTTTCCCATATGTTTCCTAAACTCATCCTCATGCATCATGGCTTCTCGAATCGAATGCTGGATCTTAAACACCTTTGGAAAAAACAAGTTGGAAGTAGTATACTTACTTCTAGAGAACAAAGAAGTCACCTCATAGAACTCTCCAAGAAATTTGGATATCATCCCAATCCGATTCCATTCTTCAGAGGTTGGGCAAGTCTTGAAGTCTAAGTCAAATAATGCAAAGTTGTCAAGGGCTTGACGGTAGTAAAGTGCACTATCAAGCATAATAAATATGGAGTTCCACCTTGTAGGGACATCTTGTCTCAAAGCCCTTCTATTTCCCATTAGTCCTACTTGCTCAACACATTCTAAGAACTTGTGCTTCCTTGTCAGTGACCCCTTAATGTACTTAACGCATGATGAGCAATTATTTGATGAACTTTGATGTACAAGTCCAGTGGCTTTGAGCTCCATTTTCATATAAGATTATGCAGATTTGGTGTTTTTACTTAGCGTTTCAGTGAAAAGCAACTTGAGAAGTAAATGTCAAAATCGAGCTAAAATGCTCGTATGCACGACCGGACCTCCGAGCGCGTTCCCTCGTCTAGCCGCTCGCACCTCCTACTTCCCGTGCGCTCGCATATCCGCGCACAACCGCTCGTATACACGCTCGTATACGCGCTCGCACAGCCGCTCGCATGTCCGTCCTCCAGCGCTCGCACAAACGCTCGCATACCCGCTCGACCACACCTCGGCCAGACGCTCGCACACCCGCTCGGCTACCCGACCGTCTACCCGACCCAAGCTGCAAATAATAAATCTTCAAGTCGGCTCAAGCGCAATTAATTCCATCGAGCAATGTGAGTTTATGGGGAACACAAAGAAGCAATTGGAGACTGGGAAGCCTACATTGAGAAACATAGAGCCAACAACAGTTATTGCTAGACGACTACAAGCAATACAAAGAAAATATCATACCGGACATCACACATTATCGATAGAGGATACTTGGCGACAGCAGCATTCACAGCACCAGAAGGAGTTCAACAATCAGGGTTTCTCTTAACCTAATCTTTTACTTCTAGTTTAATTTGTTGTCATGTATCAACTCACCATGAGTGAGTAGTCCACTTATTGGGATCCAATGGATCCCCAGAAACATCTGCAGTTGTAACACATGTCTTTTTATATGATTGCAATTTATTTCTTTACATTAGACACGAATAGTTCAATTCGTACATCCTGTATTTGGTATTTTCGCGAGATATCAATAATGTTTGTATGAGGATTGTTTGTATCTATTGTCTGTGTTTGCAGTAGCATATCACAGTAGGTTTACATAGTTGCATGATAGGCGAGAAGCGAAAGTTGAGTCTATGCATGTAATGAGATAAAATCCGATAGGCGAGAAGCGAAAGTTGAGTCTTGATGATTTGTGCATCTAGTTTTGTTATTATGCGAGAAGCGAAAGTTGAGCATGTAATAAAGCAAATGACCTAGGGTAATAATTCACTATCATGTATCAAGATCTACTGTTAGGCAAGAAGCGAAAGTTGAGTCTGCAGTAACTTTGTGTTATAATCTGTTTGTTTTTAGGGAGTCATTGATTCCCAATGTTTCATCAAATTAAATACAACCAAACAACAACCGCATGCAACAACAATTCAAACCTCCAATTCTGTATTAATCATTTCGTTAATCAGTTTATTCATTTCACTGTACTGTACTTTCATTTTAAACCCCCCATTTCAGTACTAACATAAACAATCATTTACAGAAAGTAGCAAGCTAGTTCCCTGTGGATTCGACCTGAGTCACACTCAGATTATTTGTTTGATCTGTGTTGCATTTACAATCACTACATCTACAACCGATCAAAATGGCGCCGTTGCCGGGGAACTAGTCATTTGTTCATTTTCTGTTATTATTTTTGTTATTACGTTAGTACATTATCTGTTAGTACTCGCTTTTAATCCTTCTTTTGTCTGCTAATGCAAACCAGGAGCAGGACGAAGAAAGGAAGAAAAGGAAGAGGAAAGATGGAGCAAAACAATCACAACAATCTGGTGAACGCACCTGTTCAGAAGAGGGAGCCCACTGTAGCAGACTTCATGATACCATCAACCCCCACTCAAGGAAATCCCATCCAGATGCCTGAAGGAGGGAATATTGAATGGAGGTCCGGCCTGATACAGATGATAACCAGTAATGCCTACAATGGAATGACTGGTAATGCTCATCACCACTTGGATCAATTCAAGGATTTCTGTGCCACATACAAGCCAACAAACGTGGGATTGGAAACGATGTACCTTCGTCTGTTCCATTTGTCACTAAAGGACAGAGCCAAGGAATGGCTCAAGAACCATCCACCAAACACTTTCACCACCTGGGACCAGCTATCCAGTGCATTCCTGATGCAGTTCTTCTCACCAGCAAAAACTAAAGAGCTGAGAGAAGCAATCAGCAAATTTACTCAGAAGATGTGTGAAGATTTTCATGAGGCTTACGAAAGATTCAAGAGATTACTGTGGGAATGCCCACATCATGGAAACTCACCTTGGCAGCTGCTGTATTCCTTCTACAACGGAATAGACAAGGAAGCCCGTCATCTAATGGACAACAGTGGAAAAGGTGCCATCAACAAACTACCACCAACTGAGGCATTCCAACTGATAGAGGAACTCGCGTCAAACTCACTACAGTTTGGCAGTGGACGCAACAACTATCCTAAGGATAGAGACTTCATCAGTGGTGCTGTTGCAACCAAGGACGACATTCAACGCCTCACCACAATGTTTGAAGCAATGATGAAGAATCAGAATCCTAGCGTAGCACAAGTCGGAATGGAATACAGTAACTGTAACCAGTACACTGTCCCACCGCCACCTGCAGTCCTTACTCAGCAACCAGTCCCATTACCACCCATGCCTATGCACGCTGAAGAAGATGTAAACTTCGTACGGAATCAACCCTACAACAACAACAACAACAACAGCAGACCTGCATATGAAGCTAATAGGAACTACCAGCAGCGTCAACCATACTTCAATTATCAGAACAATAATCAGAACAATCAGATGCCTCAAACAAACTACGCAGCCCCTGCTCAGAAGCCATGGAACCCCAATCCTGTCGCGCCTACTGCTCCCAAACCTCAAAACACTCATCCAGGTAATGTGGCATCTTCGAGCAATTCTAATCCTACTGACTTGTCTTCTATTGTTGCACAACTTGCAGCAACACAACAACAGATGCTACAGCAACAGCAACAGAGTCAACAGGAAAGCCAGCTGATACTCCAGAAGCTTAACGAACTCCAGAAGCACAATGCAATATTAGAGAACCAAATAGTCCAGCAGGCATCAGCATCTAGATTCCAGAGTCAATTGCCGCCTCAAGCTGATGTAAAATCAACAGAGAACATCAATGCTATCACCTTGAGGAATGGGAAGGAGTTACAAGCAGCAAATCAAGGCAAGGCGTCCGACCGCACAACCGATCGTATACCCGCCCGGACAACCGACCGAGTGTCCGAGCATGACGACCGCACGCCCGAGCCTTCAACCGACCGCATAACCGATCGGATGCCCGAGCAAAACGCTCGCCTGACCGATCGCACATCCGAGAAAGTGCTCGACCGGGTAACCGAGTTTCCTTCAAATATAAATTTCACTAACTTTGAACTTTTGCAGAAACAGGATACTGAAACAGAAGACAAAAGAAAGCAAGAGATCAAAGAGAAAGTACCATTTCCCCAGAGATTGAAAAAGCGGAACGACAATTCCCACATCCAAAGGTTTGCTAAACTTCTTAGCAACCTTCAGGTATCCATGCCATTCACTGATATAATACTTCAAATGCCTGGTTATGGGAAATTTCTGAAAGATATTGTCACAAATAAGAAAAAGTTAGACACTGATCATGTTACACTTGATGCAAATTGCAGTGCCATTATACAACATGCCATGCCAAAAAAATTGAATGATTTTGGTGCATTTTGTATTCCCATTACAATAGGCCCTGTTAATGTGTCTAATGCCCTATGTGACTTGGGTGCCAGTATTTCATTGATGCCATTTTCTCTGTACAAAAAGCTTGATGTAGGAGAATTAACGCCAACACCCATTAGCCTGAGATTAGCTGACAGAAGCTCTAGGTTGCCTAAAGGTATTTTAGAAGACATGCTCATTAAAATTGGTGAACTTTGGGTGCCTGTTGACTTCTATGTTCTAGAGATGGATGTTGAGAATGAAACTCCAATCATACTAGGAAGGCCATTTTTGAATACTGTTAAAGCCGTCATTGACTGTGGTAACGGAACTATTGAGATGAACTTAGGCAGTGAGAAAGTGAAGTTTTTTCTGAAATCTATGATGAAAGCACCTGGTGACTCTTTAGACTGTGCTTGGCTTGATACTTATGATGATTCTAACGATTTTGATGAGCTGCCTAATTTTGAAGATGAGCTACTAAGCAGTGAAAAAGAAGCAGGTGCACTTATGATGCTGACAGAGTGCGAAGCAGTTGAAGAAGCTAATGAAGAGGGTGAATCAGGTGATGAAAATTTAAAACCACTTCCATCAAACCTCAGGTATGAATTTCTTGGACCAAACTCCACATTGCCTGTAATTGTTGATGCCTCCTTAGATGACCGGCAGACTATAGAATTACTCCATGTCCTTAGGAAATACAAATCTGCTATTGGACACTCTATTGATGACATTAAAGGGATTAGTCCTAGCATCTGCATGCATAGGATACACTTAAAGAATGATGCTAAACCTAGCCGTGAGCATTTGAGGAGACTAAACCCTAATTTGAATGAAGTTGTTTTTAAAGAAATTACTAAGCTTCGTGATGCAGGGATAATATACTCAGTTGCAGATTCGGAATGGGTGAGTCCTATTCATGTAGTGCCGAAGAAAGGAGGACTGACCGTAGTAACAAACAACAGGGGAGAGCTTGTTCCAACAAGGACAGTAACAGGACACAGGATGTGTATAGACTACAGGAAACTGAACTCAGCCACGAAAAAGGATCACTTTCCCATCCCATTCATCGACCAGATGTTGGAGAGACTAGCTGGGCACGAATATTTCTGCTTTTTGGATGGGTACAGTGGATTTTTCCAAATCCCCATACACCCCGACGACCAAGACAAAACGACATTTATATGTCCATTTGGTACCTTTGCCTACAGACGTATGCCATTCGGATTGTGCAACGCACCAGGGACCTTTCAACGATGCATGACTTCAATATTCTCTGAATTTTTGGAGAAATCCATGGAAGTTTTTATGGATGATTTCTCCGTTCACGGTTATTCATTTGATTCATGCTTATCTAATTTATCTAAGGTGCTTGCCAGGTGCGTCGAAGTCAACCTGGTGCTTAACTGGGAAAAATGCCATTTTATGGTAAAAGAGGGGATTGTGCTCGGACACAAAGTAACAAGGGAAGGAATAGCAGTGGATAAAGCAAAAGTGGAAGCAATCGAGAAACTGCCAATTCTCAACAATGTCAAAAGCATCAGGAGTTTCCTAGGACATGCAGGCTTCTACAGACGCTTCATAAGAGATTTTTCAAAAATAGCTAAGTCTCTCACCAATTTACTTTGCACTGATGTTGAATTTAAAATTACTGATGAGTGTGTTACAGCTTTTGAAACTCTAAAGCAATCCCTAATCACTGCACCAATTATCCAACCTCCCAACTGGAGTCTACCATTTGAGCTGATGTGTGACGCAAGTGACAGTGCAATAGGAGCAGTGCTAGGTCAAAGGGTCGATAAGAAGCTACATGTGATTTACTATGTCAGTAAAGTTTTGGTTGCAGCCCAAGCAAATTACACAACAACTGAGAAGGAGCTGTTGGCAGTTGTTTATGCGTTTGAGAAGTTCAGACCATACTTAGTTGGCTCAAGGACGATTGTATACACTGACCATGCAGCTATCAGGTATTTGATGACAAAGAAAGACGCAAAACCTAGACTGATACGTTGGATACTTCTTTTGCAGGAATTCGATATTGAGATTAAAGACAAAAAGGGAGTTGAAAACGTGGTAGCCGACCACCTGTCAAGACTACAATTGGACCCTGCCAAAATTTCTGACGATGCACCTATTCGAGATTCCTACACGGGTGAAGATTTGATGAGCTTAGAGAAAAATTTAGCACCTTGGTACGCAGACTTTGTGAACTATCTAGCATGTGGAATCCTGCCAGGAGACATGGACTACAACAAAAGGAAGAGATTTTCGCACGACGTAAAAAGGTATTACTGGGATGATCCATTTTTATATAAACTGTGTATTGATGGCATCTACAGGACATGTGTATCAGAGGAAGATCAGCAAGGTATCTTAGAACGTTGTCACTCATCTCCATACGGTGGTCATGGTTCGAAAACGAAGACTGCAGCCAAAGTATTACAGAGTGGATTCTACTGGCCAACTCTGTTTAAGGACGCCTACCTATTCGTCAAGAGTTGTGATTCATGCCAGCGCACTGGGAATATTTCGAAGCGCGACGAAATGCCACAAAAAGGAATGCTAGAAGTTGAGCTTTTTGACGTCTGGGGCGTAGACTATATGGGACCATTCCCATCTTCATATGGAAACCAGTATATACTTGTTGCAGTGGATTTCGTATCAAAGTGGGCAGAAGCTGTAACAACCAAAACGTGCGACGCCAAGAGTGTTGCAAGCTTATTCAAGAAAATAATCTTTCCCAGGTTTGGAACCCCTAGAGCAGTAGTAAGCGATAATGGTAGCCACTTTCGAGAAAAGCAATTCGGAGCTATGTTAAAGAAATTCGGAGTCTACCACAAATTTTCTACACCCTACCATCCACAGACAAATGGACAAGCTGAGGTAACCAATCGAGAACTCAAGAAAATCTTGGAGAAGACAGTAAACAATTCGAGGAAAGATTGGTCATCAAGGTTAGAGGAAGCTCTATGGGCATACAGAACCGCCTTCAAGACGCCTATTGGGATGTCTCCCTATAGGCTAGTGTACGGGAAGCCCTGCCACTTACCAGTCGAGTTAGAATTCAAAGCTATCTGGGCAGTGAAGAAGCTGAACTACGACATGAAGGCAGCCGGAGACAAAAGAATGCTAGATTTGCATGAATTGGAAGAAATTCGCATGGACAGCTATGAGAGTGCCAAGCTATACAAGGAACGTTCAAAAAAGTGGCATGATAGGAAACTAAGAGCTAAACACTTTTCTGTTGGAGAAAAAGTGCTATTGTACAAGTCCAAACTCCAGTTGTTTCCAGGAAAGCTCAAGTCAAGATGGGCAGGACCATATACAGTGAGCAAGGTCTTTGACGATGGACATCTAGAACTATCAACTGACGATGGTCAAATTTTCAAGGTAAATGGACACAGGGTGAAGGAATACTTTGGACACAAACCCAACAACCTGGAGGACTACAAATTTGAAGACGCTGAATGAATCTACCACCTCCCTCAATCTCAACTTT
This sequence comes from Rhodiola chrysanthemifolia, assembly GCA_033675395.1. Taxonomy (NCBI): domain Eukaryota; kingdom Viridiplantae; phylum Streptophyta; class Magnoliopsida; order Saxifragales; family Crassulaceae; genus Rhodiola; species Rhodiola chrysanthemifolia. The sequence continues at coordinate 42,457,399 of CM066204.1, forward strand.
TAAAAGCGCAGCCCTGTCTTGGCCAAGACGTTAAACTAGGCCGGTAAGTACTTCAACTCTATTTTTTTTTCTGCAAAACTTTGAACTGTAAACTGTGATGAATATAGGACCAGTCGGCCAGCCGAACGCATGCCCGAACAAGTCAGCCGGATAGCCGATCGCATGGCCGCGCAACTCACTCGCATGCCCGATCGCATGCACGCTCGCATGCACGATCGCATGCCCGAACGCATGCGAGAACAAATCAGCTCGCATGGCCGGTCGTGTGTTACCCCAGCCGAACGCATAGTCGATCGCATGCCCGATCGCATGTCCGATCGGTTGCCTGGCCCAGTTTTTCTAATTTTCGTTCTTTATGCAGATTTGGCCCAAGACATAAAAATTAAAGGATTTAGGGTTACCTCGGGCAGCCGATCGAAGACAAAGCTCCAACAATCGCACAGCCGCCCATCGCTTCGTCCGCTCATCCGATCATCCATCATCGCCCAACCGCTCCGTCGTCCAAAGCCCTAGCAGCTGGTAAATCAATTCTCAGATTTGTGCCCTAATTCTTATTTGCTATGGCGAAGACTAAAGGAGGAGAAGCTGGTAAAGCCGAAGGGTCGAAAACGAACAAGCGGAAGCGAATTCAAGTTGCGGACAATCGGTATCCGCTGCCACCAGATGATCCGGCGCACATGGCAATCCAAGAACCTGTTCAGCCGCGCCCAAACACTACTCCAGCTGAACCCTCAGCCGCACGCCCTGCCGGTCCACCCCAAGCCCCTATCCCTCCTCCACAACCACCACGACCAGTGCCGAACCCCCTCACACCAGCCCATCAATCTGCCCTATCTAAATTCATACCTGCCGGTACACAACCAAGAGAGCCGTCCTACAACTTCGACCACGTCTACCAGATCTTACTCACCAAGGACACTGAAAAATGGGTAAAAATCAGAAATGCTAAGGTTGCCAAGCCATTATACCCGGTGCATAAAGACCTAAGGACAGTGGAGGTTTTTGATGAGGTACATTCCATCCTGACAGAGGGGAATTTGGAGTACATGATGTGGGAAGACCCTGGCACGTATCAGAAGTTGGTGATCGAGTTTATTTCAACGCTTCAGGTCATATGGGCTGCTAGTGACGGACCAGAGAGCATGCTAAAGCCAGGATCCAAGAGGTGGGCGCACAGATGGATTTTCCAGATCAATGGGTTCTTTCACAGCTTGACTGAGGCCGAGTTTGAGAAGATCTTTAAGTACCAGTGGAAGGACACCTCATACACCAACCAATCTACCGATGAGGACACCGAATTCTGGAGGTACATCACTGAGAACAGCACCATTACATTTGCTACTAACTCGGCTTCCAACTTAATAAGATTGCCTGCTTGGAGAATCATCCACCGTCTGGTTGCTGAGAATTTGGTCACTCGCGCTGACAAGGGAACCAGAGTGAATCATAGAGACCTGGAGATCATGAGGACCCTGCGCAGAGGCAAGGGAAAGGGGGTAAAACTAATGACTATATTTTCGGATCTTTTTGAGAAATGCCTGTCTTGCAGTGTGCTTGGAGGAGGAGCCATCATCACGCTTATTGCTAAGCACCTCGGCTATAACTTGGACAGCGGGAAGCGGCTAGAGCCCAACAAACTGAGCCTGACAATGATGAAAAACAGCTCGATGGTCGATAAGGAAAATAAGTGGATCAAGGAGCCCCTGGGTCGCAAGAAAGCAAAGGAAAGCTCGGGCGCAACCCCTGTCACCCCTGTCACGACTGATGGCGATGTTGCTGCACGACTGAAGGCTATAGAGGAATCCCAGGCTGAAATAAAAGGTAACCAGAATGAAATTAATACTAAGCTTGACAATATGAACATCATCCTGCAGACTATTCTCCAGCACCTGACCGCCACGCCTGCCCCCGCTGCATCTGATGACGTCACTCCTCTAGAGTGACCAAGCTGGAATTAGAAGGAATGCTCATTTTGCCCTTGTTTTCCCTGTATGCGATCGTCTGGTAAACTCTGTTCAATTTCATCAATCAAATAGGCTTTGCTATCCTCCTTGTTTATTATTTATGCTAAAATGCTTAGGGACTAAGCATGTTTCAAAATGTGGGGTGGCTGATGTTATTGGATTACATTTGATTGATGATTGTTATGCATGCTGAAAAGAAAACATTTTGCAGAAAAATAACTGAATATGCTTACCTGATACTTGCTCAAACCTTTGTTGAAAACACGTTGAATGATGAGATGTTTATCTCTGATGCTATGGCTTGCTGCTCTGAACTCATGAAATTGCCAGCAATTGATTCCTGATTTTCCTTGTGATATGAAGTTATGCAAATAAACAATTTTATGCTAGCTTAGTTCAGCATGTTAAATTCATTTAGGCTTTTGGAAAAATCATGATGAACAAACTTTTGCAAGCAAGTTTATTTTTCAGACTCGCTCTTAGGTGACTTCAAACAATACTGTGGTTATGTTCTGTGCTACGCATTATTTTGGTACACTGTCAATTTCAAGTGTGGGGTATTTGCAATGTTATTTAACAAAAAAAAAAGAAATAATAAAAAAGGAGAAGTGTAGATGGCGGGGGTTAGGAAGCGGTAGATATGGGTAATCCCTGAGCCAGGTCTTCCCCTTCGAAACCATCCACACCTGCACTAAAGAAGTGTGAAAGTTTATAAGTAAAGAAACCCCTAACTTGATCGTGACTTTGTACCAGATTCTGTGCACTAATATATTAGCAGGTATTGTTTGAGGAAAGACTCTTGCAGAGTACTGCGTGAGCCTTGAAGAAAATTTACAAGTTTCGTGTAAGTGAAATTCTTCTTGATGATTTGATTGACCAAACTGAATTATCATTAGTCTGAATGAATGCTAGCATATTTGAGTTAAACCTGCATATACTGAATATCATATTGGAATGAAGGAACCTTTTGTCTGTTTGAAGTGAGTAATATTGATGCAGCACTGCCTGAACTGATGAGTTATGATGTTATCACTATTTGAAAATTTCATTCCATAATTGAGCAGGTATCACGGGATTTGTGAGTACTCCTGTTCTGAAAACTCTCACCAGTTTTATTTGATCTTTACTTGGTTTGTATTAAGATGTTCTGGGTGATACCTATGATGTGTGTTTGTTCGGGACGAACAAAGTTCAAGTGTGCGGTATTTTGATGAGCAATTATTTGATGAACTTTGATGTACAAGTCCAGTGGCTTTGAGCTCCATTTTCATATAAGATTATGCAGATTTGATGTTTTTACTTAGCGTTTCAGTGAAAAGCAACTTGAGAAGTAAATGTCAAAATCGAGCTAAAATGCTCGTATGCACGACCGGACCTCCGAGCGCGTTCCCTCGTCTAGCCGTTCGCACCTCCTACTTCCCGTGCGCTCGCATATCCGCGCACAACCGCTCGTATACACGCTCGTATACGCGCTCGCACAGCCGCTCGCATGTCCGTCCTCCAGCGCTCGCACAAACGCTCGCATACCCGCTCGACCACACCTCGGCCAGACGCTCGCACACCCGCTCGGCTACCCGACCGTCTACCCGACCCAAGCTGCAAATAATAAATCTTCAAGTCGGCTCAAGCGTAATTAATTCCATCGAGCAATGTGAGTTTATGGGGAACACAAAGAAGCAATTGGAGACTGGGAAGCCTACATTGAGAAACATAGAGCCAACAACAGTTATTGCTAGACGACTACAAGCAATACAAAGAAAATATCATACCGGACATCACACATTATCGATAGAGGATACTTGGCGACAGCAGCATTCACAGCACCAGAAGGAGTTCAACAATCAGGGTTTCTCTTAACCTAATCTTGTACTTCTAGTTTAATCTGTTGTCATGTATCAACTCACCATGAGTGAGTAGTCCACTTATTGGGATCCAATGGATCCCCAGAAACATCTGCAGTTGTAACACATGTCTTTTTATATGATTGCAATTTATTTCTTTACATTAGACACGAATAGTTCAATTCGTACATCATGTATTTGGTATTTTCGCGAGATATCAATAATGTTTGTATGAGGATTGTTTGTATCTATTGTCTGTGTTTGCAGTAGCATATCACAGTAGGTTTACATAGTTGCATGATAGGCGAGAAGCGAAAGTTGAGTCTATGCATGTAATGAGATAAAATCCGATAGGCGAGAAGCGAAAGTTGAGTCTTGATGATTTGTGCATCTAGTTTTGTTATTATGCGAGAAGCGAAAGTTGAGCATGTAATAAAGCAAATGACCTAGGGTAATAATTCACTATCATGTATCAAGATCTACTGTTAGGCAAGAAGCGAAAGTTGAGTCTGCAGTAACTTTGTGTTATAATCTGTTTGTTTTTGGGGAGTCATTGATTCCCAATGTTTCATCAAATTAAATACAACCAAACAACAACCGCATGCAACAACAATTCAAACCTCCAATTCTGTATTAATCATTTCGTTAATCAGTTTATTCATTTCACTGTACTGTACTTTCATTTTAAACCCCCCATTTCAGTACTAACATAAACAATCATTTACAGAAAGTAGCAAGCTAGTTCCCTGTGGATTCGACCTGAGTCACACTCAGATTATTTGTTTGATCTGTGTTGCATTTACAATCACTACATCTACAACCGATCAACGCAGTCCCTGACTTTTATCACTGAAACATCAATAGCCTTCGGCCCATCTTGAACTATGAGGTTCAAAATATGGGCACAACACCTTACATGGAAAAACTGTCCATTCAACAAGAGAAGCCCTTTAAAGTTCAAATGGGTCTTTAACTTCTCCACAAAGGAATCATTTGCAGATGCATTATCCAAAGTGACGGAGAACAAATTCTTATCAATCCCCCAATCACATATGAGGGAATTGATTTTTTCAGTCAATGCATTGCCAGTATGTGGGGGAGGCATGTGACAAAAACTTAGGATTTTCTTATGTAGATTCCAATCACCATCACGAAAGTGAGCAGTGAGTGCCAAGTATCCATCTTTTGTGTGAGAACTCCAAAGGTCAGAAGTTAAGCAAATTCTTCCTTTGGCCCTTCTTAAAAGCTCATGCACTTTAATCTTCTCACTTTCATATATCTTTGTAACACAACTCTTAACCGTATTTCTACACGGTAAACGCAGCTCCGGAGACACATAATCAAAAGCCGCTCTTATGCCTTCATATTCCACGAATCTGAAAGGTAAGTCATGCTTTATTATGGCTTCAATAATCAACTCGGAGAATTTTTCATGCTTGAAAGTAGATGAACGTGTGGCCGAATGTGGTGAAATGCCTGAAGATGCACAAGTATCATGGTGATGCACACGATTTGCAGTTGCCGAAGTAGAGTCATGTTGAAACTCTTTGCCACACTTCTTGCACTTTACACATGTCTTCCCATCAGAACCCATCGGCAATTCATCAAATGATAGCCAACAACGAGATGTCTTTTTTCTTCTTTTCTTACTTTGAATTGATTGTTCACTTGTCGCCATATCTTGACTTTCCACATTGTCCATATTCTGAAATTTACAGTTAAACTCAATTAAACAAATCAAATCACAAAGAAACATTATTACCAGACTATTAATACATAAAATAGAATGCAATACACTAAAGAGTAGAACTGAGGTTCCATGAATTTTGTTCTTTTTCTTTTTGTAAGTTTGCAATACACTAAAATAGAATTAAAACTATACCATCAGCGTACAATGGAATGTAAACGACATGGTGAAATCATAATACAATCAATGAATAGTACATGGAAGTAATCATGCCTCTCTTCTCCTTCCCTGACTCATATATAGTACATGACTCTATGAAGCAAAAACAGCATGAGCTGCTGCTCTCAACCAAAGCATGAATCAGCAAATATTGTAGTAATTTAACACAGTCTTCCACGTCTCCAACAAGGGTTGCTACCGATTTATCAATCAAAACAGATAATCAACAGCTTGCAAGATCACACCAGCACCAAACCGCAGAATCAACTACAACTTTAATTTTCAAAACACCATATGAACACAAAAATTGTCAGAGGAATTTAAACAAACAGATGAGCTGCAAGAACTGCAAAGAGCTGTTGGGTATCAATCTCACCAAGAGGGTGACCAACAATCAAACTAGACCTCTACCTCCGGCCACCATGGGTATAATTTATTAAGAAGAACGCAGTTTCAGGAGGTGCTTAGAGGAGTGACAGTGTTCAATTTTGAAATTGGATTTCCAGCACACACAAAAAACCCTAAATGAATATTACCTGGCTTCGGGACGGGGAGAGGACAGACGTGCGGCGAGGTCGCTGACGGCAAGGTGCGAGGTCGCTGGAGCAGGATGAGGAGATGCCCAGAAGAGTTCAGGGCTTCGGGAGGTGCCAGGTCTTCCCCGGGTTTGTTTTGTTAAGTTTTTCTTTTAAAAAAATAGTATATTTTGTTAATGGATGCTTAATGGATTAATGAATTCATCCATTTAATGCATTTATTAATGGATTGATTCATTTAATCCATTTATTAATGGATTGTTAACGGATATGGATCAATTCAATCCATTATCTAAATTGATGGATTTTAACGGATGGTTAACTGATGGATAATGGATAATTTTGCCACCTCTACCTCCTAGTACACCCTGATGTATCCTGATAAATATAAGTTATTCACTGGACTTTTCAATACATAGATGCGGTTGTCAGTTTTTCAACAAAATATGAAAATATAAGTGAGCGTACTCTGATATAAATATGGTAATATGCTTCGTCATCATGAGATGGTACTATTTTAGGCACACACAAATAACGAAGAGGTACGAAGACAACTCGTTATGACTGTTTGGATAAATTCATGCCAAGCTTGTGGATGGTGTAAATATCAAATAAGCGTTTTGTTTCTAATTTGGGGGGAACAGTTTTATTAACAGATGATGGGTGTTCAGTGTATTTTATCATAGTTGCGGTTAGCTGTCTGTATTATTTGGGGTTGGCATGGCAACCTACGGGATCCGATTGTATTTTGTAATACTTTTTATGTTGCAACTGTTTTACAAAACGCAGCTGCGCCAATTGCCAATTGCAACTTCGAACCCTAAATTCCTTTTTCGATTTTCTTCGTTCTTCTTTGGCGATCTGCTTGCGCGATCGTCGATCGACACTCCGGCGACTCCGTACATGGTATCAGAGCCGACGATTGCGCCTCCGCCTGCATCGATCGATGAGTCGTTCCGTGATTGTGCCGAAGTTTGTTGATTGTCCTTCTTCCTTGATTGATCGTCGCCATGACTGGGATTACAGCGAGCGAGAATGTTGGTGGTTCAGTCCGTGAGAACGTGAGTATTCCTATTCATCCGTCCGATGATCCGATGTTCGTTAGTCCGAATGAAAATGGTTGTAACTCCTTGGTTACGGAGCAATTAACGGGAGCTATGGACTACATACCATGGAGGAAGGCTATGGAGATGGCTTTGAGCGAAAAGATGAAGCTCGCCTTCGTGAAAGGTAAGATTTCATGCCCTGATGATGCTCATCAAGAAGCGAGATGGATGAAATGCAATAGTGTGATACATTCTTGGTTGATAAATTCTGTTTCCAAGGAGATATCATCCTCTTTAGTTCATTCTGTTGATAGCATTCAAGCGTGGGGAGACTTGCATATGCAATTTGGTAGTTCAAATGTTTTGACATTAGCTAATGTTCGTAAGGAGATAGCAAACTTAACTCAGGGAGATATGAGTGTGGCTTCTTATTTTGGAAAATATAGAAAACTATGGGGAGAGAAGGAGAGTCTTGATGAGGAAGATCTGTGTATGCTTGGGACTGCATGTAAGTCCACTCAAACTATGATGAAAAGAAAGAAGAGAAACAAGATCATCAAATTCTTGATGGGACTGAATGATGTCTATATTCCAGTAAGAACTCAAATCCTTGCCATGAGGTCAATGCCTAAGCTTATAGAGGTTTATGGCCATGTCATCACAGAGGAGTCTCAACGTGGTCTCACAAAGTCCCCTGCACCTGAAATTTCTGCTATGTTCAGTGCTAATACACAGAGTTGTGAGCCTCAAAATGCTAGGCATTCTGAATAAGTCAACCTACTCTTGGAGGAAACATAAACAAAAGACCTAATTGCACTTATTGCCACATGCAAGGGCACACAAGAGAGACTTGCTACAAGGTTCATGGCTATCCTCCTGGCCACATGATGTACAAAGGGCCACAACAAAAGACAGGTAGAATTCTGGCTAATAATGCTACATCTAATGTGACTGATGCAGGAACCAATGCTGATAACAATAATCAGTTGGATTTATTCAAGAGCAATTGAAATAACTCTTCAGCATGATGAACAAGTCTGATAACTCTGAGAACTCAGCTAATCACACATATGTAGCAGGTATCACATGTCTGTCCTCCAAGCTGAACAGCAAAGATGTTTGGATAGTAGATAGTGGAGCCTCAGATCACATAGCTTCTCAATTTGAAATTCTACAAAATGTCAGATGTCTTGAGCCTGCTCTTGAAGTTATTATGCGTAATGAGGGTACTTCCACAGTAACTCATATTGGAACTTGCAAATTGAATGATAGTATAACCTTGAGGGGTGTTCTATATCTTCCAGAGTTTAGGTTTAACCTGTTATCAGTTGGGAAACTTGCTAAGGATTCATGTCTTTATGTTAGCTTCACTGATGCTGAATGTTGCATCCAGGACCACACACAAAGAAGAAGGCCCTAGTGACTGGAACTTTGAATGATGGCTTATATCAAGTTCAGATGACTTGTGTCAAAGCTCTACAAGTGCGTAAAGATAGCTCACTCCTTTGGCACAACAGACTAGGCCATTATCCATTCAAGGCCATGAATGATCATTTGAAGTTTTTGATGCCAGACAATAGTATCCAATGTACAAAAAATATGTGTGATGTATGCCCTTTGGCTAAGCAAACACGTTTACAGTTTTCTAATAGTACAAGAACTACTTCAGATTTTTGAGTTGATCCACATTGATATCTGGGGACCTTTTGCTGCCCCAAGTGTCACAAGTGCCAAGTATTTTCTCACTGTGGTAGATGATTATTCTAGAAGCACATGGACCTTTATGATGCAGACTAAGGCAGAAGCAGCTAATCATCTGATTAATTTCTTCTATATGGTTCATACTCAATTTAACAAAAAGGTGAAGATACTGTGGACAGACAATGGATCAGAATTTTTCAGCAAGAAAGTGATGGATTTCCTAGCTCATGGTTGTATACACCAGGCATCTTGTCCTTATACACCTGAACAAGATAGCACAGCGGAAAGAAAACATAAACACTTGTTGGAAGTCGCTAGGGCACTCAAATTCAAGGCTGGCATACCCGATTGCTACTAGACTGATTGTGTTCTTACTGCTACCCATCTGATCAATAGGATGCCTTCTCAAGCCCTCAATGGAGTCACTGCTTATGAGAAACTTTTTGGTATTGCTCCTACCTATACTCATCTTAAAACTTTTGGTTGTCTTTGTTATGTCAATATGACTACTATACGAGTTGTGTTGGGTATGGCTGCAGCTGAAGATCTTGGGTTACATCATCTAGACATGAAAATAGCTTTTCTTCATGGTGACCTGAAAGAAGAAATCTATATGAAACAACCAAAAGGCTACTTGTCAGAGGGTAACATGTGTAAGTTGAAGAAGAGCTTGTACGGTTTGAAACAAACTCTCAGGAAGTGGTACAAGAAGTTTCACGGGTTCATGCACAAAGTTAAGTCGCGAGGCTGACCATTGTTGTTATTTCAAGAAGTTGGATAACGGCTATATCATTATGCTATTATATGCTGGCATGCTGATAGTGGCATTCAGAGCTTTGGAGGTGAGTAAGCTGAAGAAGCAGTTGTCCAAGCGGTTTGCCTTGAAAGATCTGGGTGAGGCGAAGCAGATTCTGGGAATGCGAATTTAACGTGACAAAAGGCTGGATATTGCATATCTCGCAAGCTGAGTACATAAAGAAGATTCTGGAGAGGTTCAGCATGCGAGATGCAAAGCCGGCTAAGGTACCATTGGGTAATCAGATCACACTTTCAATTACAGATTCACCGAAAGATCAAGAAGAGTGTGACTACATGCAGAATACTCCATATGCCTTAGTAATTGACAGCTTGATGTATGCGATGGTGTGTATTATGCCAGACATTGCACATGTGGTGGGAGTAGTGAGTCGGTTGAGGGCAATTCGGGGAAAAAGCATTGGGAAGCAGTAAAATAGATCTTGAGCCTTGTGTTTTGAAGGTAAGAAAGTAGAGTTAGCAGGATATGTTAATGCATATTTGGCATCAAGTGACCTTGACAAGATGAGAAGTACAACCAGATATGTCTTCACATTGGGTGGCACTGCTATCTCTTGGACTTCAGAGTTGCAGAAGATTGTTGCCTTGTCTACAACTGAAGCTGAATATGTTGCAGTGACTGAGGCTAGTGATAAGTCGAGTTTTTGACTTATTAATAGCCATTTTTCATTATAGCTTTGGCTCGTTTCCGACGATATTTCGATGTCATTTGACCTCTTACCCTATGTTTCAGGTAGAAACAAGGCCATGTCAATGTCAAAGTCTCAATACGAAAACTCGGGAAAAATCAGAGATTTGGAGCGAAAAGTGGGCAAAAAGCATCCCAGCCGACCGGCTGGATAAAGAAGCCAGATTTCATGGCAATCGGCCACTTTGGGCCGGGCGGCTGAAAACCCAGCCGACCGGCTGGATGAAAGACCTATGGATGCGGACAGTCGGCCAAGTTGACCCGACCGGCTGAGAATCGACCCGACCGGCTGGTCCCTGCCCTGCACAAGCAACACAGTCGGCCAAGTTGAGTTATAACCTGAAACGGAGTAACCACACTTAGAAACTTGAAATTCGATTATTAGCAGTCAATGATAAACATGTCACAATAGAAACCCTAAGCTGAATATCTTCTCTGATTGAATTCTCGTTGTTCTTTTCTTTGTGCCTTTACAATATTCGCTCACAAAAAACCCCCTTTATTGTTTTCAGTAACAACTTCAACAAACAAGCTCTCTAGGGTTCGACCCCGCTTGCCGCTTTACTAGCTAATAGCAGGAGAATTATAAATAGTAAATTTGACGTGTCAGACGACGCGCGTCAATAGCCCTAGTATTGATGATCTTGAATGCACAACCTCATGGGATACTTAAATGGTTCAAAAGTTCTTTTGATGATATTGTGACGGTAGTCCTAGCTTGGGGTAAGGGATTTGTTTTGAGAAATCATCGCCTTGGTTAAACACTCTTGCGTTCATTCTCATGGGATAGGTGCATTTTGGATTTGTGAGTATTCCATTTTCGGAAAACTCTCACGAGAGTATAACTCGTCCACTAGGGTAGCCTAGGGGTTTAAAGGCTTAATGAATACGCTAAATGCATTCGTAACGCCTACGAAAAGGAGCTAGTTAGATTGTACATACCTTGTCGTTTACCTTTCAATAACATGTTTAGAAATAATGATCGAGACCTTGTGAAATCTAGTGAGGCAAATAGACGAAAAACATAGCACCACTAGCATTTCGACATTTGCACGACCTTGACATGCTTTCATACTTTGTTCGGGACGAACAAAGCTTAAGTGTGGAGTGTTGATAAGTCGAGTTTTCGACTTATTAATAGCCATTTTTTACTATAGCTTTGGCTCGTTTCCGACGATATTTCGATGTCATTTGACCTTTTACCCTACGTTTCAGGTAGAAAACAAGGCCATCTCAATGTCAAAGCCTAAATACGAAAACTCGGGAAAAACCGGGGATTTGGAGCAAAAAGTGAGCAAAAAGCATCCCAGCCGACCGGCTGGGAAACTCCCTGAACCAGCCGACCGGCTGGATAAAAAGCCAGATTTTATGGCAATCGGCCACTTTAAGTCGGGCGGCTGAAAACCCAGCCGACCGGCTGGATGGAAGACCTATGGATGCGGACAGTCGGCCAAGTTGAGCCGACCGGCTGAGAATCGACCCGACCGGCTGGTCCCTGCCCTGCACAAGCAACACAATCGGCCACTTTGAGCCGGACGACTGAGAATCCAGCCGATCGGCTGGTCCCTACTCCGCACAATCAATGCAATCAGTCAACTTCAGCCGGCCGGCTGGTTTTGCACCTTCAGTTCAGCCGGCCGGCTGAGATCTGCTACAGTGCATTTTTTTTACCCGAAGCTATAAATAGAAGTGGCATGTTTGACCTAAGGGCTGACATCTTGGGGGAAATTTCCAGAAGAAGAGATCAAATCGAGGTCATCAATCATCATCCAACCAAGGAGATGTGAAGATCAAAGGGAGACATTAGGATTAACCATCCTACTTCTATCCATCTTCTATTCTCTTGGGTGTTACTATAAATCCTACTCACACCAAGTTGTCTTACATAATGTGTGAGTAGTCCCCTTGTGTTTTGAGGGTTTTACAACCCTCCTTGGTACTCTATGATCATGTGTACACATTGAATATACAATCTATGGTGTTGATTTCGTTTTCACTAAGTGCTCTATTCATGACATGTTACCAAGTGTTTGATAAAATGCCTATGTGACATGTTGATTTTAGAATTTGATCTAAGTATTGAAAATGCTTAGTGATGAATTGGACATGGTGGAAATGATCATATCTAGTGTTTATGAGAGTAAATGCATGGATGTGAGGTTAGCTAGAGCTTAATGCCAATAGCATTTATTACTGACGCGCGTCGTCTGACGCGTCAAATTTAATATTTATAATTCTCCTGCTATTAGCTAGTAAAGCGGCAAGCATGGTCGAACCCTAGAGAGCTGGTTTGTGAAACTGTTCCTGTATGCAAATAAAGAAGGGGGTTTTTGTGTGAGCAAGTATTGTAAAAACACAGGAGAAAAGAATAACGAGGATTTCAATCAGCGAGAAAATTCAGTCTAGGGTTTCTATTGTGACACGTTTATCATAGATATCTAATGATCAATTTTATATTTCAAAGTGTGGTTGTTCCGACAAAGGTAACAACCCAAATATCCCGACAAAGGTGATATGCCACAACCTAACCCGACAAAGGTGTTAGGCTTCTAGTTCTTTCCTAAACTAAACAATCCGACAAAGGTATTATTTAGCTTAGGTGTTACTATCTACCTTTACGACAAAGTATCCAGTAGATGTTAACGATAAGAATTAACTGCTCAATTAAGCTTTGCGACAAAGCTTCCACTTAATCTAACAAGTTAATTCATAAGAAGAAGCACAAGAACTAGTAAAACATAAAATAGCATTAAGAACAAAAATCTCAAAACGTGTTCACAATGTACGAAACCCTAAACTGAAAGAGAAATTTAGCTACTCATTGTCATGAATAAACACAAATAGTTTTGATGAAAAAGAAGTAGAAAATCTCTGTATCGTCGAAAGCTTCGCGTTCTTCGTCTTCTCCAGAGCTGTCTCAGTCTTCGTAGAATAATTGATTGATGGAAACCCTAACTCAAAGATCTTATTTATAGCAAAAAATAGGGTTTCCAAATCTGTTTTTGGGCACAATTTCCAATTTTGGGCATTGTTGACGTCATCAAAACGCGTTGATGACGTCATCATCGCTTTCGGTAGTAACATTAGAAATCGCGTGCGAAAGAGACGTTATCGGTACTGGTCGCGTTCGTTCTTGACGTTATCGGTATTGCTAATGTCTCCTTCGAACGCGATCCACACTGAGTCTGATTCTCTTTCTGCACGCCTGTTCTGACTTCGACTCTGGATTTGACCTTCTATATGACCTCGGATGCTCTCGGTGTGAACTAGAGAGTTGTAGGGAATCGAGTCACCTTTGCAATGACATGTAACTCGTATTTTTCCGATCAACGGTCCATTCCCAGCACTCCGTCGAAGGTCCAAAGGTCTAATCTGAAACTGTGATATTTTTGGCGTGAAAAGCCATCTTTTATGCGCGTTTCCTCCTAGAGCTTCCGAAACACCTGAAATGCAAGACAACACTAAAAAGTAACTGTTCGCATAATAATGTATCGAAATAGATGAGATTAGTTTACTCGACGAGTCGTATAAATACGACTCATCAAACCACCCCACACTTAAACTTGTTCGTCCCGAACAAGAACTAAGTCATAGAAGGAAAAATAAATGCAACACCACAATTTCTTCGACGTCCTAGATAATGCTACATGAATATGAGTTGCTAGTCTAGACTCGCTTTTCTATGCATAACTCAATCGCTACTAGAATCATCATGCTCAACATAGAATTAACTTGATACATGTTACCTTTTGAGCTGAAATTCAAATTAATTCGGATGAATGGGAGATAGTCCTCTTTAGACCCATGATCTGTACTCGCTGTCCCGAAATCTAGCTATATGGTTATACTTCATTGCTTTTTCTTGCACGTGATTCATTCGAGCTTTAAGGTTTTTGAGCATTTTCTTCTTCTTTTGTTGGACAGCTTTTGTAGTGACCTTCTTTGGCCTTTGGCTCTTGATGTAATACTGATGTACTTCACTTTTTGTTGAGTGTACTTTCACAATTTGGCGGATTTTTTCTTGAGCTTTGCTCCTTCATTGTGAACTGCTTGTCCTTCTTTACTTTTGAAGGAGGTCCAATCATCGCCTGCAAGCATATGGAAATACCTCCCCGCTCTTTCTCATCCTCGACCTTTTTGACGCGAGTCAAGATGGGGGCCACCACCTATTTTCCCGGTTACTTCGGACTAGAGATAGGACGGTCTGTTTTCCCGTCCCGCCTACTTACATAAACACTGCAGTGGCGGAGCAAACTCTAAACCAATAAGTCTCGAAGTGCTAGCCTCCACGAAATCCACTTAACCATATAACTCGAAATTCGGTCATTTGAATGCTTCGTCAAGTCTCTCTAGGACATTTCTATCAACTCCACATCCCTGTTTATCTCATCTCAGAAGGACACGTATTGGGTTAAATTCACATGTAGTCACACAATTCAAATTTCACAAGAGAAACGCAGCTAATCCGCTCGTCTATTTCACATCATCAAAATTCAATACTGCATATCCAGGAAAAAATGAGAAATTTCGTACTTTCAAAAACAAAATTTTAAAGGGAAACGTGCTGACACTATGCAGGTGCAAAAAATAAACGTGCTGACACAACTGACTGACTCTCCCACCCCACACTTTTGAACAAAGCCGTGTCCTCACGGTACGACTTAAATTCAAAGACACAGACTATGCATGACACACAAACATAGGGAAAAACAAGTAGAGAATAAAAAGTGAACAGGCACTCCCCTCGTTTCGTCGCGTGACGGTGTAAATTATGGTCAAATGAGTCGGTCAACGCTGGTCAACCGTCCACCGCGTCCTATGAAGACGTTACGTGCCGCGTCCGGTAAAGACGTTAACGTAACGTTAACACCGAACGCGACCAGCTAATGTTAAAGGCGGGCGCGATCCGCACTGAGTTGCACCTGTTTCCTGCATGAAAAACATCTCTTTTCCCAAAAGACAATGTGAAAAACATGACTCAAGACTCAAACAAACACAAAACAAAATAAAAACGAGAAAAACAAAAAATTTGTCGGGATGCCTCCCTGCGAGCGCCTTTATTTTACGTCGTTGGCTCGACGTTACCTCTTTAGGAATCACAAGTTAGGATCACATGGACGTGTGAGGTCAAATTTATCTACTCCCTTGTGATGCCCATAGCCCTCATCGAGTGGTGCTCTCATGTCTCTCCATCCTGGTTTCCATCCGAACGTGCCATGTGTCGGTCGCTTCCTCATGTATGGATGGTCGGCATCCTCGTAAATATGGAAGTTCAATGTCTTGCCAGCAAACGCGAGTGGAAACAAGCATGTTCCCATGTCAATCTTGGTCTCTGTGGCAAAGAGGAATGGTCGTCCCAGAATAAGTGCTGGAGGATCGTTATCTCTAGCATCTCCCATCTGCAAAACATAAGAGTCTACAGGAACAACAAGATCTTTAACATGGAGTATTAGATCCTCAAGTAAACCAACAGGACGAATACGTGATGTATTTCCTAACTCTACCAATAGTTTAGGAAGTTTCGATGGCCCTAGTCTCAGCGAACAGGATGGAGAATATGGCATAGCATTAATATCAGCACCCAAATCGATTAAACAGTGGTGTATGAGAGTCTCACCAACACCACAGGTGACTGTGAAGGCACCTGAGTCCTTACACTTTTCAGGCGGTGCTTCTTGACTTGTAGCACGTGGGTGTTCCACCGTTGGCCTTTCCGGCTCATGCTTCGCCTCCAACTCATCTTCCAGCTCATCATTATCGATCACATGGTCTTCGGGAACTATCACCTGCACAGAAAACAAAGGAAAAGGGTCAGTTCTGGGTTGGGCATCAGTGTGGGTCGCGTCCGCTGTAGACGTTATGGGCGCGTCCGGCCTTAACATTATAGGCGCGTTCGCTTCAGACATTAGCGTCGAGCTAATGTCTTCTTCGGACGCGATCCGCACTGACTCCGACTCGTTTTCATCGTTTTCTGCACCCGATTCGTCCACCACTGCCAATGTACTGATGTCTCCTCTCGGGTTAGGCACTGTTGCGGGTAAGATTGTGACAGAGGTGTTGCATATGATGTCGGGCACGATCTGCACTGAATCAGCTTCTACTGTCTGCGCCTTATCATCCGTTTTGTGCATCGGACCCCGTTTCGATCTCTCTGCCATATCATCTATCAGGTTCCAGATATCATAAATGTGTAAATTCATTACCGAACCTCCTGCTGCAGCATCAAGCATAGAACGCTCTAGTGGAATCATCCCATAAAGAAAGCTCTCAAGAAGAAATAAATCTGTTAATCCATGGTGTGGACAGCTTCCCTCAAGGTCATCGAAGCGCGAATAGTACTCATCTCATGTTTCGCCCTGGAATTGCTCAATGGTAGAAATTTTCTCACGGATTTCAAATCGAAAGGATGGCGGAGAAAACTTCTTTAGAAATCGGGCTCGTAGATCCACATAATTACTTTCACAATCTGCAGATGATGAGTAATACCAAGATTGTGCGGAGTCAGTTAAAGAAAACAAAAATATTTTCAACTTAAACCTCTCTAATGACTCTTCTTTAGGCTTTATGCGGCAGCAGACGGAGTGAAACGTTTTTACATGTGTCACAGGGTCTTCTCCGATGACACCTCCAAATTTGGGGAGACGCCGAATCATCCAAAACTTAACCTCGCTGCCATCGTATTCATCTTCCTCACCGTCTTCATCGTCACAAAATGCTCCACTATAATAGGAAGACATGGTGAATCACAAAAAAAACTGAATATATATATATAGGAGCACTCGGTTGAAGCAGGGTTGTAAGAATGAGGCACGTGAGGCACGATCTGGGCCACTCATTGTGACACGTGTCGCACCCACAATCACAGCCGCAATTGTTAACTACTTTTTGAAAAGTAGTGGGTTTACTATTTGGACACGTGGCGCACCCACAAAGCACGGGGGGGAGGGGGGGTTAGATGTGTGGTTGAGATCGTGCCTCACGTGCCTCACTTTACTGTAGCGTGCCTCATTTGAACGCTCCTCTATATATATATGTATAGGGGAGCACTCGGTTGAGGCATGGTTGGTAGAATGAGGCTGTAAGGCATGATCTTGGCCATTGATGATATTGATCTAATGGTTGAGATTTAAAGATGTGGTAGTGGGATTTTACTATTTACTTTTTGCTTTTTACTGTTAGTAGTGGGTTTACTATTTGGACACGTGGCGCACCCACAAAGCACGGGGGGTTAGATGTGTGGTTCAGATCGTGCCTCACTGCCTCAATTTTATTTGACTTGCCTCATTTGAACGCTCCTCTAGAAGAGGCTCAAATATGAACTAAGTCTTACACTAAGAACATGAGAACTCATAAGAACCATTGATGGGCTTTCATCCAACCCTCCATATTTGTACACGTGTCCCACTCAAAAAAAATTTTTTTGATAGGGATTACAAGGTGTACAAGAGCATTACATCATCTATTCAATGTCTATGTCTAGTACATTCCATCTGACTGAAGCACGAGCCTAATGCGGCGTCTTATCCCATTCTGAAGCAAATCTTCGAGCAGCCTTCTCGAGCACCTCCTTTGAGGGGGAGGAAAGCACCTTCTGAAGGGAAGGGAAACACCTCCTTTGAGGGGAGGAAATTCCTCACCAAATATTGATGGGAATGGTGCATTTATGGGGAGTTGAACTCATGACCACTTGGTTATAAAGCCAAGTAGTGAGCCAATTTGGCTACAACAATTGAATTATCTTATTCAATTTGTTAATAAATTAAAACGAAAAAGTAAAAATAAGGGCAATTTAGTCTTCAAAAATTTTAATCGTATCTCTCCCTCGCCCCAAGGTTGTACACTGTTGCAGATGACAGTTTCATCTCTCTCATCGAAGAAATAGACGACCTCGTCGATGGCGATTACGACGATGAAGCTGGAATGGAGAGGACGGCGGATGGAGGGTGAGGCGACCGTGGTGGATGGGCGACGTCGGCGCTGGGATTTTCGTCGCGAGGCGAGGCCGCGGCTGTTGTCGTCCCGACTCGGTTCGCGTCCTCTCAAGGTTTGTTCTGGTTTGAGTCCGTTTGACATGATAAGCTTGTGGAGTATGATGATTTGCTGCTGGATCGTTTTCTGGATATTCTTCAAGCCCTACAGGGAGAGGATTTGAAGGAAACGGTAATATATTTTTCAGAATGTTTGTTTAATTTAATATCATTATGTCTTCATTTTCTTGTGTATCTGGGTATCATCTGCTAGGGAAGCTGTTGATTCAAGCTGTGTATACTTAGGTTTGATTAGAGTACATGCTTTATTTGAGCAATGGATTGAAGTATATTAGATTAAAGAGTTGACTGTTTTGGTTGTAAGTAGCGGAGGATTTTGGAAGTTCTGATTGATGTTAAGAGAAGATGAGCCCGGACGAAGCGGGGAGAGGTGATGTTCAACTAGGGAGGCTTTTGGAGGTTTTGAAGATGAGCCCGGACGAAGTGAGGAAGATGTTAAGTGAAGATGAGCCCGGACGAATCGGGGAAAATGATTGTTTATCAAATCAAGGTTTTGAAGGATGACACAAAAGTTGCTGAAAACAGCTTAATGGTGTATATATCATAATGACACAACGCTGAAAGAGAACAAATGTGAAAATAGCAATGTTGTATATTTTTGTTGTTTTCATTTAAGTTTGCTTGTTACAAATTCATTTTGGTTATTTCAACTTAAGAATGTCATTATTTCAACTTTATCCGCTCAATGCGCAACATTTTCTTCAACTCCAGATTGCGCATGAATTTTATTCTATACTGCACTCCCTCAATAGTATTTTTCAATTCCAGTCTGCACTCCCTCAACATCATTATAAACTCCAGATTGCACTCCCTCAATAGCATTTTCAGTTTCAGACTGCACTCGCTCAACAGCATTATCAGCTCCAGACTGCACTCCCTCAACAGCATTTTCAGTTCCAGCCTGCACACCCTCAACAACATTATCAGCTACAGACTGCACTCCCTCAACATCATTATCAGCTCCAGACTGCACTCTCTCAACAACATTTTCAGTTTCAGACTGCACTCCCTCAACAGCATTATCAGCTCTAGACTGCACTCCCTCAACAGCATTTCCAGTTCCAGCATGCACTCCCTCAACAGTTTTATCAGCTCCAGACTGCACTCCCTCAACAACATTTTCAGTTCCAGACTGCACTCCCTCAACAGCATTATCAGTTCCAGCCTGCACTCCCTCAACAGCATTTTCAATTCTAGTCTGCACTCCCTCAACAGCATTATCAGCCCCAGACTGCATTCCCTCAACACCATTATCAGCTCCAGACTGCACTCCCTCAACGTCATCTTATTTTGCACTTTGTTTTCACTTACTCCTTCACCATCGCCCTATTTTGGCACTCAATCTACTCCCTCACGTTCACCCTATTTCTCACGTTCACCACTTTCATCAACAGATTTAAAGAAATTTGCAATTTTACAAATAACCCTTGCCACCTTAAACTTGCACTTTTTGTTTCAGAAAAAATAATATACAAGTTGCACTTTATAAACAAAAACTTGCACTGATGAGGGTTTACAAACAAAAACTTACAATTTGGACTACATGACACAAACTTACAACATTTGCACTACATGACATAAATGAGTTCCAGAGCAAACACCAAACTCTCAAAACCAATATCGCTGGGGCAAATGTTCAAACCTACAACATTTTACACATACTAGTAGTACATAACACTAGCAGTACATAGGGACACTAAAAATTTGCATATTGATCATGCTTTTTGGCTCATTGTTGTTCTTCTCAAGCTTGCGCTACATTGAAAGTGTCATTGAAATCGCACCGCTCTGCTCACTATGTGATAAGCTCCTGCAAAAATTAGATAAACCCTCATCAGACCTAAGCCAAATGCACTGTATCAAACTGAAAATACAATATAAATGATGCTCTCCAAAACAGTAGACCAAAAACATACATAAAACCTCACCTTTCCAGTGTCGGCTATCACCATCACTACTCTAAGCTCAGATCAACAGCAAGTTCCCACACACAACAAGGGAATTCTTTCCGCACTTTGGACTGGAAGCAACCCATCCACTTTCGCTAAACTAAACTATATCACCAAAATCATCTTAAACCTTGCTACTTTCAAATACCAAATTCCTCAGTAAACACACAATGAAATTGGTATTTTAATATCCAAATTCCGCAAATAACAACTAAACTAGTATCTTAAAATTGGGATAGCGAAATCGGAATCCAAGTCTCAAAATACACTGAACATCATTTTACACAACCAATGAAACACACATCAAAAGATTGAATCTAGCATGAGATGAGACAGTAAGCCGTTCAACATAATTGAAAGAGAAATTCCCAATCTTTCTGTGTAGCTAAAAGCTTTTCCAATCTCTACAAGACATGAATCCACATTTCATCAACATCACCACCAACATACAGTCATACACCATTATCATAAAAAGATGAAATCTTTACAGACGATTTAGTACCTCCGGAGCTCCAATCAGCTTCACAGCTAATCGATGAAGCTTTACGAACCGCATGTAGCACCCAATAAACGAGGCTCGCCCTCCCATACCCTGTTTTCACCGCCTAAAACGCCACCGCAGACGACAACATCTTCGTAAATCCCTTCCTCCTGTAACACTCCATCACGGACAGATCCGCAATATAAAACGCTAGTTTCTCAGAAAAATCGAGTGGATCTGAAAGAAGAGAACAAATACAGCCACCACAATGTCTCAGTCCCTCTCCGCCGTCACAACTGGGTCACAAAATGCTTCGGCATCGACGCAATATCGATTTTTGAGCGACAGAAACAACGAGGTACACCATCGACGATTCGCATAAAAATCAAAACGCGATTTTAGGGTTCTCTGATCTGGATTGATCGAAGAGAGAGAGTTGGATAGAGGTCAACGAGCCTCTGGGGAGAGAGAAGATGCACACAGATAAGACGAGACAGTTTTGGGGGAAAAATTTAATCTTCCTGAAATACCCCCAACCACCCTTACATATGCTTAGTCATGTGCCACATCAGATGACACGTGGGAGTACATGGGCTGTTGGATGAAAGACATCCTAGGGTTCTTATTAATTCTCATGTTCATAGTGTAAGACTAATTCTCATTTAAGCGCGTCCCTATATATATATATACTGGAAATAAATAAAAAGAAACAACTTCACCGAAGCGCAGCTCCCCGGCAACGGCGCCAAAATTTGACGCGCGTCGTCTGACGCGTCAAATTTAATATTTATAATTCTCCTGCTATTAGCTAGTAAAGCGGCAAGCGGGGTCGAACCCTAGAGAGCTGGATTGTGAAACTATTCCTGTATGCAAATAAAGAAGGGGGTTTTTGTGTGAGCAAGTATTGTAAAAACACAGGAGAAAAGAATAACGAGGATTTCAATCAGCGAGAAAATTCAGTCTAGGGTTTCTATTGTGACACGTTTATCATAGATATCTAATGATCAATTTTATATTTCAAAGTGTGGTTGTTCCGACAAAGGTAACAACCCAAATATCCCGACAAAGGTGATATGCCACAACCTAACCCGACAAAGGTGTTAGGCTTCTAGTTCTTTCCTAAACTAAACAATCCGACAAAGGTATTATTTAGCTTAGGTGTTACTATCTACCTTTACGACAAAGTATCCAGTAGATGTTAATGATAAGAATTAACTGCTCAATTAAGCTTTGCGACAAAGCTTCCACTTAATCTAA
The DNA here is from genome assembly GCA_033675395.1 of Rhodiola chrysanthemifolia. Classification (NCBI taxonomy): domain Eukaryota; kingdom Viridiplantae; phylum Streptophyta; class Magnoliopsida; order Saxifragales; family Crassulaceae; genus Rhodiola; species Rhodiola chrysanthemifolia. The sequence continues at coordinate 42,479,632 of CM066204.1, forward strand.
CAAGTTAATTCATAAGAAGAAGCACAAGAACTAGTAAAACATAAAATAGCATTAAGAACAAAAATCTCAAAACGTGTTCACAATGTACGAAACCCTAAACTGAAAGAGAAATTTAGCTACTCATTGTCATGAAAATAAACACAAATAGTTTTGATGAAAAAGAAGTAGAAAATCTCTGTATCGTCGAAAGCTTCGCGTTCTTCGTCTTCTCTAGAGCTGTCTCAGTCTTCGTAAAATAATTGATTGATGGAAACCCTAACTCAAAGATCTTATTTATAGCAAAAAATAGGGTTTCCAAGTCTGTTTTTGGGCACAATTTCCAATTTTCGGCATTGCTGACGTCATCAAAACGCGTTGATGATGTCATCGTCGCTTTCGGTAGTAACATTAGAAATCGCGTTCGAAAGAGACGTTATCGGTGCTGGTCGCGTTCGTTTCTGACGTTATCGGTATTGCTAATGTCTCCTTCGAACGCGATCCACACTGAGTCTGATTCTCTTTCTACACGCCTATTCCGACTTCGACTCTGAATTTGACCTTCTATATGACCTCGGATGCTCTCGGTGTCAACTAGAGAGTTGTAGGAAATTGAGTCACCTTTGCAATGACATGTGACTCGTATTTTTCCGATCAACGGTCCATTCCCAGCAGTCCGTCGAAGGTCCAAAGGTCTAATCTGAAACTGTGATGTTCTTGGCGTGAAAAGCCATCTTTTATGCGCGTTTCCTCCTAGAGCTTCCGAAACACCTGAAATGCAAAACAACACTAAAAAGTAACTGTTCGCATAATAATGTATCGAAATAGATGGGATTAGTTGACTCGACGAGTCGTATAAATACGACTCATCAATTACCTTAGGAGAGGTTCCAAGGATAATAGTGCTATAGAGTGAATCAATACCTTGATAAAGTGAGGTTCTAATTAGGATGGCTTGATTAGGATTAGATTCAAATGAGAATTTGTCTATCTTAGTCTAAGCTAGGTTCTAAACCAATTAACACCTAAAAATGACTTAACTCTTGTGTACATGATCGTTGAGAAATGCCAAGGAGGAGAGTAACCCCTCGAAACTCTCTTTGAATTGAATTAAAACCCCTTTGAAGCCATTTCATTACTAGTTCTTACTTGAAAACCATCTCATCATTGAATTTTAGGAATAGCCAAGTTGAAAACTTGATTCCCCTAGCGCATAATAAAATTTGCTCCCTTGGGTTCGACACCGGTCTTACCGGTCAAATATAAATTGTTTTTGACTATACAAAAACTACAAGTGTCAGCTAGTAAGGAGATGGTATTTCTGAGAATTTCTTGCGTGAATTGGTAAAGAGCAAGGAGATAGTACTCTTTACAGTGATAGTCAGAGTGCCATCCAATTGGCCAAGAACCCTGCATTTCATTCGAGGACCAAGCACATAGAGCTGAAGTATCACTATATACGCCATCTTTTTTAAATAAAAATTACTCTAATTATAAAATAAAAAAGAAGAACAAAAGCATTGGCCGAGTATAATGTAAATTAACCTCATACAAATCGAGAACATAATTTGGTCTTCATGGGTCGAAGAGTAGATTTGCGAGATGCCAATTTGATAGGACGAATTTTCTTTGGCTCATCAAGACCACCTTATGAGCATCACGAAGTAATTGTCGTTTGCATCAGAAAGAGGTGTGAACTCTTCCAAATTTAAATTAGTCACATCCTTCGAGGGTCTTCGAAATATAACATTGCACAATCTCATTGTTTGGTAATCAACAAATCGAAGAGCATGATTATCCCATTTAACCCTAGAAGAATCAACCAATAATGTCATAATTCTAGGTTTAAAAAGATGTACCTGGTTGATTAGCATTTGATTGGTCGCTTTTGATACACTTGGAAAAAAAATTGGCACATAAGGAGTCGCACCATCTTTGAGAGTAGAATTATGAGCTACTGGTTGCTGAACCGAGAAATCAGGTTGAACCAAAAAACCCAATAAGATCGAATCAATTTTACCAGATAAATGGAATCCAACCCTGGTTTATGAGCACGAACATTAGGGTTTTAAGTTTCTATGTCTGCCACAAGAAGAACAGGAGCCGCCACCTTATTTATATTTTTTGGCCACCATATCCAATTCGATGTTTTGAGTGGATGAACCTGATGAGGATGCGTGTAGGAACACTACGTTAATGAGATTTGGAGTGGAAAGAAGCCTTTCGACGGAAAGAATATGACTTTGGTGAATGGTTGAAGGTGGATAAGGAGGAGTCGAATAAGAAGGGCGAGAGTATTGAGTTGTTTGGAGAAAAGAGGAGGAGATCGAGACTACCAATGACAGAAGCTAATCGAATATCATCCTCGGGTATTTGATTTTTAAATAGCCCTTGTAAAAGAGAAGGGATAGATTGACGAGGAATCAAACAGCATACGAAAACTGAATGTTGATTAAGAAAATGATGAGGGTAATAGAATTTAGAAGAAAAAGGAAAAGGAAAATTGGAGGACCTAAGATGGAAGGTTGCGGAGAGGATGAAGCCATGACAAAAGCAATCTAGGGTTTGAGGGAGCTCAGGAGGAGGAGGAGGTTGATGGTCACATCTATATACGCCATCTACTAGAGAAGAAGATCTTGCAACTATTGAAGATCAATGGAAGTAAAAATCCTACTGACATGTTAATTAAGGCTGTGACCTTAGAGAAGTTGAAGCTATGAATGACTTCAACTGGCCTCGGTAGTTAAGGTGAAGGCCTGTCACTATCAACACTCATGGGTTAATGAATGTAAAGATGACGGCGATTATGATTGGAATCAGTCTCCAGGTGGGAGATTGTTGGACTATGGAGCTCGATAACCAAAAGCCCAGACGTTTTAGATGCGCAGCTGAGCTAGGGTTTCCATTAGGGTTCCAAATTTTACCCTACATATACATGTTCGAAGTGTTGTAATCGCATCTCATCAGCCTAGTGAAAAATCTCCTGGCTTGGTAGTGCCCCCAGACGTAATCACATTTGGTGGCGAACTGGGTAACAAATTCTCGTGTTATTTATTATTTTCTGTCATTAATGCTTTCGATCCTAATAATTAAAATAAAAGTGGAACCTTTTTGAATTCGTGAATAAAGAGTGAAGATGAGATATAATTTATTTTTGAAAAGTACAAATTAATGATATTTCGATTTCTTAAAGCATTACTCCGTCCTACTATGTTTGTCCACTTTCAATTTCCTTTTAAACTGTAAATTTCCTAAAGTATAAATGTAGAGTAATATGGTGATCTATGTACTTGAAATCATATATTCCTATTGGGGGTTGAGATTTGGTGAGAAGTGGATTTTTTTTGTGAGAAATAAGAATTAATTTGGGCTACTCATTAATCAACATCCAAGATTACATATCATAATTTTCATAACCAACCCCTAATCTAGTTTCTAGGGTAATTTAGTTAGAAAAAAATTCTCTCAAAACCTAAATCCTTACGGCATCACTTGCGGCGTCATGATATGTAATCAGCCCATCTCAAAATTCTCCCATCACTTTTCACCCCCAACACCTCCGGAGACGCCTCGCCTTCCTCTCACTTTCCTCCACATCATCAATATCCATCACTTTCACCAAATCATCAGGCGGCGTAATCTCCACATCGCTCCTCCTCGCATCTCGCAATACTAACTCATCCTCAATCGCCTTAATTCAACAATCAGACGCCGACGCCTTCTCAGGCGACGCTACAGCTCCTCGTTTTCGCCTCCGATCATCCCATCATCCAGCATCGTCACTTGCGGCATCCGGCATCACTTGCGCCTAATCAACCGCTAATCAAGGAACACCAAATCACCTTCGGCATCACTTGCGGCGTCATCCCAGCATCCTCTTTCGGACTTAGGGACACGTTCGTTTAGGGTTTCCAACGAAGACTTAGGGTTTTCAAATCATATACTTAGGATTTGATTGGAGGTCCTTTCGAACTAAAATGTGTAGCAATTACAAACAAAATTTGTAACAGTCACTATGACTGCTACGAATTTTAAACAGAATGCTACGCATTATAAATGCACGACCATCAGAAAATTTTAAACAGAAAGCTACGCATTTTAACTAGAAAGCTACGAATTTTAAACAGAAATATACGCATTTTAACTAGAAAGCTACGCATTATAAAATAGGATTAACCAAGAAAAAATAGTACCGAGAAAATAGGATCTGAAGCTACGTATTTTAACTTGAAAGTTACGAATTTTGCGAGACTGATCGTTCTTTTCGAGAACCGAGAAAAAATAGGATCTTAAACTTAATACAATTACTGTTATACCCTTTAACCATATTTAAAAAGTAATTATGTGTAAATAATCTTATTAATTAATAGCCATTAAATCTTTAATCCAACGATGATTAAAATTTATCATTTTTCATGAATTAAACAAGTTCTCATATGATCCTAATCCGCCCTATTGGTGGATAAATTTAAGTTGTAAAGTTGATCGGACTTCAACAACATTAAATGCAGCAATGAGTGCACATTGTACTTTTATATTTTTTCTTAATGCTTGTTTTATTTTTCTTCTTAACTTTTGTGCAATTTATCTTTTTGGACAACCAAAACAGGATAGAAGAAGTACTTAATAAACAAATGATGACGGGTTTGTCCTCCGATGATATTAGTTTTAAATTCTAGTGGAAGAATACCAAAACCGTTAATTTCTAACTGCAAATCTTAACTGTTTTTTTTTTTTTCGATCAAAGTTTCATTCAAAGAAAAGCCATAAAGGCTTACAGATAGATGCCCCAAAGCGACACGCTACAAAGCAAAAGGGTACGAAGAAACTAGCTGAAAAGCCTGGCCGACCGACCTCGATGATCGACACTAAGGGACCCAGGCCCCAAATACGTACACTCGTACCCTTTTGAGACTAAAAACTAAAAAACACTAAGAACTCAGACCGACTAGCGGCTGAGAGAGACAGCTCAGACCGGTAGCCCGGCTGAGGAAACTAAGCGAACTAAACTAAACTTAAACTAACTAAGACTAAACTACACCAAAACAATCACCGGCGAGAACACCAGGAGCTTGAAGCCGGACCGAAGCCGAGACCCAAACCACCGAGCGAACCGTCCGCCAGTCCAGCAGTACCCCACTCCGAGTCGACCAGACGCACCACCACACAACCGCCCGAACCCAACCGACCACCCAGCCACCGGCCCAACGCCACCAAAGAAGAAAGGCCGAAAACTGAAGGCGACACCATCCCCAAATCGGACATCCACCGCCGCTCCAGCCAAGGGCCAATCTCCCAAACTCCACCGCAGCACCCACCAAACAACCCAGCGTCACCCCAACCCCCGCAACCACGAAGCACGTCCAAATCAAAACCAAAGTAAGGACACCACCGAAACAGGACGGAAAAGAACACCCAGAGGTCACCCACGCCACCTTAACAACCTCGGCAGCCGGCCCGGAGCAAACCCCCAGCACCGCCGGCGGGAAAAGAAACGGAAACGGAAGTGTCTTCTACAAGCTTCGGAAGAAGATTTTTCAGAGACTTGAGTTATCCAATAGCAAATCTTAACTGTTAGATCATAATATTTAATAAATGAATGGTCAAACGAGCATTTAATAAAATTGGGGCATGAAGCTGGCTTAATGGCCTCAACGAAAGCCCACACCTGTCTCGATGTATTTCATAACTTTTTTTTTTGATAGAATGTATTTCATAACTTAGAGTAGAGCTAGTATATAAGAGGCTACATAAATTTTCAAGTGCTACATAATAACTGCTGTGACTATTTTGAGTAGGAATGGAAGCAGACTGAGAGGGGTAGCTTAAATGATTGATGCATGTTGCTGTTAAAAGGAAGCAAGGTGGAGAAGTTGTACAGGAGTCTGTGGCGGTGGGATGAAGTGAAGAATCTGAGTCGGGAGAGTACCGATAAGCAAAGAACAGGTGCTAGCGCCAATTTGCAAGCACCGGAAGAGATGCGTCTAGTGGATGTGGCGGTGGGGCTTGAGAAGGATACGTATATCAATTTTGAAGTAGTTCAAGCAATGCCTCCATCCTTGGGTTCTCCTTGTGCTTGGCCAAATGAAAAATCTGACATGAAAAACAGGAATCATGAAAACTAGGAATCTTGGTAAAAACATGGGAAAGCAGTGGTGAGAAAAAGCTAGTAAATTAATGATTCTTGACATGATTTCTATAATGGATACACTTCACTACTTTCATCTTGAATTCTGAGTTTGATGTGGTACACTTCCGCAAGAACTATACATAGTTCTAATTTCTAAATGCATTTACTGAAGCTGCAATTGCCAAGGAGACCCAAACTATAATGCAAATATGTTTAATGTGGTGATTGATATAACTAGGGTCATAATGGATTCGATCCAGAAATCTCATACAGCCTGAAGATTAGATTGTACCAAGTCGATAATCTAGCAAAAAGTAGAACAAAAAGAAGCTGTTACCTGGAGAAGTGGGGATTAGACAGTCACAAAGGCTACTCAGCTTTAATAATTGCCATGCTCTGTCATTAGCAATTGAATTTCACCAGAAAATGAGGCATTCTTTCTAAAATTCATAACTAAGAATTGAATGCCGACATATGTTTTCAAACCTCTTTTTTTTTCTTTCCGAAACTCTAGAGCATTCGAAATCTCTAAACAGAGCTCAGAGAACAATATAGATCGCTTTTCACTTATTCACTGTGCTGCAGATAATTTGTTCCTCAAAAAGATAGACTTTCCGTGTACATCAATGTACGTTGAGTATGGAGGTTTAAGATGCATGCCGGAGCTTGGGCCTGATTTAGCACTAGATACCGCGCCAATTGTCAAATATCAATATACTGTTCCATTTGGAGATCCAGCTTATTTAGGACATGACGAACGAATGAGATCATAACTGTCAGCAAGGGTTTCCCTTCTGGCCATCATTGAACTTGCACTTTGAGGGAAGTCCAACATATAAACAAAATCCATTGCCACGCAAATCATTGCCATAGCCGGTTTTTGATCCCCATCAACAATTCTTAATACAACCAAAAGTGGCTGTGATGCTCTAATGCAATCCTCAACATTATTCCAGAACCTTGTTGAAAGGACATCATCATGGACTTTTCTACCTGCATTTGTTGTAGCCAACTTGGAATCGAACCACTCTTTACTACCAAACAACTTTCTCAAAGCATCTTAGTTTTTGTATAAACGCTGCAATGTAAGAAATGCTGTAGCAAACCTTGTAGCTCCTGGTCTTACAATGTCTCTCCCTAATGTCATCTCCCTCATCGCATTAAGAAGTCGACCATGCCGATAAATAAATGTTGTAATGTTTCTACCATGTGTGATAGAAACATTAAAATCCTTTAGCTTGGCAATATCCTCTATCATGAGGTCTAAGCAATGTGCGGCACAAGGAGTCCATTAAAGTGTTGGGATTTGCCGACACAACTGACCTCCAGCCGCCTTGAAATTAGCACTGTTATCCGTCACAACCTAGAATGAGTGCCACCAATGAGAAGTGAGAACTTTTATAAAATTCAATGTAGACACAAAATACATATAAAATAAAATAAGATATGTGGCTACCTGAACAAACATATCTGCCAACATTTTCGCATCTTGTATCTTACTTGAAACATCAACTGAACTCAGAAAAAATGTCCCCTCATGACTATTAACGAGAAAATTGATCAGATGTCTGCCCCTTTTATCGGTCCATCCATCAGACATTAGTGTACAACCATAAAGCTTCCAAGATTTTTCATGTTTTACTCATAGCTTATCGGTCTCCAACTTTGCTTTCTCAAGTAATGGCACTCGTAACTCGTGATAGCTTGGCGGCTTCAACCCCGGTCCAAATTGTCCAATTGACTCTATCATAATCTCATAACTTCTAGAATGTGCGGCATTGAATGGTATTCCATTTTCATAGAAGAAGTTTGCTATGTGCGTCTTTACCCTATTTTTCTCTTCTTCTGTCTTCGTCGAATATTCAAGAGTAGTTTGAGATGGACCTTTGCTATGTCTTTCCTCCACCACTTACTGAAGTAAGTCTTTCGTAGCTTAGAAGCAATTGTTTGAGTTGGCTTCAATTGTGGTACTATAAAATTCGTAGTCATCCTCTTTCTTTTTGATGACCCTACAGAACTTTCCACGGTGTGAGAAGCAGCCGTTAATGTTTCATTTGGAGGAGCTTCATGATTTCCATCATCATCATCATCCTCGTCATCTAGTGGCACATAAGTCTTTCTTTTACCCTTCTCAATAGCATCCCTCATCACTTTAATTATTGCGGTGGTAGTATTTTTGCAGTTTGTTACTTCCGGATAACCACCGGCAAGATGCATCTTCACCCTTCTAATTCCTCCATGCACTTGCTTATGACATAGAGTGCATTCGATCATGTCCTTTTTATTTAAATCCGGCCAAAATGCATATTTCCATCCCGGATCCGGTGAGTTGGCCTTCCTCGTAGGATCCTTAGATGGGTCATAAGCTTCGGCCGAAGATTGTTCCGCCATCTACACACAAAAAAAAAGAAACAAGAAAATATAGAATCAGATTTTAAAACAAAGAGAAGCCACCAGATGTTGATTTCAAACAATCAGCTTTTTAACAGCTTTTAAAACAAACAATAAGTTGATTTTAACACACAAAAAAAAACAAACAATAAGTTAGATTTTAACACACAAAAAAACAAACATATTTCAACAGTCCGGCAACCTTGTTGCTGAAAATAAAGTGAAAAAGAAGGGTTTCGATTTACCTGGAGCGGGCTGCGGGCAGTGAAGACGGACGCGGCCTAGTCGGATGTTGGCGCGGCAGAGAAGACGGACGCAGCAGAGAAGACGGAGCTTTTCTTTTTGAATCCAGACCTAGTTTTTTTTTTTTTTTTTTTCTTATTGGGCCTAGTCGAGCCCAAAATGACTAATTTGACATGACTAGTCCTAACTTAACCGGATGGAGTCGACTTTCCGCAAATACAAAATCGAAATTCCTAGTCGCCCGGCGTGCTTGCCTAATTAGTCGCGACTAGTCGAGCGCCATGACAACCATGAAAACATTGACTTACCTACTGATATATCCCTTCAGTAGACATAAATTTTGCAACCTCTCCATATAGTTGAGAGTTGAGACTTGAGTCATACCACAAAAGCATCACAGAGAGAAGCAAAACAATACAATACATTGGTATGATATACTGGGAATACGGCTTCCATGATGATAATCTACTCTACGCTTTCCTAACTGGCCCACCAAGTACTTCAAGAACATATTTTGTCTCCGCAGTTAAACAGTGACTGAAATTAGCGAGACTTGATAGCCAACCAAAGTTTTTGAGAACTCATTAGAAACCAAAACTCACAATGGTAACAAGAGACAGCCATATGTATTTTATTTACTCCACAACATCTCTGATTGACAAATAAGCTTGCAACTGGTATACCCTTTCAGAACATTTCACCGAGGGCATTAATAAGGTCCCTTCTCTAGAATGACCATCGATATTTACGAAGCAAACTACCTTATCAGGGTGTCTCCTTCTAAACCATTTCTGGCATCTCACAAGAAGTTTCAATGTGATTGCAGAAGCATTGATCCCTATCATTGCAGTAAGTATATGCGATTAATAATTTTCTCACAGTATCCTCAAGCAAATGCTAAGCTTATGCGATCTCATGTGCTTTTATCCAACCTACTCGCCATGATCGTGTACGTGTTATTGAGTAAATATTCAGATGAGTGCCATTGGTCTACAAGCTTTCTATGATTTTGCAACCCTTTTCAACATTGGTTTCTTCAACGAACAAAAAATCACAGTTGTGGATTACGAAAGTATACATATAGCTAACGAAGAAGCTTCCATAAACCTGCTCACGTAGATTCATTAGGCATATGATCATGATCTAGAATCCCATGGAAATATCTGTCTCTTGATCGTAATTGTTACATTTCACCACATTCGTACGTCAAAACTTCATGGAGAAAAATTTGCTATAACCCTGGCTCCATCGAGTCTTCCCAGTGCATTCATTGTTTCCATTTTGTTTGCAAAGAATAAAGACAGTATTCTTATAACAGTGCATATCTGCTGGTAATGTCTTCACATCGTTCATCTTACCAAAAACTCTTTAAAACACATCAACAGTGGATTCAGAGGCATGGGCGTTTACGGTCTTACCATTAATGGTGTGTTCATCACCTATTCCTTCACAATCATCACCTTAAAATACCCACCAAGCTGCTATGACTAGAGAGCTTATTGAACTGCAAGCCATACTGTGACAATGTACGTTCGATAGCTTTTCCCACATCTTTCTTTGCAAGAGACCCTCTCAACAAAATATACCTTGTGTAAAAATCAGGTTGAATGCCTCTTACAATCATCTGGCTGACTATTTCGGCAACTCTATTTATTTGACCAGCCCTACATACCCCGGAGACAATAGTGTGATAGAGAGCAGCATTCATCTGCACACCACTGGCATGAATTTCATACCAAACTTTTAAGGCCTGAGTGAATTCACCCTGATTGAATAGCCCATCCATTAGATCATTATAAGTGACCGCATCCGGTTTCAATCCCATTCCTTTGATATCTGACAAAAATGATGCCACATCTCCTTTCTTATTATTCCGCTGGAACCCATGTATAAGAGTGTTAAATGTATGCACATCTGGGTACAAACCCTTCAACATCATAGCCTTCCCCAACTTAATTGCCTCATGAAGTTCCCCTGTCTCACACAACGCCACGATAACCGAATTGTAAGTACCCACACTTAGCTCATCACAACCATCCCCCTCCAATTCATACAACATATTCTTTGCAAGATGCACATCCCCGCAATCAAAATGAGTCTTAATCAAATTACAAGTATCAAGCTTTACAACAGCCCCATCCATCCCATCACACACTTTCCAAAACTCATCAATCATATTAGCCTCCAACAAATCAATCAAAAGTAAATTGATGAAATCCATTCCTGGCTGATGTCCCACAACATTTGAAGCCAAAAATACATTAATAGCATCCACTAGCCTACCGTTTTCCCTATAAACATCAGCCAAAATATCAAACACGTTCCCCTTAGAACCTTCAATTTCTCTATAAAACTTAACAAGAGAGCCCACTACAATTAAAGGCGTGCCACAAATAGCAACCATACGCTTAATAAAAAGTCTACAATACGAATAGTTTTCAGCGTTGCACAACGCCACAGCCACGACTGAGAACGAAGACAAATCATGCTGAATACCTAATTCATCTTCGCACCAGTAGAAAAAATGCAGCAACCGACTCGCATCCACATCATGACTCTCTTTGATGACAGATCGGATCACGCCGGGAGTCAATTTTACAAATATATGCGGCATCGAGGCGATGTGTTTCCACTTGTAGTTATTGTTGGCTCTGAGAAGGCTTGAGAGTAGCTCCGTGGTGCGATTTTCGCTCTCGGCTGAAAAATGTACAAAGTTGGTTGTGTACGATCGAGCTTGGGTGATGAAATTGCTAAACGTAAAGGCTGTGGATTTCTTAACCGCAGCTCTTAGCATCTCGACCTTCACCGGTAGGAACACAAAAATCAACGACGGAGGATTAGACGCAGGGCCTTCAATTGTAGGGTTCGAATTGAATTTTCGGTATTTACAATCAGAACCGTTTAATTTCGAGTTTTTTTTTCTTCCTGTTTTAAATTCAAATTTCGATTTTGTCCTGTTTTTAATAAAATAGGTTTGGGGAAATCCGGTTTGGCTCATTTTCGATAAAAATCGGTTTCTCCTACACCGGTTTGGGAGAAATCGGTTTGCTGACTGTGCACATGCGTGGCATTATTTGGTCCTACGTGAACCCAAAGAAATACAATTCTGGCCACGTGTTAAACCAGTTCGGCGGAAACCGGTTTCCTGCGGAAAAAAATTAGGGTTTCTTTTCTTTTCTCCTCCGCCCCTCCGACGCTCCCGCGCCCATATTCGGATCCGACTCCGTTGATTGTGTTAGTCTCGATACAACTACGTCCTTGTTACTCCGATTAATCAAACTGATTCCCCCGAAACGGTAGTTATATTATGTTTATAAGTTGAATTATATTCGATTTGGGTGGTAATTAGTTGAATTGTTTGAATTTGATGGTAATTAGATGAATTGTTTGTGTTCAATTGGGTGTTAATTAGTTGAAATATTTGTGTTGAATTGTTGAATTTGGAGTTAATTAGTTGAATTGTTTGTGTTGAATTTGGTGGTAATTAGTTGAATTTTTCAAAATAATTGTTGTTGACTTGAATAATTGTTTTTGAGTTGAATAATTGTTGATTGTGTTGAGTTGTTTGAATAATTGTCAATTGTGTTGAATTATTTGAATTATTGTTGAATTGTTTGAATAATTGTTGATTGTGTTGAATTGTTTAAATAATTGTTGATTCTCGATTGTTAAATTAGGATTGAATTGTTGATTATGTTTTTGTTGAATTGTTTATCTATTTTAGAACTTTTTATTTATGGCCTTTCATTTCGGTTGTAGGTATGGCATCACAGAGACTATCATCTTCTAAGAATGTCCCATCCCAGTCCACTTTGAATCCCAAAATGGATGTGGACGACATAATTAACCCCAGTCCTATCGATGAATCTATTCTTCCTCGGTAAAATAGGCACCGAACTCAAGAAATTTGGAATAATAAGCCAAGTTTATCTTTTAATTAAACTTAAGTTTCTAATGTGTCATTTTGTATGTAATTTGTTACTAATGTTGAAATTTTTGTATGTAGCATATGGATCCAAAACTGTACGACCACTTACGGTTAAGCATAGTGTACCATGGAGGAGCCAGATGAGCGCATTAGGCAGTATGTCGCTAATGCTGGGTTCTACCATTGGAGTATTTTGGTCAATGTGAAGTTTGATCCAGCGTTGGTGACTGCAATAGTCGAGAGGTGGCGGCCCGAGACGCACACTTTCCATTTTAATGGAGGGGAGGCCACCATACCGCTACAGGATGTGGCACTTCTTACTGGTCTACCCATAGAAGGAAAGCCTGTAACGGATCACTCGCATTTGACATGGGCGCCGATTTGCATGAGACTGCTTGTTGACTACTCTGATTGTCACAAGGACTCACTGGCGAAGAGAACATGGTTCTATAACAATATGTCGAGGACCCCAGACGATGCAGATGAAGAGACGTTGAAGAGATACACTAGGGCGTATCTCCTTCAACTAATGGGACTGACCCTATTTTCGGAACTTAGCGGTAGTAGCGTCCCACTCCACTTTCTTCCAATATTGGAGGACCTCGTTACTGTTAGACATTACAGCTGGGGGAGTGCAGCGTTGGCTTATTTGTACAGTATGCTTTGCAGAGCCAGCGGATTGGGTAAGAATCAGATTGCTGGACCGGTACGCCGATTACAATTTTGGAGCTGATTGAGAGGCCGAAGTGTTTATTTAGGGAACATGCCCCCGCTGGATGCTCATATTGACCCATTACAGAGGGGAGCTTGGACGTATATGTAAGCATTTTATATGTTATTTAAATATTATTTTGTATTTTTCGTTATAAATATTGATATTCGCGTTCATGTGCAGGAAATGGCATGTGCCAAAAAAATTCATCGGGTACCTAAAGGTAGTTTGTTGTTCTATCGCGATGAGTTCCAGAAGATGCAGATCGGAGACTTCATCTGGAGACCGTACGACGAGAGGCTTTTTCCACTTTTTCCACTTTTGAACCCTATTTGTCTCGAGAGTCGGCAATCTTGGAGAGCTGACGTGCCACTCATCTACTTCAACGTCATTGAGTGGCATCACCCAGGACGTGTTATGAGACAGTATGGGTGTCATCAGATTATTCCACCGCCGGGGATAGCTTGTTCGGACGAGAATCATGGTAAGGATATGAAGCTGAAAGTGGATTGGGGTGTGCATCATTATCGGTACATTCAGATGTGGTATCATCGCTTTCAGAATGTAGTTGATGGAGAGGCCTCTGATTATTGTGACATTGCGTCCCCCCGGGTATTATGGTTGGTACGCCATGATCACTCGTGGCTGATCCAGCCTAGAATAGAGGAGGAGGTTGAGGACGCAGTGGTGGTGGAGGACGCGGTGGAGGCAGAGGACAATCCGGCTCAGCAGATTCAGCGTACCCACCATACCCTCCAGATGGACACTTTATACCAGAAAATGTAAGGTTTATTATAACTTGAATTCTAATTTGTAGTATATTATATGTTATAAAATTTGTTTGTGTCTACATGTAAGCACTTTAGTCTACTGTGCACGAAAAGCAACTGACGGTTTCCGCCAAGTCACGGAAGATCATTCACGCCCATATTTTCATGGCAGCTTCCACCGCGCATATGACACGTTGGAGACCTTTGGTCAAGCAAAAGTTTTAGATGTAGACCCTGACACCATTGCATTTGACGCCGGTAAGTATACACCTATTTTTATACTTTTATTCTGAATACTGCATTTAGTAATTTACGTTTCATATAAATGCAGGGGAAGCCGGCGTGGCTAAGGAAGAGGATTATGGTAATCCAAATATCGACTCTTTCATGGATGATCGTTATCGCCCATCCAGCTGAACACAACCGCATACTGAAGATCTGTATCGTCCATCCAGCTCTTCACGACCTCGACCGCGCAGAGGTGCTCGCAACCATGCTGAGTCCCAGTATTCAGCCCTCGGGGATTAGCAGCAGGGCGACCGTAGTAGATTTTGAGTGTTTGTTGACTATGGACTTATTATGTATGTATTTTGATATGGACTTATTATGTACTTTTGAACCCTATTATGGATTCAGTGTGGATTTAATATGGATTTAATATGGACTTATTGTGTATTTATTTTGCTATGTTCTATCTTTTCTTATAACGTTACACTTTATACATATATATAACCACAACACTAAAGATAATGCATTAAACAGAAAAGTAACAACCGTTTCCGGATAGTACATGAAACTGAAAGACAACAACAAAATAGTGAATACATGAAACTAGAAAATAACAAGAGGAAATTAGAGAATACACGAATGCAACTAACAACAACACATCGATAGTTCAACGAGAATCTCGAGTTGGGCACCCACGCCTGTTATGTTCATCTTCATGGCAGACGGTGCAACGCTAGGATCGTGACGGTTGACTCAATGAAAACACTCCGCGGCTGCTTGATTCGCTGAAATGCCTCTAGTCCATCTCGTTCCATTTCCTCCTTGATAGATTTCTACCAACTTTGTTACGTTTGAACTTGGGGTTCGGAACATGTACCCGTCCATCATAATCTCATATTAAGGATTAAAATTGTACTGCCAAGTGGCGTGGTATGCTTGCAGCGTGTACTCGTAAGCCACATAATCAGAGTAGTCCACCCTTTCGTATTTGCACGCTGCCATTGCATGACTACAAGGGAAGTGAACCATTGTCCATTTCCCACATGAACATGTCCTCATCACCAGCCTAACCGTCCATTTGTGATGATTATCCTTTGTCATAACCTCGTAAACTGCTCTCTCGTGATCATAGAGCTGCAAGCGGTGGTAATCTGCCCTAGCACAAAGTTTGGCCAACTTTATACGAATTTTTGGGGGAAATAGAGATCAGTGACCATCGCAGGGGGTCTGTTGACGCTTCACAAATAAGTTGTTGTTTGCTTAAATGTGAACATCACCAATGACGAAATTGGAAAATCACGCCCGCCTTTTAGAATGTCATTAAAACACTCAGAAGCATTCGTCGTCATCGAGCCCCATCTAAACCCACCTGTGTCGAATGCCTTTGACCATAACCTATATACATGTCTTCCAACCATTGGCGGACCTCTGGTTTGTCGTGCAATAGGTCCAACAGCTCAGCATACTCAGCCTTGCCTTTAGTTCCTTCCTCTGATAAGCCACACTTCCATGTTTTTCTTTCGAAAATGAATCATTCACCTTTACCATGAAATTGTTCTGCAGGTGGCGCACGTATACACGATGGTAGGCATACGGAGGTGACCATTCGGGTTCACGCATGGCAGCAAGAATTTCCTTGTGTCGGTCTGATATGATGTACAATCCCTCGCGCTGAGTTACGCCTTCCCGAATGCAAGACATGAACAATTTCCAACTCGAGTTACTCTCGTTCTCCACTATTGCAAACCAAACTAGAAGTAAATGATTATTGGCGTCACTACTACAGAACAGGCCTTATGCATCGGTTTTTTTTGATATTATGCATCGGTTTTGGTTCCGATGCATAATGAAGCGTTGCATAATGAAGCGTTGCATAATGTCAAACATTATGCATCGGTTCTTTAAAACCGTTGCATAATGTCATACATTATGCATCGGTTCTTAAAAAAACTGATGCATAAAGTGTGACATTATGCATCCGTTTTTTTAGAACTGATGCATAATGTTTGAATTTTTTTTAGCACATTTTGTCTCTAATAAATTAAATCCACCTTCAATTTCATACATAAATTTTATATCCAAATCTTAAAATACTTTTTATTCAACCAAAACACAATACATAATGTCACTTTCATTGTACAAAACATTTAGCGATTCAACAAGTTTCACTTTCAAGTTGCAATGCCTCCTGATCATACTCAGATTGCTCTTCCAACATTTATCCTTCTACATTTGTTTCCCTGCTCCAACTCTTGTGTATCCTATCTCTGGTCTTTTGCTTTCTTCCCTTTCATCCTGCATCGAATCGGAGATAACCAATAAATACTGGGTTCACAAAAGGCATAAATCATACCTAATATTGATAGATATTGAATTGAATATCCTATCCTGCTCCAAATTTTTTTCTCAAAATGAATTGAAATGATGTAGCATATAGGTAGAGAATGTCAACCCAGTTCAGTTAAAAAGGTAGCAGCAGCACAACTTATCAATTTCTGACTACAGTAACTCTATGGAAGGCACCAAATACAAATCTAACTAAACCAACCTCATTAGATACATCAAATACCCCATCCTGTATCTTTTTGTAGATAGTAGCAGCTGTCTATAAAAGCCTGCAAGAAAAGATACGATCAGAATGATACAGAAAATGTGTCAAACTGTACTGCAAAAACTAAGGATTATGATCACTTCCTCTACATTCTGAGCCGTCTTTCCAGATGCCTCCATAAAAATCAAACCATTTTCCTTGGCAAATTGTTCCCCTTCCTCAGTACTCACTGCCCTTCTGTGAGCGAGGTTCGACTTATTACCAATGAGCATAATGCCTTGCATCCTCTGGCCAACTTGCCAGGTGATTGAATGTCTCCCTCCTGGAAGGTATTACGATGGACTTTCCCTCATTAAATAGCAACCAAAAGCCTTGGAAAATTAACTGATGGACTTTCCCATAAATAAATAGAAATTAGTAACTCACAATTGTTTTTGTCGGCCATTGGTATATGAATCTTCAAAATACTCAGCAACTTGTGTTCTCTGGTTTTTCAAGTTCTAAAAATACAGACAGAGATCGGTTTAAATCCAACTGAACCGGACGAAGCAATGGGCAGGGATTCCAATTAATAAGAGAGCTGAAGTTTAAACATGAGTACTTACAGGTAAATTTCCTGTGTGGTTATGTAATACAAGGCAATAGATGTGGTGAAGATACAAACAGACGTGAATATACAAACAGACGTCAAGAAGATACAAAAAGTATTTAAAAAAGAGAGCACATATCCATACCCCATATATTGTTTGCTCAAGATACCCAGCTGTTATGAGGTTCCACGCAAAAGGAATTGTCCTGTAGAAGAGAGAATGCTTAAGCCAAATCAATATTCATCAGAATACATAAATAAAGTGGTAAGAGTACCCAACAAGCTGCAAAGTCCCAAGCCTCATTTTCGATCGAAATTTACCAAATAGTAAAACACGACTTTTTAAGGGTGTATCAACTAGTATCATAGTACTTATTGAGGCCGTCTCCACACTCACATGCCAAGTGAAATGCAAGTAACCTTATGCATTGAGTGAAACATGTAAATTTGTTGACAATACCAATACAGAAGCCTTTCGGAATTGATTCACATGTCAAATCTGACCTATTAATAATTTCCTACATCCTTCTTTGGCGACAAGCAATAATGAACACTCTAAGAAGCATTTGCATACTGCAACAGTGTCAAATTCCATTTACGGAGACGTTATTCATACACCTCATAATACATAAAAGAAGAGCACAATCAGAGAAATGAAACAAATTCCATAAATCCTATCTGCTCCACATCATCATCACAATGAACATCCGAATAAATAAAACAGAAACAAATCGAAGTAAAACTACAGCGTGTATTCAAAAATACTCCGCAGCTTTGAGACGAAGCAATGGCGACGCCAGATCCCAGATCTACAGCTTAGCGGACGAAATCGAAATCGAAATCGAGCTTGAGCGCTGTGAGAGATCGGTTTAGTGTTGTAAGACAACCACGATGACGACAAACAGAGAAATCGCGAACGAATGGAGCGACAAAACGATTAAACTTGATCTCTCCGCCATGACTCGTCAACTCCTTCCTCTTGTCTCTATCACACTCTATTGAACTCCTCGTCTACTCGACCGTCACCAGTCTAGTAGCAGGCGAAGTGTTGCAGTCACCTGCGATACTCGCTATCGGCGGCGTGGATAGGAGAGACGGAGGAGAGAACTAAAGTAGGAAGACCTAAATAAAGTTAAGTATTTAATTTCGCCAATATGCATCGGTTAATTGAAAACCGATGCATAAATTGAATCTTATGCATCGGTTTCATAAGCTCTTTTTCGAACCGATGCATAAGGCCTGTTCTGTAGTAGTGCGTCCAACCCAACAGCCACCAACAACTTACCAACCCATTTCCCGTACATATGTGTCTCGTCGATCGACAACACGTGACGATAATGCTTAAATGCATGAATGGGTCCTGCAAATGCCCAGAATACACGGTTGACCTGTGAATCTCCATTATCGAGTGGTGTTCGATCTCACTTCACGAATGTCTCTGGACTGGAATCCACCAGTGTCTGCATCAAGTGTGGCAGCTTTTGAAATGACTTATCCCATTCACCAAACAGTTTAACAAGCGCCAACTGCTTTACTTTCCACGCCTTCAGGTAAGATATTTTATACCCATAGTCCATTCTAATGTTAGCACGAATCTCTCGCGCGCTGAATCGTAAATTTTCATTCATCGCCTCCGCGATCTCATCAGCTATGTATTTCGTGTTCATGTGTTTGTTAGTCTTGATAATGGAGTGACATATGTGGTCATATCGGTTCTTCCGAACCGCCAAGTAATTTTTTTTTGCGTGACCGCAATGCGAATTTGCCATGGACAAACATCTCTACCTTTCAGATATTCAAAAACCATTAAAGTAGGTTTGGATTCCTTCACGAAGTACTCTACACAGTTTAGAATGGAGTACTTCCGCACATCATAGATGGCCTTCTCTTTTTCGCGCCAGCTTTCACCTTCTGCAAGTGACGGAGATTGAGGATGTATTGTTTGCAGATTCTCATCATAGGGTTGAAACGTTGCCCATACTGAGATATCATCAAAATTTTGATAATCCCAAGTGATTCGAGGTTGCGTGAATTCAAGATTCGGATCTTCAGCTGCGAGCATCTCCACTTCTTCCATTTCATCACGGTCGTATTCGTCGAGTACTGGACCAGTGTGGACATAACCATTGTGTCATCATCTGAATCGCCAGTGTAAACATATGCCATGTTGAAGGGAAGTGATATTGAATTTTTGTTGTAAAATAGTCGAACTGCGTTGGGTTATATATACATATGAGACCGGGTCTTCCCAAACCGGTTTTACATCAGATCAGAGTCCCATCGACCTGAAAGCCTGCTTTGTCTGAAAAGCTTGGCACATGCCATTATACAAAACCGGTTCACTGCAAACCGGTCTCAATAATTTTTGACATGAGACCGGTTTCCCCCGCCCCGGTTTGCCATGTGGCCAGAATTGTATTTCTTTGGGTCCACGTAGGACCAAATAATGTCACGTAGGTGCAAAGTCAAAAAACTAGTTTCTCGCAAACCGATTTCGTTGAAAATCAACCAACCCGGGTTTTATCGAAAATGAGCCAAACCGGGTTCCCCAAGCCTGAGTTGAGTTTAAAATAGGGCAAAATCGAGAGTTGAGTTCCAAAATAGGGCAAAATCGAGAGTTGAGTTCCAAAATAGGGCAAAAAAAACTCATTTCTTTGTGGTAGGGTCGGCAAGCCCAATCCTGAGTTCTAGCACTTTCCATATTAAGGCTGAGCCGGGTCGGATCCTGAGAAAATTCATAGACCTTAAAGGTGTTATTGGCCCTTAGAGCATCTGCACCGGGGGGTCTGATCGTTCGATAATATAGCGGAAATATTCAAATAGGAATTCGAACACTATTGCTTAGCCACGATTAATCAAAACATTTATATTGACTCGGGTGAACCGAGGTCGAACCCAAAAGATAGGTGATTAAACTAATAGTGCTAATAATGTGATTAGAATGTCTAAGGTTTGGGGGGGGGGGGGGTGTTGTTCCTTTAAAAGGACGATAGCAAGGTTTACTATCCAAAAGAGAGGTTTGATCAACTTAAAGAGGTTAACAATCAATTAAAGGATGACTAGGGATCTATTTGTCCACCTAGACAATTATTGTGACGGTAAAATTGGACACCATTGATGAAATCACATGCACAAACTTAGAATCTAACCATGCAACATTACTGCTAAGTTCAACTCGCGCTACAACTTAGTACTAAGAGGTTACATCTCGCATAATACCTCACACTCGCGCTCTATTGGTATTATAGAATATGAATGCCTAGCCTCACACTCGCGCTCTATTGGCTAGATAATCATGCTCTTGTTAAGTTCAAGCCATTCTCATTAAGATTAAAGTGTCGCCATGTAACACAAAAACCTTAATGCTTATTCATTTAGTTCATTGAAGTCATGACGATCAACGTGAGCTACATCAAACATGAGTTCAAGCAAAGTTCCCATTGAGGACATTTCACAAACACCTTATGGACAACTTGAAACATTAAGTTCAAATGAAGAAGATTCATGTGCAAACTCATTCATCAATGGCATCCATAGTATTTATAATGTCACAACCATGTCTAAGGGATCCATAGATCCCCAACCAAGGTCACTACTCACTCATGATGAGTTTACAAGCAAAGTCAATAATAAAAATGCAAACAATCAAATAGAAAATGAAGTTTAGAGATCTAAAACCAATATGAAGATTCAAGAGCACTAGAGATTCAATCCTTGATGTTGTTGAAGTTCATCTACTCTCCAAAAACCCTTGATCCTCAAAACCCTCGATCCCCTGTCCCAAAAGCCAAAGCTTTCTATTTATAGCCAAAGCACAAAAATTCAGGGTTCGAGACTGCGCTCGGGCGAGCTTGGGAATGCCCGGTCGAGCTCCATGTAGGGAACAAGGGAATTGGTCGGGACGCCCGGTCGAGCTCCATCAGGATCGGGCGAGCTTATTTTGGCAGGTTCTTATGGCCGAGAGCGAGCTCGGGCGAGCTTGAATTGCACCGGGCGAGCTTCAATCTTGGACGGGAGGAGTGGTGCAGGGGGGACCGGGCGGGCTTCATCAGGCTCGGTCGAGTGAATTGCGGCAGTGCATATTTGTGAGAGCGACGCTCGGTCGAGCGTCCTCGAGCTCGGGCAGCTTCGCGCTTGGCTTGGCGAGATGGGGACCGGTAGACCCGGGCGGGACTTGGGGCGCTCGGGCGGGCGTGGCGCAGGGGAGACCGGGCGAGCTCCATCAGGATCGGTCGAGCATAAAGCGGAAGACTGTATTAGGCAATTGGCATGCTCGGCCGAGCTTCCGTTGGCCCGAGCGAGCTCCATCTGCTTTGCATGGAAAAATCTTCGTTTGGGCTTGGAAACTTCGATTTTCTTCGATAATTGATACACTCGAGTCTAAGGACCACGAAATCGGCCTTTCACCTGAAATAGCAAGAACAAGGGTTAAATGACATCAAAAGAGACTCGGAGCGACTCAAAACATCTAATAAAAATGGAGGAATTATCGTCGAGAATTCGACTCATCAAAACACTCCACACTTAGAGTTTGATCGTCCCGAGCAAACAATAAGAACAAGTAGAGAGCAACCAATGTCAAATGGATGAGTCGTTGTGTTTAATGCCCATTCGCTCCCGTCATCCATTCAATGTTTCAAGCTTTTATTGCTAGCTACTCTAACACATGATTACAACCTAACTCCTTTTCGTAGGTGTCACGAGTGCATTTAGCATATGCACCAAGCCTTTAAACCCCTAGGCTACCCCAGTGGACGAGTTATAGTCTCGTGAGAGTTTTCAGAGCCGGGAGTACTCACAAATCCCACATGCATTTATCTCATAAGAGTGCAAAGCAAGAGTGTTTAACAATTAAGGCATGCATTTCTCAAAACTAACTTCACATCCCAAACTAGCATTGCAATCACCATACAATTCAAGAGAGTTTTCAAACCGTTTAAGATCACATGAGGGTGCTCATTCAAGGAAGTCAATACTAGAGCTATCAAGTGCCTCACCTAGAAGTCTATGCATTTTCATAGCAAGGTTTTTGAAACACGGCTAAGGTTTTTGTGTAAAAATGTCAGTCGATCACTTATGCTAGCTAGGGCTAGTCCACGGGTTCACGATATAAACTCGTTTCCAAGTTTTAGACGCTAAAGTCGTAATCCATAAGGAAAGAGGAGTTTGACAACAAGAGTTCTTAAAATAGGCATAAACCAATCAATTAGCTTACGTGAAATCACAAGGGTCGTCCTAAAGCTCAACTTGCTAGCACACAATGTACATGGTGAATTCACACATCTAATGGACGATGGAAAGGCATAAAGTCAAGTTTAAGTGTTCTTCTATTTTCTTTTTGAAATGGCCTTTGGCCTACAAATGCTTTCGAGGGGGAACTTTTCTTCCTAACCCCCGGCATTTGTATCTTTTTGCAATAAAACTTCTCTAGTACTCGAGAAAGTTTTTAGTCGGGGCTTTGCCCTCTTTGACCAAGTAAAATATTTTTGATGGGGCTTATTTTTCGCCCTCTTTTGACTCCACACTTAAAACTTGACAATATGCCCAATGTAAATATGGAATGTATGAGAAACAACCACAAACATGGCACGAGGCAAGAGAACTAAAGTCACCTAAAAGCAATCAAGAGGTTTAAGTTTTCATGAAGTTCTTAATGCGTGCTTTCTAAAACTTTTCAAGTCATGCGTCAAAATACTTAGATTGCTAGATAGGCACAAGATAGCAATGAATATTGATCCACAAGAATGAGCATTCAATAGAGCTAATTTTAGTTTTAGACTCTCAATCATGTAAAGGGGAATTGCAACTTAGATGTGACTTATAGAAGTTGGGAGTTGATATTCATACGCCTTTGGTAGTATAACACTCAAGAAAAGTTGGAATAAAGCATAATGTAAGTGTTCATTTCCAAAAGGTATGCATGGTATAAACATGTCAATCAAGCGCCAAATCCAAACACTCCACACTTAATCAAAGCTTAGTCCCTTAAGCGCAAAAGATAATAAAATAAGGGTAAAGGCGCAAAGGAAACTCCCCTCGTTTGTAGAATGTAGCTTTCCCTCATTGCACGACTTTCTGGCAAAGATAAAGTCCCTTACTCCCTTTTATGGCTAGGCACAATAATGGAGGATTAACTTGCACAAGACATAAAGATTTGTGACAAGTTAGTTCCAATGCAAATATGTAAATAATAGCCAAAACAAAGGAATGAAATATAAGAATAATATCCAAGAGTCGAACATCTCAAAATTGCACCCAATGGCGACTTAATCATCAAAATCATCATGACAATGTTAAAATATAAGAGTAAACATCCCAAGGTAATGAAATATGGAAATGAAGAACAGGGTAGCCTAAAAAACATGGACATCTTCATCACCCAATGGTGCAGTGACATCCTCCTCTCTTGTGGCCTCTTCTCCATCCTCCACACGAGCAACCATACCTTCATCAATCTCCGCAATGGTATGTGGTGGTTCCTCGCCACTAGTAGGTGGTGGAGCACTAGCTTTGGCAACAGTGGGTGGAGGAATGATGGGTGAAGGAGCGTGCTCTTGGGGACTAGAATACCCCGGGAATGAGGGAGGAGCGGTGGAAGGCATGATGTTCAAGGCACGGCATATGTCCGTCAATGTAGTGGCCACCCAACGAGAGTTCTCGCGAACAAAATCCTCTAATTTCTCAACATGCTCATGGACGGAGGAAATGGTGGTCTTCAAGCTAGCAAGGTCCGAGGAGATGGTCTCGAGTTGCTCATTTGGGGAGACTCTCTTTGAGCGAGGTTGGCTTTGGACCGAAGGCTCATGGGAAGATGATGATGTGGAGGACTCGCGGGCATCGGGGAATGGATAGTGATCACCACGAAATTTTTCTCTCCTCCTTGCATTGAACTTGTTCTTCATTTTTCTAGCCCTTCTCCGGAGTGGATCTTTATGAGGCTCGTCGGAATGAAACCAAGACTTCAAATCCGCCTTAAGCATAGTCATATCCTTCATTGCATCCGCATTAAGTTCCTTCTTTTCCGGCGGTGGGCAATCATTCCCACTAAAGGTGAACTCACACTTTAGGGCTAAGTGAGTGATGAATGAGCCGCCGCCAAGTGCCTTTGCTTGCGAGGATTCTTTGACGACATCTTCGAATCTTGTTGCAATAATGGAAAACCAATCCAAGACCTTATTTTGGTTGATTGCTAGCATGAGGTCCAAGTCTTGGTTAGTCACCATCCTCGCCCCATCCTTTTGCACATTAATCACCATAGCGATGAAACGGTGAATCACCCTCCACACCTTGCTCTTAATTGTAGTAGCTGCATAGCCCGAAACAAACCACTCATCCCTCGTCGATATTTCCTTCCAAAATAAGTACCTATCCACCTCTGAAAATTTAGGAACACTCTCCCCATTCAACGGAAATCCCAACGTCTCACAAACCACATCCTTGGTCATTCTCTTGCTCTTCCCCCCCATTACAAACTTCCAATGCGTGATTTGCCTTTCATCATTTCTCACTGCCTCAAAAGAGCTAACAAATTCCCTAACAAGCTTGGGGTACATCCCCGGATCATCAATGAATAATATACCTAAACCACAATGGGCAAGGCGAGAGTGTACCTCATCGTGCAATCCCAGGTCAGTGAGGGTCTTTAAATGAGGGTATAGCGTGACCAATGGCTCCTTGCCCTTCTCGGTGATCAATGCAAGGTTTTCCTTGTGTTTCGCATTCATGAAGGCCAAGGTCCTCTCGTAAGGATATGGGATAGGGTCAGAGGACGCGACTTGGGTATTGGGAGGGACTAAAGTGAGCGTGGAGAGCTGGCTAGGCTTAAGTGGCAACAGAGGAGGCTCAATTGGTGCGGAATTGGGCTTGGCTCTCTTTCTCTTCGATGGACGAGGGAGGACTTCATCAGATGAATGCTCTGAGGGAGCGGCTTGGCTTGGGATTGGGTTCTCGGATGGTGAAGTGTCGGCTATGGCCTTGCGAGATTTCTTCGAAGGCAGAGGTGGAGCGGTTTTTGCGATGGAAGTCTTGGAAGAACCTTGAGGCTTGCTCGGAGGCTTGGAGGAGGAGGAAGGCGCTTCGGTTGGAGCTTGAGGAGTGCCGCCCGGTTTTTGGTTCGTGCGAGCCATAGATGGTCTCGGCTGGGATTTGGCGCTTGAAGGTGGACGAAGCGAGCGAGCGGGGCCACGGAATGCGACGGAGGACGTGCTGGCGTGATGAAAGCGAGGCGGAGGCAGGCTCAGTCGGGAGTGGAGATGGAGCGGAGGGGAGTCGCGATTGGAGGAGGTGAGAGCGGCTAGGGCAAAATCGATTTGAAATTGAGAAAACGAATTTTGGTTTTGAACCGAGGAGGAGGGTCGGGCGAGCTTCCATACGCTCGATCGAGCGTAATTTAGCAGATTGAATTGAAGAGCGAGGAGCTCGGGCGAGCGCTAAGGTGATCGGGCAGGCATCCGGCTATCTCGACAAAAGGGCTACGGGTGGACCGGGCGAGCGTGATAATGCTCGACCGATCGAAGGTTCGAAAGGGATTTGAGGAGCTCGGGCGAGCTTCGCCGTGATCGGGCGAGCGCCTGGACTGGGATTCCTCAATCGAAGTTTTTGAGCATTTTGCATTCCCCATTTCATTCTCAACTCGAAGCTTGACTCCACATTTAGATTTGAGTCCACTATTCGACACTTAACATGATCATACCGAGCATATAGAAATTGAGTACCAAAAATGAGCACTTACAACGGGCTACCTCCCGAGAGGGCCTAGTTTAACGTCTTGGCAAAGACCGAGCCGGATCTTTTTATAACAAGAAGTCTTTTTCACCTCTAGAATAGTATCAATGAAGAGAGGATCGAAGGTAGTAGGTCAAAACATTTATAATGACCGGTAGGGTACCGGGTCGAACCCAAAGGAGCAAGCCAAGCTCATACACTATTTAAGATTGTGTTTCCATTCGGCTATTCTAAACCAAAAATGTATAAGGGAGTGTATATATCTAAATCCTATGTGTGGCGAGTAATTAGGGATGAAAGATAAGTAAGAGGTGTTTCGAGGGGTTACTCCCCTCCTTGGCAAATTCCCAATGATCACATACACGATATTCAAACATTTCATGATAGTCAAATAGCAATGAACCTAGCTTAGACTAGGATAGACCAACTGTCACTTGAATCTATTCCTAGCCAAACTCTCTTATAGCTCGAACCTCTCGGTTCATTCCATAGCAATAAATACCATGAACTCGACTCATAGTTCACTTCCTATCCATGCATTGTAGAAAACCTAGCTTAGACTAAGATAGACCAATGTTTATGTCAATCTAGTCTTAGCCAAGCTCTCTTATAGCTCGAACCTCACTCGCTAGAGATAATTGGTTCATTCCATAGCACCATTATCCTTGGAATGTCTTCCTAAGGTAATAACTACTATGAACTCGAGTCCTAGTTAACAACAAATGCATACATTGGATAGGATCACATTCTCTATTATCCAAACTAGATTCAACATGTTACTTAGGCATTTTCACAAACACTTAGTAGCATGTCGTATATGAAGTGCATAGAGAACATGAATTTGACACCATTAGATGGGATTAATTGATGATTCGCTTAATGACTAACTCCAATAAATCAAACATTCAATCCTTAGTCAAGCATCCATATCCTAAAGTTCACTTGCAAGATTCAAGATATAGATCATTTTCTCCATCCTAGAACTATCCCCAAGGGTTTCCAAGTCCTAGGTTCAAGTTTAGGTCCAAATTGTCACTTAAGCATTTTCACAAACACCTAGAGTGCATAACATTCATAACACAAGAGAAAATGAAATCAACAATCATCCATATGAATATCAATGTATATATGTGATCAAAGAGTACCAAGGAGAGTCATAAGACCCTCAAAACACAAGATCCACTACTCACACCTCATGTAAGACAACATGGTGTGAGTAGGGTTTATAGCAACAACAAGTAGAATAGAAGAGGGAATAGAGTAGGATGATTAATCCAAGATATCTCCCTTTGATCTTCACTTCTCCTTGGTTGGATGATGATTGATGACCTTGGATGGACCTCTTTTCCAATCTTCTTCTCCCCAAAAACCTCCATCCATTAATTTATAACAAGAAGCACACTACGAGAAGTCCCGAGCGGGATCCCTTCTCCAGCGGTATTAGCATTTAGCATTCAAGAGGGAGCTTCTAACGTGTTTTGGTCTCCATGGTCAGCTTGATAGATTTTGACTCTCTGCCCGTTTGCTTTGAATAAATTCCCTTGATTGTCAACTAGCTCTAGGTGGCCATCGTCGAAAACTCTGTGAATTCTATATGGTCCAAACCACCTAGACTTGAACTTCCCGGGAAATAACTTGTATTTTGAGTTGAATAGCAAGACCTTGTCTCCTACCGAGAACTGTTTCTTTAGAATGAGCTTGTCATGCCATCTCCGAGTTTTCTCCTTATAGATTTTTGAACTTTCGTAGGAGTCCAATCTGATTTCATCCAACTCATTTAGTTGAAGGAGTCTCTTTTCTCCTGTAGCCTTCATGTCGAAATTCAGCTCTTGGATGGCCCACATGGCTTTATACTCAAGCTCTACCGGGAGGTGGCAAGGTTTGCCATATACTAACCGGTATGGGGACATTCCAATTGGCGTCTTGAAGGTGGTTCTATATGCCCACAAGGCATCATCAAGCTTCAACGCCCAATCTTTCCCGGACTTCCCAACTGTCTTTGTCAAAATGTTCTTTATTTCTCTGTTTGACACTTCGACTTGCCCATTCGCTTGGGGATGATAAGGGGTAGAACATCTATGGAATATCCCGTGCTTCTTAAGCATAGACTCGAATCTTCTCTCCTTAAAATGGGAGCCATTGTCACTTATCACCGCCCTTGGCATTCCAAATCTCGGGAAGATAATTTTCTTGAACATCTTGATCACCACTTTAGCGTCGCAAGATGGGGAAGCTATGGCTTCAACCCATTTAGACACGTAGTCTACCGCCACGAGAATAAAACAATTTCCTTGTGAAGATGGTAGAGGTCCCATGAAATCTATGCCCCATACGTCGAATACTTCAACTTCTAAGATGACTTTCTGAGGCATTTCATCTCTTCTAGCAATGTTGCCCATTCTTTGACATTCGTTACACGACTTAACGAATTCATATGTATCCTTGAACAAACTAGGCCAAAAAAATCCAGATTGAAGAATTTTAGCCGTGGTCTTGGAAGCGGAACCATGACCACCATAAGAAGAAGAGTGACAACAAGCAATGATTCCTTTTGTATCTACCTCGGGCACACAAGTTCTATAAATTCCGTCTTGGCATAGCTTGTATAGGAAAGGGTCGTCCCAAAAATACCTCGAAACATCATGCAAGAACTTCCTCTTTTGATTATGATCAAGGTCGCTCGGAAGGATTTTGCAAGTCAAGTAGTTCACATAGTCCGCGTACCAAGGGGTATTATCTTTGACACTCAGCAAATATTCTCCGATAAAGGAGTCTCATATAGGTGTTGAGAATATTTTGGAGTCATGAAGCTCCACTCTCGAGAGATGATCCGCTACTACATTTTCGACCCCTTTTTTATCCTTGATCTCAATAGTGAACTCTTGCAAAAGAAGGATCCAACGAATTAGCCTCGGCTTCGCATCTTTCTTTGTCATCAAATACTTAATGGCGGCGTGATCTGTGTAAACAATTGTCTTGGACCCTACGAGGTATGGTCTGAATTTTTCAAAAGCATATACCACGGCTAGCAACTCTTTCTCGGTGGTAGTATAGTTCATTTGAGCATTATCTAGCACCTTGCTCACATAGTAGACTACATGGAGTCTCTTATCGATTCTTTGTCCCAAGACGGCTCCAATAGCAAAGTCGCTTGCATCGCACATAAGCTCGAATGGAAGATCCCAATTCGGTGGTTGCACTATGGGTGCCGATACAAGAGCTTTCTTGAGCTTTTCAAATGCCTCTAAGCAATCTTCGTCAAAACTGAATTTCACATCATTGCATAGGAGGTGAGTTAGCGGCTTGGCAATCTTTGAGAAGTCCTTAATAAATCTCCGGTAAAAGCCGGCATGGCCTAGGAAACTTCTAACTCCTTTTTGGTCTTTTGGAGGTGGTAGTTGCTCAATTACTTGAACTTTCGCTTTATCAACTTCCACTCCCCTTTTAGACACTAAGTGCCCAAGCACAATTCCCTCTTGAACCATAAAATGGCACTTTTCCCAATTTAGCACCAAACCCGTGTCAATGCACCTAGCGAGAACATGAGAAAGATTCGTTAAACAATCATCAAATGAAGTTCCATGAATAGAGAAGTCATCCATGAAAACTTCCATGCATTTCTCAATGTAATCACTAAAGATAGACATCATGCATCTTTGAAACGTTCCCGGTGCATTGCATAACCCAAAGGGCATGCGTCTAAATGCGAAAGTTCCATAAGGGCATATAAATGTAGTTTTTCCTTGGTCATTAGGCAAAATGGGGATTTGATGAAATCCGCTATAACCATCTAGGAAACAAAAGTATTCATGTCCCGCAAGTCTTTCAAGCATTTGATCAATAAAAGGAATGGGAAAGTGATCTTTCTTAGTTGCTTTATTCAATTTCCTATAATCAATGCACATCCTCCATCCATTTACGGTTCTTGTAGGGACTAACTCTCCCTTATCATTTTGCACAACCGTAAGTCCTCCCTTTTTGGGGACGACATGGATGGGGCTTACCCATTCCGAATCTGGGACCGAATAAATGATTCCCGCGTCTCTTAGCTTAGTAATTTCCTTAAAGACAACTTCGCTAAGGTTTGGGTTCAATCTCCTTAGAAACTCCCTAGAAGGTTTTGCATGTTCATCAACATTTATCCTATGCATGCATAACGAAGGGCTAATTCCCTTAAGATCATCAATAGAGTACCCCAAAGCTTTGCTATTATTGTTCAAGACATGCAAAAGTTTGGACGTTTCTTTCTCATTCAAGGTTGCGCCAACAATAACCGGGTGCGTAGAATTTGACCCAAGAAACTCATACCTTAGATTCGAAGGTAGAGGTTTTAACTCTCCTTCGAATTCCTTACCTCTCGGCATTTGGTCTCCCTCACCTTTGTGAGCGTCGAGTAATTGTTCTCCTTCGGCCAAAGTCAATGCATACATTTCCTCATCTTCCATATCCATTAGTGAGGTCAAAAGCATACTAGGATCATCTAAGTCCATAACTTCGCTTTCAAAAGATGTTAGCTCAAGATTTACACAAGATATATCAAGCAAATTGCATTCAAAAGATGAAGTGGGAGCTTTCATGGCATTTTTCAGAAAAAATTTCAACTTTTCGTCCCCTATCTTCAATTCAATAGAACCTTCTCCACATCTAATGACCGCCTCAACGGTGTTAAGAAAAGGTCTACCAAGAATAACGGGCATTTCTTGCTCAACATCCATTTCTAGCACATAGAAGTCTACGGGAATGAAAAATTTACCAACTTTAATAGGCACATCCCTAAGAACTCCCCTAGGGGTTCTAGAACTTCTATCGGCTAGTTTCAATGAAATAGTAGTAGGATGGAGTTCACCCACATCAATTTGCTCAAACAGCGAATAGGGAATTAAAGAAATGCTAGCTCCCAAATCACACAATGCCCTATCAATTTCAATCTTTCCTAAAGAGATAGGAATAGAAAATGACCCATTATCTTGCATTTTCTTAGGCATCCTACTTTGCACAATGGCACTACACTCAACATTCAATGCTACCATGCTAGATTCTTCAATAACTCTACGATTAGACACAATATCTTTCAAGAATTTTGCGTAGGTAGGATTTTGAGTGATTACCTCATGGAATGGAAGAGTGATGTACAACTTCTTCAACATCTCCACAAATCTTTGGAAGTGGGCCTCTAGCTTGCTTTTTTTTAGCCTTTGAGGGAAAGGTATCACGGGCACATATTTCCTCATCAAAATCGGCTCATCTTCTTTCTCCTTTTCTTCCACGGGAGCTTGAAGTTCGACTTCGGCATTTTCGTTAGCAACTTCCTCTTCTACCTCTTTAGAGTTAGGATTCGGTTTTCCTTGAGGGGTAGGCAAGACTCTTCAACGTGATGGCATTGATATGCTCGGTAGAATTAACATCCGGTTGAGAAGGTAGCTTCCCAAAGTGCTTCAATGCTACGGCTTGTTGAGCCACTTGATTATCAAGCATCTTGTTATGGGCTTCCAATTGCTCCATTCTCTTGTTGGTCTCTTTTTGATTTTCTAGCATTTGAGCCATCATAGACATCATAGTGTTATCTTGATTGTTGGAAGGAGCTTGTCTTTGTGGATTGGAAGTTCCTTGGTCATTCATTGGAGGCTTGGCTTGATAAGGCCTTTGATAGTTCCCTTGGTTAGAATATTGAGAGTTTTGGTTGGAACTTTGGCCTTGATTAGAGTAGGGATTCAGCCCTTGGTTTTGGTTAGAGCCATACCCTTGTCTTTGGTAGTTCCCTTGGTAATTATTCTGTCCTTGGGGCTTTGGAGGGAAATTTGAATCACTGGTCATTCTTCTTTGAGGGGGCTCATAATTCCTAGTAATAGGGTTAGCATTTTGAGCATAATTCGTTTGTTGATTCACATAGTGGGCTTCCTCGTACCCATCATCATCATCCTCATATCGTCCATCGGGACAATTTTTTGTTGAATGCCTCGTGCTTGCACATAGAAAGCAAGATTGTTGCGCCGCGATTTTCTCTTTATCGGCCTTGGCCTTAGTCGCCTCAACGGAATTCACCATACTTATCATGTTCTCCACTTTCTTTGTTAAATCCGCCATTTCATTTTTGAGTGCAAAATTCGAAGAGTCTTCTCTTGACTTGGCCATTTTCTTATGATCCACTCCTTGGTATCTATCGGAGTTTATAGCAATTTTGTCCACAATTTTGAAACCTTGAATCGCCGGTAAGTCCATAATAGCACCTCCACTAGCCGTGTCCATTTGGTTCTTAGCTTCTTTACTCATACCAAGGTAGAAATATCTCATAAGATCGGCTTTTCTGAAGTTGTGATGAGGGCATTCTCTCAAATAGTGCTTGAATCGATCATATGCTTGATGGAATAGCTCATTGTCTCTTTGGGAGAAAGTCAATATAAAATCAGTGAATTTCTTGGTTCTTGACGGTGGAAAGAATTTGTTAAGAAAGGAATTTGCTAGATGATCCCATGTTCTGAAAGT
The DNA here is from genome assembly GCA_033675395.1 of Rhodiola chrysanthemifolia. Lineage (NCBI taxonomy): Eukaryota > Viridiplantae > Streptophyta > Magnoliopsida > Saxifragales > Crassulaceae > Rhodiola > Rhodiola chrysanthemifolia. The sequence continues at coordinate 42,512,357 of CM066204.1, forward strand.
TCCCGGCTCTTGATTTTGCAACCATTCCTTAGCATCCCCGTACAATGAAGAAGGAAAGAGCTTCAAATAGACATATTCCGCGGGAATGTTCCTTGGCTTATAGGTGCGACAATATTCTTGAAAATTAGCCAAATGTGTGGAAGGATTCCCGACTCCTTGATATTGATCATGGGTTACCATATGCACTAGAGAAGATTTCACGTCGAAATGAAAGGCATCCTCATCCGGGGGCATAATAGCCGAGCCATTCCCTTCAAGAGTGGGAGTCATATAATCCCCAACGGGTCTCTCATTGTCCTCATCCTCATATCGCCAATTTCTGTTGTTTCTTTGAGGTGCGGGAGGATTTTGATCTTCAAATTGGTTTTGTCTAGCGAGAGGATCATCCACTTCATCCTCCAATCTAATATTTCGGTCATCCCTTTGAGGAGCGGGGCGGTTCTCTACTTCCTCTTCCATGCTAAATCCCGGTGGCAAATAGGGTAACGGATTTAGAAGTGGAGGTGGACGAGGTCTTGGCCCTTGGAAAGCCGGTGGAATAATGGGAGCAAGAGGTGGAATGGGGCGTAGAGGGTTCTTGCTAGGTCTACCTCTTCCTCTCTTAGCGGTTGGGTGAGGAGGGTGAGAAGTGCTTGAAGTGGCTTCGATCACTACGTGCTTTTGCCCCTTAAATCTCGTGTTCATTCAAATGCCTACAAGAACAAGGGAAATTCTTAGCAATGAAAGGCAAAGGAGATAAACACAATTAAGCGCAAAACAAGCAATGACTATCAAGTAGGGAAAGGGTAGACAAGCTAAACATTTAGTCTCACACACTAAAGGTCCCCGGCAACGGCGCCATTTGATCACTCGTAAATATAGCGGAAATATTCAAATAGGAATTCGAACACTATTGCTTAGCCACGATTAATCAAAACATTTATATTGACTCGGGTGAACCGAGGTCGAACCCAAAAGATAGGTGATTAAACTAATAGTGCTAATAATGTGATTAGAATGTCTAAGGTTTGGGGGGGTGTTGTTCCTTTAAAAGGACGATAGCAAGGTTTACTATCCAAAAGAGAGGTTTGATCAACTTAAAGAGGTTAACAATCAATTAGCACCAAGTTAATTAACCTATCCCCGGCAACGGCGCCATTTGATCGTTCGATAATATAGCGGAAATATTCAAATAGGAATTCGAACACTATTGCTTAGCCACGATTAATCAAAACATTTATATTGACTCGGGTGAACCGAGGTCGAACCCAAAAGATAGGTGATTAAACTAATAGTGCTAATAATGTGATTAGAATGTCTAAGGTTTGGGGGGGGGGTGTTGTTCCTTTAAAAGGACGATAGCAAGGTTTACTATCCAAAAGAGAGGTTTGATCAACTTAAAGAGGTTAACAATCAATTAAAGGATGACTAGGGATCTATTTGTCCACCTAGACAATTATTGTGACGGTAAAATTGGACACCATTGATGAAATCACATGCACAAACTTAGAATCTAACCATGCAACATTACTGCTAAGTTCAACTCGCGCTACAACTTAGTACTAAGAGGTTACATCTCGCATAATACCACACACTCGCGCTCTATTGGTATTATAGAATATGAATGCCTAGCCTCACACTCGCGCTCTATTGGCTAGATAATCATGCTCTTGTTAAGTTCAAGCCATTCTCATTAAGATTAAAGTGTCGCCATGTAACACAAAAACCTTAATGCTTATTCATTTAGTTCATTGAAGTCATGACGATCAACGTGAGCTACATCAAACATGAGTTCAAGCAAAGTTCCCATTGAGGACATTTCACAAACACCTTATGGACAACTTGAAACATTAAGTTCAAATGAAGAAGATTCATGTGCAAACTCATTCATCAATGGCATCCATAGTATTTATAATGTCACAACCATGTCTAAGGGATCCATAGATCCCCAACCAAGGTCACTACTCACTCATGATGAGTTTACAAGCAAAGTCAATAATAAAAATGCAAACAATCAAATAGAAAATGAAGTTTAGAGATCTAAAACCAATATGAAGATTCAAGAGCACTAGAGATTCAATCCTTGATGTTGTTGAAGTTCATCTACTCTCCAAAAACCCTTGATCCTCAAAACCCTCGATCCCCTGTCCCAAAAGCCAAAGCTTTCTATTTATAGCCAAAGCACAAAAATTCAGGGTTCGAGACTGCGCTCGGGCGAGCTTGGGAATGCCCGGTCAAGCTCCATGTAGGGAACAAGGGAATTGGTCGGGACGCCCGGTCGAGCTCCATCAGGATCGGGCGAGCTTATTTTGGCAGGTTCTTATGGCCGAGAGCGAGCTCGGGCGAGCTTGAATTGCACCGGGCGAGCTTTAATCTTGGACGGGAGGAGTGGTGCAGGGGGGACCGGGCGGGCTTCATCAGGCTCGGTCGAGTGAATTGCGGCAGTGCATATTTGTGAGAGCGACGCTCGGTCGAGCGTCCTCGAGCTCGGGCAGCTTCGCGCTTGGCTTGGCGAGATGGGGACCGGTAGACCCGGGCGGGACTTGGGGCGCTCGGGCGGGCGTGGCGCAGGGGAGACCGGGCGAGCTCGGGCGAGCTCCATCAGGATCGGTCGAGCATAAAGCGGCAGACTGTATTAGGCAATTGGCATGCTCGGCCGAGCTTCCGTTGGCCCGAGCGAGCTCCATCTGCTTTGCATGGAAAAATCTTCGTTTGGGCTTGGAAACTTCGATTTTCTTCGATAATTGATACACTCGAGTCTAAGGACCACGAAATCGGCCTTTCACCTGAAATAGCAAGAACAAGGGTTAAATGACATCAAAAGAGACTCGGAGCGACTCAAAACATCTAATAAAAATGGAGGAATTATCGTCGAGAATTCGACTCATCAGGGTCATTCCAGTAGGTGCTGCTGCTTGCCAGCTCAGCTTGGGGGTGGAATTTTGTGCAGCGGAGACAAGTTGAAGGAGCTGCTGGGGAAGGTTCTTCAGGAGCTGCTGGTTCAGCAGATGCTGAGTTGAGTTTATTGGGCCAAAACTGTGTTTTGGGCCTGCATTTTGATTAAAAAAAAAGAAATTTTCTTACAATATGTGTAACTTTATCAAACGGTAACAAATGTTTATGTTTTTTTATATCAAACGGTAACATTTGGATTAGATACTTTTCTTTGTTTTTTTTCGAACGGTAACATTTGTTTTAAAAAAATGGTAACATTTGTTTAAAAAAACGGCAACACTTGTTCCAACGTTACTATTTTGAGCAAAAATTATTTTAAAAATTGTTTTCAATTTCATAACATTTATCTATAAATACACACTTCTTGTATTTCATATCTCACACAAATATATTTACATTTCTCCCATTCATCTCTCTACTTCCTATATTTTCATAAGTTTCATAGTTTTATTTTCCTAAAATGTCTCATTCTTGGTCTATGGCCGAAGATGTACAATTGTGTGTCTCATATTGTCGGCAATCTGTTGATCCCATTTCCGGGAAGAACCAAAAGATTGAGAATCTATGGAAAAAAATCCATATCCACTTTTACAACAATTGGGAGTCGAATGTCAACCAACCTATGGCGGAATTAAGGTCTAAAATTATAAAGTAATATTTTTATTCAGTGAATAGTGGGAGGAGGTGCTAAATTTTTTGTCTGGTGCATAAACTGCAATTTGAGGAGGTGCTGATTATCTAGAAGGTGCTCCAGCAGCACCTCCTCCCTCGATTCAGAAGGTGCTCGGGTGCATATGCTCTTAGGACTTCTCGAGCTAACTTTCACCCTAAATTGATGACTCAATAATCAACAAATATTGTTATGAATATGTCGATATTTTAGTAGAGACAACAACACTCGACACTACCTTTTTTTATATAATGAATGTGAAAAAACACATTCCCTATATGATAAAATGCCCTTAAATCAATGTATATGTAATTTTAGATCAGATCACGTCATAATAGAGCTTGCCTATGACTAGTGCCGAACTCGATCCACCATAAGGTTTATTTTGACATTTGGCCAAAAGCTAACCACTACTTTGTCGTGTAAAAAATTGGAGTTTTTTTTCTTTCAAAATGACCTGTTTGAGTTTCAACATATCCAAAATGACCCAAATGAGTATGACATTTCAGTTTTGGCCTGTTTTAACAAAATAGGATCCGATTTTCAGTGTTTTTAACAAAATCGGATCACCAGGATCCGATTTTATGTACGAATGAGAGAACTCCACATGTTCTCGTTTGCACATATATAAAATCGGATTCTGGGGTTTCGGTTTTCTTAAAAACACAGAACAGGGGATCCGATTTTATGAAAAATGCATAAAACCAGTTCTTGTGAAATCGATTTTATGAAAAATAGGTAATCTCAAATGGGTCATTTTTTGAAAAAAAAAACTCAAAAAATTGATGTTTTACACTTTTACGCGATAAACGTTCAAATCGAACATCCGACTCATCGGATCTGACCCCGACATTCCATTTCCATCCATCGTTGTCTCTTCTCCCTCGTTTCGTCTCGATTGAGAGATCGAAGAGAGACGACCTTTTCGTTTTGATATCGAAGTATTGTTCTCGTAACAATGGCGGTAATGATCTCTTATTCCGTTTTTCTTTTCAGAAATCAGATTTGTTTCTTTACACGATTTTATTACAAATTCTTATCTTTCACGAATCTTTAACACATCTGTGAAGTTTCCTAGTTCATGCATTTTTCTCTATCGTTAAAATTGATTTTATAGGTTTATTTGTAGGTGAGTTTTGATCTCGTGTGTTATGTGATTAAGCCCTAAATTGTTGTTGATGATGATCCATGTGAAGACTTACCTATGAATTAAACAATTTTTCATACAGGCTGCTGCTTTTCATGAAATGGTTTGTGATCCGGAATTCCATAGCTTTGAGCAAAGGACTATACACATATTGTTACATCCATCTCATTTTGTGTGAAAAATTGGGGATGTGCGATTTTTGTACATAAACGATGGCATACTTCATTTAGATACGTGTTGCAATAGCTGGTAGTCATTAGGCTAGATAGTGTGACCAAATGACAATGATTTTTGACTGACTGATGTTTTATGATTGGTAAATGTTGTTGGTTTGTGATTCAGATTTTAAAATCTGTTTGTATTCTATTTGTTAGTTTGAGATAATTCCCTTACTACTTCAATTTGTGTAAAACGTGGCCCTTGCATTGTCATTTCGATATGTGATTTGTTCTGTTATTATGTAGTTTGTTATTGTCTCAGAAGTGAAATATACATATACTTCCTCGTCTTTTTTTTTGTCTTGTAGGATAAAGGTCGGCCTCTACCTAAGTTTGGTGAATGGGATGTTAACGACCCAGCCTCTGCAGAGGGTTTTACAGTGATCTTCAACAAAGCTAGAAATGAGAAAAAGACTGGTGGAAAGCCCGACTCGCCTGATAATAACAATGCTAAGACTAAACACACAGCACAACTTGGAAAACCTCCATCTGTAAGTCATTTTTTCCGGAATTTATTAGATGCTTGTGCTGAGTATTTATTAGCGGTTGTAAGTGTAACTGAGAGAAACATGTGCTCATTGGACTCTTCAGTGACCATCTCAAATGCCATTGTTTCATATTGTAGTATCATCTGATGATTTATTTATTTATATTTTGTTTTGTCTGTCTTGGTAATCGTTGCAAGCTGATGATCGGCAGGTTAACCCTGTTTAGTTGGAACCCTAGGGGAAGCACAAATGTTACCGTAAGGCCATGATTGCTAAAGTTTTTCATTTTTTTATATCGGCATAGTCAGATTGGTTAGTTTGCAAATTGTTGTTTGATCATCAGCTATCTTGATCCCCATTACTATTTCAGACCTATATCTGAAAATCTCTGTGTCAGTCTGTAATTGATGATTCAGTTAAGACTTCATTCATTTTTTGTGTACATGGTACAATTGGGTTGACCATTCATGGACTGATTCGGACAACACAGCAAGGCTACAATCAGCAAATATGCCTGTAGAAATTTAGAAAGAAAAGGTGTGGCTATAGCTCAGTCTTGTAGGACTTGGGCCTTCGAGGGATAGATACCCACTAATAATGTGTCCCTATGACTGTTAAATTTTTACAATGTGTACCCATAGGCCATAACTGATAATTTCTATGCTAACTGTGGTAATAGGGGCTGCTTTGTCAGGTTGTACAATTGTTTGTTAAGGGTTGGAATTTTAGTAATGCAAATTTTATGTTTGGATAGATTGACCGAAGGACTAATTTGACTTCTAAATAGTATCAGCCATTAAATTTCATCTTGACTTTTCATATAACCCAATGCTCCAGCTTTCTCAAACGCAACTTGCAAGCATACATTCCAACATGCCTCTCGTCTTTATTGCCTCTGGTTATCTGATATATGAATATGACTGTTCTAATTTGCAGAAGAAATGGTTCTGCTGCATCCAATGAAGCTCGTGTAGAGCCAAGAAAAGAATATCCTGCGCAAGTTCATCCTCCAAATGTATTACCAAAAAGACTGGAGCTGTTATGGATCCTGCTAAAATCAATTTGGTGTCATCTGATATTGATGAGAAGAATATGGGTTTGAGGGAGAAGGGAAAATGATGAAAAAGAAATATATTTAATCAAAAAAAAAAACAAGACAACTATGTTATGTTGTTCATGATATTTACTGCTTTGTAAGTTCTGTGATTGGGCTTTTGACCAAGTTTCTTTTGTTTGTTCATTAAGCTCCTTCACTTTGAAGCTGTGTTCATTGTGTTGCTTATTTTGGGTGTTGAGAATTTGTGTGTGCTTAATTTGTTTGTACTTATGCATATTCACAAAGAAAATCCAGAAGTAATCATCCCCAAATTTGCAGACCTTTGTGTATAGTTCGGTACTGTTTTCACCCCGAAAAATGCGATGATATGAGCAGTACTGCAAAAATAAATCATCCTTTATATCTTGCAATTCTCATTGAACTGTATGTAAGGAACAACAACGTACCCTTCAAAGAAGCTTGTGGATGATGGTGAAAATTTTGATACTTCATTCAGATATGTGACTGTCTACCTTGTGATTGCCTGAGAAACTTGCAAAAGATGCATGCTAATTTGGAGCCATCTTGTGCCTCTTACAATTCTCCCAACTTGCTGTTAACTAATTATGAATCACTATGATATGTCTTTGCCAAAAAGTTCAGCAATTCCTTTTCCAGGATCACTTCTTTTCACTAGGGACTCCCCAACTAAAACCTGCAGAAGTCGAGAATCAAAGTTTGGAACAACGAGGGGTCTTTGCATTGTACGTAATCAGTAGTTCATTCTTTGACAAAAGCCATTATTTATTACAGCTAAACCCCGTCATTGTGAAGTTTGTAACGATTTTCACTCTTCTGGGATTTATCATTCAGAGGAGCGCTCAAATAAGAACCCCTCTTTTTTTCGAGAACTTTGAGAACCTTCTTTATGCATTTTCGTTTTTGCGTAAGTGCACTTTCCGAAACTTGAAAATGCATCTAGGCAAAAATAATGCTTGAAACTGCACAATGAAGGAAAAAAGTGAATGGGACAAGTGTCCCCCTCCACATTCAAAGATGCAACTTGATCCAATGGTGAGATTTGAGGTCTCAGGTTCTCGAATTTTTAGGGGTTCTCAACCGAGCGCTCCCCATACCATCCATATGTGTGTAATTTCGTGCTTTCTAATACATGTCTAAAACTTTTGGAGCTTTTGGAGATTCAGCAATGAAAAATATCCATCAATCCAATTAAACTGCATATGCATCGTTTGTCTTATGATGATGTAATAAGACAGGAAAAGAGAAAAGAGGCTTACAGCTTTAACGCCAGCTTCTTGAACAAATGCAATATCCTCTGGTGTAAAAAGACCAGATTCTCCAACAACCTGATGCAATCATTCATCTTGGTTCATGAGAACTCCCATAAGACGCAGGCAGACTTTTAATAATAAGAAACCTGAAATCTAGCAAATTTTCTGTTCTACGAAGAGTACATTTATACTAGGGTCACTTACAATAATGTCTTTTTCACGAATCTTTTGCCCACGCTCCCCTTGAAGGAGGTTTTTTGTGTTGTTGATATCAACTTCAAACGTTTCTGTCAATGATAAATACTACAGCTTAAAGCAACAGCTAGAGAGCTAAGTTTTAAATACAAGTCAAATGGCGAGAAATGTGACATCACCTAGGCTACGGTTGTTTATTCCAATAATCTGAATGTCATCTAGTCCAAGAACACGATCCATTTCCCTCTCATCGTGCACCTGAGAGATAAAAATTAAATTTAGTCATGCAGGGTTAACTGATGTTATTTCTCTTGTCATGCATGGAATTACAGTGAAATCAACATTGATTAAGAGCGTAAAAAATGAAGTGGAACTAATGGAAGCCTAAACCCTAAGCAAATAAGAGAAAATATATATAAAGTGGCCATTTTCAGAGTAAATGAATGATAAAGAAGTTTACAATGTGTCATCGTGTGTTCACTTCATATACAAAATTTGACAGAAGATAAAATCAACACTAATGTATAGTGTGAAGACTGCAGTGTCCAAACGATATGTATTGCGGTCTTGTCTTATCAACTAACTGGGTGAAATTAAAAAAAAGAATTAAAAATCTAGTCACAGACGATTTCAGAAGCTCTACCGAAAGCACTGTTTGTACCTCAACAATAGTCGCCAAACCAAGCATCTTACAGATTTTATTCATGTATTTAATGTCAAGATCAGACAAAACTGCGGCAATTAAGAGGATAGCATCCGCTCCTTTGGATCGAGCATAGTAGATTTGCCAAGCTTCTATGATAAATTCCTTGCACAAAAGAGGGCACTGCGTAAAGAGGAAAATGTAAACTATTCCGCATCAGTAGTTATACCATGATTGTTTGCATGAATATGATTGTTACAAGAAAAATATAAAATTGACCAAACCTTCACTCCAGCTTTTCTTATTGCTTCTAGATTCTCAAAGCTTCCCTAAACAGATGGACATGGTACTATCAGCAGTCCGAAGCCTCAAGTCCCAGAAGCCGATAGTAAAAAGCCAATTCACTTGCTTACCTTGAAGTATTTCTCATCAGTCAAGACACTGAGGCAAGCTGCTCCACCTTTCTCATAAGCTTGGGCAATCTCAACCTATTAAGAGAAGAATCAGAACATGCCTTAAGACTAGGCCCGAGACTATATTCATTTATCTTGACATTAGCATAGCTTAAGCACATCGAATAATCTTGACACCTCTTCTGTTAGTTATTGTATTTGTGATCCTCTTATCCTAGTTACTGAAAACTCAAAGCTGCATGTTTCATCATAAACAGAGCCGGTTGTTTTCTTCAATTCTAGGTAAGCTTCCAACTTATAAAGACCCGCAACTCAATGAAAACCAGCTAAAATTTTGTGTTTGCTTCTGTAACTTTATCACAAAAAGAAAATAACAGAGCTTGTAAGTAAGGAAATCTATCATACGCAGTCAACTTTCAATAATATCAGCAGCTACTCTACTACATTTCTATAACGAATTTTTTGGATATAGCATATACACACCCGCGGACGAGAAACACAAAAACCTATACAAGACTGGCAGACTAACAAAACATCTTGTGAATGCTTGATTATAAAGACTCTCCAGCTAATTCACATAATATACCTCAAACTTTTGTTGGAGGTGAACACTTCGACAAGTTAAATGATGCAACAGGCAGACACTTCATAGATTAATGTAATCGCGATGCATACTGGCAAAGAGACATCCCCATAATAAATGGACACATTCAAATATTGATAAACAACACAATGTGTATCCAACCAGTGGCTTGTGTCCAAGTGAAAAGAAAGAAAAATAGATTAACATCAGCACTCAAAGTAAACAAAATTGCAAACTGATTGAGACTGGTAATTTGATACTATTCGTCTGTTCTGAGTTTTAACAAGAATTCTGCAAATAAATCACTGTTAAGGAACATTGACCACGGATATCCAAATTCAGTTTGACAAAACACTGAAAACTGTATTTGAAATGCCTCAAACTGCATTTGGATGGAATTTGTTTTTTTTTTTGATACAGCATTTGGATGCAATATGAATATTCAGGACGAGGCTCCAGAATCAAATCAATAAAAGTCATAGCTCAGAGGGACAAGAATCCAGCTGATATTGCAATTTAAAGGTTATTCTTCAGTAATTTTTATTTTTAAACAATAAAAACTTACCGGATCAAAATTCTCTCTTAAGATTCCTCTACTTGGAGAAGCCTTTTTCACTTCAGCAATCAATCCAGGCATTCCAGTACGAAGATAAGACGCCTTCAGTGCTCCAACGAAGTCTCTGACAGGAGGTGCACTATCGAGAGACTTCTTCAATGAGTACAAAGGCTTTCTCTCTCTTAACTGGAATGCATAAGTCAGTAGTCAATATTATTTTTTTCCTTTAAACTCGAATTCGGGAGTCATAAAAATCTAATATTCAAGCTGAAAAGATACAACTAACCCAAAACTAAAACTCACCTGACTGATTTCATTGTCCTTGTTCCAAATAATCTCCTCTAGAATGTTACGAGGCGTGTTGCCCTCATTCTGTAACCGGAACTCAAACGGCCCAACATAGTGCATCGGGGGACCTGTTGGTGGGCGTCTTCTGATCTTAACACCCTGAGTAGAAGCTATTTCTTCATGAAGCTTACTCACTTCCCATTCCTTAATCTTAAGAGCAACTTCCGGAACAGCATCTGGATCAGTGGCTGCAGATCCTTCGGCAGAATCAGACTGCACAGTCAAACAGCAATCGCAACACAAACAGTTGAATTTCAATCACACAATATTCCCAATTATCAAAAGAAATTAAAATTAAAGCTCCCATAATTACAGAAATTGAATCAGCAAAACAAATTCACAGCGTGTGGTTGAATTAATTCAGTAAAGGGCAATATAAACCTGTAGGGCGCGAATGCAGCCTCTGTTATTGCGAACCGCGGGATAAAAGCAAATCGAAGTGCGAAGGGTAGCCTTAGGGTTTTGGTGGAATGAAGATGAAGGAATTGTCTGAAATGTGACCGTGGGCGTCACTCCGAGCGACAAAAGACTCTCCATGCACTTCAAAAGATATCCAATTTCAAAAGGCGTAAATGAAATGATTACGAATTTCGCCGAGTGAGTTGTGCCGGAGCTGAGCGCGGAACCGGTGGAAAGAACGTATAGTGAAACGATGGCGTCTGCGTGTTTATTTATAGGGTATGAAACTTTGAATGGAAACTGACTGACATCCGGACACCCAAAGTTCAGTGGACATGACATGCCCAAGAAGAAACAATCATCCAGATTCGGATATTTATTATGGTCAGACGACTAAAAGATAGTAAAAAATATCTTACGGTAAGATTGGTACGTAGGTTGATTGATCCTATTCGGTTATTGGAGCAAGTTATATTTTTGAATGCGTAGTGTAGGCGAGTCCTATCGGATGCGGAATTGTGGTGGGTTGGATGGTGATTGAGGTCGGATTGGTGGGAAATGTGGTCAAAGTGGGCGGAAGATGTTGAGTATGGTTGGATAGTTGGGTGATACTAAGGATTGATGCCCTCCTAGATCCCGTATCAAGGACAAAGGTCAGCCCCAAGGCAAATGCCCGAATTACACTAAGTTAAACTAAAAGATAATTGTATTGATTCTTGATTGGATGCTTAAAAAAGGAAAATACACATGTGTTATATAAGGGGAAAAATGGGCGCCAAGTCCGGGGCCTTCAATGTGGCTTTTCCCTCCCAAAAGCTAGCCATTATGGTGGATTCATGCACCTTGGGTCATCAATGCTAGCCGTGTGCCTAAGATAGCCATGCCCAGAATAGTCAGCCGCCTTCCCAAAATAGTCAGGCGAGTGGACATCAGGCGCGTCCCAGGGCCCTACGCGCTTCTCAGTCGAGGCCCCCAGCTGCGCATAGGCTGTTTTGACCATTCCGACCATTCCGCTCGTGCGTTCTTCCTGGTTAGTGATATCGTCCGACTTGTTGGCCATTTCGATCACATTGGTCGAGCTATAATTGTCCCATTCGTCCGGCTGATCGAGTGTTATGGTTTTGGTGCCAAACAGCTCGCCCGGTGCCTTACCGGGGCCTAGTTGTGGTGCTCCGACCAAACTCCTCAGAATGTCGCCAGGATGTCCCAGTATAAATCCCAAGTCCTTTGGAGCCTTGGAGAGGTCTCCATGCGTCAGTGCAAGGCTTGGGGCCTTGGTCGGGTCCTTCGGGGCCTTTGGCTCAGGCGGGGTCTTCGGGGGCTTCTAGTCTGAGAACCCCATGTAGTCGTCGGGTGGCTTTGGCTGGACAGTGGCGAGGGCCTTGGCTAGGATCGCGGCTGAGAGGTGCTCGGGGCCTTGGGCGGGCCCTAGGTCGGGGTCTTTGGCGAGATTACTCGGCGGGGCCTTGTTCAGCGTCAGGGCCTCGTGCGAGGTCCTAATAATTCCGCCTCCTTTGAGAATGACCTTGTCCTCAATGTCAAGGCCAGTGCCGTCATTGTATTTGCGGGTCCTCATGAAACTGTTCAACCCAGTACCGTGGTTAGAAACAAATTGCACTTGTATGGAGTTTAATGCAATACCTTGGTCGATCTCCTCCTCGGTGAAGTCTTTGGGTGGCTCCTCATCATGCTCTTCGACAATGATGACTTGAAGAGTTTTGGTGCTGCAGCGGTGTCCAGGCGTCCAACGTTCCTCACATCGATAGCACAGCCCCTTAGTTCTTTTTGCTTGAATGTCTGCCTCCGTCATCTTTTTGAATTGAGGGGGAGTGTCGTGACCCTAGCTACGCAGCTGTTCAATTCAATTCACGATCAGTTTCCAATTTTGTAGTTCATTTTTTTAAGTACAGCTCAAAACGACACGCGCATATAAACATATAAATGCAATACATATTTTTTATAGACAAGTACAAATGACATTAAAGTGTAGTACAGTGTAAAAACATTTACATTTCATCAGCTTCATCAATTTTTATTTCTACTACATTATCTGGACAATCTATTTGAAACGTTATTATGTCGCGTATTTGATTCATCTGCTCCTTTAGATGTTTACGAAATTAGTTCGAATCCGCGCCAACTCGTTAGATAAAGTAGGTATCAAAAATTTATGCATGCAGATGAAGTTGTGCAAAGTAAACACACTTGTAATTATATCATTTTGGCGTTCATCTAACACTTAAGCCATGACATTAAGTATCTTCCATGATATTCTTAAAAATGTCATATGCTCTTTTAAAGGTGGTTCATAAAGATGAATGTCGGTAGTTGCTTTTTTCATGTACTCCAGTGGGTTGATCACCGTGGCAAAACGTTGGCGTATGATAGCGAACTTTTATCTTCTTATTTTTTTATTGGAGCGAACTTTTATCTTTATAAGGTGCCAAATATTCAATTATATTTGGATATCGAGAAGCAACCAAATAATACTTTCCTGTAATTTAAAAAAATGATATCTCATCACTGTTAATTTAAATTAGTGGTTCAAAATAAAATAACGAGGATTTGTTTTTTTGGGCTTAAATTTCTTGTTTTTTTAGTACAATTTAGTTAAATTATGTCCAATACAGTTAAATTAATTTCACTTCAGTTAAATTAAATTATGTACGATTAAATTTTGTTCAGTTTAGTACGTTTGTTTAAGATGTCAAATTAAATGCTCTTTAAATAATGGTTTGTAGAGACGGTGTAGATGATTGTGTCGAACAAATAATAAATAAGAACATTTTGTTATGTATATTATCATTAGGTATTGGATGACTCTTAACATTTCATATGCCAATTACCCTTAGCCTTTCATATGACTAATTTAATCCTCTTTTATTGTCAGTCTTTTGATTCCCATGTAATCCTATATAAAGAAGTCATTTGTATATGTATGAATAACCAATATCAATATCAATGAGAATCACTCTTCCTCTCTACATTTTCTACTCATGTTCATGTTCATCTTCTACCTTTAAGTTTCCTCTCCATATATCCATAATTTTCACAACACGTTATCAGCACGATTTCTCTACGAAATCCAAGGTAGGAATACACCATCTTCTCTTCTTCCTCCCTTTTCTTATTGTGATGCGATGATAGCAACATTGAGTCCTCTTCGGAGAAATCTCAAAACCGCATAGCATTTGGAAAATCAATTCATTCTATGATCTTGTTTATAACATGTATATTTTATCTAATCATGTTCTTTTAAATCATTCTCATGCCTAATTTTATATGTTGAAAAATGATTCTATCTTATGTTCATAACATGTTTATTTTCATGTTCTATGTCATGTTAAATTTTACATGTGCCTAATGTTTTAGTTCATTGTTTCATTTTATTTCATTACTTGAAATCAATTTATATTATATTTATCATATAGTATTATGTAATGTCAATCTTATGAAGCTCGAGTTCAATACTCTTGAGCATGAAAATGATTATTCGGCGTTAATTATTGATATTGAAATCCGCCTAAGTGTCATGTATCTTTAAGATACTATAAAAGAATGAAATAAGGCACTAGTTCAATAAAGATGGCTAAAGCCATGATATGACAATTATCATTCGGTTGATTCATGATATTAAAATCCGCCTATAATATTTGTATCTTTAAGATACTATAAATGAAGGAAATAAAGCATTGGTTCATATAAGATGGCTAAAGCCAAAATATCCTTCGGCTTCATCTCGATGAGAGATTGTATATGAAATTTGAGATAAATGATCCCTCTCTCCTTTGAAAGGATTTGAAGAGATGTACGGTCACCAAAAGGCAAATATTAAACTTGTTTTGATTATATACACTTGCGATTGCAAGATTATAAAAAAAATGTATGTGAGGATAATTTTGCAAAATATTATGAATCATTTCACAAGTGAAGTTATAAGATGAAAATATCATTATAAAATGATGAAAATATCATCGAGGTCGTACTTCCAAACACCTTGATTTTTATCAAGCCTGCGTGAAAGCAAAAGGTGTTAACATAAATTCCACTGAACAAAGTGATAATCCTAAGGATATCATTCATTTGGACCTACAAGAATCTCATCAATTTGGATGTTAGAGATTAAATCTTAAAAGAGGCCAATGGAGAACTTGATAAATTAATCAATGATGGAAAGGCGACATAATGGATGATGTCATACCTATGAATATATCTAATTCAAAGTATTTGAATTTCTATATTTTATGCTTTATTTCTCTTCCAAATAAGGAGATATGGATAATCATCTCTCAATTACCATAAAAGATGATTACTTACTTATTAAAGTTTGAATTTTTAATCCCCCGTCTCATCAAATAAAATTGTTCCTAATCTTATTTATTTATCTTTCAAAGAGTTATGGATGATGGTCTCTCTATTAAGATGAAAGATGATGATGAATCATTATGTTTGCCGGATAGCGCAACCACACATACAATTTTGAGAGAAAAAATTTATTTCTCGCATCTTAAATTAGCTAAAGCTAATGTTAATATAATATCTGGTGCATCAAGTCTTATTGAAGGCTATGGAAAAGCCCAAATAGTGTTACCAAATGGTACACGATTTATTATTGATGATGCCTTGTTCTCAACCAGATCAAAAAGAAACCTATTGATTTTCAAAGATATACGTCGAAATGGTTATCATGTTGAGACGACAAATGAAAATGACGTTGAATATTTATATATCACGTCAATGGTCTCAGGAATAAAAAAAGTGATGAAAAAACTTCCATCATATAACTCTAGATTATATTATACTTTCATAAATCCAGTTGAATCATATATGGTGATAATTCAGAATTTAATAGACCCGAAAAACTTTCTAATATGGCATGATCGATTAGGCCATCCGGGGTCAATAATGATGCGAAGAATCATTAAAAATTCACATGGACATTCATTGAAGAGTAAAAATATTCTCTTGTCCAAAGATCTCTCATATGTTGCTTGTTTTCAAGGAAACTTATTACAAGTCCATCTCCACTGAAAGTTGAGACTGAATGTCCAACATTTTTAGAACGGATTCAAGGAGATATATGTGGACCTACTTCCCCATCAAGCGGACCATTTCAGTACTTTATGGTACTTATTGATGCATCGACCCGTTTGTCGCATGTTTGTTTATTATCCACTCGTAATATGGAATTTGCAAGGTTGCTTGCTCAAATTATTAAATTACGAGCACAATTTCCAGATCATACAATTAAGAAAATTCATATGGATAATGCGGGAGAATTTACATCTCAGTCTTTTAATGACTATTGTATGTCAACTGGAATTATAATCAAACATCCGGTTGCTCATGTCCATACTCAAAATGGTCTAGCAGAATCTTTTATCAAGAGACTAAAATTGATAGCTAGCCATTACTTATGCGATCTAAATTGCCAAGTTCTGGGGGACATGCAATTTTGCATGCTGCATCACTAGTTTGTATAAGGCCAACTGCAAATAATAAATATTCCCCTTTGCAACTTGTTAGTGGCCAAGAACCAAATATCTCTCATTTAAGAGTTTTTGGGTGTGCCGTCTATGTTCCAATATCTCCGCCCCAACGTACTCAAATGGGACCCAAAGATGATTGGGGATTTATGTGGGATTTGAATCTGCATCAATTATTAAATTCTTGGAACCTATGACAGGTGACATATTTAAGGCGCGATTTGCCGACTATCAATTCAATGAGACAAATTTCCCTACATTAGGGGGAGATAAAATAAAGTCTGAAAAAGACAAGTAATATCTTGGAATGCAGAGTCATTGTCTCATTTTGATCCTCTTACAAATCAATGTGAACTAGAAGTTCAAAAGATTATCCACTTACAAAGTGTGGCAAACACATTGCGTGATGCATTCACAAATGTTAAAACAGTGACAAAGTCACATATACCAGATGTCAATGCTCCTTGCAAAATCAATCTTTCTGATGAAGATATTAGAAATAAATTAGCAAGTGAGTCTAAAACAAGACAGAAGCGTGATAGACCAATTGGGTCCAAGGATAAAAATCCAAGAAAAAGAAAGGTTCAAGATAACCAAATTAATGCATCAACCACTATTCCAAAAGAAAATGATATGAATCATGAAGAGACTTCTTTGAAAGATAATGAGATACCTGAAACTGATGACAATGAAGAAATTTCGATCAATTATGTCATTTCAGGGAAAAGGTGGAATTGAAAAGAAATTATAGTGGATAATATATTTGCCTATTCTATGGCTCTAGATATTCAAGACGAAGACGAGGATCATGAGCAAAGATCGGTTAAAGAATGCCGACGAAGAAATGATTGGCCAAAATGGAAAGGTGCCATCGAGGCAGAATTGAATTCACTTGAAAAACGCCAAGTCTTTGGGAAAATTTCCTTAATACCCAAGAATGTCAAACTTGTTGGTTATAAATGGATATTTGTGCGCAAATGAAATGAGAAAAATGAAGTCGTACGATATAAAGCACGACCTGCAGCACAAGGCTTCTCGCAAAGACCAGACATTGATTATGAAGAGACATATTCACCGGTCATGGATGCGACAACATTAAGATTTTTATTGAGTTTGTCAGTCTTAGAAGGACTCCATATGCATTTAATGGATGTCGTGATAGCCTATTGATGAGTCGTATTTATACGACTCATCGAGTCAACTAATCCCATTTATTTCGACACTTTATTATGCAAACAGTTACTTTTTAGTGTTGTTTTGCATCTCATGTGTTTCGGAAGCTCTAGGAGGAAACATGCATAAAAGACGGCATTTCGTGCAAAAAACACCACAATGGCAGATCAGACCTTGGACGTTCGACGGAGTGCTGGGAGCTGACCGTTGATCAGAAAAATACGAGGCATATACCGTTGCGTAGGTGACTCAATTCCCTACAACTCTCTACACTACTACAGAACAGACCTTATGCAACGGTTCAAAAATTACATTATGCAACGGTTCCACGTTATGCAACGGTTTTTAAAGGAACCGTTGCATAAGATACACATTATCCAACAGTTCATACTGAACCGTTGCATTTTGTGTATCTTATGCAACGGTTTAAACCGAACCGATGCATATGTGTTTAGATTAAGCAACGGTTGTGAAGAAACTGTTGCATAAAGTGATCAAACACTTAAGTTTTAATTGAAATTTCATCAATCCGCCTCCTCACTCCTCGCTCCTCCGGCTTAAGTTTCTCGTCGCACTCTGTCAGTCCGTCATCATCGCCCGCCTGCCTCTGTCGACACTCGCCTCCGTCGTCATCGTCGACACTTGCCTCCGTTGTCATCGTCGCCCGCCTGCTCGCTGCAGTCCGAATGCCCTCTTTCTCCGACGAAATCCAGATCTGATGCCCTCCTCTCTCTGACAAAATCGAGATCTGTGAAACATCGATTTCTTTGTTCGTGAAGGGAGCGACGGACGTGCAACCGATTTTGGAGCAGTGTCGTCGTCGTCAACGCTGAAGCTGGGCTGGGAGAAATGGAGGTGAAGGTTGGGTGTTGTGCTCTTTGTTTTCAATGTAATTTAGATTTGGAAAGTATTTTGTTGATGATATTGGGTGTTGTGGAGTTCGTAGCTTCAAGAGAAGATAATCCCAAAGTCGATTTGGTAAGGCAAGTTGTTTGAAATTTGAATAACTGCTGTGTAAATTTCTGCTGGTGTTTTGAGATATTCAGCTGCTTCTCTATTTGGTGCTCCTATTGTAAACTCACAATCTTTTGCTGGAAAATTTAATTTATTGTATCAATTGCAGCAGTTGAAAAATCAATGTGAAATGGCAGAAAGTGGAACTTGTGTCGAAAAATGAGGAAGTGATCTAGCAGCTTTGGAAGAGGCGCTAAATATGCATCAGGTATTAAGTACTATGTTGAAGGTATTAAGTACTTCCTAGCTTTTTTGAGTTTAGAATCTTATACTGCATCAGGTATATACAGGCAGTTGAACTGTTGAGGCAGTAGGGGAGATAGTGTGTGTCTTGAGTTTGTAGCTTCTGCAAATGCGTCTTGTATCCGTTGATGTTTCTTCAAGTTCTAGTTTGTGGGTTGTTCAAGTTTGAAGTTAGAATCAGGATGAGGATAAATCAGAAACATGTCAATTCACTGCAATAATTATCACTTCATTAAAATCATGATTCAGATATATGGTTTTCGAGGGACCTGTAACTTTTCCGATTTTACCATGAGTCCTGTAGTTCTTTGCTTTGATTTCAGGCTTTCCAATTGGAAGTAAATGAATTGAATTCAGGTACATCTTGTTCTGTTTTTGATTTTTCTTCATTTTCTATATGTCTATAGTTTTGAATTTTCAGTCTTCTTATGATGCTCAATGGATACATGCAGGGGGAAGGGTGTGTGAGTGCCTACTTGAGCAAGGTGTACAGTTTGTTGGTGATGGTTACACTCACTGTGAAGGTGCTTATTTCTCTCAGATTTAATATTCCTAACAGCAAATTGACTATATGTTTAAAGCTGACTGACTTTAACTAAACCTTGTAGCCTCAGTACATTTTTCAAAAGCCTACTACAAACGACTGCTATCAAAAATGAAATCACAACCAGCCACCAATGTGTAAAGATGATGAGGGCCCCAAATGTATTCGTCATGTTGTTCCTGCATGTATTCGTCATGTTGGTTTGCTAGAGGATCTCACACTCCGAGTAGGAGACCTTGTTGTTCCTGCAGATTTCTATGTCTTGCAGATGGGAGATGCTAGAGACGATGATCCTCCAGCGCTTATCTTGGGATAGCCATTCCTCTTTGCCACCAAGACCAAGATTGACATGGGCTCAGGCTTGTTGTCACTTGCGTTTGGTGGCAAGACTTCTGATTTTTATATTTATAGGGGTGATGACCGTCCATGCGCGAAGAAACCACCGAATATCGTGAATACGTCATACATTGGTGCCCTAATTCTAGACCCACCGGACGAGACTGATTGTGCAGTCAGACCAGTAGCTATAATCAAGTTGTCCTCGCCAACTCGGGAGGATGTGAAGGCGAACCCGCCTGATCAATGGAGAGCAGACACGAGCACATCATTACACTAAGATTTTGTGCAAACTAAAGGGGTAGCTGAGGCGAAATTTGACCTCACACGTCCATGGGATCCTAACTTGTGATCCCTAAAGAAGTACCGTCGAGCCAACGACGTAAAACAAAGGCGTTTGAGTATTTATTCGTGTTATCACATTGTCATTGGGAAGGGAGAACGTTTTTATGCAGGAAACAAATGCAACTCCGAGCAGATCGCGGACCACGTGCACATTATCTGCCGCGGATGCAGTTCAGTTTAAATGTTGATCGCGGGAGTTACAATGGACGTGATCCGCGGTTGACCGTTGACCATTCACTCGGGTTGACCGTGACTGACTCGTTTGACCAGAATTCACATCTTCACACGACGAACGAGGGGAGTACCTGTTCACCTTGATCTCTTCCTTTTCCTATATGTTTGCGTGTCTTGTATTTGTTTGTGTCTTTGAATTTAAGTCGTGCCGTGAGGACACGGCTTGATTCAAAAGTGTGGGGGTGGGAGAGTCAGTATGTCAGTTGTGTCAGCACGTTTATTTTTCTTGCATTTGCACTGTGTCAGCACGTTTCATTTACAAAAAAAATTTGAAAGTATGAAATGTCTCTTCTGTTCTTGAATATGCAGTATTGAATGTTCATGTGAAATAGATGAGCTGATTAGATGCATTTCTCTCGTGAAATTTGAATTTGCGTTTACTTGTGAATTTAACCTACTACTTTTTCTTCTGAGTTGAGATAAACAGGGATGTGGAAATGATAGAAACGTCCTAGAGAGACTTGACGAAGCACACAAAGGACCAGATTTCTAATTATATGGTTATATGGATTTCGTGGAGGCTAGCACTTCGAGATGATTTGGTTCAGAGTTGGCTCCGCCACTGCAGCATTTATGTAGGTAGGCGGGACGGGAAAACAAACCGTCCTATCTGTAGTCCGAAGTAACCGGGAAAATAGGTGAGCGACCCTCATCTTGACTCGCGTCAAAAAAGGTCGAGGATGAGAAAGAGCGTGAAAGTATTTCCATATGCTTGCGGGCGATGATTGGACCTCCTTAAAAAGAAAAAGAAAGGAAGAAAAGGACAAGCTATTCACAATAAAGGAGCAAAGGTCAAGAAAAAAATCAGCCAAATTGTGAAAGTTCTACACGCAAAAAGTGAAGTACACCATTCATACATCAAGAGCCAAAGGCCAAGGAAAGTCACTACAAAAGCTGTCCAACAAAAAAAAAGCTCAAAAACCTAGAAGCTCGAATAAATCACGTGCAAGAAAAAGCAATGAAGTATAACCATATAGCTAGAGTTCGGAACAGCGAATGCAGATCATGGGTCTAAAGAGGACTATCTCCCATTCATCCGAATTGGTTTTAATTTCAGCTCAAAAGGTAACATGTACCTAGTTAATTCTGTGTTGAGCATGATGATTTTAGTAGCGATTGAGTTATGCATAGAAAAGCGAGTCTAGACTAGCAACTCATATTCATGTAGCAATATTCAGGGCGTCGAAGAAATTGTGATGTTACATTTATTGTCCTAAAATGACTTAGCTCCTGTTTGGGACGAACAAGTTTAAGTGTGGGATGGTTTGATGAGTCGTATTTATACGACTCGTCGAGTCAACTAATCCCATTTATTTCGACCCTTTATTATGCGAACAGTTACTTTTTAGTGTTGTTTTGCATCTCAGGTGTTTCGGAAGCTCTAGGAGGAAACATGCATAAAAGACGGCATTTCGTGCCAAAAACACCACAATGGCAGATCAAACTTTTGGACGTTCGACGGAGTGCTGGGAGCTGACCGTTGATCAGAAAAATACGAGGCATATACCGTTGCGTAGGTGACTCAATTCCCTACAACTCTCTAGTTCACACCAAGAGCATCCGAGGTCATTTGGAGGATCTAATTGAGAGCCGAAGTCAACATATATGCGCAGAATGGATGATCTGTCTCCGAGAGGACCGCGGACCATGTGCATTTTAACTCGCCGCTAAAGTATTCATGGTCCGCGCCATAAAGTGAACAGTGTCCGCGGATGAATAGTGCCCGCGGCGATGACGTCAGCAACGCGTTTTGATGACGTCAGCGAGGCCGAAACTTGGAAATTGAGCGCAAAAACAGACTTGGAAACCCTATGTTTTGCTATAAATAAGAAGCTTGGGTTAGGGTTTCCAGCATCTCATAATCTCATAATCATCCATCATTGGAGACGGCTCTGGAGGAGGAGGCGAAGCTTTCGACGAGAGAAGAGATTTTTCTACCTTTCATTATGTGTTTTATTTTCATCATGTGTAGCTAAACTCTTTATTCAGTTTAGGGTTTCGTTCATTGTGACACATGTTTTGAGACTTTATTCTTAATTCTATTTTATGTTTTACTAGTTCTTGCTTCATCACATGAGTTAACTTGTTAGAATAAGTGGAAGCTTTGTCGCAAAGCTTAATTGAGCAATTAATTCTTACCGTTAACATCTACTGGAAACTTTGTCGGAAAGGTAGATAGTAACACCTAAACTAAATAATACCTTTGTCGGATTATTTTATTTAGGAAAGAACTAGAAGTCTAACACCTTTGTCGGGTTAGATTGTGGCGTATCACCTTTGTCGAGATACTTGGGTTGTTACCTTTGTCGGAACAACCACACTTAGAAACATGAAATTAGATATTTAGCAGTCAATGATAAACATGTCACAATAGAAACCCTAAGCTGAATACTCTCTCTGATTGAATCCTTCCTTTCTTTGTGCCTCTTTTGCACTCACAACTACTTAAACCCCCCTCTTTTCTTGTTTTCAGATACAACTTCAGCAACACCAGCTCCCTTAAGTTCGACCATGCTTGCCGCTACACTAGCTAGTCGTTGCAGGAGATTATAAATATAAATTTGACGTGTCAGACGACGCGCGTCACCTATTTATATGGGTCACTTGATAATGACATTTATACTAAAATTCCCGAAGGATTAAAATTACCTGAAGCATGTAGCTCAAAACCACGGGAAATGTACTCAATAAAATTACAAAGATCATTGTATGGATTAAAACAATCCGGTCGAATATGGTACAATCGTCTAAGTAAATATCTTTTGAAAGAGGGATATATCAACAATGCAATTTGCCCATGTGTTTTTATTAAAAGGACAAAAATTGGATTTTCTATTATTGCGGTTTATGTTGATGATTTAAATATCATTGGGACCCCTGATGAACTTACTGAGACGATTGCATATCTAAAAAGTGAATTCGAAATGAAAGACTTGGGAAAAACAAAATTTTGCCTTGACTTACAAATTGAGCATTTATCAAAGGACATTTTTGTTCATCAGTCCTCATATACTGAAGGATCCTCAAAAAATTTAATATGGATAAATCACATCCGTTGAGTTCGCCTATGGTTGTTCGATCACTTAATGTGACAAAAGACCCACTCCGTCCTCGAGAAAAGGATGAAGAACTACTTGGTCCTAAAGTACCATATTTTAGTGCTATTGGAGCATTAATGTATCTTGCTAATTATACATGACCTGATATTGCATTTTCGGTTAATTTACTAGCAAGATATAGTTCTTCTCCAACTCGAAGACATTGGACTGGCATTAAGCAAATTTTAAGCTATCTTCGAGGAACAACTGATATGGGCTTATTTTATTCAAAAGACTCAAAATCGGGATTAATTGGATATGCTGATGCCGGGTATTTATCTGACCCTCATAAAGCGTGATCACAAACGGGTTATATATTTACATATGGTGATACCGCTATATCTTGGCGATCTACCAAACAGACTCTTACATCCACTTCTTCTAATCATGCTAACATATTAGCACTTCATGAGGCTAGTCGTGAATGTGTGTGGTTGAGGTCTTTAATCCATCATATCAGAGGATCATGTGATCTTTCAGGCGACAAAGAAAGCCCTACTAGTATATTTAAGGATAATGTCGCTTGTATAGCTCAAATTAAAAATGGCTATATAAAAGGAGACAGAACGAAACACATATCTCCAAAGTTCTTCTTTACACATGAACTTCATATAAGAACGGAGAGATTGATATTTGTCAGATTCGTTCTCGTGACAACTTAGCCGATTTGTTTACAAAGGCACTTCCCACTACTCCCTTTGAGAAATTGGTCTATAAAATCGGCATGCGAAAGCTTAGAGATTTATGTTAAAGACCACATTGAGGGGGAGAATACGCATTAGACTCTTTTTCCTTATTTTAGGTTTTATGTCTTTGGATTTTTCTAAATAAGGTTTTTAATGAGGTAACATTTATGAGTAATGTACAGTTGTGTACTCTTTTTCCTTCACTAGGTTTTTTCTCACAGGGTTTTCCTAGTAAGGTTTTAATGAGGCATAATATATGTACACGTCATCCAAAGGGGGAGTGTTATGAATATTATCATTATGTATTGGATGACTCTTAACATTTCATATGCCAATGACCCTTAGCCTTTCATATGACTAATTTAATCCTCTTTTATTGCTAGTCTTTTGATTGTTGTAATCCTATATAAAGAAGTCATTTGTATATGTAAGAATAACCAATATCAGTATCAATGAGAATCACTCTTCCTCTCTACATTTTCTACTCATGTTCATGTTCATGTTCATCTTCTACCTTTAAGTTTCCTCTCCACATATCCATAATTTTCACAAAACATTTCATATGTTTATTATTTTACGATCTCAGTATTGGTTGCTTCAATTATCTCATACACCTGCCTTGATATGAGTTATGGTAAGTGATGGTAAATGACTTAAAATTTGTTACGGTGAGTAATGATAGATGACTTGATAGTTCAACTGTTATATTATTAATCATTCAGTTTTTTTTCAGTTCAATTCAGTTAAACTCAGTTCAGTTAGATTAATTGTTTTTTCAATTAAATTTAGTTAATTTTAGCTCAAAAGAATAACACCTAAAGTGTTTTCATCTCTATGGCCTATCAACTGCGTTTCCACACCTCTTCAGGCACTATTACATCCGATTTGAAATGAAAGTATTTGACTTTGTTGCACTCGATATGAATCTATGAAATATGAATATGAATACATATCTTGTCAAACAAGCAAAAAAACACGACCATTTCATAGTTTGATTATTTTATTATCTCAGTATTAATTGCTTAGATCATCTCTTAAAGTTGCTTGTATACGAGTTATGGTAGGTGATAGTAAATGACTTGAAATTAGTTATGATGAGTGCTAAATTACTTGATAATTTAGGCATAGTTATTCAATTTTTATTTTTTAGGTTTAGTTTCAGTACATTTCGATAGTTCAGCAAGGTTCAGTGCACTTAAATTATGTTACGTACAGTTAAAAAAATTTATAAATAAATTCCACTATTATAAGCAAGGAATATTAATGGACAAGTTTCAAACTCATGTCGGTGTATCCGTGAGAGTTCGAACCGTCGACCTCCTGGTCATTCGATCAAGACTGTGACCGCTAGACTACTTAAATTGAATTCATTATTATAAATGTCAGTATAGTTTAAATTAATTTCAGCTCAAAAGAACGTCACATTAATGGAAATTTATGTATTGTTTTACTTAAAAGTTTCCACGTAAATCAATTCCCAACACTTTATTTCCTCAAACTTTTTCCTCTTTCACCCTTATTTTCTCATAAAAAAAAGTCAAGAGAAGGAACAATTAAAATTAAAAGGTAATAATACAAGCGCTGATAGACTCCAGATAGCATTCAGGTATTTCTAGACTTCCACTCCATGATTGCGGATAGAAGTGTATAGTTTGGAATCAGGTTCTTACTAGACATGTGAAGGTTAGTCATTGGAGAGTTTTCTTTCTTTTCGAGCCACTTCTCTATCGCGTTACGATCATACGTATACCCGTCTGCCGCAACACAGGGCTCCGTCATAACCTCCTGCAATGATAAAAAAAACGAAGTAGCATAATTTGTAAATAGAGTCAAGATCAGGTGCAAACCTGAATTTTGGTACAAACTACAAACAAACGAATTATGATTCACTTACTACAAAATATGCTTTGATTTTATCAAAACAAATTATAAGTTATTTTCCTGAATTATGACATATATTGTAGAAGGTATACTATAATTCGTTGATTTGTAGTTTAAACCTGATCTTTTTCCCTGTAAATATATTAGTGTATTTTCCTGTAGACAAATTTGTGAAAGAGCTCTCACCTGAAGTATCGGGCAGAAGAAGTGGCTTGGTGGCCCAGATTGGAGTGAAAGAGATGCATCTCTTATGCTATCAGCCGCCTCTTTTAGTACCTCTAACTTGGGAAATATTTGGTTTCTCAAATCAGGCCGGTCCCTACGGTAAAGCTCGACGCAACTTAATGCCAACATTGCTAATTCAGTTGTCTCTGCCATAGGCCACTTCCCTGCCCGCGTGTCCAAAACATCTATCAACTTACCATCCCTGATCGCGTTCTCCACAATGTGAGCCAGTGCCATAGCTGACTTTGCTGTCAGCAACTGCAGAAGCACCATTCCAAATGCATACACATCGGACTGAGTAGATATCACACCGGTTCTCTGATACTCAGGATCGATATAGCACAATGTCCCAGCCAGCCCTGTGTTTTTGTACATTGTGGCGACGAAGGATGCCTCGTTCTGAAGGATCGTTGAGAGGCCAACATCTCCAATCTTGCTCACCAAGTTATGGTCAAGCAAAATGTTTTCAGGTTTTAGGTCGCGATGGACGATAGGCTTGGGCTTTGTGTTGTGTAGGAAGACTAAAGTAGAAGCGACTTCCCAAGCAATACGAAATCTGTCAAACCATGGGATTGGAGGCTTATTGTTTTTGCAGTTCAGCCTCTCATCCAAGTTTCCATTATCCATGTACTCGTAAATGATGCAACCACGCTCCGGACAAGCTCCAAGAAGCAGAAGTAAATGCGGGTGACGAATTTTACTCAGCACTTCAAGCTGAAAGCCAATACACCGTAGCGTTGGTTAACAGGAAAAATGAAAGAAAGAAAGAACCAAACCGTGTTTGAACTTTGAACAGAAGGCATCTGTCTAATAAAATGGCATTTACGTCGGGGACTTATAAACATTGAAATATCATTTGGAAATAAATTTACCTCTTTCTGAAACTGCTTTTTCATACGAGGATCGTTGGAGTGTAACACTTTTGCTGCAGCTGTTGTATGATGCACGGTGCATTTGTATACAGTCCCGTTAGCGCCTTTTCCTACTATAAGATGTTCTGCAAATGACGACGTGGCTTCATTGATCTCTTCCCATGTAAATGTTTGGTATTGCTGATTATGTTGGGCCAAGTTTTGAAGTTTCTCTTTCTGTTTAACGTCGTGCAGTGCTTTCTTCGCTGCTTCTCTTTTATGCTCCGCCTCTTTGTTAGCTCGTTCCCTGAAAGACTCAGCTTCCCGGACCGCTGCCTCATACTTCATTCTTTCTTCCCTTGCCACTTCTTCTGCTCGAATCTCTTCGTCCTCTATCTCTTGAAGCATAATCTGAGGAAAAGAAAATTGAAGCTTCATTTTGTTGTTTTCATTTAAACAAACTGCAAAAATATAAAAACGCGAACTGAGATTTTGAGCTTAAAGTATCTAAAGGACGTAGAGAAAGATACAGTTTGACACAATTTTTCACTCAGCTGATAAATATCGTTTTCTTGAACAACAAAAACAGGTGATGTAACTAACCTTGCGAGAAGTGTCTAAGGCCTCGGTTTGAGTCACCACATACATCCCCTGCACTTGTCTAAGTTCCTTTCTTAATCTTTCCAACTCTAAATTCATACTGACCTGCATTAATAGTTTATGAGAACCACAAAAATATGATTTCAAGAAATAAATCAGGTAACTTGGATATGCAATTTACCTGGTTGTCAGTAAAGTTTTCCTTGATTGAATCTGAGAAAGAATACTGATCAAACTTTACGTAGCCATTTGTTCGTGAGCTAACCACAGAATTTGTGGGAGTATTAGAACCACTACAAACTTCCTTGTGATCAAAATGATTGCTGAAAGTGTCGGATACATTTGATTTCATATGCGACTTTTGCATTCTCATGGATGGAGATGGAGAATGATAAGAGGCAGTTCCAGTCCAAGGATCTGCACATATGAATATATGTTAAGACTTAAGATACAAATTGCGACTCGAAAACCTCGACACATGAGTCTTTTGGATGAAATTTAGGCTTTTAGAAACCTGTTGCTAAACTGAGACTGATAGTTGATGAACTGTGGTTCGAACTCGTTTCACTGCCACTGTCTCTATCTTTAATTTTTATTATCGGAGCATCGCATTCAGACGATGATGAACGCACCATTACCAGGTTTCCTTTTGAAATGCCATACACAGTGCAATAGCTTGGTGTGCACTCTGATATTTTAGCCGACAAGTTTTTTGATGAAAGTAATCTATTATCAAAAAAAAAAAATTAGTTACTCTGTTTTTGCTACTCCGCACGGTGAGCTCTTAGATTACCTGGAGAGAGCGCTAGAAGAGGATGCCCCAATAACAAGGTTGGTCATATTGTCGGTAGCAACCTGATTTGCGATTGCGCTGACTACATCGTCTGATTCCAGTAAGCCAACCTCAAATTGAACCTGCAAGTAATCATCATCAAAACCATGATACATCGTTTCAATGAAAACTAATTTTGGCTAAGACGAAAGACACGGACTGACCTTGTTTTGAAGCAAAAATGCTTTATAAGGCGAAAGCATTTCGTTTGTCTGCTTGGTCATTCCTTGTTTTTGTGAAATAACTACAAGAGCTCCCACTGTAGATTGAACCATTAGAATAAAATCAGTGCTGCTGTTTATTTGGAATCTTTAAATGAACAATGTATAACTGTCTCACTTGGATTAGGAATATCGGTTATCGGTGGACGAACATGAATAAGCTTGAAAATAACATTTTCGTCTCCAGCAAACTTATCAACTGCCCATCTGACAATGAGTCTACCTTTCTTTTTGTTGCCGCTGATGGCCATGCCGACAATCATTGAGCATGGCCGAGGCGGCAACTGTAGTTTATTTATAACATCATCGTCTTGCTCCATTTCTTCAACGATTTTGTATAGCTTAGCTTTCTGAAACCATATAACAGATTAGCACATTACGAAAATGATGACTTGTTCTGACATTTTTTGAATGAACATGAACCCAATAAGACTGCCCAATTTCATTGAGAGGAATATAAATCAAGCAAAGCCAAGTATTACCGTCGCGACGTTATACCTTAAACTCTCGAACCGAGTTCCGAACCTTGCAACCAAATCTTCTGCAATCAGCAGGAATGAAAGAGACTGATTAGTGATTGTCCATGACTACTTTTCCACGGCGCATCACATTTATAAAACAAAAATACAATGTCATTGTACATTTTAATATTTTATTGTCCAAATGGAAGGAATCAAGTATGATATAGCGACCAGGTGAATTAGAATTTTTATTTTTTGTTTATTTTTAGAATTGACGAAAGATCGGGTGTAAACCATATTTTTGGTGCAAACTGCAAAATTCGTCAAAAGTGGATTATCCGAGAAACCAAAAGTACGACATAATTCGTCAAGAGTGACATATAATTTGTCACCGAGAACCATAAGACGAGATTTAATCACATCCGTCCAAATAAACAAATCAAGAACTGTCATTGGTTTGTACTTCCGTCCTATATGTTTGTCCAAAAGGACAACTTAAGCAGGAAAAAAGGTACAAAGTTCATTTATTGTTGTAGAGGAGCGCTCAAATAAGAACCCTTTATTTTTTCGAGAACTTGAGACCATAATCTTCACCTTTCAAAATGCACCATCAAGTCATTTTGATAGTGACGCGTGTCCCATGTGCATTTTCATTTTGGACATGTGTCACATGCAGATTCAAAGATGCATCATGATCCAATGGTGAGATTTTGGGTCTCAAGTTCTCGAATTTTTAAGGGTTCTCAACCGAGCGCTCCCCTATAGTTGTATTTATTAATGTTGAAGTACAATCAATTATACAACTTAAAATTATTTTAACCAATAGGAATTTAGAGTTTTAAGCACACGAATCACCAACTTGAAAATGATTGGTTGGAATTAATTATTGGGATTATAATTAACAATGAAAGTGGACAACCATTATTGTACGCTAAAAAGAAACTGGATAAACAAAATGGGATGGATATAGTTCCTATTTTTTAATAAAATATGAAGTTTGTACTGAATGTTTAGAATTAAGGCACATATAACTATGAGAAGGGCAAAACACATAACTGAAGTTGGAAAGGTGTGTTCTTCAAACAAAAAAAAAGTTGGAAAGGTGTGCAACGTGTTTGCAGTTTGCACAGAGAGAATATGATTGATTAAAACGTGTCCTGCTCGATCAGATTAAAATGAAGGGGTTATGTTTCTTTAATTGTGTTTTGGTACTCCATACAAAGTGTATGTGGTTCCCATGATCACAGTCACATTTTTTTTGATTATAACAAGAAGACAATCAAGGACCAGGCACTAAGGCCCAGTACAAGAAACTTGTCCACACGAACGAAGAGGCACAGCGGCCAACTTCGAGATAACCGATGAAGCTCAGTCAGACGGAAATAACAGGTGAGTACACCTGATACCCAACACCAAATCTAAAAAGATAAACAAACTACATATACACAAAGCGACTAGAAGGTCGCCATCACGGCGACAGAACAAGCTCAAAAAAGGAGACGTTTGAGCCGCACAAACGCCGACTGCCAAAACATCCACCAGCGGCCACCCCGTCCGATCGGCGACATCCACCAGCCACCCATCAACCCGCCGAAGCTCCACCAGCAGCCAATCCAACTCAAAAGCACCACCATCCTTCAACAGGAACACCCATCGCCGGACAGGAGCACCAGACGCCACTCGCCCTTCCGACCATCAAAACCGCGTCGCCCACCTCCGTGCAGCAACCCAGCCGACCGAAAACCTGGAGCAGCGGCCAAGGCATCCCACCGGTGACGAAGCCGGCAAGAAAAGACCTGGTGGGAGAAGTGTAATCTAAACTCATATCAATCTCAGAATCTAGACAAAGCAAACTAGGTGAATTTACAAATTATTTAAACATAGGGCTTGGAGAGGACCCAAAAATTTCGAAATTTACAACCAAGAATAAGTTCAATCAATCAAGGGCAATATCCAAGTGTGAATAACAAATGGAATGAAGAACTTCCCTTAAACGCAGCGGAGATATCCACACAGGCCGGCCGTAATCAGCTCGCAGCCAGTCTTGGGCGGAGCTGAAGATGCTTGACGACAAAGCCGCGAACGCGGGCAACTGGACAAGAAGACGCGCACAATTGAAGTGCAGATGTTGGACGACCTTGGGGCGAGACGAACGCACCAACCAATCGGAGAATCGCTCGGCAATCTTAAAGAGAATCGATTTGGGGCTTTCTAGGATTTCAATTCGAATTAAGGTTCTTCGCTATTGCTGGGATTGAGTTTTAATACTTGCGGGAACGACGACACTTTTTCCCAAAACAAAACTCGCATTCGCGCTTTGGTAAAATGATGTCGCTCAACTAACAAACTCAATAAGCTAAACGACATCGTTCTATTAATTCTTCAAATCCAGCTTCGCGCCTGAGCAAAACTACGCCGTTTTGCTTCAGTCTCAGCAGCATCTAGAATTTGGCTAAGTCCCAAATCCTCATTGAATCCCTGCAAACACTCAGCCAAGAATCCACGTTCCACAACACCAAATAAACATGTCCATATATGTTATTCACCACTAGTCTAGCTAGGATTATATTTCAACATTTACCCTCCTAATCCTAGCAGGCTATCCAACCAAGACAACACCAAATGAAACTGAAAAATAGGGAACTAGTAGAATGAAAAACATGAGTCAGGTCATACCTGGCCTTACCAATTTCCATCAAAGCTCCACTCAGGTCACAACTTCAATATTGAGTGCTTTTCTACAAAACTCAAACTTGGCAGCAGGTACAATCTTTGTACCAAAACCAGCTGGGTTCACTTCTCCCAAAATCTTCTCAATAATGAATTCTTTCGACTCAACCATGTCCCTAATGAAATGGTACCTAACATCTATGTGCTTTGACCTTTCATGATAAACCGGGTTTTTACAAAGACACAATGCAGATTGGCTATCCATGTTAATGACCGGAACATAGGTTCTACCTTCTATTTCATGCAAAATTCCTTTAAGCCATAATGCCTCATTGAAAGCCTAAACTGCAGTAATGTATTCTGCCTCAGTTGAGGACAGAGCTACAATGGATTGTAGTTGAGCTTTCCTGGAGATGCAGTTGCTTGCCCATGTGAAGAAAAAAGCAATGGTAGATTTCCTATTATCCTTATTGCTAGCATAGTCAGAATCGATAAAACATTGCAAATCTAAGCTAGCATTATGCTGGCCAAACATCAGCCCTAATTTCCTAGTACCTGACAAATACTTGAGCATGTATTTCATGGCTTCCCAATGCTTAGAACCTGGGTTAGACATGTACCTGCTGAGCACACTAACTGCAAATGCAAGGTCAGGCCTAGTACATAACATGTCATACATTATTGAGCCTACTGCAACATCATAGGGAACATGCGACATTTTCAGTTTTTCCGCATCAGTTTGCGGACAATCATGTTTCGAGAGAATCAGGTGCTCTCCTAAGGGTATAGGGGAATATTTACTATCATTCATAGCAAATCTATCAAGCACCTTAAGCATATAATCAGTTTGGTACAAATACATGAGTTTTCTAGGTCTGTCTCTAATGATATTAACACCAAGAATTTTCTGGGCTTTACCCATGTCCTTCATATCAAAATGAGCTTTCAGATCATATTTCACACTATTAATGACAGTCAAGGAACTACTAATAAGAAGCAAATCATCTACATAGAGTAGAACAAAAACAGGGCACTTGGAATCAACATTTTTCAAGTATAAGCAAGTGTCATATTTGCTTGTAAAAAATCCCAAAGAGATCATACATGAATCAAACTTTTTGTTCCACCTGTTTTAGCCCATAAATAGATTTTTGTAAAAGACAAACCTGGTTTGGACAGTTTTTGTTTATAAAACCAATTGGTTGTTTCATGTAAATTGTTTCAACCAAGTCACCATGTAAAAAAGCAGTTTTTACATCCATTTGTTCAATCTCCCAGTTAAAAACAGTGGTCATTGCCAACAAAAGTCACATGGTTTTGTACTTAATAACTGGAGCAAAGATTTCATTGTAATCAACACCTTCCTTTTGTAAAAAACCTTTAGCCACTAAACTAGCCTTAAACCTAGGTGGCTCATTAGGTGTGCTGCCCTCTTTTAGTTTAAAAATCCATTTACAATCTACTGCTTTTGCATTTTAAGGTTTTGGAACTAACTTCCAAGTCTCATTTTTATGCATAGATTGTATCTCTTCTATCATGGCATTTTTCCACAGTGTAGCATCTTTACTAGACATGACTTCATTAAAAGTTTCACGGATATTGTGTTTCACATTCTCAGCAATCAAAATGGCAAACTCAGCATCACAAGACAATTTCTCAGTCACATTAGCCTCATACCTCCTATTGGGAATTCTATTCCTAGGGGCTTTGTCTCTAGATAACACATAATTGCTCAGGGCTAAACTGTTATCTATTTGTGTAGAATCAGTAGTCACAGCAGCATTATTCTCAACATTAGCATGATCAAAACTAGCACTCAAGTTTTCAGCACTGGTAGGATCATGACTAGGCAGATTATCTAGGACAGGGTTATGAGAAATTGTACCTCCCCACCTGATTGGTGAGTTTGTGAACCTTGTGACGTAGAATCCTCCAAGATTTGTTGGGAATCCTGAGGGATTTCCTCACTTGCTTGCTGCTGAGGCACTCCTTGATCAAACTCTGGTTCATTCCCTTGGTCATTTAGGGGATTTGTGGCTGGCATGTGCGGAACAAAACTTATGTCTTCCTGATTATGGTCTGCATTCTCAGATGAAGTAGTTAGTCTATTTTAAAGTAAAAATCCTTCTCATTGAAGGTGACTGACCTAGCTACTATCACCTTATACCCTCCAGGTTGGATCAAAAGGATTTTATATCCTTTGACTCCTGATGAGTCGAGTTTTCGACTCATTTATCGTCATTCTTCACTATAGTTTTGAATCGTTTCCGACGATATTTTGATGTCATTTGACCTCTATCTCTACATTTCAGGTAGAAAATAAGTTTCCCCCATGGTCAAGGCCTAAATGTGAAGATTGGTTGAGTTTCGGCGCAAAACAAGGAGTTCCGGGGCAAAACCGAGCATATTGACCTTTGCAACTTGTTTTGGACGCCCAGGGCGCATCCGGTGTCCGATTTGGCTGATCTTTAGCTTGTTGGAAAGGTATTTCAAAGGGCTACAACTTTGTAGTTGAAGCCAAGACCAAATTCGGACGGGAGGACCACCAGTCGATCGACTGGGAGTCCAGTCGATCGACTGTGTAAACAACTCAGCAGCTCCTCAGAATGTGTTCTTCGTGACCTTTGCGACTTGTTTTGGACGCCCAGGGCGCATACGGTGTCCGATTTGGTTGATTCAAAGCTTGTTGGAAAGCTAACTCAAAGGGCTACAACTTTGTAGTTGAAGCCAAGACCAAATTCGGACGGGAGTACCACCAGTCGATCGACTGAAAGTCCAGTCGACCGACTCGATTGAAACTCAGGAGCTCATCATATCTTGCACATCCCAGTCGACCGACTGGGAGTCAAGCAAAGCCCAGTCGATCGACTGGATGAAAAACTCAGATTTCTGGACCCAAATCTCAGCCGGATCTATAAATAGAAAGAGGGCTTTTTGACCAAATTGTGGAGGTTTTTGGGGAGAAGAAGATTAAGAAAAGAGGTCAACCAAGGTCATCAATCATCATCCAACCAAGGAGAAGTGAAGATCAAGGGAGTTCAAGGATTAATCATCCTATTTCTATCCCTCTATTCTACTTGTTGTGTAAAAACCCTACTCACACCATGTTGTCTTACATGATGTGTGAGTAGTGGATCTTGTGTTTTGAGGGTCTTATGATCCTCCTTGGTACTCAATGATCATTGTATACACATTAACATGCAATTTATGAAGTTGATTTCATTTTACTATGGTTTTCATTTTAGACATGTTGCTAAGTGTTTGATAAAATGCCTAAGTGACATGTTTGTGTTAGAACTATGATCTAAGTATTGAGAGAGCTTAGTGATGGTTTGGATATAGTAAAAATGAACTTATCAAGCATTTGTGAGAGTAAATGCATGGGTGAGAGGCTAACCAAGACTTTATGCATATAGCATTTGTGAAAATAGGTGCTATATAGTGAATCAACATCTTTAATTAGTGAGATTCTACATAAGAAGGTTTGACTAAGATTAGACTTGCATGATAGTTTGTCTAATTTTAGCCTAAGCTAGGTTTTAAACCTATCAACTCATAATTAACTGAACTCTTGTATACATGATCATTGGAAAATCGCCAAGGAGGGGATTAACCCCTCGAAACACCTCCTATCTATCTTTTATCCCTAATTACTAGCCACATAGGATTTAGATATTCACACCTTTATACATTTTGGTTAGAATAGCCGAACGGAAACACGATCTTACATAGTGCATGTGCTTAGCTTGCTCCTTTGGGTTCGACCCGGTACCCTACCGGTCATTATAAATGTTTTGACTTACTACCGACCCTCTCTTCATTGATACTATTTAGAGGTGAAAAAGAATAGAACGTCAAAATGGCGCCGTTGCCGGGGAGCAATAGCTAGATTACCCCTGGGAAAATCATTTAGTGCTCCGACTATTCCATGTTTTTCTTTATTCTACTTGTTACTTGGATTTCTTGAGCTTATTCACTACGCTTACTTGTTTTAATTGGCTTCTCTTATAGGTTCACTTCTTATATGCCACCCAAGACCAAGAAACTTTCTCAAATAGCGGATAGAGATTTGAACCAACCTATTAGAGAGCTAGTTAATCTTCCCGTTACAAGAAGTAAGACTAAAAACAAAGGACAAACCTCCAACACTCAAGGAAATCAAGAAACCATCGCTCAAGGCATGGGAGATAGAGACAATAGACTCCCTCCTCCACCTCCACCTCCCCAAGGTCGCCTACCACAAGTCCCTCAAGCTAGAAGGGTTCTCAAGGATTATGCTACTCCCACGGCCTATGGGTATCGTTCTCCAATCCTCGTACCAACGGTCGATAACCGAGATTTTGACTTGAAGACGTCCACTATTCAAATGGTTCAATCTAACCAATTCTCGGGGAGGGACAATGAAGACCCTAATTCTCACTTGACAACATTTCTTGAAGTGTGTTCCACCTTCAAGATCAATGGGTTCTCGGAAGACGCTAAACTCCTAAGGCTCTTCCCCTTCTCCCTCACGGGAAGAGCAAAGGATTGGTTGAGGAGTCAAACTCCCGATAGCTTCACGACTTGGGAGGAGCTCGCCGTGGCTTTCTTGAACAAATACTTCCCTCCTTCCAAGACGGCTTTCTATAGAAGTCAAATTACAAATTTCTCACAATTGGATGGGGAGAACCTCTATGAAGCATGGGAGAGATACAAAGAATACCAAAGGCTTTGCCCTCACCACAACCTCGATGATCTCCAAGTCTTCCACACCTTCTACCACGGTGTCGATGGTGCCTCTCGACTTGCACTTGACACCGCCTCGGGTGGAGCTATTATGGAACTAGAACCGCATGAAGGATATGCGGTGATAGAGAAAATAACGAAAAACTACTTCATGTGGGGAAGCGAAAGAGGAAACCCGAGAAGAAGACATGAAAGGCATGAGGTTAAAGCGGTGAGCACAAGTGATTATGATGCTTTGAGGAAGGACTTTGATAGCCTCTCGGATGAAGTCTTCAAGTTGAAACACCCGGAAAGAGAATCTTCGACAAAGCAAGGGTGTGATATTTGTGAGGTCTACGAGCATGAGACCGTTTCTTGCCCCTTGGTGCAAAGGGATGTGCAAGGGCAAGGCTATGGAGAGGTGAATTTTGTGGGAGGAAACCAAGGAAGAGACTATGGAGGGAATGCCAACCAAGGGCAAGGCTCTCAAGCGAACTACACTACACCAAAGTTCTCTTCGGGATGGAGAAATCACCCCAATTTCTCCTACAAGACCACTAACCCCACTCGTCCCGACTTTGGATCCACACCTCCCGGATTTGGTCCTAAGCCTACTCAACCGAATCAAGCATTCCAACCTAGGAACCAATATCAAAGTCAAGGACCGGCTTTGCTTCAAAGGAATCAAAACCAAGGGCAACAATATCAAGCTCAAGCTCAAAGACCCTACCAACAAGTTGAAGCTCCTCCACAACCCTCTAGTGAACTATCTAGTGTTGAGGCAATGTTTGCAAAGCTCCTAGCAAACCAAAATGAGATGAGGCAAGAGTTGAACGAGGTTAAGCAATCGAATCAAAGGCTAGAAATCCACAACAAAATGCTAGAAACTCAAATTGCTCAACAAGCCGAATCCTCTACAAGGGCACAAGGTAAATTACCGGCTAGACCCGAGCAAGGACAAAGGGAGCATTGTAATGCGGTTACTTTGAGAAGCGGGAAAGAGCTAGAGGGAGAGCTACCAAAGAAGAAGAAAGTCTCCTTTGATCTAAGAGGCCAAGCTAGTGCCGAAATTGAAGAGTTAGATGAAGAGGTTCCTAACCCTCAAGTTGAGAAAGATGGTGAAGTGGAAAAGGAGAAAGACGAACCTAGAGTATACACTCCTCCTATTCCATTTCCCCAAAGGCTAAAGAAGAAGAGCAATGACAAGCAATTCTCCAAGTTTGCCGAGATGATGAGGAAGCTCTATGTCACAATGCCCTTCACCGAGGTAATAACTCAAGCTCCATCTTATGCAAGATTTCTAAAAGATGTTATTACGTGCAGGAGAACAATCGAGGATGTTGACACGGTGTCTCTCAATGGCGAATGTAGTGCCATACTCCAACCGCGCATGCCCCCAAAGCTCGAGGATCCCGGTAGCTTCTCCATTTCATGCTTTATTAATGATATTAAGATTGAACGTGCTATGTGTGATTTGGGTGCAAGTATATCGTTGATGCCTTATTCTTTATGCAAAAAGTTGAATATGGGTGAGCCTAAACCAACTAACATGATTCTAAGGCTCGCGGACCGCTCCTCAAGATTCCCTAGGGGGGTTCTTAAGGATGTCCCGGTTAGAGTAGGGAATTTCTATATTCCGGGGGATTTTGTGGTGTTAGAGATGGAAGAGGACAATGAAATTCCCATTCTTTTGGGAAGGCCTTTCCTCTACACCGCGGGGGCTATATTTGATACTACTAAGGGGTCAATCACCATGAGAGTAGGAGATGAGGAAATTGAGTTTAATCTTGAAAAAGCACAAAAAGGTCCTAGCCCTACAATGACTTGTAATTATCTTGACCTAGTTGATGCATATGAATTGTATGATGTGCCTAACCTCTACATGAGTGGAATTGACCTTGATAATGAGCTTCCCGACATTGCCAATTGTTGGGCTATCTTGGAGGAAGAAAACGAAGAAGGAACTCTAAGCGACAAAGGTAAGGAGTCTTGTTCGGTAGAGCTAAAAGCTCTACCAACAAGCCTAAGGTATGAGTTCTTAGGCCCAAATTCTAGCTTGCCTATCATTGTGAATGCTTCTTTGAATGATGTTGAGACTTCTAAATTGCTTGATGTGGTTAGAGAACATAAGGATGCTATTGGCTACTCTATTGATGATTTGAAGGGAATAAGCCCAAACTTGTGCATGCATGAAATCAATTTAGAGAGTGATAGTATGCCATCTAGGGAGAGAGCTAGGAGGTTGAATCCTATTGTTGGGGAAGTAGTCAAAAAGGAGGTTCTTAAATTGCTTGATGCGGGAATCATCTTCCCCGTTGCGGACTCTAAATGGGTGAGCCCCATTCATGTAGTCCCCAAAAAGGGAGGGATGACCGTAGTTAAAAATGAGAAAAATGAACTAATCCCCACAAGAACGGTAACCGGGTGGCGTATGTGTGTGGATTATAGGAAACTAAACCAAGCCACTAGAAAAGATCACTTTCCCCTCCCTTTCATTGACCAAATGTTGGAAAGACTAGCTAAGCATGACTATTTTTGCTATCTTGATGGATATAGCGGATTCTTCCAAATCCCTATACATCCACAAGATCAAGAGAAAACCACCTTTACATGTCCCTATGGAACATTTGCCTATCGGCGAATGCCTTTTGGACTATGTAATGCGCCGGGTACCTTTCAACGTTGCATGATGGCTATTTTCTCCGAGTTTATTGAAAAGATTATGGAAGTATTCATGGATGACTTTTCTGTGTATGGTTCGTCTTTTGATGATTGTTTAGCTAATTTGGCTAAAGTGTTGAAAAGATGCATTGAGACGAACCTTGTACTTAATTGGGAAAAATGTCATTTTATGGTGCAGGAGGGGATAGTTCTTGGTCATTTGGTCTCTAAAAGAGGAATTGAGGTGGATAAAGCAAAGATAGAGGTTATGGAAAAATTGCCACCCCCAAAGGACGTGAAAGGCATAAGGAGTTTTCTAGGCCACGCGGGGTTTTATAGGAGATTTATCAAGGATTTCTCGAAGATTGCAAAGCCTTTAACAAACCTTCTATGCAATGACACCAAGTTCCGGTTTGATGACGATTGCTTGTTGGCCTTTAAGAAGTTGAAAGAAGCATTGATTTCGGCTCCAATTATTCAACCCCCTAGATGGGACTTGCCCTTTGAGCTTATGTGCGACGCAAGTGATTATGCCGTTGGGGCGGTTCTTGGGCAAAGGGTGGACAAGAAACTTCATGCCATTCACTACACAAGCAAAGTGCTAAATGGAGCTCAATTGAACTACACTACAACCGAGAAGGAGCTCCTTGCTATCGTGTATGCCTTTGACAAGTTTCGTTCATACCTAGTGGGATCAAAGGTTATAGTATTCACCGACCACGCGGCAATCAAGTACCTCTTGGCAAAGAAAGATTCCAAGCCAAGGTTGATAAGATGGATTCTATTGCTCCAAGAGTTTGATATCGAGATCAAAGATAAAAAGGGAGTAGAAAATGTGGTAGCCGACCACCTATCAAGGCTAGAGGAAAATGAAGAGATTGAAGAGGATACTAGACCCGTGGATGACTCATTTATTGGAGAGCAACTCATGAGAGTTGAGGCGGAGGCCCTCCCATGGTACGCGGACTTTGTAAACTTCGTGGTTTGTGGGATCATTCCTCACGATATGAACCACCATCAAAAGAGGAAGTTCCTATCCGAGACGAAGAGATACTATTGGGATGAGCCCTATCTATATAGGCTTTGCGCGGATGGTTTATATAGGACTTGCGTCGCCGAAGAAGAAATGAGAGATATTCTACACCATTGTCACTCTTCCCAATATGGAGGACATGGTAGTGGAGCAAAGACGGCGTCCAAGGTTCTACAAAGCGGTTTTTATTGGCCAACTCTCTTTGGTGATGCTTACGAATTTGTGAAAGCTTGCGATCAATGCCAAAGAACGGGAAGCATCTCAAAGAGGCATGAAATGCCCCAACAAAGCATCCTCCCGGTCGAGATATTTGATGTATGGGGCATAGATTATATGGGTCCCTTCCCATCCTCTTATGGGAACCAATACATATTGGTCGCGGTTGATTACGTCTCCAAATGGGTTGAGGCCGTCGCTTCCCCTACTTGTGATGCCAAGGTGGTCACAAAGCTCTTCAAGAAGATTATTTTCCCTAGATTTGGAGTCCCAAGGACCGTCATTAGTGATGGCGGTTCACATTTCAAGGAAAAACATTTTGAGGCCTTGCTTCGCAAATATGGAGTTAGTCACAAGGTTGCTACGCCTTATCACCCACAAACTAGTGGGCAAGTGGAAATTTCGAATAGAGAAATCAAGGCAATCTTGGAGAAAACCGTGGGAAGCTCAAGGAAGGATTGGTCATCGAAGCTAGATGACGCTTTATGGGCCTATCGTACGGCATTCAAGACCCCTATTGGAATGTCTCCCTATCGCCTTATTTATGGGAAGCCATGCCACTTGCCGGTGGAATTGGAATACAAGGCGATGTGGGCAATTAAAATGCTAAATATGGACTTGCAAACGGCGGGAGACAATAGGGTGCTTCAACTCCATGAGTTGGAAGAGATAAGGAATGAAGCCTACGAAAGTGCTAGGATCTATAAAGAGAAGACCAAGAAATGGCACGACAAGAAAATCTTTCGTCGTGAATTCAAGAAGGGAGAAAAGGTCTTGCTCTTCAATTCTAGGCTCAAGTTATTCCCGGGAAAATTGAGAAGCCGGTGGAGTGGTCCATTTATTGTCCACAAGCCTCACGAGGATGGACACGTGGAATTGCTCAACAATGATGGGACTACCTTCACAGCAAATGGGCAAAGACTAAAGCATTATAGAGAAGGCGTTCGGGATGAGAAAAATGTGACTCACCATTTGACCGACCCTTAGAGAGCCTCTATCCGCTTGAGGAGGGATCCTAGCTATGGACTCCTCAAGTGTGTTTCTTAGTGAGAAGAGATTCGGCTCGGTCTTTGCCGAGACGTTAAACTAGGCACCTCACGGGAGGTACCCCGGTTTGTGAGTTGTCTATCTATGCACAAGGAACTTTCATATATGTGTAGCATGCAAATTGTGAACTTGTCATGTGGCTTGGTGTTTGGGATGATTCTAAATGCATGACTAGGTGTGTGTGACATGATATAAGGCTTGCATGAAATTTCTTGATGATGGTGGCATTCTAAGTGTGGAGTGTGATCCTAGCTTGTTTGTTTGAAAATCGTATGTTTATGTGCTAGTGATTGCATAGAAGAGCGTGCCTTGAATATATGTGATATTTTGAGTAATGCTGATCTTTGTTTGTGAGTAAATATTCTGAGTGTGGAGTTGAGATTCGACGAGAAGTGGAAAATAATTTTTGCAGGAATTGGTATCCAGTCGATCGACTGGGAAGCTCCCCTGCTCCAGTCGATCGACTAAATGATGTTTCAGGAGCCCTTGTTTTTTGCGCATTCTCAGTCGATCGACTGGGCTATCAGTCGATCGACTGATATTTCCTTGCCAAATTCACCCATCTCCTCATTCGAACCCCACTTCAGTCGATCGATCCGCCAAACCCTAAATTCGAATTTTTCACCCTCCGAATCTCAGCTCCAAGCCTCCGACCATCTTGCCATCAGCTTGCCAGCCATCCACCGCCCGTCCACCGCCCGTCCACCGCCCAGCCAGCCGCCCTCACGCAGTTTCGATTTCCGATCGGAAATCCAAGCCTTGTCCGATCTCCCTCGTCCGGCCATCTCAGCGCCCGCTCCAACCGCCTATCTACTCCTCGTCAGTCCGCCTGCAATCCCCTAGCATCAATTCGACCGCCCAAAGCCCACCGGAAAACCCCCCGATTTCACCCTAACCCCGACAGTTTTTCCCCTCCCAGTCGATCGCATCAAGTTAGATTGTGTGGAAGTTCCGACTATTCTTGTGAATATTTTTCCTTTTTCCTTATACTTGTATATTCTTCTTTCTCACTCATATCACTTACTAGCTTTTGTTTACCTTGTTTTGCGAGGATGGACCCCTACGACCAACAAGTCTATTCTAATGAGGGATACTATCAAGAGGAGGA
Source organism: Rhodiola chrysanthemifolia (assembly GCA_033675395.1). Taxonomy (NCBI): domain Eukaryota; kingdom Viridiplantae; phylum Streptophyta; class Magnoliopsida; order Saxifragales; family Crassulaceae; genus Rhodiola; species Rhodiola chrysanthemifolia. The sequence continues at coordinate 42,554,948 of CM066204.1, forward strand.
GCAACCATATTGGAATTATCAAGAGCTTGGTTATCAAACAAGTTATTACACTCCAAATTGGGATGATAGCCAATGTTTTGAAGTTGAAGACTCCTACCCTCCATACCCTCAACCTCCTCAACCCACAAGTGAGCCCTCCAATATAGAAGTCTTGCTTGCTAAACTCCTTGCTAGCCAAGATGAGATGAGACAAGAATTGAAGGAAGTGAAGCAAACCCATCAAGATATGCATGCTCACATGGATATGCTTCAAGCCGAGTTGGCGCAACAAGCAATGGAAAATGAAAACTTGGATGAGGAAGAGGAGGTATTTGAAGAAGAAGTCCTAGAATCTAATGCCTCAAGGGAAGAACGGGATCAAGAAATGGAGGATGAATTGTGGAGAGTCGCCACCGAAGTTCATTACAACGAATGGGATCAAGCCATTCCATTGACGCTCTCCGATGAGGAATTCTTCAATGATGATGCCTCTCACATAGAGGAAACACCTTTTATTGATGAAGAAGAACTCCCTCCTCCCGCTACGAACGAGCTTGAATGTGAATCCCAATTCCTTGATGAGGACAAGATAGAGGAAGAGCATATAGAGATTGAAAGTCTTCAAGGGTATAGAGACTTCGTTGAGGTTTACATCGAAGAAATGAAAGAGCCACCTCGCATAGAAGAAGACAAAATTTTAGGAAGGGATATTGAGGATGGGGCATCCAAGGAATTGATTGAAAAATTAGAAGGAGGGATGCCCATCATTCTCGAGACAAGTTATGAAGACCCTTTCTTCACTACTTTGTCTCGAGACAAGTTTTGGAGCTTCTTGCCCTATTTTCAAAGGCTAATCGGAAAAAGCTCCCATGACCCCTTAATTGTTAAGGGATCTTCATTCTTGAAGGGGTCAACTTCCCAAAGGAAAGTCCATTGTAGACTTGATGGGAAGAAATTCAAATGGGACTTAAAGGTGGATTGACACGCCAAGTCCAAGGCCCCGTGAGAAGGGATCCTAGCAAAGGACTTCTCAACGAGTGATTCTATGGGGCGCTTTGCTACGTCTTTGCCAAGACGGGAAAAACTAGGCCCTCGCGGGAGGTAACCCGATTTGTAAGTGTTTCATTCTTGTTCTTTACATGTTTAAATGGTTGGCATGATTTTGAGTAGCTAAGGCTCTTAAGTGTGGAGTGTGATATGTATGATTAGTGAGTCAAATTTTAAGTGTGGAGTGAGTTCTACTCACTCCAATTCCACCTCACATTACCAAGTCCCTCCACTTTTCCCTTGATTTCTCAATGTATGATGGTGTCGCCCCTTAGTGCTCATGTGCTTTATTGGTGTTTACTAGGGTGGAACTAATTTGTGATATCATACTATGACTCTAGTTTCACATTTTGGGCACTTAGGAAACCTTGTGCATGTTTTAGAGGGTGTGGATCAACTTCCTTGTTTGAATTTTATGAAAGTTATGCCATGATGTTATTATGTGACTTGTGATGCTCTCTTGCTCATACTTGTGTTTTGCATAACCTTGTATGTCACTTGTTACCTTTAACCTCTCATGTGTTCTTGTCATCAAGGAAGTTATTTGCACCATGTATGATTACGTTTAGCACAATGACGTCTTTTCTATCGGTGGGGCACATCTACAAACGAGGGGAGTTCCTATGCGCCTTTATCTCATTTCCTTCATTATTTGCGCTTAGGGACTAAGCTATGCTTTAAGTGTGGAGTGGGTAGTCGCATAGTTCACTCATGTTATGCCATGCTTATCACTTTAGAATGAGCACTTGCATTCATGTACTTTATCCCTAACATGAGAGTGTTTTTAACCACATAGGCTTGTGACTATCGATTCTAAATCCCTATAAATCACATCTAGCCTATTATTCACATTTATTGGATCTTGAACTTAGAACCGACCTAGTCCCTTGAATGTGTATTCTTGTGAATCAACATCATTGCTATCTCTTGTCTATCTAATTTTCTAAGTATTTTCGTTGAAATACCTTGGATTGAGTTTTAGCAAGCACTTTTAAAGAAAGCTTTTCACGAAAAACTTAGACCTCTTGTATGCTCCTTGGTGACTTGAGTTTTCTAATTTAGTGCCATGCTTATGATTGCTTCCCGCACATTCCATACACTTTTTGAACATATTGTCAAGTTTTAAGTGTGGAGTCAAAAGAGGGCGAAAAATAGGCCCCAACAAAAAAGTTTTTGTGGTCAAAGAGGGCAAAGCCCCGACTAAGAACTTTCTCGATGTACACGAGAAGTTTTGCTTCAAAAATGATACAAATGCCGGGGGTTAGGAAGAAAAGTTCCCCCTCGAAAGCATTTGTAGGCCAAAGGCCATTTCAAAAAGAATATAAGAAGCACTTAAAACTTGACTCTATGTTTTCCTCATTTCTTCATTTGTGCGGGATTCATCATTTGCATTGTGTGCTAGTTAGAATGACTTTTGGACGACCCATGTGCTTGCACGGGAGCTATCATTTAGTCTATGCTTGTTTTAAAAGAACTCTTGTGTCGAACTCCTCTTCCCTTATGGATTATGGCTTAAGCGCCTAAAACTTGGGAATGAGTTTCATGTCGCGAGCCCATGGACTAGCCCTAGCTAGCATAGGTGAGTGGTTGACACTCTTTTGTGCAAACTAAACCATGTCTTCATTGTATTGCCTTGAAAATGAGTAGATCTTTTGGATGAGGCGATTGATAGCTCTAGTATTGATGATTATGAATGCACAACCTCATGGGTACTCAAATGGTTCAAAAGTTCTTTTGATGATATTGTGATGGTAGTCCTAGTTTGGGGTGAGGGATTGGTTTTGAGAAATCCTCGCCTTGGTTGAGCACTCTTGCATTCATTCTCATGGGATATGTGCATATGGGATTTGTGAGTATTCCCTTTTCTGAAAACTCTCACGAGACTATAACTCGTCCACTAGGGTAGCCTAGGGGTTTAAAGGCTTAATGCATACGCTAAATGCATTCGTAACGCCTACGAAAAGGAGCTAGTTAGATTGTACATACTTGTCATTTACCTTTCAATAACATGATTAGGAATAATGATCGAGACCTTGTGAAATCTAGTGAGGCAAATAGACGAAAAACATAGCACCACTAGCATTTCGACATTTGCATGACCTTGACATATTCTCATACTTTGTTCGGGACGAACAAAACTTAAGTGCGGAGTGTTGATGAGTCGAGTTTTCGACTCATTTATCGTCATTCTTCACTATAGTTTTGAATCGTTTCCGACGATATTTTGATGTCATTTGACCTCTATCTCTACATTTCAGGTAGAAAATAAGTTTCCCCCATGGTCAAGGCCTAAATGTGAAGATTGGTTGAGTTTCGGCGCAAAACAAGGAGTTCCGGGGCAAAACCGAGCATATTGACCTTTGCAACTTGTTTTGGACGCCCAGGGCGCATCCGGTGTCCGATTTGGCTGATCTTTAGCTTGTTGGAAAGGTATTTCAAAGGGCTACAACTTTGTAGTTGAAGCCAAGACCAAATTCGGACGGGAGGACCACCAGTCGATCGACTGGGAGTCCAGTCGATCGACTGTGTAAACAACTCAGCAGCTCCTCAGAATGTGTTCTTCGTGACCTTTGCGACTTGTTTTGGACGCCCAGGGCGCATACGGTGTCCGATTTGGTTGATTCAAAGCTTGTTGGAAAGCTAACTCAAAGGGCTACAACTTTGTAGTTGAAGCCAAGACCAAATTCGGACGGGAGTACCACCAGTCGATCGACTGAAAGTCCAGTCGACCGACTCGATTGAAACTCAGGAGCTCATCATATCTTGCACATCCCAGTCGATCGACTGGGAGTCAAGCAAAGCCCAGTCGATCGACTGGATGAAAAACTCAGATTTCTGGACCCAAATCTCAGCCGGATCTATAAATAGAAAGAGGGCTTTTTGACCAAATTGTGGAGGTTTTTGGGGAGAAGAAGATTAAGAAAAGAGGTCAACCAAGGTCATCAATCATCATCCAACCAAGGAGAAGTGAAGATCAAGGGAGTTCAAGGATTAATCATCCTATTTCTATCCCTCTATTCTACTTGTTGTGTAAAAACCCTACTCACACCATGTTGTCTTACATGATGTGTGAGTAGTGGATCTTGTGTTTTGAGGGTCTTATGATCCTCCTTGGTACTCAATGATCATTGTATACACATTAACATGCAATTTATGAAGTTGATTTCATTTTACTATGGTTTTCATTTTAGACATGTTGCTAAGTGTTTGATAAAATGCCTAAGTGACATGTTTGTGTTAGAACTATGATCTAAGTATTGAGAGAGCTTAGTGATGGTTTGGATATAGTAAAAATGAACTTATCAAGCATTTGTGAGAGTAAATGCATGGGTGAGAGGCTAACCAAGACTTTATGCATATAGCATTTGTGAAAATAGGTGCTATATAGTGAATCAACATCTTTAATTAGTGAGATTCTACATAAGAAGGTTTGACTAAGATTAGACTTGCATGATAGTTTGTCTAATTTTAGCCTAAGCTAGGTTTTAAACCTATCAACTCATAATTAACTGAACTCTTGTATACATGATCATTGGAAAATCGCCAAGGAGGGGATTAACCCCTCGAAACACCTCCTATCTATCTTTTATCCCTAATTACTAGCCACATAGGATTTAGATATTCACACCTTTATACATTTTGGTTAGAATAGCCGAACGGAAACACGATCTTACATAGTGCATGTGCTTAGCTTGCTCCTTTGGGTTCGACCCGGTACCCTACCGGTCATTATAAATGTTTTGACTTACTACCGACCCTCTCTTCATTGATACTATTTAGAGGTGAAAAAGAATAGTTCGTCAAATGTAAGTTTCCCCCATGGTCAAGGCCTAAATGTGAAGATTGGTTGAGTTTCGGCGCAAAACAAGGAGTTCCGGGGCAAAACCGAGCATATTGACCTTTGCAACTTGTTTTGGACGCCCAGGGCGCATCCGGTGTCCGATTTGGCTGATCTTTAGCTTGTTGGAAAGGTATTTCAAAGGGCTACAACTTTGTAGTTGAAGCCAAGACCAAATTCGGACGGGAGGACCACCAGTCGATCGACTGGGAGTCCAGTCGATCGACTGTGTAAACAACTCAGCAGCTCCTCAGAATGTGTTCTTCGTGACCTTTGCGACTTGTTTTGGACGCCCAGGGCGCATACGGTGTCCGATTTGGTTGATTCAAAGCTTGTTGGAAAGCTAACTCAAAGGGCTACAACTTTGTAGTTGAAGCCAAGACCAAATTCGGACGGGAGTACCACCAGTCGATCGACTGAAAGTCCAGTCGACCGACTCGATTGAAACTCAGGAGCTCATCATATCTTGCACATCCCAGTCGATCGACTGGGAGTCAAGCAAAGCCCAGTCGATCGACTGGATGAAAAACTCAGATTTCTGGACCCAAATCTCAGCCGGATCTATAAATAGAAAGAGGGCTTTTTGACCAAATTGTGGAGGTTTTTGGGGAGAAGAAGATTAAGAAAAGAGGTCAACCAAGGTCATCAATCATCATCCAACCAAGGAGAAGTGAAGATCAAGGGAGTTCAAGGATTAATCATCCTATTTCTATCCCTCTATTCTACTTGTTGTGTAAAAACCCTACTCACACCATGTTGTCTTACATGATGTGTGAGTAGTGGATCTTGTGTTTTGAGGGTCTTATGATCCTCCTTGGTACTCAATGATCATTGTATACACATTAACATGCAATTTATGAAGTTGATTTCATTTTACTATGGTTTTCATTTTAGACATGTTGCTAAGTGTTTGATAAAATGCCTAAGTGACATGTTTGTGTTAGAACTATGATCTAAGTATTGAGAGAGCTTAGTGATGGTTTGGATATAGTAAAAATGAACTTATCAAGCATTTGTGAGAGTAAATGCATGGGTGAGAGGCTAACCAAGACTTTATGCATATAGCATTTGTGAAAATAGGTGCTATATAGTGAATCAACATCTTTAATTAGTGAGATTCTACATAAGAAGGTTTGACTAAGATTAGACTTGCATGATAGTTTGTCTAATTTTAGCCTAAGCTAGGTTTTAAACCTATCAACTCATAATTAACTGAACTCTTGTATACATGATCATTGGAAAATCGCCAAGGAGGGGATTAACCCCTCGAAACACCTCCTATCTATCTTTTATCCCTAATTACTAGCCACATAGGATTTAGATATTCACACCTTTATACATTTTGGTTAGAATAGCCGAACGGAAACACGATCTTACATAGTGCATGTGCTTAGCTTGCTCCTTTGGGTTCGACCCGGTACCCTACCGGTCATTATAAATGTTTTGACTTACTACCGACCCTCTCTTCATTGATACTATTTAGAGGTGAAAAAGAATAGTTCGTCAACTCCACCCGGGTATCCAATGAAAACTCCCTCCTCAGCCCTTGGCTGGAGTTTTTCCTGAGATGTGTGAGCATACACAGTGCAGCCAAATGGCTTTAAATAATGCAAGACAGGTTTCTTACCATACCACAATTCATAAGGAGTTTTAAAATTAATGGCAGAAGAGGGACTCCTATTAATCAAATAACAAGCAGTCACAAGGGCTTCACCCCACCTTGAATTCTTCAAACCAGAACTGAGTAGCAGACATCTAGTCTTTTCTAGCAACGTTCTATTCATTCGTTCAGCTGTCCCATTTTGTTGAGGTGTTCTAGGCACAGTTAAGTGTCTTTTAATCCCATTACTCTTGCAAAACTCATCAAATATGCCATTACAATATTGCAAACCATTATCAGTCCTAAGACATTTCACTTTATGATCACTTTGACTCTCAACCATTATTTTCCAGTTCTTAAAACTGTCAAATGCATCACTTTTGTTTTTCAGCAGGTAAACCCAAGTTTTCCTAGAGAAATGATCAATAATAGAGATGAAGTAATGCTTACCTCCAATGGTAGGAACTTGGGCAGGGCCCCAAAGATCAGTGTACATATTCTAATGGTTTAGAAGCTGTAAAAGATGAACTAGAGAAGGGATGAGCAGATTTTTTACTCATGATACATGTCTCACAAAAATCAAGAACAACAGGTTCAAAAGGAATGATATCAGATTTATGCAAGCAACTGATCAGTCGAGATTTCGACTAGTTAATTGCTCCATACGATGAAGGATATCACTCGTTCTCCCGGCCATTTGTCATTATTTAACCTCTTTTCTAGTGTTTCAGGTCATTTATCATATACCTAATACTTTTGGATTGATCCGAAGCAAAGCAAAGCAATTGGTGAAGATTTGGGCAAAAACAGGACAAAACAGGGCAGACAGACCTTTGCGATGTATTTTGCATGCCTAGGGCGCATACGGTGTCCAAATGAGTCAAAATGTAGCTTGTTGGAAAGCTAACTCGAAGGCCTACAACTTTGTAGTTGACACCAAGAGCAGGTTCGAAGGTTTAGATGTCGAAAAAGGCAATGGAAGTCAGGTCCCGTGACTGCCCGCGACGACTTTTGGTCACGGGCGTTACGGGCATCACGGGCCAACTCAGAAAGTTTCGAAAAATTGAAGACCCCATTACGTCCCGTGACGACTTTGGTCACGGGCGTTTTCCCCGCGACGTCCCCCTATGTCACGGGCGTTACGGGTGTCACGGGCACTGTCAGAAGCAAAATTATTTGCAGATTTCCAAAAATTGATTTTGGGATTTCTAGCCTTTTTAGGCGAGCTATAAAAGGAAACACGGCCAGATTAGACAAGTGTGCTTATTTTGAGATTCAAGAACCCTAACTTGGGATATAAGACAGAGCCGAACGAGAGATTGAGGATCATCGAGCTACATCGTCTACGGTTAACTCGTCCTTATTTCTCTATACACTGTTTTTGGTTTAATCATCATGAGTAGTGAGTAGTCTCTCTATTATGGGATCCTACGGATCCCGTGCATTGTACCCAACTCTTCATGTGATCATATGAATGTTTTTCATTAATGCAAATCGAATATTCAATTTCATCGTGCTTAATTTATCGTTCTATGCAAGTATTTACATCAAAGGGTATGTTTGCATGCTAGAGCGTATTTAGGTTATATACCGAAAGGTGGATGGGCCCTAGGGATTAACCGGATTGTATGAAATTGTATGAAAACCTTTAGTTTAATAAATCGAGATCGTTGATAATCCGTGGATGGGCGGCGTTCATCGATTGAGATTAATCTAGATAATGATCCGTGGATGGGCGGCATATCTAGTGTTATTTTGGTTTATTTCGATATTCGATAGCATGGTGAATTACATGATAATGATTGCATGATTAGTGGGGTTAGCACGGGTGAAGTATGGTCCTGGAATTCTTTCTCTGATTTAAACACAACCTTTTATTTTCTGCAATTTAATTTCTGCTATTTTTCATGACACCCAACCTTTGTTAATTCGGAATAGCTAAATAGGTCACTAGTTAACTAGTATTCACACACACTGTTCCTTGGATCGACCTTTGGCTTACCAAGGTTATAAATTTTGTTTGACTACGATTTGACCCCTAAAATACATAATTTGACAACTATAAAGGGTTAAAAATACGCTTGTCAGCAACTCAGTCCCTTATTTCCTATATGTCCAAGTCTGGCATGCCATATCCTAGTTAACTCAGTGTTTTTACTGTTTGATGCTTGGGTAATATTCAGTTCAGGGTTAGTCATCAGATAATACAAACCATCTTTCTTGACAGCTTTAATAACCACAGTGTTATTTCTCAAGACTTCCCTTATACCATGACTATTATGAATTTCACAACCAAGATCATCAAGAACAGATTCAGACATGAGATTTCTCCTAAGATTAGGCACCCAACTAACATTCTGCAGTATTCTGGTAACACCATCATGCATCACAATAGGCACACAACCAATTCCCGTAATTTGTAATGATGTATGATCACCAAGTTTCACATCACCACCATTACAAAATTTCAAAGAAGAAAACAGATGTTTAAAGGGGGAAGCATGCATTGTACATCCAGAATCCAATATCCATGTATGAGAATCAGCATTTTTAGATACAACAAGCAATTCATTCTTATATTGAGGTTGTGACTCACACACATTAGAAAAACCTCTTTTAGGGGCATTGTTATTGTTTGTTTTGCCCTTAGACCTATCATCTTTCTTTTTCTTGTTGCAATTTGTGATTACATGACCTGCAATTCCACAGAAAAAACATTTGACAGTGTGATGAGGCCTATCAGACCTCTGATCAGTGGAGTTAGACCTCTCATTTGCGGAATCAGTGGGAGGTGGCCTAAAGGATTTCTTATGTTGTGATCTAGCATTAGTTTTACCCTTAAAGACCATGACCTCATTCTGTCTAGGTTCATTTTTAACCCCTCCCCTGATTTTAAAAACTTTGAGAGAGTCATTCTTTTGAATTTTGAATAATGATTTCTAAAATCTTAGACAAAGTGAGATCCTCCCTACCATATTGAATAACATCTTTTATAATGTCAAACTGAGGTGACAGAGCATTCAAGATAATAACAGCTTGATGTGTATCCTCAATTTTATCCTTACATCTTTCAAGATCTTGGGTTAATTTCAGAAAAATGTCTAAGTTTTCCTGAATTGTCATAGAAGTATCCATCTTGAAGTTAAACAGTTTGCAAAGCGGAGTAATTCTACCAGGCAAAGATTTAGTAAGGTAAATAGACTCAAGGGTATCCCAAAGTATTTTAGGGTTCGAAATTGTTACCACTTGTCGGATCACATCATCACTTAGTCTCACCATAATCTCTGAATGAGCAAGCTCTTGAGCTCTTGTTTCCTATCAGCAGAAGTAGCATCCAGCCATTCTTCAGTCACAGCTCTATAACATTTTTCCCTTATGAGAATGGCCTTCATCTTTACTCTCCACATAGAGAAATCGGTGGTTCCATCATATGGCTTGAGCCTCACTGCATCAGCCATTTCAACAAGAAGGAAATCCGCGCCGAACAGTCACATATTTTAATATATACAAAGTGTATGTGGTATCCCATCAAAAAAAAAAAGTGTATGTGGTTCCCATACAAAGTGTAAGGGGTTATGTTTCTTTATTTTGGCATGATGCTTTGAATCTTTGTTACTAAAAGGTCATTGATTCAGATCATGGAACCGATCCGTGCTGACGTTCATTGTTAGATATGCACAGATACTTAGAACCTGAACGATCTCAGTTTATAATTATATAAAAACAAAAAGGGTAGGAGAGGAGAATGTCTGATGTTCTTTGTCTTAATTTCTGTTCACATATGTCTTGATATTTTATATTACAACTCAATCCCCAGTGCCCAAATCTTTGGGCTTAAAGTCGATCAAAAAAAAAAGTCTTTGGGCTTAAAGGAAAATAAGACAGAAGATGAGAATTAAGACCCTAAAGAGAGAGAAAAATAAATTTTTTAAATTTTGTGGACTTGTCTAAAAATTTGGAGAGATAAAAAGGGTAAGAAACTTCTTGTAGACAGGTAAATGTTAACCGTACGATACATTAGATCTCCATCATTCATTCTATGCGAAGACAGGGGATAAGTATATCGGTATTTGAGAAATTTACATTCAAGTTAAGATTGGTGGCAAATTGATTTATCGAGCAAGCGTCAGTAGACTTTTATGAAATATAACTCTTCGGTTGTTAAATATAGGTTCATTAGAATAATTGAAGCTATTGTTACTCAATTTGAAGTAACTCGTTTCAAAACTTTTCTTCGCGGAGAATTAGATGAGACTATCTTGAAGAATCTCTTTATCGATTAAAACAATCACCTAAACATTGATATAAAACCTTTGATGAATTTATGGTAAAATATGAGTGTAAGAGACCAATATACGATTGATGTATGTATACCACAATATTAGGCCGTTATTAGGCAGCAATGCACCTCATCTTAAAAAAAAAGAATAATAAAAAAAAAAGGCAGCGATGAAGTCATTTGCTACTTTATGGTCATGATAGGTTAATATCAAATAAAAACATAAATGACATCAGTATGTTAAATGGGGGAAATAAGTCTCACTTTGAGAGGAGGGAACTTGGGCCGGCTAAGAGGATTTTAGGATGGAAATTAAAAGAAGGGTCAAGGATAAACTGTTAGTGAGGCAGTTTGTATTAGTTGATTTTAAGTCGATCAATTAGTTGGGTTCGATTCCTGTTGGGTCTAGCAAGCACAAACAAATCGATAAGAAAAGTAAACCTGCAAGGCACACCATTTTTACAAGGTTCAGACTAGGTCTTACTCCTTGGAATCTCTGGCGGAGAGATTCAGTCCCAACAATCCACAATGAATCAAGCAAATAATACACACAACACTGTTCTAGAGACACGACTCGAATAACCAATACAACAGATTATATCTAGATGAAAAAGAGACTAAAGGAGACTAACAAAGAGTATAGAATGCCTGCTTTCAAGGCGAAGATCAACTCGAATAAGCTGAGTTACTCCTCCCAGACGAGTCAATACGACTCATGGACGTCCGTTGATGCACTGCTGATGGAGCTCGGATTCAGAGCGTCAAAGAACGTATGAACTTCATCGCTGGTGGTTGAAAACCTTACTGAGGAAAACTCAATAACAGTCGCCGCTCGTTTATTTCTCTAATTCAAAATGCTTTGAGTGGCGACTGAAGCTGGAAAACGAGCTTATATATAAGCTCCAAAGTTGCTGCATTTTCAATTACGGCGTACTCCAAAGATGCTGGAATTGGTTTTGGCTACTGGGCTTCAACCATGGAATTGGGCCGAGGTAATGTACAGCAAATCCTAAAAATGCTAGTAGACCACGGATGCAATAGCTTCAACCAAATACGGACCAGTAGACCAGGATCAAAAACATAACAAATGCCCTCTTAATCTTGGTCTGAACAGCAAAGCACTGTGCACTAGGAATGCACATCCGGTCCGGACCGGATCGGACCGAAATTTAAGGTTCGGTCCGGACCGATGGACCGAAATTTCTGAAAAGTATGGACCGAGGACCGGACCGGACCGGGTATGTATGGACCGAGGACCGGACCGAGATCGAAATTTGGAGAAAACTCGGACCGAATTGGACCGAATACCTTTAATTTTACGATCCGGACCGAAATTTATAGTTCGGTCCGGACCGATGGACCGAAATTTCTGAAAAGTAAGGACCGAGGACCGGACCGGACCGAAATTTTACGGTCCGGTCTTGGACCGACCCGTAAAATTCGATCGATTTCGATTCGGTTTTTCGGTCCGGTCCGAAAGTATGCATCCCTACTGTGCACCAAAAATGATGAAGCTGTATCCCAAAAATGAACCCAGACTCAACTAACCTACAGACATTCATGAACTGGGCATTCCCAGTCTGTGCCATTACTACATCCTGCTAGACCTAAAGCTGTATTACCATTTGCTTGATTCAAAATTCAATGGAAAGTTGGAACTTGATCTCCCTTCGTCCATCATTGATCCAATTCTCAATGACCTTCACTGAATGTGAAGGCCAGTCCTACAAAATTTAAATTTATTGGCAGGGACTACCTTTGTTCCAAAGTCAGCATAATTCTTATCACCATATATCTTTTTCACAATGAAAAAACCAGATTCAATCCTTTCTCTAATAAAAAATAACTTAACATCAATGTGTTTGGTTCTTTCATGATAAGCATGGTCTTTACAAATGTACAAGACACTTTGACTATCCATATAAATAATAGGCACATATGATTTATTTTCAAGTTCCCTCATTAATCCTTGAAGCCAAATCGCTTCCTTGGCAGCCTTAGTAGCAGCCACATATTCTGCCTCAGTTGAGGACAGCGTGACGATAGACTGCAGCTGCGACTTCCAAGAAATGCAATTTCCATCCCAAGTAAAGAAGAAAGCAGATGTACTCTTCATGTTATCTCTACTGGATGCATAATCAGAGTCAACAAAGCCATTTATGCACAAATCAGCATGCTTACAATACAGCAGTCCCACCGTTTTAGTACCAAACAAATATCGCAGCATATATTTCATGGCATCCCAGTGTTTTAGTTCTGGATTAGACATATAACGACTTAAAACACTTATGAGATTTATGGAAAGGTAAGTGTGAGAGTAAATGAGGTTAAAGGAGGTCATCATTACCCCAGAAGCCATCAATGATTACTATGGAGTAGAGGGAAGAGAGGTGAATCTGAATGAACCCAACTGACACAAGATTGCACAGTCCATCACTGCAGGTGTTCGTTCAAGGTGGCACAAGTCAACTATCCCAGTTACAGACTTGTCGTCAAAGCACTCTCTTCTTCACAGCATTGCGGTGCACAACTGGTTGTCAAATCATCATCGCACGACGCTTGGACATTCCATGGAGGCTCTTCTGAAGACTCTGGGATGCAAAGAAAAGATTGATCTGGGCCAGCTTATATTTGATCAGATTGCATCGGATGCTACCTCGGTCAGAATAAATCATCCGATTAGCTTTCCATCTCTTATCTTTCAACTTGTGCTAGCTCAACATCCGGACATCAAGACAAGTCAGGACAAGATGACAGGTGCACCAAAAGTGTTCTTAGCAGATTATAAGCATTTCACTGGGAAACACACACTGGATTTAGAACAAGATGCAACTGGGATAATTAAGAAGAAGCTCTCCGAGCAGTCTCTATGTGAACTGAGTGCTCAAGTACCTGGTACTACTCGCAGAAAGGCGATTTCTCATCCGGAAGAGGAGCTAGCTGATGTGAATGAACGAATACTCTTGTTGATGGCTACGAAAAAGAAGATCACAAAATTGCTGGTGGAACTGAGGTATCCGAAGAGGATGAAGAAGTTGGCGATGATGATGATAATTTGGACTACTAATCTCATGGTGATCATCCTGCCCCTACTACAAACAATTTAATCTTTCGCTATTATGTTTGTTGAACTCTGCTGTTAAACTCGAACTATTGCTACTATGTTTACCCTCCTTGTCACTTTGTAGCAAAAAGGGGAAGTAGTTTGGGAGTTTGAAATCTCCTTAAAAGATTCGTATGTGCTTGAAATTTTGAGAGTTTGAAATCTCCTCAAATATTCATTTGGTAGCAATTAATTGTTAGCACTGCTTGAGAGTTTGAAATCTCCTTCAATTATTCAAATGTAAAAGTAGTACAGGTAGATATTTTGCCAAAATTCCCAAGGGGGAGATTGTTAGATTTAGTGGCATGTGTTTTGACAAAATCCTGTGAAGTTGTTCAAGATGTTGTACAAGGAGGAGTTCAAGGCCAGAGAGACACAATCGACGTGCAATAAGGTTGACGCAACAGGAATGTTTCCTAATTCATATTTGGCAAGTCGGCGCTGCTTATATTAAAGAGGAGATACACATCTTGGAGTCGATTGAGATTTGTTAGGGAATATTTGCGCTTGAAGATTATTTGAGAAGAAGATAATCGAAGATCTAAATTGAAGATCGAAGATTATCAATAAGAAGGATGCGCTTGGTTTTAGGAATGTTTCCTAAAATATCAAAGGAAATATTTCCTAAAGTATATTGGCGGTTGACGTTGAAGATTAGAAATCTCAATATCTTAGGATTTCACCGTCCTATATAAAGAGAGCTAGGGTTCTCGAACTAGTAGCACTCTTGGAGAAATTATTCACTCGCATACACTGATCGGGAGGTGGAGGCAAACGGCCGGTGAACTTATCATTCCGGTAAGATCACAGCGCTCGGAATCAGTCTGTACTAGGTAGTATTCAGACTGATTGTGGAACAATTCGAAGACACACACACTGTTGCTTGGCTACTGTGCATTCAGAAGAAAGCGCTGGTCTTCGTGGAGGATCTACTATGGAAACAGAGGGGAGCTCTCTGATCTAGGGGAGCCTAGAGTGCATTCATCGGAGTGTTAGAGGAGCTGGCTGTTTAAGAGGGATTATGTAAACGTAAGACCCTTGTACTCTAAACTCATCATAGTGAATTGCTTTCCACCGGGCTAGGGATAAGCTCCCCAGACATAGGCTCGTTACCGCCAAACTGGGTAACCATCTTGCGTGTCTTTATTTGCTTTACTGCATTTAAGTTTTGATAACTTAATATTTTGCACGAGTTGTTCTAGCTAGTTGTTCCATACACATCAAGAACAACATCTCAACATATACGGAAGTATTTCAAGCACCCTTCCGCAACAATATACACAGATTGTGCTGCATTCGAGTGCGTTGCTTTAGTTGCCCTAAGCATTCTTGCTGCATTCTAGTTTTTACATTAGCTTGCTTAACCATTGCGCTTTCATTCACTGTTTATGCACGTGTTGTCGAACCAATGTATGTTGCATGAGTACACAAATGCAACACTTAAGCAACATCTCAATCTCTGTTGCTAAGGAGGACATAAGTGTTATGAATATGAATTGTGTATTGATATGTGACGAATACGTCAATATATACAGTACAGGATAGATGTGTATGGTAAGCACAATAATGAGAGAATATACAGGATATATGCAATGAATATCTGATGAGAATAATATATTCTCTAACACCCTCTCAAGTAACCACCGAAGCCAAGTAACCTCTGTCGTCAATAATGCCATCGCTCGTAACTCCGCCTCAGCACTCGAACGGGAAACTGTTGTCTGCTTCTTTGTCATCCAGGCAATGAGAGAACTGATGGTTGCACAGTCGTTATGCGCAATCGTCAAGAATAAATTTATAAGTGTCCGCTACTCGCGACTTCACTACTGGGTAGTAAGTGGTAAGTAGGGGTCGAACCCAAAGGAATTAGGGGGATAGTTGTTCTTTGAGGGGATTATTCAGCAAGAGAGCGTGTTTTAGGTTGGTTGGTTGGTTTTAAAGCTACCAGCTAAGTGATTGATTGATTGGTTGGTTTTAGTACTGGAAAGTAACTGATAATTATTATAATTAAAAGAAAGCATTCGGTTTCAGGGGCCTTGTATTATATCCTGTTTATCATTGACCTTTAGTGAATCTTCTAAGTATTCAAACATGAATCGAGGCTATTCCTAGCTCAAGACTTGCAACATCGTCTAGCCTTTTTAAGGTCGTAGAGCACTTATTCTACTTCAACTAATTCCTCCTTCCGAAGTATCTTAGCCTTATGTGCATCCATTTGGTCCCTTTGGTCCAGTTTCCAAATGGTTTTTTAGATAGATCGAACTCCTCAGATAAGCTTTGCCCGTCAAAGCATCCACTTACCCGAGTATGTTCACGAATCCCAAGGAAGAGCTTTGCCCGTCAAAGCGTCCACTCAACCTTGGAAGTTCTAATCTTATATATGGCACATAGAATAAGTTTTGAATACAAAGACGAGACACTAAGTTAATAGTCTAAAATATTTTATAATACAAGTCCACCCCTTCTACCGAACGACTAGTTTAGCTACTATTCATCGCGCTAAACATTATAACTAAGGAATTGGAAATTAAAGACAGTAAATAAATATTAAAATACTTACAACCGTTGAAGCGCCAAGGGAGCAATCCTTTATTTCCAAAACCAAACTTACAAAACTTAGAGAGAGAAGTGTTTACAAACTTATGGATTTGATTTTGATTTTTGTGGTGATACAAATGAGGAGGAGATGAGCTCCATTTATAGGGAGGAGAAGGGAGGAATGGATGGAGGAGATGATGGCATGTGGTTTTTGATCCAAGGGAGGAGAAGGAGAAAGAAGGAGGAGGCGCCACATGGGGGGGACAAAAGCCGCCGGTTGCCGGTTGTGGGGAGGAGGAGCCGCCGGTCATGGAGGGGAGGAGCTCCTCCATTGGCCACCTTCTCTTCAAGTGGTCGGTCACCAAGGCAAATGGATGAGTTTTGTGAGTTTTGTGCAGTCTTTTCACAAAACTATCAGTGTGTTTCGTCCCGGGCTGACTTGATTCCTCTTCTGCTTAATTTGTTATGAGTGATTCAACGTCAGGATCCTTGATATTTCTTCAGTCGGCATATGATCTTGACCTCGGAATGACTCGTAACATCTTTTCTGCTTTAAAAGCTCCTCTTTAGCATGTATTCTCTCTAAGCTCTGAAATACCCTGTAGAAATATATCGGAACTAACAAGCAAAAGTTAAATAGACAAAGTGTCTAATTAAGGGGGTTTTACTGTGTTTATGATTCGTATAATTTTGGTCCATCATATCACCCCACACTTTTAGTTGTTCGTCCCGAACAATGCTATTAAAGGGCGGCACTCTAAGTTGGTTTTGGAATATGAAATTTAGACTGTGGTACTTATTCTATCCTAATTCATGCATTACTACTTATTACCAAATTAAACTGCGTAAATAAATAGAAGAAACTTAATACTTGTACCTCCGTGCTGAGATGCAAATTATATTGGATGTTTCGGGAGATAGCCCTTTTTAGGCTCCTGGACTGCAATCTTGGGACCATCTCGCACTATATGGTTTTCTTGTAGCTTTCTCTAGCACGTGATTCGGTTCGGGTTTCACGGAGTTGAGCCTTTTTAATTTCTTTCTTCTTTGGCGAGGGACTGCTTTTTTGTAGTGAATTGGCATTTGACCTTTGATTTGACTTTTTTGAGTACTTCACTTTTTTTTGTTCGGTTAAAACCTTCACAATGTTGGGCCTTTGGCCTCTTGATTTGCTTCTTCGAGCTTTTTGCTTCTTTGTGACTTGCCAGTCCATTTTCTCAAGCCTTTCCTTTGGGAGGTCCAATCATCGCCCGCGAGCATATGGAAATACCTCCCCGCTCCTCTCATCGTTGTCGTTTCGCGCGGGTCAAGATGAGGGTCGCTCATCTATTTTCTCGGCTATTTTGACTAGAGAGAGGACGGTCTGATTCCTGTCCTCGCCTTTTCTTTTCTTTTTGCATAAACACTGCATGGCGGAGATGACTTCATTCTTCACTGAAACCCGAAGTGCAGCCTCCACTGACTTCGAAAACCATATAGTTTGATTTGATCCTTTGATTGCTTGCCGAGCCTCTCTAGGGCAGTTTATGTCAACTCCACATCCCTAGTTTATCTCAGCACAAAGGACAAATGAAAAGTTACATTCTATGTTTTTAAACAGTTTGAATTTTCACAAGGTTAATGCATGAACTAAGATCTATCTTTTTCACATTCTAAGTTCATATTTTCAAAAAGATACTATTACTAAAAAAGAAAACAGCAAGCATGTTATTTATATACAAAGGTGGTTCTCACCCCACACTTTTGAACGAAGGCGTGCTTTAGTTCAAAAGTCATGCAAGCTTAAAACTAAATGACTGAATTTAAATGACAGAAAGTAAGATAGTGTCGGGTTACCTCCCGACCAGTGCACTTGTTTAACGTCGTTGGCTCGACAGTACCTCGTTGTGGATTACTGGTTTGGGTCCCATGGGTGGCTCATGTCAAATTTCGCCAATGTTCCTGTGTTGTTTCTTGCCTTGACTCTTCCTGACTTCTTGCCGGATGTTGTACTCGGGTCAGGACTCCTTTGTTTTGGGATCTTTTCTTTCCAATACCCCGGAGGGGGTGAGGGACCTTTCACTACTAGCCTTTCGAAGTTCTTGTATTTGGGACTGCCTAGTCCAGTTACGGCGTAACACTGCTCTATCGAGGAGTCATTCTGCAGAGGCCCTTTTCCCATCCTCTTTTGAGTTTCTTCATTGATCCTATAGTTTTCTGCAACTTGCTCATTGATCAAGGGGAAAAGTCGGGAAAGCCTCAAAAGGCTTGGTTCTGCCTCGTTATGATTGTCAGTGAGGAACTGGTCGTAGATAGTCTCGGCTGCCCGGGTAATGATAGTCGGGTATGAATTGGGCAGTTCGTCAGTGGTATTCTGGACTCCAACCTCGTTGCTTCCGGTGCTTTCCATATCTGATTCTTCTGATGGTTCAGGAGTCTCTTCTGACGGCTCGGTAGTTTCTTCTTTGTCTGCCTCAGGGTCAGCTTCATTTATCTGAATTTCCTCGTCAGTTTGGGGTACTCGTCTTGTGGCAGCGGCCAGGCCAATTATAAGGTTCCACATGTCTGCAATGGTGAAGTTTCCGGCCGATCTTCTCATTGCTTCGTTAACTCTTCCCAGCTCTTCGGACCTCATCCCACGAAGAAATTTTTGGAGAAGAACTTTCTTCGTGAATCCATGGTGCGGGCAGCTTGAGACGATGGCATCATAGTTCGTGTAGTATTCGTCCAAGGTCTCATCCCGGGATTGTTGAAGGCACATGATCTTCTCACGGGTTTCTTGGCGTAAGGATGGTGGGGAGAATTCCTTCAGGAATGGAACGCAGAGATCTACGTAACGTTCTGCACTGCAAGCGGTGGATGTGTAGTACCATATCGTGGCAAAGTCAGTTAGAGAGAATTTAAAGCATTTAAGCTTAAATTCCTCTAACACTTCATTTTCAGGTTTGATGTGGTGGCAGACGTGGTGGAAGTTTCGGCAGTGCTGTACTGGGTCTTCTCCCTCCGTTCCTCGGAACAGGGGCAGATATCGCGTTGTCCATGCATGCGTAGTGGGTAGTGTCATAGAGAAATGAAAAAGAACAACTATCCGACGGCTAATTCCCCGGCAACGGCGCCAATTTTTGATGGTTGCACAGTCGTTATGCGCAATCGTCAAGAATAAATTTATAAGTGTCCGCTACTCGCGACTTCACTACTGGGTAGTAAGTGGTAAGTAGGGGTCGAACCCAAAGGAATTAGGGGGATAGTTGTTCTTTGAGGGGATTATTCAGCAAGAGAGCGTGTTTTAGGTTGGTTGGTTGGTTTTAAAGCTACCAGCTAAGTGATTGATTGATTGGTTGGTTGGTTTTAGTACTGGAAAGTAACTGATAATTATTATAATTAAAAGAAAGCATTCGGTTTCAGGGGCCTTGTATTATATCCTGTTTATCATTGACCTTTAGTGAATCTTCTAAGTATTCAAACATGAATCGAGGCTATTCCTAGCTCAAGACTTGCAACATCGTCTAGCCTTTTTAAGGTCGTAGAGCACTTATTCTACTTCAACTAATTCCTCCTTCCGAAGTATCTTAGCCTTATGTGCATCCATTTGGTCCCTTTGGTCCAGTTTCCAAATGGTTTTTTAGATAGATCGAACTCCTCAGATAAGCTTTGCCCGTCAAAGCATCCACTTACCCGAGTATGTTCACGAATCCCAAGGAAGAGCTTTGCCCGTCAAAGCGTCCACTCAACCTTGGAAGTTCTAATCTTATATATGGCACATAGAATAAGTTTTGAATACAAAGACGAGACACTAAGTTAATAGTCTAAAATATTTTATAATACAAGTCCACCCCTTCTACCGAACGACTAGTTTAGCTACTATTCATCGCGCTAAACATTATAACTAAGGAATTGGAAATTAAAGACAGTAAATAAATATTAAAATACTTACAACCGTTGAAGCGCCAAGGGAGCAATCCTTTATTTCCAAAACCAAACTTACAAAACTTAGAGAGAGAAGTGTTTACAAACTTATGGATTTGATTTTGATTTTTGTGGTGATACAAATGAGGAGGAGATGAGCTCCATTTATAGGGAGGAGAAGGGAGGAATGGATGGAGGAGATGATGGCATGTGGTTTTTGATCCAAGGGAGGAGAAGGAGAAAGAAGGAGGAGGCGCCACATGGGGGGGACAAAAGCCGCCGGTTGCCGGTTGTGGGGAGGAGGAGCCGCCGGTCATGGAGGGGAGGAGCTCCTCCATTGGCCACCTTCTCTTCAAGTGGTCGGTCACCAAGGCAAATGGATGAGTTTTGTGAGTTTTGTGCAGTCTTTTCACAAAACTATCAGTGTGTTTCGTCCCGGGCTGACTTGATTCCTCTTCTGCTTAATTTGTTATGAGTGATTCAACGTCAGGATCCTTGATATTTCTTCAGTCGGCATATGATCTTGACCTCGGAATGACTCGTAACATCTTTTCTGCTTTAAAAGCTCCTCTTTAGCATGTATTCTCTCTAAGCTCTGAAATACCCTGTAGAAATATATCGGAACTAACAAGCAAAAGTTAAATAGACAAAGTGTCTAATTAAGGGGGTTTTACTGTGTTTATGATTCGTATAATTTTGGTCCATCATATCACCCCACACTTTTAGTTGTTCGTCCCGAACAATGCTATTAAAGGGCGGCACTCTAAGTTGGTTTTGGAATATGAAATTTAGACTGTGGTACTTATTCTATCCTAATTCATGCATTACTACTTATTACCAAATTAAACTGCGTAAATAAATAGAAGAAACTTAATACTTGTACCTCCGTGCTGAGATGCAAATTATATTGGATGTTTCGGGAGATAGCCCTTTTTAGGCTCCTGGACTGCAATCTTGGGACCATCTCGCACTATATGGTTTTCTTGTAGCTTTCTCTAGCACGTGATTCGGTTCGGGTTTCACGGAGTTGAGCCTTTTTAATTTCTTTCTTCTTTGGCGAGGGACTGCTTTTTTGTAGTGAATTGGCATTTGACCTTTGATTTGACTTTTTTGAGTACTTCACTTTTTTTTGTTCGGTTAAAACCTTCACAATGTTGGGCCTTTGGCCTCTTGATTTGCTTCTTCGAGCTTTTTGCTTCTTTGTGACTTGCCAGTCCATTTTCTCAAGCCTTTCCTTTGGGAGGTCCAATCATCGCCCGCGAGCATATGGAAATACCTCCCCGCTCCTCTCATCGTTGTCGTTTCGCGCGGGTCAAGATGAGGGTCGCTCATCTATTTTCTCGGCTATTTTGACTAGAGAGAGGACGGTCTGATTCCTGTCCTCGCCTTTTCTTTTCTTTTTGCATAAACACTGCATGGCGGAGATGACTTCATTCTTCACTGAAACCCGAAGTGCAGCCTCCACTGACTTCGAAAACCATATAGTTTGATTTGATCCTTTGATTGCTTGCCGAGCCTCTCTAGGGCAGTTTATGTCAACTCCACATCCCTAGTTTATCTCAGCACAAAGGACAAATGAAAAGTTACATTCTATGTTTTTAAACAGTTTGAATTTTCACAAGGTTAATGCATGAACTAAGATCTATCTTTTTCACATTCTAAGTTCATATTTTCAAAAAGATACTATTACTAAAAAAGAAAACAGCAAGCATGTTATTTATATACAAAGGTGGTTCTCACCCCACACTTTTGAACGAAGGCGTGCTTTAGTTCAAAAGTCATGCAAGCTTAAAACTAAATGACTGAATTTAAATGACAGAAAGTAAGATAGTGTCGGGTTACCTCCCGACCAGTGCACTTGTTTAACGTCGTTGGCTCGACAGTACCTCGTTGTGGATTACTGGTTTGGGTCCCATGGGTGGCTCATGTCAAATTTCGCCAATGTTCCTGTGTTGTTTCTTGCCTTGACTCTTCCTGACTTCTTGCCGGATGTTGTACTCGGGTCAGGACTCCTTTGTTTTGGGATCTTTTCTTTCCAATACCCCGGAGGGGGTGAGGGACCTTTCACTACTAGCCTTTCGAAGTTCTTGTATTTGGGACTGCCTAGTCCAGTTACGGCGTAACACTGCTCTATCGAGGAGTCATTCTGCAGAGGCCCTTTTCCCATCCTCTTTTGAGTTTCTTCATTGATCCTATAGTTTTCTGCAACTTGCTCATTGATCAAGGGGAAAAGTCGGGAAAGCCTCAAAAGGCTTGGTTCTGCCTCGTTATGATTGTCAGTGAGGAACTGGTCGTAGATAGTCTCGGCTGCCCGGGTAATGATAGTCGGGTATGAATTGGGCAGTTCGTCAGTGGTATTCTGGACTCCAACCTCGTTGCTTCCGGTGCTTTCCATATCTGATTCTTCTGATGGTTCAGGAGTCTCTTCTGACGGCTCGGTAGTTTCTTCTTTGTCTGCCTCAGGGTCAGCTTCATTTATCTGAATTTCCTCGTCAGTTTGGGGTACTCGTCTTGTGGCAGCGGCCAGGCCAATTATAAGGTTCCACATGTCTGCAATGGTGAAGTTTCCGGCCGATCTTCTCATTGCTTCGTTAACTCTTCCCAGCTCTTCGGACCTCATCCCACGAAGAAATTTTTGGAGAAGAACTTTCTTCGTGAATCCATGGTGCGGGCAGCTTGAGACGATGGCATCATAGTTCGTGTAGTATTCGTCCAAGGTCTCATCCCGGGATTGTTGAAGGCACATGATCTTCTCACGGGTTTCTTGGCGTAAGGATGGTGGGGAGAATTCCTTCAGGAATGGAACGCAGAGATCTACGTAACGTTCTGCACTGCAAGCGGTGGATGTGTAGTACCATATCGTGGCAAAGTCAGTTAGAGAGAATTTAAAGCATTTAAGCTTAAATTCCTCTAACACTTCATTTTCAGGTTTGATGTGGTGGCAGACGTGGTGGAAGTTTCGGCAGTGCTGTACTGGGTCTTCTCCCTCCGTTCCTCGGAACAGGGGCAGATATCGCGTTGTCCATGCATGCGTAGTGGGTAGTGTCATAGAGAAATGAAAAAGAACAACTATCCGACGGCTAATTCCCCGGCAACGGCGCCAATTTTTGATGGTTGCACAGTCGTTATGCGCAATCGTCAAGAATAAATTTATAAGTGTCCGCTACTCGCGACTTCACTACTGGGTAGTAAGTGGTAAGTAGGGGTCGAACCCAAAGGAATTAGGGGGATAGTTGTTCTTTGAGGGGATTATTCAGCAAGAGAGCGTGTTTTAGGTTGGTTGGTTGGTTTTAAAGCTACCAGCTAAGTGATTGATTGATTGGTTGGTTGGTTTTAGTACTGGAAAGTAACTGATAATTATTATAATTAAAAGAAAGCATTCGGTTTCAGGGGCCTTGTATTATATCCTGTTTATCATTGACCTTTAGTGAATCTTCTAAGTATTCAAACATGAATCGAGGCTATTCCTAGCTCAAGACTTGCAACATCGTCTAGCCTTTTTAAGGTCGTAGAGCACTTATTCTACTTCAACTAATTCCTCCTTCCGAAGTATCTTAGCCTTATGTGCATCCATTTGGTCCCTTTGGTCCAGTTTCCAAATGGTTTTTTAGATAGATCGAACTCCTCAGATAAGCTTTGCCCGTCAAAGCATCCACTTACCCGAGTATGTTCACGAATCCCAAGGAAGAGCTTTGCCCGTCAAAGCGTCCACTCAACCTTGGAAGTTCTAATCTTATATATGGCACATAGAATAAGTTTTGAATACAAAGACGAGACACTAAGTTAATAGTCTAAAATATTTTATAATACAAGTCCACCCCTTCTACCGAACGACTAGTTTAGCTACTATTCATCGCGCTAAACATTATAACTAAGGAATTGGAAATTAAAGACAGTAAATAAATATTAAAATACTTACAACCGTTGAAGCGCCAAGGGAGCAATCCTTTATTTCCAAAACCAAACTTACAAAACTTAGAGAGAGAAGTGTTTACAAACTTATGGATTTGATTTTGATTTTTGTGGTGATACAAATGAGGAGGTGATGGACCCAAATTATACGAATCATAAACACCGTAAAACCCACCAAATTAGACTGTTGGTCTATTTAACTTTTGCTTGTTAGTCCCGATATATTTCTACAGGGTATTTTGGCGCTTAGAGAGAAAACACGCTAAGGAGAGGATTTTACGCTGAAAAGATGTTAAGAGTTATTCCAAGGTCAAGATCAGACGCTGACTGAAGAAATCTCAAGGATCCTGACATGGAATCACTCCAAACAAATCAAACCGAAGAGGAATTTGCATTGAAGACTCAACCGACCGGGTGGGAAAATGCCGCAGAAACCACCCGAGCAGTTGAAGCAGTTCCAGGCCCTCCGCCGAGCTGACCAAACACTCAAATCAAGTTGCCCGAGCAAACCATCTCATCTGACAATTCCGCCTCGACCAAAATATTCCAAATGGAAAATAAAGTGGACAATGTCGGAAAACCAAGTCGCTCGACCCGACCAATGCATCTGGAAAATCTGGCTCGACCAAGATGTTTGGAATGCCCAACAAGTCGGACAATCTCGCTTCCCAGACAAAACGCTCGAGCAGATTGGCAGATTGGCCCAATTCCATAGTAAAGGCCCCGCGCGCATAGGCACCAAAACCAAGTTGCTCGACCAAAACATGGAATTTGGAAAAACTGGCTCGACCATTAGTCTTAGAATCACTTGGCCATTCCAAATCAACTATCAAATGCAAGCATGGACCAAGGTGACCGGCCACCATCCTTGGAGGTGGCCAAGGGAGGAGCTCCTCCCTCCATGGCAACCGGCTACCGGCGGCTCCTCCACTCTTGGTGACCGGCGGCTTTGCTCCTCCCCCATGTGGCGGCTCCTCCTTGCTCCTCCTCCTCCTCCATTGGATCAAAGACACTTGCCCCTCATCTCCACCACCCATTTCTCCTCCCTTAGCCTATAAATACAACCCATCCATCTCATTTGTAAATCATCCACATCTCATACAAAAATCACTTATCTCTCTAAGTTTGTAAGTTTGGCTTTGGAAATAAAAGATTGCTCCCTTGGCGCTTCAACGGTTGTAAGTATTTCAATATTTATTTTCCGTCTTTAATTTCCAATTCCTTAGTTATAATGCTTAGCGCGATAAATGGTAGCTAAACTAGTCGTTCGGTAAAAGGGGTGGACTTGTATTATAAAATGTTTTAGACTATTAACTTAGTGTCTCGTCTTTGTATTCAAAACTTATTCTATGTGCCATATATAAGATTAGAATTTCCAAGGTTGAGTGGACGCTTTGACGGGCAAAGCTCTTCCTTGGGATTCGTGAACATACTCGGATAAGTGGATGCTTTGACGGGCAAAGCTTATCTGAGGAGTTCGATCTATCTAAAAAACCATTTGGAAACTGGGCCAAAGGGACCAAATGGATGCACATAAAGCTAAGATACTTCGGAAGGAGGAATTAGTTGAAGTAGAATAAGTGCTCTACGACCTTAAAAAGGCTAGACGATGTTGCAAGTCTTGAGCTAGGAATAGCCTCGATTCATGTTTGAATACTTAGAAGGTTCACTAAGAGTCAATGATAAACAGGATATAATACAAGGCCCCTGAAACCGAACGCTTTCTTTTAATTTTAATAGTTATCAGTTACTTTCCAGTACTAAAACCAACCAACCAACCAATCAATCACTTAGCTGGTAACTTTAAAACCAACCAACCAACCAAAAATACGCTCCACCGCTGTATGACCATTTAAAGAACAACTTATCCCCATAATTCCTTTGGGTTCGACCCCTACTTACCACTTACTACCCAGTAGTGTAGTCGCGAGTAGCGGACATTATAAATTTATTTGCACGTTTTGCTTCGACGACGAGCATCTCTGTCAGGAGGAGATGAGCTCCATTTATAGGGAGGAGAAGGGAGGAATGGATGGAGGAGATGATGGCATGTGGTTTTTGATCCAAGGGAGGAGAAGGAGGAAGAAGGAGGAGGCGCCACATGGGGGGGGAGCAAAAGCCGCCGGTTGCCGGTTGTGGGGAGGAGGAGCCGCCGGTCATGGAGGGGAGGAGCCCCTCCCTTGGCCACCTTCTCTTCAAGTGGTCGGTCACCAAGGCAAATGGATGAGTTTTGTGAGTTTTGTGCAGTCTTTTCACAAAACTATCAGTGTGTTTCGTCCCGGGCTGACTTGATTCCTCTTCTGCTTAATTTGTTATGAGTGATTCAACGTCAGGATCCTTGATATTTCTTCAGTCGGCATATGATCTTGACCTCAGAATGACTCGTAACATCTTTTCTGCTTTAAAAGCTCCTCTTTAGCATGTATTCTCTCTAAGCTCTGAAATACCCTGTAGAAATATATCGAAACTAACAAGCAAAAGTTAAATAGACAAAGTGTCTAATTAAGGGGGTTTTACTGTGTTTATGATTCGTATAATTTTGGTCCATCATATCACCCCACACTTTTAGTTGTTCCTCCCGAACAATGCTATTAAAGGGCGGCACTCTAAGTTGGTTTTGGAATATGAAATTTAGACTGTGGTACTTGATCTATCCTAATTCATGCATTACTACTTATTACCAAATTAAACTGCGTAAATAAATAGAAGAAACTTAATACTTGTACCTCCGTGCTGAGATGCAAATTATATTGGATGTTTCGGGAGATAGCCCTTTTTAGGCTCCTGGACTGCAATCTTGGGACCATCTCGCACTATATGGTTTTCTTGTAGCTTTCTCTAGCACGTGATTCGGTTCGGATTTCACTGAGTTGAGCCTTTTTAATTTCTTTCTTCTTTGGCGAGGGACTGCTTTTTTGTAGTGAATTGGCCTTTGGCCTTTGATTTGACTTTTTTGAGTACTTCACTTTTTTTTGTTCGGTTAAAACCTTCACAATGTTGGGCCTTTGGCCTCTTGATTTGCTTCTTCGAGCTTTTTGCTTCTTTGTGACTTGCCAGTCCATTTTCTCAAGCCTTTCCTTTGGGAGGTCCAATCATCGCCCGCGAGCATATGGAAATACCTCCCCGCTCCTCTCATCGTTGTCGTTTCGCGCGGGTCAAGATGAGGGTCGCTCATCTATTTTCTCGGCTATTTTGACTAGAGAGAGGACGGTCTGATTCCCGTCCTCGCCTTTTCTTTTCTTTTTGCATAAACACTGCATGGCGGAGATGACTTCATTCTTCACTGAAACCCGAAGTGCAGCCTCCACTGACTTCGAAAACCATATAGTTTGATTTGATCCTTTGATTGCTTGCCAAGCCTCTCTAGGGCAGAATATGCTCGGAGCTGGAAAGAACTAGAGCGAGGGAAGAAAAGATGGCGAGAAATGGATCCACGAAGATATCGTAGGACACGAAGAAGATGACTATAATGGAGATGAGTGGGAGCAGAAACGAACTGACTCAAGATATGGACAGGGTATGAAATATCCGGACGAGTGACTCCTAAATATACCAGACTGCCAACAAGATGTCGATAACGAGTAGGGTCCTCAAGAGGCTCGCCATCGGTGGGACGAAGGTGAACATTAAGTTCCATGGGAGTATCAATAGTGCGCTGGTCATTAAGGGAAGCCCGATCGAGAAGGTCGCGAATATACTTCTCTTGGGATAGGAAGAATCCCTCGGGAGTAGAGGAGAATTCAATACCAAGAAAGTACCAAATAGGACCGAGATCCTTCATTAGGAACTGAGCATTAAGGCGCTCCTTGACAAAGGCAATATGCTGAGGGTCATCACCAATGATAAGCATATCGTCAACGTAAAGGAGGAGGAGTGTCCGCCCACAAGTGGAAGTATGGATAAACAAGGCTGGGTCATTGTCGCTAGCGGTGAAGCCCGCAGCGGTAACAACAGAGGAAAAACGCTCAAACCAAGCTCAAGGGGCTTGCTTAAGGCCATAGAGGGAGCGACAAAGGCGAAGGACCATGCCGTCGGGGATAGAATATCCTGGTGGTGGTCTCATGTAAACCTTTTCTCTCAACTCACCGTTAAGAAAGGCATTCTTTACATCAAGTTGAGAGATGGACCACTCACGAACAGAGGCTACAACAAGAAGGGTGCGAATGGTGGTCATGTGGGCAACAGGCGCAAACGTCTCATCATAGTCACGCCCTCTTGTTGAAAACCACGAGCCACTAGACGAGCTTTATATCGCTCAAGGGAACCATTAGAGCGGGTCTTCACCGTATAGATCCACTTACACGTGATGGGATGAACATGAGATGGAAGGGGAACCACCTCCCAAGTACCAGTCCTCTCAAAGGCAGCCAGCTCTTCTGCCAACTCGTGTTGCCACTCCTGGTGAAGGATAACATCACGATAGGAGGTCGGCTCAGCAAGAGTAGCGGCAGCAACATCATAACGTGTCGGAGGGCGAATGGACTGGTGATCTCGAAGGGCATACCGAGATGGATGCACGGGAGGAGATAATATAATGGGAGAGGATGGCGCATCGGAAGGTGATGGCACAATGTGTGAAGATGACACATCAGAAGAAGGTGACACATCAAGTGAAGATGGTACGACAGAAGAAGACGGTGCAATAGGCGACGAAGGCACACTGGGTGAAGATGGAGTCTCAGAAACCTCAGCTCCCGAACGATGAGTGTAGTTCTGAGGCGAATGGGATATAGTGTGAGACGGAACGAAAGATGGTGAGTCGGGAAAGGTCAGAAAAGAGAGGGGCTCGACTAAGGAAGCTGATGAGGAATCAGAGGAATGAAGAGGATAGAAGGGACGAGACTCATCAAAAATCACATCTCTAGAAATACGAATTCGTCGTGCAACTGGATCCCAACAACGATATCCTTTATGTTCATTACTATAAACAAGGAAAACACACTCAACGGACTGAGCAGTCAATTTGGTGCGCTCACGAGGTGCAAGTAAGACATAACACATACAACCAAATAAACGAAGATGAGAATATTCAGGAAGTCGACCAAAAAGACGTTTCACTGGAATGTCCCCCTGAAGGGCGGAAGACGGCTGAATATTTATCAAGTAAGTGGCTGTCGATACAGCTTCCGCCCAAAATTGAACGGGAACACTAGAGGCAAGTAATAGAGCACGAGATGTCTCCAAGAGATGACGATGCTTGCGCTCAGCAACGCCATTTTGCGCGTGAGCGCCTGGGCAGGAAAATTGAGAGAGAGCCCCCTGCGAAGCTAGAAACTGGCGAAGGTGACGAGATAAATATTCTGCAGCTGAGTCAGCACGAAGAACACGAATAGGAGAGTCAAACTGAGTACGAATCATGGTGGCAAATTTTTTATAAATAGATAAAACCTCACTACGAGAGGACATAAAATATATCCACGTGTGACGAGAGAAATCATCTATAAATAAAATATAATAGCGATGACCCCCTTTTGAAATAAAGGGAGCCGGACCCCAAACATCAGAATGAACATGATCAAATGGACGCTGAGAAACTGACTCACTAGTAGAATAAGGAAGAGTAATTTGTTTTCCAAGTTTGCAACCCTGACAATCCAAAGATGTATCACTAGAAACAGATCCTAAAAGACCACGGCGAACCAAAGAGGACAAACGAGAGCTACAGATGTGACCCAAGCGGTGATGCCATTGAGCAAAAGAGGCGGCCGAAGAGGCAATGGAGGCGGAAGCGGAAGAGCTGGCAGAGGCAGCGGAAGGAAGATGAAGCCAATCAAGCTCCCAAAGACGCTGCAAATCACGACGCCGAGGGCCAGTACCAACCAGATTACCCGTGCGGTGATCCTGAACGCAGCAAGAATCAGAGTCAAGAATTATACGATAACCATGGTTAGTGAGTTGACCTGCAGAAATGAGCTGCATGGCCAATTGGGGAACGAAAGAAACTGAAGGGAAACTAAAAGAAGAAGATGAGAGAGTGCCTCTTCTAACGACAGACAATGAAGTGCCATCAGCGGTCTGAACTGATAAAGGAGTAAGTAAAGGACTGATAGACTGAAGACAAGTAGAATCAGAAGTCATATGAAATGAAGCACCAGAGTCAAGGATCCAGGGTGATATACCTGATGATTTGGGTGGTGAACTCACAAAGCCTGAGGACACAGCGGCAGAACCAGCAGCTCCTGACGGTGCAGAGACGGACATACAGCGTAACAATGTGAGAATCTCTCGAGTATCAGAAGTACCAGATCCGACAGTAGTTGAGGATGTTGAGGAACCACTTCCAGAACTCTTCGGAGGGCGGCCACCACGACGTGCAGCAGTATCTCTCTTTTTCTTGTGACAATAGTAGGCTGAATGTCCTGCCTTGCTACAATAGGTGCAATGAGGGCGCTCACCCCCAGACGGGGTTTCTGAGACAGTGACATCTGATGAGGCAAGACTGGGCGATGTGGAAGATGATGTACGAACCCCAAAATAGATGGAGTAGAAAGCAGACCCGCGTTACGAAGGAAAATTTCTTTAGTCCGGACAGCTGTAAGGACATCTAATATGCTCACCCGGGGATGACGAGCCAGAAGCTGAGCTCGGATCTGCTCAAACTCAACTCGAAGACGTGTCAGAAAATCATAAATGCGACGAAACTGACGGTGTGACTTGACATTCTGACAATTCGGGCAGGTAGGACAAAGTGTCGGCTCCAAAGAATCAAGTTGGCGCCATACCGCAGACATCTGGTCATAGAACTCATCTATGGTGGCATCTCCTTGTTGGAGTGACTGCTCCCGATGAACAACGCTCAAGAATAGAGAATCACCAGTGGGTGCATAACGTTCCTGAAGATGAGCCCACATCAACTGAGCAGATTCCAAACAAACAATATCTGAAGAAAGTGATACATCCATACTAGCCACAATAATAGACGAGGCACGGGCATCTTCGTCCATCCATGCTCGGAAGGCAGTGTGCTAGTTATGGAAAGATTCCATGGCATCGTCAAAGTCTGCTGATGCTGTCTGCTTATCCTCATCAGATGCATCGGCAGTGAGAACAGACATAGTGGGCGGGGTGGGACGTGGGGGACACGGAAGCTCACCGATAAGAAAGTCTGAAAGGCGTTGACCACGCATGTGGAGACGCATGTGATGTATCCATTCAGCAAAGTTGGTGCCATGAAAGATTACCGGGCAGCGAGGAATAGAAACAGTACCTGTAGAAACAAAAGAAGACATAATGGGTTTTTTTGAACCGTTGACTTGTCAAACAGTTGACCGGGCTGACTGGGCGCTGATCGTCGCTGACTGGATGCTGACTTTGCGTTGATTGGACACTGACTGTCTGCTGACTGTGCTTCTGACTAGGCACTGACTGGGTCTGACTAGATGCTGATTGGACACTGACTGTGCGATGACTTGGCAGAATGTTGACCGGATTGACTTTTTAAAAAAAAATTAAAAATACATCAACCCTAATGCACTTCAACGAAAATCAGCGACATAAGCTTTTGCTCATGGATACGTCGGCCGGACAGTAAGTGGCAGAAGCTTTCACTCAATGAAATCAAAAGCATAACTCCAATGTCTGGCCAGCGCAGAAGCAGATCTGGTGTCCGCAGAGAGCGTATGCAAAGCGGCTGGAATTGGATCTGGATCCGTGAGTCTCGTTCGGCCAACAATAGAGAGATTGCAGCGTCGATCTTGCCAACAATGACGACTTCGATTGTCTATTCGGCGGCGATCTCTGGGACGGCGGCGGCGATCTCGGTGACGAATACGTCAATATATACAGTACAGGATAGATGTGTATTGTAAGCACAATAATGAGAGAATATACCGGATATATGCAATGAATATCTGATGAGAATAATATATTCTCTAACAATAAGTAACGCAATCAAAAGTAGTAGACAATAATGTTTTAGAATTTAGAGAATTGACTTTCTTCCTAAAAAGTGGAGTTTCTTTTCTCCGTTCTACAGCAGCAGCGGAGGGTTCTCAAGGGTCTAAGAGGGAAGGAGGGTTGCGTCTTCTCATTCCCTTCTCTTTTCTTCCCACTGCCTTACCCATTGCCCTTCATCCGCTTCGTTTTCTGTTAACTCTCCTCCTCTTCCGCTGGTTGGCCGGGTATGTGTTGTGTTTTTTTTAGATCTGGCGGGGGTGGAGGGTTGTTGCGGTTTTTGGGGTGGCTGATGGTGAGTTTTGGTGTTGGGTGGTGTGGAGGAGGGGAGAGGGGAGGGTAGGTTAGTTTATTTTTTTGGGTTTCGTACCCGGATGTTTATATGTCTTAGTTTTTTGGTGGGCTTTCCGACAGTCATCAGACTGGATTTTGTTGCCTCTCTTCCTCTCCATGCTACGGTACATGCCATCATCCGTCTCTCGGCTCGGGTCCAGATCTGGAGTGATGGCATCTGTTGGTGTCCAAGTTTATCGATCTGGTGGTGCAAGTGTAGAAATGTGCGGTTGGTGGTGGCTGTCGGGGTGGTTTGGAGCGGAGGTGAGGATTTCGGTTGTGCAAGTTAAGTTTTTGTTATGTGGAACTGGTTCCAATGCTGAGATGCAGTACGGATGATGACTATATGGCACCTTTTAATGGTGCTGCCTTTTTCTGACACAGGCAATGATGGACGGTGTGGTCATAGTGGCGGTCCTGAGAAAGGATCAGAGCATGATGACGGAGAAACGAGGCCACACGTAAGGCAAAAAAGGATACAACGTGGTTAGACCGTGCAACATCATCTTTGGTTGCCGAAAGGATTCGAAGGTTTTTTTTAGGGAGGCAAATTTGGCTGCGGATTCTGTTGCTAGCGAATGTTATTGCTAGATATGCGAGATCTGACAAGATATCCTGGTCCAGACTGAGTGTTTTTCTTTTCATACCTATTGTTGTCAAGTTTTAAGTCCTTCCTGTAAGTCTTTTCTTGGCTTGTGTAGCCTTATCAAAAAAAATAGTAGTAGACAATAATAATAACTCAATTTTAAACAAAAAAGGGTGGGAGACGCCACATTTCTTGTTTCAGACAAGCAATGCGTGATATAGGATGCCCATATACGGAGCGTGAGTTTGATATAGCAGTATTTTTTTTAGGGAAAAGTACACATTGGTGTTTACATATAGTTGAGTTCGCAATGTAATCACGATGTAGATATGGTGTTCGGTGTTCGAAGATTTACCAAATTATTTTTTATTTTGCCCTTGATTGGAAAAATCAATAATTTGGACCTTCAATTGGAAAAGAGCGATAGTTCGGGACACCAATGTGTACTTTTCCCTTTTTTTAATAAAGCGATATATCAGTAACTATGTGAGCATAGTGTCTATCATAGAGAAGCGTTCAAATGAGGCAGTGAACAGTAAAGTGAGGCACGATCTGAGCCATACATCTAACCCCAGTGCTTTGTGGGCGCGCCACGTGTCCAGTGTGAACGCAAATTGCGGTTGTGACACGTGGCTTCGCCACGTGCGTCGGATCGAACCGATCAACGACTCGGATCGTGCCTCACTGCCTCACTTTAACAACTCTTTCTCAACCGAGTGCTCCCCGTCTATCATATTTATCATAAATGAAAATTTATTATTTATGCCTCCAGAACACAATATTTGCAGATAAGTTAAGTAGATCAACATACAAAAACAAAAGACTCATAAAATGTATCAAAAAACAAGACTCATAAAAATAGTTACTTTGTTGATCGAAGTACGACCCATGATAAAAACATTTATGCATTAATCAATCTTGTTGATATATGCAGTGCAGCAGACTTTTGAGTATCAATAACTAAAAGCCGAGAAGCGAGCACCAGCCATACATGTTTTTTTTTTTTTGAGTGGAGCCATACTTGTTTTTGATCCTATGAATGGGGGAGGGAAGGCGCCCACTTTGATGAATGATATGCTGCTGCACACACTAGCTGGTCATGTATATTGTATATTAGTGTCTGGTGTGAGTGTTGCATCCAGCATGCAGCAGCCGACCTAGCTAGAGGCGACAATAGCAGCAGAAGCTACTAGTTGTAGCAGCAGTATGTGTCTCTCAACTGCATCATGTTTCTCCAGCATTTACTTCCTCCCGGCTCCCATGATCAACTTTAACAGTTTTTATAAATTATGCATCTTTTTTATTACAAGGCGGTATGGTAGTGTTGTTGCAACATTTTTGGAAAACTCCATCGCGTTGATCGCTGCTTTTGCTGTTGCTTTACTAATATACTGCTAGGCATAGCATTTGGCCCAAGATCAAAATGAGCCCTAGGACGGTTCGAGTTCGACTCTGACCTTAGCCCGGCCCTAGCCTTACACAGGTCCTATTATGATTCGATCCGAATAGCATAGGTCGGACTAAGTGTTCGATTATTAGACCCGATCCGAAATACGAACCCGATTTAAAATTACATATTCATTAGTTTAATAAGGATGTTCTTGACATAAAAAGAATGTGTTTTTTCACATCTATCAAATCTCACGCGTCCAAACTAGTAGCATTTGCGTTTAAAGAGTTATTAGTCGATTATTTAGTCATCCATTTTGGGGCCGAAATTAGCCCGAGCCCGGCCCTAGCCAGAAAAGCCCTATGAAATGAACGGCCGATAACGACTTTAGGACTGATAAATTTTCTCAAGGCCCGGGCCGACCCTAATATGCAAAGGGCTAGGGCTCACCAAAATCCCTACTCGACTCGGCCCGGCCCTTTTGTCGGCCTTTTTATACTGCCCTCACATTTGATCCTAGGGTCAAAACGTACACAGAGTTACCCTTACCCTTTTCTTTTCCTTATACCTTATCTTGTTTATCTTTATGAATTTGTCCACTAAGCTTTAGGCATGGTAATAAGGATCACATAAAAAAATCATGCCCTGCCCTCCCACCTTTCCCTCTCTATCCGTTTAACACCAGCGTTGTTGGGACTTCTCTCCACTCCTTGCCATATTGAAAATTGAATTTAAAGTAATAGGTAACATTGTCGGAGCTTTCCTTTTATAGTTACAAATCAAGACATAGGCGGTGCCTCCCATAGAGCCAAGCGGTGCATATACTCTTACTCTTCAAGCCTCTTCATTTAACATTCTGGCCCGTCATCCCCTAAGCAGCAGGCAACGCTCGCCTTTAGCTCAGGTGGCGTTTGGTCCAGTTTTGGTTTGTTTTCCCCTCTTTTTATGTATTAACCCTCGTGTTAGTTAAAACGCTCAAAAGGCGGTTTAGATCGACAAATGTCGCTTGGGAATGTCTCAAAATCTATATAAAAAAATGGAGCCTAAGAACTGATATATAACACGCCAATAAAAAATACTCCATACTTACAATATGTTCATCCCGAGCGAATGAAATAAATAAAGTCGAGGCGAGGCGGGGTGAGGTGAAATTTTCAATTTATTACAATTTAAATCAACTAAAAATGGAAATCCTAACTCACTATCGCAGGAATCACAGATGCATTTCGCGTATGCATCAAGCTGTTAAACAACTTGGTTGCCTCAAAGGAGGAGTGTTGTCTCCCGACGAGTGTTTTCAGGAAATGAAATGCTGACAAATTTGAGAATGCAACTGTTTTATGCGATGCATAAAATGGAAGCTCACATTGTCAAGTAAGCATGAAAGTGATGTCAAGGAAAGAAAAAAGACTCCGCTAGACTCGCTATTTAAGGAATTTACAAGTCATCAAATGCACGTTAGGGTCAAAGATTAACAACATTTCAAATCTATGAAAGCATTTCTAAATTATGCAGTTTTTAACTATCGAAATATGTTTTTAGACTTACACAATTCACAGCTATTACGCTACCCACCTCTGTTACCAAGAAGTGTAGCTCATGGACATGTTAGTTCAAAGCTCATTCTTAAGTGAAAAGTTCTCTACTCACTCCCCTAAGAGAAGAGGAGTTTGCCAA
Source organism: Rhodiola chrysanthemifolia (assembly GCA_033675395.1). Taxonomy (NCBI): domain Eukaryota; kingdom Viridiplantae; phylum Streptophyta; class Magnoliopsida; order Saxifragales; family Crassulaceae; genus Rhodiola; species Rhodiola chrysanthemifolia. The sequence goes on from CM066204.1 coordinate 42,591,008, forward strand.
CAAGGTTGTGGTTGAGTTGGTAGAACACTTGCCTTGTAATAGCAAGGACAAGAGTTCGAACCCCACAGTGACATTTTCCTTTCCACAATTTTGTGGACAATGCTTTTCGTCCAGCCAACGCTTGGACGCGTTGTTCCTCCCTCGTGGGTTTTGAAGATAGAGCTGTCTTATGCTTGAGCTTCAATGGATAAACAGTTGAGTATCAATCCGAATTGGTGCCTTGTGTGGCCCGTGTTCCAAAAGTGTGATTCATATGTACTTGAGTAAAAACAAATGCTCATGTAACATGTTCAAAATGTATTCGTGTAGTACTTAGATTTGTATGTGATGTAAACAAATAGTAAAAAAAAAATGCTTATTTGATGGCTTGATTAAAAAAAGAAGAGGAGCAAGAAATTCAGTAATAACAAAACATGTTCTAACTTAACAATAATCATGTGACATTCACACTTCTAAAGTTTAAATAAAAGCTAGTAAAGATTAGAAATTTTTTCGCTTGGAGCGATTATGGTAAAGTGCCAGTTCAAAGTAAAATATATATTTTTCTTTTGCTGAGACTTACCTCCCAAGCCAAAAGATATTTTTTTTTTCTTGTCAGTAGGAACTTACCTCTTACAGAAAAATATATTTCTTTATTTTTATTTTTTGTTAGGGTAAGTTTTCACCCTTTTAATTTTGTGATAGTTTCCCATTTGGGGTACTACACACTTAGGACTTACTTATTAAAGATGGATGTAAGCAAAAAAGGAAACACTACACTTGCTAATGAAAAACTCAATCACATTTGAAAAAAATTCAGCTTTCCACATGAAAATTTTTAATACTATGTGTAGTTCTATTTAGGTCTATCCAAACGAGATGTTGGTAAAATTTTAGTATCAATTTTCATATATAAATGAGATGTTGACAAAATTTTAGTGTTATGAATTATTCTTGCTTATGGCGTACATTTGTCAAGTTTTAAAGTCTGTCAAATTTGTCGTATATAAACTCGTGTTAACTTATGAAAGTTGAATTTTTTTTTAAGCTTATGACATGTGAACATCTGTTTGTGAGCATTATTTTATCTAATATAAATTTGTTACTGACATGCAGTTTATGTATGCTATGATTGCAATCCTAAGTTAATGATGGTTAGATGTTTATTTTTTTTTCGATTACAACCGGAAGACATATAAGGATCAGGCACCAAGACCCAGTACAAGCAAACTGGCCCACAGAGAAGAAGAGGCCCATCGGCCACCTTCAAAGAAACCATGACGCCCTGGGCAGAACGAAACAACAGGTGACAGCACCTGGAACCTAAAACTAAAATCGAAAGAAAACAAACAACTATACAACACGACTGGCAGGTTGCCATCGCGGCGACTAATACAAGCTCAAAAAGTGAGGCGTTTGAGCCGCACAAACACCGACGACCAAAACATCCACCAGCAGTCACCCCTTTCAACTCGTTGAAAACCCACCAACCACCACCAACAACTCGCCGGAACCTCCACCAACAACCATTCCAGTCCAAAAACGTCATCGCCTTCCAACCGGAACAGCCACAACCAGACAGCAAACACCAAACACTATCTGTTCCTCCGGCCACCATATCCAGGTGACCCATCACCATCCAGCAGCCCAGGCAACACGGCGACAGCAGCAAGGAGAAACAGCCGAGACGACGCCACCGGCGAGAAAACCGGCAAAGAAGAAAACATGGCGGGAGAAGGAAAACAGCGCCGGAGAAGGACAACTGCCGAGATGACGAAGCCAGTGAAGAGGAGCCGAGTCGAGCCGAAGGGAAGTGACGGCTGGCGAAGACCGGAGAAGAAACGAATGGCTAAGGCAGTGAGTGGCTTCTCCGGAGAGCTCTAAAAGGTACACATAGTATATATGATGGTTAGATGTTTAGGACACCTTTTGAGTGAAATCTCAAACTTTATTTGGAAATTTTAATTTTATAAAGTAAAAACTTTATTAAAACTAAAGAGGGAATTAATAATATTGAGCCTCTATTAGGGTGAATCCTGATAGTAAAAGATTTCGTCATGGATCCACCTTGTGTCGACGCACAATTTGTGAGATTTTTTTTCTTTTTCTATCCCTCTTGCGTGTGTCACCTTGTGCGTGGTGCTTCGTTCATCTCTCATGGATGCCTCACTCTTCCTGCCTCGTGCGTGGATGTGCAGTTCCTCTCTTGTGGAGCTGTTATATGATCGTCATAGACGTGTTGTGTCTTGTAATGGTAAAAGTGTTTGATGTGGCTTGTGCTTTACATGTCGATGAATGCACAAATGATTTTGAAGTGGATGTGCGGATCCATGATAAAGATGAAGGATCAGGCCTGTGCTTCAGATCTGCATATATGTACCAAGAGGAGCGCTCAAATGAGAACCCCTTTAAATTTCGAGAATGAGACCCCAATCTCCACCTTCCAAAATGCAAGATGCATTTTCTAAGATGCATTTTGGTGGTGACACATGTCCCATGTGCATTTTCCAATATGCATTTAATGCAAAGTCAAAGCCACATTTTTTTACTTTGCTTTTTGGATATGTGTCACATGCAGATTCAACGATGGATCATGATCTAATGGTGATATTTGAGTTCTCAAGTTCTCGAATTTTTAAGGGTTCTCAACCGAGCGCTCCCCTTGTACCAAGAGGAGCGCTCAAATGAGAACCCCTTTAAATTTCGAGAACTTGAGACTCCAATCTTCACCTTCCAAAATGCAAGATGCATTTTCTAAGATACATTTTCTAAGATGCATTTTGGTGGTGACACGTGTCCCATGTGCATTTTCCAGGATGCATTTAATGCAAAGTCAAAGCTACATTTTCGACTTTGCTTTTTTGACATGTGTCACATGCAGATTCAAAGATGCATCATGATCTAATGGTGAGATTTGGATTCTCAAGTTCTCGAATTTTTAAGGATTCTCAACCGAGCACTCCTCTATGTATCAATTAGGGAAAAATATTGTTTAGGGACCTGAACTATCACGATTTTCCAGCTTTTGAGCCAAAGTATAAAAACTTCCAAACAAGGTGCGAACTACCAAATAATCTTCCAAACGAGGGCACCGTCCAACGCCGTTAGGGATTTCACTAACGTCGTTGGACGACTTTAGCTCCGTTAATTAATAAATAAAATTAAATAAATAAAAAAATAAAAATTTTTAAATAAATTTAAAACATTTAAATTTGCCAAGTTTTAGAAAATTGTTTTAAAAATATAGAAATTTTTTTATAGAAATTTAGATTTATAAAACTTAAAAAATAATAGTTTGGGTTCAGAAAAAAAATAGAATTTTTATAAATTTTTACCATAAAAAATAGAATTTTTAGAAAATGTTAAAAGAATTGTAAAGAATTAAACTAATTTCTAAAATACGATTATAAAATTTCTAAAAAATAAAAAAATTAGAAACTTTAGAAAAATTTAAACACAAAAAGAAAATTATTTTTAAATTTTTTAAAAAGTCCCCCTACAAATAATTCAAGAAAATATTAATTATTGTTACTATCTAGTTTGAACTATATAAGGGTTATTAGGGATCAAAATGTGATATTCATATCAAATGGTGAATCTACTTTTTATTTAACCATATAGTATTGTCGAAGTCTAACCTTTTGTTTTATTTGACAACACATAGAATGAAATAATTTTTTCTTCCATCATTAGATACAATTGAAACCTAATTGAAGGCTTGTTGAAAAGATCTAAATTTATTAATTTTTAAATATTTAAATTGAAAAGGAACTTTTTTAAAATTTAAAAATATTTTTCATTTTATGTTTAATTTTTTTCTAAAGTTTGGATTTTTTTAAAAATATTTTATATTCCTATCTATAAAAAATTAAATTTTTTAGCTTTTGTTTAATAATTTTTATAAATTTGGTTACTTTTTTACAATGTTTTAAACATTTTTATAAAATTGTCTAATGTCTGTGAACGCAAATTATAATTTTTAAGTTTTATAAATTTAAATTTCTATAAATTCTTGGTAAATGTTTTCTGTATTTATTTTATAAATTTTTAACATTTTTCTAAAACGCTTGGTAATTTTAAAAAAAATTAATTTTTTTTAATTAATTAATGGAGTTAACGTCGTTTTTTTATTATTAATGGGACATTGCTCACGGCATGACTCGAATCCTGGAACCTTTGATTTCGTGTGCTGAGCGCCTACCATCAGGCTAACTCACTCTCGTCTTGATAGAACTTTGAAGATCAGTATACATATACAAGTAGATAATGAAGTTATCACGATATATATTGAATGTGATGGATTATATGATAAAAATAACAAGATTTGGTTTTTGAAACTCAATTTGGAAAAAGTTATTAAATGTTTGATTATTTGATTAAGGTAGTATAGGAGGAGCGCTCAAATGAGGCAATCAAATTAGAATGAAACTGTGAGGCACGATCTCAACCACACATCTAACCCCCGTGCATTTGTGGCGCGCCACGTGTCCCAAATAGTAAACCCACTAACTTTTGAAAAGTCATCAATTGCGGTTGACACTTGCCTCGGATCAATTCCACAGACGACCGAGATCGTGCCTCACTGCCTCATTCTACCAACTTGCCTCAACCGAGTGCTCCCCGATAGTATAGGGACGTGGTGGTATATATATCACTGGGCTTTGCAATACTCCGTTTTTTAATTGCTCATTTCATATCTGACAATGAGCGACCCTGAACCACCATCATCAGCATCTGTTACTGACAAAAAACAACAACATCATAATATTACACCATTCTCATCTTCATCTCCGACACCTCCCAATATCGATCCCCTCATGATTCTCCAGCTCCGCCGCCCTGCTCCACCCGTAGATCCCTTTGTATGTCCTCTTCCAGCTGCTGCATATGAACACCACCACCCGCACTTTGACTCGGCCGTTACAAACCCTAAAAGACCAAGATACGGCGGCTGCGGTGGTGGTACGAGCAGTAGTTTGAGTCAATGGAAGCAGCTCCTCCCTTCACCCACGTCGGCTCTAAAACACCTTCCTCCGAAGAAGCCGCAGGTGCAAACTCTACCAGCAGCTACAGACACCTCCTCCTCGCCGTCCTCCAGCACGAATCCTTCACTACAAGTGTTGCAAATTCAACACGCTTCCTCGTCAGAAACAGCCGCCTCGTCTCCTACCGCTTCTCAGGAAAGGACTAAAAGCAGACTGGATCATCATCACCTTCACCATCAGCAGCAGGTGTCTCATGGTGAAGGGCAGTTAATTATAAGAAAAGGGAAGCATGTGAGTCCGGTTTGGAAGCCATACGAGATGCTGATGTTGGCAAAAGGATGGCACAGCCTCTACAAGTCATCATCATTATCCTCGTCGTCAGGCTCAGGTCGAGCGAACAAGAGCCGTGCGGAGAAGGACAGGGAAGTTGCGGAGTTTCTGAACCGCCATGGAGTTGAAAGAGATGCTAAAGCTGCAGGGACCAAGTGGGACAATATGCTTGGTGACTTTAGGAAGGTTTATCAGTGGGAGAGAGGTGGCGGCCGGATCGAGGCCGGTGTTTCTAAAAGCTATTTCAGACTCTCGCCTTATGAGAGGAAGAATCAGCATGGCTTGCCTACTTGTTTTGATGAAGACGTTTTTGAAGAAATGGCTCAATTCATGGTTCCTCGAATCCGAACCACCACTACTAATTTCAAGCCGCAGCACGACGATGATAATGCTAATTCCAAGCCTCCTACTCCCACAGGTATTATTATTATTATCATTATCGTTGTTGTTAATTGTGTGTTACATAAAAAAACGTGTTTAATGTCTACGCTGATAATGAGTTGTTCATATATGAATGATATATTTTCAAATGATGATTGTTGTTGCAGGGAGTTTGTCAAAAAAGCCACTAGCTGTGATGACCAGGTCAAGTGAACATGTACAGCAAGAGCCAGTTGCAGCGGCACGACTGAGAAGAATTGGGAAGATGAAGATGGTATGGGAAGAGTATGTGAGCTTATGGTCCGAACAAGGAGAGACCGGGAGAGGAAGGGTCAACATTGGTTCACCATCATCATCGTCGTCGTCGTCGTTTCCTAGTTTTCTGAATGTTGATGAATTAGTGTTCTTTGATGATTCAATGGTGCCTAGCTCTCTGGAGGTTTTTGAAAATGGGCCTCTCAAAGGGTTTTCAGTTGATATGTTTGCTCCTGGTCAGCAAGTCAAGGTTTTCGGTAGAAGAAATGCCGCTGCTACTGCCGCTGCTTACTCATGTCATACTTGTAAATTTTGATCAAATATTTCAAATCATTTTCTTCTTCAAACTTTTTAATTAAAGAAGCATCTCACCAACACATTACCTGTTTTTGCAGGTAGGGTTCAGCTTCCGGTGACAGAACCCTCCGTCAGATGTAAGCTTTGTTTCTCTTTATTATTACTAGTTGAATCAATCCATACATCAATCTTTTATCATTTAATTAATTTCATCTTTCTTTATCTCTCTAGATGGCTTGAAGTTAAAAACAACAATTTTGTTTATTTATGAATAAATTACAAGCAGTAGCTCTGAAAAAATAGATACGTTTCTAAGACATTCTTGACTGGTAAGAGTATTTACATCCATTGTAAAAATATCAATAGGTGTCGAAGGTGCATCTGTTATTTTTGTGTCTATTTTTGAGCAGCAGTTATTGTCTCAGCTGAAGTTCAAAAAAATAGACACAAATATCAGCACACAGTTGCTCAACACCCGCTAAATTTTTATGTGTGTAGATGATGCTCTAAGTATAATCGGAATCATTTTTATGATCGTAGATCCATGCTCCTTATTATATAGATTACTTTGCTCATGCCATAACGTTTCCAATTGCACAGCATCTTGGCTATTGGAATGTCAAGACCCGAGTGAGTACTACTTGGGCCGTCTCAAAATCTCCCCGGACGCACTCCCCGCCTTGTCAGAGCTCTCAACGTATCTGCAAGAGCCTCCACCTAAAGAACTAAGGTTTCCACTCCGCAGAGACGTTTACAAGGACCTCCCACATGGGAAGGAGCTCTTCTTCACCACTTCAAGTGAGCCATTAGATTGCAGAACGATTACATACGATATACTCGGGCAAGTCCTAAGGACCAATAATCTCGGTGCATGTTCAACACCTTCCAGTAGGGATTCATACATTGCCTTGTGGGACGACTGCATCAATTGGGTCGTGCGCCAATTTTGCTCACTTGAAATGGCTCTTGTCCGAAAACCAGCTACTGACATTTCATGGCCTAACGTTACGGGATTTATCAACGGCTTATGCTTATGGAGAGGAGAAGAATCAGATCAAGTGAGGGAGGGCGAGACCGATCCCTCAGAATCACTTGCGCGAAAGTCGCTGTGGAGTTACGCAGACCTACCCTACATTTTCGGATACTACGCAGTTGGTTGCACTGTCACATTATGTGCACTAAGCCGACGCTCTCAAGACAACCAAGTCCTCCGCACCGATATCATTTCCTTCAACTTGTCTAGTCAAGCGGATCGTCTCAACGCCCTAATCCCATGCTGGAGGATTGCCACACTGCTTCCAGTGTTATCCGACAAATGCATCAATTACAACAATGACACCATGGAGAGCACCTCTTTATTATTATTCAGTGACTTCGAGAGGATCGATTTAGGTAACGGAGGAGACGTTATAGAGAGGACACCAAAGTCTCAGATCAGATATTTCTCGAACAAGAGAAGTTGGGCATCCGTGAAGGAGATATATGAATTTCTCGACAGAAGAATTCCGTTTTCTGAGTACTTAGCCGAGTCATGTGTATCACAACTTTGTCACACGTTCAAACCAAGAGGCTGCAAAGTCAAACCAAGAAGCGTTGACCAGCTCATAGAAGCCCTAAAAACCGTCAGCAAGTCTCTCGTCGCTCTACACGACCTATCTTTCATGCACAGAAACATCAGCTGGGACACGGTCATGAGGAGAGTGAACATTAACGAGGTGGAGTGGTTCCTGACCGGGTTCGACGCGGCGGTCGGAGCACCACAAATGTCGGCGTTTGACGGTGGAGCACACGCGCCGGAGATGAGGAGAGGGTTACATGGAGTGAAAGTGGACGTATGGGGTATTGGATGGCTGATAAAGACGAGTGGATTAGAGGCGATGTTGCCGATGCAACTGAGGGAATTGCAGAGTAGATGTTTGGAGCATAATCAAGAGATGAGACCCACGGGGGCTGATTGTTACCATCATCTTTTACAGTTGTCAGCTGCCGCCGCCGGTGGTTACTGACATACTGTCATTTACTCTCAATGGTCACTGTCGTTAGCTTTGTTTATGAATGACATGTGAGTGTGACGTATCATCACTTCTTTTTTCTTTTCTTTTTTGAAAACCATTAATTCATGCGCTAGCTAGCTTCTGATGTTGTTCTGCTTTTTTATTATTTTTTATATATAAGATATTGTTCTACTTCTAGTATTTCAAATTTATTGGTATTAGGAACAAAGGAATCGAGGATTCTTTTTCATGCGAGGTGCATAGCATCACTATATACATAAACAAACATCAAAATCTTTTTTGAGGAAGGTCTAAGTTGTTACAAAGTATAAAACGTTTGATAACCTGCCGTAAAAGGTATGATCAAATTGTGTGCATGCCGATAAAATTTAGACACATACTTGGGTGCTGTTTGATTAAGCTGAAAAATATTTAAAATGAAATTTATTAAATTTAATTTAATTTTACTGAAATTAATTTAACTATACCGAACTTAATTTAACTTAAAAGAAATTAAAGTTTTTGAATAAAGGTGTTGAATTTAAGTTTTGATCAAGTTAAATTACAAAATTGAAAATTGATTTTTTTATTTAACTTTATTTAATTTAATTTAATTGTATTAAACTTTACTTAACTGTACAAAACTGTATTTAACTTATCACTGAACTTAAAAACATGAAATTTAAGCTCTATAGAACAGACCTTTAGAAGTGGGAATATTTCAATTTAATGTGATCGAGCTTCTCACATTGTAGTGGTGTGGTCACACTCGGTTGACGTGGTTCACATGTTATTGCCCTCAACGAAGAGTTTATCCAGTACGCATTCAAAGAGTAGGGGAAAATTACGTTTGATAACCTCCTTCATCATAATCGACTAGAAGTAATTGCGTCAAATTTAGTGACATTGTAAAGGATAAAAACAAAGAAATTGTTGTGCCAGAAGTGATTCAAACAACAAAGATGTAGAACGAATGATAAGAACGACACAAGAATTTAACGTGATTCACCGACAGTGTGTTGCCTACGTCCACAGGTAGGAAGAGACGGATTGTATTCAGATTGGAGAGTATGTTTTTACAGCTTGACTAGCATGGTTTATATATAGCTACCACAAAAGACCCTACCCTAGCAAAATAGTGGCCCTAAATCTGGGTGATGTGATTCACTCTCTCCTGGAGTAATTTGCACCCACACCTACTTATCAACATTATCACTCTCCTGCGCAACAGTGGACTTCACGGTAGAGTTAAGCATAAAACCTTCATCAAAGATTACACACTTCTGCTAAGTATAACTCTCTTCTCAGACGATGACCAAATTCTATATCCCTCAACTCCATCTCTGAAACCAACAAATATAACCTTCTTAGCTCTTGGTTCTAGTTGCACTAACATAATAGTAGACAGTGCAACCAAAAACTCTTAGCAAAGAATAATCTGCATGCATACCAGACCAGACCTCATTGGGTGTCTTTGAATCAATACTTATGTGAGGTCCACGGTTAATCAGATAGCATGTCGTGCTTACAGCCTCTTCCCAAAATCTCCTAGGTAATCCAGCATTAGAGAGCATGCACCACGCTCTCTCAACATAGTCTGATTCATACGTTATGCCACCCCATTTTACTGTGTCGTGTCTCTACAATGTGATGTTGCTCAATCCCCTCAGTCTTGCAAAACTCATTGAACTCAGACGAACAAAACTCCAACCTGTTATCAGTTCGAAGCCTTTTGATCTTCTTCCTGGTTTGATTCTCCACAGCTTTAACTTGTTGAAGGCTTCACTTTTGTGCCTCATCATGAACACCCAAGTCATGCAAGAATAATCATCAATAAATGACACAAAATATATATACCTCCAACGGATGCAACACGAGCAGGACCCCAACAATCAGAGCGAATATAATCCTATGTGCCTTTTGTTCTATGAACACCTTTCTGGAACTTACTGCGGTGTAGCTTCTCGAAGACACAATGCACGTAGAAATTAAATTTTTTAATCGTGTAGCCATCAAGAAGATCCCTCTTCGACAAAATTTAGATCCCTCTTTCACACATGTGACCAAGCCTCAGATGCCATAACTTAGTCATATCCTCCTTGTGAACTTCGGATGATGCAATATTGAGAGCACAACATGTGACTGTACATCCTTGCAGCAAATATATATGGTACCATGCTTCAAACCCTTTAGAAGAACCTGAGAACCCTTACAGACATACATAACTCCATCTTTACCTCTTAAACTGAAACCCTTACTGTCTAGTAGACTTAGTGATATCAGACTCTTCGTCATTTGTGGAACATGTCTGACGTCGTTCAATGTATAGACAGAATCATCATGACTCCGTATTCTGATTGAGCCAATTCCAACAGCTTTGCAAACATCAATGTCATGGAAACATTCTGATTGGCCATGGAAACATTGCCTCTGTCTGTCTGCTCATAAGTTGAGAACCACTCATTGCACGGAAAAATATGATTAGATGCTCCGTAATCAAGAAACCACACATCCTTATAGTGTGGTTGTTCATTGGCAAGCAAATCCAAATCTTCTTCAGAATTGACATCATGTTCTGCAACAGCAACTAAACTATCTCCGTGCAGCTTCTGCTTCATAGGGCACTCATTCTTCTAGTGTCCTTTCTCCTTACAATAGGAGCAGATATCGTTAGCTGTAGGACCAGTAGATTAAAACACTTTGTAGTTCGACTTCCTCCTAATTAGCTTTCCATGGCCCTTGCTCCTAGTAGCAGCTAACCCTGATGCTTGATTTTCGGTAACTGAAGCAGAAGCTTTATGGCGAACTTCTCTGGTATGAAGGGCTGATCTGACTTCTTCCAACGATAAGTTATCTTTCCCCCGGCAATAAACGATTCCGAAAAATTCTCGTACGACATGGGCAAAGATACGAATAAAATCAAGGCAGCATCCTCATCTTCAACCTTAACATCAATATTATGCAGATCTAATAATATTGAATTCAACTGATCAAGGTGATCTCTCAGAGGTGTACCTTCCTGCATACGCAGACTGAATAGATGTTGCTTCAAAAGCAATTTGTTGGTTAAAGACTTCGTCATGTAGAGACTTTCCAACTTCAACCACAGACCAGCGGTAGTATCTTGATCAGCGACTTCGGCGATGACATCATCAGTCAGACACATCATGATTATTGAATGATGCTTCTCCTCCAGGCTATTCAATTTTTTGTCATCGGCATCCGTTTTTTTCTTCCCATACAACGGCGCCCACAGACCCTGTTGCTTAAGCAGAGCTCACATCTTGATTTGTCATAATCCGAAATTGTTCCTCCTAGTAAACTTGTTCATCTTCACGGCAGCCATCTTTGATGTTGAAATCAAACCCTAGCAGCAGGCCAGCCGCGACAACCCAGCTCTTGATACCAGTTTGTTGTGACAGAAGTGACTCAAACAACAAAGATGTAGAACGAATGGCAAGAACGGCATAAGAATTTAATGTGGTTCACCAACAGTGTGTTGGCTTCGTCCACGGACAAGATTTCACCAAATAATTTTCCAAGCCAGAGGCACCGTCTAACGTTGTTAGGGATTTCACTAACGCCGTTAACTCCGTTAATTAATAAAATAATTAAAATATAAAAATTTAAGAACATTAAAAAATTTAAATTTTTTTAAAAAAGTTTAAAAAATGAAAAAAAGTAAAAAAATTTTATAACAATTTTAAAAAAAACTAAAATTGCCAAACTTTTTTGAAAAATGTTAAAAGATAATGAAAAATATAGAAAAAATTAAACGCAAAATGAAAAATACTTTTAAATTTTATTTTAAAAACATCTCTTACAAATATTTCAAGAAATTATTAATTATTGTTCAAATTTTTTGGGATCAAAATTTGATAATCACATCAAATGGTAATCAACATTTTATTGAACCCTATAATACTGTAAAAGTTTTACCTTTTGATTGGTTTGACTACACATACGATGAAATTAAGTTTTGTTCTATCATTAAATAGAGAAACGCAATTGAAGGTTTGTTGAAAATAATTGAATTTAATAATGTTTACATATTTAAATTGAACGAAAATTTTAAAAATATTTTCATTTTTCGTTTAATTTTTTTCCAAAGTTTCGAATTTTTATTTTTCAAAAAAAATTTATTCCCCTTTTAAAAAACTATAAATAATTTTTACAATTTTTTTAACATTTTTATAAAATTCTCTAATTTTTCTTAACCCAAACTATAATTTATAAAGTTTTATAAATTTAAATTTCTATAATTTTTTGTAACTTTTTTTATATTGTTATAATCTTTTAACATTTTTTTTCAAATAAGTTTGGCATTTTTAATTTTTTTAAAATTGTAATAAATTTTTTTAATTATTTTCTTAGTTAACGGAGTTAATGGCGGTAGTGAAATTCCTAACGGCATTTGACGGTGCCCCTAGTTTGAAAAATTATTTGATAGTTCGCACCCTGGTTGGAAGTTTTAATGGCCCACAAGTTGGAAAATGGTGATAGTTCATGTGCTCAAGTTGTACTTTTTCTTAAATTGTTTGTGCATGCAGAGGTGGGTGCATGAAGGGGCACTTGCCCCGGCGTCATTTCGTAAAATTTCGACCATCATAAGTAAATGGGAAACGTACAAAAAGGGTACCGAACTACCACCCATTTCCATTTTTTTGTCTGAACTATTAAAATTTCCAAAAGAGGGACGAACTATATATAACTTTTCCAAAATATTGTTAAAACTAACGGAGTTAACAGATTCATTAACTCTGTTAGTCTCTACTTAACAATTGAACACCTGCTAACTTTACGTCGTTATGTTAACAAAAAATTAAAAATAAAACAAAAAAATTTAACGAAACAAAAAACCCACTTTCTTCGATCGTGAGAACTGAGAAGCCCTAAGGGCATCAGTAACAATGATCTTTTTAAAAAAGATCACCATACGATCTTATTGCTTAAAATCTTTTTTCAAACTTTATTGTTAACCATGAACAAAAAGAAAGATCATGAGATTTTTTTATAAATTTATTATTTAATGAGTAGAAATTTTTAAAAAATAAATTTATTGTGTTCAAACTATAGCAAAATGGGTCTCTAAATATAGACCACGAAAATACGAATATATTGATATATTTTTTTATAAATTTTTACTTACTATTTTTTTTTCATTTATGGCTTTTATAAGTTTCAAAATATATAAATTTTATTTGTCAATTTAAAAGTTGACACACAGCAGGAATTGAAGCCATTTATAATGTGTCACATATCAACCACTAGTGCCACAACCGATCGTGAATTCGTTCGTCCCATGACAAATTTTCACAATCTTTTATCGGACAAACGTGTTATTAAGGAGGAAAAGGAAAAGATTGTACCTATAATCTTTTTTCAGCTCCTATTAAGGATGGCCTAACTCAAACTTTTTCGACTCCCACCTTCGCAATCCATCGACGCTTGCTGAATAGGAAGCCGCTCCAGCCGGATGTTGTATTCGGGGCAGTGTTCCAGAAGACGGCCGCCTAGACCGCCTAGGCGGCCATTTTCTCGAACCCGTTTCGTTTTTTATCGAAACGGCCCAATTAGGCGGATGGGGATATTAGGCGGCTCCTGGGCGGCGCCTAGGCGGCTTCGGGCGGTTTAATCGGCTTCTGGGCGGTCTAAATCGATTTCTGGGCGGAATGGCCAACTACATGTCAATATTCAAACTTGAAGGGCTTATTTGTTAATTTTAAAAAATTAACTTATTGAAACTACGAATTTGGATTTCAACGCGCAATGAACAATGTGGAATTGTGGATGAAGCCATTTACAATGTTCATATTTCTTTGCAATGTGCATGAAGCCATGAACCCAGGAATTGATTAGAAATCTACCTTCCGGAGAATATGGAGAAGTTTTTATATTTATTAATTAATGTACATATAATTAGATATTTTAAAATATATAAAAATCGAAACCGATTAGTCGCCGATTAATCCCCGATTAATCCTTTCAGGATCCTGACCACCCGATTCCCGCCTAGCATTTTTCTGAACACTGATTCGGGGTGTGAATCAATCGATTTGTTCAATTTCTCATCAAAACAGCCAAGTCTGGCGTCATCTAATCGAAATCGAAATAGTAAGTCAATTTGTGTCTCCCTTTGGTTACATCAGTAGAAGGCAGGAAAGTGAATAATATGTTTGCTTCCGTCTCCCATAGATTTTGAAAAAAATTGTCAATCTGATGCAGCTTTCAAGTCTTTAGAGTTTTGTTGCTTTGTTGGGGATTAATTTGAATTCTGTAAGTAACACACAGTTTGCTTTACACTAACGGATTTTATCATTTTGAAGGGTATAATGGAAGGGTTAGTGAAATTGAAAATGAGATGGTGGTAACTTCATTGCAAATTCAGATATCGACTATGTGGGAGGAATCACAGAAGTATAAAGTTTCCTGCGTAGACTTTGAAAGATTAGTTGAGGAAGCTGGTTATAGAAATAATGTTGCCCTTTATTATAAATTTCGGCAAGCACGTATAGCTTTAAAACAGAGATTAGAAAATGATGGTGACGTGCTCAAAATGATGGAGATGATGAATCATGGAGATTTGATGAAAATTTATGTAGAACATGCAATGGAGATGAACGGAGCCACTGGTGCTATTGTTTTAGCAAGAGCAGTTGGGTTTTCGCCCCTCTATGAAATTCCATGTACGGTTGAGAAGGCCTATATGCTGATGATAAAGTGATTGATGATGAATGTGTACCTACTGAGTACAGAGTTGATGGTGAACTGATGGATTCTCCGATGAGGAAATTGAACGAGACAAGGAGGATTTGTTTTGTGGGCCGATGAGGATATGGTACACGTTAGAACAAATTTTAGTCAATCATTAAAGAGTGTTTTTTCTACTGAAAAGGAGTCTGAATGTCCCTTTTGTCTGAGGCAATGCAGTACCGTATGAGAGGCTAGTATTCAATGATCTCTTACAAATTTCACTGCGGAGAGGACGAGCTATGTTTAGAAGAGGCACAGAAGGTCCAAGTTCAAAAGATTTGCAAAATGATAGCAATATTCAAGACAATTAAGCAAATATGCATGTTACTGCTTGATGGTTGAGGTAGCAATAATCTTGAGAATTATTTGTTCATGTTGGAATGCGGATGTAGTTTTGTTTGGGATGTTACCACATTTTATATCTCATTTTTATTGGAATGTTTAACTTATAGCTGGATGTGCTGCTTCCTGTTAGCTTAAACATATACTAGAATTTTACCTCATTTTCACCTGATTTTTGCTGGGAAGGAATGAAGCTTGGTCCGTGTAACATAGTGATTTTCATTTTTTGAAAAGTTTATGTAAATAACTTATTTGTAAGGTGCATCAGCTTGTGATTAATAGTCTTGTATACTTGAATCCTCCTCTTCTAACTCTTTGATAGCTTGGCCGGGCATTTCAAAAGAGTCATTTGATAATTTATCGTCACCAGATTCAAGGACTTCTTCTTCGGAAACGTCTTCTCCATAATCCAAGTTCTCATTTTCAATCACTCGTTTTGCCAATGTATTTTTTAACGTTTGGTTTCGGGCAGCGAGTTCATCTAAACGTTGGTTCAAAACTTGGAATCTTTGTAGCATGTTCAGATTGTCTTGGGCAACCTTTTCAGCCGTCATTTTTTCCTAGACTTGGGTGGCCTCTTGATTAGCTAGGATGGTGGTTAGCATTTCCATGATAGAAAGTCCACTGATGGGTTAAGGATTCGAAGGCTATTGAGGGAGGAGTCTTCTACAATTAAGTATTGGCTATCATCCCAATTTGGAGTGTTGGATAGAATTGATCTTCCCAATAAGCATTTGGTTGCTCCTCCTCTTGGTAGTATTGTTCATCCTCGCAAAACAAAAAGACCAAAGGTTAGTAAAGGATATAAGTAGAGAATATACAAAAAAAGAAAAAATATTTACAAGACTAGTCGAAATATCCACACAACCTAGGCTAATGACAAGTTAATGCGTTGCTCCCCGGCAACGGCGCCATTTTGACGTGTAGTATTTTGAGCGTCAAAAACAATTTATAATGCTGGTGAGAACCGGATCGTCCAAGGGAGAAATTATAAACTTGTGCACTATGTAAGGTTATGCTTCTATTTATCCTAGTCCGAAAAGAGTTTTGGTTTGGTTTTATAAAATAAAAAAAGTAAGAAAGAAAAGGTTTTGACGAATTTTGAGAAGTATTTCGGGGAACTACTTCATTTACCCAACATTAGAATCGAGTTTATTAACTAGCATGCAAGGATTTGCCTATATAGATTGGAAAATAGCCGCACAATCCAAGTAAGAACCTCACCCTTTCGGCGCTATTGGTTCAAATTGGAATTGTACCTTAAACTACGAACCTCACCCTTTCGGCGCTATTGGTTCGAATCACGTAACTCGCTGATGTTTACCAACTCTCGTTGCATAAACATGGGGAGTCCTTGTCGCAATCCTAGCCTCTCCTGTTACAATCTTGGGCCACTCTCGTAGTCACCGAGTTCGTAACGTGTATTTTACTTAATACTTCGACGTTTAGCCTCACCCTTGCGGCGCTATTGGCTTAATGCCGCAAAACAATGCACTTCGGCATTTTCTCAAACACCTAGTATGCTTCGTTGGGTTTTAAGCGCTAAGTAAAATACAAATCATGTTAAACAATCCAAATCATGCAAGGTTAATATTTTAAACGATTCACAGTCGAATAAGATTCGTAGGACCCCAATATATGGGTCACTACTCACTATCCATCGTCGTGGAAATACAAGTCATGTTTTGTTCGAAATGAAAATTACAAAGAGAAAAAGGAATTACTACACCCTTCAAATTGATGTCGATAGTCCCTTCAAACTCAATCTTCGATTGATCAAAATCCTCATGTTTTCGTGTCCCCTTCTCTCTTTTCCGTTATCTCTCCAAGTGTGTGTGTGTGAATATGTGTTGAAATGTCCCCGTGGTGAGTTACAGCTGCTCCCTCTTTTTTTTCTTCAATTTTGCATTTTTGGGCTTTTTGCAAAAACCTAGCAAAAATTACGGTTTTTGCCCATTTAGCCAGATAAGTGACACAAGTGACACTACTTGGACCAGAGGCTTGAAATTTTCTCCTTGTGTCGACAGTACTTGACACAGGTGACATAGGCGCATAGTGAGATGGCATGTTGAGCTCAAGTTCTGACACCCATAACGGATGAATCTGCTCTAGGTGCTAACTACAAAGTTGTAGCCCGTTATCTAATCTTTCAACAACCCATAGATCGACGGATTAAGATATCGTATGAGCGCTGGGCATGTGCGACAAGTAGGGAGGTCAATCCGCCTATTTTTGCATTGTTTTCGCCCGAATTCCCACAAAACTCTTAATTTCGCCATGGATTCGTTTTTCACCTGAAAAGGACCAAAATGTAAAGTGAGAGATTATATAAACAAGGAAGTTGATCAAAAATTGACTAAATGGGGAGCATAAATATAGTACAAATTTATTGTCATCAGTTAGACAACAAAAGACTAACAAGACTCAAACGGACACAAAGACACGAAAAAAAACAAGAAAACTAAATTTTTTTTTGCCGGGCTGCCTCCTTGCGAGCGCATTTGTTTTACATCGTTGGCTCGAGGTACCTCATTTATGTTTTAGTGGGAGGTCCGGAGAGCTCCAACTCCTGAACAGGTTGTTCGATTTCGCCCTGATAGGGCTTCACCCATTGTCCATTGACCTTGAAACGGTCTCCATTCCACGAGTTCTCTAGCTCAAGTGCTCCATGGTTAAAAACCTTTGTTACCGTGTAAGGACCTGTCCATCTAGAACACAATTCTCCATGGATTGGTCGTAAACGTGATGAAAATAAAAGTACCTGCTGGCCAGTCTTGAATGTGCGTTATAGAATGAACTTGTCATGGTACAGCTTGGTCCACGCCTTGGAATCTGATTGGCTCTTATAAGCATCTAGGCGTAGCTCCTCAAGCTCACAGAGCTATAATTTCCTCTCCAATCCTTCTTTTTTCAAGTCAAAATTGCACGTTTTAGCGCCCAAAAGGCCTTGTGCTCTAGCTCGACTGGGAGGTGACTTGCCTTCCTATACACCAACCGAAAAGGCGAGGTGCCTATCGATGTCTTGTAGGCTGTCCTGTAAGCCGACTGTGCGTCTTTTTGCCTCTGACTCCAGTCCTTCCTAGTCAGCTTCACCATCTTTTCTAGAGTCCCCTTAATTTCTGGGTTAGAGATTTCTGCTTATTCATTTGTCTGGGGGTGATAAGCTATAGAAGTACGGTGGTAAACATGGTACTGCTTCAAAGTAGATGCCATCATTCTGTTGCATAAGTGTGTTCACTAGTCACTGATTATGGCTTTAGGCACTCCGTATCTGCAAAAGATGTTAGTGCGAAGAAAATCCACAATAGTTTTAGCATCATCACATCTAGTAGCCTTAGCCCACTACCCACTTAGACAGATAATCCAATAAGAATATATAAACAGCCAAACGATGCAGGAAAAGGACCCATAAAATCTATCCTCATATGTCAAAAACATTATCAACTAAAATATGCACTTGGGGCATCTCATTCCTAGCATAAATATTGCCTACCCTCTGACATCTATCACATCTCTTGCAATGATCATAGGCATCTCTAAACACACGTGGCCAGTAAAAAACCACTATCTAAAATTTTTCTGCTAGTCCTTTTGGGGGCAAAGTGACCACCACATGCATGCTCATGACAGCAACTAAGCACAGAAGCAATCTCATCATCAGGAATAGACCGCTTAAGTATTTGGTCTACACCAATTTTCCGTAAATACGGGTCATCCCACACATAGTGTTTCGAATCATGCTTAAGTTTCAGACACTGAGCTTTCAAGTAAGAGGGTGGAAACTTACCTCCGACCAGGTAGTTCACAATGGGAGCATACCATGATACTTTACCTGTGAGAGTATACAAGTGCTCATCTGAGAATGTCTCTATAATCAGTCCAGCATCCTCTTCTCGCACTAGTCGACTCAGGTGGTCAACTACAGTGTTTTCTATCCCCTTCTTGTCATTGATTTCCAGGTCAAATTTTTGCAGCAGCAAAATCCATTTGATCAATCGTGGTTTGGCCTCCTTCTTCTTCATCAGGTACCTGATAGTTGCATGATTAGAAAAAACAACTACTTTAGTACCAAGCAAATAAGGCCGAAACTTTTCCAAAGCAAAAACTACTGCTAATAATTCTTTTTCAGTAGTCGAGTAGTTTCGCTGAGATGCATCCAGAGTCCTCAAAGCGTAGTAAATCACTACTGGCTTTTTGTCCACCCTCTGGCCTAGTACAGCTCCCACAACATACTCGCTGGCATCACTCATAATCTCAAATGGCTTGTTCCAATGTGGTGCTCGAATAATAGGCACGCTGGCGAGGGCCTGTTTCAGCTCATCAAAGGCCTCCCTACATGAATCTGTAAACTCAAAAGGAATATCCTTCTGTAAAAGGTTAGATAAAGGCAAAGCCTTCTTCGAGAAATCCTTAATGATTCTACGATAAAAACCAGCATGTCCAAGAAAAGATTTGATATCACGCGCAGAAGGGTAAGGAAGACTAAGAATTAAATCAATTTTTGCCTTGTCAACCTTAATACCTTCATGTTAAATAATATGACCAAGAACCATACCATGAGTAACCATAAAGTGACAGTTTTCATAATTGAGCACCAAATTCATAGAAACATAGCGTTCTTGTACTCTACTCAAGTTATCCAAGCATGCATCAAAAGTGTCACCATACATAGTAAAATCATCCATAAACACCTCAATAAAAGTACCTATCATGTCAGAAAATATGTTAGTAACCACCCGCTGAAAAGTACCGGGTGCGTTACACAATCCAAAAGATATACGTTGTAAAGCAAACGTACCAAAGGGACATGTGAAGATAGTCTTTTCTTGGTCCTCTGGTGCAATGAGAATTTGATTATGACCAAAAAATCCATCAAGAAAACAAAAATAAGGCTTACCTGCCAGCCTGTCAAGCACCTAATCAATAAACGGAAGAGGAAAGTGATCCTTAAGCGTCACGACATTCAGCTTCCTGTAATCGATGCACATGCGCCATCCGTTCTTGACTCTAGTGGTAACCATCTCACCCGCAACATTCTTCTCGATAGTAATACCTGTCTTCTTCGGCACCACATGTACCGGACTCACCCACTAGCTATCCGAGATCGGGTAGATCACATCAGCATCTAATAGCTTCTTAATTTCCTTCTGTACTACCTCAATCATAATCGGGTTCAGTCTCCTCTGAGGCTCTCTAGAAGGCTTAGCTCCATCCTCCAATAAAATGCGGTGCATGCATACAGTCGGGCTGATTCCTCTGATATCTGTAAGTGTCCATTCGATAGCCAGCTTATTGCTACTCAGCACCTCGATCAATGACCTTTCCTCTTATGTTTCTAGCCCGTTTTTTATGATGACTTGCAATGTGTCATTCTCCCCCAAAAACACATACTTCAGGTGTTGAGGTAGAGGTTTCAGCTCCAATTGAGGTGCATGCACAGTAGATTGCAAAAACACATTAGATGTAAATAATCGAACCCCATTAAATTCATACCTGGGTGTCAGTGGCCTCGTGATTTCCAGCTGAGCTAGTGCATTAAGAATGGCCTCAGCGAACTCATACGAGTCCTCATGCGAGAACACTGCTCTCTAGTGCGAGTTCGAGTGGTTCTGCTCCACTCTCTGGTTACACCTCCTGGACTAGATCATCTAGTGTGTTCAGAGCATGCACCGTCGCAAATTTGTGTGGGTGCTTCATAGCCTGAAAAATGTCAAAGCGAATTACATCGCCCTCTACCTCCATAGAAAGAGTGCCACTGTCGCAGTCGATCTTCATCTTAGAATTCTTCAAGAACAGACGACCTAGTAGAATAGGTGCATGATCTGTCGGATCACTGGTGTCCTTCTTCAGCACGTAGAAATCAGCGGGGAACACCTGATGAGTCGAGTTTTCGACTCATCAATGCCCGTTTTCACTATAGCTTTAGTTTGTTTCCGACGATTATTTGATGTCATTTGATCCCCTTCTCATGCGTTTCAGGTGCAAATCAAGATGGCTCAGTGCCAATAGCCCATAGAAGAAAACTCGGAGAAAATCGGAGTCAAGAGCAAAAGTTGGCAGGATTTGGCCTCCAGTCGATCGACTGGGAAGCTCCCCTGCTCCAGTCGATCGACTTAATGGGCTCTCAGGAGGGTCTGCAAATCAAGATACTCCAGTCGATCGATTGGGCCCTCCAGTCGATCGGCTGGCGAGTTCTCCAGCTGAGCGTGCAAGCCACGTGCCTTCAGTCGATCGACTGGGAGGCTACCCTGTCTCAGTCGATCGACTGAGAATCCGCTTCCCAAACGTTGTATCTCCCTCCAGTCGATCGACTGGGACAACAGCCCACATCCAGTCGATCGACTGGACCTGCTACAGTACCGGAAATTTCCCGAGGCTATAAATAGAAAGAGGGAAGTTTGACCTATCATCTGGGATTTTTCTGGAGAAAAGACAAAAGGAAGTGAGCCAAATCAAGGGTTTGAACATCATCTAATCAAGGAGGATTGAAGATCAAGGGAGTTTATTAGGATCATCAATCCTACTCTTTTCCCTCTTACTTTCTCTTAGATTTTTGCTAAGAACCCACACATCATGTTGTCTTACTTGATGTGTGAGTAGTCCCCCTTGTGTTTTGAGGGTTCTATGAACCTCCTTGGTACTCAATGATCATTGTATACACATTTGAATGGATCTATTGAAGTTGATTTCATTTTACTATGCTCCTCATGTTAGACATGTCTCTAAGTGTTTGATAAAATGCCCAAGTGACATGTTTATGTTAGAACTATGATCTAAGTATTGAAAGAGCTTAGTGATGGTTTGGATGTAGTAAAATTGAACTTAACCAACATTTATGAGAGTAAATGCATGGTGAGAGGTGGACTAGAACTTTATGCATGTGGCATTTATGAGAGTAAATGCTATATAGTGGATCAATACTCTTTAATTAGTGAGATCCTAGCTAAGATGGCTTGACTAGGATTAAACATGCATGGTTTGTTCGATTCTAGTCTAAGCTAGGTTTGAAACCTATCAACTCATAATTAATTAAACTCTTGTATGCATGATCATTGGGAAATTGCCAAGGAGGGGATTAATCCCTCGGAACTCGCTTTTAATTGAATTTAATCCCCTAAAAACCATTTCATTCTTGTTTTGAATCATTGATAACTCAACCACACTTGAATTTTAGGAATTAGCCGAGTAAGAAAATTTGATAGAACTAGCGTGTAATCCGTTTGCTCCCTTGGGTTCGACACCGGTCTTACCGGTTGAATTACAAATTGTTTTTGACTAATTGCATTGCTAAAATACTACAACGTCAACACCACTTCTCAATACGAATGATGTGTAGTATTTTGAGCGTCAAAAATAAATTGTAATACCAGTAAGAACCGGATCGTCCAATGGAGCAAGTGTAAACTTTTGCACTATGTAAGGTTGTATTTCTACTTATCCTAATCCAAATCGAGTTTTGATTGGTTTCTATAATTGAAAATAAACGAAAGTAAAAAAAGGTTTTTGTCGATTTCAAGATATGTTTCGGGGAACTACTTCACTTACCTAACATTCGAATCGGGTTTTTATTATTTAGCATGCATGATTTGCTTATATTGATTGGAAAATAGCCGTACATTCCAAGTATAAACCTCACCCTTTCGGCGCTATTGGTTTATATTGGAAATGTACCTTAAACTACGAACCTCACCATTTCGGCGCTATTGGTTCCAATCAAGAAACTCGCTGATGTTTACCAACTCTCGTCGCGTAAACATGGGGAGTCCTTGTCGTAGAACGAGTCTTCCCGTTACAATCTCGGGCCACTCTCGTAGTCACCGAGTTTAAAACGTGTATTTTACTTAATTGTCGGATACTAAGTCTCACCCTTTCGGTGCTATTGACTTAATATCTCAACGCAATGAACTTAAACATTTCGTCAAACGCCTAGCATGCATCACTTGGGTTTAAGCGCTAAGTAAAATACAAATCCAATAAGACAAATCAATTCATGCAAATATTTGGTTTAGTCAACGATTCATAGTTAGACAAGATTCCTAGGACCCCAAAATAGGGTCACTACTCATTATCCATGGAAGTGAACATATAACTCATGTTTTTGTTTGGAACTGAAATTACAAAATTTATGAAGAACAATCACAACCTTGATGTAGATGATAATGTTGTCTCTCTTCGAATAGCAATCCCTTTAATTCCGATCGATTCCTTGACTCTTTTTGTCGTGAAGTTTCTTTGAAGATTCGTCTCCCAAACCCTAGTGTGATTATCACGGCTGAAGACTCCTTTTTCCTTTTATTAAAAATCTGCCATTTCACATTTTTTCGAAACTTAGCCAAAATTGCATTTTTGCCCGTCTGGCTTGTGTCAGTAGTATCACTAGTATCACCTAAAATATGACACGAGAAAAACCAGAGAGCTGAAATTTTCTGGCAAGTATCACCAATGTCACTTAAATAGGCGACACGGGTGATACTGGCGCATAGTGATATAGGCTCTTTGGCTCCAATTTTGACCCCTTTAACAACTGAATCTGCTTTTGGTTCAAACTACAAACTTGTAGCCCTTCATCTTAGATTTCCAACAAGCCAAAAAGCAATGCATTTGGACACCGTATGAGCTCTACACGCTCGTGAAAAGTAGGGATGTCAACCCTCCTATTTCTGCATTGTTTTTGCCAAAATTCCCAAAAACACTTTATTTCGCCATGGATTCTTTTTCCACCTAAAACACTAAAACACAGAGTGAGAGCTCATAAGAATAAGGAAAATGATCGATAATCCATAAATGTGAAGCATAAATATAGTCAAGATTTATGCTCATCAGAATGTTACCAATAGTGCAAGGGAAAGTATAGGTACCAGGATCACCATATTTAGGAGGTACCTTTCGCTGAATGATATCTGAGACGTTCTTACCGAGCAATACCTGGTCTTCGCGAGTGGAGCGCCTCCTGTTTGTGTATAGGTCCTTAAGAAATTTGCATATTCCTCAAGGAGTGGAATATTGATCTCCACCTTGCTAAATGGCTCCCACATATCCTTATCGATCATACGTTTCCTTGGAGCCTTGATGTGCATGGGAAACGGATGCAGAAAGTCAGTTTTTAAATTTTCGGCAGCGCGGATCGCGTCCGCTTTAGACGTTAGATACGCACCCGATGTTTCCTTACTATCGCACTCGCTTAAGAAATTAGCGTCGAGCTAACGTCTTGGTTGGGCACGATCGTCACTGACTCAGTTTCCTTTTCGCTGTTTTTCAGTTCTTTACCGCTCCTGAGTGTTACATCATTGACGTTTCCTTTCAGGTTGGGACTGGTCTGCGATGGTAGCTTCCCCAGATCACTCCTCTACTCAAAATCTGTGCTGGCTATTTGGGACATCTGTTAAGAAAGCTCTGTAATGACTCCATCAGTCCTCGCATGATTTTGTTGCACAGTCGTGGCTAACTACTTGGTGATAGCTGCCAGCTCCTTCACCACATCTTCCAGGGACTTGCTGGAATTATGATTACTAGGACCTACTTGATTGTAGTTCTGCCCTCTCTGCTGGTACTGACCCTTATTATTGTAGCTTCCTTGCTGCTGACGGTATGCTGGACAGTAGTAATTGTACTATTGCTGAGTTTGCTGAGGGACAGCCTGCAGAGCAGGCTCTTTGGATGTGTTACTATCATTCCTCCAGCATTGTCCGTACTACCTCTGAGGTGCATGGTTATTGTAATTCTGAAGTCCACTCAGTGCATTGGCATCAAACTGTTCTTCTTCTACCACCGTGGGACAAGCAGCTTTCGACTGCCTCACATTAGCATCATTCCCAGCGTTCTGTATAGCTGGATCCCCGTTGTTCTGGTGTGCCGGCCTGGCTGATTAGCTCAATTGCAAGCATGGAGAACTTGTTCAGGCTCATTATAGAATGCAGGCACATCCTCGTTATCAACAATCGGGGCGATCTCGTTGTTGTTTTTGTTATCATCGATCTCACTACCTGCACGAGACATCATGAAGGAAGTAGCAAAGCACAAATAACTAAACAAAATAAAACAAAAAAAAGAAACAACTTCATCGAAGCGCAGCTCCTCAGCAACTGATGCGTCAAACTTAAATTTGTATTCTCCTGCAACTACTAGCAAGCGGTAAACAGGGTTGATCAGTCGAGTTTTCGACTGATTTATGACCATTCTTCACTATAGTTTTGGGTCGTTTCCGACATTATTTTGATGTCATTTGACCTCTATCTCTACATTTCAGGTAGAAAATAAGTTTCCCCCAAGGTCGAAGCTAAAATAGAAAACTCGGGGAAAAATTGAAGATTTAGAGCAAAACCGAGCAGATTAACCTTTGCGGCTTGTTTTGGACGCTTAGGGCGCATACAGTGTCCGATGTGGCTGATCGTTAGCTTGTTGGAAAGGTATTTCAAAGGGCTACAGCTTTCTAGTTGAATCCAAAGCCAAATTCGGACGGAACAACCACCAAAAAGGCCTGGGAAGTTCCAGCCGGTCGGCTGAAATCAGCCAGCCGACCGGCTGAATAAAGATTCAAGGATGCTTGCTCACGTCCATTCCCAGCTGACCGGCTGAGTATCCAGCCGACCGGCTGGCCCCTGCCCTGTTCAAGTAATGCAATCGTTCGGTTTTAGCCGACCGGCTGGGATTCGACCCCAAAACCAGCCGACCGGTTGAACTGCTACAATGCTATTTTTTCACCCGAGGCTATAAATAGAAAGAGGGCTTTTGACCTAAAGTGTGGAGGTTTTTGGGGAGAAGAAGACCAAGAAAAGAGGTCAAACAAGGTCATCAATCATCATCCAACCAAGAAGAAGAAGAGAAGACTAAAGGGAGTTGAAGGATTAACATCCTCCTTCATTTGCACTTTTCCTATTCTACTTGTTGTTGCCATTAAACCCTACTCACACCATGTTGTCTTACATGAGGTGTGAGTAGTGATCTTGTGTTTTGAAGGTCTTATGACTCTCCTTGGTACTCTTTGATCACATATATACATTGATATTCATATGGATGATTGTTGATTTCATTTTCACTTGTGTTATGAATGTTATGCACTCTAGGTGTTTAATAAAATGCCTAAGTGACAATTTGGACCTAAACTTGAACCTAGGACTTGGAAACCCTTGGGAATAGTTCTAGGATGGAGAAAATGATCTATATCTTGAATCATGCAAGTGAACCTTAGGATATGGATGCTTGACTAAGGATTGAATGTTTGATTTATTGGAGTTAGTCATTAAGCGAATCATCAATTAATCCCATCTAATGGTGTCAAATTCATGTTCTCTATGCACTTCATATGTGACATGCTACTAAGTGTTTGATTAAATGCCTAGTTTGGATAATAGAGAATGTGATCCTATCCAATGTATGCATTTGTTGTTAACTAGGAGTCGAGTTCATAGTAGTTATTACCTTAGGAAGACATTCCAAGGATAATGGTGCTATGGAATGAACCAAATCGAGAGAGTGAGGTTCGAGCTATAAGAGAGCTTGGCTAAGACTAGATTAACATAAACATTGGTCTATCTTAGTTTAAGCTAGGTTTTCTACAATGCATGGATAGGAAGTGAACTACGAGTCGAGTTCATGGTATTTATTGCTATGGAATGAACCGAGAGGTTCGAGCTATAAGAGAGTTTGGCTAGGAATAGATTCAAGTGACAGTTGGTCTATCCTAGTCTAAGCTAGGTTCATTTCTATTTGACTATCATGAAATGTTTGAATATCATGTATGTGATCATTGAGAATTTGCCAAGGAGGGGAGTAACCCCTCGAAACACCTCTTACTTATCTTTTATCCCTAATTACTCGCCACATAGGATTTAGAATATACATCTTTATACATTTTGTTTAGAATAGCCGAATGGAAACACAATCTTAAATAGTGCATGTGCTTAGCTTGCTCCTTTGGGTTCGACCCGGTACCCTACCGGTTTTTATAAATGTTTTGACCTACTACATTCGATCCTCTCTTCATTGATACTTATTCTAGAGGCTAAAAAGAATTAGTTCGTCAAATGGCGCCGTTGCCGGGGAGCAATTAGTTAGCACATCCCTAGACTAGATTGTGTGGAAGTTCCGACTATTCTTGTGAATATTTTTTTTTCTTATACTTGTATATTCTTCTTATTCTCTCATATCCCTTACTAACTTAAGTTAATCTTGTTTTGCGAGGATGGATCACTATGACCAACAAGTCATGCACATTGGAGATTATTATGAAGAGGATCAACCAAATGCCCATTGTAAAGACTATTGGATGTACGACCACAACCAACAAGTCTTTTCTAATGAGGAATACTATCAAGAGGAGGAGCACCTAAATTCTTATTAGCAAGAACATGGCTATCCGACAAGTTACTACACTCCGAATTGGGATGATAGCCAATGCTATGAAGTTGAAGACTCCTACCCTCCATACCCTCAACCTCCTCTACCCACAAGTGAGCCCTCCAATATAGAAGTCATGCTTGCTAAACTCCTTGCTAGCCAAAATGAGATGGGACAAGAATTGAAGGAAGTGAAGCAAACCCAACAAGATATGCATGCTCACATGGATATGCTTCAAGCCAATTTGGCACAACAAGCCGTTGAATTTGAGAACTTGGAAAAGGAAGAGGAGGTCTCCGAAGAAGAAGAAGTCCTTGAATCTAATGCCTCAAGAGAAGAACGGGATCAAGAATCGGAGGAGGAATTTTGGAGAGCCGCCACCGAAGCTTATTACAAGACAAGGGATGGTGAACCTTGTAATGAAGACGAGATGGAATGCAAAAGTGAAGCATCCTTCACTACTAGCACATCTCATGATCATTTGGATGAGAACGCACAAGAGTTCACCATTCCATTAACGCTCTCAGATGAGGAATTCTTCAATGATGCCTTTTGCATAGATGAAACAACTTTTATTGGTGAAGAAGAACTCCTCCCTCTCGGCACAAGCAAGCTTGAATGTGAGCCCGAACTTCTTGATGAGGATAAGATAGAGGAAGAGCCCATTGAGACAAAAGGATTTGAGGGATATCGAGACTTTGTTGAGGTTTTCATGGAAGAAACCAAGGAACCATCCCGCACTCAAGAAGTCAAGAGCTTAAAAAGGGATATTGAGGATTGGGCACCCATGGATGCAATTGAAAAACTCAATGAGGGGATGCCCATCATTCTCGAGACAAGTTATGAAGACCCTTTCTTCACTACTTCGTCTCGAGACAAGTTTTGGAGCTTCTTGCCCTATTTTCAAAGGCTAATCGGAAAAAGCTCCCATGACCCCTTAGTTCTTAAGGGATCTTCATACTTGAAGGGGTCAACTTCCCAAAGGAAAGTCCATTGTAGACTTGATGGGAAGAAATTCAAATGGGACTTGAAGGTGGATTGACACGCCAAATCCAAGGCCCCGTGAGAAGGGATCCTAGCAAAGGACTTCTCAACGAGTGATTCTATGGGACGCTTTGCTACGTCTTTGCCAAGACGGGAAAAACTAGGCCCTCGCGGGAGGTAACTCGGTTTGTAAGTGTTTCATTCTTGCTCTTTTATATGTTTAAATGTTTGGCATGATTTTGAGTGGCTTAGGCTCTAAAGTATGGAATGTGATACATATGATTAGTGGGTCAAATTTTAAGTGTGGAGTGAGGTCTACTCACTCCAATTCCACTTCACATCACCACACCCCTCCAACTTTCCCTTGATCTTTCTATGGTTAATGATGTTGCCCTTAGTGCTCATATGCTTTATTGGTGTTGACTAGAGTGGAACTAAATTGTTATATCATGCTATGACTCTAGTTTGACATTTTCTTGGCACTTAAGATACCTTGTGCACATTATGGAGGATGTAGATTACTTTCCTTGCTTGTTTTCTATGAAACTTATGCCATGATGTTATCATGTGACTTGTGATGCTCTCTTGCTCATACTTGTGTCGCATGACCTTGTATGTCACTTGTTGCTTTTAACCTCTCATGTGTTCTTGTCATCAAGGAAGTTATTTGCACCATATATGATCACGTTTAGCACAACGACGTCTTTTCTTTTGGTGGGGCACATCTACAAACGAGGGCAGTTCCTATGCGCCTTATTCTCATTCTCTTTATTGTTGCGCTTAGGGACTAAGCTATGCTTTAAGTGTGGAGTGGGTAGTCGCATAGTTCACTCATATCATGCCATGCTTATCATTTTAGAATGGACACTTGCATTCATGTATTCTATCCCTAACATGAGAGTGTTTTTACCACATAGGCTTGTGACTATCAACTCTAAATACCTATAGATCACATCTAGCCTATTTGTGACATTTATTGGATCTTGAACTTAGAACCGACCTAGTCCCTTGAATGTGCATTCTTGTGAATCAATATCATTGCTATCTCTTGTCTATCTAATTCTCTAAGTATTTTCGTTGAAATACCTTGGATTGAGTTTTAGCAAGCACTTTTAAAACTTTTCACGAAAAACTTAGACCTCTTGTATGCTCCTTGGTGACTTAAGCTCTTTCTAATTTAGTGCCTTGCTTATGATTGTTTTCCGTGCATTCCATACATTCCTTGAACATTTTGTCAAGTTTTAAGTGTGGAGTCAAAAACAAAAGAGGGCGAAAAATAGGCCCCAACAAAAAAAGAGCTTCATTTTCATGGTCAAAAGAGGGCAAAGCCCCGACTAAAAACTTTCTCGAGTACTAGTGAAGTTTTGATCTTAAACATACAAATGACGGGGGTTAGGAAGAAAAGTTCCCCCTCGAAAGCATTTGTAGGCCAAAGGCCATTTGAAAAAGAAAATAAGAAGCACTTGAAACTTGACTATATGTTCTTCCATCATCCTACATTTGCGCGGATGCATCATTTGTATTGTGTGATAGTTGGATTAAC
This sequence comes from Rhodiola chrysanthemifolia, assembly GCA_033675395.1. Lineage (NCBI taxonomy): Eukaryota > Viridiplantae > Streptophyta > Magnoliopsida > Saxifragales > Crassulaceae > Rhodiola > Rhodiola chrysanthemifolia. The sequence continues at coordinate 42,621,187 of CM066204.1, forward strand.
TCTTGGACGACCCTTGTGCTTGCACGGGAGCTATCATTTGGTCTATGCTTGTTTATTAAGAACTCATAGTGTCGAACTCCTCTTCCCTTATGGATTATGGCTTAAGCGCCTAAAACTTGGGAATGAGTTCCATGTCGCAAACCCATGGACTAGCCCTAGCTAGCATAGGTGAGCGGTTGACACTCTTTTGTGCGAAACTATTAACTTTGCTTCATTGTATTGCCTTGAGAATGAGTAGAACTTTGGATGAGGCATTTGATAGCTCTAGTATTGATGACCTTGAATGCACAACCTCATAGGATACTTAAATTGTTCAAAGGTTCTTTTGATGATATTGTGATGGTAGTCCTAGCTTGGGGTGAGGGATTTGATTTGAGAAATCATCGCCTCGGTTGAACACTCTTGATTTCATTCTCATGGGATAGGTGCATTAGGGATTTGTGAGTATTCCCATTTCTGAAAACTCTCACGAGACTATAACTCGTCCACTAGGGTAGCCTAGGGGTTTAAAGGCTTAATGCATACGCTAAATGCATTCGTAACGCCTACGAAAAGAAGCTAGTTAGATTGTACATACTTGTCATTTAAGATTGTACATACTTGTCATTTACCTTTCAATAACATGATTAGGAATAATGATCGAGACCTTGTGAAATCTAGTGAGGCAAATATACGAAAAACATAGCACCACTAGCATTTCGACATTTGCATGACCTTGACATATTCTCATACTTTGTTCGGGACGAACAAAACTTAAGTGTGGAGTGTTGATCAGTCGAGTTTTCGACTGATTTATGACCATTCTTCACTATAGTTTTGGGTCGTTTCCGACATTATTTTGATGTCATTTGACCTCTATCTCTACATTTCAGGTAGAAAATAAGTTTCCCCCAAGGTCGAAGCTAAAATAGAAAACTCGGGGAAAAATTGAAGATTTAGAGCAAAACCGAGCAGATTGACCTTTGCGGCTTGTTTTGGACGCCCAGGGCACATACGGTGTCCGATTTGGCTGATCTTTAGCTTGTTGGAAAGGTATTTCCAAGGGCTACAACTTTCTAGTTGAATCCAAAGCCAAATTCGGAAGGAAAGACCACCAAAAAGGCCTGGGAAGTGCCAGCCGACCGGCTGAATAAAGATTCAAGGATGCTTGCCCACGTCCATTCCCAGCCGACCGGCTGGCCCCTGCCCTGTTCAAGTAATGCAATCGTTCGGTTTGAGCCGACCGGCTGGGATTCGACCCCAAAACCAGCCGACCGGTTGAACTGCTACAGTGCTGTTTTTTCACCCGATGCTATAAATAGAAAGAGGGCTTTTGACCTAAAGTATGGAGGTTTTTGGGGAGAAGAAGACCAAGAAAAGAGGTCAAACAAGGTCATCAATCATCATCCAACCAAGAAGAAGAAGAGAAGACTAAAGGGAGTTGAAGGATTAACATCCTCCTTCATTTGCACTTTTCCTATTCTACTTGTTGCCATTAAACCCTACTCACACCATGTTGTCTTACATGAGTAGTGATCTTGTGTTTTGAGGGTCTTATGACTCTCCTTGGTACTCTTTGATCACATATATACATTGATATTCATATGGATGATTGTTGATTTCATTTTCTCTTTTGTTATGAATGTTATGCACTCTAGGTGTTTGATAAAATGCCTAAGTGACAATTTGGACCTAAACTTGAACCTAGGACTTGGAAACCCTTGGGAATAGTTCTAGGATGGAGAAAATGATCTATATCTTGAATCATGCAAGTGAACCTTAGGATATGGATGCTTGACTAAGGATTGAATGTTTGATTTATTGGAGTTAGTCATTAAGCGAATCATCAATTAATCCCATCTAATGGTGTCAAATTCATGTTCTCTATGCACTTCATATGTGACATGCTACTAAGTATTTGATTAAATGCCTAGTTTGGATAATAGAATGTGATCCTATCCAATGTATGCATTTGTTGTTAACTAGGAGTCGAGTTCATAGTAGTTATTACCTTAGGAAGACATTCCAAGCATAATGGTGCTATGGAATGAACCAAATCGAGAGAGTGAGGTTCGAGCTATAAGAGAGCTTGGCTAAGACTAGATTAACATAATCATTGGTCTATCTTAGTTTAAGCTAGGTTTTCTACAATGCATAGATAGGAAGTGAACTAGGAGTCGAGTTCATGGTATTTATTGCTATGGAATGAACCGAGAGGTTCGAGCTATAAGAGAGTTTGGCTAGGAATAGATTCAAGTGACAGTTGGTCTATCCTAGACTAAGCTAGGTTCATTTCTATTTGACTATCATGAAATGTTTGAATATCATGTATGTGATCATTGAGAATTTGCCAAGGAGGGGAGTAACCCCTCGAAACACCTCTTACTTATCTTTTATCCCTAATTACTCGCCACATAGGATTTAGAATATACATATTTATACATTTTGTTTAGAATAGCCGAATGAAAACAGAATCTTAAATAGTGCATGTGCTTGGCTTGCTCCTTTGGGTTCGGCCCGGTACCCTACCGGTCTTTATAAATGTTTTGACCTACTACATTCGATCCTCTCTTCATTGATACTTATTCTAGAGGCTAAAAAGAATTAGTTCGTCAAGGGTCGAACCCTAGAGAGCTAGTTTGTTGAAGCTGTAACTGTAAAAAATTAAAAAAAAGGGTTTTCAATCAATGAGAATATTCAGCTTAAGGTTTCTATTGTGACACATTTATCATATACATCTAATGATCAAATATTAAGTTTCTAAGTGTGGTTATTCCGACAAAGGTAATAACCATAAGTATCCCAACAAAGGTGATACACCACAATCTAACCCGACCAAGGTGTTAGACTTCTAGTTCTATCCTAAACACAATCATCCGACAAATGTATTATTAGGCCTAGGTGTTACTATCAACCTTTACGACAAAGTATCCAGTAAATGTTAACGGTAAGAATTAATTGTTTGATTAAGCTTTGCGACAAAGCTTCCACTTAACAAGTTAATTCATGAGGTGAAAGCAAGAACTACTAAAACATAAAATTGTATTAAGAACAAATGTCTCAAAATGTTATCACAATGTATGAAACCCTAAACAGGAAATTAGCTACTCAACGTCATAAAAACAAGCACAAATATTTTTGATGAAAAGGAAGTAGAAATTCTCTATATCGCCAAAATCTTAGCGTTCTTCGTCTTCTCCAGAGCCATCTTGATGATCCTTTTTTTTAAAATTAAAGCTGGGCGGGGCCAAAAAAGAGGAGGGAATATAATTCCTCTGGTTTGAAATCCTTGTCTTGTTATTCCAAGGGGGGTGGCAAAGAAGATTTTACCCAGGTAGAAAATGTCTTCTTAATTTCTTCTGGAAGAACTTTTTCTACTGGACCAAAATGTTTCCACCATTTGACGAACCAAGAAGGTATCTCGGATTTGTTGATCTCTGGGCAGATTGTGATGAACCAAAAGTGCCTGTGCTTGGAGTTTTCATATAAAGGTACTGTGCGAAAGGCATCCGCGTAGTCCAAGTAGTCATATTCGGCTACATGTCTGTCTGAATATTCCTTTCCAGTATAATGAAATCTTCTTTTCACAGTGGGGTTATTTCCCCATTCTTGGAGGGATATTACCCTTTTGATAATAATTTCACTGAAGGTATAACCTTCTGATAGATTATGAGAAACATGAGTGATATTACACCCATTTTTAATGAGTATATTCTCATAAAAACTCTGATCATGATAGATCCTGTATGGGTATGACCCAAGGTAGTATAATCTGTTGTGCTCTTCTAGCAAAGTCGAAGGTGGAGAATTTCTCCCCTTTGAGTCAATAAGAAGAAATATAACTTCTTCCTTTTTGTTCAAGTGGTAGGTACTATGATCCATGCCACTATTTTCTTTTGCTGTTATTTCAGCATAGGAAAAAGGATTAGGAGTAATACCTGTAGGATCGGATATTTCCTTAATAGTCACAACATTGGCGAAGGATGGCATGTCCTTCATCATTTTCGAAATAATACCTGCAAAGTATAGATTCATTGGATATATTCTCTGGTTAGGAAATCTGGAAGACTATTTTCTTCTCCTTTTTTGTAGATAATTTCAAAATCAAATGGGGCTAAATGAGCCTGCCACCTAGCAAACTTTTGTTTTGACACATCATGTTTAAAATCCTTGTTGGCCATGAATTTAGCCGAGTTGCAATCAGTTTTTATAGTGAAATTTTGATTATATAAATCATCCTGGAACTTTAAAACACATTTGACAATTGCAAGAACTTCTCTGGCAATGGTTGCATAATCTTTTTGTGCATTGTTCCATTTTCCAGAATAGAATCTGACACGATATTCTTGCCTAGTTTCTAGATTAATTGGTTTTAAGATTAAATATAGGTTAATAAGACGTACAACGATATGTACCGTTGTTGATTAAAATAATTCTATCTAACAAGTAACTGTATTTATCCTAACAATTGATTGTATTCATTCTAACACGTCTAATGAATATAAACATAAGCTTCTGATGATTCAAGTGGCAGTAAGCTATATAGGAAAGGAAATCTGGATTGGAGAAACATGGCATAAAAGAGACAACTTGGGTTGAAACCGAAAACAGAACTCCAGTTAACTAGTTATTGAATCCTTAATTAGGTATTTCCATTTCTCTTCCCTAGCTTCTCATAGAGTCATAGTTATGCAGCTGGCTGCTAAGTTTTCTTCCCTCCATGTGTGACAACTGTCTATTAATCATATCTATAAATGGTGCGACAATGTGACTCGTCGGAACTATGCCAGAGTTGAGCCGAAATTCATCGGAGGGGAAGAAGGTGAAATCTAGTTGTCTTATACAAGACGAGTTCCAGAAGGTGTTCGAACTGCGTCTTGAACACTAACTAACAGATACCGTAAACAGAACCAAATAGGAGCACACACGATGTGATACCCAGTTCGGCCTTGCCTACTCTGGGGGGCTTCCCACACCCTAAAGGGTCACAAATCTTATTACGAGTTTAGAGCTACAAGTGGACTTACGCTTACACAACACCTTGTTTGTAATAGCCTAGCTTCTAACACTCCGTCTCTCGGATTTGCAATCTCGGTTCACCGCAGCTCACCGTCGATCCCCTATGGGTAGGTCCGAGACTCCCTCCCGACCTATGATGTGACCTCTCCCGAAGTCCAGAGCCTTCTCCCGAAGCTCAGTGCCTTCTCCCGAAGACATACGCGTTCTCCCGAATGCTTAGCAACAATGGTGGTGTGTGCACTTGGTTGTTCAACAAGAACAGTCTGAACAGCACACTGAACAGACTGCTTCTTCGCCGATGATATTCCGGTGTGGAATACTCACCGACCGCCGCTCTTCTTGTCTCCAATTTCAAGATCACTTGCGTGTATTCTGTTTCTCCAAAAGCGATGCAGAACTTGGACGCCGTAGCATTCTATTTATATGCTTCGGTGGAGTCCAAATCTGTTCCAGATAATATGTCAAATATTTAGGAAATATTCCTAAATATTTGCTAGATATCTTTTCTCCAATCTTTAGGAAGATCTTTGTGATATCTTCCTCTCCAAGTCTTCTAAACTGACTTCTAACAGATGTGAAGATGTTCCTTCGAATATCTAATCTTCTCAGTTTGTTAGCCGACTCCAACTGATCGTATCTCCGATCTTTTAGCAACGACCAGATTAGGAACCGTCCCTGCGTCTGTTCCAATCAGTTTCAGCAGGACAGATAAGCTAGGATATTCATCGTCAAGTATTTAGGAAATCTTTCCTAAATATTCTCAAGCTTCCAAATCGTCTTTTCTTCAATTATCTTTTGAATATCCTTTGATTATCTTTGGCAACTTGATAATGTAGCTTGAATATCTTGCCAACCAATCTGATCTTCAACCGACTCCAGCCTATAACCGACTCCAATCAGCATATCGTCGATATTAGGAAATTTCCAGATTAGGAAACGTCCATGCTTCTGTTCCACACTGTACTTCAGTTCCAGTCTGTGGTTGAACATCTCTTTGACTCCTGCTTGAACACTCTGAAGACGTTTTGCCAAAATCCATGCCATTCATAGGAACAACAGAAGGGGTAACTGATTTGGTGAACCGCAGCGAATAATGTTGCCGCCATGTGTTTTTTCGCATGTAAACTCATAATTAGACAAACCTCTTTAGTTTGAAAATGTACAACAGCTTTCCCTCTCAACTAGGCAAACAGTAAGCACACACCACCTTGTATCTATTAAGTTGTAGAGCCTCGAAGGAGGACATCCACTGCACCATTTGGCCTCTTTGGTAATTGACCTAAATTAGTCGCATAAGGACCTTCTCTATCGCATTAGGTTTATGTGATTATGGTCAGTCACATGAGGACCATTCACATAAGTTATGTGGCATAGTCTGGGATGACTGAACCTAGATCACACTAGTCGCATAAAGTTTAGTGCGACAGTATAAAAAAATAGTCGCATAAGAATATTGGTCAGTCATATAAGTGTGACATGGGGTTGGTAGAAAATAGGTTCAGGTAACTCAGTCGCATAAGAGACAATAGAACGAAACATTATGTCACGTAAGTTGAGTTTTGTTTTTTTGTCACATAAGAGTAATACAAAACATCCCTATTTCATAAATTTAGCTAATATAATCAGAAATCCTTGACATACACAAAAGTACCTGAAACATTTCAAAAATAATACAAATGTTTCAAGGATTCATATCACACAAAAGTAGCAAAACATGTCCTCAACATAAAACACCAAGTTTCCGAAATTGTCACTGATAAACAAGAATTCAGAGAATCGGCAGACCGAAACTCGCACAGTCGGAGATGTTACACCTAATTCATGTGCCACCTCCACCCCCTTGCATCATTTCTTCGAGCGCCCTCAGCCTCTCTTCGAACTCGGCATCCTTTCTATCAGCCTCCTTTACCCTAAGGATTTCTTCCTTCAGGGCATGGTTTGAAGCCCTGCCTCTAGGGCGATGAGACCTTCTTATATTTCCTCCAACTCTAGATACCTGAGTTCCTTTCTTTTGTCCGACAGCTCTATAAATTATGTCTAACTGAGAGCACATCGGGAGAGGGTCAACAATGCTGCTGGGGTCATCGGACTTCTAATCATCAATAAGTTTCTGCACCTCAGCATTCATTTGGTCCTATGCACAAGTCCAAAATAAAGTCATACATCGAATTGACTTACACATATTCGGAAAATCCAACATTTAATCGTAAATGAAGTATTAATCCACATTCATATTAATTGCACAACAAGCATGAACATAATTCATGTTACAAAAAAACTACAACTATGACAGAACACTTCACATATTGTAACACAATAATAAGAAATCACCATATATTCACCAAGACATATAAAAAAACATATGTAAAAGTTTACCACTATATCAACACATTCGGGTTCTTGTAAATAGACGTCAGCATATGTTGCAACATGGTATGCTCTGTGTCCCCGTTGGAGGTGGTCGACTGCCCGGATGGCGATGGTGATTCTTCTTCTTATCTCGCGCTTCTTTCATTCGTTTTTATTTTGCCTTCATAAGAAAGTAAATTTCCATGAAAACACAAGAATAATACAAATTTTAACTAAAGTTCAATTTGATCAACAAACTTCACTTGCTGTGCAGGCTCCTCAAAGTGCTTAACCAGACAAGTTCATTCCTCCTTGCGGTGGACAAACTCCTTGGGTACCTTCTTCCCGTGCTTCAAATAGTGTTTGTGGCAAGCCGACTTCCAATCCTTATAGAGGTTATTTGCAATTCTTATATTGTTCCCAGAGTAGAGTGTCATTCTTTGGCAAAAAGAAATGAGGCTGCCAAAAAAAGCAATGTCACATTTTATTGACTACTTAAGAATATATTTCAGAACCAAATTGCTTTTCATTCCACAAATACATCTTAAAGTGAGATAGTTCACCACGATGTCCCAATGCTAAGGATCTAGCTCGCTATATGTCGGTGCTAACATCAGCACCTTCTGTCTCACACATGCCCCGATTTGGTTGCAAACCATACTCCGTATTTCCTTTATCACCGGGCCATTTCCCTCCACAGAACAGTCAACCTTAATCCTCGTCCCCAATGTGTTTACCAAATTAGCTATTTTGGTGCCACAAATGATAACCCCGGCACTTTCTCTTCTCTAAGGGTTCACCTTCACTTACATGGGCATCCTCCTCTTCTTGCATTAAGAGAGAAAATAAAAATTAGTTTTACAAGATATAATCCACACACAAAATTATTTAATTAACAGTCAAAATGGTTATCGGGAGAGGAAGAAGTCGACCTCTTACTGCAGCGGATGTTCAGAGGTTCTTCCCATGCCACCCAAACTTAAAGACTCAAAGAGTTTTTCTGTCCCTTGTGATATTGGTGGTATTACTATTCATCGCGCTTTGTGTGATTTGGGTGCTAGTGTGTCTATCATGCCATATTCTTTGTATGCTAAACTGAACTTGGGTGATCTGTGTCCTACCAATGTCACTATTCTCCTTGCAGATCGTTCTTCTAGACTCCCGAGAGAGATTCTGAAGGATGTTCCCGTCAAGGTGAAGAACATATATATCCCTGCTGATTTTATAGTGCTAGAGATTGCGGAGGACATAGATATCCCAATTATTCTTGGTAGACCATTTCAGTACACCGCTAAGGTAGTCATTGACATGGATAGATGTTTTATAGCTCTACGAGTAGGCAGTGAAAGAGTTGCCTTTTATTTGCCGAATATGTGTAAGAGTTCTGGTCTACTAGTTGACTGTGACGTATTGGATTCTTCTGATGTTGATGATCCTATTGCACTGACTTCAATTAAGTCTTACAGAGTTATATCGACTGCCCAATACCGATGGATATATGCGCAGTGAGTACAGAGGGAGCAGCCGAAGCCGAAGCTTAAAAGGCCACCCGTCAGGTAAGGAACCTTGCAAGGTAGAGCTAAAACCTCTGCATGCAAGTCTTAGGTATGAATTTCTTAGTCCCAACTCGACTTACCCGGTGATTGTGAATGCATCCTTGACTGATGTAGAGACCTAGAGATTGCTGGATGTCCTGAGGCAGTATAGGCCATCCCTAGATACTAGATTGGTGATCATACCGGGATTAGCCCAGATATATGCATGCATAGAATCCATCTAAAGGGCGATGCTAGACCCACTAGGGAAGCCTGAAGACGCTTGAATCCTAAGCTGAATGATGTTGTGAAGAAAAATATTCTGAAATTATGGGGTGCAAGTATTATTTACTCTATTGCTGATAGTGAGTGGGTAAGTCATGTTCATGTTGTCCCTAAGAAGGGAGGCTTGACTGTTGTGCGCAATGAAAATAATGATTTGATTCCTACTCGTACTGTGACTGGTTGGCGCATGTGCATAGACTATAAGAAATTAAATAAGGCTGCTCATAAGGATCACTTTACATTGCCTTTCATTGATCAAATGCTAGAACGTCTAGCTAATCATAAGTTTTTATACTATCTTGATGGTTATAGTGGATTTTTCCAGATCACTATACACCTCAAGATCAAGAAAAACTACATTTACTTGCCCTTTTGGCACATTTGCTTACATATGTATGCTTTCCGTCTTTGCAATGCATCGGCTACTTTTCAGCGCTGTATGATAGCCATATTTTCTAAATTTATAGAAAACACCATGGAAGTATTTATGGATGACATTTCGGTTTATGACTGTTCATTTGATTCGTGCTTAACTAACCTTACTAGCATTTTGCGTCGTTGTGTAGACACTAACCTGGTTTAAAACTGGGAGAAATGTCACTTCATGGTGCAGGAAGGTATAGTGTTGGGACATCTTGTCTCAAACAGAGGCATCGAGGTCGCGCAAAGGTGGAGGTAATATACAAGCTACCACCGCCGAAGGACGAGAAATGAATCAGGAGTTTTCTAGGGTCGCAGGATTTTATAGGCACTTTATTAAGGACTTTTCAAAGTCATTGATCTAATATACCAAAACGCTAAGTTTAAAAAAGCTCAGCTGGAACCTGACGAATCTGAAGGAAGAAAAAGAAATGATATGGGAGGAAGTTGTCGTCTTTATTACACAAAAAGTGGAACATCAGGAGACTATAGTTAATCTGACGCTCCAGATGAAAAAGGCTAAAGACGAGAAGGTTGAGCTGGTTGAACAAAAGGCAGTATTTCTTGGCAGTGATCTCTTCATTGAAGATTCAGATGGAGAAAGACAAGGATGAGCATACAAAAGCCATGGGAGACTTAAATAATAGAAATGCTGCTCTAAGCACGAGACATGATGCCTTCTTGATGTGGTTAATGCATTAGAAGTTGAGATTGAGATGAACAAGTTTACTCATGAGGAAACGGTGGAAGAACTAAGCAATATCGAGTAGTCGGTGAAGATGCTCAATTCTGGTTCAAAAAATCTCAATTCTATCCTGATGTCCCTGAGAGTTGGTGAAGGTCAGAAAGGCCTTGGATTTACTGGAGGAAGCGGTTCACGGAAGACAGTTTGCCAAGGCAAAACATCCGACTTATACGAAACTTATCACACGTCCCCCATAAAAACGTTAAGGCAAAATGCTGTATGGAGAGGAGATAGGAGAATATGGTACTTCTGTAACCAAGTGGGACACATCAAACCAAGGTGTTGTGAGTTCCTTGATTACCTAAGGAAACTGAAGCTGAAGCCTACACAACGAACGAGACATGTTTGGAGAGTTAAACAAAAGGAAGATGACTATTTTGTCGCGTTCAGTGCTACCAGTCATCTGAAGAAGGAGCATTGGTACTTTGACAGTGGCTGCTCAAAGCACATGACTGAAGATCCAAACTTCCTGACCTACATCGAAGAATTCAAGGGAAAGTCTGTGGCTTTTAAAGATGGGGTGAAAGGGAAGGTGCTTGGAAAAGGGACACTAAATACTAAAGGCCTGCCCAAACTGGAGGGTGTTCTTCTTGTCAAAGTGTTACAAGCAAACCTGATCAGTAAAAGCCAGATATGCGATGGTGATCATAATGTCAAGTTTACTCAGGACGCATGTCTGGTGCTGAACGAGGATGGTGAACGTGTGCTGACTGGAAGAAGATCTTCAAACAGCTATTATCTCCTGGATCTTGGTAGACCAACTGCTAAGACAACATGTTTGCTAAGCAAAAGTGATGAGATGAACCTTTAGAACAAGCGCATGGGACACTTAAATCTGAGGATACTAAAGAAGGTCGCAGCTGAAGGATTGGTGCGCGGCATACCTAAAGTGGAAGGCGACTTGGACATAGTATGCGGAGAATACTAGATTCGAAAGCAAACCAAGGTAGCACACAAAGAAACTACTCAGATCAACACGAACCTCTAGAGTTATTACCCATGGATTTAATGGGACCAATGCGAGTGTAGAGTTATTCCGAAAAGAGGCATGTGCAAGTATATGTTGATGACAACTCTCGATTTACTTGGACAAACCATCTGCTTGAAAAGTCAGATGCTATTTAAGCCTTTGTTTAATTATGCACTCGGCTGGAAAGAGAAAGAGAAGACAAAGGTGAACATCTGGTGGCTACAAGGAGTGATCACTGAAGAGAGTTCGAGAATAGTGATCTTACAGAGTTTTCGCACAACAACGAATTTCACACTAGTTCTCATCCCCCACCACCCCACAGCAGAATGGAGTTGTGGAAAGGAAGAATCGGACCATACAAGAGATGGTCTGGGTGATGCTATATGCAAAGAAGGTTCCTATGAAGTACTGGGCCGAAGCCATGAACACGGCATGCTACATTATCAATCGAGTAATTATTCGAACAGGCACTGAGAAGACCTGCTACAAGTTGTGGAAGGGCAAGACACTAATGGTGAAGTACTTTCCACATCTTTGAAAGTTAATGCTACATACTAAACGACCGTGGGTATCGACATAAGCTTGATCCAAAGAGCGATGAGGGTATCTTCCTTGGATATTCTACAAACAGTAGAGCATATCGGGTCTACAACAAGAAAACTGGAGCTATCGTGGAGTCGATCAGTGTGACAGTGGAAGACAATGAATAAGCAAGATCTGATCTAAGTAATGATGAGGATAGTACTGTAACTCTCCCTGAACAACAATCCTTACCAAGTCAAGATGTGCAAGAGGTTGTGCCAGACAAACCGCCTAAACTACCTGCTGAAGAGGAAGATCCAAGTGAAGATGAAACTACATCAGAACCATATGCTACTCCGGCTCGAGTCTTACAACCCTCGTGGAGGATCGAGAAGAATCATCCTATCACGGAGGTCATTGGAGAACCAGACAGAAGTCATGATGACTCATGGTAAGCAAGTAAATTATCGAGAGATGGTTGCTCACTCGTGTTTCTTATCGACCGTGGAGCCACAGAAAATCAAAGAAGTAATTGGCGATGAATACTGATGATGGCTATGCAAGAGGAACTCAGAGAATGTAAGAGAAACGATGTATGAGATCTTGTTCCACGACCAGATGGTGTGAATGTTATTGGAACAAAGTGGATCTTCAAGGAAAAGTCCGATGAACAAGGCAACATCTCTAGAAACAAGGCAATATTGGTCGCTCAAGGCTATATGCAAATTGGAGGAGTGGATTTTGATGAGACCTTTGCACCAATTGAACGATTGGAACCGATTTGATTGCTACTAGCCATAGCCTGCCATCTGAAGTTCAAGTTGTTCCCTATGGATGTCAAGAGTGCATTCCTAAAGGAGTATGTGCAAGATATCAAGCGAATCCTAAGGAATGCCACATGATGAATGTGAAGAGCATTATTAAGTATGTATAGGGAACAGCTGACTATGGTCTCTGGTACACGAATGATACTAATTCGTGTCTGGTAGGCTACTGCGAAGCTAATTGGGCTGGCAATGCTGAGGATAGCAAGAGTATGTCTAGAGGATGTTACTTTCTGGGAAGGTGTCTTGGTTCATAAGAAGCAGAACATCATCTCTCTATCTATGGCTGAGGCGGAATATATAGCTACTGGAAGTTATTGCACACAGATTTTATGGATCAAGTAGATGTTAGAGGAGTATGGAGTTGAACAAGATGTGATGATCCTCCACTGTGACAACATGAGCGCGATCAACATATCCAAGAATCTAGTCCAGCATTCCAAAACAAAGCACATCGACATATAACTTCACTTCATTCGAGAGCTGGTGGAAAAAAAGGTGATAATTGTGAAGCATGTGTCGACTGAGAAGTAGCTAGCAGATATCTTCATCAAGCCCTTGGACAACTCGCAGTTTGAGACACTCATCTCTAGGTCTATGTGTCATTGACAACTAGTTGTTTCAACAAGAGGTGGTCAACCAGAGCTTTAACGAAATATTTTTTGAGGGCTGACATGGAAGGTTGGGACTGCAAGGAAAGAGGTATTGTGTCAGGCGATGATTAAATAAATCAAGATGAATGGATGGACCAAACTACTCGAATGGCGGAGCGCTTTAAAAAAAGATGCGAGTAAATATAAGGATTTCGGCACAGTTTCTCTTTTCAAATTTAAATTTATTAGTTTTCTTTACTCGCTTTTGCTCTCAAAAACCCTAAATGCACGCAATTTCTGCAAAATCAATCAATCACGAAGATGGTGAACACTCGCAAGAACAAGTTCGTGAATACTATTGCTGCTGAGGTTTCTTCAAAATCAAACCGAGAGAAGAAGATCATAGAAGAAAACCGTAAAGCGATGGAAATTGATTCGGTGATAAGTCGAGTTTTCGACTTGTTAGTGCCCCCTTTCACTATAGCCTTAGATCGTTTCCGGCGGCAATTCGTGGTCATTTGATCTCTTTTCGTACGTTTCAGGTACAAAACAAGATATCTCAGTGTCAAATCCAAAATACGAAAACTCGGGGAAAAATAGAAGTTTTGGAGCGAAAAATGACCAAGGGCATTTCAGCCGACCGGCTGGGAATTTCCCCTGAACCAGCCGGCCGGCTGGATTAATTGATCAGGACTTCAAAGCACTCGGCCAAGTTCAGCCGCCCAGCTGAATCCATCACTTCATCTCCAAAGCACTCGGCCACTCCCAGCCGCCCGGCTGGACTTGTCCTCCAACTCAGCCGGCCGGCTGAGATCTGCTACAATGACGAATAGTACCCGAGGATATAAATAGAAAGAGGCAAATTTGACCTAGGGATCTATCATCTGGGGGAAAAATACAAGAAAAAGAGATCAAATCAAGGTCATCCATCATCATCCAACAAAGGAGGAGTGAAGATCAAAGGGAGATTCTAGGACTAATCATCCTATTTCTATTCCTCTTCTATTCTCTTTGTGTTGTCATTAAACCCTACTCACATCATGTTGTCTTACATGATGTGTGAGTAGTCTCCTTGTGTTTCGAGGGATTTACAACCCTCCTTGGTACTCAATGATCATGTATACACATTCTATTTGCAATCTATGGAGTTGATTTCATTTTCGCTAACTGTTCTATTCATGATATGTTGCTAAGTGTTTGATAAAATGCCTAAGTAACATGTTGATATTAGAATTGTGATCTAAGTATTGAAAAAGCTTAGTGATGATTTGGATATTGTGGAAATGAACATATCTAGTGTTTATGAGAGTAAATGCATGGGTATGTGGTTAACTAAAGCTTAATGCTTATAGCATTTATTGCCTTGAGAGATGTTCCAAGGATAATAGTGCTATAGAGTGAATCAATATCTTGACAAAGTGAGGTTCTAATTGAGACGGCTTGACTAAGATAGATCACACGATAGTTAGTCTACCTTAGCCTAAGCTAGGTTTGAACCAATCAACCCCTAAAGATAATTTAACTTTTGTGTACATGATCGTTGGGATATTGCCAAGGAGGGGAGTAACCCCTCGAAACTCTCTTTAATTGAATTGAAACCCCTTGAAAACATTTCATTACTTGTCTTTGTTTGATAATCACCCCATAATTGATCTGAAGGAATAGCCGAGATAGAAAACTTGATTTCCCTAGCGTATAATCCAATTGCTCCCTTGGGTTCGACACCGGTCTTACCGGTCAAATTATAAATTCTTTTGACCATATGCAAAATTCTACACTTCAAAATGGCGCCGTTGTCGGGGAGCAATGGCTAGATTGTCCCTAGGAAAAATCATTTAGAACTCCGACTATTCCATGTTTTTCTTTATTTGCTTTGCTACTTGTGATTCTTGAGCTCATTTCACTATTCTTACTTGTCTTAATTGTTCTCCCCTTATAGGTGAATCTCGTTTATGCCACCAAAGACAAAGAAGCTTACACAAATTGTGGATAGAGACTTGAATCAACCTATAAGAAACATTGTTAACCCTCACCTTACAAGGAGTAAGACAATCAAAGCCAAAGGATCAACCTCGAACGCTCAAGAAATCATTCATCGAACCATGGGAGATAGAGATGGACTTCCTCCTCCCCCTCCACCTCCCGCTCGATTACCACAAGGCCCTCAAGCTAGAAGGGTTCTCAAGGACTATGCCGCTCCTACGGCTTATGGATACCGCTCCCCAATCCTTGTACCGGCGGTTGATAATCAGGACTTTGACTTAAAGACTTCAACGATCCAAATGGTCCGATCAAATCAATTTTCGGGAAAAGACCACGAGGATCCAAACTCCCATTTGACCACATTCCTTGAAGTGTGTGCAATTTTCAAGATCAACGGATTCTCCGAAGATGCAAAACTCTTAAGGTTATTCCCCTTCTCCCTCACGGGAAGGGCAAGGGATTGGCTAAGAAGTCAAACGCCCGATAGTTTCACCACATGGGAGGAGCTAGCCGTGGCGTTTCTCAACAAGTATTTCCCTCCTTCCAAGACGGCTTATTATAGAGGTCAAATCACAAATTTTACCCAAATGGATGGGGAAACACTATATGAGGCTTGGGAGAGATACAAGGAGTATCAAAGACTTTGCCCGCACCACAACCTAGATGACCTTCTTGTGTTCCACACTTTCTACCACGGTGTTGATGGTCCCTCGCGGCTTGCACTTGATACCGCCGCGGGAGGAGCTATCATGGAGCTTGAACCTCATGAAGGATATGCGGTGATAGAAAAGATTACAAAGAACTACTTCATGTGGGGGAGTGAAAGAGGGAACCCAAGAAGGAAAAATGAAAGGCATGAAGTAAAAGCGGTGAGCACAAGTGACTATGAGGCCTTAAGGAAAGATTTTGAGAACCTCTCGGATGAAGTTTTCAAGTTGAAACACCCGGAGAAAGATCACTCAACGAATCAAGGGTGCGATATTTGCGAGGTTTATGAGCATGAGACCAATTCTTGCCCCTTGGTTCAAAGGGATGGTCATAGATATGGTTATGAAGAAGCAAATTTTGTTGGGGGAAACCAAGGTAGAGAGTATGGAGCTAGTGCCACTCAAGGCCAAAATTCTCAAGCCAATTACACTACACCAAGGTTTTCCTCGGGATGGAGGAATCACCCAAATTTCTCCTACAAGACTACGAATCCCACTCGTCCCGACTTTGGAGCTACACCTCCCGGATTTGGTCCTAAGCCTACTCAAGCTAATCAAGCTTTCCCACCGAAGACTCAATTCCAACCTAGGAACCAATATCAAAGCCAAGGACCGACTTTGCTTTAAAGGAACCAAGACCAAGGGCAACAATATCAAGCTCAAACTCAAGCTCAAAGGCCCTACCAACAAGTTGAGACCCCTCCTCAAACTTCAAATGAACTCTCCGGTGTTGAAGCGATGTTTGCCAAACTCCTTGCTAACCAAGATAAGATGCAAGCCCAAATAGAAAGGATAGAAACTCACAACAAGATGCTCGAGAACCAAATAGCTCAACAAGCCGAATCATCTACAAGGGCTCAAGGAAAATTACCGGCTCGACCCAAGCAAGGACAAAGGGAGCATTGTAATGCGGTTACATTGAGGAGTGGCAAGGAGCTAGAAGAA
Organism: Rhodiola chrysanthemifolia; assembly: GCA_033675395.1. NCBI lineage: Eukaryota > Viridiplantae > Streptophyta > Magnoliopsida > Saxifragales > Crassulaceae > Rhodiola > Rhodiola chrysanthemifolia. The sequence goes on from CM066204.1 coordinate 42,638,063, forward strand.
AGTCACCTTTGATCTAAGAGGCCAAGCTAGTGCCGAAATTGAAGAGTTAGATGAGGAGGTCCCTAACCCTCAAGCCCAAAAGGAAAAAGTAGTGGAAAAAGAGAAAGAAGAACTAAAGCCATACACTCCTCCTATCCCCTTCCCACAAAGGCTAAAGAAGAAGAGCAATGACAAGCAATTCTCCAAGTTTGCCGATATGATGAGGAAACTATATGTGACATTGCCTTTCACCGAGGTAATTACTCAAGCTCCATCATATGCTCGTTTTCTAAAAGACATTGTTACTTGCAGGAGGACAATTGAAGAGGTTGATTCTATATCCCTCAATGAAGAGTGTAGCGCCATTTTCCACCCTAACATGCCACCAAAGCTAGGAGACCCCGGTAGTTTTTCTATCTCATGCTATATTGGTGGAGTTAAAATAGAGCGTGCCATGTGTGACTTAGGAGCTAGCATATCTTTAATGCCTTACTCATTATGCAAGAAATTGAACATTGATGAGCCCATGCCCACACAAATGACCTTGAGGCTCGCGGACCGCTCCCCAAGATATCCTAGGGGGATTCTTAAGGATGTCCCGGTCAAAGTAGGGAACTTTCACATTCCCGGAGACTTTGTGGTGCTAGAGATGGAAGAGGACACGGAGATCCCTATTCTTTTAGGGAGACCCTTCCTCTATACAGCCGGGGCTATATTTGACACGACTAAGGGTTCAATCACAATGAGAGTAGGTGATGAGGAAATTGAGTTTAATTTAGATAAAGCACAAAAAAGTCCTAGTCCTACCATGAGTTGCAATTATATTGACTTTGTTGATGGCTTTGAATTACTTGATATTCCTATATTGCCTACACATGTTATTGATCTTCATAATGAGCTACCCGAGCATGTTAATTGTTGGGCTATCTTGGATGATGAGGGCAAAGGGAAAACTCAAAGCGACAAAGGTAAGGAGTCTTGTTCGGTAGAGTTAAAAGCTCTACCAACAAGCCTAAGGTATGAGTTCCTAGGCCCAAACTCTACTTTGCCTATCATTGTGAATGCCTCCTTGGATGAGAATGAAACTTTGAGATTGCTTGATGTGATTAGAGAGCACAAAGGTGCCATTGGATATTCTATTGATGATTTGAAAGGGATAAGTCCTAGTTTGTGCATGCATAGAATTAACTTGGAAGATGATAGCTTGCCATCTAGGGAACATGCTAGGAGACTTAATCCCATTGTTGGTGAAGTGGTTAAGAAGGAAATCTTGAAAATGCTTGATGCGGGAATCATTTTTCCTATTGCGGACTCTAATTGGGTGAGTCCCATTCATGTAGTACCCAAAAAGGGAGGCATGACGGTTGTGAAAAATGATAAAAATGAATTGATTCCCACTAGAACCGTAACCGGTTGGCGAATGTGCATAGATTTTCGAAAACTTAATAAGGCCACTAAGAAAGATCACTTCCCACTTCCATTCATTGATCAAATGTTAGAGAGATTAGCCAAGCATGACTACTTTTGTTATCTTGATGGATATAGTGGATTTTTCCAAATCCCTATTCATCCACAAGATCAAGAAAAGACTACTTTCACTTGTCCCTATGGAACATTTGCTTATCGGCGAACGCCCTTTGGACTTTGTAATGCACCGGGCACATTTCAAAGATGCATGATGGCTATATTTTCAGAGTTTATTGAGGAAATTATGGAAGTGTTCATGGATGAATTTTCTGTTTATGGTTCCTCTTTTGATGATTGCTTGGCCAATTTGGCAAAAGTCTTGAAAAGATGTATTGAGACGAACCTTGTTCTAAATTGGGAAAGATGTCATTTTATGGTGCAGGAGGGCATAGTGCTTGGGCATTTGGTCTCAAAAAGAGGTATTGAGGTGGATAAAGCTAAAGTGGAAGTTATTGAAAAATTGCCACCTCCAAAAGATGTTAGAGGAATAAGGAGCTTTCTTGGCCATGCCGGCTTTTATAGAAGATTTATTAAGGACTTCTCAAAGATTGCAAGGCTTTTGACAAATTTATTGTGCAATGATACCAAATTCCGGTTTGATGAAGAATGCTTGGTGGCCTTTGAAAAATTGAAGAAAGCATTGGTCTCGGCGCCTATTATTCAACCTCCAAATTGGGATTTGCCCTTTGAGCTCATGTGCGATGCAAGCGATTATGCTATTGGAGCGGTTCTCGGACAAAGGGTGGACAAGAAACTTCACGCCATTCACTACACAAGCAAGGTCTTAAATGGAGCTCAATTGCATTATTCAACAACCGAGAAGGAACTCCTTGCTATAGTGTATGCCTTCGACAAGTTTCGTCCATACCTTGTGGGATCAAAGACTATAGTATTCACCGACCACGCGGCAATCAAATACCTCTTGTCAAAGAAAGACTCTAAGCCAAGGTTGATAAGATGGATCCTCTTGCTCCAAGAATTTGATATTGAGATCAAGGATAAGAAAGGAGTGGAAAATCTCGTCGCCGATCATCTATCTAGGCTTGAAGGAAATGAGGAACTCAAAGAAGACACTAGCCTTGTAGATGACGCCTTCGTTGGAGAGCAACTTATGAGAGTGGACGCGGAAGCCCTCCCTTGGTATGCGGATATGGTTAATTTCGTGGCATGTGGGATCATACCCCATGACATGAATCATCACCAAAGGAGGAAGTTCTTATCGGAAGCCAAGAGGTATTATTGGGACGAACCATTTTTGTATAGGCTTTGCGCGGACGGGATATATAGGACTTGTGTTGCCGAAGAGGAGATGAGGAATATCCTATACCATTGTCACTCATCCCAATATGGAGGACATGGTAGTGGAGCAAAAACGGCATCAAAGGTCCTACAAAGTGGATTCTATTGGCCTACCCTCTTAAGAGATGTTTATAATTTTGTCAAGGCTTGTGACCAATGCCAAAGGTCGGGAAATATTTCTAAAAGGCATGAAATGCCCCAACAAAGCATCCTTCCGGTGGAAATATTTGATGTTTGGGGTATAGACTACATGGGTCCTTTCCCGTCCTCATACGGAAATCAATACATATTGGTCGCGGTTGATTATGTCTCCAAATGGGTAGAGGCCGTCGCCTCCCCTACTTGTGATGCTAAAGTTGTCACCAAGCTATTCAAAAAGATAATTTTCCCGAGATTTGGAGTTCCAAGGACCGTCATTAGTGATGGCGGTTCACACTTTAAGGAAAAACATTTTGAAGCCTTACTACGCAAGTATGGGGTGAGCCACAAGGTAGCAACGCCGTATCACCCACAAACTAGTGGGCAAGTGGAGATATCGAATCGGGAAATCAAGGCAATCTTAGAAAAGACGGTGGGAAGCTCAAGGAAAGATTGGTCATCGAAACTAGATGATGCGTTATGGGCTTATCGTACCGCCTTCAAGACTCCCATTGGGATGTCTCCATATCGCCTCATATATGGGAAACCATGTCATTTGCCGGTTGAATTGGAGTACAAGGCAATGTGGGCAATCAAATTCTTGAATATGGACTTACAAACGGCGGGAGAAAATAGGGTCCTTCAACTCCATGAGTTAGAAGATATAAGGAATGAAGCTTATGAGAGTGCTAGAATTTACAAAGAAAAGACAAAGAAATGGCATGACAAGAGAATTTTCCGCCGTGAATTCAAAATAGGAGACAAGGTCCTACTCTTCAACTCTAGGCTCAAGCTCTTTCTAGGAAAACTAAGGAGCCGATGGAGTGGTCCTTTCGTTGTTCACAAGCCTCACGAAGATGGCCATGTAGAGATACTCAATGATGAAGGAACTATCTTTAAGGCAAATGGTCAAAGGCTCAAGCACTATTGTGAACAAGCTCGGGATGAGCACAATGCAACTTATACCTTGATCGACCCATGAAAAAGCTACAATCCGCTTGAGGAGGGATCCTAGCAAAGGACTCCTCAAGTGTGTTTCTTGAGAAAAGATTCGGCTCGGTCTTTGCCAAGACGTTAAACTAGGCCCTAACGGGAGGTTACCTGGTTGTGAGTTGTCCATCTTTGCAAAATTAATTTCATATATGCTTGGCATGAGTACATTGAACTTTGAATGTGAACATGGTGCTAGGATGATCTAAAATGCATGATTAGGTGTGCTTGGCATGAATTGTGCTTACATGAAAATTCTATATGATGGTGATGTCTTAAGCGTGGAGTGTGTAATCCTAGCTTGCTCTTTTGTCAAAAATCATATGAATGTATTTTGTATCAAATTGCAAAGATGGTTTGGCTTAAGTGTGGAGTTGGATTCAAGCTAGAATGGAAGGATCGTCGAAATCAAAATTCAGGAAAATATTGAAGTCCAGATCCCAGCCGACTGGCTCACAATCCAGCCGACCGGCTCAATTCTCCCTATCCAAACCCGCCCTTTCTCTTTGAATTTCATTCCCAGTCGACCAAAAACCCCTCCAGCCGTCCGACCTCAGCCGACCCCGAATCCAACCACACCGTCCGACCGCCTCGCTCCCACCTCGCCATCGCCGCACCACCTCCCTCGCCGTCGACAGCTTCCCCATCTGAGCATCCTTCGAATCCAAGCCGTCCGCGTCCCAGATTCGATCGGAAACCTCATCCGGTCTGATCTGCCCATCCAGCCACCAAATGTACTCGTCCGACCGCCCAAACAGCTCGAATTCCTCCCGCCTACAAAACCTAAGCCTCAATTTGGTTCGCCAAGCCCTCCGAAATCGACCCCAATTTCTGCCCTAGAAATCGATTTTTCAGCCGACCGACTGAAACACAGTCTCCTCCAACCGACCGGCTCAATTCTGTGCTCTCAAAATCTCAATTTTTCCTATCACATTCTAATCATGCCTCCAGCTGGTCCATCCTCCAAATCCAAGGCTAAGGGCAAGGCAATCGCCAAAGAGCAGTCAAGGGGCATTCGGATCGAAGAGCCGCACGATAGTGATGAGGATGACTTGCCCCTCGTCGCTCGCAAAAGGAAGCAATTCAGGGATTCGCTGAGAGATTCCAGCTCGAGCGAGGGAATGGAATCCCCACCACCTTCGCCTCCACGCTCTAAGAAGAGCAAGACTTCGAAGGGAGCTTCCTCCACTACCAAGAAACCAAAGAATAAGGCCCCGGCTCCTCCCACTCATCGAGTGCCATCACCACCCTTGCCTCCCACGCCTCGAGAGCCCTCTCCCCCACCAGCTGCTGTTCCCACCACTACCATTGTGCTCGTCGTGGCGAGAGATGAGCCATTGAGAGGTCCACTACCATCTCCTACTCCTTATCCCTTTTCCGAGCCGCTCACATTCACAAATGCCAAACACATAGAGAATTACGAGCGCATCAAGGACAAAGGAAAGGTAGCCATAGCAACTCTCTACCCGGATATGAATATCCTTGGAAAAAAGGTGGCACATGAGGTACGTAGTAAATTGAATCGTGCTGGGCTTGACTATGTGTTTTTTGATGATCCGGGATCCTACCAAAGGGTAGTGGAGGAGTTTTTGTGTTCATTTGAGAAGGGTAGAGATGAGAAGGGGTATGAGGTTTGGAAGTTTGTGTTGGGGGGTAGGGAATTCCAAATCAAACAAGATATGATCCGAGAATGGCTCCATTTCCCGATCGCTTTTCATGAGGAAGGTCGGTTCAACGAGCACCAGCAGAGTAGGTTCCGGAAACTGATCTCGGGCTGGAAAGAGTGGTTTGCCCCTTCATACAACTCTTCAGCGATTACTGCACCGGCTTGGAAGGTGATCCACCACATTATCGCCATCGGGATCAATACCCGTACAGAGCTAGCTCGCTCGGTGTCCTTGATGATGGACATTGAGTATGAACACACTCTTGAATGGCTTGACGTCCTCGCCTCCCGATTTAAGAGCTTTGTTAGCAAGTCCTCGCGGAACCTTTCTTTGGGAGGAGGCTCCTTGATTACTTTGCTTGCCATGGGGTGTAACTTCACCTTTGGCCATGAGGGATGCCCCAAGCCATCCAAGAGGATCCTTGATTTGCAGACCATGAAGACTATGCACCTTCTCAAGGCGGATGGAGTTACTTGGGAGGAGGACAAGAGGCCTCACAAGGGCGAGCTTCGAACTGCGGCGAAGAGGAAGAGAGAAGCCTACAAATCAAAGAACGACCGCTATTGCCGATACAACCTCACACCATCCCCTCCTTCCTCTCCCATCCCTTCCCCTCCTCCGGCCGATGAGCATGAGGCTCCCATTGATGAGGAGTTACCCCCCGAGGATCCCGCTGTTGAGAGACCCCCTCCCGCCACAGATGATTTGACTGAGTGGAGAGAGCGAGTCTCCTCTGATATAGCTGATTTGAGGAGCGAGCTGGCCAGTCTTGAGGCCTTTACTAGAGCAGAGGCGCAGAGGGCTCGCCAGGAGTCGGAGTGGCTCCGTGCTACACTTTCATCCATGATCAGTAGGTCGAGCACTCCAGTCCATGCCCCTCCAGTTGATCCAGGGCCTTCTGCACATCATGCCACCACCTCCTTGCCCTCCACGCCATCTACTAGACCCGAGGAGGCGAGCACACCTTTTCTTGACGCTATGGAGGAGGTTGATGGAGCCACCACCCCGAGAGGCGATGATGCTACATCATGAGTCCATGCTTCCTTTTGTTTTTCACTTATGTATCTCTACTTTGACTTGTTGCATTGGATGATGTTTTGAGATGTTAAGTCGCCTTTTGGCGCAATTTTGGGATGATGTATGCCTTTTTGGGTGATATTCTCTTTACTTGCCTTTGGTTATATGCTACATCTCCTATGATACTGACGGTGTTTACCATTTATGTAGATTCTCTCCAAATTCACCTTCTTTATCTACATTTGCAACCAAAAGGCTATTTCTTACTCCCAAGAGCTATGTCGCCGATTCTACTAACGATGGGAGTTCCTATGCGCCTTTGCCTTTATTTTATCATTTTTGCGCTTAGAGACTAAGCTTGAATTAAGTGTGGAGTGGTTTAATGCGCATAGTTCACATGTTTGCATGCCATGCATATCATTTTTAGATGGACTCTTGCATCTTTGCACTTTATCCCTACATTAGAGTGTTTTTAACCACATAGGCTTGTGACTATCGATCCTTAATTCCTATAAATCACATCTAGCCTATTTACCACATTTATTGGATCTTGAACTTAGAACCGACCTAGTCCTATGAATGTGTATTCTTGTGAACCAATATCATTGCTATCTCTCGTCTATCTAACTCTCTAAGTATTTTCGTTGAAATACCTTGGATCAAGCTATAGCAAGCACTTTTAAAATCTTCGTGAAAAACTTAAACCTTTTGAATGCTCCTTGGTGACTTGAGTCTCTCTAACATGGTGCCTTGTTCGTGTTTGTTCCCGCACATTCCATACTCTTTTTGAACATATTGTCAAGTTTTAAGTGTGGAGTCAAAAGAGGGCGAAAAATAGGTCCCAACAAAAAGTTTTTGTGGTCAAAGAGTGCAAAGCCCCGACTAAAAACTTTCTCGAGTACTAGAGAAGTTTTGCTTCAAAAATGATACAAATGCCGGGGGTTAGGAAGAAAAGTTCCCCCTCGAAAGCATTTGTAGGCCAAAGGCCTTTTCAAAAATAAAATAAGAAACACTTAAAACTTGACTCTATGTTTTCCTCCATTCTTCATTTGTGCAGGATTCATCATTTGCATTGTGTGCTAGTTGGAATGACTCTTTGACGATCCATGTGCTTGCACGGGAGCTATCATTTGGTCTATGCTTGTTTATTAAGAACTCTAGTGGCGAACTCCTCTTCCTTTATGGATTACGGCTTAAGCGCCTAAAACTTGGGAATGAGTTCCTTGTCGCAAGCCCATGGACTAGCCCTAGCTAGCATAGGTGAGCGGTTGACACTCTTTTGTGCAAACTAAACTATGACTCTATTGTATTGCCTTGAAAATGAGTAGACTTTTGGATGAGACATTTGATAGCTCTAGTATTGATGACCTTGAATGCACAACCTCATGGGTACTCAAATGGTTCAAAAGTTCTTTTGATGATATTGTGATGGTAGTCCTAGCGTGGGATGAGGAATTTGTTTTGAAAAATCATAAGCCTTGGTTGAACACTCTGGAATTCATTCTCATGGGATAGGTGCATTTGGGATTTGTGAGTATTCCCTTTTCTGAAAACTCTCACGAGACTATAACTCGTCCACTAGGGTAGCCTAGGGGTTTAAAGGCTTAATGCATGCGCTAAATGCATTCGTAACGCCTACAAAAAGAAGCTAGTTAGATTGTATATACTTGCACTTACTTTTCATCAACATGTTTAGCAATAATGATCGAGACCTTGAGAAAGCTAGTGAGGCAAATAGACGAAAAACATAGCACCACTAGCATTTCGCCACTGCATGACCTTGGCATATTCTCATACTTTGTTCGGGACGAACAAAGCTTAAGTGTGGAGTGTTGATAAGTCGAGTTTTCGACTTGTTAGTGCCCCCTTTCACTATAGCTTTAGTTCGTTTCCGGCGGCAATTCGTGGTCATTTGATCTCTTTTCGTACGTTTCAGGTGCAAAACAAGATATCTCAGTGTCAAATCCAAAATACGAAAACTCGGAGAAAAATCGAAGTTTTGGAGCGAAAAATGACCAAGGGCATTTCAGCCGATCGGTTGGGAATTTCCCCTGAACCAGCCGGCCGGCTGGATTAATTGATTAGGACTTCAAAGCACTCGGCCAAGTTCAGCCGCCTGGCTGACTATCGGGTCGCCCGGCTGACTATCGAGCTGCCCGGCTGAATCCATCACTTCATCTTCAAGGCACTCGGCCAAGTTCAGCCGCCCGGCTGAATCCATCACTTCATCTCCAAAGCACTCGGCCACTCTCAGCCGGCCGGCTGAGATCTGCTACAGTGACGAATAGTACCCGAGGATATAAATAGAAAGAGGCAATTTTGACCTAGGGATCTATTATCTTGGGGGAAAAAATACAAGAAAAAGAGATCAAATCAAGGTCATCCATCATCATCCAACAAAGGAGGAGTGAAGATCAAAGGGAGATTCTAGGACTAATCATCCTATTTCTATTCCTCTTCTATTCTCTTTGTGTTGTCATTAAACCCTACTCACATCATGTTGTCTTACATGATGTGTGAGTAGTCTCCTTGTGTTTCGAGGGATTTACAACCCTCCTTGGTACTCAATGATCATGTATACACATTCTATTTGCAATCTATGGAGTTGATTTCATTTTCACTAAGTGTTCAATTCATGATATGTTGCTAAGTGTTTGATAAAATGCCTAAGTAACATGTTGATATTAGAATTGTGATCTAAGTATTCAAAAAGCTTAGTGATGATTTGGATATTGTGGAAATGAACATATCTAGTGTTTATGAGAGTAAATACATGTGTATGTGGTTAACTAAAGCTTAATGCCTATAGCATTTATTGCCTTGGGAGATGTTCCAAGGATAATAGTGCTATATAGTGAATCAATATCTTGACAAAGTGAGGTTCTAATTGAGACGGCTTGACTAGGATAGATCACACGATAGTTAGTCTACCTTAGCCTAAGCTAGGTTTGAACCAATCAACCCCTAAAGATAATTTAACTTTTGTGTACATGATCGTTGGGATATTGCCAAGGAGGGGAGTAACCCCTCGAAACTCTCTTTAATTGAATTGAAACCCCTTGAAAACATTTCATTACTTGTCTTTGTTTGATAATCACCCCATAATTGATCTGGAGGAATAGCCGAGATAGAAAACTTGATTTCCCTAGCGTATAATCCAATTGTTCCCTTGGGTTCGACACCGGTCTTACCGGTCAAATTATAAATTCTTTTGACTATATGCAAAATTCTACACGTCATTCGGCAATGGCAAAGACAAAGTCGATTGTGAAGGCAAAAGAGGTTGTTCCACCAAAATCGAAGGCAACGAAGAATGCTCCGACTGGAAAATTGGTGAAGGCAAAGGAAGTTCCTACAGCTGTTCCAAGCCCTAAGGTGAAGGTTTCTTCAAAATCGACCGTGGACAAGGAAACAGACAAGAAATCTACACAAGAGGTAATGTCTAAAATTGCCAAATCAATTTTTATGCCTTGTTCTAGTTTGCCTAGTAAGTCTGTTGAGGGGTCGAGGATAGTGGTAGGAAAGCCGAAGGTAGTGGTAGGGGTGGGCAAAAACCGCACCGAATGTAAAAATCGTCCGCACCGCACCGCAAAAGCGTGTTCGGTTAACCGCACCGCTTTTGAAAAAAACCGATTTGTCAAAAACCGCACCGCAACCAAATAAAGCGGTGCGGAAGCGGTTCTTTATCTCAAACCACCCGGTTTAAACCGCACCGCACCGCATATATAATTAATTATTAAATAATCCAATAATTAAATAATCAAAATTATTACTTTATAAAAAACAAATCATAATTTCAGGCCCAAGCCCATGCCCAAAACACAAAAATTAATTAAATTTTAGTTGGCTCTTATGTTTAGGGTTTGATTTGTACATCTTTTGTCTTTTGAATGTTTCAGAATTGTTTATAACATCCGATTTTAATGTTTGAAGCTTTGTTGTTGCAGGTAAACAAGTCAAATAATTGTAGCAGAATCATATAAGTTTTAATTATGGAGGTACTCTTGAAGTTAAAGCGTATAATTTTGATGATGCTAAGCTTACATTGATCAAGATGATAGTTAAAGATGAGCTACCATTTTCATTCGTTGATGGGGAAGGATTTCAAGAGTATGCTCATGCTTTACAACCTCAGTTTAGTATCCCTAGCCGCAGAAAAATAACAAGGGACATTTGGGATTTATTTTTATGTGAGAAGGAGAAAATAAAGAATTTTAAACTTTTGTAATGCGGTTTTTAAACCAAACGGTGCGGTGCATATTTGGTTTTTACTTTTGTAATGTGGTTTGCGGTTTGAAAATTTTCCAAACCAGATTATGCGGTTCGGTTGCGGATTTACCCTTAAACCGCACCAACCCGCACCGCGCCCACCCCTAGGTACTGGCATCAGTTCAAGGGTAGAATCGTCCAACTTTTGGTACTGTGACTACTCCAAAACCTAAGGGAACTAGGGTTAAGATGGTAGCACATAAGAAAACACTATTGAAGGAAGGTTTTCGAGTGGTTAAAAGGAAAGTGATAAAGTTTGAGTCCGAAGAAGAAACCCCTATGTACTTAAAGGATTTGTCTGAAGAGAAATCCGGTGCTGAAGTATCTAGTGTTGAGACTCAAATTGATGCTCGTGAGAAAGGAATAGGCGATGTTCACGAAGATGTTGAAAGGAGCAATCGAACTGTTTCTGATAAGGAAGAAAAGTGTGGATAGACTGATAAGAAATCAAGCGAACAAAGGGATAGAGAGTCTACCGTAGAAGAATCAGAGGATGAGATGGCTATTGAGAAACAAGTTGAGGCTCTTGCTGAAAGTGAAGAGGTTCAGCCCGAAGGAGTTGAGGAACAAAGCGTTGTTCCTGCCAATAGTAAATAGTCACCGTCTGAAGAACAAGAGAAGGTGCATGTTGCTAATGAGAAGTCGATTCAATGGAGGTTGAGGAATAAGATGTTGTTACATATATTGATGTAGCAGCTGATAAGGCATCTCGGACTGAATCCAACATGTAGGATGACTCGCTAGAAGAGCTATTTGATGTTGTGGACCGATATGTGGATACAGAGATGAATCAGACTATTGGTGATGATGAAGCTAAAGTAAATCAATCCGAAGATGCTGCTGATGATGTTGAGATGTAGGAACAATGTGTTATTCCAGATGTTGAGGAAGAGAAGATTCCTGAACTAGCTAGTGGAGCTTGTCCAAGAGGAAGTTCCAATTGTTGTTGAACCAGCTGCCAAAATAAAGCCACCAGCAAAGAAGAAGAAATCTATCAAGGAACAAACATTTGTTCAACAAGCACCGACTGTAGTGGAACATGCTGCAACCCCTATAAGGAAGAGGAAAGTCACTGAGCATGTACAAGTTGTTAAACAAGACAATGCTCACACAGATGTTCGTACTAACCAAGCTGAGGTTGAGATCCATGTGTCTAAAAAGTCTAAGACCAGCATCCTTACAGGGGGAGCAAAAGTGGACAGGAAAGGTAAAAGTGTTTGGGTTGATACAAGTGCTATTGTTCAAGGAGTCTGGTTTGACTCGAAGGCTTAAGCTAAGAAGTCGGATGTAGATCAGAAGAGGAAGAGGAAGATAGTACCCGAAAGAATCCTAGAAGCGAACAAATATTCGATGAAAGAGATTGTGAGCTTGCTGAAGGAGGTGGATTTGTTCAACTCAGCAACCATCGCAAAACCGTATGCGGAACAAATTTTAACAGCTCATCTGCCAAAAGGTTTCGGAAAGGTTGGTGATCAAGATTATGGGAAGCTAACGATCAGAGGGAAAAGCATATCCATCACTCCAAGAATTATAAATGATTATTATGGGATAAGCTCACCAGCAGAAATCCAGGAGGTTGTGGACTAGAACAAGTTAGCTGTCGTGTTAACCAGTGAGATGAGGCGTGAGTGGAAGGATTCAGCGATCTAGTCAGCAGAGTTATCCACCAAGTTTGCACTATTATATCATATTTGTTGGACCTTTTGTGTTTTGATGATAACAAACACTTAGTTAATATTTGACTTGAGTGTGCAGAAATCACAAATCTGTCTGAGAAGTCACAGGGTCCAGACTGTCTGAGAGAAACGTGACTGGACATCTCTGAGAGAGCTCAGCGCTACGAAAGAGATGAGATCTGCGTGACAGACGAGATCAAGCTCATCAGATATACTCAAGATGTGATATGGAAATATCTGAGCAGATATACTCAAGATATGGTATGAAAATATACGAGCTGAATATGGAAGGGAAATAGTTGATTGAGTTAAGATATGGCAATATCTTAACAGAATCAGATCTGCAAGATGGAGATCAAATATCTGATGGAGATCGAATCTCTGATGTAGATCAGATCTACTGGACATCTCTGAGAGAGAGCAGAGCTGCGAGAGAGATGCGTTCCGTGAGAGAGACAAATCGACTTATGAAGAGATCGGATCTGAGAAGATATACTCGATACAAATCAGAAGATATACGAGTATATATGCAGGATAATTGACGAGAAGAATTGACATCGGTATATACACTGATATACGAATCAGTATATACGATGGGAAGATTCAAGCCAGATTTGGTAAGGGAATAAGTGATATGGTTAAGATATGGAAATATCTTAGCCAAATCACATCTGCGAGATTGAGGTCGAATCTCTGACAGAGATCAGATCTGCTGACTTGAAGACGACTATAAAAGAAGGAGGAGTCTTCAGTTTCAAGTGCAGCTTTTGGAGAGAGCAGTTCGGCTTTTGAAGAGAAGATTCGGAGATCGAAGAGTTGATCAACACCGGAGCTGACGAAGTGCTGCTGTGTGCGGACGAGACAGATCGTGTTAGTTGATCCTTTGAGTTGAGTAGAATTGTTAGCTGTCACTGAGTGAGACAAAGTGTAACAATCTACAAGCATACTCTTTCATCAATAACACGGATCTTGAAGCCCTTCTGGAACTGTCCAGGAGGCAAGTGGTTTTCATCCTGCTGCAAAGGTTGCAGTAAGGTTTCCACTCTAAATCGTGAGCACTTACTATCTGTCTTATATTTCCTGTACGAGAGTTAATTTCCGCTGCCATCTGTCTGAGGGATACCACTCTGGGATCTCCCTCACATAGTTAGCTAACCTAACGATCCAACAATTGGTATCAGAGCGAGGCTCTAGATTGTGTGTTAGCCTTTGCAGGAAATCATGTCTGCCGGAAACGATTCCTTCTGGAAGCCGCCGGTGCTCAGCCCGGGAGAGTATGACTGGTGGAAGGATCAGTTCGAAGCTCATGTTTGCTCCCTGGATGGGAGGTTGTGGCGTGTGTTTGAAAAGGGTAACTTCCCTATTTTGGATGTGACAGATCCCGCCAATCCGAAAGAGAAGGAGAAAGACAAGTACACCGAAGCTGACTACAAGTCTCTCCAACAGAATGCCAGGGCTAAGAAGGTTCTGTACATGGCACTCTCACAGGGAGATCAGGTGAAGATGGCTGTGTACAAAACTGCGAAGGAGCAGTGGGATGGCCTTGCTAGACTGTACGAGGGAAACGAGGATATAAAAAGGAATAGAATCCTAGCTGCCACAAAGGATTACGAATCTGTCGAACAACGCAAGGATGAATCTCTGGATGACTTCTACACCAGATTTCAAGTCATTGTCGCACAGCTGAACTCCCTGGATGAGGTACTCCCACAGTGGAAAATAACTCATCAGTTCATGCAAGCTCTCTGCTCCAGATGGGACACAGTGACTACTGCTCTCCAAGCTCAGAAGGGGATCAAAGACGTCTCTCTGGAAGAGCTCGTGACGAATCTGCAAAGCCAAGCTGGGATAGCAGAGAGAAAAATGGCTAGGAGGCAAGCAGGCGAATCTCAAGCTATAGCATTGAAAGTTGAGAAAGCTTTGGATATAGCACAGGTGAGTATGCCATCTACAAGTGAGGATGAGGAGATTGATCTCCTTTCGAGAGCCTTCAAGATGACAAACACAGAGAGAGTGCAGAACTTCAACAGAGGTCTCTCTGATGGAAGAAACTCTGGCAGAGAAGAAAGTAGGACAAAGGCAGAAGCAAAGGAAGGAAGAACCTGCCATCACTGCCAGAAAAAGGGGCATATTGCTAGAGATTGCTACAGCAAAATGAAGGGTGAACCACCTGCCCCAAAGGAAGCTCATGCCATGTTCGCTGCCTGGGGTGACTCAGATGAAGAACGCAGCAATGGGAAGCGAGCTAAGGAGCCGTGTCTAATGGCGCGTGGCACCACTAGTGAGGTAAATGATACCGATTCCTTTATTAATGAAGTCTTCAGTGAATCTGATTCTGCAGAGACTATTGCTGAACTGCTGAAGAAGATTACGAGCCTCAAAGATCAGCTTGAGGTAATGCAAGATGAACATGAGGACGATATGGAGAACAATCGTCTATGGTCAACCAAAGCCATGAGACTTGAGAAAGAAATGATGGAGCATGTCTGCAAATGTTCCACGTGTGACGGAAGGAACACACAAGTCCATGCCTTGAGTGACGAACTGAGGCGCTTAAGGATTGACGACACCAAGTCAACAGACATCAGAACTGAGGAGTCAAACGCAGAGCTGGCCAGGCTCCAGTTAGATAACAATGAGCTACGTCAGACTGTGGCAGATCTCAGACAAGGAGAGGCTGAGAGAAAGAAAATATGGCGTCGAGAACTAGAAGCCAAAAAGGTCGAGGAGGTAAAACAAGACTACAAAAGAAAGTTTGCCAGACCTGAACTTGGGTATATGGAAGAAACTGACAAAGAGGCAGCAAACAGAAGGATTGCCAAAGGAAAGGGATTGATGACTGAAGTCGGAGAGAGCTCCCGCCAGGTGAAAAAGCCGGAAGCTACTAGTCAGTTGGGAAGAGCAGCCGCATTTCCGAAGGAGAGCCATCTCTGTGACAGAGACTCTGTACCCTTCAAGGTCGGGAAAGTCTTTGAAATTTGGAAGAAGATGAGTCCCAACCGTCAACCCTTCTCGATTGACTTTCAGGCACGGAGAAACAGACGACCTATGCCCTTAGAGAGAAATAAGAAAACCGGTGGTCTCTACTACCGTGTCTGCTGGCACTGTGGTCACTCTGGGCGTTACAGATCTGACTGTAAGAAATGGAAAGAAGCCAACGAGAAGAGTCACAGCTATCAGAGAAAGGCCAGTATTGCTTATGTCTCTAGGGGAAAGGTTTCTCCTCATAGAAAGGAAGACAGAGCTGAATGGGTTCGGTCTCACCACGACACAGCCATCTACGGACGACCCAGGAGAACTCCCAGGAGGAGAATCAATCTCGCTGATGAAAATGATTCCCGTCCTTTAAAGTTTCCTTCTGCTGTTAAAACTGTCCCAAAACCCAGTAAGCCCAAGCTTGTCTGGGTTCGTAAAAACTAATCTCTCTCTCGCAGAAGTGAGGCCCCGACCCTGGTATCTGGACAGGGGTTGTTCCGCGCACTGAGGGGGAATCCAGGACTACAAGCGATGTGAGAGTTATACAGCCACCGGCAAGGCTGAGGGACTACCAGTGTTACGTATCGCAGGATCAGGTAAATCTAGATAATTTGTATCATTTTTATGGATTTGCGACCTTTGTCTCTCTTGCAGAACCAAAGACAGATAGCAGACATATTCACAAAGGCATCGCACAGGGAACCCTACGAGAAGCTGAGGCTTGAACTAGGTATGGTTTCTCTTCCTTAGAGCTATGCTCATATGTTGCTCCCTCAGTGATTGGCTAGACTAGATGCATATGAGTCACGTCTGATGGAAAATTTAACATGGATGTTCTGTGCTAGTGAAAAATTAAGCTGTGTTTACACTGTATCCATGCATGCTAGATATGTGATTGATGACTGCATTAGGGATCGAAAAACATGAAATTCTGATTTCTTTCTGCCCAAAAGAGACCTCCATAGTTGATCCCACGTTATGAGCCCAGGAGGTGCTCTAGACCAACCCTAGCCTATCTTCATGTGGGATATTCCTATGAGCCCGTTGATGTGCTGTTTTTCTGGAGTTATTCCACATGAGGTATGAAGATGATAAAAATGTGTTTGGATGATCTTATTTGTTTTTGCCTGATTATGTGTGGTGTTATTTGTACCATTTGGGTAAAGTTAGCACACCATACCAAAAACCTTGTGTACCCATGAGACAGGTCAGATTGAGTTATCACTTTGGAAGGTTCAACTTTGGCTGGGAAACCGTCTCTGTGACAGTTGTGGAGATAAGGAGATCCGTGACATTCAGATAATGGATGGATTATGATTAAAGATAAAGATGAAGGTAGTTATGGAAATGGAGATCGCTGCCATTTTTAAGGCTGCTGAAATAGAGTAACAAATACTGAGATGAAAAAGTTATGGTGAGGAAAAGGTGAGGTCAGCTCTCCTACTTTTGAATTCAGTGTTGAAGATTTTGAGCCCTTGATGAATGGTCGTGTGAGGGTGATTTCCACGCTTTAGAGAGTAAGTTTTGCGTGCTTAAAAGGATGTGCCTTGTGGTGGGGAAGATAATACTACAGTTCTGTGAGTACGCGAGAAAGACAAATGATGATGTAATCTCGTCGAGGAGACTTCCTTCAATAGAGAAATGAAGAAGCAGAGAAGACCGTTAGATGGGTGGCTAGCTATGTGCAGGTCACTTTCATGCAGTTGATGGTGTGAAGAATGATGATGACCTGAGTTTTTTCCACAGAATGGACGGGAAGGCTATCCTTGAGCTAATGACCCATTCAGAAGTTGAAGGAAAGTGATGACTTGTATGGAAAATTAAGCATAGTAAGGTGAGCACGTTGAGCTGGTCAGCAAATAACATGATGCTGTGCAATAGGCATTCATAAACTCAAGAAGTTGTGAAGGATGTCGGATGACAGTTTTGAGATGTTCAAAAATGGCAAGAATAGTAGTTTTGGGAGTTAACCCATGAGAGGGTATGATGAAAGCCCTGCCGCTGTGTGATAGAAACGTGATGTTTGGACAATGGTCCACGAGTGCTGCAAGATCACTCTTGGTGATGGTGAGTGTATTAAGTTGAGTCACACACATTATGAGAAGAAGATCATGAGTCCTGTAGCACAGTTGGTGTTCTTCTTGCTCTTACTTTTCAGCGTGATTGCTGAAGTCTGGTGATGAGCAGATCCTCAAGCTGAGTCTGGAGTACTCTGCAGGAGAAGGATGGACTGTTCCGCGCTCCCTGACCCTGTGCATGAAGAAGTTGTTCTCCCCACTGATAGTATGGACGAGATAATGTCGTTGTTGAAGGAGCTTCGGTCTGAGGTGCAGGAAGTTCAGTCTGAGTTGAAGGAGGTGAGGTCTGAGCTACAGAATATGACGGAGAGGTTAGCAGCCCCGGAGGTGGCAGTAGAGGTAGACTCGGGCTCTCTGACAGCTGCAGTTGAAGGGATCCCTATGCAGATCAAGAGCCTTGCTACAGAGATTGTGGAACAGTTGAAGGTTCCGTCCCAGAATGATGCTTAGTTTGGACTGTCTCATGGACCCCCCTCTTTGCCAACCCTACCACATATATCCCTGCTTCCTTGAAATTTCTTTTTGAATTTCATGTTTAATTTCTCTATGCATTTTGATTTCCCTACTTTGATGTATGGTGTCCGTGTGACACACTTATGACTTGCTGGCATGACTGAAATGTTTTCTTTCCATTACTCTGTGTCCTTGGTTGCAAATCTTTTTGATGATGCCAAAAGGGGGAAGAAATATGTGTGCATTCACTAAGGGGGAAATCATTACTGAAATATAAGCGGATGCTTATCTGAGGGGGAACTACGCTTGCTAGACCTAAATAAAACCTTAGCGATCAAACTCTGAAGTAGTTAGCTGCTATAGGGAATTGTGATGTGATTTCCCTGTCATAGTTGCATGTGATTTCTTATTTGTGAAGAAGTGTTTGTCATCATCAAAAAGGGGGAATTTGTTGGACCCTTTGTGTTTTAATGATAACAAACACTTAGCTAATATTTGACTTGAGTGTGCAGAAATCACAAATCTGTCTGAGAAGTCACAGGGTCCAGACTGTCTGAGAGAAACGTGACTGGACATCTCTGAGAGAGCTCAGCGCTACGAAAGAGATGAGATCTGCGTGACAGACGAGATCAAGCTCATCAGATATACTCAAGATGTGATATGGAAATATCTGAGCAGATATACTCAAGATATGGTATGGAAATATACGAGCTGAATATGGAAGGGAAATAGTTGATTGAGTTAAGATATGGCAATATCTTAACAGAATCAGATCTGCAAGATGGAGATCAAATATCTGATGGAGATCGAATCTCTGATGTAGATCAGATCTACTGGACATCTCTGAGAGAGAGCAGAGCTGCGAGAGAGATGCGTTCCGTGAGAGAGACAAACCGACTTATGAAGAGATCGGATCTGAGAAGATATACTCGATACAAATCAGAAGATATACGAGTATATATGCAGGATAATTGACGAGAAGAATTGACATCGGTATATACACTGATATACGAATCAGTATATACGATGGGAAGATTCAAGCCAGATTTGGTAAGGGAATAAGTGATATGGTTAAGATATGGAAATATCTTAGCCAAATCACATCTGCGAGATTGAGGTCGAATCTCTGACAGAGATCAGATCTGCTGACTTGAAGACGACTATAAAAGAAGGAGGAGTCTTCAGTTTCAAGTGCAGCTTTTGGAGAGAGCAGTTCGGCTTTTGAAGAGAAGATTCGGAGATCGAAGAGTTGATCAACACCGGAGCTGACGAAGTGCTGCTGTGTGCGGACGAGACAGATCGTGTTAGTTGATCCTTTGAGTTGAGTAGAATTGTTAGCTGTCACTGAGTGAGACAAAGTGTAACAATCTACAAGCATACTCTTTCATCAATAACACGGATCTTGAAGCCCTTCTGGAACTGTCCAGGAGGCAAGTGGTTTTCATCCTGCTGTAAAGGTTGCAGTAAGGTTTCCACTCTAAATCGTGAGCACTTACTATCTGTCTTATATTTCCTGTACGAGAGTTAATTTCCGCTGCCATCTGTCTGAGGGATACCACTCTGGGATCTCCCTCACATAGTTAGCTAACCTAACGATCCAACAATATTGGCTTAAGGAATTGGATATTGACGAGTCATGCGACAACGGTCATCAAGGAGCTAGGATGTCTTCTCTATGCCATCGAGAGCAAACAGAACTGGGATCTGGGGAAGATAATATTTGAAGAAATTGCTCCACGCGCTACCTCAAACAAGATGAATCGTCAATTTGGGTCTCCTTCCCTCATCAATGAGCTAATCATGGCTCAGCATCCATATATCAGGACAAGCCAAGACAAGCTATCTGATGCTCCAACTCTGTTCGGAGTCGATAACAAACTGTTCAAAGGGAAGCATGTCCTCTTGAAGAAATGTCCCACTGGCCCGGAGCAAAGAGGTGCCAGATTTATCAATGCAAGGAGCTCCTACACAACAAGAGTGCCAAAAGCTATGAGGATCAAGATGATTGCATATGTGGAGGAGGAGCTTGCCACAGTCAAGTAAAGGGCATTCCACTTAGGTGTGCGGAGAAAGGAGATTACGAGCATATTGTTGGACCTGAGATATCCGGAAGACAGGGACGAAAAGGATGTTGAGTCTGATGACTTACGAAGCGGCGATCATTCTTCTACTCTCCAAGTTAAAGGCATTTTTCTTTTGATGATGTTTTTTTTGTTGAACTCTAGTTATTGAATATTTTTACATTGTGAAGTTATACCCTCCTTGTCACTTTGTGGCAATAGGGGAGTATTTTTGGGAGTTTGAAATCTGCGACAAAGATTCATTTGTATTAGAATTTTGGGAGTTTGAAATCTCCTCAAATATTCATTCAGTAGTACAGCTTGAGAATTTGAAATCTCCTTCAAAGATTTATATGTATAAGTAGTACAAGTAGATATTTGCCAAAAATGCCAAAGCGGAGAATGTTAGTTTTGGTGGCATGTGTATTGGCAAAGTCCTGAGAAGTTGTTCAAGCTATCAGACAAGGAGGTGTTAAGGACCAGAGAGACAGCCGCTAGGGACCAAGACTGACGCATAACGGAAGAGCAGAATTTCCTATTTCTTATATGGAAGGTCGATGGCACAACTTGGAGTCGGTTGAGAAGATATAGGGATGATATGCACACAATAGATATTTGGGAAGAAGGTATTCAAGATATATATTGGAAGATTATCAAGAAGAAGGCGGCGCGTGCTTATAGGAATCATTCCTAAAAGATTGGAGAATATTCCCTAAACCTATAGGGCGGTTAGGATTTGATTTCCTAAGAGATTTAGGAAAGATCTAACCTCTAAATAAAGAGTGTTGGGAATCTCGAAACGCTCAGCACTTTTGGAGAAACTACACACGCATATACACAGCGATGGTAAGAGGAGGTTATCGACTTAAGCTCATCAATTCGGTAAGTATTAAGCGGTGGGAGTTAGTCTAATTTGAGTGTTGTTCTGATTGACTGTGGAATGTAATGACGTTGCACGCACTGACGCTTGGTTGCTACGCATTCGGGAGAGGACGTTCGTCTTCGGGAGAGGATCAATGTGAGAACAAAGATGGAGTCTTTGGTATAGGGGGAGGCTAGATCACAAGTTCACTCGGAGTGTTAGAGTTAGGTTGATTAAGAGAGAGTCTGTAATCGTAATTCCATCTGTACACTAACTCAATATAGTGAATTACTTTTCCCCTCAGAGTAGGCTGGTTGCCGAACTGGGTATCAAGTTGCGTGTCTCTATTTACGTTCTGCACTTAAAGATAGTTCTGCTTAAATTTGTTTAGCTAGTTGTTCTACAAACCACTAGTACAACCAGTGACGGACCCAGGAATTAATATAGGGGGTAACAATTATAAATATAGTATCAATTTAAAAAAATTTAATAGGCTTTAGAAAATTTATTACATTAATTAAAAAAAATTAATGTTGACAAACGAGCAATCCGCTAAGAAATTGTATTTCATTTTACTACGAATTGCTTCACTGAATTGTTATTCAACCCTATTTTGTATCGTGACATTCCTTACATTGTTATTCAACCCTATTTTGTATCGTGACATTCCTTACTATGTAAACAATATCTTGCTAACAAATTTGTGCAGTTTTTATTTTGAAGAACCAATTAATAATTAATGCTTTCATTTCAAAATAAAAAAAACAGAATTAAATCATAATACAATTTAGTTAAATACAAAGTAAATTGGTTGCCTCATTCTAATTTGTTTGCCTCATTTGAACGCTCCTCACTGCCTCATTCTAATGTGTGGCTCACTGTCTCATTCTAATGGGGGGTTAGATGTGTGGCTCAGATCGTGCCTCACTGCCTCATTCTAATTTGATTGACTCATTTGAGCGCTTCTCAAACTTCCAATATCAACATGGGCCCGTTTGTTAACTTATAAACTGAACTTGATTTAATCTTAAATATTGAATTAAGTATACTAGGTTAAGTTTAAGTTTGTTTAATGTATGAAAACTGATTTTTGGAAAAAAAGTTAGAAACGGCTCACATGGGGGGCATCGACCCCACTGATTTTTGTGAATTTTCATTATTACTTATTAATTAGTTTGATAATTGCAATGATTATGGTGTTTTGCCCCCAGTAAAATAATCGATTTGCCCCCCCACTGTCCAAATATAACTTTGTTTAAATATATTAAATTATGATTTAGGAAATAAATCTAATTTGATCTTATAACTCAGGCTTAAATATATGGTTAGTCCTATAAAACTAATTAATATCCTGATAAATTTATCATAAAATAAATATATTTACACTAAGATATAAATCGTTTAGCCAAGTTAACCTATATTTCTTACGGATAGGGTTAGTTTGATCGAAATATATATGTTACTGTTAAAGAAATAATTTTCGCCCCCATTGAGAAACGTTCTTGGATCCGCCACTGGTTCCGCCCCTGAGTACAACTTTTTAACACGTACGAACAGGGGCGGACCCAGCATTTGAGGTCGGGGTGACAACAAAAAAAATCGTATGCATGGGCGAGCTCATCGCTCGGTCGAGCGAATTTTTGACTGACTTTGTTGAGAGGCGTGTACTCGGACGAGCAGGATCAGTGGCGGATCCAGAGCTTCGTCCGAGGGGGGTCCCAAAATTTATTTTCCGAACAACAATGATATAGGTCGGATCCGGCAAAAAAAAAAGGTCCGCTAATGATCCGGCGATTTTTTCGAACAACAAGGTCCGCTAATGATCAACCAACCTTCTGAAGCTCATAAAGATGTCATCCGATGTCCATTGAAGATGATCTACATATGGATCGAAAGCTAGTTGAATGTTCTATAACTTTCATGTTTAACTCAAGATGAAATTCGGAGGTTAAGCCGATAAAAATAGCGACCAAAGATAGATGATTTATTGAAATTTGCCGAAATTGAGGGGTCCGAGCCAATCTTCTAAAGCTCATAGAGGCGTCATCCGGTATCCGTTGAAGATGATCCATATATATATATATATAGAGGAGCGTTCAAATGAGGCAGTGAACAGTAAAGTGAGGCACGTGAGGCACGATCTCAACCACACATCTAACCCCCCCCCCCCCGTGCATTTGTGGCGCGCCACGTGTCCCAAATAGTAAACCCCACTAACTTTTGAAAAGTCAACAATTGCGGCTGTGAACGTGGCTGCGCCACGTGTCACAATGTGTGGCCCAGATCGTGCCTCACTGCCTCATTCTTACAACTCTGCCTCAACCGAGTGCTATATATATATATAGAAATCTATTTGAATGCTCTACAACTTTCATGTTTACTTAAAGATGAAATTTGACTGTGAAGCTGATAAAAACAATCACCAAAGATGGATGATTAATCGAAATTAGCCAAAATCGAGGGGGTCCAAGACAACCTTTGAAATCTCATAGAGGCGTCATCCGGTGTCCGCTTAAGATGTTCTTTATATGGATATAATGCTAATTGAATGTACTATAACTTTTATGTTTATTCCAAGATGAAATTCGAAGGTTAAGCTCACAAAAATAGTGACTAAAGATACATGTTTGATCAAAATTTTCAAAACATATATATAATATGAGGACGGATCTGGTGCAAAGCCCAGATCTGGTACAAAATACAAAATCATCAGCACCATCCATTTGCATAATCCTGTGGGTGTAAATTAATGAGAATAAAATAATTAATAAATGAATTTTGAGCGTATATCACTCACTCAAAGGGCTAATCGACCGCACAAAAAAACCTAAAATCCAACTCTCTCTCTCCTCCAGATCTGAAACCCATTTGCATTTGCATGAACAAACCCATATCTGAAACCCAGATCTGAATCTCTATTGCCATTGCTCAAATCTCGGATTCCACCGACGACGACGCCGACGCTGTCATTAACCGATTCGAGTCGCTTCACTCCCATGGCGCCGAACAACCCGTCGTTATCAGCAGAGATTCGACCATGTTATCGTATGGTTCGGGCAGATGAATTCTGGAAGAAGCTCAAGTCTGCTGCTGAGAAGAAGGTATACTAATTAGTTTTAAAAGCTCGGTCTTTAACATGTTTTAATGTCCTTGGAACTCTTTCGGTGATTGATTTTGGTAGCAACAAATGTCAAATTCTACTTCTTTTTTTCAAACTTTGGCTGCAGATTTTTGAAGAATTGAGTTTGGATGCTGCTAGAAGCTTTTTGAAGAATCGAGATTCGACCATTCGACCCTGGATGAGCCGCTTCACTCCCGTGGCGCTGAATTATGACGAATTGTCAAAAAATAAAAGTTTGAATGTGTATAGTCATGACGAACTATAAATTGGCATGACGAATTATAAGAAATCGGACTTAATTCGATCAAATTGAAGGAGTAAAACTTCGTCGAACTCAGTTTTTCACACTCTGGATCATCTTCGACATCGATGGAACTCAACCCAAAATGCAATCGATAGTTTTCGAACAGAATAATTCGAAAATGGTCATGACGAACTATATAATGGTTATGACGAACTATAAAATGTCATGACTAATTATACAATGATAGTGCCGAATTCTTGACGAATTGTAGTTTACATTTGACGAATTATGCGAAGTGTACTACAATTCCTCAGAATTCTTAACGAATTATAGTCCAATTTGGACGAACTATGACATAATTCGTCGAAAGTGCACTAAAATTCGTCAGAATTCTTGACGAATTATAGGCCAATTGTGACGAACTATGACATAATTCGTCAAAATTAGACTATAATTCGTCAAGAATTCGTCCATGTTTTTCCACAATCCGAACCTCCTCCCGCTAAATTCACTCAAGATTTTGTAGGTTTGCAGCCGCAGAGCTTTTTCGACAAAAACCTTACCAGCATTTTTCAATAAAAACCTTACCAGCTTTTTAAACAATATATGGTAGAAAACAACAATCTGATCTGATGATAAGCAGACATACACAAAGAAATATTTCTTTTGATCAATCCCCAATTGTGGGGTCAACAGAGACACTGTTGTTGTTATCAGAATTGCCATCTTCATCATCCCAATGATTTGATCGAGCACAAGCACCAACCCCATAGCAAACGCAGCATCAAACCTAGGCTTCAAGCATAATGAAAACACGTCCTTACCAGCATTTCTGCTTAAACAAATCATACAATCCTATACAAATGGTGGAATACAACATCTGCCTCAAAACCGTAGCCGAGACGCCAGAGAACAGCGCCTTAACTCCCTCGGTCCTAACGATCTTCGCTCCGATTGAAATCGGTCCGAGCTTCGGCGGCGGCGAGAGATGGTTGTGAAACATGTCCATGACGGCGGTGTGGAAGGCGAAAGCGAGACGCGTGGGAGTGGAGGATGAGGCGAGTAGCGGCGCCGGGGCTTCTCCTTGAAGCTGCATTCTGACCTTGACCAGGTCGATCGGGTGAGTCGAACAGTCCAATCTGAACTCACATTCTGTTTCTTCTTTTTTATGGTCGAATGGAGTCTCCTCTGGTCGCCATTGATGGAGATGAAATCCATGGATCTGAGTTATGATGATAGATCTGAATTTTTTAATCGAGAGGAGGAGAGAGAGAGAGTAATGAAAGGAGTGAGTAATGATGTTATATTTCATATTTACCCCTAATCTAATATCAATTTGAATTTTTATTTATTTATTTTCATTTAATCTCATCCATCGAAATTACAAATTCAAAGGATGTGATTATTTTGTATTTTTTACAAGAATATGAGTTTTGCACCTGATCCTAATCCTATATAATATTATATATTAAAAAAAATTCCACCAATCTGGGGTGACATGCTGGTTCCGCCCCTGCATACGGAAGTATTTCCTATTGCAATTGAAACAAATACACTATTTATTTTTGCCAAAAGAGAATCGATTTGTTTGTAAAAAAACACAGAGCAATATAATGAAAGCCCACAAACGCAAAGCAGAAACATAAAAACAAAATCAGAATAGGTGCCGAAAAACCACAATGCAGAAAAAAAAGAGAAAGAAACACGGTGCTCCATTTCCACTAGCTGAATCATCCATGTTAAGCTAACAGAGGTTCTGCGATCCGAGGAATTAATTAAACTAAAATTATAAACAAGAATTATGGAAATAGCATATAGACAAGATTACCCCCTGAAGCAAAAATATTCGTTGGCGGAATAATAACTTCCCCGAATCGATTTATAGTTTATTTTAATAGAAAGTTTATATTTGACCCTTTCTCTAAAACACACATATGGATCTTTAGAAGACAAAAACTTAGTCTTATCAAAACAAAAACAAAAAAAAGCTGATACAATGGGCTCCCATCATGCCTCATTTGAACATCCTTTGTGAAATTAAAGTTTGTTATAACTAGACAAAGGGATCGGGTGCAAAACTGAATTATCATAAAAAAAATGCATATTAATTAGGAAAAACAATCATTAACTAAATTTTTGTTCATTTATTCCGTGAGAATAATTTAATTATTATTATTTTGTTTCGTTTACTGTATCACTTGATTTGTGTAGTTAGGTTTTTGGAGTTCTTAATCAATATTATTTTTGCAGGACGAAGACTTCGTTACTGATAGGGGATGATGAAGGATCTCATACTAATGATTTTGGTTGTGATGATTCGAATGCCAGTGATATTGGAAATGAAAGAGAGGTCCATCATTCACTAAATTATGTAGTAGGGAAACAACACCTCCAAAAAAAAGGAGTGCAAGAAAGAACCACATTTGAAGAAGAAGGCTAGAGAGGTAGATGGAGATAGTTTCAAGAATAAAACACCGAAGAAGAAGAAGAAGTAGGACTCACCCAAACGCACCAAAGCGGGCGATGGCTGGGTTTATGATTTTTTCCCAAGTTGAAAGAGAGGTAATTTATGTTGAGTTGCGCACCAGACAAAATGCAATTGAGAAACTCTTATAAGATGGACTATCTCACATCTCATAATTCACTCCCACTTTCTAATTCAAATACTTGATACCACTACAAAAACTTCCCGATTCAATGGATGGTGGTGATTAATTTGATTTAATGATGGACATTGTTCATTTAAAATATTATCCGTAAAATATCTTAAATGTAATCCGCCTACCAAATTATATTTATGGGAATAGTACAAATTGGTGCCCCGAACTACCTCTCTTTTCCAATTGAAGGTCCAAATCAATTTTTCCAATTAAGAGCAAAATAAAAAAATAAATTGACCAATTTTTTAACACCGAGCACCGTAGACTCACATTTATTAAATTACAAACTCAATCATGTGAATTCCGTTAATAACGACTCAATAAAAAAGTGTATTGGTGTTAACGAAAAAAGATCGATTTAATACGTTAAGAGTTTATGATGAGATCATCGGGTTATTTTCAACATGGTTCATATGATTGAGTTCGCAATTTAATCACGGTGAAGTTACGGTGCTTGATGTTCGAAAATTAGTCAATTTAATTTTTACTTTGCCTTCGATTTGAAAAATTGATAATTTGAACATTCAATTGGAAAATGGCGATAGTACGAGGCACCGTTGTGTACTTTTCTCTATATTTATTCATATTTTTCTTCTTCTTTCTTTTATTTCTTAGGCCTACTTTATGAATCTTAATTTGTTATTGGGCCTTCATCATTTTTTTGATAGCTATTGGGCCTTCATCATTTGGATCATATAATCACAACCAAATTTAGGCAATGATAATTTGATAATATATGTTACTTATAAAGTGGAAACACATTATAGTCCTTTCGTGTAGAAGATACAACAATCCCTACTTTTTTGGTGCGTGTACACATGGCAAGCATCTTTGTTTGTTAGAAATCATAATGTTGTGCTAAATAGTTTCTTTTTAGTGTGTACAGATAGGTCTCAGCATTTGGCCCTGGGCCAAAATAAATTTTAGGGCGGCCCTAACTCGACCCTAGCCCTACATAAGCCTTATTATGGCCTGATTCGATGGGCTTAGGGTCGGGCTAGGGTTTCGATTATTAGGTCTGGCTCGAAATACGAGCCCGATTTAAAATTACATATTCATTGATTTAAGGACGTTCTTTTTTTGGAAGAAAAATATGCTTTCACTCAAAAGGAAGAACAAGAATGTACAAGGACGCAAAAGACAC
Organism: Rhodiola chrysanthemifolia; assembly: GCA_033675395.1. Classification (NCBI taxonomy): domain Eukaryota; kingdom Viridiplantae; phylum Streptophyta; class Magnoliopsida; order Saxifragales; family Crassulaceae; genus Rhodiola; species Rhodiola chrysanthemifolia. The sequence continues at coordinate 42,666,163 of CM066204.1, forward strand.
AAACACAAACCTGCCACACTGCCACAGCCAACACTAAACAAGGACACAAAAGACGCACACTCAAACCTGCCACAGGCAACACTGGACACAAGACAGAACCTCAAAAACCTCCCTAGAACAAACAAAGCTTGACAGAAAGCTAATGAAAACAACCTGAAAAAGACTGTTTACAAGAACTTTGGAATTTTCACGGCAATAAGATTTTTCCACTTCTTCTTGTGATACATTGTCTGAATCTTCATGGTCAACATCTTCCTAAAAAAATTTTGAATCTCTGACCTTTGTAGCTTGATATTTCTGAATATTGTTATTGCTCCAAATTTCATATATGGCTGCGTTGATGATAAACGAAGTAATCTCCTTTTCTTCCTTGCTCTTCCAAATTCTTTGAGTGCTCCATTCCATAACATCATCCTAGGATTCTCAATGAATACTACTACCAGCAGCATCAAATAAAGGCTTCAGGACCTGCATAGAAGAGCATTTAAAAAAATGTGTTCATCAGATTCTGGAAGCTGTCTACACCAGCAACAACGACGATCTATATCTCCTTCCAAAACCAGCCTATCCCGAGTTTGTAACCTGTTTTGAATGGCCAACCACGCACAAAAACTATGTTTAGGTGGAGATAAATCAGCCCACACTAGTTCTGCCCAAGGCTTTTCTTTAATTCTACCCTTCAATAGATCGTAAGAGCCCTTACATTGGAAAAAATTGTCCAACCCTTTCCAAGATAGCACACCTCCATGAGAAACAGTGACATACTTCTCAGCCATGCTCCTGAGACGCAAAATCCTTTTCAACGGCCAAGAATAGTGGTTCTTCTCTACCATATCCCACACATTCACATTTGAAAAATAATAACTGTTTAACCATTTAACCCAAACTGAATCTTTTTTCTTGCAAATATCCCAAAACCGAGACAAGTTAAGAGCCACATTTAACAATCCAAGATTTTTAATCCCTAAGCCACCATCAACCTTGTTCTAGCACACTTGATTCCAAGCAATTAAGCTTTTTTTTTCCCATTACATTACCAGTCCACAAAAAGCTCCTACAAACTAAAATAATTTTTTTGAGGACACCTTGAGGCAAAATAAGAATTCTCATCCAATAAGAGCATATACACGATAAAACATGCTTGACCAAAACCAATCTTCCAGCATAAAATAGACTTCTTGCAGTCCAAGAGGTGATTTTGCCAGTCATTTTGCCTATTATCTGCTCATAATTGTTTTTCCTCAAAGAATGGCTATCAAGAGGGATGCCCAAGTATTTAAAAGGCATCTCTCCAACAACAAAGCTGGAACTAGCAGCTAATAACAAGCACTGGGACCTGGGAATGCCCCCAAAAAAATGTTGGATTTCTCAAAACTCACTTCCAGCCCTGACCCAAACAAAAAAATTATCCAAAGTCTTCTTTACTGCAAGGATGGAGCTACTGTTAGCTTTAGCAAAAATCAGAACATCATCTGCAAACATCAAGTGAGTCAACGACGTCTTTTTACATTTCAGATGAAAATCAAATTGCCTTTCAGCCTTTAAACTGTTCAAACGTCTTGCTAACACTTCCATCACCAAGGTAAACAAAAAAGGCGAGAGAGGATCCCCTTGCTAAGCCCTCGATTACTCTGAAAGTACCCTTCTAATTTTCCGTTAATCAAGGTTGAGAAGCTAGCAGTAGAGATACAACTCATAACCCAATTAATAAAGCAATCTGGAAAACAAAACTTCTCAAGAATATCCCTCAGGAACTTCCAATCCACTTTATCATAGGCTTTACCAATATCTACCTTGATGGCATATCTACCACTGATATTCTTTCTACTGTAGCCTGTTATTAGCTCTTGGGCTAAGCTGATGTTATCAACAATGTTCCTGCCCGCAACAAAAGCAGACTGTGACTCACCTATAATTCTTGGCAGAATCTACCTTAATCTGCTAGCTAGAATTGAGGAGATGATCTTATAAATAATATTGCAGCAACTAATGGGTCTATATTCATGAGGAGCATTAGGATTGTTCACTTTCGGAATCAACGCCGGATATGTTGAGTTAATGCCTTTAGGCATCCTCCCATATCTGAAGAATTGTCTAATTGATTCTAGAATATCCTTCCCACACACATTCCAAGAAGCTTTAAAAAATTCAACCGAAAACCCATCCGGACCGGCAGCTTTATTGGTCGGCATTTTCTTGAGAACGCAAACAACTTCATCCATAGTTACTTGCGTACTCAACAAGACACACTCAGCCTCATCAACTTTAGAACCCTCCTCAAAGAGCCCAACATCCACAGGAGATCCAGCAAAGCTACCATTAAGAATATTTTTGAAATGCTCCAGAAAGCCAACTCTGATCTAATAAGAGTCAAAGGATATGTTTCCATCAGGTACCTTTATTGAAGAAATTCTATTTCTAGCCCTTCGGCCCTTGATGACTGCATGAAAATAATTGGTATTCAAATCGACTTCCTTGGCCCAATTGATTCTAGACCTTTGACAGTTGAAAAGGAACTGGTACTTTAGAATTTTCCGAAAACAAACTACAGCCCGAGCCTCTTCCTTAATTAAATTTGTATCTTCAGGGTTTTTGCTTAAATCGCTCAGAGATTTCATTAGTTTTGCTCTCTCTTGGTCTACTCTCTTATTCGTGTCATGTCTATAATCTCCCATGTCAGCTCTGAGACATGGCTTCATATATTTCAGCTTGCGTTGAATAGCAAATAAACTAGAACATCTTGGACCCCAGTTTCTATTTAAACAAGATCTGAATTCTTCAGTCTGCGTCCAGAATTCTTTTCCCATCACTGTCTATTGAATTTTTGTTAGATTTTCTATGCGGTCTCATATCTGTAATATTATTGTAATTTATCATCCAGCAGTAGAAGAGGACTCCTACAAGGAAAAAGCCCTGGCAGACGAGCAAAGATACATTGGTGAAATTGGTGGATACAAGATTCCTCAATCATCAAGCAGCACATCAGGTTGTGATCTGGCGGTTACAGATGACCAAGAGGTGCGACGGTTCAAATCTCCCTGGATACTTCTTAGGCATGTGTTTGGGGGCCGTCCAATGTACTTTAATTTATTTTATTTTAAAAACAATCAAGCAGGACATCTCAACACATGGATATGAGTTCTAGGAGTGATGCAAATTTTGACTAGAAACTGAGTATCTGTAGCGTTATATTTACACGGTAGTATATTACCGTTGTAACTTTTTTCAGCCCAATAGACTATCATGGACTTCCGTTTTGTACGAGTTTAATTTCCAACCATATTGGATTCAATTCAGAATATAACCGTCATAAAAAAATTAATTAATTAATTTTTGGTGTAGCACATATTCCATGAAAAATGATTTGATGCAAGTGACATATTTTTGTAAAAAATACAAACCAATTACAGCCCTTGATTTGATCATTTGGACGGGTGAGATTAAATCTCGTATTAAATCCCATTTATGGATAATTTTTCGGTGACGGATCATAAATTATCCGTGACGAACTATGTCGTACTTTTGGTTTCTCGGCGACGAATTATAACCCAGTTTTGATGAAAGTTACATTTTGCACCAAAAATATACTTTGCACCAGATCTTTGCTCTCTCTAACAAATATTGTTATGTTATGATATAAATGTACATCCACCATTTGGTTCTCCAACCTTTAGGTTACCTTACTTGCAACCATATTTCGAGCACCTCATTATACATCTATTTACTTGTGTTAAAAGTCATGTCCTTTCATTTGTCTCATATAATCCTATAAATATACGTCCCTGTAAAGAAGGAAACATGAGTAAAAATAGATCTTTGCTCTCTCTAACAAATATTGTTATGTTATGATATAAATGTACATCCACCATTTGGTTCTCCAACCTTTAGGTTACCTTACTTGCAACCATATTTCGAGCACCTCATTATACATCTATTTACTTGTGTTAAAAGTCATGTCCTTTCATTTGTCTCATATAATCCTATAAATATACGTCCCTGTAAAGAAGGAAACATGAATAAAAATACAATATCTCCTCTCATTGTTTTCTCACATATCCTTCTTATATTACAACGCGTTATCAACACGAGTTGCTCAAGGTAGAAATCCAAAGTCCTCTTCTTCTTCATTCTTGATATGATGCAATGATGGCAACCCTTGAATTCTATTCATAGAGAATCTCAATAAAAGCCTAGCATTCGTAAAACTAACTTTTTCTTCATGTAATAAGTTCTACCTTACACGTAATTTTCTTTTCTTTTCATGATATATGAATCGATGTATTGTTATTTGATTCCCCCGAAGTAGGATATTATACACATGCCACCTAAAGTGGGTACCTGTATAGAATATGATTTTGAGTCCCCCGAAGTGTAATCATATACATGTATCACCTGAAGTGGATACATGCATAGTACATGTTCTTTTTTCAAAGTGGAATCATATATATGTATCACCTGATTTGGATACATGTATAATATATGTTCTTTTTTTCGGAGTGGAATCATAACAGGGGCGGACCCAACATTTAAGATAAGGGGTGAGACAATCAAAAGTGCACCGTATTATTAGAAAAAAATTAACGTTGTTTAAAAAGTCTATTAACTGATTGCACAAGTAGCATCTTAACCAAGATGATTACAAAACTGCTTTCGACCACCGCTTGTGTTGATTAAGTTGTTATTTGTATAATCAGTTTTTCGACAAGGCAAAATCAATTTAAGCAACTATCCACGTACGAATACAACCATTTTTTGAGAAATATAATTCAGAAAGATGGGTCATAATCATTCATCAAAAGATTCAAAACAAGAGTTTTATTGCTGCAAGACTTCACCTAGGTACACACGCAACAACGTAACTCTTTTCAATCAAATCATAATTACAAAATCTACATTCAAATTGTTGTTCCTATGTGGCATGGGTTTTAGCAAAACGTCTTCAGAGTGTTCAAGCAGAAGGTCAAGAACTGTTCAACCGACTACTGGAACTCGCTTACAGCAGAACTGAAGATAAGAAGTTTCCTAATCTGGAGATTTCCTAAATATTGAAGATATGCCGATTGAAATTAGTTAAAGATTCGAAGCAGTTGAAGATCAGATTTGTTGGCAAGATATTCAAGCTACATTATCAAGTTGCCAAAGATAATTGAAGAAGAGAAGATTTGGAAGCTTGAGAATATTTAGGAAAGATTTCCTAGCTGATTTGGGAACTGCCAATGCATATAAATAGAAGCCTAGGGCGTCCATATCAGCATCGCTTCCTGAGAGAAATAAACACGAGAGCATTCGTGAGATTGGAGGATGAGCGACGGCCGGCTGAGTATTCCACACCGGAATATCAACGGCGAAGAAGCAGTATGTTCAGTGTGCTGTTCAGACTGATCTTGAAGAAAAACCAAGCGCACACACACGGTGATCAAGACACGCTTTCGGGAGAAAGTGTCCGAGCTTAGGGAGAAGTTTGAGCTAGTTCGGGAGGGAGTCTCGAACTCAGGGGATCGACGGTGAGCTGCGGTGAACCGAGATTGCAAATTAGAGAGACGTAGTGTTAGAGGCTAGGCAATTACAAACGAGGAGTTGTGTAAGCGTAAGTCCACTTGTAGCTCTAAACTCGTAATAAAGATTTGTGTCTCTTTAGGGTGTGGGAAGCCCCCCAGAGTAGGCGAGGCCGAACTGGGTATCATATCGTGTGTGCTCATATTGTTCTGTTTACGGTACCGTCTGCTAAGGTGTTCCAGTATCTGGTAGAACACAACCTGGAACTGGTCTTGAACAGACAACCAAATTTCAATTGGTATCAGAGCAGGCACTCGACACACAGAGTGTGATCCAGATTCTGTTCAAGATGAGTATGAAAGAAGGGCAGAACACCAGCGGACCACCGCTGCTAGAAGGGCCGAACTATAGCTACTGGAAAATTAGGATGAAGGCACTCTTGAAAACTCTTGATGAAAGGGCATGGAAAGCTGTACTAATTGGATGAACCCCTCCGACAATGACGAATGGTGAGGGACAAGTGGTGCCGAAACCGGAAGAGCGTTGGACTAAGGCTGACGACAAGACTGCTGTCGGGAACTCAATAGCTATGAATGCTATATTTCAGCCGTGGACGAGAATGTGTTCAAACTAATTGCTAACTGTGAAGTTTCCATAGAAGCATGGGACATTCTGAGAACAGCTTATGAAGGAACGGACCAGGTAAGGAACTCACGAATGCAGATGGTCACTACCAAATTTGAAGATCTGAAGATGAAGGAAGAAGAAACAATTGCTGAGTTCAATGCAAGAGTTCTAGACCTGTCCAACGAGGCTGCAACACTGGGGAAACCCATTGAAGAGGAAAGGATGGCAAGCAAGGTTCTGAGATCGCTCCCTCCAAGGTTTGCCATGAAGGTAACTGCAATTGAAGAAGTGCATGATATAGCTAAACTGAAGCTTGACGAGCTCATGGGGTCACTAATGACATATGAGATGAATTTTCCAGATGATTTTCAAAGAAGGGCAATAAAGTGTGTTGCACTGAAGGCTGATGTAACTGAAGACTGGAACAGCGTCGAGGACATGTCTGAACAGCTCGCCACAATAGCCAAAAACCTTGAAAGGATTACACGAGAATGGCTGAATAGACGAGGACCCTCTCAGGTACAGCAATCCACGTCTAACTCACAGAGTCAAAGAGGAGAAAACTCTCCGAAGAGAAACGGGCCTGGAGAGAACAACAACATGTTCAAGGGTGATAAAGGCAAAGTAATCCAGTGTCGAGAATGCAGAGGCTATGGTCACATTCAAGCTGAATGCGCCAACACACTGAAGAAGAAGAAGAAGAAGAAGAAGAAGAAGAAGAAGAAGAAGAAGGCTTGTACTATTAACCAGAGCAACAGTGACTCGGAGGAGGATGACTCGAACAACCGCAATGCTTTCACCAGCGCAACTGATCGTAGAGGTGAAGAGCCTGACAGCACCTGTTCCAGAACGATGTCTGAACAGTATGCTCACCACTCCAGCAGCAGTGATGATGAAGAAGTCACAGATGAATGTGTCTTCAAAAACTACAAGGCTCTATATGAGAAGTGCGAGGAAGTAATAGATCTGAATAATAGACTTAACATCAACGTAACAAACATGAAGGATGAGAAGGAAAAGCAAAGGGAGAGAGTTGATGTCCTGATTGAAGAAAAGGCAGAACTCCTTGATGTTATCTCGTCGTTAAAGATGCAGATGGAGAAAGACAAAGACATGCACGTTAGAGACAAGGAAGAACTGAAGAAAAGACATACTGCCATGAGTCAAAGAGAGATATGTCTTCTAGAAGAAGTCAAGTCCTTGAAATTACAAATTGAGATGGAGAAGGACTACCACGCGACAGTACTGGACGAGCTGAATCAGTTCAAGAAATGAGTGACGATGCTAAACTCTGGATCAAAAGACCTAGATACGATTCTGAAGTCCCAGAGAATGAGTGGAGGACGTAGAGGCATTGGCTACAATGATGGGAACAGTTCAGGAAAGATTAAGTTTGTCAAAGCTAAACAGCCGGTGAACAGAGAGATGAACAGGTACCCTCTGGCCAACATGATGAGTTCCAACGGAGAATGGAGAAGAGACTCAAGAACCTGTTGGTACTGTCACAAGAAGGGGCACATCAAACCAAGGTGTCACGAGTTCATGGCTGTGCGCAGAAAGTTGCAGCATAAAACTACTCCAAGGATGACACGAGAATGGAGAGTGAAGCAAAAAGAGAATGTGGGCCGAGAATCTCTGATGGAGGGAATCAAATCATCAAAAACCTGTTATTTGCTGACTCGCGGTCGAACAGCTGCTGAGACACCATGGTCCGAAAGACTCACAGTATGTGTTACTGACCCAGGCTATGTTCGAGGGGGAGTAGACAAGCCTCCCGATGCCGAGGAGACCAAGCTGGTCGATTTGAACCCTCCTTGCCTATTTTGTGGCAAAAAGGGGGAGAGTGATCTCTGAAGTCTAGATGGTTTTGCCAAAAATGCCAAGGGGGAGATTGTTGTTCCTATGTGGCATGGGTTTGGCAAAACGTCTTCAGAGTGTTCAAGCAGAAGGTCAAGAACTGTTCAACCGACTACTGGAACTCGCATATAGCAGAACTGAAGATAAGAAGTTTCCTAATCTGGAGATTTCCTAAATATCGAAGATATGCCGGTTGGAATTAGTTAAAGATTCGAAGCAGTTGAAGATCAGATTGGTTGGCAAGATATTCAAGCTACATTATCAAGTTGCCAAAGATAATCAAAGGATATTCAAAAGATAATTGAAGAAGAGAAGATTTGGAAGCTTGAGAATATTTAGGAAAGATTTCCTAAATATTCGACGATGAATGTCCTAGCTGATTTGGGAACTGCCAATGCATATAAATAGAAGGCTAGGGCGTCCATATCAGCATCGCTTCCTGAGAGAAATAAACACAAGAGCATTCGTGAGATTGGAGGAGGAGCGACGGCCGGCTGAGTATTCTACACCAGAATATCAACGGCGAAGAAGCAGTATGTTCAGTGTGCTGTTCAGATTGATCTTGAAGAAAAACCAAGCGCACACACACGGTGATCAAGACACGCTTTCGGGAGAAAGTGTCTGAGCTTAGGGAGAAGTTCGAGCTAGTTCGGGAGGGAGTCTCGAACTCAAGGGATCGACGGTGAGCTGCGGTGAACCGAGATTGCAAATCAGAGAGACGGAGTGTTAGAGGCTAGGCAATTACAAACGAGGAGTTGTGTAAGCGTAAGTCCACTTGTAGCTCTAAATTCGTAATAAAGATTGTGTCCCTTTAGGGTGTGGGAAGCCCCCCAGAGTAGGCGAGGCCGAACTGGGTATCATATCGTGTGTGCTCCTATTGTTCTGTTTACGGTACTGTCTGCTAAGGTGTTCCAGTATCTGGTAGAACACAACCTGGAACTGGTCTTGAACAGACAACAGAATTTCACAAATCCATAAAGAATCCTAATCAAAACTTTATTAGACCAATGACGAAGTAATGTTTTCACCTGAATTAGCTTCCGGCGGCTCGCTGACAAGTGAGACGCTGTGACTGTGCAGCTCAAATGTTGATTTTCCAATTTTTGTGATTACTATATGTTTATTTCTAAATTTTCTGATTTGTGATTATTTATATTTATATTTAAAAAATTATTTGAACCAATCCGGGGGTGACATGTCATCCCTAAAGCATGGTACGTCCGCAGTCCGCCCCTGATCATAAACATGTATCACCTGAAGTGGATACATGTATAGTATATGTTTTTGAATCCCCAAAGTGGAATCAGATACATGTATCACTCGAAGTGGATACATACGCATCATATATTTAGTCCCGTGGATCGGATACATATACATCATATACTTGATCCCTCGAAGTGAATAAGCACATCTCATTTATGTTTATCCTAATGAGATAATTAAAATCATCACCGGAAGAGGATGAATATGTGTAAAATATATGTTACTTGTAGAAGGGAGTAATATACCATTTTCTTTTGTTGTAAGTGATAAAAAAAAGGTCATAGAACTTTCTTTTAGATCATATTACCTCCTGAAGTAGATGATTATAAGAGCACTGTTGTAAGTGATAAATCCATGAAATTCTCGAGAAATATGTGGGATGTGTATGATCAATATTTACCGGTATACAGATTTTAATTTGATGCTTTAACTATCATTAGTGGATATAACATCAGACTATTTAATTTATGTGTCTAGTTTTCCAGTTGCCACATACATTGAGTTATTTATTTTTATAATTACACTATTTTGTATCTCATTATTTATTCTCCAGGTCAAGTTCGGGTGCGAACCACCCTTTTACTTGAAAACTGAAAACCGACGAACTTTAGGCTATTTTCCATGAGCTTTATGCGCTTTCCATTAACCGATAATTTGTAGGCTAAAGTTCGCGGCAAACTACCAAAATTCATGGAAAAGAGCCTAAAGTTCGTCGGTTCTTAGTTCTCAAGTAAAAGAGTGGTTCTCATTTGGTCTGCTCCCTTTATTCTCTATTATATATAGGGTCGAACACATTTGATGTGGTCTTTTAGATCAAACCAAATCAACAGCTCACATTTGTCCTCACGTCCTCACCAAAAACACTCTTCAATTGAGCGATCCTCTATATATATATATATATATATATATATACATATATAGTGAAGCGCTCAATGAGAACTCCCTTATTTTTCGAGAACAAGAAAACTCAAATCTCACCGTTAGATCATGATGCATTCGGAAGAAACTATTTTATATGGGTAAAATTCTTCATCTTTGATGTTATCAATCTTGTATTCTAGTAGTAGTACATGGAACATTGTTATTTTCCAAAGAAGAGGGGATTCTTCATCTTTCAATGTTATCAATCTTGTATTCTAGTAGTAGTACATGGAACATCGTTATTTTCCAAATAAAATACCAATGATGGGGAGTTGTGTCTCGTGTAGTGCCACTACTAATACTATATCAAAAAATTTGAAATTTTTCTTAGAGTTGAACATGACAAAACCCCAGAGACACTGGTCAATTACTTTTAGAGTAATAATCAAAACTCCCACACGAATTCGAGGGAAGTGTTGCTTTGACTGCCAAATTTGATCCCTTTCTACCTCCCCTGGGTCAAAACTTCTTCCTTTTGTTCGTGGTTTGTTAAAATGTTGTTCATCGGAGCGGATGAATCGGTAAACTTCCAATCAGTGAGATACATAGGCTTGGACAGTACAGGATTAACTTCAGTATCTCCTGATAGCATTGCCACCACTCTGGACATAGCAGGCCTCATTGCTGGTGAAGTTTGGGTGCACACGAATTCTGATAGTCTTGGGTCAACCAGGTCCAGGTCCCGGCCGCTCTCGTGCAGTTCCCATGCCTAGAAAATTTAATATGAAAACAGTATGTAAGTCACATGGATCAGACAATTTGTAACTTTGTTAGAAAACTAACATGTTTTGGATCTTGATGAACATAAACTTAACTTTAGTATCAGAAAATGAATAGAGGCTCAAATAAGTCATACCCATTCCATGAGATAAACTTTTTCCTCTTCTAAGTATGAGGCAGTATTTGGCCTGCCACTGACAATCTCCAGTGCTACCACTCCAAAAGCAAAAACGTCAGCCTTTTCTGTAAGATGCCCACGCATAGCATACTCAGGCGCCAGATATCCTCTGAGATGGCAATAGATAATTTTAAGCCAGTAAGAATAGAAGAAAAGGGAAAATACACATTGGTGGGATTTACTTACATTGTTCCGGCAACACTGGTACTAATGTGAGTCTTTTTATAATCATAAAGCTTGGCCAAACCGAAGTCTGAAATTTTTGGGTTCAACTCTGCATCTAACAAAATATTACCAGCCTTCACATCTCTGTGAACTATTCTAAACTGCGATTCTTCGTGCAGATAGGTCAGCCCTCTTGCAACTCCCATGCAGATGTTAAAACGATTTTCCCAGTTTAAGTCCAAACTCTTAGCTCCTGAAAAAGGAGCGGAGAATAAAATTGTTTCCAAAAGATTACTTTAATCTACAATCTTTCAATTAAGCAACTGATGAAGAGAATGAAAAGAAACAGATGTCCTTTTATACCAAACATGGCTTGATCGAGACTATTATTCTCGAGATACTCATAGACAAGCATTCGTCTGGCCCCATCCACACAGCACCCATGGAGTTTGACAAGGTTCTGATGCTGCACAGCTGAAATAGTTGCAATCTCGGTATAAAACTGAGTCTTGCCTTGGTGTGATCCGACGGACAATTGCTTTACAGCAACAACTTTCCCATCATTGAGTTTTCCCTGTAATCATCCACCATGGTGGCTATTTTGAGTCTCCACTAATCACTAAAATAAGTATCAGGAGTAGGCAGGCATACATTTTTCTCTCTAATCGACTTGCCTTGTAAACGGGTCCGAATCCTCCTTCTCCAAGCTTATTAGCACGGCTGAAGCCTTCTGTTGCTGTCCTGAGTTCTGAATAAGTGAAAGTGTTTGGCCTGGCATTCGCGCCAAGGAGTTCAAGTTCTGCGGAGGCAATAAAAATCAAGGTCAGAAATCTATTTGCTAAGCCTAAGACAACAATTAAACGTGCAGCAAAACTGTTTTATTACCTTCATCGTCGCTGTCTCCAGAATTTCTAATTATAAAACAGATAACTGCCAAGACTGAGAAGATGAATACAGCCACAGCTGCAACTACAGTCCCCACAATCATGCCAGTGTTACGCGATTTTGACGATGGAACCTTGTTTGAAATAGTAGGAACAAAATCTGCAGCACATACTCTAAAGTTAATTTCAAGTTCAAACATAATGGAATGCACAGTTTCGAGGAATAAAACTAAAATGACTGCAGTAAACTTAGGCAATGATCTTACTTGGGGTTGCGCTGATGGCTGAAATCAAAGGTCCATAATTGCCTTGCACAGGTACACAACAAGTCCCCTTTCCAGCCCAAAAGAGATGTATCTCGATATAGTTTTTGGTAACCAAAGCTGTGAAGTCCCTCTTCACAGCACTATTAGCAAATAGCAAGTCCACCTGCTTCTTTCCTAATATCAAAATTTTTCAAGACTTGATTCCCCTGAGAAAATAAATGAGAGGGATAAAATTTGTGGAGAGATACTTTTTTTCTGGACTTCTGCCGTGTAAAAAATGGTGTTGCAACTAACCTGGATACAAACATCAAACCTGCGCCTCCCGAGACTTCTCCATGTGTTAGTCTTGCCCACAAGAACAGATTCCGCAAACTGGAGACTTAAACTGTAGTTACCATTTTCAAGGCCCAAGCCAAAATATCTCAATGACCCAGCAGATATTCTGGCTGTCTGAAAGAGTTCTGGGTCTAGTGTATTTGTGAACTGAGAAGACGAAGTTGCTATGTGGGATGCATAGCTGTTCTCAATAAAATAGCCAACGTGACTCACTGCCCATCGTTTAGAGTCTTTCGTGTAATATGTTGCTAGGCCCAGAGGTACACGGTCACTTTCAAATACTAGATTGTTTGAAGATCTTATCTGTGGTCCACCACAATTGACTGCAAATTCAGAATCTGAACGCCAAACAAATTTACTATTTAGTTGTTAAAATGCATGTATATGTAAGTAAAAAATACTGAGGAATTTTTTTTCAAACTCACAGATGCCAGTGCCACGGTTACAGGGGAAGTTTTGCTGAAGACATTCCAGCCCAGTACGAAATTCACTGCACCAGACCCTTATCAAGAAACGAGCAGATAGAAATTTTATTCAACAGTCAGCATATTGAATGAGACTCACCTGTTGTCTGAGCTCCCTGTCGTGAAGTAGTTGGAAACTAGATTACTGTAAGTTAACCAATGAAACAGAGGCTAACATTTAGTAGAGAGATGAAATAAAAAAAATGTAGGATTTGATTTTTTTGAACAAAGAATATTTAACAGCTACTTACAGCTGCAAGTTCAAGCTTCTAGTCCATTCAGGAAAGCTTCCTGATAAATAATTGTATGATAAATCTCTGGCCATCAAAAATGAGTAACATTTTTAAAAAATTTAAGGTATTAAATATTAACAATCGTCGGAACTCAGTGCTATGATTTTTGTAGTGCAAGGGATACTGACATGTTGACCAATGATGTAGATTTGCTCCAAGGCAGGCTACCATTCAATCTGTTACTTCCAAGAAACCTGAGAAGAAATCAAATCCGTTTAATACACCTTACCTTATTGAAGTTTGAAGGGGACAAAGATAGTCAATGTGGATGATTAGGGCATACAAGTCTGAAAGTGATTTCAAGCTGAAGAATAATTCGGGTGGGATATCGGAATATATGTTGTTAAAGCTCAAGTCCCTGAAAGTGTAAATCATCAGAGTACTATTGTTTCACCAGGAGGCAAGTAGAAATGTTTTGAATAACGACAAGTTGGCAGCTGAAATGAACTTCTTTATAAACTTACAACAACGACAAATTTTGGTAACTGCCGATACTGGATGGGATGGTATCAGTGATGTTGTTGTTTCTCAGTATTCTGCAGTGCAGTAAGGAAGTTTGTCAGTCTGAAGAACAAGGACATAAATTTGGAAATAGATATTTCAAATGCTGCCACTAGTGCGCCCTTACAATGTGGTTAGAGATGTCATATTCCTGATGAATGCCAGCGAGGAACTTCCGTTTGGTATATCACTTATTCTCCTTCAATACGAAAACATATGATGGGAGCTTCGTTGTTATGTTATATAGCAGTCTAAGGCGAGACCATAGACACTTACAAGTCTTCCATGGCGGTCAAGTTTGAGAAAGTCAATGGGATGGAGCCATGAAAATTATTCCCCTGAAGCCTCCTGTCAAAACAAAGTACTAGCAATGAACATTTAGCCTAGAAAATGTATTAAAGTTAGAAAGCTACACTCCATCTCTTACAGGTTCCTCAATTTTTTCCAGTTTCCTATAAATTCTGGTATGCTTCCGTTGAGTTCATTGTCTGATGCCCAACTGAAATCCCAGCCACGGAATGCAAATAAAATAGTGCTACTCAAATTAAATATGCTCTTTGAGAATAGCTATCTCAGAAAATACTTACACTGTAGTCAAACTTTGAAGCTTACTGAATGTTTGCGGAATTTCTCCACTTACTCCAGCACTGTCGAAATAACTGCACAAGTAACAATTTTTCGTCAAGTAGATGCTTCTAAGTGGACTAGCGGAGACACGGATCAAGAGAGTTCATTGATGACATATGGGATTTCTTTTCTGCATCTACAATAAATTAAGAAGTTGATAAGGTGCTACAACATACAGCTGATCCAATTTCGCCAAGTTTCCAAGCTCAGATGGCAGTGAACCCGAGAAATTATTGATTGAAATAGCCCTGCAGAAGCAAAAAAACGTACATTAGGGATGTTCTATCACAGCAACATATGTGGCACTATAGTCTATATTTATGAGAAGGCTTACAATGATCTCAAATCGGTGAGAAGTCCAAGTTGTTTAGGGAGCTGCCCAGATAATGCGTTGATTGTAATCGACCTGCCACAATTGAATTTGCTTTAAAACTCCCCAAAACAACAACAGATTATTAAAACAACTAAAGAGAAAGACTCACAAATATTGCATTCTTGTTAAATTTCCGATGGAGGGGGATAATTGACCTGTCAAATAGTTTTGAGCTATGTTCCTGTTTGTTACGAAGAAAATTGTATAATCAGTTTGCTTCAAAGCCAAATATCTTAGTGCTAACTGTCTTCAGTGGCTAGAGCATAGTTGTCTCCACACAGGCAGGCGTGGATCAGACCAAAAGGAAATTAACGCTTACAAGTTGGAGAGGTATGTCAGACTCCATAGTGCATCAGGTATTGGACCAAAAACATCCATTGCATAAACTTTCCTGTAAGCCAACACAAAAGAAAACACAATACTCAAGATATGATACGTATGACATAGTGATTTTTATACCAGAGCTCATTGAGTTGAAATGGAAGCGGAGCAAGTATTTTACAGGTGGCTGATCCTGCAAGTGGAGCCATTGTTGAAGCTACAGTCACATTTGATGAGAGGGTTGTATCGATTATCATCGAGATCTGTGGAATTTATAGCTGTTCCTGAGCATATCTCTCCACTCACATTCCACCCCGCACTCCCAGCTGATATCCCCCATGTCGCGAAAAGTGTGTTCAAGGCAGCCGCTGTAAAATTAAACCCAAAAAACACAATCAAAGGGTCAGACCCTCCAATAAAAACCATCAAACTAGCAAGTTGGAGCTGGTATCCTATTGAATTAGCGGCACTCAATGACCAACTACTACTGATGGAAAAATGAGTATAAACAAGGTCAAGGGTAGGGAGAGCAGCAAATACCATCAGAAGGGTCTGTAGTTTGTGCTGCAGCTGGGACTATGCCAAAGATGGCACAAAACAAGCAGAAAGCCTTAGGCGTAGAATTCGCCAGCTGCAACCAAAGCTTCATTCTTGCCGCAGACATCATAACCAAGACCTTGTATGTGAGAAACAAGGAGGGGAAAATTTCCTAGTGTCAAATTTGATTCAAAATACATACAAATATATTATTTTATTTCTTCATTTCCTGTTTATTATGCGTTCATATCAAACATATCAATTACTTCACTAATACAATTCATATTTACTCTATGAGTACTTCTTGAGTACATTTGAATTTCTAATTATTGAAGCAAGGGGCCACACAAAGGACATTTACTCGAATTTGCACTTGAGTAATCCATTGAAGCACAGAAAATCTAGCACATCTAACTTAAAACTCATGAATTAACGCCTCCACGATAGCAAAGACCTTGGCAACACCAACGTTGCACCCCCCACAAAGTGATAAAACTTAGCAAACGTACACAAGGACCGAAAAGAAGAAGAGAAATATATCAAAGAAAACATAAGAAGTCACAATATAAATGGGACTAGAAAAATCCACAAATTATTAGAAGAAAAAAAAAGTGATGAGTAGAGTTTGAACCTTTGACGGTTTCAATGGAAGACGAGCATTCTTCATTAAAGACATGTATGAAAAGTCAGATTCACATGCAACTAGAAGAACATGTGGCTTCAAGCAAACTTCCATATCTTGACAAATTCAATTTATTGTACATCATTACCATTTTAACTCAAACTTTAGAAAGTTTGATTTTTGCTTCAAAATGGATGGGGTTGAGATGAAGAAGCGAATGCGCCCTGAGAGATGAGAAACAATCCAGATAGTTCTCATTCAGAACGATGTGATCTTTATCCACGAAAAGAATCAGTAACAGCTGGACTGTTCTCTCTCAGTTGACCGTCGTTGACCATAACATGCGAAATTGGACGCATCCCCCAATCGACCATCTCAACTCTAGCAATCATCTTTAAGGACAGATTCGAAACGAGCAAACGAATGTAACCGCAGCAGCGTCATGGAGGCGGCCGGTGCATTGAAAGGGAAAGTGGCACGGTGGGGATCTGGGATCGGATTCGTCAGTTCGGGAAGCATGGAGCTTCGATCGCGATCATCGGTCGTCGTAGGAGCGTGCTTGATTCCGCTGTATCCGCTCTCGAACCCTTGGGATTCCTGTACGTGATTTCAGCTAGTTTGTTGCTTGGTTTCCGTATTGAATTGCGTCCTTTTATCCGCTGATTGGATTATCTAGCTTGTACAAAATTGAACAAGAAATCTGGAGAAATTAGGGTTTAGTAAATTGACAAAGTTGACTGCTGGAGCTGTTTTGCTCGGTTGGGAGTTTTTTTTGTTCACTGTTAGCTAAAAGAACTACCATTTAGTTGTGTTCTATGATAAGAGAATTTGAAGAAATTCTGTGGGATTTGTGTTCTCCGTTTTCTTGGATTGAAACTAGCTGGGTCTGACCAAGGTGGTAAAAATGCTGATAATTCCACCAAGAAAGATACATAGGGTTAGGGTTGAGTTTGATTTCCTGTAAATGTGACGAGGCCCGTTCATACCACGAAATGAGGCTTGAAGTCGATATTGTTTTATAGATAGTGTGCTATACTGGCATTGATGTAGGAGTCGTAAATAGTCCTCTTTGATATTAAGAATCTTTCAGTGCTATTGTTTGATCATGATCAGTGAACGCACTAGTAGACACAATCGCAAACATGTTGCATATATTTCTATATTATGAATTGTGGTTCTGTCCTGCATTGGCTTTGTAAAGCTACTCCTTGAAAATGAAATCCCAATGTAGGTGTCCAGGTGTTGGTTTGAATGAAGTTGCATAAATCTGATACGAACGAATGAGTTTCGTATCGGGTTATTGAAGATAGTTGAGTAAAATAGTTGAGAAACAAAAGAAATTAGGTTTTTGAGGAAGAAAGGGATTAGAAGAACGACTGAAGTTGAAGAGAAAATAACTAATTAATTCATTGCTTAATCCTTTAGTTACATCTTATATGCAAATAAGGAAATAACTACTTGATAATCACACCTATTCACATGATAATCACACCTATTCACATCTATTGTAATCATAACCGTAACAAAATCACTGAGGTTGCGCCAGTAAATGTTTCTTATTTTTTTCTGAGATTTAATAAAATACCAGTTTGGAACTTGGAACTTGGAAGTGCAAACATAATTATAATTCAACTCTTAATATCTTTTTGTTTCAGGCTGTTGGCTTTGAGAGGGAATGTTCACAAATAAGAGGATGCAAAGCATGTAGTCGAGTCCGCTGTGGAGCATTTTGGCAAGCTTGACATTCTGGTAAACAATGCTGCTGCCAATTTTTTCGCTTCACCGGAAGATTTATCCCCAAATGGGTTTCGCAAAGGTTGTTTGAATCAGCCACGTCGTGCTCCAGTTGAGTTTCTTTTCATATGGTTTTTTCTAGATTTATGGATTTGGAGAGGATGGTCGACTGACTCGGACATGATTTCAGCTGCAAACATCAGTTTCAAACCATTTTGAAACTACGATTTTTATTCATGAGCACATTTTGAAAACACTTTCGGTCTAAGAAAGGACAAATGAAATATGTTCTGAATAAAAAGAGGCTTTTCGTAGAATTGTATAGCCATGTTACTTTCAGTTGTGTTGTATTGTGTTATGTTGGATAAGAAATTCCAAAATTAGGGTGTTCTTGGATACATTTGTGCGTATTCTTTGTAAAAGAAGAAAGAACCAACTACTTTGCTTCTACTTTATTCAATTGCCAATTTGTTCCGTTCATGATTTTACCATTCTAAAAATAGTAAGCTGAGTTAGAGACGCTTGACCCTTGATCTCATTGATCCAGTGGCAGGGATGAGAGATGAATCCATTGTATCATCAAATACGTATACATTCTCATAACGGATAGGTTTCAAGTAAAATAAAAGACAGCAAGATAATGTGACAAAGTAATTTGCAAGACATTCAACACAAGTCTTTCACTTGAAGTCCACAAATATGTTTTGTGCCATATAAAGCTTGCCCCTCTTTCTTCTTCTTCCTCCTCCTCTCCTCTTCATATCACAACATGAGGTACATCAACATTTCTTTCGCTCTTATTGCCGCCATACTCGCAGCATTTGCATCCACCAACAAGTTCCCATTTCCTCCCAAACCGCTGCACTTCTCTCACCACCTCACAGACCTGTTTCGTTTTGCTCGAACAACGGAGACGATTATGGACACAGCAGCCAGCCTAACGATATGTAGCAGCTGTGATTGTAATCTATTTAAGCGACGCAAGAAGCCTGATAAGAAAGTTTACAACATATGTGATGACTTTCCTTCCAATGTACCACCACCAGACACCAACACAAAGAAATATTTATGCGTTGACAGTCATGGCTGCTGTAACTTTACTACTATCCAATCTGCAGTGAATGCCGTTGCCAATTTTAGCATGAATCGAACGGTTCTTTGGATCAATTCGGGATTCTATTAGTACGTTGATGTTAACATTTTCATCCAGATATATTTATTTATCTTCGTTCGATGTATTGATATTAATAACTTTGTATGCAGTGAAAAAGTCATAGTTCCCAAAACAAAGCCAAACATAACATTTCAAGGACAAGGATACATGAGCACAGCCATAGCATGGAATGACACAGCAGCATCAGCTCACGGGACATTCTACAGTGGATCTGTTCAAGTTTTTGCCACAAATTTTATTGCCAAGAATATTAGCTTCATGGTAAGCTGCTCAAAACTACTTGTTTTTATAAAATATTAGCGATGGATGATGTACTAATTAATTTGATGAAAAAATGAAGAATGTAGCGCCCATACCGAAGCCAGGGGACGTGGACGCCCAAGCAGTGGCCATAAGAGTGTCAGGGGACGAAGCTGCGTTCTGGGGTTGTGGTTTTTTCGGTGCACAAGATACACTTCATGATGATAAGGGACGCCATTACTTTAAGGAGTGCTATATCCAAGGGTCTATTGATTTCATATTTGGCAACGGAAAATCATTATATGAGGTAGATGTTATGTTAGTCCTTATTTGCTTGTTTATTTATGACATTCTTTTATGGAACAAAATCACTAAAATAAAAATAAGTCAACAGAGTGGTGTGAATACCTGATTGTTGTTATAAAGTCAAGGGTTCGAACTCTCATATTATGAAAAAATGACTTGAGTAAAAATTCTTTTACACTGCCTGGCTGGTATACAGAACTGTCAGCTGATATCAATGGCGAATCCGGTGGCATTAGGAAGGAGATCAGTAGACGGATCGGTGACAGCCCAAGGGCGGCTGACAAAAGATGAAAATACAGGATTTTCGTTTGTTAAGTGCACGATTGGAGGTACGGGGAGAATATGGCTAGGCAGGGCATGGAGGCCATATTCACGCACGATCTTTGCGCTCACTGACATGTCTGATATCATTGCGCCCGAAGGTTGGAACAATTTAAATGACCCAACAAGAGATGAGTATGAGCCCTGCATGATGCCTTTGTTGTTAGTTTTGCCATGTTAGACATAGATGGAGTAATTAATCACTTATGTTTGTTTTTTTTTTGTTGATATTGTGAAAATGTGCAGGACAGTGTTTTATGGAGAATATAATTGTACAGGAAGTGGAGCAAATATGACAATGAGAGCAGCATATGTGCAGAGGCTAAATGACACTGATGCTTCTCCATTCCTAAACACATCTTTTATTGACGGAGATGAGTGGTTACAAACTTTCACTTCTTGATGTCCATTTACATCTCATATTAGAACTGCAGCCAAGTCCAGCTCTACATGTGGATACATATTGTTAGACTATCTGTACAAAATTGACAGAAATAATGTACAACGGTTGAACGATGCGTAGACAGATAATATAAACATAACTACATATTCGTGCGGAATAGAAAAGAGGATGAAATCGATACGATCAAATCCGAATCGTGGTTGACTCACGTTCGAAGCTTTGCTTAAAAGCATGATTGCTCTCCCACTGGGTGCTGGAATCACGAGCACTCGCTTCTCAGGATAAAGCAACCCTCAATTGAAATTGAAATTCTGTTGTCTGTTCAAGAACTTACAATCTCCAGAATGTAATCGCCTAGCCTCTAACACTTCTTCTTTCGAATTTGCAATCTTGGCTTCCCCTCGATCCCCTGAGTTCGAGACTCCCTCCCGAACCTTGCTTGAACCTCTCTCGAAGTTCAGACGACTTCTCTCGAATGTGTGTGCAGGTGACAGTGTGTGCAGCGATTTGTTCCACTGACTAGTCTGATCAGCACACTGAACAGACAGTCTCACCGCCGTTTAGTTTTCTGGTAGAAAACTAGTCGGCCGTTGTCTCCTCCTCCTCCTCTGCTTGAGTATATGATCGTGTGTTATTTCTCCAATAGACGAGCTACTGATCTGAAAACCCTAGATGTGATTTTATAGTCTTCGGCGGCTTCCAAATCAGTCCGAGATATATTCCTAAATATTCTCTAGATATCTAATCCAATCTCCTTAGGATCTTTCTGGTTAATTCTTCTTGATCACGGTAGCTGAGTATCTCTAACTGATTCTCTTGTTATGATCTTGTATATTCTGCTCCGACTTTATGTCAACCGAGTCCACCTTTCGTTATCTTCGATATTTAGAATTTTCCAAATTAGGAAACTTCCATTCTTCAGTCCAGCGCTGTAGGCGAGTTCCAATCTTCGGTTGAACATTTCTTGACCTCTGCTTTGAACACTCTGAAGTCGTTTTGCCAAAACACATGCCACATAAGAAAAACAATCTCCCACTTGGCATTTTTGGCAAAACCATCACATCTAGCTCACTAGACTTCAGAGATCACACTCCCCCTTTTTTGCAACAAAATAGGCAAGGAGGGTTCAAATAGACCAGCTTGTTCTCCTCGGCATCTGGAATCTTGTCTTCTCCCCCTCGAACATGGCCAGGGTCAGTGACACATACTGTGAGACTTTCGGACCATGGTGTCTCAGCAACTGTTCGACCACGGGTCAGCAAATAACTGGTTCCCTCCATCAGAGATTCTCCATTCTTGTTGAGTACTTGACTAGAGTCATGAGTGTTCTTTTCGTGGGAACTTCCATCTCCGGAGCTTATATATTTCGCCTTCAATCCATCAGCAAGAGTCGCCCCCTTGAGCTTAGGTAGACCCAGAACCTTCAATGTCCCACAGTCGATCATCTTGCTCTCTTCTGTCATGTGAGCAGTGCATCCACTATCGACGTGTCGGCCACCTTTCTTAATGTTACTAGTTGAGCTGGATACGACGAGCCACACATCCTCTTTTTGCTCCACTCCCCATTCTTGTCTCATCCTTGGAGTAGTTCCCTCCTGTAACTTTCTGCGCACAACCATGAACTCGTGACACCTTGGCTTGATGTGCCCCTTCTTGTGACAGTACCAACAGGTTCTTGAGTCTCTTCTCCATTCTCCGTTGGAACTCATCCTGTTGGTTAGAGGGTACCTGTTCATCTCTCTGTTCAATGGCTGTTCAGCTTTGACAAACTTAATCTTTCCTGAACTGCTCCCATCAGTGCAGCCAATGCCTCTACGTCCTTCAATCATTCTCTGGGACTTCAGAATTGTATCTAGGTCTTTTGATCCAGAGTTTAGCGTCTTAACTAATTTCTTAAACTGATTCAGCTCGTCCAGTACTACCGCGTTGTCGTCCTTCTCCATCTCAATTTGTAATTTCAAGGACTTGACTTCTTCTAGAAGATATATCTCTGTTCGGCTCTTGGCAGCATGACTTTTCTTCGATTTTTCCATGTCTCTATCCTGCATGTCTTTGTCTTTCTTCATCTGCATCCTTAACGATGAGACAACTCCAAGGAGTTCTGCCTTTTCTTTGATCAGAACATCAGCTCTTTCCCTTAGCTTTTCCTTCTCGTCCTTCAGGCTTGTCACGTTGAAGCTAAGTTTGATGTTCAGATCTATCACTTCCCTGCACTTCTCATTTAGAGCCATACAATTTTCGATTATGCATTCATCTGTGATTTCTTCATCATCACTGCTGCTAGAGTGTTCAGCAGGCTGTTCTGGCATCGTCCTGGAACAAGTGATGTCCTGTTCTTCATCTCTACGAGCAGTAGCGCTGGTAAATGCAATGAAGTCGTTCGAGTCATCCTCCTTCGAGTCACTGTTGCTCCGGTTAATAGTACAACCTTTCTTTTTATTGGGAGTATTGACACTCTCAGTTTGAAAGTTGCCTAAGTCTTTGCACTCCATATACTGGATTACTTTGCCTTTATCACCCTTGAACTCGTTTCCTTCTAGGCTCGTTTCTCCTTTGAGAGTTTTCTCCTCTTTGACTCGGTGAGTTAGACGTGGATTGCTGGTCCTGAGTGGGTCCTCGTCTATTCAGCCTTTTCACAATCCTTTCAAGGTTTTTGGCTATTATGGCGAGCTGTTCAGACACGTCCTCGGCGCTGTTCCACTCTTAAGTTACATCAGCCTTCAATGCAACACACTTTACTGTCCTTCTTTGAAAATAATTTGGAAAATTCATCTCATATGTCCTTAGTGACCCCATGAGCTCGTCAAGCTTCACCTTGGTTATGTCTTGCATTTCCTCAATGGCAGTGACCTTCATAGCAAATCTTTGGGGTAACGATCTCAGAACTTTACTAGCCATCCTCTCTTCCTCGATGGGTTTCTCCAGTGCTGGAGCTTCATTAGCGAGATCTAGGATTCTTTCATTGAACTCAGCAATCGTTTCCTCCTCCTTCATCTTTAGATCCTCGAACTTTGTAGTTAGCATTTGTATCCGAGAGTTTTTTACTTTGTCTGTCCCTTCATGAGCTGTTCTAAGAATCTCCCACGCATCCTTGGCGATCTCACAATTAGAAATCAGCTTGAATACATTCCATCTACGGCTAAAAAAATAGCGTTCATAGCTATTGAGTTCCCGACAGCAGTCTTATCTTCAGCCTTAGTCCAACGCTCTTCTGGTTTCGGCACCACTTGTCCCTCAGCATTCGTCATTGTCATAGGAGTCCATCCAACCAGTACAACTTTCCATGCCCTTTCGTCAAGAGTTTTTAGGAATGCCTTCATCCTAGTTTTCCAATAGCTATAATTCGGTCCTTCTAGCAGTGGTGGTCCGCTGGTGTTCTGCCCTTCCTTCATACTCATCTTGAACAAAATCCGGATCACATTCTATGTGTCAAGTGCCTGCTCTAATACCAATTGAAATTATGTTGTCTGTTCAAGAACATACAATCTCCCGAATGTAATCGCTAGCCTCTAACACTTCTTCTTTTGGATTTGCGATCTTGGCTCCCCCTTGATCCTCTGAGTTTGAGACTCTCTCCAGAACCTTGCCTGAACCTCTCCCGAACCTTGCTTGATCAGCACACTGAACAGACAGTCTCAGCGCCATTTAGTTTTTTGATGTAGAAAACTAGTCGGCCGTCGTCTCCTCCTCCTCCTGTGCTCGAGTATATGATCGTGTGTTATTTCTCCAATAGATGAGCTACTGATCTGAAAACCCTATATGTGATTTTATAGTCTTCGGAGGCTTCCAAATCAGTCCGAAATATCCTAGAAAATATTTAGGAAATATTAATTTGTATGCTTGTTTTGCTCAGTACTTGTTAGGTACTTACACTCAAGGGATGACCACAATTCAAAAGATTAATTTGATGGGTAGAAGTATTCTCTGGTTAAGTATTACTAAATAAATTTTTATCTAGCCAATAGATGCTCGTAATGGTACTTCGCTTTCAAATTCAATGCATTTGCATTCGGAGAAAAGTGCAATTTAATTTTTTGAAATCATTAAAAACAGAAATTTTTAAAAAAAAATACTATTTGTAACACATAATTATGATATTTATAACACTCCTCATTGGATGACTTGTAAAAATATTATGTCTCATTAAAACCTTAGAGTTTGGATCAAATACAAACCAATATTATAAATAAAAACTACAAACCCATAATAAAATTGACACGTGTCAAAATCGACCAATCAGAATTAATTTCGAACGGGGTTCTTTTTGTAAATAAAAAAAACACACGCGGATGCATTTAAAAATACATAAAAGACATTAGGGGTATAATCGTCCAAAAATTGCTACAGTAATGATTAGACTTAAGAAAACAATGATCAGACTTAAACCAGTAATGACCATACTTAAAAAAAACAATGATCAGACTTAAAAAAAACAATGATCAGACTTAAAAAAATAATGATGAGACTTAAACCAGTAATGATCAGACTTAAAAAACAATGATCAGACTTAAACCATTAATGACCAGACTTAACAAAACAATGATCAGACTTAAAGATGGTAATGATCCGACTTAAATATGGTAATGATCAGACTTAAAGATGGTAATGATCAGACTTAAGAATGGTTATGATCAGACTTAAAGATTGTAGTGATCCGACTTAAAGAGGGTAACGATCAGACTGAAAGATGGTAATGATCAGACTTAAGAATGGTAATGATCAGACTTAAAGATGATAATGGTCAGACTTACAATTTGCTACAGTACGATTCTAAAATTTGATGTTTATGCGCTTGTATGAGAATTTGATGAAAGCCTAGTGTTTTTTGGGTGGAAACGGCATTCTGAGCATAACTCACCGCTTTGCCGTGAGCTCGGCGTTTTAGGGCAAATTCTATCATCTGGAGGGTCAAATTCGCGTTTTAATCTTTTTTTTAAAAGAGGATTATTAGATTTTCAATCTGTTTTTAAGTCAGATCACTGCTGTTTTTTAAGTCTGATCATTGCTGTTTGTAAGTCTGATCGTTGCTTGTTTTAAGTCTAATCATTGCTGTTTTTTAAGTCTGATCATTGCTGTTTGTAAGTCAGTTCGTTGCTTGTTTCTTTTCTGTTTTTAAGTCTGATCATTGCTGTAAGTCTGATCGTTGCTTGTTTTAAGTCTGATCATTGTTGTTTTTAAGTCTGATCATTGCTTTTTTTAAGTCTGATCATTGCTATTTTTTAAGTCTGATCATTGCTGTTTTTAAGTCTGATCGTTGCTGTTTTTTAAGTCTGATCATTGCTGTTTGTAAGTCTGATCATTCATTGCTTAAGTCTGATCATTGCTGTTTTTTAAGTCTGATCATTGCTTAAGTCTGATCATTCATTGCTTAAGTCTGATCATTGCTGTTTTTTAAGTCTGATCATTGCTTAAGTCTGATCATTCATTTCTTAAGTCTGATCATTGCTGTTTTTAAGTCTGATCATTGCCGTTTTTAAGTTTGATCATTGCTTAAGTCTGATCATTCATTGCTTAAGTCTGATCATTGTTGTTTTTAAGTCCGATAATTGCAGTTTTTTAAGTCTGATCATTGCTTAAGTCTGATCATTCATTGCTTAAGTCTGATAATTGCTTGTTTTTTAAGTCTGATCATTGCTTAAGTTTGATCATTCATTTCTTAAGTCTGATCATTGCTGTTTTTAAGCCTGATCATTGCTGTTTTTTAAGTCTGGTCATTGCTTAAGTCTGATCATTCATTGCTTAAGTCTGATCATTGCTGTTTTTAAGTCTGATCATTGCAGTTTTTTAAGTCTGATCATTGCTTAAGTCTGATCATTCATTGCTTAAGTCTGATCATTAACAACTTGTGGACTAAATTGAAAATAACATTATTAGGTTTATACCCCTCCGTGTGAAATGACTATAATACCCCTCCGTGTTTTGTCCGGGATTTCGACTAAAATGGGACATGTGTCGGCTTAATAATCGGTTTGTAGTTTTTATTTTTAAATCGGTTTGTACCCGAACCGCACCCAAAACCTTATTAGGAAAACCCTGTGGGAAAAACTTAATGAAGGAAAAAGAGTACATAATTTATATAATACGCATAAATGTTACCTCATTAAAAATCTTATTTAAGAAAACACAAAGGGATAAAACCTAAAATAAGGAAAAGAGTGTAACGCTTAGTCTCCCCCTCTGTAGCATTCAACGCAAGCCTCTAAGTTTATGCATGCCGATTTTATGACCATTTCTCGAATCGTTCAATTCAAATTTACTTTTTTAAATATGCATGCAATCATCTCGGTAAGTTCATTAGGGGTCTCAATGATATTTAAATCATCAACATAAACCACGATAATAGAAAATCCGGTTTTTATCCTTTTAATAAAAACACATGAACAAATCGCATTGTTGATGTACCCCTTTATTAAGAGATATTCACTTAGACAATTGTACCACATTCGACCGGATTGCTTTAAATCATATAAAGCTCTTTGTAGCTTTATTGGTACATTTCCCGTAGTTTTGAGCTACATGCTTCAGGTAATTTTAATATAATCCTTCGAAAATTTTAATGTAAATGTCGTTCTCAAGTGACTTATATAAATAGGTTGTCACGACATCCAATAATTCATTTGGAGTCCTTCTAAGACTGATAAACTAAGTAAAAATCTGAATGTTATCGCATCCATGACCGGTGAATATGCTCTTCATAATTAATGCCTGGTCTTTGCGAGACGCCTTGTGCTACAATTCGTGCTTTATATCTTACGACTTCATTTTTCTCATTTCTTTTGCGCCCAAATATCCATGTATAACCAACAGATTTTACATTCTCGGGTGTTAGGGAAATTTTCCCAAAGACTTAGTGTTTTTCAAGTGAATTCAATTCTACCTCGATGGCACTTTTCTATTTTGGCTAATCATTTCTTCGTCGGCATTCATTAACCGATCTTGGCTCATAATCATCATTTTCTCTGTAATATCTAGAACCATAGAATAGGCAAATATATTATCCACTATAATTTCTATTCCACCTTTTTTAACATCCCAAATTTTGTCCCACATCGCTTGGGAGTTCTGTGTGTACAAGCTTGACAAGCTAGCCTACTAGTTCTCATGTCACCAATCTAGCATGGTCTTTTGTGATAGACTCTAGGTTGTGGTGACCTAGTGGAGGGCGATGGATCGCCTATTGCGGTCGGTTACACCTTTCCCTGAAATGATGTAATTGATCGAAGTTTCTTCGCTATCATCATTTTCATGTATCTTATTATCTTTTGAAGATGTATCTTCATGAACCATATCTATTTCTTTTGGAATAGTAATTGATTCTTTAATACGGTTATCTTGAACCTTTCCTTTTCTAGAATTTTAATCCTTGGACCCAATTGAACCGCCAAGCTTCTGGTGCGTTTTAGGCTCACTACCTAGTTTATTTCCATTATCTTCATTAGAAAAATTGATTTTGCAAGGAGTATTGACAGCTGGTATATGTGATTTTGTCACTATTTTAACATTCGTGAATTCATCTGGCAATGTGATTGCCACCCTTTGTAAGTGTATTATCTTTTGAACTTCTAGTTCACATTGATATGTACGAGGATCAAAATGAGACAATGACTCTGCATTCAAAGATATATCATGTTTTCTGTTCAGACATTATTTTATCTCCCCCTAATACATGGAGATTTGTCTCATCAAATTGACAGCCAGCAATGTCATCTGTCATCTGTTCCAAAAATGTAATAATCGACGGAGGTTAAAATCCCACGTAAATCCCTAATCTTTGTTGGGGTCCCATTTTAGTATGTTGGGACGGAGATATTGAAACATAAACTGCACATCGAAAAACTCTTAAATGAGAGATATTTGGTTCTTGGCTAGTAACAAGTTGCAAAGGGGAATATTTATTATTTGTACTTGGTCTTATATGAATTAGTGATGCAGCGTGCAATATTGCATGTCCCCAAGCAGAATTTGGCAATTTTTATCGCATAAGTAATGATCTAGCTATTAACTTTAGCCTCTTAATAAATGATTCTGCTAGACCATTTTGAGTATGAACATGAGCAGCTCGATGTTCAATTGTAATTCCTGTTGACATACAATAGTCGTCAAAAGACTGGGATGTAAATTCTCTCCCATTATCCATACGCATTTTCTTAATTGTATGATCTGGAAAGTGTGCTCGTAATCGAATAATTTAAGTAAGCAGTCTTGCAAATGTCATAGTACGAGTGGACAATAAACAAGCATGCGACCATCATGTCGATGCATCAATAAGTCCCATAAAGTGCTGGAATGGCCCACTCGATGGGGAAATAGGTCCACATATATCTCATTGAATCCGTTCTACAAAATGTTAGACTCTCAGTCTCAACTTTAGCTGGAGATGGTCATGTGATCATTTTTTCATGAAAACAAGCAATACATGAGAGATCTTTGTACAAGAGAATATTTTTACTCTTTAATGAACGTGCATATGAATTTTTAGTGATTCTTCGCATCACTATCTTCCCCGGATGGCCTAATCGATCATGACATATAAGAAAATTTTCGGATCCAATGAATTTTGGTGTGTCACCATATATGATTCAACTGAATTTATAAAAGTATAATATAACCCTGAATTGTATAATGAAAGTTTTTCCATCATTCTTTTCTTCCCTGAGACTATAGACGTGATATATAAATATTCAACATCCTTTGCATTTGTTGTCTCAACATGATAGTCATTTTGGCGTATATCTTTGAAATTTAAAAGGTTTCTTTTTTTATCTAGTTGAAAACATTGCATCTTCTATAATAAATTGTGTACCATTAGGTAACATTATTTGGGCTCTTCCATAGCCTTCAATAAGAGTTGATGCACCAAATATTGTATTGGTGTTAGCCTTAGCTAATTCAAGATGCGTGTTGTTGTGTGGTTGTTGCACTATCCGTTAAACATAGCGATATACCATCATCTTTCCTCTTAATTGGGATGATAATATTCATGTCTCATCGAAAAATAAATAATTAAATAAATAAATGCGTACATACTACAAACATAATGCGTACATATATACTATAAACATAGCGATAAGACCATAGTTAAATGACAATATAATGCTATAAACATAAAAGACATAGATTTGAATTATGCGTACATACTATAAACATACAAAAATTGATTCTCTCAAATGCTAGGCTTTGATATTTATCCAAGAATGGACTCAATGTTACCATCATGGCATCATGTAAAGAATAAGAGGGAAGAATGATCACTACCTTGAGCAATTCGTGCTGATAACGTGTTGTGAAAAGTATGTGGATATGGAGGAAGCTTAAATGAAGAAGAACATGAACATAATGAAGAACATATACGAGAGAAAAGTAGAGATGAATGTTATTGCTTGATGATTGATATATGATTTATAATCTTTAAAAATGATCCCTTTATATAGGGCTATGGGAATATATTAATATATGCAAAGACTAGCAATTAAAATAGCAATATGTGGTACACCATTGAGTATCCATTGGACACTTGGGACACACCATGGAACACTTGGGCACACCATTGAACACTTAAAAAGAGGTAAAAGTCATCCACATAATTATAATATTTATAACACGTTTACGATTATTATATTTTTAGTAAAAATAGTTACCTTTGCCATGGAGGCACATAACAGTAGAAAATAGAAGCAACCACCAAATTTCATATCAAATAAATGTCTTCTCTTCCATTCAATCTTCATTTGCTAGAAAAACGAACATTAAAATCAATCAATTATTCAAATTCATTCATCTTTTTTCAATCCAATTTCTCTCATATATGCCTGAATATAATCCTGATGTTTTTTTCGGTATAATTATTGTTAGATTTAGTGGCATATAGTTTGGCAAAACCCTGTGAAGTTGTTCAAGCTATTGCACAAGGAGGAGTTCAAGGTTTGAGAGAGACAACCGACGTGAGACAAGACAGATGCAGAAGCAGAATTTCCTAATCCATATTTGGCAAATCGGTGATGCATCTTGATGTCGGTTGAGAGCCTTTAAAGAAGATATGCGCATGAAGATAATTTAGAAAGAAGATTTATTGAAGATATCTATTGGAAGATTATCAAGAAGGAGGAGCGCATGCTTTTAGGAATGTTTCCTAAAAGATAGGAATATATTCCCTAAAATATATGGTTGTTGGGATATGATTTCATAAGGAATTTAGGAAAGATCCGACCCTATATAAGAAGAGCAGGGGTCCTCAATTTTGCATCGATTTCAGAAAGCATACACGCATGCACACTCAGATAGAGGAGAGAGATCGATTGGCCTTGACTTCATTATTCCGGTGAACTCACGGCGGTGCTGTCCAGTCTGTTCCAAGTGCTATTACTAGACCGACGGTTGAACAAGTTATAGATTCCAGCACGGTTGGAGAAATTATTCACGCTTATATTCAGAGAAGGGTTGGAGGTGGTCGTCGGCGTTAAGTTCATTATTCGGGTGAACTCTAACGCGCTGGAGTTAGTCTGTTCGTAGTGTTGTTCAGACTGACCGTGGAACGTACTTAAGCTACACGCACTGACGTATTGTTGTTACTAAGTCTTCGGTAGAGGACTACGTTCTTCGGGAGAAGATCAGGTGGACAAGGAGAGGGATCTCTAATCTAGGGGGAGCCTAGATTGCAATCAGCGGAGTGTTAGAGAAGTTGGCCGTTTAAGAGGGAGTCCGTAAACATAAGACCGTTTGTACTCTAAACTCATCATAGTGAATTTCTTTCCGCCGGGCTTGGGAGAAGCCGCCCATACGTAGGTTCGTTAACGCCGAACTGGGTAAACATCTTGCGCGTCTTTGTTTATTTTACTACACGTAGTTCTATAACGTAGCACTCTGCGCAAGTTGTCTAGCTAGTTGTTCTAGACACACCCAGATCAACTTCTCAACACACACGGGAGTATTTCAATTGGTATCAGAGCAGATCACTCGACACACAGAGTGAGATCCAAAGACTGTTCGAGATGAATCTAAGGGAAGGACAGAACATCATGTGACCATCGTTTCTAGAAGGAAATAAGTACGGTTACTGGAGGGTGAGAATGAAGGCGTTTCTAAAGTCACTAGATGACATGGTTTGGAAAGCTGTTGAAAAAGGTTGAACACTTCCTATAACAACTGAAGCTGATGGATAGGTTGTGCTAACCGTAGAAGACAAGTGGACTGAGGAATAACAGAAAGCTGAAGCAGGAAACACCAAAGCTATGAATGCAATATTCTCAGCCGTCGATGGGAAGAATTTCAAGATGATCTTTAACTATGAAATTGCTAAAATGGCTTGGGATATACTGCAAATCGCTCATTAAGGTACATCTAAAGTTAACATTTCTAGAATTGAGATGGTCACGTCGAAATTAAAAAGTCTAAAGATGAAGCAAGATGAGACCATAGCTGACTTTAACACAAGGGTCCTTGATATCTAAAATGAATCGTTTTCACTTGGAGAGCCTATCACTAAAGAAAGATTGGTGAGGAAGGTGCTGAGATCATTGCCACAACAATTTGCCATGAAGGCAATTGCTATTAAGGAAGCCCAAGATGTGACGACTATGAGGCTGGATGAACTGATGGGATCTCTACAGACTCATGAGATGGAGATGAACGAAGAGGAACAACACAAGAAAGTTAAGAGTGTTGGCCCGAAGTCTAAAGTAACTAATGTTCAGGAGAACGAAGGAGAAATATCTGAACAATAGTATGCTATGCTTGCCAAGAACTTTGAGAAGTTCATGAGTTTGAGAAGTTCATGAGAAGACTAAACAAGAAAGGATCAGACCCAAGACAGTCATCTAACTCAAAATTCCAGAAGGAAGAAATGTTTTAGAAGAAGAGCAAATATGGAGACAACAGCTAGGAAAACAAAGGTAAGGGGATCCAATGCAGAGAGTGTGAAGGCTACAGACACACTCAGGCAGAGTGTGAAAACACTCGTAAAAAGAAGAAAGCCTATGAAGTCAACCGTAGTGACAGTTACTCTGATGATGAGAAGTAGGAGGATGAATCCAATAACTTCATAGCCTTAGCAAGTGTTATTAACCAGGAAGGAGAAAAAGGCAAAGGGGTGCAGTCCAAGACATCTTCTGAGAATCCCATTAAGTATTCAAGCTGTAGTGATGATGAAGAGATTACTGAAGAATGTATTATAGATAAGTACAAGGAGTTGTTCAACCATTGGCTGGAAGGAGTTGAGCTGAACAAGAAGCTTCATTGCAGCTTCACCAGTCTGAAGGAGGAAAAGGGAAAGCTAAGGGAGAAAGCTGCTGTCTTGATCGAACAAAATGCGGAATTTCTTGACGTTATACCTTCTTTGAAAATTCAGATGGACAAGGACATGGATGATCATGCAAAGGTCTTGGGAGATTTCAAGAACAGAAACGATGTCCTAAGCCAAAAAGAGTTACGTCTACTTGATGTTGTTTCAGCA
Source organism: Rhodiola chrysanthemifolia (assembly GCA_033675395.1). Classification (NCBI taxonomy): domain Eukaryota; kingdom Viridiplantae; phylum Streptophyta; class Magnoliopsida; order Saxifragales; family Crassulaceae; genus Rhodiola; species Rhodiola chrysanthemifolia. The sequence goes on from CM066204.1 coordinate 42,699,240, forward strand.
TTAGAGATACAGATTAAGATGGATAATGAAGCCCATGCTAAAAGAACTGAGCAGGCTCAAGAAGTCAGTAAAGATGCTCAATTCCGGTTCGAAAAACTTTGATTCCATACTAATGTCCCAGAGGATCGGTGGCGGTCATGAAGGTCTAGGATTCAAGGGAGAAAGTTGTTCAGGAAAGAAAAACTTTGTCAAGGCTGAATATCCTGCTCACAGAGAACCTGCCAACCTTCCTTAAGTAAGAAAGCAAAAACAGAACGTTGTATGGAGAAGAGATGGGAGAATCTGCTACAACTGCAACAAAATGGGACATATCAAGCCAAGTGACTTCCTTGCTTATCTTAGGAAGTTGAAGCAGAAGCCTGTTCCACAAGTCATACAAGTTTGGAGGATACAGCAGAAGGAGGAAGTTTGTCTAGCTGCATATAGTTCGACCAGTCACTTGAAGAGGGGACGATGGTACTATGACAGTGGATGCTCAGCCCACATGACTGGAGATCCTAACCTCCTAGCTAATATCAAGTTTTTCAAGGGACGATCTGTAACATTGAGAGATGGAGTAAAGGGCAAGGTGATCGGAAAGGGGACATTAAAGGTTCAAGGTTTACCACAACTCGAGAGTGTGCTTCTTGTTGATGGATTGGAGGCGAATCTAATCAGTATTGGTTAACTGTGTGATGAAGACCATCATATAAAGTTTATCCAATACAACTGCCAGGTGCTCAACAAGAAAAGAGAATGCATAATTGATGAGCATAAAGTTATACTATATTTATGCTCCACATTTAGTCGATTTTCGATCATTCACCTTATTTATATGACCTCTTACTGTATGTTTTGGTGATTTGCAGGTGAAAAACGAATCCAAGGTGAAATAAAGAGTTTTGTGGGAATTCGGGCGAAAACAGTGCAAAAAATATGAGGATTGACATGCCTAATTGTTGCACGCCTAGAGCTCATACGGCGTCCGAATTCATTGATATTTGGCTTGTTAGAAAGCATAGAACAAGGGCTACAACTTTGTAGTTGGCGCCTAGAGAAGATTCAGCCGCTACGAATGTCAGAATTTGAGCTCAAGAGGCCATCTTCATCTGCGCTTGTGTCACCAAAATAGTTGACACAAGTGATATGGCAGTTTCCAGCAAGCATGCAAAAATAGCTCTGTGTCATCAAAATTCCGAACAAGCGACACAGCAAGGCTGAATGGGCCACATGCCCAAATTTTGCAAGGTTTTTGGAAAAATGAAAAAAAAAGAAGAGAAATTGAACAAAAAGAAAGAGCAGCAGCCACAAGACGGGACATTCTGCACATTCCATTCACGCCTAGAGACTTGGAGACGACGAAAAAGAGAGAAGGGGACTCGAAAATGCAAGGATTTACGATCGGATCGAGGATTGAGATTGAAGGGAGTTATCAACATCAATTGGAAGGGTGTAGTACTTCCTTTTTCTCATTTGTAATTCTAATCCCGTTCATGAACATGACTTGTATTTCCTTGACGATGGATAGTGAGTAGTAACCCATATTTTGGGTTCCTACGAAGCCTACTTGACTATGAATCGTTTAATATATTAATCGTTGCATGTTTTGGATTGTTTTATATGATTTGTATTTTACTTAGTGCCTAAACCCAGCAATGCACACTAGGTGTTTAAGAAAATGCCTAAGTGAATTGCTTTGAGACGTTAAGCCAATAGCGCCGAAAGGGTGAGGCTAAACGTCCGACTATTAAGTAAAATACACGTTACGAACTTGGTGACTACGAGAGTGGCCCGAGATTGTCACGGGAATGGCTAGTTTTAAGACAAGGACTCCCCATGTTTATGCGATGAGAGTTTGTAAACATCAGCGAGTTACTTGATTCGAATCAATAGCGCCGTAAGGGTGAGGTTCGTAGTTTAAGGTACATTTCCAATAAAAACCAATAGCGCCGAAAGGGTGAGGTTCATACTTGGAGTGTGCGGCTATTTTCCAATCAATATAAGCAAATCCTCGCATGCTAGTTAATGAACTCGATTCTAATGTTGGGTAAGTGAAGTGGTTCCCCGAAATACTTCTCGAAGTTCGTTGAAACCTTTTCTTACTTTTTTTTATTTTAGATTTAAAACCAAACAAAATACTCGATTCCGACGAGGATAAATAGAAGCTCAACCTTACATAGTGCATAAGTTTACACTTGCTGCCTTGGACGATCCGGTTCTTACCGGTATTATAAATTGTTTTTGACGCTCAAAATACTACACGTCAAAAATGGCGCCGTTGTTGGGGAGTAACGCATTAACTTGTCATTAGCCTAGGTTGTGTGGATATTTCGACTAGTCTTGTAAATATTTTTTTCATTTTTTGTATATCCTCTACACATATCTCTTACTAACTTTGTTCTTTTTGTGTTGCGAAAATGTATTCATACAACCAACAAGTCTCTTACGATGAACAATATTACCAAGAGGAGGAGCACCCAAATGGTTATTGGGAAGATAATTGCTATCCAACATATTCCAACACTCCAAATTGGGATGATAGGCAATACTTAATTGTAGAAGACTCCTACCCTCAATATCCTTCGTATCCTCAACCCAAAAGTGGACTTTCTATCATGGAAATGCTAGCCATGATCCAAGCTAATCAAGAGACCCACAAAGCAAAGGTTACCCAAGATAGTCTAGACATGCTACAAAATTTCCAATCTCTGAACCAACTTCTAGATGAACTCGCTGCCCGAAACCAAGCATTAGAATACTTTGGCACAACGAGGGATTGAAAATGGAAACTTGGAATACGAAGAAGAGTTTTCCGAAGAAGAAGTCCTTGAATTTGGTGATGATAAATTATCAAATGACTCTTTTGAAATGCCCAGCCAAGCTATCAAAAAGTTAGAAGAGGAGGATTCAAGTCTACAAGTGATGAGTCGTATTTATACGACTCGTCGAGTCTACTAATCCCATTTATTTCGACACTTTTATATGCGAACAATTACTTTTTAGTACGATTTTGCATCTCAAGTGTTTCGGAAGCTCTAGGAGGAAACGCGCATTAAAGACGGCATTTTATGCCAAAAAACATCGCAATGGCAGATCAGACCTTTGGACAGTCGACGGAGTGCTGGGAATAGACCGCTGATCAGAAAAATACGAGCCACAAGCTATTGCAAAGGTGACTCAATTCCCTACAACTCTCTAGTTCACACCGAGAGCATCCGAGGTCATATAGAAGGTCAAATCCAGAGTCGAAGTCGGAACAGGCGTGCAGAAAGAGAATCAGACTCAGTGCGGATCGCGTTCGAAGGAGACATTAGCAATACCGATAACGTCAAGGACGAACGCGACCAGTACCGATATCGTCTCTTGCGAACGCGATTTCTAATGTTACTACCGAAAGTGACGATGACGTCATCAACGCGTTTTGATGACGTCAGCAAGGCCGAAAATTGGAAATTGAGCCCAAAAACAGACATGGAAACCCTATTTTTTGCTATAAATAAGATCTTTGATTTAGGGTATCCATCATCCATTATTCTACGAAGAGGAGACGGCTCTGGAGAGGAGACGAAGCTTTCGACGAAGAGAAGAGATTTTCCTACTTTTAATTATGCGTCTTTTCATGATTATGTGTAGCTAAATTCCTAATTCAGTTTAGGGTTTTGCATACTGTGACGTTTGTTTTGAGACTTCAGTCTTAATGCTATTTTATGTTTTACTAGTTCTTGCTTCATCACATTAATTAACTTGTTAGATTAAGTGGAAGCTTTGTCGCAAAGCTTAATTGAGCAATTAATTCTTATCGTTAATATCTACTGGAAACTTTGTCGTAAAGGTAGATCGTAACACCTAGGCTAAATAATACCTTTTTCGGATTATTAAGTTTAGGAAAGAACTAGAAGTCTAACACCTTTGTCGGGTTAGGTTGTGGCGTATCACCTTTGTCGGGATACTTGGGTTGTTACCTTTGTCGGAACAACCACACTTAGAACATGAAATTAGATATTTAGCAGTCAATGATAAACATGTCACAATAGAAACATTAAGCTGAATGCCATCTCTCTGATTGAAATCCCTTGCCCTTTTTCTCTTTTGTTCTCGCAACTGTTTAAACCCCCCCTTTTTTCTTGTTTTCAGATACAGCTTCAGCAACACCAGCTCCCTTGGGTTCGGCCCTGCTTGCCGCTACACTAGCTTATTGCAGGAGTTTATAAATATTAAATTTGACGCGTCAGACGACGCCCGTCAACAAGACTATACTTTTCGGACACTTTCACTTCCTCCAATGGCAGGTGAGCTTGAATATCTTGATGGGGATAAAATAGAGCAAGAGAACATTGAGCCACGAGGATTCAGATTGTATGAAGACTTTGTTGAGGTTTACATGGATGCCACAAGACAGCAACCTCGCATACAAGAGAATGCAAGTTTTGAGAAGGAGTTAGAGGATTGGGCACCCAAGGAAGTTATTGAGAAACTCAAGGAGGGTGTGCCCATCAAGCTCGAGACGAGTTATGAAGATCCTTTCTTCATCATGCCGTCTCGATACAAATTTAGGAGCTTTGTACCTTATTTTGCAAAAATTTTAGCAAGGAGCTCCCACGATCCCTCCATCCTAACTAGCATAACACTTTCGAAGGGGCTGAACTCACAACTAAAAGTCCATTGTAGACTTGATGGACGAAAGTTCAAATGGGATATGAAGGTGGATTGACGCTTTAAGCACCAATTGCCCCGCGAGAAGTTATTCAAGCAAAGGACTTCTCCCAAGCGAATCCATGGGGCGCTTTGCTAGTCTCGCCAAGATGTTAAAATAGGTCTTCGAGGGAAGTAAAACCATTTGTAAGATGCCTTATCGAACTTATTTTGCACTCACATCATCACTCGCTAGATGCTTTTGAATTAAGTGTGTAGTCCCTACTATGATTACACATTATACTTGTGACATGTACTAATAATTTCAATGTAGTGGTCACTTTTTTGTTTTACAGATTTAATGTCATACATGGGAAAGGAATGAGCAATCTATGTATCACGCACTATGAGCTATACACTTTCAAGGAAGCCCTTTGCACTGCACTTTTGTTTTCATATATTTGTCGCTTAGGGACTAAGCTTCCTCTTAAGTGTGGAGTGGGTGTGTAGTGCATTCTATTAAAATTATCTATGACTAGGCGCTTGCACTTTTTATGCACTAGCTCATATTTGAGTACTCGAATTTCAAAGGCATTCGCATAACCCCATTACTCGACTATCTAGTTTTATTACTAATGACTTGATTTTAAATCTAGAATCACCATGACTTTTATGAGTGCATAATTCCTAGTCGTCAATGTTGTTGTTATCTTGTGTCTATTTAATGATTTAGGCAACCTTTTTGCATCATTTGAGCATAAATTTAGCAAGCATGAAATCATTTTCGTGTCTACGGAAAGTTAGTCATTGCTCTTAGGTGATCTTTATTCTTTCACATTGTATGCACACACCATTTATATCCTTAGTACATTGCCAAATCTTAAGTGTGGAGTCAATTTGGGTGAAAAATGACAAACAAAAAATATTGTATATGCAAGCACAAGCCAAAATATGGCAAGCTACAAAAAAAAAGAGAAAAACCAAAAAGTTTTTGCAAGCACAAGCCAAAATAAGGCAAGTTATCAAAAGAAAAAATTCGTGAAGCATATCGTGGGCAAAATGCCTTGGAAAAAAAATTTTAAAAGAGAAAAATGAGGCACACACTTAAGTTTGGAAATGTCCTTTCCATCATTTCTTTTAGTGTGTATGCATGTGACTTGAGTAGAAGGATGACCCTTGTACTAGTACGTGAGCGTGACTTTGTTCGAGATAGTTTTGAAAATGAAGTGTCAAGCTCCTCTTTCCTTACGGATTATGGACTTAGCTCCTACACTTGGAAATGAGTTTTGTATTGTTAGCCCATGGACTATCCTTCTTGATAGCATAGGCACGCGATTGGCATGCATTTTATGTTTCTAAGGATCATATTTTGAGTATCCTACAAAAAAGTTGAATGAATTGTTAGGTTAGCCATTTGATAACTCTAACATTGATTGTCTTTGAATGTGCATCTTTGTAAGGTCATTGGTGGTTCGAAATTCTTTTGAAAAGGAGTTAGTCTTTGACTATTATATCAGTTGATGTGCATGGGGTATTCGTTGCGTATTGACTAGATAAATGAGGAACTATCTTATTCATGCATATTAGCTAGTCGCATATGGGATTTGTGAGTATTCCCTTTTCTGAAAACTCTCACGAGACTACAACTCGTCCTGTAGGGTAGCCTATAGATTTAAAGGCTTGGCGCACACGCTAAATGCACTCGTGTTCCCTACGACAGTGGTTAGGATTTAGTTTATGTTTGTTCGGGACGAACAAACTTTAAGTGTGGAGTGTTTTGATGAGCATAAAGTTATACTATATTTATGCTCCACATTTAGTCGATTTTCGATCATTCACCTTATTTATATGACCTCTTACTGTATGTTTTGGTGATTTGCAGGTGAAAAACGAATTCAAGGCAAAATAAATAGTTTTGTGGGAATTTGGGCGAAAAACAGTGCAAAAAATAGGAGGATTGACATGCCTAATCGTTGCGCACGCCTAGAGCTCATACAATGTCCGAATTCATTGATATTTGGCTTGTTAGAAAGCTTAGAACAAGGGCTACAACTTTGTAGTTGGCGCCTAGAGCAGATTCAGCCGCTACGAATGTCAGAATTTGAGCTCAAGAGGCCATCTCAATCTGCGCTTGTGTCACCAAAATAGTTGTTACAAGTGATATGGCAGTTTCCAGCAAGCATGCAAAAATAGCTGTGTCATTAAAATTCCGAATAAGCCACATAAGCGACACAGCAAGGCTGAATGGGCCAAAAGCCCAATTTTTGCTAGGTTGGAGAAATGAAAAAAAGAGAAATTGAACAAAAAGAAAGAGCAGCAGCCACAAGACGAGACATTCTCCACATTCCATTCATGCCTAGAGACTTGGAAATGACCAAAAAGAGAGAAGGGGACTCGAAAACGCAAGGATATACGATCGGATCGAGGATTGAGATTGAAGGGAGTTATCAACATCAATTGGAAGGGTGTAGTACCTCCTTTTTCTCGTTTATAATTCTAATCCCGTTCATGAACATGACTTGTATTTCCATGACGATGGATAGTGAGTAGTAACCCATATTTTGGGATCCTACGAAGCTTAGTTGACTATGAATTGTTTAATATATTAATCGTTGCATGTTTTGGATTATTTTGTATGATTTGTATTTTACTTAGTGCCTAAACCCAACAATGCACACTAGGTGTTTGAGAAAATGCCTAAGTGAATTGCTTTGAAACGTTAAGCCAATATCGCCGAAAGGGTGAGGCTAAACATCCTACTATTAAGTAAAATACCTGTTACAAACTCGGTGACTACGAGAGTGGTCGCGATTGTAACGGGAAAGGCTAGTTTTAAGACAAGGACTCCCCATGTTTACGCGACGAGAGTTTGTAAACATCAGCGAGTTACTTGATTCGAACCAACAGCGCTGAAAGGGTGAGGTTCGTAGTTTAAGGTACATTTCCAATATAAACCAATAGCGCCGAAAGGGTGAGGTTCATACTTGGAGTGTGCGGCTATTTTCCAATCAGTAGAAGCAAATCCTCGCATGCGAGTTAATGAACTCGATTCTAATGTTGGGTTAGTGAAGTAGTTCCCCGAAATACTTCTCGAAGTTCGTTGAAACGTTTTCTTACTTTTGTTTATTTTAGATTTAAAACCAAACAAAATACTCGATTCCGACTAGGATAAATAGAAGCTCAACCTTACATAGTGCATACGTTTACACTTGCTCCCTTGGACGATCCAGTTCTTACCGGTATTATAAATTATTTTTGACACTCAAAATACTACACGTCTATAATGCAAGGTATCAGATCGTCAAACAACTGCTATCTGTTGGAGATTGGTCAAACACCACTTGAGACAACCTGGCTACTTAGCTAAACTTATGTGACGGAGTCTATAAATGTGACTCTGAGAGACAGTGTGGATGTAATTCTTGTTCAAGGTAATGATGAAGACGAAGCTGTAGCAGACCCTGAACAATAACCCTTACCACATCACGATGTGCAAGAAGTTGTGTTAGACGAATCGCATGAACTACCTACAGAAGATGTTGTAGCAAACGGATATATACCAACATCAGAACCATATGATACCTCTGCTCGGGTTCTACAACCCTCTGAAGGATTGAGAAGAATTATCCTATCCTGAAGATCACTCGAGAACCAACTGAAGGCATAACGATCCATGGTAAGCTAATAAATTATTGTGAGATGGTTGCTAACTCATGCTCTTTATCGACTGTGGACCCATATAATATCAAAGAAGCGATGGTCGACGAATATTGGGTGATGGCTAAGCTAGAGGAAAGATGTATGTGATCTTGTTCCACGACCAGATGGTGTGAATGATATGGAACAAAGTGGATCTACAAGAACCAAGCAACATCGTCAATAACGAGGCAAGACTGGTCGCTCAGGGCTATACGCATTCTAAAAGAGTAGACTTTGATGAAACCTTTGCACCAGTGGCACAATTGGAGGCGATACGATTGCTACTGGCTCTAGCCTGCCATCTGAAGTTCAAGTTGTTCCAGATGGATGTCAAGAGTGCTTTCTTGAATGGTTGCTGAATGAAGAAGTATATGTGGCACAACCGAAGGGATTCTAAGATCCCCACCATCCTGACCATGTGTACCGGCTGAAGAAAGCTTTATATGGACTCAAGCTGGCGCCCAGAGCATGGTACGAGAGGCTGACGGGGTTCCTAATTGGCCATGGCTATGTGCGAGGGGGAGTATAGACATTTTTCATCAAACACAAAAGGTGAGACTGTATTATTACTCAAATTTATGTGGATGACATTGTGTTCGGTTCGAGTAATCAGAAGATGGTGGATCAATTTGTGAAACGAATGAAGAGCGAATTCAAGATGAGCATGGTGGGAAAGATGACGTATTTCCTTGGGCTGTAAGCAAAGCAAAAATCAGATGGAATCTTCATCTTTCAGAGCAAGTATGCCAGGAAATTGATCAAGAAGTTTTAGCTGGAGAAAGCTACTCACAAAAGAACTACTGCTGTTACTCACGTGATGATTACCATGGATAAAGCTAGAACAAGTATGGACCAGACCTTCTACAAGAGTATGATTGGAATCTTGCTCTACTATTGCCTATGATGCTGGAGTTTGTGCAAGATATAAAGCAAATTCGAAGGAAAGCCACCTGATGAATGTGAAGAGGATTATCAAGTATGTTTGTGGTACAGTTGCCAATGGTCTCTGGTACACAGAGGATACTATCTCGTGTCTGGTAGGCTACTGCGATGCTGATCGGGCTGGGAATGCTGAGGACCACAAGAGTACGTCTGGTGGATGCTTCTTTCTGGGTAACAACCTGGTGTCTTAGTTCAGCAAGAAGCAGAACAACATCTCCTTATCTACTGTTGAGGCGGAATACACATCTGCTAAAAGTTGTTGTACACATATGTTATGGATGAAATAGATGCTTGAAGAGTAAGTTGTTGAACAAGATGTGATGACGCGACGATGTGACAACATGAGTGCCATCAACATATTATAGAATCCAGTCGAGCATTCTAGAACAAAGCACATCGACATAAGGCATCACTACATTCAAGAGTTGGTTGAAAAGAAGGTGATTATTTTGAAGCACGTGTCGACTGAGAAGCACCATGCAGACATCTTCACTAAGCCCTTGGGTAACTCGCAGATTAAAACACTTAGATCATCTCTGGGTCTATGTGTTATTGACAACTAATTTTTTCAGATTGCGTTGGTCATCCAAGTGTTCAAAGTCAAATTCTGAAGGGCTGACTTAAGGAGGTTGGAATAAGTTGAACCGACCGAGACATGTGATTTAACGAGCTGAAGGACTAGAATAATATGGGCCATGGAAAGAGATAAATTGAAAAGGCTAAGATCCTCAAGACAATCGCTACTTATCCAAGCCGATTGTAGCGATTGTCGAGAAGAAATAAACGGAGGAAAACCCTAAGGTGAGAAATGAAGAATTAACGACCGTGAAATTGGCAAAGATGGAGAAGGCTCCAGCTATTGGTGCAGTTATGAGCCATAGCGAGAAGGAACTATCGAAACCAGCGTTTCATAAGGCGATGACAAAGAAATATGTTTCAGAGGTAAACCCCAAACTCTCGAAATCAGTTTCAGTGCCTAATACTATTGTGCGTGCCAACCCAGTTTTGAGGTTTCGTGAGGAAGTAGTGGTTGAGTAGATGAAAGTGGATGGTTCGACTAAGGGGGATATTTGTCTATCTACTGGGACAGCTTCTAGGCCCAATCTGAAAGGAACTTGTGTGAAGACTGTAGCACATAAGCCAACACCGTCGAAGGAAGGTTTTCGAGAGGTTAACACAAAGGTAATAGTATTTGAGTCTGAACAAGAGGCACCTGAAGTGGTTAAGAAACTAGAGAAGGCTGGTAAAAAAAATTCCGAGTGCTGAGATTCAGAAGGATGCCCCAGAGGAAGAAATAGGCGATGTTCAAGAATCAGATAATGAGGAACAAGTTGAGGTTATTATTAGTGCTGATGATGAAGAGTCACAATCTGATAGACAAGAGGATGTTGCTGTTGTTATTGAGAAGACGGACTCCATGGAGGTTGAGAAACAAGTTGTTGTTCCAGATAATGATGAAGCTGATGATGAGGCTTCACAGAATGAATCTAGCAAGTAAGATGACTCGCTTGACCAGTTGCTAGAAGATGTTTAGCAATATGATGACACGGAGGTGAATCAATCAAGTGATGATATAGAAGCCAAGGATGAAGAGCAGACAGAAGTTGCTACAGAAGATGTTGAGAAGGAGGAACCAACTGATGTTCCAGAAACTATGAAGTCAGCTGAACAAGTTGAAGTTATTCAGAAAGCGGTGTCGTCTGTAGTTGAACATGCTGCTAAAACCAAGCCACCGAAGAAGAAGAAAAAGAAAATTGCTAAAGAACAGGTTGGTTGCTCCCGAGCTTACTACAGAAGAAGAATTGGTTGCAGCTGAACATGCTGCTCATAATAAGCTACCTCAAAAGAAGAAAAAGACCACCAAAGTTGTATAAGTTGATGAACCAGTAGTTGTACCAACTGAGCAGATGGATATTGATCAAGGTGAGGATGGTACACATGAGGTGAAGTACTTGCAGCTCTGAAATTGAAGACCAGCAAGGTTACAGGGGGAGAAAAGCCTGATAGAAAGAGAAAGAGGAAAGCAGTTGTGCCAGGAGTTGTTGTTGAAGGAGTTTGGTTTGTGTCATAGGAATAAGCCAAGAAGTGGGACACTATGTACAAAAGATCTGCTGTCCTTGAAAGGATCTTGGAAGCGGACAAGTACTCAGTTAAGGAGATTGTAAGCTTGCTCAAGGAGTTGGATTTATTTTCCTCAGTTACTATGGCGAAGCTGTTCGTGGAACATATACTGAGAGAAGCCATAGCAAATCTACCAGAGGAATTTGGAGACGTTGATAGCAAGGAGTATGGGAAGCTAAGCATAAGAGAGAAGCCGATCACGATCACTTCAGATGTGATCAATGACAACTATGGAGTTGAAGGTAGAGAAGTGGATCTAGCAAAACCAGACTAGAACAAGATAGCCGCAGTTATTACGGTAGGCATTCAAAACGAGTGGAAAGACACAACAATTTCGTGTACTGAGTTATCGTCGAAGCATTCTTCATTTCACAGTATTGGGGTAAAGAATTGAATACACAATCAACACCAAATGACGTTCGGCAAACCTTTGATATTTCTCCTCAATGCGTCTGGGAACCGGAAGAAGGTAGTTTTGGGCCAGCTCATCTTTGACCAAATTGCTGCACATGCTACCTCGAACAGAATGAACCATCCCGTTGGATTCCCATTGCTGATTTATGAGCTCATCATTGCCTAGCATTCAGAGATCAAGACAAGTTAACAGGTACTCCACATGTCCTTATAGCTTATCATAAGCACTTTAAAAGGAAACACGTATATGATCTTGAAGGAAAAGTGTCAGGAGGTCTCAGGCGAGTTATTCTAGAGACATCCCTACGAAGTGCCAGCACATCTACCAGCTTTGCAATAGTCACGTAGAACACAATGATAAATGAACTAGAGGAGGAGCTCGCTGGCTGCTTGGAGAAAGAAGGTCAGGGGTCTGTTGCGTGACCTAAGGTAGCCACATGAAGAAGAGGTGGAACAAGATGCTGACAAAGATGAGGATGCTGAGTCCGATGCCTGAAGCTCTGAGGTATCTTTACTTGAATGCCACTTTTTGTGTGTTGTTGCACCCTCCTTGCTCATTTGTTGCAAAAAGAGGGAGTAGTTTAGGAGTTTGAAATCTCCTAAAAGATTCGTATGTGTTTGAAATTTTGGGAGTTTGAAATCTCCTCAAATATTCATTCTAAAGTAGTTTTATGTTAGCACAGCTTGGGAGTTTGAAATCTCCTTCAAAGATTCGAATGTAATGGTAGATGTTTTACCAAGAATGCCAAGGAGGAGATTGTTAGATTTAGTGGCATACAGTTTGGCAAAACCCTGTGAAGTTGTTCATGTGGTTGGACATGGAGGAGTTCAAAGTCAGAGAGAGAGACAGCCGACATGAGACAAGCTTGATGCAGAAGCAGAATTTCCTAATCTGTATTTGGCAAGTCGGTGATGCATCTTGATGTCGGTTGAGAGCTTTTATGGAAGATATATTGAAGATATTTATTGGAAGATTATCAGGAAGGAGGAGCGCATGCTTTTAGGAATGTTCCTAAAATATAGGAATATATTCCCTAAAATTAATGGCGGTTGGGATATGATTTCCTAATGGATTTAAGAAAGATCCAACCCTATATAAATAGAGCTGGGGTCCTCAATTTTGCATCGATTTCAGAAAACATACACGCATACACACTCAGAGAGGAGAGAGATCGATCGGCCTTGAGTTCATTATTCCGGTGAACTCACGGCGGTGCTGTCCAGTCTGTTCCAGGTGCTGTTACCAGACTAACGGTTGAACAAGTTACAGATTCCAGCACGGTTGGAGAAATTATTCACGCTTACATTCAGAGAAGGGGTGGAGATGGTCTTCGGCGTTTAGTTCATTGTTCTGGCGAACTCTAACGCGCTGGAGTTAGTCTGTTCGTAGTGCCGTTCAGACCGACCGTGGAACGTACTGAAGCTGCACGCACTGACGTATTGTTGTTACTAAGTGTTCGAGAGATGACTGCGTTCTTCGGGAGAAGATCTGGTGGACAAGGAGAGGGATCTCTGGTCTAGGGGGAGCCTAGATTGCAATCACCGGAGTGTTAGAGATGTTGACCGTTTAAGAGGGAGTCTGTAAACGTAAGACTATTTGTACTCTAAATTCATCATAGTGAATTGCTTTCCGCCAGGCTTGGGAGAAGTCCCTCAGACGTAGGCTCGTTAACGCCAAACTGGTTAAACATCTTGCGTGTCTTTGTTTATTTTACCGCACGCAGTTCTATATCGTAGCACTATGCGCAAATTGTCTATCTAGTTGTTCCACACACACCCAGATCAACATCACAACAAACGGGAGTAATTTAATTATAAATCAGTTGTGCAATATTTGCATTTATCCAATATGGTATGAGATGATCTCTGTACCATTTCAAACCCTTCTTCATTTATGTTCCAGTTTTCAAAGATTTTTTAATAATGAGTTTTTCCTTTTTGATGTTTTGTAATTTCATCTGATTCATGAGGTATGAACCAATTAGCAGATGCCTGGGAGATCATATAGAGGAGGTGAAATCTTGAAGCAGTATGTCGGCTGCGGCTATGGGGAAGAGGAAATAACCGGCCCACCACCTAGTTTATTAAAATAATTGTAAACGGTTTTAACTAACAACATTAACTTATTGTGTGTGTAATTTAGTTCAGAAATACTAAATCGAAAAACAAGTAACTGCTTATATCCTCCAACAGTGTTAGCTCAACCTTGTTCTAAGTGAAGCAAGGGCTTTCAGGTTCAGCCCCATTAAAATGTTCGATTAAATATATATAGTAGAAGGTCCTATTTTAGCCCAAATACAAATTAGTTTCTTCATAAAAATCTAAAGTTATATGCATTCATAAAAAGTCTATTTTTTATATTGTACTTTTTTTATAAACTGCAAGTAGCAGATATAAAGACGATACAGATAACTTAAAGCTGAAAAAAATCAGCTGGGATCAGCTCCTACAAAATAAGCTTGCGAGAATAGATAAGTAGTGTGCTGCTCCATTTGACCTCACGCCTAACTGAGTAGGCCCTCCACCTTGACACTCACAATATCAAAAACGCAGGAAAAACACACGATAATAACCATCAAAACACAACATCACCCGGTCTGTTCAGGCGAAGATGAAAGCGTATGACCAAGACGATCACAAAACAACAGTTTGAACAAATTCGACTGAAAATTACTCTCTTAAACGAACACCACTTAGAGAGAAAAAAAACCTCATACACATATTCATGCCAAAAATTGACACCACTACTCTCCCTCATCTCCTCCAAACTCCCTCCGACAGCCACCACCCGTTGAAGCCCTTGTAAACCCCACCCCCACCAGATCTGCATACATCCACGCCTCCTGCACGATCTACCGCAGCAAGCCCGGCTTGTGGCATTAGTGTTGAAATCCGAATAGAGGAGACATGTAATTAGACCGCATGCTTGAAATTTTTATTTTCTATTGATCCATATGTTTGAGTCGCCATGTTTCAGTAATTGGAATCTCATGTTGTTAAACTGGAGACCCAGGACAGACACAGGAATTTAGGAAGGGGTCACAATAAAAAATCACATTATTAAAAAAAATCACTTTTATTGATTTGGATATTCGTCTAGGCTTATCTGGACCAAACTAAAATAAGCTTTTTGAACTTGCTCACACATATCACCAAAATATTTCCATAGTTATGGTCATAAATTGAACTCAAGTTCCTATTTGTTGATATCAAAATCATGACCAGTTTCAAGATTTCGTTTTTAAGCATGATGTGTTAGAACGTCGTCGATTGAAGCTCAAGTCCAACCAACCGAGTTTGTTAGATCAGAAGCAAGCCCTTTAGAGCAGAATCATGGGGGCGGAGCTCAGGTCAAAGCTTGAGGAGCTTGTGCCACCATAAGCTTACTCGGGAGATATGAAGAACTTGGTCCAACTTCAGATCCATCAAGACTGCCTCCTTGAGTTCAAATTCAAATATCTAGCATTACGTGTAGTAAAGAGCTGTCGTTACTCTTGGGGAGTCAATGGTCCAAGGGCTTGGGGGATCTCATTGAAGAGGGTCATTAATGCGCGCATGTTATTGAAGGTGATTCATATTCAGGGCAATGATCGGTCGAAATCTCGACCTATTATTCATTTATTCTCTCCATTCGATGATGGATTATGTTTGTTTTCCCGATATTTTGTTATCATTTACCTATTTTCTAGCTTTTCAGGTCAAATATCAAATATCTAAGACTTTGGATATCCGAAGTAAAACAAGCATTTGGTAGGGATTTGGGCGAAAATAAGGCAGACTGACCTTTCCAACTTTTATGAATGCACAAAACACATATAATGTCAAAAGGGATAGATATATAGACTGTTGGAAATCTAATCCAAATGGCTAGAACTTTGTAGTTTACGCCACGATCAAAATCAGAGATTAGGACCCCGAAAAAGCCTCCCGATGTCTCTGCTAGTTTTCCCTACCGTGACGGCCATGACAAAACAAAACATCACGGCAATAAGGGACCCTAAATTGCCTAGAAGGGTTTAGAGGGCCGTGACAGCCGTGACAAAACAATATATCACGACCCTTACGTAGATTTTAGGCTATATATAGCAGTTTCAGACTCGATTTTGAGCACACTGATTTTGGGGATCGATTTTGACATAAATTGGAGAAGAAATACGAATAAGAGATCACGAATGACCAAGATTCGAGGTTACGCTTCTTCAAAATACAATTTCCTCATTTGTAATCTTCTATATTCATATGTATTTGTGGTTTATAGCCATGAATCATGTGTAGTTGTTTTATTCTGGGATCCTATGGATCTCATGCTTGTACCCAGCTCTTCATGTGATTTATAAAAACGCTTTCATTATTGCAATTCGAGTATTCAATTTCATTGTGCTTTATTTTACCGTTCTTGCAAGTTTTACATTAAATGGGATGTTGACGCGTGTCGTTTGACGCATCAAACTTAATTAATTTTATTTTCCTGCGAACAACTAGTGTAGCGAAAAGAAGGGTCGAACCCAAGTGAAATTATGTTGTCTATTCAACACTAGATCTAGGTTGTGTTCTACCAGAGACTTGAACACCTTAGGACAGTATCCAAAACAGAAAAATACAGGCACACACGATGTAATACCCAGTTCGATAAATAGCCTACTCTGGGGGGCTTCCCACGCCCTAAAGGGTAGCAAATCTTATTAAAAAGTTTAGAGCTATCAATGGTCTTACACTTACAATCTCCCGAATGTAATCGCCTAGCCTCTAACACTTTTTCACTCGATTTGCGATCTCGGTTCCTCATCGATGCCCTAAGTTCGAGACTCCCTCCCGAACCTTTGTTGAACCTCTCCCGAAGTTCAGACGCCTTCTCCCGAATGCGTGACAACAAGCGATGTCTGTGCAGCGGTGTGTGTCCCACGGTCTGTTCTGATCAAAACATTGAACAGACAGACTCAGCGCCGTCGACTTTTCGGTGAGAAAAGTTTTCAAGCCGGTCATTCCTCCTCCTCCTCTGCAGAATATAGGCGTGTATAACTTCTCCAACAACAATACAGAATGGAAAACCCTAGCCTTGATTTATAGGATACTTGGCTGGGTTTCCTATTCGGTTAAGAATATCTTAACCATTAAGATACTTTATCTCCAAATAACAACAAGCGATGTGTGTACAGCGGTGTGTGTCCCACGGTCTGTTCTGATCAGCACACTGAACAGACAGACTCATCACCGTCGACTTTTCGGTGAGAAAAGTTTTCAAGCCGGTCATTCCTCCTCCTCCTCCTCTGTAGAATAAGGGGGTGTATAACTTCTCCAACAACGATACAGAATGGAAAACACTAGCCTTGTATTTATAGGATACTTGCCTGGGTTTCCTATTTGGTTAAGAATATCTTAACCATCAAGATACTTTATCTCCAAATATTTAGGAATATTTCTTAAATATTTTTTAACTCCAAATCTTCTTTCTTGATAAGCAAGCGAGTATCTTTTTCATAATATCTTCGAGTATCTTCAATATTCTTCTATATACTCAAACCGCCTCTGATATTTTTGGCAGATATACTTGAATATTGGAAACTCTTGAACTAGGAAACTTCCTTCCGTTAGTTCTGTGCAGCGCATGAGTTCCAACTTCACTTGAACAGCTCTTGACTTCTAACTTGAACACTCTGAAGTCGTTTTGCCAAAATCCATGCCCTATAGGAACAACAATCTCCCCTTTGGCATTTTTGGCAAAACCATCCCAATTCAGAGATCACACTCCCCCTTTTTGCCACAAAACAAACCAGTTTCTCCTCAGCACGTGGAATCTTTTCTACTCCCCCTCGAACATAGCCAGGGTCAATGACACATACAATGACTCTTTCGGACCATGGTGTCTTTGCAGCTGTTCGACCACGGGTCAGTAAATAACGGTTTTTTGATGATCTGGTTCCTTCCATCATAGATTCTCTATTCTTGTTGAGCACTTGACGAGAGTCATGTGTGATCTTTACGTGGGGACTTCCATAACTGAAGCTTATATCTTTCGCCTTCAATCTATCAGCAAGAGTCGCCTCTTGAGCACAGGTAGACCCGGAACCTTCAATGTCACACAGTCGATCACCTTGCTCTCTTCTGTCATGTGTGCAGTGCATCCACTATCGACGTGTAGGCGACCTTTCTTCTATTACTGGTTGAGCTGGATACGAAGAGGCACAATTCCTTTTTTTGCTTCACTCTCCATTCTTGTGTCATCCTTGGAGTAGTTCCCCGCTGCAACATTCTGCGCACAACCATGAACTCGTGACACTTGGTTGATGTGCCCCTTCTTGTGACAGTACCAACATGTTCTTGAGTCTCTTTTCCGGTCTTCAATGGAACTCATCTTGTTGGTCTGAGGGTACATGTTCATCTCTCTGTTCACCGGCTGTTCAACTTTAACAAACTTAATCTTTCCTGAACTACTCTCGTCAGTGTAGCCAATGCCTCTACGTCCTCCACTATTCCCTGGGACTTCAGAATCATATCTAGGTCTTTTGATCCAGAGTTTAGCATCTTCACTGATTCAACTCGTCCAGTACTGTCGCATGGTCGTCCTTCTCTATCTCAATTTGTAATTTCAAGGAATTGACTTCTTCTAGAAGACATATCTCTCTTCGGCTCATGGCATCATGTCTTTTCTTCATTTCTTTCACGTCTGTATCATGCATGTCTCTATCTTTCTCCATCTGCATCCTTAATGACTAGACAACTCCAAGGAGTTCTGCCTTTTCTTTGATCAGGACATCAGCTCTTTCCCTTAGCTTTTCCTTCTAATCCTTCAGGCTTGTCTCATTGATGCTAAGTTTGATGTTCAGATCTATCACTTCCTCGCATTTCTCATAGAGAGCCGTATAATTTTCGATCATGCATTCATCTGTGATTTCTTCATCATCACTGCTGGTGGAGTGGTCAGCAAACTGTTCTGGCATCGTCCGGGAACAGGTGATGTCACGATCTATACCTCTACGAGCAGTAGCGCTGGTGAATACAATGAAGTGGTTCGGGTCATCCTCCTCCGAGTCACTATTGCTCCGGCTAACAGTATAAGCCTTCTTTTTCATGGGAATATTGATACTTGAGGAGTCGTATTTATACGACTCGTCGAATCAACTAATCCTATTTATTTCGACACTTTTATATGTGAACAGTTACTTTTTAGTATGGTTTTGCATTCCAGGTGTTTCAGAAGCTCCAGGAGGAAACGCGCATAAAAGATGGCTTTTCATGCCAAAAACATCACAATGGCAGATCAGACGTTTGGACGCTCGACGGAGCGCTGGGAATGGACCGCTAATAAGACAAATATGAGCCACATGTTTTTGCGTAGCTGACTCAATTCCCTACAACTCTCTAGTTCACACTGAGAGCATCCGAGGTCATTTGGATGGTCAAATCAATAGCCGAAGTCGGGACTCAGTGGGGACCGCGTTTCGTAGAGACATTAGCTCGACGCTAACGTCTAAAAGAAACGCGGTCGTAATTTTAAAGCGACACGCGGTCGCTACTGTCAACACGCGTTTTGATGACATTAGCAAGCCCGAAACTTAGAAATTGAGCCCAAAAATATTTATCGTAGTTCCGTTCGAGCTATCGAGACATGACACATTTGGATGGAAACCAGGATGGAGACCATGGATAAGCATATGCATATTTTGAAAGTTTTGAACCACCATCATCCGCTGATGAGGAATAGGGGAGTACCTGTTCATTTTTTTCCTATTTCCCTTTTTTTATTATATCTTGCATTGTTTGTGTCTTTGAACTTAAGTCGTACCGTGAGGACACGGCTTAGTTCAAAAGTATGGGGTGGAAGAGTCAGTCAGTCTGTTGTGTCAGCACGTTTATTTTTATTGAATATTGCACTGTGTCAGCACGTTTCCTTTAAAAAAATTTGAAAAGTAGAAAGTTTCTCTCTATTTCCTGGATATGCAGTATTGAACTTTGATGATGTGAAACAGACGATGCTGATTAGATGCGTTCCTATCGTGAAATTTGAATTGTGCTTTCACATGTGAATTTAACCTACTATGTGTTCTTTTGAGTTGAGATAAACATGGATGTGGAGTTGATAGAAATGTCCTAGAGAGACTTGACGAAGCATTCAAAGGATCGAATTTCGAGTTATATGGTTATGTGGATTTCGTGTAGGCTAGCACTTCGAGACTTATTGGTTCAGAGTTTGCTCCGCCACTGCAGCGTTTATGTAAGTAGGCGGGACGGGAAAATAGACCGTCCTATCTCTAGTTCGAAGTAACCGGGAAAATAGGTGGAGGGCCCCCCATCTTGACTCGCATAAAAAAGGTCGAGGATGAGAAAGAGCGAGGAGGTATTTCCATATGCTTGCGGGCGATGATTGGACCTCCTTCAAAAAGAAAGAAGAAAAGGACAAGCAATTCACAATAAAGGAGCAAAGCTCAAGAAAAAAATCAGCCACGTTGTGAATTATACAAGGAAAAAAAAGTGAAGTACATCATTCATACATCAAGAGCCAAAGGCCAAAGAAAGTCACTACAAAAGCTGTCCAACAAAAGAAGAAAGAAAACTCAAAAACCTTGAAGTTCGAATGAATCACGTGCAAGAAAAAGCAATGAAGTGTAACCATATAGCTACAGTTCGGAACATCGAATGCAGATCATTGGTCTAAAGAGGACTATCTCCCATTCGTCCGAATTGGTATGAATTTTAGCTCAAAGGTAACATGTATCAAGATATTTCTATGTGAAGCATGCTGATTTGAGTAACGATTGAGTTATGAATAGAAAAGCGAATCTAGACTGGCAACTCATATTCATGTAGCATCTATTCAGGATCTCGAAGAAATTGTGGTGTTACATTTAATTTCCTTCCATGACTTAGTTCTTGTTCGGGACGAACAAGTTTAAGTGTGGGGTGGTTTGAGGAGTCGTATTTATACGACTCGTCGAATCAACTAATCATATTTATTTCGACACTTTTATATGCGAACAGATACTTTTTAGTATGGTTTTGCATTCCAGGTGTTTCAGAAGCTCTAGGAGGAAACGCGCATAAAAGATGGCTTTTCATGCCAAAAACATCACAATGGAAGATCAGATGTTTGGACGCTCGACTGAGCGGTGGGAATGGACCGCTGATCTGAAAAATATGAGCCACATGCCGTTGCGTAGCTGACTCAATTTCCTACAACTCTCTAGTTCAAACAAGGAGCATCCGAGGTGATTTGGATGGTCAAATCAATAGCCGAAGTCGGGACTCAGTGGGGACCGCGTTTCGTAGAGACATTAGCTCGACGCTAACTTCTAAAGGAAACGCGGCCGTAATCTTAAAGCGACACGCGGTCGCTACTGTTAGCACGCGTTTTGATGACATCGGCAAGCCTGAAACTTAGAAATAGAGCCCAAAAACAGACTTGGAAATCCTAGTTTTTGCTATAAATAAGATCTTTGGGTTAGGATTTCCATCATCACATATTCTACGAAGATCAAGACGGCTCTGGAGAAGACGCATGCTTTCAACAAAGAGAAGAATTTTCTATTGCTTTCATTACAAAAATACTTTTGTTTTTGTTATGGCCATGAGTAGCTAGACTCTTAATTCAGTTTAGGGTTTCGTATTTTGTGACTTATGTTTTGAGGCTTTTCACTTAATGCAATTTCTTGTTTCTCTAGTTCTTGTGCTTGATTTCAAGGATTGAATTGTGAAGCTAAGTGGAGACTTTCCCGTAAAGCTTAGCCGAACAATTCAGTTCCTATCGTTAATACTCGTTTGAGACTTTCCCGTAAAGACGAGTAATAACACCTAGATTAAATAATGTCTTTTCCGGATTATTGGATTTAGGAGAACTAGAAGTCTAACGCCTTTTTCGGGTTAGATTGTGGAGTATTGCCTTTCCCGGAATATTGGGTTATTGCCTTTCTTGGAATAACCACACTTAGAAACATGAAATTAGATATTTAGCAGTCGATGATAAACATGTCACAATAGAAACCCCAAGCTGAATATTCTCTCTGATTAAATTCTTCGTGTTATTTTCTCTTGTGCTTTTACAATACTTGCTCACAAAACCCCCTTTTAATTGTTTTTCAATTACAACTTCAACAACCAGTTCCCTTGGGTTCGACCATGCTTGCCATTTACTAGCTTTTAGCAGGAAATTATAAATATTAAGTTTGACGCGTCAGACGACGCGCGTCAATACTTTCAGCTTGAAAGTGGCCTAAGCCTTTGCACTCCTTACACTGGATTACTTTGCCTTTATCACCCTCGAACTCGTTGTTGTTCTCTCCAAACCCGTTTCTCCTCTGAGAGTTTTCTCCTCTTCGACTCTTTGAGTTAGACGTGGATTGATGTTCCTTAGTGGGTCCTCGTCTATTCAGCCTTTTCACAATCCTTTCAAGGTTTTTGGCTATTATGGCGAGCTGTTCAGACACGTCCTCGACGCTATTCCACTCTTAAGTTACATCTGCCTTCAGTGCAACACATTTTACTCTCCTTCTCTGAAAATCATCTGGAAAATTAATCTCATATATCCTTAGTGACCCCATGAGCTCATCAAGCTTCATCTTGGTTATGTCTTGCATTTCCTCAATGGCAGTCACCTTCATAGCAAATGTTTCGGTTAAGGATTGCTAGCCATCCTCTGTTCCTCGATGGGTTTTCCCAGTGCAGCCACGTCATTCGAGAGATCTAGGACTCTTGCATTGAACTTAGCAATTGTTTCTTCCTCCTTCCTCCTTCATCGTCAAACCCTCGAACTTTGTAATCAGCATCTGTATCCGAGAGTTCTTTACTTTGACTGTCCCTTCATGAGATGTTTTTAGAATCCCCCATGCATCCTTGGCGATCTCACAATTAGAAATCAGCTTGAATACATTCTCGTCTACGGTTAAAAAAATAACGTTTATAGATATTGAGTTCCTGACAGCAGTCTTGTCTTCAGCCTTAGTCCAACGCTCTTCAGGTTTTGGCACCACTTGTCCCTCAGCATTCGTCATTATCGGAGGGGCCCGTCCAACCAGTATAGCTTTCCATGCCCTTTCGTCAAGAATTTTCAGGAATGCCTTCATCCTAGTTTTCCAATAGCTATAGTTCAGCCCTTCTAGCAGTGGTGGTCCGCTGGTGTTCTTCCTTCATACTCTTCTTGAACAGAATCCGAATCACACACTCTGTGTGTCGAGTGCCTACTCCGATACTAATTAAAATTCCGTTGTCTATTCAAGACCAGATCCAGATTTTGTTCTACCAGAGACTTGAACACCTTAGCAGATATTATCCAAAACAGAACAATGCAGGCACACACGATGTTATACCCAGTTCGGCAAACAGCCTACTATGGGGGGCTTCTAACGCCCTAAAGGGTAGTAAATCTTATTAAAAAGATTAAAGCTATCAATGGTCTTACACTTACAATCTCTCGAATGTAATCGCCTAGTCTCTAACACGTTTCCACTCGATTTGCGATCTCAGCTCCCCCTCGATCCCCTAAGTTCGAGATTCCCTCCCTAACCTTGCTTGAACCTCTCCCGATGTTCAAACGCCTTCTCCCAAATGCGTGACAACAAGCGGTGTGTGTGCAGTGGTGTGTGTCCCACGGTCTGTTCTGATCAGCACACTATACAGACAAACTCAACGCTGTGGACTTTTCGGTGAGAAAAGTTTTTCGGCCGATCGTTCCTCCTCCTCTACAGAATATGGGCGTGTATAACTTCTCCAACAATGATACATAATGGAAAACCCTAGCCACGCATTTATATGATACTTGGCTAGGTTTCCTATTCGGTTAAGAATATCTTAACCACCAAGATACTTTATCTCCAAATATTTAGGAATATTTCTTAAATATTCTTTAACTCCAATTCTTCTTTCTTGATAAGCAAGCGAGTATATTCTTCATAATATCTTCAAGTATCTTCAATATTCGTCAATATACTCAAACCGCCTCCGATCTTTATGGCAGATATACTTGAATATTGGAAACTCTTGAATTAGGAAACTTCCTCCCGTCAGTTCTGTGCAGCGCATGAGTTCCAACTTCACTTGAACAACTCAATGACTTCTAGCTTGAACATTCTAAAGTCGTTTTGCCAAAACCCATGCCACATAGAAATAACACCAAGGGAACTGGTTGTTGAAGCTGTAATCATGTAAGCAATAAAAAAGGGGGGTTTTTATAAGTGATTTGTGACTGCGAAAGCACAAAGACTGCGAAGAAAGGTTCTCTAATTTAGAGACAATTATCAGCCAAGGATTTTAACTTGTAATATGTTCATCATTGATAGCTAATAATCATAATTCACGTTTAATAGTGTGGTTATTCCGACAAAGGTAACAACTTAAAGTATCCCAACAAAGGTGATACACCACAACCTATTCCGGCAAAGGTAACAAACTTCTAGTTCTCCCAAACATAATATTCCGGTAAAAGTAATCTCAAGCTTTGGTGTTATGATATACCTTTAGGGTAAAGTTTCAAGTAGATATTAACTATAAGAATTGGTTGTTAAACTAAGTTTCAACGGTAAAGTTTTCACTTAACCTAACAATTTAATTCATGCAATGAAGAACAAGAACTAGGAAAACATGAACTAAGCAATAATGAAAAGAGTCTCAATCATTGGGTCATAAGATCCAAATCCTAAACTGAAACAGAAATTTGGCTACTCATTGTCATGGAAAATAAAAGACAAGTATATTTGAAACAAAATGAAGTAGAAAAATCTCTTAGTCTCGTTGAAAGCTTCGTTTTTCATCTTCTCCAGAGCTATCGTCAAATGATTTGATGATTGAATGATTATTGGAATTCTTTCTCTAAGTCCAAATATATATATTTTGTAGTGTTTCCATAGCGATTTTTGGTTCCAAATCGGCCGCTGACGTCATCACCACAAGCGATGAACACTTTATCGGTACTAAAATGCACTGCGTCCGCGGCACTAAAGTGTTCCGTGTCCTCTGTCCTCTCTGCTAGTTTTCACCAATTCTGCGCGTGTATTTGACTTTGACTCTTGATTCAACCTTCCAAACGACCTTTTCTGCTCTCGATGTGAACCAGAGAGTTTTAGATCTTTTAGTCAGCTATGCAATGACATATAGCTTGTCTCCATCGAATTTTTCGTTCGCTCCCAGCTCTCTGTTTAAGCTTCAAAGGTCTAATCTGCCATTGTGGTGTTTTGACTTCGAAATCCGATCTTTTATTGCGTATTTTTTCTTGGTGCTTCCTAATTATATGAAATGTAAAACCATATTAAAAAGTAAATATTCTCATCTAAAAGTATCGAAATAAATGAGATTAATTAGTTTGATGAGTCTGGAACAACAACAAGTCATAAAGAAACAAAATATCTCACCACATTTGCAGGACGTTCTGGATAACTGCCACATGAATATGAGATGCTATTCTAAACTAGCTTTTCTATGCATAACTCAATTGCTACTCAGATCAATATGCTCAACAAGGAATTAATTCGATACATGTTACCTCTGAGCTGAAATGCAAATTACTTCGGATAAATGTGAGATAGTCCTCTCAGACCCATGATCTGCATTCTCTGTTCTGAATCCTAGCCATATTGTTATACTTCATCGCTTTTTCTGGCACGTGAAGGATTCGACCCTTAGGCCTTTGAGTTCTTTTTTCTTATTTTGTTGGACAGCTTTGATGTAATGAACTTTCTTTGGCCTTTGGCTCTTGTGTATGAATATGTAGTGCCTCACTTTTGGTGTAAAACTTCACAACTTGGCTATTTATTTCCCTGAGCGTTGCTTCTTGATTATGAATTGCTTGTCCTTTTTCTTTTCGTTTCTTTCAAAGATGGTCCAATCATCGCCCTCAAACAAATGGAAATACCGTCCTGCTCCTTCTCATCATCATCCTTTTTGCCGCGAGTCAAGATTGGAGCCTTTTATCTTTTCCTGATTACTTCAGACTAAAAATATAATAGTTTGTTTTCCCGTCCTGCCTACTTACATAAATGCTGCAGTGGCGGAGGAGACTCTAGCTCCATAAATCTCGAAGTGCCAGCCTCGACTGAATCCATGCAACCATGTGACTAGAAATTCGGCCTGTTGAATGATTGTCAAGTCTCTATAGGACGTTTCCATCAACCCCACAACCCTGTTTATTTCAACTCAAGAAGACACGAAGAGGATTAAAATCACATGTAATCACATAATTCGGATTTCACAAGAGAAATACAATATAATCAGCATCATAAATTTCACAGACTCATAGTTCAATACTGCAATATCCGAGGAACAAAGAGAGAATCCACTACTTTAATGTTATTTTCAGAGAGGGAAACGTGCAGACACGAAGTGCAAATGCAAGAAAAATAAACATGCTGACACAATTAATAGACTGACTCTCTGATGGACCCAAATTATACGAATCATAAACACCGTAAAACCCCCTTAATTAGACTGTTGGTCTATTTAACTTTTGCTTGTTAGTTCCGATATATTTCTACAGGGTATTTTGGCGCTTAGAGAGAAAACACGCTAAGGAGAGGAGTTTACGCTGAAAAGATGTTTAGAGTTATTCCAAGGTCAAGATCAGACGCTGACTAAAGAAATCTCAAGGATCCTGACATGGAATCACTCCAAACAAATCAAACCGAAGGGGAATTTGCATTGAAGACTCAACCGACCGGGTGAGAAAAATGCCTAAGAACCACCCGACCGGTTGGAGCAGTTCCAGGCCTTCCGTCGAGCTGACCAAACACTCAATTCAAGTTGCTCGAGCAAACCACCTCATCTGACAATTCCGCCTCGGCCAAAATATTCCAAATGGAAAATAAGGTGGAAGATGTCGGGAAACCAAGGAGAATGCTCGAGCAGATTGGCAGTTAGCTCAATTCCAAAGTAAACGCCTCGCGCATAGGCACCAAGACCAAGTTGCTCGACCAAAACATGGAATTTGGAAATTCTGGCTCGACCATTAGTCTTAGAATCACTTGGTCATTCCAAATCAACTATCAAAATGCACACTTGGACAAGGTGACCGACCACTTGTTGAAGAGGTGGCCAAGGGAGGAGCTCCTCCCCATTCCACCACCTGCAACCGGCGGCTCCTCCTCCATGGTGACCGGTGGCTTTTCCTCCCCCCATGTGGCAGCACCTCCTTGCTCCTCCTCCTCAACCCTTGGATCAAAGACACTTGCCACCATCTCCACCACCCATCTCCTCCCCTTATGGCTATAAATACAACCCTCCTCCTCCTCATTTCAAACATCCACAAAAATTGTAATTCACTTATTTCTCTAGATTTTGTAAGTTGGGCTTTGGAAATAAAGATTGCTCCCTTGGCGCTTCAACGGTAGTAAGTATTTTAATATTTATTTACTGTTTTTAATTTCCAATTCCTAGTTATAATGTTTAGCGCGATAAATAGTAGCTAAACTAGTCGTTCGGTAGAAGGGGTGGACTTGTATTATAAAATGTTTTAGACTGTTAACTTAGTGTCTCGTCTGTGTATTCAAAACTTGTTCTATGTGCCATATATTAGGCCAGAACTTCCAAGGTTGAGTGGATGCTTGGAATGGCAAAGCTCTTCCGTGGAAGTTCGTAAACATACTCGGATAAGTGGATGCTTGGAATGGCAAAGCTTATCTGAGGAGTTTGACCTCTCTAAAACACCATTTGATTGCTCGGGAATGACTGATCAAATGGATGCACACATGCTAGTATACCTTGGAATGAGGTATTAGTCTAAATAGAACAAGGGCTTTACGTTTTCTGCAAAAGTCTAGACGGTGTGTGCAAATCGAGTGCTTGGAATGGCCTTGATACACTATCGAACACTTTTGCAAAAGACTAGACAGTGTGGCAAATCGAGTGCTTGGAATGGCCTTGATGCACGTTTGAATACTTAGAAGGTTCACTAAGAGTCAATGATAAACAGGATATAATACAAGGCCCCTGAAACCGAACGCTTTCTTTTAATTGTAATAGTTATCAGTTACTTTCCAGTACTAAAACCAACCAACCAACTAATCAATCACTTAGCTGGTAGCTTTAAAACCAACCAACCAACCTAAAACACGCCCTCCCGCCGAATAATCCCCTCAAAGAACAATTATCCCCCTAATTCCCTTGGGTTCGACCCCTACTTACCACTTACTACCCAGTAGTGTAGTTGCGAGTAGCGGAAAATATAAATTTATTTGCACAGAGAACATTGCACCTTAACGACAGTGCAGTGGGCTTCTGTCAAATTGGCGCCGTTGCCGGGGAATTAGCCATCGGATTAGTTGTTCTTTCCCCCCTATGTCCTCATGATGCAACCCCCTTCGTATGCATGGGCAACACGACATCTGCCACTGTTCGGAGGTATGGAGGGAGAAGACCCAGTACAGCACTGTCGAAACTTCCACCACGTTTGCCACCACATCAAACCTGAAAATGAGGGGTTAGAGGAATTTAAGCTTAAATGCTTTAAATTCTCTCTAACCGACTTTGCAACAATATGGTACTACACATCCACCGCTTGCAGTGCTGAACGATACGTAGATCTCTGTGTTCCATTCCTGAAGGAATTCTCCCCACCATCCTTACGCCAAGAAACCCGTGAGAGAATCATGTGCCTTCAACAATCCCGGGATGAGACTTTGGACGAATATTACACGAACTATGATGCCATCGTCTCAAGCTGCCCGCACCATGGATTCACGAAGAAGGTTCTTCTCCAAAAATTTCTTCGTGGGATGAGGTCCGAAGAGCTGGGAAGAGTTAACGAAGCAATGAGGAGATCAGCCAGGAACCTAACCATTGCAGACATGTGGTACCTCATAATTGGCCTAGCCGCTGCCACAAGACGAGTACCCCAAACTGACGAGGAAATGCAGATAAATGAAGCTGACCCTGAGGCAGACAAAGAAGAAACTACTGAGCCGTCAGAAGAGACTCCTGAACCATCAGAAGAATCAGTTATGGAAAGCACCGGAAGGAACGAGGTTGGAGTCCAGAATACCACTGACGAACTGCCCAATTCATACCCGACTATCATTACCCGGGCAGCCGAGACTATCTACGACCAGTTCCTCACTGACAATCATAACGAGGCAGAACCAAGCCTTAAGATGCAAGCCTCCCGACTCTTCCCCTTGATCAATGAGCAAGTTGCAGAAAACTATAGGATCAATGAAGAAACTCAAAAGAGAATGGGAAAAGGGCATCTGCAGAATGACTCCTCGATGGAGCAGTGTTACACCATAGCCGGACTAGACAGTCCCAAATACAAGAACTCCAAAAAGCTAGTAGTGAAAGGTCCCTCACCCCCTCCGGGGTATTGGAAAGAAAAGATCCCAAAACGAAGGAGTCCTGACCCAAGCACATCATCGCACAAGAAATCAGGAAAAGGCAAGGCAAGAAGCAACACAGGAACGGAGGCGAAGTACGACCTGAGCCACCCATGGGACCCCAACCAATGATCCACAACGAGGTACTGTCAAGCCAACGACGTTAAACAAGTGCACTGGTCGGGAGGTAACCCGACACTATCTTACTTTCTGTCATTTAAATTCAGTTATTTAGTTTTAAGCTTGCATGACTTTTGAACTAAGGCACGCCTTCGTTCAAAAGTGTGGGGTGAGAACCACCTTTGTATATAAATAACATGCTTGCTGTTTTCTTTTTAGTAATAGTATCTTTTTGAAAATATGAACTTAAGAATGTGAAAAAGATAGACCAAAATTCATGCATTTACCTTGTGAAAATTCAACTGTCTAAAAACTTAGGACGTAACTTTTCATTTGTCCTTTGTGCTGAGATAAAACTAGGGATGTGGAGTTGACATAAATCGCCCTAGAAAGGCTTGGGAAGCAATCAAAGGATCAGATCAAACTATATGGTTTTCGAAGTCAGTGGAGGCTGCACTTCGGGTTTCAGTGAAGATTGAAGTCATCTCCGCCATGCAATGTTTATGCAAGAAGAAAAGAAAAGGCGAGGACGGGAATCAGACCGTCCTCTCTCTAGTTAAAGTAGCCGAGAAAATAGATGAGCGACCCTCATCTTGACCCGCGCGAAACAACAACGATGAGAGGAGCGGGGAGGTATTTCCATAGGCTTGCGGGCGATGATTGGACCTCCCAAAAAGGCTTGAGAAAATGGACTAGCAAAGCCACAAAAAGGCGAAAAGCTCGAAGAAGCAATTCAAGAAGCCAAAGGCCCAACATTGTGAAGGTTTTAACCGAACAAAAAAAAAAGTGAAATACGCAAAAAAGTCAAATCAAAGGCCAAAGGCCGATTCACTACAAAAGCAGTCCCTCGCCAAAAGAAAAATCAAAGTACTCAAACCAGTGAAACCCGAACCAAATCACGTGCTAGAGAAAGCTACAAGAAAACCATATAGTGCGAGACGGTCCCGAAGTTGCAGTCCAGGAACCTAAAAAGGGCTATCTCCCGAAACATCCAATATAAATTGCATCTCAGCACGGAGGTACACGTATCAAGTTACTTCTATTTATTTACACAGTTCAATTTGGTAATAAGTAAGTAATGCATGAACTAGGATAAATCGAGTCCCACAGTCTAATTTTCATATTCCAAAGCCAACTTAGAATGCCGCCCTTTAATAGCATTGTTCGGGACGAACAACTAAAAGTGTGGGGTGATATGATGGACCCAAATTATACGAATCATAAACACCGTAAAACCCCCTTAATTAGACTGTTGGTCTATTTAACTTTTGCTTGTTAGTTCCGATATATTTCTACAGGGTATTTTGGCGCTTAGAGAGAAAACACGCTAAGGAGAGGAGTTTACGCTGAAAAGATGTTTAGAGTTATTCCAAGGTCAAGATCAGACGCTGACTAAAGAAATCTCAAGGATCCTGACATGGAATCACTCCAAACAAATCAAACCGAAGGGGAATTTGCATTGAAGACTCAACCGACCGGGTGAGAAAAATGCCTAAGAACCACCCGACCGGTTGGAGCAGTTCCAGGCCTTCCGCCGAGCTGACCAAACACACAATTCAAGTTGCTGGAGCAAACCACCTCATCTGACAATTCGGCCTCGGCCAAAATGTTCCAAATGGAAAATAAGGTGGAAGATGTCGGGAAACCAAGGAGAATGCTCGAGCAGATTGGCAGTTAGCTCAATTCCAAAGTAAACGCCTCGCGCATAGGCACCAAGACCAAGTTGCTCGACCAAAACATGGAATTTGGAAATTCTGGCTCGACCATTAGTCTTAGAATCACTTGGCCATTCCAAATCAACTATCAAAATGCACACTTGGACAAGGTGACCGACCACTTGTTGAAGAGGTGGCCAAGGGAGGAGCTCCTCCCCATTCCACCACCTGCAACCGGCGGCTCCTCCTCCATGGTGACCGGTGGCTTTTCCTCCCCCCATGTGGCAGCTCCTCCTCCTCAACCCTTGGATCAAAGACAATTGCCACCATCTCCACCACCCATCTCCTCCCCTTATGGCTATAAATACAACCCTCCTCCTCCTCATTTCAAACATCCACAAAAATTGTAATTCACTTATCTCTCTAGATTTTGTAAGTTAGGCTTTGGAAATAAAGATTGCTCCCTTGGCGCTTCAACGGTAGTAAGTATTTTAATATTTATTTACTGTTTTTAATTTCCAATTCCTAGTTATAATGTTTAGCGCGATAAATAGTAGCTAAACTAGTCGTTCGGTAGAAGGGGTGGACTTGTATTATAAAATGTTTTAGACTGTTAACTTAGTGTCTCGTCTGTGTATTCAAAACTTGTTCTATGTGCCATATATTAGGCCAGAACTTCCAAGGTTGAGTGGATGCTTGGAATGGCAAAGCTCTTCCGTGGAAGTTCGTAAACATACTCGGATAAGTGGATGCTTGGAATGGCAAAGCTTATCTGAGGAGTTTGACCTCTCTAAAACACCATTTGATTGCTCGGGAATGACTGATCAAATGGATGCACACAGGCTAGTATACCTTGGAATGGGGTATTAGTCTAAATAGAACAAGGGCTTTACGTTTTCTGCAAAAGTCTAGACGGTGTGTGCAAATCGAGTGCTTGGAATGGCCTTGATACACTATCGAACACTTTTGCAAAAGACTAGACAGTGTGGCAAATCGAGTGCTTGGAATGGCCTTGATGCACGTTTGAATACTTAGAAGGTTCACTAAGAGTCAATGATAAACAGGATATAATACAAGGCCCCTGAAACCGAACGCTTTCTTTTAATTGTAATAGTTATCAGTTACTTTCCAGTACTAAAACCAACCAACCAACCAATCAATCACTTAGCTGGTAGCTTTAAAACCAACCAACCAACCTAAAACACGCACTCCCGCCGAATAATCCCCTCAAAGAACAATTATCCCCCTAATTCCCTTGGGTTCGACCCCTACTTACCACTTACTACCCAGTAGTGTAGTTGCGAGTAGCGGAAAATATAAATTTATTTGCACAGAGAACATTGCACCTTAACGACAGTGCAGTGGGCTTCTGTCACTCTCCCACCCGAAACTTTTGAACCAAGTTGTATCCTCACGACACGACTTTAGTTCAAGACACTGACAATGCAAACACACACTAATAAGGGAAGGAAAAAAAGAACAAAATAAATTAAATTAAATTAAACTGGCACTCCCCTAGTCTTCATTTGTCAAGGCATGTCCAAAGTTTTTAAAACAGGCATGTGCCTCTCCATGATATCCATCCTGGTTTCCTTCTAAATGTGTCATGTTTCGGCAGCTCGAATGGAACTATTGTAGAGACATTCTTGCAAGACATAGCGTGTTTCTTCTCTTTAATTTTTTCAGTAACGGGAAATAGTTGATTATCCCATTCATAAGTAGTTCAGTGGTTAAGAAATACAATGGATTACAAGTGCATCCCATTCATATTGATTTCTTTTTTTATAGGGGTTTCTTACATCTCATACGTATCAATTATCATATGAATACATCTTATACATATTGCATAAGAACTCAATCGGGTACATATGAAGACTTTGACTTTTTTGGAGCACATGCCACGCACGACACCAACCCGGATTTGATACTTGAATTGCGTCCACTAAAGCACAAGTCATAAGACACCTCTAACTTGAAACCCACGAGCATAAGCTTGAAATTCAGCACCTACAAAACGTCCACGAGTGACGAATAACACCTCCGCGAAGGAAGAACAACACGTCTGCGCCAAGGCGGGCTGAAAACACATCCACAAGGGATGAATAACACTCATACACAAAAGTGAGGAGAAAATGCTACTAAATGGAATCGAACCCTTGACCTCTTGACTATTTGTCAAGAGTTCAAGCCATTCGACCAAACCCATTTTCGCCATATTGATTACTTTATATTAAGATCATGTATAATCTTGCGCAAGAAAATTTATTATTATTGGAAATATCGAGAAATCAATATCTAATTCGGGTTAAGGGCCTGTGAAACTCAAATAAAAAAATTGATCCCAAAATAAAGAACTATCTCAAGTAAAAGAAGTCCAAGTTGGAAAACTATCAAAAAAAAGTATGAAAAAAAATGAGCAAGTATGAAAAAGATATTTTTTTTAGTAGAATGGTGTAAAATGTGGATTTGTAACTGGAGTCATATGAGAAGTAGTATATTTCATACGAAATTAGAATTAATTTAAAGCATACCATTTTAATATTAATGGCTCAAATAATTTCTATTTATTTAAATTTAAAAAATCTATTTTACATACTATTAAAGATATATTAGTCATCTTCGCAACATAACCCACCCGATCATCTCCACCACAACTACAAACCTCCGCAATTTCTCAATCCCCAAATCCTAACCTAACCCCCCATCGAAAAAAAAATAAAAATAAAATCTTAACCTAACCCATCACCACCAACGGATGACAGCCGTCTCGTCCTCTAGCTCTCATCCGATCTCGCCATCGCGGCCGTTTCAGACTCTGTAACCTGTAAATCAACCCTCCACTTCCGAAGATTTTCGCCATTCGTAACTCCTGATTGTTCTGAAGTCAAAGCTCTTTCTCAGCAGGTCATCAATTTCTCAATTGTTCCTATCCTCCTTGTGAATCTAGCGTTTCGATTTTGGAGTGACATCTACAATCAGGCAAACCAATCAAGTCAAACATCTCTTAGAAGCGGTAGAGGTCTGAGAATCACAGCTATGAAACACGACGAAGCCGAAGCTTCGGCGCAAAAATAAAAAGCAGTGCTATCGAACGTACCTCAGCGGTGCGGAGTGAAGATGGGAGGAGCAAAGTAGAAATCTATCGATGAGCTCGAAGATGATATGCACGCAGTGGACTGGCGGCAATCTTGACGATCGTGCGAGCAAGACACGATGAAGCTGGAGAGATTGTTGACAAAGATTTCGTCTTCCTTGTATAAATTTTTCTCTTTTTTTGTTCTACCGGGAAAAATGGATGGTTAGGTGGCGGTGGAAGAAGTGGAAGTGGGATCCAACTATGGAATTTTATTTAATTATGTTGTTGTTAGGGGGCTATTGGAATTTCTTCTGGTTATGATCGAAGACAATTGATGAAATACAATGTACCTTCATTTGTAATTTGGGTCTAAACCCCATCCTTGGACTTATTTTCAAGTCCACTTACAATATTCTGTTATGTATTGGTAGCTCTTAAGTTATAATTCGAATCTTTCTATTTAAAATATGTAGCGTTCTTAGGTAGCTTTCTAGTTTAAATACGTAACTTTCTATTTAATATACGTAGCTTTCTAGTTAAAATACAAGTTTTTTCGTTAAAATACGTAGCCTTCTGTCACCGTCGCCGTTTATTTTCTTATTTGTATTTCTGCAAATTTTGCGTTTCGAATTTGAAGGGTTTTTTTTTTGTGTCAAGGAAATTATCATGATTAATATGTAAAAAATAGAGCTGACATAATTGATTTTGTTTCTTGTAAACTACGTAGCTTTCTGGTTTCTAGCTAAAAATCGTAGCTTTCTGTTTAAAATTCGTAGATTTCTAGTAAAAATACGTACCTTTCTAGTTAAAATTCGTAGCTTTCTAGTTAAATACGTAGCTTTTTTAGTTAAAATACGTAGCTTTCAGGTTAAAATTTGTAATTTTTCAAGTTAAAATACACAGCTCTCTGTTTAAAATTCGTAGCTTTCTTTTTAAAATCCGTAGCTTTCTGTATAAAATATTTTCTGCTGGCCGTACATTTTATAATATGTACCATTCTGTTTAAAACTCGTAACAGTCACCAGATCAACATAAAACTGCTCCCTTTTCAATTCCTTCATGTCCGATTGTGTAGTTGAATATGACATCATATAAACTTTCACAATGCAGACGTGCACAGGAATAGTGAAATTGTGTAGTTGAATATGACAACATAACATTGCCATGAGTTGTAAAGTTCTTGGTTCTTGACAGTCTCTAATCAGAAGAACACATCAAAAATATTCAAATCTTGCATGCGATTTCTCTTGTGCTTTAACTCAGCAAGAGGAAACCAGCAGCATCAGATAACCGTACGATGCAAAAATAAAAGATGATTGTCTCTTCAAATCCTATACGTACTGTTGTTCCTACATGTGGCATGGCTTTTGACAAAAAGTCTTCAGAGTGTTCAAGAAGAAGTCAAGGAGCTGTTCACCCGAAGATTGCAACGCAAATGATGCGCAGAACTGAGAACAGAAGCTACCTAATCTGGAAATTTCCAAATATCGAAGATATAAATATCAGAGTCGGTTACATATTTAAGTCGGCTAAAGATTGGATTGGTTGGCAAGATATTCGAGCAATATTATCTGAAGTCAAGATTATCAAGAAGATACTTGAAGGATATTCGAGTTCAAAGAGATTTAGAACCTTGGGAATATTTGGGAAATATTTCCCAAATATTCGAGATATAGTATCTCAACCGATTAGGAAACAACCAGGTACTATAAATACAGGGCTAGGGTTTCCTACTCGGGTATTCGCTATTTTGGAGAAAATACACACGAGTTATCTTGAGAAGACGAGGAGGAGGAGCGACGGCCGGCTGATCTTTCCACATCGAAAAATTAACGGCGCTGAGACAGTTTGTTCAGTGTGCTGATCAGACTGTTCCGATTGAACAAACCGCTGCACACACAATGTCACCAACACACGCATTCGGGAGAAGGCGTCTGAGCTTCGGGAGAAGTTCAAGCAAGTTAGGGAGGGAGTCTCGAAGTCAAGGGATCGATGGGGAGCCGAGATCGCAAATCTAGAAGAAGAAGTGTTAAAGGCTAGGCGATTACAAACGGAAGATTGTAAAAGTAAGACCATTTGTAGCTATAAACTTTTCAATAAGATTTGCTACCCTTTAGGGCGTGGGACTTGGTATTACATCGTGTGTAATACAAATAGAGTAGGTTGGTTTCCGAACTGGGTATTACATCGTGTGTGCCTACATTATTCTGTTTCGGATACTGTCTACTGAAGTGTTCGAGTTCAGTTCGAACACAACCTGTTTCTCGTCTTGAACAGACAACAGTATTTCAATTGGTATCAGAGTAGACACTTGATATAGACAGTGTGATCCGGCGACTGTTCAAGATGAGTTTGAAGGAAGGGCAAAGCACTAATCGACCACCGCTACTTGAAGGGCCGAACTACGGCTACTGGAAGTCTAAGATGAAGGCCTCTCTGAAATCCCTGTATGAAAAGGCTTGTGAAGCTATCTTGATTGGATGAACGGAGGCTGTGATGGCCAATCCTGAAGGAGTGATGGTGCCTAAACTTGAAGCACTATGGACCGACGCAGATGAAAAGGCTGCTGAA
Source organism: Rhodiola chrysanthemifolia (assembly GCA_033675395.1). Taxonomy (NCBI): domain Eukaryota; kingdom Viridiplantae; phylum Streptophyta; class Magnoliopsida; order Saxifragales; family Crassulaceae; genus Rhodiola; species Rhodiola chrysanthemifolia. The sequence goes on from CM066204.1 coordinate 42,735,731, forward strand.
GGGAAGTCAAAGGCCATGAATGCAATATTCTCTAGAGTGGACAAGAATGTGTTCAAACTGATAGCTAACTGTGAAATTGCTAAGGAGGCATGGGATATTCTCAGGACAACCTATGAGGGTACAGACAAAGTAAGAAACTCACAAATGTAGATGGTCACAACAAAATTCGAGGATTGAAGACGAAGGAAGAAGAAACCATCACTGATTTCAATGCAAGAGTTCTAGACCTCTCTAACGAGGCTGTCGTAGTGGAAAAACACATCGAGGAGGAAAGGATGGCTAATAAAATCCTGAGATTGCTACCTCAAAGGTTTGACATGAAAGTGACCGCAATAGAAGAAATGCATGATATCTCCAAACTGAATCTTGAAGATCTCGTGGGATTGCTGAGAACATACAAGATGAATCAGCTTCAAGATGCTTAACCAAGAGGAAGCAAGAGAGTTTCTCTGAAAGCCGACGTGTCTGAAGATAAATATGAGTTTGGCTGCTTGACAGAACAACTGGCAATGATGGCCCATGATTTTTTGTAGAATGGTGAGAAAGATCAACAGACAAGGTTCAGCACAAGGCCAATCATCTTCGATGAATTTTTGAAACTAGAAGTAAGGAAAAGGAAAGGTTGGTGAAACCAAGCAAGAGTACTATAGCGACAAAGGTAAGGAAATACAGTGTCGAGAATGTGCCAACACTCTCAAGAAGAAGACGGCGCTTGCTGCCAACCAGAGTCACAGTGAGTCTGACGACGAGGAAGAGAAGGATGAGACCACAACTTTGTTGCATTCGTCGCTATTATTGAAGACTGTAGTGAGACAAGTGAAAGTCAGTACTCTAGTGCATTGTCTGAACAGCCTGCTGAAGACACCTTATGTAGTAATGATGAAGAACTTACGCATGAGACCTTGACCAGAACCTATAAAGAACTGCATGAGAAGTGGCTGATAGTGATTAATCTGAACAAGAAACTCACAGAAACCAGAACCAGTCTGACGGAAGAAAAAGACAAATTATGGTAGGAAGTTGAGGTTTTGGTTGCTCAGAAGGTTGAACTCCAAGAAGAAGTCACTACCCTGAAGAACCAGATAATCGAAATAAAACAGGAACGGTCATCTCTAATTGCACAAAAAGTGGAACTCCTAGGGGCTGTATCATCACTGAAAACTGAGATGGAGAAAAACAGAGAGGTACATCCTAAAGGCATGGTGGAGCTGAGAAGGAAAAATGTTGACTTGAGCCGCAAAGAGGTTCATCTCCTGAACACATTAGAAGCCCTTGAGCTACAAATAGAGATGGAGAGAGATAATCATGCTATTACAATGGAGGAATTGAGCAAGTTCAAAAGATCGGTGAAGATGTTGAACTCAGGCTCAAAGAATTTGGAGGCCATACTAAAATCTCAAAGAGTCGAAGACGGACACAGAGGCATCGGCTTCACTGGTGAAAGCAGTTCAGGCAAGACAACCTTTACAAAGGTAATTTCAACGTTGGCACAGAAGCCTGGATATAGGATGACTTTGAACCCTGAAAAATCTCCCGGCATTCGAAGGAAGAAACTGGTTGTGGCCGCTCGAGTCCGACCTGGTACTGAATGGAGGAGAGATACACGTACATGTTGGTACTGCTATCAGATGGGGGCACATCAAGCCGAAGTGTCGACTGTTTCTAGCTGAGCAAAAGGTGATGGAACCCATAGTCACCCCTTGGATGAGACGAGTCTGGAGACCAAAAATAAGGGAGGATGTATGCCTAGTGGCCTTTAGCTCATCCAGTCACATGAAGAAGGACCGCTGGTACTTCAATAGTGGATGCTCGGCTCATATGACAGGTAACCCTAATCACCTCATACGTGCTAGACCTGTTAAGAATCGCCAGTTTGTTACTTTTGGAGATGGAGGAAAGGGCCAGGTGATCGGCTGTGGGACATTAAAGGTTCCGGATCTACCTGAGCTCGAGGATATCCTCCTAGTGGATGGGTTGAAGGTGAATCTGATTAGCGTCAGTCAACTGTGTGATGGAGGACATCATGTGAAGTTCACTCATGACTCATGTCGAGTACTGGACAAGAATGGAGACACAGTCATGGAAGGAAGCAGGTCAACAAATAACTGCTACCTCCTAGGCACTGGTGGAGCAGTAGCTGCGCCTGCCTGTCGGACTAGCCAAACTGATGAGACGGACTTGTGGCACAAAAGATAGGGGCATCTAAATCTCAAAACCTGAAGAAGATATCTACAGAGGGACTTAAATGAGGAATGCCCATAGTACGAGGAGACTTGGATGTGGTATGTGGAGAGTGTCAAATTGGAATCAGACGAAGGCCTCTCATCCGAAGACCACCCAAATCAATACCAGTCGACCGCTGGAACTGGTACATATGGACTTGATGGGACCAATCCAAGTTAAGAGTTACGGAGGCAAGAAGTATGTACTGGGGTGTGCGAATGACTTCACTCGATCCACGTAGACTAGATATCTACGTGACAAGTTTCAAGCCACTCAAAGGTTCATTGAGCTGGCTACCCAACTTCGGAGGGAACGAGAAGACAAAGGAGAGCACCTGGTGGCTATAAGAAGCGATCATGGTAAAGATTTTGAAAATAGCACACTTGCAGACTATTGTGTTGAACATGGAGTAGCTCACCAATTCGCATCTCCCATCACTCCACAACAAAATTGTGTCGTAGAATGCAAGAATCTCACAATGCAAGAACATGGAGTGCTACATCCTAAATGATTGAGAGTACAGACAGAAACTTGACCCGAAGAGTGATGAAAGAATCTTCCTTGGGTATTCCCCTGATCATCGTGCCTTTCGGGAGTTCAACAAATGCACAGACACAGTTATGTAGTCTATAAAAATAAAGGTAAAGGACGAAGTTTCCGAGAAACCAGTATCGGAAGATGATGAAGATAGCGGCGGAACATCGTGTGGAACACCTTCTCTGACCCAGACTACGAAAGATGGAGTTCCACTGAGTACAAGAACACTTCAGACTCTAACTCACACGCAAACGAAGACACGAACACACCAGCTGTGTCGCGTAACACTACGCCAGCACTACAACCATCTAGGAGGATTGCCAAGAATCATCCAATCACTGAAGTTATTGGAGAACCATCTGAAGGGATGAAGACTCGAGGGAAGGAGATCAATTATCGAGAATTGGCATCATGCTCGTGCTTTCTGTCCACCTTAGAGCTGAAGAATGTCAAAGAAGTTCTTCTTGATGAGTATTGGGTATTGGACATGCAGAAAGAATTGGGCTAGTTCACCAGGAATGATGTGTGGGATTTAGTTCCATATCCCGAGGGAGTCAATGTGATCGGAACAAAGTGGATCTTCAAGAACGAGTCTGACGAGAAAGGCTACATTACCAGAAATAAAGCCAGAATGGTGGCACAAGGATACATTTAGATAGAAGGCATCGATTTCGATGAGACCTTTGCCTCTGTAGCAAGATTGGAGGTCATCAGACTACCCCTTGCTCTGGTCTGTCATCTGAAGTTCAGACTGTTCCAGATGGATGTGAAGAGCGCGTTCCTGAAAGGCTTTCTGAACAAGAAAGTGTATGTCACCCAACCTAATGGATTTGAAGACCCACATCATTCTACTCATGTGTAGCGATTGAAGAAGGCATTGTATGGACTCAAACAAGCGCCCAGAGCATGGTACGAGTGTCTCACTGTGTTTCTCGTCGATCATGGCTATCTGCGAGGGGGAGTAGATAAGACACTATTCGTCAAGCACACAAGGTCAGATTTTTTCATTGCACAAATCTATGTTGACAATATAGTGTTCGGGTCCGGTACACAGTAGCAGGTGGACCAATTTGTGGAACAGATGCAAAAGGAGTTCAAGATGAGCATGGTGGGAGAGATGAACTATTTTCTTGGACTTCAAGTTAAACAGAAGGACGATGGCATTTTTATCTCACAAAGCAAGTATGCCAGAAATCTGATCAAAAAGTGTGATCTGGACAAGGCAAGCCAAAAAAGAACCCCAACTGCCACACACTTAAAGGTTACAAAGATGATGCTGGAACAAGTGTGGACCAGACGCTATACAGAAGCATGAAAGGAAGCCTTCTCTACTTGACAGCCAGCAGACCGGATATTGCCTATGCAGTGGGAGTATGTGCAAGATATCAGGCAAGTCCGAAGGAAAGTCATCTGCTGCAAGTCAAAAGGATCATTAAGTACGTCTGTGTAACTGCTGATTATGGCATCAGGTACACCAAGGACACCAACTCATACCTAATTGGGTACTGTGATGCGGATTGGGCAGGAAACACTTAAGATTAGAAGAGTACCTCTGGAGGTTGCCTTTTCCTTGGCAACAATCTGGTTTCCTGGTTCAGTAAGAAGCAGAATAGCATCTCTCTATTTACAGCCGAAGTGGAATATATTGCTGTCGAAAGTTGCTGCACTCAGATGCTATGGATAACGTAGATGCTCTCTGAATACGAAGTGGAATAGGAAGAGATGGACTTATCCTGTGACAACATGAGTGCCATCACCATTTCTAAGAATCCGGTGCAACACTGCAGAACGAAGCACATTGACATCAGACATCATTTCATCAGAGAGCTAGTGGAAAAGAAGGTCATCACACTGAAGCATGTGACCACAGACAAGCAGCTAGCTGACATATTCACCAAACCACTTGATGCAACTCAATTCGAGACACTTAGATCTTCCTTGGGTCTATGTGTTGTTGATGGACCGTATTTATACGATTCATCGAGTCAACTAAACCCACCTTAAATGACACTTTATCCTTTGAACTTTCACTTGTTAGTGTCGTTTTACTTTACAGGCATTCTTGAAGGTCTAATGTGGAAACAAGCTTAAAAGAGGAGTTTTGTGCTAAAAATGGATCACAAGTCAAAACTGCCCCGCCGGGACCGGACTTCACTACCAGGCTGCGCCGAGAGGTCCCAGGCCGAGTGCCCGAGTCCAGCGTCCGGATGTGCTGAGTGCCCAGTCGAGCTGTCTTGCGCTGAATTCTAGTTGCTCGGGCAAACCATCTGATCTGACAAATCCGCCTCGAGAAAAGTTATCAAAATGGAAAATAAGGTGGACAATGTCGGAAAACCAAGGAGAATGCCCGAGCAGATTGGCAGTTGGCTCAATTCCAAAGCAAAGGCCCTGCGCACATAGGCACCGAAACGAAGTCGCTCGACCAGACCAGCTAATCTGGCAAATCTGGCTCGACCAAGTTGTTTGAAACGCCCAACTACTCGGACAATCTCACTTCCAGGGCAAAACGCCCGAGTGGAACCGGCCCATGCCCGATCAGTGCCCAAGGTCCGGGTTCCTTCAGCCAATTTCCGAAATCCGACCAGGTTCCAGCCAGATTCCGGCAAAACGACTTCAACCATTAGGCTTAGAATTGCCTCAGCATTCCAAATCCGAAATCCAAAAGCAAAAGGCCTTCGACCAAAATTCCGGCCAAATTCCAGCCAAGCTCCGGCCGAGCTCCGATTAAGCTCCGATCAAGCACAACCAAAGCCAGCCATGCTCCGATCAAATTCCGGCCAAAACCGACCAAGCTCCGGGCATCAATTAATGTTGGTTGACCTTTAAACTTCTTCTATTCTATCCTTGTTGGGGAAGGACATACCGGCGGCTTTAGGAAGACACCTGGCCGGCAGCTGGACTTTGGGGGAGTACCCATGCCTAGTTGTTTGACCTCTCTCCCTTGCCTATAAATAGAAGAGCTTGGCCCTTGAAATCTTAACTCTTGATTCATGTGTGTTTTGGAAGTTTGGATACTTGGTCACTTATCTCACTAGCTTAGATCTTTGTCACTTGCACTCACAAGACTTGTACACACTCTACACACATTTGGATATCAAAAGCTCCAACTTCTCTCTACTTGTTCTTGAGTTACCTTTCCAAAACCTTACTTGTTCTTGTCTTTGATTTCGAAAACCATTTACTTCCCTTGTACTAGCTATGGTATTCCCTTCTATGGATACTTGTAGCTAAACTCTTCATTCGGTTGAAGGGGTTTTTTATATCATAAAACCGTTCTAGACCCTTTACTTAATGCTACCTAGTGTTCTAACTAGTTCTTTGTGCCATCAATTCGGGTTGAACATAACAAGGTTGAGTGGATGCTTGAAAAAGCAAAGCTCGATCTTCCAAGTAGTTCATCCCCTCTTAAACACCATTTGGTTGATCGGAAATGATTGATCAAGTGGATGCACTTAGGCTAATATATCTTGAAAAGGGGAATTAGTCTAGCTAGAACTAGTAAGCTATGTCTTGAAAAGGACTAGCCGGTGTGGCAAGCGCTTGAAAAAGCCTTGCTTTGGGTTAAGTCTTGAAAAGGAACAACCCACACCTTAGAACACTTAGTAAGATCATTAGAGGTCAATGATGAATGAAGTTATGATATAAAGCCCCTAGACCGAATCCTTCTCTTGATCACAACACCAACTTGTCATTTACTTACAGTCTTACTTTCAACAACTTTAGTTCAGTACCTTTACATTCAGCACCTTTTACTTTCAAGTACTTAACTTTCAATTCAGTTCCTAACTTTACTTTCAGTACCTAACTTTACTTTCAGCACCTTTACTTTCAGTACATTTACTTTCAGTACATTTACTTTCTGTTCAAAACCAAAATCAAACCCAACTGCCTTACTTTATTTTCAGTTTTCAAAAGAACTACTCTATCCACTAATTCCTTTGGGTTCGACCCCTACTTACCGCTTTACTAGCCAATAGTAAGCCAAACAGTAGTGGACTTATAAATTGATAATTTCCAGTGCCACGACGACGGCCTGTCAAATTTTGGCGCCGTTGCCGTGGATTTAGCAATCGGATAGTTAATCTTTCTTTTTGTACTTGTTTCTGCATAACCATGTCTCGTTGATGAGTCGTATTTATACGACTCGTCGAGTCAATTAATCCCATTTATTCCGACACTTTTATATGCGAACAATTACTTTTTAGTATGGTTTTTCATCTCAGGTGTTTCGGAAGCTCTAGGAGGAAACGCGCATAAAAGACGGTATTTTATGCCAAAAACATCACAATGACAGATCAGACCTTCGGACAGTCGACGGAGTGCTGGGAATGAACCGTTGATCATAAAAATACGAGCTACATACCATTGCAAAGGTGACTCAATTCCCTACAACTCTCTAGTTCACACCAAGAGCAGCCGAGGTCATATAGAGGGTCAAATCTAGAGTTGAAGTTGGAACTGGCGCGCAGAAGAAGGAAACAGGGTCTGTGCTCACCGCGTTTCGTAGAGACATTAGAAGTACCGATAACGTTAAGGGCAAACGCGGCCAGTACCGATAACGTCAAGGTGAGAAGCGGCCGTAACGTCTACATGTGGCGCGGTGATGACGTCATCAACGCGTTTTGATGACGTCAGCAGGCCGAAACTTGGAAATCAAGCCCAAAAATCAGACTTGGAAACCCTACTTTTTGATATAATTAAAAAACTTGGGTGAGGGTTTTGATCATCTCATATCTCATCACGTAACGAAGACTGAGACGGCTCTGGAGAGAAGACGAAGCTTTCGACGAAGAGAAGAGATTTTCCTACTTTTAATTATGCGTCTTTTCATGATTATGTGTAGCTAAATCCTTAATTCAGTTTAGGGTTTCACATATTGTGACGTTTGTTTTGAGACTCTATTCTTAATGCTATTTTATGTTTCTCTAGTTCTTGTGCTTAAATTAAAGGATTGAATTGTGAAGCTAAGTGGAGACTTGACGGTAAAGCTTAGCGGAACAATTCAACCCCTATCGTCAATGCTTGTTTGATACTAAAACGTGAAAACAAGTAGGACACCTGAATATAATATTGCCTGAAACGGATTATTAAATTTAGGAGAACTAGAAGTCTATAACCTGAAACGGAGTAGATTGCGGTGTATAACCTGAAACGGAGTACTTTGGGTTATAACCTGAAACGGAGTAACCACGCTTAGAAGCATGAAATTAGATCATTAGCAGTCGATGATAAACGTGTCACAATAGAAACCCTAGACTGAGTTTTCTCTCTGATTGAATCTTCGTCATTATTTCCTTGCTATTTTCTCTTTTGCACTCACAATCACTCAAAAACCCCTTCTTTCTTATTTTCAGTTACATATAGGAACAGCTTCAACAACACCAGCTCCCTTGGGTTCGACCCCTGCTTGCCACTTAACTAGTTTCTTGCAGGGAAGATTATAAATATTAAATTTGACGCGTCAGACGACGCGCGTCAAATTTTGGCGCCGTTGCCGGGGAGCTGCGCTTCGGTGAAGTTGTTTCTTTTTGTTTTTATTTTTTTTGTTTTATGGTTCGCTATGTCTTCTTATTATAGTAGAGAACCTTGGAACGATGAAGACGGTGAGGAAGATGGATACGAGGGCAGCAAGGTTGTGTTTTGGATGATTCGGAATCTCCCCCAATTTGGAGGTGCCATCGGAGAAGACCCAGTGAAACATGTACAAACATTCCACTCCATCTGCAGCCGCATCAAGCCTGAAGACGAGCCATTAGAGAGGTTCAAGCTTAAATATTTTAACTTTTCTTCAACTGACTCTGCAAATTCTTGGTTTTACTCATCAGGTGCAAATTATGAAAGCAATTATTGGGATCTACGAGCCCTATTTCTAAAGGAGTTTTCTCTGCCATCCTTTCGATTTGAGGCCCGCGAGAAACTTCGTACCCTTGAGCAATTCCAGGGCGAAACATTCTATGAGTATTATGTGTGCTTCGATACCCTTCAGGGAAGCTGTCCACACCATGGATTCCCAGATTTATTTCTTCTACAGAGATTTCTTGATGGGATGATGCTACTTGAGCGTACTATGCTTGATGCTGCAGCAGGAGGTTCGGTAATGGATGTACGCATGTATGATCTCTGGGACCTGATAGATGATATGGCACAGAGATCAAGATCGAGACGAGGTCAGCTGCACAAAATGGATGATAAGTCGCAGACAGTAGAAGCTGATTCAGAGCAGATCGGTCACGGCACTGCATTGGCCATGACGGACGAATCGGGTGCAGAAAACGAAGAAAACGATTCAGACTCAGTGCTCACCGCGCCTGCAATAGACATTAGCTCGACGCTATTGTCTGAAGCAAACGCGCCTATAACGTCTGAACGAGACGCGGCCATAACGTATACTGCAGACGCGGTCGCCACTGATACATGTTCCAAAACTGACTTTTTTCCTTCGTTTTCTATGCAGGTGATAGCTCCCGAGCAATATGTGATCCATAATGATGAGCTGGAAGATGAGTTGGAGGCGAAGCATGAGCCAGAAAAGCCAACGATGGAGCACTCACTCACTACGAGTCAACAAGCGCCGCCTGAAAAGTGTAAAGATTTAGGTGCCTTCACAGTCACCCGTGATGTTGACTCTTATGTTTTGCAGATGGGAGATGCTAGAGATAACGGTCCTCCAGCACTTGTTTTGGGACGATCACTCGTCTTTGCCACAAAGACCAAGATTGACATGGGAACATGCTTGTTGTCACTTGCGTTTGCTGGCAAGACATCAAACTTCCATATTCACGAGGATTCTGACCGCCCATACATGAGGAAGAAACCGAGACATGGCACGTTTGGATGGAAACCCGGATGGAGAGACACGAGAGCACCACTGGATGAGGGCTATGAGCAGCACAAAGGAGTAGCGAAGTTTGACCTCACACGCCCATGGGATCCTAACTTGTGATCCCTAAAGAGCTAACGTCGAGCCAGCGACGTAAAACAAAGGCGCTCGCAGGGTGGTAGCCCGGCAAAATTTTTGTTTTTCCATGCTTTGTTTCATTTTATGTTTGTTTGAGTCTTTAGTCGTGTTCTTCACATTGTCTTTTGGGGAAAGAGATGTTTTTCATGCAGGAAACAGGCGCAACTCAGTGCATACCGCGTCAGCCCTCAACATTAGCTGGCCGCGTGTGGTGTTAACATTAAGTTAATGTCTCTATCTGACGCGGTGCGTAACATCTACACGAGGCGCGGCTGACCGTTGACCAGTGTTGACCGACTCGGTTGACCAGAATTTACACCGTCACGCGACAACACGAGGGGAGTGCCTGTTCATTTTTTGTTCTCTATTTGTTTTTCCCTACGTTTGTGTGTCTTGCATAGTCTGTGTCTTTGAATTTAAGTCGTGCCGTGAGGACACGGCTTAGTTCAAAAGTGTGGGGTGGGAGAGTCAGCATGCATAGAGTCAGCACGTTTCCCGTTAAAAATTGAAAATTTTGAAAATTTTGTACATGTGAAATTCTCTCTATTTCCTGGATATGCAGCACTGAACGTTGATGATGCGAAATAGATGAGCTGATTAGATGCGTTTTTCTCGTGAAATTTGAGTTGTGCTTTAACATGTGAGCTTAACCTACTACGTGCTTTTGAGTTGAGATAAACAGGGATGTGGAGTTGATAGAAACGTCCTAGAGAGACTTGACAAAGCACTCAAAGGACCGAGCTTCGAACTATATGGTTATATGGATTTCGTGGAGGCTAGCACTTCGAGGCAACATGGTTAAGAATCTGCTCCGCCACTGCAGTGCTTATGCGGTCAGGTGGGACGGGGAAACATCACACTGTCCAATCTCTAGTCCAAGTAGCCGGGAAAACAGACGAGCGACCCTCGGCTTGACTCGCGTCAAAAGGACGAGGATGAGAGAGAGCAGGGAGGTATTTCCATATGCTTGCGGGCGATGATTGGACCTCCATCAAAAGAGGAATCACGGACGAGCAATTCACAATCAGTAGCAAAAGAAAAGAAAATCAGCTATTTGTGAAGTTTTACACGCAACAAAGTGCAGTACACCACTGATCCATCAAAAGACAACTCACTACCAAAGCTATCCAAGCAAAAGAACTCAACACCTTGAAGCTCGAACAAATCACGTGCAAGAAAAAGCAATGAAGTGTAACCATATAGCGAGAACCCGGAACCGCGAGTGTAGATCATGGGTCTAAAAAGGACTATCTCCCATTCATCCGAATTGGTTTGCATCTCGGCTTAAAGGTAACATGTATCAAGTTAATTCTGTGTTGAGCATGATGATGTTAGTAGCGATTGAGTTATGCATAGAAAAGCGAGTCTAGACTAGCAACTCATATTCATGTCGCATTATCTAGGACGTCGAAGAAATTGTGGTGTTACATTTATTTTCCTTCTATGACTTGGTTCTTGTTCGGGACGAACAAGTTTAAGTGTGGGGTGGTTTGAGGAGTCGTATTTATACGACTCGTCGAGTCAATTAATCCCATTTATTTCGACACTTTTATATGCGAACAATTACTTTTTAGTATGGTTTTGCATCTCAGGTGTTTCGGAAGCTCTAGGAGGAAACGCGCATAAAAGACGGCATTTTATGCCAAAAACATCACAATGGTAGATCAGACCTTCGGACAGTCGACGGAGTGCTGGGAATGAAACGTTGATCAGAAAAATACGAGCTACATACCATTGCAAAGGTGACTCAATTCCCTACAACTCTCTAGTTCACACCAAGAGCAGCCGAGGTCATATAGAGGGTCAAATCCAGAGTTGAAGTTGGAACTGGCGCGCAGAAGAAGGAAACAGGGTCAGTGCTCACCGCGTTTCGTAGAGACATTAGAAGTACCGATAATGTCAAGGGCAAACGCGGCCAGTACCGATAACGTCAAGGTGAGAAGCGGCCGTAACGTCTACATGTGGCGCGGTGATGACGTCATCAACGCGTTTTGATGACGTCAGCAGGCCGAAACTTGGAAATCAAGCCCAAAAATCAGACTTGGAAACCCTACTTTTTGATATAATTAAAAAACTTGGGTGAGGGTTTTGATCATCTCATATCTCATCACGTAACGAAGACTGAGACGGCTCTGGAGAGAAACGAAGCTTTCGACGAAGAGAAGAGATTTTCCTACTTTTAATTATTCGTCTTTTCATGATTATGTGTAGCTAAATCCTTAATTCAGTTTAGGGTTTCACATATTGTGACGTTTGTTTTGAGACTCTATTCTTAATGCTATTTTATGTTTCTCTAGTTCTTGTGCTTAAATTAAAGGATTGAATTGTGAAGCTAAGTGGTGACTTGAAACGGTAAAGCTTAGCGGAACAATTCAACCCCTATCGTCAATGCTTGTTTGATACTGAAACGTGAAAACAAGTAGGACACCTGAATATAATATTGCCTGAAACGGATTATTAAATTTAGGAGAACTAGAAGTCTATAACCTGAAACGGAGTAGATTGCGGTGTATAACCTGAAACGGAGTAACCACGCTTAGAAGCATGAAATTAGATCATTAGCAGTCGATGATAAACGTGTCACAATAGAAACCCTAGACTGAGTTTTCTCTCTGATTGAATCTTCGTCATTATTTCCTTGCTATTTTCTCTTTTGCACTCACAATCACTCAAAAACCCCTTCTTTCTTATTTTCAGTTACATATAGGAACAGCTTCAACAACACCAGCTCCCTTGGGTTCGACCCCTGCTTGCCACTTAACTAGTTTCTTGCAGGGAAGATTATAAATATTAAATTTGACGCGTCAGACGACGCGCGTTACTCGTGCAGGAAGCCACCATGATAATGAGGTCAACGACGAGGTAAACATGTTCGGCCGAAATGAAGAGGCGCCGCTTCCATTTTATGACGACCCGGAGCAACTCATCCGAGACCGAAGAAGAGCTGATAGAGAATCCGACCGGAGAAACCAAGATCCACTCGAGGCCCGGAATGGAGTTGGTCCAAGGCAACCACCTAGACAGCCGCCACCTCCTCCACATCAACGACCTCCGAGGCAGCAGCCCGTCTATGAGGAGTATTATGAGCACGATGTCCTGCGTGAACCAACCATGGGAGAACTTGATGGAGCTTATTTATACGATTCATCGAGTACACTAAACCCACCGAATTAGGCACTTTGAGTGCACGAACATGTGCTTGTTGATGTCGTTTTATGTATACATGCAATTTTGGAGTCTAAAGAGGAATCACACTTAAAAAGGGAGAATTGTGCCAAAAAGCCAGCCAAGGCCCGAGGACCTCATCCAGGGACCGAGAAACTTCACCCGGGTACCGAGAGCCGTACCCGGGCCCGTTCAAGAAAACCAGGTCCTCGTCCAGGCCACGCCCGAGTCGTCTAGCACTGAATTCAAGTTGCCCGGACAAACAAGCTGATCTGACAATTCCACCTCGACCAAAGTGATCAAAATGGCAAATAAGGTGGACAATGTCGGAAAACCAAGGACAATGCCCGAGCAGATTGGCAGTTGGTTCAATTTCAAAGCAAAGGCCCCGCGCGCATAGGCACCGAAACGAAGTCGCTCGACCAAACCATCGGATCTGGAGAATCTGGCTCGACCAAAGTGTTTTAAATGCCAAATGACTCGGAAAATATCACTTCTCAGACAAAACGCCCGAGTGGAACCAGCTCAAGCCCGATCAAGGCCAAACTAGGGAAATTCCGGCCGTTTTGGGATTCCGACCAGGTTCCGGGAAGATTCCGGCAAAACAACTTCGACCATTAGTCTTAGAATTGCCTCAGAATTCCAAATCCGCAATCAAAAGACCTTTTGACTTAGGTTGACTTTTGGAGAAGAATTCAACCAAGGGGGGAATGCCACCTATGGCCGGCGGCTTTTGGAGAAGAAGACAAGCTGGCCGGCGGCTTTTGAAGGGAGGACAGCTGGCCGGCTGCTTTGGATGAGGATTGTACAAGTGGATGGCTCTCCTCTTCTCCCTTTGCTTATAAATAGAGGCCTTTGCCTTAGAAATCAAATGTCCCATGCTACATATTAGGAAGTTGAGAGCTTATCTCTCTTCTTCACACTTCAATACACAAACATATTTCCTCACAATTGCTCTCTACTTGTTCTTGCTCACTTTACTTTCCTTGTCAAAAACCGAAACCCTCTTTACTTTCCTTGTCTTTGATTTCCAAAACCCTTTACTTTTAGTGCACTTAGCTATGATATCCACTTCCATGGATACTCGTAGCTAAAACCTTCATTCGGTTGAAGGGGTGTGTTTGTATCAAAACATGTTTTAGACCCTTTTCTTAACGCGTCTTTGAGTTCAAAACTTGTTCTATGTGCCATATATTAGGTCAGAACGCTATTGGTTGAGTGGAGGCTTGAAAGAGCAAAGCTCTTCCATGGGTTCGGGAACCTTCGTGGTTAAGTGGAGGCTCGAAAGGGCACAGCTTAACTGTGGAGTTCAACCTCTCTAAAACACCATTTGGTCGATCGGAAATGATTGATCAAATGGATGCACATAAGCTAAGATACTTCGAAAGGAGGAATTAGCCCAAATAGAACAAGTGTTCTAAATGATGTGGCAAGTCATGTGCTAGAAATAGCCTTGATACATCTTTGAACTCTTAGAACGATCATTAGAGGTCAATGATGAACGAGTTGTGATACAAGGCCCCTAAAACCGAATCTTTCCATCAATCAAAACATCACTCGTCACTTTACTTTCAGTCTCATTATCAACTGTTTACTTTCAGTATTTACTTTTACGCACTTACTTTCAGCAAGCCTTGTCCTTCAAGCACTTTACTTTTACGCACTTACTTTCAGCAAGCCTTGTCCTTCAAGCACTTTACTTTTACGCACTTACTTTCAGCAAGCCTTGTCCTTCAATCAATTTACTTTACCGCACTTTAATTTCAGCACTTTACTTTCTGTCATTTACTTTCTGTCTAAAAAACCAACAAAACCCAAAAAAACCAATTGTATATACTTTCTTTTCTTTCTTTTTAAAGAACAACTAATCCACACGGACTCCCTTGGGTTCGACCCCTACTTACCGCTTTACTACCCAATAGTGAAGTCGCGATTAGTGGACTTATAAATTTATCTTGTACATTTACCTATAACGACTAAGGCATCCGTCAAAATTGGCGCCGTTGCCGGGGAGTCGTGAAATCAGAATAGTTGTTCTATTTGTTTTTCTTTTTTGTTTTGCAGTTTGCCATGTCGTCGTACTACGAAAGCGAACCTTGGAATAATGGGGGCAGCAACCTTATGTTTGAGATGCTTAACCGTCTCCCCAAATTCGGAGGTGCCATTGGAGAAGATCCCGTGAGGCATACACATATGTTCCACTCCATATGCAGCCACATGAGGCCTAAAAATGAATCGCTAGAGGGGTTTAAACTTAAATGCTTTAAATTTTCTTTAACTAACTCCGCAATAGAATGGTATTACTCATGTGCAGCTTATGAAAGTGATTATGGGGATCTACAAACCAAATTCCTAGAGGAGTTTTGCCCGCCATCTCTCCGACTTGGAGCCCGCAAGGAAATCATCAACATAGAGCAATCCCGGGATGAAACTTTGGACGAGTACTTGGCGTACTTTGACTCCATTGTGACGAGCTGCCCGCACCATGGATTCACAAAATTCGATCTTCTTCAAAGGTTTCTTGGTGGAATGATGCCACAAGAGTGGAATAGGCTTAATGATGCTGCGGCAGGAGGCTCGATGGATAACTTAAGCATGGATGATCTGTGGAACTTAATAGAAGATATGGCAAGAAGCGCAAAACAAGATCAGGCCATGCGACTCGAAGAACTGACCGACATATTGCACCAAATTCAGGCCGAACTCAAGCCAAAGGTCAGCGAGGAAGAGCTTGCAATGGATCCCGAGGAGCCTGCAAGGGATGAGGACTCTCGGATGGCCGAAGAAGAAATGCCCGAGACAAGCCCGGTCGTCATTACCGAGCCGGCCGACCAGCGCCCGAGCCCGTTCCTCATAGCCGAGCCAGCCGAGTCATACCCGGTCTTCAATGCCAAAGAAATCAAGCCAGGCCCGGTCCTTGCGCTCGAAGCACTCGAGGAAGTCCCGGACCTCAATGTCGGGCTGGCCGAGAAAGACCAGGACGCGCCCGAGCTGGCCGAAGTGCCCGAGCTGATCGAGAAAATCACGACAGGCCCGGTCCTCACTAAAGAGCTGCTCGAGAAAGACCCGATCCTTATGGCCGAGAAGCCCCTACCTAACCCTTCATGTTTAATGCAGATCACATCCACCGAAGATCATGTGACCAATGATGATGAGGTGCAAGGGGAGTTGGAGGCAAATCAAGGGCCAGAAAAGCCGGCTGAAAACTCACTCGTTCTAGGATGGCCAATCATCTCTGCCACAAAGAAGAGGCTTGGCATGGGAACAAGCTCAAGGTCGCTCGTGTTCAATGGCACAATACTAAACTTCCAGAATTGCAAAGGTGCCACCCATTCAAACATGAAGAAACGACCAAGACATGGGCCAAAGGAATGGAAACCCGGAAGGAGAAGCAAGAGAGCACGGCTCCATGGACCAGCAGCTATGGTCAAGGAATCCTCGCCTTCTCGGGGATATGTGAAGAAGAAGCCTCCGGATCAAGGGAGTGCAGAACTGAGCCCGCTGCCATATGTGTTCTTTGGGCAAATCAAAAGAGCTGCCGAGAAGAAGTTCGACCTCAAGCACCCATGGGATCCCTACTTATGATCCATGAGTGAGGTACTGTCGAGCCAACGACGTTAAACAAAGGCACTTGCCGGGAGGTAACCCGGCATATCTAGTTTTTTTTCCAGTTTTTATTCTCTTATGTCATTTCCTTTTCTTAGTTAACTAGCTTTTTGTGTTTTGAACTAAGTCGTTCCGTGAGGAACGGCTTCGTTCATAAGTGTGGGGGTATTTAAAGTAGTAGTTGTACATAGTAGACAGCATGTTTTGAAAATATACACTTCCATGATGTGAAAATAGATAGATCCGATACATGCATTTCCTTGTGAAAACTTAATTGTGTAAAAACATGTGTATTTAAC
The DNA here is from genome assembly GCA_033675395.1 of Rhodiola chrysanthemifolia. Lineage (NCBI taxonomy): Eukaryota > Viridiplantae > Streptophyta > Magnoliopsida > Saxifragales > Crassulaceae > Rhodiola > Rhodiola chrysanthemifolia. Next base: position 42,752,519 of record CM066204.1, read on the forward strand.
TTTCTACTTGTCCTTGTGTGCTGAGATAACGTAGGATGTGGAGTTGAAAGAAATGCCCTAGAGAGGCTTGACAAGCACTCAAGGGACCGGATCCTTACTATACAGTTATGTGAAAATTGTGGAGGCTGCACTTCGGGCTTCTTGGTAAAGAGTGGACTCCGCCATGCAGCGTCTATGCAAGAGGCGGGACGGGAATCAAAGCGTCCATTCTCTAGTCCAAAGTAGCCTGAAAAACAGATGAGCGACCCTCATCTTGACCCGCGCGAAAAAGGCAACGATGAGAAAGAGCGGGGAGGTATTTCCATATGCTCTCGGGCAATGATTGGACCTCCCAAAAGTGAAGAAAAATGGACATGCAAATCTCATCAAAGGAGCAAAGCTCAAAGAAGAAAAGAAAAAAATCAGCCAAAATGGTGAAACCAAACCAAAGCAAAAGTGAAGTACTCAAAGAGTCAAATCAAAGGCCGAAGGCCAAACCTCACTACAAAAGCTGTCCACAAAAGAGCTCGACCCATTAGCCCGAATCAATCACGTGCTAGAAGAAACAAGAAGCATAACCATATAGTAAGATCGGATCCGAGAGTGCAGTTCAAAGGCCTAAAAAGGACTATCTCCCAATCATCCAAATTGGTTTGCATCTCGGCTCAAAGGTACAAGTATCAAGTTACTTTCATATGTGAGCATGATTTCGTTTGGAAGCAAGTAAGCTATGCATGCTAAGGTAAAGTCCAGTTTTGCATCTCACATTCACATCTAGGACTTAGGGTGTTTTTGTTCCTCTTATTGACTATACTTGTTCGGGACGAACAAGATTAAGTGTGGGGGTATTTGATGGAACTTATTTATACGATTCATCGAGTACACTAAACCCACCGAATTAGGCACTTTGAGTGCACGAACATGTGCTTGTTGATGTCGTTTTATGTATACATGCAATTTTGGAGTCTAAAGAGGAATCACACTTAAAAAGGGAGAATTGTGCCAAAAAGCCAGCCAAGGCCAGAGGACCTCATCCAGGGACCGAGAAACTTCACCCGGGCACCGAGAGCCGTACCCGGGCCCGTCCGAGAAAACCAGGTCCTCGTCCAGGCCACGCCCGAGTCGTCTAGCACTGAATTCAAGTTGCCCGGACAAACAAGCCGATCTGACAATTCCACCTCGACCAAAGTGATCAAAATGGCAAATAAGGTGGAAAATGTCGGAAAACCAAGGAGAATGCCCGAGCAGATTGGCAGTTGGTTCAATTTCAAAGCAAAGGCCCCGCGCGCATAGGCACCGAAACGAAGTCGCTCAACCAAACCATCGGATCTGGAGAATCTGGCTCGACCAAAGTGTTTTAAATGCCAAATGACTCGGACAATATCACTTCTCAGACAAAACGCCCGAGTGGAACCAGCTCAAGCCCGATCAAGGCCAAACTAGGGCAATTCCGGCCGTTTTGGGATTCCGACCAGGTTCCGGGAAGATTCCGGCAAAACAACTTCGACCATTAGTCTTAGAATTGCCTCAGCATTCCAAATCCGCAATCAAAAGACCTTTTGACTTAGGTTGACTTTTGGAGAAGAATTCAACCAAGGGGGGAATGCCACCTATGGCCGGCGGCTTTTGGAGAAGAAGACAAGCTGGCCGGCGGCTTTTGAAGGGAGGACAGCTGGCCGGCTGCTTTGGATGAGGATTGTACAAGTGGATGGCTCTCCTCTTCTCCCTTTGCTTATAAATAGAGGCCTTTGCCTTAGAAATCAAATGTCCCATGCTACATATTAGGAAGTTGAGAGCTTATCTCTCTTCTTCACACTTCAATACACAAACATATTTCCTCACAATTGCTCTCTACTTGTTCTTGCTCACTTTACTTTCCTTGTCAAAAACCGAAACCCTCTTTACTTTCCTTGTCTTTGATTTCCAAAACCCTTTACTTTTAGTGCACTTAGCTATGATATCCACTTCCATGGATACTCGTAGCAAAACCCTTATTCGGTTGAAGGGGTGTGTTTGTATCAAACATGTTTTAGACCCTTTTCTTAACGCGTCTTTGAGTTCAAAACTTGTTCTATGTGCCATATATTAGGTCAGAACGCTATTGGTTGAGTGGAGGCTTGAAAGAGCAAAGCTCTTCCATGGGTTCGGGAACCTTCGTGGTTAAGTGGAGGCTCGAAAGGGCACAGCTTAACTGTGGAGTTCAACCTCTCTAAAACACCATTTGGTTGATCGGAAATGATTGATCAAATGGATGCACATAAGCTAAGATACTTCGAAAGGAGGAATTAGCCCAAATAGAACAAGTGTTCTAAATGATGTGGCAAGTCATGTGCTAGAAATAGCCTTGATACATCTTTGAACTCTTAGAACGATCATTAGAGGTCAATGATGAACGAGTTGTGATACAAGGCCCCTAAAACCGAATCTTTCCATCAATCAAAACATCACTTGTCACTTTACTTTCAGTCTCATTATCAACTGTTTACTTTCAGTATTTACTTTTACGCACTTACTTTCAGCAAGCCTTGTCTTTCAAGCACTTTACTTTTACGCACTTACTTTCAGCAAGCCTTGTCCTTCAAGCACTTTACTTTTACGCACTTACTTTCAGCAAGCCTTGTCCTTCAAGCAATTTACTTTCCCGCACTTTAATTTCAGCACTTTACTTTCTGTCATTTACTTTCTGTCTAAAAAACCAACAAAACCAAAAAAAACCAATTGTATATACTTTCTTTTCTTTCTTTTTAAAGAACAACTAATCCACACTGACTCCCTTGGGTTCGACCCCTACTTACCGCTTTACTACCCAATAGTGAAGTCGCGAGTAGTGGACTTATAAATTTATCTTGTACATTTGCCTATAACGACTAAGGCATCTGTCAGAACTCTCGGCCCCAAATTTCAGAAACCAGCCGTGGTGCATATACGAGAGCCCTGAACTGGAGAACATATCTATCAACACATCCCTCGTACACAATTTGCCCAAGTTCTCGGGAACTCAGGGAGAATCTGCAACTACTCATCTTCAACGTTTACATGGCATTTGCCAAAATTTAAAACCTTATGGAGTGGATGTAGAGGACTTTAAATTAAAAGATTTTTACTTCTCCCTTATCGATTCTGCTAATGATTGGTTCTTTTCGTTACCTTCAGGTAGCATCCGCACATGGGCCCAAATGCAAAAGAAGTTCCTGGATAAGTACTATCCGGCGGGAAGGGCGATGCAAGCAAGAAGGCAACTGCAAGACATAAGGCAGGGGCCTAATGAAACCATGTACGACTACCTCGAAAAGTTCACCCGCTTGGAGCAAAGTTGCTGCAGTCTTGGACTACCCGAGAAGCTCATCATCGAGTACCTTCTTGATGGATTAACGCCTCTTGACAAAATGCTCTTGGATGCCTCGGCTGGAGGATCAATGATGAGTCTACCACTGAGCGGCATAAGGCAACTCATCACCGCGGTTGCTGAAAATGCCCGGTTCCGAGAGGAGACCACTCGGCAAGAAGAATTTTCCCGAACAAAGAATGTGGCGAAGGCCGAGACACCGATGAACTCCATGCCCGAGGAGATGAAACAAATGAAGGAGATGATGATTCAGATCCTACGAAGGCAGCCGGCTCAAGTGAGACCTTGTGAGTATTGTGGTGCTACGGACCACAAAAACCGATGCATGCCCAACCTTGATAGAAGAGGACCCAGTGGAGGTCAATGCAGTAGATGGGTATCAAGGGTACAACAACTACAACAACAACCGAGCCGGGCTAAGCCGTCAATATGGGCAAGCAACCGGGACGAAATGGCGTAACGACGACCATCATCCAAAGGAAATGCAGCAAGCCACCCCACAACCGGCTCAACAACCTTACCAACCGCCCCACCGGCAGTACAACCAGAACACTCCACCAGCGGGCCAATATCAGCAAAGGGGACCAAATCAATATCAGGCATGCCTAAGCAATCATCAAGGACCGAACAAGTCCCTTGATGATGTGGTGAAGGAACTCGCGGGTTCTATGCATCGATTCCAAGTCGAAACAAAGGGAGAAATATCGGACTTGAAGAAGCAAATGTCCCAACTCGCTACGTCAATGTCCGTGCTCAACAATGAACCCGGCCAGCTTCCTTCACAAACCATTCAAAAACCAAAGGGAAACGTAAGTGCCGTGATCCTTAGAAGTGGGAGAAAGCTTGTCATCAAACCCAGGGAGCAAGAGGAAGACGAAGGCCCAGAGTTGCCCGAAGAAGAGAGAGACGCGCCCGAGGAAAGCAGGGGCACATCCTAAGAAGGGCAGGGCGCAGTCGAGGAACGCAGGCCTGGCCCGGTTCCAGCGGCCAAGGACTTCACGCCCAGCTCGGTACCCGCGTCCGAGGAACACAGGACACGCCCAGAGCCCAGAACCGAGACCTCCAAAATCAGCGCCGCTCTTCCATTTCCAGTGCCAGCCCGAGTACCGAAGCAACATGTCATGGATGAGGACGTGTTTGAATTATTCAGTAAGGTCGAGATCAACATCCCCCTCTTGGAAGCCATCAAGCAAATCCCTCGATATGCTAAGTTTTTAAAGGAGCTTTGCACCAGCCGGAGGAAGAGTACTAGAAATGATCAAGAGCTGATGAGTGAGAACGTGTCGACTGTCATGCAACGAAAGGTGCCCCCCAAATGTGGTGATCCGGGAACTTACACCATTCCATGCACAATTGGCAACATCCGGATCGAGAACTGCATGCTAGACCTTGGAGCCTCAATCAACGTCTTGCCATTTTCAATCTACTCTGGCCTTAGGATTGGGCCCCTTGAACCCACCGGTCTCACTATCCAATTGGCAGACCGGTCATGCAAACAGCCCGAGGGCAAGATTGAAGACATTTTGGTCCAAGTGGGAGAATTGGTATTTCCGGCAGACTTCTACGTCCTGAAAATGGAGAATGGCGGGCCAACAGACCATGCACCTATCCTTCTCGGTCGACCATTTCTCAAAACGTCAAAAATGAAGATAGACTGCGGTAGTGGCATGCTCTCAATGGAGGTAGAAGGAGAGGTGTTTAGCTTCGATATCTTCCGCGCAATGAAGCACCCTATGGAGTTTGAAGCTGTCCATGCCCTTGACACCTTAGATGACCTTGTCCAAGAAGTCCAACCAGAGCTAAGGGAGGATCCTCTAGAACTAACACTCAATGGAGCCATTTACTCGCACGAGAACTCTTATGAGTTGGCTGAAGGTGTTCATGAGGCATTATCCCACTTGATGATCTCGGAGCCTCTTACACCAAGGTATGAAGTCAATGAGGTACGATTATGTAAATCTAATGTCTTTTTACCTTCTATTGTGCAGGCTCCCGAAGTGGAATTGAAGCCACTTCCCGGACATCTAAAGTACGCATTCCTAGGGGAGAACAACACCCTTCCGGTGATCATCAAGAGCGGCTTGGATACAACACAAGAGCGTCGTTTGATGGAAGTGTTAAACCGACACAAGTTAGCCATTGGATGGACTCTAGCCGACTTGAGAAGAGTCAGCCCGGCAGTATGCATGCACCGTATTCTACTTGAGGATGGAGCTAAGCCATCAAGAGAGCCTCAACGACGACTCAACCCAATCATGATGGAGATCGTCCAAAAAGAGATTCAGAAGCTATTGGATGCGGACGTCATCTATCCCATCTCGGATAGCCAATGGGTAAGCCCGGTCCATATGGTCCCGAAGAAAACTGGGATCACGGTTGAGGCAGATGCCGAAGGGAAAATGGTAACGACAAGGGTCAAGAATGGCTGGAGAATGTGCATCGACTACAGAAGATTGAATGCCGTCACAGGGAAGGATCATTTCCCAATACCATTCATCGATCAAATATTGGATCGACTGGCAGGCAAACCATATTTCTATTTCTTGGATGGGTTCTCAGGGTACAATCAGATTCCTATAGCACCCGAGGACCAAGAGAAGACGACATTCACCTGCCCATTTGGTACATTTGCCTTCCGGAGGATGTCGTTTGGTCTATGCAATGCCCCGGGTACTTTTCAAAGGGTGGTAACCAGCATCTTCTCAGACATGATTGGAGAATTTATTGAAGTCTTCATGGACGACTTCGCCATCTATGGAGACACATTCGACGCTTGCCTAAGCAACTTGAGCACGGTTTTGGCACGATGTGTGTCAATGAACTTAGTGCTCAACTATGAGAAGTGTCACTTCATGGTAACACACGAAGTAGTCTTGGGACATGTCGTCTCACAAGAAGGCATAGAAGTGGACAAGGCAAAGATCGACCTGATCATGACTCTACCATACCCCTCCACGGTGCGAGACATCAAGTCTTTTCTTGGACATGCGGGATTCCACCGACGATTCATCAAGGACTTCTCCAAAAAGGCATTGCCTCTATCCACTCTTCTCCAAAAAGAAGTTCCTTTTGAATTCACTAAGACATGCAAGGAAGCCTTTGATGAGCTCAAAAAGGCCCTCACAAGCACACCCATCATCCAAACACCGGATTGGGAACAACCATTTTTAATCATGTGCGACGCGAGCGACTTTGCTGTGGGAGCAGTTATCGGCCAAAGGTTTGACAAGAAGGCGGTGGTGATCTACTATGCCTCAAGGACCTTAGATTCAGCCCAACGGAACTACTCCACTACCGAGAAGGAGCTCTTAGCCGTGGTGTTCGCTCTAGAGAAGTTCAGATCCTACTTGCTAGGAGCAAAAGTGATAGTCTTCTCGGACCATGCTGCCATCCGGTACCTCATGAAGAAGAAGGAGGCCAAACCAAGACTCATACGGTGGATCATGCTACTGCAAGAGTTCGATGTGGAGATAAGGGACAAAAAGGGGATAGAGAACACGGTGGCTGACTATCTAAGCCGAATTGTCCGAGAGGAAGAAGAGGGGCACATCACCGAGTCATTTCCGGATGAGCATCTCTATGCGACCTCAACAAAAGTGCCATGGTATGCTCAAATCGTCAACTACCTAGTAGGAGGTACATTTCCTCCCTCTTTTACTAAAGCACAATGCATGAAACTTAGGCATGATGCTAGGCATTACTTATGGGATGATCCTTATTTGTGGAAAATAGGAGTAGATCAAATGCTTAGGAGATGCATCCCCGATAGTGAAATAGCTTCTGTTATTAGCTTTTGCCATGAGTTTGCATGTGGAGGACACTTTGGGCCTAAGAGAACCGCTAGGAAAATCCTAGATAGCGGCTTCTTTTGGCCAAGTGTATTTAGAGATGCTTATGAGAAGTGTAAGAAGTGTGATAGGTGCCAAAGAGTAGGGAATGTGTCGGCTAGGAATGAAATGCCTCAAGTTCCCATATTGGTCAACGATGTTTTCGACATTTGGGGCATTGATTTCATGGGGCCATTCCCAGTTTCATGCGGTTATACTTACATTCTAGTTGATGTAGATTATGTGTCAAAATGGGTAGAGGCTAAGGCAACAACGTGCGACGATGCAAAGACTGTCATAGACTTTTTGCGCACTAACCTGTTTTGTAGGTACGGGGTACCCAAGGCCATAATTAGCGACCAAGGAACTCATTTCTGCAACCGCATGATGGCTGCCACCTTGAAGCACTACCATGTCCACCACCGGACGTCCACGGCATATCATCCCCAAACCAATGGTCAAGCGGAGATCTCCAACCGCGAAATCAAAGGTATTTTAGAGAAGATGGTGAAGCCAACGAGGAAAGATTGGAGTCAAAGGCTAGATGAAGCTCTTTGGGCTTATTGGACGGCATACAAGACGTCAATAGGGACCTCCCCCTTTCGGCTTGTTTATGGGAAGGCATGCCACCTTCCGGTGGAGTTGGAACATAAAGCCTATTGGGCGCTCAAGCATTGCAATCCGGACTTAAAGGCTGCCGGTCTAGATAGGAAGCTTAATCTATGCGAGCTTGAGGAGTTGCGGCTTGAGGCCTATGAAGGGCAAACGGACTACAAAGCGCGGACCAAATTGTATCATGACAAATTCATCCTCCGGCGCTCATTCGAGGAAGGACAACAAGTGCTACTCTTCTCCTCGCGGTTGAAGTTGATGCCTGGCAAATTGAAATCAAGATGCACCGGCCCCTACACCGTGACTAAAGTATTCAACCATGGGATGCTTGAGTTGGAAAGCTTGAAGAATGGGAGCCGATTCAATGTGAATGGGCAGCGGGCCAAACATTACCATGGCGAGGTCGACTTGACAAGGCAGCACTATGACCTAGCCAAGCCACCCGACCCCTCCTAAGTGAAGTATCGTCGAGCTAACGACGTTAAACAAAGGCACTGGCCGGGAGGTAACCCGGCACACTTTTAGTTTTATGCGTCTTTTACATTTTTCAGTACATATTTACTTATGTCATTTAGCTTTTTGAGCCATTCTCATCTTTCTCGTAAATGTTAACTTGCATTTTGTGTTTTGAGCTAAGTCATGCCGAGAGGCACGCCTTCGTTCAAAATGTTGGGGTGAGAATAGTCGTTGTATATAAGTCAGTTTGTTTTTCCTTTTCCCTTAATATTAACTTTTTGAAAATATGAACTTGAGAATGTGAAATAGATAGATCCAAATTCATGCATTTACCTTGTGAAATCTCAACTGTGTAAAAACTTGGAATGTAACTTTCTGTTTGTCCCTTTCTGCTGAGATATATAGGGGATGTGGAGTTGACACAAATGCCTTAGAGAGGCTTGACAAGCGCTCAAGGGACCGGAGCTCGCTATATGGTTTACAAAGTCAGTGGAGGCTAGCGCTTCGGGTTTCATTGGATTCAGAGTCATCTCCGCCATGCAGCGTCTATGCAAGAGGCGGGATGGGAATCAAACCGTCCATTCTCTAGTCCAAGTAGCCGAGAAAATAGATGAGCGACCCTCATCTTGACCCGCGTGAAAAGGGCGAGGATGAGAAAGAGCGGGGAAGCATTTCCATATGCTCTCGGGCGATGATTGGCCTCCCAAAAGGTTGAGAAAATGGACAAGCAAATCACAAGAAGCAAAGCTCGAAGAAGTAAATCAAAGGCCGAAGGCCAAGTTGTGAAGGTTTTAACCAAAACAAAAGTGAAGAAACTCCAATTCAATATCGAAGGCCGAAGGCCAAAACACTTCAAAAGCTGTCCCTCATCAAAAGGAAATCAAAGAGCTCAACTCATTGAAACCCGAACCAAATCATGTGCTAGAGAAAGCTGCAAGAATAACCATATAGTGCGAGTCGGACCCGAAAGCGCAGTTCAAGGGCCTAAAAAGGGCTATCTCCCGAATCATCCGAATTAAGTTGCATCTCGGCTCGAAGGTACAAGTATCAAGTTTCTTCTATGTTTTTACACGGTTTAGTTTGGTAGCAAGTAAGCAATGCATGTTTAGGAGAAATCTAGTTTAACATTCTATCATTCTTACCTTGAACTTTTTGATATTTTAGTGTTCCTCTTCTTGCCTAGCCTTGTTCGGGACGAACAAGTGTAAGTGTGGGGTGATTTGATGGACCGTATTTATACGATTCATCGAGTCAACTAAACCCACCTTAAAAGACACTTTATCCTTTGAACTTTCACTTGTTAGTGTCGTTTTACTTTACAGGCATTCTTGAAGGTCTAAGGTGGAAACAAGCTTAAAAGAGGAGTTTTGTGCTAAAAATGGATCACAAGTCAAAACTGCCCAGCCGGGACCGGATTTCACTACCAGGCTGAGATTTGCCACCAAAGAGGTATGATGGATACCACGGCAGCAACAAATGGCAACCTAGGCAAAATGATGGTGGTTGGCAAAGGAACAACAATTACGATGTGGGGCAATCCTCGTACCCACAAAAGCAGCCGTACAAACCACCACACATCAAACAAGGAGACGAGGACCCGATCAAGGAATTGAGAGAGGAAATGAGAGGCATGTTCAAGGAACTCACTCAAAAGATGGGCCAACAAGCTGGAGACGTTAACGAGCTAAAGAAGCAAGTGTCTCAAATTGCCAGCGCCGTTTACGAAAGGCGAGAAGACAAAGGAAAGCTGCCGTCACAAACGATCCCCAACCCAAGGCAAAATGTGAGTGTGATTTTGATAAAGGACGAAGAGGAGATGAAGGCTGAAGGAAAGAAAAAAGAGCAAAATTTGGATTCGACCTCAGTGGAGCAGGCGGACGTCTCAACAATTAAATCGCGGACGCCTCAGCAATTGCAAAATGAAGAGACCTCCGCGGATGATAATCAAGAGACGTGCGCGGAATTTCCAGTAAGCAATTTCCAGATTTTTAATTCTAACCCTCTTGTGCCATCGCCACTTCCCATGCAGGTTATTGAGCGTCACGAAGCTATAAACAATGAGATTCAACGGAAGGGGTATGAGGACACAAGAACCAACGCACAAATGCAAGAACTGGAGCGAGAGCAACAAGGAGCGTTGACCAATCGAACTAGAGACCCAGGTGCCTTCACGGTAACCTGTGGCATTGGTAACACGCTTATTCCCCACTGTTTGATTGATTTGGGAGCGTCTATTAATGTGATGCCTTATGACCTATACTGTTCATTGAAACTTGGACCGGTGAAACCGGCCAAGTTGACTATTGAGTTAGGTAACAAGTCATGTGTTCATCCCTATGGTTTGCTTGAGAATTTAACCTTGAATGTTGGAGAAGTTGTTGTGCCTGCAGATTTTTATGTCTTGTAGATGGAGGACACCCAGACTAAGGAGTCGCCAACACTCATTCTAGGAAGACCTACCTTGTTTGCAACGAAGGCGAAGATTGATGTCACTGAGGGTATTATAATGCTCAAATATGGTGGCAAGATGGCTGAGTTTCGTGTCTTTCAGGATGACCACCAGCCTTGTGCGGGGAAACCACCTGAGATAGCTTGTAAAACTTGTTTTAATAATATAACTGCTGAATCGTTGTGTTTGATTCAGGGTGTCAGTAAGCAGCTGAAGGTAACAAGGAAAACACGCCCACCAGATAAGAAGCGAGTAAAGAAACAAAAGTGTGGGGTGGGTGCGCAAAAGTGGTGGACACCTACAAAAAAGAAATGGAGATCGAAGCCACCTGATGGCGGGCGGAGCATGGAGAAACGATTAACTTGTGGAAGTGCTGAGGAGAGGAGCACGCTGAGCGGTAAGTTTGACTTGGAGCAGCCTTGGGATCCTAACTTGTGATCACGTAGAGGTAATGTCCAGCCAAGGACGTAAAACAAAGGCGCTTACCGGGAGGCAACCCGGTGTGTTTTTACTTTACACATGTTAGGAGTAGATTAATTAGTGGAATTGGTACCCTGATAATGCGCCTCGAGTGCATTTTTTCTGGTGGTTTCAGGTGATTGAATGAAGAAAGGAATTCAGCATCAGCGGATTGGGTGCATGTCTGAACAATTAAATCGCGGACGCCTATACAATTATGCTAAATCATCAGACCTCCACGGAATTAAATGATGAAGAACTCTGCGGTACATCGCAGAGTTTAAATCGGGCTCGTTTTCCAGATCTGGGTGTTGGACCAGACTATTAGGGGAGTACCAGTTCCTCTATTGTTTTTAATTTATTTGAGTCTGTTTTGTTTGTCCATCTTATCTCTTGAGTTGTACCATGAGGACACGGGTCAATTTAAGTGTGGGGTGGGATGTTATAGAGTCAATCATGTTATGTGTCTTGATGAACTTGTGACGACCTGATGATGTACTGCTATGCTTTTCTCCTATGTCGAAATCTTATTTCCAGCTTTGTATGACTACTGTGCTCATTTGACTAAAAATGCAAAATTTGAAAATTTTCGATGCTTTGTTCTTGTGAGTTGTGATATGCAGGGATGTGGAGTTGACAGAAATGTCCTAGAAAGGTACGGCAAGTTGCAGGAAGTTCTGAGTTTTGGTTCTGATGATTGAGAAAAGCGGTGGAGGTTGACGCTTCAATTGCCTAGTCCTGAGAGTGGCTCCGTCACCGAGTTATACAAGTTTATTCATGCGTTCGCAGTGGTGGCGGGACAGAGAAAACATACTGTCCATCTCTAGTCGGAGTAGCTGGGAATGGGTGGGTAACCCCTACCTTTCCTCATGCAGAAAGGACGAGGATGAGAAAAGAGTGGGACGCACTCCTATGCTGTTATCCGGAGGCTATGATTGGAGTGGTTCAAGGGCGCAAACAATTATGTGGACAAGAAACAAATTCAAAAGCCGAAGGCAAACCATCAAGTAAGAAGAAAATCAAAATCTGATTGATTCAAGCAAGATGTGTCGTTTATCAAAGTCCATACAACTTAAGGAATTCAAGACTCAACGGTATGAAAGCGGTGAATTAATCATGTGTCAGAGAAAGCCGCTGACGCAATCAAAAGACCAGAACTCAGAAAAGAATGCAGTGTTTGTGGTACCTATAGGGGACTATCTCCCAATCATCCAAGGTCATTTGGATTTCAACTCGCGAGGTAACAAGTATCGAAAAATCTATCTATACTCGCATTGTTAGAATCTTAAGCATGATAAGATTATTTGCTGAATTTGGGATTGAGATGTAAGGATTGACATGACTAGTACGTTGTAATTCTTTCTATGGCTTTGTTCTTGTTCGAGACGAACATGTTTAAGTGTGGGGTAGTTTGATGAGTCGTAGTTGTACGACTATTTTCTGTGTTAAAACTCCGTCTCTCAGTGTTTGCCTGTATGTTATTTCACTACCTGTGTGTAGTTTTTATTCTCAGGTGCATTCGGAGACCATGGAAGGAATATCGGCTAAAGAGAGCCTATTAGAAGATGTTTTGCGTCGAAGGAATGAAGTCCCTAGTGCTTGAAGTCCGAGTCAGTGAAAATCGCGCAGGCCTGAAGGATTAATTCGCGGAGGTCTACTGAGTTTCTCTAGTTGTTCAGACCTCCGCGGAAGCTAAATGAAGAAGACGTCCGCGCGTCCAGCTGGCAGTCGAATTTCATTATTTCTGATTTGCAATCTCGGGAAAAGAGATACAGAATTCGAGGAGACAGAAGAGAGGCGGCTGGCTCTCGACTTAAGCAAGGAAAATCAGAAAAGACAGGAGTTGGGAGTAGAGGATTGGAGAAGAGACCTCTCGGAGTAGGGTTCCAATTGAAGAAGCTTGAGCGTGGATTCGTTGCTGGATTCAAGTATTGGAGTTGAGCTACAGCTTGGTGGAGAATTCATCATTAGTAATTTCGTTTCATTCTATTCAAAAACTTGATGATGTATTCCCTTAAGATGAGTAGCTAAACTCATATGTGTAGGCTAGAACTCGAAATTGTGATGTTTTGACTTGAGACCTATATTGATTTCTGCGTTTTGTGTCATATTACTATGCAATGCTTATGGAATTGATTTGCTAGCATGAGTATAACCTTAGCGTGGGAGCTTTTGTTTGTTTGTTGATTCCGATTGTCAAGTTTACTAGCAACCTAGCGGGGATAGCGAACAAGGACACGAGTAATATACCACTAGGATTAAACACCCTAGGACAACTTGTTTAATCTTCATGCAACTCTAGCGAGTTAGGGTCTTGGATATCGCTAGCGCGAGACTAAGTACTAGAACTAGAACGGGGAGTATAACCTTAGCGGGGAAGCTCTAAGTTTTAGAACATTAGAAATCAAAACAGATTTGTCCATGATTTGGTCTTGCATCACAGTTGAAAGTTCTAGCTTGCACTACTCTTTGATATTTTATACTTGAATCTGTGTGACGATTTCTCCCTTGATAAGTGATCATTGTTGCTTGCTTGTGTTTTTTATTTACTTGTGTGAAATTTCCTTCCCCATTGTCACTCTCGTACTTAGTGAACAGATTCTGATATCGATCTCTGTGGATACGACCCAACTTACCACTTGCTAGTCGGAAACATAAAATACTATTTTTGACGGGTACAACGACGCCTGTCAAATTTTGGCGCCGTTGCCGGGGATCGGTAACGAAGAATCTCACTAAGTATTTCTTTCTTTTAGTTTTATTTTATTGTCTTTTATTTTGTCACTTTATTATTTTCTGTTTAAGTAACAATGTCATAGAGAAGTGTTGAACGTGATCATGAAGAGCGGAGTGTACTAGGAGATAACATGCAAGAGCAGAGGCAGAGACTGCCCCCTGTTAATCAAAGAGTACCACCCCCCAGAAATCAGCAATTTGTAAATGAGCATGCTAGACCTCGTGCAGCTAGACACGAGGATTACGAGGATGAGTTGGATCGAGATTACCTCGGTGGAGGAAACCAATATGGACAGTTAGCGAGGCGTCGGGATTTGGGACGCACTATGAGAGGAGTTTGTGCGCCGTATATTGATGAGGCACCTTGGTGCATTAGGTTGGATGAGGACGCAGAAGATATCGAGATAAAGGGTGGGGTGATACACCACTTGCCCAAGTTTGGACGAATGCCCGATGAGAACCCCCTAAGGCACTTGAAGGAATTTCAGGGAGTTTGCATGTCCATGAAATCGGCATCGGTTCCGGAAAATATTTTTAAATTAAAGGCATTCCCTTTTTCTTTAGTAAGTCAAGCTAAATCTTGGTTAATGTCTTTGCCTTCAGGTTCGATTATTTCATGAGATCAAATGCAAAGGAAGTTCATGGACAAGTACTACTCCCATTCGAAGGCGGCTCAAACAAGAAAGGAGCTCTCTATGCTTAGACAAGGACGTGGAGAAACGTTGTTCGATTATTTGGAGAGGTTTAGGCAATTGGAAGAGAGTTGTCCGAATCATGGAATCCCACAAAGGATGTTTCTTGAATACTTCATGGATGGGATGATTCTAATGGAAATAAGACAGCTAGATGCCTCCGCTCAAGGGTCTATCCTTGAAATGTACCCCGAGGAGATATGGGAGTTGATTGAGAGAGTTGCCGAGGGCACAAGGTATTTAGAAGAAACACATAAACCTACACCCGTTGCTAACGCGAATGTACATTCTGAATTGCAGGAACTGAAGAATATGGTAGCCCAACTAATGACGCAACAACCACAAAGCAATCAACAAGTGGAGTGTAAGGTAAACAAGTTCACTTTTAATTCAATGAATAATGATAACGCTGTTTTTCAGGAAAGAACAGAAGACGTGAATATAGTGGGCTACGTGAACAAAGGAGATTTGCCACCAAGGAGGTATGATGGATACCAAGGCAGCAACAAATGATAACCTAGGCAAAATGATGGTTGTTGGCAAAGGAACAACAATTACGATGTGGGGCAATCCTCGTACCCACAAAAGCAGCCGTACAAACCACCACACATCAAACAAGGAGACGTGGACCCGATCAAGGAATTGAGAGAGGAAATGAGAGGCATGTTCAAGGAACTCACTCAAAAGATGGGCCAACAAGCTGGAGACGCTAACGAGCTAAAGAAGCAAGTGTCTCAAATTGCCAGCGCCGTTTACGAAAGGCGAGAAGACAAAGGAAAGTTGCCGTCACAAATGATCCCCAACCCAAGGCAAAATGTGAGTGTGATTGTGATAAAGGACGACGAGGAGATGAAGGCTGAAGGAAAGAAAAAAGAGCAAAATTTAGATTCGACCTCAGTGGAGGAGGCGGACGTCTCAACAATTAAATCACGGACGCCTCAGCAATTGCAAAATGAAGAGACCTCCACGGATGATAATCAAGAGACGTGCGCGGAATTCCCAGTAAGCAATTTCCAGATTTTGAATTCTAACCCTCTTGCGCTATCGCCACTTCCCATGCAGGTTATTGAGCGTCATGAAGCTATAAACAATGAGATTCAATGGAAGGGGTATGAGGACACGAGACTTAACGCACAAATGCAAGAACTGGAGCGAGAGCAACAAGGAGCGTTGACCAATCGAACTAGAGACCCAGGTGCCTTCACGGTAACCTGTGGCATTGGTAACACGCTTATTCCCCACTGTTTGATTGATTTGGGAGCGTCTATTAATGTGATGCCTTATGACCTATATCGTTCATTGAAACTTGGACCGGTGAAACCGGCCAAGTTGACTATTGAGTTAGGCAACAAGTCATGTATTCATCCCTATGGTTTGCTTGAGAATTTAACCTTGAATGTTGGAGAAGTTGTTGTGCCTGCAGATTTTTATGTCTTGTAGACGGAGGACACCCAGACTAAGGAGTCGCCAACACTCATTCTAGGAAGACCTACCTTGTTTGCGACGAAGGCGAAGATTGATGTCGCTGAGGGTATTATAATGCTCTGATACCAATTGAAATACTATTGTCTGTTCAAAGAACTCGCCGGGGTTGTGCTCAGACAAACAATCGAACACTTCTCGAATAGTAGATAGAACAGAATACGATAGAGACACGCAATGCACTTCCTAGATCGGCAACAGCCTACTCTGGGGGCTTCTCACGCCCTAAAGGAATGCAAATCTTTATTGAACAGTACTGAGCTACAGAGGGTTTTAATCTTACAATCACCCGAAAGTAAACGCCAAGCCTCTATTACTTCTTCACTCAGATTTGCGATCTTGGCTCCCCTTCGATCCCCTGAGTTCGAGACTCCCTCCCGAACAACTCGAACTTCTCCCGAAGCTCCGACACTTTCTCCCGAAAGCATATGTTGGTCACCTTGTGTGTGCAGCGGGTTGTTCAGCAAGAACAGTCTGACCAGCACACTGAACAGACTGCTTTAGCGCAGTTGATTTTCAGTGGGGAAATATCGCCGGCCATCGCCCTTCTCCTCCTTGACTCAATAATGCTCTCGTGTGTAGTTCTCTCTGAAAAGCGATGCAGATCTTGGATGACCTAGCATTCTATTTATATGCTTCGGTGAGATCAAAATCTGTTCCAGATACTCTGTCAAATATTTACGAGATATTCCTAAATATTTGCTAGATATCCATAATCCAATCTTTGGCAATTTCTTCAGTGCCAATTCATAGCAAATCTTCGAAACCGACTTCAAACCGATCCGAAGATATTCGTTTGAATATCTGATCTTCTATTTTCTCGACAACTGATTCCAACAGATAATCTCGTCGATCTTTTAGAGTCTTCTGGATTCGGAAACATTCGTGCGTCTGTTCCACGTTGTACTTCTGTTTCAGTCTTCGATTGAACTCTCTAAAGGCGTTTTGCCAAAACTATGCCATTTATAGGAACATCAATCTCCCCCTTGACATTTTTGGCAAAACCAGACACTTGAGGGAACGAAACCATCCACCTCAAATTACTCCACCTTTTTGCCACAAAATTGGCAAGGGGTCCTATCACAGTTCAAACATAAAGAAAAATGTACCAGAATAAGTACGAAACCAAGCTGTTGATGCGTTATTCTGCTCTATTTCGACCACAAGGATGATCCCCAGCTCCTTCAGTAACTTTTCCCTCTCAGTGCGAGGCATCTTCACACCCGCAACAATTCCTCTCATGGAAGACTCTGGGACGCCCATCCTTTTCTACCCAGGATCCTTAAGGTCATTGACATGATGCCCTTTGAAGAGCTTATGATCCACCATTTAATTTTTACGGGGCTTTGGAGAGACTATCCTGGGACGTCTGCAGTTCTGGATTCTTGTATATGATGAGCTCATAGATAAGGAATGGAAAACCAATCTGGTGCAGGGATCTGCTGGAGTTGGAATGTTCAGCAATCTGTTGGAACATATGCCTGCCCATGTTAAAGTGCAGCATATTCCCAATTTGATATAGCAGATGTCCCATGTCCTTGCTTACTGAGGAACGGTGTGACGTCCGCTTCCAGTTGATGATGGCAATGAAGAAGAGCATTGAGTAGAAAGTCTGCGACAAGAATGGCAACATCTCCCCAAAAGAGATAAGAACTCGTAGTAATACAGTTAGCGTCCAAAACAGACTCGTCTCCTTTAGAACATGCACAACTTCTTTACCCTTATAACGTTTCTCATCAATAAGCCTCTCTGGAATTATCTTTCTTATTTGTACTGCCTTCCACTTTGTTGCAACATCTTTACTCGCAAACCATATGCCACCTCTGATGATCCCAACTAGAAATTCTGCGAATACAGGAGATGGGACTTCACGTTTTCTTTTCTTGGTTTCACTGACTGACCCTGCAACATGATTTTCTTCAGCCAGCTTAGTGGGTTTTTTGTCCACTGGATCTTGAAACAGAACTTTCTTCCTTGCCTTTTTCTTCTCATCATTTTTCTTCTTGAGGGTGTTGGCGCATTCTGCTTGAATGTGACCGAAGCCTCTGCATTCACGACACTGGATGTCGTTCCCTTTTTCAGTAGAGAATTCCTGCCTGTTCTCACTTGTCTTTGTCTTCCTTTTTTCCAGTTACGAAAGTTGTTAGAGGATGACTGACCTTGCTCAGAACCGCATCTGTTGATCTTTCTTGCCATTCTTCCAAAGTTCTGGGCCATCATCGCCAACTGCTCGGTTGAACAACCAGATTCATACTTGTCTTCAGTCACTTCTGCCTTCATGGCAATTCCCTTGCCTCCTTTCGGGTGATAATCTTGCAGTTGGTTGAGCTCGTAGGTTCTAAGTGATCCCATGAGGTCTTCCAGCTTTAGTGTAGCGATATCATGCACTTCTTCAATTGCAGTAACCTTCATGGTGAACCTTGCTTGCCATTCTTCCCTCTTTAATGAGTTTCCCCAGTGCTGCTGCCTCGATGGATAGGTCTAGTACTCTTGCATTGTACTTAGGGATGATTTCTTCTTCTTGCGTCTTGAGGTCTTCAAATTTGGTAGTGACCATCTGCATTCTCGAGCTCCTTACCTTGTCCGTTCCTTCATAAGTAGTTCTGAGAATGTCCCATGCTTCTTTGGCAACTTCACAGTTAGCGATAAGTTGGAACACATTCTCATCCACTCCAGAGAATATCGCATTCCTGGCCTTAGCATTACCTACAGATGCCTTCTCTTTAGCGTCTGTCCATAGGGCTTCAAGTTTAACCACCACTTCTCCTTCTGTGTTGGTCATCATGGGGGGTGTCCAACCGATCAAAACGGCTCTCCAGGCCTTCTCATCCAGAGATTTCAGAAAGGCCTTCATCTTGGATTTCAAATAGCCATAGTTTGGTCCTTCAAGTAAAGGAGGTCGGTTGGTGCTCTGTCCTTCCTCAAACTCATTTAGAACAGAACCAGGATCACACTCTGTATGTCGAGTTTTTGCTCTAATACCAATTGAAATACTATTGTCTGTTCAAGGAACTCACTGGGGTTGTGTTCAGACAGACTATCGAACACTTCTTGAACATTAGATAGAACAGAATACGATAGAGACACGCAAGGTACTTCCCAGTTCGGCAACAGCCTACTCTGGGGCGCTTCCCACGCCCTAAAGGGATGCAAATCTTTATTGAATAATATAGACCTACAGAGGGATTTACTCTTACAATCTCCCGAAAGTAAACGCCAAGCCTCTATTACTTCTTCATTCAGATTTGCGATCTTGGCTCCCTTTCGATCCCCTGAGTTTGAGAATCCCTCCCGAACAACTCCAACTTCTCCCGAAGCTCAGACACTTTCTCCCGAAAGCATATGTTGGTCACCTTATGTGTGCCGCGGGTTGTTCAGCAAGAACAGTCTGATCATCACACTGAACAGACTGCTTCAGCGCCGTTGATTTTCCAATGGGGAAATATCAGTCGGCCATCGCTCTTCTCCTCCTTGACTCAATAATGCTCTCGTGTGTAGTTCTCTCTAAAAATCGATGCAGATCTTGGACGCCCTAGCCTTCTATTTATATGCTTCTGTGAGATCCAAATCTGTTCTATATACTCTGTCAAATATTTAGGAGATATTCTAAAATATTTGCCAGATATCCATAATCCAATCTTTGGCAATTTCTTCCGTGCCAAGTGATAGCAAATCTTCGAAACCAACTTCAAACCGATCTGAAGATATTCGTTTGAATATCTGATCTTCTATTTTCTCGACAACCGATTCCAACAGATAATTTCGTCGATCGTTTAGAGTCTTCCAGATTAGGAAACATCCATGCATCTGTTCCACGCTGTACTTCTGTTCCAGTCTTCTGTTGAACTCTGCTTGAACTCTCTAAAGGCGTTTTGCCAAAACTATTCCCTTTATAGGAACATCACTGTTGATAAAATTGGCAAGGGACATTCTCTTAAGGATGAATAGAGTAATTCAATGTTAATAACACATGTCCACTTTCTATTTCTTATTTCAGTTTTTATTGATAGATGTTGGAGTATGAGCTCCACCTGTTTTGATAATGACAAACATTCTGCTGATGTGTTACTTGAGTGTGCAGGTTGATGCACATGTACTCTGGAAGTAACATTCCCTCAGTGTATAACTGGAGGGACAGAATATCGACCTAGATATTCTGGGAGATCTTGCAGTTCCCAAAGATTTCGTGATCCAGCTGGATGTGGCGTGGATGAAGTTGGAATCTCGGATTTGGCACTCCTACAAGTTAGGCAACCGCCATAAAGATAATATTACTAAAAGATGTGGAATATCTTTGAGTATATTTGTATCAGAGATACGGTCAATATTTAAGGAATAAATATTTGACATATCCAACAAGAATATTATGTGATATTTTTGTTGAAGATTTGTTGACAATAGTATGGGATATTCTCAACAAATTAGGAAAGATATTCAGAGATTGTCGGAAGATATTCTCCTTGAATATCTAGGGTTTCCTCGTAGAGAATACATCTATAAATTGGAAGCTATAGCCTCCATTCTGATGCGTTCGTTCAGAGGAATTACTGGAGCTAAAGTTTCTAGACAAATTGAAGCTGCTGATTGCTGAAGGAAGGTCGACTCAGCCGAGGCGCACTTGTGAAGGAACGGACGTAGCAATCGGGACCAGTGAAAGATAGCAACTTGGATTTGCAGTGCGAACAACAATTGAGGTAACTACAACTAAAGTTCGTCTGAAAGGAAGACGTTACACCCTGGATAGTGGTAGGGTTGTGTTACCTCATTGTAACCAATATCTAATAATACAAGGTGTTATTCTGAAATCATTCTAGTCACGCTAGAAGGTAGTGGTTTTTCTTCAGTATTTGTTTGAGTACTGGAGTTTCCACTATAAGTCACTGTGCACTTTATATTTCATCTGTGTTTTGTTTTATTCCGCTGCTTTACGTTTACCTAGCAAGGAATGATCCAATAATTGGTATCAGAAGCAAGGCTCTAGATTTGTGTTAGCATTGCAGTTGAAATGACTTCAATGAATGACTCCTTCTGGAAGCCTCCAAATCTGAAGACTGGAGAATACGAGTGGTGGGCAGAATAGTTTGAAGCACACACGTACTCCTCGGACAGACAGCTATGGAAGATAGTCCAGCAGGGACCAGTACCTGTCTTGGAACCTATGATGATAGAGAAGAAGTAGGACGATTATGATGACAATGACTACAAGATACTGGAGAAGAACAGCAGAGCAAAGAAGATTTTGCACTATAAGACAGCCAAAGATATCTGGGATGCTCTCAAGAGACTCTACTCAGGAAATGATGATCAGAAGAAGAATCGCATCCTTGCTGCCATGAAGGATTATGACAGTGCCAAACAAGGAAAGGATCAATCTCTCGAAGACTATCACTCCAGATTCCAGAGCTATGTAGGTCAAATGCAATTTCTGGGGGAACAGATCCCTGAGTGGAAAGTCACTCATCGCTTTCTCCAAGGTCTCAGTCGCAAGTTTGACATGTTCGCAGTAGCACTCCAAGCTCAGAGCGATATCAAGAGTATGACCCTGGAAGAGCTGGTTGCCAAACTACAAAGCAATGAGATCATTCAACTAAGTAGAACAGAGGACAAAGAACCGGAAAAGATGAAATCCATTGCTCTTAAAGTCGAACGTGCGTTCGATCTGGCACAAAATGATGAAGAAGGAGACCCGGGGGACGAGATGACAGCACTACTAACTAGAGCTATCAGAATGGCTGGCACTGCTGGAAAATGTTCCTTATGAGGGACATTGTCGAACAAGGAGACAATGTTCTACCACTGTCCAAAGAAGGGACATATGGCCAAGAATTACTTCAGTAAGAAGGTAGGAGAACCACCAGCACAAAATAGCGTAAAGGCTATGGATGCAGCATAGGGAGAATCAGATGAAGACAGTGAGGACGGGAAGAATGCTGGAGCTGTATGCATTATTGCCACCTCCGAGGTAATTGAAACTAAGCTATTTGATTCTCTTTCAGGTAAAACTAACGATTAGTTGATAGCATATATCAAAATACTGGTAAAGAAGAATACTGATCTCAATAAGGAGCTAGAAGAACTAGATGAAAGATGCATAGGTATACAGGATAATGAACATCTCTGGGCAGAGATGGTCATGAAACTTGAGGAAGAGCTCGCCAGGAGCAATGCTAGACTAGATAAAAGGGTACAACAACTGAAGAAGGAAGCTGAAAAACTCAAACACTTGGAAAGTGAGACTAAAAGGCTGAACTCACAGGAGGAGAGTCTGAGGATACAACTTGCTGAAGCTAGCTCCCTGGAGGGTAATGTTACCTTACTGACAGAACAGAATGCAAGGCTGATAGAGGAGACCTATAAGGTTCTCAAGGACCTAGAGCTCTACAAAGCTGAGGAAGATGAGAAGAAGAAAAGATGGCTGAAGGAGTACACTAATGCCAAGGTCGCAGAAATCAAAGAGGGATTTAGTAAGACATTCAAAGCAAAACCAGGTCTGGGTTACGATGGAAATAGATGGTAAAGGTTCTGTGACAGGGAAGAAAGCGGACCTAGAGAGAACACAGGCCCCGCCTTGTCTTTGCAGAACACTCCATGGGGGTAAGGAAAATGTTCTACTGAATGAGGAAACAGTTCCCGTCAATGGAGCAAAGGCTCACGCACTCTGGACAAAGCACAAAGAAAGGACGAGATCTTCAGGAATCGACTTCGCTGCAAGAATCTCAAACAAATCCATTCCCCCTGGGCTGAGCAAGTACGTGGACCTGAAACATCACAGAGTTTGTTGGCATTGTGGAGAAGATGGTCATCTACAAGCTGAATGCACCTAGAAACACAGCCTAGATCTGAAGGTCAAAACACAGTATGAATTCCCTGACAAAGGAGAGAAGTTCTACTGGGCATGCAGGCAATATGGTCAGTACTGGAGAGCATGTCTCTATACTAGAAAGGAAGGAAGAGACGGCCTGAGAATTGACGAACCGACAGGTACTGTGCTCCGCCAGGGAACTATGTAAGAAGTTCAATCTACAAAGTCTGCCAAATAGCCAAGTAAGCCCAAACTTGTTTGGGTCTGTAAAAACTAATCTTTTTCTTTCTTGCAGGTCGGAGAGAGGAGCAGCCCCTGGTATACAGATAGCGCATGCTCAGAGCACATGACGGGAAACAGAAAATGGTTTGAGTCTCTTCGACATCACTCAGGAGGATCACTCACATTCGGAAATAAAAGCCAAGGCGAGACTTTTGGTCTCGGAAAGGTGAAGCTCTCTGACAATCTCCACATCAGCAATGTGAGCTCGGTACACGAGTTAAGCTTCGATCTACTCAGCGTCTCTCAACTGTGCCAAAATGGTAAGAACAGGGTTACTTTTACCGATGACAAGTGCATTGTGGAAAATATAAGTACAGGTAAAGTTCTCCTTAAAGGGAAGGGAGTAGGCAGAGTATACAAAGTAGATCCATCCTTTGTCCCTGATAAAGAACTCTGTCTGACCTGTCACTCCAATGAGTCCGAACTGTGGCACAGACGCTTTGGTCATGCAGGTCTCAGACTTCTATCAAAGTTGCACCACTTGAGCTGATCAATGGACTACCAAGTGTGGAAGATAGTCTGAGCAACCTCTGTGATGCATGCACCAAGGGTAAACAGGTTAGGTCATCGTTCAAAGCTAAAAATGAGGTAAGTACCACCCGTCCTCTTGAACTCATTCACATGGATCTATGTGGTCCTATACGCACGAGGACTCGGGGAGGTAACCGTTATATATTTGTGATTGTTGATGATTACTCCAGATTTACATGGACTATTTTTTTGAGAGAATTTGAGGTATGGTTGAAACAAGCTGAAAGGCAGTTGTCACTCTCCCTGGCAGTTATACGTACTGATCATGGAACAGAATTTGAAAATACTCACTATTTCTTGATCTGTGCAGGAACAGAGGCATCCGACACAACTTCTCTGCTCCAAGGACACCTCAGCAAAATGGAGTTGTGGAACGAAAGAACAGAACACTTGAGGCATGACGCGTACACTTCTGATCGGTAGTGGATTGCCAAGAAATGTTTGGGGTGAGGCACTCAATGCTGCATATCATGTTCTCAACAAAGCATACATGAGACCCATTCTGAACAAGACACCCTATGAGCTGATTCGAGGAAGAAACCCAAGTGTTGCTCACTTCAGAGTGTTCGGCTGTAAGTGCTATATCCACAATAACGGGAAAACAAACCTCGGCAAGCTAGATCCGAGGAGCGATGATGGAGTATTCGTCGGCTACTCAAACCATAGCAAAGAATACAAGTTGTACAACGGGTGACAAAGGAAGATAGAGGAGAGCATACATGTGATCTTCAACGAGGAGGTCATGGCAGGTGACCTGATCCGAGAAGACGATTCTCCTCCTCTCGCGCAAGATGATGAATTTAACATGATTGAGAGGGACAGAGTCGAGACTCCTGAAGGTCAGGAGCCACACACAGATTCCTCTGAGAGAACGTTACCGCCACAGAACCAAATACTGAATAGGACATTCAACCACTAGAGGCTCAAACTAAGGGAAGAAGAAGACCCAAATCCTACACAAGCAACCAACGAACCCACACGACAGAGTGGACAAAATCATGCTCCCTCTGGATGGATGAGAGACTATGTGTGCCACACTTCAGTAGGAGAAGTCATGGGGGAACAAGAGACTTTTAGAAGTCATGCGTTCACTGCCTTTGTGTGCCTCTCAAAACCTAAGAACGTCTAAGAAGCACTGAAAGATCCGGATTGGGTAAGTGTCATGCAGAAGGATTTACACCAGTTTGAGAGAAACAAAGTATCGCGGCTGGTACCTCGACCAGAAGGACGAACCATCATTGGTACCAAGTGGATATTTAAAAATAAGCTGCACGACAAGGGACAAGTGGTCAGAAATAAAGCTCCTCTGGTGGTCAAGGGATGTAACCAGCAGGAAGGAATTGATTACGATGAGACGTTCGCTCATGTAGCCAGGTTAGAAGTAATTCGTTTATTAATCGCTTATTCTGTTTATCATGGCTTTAAATTACAGCAAATGGACGTCAAGACTGCGTTCCTCAATAGAGTACTTAAGGAGGAACTGTACGTGACACAGACACCAGAGTTTGAGGATACTGCACATTCTGACCACGTGTACATTCTCGACAAAGCCCTTTACGGGCTGAACCAGGCGCTCTGAGCCTAGTATGAGCGGTTGTCCCAGTTTCTTCTGGGACACGGATACGTGCGTGGTGAAATTGACAAAATGCTATTCCTCCTTAGAGAGGGGAACCACACCCTCATGGTACAGGTATATGTTGATGATATAATTTTTGGTTCCACAAACGATACCTTGGTTAGGAAATTCACAAAGCTCATGGAAAGCGATTTCGAGATGAGCATGGTTGGTGACCTCAAATTCTTTCTCGGACTCCAAGTAGTACAAGAGAGTGACGGGACCAGAATCCACTGGCAAAAGTATCTTAGGGAGATGATTAGAAAGTTCGTGATGAAGGACTCAAGTGCTATGACTACACCAATCTCTCCGACTGACACACTAGGGAAGGATGAAAGCTCACCACAGATGGACCAAATGCTCAATAAAGGAATGATAGGCTCACTTTTGTATCTTACTGCAAGTAGGCCTGATATCATGTATAGTGTTTGCTTGTGTGCTCGATTTCAGGCAGATCCGAGGGAAACGCACCTGAAAGCAGTGAAAAGAATCCTCAGGTACCTGAAGGGTACGAATACCCTATGCCTTCGGTATCCGAGGAATGGGGATCTTAGACTAGTGGGGTACACAGATGCGGACTTTGCAGGTAGCAAGGTGGATCGTAAGTCCACTTCTAGCATGGCCCAGTTCTTCGGCACTTGCTTAGTGTCGTGGGGATCAAAGCAACAGAACTCGGTTGCCCTCTCAACGGCAGAAGCAGAATACATTGCTGCCGCCACCTGTTCTTCTTAGTTACTGTGGCTAAAACAACAACTAAGTGATTACGGTATTTCATTTGATTCAGTTCCTATTCTGTGTTATAACACAAGTGCAATAAATATCTCTAAGAATCCTGTGCGCACTCTAGGACGAAACATATCGAGATAAAGCATCACTTCCTAAGTGATTGTGTTGAAAAGGGGGTGGTGAGGGTAGATTTTTTAGAATAGAGGAACAAGTGGCTGACATATTCACCAAGGCACTCAACAGGGGACCCTTTGAAAGGCTTCGCATGGAGCTAGGTATGACTTCCCTCAACTAGAGTATGTGTTCCTCGTTAGGATCCCGATGATTGTTGAGAAATATTTGACCTGTGTTGAAGTGCATGATTATGTGAAGTTGTTGGCTTGGTCTTATTCAGTCTCACCTAGGAATATACCTGTGAACATGCACTGTATAAGTTGATTGATTGTGTGACTTATGATATACTAACATACGGATGAAAAAGCTTTTGTTTTCCTGCCCAAAAGAACCTTCCGGATGTTTGATCCTACATTACAAGCCCATATGATGGAAGGTATCTACAGCCGTCCCTAGCCTACCTGTGGGGGAAAACTCCTATGAGCCCTTTTGTTATTTTCCACATACTGGAGGAGACCCCCACGAGGTACCATCACTTTTACTACCACATATTTTGTTATCTGCTTTTGTTTGTGATGCATTATCTCATACCACTTGGGTAACCCTACCGCATCACACCGCCCCTTGCAAGACCACGAGAATTTGTGAAGGAAATCTATATCGTGAGAAAGGGACGCGGGATTGCGTGCTTGGATAACTGTACAGAGGAGGTCATTGATGATAGACAGATTCGACAAAATACTACATGAAACATTGGCACTATGTAATAAGGCAGGTGCATTACTCGAAGGATGAGGAAGACATCATTAATATTACAGATCCCCATCTAGTGAGGTGAATCAATGATGGAGATCCCAATATCAGATTTCGTTGCTCCATACCTACCTGGTAAGGAAAGTT
This sequence comes from Rhodiola chrysanthemifolia, assembly GCA_033675395.1. Lineage (NCBI taxonomy): Eukaryota > Viridiplantae > Streptophyta > Magnoliopsida > Saxifragales > Crassulaceae > Rhodiola > Rhodiola chrysanthemifolia. The sequence goes on from CM066204.1 coordinate 42,779,527, forward strand.
ACGTGAAGGAAACAAGTGCACTGCATCTTGCTAAACATTGCTGAAAGTCGGCAGCTTAACATGCACACAACAGTAATACAACATGTGGATCATGATGACCCTATTCAGGTATACCCTCTCCCGTACCCAAAAAAAGGGTATAGAGAGAAGGTCAAAGAGTACATTCGAAGAGAAGGTCGCAGAGTACACTCGAAGAAAACAAGGATGCAATGGTGTGAATATTACTAAGGAAGGATAGATTAGATTATCAGTGGAGGAACCTCCAGGAGGAAACAAATACGGAGTATGATGTTGCTCAATACAAGGATGCACCTCAAATGGATGATAAGTTGACTGATATTCAGAAGGAGACGCTCCAATTCATATTCATGCTCCGGATGACCACTCTAACCCAAGTCTGTTGCCTACATCGTCAGCCCCAAGTCCCCTACCTCTGCTGCAGACGCACTGAGTAACGTTTTCGTGGTCAGCCCCTTTTTCGCTCCCTACCCCATCAATCCCATTTCCTGGTACTATTTTTGGTGCTTCTTCATCCCTAGTGTTTCGTGTTAGTCTGTCATGCTCTTAATTTAGTGAGTACAGTGTTTCGTTTCGGTATGCTCTAATGGTCTAATGAATTTGCCGATTCACTGTTATGCATACTTGTGCACTGACTACACTTGTCAAGATTTTTGATGTTGCCAAAAGGGGGAAGATGAGGATATGCTCGCTCTGAGGGGGAACATTACCTCAGCAATATGCATTGCTGATCTGAGGGGGAACTTCGTGTGCCAAAGGTAATATAAAGCGAACTATTACTTTGTTATTCTCTGGGAGTTTGAAATCTTCGTCATCAAAGATTCATTAGCTTCGAATTAAAATGTGATGCTGCGCTGAATTGGATTAGTTTTGGGAGTTTGAAATCTCCCTCATCAAAGATTCGTTAGCTATTGCTTAGTTAGCGTATAATATTTGCATGTGCTAGTTGCTTATATTATCTCTCGTGATGAGGATGTTTGTCATCATCAAAAAGAGGGAATTTGTTAGAGTATGAGCCCCACCTGTTTTGATAATGACAAACATTCTGCTGATGTGTTACTTCAGCGTGCAGGTTGATGCACAGGTACTCTTGAAGTAACGTTCCCTCAGTGTGTAACTGGAGGGAGAGAATATCGGCCTAGATATTCTGGGAGATCTTGCAGTTCCCAAAGATCTCGTGATCCAGCTGAATGTGGCGTGGATGAAACTAGAATCTCGGATTTGGCACTCCTACAATATAGGCAACCGCAATGAAGATAATATTACTAAAAGATGTGGAATATCTTGGAGTATATTTGGATAAGAGATACAGTCTATATTTAAGGAATAAATATTTGACATATCCAACAAGAATATTATGGGATATTCTTGTTGAAGATTTGTTGACAGTAGTATGGGATATTCTCAACAAATTAGGAAAGATATTCAGAGATTTTCGGAAGATATTCTCCTTGAATATCTAGGGTTTCCTCGTAGAGAAGACATCTATAAATTGAAAGCTACAACCTCCATTCTAATGCGTTCGTTCAGAAGAATTACTAGAGCTAAAGTTTCTAGACAAACTGAAGCTGCTGATTGCTGAAGGAAGGTCGACTCAGCCAAGGCGTACCTATGAGGGAACGGACGTAGCAATCGGGACCAGTGAAAGATAGCGACTTGGATTTGTAGTGTGGACAACAATTGAGGTAACTACAACTAAGGTTCGTCTGAAAGGAAGGTGTTACACCCTGGATAGTGGTAGGGTTGTATTACTTCATTGTAACCAATATCTAATAATACAAGGCGCTACTCTGAAATACTTCTAGGCTAGAAGGTAGTGGTTTTTCTTCAGTATTCGTTTGAGTACTGGAGTTTCCGCTATAAGTCACTGTGCACTTTATATTTCATCTGTGTTTAGTTTTATTCCGCTGCTTTACGTGTACCTGGCAAGGAACGTTACTTGTCAGGTCGCTAACCACGATCCAATAATAGAGATACGACGCCACAGGGATTCTGCATTAATAAAAAAGAAGCTAGCGAGTGATACATATCACATAGTCAATCTGAGTAATAACTGCATGGTTGTTCCATATAAGTGGCAACTAATGCTATCTACACACACCAACACCGGCCTCTTTTTGTGGTACTATAACTGACATTTAACGTGCAGATGTAAATTCTACTTTGTGACTAATCTATCTTTACAGGCTGGAAATATACTCGCGTTCACTCTGATGGCGCGGTCAAGACTTGCGGGGTTTCAGCATCAATATTGGATATTGGCGATACACGAAGATTAAAAAACACATTTGTCGGGACACCTTGCGGCTCTCAGTTACTTGCTCGCCAAGCTTTCACTGGGGCCGCCAAGACTTGCGGTTCTAAAATACGTAGCCTTCTGTCACCGTCGTCGTTTATTTTCTTATTTGTTTTTCTGCAAATTTTGCGTTTCGAATTTTGAAGGGTTTTTTTTTCTTGTGTCAAGGAAATTATCAGGATTAATATGTAAAAAATAGAGATGACATTAATTGATTTGGTTTCTTGTAAACTACGTAGCTTTCTGGTTTCTAGTTAAAATACGTAGCTTTCTGTTTAAAATTCGTAGATTTCTAGTAAAAATACGTAGCTTTCTAGTTAAATTTATGGCTTTCTAGTTAAAATACGTAGCTTTTTTAGTTAACATACGTAGCTTTCTGTTTAAAATTTGTAGCTTTTCAAGTTAAATACGTAGCTCTCTATTTAAAATTCGTAGCTTTCTAGTTAAAATACGTAGCTTTCTTTTTAAACTTCGTAGCTTTCTAGTCAAAATACATAGCTTTCTGTATAAAATATTTTCTGTTGGCTGTACATTTTATAATACGTACCATTCTGTTTAAAACTCGTAACAGTCACCAGATCAACATAAAGCTACTCCCTTTTCAATTCCTTCATGTCCGATTATGTAGTTGAATATGACATCATACAAACTTTCACAATGCAGACGTGCACTGGAAGAGTGAAATTGTGTAGTTGAATATGCCAACATAACATTGCCATGTGTTGTAAAGGTCTTGGTTCATGACAGTAACTAATCAGAAGAATACATCAAAAATATTCAAATCTTGCATACGATTTCTCTTGTGCTATAACTCAAGGCATATGCACCCATCACTAGGGAAATACTAGGAGAGAATTTCCTCACCTAGCATTTCTTCCAAACAAAACACAAAAAAAGATAGGAGTTCTCTCACACATCCTCAAGGAGCATTTGTGAGAGAACTTCCTAATTAAATTTGTGCTTTGTTTGGAGGAAATGCTAAGCGAGGAAATCCTCTCCTAGCATTTCATTGCGCACGGGTGCAGATGCCCTCAGCAAGAGGAAACCAGCACCATCAGATAACAGACGATGCAAAAATAAAAGATGGTTGTCTATTCAAATCCAATACATACTCATGGCTGTTTTTCTCCAAAGTCTTCTTGAATCCTTGGCAGAGAATCCCCAGAAAACCATTTACCTGGGGCCAATGTCCTTGAGGGCACATATCTGGTCCTCTCCCATAGAGGATATGAAGTCACAACCAAGTCCATCCGTAAACTTGCTCTTGCTTCGAGTTGGCCCATTGCCGTCGAATATCAAAAGATCGCAGTCGATTTGCAGCCGCTCGTGTTCCTCTCAGGTTCTTCGAATGAACGATTAGGTCTTTGAGTACGAATCAATCAACGGGATTTCGGTTTATCAGGATTTTTAAGTAGACCAAATTGCTCCTAATACGAATCTTAATCGAGGAATTAGGGTGAATTTAAAATTAATTCTATTTAATCTTAGCCATTGATTAACAAAGATGAAGGGTTGACATTAATTCTTATTTCTCACACTAAATGAACTTCTCATGGGATCTCAACCCTTTGCAACTGTAGGATCAAAATGATCTTAGTCTTCCATTTAGAAAGACTTTTAGTATAAATAGGAGTGAGTATATGTTGTAATCACTTGAGTTAAAAAGTGTGAGGTAATATACGGAACTATATCAATAGTATTTGTTTTTTCACCAATGCAAGCTAGATGTTAATCGATTTTTTGGAAAGGGTTTAAGTTCTTAACTGCTTCAATTAATTTTTGCACATGATTATATGTGCTCAAAGATCATTTGAGGTAAAAGTTACACAAATTCTTAATGACATTTCTCAGAAGGACGAATCTTGATATTGATTTTACAATCACAAAAATATAACTTTACAAAGCACTCATTAATCTTTGCACTGGCAATTCTTTGAATTCAGTTGCTATGTACATCTCCGTTTAACTTTCTAATTTGATCATCCATCGCGAAACAGATTGATACATGATCATATTTTTGTTTGCTAATTGAACTCCATTAAACCATCAACCACCAACCATTTTACATTTCACTTCTCCATTACTTTCCTCTCATTGCTTCATGATATTAAAACACAATTAATCAGTTGAGTTTCATAACGAGATGAGTAAAAAACAATTACTAAATTACTAACAACACAGCCATCATATAGTAGTATATAATGTTTTATATGTATTTATCAATGTTTAATTGGTGACAAAAAAAAACGTCGTTAGAATTAATCTTTGGATAATGAACATACTACTACAAATCGGACAATAGACCACGTTAGATATTGAAGAAGCGTTGTCTAATGTCCAAAATAAGCACTGTCTAAAGTCTTATCTATATTAAATTGGTGATAATTTAATAGTAAAAGAAGACGCTAGAAGAATTGTATGAACTTTAGGTTTTTTTTTATTGTGGGTTTACATGGAACATATCTAGGAATACAACACATATAAAGCATGTTTGGAGTACCCATATATTGATAGACGGTTTGAAGCACAGGCCACACAAAAGGTACCACCCCGGAGTTGAACTTGATTTGAATCGTTTGTTGAAGCACAGGTCAGCTGACACATAATTTTGAAACCCATTTGTTGACATACACTCTTCCTTGGTAAGGGCATAGCAGCGTCTAAGTACGTTTCCACGGAAGGATAGAACATAACACCTGCAAACTAATGCAGAGCAAAACGCAGAGAAAGCCGGGATTAGGAAAAACCCTAATTCTGTTTTTTCATTATTCAAAAGCCGCCGAATGAAATTACATAAGTTTACTTAAATAAGAAAATAAAACGAAGCCCTAATACGAAAATTACTAAAAACCGAAAATTTCTAAAAACATTAAAAATTCGAAATAAAATAGGAAACGATTCCGGATGGCCCAAAAAGCCCATATCTCATAAGCAAAGCTTGTGACTTTCGATCGTCACGCCGTTCTGCTCAAAATAAGGTATTATGGGCGAAAATCTGACACCGGCAACTCCAATCCTGCTATTTCGCCACAATCCTGATTTTTTGCTAATCTGTCTACATCATCCCCTCCCGGGTCGAAAAGATTCGTCCTCGAATCCGAACCCATCCCCGTATCAGAAGACGCACCTTGAAACAGAATCAAATGCTTAACCTTGAACACATCCGAAGTGCGAACATGGCTAGGCAAGGTCAATAAGTCCGAACGCTCGCAGGGAACAGCACCACACACCACCCTAGACACGAATACACGTTTATGAGCCGCTAGTTCTATTGATCTGCCATTAACAAGCAGTTTCTTCGGTGCATCCCCTATGGTTGTGAACTCCGTAGTGTCTTCCACATTATCAATAACCTGCCCAGCTTCCTTAACCACATCATCCTCAATATCATCTATAACCCCCGGTCCCTGCAGATCAACTTTAATATCATCTATAACAACATCACCTTCGCTTGTAAGGTTCACTCCGTCTGCTACAATCAAATCATCATTAGATGGTTTCACCGCTACCAACTGATCCTCTTTCACATTCTCCTCTGATGGAGCTTCCTTCAGAATCTCAACATTATTTTGACTGGGCACCTCATCTTTAGTTTCAACAGAATCTTCTTTAGGATTATCAGAACACAAGCTGGCTTCAAAAACAGGTTCCTTATCGTCCACAATAGCGACACCAAGCTCAACAACATTCACAGCAACATTGACAGACCCAACGAAAAAATCACCTTGTGCCGTTAAATTCACCCCATCAACCTCAAACAAGCGCTCTCCAGGTTTAATAACAGCTGGCTGAATCTCCTCTGCAGCCATGTCATCACCATACACATCAAAAACAGGATCCCCTTCCGGAGCAGGTACATCCTCGGGAGCCTCATGCGTGAACAGTCCACATGAACTCGAAACTTGAGGGCACTCCGCTGGACGATGCCCCATCTCTCCGCAACGGAAACAAAGAAGACCACCGCCAGACCGAGGATGGGCAGGGTTGGCCGTAGGTCGCTCCACCTGAGAAAGCCAATCAATAAACTCCTCGGCCTTGAGGCCGCCATCAAAGGCAGGAATATCAACCTTGAACCCAAGCTCCCACCGTCGGTCACGCTGATTTTTTGGCTCACCCGCGAACGGGTTATGCTCAGCCACGACCTCGACACCTTCACGTTGGGCCACAAAGGCGCCCAAACGATGAGTTAGATATGCAACCTGCCGGCGCAGGTCAGCAGTCTCACGATCTCTGAAATCCTCGATATCACGTTCCACAGCCGCAGCAGCGCCGCTTGGTCTACCTCTAGCCATCGCGCAGGACCACCGTAGTCTGATACCAGATAATGCAGAGCAAACGCTGAGAAAGCCGGGATTAGGAAAAACCCTAATTCTGTTTTTTCATTATTCAAAAGCCGCCGAATGAAATTACATAAGTTTACTTAAATAAGAAAATAAAACGAAGCCCTAATACGAAAATTACTAAAAACCGAAAATTTCTAAAAACATTAAAAATTCGAAATAAAATAGGAAACGATTCCGGATGGCCCAAAAAGCCCATATCACACAAGCAAAGCTTGTGATTTTCGATCGTCACGCCGTTCTGCTCAAAATAAGGTATTATGGGCGGAAATCTGACACCGGCAACTCCAATCCTGCTATTTCGCCACAATCCTGATTTTTTGCTAATCTGTCTACATCACAAACCTTCACAAGGGAGGAGGAAGATGAAAGGAAAGTAAAAAAAAGTATGAACTTTAAGCTTAATCATATCAAATTTTCAAAAGCTCAAACTTTAATTGCAAAACAGATAAAATGCGAATAAAAACAGATTTTTTTTCCGATCAAAGGTCAACTTTCATTAAAACGAGAACAAACTGTCTCGAAGGACAGAAGTCCTAGAAAGGGCACGACCAAACAGAACCTGTTCTGGTCGGACCGACCGCAGTGGTCGACACTACATACACGGATGACGCGCCGTCGTGCCCTTTGATAAAAAACAGGAGACGAGCTCCTGGAGCTAAAAACTAAAAAGTCTAAAAAACTCAGACCGAGAACAGCTGAGAAACAAAAGCTCAGACCGGAGAACCGGTTGAGAGGAGTAAGCTAAACTACCTAAACTACAACTAAAAACTAAAATCCAAAACAAACACCGGCGAGCCAACTGGAGCAACCAACCGGACCGACGCCGACATCCATCCACCGCACCGAGGCCATCCACCATCACCCTCAACAACTCCAACAACCCCACCGGCCGAGCCACCAACAAACCCACCACCCAAACGCCTCCAACCTCCACCCAACCGCATCCACAACCCCGACCACTAGGATAAGAAGGAAGCAGCCGAAGGGACCGGAGACAACCCCAGCGGAAGAATCACGCCATCTCCACAACCTCGGCAGGCAAAAAACGGTCCGAAATGGGTCTCCCAGCCGCCGCCGGTGGACAAAAACAGATAAAATGGAAAAAAGAAAAGGAAGAAGAAATATTTTCATATGACGGGTTGACATCACCGGCTAATTCTAGCGAGAAATTCCATCGAAATGGGACAATGAAAAGTCAAAATAGTTCTGCTGCCTGGTCATCATCGCATTCATAATTATAAAAATAAAACTAGCTAAGATGACTCAAGTCAAGGTGCAGTGGTATCTTGTTGTCTCTACCATGAATAATAGTTCCACAAAGCGCCAAAAACTAGTGAAAAACAAAATCTTTTATTTTTATGGAGTGAAAAACAAAATCTTAGAAATATTTTTTTTTGATGGGAAAAGTTGTACAGATATTGGACATTGACGACTCAATAACTCAAATCAGTACATGAACTCAGATTGTCACGCAGGCCTCGAAACGGCCAACCCATCTTCGTCAGAAACTCATCAAAGCCACTAACATCCCCAGGCCAGAGCCGGGGAAATAGGGCAACTGAGACAACTAATGCGACTATGACTCAGTCCGCAAGCGACTGAGAATGGTCAACTCAGACCGTAATCGGCTGAGAATGCACAACTCACTCAGTCCGGAACCGGCTGAGAATAGTCACTTATTAAGCCAAACTAAACGACACTAAAACTAACCTAAACTACACTAAAACACCGTATCTAAACTACAACAGCACAGCACAAGGCCACCGTAACCGCAAGAGATCCGCTGCCATCCAGTAAGCTCCTCCACCAAAACGACTGTGAATTCCGTCGCCAAAGCAGCCGGCACCATGGATCCGAGCAGCTTGCAAGCACCCAAGCGACCGACGCCTCAACGCCACGAGACAGCCATAGGAGCCATCTACATCAAACTCCATCTCCGACAGCTGAACCATCACACGGTCCGACCCAGCTACCGCCAACGCCCAGCTCCGCCGCAGAAACTCTCCACTAGCTCGCCGAAGCCGCATCAGCACCAGCACGACGCCACCACACCAAAACAGCCGGAGAGAGGAACTGGGCCAGAAACAAAGGCGATCCGGCCGCTAAAGCTGTACAAAATTATCTACAAAACGCTCCACCCTACTCCTCCGCCCGCCGCAGACCACAACCCACCCCCTGACCCAAACATCCCACCATCCCGAACTAGAAAGCTAGACCGGTACAACAGGGAGAGGGGAAAGAGGGATAGCAGGCCATGTCAGGGCGGAAGGAGGAGAGGACGAAGAGCACAAGGCGGTGCTTCTAACTTTGTCTTCCATCATTTTGATTTTGCGTTTGACGGATATTTAATTGGATCCATAACTAATTGTATTTCACGCTTGGATTAAATGATTTGAAAGTTTAAAATTGTGAAAAAATAGATTCACCTTTTTGCACTTTCTATATTTTAGAAAGAAGACAAAATTTTTTTTGTATTTTTTGTTTTTTAGGTATAAGATAGTTTTTACATTATTTGAGCACTTCTCTATTATTAGTTTTATTTGAATGCTCTTGCGGTGGTTCAAATACTTTATATCTTTTTATCTAATTAATTACAGGGTGATTTAGCAAGGTAGCTCCTTTGGGTTTTTTTACAACGGAATCTTGTTGTTTGGAATTTGGATGTAGTGGGGCAGAAATCGGAAATTGTGCAGTCAGTTAATTATAAAAAGATAAAGGATCTCGTGCAAATAACCTTTTTTGGTAAAAAAAATTTAAACCAATGATAGTCATTGATTTGGTTACTTGGACTGATGAAATTAAATCCCGCGTCGTATGGTTGGTTTCTCGGCGACGAATTATAGACCACTTTGATGAACTATGTCGTGATGTTAGTTTCTCGGCGACGAATTATAAATTACTTTTGACGAATTTTATAGTTTGCATCAAAAAGCAGGTTTGCACCTAATCTTTTCCCAATATGATAAAAATAAAATGATGTAATTTTTGGTATTTAAATGATATAATTTTTTTTGCAATCATATTGTTAATATTTTATTTTTATGTAGAAGTGGAGTTCTTTAAAAGAGACGACCAAAGAGGCCAGGCCAATGCTGGAAACAGCAGACTTTCCACAAGAACCAGACTAGAACAACCTATAACCGCAGCAAGCTATACCAACAATTGAAAACCCTGCCAGTTTTGAAAAAAAAATACACTACCCTGTAAAGACAGTTGACTCAAAAAACCATTATAATTTTTTTTTTGATTACGCCAAAAAAAAAACCATTATAATTAAAAGACAATAACTAAGGCCTCTCTGACATCTTCTGCTAAGGGGCTGTTCTTTTGCACTTCGATACAGTTTTATTAAGTTTAATACAGTTAAGTTAAACTCGATACAGTTTAATTAAGTTCAGTACAGTTAAATTAAACTCGATACAGTTTAATTAAGTTCAGTCAGTTAAGTTAAACTCGATACAGTTTAATTAAGTTCAGTACAGTTAAATTAAGTTCAGTGCATTTAAAACTTTTAATTTATTTTTAATTAGTCAATTCAGTTTTTATAGTTTCCAACCCTCTTATTCAAAACTTTTAATTTATTTTTAATTTTTTAAATAATTTTTGAAAAGCCGTAAGATATATATGATATAACGGTTTTTCAAGTTTGTGTACACACCTTTGGAAACTATTGCATTCGTTTTAAAATGGAAGTAAACTCTTTTGCACTTGATATGAATTTAAAGAACATATGGAAATAAACATATGAATACAATATATATTTTACATAGAAACGTACAATGACATTCATGTGTAGTACAAATAGAAACATTTACATATCATCATCTTCATCCATGTTCATTTCCACTACAACATCTGGACAATCCTCAATAATTTGAAACGCTATTATGTTGCGTACTTGACTCATAGGCTCTTTTCGCTGTTTATCAAATAAATTTGAATCAGCTCTTCACATCACGGTCTCATTAGGTAAAATGAGTATTGAAAAATTGAGCATGTGAATGAAGTTGTGCAAAGTGAAGGCAGCCGTAATTATATCATTTTGACGCCCATCTGACACTTGAGCCATGACTCATGTGCAATACTTTATTACATAATATTATATTTTATACTTTCTAAAATATAATCATAAAAATATATAAAATATGATGAAAATATTTGTATATACATATATATTTGTCAATTTGTAAAATGAAGTTAAATTAAATTCGATACAGTTGAATTAAGTGCAGTACAGTTAAATTAAACTCGATACAGTTTAATTAAGTTCAGTACAGTTAAATTAAACTCGATACAGTTTAATTAAGTTCAGTACAGTTAAATTAAACTCGATACAGTTTAATTAAGTTCAGTACAGTTAAATTAAACTCGATACAGTTTAATTAAGTTCAGTACAACAAAATTCCATTTCAATAAAGCTCAAAAGAACAGCCCCTAAGACCAAGCCCGGCCCGCATAGCTAAAGGACCTTGGACAAAGCCAAGGGCCCACTATCAAAGGGGGCCCAATATTTTTTTTCCAAACAAAATTATATATTACGTAAGTCTTATTTATATCTTTCAAAAAAAAATTTTATGGGCTTCAGGCCCAAATGGCCAAGTTTGACTACAATAACAAAAAAAACGAGTTGAATGTTATTGATTAAAAAACACGAACAGTGAGTTTTCCATTCGACGAGTAGCATACTCAAATCGACTTCGCCTAAACTGCATCAATTCGATCCCAATCTGTTTTTGTCAAGTCTTTCTACTCACTCCGACGATCTTCCACTAGTGAGTTTTCTAACTGAATTTTTTTCATTGCTCTGAGTCTTTCTCCTCTGCAACTGCAATAGAGTTTTGATTGAACAAACCCTAAATCCCTAATTCTGATTTTGCATATGTGAAGATTATTATCATCATTACGATTTGGTTATTGCCATCGTCAAACCCAGTTTGCTATTCTACCTCAGTCCTCTAGTTATTTTTGTTTGATTTTCTTTGTTCTGTCACTACTGACTACTGCTGATGTTTTTATTTTTGTGCATTGTTCTGAGTGATTAATTTGTTATAATTTTTTAAGTAGATTTAAATATGTTGCCTAAAAAGCATTTATCGGGAGCTGAAAAAAGAAAAAAAAGAAAGTTAGATGAACAATTAGTTGAATCACAAAGAGGTGCGCTAGATAAGTTTATTAAGAAGGTAACTTCATCTGAACATTTAGAGGGTGTCGACAATGATGCTGAACAGTCTAATCAGAACTCAGAGTCCGAAAATATGGTGAATGATGTTGATGATGTTAGTAATGTGGATAAGAATGTGGAAGTAGGTAATATATCTGAAAATGATAATCCAAGTATGAGAAATCCAACCTCACTTGTGGATAAACCTTTAGTAGATATTAATGATCCTGTAAATTGGGATAATCTTGATAACAAAGCCAGAGATGTGCTGGTTGAAATGGGACCAAAACGAGAGTTAAATCTTTTGTTTCCTTTAGATGATGCTTCTAAGCATTTTTCTTATCATTATTATTCTAAAATATTGAATAATGGAGAGGTGAAGGATAGAAAATGGTTAGTGTACTCGAAATCAGTAGATAAAGCACTACTAATTTTTGGAAAAATTCAATCATTTAAAAAGTGACGGAAATTTGGCGGAAAACACAGAAATTCCGGCAAAATTCCGTCAGGAACCACGCTGACTGCATTTTTCCCGGCGGAAACTTGTTTCCAGCAAAATTCCATCATCATTTTCCGTCACATTTCCATATCCATTCCGTCTGCATTCCGTCACTCAGAACTCCGTCACACGTTCGTCAATTTTCCGATATTACTTTTCGTCTATTTACCCATGATAGTCCGACATGCATTATTTTCATCATAATTCCCTCTGTATTCCGTCACCAAATATTTTCCCTCACTATTCCAAGAAGTTTCCGTCATAGCTAATTGCATCATTATTCCGGTAACTTTCCGTCATAAATAATTTCCGTCTTTGTTCATGCAAAACTCCCCCCACGAAATATTACCAACAATTGTCCCGCACATTTCCGTCATAAGTAAAATTCGTCTTTTTTCCTATAACATTCAGTCACCAATTAATTCCATCATTGTTCCAGCAGAATTTCGTCGCCAATATTTTCCATCATTTATTCGGCAAAATTTCGTCATGGATAAATGTGCGTCGTTATTCCAATAACATTCAGTCACAATTTAATTCCATCACTATTCCCGCAGAATTCCGTCATATAATAAACTTTCCATCAATTATCCGGCAAAAAGCCGTCACCCAATTTCCATCACTATGCCGGCAACATTCCGCCAGCAATAAGATGGCGTTTTCTGGGTAAGGGCTGTCTTTTTGGAAAATATACAACAGCGCTTAACTATAAGCGCTGGCTTCTATGTAACATACAATGGCGTTTTTAAGAAGAGCGCTGTTAATATTCCGGTTTAATTCCTACATAATTACGTCAGCAGATACCATTTTTTATTTTTTTATTTTTTGCTTGACCAATTTAATTGCATTTTGAAAAAACAATTATATTAAATGCCATCTGCGGTGTGCCATTTAATTGCATTTTTAATTGCATTTTGAAAAACAATTTAATTGAAAAACATTTCGAAATTGATTACTAATTTAGCACGTCTAGTGCTAAATTTTGTTTACAAATTGATTACTAACGTCTAGTGCACCTCTAGCCCTAACGACGTCCCCGATTCTCTTCATTTGATCTGTGAGTAGCCTGATAGCGGTTGTTTACGTGCGGACTTTGACTTGGAGGCGGAGGATATGTAGGAGTTAACATCCTAAGCATCTCAGACTGCATTTGCATCATTTGCACCTATCGCTCTATGTTTCCCTTCATATCTCTGATCTCATCCTCCTGTCGGGACTGAGAGCTATAAAGCTCGTTCATGCGCTCCAATCGCGGCCTCATCTCCTGAGATATCCACTCTTCCGAATGTTGGGACCTTGATACGTGTGAGCACGCGCTTGACTGGCTCCCGGTTGAGGAGAACTTCTCCGTTATTAATGTCGCAGATGGCCCGTACAAATACGGTATCCCAGACCTGGGGTTAACACCCATGACAATTGCAGCGGCCTCCACCAGCTCCTCCTCTGGTACCCTTTTCCCTTTGTCATGTTTGCCTATGACCAAAGCTTCAGCATCCTCGAGCTCTTTCTGTACATTTTCCAAGAAACATAAAAATGTTTTGTTACGAAATAAACCAAATATTGTTTGGAAATTCAATCCCAAACAGAAACGACAGTTTACACATTACATTTTGATATAACATTATATTCATAGTCATAGTAGCGATGCGGATACATAAAATTGTGTCATCACATACCCTTTTCTTGACCGCGTCGGGGATCAAATATGTCCCATCCTTCCGCTTGAATTTCTGATCAAACATATCAGTGGGCAACACTTGTCGTTGATTACTCTTTCCCTGAACATATAACAGATGTTGATAGTGTATTTGATGTAAATTAAAGTGCTTTCAATATTTGTATTACCAGATTAGCATGGTGAAAATGTGCTGGTCTCGACCCAAATGCGTGCAACAACGGCCCGTTTCTAGCATGCCTGGCCAAATAGATTTCCTTTTTCCGTTCACTCCGGGCCTTGAATACTGGGTCCGGTCGAACCGCTCTTTTGCTGCAAGCCGGTGATCATTTGTCAACCACTTCAGTCCTTTAGTCGTCCCCTTTCGCATGCCTTTCCAAGCATCTTGGAGTATCTTCCCCGCCTTCTTTCTGAAGTTAGCCTCAATTTGATCGTTGTGCATTGGATCCCACCGGTACAAGCTCTGCATATGTGCGTAACGAAATTTGTAATATTATCTTACTATGTATCCAACTACGAAATGACTGAATATCAAAATAAAAACAGACATTGTTATACAAATTTAATACCATTTACCTTAAAATGTCGAAACCATTTCAACGGCGCATCTGGATCACACGTGCCAATTGTCGTCCAACCAACCTTAAAACCAGGGGCGATACATTGCAACCCGATTTTTTTAACAGCTGATGGTGGGTCAAAGCTGAAAAAATTTCAGCTACAATATTATTTGTAATGCAATTTCACTTTGTATATGAAAAACAATTTCCTTACTTGTCATCACCCGCTGGAACAATAAACGGTCGACCATCCTGTGACATCAAACCTTGCCGTGTCATCTCCTCTAGTCCTTCACTGGCCGATGTCACTCCTATATTAAATGCCATCTGCGGTGTGCCATCTCCATCGTCATCATTCCCCGAACTATCCTCGGCTCCCTCATGAAACTGGTCGTTGCCCTGTCCATCCGCTTGAATTGCCTCTTCATTGAAATGCATAAGTTCGTCCAACTCGTATTCATTATTATGTGGGGATGCTCTCTCCTCGTCCACTTCAACAGGTATTGGATCTGCCGGTCCAGGCATAGTAGGTCTGTACACTTCCGGGCATTGGCGACCATCGCCGGTTGATGGTGTTTGATGTTGTCTTTCCTGGCTCATTGATCTCGGTTGGCGCATGTCAGTTAGCCTGGTTTGTGATAAACCAGGCGGACCTCTACCAGTGCCGATATTCCTTTTGCCGCCTCCAGTACGCTTTAGTGGTGCCATATATATGTAACCTGCACAACAACCCACAGCCATAGTAAATCACATTACATCCATTACGACGAATAACTGTAAATGAAATCAACTATGACGAACAACCCACAGCCATGTTCACTGGCTAATTGTGCACAATTACTCTACCGGAACAAAAAAACATATATTTTGGTGTATAGAAGAACATAAGACATTGTTTTACCGACATTTCACAATGAAAAAACGCCGAATGACATGGATTGACATTACCTGGGTTAAGACAATGGCGTGTTCGCCAGCAGGCAGTAAAAGAATGGCACGGGAGATTACGGTCGACCTTATTCGCCGAGATCGGAGTTGCGAAGAAAGACTATGTTGTCAAGTAGTAGATCTGAGATTCCGCTTTTTGTTAGGTCATAAGGTGTTACATAGATTGCGTGTTCACAGCGCTTCTTGTGGAACAGCTGGGAAACATGTTATAGAACAGCGCTTAAAAAGAAAGCGCTGTCGTATTTAGAACTTATGCTGGCGCTTTTAAATTATGCGCTGTCGTTTTTTAAATATACGACAGCGCTCCAATAGAAAAACGCTGACGTATTTGTAACATACAATGGCGTTTTAATGATGAGCGCATTTAAATACATATATACAACAACCCTTTTCTGGGAAGCGCTGTCTTGTTTGTTAGTAGCATCATCCAAATTTTGTGTGTTTCCGCCTTTTTTTCATTTTCTGGTTTAGGCGCCGTTTCCTTTCTTTTGTCCCGCACTTCGAACATTTAATTGTAACACTGAATAAACAATTATTTTCTCTTATTACCTTACTCGAGTGTCACATATTATTATTATTTGAACTGAATCAACATTTATTTAATCTTATTACCTTACTTCAGTGTCACATATTATTAATGATGTCCATATGTTTTCCCTGTATTGGCTGATTTTATGTTCAAACTGTAATTATAGCTATCAATTTTGTTTTGATATTGAGCTCAAGCTCATGATATTTAATATCTGCTGTTTGGAATTTGTGGATGGGGACGTTCGAACCCGGGCTGTGAGACAGCAACCGGAGAGTGCTCACCAAGTGAACCAACGCATTGGGCCCATTTGAAACTGACATTTTGAATACATAACAAAAGGATAGTGTAATTACATTAGAAAGCCTTCAGAAAAAATAGAAATTTATGAGTTCACTCGGATTCGAAGGAATCATATTGGATATCTGCAATATCATCAGTTACGTTATCTTCGTTTACGTCTTCTTCGTTGTACTCGTAAACTTCATCATCAGCGAGGTTCCCATATGAACCAACGTCGTTAATTACAGGCATCTCACCTCCCAATTGACCGTGTTCCTGGAATGGAACAGTTGCAAATTCCATGTCTATTGCGTTTGTTGGTTTCACTGGACAAACTGCAACCCAGCCGTGATCATTTTGTCCTGCTAATCCCGGAAATGGAACATAGTATACTTGAATCGCTTGCTGAGCAAGAATGTATGGGTCGTAATGCATGTACGGTCTATGAGTGTTGACGATGACAATGCCATTAGCCGGATATGACTTAACAAAATGAGGATCGTACCAACGGCACTTGAACAACACCACCCGTAGCCTATGATGGGTCCTACATCGCATGTGAATTATTTCTTCAATCACCCGTAGTAGTGTATTCCCTCTGTCCCTTTGACGTACACATGACTGTTCACCGTATTCCTCCCTTCGCCGTGACTCTCGATGTGAAATTTGTAGTTATTAACTTTGTATGTTGCCGAACATTTTACGTCGGAGTGAAATCCAGAGGACAAGTAGTGAACCCATTGTGGTAGTGATACGGTCTCTCCAAGCTCCCAAACCTGGACAATATATATGGACGAGTTAATGCATATATGTGACAGTGGAAATAAGGAAATATATGTGAAGAAACTATATATCACTTACATGGGAATGAAGCCACTCGGGAAATTCCTTTACTATTTTGTCGTATACTTGTCTGTCATTGAGCCGGGGAAGTGATTGTCTTAAGCGGCTCTCAAATAATGTCAAATATTGTTCAATCTCAGGTGTGTTGCTAAAGATGTAATTGAGTCGCTTTCGCAAATTTGTTGCTATCCAGAACCCTACGATTTAAAATGCTCCCAGCGACTCCTGGGTAATTAAGAATAGAAATTTGAGGGTCTTCGTAATCTTCTGCCACAACTTCATTTCTTTTTAAGCTTGTGAAGTTCATTGTTAACTCAGCATCTACGTAATCCACCCCCAAATATGAAGTCTCTAACTGTATATAAGCGTTAACAACACTTGCTTCCACCTCAGCTCTATTCCCTTTTTGGGCCAACTGTTTAAGACGGTCTATGAAACGCTCAAATGGATACATCCAACGATAATGGACTGGACCGCCAAGCAGCACCTCATCAGCCAAATGAATTGGGAGGTGTTCCATTGAATCAAAAAAGGAAGGGGGGAATATTGTCTCTAGCTTACAGATGTTCCTCTGCCAATGTTCCATTAGCTCAATGTGAAGTGAAGATGCACAGATGTCTCGAAAAAATGTACACAACTCTGATACGGCTTCCCATATCTGTTTTGGTAAAAAACCCTTGAATGCAATCGGCATTAGACGCTCGATGAATACATGTGCGTCGTGTGACTTGTACCCCACAAGCTTTAGGGTACTCAAATCAACCTTATTCCCTAAGTTAGATGAAAACCCATCAGGGAACTTCAAATTCTTGACCCAAACTAGTACAAGTTTTTGTTGTTCTCGTGTAAGCTGATACTTACCCTTGTTAGCCACCAGACGATTTCGAATACTTTTCAGTTCTGGTCTCCGACAATATAACCCGATATCTTTTCTGCACTTTATACCGTCATCCTTTGTTTTCCCCTTCACATCCATGAAAGTGTTGAATAAATTTTCAAAAACATTCTTCTCAATGTGCATAACGTCCAGGTTATGCCTAAGCTTGATGTCCACCCAGTATGGAAGTTCCCAGAAAATTGATTTTTTCGTCCAATTGTGCCACACCCCGTGTCTTTCCAACACCTCATTCAAACCTTGCTCCCCTATATATTTTAAGTTACGTACTCTTTCAAAAACTTCGTTACCTGAGCGAAATTGGACTGGACTGTCGAAGTCTGTTCGATCTCTATAGAAATTCCTACAATTCAACCGATACGAATGATTCTCCGATAAAAAACGTCTATGACAACCAAAATAAGACACTTTTCTTCCATTCTTCAACAAATGTCTTAGTGTCCTCCATACAGCATGGGCATCCAAGTTTTCCTTGGGTTGACCACCCCGAAAGCATTGCATACGCCGGGAAATCAGATACAGTCCACATCAAAGCTGCCCGCATGGTAAAAATTTCTTTTCGACTACTATCATATGTTTCGACCCCAACACTCCAAAGATGTACCAAGTCATCAATTAAAGGCCTTAAATAGATGTCTAAACGTTTCTTTGGATTTGAGGGGCCAGGAATTAGTATAGTTAACCAAATGAATCGCGTCTTCATACTCAACCATGGGGGTAAGTTGTAGGGTGTCACCATTACGGGCCAAACAGAGTATTGTTTGGATGACATACCCCATGGATTAAATCCATCTGTGCATAACCCTAACCTTACATTACGTGGCTCGGAAGCAAAGTGTGGATTGGAACGATCGAAATGCTTCCAAGACTCTCCATCTGAGGGGTGAACCATGCGAGACTCGTCCTCCCTTGGCTTTGCGTGCCAGGACATATCTGCTGCTATAGATTCTGATAAAAATAGTCTTTGTATTCTTGGTATAATCGGTAAGTAAAACATCTCACATCTCGCACGTCGTTGGTACGATGAAGAACTCTCAGCTCGTCTTGGACGATGATATCTTCGTTCTGTGCATAAACGACAGTTTGTCAAACTTTCATCTTCACCATAGTAAATCATACACCCTGCTACACATACGTCAATCCGTTTGTAACCCATTCCGAGATCGGATACCAATTTCTTTGCTTGTTTGAAAGAACAAGGGATCCTGTTATCCCCACCAATCATGTTTTTCATTGTTCCACAAATTGCGTTAAATGCCCCTTCAGAAAAGCCATAGTTAGCTTTTGTAGCAAGCATTTTCATGTTAATCGAAAGTTCTGTCTCCGTCGTACAACCTTCGTAAGCTGGCTCTGAACATGAATTTAAGAGGTTGAAGAATCTATTCGCTTCGGATTCTCATATTGCTGGGAATTGAAGCTCGTCGAATCTGGATTACAATCATTGTTTGTTGTATCGTGGTCGTCTTCTTCATTGTTAGCATTTCCAACATCGTGCAAATTCCCAAACGTGTGATGTGTGCTCGGCCCAGGTATGTCTGTGCACGGATCACCGTACGTGACTAGATCTTCCCCGTGCAACGTCCAGTTATAGTAATTTGGTGTGAACCCGTACTTGTACAAATGCTCCTCCAGCATTCTAATATTAATGAATCGACGATTCTTGCATTTCGTACACGGGCACCGCATTGTGTTGTCGGATGAAAGATGGCCATTACCTACAGCAGTTTCGACAAATTGATTTACTCCGGCGATGAAAACATCATTACTGTACGACGACCCATCACCAGCAGCATCGTACATCCATCTCCTTCCCTCATATAAAAATTCCATGTAACAATTTCAACGCATTTGATACGGAATGAAAGTAGGAGTTGTTGTTCAGATTTAGATTTCCCAGCGTAGGGGATTTTCCCAATCCCAGTATTGTCTCACAGTAGGTGTAATAGAATGTGTTATGTGTAATGTGTATAAAAAAGGTCCTAACATGTTGCCCGAAAATAATTGTTGCAAATTATTGCAAATTCGCAAACTTCTGAACAAGTAAGTCAGAACCACATGTGGAATAGTACATAAAGCATGAATTCGACAGGATTGCGTTCCATTTTCAACGACATAAATGTCCATAAAGCTGAACAAGGGTGCCACTTATTTTCAAATTACAAATAGTACATAAAGCTTTGTATGTACAGGCGGCCAAGCTGTCCTCAACGTAAACCCTGACCTACTTCTGCAGGGTCATATTATAGATACCCTTAATCAGGGACGTATGCACGTGCAGGGCTTATTGGGCAAGTGGCCAATATCAATTTCAGCCAAAAAGTTGTGATATGGTGTTGTGACGACTCGAACCACAGATAGCTATTCAACTGTAAACCCAATCTACCAAATGAGCTAGCTAAACAACTTGTTCAATGATTGAAAGCATTTTATATATAGCTTCCCAAATTTGAAAACTAAGCTGTGATATGGTGTAGTCAACCTTCTAATATTCCTGCAGGCATATATTCTTATAAATATTGTTCAGACACGGCGCTTTTTGAAAAACAGATGTGTTAAACATTTTGCACAGCGCTTAACATAAAGGCGCTGTCTTAAACGAAACAGAAAATAGCGATTATATTGAAAGGGCTGTCTCATTGTATTTATAACTGCGTGTTATGGTAAAGCGCTGTGGAAGAAAACTTACGTTATTGTACTAAATTCCGTGTCAACAAAATCTTACATTATTGTACTAAATTCCGTGTAACATTATCTGCCGAATACATTATTGTACCAACAATGAAAAAATGGAACTCATATTTAATGCGGCAACAATCACGTAAGGCAATTTGGCACGGGTGGCCTAACTTTTCCATGACAGACAAAGCCTGCACTTAGCATAAATGTTGGGTGTCGTTTTGCCAGAGGGGTAAGAAACAAGTCCCAAAAATGTGTGGTCTTTACTTCGGATGTAACACTACCATTTTTACAAACTGTCGTTGAAATATATGCCGCTTGTAACACTTATAATATATATTTTTCGTTTCGGACTGACGCTGACATTTGTTGTGTTTAACATGAGTTACAAATACAACAAAACGCCATCTGAAAAAGTGGTACATTATATTACTGGTACAATAACATAAGATTGCCGATTTTAGGCATAGTTGCCTGGAAAAACTAACTACTAAACATACAATGTGGTTACATATTTTGACGATTACGTTCCTCGACTGCCAATCTTCTGTGCCTCTGTATCTCATACATTCGATCAACAACAATTCGTTGACATACATTCATGAAAATACGGCGGACACGTCGATCGTGTTGAGGATCCCAGAATGCAATTTGCTGTGTCAAAATACAACGCAACACACAATTACTTGCATGTTTACATATACAAAATAAGACCATATAGATTACCTGAAACTCATTCCACCAAGTGTGTTTAGCCCTATCAGAGACCTCTGCCCAGAAATGCCATTCAGGATCCCAGTCTTTTGCAATGCAATGACTTCCGATTCGAGGAATGATATACCTCGGTTCGAAACTGAGAACAAATCTTCACTCAAGTAAGAGACACCATAAAATTGGGTATGGTATGTCTCGGTCTCAATTTGAAATTAAAATGTGTTAATTGTACCTGACATCGAATACAGGGGTAATATGAACAGGTCGTTGATTTTCTTCTACGAAACGCCCGTCCGTTAAGTCTGTTATGGTTGCTGTTAAGCTGCCAAAATCAAACGATGGAGCCATATGTTATTTGAAAAGTGTGATTTTAATTGTGCCGCTTACAAGATGAGTGTACATCTGATAGGGTGAGCATTACATTTATAGGGATTCTGAAAGTTTCACATATGTAGTTACTGGACGCATGTGAAAATATATGCTCAGCATACGACGATTATCCGTCGACTACCACAACTTTGCCTGACAATGTTTAGCTCAGTCTTCAAGAAACACCAAAAAATTCAACAACAAGTTTGTTTGATTTGACAATGGTATAACAAATGTAATATTCAATTGTAATGTGAAATGTCTGAAAAATCGTACAAAATAAATTTATAGTTAATGCATTTCCAAAATGCAGATTGATAGCAACCATTGAGATGGACACAAGTCAATAATTTACAAATTAATACAATACATCTCTTGCAACAACAAATCCAGATTCAACATTTGGGATATTCAGCGCCTTATACATTTTATGGACTACAACTGCATGACATTCCTTTAAGAAAATGTGGTAGATTTGACGAGTGGCATTCGGATCCCATGTTGCAAATCTCTGCCACATAGCTCAAAAATGTAAAAACAGGTATTTGAACGTCACAGAGTTAATAATTTATGAATGGAAAATGTAATGTAGTCAATTACACCTGAAACTCGTCAAACCATATTGCATGTGCTGCTTTGGGTATGTTTTCCCACAGAATCCAAGTGGGATCCCAACACTTCGTAATGCAGTCAATTGATATTTGACGCAAACAAATAAATGGTTGAAAGCTACAAACAAGAAACTTGTGTTTATACACTTTGTCATTGAACCAACTGATACAATAAAAACTAAAAACAAATATGTAACTTCTTTTTTTCCTCAACAGGTGTAATGAAAATGCGTTGACGAATCTCATTACTATTGGCACCAAAGTTAATGTCGAATGGTGTTTGGTCCCCGATTAATGTCTGCAAAATTAGTGTTCGAAGACGGTGTTTCCAATGTGTATTATAAGTTTACTTAAAAGTATAGTAAGAAACCATGAAGTCTGTGCACAAATACCCGACAATTAGTGAAGAAAATCTCGCGAACCCGAACATTCTCTTGGTAATCCCAACGTGCTATCCGCTAAAATGGCAAATATATGGCCAACAAATGCTAAGCGAGTAACTTTTAATTACTGTCACATGTCAATAAAAGTAAGACGCAAACCTCAAATTCATCGAACCAACGTTCCTTTGACATATTAGAAATCCCATCCCATGAAGTCCATTTTGAATTCCAATGTGGCGCAATGCATTCCGACCCAATGCGACTGATGATCAGATGAGGTTCAAAGCTGTGAGGAAAATTTTGTTAGTTGCCATATATGCTGATCTATGAAACAACGACCGGAAGGCAAAAAAAAAATAGACCCTCTTACCTTGATTCACCCACCGGTCGTATGTAAAGTCGACCCATCTGCAGTAGATAATTCTCTGTAATTGTCGCATTCGCATACATCGGTCCAACACTCCCATTACGAGAACGCCTTGATATTGTTTCTGTTAGGTGAATTGACGGGAAAAAATAACCCAGAAATTTGAGCGATGTTGTACTCAAGTATTCTCTCCACAAGTGGCTTGCATTTATGAATGTTTTGTACACCATCAGTAGCTTGCAATTGGAGCCTTTGGTTATTCCTGTCATTATCCCCTAAATATCCGGCAGCACTGCCGCATAAGAGACGGCTAGTCCTGGAAAATGTCGGGTCCACTTTTGCATAACAAATTTAAGAGAAGGACAGACGTCTAAAACTAATTGACAACCACTGTCGTATGAGTGCCCTATTTGGTCTTGTACATACACGAAATTGAAAAGTTGACATCATTGTTCAGTAATACATACAGTCCAAACAATAATTGATACGAAATAAGGGATATTTATAAAATATGATACACTTGCCGCAGGTACGCAATCAAACCATTAGCAAACTCATCCCTAATACCATCAACCACAGTGTTAGGATATGATTGTACTCCTCCGGGGAAACACTGTAAAACAAATTATGTGTTGCAATGTATAAGGACAAGAGTGACAACATTAATAATAAATTGTACTTGTGTAAATATACTTACTTGGCTTATGTCGTTCTCGAGCGAACAGTTTGTATCTTGAACAAATTTGATTATGTCGTGCATATATTGCAGGACATAGAAACCACATAAATCGGAGAGTACAGGCTGGCTTGGGCACTGCAAAAAACAAAGAATAAAATGAGAAAACGCGTATCATTTCATTAGTGGCTCAAATTAGAATTGATTATATTTGTTATGTGAATACCCTTACAGTCTTCCACTTTATGTCATCTGCTGACGGGATGTTTAAGCACAGGCACATGCTACTAAAATACAAACGGTAGTACTATCAGCAGGTTTCGCCCTAATGTTGTACGGAGAATAGATAAGTGAAGTTAAACAATTGATTACGTGTTCACAAAGTTAACCGCATCAGGTAACGGCTCCTTCGCCATTGAATCAAGCCACAGGACAAGTCGTTTCTTAGGCAATATCACAATCAGCATCCAATGAAACCTAACAAACGTTTCAGACAATGTATATAATAATAATACCCATTTACTGAAAAACAACATGTGGGAAATTTCTGAAGGGGACTTACGCTTCCACATCGATGTAGGGAAGGAAGTAGCATGATTTACGATTGTAGTCTGGCATTTTGAATCTCCTCTGGAAGAACTCGACCCTCTTATCGAAGTTCTCTGATGGCGTCACATAGCTCGGTCGGAAGAATCCAAAACGAACGCCCGGTCGCATCTTATCATGGAGAAACCTGTTTCCATATGATGAAGGTAGTGAAATTTGTTTTTAATATTGCATTAACCATATCCCTATGAATTACCTTATGTACACTTCGACAGCCGCTGCACCGACAGCTTGGAAGGTGGTGAACTCCTTAATGCAATCATTGTTCAATTCGACAAAGTAATCCTCACCAAAGACTTCGCTACTAATGTAGACCGAGTACAGAGTTGACTTGCCCATCCCGCAAGCGTGTTCGCAAAGGAACCGGCAGTCCATACTCATTCTGCTCATATCTTCGTTGTCGAAACTGGAGCATTGGAGTTTAAAGAAGCGGGTCTCGTCATATCGCTGACCAAACAAAATGTATATCACATGAGTTGAACAAATTCCATGTCTGTGTAGCGTGATAAAAACAAATTGTTTCAGGTACCTCTTCATCAACGTCTACTAGACATTTCGGCCATCCCACAAAGGCATGCAATGCATCCATTACTGTCTTCATGTAGCCGAACTTTTGTGGTAACTCAGCAGATAGTACGATCGCATCGTCTATAATAACCTTGACCATGTCATCGTCCAACTCTTGATATTGGACGATTCGTCGTGGCATCACTTTGCCAAGTGCGACGATTTCTTTGCCAATTGACAAACCTCCAGAAACGTTGAGTAAGCATTTTTTTTCCAATCTGTTCAGATGATGAAACAACATTATTATATCAAATTGAATGACATACATTGACATATATGTCCAGATTATGAAATGAATTCATAAAATCTCGGGTATATCTGTAAATGGGCATGGATTCGACCCACTATGATGGCTATGCAGGGTAGGCGCGTGCGATGTAACAGCGGAGCATGTGCTGCACGTCGGAGACTGCTTACCGAATACATCTGTCCAACCTACCAAACTCCCTACCCCCCTTGTGCGGCCCGGGTACTCGTCCTTCCCCGTCGCCTCTGTCAATATATCTCTCCGTTCCCGTGACGTAAATCGTCCTTGACTGGCTAACTCTTGCAATTCATCCTGTAAATAACATATATTTTTGTCAGCATTAGCACATTACTTGACGTACTATATATTAAATTAGTAACTTACAATTTTTTCAGCCACCATCCGCATCGAGTCATTTACGTACTCCTTATTCCTCCTTTGGTGACCCTTCTTCCATACTTCATGCCTCTCAATGTGGACGATGGGCTCTTCCCCTGTAGATATCAAACCTTGCTCCTCCATCTACGCTTTCTTTTCCATAACAAGCTCTGCCTTTGCCTTCTTGTAGCCGCCACGAGACAATGTGTGCTGGTACTGGTTACATTTTGCTCGTTCAATGTTCTTCGCCCTAGTTGCTTGTGCCTCCGGAGTCGACCGTTGTTCGACAAACGACTTCCATTGTTCTGTACCAATGTAAGGGTACATGATAGTCGGATCCTCTCCTTGTTTCGGGCCAAATATATACTGGTTGGCTAGCTCACTCTTGAAGTTTCTCCACATTCTTGCGGCAGCCCGCATCTCCTTCGACTTAAACTTACGGGTTACCTCAGTCTCTGGCACATCAAATAATGCCTACAAAATTCATCAATTTTAATAGAAGGCATAATTGTTTGAAAACCAACTGTGATACAATATTTGACACACCATCATATCTTCCCACACCATATCCCTCTGCTCAGCGGGTACAGACTTCCAAGTTCCATAGGTAATCGGAACTCCCGATCTTACAACAATGGCTGCAAGTATATATCATATTGATAACCACTGATAGCTGAATAAATTCGTTAATCGCATATATATGCACCTCAAATACGGAATATTAGTGTTTACCAAGGTACGTTGTGAATATAGTGGATACTTCACCGGCAATAGTTCCATCTCCCTCTAACGTAACAGGCTCCTTAGTGCCTGTTTCCTTATGCCGCTGGAATAAGCTTTTCAGAGAGCTGGGGCCTCTTCGCTTACGCGTCGAAGAACTTCCCCCATTATGGGTATGTGAGTCACCCATCGTCTTTCCAATAAACAACATAAGTACTAATATCAGTTACATAGCAGTCATAACAAAAATAGCACATCACTACTAATTAACATATTTTCCATTCATATGCTTTGCACAATTAAACCCCAATTGTCTAATACATCTTTAACTGACATTAACAAATTATCGCAAAAACTTAATTGGATAACCTACCAAACACATTGAAAATAAAATTCGTAACTAAATAATCGAAGTGTAAACGAATCGAAACGCATTGTAATGTTAACACTGACCCCTAACTAATTTACACAAGCCGGGCTTGGAAATACACAAATCGTTGGCCATTCATTTCGGACGACGACTAGAGCATATATACGTATATTCCGAGACGACTACAATTCAATACAATGAACATCGCAATCGACGTTACCTTATAGGAGACAGTAACTTTGATCCGATGTGGTGCGAAGACGGCAGCGAAATTTTCACTTTTTGGACCGGCAATTTGAGACGGAATGAAAATAATATTAGGGTTTTCAGACAAGCGCATTTTACGAAACAAAATCACTGCGCTTCCATTGTAAGCGCTGTTTATTTAATACCAACAACAGCGCTATAATTTGAAGCACTGTCGTATACTTATTCAATTACCGCGTTTAACGTTTAAGCGCTGTTGAAAGGCTTGTCAATTTACTTTAATCCGTAATTCGTATTGTCTTTAAAATGATTACGTTGTCTGAACAATATTTCTAAGAATATATGCCTGCAGGAATAATAGAAGGCTGACTACACCATATCGCAGCTTAGTTTTGAACCAAAATAATTCATTAATATGACGGAATTGTGAAGCAACATTAACGGCATTTCACATTTATTCAACCGAGGTATTAAAAAAAAGTGACGGAATGAAGCTGGAATATTCGGCATAATTTTTTGATGACGGAATATAATGGGACAACTAATGGTAATTAAATGACGGAATGTAGCCGGAAAAGGCACGAAATTAAAACTCCCAATTTTTCCCTTTATTTTACCTCAACATTCCTTCTACATAATTCCGTCAACTTTCCACCTCAATTCTGCAGACGGAATATCTGTTAACGAAAATTTGAAGGAAATATAACGAATATATTTTGCCTGCCGGAATTGTGCCACATATATAACGGATTACTTTCCATCACTGGGTTAGGTTACGTTTTAGTGACGGGAAATGGAGGCGGTAAAATCCCAAAAATTAGTAGTGAAGTTTATTGTTTTTGTTGTAAGTTATTTAAATCCAGACGCACTACTTGCTTACTAGCGAATGATGGATTAAGAGACTGGAAGCGTATTAGTGCACGACTTGAAGAGCATGAACGTAGTGTGGAACATTATATGAATATGGAGACTTGGTATGACTTGAAAAGAAGATTGGATGAAAATAAAACACTTGATAAGGAATTCCAACAAGAAATAAGAAAAGAACGAGAAAGGTGGAGGCAAGTGTTAATAAGAATAGTTTCTGGTGTATCAAAATAATGTCTTGCTAAAAATAATTTAGCTTTTCGTGGATCAAATGAAAAACTTAATCAAGATAATAATGGTAACTTTTTAGGAATTATTGAGATGATAGCTGAATTTGATGTGATAATGCAAGATCATGTTAGACGTTTTCAAAATAATGAAATACATTGTCATTATCTAAGTCACACAATTCAAAATGAATTAGTCTCACTATTGGCTAACAATGTGAGGGAATCTATCATACAAATTATCAAAGAGGCAAAGTATTTTTCTATTATTCTTGATTGTACTCCTGATGCAAGTCATCAAGAACAAATGACTCTATTGGTGAGGTGTGTTCACATGTCTGGTAAGAAAGTAAAGATAGAAGAATTTTTTCTAGAATTTTTGAAGGTGGATGATACTTCTGGCTTAGGAATTTTTAATGTATTACTTGACGCCCTTAAGTCTTTAGATTTAAATATTGGTGATGTAAGAGGTCAAGGATATGATAATGGTTCAAATATGAAGGGAAAGCATCAAGGAGTTCAAAAACGAGTACTTGAAATAAATCCTAGAGCTTTATCTATGCCTTGTGCTTGTCATAGTCTTAATCTTACTCTTTGTGATATGGCGAATTCGTGTGCAAAAGCTATTTCGTTTTTTGGAATTGTGCAACGCATATTTGTGTTATTTTCTAGTTCTACGAAAAGATGGAAAGTTTTGCTTGATAATATTTCTGGTTTGACCGTGAAATCGCTATCTAATACTCGCTGGGAGAGCCGCATCAAAAGTATTAAATCAATAAGGTATCAAACTCCACAAATAAGAAACGCTTTCCTTGAGTTGTATGATATTTGTGATGATGCTAAGTCAAAAAGTGAAGCAGAAAGTTTGGCATCAGCAATTGAAAGTTTTGATTTTATACTTGGCATGGTTATATGGTATGATATTCTATTTGTAACTAACATGGTGAGTAAAACAATGCAATCTTCATCAATGTGTATTGTTAGTGCCATCAAACAATTAGAGACTACAATGGTATACTTTGAAAAGTACAGGATAGATGGTTTTGCTTCTTGTTTTACCACCGCGAAAGAAATTGCATTGGAAATGGATGTAGAGCCGAAGTTTCCTAAAAAACGTAATAAGATTCAAAAGAAACATTTTGGTGAGAATGAGTGTCATCATGAAGTGCAATCTCCTGAGGAATCTTTTAGAATAAATTATTTTTTAGTTATCGTTGATATTGCTATTGCCTCATTGAAAAGAAGATTTGAACAACTAAGCATATTTGATAGTATTTTCGGGTTTTTATTTAATTCTGACAGGTTAAAGTCATTAGATGATAAAAATTAAAAGAGTGTTGTGGGAGATTCTATAATGCTTTGTCTCATAATGATGCATCTGATGCTGATTTGGATGATTTCTTTTCAGAATTAAAAATATTGCAAGTGACCTTACCTAATGTGTTTTGTGTCTGCTATTGAAATACTTGAATTTGTTAAATCCATAGATTGTTATCCTAATATTTCAATTGCTTATCGAATTTTATTAACTTTACCTGTTACTGTAGCATCGGCAGAAAGAAGTTTTTCAAAGTTAAAGTTATTAAAAAATTACTTACGATCTTCTATGTCTCAAGAGAGATTGAATGGTCTTGCTATGTTGTGTATTGAAAAAGATATGTTAGAAAATATTCACTATGACACTATAATAAATGATTTTGCATCAAAAAATGCTCGAAGAAGTCATTTTCTATGATTGTTTTGCTGTCACATTTGCAGGTTTGTGGAAGGTTGAATATCGATATTGCTTAATGGAATAGGAAGTGACCCCAAGTGTATCGTTTTGTCCCTTCAAGTTCAAGAGACAAGAGCTTGTGAGGTTCATGATGCAAAAGTTTGTAAATTTTTGTTGAAACATTGTTTAGATGACCGCCACACCGTTATTCATTTAAGTAAATCTAAACATGTTTTTATTTATAGAGGCCGAAAATTTTTTTTTGTCCAAGGGCCTATGAAATGTCGGGGCCGGCCCTGGCTAAGACTCTTCGGACCACCCAACTCCAGCCACCCTTTCTTCCTTCCTTTAGTGTGCAGCTACTGGTGCGAACTAGGGAAGGGAGGGGAAGGAGGTATGAGAAGGAGATAGGGAAGAAAGAGATAAAGAAGGGTTTCTGTTAATTTTTTATGATTATTATTGTTACGCATTCAAATAAGTAGAAGTTTAGGGACTTAAGCATAATATGTTAGAGAGTTAATCATTTAGTATGAAGGGTAGAAATGTGTACCGGAAAAGATATCACTGAATTAACTAATTTCTATTCCTCTTCTCTATCGTTCTTCCCCTTCGTCTACCCCTAATCCCTACTTCGTCTATCTTCTTCCCCAATTCTTCAGTTTCTCGTCACAAATCCTTGGTGTGATACTTTGTATCATATCATTTGGTGCTTTTCATCGAGAGATTGAATATGGATCCAAAACTAACGGAGGTGGAACTGGTGACCCTCAACAAAATCGTCTACGATGTTGAAAAATTAAAGCAACAATCGAAAATGATCATCGGAGAATCCATGGCAGAATCCTCGAGGATTCAAGCTGCGTACAAGGCTCCGTCTATGGAAGAAAGACTTGAGCGATTCACTGAGCGACTAGCAAAGATGTTGCCGACACCAAAATCAGAATCGGATGTTGGCGCGGTTGATTTGTCTAATCAAGTTGCTGAAGAGTCAGACGTATTTGATGATGATATCCGTGTGTCGATCGTGAATGAGTCTGCGATAGTAGCTGTCACTGTTACAGAGGTACCTAACCTTTTTGCAACTAATTTCTTGTCAATATTGGTGTAACCTTTTTGCAACCGATTTCTTGTCAATATTGGAGTTGAATGATGCTGAAATCAGTGAAGAGAGCTCTGAAACTGAGTTCTGTGTCGTCAAATATACCTTATCCTAATGCCTTCAACCTGTTTGTGAGAATGCATCAATGATTATTCCATCTATTTCCATGAAAAATATTACTCTATTTGGAAGTTGTCGTCGTATCAAGATTTTTACGGTGTCGCATTAAGTCTGAACCCACCATGGGAACCTCCGGATGATAGAACTCGTCTTGAATTGAAGTGGATGTCATTTCCTAGGTCAGAAAATGATGAGGTTGAAAATATCAACGAAGAAGATTTGCGCATTGTTTGGAAAGAGGCAGAGACTAAGAAAGGGGTGGCTATTACTCTTGAAAGTATGTTGAAGATAGACACATTAGATGACTATGTGGCTGAGTTGGAGAAAGATGCTGAGTGGGAAACTGCTAGGCAAATTACTAACTTCACGAAGTACTTGGACGAGTACAAACTGGATAAAATGTGGCAGGGACTTTTTCTCACATCGTTGCGAGTGCACATGATTTATTCGTCGCCTGAAGCTGATTTGGTTTGGAGTACACTGCTGAAGATAAAGTTTTATGATCACAATTGGATTGCTGAGAAGGCAGCTTCTCACAAACTCTCACTGAAGGTAAGATTTGGCAAACCACCAACCAAACCTCCTGATGATGTTGTTTTACGTGATGTGTCCTACTGTGAATCAAGCAATGTGTCTCATTCATTGTCTTCACACTTGGTGACATGTGGCTGTCACATTTGGTATTGCTCAAAATATTGGGATTTTGGGCTTCCTTTGATCCAAAGGCAGGAGTTACTTGTTTGGACAACAATAAGGATTTGTGCAAGTATTTCTATGATGGCAATTGAAGATTCACCAGATTCTTATCATATATGTTGTCTCTCATGCACTTCTATTTACTAGTGGCTAGGCGTTTCAAGGTACAAAAGGTGCTTCTCTTGGTTTTATAAATGGATTTCAATTGATTGTGTGATATCAATGCGCATATTATTCTGTAAGAGCCATGGAAATAGTAGCAGCTTAGAAGTGTGGAAAAACAATTATTTCCTAAAGGTATGCTTACCTATCTCTGGAAATGGAACAATGCACATTGATGACAAGTATGGCGCTTCTCAAGAAAATGATATAGCTGCATTGAAGAACTATATCGGTGCTGAGTTTTGGGTAAGGATTGTATTGGCACTCCTAATAAGTTAGTTGAAGGAGTCATGAGTAGGAAAATTAGACGCACTGCTTCACGACTCATGCATTTATATGTTGGACAAAATTTGAGGTCTGCATATATGGGCCAAGAGGATCTGTTTTTCTTGCAATTGACAGTAAGCGGGACAGTCTCCTCTTTAACTGCGGAACTTCATCTCCCTGAACTATCATCAATATTGCCCGAGTCTGATGAATATGCCATTGACCTTTTGTTCATGTTAGGCCATACCATCATTGGTGATTCAAAATTTCGAGGCGTAAGTGCTGACGAGAAAATACATCACTCTCTGGCATGTATACTTGTTGGTAGTCCTTCTATGATATTTATTGATGGATCGACAACTGGACGTGATGTGTTCCAAGTGAAAGATGTGATAGAAACATTGAGAGGCCGTGCACATGATGGTCATACTATGATATATTTGAGTTTTTGTTGTCTAACTGCGGGAGGCATATCAGTTGAACCCTTCTTATGACAATTTTTATTGTCTTCGGAGGCTATTATATTGATGCAGAAATGACCCCATTTATCTTTTATTGGTTTTCTTACAAGTATCTCATAAGAGGGACCTTTGAAGAGCTATGCACCCAGGATATGTGTGTGGTGGCGAGATTGAGATCCATAATGTTATTCACCTTGACAATCAGAGGCCCTTTTTGATCCTAAGCATAACCACCGAGCTTTACCTCGGTTATATCTGTGTTGGTCAGAGAAAGAAGTTGGAGATATTTTGGTATGTTCACTGTGTTGTCATTACCTATGAATTAAAGAGCAATTTATTTGCTAAGTGGTTGGCTCAAGTTCAGTTGACTTGCACAAATGTGGTGAAAAGGAGATTTGTTTCAAGGATCTACACTAGCAATAGCTTTCACCTTAATTTTCTGGTTTTTACTGGCTTCAAGCAGGAGGTTTTTGCAACTCAGGTTAATCTATGGGACATATCAGCTGGCTTTGGCTCACCATCAATGAATCTTCTGTACCATTTGTCATTTTGGCTTTCGTCGCCAAGACCTCCAGAATCAAATGAGGGGAAGAGTAGTCTTTCACTTTTGGAAAGGACTTTTGCTCGGAGTTTTATTATTGCTAATAGGCCTAATCAAGAAGTTGAAACTTATTTTATCCTTTATGGTGAAGTTGTTACTGGTGGACCGTGGCTTTCAATTTGTACGGATGGGAGTTGTTTCGAAAATCTTTTTCTGGATGACTTTGTATCATCAGCAGGCTACGTCAATCACATTTTTATGTTCTCATTGCCAAGGCCACCGGACATTGTTGACCTTGAGGACAAGGTCATTTTGAAGGAGCGAGGAATGTTACGCATTCAAATAAGCAGAAGTTTAGGGACTTAAGCATAATATGTTAGAGTGTTAATCATTTGGTATAAATGGTGGAAATGTGTACCAGAAAAGATATCAATGAATTAACCAATTTCTATTACTCTTTTCTATCGTTCTTCCCCTTCGTCTACCCCTAATCCCTACTTCGTGTATCTTCTTCCCCAATTCTTCAGTTTCTCGTCACAAATCCTTGGTGTGATACTTTGTATCGTATCAATTATTCAGCACCTCAATGGTACATATATAGTCTGTTACACTTGCAGCTCACTCCACTCATGCAAAGATCCATCAAAATTAATACAATCTCCCACTACACCATTTTGCCCCATATGCAACAAGACATGGCACGCCGTTGCAAACGACACGTTGCATAAAGTATATTGCAACACGCGCCTTCTATTGCTTATGTTACGCGTTGCGTAAGACACCTAATGCCACGTATCAAAAGCCTCCTTCGTCTCCCTCATTGCGTAAGACCACCTACGCAACATGTAGTTACGCAGCATGCCTTTTTACGTTGTTTAAGAGTATTACACAACGACCTCAAAAGCAGCATATGAACATCCGTTGCATAAGTTACACAATGCAGCATGCTCTAAAGTGACAAATGGTTGCGCGTTGCGTAAGAGTTCCTATGCAATGCCTTCCAAAGCAACAAGAACATATGTGTTGCGTTGGATTTCCTATGCAACAACCGTGGTTTGAATAGTATGTTTTTGTTGCTTAAGTGTCTCATTTATTTTGAAAGGACAGAAATTATGAACCTTGTACAACATTAAAGGCGGTTGTTGAGCTACTTTTGACTTACGCAACAAGAATCGTACGGACACGTTGCGTAAAGTTTGTATGTTTGTAAAATCATGTACTATTGGTTTAATTTCCCATGTCTCATTTTCGATTCCCTACACACAAAAGAGCTCCATATTTGCTCCTACCTGCGGCTATTGCTCGATTTGCGCTGGAGATCTGATCCGACTAGCTATAGCTTAAAAGGGGTAGCCAACATTAATTTTTGCTTCTGCCTCAACATTTTTGCTCCTATATGCGGCTATTTGCTCCTGCCTCAACAGAACGAGAGCCAACATTGCTCGATCTGCGCTGCAGATCTTATCCGGCTATAGCTTTTCAAAGGGGTAGCTTGCGACCACCACCAACCACTCCAACCATTTTTGCAGCGCTGCTGGTTTTGTCCCTGCGAGAAAGACCACAAAAGAGCTAACACTTTAACTGAAAATATGTAGAGGTAAAGGTGGAAGAAACTGCTTCAGATTTTGTATATGTAGAGGTAAAGTTTGAGTCATATACATGTTGCTTTTGTTTGTGCAGCTAGCCACCAAGTTTCAATGGACAAAAGTTAGAAAGAGGGACAAAAGCAGCTAGCCAACTGCTCAGATTTGTTTATCCCCCTGCCAGTTCCATTTTCCTCACCCCTGGTCACAAAATTCCAACAACCAAAGGTTGCTACTTGATTATTTTGTTGATTTGCTCACAATTAGTTTGAAACAGGGGCCTCAAATATGATCATTTTCCTTTTGTTGTATGTTGTTGTACAGATATAACAATGGACAAAAGTTGGCTTAAATTGTCAAGAATCGAACCACGTTACTATGAGGGGATTGATATATTCGTCGAATTCGTGAAACAAAATATGGCGGAATTCACATAACCATGTCCATGTAGAAACTGTAGATTGCACAAAGGGGGGATTACATTGGACGAAATGCGTAGACATTTCATTGTAAACGGTATGATGCCGTCATACACCACATGGTTTTGCATGGCAAACATGAACAATCCAGTTTGCAGAGTGACGAAGGAACAAGTTCCCATCCGAGTGGTGAGTTGCATAACATGAACTGGACTATGGATATGTTACATGATTCCTTCCATTTTCCAAATAGCTATGGGCCATCTGAATATGACATGATGAATGATGTCCAAGATGATTCTTTTGGTAATGTTGTCCACGATAAGTATACTACGCTTTTGGCCGAAGCCCAGAAACCTTTGTATTTTGGTAGTACGCAAACGGTGTTGGAGCTTATTCTGAAGGGAATGCAGACAAAAGTAGAGTGTTGATGGTCGGATAAAAGTTTCACTAAGTATTTGGAGGAAGGATGTGATTCCTCCTGAAAATAATTGTCTCGGATCTTATCGAGATGTTAAGAAAATTATGAAGAATCTGGGTTTGGACTATCAGATTATACATGCTTGCGAGTATGGATGTGTATTATACTACCAACAACACTCTGATCGAGAGTATTGTCCTATATGCCACGAGCCACGATATGCAACCAGTGAAGGTGGAAGTAAGGTTCCAAAAAAAATTGTCCGTTACTTTCCAATTACACCCAGATTACAGCGCCTTTACATGTCACCTTACATAGCTGAGGAAATGAGGTGGCATGCAGAAAAACGTGGGAAAGATGGTGACAATGATCTTATACATCCAAGAGACGGAGAAGCGTGGGAAAATTTTAACAAGGAGTTTCCAGAGTTTGCACATGAGATTCGGAATGTGCGTATTGGATTATCCACTGATGGATTCAATCCTTTTGGTGTATCAGGTCTTTCGCACAGTACTTGGCCTATTATCGTGATGCCGTATAACTTGCCACCATGGATGTGCATGAAGAACGAATTCAACATACTTGCTATGTTGATTTCTGGTCCCAAGTCTCCTGGAAAGTGTTTGAATGTTTTCATGAGACCACTGATCGATGAGTTAAAAATTATGTGGAATACAAGAGTGGTAACATTTGATCATTTTTTCGGGTCATCATTTAATATGAAAGTGGCGGTAATATCGACGATTAGTGACTTTCCGGGCTTGGGGATGTTGGGAGGCCTAAAAACAAAAGGGTATAAAGCTTATCCGCTATGTTTGGATGGAATTGATGCTACATACTTAACGGGAAGAATGGCATACCAGGGTCATCGTAGATGGCTTTCCAAAGATCATGCATGGAGGAAAGTATCGGACAATTTTAATGGTCAAGTTGAATTGAGTGCAAGACCACCTTCTTTGTCGGGGCGTGAGATTTTGGATGAGATTCTCATGCACGGCTTCCCTACACTTAGCTTACATCCCAGATTCAAGGCTCGAGGAAATACCAAGAAACAATGTTGGACACACAAAAGTATTTTCTATGAGTTACCGTACTGGAAAACATTCATACAATCTTATTCACTGGATGTCATGCACATAGAAAAGAATGTGTTCGACAATATAATTAGTACCATACTTGCTCTTGAAGGGAAAACAAAAGATGACCATAAGGCACGTGCTAGGTTGAAGGAGCAGGGGGTGCGTAAGCATCTATGGGATAAATTCAAAGGATCATCTTCTAAAAGAGAGAAAGTTACTCAAGGACCGTACACTGTATTACCGGAACACAAAGTTGAAATACTTGAGATGATAAAAGATGTTAAGTACCCATATGGCTATGCGGGGAGTTTGAAAAATAAGATAAACTTGCTTGATAAAAAGTTTAGTGGCTTGAAGACCCATGATTGTCACGTCATGCTGCAGCGTGTACTTCCCGTAGTCATTCGACCATATTTTCCGTATTATGTTGTGAGCCTACTTATATCCCTCTCCCATTGGTTTCAAAAGTTATGTTGCAGGGAATTGATGAGAGGGGATGTCATTCGAATGAAGGAGGATATAGTGAAGATTCTTTGTAGCTTTGAGCGAATATTTCCTCCAGCTTTTTTCACCATAATGGTCCATCTTTTGGTTCATCTACCTGATCAGATTTTGCTCAAAGGTCATGTACATTACAGTTGGATGTATCCTATAGAAAGGTACATCCCAAGAATATAACTTTTCCTTCATTATCTATTATTTCGATGGAGTACTAATTAATGAAATTAATTTGCAGGCAACTAGGTGAGTATAAGAGGCATGTCAGAAACACACGTTATCCCAAAGGATGCATAGCTGAACAATACATTGTTCAAGAGTGTGTGACGTATTATAAGTTATATACAGACATTCATGTATCTGAAGATGCCAGGCCACCACCTACCATAAATGTTGTTTTTTATCATATCAAGCCGTTATGTCACATACATAGAAAAAAACTCACTCCAGAACAAATATCGGTTGCCCATTGGGAAGTGATGGTTCAATGCGAACAAGCACAAAACTATATTAATAAGCACCGGGCGCGGTTCGATAGGGAATTCCCTAATTGTGGCGATGACATTCAAATTAAACACTTCCTCCCGTATTTTCAAATTTGGGTATGCTCTCATCAATTTTCTCTTTTATCATATTGTCTATATAGACTCTGTTGGTACGAAGAAGCAGGGCATATTGTCACATATTGTCTATTAAACACTTTCTTTGGCTTAACCAATTATAAACAATTATTGGCGCTTTCCAACAGATGGCTGCAATGCAAGAAGCAGGGCATCCAAGATATAATCCAATGCTCCATTACTTGTCATATCAGCCTCAAGCTCACACTTGTTATTCACAATGTGATGTAAATGGTGTTAAATTTGTGACTGAGGAACGAGATCGGAAACTAAAGACACAGAATAGTGGGGTGATGGTTCAAACCAAAGGTGACGTGACATACTATGGTGTCCTTGAAGAAGTTGTTGCCCTTAGGTACGCGGAAGGAATGTCGGTAATTGTGTTCAAATGTCGATGGTTTAATACCGATCCAACCGAGAGAGGGAATATTGGAAGATTCGCCTTTTTGTCTTGCCTCCAATGCAAGACAAGTATTCTATATAGATGATCCAAAGGCCGGTAAATATTGGAAGGTTGTCAACACCATTTCTTACTGATGGACATACCAATGTAGTTCGCTTGCACATGTCGAGGATGACGTTCACTCTAGTCTTTTATCTCGAAAAGACAATGCATACCAAGAACGGGCTCCGTCAAATCTTCTACAAGTACCTATTGATAGTATACATATTGATTTGGGATTCCTTCCACAAGTCGATGATGTACGTGAATATGAAGATGATGAAGATGGCTATGAAGATGAAGAACAGGATGATTGTGAATATGAAGATGAGGATGAATATGAAGAAGATGATGTACATGATCATGAAGATGCCGAACTTTTGGATGAAAATGATGATTATTCTAATGAGGAGGATGATGCCGATGCCGATGACGAACATTGTTCAATAATGTTATGATCGGTATATATATATGTTTACTTTAATCAATTTTTCTACTTTTGTGTATTAATACATGCCAACTTTTTTTGGTAGTGCTCTTTTGAGATTAATGAACAAGCCTGGCTCAAGAGTCTGATCCTGAAGATGGCAGCTGACCATCTCCGTGAATGGAAAAGCAAATGCAGTAGTTTCTATCTTGCAAATCCAGATGTCGTTCCGCCACAAGTGGGACTGGCTTGTGAGCCACTTTAATGATCCCGCATTTCAGGTATTAGCACTGAATTATCTTTCTAATATAGAGTACATTTATATAGTTATGACTATAAAATTATTCCGTTTCAACTGTTCGCCAACATGCAAAAAGATCCCAAATGAAAAAACTTAGAGTGTGCGAAAATCGAAAAACCCACCATTCAAGCAAGCTGGGCTTGAACTACAGGGCAGAGCGACATCTAAAAAATGGTCACAAAGCAGCTCATTTGGCTGCTTTTTTAGAAGTGTACGCTGCTGACCCGAATGCCGCACACTTGCTGGTATATTTTTTAATTTGTTACTTGGATTTTTTTGCCTTTCATCACTTTAATTCATTTAGATGTTTATCAACAGATGTTTTTGTGTGTATTGGTTTAAATGTGTTGTTTTCTTGTGTGGTTCACTGTATTGAGTAATTGATTTCAGTATTGTGGTGGGATGTTGAGTGCATATATTGTCCGCGTTTGGTTCATATTTTGCTGTGAATATGTTGTTATGTTGTTAGTGGCTATGTATTGTCCTGTTATTATGTTGTTAGTGGCTATGTATATATGATGTGTATATTTAATTCATGTGCTCTATGTTTGATGTGTAAGTGGTTGTGTATAAATGCTGTGCAAATTGGCCTGTTATGTTGGCTGTGTATGTATACTGTGAAAATCGCCTTTATTATGTTGTGTATATAATGTATTCATTGCTGCCATTTATTCATTGAATTCATTTGCAGGATAAGATGAAGAAGAAGTTGGCTGAACTCATGAATGGGGAAACTGACCTCGATGCTCTAGTAGATCCTATGCCGCTCCAGACCCAATTGGACATCATTGATGAGATTATGTATCGTCGTAAAGTGAAGGGTACTCGGGGTCCGCCTAAAAAGGTTCAAGCTTTTTTGGACATACATGAAGAGCTTGATATGACCAGAGAGGAGCTGAGGAAGGAACAAATAGAGGCTGCAAGAAAAGAGGAGGAGTCGAGGGCTTTGATACAAAGGCTCGTGGATAGGATCAAAGCCCTTGAAGACAAATCGGGTGGTAATGCGGCAGAGGAGGATGCCTGAGAAGAATTTTGTCATTTTAGTATGACACTTAATTCTCTAACTTTGTGAACTTGTTATTTTGAGATTTGGATTGGAACATTGTCATCCAAATCTGTAGGTTTTTTTTTGAGATTTGGGTTGAAACTATGATGAGCATAAATCTGAACAATATTTATGCTCCATATTTAGTCGATTTTCGATCATCTTCCTTATTTATATGAGCTCTCACATTCTGTTTTGATGCTTTTAGGTGAAAAAACGAATCCAAGGTGAGAGAAAGACTTTTGCAGGAATTTGGGCGAAAACAGTGTAAAAACGGTGGATTAACCTCCCTAATTGTCGCGCACACCTAGAGCTCATACGGTGTCTGAATTTATTGATATTTGGCTTGTTGGAAAGCTAAGAACAAATGCTACAACTTTGTAGTTGGCACCTAGAGCAGATTCAGCCGTTACAAATGTCACAAATTGAGCTCAATAGGCCATCTCAATCTGCGCTTGTGTCACCAAAATAGTTGACACAAGTGATATGGCAGATTCCAGATAGCATACAAAAACAGCTCTGTGTCATCAAAATTCCGAATAAGCGACACAAGCGACACAACAAGACTGAATGGGCCAAAAGCACAAAATGCAAAATTGAAGAAAAACAAAAGGGAGGCAGCCGCAACACACATTCTGGAAATTCCATACCACATCCATTCTCCACATACACGCCCACACACTTGGAGACAACGAAAAAGAGGGAAGGGGGAACAAAAATGCGAGGATTTGATCGGATCGAAGATTGAGCTAAAAGGGGTTATCGACATCAACTCGAAGGGTGTAGTCATTCTTTTTTCTCTTTATAGTTTTCGTTTCGAACAAAACATGATTTGTATTTCTATGACGATGGATAGTGAGTAATGACCCATATTTTGGGGTCCTACGAATCTTACTTGACTATGAGTTGTTTAATATATTAACTGTTGCATCATTTGGATTGTTTACATGATTTGTATTTTACTTAGTGCTTAAAATCCAGCGATGCATACTAGGTGTTTGAGAAAATGTCTAAGTGTATTGCTTTGAGACGTTAAGCCAATAGCACCAAAAGGGTGAGGCTAAATGTTCGACTATTAAGTAAAATGCACGTTACGAACTCAGTGACTACGAGAGTGGCCTGAGATTGTGACGGGAAAGGCTAGGATTATGACAAGTACTCCCCATGTTTATGCAACGAGAGTTGGTAAACATCAGCAAGTTACATGATTCGAACCAATAGCGCCGAAAGGGTGAGGTTCGTACTTTAAGGTACAATTCCAATTCGAACCAAAAGCGCTGAAAGGGTGAGGTTCTTACTTGGATTGTGCGGCTATTTTCCAATCAATATAGGTGAATCCTTGCATGCTAGTTAATAAACTCGATTCTAATGTTGGGTAAGTGAAGTAGTTCCCCGAAATACTTCTCGAAAGTCGTTAAAACATCTTCTTACTTTTGTTTATTTTAGATTATAAAACCAAACAAAAACTCTTTTCGGACTAGGTTAAATAGAAACACAACCTTACATAGTGCATAAGTTTACACTTGCTCCCTTGGACGATCCGGTTCTTACCGGCATTATAAATTGTTTTTGACATATAAAATACTACACGTCAAAATGGCGCCGTTGCCGCGGAGCAACGATTAACTTGTCATTAGCCTAGAGGTTGTGTGGATATTTCGACTAGTCTTGTAAATATTTTTTTCTTTTTTTGTATATCCTCTACACATATCTCTTACTAACTTTTGTTCTTTTTGTTTTGCGATGATGTGTTCATACAACCAACAAGTCTCTTACGATGAACAATATTACCAAGAGGAGGAGCAACCAAATGGTTATTGGGAAGATCATTGCTATCCAACATATTCCAACACTCTAAATTGGGATGATAGTCAATACTTAATTATAGAAGACTCCTACCCTCAATATCCTTCGTATCCTCAACCCAACGGTGGACTTTCTATCATGGAAATGCTAAACACCATCCTAGCTAATCAAGAGGCCACCCAAGCCAAGGTTGCCCAAGACAATCTGAACATGCTACAAAGTTTCCAAGTTTTGAACAAACATTTAGATGAACTCGCTGCCCGTAACCAAGAGTTAGAAAGTACATTGGCACAACGAGCGATTGAAAATGGGAACTTAGATTATGAAGAAGAGGTCTCTGAAGAAGAATTCCTTGAATCTAGTGACTACAAATTATCAAATGACTCTTTCGAAACGCCCGACCAAGCTATCAAAGAGTTAGAAGAGGAGGATTCAAGTATACAAGACCACACTTTTCGGACACTTTCACTTCCACCAATGGCATGTGAGCTTGAATATCTTGATGGAGATGAAATTGAACAAGAGCATAAGGAGCCACAAGGATGTCCAAAGTACGGAGACTTTGTTGAGGTTTACATGGACGCTACAAGAGAGAAACCTTATGTACAAGAGAATGCAAGTTTTGAGAAGAAGTTAGAGTATTGGGCACCCAAGGAAGTTATTGAGAAACTCAAGCAGGGTACGCCCATCAAGCTCGAGACGAGTTTTGAAGACCCTTTGTTCATCATGGCGTCTCGAGACAAATTTAGGAGCTTTGTACCTTATTTTGCAAAATTATTAGCAAGGAGCTCCTACAATCCCTCCATCCTAAAGGGAACAACACTTTTGAAGGGGCTGAACTCACATTTAAAAGTCCATTGTAGACTTGATGGACGAAAGTTCAAATGAGATATGAAGGTGGATTAACGCTTTAAACACCAATGGCCCCGCGAGAAGTTATTCGAGCAAAGGACTTCTCCCAAGCGAATCCATGGGGCGCTTTGCTAGTCTCGCCAAGACGTTAAACTAGGTCTTCGAGGGAAGTAAAACCATTTGTAAGATGCCTTATCGAACTTATTTTGCACTCACATCATCACTCGCTAGATGCTTTTGAATTAAGTGTGGAGTCCCTACTATGATTACACATTATACTTGTGACATGCACTAATAATTTCTATGTAGTGGTCACTTGTTTGTTTTACAGATTTGAATGTCATACATGGGAAAGGAATGAGCAATCTATGTATCACGCACTATGAGCTACACTTTCAGGGAAGCCCTTTGCACTACACTTTTGTTTTCATATATTTGTCGCTTAGGGACTAAGCTTCCTCTTAAGTGTGGAGTGGGTGTGTAGTGCATTCTATTAAAATTATCTATGACTAGGCACTTGCACTTTTTATGCACTAGCTTATATTTGAGTACTCGAATTTCAAAGGCATTCACATTACCCTATTACTCGACTATCTAGTTTTATTGCTAATGACTTGATTTTGAATCTAGAATCACCATGACTTTTATGAGTGCATAAGTCTTTGTCGTCAATGTTGTTATTATCTTGTGTCTATTTAATGATTTAGGCAACCTTTTTGCATCACTTGAGCATAAATTTAGCAAGCATGAAATCATTTTCGTCTCTTCGAAAACTTAGTCATTGCTCTTAGGTGATCTTTATTCTTTCACATTGTATGCACACACCATTTATATCCTTAGTACATTGCTAAATCTTAAGTGTGGAGTCAATTTGGGTGAAAAATTGACCCCAACAAAAAAATTTGTATATGCAAGCACAAGCCAAAATAAGGCAAGCTACAAAAAATGAGAAAAAGTAAAAAGTTTTTGCAAGCACGAGCCAAAATAAGGCAAGCTATCAAAAGAAAAATTCGTGAAGCATATCGTGGGCAAATGCCTTGAAAAAAAAATGAAAAAAATGAGGCACACACTTAAGTTTTGCAATGTCCTTTCCATCATTTCTTTTAGTGTGTATGCATGTGACTTGAGTAGAGGGATGACCCTTGTACTAGTAAGTGAGCGTGACTTTGTTTGAGATAGTTTTGAAAATGAAGTGTCATACTCCTCTTTCATTAGGGATTATGGACTTAGCTCCTAAAATTTGGAAATGAGTTTTGTATTGTTAGCCCATGGACAATCCTTCTTGATAGCATAGGCACGCGATTGGCATGCTTTTTATGTTTCTAAGGATCATGTTTGAGTATCTTACAAAAAGGTTAAATGAATTGTTAGGTTAGTCATTTGATAACTCTAATATTGATTGTCTTTGAATGTGCATCTTTGTAAGGTCATTGGTGGTTCGAAATTCTTTTGAAAATGAGTTAGTCTTTGATTACTAATTTAGTTGATGTGCATGGGGTATTCTTTGCGTATTACCTAGATAAATGAGGAATTATCT
This sequence comes from Rhodiola chrysanthemifolia, assembly GCA_033675395.1. Classification (NCBI taxonomy): domain Eukaryota; kingdom Viridiplantae; phylum Streptophyta; class Magnoliopsida; order Saxifragales; family Crassulaceae; genus Rhodiola; species Rhodiola chrysanthemifolia. The sequence continues at coordinate 42,823,651 of CM066204.1, forward strand.
TGTTAATGCATATTAGCTAGTCGCATTTGGGATTTGTGAGTATTCTCATTTCTGAAAACTCTCACGAGACCACAACTCGTCCTGTAGGGTAGCCTTTAGGTTTAAAGGCTGGGTGCATATGCTAAATGCACTCGTGTTCCCTACGACAGTGGATTAGGATTTAGTTCATGTTTGTTCGGGACGAACAAACTCTAAGTGTGGAGTGTTTTGATGACCATAAATCTGAACTATATTTATGCTCCATATTTAGTCGATTTTCGATTATCTTCCTTATTTATATGAGCTCTCACATTCTGTTTTGATGCTTTTAGGTGAAAAAACGAATCCAAGGTCAAAGAAAGAGTTTTGCGGGAATTTGGGCGAAAACAGTGTAAAAACGGTGGATTCGTTTATTGATCTTTGGCTTGTTGGAAAACTAAGAACAAATGCTACAACTTTGTAGATGGCACCTAGAGCAGATTCAGCCGTTACGGATGTCAAAAATTGAGCGCAATAGGCCATCTCAATCTGCACTTGTGTCACCAAAATAGTTGACACAAGTGATATGGCTGATTCCAGAGAGCGTGCAAAACCAGCTCTGTTTCATCAAATTTCCGAATAAGCGACACAACAAGACTGAATGGGCCAAAAGCCCAAAATGCAAATTTGAAGAAAAACAAAAGGGAGGCAGCCGCAACACACATTCTAGACATTCCATACGCACATCCATTCTCCACATACACGCCCACACACTTGGAGACAACGAAAAAGAGGGAAGGGGAAACAATAATGCGAGGATTTGATCGGATCGAAGATTGAGCTAAAAGGGGTTATCGACATCAACTCGAAGGGTGTAGTCATTCCTTTTTCTCTTTATAGTTTTCGTTTCGAACAAAACATGATTTGTATTTCCATGACGATGGATAGTGAGTAGTGACCCATATTTTGGGGTCCTACGAATCTTACTTGACTATGAGTTGTTTAATATATTAACTGTTGCATCATTTGGATTGTTTACATGATTTGTATTTTACTTAGTGCTTAAAATCCAGCGATGCATACTAGGTGTTTGAGAAAATGTCTAAGTGTATTGCTTTGAGACGTTAAGCCAATAGTACCGAAAGGGTGAGGCTAAATGTTCGACTATTAAGTAAAATGCACGTTACGAACTCAGTGACTACGAGAGTGGCCTGAGATTGTGACGGGAAATGCTAGGATTATGACAAGTACTCCCCATGTTTATGCAACGAGAGTTCGTAAATATCAGCGAGTTACATGATTCGAACCAATAGCGCCGAAAGGGTGAGGTTCGTAGTTTAAGGTACAATTCCAATTCGAACCAAAAGCGCCGAAAGGGTGAGGTTCTTACTTGGATTGTGCGGCTATTTTCCAATCAATATAGGTAAATCCTTGCATGCTAGCTAATAAACTCGATTCTAATGTTGGGTAAGTGAAGTAGTTCCCCGAAATACTTCTCGAAAGTCGTTAAAACATTTTCTTACTTTTGTTTATTTTAGATTATAAAACCAAACAAAAACTCTTTTCGGACTAGGTTAAATTGAAACACAACCTTACATAGTGCATAAGTTTACACTTGCTCCCTTGGACGATCCGGTTCTTACCGGTATTATAAATTGTTTTTGACATACAAAATACTACACGTCAAACTACCAAATCTGTAACAGGTGTTTTGGTATTTGGATTGGAAATTTAAATCCAAAGAAATTGGATTTTCTGTTGCATATATGTTTCTATATTTTGTTGCATATTTGTAGCACATGCGACTTCATCTCGTTGCATAAATGTCTGTTGCATCGTTTCATATCTTTTGCAATACTTCAGAAGTCTATGGTGTAAGTGTCTAGCGTTGCGTAGCAACTGAGTTATTGCATAAAAACATGTTGCAATATCTCCGTTGCTTAAAATATAGCAACAAACCACAATAATTGTTTTGCGAAAGAATAACTCTAAGGCAACGCAGTAATGTGTTACATAAATTATGTTGCTTAGTACTTTCACAACAACGCCGTCGTTGCATTACATCACGTTGCATTATCCCTATTGCATAAAATATAGCAACGAAGTCGCATGTAGTGTTGCAAAAGAGTACATCTTATGCCACATAACAATTGCAACAAGTTTACCCCACGTTGCGTTAGATAAAAACGTATGCAACACAATTTGAAACTTGTTGCTATATTTCAAGCAATAGAGTATATGCAACATGGTTTTATGCAACCGCTGAAACGTTGCGCAAGTTCGAAGCAACACGATTTTAGCTTAAGCAACGTTTTATTTTCTGTTGCATATGGGGCAAAATGGTATAGTGTCCCGACAGTTTAACAACTGCAAAACCGAAATTGCAATTGCTTCTTTCGAAAGATCCATCACAGAATAACATTGTTTTTCCTTCCTCTAGCTGTTTAATTCCACATAGCCCATCCACAACCTTATTCTTGCCACCCAACCACTTATCCCACTGTATCACCAGGAATTTAATTTGTAAATCAACTCCTCACATCCCATTCTCCCTTTCCGATGCATTACTTGATTTCTATTTTCCCATAGACACCAACAACCACATATAATCAGCCTGAATTCATTAAGGTTCGGAATCTGGGCACAATGCCATTGCTAGTCTGCAGGAGTTCCATTCCCCTCTCCAAGGATTGCGCCATTTACACTCAATTCCCTCCAAACCACTGCAGCTTTCCAATAGTCCCTTACAAGTTGCAGCTTTTCAAACCACTTACAGTTACAACAAGAACAAAATTCTCCACCCTAAAACCACACTCCATACACTCCTCAATCCTGCATTTCCTCTTAATCAAATTTTGGGCATGCGGGACAGCATTGTGGAATACTCTCCAGGCAAACTTCTTTACTTTGTTCGGCATAGTCATTCTCCAAATTGTCTTCCAAAACCACCTAGTCTTGTCAGTATTTGAACATTCTCCTTCTTCAACTGATGTGTCCAGCTCTTTTTTCACCAGCTTGCATGCTTCCCTGCAGGAAAATTCCACTGTTCTCAACCACTGCAACCCAATCCCATCACCCCTTTCTGACCTGGTCATCCCATCCTTTAGAATTCTGATTGCTGTATGAATACCCCTCATACATATGAGGGCCTTTTCCCCCAAAGGTGCATCCAGCAGGTCACAGTAGTATTACGCCTTCAATACTTGGCTAACAAGTAAATCAGGCTCCTTTAGAAGTCTCCAAGCTTGCTTCATTAGCAATGCAATGTTGAACCACTCCATGTTCCTAATTCCTAACCCTCCCAACTCCTTGTCTTTCATCAATGTTTGTTTTTTAACCCAACGAATTGCCCTGACCTCACTATTGTTACTCCACGGGTAGTTAACCGAAGCAGCAGTCAAACTATTACAAACATTTTTTGTGAACTTAAAACATAGCATCATATAAACAGGTAAAGACTGCAGCACACTCTTAATTAATACCTCTCTGTCAGCATATGACAAAAGCGTATGTTTCCAATCTCCAAATTTCTCTTGCACCGTATTTTCTAGAATTTTAAATACCTCTTTCCTATTCAATCCAATTACTACTGGAAAACCGAAATATTTAGAGTGCTTATCAACAATCCTTACATTCAAGATTCTACAAATTTCCTTCCTACCTGCTTCAATTATATTGTCACTCCACACCATCTCAGATTTATCAAAGTTTATCTATTGCCCTGCCAAACACTCGTATGTCGTCAATATTTCAATCTGAAATCTTCCCCTGGTAGATGAGATGTTGTTCTGGTCGATGTCCAGAACAAATACTACAACAACTTATGCGCTAAAATAAGTATTGCGGAAATAAAAGTGACACGCAAAGTTGTTACCCAGTTCGGCGTTAACGAGCCTACTCTGGGGGGCGTTCTCTAGCCCGGTGGACAGCAATTCACTAATAATGAGTGTTGCGAGTACAGGATCTTACGTTTACAGAATCCCTCTTAAACAACCTGAGCCTCGGACACTCTAGTAATTGCAATCTAGGTCTCCCCCTAGATCTTTGCTCCCGCTCCGTATCCACCAAGATGATCCTCCGTGAGAATCAGCGCCTTCTCCCGAATGCGCAGTAACAGAACTTCAGTGCGTGATCCTTCAGAGTTTGTTCTTCGATCAATCTGCTGAGCACCAGCACAGATTGAATCCGAGCGCCTTCGAGTAACCAGTGACGATTAACTCTCCAGCCGATTACGAGCGTCGTGAATAACCAGTTACGATTAGTTCACCGCCGTTAGCCTCCTCCTCCCTCTAATGAGTATGAGCGTGATTTAATATCTCCGTAAGTGCTGACTAATACCGAAGCATTAGCCCTCCTTATATAGGACGGTAGAAACCCTAAACCGAGTAGGATTTCTATTCTAAACCGCCTATCTCAAATAGGAAATCTTTCCTAATATCTTGCGCATATCTCTTGTAGATAATCCTCTATTTGTATCTTCAATCTTGATTAGGCAATCTTCGATTATCTTCTAGACTAAGATAGCTTCATGCGCAAGCAACCGACTCTCTTTGATATCTTCGATAATCATCATAGCACCGACTTGCTAAAAACCGGACTTGCCAAATCCGTTCTGCTGCTGCGTCAGAGATGTGCTACGTCGGCTGAAACAAGTTACCAAATCTGAATTTGGAAAACTTCCAATTTCTGTCCATGCACCTGCAACCGCCTTGATCTCCAACGGTCGACTGTGTTTCCAAATCTGAATTTGGAAACATTCCATCTGCTTCAACTTGTTCTAGGACAGTTGTCTCTGCTAGACTCGAACAACAGCTAGAACAACTATTCTAAGTTTTGCCAAACTACATGCCATAAAACTAACAATCTCCCCCTTGGCATTTTTGGCAAAACTACCTACTGTAATCTACCTGTACTACTATTACAGTTGAATCTTTGAAGGAGGTTTCAAACTCATAAGCTGTGCTACGAACTCAGTACTCAAGCGAATCTTTGAAGGAGGTTTCAAACTCCGAACATAACAAGCACAGACGAATCTTTTTAGGAGATTTCAAACTCAAAACAAACAGTCTAACAATAAGCACAAATGAATATTTTAAGGAGCTTTCAAACTCCAAATACTACTCCCCCTTTTTGTCACAAAATGACAAGGGAGTACAGAAAGAAGGCATTACCTTATAGACCTTTTAATTTCTGCGAATCTTCGACCAAACATACTTCGTGAATACCAAGCTTTGAGCGTTCGCTCTTCCTTCTAAGTCAACCCTTTCACCATGAGACACTCATACTCCGGTTGACCCCTTGTACTGGAACAGCTTAGTTGTCAATGACACACAGACCCAGTGAGGATCTAAGTGTTTCGAACTGAAGATTGTCCAAGGCTTTTGTGAAGATGTCTGCCAGTTGCTTCTCAGTTGACACGTGTGTCAGGGTGATAGTTTTCTTCTCAACTAATTCTCGAATGAAATGATGCCTGATGTCGATATGCTTTGTTCTGGAATGTTGCACCGGATTCTTGGATATGTTGATGGCACTCATGTTGTCACAGTAGAGAGTCATCACATCTTGTTTTACTCCGTATTCCGCTAGCATCTGTTTCATCCATAACATCTGGGTGCACGAACTACCTGCCGCAATATATTCTGCCTCAGCAGTAGATAGAGAAATACTGTTTTGCTTCTTACTAAACCAAGAGACCAGATTGTTTCCAAGAAAGAAACATCCTCCAGACGTACTTTTGCGGTCCTCTGCATTCCCAGCCCAATCGGCATCGCAGTAGCCTACTAAGCAAGAGTTAGTATCCTTAGTGTACCACAACCCATAGTCGACTGTTCCACAGACATATCTGATAATTCTCTTCACATTCATCAGGTGACTCTCCTTGGGATTTGCTTGGTATCTGGCGCAGACACCAACTGCATGAGCAATGTCCGGTCTGCTGGCGGTTAGGTATAATAGACTTCCAATCATACTTCGGTATAGGGTTTGATCCACCTTTGCGCCAGCTTCGTCCTTGGTAACCTTCACATGAGTTGCAGCGGGGGTTCTCCTGTGTGTTGCTTTTTCGAGATCAAACTTCTTGATCAGGATCCTAGCATATTTGCTTTGGGAAATAAAGATGCCATCCGCCTTCTGTTTGACTTGTAAGCCAAGAAAATAAGACATCTCTCCTACCATGCTCATCTGGAATTCGTTCTGCATTTGATGGACGAATTTGTCTACCAGCTTCTGGTTGCTTGAGCCAAAAACAATATCATCTACATAAATCTGGGTAATGATGAAGTCTGTCCCTGTGTGTTTCACAAAAAACGTCTTGTCTACTCCCCCTCGCACATAGCCATGAGTGATTAAAAAGTCAGTAAGCCGCTCGTACCATGCTCTGGGCGCCTGTTTGAGAACATAAAGCGCCTTCTTCAGGTGATACACATAGTCAGGATGATGAGGGTCTTCAAAGCCCTTTGGTTGAGCCACAAACACTTCTTCATTTAGCAGCCCATTTAGGAATGCACTCTTGACGTCCATCTGAAACAACTTGAACTTAAGGTGACAAGCGAGAGCAAGAAGTAGTCGAATGGCTTCTAAGCGAGCTACCGGAGCAAACATCTCATCAAAATCTATTCCCTCAATCTGAGTATAGCCTTGAGCTACAAGTCGAGCTTTATTTCTGGTGATGTTTCCGTGTTCGTCCGACTTGTTCTTGAAAATCCACTTTGTTCCAATAACGTTCACACTATCCGGACGTGGAACAAGATCCCAGACATCATTTCGCTGGAGTTCACCAAGTTCTTCTTGCATGGCGACAACCCAGTATTCATCATTGATGGCTTCCTTGATGTTTTTGGGTTCAACAGTAGATATGAAACAGGAGAAGCCAGCCAATTGACGAAAGTTGACCTGTTTACCTCGAGTTTGTATGCCATCTGTGGGATTACCAATTACTTCACTGACAGGATGATACTTTTCAACTGCTCTTGAGGGCTGTAGGACACGAGGAGAGGCGGGAGGCGTTGGAGCAGATTCCGTATCAATATCCTCATCTGATTGATGGTCATTTGTCGCAGACTGCTCAGGCTCTTTATCTGTGACTAAATCCTTATCGGGAGGAGCGATAGTAGGTTGTTCCGGATTAGGTGGGACATCATCATCATCTGCATTATTTGTCTCCGAAGCACCTGGAACAACATCCTGCACAACAACATTGATTGATTCCATGACAACCCCAGTGCGCTTGTTGTAGACACGGTATGCCCTGCTGTTAGTGGAATAGCCCAGAAAGATTCCTGCATCACTTTTAGGGTCCAGCTTCTGCAGATACTCACGATCTCTGAGGATGAAGCACTGGCTCCCAAAGACATAGAAGTACTTAATCGTAGGTTTTTTACCCTTCCATAACTCGTAGCAAGTCTTCTCGGTTCCGGATCGAATCATGACTCTGTTGATGACATAGCAAGCAGTGTTCATTGCTTCCGCCCAAAACTTTAAAGGAACCTTCTTTGCATGAAGCATTACGCGTGCCATCTCCTGAATGGTTCGATTCTTTCTTTCAACAACACCATTCTGTTGGGGTGTGATAGGAGAAGCAAATTGTTGAGTTATCCCCCGTTTTGAGCAGAAGTCAGCAAGAGCAGCGTTCTCGAACTCTTTTCCATGATCACTCCGAATCTTTATTATATGCTCGTCTTTATCTTCTCTTTCACGCTCCAGTCGAGTGCATAGCAGCACAAATGCCTGAACAGCATCTGACTTTTCTCGCAAGTAACTGGACCAGGTGAACCTAGAGAAGTCATCAACACACACAAGAACGTACCTCTTCCCTAAATAACTTTCCACTTGCATAGGCCCCATTAAATCAATGTGAAGTAGCTCCAGAGGTCTGCTAGTATTAATCTGAGTAGTGCCCTTGTGTGGAACTTTGATTTGTTTTCCAATTTGGCAGTCTCCACAAACAAGGCTCAGTTCTCCTTGGACTTTGGGTATGCCGCGAACAAGACCATCTGAAGCAATCTTCTGAAGCGTTCTTAGATTCACATGACCCATTCGCTGATGCCATAAGTTCATCTCTTCAGTTTTACTCAGTAAACATGTTGTGTTAGCATTGGGTTTACCAAGGTTCAGGAGGTAGCAGTTGTTCGATGACCTTCTTCCAGAGAGAACTGGATCGTTATTCTTGTTTAACACCACACACTCATCTTGTGTGAATTGAACATGATGCTCTCCATCGCACAACTGGCTAATGCTAATTAGATTAGCCTGCAATCCTTTGACAAGCAATACTTCTTTCAATCTGGGCAGGCCTTGAACATTTAGAATTCCTTTTCCAATGACTCTGCCTTCTCCCCCATCACCGAATGTCACATTCGAACTCCCTTTGATCTCCTCTATATTGGTCAGAAACGCAGAGTTGCCGGTCATGTATCTTGAGCATCCACTGTCAAAGTACCACATTTCTCTTTTCAGATGACAAGTAGAACTAAAGGCGACGTAACATACTTCACTTCTTTGCTTAATCCTCCAAACTTGCTTTATTTGTGATTTCTGAACTTGTTTCATCTTCCTGAGAGATATATGGAATTCATGACATCTTGATTTGATGTGTCCCACTTGATTACAGTAGAAACACCGTCGCCTGTCTTTCTGTCCTGTGGGATACCAAATGTGATATCGAGATGAGTATTTATGAGAGTGGTGATTAGCAGGAACAAGTTGTGGTCGCGGTTCAGCAGGAGATTTTCCTCGAGGGCGATGATCAACTGGAACATCCTGTGGTTGCGGCACTGCTTTGACGAAGGATTTTTTTTTCAGTGCTACAGCCTTCAGTGAATCCTAGACCTTGGCGGCCTCCTCCTATCCTTTGAGCTCCCAGAATGGAGTCTAGATCTTTTGTTCCAGAATTTAGCATTTTGACAGACTTTTTCAAGTTGTTCAGCTCGTCTATTGTCTCCTCATGAGCAAGTTTATCTGTTTCAATTTCACATTTGAGGGCATCAATAATATTGATAAGATTTACCTCTCTTCGCTTTAGAGCATTATTCTCTTGGTTTAAGTCAACTGTGTCTTCTGAGCAATCTTCTTGTTTTTCACTCTGAAGTTTTAGAGATGAAATAACAGCCAGCAACTCCGCCTTTTGTGAAACAAGGTCAGCATGTTCGTTTCTTGCTTCACTCAACCGATCTGTGAGGTCACAAATGCTCTGCTGATGTTTTAGTTCTAGGGTGGCAATCTCTTCTTTGAGCTTCTTCTTCAGTTCTTTCATAGAGTTCTGGAGAGATTTGTTTCGCTCGACTTCAACCAACCACTGTTGATATAGTTCTTTGTAATTGTTGGCAATTTCCTCATCTGTAATTTCTTCATTATCACTCCCACTAGAATACATAATGTGATCTTCAACTGATGCCTCCTTTTTGCTATCGTGGTCACTTTCCTGATCAACACAGCTAGTGAGGGCAATAAAATTACTGTGCTCTCCTTCTTGATCAGATTCACTGTCACTCCAGTTGATCACATAGGCATTCTTTTTCTTCTGTGTGTTGACGCATTCTGCTTGAATGTGTCCAAACCCCTCACATTCTCTGCATTGGATACCTTTGCCTTTGTTGTCTCGAGCAAGGTCTCCAGACATATTTCCCTTAGAAGCTCTGCCATCCTTCTGGTACCTTGAATTAGATGACTGACCAGAATCAGCCCCTTTAGTGTATTCCCTTCTCATATATTTCCTGAAGTTTTTGGCAAACATAGCATATTGTTGATCTGACGATTCACCCATCTTGTCTTTGACAACTTCAGCTTTCAGACCAACGCTGGTGACCTTCGTAAGCCGGTCTTCTTCATTCATATCCATCTCATGGGTCTGCAGAGATCCCATCAGTTCATCCAGTCTCATGGTCTTCACATCATTGGCTTCCTTAACGGCGAGAGCTTTCATGGCGAACCGCTTTGTGAGAGATCTCAGCACCTTTCTTACCAGTGTTTCATCAGTCATTGGTTCTCCTAGAGCGAATGCTTCGTTGGAGATATCGAGAATCCGAGTATTAAAGTCAGCAATGGTCTCATCCTCTTGCATTCTTAAATTTTCGAATTTTGATGTGACTGTCTCCATTCTGGATATTTTAACTTTGGTTGTACCTTCATGAGCAGTTTGGAGAATGTCCCAAGCCTTCTTTGCAATTTCACAGGTAGAAATCATCTTGAAATTCTTTCCATCAACTCCCGAGAATATGGCATTCATTGCTTTAGAGTTTGCCGCTTCAGCATGCTTATGATCCTCAGTCCACTTGTCTTTAGTAATGAGGCAAACCTTACCTTCTTTGTCGATAGTCACTGGGTGTGTCCATCCTTGTTCAACTGCCTCCCAAACAGATTCATCTTGAGACTTCAGAAACGCCTTCATTCGAACTCTCCAATAGCCATATTTATTTCCTTCAAGCAGAGGAGGTCGCGTGATGTTCTGCCCTTCTCTCAAATCCATCTCACCGACTTCTGGATCTTACTCTGTATGTCGAGTATTTGCTCTGATACCAATTGAAATCTTCCCCTGGTAGATGAGATGTTGTTCTGGTCGATGTCCAGAACAAATACTACAACAACTTATGCGCTAAAATAAGTATTGCGGAAATAAAAGTGACACGCAAAGTTGTTACCCAGTTCGGCGTTAACGAGCCTACTCTGGGGGGCGTTCTCTAGCCCGGTGGACAGTAATTCACTAATAATGAGTATTGCGAGTACAGGATCTTACGTTTACAGAATCCCTCTTAAACAACCTGAGCCTCGGACACTCTAGTAATTGCAATCTAGGTCTCCCCCTAGATCTTTGCTCCCGCTCCGTATCCACCAAGATGATCCTCCGTGAGAATCAGCGCCTTCTCCCGAATGCGCAGTAACAGAACTTCAGTGCGTGATCCTTCAGAGTTTGTTCTTCGATCAATCTGCTGAGCACCAGCACAGATTGAATCCGAGCGCCTTCGAGTAACCAGTGACGATTAACTCTCCAGCCGATTACGAGCGTCGTGAATAACCAGTTACGATTAGTTCACCGCCGTTAGCCTCCTCCTCCCTCTAATGAGTATGAGCGTGATTTAATATCTCCGTAAGTGCTGACTAATACCGAAGCATTAGCCCTCCTTATATAGGACGGTAGAAACCCTAAACCGAGTAGGATTTCTATTCTAAACCGCCTATCTCAAATAGGAAATCTTTCCTAATATCTTGCGCATATCTCTTGTAGATAATCCTCTATTTGTATCTTCAATCTTGATTAGGCAATCTTCGATTATCTTCTAGACTAAGATAGCTTCATGCGCAAGCAACCGACTCTCTTTGATATCTTCGATAATCATCATAGCACCGACTTGCTAAAAACCGGACTTGCCAAATCCGTTCTGCTGCTGCGTCAGAGATGTGCTACGTCGGCTGAAACAAGTTACCAAATCTGAATTTGGAAAACTTCCAATTTCTGTCCATGCACCTGCAACCGCCTTGATCTCCAACGGTCGACTGTGTTTCCAAATCTGAATTTGGAAACATTCCATCTGCTTCAACTTGTTCTAGGACAGTTGTCTCTGCTAGACTCGAACAACAGCTAGAACAACTATTCTAAGTTTTGCCAAACTACATGCCATAAAACTAACACAATCATCTCCCTTATTTCATTAATATCAGCCCTAAGAAAAATCATATTATCATCAGCAAAAAGCAAATGTGAAATAGATGGGGCAGTTTCGGCTATTTTTATTCCTGATAGTAACCCACGCTCTCTTTGCATAAAAATTTTCCTAGACAACCACTCTATGCATATTATAAAGAGATATGGGGATAGTGGGTCACCTTGTCTTAATTAATCCTCTCGAGGGAACAATGTCACATGACCCTCAATATATGACATTTCTAAATGAACCCAAGCCTCAGGGAAACCGAATTTGAATAGCATTTATTCAAGGAAATCACATTCAACCCTATCATATGCTTTACTCATGTCTAGTTTTAACGATATGAATCCTTCCTGCCCAGTTTTCCTACTTTTAATAAAGTGACTTACTCCATGAGCTATGAGCACATTATCCACGATTAAACGGCCTTTAATAAATGCACTTTGAGCCTGAGAACATACCTGCTGAATATAAGATTGCATCCTATTAGCTAGCACCTTTGATATTATCTTCACTAGGGTATGACATACAGATATCGGTCTGAACTCACTTATTCTCACCGGCTCCTTACATTTGGGAATAAGAGACACTCTCGTCACATTCCAATCCCTGTCCAGATCACCCCCATTCAGATACCTCAATATTTCAGTACACAAACAGTCTCCGACAATGTCCCAATTTTTCTGAAAGAATAACGCTGGAAAGCCGTCAATCCCTGGAGCTTTTGCAGGAGGTACAGTGCCTTTTTAATCTCTTCTCTAGTATATGGTTGTGTAAGTTCCTCCTTTATATTTTCTGTGATAATTTCAGGAATGATCTCTAACTCTGCCTCCAAATCTCTACTCAACCCCTCTGAAGAATATATCTCCTTAAAATGGTCCTCTGCTAGTTTTCTCATCCCCTCCTCATCCTCAGCCTTTATTTCTCCTCTCATCAGCTTAGTTATTCTATTCATGTTCTTTCTTTGTGAGGCCTTGGCATGGAAATATGCAGTGTTTTGATCTTCATCCTTTAACCAGTCTACCCGGGACCTTTGCTTCCACAAGAACTCTTCTCTTGAGGGAATCTGCACCCGTTGGAGCTTATTATCTCCTTGAGAACTTCCTCAAGGAGATCTTCCTACTACTATTCAGTGAACAGTAATAGCATTTCTGCATATTCTGCGCACCAATGTCATCCTGCGGAGATCTTTCTATTACTATTCCTAAATAAAAAATTATTATTTTTGAAATTCAAAAATTCAATTTAAAAGGAATTGAAATTTCATTAATGCAAAATACATGAACTGAATGTAAATAACATTTTAAGAAATTGAAAAATACATGAACTAAAAGCAAAGACGGTAACAGTCTGAATTATCTTCAGGATTTTCTTGGTCATTGCTAGGTTCGTCTTCCTCGTACTGTTGAAGGATGGCAGCCTTCCTCTTCGTAAAATACCTTTTGGACTTTGGAGTCATCACATCTGTATTCATTTGCATGATCTTTGTTTCTTCCTCCAGTTTTGCTTGTTTTAAAGCTTCTTGTTGCAATTTGAAGTCATTCTCCATTTGCTTTTTGCTCATATCTAAAAATTCCCTTTGATTTTCTGCAATGGTCCTCATAGCCTCATTTGCGCCAGGATTTGCTACTTTCTTACCTTTTCTTCTAGCTTCCTTGGCCGCTTTCACTCCAGGCGGCCTAATCGGACTCGTGGAACTTCCAGGATCGCTTTCGGGTGTACAAAATTTCGGAAGTTCACAGGACGGAGTTGGAGGTACGTCAAGTGTATGCACTTCTTCGACTTCCGGACTTGCTTGATATGTGTAAGAAGGGGGGTAGTTGCTTCAATAGTTACAAATGTTGGATGATTTTTCACTTGTTCCCAACAATCAAAATATATGAATGCTTTCTTATTTTTGGCCACATAGCGTACTTGTGCTTTCCTTATCTATCAATTAAATATTCAAAATTTAAAATCATAATCAATAAATTGTAAAGTATAAATTGCATTTAACAATTTACACGAATAATTTACCTCATCTTGCAAATTGCATCCGGATTTCTTCTAGCGTACGCAATACAAGATCCCCAAAACACCAAATTTGGCTTCAGCTTAGCGAAACGTGATTGAAGAGCAGTTTTCGACCGAAAATCGGTCGTCGTTATTTCATCCTCTCCCCTTACCCAATTTGAATGGAAATCGGTGTCTACTTTTTCCCACAACTTATCGATTTTTTGTTTGGCGCCGGTAATTGGATCAAGCGATTGACGACAATAAGATATGCAAAGTTGCACATCTTCGGACATACACCAATGGGCAGACATGTTGAGAGATTAATGAGAAAGAAAGATTGTTCTAAGAATTTTTGGTGTGATTGTTGTTGGAATGGAGGATGTTATTTATAGGCAATTTTGCATCAAATTTTGCCGTTGGTGAAATGTTGCCGTTGGTGAGAATCAGACCGTTGGTCCTTTTTTTTTAAGTTCAGTGACTGCCGCGTCCGGCTTCGACGTTAATCGCCGCGTTCTCTTCAGACATTAAGAATAATGTCTGAAGCGAACGCGGTAATAACGTTTACTGCGATAGCGCGAAACTTTCCCAACGCGTTCGCTTCAGACATTATGCCTTTGCCGCGTCCTCTGTAGACATTAGTGTCTAATGTCAAGATCGAACGCGACCTAATGTCTGAAGCGAACGAGCGGAAGGTCGGGTACTGTTCATCATCTTCTCAAATCTGTCGATTGTTCGATCGGCCGGTTTTTAAATGTTCCATTGATGTCGAAAAGGTTCGAAATTGAGTTTTGGACGTTCAATTGAATCGATTTTGTTCAATTAATTTTCAATTTCACTTGACTCACGCGCGAGATTTACTCGCGGAGGTCGTTCTCTCAGCCGGTCTCGCGGAGAATTTATGGGAGGACGATCTCGTCCAGAAATCCTCGCCCAGGTCGCCATCTCCCCAAGGTCGCCTCGCTGCACAAGAATGTCATCCGAGGACGACCCCAAATCCTCCCCGAAGTCGCACCGCTGCAGATGCCTGATAGCCATTCATCCAGCTCTTCACTCAACTTATTCTCCTGCTCTATTACAGCCCCGGTCCTCCTCAGCTGTTTACACTCTAATTTACTCTTGATTATGTTAATACTCTTCTGCACATGCCCAAATACTTTTTTATTCCTTGAGTCCAGAACTACTGCACAATGCGCTAATGCTTTTGACAGAGTGGAAAACCCAATATGCAATTTTTCTAACTTTGAGGGCTCGTTTGTTAACCTTGAGTGTCAAAAAAAAAAAAAAAAAATTGACAGCTGCAATCAAAGATGTATGTAGTGCAACTAGTGTTATTAAAACCGGACCGGTCATCGAACCGGTCAAGTCACTGGGTCGATGGGTCAGTGGTTCAACCGGGTCAAACCTGTTTGACCCGCACGAATTAAAAATAATAAAATAATATACTTATATATGATATTATAATTTAACATATTTATGACTTGAATAAATATTACATGTTTATGATCTGATTACAATAACATACCATAACAAATTTAGAATTTACCAAAGTACAAATCAATAATACAACAATAACAATTTTAGTCTTAATTTGTAAGTCACAACAATAAGGGATTTCTAAGACTAATTGAATTTCTAGCTAAATTGATAGTAAGTAATAAATTTTATAGATTTGATAAATGAATATACATTATTGAAACAAATAATAAAACAAGAATCATGTTTAGCTTGGTGGAAGGAGGGGGGATAATTATAGAGGAAGACTAGGTTCGAGTCTTGTCCAAGTCAAATTAAATATATATTTTTTCAAACCAAATCGAACCGATTGAACCGATCAAATTACGTTTTAATAAAAAATTGTGTCAACCGGGTCAACCGGTTCAACCGACCGGGTCTTGACCGGTTCTTGACCGGCTTTGACCAAGTTTGACCGGTTCATTGCATATCCGATCCGATTACATAACCGGACCGGTCACCGGACCGGTTCCCGGTCCAACCGATCGAACCGGCCGGTCCGGTCCGATTTTCACAACACTGAGTGCAACACTATCTTTGAAGTTATCATTTGTTATACTGTTTGGTCTTGTCATGTCTTTTTGTCATCACTTCAAGATTATCATGTGAGTATTTTTTATTTTTGCCCTCTTTTCAAAACTCTATCTTTATTTTGTCCTATTTTAAACTCAAATATCGATTTTGCCCTGATTTTAATAAAATCGATTTGGGGAACCCAGTTTGCCTCATTTTTGATAAAAACCCAAACCGGATTCCCCCAAACCGGTTTGCTGACTGTGCACATGTGTGGCATTATTTGGTCCTACGTGGATCGAAAGAAATATAATTATGACCACGTGTAAAACATGTTTCCATTAAACCGTTTTCATGCGGAATAAAATTAGGGTTTCTTTTCTTTTAATAAAATCGGTTTTCTTTAGTCAACAAAAATTATTTTGAAAAATTCAACTAATTACCACCCAATTCAACAATTCAACACAAACAATTCAACTAATTATCACCAAATTCAAATAATTAACACCCAACTCAACACAAACATTTAACTAATTAACACTCAATTCAACAATTCAACACAAACATTTCAATTAATTAACACCCTATTCAACAATTCAACACACCCAATTCAACTAATTACCATCTAGTTAGAAAATAATCGGCGAAGGAGAAAAGAAAAGACACCCTAATTTTATTCTGCATGAAACCGGTTTCCGCCAAAGCGGTTTGAATTAAGTCAAACCGGTTTGGCGGAAACCGATTTTACACGTGACCATAATTACATTTCTTTGGGTCACGTATGACCAAATAATGACACGCAGGTGCACAGTCAGCAAACCGGTTTCCCCAAACCGGTTTCATTGAAAATCAACCAAACCGGTTTGGGAGACACTGGTTTAATTCAAAAATGAGCCAAACCGGGTTCCCCCAAACCGGTTTCATTAAAAACAATATCGAGATTGAGTTTTGAAAACATGACAAAAATAAATAAAAACTCAGCGGGAATGAAAAACCCAATATGCAATTTTTCTAACTTTGAGGACTCGTTTGTTAACCTTGAGTGTCAAATTCAAAATTAAAATTGATAGCTGCAATCAAAGATGGCTGTCGACCAAATACTTGGAAAAAGATCCCACACAGTGCAATACTATCTTTGAAATTATCATTTGTTATGATGTTTGGTCTTGTCATGTCTTGTTGTCATCACTTCAAGATTATGCAACAAAAAATATTACATGTTAGTTCCTTATAAGCACATGTTAGTTCCTTAGTTATAACTTATAAGCATATGTCGTTAAGTATATGATCTGTTTCTGATCTTCATATGTTCTCAGGATTTTCCCCCACTTGACATAAAAGTAAAGTGGCCTAATAATCTATACCTCCATGGCCTAAAAGTTGGAGGCATTCTTTGCACCTCAACTTACAAAGAAAAGAAGTTCAATGTCAGTGCCGGTAAAAAGCCATTTTCTTATATTATTATTTTTGTATGTGAAATGATTTTCATGGAAGTCTCTTGCTAGAATTGTCCTTGATAGGATCGTGGTTAGTAGTCAAAGACTTAACAAAGTTCAGGAACTGTTAGGAACCTGACTTTGAGTGCAGATAAACAAACAACAAAGTACGCAGCGGAATAAATCTAAATATCCTTTTATTACTATTTAGTCTGTACAATCTGAATAACAAGTTTGTACATAATTGCCTATTAAGTGAAGATCAAAACTGGATCCACACAAGCAAACCTGACTACTTCCCTGACTGACTTCTAGACGTCACACTAGTCGTTGCACCTCCACAGCTTTCCGGTCACGGATCAAGAGTAACTTAATCACACAGAATATCTCGCTCACTCGATATTCTTACACTGGGTACACCCACTTGGAAAGCTCTCACAGATATGGAAAATGCACACCTTCTGAATGGTAACTGCCGGACTTATATAAGTGCCTGAGATAACTGCCATTGGATCATGGGTTGTAACCCCCACTCCACTAGCTCCTCGTTTACTGTTATGGAGACGTGAGCATGTATTCCCATCAGAACTGCGTCAATGGGAAACTAGTTGATATCTTGACAACTGCTCTTGACAACTGCTCTTTTGACTCGAGCATTGACTAATTCTCAGGTTCTTGAGACTCAGCGACATCCATAGGTACTTGAGTCCAACAACAAGTTCCTGACTTACAAATACTCAAGTAAACCATTAAACCGGTTTGTCAACATCAAAAACATGTGAGGCCATTGCCTCAACAATTTCCCCCTTTTTGATGATGACAAACCATTAAGGGAAAAATACCAAAACAACACTTAATAGATGTTAAACATGCACAAAGCATCACATGAGAACATATTCTCCCTGGGACAAATTCCCCCTAAGTTCCAACACCTTAAGGAACCTAACAAACAATCTATTAAGTCAAAGACCTATATAGGTTTAGCAAGTCAAAAGCCAAGTCAAGAAACTGATTCAATTCCCCCTGAATCGGTACTCCTAACCCTTCCCCCTTTTGACATCATCAAAGAAGGGTAAACAACATACAAAGAAGTCATAAACAGGAGAGATATCTTGAAGGTCATAGCAACTCATAAATGCATGCAACCACTTCAAATTTAAACAAGATAGTCAAACACACATGCTGAACAGAGAATCAAATTTTGATAGTCAACAAGAAAGGAAATGACATGGTAGGGGTCAAAGAGGGGATAAATCCAAGATTGGAACTGGCCACAGAATTCTCTCAATCAAAATTGGCCATTTTCAGACTGAAGAACTTCAGAATTTTGAGAGCAATGCTAGGACTCCATCCTTCACCTCCCCGAGTTCTTCTTTCAACCCCTTCAGATCATTATTCAAGTCCACAGATTCTTTTTACCAACTCCTTCTTGCTTCCAGCCTCTTCTGGCCATGAGTTCCCTTTACTGAACAGGTCATAACCTGAGTGAGGTAAACCCAAAATCAGAGCTAGTTCCATACTCCAAACTCTGAATTTTCTTCCTCTGAACTCAACCTCCTGAGCAGGAATTTCACCATCAATCAGAGTTAACTCCTTGTAGAAGTCATAGACTGCCTCTAGACACACAAATTCCTGACTTTCACACAACTTCTCCCAGCCTTGTGCCTTAATCAATTCAAAAATATCACTGAGTCCTTCATCTCTGAAAAACCTTTCCGAACACTCCATCTCCATTAAAATTTCTTTACCACTGACAGCCACTTTGGTTTTCTTAACTCTCTTGACTGAGCTCTTAGGGACCTCCTTCTCTTCTACTTGAATTTCCAACTTCCTTTTACCAACTCTTGCTGGTTATCTTCTCATTGGAGTGGATCTTGGCACCTTCTTTCTTGATGCAATAGAAGAAGTCTCAATAATGTGGCAATCATTGTCCTCACTTTCGTATCCTTTTATATTTTCTCCACGTGAGCTTTCCCCATAAATGCCCCTGATTCTTTGTATCTCAAGAATCTCGTCAGGTCCTTCAGTCCAAACTAGTCCACATCTTGACCAAGTGAATGCCATACCAGTTCCAAATCATGAATTTTTCACAAGGGACGTTGTGATGGATCGGCTTACCATAAGGGTATAATATGTAAAAATCATCACAACTCAAACACTCAATCACACATAAATTTTACTTCTAATCATGTATGTCCAGAAAATTTGCAAAGAGGTCATTGGACAAGAACACAATTAGTATATGGCATAGGTTGCTTCATACACTTCCTTCATGGGGCTATTAGGGTACAAAAATCCGGAAGGTATGTTATGGCTTCAAGGTTTCAAGCATGCATGAAATATATCAAGATTAATCAAGAAGTATAAGTCTACAATAAATTTGTCACTCAGAGACTTCAAGAATACACTCACATTGATGATAATCATGCATGTTGTAAACCCTAACTTCTAACCAATCATTGAGACTAAGATTCGAAGTACATCATTGTGGGCTCATTAAACCAAGTTCTATTCTCAGCTTTTCAAATGCTTCCCTATGTAAAGCCTTGGTAAAGATGTCAGCGACCTGATCTTCACTCCTACAAAAATTAATGGTTACAAGCTCCTTTTCTACACAATCTCTAAGAAAGTGATGTTTAATTTCTATATGCTTTGTTTTACCATGTAGCACCGGATTCTTAGCAATACTAATTGCACTAGTATTATCACACATGATTGGAACTTGAACAAAGTGTAGGTTAAAGTCACTTAGCTGGTTCCGGAGCCATAATATTTGAGCACAACAGGCTGCTGCTGCAATGTACTCAACCTCCACTGTTGACAATGCCACTGAATTTTGCTTCTTTGATCCCCAAGATACTAAGCATGATCCAAGGAACTGAGCCATTCCGGATGTGGATTTCCTGTCAGTTCTGTCTCCAGCGAAATCTGCATCTGAGTAACCTTCCAACTTGAGGGACTTCACCCTCGGATACCATAAGACTAACTTCTCGGTACCCTTTAGGTATCTCAGAATACGCTTCACTGCCTTGACATGTGACTCCCTAGGATCAGCCTGAAACCTAGCACATTGACAAACACTAAACATAATGTCAGGTCTAGAGGCAGTTAAATAGAGTAATGAACCTATCATTCCTCGATATTTCGTAGCGTCAGTCTTCGGAGACTTATCATCTTTAGTCAGAGACTCATTCGGAGAACTAGGAGTATTCACATGCTTTGAATCTCCAAGCCCGTACTTCTTAACTACCTTACCCAAGTACTTCTGTTGTGAGATTTCAGTACCATTTTCCAACTGTCTGACTTGAATACCTAGAAAGAACGTCAGTTCCCCAACCATACTCATTTCAAACTCGTTCTCCATGAGTTTAGTGAAGGACCACACAAGTTCATTACTTGTAGATCCGAAGACTATGTCATCGACATACACCTGCACAATAAGTAAGTGTTTATCAGTCCTCAACAGAAATAAAGTTTTATCCACTTTACCTCGCTTATATCCATGAGATAGAAGATACTCCGATAGGCGCTCGTACCACGCCCTAGGCGCCTGTTTTAATCCATACAGGGCCTTGTCGAGAACATACACATGATCTGGATGGTCAGGAACCTCAAATCCAGGAGTCTGTTCAACAAAGATTTCCTCCTTAAGATATCCATTCAGAAAAGCCGTTTTAACATCCATCTGATGAAGTTTAAAACCAAACTGCACTGAATATGCTATCAACAACCTGATAGCCTCCAACCTTGCCACTGGCGCAAATGTTTCATCATAGTCAATGCCCTCCTGCTGGCTGTAGCCTTTCACCACCAACCTGGCCTTGTTCCTGACTATATCTCCCTCGGAATTAAACTTATTCCTCAAGATCCAGCGGGTGCCAATCACCTTCCGATTCTCTGGCCTTGGAACAAGTCTCCAAACTTTGTTCCTCTCGAACTGATGTAACTCATCTTGCATCGCTTGGATCCATTCCGGGATTTCCAATGCTTCTTGAACTGTCTTTGACTCAATCAAAGATATAAAAGCATTCATGACTCTTTCCCCCTGAACTGCTGCATAGCAAACATAATCACGAAGAGTAACACTCGTTGTTTAACTCGTGAACTTCTCCTCAACTCAGTAACCTCCTGAGCCTCTTGGAGTTCCTCAGAATCATCATGGACTTCACCAACTTCAGGGTCTTGTCCATTCTCCTCAGTTTTCTCTCCAGGTTCAACAACCTCAGCAACTTGACCATTGTCTTGATCAATAATTTCCAGATTCTCAGAATCAGCAACAACTGTATCATCTCTAGGACGAATCAGCACAAAATCTTCATCAGCATCTGTTGCATGAATATCAGAAACGTGTCCATTTTGTCCAGGTTCATTACCCATAGACTCTTCATCAAAGATAACATGAACACTTTCTTCAATCTGTCTGGTTCTTTTGTTGAATACTTTGTAGGCTTTGCTGTGCAAAACATATCCTACAAAAATTCCTTGATCGCTTCTGGGATCAAACTTACCAAGCTGATTCTTTCCGTTGTTATGAACATAACATTTGCTGCCAAACACCCGAAGATGTGAAATGTTGGGTTTCCTACCCTTTAACAGCTCATACGGAGTCTTATTGAGGATCGACCTCAAATAACAACGATTGAGAACATAACACGCTGCATTCATAGCTTCTGCCCAGAAACTTCTTGCTAATCTTCTTTCTATAAGCATTGTTCTTGTCATGTCTTCCAGAGTCCGATTCTTCCTTTCCACTACTCCATTTTGCTGTGGAGACCTCGGCGCTGAAAAATTGTGATCAATTCCCTGATCAGCACAGAATGCAATGAACAATCCATTCTCAAACTCAGTACCATGATCCGTTCTGATACTTCTCACATTGAGACCGAATCTACGTTCAACAAGCTTTACCCAAGTCTTGAAACATTCAAAAACTTCATCTTTTGATCTAATAAAGATCACCCATGTGTATCTTGAGACGTCATCCACCAATACATACACGTACTGATGCCCTTGTCTAGATTGAACCCTCATTGGTCCACACAAATCCATGTGTATAAGATCAAAGGCCTTGGATGTACTCACTACATTCTTGGAATGAAAGGATCCTCTAGTCTGTTTCCCTTGTGCACAAGCACTGCAGACTTGATCATGATCGTCACTGACTTTCGGTAATCCAATTACCAAGCCTTGATTGTGTAACCTCTTTAACACTCTGAAATTCACATGTCCGAGTCTTCTATGCCATAGCTCAGACTCATTAGACCTTGAGGTCAAACACAGATACTCTTCTGGATCAAATGACGGATCTACATAATAAACTCTGTTTGCACACGTTCCTCTCAGAAGTACCTGACCTGAGGAAACACACTTGACATAACAACCATCAGCGGTAAAAACAACTTTGTTTTTACCATCTCGACATAATTGAGAAACACTCAGTAAATCAAATTTCAAGCCATGAACAAGATTTACATTATCTACACTCACTTTATCTGATAAATCTACTTTACCTAATCCAATGACCTTACCCTTACTTTTATTTCCAAAAGTAATGGAGCCACCGGAGTGATGTCGCAGAGAGGAAAATTGTTCTATCTTCCCGGTCATATGTCCCGAGCATGCATTATCTACAAGCCATGAACATATCCCCCTCCCGACCTGCACAAAAACAATTAGTTCTTAGGAACCCAAATAAGCTTAGCCTGTTTGGGTTTAGACTGTAAAGTAGATGAAGTATTAGAGTTAGAAATGTGAGGGCTTGAAACTTCTTTTGAGGAAGTAGAGTTCTTGACTACTCCAGAACATGAAGGATCACTGACTTCCCCAGGTTTTCCATTCTTTTTGGGAACTGAGCTGGTTCCTGACTTGAAACTCGAGTTTTTTGAACCTTTCTCAGAGATATTCTGCCTTTCCTTGCATTGTCTCCAACTATGCCCTTCTTTCCCGCAGTGAAAACAGACCTTTTGCTTTCTGAAATCTATCACCTTGGACTCAGAAACCTTCTTCTTCTGATTCTCGAAATCAATAGGTATCGGACTGTTTCTGCGCTTAACTTTCTCCAGTTTCTTATAATCTTCAGTAGTATACTGAATCCTCGGCTTCAGTTCTGTCTGACTACCTTCTAGATAGATCTGTTGTTGCCCTTGTTCAATGATCTGCCATACCTCCCCATCCAAAGCCATTACATGAGCTTCAAATCTCACCGCCCAGGTCTCATACTCCCCTGGCTTCAACTTAGGAGGATTTGAAAGCGAATCTCCAGTCATATCTGCAAAGCTAACCAAAATCTAGAACCTCTCGGCTCTGATACCAAATGATAGGATCGTGGTTAGTAGTCAAAGACTTAACAAAGTTCAGGAACTGTTAGGAACCTGACTTTGAGTGCAGATAAACAAACAACAAAGTACGCAGCGAAATATATCTAAATAGCCTTTTATTACTATTTAGTCTGTACAATCTGAATAACAAGTTTGTACATAATTGCCTATTAAGTGAAGATCAAAACTGGATCCACACAAGCAAAACCTGACTACTTCCCTGACTGACTTCTAGACGTCACAGTAGTCGTTGCACCTCCACAGCTTTCCGGTCACGGGTCAAGAGTAACTTAATCACACAGAATATCTCGCTCACTCGATATTCTTACACTGGGCACACCCACTTGGAAAGCTCTCACAGATATGGAAAATGCACACCTTCTGAATGGTAACTGCCGGACTTATATAAGTCCCTGAGATAACCGCCAATGGATCATGGGTTGTAACCGCCACTCCACTAGCTCCTCGTTTACTGTTATAGAGACGTGAGCATGTATTCCCATCAGAATTGCGTCAATGGGAAACTACTTGATATCTTGACAACTGCTCTTGACAACTGCTCTGTTGACTCGAGCATTGACTAATTCTCAGGTTCTTGAGACTCAGCGACATCCACAGGTACTTGAGTCCAACAACAAGTTCCTGACTTACAAATACTCAAGTAAACCATTAAACCGGTTTGTCATCATCAAAAACATGTGAGGCCATTTGATGTTCCCATGAATGGCATGGCTTTGGCAAAACGGCTTTAGACAGTTCGAGCTAGAGTTCAACCACGGACTGGAACAGAAGTACAGCGTACAGCAGACGCAAGGATATGCATATCCAAAAGATCGACGAGATTATCTGATTGGGATCAATTGACGAGTCATCATTAAAGATCAGATATTCAAATGAATATCTTCATCTTGGATTCGAGAATATTGTATGACTTGGCACGGAAGTAATCTCCAAAGATTGGATATGGAAGAGATTGAATATCGATCAAATATTTAGGAGTATCTCCGAAATATTTGACAAGGATATTCTGATTGGAGTCGGCCAGCGAGGAATTCGAAGATTCAGATATTCAAACGAATATCTACACATCAGATTAAAGGCGACGTGGCTGACTTGGGAAGGAAGTTTTCGAAGATACTTCCTAAAGATTGGATAAAGATACACATCAAATATTTAGGAATATTTCCTAAATATTTGATGATGTGATCTGCAACAGATTTGGACTTTCGCCTTTACATATAAATACATGGCTAGGGCAACCAGATCTGGGTCGCTTCCTGAGAGAAAAGAAACAAACACGAGAGTTCATGAGATTGGAGGAGGAGCGACCGCCGGCTGACTATTCCACACCGGAATATCAACGGGGAAGTAACAGTCTGTTCAGTGTGGTGTTCAGACTGTTCCTGAAGAACAACAAAGCGCACACAACAAAGGTGAACAAGCTTTCGAGAGAAAGCATCCGAGCTTCTGGAGAAGGTCGAGATCGTTCGAACAGAGGGTCTGGACGAAGGGGATCGAGGGGAGTTGCGACAAACCTCGGTTGCAAATCTGAGAGACGGAGTGTTAGTGGTGAGGCCATTACAAACAAGGTGTTGTGTAAGGGTAAGACCTCTTGTAACTCTAAGCTCGTAATAAGATTTGTTGTCCCTGTTTCGGGTGTGGGAAACCCCCCAGAGTAGGCCTGGCCGAACTGGGTTATCATTCTGTGTGTGCTCCTATTTGTTGTGTTATTGTTCTGTTTACGGTACTCTCTGCTAAGGTGTTCCAGTATCTGTTTGAACACCATCTGAAACTGTCCAACAAGTGTTCGAGACGCAGTTCGAACACCATCTAGAACTCGTCTTGACTAAGACAAGTAGATTTCAATTGGTATCAGAGCAGACACTCGACATACAGAGTGTGATCCTGCGACTGTTCAAGATGAGTTTGAAGGAAGGACAGAGCACTAACCGACCACCGTTGCTTGAAGGGACGAATTATGCCTATTGGAAACCCAAGATGAAAGCCTTTTTGAAATCCCTCGACGAAAAGGCTTGGAGAGCTGTAATGATAGGATGGACAGAACCCATGATGGCCAACCCTGAAGGAGCTGTTATGCCAAAACCCGAAGCCCTGTGGTCTGAAGCAGATGATGTAGCGGCTGTTGGGAATTCAAAGGCCCTGAATGCAATATTCTATGGAGTAGACGAGAAGATGTTCAAACTGATTGCTGAATGTGAGGTGGCCAAGGAAGCATGGGATATTCTCAGAATAGCCTATGAGGGTCCAGATAATGAATCTAACGATGGGTCTGGCGAAAAGCTTGGAGGAGCAGGTGGTGAACATCTCAGAAAGCATGTTGAATCTGTGACCGAGGAGGTTAATCCTTCAGAGAAGGTTGATGATACAATAGCGGAAGTATCTGATCGTGCTGAAAAGGATGATGATCTGGACAGAATCTACAAGGTCCATGTGCCTGCTGTGACAAGTTCAGAGAAGTCGTCTCAGGCCCAGGCTATAGGGGTGGAAGACTCTGCACCTGCCCTCAATCCAGAAGCTGTGAAGGAGGCATGTGTTCAAGCAGATGAACCAGGAGATCAGCAGCGTGTTAAGACAGTTGTTGCCTCAGTGGCAGTCTCAGTAGAGGAGACAGCTGACGTCCCAGTTATTGTACAAGATGTTTTTCGTGGTGAAAAGGTGAAGGCAGATCTCCCAAATGTCCGTGATACAATGATGGAGAAAAATAGAGAAATACATCCTGCAGGCTTGGTGGGGCTAAGGAGAAAGAATGCTGAGTTGAGCTGCAAAGAAGATCATCTCAATATGACAGGTAGTCCTCAATATCTCATCAATGTTAAACCTATTCGTAAGCGTCAGTTTGTCACTTTTGGAGATGGAGGGAAGGGCCAGGTGATCGGCTGTGGGACATTGAAGGTTCCGGATCTACCTGAGCTCGAGGATATCCTCCTAGTGGATGGGTTAAAGGTGAACCTGATCAGTTTCAGTAGATCGTCAGTTTCAGTACTTACATTCAAGTACTGGATAGGAATGGAGACACACTGATGGAAGGAAGTAGGTCATCCAATAAAAGCTACTTCCTAGGCATAGTTGGAACAGGAGTTGCCAATGTCTGTCCGACAAACACGATATATGAGATGGAATTGCAAGGGACAGGTATGGTGTCCTCTTCTGGAAAGGTGAAAGACGAAGTTGCCCTAAACTCAGTTCCAGAAGGTGATAAAGTTAGAGGTGGGACATCGTCTGAAACACCCATTCAGACCAAGTCTACAGTTGCAGAGGGAGGCCTAGCTGATGAAGCCGCACCTACTCCAGCTGGGACACTTGACAATGCACCAGCGCTGCAACCCTCTTGGAGAATTATCAAGCATTATCCGACCACGGAAACTATTGAAGATCCATCTGAAGTATTGAAGAGTCGAGCGAATGCCAAGTGTCGAGAACTGACTGCATGTTCATCCAGTCCGAAGATTGTCAACAAAGCATTTATTGATAAGATTTGGGTGGTGGCCATTCACGTGGAACTGGAAGAGCTCACCAGGTATGAAGCATGGAAGTTATATCATCTTGTGCACAGTCACGAACTGAAGGAGACTGTATACGGACTCACACAAGCGCCCAGAGCATGGTACGAGACTTTTCTCATCGACCATGGCTATGAGCGAGGGGGAGAAGAGAAGCATATGTTCGTCACAAGTACACAGAAGCTGGTTGGCCAGTTCGTGAGACAGATGCAAAAGGAGCTCCAGCTGACCATGGTGGGAGAGATGAAACACCCTCCTGGAACATATGCTACCCAGTTGCTGGGAGAGCAGGAGAGCATCGCTGCAGGGAGCTGCTGCACTCAGTTCCTATGTATGCAGCAGAATCTGTCTGAACACGGAATGGAACGGGTGAAGAAGGTTCTGCCCAAGAACCCAGTACAACACTCCATGAGCAGATATCACTTCATCAGAGAGCTAGTGGAGAAGAAGGTCATCACATCGAAACACATGACAACTGTAACTGTCGTACTCACCATGCCACTAGATGCTGCTCAGTTCGAAACACTTAGATCCTTTCTGGGTCTGCGTGTTATCGCCAACTAAGTTTTCCAGACGAAGGTCAGCCAAGAGCAGAGCCCCAGCAAATCAGATGGGCTGACCTACCAAAGAAGAGGGCTGGAACAGATGATACGTAGTTGGAACTGATTACTAAATTCAGCTTATCTACAGTTTTATGAGGCGAAGACAACTGCAATGGGAAGTGAGAAATCAAGAAGGCAGTTGAATCGAAGTTGGATGAGGATAGAATATCAGCAAACCCTAAGATTGGAGAAGGGAAAAAGAAGGGAGAAGAAGCGGCTGCGACAGAACTGAAAGAAGCTTCTTCAAAGGCGTCAAAGGCTGATCCTAATCCAACTAAAGGGAGTGTGCATACTGCGAAGGAAAATCAGGCGATGGCTGAACCACCCCTCAATGAGGTAATCCCATGTTCTCACTCCTAAGCTACTGCACTCAATTCTATTGATGAGGAAGTACGGGTGATTGGTAAAGATTCAGTGAGTCATAAGGGTGACAAAGTGGTTAATGGGAAGCCGAAGAATTTGAAACATGCTGTAGATTCTGTGGCCGATGCTGCAGAAGAAGGTGAAGCCAGTAGGGTTAAGATTGTGGTTCTGATAAGCAGAAGCTGTTGAATGCAAAGGAAGATGCCACTGGCTCCGTGCTGAAGAAGACATGAAAACAGAAGGAAGAGATTGTTAGTCAAAAAGGAGTTGTGACTGATATGCCAAGGAAGCTAAAACAGTCAGTCGATCCAGTTGTGGAGTTGCTGAAGACTGTTCCAGAAGAGCTTGAGGATGAAAACTACCAAGAGGCATGATAAGTGAACAAATGTAGGGGGAGCAAGTGCATCCAAGAAAAGGATGAGGAGTGCTCCAGGATCTGTTCTGCCTAGTGTACCAACTGGAGTGTCTAAGCATGGAATGTGGTTTGTCAGTACAGACGCAGCAGCTTAGTGGAAGGCAGTGCAGAAAAGAAAGATCTTCCCTGAGAGGATGCTTGATGAGAAGAAGTACAAAGGAGAGGAGAGTATTCAGCTCTTGAAGGAGACTGATCTGATTTTGGACCGTCCAAAGATGCAAACCGTTTAATGAACAATTGGTGAGAGAAGCTATTGCTGATGATAAAGACTACGACATAGTCTTTGTCAGAGGAAAGAAGGTCAAGATTGATCCTGAGATCATCAATGTGTACTTCGCAATGGATGATTCTTACGAGGTGGTGGAAGAGGAGTGCTATGACAAGATTGCAAGCTGTTTAACGACTGGAGCATACCCTCGGTGGGAAGACACCTCCATCCCAGTTGCAGATTTGACCACATTCTACTCGATGTTGTTATTCATCGCCATAGTTAACTGGAAGCCTACATCTCATAAAACCATGGACATCGAGGAGATGGGACAGCAACTCTACCAGATTGGAAACAGGAATCTCATTGACATGGGAAGGATTATGTTCGACCAGATTGCAGAACACGCCATATCTACAAAGTCTCTACACCAGATAATCTTCCCATCGTTTTTATAAGCTGAACATCAACCAGCATCCAGATTTGAAGACAGACCAGGACAGACTGTCAAGTGCTTCGTTGAAGTTGGTAGTTGATCACAAGCTGTTCAAGGGTCGACATAAGAATGATCTGAAGGACCCCGGGTTGAACAGGAAGGACGCACCTGAGTCTTCCAT
Organism: Rhodiola chrysanthemifolia; assembly: GCA_033675395.1. Taxonomy (NCBI): domain Eukaryota; kingdom Viridiplantae; phylum Streptophyta; class Magnoliopsida; order Saxifragales; family Crassulaceae; genus Rhodiola; species Rhodiola chrysanthemifolia. The sequence continues at coordinate 42,852,747 of CM066204.1, forward strand.
AAGGAGAGCTGCTGGTGAGAAGTTATCCCGAGCTGATCGCGGACAGCTACTGGAGGAGGTGAAGATTATACTGGAGGTCGAACAGACGCAGAGGACAAGAATCCATCAACTAAAAGAGGAAGAATTTTATTGAGTCATCTATGAGGAGAGTTGTTGGTGAGAAGATGTCCTGAGCTAAACGTGGACAGCTACTGAAGGAGGTAGAGATCTTTCCGGAGGTCGAACAACTGCTGAGACACCTTGGTCCGACAGACTCACAGTATGTGTCACTGTCCCAGGCTATGTTCGAGGGGGAGTTCCCAAGATTCCAGACGCTGAGGAGACCAGGTTGCTCGATTGGACCCTTTGCCAGTTTGTGGCAAAAAGGGGGAGTATTTTGAGGTAACTGTTCTGGTTCCTCAAGTTGTGTCTAAAGCGTAGATTTGGTTTTGCCAAAATGCCAAGGGGGGGATTGATGTTCCCATGAATGGCATGGCTTTGGCAAAACGGCTTTAGACAGTTCGAGCTAGAGTTCAACCACGGACTGGAACAGAAGTACAGCGTACAGCAGACGCAAGGATTTGCATATCCAAAATATCGACGAGATTATCTGATTGGGATCAATTGACGAGTCATCATTAAAGATCAGATATTCAAATGAATATCTTCATCTTGGATTCGAGAATATTGGATGACTTGGCACGGAAGTAATCTACAAAGATTGGATATGGAAGAGATTGAATATCGATCAAATATTTAGGAGTATCTCCGAAATATTTGACAAGGATATTCTGATTGGAGTGGGCCAGCGAGGAATTCGAAGATTCAGATATTCAAACGAATATCTACACATCAGATTAAAGGCGACGTGGCTGACTTGAGAAGGAAGTTTTCGAAGATACTTCCTAAAGATTGGATAAAGATACACATCAAATATTTAGGAATATTTCCTAAATATTTGATGATGTGATCTGCAACAGATTTGGACTTTCGCCTTTACATATAAATACATGGCTAGGGCAACCAGATCTGGGTCGCTTCCTGAGAGAAAAGAAACAAACACGAGAGTTCGTGAGATTGGAGGAGGAGCGACCGCCGGCTGACTATTCCACACCGGAATATCAACGGGGAAGTAACAGTCTGTTCAGTGTGGTGTTCAGACTGTTCCTGAAGAACAACAAAGCGCACACAACAAAGGTGAACAAGCTTTCGAGAGAAAGCATCCGAGCTTCTGGAGAAGGTCGAGATCGTTCGGACAGAGGGTCTGGACGAAGGGGATCGAGGGGAGTTGCGACAAACCTCGGTTGCAAATCTGAGAGACGGAGTGTTAGTGGTGAGGCCATTACAAACAAGGTGTTGTGTAAGAGTAAGACCTCTTGTAACCCTAAGCTCGTAATAAGATTTGTTGTCCCTGTTTCGGGTGTGGGAAACCCCCCAGAGTAGGCCTGGCCGAACTGGGTTATCATTCTGTGTGTGCTCCTATTTGTTGTGTTATTGTTCTGTTTACGGTACTCTCTGCTAAGGTGTTCCAGTATCTGTTTGAACACCATCTGAAACTGTCCAACAAGTGTTCGAGACGCAGTTCGAACACCATCCAGAACTCGTCTTGACTAAGACAAGTAGATTTCACCATTGCCTCAACAGTCCTTTTCATACATGGAGAACAATTTGTAATAGAGATAGCATAGCTATTATTTATCAATTTCAGTAACGTTGTTTCAATGATATTGACTATACAAAATGCATTACAGTATGCACATTCTTGAGTGGATAAGAGAGTGTTTTGATTATGCAGGTATATGTCTGAATGTGGACAATGAGAAGCCTTCTACTTGCCTAAACTCGGTTCTTTAGGAATTAACTTATGGTGCCAGCCAAATCAAAAGAGGAGGGCTGGTTGCAGCATTCTTCAATCAGTTCGAAGTCCTGTTTCAGTTATTCTCCAATCAAGGTGACCTATTTTCCTAGAACTAACTTATTTAATGTTCCCGAATAACGAATGAATACAACTCAAGTAAACAAAGACCGTGGTAACTTATTTGTTGAACTTTTGACGTATCAAATTGGTGTAGCCCAAATTTTCACTATCTCTTCTCCGATTTTACTAACCAATACTTTGTGCGTCGCCAATGGGTTTTTTTTGCCTCTTTGTGGCTGTCTCTAAACAAAATGTTTTGATTTATTTCCATGATTTCAATTCATTATTGGGGATATGAAAACTGCTAGCTTATAACATTAGCATTTTTGAAAATTTTCATCGTTTTTACAGGTTTTCAAGCACTCGAGAAATTATACTACATTATATGGCTCCACAGGTACCTCTATGTGACATTTGACTGCATGGATCTTTGTGATTCTAGATAATATATAATCACCTTGCATTTTTCATTTTTTTTATTTTTCATTTGTTTCAGTAGCAAGAATATAGTTCACTCTCTGTTAGATGAATGTTATCTATTTTCTTGATCTATTGTTTTGGACGAGTCTCTTAGCATGCTTTTGCTTTAATTACTACATCTTACCTGAATTCTCATTAGTAGTAGTGCCCCAATTTTCACATTTTACATATAACAAGTAGATTTCCTAACACCCAGTCACATTTTTACAATAACTATACTGAAGATTCACGCGCATACGTGATGTTCATGCAATCCGAAAAAACATTTGGTGCTTTTGCCGATGGATTATTCTTGGGCAAGAGCAAACCATTGCCGACGAAAATAAAATATACTGTTTGGCCTACCCGTTATAAAATTATCATAAGCTAAAACTGTATCTTATTATGACTAATTACATGATTAATAACGAACTATACATAACAAAGGAACTGTGTGAGGTCAAGAAAATCTTTCAGAAATGAACTTACAGTACATGCCTGATTTCTAACACCTCAAAAAACTAACGGTATGACATGTCTAGCTGTGTTTCGGAGTCCAGAAAGAAGTCGCAGATCCACACTATCCGGCGCCATATGTGAAGTTTTTATTTATTATGATATTTGGTCTTATCATGTCTTGTTGCCATCACTTGTAGATTTAGGCAACAAAAAGATCTTACACATTACTTGCCCTCCTAACCTATTATCCTACCCTGTCCTACCCTATCTTACCCTATCATTTTCATTCATATTATGAATTTTTTTTCAAAGTATGCTTAAATTTGCCTTACTTGACCCTACCCTAGCCGACCCAATCCTACCCTACCCGACCCTACCCTAACTTACCCTAATATTACCCTGCCCATGGATACCCTACGGGCTTACAAAAATTGCTCTACCCTGCCCTGTACTGTTCATAGGGTCAAGAAAAAATGGCCTTACCCTGCCCATTAGGGTAAGGGTTACCCTTACCTTGCCCATTGCCGACCCCTACACATTAGTTTCTTACCAAGGATTTTTTTGTCTCGCCAGTGGTTTATTCTTTTGGGTGAACAAAATCATAATTTACAAAATTTCAATATAATTTGTGCATTCAGTTTTTGATGAGCGATTATTTGCATGATCTTTGATGTACAAATTCACACACTTTGAGCTCCATTCTCATGTAATATTACGCAGATTTGATGTTTTTACTTAGTGTTTCAGTGACAAAGCTATTTGAGAAGTAAAACCAAAAATGTGAGCTAGGGCACCCGATAGGCTACCCGACCGAAATGCTGCGTGAAATGCAAGGGCGTCGACCGTGCACCCGACCTACCTAGCGTGAAATCTCCAGGGCAGCCGACCATGTACCCAGCCTCCATCCCTAGGGCGCCCGACCGTCTACCCGACCCAAGTTATTTACAATAAATTGACAAGTCGGCTCAAGCGCATTTATTTCCATCGAGCAGTGTGAGTTTGATGGGGACACAAAGAAGTCATTGGAGATTGAGAAGCCTGTATTGGGAAGCCAGGAGACAAAGTAATTATGACAGTAATGAGGGACAGCAGTATAGAAGGAGCGCACATCAGTGAAGAAATTAATAAAAAAATCATCGGAGATACTTGGCGACAACAACATTCACAAGAGCAGAAGAAGTTCAACATCAGGGTTTCTCTTAACCTATTCTTGTACTTCCATTTTTATTTATCTGTTGTCATGTATCAACTCACCTTGAGTGAGTAGTCCACTTATTGGGATCCAATGGATCCCCAGAAACATCTGCATTTGTAACACATGTCCCTTTATATGATTGAAATTTTATTTCTTTACAATAGATATGAATAGTTCAATTCATACATCCTGTATTTGGTATTTTCGTGAGATATCAATAATGTTTGTATGAGGACTATTTGTACCTATTGTCTTTGTTTGCAGTAGCATAGCATAGTAGGTTTACATAGTTGCATGATAGGCGAGAAGCGAAAGTTGAGTCTATGCATGTAATGAGATAAAATCTGATAGGCGAGAAGCGAAAGTTGAGTCTTGATGATTTGTGCATCTAGTTTTGTTATTATGCAAGAAGCGAAAGTTGAGCATGTAATAAAGCAAATGACCTAGGGAAATAATTCACTATCGTATATCAAGATCTACTGTTAGGCAAGAAGCGAAAGTTGAGTCTGCAGTAACTTTGTGTTATAATCTGTTTGTTTTTGGGGAGTCATTGATTCCCAATGTTTCATCAAATTAAAAGACAACCAAACAACAAATCGTATGCAACAACAAGTTAAATCTTTTGTTCTTTGTTAGTTCATTTCATTGTTCAATTTATTTATTCTACTGTACTGCATTTTTATTTTAAACCCCCCCAATTTCAGTACTAATATAAACAATCATTTACAGAAAGTAGCAAACTAGTTCCCTGAGGATTCGACCTGAGTCACACTCAGATTAATTGTTTGATCGTGTGTTGCACTTTAATCACTATATTTACAACCGATCACTTTTCTGGCAGCAGTGTTCACTATTCAGTTCCATGTGCTGATTTCGAGCAGTGTTGCAGGATAATATATTTTAAGAGCTGTAACCTTGCATTTTGACGTTTTAAAGGAATTATTTGTACATCTATTATAATCCAGAAATGTTTGATCAAGCTAGTATACTTGTCAATATGGCTATAAAAAGTGAACATCTGAGAGACATGACATTAAATAAAATCTGGTCATCATATGTCGCTTCTTCTTCCTTTATCTGCACTGCAACTTATGTAATTTATTTAAAACATTGATTATTGTGCAATGGACAAAAAGTGGTTTTCAGGAAAAGGTTGATGAATAGTTGCTGGAAAATGTTGTCACAATACAAGTAATGTGTGTGCTGAAAATGAATTCTGATTGGCGTACTAATTTAAGAGATTACATCCGATGGTGAATAATATTAGGCAGTCATCCAGCTTGAGTGATTTATTGTAAATTCTTTGCTTGAGAACATGTTTCCCTTTAGATGATTGTATCTTTGTACATGTGCATGCTGATATATTCTCAAACAGTTTAGGAGGGCATCCACTTTTTTATTTGACAAAGATGATGCCAAACAGGCTACAACAGACTCTCGCCCTGAGATGGGCACAACGCAAAGCTGGCCGGTAAAAGAAATCGACACTTAAATCACAGCTAGAAGACGAACATGCCCGTGCTTATAACACAGCATAAGCAACTACATCTCAGCACGAAAACAGACCGCCAAAACAGACGGAAACACCCCACCGATCAGGTGGGAAACACAAAACCCGACCGAAACCGGCCGGCCGAAACCGACAACATTTACACATAAAAAAGTAGAGGTTGTACAACTGGTCGTCATTTAATTAGCTAGGAAATATGCCTGAAAAGTGTATGACTTTGTGTACCATCACATAAGCAAAATAGTTGGACGTAATGCTTTGAAAATGATGACCCCGCCCCATCTTCTTATTATTTCGTTTCTCTATTTAGGGGTCGGCAACGGACAGGGTAACGATAACCCTTACTCTAATGGGCAAGGTAAGAGCAGGGCATGTGATGAGCCGTATTTATACGACTCATCGAGTCAACAAATCCCATAAATTCCAGCACGTTATTATGCGAACAGTTACTTTTTAGTGTTGTTTTGCATTTCAGGTGATTTGGAAGCTCTAGGAGGAATCGCGCTTAAAAGACGGCATTTTTCATGCCAGGAGCATCACAGAGAAGAACAAAGCCAGAGGAGCGTCGTGAACAGTAATTCCGGCGTGAACAGTAACTCCGTGAACAGTAATTCCGGCCGTGAACAGTAACTTCGGGAAAAAATCCAAATTCCATGCATGATGGTTTAGAGGCTTCTAGAAGGTTCTGGAAGGCTCTACACAGATCTGGAAGACTTGCAGAAGAAGAAAACTTAGAGACCAAGCAAAGTCGGTTTTAGGACATGTTTCCTAAAACCGTTTTTGGACCGACTTCAATTTGGAAGCTTTGAGGCCTGAGTTTTCTCTATAAATACAGCCTCATATCAACCTTTCAAAGCATCCATCAAGCCACAAAAAAACACACGGCTCCTCTCTTCACACCTCTCGGCCGAAACCCTAGCTTGCTCCGCTCTTTCCTCCACCGCTATTCAGCCGTGCACTGCCCTAGCTCAGCCCTAGACCACCCCTGCCTCCACCTTTACTCAGCCATACTCAGCCCTCACGGCCGGTCACTCATCCTTCTCGGCATTAGTGAAGTACAATCGTCCCTTTTATTATTTTTGCACTGTTCTCATGGCTATGTGTAACTAAACCCGTTATTCGGGCTAGGGTTTCGAATATTGTAACGAACGTTTTGAGATTCCGTACTTAAATATTTGTTCTTGCATTCTATTAGTTCTTGTGCAATTTATATCGGTTCGAATTGCTAGGTTAAGGGGAGATCCGAAAGGGTACATCTTAACCTAGTGATACTTGCCCTCTTTATCCTGCTTATTTGATACTGACCCGTTAGAATAAGTAGACGCACTAAACCTAATATAACCAGACCAGGAGTATTAGGTTTGCTAGAACTAAAAGTCTATAACCAGACCAGGAGTAGATTGTGGCGTAGTGATTTAACGGTCCTACCTTAGGTTATAACCTGACCCGGAGTAATCGCACTTAAGAAAGCAAGATAAAATACTTAGAAATCAAGGATAAACCAAGTTACAATTAAGAAACCCTAGCCTGAATATTTCTCTCTGATTATTACACTCTCGTTTATTTCGCTATTTGCACTTGTTCCTTAAACTGTTTACTCTCACCCAATCGTTTACTTTTCTTTCTTACAGAACAAAGTAGTAACCATCTAGCTCCCTTGGGTTCGACCCCTTACTTACAGCTATACTAAGCCAAGAGTAAGCGGACATTATAAATTTAGATTTGCAGGTACCAACGACGACCTGTCAAATTTTGGCGCCGTTGCCGGGGAGCTACGCACGGTGAAATTGTTCTTTTCCTTTTTCAGTTTTGTTTTTAGTTTTTTAGTTTTTCGATATTACAACAAAACTACATGATTCAAGCTACTAGTGACCGAGTTCAGCCCATAACAACGAGGAGATCACAAATCACCAGCGTCGCTCGTGACACGCAGCGTTCTTCGTCCATTCGAGAATTTTGCGCAGGACTGCTATCCATCGGGGGTAGTTTCACATCTTGAATACATTGTGTCGAGAAAAATAAGCTTTCGAGGATTCTGTCACCAAGACTTACGAGTCTAAGGAGATTGGTTTTTAAGTGAGACCGTTTGTGACTCCACCAATTTCCTGGGAATCCTTCATTGTCTTAAATTTCTCTGACATAATCCTTTCATTTTGTGACGAACTCACGTTGCGATATAAGTTTCTGCCAAAAGACAGCAGGCGCGGTTGCACGGTTACCATGTCTCATGCAGGTAGCCGCGTAGGCGACAACATCAACGAAGAAGTGGAGCAGGGCATCCGGAACATGGAAGGGGCGCTCCCACAACACGACGAGCAAGGCCCGATAAGACAGAATGGAGAGATCAGGGGGGCTGCCCCGGGACAACTGCAACACCAACCACCATTCCAACCTCAACCATACCAGCCCCATCCGCAATATCAACCACAACCATATCAGCAGTACCCACCACCTCCATATCAGCCATATCTGCAACCACCATATCAACAATATCCACCACTTCCATACCCCCCACACCCACCACCCCCACGGCCACTACAACAGCCGGCCGTCACAGAGGATGATCACGAGGAGGACGACGATCCAGAGCCAACCATGGGAGAGCTCTCGGCCCCCAACTTCAGAGACCAAGCTTGGTGCATCTACGAAGGGCCAGACCTCGAAGCCATCACCATCAACACCTCGGTCGTCCATCACCTGCCCAAGTTCTCGGGAATGAAAGGAGAGTCTGCCACAGGCCACCTGCAACGCTACCATGGCAGCTGCCAAAACTTAAAGCCCTACGGAGTCGGAGTGGACGATTTCAAGCTAAAAGCATTCTATTCTTCACTTACTGACTCGGCAACTGATTGGTTCTTATCTTTACCTGCAAATAGTATCTACACATGGGAACAAATGCAGAGGCACTTCCTCGCCAAGTACTACCCAGCAGGCAGGGCAATGCAGGTTCGGAGACAGCTACAGGAGCTCAGGCAAGGACCCAATGAGACCATGTACGAGTACGTGGAGAAATTCAACGCCTTAGAGAAGAGCTGCTGCAACCTTGGGCTCCCAGAGAAGCTACTCGTGGAATACATGCTAGACGGACTCCGCCGACTCGACAGGAAGCTGCTAGATGCCTCGGCTGGAGGCAACCTTATGAACCTGTCCCCAGCAGGTGTGAGACGAAAGATTATGGCAGTGGCTGAGAGCGAACGGTTCCAGGATGAGTCCAACAAAGAAGAAGAGTACACCCGAACCAGGAACGTGTCGAAGATTGAGCCCCCATCCAATGCAATGGCCGAAGAGATCAGGCAGCTCAAGGAGATGATGCAGCAAGTGATCAGAAGGCAACCAGTCCAGGTCAAGCTGTGCGGTTTCTGTGCCGCCACAGATCACAAAACAGACGCATGCCCAACCATAGTGGAGGACGACCAGGGCGTGGTGAATGCAGTAGGCGACTACCAGGGCTATGGCAACCGAGCTGGTCCAGTCCGACAGTATGGAGCATCTGCGACCGGGCAAGGGAGTCAGAACACCCAGCAGTGGAGGAATGACAACCAGCACAACCACGTTCCTCAACCGGCCCAGCAGCAGTATTACCGGCCACCTCATCGCCAACAACAGGGCAACTACAGTGGTCCGAGCCAGTACCAACAACGAGGGCCAAACCACAATCAGACATGCCCGAGTCAACAAGGGTCGAGCAAATCACTGGAGGATGTGGTAAAAGAGCTGGCAGCTAGCACCCAGCAGTTGGCCACTTCGTTGCACAAATATCAGGCCAAGACCGAGGGAACTTTAACCGAGCTGACCAAGCAGATGTCCCAGATAGCCACTGCGGTGTCCGAACTCAAGAATGAACCAGAACGGTTGCCCTCACAGACCATACCCAATCCGAGAGGAAACATCAGCACGTTGGCCATGGTAGAGGACACGGGTACAGAGAACGAAGAAAAGGAGCCGGAACCAGTACAGATCGCGTCCGAAGGAGACATTAGCTCGATGCTAATGTCTAAAGCGGACGCGTCCATAATGTTAAAGCCGGACGTGACCTGCACTGATGTACAAACCCGAGCTGACCCTTTGCCTTCGTTTTCTATGCAGGCTATTGCTCCTCAAAGACACATGATTGACAAGGATGAGCTAGGAGACATATTGGAGGTGAGGCGTGAACAGAACAGCCCAATGATGGAGCACCCACTCGCTGCGAGTCATAAGGCACCGCCAGGAAAGAGTAAGGACCCAGGTGCCTTCACGGTCACCTGTGGTATCGGTGAGACTCAAATACATCACTGTTTGATTGATTTGGGTGCCGCTGTTAATGTTATGCCGTATTCATTGTATTGCTCGTTGGGACTTGGTCCATTGAAACCGCCTAAGTTGTTAATTGAATTAGGGGATAAGTCACTTATTCGTCCTATTGGTTTGCTAGAGGATCTCACACTCCGAGTAGGAGACCTTTTTGTTCCTGCAGATTTTTATGTCTTGCAGATGGGAGATGCTAGAGACGACGATCCTCCAGCACTTATCTTGGGGCGACCATTCCTTCACACCACCAAGACCAAGATTGACATGGGCAAAGGCTTACTGTCACTAGCATTCGGTGGAAAGACATCAGATTTCTATGTCTATGAGGATGCTGACCGTCCATGCACGAGGAAACCGCCAGACATTGTGCACACATCAGATTTCGGTGCCCTAGTTCCGGACCTACCAGAGCAGACCGTACATACGATTGGGCCAGCAGCTATGGCCAAGATGTCCTCACCATTTCGGGAATATGTGAAGGCTAAGCCGCCTGATCAATGGAGAGCAAACCCGAGCATGTCGTTTCATGAGGATTTCGGGCAAATTGAAGGAGTCGCTGGAGCAAAGTATGACCTCACACGTCCATGGGATCCTAACTTGTGATCCCTAAAGAGGTAATGTCAAGCCAACGACGTTAAACAAAGGCGCTCGCAGGGAGGCAGCCCTGCACTATCTGCATTTCAGTTTTCATCATTTATTTTACTATGTTTTGAGTCTTTATTGTCACATTGTACCTTGGGAAGGAAGATGATTTTCATGCAGGGGCAGAGGTGGACGTATCCAAGATATTGCATAAGACTGCATCCAACGTGAGTAGTTCACACCTTGAATAAATTGTGTCAAGAAACATGAGCGTTTAAAGATTCTGTCACAAAGACTTACGAGTCTAAGGAGGTTGGGTTTTAAGTGAGACCATTGTGACTCCTCCAACCTCCTGGGAATCCTTTATTCGTCTTAATGTCATTGACACAGACCTTTCATTTGGTGACGAACTCACGTTGCGATGCAAGCTTCGATGGTGCTCTCTTCGAGGACTCATAGGAGAATACTCAGTTATTTCTGATCGTCACGCACGCACGAGGGAAGTGCCTGTCCAACGTTACTCTCTTCTTATTTCCCTTATATTTATTGCATGCATTGTGAGTGTAGATTTGAGTCGTGCCGTGAGGACACGGCTTATTTCAAAAGTGTGGGGTGGGAGAGTCAGTCATCGAGTCAGCACGTTTATTTTCTTGCACCCTGCACAGAGTCAGCACGTTTCCCATAAAATTTAAAATTTTTGTACATGATACTTCATTATTTCCTAGACTTGCAGTATTGGATAATGATATGGTGAAATAGATAGAGCCGATTACATGCATGTCTTTGGTGAAAATTGATTTGTGCGACTAACATGTGATCTTAAAATCTTTGCGTGCCTTTGTTAGTTGAGATAAACAGGGATGTGGAGTTGATAGAAATGCCCTAGAGAGACTTGACAGATCATTCAAAGACCGAACTCAGGATATATGGTTATGTAGAGCTTGTGGAGGCTAGCACTTCGAGGCAACATCGTACGAGTCTGCTCCGCCACTGCGTCACCATTGCGGTTGGTTGGGACTGGAATACTTCACACCGTCCAAACTCTAGTCCGAGTAGCCGAGAAAATAGACAAGCAACCCTTGGCTTGACCCGAGTCAAAGGACGATGATGAGTGAGAGCAAGTAGGTTCGAGCAAGTCACAATCCGCACCTCAAGCAACAAATCCATCATCTTTGTGATAGTTTACACCAAAATCGAGTGCCTTGTAGCCGAATGAAATATTCCATCCGGCGACACTATAGCTGGCCGAAAAGCACTCCATTACTTTGAAGCTCGAATCAATCACGTGCAAGAAAAAGCGGCAAAGCATAACCATATAGCAGCGAGTTCGAGTCCGAGAATGCAGTTCATGGGTCTAAAAGGGCTATCTCCAGATACATCCGAATTGATTTGCATCTCGACCCAAAGGTAACACGTATCTTTAACCCATGTTTTCGCACAAGGATATTAGTAACGAGCATGCATAGAAGGTGGGATCTAGAATAACCGATTCATGTCCATGTAGCACGTCTAGGATTGCCGAAGCTTTGTGATGTTCGCACTTCATTTTTTCCTCTTATGACCTAGTCCTTGTTCGGGACGAACAAGTTTAAGTGTGGGGTGGTTTGATGAGCCGTATTTATACGACTCATCGAGTCAACAAATCCCATAAATTCCAGCACGTTATTATGCGAACAGTTACTTTTTAGTGTTGTTTTGCATTTCAGGTGATTTGGAAGCTCTAGGAGGAATCGCGCTTAAAAGACGATATTTTTCATGCCAAGAGCATCACAGAGAAGAACAAAGCCAGAGGAGCGTCGTGAACAGTATTTTTCGGCTCGTGAACAGTAACTCCGGCGCGAACAGTAACTCCGTGAACAGTAATTCCGGCCGTGAACAGTAACTTCGGGAAAAAATCCAAATTCCATGCATGACGGTTTAGAGGCTTCTAGAAGGTTCTGGAAGACTTGCAGAAGAAGAAAACTTAGAGACCAAGCAAAGTCGATTTTAGGACATGTTTCCTAAAACCGTTTTTGGACCGACTTCAATTTGGAAGCTTTGAGGCCTGAGTTTTCTCTATAAATACAGCCTCATATCAACCTTTCAAAGCATCCATCAAGCCACAAAAAAACACACGGCTCCTCTCTTCACACCTCTCGGCCGAAACCCTAGCTTGCTCCGCCCTTTCCTCCACCGCTATTCAGCCGTGCACTGCCCTAGCTCAGCCCTAGACCACCCCTGCCTCCACCTTTACTCAGCCATACTCAGCCCTCACGGCCAGTCACTCATCCTTCTCGGCATTAGTGAAGTACAATCGTCCCTTTTATTATTTTTGCACTGTTCTCATGGCTATGTGTAACTAAACCCGTTATTCGGGCTAGGGTTTCGAATATTGTAACGAACGTTTTGAGATTCCGTACTTAAATATTTGTTCTTGCATTCTATTAGTTCTTGTGCAATTTATATCGGTTCGAATTGCTAGGTTAAGGGGAGATCCGAAAGGGTACATCTTAACCTAGTGATACTTGCCCTCTTTATCCTGCTTATTTGATACTGACCCGTTAGAATAAGTAGACGCACTAAACCTAATATAACCAGACCAGGAGTATTAGGTTTGCTAGAACTAAAAGTCTATAACCAGACCAGGAGTAGATTGTGGCGTAGTGATTTAACGGTCCTACCTTAGGTTATAACCTGACCCGGAGTAATCGCACTTAAGAAAGCAAGATAAAATACTTAGAAATTAAGGATAAACCAAGTTACAATTAAGAAACCCTAGCCTGAATATTTCTCTCTGATTATTACACTCTCGTTTATTTCGCTATTTGCACTTGTTCCTTAAACTGTTTACTCTCACCCAATCGTTTACTTTTCTTTCTTACAGAACAAAGTAGTAACCATCTAGCTCCCTTGGGTTCGACCCCTTACTTACAGCTATACTAAGCCAAGAGTAAGCGGACATTATAAATTTAGATTTGCAGGTACCAACGACGACCTGTCAGTATGATCATTTTTTCGTGTCCATAGACTCATACCATCCCTTCCTTACACACTACACCAGAAAACAGGTTAGGGCATAGTTTTTTTACCAACGCATAAAGTGCTATATTTGTCGCATAAAGCGGTATATCGTTTATGGGACAAAATGTGCGTCGCATAAAATTTGTGTCGAAAGCGATGTTGCGTAAAGTCTGTGTGACGTAGTAACTGAACACATGTCGTATAAAGTGTGACATTTATGCGGCGTTTAATGTACTTAGTCCCATGCACAACGGAATGAGTTCTACACTTTAATGGTATATGCTACAATTTACTGGGACAGCTGACGTCCATAACCATCACATATAAAGCCTTTCGCGTCTAACCTTGATACGCTTGTGTCGGATTAGCTGATTTATGGGGCAGCATAGACTTACTTGACGTTTAGTGCTCATCGCTTTTAATATCTTACGCTTCTGACATTAACTCCCAGTTGTGGAACTAACAGTTTTACGAGGCACCAATTTGTTACGGGACATTCCGTATCAGTCGCAAAAACCTTAAACGCTTCTTACTGTCACAAGTTTTTGTCGCATTAAACGACTTACGCTTAATGCATATGTCACGAGTAGCCTGAAATATTGTGCATAATTCCGGCCACCAAAACACATCATTGTGGCCAACTACAAACAAGGGTACACACAATATTACAGTTCATGTGTGTACGCAGCCAAAAAAACCCAAGTTTGTTACAATAAAGTTTACTTCACAATCAGGCAGCAGGTCCATAAGAAGTCGCACCTTCTGAAACATTGTGGGTGGCTAGATTTGCCGAACCACCACGAACCACCAAGTCCTCAAGGATGCGTATCCTTTCTTCAAAAGCGGTCTTCATTTCCACAAACTCAATCTTCTGTTGTTGGTCATTCAAATCTGAGTTCCTAGGTCCCCCTCTAGGGAGTGGTGGCCTCTTGTACCCTCTACCCGCTCCGGACACATAAGTTCGACGCTTTTGCCCAAGCACATCATTTATGATTTGAATCTGAGTATTGACAGGAAGAGGTTCTTGCTCATCTAGGACACTTCCATCATCATGTTCATCACCATTCAGATCCCTCAATACCACACAAACCCTCTCTTCCATTTGTGCCTACACATATATTGTTAAGTGTAAATACAATGAGAAAAGCACACTGGTGGGAACTGCAGGGAACAAATATCGCAACCACACAATAAACTAGGAGCAACAATATCAGAATAAGATCTGTCAGACAACAAAACTAATAAACATGACATTAACATGAATAAAAACTAGCCATCAGTAACATTAAACATTATTCAGCATCATTACGACAGATGACATTAACATTAGATTAACATGACAGATGACCAACATTATTATATCAACACCAACAAACGCCAACACCAACAAATGCCAACCAACCAACAACAGTTTCAGGTAAACATGACATTGACCCACATTAACATGTCAGATAATCAGATCATATCATGCACCGCGAACAACATAAAATTCATCCCACGCGCCAACGAACAAGAACGCTAAAAAGGAAGAAACTTAACTGCAAAAGCGAAACCAGCAGGATCAGCAGAGTACACCTTCGAGTAAGTAGCGATAAGGTGAGCCTTTTCTCCCACTTGCTTAAGATTCGCAGCCCTCATGTAGAATGGAACCTTTCCAGAGTGGTGGTTGAGTCTTTCAGATTCTGTACGAACTTTGGACATTGCCTTGCCTTTTTCCTATTATATCGAAACATAACCAAGTTAATGAGAATATTGAAAAACTTAACAATATAGAAGAAAAATAATAAATCCATTAAAGGAAGAAATTATAATGAACGTGACCTTATTTTTGGGTTCCTCAAAATGGGCTTTAAGCCATTCCCACTGACCACAGCGATCCCGAAATTCCCGGGGAATTACATCGGGTCCATATTCTTTGTAGAATAACTTGTAGTCTGACTTCCAATCTCTGTACCTCTCAGTGGCCCTTCTACAGATAAAATTCCACAGCTGATCATCGTTTGGATGAATAACAAAGTTTGGCTGTAAAAAAAACATATTAACAGTTAAAACATTGAATATGTAGATGTAGTTGTCAAATTGAACTTAGAAGTGTTGAAACATGTAGTACTTACATATAAGTGGTCATAGACAATCTTTCGGTCCATCTCCTCAAGCTTTCTGAATGATGGGGCTTTCATTGGGACCTTATCCCTTACTGCACTCCCGATCAAATGCACTAGCAAGCTACACACTTTCTGGCTCGCCGGCCCAATACCATCACTTAGAAACTTCACCTTGATTGGCTGCCCCTTATTGCGTGTGTGCTTGTAGAAAGTCACATTTGATCCATTCACGACACCCCTCACCTTCTTCTTCTCTGCGCCCTCGTCACATGTATAACAAATTGAAAAAATTAAGAACATAGTTTAACAGTAAATAATGTTAATAAAAAGCAATGAGAATGTAATATATATTACAGAATACATAACCTGATTGGGCACTATAGGATTTCTTGCGTCTTATACTTGGAATAGCTGCCAAATCTTCTTCTACCTCATCATCCGAAGAGTTACCATCAGTGTCCATTGCATTGTTTGGTTCAAAATCAGGCGCTGGTGGATCAATTGTAGGCACCGGTGTAGGTGAGCTGGTGCGCACGGGCGGTTGAATGGGACTGGATATGGCAGGACTTGATCGTGGAGGTAAGGGCGGTAAATTCCAACTCGGGTTGGAGTAAGATGGCACCAAAACATGTTCTCTACTTGCAGTTTTAGACATAGGTCGGATAGGAGGTTCTCTACTTGCAGTGTTTGAC
The DNA here is from genome assembly GCA_033675395.1 of Rhodiola chrysanthemifolia. Taxonomy (NCBI): domain Eukaryota; kingdom Viridiplantae; phylum Streptophyta; class Magnoliopsida; order Saxifragales; family Crassulaceae; genus Rhodiola; species Rhodiola chrysanthemifolia. The sequence goes on from CM066204.1 coordinate 42,868,936, forward strand.
AGTATAGGTTGTCTACTTGCATTTTTTGACACTGGTTTGGTAGCTTGCACTAGGGGAGGAGGTAGGTTATCAATAGGGGGATTGTCAGGTGGTTCAACTATGGTTGCTGGGGGATTTCCTGGGGGTTCAGCTACGGCATTTTTCTTTCTGGGTGGATTTGCTGGGGGATTCAGTACACTATTTTTGGTAACAGGTGGTTCAGCTACAGTTGGTTTTAGCTTGCCTAGGAGGGGTCTTTCTAACAGGCGGAGGATGTACCTTCTTCTTGCGAGGAGGAGTCTGCACGACATAAACTTGTGGAGGAGTCTTTGCTATGGCGTCCAACTTCGTCGTCTTTCCGGCAGGTTTCATGGCACCGAGTATGGCCCTAGCCCGCTCCGTGTTGCGAAATTCCGCATCCACGGCCGGCAGAGAGGGTGTCAATGAAGGAACTTCTTGGCGGAATTCCGCATCGACATCCTCCTCATCGTCGGACAGCACCGGACGCGGTGGAGACTCACGACGATGCAATCTGGGTGGAACTCGCCGTGCGGACGATGAACGAAGCTTCATTTTAGGCTTGCTGGTCACTTCCGGTGCGTCTAGCAGTGAAGAACGTGGTTTTTTTGTTTTGCTTTTCGCCATCGAGATTTGGAGGAAGAGAGATGTGGAGGCGCGGAGGAGTACTTTAGATCTAGGGTTCAACACTTAGAGAAATTTCGAATGTGTATAATCCTAGTGAAGCAAACACTCAGAGTGGGCCTGGGCTTTTGGTTTAACTTCTGGGTCAAAACCTACCTTAAGGCTTAAGCAACAAATTTAGCTTATGTACGTCCCATGAACTTATTTCATTAAATTTGCACTCCAACATGAAAATTTCATTCCCACAAAATCATTTGAACCTGTTGCGACAATATGCATCACACACTGTCTCATAAAGGTAAACAGAACAATATTTGTTCAAATTAAGCAAAAACAATTGTCCTGCAGACAGTTTCAGATTTCATCATCTGAAATATGGATTTCATCATCCCATTGATCATCTTCTTCCACTTCCATACTTTCATCATCCCATTGGTCATCTTCTTCCACTTCCATACTTTCATCATTTTCATCTGAAATGTGGATTTCATCATCCCTCAATGCAAACACATCGTCATCTTCTTCCAAGATCAATTGTCTACGTGCTCTTGGTATTTGCTCTTCATCATTAGGGTACATAGTTACTGGTTGCACATCATTCGTAACGTCCGCGGGCAAATGCTCTTGATAAGCGTCATCTTCTTGAGGCGAAACAAATGACTGACCCAATACTATGTGTGTGCCACTATTACTGCCCTGATCATCTTCCCTTGCTAGTGATCGGTGACTGTAAGTTCCTCTATGGGAAACAACATTCACCACTTTCCAACTATCACCGGCTTTAAGATCGTCAAGGTAAAAAACTTGTCTTACAGTTGTGGCTAGGCAATAGGGCCAATCTTCATACCAACTCGTGGAAATATCCACGGATAGAAGTTGGTAGTCCCTCTTAGTGCTTCCCCTATCCGTAGGATCCGTGTTAAACCATGTACAATCAAATAGTATGACGGGCATTCCATTTGCATATTGTACTTCCACAATCTTTTGAATAATGACGTTATAAGTAACGTCACCATCTTCCACCATCACACCAGAATTTTGAGTCTTCATCTTTCGGTCCCGATCCCAAACAACAAACTTTACCCCATTCACAATGCACTGAGAGTAACACGCGTATGTTTGAGGCATACGCGCTAAAGAATGCAACTCTGCACTATAGAATTTATACCCATCTGTTTTTAAGATCTGCATCTGTGGACACAAAAATGAAAGGAAATGTAACATATGAATATGCACTAATGGAAATGAAATGTTACATATATGAAACACTAATAAAAGGCTACATACCCAGTCACGAAAATATTTCAGGAAATGCGTTACACGCTCTTTCTTCGTTCTATTTGGGCACTCCTGCTGGAACTTATTGTAATGCTTAATCAAATATTCTTGTCACTACAAATTTTGGGGAAAAATTACGATAACACTAATTTATGGTAGAGTTATGATAAAATTAATGTTGCGATAACTGTGCGATTACATTTATTGTTATCGCAATTTTCCTTGTCGTAATACTCGTACGATAACTCTACGTTAACATTTTGCGACAACCCTACGATAAGCATACGATAACAGCTATAAAGTTATCGTAAAGTTATCGTAAACAGTGCGCGATAACTTTACCATAACACTTCGATAACATAAATAAATTATTTTAAATACTAATTCTTTCCATTTGTGATTTGTATTATTAATAATTCAATTTAATTAAATAAAATTAATAAAATATAACAAAAATATTTGACGCCGAATAAAATATTTTGATTCTATAAAATAAAATATTCTGATTTCATAAATAAAATATTCAAAAATGTAATACAATTTTTTTGAATCTACGTTTTCTACTTCTAAGTGTGCTTCAGTTCGATGAATCTTGAAGCATTGGGTGCAAGAGAAGCACCAATTTCCAGGGCTGCCTTGGGACATCTTACCTTCTCAGACACCATCTGAATTCTGAACATAGCTGAGAGTATAATAACAGTTTATACAGAGATTGATAGAGGAACAGAAACAAAAAATACAGTATTAGGATTACACTTCATATAGCTCATACCTTCGGGTCTTATAAGAAGTTAGCTCCAAACTCTAGTGTGATGTGAAAATTGTGATAGTTTCAGTTCCTTGAGAAGGGATTTATGTTGGTCCCATAAACACACTTAAAAAACAAACAAGAGCTAATATCACCGAAAGACAATGGTGAAGATAGCTAGATTGTAAATACAATAGGATTACACTAACCTGTGACTAAGAGAAAATCTCTGGTTGAGTCCCTTAGTAGTCAAAATCCAATACCCTCGAACAATTCAGACTTCGAAGAAACTACAAAATACCAACAATGTTAGCTGCCTGACCAAATGTAAAAATAAAAAATGAAAACTTTTCTTTTCTACAATAAACAGCCGAAATAGTGAAGGAAATCGTGATGTTGAAGGAAATAAAGCTTGAGCAACCAATACTCAAATCGTGAATCCTCTACAATATTTCCTCCAACATCCAAATTGTACACAAACAAGGAATGCAAAATACTTAAAAAACATGTAAAGTAACTTGGTGACAATTTGCAATTGCCCAAAATCATCAAACATGTGGTGTGCATCTGCAGACTACACCAAGACACCAGCCCTTCGCTCCTTAAACTTGGAATATGACCACAAGCTGAACAAAAAACTAAGCGACACATATGGTAGCTGACCTGCTCCATAAAACTTGCATTGCGATCGACATCGCAAATCGACTCATACATATCTACGGATCTAGTAATATTCTTGTCAGCAATCAAGTTAAACTCACCTCACGACCAGAACTTCACCGCTGCCCACCTGCCGTTTCCACCTTGAATTTACTCCTACAAACTTTTGAGGTAAGTTCAAATCTCTCACAACAACAATCAACAACAAGTCGTTTGCGGCTGTAAGAACACCCTCACTCACCTTGATTTCCCAAATCGATTCCTTCAATCAACATCAATTCAGCAACTTCGACACTCCAACCCAGATGCTCGGTATCTCGATGCCATCTTCGCTTACTCTTCAGCTCATCTTCACCGTTTTCTTTCACTCCCTTGCAAACCCTAAAAAATCTCGACCGATTTATCCCAATTCAATTGTAGGGAAGTACAGCTAAGCTAACACGGTTGAGCGCGGTGGAGCGAACGACGGATGGAGCCGGTGACAAGGCGGTCGGCTGTGTCAATCGGCGGTGGGTGCTCGGACGATGCTTGAAGAAATTAGGTCGTTCGGATGAGGGAGAAGGAAGAGAATAAGAACAGAAGTTTTTGTGCGATATGGTGGGTGGGATAATGTAAATTAATTTAATTTAATAAATTATGCGACAACTCTGAGTGACAAATACGATAACAACAGGTTATCGTAATTAATGTCATCGTACATGTATCGTACAGATTGTCGTATTTTTTTTCGTTGTCGTAAATCTCGTCGTTCCGTTGTCGCGCAAAAAATACGATAACGTCCGTTATCGTAAAAAGTTAATCGTTAATTTGATCCGAAATTTGTAGTGTGTGCTTGTTCGCAGTTTTCAACAACAGTCCAATGAGCCATTTCAAGCTCTACCTTTTACTCAATTTGATCTTTGTTGAATGACCACTCACCTTGACTAGAGGAGAGTAAACATTCAAATCATATAACCGAACCTCACTTGATGAGTCAACCTCACATCACCCGTTCATATACAATTTGCAATACGTTATGCACTCATGTGTAACATATCTTTCAGCGATGCATCCTTCTGGGTATCTGGTATTTCGAACTGATCTTTTATATTCGCATAATTGCCTGCATCATTAAAAAATTGCCTAGTTAGCAAAACAAATGGTTATTTTAATTAGAGAAGATGGATCTAAGTTAAAATTAAACCTCTCAATAGGATACATCCTGTTATAGTGGACTGGTCCCTTTAGTAACACTTGTTCTGGAAGGTGGATCAATAGATGAACCATGATGGTGAAAAAATCCGGAGGAAATACCGTTTCCAATTTGCATAGAATAATAACGATGTCATCTTTCATTTGATTTACTTCTTCCACCATCAGTTCCTTGCAACATAATTTTTGAAACCATCGTGATAATGATATGAGAGGATCAATCACATAATGCGGAAGGTAGGGTCGAATGAACACGGGAAGTAGTCGCTGCAACATGACATGGCAATCATGTGAGTCCATTAAATTTCTTATCTTCCACATTTATTTTGTTCTTCAAACTACCCGCATAACCATAAGGTTATTTAGCATTCTTAAGGAATTCAAAAATCTCTACCCTATCATCGGGTAAAATGGTATAAGGTGCTTGTGAAACCTTATCCTTTCTTGATGTCGACCCTTTTCCCTTCCACCACAATTCTTTACGAATCCCTTGTTTCTCCAAACCTTCCGGAGCCTTAATGTCGTCCTTAGTCTTTCCTTGAAGACCAAGTATAAGGCTGTTTTAAAGTATAAGGATAAGGATGTTATCGAATACATTTTTCTTAAAGACCTAGTAGAGTTGCATTCGATAACATCCTTATACTTGAAGACCAAGTATAAGGATGTTATCGAATACATTTTTCTCTATATGCATCACATCCAACGAATAAGGCTGTTTTAAAGTGCTCCAATAAGGCAAATCGTAGAATATGCTCAAATGAGTCCAACACAACTTTTCCTTCACACCTTTACTATGCTTGAAATCCGGATGCAAACTAAGTATGGGGTATTCATGGCTTATTACAGAAGAAAAAAAATCTCTTCTCCTGTTTTTGAAACCGGGGCATCACGTGATTCCACTTCCCCATTAAACTTAGAGGCCGCATGCCTCCACGGATGCTCTCTATCAAGCCACCTGCGGTGGCCTTGGTAAGACATTCTCCCCGCTAAATGTTGAGTATCAATGTCATCTAAACACATAGGACAAGCTTTGTATCCTTTACACTTTAGGCCTCCCAACATTCCCAAACCCGGGAAATCAATGATTGTCCAGAGAACTGCAGCTTTCATATTGAATGATGATCCAACATGTCGATCATACGTGACTACTCTGGTTTCCCACAACACATTTAATTCATCTATCAAAGGTTGCATGAACACGTTCAAGCACTTTCCCGGAGATTTGGGACCCGAAATCAACATGGCAAGAATATTGAATTCTTTCTTCATGCACAAAGAAGGTGGCAAATTATAAGGCATCACTACAATTGGCCAAGTGCTATGAGAAAGAGCAGCGGCTCCAAATGGATTAAAACCATCTGTAGCTAATCCGAGCCGAACATTTCTAATGTCTCTTGCAAAATCAGGGAATTTTTTTATCAAAGTCATGCCAAGCTTCACTATCTGCTGGATGTCTAATGAGACCTTCTTCTACCTTTCTTTCTCTGTGCCACTGATGAGTCGTATTTATACGACTCGTCGAGTCAACTAATCACATCTATTTCGATACATTATTATGCGAACAGTTACTTTTTAGTGTTGTTTTGCATTTCAGGTGTTTCGGAAACTCTAGGAGGAAACGCGCATAAAAGATGGCTTTTCATGCCAAAAACATCACAGTTTCAGATTAGACCTTTGGACCTTCGACGGAGCGCTGGGAATGAACCGCTGATCAGAAAAATATGAGTCATATGCCGTTGCGTAGCTAACTCAATTCCCTACAACTCTATAGTTCACACCGAGAGCATCCGAGGTCGTTTAGATGGTCAAATAAAGAGCCGAAGTCGGGACTCAGTGCATATCGCGCCCGCAAGAGACATTAACGTTAACGTTAATGTCTAGTACGAAAGCGGCGATAATGTTTCCTACGAACGCGCCCAGTCGACGAGATGATGATGTCAGCAGTCCGTTTGATGACGTCAGCAGCCCGAAAGTTGATAATTCTAGCCCAAAAATCAGATTTAGAAACCCAAGTGATAATTCAATCCAAACCCAGATTTGGGAATACAGTTTTGCTATAAATAAGAAGCTTGGGCTAGGGTTTTCATCATCCATAAGATGATCCATCATTCTACGAAGACCAAGACGGCTCTTGAGGAGAAACAAGCTTTCGACGAGAGAGAATATTTTCCTACTTTCATTATGTTTTCCATGATTATGTGTAGCTAAATTCCTAATTCAGTTTAGGGTTTCGCATATTGTGACTATGTTTTGAGATTCTGTTCTTAATGCAATTTTATGTTTCTCTAGTTCTTGTGCTTATTCCATGAATTAATTTGTGAGATTAAGTGGAAGCTTTGTCGCAAAGCTTAATCAAACAATTAACTCTTATCGTTAATATCTACTGGAAACTTTGTCGTAAAGGTAGATCGTAACACCTAGATAAAATAATACCTTTGTCGGATTATTGTGTTTAGGAAAGAACTAGAAATCTAACCCTTGGTCGGGTTAGATGTGCTGTATCACCTTTGTCGGGATACTTTAGGAATTACCTTTGTCGGAATTCCACACTAAGAAACAAAGATTTGATCATTAGATATCTATGATAAACATGTCACAATAGAAACCCTAGACTGAATTTTCTCGCTGATTGAAATCCTCGTTATTCTTTTCTCCTGTGTTTTTACAATACTTGCTCACACAAAAACCCCCCCTTCTTTATTTGCATACAGGAACAGTTTCACAAACCAGCTCTCTAGGGTTCGACCCCGCTTGCCGCTTTACTAGCTAATAGCAGGAGTTTATAAATATTAAATTTGACGCGTCAGACGACGCGCGTCAAATTTTGGCGCCGTTGCCGGGGAGCTGCGCTTCGGTGAAGTTGTTTCTTTTTGTTTTTATTTTTTCTGTTTTTTTGTTTTATTTTATTTTTTGTTTTTTTAGTTAATTTTCTTGTGATGCACCATGTCTTCTTATTATAATAGAGAGACTTGGAACTATGAGGAGTTTTCCCCACCATCCTTCCAACTTGAAGTCCGCGAGAAGATCATCAACCTCAAGCAATCCCGGGATGAAACATTGGACGAGTACTTGTCGTACTTCGATTCCATTGTGACGAGCTGCCCGCACCATGGATTCACAAACTTATATCTTCTTCAAAGGTTTCTCGGTGGGATGATGCCACATGAGTGGAATAGGCTTAATGATGCGGCGGGAGGCTCGGTGAATAACTTAGACATGGACGATCTTTGGCACTTGATAGATGATTTGGCCGAGAGGTCAAGACAAGATCAGGCTAAGCGGCTCGAAGAAATCGCCAACATAGTGCGCCAAATTCAGGCCGATCTGGCCAACACGGCTCACAAGCCGATGGTCATCAAAAAAGAGCTTACAATGGAGCCCACGGAGCCGGCAGAGGATGAGGACCCATGGTTGACTGAAGAAGAGCCGGTCAAGCCACTCGTACCGGGTGCAGGAAACGAAGAAAACGACTCGGAGTCAGTGCCGATCGCGTTCGAAAGAGACATTAGCTCGACGCTAATGTCTGAAGCGAACGCGCCTATAACTTTAAGGCCGGACGCGCCTCTAACGTCTACAGCGGACGCGACCCTCACTGATGCACAATCCAGGACTGACCATTTTCCTTCGTTTTCTATGCAGGTAATAGCTCCTGAAGACCATGTGATCGATAATGATGAGCTGGGAGATGAGTTGGAGGCGAAGCATGAGCCAGAAAAACCAATGATGGAGCACCCACTCGCCACGAGTCAACAAGCACCGCCTGCAAAGTGTAAGGACCCAGGTGCCTTTACAGTCACCCGTGATGTTGACTCTTATGTTTTGCAGATGGGAGATGCTAGAGATGACGATCCTCCAGCCCCTATTTTGGGACGATCACTCCTCTTTGCCACAAAGACCAAGGTTGACGTGGGAACATGCTTGATGTCACTTGCGTTTGCTGTCAAGAGATCGAACTTCCATAGTTACGAGGATGCCGACTGTCCATACATGAGGAAGCGACCGAGACATGGCACGTTTGGATGGAAACCCGGATGGAGAGACACGAGAGCACCACTGGATGAGGGCTATGAGCAGTACAAAGGAGTAGCAAAGTTTGACCTCACACGTCCATGGGATCCTAACTTGTGATCCCTAAAGAGGTACCGTCGAGCCAACGACGTAAAACAACGGCGCTCGCAGGGAGGCAGCCCGGCAAAAGTTTTGTTTCTCAGTCTTTGATTTATTTCGTTTTGTGTCTACTTGAGTCTTGAGTCATTTTCTTTTATATTGTCTTTGGGGAAAGAGATGTTTTTCATGCAGGAAACAGGTGCAACTCAGTGCGGATCGCGTTCGACCGCAACATTATCTCGCCGCGTTCGGTGTTAACATTACGTTAACGTCTCTATCGGACACGGCACGTAACGTCTGAAGCGGACGCGGTTTACCGTTGACCAGCGTTGACCGACTCGATTGACCAGAATTTATACCGTCACGCGACGACACGAGGGGAGTGCCTGCTCACTTTTATTCTCTACTTGTTTTTCCCTATGTTTGTGTCTTGCATTGTTGTGTCTTTGAATTTAAGTCGTACCGTGAGGACACGGCTTAGTTCAAAAGTGTGGGGTGGGAGAGTCAGTCTGTTGCGTCAGCATATTTATTTTTCCTGCATAGTGTCTGCACGTTTCCCTTTAAAAAAAAAATTGAAAGTATGAAATTTCTCTCTATTTCCTGGATATGCAGTATTGAATGATGATGATGTGAAATAGATGATGCTGATTAGATGTGTTTCTCTCGTGAAATTTGAGTTGTGCTTTAACATGTGAATTTAACCTACTACGTGTCCTTCTGAGTTGAGATATACAGGGATGTGGAGTTGATAGAAATGTCCTAGAGAGACTTGACAAAGCATTCAAAGGACCGAATTTCGAGTTATATGGTTATGTGGATTTCGTGGAGGCTAGCACTTCGAGACTTATTGGTTCAGAGTTAGCTCCGCCGCTGCAGCGTTTATGTAGGTAGGCGGGACGGGAAAACAGACCGTCCTATCTCTAGTCCGAAGTAACCGGGAAAATAGGTGGTGGGCCCCCATCTTGACTCGCGTCAAAAAGGTCGAGGATGAGAAAGAGCGGGGAGGTATTTCCATATGCTTGCGGGCGATGATTGGACCTCCTTCAAAAGAAGAAAAAGGACGAGCAATTCACAATAAAGGAGCAAAGCTCAAGAAAAAAATCAGCCACATTGTGAAGTTTCATACAACAAAAAGTGAAGTATACCATTCATACATCAAGAGCCAAAGGCCAAGGAAAGTCACTACAAAAGCTGTCCAACAAAAAAGAAAGAAAGCTCAAAAACCCTAGAAGCTCGAACGAATCACGTGTAAGAAAAAGCAATGAAATATAACCATATAGCTACAGTTCGGGACAACGAGTGCAGATCATGGGTCTAAAGAGGACTATCTCCCATTCATCCGAATTGATTTGAATTTCAGCTCAAAGGTAACATGTATCAAAGTTAATTCTGTGTAAAGCATGATGATTTTAGTAAAGATTGAGTTATGCATAGAAAAGCGAGTCTAGACTAGCAACTCATATTCATGTAGCATTATCTAGGACGTCGAAGAAATTATGGTTTTATATTTATTTTCCTTCTATGACTTAGTTCTTGTTCGGGACGAACAAGTTTAAGTGTGGGGTGGTTTGATGAGTCGTATTTATACGACTCGTCGAGTCAACTAATCCCATCTATTTCGATACATTATTATGCGAACAGTTACTTTTTAGTGTTGTTTTGCATTTCAGGTGTTTCGGAAACTCTAGGAGGAAACGCGCATAAAAGATGGCTTTTCATGCCAAAAACATCACAGTTTCAGATTAGACCTTTGGACCTTCGACGGAGCGCTGGGAATGAACCGCTGATCAGAAAAATATGAGTCATATGCCGTTGCGTAGCTAACTCAATTCCCTACAACTCTATAGTTCACACCGAGAGCATCCGAGGTCGTTTAGATGGTCAAATAAAGAGCCGAAGTCGGGACTCAGTGCATATTGCTCCCGCAAGAGACATTAGCGTTAACGTTAATGTCTAGTACGAAAGCGGCGATAATGTTTCCTACGAACGCGCCCAGTCGACGAGATGATGATGTCAGCAGTCCGTTTGATGACGTCAGCAGCCCGAAAGTTGATAATTCTAGCCCAAAAATCAGATTTAGAAACCCAAGTGATAATTCAATCCAAAACCAGATTTGGGAATACAGTTTTGCTATAAATAAGAAGCTTGGGCTAGGGTTTTCATCATCGATAAGATGATCCATCATTCTACGAAGACCAAGACGGCTCTTGAGGAGAAACAAGCTTTCGACGAGAGAGAATATTTTCCTACTTTCATTATGTTTTCCATGATTATGTGTAGCTAAATTCCTAATTCAGTTTAGGGTTTCGCATATTGTGACTATGTTTTGAGATTCTGTTCTTAATGCAATTTTATGTTTCTCTAGTTCTTGTGCTTATTCCATGAATTAATTTGTGAGATTAAGTGGAAGCTTTGTCGCAAAGCTTAATCAAACAATTAACTCTTATCGTTAATATCTACTGGAAACTTTGTCGTAAAGGTAGATCGTAACACCTAGATAAAATAATACCTTTGTCGGATTATTGTGTTTAGGAAAGAACTAGAAATCTAACCCTTGGTCGGGTTAGATGTGCTGTATCACCTTTGTCAGGATACTTTAGGAATTACCTTTGTCGGAATTCCACACTAAGAAACAAAGATTTGATCATTAGATATCTATGATAAACATGTCACAATAGAAACCCTAGACTGAATTTTCTCGCTGATTGAAATCCTCGTTATTCTTTTCTCCTGTGTTTTTACAATACTTGCTCACACAAAAACCCCCCCTTCTTTATTTGCATACAGGAACAGTTTCACAAACCAGCTCTCTAGGGTTCGACCCCGCTTGCCGCTTTACTAGCTAATAGCAGGAGTTTATAAATATTAAATTTGACGCGTCAGACGACGCGCGTCAGCCACCTCATCTCCTTAGCTATATGAGGTGACATGTAAAGTCGTTCTAACCTCGGAGTGATGGGAAAGTACCGAACAGTTTTTTTGGGAATTTTGCTATCACCATCATGGTGTACGTATCTTGGCTCCTCACACAATGGACAATGTTCAAGGTCCTTGTATTCTTTATAGTATAGAATACAACCATATTCACATGCATGAATTGTCTCATATCCCATTCTCATATTCTTTAATAGTCTCTTAACTTCACGATACGAACCGGGATAATTGTTTCCGCTCGGAAGGAGTTGTTTAGTGAGCTTCAAATGATCGTTAAAGCTTTTGTCGAACCATCCATTATCGACTTTAACTCTCATTGCCCTTAAAATGGTGTCCAAAATACTGTTCTCACTCCCCACATATATAGGAGCTTCTGCTTCCGCTAGGAGTCTTTGATACTTATCATATGCATCCTTGCCGATGGAATCATTTTCAATGCCCCCATGTGGATCTCGAAAAGGGAAAGTGTCATTAAGAATCTCGATTGCAGGATTGGAATAATAATCATCGCCTTCATCCATCCTACTACTACTCTTTTCATAGACATATTATCGGCGTTGTGTGTATAATGATGATGAAGCCTCTTGCATTTCTTCTCCGTGGGAGGTCCAACATGTGTACTCTCGCATCATCCCATTTTTAAACAAATGAACTTGGATTTAATTCAATGATAACTTCTCATGGTGCAACCGACAACGCCTACATGGACACGGATGAGTAGTTGTCCAAGGTTTTTTTTGCTTTACAAACTCTATGAAGGCCAAATCCCTTTAGAAAACCGCGGATCACATTTATCCACAAATACATCCAACTCTTATCCATGCTTTCCTATATATATGGAGCAAATGTTGTATAAATAATTAATTTAGCCAAAGACCAATCATATATAACATATATAAACAATTTAAGAACAAACATCCACACAAAAACCCCAAACAAATCATAAAATCCCAGCTAATTAAATTTGCTATAAATGATGCTAAATATGCAGTCCACAGCCACAAAACCATCTTTTTATCTAAGCAAATAAGCCACACACAGCCACCCCTTCCATCCACACGCCCACCAGCTAGCTAGCTCTACAAAATGGAACATTTTTCACTCAAAACAACCACAGCGGCCAATGATTTGTGCTTCACCAAGTAGTGCACATCAGCTAGGCTCAAAGCATATACAAGTCTGAAAAAAGTTTCCCAAACAAAATAGAACATTTTTCACTCAAGCAAATGATCTCAAGTAGATTTAAGGATGATTTTTACCTTCCAAATGTGTGGATTTGGTGAAGAATAATGGACCCAGATCGACTGTAACTTCTTTCTCTGACAAATGGGTTCAAACAGTTCAAATTCAGGGATGCAGGGGTCAAATTCGATTTGCAATCCTCCGAGGTGTATTAGGTTGCTCTGTTTTGCATTAATTATTTCACTTTTACGCGACATAATTTGCAAAACATGTCGCCCAAACATGGAATGGTAGGTTGCCATCTTAATACGCATTCAATGTCACAGTACAGAAACGGGTGGGTGAGCTAGTCGCTGATGTGGAAATCATATTTTCTATATAACGTGACTTACATAGAATTGTCGCATGATTTTATGTCACATTAAACGGTTTACGAGACATAAATGTAAAGTCGCTTAATCTGCTGTCCCATTAACCTGTTAATGGGACGGTTAAATTGTGTCGCTAAAACATTATGTCGCGTTAACGTCTTAACCGACAAAACACAGAGTGCCGCTAAAACAATTGTCGCATTAAACGTTTATTGCGACAAACATATTTTCTGACGTCGTATAACATGGGTAATGCGACAAATGTAATGGGACAATATGCAAAATGTGTCCCGAAGGCAGTATTCTGGTGTAGTGACAATATCTCTAAACCCTGGATGTCTATGCCACATCTCCTCATATGCAAATTGTCTGGAACTCCTCCTTCGCACATCTCCCATCATTTTACCTAAATCTGAACCTTACTGACATCTAAATCTTGTGGTTTCTTTCCAATCTTCCATCGCCTAATAATGATCAACTGATTCTGGTGTGTCCACGGACCATCCTCAATAACTTTCTTGGTCATCGAACTTCGGAATCGCCATGTTTCCATTTATTCCTTCAAAAACGTCACCCCTGTGGTCATTCTCCCATGCCTTCTTCAACATGTCACTACGCTTACCACACATTGAATCCCTTCTCCATTTGCAAGTCTCAATACTACCGCTCGTCGATACACCGGCCTCTGTTGCCTTCGTCCATGTTTACCTCCGCACTGAAAGGACCATGATCTGTTCTTTGAACTTATTGGCTAACAAATCCATTTGCCTTTCATCCATTTCTTCTATGTCTATTTCCCCGATTTGTGGCTGCGACTGGATAGCATGAAACATATTGCTCAGGACTATGCGTATGTGGTATTCGCACAATATACATGAAGATTTGAGAAGGAATTGATAGGAAGATAGAGTTGATTAAAAAAATTTATATGAAAGAGAAAAAAATTTATAGCTGAGAGAAAGAACGGAGCCGTCGATATAACATTATTGTTAAGAATATGTAAACATTAATCAAAGGAAAATTCATGTGCAAACATAACATTTATGAGAGAGACACAAACAGGGTTTCAAGCGTTGCTGATGGAATTGGGCTAGTGCAAAGCGAAGGAAGAGGCAAGAAATAAAATCAGACCTGAGAAACTCGAGACCAGGCGTAAATCTATCGGGAAGGGTGGTGGTCATAGAAGTGCGCAAGTGATTCCCGGCGAGATCGGTTCATATGTTGTGCCAAGGAGAGCAACATCCCGATGACGGAAATAAATTCACTCTTGAGGATGTGAGTTCTTGAGCAATCGGCGATGGCTGTGTGGCAGCCCCGCTGTCAACCATGAGAGCGCTTAGTTGGAACTGTCGGGGACTGGATTGTTCGGTCCCGAAAATTAAAATTTGACGGAAAGAAGGATGATGGTATTAATGTGGAAGAACGGCTGTATAACAATAATAAAATCCCTCAAAAGACCTTGTAACACGGGTCAAATGAGTTCTACAAACAACGAACGATAAGGTCTAGTCTAGGGAAAGATCCAAAGGCAAATGCTTTTCTTCTTTAACGATTAGATGCCTTCGAATGATGTTGGACGTCCCTCTTATATAGTCCATCGGATGACCCTTGGAGGGAAAAACATTGATGGCTTGATTTGACAAGAAATTAATGGTCCTCTGAGGTAATAATAACGCCTTTGGATATGGAGTTTGAGGACGAATCAGGCCATACTGCTCCCTTGAGTCAGCAAAATCAACATCGGTTTTGCTCCATTGATGACGCCTTGCACCTTGTCCTCATCTATCCGATTTAGCATGGCTGCCTTAAAATTTTTTAAAAAGTTCCCCTACAAATAATAATAATTAATATTTCAAAAGTTTCTAATTTTTTATTTTTAATAAATTTTATATTCCTATTTTACAAGTTGAAGTTTCGGATAAAATAAAAACCAGGTTTATATATAAAAACTAAAAACTCAATTAAATATTGCCAAGTGTATCATTCGATCAATCATAATTCGGACACTTTTTGTAAATAAAAAAATTAAAAATGGCTGATTTAAAAATACATCACATGTGCGAGGGTTTTAACGCCCTAAAAATTATAAAGACTTAACAGATGCATAAGTTAAGTCTGGATATTAGTGTGTATGTCTAATCATTACCAATTTGAGTCTGAACATTACCAATTTGAGTCTGAATATCAATTTAAGTGTGTTTTTAAGTATGGACTTTAGTAATTTAAGTCTGAATATCAATTTAAGTATGTTTTTAAGTCTGGACATTACTAATTTAAGTCTGGACATTACTTATATAAGTATGGATATCAATTTAAGTGTGTTTTTAAGTCTTGATATTACTAATTTAAGTCTGGACAGTATTGAGTCTGTTTTTAAGTATGGGCATTACTAATTTAAGTATGTTCATTACCAAGTTAAGTCAAGTCTGATCATTACCAATTTAAGTCTCGACAATATTGAGTCTGTTTTAAAGTTTGGACATTATCAATTTAAGTCTTTTCATTACAAAATTAGGTCTGATAATTACCAAGTTTAGTCTGATCATTACCAAGTTAATTCTCAGCATTACCAATTTAAGTCTGGACATTATCAATTAAAGTTTGATCATTACCATGTTAAGTCTGATAATTACCAATTTATGTATGGACAGTAATGAGTCTGTTTTTAAGTATCGACATTATCAATTTTAAGTCAGGTCTTAATCAAGTTAAGTCTGATAATTACCAAGTTAAGTGTGATTATTATGTCTAATCATTCCAAGTTATGTCTGATCATTCCAAATTAAGTCTGATCATTCCAAGTTAAGTATGATTATTATGTCGGATCATTCCAAGTTAAGTTTGACTATTAAGTCTGATCATTCCAAGTTAAGTCTAATTATTAAGTCTAGACAGTATTGACTATGTTTTTCTCTGGACATTATAAATTTAAGTATGATCATTACCAACTTACGTTTGATCATGACCAAGTGAAGTCTGATCATTACCAAGTTAAGTCTGATCATTCCAAGTTAAGTCTAATTATTAAGTCTGGACAGTATTGACTATGTTTTTAACTCTGGGCATTATCAATTTAAGTATGATCATTACCAAGTTACGTTTGATTATGACCAAGTGAAGTCTGATCATTACCAAGTTAAGTCTGATCATTCCAAGTTAAGTTTGATCATTTCAAGTTAAGTCTGATCATTCCAAGTTAAGTCTGATCATTCCAAGTGAAGTCTGATTATTATGTCGGATCATTCCGAGTTAAGTCTGATTATTATGTCTGATCATTGTGAGTTAAGTCTTATTATTATGTCTTATCATTCTGAGTTAAGTCGGATTATTATGTCTGATCATTCCAAGTTCAGTCTGATAATTCCAAATTAAGTCTGATCATTACCAAGTTAATTCGGATCATTCTAAGTTAAATCTGATCATTCGAAGTTAATTCTGATCCTTCCAAGTTAAGTGTGATCATTCCAAGTTAAGTCTGATCATTCCAAGTTAAGTCTGATTATTATGTCTGATCATTCCAAGTTAAGTCTGATCGTTGCAAGTTAAATCTGATCATTACAAGTTAAGTCTGATCATTTTAAGTATGATCATTCCAAGTTAAGTCTGATTTGAATTTCGTGATATGTGGAATGACTATAATGCCCATCCGTGTTATATTCGAGATTTCGACAAAATTTGTCACATGTCAGCTTGAAATCCGGTTTTTAGTTTTCATATATAATCGTGGTTTTTACCTGAACCGCACACTTAATTTTTTTATAAATTCTTCTAAATTTTTTTTGAAATTTTTTAGTTTTGATTTTTTTAATTAATAGAGTTAACGCCGTCCAACGGTGTTAGTGAAATTCCTAACAGCGTTGGACAGTACTCCTCGTTTGGAAAATTGTTTGTTACTTCGCACATTGTTTAGAATTTTTTATAGTAGACCCACAGGAAAAGGATTAGGTACAAAGTTGATTTTTTGAAATGGATGAGAAAATCCTTATTTTTTGTGACGAATTATAAAATGAAATTGATAAATTATGTCGTCTTTTTTATTTTTCGGCTCCAAAAATGACAAATTATAGGTTGATTTTGACGAAATTTATATTTTGTATCAAAAACCAATTTTATACTTGATCTTAACCCTAGACCAACAAATTAGAAAAGAGTGATTGTTCAGGTCTCAAACAGTATTTTTCCCTAAAATTATTAATTAATCAAACCAACAACTCAAATGAATAAAGAAAGAAATGAATGGATGGGGAAGAACCTCCAGTCATGAACGGTGTTCCATCGTTTGTGGGATATTTTCTTCGATTTTTATTTTCCCACCTTATTATTTTATTTATTTTAATAAAAAAATAAGTAATAGATAAATACAGATTGAAGAAAATAATTCGCAAGAAGAAACGGACGAGAAAAGTTGGGACGGGAAAAAATCAAAATCAGCAGCAGCAGATGATGACGCCACCTCCTTCCGATCCTCCCGTACGCGTTTACGCCGATGGAATCTACGATCTCTTCCATTTCGGCCACGCTCGCTCCCTCGAGCAAGCAAAAAAATCGTCTGTCTTCCCCCATCTTTTACCCTTTTTTTTTTCGAAAACTGCATGCAAATTCTCTTGTGGAAAGATTCTGAAATTATTTTCATTATAATTAATGTTACATATGTGAGATGATTTGTTTAGCAATTCATTCTTGGGACATGTTAGAAAGTAGCCTGTTGTTGCTGTTATTCAATCCATTCATATTGAGGTGTTTCTAATTTCAATACTTATAATACAAGCTAGTTAGTTTTATTGAATCACAAGGCCTTGACTTAAGCATTCATGTTTTTTTTTTTTTTTTTCATTCTGTTTTCTCAACTAGGTTCTCGAATGCGTACTTGTTGGTTGGTTGCTGTAATGACAAGACCACACACAAGTATAAAGGCAAGACCGTTATGACAGAAGACGAGCGTTATGAATCCCTACGTCATTGCAAGTTTGTCTTCTTTAGCACATGCTAATCTTTTTTATATCTTGTCTATTCCATCAATTGATTTTCCTCCTTAGGGATTTCAGTTTGAATTTCTCTTTGGTCCGGTGCTTACTTCCAAGGGACGACGTCACATACATTTTGGTTCTTCTGCCCAAATTGCAGATGGGTCGATGAAGTTATTCCAGATGCTCCTTGGGTTATCTCTCAAGACTTCATTGATAAACATAATATTGACTACGTAGCTCATGATTCTCTTCCGTAAGTTCATGTATCCTGAATACTAGTTGTAGAATCTGTGTGTTTTGATTTGAGAAAACATAGCGCAATGAGATGCTATAGGTAGTAAAGTTTATATGACATTTACTCTTCCATGACCATGAGGACAATCTTATTCATTCCAGTTATTGTTTTACAGTTATGCTGACACAAGTGGAGCTGGAAAGGATGTTTATGAATTTGTGAGTTTTAGCGACTAGTCTTTCTGTGTCTACATCACTGATTTATAAGTCCATACATTCTGTAATCACCTACCTCATTATTGCAGGTCAAAGCAATTGGAAAATTCAAGGAAACAAAACGTACGGACGGAATTTCTACATCAGACATTATAATGAGAATTGTTAAAGACTACAATCAGTATGTGATACGAAACTTGGATCGTGGATATTCAAGGAAAGAACTTGGTGTCAGTTATGTCAAGGCACGATGGCTTTACCTAGCTATTTACTTTAACTGGGATGAAACCCAAATTTACCTTTGTGTTCTGCCTAAATGGATGTAAAGAAACAAAAAAAAAAAAAAAACTGTTTCACAGCATAATTGAAAACTGAATCATTCCATTTCAATCACGTGAACAGGAAAAACGCCTTAGAGTGAATATGAAATTGCAGAAACTTCAAGAGAAAGTGAAAGAGCAACAGGAAAAAGTCGGGGAAAAGGTACTAGTTTTTACTCCCTTCAAGCATGACTTAAAAAAAAAATTGGCTTTCTTTTTGGCATAGATGCTCATAGTAATCAGAGTTTTTATAGTAAAAACATGTAAGAAGTCTGTATTATTTTGGAATTTGTTTGTTGTATGAGAGATATATGGCATAATCCTACCTGAAGTATCGTGATGGGAACCTTGCTAGTATAATTCCTGAAGATTCATTATGAATACAGCATGGCCATTATCATTCAGTCAATATTATTATATGTTTAATCGTTACCTGAAGATTCATTTTATGTGCAGTCCTGTGTCTTTTGCATTATGAATACAGAATGTTCGTTATCGGTCTGTCAATATTGCAGATCCATACAGTTGCAAAGACTGCTGGTATGCATAGAAATGAGTGGGTTGAGAATGCTGATCGGTGGGTTGCTGGGTTTCTGGAGATGTTCGAAGAAGGTTGCCATAAGATGGTGAGCCAAAGTCTCTACAAAGTACCTTTTTTAAACATTGTTCGACTGTAAATCATATTCTGAATTCTTTCAGGGTACTGCAATAAGAGACAGTATTCAGGAGCGCCTCTTAGGCCAGCAACCAAGAGACTCTGACCATCTTTCGGAGAATGATAGTGACAATGCGGATGACGAAGAATACTATTATGACGAGGGCGATTATTTTTGTGATGATGATGAAGAGTACTATGATGAGGTTGATGACAAGGAAAAACAAGGAAGCTAAGAAGTAGAGGGTACCATTACTTTGCTTTCATGTCTCACAAGTTAGCCTTCAGAAACCGGTTGACAAAGAGAGATTAGTATAGTATGATTTCTAACTTGCATACAATAATGCCGGGCTTTTGTAGATTCTCTTTTATCAGTTGACTTAGGAGTCAATCTGAAGCTTGTGTGAATACTGTACAGAACCTTTTCTGTTTAATAGAACGCTCAGAATTTACGTCAATAGTGTTCAGCATTTAATTTATGATCTTAATAGCTGTTTTTTTTTCTTTTCCTTTTCTTAAGTCACAACGCAGAGATTTTGTTTAGTTTTTTCTCTTTATTCCCATATGTTTTACTTAAAGATCAACAGGATGAGACTTTGTGCGGCCAAACTAAAAACCGCAAATGATAATACTACGTGTTATATGTTTTATTTAATTTTAACTCTGAACTACATAAGGTATCTAACATTGAGATCAAAGCTCTTTTTTTCAAACTTATTTTCAAGTTTTTCGAAAAGCTCTAACTTCTCTCTAGATTCCTCCCGAATCCTCTCTATCTGCCTTCCTCCGTCATGGCCGACTCCGGCCAGTGCCAACCTCCTGACCCAGAAGGACCTCAAAAGGATGCAGTCGCTAGCTCGTCAACCCTCATCACCTCCCCAGCAGCTGCTAGCTCCCCCTATGAAACTGCAGCCCGCTCCTTCGCGGCGGTTACCAAAGCTCCCATACTCAGCCGTTTCCCTACGATCAACTTAGCAGCCAGGCAGTACGGCTTAAGAGACGGCAAACCGGTCATTTCATTCACCTTGGCCGAACTCAAGGCAGGAGAGGACAACCTCAGACATACCCTGGTGGCTAAGTTCTCCCTCGGACGCCCTCACATAGAAGACATCTGCAAGGCCTTCTTATCTACCTGGAATCTCAACAACAAATGCTCCATTGGTGCATGGGATACGAGACACATTCTTATAGTTCTAGATAATGAAGGGGAAGCTCGCAAAGTGCTAGCTCATCCGTTGAGGAAGATAGGCCACAGCCTGTACAGAGTTTTCAGGTGGAGTAAAGACTTCAACTTGAAGAAGGAACCATCGACTTCGTCCGCTTGGATTCGCCTCCCAAGCCTCACACCAGAGATGTACAATCCGGGGTATATAGAACCCATCGTGACTTCCTTTGGCAGGTTCCTTGCCGTCGACAACCGTACCACCTCCTACAACAACCCGAGTTTCGCTAGGGTATGTGTAGAAATCGATATAACAAACAAACTCCCAGATGCGGTGTGGATAGCGACCGGAAAGGATACAGGGTTCTGGCAGGGGATTGAATATGAAAACAGCCTCCTCTACTGCTCCAAATGTAAGCTACATGGCCACACCCTAACTAACTGCCGGAAGGTTAAACGGAAAAATGAAGAAGATCAATGCATTTGGGCGGCGCGTGATGACTTTGGCCTCCCCATAGGCGCCGCGGCAATGTCAGTTCCCCAGGCAACAGCTGTCCCAACTGAACCCCTACCGCAGACACAAGACGTCAAATTGTCTACCTCGGAGAACGTTAAAGCTTTGAATGAACCACCAAAGAGGAAAGGAAAAAAGGCTTAACACGCCAAAGCAGAAAATAGGCGTTGCCAAAAGGAGTAACAAATCAGAACTGCAACAACCCAGCTACATGCACGGCTCCAGGCAATGAGGTTGACCTAGGCATCACGAGTTTGCATTCTGATGCAACTTTGACAGCTCCAAACTCCTACCAGGGAGAAAACAGGCACCATGCAGAGCAAACCCTAGCTGCCATAGCTCAAAAGATGAACCCATGCAAGGGCGCCCCGCTCAAAGCAATCATTCCCCAATATCATTTGTTGAGAAGATCTCATAGCCTCGATGCCATCAATCCCCGGACATCAGAAGACTCACATGTTGTCACCAGACATGTCACCCCTAACCCCACAAGTGGGCAACAAAGCTGTATTCACGCTCATCAAGGAGCTGTCTTATCACAACCAAGTCCTAACGTGGACGTCCAACTTAAACAAGGTAACCTTCTTCTGGCTGAAAGACTGGCCCGCATTCGTAATACCCCTAACGAAGGAAGAGAGAGAGAGAGGCCGTAAACCACCCTCCCTTAAACATAGTTTCTACTCACCCTAGTTCCGAGAAGGAACAAACCTCGCACGCCAACCCTACTGTTTCCCAATGAGTACACACCTTTGCTGGAACGCTCGAGGTATCAACAACAGAGGTACTCTAAATCACCTCAAGAATATTTCCTCTACTCTCAACCCTGACTTCATGGCTATCCTAGAACCCAAGACCAAAGGATCAGCTATGGAAAAGATAGCCAGGAAGCTTAGTTACGTGAACTATGCTCATGGCAACCCAGACAACACCCACATTTGGCTATTCTGGAAGGAGGATACCACCATTACTAATATTAGATGGTTCCCGAGGTTCGTCTCCTGTAACATCTCTTTGAATCTCATCCCGCAAGCTACTTGGACCATGGTTTACGCTCCAAATGATGGCACAAAAAGACAACAACTTTGGGACGACATCATCGACCACTCTTCTTCCTTCACTGGCCCGTGGATAAGCGTGGGGGACTTCAATGTGATTTCTACTCCAGCTGAGAAAAAAGGGGGCACGCCTTGTAATGCTAACAGTATGCTGGCCTTCCACACCTTCCAAGTGCTTGCGGGGCTATCGGATACTGGGTACAGAGGCTCTCCGTTCACCTGGTGCAACAATCAAAGAGACGACTGCTGTGTCTGGGAACGCCTAGATAGGGTTCTCACCAACTGGTTGGCTTCCTCGGCCTTTCCTCACCTCATTGCCCATCTTGATTAAAATGATGCCGAGGGAACCAAGAGCTAACCGTTTTCACTTCCAACACATGTGGAGCTCCCACCCGGATTTCCATCGAGTGGTGCAAGAAGCCTGGAATTGAAACCTCCATGTCAACCCTTTAGTCCACTTTGGCCTCAAAATCAAACTCCTTAGAGACTGGAACTGGACGGTCTTCGACAATATCTTCCACCAAGCCAAAGCAGTCTCCACTCGGATCGCAATGCTGGAAGGTGGCCTGCAAAACATCTAGACCGACCAGGCTAGCCGCGAGATCACTTCCTTGAAAGCCCGTCACAAAGATTTGCTGGACATGCAATTGGGCATGCTTCAAAACAAGGCGAAACTGGACTGGGTTCTTCATGGGGACCGTAACACCAAACTGTTCCATGCAGCCATCAAGGTAAGACGCCAATGTAACCTCATGAACCTCGAGCTCGCGGACGGCAGCTTCACTAGTGACAGAGACACTATCGTCATGCAGCAGTGGCCTTTTACTCCTCCCTTTTCCAAGGCCACACTCCCCTTCCCGACTCTACTAGGCTTAGCCTGTTTAGTAAAATTATAACGGATGGTGATAATGACAGGCTCACCGCTGTTCCTACAGAGGAGGAGGTCCAGCTCGAGGTCCAAGCCATGAATTCGGACAGCTCCCCCGGCCCTGATGGCTTCAATGGCCACTTCTACAAGGGCAGTTGGGACATCATTAAGAAGGATCTAATGCAAGCCATTCACGCCTTCTTCTCTGGTCTCCAACTCCCAATCAACATCTCTGCCACGACTCTGATCCTCATCCCTAAAGTGAATAATGCCACCTCCATTTCCCAGCTCAGACCTATCAGCCTGTGCAATTTCCTTCACAAGATCATTGCACGTATCATCAACACTAGGCTTAGTTCATTTCTCCCCAAGATTATCAGCGAGGAATAAGTCGGGTTCATCAAAGGCCCTAGTATTCATGAGAACCTGGGCCTTGCGCATGACTTAGTGCATGACTTGAACTCCAAAACTAGAGGGGGCAATGCCCTCATCAAGCTTGATATGGTGAAAGCTTACGACAGCATCTCTTGGAGCTTTATCCTCGCCACCCTTCATCAACTGGGCTTCCATGAAACCTGGTGTGACCTAATCTTTAGGTGCATATCCAACTGCTGGTACACGGTCCGCTGGGGTGGCAAATCCCTTGGCTTTTTAAGTCTTATCAGGGCGTTCGGCAAGGTGACCCGCTGTCTCCGACCCTTTTTATAATAGCTATGGAGAGCTTCTCTAGAAGCCTCAACGCAGCGGTGGCTCGGCGCAGCATCCTCCCCTTCGACACTAAGTGCAGAAATGTACTAGTTAACCACTTACTCTACGCCGATGACCTCCTACTTTTTACTAACGGCTCCAAGCGCTCCATCAACAATCTTCTCAATCTAATTCAAGACTTTTACAAAGCCTCTGGTCAGTCTCTTAATCCAGACAAGAGCCTCATTTTCTTCTCCAAGCACATTGCGTAAACTCGCAAGACTGATCTCCTCCGAGCGTCTCGTTTTCAGGAAGGGTCCCTCCCGGTCTTTTACCTTGGTGCCCCCTATTCAATGGAATGGCCAAAATTGAGTACTTCAACTACATGGTGGACAGAGTCTGTAACCGAGTTGAATGATGGCTGCGCAACTTCCTGTCTATGGCTGGCCGGGTCACTATGGTGAACTTGGTCCTTAGCTCCATGAGTATGCACTGCATGGCGATTCTCCCTGTCCCCAAAATGGTTCTCAGACGCATCGAGAGCATAATGGCTAACTTCGTTTGGGACCAAGGTGGTAACAGACGTAAACATTGGATCGGTTGACCCCATATCTGCAGGAGCAAATCCATGGGCGGCCTTGATGTCAACTCCCTGGCGGACATTGCTTTACCTTTAGAGGCAAGCTAGCTTGGACCTACATCACTTCCAACTCGCTCTGGTCTAGATTCGTCCATTACATATTCACCATCGGCAAGCCTGGTACGCCCATATCGAACTCTTTCAATCACCTCGTACCTCCCCTTCAAGAGCAAAGCAAATGGGTTCTTGGTAAATGTGAGATTCGTACCCAGGTCTGGTGCTCCTCGCTTGGCGCTAGGGCTCCTAATGAGCTTGCCAACCTCCCCATGCATGCAGTTCTACACGACCTATCTAGCACTAATCTCCTCCGGGAATCCCTGCCGCACCACACTAACGCTCACCTGGACTCCATCTCCCTGTCCATGGAGCCCGACAGACTCATATGGACCGGCTCCTCTTCAGGTCACTTTTCTGTCAAGGAGTTCAGAGATTCCTTCCGCACAGTGTTCTCGTCTACTCCTTGCGCAAAGTCATTTGGTGCCCCTGGCTCCCTCCCCAAGTTGGCATGTTCATTTGGAGACTCATCCACCAGGCCATTCCCACGGACGTAGCCATCCGCAAGTTGGGCATCCCTATAGTTTCGAGATGTTCTTGTTGTGACAATCACACAGAAGATCTTAAGAACCTTTTCTTTATAGGCCCCTGGGGTACCGAGCTGAAGGA
Organism: Rhodiola chrysanthemifolia; assembly: GCA_033675395.1. Classification (NCBI taxonomy): domain Eukaryota; kingdom Viridiplantae; phylum Streptophyta; class Magnoliopsida; order Saxifragales; family Crassulaceae; genus Rhodiola; species Rhodiola chrysanthemifolia. The sequence goes on from CM066204.1 coordinate 42,894,009, forward strand.
TATCCTTCACACGCTCGTTGGCGGTCGCAAAGCTCTCAGTATGTCCAGCTTCCTCAGGATATGGATTCTTAAAGACTTCTCAAACTGTCTTAAGACCAGCATTGCTTGCTGCGGCCTTTGGGGTATCTGGTCCATGCCTAATAAGAAGCGTGACAATGAGGAAGTGACCCCTCTTTGGGTGCAACTTCGTCGCTGGGCCGAACTTATCTCCTAAACCATCCCCTACCGCTACAAGCCCTCGCTCGATATGGACCAATCGCTTCGTACCCTCAACACTAGGTACTATGCGATGGGCCTGTCCTCTCGCTGATGGTTCATATGGAAACCAGGGGACCAAGGCGTCACCCTGTCGTTAGCCTTAAATTACATCCATCCCAAGTGCCATGGTGGAGCTATCCTCCGCAACCACTTGGGGGCCTTCCTCGGTGCCTTTGGCGCTCTCTTCAACTCCTCCGCAGGCATCAAGGAACTCCTTCACTTTGCCCTGGCAACCATGACATCCCTTCGTGTTGGCTCATGGACTGTTTGTCACCTTCACAGCTCCCATCCCCAGATGCATATCTTGGAAGCCCCTCCTCTGTATATCCCCTGGGATCTTACTTATGCCTTTCGTCAGGTGAAGACAGCTACTCCGCGGGTAACCTTCAAATACGTCTGCCCAGGCCTCAACTCCCCAGCGTTAGCCTTAGCCTACTCCACCTCAGTTGGCTCCTTCGCACATATCAGCTGCCTCCCCATTAGTGTCCGCCTTGGTCTTGCGGGAGACAATCATGATCATCTCTGTGTTGACTGCGCTTACGTGCAACCCCCTTAGCGCACTAATGACGACATTATCTACCAGTCCATGAAGGTTTAAACACTTAATTGTTTCTTCTCAATATTAGGAACAGAAATTTGAGATTGGGTACTCGAGATTACCTCTTCAAGCGATGGTTCCATCAGCGACTGAGTTTCCTTGGAGGGTTCCTTACTTCCAACCGGCGTTGCTAATATAGGGTTTGGATGGGAACCTTGTCATCTCCCTCAGTCGATTTCTCCGTCTTATCAACCGCTGCCTTCTTGGTCTTCTTAGGGTTAGCGGTTCCTGATTTCCCCATCGCCTTCTTCGAGGTCGTCGCCTCTGCAGCAGGAATAGGTGCAGCAGACAATTTCTTGGTTGTTCGAGTGCTCACCATCTTTCTTGAGCGTGAGTCTTGAGAGAATTGTTGTGCTAGGGTTTCGGAAGTCCCTGGTGAATGTGAGCAACTTACGAAAGAATGATTTTCAAATATTCAATCTTCTGAACTTCCCAAAAACGGTCTGGCGTATATCACTTGGGATATTTGGTCCAATCACCTCTCCCATCTCAACGGCTCATAAACTGCAAAATTTTGAATCCAATATTTAATTCCAACCACGTACCATCTGTTTCAGCTCTCTCTTTGATAGGTCAGCCCAACTGATTTGCTGGAGTTCTGCTTTTGATTGACCTCTGCTTGGAATAGTTAATTGTTGACAACACATAGACCCAGAGAGGATCTAAGTGTATCGAATTGAGTTGCATCCAGCAGCTTGGTGAATATGTCAGCTAGCTTCTTGTCCGTTGTCACATGCTTCAATGTGATGACCTTCTTCTTCACTAGCTCTCTGATGAAATGGTGTCTGATGTCACTGTGCCTTGTTCTGGAGTGTTGTACCGGATTCTTAGATATGTTAATGGTACTCATGTTGTCACAATATAAGGTCATCTCTTCCTGTTCCACTCAATATTCAGACAGTATCTGCTTCATCCATAGTAACTGAGTGCAGCAGCTCCCAGCAGCAATGTATTCCGCTTCGGCTGTAGATAGAGATATGCTATCCTGCTTCTTGCTGTACCATGAAACCAAATTGTTACCAAGGAAGAAACAACCTCCAGACGTACTCTTCTGATCTTCAGCATTTCCTGCTCAGTCCGCATCACAGTACCCAACTAAGAATGGGTTGGTATCCTTGGTGTACCAAATGCCAAAATCAATTGTTACACGATGTACTTGATGATCCTCTTAACTTGCAACAGATGACTCTCCTTCGGATTTGCCTGGTATCTTGCACAAACTCCTACCGCATAAGCAATATCCGGTCTGCTGGCTGTCAAATAGAGAAGGCTTCCTATCATGCTTCTGTATAGTGTTTGGTCAACACTTGTTCCAGCATCATCCTTGGTGATCTTTAAGTGCGTAGCACCTGGGGTCCTTTTGTGACTAGCCTTTTCAAGGTCAAACTTCTTGATCAGATTATTGGCATGCTTGCTTTGTGAGATGAAAATGCCATCATCCTTCTGTTTCACTTTTTTTATAGTATCCTTCTATTTCACTTGGAGTCCAAAGAAATAGTTCATCTCTCCTACCAAACTCATCTTGAATTCCTTTTGCATCTGTTCCTCAAATTGGTCCACCAGTTTCTGTGTACTGGACCCGAACACTATATCATCAACATAGATTTGTGCAATTATAACATCTAACTTCGTATGTTTGACGAACAGCGTCTTATCTACTCCCCGTCGCACATAGCCATGATCGATGAGGAACATAGTGAGACGCTCGTACCATGCTCTAGGCGCTTGATTGAGTCCATAGAACGCATTCTTCAGTCGGTACACATGAGTGGGATGGTGTGGGTCTTCAAATCCCTTAGGATGAGCGACATACACTTACGCGTTCATAAAGCCGTTCAGGAATGCGCTCTTCACATCCATCTGGAACAGGCAGAACTGAAGATAGTAGGCCAGAGCAAGGAGTAGTCGGATGGCCTCAATCGTGCTACAGGTGCAAAGGTCTCATCGAAGTCGATGCCTTCTATCTGAGTGTATCCTTGTGCCACCAAATGAGCTTTGTTTCTCGTGATGTTTCCCTTCTCGTCAGACTTGTTCTTGAAGATCCATTTGGTTCCGATGACGTCCACACCTTCTGGTCGCGGAACGAGATCCCAAACATCATTTCTTGTGAACTCTCAGCTCTTCCTGCATGGCCATCACCCAGTACTCATCAAGAAGTGCTTCTTTGACATTCTTCGGCTCTATGGTAGACAGAAAGCATGAGCAGGCTCCCAATTCTCGATAATTTATTACCTTCCCTCGAGTCTTCATCCCTTCAGATGGTTCTCCAATGACTTCAGTGATTGGATGATTCCTGGCAATCCTTCTAGATGGTTGTAGTACTGGCGCAGTGTCACCCGTCACAATTGGTTTCGTGTCTTCGTTTGCGTTTGAGGTGTTCGTGTCCTCCGTTGGCACTCCCCTTAGAACTCCATCGTCTGTAGTCTAGGTCTAAGAAGGTGTTTCAGATGATGTTCCACCTCTCTTTGCATCATCTTTCGATACTGGTTTCTCGGGTACTTCGTCCTTGACCTTCGCATTGATACACTCCATAACTGTGCCAGTGCATTTGTTGAACACCCGGTAGGCACGACTATCGAGGGAATACCCAAGGAAGATTCCTTCATCACTCTTCGGGTCAAGTTTCTTGTTGTACTGTCGATCATTTAGGATGTAGCACTCACTCCCATAGATGTGAAAGTATTTTACCGTTGGCTTCTTTCCTTTCCATAGCTCATAACAGGTTTTGTCCGTGCCAGTGCGCATAGTAACTCTGTTAATGATGTGGCAAGCTGTAATCATTACTTCTGACCAGAACTTGAGTGGGACTTTCTTGGCATGCAGCATCACCCTGGCCATTTCTTGGATTGTGCGATTCTTGTGCTCTAATACACCATTTTGTTATGGAGTTATAGGGGATGCAAACTGGTGAGTTACTCCGTGCTCAGCACAATAGTTTGTAAGGATGCTATTCTCAAATTCTTTGCCATGATCGCTTCGTATAGCCACCAGGTTTTCTCCTTTGTCCTCTCTTTCCCTCTAAAGTAGAGTGGCCGGCTCAATGAATCTGTGTGCGGCTTCAGACTTGTCACGTAGAAATTTGGTCCGGGTGAATCTTGTGTAGTCATCCACACACACCAGAACATATTTCTTTCCTCCGTAACTCTCAACCTGTATTGGTCCCATCAAGTATATACGTACCAATTCCAATGGTCAGCTGGTATTTATCTGAGTGGTCTTTGGATGAGATACCTTCGTCTGCTTTCCAACCTGACACTCTCCACATACGACATCCAAGTTTGCTCTAACTATGGGCATTCGTCGAATAAATCCCTCTGTAGATATCTTTTTTTGAGTTTTGAGATTTAGATGCCCCAATCGTCTGTGCCACAATCTCATCAGTTTGCCTCCTCAAGCAAGCAGATGCAACCATTATTCCATCAGTGCCTAGAAGGTAGCAGTTGTTTGTTGACCTGCTTTCTTCCATCAGTGTGTCTCCATTCTTATCCAGTACTCGACAAGGAATCGTGAGTGAATTTTACAATACTGATCAGATTCACTTTCAATGCACTAATGCTGATCAGATTCACTTTCAATCCTTCAACCAGGAGGATATCCTCAAGCTCAGGTAGATCCGGAACCTTCAGTGTCCCACAACCGATCACTTGACCCTTTCCTCCATCTCCAAATGTAACAAACTGAAGTTTCTTAACAGGTCTGATACGTAAGAGGTGATTAGGGTTACCTGCCATATGAGCTGAGCATCCTTTATCAAAGTACCAGCGGTCTTTCTCCATGTGACTGGACGAGCAGAATGCAACCAAACATACATCGTCCCTAGTTTTCGGTCTCCATACTCGTCTCATCCAAGAGTTGGCTCTGGGTTCCATCGCCTTTTGCTCAGCTAAAAACAGTCGACAACTTGGTTTGATGTGCCCCATCTGGTAGCAGTACCAACATGTACGAGTGTCTCTCCTCCATTTAGTGCAAGGTCTGACTCGGGTGGCCATAGTCAATTTCTTCCTCCGATTTCCAGAAGCCTTCTCAGGGTTCATAGTCATCTTCTGTCCAAGCTTCTATGCCACTGTCGATTCTGCCTTTACAAACGTTGTCTTCCCTGAACTGCTTTCACCAGTGAAGCCAAGGCCTCAGTATCCGTCTTTGACTCTTTGAGATTCTTTGAACCAGAGTTCAGCATCTTCACTGATCGCTTGAACTGGCTGAATTCCTCCATGGTAGCCGCATGGTTGTCTCTCTCCAATTGCATCTGCAGTTCCATTGCTTCTACTTTTGTTCAGGAGGTGAACCTCTTTTCGACTTAGGTCTGCATTTTTCTTTATTAGCACCACCATGCCTCTAGGATGAATCTCTCTGTTTTTCTCCATCTCAATTTTCAGCGATGATACAGCGCCTAGGAGTTACACTTTCTATGCAAGTATAGATGATCATTCCTGATTCATTTCGATTATATGATGCTTCAGGGTAGCGACTTCTTCTTGGTGTTCGACATTCTGAGTAACCAAAACCGCAACTTCCTGCCATATTTTGTCTTGTTCTTTTGTCAAGCTGGTCACTGTAAGTTTCTTATTCAGATCAATCACCGTCAGCCACTTCCCATAAAGTTCTTTGTATGTTTCGGCCAAAGTCTCATGAGTAAGTTCTTCATCGTCACTGCTTGATGCGTCGTCAGTAGGCTGTTCAGACAGTGCACTGGAGTACTGACTTTCACTTATCTCACTACAGTCTTCAATAGTGGTGACGAATGCGACAAAGTTGGTAGTCTTATCCTCCTCTTCATCATCGTCAGACTCACTGTCACTCAGGGTGGCAGCTAGCGCCTTCTTCTTCTTGAGGGTGTTGGCGCATTCAGCTTGAATGTGACCATAGCCTTTGCATTCTCGACACTGAATTTCTTTGCCTTTGTCACTAGAGTACTCCTACCTGGTTTCACCAGCTTTCCCTTTTACTTTCTTCCAGTTTCAAAAGTTGGTTGAAAATGATTGACCTTGTTCCGATCCACGTCTGTTGATCTTCCTCACCATTCTGCCAAAGTTCTGGGCCATCATTGCAAGCTGTTCAGTCGAGCAGCTGGACTTATATTTGTCTTCAGACACTTCGGCCTTCAGAGCAATTTCCTTGCCTCCTCTCGGCTGAGTATCTTGAAGCTGATTCATCTCGTATGTTCTCAGCGATCCATGAGACCTTCCAGCTTCAATTTAGAGATATCATGCATTTCTCCAATTGCAGTCACTTTCATGCAAACCTTTGAGGAAGTGACCTCAGGACCTTGCTAGCCATCCTTTCCTCCTCGATGGGTTTTCCCAGTGCGGCACTCGTTGGAGAGGTCTAGAACTCTTGCATTGAACTCAGCGTTGGTTTCTTCTTCCTTCATCTTCAGATCCTCAAATTTTGTTGTGACCATCTGCATGTGTTAGTTTCTTACTTTGTCTGTACCTTCATAGGCTGTCTTGAGAATATCCCATGCCTCCTTAGCAATTTCACATTTAGCTATGAGTTTGAATACAATTTCGTCCACTCAAGATAATAATGCATTCATGGCCTTTGCGTTTCCTGTAGTAGTTTTTTCGTCTGTGTCGGTCCATAATGCTTCAGGTCTGATAACCATTATTCCTTCAGCGTTGGCCATCGGGGGCGGGGTCCATCCAACTAATACTTCTCTCCATGCCCTCTCATCAAGAGATTTCAAAAAGGCCTTCATTTTAGACTTCCAATAGCCGTAGTTTGGCCCTTCAAGCAACGGTGGTCGGTTAGTACTCTGCCCTTCCTTCAACTTCATCTTGAACAGTCATCGGATCACACTCTGTATATTGAGTGTCTGCTCTGATACCAATTGAAATATTGTTGTCTGTTCAAGACTAGGAACAGGTTGTGTTCAAACTGAACTTGAACACTTTAGTAGACAGTATCCGAAATAGAATAATGTAGGCACACATGATGTAATACTCAGTTCGGCAACCAGCCTACTCTGGGGGCTTCCCACGCCCTAAATGGTAGCAAATCTTTATTGAAAAGTTTAGAGCTATCGATGGTCTTGCACTTACAATCTCCCGAATGTAATAGCCTAGCCCCTAATACTTCTTGTAGATTTACGATCATGGCTCCCCCTCGATCCCTTGAGTTCGAGACTCCTTCCCGAACTTGCTTGAACTTCTCCCGAAGCTCAGTCGCCTTCTCTCGAATGCGTATGTTGATGACAGAGTGTGTGCAGCGAGTTGTACAATCGGAACAGTCTGTTCAGCGCACTGAACAAACTGCCTCAGTGCCGTGGATTTTTCGGTGTGGAAAGATCAGCCGGCCATCGCTCCCCTCTTCTCCAGATTACTCGTGTATATTTTCTCCAAAAATAGCGAATACACAATCTGGAAACCCTAGCTACAATATTTGATAGAGTATCTTGGAGTGATCTGGACAGATCTAATCACGACTTTCTCGTCAGCCGACTACAAACTTCATTAGATTGATATTTGGAAATTTCCAGATTAGAAAACTTCCGTTCTTCAGTTCTGCGCAGCACCCGTGTTCCAACCTTTGCTTGAGCAGCTCTTGACTTTTGCCAAAACCATGCCATACCTAAGAACAACACTTTCAATCTCCCGTCTTATTTTTAACTATACTAGTGGATTTGAGGAGACAAGCCAAAAGAACCAAGCCAGAGAAGTCGCAGTTGTATCTCTCCCCATAGACAAGATGCTCACTGCAGAGTCTTTTAAGATGATCTGTAGTGGCTTTTCCAAACTTTGACACATAGCTGCAACTTCATATCATCCATAAAGTTGGACACTAAATCGAAAGCTTCCTCGTCTGCAGATCTTGATCCCCCTTTACCTAACCTTTTGTGTTTTCGTTCTTGCTTAAGAGAGATTTGTTTGTGGAGGAAACTATCTATTATTTTAACAGCATTCGTTGCCCTCTTTTCAATGCCAACTTGAAGCCATTTTTGCAACTTCCACAAACTTTTGGGCTTAAGGTGTCGATGAAGCAGAGCTTCTTCAATATGGTCAATAGTGAACCTCAGAAACAAGTCTTGGATGTCCACATCTAGCCCATTATCAGATGGCATGATCAAGAATTTTAAAGAGTCCCCGTCTCCACTTTTTGTTGGGAAATTGTTTCCAAAAATTTCAATTATTCTGCGTGAATAGCGAGTGTGTTGTTCCTACGTATGACATGGCTTTTGGAAAAACATCTTCAGAGTTTTCAAGCACAAGTCAAGAAGTTGTTCACCCAAAGATTGGAACTCGAATACTGTGCAGAATTGAAGAACGGAAGTTTCCTAAATTTGGGATTTCCAAATATTGAAGATATCAAGAGTTGGAGTCGGTTAACAAGAAAGTCGGGATTGAATATTCAGAAGAATATCAACAAAATTAGTTGAAGATCTTCAGCATGCCGTGGCAAGGAAGAAAGATATTCGGAAGGACTTTCTAAAGATTGGATAAGATATCTACAGACTATTTAGGAATATTTCCTAAATATTTGATAGAGTATCTCGAACTGAATTGAGAACCGCCAAAGGATATAAATAAACGACTAGGGTTTCCCGATCATTGTTTTCGCTTTTGGGAGAAGAAAGACACACGAGAGATTCTTAAGAAGAGGAGGAGGAGGAGTGACGGCCGACTAGGTTTTTCACCTCGGAAAACCAACGTTACTGAGACAGTCTGTTCAGTGTGCTGATTAGACTGATCCGTGGAACAAACCGCCGCACACACACAACTGAGATCACGCATTCGGGAGAAGGTGTCTGACCTTCGGGAGAGGTTCAAGCAAGGTTCGGCAGGGAGTCTCGAACTCAGAGGATCGAGTGGGAGCCGAGATCGCAAATCAAGGAGAAGAAGTGTTAGAGGCTAGGCGATTATATTCGGGAGATTTTAAGTGTAAGACCATCGATAGCTCTAAACTTTTCAATAAGATTTGCTACCATTAGAGGCGTGGGAAGCCCCCCAGAGTAGGCTGGTTCTCGAACTGGGTATTACATCGTGTGTGTGCTTGCATTATACTGTCTATTAAAGTGTTCAAGTCTCGGTTGGAACACCTTTTTAATCTCATCTCGAATAAGACAACAATATTTCAATTGTTATCAGAGCAGACACTCGACTCACAGAGTGTGATCCGGCGACTGTTCATGATAAGTATGAATGAATGGCAGAGCACTAACAGACCACTGCTGCTAGAAGGGTCAAACTACGACTACTAGAAGTCTAAGATGAAGGCTTTTCTGAAATCTCTTGATGAAAAGGCTTAGAGCGCAGTATTTAGAGGCTTAGAGAGCAGACACTCGACTCACAGGTGTCGTCGGTACCGGCAAATTTAAATTTATAATTTTCCTTACTCTAGGCTAGCATAGCGGCAAGCAAGGGTCGAACCCTAGGGAGCTGGTGAGGTTACTTGTTGTTTTGTAAAAGAAAAGACAATTGGGGTTGAGAGAGATTAGGAAACAGTGCAAAACCAGGAAATAAGTGAGTGGTATCAATCAGAGAGAATACTCAGACTAGACTTGTTATCATCGAACGCTAACAATCTAATTCAATGTTTCTAAGTGTGGTCGTCCCGACAAAGGTGACTTCCCAAATAACCCGACAAAGGTGTTATGCCACAACCTAACCCGACAAAGGTGAAACGCTTCTAATTCTCTCCTAAATTAAACAACCCGACAAAGGTGTTATTTAACCTAGATGTGCTATCTACCCAAACGACAAAGTATTAGGCATATAATAACGACAGAAATATTGATCAACTAAGCTTTGCGACAAAGCATCCACCTAGTCTAGCAATAATTCATAATATAGGCACGAGAACTAGTGAAACATGGAATAACATTAAGAATGAAGTCTCAAACAATAGTCACAATATATGAAACCCTAGCCCGAATAGAGGGCTTAGCTACACATGGCCATGGAAACAAAAGACAATAAAAATAAAGGAAGGATGTTCTTCTCTATTGCCGTGATGCGGAGAAAACCGGGCCGGAATGGTGAGAATGCCGAGGAGGACTTCGAGTGTTGAGGGATGAAGGCAGCTCTGATGGATGCTTGAAACCCTTGATATGAGGTTGTATTTATAGAGAATTCTAGGGCTTCGAAGTTTCCAAATTGAAGTTGGCCCATAAACGGTTTTAGGAAACATGTCCTAAAACCGACTTTGCTTGGTTTGTAAGCAAACTTAACTAGCAAGTTTACTTGGGCAGCAAGTCTTCTAGAAGCTTCCTAAACCGCCATACAAGGAGGAGATGACGAGCCGAGATTTGTGGTCTTGGACTCGGCTTGGGCCGGCCTTGATTCGGAACTGGATTTTCCAGATTCGCCCATCTGGTCGAACAACTTGGTTTTGGTGCCTATCAGCATGCGTAAGACCTTTGGAATTGAGCCAACTGCCAATCTGCTCGGGCGATTTCCTTGGTTTAGTGACATTGTTCGACTTATCTGCTATTTTGATCAACTTGGTCCGTCTGGTCGAGCGATTTGATTTCATCGTTGAACTGCTCGGTCGGGGCCTTGAACGCTGCTCGGGCGCTGCTCGGCCAAAGATGCCTTGTGATGTTTTTTGCACAAAATGCCGTCTTTTAAGTGCGTTTCCTCCTAGAGCTTCCGAAGCACCTGAAATGCAAAAGAACACTGAAAAGTAGCTTGTTCGCATAATAAAGTGTCAGAATTGGTGGCATTTCTTGACTAGATGAGTCGTATAAATACGGCCCATCAACCCACCCCACACTTAAACTTGTTCGTCCCTAACAAGAACTAGGTCATAAGAGGAAAATAAATGCAACACCACAGTTCTTCGACGCCCTGGATAATGCTACATGATTATGCGCTGCTAGACTAGACTTTGCCTTTTAATGCATGACTCAACGCTACTAAGATAATTGTGCTAAACATGGAATAAATCGATACGTGTTACCTTTAAGCCGAGATGCAAGCCAATTCGGATGAATGGGAGATAGTCCTTTTTAGACCCATGATCTACACTCGCGGTTCCGGGTTCTCGCTATATGGTTATACTTCATTGCTTTTTCTTGCACGTGATTTGTTCGAGCTTTCAAGGTGCTTGAGTTCTTTTGCTTGGACAGCTTTTGTAGTGCGTTGACTTTTGATGGATCAGTGGTGTACTTCACTTTGTTGCGTGTAAAACTTCACAAATAACTGATTTTCTTTTCTTTTACTACTGATTGTGACCGCTTGTCCGTGACTCTGCTCTTTTGATGGAGGTCCAATCATCGCCCACAAGCATATGGAAATACCTCCCTGCTCTCCCTCATCCTCGTCCTTTTGACGCGAGTCAAGCCGAGGGTCGCTCGTCTGTTTTCCCGGCTACTCGGACTAGAGATTGGACGGTGTGTTGTTTTCCCGTCCCACCTGACCGCATAAGCACTGCAGTGGCGGAGCAGACTCTTAACCATGTTGCCTCGAAGAGCTAGCCTCCACGAAATCCATATAACCATATAGTTCGAAGCTCGGTCCTTTGAGTGCTTTGTCAAGTCTCTCTAGGACGTTTCTATCAACTCCACATCCTTGTTTATCTCAACTCAAAAGCACGTAGTAGGTTAAGCTCACATGTTAAAGCACAACTCAAATTTCACGAGAAAAACGCATCTAATCAGCTCATCATCAACGTTCAGTGTTGCATATCCAGGTAATAGAGAGAATTTCACATGTACAAAAATTTCAAAAATTTCAGGAAACGTGCTGACTCTATGCATGTGCAAGAAATAAACATGCCGACATGACATACTGACTCTCCCACCCCACACTTTTGAACCGACGTGTCCCCACGGCACACATAAGTTCAAGACACACACGCAAACAAACAAACAATAGGGAAAATAAGAGAGAGTTAAGAGTGAACAAGCACTTCCCTCGTGAAGTAGCAAAGTTGACTCGCTCTTCCAAAGTTATTTGGCATTCTAAACACTTCTGTCGAGCCAGAATTCCCAGCTAATGAGTTCGGGTTGAAGAATATCGCAGCGTGCCCATTCTGTGCACGCATCAATGGGGCCTGTGGACGACCTTGCCATGACACTATGATTTTCCCCATATAATGACCATTATAAGGCTAATTGTCGAGTCAGAATCTCAAATGGGACAACTCTGGTCGAGGATTCTGTCCATGCTCCGATTCTGCGCACACAGGGCTCGCTACTGGTTGGGCCTCCAGACAACTCCTCCGGGGCACTATGGGATTCTTCTCTCGCCTCCATATATGAGCCATTGTAAGACTTTTGGTCGAGACAGAATTTCCATATGTTGGACATCGGTCGAGGATTTTCGAATGTACCCAGTCTGCGCGCACAAGGCTCGCTCGGTCAGGACCTCTCGACGACTCCGCACTGAGGTGCATGTTTCCTGCAAAAAGAGCATCTCTTTCCCGAATACAATGTGACAAATAAGACTCAAGACTCAAAAAATAGTAAAATAACGAAAGATAAAATAAAACTGGAAAGAACAAAATTGTTGCCGGGCTGCCTCCCTGCGAGCGCCTTTGTTTTACGTCGTTGGCTCGACGATACCTCTTTAGGGATCACAAGTTAGGATCCCATGGGCGTGTGAGGTCAAACTTCTCCTGAGCTACTTCTTCAATTTGCCCGAAATTGCCGTGTAATGATGTGCTCGGATCTACTCTCCTTCGATCAGGCGGGTTTGCCTTCACATACTCCCGAGTTGGTGAGGACGTCTTGCTCATAGCTACTGGTCCATTAATACGCACGGTCTCTTCTAGCAGGTCAGGAACTAGGGCATCAAGATCAGACGTGTGCACTATGTCCGGCGGTTTCCTCGCGCATGGACGGTTATCATCCCCATAGATGTAGAAATCTGATATTTTGCCACCGAATGCAAGTGACAGCAAGCCCGTGCCCATGTCAATCTTGGTCTTGGTGGTGAAGAGGAATGACCGTCCCAAGATAAGTGCTGGCAGTTCATCGTCTCTAGCATCGCTGATGGACCATAATTATATGAATCAAAAACACAGTAAAACCCACCAAATTAGACTGTTTGTCTATTTAACTTTTGCTTGTTAGTCCCGATATATTTCCACAGGGTATTTTGGCGCTTAGAGAGAAAACACGCTAAGGAGAGGATTTTATGCTGAAAAGATATTACGAGTCAGTCCGAGGTCACGATCAGACGCTGAATGCAGAAATCACAAGATCCTGACATTGAATTACTCAAAACAAATCCAACGAGGAGCAACCAAAGTCAGACCGGAGCGAAATTAGACTGTTGGTTTTGTGAAAATTGCACAAAACCACACAAACCTCCTCTTCCCTTCTAGAAGGGGCGGCTATGGGGAGGATAAGGAGGAGGATGACTCATCTCCTCCTTCCTTATCCATAAGTGGCGGCTACTTGCACTCCACTCCACTCCATGGATCTAGATCCTTCCTCCTCCTCCTCCTCCCTTGGATGAAAACCAAGTGCCACCATCTCCACCCTCCATCCTCCTCCCCTTTGGCTATAAAAGGAGCTCATCTCCTCCTCATTTGTATCATCATACACACTTCACAAATGTTTTAGAGAGATAGAGGGCTTAACCCTCTTCTCTTCACTTTCAATAAATATTTTGTTCTTCATTGTGGAGCTACTCTCTTGCGTGGATCTTGCCTAGGAGCTCCTCTCCTCCGCTTATTGTAAGGTATAAAATTACTTTCAGTATTATTTGTTTTTACTGTAAAGTTATTTTATTATTCGGTACCCTTGTGCAAGGCATTAGTCTGCTTGTATTCCTTAACATGAATACTAGTAGCTAAAAGCTTGTACTCGGTCGCAGGGGTATACTTGTATTATAAATGTTTTAGACTCTACTCTTAAGAGTATCTCTGTATTCAAAACTTGTTCTATGTGCCATATATTAGATCAGAACTTCCAAGGTTGAGTGGATGCTTGAAATGGCAAAGCTCTTCCGTGGAAGTTCGCAATCATACTCGGGTAAGTGGATGCTTGAAATGGCAAAGCTTATCTGAGGAGTTTGATCTCTCTCAAACATCATTTTGGGTAAATCGGAAAAGACAACCCAAAATGGATGCACATAAGGCTAAGATACTTCGAAAGGAGGAATTAGTCTAAAGTAGAACAAGTGTTTTAAATGGTGTTGCAAGTCTTGCGCTAGAAATAGCCTCGATTCATCTTTGAATACTTAGCATGATCATTTCAAGTGTTCTACGCGATGTTGCAAGTCTTGTGTTAGGAATAGCCTCGATTCATCTTCGAACACTTGGTATGATCATTAGCGGTCAATGATAAACAAATATGATACAAGGCCCCTAAAACCGAATCCTTTCCTTACAGTCTATTATTGTAATTAACTTCCAGTTCTCAAATCACACTCAAACTCAACCCCAATCGCATTTAATTTCTGCATAAGCTTCATTAAAGAACAACTAATCCACACTGACTCCCTTGGGTTCGACCCCTACTTACCACTTACTACCCAGTAGTGTAGTCGTGAGTAGCGGAAAATATAAATTTATTTGTACAGAGAACATTGCACCTTAACGACAGTGCAGTGTGCTCTGTCAAATTGGCGCCGTTGCCGGGGAGTTGTGCATCGGAATAGTTGTTCTATTTTGTTTTTTCTTTTTTATTTTATCATGCAATTCACTAAGTCTTACTACTACGGAATGGAACCTTGGAACATTGAGGAAATTTCCCCACCACCCTTCGAACTTGAAATCCGCGAGAAGATCAACAATATAAAACAATCCCGGGATGAAACTTTGGACGAGTACTTGGCGTACTTTGACTCCATGTTGATAAGCTGCCCGCACCATGGATTCACCAAACACGATCTTCTTCAAAGGTTTCTCAATGGGATGCTGCCACAAGAGTGGGATTGGCTAAACAATGCAACGGGAGGCTCGGTAAACAACTTAGGCATAGATGATCTTTGGAACTTAATAGATGATTTGGCCGCGAGGTCAAAACAAAGACAAGATCAGGCCATGCGGAGCGAAGAACTGGATAACATAATGCACCAAATCAGGGCAAAAACTGAGTTATGGGCAGCAGAAAACGAGCTGGCAGCTAGCACCCAGCAATTGGCCGCAGACATACAGCAAATGAATGCCTCGATGCACCAATTCACGGCCAAGACATACCCGGACCTCAATGACGAGTTACCCATATCGGACCCATACCTAAGTTTGATTACCCCCGGAGACTATACGAATGACAAGGATAAGGACCCTTGGTTACCTGAAGAAGAGCTACATTCAGATTATCCCTGGGAGTTAGAAGAAGAACTGCCCAAATCAGGCCCGGTCCTTATCACCGATCCATCCGAGGAAATCACAGTCCTAACTGCCGAGCCAACAGAAGTCCCGAACATCACTACCGAAGCGGCCGAAGAAATCAAGCCAGGCCCGGTTCTTGCGCTCGGAGCACCCGAAAAAGTCCCGGATCTCATTGCCGAACTGTCCGAGAAAGCCCCGGTCCCACTCACCACGACTCAAAGAAAACCGCCTGAAAACTCACTCGTTCCAAGACAACCATCCATCACTGCCACAATGAAGAGGATTGGCAGAGGCGCATGCTTAATGTCGCCTACATTTAATGGCACAAAACCAAACTTCCAAACTCGCAAAGGTGCCAACTATTCAAACATGAAGAAGCGGCAAAGACATGGGCCGAAAGAATGGAAACCCGGAAGGAGTAACAAGCAAGCACGACTCATTAGACCAGCAGCTGTGGTCGAAGAAACCTCACCCTCTCGGAGCAAAAGGGCTGCCGAGAAGAATTTTGACCTCACTCACCCATGGGATCCGACCTTATGATCCATGATTGAGGTAACGTCGAGCCAACGACGTTAAACAAAGGCACTAGTCGGGAGGTAACCCGACACTATCTTACTTTCCGCACTTTAATTTTCTGTCTTTTATTTTCTGTATTTTACCTTTTCAATAAGTCGCTCTCACCCACTTGGTGCATAGAAGATTTGACTATTCAGGAATCGGACTTGGGTGCAACATTAAGCCAGTCAGGGCTACGCTAAGAGTTCAAGGCCCCAGCCGAACTCCCTGATTATCCAGCCTCGAGCCATGTCGTTCACTCGACACCTTAAAGGGAGTTCTGTCCTTCCCTTTTCCTTAATATCATTTCCTTCTCGTAATTGTCTGCTTGCATGGCTTTTGAACTAAGTAGTGCTGAAAGGCACGACTTCGTTCAAAAGTGTGGGGTGAGATCCGCATGTGTACATAAATAAAAAACATTTTTTCTTTTTTAGTATATCTTTTTGAAAATATGAACTTAAGAATGTGAAAAAGATAGACCGAAATTCATGCATTTACCTTGTGAAAATTCAACTGTCTAAAAACTTAGAACGTAACTTCTCATTTGTCCCTTTGTGCTGAGATAAACTAGGGATGTGGAGTTGATAGAAATGCCCTAGAGAGGCTTGGCAAGCAATCGAAGGATCGAATCAAACTATATGGTTTTCGAAGTCAGTGGAGGCTGCACTTCGGGTTTCAGTGAAGATTGAAGTCATCTCCGCCATGCAGTGTTTATGCAAAAAAGAAAAAAGGCGAGGACGGGAATCAGACCGTCCTCTCTCTAGTTAAAGTAGCCGAGAAAATAGATGAGCGACCCTCATCTTGACCCGCGCGAAACAACAACGATGAGAGGAGCGGGGAGGTATTTCCATATGCTCGCGGGCGATGATTGGACCTCCCAAAAAGGCTTGAGAAAAGGGACTAGCAAAGCCACAAAAAGGCGAAAAGCTCGAAGAAGCAAATCAAGAGGCCAAAGGCCCAAAATTGTGAAGGTTTTAACCAAACAAAAAGTGAAGTACTCAAAGAGTCAAATCATAGGCCAAAGGCCGATTCACTACAAAAGCAGTCCCTCGCCAAAAGAAAAATCAAAGTACTCAAACCAGTGAAACCCGAACCAAATCACGTGCTAGAGAAAGCTACAAGGAAACCATATAGTGAGAGACAATTCCGAGGTTGCAGTCCAGGAGCCTAAAAAGGGCTATCTCCCGAAACATCCAGAATAATTTGCATCTCAGCACGGAGGTACACGCATCAAGTTACTTCTATTTATTTACACAGTTCAATTTGGTAATAAGTAAGTAATGCATGAATTAGGATAAATCTAGTACCACAGTCTAATTTTCATATTTTAAACAAACTTACTTAGTGTGCCGCCCTTTAATAGCATTGTTCGGGACGAACAACTAAAAGTGTGGGGTGATCTGATGGACCATAATTATATGAATCAAAAACACAGTAAAACCCACCAAATTAGACTGTTTGTCTATTTAACTTTTGCTTGTTAGTCCCGATATATTTCCACAGGGTATTTTGGCGCTTAGAGAGAAAACACGCTAAGGAGAGAATTTTATGCTGAAAAGATATTACGAGTCAGTCCGAGGTCACGATCAGACGCTGAATGCAGAAATCACAAGATCCTGACATTGAATTACTCAAAACAAATCCAACGAGGAGCAACCAAAGTCAGACCGGAGCGAAATTGGACTGTTGGTTTTGTGAAAATTGCACAAAACCACACAAACCTCCTCTTTCCTCCTCCTTATCCATAAGTGGCGGCTACTTGCACTCCACTCCACTCCATGGATCTAGATCCTTCCTCCTCCTCCCTTGGATGAAAACCAAGTGCCACCATCTCCACCCTCCATCCTCCTCCCCTTTGGCTATAAAAGGAGCTCCTCTCCTCCTCATTTGTATCATCATACACACTTCACAAATGTTTTAGAGAGATAGAAGGCTTAACCCTCTTCTCTTCACTTTCAATAAATATTTTGTTCTTCATTGTGGAGCTACTCTCTTGCGTGGATCTTGCCTAGGAGCTCCTCTCCTCCGCTTATTGTAAGGTATAAAATTACTTTCAGTATTATTTGTTTTTACTGTAAAGTTATTTTATTATTCGGTACCCTTGTGCAAGGCATTAGTTTGCTTGTATTCCTTAACATGAATACTAGTAGCTAAAAGCTTGTACTCGGTCGCAGGGGTATACTTGTATTATAAATGTTTTAGACTCTACTCTTAAGAGTATCTCTGTATTCAAAACTTGTTCTATGTGCCATATATTAGATCAGAACTTCCAAGGTTGAGTGGATGCTTGAAATGGCAAAGCTCTTCCGTGGAAGTTCGCAATCATACTCGGGTAAGTGGATGCTTGAAATGGCAAAGCTTATCTGAGGAGTTTGATCTCTCTCAAACATCATTTTGGGTAAATCGGAAAAGACAACCCAAAATGGATGCACATAAGGCTAAGATACTTCGAAAGGAGGAATTAGTCTAAAGTAGAACAAGTGTTTTAAATGGTGTTGCAAGTCTTGCGCTAGAAATAGCCTCGATTCATCTTTGAATACTTAGCATGATCATTTCAAGTGTTCTACGCGATGTTGCAAGTCTTGTGTTAGGAACAGCCTCGATTCATCTTCGAACACTTGGTATGATCATTAGCGGTCAATGATAAACAAATATGATACAAGGCCCCTAAAACCGAATCCTTTCCTTACAATCTATTATTGTAATTAACTTCCAGTTCTCAAATCACACTCAAACTCAACCCCAATCGCATTTAATTTCTGCATAAGCTTCATTAAAGAACAACTAATCCACACTGACTCCCTTGGGTTCGACCCCTACTTACCACTTACTATCCAGTAGTGTAGTCGTGAGTAGCGAAAAATATAAATTTATTTGTACAGAGAACATTGCACCTTAACGACAGTGCAGTGTGCTCTGTCAATCGCCCATCTGCAAGACATAGAAATCTGCAGGAACAACAAGGTCTCCTACTCGGAGGGTTAGGTTCTCAAGCAAGCCGACTGGACGAATACATGATTTGTCCCCTAGTTCTATCAACAGTTTAGGAGGCTTCAATGGTCCCAAATTCAAAGAGCAATACAATGAGTAAGGCATAGCATTAATGGCAGCACCCAAGTCGATTAAACAGTGATGTATTTGGGTCTCACCGATACCACAGGTGACCGTGAAGGCACCCGGGTCCTTACTATTTTCTGGCGGTGCATCATGACTCGTTGCGAGTGGGCATTCCATCATTGGGCTGTTCTGCTTGAGCCTTGCCTCCAATCTGCATTCTAGCTCGTCCTTGTGGGTCATATGGCCTTCGGGAGCAATAACCTGTATGGAACATGCAGTGTAATTATATCCGCTGTTCAAGCAAGTGTTCTAGGTCGTGTTTGGACAGACCTTGAACTCTCTACACAACAGTTCAACACAACAGAACAAACAAAGACAGGAGCACGCACGGAATGATAACCCAGTTCGGCCAGGCCTACTCTGGGGGGTTTCCCACACCCGGAAAAGGGACAACAAATCTTTATTACGAGTTTAGGGCACAGGAGGTCTTACACTTACACAACACCTTTGCTTGTAATAGCCTCACCACTAACACTCCGTCTCTCAGATTTGTAACCGAGGTTCGTCGCAACTCTCCTCGATCCCCTTCGTCCAGATCTACTATCCGAACGTTCTCGAACTTCACTTGAAGCTCGGATGCTTTCTCTTGAAAGCAAGTTGTTCCCCTTTGTTGTGTGCGCAGTATGATCACTTCCAGGCAGTCTGAGATGCACTTGCTAAGACTGCACTTACACCGATGAGTTTCTGGTAGAGAGAACTCAAACGGCTGTCGCTTCTTCTCCAATCAGTAGAGTTTTCCTCGTGTTTATTTTCTCAGCAGAAGCGACAGGAATTAGGGTTGCCCTTGCATTGTATTTATGCTTGGACGAAACCCTAATTCACACAAGATAAACTCCATCAAATATTTCGGGAATATTCCCAAATATTCTGAAGCGTATCTCACAAAGCGGAAGAAGGAATATATGAGTAACCTTCTTCATCAAGTCAGCCACGTCCTCTTCATGCAAATATTTGACGCTCGAAAAACTTGCTGACCAATCTCCAAATATTCGAATCTAAAGATCCTCGATCTTTCAGAATCTTCCACGAGACAAGACAAACCCACCTTGCCAAGTCAGACACCGGTTTAGAGTAAATATCCATTCGAATATCTGGAGATCGAATGCATCGCTGGCCGTCTTCAAATCGAAAAGATATTGGATCCAGAACCTTCCGGAGAATATCTTCTGCGTCTGCTCTACGCTGTACAGAAGAGTCAGAGTGTGTTCGTACTCTTCCTGAACATTTCCTCGAACAGTTCTAAAGCCGTTTTGCCAAACAGTATGCCATTCATGGGAACATCAATCTCCCCCTTGGCATTTTTGGCAAAACCAAATCTGCGATCTGTCTAGGCTTTAGACACACTAGCCAGAGCCATCCAAACTTCTCCCCCTTTTTGCCACAAACTGGCAAGGGTCAAATCCTCCAATCTGGTCTCCTCGATAATAGGAATCTGATCTGCTCCCCCTCAATCAAGGCCTGATTATCTCTTCGATCAACTGATGATCTGTACCTTTAGTCAAAACTCCTTTTTTTTGGAGCAGTTCCAATCCGTGTAGTCAGTGCACCAAAATCTTTCACTCAGTCAACCACTTTCGTGTGGTATCTTTGAGAGCAAACTAAACACCTTTCTGGAAAGTGACGACTGAGGGATCCTCAACAGATATAGCAGGGACCTTATGATTGCTTTTCTTGTCGCGGACGACTCCCCCTGCAGACTTGCTCTCCCCCTCAGAGTCAACGAGGAAGGCGACTTCAATCTCAATATCAGAAGGATCTAAGTGTAGCCTTTATACGGTCTTCATGGAAACCCTCTTGAACAACATCTGGTGAATCAACCGAGATATCACCAACAATTCCAACTGTTCCCTCTTCAACCGCTACGATCTGGGACAATCAACTCTTGACATAGCAGGAGCAAAAAGGCATCCTCCTATTGTAGGTCCTCAACGACAATTATCAGTGTCTTTGTATAGATCTTCCATCCCATCATCTTCCTTATCTGAACCTGATTTTGTACTCATAGTACCAGTTCGCTGCTCGTCAGGGCCCCAATCATAGCACAACTGGCTTCACCTGGATACTTTCCGCCTTCCACCATCCAGAGTAAACAGGACACTTCCTATGTCCGAGACAATTTCTTCCATTGAAGATCCATAGCCAGAGAAACTATCCTAATCATCCCAGTAGATTTTCGAAGAGAAACAGGATATATTTCAAAAACTCATACTGATTGTCCCAGCCCCTTGCATGAGTGATCAGTCCAACTGTTTAGCTGGAGTTTCGCATCTGACTGACCACTGGCTGGAACACTTAGTTCTCGACAACACACAGACCCAAAGAGGATCTGAGTGTTTCAAACTGGGCAGCATCAAGCGGTTTGGTAAAGATATCAGCTAATTGCTTGTCCGTTGTGACATGCTGCAGAGTGACAACCTTCTGTTCAACCAGTTCTCTGATGAAGTGATGCCTGATGTCGATGTGCTTCATCCTGGAGTGCTGAACCGGGTTTTTGGAAATACTGATCGCGCTCATATTGTCACAGTACAATGTCATCTCTTTCTGCTCAACTCCGTATTCAGATAGCATCTGTTTCATCCATATGAGCTGAGTGCAGCAACTTCCTGCAGCGATGTATTCTGCTTCGGCCGTAGAGAGCGAGATGCTGTTTTGTTTTTTGCTAAACCATGAAACCAAGTTGTTTCCCAAGAAGAAACATCCTCCAGACGTGCTCTTCCGATCTTCAGCGTTTCCTGCCCAATCAGCGTCACAGAAGCCAACCAGGTGTGGATTGGTGTCTTTGGTGTACCAGATCCCAAATTCAACAGTCCCGCACACATATTTTATAATTCTTTTAACTTGCAGAAGGTGACTTTCCTTTGGTTCTGACTGGTACCTTGCACAGACTCCGACTGCATATGATATATCCGGTCTGCTGGCGGTTAAGTACAGGAGACTTCCAATCATGCTTCTATATAGAGTCTGATCAACTTTGACTCCAGCCTCGTCTTTAGAGATCTTTAAATGAGTTGCAGCAGGTGTTCGTTTGTGACTTGCCTTTGCAAGATCAAATTTCTTAATCAGGGTCTTGGCATACTTACTTTGTGAGATGAATATCCCATCCTCTTTCTGTGTCACCTGCAATCCCAGAAAGTAGCTCATCTCTCCTACCATGCTCATCTTGAACTCTTTCTGCATCTGATCCACGAACTGATCTACCAGTGTCTGAGTGTTCGAACCGAACACAATATCATCAACATAGATTTGTGCGATAATACAATCTGACCTTGTGTGTTTGACGAACAAGGTCTTGTCCACTCCCCCTCGCACATATCCATGGTTGATGAGAAACACTGTGAGTCGCTCATACCAGGCTCTGGGTGCCTGCTTGAGACCGTACAGGGCCTTCTTGAGGCGATACACATGAGCAGGGTGATGCGGATCCTCAAATCCTTTTGGCTGAGACACAAAAACCTCTTCATTTAGAAGTCCATTTAGGAACGCACTTTTAACATCCATCTGAAACAGACGAAACTTCAGATGACACGCAAGGGCAAGTAGCAGGCGAATGGCTTCAAGTCGTGCGACAGGGGCGAAGGTTTCATCAAAATCAATCCCCTCTATCTGAGAAAACCCCTGAGCCACAAGCCGAGCTTTATTTCTAGTGATATTTCCTGATGTATCTGATTTGTTCTTAAAGATCCATTTTGTGCCGATGACGTTTACACCATCAGGTTTTGGAACTAAGTCCCATACGTCATTGCGGGCAAATTCCTCCAGTTCTTCCTGCATGGCGAGAACCCAATACTCATCAACTAGTGCTTCCTTTACGTTCTTGGGCTCAAATGAAGACAGAAAGCATGAGCAGGCAGCGAGTCTTCTGTAATTTCCACGAGTTTGAATTCCATCACTAGGTGCACCAATGATCTCAGAGATTGGGTGGTGTCTGGAGATTCGACGAGAGGGTTGTAGTGCAGCACGATCCTCTTGAGTACTAACCTCTTCACCCACAACAGAGGAAGAGTCCCCAATGGCATTATCAGCAATACGAGTATCTTCTGTCGAGTCAGTCACAGTCGGAATGGGCAGTGTCACTGCTTCAGGTGCTGTTCCAACTGGTTCAATAGCTGTCGTGACACCCCCTGTCGAGTCAGTCTCAGTAGAATGAGAGGGTGGAACAGTGCCAGATGCTTTTCCGGCAGCTTCGTCAGCATCATCTGGGGCAGTAAGAACAACAATGTCATCCTTGATCTTGACATTGATAGACTCCATAACTGTTCCTGTGCGTTTGTTGAACACCCTGTATGCTCGACTGTTCGAGGAATATCCAAGGAAGAATCCCTCATCACTCTTAGGATCAAGCTTCTGTCGGTACTCGCGGTCATTCAAAATGTAACACTCACTCCCAAAGATGTGAAAGTACTTGACTGTGGGCTTCTTCCCTTTCCAGAGTTCATAACAGGTCATCTCCGTACCTGTGCGTATTGTCACCCGGTTTATAATGTGGCATGCCGTGTTCATTGCTTCTGACCAGAACTTCAGGGGAATCTTCTTGGCATGGATCATTACGCGAGCCATTTCCTGAATTGTGCAATTTTTCCTTTCAACAACGCCATTTTGCTGAGGAGTGATTGCAGAAGAAAACTGATGGGCAATCCCGTGTTTAACACAATAAGAGGTCATAGTGGCATTCTTGAATTCTGTGCCGTTATCACTCCTGATACTTACCAGGCGTTCTCCGCTGGCTTCTCTTTCTCTCTGGAGAAGGGTAGCAAGTTCAATGAACTGAGGTGCAGCTACAGACTTGTCTCGAAGGAATCGGGTCCATGAAAACCTGGTGAAGTCGTCCACACATACCAGGACATACTTGTTGCCACCGTAGCTCTCAACCTGCATCGGCCCCATAAGATCCATATGGATTAGTTCGAGCGGTCTGCTGGTACTGATCTGGGTGGTGTTCGAATGCGATGCTTTAGTCTGTTTACCGATCTGGCATTCTCCACATAAGACATCTATGTCTCCTTTAACCTTGGGCATTCCTCGGATGAGACCAGACGTGCTGAGCTTCTTCAGAGTTTTGAGATTCAGATGACCCAGTCTCCTGTGCCAGAGTGACATCTCATCTGCTTGACTAGAAAGACACGTAGCTGTTCTGGCAGAACCTATAAGATAACAGTCGTTGTCTGCTCTACAACCTTTCATCAGCGTCCCTCCTTCCTTGTTCAGAACATGGCAGGAGTCATGAGTGAAATGAACGTGAAATCCTCCATCACAAAGTTGGCTGATACTAATGAGATTCACTTTCAGTCCTTCAACTAGAAGGATGTCATTGAGTACAGGAAGATCCGGAACCTTCAATGTCCCACAGCCGATCACCTGACCCTTTCCTCCATCACCGAATGTAACGAACTGCCTCTTCGTGACAGGTCGAATATGAGTGAGAAACTTGGAGTTACCTGTCATATGTGCAGAGCATCCGCTGTCGAAGTACCAGCGATCTTTTTCCATGTGACTTGAAGAGCTGAAGGCAACAGTGCAGACGATGTTATTTCTGCAGACCTTTGCGTCTGACTCCCAGTTATGAAGCATGCTTGATTGGGGAATGTCTTGCTCAGATCTGCGTTTATTGAGTTTTCGGACCATTCTGCCAAACCTCCGAGTCAGCGTATTTAGTTGAAGAGGAGTGCTGTCAGTCTCTGACACCACCTCAGACACCTCTGCTTTCCATGAAAATTCATTGTCACCTTCGGTTGTGTTTTGACCTCCCTTTGGAGTCATCTTGAACAGTTCTAGGATCCCACTCAGTGTGTCGAGTGTTTGCTCTGATACCATTTGTAATTATATCCCCTGTTCAAGCAAGTGTTCTAGGTCGTGTTTGGACAGACCTTGAACTCTCTACACAACAGTTCAACACAACAGAACAAACAAAGACAAGAGCACGCACGGAATGATAACCCAGTTCGGCCAGGCCTACTCTGGGGGGTTTCCCACACCCGGAAAAGGGACAACAAATCTTTATTACGAGTTTAGGGCACAGGAGGTCTTACACTTACACAACACCTTTGCTTGTAATAGCCTCACCACTAACACTCCGTCTCTCAGATTTGTAACCGAGGTTCGTCGCAACTCTCCTCGATCCCCCTCGTCCAGATCTACTATCCGAACGTTCTCGAACTTCACTTGAAGCTCGGATGCTTTCTCTTGAAAGCAAGTTGTTCCCCTTTGTTGTGTGCGCAGTATGATCACTTCCAGGCAGTCTGAGATGCACTTGCTAAGACTGCACTTACACCGATGAGTTTCTGGTAGAGAGAACTCAAACGGCTGTCGCTTCTTCTCCAATCAGTAGAGTTTTCCTCGTGTTTATTTTCTCAGCAGAAGCGACAGGAATTAGGGTTGCCCTTGCATTGTATTTATGCTTGGACGAAACCCTAATTCACACAAGATAAACTCCATCAAATATTTCGGGAATATTCCCAAATATTCTGAAGCGTATCTCACAAAGCGGAAGAAGGAATATATGAGTAACCTTCTTCATCAAGTCAGCCACGTCCTCTTCATGCAAATATTTGACGCTCGAAAAACTTGCTGACCAATCTCCAAATATTCGAATCTAAAGATCCTCGATCTTTCAGAATCTTCCACGAGACAAGACAAACCCACCTTGCCAAGTCAGACACCGGTTTAGAGTAAATATCCATTCGAATATCTGGAGATCGAATGCATCGCTGGCCGTCTTCAAATCGAAAAGATATTGGATCCAGAACCTTCCGGAGAATATCTTCTGCGTCTGCTCTACGCTGTACAGAAGAGTCAGAGTGTGTTCGTACTCTTCCTGAACATTTCCTCGAACAGTTCTAAAGCCGTTTTGCCAAACAGTATGCCATTCATGGGAACATCATGCAGGAACATCAGTTAAGGAATTCTCGGTCGTGAGGACCGGGCCTGGCTCAGATGCCTTGAGCGTGTCTGGGCTGAGTGTTTCAGTCGGTTCTTCTTCGGATGCTAGCGGGCCGAAGTCTTCTGTAGGCTTGGTGTAATCTGAGCTAGGCTCTTCCTCGCTGACCCTTGCCTCCGTGTCGAGCATCTTGCTCACCCAATATGCGGACTCCTTCAGCGCTGTGTCTACGTCTACTACTTCCATCATGCTGACATTCCCTCTTGGGTTAGGCACTGTTTGTGATGGGAGTCACCCTGGGTCGTTTTAAGCTCGGAGACCGTTGTGGCGATCTGGGACATCTACTTGGACAAGTCGGCAATGGCTCCATCAGTCTTGGCCTAGAATTGATGCACTGAGGTGGCTAGGTCCTTCACTATATCCTCCAAGGACTTGCTCGATCCTTGCTGGTTCGGGTTGGCCTGGTTGCGGTCTTGTCTCTGCTGGTACTGGCCCGGCCCGTTCTGTCCTCCTTACTGTTGTCGGTATGGGGGCCGGTAGTACGGGGCTTGCCGAGGTGCGGCTAGCTGTGCTGGCTCTCTCTGGGCGTGGTTGTTCTGATTGTCGTTCCTCCAGTGCTGCCTGTTAGCGCCTTGCCCGGTCGCGGATGGTCCATATTGTAGAACTGGCCCGACTCGGTTGCCATAACTCTGGTAGTCGCCCACTGCATTGACTTCGCCTTGGTCGTCCTCCACTAAAGTCGGACAGGAGTCTGTTTTGTGATTTGTGGCTCCACAGAACTCGCAAGGCCTTGCTTGGATCGGCTGCCTCCTTATTACATGTTGCATCATCTCTTTGAGCTGTTTGATTTCTTCGGCCATGGAACTGGATGGGGGCTCGACCTTTGAAACGTTCCTGGTCCGGCTGAATTCTTCCTCTTTGTTGGACTCGTCCTGGAATCTCGCATTCTCGGCCACTTCCATAATCTTTCTTCGCACACCGGCTGGGGACAGGCTCATGATGGTTCCTCCAGTCGAGGCGTCTAGTAACTTCCTGTCGAGTCGCCTTAATCCATCGAGCATATATTCCACTATTAGCTTCTCAGGAAGTCCGAGTTTGCAGCAGCTGACAGGTGTCGTTGTACCTGTGCAAAAACATTTATAATTCCGACTAGCAAGTGGTAAGTCGGGTCGAATCCACAGAGATCGGTATAAGAATCTGTTTCACTAAGTACAAGAGTAACAATGGTTGTAATTTCGAGCAAGTTAAATAAAAACGCAAGTGAGTAACAGTGATCAATTATCAATAGAGCAATCGTCACACGAATTCAGGTATGTAATATCAAAGAGAAGTGCAAGCTAGAACTTTCCACTGTGATGCAAGACTAAATCATTGACAAATCCGTATTGATTTCTGATGTTCTACAACTTAGAGCTCCCCGCTAGGTTGTACTCCCCGTTGTAGTTCTAGTACTCAATCTCGCGCTAGCGATAATCAAGACCCTAACTCGCTAGAGTTGCATGAAGAATTGAACAAGTTGTCCTAGGGTGTTTAATCCTAGTGGTCTATTACTCGTGTTCTAGTTTGCTATCCCCGCTAGGTTGCTAGTAAACTCGACAATCGAAATCAACAAACAAACAAAAGGTCCCCCGCTAGGGTTCCACTCATGCTAGCACATATTATACAGTAATATGACGCAAAACATAGAAATCGATAGAAGTCTCAAGTCAATACATCACAATTTGGAGTTCTAGCTTACACAAATGAGTTTAGCTACTCATGGAAATGGAATACATCATCAAGTATTTCAATAGGAATGGAATGGAATAGAAAGTACTGATGACGAATCTTCCACTACGCTGCAGCTCTACTCCAAATCCAACTTCCAACTCTTCCAAACTTTCCTCTCCAATCTTCAAGCGTACGAACTCCAAAATAGATCTGATTTGTTTTCTTCTTTTTCCAGATCCAGCCGCCAGGTTCTCTGTCCCCTCGTATTCTTTGTTTGTCCCTTCGAGACTGCAAATGAGAAATAATGATTTCGAGTGCCAGGTGTCATCCGCGGACGTCTTCTTCATTTAGTCTCCGCGGACGTCTCAACAATTACCATAAATCAGTAGACGTCCGCGCCCTTAATTGTTCAGGCGTCCGCCGGCTCCACTGAGTTGAACATCAAGCACTTTGGACTCCATTCCTTCGATGCAAAACCTCTTCAATAGGCTCTCTTTAGCCGGTATTTCTTCTATGGTCTCCGAATGTACCTGAGAATGAAAACTACTCACAGGTAGTGAAATAATATACAGGCTAACACTAAAAGACGGGGTTTTAACACATAAAATAGTCGTACAACTACGACTCATCAAACTACCCCACACTTGAACTTGTTCGTCTCGAACAAGAACAAATCCATAGAAAGAACTACAATGTACTAGTCATGCTCATCCTTACATCTCAATCCTAAATCCAGTCTATAATCCTATCATGCTCAAGATTCTACAATGCGAGTAAACATAGATGTTTCGATACTTGTTACCTCGCGAGTTGAAATTCAAATGACCTTGGATGAATGGGAGATAGTCCCCTATAGGTACCACGGACATTGCATTCTTTTCTGAGTTTTGGTCTTTTGATTGAGTCAGCGGCTTTCTCTAACACGTGATTGATTCACTGCTTTCATACCGTTGAGTCTTGAATTCCTTAACTTGTATGGACTTTTATAAACGACACATCTTTGCTTGAATCAATCAGATTTTGATTTTCTCCTTACTTGATGGTTTGCCTTCGGCTTTTGAATTTGTTTCTTGTCCCCATAATCATTTGCGCCCTTGAACCACTCCAATCATAGCCTCCGAATAACAGCATAGGAGTGCGTCCCGCTCTTATCTCATCCTCGTCTTTTCTGCATGAGGCAAGGTAGGGGTTACCCACCCATTCCCAGCTACTTCGACTAGAGATGGACAGTTTGTTTTCTCTGTCCCGCCACCACTGCGAACGCATGAATAAACTTGTATACTTGGTGACGGAGCTACTCTCAGGATTAGGCTAGTGAAGCGTCAACCTCCACCGCTTTTCTCAATCATCAGAACCAAAAACTCAGAACTTCCTGCAACTTGCCGTACCTTTCTAGGACATTTCTGTCAACTCCACATCCCTGCATATCACAACTCGAAAGAACAAAGCATCGAATTTTTTTGAAATTTCGCATTTTTAGTCAAATGAGCACAATAGTCATATAAAGCTGGAAATAGGATTTCGACATATGAGAAAAGCATAGCAGTGCATCATCAGTTCATCACGACACACAACTGACTCTGTAACACCCCACCCCACACTTAAATTCATCCGTGTCCTCACGGTACAACTCAAGAGATAAGACGGACAACAAAACAGACTCAAATAAAAAAAATAAAAATAAATAAATAAAAATAAGTGAACTGGTACTCCCCTAATAATCTGGTTGTGGCACTGGGCTCTGTGATTTTTTTTCCTTTTTGAAATGCACCGCGGACGTCTCTTCCTTTTCTTCCCGCGGACGTCTGAATATTATGCAATAATTGCTGAGGCGTCCGCGCATGTAACTGTCAAGACGTGCGCGATATGCACTGATGTAGATTTCTTTTCTTCGTTTAATCGCCTGAAAACACCAGAAATAAAAAGAAATGCACTCGAGGCGCATTATCAGCTTCCCAATTCCACTATAACATGTGTAAAATAGAAATAAAACACACCGGGTTGCCTCCCGGTAAGCGCCTTTGTTTTACGTCCTTGGCTGGACATTACCTCTTTAGGGATCACAAGTTAGGATCCCATGGCCGCTCCAAGTCAAACTTCTTTATTTTCTTGTGATAGTCATAGCCCTCAACGAGTGGTGCTCTCGTGTCTCTCCATCCTGGTTTCCATCCAAACGTGTCATGTCTCGGTCGCTTCCTCATGTATGAACGGTCAGAATCCTCGTGAACATGGAGGTTTGATGCCTTGCCAGCAAATGCAAGTGACAACATTTTTGTTCCCATGTCATTCTTGGTCCTTTTGGCCAAGATGACTGATTGTCCCAGAATGAGTGCAAGAGGACTGTGAGCGCTGGCATCTCCCATCTGCAAAATATAAGAGTCAACATCACGGGTGAGTGTGAGAATACCTGGATCCTTACACTTTTTGGGTGGTGCTACTTGACTTATAGCACGTGGGTGTTCCACCGTTGACTCTTCCGGCTCACGCTTCACCTCCAACTCAGCTTCCAGCTCGTCATTATCGATCACATGGTCTTCCGGAGCTATCACCTGCATTGGGAATGGTAGAGGAGTGTTAGAAACTAGAATTTCCATACCTGAATTATTGGAGCCCGCGGACGTCTCCTGTTTATCCTCCGCGGAGGTCTCTTGATTTATCGGAAATTCTTCAGGCGTCCGCGCCTTAATTGCTGAGACGTCCGCTTGCTCCACTGAGGGCAAATCTTCATTCAGCTCTTCTTCCTGCATTTCGTAAAAGTCGCTGCCAATTTGAGACGCTTGCTTCTTTAGCTCGTCAATGACTTCAGCTTGTTGGTCAATCTTTTGAGTGAGTTCCTTGAACATTCCTCTCATTTCATCTCTAAATTCCTTCATCGGGTCCTCGTCCATCCTAACGCTCCAAGGTTCCTCATCACTATACGGCGCATAAAGTCCTCTCATAGTGCGTCCCTGATCTCGACGCCTAAGTAGCTGTCCATAATGGTTTCCTCCACCGAGGTATTCTCGATCCAACTCATCCTCGTAATCCTCGTATCTAGCTGCACGAGGTCTAGCATACTCATTCACAAATTTCTGACGTCTGGGGGGTGGTAGTCTTCGATCAATATCATCGACATAAACTGGTTCACTATAATAGGAATACATAGCAAACCATAAAACCAAACACAAACAAAAATAGACAATAAAATAAAACTAAAAGAAAGAAGTACTTAGTGAGATTCTTCGTTACCGATCCCCGGCAACGGCGCCATTTTGACAGGTGTCGTTGTACCTGTGCAAAAACATTTGTAATTCCGACTAGCAAGTGGTAAATCGGGTCGAATTCACAGAGATCGGTATAAGAATCTGTTTCACTAAGTACAAGAGTAACAATGGTTGTAATTTCGAGCAAGTTAAATAAAAATGCAAGTGAGTAACAGTGATCAATTATCAATAAAGCAATCGTCACACGAATTCAGGTATGTAATATCAAAGAGAAGTGCAAGCTAGAACTTTCCACTGTGATGCAAGACTAAATCATTGACAAATCCGTATTGATTTCTGATGTTCTACAACTTAGAGCTCCCCGCTAGGTTGTACTCCCCGTTCTAGTTCTAGTACTCAATCTCGCGCTAGCGATAATCAAGACCCTGACTTGCTAGAGTTGCATGAAGAATTGAACAAGTTGTCCTAGGGTTTTTAATCCTAGTGGTCTATTACTCGTGTTCTAGTTTGCTATCCCCGCTAGGTTGCTAGTAAACTCGACAATCGAAATCAACAAACAAACAAAAGCTCCCCCGCTAGGGTTCCACTCATGCTAGCACATCAATTCCATGAATATTATACAGTAATATGACGCAAAACATAGAAATCGATAGAAGTCTCAAGTCAATACATCACAATTTGGAGTTCTAGCTTACACAAATGAGTTTAGCTACTCATGGAAATGGAATACATCATCAAGTATTTCAATAAGAATGGAATGGAATAGAAAGTACTGATGACGAATCTTCCACTACGCTGCAGCTCTACTCCAAATCCAACTTCCAACTCTTCCAAACTTTCCTCTCGAATCTTCAAACGTACGAACTCCAAAATAGATCTGATTTGTTTTCTTCTTTTTCTAGATCCAGCCGCCAGGTTCTCTGTCCCCTCGTATTCTTTGTTTGTCCCTTCGAGACTGCAAATGAGAAATAATGATTTCGAGTGTCAGGTGTCATCCGCGGACGTCTTCTTCATTTAGTCTCCGCGGACGTCTCAACAATTACCATAAATCAGTAGACGTCTGCGCCCGTAATTGTTCAGGCGTCCGCCGGCTCCCCTGAGTTGAACATCAAGCACTTTGGACTCCATTCCTTCGATGCAAAACCTCTTCAATAGGCTCTCTTTAGCCGGTATTTCTTCTATGGTCTCCGAATGTACCTGAGAATGAAAACTACTCACAGGTAGTGAAATAATATACAGGCTAACACTAAAAGACGGGGTTTTAACACATAAAATAGGCGTACAACTACGACTCATCAGCTGCTCTGTTCTAAGGTGTTGAACTTCTCCACGTATTTATACATCGTCTCGTTCGGCCCTTGTATGAGGTCCTGCAATTGCCTGCGAACCTGCATCGCCCTTCCCACTGGGTAGTATTTGTTTAGGAACCTTTTCTGCATCTGGTCCCATGTCTGGATGCTACCTGAAGGCAGAGATAACGTTAGCTGCATCAATGAGAGAGAAATAAAAAGCCTTTAATTTAAAGTCGTCCACTTCGACTCCGTATGGTTTGAGGTTTTGGCAGATGCCATGTAGGCGCTGAAGATGTGTGGTGGCCAACTCTCCTTGGCGTCTCGAGAACTTGGGCAGATGATGCACGACTGCCGAGTTGATGACAATTTCCTATAATTCTGGCCCCTCATAGATGCACCACGGTTGATCCCGGAAGTTTGGGGCAGACAGCTCCCCCATGGTAGGCTCTCGGTAGTAGTATTCTCCTTCGTAGTCGGCCTCTTCCCTGATGAGCGGCTGCTGGGGTAGCCGTGGTTGTCGAGGTGGTCGTGGTGGCTGTAGAGGCGGTGGAGGCTGTTGTTGTCGAAGTGGCTGAATTGGTGGTGGAATGTCTTGATTAACCTCATTGTCGTTGATGTTATCACCAAAGTGGCTACCTGCATGAGACATGGTGAAAAAACAGAAAATTTCTAAAAACACTAAAAATTCGAAATAAAATAGTAAAAGACTCCGGATGGCCTAAAAGCACCCTATGTCACGAGCAAAGCATGTGATTTGTGACCGCCTCGTCGTTCTGCTAAGAACAAGGTATTATGGGCTGAAATCGGACACCTGGAACTCGAATCCTGCTGTTTCGCTGTAAAACCGAAAAAAACTAAAAAAACACAAAAATTGAAAAAAAAAAAGAACAACTTCACCGATTTGCAGCTCCCCGGCAACGGCGCCAAAATTTGACAGGTGTCGTCGGTACTTGCAAATTTAAATTTATAATTTTCCTTACTCTAGGCTAGCATAGCGGCAAGCAAGGGTCGAACCCTAGGGACCTGGTGAGGTTACTTGTTGTTCTGTAAAAGAAAAGACAATTGGGGTTGAGAGAGATTAGCAAACAGTGCAAAAACAGGAAATACGTGAGTGGTATCAATCAGAGAGAAAACTCAGACTAGGGTTTCTATTGTGACTTGTTATCATCGAACGCTAACAATCTAATTCAATGTTTCTAAGTGTGGTCGCCCCGACAAAGGTGACTTCCCAAATAACCCGACAAAGGTGTTATGCCACAACCTAACCCGACAAAGGTGAAAGGCTTCTAATTCTCTCCTAAATTAAACAACCCGACAAAGGTGTTATTTAACCTAGATGTGCTATCTACCCAAACGACAAAGTATTAGGCAGATAATAATGATAGAAATATTGATCAACTAAGCTTTGCGACAAAGCATCCACCTAGTCTAGCAATAATTCATAATATAGGCACGAGAACTAGTGAAACATGGAATAACATTAAGAATGAAGTCTCAAACAATAGTCACAATATATGAAACCCTAGCCCGAATAGAGGGCTTAGCTACACATGGCCATGGAAACAAAAGACAATAAAAATAAAGGAAGGATGTTCTTTTCTATTGCCGTGATGAGGAGAAAACTGGGCCGGAATCGTGAGATTGCCGAGGAGGACTTCGAATGTTGAGGGATGAAGGCAGCTCTGATGGATGCTTGAAACCCTTGATATGAGGTTGTATTTATAGAGAATTCTAGGGCTTCGAAGTTTCCAAATTGAAGTTGGCCCATAAACGGTTTAAGGAAACATGTCCTAAAACCGACTTTGCTTGGTTTGTAAGCAAACTTAACTAGCAAGTTTACTTGGGCAGCAAGTCTTCTAGAAGCTTCCTAAACCGCCACACAAGGAGGAGATGACGAGCCGAGATTTGTGGTCTTGGACTCGGCTTGTGCCGGCCTTGATTCGGAACTGGGCATGTCTTCGGCATGGGCTGGTTCCACTCGGGCGTTTTGTCTGAGAAGTGAGATCGTCCGACTTTTTGGGTATTTCAAACAACTTGGTCGAGCCGGATATTCCAG
Source organism: Rhodiola chrysanthemifolia (assembly GCA_033675395.1). Taxonomy (NCBI): domain Eukaryota; kingdom Viridiplantae; phylum Streptophyta; class Magnoliopsida; order Saxifragales; family Crassulaceae; genus Rhodiola; species Rhodiola chrysanthemifolia. Next base: position 42,927,895 of record CM066204.1, read on the forward strand.
ATTCGCCCGTCTGGTCGAGCAACTTGGTTTTGGTGCCTATCAGCACGCGCAAGACCTTTGGAATTGAGCCAACTGCCAATCTGCTCGGGCGATTTCCTTGGTTTAGTGACATTGTCCGACTTATCTGCTATTTTGATCAACTTGGTCGAGTCAGATTTGTCATCGGAGTCCGTATGGTCGAGCGATTTTATTTCAGCGTTGAACTGCTCGGCCGGGGCCTCGGACGCTGCTCGGGCGCTGCTCGGCAAAAGATGCCTTGTGATGTTTTTTTTGCATAAAATGCCGTCTTTTAAGTGCGTTTCCTCCTAGAGCTTCAAAGCACCTGAAATGCAAAAGACACTAAAAAGTAGCTTGTTCGCATAATAAAGTGTCAGAATTGGTGGGATTTGTTGACTCGATGAGTCGTATATACGGCTAATCAGTCTCTGAGAACATACGAGTTGTATCTTCCCCAAGATGTTCAACCAAGAGGAACCAAGGGAGTTGCACCGAAAGCCGACATAGTTAAAGAAAAATGTGAGTCTAGCTGCTCAACTGAACAGCTGGCGATGATGGCCCAGTATTTTGGTAGAATGGTTAGGAAAATCAACAGACGAGGATTGGACCTAGGTTATTCATCTTCAACCAACTTACAAAGCTGGAAGAAAGGAAAAGGCAAGTATGGTGAAAGCAAACAAGAGTACTCTGGTGACAAGGGAAAGGTATACAATGCCGAGAATGCAGATATTTTGGTAACATCCAAGCTAAATGTGCCAACACTCTCAAGAAGAAGAAAGCTCTTACTGCTACCTTAAGCGACAGTGAGTCTGATGATGAAGAAGATGAAGAAGAGACAACCAACTTCGTGACTTTCGTCAGTATTATTGAAGAGGGCAGTGAAAGAGGCGACAGTCAGTACTCAAGTGCACTGCCCGAACAGGTTAGTGACGACGTGGCAAGCAGCGACGGTGAAGAGATCACAGATGAATCCTTGGCTGATTCATACAAAGAACTCTATGAAAAATGGCTAATGGTGTTTAAACTGAACAAGAAGCTTAATGAGACAGTGGCTAGTCTGACGGAGGAGAAAGATAAACGGTGGCAGGAAGTTGAAGTCCTAGTTGCTTAGAAGGTTGAACACCAGGAAGAAGTCACGGCTCTAAAGGCTCAGATGATTGAAATGAATAAGGAACGCCCATCACGACTGTCAAAGAAGGTAGAACTCCTCGGTGCAGTATCATCACTAAAGGTACAAATGGAGAAGGACAGAGAGATACACCCAAGGGGCATGGTGGAGCTAAGGAGGAAAAATGTGGATCTAAATCGCAAAGAGGTTCACCTCCTGAACAAAGTGGAAGCGCTGGAGGAATTCAGCAGGTTCCAAAGGTCTGTGAAGATGCGGAACTCTGGTTCAAAGAATATGGATGCTATTCCAAAATCTCAAAGAATTGAAGATGGACACTGAGGTCTCGGGTTTAATGGTGAAAGCAGTTCAACGATGACCATGTTCGTAAAGGCTGACATGAAGCCCACATTAAGGCCCGGGCAGAAGATGAATCAAGACTGAGAGAAGTATCCCAGAAATCAAAGGAGGAAGCAACCAATAACAGCCAAGGGAGGCCTAATACTGAATGGAGGAGAGACACTCGAACATGCTGGTACTGCTACCAGATGGGACATATCAGACCAAGGTGTCGCCTATATCTAGCTGAGCGCACGACAATGGTACCCAGAGACACTCCTCGGATGAAACAACTCTGGAGATATAAACCGAAAAAGGAAGTATGCCTTGCTGCCTTTAGTTCGTCCAGCCACATGAAGAAAGACCACTGGTACTTCGATAGTGGATGCTCGGCTCATATGACAGGTAATCCTAATCATCTCACTCATATTAAACCCATTAAGAATTGTCAGTTTGTTACGTTTGGAAATGGAGGAAAGGGCCATGTGATCGGCTGTGGGACATTGAAGATTCCAGATCTACCTGAGCTCGAGGACATCTCTTGATGGATGGGCTGAAAGTGAATCTTATTAGCATTAATCAACTGTGTGATGGTGGATATCATGTAAAGTTTACTCATGATTCATGTCGGGTAATGGACAAAAATGGAGACTCATTGGTGGAAGGAATCAGACCAACCAACAACTGCTATCTACTAGGAACTGTTGGAACTAATGCTGAAACTGCATGTTTGGCAAGCCAAACTGATGAGATGGAATTGTGGCATAGACACGTGGGGCATCTGAACCTCAAGACTCTGAAGAAAATTTCTACAAAAGGACTTATTCCAAGGATTCCTACAATGAGTGGGGATCTGGACGTTATTTGTGGAGAGTGCCGAATTGGAAAGCAGACGAAGGCCTCTCATCCGAAGACCACTCGGATCAATACCAGTCAACCACTGGAACTGGTGCATATGGACTTGATGGGACCAATGCAGATTGAGAGCAATGGCAGTAAGAATTATGTACTGGTAAGTGTGGATGACTTCACAAGATTAACCTGGACCATATATCTGAGTGGCAAGTCCGAAGCTGCTCAATGGTTCGTTGAGCTGGCTACTCTTCTTCATTGGGAAAGAGAGGGCAAAGGAGAACATCTGGTGGCCATAAGAAGTGATCATGGTAAAGAATTTGAGAACAGCACAGCTGCTGACTACTGTGCTGAACATGGAGTAGCTCACTGACCTGCGGTATTTTGTGCGTCAAAAACAATTTATAATGCCGGTAAGAATCGGATCGTCCAAGGGAGCAAGTTTAAACTTATGCACTATGTAAGGTTGAGCTTCTATTTATCCTAGTCGGAATCGAGTATTTTGTTTTGCTTTTAAAAGCTAATCAATTTAACAATTCAAGAAAGTAAGATAAGTTTTCAACGAACTTCGAGAAGTATTTCGAGGAACAACTTCACTTACCGAACATTAGAATCGAGTTTATTAACTAGTATGCAAGGATATGCCTATATTGATTGGAAAATAGCCGCACAATCCAAGTAAGAACCTCACCCTTTCGGTGCTATTGGTTCAAATTGGAATTGTACCTTAAACTACGAACCTCACCCTTTCGGGTGCTATTGGTCGAATCAAGTAACTCGCTGATGTTTACCAACTCTCGTCGCGTAAACATGGGGAGTCCATGTCTTAAAACTAGCCTTTCCCGCTATAAACTTGGGCTACTCTCGTAGTCACCGAGTTAGTAACGTGTATTTTACTTAATAGTCGGACATTTTGCCTTACCCTTTCGGCGCTATTGGCTTAATGTCTCAATGCAATGCACTTAGCATTTTCTCAAACACCTAGTGTGCATCGCTGGGTTTTGAGCGCTAAGTAAAATACAAACCATGTAGAACAATCCAAATCATGCTAAATTAATTTACTAAACTATTCATAGTCAAGTAAGATTCGTAGGACCCCAAAATATGGGTCACTACTCACAATCCATCGTCATGGAAACACAAATCATGTTCATGAACGGGACTAGAATTACAAACGAGAAAAAGGAAGTACTACACCCTTCCAATTGATGTTGATAACTGCCTTCAATCTGAATCTTTGATCCGATCATAAATTCTTGCGTTTTCGTTCCCCCTCCTCTCTTTTTCATCGTCTCCAAGTGTGTGGGCTGAGTGGATGTGTTCTGGTGATTATCTGTGTCCAGCTGAAAACCCTTCTCTTCTTTTGTTTAAAATATGTCTTTTCGCATTTTTCCAAAACTTTGCCAAAATTGTGTTTTTGCCCATCTAGCTTGTGTCAGTAGTATCACTAGTATCACCTAAAAGTGATACAAGAAAAACCAGAGAACTGATTTTTTCTGGCAAGTATCACCCGTATCACTTAAATAGGCGACACAGGCAATACAAGCGCGTAGTGATATAGGCCTTTTGGCTCCAATATTTGGCCCCTTTAAAAACTTAACTACTCTTGGTCCAAACTACAAAGTTGCAGCACTTCATCTCAGCTTTCAAACAAGCCAAAGATCAATGCATTTGGACACCGTATGAGCTCTGGGCATGAGCTACAAGTAGGGAGGTCATTCCACCCATTTTTGCACTGTTTTCACCCAAATTCCCACAAAACGATTTGTTTCGCCTTGGATTCATTTCTTCACATAAAAGAATCAAATCATACAGTTAGAGCTCATAAGAATAAGGAAAATGATCGATAATCCACTAAATGTGAAGCATAAATATAGTCAAGATTTATGCTCATCACTCACCAGTTCGCGTCTCCTATCACTCCACAACAAAACGGAGTGGTCGAGCGTAAGAACCGAACGATCCAGGAGGTGAACGCCTGGATGTCGATCTTCAAATCCCTATAGTTGAGCGACATACACCTCCTCGTTCAAAAATACGTTCAGAAATGCACTCCTGACATCCATCTGGAATAGTTTGAACTTTAGGTGGCATGCTAGCGCAAGGACTGGTATGTGTGATCTGGCGACTGAAGAAGGCGTTGTATGGACTCAAACAGGCACCCAAAGCATGGTACGAGCGTCACACGGTGTTCCTTATTGAGCATGGCTGTGTGCGAGCGGGAGTAGATAAGACTCTATTCGACAAACATACGAGGTCAGATTCATTATTGCACAGATCTATGTTGACGATATAGTGTTTGGGTCCAGTACACAAAAACTGATGTACCAGTTTGTGGAACAAATGCAGAAAGAGTTCAAGATGAGCATGGTGGGAGTGATGAACTACTTTCTTGGACTTCAAGTAAAACAAAAGGACGACGACATCTTTATCACACAGACCAAGTATGCCAGGAATCTGATCAAGAAGTTTGATCTTGAGAAGGCAAGCCACAAAAGGACCCCAGCTACTACGCACTTAAAGATTACTAAGGATGATGGAACAAATGTTGACCAGACGTTATACAGAAGCATGATAGGAAGTCTTCTATACTTGACAGCCAGCAGACCAGATATTGCTTTTGCAGTAGGAGTATGTGCGAGATATCAGGCAAATCCGAAGGAGAGTCATCTGCTGAAGGTCAAGAGGATCATCAAGTACATCTGTGGAACTACTGATTATGGGATCTGGTACACCAAGGATACCAACTCATTCCTGGTGGGGTACTGTAATGCAGACTGGGCAGGAAACGCTGAAGATCGAAAGAGTATATCTGGAGGGTGTTTCTTTCCAGGTAACAACTTGGTTTCCTGGTTCAGTAAGAAGTAGAATATCATCTCTCTATCTACAGCCGAAGCGTAGTATATTGATGACGGAAGTTGCTGCACACAGATGATATGGATGACGCATATGTTGTCTGAATACGGAGTGGAACAGGTGGAGATAACATTGTACTGTGACAACATGAGCAACATCAACATATCCAAGAATCTAGTACAACACTCCAGGACGAAGCACATTGACATCAGACACCACTTCATCATAGAACTAGCGGAGAAGAAGGTCATCACTTTGAAGCATGTGCCAACAGACAAGCAGCTAGCTGACATATTCACCAAGCCACTGGATGTAACTCAATTCGAGACACTTAGATCCTCTCTGAGTCTATGTGTTGTCAGCAACTAACAGTTCCAGGCAAAGGTCAACCAGAGTAGAATACCAGCTAATCAGTTAGTCTGAATTTTCAAAAAGAAAGTTGGGATAGAGAGATGGTACGTGACAAGTATCTTTAATTTAAAATTCAGATTTAAGACATGCAAGGTGATTGAAAATAAGCCATTGGAGCAATCAAGAAGGAGAGAGAGGATTGGACTAAATATTTCAAGTGATTTACGCAAGTCAGTTTTGGGAAGTTCGGCAGACTGAGTATTTGAAAATCAAATATTCAACAGTTGCATATTCTCTCCAAAATCTCCGAAACCCTAGTTCAACAAATCCCTAAAGATTCACAATCAAGAACGATGGTGAACACTCGAACAACGAAGAAAATATTGCAACTGTTCCTTCTCCTAAGCCGAAAATTTCGAAGAAGGCAATGGGAAAATCAGGACCGGTTAACCCTAAGAAGACCAAGAAGACGACAGTTGCTGAGTCGAAAAAATCAACGGAAGAGGCTATCAAAGTCTAAATCAGCAATAACTGATGTGAGCAAGGAAGTCTCGTAGGAAACTCAGTCGTTGGCGAAACAATTGCTCGAAGAGGTAAACCCTAGACCTCAATCTCAAATCCTTGTTCCTACTGTTGTGACCAAGAAATTGAGTGAGAAAAAGAAGGATATGGGTAAAGTTTCACTGGCCGATAAGGGTAAGGAAGTAGTTGTTGAAGTACCGAAGGAAATAGAAACTAGAGTGGAAACTGTTGTTGTGTCGGAGAATGTAGAAGGAGGGAAGTCGAGTGTTGCTGAGAATGTGGAGGAAAATGAAACTGGCAAGACTGAGATTGGTGTTGCAGATAGACCTATTTTGCTGAGAGAAAAGTTGCGTGCAACTGGATTTGTGTTGCAGCAAAGGGGTCTTCGCAGGAAAGTTGTGGCTAGTAGGAGCGATACTCCTAGAAAATACTTGGCCAGGATTAGCTCAGTCAGGGGGAGGATGATAGCGATGTCAGACTCTGAGAATGAGCAATTTATAGTTCTAGCAAGAGGAGACTAGAAATTGATGAAGACACAGATGAGCACAAAGAAATAAGCAAAGAAAAAAGGCTAATGCAGATCCTGTTCCTGAAGAGGTTAATGAACATGATCAAACCCAGTTCAAAGATCCAAACTCACAAGAATCGGACCCATCGGAAGAAGATAATGAACTTGATGAGATGTTCAAGGGTATTGACGAAGTTATCCAGGACTTACAGAAGGTCGGGTTTGATAATCAAGAAAATAAGCTAGAGGAAAGGAAAGAAAAGGAGAAAGTTGCTGAGGAAGTCTCTTTTAAACCAGCTGTGCCAGGGATGATGGAAGAACCAACTAATCAGGAAGTAGATATAAAGGAAGCTGAGCTGGAAAAACCAAATGATGAAGATCAAGACGTTGATCAGGACGCAGTACCATTGGCTGAGCTAAAGAAGTCAGAAAAGAAGAAGGTGACCGTGCAAGTTTCTGGAACAAAGAGCCAAACAAAGAGTGACGCCTCAGACGCAGGGGGAGCAAGTGTGCCCAAGAAAAGAAAGAGAGGAGTTCCAACTTCTGTTCTGAACAGAGTTCCATCATGCATCACTAAACAGAGTGTGTGGTTTGCCAGTCGAGAAGCAGCAGACAAGTGGAAGGCAGTGCAGAAGAGGAAGATCATACCTAAGAGGATTCTAGATGAACAGAAATACAAAGGTAAGGAGGTTGTCTAGCTGTTGAAGGACACTAACCTCTTCTAGACGTTGAAGAAAAGCAATCCGTTCAATGAACAATTAGTATGGGAAGCGATTGTGAATTTGCCAAGTCAGTTTGGAATAGTTGGAGATAAAGACTATGAAGTAGTCTATGTGAGGCGGAAGAAGGTAATGCTGGATCCAGAAATCATCATCGTCTACTTTGCAACGGATGATCCACATGAGGTGCAGGAAGAAGAGGATTTTACAAAATAGCCAATTGTCTAACTGCTGGAGCACACTCTCGCTGGGAAGATACATCTATTCCAGTAGCAGATCTGACCACATTCTACTCGATGCTTTTCTTCATTGCCGTAGTCAACTGGAAGCCTATCTCGCACAGGACAACAGTGAGCAAAGACATGGGGCAGCTAATCTATCACATTGGAAATAGGATGAGGATCAACATTGGATCGTTTATGTTCCAACAGATTACTGAACACGCCACATCCACCAAATCCCTTCACCAAATTGTCTTCCCTTCGCTCAAATATGAGTTAGATCATCTACCAAAACCCAAAGTTGAAGACCGACCAGGAAAGACTCACGAAAGCTCCACTGAAATTAGGAGTTGATCACAAGCTCTTCAAGGGACGACAAGTGAATGATCTGAAGGATCCAGCGTCTAAGAAAACAGATGTACCAGAATCGTCTATGAGGCGGACCAGTGCTGGGGTAAGAATGACGTGCGTGGAAAGAGGAAGGATCGTCTGCGAGCTGGAGGCAATGATGAAGCCCTTACAGGATCAAAAGAAAAGGACCAACCAACTGGTGCGTGCTCTGCGATATCCTAGCGATGATGAGGCTGAGGAGGAAGAAGACGAGACTGACGAGGAGTCCTGCGAATGAAGGTTTAAAGCTCCATCTTAATCAGTTCTAACTTTTAAACATTGTGTTTGTCGTACTGTTTGAATTCTATTTTTAGTTCTATTCTTATGTTTGAACTATTATTTTGAACCCTTCTTGCCAATTTTGTGGAGGGCAACTCAATTCCCTCAATCTTAACAAGTACGGTCTCTGAAGTCTAGGTAGTTAGAACTAAATAATTTGGTTTTTCCAAAAATGTCAAGGGGGAGATTTTTGTTCCTACGTATGGCATGGCTTTTGGCAAAACATCTTACGAGTTTTCAAGCAGAAGTCAAGGAGCTGTTCAACAAAAGATTCGAACTCGAATACTGCGCAGAACTGAAGGACGGAAGTTTCCTAAATTTGGGATTTCCAAATACTGAAGATATCAAAACTTGGAGTCGGTTAACAAGAAAGTCGGGAATTAATATTCAGAAGAATATCAACAAAATCAGTTGAGGATCTTCAGCATGTCGTGGCTAGGAAGAAAGATATTCAGAAGGACTTTCTAAAGATTGGATTAGATATCTAGAGAATATTTAGGAATATTTACTAAATATTTGATAGAGTATCTCGAACTGAATTGGGAACCATCGAAGGATATAAATAGACGACTAGGGTTTCCCGATCATTGTTTTCGCTTTTGGGAGAAGAAAAACACACGAGAGATTCATAAGAAGAGGAGGAGGAGGAGCGACGGCCGGCTAGGTTTTTCACATCAGAAAACCAACGGCGCTGAGACAGTCTGTTCAGTGTGCTAATCAGACTTGTCCGTGGAACCAACCGCTGCACACACACACACAACTGAGATCAAACATTCAGGAGAAGGCATCTGAACTTCGGGAGAGGTTCAAGCAAGGTTCGGGAGGGAGTCTTGAACTCAGGGGATCGAGGGGGAGCCGAGATGGCAAATCAAGGAGAAGAAGTGTTAGAGGCTAGGTGGTTACATTCGGGAGATCGCAAGTGTAAGACCATCGATAGCTTTAAACTTTTCAATAAGATTTGCTACCTTTTAGGGCGTGGGAAGTCCCCCCAGAGTAGGCTGGTTGCCAAATTGGGTATTACATCGTGTGTGCTTGCATTATACTGTCTACTAAAGTGTTCAAGTCTCGATTGGAACACCTCCTTAATCTCGGCTCGAACAAGATAACAGTATTTCAGAGTGGATGAGCTTCCTCTGCATCTTCCATGAATCAGACTTGGCCGCTAGAATCCCATCTCCCAAAACTTCAAGTTTCTCCTTAAAGGCCCTTGTTGAAATTAGTGAAACTTCTGCTAAAAATGTCGTTGATGTTCTCAGGGTCACTTGTCAATATGAAATTCATTTCTGAAAACCACGGCCCTTTTTTTTAAATTCTACTATTATAAGCAAGAAATGGACAAGTTTCAAACTCATGCCGTGCATTCAAGGGAGTTCGAACCGTCGATCTCCTGGTTATTCGACCAACACTGTGACCGCTAGACCACTGCCCATGATGCAAACCACGGCCCTTTGATCTCAACTGTTTATTCACTATTTAGACTCAACACATCGCTAAAATAGTCATGGATTCGGGATTCATAGACTTGGCAAATTTATGAGAACAGGCCACTCCATGAGGGGGGATCTTTTCATGGTGATAAACAAGATAAATATGAGAGAAAGGAAAGCAAATGTAGCAATAGCTTCAGAAGTGGCCATCTGAACTCTTTAAGTAATTAAGCTCGGTGTTCATAGTCCACAACACTAGTTCCATTTATATACAATACATGTTCTTTAGTTTTTTAATCAAATGATACAAAGACTCAAAAAAGTATAAATATTTTGTCTTCGATCTAAAAAATAAGAAGTACAAAATTTCTTTTTTTTATGGAAAAAAGTACAAAATTTCAAATATGCATTTTTGAACTTTTTTTTAAGCCTTTGGATCACTTAATTCAAAAGTGCGGAGTACAGATCGATGGGCCAGGAATAGCGCAAAATCCAATTGAGCATTCCCGCGTTGCAAACAACTTTTTCGAATGTTTCAATGAGAGAGAAAGTGGGAGCAGAAAGGTACAACAACTTTTTCAAAGTATTGAAGGAAGAATGGGTACAATGGATGGAAAAAGATCACAACAACAGTAAAGGAGCTCTAAACTACAGGTATCCTCTAAAACCTCCAACAAACAAAGGGAATGCAGAGAGAAATCAAAGAATCGGAACAAACGGGCAAGGGGAAACAACAAAATATCAGAATCAGTCAAAGTAGATTCATAAAGATGGGAGGCATAGAAACTATGCTCAACCCCACTCCCAATGTCAAAAGGAGAACAGCTTCCTTCCTAAAGGAAGAATCGGATGGAGTGGAAACCTGCGAAGTTTCTGAGAAAGATTTGTTTCTTTATTTATTAATAACATTCCAGAAGAAAGAAGCTCAAATTGGGTGAGTCCTTTTTTAAATCTAGTAGGCAAGGTTATGGATATTTACATTCCAATAAACAAGAGGTCAAAAACAGGGAACCGATTTGGATTTGTTAGGTATCAAACTTTGAAGGAAGCTGAAAACACCATCAAAAGATGCATTGGATTCGATGTAGGGGGCAAAAGTTGATTGTTAAACTAGATGGCCAAACAAAAGAAAATAATTATCCGGAAGAGAGGAAGGGCTGGAGTCAAGAGAGTCAACCACAAAATATGGAGAGCAAAGATTCACCATGAAGAAGGATCAGGAAAAGACTTGGCAAAAGCAAGTGGAGCTAGGAAAAATCAAAAAACAGATAGTAAGAAGAAGGTTCAACTTGAAGCAATAGCAGAAAACAAGTCTTGGCTAAGGAGATGTGTTGTGGCAATGACAAAAAGATGGAAACCATATGGGAATTAGAAGAGAAATTGATTCATATAAACATAATCTCCCTTTGGTAATATACTCAATGGGGTGCAATGAAGGTGATGGTCATGTTTCGGAACGAGCTGGAGATGAAACAAACCCTTGAAGGAAACAAGGAGAAACTGCAAGACTTGTTTGTTGAATTTATACCATGGGGAGAAGAGTATGTCATTCAATCAAGGACAATCTGGATAACTATGAATTCCTTTTGAAGCACGGGAAACAACAAAATTTAGGAAAGTTGCAAATCTGTTTGGAGAGTTTATAGCAGTGGATCTAGAGTCCATGAACGGATCATGCCTGGAAAGTAGTCGAGTCCTAATTGAAATAGAAAATTTTCAGAAGATAAGGGAAGAAGTGGAGATGGAACTGGGCAAAAAGATATTTAACGTTTTTATCTGGGAAGAATGCCTTCAAGTGAATTCAAATGGTAATCCTGAATATAGACCAGCTCAAGTGAAGTCCCATAGGCCTCAATCAGGGGAGGTTCCCGACAAAGATTCAAGTGAGCTGCCGAATAGGGAGGAGCAAGGCTACACAAAACCCCAGATTAAATCAAAGGAAGATGGAAATTACAAAAATTTGCAACTATTAAAGGTCAACTTGGATGCAAAAGTTGAGTCTAGAAAGCTAAAAGCATGGGGCAAAGAGACTGAGGTTCCCCAAAAAGAAGACACAACAGTGTCTAGTGAAAATTCTAGTTGGGTATTGATGAGTCGTATTTATACGGCTCGTTGAATCAATTAATCTCATGTATTTCAATATTTTATTATGCGAACAGTTACTTGTTAGTGTTGTTTTGTATTTCAGGTGTTTCGGAAGCTCTATGAGGAAACGTGCATAAAAGACGGCATTTCGTGCCCAAAAACAACACAATGGCAGATCAGACCTTTGGAGGTTCGACAGATTACTGGAATCGACAACTGATCAGCAAAATACGAGCTACATGCCGATGCGCAGCTGACTCAATTCCCTACAACTCTCTAGTTCACACCGAGAGCAGCTGAGGTCATTTAGAAGGTGGAATCGAGAGTCGAAGTCAGAACTGAAGCGCAGAAAGGAGAAACCAAGTCAGTAATGAACGCGTCCAATGAAGACATTAGCCACTGTGCTAACGTCAACGCTGGGAGCACCCGTAACGTCTACACCGGGCGCGGTGATGACGTCAGCAACGCGTTTTGATGATGTCAGCAAGTCCGAAAATTGGCAGTTTGGCCCAAAAACAGATATATATAGAAACTCAAAACCTTATAAATTAAGGTTTGGGTTAGGGTTTCTTCTCATTCTACATTCTACGAAGACAAAGACGGCTCTGGAGGAGAAAGCGAAGCTTTCGACGAAAGAAGAGATTTCTACTACTTTCAACATGAATATTTGTGTTTTTATTTGAATGATGTGTAGCTAAACTCTCAATTCAGTTTAAGGTTTCGTTTATTGTGATTTATATTTTGAGACTCTTTTCTTAATGCGATTTCATGTTTCTCTAGTTCTTGTGCGTCATCCCATGATTTGAAATGTTAGGTTAAGTGGAAACTTTGTCATAAAGCTTAATTTGACAACCAATTCTTATCGTTAATATCTGCTGGAAACTTTGTCGTAAAGGTAGATCGTAACACCTATCCTTAGTAATACCTTTGTCGGATTATTGAGTTTAGGAAAGAACTAGAAGTCTAACCCCTTTGTCGGTTAGATTGTGGCGTATCACCTTTTCGGGATACTAGGGTAATTATATTTGTCGGAACAACCACACTTAGAAACTTGAGAATTGATATTTAGCAGTTGATGATAAACATGTCACCAGTGGCGGATGCAGCCGGGTCCTGGGGGGTCCCAGGACCCCTCTCAACTTTGAACAAAAAAATTTTTTGAATTTTTTTGATTAAACACCTATCTTTGGTTGCTCTTTTTCTAAGCTTAACCTTCTAATTTCATCTCGGAGTAAACATGAAAGTTATAGAACATTCAATAAGCTTTCTATCCATATATAGATCATCTTCAACCGACAATGCATAACGCCTCTATGAGCTTCCGAAAGTTGGCTCGGACCCCCTTGATTTCGGCAAACTTCAATCAAACATCTAGTTTTGGTCGCTGTTTTTAACAGCTTAAACTCCAAAATTCATCTTTAAGTAAACATGAAAGTTATAGAACATTCTATTAGGTTTCTATACATATTTGGATCGTGTTCAACGGACACCAGATCGCGCGTCTATGAGCTTCAGAAGATTGGCTCGAATCCCCTCAATTTCGGCAAATTTCAACTAATCATCTATCTTTGATCGTTGTTTTTATCATCTTAACCTCCGAAATTCATCTTGCATTAAACATGGAAGTTATAGAAAATTCAATTGGCTTTCTATCAATATATAGATCATCTTCAACGGACACCGGATGATGTCTCTATGAGCTTCAAAAGATTGGCTAATCATTAGCGGACTTCAAACATATGGCATGTTTCGACTTAGTTTTAAGTCACCTTAACATTAGACTTGTGTCTAGATGTAAGAATAGAAATTGTATCCCTTATCGTCAGCTTCATGCGCAAGGTGATTGATTTCTCAAGTGGTGCTCAGTCTACCTGTTATATGTTAAAGTTGTTAAGGTTACATGTGATTGACTATGTACACTTGTTATGCATTCTTACTTTACTTATGTTTTTGGTTGCTTAAACGTCTGATTGATATCTTGATATCAATTGAAGAGTCGTAGTCCGTCAAATTATCTCTCCAATGATATATATCTCGATCTTATAGGGTAATCGACGTGTCTTCTATGACCTCTCAAAGTTAAATCGTCAATGAACTTTATATGAATTCAAACTTTGAATTTTATTAGAAAATAGCTTATATCATCAAATTTAAGGAATATATATATAGAAAAAAATTCCGAATACAACATATATACCCTTATTCATCAAAAAAATAATAATTTGGGACCCCCCTCACACGAAGCTCTGGATCCGCCACTGCATGTCACAATAGAAACCCTAAGCCAAATGTTCTCTCTGATTGAATTCTTCTTGTTGTTTTCTCTTTTGCACTCAAAATCACTCACAACCCCCCTCTTTTCTTATTTTTCTGTTACAGCTTCAGCAATACCAGCTACATTGGGTTCGACCCTGCTTACCGCTACACTAGCTTTTAGCAGGATAAATATAAATTTCAGTTTGACGCGTCAGACGACGCGCGTCAAATTTTGGCGCTGTTGCCGGGGAGCTGCGCTTCGGTGAAGTTGTTTTTATTTTTATTTTATTTTATTTTAGTTATTGTGTTTGCTACTCGTCTTTCAATGTCTCATGCAGGTAGTGTGGTTGGTGACATCGTGAACAAGGTCGACGGAGGTGGTGATTATCTGATGGAGATGTATCAACCCAATTTTCAGAATCCGCCTTGGTGCATCTACGAAGGGCCTAAATTAGCTTAAATAAAGATCAGGACTGCAGTAGTACACCACCTGCCGAAATTCTCAGGGCGACATGGAGAGTCAGCCACCAAGCATCTGCAGAGCCTTCACGACATCTGCCAGACTCTCCGACCATACGGAGTCTCAGTGGAGAATTTTAAATTGGAAGCTTTTCACTTTTCGTTAGCTGAAGTAGCTCATGCTTGGTTTTTGTCTATTCCTCCAAATGGCATCAGGACATGGGACCAGATGCAGAAGAAGTTCTTGGCTAAATACTACCCCGCTGCCAAGGCGATGCATGTTCGCAGGCAGGTACAGGATATTAGGCAGTGGCCTAATGAGTCGATGTATGACTATTTGGAGAAGTTTAATGCCCTAGAACAGAGCTGCTGCAACCTGTGAGTGCCTGAGAAGCTGATAATCGAGTACTTGTTGGATGGGTTGAGACCATTCGATAGGATGCTGCTTGACGCCTCAGCTGGAGGCACGATCATGAGCGTATCCCCAGCAGGAGTAAGGAATTTGATAACTGAAGTGGCCGAGAACGCCAGATTTAGAGAGGAGGTCAACCGCCAAGAAGAATTCAGCAGGACCAGAAGCGTTGGAAAGGCTGGGACCCCAGTATCTGATGAGCTGAAGGAGCTAAAGGAGATGATGAAGGTTTTAATAACCAAACAGGTAGCTCAGGTAAATGCATGTTAATTGTGTTCTGTTACTGACTATAGGACGGATTCGTGCCCCAGTTTGCAGGAAGAGGAACATGGATATGTTAATGCAGTGGGTGAATTTCAAAATTACAACAACCATGCACCCCAACAACCTCAGTAGCAGCAGCAATACTATCGCCCACCTTATCGTCAACAACAGGTAGCTACAGTAACCAGAATTAGTACCAGCAGAGAGGGTAGAGCTACAATCAAGCAGGCCCTATCAATCAGAGTTCGAGCAAGTCTCTGGAAGACGTAGTGAATGAGCTGGCAGCTAGCATCCAGTAATTAGCCACTACGATGCAGCAAAATCAGGCTAGGAACGAGGCGAATCACGCTAAGAACGACAGAGCCATTGCAGAGCTGGCTAAGCAGATGTCTCAGATAGCCAGCACAGTTTTTGACCTGAAGAATGATCCAGGAAGGCTACCATCGCAGACCATCCCCAACCCGAGAGGAAATATCAATACACTGGCGGTGGTGGGCGAACCGAGGGCAAAAAAGAGTAAAAATGAGTCAGAAACAGTGCCTATCGGGCCGCTAATGTCTAGGCCGAGCACGCCGATAATGTATGAAGCGGGCGCGACCCGCACTGAGACGTGTTCTAAAACTAACCCTCCGATTCCATTTTTTCTGTAGGTAAGAGCTCCCGAAGACCACGTGCTCAATAAGGATGAACCAGGAGACGGGTTGGAGGCAAGGCATGTGCTGGGAAAGCCAACAGTAGAGCACTCACTCGCTACGAGCCAAGAGGCACCGCCTGGAAAGTGTAAGGACCCAGGTGCCTTCACAGTCACCTGTGGTGTTGGTGAGACTCACATACATCACTGTTTAATTGACTTGGGTGCTGCTATTAATGTCATGCCTTACTCGTTATATTGCTCTTTGAAATTTGGGCCATTGAATCCTCCTAAACTGTTGGTAGAGTTAGGAGATAAGTCACTTATTCGTCCTGTTGGCTTACTTGAGGACCTAACACTTCGTGTTGGAGATCTTCTTGTTCCTGCAGACTTTTATGTTTTGCTAGAAACGACGATCCTCCAACACTTATTTTGGGGCGACCATTCCTCTTTGCCACGAAGACCAAGATTGACATGGAAACAGGCTTGTTGTCACTTGTGTTTGCTGGCAAAACATCAAATTTTTATATCTATGAGGAAGATGACCGTCCATGCAAGAAGAAGCCACCGGACATCGTGCACACACCATATCTTGGTGCCTTAGTTCCTGACCTACCAGATGAGGCCAGACATGCGACAAGAGAATTGACCCAGGGCAGAGTATCCTCGCACACTCGGGAGGATGTGAAGGCTAATCCGTCTGATCGATGGAGAATAGACGTGAGCACACCATCCTACGAGGGCTATAAGCAAACAAAAGGAATCGCTAAGGCGAAGTTTGACCTTACACGCCCATGGGATTCTAACTTGTGATCCCTAATGAGGTATAGTGGAGCCAACGACGTAAAACAAAGGCGCTCGCAGGGAGGCAGCCCGGTAAAATTTTTGTTTTTCTTTGTTTTTTTCTCATTTTTTTTGTCTTTTGCGTCATTTGAGTCTTGTTTGGTCTATTGTCATCTAATCGGTCTATCTTGACTTGGTTTTTTGTGGGAAAGAAGTCCTATTGCAGGTACAAAACAGGCGCAACTCAGTGCGGATCGCGCCGAGCATTAACATTAGAGGCGCGCGCTACCTAAACATTATCGGCGCGTCCTAAGAGAACATTAAGGTGTTGACCGAGCCCTAACGTCTACATTGGGCGCAGTTGACCATTGACCAACGTTGACCGACTCATTTGACCAGAATTCTCTTTATCACGCGACGAAACGAGGGGATTGCCTAATCACCTTTATTCTCTATCTTTTTCCCTATACATGTGTGTCTTGCATTGTTTGTATTTTTGAACTTAAGTCTTGTCGTGAGGACACGACTTGGTTCAAAAGTGTGGGGTGGAGAGTCAGTCAGTTTGTTGTGTCTGCACGTTTATTTTTCTTGCATATTGCACTGTGTCAGCACGTTTTCCTTTGGAAAAAAATTGAATGGAAGTATGAATTTCTCTATGTTTCCCAGATATGCAGCATTGCAATTTGACGATGTGAAACAAATGATCCTGATTATAATGTATTTCTCTCGTGGAATCTGAATTGTGCTTTTTCATGTGAATTTAACCCTTTGCGTGTCTTTTGAGTTGAGATAAACAGGGATGTGGAGTTGATAGAAATGTCCTAGAGAAAATTGACGAAGCATTCAAAGGCCGGATTTCCAGTTATATGGATTTAGTGGAGGCTAGCACTTCGAGTTTTATAGTTCAGAGTTTGCTCCGCCACTGCAGCGTTTATGTAAGTAGGCGGGACGGGAAAATAGACCGTCCTATCTCTAGTCCGAAGTAACCGGGAAAAGGCGAGTGACCCTCATTTTGACTCGCGTCAAAAAGGGCAAGGATGAAAAAGAGTGGGGAGGTATTTCCATACGCTTGCGGGCGATGATTAGACCTCCTTCAAAAGAAGAGAAAAAAAAGGACAAGCTATTCGCAATAAAGGACCAAAGCTCAAGAAAAATCAGCCAAGTTGTGAAGTTTATATAAAGAAAAGTGAAGTACATCATTCATACATTAAGAGCCAAAGGCCAAGAAAGTTTACTACATCAAAAGTTGTCCAACAAAAGAAGAAGAAAAGCTCAAAAGTCTTAAAGCTCAAATAAATCACGTGCCAGAAAAAGTGACAAAATATAACCATATAGCTAGAGTTCAGGACATCGAGCGCAGATCATGGGTCTAAAGAGGACTATCTCCCATTCATCCGAATAGGTTTGAATTTCAGCTCAAAGGTAACATGTATCAAGTTAATTCGGTGTTGAGTATGATGATTTGAGTAACGATTGAGTTATGCATAGAAAAGCTGAATTTAGACTAGCAACTCATGTTCATGTAGCATTATCCAGGACGTCGAAGAAATTGTGGTGTTATATTTGTTTTCCTTCTATGACTTGTTCTTGTTCGGGATGAACAAGTTTAACTGTGAGGTGGTTTGATGAGTTGTATTTATATGACTCATCGAATCAATTAATCCCACATATTTCGACACTTTATTATGCGAACAGTTACTTTTTAGTGTTGTTTTGTATTTCAGGTGTTTCGGAAGCTCTAGGAGGAAACGTGCATAAAAGACGGCATTTCGTGCCCAAAAACACCACAATGGCAAATCAGACCTTTGGAGGTTCTACGGAGTGCTGGGAATCGACCATTGATCAGAAAAACGCGGACTAAATGCCGATGCGTACCTGACTCAGTTCCCTACAACTCTTTTGTTCACACCTAGAGCAACCGAGGTCATTTAGAAGGTCGAATCAAGGGTCGAAGTCAGAACTAGCGCGCAGAAAGGAGAAACCAAGTCAAAGGGGACCGCGCCCAATGAAGACATTAGCCACTGTGCTAACATCAACGCTGGGCGCGTCGAGTACCGATAACGTCAACGCTTGGAGTGCCCGTAACGTCTACACCGGGCGCGGCGATGACGTCAGCAACGCGTTTTGATGATGTCAGCAAGTCCGAAAATTGGCAGTTTGGCCCAAAAACTTATAAATTAAGGTTAGGGTTTCTACTCATTCTACATTCTACGAAGACTAACGGCTCTGGAGGAGAAGGCGAAGCTTTCGAAGAGAGAAGAGATTTCTACTACTTTCATCATGAATATTTGTGTTTTTATTTCAATGATGTATAGCTAAACTCTTAATTCAGTTTGGGGTTTCGTTTATTGTGATTTATATTTTGAGACTCTTTTCTTAATGCGATTTCATGTTTCTTTAGTTCTTGTGCTTCATCCCATGAATTGAATTGTTAGGTTAAGTGGAAACTTTGTTGTAAAGCTTAATTTGACAACCAAATCTTATCGTTAATATCTACTAGAAACTTTGTTGTAAAGGTAGATCGTAACACCTATCCTTAGTAATACCTTTGTCGGATTATTGAGTTTCGGAAAGAACTAGAAGTCTAACACCTTTGTCGGGTTAGATTGTGGCGTATCACCTTTGTTGGGATACTAGGATAGTTACCTTTGTCGGAACAACCACACTTAGAAACTTAAGATTTGATATTTAGCAGTCGATGATAAACATGTCACAATAGAAACCCTAAGCTGAATGTTCTCTCTGATTGAATTCTTCTTGCTATTTTCTCTTTTTCACTCAAAATCACTCACAACCCCCCTCTTTTCTTATTTTCAGTTACAGCTTCAGCAACACCAGCTCCCTTGAGTTCGACCTTGTTTACCGCTACACTACTTTTTAGCAGGAGAAATATAAATTTAAGTTTGACTCATCAGACGACGCGCGTCAGGTATCTAAGCTCAAAATGGACAAGGTTGAAGGAAACACACAAAATACAAAGTCGAGAAAACAACAAGACAATTGGTTGCAGAGCATATCTCAATCAGAAATTTGGAAAGTCAGAGAGAGGATGATGCACCTACAGAAGAACTACGGAAGACTAGTGAGGAAGGCGTCAAGGATTCCAAGCAGAAGAAAGGCGGTAAAGGCAACAACTTAGTTTGTTAGGAAAGGACACGCGTCATATGATTAGTGGTATAGTACAATATGCGAGGATATATGTAAGGCAGTGAATGCAATGCAATAAGTAAGAAAAATCATTACGAAATCTTCCATTCCTCTCTCTCTGTTCTACCTCTCCTTCCATTCTGGTCCCTCTCCTCCAACCCTCTTCTCTCAACCCCTAATATCTGGTCCTTTCATCAACTGAACTTACCATGTCGGACACCCGCAACACCACCACATTCGAGTCACTCGTCTCCCTTTCTAACAGTTTCTCTTAGCTTAGCTCCCGTCAACAAGCGTTGGAGGATTTAATCCACCCCCAAGCTACGGGAATCCAACGCATGGCGGAGGAGTCGGAAAAAAACTCCACCTCAGCGGAACGAATGATGGACATGCTCGCAAAGTTACAACTGCTGCGCACAGAAAAATAGCCTCTTAACCCAAACCCACCACTCCTACCTACAACACCAGCCCCCATCACACCTAGCCCGCACCATAATGGCCCTCCTCCATCCCACACACAAACCCCTGTTCCGTACCATCCATACCAACAACCCACAACACCCATACACCTCCATACTCCCCACCATTCCCACAGTCTGAAGCGTACCAACCTCCTCCTCCCCGCACACCAAAACTTGAAATCCCATTTTTCACTGGCGAAGGAGTAGACGGCTAGCTATTCCAAACTAAGAGATACTTTGAACATTACAGCATCCCAACATATCAAAAACTCACATTTTCCACCTTCTATTTGATCGACCCAGCACTTTCCTAGTTCTATTTGATGCGTGGATGCACCTCACGCATCAAATTTCAGTGAGGGAATCATTCCGCATAGACTTGAAATCACGCTTTGGTCCATCAAGCGTCTATAAGTCGGAGGTCCTTATCAACATGTTGCACCAAACCTCATCAGTCACTAACAACATCGCCGAGTTTGAGGGTCTTTTGACCCGCACGCCAGGACTCTCTGCCGATAACCTCATGTATCGTTTCCTGGCCGGTCTTCGCTATGATGCCCACAATGAGATACTACTTCTCAACCCCACAACTCTGAAGTCCGCTATGAGCATGGCCAGATTGGTCGAACAAAAACTCGTCACTTATTGGTCACCTCTGGTGGGCCACTCCAGCTTTTCTAGATCACCGACATCATTCTCTGGGTGGTCACCCCATCCTCCAGCAGTCCCAAGACCTCCCCAAGGCACTACGCCATCACTAGCTCTTATCTGACGATTCATAGTTACTGAGATGAACGTCCGCCGTGTCAAGGGGCTTTCCTTCAACTGTGATGAGTTGTTTACCCCACCCACCAGTGAAATGGTCGATTTCAATGCATGATATTATCCAACCAATATGATGACGAGGAGTGTTGCGAACAAGATGACGTGATTGAACTAGAACAACGACATGCCAAGCCCACATTACCATAGCGCCTGCAACAAAAGAGCTTCCAACATCTCCTTCCATGCTCTTCAGGACCTTTTTGTCCCCCACACCCTCCGTTTGGATGGCTCTGTCTATGGTCATCCAGTGGTGATCCTTGTCGACGGCGGATCCACCCTTAACTTCTTGCAGTCCCGAGTGGTCAAGCACGTCGGCCATACGATCGAACCTTCACGTCACTTGAGTGTGACCATAGGAAATGGGATGCCATGCAATGCGAAGGGGTTTGCAAAGTGGTATCACTTAAGCTCGGCACCCACTCGTTCGATATCGAGTTTCACCTCTTACCTATATATGGAGCCGATATGTGCTCGGGCCCCAATGGCTGGCGGATATTGGCTTGCCTTATTCGATTAAAAAAACTTATGGATGTCCTTTGAACATGCAGGCACAACAATCACCTTACGAGGATTGCAGCAGCAAGGACTGCTCAACACTATGACACTCGGGTAACTAAGAAGGGCTACTAGAACTGATGCCCTTGCCTCTTGTTTCCAATTACTCATGTTGGATGCTGAGCCTTGCCCTCTAAACTTAGACCTGATGCTTCCAGTCCTACCCACTGAACTCGACCAACCACTATATCTCAGCTACAACACCTCCTCACACAACATGACATAGTCTTCTCCAAACCTACTGGCCTACCACTCATCCGAGGCGTAGAACACCGCATTCCCCTTGATCCATCAGCCCCTCCTGTGAACGTGAGGCCATACAGGCCTAGCTATAGTCCGTTCTCATCGCCGATACTCTTGGTGAAAAAGAAGGATGGGACTTGGCACTTTTGCGTCGATTATAGAGCTCTCAATGCCGTCACGGTGAAGGATAGATTTCCCATCCCCACGGTTGACGAACCACTAGATGAGTTGCATGGTGCTACGGTGTTTTTCAAACTTGACCTACGTTTCGGTTACCACCAAATTCGTATGCATGAGGTCGACGTCCATAAAACCGCATTTCGAACTCATGATGGCCACTATGAGTTCCTTGTCATGCCATTCGGCTTGACCAATGCACCCTCAAGCTTTCAAGTCACTATGAACGACCACTTTCGGCCTCTCCTTCGCAGGTGTGTACTAGTTTTTTTATGATATCCTTAATTCCTTATATATAGCCCCTCTTGGGCAGAACACTTGTAACACCTTGCTGCCGTATTGCAGATAATGTCCTCACACCACTACTTTGCTAAGCATAATAAGTGCGCCATTGGAAAGTCAAGGATTCACTTCTTAGGCCATGTCATCTCCCCTAGCGGTGTAGAAGTTGACCCTGACAAGGTAAAGGCAGTGCAGCTGTGGCCAATCTCCAAAACCATAACGCAGCTAAGAGGTATTCTGAGACTTACTGGCTATTATAGGCGATTTGTGGCAAGCTATGCGCAAATTGCTGCCCCGCTCACGCGACTCCTTAGTAAAGATGCCTTCATTTAGAATGATCAAGCTACTAGTGCTTTCGACCCTCTGAAACATGCCCTCACAACCACACCCGCTCTCGCTTACCCAATTTTCAAAAGCAATTTGTCATGAGTACTGATGCTTCAGGGTATGGGGTCGGCACCGTTTTGTCTCAAGATGGCCACCCAGTGGCCTATTTCAGCAAACAACTTGGACCATCCTTACGTGTTACGTCGGCTTACAATACAGAACTTTGTGAAGTGGTTATGGCAGTTCAAAAGTGGCGCCAATACCTTTTCGGTAGCCACTTCGTGATCCAAACCGATCACCAACACTTGCGCACCTTGATCACTCAGTCCGTCCACACGCCAGACCAATAACTATGGATCATTAAGCTCCTCAGATATGACTTTGAGGTCATATATAAGCATGGCAAAGAAAACGGACCCGCTGATTCCCTCTCGCGTCAAGGTCCCATGACGATGCAGACCCTTCAATGGACCTCGAAACCAATCTTAAGAATTCTCCGAGCACTCCGGGCCTTGTATCAGCACAACCCAGAGGCCTCAACTCTGTTTGCAAACCATGCGCAACACTCTGATTTCCTCATCAAAGATGGTATGCTTCTACACCATGGCCGTTTATTTATCCCTGATGAAGTGGCACTCAAGCATTTAATAATGCATGAGTATCATGCCACCCCTACTGGTGGTCATGCCAAAGTCCAACGGACCTTAGCCCGAATTTCCGCAGCTTTCTTTTGGAAGGGATATATAGGCGTATGTACGCAGTTGCTTCATTTTCCAACAAGCCAAGAGTCCTACGAGCGCCCCAAGGGCCTATTACAACCCCTTGATATACCACACAAGTTTGGTCTGATATATATCCATGAATTTCATTACCCATTTGCCACTCGTATGGGGAAATCAGTCATCCTTGTAGTTGTTGATCGCCTTACCAAGTATGCACATTTCATTTCGCTGGTTGGGGGGTTCTCTGCAGAGAGTGTTGCCAAAGCCTTCACTAAGGAGATATGTCGCTTGCATGGGCTTCCATCTAGCATCGTATCAGATAGAGATCCCGTTTTCATGAGTCGCTTCTGAAGGGATATGTTTCGCATCCAAGGCACGGTATTTTCCACCAGTACGGTATATCATCCACAGTCGGATGGCCAGACTGAGGTGCTGAATCGTTGCATCGAAGGCTACCTTAGGTGCTTTGTATCAGACAACCAACGCAATTGGGTGGACATGCTTCCTTGGGTAGGATATAGCTACAACTCGGCTTGGCATTCTGCGATCAAAACGACTCCATTTGAGGCCCTTTATGGTAGACCACCACCCGCTGTAATCGACTATCCTTGGAGCTTCGAGGGTTGATACCTTGAATGAAATGTTGCAGTAACAGACTCGAATATTACAACAGTTAAGAGCCAACATCAATCGTGCACAGCAACACATGTAACATCAAGCCAATAAACATAGAAAAGATGTCTCCTTCAATGTGGGCGACTTTGTATACGTGAAACTTAAGCCCTATCGCCAAGGGTCCCTCCACCGTCGCTTCTCACAAAAGTTAGCCATGCGATTCTTTGGCCCATACAAAATCACAGAGAAAATCAGCACGGTAGCATACCGGCTAGACTTACCACTCACGACCAGAATTCACAATTTGTTTCACATATCCCTACTGAAGTTATGCCCTAACCCATCGCACCAACAACAAACGAACCTCCCAGACTGCTTCATTGGTCCAGCTCCCTCACAAACTCAATTCAAACTATTGGGCACTCGTCAAGTTCACCGTGATGGATTCCCAGTCTCACAAGTCCTGATTCAATGGCACGACCGCCCTGACACTGAAGTCACATGGGAGGACAAAGCCTTGATCCGGCAAGCATATCCCACCTTCCGACTCGAGGATGAAGTTGCAACTGATGGGGGTGGCAATGATGCACCTACAAAAGAACTATCGAAGACTAGCAGGCAGAGGATCGAGTCTCGTAGGTACCCTAGTGAGGAATACGTCAAGGATTCCATGCAGAAGAAAGGCGGTAAAGGCAACAATTGAGTTTGTTTGAAAAGGACACGCGTCATATGCTTAGTGGTTGATGGACCATATTTATATGATTCATTAAGACAGTTAAACCCACCAAATTAAACACTTTGTCTTAACAACGTTTACTTGTTAGTTCCATTTTTGCTCTACAGGCTATTTTGAGGTTTAGAGAAGAAACATGCCTAAAAGGAGAGAATTGCGCCCAAAAGAATCGCATTGGAGATTCACCCGACCGGCTGGGAAAATGCCTCAGATCCACCCGGCCGGCTGAAGCAGAACCAGGCCGCGCCCCAGCTTTCCAGCGCACCTACCGAGCTGTCCAAGTCCAAATTCAAGTTGCCCGAACAAATCATCTGACCTGACGAATCCGCCTCGAGCAAAATGATCAAAATGGCAAATGAGGTGGACAATGTCGGAAAACCAAGGAGAACGCCCGAGCAGATTGGCTGTTGGCCTAATTCCAAAGCAAAGGCCCCGCGCGCATAGGCACCGAAACCAAGTCACTCGACCAAACCATGGAATCTCGCAAATCTGGCTCGACCAAAGTGTTTTAAATGCCCAATAACTCGGACAATCTCACTTCCTAGACAAAACGCCCGAGTGGAACCAGCTCAAGCCCGATCAAGGCCAAACTAGGGCAATTCCGGCCGTTTTGGGATTCCAACCAGGTTCCGGGAAGATTCCGGCAAAACGACTACGACCACTAGTCTTAGAATTGCCTCAGCATTCCAAATCCAAAAGCAAAAGGCCAAAAACCAACCAAGCTCCGGCCAGCAATTAATGGATGTTGACTTTCTTCTACTCTATCCCTTGTAGGAGGAGCCCATACCGGCTGCTTTGGGAGGACAGCTGCCCGGCTGCTTTTGGAGCTACCTAATCGGCGGCTTTTGGGAGGACACCTCAACCAAGGGGGAAGTGCCACCTATGGCCGGCGGCTTGACTTGGAGTGCCCATGCCTTGTTGATTTGCCTCTCTCCTTTGCCTATAAATAGAGAGCTCCCTCTCCTTTGTTCAATGTCCCAAATTGTAGTCTCAAGTCTCATAATCCTTGTAGAGAATCTCTCTAGATTTTAGGCACAATCCTTGTAAACACTCAACTTTGATATTGAAAGCTCCAAGCTTGTTCTTGAGTACTCTTGTTGGTTCTTGAAGTGCTCGAGCTTTTCCCTGTCTTTTACTTTCAAAAACTTTACTTTTTGTCTTTCGAAAACCTTTACTTTTCAAGCACTTAGCTATGATGTCCTATTCTATGGATATTCGTAGCTAAACCCTTCATTCGGTTGAAGGGGTGTGTTTGTATCAAAACATGTTTTAGACCCTTTTCTTAGTGCTTCTATTGTGTTCAGACTTGTTCTATGTGCCACATATTAGGTTAGAACATTCATGGATGAGTGGAGGCTCGAAAGAGCAAAGCTTTTCCATGAGGTTCATGAACATACTCGGGTAGGTGGAGGCTCGAAAGAGCAAAGCTTATTGGAGGAGTTCAACCTTCCTTAAACACCACTTGGTTGATCGGAAATGATTGATCAGGTGGATACACATAAGCTAAGATACTTCGAAAGGAGGAATTAGCATAAGTAGAACAAGTGTTCTATGTCTTGAAAAGGACTAGACGATGTGGCAAGTCGAGTGCTAGAAATAGCCTTGATACATCTTTGAACACATAGTATGATCATTAGCGGTCAATGATGAACAGATTTATGATACAAGGCCCCTAAAACCGAATCCTTTCCTTTGATAAAACACCAACTCTTCATTCTACTTTCAGTCTCAATATCAACTGTTTACTTTCAGTACTTTACTTTACGCACTTTACTTTTCAGTCTTTACATTTCCGCACTTTACTTTCAGTTATTTACTTTCCGCTCACTACAGACGTTTTCAACATCAATCCAACATAACTTTGGCACGTATTGCGCTTGAAACAGAGCGTGCGACAAACCAAAAGTATGTTGTTTGGTTGATATTGAACTCGACTGTTCCAGCAATTTACTTTTCAGTCATTTACTTTTCAGTACTAAAATCACAACCAATCCCCAACTGTCTTATTTAATTTTCCATTCTCGAAAGAACAACTATCCACTAATTCCCTTGGGTTCGACCCCTACTTACCGCTTTACTACCCAATAGTGAAGTCACGAGTAGCGGACTTATAAATTAATTTTGTACACATTGCCTCGCGACAAGGCAGTGTTGTCAGTGGTATAGTACAATATTCCATGGAATATGTAAGGCACTGAATGCAATGCAATAAGCAAGAAAATCATTACGAAATCTTCCCTTCCTCTCTCTGTTCTACCTCTCCTTCCATTTTGCTCCCTCTCCTCCAACACACTTCTCTCAACCCCTCGCAGAGGACACAGATGTAGCTTACGAAACAAGATCAGAGAAGGAGGACTATTTCATAAGTTTGGAAAATTTTCAAAATAAATTGAAAGTGCTCAGAAGGAATACTTCAAAGAGAAAGAATTGGTAAAGCATACGAGGCGAAATAAAGCATGACCGATAGGGGAAGGCATGATATCTCACTAGACAACATAGGCTGAAAAAAAGATAAATACATCCCAACGCAAATCCCAAGCAAAAGCTGTAGAAAGGGAAGAAGTAGAAGAAACTTTGAGCGAAGAAAATAGAAAGGATGCTGAGCTCGCCTTAAGGTTAGCAAATAAAATTGGAGTGACGTTTAAGGGCGACCAAGAAGTTGTGCTACGTCATATGTCCAACCTCACCAGGTTGATGAGAGTGATCTTTTGCAGAAGCTGAACAATCTGGCTGAAGTGGCGGGTAGTAGTCGGACATTTAGTCGAGTTCCGTTTAGGGTTAATTTTTTCAGAACAACAAGTGTATTTTCTTGTGTTTAGCCTTTAATTGGGTAGGGCCATAAGCAGTGGGCTGACAGCCCATAAGTGTAACAGGCCACAATTTCTTGAGTCTCTATGACTCTTATGAATCAAAAAACAATATTGACCATAAAAAAAATTGAGCATTCCCCATATTATTCATTAGGCAATTTTATCTTCAGGTGCATGAATCATGTGTCCTACTTATTATGATATCATATTCATGTCATTATAGAATGAGAAAAAGGATTCGGTGCAAAGAGGATATTTTTGTAAAAAATACAAACCAATCACAGCCATTGATTTGGTCTTTTGAACAGATGATATTAAATCCCGTACTAAATCCCGTTTATGGTTAATTTTTCGGTGAAGAAATTTAAATTAATCTTAACGAATTATGTCGCACTTTTGGTTTTTCCGCGATGATCCAATTTTGACAAACTTTGCATTTTGCATTAAAAATATGTTTCGTACCCGATCTTTACGCATAGAATGATATCATAATCATGTCATAATAATATGATATCATATGCATCCACATTCATGATGTACGTTCAAAGTCTTAATCAGAACATTTATATACATTGCCATCCTGTCTTAATCAGTGCCTGGGATGAACCTTAGATATTCCCAAATTGATCTAGTATACACTGCCCTTGTAGCTGCTAAAGAAATAAAAAATAAGCACGATACATATGAGGAGGCCATTGAGAGTAAGGACTGTGAGAAATGGAAAGAAGCTATGTTAGAGGAAATGAACTCTGTTAAGGTGAATAATAGTTGGGTTCTGGTTAAGAAGCTGAACACCATAAGCTTGTTGATTGCAGGTAGCTGTTCAGGATCAAATCGAGGATGACTGACAAAGATCCTCCAAGGTACAAGGCAAAGGTTGGTTGCAAAGGAATTTACCCAAAAGGCAGGTATTGACTATAATAAAATTTTTGCACCTATTGTCAAGTTTAAAACCATTAGGATCATGCTTGCTTTGGTTTATATACATAATTTGGGAACTTGGACATTAGATGTAAAACTGCCTTTCTACAAGGAGAACTAGATGAACAAATTTATATGAAACAACCTCTTAAACATGCTTGCTTTCTGAAAAAAAAATCCTTGTATGGCTTGAAACAAAGTCCTCGATAGTGGTACCAGAGATTTGACTCTTATATATTGACTCTAGGATTTGTTAGAAGTAATTTTGACCCTTGCTTCTACTTTGCATCTACTGAAAATGATCATGTTTACATACTCTTATTTGTGGATGGCATGTTGTTGATAAGTAAGTCTGCTGATAAAATTAAGGTACTGAAATCACAGTTAAACTCAGAATTTCATATGTAAGATTTAGGGAAAGGAAGAAAAATATTAGGCATGGTTATTGATCGAGATAGGAGAAAAAGTTTAGTAGTCTTGACTGTAAAACTGTACAAGTTCACTTAGCTCCTCACTTTACTCTTTCTAAGTCACAATCCCCTAAATTTGATGTTGAGTTTGCTAAAACGGAAAATGTGTCTTATGTTAATGCTATTGGTTCTGTCATGTATGCCATGATTATTTCAAGATCTGACTTGTCATATGCCATTGCAATGTTCAGTAGATTCATGTCTATTCCTGGTACTGACTATTGGTTGGCTTTTTTTTTATTGTGGTTTCACATGGGAACATATCTAGGAAGACATCACATACATATCATGTTTCGGGTACACATATATTTCTAGTCCGTTTGAAGCACATGTCATACGAATGGCACCACCCCAGATCTGACCTTTAATGTGAATCATTCGTTGAAGCACTAGCCATCTGGCACCTCTAACTTTGAAACTCACTGGGTGCCATACATCTCCATGGTAATGCCATAGTAGCACCTGCAAACCTCCACAAGGGAGGAGGAAGAGTAAGAAGAAAGGAGAGAGGAAAAATCCATTAAGGATGGAGGAAAGGTCCACATCATAGGTGGGACTAAGTGACAAGCGTATTTTTAACCCTTTATAGTCGTCAAGTTATGAATTTTAGGGTCTAATTGCAGTCAAACAAAATTTATAAACTTTGGTAAGCCAAGAGTCGATCCAAGGAACAACGTGTTCGAATATTAGTTAACAAGTGACCTATTTAGCTATTCCGATTTAATGAAAGGTTTTGTTGTGATGAAACTTGCAGAAAATAATATGCAGAAATTAAACGGTTTGTACTTGATCAGAGAAAGAATTCCAGAATCATACTTCACCCGTGTCAACCCCACTAATCATGCAATCATGTCACGTAAATTCATCATGCTATCGAATATGGAAATAAACCAAAATAACACTAGATAAGCCGCCCATCCACGGATCATTGTCTAGATTAATCTCAATCGTTGAACGCCGCCCATCCACGGATTATCAACGATCTCGATTTATTAAACTTAAGGTTTTTCAGACGAAAGTCAACTTTCCTATTAATTCATGTACTACCATTGTAGCTACCATGACCTAATATCAATTTCATGCGATTCCGATTAATACCTAGGACCCATCCATCTTTCGGTAAATAACCTAAATACGTTCTAGCATGCAAACATCCCATTCAATGTAAAACTTGCAAGAACGATAAAATTAGGCACGATGAAATTGAATATTCGAATTGCATTGATGAAAAACGTTTAATTGATCACATGAAGAGTTGGGTACATAGCACGGGATCCGTAGGATCTCAGAATAAGAAGACTACTCACTACCCATGGTAAGTTAACCAAAAGCAGTGTATATGAAGAAATTAAGGACGAGGAAACCGTGTAGATGATGTGGCTCGTTGAATCCTCAATCTCTCGCGATGTTCTCCGTCTTCTCTCCCAAGTTGGGGTTCTTAAATCTCTATCCAAGCACTAAACTCTCGTCAATCATCCTCGCTGATTTAAGTCAGCCAATCCTCTATTTGTAGCTTTCCAAAAGGCTAAAAAGCCTAAAAACGAAATTAGGAAACAAGTCCAAAAATCTGTCCCGAAAAGCCCCAAAATCGTTTTTAGAAACAGTCTTCGATGGGGCTGTCCCGTGACATTCAAGTGTGTCACGGCTGTCACGGACTAAGCAAAAGTGCACTGGGAGATTGACAGGTGTCGTTGTACCTGTGCAAAAACATTTGTAATTCCGACTAGCAAGTGGTAAGTCGGGTCGAATCCACAGAGATCGGTATAAGAATCTGTTTCACTAAGTACAAGAGTAACAATGGTGGTAATTTCGAGCAAGTAAATAAAAGACGCAAGTAAAGTAACAACGATCAATTATCAATAGCAATAGTCACACAAATTCCAGTATCAAATATCAAAGAGAAGTGCAAGCTAGAACTTTCCACTGTGATGCAAGACTAAATCATTGACAAATCCGTATTGATTTCTGTTGTTTTACAACTTAGAACTCCCCGCTAGGTTGTACTCCCCGTTCTAGTTCTAGTACTCAATCTCGCGCTAGTGATAATCAAGACCCTAACTCGCTAGAGTTGCATGAAGAATTGAACAAGTTGTCCTAGGGTGTTTAATCCTAGTGGTCTATTACTCGTGTCCTAGTTTGCTATTCCCGCTAGGTTGCTAGTAAACTATGACAATCGAAATCAACAAACAAACAAAAGCTCCCCCGCTAGGGTTCCACTCATGCTAGCACATCAATTCCATGAATATTATACAGTAATATGACGCAAAACATAGAAATCGATAGAAGTCTCAAGTCAATACATCACAATTTGGAGTTCTAGCCTACACAAATGAGTTTAGCTACTCATCGTAATGGAATACATCATCAAGTATTGAGTAAGAATGAAATGAAAATACTGTTGACGAATCCTCCACCAATCTGCAGCTCTACTCCAACACTCAAACCCAACAGCGAATCCTCAATCGAAATCCTACTTCAAGTAGTCTTCTCTCCAAACCGAAACTTCTAACTCTCTAACTCTAGATGGTTTTTCTCTTCCTTTCTCCAGATCCAGTCGCCTGGTTCTCTGTCCCCTCGTGTTCTATGTTCTTTTCTTTCGAGATTGCAAATGTGCAATAATGATTTCGACTGCCAGCGGTCATCCGCGGACGCCTTGTTCATTTAGTCCCCGCGGACGTCTCAACCATTTCCGTAAATCATTAGACGTCCGCGCCCTTAATTGTCAGGCGTGCGCGCCCGCGACTGAGTCAGTCTTCAAACATTTGGACTTCATTCCTTCGATGCAAAACCTCTTCTACAGGCTCTCTTTAGCCGGTATTCCTTCTATGGTCTCAGAATGTACCTGAGAACGAAAACTACACACAGGTAGTGAAATAACATACAGGCAAACACTAAAAGACGGGGTTTTAACACATAAAATAGTCGTACAACTACGACTCATCAAACTACCCCACACTTGAACTTGTTCGTCTTGAACAAGAACAAAGCCATAGAAAGAACTACAATGTACTAGTCATGCTCATCCTTACATCTCAATCCTAAATCCAGTCTATAATCCTATCATGCTCAAGATTCTACAATGCGAGTAAACATAGATGTTTCGATACTTGTTACCTCGCGAATTGAAATTCAAACGACCTTGGATGAATGGGAGATAGTCCCCTATAGGTACCACGGACATTGCATTCTTTTCTGAGTTTTGGTCTTTTGATTGAGTCGGCGGCTTTCTCTGACACATGATTGATTCATTGCTTTCATACCGTTGAGTCTTGAATTCCTTAACTTGAATGGACTTTGATAAACGACACATCTTGCTTAAATCAATCAGAGTTTGATTTTTTCTTACTTGATGGTTTGCCTTCGGCTTTTGAATTTGTTTCTTGTCCCCATAATCATTTGCGCCCTTGAACCACTCCAATCATAGCCTCCGAATAACAGCATTGGAGTGCGTCCCGCTCTTTTCTCATCCTCGTCCTTTCTGCATGAGGCAAGGTAGGGGTTACCCACCCATTCCCAGCTACTTCGACTAGAGATGGACAGTTTGTTTTCTCTGTCCCGCCACCACTGCGAACGCATGAATAAACTTGTATACTTGGTGACGGAGCTACTCTCAGGTTTAGGCTAGTGAAGCGTCAACCTCCACCGCTTTTCTCAATCATCAGAACCAAAACTCAGAATTTCCTGCAACTTGCCGTACCTTTCTAGGACATTTCTGTCAACTCCACATCCCTGCATATCACAACTCACAAGAACAAAGCATCGAAAATTTTGAAATTTCACATTTTTAGTCAAATGAGCACAATTGTCATACAAAGCTGGAAATAAGATTTCAACATAGAAGGAAAGCATAGCAGTACATCATCAGTTCATCACGAGTTCATCACGACACACAACATGCGACATAAGAATTGAAAAACAGACACGACACACAACTGACTCAACAACATCCCACCCCACACTTAGATGGACCCGTGTCCTCACGGTACAATTCAAGAGATGAGATGCATAACAAAACAGACTCACACAAAATAGACTCAACAGACTCAAATAAAAATAAAAAATAAAAGAGGGAACTGGTACTCCCCTAATAGTCTGGTGGTGGCTGCGTGTACTCTGGTGGAATGGCATGACCTGGACGCCATCCTGGAGGAGCTGAAACCGGGTGGAAGCCGCTACCCATCGCCATCATCATCGCCCTGTTCATATTAAAAAGATGGTCAATCTGAGCCTGTGTATACTCTCCGGGCTGCCTCTGAGCCTGCTCCTCTGGCGGTACTACGTTCAGGGGGACCTCTACCCCGTCCCTCGGACGTCTCCTACCCCCTGCGGGTCCTCCACGCCCTGGCGGTCGCCCTCTCCGTCGCGGTGGGCTAGGTGGTGGCCTAAGATCTGGATCTGCAAAGTAAGTCCAACGCACTGCACCCTCACTGCTGAGTGTGAATGTCCTCCCAGAACCAACTCTCTCACTGTCGGCCAATCCATAAGCAAGGATACAGTGGCCTGGAAGTGCATCGACGTATGGGTGAAGATTGCGTAGCAGATACGTTACCATGCCACCTACACAAAGTGGCCCTCGAGGCCGAATCTGCTTCAAGTGCTCACAGAAAAAATGTCCCCAGTGTGGGACGACCCCTCTCACCAAAGAGCCCAGAAGCGTCAGATCTCGGATGGACGGCTTATCATTCCCGTTCGCCCTCGCAGTCAGAGTCCTCGTCAAAATGAAATGTACCATATACCAGAAAGGATCTGTGAATGCTGCGGATGAAGCTTCGTTCGGTCTGTAGCGTCTCGTCCCAGTAAGGCTGAAGTATGTGTCGCTAATATCCATCATATTCTTGAAATTGACGAAAGCCCCATCTTCCACCTCTGGCCACCCAAAGATTTGACGCAACCGCGTCATCGTGCAATAGTGCTCTTCGCCTCTGAGGTGTATCTGAATCCCTCAAATTCCCTGGGTCCAACGTAGTGGTAACCGGTGAGGAACTCACAAGTATCATCCATATCAGCATCGCTGCGGAGCGTAAGCAACCCAGGCCAACCACACCTGTCCATCAGCTCCCTGAACCTCTCCAAGAGTCCGCAATGTTGTAGAAAGAACTGCTCAACCCACATGGGTTGCCTATGAACAACCGTCATGAATTTCTCAAATGTCCCCTGCGGCTCATCGACAACATCCGGAACTAGTGCTTCATCATCAATGGGCGGAGACTGGGCTCTTCGAGAACGGGATGAACTAGCACGATTCGATGAACGCGACATGTTGAAACACAAAAATCTGAAACTGCCTGAAAATTCCGCGCACCCCTTCTGAATTTCTGCTCCGCGGAGGTCTTGCCAATTACTGTAAATGTTCAGACGTCCGCGCCCATAATTACTGAGACGTCCGCGGAATACACAAATTCTCAGATCTGAACTCCGATCGATTCCCGGTCGCAATCCGAACAATCCTCCTTCAAACCGCACCAAACCTTAATCCAATAATCATACAATAAGCAAGTCTTTACCTCGATCCGGCGGAGCATTTGTTCCTTGCTGAGATTCGCCTATTTCGCTTAGAATCGCCGAACATGGGAACGTTGAGAGTTTTTTTCTTTTTTTGTGCCGAAAACCCCAGATCTGGAAACGAGCTTGAATTAAATTCCTCGATGTACCGCAGACGTCTCCTGCATTAACGTCCGCGGACGTCTGAGTATTTATCCTAATTGTTGAGGCGTCCGCGCATGTAATTGTTCAGACGTGCGCCTGCGCGACTGAGTTGAGCTCCCTTTTTTTTCATTCCTTCACCTGAAACCACCAGAAATAAAAAAATGCGCTTGGGGCGCCTTATCAATGTACCAA
Source organism: Rhodiola chrysanthemifolia (assembly GCA_033675395.1). Classification (NCBI taxonomy): domain Eukaryota; kingdom Viridiplantae; phylum Streptophyta; class Magnoliopsida; order Saxifragales; family Crassulaceae; genus Rhodiola; species Rhodiola chrysanthemifolia. The sequence goes on from CM066204.1 coordinate 42,962,477, forward strand.
TTCCACTAATTAATCTACTAAAAAAACATGTGTAAAGTAAAAACACACCGGGTTGCCTCCCGGTAAGCACCTTTGTTTTACGTCCTTGGTTGGACATTACCTCTACGGGATCACAAGTTAGGATCCCATGGCTGCTCCAAGTCAAACTGACCGCTTAGCGCGCTCCTCTCCTCAGCACTTCCACAAGATAGTCCTTTCTCAATGCTCTTTCCGCCATCAGGTGGCTTCGATCTCTAGTTCTTTTCTGTATGTGTCCGCAACTTTTGCGCACCCACCCCACACTTTTGTTTCTTTACTCGCTTCTTATCTGGTGGGCGTGTTTTCCTTCTTACCTTCAGCTGCTTACTGACACCCTGAATCAAACGCAACGATTCAGCAGTTATATTATTAAAACAAGTCTTACCAGCGATCTCAGGTGGTTTCCTCGCACAAGGCTGGTGGTCATCCTCAAAGACACGAAACTCAGCCATCTTGCCACCATATTTGAGCATTATAGTACCCTCAGCGACATCAATCTTCGCCTTCGTCGCAAACAAGGTAGGTCGTCCTAGAATGAGTGTTGGCGACTCTTTAGTCTGGGTGTCCTCCATCTGCAAGACATAAAAATCTGCAGGCACAACAACGTCTCCAACATTCAAAGTTAAATTCTCAAGCAAACCGTAGGGAAGAACACATGACTTGTTGCCTAACTCAATAGTTAACTTGGCCGGTTTCACCGGTCCAAGGTTCAATGAACAATATAGGTCATAAGGCATAACATTAATTGACGCTCCCAAATCAATCAAACAGTGGGGAATAAGTGTGTTACCAATACCACAGGTCACCGTGAAGGCACCTGGGTCTCTAGTTCGATTGGTCAGCGCTCCTTGTTGCTCTTGCCCCAATTCTTGCATTTCTGCGTTGGTACTCGTGTCCTCATACCTAGTAAGTTGAGTCTCATTGTTTATAGCTTCGTGACGCTCAATAACCTGCATGGGAAATGGCGATGGCGCAAGAGGGTTAGAATTTGGAATTTCCTTACCTGAGTTTGAAGAGCCCGCGTACGTCTCTTGCTTTTCCTCCGCGGACGTCTCCGTATTTTGCATTGATTCTTCAGGCGTCCGCGGATTAAATGTTGAGACGTCCGCCTGCGCCACTGAGTTGAAATCTTCATTCAGCTCCTTTTCCTTTCCTTCAGCCTTCATCTCCTCTTCATCCCTTACCACAATCACACTCACATTTTGCCTTGGATTGGGGATCGTTTGCGACGGAAGCTTCCCTTTGTCTTCTCGCTTTTCGAAAACGTCGCTGGCGATTTGAGACACTTGCTTCTTTAGCTCGTTAACGTCTCCAGCTTGTTGGCCCACCTTCTGAGTTAGTTCCTTGAATAAGCCTCTCATTTCGTCTTTCAACTCCTTGATCGGGTCCTCATCTCCTTGTTTGTTGTGTGGTGGTTTGTACGGCTACTTTTGTGGGTACGAAGATTGCCCCACATCGTAATTGTTGTTCCTTTGCCAACCACCATCATTTTGCCTTGGTTGCCATTTGTTGTTGCCTTGGTATCCATCATACCTCCTTGGTGGCAAATCTCCCTTGTTGATGTAGCCCACTACATTCACGTCTTCCGTTCTTTCCTGAAACACAGCGTTATCAAAAATTAAATTATAAGTAGACTTGTTTACCTTACGCTCCACTTGTTGATTGCCTTGTGGTTGTTGCGTCACTATCTGAGCCATCATATTCTTCAGCTCCTGCAATTCAGATTGTACATTCACGTTAGCAACTGGTGCATGTTTATATGTTTCTTCTAAATACCTTGTGCTCTCGGCAACTTTCTCAATCAAGTCCCATATCTCCTCGGGGTACATGTCAAGGATAGACCCTTGAGCGAAGGCATCTAGCATTCTTCTTTCCATCAGAATCATCCCATCCATGAAGTATTCAAGCAACATCCTTTGTGGGACTCCATGATTCGGACAACTCTCTTCCAATAGCCTAAACCTCTCCAAATAGTCGAACAACGTTTCTCCACGTCCTTGTCTAAGCATAGAGAGCTCCTTTCTTGTTTGAGCCGCCTTCGAATGGAGTAATACTTGTCCATGAATTTCCTTTGCATTTGTTCCCAAGAAATAATAGAACCTGAAGGCAAAGACATCAACCAAGATTTAGCTTGACTTACTAAAGAAAAAGGAAATGTCTTTAATTTAAAGATATCTTCTGGAACCGATGCTGATTTCATGGACATGCAAACTCCATGAAATTCCTTCAAGTGCCTTAGCGGGTTCTCATCAGGCATTCCTCCAAACTTGGGTAAGTGGTGTATCACCCCACTCTTTATCTCGATGTCTTCCGCTTCTTCATCCAACCTAATGCACCAAGGTGCCTCATCAATATATGGCGCACACACTCCTCTCATAGTGCGTCCCACATCCCGACGCCTAGCTAGCTGCCCATATTGGTTTCCTCCACCGAGGTATTGTCGTTCCAATTCCTCCTCGTAATCCTCGTGTCTAGCTGCACGATGTCTAGCAAACTCATTGTCTCGCTGATTTCTGGGGGGTGGCAGTCTTTGATTAACAGGGGGCAGTCCTTGCCTCCGTTCTTGCATGTTATCCCCTATCACACTACTTCGCTCTTCTTGATCACGTTCAACACTTCTCTGTGACATTGTTACTTCAACAGAAAATAATCAAGTGACACGGTAAAAAAAAAAGTAAAATAAAACTAAAAGAAAGTAATACGTAGTGAGATTACTCGTTACCAATCCCCGGCAACGGCGCCATTTTGACAGGTGTCGTTGTACCTGTGCAAAAACATTTGTAATTCCGACTAGCAAGTGGTAAGTCGGGTCGAATCCACAGAGATCGGTATAAGAATCTGTTTCACTAAGTACAAGAGTAACAATGGTGGTAATTTCGAGCAAGTAAATAAAAGACGCAAGTAAAGTAACAACGATCAATTATCAATAGCAATAGTCACACAAATTCCAGTATCAAATATCAAAGAGAAGTGCAAGCTAGAACTTTCCACTGTGATGCAAGACTAAATTATTGACAAATCCGTATTTATTTCTGTTGTTTTACAACTTAGAGCTCCCCGCTAGGTTGTACTCCCCGTTCTAGTTCTAGTACTCATTCTCGCTCTAGCGATAATCAAGACCCTAACTCGCTAGAGTTGCATGAAGAATTGAACAAGTTGTCCTAGGGTGTTTAATCCTAGTGGTCTAGTTTGCTATCCCCGCTAGGTTGCTAGTAAACTATGACAATCGAAATCAAAAAACAAACAAAAGCTCCCCCGCTAGGGTTCCACTCATGCTAGCACATCAATTCCATGAATATTATACAGTAATATGACGCAAAACATAGAAATCGATAGAAGTCTCAAGTCAATACATCACAATTTGGAGTTCTAGCCTACACAAATGAGTTTAGCTACTCATCGTAATGGAATACATCATCAAGTATTGAGTAAGGATGAAACGAAAATACTGTTGACGAATCCTCCACCAATCTGCAGCTCTACTCCAACACTCAAACCCAACAGCGAATCCTCAATCGAAATCCTACTCCAAGTAGTCTTCTCTCCAAACCGAAGCTTCTAACTCTCTAACCCTAGATGGTTTTTCTCTTCCTTTCTCCAGATCCAGTCGCCTGGTTCTCTGTCCCCTCGTGTTCTATGTTCTTTTTTTTCGAGATTGCAAATGTGCAATAATGATTTCGACTGCCAGCTGTCATCCGCGGACGCCTTGTTCATTTAGTCCCCGCGGACGTCTCAACCATTTCCGTAAATCAGCAGACGTCCGCGCCCTTAATTGTTCAGGCGTGCGCGCCCGCGAATGAGTCAGTCTTCAAACATTTGGACTTCATTCCTTCGATGCAAAACCTCTTCTACAGGCTCTCTTTAGCCGGTATTCCTTCTATGGTCTCCGAATGTACCTGAGAACGAAAACTACACACAGGTAGTGAAATAACATACAGGCAAACACTAAAAGACGGGGTTTTAACACATAAAATAGTCATACAACTACGACTCATCAGAGATAAGGGGGCCGTGACACCCGTGACGTTGTGTTTTGTCACAGCTGTCACGGCCATGAAAAATGGCAGAGACTTCGGGTGGATTTGTCATGGTCTTAACCTCCGACTTTGATCTTGGCGCAAACTACAAAGTTGTAGCCCTTTGAATTAGCTTTCCAACAAGCTTTGAATCAGTCAATGTGGACACCATATACGATCTGTGCGTGCAAAATAAGTCAGAAAGGTCGGTCTGCCCTATTTTGTCTCGTTTTTGCCCAAATCTTCACCAAATGCTTTGCTTTGCTTCGGATCAATCTAAAAGTGTTAGGTATGTGAAATATGACCTGAAACACTAGAAAAGAGGTTAAATGATAACAAAATATCCGGAAAACAAACCTAATCCATCATCAAATGAAGTGAATAATAGGTCAAGAATTCGACCAATCACTAAGAAAATCCTCAAAATTATGGGTAAAAAAAATGCCACGGTGGGGTTTGAACCCTAGACCTTCCTATTGCAATGCAAGTGTTCTACCAACTCAACCACCATCTTGTTGGCAGCATTGGTTGGCTTTGAAACATGTGTTGCATATATAATAAGTACTTTGGATGTTGGACTGTGCTATAAAAAGAGAAACAGTGATTCAAAACTGGTAGGCTATGTAGATGGTGATTTTGGTGGTGATAGAGATACAAGGAAATCTATTACTGCATTTTATTTCACTTTTGACACTTGTTGTGTTTCCTGGAAGTCACAGTTACAATCGATTGTCACTATTTCATCTACAGAGTCTGAGTACATTGCATGTGTGATGCTGTTAAGGAGGGTATGTTGTTGCAGGGCATGCTTAGTGAATCTAAATACTTAAATGGTACTGTTGTGGTTAAGTGTGATAGTCAGTCTGCCATTTGCTTGAGTAAAAACCATGTTTACCATGAAAGGTCTAAACACATTGATATTAAGTATCACTTTGTAGGCAACAAGGTAGAAAATGGTGAAGTGATTGTAGAGAAAATAGGGTGAAGCTAACCCTGCTGATATGGGAACAAAAATATTGACTTATACTAACTTCAAGATTTGCTTGAAACTATTGTTCTTGGAGTGATATGTTTTGTAGGTAATTGAGCAATGAAAGAGCCTAGTTTTGGTTACACTATGTCATGGTTTTGGGATCAAGTTGAAGGCCTTAGGTAGCTCTATGTAGTAGTTACTTTAGGTTAAGGATTGAAGAATTAAAGCAGTTATTTCTGCTGGAATCTGAAGTCGTCGCTAAAAGTCAATCGGAACCGTCGCCAAAGCTGAAGTCTTCAGAACGCACTGGTAATTCTTTAAACGATTGCCAACAACGAGAAGTCTTCTTTCTTGATTTCTTACTTAAAGTTGATTGTTGACTTGTCTCTTGGCATTCCATATGATCATCATCCATCTGAAAGAACTTCAATCTGGCTAGCAAGAGCAACAACAAATTCCACAAACCAAGCCCACACTGGTGGTAAACTGCAAGAGAAAACCAGTCCAGTATTAGTGAGAAAACTTACAAATCCAACACAACCAATAAACAGAATCTATGTCACCACCATTTCCACAACTACAATACATGTTGGCTAATCATATATGCTGAAAGGTCAATCCAACAAATATCAACGCAGAAACCAATCAGAAACCCTATAACTGAATTTCCAGAGAGTGAGGTATATAACCAGCAATTCAAACTCCACAAACACGAAAAACAAAACAGAAGTCGTCACAACCCTAGAAACTGCTTTCAAAATCCAATCTTATTGATAAGCCCACCGATTCAATTCGCCAGTGGAATCAACAGCAAACCATATCAGGATTACAAAAACACAACAGAGAAAATATTCAATTTCCACGTTTTGGGATTCAAGGCTTAACGAAATCCAGCACGACTGGCGAAATTGCAAATAGAAATCGCAAACCCTAAAATTCGGATTAGCAGACGAGCTGCTCGGACGACAGAAGAACCAGATAATCGGAAGATAGAAGGGCCTTACCAGATGCGATACCGGACGGTGAAATCCTCCTACGACGTCGGACAGCGAAAACCCCAAATCGCCGGAACGAATTGATTTTTGTTTTTTAGGTTTATTTTTAAATAATAGTTAAAAGGGTTCTTAAAGGGTCGGAGGGTTATCCGGGTAAAAACCCTTGAACCCTTTTATAAAAGGGTTCTTAATGGACAAGGGTTTTCTAAACCCTTTTATTAAAAGGGCGGGCTAATGGACGGATTTAATAGGGCGGTTAATGGACGGGTTGGAGGGTTAAGGGTTTACTTGCCGGGTCTAGCTGAAGAGGAGCGTTGCTAAAGCTGCATCCAAGTGAGGCGGGATTTCGGCATCGTTGCTAAAGCCCAACGCGTGGTCACTAAGCCCAGAGAGTCGTTACAAGATGTTACGAGTTCAATAGGATTCGGCCAATCATGGAGCGTCGCGTCAGCCCAATCCGAGGCGCAGATTCGTTTGAAGTGGACGGGAGAGATTTGGCGAATCGACCGGTCTAGATTAAATCTGGGCAAGCGGGTATAAAAGAGGGATCTCGAGCTGGTTTTAGGGTTTGTTTGCAACTCTGGAGTTTTTGATTTCTTTCGACGTTGAATTGAGGTTAGATTCTCAAATTGATAGAGGGCTTTTACTCGGTGAGCGATTTCTAGTAGAATTTCGTTCGGATTGAGTGGTTTGTATCGTTCCCTAGAGACATCGTTACGTACGTTGTGCTCCTATTCAGCTTGTAATCGGATTATGTTACTCCGGCAACGATTTGTTTGATTCCGATGTCTGACATTGTGGATTGGAACTGAGCTAGTGAGCTCGAGTGGACGTAACCTCATACATAGACGTGAACCACTATAAAATCCTTGTGTCTTTACTTCTATACAATTTCACGAATTCGATTTGTTGATTAGGGTTTAAGAATTGAATCAATTACACTAGAATTAGTTTTAGTAATTGGAACTGTTTTACAACACACGTCCAAAACAAAAATTTGCAAGTTATGCATTTTATAAAATAAGCCTTAAATTTATTATTTATGGTTGAGAGACTCGGATACATTAACGTTACACAATTCTGAAGTCACTTTTGTTTTTTTTTTTTTTTGGGCAGCATTAAACCTCCAACGGTAACTTTTTTACAGTACAGAACTTATTGTCACTTTCTGTCTCTCTCCATCTCTTCCACACATAATTTTGTTAAGCTTCACTGTGGCAAGATCTGGGTACACAAATCAGCAATGGAGGACTATCTGGACGAGGAGGACGAGCGAGTAAGGCTAATCAAGGTGGTGGAGTACTTGGAACCCACCATGGCCAAGGAGCTCCTCTGCAAATTCCCAGACAACTCTGCATTTGATTTCGACTACAGTCAGAGCTCCATTTGGTCTCCAATGGCCCCTCGAGCTTACAAATCACTCCCACATTTGGAAATGGAACGCGTGCTCGACTTTGATTCAATTAAAGAGCAGAAGAAGGACGACGATGATGATGTAATCAGTCCGCATAGTGTGAAACAGAGGAAGCAGCGCTTATGTGGTTATAAATTCGGGTCAGTGAATAAGAGTGCTCTGAAGACAGTTTCGACAAGTATCAAAAGTAAGGCATTGAATTTGATATTCGACGGCAGCAAGATGACTAAGTATGCTAATTTGGTCCCTTCCGTTAAGCAGCGTTCTACTAGCAAATCTTCTAAGGTAATCAATCAAATTAGAGATATAAAAAAGTTATTGACTTAAGGATTTCTGTTTTAATTTATTTTTTTAGTTTTTTTTTTAATTTTGTATTGTTGGGGGACAAAATGCAGGGGTGGGATGGGGTTCTGAAAGCTGCGTCTAAGCATTTCAAGAAGAGGAGGAAGAAGAAAGATCAAATAGTCCATGTGAAGCTCTCAGAGTATAACATAAAGAAGAATGGGATCTGACCGAGGACTGGATGTTGTTGTATTTTCAATTTATTAATTATTTGTTGGGGAGGATTTTGTTTTTATGAGATTCTCATGTATTTTGAGCTTTCAGGATGATCCAATTCTAGTAAGGAAAGCCAGGCTTTGGCTCTGTCGATTTTCAAGCAAGTCTAATACCAAAGCATGATACAAAGTGGTGCTCGTTTATTTGTTAGATTAATGCTTTTTTTAAAATTTGATTAAATCTCACTCATTTATAGACTCGATTAAAGTTCATTTATACCAAGTTATGTTTGGTTTAGTATTATCGATACAAAACACGCCTTTTAACTAGCATCTTTAATCTTCCGCCAATAGGGTGGTGGCCTGTTGGTTGAGGAGCCACCTTAAGATAGTTGGATCCTTACGTCTTGGATTCGTGTCCCGGAGCCACCAATGGCAAAGGTGTCCAATGTGACCTGAGCTCAAAGTGTCAAAAATGTACCGATGAGTTGGGTGGATGTGTGCGGATTCATGGTAAAGGTGTCGAACTTGGCCTGCGCTTCAGAAGTGGAGAGAGGTACAAGATGCTTACGGATCCGATCAAAATGTCTTGCTAAGAGCTCTGGAGATCAATAAATATGTACCAAATGATAAAGCTCATATGCATTGTAATGTTCCTAGTTGTTCTATCCACCCACTATAAGAAAACTAGCATCTTTAATCTTCCATAAAAAACAACTAGCGTCTTTAATTTTCCATCAAAAATAGCATCTGTAATCATAACCGAGCGAATAAATGAGGAGAAGAAATTGTCCCATATTGCTAAATGAGGAGAAGAATTGCTAGCTTATATATGATTACTAAACCAGGACTCTCAAGCTTAGGCTTTTGAGTCTTTATGGAGAGGTATTCTATATGAGTTAACAATGTTAGCTTGTTTATGAACTTGACAGGCCTCGACCTTGATTAGATTTTGAGTCGAGCTTCCAATACACCAAAATATTAATGAACCGAGTGCGAACATAAATTTTATAAGCTCGTTGAAATCTAGTCAAGTACAAGAATGGGCATAGTATATTTATAATCAAGTCGAGTCTGAGCTTTACATTACTCGACTCGTTTAGGACTCCACTCTTAGGAGTGTCATTTGTAACACATATAATATTAATCTTTCTTGAGAGACGACTAATATTCACAAAACATAGAATTATGACTCTAGTTTATGTTATTGTACTTCTGAAAGTATAAAAAGGTTCTCACGCCACCAATATTTTTCAAATTGCGGTCAGAACTATCTAATATTTCAATTTGGGGGCAAAATAAAAATAAAATGATGAAATTTTGATCGGCAAGTGACAAAATGAACTCTTAATGAACCCTATCACTTAATATAGTAGATTCTACATGACAAAACTCTATTAAACCCTAATTGTAGGGTGTTAAAATTTGATGGCCACAAGAGATTGATGAATTATACTAGAATTCGATAGTTTTTTAGCTTGAATGTATTAGTTTGAGTAACGGGTTCATAAAAAATTCATTAGATCCCTCGCCGATCAAAAATTCATCTATTTATTTTATTTTGTCCCCGAATTCAATATTTGATAATTTAACCGTATTTTGAAAAGAGTTGATTATTTGGAGCCCCTTATTATTTTTATTGATCCATTGAGAAAAAAGTTGTTGTTCTCATAGAACAAAAATTAACCATGCAAGAGGCCATTATCTCTCTTGAACAAAAGTTAATCGTGTTGTTCTTCTCTTGAGTAAAAGCAAAATCAGACCATTCGTTTATTGCGACTGTATTTGTCTTAATTATAAGGTATAACTGGCCATGTGAATTCTCGATGGTTGGAATTGGATCCAGATCAGTTTAACGTTGCCAGTAAAATGGGGCTTTTTTTTTTGTAGCCCAACGCCAACAATGATGCCTCCAATCTTGAAAGATTTCCTAAAATACTCGAAATTAAATTTCTTTTGCACTCCATCTTCTAAAGTGGTTTTCCAATTTATTCACTTTTGTAAGACTGTTAGTAACGACATCTTAGCTATAAACCGCTATTGTCAACATCGTCTTAAACCTTGTATCATTAAAATAAAACTGAACTGGCTTCAAATTGTCAGCTAAGCGAAAGTCAATGCCATCGTCTGGATCGCCAACATAAACAACCTCATCTCACTCGGGAAAATCGGACTCCTCACCTTCTCCAACGACGGCAACCTCCTACTCTCCGGCATCGACACTGAAAGGAAGCGATGGCAGAGCTTCGAACACCCGACTAACACCTTCTAGCCAGATGGCGTGACTAACTCCGGCGTGAAGTGATACGAGCGCCTTGGTTGCGGCCTGCTGTAACCCTATCCGCTCGGCCACACTACCACCTTCACCAATCTCACTCGCTCCCAGTCACTCACAGACGACAATTTCCTCTCCTCCACAAATACCTTCATCTTAGGATTCTTCTCTCCTGCCAACTCCACCTCCCCCTCCAGATACCTCGGAGTCTGGTACTCAAATCATTGTCTGGGTCGCTAACATAAACAACATCATCTCACTCGGAAAAATAGGACTCATCGCCTTCTCCAACAACGGCAACCTCCTACTCCCCGGCATCACACTGAAAGGAAGCGCTGGCAGAGCTTCGAACACCCGACTAACACCTACTATCCTGAAATGGATGATTTGGTGAACAGCCGAATGGGGCGAGTAGGGTTTTTTAATCTTGGAAGGTACACAATGAGGTAAACCCTGGCTCTCCCCACATTGTAGTGTTGAATGACAGTTAGTAGGTTAGCTTATCAAGCTAACACAAGAACTACTTTTCAATGAGGGATAATGGTCAATTCAGAATTCGGGGAGTTACAATTTGAACGCAAAACAAACACGAGTTCTAAGACGTGGCTAGAGCGGCTTACAGCTAAGACACCGTTACCAATATCGTCTTATAATAAATTAGGAAATCAATTTGAAAGAATGAGTACAAAAGGAACTCAATTTCAAATTTTGAATATTTTGGGAAATTTTCCCCATTCTTCCTAATTCCCATATCACTCGAAATGATTATTTTTTTAGAAAAGCGACAGACTGAGACTTGAATGTTTAAAAAAAAGCATTTATGAAAAATTTACCTTTCGAAACCGTAACCTGTTAAACAGAGCCGGTCTATTGTTTGCAGAAATCCGGTTTAGGGAGTTAAAACCGAATTGAACCGGTGTGTTGGACAATACTGTGGCGGTAAAAGCGATAGCTGAAAACGCGAGGAGGCAGACGAATCTGGAAAGCGAACGCTGAAGCGGACTCAAGCATACCATAGCTCGACCCGATGATGATGGATGAGCTACTCAACATGGGATTTCCCAGCGATTTGGCCGCTCAAGCACTCGCCGCCACCGGTGGCAAATCCATCCACGAAGCTACCGAATGGATTCTCAATCCCAGCAGATCATCCAATCCCCATTCCACAAACCCTAATCTCACTCCAACTCCATCTTCCCACCAACCCAAACTCGACCGCTTCTTTCAATCCCAATCTCATCAATCCACCAACAAGCCTTCAAAGCGCGTTACCGCAGCTCCAATTTCCATCCTCACGAACATGGATAACAGCAGCAATAGCAAGGAATCGAACCCTAAGAGACTTAAAGTGTCTGATAAGCAGATGAAGGCTAAAAATCCTCATGAGCCTCTGTCGGAGCGGATGCGTCCACGTTCCATAGATGATGTAGTTGGACAGGAGCATCTTTTAGGGAAGGGCTGTATGATACGATCAGCTATGGAATGTAATCGTCTGCCTTCCTTGCTTTTCTGGGGTCCACCTGGAACCGGTAAGACATCTATAGTTAAAGCCATTTTCAATTCACTAAATTCATCTGCTGCTGGGAGTGACTTGAAGTATCATTATGTGTCGTTATCTGCTGTTACTTGCGGCGTTAAGGATGTTAGGGAAGCTGTGGAGAGTGCTAAGAAAATGCGAATCAGGAGTAATAAAAGAACAATATTGTTTATTGATGAGGTTCATAGGTTCAACAAGTCCCAGCAAGACTCGTTTTTGCCAATCATTGAGGATGGTAGTATTGTGTTTATGGGTGCCACCACTGAGAACCCGTCTTTTCATTTGATAACACCCTTGCTTTCTCGGTGTAGAGTTTTGACTCTCAATCCATTGAAGCCCGAACATGTCATTCTACTTGTCAACCGGGCTGTGAATGATTTGGATAAGGGATTGTGTTGCAGTGTCGGTATGAGGGTTAAAGTATGTCCTAGTGCGATTGAGTTTCTTTCGAAAAACTGTGATGGGGATGCTAGAGTGGCACTTAATGCACTGGAGATATCTGCTACCACTGCAGCTGCTCGCCTACCCGCTAAGCAGCTTGGATCTCAGGAGGAAGTTGAGCCATGTGAGAGTGATTCAGTAGTGGCATTCATTACGCTGGATGATGTCAAGGAAGCCCTTCAGTGTAAGCATCTTGCATATGACAAAGCTGGAGATGAGCATTATAATCTTATCAGTGCTCTCCACAAGTCAATGAGAGGGAGTGACGCCAATGCATCCATCTACTGGTTGGCGAGAATGTTGGAAGGAGGTGAAGAGCCTTTATATATAGCTCGACGACTTATCAGATTTGCTAGTGAAGATGTTGGATTGGCTGACCCATCTGCCCTCCCCCAAGCTGTCGCTTGCTATCAAGCCTGCCATTTTCTGGGCATGCCTGAGTGCAATGTCATCCTTGCACAGTGTGCTGCATATTTGGCTTTGGCCCCCAAGTCTGTTTCTGTTTACAAAGCTATAAATGCAGCACAGAAGGTTGTGAGAGATTCAATTGGGCAAAATGAAGGAGTACCTTTGCATTTGAGGAATGCGCCTACTAGGCTGATGAAGGATCTTGGATATGCGAAGGAATATGTCTATCCTCCTAGCGATCCTTTGTTGCCTGTCAGTCAGACCTACTTACCTCCTTCGATTCAAGGTTACAAGTTCCTTGACTTGGAGAAACTATGAAATGTTATCCGTCTTTTTGCAAGTATTATTAGCCAATTTAGGTGTCTTTAGCTCTATTTATGATTCCTAAGGCATGGCTTCTTATTTTGACAATGGCGACGCTAAGAAGAAGGATTTTTTTTGCAGTACAAAGACAAAAAGGAGACATTTATCCAAATGGATTTCTGGCTTTGAAGTGTAGAGTAATTGATAATGGTGTGTTAAGAGAAATATAAGTGTTGCAGCAATATGCCATGCTGAGCTGAGAATTGTGTACAAGTCTCGTGCATGTGTCTTTGTAATTTAGGATAAGCCATGTAAGAGCATCCTCCACCATGATCAAAAAAATCATACCATCCATTTCTCTCATCCATTTTCTCTCTCATCTAATCATCTCTCATGGTTTTTTCAATCACATGCACCTCACTCATGATTCAAAAAAAAGTTTATCATCAATCTCTCTCATCACTACATAAATTATAGCTCATAAATGTTAAGATTAATAAAAATATATCAAAGTGTATCTCGTTTTATAGAGCTCAAAAAATTATGAATATTGGTATTTATTTTGATTTTTTTTAATTTGTAATTTAGAAGATATATTCGTTGCAAGATCAATGTACTGTTTCTTACACAGGGCACGTGTCGCGTTGCGATTGGCTCATTCTCATGATCAAAACACAAAAAAGATCATGGAATGATTTTTTTTAGAAAAAAATCATGGGATGATCTTTTTGATGATAAAAAAAATCATGGTGGGAGTGCATGGTTTTTTTGATCATCTCCCATGATCACTTTCTATGATTCAAAAAAGCATGATGGGGATGCCCTAACAGCCAGCTAAAGTTAATAGGTTTTTAGGCAGCGCTACTTTTTTTTATTCCATATAGAGATCATGTTGCGTTTTTTGGGCCTCATACTTGGGCCTTGGATGCTTCAGCCCAGCTTTTGGAGATCAATGAAACAGAGCTGCGTTCACGTAGCGTATGGAGTTGTCAAAGATATAAAAAGGGTGCCTTCTCTAGCGTTTCATTTTTTAATCCGTTTCAGAGAGATAATTGAGACGAATTCGGCTTCGACTGTGCAACTGCAATCTACAACGAACGGAGGCGCATCTCTAGTGAGCTGCTTTACCACATTCTTTTTCGTGTTGCGATCCAGATGACAGATCTGGTGCTTTAATTGAGTGCCGTTTTCAGCCGTGTCATCTCCAATCATCGATCGGATTCAGGGGCCCTTCAGGGCTAAAACCTTTATACCATCCGTTTTTACTGTTATTTTAGATCGAGTTTAGACTGTGTCTAGATTTAAGTCATTGCCTGAGATTATAGCAGACCTATACTTGTAACTTTATTTGCTCATCGTGGATTGGTTTGGCCGGATCGCCCATCTGATCCAAAGGATTGACAAGTATCCTAGGTTGTTTGGAACCTTGTAAAAATCTCGTGTGCTTGTTTTTCAGTTCTGCAGTTCACTGATTTATTGAAATCGAACCATTGCATCAAGAATTGGACTTCAGATTAATTAGCTAGGCTCAAATTAATCTTACAAATTGTTAGGAGTAATTCATCCTGAAGCTCTTCTCTACTCTCGCGGTTGGGCCTCATCTTTCCTTCTTGGGCCAGCGTTGGATGCAGCCCAATTCCACCTTGCAGCCTTGCCAAAACCCAACATTTTGATGCAATATAAAAGCAGTGCAATAGTAGGGTTTGCATTCTCATTCGGCTGTTTTTTGAGAGAATAACCGCGAGGAGACCACGACGATTTTTGACGATTGACGTGCTTCTAATTTCTTGTTTGCTTCATCGATTCTCCTTATGCAGCCGATTGAGTATTTTTAAGGCGTACCGCGGCTGTTTATTGCAGGGGCCATTGAGGGAGGCTTAAATCCCTCATTTTCATCGATCTTTGATTTTGGTCATTTGCCTGTAGTTTAGTCGAGTTCTAATAGGTTTTGATTGTGTGGTTTTGGATGTGTGTCAGTCCGTGTTGTCTTTTAACCAACTCTCTCATATATTAGTGCATTGGTATATCTAGGCTTCCTGCCTAGGCCGAGGAGTAGGGGCTTCTCCCCGAACCTCGTAAATCAATTTGTCTTTATTTTTAGCATTAGTCGATTTGAGTTCAATCTTAATTGATAAACTATAAATTACAAATGTTCCAACGAATATATCTTAAAAGTTACAAAGTTGTAACTATAAATTAATCACCAAGGAAATGGATCCGGTGCAAAGTTAAATTTTTGGTACAAAATACAAACTAATCATAGTCATTGATCTTGTAATTTGAATGAGTGAGATTAAATCTTGATTTTTTGATATTTTTATTGGTAACGAATTATAAAATGAAACTGACGAATTATGTGGTCTTTTTCATTTTTCGGCTCAAAAAATGACGAATTAAAAAAATAAACTGACGAATTAAAAAATGATTTTGATAAATTTTGTATTTTGTATCAACATTTAACTTTGCACCAGATCTGGCCTCTAATCATCAATATTCATAATTTTTGAACATCTTGAACATCTATAAGTAGAGATACATTTTGAACTTTGGTATTTATATGTTTATATTTATGTAGAAATAAGAGAGAATGATAATAAATTTCATGTTTGGTAATGAGTGAGATGTACATGAGTCATGACTAAATGAGAGATAAGTGGATGAGAGAGATGGATGACATACTTTTTTTAATCATGGTGGGGGATGTTCTTAGATCTTAATCATCTATGCGGTGATGTCAAATGTATTTAACGTCTACCTAACCATCTAATCTGATTAGATGGTTTCTATCTCCATAAGTTTGGACAAAGAAACACCAAAAACGACATATTAACCGTGAATTCGAGTTTATAACATAAAATTCGTTCTTTTTCAAGAATTTAACCAACAAAATTAACAAACTCAACAACAAAATTGTTTCAAACATAGAATCTGGACGCAATTCCCTCAAAATCACCTTCAAGCGTCCTTGGAATCGCAAAAATCGAAGGGAAGATTCCGAGTCGAACAAAGAAATATAAGGAATGATCTCCAACTTATTGTCTCCATGAGAGCGAACTTATTAAAGCCTATCTCGATGAGAAATGCAAGAGATCAGTCATGTTGAGACCTGTGTCTTAGAAAAAGAAGCAAGAGACCGGTCTTAACATGACTGATAAGTCGAGTTTTCGACTTATTAGTAGTCATTTTTCACTATAGCCTGAGTCGATTCTGACTTTATTTTTATGTCATTTGACCTCTATCTTTACATTTCAGGTAGAAAAAAAACTCTCCCCCAAGGTCGAAGCTTAGAAACGAACATGCGAGGAAAATCGAAGATTTAGAGTAAAAAGTGGGCAAAAAGGTTCCCAACAAACTAGTTCATGAAACCACCCTGAACCAGCCGGTCGGCTGGATGGAAGAGCCAGAATCGGAAACTGTTGCTCACTTTGAGTCGGTCGGTTGGCCAATCCAATCGGTCGACTGGCCACGCCCTGTCCAAGCATGCAACCACTCACTTTGAGTCGGTCGGTTGGCCAATCCAACCGGTCGGCCAATCCAACCGGTAAGCTGGACTTTTTACACCGAACAGTCTGGATTTCAGCCACCAGCCGACCGACTGGATTTCAAACATCTCATTAGCCTACCGACTGGATTTCAGACATCTCGTCAGCTGGCCGACTGGACCTGCTACTTCAGGATTTTTTACCCCAGGCTATAAGACGGTTTTGACCAAGGTGTGTGACAGGTGTCGTTGTACCTGTGCAAAAACATTTGTAATTCCGACTAGCAAGTGGTAAGTCGGGTCGTATCCACAGAGATCGGTATAAGAATCTGTTTCACTAAGTAAAAGCGTGACAATTGTGTTGTAAATCTCGAACAAGTTAAATAAAAACGCAAGTGAGTAACAGTGATCAATTATCAATAGAGCAATCGTCACACGAATTCTGGTATGTAATATCAAAGAGAAGTGCAAGCTAGAACCTTCGACTGTGATGCAAGACTAAATCATTGACAAACCGTTTTGATTTCTAATGTTCTACAACTTAGAGCTCCCCGCTAGGTTGTACTCCCCGTTCGTGTTCTCGTACTTAACCTCGCGCTAGCGATAATCAAGTCCCTAACTCGCTAGAGTTGCATGAACATATAAACAAGTTGTCCTAGGGTGTTTAATCCTAGTGGTATATTACTCGCGTCCTAGTTCACTATCCCCGCTAGGTTGCTAGCAAACTGTGACAAATAGAATCAACAAACACACCTAAGCTCCCCCGCTAGGGTTCCACTCGAGCTAGCACATCAATTCCATAAACATAGCATAGTAATATGACACAAAACACAGAAATCAATATAGGTCTCAAGTCAAAACATCACAATTTGGAGTTCTAGCCTACACAAGTGAGTTTAGCTACTCATCGTAATGGAATACATCATCAAGTATTTCGATAAGGATGAAACGAAAGTACTGTTGACGAACTCTCCACCAATCTGCAGCTCCACTCCAGTACGTGAACCCAGCAACGAATCCTCAATCGAAATCCTACTCCAAGAACTCTTCCTTCCAAACCGAACTTCCAACGAACCCTCAATGGATCTGAATTTCTCTCCTTTCTCCAGATCCAGTCGCCCTGCTTCTTGTCCCCTCATGTTCTGTGTTTTTCCACTTCGAGATTGCAAATGTGACATTATGATTTTCGACTGCCAGGTGTCATCCGCGGACGCCTTGTTCATTTAGTCTCCGCGGAGGTCTCTATAATTACCGAAAAACAAGAGACGTCCGCGCCCGTAATTGTTCAGGCGTGCGCGCCCGAGACTGAGTCAGTCTTCAAACATTTGGACTTCATTCCCTCGATGCAAAACCTCTTCTACAAGCTCTCTTTAGCCGGTATTCTTTCTACGGTCTCCGAATGTACCTGAGAATGAAAACTACACACAGGTAGTGAAATAACATACATGCAAACACTAAAAGACGGGGTTTTAACACGTAAAATAGTCGTACAACTACGACTCATCAGTGTGCTGAGTTCTTGGGAGAAAAACACCAGATAAAAAGGCTCAATCAAGGTCATCATCAAGGATTCAACCAAGGAGAAGAAGAGGAGATCAAAGGGAGATTCTAAGACTAATCATCCTAGTTCCTCTAAAATCTCTCCATTATACTCGTTGTTTTCTATGAACTCTACTCATACTATGTTGTCTTACATGATGTGTGAGTAGTCTCCTTGTGTTTGAGCGTCTTACAACCCTCCTTGGTAATCTATGAGCATGTATACACATTTGATTCTATAATCCATGGTGTTAAATTCATTTTCTCCAAGTGCTTTATTTTGACAGGTTACTAAGTGTTTGATGAAATGCCTAAGTTACATGTTGATCATAAAACTTGACCCAAGTATTGATGCATCTTAGTGAAGGTTTGGATGTTGTGAAAATGATCATTTCTAGGGTTTACGACGGTAAATGCATGGAATTGAAGTGAACTAGTACTTTATGCCTATGCCATTTACTGCCTTGAGAGATGTTTCAAGGATAATAAAGGCTATAGAGTGAATCAACATCTCGATGGATTGAGGTTCTAATTAATATGGTTTGGATAGGAATAGATTTACATGAAAATTGGTCTATCTTAGTCTAAGCTAGGTTCTAGACTATTTGACACCTTTGATATGCTTAACTCTTGTATACGTGATCATTGGGAAATGCCCAAGAGGGGAGTAACCCCTCGAAACTCTCTTTTAATTGAAATTTAAACCCTTGAAACTCTTGCATTGTTAGTTTTTGTTTGAAATTCACCTGATACTTGAATTGTGGAAGTAGCCAAGTAATATATACAAAATTGTCCTAGCGCATAATCACATTTTTCTCCAAAGGGTCAATTATGGACTGTGATTCTATCTCGCTGATTCATCCAAAAAGACGGTCTCAAGCTTCCTCATTTGATAGAACTCAAAAAAAATCTTCCTCATTTGATCATACAGCCAAATAATTAAACTTAAATTCAATGATCGAATATAAAATTTTCTTAAAATATCGTAATTGTGAGTTATGGTCATCTTTTGATGCGTCAAAAATTCGAATATGCTTATACGTTTCATACATTTAAATTAAACAAAAAAATAATTGATAGTGTGCGTATTTCAAATATTATAGGAATACATTTCATACATATTACATGAGTATTAATCGGACACATTATATATTCATAGACTACTGAAGCAAGAGCCAAGCAAAGGCAAACAACCCGAGCATGAACTTGAATCTTCTAAATGAAGCGTTTTCCATCAGACATCTCTGGACTTGAAATTCACGAGAGCAAACAAGCACCTCATCTACGCGAAAGAAAATCCATAGGAATATAACCAAACGTCCACACGGGACGAGAAAGAAGAAATCAACCAACAAAATGTCCCACGGGTAGAGGAAGAGATAATCTGACACAGCAGGAATCTCGAAAGGAATACCAAGCGCTAAACGTAGGATAGATGATCGAATTCACATGCGTGAACTCGAACGAAAACTCTGGAACCCACCAGAAAAGATAACTCTGAAATCCACCAGGAAAAGAAATAGCGAAGCTAAGTTTTATTCAAAACGAAAGATATCTTTCTGAAACCCTAAAGAGGGTTTAAATACAAAAACTATATTTGGAAATAAAATCTAAATAAAAACTAAAATAATAAACTTCTAAAACTATTGATAAGTCAAATTTTTGACTAATATTCCTCTACTTTTATTAGATGATTTGATTCGTTCTTCGACATTTTCATTGCCATTTAATCCTCCTTTTGGCCTTGTAGGTGCCAAATTGCATTCCACCTCGGTGAGAGCCTTAAAGATCAAGTTTCGGTAAACCGTTGAAGTTTCGGAGCAAAATATGGAGTTTTGGGTAAAACAAGACATACCGACCTTTCTGGCTTATTTTGCACGCCCAGATCGCATACGATGTCCGAATGGGTTGATCTATAGCTTGATGGAAAGCTTACTCAACGGGCAACAACTCTTCAGTTTACGCCAAGACCGAATTCGGATGTTAAGACTGCGAAAAAGCTACCAGAAGTTTGCTGCCTCTCCAAGCTCGCCCGAGCTCTGCACTTATGACCAATCTGCCTCTCCAAGCTCGACCGAGCTCAGCTAAGCTTGCCCAGATCTCCCATACATCATCTTAGCTGCTCAAAAGAAGGAGAGGCCGAGCTTGAACAAGCTCGACCGAGCGTCATCCGACTGAAGTCACACTGCCAAGTTTCGCTCGCCCGAGCCTCGACTGCTCCTCATTCCATCGCTGCATAGAGCTAGCCCTAGCCTCACCTCAGAGCGTGAATTTTAATCCTTGGCTATAAATAGAAAGTTTGAGCTTGGAGTGCAAGGCATCGAGGGTTTTGGAGAGAAGACAAGGTTTTTGAAGATCATCAATCAAGTTTGGAGCTACTCTAAGGATAGAAGGGATACTTTCATCCTTGTTTCCTCATCTTCTTAGTTTCTACTTCATCATCCTTGTAAAAACGACTTTTGATCATTATTGAACATGACTTGTGAGTAGTCCCTTCTAGTTTCTAGGGGTCCTATGGACCTCCTTGGTGTATAAACTCTATCATCTATTGAATATATGTTTGAATGAAGCTTTCGTTATGGTTGTGAATCTACTTTGATCAAATGTCAACTCTATGCCCTCTAAGTGTTTGATAAAATGCCTAGGTGGTTTAGAAACATGAACTTGAAGTTGAATATTCGAGAGAATGCAAGTAGATTCACCCTCACTAGGTGATGCTCACTAGCGTGACTCACTCCTAGCATCGAGATAGGCTTGGTCTTCACCGCTCATGGATATTGGTCATTCAACTAGCGTTGATGATTGGCAAAACTTGAGTTGGACGTGAACTAAAAACATCGAGAGATTGAAGCTCACGTGCGAGGTGCCTCACCCTTAAATCAAAGAAAAATATCGAGAGATTGACTTTGATTTAATCGCTTTAGGAATAGACTTATTGGAGTAAAATCGAATAGTGGTCTTAGGTTTACAATTGCTCCTTGGACGACCCGGTATTTACCGGTCTTATAAATTGTTTTTGACTAAATATCTTGCTTTCGAATCACATAGATTTGAAGTGCAAATATTACAACGATCAAAATGGCGCCGTTGCCGGGGAGCAACGAATTAACTTAAGGAACTAAAGTAGATTTTACGAGATTTGGACTATTTCACTTGGTCTTTTTGCTATTTTACTTGTGTTGCATTTGTGGCTTAACGGATTCCTTTATCTTTGTTCTTGTAGGCTTCGGTTGAATGCAAACGAGGTCCAAAGGCAAGGAAAAAGTGAACCCCGGATTTGATCAAGCTTTGAAACATTTTTTGGATCAAGAGAAAGTCAAGGGTCAAGGCTCTCGCAACAAAAGGCAACCTCGTAAGCGAAGACCACCACCAATGGACAACAATCCTCCTCCCAATGGGGAGAAACCCCTGAAGGACTATTCTACTCCAAGCCTAGCCAGTTCTCAATCGCCAATAGCTCCACCGGGAGTTAACGACCCTCAATTTGAACTTAAGCCGACATTGATAAATATGGTGGGCAACAATGCATTCACCGGGATAGGAAATCCCAATGCTCACTTGACTTCTTTCCTCGAGCTATGTGAGACCTTCAAGTTCAACAACGTGCCGAAGGAAGCCATATACCTTAGGCTCTTCCCTTTCTCTCTAATGGGGAAAGCCAAGGATTGGCTATGGAGCCATGAAGCTAATACTTTCACAACGTGGGACGAGCTAGCCCAAGCCTTCCTTCTACAACACTTTCCACCGGCAAAGACCCAAAGGCTCAAGTATTTGATCAACTCATTTGGGCAAGGAGAAGATGAAACATTTCATGAGGCATGGGAACGATTCAATGAACTCCAAAGAGAATGCCCCCATCACAACATAGACAAACCAACCCTCATCCAAATTTTCTATCAAGGCATGGACGTCGAAGCAAAGAGGCAAATGGATCAAGTCGCGGGAGGGGCATTCATGGAGCTTCACCCCACCAATGGAGGATCAATTATAGATAAAATTTCGAGGAATTCCCACCTATGGGGGAGTGAGAGGAGCTTCCCTCTCAAGAGGCAAGGCAAGACAAGGGAAGTAGAGGAAGTAGATTCAAGAGAGGATGTTCATGCCCTCAACAAAAAATAGACGCTCTAGCCACTTCCCTTAGCGCACTCAATGTAAAACAATCCCAAACTCAGTCCCGAGTGTGCGCCGTTTGTACAAGCTCCTCTCACGTAGAGAATGAGTGCCCCCACACATTCCCTTCGGAAGAAATGGAGAATAAGGAAGAAGTGAATTTCTTGTAAGGAAATCAAGTGAACTATGGGAGAGACCGGGATCACCCCAACTTTTCATACAAGACAACGGAACCAATCAAGTATGATGCGAATTGGCGCCAAAAGAGCAATCCCCCTCCCGGTTTCACCCCGAGGAACCAAGACTCTCAAAGGCAAACCTATCAAGGGCAATCAAGCCAACCTCAACAACAAATTCAAGTCCAACCATCACCTATAGAAGACCCTACTATGACCACATTGCTAGCTACACTTGTTGCGGGTCAAAACAAAAATACTCAAAATCAAATTAATGCCACTCAAGAGAATAAGCTCATGTTCCAAGCAATCAACCAAAGGCTTGATGAAATATCCGCTCACAACAAGATGTTGGAAATTCAAATAGCCCAACAAGCTATTTCATCCACGAAAGCACAAGGAAAATTGCCCTCTAGGCCGGATTATCACCAAACAGAGCATTGCAATGCCATCTTTCTTGAAGGTGAAGAGTCATCTCCCATGCATGTCCATGCCATCACACTCAAGAGTGGGAAGGTGTACGAATCCCCCCAAGCCCAAGCCAAATGCCACTAGCCACCAAATACCCAAAATGAATGAAGGGGACGAGGGAAAGAATGAGGTAGAGATTCCCAAACCGAAAGAAGAAACTCCAAAGGCCACTTACAAAGATCCTCCACCGTATGTTCCACCTTTGCCATTCCCTCAAAGGCAAGCGAAAACTACAAAGTTAGAAAAAAATTTTGGAAATTTTGTGGATATCCTTAAAAAGCTATATGTTCACATGCTATTCGTGGAGCTCATAAGTAAGGCCCCGCGATACAATAAATTCTTGAAGGATATCTTGTCTAACAAAAGGAAGATCGAGGAGGATGATTCCCACCCTCTCAACCATGAGTGCAGCGCCCTCTTCTCAAAGAAAATACCGCTCAAGATGAAGGACCCCGGCCGATTCACCATCCCATGCTCTATTGGCGCCATGAACTTTGAACACCCATTAGCCGACCTTGGTGCTAGTGTAAGTGTCATGCCTCTAGCTACCTATAATAAGCTTGGGTTAGAGGGGATGAAAGCTACCAAGATGGCATTGCAACTTGCCGATGGAACCACAAGACACCCCAAAGGAGTAATTGAAAATGTTCCAATCAAGGTAGACAAGTTCTACATACCTTGCGACTTCGTAGTAATGGATATGAGGGATAATTGTAACGATTCTCTTATTCTTCTGCTTCCCTTCTTGGCCACCGCCGGTTTTTAAATTGATATGGGAAATGGGAAGTTGACTTTGAAGATTGGTGAAGAAAATGTAAGGATAGAGAGGCCTACGAGCGAACAAGTGGCTATACTTGAAACTTGTGATTTGAAAGAGCAAGAGAGCGTGGGAGCCGAAAATGTTGAGGCCAAGAAAGTAGCTAAGAAGGAGTTGCACAAGATGGTTGATCCCGATAAAGACCCTTCCCTTGATCATTATGAGTTGCCCTCATGCAACGATGAGATGAAAAGAAAAACCAATGCTAAAACATCGAGGGATGAGAAGCAAACATCACTTTGGAAAAGGGCTATTAAGCAAGTTGCTTGCAACTCTTCAAAGAATCCGGATTGATTCCTCTACTTCTTAACATATCCGCTTGAGGAGGGATCTTAGCACAAGACTCCTCAAGTGTGCTTCTTATTTACTAAGAGGAGAATCGGCTCGGTCTTTGCCAAGACGTTAAACTAGGCCTTCACGGGAGGTAATCCGGTTTGTGAGTTGTCCATCTATGCACAAGTAATTTCATATATGTTTGCATGCATGTTTTGAACCTTGGGTGTGGACTTGGTGTTAGGATGATCTAAATGCATGATCATACTTGTACCATTGTTTTGATGCTTTCTTGCCTTGATCATGTACTTGGGTGCTAAGTCGCATTTGGCGCAATTTTGGATGATGAACGCTATCTCTATGTTATGCTCTTGACTTATCTTTGGTTGTATGCTACATTCCTATGTTATTGAAGGTGTTTTTACCATTTATGTGTGTGCACTCTACAGGATATATATACATGTTCTCCTCATGCCAAATTCACCTTCTTTATCTACATTTGCAACCAAATGACTACTTCTCATTCCCAAGAGTTATATCATTGGATTTTTGAACCGTTCTTCAAACGAGGGGAGTTCCTATGCGCCTTTGCCTTTATTTATCATTCTTTGCGCTTAGGGACTAAGCTTGAATTAAGTGTGGAGTGGGTTTATGCACATAGTTCACATGTTTTCATGCCATACATATCATTCTTAGATGGACACTTGCGCCTTTGCACCTTATCCATAACATAAGAGTGTTTTTAACCACATAGGTTTGTAATTATCAATTCTAAATACCTATAAATCACATCTGGCCTACTTGTCACATTTATTAGATCTTGAACCTAGAACCGACCTAGTCCATTGAATGTGCATTCTTGTGAATCAATATCATTGTTATCCCTTGTCTATCTAATTTTCTAAGTATTTTCGTTGAAATACCTTGGATTAAGTTTTAGCAAGCACTTTTAAAAAAATTCACGAAAAACTTCCCTTTGAATGCTCCTTGGTGACTTGAGTTTCTCTAATTTGGTGCCTTGTTCATGGTTGTTCCCACACATTCCATACACTTTTTCAACATATTGTCAAGTTTTAAGTGTGGAGTCAAAAGATGGCGAAAAATAGGCCCCGACAAAAACTTTTGTGGTCAAAGAGGGCAATACCCCGACTAAAAACTTTCTCAAGTACTAGAGAAGTTTTGTTGCAAAAAGATAAAAATGCCGGGGGTTAGGAAGAAAAGTTCCCCCTCGAAAGCATTTGTAGGCCAAAGGCCATTTCGAAAAAAATATGTGAATGAAAATCACTTAAAACTTGACCCTATGTTTTTCCTCCATTCTCCAATTGTGCGGGATTCATCATTTGCATAGTGTGCTAGTTGGATTAACTTTTGGACGATCCTTGTGCTTGCACGGGAACTATCATTTGGTCTATGCTTGTTTTATAAGAACTCTAGTGTCGAACTCCTCTTCCCTTATGGATTCACTACTACAGAACAAGCTTTATGCAACGGTTCAAAAATTTACAATACGCATCGGTTCTGCTATATGCATTGGTTTATAACGAAACCGTTGCATAATATATACATTACGCAACAGTTTTATTTGAACTGATGCATATTGTCTTTATGCAACGGTTTATAAAACAGTTGCTTAATGGTAACCATTATGCATCGGTTCATATAAAACCGTTGCATATGGCTAACCATTAAGCAACGGTTTTAGATGAACTGATGCATAAAGTGCGATAAAAGACTTAGGTTTTATTTTGAAATTTCGTCTGTCCGCCTATGCTCCTCCGACTTCGATTGGTTTCTCGACGCTCTCAGTCTCACTCCGTCGCCTCCGTCGGTATCCATCGCACATCTGTTCACCATCTTCAGTCGCACATCTGCGCCTCGCCCTCGGTATCCATCGCCTCCGTCCTCTCAGTCTCACTCCGTCGCCCGTGCTCTCTGCCTTCTGTTGCTCTCCATCGCCTCCGCACCTGCTCTTCCTCCACTTACCTCCGATTCAGCAGGTTAGGGTTCTCAATTTCCGCCATGTCTCTTCCCGTTTTTAAATTTTAGTATGTAATTGTTAGGGTTATTTTTCAGTTGTATATCCTTAGTTTGTCTCCATCAAAATCAGTCATTGTATATTTCATTCAGTTTTGGTATTGTGATTGTTTGGATATATGAAGGTGTATTTATAGTAACATGTTATTGAATCGATTTGTTCTCAATTTCTTACTTGTATTCATTCATTACTTGTGGTCCTTGTTATTCGTTCACTATATGATTTGTTCTCAATTTTTTTTATGGCTTAAGCGCCTAAAACTTGGGAATGAATTTCATATCGCAACCCCATGGACTAGCCCTAGCTAGCTGATGAGTCGTAGTTGTACGACTATTTTATGTGTTAAAACCCCGTCTCTTAGTGATTGCCTGTATAGTATTTCACTACCCGTGTGTAGTTTTCATTCTCAGGTACATTCGGAGACCATAGAAGGAATACCGGCTAAAGAGAGCCTGTAGAAGAGGTTTTGCATCGGAGGAATGAAGTCCAAATGTTTGAAGACTGACTCAGTGGAGCCGGCGGACGCCTGAACAAATTTGGGCGCGGACGTCTACTGATTTATGGTAATTGCTGAGACGTCCGCGGGGATAAATGGAGAAGACGTCCGCGGATGACAGCTGGCAGTCGAATTTCGTAATTTCACATTTGCAATCTCGAAGGGAATAACAGAGAACTCGAGGGGACACGAAAAAGGGCGACCAGATCTGGAGAAAGAACGAAAAACCATCTAGGGTTAGAGAGTTCGAAGTCTTCGGTTGGGAGAGAAGACTACTTGGAGTAGGATTTCGATTGAGGATTCGTTGCTGGGTTGAGTGTTGGAGTAGAGCTGCAGATTGGTGGAGGATTCGTCAACAGTATTTTCGTTTCATTCTTATTGAAATACTTGATGATGTATTCCATTACGATGAGTAGCTAAACTCATTTGTGTAGGCTAGAACTCCAAGTTGTGATGTATTGACTTGAGACTTCTATCGATTTCTATGTTTTGCGTCATATTACTGTATAATATTCATGGAATTGATGTGCTAGCATGAGTGGAACCCTAGCGGGGGAACTTTTGTTTGTTTGTTGATTCTAATTGTCAAAGTTTGCTAGCAACCTAGCGGGGATAGTGAACTAGGACACGAGTAATAGACCACTAGGATTAAACACCCTAGGACAACTTGTTCAATTCTTCATGCAACTCTAGCGAGTTAGGGTCTTGATTATCGCTAGCGCGAGATTGAGTACTAGAACTAGAACGGGGAGTACAACCTAGCGGGGAGCTCTAAGTTGTAAAACAATAGAAATCAGTACGGATTTGTCAATGATTTAGTCTTGCATCACTGTGGAAAGTTCTAGCTTGCACTTCTCTTTGATATTACATACTCGAATTCATGTGACGATTGCTCTCTTGACAGTTAACCATTGTTGCTTACTTGCGTTTTCATTTACTTGTTTGAACTTACCCCCCATTGTCACGCTCTTACTTAGTGAACAGATTCTCACACCGATCTCTGTGGATACGACCCGACTTACCACTTGCTAGTCGGAGTTACAAATGTTTTTGCACAGGTACAACGACACCTGCCAAAATGGCGCCGTTGCCGGGGATTGGTAACGAAGAATCTCGCTAAGTATTTTCTTTTTTAGTTGTATTTTACTGTCTTTTATTTTGTCACTTGATCATCTTCTGTTGAAGTTACAATGTCGCAGCGAAGTGTTGATCATGATAGTGATGCGCGAGGGAGTGTGCTTGGAGACAATATGCAAGATCAGAGGCAAGGATTGCCTCCCGTGAATCAAAGAAGAGCACTACCCCCGATCAATCAACAACAACAACATGTGAACAGAGATGCTAGGAACCGCGCACCAAGACGCGACGAGTATGAGGATGAGCTGGATAGGGAATATCTCGATGTAGAAGATCAATATAGACAGCCAGCTAGGCGTCGGGATATGGGGCGCACTATGAGAGGAATTTCTGCGCCATACATCGATGAGGCACCTTGGTGCATTCGGGTGGATCAAGACGCGGAAAACATTGAGATAAATGGTGGGGTGATCCACCATCTACCCAAGTTTGGAGGAATGCCCGATGAGAACCCACTAAGGCACTTGAAGGAGTTTCATGGAGTTTGCATGTCCATGAAATCAGCATTGGTTTCTGAGGAGGCTTTTAAATTAAAGGCATTTCCTTTTTCTCTAGTAGGACATGCTAAATCTTGGTTGATGTCTCTGTCTTCAGGTTCAATTTGGTCATGGGAGCAAATGCAACGGAAATTTATGGATAAATACTACTCCCATTCGAATGCTGCTCAAACAAGAAGGGAACTCTCAATGCTTAGACAAGGACGTGGTGAGACATTATTTGACTACTTGGAGAGGTTTAGGCAATTGGAGGAAAGCTGCCCGAATCATGGGATTCCCCAAAGGATGCTACTAGAGTACTCTATGGATGGCATGATTCTCATGGAAAGGAGAATACTAGATGCCTCAGCTCAAGGGTCTATCCTTGACATGTACCCCGAGGAAATTTGGGAATTGATTGAGAAAGTGGCCGATGGCACCAGGTATTTAGAAGAGACACATAGACCCGCACCTGTTGCTAACGTAAATGTCCAATCTGAATTGCAGGAGCTAAGGAATATGGTGGCTCAACTTATGACGCAACAGCCACAAAACAATCAGCAAGGAGAATGCAAGGTAAACAGGTCTACTAATATTTCGACTAACAGTGATGATTGCACTGTTTTTCAGGAAAGAACAGAAGACGTGAATATAGTAGGGTACATGAACAAAGGTGACCTGCCGCCAAAAAGGAATGATGGGTACCAAGGCAACAGCAAATGGCAACCTAGGAAAAATGAAGGTGGTTGGCAAAGGAACAACAATTACGAGGTTGGGCAGTCTCAATATCAACAAAAGCAACCTTACAGACCACCACAATTCAGACAAGGGGATGATGAAGCTTCAATGTCTAAGGATATCAAGGAAATTAAAGAAGCAATGAAAGGGCTAGTGCAAAAGGTTAATCAACATGATGGAGCGATCAGTGAGATGTCCAAGCAAATGACTCAGATTGCCAGCGCCGTTTACGAAAAGCGAGAAGACAAAGGGAAGCTGCCGTCGCAAACGATCCCCAACCCAAAGTCCAACATTAGCGCTGTGATGCTTAGGAGTGGAAAGCAATTGAAGAATGGAGCAGAAGAGCTGAATGAAGATTCTAACTCAGTGGAGCAGGCGGACGTCTCAACATTTAATCCGCGGACTCCTGATGAATCAGTGCAAAATAAAGAGACGTCCGCGGCGAAAAAACAGGAGACGTGCGCGGGCTCTTCAGACACTGATAAGGAAATTCCAAATTCTAACACTCCCCTACCATTCCCAATGCAGGTTTCTAAGACCAACAAGAAGTCCATCACAGACAATGAGGTTTGGGAATTGTTTAGCAAGGTGGAAATCAACATTCCACTCATTGAAGCCATTCGGCAAATTCCAAGGTACGCAAAATTTCTTAAAGAATTATGTACTAACCGTAGGCGTACGACTAAGAATGAGAAGGTCATGCTTGGAGAGAGTGTATCAGCAGCGATACGAAGGAAGGTGCCCAAAAAGTGTAAGGATCCCGGCACTTTTACTATTCCATGTGTAATTGGTAACGTGAGGATCGAAAACTGTATGCTTGATCTTGGTGCGTCCATAAATGTCCTTCCATACTCTCTATACTTATCTTTGCGTATTGGTCCACTGAAACCAGCAGGTTTAACCATTCAATTGGCTGACCGATCATGCACCCAACCTTTGGGTGTGATCGAGGATGTTTTGGTGCAGGTAGAAAATCTTATTTTTCCTGCAGATTTTTACGTGCTGAAAATGGATGATGAGGGCGCACAAGTTTAGCCACCAATTCTATTTGGTAGGCCATTCATGAAGACGGCTAGAGCTAAGATCGATGTGGATCGTGGTACGCTTTCCATGGAGGTGGAAGGTGAGGTAATAAACTTTAATATATATCAAGCTATGCAATATCCACCTGATGATGTAGGAGTACACGCTTTGGATGTGATCGATGATCTAGTGGAATCTTCCGATATTCCCTGTGGGAATGATGTGCTTGAAATGATTTTGAGAGAGGCTATCGAGTCACGTGGCGCATCAATAGGGATGCTTCGTGATACTAGTGACATGCTACAGGAGCTTAGAGTTTTGGAACCATTAACCCCAAGGTATGAGGCTAATCAAGTTACTTTAACTAGTAATTCTACACCTGTACCATCTGTTGTACAGGCACCTGAGTTGCAGCTTAAGCCTTTACCCGAACATTTAAAGTATATCTTTTTGGGAGATGGTGAGACGTTGCCGGTCATAATCAAGAAAGGCTTGGAGTCTAATCAGGAGGAGAGATTGGCAGCGGTACTGAAGAAGCATAAGACCGCAATCGGATGGACACTTGCAGACATCAAGGGAGTGAGCCCTACCGTGTGCATGCACCGGATTTTACTCGAGGATGGAGCCAAACCTGTGAGGCAGCCGCAGCGTAGATTGAACCCCCTAATGATGGAGGTGGTCCAAAAAGAGGTACAAAAGCTTTTAGATGCTGACGTGATTTATCCCATTTCAGATAGTCAATGGGTAAGCACCGTACATGTGGTACCGAAGAAGACAGGAATTACAGTGGAGCTTAATGCTCAAGGTGAGTTGGTGACAAAGAGAATCCAGAATGGATGGCGCGTGTGCATCGACTACAGAAAGCTAAATGCAGTTACACGCAAGGATCACTTTCCTTTGCCATTCATTGACCAGATGTTGGATAGGCTCGCAGGTAAGCCTTACTTTTGTTTTTTAGATGGATTTTCTGGGTATAATCAAATTCCGATTGCAGCTGAAGACCAAGACAAGACCATTTTCACGTGCCCATTCGGTACCTTTGCGTTTCGACGCATGTCTTTTGGTTTGTGCAACGCGCCTGGTACCTTCCAGCGTGTGGTAATGAGTATCTTTTCGGAATTGATTAGTGAGTGTGTCGAAGTTTTCATGGATGACTTCACTGGGTATGGAAATACTTTTGATGAATGCTTGCTTAATGTTGGTAGAGTGCTTGCACGTTGTGAGGAGACAAACTTGGTTTTGAATTATGAAAAATGTCATTTTATGGTCACGCATGGCATAGTATTGGGACATGTTGTTTCTGGAGAAGGAATACAAGTAGATAAGGCTAAAATTGACTTGATTATTAGCTTGCCTTACCCTACTGATCAGCATGGTGTGAAGTCTTTTTTGGGCCATGCAGGATTTTATCGCAGTTTTTTAAAGGACTTCTCAAAAAGAGCACTACCTCTATCTAGATTGCTACAAAAGGAAGCACCATTTGAGTTTACGGAGGAGTGCAAGGCGGCATTCGATGATCTTAAGGCGGCATTGACTAGTGCACCCATCATTCAAGCACCTGACTGGACACAACCCTTCGAGATAATGTGTGATGCTAGCGACTACGCAGTTGGAGCGGTGCTCGGGCAAAGGAAGGAAAAGAAGCCTGTGGTGATCCATTATGCGTCTAGGACGCTTGACGCGGCTCAGTGAAATTATTCAACAACTGAAAAAGAGCTTTTAGCTGTTATATTTGCTTTAGAAAAATTTCGCCCATACTTGCTTGGTTCTAAAATTGTCGTCTTTTCTGATCATGCAGCTATTCGCTATTTGATGACGAAAAAGTAGTCCAAGCCGCGGCTGATTAGATGGATCCTCTTGCTACAAGAGTTTGATGTGGAAATAAAAGTAAAAAAGGGCATTGAGAACACCGTGGCAGATCACTTGAGCCGAATAGTGAGAGAGGAGGAAACTGGAGCTATAACTGAAACGTTCCCGGACGAGTATTTATTTGCTGTCCAAGAAAAAGCACCATGGTACGCCAACATAGTTAATTACTTGGTGGGAGGTAAGTTTCCTTCGTCATTCACTATTGCTCAACGTTTGAGGCTAAAGCATGATTCGAAATATTATATTTGGGATGACCCGTATTTGTGGAAAATTGGTTCGGATCAAGTTGTTAGGAAATGTGTGCCTGATTCTGAGATTTCTTCTGTGCTAGTTTTTTGCCATGAACATGCGTGTGGTGGTCATTTTGGACCTAGGAGAACAGCTAGGAAAATACTTGATAGTGGTTTCTTTTGGCCACATTTGTTTAAGGATGCATATAGCCATTGCAAAGCATGTGATAGATGTCAACGCGTAGGGAATATTTCTGCTAGAAATGAAATGCCTCAAATGCCCATTGCTGTGGATGAGATATTTGATATATGGGGTATTGATTTTATGGGACCGTTTCCCCCTGCGTATAATTTTCAATATATATTGGTTGCAGTTGATTATGTATCTAAGTGGGTCGAAGCTAAGGCCACCAAACATGATGATGGTAAGACGGTGGTGGATTTCTTGCGTACTAATATCTTTTGTAGGTATAGAGTACCAAAGGCGGTGATCAGTGACCAAGGGTCACACTTTTGCAATCGTTCCATCGCGTCGGTGTTCAAACACTTTGGTGTTTGTCATCGAGTATCTACCGCCTACCACCCTCAAACTAATGGATAAGCTGAAGTGTCGAACCGAGAGATCAAGTCCATATTAGAAAAGATGGTGAAGCCGTCACGAAAGGATTGGCCAATAAGACTTGAAGAGGCATTGTGGGCTTACAGGACCGCCTACAAGACGCCAATTGGAATGTCGCCTTTTAGACTGGTTTATGGGAAGGCTTGTCATCTCCCGGTTGAGGTACAACATAAAGCTTTCTGGGCAATTAAAACATGCAACTTCGATCTAACCAATGCAGGGAATGAAAGAAAGCTACAGTTGAGTGAGTTGGAGGAGCTCCGCTTAGAGGCTTACGAGAGCCAGTCAGACTACAAAGCGAGAGCGAAAATGTACCATGACAAGTACATACTGAGGTGCAACTATGAAGTAGGGCAAAAGGTACTTTTATTTTCCTCAAGATTAAGATTTATGCCTGGAAAATTGTGTTCTCGCTGGACAGGTCCATACCTCCTTGTAAAGGTGTACAATCATGGGGCACTGGAATTGCGAAGACCCGAAGGAGGAGAGAGTTTCAAGGTGAATGGGCAAAGAGTCAAGCCATACTATGATGGATTCGAGGCAGTCACAGAGGACGTTGAACTGGCGGAGCCGGTATATTCTACCTAGTTAGAGGTAATGTCCAGCCAAGGACGTAAAACAAATGCGCTTACCGGGAGGCAACCCGGTGTGTTTTTACTTTACACATGTTTTTTAGTAGATTAGTTAGTGGAATTGGTACCATGATGAGGCCCCCCGAGCGCATTTGTTTCTGGTGGTTTCAGGTGAATGAATGAAAAAAGGAATTCTACCTCAGTCGCACAGGCGCACGTCTGAACAATTACTTGCGCGGACGCCTTAACAATTTCGATAAATCAAGAGACGTCCGCGGCATGGTAATTCAGGAGACGTCCGTGGAGCATCTCAGCACTTAAAACATATGTCGTTTACAGATCTGGTTTTCTGCAACAACAAAAACAAAGGCAAGACGTCCGCAATTTGCTCGTCCAAGATTTTCTCGTCCACATCGGCAGTCAGTGAATCGGCAATTCTCAGCTAAATCATCAATTCTCAGCAATTCTCACCACGTTGGATTGAGGTAAAGTCTTACCGATTGCATTGTTATTGGATTAAGGTTTGGTGCGGATTGAAGTTAGATTTTGTGTTGAATCGGTGGAAGGAAGTGCTGGATTGATTGGATTGGGTTGTTTGGAGTTTGGGATATTGGCGTATGTAGGAGGTGTGGTCGGATTCGCGACCGGGAATCGATCGGAGTTTGGATCTGAGAATTTGAGTTTTCCGCGGACGCCTCAGTAATAACGGGCGCGGACGTCTGAAGTATTACAGTAATTATGAAGACCTCCGCGGAGCAGTAAATCACAAGGGGTGCGCGGAATTTTTAGGCAGTTTCAGATTTTTGGCGTTTCAACTCTAGATGTCGCGTTCATCGAATCGTGCTAGTTCCTCCCGCTCTCGAAGAGCCCAGTCTCCGCCTGTTGATGATGAAGCACTAGTTCCGGATGTTGTCGAGACCAGGCAGGAGACATTTCAGAAATTCATGGCGGTTGTTCATAGGCAACCCATGTGGGTTGAGCAGTTCTTTCTGCAGCATTGCGGACTCTTGGAGAGGTTCAGGGAGCTGATGGACAGATGTGGTTGGCCTGGGTTGCTTACGCTCCGCAGCGATGCTGATATGGATGATACTTGTGAGTTCCTCACCGGTTACCACTACGTTGGACCCAGGGAATTTGAGGGATTCAGATACACCTTCAGGGGCGAAGAGCACTAGTGCACGATGACGCGGTTGCGTCAAATCTTTGGGTGGCCCGAGGTGGAAGATGGAGCTTTCGTCAATTTCAAGAATATGATGGATATTAGTGATACTTACATGAGCCTTATGGGGACGAGACGCTATAGACCGAGCGACGCTTCACCAACAGCATTCAGAGATCCTTTCTGGTATATGGTGCATTTTATTTTGACGAGGACTTTGACTGCGAGGGCGAACGGTAATGAGAAGCCGTCCATCCGAGATCTGACGATTCTAGGCGCTTTGGTGAGAGGGGTAGTCCCACACTGGGGACATTTTTTATGTGATCACTTGAAGCAGGTTCGGCCTCGAGGGCCACTTTGTGTGGGTGGCATGGTGACGTATATGCTACGCAGTCTTCACCCAGATGTCGATGCACTTCCAGGCCACAAGATTCTCGCTTATGGATTGGCTGACAGTGATAGGGTTGGTTCTGGGAGGACATTCAGACTCAGCAGTGAGGGTGCAGTGCGCTGGACATACTTTGCAGATCCAGATCTTAGGCCACCACCTAGCCCACCGCGACGGAGAGGGCGACCGCCAGGGCGTGGAGGACCAGCAGGAGGTAGGAGACGTCCGAGGGACGGGGTAGAGGTCCCGCTGAACGTAGTACCGCCAGAGGAGCAGGCTCAGGAGCAGCCCGGAGAGTATACACAGGCTCAGATTGACCATCTTTTTAATATGAACATGGCGATGATGATGGCGATGGGAAGCGGCTTCCACCCGGTTGCAGCTCCTCCAGGATGGCGTCCAGAGCATGCGATTCCGCCAGAGTACACACAGCCACCACCAGACTATTAGGGGAGTACCAGTTCCCTCTTTTATTTTTATTTTTTTCTTTTTATTTGCGTCTGTCGAGTCAGTTCCATCTCATCTCGTGAATTGTACCGTGAGGACACGGGTCCATCTAAGTGTGGGGTGGGATGTTGTTGAGTCAGTTGTGTGTCGTGTCTGTTTTTTCAATTTTTATGTCGCATGTCATGTGTTGTGATGAACTGATGATGTACTGCTATGCTTTCCTTTTATGTCGAAATCTTATTTCCAGCTTTGTATGACTATTGTGCTTATTTGACTAAAAATTCGAAATTCAAAATTTTCGATGCTTTGTTCTTGTGAGTTGTGATATGCAGGGATGTGGAGTTGAAAGAAATGTCCTAGAAAGGTACAGCAAGTTGCAGGAAATTCTGAGTTTTGGTTCTAATGATTGAGGAAAGCGGTGGAGGTTGACGCTTCACTAGCCTAATCCTGAGAGTAGCTCCGTCACCAAGTATACAAGTTTATTCATGCGTTCGCAGTGGTGGCGGGACAGAGAAAACAAACTGTCCATCTCTAGTCGAAGTAGCTGGGAATGGGTGGGTAACCCCTACCTTGCCTCATGCAGAAAAGACGAGGATGAGAAAAGAGCGGGACGCACTCCTATGCTGTTATACGGAGGCTATGATTGGAGTGGTTCAAGGGCGCAAATGATTATGGGGACAAGAAACAAATTCAAAAGCCGAAGGCAAACCATCTAGTAAGAAAAAAATCAAAATCTGATTGATTCAAGCAAGATGTGTCGTTTATCAAAGTCCATACAAGTTAAAGAATTCAAGACTCAATGGTATGAAAGCAGTGAATTAATCACGTGTCAGAGAAAGCCGCTGACTCAATCAAAAGACCAAAACTCAGAAAAGAATGCATTGTCCGTGGTACCTATAGGGGACTATCTCCCAATCATCCAAGGTCATTTGAATTTCAACTCGCGAGGTAACAAGTATCGAAACGTCTATGTTTACTCGCATTGTAGAATCTTGAGCATGATAGGAATGTAGACTGGATTTAGGATTGAGATGTAAGGATTGACATGACTAGTACGTTGTAGTTCTTTCTATGGCTTTGTTCTTGTTCGAGACGAACAAGTTCAAGTGTGGGGTAGTTTGATGAGTCGTAGTTGTACGACTATTTTATGTGTTAAAACCCCGTCTCTTAGTGATTGCCTGTATAGTATTTCACTACCCGTGTGTAGTTTTCATTCTCAGGTACATTCGGAGACCATAGAAGGAATACCGGCTAAAGAGAGCCTGTAGAAGAGGTTTTACATCGGAGGAATGAAGTCCAAATGTTTGAAGACTGACTCAGTGGAGCCAGCGGACGCCTGAACAAATTTGGGCGCGGACGTCTACTGATTTATGGTAATTGCTGAGACGTCCGCGGGGATAAATGGAGAAGACGTCCGCGGATGACAGCTGGCAGTCGAATTTTGTAATTTCACATTTGCAATCTCGAAGGGAATAACAGAGAACTCGAGGGGACACGAAAAAGGGCGACCAGATCTGGAGAAAGAACGAAAAACCATCTAGGGTTAGAGAGTTCGAAGTCTTCGGTTGGGAGAGAAGACTACTTGGAGTAGGATTTCGATTGAGGATTCGTTGCTGGGTTGAGTGTTGGAGTAGAGCTGCAGATTGGTGGAGGATTCGTCAACAGTATTTTCGTTTCATTCTTATTGAAATACTTGATGATGTATTCCATTACGATGAGTAGCTAAACTCATTTGTGTAGGCTAGAACTCCAAGTTGTGATGTATTGACTTGAGACTTCTATCGATTTCTATGTTTTGCGTCATATTACTGTATAATATTCATGGAATTGATGTGCTAGCATGAGTGGAACCCTAGCGGGGGAACTTTTGTTTGTTTGTTTGTTGATTCTAATTGTCAAAGTTTGCTAGCAACCTAGCGGGGATAGTGAACTAGGACACGAGTAATAGACCACTAGGATTAAACACCCTAGGACAACTTGTTCAATTCTTCATGCAACTCTAGCGAGTTAGGGTCTTGATTATCGCTAGCGCGAGATTGAGTACTAGAACTAGAACGGGGAGTACAACCTAGCGGGGAGCTCTAAGTTGTAAAACAATAGAAATCAGTACGGATTTGTCAATGATTTAGTCTTGCATCACAGTGGAAAGTTCTAGCTTGCACTTCTCTTTGATATTACATACTCGAATTCGTGTGACGATTGCTCTCTTGACAGTTAACCATTGTTGCTTACTTGCGTTTTCATTTACTTGTTTGAACTTACCCCCCATTGTCACGCTCTTACTTAGTGAACAGATTCTCACACCGATCTCTGTGGATACGACCCGACTTACCACTTGCTAGTCGGAGTTACAAATGTTTTTGCACAGGTACAACGACACCTGCCACTAGCATAGGTAAGCGATTGACACTCTTTTGTGCAACTTAATAACTTTGTTTCTTTATCAAAAAAAAAAACTTTGTTTCTATTGTATTGCCTTGAAAATGAGTAGATCATTGGATTAGACATTTGATAGCTCTAGTATTGATGATCTTGAATGCACAACCTAATGGGTACTCAAATGGTTCAAAAGTTCTTTTGATGATAATGTGGTGGTAGTCCTAGTTTGGGGTGAGGGATTTGTTTTGAGAAATCCTCTTCTCGGTTAAGCACTCATGAATTCATTCTCATGGGATAGGTGCATATGGGATTTGTGAGTATTCCCATTTCTGAAAACTCTCACGAGACTATAACTCATCCACTAGGGCAGCCTAGGGTTTAAAGGCTTAGTGCATATGCTAAATGCACTCGTAACACCTACAAAAAGAAGTTAGATTGTAAATATGCGTTAGAGTAGTTAGAAATAAAAGCTTGAGACTTTAAATGGATGTGGAGAGAAAATGGGCGACAAAACATAATGACTTAGCTTTTTGCCATTTGTTTCTCTTTGGCTTGATCTTATTGTTTGCTCGGGACGATCAAACTCTAAGTGTGGAGTGTTTTGATAAGTCAAATTCTTGACTAATATTCCTCTACTTTTATTAGATGATTTGATTCGTTCTTTGACATTTTCATTGCTATTTAATCCTCTTCTTGGCCTTATAGGTGCCAAATTGCATTCCACCTCGGTGAGAGCCTTAAAGATCAAGTTTCGGCAAAAAGTTGAAGTTTCGGAGCAAAATATGGAGTTTCGGGCAAAATAAGGCATACCGACCTTTCTGCTTATTTTGCATTCCCAGAGCGCATACGGTGTCCGAATGGGTCGATCTATAGCTTGATGGAAACTTACTAAAGGGACTACAACTCTTCAGTTTACGCCAAGACCGAATTCGGATGTTAAGACTGCGAAAAAGCTACCAGAAGTTTGCTGCCTCTCCAAGCTCGCCCGAGCTCCACCAAGCTCGCCCGAGCTCTGGACTTATGACCAATATGCCTCTCCAAGCTCGACCGAGCTCGGCTAAGCTCGACCGAGCTCGGCTAAGCTCGCCCAGATCTCCCATGCATCATCTCAGCTGCTCAAACGAAGGAGAGGCCGAGCTTGAACAAGCTCGACCGAGCGTCATCCGACTGAAGTCACACAGCCAAGTTTCGCTCGCCCGAGCTCACATTTGCTCGCCCGAGCCTCACCTCAGAACCTAAATTTTTAATCCTTGGCTATAAATAGAAAGTTTGAGCTTGGAGTGCAAGGCATCGAAGGTTTTGGAGAGAAGACAAGGTTTTTGAAGATCATCAATCAAGTTTGGAGCTACTCTAAGGATAGAAGGGAGACTTTCATCCTAGTTTTCTCATCTTCTTTGTTTCTACTTCATCATCTTTGTAAAAACTATTTTTGATCATTATTGAACATGACTTGTGAGTAGTCCCTTCTAGTTTCTAGGGGTCCTATAGACCTCCTTTGTGTATAAACTCTATCATCTATTGAATATATGTTTGAATGAAGCTTTCATTATGGTTGTGAATCTACTTTGATCAAATGTCAACTCTATGCCCTCTAAGTGTTTGATAAAATGCCTAGGTGGTTTAGAAACATGAACTTGAAGTTGAGTATTCGAGAGAATGAGACTAAGAGTTCTAGAATGCAAGTAGATTCACCCTCACTAGGTGATGCTCACTAGCGCGACTGACTCCTAGCATCGAGATAGGCTTGGTCTTCATCGCTCATGGATATTGGTCATTCAACTAGCGTTGATGATTGACAAGACTTGAGTTGGACGTGAGCTAAAAACATCGAGAGATTGAAGCTCACGTGCGAGGTGCCTCTCCCTTAAATCAAAGAAAAATATCAAGAGATTGACTTTGATTTAATAGTCGCACGCCTTAATCTAACGATTACATTACTTGTTCTTGCATGGATTTGTGCCTATCGAGAGTCTAGTACACCAAGGAGGGACGTAGTACCCTAGGAGCGCTTTTTAACCCTTGAAAACACCCTTTTTCATTTCATTGCTTTCACTTAGTATTTGATAATCAACAATTCGAACAATCGCTTAAGGAATAGACTTATTGGAGTAAAATCGAATAGTGGTCTTAGGTTTACAATTACTCCTTGGACGACCCGGTATTTACCGGTCTTATAAATTGTTTTGACTAAATATCTTGCTTTCGAATCACATAGATTTTAAGTGCAAATTTTACAACGATCGACTATTTCGATCAGTTATAACCTCCTCAGCCTTACTCTCTGTCGTTGTACTGATTCCAAAAATTTTAGGCAGTTTAACCAGATTCACCACACAAACTTCATTGCTTTTTGCATAACCTAGCATCTGTGATGAAATCTCAGAAGATGGGTTACCAAATTCACTGGATTTAATTGGATCTTTCCCTTTTGGCTTATCATAAGCATCACATATCTCCCTAACAGCACCAGCAAAATTTTTATGGGATTTTCCTTGAAGAGCCCATAATGACTTTCTAGCCCCAACATCAAACACCTGCACAACTTTCGGGCCAGCGAAAGCTATTTCTCTAGTGCCAAAAACTTGAATAAAGACTTTCTTTGGGTCAGGCTTCCTTTTCCAATCTTCAGCTCTGCTAATCTCTTCTATACAGTACTTCCTAGTAGAAATAGGAACCCACCAGGTCAGCGGCACCGCAAGCTTCGAACCCTTACTCATCCAAGCGAGTGCATATGACTTCTCATGAGGCTCCGTGGTCAACTTCAAGTGACCAACCAATTTCTTAGAAACCAGATTTTTAATACTCGACCTGGGATCAAGTCAATCTGATGCTGAATATCTTGCAGAGGGGGTAAATTATTTGGCAGGTCATCTAAAATCAACTCTTCAAAATCTTGCAGGTTATCGCGTGCCTCATCAGGAATTATTTCCTCCTTCTAAACACTCTTCAAGTCACCTGAATTCACCAATTGCAAATCATGTTGAGCTCTACTAATCTTAACCTTCTCATCTTCCTCCTCGCCCATGGTTCCATGAAACAACGGGATGATAGCCTTCAACCGATAATCATTATCATATCGCCACTCTCCTTCTTCTTCCTTCTCCTTCTCAGGATCCTTCTCAGCCGGGTTTGAGTCCTCAGCGACCGCTACACGGTTACGCCCACCACGAGGAACTCTAACTGGTGCTTCCCTTTGCGATCTCCTCCCCTTCTTATCCTGGTTGACTCTTGTCGTCAACTCAGCCACCTGATTTGTAAAAGCAGCCAGGGCCGCGGTAAAATCCGCAGTAACCCTCTTCAGATCTGCCATAGTTATTGGACGATCTGCCATTCTGATCAAATTAAAAGAGAGACAGGGAAAGACCTGCTTCTGATACAAACTGACGCAGCGGGAATCTCGAAAGGAATAGCAAGCGCTAAACGTAGGATAGATGATCGAATTCACAAGCGTGAACTCGAACGAAAACTCTGGAATCCACCAGAAAAGATAACTCTGAAATCCACCAGAAAAAAGAAATAGCAAATCTAAGTTTTATTCAAAACGAAAGATATCGTTCTGAAACCCTAAAAATGGTTTAAATAGAAAAATACAAAAACTAAATTTGTAAATAAAATCTTAATAAAAACTCAAATAAGAAACTTGCTAAAACTATTATGGAAACTTTTAAAAGATTTAGTTCCTAAATCTTTATCAGCCTCCTACGTCATAATCAGA
The DNA here is from genome assembly GCA_033675395.1 of Rhodiola chrysanthemifolia. Taxonomy (NCBI): domain Eukaryota; kingdom Viridiplantae; phylum Streptophyta; class Magnoliopsida; order Saxifragales; family Crassulaceae; genus Rhodiola; species Rhodiola chrysanthemifolia. The sequence continues at coordinate 43,003,504 of CM066204.1, forward strand.
AATGATTTTTGTAGTGTTAAATACTCCCTCCGTCCCTAAATATTTGTCCAAAAGGACAATCGGCACGCTAATTAAGAAAATTAAATAAAGGACGGTGAGAGAATGAGAAAGATGATGGAAGTGTATGTGGAGGTGGGTCCGCACACGAATTATTATTTTTTTTATGATTGAAAGTACAATTTTTTTAATAAAAATAATTTTTTTGGTAGGAAAAAGATGATGATTTGATTATTGGATTGTATATAAAAGGAAAATGGACAAACATTAGAGGACGCCCAAAAAGGAAAGTGGACAAACAAATAGGGACAGAGAGAGTAGTATTTACTTGAACTAGCTAGCTGGACATGGGAGAGTGGAACCTTGGAACTACCAAAAGTAATGTAATTTGATTAGATTAGAGATACGGACGTGACAGACGCACGAACGGGGTGATTCAAATGCAATGTATCAGCCGACATCCTTTTACTAAAACCTACACCTTTGCCTTGTTCTTGTCAAGCAATCCTCCGCATTTCTTGCAACGTTATATTCCCTTGCGGGCTGCGGCCTTGCCTACACTTTAAAGAGAGCAGCCACATTCATATCCAATAGTACAGTACAAATACACTAAAGTAAAAGGGAGAGACCTATGCTAAGTTCATTCATTCTTGTTGCTTAAATAACACGGAGTGGCAGTACCAAGGGTTCCCTAGTTCCTTGCAAATCCCTCATTTTGCGAACCTGACCATATTCTTACTCCCACCCTATCTTCATTTCCAAGCAACCTTCCTTTCTCTTTCCCAATATATAAAATGTACTCTCATTCATCTTCCTCCATCATCCACTTAAGCCATTTCTCAATCAAACCACTGTAATGGCTGAGCTCATTATCCCTACAACATCCATTACAACCACTACTTCTTCGACAAAGAAAGGGCGTCGAAAAGGGTTCACAACCAAATGTGCTTCTTTAGTGAAGGAGCAGCGCGCCAGAATTTACATCATCCGACGATGTGCCACCATGCTCCTTTGTTGGTACATTCAAGGAGAAGACTAGCTCTCTAGTTTTTTGGCCACTAATTTCTTTTCTCCCTTACCCTTCTTTATCTTCATTTCCATGTCGTTACGTTTAGTTTCATTTTCGATAGAAACTCTAAACTTCCTTCTACCTAATTGTTTCATCCGACCAGATTTGCCCTGATGCAAGATCTTTGCCAGTTGCTATTATACGGTGCGTGGCTCAGGAGTCCCTTGATGTGCCATTCCATTTTTTGACCCAACTTGAAGTTGGGTTTCTTGGCATAAGAGAGTATTCTGCAGCAGATGGGCTTTTTTGGCGCTGGCTGTGACCTGACGTATGGCTTAGGAGAAAATTGAAGGCTGAAATATCGGAGAGGAGTTTTGGGATTTTATGTTTTTTTCTTTAGTTATCCAACTGAACTTGGAGGCTCTCATCCGCTTTTTCGTGAACGTCCTGCTCCTGCGCTAGCTCTTGGCGGCGGATCAAGCTACAATTTCATATATATATGGATTTGAATTTCAGTAGTAGCAGTAAAAAGAAGAAGTTCGTATATTGTATTTGTATTTAGGCATCTGCTGAGGAACACTAGCCTCAGCTGCCTCTTTTGCGGTCGAGCCAGAGCACGTTGTAATCTTGCAATAGTTTTATGGACACCGGTGATTTGGGTTGTATAGCAGGCTTTTTCATGGTTGACAGACTATTGTATCCAGACCGTGACAACAATACAAAGTAAAAAAAAAAAAAAAATCACAAATGGGGATATTTGTGTGAAAAATTTCCAATTTAGGTAAAATCCGAATTTCATTTCTATTGTAGATAATCTTTAAATTGAATTTCCAAAATAGACACATTCCCTTAGGTGTTGAGAACAACGCCTAACACTTAAAAATGTTGTTGGCAACTGTGCCTAGTATCGTTTTTTGCTTAAAGGATGCTGAGTAAACAAGTTGATCTGGCATATTCTCTTAGACGCTGATCTAATAGCGCCTTAGATGAGATAAACATTCGAGCCCTAATTTCATTCGGTTACACCGAAAAACGAAAACGTGAGAGTGAATTGAAGGGCAGACTGTAGCGTAGGGAGTGATGAAGATCTTGAGCAATGAAGCCTTGGCGAAATCAAATAAGCGCTAGTGAGTCGAATTGGTCCACGGGACGGCGTGTGCAGACTCCATCGCCGACGTTCGTGAAGTTGGGGTTTAGGCACGGCGCCGGCGTTCGTGAAGTTGGGGTTTAGTCACGGCGCAGGGCTTGGATGGTCAACAAATATTCTGGACTTTCTCGGCCTCAAATCCTCACTCAATAAACCCTATTTCATAGAAACTGTTGGCAATAATCTGAATATTCAGGCGAAATTGAAGATACTGAATGAACATAAAATTAAAGGACATCAAACCGTAAGTGATTCAGCCACGTCCTAAACGCTCCTTAAAGCAGAATTGCTGCCCGAGGTGCTGGGTATTACCGACAATATGCTTCCCAGGATAAAAGAATCTCAGCAAGCACTCTATGAAGCAAGGCCTTGCTAATCCAACTTATTCTGGGCTTCGACTATCACCGTGATACACGCAAAGGAACACAAAAAATATGTCGGCCAGCTTAAGCCTCCATGCCAGGAATGCTGGAAACGTATTTAGGGTTTTTCTCGTCTCTGTTTTTCAAATAACGCACACTGGTTTTCTTATATAAGAAAACCCACGTTCTTGAAACCACCTATAGTGAGCCCACGACTTAAAACCACCCTCAGTGGGATGATAAGACTATCAATTAAATAATTAAATATTTAACAATTTAGTTATCTCTACCCATAAGGCGACCCGCAGTGACAGCTCCCAACATCCCGTTTCCAAATCATTTTTCAGCATCTTGAGAAACGTCTAAACAGCAGCTACGGCTGCCTTTCATCAGGTGTTCTCGGCCCAAATGTTCCTCATTCCCCACGGCCCGATCGGCTCGTAAGATATAAAGTTAGTCAATGAAATTCACGGACTGAACAAAAGGAACAAATTGGGTTGTAGGTAAATGAGCCCAATCCGTTTAGTCAAAAGACAATCTGACTGGTTCAGTCTTTGAACAAATAAACCCAAGGCAGGGTTTCTGTTACCGCCGCCACCGTTTGATTAAACATTTGCACAACCGATCCACCCAGCTTCAACGCGTCGAGAAAACTCTGGTAAGTAAAAATCAAATTTGAACGAATCGCTCTAGGGGTTGGCAAAGGACTGGGCCGGGTAAGTTCTAGTCATATCGGGCTGGGTCGTGTAGGACTTTTGGTGAGCCCTAGCCCTAACCCTTTACACATAAGGGTCATGTCGGGCCCTGAGAAAATTTATCTGTCCTAAAATCGTTATCGGATCTTCGTTTTATAGGGCTTTTCGGGCTAGGGCTCGGGCTAATTTCGGTCCTAAATGAATGACTAATTAATCGACAAATAACTCTTTAAACGCAAATACTACTAGTTTGGACGTGTGAAATTTAATGGATGTGAAAAATATATTATTTTTATATCAAGAACATCGTTAAATCAATAAATAAACGATTTCAAATCGGGCTCGTATTTCGGACTGAGCTGAATAATCGAAGCCTTAGCCCGACCCTATGCCCTTCGGGTCGGGCCATAATAGGGCTTGCGTAGAGCTAGGGCCGGATTCGGGGCGCATTATGGCTTATTTCGGCCCAGAGCTAAATGTCGACCCCTAAATCGCTCCACAATCCATGTACGCCACATCTACCAACTATTCCCAACTGCCACCACGTGCCCCTCTAGGCCTCTACACCCGCCATCTAAGGGCGTAACCATATCATATTTAATAGGCCGAAACAGTTGGAATTGATTGGGTCAAACTTGTCATTGAGCCTACACGCCCAAACTTTTCAAGTCAGTTCAAAGAACTGAAAGACCAGATTTAGGATTTCAGAACTTTAACGATGGTCACCGACACCATGCTAGTAGATAGGGATTTGCTGTGGGAGATCGAAATTAAACAGCTCCGTCACACAAGGGTCGAGTAGACAAATTTGCACACCAATCAGTATGCTCAGTAGCCTGGGATTCTCCAGCCCTTTCCCATCAGATCAGTATCATTAGTCATCTACATCTCAGTCTATAAACACATACTACATTAACTTCAAAAGCATACTAACAACATAAAAATTCTGCTTTAAGACTGTTGGCAATAATCTGAATATACAGATGCAATTGAAGATACTGAATGAAGAACATGAACATAAAATTGAAGGACATCAAACCATAAGTGATTCAGTCACGTCCTAGACGTTGTACTTAAAACAGAATTGCCGCCCGAAGTCCTGGGTATTACCGATAATATGTTTCCCAAGATAAAAGAATCTCAGCAAGCGCTCTATGCACCAAGGCCTTGCTGATCGAACTTATTCTGGTCTTCGACTATCACCGTGACACACGCAAAGGAACACAAAGAAACTTGCCGACCGACTTAAGCCTCTATGCCAGGAATGCTGGAAACGTATTTAGGGTTTTTCTCTTCTCTGTTTTTCAAATAACGCACACTGATTTTCTTATATAAGAAAACCCACGTTATTCCACTACTTAAAACCACCCGTAGTGGGATGATAAGATTATTAATTAAATAATTAAATATTAACTATTTAATTATCTCTACCCATAAGATGTCACATTAGTCAATAGTCATTACTTGCTTAATTTTCTTCACCTTACTTTTCCAACAAAAACAACTCCGCCGCGGACTCACTCTTCTCATTCAATTTCTCAAATCGGAATTTCTGCAACGAATTGATCACCGATCGTTTCCCACCCGACCTCTATACCTTCGATGCTTCTCCTATCTTCTTCTTCCGAAGCGAATATCACACAGGGAATTGCGAGAAAAATTACAGAGAGGAAGACGAGTAAACCGACAGTGATGATGCCGATATAACTGAATTTTAGGCGTGGTGAGAAACAACGCTATTTGCTTAGTAGGCAATTTAATGCTGACTCAGCATCTTTATCTCTTAAAAACGAAACTGGACAAAAGCGTTGTTGCCAACAACGTTTTAAGTCTGAGGCGCCGTCGGCAACAACGTCTATGATAATGTATATATTTTGGAAATATAATTTGAAGAGTGTCTACAATGAGAAACGAATTCGGATTTGGACTAAATTGGGAATATTTTCTATTTTTGTTTTGTAATATTCCACTAGAGGTGACCTCTGTCGGGGCGGAATGGTTCAGTTCGGAACTGTTCTTTAAACAGACCTTAGAAACAAAAATTCATCATAAAAGTGTTATTTAAAATAATGGTCATGGACTACAATAAAAAAAAAGGGTCATGGACTCATATGTTACTTTTAATCTACTTGTAGTTGAGTTTCAGCTATTGTAACTTTTGCCAGCTCAGTTTTATACCTTGACTTTTTGGAAGGATAATATTTGGGCCATTGGATTAAAGCAGGACGGATGTTTTAAAAGATGGAATCCAAGGCAGACTACGTCGTTATAACTTTTAAGCACAGGAAAATGCTGGGCAATTAAGGGCTTTGGCGCGATCAAATTGGGCATAATTTCCTGGTGAACTTGATTGAGATGAACTTAGTGCGACAGCTAGGCATCAGCTTCTGGGCAATTTCTGAAGAAAAAACTCAATCGGAAAACTGCTATGACGTTTGAGAGTGTGATGTTCCTATGAATGGCATGGTTTTGGCAAAACGAGTTTAGAGATGTCAAGCAGGAGTTCAAGGAGAGTTCAACCAAATCCTGAAACAGAAGTACAGCCTGTACCTGACGCAAGGATGTGTCCTAAACCGGAAGTTTCTAAAGATCGAAGATCTTTTCGGTAAAGTCGGCCAGCGACAAAATAGAAGATCAAATATTCAAATAAATATTCTCACAACATCCAGAAGAAGATTTGGAATGACTTGGCAAAGAAGGAAGATCGAAATCTTCTTAAAGATTGGATGGAAATATGTAGCAAATACCTAGGAATATTTCCTAAATATTGACAGATTTTCTAGGGACGATTTGGATCCGCCCATGCATATAAATAGAGGGCTAGGGCGTCTATATCGAGGATCACTTTCTGAGAGAATAACACACGAGAGCATTCGTGAGATTGGAGAAGAAGAGCGACGGCTAGCTGAGTTTTTCCCCACTGGAAAATCACCGGCGCTCAAACAGTCTGTTCAGTGTACTGATCAGACTGTTCGTGTTGAACTGACTGCTGCACACACAAAAAACCATTGCTGGCTTTCGGGAGAAAGCAACCGAGCTTCGGGAGATGATCGAATACGTTCGGAAGGGAGTTTCGGACGTAGGGGATCGAGGGGGAACCGAGATCACAAATCTGAGTCTAGTAGTGATAGAGGCTGGCAGATTGTAAGAGTAAGTCCACGTGTAGCTCTATACTAATCAATAAGAGTTTGCATCCCTTTAGGGCGTGGGAATCTCTCCAGAGTAGGCTGTTGCCGAACTGGGAATTACATTGTGTCTCGTCTACGCATACTGTCTTAGTTCTGTTCTAGCTATGTTCTAAGTTCCGTTGGAACACTACCTCGAAGGGTTTCTTGAACAGATAACAGTATTTTAATTGGTATCAGAGCAGACACTCGACATATTAAGTGTGATCCTAGATATGTTCAAGATGAGTCTGAAGGAAGGACAAAGCACAACCCGACCCCCGTTACTTGAGGGACCAAACTATGGCTACTGGAAGTCCAAGATGAAAGCTTTCCTGAAATCTCTCGATGAAAAGGCTTGGAAGGCTGTATTGGTTGGATGGACACAATCCATGATGGAAAACCTTGTAGGCGAAGTCGTTCCAAAACCAGAAGCTCTGTGGACTGATGCAGATGAAAAGGCGGTTGTTGGAAATTCAAAGGCTATGAACGCAATCTTCTCTGGAGTGGACGAGAACGTGTTCAAGCTGATTGCTAATTGTGAAGTCTCTAAGGAAGCATGGGATATCCTCAAAACTGCTTATGAAGGTACAGACAAGGTTCGAAACTCTCGAATGCAGATAGTAACAATAAAGTTCGAGGACATGAAGATGAAGGACAATGAAACCATTCCTGAGTTCAATGCAAGAGTTCTAGACCTGTCCAACGAGGCTGCAACACTGGAAAAACCGATTAAAGCAGGACGGATGTGTTAAAAGATGGAATCCAAGGCAGACTACGTCGTTATAACTTTTAAGCAAAGGAAAATGCTTGGCAATTAAGGGCTTTGGCGCGATCAAATTGGGCATAATTTCCAGGTGAACTTGATTGAGATGAACTTAGTGCGACAGCTAGGCATCAGCTTCTGGGCAATTTCTGAAGCAAAAACTCAATCGGAAAACTGCTATGACGTTTGAGAGTGTGATGTTCCAATGAATGGCATGGTTTTGGCAAAACGAGTTTAGAGATGTCAAGCAGGAGTTCAAGGAGAGTTCAACCAAATCCTGGAACAGAAGTACAACCTGTACCTGACGCAAGGATGTGTCCTAAACCGAAAGTTTCTAAAGATCGAAGATCTGTTCGGTGAAGTCGGCCAGCGACAAAATAGAAGATCAAATATTCAAATAAATATTCTCACAACATCTAAAAGAAGATTTGGAATGACTTGCGAAAGAAGGAAGATCGAAATCTTCTTAAAGATTGGATGGAAATATCTAGCAAATACTTAGGAATATTTCCTAAATATTTGACAGATTTTCTAGGGACGATTTGGATACGCCCATGCATATAAATAGAGGGCTAGGGCGTACATATCGAGGATTGATGGACCATAATTGTATGAATCATAAACACAGTTAAACCCACCAAATTAGACTCTTTGTCTATTTAACTTTTGCTTGTTAGTTCCGATATTTATCTACAGGGTATTTTGAAGTCTAGGGAGAATACAGGCTAAGGAGGAGTTTTTAAGCTGAAAATGAATTACGAGTCATTCCAAGTCACGACCAGACTCCGACTATACAAATCTCATGAACCTGACATGGAATCACTCAAAACAAGTCCAACCGAAGGGCAACTAGAGTCAGTCCGGAGCTGAAACGACCGATGGCTTTTGGGAATGAGATCACAAACTCACTCCACCACTCCTTCTCCTCCACCTAGCCGGCGGCTAAGGGCTTCTCCTCTCCCCTTCCTCCATGTGGCCGGCGGCTTTTGGAGTGATGAGTCACTCCGATGGCTTTTGAAGCCTCCTCCCATCTTGTGCCAAGTGTTGGCCTCTCCTCACTCTCCTTAGCCTATAAATAAGACATCTCCTTCCCTTTGTAAATCATCCCACAATCCTCATTTCAAAACATCCTCCATCACAAAGCTCTAGCTTCTCTCTAGATTTTGGGCACTACTCTTGTAAACACTTTTTTTAAATCTATAATACTCCTGTTGGTTCTTGAGTATTCTAGTTGTTCTTGAGTTTACTCCTGTTGGTTCTTGAGTATTCTCCTTTTACTTTACTGTCTTTTGAAAATCTTCAAGTATTTAGCTATGATGTCCTGTTCCATGGATAATCGTAGCTAAACCCTTCATTCGGTTGAAGTGGTGTACTTGTGTCTTAATATGTTTTAGGCCCTACTCTTAATGCCTCTATGTGTTCAAAACTTGTTCTATGTGCCACATATTAGGTTAGAACTCCAAGGTTGAGTGGATGCTTGGAATGGCAAAACTCTTCCGTGGGGTTCGTAAACATACTCGGATAAGTGGATGCTTGGAATGGCAAAACTTATCTGAGGAGTTTGACCTCTTTAAAACACCATTTGGTTGATCGGGAATGATTGATCAAATGGATGCACATAAGGCTAATATACCTTGGAATGGGGTATTAGTCTGAATAGAACAAGTGCTCTATGTCTTGGAATGGACTAGACAGTGTGGCAAATCAAGTGCTTGGAATGACCTTGATACACTTTTGAATACATAGTATGATTATTAGAGGTCAATGATAAACAGACTATGATACAAGGCCCCTAAAACCGAATACTTTCCTTAACTTAAAACATCATCTGCACTTTACTTTCAGTCTCAATATCAACTGCAATATCAACCGCTTACTCTCCGCAAGACTTATCCTTCAAGCATCCCACTTGCTGTAAGTCTTCTCTTTTTACTTTCAGTACTTTACTTTCTGCACTAAAATCCCAACCCACCGACTTACTTTTCTGTACTAAAACTAAAACCAACTACCAACCACTCACTTTTCATCGCTAAAACCTCAATCCACCTAAAATCACGCTCCCTCTCAGTACATTCCTCAAAGAACAACTATCCCCCTAATTCCCTTGGGTTCGACCCCTACTTACCACTTGCTACCCATTAGTAAAGTCGCGAGTAGCGGACTTATAAATATATTCTTGACTTTTGCACACAACGACTGTGCATCCGTCAAGGATCGCTTTCTGAGAGAATAAAACACGAGAGCATTCGTGAGATTGGAGAAGAAGAGCGACGGCCGGCTGAGTTTTTCCCCACTGGAAAATCACCGGCGCTGAAACAGTCTGTTCAGTGTGCTGATCAGACTGTTCGTGTTGCTGCATACACAAAAGACCATTGCTGGCTTTCGGGAGAAAGCAACCGAGCTTCGGGAGAACATCGAGTACGTTCGGAAGGGAGTTTCGGACGAAGGGGATCGAGGGGGAACCGAAATCACAAATCTGAGTCTAGTAGTGATAGAGGCTAGGCGTTTACATTCGGGAGATTATAAGAGTAAGTCCACGTGTAGCTCTGTACTAATCAATAAAGATTTGCATCCCTTTAGTGCGTGGGAAGGCCCCAGAGTAGGCTGTTGCCGAATTGGAAATTACATTGTGTCTCGTCTACGCATACTGTCTTAGTTCCAATTGGTATCAGAGCAGATACTCGACATACTAAGTGTGATCCTAGATCTGTTCAAGATGAGGCTGAAGGAAGGACAAAGCACAACCCGACCCCCGTTACTTGAGGGACCAAACTATGGCTACTGGAAGTCCAAGATGAAAGCTTTCCTGAAATCTCTCGATGAAAATGCTTAGAAGGCTGTATTGGTTGGATGGACACAACCCATGATGGAAAACCTTGTAGGTGAAGTCGTTCCAAAACCAGAAGCTCTGTGGATTGATGCAGATGAAAAGGCGGCTGTTGGAAATTTAAAAGCTATGAATGCAATCTTCTCTGGAGTGGACGAGAACGTGTTCAAGCTGATTGCTAATTGTGAAGTCGCTAAGGAAGCATGGGATATCCTCAAAACAGCTTATGAAGGTACAGACAAGGTTCAGAACTCTCGAATGCAGATAGTAATAACAAAGTTCGAGGACATGAAGATGAAGGACAATGAAACCATTCCTGAGTTCAATGCAAGAGTTCTAGACCTGTCCAACGAGGTTGCAGCACTGGAAAAACCGATTGATGGAGAATGATTGGCTAGCAAAGTTTTGAGATCGCTCCCTCAGAGATTCGCCAAGAAAGTTACTACTATTGAAGAGATGCATGATATCTCCAAACTGAAGGTGGACGATCTCATGGGTTCACTCAAAACTTACGAGATAAATCAATAGCAAGAGTCCAACCTAGAGATGGGAAAGGAATTGCATTAAAAGCAGAAGTATCTGAAGACATGTTTGAGTCCGGCTGCTCCACTGAACAACTGGCTATGATGGCTCAGAACTTTGGCAGAATGGTACAAAAGATCAACAGACGTGGTCCTGAGCAAGGTCCGTCATCCTCTAGTAACTTTCGTAACTGGAAAAAAAGGGAAGACCATGACAAGTGAAAATAGGCAGGAGTTCTCTACTGAAAAGGGCAAAGACATACAGTGTCGAGAATGTAGAGGCTTCGGTCACATTCAAGCAGAATGTGCCAACACTCTCAAGAAGAAAAAGTCAATGACTGCTAATCTGAGTGACAGCGAGTCTGATGCTGAGGAGGACGATGATGAAACTACTAACTTCGTTGCATTTGTTGCCACCATTGAAGATTCCAGTGAGAGCAAGTACTCTAGCCCTCTGTCCAACTAGCCAGCTGACGACATGTCAGACAGTGATGATGAAGAACTCACTCAGGAGACTCTGGGCGAAACTTACAAAGAGCTATACGAGATGTGGCTGATGGTGATCAATCTAAACAAGAAGCTTACCGAAACAGTCTCCAGTGTGCCTGAAGAAAAGGACAAGATGTGGCAGGAAGTCGAGATTCTGGTTACACAGAAGGTAGAACTCCAAGGTGAGCTTACTTAACTAAAAACTCAACTGGCTGAGATGAAACAGGAAAGGTTGTCACTACTTGCATAGAAAACTGAACTTCTGGGTACCGTTTCTTCGCTGAAAGTTGAGATGGAGAAAGATCGAGACATGCACCCTAAAGGAATAGCGGATTTGAGGAAAACGATAGTGGATCTAAGTCGCAAAGAAGTTTTTCTCCTGAACAGAGTTGAATCACTAGAACTCCAAGTAGAGTTAGAGAGACTGTAAAATGCAGCCACTGTGAAGGAATTCAGTCAGTTCAAGAGATCAGTAAAGATGTTAAACTCTGGATCGAAAAATCTGAACGATATTCTCAAGTCTCAAAGAATGGAGTCTGGACACCGAGGACTTGGGTTCACGGAAGAAGGCAGCTCGAAAGGAACAACTTTTGTTAAGGCCAAACCAGTGGTGGTACAGGCTCCTAGACAGAAGGTGACACAGAATCAAGAAAAGACCCTAGCGAATCAAAGAAAGGCTCGTAATGCTCACACCAGACTTCACTCAGAACAGAAGAGAGACACTCGCACATGCTGGTACTGTTACAAGATTGGACACATCAAACCAAAGTGTCGTCTGTTTCTTGCTGAACGGAAGGCTATGGAGTTCAGGACTAAACCTCGAATACAACAAGTCTGGGTACCAAAAACAAGCGAGAATGTGTGCATGGTCGCATCCAGTTCGTCAAGTCACATGGAGAAAGATTGATGGTACTTCGACAGTGGATGCTCAGCTCACATGACAGGTAACTCTAAGTATCTTACACATATTAGACCTGTTACGAAACGACAGTTCGTCAACTTAGGCGACGGATGAAAGGGCCAGGTGATCGGCTGTGGGACATTGAAGGTTCCGGATCTCCCTGTGCTCAAAGATACCCTCCTGGTTGAAGGATTGAAGGTGAACCTGATCAGTATTAGTGAACTGTGTGATGGCGGATACCATGTGCAATTCACTCATGATTCATGTCAAGTTCTGGATAAGACAGGAGGTACACTGATAAAAGGCAGAAGGGCAGCCAACAACTGTTATCTTCTAGGATCTGGTGGAACAGTTGCCGCTTCTACATGCCTGACCAGTCAAACTGATGAGATGACGTTGTGGCATAAACGACTGGGACATCTGAATCTCAAAACCCAAAAGAAGATCTCCATAGCTGGACTCATCCGAGGAATGCCGGCCGTGAAAGGTGATGTAGATGTAGTGTGTGGAGAGTGTCAGATTGGCAAGCAGACGAAAGCCTCGCATCCAAAAACCTCACAGATCAGCACCAGCAGACCTCTAGAACTGGTCATATGAATCTGATGGGTCCAATGCAGGTTGAGAGCTACGGTGGCAAGAAGTATGTTCTAGTGTGTGTGGACGACTACACCAGATTTACATGGACTAGATTTCTTCGAGACTGAAGCCGCCCAACAATTCATTGAACTAGCTACCTTGCTTCAGAGAGAGAGAGGACAAGGGAGAACACATGGTGGCCATCCGAAGTGATCACGGTATGGAATTTAAGAACAACACTATGGCTACTTACTGTGCAGAACAAGGCATAACGCACCAGCTTGCGTCTGCTATCACACCCCAGCAGAATGGTGTAGTAGAACGCAAGAATCGCATAATTCAAGAGATGGCTCGTGTGATGCTATACGCCAAGAAGATACCTCTTAAGTTCTGGTCAGAAGCTATGAATACGGTATGTCACATCATTAATCGTGTTACAGTACGCACTGGAACAGAGATGACCTGTTATGAACTTTGGAAGGGGAAGAAGCCGACTGTGAAATACTTCCACATCTTTGGGAGTGTGTACTATATCCCGAATGATAGAGAGTACAGACAGAAGCTGGATCCGAAGAGTGATGTGGGATTTTTTCTAGGATACTCCACCAACAGTCGAGCATACCGGGTGTTCAATAAGCGTACATGATCCGTTATGAAATCAGTCAATGTCAAGGTGAAGGATGATGTGTTTGAGAAATCTGTCTCAGACGATGATGACCGTGACTGTGGAACAGTTAGTGATACATCTTCTTCATCTCAGTCGGCTGGAGATGATGGTCCAGGAGGAGTGCAAGCGGAGGACAATCACACCTCGGACTCCTCCTCTGATGACGCTGAAGACCCCAGCGGACCCTCCAGTTCACAAGAGGATATTGCTGATCTACAGCCTTCCCGTCGAGTCGCCAAGAACCACCCAATTACTAAAGTCATTGGTGAACCGAGCGAAGGTATGAGGACTCGCGGCAAGGAGATCAATTTCAGAGAACTTGCTGCATGCTCATGTTTTCTGTCCACTATTGAGCTGAAGAACATCAAGGAAGCACTGCTTGATGAGTATTGGGTTCTGGCTATGCATGAAGAGCTGGAAGAGTTTGCTCGAAATGACGTATGGGACTTAGTTCCGAGACCTGATGATGTGAACGTCATCGGAACAAAATGGATTTTCAAGAACAAATCTGATGCAACAGGGAACATCACAAGAAACAAGGCACGCCTAGTGGCACAAGGCTACACTCAGATAGAGGGCATCGACTTTGATGAAACCTTTGCTCCTGTTGCACGTCTTGAAGCCATTCGCCTACTTCTCGCACTGGCCCGTCACTTGAAGTTCCGCCTATTCCAGATGGATATAAAGAGCGCGTTCCTGAACGGCTTTCTGAATGAGGAAGTTTATGTTGCTCAGCCAAAAGGATTTGAGGACCCACATCACCCTGCTCACATGTACCGCTTGAAGAAGGCGTTGTATGGTCTCAAACAGGCTCCCAGAGCATGGTATGAGTGTCTCACCGTGTTTCTCGTCGACCATGGATATGTGCGAGGGGGAGTGGATAAGACACTGTTCGTGAAACACACGAGTTCAGATTTTATTATCGCACAAATCTATGTTGACGATATTGTGTTTGGGTCCTACACACAAAAGCTGGTGGATCAGTTTGTGGAACAGATGCAGAAAGAGTTCAAGGTGAGCATGGTTGGAGAGATGAACTACTTCCTTGGACTCTAGGTGATACAGAAGGAGGATGGCATCTTCATCTCTCAAATCAAGTATGCAAAGAATTTGATCAAGAAATTTTATCTTGAGAAGGCGAGCCACAAGAGGACACCAGCTACGACGCACTTGAAGATCACTAAAGACGATTGTGGAACAAAGGTCGACCAGACACTGTACAGGAGTATGATTGGGAGCCTCCTATACTTAACTGCCAGCAGACCAGATATAGCCTATGCGATAGGAGTATGTGCAAGGTACCAGGCAAATCCGAAAGAGAGTCATTTAATGCAGGTGAAAAGAATTATAAAGTATGTCTGTGGAACTGCTGATTTTGGGATCTGGTACACCAAGGACACCAACCCCTACGTGGTTGGTTACTGCGACGCTGACTGGGCAGGAAACACTGAAGATCGGAAGAGTACTTCTGGAGGTTGTTTTTTCTTGTGAAATAACTTGGTTTCCTGGTTCAGTAAAAAGCAAAATAGCATCTCGCTCTCTACAGCCGAAGCAGAGTATATAGCTGCAGGAAGTTGCTGCACTCAACTGCTATGGATGAAGCAAATGTTGTCTGAATACAGAGTAGAACAGGAGGAGAAGACGTTGTACTGTGACAACATGAGCGCGATCAGCATATCCAAAAACCCAGTACAGCACTCCCGGACGAAGCACATAGATATCAGACATCACTTCATCAGAGAGCTGGTGGAACAAAAAGTGGTTACCCTGAAGCATGTAACAACTGACAAACAACTTGTTGATATCTTCACCAAGTCATTAGATGCTACTCAGTTTGAGACACTTAGATCCTCATTGGGTCTTTGTGTTGTCAACAACTAACTGTTCCAGGCAGTGGTCAGTCAAGAGCAGAACTCCACAAAATCAGTTGAACTGCCCAAACGAAGGAAGAAGCTAGAACAGATGGTGTATTTCTAGAAGGTATCTCTTTTATTCAAAATCTTTTCAGAGATATTTTTGAGCCGTTTATGAGGAGAGATGACAAAATATCTCAAGCAAATATTTTCAAGTCGGTTTTGGGAAGGTGAGCAGTCCGTATTTTTGAAAATCAAATCACTCTTCTATTACTGGTCTCACACAAGCTTCCGAAACCCTAGAAGCAAAAATTACCTCCGAAATCTCTCAAGTCATCAGCATATCGGCAACCATGGTGAACACAAGGAAAACTGCCAAGAATGTTGTCAAGACACCACCGGAACCAAAAGGGACAGACAAGGCATCATCTAAAGCGTTAGCAGAAAAATCCCAAATCACGAAGCCGAAGAAAACGAAGATGCCAAAGGGGAAAAAGGCGAAAACTTTAGCCAGCAAAACTCCAATAACAACTGTTGCTGAAGAAGCGACCAAAGCACTTGCTCCTGTAAACCCTAAGATCGATGTGGAGAAAAAGAAAGAGAAGGGAACTGCTGCAAAGAAGAAGGATGTGCCTTCAAAGACATCGGAGGGGAGTCCTAAGCCTAACAATGCGAGTTCACCATCAAAGGGGCAAAGTCTATCAACGATTGAACCGCCACAAACTGAGGTAATCTCTAGTCCTAAAACTCAGAGTTCTGTTCCTTTATCTATGGATGTTGTGAATGAGAAAAATAAGAAGAGTGATAAATGAGAAACAGTTGTGGATGGTGAGTTGGTTGAGAATGTAGCCAGTAGGTCTGAGACTATGGTAAACATTGTTGAAGTGTTGAAAAAAGTAGTACCAAGTCTGGGCGAGTTCAACACTGTGGGGAAGCAGACTGGGCTGAAAGACAAACTGCATGCGACCAGATTTGTGTTACAAACGGAGGGTCTGCGAAGAAAACTGGTGGTTAAAAGAAGATTTTCTCCACGAAAGTATGTGGCAAAGATTAGTGCCGTCAGAGAATGGATGAAATCTACATCAGAATCTGAGAATGAACGGTTTGTGGAAGGTACGGGCAAGAGAAAACTAGTTCTTGATGAAGAGACTGACGAAGGATCAGTGGAAAGGCAGAAGGATCAGTTGATGAGCAGCGAGAAAAGCAAGACGACGTTATGTCTGAAGAGTCTGATCCATCTGAGAAGGACGGCGAGCTCAATGACATGTATAAGGAGATTGATGAAGTGGTCTCTACGCTGCAGAAGGAAGGGTCTCTTGAAAAGGATGACAACGAGCCTGAAAAAGGTACTGAATATAGGGAAGCAGATGCTAAAGAAAGGTCAGTTCCAGAGCATGCGACTGATGGAGAGCTAGTTGGTGCACAAGCCCGTGTTGAACCAGTAATTCAACAGGACGATGAGCAAGATGTAGAAATGGCTGAGGCTGCTCAGACTCAGGCTAAGCCATCTGATGAACAAGACTCTGTTTTATTGTCTGAAATAAAGAAGGCTGAGAAAGACAAAGGGAAGAAGAAAGTTCTTATTCAAGAACCAGTAAGCAAAGATTGCGCTGGACAGGCTAAAGAAGGCCACGTCGCAGGGGGAGCAAGTGGAGTCAAGAAGAGAAAGCGTGAAACTCTCCCCTGTATCAGCAGAGGTTCCAACTGGGATCACAAAAGGTGGTATATGGTTCGCAAGTAAGGATGCCTCAAAAAGGTGGAAGGCAGTACAAAAGAGGAAAATAATCCCTGAGAAGCTCCTTAATGAGAAGCGCTACAAGGGAAAAGAAGTGGTTCATGTTCTGAAGGAGACAAGTCTGTACTGGTCCTTAACAAAGTGCAAACCATTCAACGAACAGCTGGTAAGAGAGGCTATAGCCAACTTGCCCACTCAGTTTGGAGTTGTTGGGGACAAGGATTACGGAGTGGTCCATGTTCGAGGAAAGAGGGTCGAGTTGGATCCTGATCTCATCAACATCTATTTTTCCATGGATGACCCAGCAGTGGACGAGGAGGAACCAGACTATGACAAGATTACCAATTGCATTACTGCCGGTTCGTATCCCTTCTGGGGAGAGACTGCCATTCCGATTGCAGATCTGACCACGTTCTACTCTATGCTCTTTTTCATTGCTATTTTCAACTGGAAGCTGACGTCACACCTTCAGTCAGCAAGGAGATGGGTCAACTGATGTATCAAATTGGGAACCAGATGCATTTTAATATGGGGAAAATCATGTTCCACCAGATAGCTGAACATGCTACTTCCAGTCGTATCCTGCATCAGATTGGTTTTCATTCCCTCATCTATGAGCTTATTATATACAATAATCCAGAATTGAAGACGCCGCAGGATAGTCTCTCCAAAGCCCCGCTAAATTTACAGTGGGTCATAAACTATACAAAGGGCGTCATGTGAATGACCTTCAGGCCCCGTGACAGAAAAGGAAGGACCTTCCAGAGTCGTCGATGAGAGGATCAGCTACTGGCCTAAAGTTGTCTCATACTGAGAGGGAACACCTACTAAAGCAGCTGGACACTTACCTCGCGATGGAACTGGAGCAGGAGAAGCGCATCAACAGCTTGGCTCGTGCACTGAGATATCCCAGCGATGATGAGGAAGATGTCGATGCAGCAGAAGATGATGACTACATTGGGATCTCGTCTACATAAAGGTCCATGCTTTGAACACTCTGAACAATGACAATTTTTTTACTCGTTCTGGTACTTGTTCTGGTACCTTTTATCTTTCTGCTTGAACTATGATTGGACCCCCCTTGCCAATTTGTGGCAAAAAGGGGAGTAATTTGAGGTGGCTGTTTTTGTTCCCTCAAGTATCTCTAAAGTCTAGACAGTCTAGAGGATTTGGTTTTGCCAAAAATGCCAAGGGGGAGATTGATGTTCCTATGAATGGCATGGTTTTGGCAAAACGAGTTTAGAGATGTCAAGCAGGAGTTCAAGAAGAGTTCCACCAAATATTGGAACAGAAGTACAGCCTGGACCTGACGCAAGGATGTGTCCGAAACCGGAAGTTTCTAAAGATCGAAGATCTATTCGGTGAAGTCGGCCAGCGATAAAATAGAAGATCAAATATTCAAATAAATATTCTCACAACATCCGGAAGAAGATTTGGAATGACTTGGCAAAGAAGGAAGATCGAAATCTTCTTAAAGATTGGATGGAAATATCTAGCAAATACTTAGGAATACTTCCTAAATATTTGACATATTTTCTAGGGACGATTTGGATCCGCCCATGCATATAAATAGAGGGCTAGGGCGTCTATATCGAGGATCGCTTTCTGAGAGAATAACACACGAGAGCATTCGTGAGATTGGAGAAGAAAAGCGATGATCGGCTGAGTTTTTCCCCACTGGAAAATCACCGGCGCTGAAACAGTCTGTTCAGTGTGCTGATCAGACTGTTCGTATTGAACTGACCGCTGCACACGCAGAAGACCATTGCTGGCTTTCGGGAGAAAGAAACCGAGCTTCGGGAGATGATCGAGTCTTCGGAAGAGAGTTTCGGACAAAGGGGATCGAGGGGGAGCCGAGATCACAAATCTGAGTGAAGTAGTGATAGAAGCTAGGCATTTACATTCGGGAGATTGTAAGAGTAAGTCCACGTGTAGCTCTATACTATTCAATAAAGATTTGCATCCCTTTAGGGCGTGGGAAGCCCCCAGAGTAGGCTGTTGCCGAACTGGGAATTACATTGTGTCTCGTCTACACATACTGTCCTAGTTCTGTCCCAGCTGTGTTCTAAGTTCCGTTGGAACACTACATCGAAGAGTTGCTTGAACAGATAACAGTATTTCAGAGTGCGTTTGAGAGTTCTGTGACCATCAACAGAGAAGGCTGCTTCCTGCTTGGTACAGAGATGAAAACGAGCATAACCATTGATCTTTTCACTTTTCAAAGACTACCTCTCATAGCAGCATTTTGAAATCACCCCACACTAGTAGTTTATGGGCATAACGGAGAAACTAATGCTTAATACTGTGACATTGAAACAACATAACATCTCAAATGCGATCCCTTCTATCTTACCATACACGCAGAAAACAAATTGGAGCATAATTTTTGTATGTAACATTGTAAAAGATTGGGTTATACTAATGGTGACATATGGACTACTTGTTTTCGCTCCCTCCCGAGCCTGACAGAATTTACATAGTCTGTGGGGCAATGAGCAGATATACCTGGTAGCACGAGCCCTCCAAATCTGACCAAAGTGGAGCACCAACTTTCTTTATAATCCGGTCCATAAATGCTCCCCATCATAAAACTTCTAATCAGCTCCCATACAGCATTAAGGTACCCGGGGATAAGATATCTCCATCCGTAGAAATTCGGGTTTGGTTCTTCATCCACTTGCTGTAGAAATTCAATAATCTTAGCGTCTCCAACACAAACGTTTCAAGAAGCCAAGCTACTGACCTTAGTTAGTAGTAACAAACAATCTCAATTACACAATTCGACCAGAATGATGCAACTACATAAATAATGCGTAGTACAAGGAGAAAAGATAACAATCTCTTACTTGATCCGTGTAGCAGCTGTTGTAATATAAGCACAATCCAAAATGCTTGTAAAGAAAAGTTTTGTCGTCATATGGCAGCCTTGGTACAAGGTCATTGCAGTAAACGACCCTAAAGTATCTTTGTACAGGAAAATTAATTTTCCTATCCATGAATTTCCCCAGTCGCCTGTCCCCAACTCTCGGCTGTCCATACGTGTATACGCCCAACAGTCTTTCCGTCACCTCATCCTCCTCATGCACTGACAGAACTACCGGGAACAATATCGCTAGTGCCCCACCAAGGCTATGACCAGTTACTATGAATTTAGCATTATTGTGTTCTTTGAGAAGGATCATAAGTTTGCTTCTCACAGCATAATACGCTGTCCTTTTTATCATTTCAGAATCTTCTGGGTCGGAAGACTGCTCATGTTCAGTTTGTGGACGGCTAGTTTTGATATCATTAGAGTTGGAAGCAATCTTTACGTTCTTCACTTGAAGAAGGTTCTGAAAGGTGGAAACTTCTTTCCTGCTTCCTAAGCCTAAGGCTTCTAAGAACCCCATGTGTACTCTGCCGAAACCAGGGATCTCATACCATGAGTAGTCAAAATCAGTGATCCAATCGTCAGCATCAAACGGCTCAGTTCCCCTGAAGCTAACTAGTATGAAGTTAGCATCTTTAGGTTTGTCGGTAAGTATAAAAACTTGGGTTGACATCTCTTTTTGGTAATCTGCCATTTAACATCCTCAAAAAAAGTCAGAAACCGCAGCATAACCAAATATAATTAGGAAGGCCTATCTATATTATTTCGGTAAATACCATTCCAGCAGTTGTAGAAGTCCACAAAGTGCATCTGCATAACCAAGTAAACCGAAAGTCCAAGGTTAATTCTTAATTTCAATCACACTAACAACTCAAGGATAGTGACGATCGACTTGCCTTCCAGTGATGATTGACAACATTCTTAACAACATTGGCGTTCTCGTAAGCTAACTTGGCAGCCATGATGCACAAGTCCATGAGAGCCCTATTCCCCAATTCAACCTTAATGCGATCTGCCAAATTCTCACTTTTGTATAAATTGATTCGTCCGTCAATATGCCCAATTGTACTTATATAAGTCTCGGAACCCCTAACAGGAATCACCACCTTACCTACGCAATACAATACGTATACAATGCAGCATTAGGAGTTAAATCAGATGGCAACAATGAGATAATGATGCTTTTTGATTTACAACCAATGAGACTGCCTCAATATTTTACTTCGAAGACACTCGAAGATGCTGCCAGTGACTCAAATATGGAAATCTCTTTCAGATGACAAAAGACAATTATTTCGTGATATTAGTAAGTTGGGTACTGCTGTGCAGATTTATTTTATAATAAGAACAAATTTTAAAAAGAAAAAACAATTAAAATTGAAAATACCTCGAAGAAGATTCTTAAAAAGGCCAACCATGTTTCCATTAAGAAAAAAGAGATTGAGGAAGAAATCGAAGAAGAAGCCAAACCACTCCAATGGCTTCCCAAAAAACTTGATCAACTTCCTGGCAATGATTGAGACGGCGAGGACCCACTGCCACGCGGGGTCCGGGTCCGGATCCGGGTCATCATCACCCGAGCTGGTCTGGATAAACTTGAGGCCAATGTGATGGTTTCCCAATGCAGCGAATCTGAAGAGGTCTGTGAAGCCTCCGTTTTCGGGGTTGACGATCAGGTAATTGCAAGTCGAATCGCCGCGCTCCATGCCCTTTTTATTTTATTCTTTGGGCTAAATTTTTCGGCGAGGCTGGCTGGCTGGCCTGGTGGTAGTGAGTGCTGCAATTGTAAAAAACAATTGAAGGGCTTACGAGGAGGGGAGGGGCGTGAGAGGACGGACATCCATTTAAATATACAGTTCGTTTTCATGGAGGCTGGTTTGGTGTGACACGTGTGCAGACCTATGTTCGATTGTTTTTCTTCTTAAAGAAATTGAGTATGGATCGGGTTATTATAATTAAGGGGAAAGTAGAAATTAATGCTTCGAGTTATTGTTTTTTTCTTTTTTAAATTGATTCAATGAATTATTTTTAGTTGTTTTGTAATCAAGGTCCATTCTTTTTTTTTATAGCGGTGGATACAACAATTATGAACATTACAATGCATATGCACTTTTTTCTCATTCAGTACATATATATTGATTTTTGGAGCTCTTGGCAATGCATCTTGATCGGATGCGCAAATATCTGGTACATTTCTCCACTTCTGAAGCGTAGGCCACGTTCGCCACCGTGAAGAGCAAGGCCTCCACGAGAGAGGCTCGCGTGAAGATGAAGACATCCACGAGAAATGTACGAAGCATCCACGCGCTAGCAAATAGAAAAAGAAATAAGAAAATTGGTGGCTCCGGACTCGAACTCATGGCGTAAGGATCTAATTATTTTAAGGTGACATCATTAACCAACACGCCACCACCCCTGTTGGCATAGTCAAGGCCAAATCAAAAAGAAAATGTTTTTTTATTTATTGAAAGTTAAAAGCGTTACGTGTAATTAGTCCAACAAACATTAAATTCGTCCTTCACTAAAATCGAGAAGAGTTAAAAGAAATTCAATCAGAATAAACTTTATGTTATTAATAATTATCTGGTGCGTCAAAAATTACGAGTTGGGATAGTAATTAATAAAGTGCGGTTTAAATCGATTTTTTATATATTAATTCTAAATTTTCTTAAAAGTTTACATGTGTCAAATTTATCGACATTTTGTAATTGAACACTGAAGGGCAATATTATCTTTTTTTATTTTCGTAATTAATTTTATTTCACTTTAGACATTCGCAGCTTTAAAAGAGTGTTGAGAGCAAATGCAAATTCGATGGAGGCGAGTTATATATTGTTGTATAGCGAACTCAAAAGCCTTACAATTCTCTAGTTCACACCAAGAACATGCGAGGTCGTTTAGAAGGCGAAACAAGAGTAAAATCAGACATCAGCGTGTCTCGCTTAATGTTCAGACTTAAGGCTAAATGTCGACACTTACGGCTAAATGTTCAGACTTACCTAAATGGTCAGCCATAAAAAGTATTCATAAAGCATATACAATGTGTTTTGAAATGATATTGGAGCAAAATAAAGAGTCTTTTAGCTCATATTGACCATGAATGAAATGAATTTACACCACAATGATTTATTAGACCTTCGATGTTTCAAATGAGTGTTGGGAGCAAATAAAAAATTCAATGAAGGCGGCCTATAAATCGTGACGTAGTTAACTGAAAGCCCTACAACTCCGTGGTTCACACCAAAAGCAGACGAGGTTGTATAGAAGGTTAAAACACGAGTGAAAGTCAGATATTAGTGTGTACCGCTCAATGTTCAAACTTAAGGCTAAATGTGTATACTTAAGCTAAAATGTTCGTTCTTAAGACTAAATGTTCAGCCATAAAAAGTATTCATAATGCTTATACAATGTGTTTTGAAATGATATTGAAGCAAAATAAAGAGTCCTTAGCTCATATTGGCCCTGAATGAAATGGATTTATACCACAATAGCATATTAAACCTTTGCTATTTCAAATGAGTGCTGGGAGCAAATGAAAAATTTGACGGATGCGAGCTATGTATCGTTGCGTAGCTAACTGAAAGCCCTACAACTCTTTAGTTCACACCAAGAATGACGAGGTTGTTTAGAAGGTCAAAACATGAGTTGAAATCAGACATCAGTATAAACCGCTACGAACATTTCTGCAGCTGCGCCAAATTTTCCTCATGTTTCGACATTTTGAACAACTTTTTATGCTCTCGGTGCGAACTATAGAGTTGTAGATCTTTAAGTTAGTTACGCAACGACGTATACCTCGTTCCGTTGGATCTTTCATTTGTTCCCAACACTCATTTTAAGCATTAGAGGTCTATCCTTTTTGTTAACGATGTTATGTTTTTATGGCCTTTATACCAGCATATCTGTTATATACTATTAAATAATCCATTTTAATTTTTTTGTTTAAAAAATGTGCCCCAATGATTGTTGTGAGTACGACATGTCAAATTTCTCAGGAAGTTTATAATTAACATATTTAATTGTCATATTAATTTGATCCTTGCTCGTAATTAATAATTAAGAAGGCTTTGCTTTTACCTTTATTTTTATTTGTTGCATTTAACATGCCCATCCTTATCTCTTGACTGATGGGTCTCTCATTGCAATCGTGAAAACCAGTCGTGACTTGTAGCTGAAGCAACCATAAAAGATAATAATCTGTTAGTTACAAGTCCCAACTCAACCTCGTTCTCATTGCGGTTTTGAATGTGAAGCAGGCTAGACATATAGCGCGAAACTCTTTATCGTGGTACACATATAATCGCATTAAGAAAAATTTCGCCTATTTACAATTGTTAAATAATTGTTTTTTTTATGGGGGTTAGGCAGTGTTGTGAAAACCGGAACGGACCGGCCGGTTGGACCGGGAACCGGTCACCGGACCGGTTATGTCATCGGATCGGAAATGTCAAGACCCGGTCGGTTGACTCGGTTTTTCATTAAAATCGTGATTTGATCGGTTCAATTTGGTCTGAAAAATAATTTATTTAATTTTGACTTGAACAAGACTC
This sequence comes from Rhodiola chrysanthemifolia, assembly GCA_033675395.1. Lineage (NCBI taxonomy): Eukaryota > Viridiplantae > Streptophyta > Magnoliopsida > Saxifragales > Crassulaceae > Rhodiola > Rhodiola chrysanthemifolia. The sequence goes on from CM066204.1 coordinate 43,027,632, forward strand.
GAACCCAAGCCCCTCTTAATAATTATTCTCTTTCTTTCCACTAGGTTAAAGATGATTGTTGTTTTGTTATTTGTTTCAATAATGTATATTCATTTATCAAATCTATAAAAGTTATTACTTATTATCAATTTAACTAGAAATTCAATTAGTCTTATAAATCCCTTATTGTTGTGACTTGCAAAGTAAGAATAAAATTGTTATTGTTGTATTATTGATTTGTACTTTATCAAATTCTAAATTTGTTATGGTATGTTGTTATAATCGGATCATAATCATGTAATATTTATTCAAGTCATAAATATGTTAAATTATAATATCATATATAAATATTTTATTTTTATTTTTTATTATGTGCGAGTCAAACCGGTTCAACCCGGTTAACCACTGACCCATTGACCAAGTGACTTGACCGGTTCGATCCACGGTTCGATTTTAATAACTCTGGGGTTAGGGGGGGTTAGAGGGACTTGAACCCGGGCACTCGTTGTGCCGGGTGGGAGCGCCAACCACTGGGCTACTCCACTTCGCCCTAACTACGTTAAATAATTAAACTAGTTGAATTTTGTTAATATATAAATAACTCACGTTCAATTTGGAAGTTTGTGTTGAAGTTTTGTGTTGTAAGTTTGTATTCAAGTCAATTATATTAGGATTCTAAAATTGATTTTATTATTTTTAGATGAAAATGTCAACTACTAATTCATTCTTGAAAAAATGTTATTGATTGAATATATTGAAGAGTTTAAAAAAAAAACTAATAGTGAAGAGTGTACTTCGCAACAAGGTGGTAGATGATTTCTTATTGGGTTATTTCATATGTCACCTCCGGTTACAATTTCTGGGTCTGTCCCTGGGTGACTTCCTATACATATGAGAACGAAATTCTCACATGTCGATATACAGAAAATTACTGTGAGTTACAACTCACTTTCTCTCTTGCTTCCCAAAGCCTTCAAACCTTAAAGCTAATTTCTACGTCTTTAGTCGAGTGTGGAAATTGTATCGATTTGATTATTTCACTTTGAATTTCGTGAAATCCTGGACTATTGTTAGGGACGAAATATCAATTTCGGAAAGCGAATTAACGTGATCAAATTCGATTTCCGAGTTGTTGTCATCGATTTCCCGGAAAAAAAACTACGGAAGAAATCCTCCTTCGAAGTGAAGCTGCAATTTCAGACTTCTATTTCTACTACTGCACTACAGCCGTAAAAGACGAATATCATCTACATATATTTTAAACTTCAATAATATTCAAAAAAAAAACTTTGTTCAATAAGTGCTCGGGTTCTAGTTTCATAATTCAAATCCTGATGTCCATATTAATTATTTTCTGTTTGTGTTACATAGGCGTCTGTTCATGTCGTCTCAAAACGTTGCTGATGATGGTGGAATTCTAGAGCTACGTATCGGAAAAATTAGGGATGCACAACCGGTCCGGACCGGTAGACCGGAATTTTTTTAAATCTTGGACCGTGGATCGGACCGGAGTATGTATGGACCGGGACCGGACCGTGGACCGGATCGGACCGAATACCCGTATTTTTACGATCCAGACCGGACGGACCGGAATTTTACGGTCCAGATCAGACCGATGGACCGGAAATTATGAAAATTATGGACCGTGGACCGGACCGGTCTCAATTAGTGCATCCCTACGGAAAATATCGATATGAACGGAAGTTGTACCATTTCCTGGTTGCATGAAGTTGACTCTTTACCAATAATAGACGGGGGTACTGAAAAAAATGGCAGGATGCATTGATTTGTTTTCCAATAATATCGCATGTTATCATCAAGCTTAAAGCTTGTAGGCAACAATAATGAAGCTTTTGCCTCCCACGCCACATTTCACATTTACTAGAGGTTGCTATTTCTACTCTTTTTAGTAATGTCAAAAGTAAACAAAATGCCACAATTGATGTTTTGGACTCTTCCAATTCATATCCAACACATCATACACAATAATCTACAGAAGAAACAAATAAAATGGGCTGGGATGTGATATTATGATGGATAAAGAAAACTAACAGAAAGCATGAGTTGAGCGACTCTTACATGATTCAATCTCAAGTAATTAGAGGCATCAAGTTGATAAGAGATGCTCCAGCCCGCTATAATCATAGGCCAAAACAACTGGCATCGGCACAATTCAAAATCATCCATTATTGATATACCCAAAAGATAAAGAAGCATTCAAATCAAGGCACATTCAGAGTTTTAACTATAGGGATACTTACAAAAAGACTATCTGGATTATCACAGTATTTCAAATCGCGGCCTGGATTATTTCAATTTTCAATTTAGTATTTTTGGACTAAATTGAACACAATAAACTACCACTTTTTTGGACTAAATTGTACACAATATACAAACTTCGTTAATCATGAATACCGTTTACCTTATCAAAAAAAAGAAAAGAATACCGTTTACAATTATTATTCTTTAATAAAAATTATTTAATCTAACTGTGAACACATTGCCCTAATGTAATATAATCTTTTCCTTTATGATCCAATCAAATTACAATCACACCGTAGCTCGCTTCTTCTCAAGACTCTTCATGAAAGCATGCTCACTCGATCAGATCTTCCCCATCACTCCACTTCCGATTTCAAATCGATTTGGTTCTGGTGATGGTGGCTTTGAGAGAATTCTTCAGGTATCTGATGGACGGATGCCTTACTGGCTGCGACGACGTGATCTACTAGAGGTCGTACAACCGCAACTGTAAGTACGAGCTTCACAAATCTTGCAAGCATAATTAACTGCCCTACAAGAAGCAACGCTACGAAAGATTCCATCCGTCCGTATCCAATCTAGCTCTTTCTGGCTTTTCCTCTCCCTTGTCGTCGCCTTGATGCGTCTCTTCTTCCGTTGCTGATGCTCCTTGTCTTCCTGGGAAAATGAAGAAATAGTTTCAGGGATCATTGAGTGACGATAACGATCTGTACTCACGGATTATCATTTCGCAATATCTATTAAATTTTTTTTGGAACATGAGTGAGGAGGAAATTCGTATTGTAATTTGATTGAATCGTGAATTGAAAAGTTTTTATTACATTAGAGAGCAGTGTGTTAACAGTTAAATTAAATAATTTTGATTAAATAATAATAATTGATTAACGTTGTTAGTTGATTGTGTGCAATTTAGTGTCAAAAAACACTGAATTGAAAATTGAAATAGTCCAGACCGCGATTTGAAATGATGTACTATTCCAGGTAGTCTTTTTGTAATTTTCCCTTAACTATATCGACATGTTAGTATAGAATTATTTGGCACGGTCACCTGTCAAATATTGCCGATAAATTGTCTAGGAATTGAATACCAGTTATAGCTTTCTGTCAATTATCTATCTAACTTCTTGTTATCAAATTTTTTTTTATCTATCTAACTTCTTAACATGCTAAAAGGTTAATCTATTGATTTTTCTTTTGTTCATTGGCTGGTGCTTGTAAGAAAATAAAGTTAAGCAGATTCACGCCAAAATTCAAATAAGTTTGGTTCTATTATAATATGTGAAGGAAATTGATCTGCGAGTTTTGTGTCGCATTTTAGACTCCATTCTTTTTTTTTTATATAGATTTCGTGATGTTTAAGAGTGACATTTGTCGTTCTAGCATGCATTTTAAGTGTATCAATTTACATGGCCACTAGACCGTCAAAACATGAAAACAGACGAAAACAAACAAAAAACGGGCCAAACTGGATCTAGGCACTGCCTTGGGTAAACCAAAGACCCGCCTAAGTGGGAGATGAAACGAAGAGACACGGAGAAGAAGAGTCCAGGCCCCAACCTGAATTTAAGGCAAGCGGCGCATGGATTGTGTTCAACAACTATATAAGGAAAGTTCTGACACATTTTTGAACAACTTCGAAACCGACGATCGAGTTTGTGTAAAAGAAGCAAAGTACTTGGAGGCACTTAAGAACGTACAAGCAAGGAGTGGAGCGCCACAACAAGGCGGCATTGAATAGCTACAATGTTTGGATCTTAGACTAATCGTGGGAAGATAGGATTAGTTGCCACCTGAATGTCCACGATCCTTTTGTTGTTTACTATTTTTATGGAACTGCCAATTCCCTTAATTTATGCAATACATGTTAAAGCATGTGGCGCTCTATTCAAAATTGTAGTTAGGTTAGTACGAACTGCTCCTAGCCTAGCTATAATTTTTGGTAACTATGTTTGCCTGCTTTTATACGATTTAATCAAAATCAAACCAAACCCTCAAAAGTTTGGTTAGAATAGGTTAACAAAAATTACCATAATCTCAGTACTACATGCTAGTAACTTCTTGGACGGTCATGTAGACTTAGCTAGTCTTTTATCAGTTATTTTGACCGAATAAAATACAGTAAAGCCAAAATGGTGAAGTTGTCCAGAATAAACTTTAGTATGTCATTAAACACGTGTTAGTGGAACTGAGACTATTGTGTTAATTGTACATTTTTTATTAGTTTATGTATATTGTTATGTTTATTTATAGCTATTCATTCATACGTAGCATGGTAAATAAAGTTATTTTTTTCAAATTCACTTTTGTACAAAGTGGTATGAATACATCCTTCGTAAGGTTGTTCTTTTGTATGAAGAGGAGACAAAAGTTACCGCTGCAACCTGTCAACTCAGAAACCAAAAAGACATGCCAAGCTAATAACAACACCGCGAAGTCTCAAACATGAAGCCATAGTGAGGATGTAGAAGCAGGACTTAACTCACCTATATAGTTTCCCGCTTTGGAAGCCAAAATTGGTGTTGTTGAATTTTACTAGGTCAAAAATAATTTATATAATCTAGGTAAGTTTATGATCGTCCAAGGAGCTCCGGGCATGCAACACTATAGATTCTACTGATGTTTTCTAACCACGCTTTTCTGTTCGGTTGGGTTTTGCAGACAAAGATCGCCCAAGCTATGTAAACGTGCTTATGAAAAAAAAAATGGGCTAAAATGATCAATATATGTGTACTTAAGTTTCACACATGTATGTTGACCCTGAGATTATTTAGGAGCAAGTTTAATACTTTCCTTTGTTTGAAGAGACCTAAACAAGAGTTGTGCATTTATCTATCACTCTATGATGATGACATTTTAATCAAGAGAAAATTAAATGCAAACATTGACATGAAAAACTTAGGTTTGACTAACAAAATCCTAGGTATTAGTATAATCAAAGATAGGCAGAACAAGAAAATGTATCTTTTTCAATATGATTACATTGATAAGGCACTTAAAAAGTATACAACTGAGTATTCTAAGCCTACTGCAGTGCCCTTAGCAGGGCATTTAAATTTAACCAAAGATAACTGTTCTAAGACTAAAATTGAATTAGAAAAGATGTCCGGAGCTCCCTATGTGAGGTAGTCGTATGATCTATTATGTACTGTATGCTACGTACTAGACTTGGTATGATTTTTGCAATTCTGTACTTGCACTACAAATTTTTCCAAATTTTCCGTCCAAAACTTCCGTCTCAATAAAGTCATAAGAAATGGCGACGGTAAATAAAACTGTACATTTTCGATTTCATTCCGTCACCAAAAACATTTTCGAGGTATTTCCATTATAATTCCGTCAACATTAAATCCGTCGCTCATGAGTTCTCGGATTAGCGACGGAATATAAGTAACGAACAAATGACGGAAAGTACCCGCATATTTTATTCACATACATTCCGACATTTCCGTCATATATGCCAGCGCTTCATTTATAAGGCGCCGTTTATAATGTCAATTAAGACATCGCTTCAACACTGAATCGCTGTCTCATTTGCGAACCATATTTTCTGAATTTTTTATATTACTTTATTATCAATTTATTTTAACGTATAATCAATCAGCGTTACACAAATGATTTCAAATATAATTTAATATATAAAAACCATTACTTAGGGGTTAATTTGCGTTACAAATTCATTTAGATAAAGCACTATATATATTTTATTTAAATCATTGAATACAAAGTTGTCACTAATTGATTTATAACGACATCGTGAGCAGTCGAACATTATGCAATCTACGGGTTGGTTGACAACGACAAAAGTGAATTCCTTCCTGTCCTTCGCATCGTACGATGATCATTGATGATCATCTTGCATGCATTCATAAAATTACCCTGAATGTGACTGTCATATTGTGTATCCCAGGTAGCTATACTCTACAAGCAAATCATTAGTAAGATCCGTTAACTTTAGTCATCCAAAGGAAAGTAAAACATTTCTCGAGTTCTTGTTTTGTACCTGAAACTCCTCGAACCATATTTCCTTGCTGCTGTCTGGGATCCTGGTCCATGATGCCCACGTTGCGTCCCAACATTTTAAGATGCATTCTTGAGCAATCCGTCGTTGAACATCGAACGGGAAGAAACTGTTACAAAAGTATGGATTACATAACGTGCCGCATTTATCAAAACAGACAATATGAAGAGAACAATAGTAAGTTGTTACTGGTGTCGGCCAATAGGCACAACGTGATCTCTACGAGCAAATCCACGTGTATTGTCAGTGAAACTCTCACGGTCAAATGAAGGAGACATATGTTGACGATTGGAAGGAAGTATATGTTGCTACTGAATGTGGTGGGATGAATGATTTCAAGAGTTCTCAATCTCATAGTTATATAGCGCAACAATGAAATATGGTTGCATAAATTTTTCCGTCAAACTTCCGTCCATTTTCCGTCATCTGATGACGGAAATAACATGTTATAGTGACCGAAACGCAACAATGGTCTATAATTAACGGGAACTTTGTAAAGGTATAATGACGGCAACATGACGGAAAAATGAAACATTTATTGGAAATATATTAGTGATTTCCAACGCCTTACAATTATATATTACATTCATATATTGTCAGTGAATTGAATTTGTACTTGGAAATTGTCAACGGATTAAACGGCTGAAAATTTATGTTCGAAATCGGACTCGTAGAATACAAATTTATACATTAAAACGGCGCTTAATTGAGACGCGCCGTATCAGGTATACTTAAAACATCGCTTACACATAAGGCGCTGACTTAAGTTCATAATAAACGGCGCCTTACAAATGACACGCTGTCTCATTGAATATATTGCTTATATCTTAAACAAATTTATTATTACCCGGGTATACTTTAAAACGGCGCTTAATATAGACGTGCCGTATCAGGTAGACTTAAAACATCGGTTACCCATAAGGCGCTGACTTAAGTTCATAATAAACGGCGCCTTACAAATGACACGCTGTTTCATTGGACATTATAAACGGCGCCTTCCATTTTAAGCGCTGTCGAAAGTAAGAATATGCATTGATATTTTTGATTGTTACAAACAATCCCGTGCACGATTATTATCAACAAAAACAAACACATTTGCATTGCCCAGCATTATATGTACAAAATATTTGGACCAATATACAGCATATATATGATGTGTTTTACACTGGATTATCTGCTTGCCGCAAATAATCTACCAATTCATTAGCAAAGTCGCACCTCATATCATTCAGGACATTGTTACCATACGAGTCCTCTCCTATTGGGAAAGCCTGGGAAAAAAGCGCACAGTTATCAAATTGGCATATACGTAGACTAATGGTTGATGCTCTATTACTTATCGGGGCATATATTTACCTGTCTGATGTCTTCATGAAGAGATCCATTGGTTTGATGAACAAACTTTGTTATGTCGCGCATATATTGCAACACATAGTAGCCACACACTTCAGTGTTGAAGGGCTGTCTGGGGCACTGAAATAAGAAATGATTTATAAAAATAAATCAAACGTATTAAGTAAAAGAATAAAAGAATTCGGTGTATTCTGTTGTTATTTGTTAAGTCCATACTGTTACAGTCCTCCACTGTATAGGTTCATCTGACGGGAGATTGAAGTATGTACGCAATCCCCTGTAACATTAGTGTAATTAATATAAGTTGTAGCACTTGTAGTATTGGTAAGAAATAGCGGATTAGCGTAGTCATCGTTACGTGTTGACGAAATTTATTGCATCTTCCATCGGTGGACTTGCGATTGGATCAAGCCAAAGGACCAAGCGCTTCTCGGGGAATATGACAATTAACATCCAATGCCACCTAATAAATATATATTTTAAATGTTATATTCGTATACAATGTATTTCATTGAAAACACAGATGACCACGGAAAATAATAACTTACTTTTTGACATGGACGTAGGGGAGGAAGTAGCAAAAATTATGAACGTAGTCTGACATTTGCAATCTCCTCTCGAAGCAAGCGACCCTCGTTTCTAGATCGACGGACGGAGTCATATGACTCGGTCTGAAGTATCCAAACCTAATGCCCGGCGGGATCTTATCGTGTATAACTCTGTTGCCATTTGAATAATTAAGTGTTCCAGTCAACAAAATTTCATTGTTAACAACAAATAATAATAAATAAATAAAAATTTACCCCATGTACACTTCAACCGCGGTTGCACTCAAAGCTTCCAATGAGGTGAACTGCAAAATGTCAGATTTTTCCAGTTGGATATAACAATCTTCACCGAAAACTTCGCTAGCAATGTACACCGAATAGATAGTCGACTTGGCCATCATTTTCGCGTGTTCGTACAAAAAACGACATATCATTGTCATTCCTTCAAGTTTAGCGTCGTCAAAACTGCTACATTGGAGTTTAAAAAATCTGTACTCGTCATATCCCTGTGCGGGAAAAAAAAACCAATGAACCTATTCACATTGATATGCTTATAGGTGTTTCTTATCATATAACAGAATTTAGGAATCAACTACCTTTTCATCAATGTCTACCAGACATTTCGGCCATCCCACAAAATCACCCAGTGCATCTGATACTTTCTCCATGCGCCCCAACTTCATTGGAAGAAGCTCTGCCGACGGTTCAAGTTCAATATCTACAACCACCTTCACCATCTCATCAGTCAGCTCTTGACACTGAACGAAGCGTCCTCGCATCACTCTAACAAGTGCTACAAGTATCCTGCCCTGATCCGAACCTCCTCCTTCCACGTGCAGCAAGCATTTCTTCCCAACCTGAAATGGAAAAATTCAGACACATTTACGAAGTAAATTGAAATTTCGTCGTAATTTAAAAAATTACGGAATATTACCTTGGGTATATCTCCAAATGGGTCATCATCGTACCCAATTTCAGGGCTATGACTCGTAAGAGCGTTCGAAGTGACAGTGCACTGTGTGGTCGACAAAGAAGATTGCTTCCCAAATACTTTTTTCCAACCTACCAAACACCCCACCCCCCGTGTTCGTCCAGGGTACTCGTCCTTTCCTATGGCCTCTGTTAATATGTCACGTCGACCATGGCATATAAATTTTCCTTCTCTCACTTGCTTCTCCAATTCATCCTGATACCGAAGTGAATGGACGTTCATGACAGTCACAGACAGTTACGTAATTATTTAACGTAAGCATAGAACTTACAATTTTGTCGGCAACCTCCCTCATATGGTCATTCACGTACTCTTTATTAGTCCTTTGGTGCCCCCTCTTCCAAACCTCATGCCTTCCAACATCGATGACAGGGTCATCCCCCGGGGATATTAAACCCTGCGCCTCCATCTCTGCTAATTTTCCCGCGACGACATCCGCTTTTTCCTTTTTGTACCTGCCCCTGGACATAATATGTGGGTACCGGTTCGATTTCGCTCGCGCAATGTTCAACTCCCTAAGTTTTTGTGCCTCGGGAGTCAGACCTTGTTCCACAAAGGTCTTCCATTGATCCGTATCAATGAACGAATACATCTGTCGTGGGTCCTCTCCTTCTTTCGGACCAAAAATGTACTTATTTGCCAGCTCACTCTTAAATTCTCTCCATATTTTAGCCGCTGCCCGCATCTCCGTTCTCTTTAACACCGTAGTTAAGTCATTCTGAGGCACATCAAATATTTTCTGCATAATTAAATGAATGGTTAACACATGCAAAAGTATAAAGTTAACAATTAATCGTTTCACAGTTAATAATCCGAACCAAAGTCTCTTCCCACACCAACTCCCTCTGCTCCGGGCGTGCTAACGTCCATTTTTCATATGGAATTGGCATATGCTTTTTCGCAACCAGACCTGCATGTACCGAACGCACATTTTAACGTATAAATACCACATTGTGCATTTAATATATTAACATACTGTATCATATTACCAATGTATGTTCTGAATAATTTCCCTACTTCACCGTTGATAGTTCCATCTGCTGCTATCGTGACCGGTTCCTTTGTGCCATCTTTATGCTTGTCAATTAAACTGGTCAGAAGGGTTGCACCCCTTTGTTTACGTTTCGATTTTTTCTTAACTGTCGCTGATGAGGCTCCGTCGAGACTAGTTGGTGTGTTAACCATCGTCCCTACATTCTCATAGTTTCAAGCAGAATAATAATCAGTTGCCTGAACTGAGTACCCTGACTAAATGAATACATCCATACACCGGAGTCAACCATATTTTCAAATTTACACGCAACCGTAACTGTGTCGCACTCCGCCGACAACTTATGCAAAACAGAGACAATAAGCGCCGAAATAGGATGACAACTATCGACATACCTGGGCGACAAAATCAAACCTCCGCGTGAGTGAAATTCGTACCGCGGGCGAAGAAGTCGGCGTAAACGGAATTTACCAGTGTGGTTAAAAAATGTGTTGAAATGTAATTTTTAGGGTTCTAGGGCGTTTATTCTTCAGTCGCCGTGTTCACTACACATATAACGGCGCCTATTTATGCCACCGCCGTTATATGTTATTTCTCACGTCGCCTATATATAAATGCGCCGTTTATTTATACTAAGGCAGCGCCTAAATTAAAGCGTTGTCTCAATACATATATGCAACGTCGCTTCTGTAGAAGCGCCGTCTTAAATGTCACGGAATATTAACTGAACTACGACTGAATCATATATCGTCCACCCTATAAGTAAACGCACTATCTCTTGTCCTTATATTTTTCATCCCAACAATTTCATATAATGAGTTCGAACTCTGCAGTCGACCGTTTCTTTGCGGAGATGTCTGATGAAGAATCAAGCGGTTCTAAAGGATATGTTTGTTCCGCTCAAGATGGATTCTATCCATGTGATAATGGCTCCGAATGTTTAGGAGAGCATAGCTTCAGTATGGAACAATACAGATACGACGAATACAACAATAATAGACAATGTTCGTCTTCAAATACAAGTCCATGTGACGGTGGCGAAGAAGTTGACCAGCCGTCACCCCGTGGGTCAGATGGAAAGCAAGCACCAGAAACTCGTTGAATTTATGTAATTAACGTTCCACATAATCTGTACTAAAGTATCATAAACTATGTTATATATTGATGTGCAACGTATCTAATGAAGTTAAGTACCCCTTTTCGGTTATAAATGCGCGTTTTAATTTTAGAAAACGGGGAACGGACTACTATCGAAAACGAGACGTATATTCTTTGTATGCACTATATATATAAAAGCATGTAAAAATTACTATCTAAAATTGAAACCCAACGATTTGTAAGAATGAGCAAGAATTCTGAAGCTTAACGTATATTTGCTTCGTCGTCCGGATATGAATTCGAAGGCGGGTCTGAAGGATATATTTGCTCCGCTCAAGATTTTATATATCGTTGCGACAATGTCTCGGACTGTCTAGGATATCTTGTCTTCAGTTGATAAAAATACATACACAACGAAGACAATAGTATACAAGTACATTTTCAAAGGCAAACCCGTGTGAAAGTTAGGCCGAATTTGTAGTGCATCTCAAAAGTGCACACATATATATATATGTATATATTATCATACAAAAGTGAAGAAATTAAGCGTCAGAATTGATCGACGATACCACCCACATATATATCAAGAAATCAGACATGAGTATCTATGTATAAAAAAATTTGCCCAAAGCGATTTGACGATCACTATTTCCTTTTTTGTCTTGGTTTTTTTTTTGATATGATGTGACGATCATTCACTATTTTGTTTAATTTTTTTTTTACAATAGGATGTGACGATCATTATTGAGCGATGTCGGGTGACTGCATGAATCACAGCTTTTAATTTTTACTTTTATGTTTTTGTCGTTTTCCGTGCTAATTGTTGACACCCACATATATATATATATATATATATATATATATGTATAGATAACATTACGATAATTGAAACAAAATTTGGCAAACATATTTTCTACGTCTTTATTCCTTTACATTTCCGTCACCACAAATGGAAATGTAACTGACCTTTAACGTAAAACGTTTCATCATTGTTCCGTTACTATTCCGTCAATGCACAGTTAATATTATATACTGTCCAGCAACAATGTTAGCGTTAATATTTATCCGTTGCATTAATTAAAGCGTCGAGTATTCGACGTGTTTCCGTCAATTTGTGACGGAATATAGCCTCTGTGTTGACTGAACATGTATCGTATTTATTACCTTCTTATCCACCTAACCTTCAACCCGTTCTACAAATAGGGCCATTTGCAAACAGACATGTATTCTAAATGTTCCACCGTTTACAATCAGCTATTCTAATTGTTCCGATTCTGTTGTTTGTTATGCTCGGACTTATTTTCTTTGAGAGTTCTTTTTGGATTTGCAGTACATGTTAATCATCTGTATTATATATAGTGGTGTTTTATGATCAGTACCATTCTGTTCTCCTCCGTCTTCTTCAGAGTTTGTCGTTCATGATAAACTCAGAAGAAGACAGAGGTGAACAGAATGGTGCTGCTCGATGAACATAACTGAATATAATGTAGTTGACTGACTTGTACAAGCAATCCAAGAAGATCTATCAAAGAAAAAAAGTCTGACCATAAGGTATATAATGCGTCTACTTTCCGCCAATTTACCGTTACCCATGTACTTATAACATCGCATGTTATGAAAGCGCAGTTTCAGTTCATCATTTCCACAGCGCTTATACAAAAGGCGATGTTTCATTGCATCATTGCAACGTCGCTTATAAAAAAAGCGCTGTTTCATTTCATAATTGCAACATCGCTTGTACAAGAAGCGCTGTCTCAATTCATCATTGCAACATCGCTTACACTAAAAGCGCTGTTTCAGTGCACCATTTCAACATCGCTTACAAATAAGCGCAGTCCTTTAGTTACACACGACGGCGCTGCATGTATAGGCGCTGATGTTCATTGATATACAACGGCGCTGAATTTTTGGTGAATAAATGTACCGACAATAAATATTCAATTGCAAAACATCGTCAAAATCTCGTTGCAATTTCGTCACTTAGCGACGGAAATGAACCGCCGTGTAGACGGAATATTGAACATAAACATTTGAATACCACTCCGTGACAGTGTTTATATTTATTGATAAGAATGAAAACTTAATGTTGCAAATGACTTATATATACGTACTACTTAGCAATTTGCACTGACCAAATATATTAACACCATCTTTCTTGCTTATATTCAACAGCTGGTACAATTTATCAAATGGCTTCGTTGCAATGGCCAAGCTGTGACCGACCACTTGTGTGCTGATATTTGCTTCGGCGTGAGACACGATTTGAGGTACTCTATTTTAGTTTTGTTTCGCATATTAGTATAAGCATATGGCATATTTATATGAAGAACGGAGATGGATGTACGAAGCGGGTGCACATGGGGAATCATGTACCAATGATGTTTTCATCGCTGGGGTCAATAATTTTATTGGATCAGCCGTCGCAAAAGGTTTTCTTGCCAGCGACAACTCAATCCGATGTCCATGTACAAAATGCAAGAACAAGCGATTCATCAATATAAGAATGATGGAAGCGCATTTGTACAAATACGGTTTCACACCAAATTACTTCAATTGGACCTTACACGGGGAAGAGCTGGCAGAAATGCAGTACGTAAATACAGTCCCAACTCTACCCGAACCGACGACAAATTACCCAGTTTTTGATACTGAAGACCAAATTTGGACTGACGAGGCCTTCCCAGAGATGGTTCCAGATATTGGCACAACAGATGATATTCCCGAGTCGTCGAACAATATTGAACATCAAACAGATATTTTCGAAGCAAACAGATTCTTCAATATGCTAAATTCATGTGGGGAACCAGCTTACGAAGGTTGCACGACGGAGACGGAGCTTTCAATTAACATGAAAATGCTGGCAACAAAAGCTAACTACGGATTATCAGAAGGCGCATTTAACGCTGTTTGTGGAACGATGAAAAATCTAATTGGGGGTGAGAATAAGATCCCATCTTCATTCAAAGAGTCGAAAAAACTCGTATCTGATCTCGGAATGGGGTACCAAAGGATTGACGTTTGCGTAGGGGGTTGTATGATTTACTACGGTTGCGACGAAAGTTTGTCAGAATGTCGTTTCTGCAAGGAACGAAGATATCATCGTCCAAGACGCACAGAAAGTTCTTCATCGTACCAACGAAATGCGAGGAGGCAAATGTTTTACTTGCCGATTATACCGCGTTTACAAAGACTTTTTTATCTCAAAGCCTGGCTAAAGAAATGACCTGGCACGCTTTACCCAAAGCAGACGTGAATCGCATGCTACACCCTTCGGACGGAGAATCTTGGAAGCAATTCTATCGGTGTCATCCTCATTTTGCATCGGATGCACGTAACGTAAGATTGGGATTATGCACTGATGGATTTAATCCATGGGGTATGTCCACAAAACAGTACTCCGTTTGGCCTGTCATGGTAACAACATACAACTTACCACCGTGGTTGTGCATGAAAACGAGATTCATTTGGTTAACCATACTAATCCCTGGTCCGTCAAGTCCAAAGAAGCGGTTGGACATATATCTAAGGCCTCTTATTGATGACTTGGTTCAACTTTGGAATGTTGGGGTCGACACGTATGATGCTAATCGCAGACAGACTTTTACGTTGAGGGCAGCTCTCATGTGGACTGTATCTGATTTCCCTGCCTATGCAATGTTGTCGGGGTGGTCAACGCAAGGGAAACTCGGCTATCCCTACTGTATGGACGACACGAAGACATTCGTGTTGAAAAATGGAAGAAAAGTATCGTATTTTGGCTGTCACAGATGATTTTTATCCGAAAATCATCCATATCGGCGTGATGCTAGGAATTTTTACAGAGATCGAACCGACTTTGATGGTCCAGTCCCATTTCGTTCTGGTCAAGCAGTTCATGATAGGGTTAGGAACTTAAAATATATATGGGAGCAGCATATGAATGAGGTTTGCGACGGCTTCGGTGTGGAACACAACTGGACAAAGAAATCGATTTTTTGGGGACTACCTTACTGGGTTGACTTGAAGCTTAGACATAATCTAGACGTCATGCACATCGAAAAGAATTTTTTTGAGAATTTATTCAACACCATCATGGATGTTAAGGGGAAAACAAAAGATGACGGTGTGAAGTGTAGAAAAGATATCGGGTTGTACTGTCGAAGACCCGAATTGGAACTGAAAACTTACCGGGGGCGTTTGGTAGCGAATAAGGCCAAATATCAGCTAACGAGAGAAGAACAGAAAAATGTACTTATTTGGGTGAAGTCTCTGATGTTTTCTGATGGATTTTCATCTAATTTGGGGAACAAAGTAGATCTGAGTGCACTAAAACTAGTTGGTTACAAGTCACACGACGCACACGTATTTATAGAGCGACTCATGCCGATTGCTTTCAAGGGGTTTTTACCTAATAAGATCTGGGAAGCTGTATCCGAGTTGTGTACATTTTTCCGAGATATGTGCATCTTCCCTGCACGTTGAGCGAATGGAACACTGGCAGAACAACATATCGGTGACACTGTGTAAACTGGAGTCCATATTTCCCCCTTCATTTTTCGACTCAATGGAACACCTACCAATCCATTTGGCTGATGAGGTCCTACTTGGTGGACCAGTACACTATCGTTGGATGTATCCGTTTGAGCGTTTCATATACCGTCTTAAACAATTGGGCCATAAGGGAAACAGAGCTGAGGTGGAAGCCAGTATTGTTAACGCATACATACAGCTGGAGACTTCGTATTTGGGGTCCGACTACCTAGGTCCGGAATTAACAACAACCGACGTAAGATACAAACGAAACGAATTTGGGACATCAGATTTCGAGGACCCTCAGATTTCTATTTTCAATTACCCCGGAGTTGGTGGCAGCAAAAGTAAAAAGAGGGTATTAGACAACCGGGAATTTAAAAAAGCAACTCATTACATATTTAGCAACACCCCTGAACTTGAACAATATTTGGAATTATTTGAAACCGGCGTAAGACAAAGACGACCGCGACTTAATGATCAGCAAAGATACGATGCCGTATTAACGGAATTCCCAGAATGGCTGAATTCACATGTAAGTAGAATCAACTTACGGTTCGTTCCATTATGCGTATAAATTAAACTGTAGCACTTTTATGATTAAATTCTCTCCAGGTTTGGGAGCTTGGAGAAACTATAGGACTGCCACAATGGATTCACTACTTGTCCGCTGGATTCCAATCCGACGTTGCATGTTCGGCGACATACAAAGTTAACAACTACAAGTTTCACATTGAAAGCCACGGTGAAGGGAGGAAAACGGTGAACAGTCATGTTTACGTGAAGGGAACGGAGGGTACACACTACTACGGGGTGATTGAAGAAATAATTCATATGAGATGTAGGAGCAACCATCGCCTAAAGGTTGTCTTGTTCAAGTGCCGGTGGTATGACCCTCAGTTTGTTAGGTCATACCCGTCTAACAGGGTTGTCATCGTGAACACTCATAGACCATACCCCCATTACGACCCATACATTCTTGCCCAGCAAGCTGTTCAAGTTTACTATGTTACATTTCCAGGATTAGCATCGCAAAATAATCAGGGTTGGGTAGCAATTTGTCCTGTGAAACCAACAAACGCAATCGACATGGAGGCGGCGAATGTTCCGTTCCAAGATGATGGTGAAATGGGAACTGAGATGCCTGTATTGGTCAACGATATCGGATCCGTAGGGGACCTCGCTGATGATGAGGTGAATGAGTACGACACCGAAGAAGAAGACAGGAACGACGAGCACGTAGCTTTTAATCCGGATACCGAAGAAGAATCTGACGAATCGTCGTGAAGCAAATGAAGCAATGAAAAATCAGACCAAACGGACATGCAAGTCGACCTAAGAAAAATATGTAGAGAATGTTGTGCTTGTGTATCGAAGAACAAGTCTGATCTTTAATTATATAACTCTGATCAATTTTATCTTAGGTCTGATCATTTATTTTTTCGCATTGCTAATCATTAATTCTATTTTAAGTATGACCATTCATATATGTTTTTAAGTCAGACATATTGTGCCTGGTCTGAGCATTCATTGTATTTTAAGTGTGATTTAACCTAAGTTTCTCGAACAACACTTCATGAACTTCTCGTGACTATGCACAATGGCAACACAAGAAGTTCATGAAGCGTTGTGCAGAGAAAATTAAGCATTTTACACAAATATCCGAAGGGCAACTCAATAACCCAAAGACCAAGGGTTAGAGTAGCCCAAAAGTTAGGATTTTGGTGTTGTAGGTTTATTGGTTTTACTCTCCCCTTTTATAATCACTTGTGAATCCAACTCAATGACATCGAGCAATGTGGGATATTAGAATATTGAAATTTCAAATTGTCGCAATGTGGGATATTAGGATATTAAAATTTCAAAGGTTCAAAAAATTAGGTAGGATATTAATATTCGTTAGTTATGTATATGACATGGTTAATAAAATGTGAATGGGAAAAAGATTATGTATGTGTAATCATCAATTTTGTTATTTTAAATAATGCAAAGGGCTGGAACGTTTTGTGTTATGTAGTTTTCTGGAAAAATGATAAGTAAACAGCGCTTAATATATGTGCGCTGTTTAAAGTAAAAATTAAACAGCGCTTCTTCAATAGACGATGTCATAATGCAATAAAAAAACAGCGCCTGTCTGAGTAGCGATGTAATATGGTACAAAAAAAAACAGCGCTTCTTAAATAGACGATGTCATATGGTACGTTTAGAACATCGTTTAGATGTTAAGCGCCGTATTAAATAAGTAAACTACAGCGCCTATATACAAAGGCGACGTAATATCTAATTACGTCAGCGCTTTGCAAAACAAGCGCTGTCATATTCATCTTAAAAAAAATCCCCGTCGTATTCGCCCGCGTAGACGAGTTAAAAAGTTTTGGTTAAAATAGAGTAAATAAATATTGTTTTGGACAAAGCGAATTGAAATTACATGCGCAATGGAAAACCCTCATTATCCGTGTTAGAACAAAATCGTCCGCCGTACGCCGCCGAGCTCGACAGCCGATTGTTGTGCCAATTGCATAAGCAACCTTGATAGCCCAGGTATGGGAAAACTACTCGACTTCCTCTTGTGCGCTTCAGTTGAGTTCGTGATTCTATTGTTTGGCTGCGGTTGTTTGTTTGTTCGAATCCAATTGGTATAAAAAGTGTGTCAAATGTTATGCGCGTGTGTCCGATTTCAGAAGCAAATTTGTTTGTTCGGCGTGTGTTCGTGTGTGTTTGTGTGTGAATTTCTGTACAAGAAATGTTCGAAACTGGTCGCCCTTCCAAATTGTGTTTATGTCCTCTGTGTTAGCTGTACGTGTTGTCATCATATGTTGATATCTGTTGATACAATCTGTTGAAACTTTCTGATAATGAAATGCCTGTAGCTCATCGTCCTTAGGTACCTTTGATACTATTTGGGTTAAATTAATATTTGTCATACACATACTCGAATGGCTGCTGTTTTGGTTGAAAATGTGGTTACAAGAACAAGATACAACAATGTGTTCTATCTGTGATTTGAAATTACTAATTTAAATTTTATGGCAGGGTAAATGGCACCACTCAAGCGAAATGTACAGGGGAAAAGGAAAACCGTGGCTGGTAGAGGGTCAGCACAAACGTGGCTAACTGAAATACGCCAACCAAGACAGCTGAGTCAGGGTGATCAACATCAGCCATCAGCTGGGGAAAACAGTCAAAATCGAGATGCGTACAGACCTTATGTTCCGGTACAGGATCATATCCCTGCGAGACAAGGGGGTGAGGAAAGGCAAAGTACACCATCGTCAACCGGGGACAGACGTCCAAGTCCAGACCTTTACAGACCTTCTATGAATGTACCGGACCCTACTGTGAATCCTATGGATGAAGACAGAGTCTTACCAGAAGTGGATGAGTACTCAATCGACGACCTGTTTCATATGGTGGGGGTGATCAGGGACGAGGATGCCGAAGAGAGGGCCCCACCTCCGGCATATGCTGACGATCATGATGACACAATGCGGCCAGATTTCGTTAGAGGAGGGACTTCGGCCGGTGGCGGAGTTAGTGAGGAGACTCCGTTGGGTTCAATGCCACATGATACTCGGCCTTGGATCACTCCAGCTGGGGATGACCAGTGAGTACTTTTATTGTACATAAATTTGTGCAACTTGTTTATGTTAACTATATTATAAATGTTACCTTTTAATTTTTTCAGCTTTGACCCCCCTTCGGCTGTTAACAAAATCGGGCTTCAATGCATTGGACCTGGCTTTAAGATTGGTTGGACGACAGTGGAGACATGTGATCCACAAGCTCCGGTGAAGTGGTTTCGACACTTCAAGGTAAAAAAATTGTAGCAGTTGCATTATTTTTTGGGTAATTTGGTTTTCGATTAAATAGTTTTATGATTCTGTGTAATGTATATGTAGAGCTTGTACCGGTGGGATCCGATACACACCAACCAAATTGAGGCCAACTTTAGGAAGAAGGCGGCTAAGATTCTACAAGATTCGTGGAGAGGTTTGCGAACCGGGAAAACCAAAGGCCCGAAATGGTTGACCAAATATCACATAGATGCGGGAAGAGCTCGATTTAATACGGACCCATCATTCATAGCCCGCAGCGAAAAGAACAAGCAAACGTATGCTGCCAACCTTGCCAGAAACGGCCTGAAATTACACCCATTTGGGTCTAGACCGGCACACTTTCACCATGCGAAGATGGTAATAATTCAATTTTTACACTTCAATTTTTCACAACAAATTTATCATTAAATTGTTACACTAATAATTCAATTTTTATAGTTAAATTTTTT
Organism: Rhodiola chrysanthemifolia; assembly: GCA_033675395.1. Taxonomy (NCBI): domain Eukaryota; kingdom Viridiplantae; phylum Streptophyta; class Magnoliopsida; order Saxifragales; family Crassulaceae; genus Rhodiola; species Rhodiola chrysanthemifolia. The sequence goes on from CM066204.1 coordinate 43,047,666, forward strand.
CACAACACATTTGCAAACAATTTGCAGGAAAAGGACAATAAAAGACAAGTATTGCTAACTGATATGTTTGACAAGAAATACAAGCGGCACGATGGGACGTATCTGATACCTGATTGGGAGAACAAAAGGGTATTAAACAAATTATATTTGTTTATTAATAGTATAAATGTAACTCAATAATATGTTTCTTATTGTATTTTTTTATTACATATATTTGGGACTCACAATTTTTTTGTTTCATTTGTACGAATGTGCAGAAACAGCTTGCTGATGCTGAAGCTCTGGTCCTGAAGGATCGCGTTGCAGATGAAAGGGTACCGGATGAAAAGCTGGTAGAGGCCGCTGCAACTGTCATGGGAGTTCACCCAATGTCGGGGATACCGTATTTGTATGGTCCTGCAGCAACATTAGTGTCGGACAAGTTCTCATCAACGGGCAGCCAGTCGTGTGCCAGCTCGCATGGAGCAAGGAGCCAATCATCGAACGATTACACTCAGGAGCTTGTGCCGCGTTTAGAGCGCATAGAATCCCGACAGGAGGCTGATTTGAGGAGCATGCAACAACAACAGGAGTCCCTGAGAGAGAGCATGGACCAAATGATGCAAATGCAAGCTGCTATGATGAGAATGCTCAGTACTTCTAGATACCAGCCGCCCTCCGGTCGAAGCTCGGATGGAAACAACCATGATGGCCATCATGAATCGAATGAAGACCGCAGAAATTAGCCATTTTAATTTTGTTTGATTTGAATTATTTGATATAATTTCAAATTTCGAATTTTGTTACATTTGATTTTATTAAATTAATTTTGTTAAATGTGCAAAATAATGTCTAATTTCAAATTAATTTTGTTAAAACATTTAATTTTATTAAATTAATTTTGTTAAATTAGACATTTAATTTTATTAAATTAATTTTGTTAAATTAGACATGTGATTTAGGAATTTATAACAGTACCGGAAACAAGAGTAGACGGAAAATGAGGATGATGGAGTGTAGATGGAATGTAGACGGAAAATAAGGATGACGGAGTGAAGATGGATTTTTGCCGATAATATATATTGACGGAATTTACCGGAACAATGACGGAAATACCAGTATCGTAACAACGACGGAACTACGACGAAAAATGTATATGACGGAGCGTAGATGAAATATTGCCGATAATATATATTGACGGAATTGGCTGGAACAATGACGGAAATACCAGTATCGTAACAACGACGGAACTACGACGGAAAATGTATATGACGGAGCGTAAATGAAATATTGCCGATAATATATATTGACGGAATTGGCCGGAACAATGACGGAAATACCAGTATCGTAACAACGACGGAACTACGACGGAAAATCACGACGGCGGAACGTAGATGGATAATTTCCGATAATATATATTGACGGAAGTATGCCGGACAAATGACGGAAATGTGAGTAGCGTAATATAGACGAAAGATTGACGGATTATAATGTCGAAGGAATTTAGACTGAAAGGTGACGGAAAAGACTTTAACGTAATATGTACGGAGTGTAGACGGAAATGTTTTACGTAACTGTGTCGGAATATCAACGCCACGCAGCCTGAATTATATTACCGGAAATATGACGAAATAGAAACGGCACGTCGACGGAAAATATTTACCGTCGGGAAAATTTCCGACATCATCGTGGTCGAAGGAATGTTGACGGAAATTCGCGTTTTTCCGTCAACTTTCCGTCCCTCTTCCGGTACAGTCTTGGAGACGAAAATTATGGAAAAATTAGTAGTGTTGGTAGATTCATGGCTAGCCCTGGTGATCCTCACTAGCAAGCCATTAAGTATCTGCTTAGATTAATTTGTGGAACTAAGTTGTTTGGTTTGATTTATGCTACTTATGGATTGAAGTTTGAATTGTTTGGTTATGTGAACTCACTCTGGTTATGCTAGTAATAGGGATAATAGAAAGTAAACTGTTGGATTATTCTTTACTTGGTGTGGCAATTGTGTATCTTGGAAATTACAGCTTCAACCAGCTGTGGCACTCTCCTTTACTGTGGAAGAGTACATAGCTGCTACTGAAACTGCTAGAAAAGCTTTGTGGCTTAAACGTCTGTTGTATAAACTGGAACACACTTGTTATATCCCTGTCATTTTTACTGATAGCCAAAATACCTTACACTTATGTCGGGATCTTGTTTATCATGAAAGAAGCAAGTTGGACTTCATTTTATTAGAGATAAAGTTGAGACTATTATTGAAGAGGTTAGAAGATTTTAAGTTGAGACTGCTGAGGTTAGAAATTTTTTTAGTGATGTGAATCGTATAAATTTTGACACTAAGGCCAAGTTTGAGTTTTGCATGAACTCCCTACTATTGGAGAGGTACATACATTGAGGTCCTTGTAAATGGATCAGTGATGGCTATATGGAGCACCTTCTCAAAACCAGCTTTGCAAACAAATTATTTGGGTCTTTAGTACGAATTGATTAGGAGGGCAATTATTGAGGTATGTAATCTAGTTTTAGGTGATGTAAAATTAATTGTTTTACTAGGCTAAAATAGGTTTCAGGTCCATTGAGTGTTAAGTCTTTAATGCCTGACACTACAAATTTTGCCAAAATTTCCGACACAAATTTCCGTCGCAACAAAGTCGCCAGTCATAATGACGAAAAAAAACGTCACATTTCCGACTTAATTACATGGATAGAAAATTATCATTGGTATTCCAGCACAATACCGTCAATATCATCCCGTCACATTTTCATCCATATTTCGGCAACAAAAAATTTCAATATTTCCGTCTGTTGACAGTCAAATTTCCGTCAATATTAATCCGTCAATGTCCGTTATTATTTCGTCGAGTAAACATTTTCAATCTTTCCGTCATGTGTCCGTCCGTTTGCCGTTAATATCAATCCGTCATTTGTCCGTTGGCCCAATATATTCAATGTTTTAGTCATTTGTCCACAATATAGACAGCGCCTTATAATAAAGCGCGTTTGTAGGTAGACTTACAACAGCGCTTACCACAAAGGCGCTGTAGTCCATATTAAATTACTATTTGGTCTCTGATAGGGAAATGCCATGGAAAACTAACGGAAAGCCAGATTTCGCTTTTGCCCTATATAATAGAACTCTTTACACCATTGAACACACGGTGTCATTTTCAACAAATTTTCATTTTTAAGCACACAAATTTTGCAACGTATACTTGACATTGGGTGCAAGATGATTCTGAAGAATTTCATTTTTCATGCCTGAGATGTGTTTCTTACAAGACAACCGTAAATATTTATGTTCTCTTGTAAGAAACTCATCTCATTCAATAGCCATGAAATTCTTTAGAATCATCTTCATCCCATTTCCAGTATATGTTTCATATTTCCGTCACATTTCCATCATTACTCCGTTACAAAGTTCCCGTTAATTATAGACCGTTGCTTAATTGCGGTCACTATAACATGGTATTTCCGTCAACATGAGACGGAAAATGGACGGAATGTGAACGGAACATTTTATGCAAATTCATTGTTGCGCTCTATATATACATTTTAGAACTCTTGAAATCAATATTCATCCCACCACATTCATTAACAACATATATACTTCATTCCAATCGTCAACATGTCTCCTTCATTTGACCTTGTGAGTTTCCCTGACAATCCACGTGGATTTGCTCGTAGAGATCACGTTACACCTATTGGCAGACACGCGTAACAACTTACTATTGCTCTCTTCATATTGACTGTTTTGATAAACGCTGCCGTTATGTAATCCCTACTTTTGTAACAGTTTCTTCCCATTCGATGTTCATCGAAGGATTGCTCAAGAATGCATATCAAAATGTTGGGACGCAACGTGGGCATCATGGACCATGATCCCAGAAAGCGGCAAGGAAATTTGGTTTGAGGAGTTTCAGGTAAAACGCCATAACTCAGAAAATGTTTAATTTCACTTTCATTTGGATGACAAAAGTTAAATGATTTGCTTGTAGCGTATTGCTACCTGGGATGCACAATATGACAGTCGCATTCGGGGTAATTTTATGAGGAGATGCAAAATGATCTTCGATGATCATCGTACGATGCGAAGGACGGGAAGGAATTCACTTTTTTGTCGTTGTCAACCAACCGGTAGATTGCAGATTGTTGGACTGCTCACGATGTTATCAATCAATCAGTGACAACTTTTGTATTCCATGAATTAAATAAATTATAGTGCTTTCCAAATGAATTTTTAACGCACATTGACAATTAATAATGTTTTCTATTATTAAAGTATATTTGAAATCATTCGTAACGCAAATTGATAATACGTTACACTAACATTCGTCTTCAAAATATGTTTCGCGATTCAAGTTTTTCAGTGAGTTAGGACGGCGCTTATTAACATAAAGCGCTTTCCTACATTGTAAATACGACAGCGCTTCACTAATTAACCGCTGTCGTATAGTTTACTTCAGCAGCGCTGCACCTATTAAGCGTTGTACATTTTTATTTCAATAGCGCTTTTTTCATTACGCGCTGTGTAAAGTTTTAATATAAATTGCTTACATACTTTATTTGCTTCATTTACATTTATTTGGTTGACACGTCTATGGCACAAACATCTTCGAACAATAATGCGTGACATAACTACGTGTTGTAATAGCCTAATAAAACATGATTTCGAAAAATAAGCAACAACACGTTTCACTTCATAAATGTCGACCAATAATGTACACTAGTGCCCCATCGACAAACCAATAATTAACAACAACACTTTATAATCCTTCAATTTTATACAATTTGATACACTTGTCGTATGTAAGTAAGCAAACCATCGGCAAAGTGCTCCCTCATATCATAAAGCAATGCGTTATCATATGGTCGTAGCCCTGCAGGGAAACACTATAAAAAAACATAATTACAAAGATTAGGGACACCTCAATTAATTGTTAATGCCTAATTAAATGTCGCTATACACATACTTGTCTGATGTTGTCCTCAAACTTTCCATTTGTGTCTTGGACGAACTTGATTATGTCCAGAATATATTGCATGACGTAGTAGGCACACAGTTCAGTGTACGGGGGCTGATGCGGGCACTGAAATAAGCATCAATTTATAATCAACGAAAATTATTAATTAATGAAATATTCATTTGTATAATAATTGTTATATGTTCCGCAAATACCGTCACAGTCTTCCATTCTACTTCGTCACCTGACGGGATGTTGAAGCACAGACTCATGCTCCTGCAACAATAAGGTAATTTGAAATGTAAGAAATTTGTAGGTCATATTATAATGGTAACTAAAGTGCACTACCATAGTACTTACGTGTTAACAAAATTGACTGCATCAGGCCGCGGTGCCTTGTCCAGCGGATCGAGCCAAAGGGCCACTCGCTTCTTTGGGAATAGGACAACTAACATCCAATGATACCTAACAAAGATTTAACGTAACCATTGTAGATTAGTGAAATAGCCACCACATTAAAAATAGACAAAAAAATATTTAAATAATATCAACTCACTCTTTCACATCTATGTAGGGAAGGAAGTAGCAAAAATTATGCTCATAGTCGGGCATTCTCAATCTCTTCTTGAAGAACTCCACCCTGACATTGAATTCCTCGGACGGAGTCATATAAGTCGGTCTGAAGAATCCAAACCGTATGCCCGGTTGTATCGTATCGTGGATGAATCTGCTGGCATTTGATTTAATTAGTACAATTCTTATAAACTTAAGAAATCATTTTATAATGAAATCAATACTTACCTCATGTAAACTTCTGCTGATTGGGCACCCAAAGCTTGTAAGAGTGTGAACTCAGTAATGCAACTGTCATTCAACATGACGAAGCAATCATCACCAAACACTTTGCAACTAATGTACACCGAATATGTTGTTGACTTGCCCATCTTGTTAGCGTGTTCGTGAAGAAAGCGGCATTGCATTTTCATTCTGCTAATCAATTCGTCGTCGAAACTGAAGCTTAGCATTTTGAAATATCTGAACTCGTCATATTTCTGTTGAAAATGAATAATCTCGTTTGTGTGAGTATATATGACAAAGTGATAGCTGTTTACCGTTGGGAAGACATGAATATCCGTCGTTACCTTTTCATCAATGCGTACTAGATATTTCGGCCATCCCACAAAACCACCCACTGCATCCGATACTTTCTCCATATTACCAAACTTCTTTGGCAGCTCCCTCCATCCTTCAAGCGCCTCGTCTACCATCACCTTCACCATATCATCATCCAACTCTTGATATTGCACGATTCGTCCTTCCATCACTTTGCCAAGTGCCACGATTACCAATCTCGTATCGCAACCATCGTCCACGTTTAGTAAGCATTTCTTTCCAACCTGATATTTGACAAATAAATCAAACGGATTGACGTTATGAATGAACACATGAACACAAAAGTATTTTGTTTCTCGTTAAACTACTGCATAATACCTCAGGTATATCTCCGAAGGGGTCTGGATTGGTACCACCATCATGGGTCTGAAGCGTCGCCGCGTGCGATGTAACTGTGGATTGTGGTGATGAATACGAAGACGACTGCTTTCCGAATACCTCCTTCCAACCTACAAAACTACCACTCCACGTGTGCGTCCAGGGTACTCATCCTTCCATGTGGCCTCCGTCAAAATGTCTCTTCGACCCTGGGACATAAATAACCCCTGACATGCCTGCTCTTTCAGTTGATCCTGTTACAAAATATTTTGGGATCAGACTGATGACACAAATTTACATGTACCTGTACGGGTAAAATATGTTGGGTATAGTAAAACATAACTTACAATTTTTTCCGCAACCTTCCGCATGGACTCATTCACGTATTCCTTATTCTTTTGGATATGACCCTCAGCCATACCTCATGCCTCTCAATCTCGATTACAGGGTCATCTCCAGGTGCTATTAACCCGTCGGCCTCCATCTCAGCTTTCTTTGCTGCTAGGATATCCTCCATCGCTTTCCTGTAGCCACTACGAGACAATGTATGCTGGAACTTGTTTGATTTAGCTCGATCGATGTTCACGTCCCTAATTTGCAGTGCACCCTGATTCGACCGCTGTTCCACAAACCTCGCCCATTGTTCCGGTTGGATGAAAGAATATTTCTGTCTGGGGTCCTGTCCTTGTTTGTCACCATAGATGTATTTGGTCGCGAGTTTGCTCTTGAAGTTTCTCCACATAACACCGGCAGCTCGCATCTCTCTACGCTTTAACCGACTAGTCATTTCATTTTGTGGGACATCAAATAATCTCTGCATAATTAAATAATGTAAGCAATTGTATAGATGCCAAAATTATCCTTCTTGTTCACATTAAATTACATACCAACATCTCCTCCCACACCGTCTCCTTAAGTTCATTAGGTACAACCTTCCAGGTTTCGTATGTAATATGGATTCGAGATTTAGCAACAGCTCATGTGTACATATACACCATATTTGTTTTTGTATCGTGGCTACAAATTGTTATTCTTTATGTAATCTATTGAAAGTCAGACAGTACCAATGACAGTTCTGAAGGATGTCCTCACTGGACGGGCAATTGTTCCATCTGCCTCGATCGTCACCGGCTCCTTATTACCATCATTGTGCTCCGCGATAAACTTTTTCATCGTCGTGGGCCCCCTTTTATTACGGTTAGATGAAGAGCCGGACTCCATGTTACCTTTGCTAACCATTTTACAACGATTAAAAAACATGTCGGATTGAGACAAAATGAACAATATTCCGTTAACAATCTCAGGGACAACAATACGTTACCGGCGTTAGGCCGGAATCATATACAACCCTACCACATACGGCTTATCGGAATCATTCACGCGCATATGGGAAAACGTATATCTACATACCTGCCAGAACGTCGCAATTTGAACGAGTATGATGCCCAGTCGGGGGTAAGTAGTCGGCAGTAAGAAATCGATTGAGATGAAAACCTAAGTTTGTAACTTCTAAAAGTTTAACCTGATGGTTCATACGACAGCGCTTGTTAACAAGCGCTGTTGTATATTAACTTGCTACAGCGTTATCACATATGCGCCGTTGTAAATTACGCTATAACAGCGTTTATTTAACCAACGCTGTTGTATGGATAAATACGATGGCGCGTATTGTAAAAGGCGCTTTGTTACGTATGGAAACATACAACAGCGCCTATATACAAACGCCGTCATTTGGAAAAATACGACGGCGCTTACTGAATATGCGCTTTTATACGGGTAAAATTAAATATTTCATTTTTAATTTGACAGAATGGGAGAGGGACTGCTATCGGAAACGCGCCGTTGATTCTTTCTATGCACTATATAAAAGCACGTACACATTACTATATCTAAAATTGAAACCCATAGATTTGTAAGAATGAGCCAGAATTCTGAAGCTGAACGTCTATTTGCTTCGTCGTCCGGAGATGAATCCGAAGGCATATCTGAAGGATATATTTGCTCCGCTCAAAATTTTATATATCCTTGCGACAATGGCTCGGGCTGTTTAGGAGATCATAGCTTCAATCGGGAAAAATATAGACATGAGGAAGCCAATAGTAGTATACAAAGTACGTCTTCAAAGCCAACCCATTGTGAAGGTGAGCAAGAAGTTGATCAGCCATCACCCCGTGGGTAACATGAAAATCAAGAATCACACCCGAGTTAATTTTATGAAATTATCATTGCTTATATATATCTTAACTACTTAATTAGTACTTCGTTGTTGATGTTCAATGTATCTATTGAAGTTAACTTCCCTTTAATTTGTTATATTTTTAAATGCATTTCAAATAACGTTAAGGAAGTTAACTTCAAAAAAACCTCGTCCTATATAAATATTTGGACATATGTATAACTCACGCAAATCTGAAGAAATCTATGTATCAGAACTTTTTCAACACGATGTGACTATCATTATTGAGCGATGTCGGGTGACTTTATGAATCACAAAATTTTTGTAATTTTGTAATCTTTTGTAATAATTGTTGACATATATACATAATAAATGTGTTACATTATGAAGATTGAACAAAAAATTTGTAAACATAGTTTCTACGTCTTTATTCCTTTAGATTTCCATCACAATAAACGGAAAAGCAACGCAACTTTTACGGAAAACCTTTCATCATTGGTCCGCTACTATTCTGTTACTATACTGTGCAGCAACAATGTTATCGTTAACATTCAGCCGTTGTAAAAAATGCGTCGACAATACAACGTGTTTCCGTCAATGTCTGACGGAATTGAGCCTCTGTGTTGACGGAATATTTACCGTATTTATTACTTTCTTATCCACATAATTAATCTTCAACTTATGCTAAATAGGGACATTTGCAAACAGAAATTTATTCTAATCATCTTTCCATATCCCCCGTTTTACAATCGTGTTCTAATTTTTCCATATCAGCTGTTTGTTATGCTACGCTTTTTTTTCTTTTGAAGTTTTTTTTGGATTTGCAGTACATGTCAATCAACTCTGGCATATATAGTTGTGTTTCATAATAAGCTCCATTCTGTTCTCCTTTTGTATTATTCTGAATTTTTCGTTCATAGACAATATTTCCACCTTCAGTTTTCGATTCGATGGAACACCTCCCAATTCATTTGGCCGATGAGGTGCTGCTTGGCGAGCCAGTACACTACCGATGGATGTATCCGTTTGAGCGTTTCATCTACCGTCTTAAACAGTTGAGTCAAAAGGGAAACATGGCTGAGGTGGAAGCCAGTATTGTGAACGCATACATACAGCTTGAGACTTCGTATTTGGGATCCGAGTACCTCGATACCGAGTTAACAACTAATGCCATTAGCTTAAAATGAAATGAAGTTGCTACATCAGAATTCGAAGATCCTCAGATTTCCATTTACAATTACCCAGGCGTTGGTGGCAGCAAAGCTAAACGGAGGGTATTAGAAAGCCAAGAATTTATAAAGGCAACGCATTACATCTTTAGCAATACGCCCGAGCTTGAACAATATTTGACGTTATTTGAGACCGGCTTACGACAAAGACGCCCGCGATTCACCGATGCCCAAATATACAATGCTATATTAACGGAATTTCCAGAATGGCTGTGCACCCATGTAAGTGACATCATTACTATCTAAAATTTTTGTATCATTATTTATCTGTTTAAGATGTGTACTTACACTTTCATTTTATGTTCATACATATATACTATTATGTTCAGGTATGGGAGCTTGGAGAAACATTAGCACTACCACAGTGGATTCACTACTTGTCCTCTGGATTTCAATCAGACATTGCGTGTTCGGCCACTTACAAAGTGAACAACTACAAATTTCACATTGAAAGTCATGGTGAAGGGAGGAACACGGTGAACAGTCATGTCTACGTTCAAGGAACAGAGGGTACACACTACTACGGAGTTATTGAAGAGATAATACATATGAGATGTAGAACCAACCATCGCCTAAAGGTTGTATTGTTCAAGTGCCGTTGGTACGACCCTCAGTTTGTTCGATCATACCCATCTAACGGGATTGTTATCGTGAACACTCAGAGACCCTACCCCCGTTACGACCCTTACATTCTTGCACAGCAAGCGATGCAGGTTTACTACGTGACGTTTCCGGGTTTAGCTGGACAAAACAATCAAGGTTGGGTTGCAATTTGTCCTGTGAAACCAACAAACGCTATCGACATGGAAGTAGCAAATGTTTCGTTCCAAGATGAAGGTCAAATGGGGGCTGAAATGCCTGTATTGGTACACGAAATCGGAATCGTGAACCTTGCTGATGATGAAGTGTACGAGTACAGCGAAGAAGACGGTAACGACGACCACGTAAATGATAATCCAGATACAGAAGATGAGTCTGACGAATCGTAGTTTTACAAAATTAATGTATGTTTTACATGTACGTTACGTTTGCCTATACATTATAATATTCAATTCGAAAAATAATGTGTCATTTTAATAATGGCGTCTTGGTACGATTAAATGCAAACCGCTGGAGCGTTATTAGTAAGGCAAATTAATAACAAAATGATAAGTAAACATCGCTTATCCTATAAATGCTGTGTGAAGGACTTCAATGACAGCGCTGTTCTTATACACGCTGTCGTATACTAAACAAAATACAGCGTTCAAATGTTAACGCGCTTTAATATGCGCCACGTAATACAGCGTGTCACGAAAAGGTGCCGTCTTAAAACATCAATAATACACCGATTAAAAACTTACCGCCGTATAATGAGTAACATACGAAAGCGCATAAGAAGAAAGCGCTATTATAGGTCACTATACAAAGAGCTTATGTAATAAAGCGCTTTCGAATGGCAATCTAAATACGCCCGCGGTATTCGCCCGCCTAAACAAGTAAAAATGTGTGAGTACTCCGCCGATTTTCATTATAAGTATCTGTTTAATGTAATTACATGCGCTGTTTTCATTATCCCATTTTGTACTCCGCCGCAAAACCTCCGTTGTTCTCTCTCAAATATTCAACCCGTTAGAGCCGATTTCTGAAGCAAGCTTCGTCGCCAGGTATGGAAACTCGTCGTCTTCCTCACGTCTGCTTGTTTTCCGTAAGTTAGGGTATGTTGTGTAGGTGATCGGTTGTAAATATAGTGGTGGAAATGCAACACAGATCAAACAATTAATCTGAGTGTGACTCAGGTCGAATCCTCAGGAAACTAGCTTGCTATTTTCTGAAAATGATTTGTTTATATTAGTACTGAAATTGGGGGGTTTAAAATAGAAATGCAGTACAGTAGAATAAATAAGTGAACAATAAAATGAACTAACAGAGAACTAAAGTTTTAATTTGTTGTTGCATACGATTTGTTGTTTGGTTTTCTTTTAATTTGATGAAACATTGGGAATCAATGACTCCCGAAAAACAAACAGATTATAACACAAAGTTACTGCAGACTCAACTTTCGCTTCTTGCCTAACAGTAGATCTTGATATATGATAGTGAATTATTACCCTAGGTCGTTTGCTTTATTTCATGCTCAACTTTCGCTTCTCGCATAATAATAAAACTAGATGCACAAATCATCAAGACTCAACTTTCGCTTCTTGCCTATCAGATTTATCTCATTACATGCATAGACTCAACTTTCGCTTCTCGCCTATGATGCAACTATGTAAACCTACTGTGATATGCTACTGCAAACACAGACAATAGATACAAATAATCCGTACACAAACATTATTGATATCTCGCGAAAATACCAAATACAGGATGTATGAATTGAACTATTCGTATCTAATGTAAAGAAATAAATCGTAATCATATAAAAAGACATGTGTTACAACTGCAGATGTTTCTGGAGATCCATTGGATCCCAATAAGCGGACTACTCACTCATGGTGAGTTGATACATGACAACAGATTAAATAAAAGTAGAGGTACAAGATTAGGTTAAGAGAAACCCTGATGTTGAACCCCTTTTTCTTTGAATGTTGTTGTCGCCAGTATCTTCGATTTGATGAATGTGTGATGTCAGGTATGATATTTTCACCCATATGCATTGCTTGTATACTGCTCCAGTAATAACTGTTTTGCTTCTATGTTTCCCAATGCAGGCTTCTCAATCTCCCATGCCTTCTTTGTGTTCCCTATAAAACTCACATTGTTCGATAGGAATAAATGCGCGTTTGCGCGAGCGGCTGACCGAGCATGGGAGGTAGGAGGTGCGAGAGGACGTGCGAGCGTGGAGAAGGCAGGATAGCCGATCGGATGGTCGATTGATGGAGCTCGCATGGCCGAGCGGATGTCCTAGCATGGGAGGTAGGAGGTGCGAGACGAGGTCCTAGCTCTCATTTTCGCTTTTTACTTCTCAAATTGCTTTTCACTGAAACACTAAGTAAAAATATCAAATCTGCATAAACTTACGTGAAAATGGAGCTCAAAGTCTCTGGACTTGTACATCAAAGTTCATCAAATAATTGCTCATCAAAATACCCCACACTTGAACTTTGTTCGTCCCGAACAAACACACATCATAGGTATCACCCCAGAACATCTTGAAATTAAACCAAGAAAAGAACAAATAAAACTAGTGAGAGTTTTCAGAACAGGAGTACTCACAAATCCCGTGATACTTGCTCAATTATGAAATGAAATTTTCAAATAGTGATAAACATCATAACTCATCAGTTCAGGCAGTGCTGCATCAATATCACTCACTTCAAGCAGACAAAAGGTTCCTTCATTTCAATATGATATTCAGTATATGCAGGTTTAACTCAAATAAGCCAGTATTCATTCAGACTAATCGAAAATTCAGTTTAGGCAATCAAATTATCAAGAAGAATTTCACTTACACGAAACTTGTAAATTCTCTTCAAGGCTCACGCAGTAATCTGCAAGGGTCTTTCCTCAAACAATACCTGTGAATATGTCAGTGCACAAAATCTGGTACAAAGTCACTATCAAGCTGGTTTTTTTTTTGAAATGACTTGTACAATACTTTTAGTACAGGTGTGGATGGTTTCGAAGTGGAAGACCTGGCTCAGGGAATTACCCATATCTACCGCTTCCTAACCCCCGCCATCTACACTGATCTTTATTTTATTTTATTTTTCTTTTTCAATCATTTTTTCTAACCCCGCTTGAAATTGACAGTGTACCAAAATAATGTGTAGCACAGAAATACGACCACAGTACTGTTGAAGTCACCTAAGAGCCAATCTGAAAAATAAACTTGTTTGCAAAAGTTTGTTCACCATGATTTTCCAAAGGCCTAAACGAATTCAACATGCTGAACTAAGCTGGCATAAAATCGTCTATTAGCATAAACTTTCATATCACAAGGAAAATCAGAAATCAGATGCTAACAAATTCATGAGTTCAGAGCAGCAAAGCCATAGCATCAGAGATTAACATGCTCATCATTCAACGTGTTTTCAGCAAAGATTTTGAGCATGTATCAGGTAAGCACATTCAATCATTTTTTTCTGCAATTTATTTTTTTCAGCACACATAACAATCATCAATCGAATAAACATCAGCCACCCCACACTTAAAACATGCTTAGTCCCTAAGCATTCTAGCGTAAATAGTTAGCAAGCAGGGTAGTAAAATATTATTTGATTGATGAAAGTGAAAAGAGTTTACCAAACGAACGCATAGAGGTAAAAGCAAAAGTGAAATGCAGCAAGTTTTCCTTCTAGTTCCAGCTCGGTCAGTTCAAATATCAATAGCAAGCATATTCACCACATTCTAAATTGTTTGCAGAAAAAATAAAATTGAAGTTCTTACCGGCCTAGTTTAACGTCTTGGCCAAGACGGAGCTGCTCTTAAATGTCGAGATTGTGGGTTGATGGTATTATGAAGTCTGCGACAGTAGGTTCCCTCTGCTGAACAGGTGCGTTCACCAGATTGTTGTGATTGTTTTGCTCCATCTTTCCTCTACCTTTCCTTCCTCTCGCTCCTGGTTTGCATCAACAGACAAAGGAAGGATTAAAAGTGAGTACTGAATAGATAATGTACTAATGTAATAAACAAAAATAATAACAGAAAATAAACAAATGGCTAATTCCCCGGCAACGGCGCCATTTTGATCGTACAAACACAGACAATAGATACAAATAATCCGTACACAAACATTACTGATATCTCGCGAAAATACCAAATACAGGATGTATGAATTGAACTATTCGTATCTAATGTAAAGAAATAAATCGTAATCATATAAAAAGACATGTGTTACAACTGCAGATGTTTCTGGGGATCCATTGGATCCCAATAAGCGGACTACTCACTCATGGTGAGTTGATACATGACAACAGATTAAATAAAAGTTGAGGTACAAGATTAGGTTAAGAGAAACCCTGATGTTGAACTCTTTTTCTCTGAATGCTGTTGTCGCCAGTATCTTCGATTCGATGGATGTGTGATGTCAGGTATGATGATTTCACCCATATGCATTGCTTGTATACTGCTCCAGTAATAACTGTTTTGCTTCTATGTTTCCCAATGCAGGCTTCTCAATCTCCCATGCCTTCTTTGTGTTCTCTATAAAACTCACATTGTTCGATAGGAATAAATGCGTTTGCGCGAGCGGCTGACCGAGCATGGGAGGTAGGAGGTGCGAGAGGACGTGCGAGCGCGGAGAAGGCAGGATAGCCGATCGGATGGTCGATTGATGGAGCTCGCATGGCCGAGCGGATATCCTAGCATTGGAGGTAGGAGGTGCGAGAGGAGGTCCTAGCTCTCATTTTCGCTTTTTACTTCTCAAATTGCTTTTCACTGAAACACTAAGTAAAAATATCAAATCTGCATAAACTTACGTGATAATGGAGCTCAAAGTCACTGGACTTGTACATCAAAGTTCATCAAATAATTGCTCATCAGTAGGCGCGTGTGATGGAGCGTATTTATACGATTCATCGAGTACACTAAACCCACCGAATTAGGCACTTTGAGTGCACGAACATGTGCTTGTTAATGTCGTTTTATGTATACAGGCAATTTTGGAGTCTAAAGAGGAAACACACCTAAAAAGGGAGATTTGTGCCAAAAAAGCACCACCAGCCAACTCTGGCCAGCCAGGACCCGAGCAAATCCAGCCACGCCCAAACTGTCTAGCACTGAATTCAAGTTGCCCGGGCAAACAAGCTGATCTGACGAATCCACCTCGACCAAAATGATCAAAATGGCAAATAAGGTGGACAATATCGGAAAACCGAGGAGAATGCCCGAGCAGATTGGCAGTTGGCTCAATTCCAAAGCAAAGGCCCCGCGCGCATAGGCACATAAACCAAGTCGCTCGACCAAACCATGGAATCTGGCAAATCTGGCTCGACCAAGTTGTTCTAAATGCCAAATGACTTGGGTGATCTCACTTACCAGACAAAATGCCCGAGTGGAACCAGCTCAAGCCCGATCAAGGCCAAACTAAGGCTATTCCGGCCGTTTTGGGATTCCGACCAGGTTCCGGGAAGATTCCGGCAAAACGACTTCGACCATTAGTCTTAGAATTGCCTCAGCATTCCAAATCCGCAATCAAAAGACCTTTTGAGTTAGGTTGACTTTTGGAGAAGAATTCAACCAAGGGGGGAATGCCACCTATGGCCGGCGGCTTTTGGAGAAGAAGACAAGCTGGCCGGCGGCTTTTGAAGGGAGGACAGCTGGCCGACTGCTTTGGATGAGGATTGTACAAGTGGATGGCTCTCTTCTTCTCCCTTTGCTTATAAATAGAGGCCTTTGCCTTAGAAATCAAATGTCCCATGCTACATATTAGGAAGTTGAGAGCTTATCTCTCTTCTTCACACTTCAATACACAAACATATTTCCTCACAATTGCTCTCTACTTGTTCTTGCTCACTTTGCTTTCCTTGTCAAAAACCGAAACCCTCTTTACTTTCCTTGTCTTTGATTTCCAAAACCCTTTACTTTTAGTGCACTTAGCTATGATATCCACTTTCATGGATACTCGTAGCTAAACCCTTCATTCGGTTGAAGGGGTGTGTTTGTATCAAAACATGTTTTAGACCCTTTTCTTAGTGCTTCTATAGTGTTCAAACTTGTTCAATGTGCCATATATTAGGTTAGAACACTATTGGTTGAGTGGAGGCTCGAAAGAGCAAAGCTCTTCCATGGGGTTCGTGAACATACGTGGTTAAGTGGAGGCTCAAAAGAGCAAAGCTTTTCTGTAGAGTTCAACCTCTTTAAAACACCACTTGGTTGATCGGAAATGATTGATCAGGTGGATGCACATAAGGCTAAGATACTTCGAAAGGAGGAATTAGCCTAAATAGAACAAGTGTTCTATGTCTTGAAAAGGACTAGACGGTGTGGCAAGTCGAGTGCTAGAAATAGCCTTGATACATTTTAAACACGTAGTATGATCATTAGAGGTCGATGATGAACAGATTTATGATACAAGGCCCCTAAAACCGAATCCTTTCCTTTGATCAAAACACCACCTTGCTGCTTACTTTCAGTACCCATATCAACTGCTTACTTTCAGTACCCACATCAACTGCTTACTTTCAGTCCCATATCAACTGCTTACTTTCCGCAAGTCTTGTCCTTCAAGCATTTACTTTCCGCAAGTCTTGTCCTTCAAGCATTTACTTTCCGCAAGTCTTGTCCTTCAAGCATTTACTTTTCGTAAGTCTTGTCCTTCAAGCACTTAATTTCAGCACTTTACTTTCTGTCATTTACTTTCTGTCTAAAAAACCAACAAAACCCAAAAAAAACCAATTGTATATACTTTCTTTTCTTTCTTTTTAAAGAACAACTAATCCACACTGACTCCCTTGGGTTCGACCCCTACTTACCGCTTTACTACCCAATAGTGAAGTCGCGAGTAGTGAACTTATAAATTTATCTTGCTTAGCACTCAACGACGTGCTCTGTCAGCGTGTTGTAAATTGATTTAAACATGTTTTCCGTAAGTTAGGGTACACATATTCGTCGTCGATTACGTGATTTTGGACTTGTTTACCGTTAAGCAACTTGATTATTGATGAAATTATTGTGCGTAACTCTTGAATTTCATCCCAATGAAGCGTGAGTATTTCATTTATTTCTTTGGTTGCTGCCACACAGGGAGTTGGTTCACACGGTCAGTACAATAGATGGAGTATTTCGTGACTGTTTATTGTTTTAGTATGATTGCAGCAACCTTATTATTAAGCCATTGTGGTTGAATTATGTTAGATTAAAAGGAATTCTTTTAATTGTGTGGTAAGGATATGAGACCACTCAAGCGAAATGTACCAGGTAAAAGGAATGCCGGGTCTGGCAGTGGTACTGGGAATAGATCACAACTACGGCTAACTGACATGCGCCAACCGAGGCAGTCGAATCCGGACATTCTTTCACCTCGGGACAACCAGCATAATCAAGATATGCACAGACCTTCTGATCCGGTACAGGAACCTGCCCCAGCGAGACGAGGGGACGAGGACAGGCAACGTACACCGTCAACCGGGGAAGGACGCCCAAGTCCAGATGGGTACAGGCCTTCGATGCATGTTGATGAGGCCGCACATAATCCTGTTGTAGACGGCGCACCCTTACCAGAAGCGGTTGCGTTCGACTTAGACGAACTGATGGATTTGGTGGGGGCGTCTGCGGGGAACATGGATTCGAATGATGAAGGCGAACGGATGGAATCAGATTCGGCATACGATGACGATCCGGAAGACTCAGCTAGGCCAGAATTTGTCAGAGGAGGGACTTCGACCGGAGGTGGCCTCGGTGAGGAGACACCGTTGGGATCGATGCCACATGATACTCGTCCTTGGATCACTCCAGCTGGGGATGACAAGTGAGTACTTTTACACGTACATATATTTCTCTAACTTATTGTAGTAACCATATTGTAAATGTCACAAATTGTATTTTCTATTCAGCTTTGACCCCCCTTCGGCTGTTAACAAAATCGGGCTCCAATGTATTGGACCGGGTTTTAAGGTGGGTTGGACTACGATGGGGACGTGTGATCCACAAGCTCCGGTGAAGTGGTTTCGACACTTTAAGGTAAAACGTTTTCAAATTGTATTAGTTGCATAATATTTTGTCATTTCTTGTCCACATCGGAATGCCTTGTTTTTTCTAATTACATAGTTTGTGTTTCTATTAAATGGTTATAACACAACTGTGTAATTTGCATGTAGAGCTTGTACCGGTGGGATCCGATCCATAACGACCAAATTGAGGCAAACTTCAGGAAGAAGGCGGCTAAGATACTACAAGATACCCGGAGGGGATTGCGAACCAGAGCGACTAAAGGCCCGAAATGGTTGACCGAAGATCACAAAGTAGCGGGAAAAGCTCGATTTAACACGGACCCAACATTCATAGCCCGCAGCGAAAAGAACAAACAAACTTATTCAGCCCGACATGCCAGAAACGGGCCAGCATTGCATTGCTTTGGTTCTAGACTAGCACACTTCCACTGTGCGAAGCTGGTAACTAATAATGAAGAATTTAAACATATTTCAATTTTCAATATCACTTATATACGACATTTAACATTTAATTTGCAGGAAAAGGATAATCGAAGACAAGTGTTGCCAAGTGATATATTTGACAAGAAATACAAACGGAAGGATGGGACGTATTGCATACCCAACGGGGAGAACAAAAGGGTATATTACACTCGCCTAATTATATATATATGTTTATCGTATTTCATTTTATTATCAGTTTCGCTAAGTATTTCTTATTACATTTGTTTCCTAACATCAACTATTTTTGGTTCAGAAAGAACTTGTTGATGCTGAAAATTTAGTCCTGAAGGATCGCGTCGGGGATGAAAGGGTACCGGATGAAAAGCTGGTAGAGGCCGCTGCAACTGTTATGGGGGTTAACCCGAGAACGGGGATACCGTACCTGTATGGCCCTGCGGCGACATTGGTGTCGGACATGTTTTCTTCAACGGGCAGCCAGTCGTGTGCCAGCTCCCAAAAATCGAGGGCCCATTTGGTCGAAGTCACTCAGGAGTTGGTGCCGCGGTTAGAGCGCATGGAATCACGACAGGAGGCTGAGCTGAGGCGCATGGAATCCCGACAGGAGGCTGAGCTGAGGCGCATGGAGTCCCGGCAGGAGGTTGAGATGAGAAGCATGAAGGATAGCATAGATCAAATGATGCAAATGCAGGCTGCTATGATGAGGATGCTCGCTACTCCTGGATACCAACCGTCCTCTAGTCAAAGCCCGAATGGAAACAACCGTGGTCCGCTTGATGAAGACAACAATCGTAGAGAGTAGACATGTTAATTTTATTTGACTCGACGTTTGTGTAATAATTTTATTCGACTATTTTTAAATATGAAAATTTCGAATTTAATATCTGAAATAATTTATAATTAAATTCCGATAATTAGATGTAAATTTATAATTAAATTTAAATTTATAATTAATTTCCGATAATAACTAAATTCGAAGGATGATGGAATTCCGATAAATAAATAAATATAAAATGGTAATTCGATGGATGGCGGAATACCGATGAAATATCCCCGGTAAAAAATATGTGTAGTAATTGTGACGGAAACACGACGGGCCTACAAGTAGCGCAAAGATGATGGAAAACAGACGGTACCCAGATAGACGGCTTATCGATGAAATATTGACGGAAACTTTAGATGACGGAATACCGATGAAATATCACCGATACAAATATGTGGCGTAATTGTGACGGAAAAATGACGGATATATAACCAGCGCAAAGAAGATGGAAAACTAACGGAAATTTTGTTGATGGTACTAAGACGGATAATGGACGGAAATAATTGTGATGGAAAAGGGACGGAAGGTTGACGGACGATACTATTGATGGTATTTCGACTCAGATAGACGGAAAATACTAGTGACGAAATTAAGACGGTATTTTAACGGAGACTTGCAACGGATACATGTCGGATGGACGACGCATTTAATTCCAACGGATACGGCACGAAATTGCAACGGGACATTGACGGAATGCGACAACGAAATATCGACGGAAAATAATTACCGTCGGGAAAATTTCCGTCATCTTTCTCGTTGAAGGAAAATTGACGAAAAATTCCTTTATTCCGTCGTTCCTCCGACGTTTTCATATCGTCGGAAATTTTGGCAAAATTTGTAGCGTGAGTTAGCAAAACGGGAAAGCTATAGTAAGAGCATAATAATGCTTCGCTTTTGGTCTCGAGGGAAAAGGGATGTGTTCGGTTTCAATGGAACGTTGTCATTGGGATGAAGGCGGGATCAAGTCCGGATGTTCGGTGTCGTTTGGTCGAGCGCGCCTTATTTCGTTTTCTCTTGGAACATCAATGTTTTTGTTCCTAGACAACTAAGAGATACAAAGACTTCGATTTCAAAATTTAGGCTTCGTTAGGCAAAAAGTTGACGAACGCCGATGAGAGCACTACTACAGACGGGGGATTATGCATCGGTTTCGTGTTTGAGCTTATGCATCGATTTTGACATTACGCATCGGTTGGGGATATAACCGATGCATAATGTAAGGCTTATGCATCGATTAGACCAAAACCGATGCATAAACTTCACTTCTAACCGATGCATAAACTTCACTATTATGCATCGGTTCCACCAAAACCGATGCATAATAGTTATGTTTATGCATCGGTTGTAATCGAACGGATGCTGAACTCAACAAAATAACTATTTCTTCGCCGCAATGTAGGGTTCACTCAGTTTGAAATTCTTAATCGCACCTCCGTGCGAGATCGATAGAGAGGGAAACGAAAACGATTTTACTAGGTTCCCATTCTCTTGTCGCCGGTGAACCCTAATTTGAAGAGGACTACACTTGTGATGAGATCCAGATCGAGTTCGATTTTGTGGCTGTGACCCGAGGCGGAGGAAACTTTGCGCAACAAGCGGCGTTAAATTGCAAAACGCAGAACGACGAGAAGGTGAAAAAACGAGTCATGAAGAAGACGACGACGACGGCTCTAGTTTTGTACGAGAGAGACTTCGGCTGCGAAACCAAGTGGCTTCCGAGGACTTCTCAGTTCTTTACTGGCCGTGAATTGGTCGTAGGAGTGGTTGGGAATTGAAGGGAAGGTTCGCTTTGGTACAATTAGGGTTTCAGTTCGTCGGGATTGGATCGGTTACAGGTGGGTTTTGGGGTGGTTTTTATTGCTTTCTGTTGTTTAATTTTGTTACACATATTTATCCAATTACATATATTTGGGATTGAATGTTGAGAGGTTTATGCGTTGAGGTGGTTTCAGCTGAGTTGTGTAGCGTGAATGAGTTGTAAAGTGTTGGTTAGTTGTTAGTTATCTGAAATCAATGGGGAAATCTGTAGTTCACAAGTTCAATGGGGAAATCAAATTGCTTGATATTCATGGCGAAGAAATTGTTCAGAAGAGAAGAGCTTTAATGGCTTGCAGAAGGTGCAAGAGTGGCCTTGCACTTATCAGGGACAATGCTCAGGTTCTACCAAGTCAGAGTTTTGCTTTTGCCTTTGTAAACTGCCATTGCTTTTGTTAATCCTACTTTTTTGCCAAAGGTGAGATGTTGTTTACCTTTGTATGTGTCTTGTACATTGAGCCAGCAATTTCCTCTTTGCAAATACATTTGTAGTTGCTACAGTTTGTTCATATAAATTTACTGGCCAAGTGTTGTTTCCTAATGTTTGTTTGTAATCTATATTTTGTGTAATTGATTGACTTTGTCAGAAATGCTTTTGTGTAGAAATACAAGTTGCCTCTTTGATATTTTGTTGTTCTAATCATTTACTTTGTGTGACAGAGGCGCATTATATATGCTAAGGACTTGCACTTCTCGAGAAGGAAAAATATGATGAAGGCGTCACGGAACTTGAGATGGTATGAAATGATCTTCTATTTGGTTTGCTGCCTCGCTTTTAAGAGATGGAAATTCTGGATTTCTTGTATGTGTCATGTATCTTGTAGTTTTTTACAAGGCTTATGCTTTGTCATGGCTTTCAATACCCTGAAACTTTGTCATGGCTCTCATAACATTTAGACTGGTTGCAATATGAGTCAAGGAAAATTGAGTATGAAATAAGCTAGATGAGTAACAATGTTTTATTTGCTATGGCCACATCTTGTAATCCATTTCGGCACAAATTTTAGCTTGCATCTGCTAGTTGTTTCTACTCGAATAATTTATAATGGATTATGTGAAACTGGTATTGTAAATAATGTTGTTCCTTTGAGGTACTTAAATTTGTAGCGAATTGTTTCACCTCTATTATGATCTTTCTATGGCCTAATTAATTGTACTTTGAATTCCAGGAAGCCATTAACTGGGCATAAACTAAAGGAGATCAGAGGTAGTGGTTTATGTACTTTGTATGGTGGTGTCTTTTGTGTATCTCGGCACCATACATTCTAGCATTGTGGTTTATGTTGAATCTGGAATTTGACTTGTTGATCCTTCACTCCATGTCTTGCAGTTTGCAAAGAATAGTGGCAAGTACATCAAAGAAAAGAAGCTGCTTGTGGTTAACGGAAACTCAGAGAAAGGATTACAAGAGAAAACAATGGGTCAACAATAATTTGTCAATGCAAGCACCTTGCCCACATGTATGCAGCTTCACCAGAAAATAACAGTTCACTTTTGTTCCTATTGTTGTTTGTTTATAATGTTTCAGTTTTTCATCAATGACAATATGTTTTTTCATTAACATCATGTATGAAATGTTGTATCTTGGTTGAATAAAAAGTATTTTAAGAAGAGTATGTGTATTTATTAATTTTATTTATGAATTTTCAGAATTATTTGAGCTATTAAAAGCTAAAAATGTAAAAAAAAAATCACACATTATGCATCGGTTCAGACAAAAACCGATGCATAATGTCAAGCTTATGCATCGGTTCTGGCACAAAACCGATGCATAATGTATGGGATTATGCATCGGTTTTGCGATAGAACCGATGCGTAAGGCGCATCGCTGGATTATGCATCGGTTCAAAACCGATGCATAATCCCTTCGAAAATCGATGCATAATCCCCTGTTTGTAGTAGTGGAGGGATAGAGGAGATTTTTGGAGCAGGAACGTCGGCAGCAGAGCTACTTGAAGGGTGTGTCTCGATTCGTGGATATAACAAAGTCGAGACTGAACAGCGGTGATATTAGTCGGCTTGCGCCGCGAGGGAGCTTGGAGCAGCTCTGAGGCAAGTATGCAAATAACTGAAGAACGGTCGATTTTGGTCTATGGGCTTGAGAGGGGGCTTAGAGCATCCCTCACCATGCTTTTTTGGAGCATAGAAAGTGAGCATGAGAGATGATCAAAAAAATCATGCACCCCCACCATGATTTTTTTGATCATCAAAAAGATCATCACATGGTTTTTTTAGAAAATGAGCATCTCATGCTCTTTTTTGTGTTTTGAGCATGAGAATGAGCCAATCGCAACGCGACACGTGTCATGTGTAAGAAACAGTACAGTTTTTATTTTGATCTTGCAACGAATATATCTTCTAAATTACAAATTAAAAAAAATCAAAATAAATACCAATATTCATAATTTTTTGAGCTCTATAAAACGAGATACACTTTGATATATTTTTATTAATCTTAACATTTATGAGCTATAATTTATGTAGTGATGAGAGAGATTGATGATAAACTTTTTTTTGGATCATGATGGGGTGCATGTGATTGAAAAAACCATGAGGGATGATTAGATGAGAGAGAAAAAGGATGAGAGAGATAGATGGTATGATTTTTTTGATCATGGTGAGGGATGCTCTTACATCCCACCAATCTCGTCTTGTCCTCCTCAGTACAGTCAAGTCGTAGCTAGATTTGTTTTGGTGATTTGTTCCGTTTATCGATATATTTTGTTGAGTTTTTGTATTCAAACTCATTGATTGCATTATAGTGAATTTTTGGGAAGAATTCCCCTTCCTAAAATCCTTTGGACTAGGAGTCTAGGACAGTTTATGTTGCAGCGAACCAAGTAAAAATTTCCCGGTCAATTGTTCTTGGACTGGTTAGATATTTGACATTGTTTTAGTGATAGAACTTGAGGGAAATCTGAAAAAACAAAATCTACACATAGACAAAACAATTTGACAACGCCAGTCCTTTAAAAATTGGGTTATTCAATGGGTGGTCATCAATGCAACGTGTTCTTTTAATATTCAAAAATTCTAAAAATTCATGTGCACACATGACCGAGTGACCGAGTCCAAAGTCTAAATACTTCGACGTGTAGCTCAAGCGTAGTGTCATAGGCTCCCTTTCTACAACATAATTTATTTAATCTCTTTATAGGTCTCAACATGAAATTAATTTGGATGCAATGTATGTGCTTTTAATTTTTTTGTTCTCAAGAGAATGTACCAAATACAAATCTTATCTTTTCATATAAACTATAAACTACGGGGTAATATGATTTTTTTCAATTTCCGAATTTACTGTGAAGTGATTTAGCTAAATGTTCAGTGATATGGCTAAATCGTTACTTTTTGATTCAATTCATCAAAAAAAAATATTCACTTAATATTGTTGCCATATCACTTAAACATTTTGCCTTATCAGCAGTTATCACTGAAAGTTTTGCTGTTTCAATGTTTCCACATATTTTGGCTAACGGTTCCATGTTACTAGACATTGTCTAGTAAAAATTTCAAATTATCCACGTATTTAGTCAATTTTCATTGATTTTAACTAAATGTTCTGTGATAAAACTAAATATTTAGTGATAAATATAAATGTTCAATGATAACGCTTAATGTGCAATAAATTGTACACGTATTTTGTGAATATTCAGTGCTTTTAACCAAAATGTTCAATGATAAGGCAAAATGTTCAGTGATAAAACACAACGTTCAGTGAATAAATTTGTTTGATAAATTGAAGCGAAAAGATACAATTTTTAGTGTTCTGGTTGGTTTATCTCTTAAAGTCATTTTTAAATATGAATATTGTTGTTCCTATGTGGCATGAGTTTTGGAAAAACGACTTCAGAGTGTTCAAGCAGAAGCCAAGCTCTGTTCAACCGAAGATTGGAACTCGCGTACAACACAAAACAGAAGCACAGAAGTTTCCTAATATGGAAAAATCTAAATATCGAAGATATCGAAAACTGGGCTCGGGTGACAAATAATCGGAGCTGAATATTCAAGATCATAACAAGAAAATCTCAGCATGACGTGATCAAGAAGAAATATATGCAGAAGATCATATGAAGATTGGATAAGATATCTAGAGAATATTTAGGAATATTTCCTAAATATTTTCTAGGATATCTCGGACTGATTTGGAAGCCGTCGAAGACTATAAAATCACATCTAGGGTTTTCAGATCTGCAAGTCGTCAATTGGAGAAGTTATACACGTTCATACACTCAAGCCGAGGAGGAGGAGGAGACGACGGCCGGATATTTTTCTACACCAGAAAATTAATCGGTGTTGAGGTAGTTTGTTCAGTGTGCTGATCAGACCTGTTCGTGGAACAAACAGCTGCACACACCACCATTGTTGCTACACATTCGGGAGAACGCGTCTGTCTTCGGGAGAAGGCTTTGGACTTTGGGAGAGGTCACAACATAGGTCGGGAGGGAGTCTCGGACCTACCCACAGGGGCCGAGGGGGAACCGAGATCGCAAATCTGAACGAAAAAGTGTTAGAGGCTAGGGGATTACATTCGGAAGATTGTAAGTGTAAGACCATCTGTAGCTCTAAGCTTTTTAATAACATTTGATACCCTTTAGGGCGTGGGAAGCCCCCAGAGTAGGCTGTTGCCGAACTGGGTATTATATCGTGTGTGCCTACGTTGTTCTGTTTCGGATACTGTCTGCTAAGGTATTCCAGTCTCTGGTAGAACACAACTTGGAACTGGTCTTGAACAAATAACAGTATTTCAAATATTATCAAAATTTAAGTAATTTGTAGTTTATATAAATAAATAAAGATTTCTATGTGATCCCGACCCATCATAGAAATTCTATTGATCAATTACATATTGTCTGGAAGGTGTTGAAAATAATGTGATTATTAAGTGTGAAGAAAAATGGTGGTGCGCCACATTTGAGACCTCATTTTGAGCGTGAAGGAAACCGCGAAATAATTTGATAAAATTAATATCAAATACCTTGCGATAAGAGGTATGAAATCAAAAGAAGAATTGTCAAAATCGGATTGATATCGAATGAGAAATCAATGCCCAAAGTAGGACCAAAATATATGTTCATGTGATGATGGTAGGAATGGATGGGTAGATGGATTTCACACAAGTGAAAACCAATTGTCCTACATTGGAACATTATGAGGGTGATTATATGTTTATATATGATCATGGTTTCTTACATGGTAAGATTATAAGCCAAAGTCTCTCATAATGCCTAAGCGCCCGCCCAGGGGGGGTGCAAATCATCGGTTCGACGACGTCGGATTTGGCCTGACTTGTGTGCGCCCGCATGTTACGGACACGAATTCAGCATCGATTTCTCCGCGGGTAGTGCGGCTTGGTTTTGCAAAAAACTGCTTTGATTTTTGGATATTAATCTGACATGGGAAATATAAACTTTGATTAATGTTCCCAATGCAGTATTGTTCTTCTCAAGCTCGGTTTTGGTTTCCCAAATGCGTTTGGGTTTTAAACCAGCAGCTTTTTGTTTCCCATGCACTTGGTTTATGAACCATATGCAACCTTGGCAATTCCGAGCTCAACCTTGGTCTCCCAATGCTGACGTTGGTCTTCCAATGCCTTTGAAGATGTACCATCAGCAGCCTTGCTTTTATGAGGCTGAGGCAGACCTCACCTATAAAAGGAGGCTCATACTTCACTTTCAAGACACAGCAAACACAAATCAACTCTCCTTCACTTGTTCTTTGTTTTTCCATTCGTGGTGAGTGATAGCCTAAGGCCATCAGCGGTTCGATTAGCAACGCTTTGGTGTTCAAGTGGTTGCTAAGGATAGTTTCATCCTGGGAAGCTCATTGCCATCAGTCCCAAGCACCGGTAGGGCGGCAATCCAGCTTTAAGGACATCGTTAAACGTGACTCTATCCATACTCGGTTTGCGATCATTTGTTTACTGTTTCTGTTTTTATTTACTCATATCTACATCACTGTTATTGTTCATGTGCAACATTACAATTATTCAATAACTCCGCCTGTGTAGACAAGCATTAGTTCCAACAGAAGGTTTAGGGAGTGTCTGGAAGACTGCGAGCGGTCTGATCTTGGCTACATTGGGGAGGCTTTCACTTACTCTAATAAGCGCAAAAACGACAAGGAGGTGAAGGCGCGTTTGGATAGAGTTATGGCAAACGAAGCTTTGGAGGGCTATGTTTAATCAAGCATCGGTGAAGTATGGTTTTGCCAACACGTCAGACCACCATGCCCCTTTATTATTGTTGCTGAAAGGTGAAAGAAGATCCAGCAACCCTCACATCAGAAGGTTTGAGCCGATATGGTTAAGGCACGCAGAGTTCAAAGATGTAGTGAAGAGATCCTGGTCATCGCGGATAACTAGCAGTCCCCTTGGTGAAAAGTTGCAGCAATGTAAGCACAAGACCTCTCCAGGTGGAGCTCAGGTACCTTTGTCAGTGTTAAAAGAAGGATCAAGGAGCTGAAAGAATGCATAACTCAAGTAAGGAAGGAGGCCAGAACTAATGAGACAGCGGAGAGGGAGGTCGGGCTAGTGGAGGAACTTGATGAATGGCTTGAGAGGGAAGAGTTGTGGTGGAGGCAACGCTCGAGGGCTGAATGGCTTAAACATGGGGATAGGAACACGTCCTACTTCCATGCGAGAGCTTCCCATGGGAGAAAGGGAAGAAACCAAGCCGGAGAGCTCTGTGAGTCAGTTCAGCAAATTGAATCAATTATTGCTAACTTTTTCCATGATATCTTTACCTCTCAGGTTGATGCTTCCTGTGAAAGTTGGAGCAAGGAATTTGAGATGATGCCAAAGATGCTGACTAAGGAGATGAATGACATGCTAACTGCTCCGTTCACAGAGGGGAAGTCAGGAGAGCCCCAGATGCATCCAACCAAGGCCCCAGGTTTAGATGATTTTTCTGCTCTTTTTTACCAAAGTAATTGGGAAGTAGTCCATCTTTTCAAATAAAATAAAATTGGGAAGTAGTCGGGAATCAAGTAGTGAAGGAGGTGTTAAACTGTTTGAATCATGGAAGGTTAATGTTGAGCTGAATGAAACTCTGATAGTACTTGTATCTAAAGTGAAAAAAATAGAGAGGGTGGAGAAGTTAAGGCCCATAAGTTTGTGCATTAACTACGCCATTCTGTCAATTTCGCGACAAAATTTGTTTGTCGTCGCATAAAGATTTGTCGCATAAAATATATAATGCGACACATTTTGACAGGTGTGTCCCTTATACTTACTTACGCGACACATGTTAACGCAACAAGCAACCTGCGCCGCATCGAAGGAATAACGCGACAATTTTTAACGCGACGAACCAAAGTGCGCCCCTTAATCGAAATTAGGCGACAAATGGTAACGCGACGGACTAACTTGCGTCTCTTAAATGAATTTACGCGACAAAATATTATACGACGTCCAACTAGAGCCGTGTAAATTCCTTTAAGCGACCCAAAGTTAAGCGACCTATTTTGTCCGTCGCATATACACTCATATGCGACATGGTTATAAGCGACGTGACTATGTATGTCCCGTTATGACGACCACATACACTTTGTTTCTGTGTTAAATTTTGAATCTCAAGCGTTATAATTTAAGCGACATCTTAAATCAATGTTTGCCGCTTAAGCTTGCTAAAATTTACTAAAAATCAAATTGGGGTCAACGGACTCTTTCCAGATAGAACAAATATCCACGACTTCGACGACCATTCCCCAATCCTCTTTCCGACCGCACCACCCGCATTATTCTCGACTTTTGGCAACACAGCGCACCCCATATCAATGTCCATCGAGTACATGAAGAGCGGAAGTGCTCCAACGATTTGATTTGATTTCGGATTTGGCAATTAAATTTGATCCCGGGGCATCAACACCTCACTACACATCAGGTTTTTATTAGATTTTTGGTATACAGCTTTGGTTCTTCGACATGACAATTGAATTTGATCCCGGGGCATTCAATAGTTACTGTTTTTACCTAATTACAGCTTTGATTTCGGATTTGGCAATTGCATTTGATCCTGGGGCATCAAAACCTCACTACACATCAGGTTTTTATTAGATTTTTGGTATACAGCTTTGGTTCTTCGACATGGCATAATTGAATTTGATCCTCGGGCATTCAATAGTTACTATTTTTTTAATTCATATTGTTAAAGCTGCAATTAGGTAATACTTAAATGTGTAACTTGAATTGATCTGTGCAAGTTTGTTTAAATAAGGCCTTTCACTGTCATTGTTTGGGTGTATAGAAATAAGCTATGTGCTTGTTTGATAAAGCTTTGTTAATGTAAAATATATATGCTAGCATGTGATTTTTTAAAACTTGGTTTCATTGTTAACTTTGTAGATAAATTTTGTGCTTCTTTGATAGTCATTAAGGCTAAGCTATGAATTCATATATATATGATGTTGTTTAGCTATTGTTTCCTTACAACATTGAGTGTATGAAAACTTATATTTATGCTTGCTTAATTCAGGGATTTCCTTAGAACAAATCATGGATAAAAGTTGGATGAAGTTGAAAAGATACGACCCGTGTTATTTTGATGGGATTAATAATTTCATAGCCTTTGTGAGACAGAATAGCCCCGAGATTACGCATTTGTGTCCCTGTAGACGTTGTAGATTGCATCATTGAAAGCTCACATTGGACGAAATTTATACACATTTGATTCAGAATGGTATGATGCCAGATTACACTACTTGGACATCACATGGTGAAGCTAGCAGTGGTCCCTCGATATACACGCTAAGGTAACAATATATTATAGAGAAGAGTCAGGAGAACATGTCTTGCAATTGTACTTGTGATACTTGTCCCACGAATCCTGCAATGGATATTCTTATTGATGCTTTCCCCTTCCGAGACATGTATCAGATGGCAGATGTTGTCGAAGATTCTATGGGCAAGGATGCTTTTGAGAAGTATACCCAGCTTCTTTCCGAAGCTCAAACACCCATCTTTGCTGGCAGCAATAAGAGTGTTTTAGACACCGTATTGAAAGTGATGCAAATTAAAGTGGCTAATGGTTGGTCTGACAAATCTTGTACCGATCAGTTAAGGTGGTTCAAAGAGTTTCTTCCAAGTGACAACAAGTTTCCTGGTTCTTATCGAGAGGTTAGAAGAATCTTGAAAATTTTGGGACTAGGATATGAGACTATTCATGCGTGTGAATATGGTTGTATTCTATACGACAAAGAAAATAAAGACCTTGAAAGTTGTCCGGTGTGCCATGAGTCAAGATATGCATGTGTTGGAGGTAATAGCAAGACACCAAGGAGGGTGGTTCATTACTTCCCATTAACACCGCGATTACAACGTTTGTATATGTCTGAAACAATAGCCAAGGAGATGCGGTGGCACGGAGAAAGACGTGTGGAAGAGGCTCATATTAGACACCCCGCTGACGGGGAGGCATGGCAAGATTTTAATAAGGAATTTCCGGAATTCGCCAGTGAGATTCGGAATGTTCGTCTTAGATTAGCGACCAATGGATTTAACCCATTTGGAGCACTAGGTGTTTCACATAGCACTTGGCCTGTTATGGTTATGCCTTATAATTTACCACCTTCAATGTGTTTGAAAAAGGAATTCAACCTACTCACTTTATTGATATCTGGTCCGAAGTCCCCTGGAAAGTGTTTGAACGTGTTAATGCGACCTCTGATTGATGAACTGAAAATGTTATGGGAGACGGGTGTGGTTACTTATGACAGGTATGACGGTTCATCATTTCTTATGAAAGCATCAGTAATATCGACCATTAGCGACTTCCCAGGGCTTGGCATGTTGGGAGGTAGGAAGACTAAAGGTTAAAAAGCTTGCCCAATTTGTTTGGATGGTGTTGATGCTGAACATTTATCTGGGAGAATGGTGTATCAAGGTCACCGCAGATGGCTTGATAGGGATCATCGTTGGAGGCAAGCCGCTGATAAGTTTGACGGAATAGTTGAGTTAAGGAACCCACCACCTACACTTTTTGGCCATGAAATTATGACTGAGGTATTTAGTCATGAGTTCCCAGTGCTTAGTTTACATCCAATGTTCAAGTCAAGTAGAAATGGGTCAGAAAAATTATGTTGGACCCATCAGAGCATTTTTTTTACCTGCCATATTGGAAATATTTGAGACACCCGTATTCTCTAGATTTCATGCATATAGAGAAGAATGTATTCGACAACATCATCGGCACAATGCTTGGAATTGATGGAAAGACGAAGGACACACCCAAAGCACGAGAAGGCTTGAAACAACAGGGAGTGCGTGAAAATTTATGGGAGAAAGAACCAGGTCCCTCGTCGAAGAAAGCTAAGGTGTCTCAAGCTCTGTACACGGTGTTACCGGATAGTAGAAAGGAGATTTTCGAGTGGTTATGCGGGAAGCTTAAAGAACAAGATCAGTGTCACAGACAAAAAATTCAACGGCTTAAAAACACATGATTGTCACGTGATGATGCAACGTTTACTTCCTGTTTTTATCCGTCCTTATTTGCCGTATCATATAGTTGAACCTCTAATAGCTTTGTCAAGATGGCTTCAGAAGCTATGTTGCTGAGAGCTGCGAAAGAATGACGTTTATCAAATGAGGGATGACATCGTGATGATTTTATGCAAGTTAGAAATGATTTTGCCTCCGGCCTTCTTTACTATCATGGTTCATCTATTGATTCATCTTCCCGATCAAGTGTTACTTAAAGGTCCCGTGCACTTCAATTGGATGTTTCCCATTGAGAGGTTTGTACTAGTAAAATTGTCTTATTATATTGACATATTAATGCTTGTACTAATGATATATTCTCATTGCAGGCAATTAGGTCAATACAAAAAAAGCGTAAGGAACACTCGATACCCCAAGGGATGTATAACTGAGCAATACGTTGTGACTAAATGCGTGACATATTGCAAAATATACATGGATGGATCAAGTAATACATCATCAGCAAATAAGGGTACATCTTACGAGTCTCAATTCAAATGCTCCGCTGTTTCTGATCTTGTCAGACCTAATGCTTATTTGCGCAATTTCAAGTTGGATAAGCAACAACTTGAAATTGCCCATTGGTGTGTCCTGGAACATTGCAAAGAAGCAAACTATTACATTGATAAGCATGCCGAGAAATTTATATTGAAGTTTCCAGACGGCACTAATGAAGCGCGCAAAAAGAACCTTCATTCCTACTTTTTGAAATGGGTATGCTACATATTTATATTATTCCATCTTTGTTCGTATCTACATTATACTTGGAGTTGTTCTAATATCTTAAGAGAATTACTTCAATGCAGATTTTGGGACTGCAAAGACGACAATCCAAGCATTATTCACCGGTTCTGCATATTTTAGCATGTTCACCACAAACCCATTCACGCTACTCGCAATGTTATGTCAACGGTATTAAATTCGTGGTGTGGGAACGTGACTGAAAGCTGAAAACCCAAAATTCTGGAGTGATGGTGGAATCTGTAGACATGACTTACTACGGTATCCTCGAGAATGTGATTGAATTAAAGTATGCTGATGGACTTTCTATAGTTTTATTTCAATGCAGATGGTTCGACACTGATCCAAAGGAACGAGGAAGAACTAAAAAGGATCATGGCCTTTTATCAGTTGATACATCCACGAGTTGGTATGAAGATGCGCCATATTGTTTAGCATCTACGACAAGACAAGTATTTTATTTGGATGATCCGAAGGCAGGCGAGCCTTGGAAGGTTGTTAATGTTGTCACACAACGCGGCATATATAGTGAAAGTTCACTTGCAAGGGACGAAAGTGCATTATGATTGTCCCATGTGGCTGAACCATATCAAGAAGATGTGCCCGCTAATATCATGTCAGGCCATATACCTATTAGCGGCATAGATATTGATTTCGGATCTCTTCCACTATATCATCGACGTGAGCGCTTGGTGGCTTATGGAGTGCTCGAAGATGATGAGTTCAGTGATTCAGAGGACGGAGGAATGTATGGATCAAGTGAAGGCGAAGATGAATACGACAGAGGTGAAGATGAAGAAGATGACTTGGGAACAAGTGAAGGTGAAGATGACACAAGTGATCAAAGTCAATAACTCTATACTAACTTGAATGATTGTTTAGCACTTTGAATGCTTATGTGATCAAGTGCACAAGTTTTCATGGTTGTAACCGTGTCACAAGTTTGGACAGGGGATGTTTTTTTTGTTTTTTTTGTTGCGCAGGTGGGTGAACTTGAATGATTGCTTCATGTTGTCAAATGCCATACCAGCCAGACGTTTAAGTGACAAACATTATGTTAGCATGTCGCATAATCCATTATACAGTATTCCGTTCGTAGATGACTATCAAATTTAACTAAGTGTTGGAAAATGACTAAGTTACAATTGTAATTTTTAGGTTAAGCGAGACACTTTAATATGGATTCAGCCCATATAACAGTATATGGCATGTTTAGCCCAGTAAAATGAGACACATATATATTGAGAGATTAACCCTAGGGTAAATCTTCTCGTCATTTCCTCACCGCGCCGCATTTGACGAACTATTCTTTTTCACCTCTAAATAGTATCAATGAAGAGAGGGTCGGTAGTAAGTCAAAACATTTATAATGACCGGTAGGGTACCGGGTCGAACCCAAAGGAGCAAGCTAAGCACATGCACTATGTAAGATCGTGTTTCCGTTCGGCTATTCTAACCAAAATGTATAAAGGTGTGAATATCTAAATCCTATGTGGCTAGTAATTAGGGATAAAAGATAGATAGGAGGTGTTTCGAGGGGTTAATCCCCTCCTTGGCGATTTTCCAATGATCATGTATACAAGAGTTCAATTAATTATGAGTTGATAGGTTTAAAACCTAGCTTACGCTAAAATTAGACAAACTATCATGCAAGTCTAATTTTAGTCAAACCTTCTTATGTAGAATCTCACTAATTAAAGATGTTGATTCACTATATAGCACCTATTTTCACAAATGCTATATGCATAAAGTCTTGGTTAGCCTCTCACCCATGCATTTACTCTCATAAATGCTTGATAAGTTCATTTTTACTATATCCAAACCATCACTAAGCTCTCTCAATACTTAGATCATAGTTCTAACACAAACATGTCACTTAGGCATTTTATCAAACACTTAGCAACATGTCTAAAATGAAAATCATAGTAAAATGAAATCAACTTCATAAATTGCATGTTAATGTGTATACAATGATCATTGAGTACCAAGGAGGATCATAAGACCCTCAAAACACAAGATCCACTACTCACACATCATGTAAGACAACATGGTGTGAGTAGGGTTTTTACACAACAAGTAGAATAGAAGAGGGATAGAAATAGGATGATTAATCCTTGAACTCCCTTGATCTTCACTTCTCCTTGGTTGGATGATGATTGATGACCTTGGTTGACCTCTTTTCTTAATCTTCTTCTCCCCAAAAACCTCCACACTTTGGTCAAAAAACCCTCTTTCTATTTATAGATTCGGCTGAAATCTGGGTGCAGAAATCTGAGTTTTTCATCCAGTCGGTCGACTGGGCTTTGCTTGACTCCCAGTCGGTCGACTGGGATGTGCAAGATATGATGAGCTCCTGAGTTTCAATCGAGTCGGTCGACTGGACTTTCAGTCGATCGACTGGTGGTCCTCTCGTCCGAATTTGGTCTTGGCGTCAACTAGAGAGTTGTAGCCCTTTGCGTTAGCTTTCCAACAAGCTTTGAATCAACCACATCGGACACCGTATGCGCCCTGGGCGTCCAAAACAAGTCGCAAAGGTCACGAAGAACACAGTCTGAGGAGCTGCTGAGTTGTTTAAACAGTCGATCGACTGGACTCCCAGTCGATCGACTGGTGGTCCTCCCGTCCGAATTTGGTCTTGGCATCAACTGGAGAGTTGTATCCCTTTGAGTTAGCTTTCCAACAAGCTTTGAATCAACCAATTCGGACACCGTATGCGCCCTGGGCGTCCAAAACAAGTTGCAAAGGTCAATATGCTCGGTATTGCCCCGAAACTCCTTGTTTTTGCGCCGAAACTCAACCAATCTTCACATTTAGGCATTGACCATGGGGGAAACTTGTTTTCTACCTGAAATGTAGAGATAGAGGTCAAATGACATCAAAATATCGTCAGAAACGATTCAAAACTATAGTGAAGAATGACGATAAATGAGTCGAAAACTCGACTCATCAACACTCCACACTTAAGTTTTGTTCGTCCCGAACAAAGTATGAGAATATGTCAAGGTCATGCAAATGTCGAAATGCTAGTGGTGCTATGTTTTTCGTCTATTTTCCTCACTAGATTTCACAAGGTCTCGATCATTATTCCTAATCATGTTATTGAAAGGTAAATGACAAGTATGTACAATCTAACTAGCTCCTTTTCGTAGGCGTTACGAATGCATTTAGCGTATGCATTAAGCCTTTAAACCCCTAGGCTACCCTAGTGGACGAGTTATAGTCTCGTGAGAGTTTTCAGAAAAGGGAATACTCACAAATCCCATATGCACCTATCCCATGAGAATGAATGCAAGAGTGCTCAACCAAGGCGAGGATTTCTCAAAACCAATCCCTCACCCCAAACTAGGACTACCATCACAATATCATCAAAAGAACTTTTGAACCATTTGAGTACCCATGAGGTTGTGCATTCAAGATCATCAATACTAGAGCTATCAAATGTCTCATCCAAAGGTCTACTCATTTTCAAGGCAATACAATAGAAGCAAAGTTAATAGTTTTGCACAAAAGAGTGTCAACCGCTCACCTATGCTAGCTAGGGCTAGTCCATTGGCTCACGACATGGAACTCATTCCCAAGTTTTAGGCGCTTAAGCCATAATCCATAAGGGAAGAGGAGTTCGACACTAGAGTTCTCAATAAACAAGCATAGACCAAATGATAACTCCCGTGCAAGCACATGGGTCGTCCAAAAGTCATTCTAACAAGCACACAATGCAAATGATGAATCCCGCACAAATGAAGAATGGAGGAAAACATAGAGTCAAGTTTTAAGTGCTTCTTATTTTCTTTTTGAAATGGCCTTTGGCCTACAAATGCTTTCGAGGGGGAACTTTTCTTCCTAACCCCCGTCATTTGTATCATTTTTAAAGCGAAACTTCTCTAGCACTTTGAGAGAGTTTTTAGTCGGGGCTTTGCCCTCTTTGACCACAAAAACTTTTTTGTTGGGGTCTATTTTTCGCCCTCTTTTGACTCCACACTTAAAACTTGACAATATGTTCAAAAAGTGTATGGAATGTGTGGGAAGCAATCATAAGCATGGCACTAAATTAGAAAACTCAAGTCACCAAGGAGCAAACAAAAGGTCTAAGTTTTTTCGTGAAAATTTTAAAAGTGCTTGATAAAACTCAATCCAAGGTATTTCAACGAAAATACTTAGAGAATTGGATAGACAAGGGATAGCAATTATATTGATTCACAAGAATGCACATTCATAGGACTAGGTCGGTTCTAAGTTCAAGATCCAATAAATGTGAATAATAGGCTAGATGTGATTTATAGGGATTTAGAGCCGATAGTCACAAGCCAATGTGGTTGAAAACACTCTCATGTTAGGGATAGAATACATGAATGCAAGTGCTCATTCTACAATGCTAGGCATGGCATAATATGAGTGAACTATGCGACTACCCACTCCACACTTAAAAGGTAGCTTAGTCCCTAAGCGCAAACAATGAAGAAAATGAGATAAAGGCGCATAGGAACTCCCCTCGTTTGTAGATGTGCCCCACCAATAGAAAAGATGACATTGTGCTAAGCTTGAATGTGCATGATGCGAATAACTTCCTTGATGACAAGAACACATGAGAGGTTAAAAGCAACAAGTGACATACAAGGTTATGTAAAACTCATGTATGAGCAAGATAGCATCACAAGTCACATAATAACATCATGGCACAATTTTCATAGAATTCAAACAAGGAAGTTGATCCACACCCTCTAAAACATGCACAAGGTTTCCTAAGTGCCCCAAATGTGAAACTAGAGTCATAGTATGATATCACAAATTAGTTCCACTCTAGTAAACACCAATAAAGCATATGAGCACTATGGGCAACGTCATTAAGCATAGAAAGATCAAGGGAAAAGTGGAGGGCTTGGCAATGTGAAGTGGAATTGGAGTGAGTAGACCTCACTCCAAACTTAAAATTTTAGCCACTAATCACACATTTCACATTCCATATTTTAGAGCCTTAGCTACTCAAAATCATGCCAAACACTTGAACATACAAAAGAACAAGAATGAAATAACTTACAAACCGGGTTACCTCCCGCGGGGGCCTAGTTTTTCCCGTCTTGGCAAAGACGTAGCAAAGCGCCCCATAGAATCACTCGTCGAGAAGTCCTTTGCTAGGATCCCTTCTCGCGGGGCCTTGGGTTTGGTCGTGTCAATCCACCTTCAAATCCCATTTGAATTTCTTCCCATCAAGCCTACAATGGACTTTCCTTTGGGAGCATGACCCCTTCAAATATGAAGATCCCTTTAGAACAAAGGGGTCATGGGAGCTTCCTTCCAAAAATCTTGCAAAATAAGGCACAAAGCTCCAAAACTTGTCTCGAGACGAAATGGTGAAGAAAGGGTCTTCATAACTTGTCTCGAGCTTGATGGGCACACCTTCCTTTAATCTTTCAATGATGTCCATGGGTGCCCATTCCTCAATATCCCTTTCTAAGCTTGTGTTTTCTTGTATGCGAGAAGACTCTTTAGCTTGATCCATATAGACCTCAACAAAGTCTTCATACCCCCGAGATCCTTTTCTCTCAATAGGCTCTTCCTCTATCTTATCCTCATCAAGAAGTTCGGGCTCACATTCAAACTTGCTTGTGCCGGGAGGGAGGAGTTCTTCTTCACCAATAAAAGTTGTTTCCTCTATGCAAGAGGCATCATCATTGAAGAATTCCTCATCGGAGAGCGTTAATGGAATGGTGAACTCTTGTGCGTTCTCATCCAAATGATCATGAGATGTGCTAGTAGTGAATGATGCTTCACTTTTGCATTCCATCTCGTCTTCATTACAAGGTTCACCATCCCTTGTCTTGTAATAAGCTTCGGTGGCGGCTCTCCAAAATTTATCCTCCAATTCTTGATCCCGTTCTTCCCTTGAGGCATTAGATTCAAGGACTTCTTCTTTGGATACCTCCTCTTCCTCTTCTAAGTTCTCAAATTCAACGGCTTGTTGTGCCAACTTGGCTTGAAGCATATCCATGTGACCATGCATATCTTGTTGGGTTTTCTTCACTTCCTTCAATTCTTGTCCCATCTCATTTTGGCTAGCAAGGAGTTTAGCAAGCATGACTTCTATATTGGAGGGCTCACTTGTGGGTAGAGGAGGTTTAGGGTATGGAGGGTAGGAGTCTTCAACTTCATAGCATTGGCTATCATCCCAATTCGGAGTGTAGTAACTTGTCGGATAGTCATGCTCTTGATAATAAGAATTTATGTGCTCCTCCTCTTGGTGGTATCTCTCATTAGAAAAGACTTGTTGGTTGTGGTTGTACATCCAATAGTCTTCACAATGGGCATTTGGTTGTTCCTCTTCATAATAATCTCCATTGTTCATGACTTGTTGGTTGTAGTGATCCATCCTCGCAAAACAAGATAAACGAAGTTAGTAAGGAATATGAGTAGAAAAAGAAAAATATACAAGTATAAGAAAAAAGAAAAATATTCACAAGAATAGTCGGAACTTCCACACAATCTAATCTAGGGATGTGCTAACTAGTTGCTCCCCGGCAACGGCGCCATTTGACGAACTATTCTTTTTCACCTCTAAATAGTATCAATGAAGAGAGGGTCGGTAGTAAGTCAAAACATTTATAATGACCGGTAGGGTACCGGGTCGAACCCAAAGGAGCAAGCTAAGCACATGCACTATGTAAGATCGTGTTTCCGTTCGGCTATTCTAACCAAAATGTATAAAGGTGTGAATATCTAAATCCTATGTGGCTAGTAATTAGGGATAAAAGATAGATAGGAGGTGTTTCGAGGGGTTAATCCCCTCCTTGGCGATTTTCCAATGATCATGTATACAAGAGTTCAATTAATTATGAGTTGATAGGTTTAAAACCTAGCTTACGCTAAAATTAGACAAACTATCATGCAAGTCTAATTTTAGTCAAACCTTCTTATGTAGAATCTCACTAATTAAAGATGTTGATTCACTATATAGCACCTATTTTCACAAATGCTATATGCATAAAGTCTTGGTTAGCCTCTCACCCATGCATTTACTCTCATAAATGCTTGATAAGTTCATTTTTACTATATCCAAACTATCACTAAGCTCTCTCAATACTTAGATCATAGTTCTAACACAAACATGTCACTTAGGCATTTTATCAAACACTTAGCAACATGTCTAAAATGAAAACCATAGTAAAATGAAATCAACTTCATAAATTGCATGTTAATGTGTATACAATGATCATTGAGTACCAAGGAGGATCATAAGACCCTCAAAACACAAGATCCACTACTCACACATCATGTAAGACAACATGGTGTGAGTAGGGTTTTTACACAACAAGTAGAATAGAAGAGGGATAGAAATAGGATGATTAATCCTTGAACTCCCTTGATCTTCACTTCTCCTTGGTTGGATGATGATTGATGACCTTGGTTGACCTCTTTTCTTAATCTTCTTCTCCCCAAAAACCTCCACACTTTGGTCAAAAAACCCTCTTTCTATTTATAGATTCGGCTGAAATCTGGGTGCAGAAATCTGAGTTTTTCATCCAGTCGGTCGACTGGGCTTTGCTTGACTCCCAGTCGGTCGACTGGGATGTGCAAGATATGATGAGCTCCTGAGTTTCAATCGAGTCGGTCGACTGGACTTTCAGTCGATCGACTGGTGGTCCTCTCGTCCGAATTTGGTCTTGGCGTCAACTAGAGAGTTGTAGCCCTTTGCGTTAGCTTTCCAACAAGCTTTGAATCAACCAAATCGGAC
Source organism: Rhodiola chrysanthemifolia (assembly GCA_033675395.1). NCBI lineage: Eukaryota > Viridiplantae > Streptophyta > Magnoliopsida > Saxifragales > Crassulaceae > Rhodiola > Rhodiola chrysanthemifolia. Next base: position 43,088,116 of record CM066204.1, read on the forward strand.
ACCGTATGCGCCCTGGGCGTCCAAAACAAGTCGCAAAGGTCACGAAGAACACAGTCTGAGGAGCTGCTGAGTTGTTTAAACAGTCGATCGACTGGACTCCCAGTCGATCGACTGGTGGTCCTCCCGTCCGAATTTGGTCTTGGCATCAACTGGAGAGTTGTATCCCTTTGAGTTAGCTTTCCAACAAGCTTTGAATCAACCAATTCGGACACCGTATGCGCCCTGGGCGTCCAAAACAAGTTGCAAAGGTCAATATGCTCGGTATTGCCCCGAAACTCCTTGTTTTTGCGCCGAAACTCAACCAATCTTCACATTTAGGCATTGACCATGGGGGAAACTTGTTTTCTACCTGAAATGTAGAGATAGAGGTCAAATGACATCAAAATATCGTCAGAAACGATTCAAAACTATAGTGAAGAATGACGATAAATGAGTCGAAAACTCGACTCATCACCGCACACATCTCACCCACTCAATCTACTCTCATCCGCACTCGAACGCCATGGCACCCTAGAAAACGCCTAACCTCGAAGCGATCCAGGAACACTCGCCAACGGATGAAACTCCGGTCGCCTTCCTTGCTTAAACAACCGAAAGGATACAGTCCCTGAACCGACAGCAAAGAGAGGGAAGCAAGGGAACCCTAAGTCAACTACTGCTGGATCTTGTCCTCGCACACCCCCACCATCCCCACCGCATGCACAAAATCGTCAACCCATAATCCCATCGGAGGCGAGACTGACTGAGAGATTGAAAGCCATTATTAACGGCATGAAGGAAGGAAGGATGAAGGAGGTGAATAGAAACCCTAGCCCCAAAAAGCAAGTCGCTGAACCACCAAAATCAACCCCGAAGAAGCAAGTCGTTGACCCTTATACTCGTGAGATCCAAAGGAGCCCTAGGCGGTCTGTGAATGTTGTCGCTTCCACAGTTGCTGCTCCCCAACTGCCATCTATACCCGAGTCAGTACTTCCAACACCCACAAGACCAGTTCTGCCTGCTAGGTCTACCTCGCCCAGTTTAAGTGATATTCCATCAGAGTTGATACCATCTGTCAGTTCTTCAGTTCAACCTACTCAAAGTACAAACAGCGGATCCCATGTTCCACCTACTGGCCAGGCTACAAACAGTCAGCGTCCTCGACCTGAACTGCCAGAAAATCCAGTTCCAGGACCGCCAGAGTTGGAGCAGGAAGCACCTACTGTCGTTAATGTTGCACTTGAATGTCCAGAAGGAGACATTCAAGTTCCAGAAAATCCAAGGAGCATTAGGTGCAAACCCAAAGCCAACACAGGTTAATTTCTTGTTCAGTTCAATTCCTTTCATTTTTTATGTTTGAACTATATAGTTGATCTTTAATTCAATATACATTTATCTGATTAACATGGTTTCTTTATGTTTACTAATAATATGAGACAAACCTGTTAGAAGAACCAGAGGCGTCATCAATGGTCATAAGGTGGCTAATTACATGAAATCATTGGGATCAAAGATAAAAGTCGAACATGGCCCCGAACATGATGGCCCTAGGAATCGTCATTTGAGAAGTATGCTGACACATGAGATAGGGTCATGTGTGCGAAACAAAGTTCCAATGCTTGCACCAAGTTACGGTGACTCGAGCCGGAGCATTGGGCCATCGTCTTCAACCATTTGACTGTAAGCATTGGACACAATCTTTCTCCTTATGTTACAAATATTAGTAATTGTTATTTGTTTCTTACTAACTCTGTTCTATTTTTTTGTAGCCTAATTTTGTGCTCGACTTTGATGATTGATGAGTCGCATTTATAAGACTCGTCGAATCAACTAATTCCATTTATTTCGACACTTTGAAATCTAGTTGTCTGATTCAAGACGAGTTCCTGATGGTGTTCGAACTGCGTCTCGAACACTTATCCGACAGTTATCGTAAACACAACAAAATAGGAGCACACACGATATGATACCCAGTTCGGCATTGCCTACTCTGGGGGGGTGATGGACCATAATTGTATGAATCATAAACACAGTTAAACCCACCAAATTAGACTCTTTGTCTATTTAACTTTTGCTTGTTAGTTCCGATATTTATCTACAGGGTATTTTGAAGTCTAGAGAGAATACAGGCTAAGGAGGAGTTTTTAAGCTAAAAATGAATTACGAGTCATTCCAAGTCACGACCAGACTCCGACTATACAAATCTCATGAACCTGACATGGAATCACTCAAAACAAGTCCAACCGAAGGGCAACCAGAGTCAGTCCGGAGCTGAAAGGACCGATGGCTTTTGGGAATGAGATCACAAACTCACTCCACCACTCCTTCTCCTCCACCTAGCCGGCGGCTAAGGGCTTCTCCTCTCCCCTTCCTCCATGTGGCCGGCGGCTTTTGGAGTGATGAGTCACTCCGATGGCTTTTGAAGCCTCCTCCCATTTTGTGACAAGTGGTGGCTTCTCCTCCACATCCATTGCTCCTCCTTGGCTATAAATAGAGCCCTCCCTTGCCTTTGTAAATCATCCCATCCCACAATCCTCATTTCAAAACATCCTCCATCACAGAGCTCTAGCTTCTCTCTAGATTTTGGGCACTACTCTTGTAAACACTTGTTTTAAATCTATAATACTCCTGTTGGTTCTTGAGTATTCTAGTTGTTCTTGAGTTTACTCCTGTTGGTTCTTGAGTATTCTCCTTTTACTTTACTATCTTTTGAAAACCTTCAAGTATTTAGCTATGATGTCCTGTTCCATGGATATTCGTAGCTAAACCCTTCATTCGGTTGAAGGGGTGTACTTGTGTCTTAATATGTTTTAGGCCCTACTCTTAATGCCTCTATGTGTTCAAAACTTGTTCTATGTGCCACATATTAGGTTAGAACTTCCAAGGTTGAGTGGATGCTTGGAATGGCAAAACTCTTCCGTGGGGTTCGTAAACATACTCGGATAAGTGGATGCTTGGAATGGCAAAACTTATCTGAGGAGTTTGACCTCTTTAAAACACCATTTGGTTGATCGGGAATGATTGATCAAATGGATGCACATAAGGCTAATATACCTTAGAATGGGGTATTAGTCTGAATAGAACAAGTGCTCTATGTCTTGGAATGGACTAGACAGTGTGGCAAATCAAGTGCTTGGAATGGCCTTGATACACTTTTGAATACATAGTATGATTATTAGAGGTCAATGATAAACAGACTATGATACAAGGCCCCTAAAACCGAATACTTTCCTTAACTTAAAACATCATCTGCACTTTACTTTCAGTCTCAATATCAACTGCAATATCAACCGCTTACTCTCCGCAAGACTTATCCTTCAAGCATCCCACTTGCTGTAAGTCTTCTCCTTTTACTTTCAGTACTTTACTTTCTGCACTAAAATCCCAACCAACCCACTTACTTTTCTGTACTAAAACTAAAACTAAAACCAACAACCAACCACTCACTTTTCATCGCTAAAACCTCAATCCACCTAAAATCACGCTCCCTCTCAGTACATTCCTCAAAGAGCAACTATCCCCATAATTCCCTTGGGTTCGACCCCTACTTACCACTTGCTACCCAGTAGTAAAGTCGCGAGTAGCGGACTTATAAATATATTCTTGACTTTTGCACACAACGACGATGCATCCGTCAAAAACTGGCGCCGTTGCCGGGGAATTAGAGTTAGAAATTAACAATCGGATAAGTGTTCTTTGAATCGGTACTCGCTTCAATACAACCATGTCTCGCGAAGGAAGCCCCCATGACTATCAGGATGACGACGAGATAAACCTGTACGATCGAAATAATGAGGCTCCACCTCCATTTATTGACGATCCGGAACAACTCATCAGAAACCAAAGAGCTCGTAATAGGGTGGCCGTTCGAAGAAACCAAGGACCACCCGAGGACCGAAATAAAGCTGGTCCAGTGCAACCCCCTAGACATCCCCCACCTCGACAAATACCGAGGCGAGAACCCATCTTTGATAACTACTATGGGGATAACAACTTCCGCGAACCTACTATGGGAGAACTATCGGCACCAGATTTCAAAAATCAACCGTGGTGAATCTACGAGGGCCCAGAGCTGGAAAACATTGCTATCAACACATCAGTGGTCCACAACTTGCCCAAGTTCTCAGGAACTCGTGGAGAATCAGCAACAACTCATCTACAACGCTTACATGGCATTTGCCAAAACCTATAACCCAATGGCGTGAACGTAGACGACTTCAAGTTAAAGGCGTTCTACTTTTCCCTCGTTGACTCGGCGAACGACTGGTTCCTTTCATTGCCTTTCGGTAGCATCAGAACATGGGCTCAGATGCAAAAGAAATTCCTGGACAAATACTACCCAGCGGGAAGAGCAATGCAAGTAAGGAGGCAACTGTAGGAAATCAAACAGGGGCCCAATGAAACCATGTACGATTACCTGGAGAAATTCAATCACCTGGAGAGAAGCTGCTGCACCCTTGTACTGCCCGAGAAACTCATCATCGAATACCTCATTGATGGATTGAGACCCTTAGACAAAATGCTCCTGGATGCCTCAGCTGGAGGATCCATGATGAATCTATCACTGAATGGCATAAGGAATCTCATCACCAACGTTGCTGAAAATGCCCGATTCAGAGAAGAGACAACTCGGCAGGAAGAATTCTCCCGAACAAAGAATGTGGCAAAGGCTGAAGAAACACCAATGAACTCTATGCCAGAGGAGATGAAACAAATGAAGGAAATGATGGTTCAGATCCTATGAAGGCAGCCAGCTCAAGTAAAACCTTGCGAATTCTGCAGTTCTACAGACCACAAAACTGACGCATGCCCAACATTAATAGTAGAAGAACCAGGAGAAGTGAACGCAGTGGTAGGATACCAAGGATACAACAATAACAATAGCAATGACAGAGCCGGACCAAGCCGACAGTATAATCAAGCGACCAATTCAAGCTGGTGGAACGACAACCATACTCCAAGAGAGACACGACAAGCCGCACCACAATTAGCTCAGTCATTCTACCAACCCCCCCACCGGCAGTATAACCAGAACGCTCCATCAGGAGACCAATATCAGCAAAGAGGACCGAATCAGTACCAAGCCGGCCCAAACAATCAGCAAGGACCAAACAAGTCGCTCGATGACACAATGAAGGAGCTCGCAGGAAGCATAAATCAATTGGGTACTTCGCTACACCAATACCAGGCGAAAACTGACGGGGCAATTTCAGACTTGACCAAACAAATGTCCCAGCTCACCACTTCAATATCCGCACTCATTAATGAACCTGGCAGATTTCCTTCACAAACCATCCAAAACCCAAAGGCGAATGTCAGCATGATAAGAAAGTCAAACATGAAGGTAGCACTGGAAGAAACAACACGATCCACAACTCACAAACCTACGGTCAAGTACCTCCCCCGTAGGCACCGTCCTGATTGGAATCAAGAAGAAGACCGACCCAATGATGGCAGAACATGGGTCACACATGCTGACAATGGACGTTATGCATTCACGGTTAGCATGACACCTCCACCGATTACACACTTTGACATACCGACATCTGGCTGGGATGACAATGACTCTAATGGTCTCAGATGGGATTCCCCAACTAACATCTATGCATCAGAGCAAAACATTTACCTAGAAGATCAGGAGTTAAAAGGGCCCGATCATACAAATCCAGAGCCAAAGGATGAGCAGAATGGCCCGATAATGGAAAAATCCCTCACCTCAGATCAGGAGTCACAACTGGAGAGGGATAAAGACCCAGGGGCCTTCACAGTCACCTGTCGTATTGGCGAACCCCAAATTCACAAGTGCTTAATCGATCTTGGGGCTGCCGTCAATGCCATGCCTTACTCCTTATATCACTTATTGGGGCTTGGTCCATTGAAACCACCAAGGTCAAATATCGAGTTGGGAGATAAATCGTGTATCCGACCGGTTGGAGTGCTTGAAGATCTAATACTCCATGTGGGAGAGCTCGTTGTTGCTGCAGACTTTTATGTAATACAAACGGGAGAGACCAGCGAAGGCGACCCTCCAACACTTATATTGGGACGGCCTTTTCCCTTCGCCACCAAGGCATGGATCGACATGGGCAAGGGTTTGTTATCACTTACATTTGGTGGCAAAATTTCAGATTTCTACATTGATGATTATGATGGCCGCCCAAGTACGAGGAAACCGCCAAACATTGTGCCTATCTCGGATGTCAATACACAAATTTCTAACCGGCCAAGAGAGACTGTAAGAGTAGCAAGACCAGCAGCTATGGTCAAAAATCTGTCACCTTCTCAGAAACAATGCAAAGAAAAACCACCAAAACCATGGGAAATGGACCCAAGCCCATCATCCCCCAAAAACCCAGGAAAAGTCAAGGCTAGAATCAACGCAGGAGCTGCGGCAAAATTTGACCTGAGCCACCCATGGGATCCAAACTTGTGATCCCCATGCGTCGAGCCAACAACGTTAAACAAAGGCACTGGTCGGGAGGTAACCCGACACCTATCTTACTTTCAGTCATTTATTTTCTGTCATTTAGTTTTTACCTTAACAGTCGCTCTCACCCACTTTTTTGTATAGAAGGAATGACCCCTTGTAGGAATCGATTCTTGGAGCAAGATCAGATCAGCCAGACAGCTTCCGAGAAATTACCGGGCCCGCGCTGAGAGTTCAAGGCCCCAGCCGAACTCCCTCGATTATCCAGCTCAAGCTATGACGTTCCACGACACGACACAGTAAAAGGGAGTCAGTTCTTCTCTTTTCCTTAATATCATTTCCTTCTCTTGTATATATCTGCATGACTTTTGAACTAAGTCGTGCTGAAAGGCACGCCTTCATTCAAAAGTGTGGGGTGAGAACCGCTTGTGTACATAGTTAACATGCTTTTTCTTTTTCCTTTTCCCTTAATATTATCTTTTTGAAAATATGAACTTGAGAATGTGAAAAAGATAGATCTAAATTCATGCATTTACCTTGTGAAAATTCAACTGTTTAAACTCTTAGAATTTAACTTCTCATTTGTCCCTTTGTGCTGAGATATACAGGGGATGTGGAGTTGACATAAACTGCCCTAGAGAGGCTTGGCAAGCACTCGAAGGATCAAATCTAACTATATGGTTTACGAAGTCAGTGGAGGCTGCACTTCGGGTTTCAGTAAAGATTGAAGTCATCTCCGCCATGCAGTGTTTATGCAAGAGGCGGGACGGGAATCAAACCATCCTATCTCTAGTCAGAGTAGCCGGGAAAATAAATGAGCAACCCTCATTTTGACCCGCGCGAAACGGCGAGGATGAGAAAGAGCGGGGAGGTATTTCCATATGCTTGCGGGCGACGATTGGACCTCCCAAAAAGGCTGAGAAAATGGACTAGCAAGTCACAAAGAAGTAAAAGCTCAAAGAAGCTAATCAAAGGCCAAAGGCCAAAATTGTGAAGGTTTTAACCAAACAAAAGTGAAGAAACTCCAACTCAATATCAAAGGCCAAAGGCCGATTCACTACAGAAGCTGTCCCTCACCAAAAAGAAATCAAAGTGCTCAACTCAGTGAAACCCGAACCAAATCACGTGCTAGAGAAAGCTAAAAGGAAACCATATAGTGCGAGTCGATCCCGAGAATGCAGTCCAGGAGCCTGAAAAGGGCTATCTCCTGAAACATCCGAATTAATTTGCATCTCGGCACGAAGGTACAAGTATCAAGTTTCTTCTAAGTATTTACACGGTTTAAATTGGTAATAAGTAAGTAATGCATGAATTTGGATAAATCCAGTCCCATAGTCTCACTTTCATATTTAAAAGTTTTTACTTAGATTGTGTTCCGCCCTTAAAAAGCATTGTTCGGGACGAACAACTAAAAGTGTGGGGTGATCTGATGGACCATAATTGTATGAATCATAAACACAGTTAAACCCACCAAATTAGACTCTTTGTCTATTTAACTTTTGCTTGTTAGTTCCGATATTTATCTACAGGGTATTTTGAAGTCTAGAGAGAATACAGGCTAAGGAGGAGTTTTTAAGCTAAAAATGAATTACGAGTCATTCCAAGTCACGACCAGACTCCGACTATACAAATCTCATGAACCTGACATGGAATCACTCAAAACAAGTCCAACCGAAGGGCAACCAGAGTCAGTCCGGAGCTGAAAGGACCGATGGCTTTTGGGAATGAGATCACAAACTCACTCCACCACTCCTTCTCCTCCACCTAGCCGGCGGCTAAGGGCTTCTCCTCTCCCCTTCCTCCATGTGGCCGGCGGCTTTTGGAGTGATGAGTCACTCCGTTTGCTTTTGAAGCCTCCTCCCATTTTGTGACAAGTGGTGGCTTCTCCTCCACATCCATTGCTCCTCCTTGGCTATAAATAGAGCCCTCCCTTGCCTTTGTAAATCATCCCATCCCACAATCCTCATTTCAAAACATCCTCCATCACAAAGCTCTAGCTTCTCTCTAGATTTTGGGCACTACTCTTGTAAACACTTGTTTTAAATCTATAATACTCCTGTTGGTTCTTGAGTATTCTAGTTGTTCTTGAGTTTACTCCTGTTGATTCTTGAGTATTCTCCTTTTACTTTACTGTCTTTTGAAAACCTTCAAGTATTTAGCTATGATGTCCTGTTCCATGGATATTCGTAGCTAAACCCTTCATTCGGTTGAAGGGGTGTACTTGTGTCTTAATATGTTTTAGGCCCTACTCTTAATGCCTCTATGTGTTCAAAACTTGTTCTATGTGCCACATATTAGGTTAGAACTTCCAAGGTTGAGTGGATGCTTGGAATGGCAAAACTCTTCCGTGGGGTTCGTAAACATACTCGGATAAGTGGATGCTTGGAATGGCAAAACTTATCTGAGGAGTTTGACCTCTTTAAAACACCATTTGGTTGATCGGGAATGATTGATCAAATGGATGCACATAAGGCTAATATACCTTAGAATGGGGTATTAGTCTGAATAGAACAAGTGCTCTATGTCTTGGAATGGACTAGACAGTGTGGCAAATCAAGTGCTTGGAATGGCCTTGATACACTTTTGAATACATAGTATGATTATTAGAGGTCAATGATAAACAGACTATGATACAAGGCCCCTAAAATCGAATACTTTCCTTAACTTAAAACATCATCTGCACTTTACTTTCAGTCTCAATATCAACTGCAATATCAACCACTTACTCTCCGCAAGACTTATCCTTCAAGCATCCCACTTCCTGTAAGTCTTCTCCTTTTACTTTCAGTACTTTACTTTCTGCACTAAAATCCCAACCAACCCACTTACTTTTCTGTACTAAAACTAAAACCAACAACCAACCACTCACTTTTCATCGCTAAAACCTCAATCCACCTAAAATCACGCTCCCTCTCAGTACATTCCTCAAAGAACAACTATCCCCCTAATTCCCTTGGGTTCGACCCCTACTTACCACTTGCTACCTAGTAGTAAAGTCGCGAGTAGCGGGCTTATAAATATATTTTTGACTTTTGCACACAACGACTGTGCATCCGTAAAAAATTGGCACCGTTGCCGGGGAATTAGAGTTAGAAATTAACAATCGGATAAGTGTTCTTTGAATCGGTACTCGCTTCAATACAACCATGTCTCGCGAAGGAAGCCACCATGACTATCAGGATGACGACGAGATAAACCTGTACGATCGAAATAATGAGGCTCCACCTCCATTTATTGACGATCCGGAACAACTCATCAGAAACCAAAGAGCTCTTAATAGGGAGGCCGTTCGAAGAAACCAAGGACCACCCGAGGACCGAAATGAAGCTGGTCCAGTGCAACCCCCTAGACATCCCCCACCTCGACAAATACCGAGGCGAGAACCCATCTTTGATAACTACTATGGGGATAACAACTTCCGCGAACCTACTATGGGAGAACTATCGGCACCAGATTTCAAAAATCAACCGTGGTGCATCTACGAGGGCCCAGACCTGGAAAACATTGCCATCAACACATCAGTGGTCCACAACTTGCCCAAGTTCCCAGGAACTCGTGGAGAATCAGCAACAACTCATCTACAACGCTTACATGGCATTTGCCAAAACCTATAACCCAATGGCGTGAACGTAGACGACTTCAAGTTAAAGGCGTTCTACTTTTCCCTCGTTGACTCGGCGAACGACTGGTTCCTTTCATTGCCTTCCGGTAGCATCAGAACATGGGCTCAGATGCAAAAGAAATTCCTGGACAAATACTACCCAGCGGGAAGAGCAATGCAAGTAAGGAGGCAACTGCAGGAAATCAAACAGGGGCCCAATGAAACCATGTACGATTACCTGGAGAAATTCAATCACCTGGAGAGAAGCTGCTGCACCCTTGGACTGCCCGAGAAACTCATCATCGAATACCTCATTGATGGATTGAGACCCTTAGACAAAATGCTCCTGGATGCCTCAGCTGGAGGATCCATGATGAATCTATCACTGAATGGCATAAGGAATCTCATCACCAACGTTGCTGAAAATGCCCGATTCAGAGAAGAGACAACTCGGCAGGAAGAATTCTCCCGAACAAAGAATGTGGCAAAGGCTGAAGAAACACCAATGAACTCTATGCCAGAGGAGATGAAACAAATGAAGAAAATGATGGTTCAGATCCTACGAAGGCAGCCAGCTCAAGTAAAACCTTGCGAATTCTGCAGTTCTACAGACCACAAAACTGACGCATGCCCAACATTAATAGTAGAAGAACCAGGAGAAGTGAACGCAGTGGTAGGATACCAAGGATACAACAATAACAACAGCAATGACAGAGCCGAACCAAGCCGACAGTATAATCAAGCGACCAATTCAAGCTGGCGGAACGACAACCATACTCGAAGAGAGACACGACAAGCCGCACCACAATTAGCTCAGTCATTCTACCAACCCCCCCACCGGCAGTATAACCAGAACGCTCCATCAGGAGACCAATATCAGCAAAGAGGACCGAATCAGTACCAAGCCGGCCCAAACAATCAGCAAGGACCAAACAAGTCGCTCGATGACACAATGAAGGAGCTCGCAGGAAGCATAAATCAATTGGGTACTTCGCTACACCAATACCAGGCGAAAACTGACGGGGCAATTTCAGACTTGACCAAACAAATGTCCCAGCTCGCCACTTCACCGTTGATATTCCGGTGTGGAATACTCAGCCGGCCGTCGCTCCTCCTCCTCCTCCACTTAAGATCACTTGCTTTTATTCTATTTCTCCAAAAGCAATACTGATCAAGGTAACCCTAGCCTTGTATATATAGTACTCGGCTGGTTCCTAAATCAGCTAGGATATTCATCGTCGAGTATTTAGGAAATCTTTCGGAAATATTTTCAAGCTTCCAAATCTTCTCCTCTTCAATTATCTTTTGAATATCCTTTGATTATCTTTGGCAACTTGATAATGTATCTTGAATATCTTGCCAACCAATCTGATCTTCAACCGACTCTGCCTATAACCAACTCCAATCAGCATATCGTCGATATTAGGAAATTCCCAGATTAGGAAACGTACATGCTTCTGTTCCACGCTGTACTTCAGTTCCAGTCTTCGGTTGAACATCTCTTTGACTCCTACTTGAACACTCTGAAGACGTTTTGCCAAAAGCCATACCATTCATAGGAACAACAATCTCCCCCTTGGCATTTTTGGCAAAACCAAATCATCTAGTTCTAACTATCTAGACTTCAGAGACTCGTACTGGTAAGATTAAGGAAACTAAGTCGTCCTCAAAATTACTCCCCCTTTTTGCCACAAATCGGCAAGGGGTGTTCAAAATAAGAGTTCAAACTAACAAGTACGAACATAATTTAAATGTTCAAAGTCAGAGTCAAGCCAAGATTTTTAGCATAAACCTTCAAGAAGATTTTAAACCATCATCACTGGGATATTGCAGAGTGCGCACCAATCGAGTGATTCTTTTCCTCTGCTCCTGTTCGACCTCCAGAATCATCTCCAGCTCCTTCAGCAGCTGTCTAAAACCAATCAATGTCCTTCAAGAGCTGAATAACCTCCTTTCCTTTGTACCTTTTCTCTTCAAAGAGTCTCTCAGGAATGATCTTCCTTCTTTGTACTGCCTTCCACCTTGCTGCAGCGTCTTTACAGGCAAACCATACTCCATTTTTCACAAGCCCAGTTGGAACACGGGTAGGAACAGGATCTGGACTACTCCTCTTCCTCTTCTTAGACGCACTTGCTCCCCTGCGTCTTCCCACCAATCTTCTTGATAGTTGCCTTAGATGTGCAAGCTTGGATAGTCACTTTCTTCTTTTCGGACTTCTTGAGCTCAGCCAGCAGAATTGAGTCCTGATCATCCTCCTGAGTGTTGTCAGCCTCAGGCATTATAGGATTAGATTCCTGCATCTCCACATCAGGTCCAACCGGCTGTCTCAGCTCTTTGAGAACATCAGATCCAACAGATGCCTTTCCTTTTTCTGACTATTCTGCAGGCTCAATAGGTACAGCTTCTTTATGATAGACAGATCCTTCCTTCTGCTTTCTCTTTAGTTCTGCCAGAGATATGGACTCCTGTTCTGCTTCCTCCATCACCACATTGTGGTCCGCAGGCTGATCTATCTCCTTCTGGACGTCGGGTTCAACACGATCTTGCTCACCAACTTTTTCTTGCTTCTGAGCCTCCTGGACCACTTCATCAATTTGCTTATAGACCTCTTCAAGTTCACTGTCCTTTTCAGATGGACCTGGCTCAATTGCGACATCATCTTCAGGCTCGTGTTGCTTCACCTCATCAGCTTCTTTAGGAACAACTTCAACACCTGTCCCCTTCTTTTCATCTACTGCCTCAGCAGTCTTTTTCGCTAAGCCTTCATCTGACTCTTCATTCAGTACCAGACTTCTCTTCCTAGAAGATTCAACAAAATGTTCAGTCTCCGAGTCTGACATAGCAATTCTCCTCCCCTTTACAGCACAAATCCGTGCAGCGTATTTCGTGGGAGTATCGTTCTTTCGAGGCACGACCTTTCTGCGGATCCCCGTCTTCTTTAGCACAAAACCGGTGGCATGCACTTTAGCATTCAACAGTTTCTTCTCATCAGAAACTCCAATCTTAGCCCTACTGGCTTCACCTTCTTCTATAACTTCGGCCACAATTTCTACTATAGATTTCATTCCCCTCGACTTCTAATTAACTACTTTCTCGCCCATCACCTCTCACCTCCTTGATATGCTCCAACGATTCATAATACTACAAATATTTTGAATTGAATAAACAGTTCCAGCCACGTACCATCTATTCCAGCCCTCTTCTTTGGTAGGTCAGCCCAACTGATTTGCTGGGGCTCTGCTCTTGGCTGACGTTCTTCTGGAACACTTAGTTGGCGATAACTCGCAGACCCAGATAGGATCTAAGTGTTTCGATCTGAGCGGTGTCTAGTGGCATGGTGAGTACGTCAGTTACGGTTGTCATGTGTTTTGATGTGATGACCTTCTTCTCCACTAGCTCTCTGATGAAGTGATATTTGATGTCAGTATGCTTCGTCATGGAGTGTTGAACTAGGTTCTTGGACAGAAACTTCTTTACCCGTTCAACTCCGTGTTCAGACATATTCTGCTTCATCCATAGGAACTGAGTGCAGCAACTCCCGTTCCACTCCGTGTATAGACAGATTATGCTTCATCCATAGGAACTGAGTGCAGCAACTCCCTGCAGCGATGCTCTCTTGCTCTCCCAGCATCTGGTCAACATGTGTTCCAAGAAGGTTGACGAACTGGCCTACCAGCTTCTGTGTACTCGTGTACTTGAGGAACATAGACTTCTCTACTCCCCCTTGCACATAGCCATGGTCGATGTGGAGCATCGTGGAATGCTCGTACCATGCTCTGGGCGGTTGTGTGAGTCTGTACACAGTCTTCTTCAGTTTGTGACTATGCGCAAGATGATATAACTTCCATGCTTCATATCTGGCGAACTCTCCCAGTTCCACCTGGATGGCCACCACCCAGATCTCATCAATAAGTGCTTTGTTGACATTCTTCGGATTGGATGAGCAGGCAGCCAGCTCTCTATACTTGATCTCATTCGCTCAACTCTTCATCACTTCAGATGGATCTTCAATAGTTTCCGTGATTGGATGATGCTTGTCAATTCTCCAAGAGGGGCGCAACACAGGTGCATTGTCAAGTGTCACAGCCGAAGTAGGTGTGGCTTCATTAGCTGGACCTCCCTCTGGAACTTCTTCTTCTGTAGACTTGGTCTGAATGGGTGTTTCCGACGATGTCCCACCTCTATCTTTATCATCTTCTAAACCTGATTTCAGGGTACCTTCAACCTTCACCTTTACATTAGAAGACACCGTACCTGTGCCTCCCAACTTCATTTCATTGGTTTGGCTCGTCAGACTGACAGAGGCAGCTCCTGTTCCATCAGTGCATAAAAAGTAGCTTTTGTTTATTGACCTGCTACCTTCCATCAGTATATCACCATTCTTATTTAGTACTTGACAGGAGTCACGAGTGAATATGGTAAGTTGTCCTTCATCACACAATTGACTAATACTGATCAGGTTCACCTTTAACCCATCGACCAGGAGGATATCCTTGAGCTCAGGTAGATCCGGAACCTTCAATGTTCCACAGCCGATCACCTGGCCCTTCCCTCCATCTCCAAACGTAACGTACTGACGCTTGCACATAGGTCTAACATTGATGAGATATTCAGGATTACCTGTCATGTGAGCCGAGCATCCACTATCGAGAAACCAGCGGTCTTCCTTTATGTGACTGAATGAGCTAAGAGCAACTAAGCACACTTCCTTCCTTGTTTTTGGTTTCCAGACTTGTCTGACTGGAGGGGTAACTCTGGATTCCTTTGCTTTTCGCTCAGTCAGAAGTAGTTGACACCTTGATTTGATGTGCCCCATCTGATAGCAGTACAAACATGTGCGATTGTCTTTCCTCCATTCAGTGTCACGTCTGCCACGGTTGAGCATGCGTTGCTTCTTTCCTTGATTCACAAACCGCTTCTCAGGGTAGGGGTCCACCCTCTGTTCAAGTCTCTGTGCAAGTTTCAGTTTTGCTTTAACAAATATAGTCTTACCTGAAGATACTTTCACCGTTAAAGCTGAGACCTCGATGTCCATCTTCGACTCTCTGGGAGCTCAGTATGGTCTCCAAGTTCTTTGAGCCTGAGTTCAGCATCTTCATCGATTTTTTGAACTTGCTCAATTCTTCCATGGTAGCTGCATGACTATCTCTCTCCATCTCGATGTGTAACTCCAGGGATTCTACCTTGTTCAGAAGATGAACTTCTTTGCTGCTCAAGTCAACATTTTTCCTTCTTAGCTCCACCATGGCCGTTGGGTGTATTTCTCTATTTTTCTCCATTTCAACTTTCAGAGAAGATATGGTGCCTAGGAGTTCCACCTTCTGAGCAAGGAGTGACGAGCATTCTTGATTCATCCAAATCATCTCGTGCTTCAACACAGAAACCTCCTCCTGATGTTCCACCTTCTGGGCGACTAGAAGTTCAACCTCCTGCCATATTTTATCTTTTTCTTCTGTCAGGCCAGTCACAGTTTTTGTGAGCTTCTTGTTCAGATCAATCATCATCAGCCACTTCTCATAAAGTTCCTTGTATGACTCGGCCAGGACCTCGTGAGTAAGTTCTTCATCGTCACTGCTAGATGCGTCGTCAACAGGCTGTTCAGACAGTGCACTGGAGTACTGACTTCTACTTGCTTCACTGATGTCTTCAATGGTGGCAATGAACGCAACGAAGTTGGTGGTCTCATCCTCTTCTTCCTCGTCGTCAGACTCAGTGGCACAAGGGTTGGCAGCTAGCGCCTTCTTCTTCTTGAAGGTGTTAGCGCATTCAGTTTGAATGTGACCACAGCCTTTGCATTCATGGCATTGAATCTCTTTGCCTTTGTCACAGAAGTATTCCTGTCTGTTTTCACCGGCCTTCCCTTTACCTTTCTTCCAGTTTCGAAAGTTGGTCGAAGATGATTGACCTTGTTTTGGTCCAAGTCTGTTGATCCTTGTCACCATTCTACCAAAGTTCTGAGCCATCATTGCCAGTTGTTCAGTCGAGCAAACAGACTCATATTTGTCTTTTGACAGACACTTCAACTTTCAGGGCAATTCCCTTGCCTCCCTTCGAGTGATAATCCTCCAGTTGGTTGAGCTCATAGGTTCTCAGTGATCCCATGAGGTCTTCCAGCTTTAGAGTAGCAAGGTCATGTACTTCTTCAATTGTAGTGACCTTCATGGCGAACCTTGAAGGTAGTGATCTTAGAACCTTGCTTGCCATTCTTTCCTCATCAATGGGTTTCCCCAGTGCTGCAGCCTCGTTGGACAGGTCTAGAACACTTGCATTATACTCAGGAACGGTTTCCTCTTCTTTCATTTTGAGATCTTCGAATTTGGTAGTGACCATCTGCATTCGAGAGTTTCTTACCTTGTCCGTTCCTTCATAAGCAGTTCTGAGAATGTCCCATGCATATTTAGCAACTTCACAGTTAGCGATCAGTTTGAACACATTCTCATCCACTCCTGAGAAAATTGCATTCATGGCCTTTGAGTTTCCAACAGTAATTTTTTCATCTGCATCGGTCCATAGCGCTTCAGGTTTTCGCACATCTACTCCTTCAGGGTTGCCCATCATGGGTTCTATCCATCCAACCAATACATCTCTCCAAGCCTTTTCATCGAGAGATTTCAGAAAGGCTTTCATCTTGGACTTCCAGTAGGCGTAGTTCGGCCCTTCAAGCAACGGTGGTCGGTTAGTGCTCTGTCCTTCCTTCAAACTCATCTTGAACAGTCACCGGATCACACTCTGTATATCGAGTGTCTGCTCTGATACCAATTGAAATCTAGTTGTCTGATTCAAGACGAGTTTCAGATGGCGTTCGAACAGCGTCTCGAACACTTATCCAATAGTTACCGTAAACAGAACAAAATAGGAGCACATACGATGATACCCAATTCGGCCTTGCCTACTCTGGGGGGCTTCCCACACCCTAAAGGGTCACAAATCTTATTACGAGTTTATAGCTACATGTGGACTTACGCTTACACAACACCTTGTTTGTAATAGCTTAGCCTCTAACACTCGGTCTCTCGGATTTGCAATCTCGGTTCACCGCAGCTCATCGTCGATCCCCTGGGTTCGAGACACCCTCCCGAACTGCTCAAACTTCTCCCAAAGCCTGGTCGCCTTCTCCCGAATGCGAATGACAACAACTTGTGTGTGCGCTTGGTTGTTCAACAAGAACAGTCTGAACAGCACACTGAACAGACTGCTTCTTCGCCGTTCATATTCCGGTGAAGAATACTCAGCCGGTCGACGCTTCTCCTCCTCCTCTACTTAAGGTCACTTGCGTGTATTCTATTTCTCCAAAAGCTATACTGATCAAGGTAACCCTAGCCTTGTATATATAGTACTCGGCTGGTTCCTAAATCAGCTAGGATATTCATCGTCGAGTATTTAGGAAATCTTTCCTAATTATTCTCAAGCTTCCAAATCTTCTCTTCTTCAATTATCTTTTGAATATCTTTGGCAACTTGATATTGTAGCTTGAATATCTTGCCAACCAATCTGATCTTCAACCCACTCTAGCCTATAACCGACTCCAATCAACATATCGTCGATATTAGGAAATTCCCAGACTAGGAAACGTACATGCTTCTGTTCCGCGCTGTACTTGAGTTCCAGTCTTCGGTTGAACATCTCGTTGACTCCTGTTTGAACATTCTGAAGACGTTTTGCCAAAAGTCATACCATTCATAGGAACAACACACTTTATTATGCGAACAGTTACTTTTTAGTGTTGTTTTGCATTTCGGGTGTTTCGGAAGCTCTAGGAGGAAACGCGCCTAAAAGACGGCATTTCATGCCAAAAACATCACAATGGCAGATCAGACCTTAGGACGCTCGACAGAGTGCTAGGAATGGACCGCTGAGCAGAAAAATATGAGTCATGCGTCATTGCTTAGCTGACTCGATTCCCTACAAGTCTATAGTTCTCATCGAGAGCAGCCAAGATCATTTGGAAGGTCGAATCGAGTCAAAGTCAAAACTGGCACGCAGAGAAGAGAAACCAACTCAGTGTGTACCGCGTCCGGTAGAGACATTAGCGTTAACGCTAATGTCAACGCTGAGCGCGGAGATAACGTAAGGGCTGGGCGCGATGAGCCACGAAGTGCTGACGTCAGCATCGCACTTGATGACATCAGCAGCACGGGATTTGGTAATTTGTGCCTAAAAACATACTTGGAAACCCAGTTTTATTGTAAATAAGAAGCTTGGGTTAGGGTTTCCATCATCAGTTCATAATCCTACATTCCACGAAGACTGAGACGGCACTGGAGAAGAGGAGGAACGCGAAGCTTTCGGCGATACAGAGAATAAAAATATTTGTGTTTGCTGTCATGACAATGAGTAGCTAAATTCCTGTTTCAGTTTAGGGTTTCGTACATTGTAAACACGTTTTAAGATTTTCGTTCTTAATGCAATTTTAAAATTTCACTAGTTCTTTTGTTCATTCTTATGAATTAAATTGTTAGACTAAGTGGAAGCTTTGTCGCAAAGCTTAGTCGAACAACTAATTCTTAATATCTACTGGATACTTTGTCGTAACGGTAGATAGTAACACCTAAGCTAAATAATACCTTTGTCGGATTATTTCGTTTAGGAAAGAACTAGAAGTCTAACACCTTTGTCGAGTTAGATTGTGGCGTATCACCTTTGTCGGGATACTTGGGTTGTTACCTTTGTCGGAACGACCACACTTTAAAATATAAGATTGATCATTAGATATCTATGATAAACGTGTCACAATAAAACCCTAGACTGAATATTCTCGCTGATTGAAATCCTCATTAATCTTTTCTCTTTGTGCTTTACAAACAATTACTCGCAAAACCCTCTTTTCTTTATTGTTTATAGTTACAGCTTCAACAAACCAGCTCTCTTGGGTTCGACCCTGCTTGCCGCTACACTAGCTTATTGCAAGAGAAATATAAATATTAAATTTGACACGTCAGACGTCGCGCGTCCAATTTTGGCGCCGTTGCCGGGGAGCTGCGCTTCGATGAAGTTGTTTCTTTTTATTTATTTCCAGTATTTGTTTTTGAGTTTTTTGTGATTCACTATGTCTTCCTATTATAGTGGAGCAACTTGTGACGATGAAGACAATGAGGAAGATGATGGCAGCGAGGTTAAGTGTTGGATGATTCGGCGTCTCCCTAAATTTGGAGGTGCAATTGGAGAAGACACAGTGACACATGTGAAATGTTTCACTCCGTCTGTTGCCGCATAAAGCCTAAAGAAGAATCATTGGAGAGGTTTAAGTTAAAATATTTTTCTTTTCTTTAATTGACTCTGCAAGATGTTGGTATTACTCATCATCTGCAGATTGTGAAAGTAATTATATGAATCTACGAGGCCGATTTCTTAAAAAGTTTTCTCCACCATTCTTTCATTTTGAAACCCGGGAAAAGATTGCTTCTATTCAGCAATTCCAAGGTGAAACATTATATGAATATTTGATGCGCTTCGAGGACCTTCAGACAGTTGTCCGCACCATGGATTGACTGATTTCTTTCTTATTTAGAGCTTTCTTGATGGGATGGCTCCATTAGAGCGGCGTATGCTTGACGTTTTAGTAAGAAGTTCAGTAATAGATTTAGATATTTACGAAGTCTGGGACCTGATAGAAGATATGGCACGGAGATCGAGATGAGGTCAGAAACACAAAACGGATGATAAGGTGCAGACAGTAGAAGCTGATTCAGTGCAGATCGTGCCCGACATCACATGCAGCACCTCCATCACGACCTTACCCGCAACAGAGACTCAGGCTTCAGATGAAGAGGATAATTCCACCACTACCGGAGAGCTGCACACAGAGAAAGAAACAATCATGCTCACGGTAATCTCTGAACCACCTCAAATTATGGAAAATTTTGATACACCTCTTCCACTTTTTGTTCAGGATAACATCATTCAAGATGATCATAAAGAGCCAGAAAAAGAAGAAGCGGGAGAAGAAGAAGATGAGGATAAATTCAGCCGAATAGTGCCAGCCACATACGAGGAGGAAATATGTTCTAGCGAAGAAAACTCCACTCCTTACCTTTGCACACACTTGATTACTAAAAATTCTGAGGTAAGCACTGAATTTAATATGGAATTACATATGACTCATATGCCTCTTGTGTTGTACTTGCAGGATGGTGAACCTAAAAAATTACAAGAAAAGGCGTTTGGTTCACTTTACAATGTGGCTGCTAGTATCCCATTGTGCAGGACTTGAAACTGGATCACCAACTACAAACTATCATTCAAAAACACATTCGTGAGTTGGAAGCATCATAAGGAGAAAAAACAAGCTAGGTCTTGCAAGCATGTCTCTACAGTAGTTTCATTCGACCTACCGAGATATGACACATGTGGATGGAAACCAGGATGGGCAGAAATGACAGCACCACTCGATGAGGGCTATGAGCAGCACAAAGGAGTAGAGAAGTTTGACCTCTGACAGAGCCTTGTCGTGAGGCAATGTGCAAAATAATTTTATAAGTCCGCTACTCGTGACTTCACTATTGGGTAGTAAAGCGGTAAGTAGGGGTCGAACCCAAGGGAATTAGTGGATAGTTGTTCTTTCGAGAATGGAAAATTAAATAAGACAGTTGGGGGTTGGTTGTGATTTTAGTACTGAAAAGTAAATGACTGAAAGTAAAGAAAGTAAATACAGGACTGAAAGTAAATACTGAAAAGTAAAGTGCTGGAACAGTCAAGTTCAATATCGAGTAATCAACATACTTTTGGTATGGACTGATATTGAAAGGGTCTGTAATAAGCGACAGAAAGTAAATTACTGAAAGTAAATGTGCGGAAATTAAAGTACTGAAAGTAAATGACTGAAAATAAGCAGTTGATAGTGAGACTGAAAGTAAAGTGACAGGTGATGTTTTAATTAAAGGAAAGGATTCGGTTTTAGGGGCCTTGTATCATAAATCTGTTTATCATCGACCTCTAATGATCATACTACGTGTTTAAAATGTATCAAGGTTATTTCTAGCACTCGACTTGCCACACCGTCTAGTCCTTTTCAAGACATAGAACACTTGTTCTATTTAGGCTAATTCCTCCTTTCGAAGTATCTTAGCCTTATGTGCATCCACCTGATCAATCATTTCCGATCAACCAAGTGGTGTTTTAAAGCGGTTGAACTCTACAGAAAAGCTTTGCTCTTTCGAGCCTCCACTTAACCACGTATGTTCACGAACCCCATGGAAGAGCTTTGCTCTTTCGAGCCTCCACTCAACCAATAGTGTTCTAACCTAATAAATGGCACATAGAACAAGTTTAAACACAATAGAGGCACTAAGAGAAGGGTCTAAAACATGTTTTGATACAAGCACACCCCTTCAACCGAATGAAGGGTTTAGCTACGATTATCCATGGAAGAGGACATCATAGCTAAGTGCTTGAAAAGTAAAGATTTTCGAAAGACAAAAAGTAAAGTTTTTTGAAAGTAAAAGACAAGGAAAAGCTTGAGCACTTCAAGAACCAACAAGAGTACTCAAGAACAAACTTGGAGCTTTCAATATCAAAGTAAAGTGTTTACAAGGATTGTGCCTAAAATCTAGAGAGATTGGAACATGGAACTCAAACTAGGACTATGGGACTTGAGACTACAATTTGGGACATTGAACAAAGGAGAGGGAATGTGGTATTTATAGGCAAGGGGAGAGGAGGAGAGCAAAACACATGGCAAAGGAGGAGAGGAGGAGCCAAAAGCCGTCGTCCATGAGGTGGCTCTCCAAAAGCCGTCGCCCATGCGTCACTCCCCAACCAAGCCACCGGCCATGAGGTGGAGGAAGTGAGTGTGAGTGGGTTGTGATATTTTCCTTCAAAAGCCATCGGTTCCCTCACAACTCCAGTTAGAGCTTGGTTGCTTCTTGGTTGCTATCAAAAGACAAGGCACAAGCCTTGCACATGGGTGGCAAGACTTGGCATTCACTTGAGTTCTTGATCTTTGTTGAGGTTTGGAACAAGTCATTGGGACATGTTTGAGTGCTTCCACGTTGGGTTCATGAAGGTTGTAAAGCCGGAATCTGTTCGTGGCCTGGAATGACTTGTAATCCATTTTTAGCTTTAAGAACTCCTTTTTAGCTCGTTTCATCTCTAAT
The DNA here is from genome assembly GCA_033675395.1 of Rhodiola chrysanthemifolia. NCBI lineage: Eukaryota > Viridiplantae > Streptophyta > Magnoliopsida > Saxifragales > Crassulaceae > Rhodiola > Rhodiola chrysanthemifolia. The sequence continues at coordinate 43,110,215 of CM066204.1, forward strand.
CCTCGAAATAGCCTGTAGAACAAAAGTGAAACTAACAAGTAAAAGTTGTTAAGACAAAGCGTCTAACTTGGTGGGTTTAACAATCTTAATGAATCATATAAATATGGACCATCAACCTCACACGCCCATGGGATCCTAACTTGTGATCCCTAATGAGGTATCGTCGAGCCAACGATGAAAAACAAAGGCGCTCGCAGGGAGGCAGCCTGACAAGATTTTTGTTTTTTTATTTTTTTTATTTTTTTATTTTATTTCGTTTATGTTTGTTTGAATCTCGAGTCGTGTTTTCACATTGTCTTTTGGGAAAGGAGAACAATTTTCATGCAGGAACAAGTGCTAGTCAGTGAGGACCGCGCCCAGCGCACATATTAGCTGTCGCGCCCAGCAGCCATTTTAAATGGCTAATCTCTTCTTTGGCTGCGGCAAGAAACTCTTTGTCAGGCGCGGCTCACTCAGTTGACCAGCATTGACCAGGGTTGACCGTTGACTAACTCGTTTAATCAGAATTCTCATCTTCACACGACGAAACGAGGGGAGTATCTGTTCACTTTGATCTCTTCCTTTTCCTATATGTTTGCGTGTTTGTGTCTTTGAATTTAAGTCGTACCGTGAGGACACGACTTTGTTCAAAAGTGTGGGGTGGGAGAGTCAGTCAGTCTGTTGTTTCAGCATATTTATTTTTCTTACATATTGTACTATGTCAGCACGTTTCCCGTTTAAAAAACAATTTTGAAAAGTATGAATTTCTCTCTATTTCCTGGATATGCAGTATTAGATGTTGATGATGTGAAATAGATGATGCTGATTAGATGTATTTCTCTCGTGAAATCTGAATTGTGTTTTTACATGTGAATTTAACTCACTACGTGTCCTTTTGAGTTGAGATAAACATGGATGTGGAGTTGATAGAAATATCCTAGAGAGACTTGACGAAGCATTCAAAGGACCAAATTTCGAGTTATATGGTTATGTGGATTTCGTGGAGGCTAGCACTTCGAGACGATATGGTTCAAAGTTGGCTCCGCCACTGCAGCGTTTATGTAGGTAGGCGGGACGGGAAAATAGACCATCCTATCTCTAGTCCGAAGTAACCGGGAAAATGTGAGTGACCCTCGTCTTGACTCGCGTCAAAAAGGTCGAGGATGAGAAAGAACGGGGAGGTATTTCCATATGCTTGCGGGCGATGATTGGACCTCCTTCAAAACAAACAAAGAAAAAGGACAAGCTATTCACAACAGAGGAGCAAGGCTCAAGAAAAAAAATCAGCCAAATTGTGAGGTTTATTCAAAGAAAAGTGAAGTGAAGTACATCATTCATATATCAAGAGCCAAAGGCCAAAGAAAGTTCACTACATCAAAAGTTGTCCAACAAAAGAAGAAAGAAAGCTCAAAAACCTTGAAGCTCGAATGAATCACGTTCAAGAAAAAGCAATGAAGTATAACCATATAGCTAGCGTTCGGAACAGCGAATGCAAATCATGGGTCTAAAAGATGACTATCTCCCATTCATCCGAATTGATTTGATTTCAACTCAAAAGGTAACATGTATCAAGTTAATTCTGTGTTGAGCATGATTATTTGAGTAACGATTGAGCTACGCATGGAAAGGAAGAATTTAGACTAGCAACTGATGTTCATGTAGTATTATCCAAGATGTCGAAGAAATTGTGGTGTTATATTTATTTTCCTTCTATGACTTGTTCTTGTTCGGGACGAACAAGTTTAAGTGTGGGGTGGTTTGATAAGTCGTATTTATACGACTCGTCGAATCAATTAATTCCATTTATTTCAACACTTTATTATGCGAACAGTTAATTTTTAGTATTGTTTTGCATTTCAGGTGTTTCGGAAGCTCTAGGACGAAATGCGCATAAAAGACGGCATTTCATGCCATCACAATGGCAGATCAGACCTTTGGACGCTCGACGGAGTGTTGGGGATGGACCGCTGAGTAGAAAAATATGAGTCATGCGTCATTGCATAGCTGCCTCGATTCCCTACAACTCTCTGGTTCACACCGAGAGCAGCCGAGGTCATTTGGAAGGTCGAATCGAGAGTCGAAGTCAAAACTGGCGCGCAGAGAAGAGAAACCAACTCAGTGTGTACCGCGTCCGGTAGACACATTAGCGTTAACGCTAATGTCAACGCAGAGCGCGGTGATAACGTAAGTGCTGGGCGCGGTGAGCCACAAGGTGCTTACGTCAGCAACGCGCTTGATGATGTCAGCAGCACAGGACTTGGTAATTTGGGCCTAAAAACAGACTTGGAAATCCAGTTTTATTATAAATAAGAAGCTTGGGTTAGGGTTTCCATCATCAGTTCATAATCCTACATTCTACGAAGACTGAGACGGCACTGGAGAAGAGGAGGAACGCGAAGCTTTCGGCGTTACAGAGAATTTCTACTTCCCTTTCATCAAAAATATTTGTGTTTGCTGTCATGACAATTAGTAGCTAAATTCCTGTTTCAGTTTAGGGTTTCGTACATTGTGAACACGTTTTGCGATTTTCGTTCTTAATGCAATTTTATATTTTACTAGTTCTTGTGCTCATTCTTATGAATTAAATTGTTAGACTAAGTGGAAGCTTTGTCGCACAAAGCTTAGTCCAACAACTAATTTTTACCGTTAATATATGCTGGATACTTTGTAGTAAAGGTAGATAGTAGCACCTAAGCTAAATAATACCTTTGTCGGATTATTTAGTTTAGGAAAGAAGTAGAAGTCTAACACCTTTGTCGGGTTAGATTGTGGCATATCACCTTTGTCGGGGGGATACTTGGGTTGTTATCTTTGTTGGAACGACCACACTTTAAAATATAAGATTGATCATTAGATATCTATGATAAACATGTCACAATAGAAACCCTAGACTGAATATTCTCGCTGATTGAAATCCTCATTAATCTTTTCTCTTGTGCTTTACAAATAATTACTCACAAAACCCCCTTTTCTTTATTGTTTACAGTTACATCTTCAACAAACCAGCTCTCATGGGTTCGACCCTGCTTGCCACTACACTAGCTTATTGCAGAAGAAATATAAATATTAAATTTGACGCGTCAGACGACGCGCGTCAATGATACTTGGATTTGGAGGTTCATTACTCGGACAGCTACAGAAAGATACCAAGACTGGAAGTCGGATTGCAGAGTAAACTATGAAAATTTTGGTGCAGAGCTGACTTTGGAGTTTGTTGATCGTAAGGAGCAATGGCGTTGGTTGGTTGGTCATTTCAGGGAACCAAAAGTTCAGGTTTGAGTCTTTTTTTAATTAAGATGCATACTATAGTATTATGAATCTGTTTTGATTTATTTCCATTCTTTTTTATAGGCTAGAGGACAGAAGATGAAGGAGGTGCGAAATGCACCAGGCAGAACAAACCATCACTCGGGAAAATTCCCTTTTAGCCATAGAGCTTAAAAGCACGCTCTTTCAAACGACAAGGCCCCTTTTATTGCTGCATACGGTGAGGTTTATGGTGCTGATGCCAGGGGTGCGGAAATAGCGGTAAAGTCCCTAATTCTTTAACCTTTATATGTTTTGCTTAAGTCAACCGCCTATATACAATTGTATGGCTCTTGATTTACTGATCTATGAATATTATGTATGTTACTTTGTTCTCACTAGAGGAAAGCATAGTGACAGAATTTTGTGTATGTTACTTTGCTCAAGTCATTCTGGTTTCCTCTAGTGAGCACAAAGTAACATACACAATATGTTGCTTAAGTTGTTACTTTGTTCTCACTAGAGGAAAGCAAAATTTTGACGCAATATTGTGTATGTTACTTTGTTCTTACTTTCCTCTCTTGAATTTTGTGTATGTTACTTTGCTTAAGTCAACCGCCTATATACTAATCTATGAATATTGTGTATGTTGCTTAAGGCCCCTTAATGTTTAGTCTAATCATCTTCATCTGATTAGCGGTAAAGTCCCTAATTCTTTAACCTTTTATCTGTTTATATTACAACTTAATGTTTAATGTTTATATACAACCTGCCTTTGATTAGTTTATTTATCTGTTTACTGTTTGTGTATTCTTCATTTAGTGTTTCCATTGTTTAGTTGTATTGGTGGGCATTGGTATTGTTTGGCTAGTTGGTTACCTTATTAATTCAGATTATTTGACATTGATGCTTATAGGAAAAAATGAGACAGCGCGTGCGTGAAATGACTACTCTTGACCATGATTCGGAAGATCCAGGTGTCATAGATGATCATTTGCCAGTCAGTACTCAAATTGAAATCATAACTCAGATTGTGGGGCATAAGCGTGGGACACGTATTTCTGGCATCATGAAGTCATTAGAGCGAGAACCACTTCCACGAGGGGGAGCAAAAGTTGCATCGGATACCATTCAACTAACAGTGGAGCTTAAAAAGACCCAAGAGAACATGGCAAAGCAATTTGAGGAGCGCATGGCAGACCAGGCAAAGAAGTTTATGGACCAGATCCGCATACTCGAGGAAATGATCAAAGGGGGAGCAGGAGCCATGGCTAGCAATGCATCTGATGGAGCCACCAGTCACCTGCCACTGACTCGCAATGGGCGATATGTTCCGTGCTTATTGGGGAATGTTTGCTGTTAAGTCCCACTTTTAACTCTCTTTTTTTTTATGGAACAGTCCGACTTTTAACTTTGATGACTTGTTTACATTTTGGTAACTATCTGCTACTTGTTTCAAATGGCCTGTTAGTGCCAAGTTTTTTTTTGGATGTTGCAAGGGGGTTAAACAATGACTTGTAGCACCTTTAATGGCAATGAATGGCAAGCTTTAAAAATATTGTGTACTGTTATTTGTAAACCTTTTGTCAAAAGTACAATTAATGTCAATTTATGGGACATGGGTTTATTATACAGCACAAATCATTTGAATTTAAGCGACAACCAATCCACATTTATGCGTCATGATTTTCTTATATAGCACAACCTTCTACATTTTAAGCGACATAAGGACCACTTTTATGCGACATGACATTCTTATATAGCACAACCTTATATATTTTAAGCGACATATGGAAAACCTTTATGCGACACACGAATTCCCCTTTATGCGTCATACAATTCTTATTTAGCACAACTTCTTCCCTTTTAAGCGACACACAGTTCAATTTCATGCGACAGCATAAGCCTTTATAGCTACAACATAGATATCGTATACAACAGATTAAGCGACGTTTCAAACTTTAGCTGACGTATGTGGCATTAATCTCATGCAACGACATCGGATCATACGGCAAGATTAATGTTAGTGTCGCCTAAAATATTTTATGCGTCGCCCGCTACTTTAAGCAACTTATGTCCCATAAGGTTTAAGCGGCATGACATTCCCAATGTCGCTTAAGTTGGTACCAACTTAAGCGACAAACGTAAATAGTTATGTCGCGTAAACACTTATGCCACAACGATTACGCGACGTTACTAATGCGACCTTATGTGTGTCGCATGGGACCTAAGCGACAAAATTCTATATTACGCGACGAGTTTTTTGTTGCCGCCTAAATACAAAAATGGCGTAGTGATTGTGGTGATGAAGTTGATTACAAAAGCCTTAGCCAATAGACTGAAAATGGTGCTGCCTGAAATCATGTCAATTAGTCAAGTGCGTTTATAGGAGGGAGACTAATTACTGATAATATCTTATTGGCCCATGAAATATCCCATAGCATGAGGTGCAATGATAAGCTGAAAACTGGAGCTATGTCGTTGAAAATATACATGAGCAAGGCGTACGATAGGATATAGAGTGGGATTTTATGGAGAAGATGATGTTGTTTTTGGGGTTCAGTGCTTGCTGGGTGGAGAAGATATTGATGTGTCTAAAAACTGTGACATACAGAGTGAAGATGAATGACAATATACCAGACATTATTACACCGAGTCGCGGCCTGAGGCAAGGTGACCCCATATCACCTTATTTATTCCTCATATGCACAGAATGGCTCACCTATGCTATTAGTACGTACCAGTATCTGGGCTTAATAGAAGGGAAAAGAGTTTGCAGAAGGGCACCCATTATTACTCACTTGATGTTTGCTGATGATTGTATGATTTTGTTGAAAGCTAGACAGGACTCCATTAGGTGGATTCGGGTTGTTTTGAGGAGATACGAAGCTGTCTCGGGACAGAAAGTTAACTATGCAAAATCTGAGGGAGTTTGTAGTAAGAATATGCCAGAAAATTTCAAGCAACAGGTGCTGAAAAGGATATTTGGTTTACCATTAATCAGTATAGTAGATGCACACTATCTTGGTTTACCATTAATTTTTTGTAATATAATAGTCTCTCTTTTAAGGTCTATTAAGGAAAAGATTCTGAAAAGGATAGATGATTGGAAACTCAAACTCTTATCTGGAGCGGGGAGGGAGACACTGATCAACGATGTGCTGCAGGCCATATCATTGTATGCAATGTCCTGCTTCAAGGTACCTATCACAATATGTAAAAAAGTGGCAAGCTACATAATTAGGTTTTGGTGGCGTAGTCCAAAGAATAAGGGAATTCATTGGCTCAAGGCAACAGAATTGTACAAGGAGAAGGGGATTGGTGGGATTGGTTTTAGAGACATGGAGAAGATGAATTTAGCCTTGTTAGCAAAACAAAGTTGTAGGCTAATGACTAAGCCAGATCTGTTGGTGAGCAGAGTGGACAAAGCAAGGTACTTTCCCAACTCAGATCTTCTCAATGGGTCAAGAGGTACGAGGCCTTCATATGCATGGAGAGGTTTATATGAAGCCTTTGATAACATTAAGAATGGGTCAGAATGGGATGAAAGGGAAGGGAATTATAGGTGGAGGTTTGACGGCTCAGGTGAGTTAAGTGTGGAATTTGCATATTAGTTAGCGAGGAAGTTAAAGGAGCAAAAGAACACATACAGAGGGGAGCAGTCTGAGATGGGAGAATCCAAAAAATCTGGAGGAGCTTTTGGATGTTGAAGATACCAAGTAAGGTAAAGATAGTTTGCCGACATTGAAAAATCTGGCCAAGAGAGAGGTTGCACAGCAGTGAATGCATGCTGGCACTGTGGTAGTGGCGGGGAGAGCAGTATGCATGTATTCAGGGATTGCTGGTGGATGAAATGCTTGCTGCAAGATTTCAACCTTCCAAGGGGTGTTTGGGAGAACCAGTGCGAAGACCCAGATTATTAGCTATGGCTATGTGCCAAACTATGCTCTCACGAAGAACTCATCTGCCCGCTGGGGGGCCTTTGGTTGGGTTGGAAAAATAGGAACAAAATCGCACATGGTAAGGCGGGAGGAAATATGTTCTTCTTACAACTGAGACTATAAGGCTTAATGAAGGAATGGAAGGAAGGTATCAAGTTAGTGCACTGGTGGGAGGAAAAGAGAAGGTTTGAAGATGGTGAACCGATAATACTATGTGATGGATCCTTCGACCAAGAGTTCAGAGTAGCAGGGGTGGGAGCAGTCCTGATGAGGGGAGGAACTGATGCGGAAATGATGAGGGTAGAAAGGAAAAGATTTCTGGAATTTAGTGTCCATTTCATAATCACTCACTCATTATTTATACCTTGTTATAACCAATCAAATTGAGTGTATGATAAGTCGTAGTTGTACGATTATTTTCTGTGTTAAAACCCCGTCTCCTAGTGTTTGCCTGTATGTTATTTCACTACCTGTGTGTAGTTTTCGTTCTCAGGTGCATTCGGAGACCATGGAAGAAATACTGGCTAAAGAGAGCCTGTTAGAAGATGTTTTGCGCCGAAGAAATGAAGTCCGAAGAGCTGGAAGTTTGAGTCAGTGCAGTTCGCGTAGGTCGTCAGTATTAAAGGCGCGGAGGTCTACTGAATTTCCGTAATTGTTAAGACCTCCGCGGACGCTAAATCAAGAGACGTCCGCGGAGACAGCTGGCAGTCGAATTTTATTATTTCGAAGTTGCAATCTCGGGAGAAGGACAGACAGATCTCGAAGGGACACAAGAAAGGCGGCTGCTCTGGACTTAAGAAAGAAAAATCAGATTCGTTTAGGTTTCGTTGAAAGTTCGATTTGAAGAGGAGAGCTCTTGGAGTAGGATTGCAATTGAAGAAGCTTGAGCGTGGATTCGTTGCTGGATTCAAGTACTGGAGTGGAGCTGCAGCTTGGTGGAGAATTCATCATCAGGAACTTCGATTCATTCTGTTCAAAAACTTGATGATGTATTCTCTTATGATGAGTAGCTAAACTCACATGTGTAGGCTAGAACTCGACATTGTGATGTTTTGACTTGAGACTATATTGATTTCTGTGTTTTGTGTCATATTACTATGCGTTGTTTATGGAATTGACTTTGTTAACACGAGAGAAACCCTAGCGGGGGAGATTTAGTTTGTTAGTTGATTCCAATTGTCAAGTTTACTAGCAACCTAGCGGGGATAGCAAACTAGGACACGAGTAATATACCGCTATAGGATTAAACACCCTAGGACAACTTGTTCAAATCTTCATGCAACTCTAGCGAGTTAGGGTCTTGATTATCGCTAGCGCGAGATTAAGTACTAGAACTAGAACAGGGAGTATAACCTTAGCGGCGGAGCTCTAAGTTGTAGAACATTAGAAATCAAAACGGATTTGTCAATGATTTGGTCTTGCATCACAGTCGAAAGTTCTAGCTTGCACTTCTCTTTGATATTATATACTTGAATTCGTGTGACGATTGCTCTCTTGATAAGTGATCATTGTTGCTTGTGTTTTTGTTTTATTTACTTATTTGAATTTTCCATTGTCGCTTTCGTACTTAGTGAACAGATTCTCATATCAGTCTCTGTGGATACGACCCGACTTACCACTTGCTAGTCGGAAAAAGAAATATTATTTTTGACGGGTACAACGACGCCCGTCAAATTTTGGCGTCGTTGCCGTGGATTGCTAACGAAGAATCTCACTACGTATTTCTTTCTCTTGGTTTTATTTTACTATCTTTTACTTTGTCACTTGATTATTTTCTGTTTAAGTAACAATGTCACAGAGAAGTGTTGAACTTGATCAAGAAGAGCGAAGCAGTGTAATAGGAGATAACATGCAAGAACGGAGGCAACTGCCCCCTGTTAATCAAAGAGCACCACCCCCAGAAATCAGCGATTTGTGAATGAGTATGCTAGACCTCGTGGAGCTAGACACGAGGATTATGAGGATGATTTGGATCGAGAATACCTCGGTGGAGGAAACCAATATGGGCAGCTAGCTAGGCGTCGGGATTTGGGACGCACTATGAGAGGAGTTTGTGCGCCATATATTGATGAGGCACCTTGGTGCATTAGGTTGGATGAGGATGCAGAAGATATTGAGATAAAGGGTGGGGTGATACATCACTTGCCCAAGTTTGGAGGAATGCCCGATGAGAACCCCCTAAGGCACTTGAAGGAATTTCATGGAGTTTGCACGTCCATGAAATCGGCATCGGTTCCAGAAAATATTTTTAAATTAAAGGCATTCCCTTTTTCTTTAGTAAGTCAAGCTAAATCTTGGTTGATGTCTTTGCCTTCAGGTTCGATTGTTTCATGGGAGCAACTGCAAAGGAAGTTCATGGACAAGTACTACTCCCATTCGAAGGCGGCTCAAACAAGAAAGGAGCTCTCTATGCTTAGACAAGGACGTGGAGAAACATTGTTCGACTATTTGGAGAGGTTTAGGCTATTGGAAGAGAATTGTCCGAATCATGGAATCCCACAAAGGATGTTGCTTGAATACTTCATGGATGGGATGATGCTAATGGAAAGAAGAATGCTAGATGCCTCCGCTCAAGGGTCTATCCTTGACATGTACCCCGAGGAGATATGGGAGTTGATTGAGAGAGTCGCCGAGAGCACAAGGTATTTAGAAGAAACATATAAACCTGCACCAGTTGCTAACATGAATGTACATTCTGAATTGCAGGAACTGAAGAATATGATGGCTCAAATAGTGACGCAGAAACCACAAGGCAATCAACAAGTGGAGTGTAAGGTAAACAGTCCACTTTTAGTCCAATGAATAATGATAACGCTGTTTTTCAGGAAAGAACAGAAGACGTGAATGTAGTGGGCTACGTGAACAAGGGAGATTTGCCACCAAGGAGGTATGATGGATACCAAGGCAACAACAAATGGCAACCTAGGAAAAATGATGGTGGTTGGCAAAGGAACAACAATTACGATGTGGGGCAATCCTCGTACCCACAAAAGCCGCCGTACAAACCCCCACACATCAAACAAGGAGACGAGGACCCGATCAAGGAATTGAGAGAGGAAATGAGAGGCATGTTCAAGGAACTAACTCAAAAGATGGGCCAACAAGCTGGAGACGTGAACGAGCTAAAGAGGCAAGTGTCTTAAATTGCCAGCGCCGTTTACGAAAAGCGAGAAGACAAGGGGAAGCTGCCGTCACAAACAATTCCAAACCCAATTACAAAGTCCAACATTAGCGTTGTAATGCTTAGGAGTGGAAAGCAGTTGAAAAATGGAGAAGAAAAGCTGAATGAAGATTCCAACTCAGTGGAGCAGGCGGACGTCTCTCCAATTAAAGCGCGGACGCCTGATGAATTGATGCAAAATCAAGAGACGTCCGCGGAGGAAAATCAAGAGACGTACGCGGGCTCCTCAGACTCTGGTAAGGAAGTTCCAAATTCTAACACTCCTCTACCATTCCCAATGCAGATTTCTAAGACCAACAAGAAGGCTATCACAGACAATGAGGTTTGGGAGTTGTTTAGCAAGGTGGAAATCAACATTCCACTCATTGAAGCTATTCGGCAAATTCCAAGGTACGCAAAATTTCTTAAAGAATTATGTACTAACCGTAGGCGTACGACTCAGAATGAGTAGGTCATGCTTGGAGAGAGTGTATCAGCAGCGATACGAAGGAAGGTGCCCAAAAAGTGTAAGGATCCCGGAACTTTTACTATTCCATGTGTTATTGGTAACGTAAGGATCGAAAATTGTATGCTTGATCTTGGTGCGTCCATAAATATTCTTCCTTACTCTTTGTACCTATCTTTGCGTATTGGTCCACTTAAACCCGCGGGTTTGACGATTCAATTGGCTGACCGATCATGCACCCAACCTTTGGGTGTGATCGAGGATGTTTTGGTGTAGGTAAAAAATCTTATTTTTCCTGCATATTTCTATGTGCTGAAAATGGATGATGAGGGAGCACAAGATCAGCCACCAATTCTATTTGGTAGGCCATTCATGAAGACTGCTAGAGCTAAGATCGATGTGGATCGTGGCACGCTTTCCATGGAGGTGGAAGGTGAGGTAATAAACTTTAATATATATCAAGCAATGCAATATCCACCTGATGATGTAGGAGTACATGATGTGGATGCGATCGATGAGCTAGTGGAATCTTCCGATATGCCCTGTGGGAATGATGTGCTCGAAATCATTTTGAGGGAGGCTATTGAGTCACGTGGCGCATCAATAGGGATGCTTCGTGATACTAGTGACATGCTACAGGAGCTTAGAGTTTTGGAACCATTAACCCCAAGGTATGAGGCTAATCAAGTTACTTTAACTAATAAATCTACACCTGTACCATCTGTTGTACAGGCACCTGAGTTGCAGCTTAAGCCCTTACCCGAGCATTTAAAGTATATCTTTTTGGGAGATGGTGAGACGTTGCCGGTCATAATCAAGAAAGGCTTGGAGCCTAATCAGGAGGGGAGATTGGCAGCAGTACTGAAGAAACATAAGACTGCGATTGGATGGACACTTGCGGACATCAAGGGAGTAAGCCCTACCGTGTGCATGCACCGGATTTTACTCGAGGATGGAGCCAAACCTGTGAGGCAGCCGCAGCGTAGATTGAACCCACTGATGATGGAGGTGGTTCAAAAGGAGGTACAAAAGCTCTTAGATGCTGACGTGATTTATCCCATTTCAGATAGTCAATGGGTAAGCCCCGTACATGTTGTGCCAAAGAAGACAGGAATTACGGTGGAGCTTAATGCTCAAGGTGAGTTGGTGACAAAGAGAATCCAGAATGGATGGCGCGTGTGCATCGACTACAGAAAGCTAAATGCAGTGACACGCAAGGATCACTTTCCTTTGCCATTCATTGACCAGATGTTGGATAGGCTCGCAGGTAAGCCTTACTTTTGTTTTTTAGATGGATTTTCTGGGTATAATCAAATTCCGATTACAGCCGAAGACCAGGACAAGACTACTTTCACGTGCCCATTCGGTACATTTGCGTTTCGACGCATGTCTTTTGGTTTGTGCAACGCGCCTGGTACCTTCCAGCGTGTGGTAATGAGTATTTTTTCGGAATTGATTAGTGACTGTGTTGAAGTGTTCATGGATGACTTCACTGTGTATGGAAATACTTTTGATGAATGCTTGCTTAATGTTGGTAGAGTGCTTGCACGTTGTGAGGAGACAAACTTGGTTTTGAATTATGAAAAATGTCATTTTATGGTCACTCACGGCATAGTATTGGGACATGTTGTTTCTGGAGAAGGGATACAAGTAGATAAGGCTAAAATTGACTTGATTATTAGCTTGCCTTACCCTGCTGATCAACGTGGCGTGAAGTCTTTTTTGGGACATGCAGGATTTTATCGCAGGTTTTTAAAGGACTTCTCAAAAAGGGCGCTACCTCTCTCTAGATTGCTACAAAAGGATGCACCATTTGAGTTTACGAAGGAATGCAAGGCGGCATTCGATGATCTTAAGGCGGCACTGACTAGTGCACCCATCATTCAAGCACCGGATTGGACACAAACCTTCGAGATAATGTGTGATGCTAGCGACTACGCAGTTGGAGCGGTGCTCGGGCAAAGGAAGGAAAAGAAGCCTGTGGTGATCCATTATGCGTCTAGGACGCTTGACGCGGCTCAGCGAAATTATTCCACAACTGAAAAAGAGCTTTTACCTGTCATATTTGCTTTAGAAAAGTTTCGCCCATATTTGCTTGGTTCTAAAATTGTTGTCTTTTCTGATCATGCAGCTATTCGCTATTTGATGACGAAAAAGGAATCCAAGCCGCGGCTGATTAGATGGATCCTCTTGCTACAAGAGTTCGATGTGGAAATAAAAGACAAAAAGGGCATTAAGAACACCGTGGCAGATCATTTGAGCCGAATAGTGAGAGAGGAGGAAATTGAGCTATAACCGAAACATTCCCGGACGAGTATTTATTTGCTGTCCAAGAAAAAGCACCATGGTACGCTAACATAGTTAATTACCTGGTGGGGGGTAAGTTTCCTTCGTCATTCACTATTGCTCAACGTTTGAGGCATAAGCATGATTCGAGATATTATATTTGGGATGACCCATATTTGTGGAAAATTGGTTTGGATCAAGTTGTTAGAAAGTGTGTGCCTGATTCTGAGATTTCTTCTGTGCTAGCTTTTTGTCATGAACATGCGTGTGGTGGTCATTTTGGACCGAAGAGAACATCTAGGAAAATACTTGATAGTGGCTTCTTTTGGCCACATTTGTTTAGGGATGCATATAACCATTGCAAAGCATGCGATAGATGTCAACGCGTAGGGAATATTTTTGCTAGAAATGAAATGCCTCAAATGCCCATTGTTGTTGATGAGATATTTGATATATGGGGTATTGATTTTATGGGACCGTTTCCCCCTGCGTATATTTTTCAATATATATTGGTTGCTGTTGATTATGTATCTAAGTGGGTTGAAGCTAAGGCCACCAAACATGATGATGGTAAGACGGTTGTGGATTTCTTGCATACTAATATCTTTTGTAGGTATGGAGTACCAAAGGCGGTGATCAGTGACCAAGGGTCACACTTTTGCAATCGTTCCGTCGCATCGGTGTTCAAACACTTTGGTGTTTATCATCGAGTTTCCACCGCCTACCACCCTCAAACTAATGGACAAGCTGAAGTGTCGAACCGAGAGATCAAGTCTATACTAGAGAAGATGGTGAAGCCGTCGAGAAAGGATTGGCCAATAAGACTTGAAGAGGCATTGTGGGCTTATAGGACCGCCTACAAGACGCCAATTGGAATGTCGCCTTTTAGACTGGTTTATGGGAAGGCTTGTCATCTCCCGGTTGTGGTACAACATAAAGCTTTCTGGGCAATTAAAACATGCAACTTTGATCTAACCAATGCAGGGGATGAAAGAAAGCTACAGTTGAGTGAGTTGGAGGAGCTCCGCTTAGAGGCTTACGAGAGCCAGTCAGACTACAAGGCGAGAGCGAAAATGTACCATGACAAGTACATACTGAGGCGCAACTATGATGTAGGGCAAAAGGTACTTTTATTTTCCTCACGATTAAGATTTATGCCTGGAAAATTGCGTTCTCGTTGGACAGGTCCATACGTCGTTGTAAAGGTGTACAATCATGGGGCATTGGAATTGCGAAGACCTGAAGGAGGAGAGAGTTTCAAAGTGAATGGGCAAAGAGTCAAGCCATACTATGATGGGTTTGAGGCAACCACGGAGGACGTTGAACTGGCGGAGCCGGTATATTCTACCTAGCTAGAGGTAATGTCCAGCCAAGGACGTAAAACAAAGGCGCTTACCGGGAGGCAACCCGGTGTGTTTTTACTTTACACATGTTTTTAGCAGATTAATTAGTGGAATTGGTACCCTGATAATGCGCCCCGAGTGCATCTTTATTTCTGGTGGTTTCAGGTGATTGAATGGAGAAAAGAAGTCAGCGTCAGTGGGTTGGGCGCACGTCTGAACAATTAAAGGCGCAGACGCCTTTACAATTATGATAAATCAAAAGACGTCCGCGGAACGGTAAGTCAGGAGACGTACGCGGAGCATCTCAGCCCTTAAATCAGGGTCGTTTACAGATCTGGGTTTTTCAAAACAAAAAACAAATGCAAGACAACGTCCGCGATTTGCATTCTCTCGTCCGCGATTCTGCTATACACACCGCCGTCCGTAAATCAACAACTCTCGGCTAACTCGCAGCTCTACCGGATCAAGGTAAAGGTAACCTCTTACGGGTTGGATTGGATTGGATTGGATTGGATTGAATCGGTGAAAGAAGTGTACGAGTGTGGAATTGGTTTTTCGGAGTTGTGAACTGTGGTGTTTGAAGGTTATTTGGTCGGATTCGCGGCCGGAAAATCAATCGGAGTTCAGATATGAGAATTTGGTATTCCGCGGACGTCTTAGGAATAAAAGCGCGGACGTCTCAGGTATTAGTGAAAATTACTCAGACCTCCGCGGACATAATTACAGAGGGGTGCGCGGATTTCTTTCAGATTTTATTTTCTACTCAAGATGTCGCGTTCATCGACTCGTGCTAGTTCATCCCGCTCTCGAAGAGCCCAATCTCCGCCCGTTGTTGATGAGGCAGTAGTTCCGGCTGTTGTCGATGAAAGGCAGCAAACATTTGAGGCATTCATGGCGTGTACACATAAACCGCCCATGTGGGTTGAGCAGTTCTTTCTGGAGCATTGCGGATTCTTAGAGAGATTCAGGGAGCTGTTGGACAGATGTGGTTGGCCTGGATTGCTTACGCTGCGTAGTGATGCTGATATGGATTACACATGTGAGTTTATCACCGGTTACCATTAAGTTGGACCTAGGGAACATGAGGGATTTGGGTACACTTTCAGAGGTGTGGAGCACTATTGCACGATGACGCGGTTGCGTCAAATCTTTGGGTGGCCAGAGGTGGAAGATGGGACTTTCGTCGATTTCAGTAATATGATGGATCTCAGCGACACTTGCTCGATCCTTATGGGGACAAGACACTACAGACCGAGCGACGCTACAGCATCAGCATTCACAGATCCTTTCTGGTATATGGTACATTTCATATTGACGAGAACTTTGACTGCGAGGGGGAACGGAAATGATAAGCCGGCTATCAGAGATCTGGCGCTTCTAGGCTCTTTGGTGAGAGGAGTAGTCCCACACTGGGGACATTTTTTGTGTGAGCACTGGAAGCATATTCGGCCTCGAGGGCCACTTTGTGTAGGTGGCATGGTAACTTATCTGCTACGCAGTCTTCACCCGGACATGGATGCACTTCCAGGCCACAGTATTCTTGCTTATGGATTAGCTGACTGTGACAGAGTTGGTTATGGGAGGACATTCAGACTCAGCAGTGAGGGTGAAGTTTGTTGGACTTATTTTGTAGATCCAGCTCTTAGGCCACCGCCTAGCCCACCGCGACGGAGAGGGCGACCGCCAGTGCATGGAAGGCCCGCCGGGGGTAGGAGACGTCAGAGGGACGGGGTGGAGGTCCCACTGAACGTAGTACCACCAGAGGAGCAGGCACAGAGACAGCCCAGAGAGTATTCACAGGCGCAGATTGACCATTTATTTAATGTGAACAGGGCTATGATGATGGCGATGGGTAGCGGCTTCCATCCGGTTTCAGCTCCTCCGGGATGGCGTCCAGGACATGCCATTCTGCCCGAGTACACACAGCCACCACCACCAGACTATTAGGGGAGTACCAGTTCCTCTATTTTATTTTTATTTTTATTTGAGTCTGTTGTGTAGGTCCATCTCTTGAGTCGTTCCGTGAGGACACGGGTCAATTTAAGTGTGGGGTGGGATGTTATAGAGTCAGTCGTGTCAGTCGTGTGTCGTGTCTGTTTTAAATTTTTATGCTTCATATTTTGTGTCGTGATGAACTTGTGATGAACTGATGATGTACTGCTATGCTTTCCTCCTATGTCGAAATCTCATTTCCAGCTTTGTATGACTATTGTGCTCATTTGACTAAAAATGCGAAATTTCAAAAAATTCGATGCTTTGTTCTTGTGAGTTGTGATATGCAGAGATGTGGAGTTGACAGAAATGTCCTAGAAAGGTACGGCAAGTTGCAGGAAGTTCTGAGTTTTGGTTCTAATGATTGAGAAAAGCGGTGGAGGTTGACGCTTCACTAGCCTAGTCCTGAGAGTAGCTCCGTCACCAAGTTATACAAGTTTATTCATGCGTTCGCAGTGGTGGCGGGACAGAGAAAACAAACTGTCCATCTCTAGTCGAAGTAGCTGGGAATGGGTGGGTAACCCCTACCTTGCCTCATGCAGAAAAGACGAGGATGAGAAAAGAGCGGGACGCACTCCTATGCTGTTATCCGGAGGCTATGATTGGAGTGGTTTAAGGGTGCAAATAATTATGGGGACAAGAAACAAATTCAAAAAGCCGAAGGCAAACCATCAAGTAAGAAGAAAATCAAAATCTGATTGATTCAAGAAAGATGTGTCGTTTATCAAAGTCCATACAACTTAAGGAATTCAAGACTCAACGGTATGAAAGCGGTGAATTAATCATGTGTCAGAGAAAGTCGCTGACTCAATCAAAAGACCAGAACTCAGAAAAGAATGCAATGTCCGTGGTACCTATAGGGGACTATCTCCCAATCATCCAAGGTCATTTGAATTTCAGCTCGCGAGGTAACAAGTATCGAAAATCTATCTATACTTGCATTGTTAGAATCTTAGGCATGATAAGATAATAGGCTGGATTTGGGATTGAGATGTAAGGATTGACATGACTAGTACGTTGTTAATTCTTTCTATGGCTTTGTTCTTGTTCGGGACGAACAAGTTCAAGTGTGGGGTAGTTTGATAAGTCGTAGTTGTACGACTATTTTCTGTGTTAAAACCTCGTCTCCTAGTGTTTGCTTGTATGTTATTTCACTACCTGTGTGTAGTTTTTGTTCTCAGGTGCATTCGGAGACCATGGAAGGAATACCGGCTAAAGAGAGCCTGTTAGAAGATGTTTTACGCCGAATAAATGAAGTCCGAAGAGCTGGAAGTTTGAGTCAGTGCAGTTCGCGTAGGTCTGAAGTATTAAAGGCGCGGAGGTCTATTGAGTTTCCGTAATTGTTAAGACCTCCG
This sequence comes from Rhodiola chrysanthemifolia, assembly GCA_033675395.1. NCBI lineage: Eukaryota > Viridiplantae > Streptophyta > Magnoliopsida > Saxifragales > Crassulaceae > Rhodiola > Rhodiola chrysanthemifolia. The sequence continues at coordinate 43,127,983 of CM066204.1, forward strand.
CGGACGCTAAATCAAGAGACGTCCGCGGAGACAGCTGGCAGTCGAATTTTATTATTTCGAAGTTGCAATCTCGGGAGAAGGACAGACAGATCTCGAAGGGACACAAGAAATGCGGCTGCTCTGGACTTAGGAAAGAAAAATCAGATTCGTTTAGGGTTCGTTGGAAGTTCGATTTGAAGAGGAGAGCTCTTGGAGTAGGATTGCAATTGAAGAAGCTTGAGCGTGGATTCGTTGCTGGATTCAAGTACTGGAGTGGAGCTGCAGCTTGGTGGAGAATTCATCATCAGTAACTTCGATTCATTCTGTTCAAAAACTTGACTTACGATGAGTAGCTAAACTCACATGTGTAGGCTAGAACTCGACATTGTGATGTTTTGACTTGAGACCTATATTGATTTCTGTGTTTTGTGTCATATTACTATGCGTTGTTTATGGAATTGACTTTGTTAACACGAGAGGAACCCTAGCGGGGGAGCTTTAGTTTGTTAGTTGATTCCAATTGTCAAGTTTACTAGCAACCTAGCGGGTATAGCAAACTAGGACACGAGTAATATACCACTAGGATTAAACACCCTAGGACAACTTGTTCAAATCTTCATGCAACTCTAGCGAGTTAGGGTCTTGATTAACGCTAGCACGAGATTAAGTACTAGAACTGGAACAGGGAGTATAACCTTAGCGGGGGAGCTCTAAGTTGTAGAACATTAGAAATCAAAACGGATTTGTCAATGATTTGGTCTTGCATCACAGTTGAAAGTTCTAGCTTGCACTTCTCTTTGATATTATATACTTGAATTCGTGTGACGATTGCTCTCTTGATAAGTGATCATTGTTGCTTGTGTTTTTGTTTTATTTACTTATTTGAATTTTCCATTGTCGCTTTCGTACTTAGTGAACAGATTCTCATATCAATCTATGTGGATACGACCCGACTTACCACTTGCTAGTCGGAAAAAGAAATATTATTTTTGACGGGTACAACGACGCCCGTCATTGTATTACATGCAGTACAGTAGGCTCAGTCGGCTCTCATTGGTCCTCCTCATTTTTTGTTAGTGCCAAATGCCTCGGCATTTATGTTGCTCCATTTCGTTATGTACTCATGCTGGGGATATTTCTTAGACAGTATTATCTGCCTCGCGCCCCTTCCAGCATTGTCCTGCAACCCCTCGTGCGTAACAATACTCCCTCCATCTGATAGAACCTTGTCCTCAAGGTAAAATGAAGGGTGTTGTTGTCGGAACATATCGAGGTCCTCCCAGGTGGCGTCCTCTAGCTTCTGGTGTTCCTAGTGAATGAGAACTTGGGAGACTAAGCGACCTTGCCTTTTGATCTGACGTGCAGCGAGCAAATGCTGAGGTTGTGGAATGGGGTGAGCACCTGTGCAGTGGTCAGGCCATGTGATGGCTTCAAAAAGTAGTGCAGTTGTGCATTTCTTCAGAAGGGAAATTGTTGGATCGTTTGGTTAGCCAACTATGTGAGGGAGATCCCACAGTGGTATCCCTCAAACAGATGGCAGCGGAAATTTTCTTTGACACGGGAAATTATACGGAAAGTAAAGACTCACAGATTTATAGTGGAAACCTTACTGCAACCTTTGCAGCAGGCTGAAAACCACTTGCCTTCTGGACAGTTCCAGAAGGGCTTCAAGATCAATGTTATTGATGAAAGAGTATGCTTGTAGATTGTTACACTTTGTCTCACTCAGTGACAGCTAACAACTCTACTCAACTCAAAGTACCAACTAACACGATCTGTCTCGTCCGCAAACAGCAGCACCTTGTCAGCTCCGGAATTGATCACTCTTCAATCTCCGATCCGTTCTCTCCAAAAAGCCGCACTTCAATCTGAAGACTCCTCCTCCTTTTATAGTAGTCTTCAAGTCGGCTGATCTGATCTCTGTCTCAGATCCGATTGCTATCCAGCAGATATGATATGGTTAAGATATTTCCATATCTTAACCCTGTCACATATTTCCTTTCCAAATCTGGCGTGTATCTTCCCTCCGTATATACTAGACGTATATCCGTGTATATACTGACATCAATACTGCTCGTCAATTATCCCGCAGATATACTCGAATATCTCTGATTCGTATCGACTATATTCTCGCTGATCTGATCTCGTCATAATGTCGGTGTGTCTCTCACACAGAACGCATCTCTCTCGCAGCGCTGCTCTCTCGCAGAGATGTCCAGCAGATCTGATCTACATCAGAGATTCGATCTCCATCTTACAGATCTGATTCTGTTAAGATATTGCCATATCTTAACTCAATCAACTATTTCCCTTCCATATCCAGCTCGTATATTTCCATATCACGTCTTGAATATATCTTGCCGTATATTTCCGTATATTATATCTTGAGTATATATTCCGCATCCAATCTTATGATCTCTTGAATATCTCAATCTCGGATCTTGATATATCTCGAATATCTCCAGCTCGGATCTTGATATATCACGAATATCTCCAGCGATCTGATCTCGTCATAAAGTCGGTGCTGATCTCGTCTCTTACGCAGATCCCGTCTCTCTCGTAGATCTCATCTCTCTCGTAGCGCTGAGCTCTCTCAGAGATGTCCAGTTAACCTTTCTGTCAGACAGTGATTTCTGCACACTCAAGTGGATTATTAGTTAAGTGTTTATTATCATCAAAACACAAAGGGTCCAACAAATTCCCCCTTTTTGATGATGACAAACACTTCTTCACAAATGAGAAATCACACACAGCGATGGTACGGAATTCACATCAACATTCCCTTAGTACAACTAGCTACTTCAGAATTTATTCACTAAATTTATTTAAAGTCTAGCTAGCATAGTTCCCCCTTAGATAGACATCCGCTCAAACTTCGGTTCTGATTTCCCCCCTTAGTATATGCACATATATTTCTTCCCCCTTTTGGCATCATCAAAAAGATATGCAAATAAGAACACAGAGTAATGGAAAGAAAAACATTTCATTCATGCCAGCAAATCATAGGTGTGTCACACAGACACCACACAGTCAAGCAGGGAAATCAAAATGCACAGAGAAATCGAACATGAAATTCAAAAAGAAACAAATTCAAAAAGCAGGGAGAGATATGGTAGGGTTGGCAAAGAGGGGGATCCATGAGACAGTACAGACTAAGCATCATTCTGGGACGGAACCTTCAACTGGTCCACAGTCTCTGTGGAAAGGCTCTTGATCTGCGATGGGAGCCCTTCCAGCACAGCTGTCACACCACCCGAGTCTACCTCTACTGCCAACTCCATGGCTGCTAACCTCTCCTTCACACCCTGCAGCTCAGACCTCACCTCCTTCAATGCAAACCGAACTCCCTGCATCTCAGTCCGAGCTTCCTGAACCTCAGACCGAAGCTCCTTCAACAACGACATCATCTCGCCCATACTATCAGTGGGGAGAACAGCTTCTTCACGCACAGGGTCAGCAACGGGAGTCACTTCAACAACATCTTCTTCTATAGGTGACGGGGTCGGGGAGCGTGGAACAATCCATCCTTCTCTTTCAGAGTACTCCAGACCTCAGCAATCACGCTCAAAAGTAGGAGCAAGAAGAACACCAACTGCGCTACAGGACTCATGATCTTCTTCTCATAATGTGTGTGACTCAACTGAATACACTAACCATCACCCAGACTGATCTTGCAGCAGTCGTGGACCATTTTCCATACCTCACGTTTCTATCACGCAGCGGCAGGGCCTTCATCATACCCTCTCTTGGGTTTACTCCCAAAATTACTATTCTTGTCATTTTTGAACATCTCAAAACTGTCATCCGACATCCTTCACAACTCCTTGAGTTATGAATGCCTATTGCACAGCATCATGTTATTTGCTGACCAGCTCAACGTGCTCACCTTACTATGCTGAATTTTCCATACAAGTCATCAACACAGCAACTTGGCTTGTCATCCTTTCCTTCGACTTCTGAATGGGTCATTAGCTCAAGGATAGCCTTCCCGTCCATTCTGAGGACAAAACTCAGGTCATCATCATTCTTCACACCATCAACTGCATGAAAGTGATCTGCACATATCTAGCCACCCATCTAACGTGGTCTTCTCTGCTTCTTCATTCCACTCATCAAAGGAAGTCTCCTCGACGAGATTACATCATCATTTGTCTTTCTTGCGTACTCACAGAACTATAGTATTGTCTTCTCCACCACAAGGCACACCCTTTTAAGCACGCAAAAATTGCTCTCTAAAGCGTGGAAATCACCCTCACACGACCATTCATCATGGGCTCAAAATCTTCAACACTGAATTCAAAAGTAGGAGAGCTGACCTCACCTTTTCCTCACTATAACTTTTTCATCTCAGTAATTGTTGCTCCATTTCAGCAGCCTTAAAAATGGCAGCAATCTCCATTTCCATAACTGTCACAGAGATTGTTTCTCAGCCAAAGTTGAACCTTCCAGAGTGATAACTCAATCTGACCTGTCTCATGGGTACACAAGGTTTTTGGTATGGTGTGCTAACTTTACCCAAATGGTACAAATAACACCACACACAATCAGGCAAAAACAAATAAGATCATCCAAACACATTTTTATCATCTTCATACCTCATGTGGAATAACTCCAAAAAAACAGCACATCAACGGGCTCATAGGAATATCCCACATGAAGATAGGCTAGGGTTGGTCTAGAGTACCTCCTAGGCTTATAATGTGGGATCAACTATGGAGGTCTCTTTTGGGTAGAAAGAAGATTCAGAATTTCATGTTTTTCAATCCCTAATGCAGTCATCAATCACATATCTAGCATGCATGGATACAGTGTGAACACAGCTTAATTTTTCACTAGCACAGAACATCCATGTTAAATTCTCCATCAGACGTGACTTATATGCATCTAGTCTAGCCAATCATTGAGGGAGCAACATATGAGCATAGCTGTAAGGAAGAGAAACCATACCTAGTTCAAGCCTCAGCTTCTCGTAGGGTTCCCTGTGCAATGCCTTTGTGAATATATCCGCTATCTGTTCCTCAGCTCTACAATATTCCATCTCCATTGTTCCCTTTTCAACACATTCTCGCAGAAAGTGATATCGAATCTCCATATGCTTAATGCGTGGAAACTGCACAAGATTTTTAGAGATAATAATAGCACTAGTGTTATCACACAGAATTTTAGCACAATCAGTAATAACACCATATAGTCACTTAGCTGTTGCCTGAGCGATAGCAGCTGCGCACAACAAGCAGCAGTGGCAATGTATTCCACCTCAGCGGTGGAAAGTGCAATTGAGGACTGCTTCTTTGAAGCCCAAGAGAAGAGACACGGTCCAAGATACTGAGCCATCCCTGACGTGGAATTCCTGTCTATCTTGCAGCCCGCATAATCTACATCAGTGTAGGCTACTAGGCGTAAGTCCCTTCCCCTCGGATAGAACAAGCACAAATCATATGTTCCCTTCAGATATCTCAGTATCCTCTTCACAGCTTTCACAGGGGTTTCTCTGGGATCTGCCTGAAACCTGAACCACTAGAGTGTCCTTCCCTTCCTTCAAAAGAAAGAGAGTCTTGTCCACCTCTCCTCTGCCATATCCGTGGGACAGTAGAAACTGTGACAGTCTCGCATATTTTGTTCCTCTCGAACTGATGTACTCTTCTTGCACGGCATTGACCCATTCTGGATCCTTGAGCGCTTCTGCTACTGTCTTTGGTTCTGCAAGAGAGACAAAGGACGCAAATCCACAAAAATGATACAAATTATCTAGATTTACCTGATCCTGCGATACGTAACACTGGTAGTCCCTCAGCTTTACTGGTGGCTGTATAACTCTCCCATGGCTTGTAGTCCTGGGTTCCCCCTCAGTGCCTGGAACAACAGCTGTCCGGATACCAGGGTCGGGGCCTCGCTCCTGCGAGATAGAGATCAATTTTTACGAACCCAGACAAGCTTGAGCTTACTGGGTTTTGGGACAGTTTTAACAACAGGGGAGAATTTTAGAGGACATGAATCGTTACTATCAGCGAGATTGATTTTCCTCCTGGGGGTGCTTCTGGGTCGTCCGTAGATGGCTGTGTCGTGGTGAGGACGAACCCATTCAGCTCTGTCTTCCCTTCTGTGGGGAGAGACTTTTCTCCTAGAGACATGAGCGGTACTAGCTTTTCTCAGATAACTGCAATTCCTCTCGTCGGCTTCTTTCAATTTCTTACAGTCTGATCTGTAATGGCCAGAGCGACCACAGTGCCAGCAGACACGATAGTAGAGACCACCAGTTTTCTTATTTCTCTCTAAGGGCATGGATCTCCTGTTTTTCCGTGCCTGAAAATCATCCATGGCCAGTTGATGACTGGAGCTCTGCTTCTTCCAAATTTCAAAGGCTTTCCTAGCCTTGAAGGGCACAGACTCACTGTTGTAGAGATGACTTTCCTATAAGGAGGTGACTTCTCTTCCCAACTGTCTTGTGGCTCTTGATCTTCCCTCTTGACAGGAGCTCTCACCAACTTCAGTTATTACCTCCTTTCCTTTGACAGTCCTTTTGTTCTTTGCCTCTTCGTCAGTCTCTTTCTTTCTTTCATCATATCCAAGTCCTGGTCTAACAAACCTTCTTTTGAAGTTCTCCTTTTCTTCTTCAACCCTCTTGGCTTCAGGTTCTCGCAGCCAGATCTCCTTTTTGTCAATCTCCTCTAGTCTGAGATCTGCCACTGTCTGACGGAGTTCATCATTATCCGACTGGCACCTGGCTAATTCTGCATCTAATTCTTCTATTTTAGTTCTGAAATCTATCAGCTCGGTGTCGTCCATTCTCATGCGCCTCAGCTCATCACTTAGATTATTGATTTGCAAGTGCTTTCCGTCACATGCGGGACACTTGCAGACGTGCTTCTCCATCTCCCTCTCCAGTCGCATAGCTTTGGTTGACTAGAGGCGATTGTTCTCCATATCATCTTCGTGTTCATCTTGCATAGTCTCAAGCTGTTCTTTAAGACTTTGATTCCTTTCCAAAAGTTTGGCAATGGTTTCTGCAACATCAGATTCAGAGAAAACCTCATCTACAAAGGAATCATGTTCATTTACCTCATTGTTTGTGGATCGCGCCATCAGACATGGCTTCTTAGTTCGCTTCCCATCGTTGTGTTCCTCATCTGAGTCACCCCAGGCAGCGAACATGGCATGAGCTTCCTTTGAGGCAGGTGGTTCACCTTTCTTTTTGCTGTAGCAATCTCTGGCAAGATGCCCCTTTTGCTGGCAATAATGGCAGGTTCTTTCTTCCTTTGCTCCTACCTTTGTCCTACTTTCTTCTCTGCCAGAGTTTCTTCCACCAGAGAGACCTCTGTTGAAGTTCTGTGCTCTCCCTGTGTTTGCTATCTTGAAGGCTCTCGAGAGGATATCGCTCTCCTCATCCTCACTTGTAGATGACATACTCACCTGTGCTATATCCAAAGCCTTCTCAACTTTCAATGCTATAGCTTGAGATTCGCCTGCTTGCCTCCTAGCCATTTTTCTCTCTGCTATCCCAGCTTGACTTTGCAGATTCGCCACGAGCTCTTCCAGAGAGACGTCTTTGATCCCCTTCTGAGCTTGGAGAGCAGTGGTCACTGTGTCCCATCTTGAGCAGAGAGCTTGCATGAACTGATGAGTTATTTTCCACTGTGGGAGTACCTCATCCAGGGAGTTCAGCTGCGCGACAATCACTTGAAATCTGGTGTAGAAGTCATCCAGGGATTCGTCCTTTCGCTGTTTGACAGATTCGTAATCCTTTGTGGCGGCTAGGATTCTGTTCCTTTTTATATCCTCGTTTCCCTCGTACAATCTAGCAAGGCCATCCCACTGCTCCTTCGCAGTTTTGTACACAGCCATCTTCACCTGATCTCCGTGTGAGAGGGCCATGTACAGAACCTTCTTAGCCTTGGCATTCTGCTGGAGAGCTTTGTAGTCAGCATCTGTGTACTTGTCTTTTTCCTTCTCTTTCGGTTTGGCAGGGTCTGTCATATCCAGAATAGGGAAGTTACCCTTTTCGAATACCTGCCACAGCTTCCCATCCAGGGAACACACGTGAGCTTCGAACTGGTCCTTCCACCAGTCATACTCTCCTGGACTGAGCATCGGCGGCTTCCAGAACGAGTCGCTTCCGTTAGACATGATTTCCTGCAAAGGCTAACACAAAATCTAGAGCTTCCCGGCTCTGATACCAATTGTTGGATCGTTAGGTTAGCCAACTATGTGAGGGAGATCCCACAGTGGTATCCCTCAGACAGATGGCAGCGGAAATTTTCTTTGACACGGGAAATTATACGGAAAGTAAAGACTCACAGATTTATAGTGGAAACCTTACTGCAACCTTTGCAGCAGGCTGAAAACCACTTGCCTTCTGGATAGTTCCAGAAGGGCTTCAAGATCAATGTTATTGATGAAAGAGTATGCTTGTAGATTGTTACACTTTGTCTCACTCAGTGACAGCTAACAACTCTACTCAACTCAAAGTACCAACTAACACGATCTGTCTCGTCCGTACACAGCAGCACCTTGTCAGCTCCGGAATTGATCACTCTTCAATCTCCGATCCGTTCTCTCCAAAAAGCCGCACTTCAATCTGAAGACTCCTCCTCCTTTTATAGTAGTCTTCAAGTCGGCTGATCTGATCTCTGTCTCAGATCCGATTGCTATCCAGCAGATATGATATGGTTAAGATATTTCCATATCTTAACCCTGTCACATATTTCCTTTCCAAATCTGGCGTGTATCTTCCCTCCGTATATACTAGACGTATATCCGTGTATATACTGACATCAATACTGCTCGTCAATTATCCCGCAGATATACTCGAATATCTCTGATTCGTATCGACTATATTCTCGCTGATCTGATCTCGTCATAATGTCGGTGTGTCTCTCACACAGAACGCATCTCTCTCGCAGCGCTGCTCTCTCGCAGAGATGTCCAGCAGATCTGATCTACATCAGAGATTCGATCTCCATCTTACAGATCTGATTCTGTTAAGATATTGCCATATCTTAACTCAATCAACTATTTCCCTTCCATATCCAGCTCGTATATTTCCATATCACGTCTTGAATATATCTTGCCGTATATTTCCGTATATTATATCTTGAGTATATATTCCGCATCCAATCTTATGATCTCTTGAATATCTCAATCTCGGATCTTGATATATCTCGAATATCTCCAGCTCGGATCTTGATATATCACGAATATCTCCAGCGATCTGATCTCGTCATAAAGTCGGTGCTGATCTCGTCTCTCACGCAGATCCCGTCTCTCTCGTAGATCTCATCTCTCTCGTAGCGCTGAGCTCTCTCAGAGATGTCCAGTTAACCTTTCTGTCAGACAGTGATTTCTGCACACTCAAGTGGATTATTAGTTAAGTGTTTATTATCATCAAAACACAAAGGGTCCAACAGAAATGTGAAAGGTGTCATGGATGCGGGCATTGTCGGGTAATTGGAGCCGATATGCGACTTTGTCGACTCGTTCCAAGATAGCAAAGGGACCATAGTAACGTTTTGCAAGTTTGGAGCACTGTTGATCTCGAACAGATTGCTGCTTGTAGGGTTGTAGTTTGAGATAAACTCTGTCGCCCACATGGAATTCGATGTCCGCACTATGCTTATTTGCTTGTTGCGGCATGCGTAATTGAGCTTGACTGAGATTGGCTATGAGGCTGTCGAGTAGCTGATTGCGGGTTGTGAGTATGTGATCCACAGTGGCAACCGTGGTCATGCCAGGGATGTAATCCTTAATTGCAGGCGGGGCTTGACCGTATACGGTTTCAAATGGAGTCATCCTAGTGGCCGAGTGCAAGGCAGTGTTGTAGTGCAGTTCTGCCCAAGGAAGCATTTCTAACCAGTTACGCTGATGGTCCATGACGTAGCATCGAAGATAATCCTCCAAGGTGCGATTTGTGACCTCCGTTTGGCCATCTGTTTGTGGATGGTAAGCCGTGCTGCGGACCAATCTTGTACCTTTCTGCTTCAACATTTCCCTCCAGAATAAGCTCATAAACACAGGGTCATGGTCCGACACGATGTTGCTAGGTACTCCATGCAAGCGACATATGTCCTTGCTAAAACCTTCGCTACCTTTTCTGCCGTAAATCCTGATGCAAGTCGGCTAAAGTGTGCATATTTAGTGAGTCGTTCGACGACCACAAGATCACAGTATGGCCACTCGATGCTGGAAGATGAGTGATGAAATCCATTGAAACATCTTTCATATCCCGCTCTGCAATGATAGTGGCTGGAGTAATCCTTGGGGTTTAGTGTTGAGGACCTTCACCTGTTGACATACGACACAAGCCTGTACATAATGCTTAACATCGTTGCACATCTCGTACAGGCTAACTCAGACTAAAGTATGTCGGATCCCATCATGTCCTCTTAGCGGTGTGTCATAGTATTCATGCAATATCAACTCCTTTAGTGTGTCATCTTAGGTACTAGTCGGCGTCCTTGAAACAGGATGAGGCCTTCGCAAACTTGGTAAAGAGGGTATTGTGTTGCATCTTGTGGTATGTTGAGTAGTAAGGCTTTGGTGTTGGGGTCACGTTGTAGTGCATGTCTAAGAGTGCGTAGTATACTAAGCTCAGGTCTGGCGCATCGATCAGGGCCATGAAAGAAGCACTAGGTAGTCTAGATAGGGCATCGGCCGGTTGATTGTCATGTCCCGGCTTGTAGACCACCTCGAAGTCATATCCCATAAGTTTGGCCATCCATCGTTGTTGTTCAAGTGTGTGAATGACCTGTGTCATCATGGCTCTCAATGGTTGATGGTCCATATGGAGTATGAAGTGACCCTCAAGAAGGTAATGGCGCCATTTTTGAACGGCCAAAACCAAGGCACAAAGTTCCCTTGCATAAGTGGAGGCCATTTGCATGGTGGGGGTAAATTGTCGACTGAAATATGCCAAGGGCTTTCTACTCTGTATAAAGACTGCTCCCATTCCCCACACAGAAGCATCGGTTTCCACTTCGAAGGTGGCATTAAAGTCAAGAAGAGCTAGAGTAGTGGTGTGTGACAGAGCCTCTTTGAGTGTGTTGAAGGTCTTGGTGGTATGCGAAGTCCAAAGGAATGCATCTTTACGAAGTAGGAATGCATCTCTACGCAGCTGTTTGACATTCATTGGCGTAGGCCAGCCTTATATGGCGCTCACCTTCTCGGGATCAACCTCGACACCCTGTTTTGATATAATATGCCCAAGGTATTGCATCTTAGCTCTAGCAAGATCACATTTAATAGCTTTAGCAAAATAACTTTCTGATTAAATGTGGAAAGTACCTCATGCAAGTGTTGCAGGTGATTATCCCAACTCTTGCTATAGATTAATATATCATCAAAGAACACAAGAACTTACCTTCTGAGTTGTGGGAGAAATAGTTCATTCATGGCCGCTTGGAAAGTTGTTGGTGCATTAGTTAAACCAAATGGCATAACTAAGAACTCGAAGTGCCCATCATGAGTGCGAAATGATGTGAATGTCCTCCTTCATCCTGATTCGGTGGTAGCCGAACCTTAAATCCAGCTTAGAAAAGACGCATGCTCCATGGAGTTCATCAAACAGCTCATCTGCCGTGTGGGAAATCTATTTTTGATGGTGGCTGAGTTTAGGGCTATGAAATCTACACAAAACCGCCATGTCCCATCTTTTTTCTTCACTAAGAGGATAAGGGATGAAAAGGATGATGACCTTGGTTTAATAATGCCATCTCGTAACATCTCCTGCATTAACATGTCAATCTCAGCTTTCTGATACTTAGGATATCTATAAGGGTGCACGTTGATCGGTGCAGTGCCCTGAACAAGGGGTAACTGGTGGTCCACTCCTCGCGCTGGAGGCAAGCCTTAGGCTTAGTAAAAACCACCCTGTGTTGTTCCAACAGTTGCATTAGGTCCTCCTTTTGGGTGTGGTCTAGGTGATCAGGTATAATGGGTAGCATGACCTCCTCTATGGTGGCCTGTTGAGGGATCACTATAAGCTGGTGGAAGAATGCAATAGTGTCAGCCTTTTGAGCCTTGCGAAGTTGTCCCAGAGTCATCTTGGTAAGATGGTCATGCGGTTGCAGCCCATGCAACTTGATAGTTTTCCCTGTATGTGAGAAGCTCATCCATAGATGTTTGTAATCAAACAAGTTTGGTCCTATTTTGGCCAACCATTGCGCACCTAATAATGCATCCGCGCCATATATAGGTAGTAGATGAAAATTAATATTAAAAGTAGTTTGATCGAGGACTAAGGGTATCTCTCAGCACAGTCCTTCGCATAACAGTTTATCCCCATTGCCGATGGTGACCTTCACGTGTTTGGATGGCTCTACCGGGAGCTTGGCATGCTTGGCTACTCGAGTTTGTAGAAAATTGTGGGTCGACCCACTATCGATCAGAATGATCACACGCACCCCATTCATTGACCCCTCGAGCCTCAATGTGCTAGGAGCTACTCGACCTTGTAGCGCATGGAAGGATATGGTTGGGTAGCCTCAGTCTCCCCTTCGAGTGTGGGATTGGCTTCTCCCTCTCGTCCCACGTTTTGTGTTGGCTCAGGTGCGAACAACTCCTCCTCGTGGTCGTTGTCTTCCAAGAGAAAGCATTGGAATTGTGCTTGCATCTATGTCTCGGGTTGTACTTCTCATCACAATTGAAGCAAAGCCCATTCTCGCGTCGGGTGGCCATTTCAGCTGCGGACAGCCGCTTGATGGGCAGTGGGGTGTGAGGGCTGCTCGGCAATGCTTTGATGGTGTTTTCGCCTCCAGAAAAGCTTGGTTAGAGACGAGGTGAGTATGTCTTGATTTGCCAACTCCTAATGACGTTAACCTTGTGTTCGGCTACTCGCGACATGCCCATCGCCATGCATAGATTTGTTAGGTTCAGCAAAAGAATCTTCGTCTGTATTTCATCCTTGAGTCCCGCCAGGAAGCGTATAAGTAGGTTCCCGGCTGATAGACTTGGTGTTTGAGTCGAGAGTGACTCACACTCTGAGATGTAGGTTCCCACCGTGCTGGTTTGTAACAGATTTTGGATGACCAGCTCTGGTTTGTAGTACGCAGGGGGACCAAATCGACCAGCTTGGCAAAGCGTTCCCAGGTGCTGAGTTGCTGGGTTGTGTAGAGCCATTTGTACCATTTCAATGCCTCACCTCCCATGTAAAACGTGGCTACCAGCAACCTCTGATCCGTCGGGGTGTTGTTGTAGTCGAAACAGCGTTCCATTTGGAATAGCCAGGCATCTACGGCCTCATCGCAAAACAATGGCACAGCAATGCGGGGTAGGCGGTTTCCTCCAGCCTCGTGGTTGTCTGCTATGCTCACGATTGCCTGTTGGTTCCGACGAAGAGTACTGCTGCTTGCACAGGGTTGGATCCCAGTGGGAGTTGTAGCAACGGTGACTGTGTCGAGGGACTCGGTGGTTATTGCGCCGGCTGTTTCTCAGCTCTGGCCTCTTGCAGCTTGAGTTCCCTGATCTCACTCTGCATCTCAGCTCGCATCTCCTCCATCATCTCCATGATACAGGCAAAAATTTCAGTGTTGCATGTTTTCTCCTCCGTCTGGCGTTTGCTAAGCTCTGCAAAGCTCTTGGTGAGGTCGGCGATGGCTTCAGTGGTGCTTCGAGTGTCAGGCATGATGGAAGAGCTCTCAGTGAAAGCACCAAAGTTGATGCGAAAATGGTGAGGGTAGAAGAGATATTAGGGTAGAGGAAGAGTGAATAGGAGAAAGGAATAGATTTCTGGAATTCAGTGTCCATTTCATTATCACTCACTCATTATTTATACCCTGTTACAACCAATCAGATTGAGTGTACTACATGCAGTACAGTAGTACCAGTCGGCTCTCATTGGTTCTCCTCATTTCTTGTTAGTGCCAGCTACCTCTGCATCTTTGTTGCTCCAATCCGTTACATATTCATTCTGGGGATATTTCTTAGACGGTATTCTCTGCCTCGCGCCCCTTCCAGCCTTGTCCTGCAGCCCCTCGTGCGTAACATGAACTGTCTCTAGAGTAATGCCTAGATGGATAGCAAATACCAAGTCAGTGCTGGAGGCACAGCTGAATGCAGTACGATTGGGCATGGAACTGGGGACGAATGTTGGATCGATTTAGCGTTAGCAAACTATCAAACGAAAGTTTCAGACTTAGTTCTCCGTCTAATATTCAGATAGCAGCGGAAGTAAATAAGGCAGGAAAATAATGACTGAGATACTATACACGGATATATAGTGAAAACCCTATCAAGACTATGATAAGGTGAAAACCACTACCTTTCAGTATCCACTGAAAGGATTTTAGAAACAGATCACTTTATATTCAGATGTTCTTATAGGACTTACAAACTAGGTCTTTTGCTTAGACTCTATTTGATGGTCTCTACTCAATCCGACAAAGTAACCTTTTCTATTTCAAACCTCCGTGTGTGGATGCAGACTCAGCAGCTCAGATCTTCAGTGCGGTGGCTTTCTCTCTCTGGAAGGCGGCTGCTTTTGCTCTTCAGGAATCCACACAAGACACTTGTCAAACCCTAGGACATTAAGTAGGGTTGTCCGTGTCTTGTCATGGGCCCAATGCCTTGGCCCATCTGAACTTGTCAAACCCAACAGTGTTTGTATGCTTTTTAGGACTGGATGTCTTCTAGATCCTTCCAGTCTCTTCTTCTCTATTTAACAGAATTGATTATGCTGAAGTGTAGAAGGTTGTTAATTAAACCACTTAATGGTAATTCGATCTTCAGCATTTCTTTGATCTTTCTGATGGATTTCTGCACACTTAGATAAAATGTTAACTAAGTGTTTGTAATCATCAAAACCTATGGGTTCCAACAAATTCCCCCTTTTTGATGATGACAAACACTTCTTCAAATAAAACAGAAATCCATCACAGGCAATTCAAATCATCATTAATCTATCAGATAGATTTATCACTAAACCAGCAGATAGATTTTCAGTCAGTTTCTGTTAGACAGACACTTCTACGAACTCACTACAGTTCCCCCTTAGATAGGCATTAGATTTGAATTTCAGTGTGATTTGCCCCTCAGGTAGTGCACTCATATGTTATCTTCCCCCTTTTGGCATCATTAAAAAGAGCACGAGTTAATACGCCAAGAAATGGAAGGAAATGCAAACTTCATTTACGACTGTGAGAGAAGGCCCCATTGGGGTACACACAGTAAGCATAATTCAAAATACTAGGGAGCAGAGAATAGAGCATGCAACCAAGGAAAAAGACACAAAACAAACATGGGGATTGGGAGGTGGGGATTTAAAAGGAAGGGGGTTCAACCACGAGACAAACCCAGGCTAATCCTTCACCACCAGCAGCTTTAGTTGTTCAACCAGTTCAGTTCCAACGAACCTCAGCTGACGGTTTAGCTCACCAATCTCTTCTCTGATTTGATTTCCGTGCACCATGTTTATTTTGGCTGACTCCTCAATATCCTTTAACAAGATGGGCACTGACTCAAGGGCCTCCATCTTGGAACGCAGCTCACTCACACAGCCAGCAACGCCGTCATCCTTCTTTGCCTCCTCTTCAATCAATATCTCCAGCTGAGCCACTCTCTCTGACAGCATATCCACCTTCGCGGACAAACTCTTCAGAGCCTCAATCACTGCTGGTGATCCCTCATCTGGATCCAGCGGACGCTGATCCAGAGGATCCACCTCTTGAGGTGCTTCTGGTAATGGAGGAGGAGGAGTGTACTGGTCATTCTTCCAGCCAGTTGCTGCATCATACTCCCAGTGGAAGCTGGCGATTAGTTCCTCTCCCAAAACATGTGACAGCTGACTTTCAACATCTGATTTATAGAGACCAAGGTGGCAGAGAATTTTCTTCACGACTCCTGGATAGGGCAATCCTCTAGTCTTGCTGCTTGCGGCACGAGCCATGTGTTTGAGGATCAGTACAGGAAGGTTAATCGGCGTTTCTACTTTGAGCTTATCTAACAGGAAGAAGTCCTGATAATTCACCACCTCGTACTTCTGTGAGCGTGGTGTTATTGTTGTGCAGATTAGCCTATGCAGAATCCTGTTTACCAAGCACAGCTTTGTGGCCTTCCCTTGGTGGGCGACATTCGACGGATCTCCTCCAACCCTTGAGATTACTTCACCTTTCGCAACTGACTCTGGCCATATCCCTTTGATGTACGCGTCATAGCCACTGGCCGGAACCTTCAGAAGATTACCCAACTCACGGAAGGTGAGGGCCTGATTTTGTCCGTTGTACACGAAGGTAGCTATGAGCACTCCATATGTCTCTTCTAGTCGGAACTGGGAGTAGAACTCCCTCACTTTTCTCTCGTCTACCAGAACTTCCTCCCTAAAGAGGTGATCCCACTGTTGAGAGATTAGGAGGTTGTTTACCTCCACCAGTTGATGATCTGCCATGAAGACTCTGTCGACGGTTACCTCCGGAATCACGGATCGTCCCTTCAGGAACTCTGGTTCTTCTGCCTCGGGCAAAGTCTGCTCCTTTTTCACCACTGGGACTGGGACTTGAGCCTTTTTGGTTCGTCCGCTCTTTTGGACGGGAGTTTTTCCAGAGGAGGGTTTCATTCGCTTGCTTCCTGACCCTTCAGCAGTTGTTGCCTTTCTTTTCTGAGAGGTTGCATCATCCGCATCGTCTGGTAAGTACCGTACTGAGTGTGTGGTGGCGGTTTTCGTCTCGGATTTCTCAGCCAGAATGCTTTCAACGTGCACACCGCTTGCCTTTAGTGTGGCTATCATGGCAGCGACTTCGGCTTTGGAGAGGTTGCTTGCGGCTGCCATGGAATCAGATTGCAGTGAGCAGAGGACTAAGATTTTTAGGGCTGGTACTATGTGAGAGAAGATGGCTGATTTCGATGTGGGGTTTCGTTCTGTCTCCTCCTCTTTATACTTCCGAAACCCTAGCACCTTTTCGAATCTGGAAATGAACCGGCGTCTTCGAACCACGTGATTTGATTTTTCGAATTTCAAAAAGCATGCGTATCTAATTTCCTTCCAAATCCAGAGTTATCATCTAATTAAACCGTCTCATGCAGTTTAAGAAGAAGTTCATCCTGTGGGAAGCTGCCACCTGTCCAGTTAGGGCGTCCTTAATTTTCAATCGTTGCGTCTGTTAGCCTGTCGGTAAGGCTGTAAAGGCTGTACAGTTTTTCATCTTTTTCAAGGACTGCAAGCTATCAATTCTGAAACAGCATGAGTCACATGCTTTTCTTTTCCTCTATACGGTTTAGTCAAATCACAATAAATGCTTTTCTGAACTTACTTTGTTGCTGTCACCCACTCATCACACCAAACAGATTTTACTGCAGTTCATCCGGTACGCACAAATTGACAGATTGAACCGGTTGAATTGGTTCAAGAGTAGCCCCGGTTTGTCTCATGGTTTTTGCACAAGGGTTGTGATGCCTTAGGTTTACCCAAGGGGTACAATAAAAGCATCACTAATTCACACAAGAAATCATCAAGTCACATCAAGGTAATTTCATGTAGTGTGGAGACAACCAAGAAGGACATCTTTTTCAAAACAAAGGGCTAGACATTTATTCTCCACACATGATAGGCTAGGGTTGGTCTTAGAGTGCTTCCTGGCATATATTGTGGGATCAAAGCAGAAGACTCTTTTGGGCCAAAAAAAGAATATTACATGCTCAGAATTCTGCTGGCTAGTGGTTTTATCTATCATGCATACAGAGTGACCTTAATGAGCACCTTTTACACAATGATCAAATTCATATGCATCAAGTCCATGTCATGACATATTAACAAGCAGTCTAATCTAGCCAGTCATCGAGAGAATCTACCATGAAGAGCAAACTAGATGAGAGATGTCATACCTAGTTCGATTCTTAGCTTTTCATAGGGCTCCCTGTGCAGTGCCTTCGTGAAGATATCTGCAATTTGATCCTCAGTTCTGCAGTATTTCATAGCTATCGTGCCCTTTTCTACACAGTCAAGTAAGAAATGATATCTAATCTCAATATGTTTAGTACGTGAAAACTGCACTGGATTTTTAGAGATATTGATGGCACTTGTGTTATCACATAGAATAGAAACACAATCAAGATGGACACCATAATCACTTAGCTGTTGTTTTATCCATATCAGTTGTGCACAGCAAGCTGCAGCTGCTATATACTCGGCTTCAGCGGTTGACAAGGCAATTGAAGACTGCTTCTTGGATCCCCATGATATTAGGCATGGCCCAAAGAATTGTGCCATCCCAGAGGTGGATTTTCTGTCCGTCTTGCAGCCAGCATAATCAGCATCTATATAGGCTATCAAACGTAAGTCCCCTCCCTTTGGATAGAACAGGCATAGATCGTCCGCCCCCTTTAGGTACCTCAGGATCCGTTTCACGGCTTTGACATGTGTCTCTCTGGGATCTGCCTGAAATCTAGCACATAGACAGACACTAAACGGGATGTCAGGTCTACTTGCAGTTAAGTATAGTAGAGAACCTATCATTCCCCTATAAAGGGTCGGATCCACTTGAAGGGACCCCTTTGATTTTTCAGGATAGCCAATAAAAAATCCACTGACTGTCCTTGGGTCAAGTTTCTTTTCATGTGGATTATACAACCTCACTTCCGCTGGGCATCCCCAAACGCGAAGATGCTTTACACTAGGTTTTCTACCGGTCCATAGTTCATAAGGTGTCTTCGGAACTGCTTTACTAGGAACTCGATTAAGTAAATAAGTTGCAGTCTTTAATGCATATATCCACAATGATAAGGGTAGAGAGCAATTACTCAACATGCTCCTAACCAGGTCCATCAATGTACGATTTCTTCTCTCAGCTACGCCATTTTGTTGAGGTGTACCGGGCATTGTATACTGTGCACAAATACCTCTATTTTCAAGTAACTTCGCAAATGGATCTGGACATAGTCCACTTTCATTAAATTTTCCAAAAAATTCACCGCCTCTATCAGACCTCACTACCTTCACTTTTCTGTCTATTTGCCTTTCTACCTCATTTATGAACACCTCTAAGACGTTCACAGATTGAGATTTTTCATGCAATAGATAAATATATCCATAACGTGAGTAGTCATCAATGAATGTGATAAAATATTTCTCACCATTCCAAGAAGGAATATCGAATGGACCACATATATCGGTGTGAATTAATTCAAGAAGTTGAGTGCTTCTTGTGGCTGATTTCTTTACTATGTGTTTTGTTTGCTTTCCTTTTATGCAGTCTACACATACATTTAAGTCACTAAAATCCAACTGAGGTAAAATTTCATTCTTTACCAACCTCATTATCCTTTCTTTGGAGATGTGGCCTAATCTTTGATGCCATAAGAAAGCAGAGTGTTCATTAAATGCACATTACTACAGAACAGGCATTATGCATCGGTTCAAAAACTACAATAGGCATCGGTTCAGTGTTATGCATCGGTTTATAATGAAACCGTTGCATAATGGTTACCATTACGCAACGGTTTTATGTAAACCGATGCATATTGCTACTTTATGCATCGATTTTATAAAATCGTTGCATAATGGTTACCATATGCATCGGTTTACATAAAACTGTTGCGTAATTGTAACCATTATGCAACGGTTTTAGATAAACCGATGCATATGGTAATCATTATGCAACGGTTTTATAAAAACCGATGCATAAAGCGATAAAAGACTTAGGTTTTATTTCAAAATTTCATCAGTCCGCCTACGCTCCTCCCTCCGACTTCGATACGCTCCTCCGACTTCGATGCCTCTCAGTCTCACTCCGTCGCCTCCGTCGCCTGCATCTCACTCTGTTGCCTGCGTCTCACCCCGTCGCCTCCGTCGCCTCCATCTTCAGTCACACATCCGCGCCTCGCTCTCGGTATCCATCGCCTCAGTCTCACTCGCCTCGGCAACTGTTATTCCTCCACTCGCCTCCGATTCAGCAGGTTAGGGTTGTTAGGATTGTTAGGATTATTTTTCCAATGGTTAGGATTGTTAGGGTTTTTAGTATGTAATTGTTAGGATTATTTTTCAGTTGTATATCCGTAGTTTGTCTCCATCAAAATCAGTCATTGTATATTTCATTCAGTTTTGGCAATGTGATTGTTTGGATATATGAAGGTGTATTTATAGTAACATGTTATTGAATCGATATGTTCTTAATTTCTAACTTGTGTTCGTTAACTACTTGTAGTCATTGTTAGTCGATTTGCAATAGAAAGCTTCTCCTCGCCAACTTGAATTTGTTAGGTGAATCTTTTTTGGCTACTCGGCTTGGTTAGAGGTTTGTAATCCATTATTGTGTTTTGAGTTTAATACGATCTCACAATCAAGTATATTAATTAGTTGTTGCTCTATCATCGTTGAATGATGTATATAACTAATTGGATTCATATATGATAATATTTTTGTTTGTAAACATAGATTCAAGCGGGGGTACTTCTATACGGTGGAAGTTGCATCTTCTTTATCCTCAGTACATAATTTCATATAAGGTATTCTATTGTGTTAATTGTGTATAGTTTTAAGTAGACATTTTGTTTTTGTTGCCCTTTCATTATTGCATAATGTTAATAACTAGTTGAATTTAAGTATATTAATTTAATTGATGTTCTTTTGTAGGGTTAACATTTGCGATCTACATCCCTCTTCCCGTTGGTGGTTCTTCGCTTCTTAAATTCCTGGTATTTGATGGTTATCAATCTTTCTTATTTTCCTATGAACATGGAGATTTGAATTTATTTTTCCTTGTTTACTAATTTGTTCTTGTTGTTTATAGCTCTAGTCCGTACTTGTTGCACACCCACCATTAAGATCCTTTGCTAAGGAGTCATTCGGAGACATTGGAGTAGCACATGTTTTAGCTGATTCCATCCCGAACTTCTTCAGGATCTCTCTTACATATTTTTGCTGATGGATCCGAGTTCCATCTTCATCTTGTGCTACTTGAAGTCCCAAGAAATACCTCAATTCTCCAACCATGCTCATTTCGAATTTGCTTGACATCAGATCTGTGAACTTTTTAACAAGGTTAGGGTTAGTTGAACCGAAGATAATATCATCGACATATACCTGAACCACTAGAGTGCTAGTCCCTTCCTTCAGGAGGAAGAGAATTTTGTCTACTTCTCCTCTGACGTATCCATGTGATAGAAGGAACAGGGACAGTCTCTCGTACCATGCGCGGGGGGCTTGCTTCAATCCGTATAACGCCTTATCCAGGATATACACATGATTTGGATGATCTATGTCCTCGAATCCTGGAGTTTGGCTTACATATACTTCTTCCTTCAAGACTCCATTCAGAAATGCCGTCTTCACGTCCATCTGTTGCAAGGCAAACCCATGATAGGTTGAGTAGGCTATGAGTAGCCTAATTGCTTCTAGTCTTGCAACAGGGGCAAAGGTTTCGTCGTAGTCTATTCCCTCCTGTTGATTGTATCCTTTTACCACTAGACGAGCTTTGTTCCTTACGACGATTCCCTTATCGTCCAGCTTATTTCTGAATACCCATTTTGTTCCGATCACGTTCTTTTCTTTGGGTCGGGGAACCAGGCGCCATACTTCATTTCTATCGAACTGGTGCAGCTCCTCTTGCATGGCGTTGACCCAATCTGGGTCTTTGAGAGCTTCCACCACTGTCTTGGGTTCTGCAATAGAGACGAAGGAGGCAAAGCCACAGAATTGAGATAGACTATTAAGGTCTACCTTTTCCTCAGAGATGTAGCACTGGTAGTCCTCTAGTCTAGCTGGCCGATGAATCGTTCTTCCGGAGCGTGTTGTTCTCGGTTCCCCCTCATGGTAATCAACGTTTTCTTCTTCCTCGGTAGGAGAGTCTTCTTCAGCTTCTATCGTATGGTTGTTGATGTCATTTCTACCTGGTGGATCAGCTATTTCATCCCCTTCTACCTGGTCGTTTGGTGGTGCTTCGTCTACATGATGGATATCCATATGAGGTATGTCAGTAGTAGGTGCTGGTGGAGGTTCCCATTCTGGATCTGACTCGTCAATAAGCCAGAGCTCCCCAGCATCTAGCATAGCCGTAGATGAGGAATCTTTTATTAGGTGACCAGCCATCACCGTCTCGTCGAATCTTACATGCACACTTTCTTCAACTTGCTCTAGCCTTAGGTTGTAGACTTTGTAGGCCTTGCTATGGCTAGAGTATCCGACGAACACTCCTTCATCACTCCGGGCATCGAATTTTCCCAAATGATCCTTGCCGTTGTTGTGAACAAAGCACTTGCATCCAAATACCTTTAGATGTGAGATTTTAGGCTTTCGTCCACGTAACAGTTCATAAGGAGTTTTCCCTATCATGGAACGCAGTGATGCTCTGTCAAGAATGTAGCTCGCAACAAAAACTGCCTCTGCCCAGAGACTCTTGGGTACCCCACTACCGATGAGCATTGTTCGTGACATATCCTCCAGGGTTCTATTCTTTCGTTCCACTACACCGTTTTGATGTGGTGTCCGTGGGGCCGAAAAGTTGTGATCAATTCCATTGTCCCTACACAGAGAGAGAAACTGCATATTCCGGAACTCAGTTCCATTGTCAGTACGAATGGAGGTTAGTTTGCGATCTATCTTGTTCTCAATCAATTTCAGCCATGCTTCGAATTCAGAATATGTTTGAGTTTTAGAGGATAGAAAGATAGTCCATGTATACCTGGAGTAGTCATCGACTATGACCAGAATATACCTGTTTCCACCTCGGCTGACGACATTGACAGGCCCGCACAGATCCATGTGGATCATGTCCATAGGAGCAGAAGTGCTCACGACCTGCTTTGATGAGAATGAGTTCCGAGCTTGCTTTCCCGTGGCACAGGCACTGCATACTTGATCAAAGGCGCTATCCACCTTGGGTAGGCCAACTACCAATTCCTTTTGATGGAGTTTGTGCAGCAGCCTCATACTTGCGTGCCCGAACCTCTTGTGCCATAAGATGGAATTCTCAGCAATACTTGCAAGGCACAGTTCTTCCGCAGGAGAGAATTTTGGATCAACAATGTAGACTTCGTCCACGCGAATTCCTCTTAGAACTGTCTTACCTGTCTCATTGCATCTTACTAGACAATCATTAGAGTTGAATATGACATGATTCTTTCCATATTGACATAACTGAGATACGCTAAGCAGATTGTATCTCAAGCCTTCAACTAGACTTACCTCCCTGATTCGGATGGAATCTGAGATTCTTACCTCTCCTTTTGCTACTACCGTTCCCTTGCTTTTGTTTCCGAAGATTATGCTTTCTCCGGAATGTTTTTGGAGCGAGTCGAACCACACTGGATTTCCTGTCATATGTCTGGAACAGCCACTGTCCAGGTACCAGGGACGGGACCTCACTCCTTCCTGCAAGAAAATGATCAGTTTTTACGCACCCAGACAAGCTTGGACTTACTGGGCTTAGTAATAGATTTGCCAAAAGGAGTGTAATAAGATTGATGGTAAACATCATGGTCAGTTATGTCAATCTTTCGCCTGGGTGTGCTCCATGGTCTGCTGCGGATTGCTGGATCGTAGTGTGGGTGAGAGTAGTCAAATCGGCCTCTCTTCCTGTATGGACTAGTTTTCCATTGACGGTGTGGTCTTGAGCAGCGACCCTGAGCTTCCAACCATTTGCGATTACTTTCATCAATCTCCCTTATTCTTGGGCATTCTATTCTGAGATGTCCAGATTTTCCACAGTTCCAGCATATTCTATGACAGAGAAGATCGACGTACTTGCTTCTACCAGGTGGTGTGGATGCCTTTACTTTTATAGCATGGAGGTCTATCCTTGAAGGCTTACGGTTCTGGCTCATCCTTAGCCATATTTTGTAAGCTTCTCTGGCCTTGTAGGGAACAGACTCCGTGTCATGGATATTGAATCCTTCATATTGATTTTCTTCCCTCTCAGTCTGTCTGACGGTCTGAGGCCTTCTTCTAAGGAGAGAGTATTCCCCTGGTTCGGTCATCTTCCCTTTCCCTTTTTCAGCCTTCTTCTTTTCGAATTCTTCTTCATAGCCGATTCCCGGTCTGATGAACTTTATCTTGTAGAGCGTAATCTGCTCCTTAGCCCTTTTTGCTTCCATCTCCCTGATCCATTCTTCTTTCCGTGTAGCGTCCTCGAGTCTCAGAGTTTCCACTGTCTTGAGGAGTTCTTCATTCTTTTGTCTAAGATCATTTAGCTCTTCAACCCTGGCTTGGAAGTCAGTTAACTCAGTGTTTCCAATTGTCATATGCTTCAGCTCTTCACTTAGCTTACTAATCTGTCTCTCTCGTCTTTCGCAAGCACGACATTTGCACACATGTTCTGCCATTTCTTTCTCAATGCGCATGGCTTTGGTTGACCAGAGTTGATTTTCTTCTATATCATCGTGATGCTCTTGTTGCATCTCTGCTATTTTGTCCTCTAGGTCTCGGTTTTTGGCCAAAACTTTAGCAATCGTTTCTGCAAGATCAGATTCAGAAAAGACTTTATCGACAAAAGAATCAGTGTCTATTACCTCATCCGTTATAGTGTGAGCCATTAGGCATGCCTCCTTTGAGGGCCTTCCATCGTCACTTTCTTCATCTGAGCCTCCCTATGCGGCAAACATGGCATGAGCTGGCTTGGGAGCGGTTGCCTCTCCTTTTTGGACGGGTGGCTCTCCTTTCTTCTTACTGTAGCAGTCTTTTGAGAGATGCCCCTTCTTCTAGCAGTGGTAACAGGTTCGGTCTTCCCTTTGTCCTGGATTCCTTCCGTTTCTATTTGACGTACCGCCTTTGGAGAAGTTTCTGCGACTTCCTCCTGTTCTGAAATCTCTTTTTCCTTTGCCGAAGTTTGCCAATTTCAAAGCTCTCGTCAGTAGTGCTATCTCATCATCCTCCTTCGATGACTCATCTGAATGTGCAAGATCTAGCGCCTTTTCCACCTTCAGGGAAATAGCTTGAGATTTGTCGGACTGTCTCCTTGCCATTTTTCTTTCCGCGATTCCAGCTTGGCTTTGTAGGTTGGCAACCAGTTCTTCGAGCGTGACATCCTTAATTCCTCTTTGAGCTTGCAGAGCTAGTGTAACGTGATCCCATTTAGAATTTAAGGCCTGCATGAATTGATGAGTGATCTTCCATTCCGGGAGCTTTTCATTTAGGTATTCCAGCTGTCCGATGATAACTTGAAAACGGGTGAAGAAGTCTTCAAGAGATTCGTCCTTCCTCTGCATGACCGACTCATAGTCCTTTATGGCGGCCAGAATTCGATTCCTCTTGATGTCTTCATTTCCTCCATATAACCTCACAAGACCATCATACATTTCCTTGGCGGTTTTGTGCATTGCCACCTTGATTTGGTCACCGGGAGAAAGAGCCATGTATAGGACCTTTTTTGCTCTCGCGTTCTTTTCAAGTTTCTTATAGTCATCATCGGTATATTTGTCTTTGGTCTTCTCAGCTGGCTTGTCGGGATATGTTGTATCGAGTGGAATGAGGAGCGGTCCGTTTTCAAATATGCTCCATAGCTGTCCGTCTAAGGAGCAAACATGAGCCTCGAACTGGTCTTTCCACCAGTCGAACTGTCCGGGCTTCAGGAGCGGTGGTTTCCAGAAGGAGTCGCTGATTGATGACATGATTGTTCCTGCAATGCTAACGAGCAAATCTAGAGCACTCGGCTCTGATACCACGTGTTGGATCGATTTAGCGTTAGCAAACTATCAAACGGAAGTTTCAGACTTAGTTCTTCGTCTAATATTCAGATAGCAGCGGAAGTAATTAATGCAGGAAAATAATGACTGAGATACTACACACGGATATATAGTGGAAACCCTATCAAGACTATGATAAGGTGAAAACCACTACCTTTCAGTATCCACTGAAAGGATTTTAGAAACAGATCACTTTATATTCAGATGTTCTTGTAGGACTTACAAACTAGGTCTTTTGCTTAGACTCTATTTGATGGTCTCTACTCAATCCGACAAAGTAACATTTTCTATTTCAAACCTCCGTGTGTGGATGCAGACTCAGCAGCTCAAATCTTCAGTGCGGTGGCTTTCTCTCTCTGGAAGGCGGCTGCTTTTGCTCTTCAGGAATCCACACAAGACACTTGTCAAACCCTAGGACATTAAGTAGGGTTGTCCGTGTCTTGTCATGGGCCCAATGCTTTGGCCCATCTAAACTTGTCAAATCCAACAGTGTTTGTATGCTTTTTAGGACTGGATGTCTTCTAGATCCTTACAGTCTCTTCTTCTCTATTTAACAGAACTGATTATGCTGAAGTGTAGAAGGTTGTTAATTAAACCACTTAATGGTAATTCGATCTTCAGCATTTCTTTGATCTTTCTGATGGATTTCTGCACACTTAGATAAAATGTTAACTAAGTGTTTGTAATCATCAAAACCTATGGGTTCCAACAACGAAGTCAGGGCTGACAAAGGCTACGGTCTTCTCGGACTCGAGTGAAGTGATCTGGGCGCTGAATCTTGGTAGCTGGAGGACATAAGCATGGGGCGTGGACTTGAAGGATTGCATTGAAACTCTTGATGGTCATCCGGACTGGCACCTGAGAAGCATCAATAGAGAAGCAAATGCAGTAACAAATTGGCTAGCTAGGAAGGCTCGAGTGGAAAGATGGGAGTGGACGGACCTATCTTCTATCACTGGGTCTCCCAACTTGCCAGAGCTAGTCTTTGTTTCGTTGTTTGTTTTGTTTCCTTAATTACATTCTGCTTTGTTATCCGGGTTTCATTTCAAAAAAAATTACATATTGTCAAGATTGATGAGGTGTGTAACTGACTAGACATTTTATAAATTTAATTATTCTTATTTATTTGTTACAAATTTTAAGTGATTCATGAAACAGGTTTTGGGTTAATATGCCCTAATCTAAAGTACCTTAATAAATATAAAAATAAAAGGAGTATTAAAAGGGTCCAATGCCTCCTGCATTGACTTCTCAACCATTGATTTCCTGCATACTTACTAATATTAATTGCGTCTTTCCGTTGAATTCTCCCTTCCTAGTCACATTGCTATAATATCTCTGAAAAATTTTCCAATTTGGCCAAAATTCGAATTTGATTTACCCACAACAAATCAAAATCAATAAGAAACGAGAAATTGAGAAGACTTACCAAATTTGGGTTTTGACATAATCTCCTTCACAGCCCAAGAAAATCTTCGTCCTCTCGACACATTTTCTTCCCGTAAATCGAGTTTTCTTTCCGCGTTTGACATAAACGTGTTGGAATATCTATGGCATGTGTGTCTTCTTTAGTCTTATTGTTTATATCAGTTCATATTACATGATTGATTTTAATATAAAAGTCGACATCGTAATGGATCGATTTCGGTTAATGATATTAAAATCAAGATATTTTACACGTACCCTCAACCCTTGCCTAATATATCATTATAATACACGTGTTATCTCATCAACAAATGTGTATGCATGGTAGTTACCATCAACTATGAAAAGGCACATACATTGTATTCGGATGAGGAAGTTACCAGGTGGTTATTGGATGTAATCCACCCTAACGTAACTTCTATAAGGAGGCACGTACGTAGAGTTGGTTTTGTCCATTATCAAGGGTGCACCAACTAGTAAAGTGATAAGGCTAAGGGAAGAAAACGTAAGCGAGAAGAAGACTGAGAAACTGCAAATCCATGGACATGGATCAAGATTAGTCTACTGTATCTACTTTCTGGGTTGAATTATCTCAAGTCTAGATTCATCCTTGGGTTTAATTTCAGATTGAGATTATAAAATAAGTTTACATTTGGTATCAGTACATGGTTTAGACTTGTGTAGTTCACCATTGAAGATGACTTGGAAATTTGCGTATACGTTTCTGTTATGTACTTCTGCAAGATGTTAGTTCTGTATGCAAATTACTAAGATGATATCATTATGAATCCGCTGTGCATTAGAGTTGCATGAATTGTTTACAATATATCAATGCATGTTGTTTAAATGTATAAATGTGTATAACTTGTTAGTCACCGAAGTGGCCTTGTTACATTACATTTTAACATTTAAGAATTTTGATGTATAATTGATTAATCATGATAGAATGATGTTTTAAAAGATATGTTGTATGATTAATTAATCTTCTGTTTACTAACTACACTCTAGGAGATAACCCAAAGGTCGATCACCGATTATAGTCAGTAAAATGAAGAGTGTCTGTAATTCGTAACTTAAATTAAATAGTATGTATATCCAAAGATAGCATGCTTATTTGACTTGCCATGTTACGAATAATTGTTAAATTGTAAATTTAGCATCACTGATAGTGCTTGTATTTGAGTATTACCCAAAGGTTGTTTGAATGCATGCTTAAATTATGAATCTATATTAAAGTATCAAAGCACTAATGTGTAAGCTTGTGTAAATGTTTCCAGTTTCATCAAATTTATTTGCATCGGCTAACTCTGTCGTGAAGTTCAATGGGCTGAACTATGATGATTGGTCCGAACAAATCCGGTTCACACTGGGTGTAATTGCATTGGACCTTGCAATACTAACGGAAGAGGAACCCTCAACTATATATCACAGATAATAGCTCCGATTCCTCCGAATCCGAGAAGTCTCGTTATGAGGCATGGGAGCGATCTAACCGGTTGAGTTTAAACCTTATGAGGATGACAATGGCTGAAAATATTAAGCCATCAATGCCTAAGACGGAGAATGCTAGGGATTTTATGCATAAAATTAAAGAGTGTTCGCGATCGGATTTGGCCGATAAATCAATTGTAGGCAGCCTAATGAGTCAGCTGACTACAAAGAAATTTGATTGGTCTCAGCCCATCCATGATCATATGACTCACATGTCAAATTTGGCAGCAAAGTTAAAGGCCTTAGGGATGGACGTCAATGAAACATTTTTGGTCCAATTCATCATAAATTCTCTACCTCTTGAATTTGGCCAGTTTCAGGTGAACTATAACACCATTAAAGATAAATGGAACTTTCAAGAATTGAAAGCCATGTTAATTCAAGAAGAAGGGAGATTAAAGAAGATGAAGGAGCATGTTGTTCATCTTGTAGGTCATGATGGTACCAGTAGCAGTAAAAGCTAAATGATTAAGAGGGACAAGAAGAAGGACAAGGCATTCATGAAAAGACCTGAAAGCCAAATCCAAAAGGAAAAGAAGTGTTTCTTTTGCAAGAAAGCAGGACATTTTAAGAAAGATTGCCCTAAAAGAAAGGTATGGTTCGATAAGAAAGGTATGAAACACAATTTTGTTTGTTTTGAATCGAATCTTATAAAAGTGCCTTATAATACCTGGTGGTTAGATTCCGTTGCCACTACTCATGTATCTCATATAAAACAGGGATTCAGTTCGATCCAACTCATAAGAGGACCTGAGCAACACTTGTTCATGGGAAACAGGACGAAGGCGCGTATTGAGGGCATTGGGACATATAGATTGATCCTCGACACAGGATGTCAAATAGATCTTGAAAGATGTCTTTATGTTCCTGAGTGTGGTAATAAGTAGGTTGGACAATTTAGGTTTTCATGTTAAGTTTGGAAATGGTGGTTTTTCTTTGTACCGAAATGATTACTTATATGGTTGTGGTAATTTGATTGACTCACTGTACAAGTTCAATCTTGATGTCAAATTCTCTGAATCCTTATTTTATATTGAATCTCAAGGTATTAAACGTAGTGCATTTAATGAACACTCTGCTTTCTTATGGCATCAAAGATTAGGCCACATCGGATAATGAGGTTGGTAAAGAATGAAATTTTACCTCAGTTGGATTTTAGTGACTTAAATGTGTGTATAGACTGCATAAAAGGAAAGCAAACAAAACACGTAGTAAAGAAATCAGCCACAAGAAGCACTCAACTTCTTGAATTAATTCACACCGATATATGTGGTCCATTCGACATTCCTTCTTGGAATGGTGAGAAATATTTTATCACCTTCATTGATGACTACTCACGTTATGGATATATTTATCTATTGCATGAAAAATCTCAATCTCTGAACGTCTTACAGGTGTTCATAAATGAGGTAGAAAGGCAAATAGACAGGAAAGTGAAGGTAGTGAGGTCTGATAGAGGCGGTGAATTTTATGGAAAATTTAATGAAAGTGGACAATGTCCAGATCCATTTGCGAAGTTCCTTGAAAATAGAGGTATTTGTGCACAGTATACAATGCCCGGTACACCTCAACAAAATGGCGTAGCTGAGAGAAGAAATCGTACATTGATGGACATGGTTAGGAGCATGTTGAGTAATTGCTCTCTACCCTTATCATTGTGAATATATGCATTAAAGACTGCAACTTATTTACTTAATCGAGTTCCTAGTAAAGCAGTTCCTAAGACACCTTATGAACTATGGACCGGTAGAAAACCTAGTGTAAAGCATCTTCGCGTTTGGGGATGCCCAGCAGAAGTGAGGTTGTATAATCCACATGAAAAGAAACTTGACCCAAGGACAGTCAGTGGATTTTTTATTGGCTATCCTGAAAAATCAAAGGGGTACATATTTTATTGTCCTAACCATAGTACGAGAATAGTCGAGACAGGCAATGCAAGATTCATTGAAAATGGTCAAATTGGTGGGAGCCTTGAGCAAAGAAAAGTAGACATCAATGAGCATCAAGTTGAAATTCCTTCACCTATCATCTCACCTAAAGTTGTTGTCCCAATTATGGTCTCACAACCAAACGATACATTGGAACAAACATGATGATAGACATGCCCCACCAAATTAAAGTATGACAAGTGAGTCTGTCACAATTCAAGAAGAGAATAGTGTACCACATGAACCATTGCGTCGATCTGTAAGAGAAAGAAGATCAGCAATTCCAAATGACTATGTGGTTTATACTGTTGAAAATGAATGTGACTTAAGTCTTGATGAAGAACCCACCTCATTCAGAAATGCCATGGAGAGTAATAACTCTCATAAGTGGTTAATTGCCATGAAAGAAGAGATCAAATCAATGCATGATAACAGAGTTTGGGACTTAGTCGAGTTACCTGAGGGTTTCAAGGCAGTTGGGTCTAAGTGGACTTATAAGACAAAACGTGACTCGAAAGGTAACATCGAAAGATATATAAGGCCAGATTCGTGGCGAAAGGTTTCACTCAGAAAGATGGTGTTGATTATAAAGAAACATTCGCCCCAGTATCAAAGAAAGATTCATTAAGAATAGTTTTGGCTTTGGTGGCTAATTATGATCTCGAGTTGCACTAAATGGATGTAAAAACTGTATTCTTAACTGGCGATTTAGAGGAAGAGGTATATATGGACCAACATGAAGGTTTCATAACCACAGGAAATGAACACAAGGTGTGTAAATTGAGAAAGTCAATATATGGATTGAAACAAGCTTCCAGACAGTGGTATTTAAAGTTTAATGATACCATCACGTCATATGGTTTTGTAGAGATCACCGTCGACCGATGTATCTACATAAAAGTTAGTGGGAGTAAATTCGCAATTTTAGTTTTATATGTTGACGACGTTTTGCTTGCTGCAAACGACATGGGTGTGCTATCTCTCTAAATTTTTTGAACTGAAGGATATGGGCGAGGCGTCCTATGTGATCGGAATAGAAATATTTCGAAATAGATCACAGGGATCATTAGGGCTGTCTACAAAGGGCTATATTAATAAAATTTTAGAGAGGTACGACAGAATGGAAAAATGCTCATCAGGACTAGTTCCTATACAAAAAGGGGACAAGTTCAGTAAAATGCAATGTCCCAGAAATGAGTTGGAACAAAAAGAAATGGCAAGAATCCCATATGCATCAGTGGTTGGGAGTTTGATTTACGTACAAACTTGCACTCGACCTGATATCAGCTTCGCTGTTGGAATGCTAGGCCGATATCAAAGTAATCCTGGAATAGACCACTGGAAAGCTGCAAAGAAGGTTCTCAGGTATTTGCAAGGCACCAAAGAGACCATGCTTACTTATAGAAGATCCGATCATCTAGAGATCATTGGATATTCAGATTCAGATTATGCTGGATGCGTTGATAGCAGAAAATCCACGTTTGGTTATCTGTTCTTATTAGCTGAAGGAGCAGTATCATGGAAGAGTGGGAAACAGTATGTAATTGCAACGTCCACCATGGAAGCCGAATTTGTGGCATGCTTTGAAGCTACTATTCACGCATTGTGGCTACGAAACTTCATCTCAGGACTCGGGATTGTTGATAGTATAGCCAAGCCGCTTACGATTTATTGTGATAATTCAGCGGCCGTTTTCTTCTCGAAAAACGACAAGTATTCTAAGGGTGCTAAACACATGGAGTTGAAGTTCTTGTCTGTCAAGGAGGAGGTGCAGAAACGCAGAGTATTGTTTGAGCATATTAAAACGGATATGATGGTGGCAGATTCGTTGACTAAGGGACTACCACCCAAGGCGTTCATTGGCCATGTAGAACGTATGGGTGTCATAGACAGAGCCTTGCTATTCTAAACCTGATACGCTCATTTGTTTGTAAAATACTTTAATTCAATGATGGCTGTGTTTCAAGGCGCAAGCAAGTGGCTCAGTGGAAGAGCGCTTCATCTGGAACAAAGAAGTCCAGGTTCAAGTCCCTACTAATTCAAACTAACCACTAACCTCCACCATCAAAAAAAATGATGGCTGTGTTTCTGTTTTATCGAATATAAACATGATATGTATATACATTAATGATCATTATATGACATATTACTTTGAGTTTGGGTTTGATGCGTGATACATGGAAGGAATCATGTCACTGATTGACTTGTGACCGCCATGATCCAATCAATCCTTAATTCAAGTAAAATTATTGAATGTTAAATGAACTTGACATATAGATGTATTTTTTTAGATCATCAAAGCGACACAAAGGCCAAGTGGGAGAATGTTGGAATATCTATGGCATGTGTGTCTTTTTGAGTCTTATTGTTTATATCAGTTCATATTGCATTATTGATTTTAATATAAAAGTCGACATCGTAATGGATCGATTTCGGTTAATGATATTAAAATCAGGGTATTTTACGTACCCTCAACCCTTGCCTAATATATCATTATAATACATATGGTATCTCATCAACAAATGTGTATGCATGGTAGTTACCATCAACTATGAAAAGGCACATACATTGTATTCGGATGAGGAAGTTACCAGGTGGTTATTGGATGTAATCCACCCTAACGTAACTTCTATAAGGAGGCACGTAGAGTTGGTTTTGTCCATTATCAAGAGTGCACCAACTAGTAAAGTGATAAGGCCAAGGGAAGAAAACGTGTAAGTGAGAAGAAGACTGAGAAACTGCAAATCTATGGACATGGAGATTTTAGGGTTTAACCCTAAATTAGATGGACTATAATGTCTTGTGCCTATTTGTTGAACCGGCCGGCTGAGCTATTAAGCTTAGATTGAACCGGCCGATTGACCGGTTGAGGACAGTTATTAAAAACCAAACGTTGTTTTCTTTTGGTATAGATAACTGGCGAAAAGGTGCGACACTTCATATATGGTTTTTGACTGCGGAAAAAGATCTATAGAAGCAGATGATGATTTTGGAAAATTTCTCCTTCAATTGAGTTCAATTTCATATTGATGGTGTTACTCGGTTCTGCAACCTTCCATCGTTTCCTGTACTTTCACGTTTGTCTTATCCCGATTCAGTTTTCTGGAACCCTAATACGGCAGAAATATTGAATACGGAAAGCGAATTTGATTCGTGATTCAAGTCAAGTTGTTGATTCGAAGCCCTAGAAGAAGACCCAGGTCTCACAGTTTTGTCCATTATCAAGAGTGCACCAACTAGTAAAGTAATAAGGCTAAGGGAAGAAAACGTAAGCGAGAAGAAGACTGAGAAACTGTAAATCTATGGACATGGATCAAGGTTAGTCTACTGTATCTACTTTCTAGGTTGAATTATCTCAAGTCTAGATTCATCATTGAGTTTAATTTCAGATTGAGATTACAAAATAAGTTTACAAAACGCATCCATTTGATTCCTCCGGCGATGCGGCATCGGGTAAAACAGGACCTTGTTGATTATAGGTTTGATTTCGATGCCGAGCGGCTTGAAACCATGGCGCTCTTGCTAGGAGCGTCGCTGTTGTTGATGCAGCCTAAGTTAAATTTGCCACATAGGCGCATGACTCACATGATATCGAGTCAAATACGACACTAAGCTAAAGGTGATATTCGCAACGGCGACTAAGGAAATGTGTATATTTAGAAAACGAATTTGGAAACTGAATACATGAAAAAATGAAATTTAAATTTTGGCTAAATTGGATATTTTTTTCAATATCTCTTGCCTACTTTTTCTAAATTCTGGTCAATGATTTGAAAATTATTATTCCAGGCTGCTACTTTTCCTTGTAATGACCCAGAAAACTCCACTCAACTTCCATTTCTATTGGGTCCTCTGACACACTTGACTTCATTTCTGAAAATTATAATATAGAGAAAAACTTTGTGAGAGGCCCAGTTGTTGTTGATGCATAATTTTAAAATAAATAAATAAAAAACAACTCATAACAGAAGAACCTCACCAACCGCAAACAACAGATCATCATCAATAGCAAAAATAAGAAGTCTTCTTGAAGAAAACATAAAATTATACGTATTGTATTTCTATTTTTTCCTTTTCTTTTTTGGTTTATTATCAAATTGTGTAGAAGAGCAATGGCAGAGACAACCACACTTGTTTATCATTCAAACCAAATACATAAGTTTGGAAACAAAGAGGAAGATGCAAGGAAGAAACTTGCTATTTTGGAAGTCAATAGCAGCAGCAGTCTTGTAGCAAAGTTTCAAGCATAAATACCTCCTCCATTGCTTGTCCATTCATGCATCAGCAACTTGAAAATATGGATTGTCTCACCACCACACACGCCCTTGCAATGCTAGCCATTGCCCTGTTGCTTCTCCTCTCCGCTTACGTTACCGGTCGGATTGGCGGTAAAAAACCCAATCTACCACCGGGACCGAAGCCGTGGCCTGTGATTGGCAATCTCAACCTTATAGGTTCACTACCCCACAAGTCTCTCCACCACCTCTCCCAAACTTACGGCCCCCTCATGCACCTACGCTTCGGCTCCTTTTCCGTGGCGGTGGCCTCCTCAGTCGATATGGCCAAGACTTTCCTTAAAACTCATGATCTCACCTTTGCTGGAAGACCCAAATTTGCTGCTGGTAAATACACAACTTACAATTACTCAGACATAACATGGTCTCCATATGGCCCGTACTGGAGACAAGCTAGAAGAATGTGCTTAATGGAGCTCTTTAGCGCGAAGAGGCTCGAATCGTACGAGTACATTCGAAAGGAAGAAATGAAGGCACTGTTACACAACTTGTACTCAGCTTCAACGAGTGATCACAGCAACGCTGTTCTTATTAAAGATCATCTTTCCACGTTAAGCCTGAATGTGATAAGCAGGATGGTTCTTGGGAGGAAGTATACGGATGAGTCAGAAAGCGCTGTCGTTTCGCCTGATGAGTTTAAGAAGATGCTTGATGAGCTGTTTTTGTTGAGTGGAGTTTTGAACATTGGAGATTCAATTCCTTGGCTTGATTTTCTAGACCTGCAGGGGTACATTAAAAGGATGAAGAAATTGAGCAAAAAGTTGGATAAGTTTTTGGAACATGTTCTGAATGAGCATGATGAGAGGAGACAAAGCTTGAAGGGAGATTTTGTGGCAAGTGATATGGTGGATGTGTTGTTGGACTTTGCTGACCATCCTGAGCTTGATGTTAAGCTTGAAAGGGACGGTGTCAAAGCTTTCACTCAGGTTCGTATATATCCATCTTTGTATAGACTAAATTATGTCGCACGGATACTCCAAAACATTCACGTGCCTGTATCGTATTCGTGTTGAACACACGACTAAATTATGTCGCACGGATACTCCAAAACATTCCAAAACATTCACGTGCATGTATCGTATTCGTGTTGAACACACGATACGCTTGGGACTTCAAAAAGAATGTCTTAACTTTTGGACACATTTGTTGACTGAATCCACTAAATTTAGCCCCAAAAAAAATCATATTGTCCCTTAATCATAACATTATATGCCTGAACGGTTTATTTAACTAGTTAAATAATGAGTTCTATAAAAGTAAAATTATTTATTTGTGCATAATTTATCTCTTTATCATATAAGTTACAAAGAAATGATATAACTTTATATACATTATTTTTTTATAAAAGTATTAACGTATCCAGATTTTTTCTAAAGAAAAGTGTATCAACGTCTCGTATCGTACCCCGTATCCATATCCGTGCAACATATGTCTAAATTAATAGTAAAAATATCAATCAATATGAAATTGATAAATTTGTTAGTACTGATGATACATTATACATGCTTGCTTTTATGCGTAGGATTTAATTGCAGGAGGAACCGAAAGCTCTGCGGTTACAGTGGAATGGGCACTTTCAGAGCTTCTCAGACAGCCTGAAATATTCAACAATGCAACTGAGGAGCTAGATAGAGTTATAGGAAATGAGCGATGGGTAGATGAGAAAGACATATCCAACCTGCCTTATATCCAAGCAATAGTAAAGGAAACCATGAGGCTGCACCCTGTGGCGCCAATGCTAGTCCCACGAGAGGCGAGGGAAGATTGTCAAATCGACGGATATGACATACTAAAAGGAACACGGATTTTAGTCAATGTGTGGACTATTGGCAGGGATCCTAAGGTGTGGGACAACCCGAACGATTTCTATCCTGGTAGGTTTATTGGCAAATCCATTGATGTTAAGGGACATGATTTTGAGCTATTGCCATTTGGGTCCGGCAGAAGAATGTGCCCCGGATATACTTTGGGACTCAAAGTCATAGAGTCAAGCTTGGCAAATCTATTACATGGCTTCAAATGGAAAATGCCAGGAAATATGAGCCATAGAGATCTCAATATGGAAGAAATTTTTGGGCTTTCTACGCCTAAGAAATTTCCTCTCACGGTTGCTATCGAGCCTAGGCTTCCGAAACATCTATACTATTTGTGATTAGATTATGTGTGCATCAAATAACCTTGTACAAGGGCTTTGTTTGTAGTTCCTTTGTTGATCTGCTGCTTACAAATACATGATGTAAACAACAATGTTGAAAAGAGGAACGCAATAAGTCACAATGTAGTATTCATATATGCTTTTCTATTAATACATGTAAAACTTTCTTGTATGGTGAGCAATCACTACAAAGTATTGTATGATGATCCTTGTAAATATTTTTATGCGACAAGAAAAAAGATTCGGTGCAAAGGTTATATTTTTTGTAAAAAAATATAAACCAATAATAACCCTTGATTTGGTCATTTGACGGATGTGATTAAATTACGTATTAAATACCATTTATGGTTAATTTCTCGTTGACGAATTATATATTATTCATGACGAACTATGTCGTACGTTTGGTTTCTCGGCGACAAATTATAATCCAGTTTTGACGAACTTTACATTTTGTATCAAAAATCTATTTTGTACCTGGTCTGCGACAAATATCATTTCCTGAACAAGATAAATCCTCGAAAGTCAAATAGAAGAACTGTTTGGGATACTGAAGGGGATTCTCAGTTAACCATCTTAATTAATTAATCAATAAGCAATTTTTAATTCAATATAAGAATCCTAGAAATTGAAGTTGAACTCAAAGGAAATTGACACACCAATTTTACGGCCTGTGCTTCAGCACAATGTGCCTAATCCACGTTGAGCTACGCTGGCTCGGTATGCACTATCTTCAATCGTCGAAATCCAAATCCTCGGTTACAAGTCCTAGCTTCACTTTACAATCGATTCTCCAATTCGAGAACGATAATCGTCCAATTGACACCACAAGATTAGTCGACAGACTCGTATGCGCAGAAGCCCTAAATTATCTTTCACGAACGTCAACTGGAGCGAGAGAATTTGAGCGAGCTTTGAATGAGGACTGAAACAAGATCCAGCTGGCATTTGAGTGTTGATGTTGAGCAGCAGGAACCGTGGATCTCGCCTGACGAATTAAATCTAGACCGCTCGATGTGTACTAATCCGCGCCAACTTGAGCTTCAAACTGATTGGTCCATTTGAAGCTTTAGCAACGACCCGAAAGCGTGTACCCCTCGTCTTAAGCCAAACGACGATGTCCTACTAATCGTACCAACAGCAACAACTCGCGTTTGTCTTCAACCATGACTCGGAGCTTTTAACGACGATTCCCTGCAGCTGTGATTTCAGCTTTAAATCCTTTGGATACCTCTACAGGTAACCCCAGGTTCCGAAATGGGAGTGAGCAACTCATAAGGACAGTACACCAGCCCCACATCTATATCTGAAACTCAGATCTTGGTTTCTCTTCTCAATCTCCTTCTCCACTATATAAATATCTTCTCCAAATTCATAAAATGCTTCAACCATGTCGATGTCGCTTGTCCACGTAGATGGATGTGGCAGTTGACCCAAATACTCTTCTTCATCAGGTGAATGTGTTGATAAAGTTGTTAGAGAATATATTATTCTCATCAGATATTCACTGCATATATTCTGTATATTCTCTTATTATTGTGCTTACCATACACATTTATCCTGTACTGTATATATTGACGTATTCGTCACATATCAATATACAATTCATATTCATAACATGGTATCAGACGCTTCGGTTTGAATTTTTTTTCCATTTTTTCGGTTCTCGGAAAACTCTGTCCGCCGCAGCTATTACAACCGCCGCCGCAATTTAAACGCCCCAGATCTGCACGCCGCCTACTTAAACGTTGTCGCCGCTTCTCCGCTTCAATCTATTCGCCGCCATCGTTCACATCGGGTTGCTGTCGTGGCTGCCCAGATCCGTTGCTGTTCAAATCTGCCCGTCGTTCATTGTTTGCAGATCCAGATTTGTCGATTGCAACGTTCACTGTTTGCTGCCTCAGATCTGATTGCACGTCTCAGATCTACCGATTTGCACAAATTGTTCCACTTGCAGCGCCGTCGTTCATCTCTCATTCCAGCCTCGCAGATCTGTTTGCGATTTGGGCCGCTTGACTTATTTCCTTTATTTTTTAAGTCTGTAAAAAAATAACCGCAGTCAACTGTTCATCACAGTCAGCGCGTTGTCAACGCCCAATCAGGACATCTGTCCAATCAGCAAACTATTAGCGCCACATACACGACAACTCAGCGCACTTACCCAGTCAGCACAGTCAACAGTCAACCTTTGACCCGTCTGCGGTCCACTTTTGACCGGTCAACCAAAAAAAACTAATTAATTATGTCTTATGTTGTTTCTACAGGTACCGTTTCTATTCCTCGATGCACGGTGATCTTCAACGACACAAATTTTTCAGAATGGGTACACCACATGCGTGGACAACGCCTTTCATATTTTCTTACAGGAGAGCTCCCGTGTCTCCCACGTCCCACCCTGCCTACTATGTATATTCTACCTACAGATGTTTCTGACGAGGATAAGCAGAAAGCTTCAGCAGAATTTGACGATGCCATGGAATCTTTCCAAAACAAGTACGCTGCCTTCCGAGCATGGATGGATGAAGATGCTCGCGCCTCGTCTATTATTGTGGCTAGTATGGAGGTATCACTTTCTTCAGATATTGTTTGTTTGGAATTTGCTCAGTTGATGTGGGCCCACCTTCAGGAACGTTATGCGCCCAGTGGTGATTCTCTATTCTTGAGTGTTGTTCATCGGGAGCAGTCACTCCAACAGAGAGATGCCACCATAGATGAGTTCTATGACCAGATGTCCGCGGTATGGCACCAACTTGATTCTTTGGAGTCGACACTTTGTCCTACCTGTTCGCATTGTCAGAATGTCAAATCTCACCGCCAGTTTCGTCGCATTTATGATTTTCTGACACGTCTTCGAGTTGAGTTTGAGCAGATCCGAGCTCAACTTCTGGCTCGTCATCCTTGGGTGAGCA
Organism: Rhodiola chrysanthemifolia; assembly: GCA_033675395.1. Classification (NCBI taxonomy): domain Eukaryota; kingdom Viridiplantae; phylum Streptophyta; class Magnoliopsida; order Saxifragales; family Crassulaceae; genus Rhodiola; species Rhodiola chrysanthemifolia. The sequence continues at coordinate 43,167,758 of CM066204.1, forward strand.
TATTAGATGTCCTTACAGCTGTCCGAACTGAAGAAATTCGCCTTCGTAACGCGGGTTTGCTTTGTACTCCATCTATTTTGGCTATTCGTACATCATCTTCCACATCGCCTAGTCTTGCGTCATCAGATGTCACTGTCTCAGAAACCATGTCTGGGGGTGAGCGCCCTCATTGCACCTATTATAACAAGGCAGGACATTCAGCATACTATTGTCACAAGAAGAAGAGAGATATTGCTGCACGTCGTGGTGGCCGCCCTCCAAAGAGTTCTGGAAGTGGTTCCTTAACATCCTCAACTACTGTCGGATCTGGTACTTCTGATACTCAAGAGATTCTCACACTGTTGCGCCGTATGTTCGTCTCTGCACCGTCAGGAGCTGCTGGTTCTGCTGCTGTGTCCTCGGGCTTTGTGAGTTCACCACTCAAATCATCAGGTATATCACCATGGATCCTCGACTCTGGTGCTTCATTTCATATGAATTTTGATTCTACTTATCTTCAGTCTATCAGTCCTTTACATACTCCTTTATCAATTCAGACCGCTGATGGCACTTCATTGTCTGTCGTTGGAAGAGGCACTCTCTCATCTTCTTTTTTTAGTGTCCCTTCAGTTTCTTTCGTTCGATCCCCAATTGGCCATGCAGCTCATTTCTACATGTCAACTCACTGACCATGGTTGTCGTATAATTATTGACTCTGATTCTTGCTGCGTTCAAGATCGTCGCACGGGCACTCTGGTTGGTACTGGCCCTCGGTGTCGTGATTCGCAACGTTTTTAGGAGCTTGACTGGCTTCATCTTTCTTCCGCTGCCTCTGCCAGCTCTTCCGCTTCCGCCTCCATTGCCTCTTCGGCCGCCTCTTTTGCTCAATGGCATCACCGCTTGGGTCACATCTGTGGCTCTCGTTTGTCCTCTTTGGTTCGACGTGGTCTTTTAGGATCTGTTTCTGGTGATACATCTTTGGATTGTCAGGGTTGCAAACTTGGAAAACAAATTACTCTTCCTTATTCTACTAGTGAGTTAGTTTCGCAGCGTCCATTTGATCTTGTTCATTCTGATGTTTGGGGTCCGTCTCCCTTTATTTCAAAAGGGGGTTATCGCTATTATATTTTATTTATAGACGATTTCTCTCGTCGCACGTGGATATATTTAGGAGTCACCCGTCCGGATATTTCATACCCTGTCCATATCTTGAGTCAGTTCGTTTCTGCTCTCACTCAACTCCATTAGAGTCATCGCCTTCATGTCCTTCGATATCTTCGTGGATCCATTTCTCGCCATCTTTTCTTCCTGGCTCTAGTTCTTTCCAACTCCGAGCATATTCTGATGCCACATGGGCTAGTGATAACTCTGATCGTAGATCTCTTTCTGTCTATTGTGTATTTCTTGGTGGTTCTCTCATTGCCTGGAAGACAAAGAAGCAGACAGCAGTTTCCCGTTCGAGTGCTGAGGCAGAGTTACGAGCGATGGCATTATTGACGACAGAGGTGACTTGGCTTCGGTGGTTACTTGAGGATTTTGGGGTTACTGCTTCTGGACCGACTCCCCTCTTCTCTGACAGTACATGTGCTATTAGTATTGCTCGCGATTCAGTGAAGCATGAGCTCACTAAGCATATCAGTGTTGATGCTTGGTACATGAGGTCACAGGTACAAGATCAGATTATTGCTCTTCAGTATGTTCCTTCGGAGATCCAGCTTGCAGATTTCTTCACGAAGGCACAGACTAGAGCACAGCACAACTTCTTTCTCTCCAAACTCAGTCTTGTTGATCCACCATGAGTTTGAGGGGGGTGTTAGAGAATATATTATTATCATCAGATATTCATTGCATATATCATGTTTATTCTCTCATTATTGTGCTGATCATACACATCTATCATGTACTGTATATATTGACGTATTCGTTACATATCAATATACAATTCATATTCATAACAAAAGTGTCCACAACAGCCATATACCTTGCCATTTGCATTCTAGTAGGCAATGACATTAAAAAGTACTTCTCAGGGTCTGCCACAAAGTTAGCATATTCAGCATCATTTTCGTCGGGAATTAATCATCGAACCAGAGGCGGACGGTTAGGGAGATAACCCCCTGTGAGGATACTGGCCAAAGTTTAATGTGGCATGAAGAGTAGATGCAAGCCAAATGAAAATGGTTAGGACTTTGGATAAGTTGTCCGGAGAGTCAAGTTTAGGCCACGTTGAGCAATTGAGCGCGAGGAACACTGTCGAGCGCCGAGCAAGGAGTATGTAGATGGAGATATGAAAGGCAGATCGTGTAACAATTAAAAAATAACTTAAAATAATGCCTGTAAATTGGTGCCCTGTATGGGATCTTGATCCCTTACAACAATATACATTTAGTGGAATGACAAAATATCATTTTCAATATCACTCTTTTTATCAATGTTCTAAAAATCTCTGCCTAGGTGGTCTTTTTCTTAAAGCCGACTCGATTTTACCCAAGTCGGAGTAACAAATCGGGGTGGCGATTTCCATCCGCCTAGGCGGCACCTAATCGGCGATTGAAGAGGCTGGGCGCCGATTAATCCGTTTCCTAGTATTTGACTTAATTTTTAATACTTGAAACTTAATTAAATGAAATGAAATTGAAACTGGTCGATTAGGGTTCCCTGCGCTGCGCTTCGTGCTTCTCTTCCCCAATCCGCGTCCATCTTGAAATCCAGCTACTACTTTGCTCACGTTCGTCGTCGGATCTATCTGCCTGGTAAAAACCGTTTTCGTTGTTTCTGTTCCATTGATTTCATCATGCTTTGTCGCCTTCACTGTGACTTGTGTTCTTTTTTCCGTCGGTCTGGATTTTGATTTTTGATCTATGGCCTTTGGTGATGCCATGTAATTGGTTCAGAATACTCATTGACCATTGTATACTTGTTGGCTGTTGCTGTGATTTGTTAGGACTTAGGATTAGGAGATGAAAGCGCAAATGTTGACATTGATTTTGAAATGGGTTTTTTATTTCATTGCAAAACTGTTTGACATTTTATAACTCATCCAATGGTTAATTTTGATAGATATGGCACTGGCACTATATCTTCCGTTGCATCTTCTACAGTAGCAGACACAGCCAAGGCGAATCAAATTTGAAGGCCAAATCAAGTGATGTAGGTTGGAAATATGAGGTTAGAGCCGATCCATTGAATTCAGATAAAAAGAAGTGTCTTTTATGCAATAATTTATTTAGTGGTGGTATCTACCGGATTAAGCAACATATTGCAAACATTAAGGGAAATGTCTTTGGTTGTAAGCTAAGTTCAGACGAAGATAAAGCCAAATGCTTGAAAGCTATTAAAGATGGTCAAGATAAGAAGATGACGATGAGGACACAAGGACATATTGCAAATAAGAGAGCTTGAAGAAGAATTTGTCTCGGATGAGGAGGAAGAAGAAGATATGAACTATGAATTCGAGTCCAAAAATGAGGAAGTATTTGGAGATTATGGAGAAGAAGAATTTGAGTAGACTTGGTTTAGTAACTTGTTTATGTAGTTTTGATTTATGTTGGCAGTGGTATGGATTTCTTAGTTTCTTGATGTAGTCTTGTTTAATTTTCTTACTACTCATCCAAGTGTTGTCTCTTTTATATCTTTTAAATTGTTTGATTATCACCAGGTTGTCATTTTGATTGCAAAGGTGCAGCTAATGTCTGAATTAGGGATTGAGTTGGAGTTATTTACTTATTAGTTATAGTATTACAAGTTGCCATGTTGGTAACCTGTTAGTTATTAATTATTATGATTTATGTGATGTTTAATGGTTAGGTTAGGATTGATGCTGCTACTGCTAATGATCATAAAATCTGATCTCTTGCTCTATTTTTTCAGTTTGTATAACATAATTATATATTTGAACAACATTTATATAAAATTTTAATATTAACAAATACAAAATAATGTATAAATAGAAAATCGATTAATCTCCGCCTAGGCCCCGATTAATCCTCGAGGAACCAATTCGCCCGACTAGCGCCTAGCGACTTATGTAACCTTGCTTTTTATAAATGGACTTGTATTTTTACATCATACAATTTTATCAATTAAATTATAAATTCCATATAGATCGAAATTGAAGCCCATATTCAAATTATGGGCCGGGTCTTGGTCCACATCAGGCAGCCCAACAGTGCGAATCCGGCCTTTGAACCTCAACCCACTACTCTGAATTCACAAAAACGTATCGTTCGTTTCCAACACGTGATGAGATCACAGCCGTTGGATTGAGCTTCACTAGCATCCCCTCCTCTAAAAACCCTAATTTCTGAACTCTTTGTATATAATGAACTGGGGATGCGATGGACGAAAACAATCGACTAGAGATGAGAACGCGGGTCTCTTAATCTGTGGCATGATTCTACTTTTTTATTAAATATGAATATCTGATGCATTCGCTATTTACTCAAACCACTTCATCAGATTTCAATCTTTTTGTTAGTGGGATTTCATGTGGCTGGTGATGACAGTTTTGAAAATGGTTAACGGAGATGCAAGTTTGTTTAGCTCAGCATCGATGTTGAGAATCATGAACTAGGACGGTCTGAGGCTACACATAATTTAGCAGATCGATTCGAGTCACCGTTTTCATAAAGGTTCTATCTTTATGTCTATTTAAAATTGTTGAGGGGTTTTGTAGGCTTTGTGGGTGATGAGATTATGAAAAATTTACAGTTATCCCTGTCTTACATTTTAATGGATGCTGAGAATTTCATAAATCTGACACATTGTCTCCAGCTTGTTGATAATGTAGCCATCTTTTGTGTTCATTGTATCAATTTTCACCGTCCTAAGCAACTTATGCTTCTTTTTTTTTTCTTTTTTTTTTTGATGGAAGCAACTTATGCTTCTGATTATAAATTTTCTGATGTAGTGAGTATATAGTTGTTTTCCACATGATTCATCAATATATATTTGTCCATTGACATTAGTTTGCATAACTAAATTTGTATGACTCTTTTGGAATTTTTATTTTGAATATTTACATCCAAAATATAATTGGACAGTATCATTTCTTTCCCAAACATTTAGGTGAAGGAGGAAAAAGTGAAGATAAGCTAGTGTGAATTAACAATGGACACCATTACAAACTAATATACAAATCATTGTGGATAATTAAAGCGATATTAAGAGTTTGGATTTTACGAGAATTTATAAATATGATGAGAAATGATACATTTTCTTAAGGAAAAAGATTAGGTTAGAACCAATAATTTTCGTTAGAAATGGTCTTTAATTTTAGAAAATACAATAATTATTTAATTACAATATATATATATGATGAAATGACATATTAGTCGATTGGAAAACAATTCACATGTTTTATATCAACAAAATCTCACAAGATTTGATGACCTCGTATATTCATAACAAAATTTTACTCGCGTGATTTTCACAGTCAACGAACACAGTATGTTCATTTTTTTTTATCTCAAATCTTATGTTAAAGTCCTCAGTTGATTCTCATGTTCGTGGTTTTGATAAATTAAGTAAAACCACAATATATATATGTTTGTCATTGTGTTCGTGTTTTTTTATCTCAAATCTTATGTTAAAGTCTTCAATTCGGAGTTTGTAGTCGACTGATGAAAAGAAATTAAGTAGAACAAAGATGAGACCGGAGTACGTGATTGTGTTTCTAAATTTTAGAACTTGTAATATCTAAACAGATATTCAATCAATATTTCGGGAAATTAAAATTTAAAATATATATTGTCGTTTCCTAATATACCTTTTTTGGCCGTTAAAACGGTTAAAAGATTATTTAATTTAAATTAATATTGAGATTATCTGATCAACGGAAATATTAAAAGTTCTGATTTCTGACGAAAACAAGTGGTTCTGACCAGAACTCAACCCTTTTCTTAATTGTTAGATCTTCTATCTAATGGCACTTTTTTCGTATTTTTTAATCTGAAAATCTATTTAAAAGTTTTATAAGGGCATATTCGTTTTTATTTCTTAAATTCAATTTCCAGAAACCCTAGCAATCTGCACAATTCATGAATAGCGTCGCCTGGCAGCTGATGACTCGGCCAAGTCACCCCCTCCAAGATTTGAACGATGTTTCCTCCTAAGAGCATATGCACCCGAGCACCTTCTGAATTGAGGGAGGAGGTGCTGCTGGAGCACCTTCTAGATAATCATCGCCTCCTCAAATTGCAGTTTATGCACCAGTCAAAAAATTTAGCACCTCCTCCCTCCCACTATTCACTGAATAAAAATATTACTTTATAATTTTAGTTTATAATATAAAAATTAATCGAAATTTCCGATAAAATTTTTGTAAAGTGAGCATGCGACACATGTGTGTATAAGTTTGGAAAAATGTAAAAAAAGTAAAAAACATAAACATTTGTTACCGTTTGATAAAGTTACACATATTGTAACAATTTTTCTTTTTTTTTAATCAAAATGCAGGCCCAAAACACAGTTTTGGCCCAATAAACTCAACTCAGCATCTGCAAATCCAGCAGCTCCTGAAGAACCTTCCCCAGCAGCTCCTTCAACTTGTCTCCGCTGCACAGAATTCCACCCCCAAGCTGAGCTGGCAAGCAGCAGCACCTGCTGGAATGACCCCCCGGTGCAGATGCTCTAATAAGCTGATCACCTCATCATCATCGTCCTCTGTATTGCGATTAAGGCATCCCAATGCATCTAAGATGCAATCATCAAGATGCTCATGCATCAACTCCTCAATTCCTCTCTCGAAATCTTATGGAGAATCATGGCCTCATGTGGCATATATATATGTCCATGAATTCAACTTTCCGGATTGATTTTCCTTCTTTCAGATTGTCCAATGAATGATAGTAGATCGGAGGACAAAGAACGGAGGAATTGGAGATCGGAGATCACTACACCATTTTACATCCTACGCGACAAACTTTGAAAATTGTCGCAAAAACTTTGTCGCATATAATTGTTTATGGGACTACAGTTTGATATGTTTGTCGCAATAACATTAATATGCGACAAAGGTTAAAGCGACGCAAAAAATGTTGTCACATAAAGAGGTTAACCCGACATTAGTTTAAGCGACACGTTATTTATGTCACGTTATACAATTTATGCGACATTTGTTTAAGCGACATACCAGAAATGTCACATTACATGTTTTATGCGACTTTAATCTAGCGACAAATTTAATTATGTCACGTTATCATGGCAATTCGATTAACTCATCCACAGCTGGCATTGACACACGCATAAAGTTCAAAAATTGATTCGCCATAAAGAAAGGTCGACCTACCATTTTACCTTTAAGCGACGTTGGTATCCAAATTATGTCGCGTAAAAGAACAAAAATTAAATGCAGAACAGAGCATCGTACACACTCCGCTTCAATTTGAGTTTTACCTACCTAAATTCTACTGAAACTCGAACCTGCTGCTACCAAGACCCCATTTGTCGGAGAAATACGCGATCAAGACCCCATTTGTCGAAGAATACACTCAGATTTTGTCAAATCTTCATGTGAAAAGCATACTTTTTTGAAGGTAATTAATAAACTCTGTTAGTTTTATGGCATGTAGTTTGGCAAAACTTAGAATAGTTGTTCAAGCTGTTGTTCGAGTCTAGCAGAGACAACTGTCCTGGAACAAGTTGAAGCAGATGGAATGTTTCCAAATTCAGATTTGGAAACACAGTCGACCGTTGGAGATCAAGGCGGTTGCAGGTGCATGGACAGAAGTTGGAAGTTTCCAAATTCAGATTTGGAAACTTGTTTCAGTCGACGTAGCACAACTTCGCCTGAGGATATTTCCGAGATCTGTTTAGGCAAGTCGGTGCATATGCAATCGAAGATATCAAGAAGTCGGTTAGGAGTTTGCTTGCGCATGAAGATATCTTAGCTATGAAGATTATCGAAGGTTGCCTAATCAAGATTGAAGATATTCATTGGAGGATTATCTACAAGAGTTTCGCGCAAAAGATTAGGAAAGATTTCCTAATAGGCATAGGCGGTTTATCTTAGAAATCCTATTCGTTCTAGGGTTTCTACCGCTCTATATAAGGAGGACTAATGCTTAGGTATTAGCTAGCACTTACGGCGATATTAATCACGCTCATACTCATTGAAGGGAGGAGGAGGCTAACGGCGGTGAACTAATCGTAACTGGTTATTCACTAAGCACGTAATCGGCCGGAGAGTTAATCGTCACTGGTTACTCAAAGGCGCTCGGATTCAATCTGTGCTGGTGCTCAGCAGATTGATCGAAGGACAACACTGAAAGTTCACGCACTGAAGTTCTGAACTGCGCATTCGGGAGAAGGCGCTGATTCTCACGGAGGATCATCTTGGTGGATACGGAGCGGGAGCAAAGATCTAGGGGGAGACCTAGATTGCAATTACTAGAGTGTCCGAGGCTCATGTAGTTTAAGAGGGATTCTGTAAACGGTAATTCCTGTACTCGCAATACTCAATAATAGTGAATTGCTGTCCACCGGGCTAGAGAACGCCCCCCAGAGTAGGCTCGTTAACGCCAAACTGGGTAGCAACTTTGCGTGTCACTTTTATTTCCGCACTACTTATTTTAGCGCATAAGTTGTTTTAGTATTTGTTCTGGACATCGACCAGAACAACATCTCATCTACCAGGGGAAGATTTCAAACTCATATTTTCTCTACACTTCCATTTGTTGATGGTTTTTGTTGCAAAGAATCTGCAATAACACAGGTGGTTTTTGTTGTTAAAACTCTGCCATATTGTTGATGTATTAGTTAGTTGCCTTGTCAAAATTTTATGGGATGAGAGAGATTTGAAAGATAGGTTATAGAAGCAGAGCATATGAGAGGGGATGGTGGATTTGAAACAATTTTTGCAGCAGGGAATATAGTAGCAGGGCATATCATCGGCAGCAGCAGCACTTTTGCTGCACATGGAGGTTTTGCAACAGCTATAGTGTGTTAGTGGAGCAGTGTAACATTTTTTGCTGGATTAGAAACGATGTGTGTGTAGAGAATTTGCATATTTTGGGCATTTTGCTGCACTTTGATCTCATATTTTGATGGTATAATATATATATACTTTGGCTTAACTCTACTTTATTTCTTTTATATTTAGATAACGGAACCATGGACAAGAGTTGGATGCATTTGTCGGACAAATGTGATCCACGGTTTATCAAAGGAATAATGGATTTCGTGAACTTTGTCAAAGAAAACAAACCTTGGATTACTACGCATAAATGTCCATGTAGGCGTTGTAGGTTGCAACACACCAAATTACCATTGGATGAAATCCGAACACATTTGTTTAGCAACGGTATAATGCAAGAGTACACAACTTGGACATATCATGGGGAAGAATCAAAGGCTTCATCTTCGGTATACGCACAACGTCGCCAATTTGTTATGGGAAAGAGTCGTGAGAGTACTATTGGAGAAGGTGATTCTTAGTACATGAATCCTACAATAGAGATGCTCAACGACGCTTTCCCTTTTCACGATACACATGAGGACCTAGAAAATGACGTTTTTGGCAAGGATGCAAATGAGAAGTATAAAAAACTTCTTGCGGAAGCACAAACTCCCCTTTATGTTGGGAGTGACAAAACTATTTTGGGCACCATTTTAATTGCAATGAAAGTTAAAGTTGATAATAGATGGTCCGACAAGAGCTTTAACGATCATTTGAAGATAACTCAAGAACTCCTTCCGAGCCCAAACAATTATCCCGGTACGTATCGTGAGGTTAAGAGAATTTTGAAGAATATGGGTATGGGATATAAGATTATTCACGCATGTGAATATGGTTGTGTCATATTCTATAAAAACTTGTAGAACCTAGAGCATTGTCCGGTGTGTAACATGACGAGGTACTTACACATGGATGGTAATAGCAAGATTCCAAGAAAAGTGGTACGATACTTCCCCTTAGCTCCTAGATTGCAACGACTCTACATGTCACCGCATATAGCTAAGGAGATGCGGTGACACGGAGAAAGAAAAGTGAAGAAAGATCTTATCAGACATCCTGTAGATAGCGAAGCATGGCAAGAGTTTGACAAAAAAATTCCTGATTTTGCACAAGACGTTCGAAATGTGCATCTTGGATTGGCCACGGATGGTTTCAACCCTTTTGGGGCTGCTGCTCTTTCTCTTAGCACTTGGCCAATTGTCGTGATGCCTTACAATTTGCCACCTACATTGTACATAAAGAAAGAATTTAACATTCCTACTATGTTGATTTCTGGTCCAAAATCTCCGGGCAAATGCTTGAACGTGTTCATGCAACCTTTGATCGATGAATTGAATATGTTGTGGGACACCGGAGTACTCACATTTGATAGACATGTTAGCTCTTCATTCAACATGAGAGCTGCAGTGATGTGGACAATCAGTGACTTTCCAGGCTTGGGGATGTTGGGAGGTCTTAAGTCCAAAGGATACAAAGCTTGCCCAATATGTTTGAATGATGTTGATGCTCATCATTTAGCGGGGAGAATGTCCTACCAAGGTCATCGCAGATGGCTTGATAGAGATCATTCATGGAGGCATGCGCCCATTAAGTTCAATGGGGAATTTGAATTACGAGATGCCCCACTTTCGTTGACAGGAGAGGAGATTTTGAGTACCGTGCTTAGCCATGAGTACCCCATACTTAGCTTACATCCTGATTTTAAACCGAAAGTTGTGAAGGAGAAGTTATGTTGGACTCATGTGAGCGTTTTCTACGATTTACCTTATTGGAGCACATTGAGACAACCGTATTCGTAGGATGTCATGCATATTGAGAAGAATGTATTTGATAACATCATTGGTACTATGTTTGGTCTTCAAGGAAAGACCAAAGATGACATTAAGGCACGAGAAGGTTTGGAACAACAAGGGATTCAGAAGGAATTGTGGTGGAATAAAAAGGGTTCAACATCAAGAAAAGAAAAGGTTTCAAAAGCACCTTATACGGTTTTACCTAATGAGAGAGCAGAGATATTTGAATTCATTAAAGATGCGAAATATCCTTACGGTTATGCGGGTAGTTTGAAGAAACATGGAAGATAAGAAGTTTAATGGGTTGAAAACGCATGATTGCCATGTCATGTTGCAGCGATTACTTCCAGTGTTCATTCGACCGTACTTACCACATTATGTAGTGGAGCCCCTTATATCATTATCACGATGGTTTCAACGCTCGGAGCACCTCAAGCGATTGGATGCAATCAACACTCCACCCGCGCCTCATGCCAAGAAGTTGCCGCAGCCACTTCCCCATCGACAGACTCCTCTACGCAAAGCTAAGAAAATAGTCCAGCAACCTGAAGAACCACCCCAGAAGACAAAAGAGCCTCATAGATTACCAGTAGAACCGCCAAAGAAGACAAAAGAGGAAAGAAAAGAGCCTGACAGAGTACCTAGCGAACCGCCCAACAAGATAAAAGAGAATAAAAAATTACCACGTCCATAAGTTCCTGCCATCGAAGAACCTCTTGCCATATCCAATCCTCGTCCAGAAGCTCCTGCCATCGAAGAACCTCCTGTCATAGCCAATCCTCAACCACAAGCTTCTGCCATCGAATACCCTCGTCCACAAGCCACTAGGAAACCCCAAACCCCAATGGCAAGTACCCTGCTGCCCCGGAGGTCTCCTAGGGGTGTTTCTAAGTCCATAGGTCGAGTGTTTCACCAGTCTCGACCTGCGCTGCCCAATTTTAGTGCCCCTAACACACCTGATATGTCCAACAGTCCACCACCTCCATCCCCTCCACTTCCTGCTTTTCCTATATCCCCTGCCATATCTGATGATGATGATGATGATGAAGCCCCTGCTCCTGAATTTGATCCATCATTCGAGAACAATATTTCCAATAATGGGGACAAACATAATTCAGATAATGTTCCAAGCATCCGTTGCAAGAGCACGGGTTATGTGATAACATGTATATATATACATTGTTCTAATGATTAATGAATTGTGTTTCCTGTTGTCAATTATTTACTTATGATCAGTGTTTTTCTTACTCTTTTGAATTGCTTTACAATTGTGTTTGTTGCATCCCCTGCATTAATGAATTGTGTTTGTTGTAAAACAGGGGATGAAGGTGGAGAGAAAAGAAAAGTAAGGGGAGTTGTCAATGGGTCAACGGTGGCTAGTTATAAGCACATCTACAACAAAGGGATTCTGATTAAGGTGCACTTTCGGCCTGATGGTAGGGGGCCGGCGAATAGAACAGTGGCAAGCCTACTAGTTCATGAGATTGGAAGTGCAGTTAGGGACAAAGTTCCCATGGTGGCCTCATCATTCAAAAAGCTTGTGGAGGAAGACAGAAGAATCGTATATGACCACTTGAGTGTAAGTAGTACTTTGTAGAACAAGATTTCATTTCATTAAGAAATAAGTTATAATTCTAACCTAGTTTTATTTTCATTACAGCCAAACTTTCTCATTACTGCAAAGGATGACCAGCTATGGAATCACATCTTTAAAAAAGCCACGGAGAGGTACCGTGATTGGAAGTCCGATTGCAAAAACTTTTTTCGCATCCATGGACCTGATGTTATTCTCCGAGAGTTTCTGGATAGGTCCGATTATTGGAAATGGCTTGTGAGCCACTTTAGTGAACCCAAAAACCAGGTTACCATCTGACCGATTTTAGTGATTTCAGTTATTTCTTTTGTATTAAGTGCTCTTAACTTGTTGAAATTTTCTTATGATAGGAAAGAGGTAAGAAAATGTCTGGTGTGCGCAATATGCCTGAGAGAATGAACCACACCTCCGGAAAATGTCCCTTCTACATGAGAGCTGCAACACTAGCTGAGGAGGGAGAAAAGGCACCTAACGTAGCAACCTTCAGCCATGTCTACTCTAAAGATCCTATCGGTGCAGCCCTGACAGTTAACTGTCCGCAATTTGCTGTTGTATTTACTTTTTATATTTTACATGGTTAATACTTGGTTATTTGGTTGCATATTTTACTATTTTTATTTACTGTTTCTGTTTTACTTGGTTATTTGGTTGCATGTTTGTATTTGCTGTTGGTGAATACATGCATATCTACTTTTTATATTTACTTGTTTATGTTTGTATTTGATGTTGGGATTTGCTGAATAATTGTATATTTGCTGCCGATTAATTGTGAAAACTTGTGGATAATTGGTTGTCAACACGTATCGGTGAATAATTGTATATTTACTGTTTTATAATTGTTGTTGGTCAATACTTGTTGGTGAATACAATGTATATTTGTTGCTGTGTATGTGTACGTAACTAAAAAGATGACTTGTTGCTGTGTATGTGGTGAATACAATGTATAATTGCTGCTGTGTTTTTAAATCAATTACAAATGCAAGTGTACGTGTAGAAACAAATGTATACTTGTTGCTGTGTTTTTAAGTCAATGTATACTTGTTGCTGTGTTTTTAAGTCGATGACAAATGTCTTGTTGTTGCTGTGTATACTTGTTGCTGTGCTGTGTTCCCAATTTATTTACTCTTCATTGTGTACGTGTAGAAACAAATGCAAGAAAAAGTTCGGCAGATTTTGGAAAATCGGAATGGGGATGAGCTCGAGGAACCTAGTGTCCTGGATGAACAAGGACCAATTCCACTTGCTACGGAACTTGATATCATGACCCAAGTAATTGGGCAGAAGCATGGGACGTACATTTCTGGAACTGGAAATTCCTTCAAGAGGCCACCCCTCCCGCGAGGGGGTGCGAGAAACTCAGAACTCAAAGACCAACTCTAAAAGCAAAGGGAGGACTTTCTGGAAATGAAGGCTGCACTTGAAGACAGGATACGAGTGCTTGAAGACTTGGTTGTTCGAGGTGGTTCAGCAAATATAAATGGCAACAATGTCTCCGAAGGTGCGACTAGTTATGGCCCTGCACACTGATAATTTAAATTATCGTACTAGTTTCAAAAAAACTCAAGTTGTTCTAAGACTTTTGTGTTATTATGGCCCTGCAACACACATAGACATTTGTGTGTTTGCCCTTTTGTATAAGGTTGGCCGGAATATGTTGAATGTTGGCCGGATTTCTGTTTATAATTGGCCGAAATTCTATTTGGTACTTATGATGTAATCTTTTTTATGCGACAGTTTCTTGTATGTTATTCCAGTCATTTGTTCTTTATGCGATATTCTGTTTGTACATTATTTCAGCTTATGTGCTTTTATGCGACATTCTATTCTTATTTTTTATAGCTTATGTTCTTTTATGCGACATTCTGTTCTTAATTTTTAAAGCTTATGTTCTTTTATGCGACATTCTGTTCTTAATTTTTAAAGCTTATGTTCTTTTATGCGACCATTATATGTTACAGTTTCTAAGCTTAAGTTTGGTTATACGACAATATGTGTTCAAAATTTATAGCGTATGTAGTTTTATACTACTCAAACATCATATGGTTTTAAGCGTATGAAGTATAACGCGACAATTGTGACTGCTAACTTTGTCTCGTAAAACAGGTAATGTGACTGTTTTTGAAAAATATGTTCCTTATAAATGTAGCGTATGCGCATAAAGAGTACAACTCATTCCAGTTTATGTGACGTACTAAAGAAAATGCCGCATATAATTCAAAACTTAACGCGACATTTGTATCTTAAAAATGTCGCTCGATATTACGCTACTAGGCTTTGGCGACAAAATTTACGCGACTTTCAGTTGGTCACATAAAGTATATGCGACAAATTTAGGACATTATGCGACGGAAAAAAACCATCTCCTAATCTGTAAAATGGTGTAGTGGATGTTGGATTAAAGAGGAGTCAGTTAGAAGTTGTTTTGAAAAGTATCGGAAGGCACTCGTGACAATTATACTATGAATAAATGATAAATAGGCTAAGAATAATGCAACGCATTGGTGACAATTATGGTATGAATTAGTGACAAACATACTATTAATTATGCAACGCGTAATTAATGACAAATATGCTATGAATTCTGGCTTTAGTAATTAAGAATTCTATCATGAATCCTGAACGAATGTTGTTTAGCAAAAGCTACGAATTTTGATATAGTAACTACGAATTTTATTTGGTCATCACGAATTTATTAACAATTACGAATTTTACCAATTAGACTGCGAATTTTAATTTCCGAATTACGAATTTTTCTCATTTACAGGCACGAAATTGTGATGTGTTTCTTTGTCAGTGTTCGCTACGAATTTTAGTTTACAAATTATGAAATAACTCATTAAAAGTCACAAATTTATGTGGATTGTTTTGTCACTAGTCATCACGAAGTCATTAACATTTACAAAATATACTAATTAGACTACAAATTTTAGTCTTCGAATTACGAATTTTATTTGGTCATCACGAAGCTGTTAACAGTTACGAATTTTGCTATTTAACAGTACGAATTTTTATATTGAATTGAATAAGAGGGTGAACGAATTAAGTTATAGAGTTTCACGAAATCATCTTCGTAATTTCAAACAAAGATAAGCGACCTGTTTATTGAAGATTGTTGCGGCTTGCGGACGTTACTCAATGGTTGAGGAAATGAGATAAGCAATTTGGGTTTCGAATTGTGATGAATCGGGGCCGAAGATGGCGGCCATTTGAGCTTTTTCAATCGGATATGGATGAGTCGCATTGGAGCAGACCAAGTCTGGCAGATTGGAGAACTAGGGTTTTTCAGAATTTGATCAATTTAATAAATTTGTCCTTGTTCGTATCTAATCGTGATAAGCTAAACGAATTTTGAATTTAAGCGTGTTTAATATCGGTCGTTGATGAATCAAAATGAACGAATGAGATAAGTTATCGTTTCTCGAGGAGCGCTCAAATGAGAACCCCTTTAAATTTCGAGAACTTGAGACCCCAATCTTCACCTTCCAAAATGCAAGATGCATTTTGGTGGTGACACATGTCTCATGTGTATTTTCCAAGATGCATATAATGCAAAATCAAAGTCACATTTTTTACTTTACTTTTTGGATATGTGTAATATGCAGATTCAAAGATGCATTATGATCTAATGGTGATATTTGAATTCTCAAATTCTCAAATTTTTAAGAATTCTCAATCGAACGCAACCCATCATTTCTCATCCAAATCGGGCTTTTCACAGGATTTGCTCCCTAAGTATTCATGCTTTTGGTGAGAGTGGATAAACTAAGATCGTCACTGTCCAGTGGACGTTTACATCTTTCCACACGGCACGTCACACTTCATATTTCACGTTTGTCCGTTTCCTCCATTAAATAAAAACTAGAGAAAAGAAAAGAATAACACCTTTTCATTTGGTAGGAGGCATGAAGATACACATAGCCTAATCTGTGCATGGAGGAGTGTTCAATTGAGTACACCTTCTAGAAATGAATATGTGAGTACAATCAATCACAACGCGTCACGTGCCCCACTAAACCCCCGTGCTTTGTGGGCGCGCCATGTGTCCCACTACCAAAATCCATCAAAAGCAAACAGTAAAATCCCACTACCTTTAAATCTCAACCATTGGATCAACAAGATTAATGGTCCAAATTTATCCCTACGTCCTCATTTCTAGAAGCGTCCTCAATCGAACGCCCCCTCTATGTATGTATATAAAGAGCCGAGTTTTGGCTACAATATTGTCACACTACCATTTCCCAAATATTTTTTTTTCTGTGAAACCCTCAAAAACATTTTTTTTTAAAAAAAAATCGACCAACCGAAGTCGCTATCTCCACAGGTGGGACGATCGCAGGTATGTACTGCGTTTGATGACTGTATTCTTCTAAACAGGAATTCGAATTTTGTTTTTCTACTATCTCCACCGATGTGGCGATCGCAGTTGTAGTGTGTTCGGTAGTTGGCGGGATTGTGATTGTCATCTGCATTTATGGCGTTTGAGAAGAACGAGTACGAGTTTCTGACCGAGATCGGTCTCAGCTCCCGGAACTTAGGTGGATTTGTTGATGGTAAATGGAAAGCCTCCGGTTCACTCGTCTCATCAGTCAATCCTGCAAACAATCAGGTAGCCACTTCCGCTCTCTTTCTCTCCCAGCCAACACTCGATTGACTTGATTTACTCAAATTACTTCCACTTTTAGTGTGGCTCTGTATATAATAATTGATCATTAGTTCTAAGCCGTCCCCATCGTAGGCACCAAATTTGACTTATCTCTTATGCGTTCATTGTCTCAAATCAGAAAATCGCTGAAGTTGTCGAAGCATCATTGGAAGATTATGAACAAGGCATGAAGGCTTCTAGTAAAGCTGCCAATGTCTGCATGCAGGTAATCATCATTATTACTTTTTCAACATTTTGATATTGCACATCCAAGTGCATATGGTATGGTAGCTGCAACCTGCCAGTTAGAACTAATGTGAATTATTTCATGCTTACAAAACCTCTAGTAGTATTGTCATGCCCTTCTTTATCCACTGCATCAGATTCCTGCTCCCAAGAGAGGTGACATTGTCAGACAAATTGGTGATGCTTTGAGAACTAAACTACACCAACTTGGGCGCCTTGTGTCCCTTGAGATGGGAAAAATATTACCTGAAGGAATTGGGGAAGTTCAGGTATGCCATCTGACTTGCCGCTGTTAAGAGAGAAAAAAAATCACATATCGCCTTTCATGCAGCTGATGTATGGCGCTGTTTGCTGTCTCTATGTTCAATATAACTTTGGCTGAATGTTATCTTGCCTCTTTGGGATTCAGTGTTTTAATAAACCTAAATGCAGTTAAGACGAAGTCTTTACTTTTTTGTAATTATTATCCAGTAATTCTATAACCTGTAAAATGACAATTTGTTATACTTTCTGGAAGCTAAGTGGATGTGTCAACATTTTCTTAAATATAATTTTTCTCAGTAGTCAATCAAGAAACTGCGATGCATTTTAGGGTTTATTGAATTTTTTTCTTTTAAGTAAAGGAAGTCTTTGTTTTCCGTTTTTTGTTTTCTGATAGTAATGTTTTTATTTCTTATATTCTTCTTTTTTATAGGAAATTATTGATATGTGTGACTTTGCCGTGGGATTAAGCCGCCAGTTAAATGGATATGTGATACCATCAGAACGTAAGCGTACATTTTCCTGTTGTTCTTTGAATCAAATTTTCATTATCTGTTAATGTTGCAAATGATGTGCTTTTATCATTTTACATTAGAGTACATAGAATACTTGCAGACTTTTAGACGTGGTATCGATAAGACACCAGTGTCTTAATGTTACTATTACACTTCAATCTGAGAATCATATAATTACTATCATTTCCATTGGTAGAATAACTCTTCACAAGTGCATACTGGCTTTGGTTATTGAATCAAACACATGGTCATAAACTGATTACATTTCAATTTGACAGGTGCAAATCATATGATGCTGGAGGTGATTTTCTGTCGTTTATTCAACATTCGCAGTTCGATTCACCAAAGACTAACTTTATTTTACATTTCGTGCATACTATCTATCCAGGTGTGGAATCCTCTCGGAGTTGTTGGTGTTATAACAGCCTTTAACTTTCCATGTGCAGTTTTGGGTAAGCTGTAGTATTCAAATGTTCTTACAGTTTTACTTGCTTTATTGGTATTCTTACAAACATTGTAACATGAATTTTTGTGAGCAAAATGTTGTCTTTGACTCTAACATTCTTTTACTACATTCTTCAACATATTTGAATAGTTAATTTCTATTAAGACTTGAAAAGAGTGTCGAAGAATACTAAATATCTTTTCCATCAATGAAGTTGTACTTTTTTCCATCAATGCCTGATTGTTGCCTTATTCATTTTGGTAGGTTGGAATGCATGCATTGCACTAGTTTGTGGAAATTGTGTTGTCTGGTAAGTTCATTGAATAACCTACTTGTTGAACTTTAGGTTGTGCCCCAGCTTTCTAGCTTAAACAATTTTTTGATTTCAAGTTTACGGTATCGCTTTGAATTGCGTACTTAGCCCTGGTGCTAACTGCTAACATTTTCTAAGTTCTTGGTAGCGCTAACCCATGACTTTGCCCCCTCTTATGCATAAAGGATGCGTTCTTTCTTACCTTTAGTTGCTATAAAGAATTTAACTTGCAGGCCCTGACCTTCTGAATGTGTTTCTCAATGAGAGTCTAGAGAATCATACATCCAAATGCAAAGTGCTAGAATAAGCTGCTATGTTGGAAGAACATGTTTTAAACTGAAATATAGCTTCAGTTAGGTGTAATCAAAAAACATACTGTTAAAATTTTGTAGCTAGCACTGCCTATAACAGCTACACTGTAACTGGATTAATCAAGACAGGCAGAACGGCATATGTAGCCAACAAAAGCATAAACTGCTAGCTTTTGTTTATATCTAGTTCAGCAACATCCTGTCCAACCCACAGTTCTCTGAGTCAGTCACTTCATTTTGAGTACAAGATCTGTTATCACAACAAACTGACGCGCTAGAAGAACGACTTCGTAAGATAGAGCAAACCCAGGAGGAAATCTTCCGCTCCATACGCACACTCGAAGACGAAATTCTCGCTAAACGACTTCTCAATCCAAAGGAAGTACTCTCGATAATTAATGAGACAACCCGGCAGTCGAAAGAAGTAAAGCAAAAAGTGCTACGAATCTCAACAAAGATCGAAGAACAACAAGGGCAGCTACTTGGCCTTGTCTCAGATCTCAAGAAAGCAGTTATCGGTTGATGTCAAGAAATTCAGCAGCATATCAACACTCGGTAGAAACTGTAGAATGAATCGATCCACCGGCAGTCGGATTCGCCAAGACCTCAAACTACAACACCACGAGCTTGCAAGTCCAAGCCACAATCAAGCAAAACAACACCATAATCGAGCTACTGCTTGGAATCGACAGAAAGGTCTCAGAACTCACACAACTAACGAAGGAACACTTCAAGCAAAAAGGGCCTGGAGATCCAAGGATAGCAGAATCAATTATAGAACTATCCGAAAAACTTGCTGGACTCAATATAACCAATCCAGGATAACCAAGGAAAATCAAGGCTACGTCAGGACCCTACTATATCTTCAAAAACCCGAAAAGCATAATGGAAGAAGAAAGATCAAAGAAATGAGTCGAACAATCACTGAACAACTCCCGGTTTTAGAAACTGGATCTAGCTCCGCAAATCCGAACCCAAATACAAACATAGAAGACCAAATTCGTAATTACAGATGAATTAGTCGGGCTAGGCATGAGATAAGCAGACGCCTAATTGGGAGAAGAGCGCGAGGGAGGAGTCTAGAAAGAAGACTTGACCCGGAAGAACAACTGGATGTATCTCAGCAGCAACGAACAACTCTGGTACCCGCCGAGGTACTTTACAACGCAAGATGGAGCGAAACAAGACACGGGGTATATGAGCACTACTCGGACAGTAGAATCCTGTGCAGAGAAGGCGAACAAAAGGACCTACGCCTAATCACAGAGCAAAGCTACCATGCCGTAAGAAGAGCTGGTATGCAGCATATACATCTAGGGCTCATAATGATACGTGTACATGCGCTACACAGACGAAGAGCAGGCACCACTGCCCTAATAGCCCTACGAGATACAAGATGGCAGGATGAACGACAAGTAATCGAAACAATGGAGATAGATCTATCCGAAGGGACACAACTGGTATACATAGTACCGGAAATCTTCATGTCTGTTGATGACTTCTATAACCATATAGAAATTGCCATACAGACCCAAGGATACTCGTCTACATGGGATGGAGAAAGCAATCTGCTGATATCCCGATCACTCATTGGCAGACTAACCAACACAAGCTATGCAGGATTCAGATACAATGTACGACACGTGGCAGAACATCTGGCCAGCAATGGCATCCGTGCTATTGCCGGTTCCCAAGTCCCTGCACCACAAGGAGACCGATGGGTCCTTCGACCCTCAAGGACTATTAGACCACAAGCACCTACGACGGTGAACATTGGAAACCTCACAGGAGGACGAGTTAGTCTCAGCTTCAGAGACTATAATGCCCTCCCTTATCCTACGATCAATACGAACGCAAGACCCTCTCTGTCTACGCAAGAACCTGAAAGGGACGAGGAGGAATTCATAGGCATGATATGGGAAGATGATTCATATGCCCAATTATGCAGAGAACTCATAGCACGAGAACAACTCAAAAAGGCGCAAACGGCAGCAATACTCGAATCTCAAAAGCGAGGGCCAGCCGCTTATAAACCAACAGTCAGACACTTTATCCGCCGACAACGCTCTGACTGGAACCAAGAGGAAGACCGACCAAATAACGGTCAATTATGGGTGACACATGCTGATAACGGACGCTATGCGTTTACAGTCAACATGACAACACCACCAATCAACACTGCCCATATAACACCATCTGGCTGGGACAATGAAGAAGAATTAAAACCAAACAATGACTCCGATGGTCTCTGCTGGGACTCCTCATCAAGTGACGATGACAATAAACAAGAAACCACCTTCACAGCTTACACAGATGAGTCAGAAGAACAGATGGCGTAGGAACCTAATAATCACAAAGAAGACTCAGAAGCTGCGAATAAACAAGGCACTAGTGAACAAGCATACCCCGTTGGACAGGAAGATATTCCCGAAATGGAATACCCCATGCTTGCCAGAATCTTCAAGGCCAACAAAGCGGCCCAAGAAGAAAGGGCCTTCAGCACTACCCAATCAAACACTGGCACAACATCGCAGTATAGGCCCCCGGCAGACTCTATGATGGGTCCCGTACTGTACCCACCGGCCATTAGGGGTAATCCTAACCCTTATGAGGTGGCTGAAAAATGGGCGACAAAACCATTCAAGGGACGAGTTAGTCCATTCAACAATGAGCTGTACCAGCTACCTTCGGCACAACAAATGACAGGAGCACTGCTTGTTCTACCAGAAGATATCGGGCTATATGGAGACGTAATATCCCGATGGGAGTCCATTACGCTAAATTGGATCAACAGCCAAACATGGGCGACACCTCAAGCAAAGGTCAATGCGATAGAAAACCTGCTCGGGGAATTAGAGAAAAAGATTTGGATCCAATGGAGGACGTCCTATGTTCCGGAATACGAACAGCTGGTAGCAATAGCGGATGATCCCCAAAACGTAATCTCACAAATACGGAGGATCATTACACTGGAGGAACCATATCAAGGATCAACAGATGAACAAGTGCGCGCATACAGAGACCTTGACCGCCTCTCATGCGATCGAATGCGAGACATCTTTACGTATATGAACCAATACAAGATCCTTGCGATTAAAAGTGGGAGAGCATTCATATCCACAGAACTATCGGAGAAACTGTTCAGAAAGATGCCCCCATTAATCGGAACGGAAATTGCAGAAGCTTTCACAAAAAAGAACCCAAGCGCCACCATCGGCGTCCTCCCTCGCATACATTTCGCCTACCAGTTTCTGGCTGAGGCATGTAAAAAGGCGGCAGTCCAAAAGGAAATGAAAGACTTATCCTTCTGCAGCCAGGTTCCAATCCCAGGATACTACAACAAACCAAGCAAATACGGGATAAGGAAGTCCAGAACTTACAAAGGAAAACCGCACGACACTCACGTCAGGATATTTAAAACAAAGCATGCTGACAAAGTGCGAAAATGCAAATGCTTCATATGCAGAGATGAAGGACATTTTGCGCGAGATTGCAGCAAACAACGAGGAAACATTGCTCGAGCAGCCATACTGGAAGGACTCGAACTACCGGAAGACTTGGATGTAGTCTCGGTGGACCTAAACGAACCGGACAGCGATGCAATATGCAGTATCTCAGAAGGAGAAGAAAATGGCCGCTACATGGCATTATTTCTTGACGAATGGGGAATGATGCTAGGAAGGGAAGGAGGATGGAGGCCCCAAATTAAAGTCAAAGATAAACAATTAACCTGCCAACACGACTGGGAAGAAAATAAGGAAGTCAAACCTGACTTCCATAATTGCTCTTTCTGCAAACAAAAGATGAACCCAAAGATGCGATTGCACTGCCCCTTATGCTTCATAACGAGCTGCCCCATGTGTGCTCCATTTTATTTGGATAAAGAAATCAGTCCAACACCACCAACAAAGCAAGAGTATGTTACTACAGATGAACTACTCAGAGAAGTGTTCGGTTAC
Organism: Rhodiola chrysanthemifolia; assembly: GCA_033675395.1. Lineage (NCBI taxonomy): Eukaryota > Viridiplantae > Streptophyta > Magnoliopsida > Saxifragales > Crassulaceae > Rhodiola > Rhodiola chrysanthemifolia. The sequence continues at coordinate 43,190,772 of CM066204.1, forward strand.
GTACAGTTCCTTCATGCAGAAATTGACAGGCTAAGTGCCATCATTAACGAAGTACGAAGGACCGAAGCAGAATTAGAAAAAGAGGTCGAGGAACAGTTAGAAAAAGACCTGGAGGACCTCACACTCATTGATAAAGGAAAAGGAGTTAATGAAAGCGCAAACTGGCTCAATGAAGGAGCTTCGTCAGTTGCTCCCATAACCACAAAAGCTGTAAGCAGGTTGTTTCACATACCGGTGAAATTCACAATCCCTGGAATGCAGCCCTTCACAATAGAAGCAATATTGGACACAGGAGCAACGTGCTGTTGCATCAACAAAGCGGCAGTACAGGAAAAGGCGCTAGAAGACTTAAACTACACGGTCTTCTTTAACGGCATCAACTCAAGACAACCAGCTAAACTGAAGCTGAAGGATGGACAAATGACCATCGACGAGCAAGTATTCCGTATACCGTTCACATACGTATTTGACATGACAATGAAGGACGGAGTACAAATGCTATTAGGATGTAACTTCATCCGAGAACGAAGCGGTGGGCTAAGAATAGAAGGAAACTCAATTACCTTCTACAAGCAGTTGACTACCATCAACACCAGCCCACAATTATCGGAAAAGGCCAACACATTGATCGAGCTAAGCCCAATGGAAGAAATGGAAATAGTAGAACTAGTCTACTATAATATGGGCCAAACAAGCGACCAGCACAATATGGGCCAAACAAACAACAAGCTGCAAAGAAGATTAAGCCCAACTCTCAGCAGGCTCGAACAATTGGGCTATATAGGAGAAAACCCATTACGACACTGGGCCAAGAACAAAATCACGTGCAAAATCGAGGTAATAAACCCAGATGTAACTATTCAAGACAGGCCCCTCAAGCACGTAACACCGGCAATAGAACAAAGCTTCAAAAGACACGTGAACGCTTGACAGATGCTTGTCGTCAGAGCAAATGTACAAATAAATTTATAAGTCCGCTACTCGCGACTTCACTACTGGGTAGCAAGTGGTAAGTAGGGGTCGAACCCAAGGGAATTAGGGGGATAAGTTGTTCTTTGAGGGATCGTACAGCGGGGAAGCGTGTTTTTTGGTTGATTGAAGTTTTACTACTAACAGCTAAGTAATTGGTTGGTTGGTTTTGATTTTTAGTGCGGAAAAGTAAATGACATAAAAGTAAATACTGAAAGTAAAAAGAAGACTTACAGCGGTTGTTGCGTGATCGGCAAGTCTTGCGGAACGTCAGCAGTTGAAAGGGCAGTTTATACTAAGGAAGTAAGTGCAGGTAGTGTTTTAATCTAAGGAAAGCATTCGGTTTCGGGGGCCTTGTATCATAGCATGTTTATCATTGACCTTTAGTGATCCTGCTAAGTATTCAAACGTGTATCAAGGCCATTTCAAGCGCTCGATTTGCCACACTGTCTAGCCCATTTCAAGGTCGTAGGGCACTTGTTCTATTTAGACTAGCACCCCATTTCAAGGTATACTAGCCTATGTGCATCCATTTGATCAATCATTTCTGATCAAACCAAATGGTGTTTTAGAGAGGTCGAACTCCTCAGATAAGCTTTGCCATTTCAAGCATCCACTTACCCGAGTATGTTCACGAACCCCCACGGAAGAGTTTTGCCATTTCAAGCATCCACTCAACCTTGGAAGTTCTGACCTAATATATGGCACATAGAACAAGTTTTGAACACAAAGAAGAGGCACTAAGAGTATAGCCTAAAACATTTTATGATACAAGTACACCCCTTCAACCGAATGAAGAGTTTAGCTACGAATATCCATAGAGGTGGATACCATAGCTAAGTACTCGAGGGTTTTTAAAAGACAGTAAGTAAAGGAGAATACTCAATAACCAACAGGAGTATTCTCAAAGACTACTAGAATACTCAAGAACCAACAGGAGTATTATAGATTTCAAACAAAGCTTACAAAAGTGCCAAAATCTAGAGAGATAAGTAACTTGTGGATTGTGGGATGTTGGAATTGTGTGTTGTGGATTGTGGATGATTTACAAGTGAAGAGAAGATGTCTATTTATAGGCTAAGGGAGGCAAGGAGAGCCATACACTTGTCAAGGGAGGAGAGGCTTGTGGCTTGAGATCTCAACACATGGCATAAGGAGAGCAAAAGCCATCGGGGTGAGTCACTACTCCAAAAGCCATCGGAAGATATTTGTTTCTCAAAAGCCATCGGTTTGACCGGAGCTTCTCGGATTTTGGAGAGTGTATTCTGAATGAAAATGTCATTCTAAGATGATCTCAAGAAGGAACCTAAGCCAAATTCTGCTTGGAACATGGTCGAAATCCCAAATCGGCTGAAATTGCCCTTGTTTGGCTTTTACCGGGCTTGTTGCCTTTGCATTGCGTTCTTGTCCAAACGCCGACTGTTCTAGCATATTTGAATGATTCCAAGTCGGTTCCAAGAAAGTTGTACAGTCGAAATCTGGTCGTGTCCTGACTCGTAATTCATTTTCAGCTTTAAAACTCCTCCTTAGCCTGTATTCTCTCTAGACTCCAAAATACCCTGTAGATAAATATCGGAACTAACAAGCAAAAGTTAAATAGACAAACAGTCTAATTTGGTGGGTTTAACTGTGTTTATGATTCATACAATTATGGTCCATCAACGCTCTACTCAGCCTCAAGGTCATTAGGCCAAGTAAAAGTCGCCACAGGACACTGGCAATACTGGTCAACTCGGGATCTACAGTGGACCCAAAAACTGGCAAGGAACTAAAAGGTAAAGAACGAATGGTGTTCAACTACAAATCGCTGAATGACAACACCCACAAAGACCAGTACACACTGCCTGGTATCAACACCATCCTGAAGAAGGTCGGAAACGCAAACATATTTTGCAAGTTCGACCTAAAAAGCGGATTTCACCAAGTGGCAATGGACGAGGAAAGCATACCTTGGACAGCATTCTTGGTCCCAGGAGGACTATATGAATGGCTAGTCATGTCATTCGGCCTCAAGAACTGGCCAGCAGTCTTCCAACGAAAAATGGACCACTGTTTCAAAGGAACAGAAGAATTCACCGCCGTCTACATAGACGACATCCTTGTCTTCTCCCGAACCGAAGAGGAACACATTGCTCACCTCCAAAAGGTATTAAGCATATGCGAAAAGGAAGCGTTGGTGCTTTCACCAACTAAAATGAAGGTCGCCACCAAAGAGGTAGAATTCCTCGGAGCAATCATCGGGAACAAAAGAATAAGGCTCCAGCCACATATAATCAAAAGGATATCGGAGTTCAAAGAAGAAACCCTTCGCGACAAAAAGGGCCTCCGGACGTGGCTGGGTATACTCAACTATGCAAGAGCCTACATCCCAAAACTAGGCATCAAGCTAGGTCCACTTTACTCAAAAACAAGTCCACACGGTGACAAGAGAATCAAGGAGTCCGACTTAGAGATAGTACGACAACTAAAGGAAGAGATACAGAATCTCCCAGACCTAGAGATACCTCCAGAAGATGCCTACATCATACTGGAAACCGAGGATGCATGGAAGGATGGGGAGGAATATGCAAATGGAAGAAGTCAAGGAGCGAGTCAAGAATGACGGAGCGCGTTTGCGCCTACGCAAGTGGAAAATTCCCTGTTGTCAAGGCAACAATTGACGCAGAAATCCACGCCGCAATGGAAAGCCTCCAAGCATTGAAGATCCACTATCTGGATAAAGAGGAGATCACCTTAAGAACTGACTGCCAAGCAATCATTAGCTTCTACAACAAAACAGCAGCCAATAAACCATCACGCGTCCGATGGATCGGGTTCACCGATTTCATCACAGGCACAGGCGTAGAAATACGCTTCGAACACATAAGTGGCAAGGACAATATACTTGCTGATGCACTCTCACGCTTAGTTCACTATCTCTGTGCAGGATGTTTAACGGACGAAGAAGCAGAGGTCACGGCCGAGGCCATGGAAGAACTACAAGTTATGAAGGAACTCCACCATGCCGCATTTATCAAACACGCGGAGGACCAAGTTTTCATGTACATACATGGCCTGCTCCAACAGATAGAGCAGACGAGTACCATGACGCCCTCTTCAACATGCGCCAACAGGACAGAAATGAAAACCTACAAAACCCTGAACAAGCCCAGCTCAATAGAGAGAGACTTACACAGGATTGCCTCGAAGAAGCAGCAGATGAAGCCCAACAGGCTATGGACCAACTCTGTACCATGCTACGATACAAGAAAGAACACTATGAAACCCAATATCAAAACCACCCGGGCGAAGGATGGACCGAGCAACAACAAAGGGCTAATACCCAACTTCGAACAGCCGAACGTGTATGTGGAGACCTGGCCCGACTCACCAACAGGATCCAGGAATGATGAAGCCCAAGATAAAGCCCACGAAGACACCCATAGTTTTTAAATAAACCGGGATACCATCAGTTGTTTTGATGAACCCCTTTGTCTGTACAAAAGTCGCCTAGTGGCGCATTACCCTTTGTCGTTTTAGTCGAAGTGATAACAAAAGCATCTCTGCATGTGTCGATGGGGCCCAATGAGCACCCGATATGCATTATTGCTTTCGTTTCCTTCTTGGGAGTTTTCCTATATAAGGAACTCTCAGTTCTCTTGGAACGGCATCCCCAGAAATCATCAGAAAGCCAATCCTTGAGAGAAGGTCTGTAATCGAGCTTTGGTTATATAAGCAGTGCACTTCTTAGTTTGTTACACCTGTTTTCATTTTTATACTGTTATATTGTTTTTGGTGCGGATTACGATTGAAACACATCGTGAGACAATTCAAACGCGGTAATCAGTATAGAAATGAACTAAGTTGTATATAACAAATCAACCCACTACCCCCAACTCAACCCAAACCCCCCTGGAGGACGTCCTATGTTCAGGAATTATACGAACAGCTGGTAGCAATAGCGGATGATCCCCAAAATGTAATCTCACAAATACGGAGGATCAACCCACTGGACGTCCTCCATTGGATCCAAACCTTGCAAACCCAAACCTCTCTGATCTAAGTAATAACATCACAGTCCTGTACGACAGACTGCTTTTACATTCTAAAATCAGCATCAAGCATTTCCACAAGTTACAAGATCTGTTATCACAACAAGCTGACGCGCTAGAAGAACGGCTTCGTAAGATAGAGCAAACCCAGGAGAAAATCTTTCGCTCCATACGCACACTCGAAGATGAAATTCTCGCTAAACGACTTCTCAATCCAAAGGAAGTACTCTCTATAATTAATGAGACAACTCGACAGTCGAAAGAAGCAGAGCAAAAATTATTACGAATCTCAACAAAGATCGAAGAACAACAAGGGCAGCTACTTGGCCTTGTCTCAGATCTCAAGAAAGCAGTTATCGGTTGATGTCAAGAAATTCAGCAGCATATCAACACTCGGTAGAAACTGTAGAAGGAATCGATCCACCGGCAGTCGGATTCGCCAAGACCTCAAACTACAACACCACGAGCTTGCAAGTCCACGCCACAATCAAGCAAAACAACACCATAATCGAGCTACTGCTTGGAATCGACAGAAAGGTCTCAGAACTCACACAACTAACGAAGGAACACTTCAAGCAAAAAGGGCCTGGAGATCCAAGGATAGCAGAATCAATTATAGAACTATCCGAAAAACTTGCTGGACTCAATATAACCAATCCAGGATAACCAAGGAAAATCAAGGCTACGTCAGGACCCTACTATATCTTCAAAAACCCGAAAAGCATACTGGAAGAAGAAAGATCAAAGAAATGAGTCCAACAATCACTGAACAACTCCCGGTTTTAGAAACTGGATCTAGCTCCGCAAATCCGAACCCAAACCCAAACCCAAACATAGAAGACCAAATTCGTAATTACAGATGAATTAGTCGGGCTAGGCATGAGATAAGCAGACGCCTAATTGGGAGAAGAGCGCGAGGGAGGAGTCTCGAAAGAAGACTTGACCCGGAAGAACAACTGGCTGTATCTCAGCAACAACGAACAAATCTGGTACCCGCCGAGGTACTTTACAACGCAAGATGGAGCGAAACAAGACACAGGGTATATGAGCACTACTCGGACAGTAGAATCCTGTGCAGAGAAGGCGAACAAAAGGACCTACGCCTAATCACAGAGCAAAGCTACCATGCCGTAAGAAGAGCTGGTATGCAGCATATACATCTAGGGCTCATAATGATACGTGTACATGCGCTACACAGACGAAGAGCAGGCACCACTGCCCTAATAGCCTTATGAGATACAAGATGGCAGGATGAACGACAAGTAATCGAAACAATGGAGATAGATCTATCCGAAGGGACACAGCTAGTATACATAGTACCGGAAATCTTCATGTCTGTTGATGATTTCTATAACCATATAGAAATTGCCATACAGACCCAAGGATACTCGTCTTCATGGGATGGAGAAAGCAATCTGCTGATATCCCGATCACTCATTGGCAGACTAACCAACACAAGCTATGCAGGATTCAGATACAATGTACGACACGTGGCAGAACATCTGGCCAACAATGGCATCCGTGCTATTGCCGGTTCCCAAGTCCCTGCACCACAAGGAGACCGATGGGTCCTTCGACCCTCAAGGACAATTAGACCACAAGCACCTACGGCGGTGAACATTGGAAACCTCACTGGAGGACGAGTTAGTCTCAGCTTCAGAGACTATAATGCCCTCCCTTATCCTACGATCAATACGAACGCAAGACCCTCTCTGTCTACGCAAGAACCTGAAAGGGACGAGGAGGAATTCATAGGCATGATATGGGAAGATGATTCATATGCCCAATCATGCAGAGAACTCATAGCACGAGAACAACTCAAAAAGGCGCAAACAGCAGCAATAGTTGAATCACAAAAGCGAGGGCCAGCCGCTTATAAACCAACAGTCAGACACTTTATCCGCCGACAACGCTCTGACTGGAACCAAGAGGAAGACCGACCAAATAACGGTCAATTATGGGTGACACATGCTGATAACGGACGCTATGCGTTTACAGTCAACATGACACCACCACCAATCAACACTGCCCATATAACACCATCTGGCTGGGACAATGAAGAAGAATTAAAACCAAACAATGACTCTGATGGTCCCCGCTGGGACTCCTCATCAGGTGACGATGACAATAAACAAGAAACCACCTTCACAGCTTACACAGATGAGTCAGAAGAACAGATGACGGAGGAACCTAATAATCACAAAGAAGACTCAGAAGATGCGAATAAACAAGGCACTAGTGAACAAGCATACCCCGTTGGACAGGAAGATATTCCCGAAATGGAATACCCCATGCTTGCCAAAATCTTCAAGGCCAACAAAGCGGCCCAAAAAGAAAGGGCCTTCGGCACTACCCAATCAAACACTGGCACAACATCACAGTATAGGCCCCCGGCAGACTCTATGATGGGTCCCGTACTGTACCCACCGGCCATTAGGGGTAATCCTAACCCTTATGAGGCGGCTGAAAAATGGGCGAGAAAACCATTCCGGGACGAATTAGTCCATTCAACAATGAGCTGTACCAGCTACCTTCGGCACAACAAATGACAGGAGCACTGCTTGTTCTACCAGAAGATATCGGGCTATATGAAGACGTAATATCCCGATGGGAGTCCATTACGCTAAATTGGATCAACAGCCAAACATGGGCGACACCTCAAGCAAAGGTCAATGCGATAGAAAACCTGCTCGGGGAATTAGAGAAAAAGATTTGGATCCAATGGAGGACGTCCTATGTTCAGGAATTATACGAACAGCTGGTAGCAATAGCGGATGATCCCCAAAACGTAATCTCACAAATACGGAGGATCATTACACTGGAGGAACCATATCAAGGATCAACAGATGAACAAGAGCGCGCATACAGAGACCTTGACCGCCTCTCATGCGATCGAATGCGTGACATCTTTACGTTTATGAACCAATACAAGATCCTTGCGATTAAAAGTGGGAGAGCATTCATATCCACAGAACTATCGGAGAAACTGTTCAGAAAGATGCCCCCATTAATCGGAACAGAAATTGCAGAAGCTTTCACAAAAAAGAACCCAGGCGCCACCATCGGCGTCCTCCCTCGCATACATTTCGCCTACCAGTTTCTGGCTGAGGCATGTAAAAAGGCGGCAGTCCAAAAGGAAATGAAAGACTTATCCTTCTGCAGCCAGGTTCCAATCCCAGGATACTACAACAAACCAAGCAAATACGGGATAAGGAAGTCCAGAACTTACAAAGGAAAACCGCACGACACTCACGTCAGGATATTTAAAACAAAGCATGCTGACAAAGTGCGAAAATGCAAATGCTTCATATGCGGAGATGAAGGACATTTTGCGCGAGATTGCAGCAAACAACGAGGAAACATTGCTCGAGCAGCCATACTGGAAGGACTCGAACTACCGGAAGACTTGGATGTAGTCTCGGTGGACCTAAACGAATCGGACAGCGATGCAATATGCAGTATCTCAGAAGGAGAAGAAAATTGCCGCTACATTGCATCCATGATATTATTTCCTGACGAATGGGGAATGATGCTAGGAAGGGAAGGAGGATGGAGGCCCCAAATTAAAGTCAAAGATAAACAGTTAACCTGCCAACACGACTTGGAAGAAAATAAGGAAGTCAAACCTGACTTCCATAATTGCTCCTTCTACAAACAAAAGACGAACCCAAAGATGCGATTGCACTGCCCCTTATGCTTCATAATGAGCTGCCCCATGTGTGCTCCATTTTATTTGGATAAAGAAATCAGTCCAGCACCACCAACAAAGCAAGAGTAAGTTACTACAGATGAACTACTCAAAGAAGTGTTCGGTTACGTACAGTTCCTTCATGCAGAAATTGACAGGCTAAGTGCCATCATTAACGAAGTACGAAGGACCGAAGCATCATTAGAAAAAGAGGTCGCGGAACAGTTAGCAAAAGACCTGGGGGACCTCACACTCATTGATAAAGGAAAAGGAGTTGATGAAAGCGCAAACTGGCTCAATGAAGGAGCTTCGTCAGCTGCTCCCATAACCACAAAAGTTGTAAGCAGGCTGTTTCACATACCGGTGAAATTCACAATCCCTGGAATGCAGCCCTTCACAATAGAAGCAATATTGGACACAGGAGCAACGTGTTGTTGCATCAAGAAAGCGGCAGTACAGGAAAAGGCGCTAGAAGACTTAAACTACACAATCTTCTTTAACGGCATCAACTCAAGACAACCAGCTAAACTGAAGCTGAAGGATGGACAAATGACCATCGACGAGCAAGTATTCCGTATACCGTTCACATACGTATTTGACATGACAATGAAGGACGGAGTACAAATGCTATTAGGATGTAACTTCATCCGAGCGCGAAGCGGTGGGCTAAGAATAGAAGGAAACTCGATTACCTTCTACAAGCAGTTGACTACCATCAACACCAGCCCACAATTATCGGAAAAGGCCAACACATTGATCGAGCTAAGCCCAATGGAAGAAATGGAAATAGTAGAACTAGTCTACTATAATATGGGCCAAACAAGCGACCAGCACAATATGGGCCAAACAAACAACAAGCTGCAAAGAAGATTAAGCCCAACTCTCAGCAGGCTCGAACAATTGGGCTATATAGGAGAAAACCCATTACGACACTGGGCCAAGAACAAAATCACGTGCAAAATCGAGGTAATAAACCCAGATGTAACTATTCAAGACAGGCCCCTCAAGCACGTAACACCGGCAATAGAACAAAGCTTCAAAAGACACGTGAACGCTCTACTCAGCCTCAAGGTCATTAGGCCAAGTAAAAGTCGCAACAGGACAATGGCAATACTGGTCAACTCGGGAACTACAGTGGACCCAAAAACTGGCAAGGAACTAAAAGGTAAAGAACGAATGGTGTTCAACTACAAATCGCTGAATGACAACACCCACAAAGACCAGTACACACTGCCTAATATCAACACCATCCTGAAGAAGGTCGGAAATGCAAACATATTCAGCAAGTTCGACCTAAAAAGCGGATTTCACCAAGTGGCAATGGACGAGGAAAGCATACCTTGGACAGCATTCGTGGTCCCATGAGGACTATATGAATGGCTAGTCATGCCATTCGACCTCAAGAACAGGCCAGCAGTCTTCCAACGAAAAATGGACCACTGTTTCAAATGAACAGAAGAATTCACCGCCGTCTACATAGACGACATCCTTGTCTTCTCCCGAACCGAAGAGGAACACATTGCTCTCCTCCAAAAGGTATTAAGCATATGCGAAAAGGAAGGGTTGGTGCTTTCACCAACTAAAATGAAGGTCGCCACCAAAGAGGTAGAATTCCTTGGAGCAATCATCGGGAATAAAAGAATAAGGCTCCAGCCACATATAATCAAAAGGATATCGGAGTTCAAAGAAGAAACCCTTCGCGACAAAAAGGGCCTCCGGACGTGGCTGGGTATACTCAACTATGCAAGAGCCTACATCCCAAAACTAGGCATCAAGCTAGGTCCACTTTACTCAAAAAAAAGTCCACACGGTGAGAAGAGAATCAAGGAGTCCGACTTAAAGATAGTACGACAACTAAAGGAAGAGATACAGAATCTCCCAGACCTAGAGATACCTCCAGAAGATGCCTACATCATACTGGAAACCCACGGATGCATGGAAGGATAGGGAGGAATATGCAAATGGAAGAAGTCAAGGAGCGACTCAAGAACAACGGAGCGCGTTTGCGCCTACGCATGTGGAAAATTCCCTGTCGTCAAGGCAACAATTGACGCAGAAATCCACGCCGCAATGGAATACCTCCAAGCAATGAAGATCCATATCTGGATAAAGAGGAGATCACCTTAAGAACTGACTGCCAAGCAATCATTAGCTTCTATAACAAAACAGCAGCCAATAAACCATCACGCGTCCGATGGATCGGGTTCACCGATTTCATCACAGGCACAGGCGTAGAAATACGCTTCGAACACATAAGTGGCAAGGACAATATACTTGCTGATGCACTCTCACGCTTAGTTCACTATCTCTGTGCAGGATGTTTAACGGACGAAGAAGCTGAGGTCACGGCCGTGGCCATGGAAGAACTACAAGTTATGAAGGAACTCCACCATGGCGCATTTATCAAATACGCGGAGGACCAAGTTCTCATGTACATACATGGCCTGCTCCAACAGATAGAGCAGACGAGTACCATGACGCCCTCTTCAACATGTGCCAGCAGGACAGAAATGAAAACCTATAAAACCCTGAACAAGCCCAGCTCAATAGAGAGAGACTTACACAGGATTGCCTCGAAGAACCAGCAGATGAAGCCCAACAGGCTATGGAGCAACTCTGTACCATGCTACGATACAAGAAAGAACACTATGAAACCCAAGATCAAAACCACCCGGGCGAAGGACGGGCCGAGCAACAACAAAGGGCCAATACCCAACTTCGAACAGCCGAACGTGTATGTGGAGACCTGGCCCGACTCACCAACAGGATCCAGGAATGATGAAGCCCAAGATAAAGCCCAAGAAGACACCCATAGTTTTTAAATAAATCGGGATACCATCAGTTGTTTTGATGGACCCCTTTGTCTGTACAAAAGTCGCCTAGTGGCGCATTACCCTTTGTCGTTTTAGTCGAAGTGATAACAAAAGCATCTCGGCATGTGTCGATGGGGCCCAATGGGCACCCGACATGCATTATTGCTTTCGTTTCCTTCTTGGGAGTTTTCCTATATAAGGAACTCTCAGTTCTCTTGGAACGGCATCCCCAGAAATCATCGGAAAGCCAATCCTTGGGAGAAGGTCTGTAATCAAGCTTTGGTTATATAAGCAGTGCACTTCTTTAGTTTGTTACACCTGTTTTTATTTTATACTGTTATATTGTTTTTGGTGCGGATTACGATTGAAACACATCGTGAGACAATTCAAACGCGGTAATCAGTATAGAAATGAACTAAGTTGTATAGCTCTGATACCAGGGGGTTTTGGGGCTAGTGGGTTGATTTGTTATATACAACTTAGTTCATTTCTATACTGATTACCGCGTTTGAATTGTCTCACGATGTGTTTCAATCGTAATCTGCACCAAAAACAATATAACAGTATAAAAATGAAAACAGGTGTAACAAACTAAAGAAGTGCACTGCTTATATAACCAAAGCTTGATTACAGACCTTCTCTCAAGGATTGGCTTTCCGATGATTTCTGGGGATGCCGTTCCAAGAGAACTGAGAGTTCCTTATATAGGAAAACTCCCAAGAAGGAAACGAAAGCAATAATGCATGTCGGGTGCTCATTGGGCCCCATCGACACATGCAGAGATGCTTTTGTTATCACTTCGACTAAAATGACAAAGGGTAATGCGCCACTAGGCGACTTTTGTACAGACAAAGGGGTCCATCAAAACAACTGATCTATCCGAGAGTTCCTTATATAGGAAAACTCCCAAGAAGGAAACGAAAGCAATAATGCATGTCGGGTGCTCATTGGGCCCCATCGACACATGCAGAGATGCTTTTGTTATCACTTCGACTAAAACGACAAAGGGTAATGCGCCACTAGGCGACTTTTGTACAGACAAAGGGGTCCATCAAAACAACTGATAGTATCCCGGTTTATTTAAAAACTATGTGTGTCTTCTTGGGCTTTATCTTGGGCTTCATCATTCCTGGATCCTGTTGGTGAGTCGGGCCAGGTCTCCACATACACGTTCAGCTGTTCGAAGTTGGGTATTGGCCCTTTGTTGTTGCTCGGCCCGTCCTTCGCCCGGGTGGTTTTGATCTTGGGTTTCATAGTGTTCTTTCTTGTATCGTAGCATGGTACAGAGTTGCTCCATAGCCTGTTGGGCTTCATCTGCTGCTTCTTCGAGGCAATCCTGTGTAAGTCTCTCTCTATTGAGCTGGGCTTGTTCAGGGTTTTGTAGGTTGTCCTGCTGGCGCATGTTGAAGAGGGCGTCATGGTACTCGTCTGCTCTATCTGTTGGAGCAGGCCATGTATGTACATGAGAACTTGGTCCTCCGCGTGTTTGATAAATGCGCCATGGTGGAGTTCCTTCATAACTTGTAGTTCTTCCATGGCCACGGCCGTGACCTCTGCTTATTCGTCCGTTAAACATCCTGCACAGAGATAGTGAACTAAGCGTGAGAGTGCATCAGCAAGTATATTGTCCTTGCCACTTATGTGTTCGAAGCGTATTTCTAAGCCTGTGCCTGTGATGAAATCGGTGAACCCGATCCATCGGACGCGTGATGGTTTATTGGCTGCTATTTTGTTATAGAAGCTAATGATTGCTTGGCAGTCAGTGATCTCCTCTTTATCCAGATAGTGGATCTTCATTGCTTGGAGGCTTTCCATTGCGGCGTGGATTTCTGCGTCAATTGTTGCCTTGACAACAGGGAATTTTCCACTTGCGTAGGCGCAAACGCGCTCCGTCGTTCTTGAGTCGCTCCTTGACTTCTTCCATTTGCATATTCCTCCCCATCCTTCCATGCATCCGTCGGTTTCTAGTATGATGTAGGCATCTTCTGGAGGTATCTCTAGGTCTGGGAGATTCTTTATCTCTTCCTTTAGTTGTCGTACTATCTTTAAGTCGGACTCCTTGATTCTCTTGTCACCGTGTGGACTTGTTTTTGAGTAAAGTGGACCTAGCTTGATGCCTAGTTTTGGGATGTAGGCTCTTGCATAGTTGAGTATACCCAGCCACGTCCGGAGGCCCTTTTTGTCGCGAAGGGTTTCTTCTTTGAACTCCGATATCCTTTTGATTATATGTGGCTGGAGCCTTATTCTTTTGTTCCCGATGATTGCTCCAAGGAATTCTACCTCTTTGGTGGCGACCTTCATTTTAGTTGGTGAAAGCACCAACCCTTCCTTTTCGCATATGCTTAATACCTTTTGGAGGTGAGCAATGTGTTCTTCTTCTGTTCGGGAGAAGACAAGGATGTCGTCTATGTAGACGGCGGTGAATTCTTCTGTTCCTTTGAAACAGTGGTCCATTTTTCGTTGGAAGACTGCTGGCCCGTTCTTGAGGCCGAATGGCATGACTAGCCATTCATATAGTCCTCCTGGGACCACGAATGCTGTCCAAGGTATGCTTTCCTCGTCCATTGCCACTTGGTGAAATCCGCTTTTTAGGTCGAACTTGCTGAATATGTTTGCGTTTCCGACCTTCTTCAGGATGGTGTGGATACCAGGCAGTGTGTACTGGTCTTTGTGGGTGTTGTCATTCAGCGATTTGTAGTTGAACACCATTCGTTCTTTACCTTTTAGTTCCTTGCCAGTTTTTGGGTCCACTGTAGTTCCCGAGTTGACCAGTATTGCCATTGTCCTGTGGCGACTTTTACTTGGCCTAATGACCTTGAGGCTGAGTAGAGCGTTCACGTGTCTTTTGAAGCTTTGTTCTATTGCCGGTGTTACGTGCTTGAGGGGCCTGTCTTGAATTGTTACATCTGGGTTTATTACCTCGATTTTGAACGTGATTTTGTTATTGGCCTAGTGTCGTAATGGGTTTTCTCCTATATAGCCCAATTGTTCGAGCCTGTTGAGAGTTGGGCTTAATCTTCTTTGCAGCTTGTTGTTTGTTTGGCCCATATTGTGCTGGTCGCTTGTTTGGCCCATATTATAGTAGACTAGTTCTACTATTTCCATTTCTTCCATTGGGCTTAGCTCGATCAATGTGTTGGCCTTTTCCGATAATTGTGGGCAGGTGTTGATGGTAGTCAACTGCTTGTAGAAGGTAATTGAGTTTCCTTCTATTCTTAGCCCACCGCTTCGCGCTCGGATGAAGTTACATCCTAATAGCATTTGTACTCCGTCCTTCATTGTCATGTCAAATACGTATGTGAACGGTATACGGAATACTTGCTCGTCGATGGTCATTTGTCCATCCTTCAGCTTTAGTTTAGCTGGTTGTCTTGAGTTGATGCCGTTAAAGAAGACTGTGTAGTTTAAGTCTTCTAGCGCCTTTTCCTGTACTGCCGCTTTGTTGATGCAACAGCACGTTGCTCCAGTGTCCAATATTGCTTCTATTGTGAAGGGCTGCATTCCAGGGATTGTGAATTTCACCGGTATGTGAAACAGCCTGCTTACAGCTTTTGTGATTATGGGAGCAGCTGACGAAGCTCCTTCATTGAGCCAGTTTGCGCTTTCATCAACTCCTTTTCCTTTATCAATGAGTGTGAGGTCCTCTAGGTCTTTTGCTAACTGTTCCTCGACCTCTTTTTCTAATTCTGCTTCGGTCCTTCTTACTTCGTTAATGATGGCACTTAGCCTGTCAATTTCTGCATGAAGGAACTGTACGTAACCGAACACTTCTCTGAGTAGTTCATCTGTAGTAACATACTCTTGCTTTGTTGGTGGTGCTGGACTGATTTCTTTATCCAAATAAAATGGAGCACACATGGGGCAGCTCGTTATGAAGCATAAGGGGCAGTGCAATCGCATCTTTGGGTTCGTCTTTTGTTTGCAGAAGGAGCAATTATGGAAGTCAGGTTTGACTTCCTTATTTTCTTCCAAGTCGTGTTGGCAGGTTAACTGTTTATCTTTGACTTTAATTTGGGGCCTCCATCCTCCTTCCCTTCCTAGAATCATTCCCCATTCGTCAGGAAATAATGCCATGGATGCAATGTAGCGGTAATTTTCTTCTCCTTCTGAGATACTGCATATTGCATCGCTGTCCGGTTCGTTTAGGTCCACCGAGACTACATCCAAGTCTTCCGGTAGTTCGAGTCCTTCCAGTATGGCTGCTCGAGCAATGTTTCCTCGTTGTTTGCTGCAATCTCGCGCAAAATGTCCTTCATCTCCGCATATGAAGCATTTGCATTTGCGCACTTTGTCAGCATGCTTTGTTTTAAATATCCTGACGTGAGTGTCCTGCGGTTTTCCTTTGTAAGTTCTGGACTTCCTTATCCCGTATTTGCTTGGTTTGTTGTAGTATCCTGGGATTGGAACCTGGCTGCAGAAGGATAAGTCTTTCA
Source organism: Rhodiola chrysanthemifolia (assembly GCA_033675395.1). Lineage (NCBI taxonomy): Eukaryota > Viridiplantae > Streptophyta > Magnoliopsida > Saxifragales > Crassulaceae > Rhodiola > Rhodiola chrysanthemifolia. Next base: position 43,206,706 of record CM066204.1, read on the forward strand.
TTTCCTTTTGGACTGCCGCCTTTTTACATGCCTCAGCCAGAAACTGGTAGGCGAAATGTATGCGAGGGAGGACGCCGATGGTGGCGCCTGGGTTCTTTTTTGTGAAAGCTTCTGCAATTTCCGTTCCGATTAATGGGGGCATCTTTCTGAACAGTTTCTCCGATAGTTCTGTGGATATGAATGCTCTCTCACTTTTAATCGCAAGGATCTTGTATTGGTTCATATACGTAAAGATGTCACACATTCGATCGCATGAGAGGCGGTCAAGGTCCCTGTATGCGCGCTCTTGTTCATCTGTTGATCCTTGATATGGTTTCTCCAGTGTAATGATCCTCTGTATTTGTGAGATTACGTTTTGGGGATCATCCGCTATTGCTACCAACTGTTCGTATAATTCCTGAACATAGGACGTCCTCCATTGGATCCAAATCTTTTTCTCTAATTCCCCGAGCAAGTTTTCTATCGCATTGACCTTTGCTTGAGGTGTCGCCCATGTTTGGCTGTTGATCCAATTTAGCGTAATGGACTCCCATCGGGATATTACGTCTCCATATAGCCCGATATCTTCTGGTAGAACAAGCAGTGCTCCTGTCATTTGTTGTGCCGAAGGTAGCTGGTACAGCTCATTGTTGAATGGACTAATTTGTCCCTTGAATGGTTTTGTCGCCCATTTTTCAGCCACCTCATAAGGGTTAGGATTACCCCTAATGGCCGGTGGGTACAGTACGGGACCCATCATAGAGTCTGTCGGGGGCCTATACTGCGATGTTGTGCCAGTGTTTGATTGGGTAGTGCTGAATGCCCTTTCTTCTTGGGCCGCTTTGTTGGCCTTGAAGATTCTGGCAAGCATGGGGTATTCCATTTCGGGAATATCTTCCTGTCCAACGGGGTATGCTTGTTCACTAGTGCCTTGTTTATTCGCAGCTTCTGAGTCTTCTTTGTGATTATTAGGTTCCTCCGCCATCTGTTCTACTGACTCATCTGTGTAAGCTGTGAAGGTGGTTTCTTGTTTATTGTCATCGTCGCCTGATGAGGAGTCCCAGCGGGGACCATCGAAGTCATTGTTTCGTTTTAATTCTTCTTCATTGTCCCAGCCAGATGGTGTAATATGGGCAGTGTTGATTGGTGGTGGTGTCATGTTGACTGTAAACGCATAGCGTCCGTAATCAGCATGTGTCACCCATAATTGACCGTTATTTGGTCGGTCTTCCTCTTGGTTCCAGTCAGAGCGTTGTCGGCGGATAAAGTGTCTGACTGTTGGTTTATAAGCGGCTGGCCCTCGCTTTTGTGATTCGAGTATTGCTGCCGTTTGCGCCTTTTTGAGTTATTCTCGTGCTATGAGTTCTCTGCATGATTGGGCATATGAATCATCTTCCCATATCATGCCTATGAATTCCTCCTCGTCCCTTTCAGGTTTTTGCGTAGACAGAGAGGGTCTTGTGTTCGTTTTGATTGTAGGATAAGGGAGGGCATTATAGTCTCTGAAGCTGAGACTAACTCGTCCTCCTGTGAGGTTTCCAATGTTCACCGCCGTAGGTGCTTGTGGTCTAATAGTCCTTGAGGGTCGAAGGACCCATCGGTCTCCTTGTGTTGCAGGGACTTGGGAACCGGCAATAGCACGGATGCCATTGCTGGCCAGATGTTCTGCCACGTGTCGTACATTGTATCTGAATCCTGCATAGCTTGTGTTGGTTAGTCTGCCAATGAGTGATCGGGATATCAGCAGATTACTTTCTCCAACCCTGTAGACGAGTATCCTTGGGTCTGTATGGCAATTTCTATATGGTTATAGAAATCATCAACAGACATGAAGATTTCCGGTACTATGTATACCAGCTTTGTCCCTTTGGATAGATCTATCTCCATTGTTTCGATTACTTGTCGTTCATCCTGCCCGTATCTCGTAGGGCTGTTAGGGCAGTGGTGCCTGCCCTTCGTCTGTGTAGCGCATGTACACGTATCATTATGAGCCCTAGATGTATATGTTGCATACCAGCTCTTCTTACGGCATGGTAGCTTTGCTCTGTGATTAGGCGTAGGTCCGTTTGTTCGCCTTCTCTGCACAGGATTCTACTGTCCGAGTAGTGCTCATATACCCTGTGTCTTGTTTCGCTCCATCTTGCGTTGTAAAGTACCTCGGCGGGTACCAGATTTGTTCGTTACTGCTGAGATACAGCCAGTTGTTCTTCCGGGTCAAGTCTTCTTTCTAGACTCCTCCCTCGCGCTCTTCTCCCAATTAGGCGTCTGCTTATCTCATGCCTAAGCCGACTAATTCGTCTGTAATTACGAATTTGGTCTTCTATGTTTGGGTTTGGGTTCGGATTTGTGGAGCTAGATCCGGTTTCTAAAACCGGGAGTTGTTCAGTGATTGTTCGACTCATTTCTTTGATCTTTCTTCTTCCAGTATGTTTTTCGGGTTTTTGAAGATATAGTAGGGTCCTGACGTAGCCTTGATTTTCCTTGGTTCTCCTGGATTGGTTATATTGAGTCCAACAAGTTTTTCGGATAGTTCTATAATTGATTCTGCTATCCTTGCATCTCCAGGCCCTTTTTGCTTGAAGTGTTCCTTCGTTAGTTGTCTGAGTTCTGAGACCTTTCTGTCGATTCCAAGCAGTAGAAGGTTTCAAATAGTTTATTTTGAGTATGTTTTATGTTTTATCATTTCCGAGGTGAGGGTTTTTATTTCGCAACAAAATATTGCTTTCAGGATTTTTTATACTATATAGTTATTCTATAATAGAATAACTATATAGAATAGAAGATTCAAAAAGATCCATATTACGCTTTACTAGGTATTGCATTAGATAATAAAAATTTCGTAGTCATATTCTACACTAAATTAACATTTGTCCGATTGCGATTATTTGAATCTTTTATTATTTGGGTGTTGGTACAAAAAAACTTTTTGAATTACCAGTACAAAAAAACTTTTTGAATTACCAGTACTTCCTTGGAATCGATAGAAAGGTCTCAGAACTCACACAACTAACGAAGGAAAACTTCAAGCAAAAAGGGCCTGGAGATGCAAGGATAGCAGAATCAATTATAGAACTATCCGAAAAACTTGCTGGACTCAATATAACCAATCCAGAAGAACCAAGGAAAATCAAGGCTACGTCAGGACCCTACTATATCTTCAAAAACCCGAAAAGCATACTGGAAGAAGAAATATCAAAGAAATGAGTCCAACAATCACTGAACAACTCCCGGTTTTAGAAACCGGATCTAGCTCCGCAAATCCGAACCCAAACCCAAACATAGAAGACCAAATTCGTAATTACAGACGAATTAATCGGGCTAGGCATGAGATAAGCAGACGCCTAATTGAGAGAAGAGCGCGAGGGAGGAGTCTAGAAAGAAGACTTGACCCGGAAGAACAACTGTCTGTATCTCAGCAGCAACAAACAAATCTGGTACCCGCCGAGGTACTTTACAACGCAAGATGGAGCGAAACAAGACACAGGGTATATGAGCACTACTCGGACAGTAGAATCATGTGCAGAGAAGGTGAACAAACGGACCTACGCCTAATCACAGAGCAAAGCTACCATGCCGTAAGTAGAGCTGGTATGCAGCATATACATCTAGGGCTCATAATGATACGTGTACATGCGCTACACAGACGAAGAGCAGGCACCACTGCCCTAATAGCCCTATGAGATACAAGATGGCAGGATGAACGACAAGTAATCGAAACAATGGAGATAGATCTATCCGAAGGGACACAGCCGGTATACATAGTACCGGAAAGCTTCATGTCTGTTGATGATTTCTATAACCATACAGACCCAAGGATACTCGTCTACATGGGATGGAGAAAGCAATCTGCTGATATCCCGATCACTCATTGGCAGACTAACCAACACAAGCTATGCAGGATTCAGATACAATGTACGACACGTGGCAGAACATCTGGCCAGCAATGGCATCCGTGCTATTGCCGGTTCCCAAGTCCCTGCACCAAAAGGAGACCGATGTGTCCTTCGACCCTCAAGGACTATTAAACCACAAGCACCTACGGCGGTGAACATTGGAAACCTCACAGGAGGACCAGTTAGTCTCAGCTTCAGAGACTATAATGCCCTCCCTTATCCTACGATCAATACGAACGCAAGACCCTCTCTGTCTACGCAAGAACCTGAAAGGGACGAGGAGGAATTCATAGGCATGATATGGGAAGATGATTCATATGCCCAATCATGCAGAGAACTCATAGCACGAGAACAACTCAAAAAGGTGCAAACGGCAGCAATACTCGAATCACAAAAGCGAGGGCCAGCCGCTTATAAACCAATAGTCAGACACTTTATCCGTCGACAACGCTCTGACTGGAACCAAGAGGAAGACCGACCAAATAACGGTCAATTATGGGTGATACATGCTGATAACGGACGCTATGCGTTTACAGTCAACATGACACCACCACCAATCAACACTGCCCATATAACACCATCTGGCTGGGACAATGAAGAAGAATTAAAACCAAACAATGACTCCGATGGTCCCCGCTGGGACTCCTCATCAGGTGACGATGACAATAAACAAGAAACCACCTTCACAGCTTACACAGATGAGACAGAAGAACAGATGGCGGAGGAACCTAATAATCACAAAGAAGACTCAGAAGCTGCGAACAAACAAGGCACTAGTGAACAAGCATACCCCGTTGGACAGGAAGATATTCCCGAAATGGAATACCCCATGCTTGCATGAATCTTCAAGGCCAACAAAGCGGCCCAAGAAGAAAGGGCCTTCAGCACTACCCAATCAAACACTAGCACAACATCGCAGTATAGGCCCCCGGCAGACTCTATGATGGGTTCCGTACTGTACCCACCGGCCATTAGGGGTAATCCTAACCCTTATGAGGCGGCTGAAAAATGGGCGACAAAACCATTCAAGGGACGAATTAGTCCATTCAACAATGAGCTGTACCAGCTACCTTCGGCACAACAAATGACAGGAGCACTGCTTGTTCTACCAGAAGATATCGGGCTATATGGAGACGTAATATCCCGATGGGAGTCCATTACGCTAAATTGGATCAACAGCCAAACATGGGCGACACCTCAAGCAAAGGTCAATGCGATAGAAAACCTGCTCGGGGAATTAGAGAAAAAGATTTGGATCCAATGGAGGACGTCCTATGTTAAGGAATACGAACAGCTGGTAGCAATAGCGGATGATCCCCAAAACGTAATCTCACAAATACGGAGGATCATTACACTGGAGGAACCATATCAAGGATCAACAGATGAACAAGAGCGCGCATACAGAGACCTTGACCGCCTCTCATGCGATCGAATGCGTGACATCTTTACGTATATGAACCAATACAAGATCCTTGCGATTAAAAGTGGGAGAGCATTCATATCCACAGAACTATCGAAGAAACTGTTTAGAAAGATGCCCCCATTAATCGGAACGGAAATTGCAGAAGCTTTCACAAAAAAGAACCCAGGCGCCACCATCGGCGTCCTCCCTCGCATACATTTCGCCTACCAGTTTCTGGCTGAGGCATGTAAAAAGGCGGCAGTCCAAAAGGAAATGAAAGACTTATCCCTCTGCAGCCAGGTTCCAATCCCAGGATACTACAACAAACCAAGTAAATACGGGATAAGGAAGTCCAGAACTTACAAAGGAAAACCGCACGACACTCACGTCAGGATATTTAAAACAAAGCATGCTGACAAAGTGCGAAAATGCAAATGCTTCATATGCGGAGATGAAGGACATTTTGCACGAGATTGCAGCAAACAACGAGGAAACATTGCTCGAGCAGCCATACTGGAAGGACTCGAACTACCGGAAGACTTGGATGTAGTCTCGGTGGACCTAAACGAACCGGACATCGATGCAATATGCAGTATCTCAGAAGGAGAAGAAAATTGCCGCTACATTGCATCCATGGCATTATTTCCTGACGAATGGGGAATGATGCTAGGAAGGGAAGGAGGATGGAGGCCCCAAATTAAAGTCAAAGATAAACAGTTAACCTGCCAACACGACTGGGAAGAAAATAAGGAAGTCAAACCTGACTTCCATAATTGCTCCTTCTGCAAACAAAAGACGAACCCAAAGATGCGATTGCACTGCCCCTTATGCTTCATAACGAGCTGCCCCATGTGTGCTCCATTTTATTTGGATAAAGAAATCAGTCCAGCACCACCAACAAAGCAAGAGTATGTTACTACAGATGAACTACTCAGAGAAGTGTTCGGTTACGTACAGTTCCTTCATGCAGAAATTGACAGGCTAAGTGCCATCATTAACGAAGTACGAAGGACCGAAGCAGAATTAGAAAAAGAGGTCGAGGAACAGTTAGCAAAAGACCTGGAGGACCTCACACTCATTGATAAAGGAAAAGGAGTTGATGAAAGCGCAAACTGGCTCAATGAAGGAGCTTCGTCAACTGCTCCCATAACCACAAAAGCTGTAAGCAGGCTGTTTCACATACCGGTGAAATTCACAATCCCTGGAATGCAGCCCTTCACAATAGAAGCAATATTGGACACAGGAGCAACGTGCTGTTGCATCAACAAAGCGGCAGTACAGGAAAAGGCGCTAGAAGACTTAAACTACACAGTCTTCTTTAACGGCATCAACTCAAGACAACCAGCTAAACTAAAGCTGAAGGATGGACAAATGACCATCGACGAGCAAGTATTCCGTATACCGTTCACATACGTATTTTACATGACAATGAAGGACGGAGTACAAATGCTATTAGGATGTAACTTCATCCGAGCGCGAAGCGGTGGGCTAAGAATAGTAGGAAACTCAATTACCTTCTACAAGCAGTTGACTACCATCAACACCAGCCCACAATTATCGGAAAAGGCCAACACATTGATCGAGCTAAGCCCAATGGAAGAAATGGAAATAGTAGAACTAGTCTACTATAATATGGGCCAAACAAGTGACCAGCACAATATGGGCAAAACAAACAACAAGCTGCAAAGAAGATAAAGCCCAACTCTCAGCAGGCTCGAACAATTAGGCTATATAGGAGAAAACCCATTACGACACTGGGCCAAGAATAAAATCACGTGCAAAATCGAGGTAATAAACCCAGATGTAACTATTCAAGACAGGCCCCTTAAGCACGTAACACCGGCAATAGAACAAAGCTTCAAAAGACACGTGAACGCTCTACTCAGCCTCAAGGTCATTAGGCCAAGTAAAAGTTGCCACAGGACAATGGCAATACTGGTCAACTCGGGAACTACAGTGGACCCAAAAACTGGCAAGGAACTAAAAGGTAAAGAACGAATGGTGTTCAACTACAAATCGCTGAATGACAACACCCACAAAGACCAGTACACACTGCCTGGTATCAACACCATCCTGAAGAAGGTCGGAAACGCAAACATATTCAGCAAGTTCGACCTAAAAAGCGGATTTCACCAAGTGGCAATGGACGAGGAAAGCATACCTTGGACAGCATTCGTGGTCCCAGGAGGACTATATGAATGGCTAGTCATGCCATTCGGCCTCAAGAACGGGCCAGCAGTCTTCCAACAAAAAATGGACCACTGTTTCAAAGGAACAGAAGAATTCACCGCCGTCTACATAGACGACATCCTTGTCTTCTCCCGAACCGAAGAGGAACACATTGCTCTCCTCCAAAAGGTATTAAGCATATGCGAAAAGAAAGGGTTGGTGCTTTCACCAACTAAAATGAAGGTCGCCACCAAAGAGGTAGAATTCCTCGAAGCAATCATCGGGAACAAAAGAATAAGGCTCCAGCCACATATAATCAAAAGGATATCGGAGTTCAAAGAAGAAACCCTTCGCGACAAAAAGGGCCTCCGGACGTGGCTGGGTATACTCAGCTATGCAAGAGCCTACATCCCAAAACTAGGCATCAAGCTAGGTCCACTTTACTCAAAAACAAGTCCACACGGTGACAAGAGAATCAAGGAGTCCGACTTAAAGATAGTACGGCAACTAAAGGAAGAGATACAGAATCTCCCAAACCTAGAGATACCTCTAGAAGATGCCTACATCATACTGGAAACCGACGGATGCAAGGAAGGATGGGGAGGAATATGCAAATGGAAGAAGTCAAGGAGCGACTCAAGAACGACGGAGCGCGTTTGCGCCTACGCAAGTGGAAAATTCCCTGTTGTCAAGGCAACAATTGACGCAGAAATCCACGCCGCAATGGAAATCCTCCAAGCAATGAAGATCCACTATCTGGATAAAGAGGAGATCACCTTAAGAACTGACTGCCAAGCAATCATTAGCTTCTATAACAAAACAGCAGCCAATAAACCATCACGCGTCCGATGGATCGGGATCACCGATTTCATCACAGGCACAGGCGTAAAAATACGCTTCGAACACATAAGTGGCAAGGACAATATACTTGCTGATGCACTCTCACGCTTAGTTCACTATCTCTGTGCAGGATGTTTAACGGACGAAGAAGCAGAGGTCACGGCCGTGGCCATGGAAGAACTACAAGTTATGAAGGAACTCCACCATGGCGCATTTATCAAACACGCGGAGGACCAAGTTCTCATGTACATACATGGCCTGCTCCAACAGATAGAGCAGACGAGTACCATGACGCCCTCTTCAACATGCGCCAACAGGACAACCTACAAAACCCAGAACAAGCCCAGCTCAATAGAGAGAGACTTACACAGGATTGCCTCGAAGAAGCAGCAGATGAAGCCCAACAGGCTATGGAGCAACTCTGTACCATGCTACGATAATTGACCGTTATTTGGTCGGTCTTCCTCTTGGTTCCAGTCAGAGCGTTGTCGGCGGATAAAGTGTCTGACTGTTGGTTTATAAGCGGCTGGCCCTCGCTTTTGTGATTCGAGTATTGCTGCCGTTTGCACCTTTTTGAGTTGTTCTCGTGCTATGAGTTCTCTGCATGATTGGGCATATGAATCATCTTCCCATATCATGCCTATGAATTCCTCCTCGTCCCTTTCAGGTTCTTGCGTAGACAGAGAGGGTCTTGCGTTCGTATTGATCGTAGGATAAGGGAGGGCATTATAGTCTCTGAAGCTGAGACTAACTCGTCCTCCTGTGAGGTTTCCAATGTTCACCGCCGTAGGTGCTTGTGGTCTAATAGTCCTTGAGGGTCGAAGGACCCATCGGTCTCCTTGTGGTGCAGGGACTTGGGAACCGGCAATAGCACGGATGCCATTGCTGGCCAGATGTTCTGCCATGTGTCGTACATTGTATCTGAATCCTGCATAGCTTGTGTTGGTTAGTCTGCCAATGAGTGATCGGGATATCAGCAGATTGCTTTCTCCATCCCATGTAGACGAGTATCCTTGGGTCTGTATGGCAATTTCTATATGGTTATAGAAGTCATCAACAGACATGAAGATTTCCGGTACTATGTATACCAGCTGTGTCCCTTCGGATAGATCTATCTCCATTGTTTCGATAACTTGTCGTTCATCCTGCCATCTTGTATCTCGTAGGGCTATTAGGGCAGTGGTGCCTGCTCTTCGTCTGTGTAGCGCATGTACACGTATCATTATGAGCCCTAGATGTATATGCTGCATACCAGCTCTTCTTACGGCATGGTAGCTTTGCTCTGTGATTAGGCGTAAGTCCGTTTGTTCGCCTTCTCTGCACAGGATTCTACTGTCCGAGTAGTGCTCATATACCCTGTGTCTTGTTTCGCTCCATCTTGCGTTGTAAAGTACCTCGGCGGGTACCAGATTTGTTCGTTGCTGCTGAGATACAGCCAGTTGTTCTTCCGGGTCAAGTCTTCTTTCTAGACTCCTCCCTCGCGCTCTTCTCCCAATTAGGCGTCTGCTTATCTCATGCCTAGCCCGACTAATTCGTCTGTAATTACGAATTTGGTCTTCTATGTTTGGGTTTGGGTTCGGATTTGCGGAGCTAGATCCGGTTTCTAAAACCGGGAGTTGTTCAGTGATTGTTCGACTCATTTCTTTGATCTTTCTTCTTCCAGTATGCTTTTCGGGTTTTTGAAGATATAGTAGGGTCCTGACGTAGCCTTGATTTTCCTTGGTTCTCCTGGATTGGTTATATTGAGTCCAGCAAGTTTTTCGGATAGTTCTATAATTGATTCTGCTATCCTTGGATCTCCAGGCCCTTTTTGCTTGAAGTGTTCCTTCGTTAGTTGTGTGAGTTCTGAGACCTTTTTGTCGATTCCAAGCAGTAGCTCGATTATGGTGTTGTTTTGCTTGATTGTGGCTTGGACTTGCAAGCTCGTGGTGTTGTATTTTGAGGTCTTGGCGAATCGGACTGCTGGTGGATCGATTCCTTTTACAGTTTCTACCGAGTGTTGATATGCTGCTGAATTTCTTGACATCAACCGATAACTGCTTTCTTGAGATCTGAGACAAGGCCAAGTAGCTGCCCTTGTTGTTCTTCGATCTTTGTTGAGATTCGTAGCACTTTTTGCTCTGCTTCTTTCGACTGCCGGGTTGTCTCATTAATTATCGAGAGTACTTCCTTTGGATTGAGAAGTCGTTTATGCGTTTACAGGATAAAGTGTATGACTGTTGCTTAACAGACTTGTACGGCCAATCAGATATCACTTAATAACAGTCAGCTTAATTTAGTTTATATCGGTTATTCTGTAGTTTCACATGAACGGAGTTGTGGGAAGTGGTGTGATGTCTATAGAGAAAATTCCATATATATTGTACTTATACTTTAAGCATGGTGACTGGGAAGGACACATACTGCAAGTCACTCTGTTTCGCTATCTATGAAAGGTTTCTGTGTCACCAATTGTTCGTTCTATGTAATGATAAAGTACTTATTGCATACACTGGCTGGGTTTATTATATATACTTTGTGGTGCAACAAATGACAGGAAAGGTGCTCCGACAACTCCTCTGATCACTATTGCAATGACAAAGATAGTGGCCGAGGTCCTCGAAAACAATAACCTCCCAGCTGCTATTTTCACCGCATTTTGTGCTGGATCTGACATAGGTGAAGCAATTGCTAAAGATACGAGAATACCTCGGGTATCATTCACTGGGAGCTCAAAGGTTAACTTCTGATTTGTCACTTCATTTAATGTTTGTCTTAGTCACTATTTAATTCTGCAGTTCAAGGTAGTTAACCATCATAAATATTTTGGGCAGGTGGGTTAACTTTTGATTGTCACTTCATTTATGTTTTGGGCAGGTAGGTCTCATAGTTCAACAGATTGTGAGTAAGAGATATGGGAAGTGCTTACTTGAACTGAGTGGGAACAATGCTATTATTGTGATGGATGATGCCGACATCCCTTTAGCTGTCCGTTCAGTTTTATTTGCTGCTGTTGGTACAGCTGGTCAGCGCTGTACAACTTGCCGTCGGCTGGTATAACATCATTTCAAACATTTCATCAACTCCAGTCGTGAGATATTTATAGACATATTAACTAACTTTTATACATAACTTTATAGATTCTTCATGAAAGCATATATGAAACAGTAGTTGAGCAACTACTTGCTGTCTACAAACAAGTCAAAAATTGGAGATCCTCTGGAAAAGGGTACTTTGCTAGGTCCACTTCACACACCCACTGCACGAAAGAACTTCGAAAAGGGAATAGAGGTTATCAAGGCTCAGGTTTGTACTTCGCTTACTCATGTCTGCAGATTTTGATAACTAAAGTGACTTGATGATGGTTTTTAACTGAAATTTGTGTCAGTTACGGATCTGCTCTTACTTTTATTAATAAAATGTTTTTGTTAGTGAAGAATGTTAGTCATTTAAAGTTTTGTATGCCCCACGTGACTGCATTCAACCTTTCAAAGCCCATAAAAATCATAAATTTTCCCTAGTTGTGTTGTTAATTAGCTACTAGCATGCATGATTCGTCATTCCGAAGTTGGCATGTGAACTCTACTTTTGCTCTGTGTTATGCAGGGGGGTAAGATCTTGACTGGCGGATCAATCATCGAGTCTGAAGGGAACTATGTACAACCTACAATTGTTGAAATTTCTCCTGATGTGGAAGTTGTAAAAGAAGAACTCTTTGGTCCAGTCCTTTATGTTATGAAATTTAAGGTAGTGTTTAGGTATTTGTTGGTCCGGACCATTATGCTACAATTTTAAAAGCCTGGTCTGCTTGATGTTCTTTAATTTTGTGCAGACCTTACAAGAAGCTATTGCTATCAACAACTCAGTCGCCCAAGGGTTAAGCAGTTCCATCTTTACCCGCAGACCAGATATCATATTCAAATGGATCGGGTATGTTCAAAAATATAGTAAGCCAAACTGTGTCACATATGTATTAAATATACTTATGCACCATTGTTAGTGAACTCAATGCAGACCTCAAGGAAGCGACTGTGGCATTGTAAATGTGAATATCCCAACAAATGGTGCCGAGATTGGTGGGGCATTCGGGGGGAAAAGGCCACAGGGGGCGGCCGTGAAGCAGGAAGCGACTCATGGAAGCAATACATGCGTCGCTCCACTTGGTTAGTGGAACTGGATTATTGTGTTCTAGTTCAGCATGTGAACCTAACTTATGGTTTGAGGTTTTGACCTAACTGCTTTTGTTTCTCCAGCACTATCAATTATGGAAATGATTTACCTCTGGCACAAGGGATTAACTTTGGATGAAGATTTCACTGGTAGGGCATCAAATATGATGGAGATGGTATGAAGGTTGTGCCAGTGAAATTTTAACTAGCATGGACTTGCAGTGTACATCCTGCATGGGGTTGGTCATCCATCGAGTTGGACAATGTGGGCAAATGGTGGAACACAGTGACCAATCGTGGCAATTACTTGTAGCAATAAGTAAGACTAGCGCCTATGTGGTTACCTGTAACCCTGAATAGCGCAGCATTTATGCTGATGTTCTCAAATGAAACATTGTGATGTGCCGCTAAAAATAAATTTCAATTGAATTTGACTTGAAAGTTCAATTTTATTTTTTTACAACCTTATCTATGAATTGCTCGGTTATTGGACAAGTATTGGTCCCAAATGTAAATTTTTGGATCGTGACAGTCACTTTTGCCAAAGCAATTTTCCAAAAAGATACAAAATCCCCAATTTTTTTCAAATTATGGCAAAGAAAACAAAACTCAGTGTTATTAAACTCGAACCGACCCGGCCGGTTCGACCGGTTCGGTTTACTAATCGGACCGGAAATGCTATTAACCCGACAAGCAATCGGTTGAACCACCCGGTTTCCGGTTGAACCGTGAACCGCCGGTTGTACCGGGTTTATGTTTACTTTACAAAACACAGTCGTTTTACATTTTGATGTTTAAAAAACTTGAATTAAAAGGTAAGATCTCTCTCCTCAGCGTTCTCTCCAGAAGACAGTAGAACTCCGTCGAAGCTTTCGGAAAATTCCTTCTCCCCCTCCGGTTTGCTCCTCCTCTCGGCTCCGTTCCACCCGTTTGTCGCCCAGTGCTCTCTTTGGGTCCTTGGCGGTGATGGATGGCTACTGATTTGGGCGGAGATGGGGGGTGCACCGGTGGGTTGTTTTGTTTGTTTTGGTGTTTTTGGTGGCGGTGGCGACTAGCAATCAGTCTAGGCGGTGATGTGTGGTGGCTGGCGGGTCGGATCCGTGTGGCTTTGCCGGCGGGGAAGGCTGGCAGTCCCCTGTAGGCGCCGATGTTCTCCGGCTGTGGTGGTGGGAGGCTAGGTGGAGGTCTCGGCTGCGTCCGGGTGATGATGGTTTGGTGGAGCAGCAGGAGATTTGGCTGCTGTCGGCGTTCTCAGCCTTGGACTGGTGGCTCTTATCGGTTTGACACCGGTTTTTGATTAGCTTTAGCGTTGTCGTCCACCGGTTTAGTTTCGTTTAGTTACGTAGTGTAGGTTAGGTTTAGTTTAGTTGTCTCAGCCGGGTCTTCCGGTCTGAGCTGTTTCTCTCAGCCGTTTATCGGTCTGAGTTTTTTTTAGGTTTTTTAGTCTTGTAGTTTCAGGGGTTCTCCCCCTGCTATGTTCAAAAGGGTACGTGAGTACGTATTTGGGGCCTGGGTCCCTTAGTGTCGACTACCGTGATCGGTCGGCCAGACTTTTCAACTAGTGTCGTCGTACCCTCTTGCTTTGTAGCGTGTCCCTCTGGGGCAGCTGTTTGTAAGCCTTTATGGCTTTTCTCTTTCAATCGAAAAAAAAAAAAAAAAAACACAAATAGATTAGAAATGTGATGCGGCGAGGGCGAGCCCTAATTGTTTCGCGTCTTGCCTATGCAGTCTGCCTCTGCTCAATCTCGATCTCGATCTCGATCTCGAGTGACGTAGCAAATTCTCTTCGTGAAAATTCCCAGTGTCGTCTCGTCAGGTATTACCAGGGTTTAATTTTCGCCTATAGTTACACAATTTCATTTTCTTGGCGGGTATTCTACTCCTTTCCGATTCCGACGAACTCAAAATCGCTTCTTCACACCTGCTGCGTAACCCTAGAATCTGGTGTAAAGTAAGTCGCTCGGTATTCATGCTTCGATCTTTATCCACTTGGTGCTGGGTATCTCATCACTGAGAATATTTCTCTTCGTATTTTGATTTGTTGCTTTCCGAGCTGTTGTTGGCTGTCGCAGCCTGAGATGGAATTTGATAGTTTAACTATCAGATTGGTTGATGTTGTATGCTTTGGGCTGAGTGTTTGTTGAATTTGAGTATTCAATTAATCTGAGTGTTTGTATGCTTTGTGATTTTATAAGAAGAAGGTGGATTAGTGACTGTGTAAACTGTAAGCATGGTGATTGATGTTATAAGAGATGTTAATGTGCTATCTTTTTCTTTCTATTTTGCTTTGCATTTGTGTGCATCTTTGCGAATCATATTATAATGTTCACTGCCTTTATTTATTTTTTCAGTTATAAATGTCTACGGAACATGAATCACAACCCTCATCACAAGAAGCATCATCTAATCAGAGAGCGTTTAGATTGAAAACAGATCCTGCTTGGGGACATTGCAAGGAGATCCTGCTTTGTGAATTAAGACCAAAATTGTAATTGTTGTTTTGTTATTTTCTTATTAATGTGTGATATTCGAATTCTAAATTTGTTATGCTTATAGTATTGTATACAGGTTAATTTTTATTAGGTTACAAAACAGATAAATAAATATGCATATATATAAGTTATTTTATTATTTTTAATTCGTGCGGTTTAAACCGGGTCGATCCGGTTGAACCAGTGACCCAATAACTTCACCGGATCGATGTCCGGATCGGTTTTAATAACATGACAAAACTTCTATCTATGACAAAATGCAATTTTTTCACCTTTATCAAAAAAAAATGCAATTTTTTTCACTTTCCACCTCCCGTCCTCTCCGTTGAATCAAGGTTCGATAGTAAAATTGTAATACATATTTGTCGTGTAGTGTTGGTCGCTTTTCACTAAACGACAAAAATGCACTATAATACTTTTTTTTTTTTTGATTAAAAAATGCACTATAATACTTTTACATGCATAAAGTGCAAAACACAAAAATCACTAATCTCGGTTCCTATCTTTTTCATGATGAGTTCATGCAAAGGCATTGGCTTCTGATTCGGCATGCACAAGCTTGGCATAAATACCACTCCCACGAGAACTAGCCATGAGCTTATCATGGTTTCCATACTCCGCTACTGTTCCTTCTTTTACGACTGCAATCATCTTCGCTTCTCGAATGGTCGAAAGTCTATGTGCCACTATAATCGTCGTGGTCCGCTTACATATTGTGCTTAATGCATCCTGAACATGTCTTTCCGATTCCAAGTCCAAGGCGCTGCTAGCTTCGTCCAACAAAAGTATTTTCGAATTTTTCAGTATCGCCCTTGCAATAGCAATCCTTTGCTTTTGACCTCCTGATAGTTGAACCCCGCTCTCGCCAACCTATAATAACAACAAGGGTCAATGAAAATTAATTTTTTAATTTCACTGCATTGGTGCGATCATACCAGCTTTAATGCAGCGAAACTTAATTCGGACTCAATATTTGTATTTAAGTTTTGCCAAAAGGGATTAATTTACATACTTGTGTTTCATAGCCTTGAGGTAAGGCACTGATGAATTTGTGGATGTATGCTTCTTTGGCAGCTTCTTCAATTTCTGTCCATGAGGCATTAGGCCGTCCGAATGCAATATTTTCCCTTATGCTTCCTGCAAACAACGCAGGCTCTTGACCGACCAAAGCTGTCTGCATTCTTAGCCATTTTAGGTTCATTTCCCTCAAATCAACACCTCCCATTGTTACCCTTCCTTGATTAGGATCATAGAATCTCTGCACTAGCCATACAACAGTTGATTTGCCTGATCCGCTCGCCCCTACCAGAGCCACCGTGCTACCGCCTTTAACCTTTAACGAAAAATTCCTTAGAACTATTACCTCTGGCCGCGACGGGTATGCAAATGTTATGTTTCTGAACTCTATGTCAAGAAATCTTGATTTCACAACCTTTTTACCTCGATCTTCATTGCTTTCTATAACAGGTCGACGTTTGAGAATACTCAGAACTGATGGAACAGCTGTTGCAGCCATCGATGTATCAGGCGCAAGCCCAGCAAGTTGCCCAACAGAAAATGAGCTTAAGACTAGAATGAGAAAGATCTTGAACACATCACCAAAATGTGCGTCGTTGACCTTCACAAGGTAGGCGCCGAACCAAAGAGTTAACGTATAAGCGCCATACATCGCGCCCTGAGAGAATCCTAGGGCTAATCCTAGAAGTTGCGACCTTTTCACGGATTTCTTCCTTGGCTCTGACAGTGACCGACCGAAGGACTCAACCAACTGCTGCTGAGCTGAAAATGTGATGACTGTCCGAATATTTGAAACAGCCCCAGCAGCAATGTTGCTAGCTCTTGCATAGGAATTGTTATCTACTTTTGGTCCAACATTAATGATCAAGCTTAAATAGCTTGCACCAAGAGTGAAGGGTGTGAGGGCTGTTGCCAAAAGAGTAAGTCTCCAGTTGAGAAAAAATGAAAGACCTAAGCCAACTGTAGCTGAACTTACCCCCATTAATAAAACCGAGTAACGATCACCGAGCACTGAACGAAAACTAATGCAATCGATCGAAAGCCTTGAAACAAGCACCCCTTTAGAGTTTTCTTCCAAGTCAAACCACCCGGGTTCTTGTTTTAGTATGGATTTGAATACAACGTCTCTTACCCGCCCTGTAAGTTTCGTGCCAGCCAGTCCGCAGAAGCCTTGCTGCCCAACCATGGCTATAAGGCAGCCAAAGCCAAGGCCGACGAGTCCTAGACAAAGATTTCCAACTTCTTTTCTCATCTGTGATCCGGTGTTCTTAAAGTAAGCTTCGAGGGCGACGCCTAGAACGAAGGGAAACACTGATAGAATTGCGCCTGCATGAATCCCCATTAAAAAGCCCAGTAGAAGTATCGGAAGCTCTGGTCTTTGCAACTTCCAAACGTCCGACATTTTTATAGTTTGATTACTCTCTTGGACATTTTTTAGCTCCTGTTGTGCAGGCATTGATTTCATACTCCTTGACTTGGGATCTTTTTGATGAATTGACTGTGGATAGGAAAAATCCTCAATCAAAGGAACATCCTCCATTTTGCTGGAACCTTTTGGAAGAGAAGTATTCGAAACTGATTCAGAAGCAAGCTTAACAAGACTGTAATATGCTCCAATTTTTGCTATGAGCTGCCTATGGTCACCCATCTCGACGACATATCCTTGATCAAGAACAACAATGTTGTCCGAATGCTTTACAGTTGCTAGCCTATGAGCAATCACCAGGGTGGTCCGGCCTTTCGAGATTTTTTGTATAGCCTTTTGAACCGCAACTTCAGATTCAGCGTCCAAGGCACTCGTTGCTTCGTCCAAGAGAAGAATTTTAGGGTCTTTGATCACTGCTCGAGCCAGAGCTATTCGCTGTTTCTGACCACCGGAAATCTGAGTTCCCTTATCACCGACCTGATTGAAATATGCAAGTATTCATTAGGCCAGGATTCAAAAAAAAAAAAAAACTATAGAAGAGAGCTTGAGGTATCACTTGAAGTAGTCAACCTGAGTATCATAGCCATCAGGAAGCGCAGAGATGAAGCCATCAGCATTGGCAGCCACACAAGCAGCAATAGCCTCTTTCTTTGTGGAATTGTCCTTGCCCATCATCACATTTTCAATTATGGACATTGCGAAAAGAACAGGTTCTTGCCCAACCATGCCTATTTGATCTCGTAGCCACTTTACTTGAAGCGTCCTTAGATCGTGTCCATCGAAGCATATAGATCCTGCACTTTAAAATGTGATGAAAAAAAACACAAGATGTACTAAAATGTTCGCACAGAAAATAATCATCAATCAATCCTTTTTTTACCTTGTAAAGGGTCATAGAACCTCTCTATCAGAGCGAATATGGTGGACTTGCCACCGCCACTTGCACCAACAAGTGCGAATGTCTTGGAAGGAGCAACAACAAGATTCAGAGAGCGGAGAATTGGAATGTCAGGTCGTGATGGGTAAGCAAACGACACATTTTTGAACTCGATCTTTCCACGTGCATTTAGTTTCCTTCCTTCGGGGCTATAAGGGTCAATCTCTGGAATCCTATCAATTATTTCAAATACTCGGCTTGCAGCCACTGTGCCTATCGAAAACTGAGCCAAGTATGACATGGACAGAGCCAAACCTCTACATGAAAGTTTCAGCATTTCATTATAATTTCCAAGTATATGCTATGCATGCTACAGAATGTGATCCAGCCGCTATCTTATGAGCATCTCAATTACTATGTCAGATGAAATGATTTACCTTCCACCGACATTGACACCAAAAAAACAGGCGATGGCTGCGCCTCCAGTTATTTTGCCCTTGGACACCAAAATAGACCCGTACCAAAAGGCCAATGCCCATGTTGAGTATGTGACAAAATATATGATTCCCATTCCTGCACCCTTGGCGAAACCAGTTTTAACGCCTAAAGAAACAGTTTTTTCCAACAGCTCAGAATATCTAGACGTCAAGATATCTTCTGCCACGAATGAGAGAACTGTTCTGATTGAATTAATGGTTTGTTCCGCAACACTTCCAGCTTTTCGATATGAAGCCTTCAAGAATTAAAAAGACCAAAAGGTTATTTATATATAGTAGTATCAACTATTATCAATATGAAGTTTGTGTTTTCTTCAGGCTTGCTAACCTCTTCTTTTGTCGTCAGGCCAACATAAACGCCCTTATATATCATTCCGCACAGCATTGTTAATGGCGTGACTGAGAGAACTACCAGAGATACCTTCCATGAATTTATAAACCCGACTGCATAGCCACATATGAATGTGAATATGTGGTGAATGAAATGTGCCATCTGCAGACAAGGTGGTCAAGATTATAAGTGAAATGAATTCTCATCATCTAAAAGAAAGAAAAAAAATAGGTAACTTATTAGGCAGGAATCCGGCTTGTTTACCTTCTCACCCATTACTTCTTGAATTTGTGCTACATCACTCGAAATGCCATGCATTATGTCACCTGTGCTGACATTTTTGTCGAAAAATGAAACATCCTGTCTGAGAATTGCTCTTAGATATGCTATCCTTATTCTTTCTGCTGAACGCTCACCGACAAGTCTCCAACAAGTTATTTCTGTTATTCACAACATTGCTGATTTTTCATTTTTCCACATACAAAAATAAAAAAAGTTTATACTTGAGAGGTAAAATTCATCGTTGATTGATCGACAGTGTAGGCTCACCCATGTAGGCTCCAACCACCACCAATGCTGCCAGTCCGACCATAAGGAAACTGACCTAGACAGATCAGATACACAAAATCAAAGCTGCATTACAGAATCAAACAATATATACATGAGTTCATCTTAACGAGTTTGTTATTGTTGTTTGGGGTACCTCTTCTACATCCTTCATCATTTTCGTCTCATCAACCTTACCATCTGCTGAAATTTTGTTTACGAAATTTCCAAAAAGGTAAGAATACCATGGGAGAGAACCCCCATTGATCAGAGCCCCAATGCATCCTAGAAACACAAGTAACATATCGAACTTTGACGAGTACTTAAATAAGCCACATAGTCCAATTGGTTTCTTTTCTTTGTAATCATCATCATCCAGTTCATCATCCTCATCTTCTACGTCACTTGTAAATCCATCATCGTTACCGTGACCCTTACTGTGATCATAACTGTGAACATCATGACTTTCCATGTAAGCATGTGAAACTGAATACCAGCGTGGATCTTCGACACCATGTTGATGATCATTATTATTTGGCCTCTTAATCTGGCTCTCAAAATCGTCTTCGTCAGATGTGTCGTATTCTCTCATACTAAGCTCATCCTTATCAGCTAGAGAAACACGGCCATTAGCTGGCCGCTTAGTTCTTCCTTCGTTGATGGCTTGCAAGCCTAAGAAATTACCATGTGAAGGCTTGATATTACTCGTTGAAAAAATCGAAGAGACCTCATGTTGATCCTTGGCAACATAGCTTTGGAGCTCAAGTCTCCCAGCTGCACCAGAATTCCTACGAACGTTGGAACGTCCAAACATATAGTAATCATTGGCTGTTCTTTGGAACACGTGGCTTCGATCCAAGGGTGAGTTAGTAGGAGCAGCCCAAGGACTAAGTGCTGCACCAAGATTGCGGCCCTGGTTCCATCCGGTTGGCTCAAACTGCCAGGAAATCTCGCTCTGCCACTGTGCATCATCATGTGTGGTGGAGAATGGAGTGGATGGGATTTGGTGGCGAAGACGGCGGGTGCGCCTACTAGCATTATAGCGGGAGCTGAAGGGAGTTGAGGAACGTGATGTGATAGGCGTGGTGTGGTGCCTCTGACTGTGACTGTGGTGGAAGGAACTTGACCGCTGCTCATCGTCATCTGTCATGTCGAAGGAGGACTCGATCACCATGGCTCATATATACTTGGATGATCTCAGGCAAATCTCAAGCTATAAAACTTACATTTTCTGAAGTGCAAGAAAAATCGATTCATTTAGATGTGAAAAATGAAGATGTGCAGACGCATAAAATTCTATGTGTAGCTAGAGACAGCATTTACATATGGTGCAGTTAGAAAATTATTGATATATTTATGTTTTATGAGGAAGGGGATGACTTTGTTATTATCTTCAGAAAATGGCCTGTTGGAGGAGCTGGTCGTCCTGTTCAGATATTGTTTGTGTAAGCGATGACAGCATGCCGGCCTTGTTTAAGACACATGTAAGTTGTACACAAACATACAAACAAACAAAGAGGATAAAAAAAATAAAGTATCTGATGAACTGATCTCGCTCATCCTTTCTACTCTTTTCAATGAAACCAGCGGAGATTCAAGCGCTCGGTTGAAAACCTCTAAAAGTTCGAGAACTAGAGAATTTAAATTTCATCAACGGATCATGTGTCTCACTCACCTTTTTTTTCCTCGTTATACGGTTCGAGCATGCATTTTGATTTGATATATTTTTTCAGTTTTCGGAAAGTACACCTAGCAAAAATTTGGTGCAATTTTTAAAAGTGCATAGCGAAGCCGAAGACGAAAATGCATAACGAAGTAGTTCTCAAAGTTCTTGAAAAAAAAAAAGATTCTCGTTTGAACTATCCTCTATATATTTTTTCTAAAATATTTTTCTTTTATAAAAAAAAAAGAATGAACAATCAAAACAGATGTACCACTGCCTCGTCAATATATCTCGGGAGTAGTCAATGTGCTAATTTATATTATGATTGAGTAGAAAACAAGAGTCGTTTTTTATTATTATAAACAAGAGCGTTATGATATATAAAGGGGTTGGCTCTGCTTTTGCTGCCTCCCAACCGCACTAGTTTTTTTTTTTTTTTTGTAAAATGAAACTTAACTCAAATATTTTCATGACTCAGTCCTATAGTTGTGTTGAACCTGTATGATATACGTACACTGAAAAGGTGAAAGCTACAAGGAAACTGGTATATAAATAAGCCTTTTGGTTCCAGCTGTTGACATTTGGCGATGTGTTATTATCTCCTGTTATTTGAGATGACAAAATTGTGGTACTGTTGTTGTCAAGTGGGTCACAACACCTTGTGTCATCGGATGAAGTTGTCATTTATCAGATTGTTCTCACTCTTGCAGATTAATATGCCGACTTCTCGGTGGTAGGAGCTTTTTATGAAGCTGAAAAGTAACTAATTAATGCACTCCATGTATCGAATCCACAACTCATGCTAAATGAGGGAGAGCAAACGGTAAATTATCGTTTTATCATTTACTGATTTTATCAAATCTTAAAATTTTATTACCTTTACCCTTATCGATATATCGATTTATGATAATTTGGTAAAATGGTAAATTACAAAAAGGAGCCCGCACTATTATTCAATTCCAATATGAAATCAAACCAGTGTTGTGAAAATCGGACCGGATCGGCCGGTTCGACCGGTTAGACCGGGAACCGATCACCGGACCGGTTCGGTTTGGTTATCGAACCAGTTTACAATCGACCCGGTCAAAATCCGGTCAAGACCCGGTTGACCCGGTCGGTTGAACCGGTTGGCCCGCACGGTAGAATCAGTTAGACCCGGCTGATTGACCCGATTTTTATTAAAATGGTGATTTGATCAGTTCAATCGGTTCGATTTGATCTAAAAAAATATTTATTTATTTTGACTTGAGCAAGACTCGATTCTAGTATTGCTCTATAATTATCCCCTCTCCTTCTACCAAGTCAAACATGATTCTTGTTTTATTAATTGTTTCATTAATGTATGTTCATTTATCAAATCTATAAAATTTATTACTTATTATCAATTTAGGGCCTGTTCTTTAGGTGGTGGGGTTTGAGTGTTGGGAGTTTATGTTAGTTTAGATTGTGTTGGGTGAGCTTAGGTTGTTTTGGGTGAGCTTAGGTTGTGTTGAGTGAGTTTAGATTAGATTGTATTAGATTAGGTTGTGTTAGGTGGGTGGAGAGTAGTTTGGGTGAGTGGGCCCTAGTTTAGTTTATGTGAGTCTAGTTTATAATAAATATAATAGAAATAATATGTGAGTGGAGAGTAGTTTAAGTGAGTGGACCCTAGTATAGTTTATGTGAGTGTAGTTTATAATAAATATAATGGAAATAATACGTGAGTGGAGAGTAGTTTAGGTGAGTGGAAATTAGGTTGTGTTGGATGAGCTTGGATGAACTTAGGTTGTGTTGAGTGAGCTTAGATTGTATTGTATTAGTTTAATGAGGTTTGAGTCAACCCCTAAAGAACATGGTCTTAACTGGAAATTCAATTAGTCTTAGAAATCTCTTATTGTTGTGACTTGCAAATTAAGACTAAAATTGTTATTGTTGTTCTATTATTGTTGTATTATTGATTTGTACTTTATCAAATTCTAAATTTGACCATTTGTTATGGTATGTTGTTGTAATCAGATCATAAACATGTAATATTTATTCAAGTCATAAATATGTTAAATTATAATATCATATATAAGTATTTTATTTTTATTTTTTAATATGTGCGGGTCAAACCGGTTCAACCCTGTTGAACGACTGACCCATTGACCCAGTGACTTGACCGGTTCGATCCACGGTCCGGTTTTAATAACACTGGGTCGAACTACTACATTTTCCAATCAGAGGGCAAAATCAAAAAGTCCGTTAAAATTAAAGGATGAAGCTAACTCCGTTAGTCAACTCCGTCAGTCAAAGTATAATTAAATGTTTTTTTAATTTAATCTATATTTCTAATTGTAGGTTTTTAATTTTTAAGTTTCTTTAAATTTCATACTACAAATGCGTATTATTTTTAAATCAATAATTTACGGTTTCGTAATTTACCACATAACATGTATGAATAAAAATAAAATAATTATTTTCTTGATTAATATTGTAAAAATTTCAAAATCTTTCCCTTATATGCATGATGGGTGAGTATAATATTTTAAATTTATATAGTGTGACAATTCACCATATAACATGTATGGATAAAAACTAAATTATTGTTTCTTGATTCGTGTTCATAAGAGCAGTGTTATTAAAACCGGCCGTGGATCGAACCGATCAAGTCAATGGGTCAGTGGTTCAACCGGATTGAACCGGTTTGACCCGCACATATTAAAAAATAAAAATAAAATACTTACCTATGATATTATAATTTAACATATTTATGACTTGAATAAATATTACATGTTTATGATCTGATTACAACAACATACCATAACAAATTGTCAAATTTAGAATTTGATAAAGTACAAATCAATAATACAACAATAATAGAATAACAATAACAATTTTAGTTTTAATTTGCAAGTCACAACAATAAGAGATTTCTAAGACTAATTGAATTTCTAGTTAAATTGATAATAAGTATTAAATTTTATAGATTTGATTATACATTAATGAAACAAATAATAAAACAAGAATCATGTTTGGCTTGGTGGAAGGAGAGAGGATAATCAGAGAGGAAGACTAGGTTCGAGTCTTGCTCAAGTCAAAATAAATAAATAATTTTTCAGATCAAATCGAACCGATCGAATCACCATTTTAATGAAAATCGAGTCAATCAGCCGGGTCAACTTGTTCAATCGTCCGGGCCAACCGGTTCAACAGGTTCAACTGGGTCTTGACCGGATCGATTGTAAACTGGTTTGATAACCAAACCGAATAGGTCCGGTGACCGGTCTAACCGGTCGAACCGGCCGGTCTGGTCCGATTTTCACAAACTGCATAAGAGAATGAATATCAAAAAAGAATATGAGAGATATATCGATAAAATTTAAGAGAAAAAATATATTTAATTATAAGAATAAAGATCACATGAGAATTTATACTTTTCATGAGAAATGAGAATTTATGTCAATCGTCGATCTTCATATCCAACTGCTCTGATTTTTCATATTTCTTAAAATTAATTAATCTGTTTATAAGACTTGTAAGGGTATATTTGACTTTTATATATTAAATTAAGAGTGCAGTTCAGGTACAAACCAATTTATAAATAAAAACTACAAACCGATTTTTAAGCTGACACGTGTCCCATTTAGTCGAAATCCCGAACAAACACATAGAGGGGTATTATAGTAATTCCATACGGAGGGGTATAAACCTAATAATGTTGTTTTCAATTTAGTCCAAGAGTTGTTAATGATCAGACTTAAACTTGGAAATAATTAGACTTAAAAAGCAGCAATGATCAGACTTAAAAGACTTAATGATCAGACTTAAATTTGGAAATGATCAGACTCAAAAAGCAGCAATGATCAGACTTAAAATACTTAATGATCAGACTTAAAAGACTTAATGATCAGACATAAAAGACTTAATGATCAGACTTAAAATAGATACTGATCAGACTTAAAAGACTTAATGATTAGACTTAAAATAGATAATGATCAGACTTAAAAGACTTAACGATCAGACTTAAAAATAGACAATGATCAGACTTAAAAATAGACAATGATCAGACTTAAAAGACTTAATGATCAGACTTAAAAAGCAGCAATGATCATAGACTTAAAAGACTTAATGATCAGACTTAAAATAGATAATAATCAGACATAAACGACTTAATGATCAGACTTAAAATAGATAATGATCAGACTTAAAAATTGGTAACTAAAAGACTACAAATCGATAATGATTAGACTTATAGAGAGAATGATCAGACTTAGTATTGGTAACTAAAAGACTACAAATCGATAATGATCAGACTTATAGAGAGAATGATCAGACTTAACATTGGTAACTAAAAGACTACAAATTGAGAATGATCAGACTTAAAAACAGCAATGATCAGACTTAAAAACAACAATGATCAGACTTAAAATAAGCAACTATCAGACTTACAAAGCAATGATCAGACTTAAAACTAAAGAGGATTAAAACGCGAATTTGACCCTCCAGATGATCGAATTTGCCCTAAAAACGCCGAGCTCACAGCATAGCAGTGAGCTCTGCTAAGAATGCCGTTTCTACCCAAAAAACATTAGGCTTTCATCAAATTCTGACACAGGCAAACATCAAAATTTTAGAATCGCACTGTAGCAAATTTTAAAATTTTACGCAAAATGATCAGACTTAACGCATGATCATCATTACCATCTTTAAGTTTGATCACCATTTTTAAGTCTGCTCATTACCATCTTTAAGTCTGATCATTACCATCTTTAAGTCTGATCATTACCATCTTTAGGTCGGATCATTACTGGTTTAAGTCTGATCATTATTTTTTTAAGTCTGATCATTGTTATTTTATGTTTGATCATTACAATCTTTAAGTCGGATCATTACTGGTTTAAGTCTGGTCATTATTTTTTTAAGTCTGTTCATTGTTTTTTTAAGTCTGATCATTGTTTTTTAAGTCTGGTCATTAATGGTTTAAGTCTGATCATTATTTTTTAAGTCTGATCATTAATGGTTTAAGTCTCATCATTATTTTTTTAAGTCTGATCATTGTTTTTTTTAAGTCTGATCATTGTTTTTTTAAGTCTAGTCATTACTGGTTTAAGTCTGATCATTGTTTTTTTAAGTCTGATCATTACTGTAGCAAAATTTGGACGATTATACCCCTAATATCTTTTATGTATTTTTAAATAACTCCGCGTGTGTTTTTTTATTTACAAAAAGAACCCCGAACGGGATGAATTCTGATTGATCGATTTTTACACGTGGCATTATTTTTGTGGGTTTGTAGTTTTATTTATAATTATGGTTTGTATTTGATCCAAATCTCTAGATTAAATACGATCAAATGGATTAAATTCTCTCTCCAGCCGACTCCGTTCTTCTCAAACCTTCGCGAGTTTTCTTCAGCCGCTCCCGTCCTTACCGTCTGCTTCTCCCCGCCACCCTCATCTCATTCGGCAATTCTACTCATTCCGGTCTCCTCTCCTTCTCCATCCCAGTCTCTTCTCGCCGGCGGCGTCGACCCGGCTGATTTCTTCATCTTCCATCACCGTGGTTGCCATGGCCGTTGTTGGGCGGTTTAGTGGACCTGGTTATGGTGGCTAAGGGTCGGACGGTGTCTTGGCGGCTGTTGTTCCGGTGGAGGATGGTCGGTGTGGAAGGTGACGACGTGTGGAGCCTGGAGCGGTTGCAGGAGGAGGTTTCTTGGCTTCCGACGAGTTGATGGTGGCTGGTGGAGGGTTTTGGTTGCTAGTGTTTGTGCGGCCCAAACGCCTTATTTTTTGTGTGCTTGTACTCGTCGCGGTGATTTCGTTTATCTGTTTAAGGGAGAAACCCTAACTGGTTTAAGCCTTTTGGCTGATTTTATTCTCTTTGTCGGGTGCGTCCCGACCGTTTCAATTCCTTTGCTGCTGGCTTTTAGCAAGTGGAGGTTTATTACGGTTGTTCTTGAGTCAAGTATCAAGGATAGTGTGATGAGCATTATGTTCCTGTTTGATAAGGCCATGTGGAATTGGCCTGGTTCGGAAATTTGTCATTAGCATGATGCCTGCTAACATGGGAGTGTTCTTTCTCTCAGGCAAGAAGCCTACGACGCTGCAGACTTTCTATCCACGCAGATGGATTGAAAACAGATCTAAAGCAGTTTGGATGCTTTTCTTGTATTGATCTTTATTGTCTAATTTGTAGCTTCTGTGTTGTTTGTAATGACTTATTAGCCTGTATCAAAAAAACAAGTTCAATTCAGCAAAGTTCGGCATCATCTAGAGGCAGGAACCGTCCACAAAACAAGTTCAACGAAACAAAAGGTTGGGGTTATGGCTCCATTCAGTAGCAAGAGAATTATTTCTGTCTGCTTGTTTTTATGCGTCCTTTTAATTCAACTGTATGAATTATTTTTGTTTGGTTTGGACGTTGTGTCACTGATACTGATTTTGAAAAGGGGGTTTATGATAGACTTGTTTTTGGAGAATCTGTGTACTTTTCTCCTGCTCGGCGTTTGATTAATAGTGCAACTAATCTGGGTTCATAAGAGTAGTTTCTGTCTTTCTAGTTAAAATACATAGTCTTTCTAGTTAAAATACGTAGCTTTCTCGTTAAAATATGTAGCTTTCTAGTTAAAATACGCAGTCATTATGTTTAAAATTCGTAACTATCTAGTAAAAATACATAACTTTCTAGTTAAAATACGTAGCTTTCTAATTAAAATACGTAGCTTTCTAGTGAATATACATAGCTTTCTCGTTAAAATAAGTAGCTTTCTAGTTAAAATACGCAGTCATTCTGTTTAAAATTCGTAGCTATCTAGTAAAAATACGTAGCTTTCTAGTAAAAATACGTAGCTTTCTAGTTAAAATTACGTAGCTTTATAGTTGAAATACGCATCTTTCTAGTAAAAATACGTAGCTTTCTAGTTAAAATACGTAGTTTTATAGTTGAAATACGTAACTTTCTAGTTAAAATACGTAGCTTTCTAGTTAAAATACGTAGTTTTTTAGTTAAAATGCGTAGCTTTCTTTTTAAACTTTTCTGATGGCTTCACATTTTATAATGCGTAGCATTCTGTTGTCATAGCGATTGTTACAAATTTTGTTTGTAATTGCTACGTGTTTTAGTTTGAATGCCGGATGATCTACGTTACAACATTGCTCCAATTTTTTTAAACTAAAAACAAAGAGTATGTTTTAAACATCATTGCGAAAACTAAGAGTAAACAACTCAGAGTATGTTTTAAACATCATTGCCAAAGCCCTGAGGTAATGTTGCTACAACAATATGGTGGAGATGACACATGTTTACACTGTAAGATAACAACAATCGTGGCTACAATAAATGCTGCAGAGAGGAGAGGCCGGATGAGAAAGTAAAAATATACTGATGAATTTACATGACTTCCTTTGCTAGCCTAACTGGTTTGTCTTTAAGAAGCAATGTTACTATTTGGAGTGGTCAGCAGGTGATGATCTGAGTCTTCACCGTGACTTTCTATTGAGGCGTTTGATGTCGAATCATCATCTTCGTCGTCTGTTTACAGAAGCAAATTGCAAGAGCAATGAGTTACCAAATAGGTCAATAAGTTATGACAATGAGTGATGCACAATCTATTAAAAGTTCAATCAAGCAAAGTTCAATGGTTCAAAACTGAAGATATCATCTGAGATACTTCTCAGGAACAAGAAAAATGAAATTTAAAACTGAAACAAACATAGAGAGTTGCAAAGAGAAACTGAAAACATGAATTCTTAAGCATCACATAGATAGCAAATTTTCAGATACAATATGGGTTAAAAAGTACTTATCCACTAGAGAGAACTTTAATCCTTATAAAAAAAACTTTAATCCGGTTAAGCTGATAAAAGTCCCAACAGATTCCGCAGTATGTGGTACAACTTGGGGGACATGCAAAAAAATGACTAACTAATCTACGTGATTCTCATTACCTGAGTTTCCCCCTGATGTAAGTGACGAGAGAAGGAAGCGCAACAGTCAGGGATAATTGTCCATGGAGGAACTACTTGCGGCTAACATGGCTCCACTGGCATTATCATAAAACTAATTATAATTTATAAATGGCACATTGTATTCACCTGCAGCGGCAAGAAGGTGAGCTCATAAATCATCTGGGGTCGTCGTTCATTACTCTGTTTGGGCTATCATCGAAATCTGCAGGGGTTAGTTGATTTAAATCTAGAAAACCACGCTGGAATAAGTTATTTTTCATTTTGAAGGCTGTGTCTAAGAATACGCATTTTATGCTTCCAAAGGTACCAATCTTGAATCAGAAGCTACGAATGATGCGTAAGAAGCTACGAAGAACACATAACATACATGCAATGAAACCTAAAAGGGTTATTCAAGCTACGAATGCAAGGCCAAGTTCCTTTTTGACCGGAGCAATAACAAGTTTTTGGCAACAAAATCGTGGAACTAATTTAGAGACAACAAAAGAAATTAAATTCTCAAGTAAAACACATCCGAAAGAGCATTACCTCTACTTCTTTGGGCTCTGCATATTTTTCGTGTGCCATTAGGTCTACACAGGCCGGCCCTGAAGCTTTAGACACCTTGGACTAAGCCAAGGGCCCATAGTCGTAGGGGGGGCCAATTTTTCTTAAATTGTATACCCTACTTAATTAATTATATGCATATTCCTGATAAAAAATAGAATATAATAACTTCTTTATGAGTTAGACTTTGAAAGAACACTAATTAGTAACTACAACATGCGAAAAGCCCAAAAAAATTAGTATCCATATTCAGAGGGCCCATATTCAGCTCTCATATTCAGAGGGCTCATATAAATAAGCTTTCATATTCATAGGGTCTAAATTTTCAGAGGGCCCCATCAAAGAAAAAAAAATTCAGAGGGCCCAATTTTATTTTTCTCCATGGGCCCTTAAAAAGTCAGGACCGGGCCTGGGTCTACACCACTTTTTTCCTGTAGTTACAGATTGAACAAAATGACTAATTAGTGATAAACGGTCCTTTATGATTCAGATTCTGAATCAAAGTCGCTTTAGTGCAAATTTTTTTTTGAGAGAAGCTGACAGTCTTAACCTATATTCAAAGCATGATATACGAATTTTGTATCACTATCTACCAATTTTAAGATGTGCTCATCTTTAATATACAGTCAACGAAACAAACACTGCAACAATTTTCGACTATCACTTGAGCAATTTTCCAAACCCTAATAAACATGAACAGTTAAATTCGTAGGTCGCGAATCATACCGTAAATCTCTTTATTCGAGTTGGTCCATTGCCGTCGAATGTCGAAAGATCTCAGTCGATTCGCCACCTGCCCCTAATACGAATCTTAATTGAGGAATTAAGATCGCAGTCGATTGGAAAGATCGCAGCGATCACATCTTGTGTTCCTCTCAGGCTCTTCGAACGATTAGGTCTTTGAGTACGAATAATTCAACGAGATTCGATTTATCGGGATTTTTAAGTAGACTAAATTGCCCCTAATACGAATCTCAATTGAAAATTAAGGTGAATTTAAAATTAATGCTATCTAATCCTAGCTATTGATTTACAAAGATGAAAGACGGACATTAATTCTTATTTCTCATACTAAATGAGCTTCTCATTGAATCTCAACCCTTAATTATAATAGAACAAAAATATAGAAAGTTTAGGAAAATAAAATATTATAATGAAACAAAAAGTTTTTTTTTGATGAATACTAAAACTAAAAGTTAAAAATATACAATGAGAAATATATAGATTAAATTACAGAAAAAACAGTTAATTATACTTTGACTAACGAAGTTAACTTAATCCGTTAACTTTAACGGACTTTTTGATTTTGCCCCCTAATTGGAAAATATGGTAGTTCTCAGATTGGAATCGAGTGGTAGTTCAAGACCCATTTTTGTATTTTCCCTTGATTTTTTAAATATATATTATAAATCTTATAAATATATATGTTGATTTTACTATCTGATATATTTGATTAATTGCAGCTGTAGTGGAGCTGAAGCGACCAGAGCAATTGAGATTCATTTCAAGCTATAGTGGAGCTGAAGCGATTAGATATATTAATAAACAGATGAGCGCTCAAATGAGAATCCCTTAAAATTTCGAGAACTTGAGACCCCAATCTTCACCATCCAAAATGCATGATGCATTTTCTAAGATGCGGTGGTGACACGTGTCCCATGTGCATTTTCCAAGATGCATTTAATGCAAAGCCAAAGCCACCTTTTTTACTTTACTTTTGGGACATGTGTCACATGCAGATTCAAAGATGCATCATGATCTAATGGTGAGATTTAGGTTCTCAAGTTCTCGAATTTTTAAGGGTTCTCAACCGAAGGCTCCCCTTAATCAACATATGCCGATTTACCAAGCTCGTTAAATCAAATTTATAATGAATAGGAAATCCCTGCTAGTGTATAGTTTATGAATATTCTCCATCCAACCTGATAATCTGCATTGTTCCTCATGAATGCACTATTTGGTTCTGCTAGAAAATTACCGAAATGAAAAGGGGAGAAGGAACATCTTAAACTTAAAGCCTTAAAGATAGAAATGTAATGACTTTGGATACAGACGGTCACCACCTCACATATATGCCATTGAATACAAAAAAACATCTGAAATGTGTCTTATGAAAGGAGTTTAGCTTGTAGATGATGAGGCTAAAGTATCATGATGTTCTTTGGACACTATAAATTTTGAAGCTCCTATCATGATGGAACTCCTATCACGGATGAAACATATGATGAGGCTAAAGTATCATGATGGAACTCCTATCACGGATCATTTGAATACCTTTCAAGGAATTATTAATCAACTTGCAGTAATGAGTATCGAGTTTAAAGATGAGATCCAAGGTTTATGGCTCCTTGGTACTTCGCTGGATTCTTGGGAGACTTTTAGGAGATCATTGTTCAACTCCGCACCGGATGGCGTGATTTCTATGGAATTTGCTAAAGGTAGAATCTTAAATGAAGAGATGAGAAGAAAGACGCAGAGTTTATCTTCACATTCAGATGTCTTAGTCGTTGAAAGGCGAGGAAGAAGTCAGAGTCGAGGTCCGAGTAACAGAGGTAACCAACGAAGTTAATCGAGAGGAAAACTTGCTGATATTAAGTGCTACCACTGATGTAAGAAGGGGCACTCGATGCGATTTCGCAGAGAGTTGAAGAAATAGAATAAAAGAGGCAGTCGCAATAATCAAAAGGGTGGCCATAAGAAAGATGATGGCGACAATGAAAATGTCGAGTTAAATGCAACAACCGTAAGTTCCTTGTTTGTTTATATCATGATATGGTCAATCTTGCACATGGTAATTCGAATTGGGTTGTAATTACATTGGTGCAACATGTCACGTTACATCACAAAGAGACTTTTATTCATCTTACACTCTAGGTGACTATGGTGTCATTAAGATGAGCAATGATGGGTTATCAAAGATTGTTGGAGTTGGAGATGTGTGCTTAAAATTTGATATTGTAATGGAATTGGTTTTGCGCAACGTAAAACATGTCCCAAATATGAGACTCAACGCGATTTCCATAGGCTTACTTGACGATAATGGTTACGATTACGTATTTGGTAACGGATTGTGGAAACTCACTCGTGGCTCTTTGATCTTAGCAAGAGGCAAGATGTTCCTGAAGTTATATGTGACACAATAGAAGATCTCTCACAATATTGTTAATACAGTGAAGAATATTGATATGATCGATTTGTGGCATAAAAGACTTAGGCACATGAGTGTGAAGGGAATGTCTCTGTTATTGAAGAAAAAGGTATTACCTGGTGTGCATGATGTTCATTTAGAAAGGTGCTCTCACTGTCTGGTAAGGAAGCAAACTAGAGTTACCTTTAAAGGTCATACTCCTACCAGAAAGGAGAATATACTTGATCTAGTGCATTCCGATGTTTATGGTTCTATGAAGACTAGGGCAATTGGTGGTTGTGCATATTTTGTTACATTCATCGATGATTATTCCATGAAGGTCTGGGTTTAGATACTAAAGTTGAAGGTTCAAGTTCTGGATGTGTTTAAGCAGTTTCATGCCTCACTTGAGAGACAGATTGGGAAGAAGCTCAAGTGTATTCGAACAGATAATGGAGGTGAATACAGTGGGCCTTTTGATGCTTATTGTAGAGAGCAAGGTATTCGTCACCAAAAGGCTCCACTGATAAGTCGTGTTTTTGACTTATTAATAGCCATTTTTCACTATAGTTTTGGGTCGTTTTCGACGTTATTTTGATGTCATTTGACTTCTATCTCTACGTTTTAGAAAATAAGTCTCCCTCAAGGTCAAAGCCTAAATACGAAAACTCCGGGAAAAGCCGAAGATTTAGAGCAAAAGTGGGCAGAAAAAGGACTCCCAGCTGACCGGTTCGGAATCTACCCTGAACCTACCAGTCGGCTGGAATGAAAGAGCTGACATGAGAGCAACCTCCAACATTCAGTCGGTCGATTGGGCTCACCAGCCGACCGGCTGGAATAAAACTTCAGAATGCTCCCAACCAGCCACATTGTGAGTTAGAATAAAACTCACACCATATTGTCTCACACCATAACTTCAGAATACTCACACCATATTGTCTCACACCATATTCTTCAGAATGCTCCCAACCAGCCACAATCTTACCTAGTGCATGTGCTTGGCTTGCTCCTTTGGGTTCGACCCGGTCTTACCGGTCTTATAAATTGTTTTTGACCAAAGAGATTCTATCGCATTCATTTACGTGCAAAAATCTACATCGTTCATCCACGAAAGACACCGCAGTTGAATGGTTTGGTAGAACGGATGAATCGAACATTGGTTGAGCGAGTTAGATGTTTGCTCTCACATGCAGAGATGCCGAGATCCTTTTGGGGGTAAAGCTTTGAGTACATCAGTACATGTTATTAGTCTAAGGCCTAGTGTTCCCTTACATTTTTGATGTTCCTGACAGGGTTGGGAGGGGTAAGGATCTCTCATTCGGTCACTTATGTGTCTTTGGGTGTAAGGCGCATGTGCATATTTCAAAAAATGAAAGGTCGAAGCTTGATGTCAAGTATAAGCCATGTGTATTGACGTGCGTCGTCTGATGCGTTAAATTTAAATTTATTTTTTCTTGCTAGTGACTAGTGTAGCGGCAAGCAGGGTCGAACCCAAGAGAACTGGTTGTTGAAGTTGTATCTGTGAACAGTTAGAAAATGTGGTTTTTAGCAATTACTAGTGCAAAAGAGACAAAGCGCGTAAGTAAGGTTTCAATCAGAGAAGATATTCAGCCTAGGATTTCTATTGTGACGTGTTTATCATATACAACTAAAGATCAAATTTCAAGTTTCTAAGTGTGGTAACCCGGCAAAGGTGTTAGACTTCTAGTTCTACTAAACACAATAATCCGGCAAAGGTATTATCAAGCCTAGGTGTTACGATCAACCTTTACGGCAAAGTTTTCAGTAGATATTAATGATAAGAATTGGTTGTCAAATTAAGCTTTACGGCAAAGTTTCCACTTAACTTAACAATTCAATTCATGCGATGAGGAACAAGAACAAGGAAAACAAGAAATTGCATGAAGTAAAAAGTCTCAAAACGTTTGTAACAATGAAAGAAACCGTAAACTGAAATAGAGGTTTAGCTGCTCATGGCCAGAAAAACACAAGTATTTTTGGGAATGGAAACAGTAGAAAATTCTTCTCTTCGTCGAAAGCTTTGCGTTCTTCTCCGGAGCATTGATTCTTGGAACTCAGATGTCGAACGAGTGAATGATGCGTTTCGCCAAACCCTATTTTATGCTTTGATTGGGTTTCAAAATCTGTTTTGGGCCCAAATTTCTAATTTTCGGACATGCTGACGCCAGTAAGTACGCTGTTGACGTCGTACAAGCCGCGCCCATGAACATTTTACCAGGCACTGAGCACACTTAAAGTGTGCCTTGGGCGCGACGTTCTCGGAATGGCAGCTTTTTCTTGCGCTCTGATTTTGACATTGGCTCTTCATTAAGATCTTCCATAAACGTCACGTGATGTATTTGGCACCAAACACCGTCTTTAAGCGAGTATTTTGTCCTAGAGCTTCCGAAGCACCTGAAATGCAAAACCATACTAAAAAATAAATGTTCGCATATAAAAGTGTCGAAATAGATGGGAATAATTAGTTTGACGAGTCGTATAAATACAACTCATCATGTATTTCTTGGTTGTGGTTAAGATGAGTTTAGGTACACATTATATGATCCATTTCAAAAGAAACTTGTTGAAAATAGAGATGTTATTTTCGTAAAAATCAGTTTTTAAAGGATGTTGAGAAGGAGGAGACGGTTCCTCAACATACTAATGATCTTATTGACTTGAATCCAATTCCTCATCATACTAATGATCTTATTGATTTGAATCCAATTCCTCCTCATCTGTTGAGTCACATGATGGAGATGATGTTCAAGATGGTGAACAACACGATGATGTTTCTGAGCAGGTAGAGATAGAAGGAGTTCATCCCGAGTTACCAGTACCGGCCGGATATGCCATCATTTATCCGACTTAGGCGGTTTTTGAGAGATCATCACCCCTCTACAAAGTATCCTGCTAATGAGTAGGTGTGACTAACTGATGGGGGAAAGCCTAGCCATGGAAGATGAGCATAAGAAAGAGTGGTTTGAAGCTATGCAAGATGAGATGACTTCCTTGTATGGGTACAATACTTATGAGCTTACTTCAAACCAGATTTGTGGTCAAAGGCTTCAGTAAAAAAAGTATTGACTTTGATGAGATTTTCTCTGCAGTCGTGAAGATGAGTTCTATACGCGTTGTTCTTGGTTTAACATCTAGCCTTGATCTTGAGATTAATCAAATGGATGTCAAAACAGCTTTCCTTCACAGTGAATTGGACAAGGAAATCTACATGGAGCAGCCTGAAGGTTTTTAGGTTGAAGACAAAGAATATTATGTCTGTAGACTTCGGAAGAGTCTATATGGTTTGAAGCAAGCACCAAGACAGTGGTGATGTGTAGTATTTTGAGCGTCAAAAATATTTTATAGATCGGTAAGTACCAAGTCGTCCAAGGGAGTAATTGTAAACTTGCGCACTATGTAACATTGTCCCTCACAACACTACCAATCTCATGCTCAATTAGGCTTCCCACAGCTTCCGAAGTAGGCCTAGTCCCGTTGGGTAAAAACTCTACCTTGATCGGCTGCCCTTTATTATTCGTCTGCTTATAGTTGGCCACCTTTGAACCATTCACGACTCCACGTACCTTCCTCTTCTCTCCACTTTCATCCCCTGTCATTGAAAATCCATTATGTATTTAACAAACTACCTAATCAACAATTACAGACACACTTCATCATAAAAAAATATACAATAACAAACACAAAATAACAAATAAATATATAACCTGTTAGCACAAAACCAGCGCTCTTGCATCTAGTGCTCGGAATATTCTCCAAATTGTCTTCGGCATCATCATCATCATCATCCGATGCACTGTTGTCGAACGAGTGCATTGGTTCAAACTCTGGAGCTGTGCATTCGGGAGCAACCACCAGCATAGGTTGGGATATGGTAGCAGGGGGTGGAGGAGGAGGGTTAGAAGGTGCAGGTTCTGGTGGAGGAGGATTAGGTCGACCAGCTGACTTTCCTAAACTCCTAGGGGACCTACGAGGTAGTAAGATATTTGGTCGTGGTGTAGGGCTTGAATTGGCAAGTGCTGGAGGGCTGTTGAGTTGAGCTTCTGGAGGATTTTGGGCAGGAGGAGGTTGACTGCTAGTGGTGGTGGTTTTTCTTTGCTTCTCAAGCCTTGGGTTATGACTTGTGGTGGTGGCTTTTCTTTTCACAAGAGGAGGAGAGTTGTGAATTGTAGTGGTGGTTTTCCTTTTCAACTGAACGTCTTTCGGTGGTTCTGACTCTGGTAGGGCTTGTGGTGGTGTCGGTAGTTTCTTTGCTTTGCATGTAGGCATGTGTCGAACCGGAACAGTAAGACATTCCTTTTTCTCCTTCCGAGTTGGAGTGGCTACGTGCACGGGGACTTTGTTGGTCGCCTTCAGCAGAGGTGGTGTCTTAATCGCATCCAGCTTCTTCAGGTGCCTTGACGGTCCTTCTTCTTCCGCCATTGCATGCAAGATTGACCTTCGTGAACTTCGTGTATGGGCGACTGGCTGAAGGAGACCTACGTTTCATTGGGGACCTCCGACTGGTTACTTCCACCTCGTCGGAATGTCTACAAGGCTTGTTCTTCGATTTTGCCATGGATGTGAGTGAATTGAAGGGACTTGCTTCGAGGTTGAACGGATTTGGGTTGGAAATCGAAGAGATTTGGGGAAGAAAGAGTTAGGGTTTCAACAGATGTGAGTGAGAAACGAGAGGCGATGGAGAGAAGTCGAGATGCTAAGGGAGGATTAGGGTTTCACCACACTTACTAGGTATTTGATTGGGCCCTTTATTGTTTTGGCCCTGGACGTATGTTTATGCGATAAAACATGCTCTTCAAAGTCGCTTAAAGCTTATGAAAATTGACATTTCACCAACTCGAACGAAAATTTCATTTCCATCCAAACCCAATATGGACTTTCCCCATAAACGAAATAGTATTTAGCGACATTGTTCACCTAAGTGTGTCGCATAAACAGAATAGAACTTATCAAACACTTCTCTTCCTCTGTTTCCATTACACTTTGGAACAACACCACAAGAAATTTTTCAACAATTTTTGACATGTTCTAATTAGACAAAAACTAACACAACCACACCTGCAAATCAACAATCATCATCGGTTGTGTCATCCATTCCATAATTCGATTGCATTGAATCATCACTTCGATTCATTCACCTTCGTCCACTTGATCATCTTCATTTTATAACCACATTTCATCATCTTTGTCACATATACTATCATCATCATCATCATCCAAGTACAATTGCCTCCTTGCTCTTGGAATTTGTTGATTAATATGTTCCTCAATAGAGTACTGAGTTGTGGGTTGTACATCACTTGTAATGTTAGTGGGCATTTGCTCTTGATAAGGATCATCTTCTTCAACCGGTAGGAAGGTGTCACACATTTCATTTTCATCTTCTCTTGCAAGGGAACTATCACTATATAGCCCTCTATGTGATACAACATTTACAACCTTCCAATTGTCACCCGCTTTTAGATCATCCAAGTAAAAAACTTGTTTTGCGGTAGTGGCAAGACAATACGACCAATCTTCATACCAAGTTGTGGAAGTATCAACGGAAAGAAGTCTATAATCCCTCTTAGTGCTCCCCTTCTCTTTAGGATCTGTGTTAAACAATGTGCAATAAAAAAAATGCCGGCATTCCATTTGCGTACTGTAGCTGAATAATGTTCCGCCTTAATAAGTTAATTCACCATCTTCGACCATCACACCAGAATTTTAAGTCCTCTTCTTTCGATCCCGATCCCAAAAAACAAACTTCACACCATTAACATAACACTGAGAGTAGCACGCATATGATTGAGGCATGCGTGATAAACTATGTAATTCAGTAGAATATGATTCGCTACGCTCTCTTTCCAAGATGTCCATCTGCAGTTGAAAAAGATGAACATGCAACCGATATTAAAACAATGTCACTTTATTGAAAGAGAATTATAAAAATGAATGACAAATTTAGTAAAGTAAATACACAATTTAGCAGTCATACCCATCCGCGAAAATATGTAAGAAAATGCTTAACACGTTCTTTCTTTGATTTGTTTGGGCATTCGAAGTCAAACTTTTCATCATGCCTTTCAAGATAACATTCTGCTTGTACGCAGTGTTCCATCATGTACCAGTGAGCCATGTCAAGTTGTTTCTTATTCAACTTGATCCTGGGACAATGACCACTAACCTTGATAAGAGGAGAGTACACATTGAGGACATATAATCGAGCTTCGTTTGATGAGTCCATCTCCGTTGAATCGTTCATGTATACTCATATGTTATGTATTGCTCAGTGATACATCTCATATGTTATGTATTGCTCAGTGATACATCTCTCTGGATATCTGCTGTTCCGAACTGATCTCTTATACTCACATAATTGTCTTCAAGGGGGAATAAGTCATAGTTAGTTCACAAATATATCTATAGTGAGTTAAATAAATATATTCTTGATAAGTAAAAAGGAAAATTAAATTCACAAAGTTAAGGAAAAATTAAAAAGTTGTATACCTCTCAATAGGATATATCCAGCTATAGTGTACGGGTCCCTTAAGCAAAACTTGATCTGGAAGATGGATCAATAGATGCACCATGATGGTGAAGAAAGCAGGAGGAAAAACCGTCTCCAATTTGCATAGAATGATGACTATATCATCTTTCATTTGAATTGACCGTGAACTCCTTACAACATAACTTCTGAAACCATCGTGATAATGATATAAGCGGCTCAATTACATAATGTGGCAACATGACATGGCAATCATGAGTTTTTAACCCATTGATTTTTTTGTCTTCCCCATTGATTTTGTTCTTCAAACTACCGGCATAACCATAAGGATACTTAGCATCCTTACTGAACTCAAATATCTCTGCCCTCTGTTCAGGTAAAACGGTATAAGGTGCTTGTGAAACCTTATCTTTCCGGGAGGATGAGCCTATCTTCTTCCACCACAATTCCTTCCGAATCCCTTGTTGCTCCAAACCTTCTCGAGCCTTAATATCATCTTTTGTCTTTCCTTGAAGACCGAGAATAGTACCTTTGATGTTATCAAACACATTCTTCTCTATGTGCATTACATCTAACGAATATGGTTGTCTCATTGTGCTCCAATAAGGCAAATCGTAGAAAATGCTCATATGAGTCCAACACAACTTCTCCTTATTCATACCTCTAGATTTGAAATCTGGATGCAAGCTAAGTACGGGGTACTCATGGCTAAGAACAGAAGATAAAATCTCTTCACCTGTTAATGTAGGCGGGGCATCTTATAATTCCACGTCCCCATTAAATTTAGTAGTCTAATGCCTCCACAAATGATCCCTATAAGGCCATCTGTGGTGGCCTTGGTAAGACATTCTCCTTGCTAAATGTTTAGCATCAATATCATATAAACACAAAGGACAAGCTTTGTATCCTTTACACTTTAGATCTCCTAACATTCCCAAACCCGGAAATATCACTGATTGTCCATATCACCGCAACTTTCGTGTTGAATGTCGATCTTCCTTATCGATCAAATGTAAGTACTTCTGTGTCCCACAAAATATTCAATTCATCTATCAGGGGTTGCAAGAACACATTCAAGCACTTACCGAGAGATTTTGGACCTGAGATCAACAAAGCAAGAATATTAAATTCCTTCTTCATGCACATTGAAGGTGGTAAATTGGAAGGCATCACCACGATTGGCCATGTGCTATGAGAAAGAGTTGCTGCTCCGAAGGGATTGAAGCCATCTGTGGCGAATCCAATACGCACATTTTTAGCGTCTCGTGCAAAGTCTGGATTTTTTTTTTATCAAACTCTTCCCATGCTTCGCCATCTGCGGGATGTCTAATATGACCATTTTTTACTTTTCTCTCCCGGTGCCACCGCATCTCCTTAGCTATATGCGGTGACATATAAAGAAGTTTTAATCTTGGAGTTAAGGGAAAGTAGCGTACCACTTTTCTTGGAATCCGTCTCTCACCATCTCCGTCTAAGTATCTCGACTCATCACACACCAGACAATGCTCAAGGTTCTTGAAGTCTTTATAGAATGGCTCACAACCATATTCATATGCGTGAATAATCTCATATCCCATCCCCATATTCTTCAAAAGTCTCTTAACCTCACTATACGAACCAGATGAATTATTTGGGCTTGGAAGGAGATCTTGTGTGATTCTCAAATGATCGTTAAAGCTTTGTCGGACCATTTATTAGCAACTTTAACTTTCACTGCACTTAAAATGGTACCCAAAACAGTTTTGTCACTCCTTACATATATGGCAGTGTGTGCTTCCGCAAGAAGTCTTTGATACTTATCGTATGCCTTCTTGCCCAAATAATCATTTCAAGGTCCTCTTCATGTGGTTCCGGAAAAGGGAAAGCATCGTTCATCATCTCTATTGTCGGATCCATGTAATAAGCACCACTTTCTTCAACCGCGCTACAACTCTTTTCCATAACATAGTGGTGTCATTGTCTGTATAATGATGATGAAGCATCGGCTTCTACTTCCACATGAGAAGCCAAGTCGTGTAGTCTTGCATTATACCATTGCGAAACAAATGTGTTTGGATTACATCCAATAACAACTTCGCATGGTGCAACCTACAACGCCTACATGGGCATTTATGCGTAGTACTCCGGGGTTTGTTTTGTTTGACAAAGTTTATGAAAGCCGTAATCCCCCGTGCAAACCGCGGATCACATATGTCCGACAAATTCATCCAAGTCTTGTCCATGGTTCCAATCCTATATTATCAAATATGAGACAAATTAGGGGAGTTAAGCCAAAGCATATTATTCCATCAAAGGAAGAGTTAAATAAAATGTAGCAAATGGCTAATTCTACATGGCTCAACATATGTAATAATGCACCAAAAATGCTACCTGCTGCTCCTACACACGCCCAAAACAGCTACTTGCTAGCAAATGCCCAATTCTCTACACATAATGCATCAAAACATGGTGCTGCTCCAATGCCAGGAAGACATACAACCAGCTAGCCCAAATTAAAACATTAGGGACAGCAGTGTTCTGCTCTATGACTTCTATGCAGCAAAAGTGTTGCTGTCACTTTTCTTATTCATCAAAAACACCCCCAATATGACAATTGC
This sequence comes from Rhodiola chrysanthemifolia, assembly GCA_033675395.1. Classification (NCBI taxonomy): domain Eukaryota; kingdom Viridiplantae; phylum Streptophyta; class Magnoliopsida; order Saxifragales; family Crassulaceae; genus Rhodiola; species Rhodiola chrysanthemifolia. Next base: position 43,248,689 of record CM066204.1, read on the forward strand.
TGCTATATTTCAACTCTTAGCCTCCCCCAAAATTTGACATAGCAAATAACCCCAACAAAACAGAGTTTCAACTCCAACAGACAGTGTGAAAAAAGATGGAAACCAAAAATGACAAGTATATGAGAATGTGTGCGTTTATACCTTTAAAAATTGTGCCCTTTTACTTGAAGATCTAACTAAAAACCTATGAAAAAATACTCCTTGGAGATGCAAAGGATGTTCTCTGACAATTGGGGTTCTTTGCTATTGGCTTTTAGAAGATTAAGGTAGGTAAAACCCAATGCAGGGGTGTACTTGGGTGTTCTGGTTCTGCATTTAATTTTTACGTTTACGCGACTGACTTTGGATTGAAACGTCGCTTAATCCACAAAAGGTAGGTCACCCTCTTTAATGTCGAGTAAATTTGAAACTTAAAGGGGTGGGTCATGCCAGGACCTGCTTTGGGGATTTATTTTGTATTATTAAGTGACATACTTTGAGTTGTCGCTAAATTTAAGTCGCATGAAAGGTTTAACGTGATGTAAATTCGGTGTCGCTTAAAAGATTGTCGCAATAAATCTATAACGGGACATATGTTACTGTCGCTACAAATAATGTCGCGTTAACATCTTTATGTGACAACATGTTTTGCGTCGCATAACATTTTGTCGCATATTTATGTTATTGCGACAAACAAATCAAAGCATAGTCGTATAAACCTTTTTATGCGACAAACATATTGCGACGAGGTTCAAGTTTGTCCCGTAGGATGTAAAATGGTGTAGTGTCATGTGAAAGGTGACATTGTCCAATTGTGTGAGATGTGAAGTAGATGGTCAAGTTGAAGGAGATGTCGAGAACTCGAGATGTAAGTTGAGGTAGAATGCGCAACCCGCAGATTGCAGGTCTCGCAAAATCGCAGTTCGCAACAACGTTAAAATTTTAGGGTTCATTGGGTTCGAGGCTTTGGCCCTTCAACTTTTTTTGAAAATTTTTCTCTATAATATATAATATTTATGTTTATTTAAACTTTTCTGTAAATCTATAAATTTATCGATATGAAAATTTATTTTGTTTACCAAACTATTTTTACCGTTTTACGTTGGTAAATTAACCGATTTACCGAAACGATCCGGTAATGGTAAATTCGATAGATAATGGTAATTTACGAAACTTTTCTCTGCCCTAGTCTTAGTATCTGCATGCAATTCCACATTACACATTATGCACTGAGCTTTTCCTTCAATAATAACATCAGAAGGTCCAGGTACGGAACGCTTTACCTTTTTGAAATTTCTCCTAACTTTTAACCTTGTCTGTCTTTTGATTTTACTTTGTGTAGATTCGATCTCTCCCGTTTCTGTTTCCACCTCCATGTGGATGGGTTGTGATGTAATTGGTGCTTGAGACTCCTTAGTCACTAATTTTTCCGAAGTATTTTTTACATAAGGAAAAACTTTAGAAGTATGTCTTTAGAAGACATTTGTCTCTAGCACAACACAATGGGTAAATATTACATCAACATACCCAAACAAATTCAGACAAATGCAGTGGAGTAACACAAATTAGAGTCAAACTTCCATCAAGAGAAACATTAGTACTGAATTAATCAAAAATTGAAAACTTGCATAAAGGAAACATACACGTAAAACATCAAAAAATCAGAATCAAACTACTGAGTAGTGAATAAAGTAAATATAAAATGGTGTCAATTAGCGCTATACATACCAGTTTACCACCGTCTAGACCAAATCATATGGCAGGCGGCAGTGTCCAATCGTGTGAGATGTGAAGTAGATGGTCAAGTCGAAGGACATGTCGAGAACTCGAGACGCAAGTCGAGGTAGATGTTCGCAGGTCTCGTAAAATCACACTTCGCAGTAGTGTTAAAATTTTAGGGTTAATTGGGTTCGGGGCTTCGGTCCTTTGGTTGTTTTTTTATTTTTTTCTATGTATATAGTATATATATTTATACTTTTCGATAAATTATGTATATAGTAAAAATTATGCATCTTTGTAACGGTGAACATGAAGAGTTCCCATATAAAGTGGACATGAATTACATGACATAAAACATGAACATGACCCAATTAATTGTTGAACTTAAACATGTCACATAACAAGAGCAAATGTTTCACCAAGATATAAACATGGCAGATAATATTTGCCAACATGTTTCACAAGAACCACACATGAACATATATAAATAGCTGAACATGTGGCTATATGAACTACACATGAACATATTTGCCAAATTTGCTGAACATGTGCAACCAAACATGAACATATATAAATAGCAAGTACATGAGAAGGAATCGAAAGAAACTCACAACAAGGGCAGCACCGACGGGATCACCAGAGTAGACTTGGGAGTACTTAGCTATATAGTACGCATGTTCTCCCTGTGCAGCGAGTGTCGCAGCCCTCATGTAGAATGGGCATTTTCCACCGCGATGGTTCATTCTACTATCCTTATTGCGAACGCGTGACATCGTCTTACCCTTCTCCTATTATAATAAAAATTATGCAAGTTAAAGAATACTTATAAACTACCGCATCATTTAAATAAGATATAAATGGAGCAAATAACTAGCAGAATATGTAATTTGGTAATTCAAGTGAATGCCTAATCTGATTTTGGGTTCGCTAAAGTGCCCCTTAAGCCATTCCCACTGATCAAGCCTATCCACAAACTCCCTAGGCGTTACATCAAGGCCATACTCCATGTAGAAGGTTTTACAGTCAGATTTCTAGTCACGATACCTCTCTGTGGCTTTCCTGAAGATGTGATTCCACAGCTGGTCGTCATTCGAATCAATAACAAAGTTTGGCGGCAAAGAAGAGAATGAATGTGGTTAAAATTTTGCAGACAAATATTGAATTAAATGCAAAGTTAAAAAAGATAAAGCACTCACTCTTAGGTGATCATACACAACACGTCGATCCTGTTCCTCAAGCTTCCTGAATGAAGAGGCTAATCCCTCACTGCACTGCCAATCTCATGCACAATTAGGCTCCCCACTTCTTGAGAAGCCGACCCAGTACCGTCAGGTAAAAAGTCTACCTTGATCGGATTGCCTTTGTTATTGATCTACTTATAACTGGCCACCTTTGGTCCATTCACCACCCCACGTACCTTCCTCTTCCCTCCAAATGAATCCTCTGTTACAGAAAAATTAAGCGATATAGTTACATCTACCTAAACAACAATAACAAACAATGTAACCAACTACCTAATTATCAAATAACAAACAACATAACAAAAATTATTACATGTTTCCACAAAACCAGAGCTCTTACACTTAATGCTCGGAATGTTAGCCAAATTGTCTTCGGCATCATCATCATCGTCTGATGCACTGTTATCGAACGAGAGCATTGGTTCGAAATCTGGAACTGGAGGTTTTGAAACATGCACTGGTGTAGGTTCTGGAGGGTGGGATATGGTAGTTGGTCGTGGAGGAGGTGGAGGAGGGTTGTGGGATTGGGAATTAGGTCGACCAGCTCACTTTTTTAAAGACCTAGGGGACCTATGGGGTGCAAATGAATTCTCTTTTTGGGTACGTAATTGAGGTTTGTTGGTGATAGCTTGGGGTTGAGCAGATGTAGCCTGAGGAGAATGACTGTTTGTGGTGGTGGTGGTTTTTCTTTGTTTCTCCGACGGTGGAGGGTTGTTGATGATAGCTTGGGGTTGAGTAGATGTAGCCTGAGGCCGAGGATGACTGTTTGTGGTGGTGGTTTTTCTTTGTTTCTTCGATGGTGGGTTCTGAATGGAAGTGGTGGTGTTCTTTCTTTTAACTGGAATAGGAGGAGGGTCTTTTGGTGGATTCTGAGTAGCTGTAGCGGCGTCATTCTTTCTTCTCGCAGGATCAATAACAGGTGGTTCTGACTCGGGCTGGGATTGCGGTGGTGAGAGTTTTAACGAGAGCTCTTTGTTTTGCGCTGAGGAGTGTGACGAACTGGAGGACGGAAAGGTTTCTTCTTCCGCGGTGGAGTGCCTTTGGTAGTCGGAGTCGGAGGAGTACGAATCGCATCCAGTTTCTTCACCCGTCTTGACTCATCCGCCATTGCATGGAGGATGGCTTTGGACCTCTCCGTCTGCCTAACCTCAGGACCCATAGCAGGCAACGGATTGGACCTTTCCGGTGATGGCAGTAAAGACGACAGCTCCGGAGACTCAGCATACACACACCTGTGGTTGGCTTCGGCCGTGGAGTCTTCATTAACTTTGTGGATGGGCGACGGAGTGAAGGAGATCGAAGTTTCATCTTCGGCCTCCCACTGTTAACTTTGACATCGTCGTCTGGTAGGTTTAGTGTTTATAGATTTTTCCATGAAGGACGAAATGGAAGAGAGGTAGGGTTTCGGCGAAATGGATTTGCGACGGAGTGAAGGAGATCGGAATTGTGCGGTACATAGGAGAATCGAAATGGAAGAGAGAAGGGGAGAGTGTAGGCATCAACTTAGGGTTTCTGGTTTGGGCCTTGGATATTTGGGCCAAGCCTTATTATTATGCGACCTATTAGTCACGAAAATGTCGCTTAAAGCTACCAGAAAAAAATTGAAACTGAAATTTCATTTCCCTCCAATCTGAAAATTGCTTTTGCCCCCAAAACCAAATATTATTAAGCGACGTTGTTACCTAAATTTGTGACATAAACTATACAGAACAGATCAAACAAAACACATCTTCGACAACATTGTTTTCATCACAAGTTAATTTCATCCCAATAAAACACAATCTGCATCACAAGTTCTCATCATCAGAAGTTGTGTCATGATCCATTGCATAATTGGACTGCGCCTTTGAATCATCACTTTTATCACCTCCTTCCACTTGTTCGTGTTCCATGAACATTTCATCATATCCATCACATAGACTATCATCATCATCGTCCCCTGCTTCGCTCGTATCGTCCTCTTCATCCAAGTACAATTGCCTCGTCGCTTTGGGAATTTGATTATCAATATAGTCGTCATTCGAGTTAAATTTATCTGCGGGTTGTACATGACTTGTAATGTAAGTGGGCATTTCCTCTTGAAAAGGATCATCTTCTTCGGGATTTGCTATTTCAGTTTCAACTTCTCGTGCAAGGGAGCTATCACTATATACCCCTCTATGTGATACAACATTTACAACCTTTCAATTGTCACCCGCTTTTATATCATCCAAGTAAAACACTTGTCTTGCGGTAGTGGCTAGACAATAAGGCCAATCTTCATACCAAGTTGTGGATGTGTCTATAGAAAGAAGTCCGTAATCCCACTTTGTGCTTCCCCTCTCTTTAGGATTGGTGTTAAACCATGTGCAATCAAAAACTACCACTGGCATTCCATTAGCGTATTGTAACTAAATAATGTTCTTTATAATGCCATAATAAGGTAATTCACCATCTTCGTCCATCCCACCAGAATTTTGAGTCCTCTTCTTTCGGCCCCGATCCCAAATAACGAACTTCACACCATTAACATAACACTGAGAGTAGCACACATATGATTGAGGCATCAGTGCTAAACTATGCAATTCGGGACAATATGATTTGCTGCACTCCCTTTCCAAAATGTCCATATGTGGTTTAAAAAAGAGAAGCACATATCTAGGTTCAAATGAATAAAGTAGATAAAATGAATAAAGTAGATACACAATTTAGTATTCATACTCAGCCACGAAAGTACTTGATAAAATGCTTAACACGTTCTTTTTTCGATCGGTTTGGGCATTCCAAGGCAAACTTTTCATCATGTCTGACGATATAATCCTTTGCTTGTAGGCAGTGTTCCAACACGCACCAATGAACCATATCAAGTTGTTTCGGACTCAACTTGATCCTCGAACAATGACCACTAACCTTGATTAGAGGTGAGTACACGTTCAGGACATATAATTTAGCATCGTTTGGTGATTCAACCTACACTTGATCGTTCATGTACAATTTACAATACGTTACAAACTCATGTGTGATGTATTGCTCAGCGATGCATCCCTTTGGATATCTGGCATTCCGAACAGATCTCTTATACTCACCTAATTGCATGCAAGAGTAATAAATCATATTTAGTTTACAAGTACAAGGGAACATTAAACAAAAATGGTTCATATAAAGAAAAAGTTTTAAACCTCTCAATGGGATACATCCAACTATAGTGTACGGGTCCCTTAAGCATAACTTGATCTGGAAGATGGATCAATAGATGCACCATGATAGTGAAGAAAGCAGGAGGAAAAATCATCTCCAATTTGCTTAGGATGATGACTATATCATCTTTCATTTACATTGCGTCATTGACCATCAATTCCTTACAACATAACTTCTGGAACCATCTCGATAATGATATAAGGGACTCGACTACATAATGTGGCAAATATGGTCTAATGAACACCGGAAGTAGACGCTGTAACATGACATGACAATCATGAGTTTTTAACACATTAAACTTTTTGTCTTCCACATTGATTTTGTTCTTCAAACTACCGGCTTAGTCGTAAGGATACTTAGCATCTCTAATGAATTCTAATATCTCTTCCCTCTCATTTGGTAAAATGGTATAAGTTGCTTGTGAAACTTTATCTTTTCGAGAAGATGGCCCTATCTTCTTCCACCACAGTTCCTTACGAATCCCTTGTTGCTCCAAACCTTCTCGAGCCTTAATATCATCTTTTGTCTTACCTTGAAGACCGAGAATAGTACCAACGATGTTATCAAACAAATTCTTCTCTAAGTGCATTACATCCAACGCATATTCTTGTCTCAATGTGCTCCAATAAGGTAAATCGTAGAAAATGCTCACATGAGTCCAACACAACTTCTCCTTATTCACACCTCTAGATTTGAAATCTGGGTGCAAGCTAAGTACGGGGTACTGATGGCTAAGTACAGAGGACAAAACCTGTTCACCTGTTAATGAAGGCGGGGCATCTCGTAATTCAACTTGCCCATTAAACTTAGTAGTTTGATGCCTCCACGAATGATTCGTATCAAGCCATATACGGTGGCCTTGGTAAGACATCCTCCCCGCCAAATGTGTAGCATCAAAATCATCTAAACACATTGGACAAGCTTTGTATCCTTTAGACTTTAGACCTCCTAACATTCCAAACACGGGAAGTCACTAATAGTCCACATCACTGCAGCTTTCATGTTGAATATGGATCTTTCATGTCGATCAAATGTGCGTACTCCAGTTTCCCATAATATATTCAATTCATCTATCAGGGATTGCACGAACACATTCAAGCACTTGCCCGGAGATTTTGGACCCGAAATCAACATAGCAAGAATATTAAATTCCTTCTTCATGCACATTGAAGGTGGCAAATTGTAAAGCATCACGACAATTGGCAAAGTGCTATGAGAAAGAGCATCTGCTCTGAAGGGATTGAAGCCATCCGTGGCTAATCCAAGACACACATTTCTAGAGTCTCGGGCAAAATCGGGATATTTGTTTATCAAACTCCTGCCATGCCTCGCTATCAGCGGGATGTCTAATGAGACCATTTTTTACTTTTCTCTCCCTATGTCATCGCATCTCCTTTGCTATCCAGTGGCATATAAAGACATTGCATTCTTGGAGTTAATGGAAAGTATCGTACCACTTTCCTTGGAATCATTCTTTCACGGTCGTCGTCCAAGTATCTTGACTCATCACACACCGGACAATTCAGTAGGTGCTTGTTGTCTTTATAGAATAGCGCACAACCATATTCACATGCGTGAATGATCTCGTATCCTATCCCCATATTCTTCAAAAGTCTCTTAACCTCACGATACGTACCGGGATAACTATTTGGGCTCGGAAGGAGGTTTTTGGTGATTCTCAAATGATCGTTAAAGCTATTGTCAGACCATCCATTCTCAACTTTAACTTTCATTGCACTTAATATGGTACCCAATACACTTTTGTCACTCTACACATTTATGGGAGTTTGTGCTTCGCCGAGAAGTCTTTGATACTAATCCTATGCCTCCTTGCCCAAATATTCATTTTCAAGATCCTCTTCATGTGGTTCCGGATTAGGAAAAGCGTCGTTAAGCATCTCTATTGTAGGATCCATGTAATAAGCACTACTTTCGTCAACCGTGGCCCGACTCTTTTCCATAATATATTGGTGTCGTTGTGTGTATAATGATGATGAAATCTCGGGCTCTACTTCCCCTTGAGAAGTCCAAGTCATGTAGTCTTGCATTATACCATTGCGAAACAAATGTGTTTGGATTTCATCCAATGACAACCTCGCATGGTGCAACCTACAACGCTTACATGGACATTTATGTGTAGTACTCCGGGGTTTGTTTTGTTTCACTAAGTTTATGAAATCCACAATCCCTTGTGCAAAGCACGGATCACATTTGTCCGACAAATTCATCAAACTCTTGTCCATGGTTCCTATATTAATTAACAAATATGAGATGCTAGGTAAAGGAGGAGTTAACAAAACAAAGCAAATGCTCTGCTGCTAGCTGCTGCCTACGCCCAAAAATGCCCTGCTGCTACCCAAAAATCCTTCCAAGCAAATCCACATTTCCCTACAAGCACACGTACATCATAATACATCAAAACATGGTGCTGGCTAATGCCCAAGGAGACAGCAAAAAGGGCGGCGCTGCTGCCTTTCTTATTCATGAAAATAACATATATTGGCCCAAAATTTGACTCCTAGCTGCTGCGCTCAATCAACTCTCATACATCCTCCCGACCAATGTGACATATTGGCACAACAAAATAGAGTTTTAACTCCAACAAAATAGTGTGAAGAAAATGGAGATAAAAAACATGACAAGTATATGAGAATGTGTGTTAGTGTGAGAGTTTCTATTTACCTTCAAAAAAGTGTGCCTTTTACACATGAAGATCTGAGCAAAAACCTATGGAAAACCTCACCATGGAGCTGCAGAGTATATATTCAGACAAATGGGGTCCTTGCTGTTGGGGTTTCAGAAGATATTTGTTGAAATCGAATTGAAGGCAGAGGTGTACTTGGGTGTTCTGTTCTGCATTTAATTTGTACGCTTACGCGACTTACTTTGGATACAAAAGTCGCTTAATCCAACAACCGTAGGTTCACCCTCTTTAATGCACAAAAAATTTGAAACATTAAAGGGTTGTCATGCCAGCACCTGCTTCGGGGATTTAAATTCGTAATATTATACGGCCTATTTTCAGTTGTCGCTAAATTTAAGTCACAGAATAGGTTTAACGTGACAAAAATTCCGTGTCGCTTAAACTAATGTCGCAATACACATATAATGTGACATAAATTACGTGTCGCTAAAAATAACGTCGCGTTAATAACTTTATGTGACAACGTGTTTTGCGTCGCATTAACATAAGTCGCATAATTGTATTATTACGAAAAAATGTCAAAGCGTAGTCGTATAAACGTTTATATGCGGCAAAGCTTTTACGTCACGTTTCAAAATTTGTCCCATAGGATGTAAAATGGTGTAGTGTTACTGGATATGATTATTAGATATCGTATAAGCTAGGTGATAAGTCGAGTTTTCGACTTATTAATACCCGTTTTCACTATAACTTTAGTTCGTTTCCGGCGATAATTCGATGTCATTTGATCTCTTTTCGTACGTTTCAGGTACAAAACAAGATATCTCAGTGTCAAAGCCAAAATACGAAAACTCGGGAAAAAATCGAAGACTAGAGCAAAATTTGGGCAAAAAGACCTCCAGTCGGTCGACTGGGAAGCTCCCCTGAACCGGTCGGTCGACTGGCGAAAGGCCTCAGGAGCTCCACATTCTTCACTCACGCAGTCGGTCGACTGACCAGGAGCTTCAGACGCCCAGTCGCTAGACTAAGGTCACCAATCGGTCGACTGGCCAAGCTACTCAGGAGCCTCACATTCTTCATTTACGCAGTCGGTCGACTGGGAAGCTCCCCTGCACCAGTCGGTCGACTGGGAGATCACTACTCGAGATTGCCCTTTCAACCTCCAGTCAACCGACTGAGCAGCCAGCACTTCCCAGTCGACCGACTGGGACTGCTACAGTGCGAAATTTCTGCGAGGCTATAAATAGAAAGAGGCAAGTTTAACCTAGACACTTGGCATCTTGGGGGAAAAATACAAGAAAAAGAGATCAAATCAAGGGCATTCATCACCATCCAACCAAAAAGGATTGAAGATCAAGGGAGATAACTAGGATTAATCATCCTATTTCTATTCCTCTTCTCTTATCTTTGATTGTGCTTAAACCCTACACACATCATGTTGTCTTACATGATGTGTGAGTAGTTCCCTTGTGTTTTGAGGGTGTTTGTACCCTCCTTGGCACTCAATGATCATGTATACACATTCATCATGCAATTTATGGAGTTGATTTCATTTTACTATGATCTTCATTCTAGACATGTTGATAAGTGTTTGATAAAATGCCTAAGAGACATGGTTGCAGTAGAACTATGATTTAAGTATTGAAAGAGCTTAGTGATGGTTTGGATATAGTAAAAATGAACTCATCAAGTGTTTATGAGAGTAAATGCATGAATGTGAGGTTGACTAAAACTTAAAGCCTATATCATTTATTACCTTGGGAGATGTTCCAAGGATAATAGTGCTATAGAGTGAATCAATATCTTTAATAGGTGAGATTCTAATTAGGAGAGCATGACTAGGATTAGACTTACATGATAGTCTGACTATTTCTAGCCTAAGCTAGGTTTTAAATCTATCAACCCCTAAAATGATTACATTCTTGTATACATGATCGTTGGAAAATTGCCAAGGAGGGGAAGAACCCCTCGAAACTCTCTTTAATTGAATTGAAACCCCTTGAAATCATTTCATTACTCGTTTCTTGATTGATAATCACCTCATCATTGAATATTGAAGGAATAGCCGAGTTGAAAACTTGATTCCCTAGCGTATAATCACGTTTGCTCCCTTGGGTTCCACACCGGTCTTACCGGTCATCACTATAAATTGTTTTTGACTAAGTGCTAAAAATCTACACGTCAAAATGGCGCCATTGCCGGGGAGCAATGGCTAGATTGTCCCTAGGAAGAATCATTTAGTACTCCGACTATTCCATATTTTTCTTTATTTGCTTTGCTACTTGTGATTCTTGAGCTTATTCCACTATCCTCACTTGTCTTAATTGTTCCCCCTCTTGTAGGTGCATCTCGTTTATGCCACCGAAGACAAAGAAACTTACCAAGATTGTGGATAGAGACTTGAATCAACCAATAAAGAATATTGTTAACCCTCACCTTACAAGGAGTAAGACAATCAAGGCTAAAGGATCAACCTCGAACGCTCAAGAAATCATTCATCAAACCATGGGAGATAGAGATGGACTTCCTCCCCCGCCACCTCCTCCGCATCTACCCCAAGGTCAACTGCCACCATTGCCCCAAGCTAGAAGGGTCCTCAAAGATTACGCCCCCCCAAATGCCTATGGATATCGTTCCCCAATACTTGCTCCCACGGTAGACAACCGGGACTTTGATTTGAAAACCTCTACAATCCAAATGATACAAGCGAACCGATTCGCGGGAAGAGACCACGAGGACCCGAACTCTCATTTGACTACATTTCTCGAAGTTTGTAATACTTTCAAGATCAACGGGGTCTCCGAGGATGCTAAGCTCTTGAGGTTATTCCCTTTCTCCCTCACTGGAAAAGCTACGGATTGGTTAAGGAGTCAAACGCCGGGTAGTTTCACCACTAGGGGGAAGGAGCTTGCCGTTGCATTCCTCAATAAGTATTTCCCTCCTTCCAAGACGGCATATTATAGGGGTCTAATCATGAATTTTGAGCAAATGGATGGAGAAACGCTCTACGAAGCTTAGGAGAGATATAAAGAGTACCAAAGGCTTTGCCCGCATCACAACCTAGACAATCTCCTTGTGTTCCATACCTTCTATCATGGTGTAGATGGTCCCTCGTGGCTTGCACTTGATACCGCCGCGAGAGGAGCTATCATGGATCTTGAACCTCATGAAGGATATGCGGTAATCGAGAAGATCACAAATAACTACTTCACGTGGGGAAGTGAAAGAGGAAACCCGAGGAGGAAGGGAGAAAGACATGAAGCAAAGGCCGTAAGCATAAGGGACTACGATGCATTAGCAAGAAAGTTTGAATGCCTTTCGGACGAAGTGTTTAAATTGAAACATCCGGAGAGAGATCACTCAACGAGCTAAGGGTGTGACATTTGTGAGGTTTATGAGCATGAAACTAACTCTTGCCCGTTGGTTCAAAGGGATGGACATAGAATCGGGTACGAAGAAGCAAATTATGTGGGTGGAAACCAAGGTAGAGAGTATGGAGCTAGTGCCACTCAAGGCCAAAATTCCCAATCTAACTATACTACTCCAAGGTTTTCCTCGGTTTGGAAGAATCACCCAAATTTTTCGTACAAGACTACAAATCCCACTCGTCCCGATTTTGGTACTACACCTCCCGGAGTTGGTGCTAAACCTACCTCGACTAATCAAGCATTTCCGCCAAAGAATCAATTCCAACCAAGGAGCCAATATCAAGGCCAACAATATCAAGCCCCACCTCAAAGGCCCTACCTACAAGTTGACCATCCTCCACGAACTTCAAATGAACCCTCCGGAGTTGAAGAAATATTGGCTAGACTCCTTGCTCACCAAGAGAAGATGAACGCTAAACAAGATGAGATAGAAGCTCAATTGATGGAGATGAGACAAATCAACCAAAGGATGGAAGCCCACAACAAGATGCTTGAGAACCAAATAGCTCAACAAGTCGAATCATCCACAAGGGCACAAGGAAAATTGCCGGCTAGGCCCGAGCATGAAAAGAAGGAGTTTTGCAACGCCATCTATAGTGAGGGATCATTCGAGGATGAGTTACTTGAGGATGAATTATGGGAGATGGAAGAACAATGTGGGGCGTTGACCCTTAGAAGTGGGAAGAAATTAGAGGGCGCTACACAAAAGAAATCCCTTCAAATACCTCCAAAACCCATTGGCCAAGCTAGAGCCGAAGAAAAAGAACTCGATGAAGAAGTCCCTAATCCTCCAACCGACAAAGCTAAAGATATCAAGAAGGGAAGAGAGGAAGTGAAGCCTTACTCTCCACCTATTCCATTTCCCCAAAGACTTGCACGGCCCACTAAGTTGGACAAGGAATATGAGGTCTTCACCAAGATGTTGAAAAAGCTATACGTCTACATACCATTCCACGATCTCATCAAGAAGGCACCTCTATACAATAAATTTCTAAAAGACATTTTGTCCAAAAAGAGGACCATTGAAGAAGATGATCCCCATCCCCTCAACCATGAGTGTAGTGCCCTCTTTTCAAGGCAAATTCCTCAAAAGATGGGAGATCCCGGAAAATTCACTATCCCGTGCTCAATAGGGGATATGAGCTTCTCAAGTCCACTAGCCGATCTTGGGGCTAGTGTGAGCGTTATGCCTCTTGCCATCTACCACAAGCTAAAATTGAATGGGGTGAAAACCGCTAAAATGACTCTACAACTCGCGGATGGCAGTACAAGGCGCCCTTGGGGCCTAGTGGAGAATGTCCCAATTAAAGTCGACAAATTCTACATCCCATGCGACTTTGTGGTGATAGATATGGGGGACAACTTCACTTCATCATTGATCCTTGGGCGCCCCTTCTTGGCCACCGCCGGTTTTAAAGTTGATGTGGGTAAAGGGAAATTGACCTTAAAAATTGGTGGAGAAAAGGTGAAGATAGACAAGCCTAGAGAGGAGCAAGTGGCTATTATTGAGAAAGAGCTAGACAATATGGGAACCGGAAGTATTGAAGGCAACAAAATTGATAAGAAAGAGTTGCGCAATATACTTGAACCCGATGAAGACCCTACCTTTGATCAATATGAATCATCATCCGAAGATGAGATGAAAAAGAATGGAAAAGCAAATACATCAAAGGGTGAGAAGTTTCCACTTCGGAAAAGAGCTATTAAACAAGTTGCTTGCAACTCTTCAAAGAATCCGGATTGAGTCTCCCAATATTCTACAAGTCCGCTTGAGGAGGGATCCTAGCAAAGGACTCCTCAAGTGTGTTTCTTGAGAAAAGATTCGGCTCGGTCTTTGCCAAGACGTTAAACTAGACCCTAACGGGAGGTCACCCGGTTTGTGAGTTGTCCATCTATGCATAATTAATGTCATATATGTATCGCATGCTTACATTGAACTTTGAATGAGAACATGGTGTTAGGATGATCTAAAATGCATAACTAGGTGTGCTTGGTGTGGAAATGTGCTTGCATGAAATATATAGGTGATGGTGATGTTTTAAGTGTGGAGTGAATGATCCTAGCTTGCTTTTTGCTGAAAATCGTATATATGCTAGTGATTTCTTGAGAGAGCATGCCTTGAGTTTGCATTGAATTCATGTGAATATTGAGTGATGTTCATTTGTGATGCGGAGTAAAAATTCTAAGTGTGGAGTGGTGAGTTCAAACAAGGAGCAAAAATCGTTGAAGCTGATATTCATGCTCCAGTCGGTCGACTGGCAAGTGGCCAGAATCCCAGTCGACCGACTGAAGAAATGCTTTAGAAGGGATGGAAATCTGCCCAGTCTCAGTCGATCGACTGGGATCCCAGTCGACCGACTCGCGCGTGTTCTCAAAAGCAACAAAATCATCATCTACGCAGTCGACCGACTGGGCTCTCAGTCGACCGACTGGGCAATACTTATCCAAATACCCCTCTTCCCTCTTCTTTCTCATTTCTCTCGCCCGACTCCCTCACTCACTCACTCCGACCCCGACCCTCGCCTGACCTCACCACAGCTGTCCGACCGCCTCGCCATCGCCTCACTTCCGTCCAACCGTCCGCCAGATCAAACCCAGCCAGCCACCCTCATCCGCATCTTCGATTTTCCGATCGGAAACCCTCAGCTCGCCGATCTCCTCCGTCCGGCGTCCTCTCCACCCGGCCGACTGCTCATTCAACTCGAAATCAACCCGCCTACAAACCCCTAGCACCAATTTGGTCCGACGAAGCCAATTGAAAAACTCCAAGTTTCGACCTAGATTCGCCAGTCCAGTCGACCGACTGAGATTTCTGCCTGGGTTCAGTCGACCGACTGAAAAGGAAGTTCAGCTCAGAACATCAGTTTTTCCATTCCTCATTCAATCATGCCTCGGGCCAGTTCATCATCCAAACCCAAATCGAAAGGTAAGGAGATTGCCCAAGAACCCTCAAGAGATGCTCGCATTGTTGATGAGGATGAGGATGAGATGCCTCTCCTTACTCGCAAACGGCGGCCATTGAGAGCTTCATTGAGGGACGATAGCTCAGCCTCTGATGAGGAATTAGACGCTCCTCCGGTTGCTCCCGCACCTCCTCCTAAGAAGAGCAAGCCTTCAAAGGGTGCTTCCTCCGCACCGAAGAAGCCAAAGAAGAAGTCAGCCCCGGCTCCTCCTATCCCTAGAGCGCCATCTCCTCCATTGCCTAGAGAGCCCTCGCCCATAGCCGAAGCGTCTCTCTCCAATGCCCTCGTCCCGATAGTGCCACATGAAGGACCATTGGAGGGACCCTTGCCATCTCCGACTCCATACCCATTCTCCGTGCCTCTAGAGTTTAGAGATGCGACGCACCGGACCCATCATGCCACCATCAAGAAGAAGGGGAAGACGGCCCTTCCTACTCTCTACCCCGATATGGGGCTCCTTCGAGGCATTGATAGTGCGGTCACGGATGAGGTACACTCCCGACTTACTCATAGTGGACTGAATTTTGTGTTTACCGATGATCCGGGATCCTACCAAAGGGTAGTTGAAGAGTTCATTTGCTCTTTTGAGTGGGATAAGGAGGAGGAGGGAGAAGGTAGGGAATTCTCTTGGAAATTTGTCTTGGGAGGAAGGGAGTTTAAGATTAAGGAGAGTATTATCCGGGAATGGCTAGGATTCCCTCCTCATGATGCTATAACCCGGAAATTCACTGAGCATGAGCAGTGCAGATTTTGGAAGAGGATTTCGGGGCGGAATGAGTGGTTCGTATCATCCTACAACTCTTCGGCGATCACCGACCTGGTGTGGAAGATTATCCACCACCTCATAGCCATTGGGATAGACACCCGGACGGCAAAGGCTAGGGCATTTACCCTCCCCGATATGGACCTCATGTTAGCTATTGATCACGGGGAGGTCATTGATTGGCTTGCTATCCTTGCCACTAGATTTCAGGCCATTGTGAGGGAAAACTCGAGGAATCGTGCTTTGGGAGGTGGATCCTTGATTACATTGATAGCCTTACGGTGTAACTTCACCTTTGGCCATGAGGGATGTCCCCAGCCGTCCAGGAGCACACTTGATTTGGGCACCATGAAGCACATGCATATCCTCAAGAAGGACGGGAAGACTTGGGAGACAGACAGGAAGCCTCACAAGAAGGAGCTTCAGGATTATGCGACTTATCGGAGGAGGTTCTTCAAGCAAGTCAACCCCCTTTATTGCCTAGCCAACCTCACCCCATCCCATCCCCTCCTTCCTCTCCTATTCCTTCCCCTCCTCCACCCGACGAGCCCCCAGCTCCCATTCCTGAGGAGGCACACATGGATGAGGAGCTGCCACCCATGCAGCCTACGGTTGAGAGTCCTCCTCCTGCCACAGATGACTCAGCTGAGTGGAGACATAGGATCTCCTCTGATATTGCCGACCTGAGGAGTGGCTTGACTCGACTGGAGGATTTTGTTAGAGAGTCTGACGCGAGAGCTCGCCAGGAGTGGGAGTGGCTCGGGTCTACAGTATTATCCATGGTCAGAGGTTCTGGTGGCCCAGTAGCTCCTCTAGTTGCTCCAAAGTTTCCTGCCCCTCGTGGCGCCTCCCCTTTGCTTACCACGCCAGCTTCTAGAGTAGGGGAGGCAGGCACACCACTCCCTGGGGGCACGATAGTGCGGGAGAGTTCCATTAGAGCGGAGGGCTCGCGATACACTGGCTCCACGATAGAGCGGGAGAGTTCTGCTAGAGAGGAGGGAGTTGGAGATTCTGCTAGAGAGATCGCTCGAGGTGGAGATGAGGCTACATCTTGAGCTTGTATTGCATTTTGATCTCACTTTTGTCTATCATTTGATGCCTTCTTGCGTAGATCATGTACTTGGATGTTAAGTCGCCTTTTGGCGCAATTTTGGATGATGTATGCCATTTTGTGTGATATACTCTTGACTTGTCTTTGGTTGTATGCTACACTTTTCTATGATATTGACGGTGTTTACCATTCATGTTGTTCACTTTCCAGGATATACATCTACATATCATTATCATGTTCCAATTCACCTTCTTTGTCTACATTTGCAACCAAAAGGTTATTTCTCACTCCCAAGAGTTATGTCATCGGCTCTACAAACGAGGGGAGTTCCTATGCGCCTTTGCTTATATTCTATCATTCTTTGCGCTTAGGGACTAAGCTTGAATTAAGTGTGGAGTGGTTTGATGCTCATAGTTCACATGTTTGCATGCCATGCATATCATTTTTAGATGGACACTTGCATCTTTTGCACATTATCCCTACATGAGAGTGTTTTCAACAACATAGGCTTGTGACTATCGGTTCTAAATCCCTATAAACCACATCTAGCCTACTTTTCATTTTTATTGGATCTTGAACTTAGAACCGACCTAGTCCTATGAGTGTGCATTCTTGTGAATCAACATCATTGCTATCCCTTGTCTATCTAATTTTCTAAGTATTTTCGTTGAAATACCTTGGATTAAGTTTTAGCAAGAACTAAAAAAAAAAAAATTCACGAAAAACTTAGACCTCTTTTATGCTCCTTGGTGACTTGAGTACTTCTAACTTAGTGCCTTACTTATGATTGTTTGCCGCGCATTCCATACATTCCTTGAACATATTGTCAAGTTTTAAGTGTGGAGTCAAAAACAAAAGAGGGCGAAAAATAGGCCCCAACAAAAAAAATGCTTCATTTTCATGGTCAAAAGAGGGCAAAGCCCCGACTAAAACTTTCTCGAGTACTAGAGAAGTTTTGATCTTAAACATACAAATGCCGGGGGTTAGGAAGAAAAGTTCCTCCTCGAAAGCATTTGTAGGCCAAAGGCCAATTGAAAAAGAAATTAAGGAGCACTTAAAACTTGACTTTATGTTCTTCCATCATCCTACATTTGCGCGGGATTCATCATTTGCATTGTGTGCTAGTTAGAACGACTCTTGGACGATCCATGTGCTTGCACGGGATCTATCATTTTGTCTATGCTTGTTTATTAAGAAACTTTAGTGTCGAACTCCTCTTCCCTTATGGATTATGGCTTAAGCGCCTAAAACTTGGGAATGAGTTCCTTGTCGCAAGCCCATGGACTAGCCCTAGCTAGCATAGGTGAGCGGTTGACACTCTTCTGTTCAAACTAAACTATGACTCTATTGTATTGCCTTGAAAATGAGTAGACCTTTGGATGAGACATTTGATAGCTCTAGTATTGATGACCTTGAATGCACAACCTCATGGGTACTCAAATGGTTCAAAAGTTCTTTTGACGATATTGTGATGGTAGTCCTAGTTTGGGGTGAGGGATTGGTCTTGAGAAATCCTCGCCTTGGTTGAGCACTCTTGCATTCATTCTCATGGGATATGTGCATATGGGATTTGTGAGTATTCCCTTTTCTGAAAACTCTCACGAGACTATAACTCGTCCACTAAGGTAGCCTAGGGGTTTAAAGGCTTAATGCATATGCTAAATGCATTCGTAACGCCTACGAAAAGGAGCTAGTTAGGTTGTATATACTTGCATTTACTTTTCAATAACGTGTTTAGAAATAATGATCGAGACCTTGTGAAAGCTAGTGAGGCAAATAGACGAAAAACATAGCGCCACTAGCATTTCGCCATTTGCACGACCTTGACATATTTGCATACTTTGTTCGGGACGAACAAAGCTTAAGTGTGGAGTGTTGATAAGTCGAGTTTTCGACTTATTAATACCCGTTTTCACTATAGCTTTAGTTCGTTTCCGGCGATAATTCGATGTCATTTGATCTCTTTTCGTACGTTTCAGGTACAAAACAAGATATCTCAGTGTCAAAGCCAAAATACGAAAACTTGGGGAAAAATCGAAGACTAGAGCAAAATTTGGGCAAAAAGACCTCTAGTCGGTCGACTGGGAAGCTCCCCTGAACCAGTCGGTCGACTGGCGAAAGGCCTCAGGAACTCCACATTCTTCAATTACGCAGTCGGTCGACTGGACCCTCCAGTCGGTCGACTGACCAGGAGCTTCAGACGCCCAGTCGATCGACTAAGGTCACCAATCGGTCGACTGTCCAAGCTACTCAGGAGCCTCACATTCTTTATTTACGCAGTCGGTCGACTGGGAAGCTCCCCTGCACCAGTCGGTCGACTGGGAGATCACTACTCGAGATTGCCCTTTCAACCTGCAGTCGACCGACTGAGCCGCCAGCACTTCCCAGTCGACCGACTGGGACTGCTATAGTGCGAAATTTGTGCGAGGCTATAAATAGAAAGAGGCAAGTTTAACCTAGACACTTGGCATCTTGGGGGAAAAATCCAAGAAAAAGAGATCAAATCAAGGGCATTCATCACCATCCAACCAAAGAGGATTGAAGATCAAGGGAGATAACTAGGATTAATCATCCTATTTCTATTCCTCTTCTCTTATCTTTGATTGTGCTTAAACCCTACACACATCATGTTGTCTTACATGATGTGTGAGTAGTTCCCTTGTGTTTTGAGGGTGTTTGTACCCTCCTTGGTACTCAATGATCATGTATACACATTCATCATGCAATTTATGGAGTTGATTTCATTTTACTATGATCTTCATTCTAGACATGTTGATAAGTGTTTGATAAAATGCCTAAGAGACATGGTTGCATTAGAACTATGATCTAAGTATTGAAAGAGCTTAGTGATGGTTTGGATATAGTAAAAATGAACTCATCAAGTGTTTATGAGAGTAAATGCATGGATGTGAGGTTGACTAAAACTTAAAGCCTATAGCATTTATTACCTTGGGAGATGTTCCAAGGATAATAGTGTTATAGAGTGAATCAATATCTTTAATAGGTGAGATTCTAATTAGGAGAGCTTGACTAGGATTAGACTTACACGATAGTTTGTCTATTTCTAGCCTAAGCTAGGTTTTAAACCTATCAACCCCTAAAATGATTACATTCTTGTATACATGATCGTTGGAAAATTGCCAAGGAGGGGAAGAACCCCTCGAAACTCTCTTTAATTGAATTGAAACCCCTTGAAATCATTTCATTACTCGTTTCTTGATTGATAATCACCTCATCATTGAATATTGAAGGAATAGCCGAGTTGAAAACTTGATTCCCTAGCGTATAATCATGTTGCTCCCTTGGGTTCGACACCGATTTTACCGGTCATCACTATAAATTGTTTTTGACTAAGTGCTAAAAATCTACACGTCACTAGGCAAGGATAATTGTGCTGCTGATGCCTTATCGAGAGTTTAGGATAGTGCGAAAACTCTTATTTATATTGGACTCGCCATGCGAGCTCCTCATTATGAGATTGCAACATTACTTCAGCATGATGCAAATGCTGATTCTGAGATTTTAAAATTAGAACAGTCACTGCAGCAAGGAAGTTTGAACGCTGCCATGTTTTGTAATGGACTGATGGCATGCGGGTAAGGTTTTGAGTAACTTGAACTGGGAAGATCAGATTGCTTGATTTTCATTTCAAGGTTACAACCCAATCCCATCATTGCACTAGTTTCTGATTATACCATACATTTCTTAGAGCTGAATTCCACATGTACAAAAGTGCAAACGTGTTAGATTTAGTGGCATGCGTTTTGACAAATTCATGTGAAGTTTTTCAAGCTGACAGACAAGGAGGAGTTCAAGACTAGAGGGACAACCGCCGTGGGACAAGAGTGACGCCTGACAGAGGAGCAGAATTTCCTAATTCGTATTTGGCAAGTCGACAATGCATCTTTAAGTCGGTTGAAGCTTTTAGGGAAAATATATACTTGAAGATAATTTAGCAACAAATATTGAACATATATTGGCAAAGGATTATCTAGAAAAGGTGGTTCAAGAGTTTGGGAAACCTTCCTAAAAGATTGGGAAATATTCCCTAAAAGATATAGGTGGTTAGGATTTGATTTCCTAGATGAATTAGAAATCATCCGCCCCTAAATAAAGAGCGCTAGAGTTCTCGAACCTCTCAAGCACTCTTGGAGATATTATACATACTCACACATACTGATCGGGAGGTGGAGGATATCGGCCGACCAGCTTATCATTCCGATAAGATCACGGCGCTCTGTGTTAGTTTGTTCAGGGTGCTGCTCAGACTAACTGCGGAACGTATTGGAGATACACGCACTACTACTTGGATGATGCGCGCTCGGGAGAGGGCGTTTGTCTTCGGGAGAAGGCGCTGATCTTCGCAGAGGATTAAAGGTCAAAATAGGGAGGGATCTCTAGTCTAGGGGGAGTATAGACTGCAAGCTCACTAAGGAGTGTTAGAGTTGGCTGATTAAGAGAGAGTCTGTAATCGTAAGTCAATCAGTACTCTAAACTCAGAATAGTGAATTGCTTTTCACCCAGAGTAGGCAGTTGCCG
Organism: Rhodiola chrysanthemifolia; assembly: GCA_033675395.1. Taxonomy (NCBI): domain Eukaryota; kingdom Viridiplantae; phylum Streptophyta; class Magnoliopsida; order Saxifragales; family Crassulaceae; genus Rhodiola; species Rhodiola chrysanthemifolia. Next base: position 43,270,193 of record CM066204.1, read on the forward strand.
AACAGGGTATCAAGTTGCGTGTCATTAGTTTGTTCTGCATGTTGTTTGTTCAGCATAGGTTGTCTAGCAAATTGTTCCATAATGAGCTAAGACAACATCTCGACACACACACAGGAATATTTTAATTGGTATCTGACAGGCGTCGTCGGTACCTGCAAATTTGAATTTATAATTTCCTTGCTCTTGGCTATGGGTTAGTACAGCGGCAAGCAAGGGTCGAACCCTAGGGAGCTAGATGGTTACTTGTTGTTCTGAAAAAGGAAACAATTGGATTTTGAGCAACTTAGGAACCAAGTGCAATAAGGAAATAACGAAAGATGTCAATCAGAGAGGGAATATTCAGACTAAGGTTTCTAATTGTGACTTGTTGTATCATCGACTTCTAATTATCTATTTCCAAGTTCCTAAGTGTGGTTACTTCCATTCCAAGTTATAGCCTAAAGTAGGGTCTTTCCGGACGCCTACACCACAATCTACTTCCTTTCCGGGTTATAGAATTCTAGTCCTAGCAATCTAATACTCCATTCCAAGTTATATCAGATTAGTGCTCTATTCGTTCTCAACGGTCTAGTATCAAACAAACAGTAATAAGAGAATTGACTTGCTCGGCTAAACCTAACTGTTCCAAGTATCAATTTAACTTCGCAATTCAACCAAGATAATTAAGCACAAGGACTAGTGGAATAATGAAAATAACATTAAGTATCAAGTCTCAAAAACAACGTCACAATGTATTAAACCCTAGCCCGAATAAAGGGTTTAGCTACACATGGCCATTAAAACAAGACAATAATGAAAAGGGGAAGAGTGATCTTCTCTATTGCCGAGAGGGATGAAAGACCGGGCCGGAATGATTGAAGAGCGCCGAGGACTTCGGAATGAGTGGAGGGCTCGGCTGTGAATGAGAGCTCTCGATTGTGGGATGATTTACACTCTCGACCAAGGGCTGTATTTATAGAGTAAATTAGGGCTTCGAAATCCCCCTTAATTCGGCAGTCTCTGGCCCAAAAGTCGGTCAAAGATTCGATTAGGAAAGGTTTCCAAATCTCGTCTAACCGACTTTGCTTGATCTCTAAGCTGACTTGGCTAGCAAGTCTTTCCAGAAGGTTCCAGAATCTTCCAGGGTCTTCTAAACCGCCACGCCCCCCCTTGGAGTTGACGAGCCGAAATCTTGCCCTTGGACTTGGTTGGGCGGACCTTGGCTGGACTTGGACGGAACTAGGCACTCCTCGAGCATGGGCTGGTTTTACTCGTGCGTTTTGTCTGGAACGTGATATCGTCCGAGTCATTTGCCATTTCGATCACTTTGGTCGAGCCAGACTTGCGAGATTCGTTCGTCTGGTTGAGCAACTCGGTTTCAGAGCCTATCAGCGCGTCCGGGGCCTTACTGGGGTTGGGCCAAATGCCAATCTGCTCGGGCGTTTTCCTTGGTTCTCCAACATTGTCCACCTTATTTGCTATTTTGATCACTTTGCTCGAGGTGGATTCGTCAGATCAGCTCGTTTGCCCGAGCAACTTGAGTTTAGTGTTGGTCAGCTCGACTGGTGCCTGGATCTGCTCGGGCCAGAGTGGCCAAAAACTGCCTTGCGATGTCTTTTGGCACAAAATGCCATCTTTAACGCGCGTTTCCTCCTAGAGCTTCCAAAACACCTGAAATACAAAACAACACTAAGAAGTAACTGTTCGTATAATAAAGTACCGGAATTGGTGGGATTTGATGACTCGATGAGTCGTATAAACACGGCTCATCAAACCACCCCACACTTAAACTTGTTCGTCCCGAACAAGGACTAGGCCATAAGAGGAAAAAATATGAAAACACTACAAGTTCCTCGGCATCCTAGATATTACTACATGAACATGATTTGTTAATCTAGATTTCATCTTTCTATGCATGTCTCGTTAATAAATGTATCGTACTCAAACATGGAAATAACTTGATACATGTTACCTTTGGGCCGAGATGCAAATCGATTCGGATGTCTGGGAGATAGTCCTTTTTAGACCCATGAACTGCACTCTCGGTTCCGAACTCTTGCTATATGGTTATACTTCATTGCTTTTTCTTGCACGTGATTGATCCAAGCTTCAAGGTGTTCAAGTTCTTTTGGGACAGCTTTTGTAGTGACTTGACTTTTGATGTAACAGTGGTGTACTTCACTTTTGTTGCGTGTAAAACTTCACAATTGACTGATTTTTCTCTTTTTGCCACTGATTGTGAACTGCTCGTCAGTGATTCTGCTCTTTTGATGGAGGTCCAATCATCACCCGCAAGCATATAGAAATACCTTCCTGCTCTCACTCATCCTCATCCTTTTGACGCGAGTCAAGCCGAGTGTCGCTCGTCTGTTTTCCTGGCTACTTGGACTAGAGATTGGACGGTGTGATGTTTTCCCGTCCCACCTGACCGCATAAGCACTGCAGTGGCGGAGCAGACTCTTAACCATGTCGTCTCGAAGTGCTAGCCTCCACGAAATCCACATAACCATATAGTTTGAATCCGGTCCTTTGAGTGCTTTGTCAAGTCTCTCTAGGACGTTTCTATCAACTCCACATCCCTGTTTATCTCAACTTACAAAGGCATGTAATGGGTTAAGTTCACATGTCATTGCACAATTCAAATTTCACAAGAGACATGCATGTACTCGGCTCTATCTATTTTACATCATCAAAATTTAATACCGCAAATCTAGGAAAATAGAGAGAAATCTGTACAAAATTTTTAAATTTTAAGGGAAACGTGCTGACTCTATGCAGGTGCAAGAAAATAAACGTGCTGACACGACATACTGATTCTCCCACCCCACACTTGTGAACTGACGTGTCCTCACGGCACACATAAGTTCAAGACACACATGCAAGCAAACAAAAAATAAGGAAAGTAAGAGAGAGTTAAGAGTGGACATGCACTTCCCTCGTGCGGTTGCGAAGTTGGCTCGCCCTTCCAAAGTTATTTGTTGTTCTGAACACTTTCGTCAAGCCAGAATTTCCAGACAATGAGTTCTGTTCGAAGATTCTCGCAGCGTGCCCATTCTGTGCGCACATCAATGAGTTGGCTGACCATTCTCCTCTGAGTCCAAGAAGAGCACCATTGCGCCTGCCTTCTTTTGGTAGAGACTTGTATCGCAACGTGAGTTCGTCACAAAATGAAAGGACTATGTCGAAGAAATTAAGACAAGTAAAGAATTCCCAGGAGATTGGTGGAGTCACAAACGGTCTCGCTTAAGAACCAATCTCCTTAGACTCGTAAGTCTTGGTGACAGAATCTTCAAAACCTTATTTTTCTTGACATAATGTATTCAAAGTGCGAAACTACCCCCGATGGATAGCAGTCTTACGCAAAGAAGGATAGCGGGTTGGTCCACTCTGCGCGCACAAGGCTCGCTCGGTCGGGACCTCTCGACGACTCCGCACTGAGGTGCATGTCTCCTGCGAAAAGAGCATCTCTTTCCCGAATACAATGTGATGAATATGACTCAAGACTCAAATAAAACATAAAGTAAAACAAGTAAATAGACTGAAAAGTAATGCCGTGCTGCCTCCCTGCGAGCGCCTTTGTTTTACGTCGTTGGCTCGATGGTACCTCATCTATGCATCGGTGGTAGGTTCGGCAAGGTCAAACTTCTGGGCGGGTGCTTCGATCTCCCCGTGGTAGTGCTTCACCCGTTGCCCATTGACCTTAAAACGTCGTCCATCTGTCGGGTACTCTAGCTCGAGCGCTCCATGGTTGAAAACGTGGGTCACCGTGTACGGGCCCATCCATCTCGAACGTAACTTGCCGGGCATCAACCGTAGGTGGGATGAAAAGACCAGGACTTGCTGGCCAATCTCGAATGTGCGCCGCAGGATGAACTTGTCGTGGTAGAGCTTGGTCCGCGACTTGTAGTCTGATTGGCTCTCGTAAGCCTCGAGGCACAGCTCCTCAAGCTCGCATAGCTGCAATCTCCTGTCCAGCCCGGCTGCCTGCAAGTCCGGATTGCACTTCTTCAGTGCCCAATATGCCTTGTGCTCGAGTTCGATCGGCAGGTGGCACGCCTTCCCATAGACCAACTGAAAAGGCGAGGTGCCTATCGGTGTCTTGTAGGCCGTCCTGTAGGCCCATAGTGCCTCATCTAGCCGCTGGCTCCAGTCCTTCCTGTTCGGGTTCACCATCTTTTCCAAAATTCCCTTTATCTCGCGGTTGGAGATCTCCGCTTGCCCATTCGTCTGGGGGTGATATGCTGTGGAAGTCCGATGGTGAACGTGGTAATGCTTCAAGGTTGTAGCCATCATTCGGTTGCAGAAGTGTGTCCCTTGATCGCTGATTATGGCCTTAGGTACTCCGTCCCTGCAAAAAATGTTAGTGCGCAAAAAGTCCACGACATTTTTAGCATCATCGCATCTAGTAGCCTTAGGCTCTACCCATTTAGACACATAATCAACCGCAACCAGAATGTAAACATAACCACACGACACAGGAAAAGGACCCATGAAATCAATGCCCCAAATGTCAAAAACATCATTAACAAGTATCGGTACTTGGGGCATCTCATTCCTAGCCGAAATATTACCTACACGTTGACATTTATCACATCTTTTACAATGGTTGTAGGCATCTCTAAAAACATGCGGCCAAAAGAATCCACTGTCTAAAATCTTCCTAGCCGTCCTTCTCGGACCAAAGAGCCCACCACACGCATGCTCATGGCAAAAACTAATCACTGAAGAAATCTCATTATCGGGAATACACCGTCTAAGAATCTGATCTACGCCTATCTTCCACAAGTACGGATCATCCCACACATAATACTTAGAATCATGCTTCAGTTTCAAACATTGAGCTTTAGAATAAGAAGGCGGGAACTTACCTCCGACCAGGTAGTTCAATATGGAAGCATACCATGGCATCGTACCTGTGAGAGCATACAAGTGCTCGTCCGGGAAAGTCTCGGTAATCTGTCCGGCATCTTCCTCTCGGACAAGTCGGCTCAAGTGGTCGGCCACTGTGTTCTCTATGCCCTTCTTGTCCTTGATCTCCAGATCGAATTCTTGCAGGAGCAGAATCCACCTAATGAGCCTCGGTTTTGCCTCCTTCTTTGTCATCAAGTACCTAATAGCTGCATGGTCAGAATAGACAACAACTTTAGTACCGAGCAAATACGACCTGAATTTCTATAGGGCAAAGACCACGGCTAGCAGTTCTTTCTCTGTGGTCGAGTAGTTCTTTTGGGCCACGTCCAGAGTCCTCGAAGCGTAGTAGATCACCACGGACCTTTTGTCCACTCTCTGGCCGAGGACCGCTCCTACTGCTTAGTCGCTCGCATCACACATAATCTCGAATGGCCGGCTCCAGTCTGGTGCTCGGATGATAGGCGTGCTGGTGAGGGCCTGTTTTAGCTCATCAAAGGCTGCCCTGCACTGATCTGTAAACTCAAAAGGAACATCTTTTTGCAAAAGATTAGATAAAGGCAGTGCCTTTTTAGAGAAATCCTTTATGAACCTACGATAGAAACCAGCATGTCCAAGAAACGATTTAATATCACGCACCGTGGAGGGATAGGGCAGAGTGATAATCAAGTCTATTTTAGCTTTATCAACCTCTATACCCTCATGTGAGACTATGTGACCGAGAACTACACCATGAGTAACCATAAAGTGACACTTTTCATAATTGAGCACCAGATTCATAGAAACACACCGTGCTAAAACTATACTCAAATTATCTAAGCATGCATCAAAAGTGTCACCATGCACAATAAAATCATCCATGAACACATCTATAAACGAACCTATCATGTCAGAAAATATACTAGTAACGACCCGTTGAAAAGTACCGGGTGCGTTACACAAACCAAACGACATTCGGTGAAAAGCAAACGTACCGAATGGACATGTGAAGGTCGTTTTCTCCTGATCCTCGGGTGCTATGGGAATCTGGTTATAGCCCGAGAATCCATCTAGAAAGCAGAAATAGGGCTTACCTGCCAATCGGTCAAGCATCTGATCAATGAATGGAAGTGGGAAGTGGTCTGATGAGTCGTATTTATACGACTAATTGAATCAACAAGACCCACCAAATACGACATTTGATCATGAGAATAGTTGCTTGTTAATGTCGTTTTGCATTTCAGGGCCTTTTGGAGTCTAAAGAGGAATCGAGCTTAAAAGTTGGCATTTGGAGCCAAAATCATCACAAGAAGTCCTTGGCCAACTTATGAGCATATGACTCGAGGGTTGCTCGAGAAAAAAATAAGGATGACTCGAGACCTGCTGAGCCTCCAAGGTCCAAGTTCAAATCTCTCGAACAAACCTGCCAATTCCGCAATTCCGTCTCGACCAAAGTGAATTAAACAGCAGATAAATCGGAAGATTTTGACATTTCCAAAGGAAACGCTCGAGGGGATTGGGAGTTGGCCCAGCTTCAATCAAGGCCCGCGCGCGCTGAAGGGACCAGAACCAAATTTCTCGAATAAACGGCCAAATCTGGGAAAACTGGCTCGATCAAGTTGTTTGGAATGCCCACTTTATTGGAGGATCTCAATTCTCAGGCCAAAGGCTCGAGCAAAACGCGTCCGAGTCCGAAGAGGACGTGCCCTGTCCGAGAAACCGAGACCCAACACGGTTGACTGTACTCATGGACTCAAGACTTCGTTTGGACCCCTTAATGGACTCGAATTCCAAGGCCAAAGCCCAAAATGGAAAGTCAAGGTTGCCCTTGACTTTTTCGGCTCGTTACCCAAGGTGCCACGTCATCATTCCGTGTAGTTTTGCCACTCCAAAGTTGCTATCGACACACCCTTCCTGCCCAAATGAGAAAGTCGGTTTTAGGGTTACTTGTGCCAAACTTCTTGTGCCTATCCAAGGACTAGATCCTTCCACATTGTCCTGTAAAAGGAGGGCCTTGGGTCATGTAATCTCAATTCGAAAATTACTCCAAAAACTAGTGAAATCTCTCTACATTTTGCATCAAGTTCTAAGCTCCTCATCAACGTCTCTCTCTACCCCTTCTTTCCCTAAGCATTTTGGCTTCCAATTCACTACCCTTGGGCGTGATTTGCGAATCCCCTTTATGCACCTTAGCTCTCTTGTTCCTACCATGAACATGAGTGGCTAAAACCCCTCTTATTTGGGTTAGGGATCATATTCTTATGCTTTCATTTTGAGGCACTTACACTCAATGATATCACACATCCTATTGGTCCTTGTATATCATTATATGAATCAAAGGCAACAATACTAAAGTGGATTTCTTGCCACTAAGCTTGGTTGAGCCTAAGATCCTTATTGTAACATCCATTTGATGCTTTGCGGCGAGAATGGATAGTACACATAGATGAGCAATACCCTTGCCGGATTGTTCCATCGAATAAGGACTAGATTAGAAGGTTTTTAACCGTCCATAGTGAGGTAGTGGAGCTTGAATGCTTTAGGTTGTCTACGACACCACACTACTACCTAGTTCGGTAAAAACCGTGGTGTACTACCTTTGCGGGAGTACTTTAGGTTGTTACCCTTGCCGGAACAACCACACCCTATGGGATGTGAGATAGATCATTGAATGCCTATGATAAATGTAGCATAAGAAATGCCCTAAACCAAATACTCATCCTTTGATCACAAACCATTACCTTTACTTTTGCACTTGTACTTACATTTAAGAAAACCCTTTTCAAAACCCCAAACCTTGTATTACTTTATATACATTTCGCACAAAAGAACAACAAGTATTTGATCTATTTCCCTTGGGTTCGACCCCTACTTGCCACTCTACTATTCTATAGTAAAGTACAAGTTAGTGGACTATAAATTTAAAGTTGATTTGCACACTACGACATTGTGCACTATCAAATTTTGGCACCGTTGCCGGGGATTTTGATAAATCATTGAAAGTTGTTCTTGTTTTTACTTTTTGTTGCTTGGACATTGTGAACCATGTCCCATCATAGTGATTATGTTGATGAGGATGTGGTGAACAATGACATGGGGAACAATGACGGGGCACCTCTATTCTATGAGAACCCGGAGGACTTGTTCCGAGAGATGAGGCAAAGGCAAGCGGCCGAGAGAAACCAAGGGTTACCCGTGGACCAAGCTCGAATGGGTCCAAGGCAACCGGTTATACCTCCGCCTAGACCGCAACCTCAACAACGCTCCCCAAGAGCACAATATGAAAACTTTGAGAATCTGTTCTACCAAGAACCTACATTTGAGGAACTCTCGGCACCTAATTTTAGAAACCAATCTTGGTGCATCTATGAGAACCAGGAACTAGAGGATATATTGGTTAGCACCGGAGTTGTGCACAATTTGCCTAAGTTCGCGGGTACTCAAGGAGAGTCCGCTACTTCTCATATCAAACGTTTTCATGCGGTGTGTCAAAATCTCAAGCCCCATGGAGTAGAAGTAGAAGACTTCAAGTTGAAGGCCTTCTACTTCTCTCTAATGGATTCGGCGACCGATTGGTTTCTCTCTTTGCCTTCGGGTAGTATCCAAACTTGGGCTCAAATGCAAGCTAAATTTTTGGCCAAATACTACCCTATTGGCCTTGCCTCACGAGTGAGGAGGCAATTGCAAGAGTTGAAACAAGGGCCGAATGAGTCAATGTACGACTATCTTGAGAAATTCAACCAACTCGAGGGGAGTTGTTGTAATCTTGGGCTTCCCGAGAAGCTCCTAGTCGAGTATTTGTTGGATGGGTTCAAGCCCTTAGACAAGATGTTGTTGAATGCCTCGGCTGGAGGATCAATGGCTAGTCTTACATTGAGAGGAATAAGGGACTTGGTATTGAAGGTGGTCGAGAATGCCGGGTTTGAAGAAGCAAATAGCCGTCAAGAGGAATTCACCCGTACTAGAAATGTTGCTAAAGCCGAGGTCCCTACAAACCAACTTTCTGAGGATATGAAACAAATGAAGGAAATGATGATGCATTTGATGAGAAGGGAACCCGCGGCCAAAACCAAACCATGTGAGTTTTGTGGGTCTATGGACCACAAAATGGATTCTTGCCCAACGTTGCTAGAAGAGGGCCATGAGGACGTGAATGCCTTGGGCAATTATCAAGGGTACCAAAATCGGTCCGGACCTAGTCGCCCTTATGGACAAGGACCGGCCGGTGAGACTTGGCGCCATGGCATTCCTAAAGACTTCGCTCAACAATCCCACCATCAACAAGCCGCTCCTCAAGCTGCCTCGAATGTCAATAGGCCTCCCCAAAGGCAGTTCCAACAAGGAGGACCCTCACAAAACCGGCCGGGACCAAGTTACAATCAAGGCGGTCCAAGCCCGGTTGGACAAAACCGGTCCTTGGAGGATATGATGAAGGATATGATGAAAGAGATGGCCGCGAGTAATGCCCAAATGAATGCCACCATTCAGCAGGATCAAGCCAAGATCGATGGGCAAATAGCCGAGATTCAAAAACAGATATCCCAACTTGCTACAACCGTGTCCGAACTCAAGAAGGAGACCGGTCGGCTCCCCTCTCAAACCGTTCAAAACCCAAGAGGCAATATCAGTGCCGTGACTCTAAGGAGTGGTAAGAGGCTGGTAGATGAGCTAGATGAGCCAAAGGAAGGAGAGTGCTCGAAGGAAAGCGAAGAAGAACCAATCGGACCTGTTCCAGCACCCGAACCCGAGACCGAGGGACATGAACCGAGCCCAGTACTTCCATCCAAGGCCAAAAACCATGATTTAAGCATTCCCTTGCCTTTCCCCGTTCCGACCCGTGCTCCCAAGAGATATGTGATGGATAAGGATGTTTGGGAGCTCTTTAGTAGAGTTGAGATCAACATTCCCCTATTGGAGGCCATCAAGCAAATCCTGAGGTATGCTAAGTTCTTTGAAGGAACTATGCACCAACCGAAGGAGAGGGACTTGTGTTGATCAAGAGTTGATGAGCAGGAACGTTTCGGCGGTGATCCAAAGGACAGTGCCCCCAAAATGTGGTGATCCGGGCACTTACACCATTCCATGCACTATAGGCAACATTCGGATCGAGAATTGTATGTTGGATCTTGGGGCCTCGATCAATGTCCTACCATACTCCATCTATTCTAGCCTTCGGATTGGACCTCTTGAGCCGGCTGGGCTCACCATTCAATTGGCGGATCGATCATGTAAGCAACCCGAAGGAAAGATTGAGGACATTCTAGTCCAAGTTGGAGAGTTAGTTTTCCCGGCGGATTTCTATGTCCTTAAGATGGAAAACTGTGGCCCTAATGATCATGCCCCTATCTTACTCGGTCAGCCTTTCCTCAAGACCTCCAAGATGAAAATTGATTGTGGAAGTGGAATGCTCTCTATGGAGGTCGAGGGGGAGGTGTTTAGCTTTGATATCTTTCGGGCGATGAAGCACCCATTGGAGTTTGAGACCGTACATGCCTTAGATACCTTGGATGATCTAGTCCATGAGGCCCAGCCGGAGCGTGAATCGGACCCCCTTGAGCTCGTGCTTGATAGAGCATTATACTCGGCCGAGAGCTCCTATGACTTGGCCAAGGGCATGGAAGACGCCCTATACCATTTGGAGATTTCTAGGCCACTCACGCCAAGGTATGAAGTGAACCAAATCAGTCTTTTTAAGACTAACACATGTTTACCTTCTATTGTGCAGGCGCCCAAAGTAGAGCTCAAACCGTTGCCCGATCATTTGAAGTATGTATTCTTGGGGGACAATGAGACATTGCCGGTCATCATCAAGAGTGGACTTGAGATGGACCAAGAGAGGAGATTGATTGAGGTGTTGTCCCGGCACAAGATGGCGATCGGTTGGACTTTGGGAGATTTGAGGGGTATAAGCCCGGCAGTGTGTATGCATCGGATTCTATTGGAGGATGGGGCTAGACCATCGAGGGAGCCTCAACGTCGTCTTAATCCTATCATGATGGAGGTGGTCCAGAAGGAGATCCAGAAATTGCTAGATGCGGATGTGATATATCCTATCTCGGATAGCCAGTGGGTGAGCCCGGTGCATGTCGTCCCTAAGAAGACGGGTATTACAGTTGAGGAGAATGCCGAGGGCAAGATGGTGGCTACAAGGGTCAAGAATGGGTGGAGGATGTGTATAGACTATCGGAAGTTGAATGCCGTCACAAGGAAGGATCACTTTCCCCTACCATTCATCGACCAAATGCTAGACCGATTGGCGGGCAAACCTTATTTTTGCTTCTTGGATGGATTCTCGGGGTACAATCAGATTCCTATAGCACCCGAGGACCAGGAGAAGACTACTTTCACGTGCCCCTTTGGCACATTTGCCTTTCGGAGGATGTCGTTCGGTTTGTGCAATGCCCCGGGCACATTTCAGAGAGTGGTGACTAGTATCTTCTCGGATATGATTGGGACCTTTATTGAGGTGTTCATGGATGACTTCACGGTGCATGGGGACACTTTTGATACTTGCTTGAAGAACTTGAGCATGGTTCTAGAGCGCTGCGTTGCTATGAACCTAGTGCTCAACTATGAGAAATGCCATTTCATGGTTACTCACGGTGTGGTCTTGGGGCATATCGTCTCAAAGGAGGGAGTGGAGGTTGACAAGGCCAAGATTGATGTTATTATGACTATGCCTTATCCCTCCACGGTGAGAGACATCAAGTCTTTTCTTGGACATGCCGGGTTTTACCGAAGGTTCATTAAAGACTTTTCTAAGAAGGCGTTGCCCTTATCTACTCTCTTGCAAAAGGATGTCCCTTTTGAGTTCACCGAGGCGTGCAAGGAGGCATTTGATGAGTTGAAGAGAGCTCTCACTAGCACACCTATCATTCGGGCTCCGGATTGGAGCAAGGGTTTTGAGATCATGTGTGATGCTAGTGACTATGCGGTGGGAGCGGTCCTTGGCCAAAGAGATGAGAAGAAGCCCGTTGTGATCTACTATGCATCGAGGACATTAGATGCGGCCCAAAGAAACTACTCCACCACTGAAAAGGAGCTCTTAGCCGTGATCTTTGCTTTGGAGAAGTTTCGATCTTACTTGCTCGGTACAAAAGTGACAGTCTTTTCGGACCATGCGGCTATACGGTACTTGATGACCAAGAAAGAAGCCAAGCCGAGGTTGATTAGATGGATCTTGTTATTGCAAGAGTTTGATGTGGAAATCAAGGATAAGAAGGGCATAGAAAACACCGTGGCCGACCACTTGAGCCGTATTATCCGAGATGAGGAGCCCGGGGCCATAACCGAGACATTTCCTGACGAGCATCTCTTTGCTCTCTCGGCCAAACTTCCATGGTATGCGCCTATTGTGAACTACTTGGTTGGAGGTACATTTCCTCCCTTTTACTCTAAAGCACAATGCATGAAGCTTAGACATGATGCTAGATTCTATGTGTGGGATGATCCTTACTTGTGGAAAATAGGTGTTGATCAATTGCTTAGAAGGTGCATCCCCGATATTGAGATTGCTTCTGTTATTAGCTTTTGTCATGAGCATGCTTGTGGTGGACACTTTGGGCCTAGGAGAACCGCTAGGAAGATCCTAGATAGCGGTTTCTTTTGGCCTAGTGTCTTTAGAGATTCATTTGAGCATTGTAAGAGGTGTGATAGATGCCAAAGAGTTGGCAACATTTCGGCTAGGAATGAGATGCCCCAAGTGCCCATCTTGGTTAATGATGTCTTTGACATATGGGGCATCAATTTCATGGGGCCTTTTCCTATTTCATGTGGATTTGCTTATATCCTTGTTGCGGTGGATTATGTCTCAAAATGGGTGGAGGCCAAGGCTACTAGATGTGATGATGCTAAAACTGTTGTGGATTTTCTTCGTACTAACATCTTTTGTAGGTATGGGGTACCTAAGGCCATCATAAGCGACCAAGGCACTCACTTTTGCAATAGAATGATGGCCGCCACTTTGAGACACTATCACGTCCATCATAGGACCTCCACGGCTTACCACCCCAAAACAAATGGACAAGCGGAGATCTCCAACCGCGAGATTAAGGGGATTCTTGAGAAGATGGTAAAGCCAACTAGGAAGGATTGGAGCCAAAGGTTGAATGATGCCTTATGGGCATATAGGACGGCTTACAAGACACCCATTGGGACCTCTCCCTTTCGGTTGGTCTATGGTAAGGCATGTCACCTTCCGGTGGAGTTGGAGCACAAGGCATATTGGGCCTTAAAGCAATGCAACTTGGATTTGAAGGCGGCCGGGTTAGAAAGGAAGATACAATTGTGTGAGCTTGAAGAGTTGAGGCTTGAGGCCTATGAGGGGCAAACTGATTACAAGGCACGGACAAAGCTATATCATGACAAGTACATTCTCCGTCGCAACTTTGAAGTAGGCCAAAGGGTCCTCCTCTTCTCCTCTCGGCTGAAATTGATGCCCGGGAAGCTTCGGTCTAGATGGACCGGTCCATACACTGTGGTTCGAGTTTTCAACCATGGAGCTATAGAGCTTGAGAACCCAAGTGATGGGAACCGGTTCAAGGTGAATGGACAAAGGATTAAGCCTTATTATGGAGACACACCGCCGGCTCAAGAATGTGACCTAGCCGAGCCACCCGAACCTCCTTGAAGGAGGTACCGTCGAGCCAACGACGTTAAACAAAGGCGCTCGCCGGGAGGCAGCCCGGCATTTTACAGTATTTTCTTGCATTTCATTTTCTTGCATTATATACTAACCCTCACCTCTTTTATGTTTGGAAAGAAATAAGGATGTTTTTGTAGGTCGGTCCAAGTGCTACGCACTTTGCTCTTTGTCCTACGCATTTTATGCCAACCGGGCTTGACCCAAGGACACCTTTTCGAGACCTTAGGCCCGAGGAACCCAGTGACGGTCCTAGACCGGGACGCACCCAAAGCCAAGGCTCGCCCAAGGGGAGCAGCCGAGCCCGACCTAGCTCCCCATGAGCTTCCGATGCTAGTCCACGCCTTGCCACTTCATGGCATACAAGGGGAGTCCCGTTTCACTCTTTTACCTTGTTTCTTTCCATTGATTTGTGCATATTGTGTTGATTGAGTTGTGCCGTGAGGCCACGGCTCATTTCAAAAGTGTGGGGTGGGGTGTTTAGTAGTTTGTTGCGTCTCACGTCTATTTTTCTTGCACATGCATGAGTCAGCACGTTTCCCTTTGAAAATTTTAAATTTTTTGAATAAAATGTGAAGTTTTGTGAATAAAATGCGTAGGAATGGGATGTTGAGCTTTCATGATGTGAAATAGATGGATCCTAGTACATGCATTACTCGTATGAAATATAAATTGTGCGACTAACATGTGATCTAACTTCTTATATGTCTTTATGAGTTGGGATAAATAGGGATGTGGAGTTGATAGAAATGTCCTAGTGAGGCTTGACAAAGCACTCAGGGATCGGGGATTCGAGTTACATGGTTATATGGACTTGTGGAGGCTGCGCTTTGAGACTCGTGGTTGTAGTTGACTCCACCATTGCAGCGTTTATGCAAGTGGTGGGACGGGAATCAAACCGTCCTATCTCTAGTCCTAGTAGTCGGGAAAATAGATGAGTGACCCTCATCTTGACTCGCACGAAACGACAAGGATGAGAAAGAGCGGGGAGGTATTTCCATATGCTTGAGGGCGATGATTGGACCTCCCAAGAAGGAATGGACAAGAAAATCACAAAAGGAGCAAAGCTCAAAAGGAAGAAAAATCATCTCATGTGAGAGCCTACCCGAAACAAAAAGTGAAGGACTATCAAAGTTATAAAAAGGCCGAAGGCCAAGTTCACTACAAGAATGTCCAAGAAAAGTATCAAAAGGACTCAACCCTTGAGCTTGAATTCATCACGTGCTAGAAGAAGCAACAAGTATAACCATGTAACAAGATCCGAATCCAACAGTGTAGATCATGGGTCTAAAAAGGACTATCTCCCACTCATCCGAATTGGTTTGCATCTTGACTCAAAGGTACATGTATCAAGTTGAATTCCATGTTTTAGCAAAATGCCTTGAGTAGTGATTGAGAATGCATGGAAAGGGGAAATCTAGACTAGCATTTATCTTGGGTGCGAGAGGCTTGTGATGTTGCATGTGTTTTTCCTCTTGTGACTTAAGGCCTTGTTCGGGACGAACAAGTTCAAGTGTGGGGTGGTTTGATGAGTCGTATTTATACGACTAATTGAATCAACAAGACCCACCAAATACGACATTTGATCATGAGAATAGTTGCTTGTTATGTCGTTTTGCATTTCAGGGCCTTTTGGAGTCTAAAGAGGAATCGAGCTTAAAAGTTGGCATTTGGAGCCAAAATCATCACAAGAAGTCCTTGGCCAACTTATGAGCATATGACTCGAGGGTTGCTCGAGAAAAAAATAAGGATGACTCGAGACCTGCCGAGCCTCCAAGGTCCAAGTTCAAATCTCTCGAACAAACCTGCCAATTCCGTAATTCCGTCTCGACCAAAGTGAATTAAACAGCAGATAAATCGGAAGATTTCACATTTCCAAAGGAA
This sequence comes from Rhodiola chrysanthemifolia, assembly GCA_033675395.1. NCBI lineage: Eukaryota > Viridiplantae > Streptophyta > Magnoliopsida > Saxifragales > Crassulaceae > Rhodiola > Rhodiola chrysanthemifolia. Next base: position 43,285,584 of record CM066204.1, read on the forward strand.
ACGCTCGAGGGGATTGGGAGTTGGCCCAGCTTCAATCAAGGCCCGCGCGCGCTGAAGGGACCAGAACCAAATTTCTCGAACAAACGGCCAAATCTGGGAAAACTGGCTCCATCAAGTTGTTTGGAATGCCCACTTTATCGGAGCATCTCAATTCTCAGGCCAAAGGCTCGAGCAAAACGCGTCCGAGTCCGAAGAGGACGTGCCCTGTCCGAGAAACCGAGACCCAACACGGCTGACTGTACTCATGGACTCAAGACTTCGTTTGGACCCCTTAATTGACTCGAATTCCCAGGCCAAAGCCCAAAATGGAAAGTCAAGGTTGCCCTTGACTTTTTCGGCTCGTTACCCAAGGTGCCACGTCATCATTCCGTGTAGTTTTGCCACTCCAAAGTTGCTATCGACACACCCTTCCTGCCCAAATGAGAAAGTCGGTTTTAGGGTTACTTGTGCCAAACTTCTTGTGCCAATCCAAGGACTAGATCCTTCCACATTGTCCTATAAAAGGAGGGCCTTGGGTCATGTAATCTCAATTCGAAAATTACTCCAAAAACTAGTGAAATCTCTCTACATTTTGCATCAAGTTCTAAGCTCCTCATCAACGTCTCTCTCTACCCCTTCTTTCCCTAAGCATTTTGGCTTCCAATTCACTACCCTTGGGCGTGATTTGCGAATCCCCTTTATGCACCTTAGCTCTCTTGTTCCTACCATGAACATGAGTGGCTAAAACCCCTCTTATTTGGGTTAGGGATCATATTCTTATGCTTTCATTTTGAGGCACTTACACTCAATGATATCACACATCCTACTGGTCCTTGTATATCATTATATGAATCAAAGGCAACAATACTAAAGTGGATGTCTTGCCACTAAGCTTGGTTGAGCCTAAGATCCTTATTGTAACATCCATTTGATGCTTTGCGGCGAGAATGGATAGTACACATAGATGAGCAATACCCTTGCCGGATTGTTCCATCGAATAAGGACTAGATTAGAAGGTTTTTAACCGTCCATAGTGAGGTAGTGGAGCTTGAATGCTTTAGGTTGTCTACGACACCACACTACTACCTAGTTCGGTAAAAACCGTGGTGTACTACCTTTGCGGGAGTACTTTAGGTTGTTACCCTTGCCGGAACAACCACACCCTATGGGATGTGAGATAGATCATTGAATGCCTATGATAAATGTAGCATAAGAAATGCCCTAAACCAAATACTCATCCTTTGATCACAAACCATTACCTTTACTTTTGCACTTGTACTTACATTTAAGAAAACCCTTTTCAAAACCCCAAACCTTGTATTACTTTATATACATTTCGCACAAAAGAACAACAAGTATTTGATCTATTTCCCTTGGGTTCGACCCCTACTTGCCACTCTACTATTCTATAGTAAAGTACAAGTTAGTGGACTATAAATTTAAAGTTGATTTGCACACTACGACATTGTGCACTATCATGGTCCTTGCGTGTGACGGCGTTCAGCTTCCTGTAATCTATGCACATCCTCCATCCATTCTTCACTCGGGTCGTGACCATCTCGCCTTTGGCATTCCTTCCCACCGTGATTCCGGTCTTCTTCGGCACAACATGTACCGGGCTCACCCACTGACTGTCCGAGATCGGGTAGATCACGTCCGCATCCAGCAGCTTCTGTATCTCCTTCTGGACAACCTCCATCATAATTGGGTTCAATCTCCGTTGAGGTTCCCTCGAAGGCTTCGCTCCATCCTCCAGCAAGATCCGATGCATACAAACTGCCGGGCTGATTCCCTTGATGTCGGCCAATGTCCATCCGATGGCTAGTTTGTGCTCGGTTAGCACCCTAATCAGCCGTTGCTCCTGATCTACCCCGAGCCCGTTCTTGATGATGACAGGCAACGTGTCGTTCTCCCCTAGGAATGCATACTTCAAGTGCCCGGGTAGAGGTTTCAATTCTACTGTAGGTGCCTGCACAACAGAAGGCAAACACACGTTAGATTTAAATAATCGAACCTCATTAACCTCATACCTCGGTGTAAGTGGCTGAGCAATCTTCAGCAGAGCTAGGGCATCCATGATAGTCTCGGTGTGCTCATAGGAGTTCTCGGGTGAGTACAGGGCTCTCTCAAGTGTGAGCTCAAGCGGGTCCGCTCCTCTCTCGGGTTGCACCTCCTGGACAAGGTCGTCCAGTGTATCTAGGGCATGGACTGCTTCGTACTCTGCTGGATGCTTCATGGCCCGGAAGATGTCGAAGCTGAACATTTCACCTTCGACCTCCATGGAGAGAGTGCCACTGCCGCAGTCTATCTTCATCTTGGACGTCTTCAGGAACGGCCGGCCTAGTAGGATAGGAGCATGGTCGGTCGGGCCGCAGTTCTCCATCTTGAGCACATAGAAATCTAATGGGAACACTAGTTCTCCCATTGCACGAGCACATCTTCGATCTTGCCCTCGGGTTGCTTGCATGATCTGTCCGCCAGCTGTATGGTGAGTCCTGCAAGTTCTAGAGGACCAATGCAAAGACACGAATAGATAGAATACGGCAAGACATTAATGGATGCACCGAGGTCAAGCATGCAATTTTCAATTCTAATGTTACCAATGGTGCAAGGGATAGTGTAGGTGCCTGGATCACCACACTTAGGAGGAACCTTACGCTGGATGACAGCAGAGACGTTTCGGCTCATCAACTCCTGGTCGTTCTGAGTGACCCGTCTCCTGTTGATGCAGAGCTCCTTCAGGAACTTAGAGTATCTCGGAATCTGCTTGATTGCCTCGAGGAGGGGAATGTTGATTTCCACCTTGCTGAATAGATCCCATACCTCCTTGTCCATGACGTATTGCTTGGGAGCTCGGACCTGTACAGAATTTTCGGTCACAGGGACCGGGCCTGGCCGAGAACTTTTGGCTGCTAGAGTCGGGCCTGGCCGAGAGAAGTCGGCCACCTGTGCCAGGCTCTGTCCGAGCGCGTCCTGGCCGCTGGGTCTGAGAATGTGCGGCCCGGCTGCTTCTTCCTCGAGCACTGGTGGGCTGATGTCTTCGGCTGGCCTGGGCACTGATGGTGCTCCTCTCCCACTCCTGAGTGTTACCGCATTGACGTTCCCTCTTGGGTTCTGGATGGTCTGTGAGGGAAGTCGCCCTGAGTCATTCTTGAGTTCATAGACCGTTGTGGCGATCTGGGACACCTGTTTGGACAAGTCGGCGATGGCCCCGTCAGTCTTGGCTTGGAACTGGTGTACTGAGGTGGCCAGGTCCTTCATTATATCCTCTAAGGATCTGCTCGAGCTGTGCTGGTTCGGGCCCGACTGATTGCGGTCCTGCCTCTGTTGATACTGGCCCGGCCCGTTCTGTCTTTGTTGCTGCCGATATGGGGGCCTGTAGTACTGCTGGGCCTGCTGAGGTGCGGACGGCTGTGCTGGCTCTCTCTGGAAGTGATTGTTCGGGTTGTCGTTCCGCCAGTGCTGCCCGTTCGCCCCTTGCCCGTGTGCGGCTGCTCCATACTGTCGGACTGGCCCGACCCGGTTGCTATGGCCCTGGTAGTCGCCTACCGCGTTCACTTCGCCCTGGTCGTCCTCCACTATAGTTGGGCATTCATCTGTTTTGTGGTTTGTGGCGGCACAAAAACCGCACGGCTTGACCTGGACCGGCTGCCTTCTGATCACCTGCTGCATCATCTCCTTGAGTTGCTTGATCTCTTCCGCCATGGCATTAGATGGGGGCTCAACTTTTGACACGTTCCTGGTCCGGGCGTATTCTTCTTCCTTGTTGGACTCATCCTGGAACCGTTCACTCTCGGCTACTGCCATGATCTTTCGACGTACATCAGCTGGAGACAGGTTCATGAGGTTTCCTCCAGCCGAGGCATCTAGTAGCTTCCTGTCGAGTCGCCGAAGTCCGTCTAGCATATACTCCACGAGTAGCTTTTCGGGAAGTCCAAGGTTGCAGCAACTCTGCTCTAGGGCGTTGAACTTCTCCACGTATTCGTACACCGTCTCGTTAGGTCCTTGTCTGAGCTCTTGCAACTGCCTTCGGACCTGCATTGCTCTACCTGCTGGGTAGTACTTGTTGAGGAACTTCCTCTGCATCTGGTCCCATGTATAAATGCTACCGGAAGGCAAGGATAGAAACCAATCATTAGCAGAGTCTGTAAGTGAAAAATAGAAAGCTTTTAATTTAAAGTCCTCCACTTCGACTCCGCATGGCTTGAGGTTTTGGCAGATGCGATGGTAGCGCTGTAGATGTGCCGTCCGATTCTCCCTTGGTTCCTGAGAATTTAGGCAAGTGATGAACGACCGACGTGTTGATGGCTATAGCTTCGAGGTCCGGTCCTTCGTAGATGCACCAAGATTGGTCCCGAAAGTTGGGGGCTGACAGCTCTCCCATGGTGGGCTCCTGATCGTCGTACTCCTCGTCATATTCGTCGTTGAAGACCGGCTGTCGTGGTCGTCTAATCTGCTGTCGTAGGGCGACCGGTGGTCGTCGTCTTGGTTGGACTGGTGGAACCTCCTGTTGCTGCTGAAGGTACTGCTGTGGTGGAAGCATCGGGTATTGTTGGAGAGGTGGTGGTGGTTGCTGGAATTGTTGGACCGGTTGGTGTTGAAGTTGTCTTGGGGCAGCCCCCCTGATTTCTCCGTTCTGCCACATCGGGCCCTGCTCTTCATGTATTTCCTGCAAATTTGAATTTATAATTTCCTTGCTATTGGCTATGGGTTAGTACAGCGGCAAGCAAGGGTCGAACCCTAGGGAGCTAGATGGTTACTTGTTGTTCTGAAAAAGGAAACAATTGGATTTTGAGCAACTTAGGAAACAAGTGCAATAAGGAAATAAAACGAAAGATGTCAATCAGAGAGGGAATATTCAGACTAAGGTTTCTAATTGTGACTTGTTTTATCATCGACTTCTAATTATCAATTCCAAGTTCCTAAGTGTGGTTACTTCCATTCCAGTTATAGCCTAAAGTAGGGTCTTTCCGGACGCCTACACCACAATCTACTTCCTTTTCGGGTTATAGAATTCTAGTCCTAGCAATCTAATACTCCATTCCAAGTTATATCAGATTAGTGCTCTATTCGTTCTCAACGGTCTAGTATCAAACAAATAGTAATAAGAGAATTGACTTGCTCGGCTAAACCTAACCATTCCAAGTATCAATTTAACTTCGCAATTCAACCAAGATAATTAAGCACAAGGACTAGTGGAATAATGAAAATAACATTAAGTATCAAGTCTCAAAAACAACGTCACAATGTATTAAACCCTAGCCCGAATAATGGGTTTAGCTACACATGGCTATTAAAACAAGACAATAATGAAAAGGGGGAGAGTGATCTTCTCTATTGCCGAGAGGGATGAAAGACCGGGCCGGAATGATTGAAGAGCGCCGAGGACTTCGGAATGAGAGGAGGGCTCGGCTGTGAATGAGAGCTCTCGATTGTGGGATGATTTGCACTCTCGACCAAGGGCTGTATTTATAGAGTTCGAAATCCCCCTTAATTCGGCAGTCTCTGGCCCAAAAGTCGGTCAAAGATTAGATTAGGAAAGGTTTCCGAATCTGGTCTAACCGACTTTGCTTGATCTCTAAGCTGACTTGGCTAGCAAGTCTTTCCAGAAGGTTCCAGAATCTTCCAGGGTCTTCTAAACCGCCACGCCCCCCTTGGAGTTGACGAGCCGAAATCTTGCCCTTGGAGGTTGGGCGGACCTTGGCTGGACTTGGACGGAACTAGGCACTCCTCGAGCATGGGCTGGTTTTACTCGTGCGTTTTGTCTGGAACGTGATATCGTCCGAGTCATTTGGCATTTCGATCACTTTGGTGGAGCCAGACTTGCGAGATTCGTTCGTTTGGTCGAGCAACTCGGTTTCAGAGCCTATCAGCGCGTCCGGGGCCTTACTGGGGTTGGGCCAAATGCCAATCTGCTCGGGCGTTTTCCTTGGTTCTCCGATATTGTCCACCTTATTTGCTATTTTGATCACTTTGCTCGAGGTGGATTCGTCAGATCAGCTCGTTTGCCCGAGCAACTTGAGTTTAGTGTTGGTCAGCTCGACTGGTGCCTGGATCTGCTCGGGCCAGAGTGGCCAAAAACTGCCTTGCGATGTCTTTTGGTATAAAATGCCATCTTTAACGCGCATTTCCTCCTAGAGCTTCCAAAACACCTGAAATACAAAACAACACTAAGAAGTAACTTTTCGTATAATAAAGTGCCGGAATTGGTGGAATTTGATGACTCGATGAGTCGTATAAATACGGCTCATCAGTATCAGAGCTAGTTACTCGACGCACAGAGTGAGATCTGAAAGTTATTCAAGATGAATCCGAAAGAGAGGCAGAACATCACGCGACCCCCGTTTCTAGAAGGAACTAATTTTGGCTACTGGAGGGTGAGACTGAAGGCGTTTCTGAAATCGTTGGATGATTGAGCTTGGAGAGCTGTTGGTAAGGTGGTGCCAACTGAAGAAGACAAGTGGACTGAGGAACAGCAGAAAGCTGCAGCTGGAAACGCCAAAGCAATAAATGCGATATTCTCGGCAGTTGATGGAAAGACCATTAAGATGATTTTTAACTGCAAGATTGCTAAGACTACTTGGGACATACTGCAGACTGCTCATGAAGGTACGAAAAAGGTCAAGATTTTTAGAATGGAGATGATTACGTCAAAATTTGAAAATATAAAGATGAAGGAAGATGAGACCATAGATGACTTCAACGCGAGGATTCTAGACATGTCCGATGAATCGTTTACGCTATACGAACTTATAAGTGAAGAAAGACTGGTAAGGAAGGCACTGAGATCGTTGCCACAATGGTTAGCTATGGAAGCTATTGCCATTATGGATGCTCGGGATGTGAAGAGGATGAGGCCGGATAATTTGATGGGATCTCTGTAGACGTTTAAGCTAGAAATGCACGAGGCCGTTCAAGATAAGAAAGTCAGGAGTGTTGGTCTGAAGTCTGAGGTGACTATGTTCGGAAGAACGAGGAAGACATGTCTGAACAACAATTTGCTATGTTGGCCAAGAACTTCGAGAAATTTATGAAAAGGTTGAACATGAAAGGATCGGATTAAGGACATTGCTCAAACTGGAAATTCCAGAAGGAAGGAAAATTTCAGAAGAAGAACAAATCTAGAGACTACGACAAAGAAAACAAAGGCGAGAATTCTAAGGGAATCCAATATAAAGAATGTGAAGGCTTCGGACATATCCAGGCTAAATGTGCGAACACTCTTAAAAAGAAGAAGACCCTTGCCGTCAACTGAAGCGACAGTGAGTCCAATGATGACAAGCTGGAGGATGAATGAAATAACTTCGCAGCACTTGCAAGTATGATTGATCAGGAAGGAGAAGATGCTGAAGGAGTTGGCTCTAAGACCTCATCTGAGCACCCCACTGAGTACTCAAGCTATAGCGGTGATGCAGAAATTATTGATAAATGCATAGCTGAAAAGTACAAGGAGCTGTTCAACAAGTGGATGGAACTAATTGCTTTGACCAAGAAGCTCAGTTGCAATTTGACCAATCTGAAAGAGGAAGAAAAGCTATGTGAGGAAGCTGCAGTCCTGATTACACAGAAGGTGGAGCATTAGGAAACTATCATTGATCTGAACCTCCAAATAAAGAAAGCTAGAGATGAGAAAACTGAGCTGGTTGAACATAAGGTGGAACTCTTAGTGGTGATTCTACATTGAAGATCCAGACAAGAAAGACAAGTATGAGCATGCTAAAGCAATGGAGGAACTCAAGAAAGCTAATGTTGTTCAGACCAGAAAGGAGGTACATTTACTTGAAGTTATCGATGCATTACAAGTAACATATGGCATGGATACTCGTTGGTATGCTGAAACTGTGGAAGAGCTGAAAAATCTTAAGAAGTATGTGAAGATGCTCAAATCACATTCAAAAAATATTGTCGATATCTTGAAGTTTCTGAGAGTTGGTGAAGGTCAGAAGGGTCTTGGATTAACCGAAGGAAGCGGTTCAAGGAAAAAAGAGTTTGTCAAAGCTAAAGAGACCGTCGCTAGAAGTTATAAAGGTCTTGGATTCACTGGAGGAATTGGATCAGGGAAGGCAATGTTTGTCAAGGTTGAGCATCCTACTTATATATACAAAGTCGCATGTCCCCCACAAAGAAGGCCTAGGTAGATTGTTGGACGGAGGCAAGATATGAGGGTCTACTACTATTGCAACCACGTCGGACACATCAAGATGCCAGGAGTTTCTTGACCATCTTAAGAAGGTTTCCACCGATGGATTGGTACGCGACATATTGAAAGTACAAGGCGACTTAATAACAGTATGCGGAGATTGCCAGATTGGGAAGCAAATCAAGACCTCCCACAAAGGACTACTCAAATCAACACAAAGGGGCCTCCGGAGTTGCTACACATGGATCTGATGGGACCAATGCAAAGGAAAGCTATTCCGGAAAGAGGTATGTACTAGTCTGTGTTGATGACTACTCTCGATTTACTTGGACAAACTTTTTGCGAGAGAAGTCAGATGATGTTTAAGCCTTTGTTCAACTATGTACTCATCTGGAGAGAGAAAGGGAAGATAATGGCGAGCATCTAGTGGCAGTTAGGAGTGATCATGGCAAAGAGTTTGAAAATAATGCCCTCGCTGAATTCTGTGCTCAGAGAGGGATTACATAACAATTCGCGTCTCCGATCACCCCAGTGCTGTTGTTGAAAGATAGAATCGAATCATACATGAGATGGCCCAGGTGATGATACATGTGAAGAAAGTTCCATTGAAGTTATGGGCAGAAGCCATGAATACATCATGTTATATGATAATTAGAGTGACGATTCGGACTAGCAGTGAGAAGACTTGCTATGAGTTGTGGAAAGGGAAGAAGCCGATAGTGAAGGTATTTCATATCTTTGGAAGTGAATGCTATATTCTTAGAGATCGCGAGTACAAACAGAAGCTAGATCCAAAGAGTTATGAGGGTATTTTCCTTGGAGACTTTACAAATAATCGAGTTTCCCGGGTGAACAACAAGCAAACTGGAGTTCTTATGGAGTCTGTTAACGTGCTAGTGAAGGACATTGAAACCAGTCGATCTGACCTTGGTGATGATAAGGATGCTGTTGTAACTCTCCCTGAACAATATTCCTCACATGATCCAAGTGTGCAAGAAGTCGTCATGGATAAACATCCTGAACAACATGATGAAGAAGTTGGTGCAACTGAAGATGAACTTGAACCATCTGCTGCTTTAACTCGAGTCCTATAACCTTCAAGAATAATAAAGAAGAATCACCCTATTATGGAGGTTATTGGTGAACCAAATGAAGACATGAAGACTCAAGGTAAATAGGTAATTATCAAGAATTGGCTGATCATTCTTGCTTCTTATCTATTGTGGAGCCAAAGAACATCAGAGAAGCAATTGGCGATGAATACTGGGTAGGGGCCATGCAAGAGAAACTGGGAGAATTTTAGCGAAATGATGTATGAGTTCTTGTTCCACGACCTAATGGTCTGAATATCATTGGAACAAAGTGGATCTTCAAGAACAAGTCCGACAAACAAGGCAACATCACCGGGAACAAGGCAAGGCTTTTTGCTCAAGGTCATACACAGATTGAAGGAGTAGAATTTGATGAGACCTTTGCACCAGTTGCTTGAATGGAGGCTATTGAACCATAGATTGCTACTGGCCCTTGCCTGTCATCTGAAGTTCAAGTTGTTCCAGATGGACGTCATGAGTGCCTTCTTGAACGGGTTGCTGAATGAAGAAGTATATGTGGCGCAGCCGAAGGGATTCGAAGATCCCCACCATCCTGACCATGTGTACCGGCTGAATAAAGCTCTATATGGACTCAAGCAGGCGCCCAAAGCATGGTACGAGAGGCTCACGGAGTTCTTAATCAACCATAGCTATGTTCGAGGGAGAGTAGACAAGACGCTGTTCGTCAAACACACAAACTCAGACTTCATTATTGCTCAAATTTAGGTGGATGACATTGTGTTCGGCTCAAGTAATCAGAAGATGGTGGACAAGTTTGTGGAACAAATGAAGAGCGAATTCAGGATGAGCATGGTTGGAGAGATGACGTACTTCCTTGGACTTCAAGTGAAGCAGAAGTTGGATGGGATCTTCCTCTCACAAAGCAAGTGTGCCAGAAATCTGATAAAGAAGTTTGATTTTAAGAAAGCCACTCATAAAAGAACTCCTGCTACTCACGTGAAGATCATCAATGATGAAGCTGACACAAGTGTGGAATAGACCCTATACAGGAGTATGATTAGAAGCTTGGAATACCTGACGGCCAGTAGACCTGATATTGCCCATGTTGTAGGAGTTTGTGTCAGATATCAAGCGAACCCTAAGGAGAGCCACCTAATGGTCTCTGGTACACAAAGGATACCCGTTCGTGTCTGTTGGCTATTGTGTCGCTCATTGGGCTGGGAATGCTGAGGATCGCAAGAGTACATTTGGAGGATGCTTCTTTCTGGGCAATAATCCGGTGTCCTAGTTCAGCAAGAAGCAGAGCAACATCTCCCTATCTACTGCAAATTCGGAGTACATAGCTGCTGGAAGGTATCGCACTCAAATGTTATGGATAAAACAAATGTTGGAGGAGTATGGAGTTCAATTAAGATGTGATGACTCACTATTGTGACAACATGAGCGCGATCAACATATCAATGAATCATGTCCAGCATTCCAGAACAAAGTACATCGACATAGGACATCACCTCATTCAAGAGCTAGTGGAAAAGAAGGTGATTTGCCTGAAGCATGTATCAACTGGGAAGCAGCTAGCAGATATATTCACTAAGCTCTTGGATAACTTACAGGTTGAGAGACTTAGATCCTCTCTGGGAATGTGTGTCATTGACAACTAGTTGTTCCGACAGAAGATGGTCAGCCAGAGCTTGAACGAACGTGGCAGGTAAGGTGGAGACTGTGAAAGAAGTTGTGGTAGGCGGCGATTGGTATAACAAAGAAACACGGATGGTTCAAACGACTCAAATGACATGGCGCTTTGAGAAGACGCGAGCGAATATAAAGTGTGCAAAGGCACTTGTAAGTTTTAAATTCAAATTTCTGATATCGACTTCGTACATTCTCGCTCTCTCTCTCAACGAAACCCTAGACAAACACTGACAAAGAAAATCATTCGACCACAAAGATGGTGAACATCCGGAAGAACAAGATCGTAAAGGATAATGCCGCTAAGGCTTCATCTAAGCCAATTGGTGAGAAGAAAGTCTCAGAAGTAAACCCTAAATCGACAAAAAATTGATTTGGCGACGACTAAGTCAAAGACGAATGTGGCGGTGGTGAAAAAGGTACCGACTGATAAGCAGCAATCGGTAAAAAGATTTCTACACCTATTCTAGTTCAAAGCCCTAAGGTGAAGGTTTCGTCAAAACCAGTTTAAGATAAGGCGCTTGTCAAGAAGTCGCGCAAGAGGTAATCGCTAAAATCTAATAATCTATTGTTGTACCTAGCCCTCGTGTACCTATTAGATCTGTTGAAGGATCGAAGATGGTGATAGAAAAGTCGAAGGTAGTGGCCTCAGTCCAGGGGGAGAATCGTTCAACCATTGGGACTGTGACTACAAAAATTAAGGGAACTAGGGTTAAGATGGTTGCACAGAAGAAGACACCCTTGAAGGGAAGATTTTGAGTTGTCAAACGCAAAGTAGTTGTGTCTGAATCTGAAGAAGACACGCCTGTTGTTGCTTAGGAGGTGTTTATAGAAGAAAAAAAATTGTGAAATCTCTAGTGCTGATACTCAGAAGGAGGCCCCAGTGAAAGGAACAGATGGTGTTCAGGAGGATGTCGAAGTAAACAAGGAAACCGATTCAGAGCCTGAAGAGAGTAACGAGGAATTTAGCGAACAGGAAGTGGTGGAGTCTAATTCAGATGAATCAGACATTGAGGAACAAGTTGAGGTTCCTGCTGAGAGTGAAGAAGTTTAGTCCAAAGAAGAAGAGGAACAAGTTGAGGCTCCTACTGATACTGATGCTGGAGAGTCACAGTCTAAGGAGGAAATTGTTGCTGATGAGAACGCCGACTCTGTGATGGATGAGGAACAAGAGGATGTTCCAAATGATGGCAAAGATGGCATAACAACATAAATCTAGCAAGCAGGATGACTCACTTCAGGAAATGTTTGATGTTGTGGAACAATATGTAGATGAAAAGTTGTATTCAAATGCTAGTACTGGAGAAACAGAAGTAAATCAACTAGAAGAATTTGCTGAAGATATTGAGATGGAGGAACAAGTCCTTGTTCCAGAAGGTGGGAAGGAAAAGTCTCATGATCAGGTGTAGGTTGTTCAAGAGGACATTCCAGCCATTGTGAAACCTGTTGGCAAGACAAAGCACCCAGTAAAGAAGAAGAAAACTGTTGTAAAACAAACTGCGATACATCAAGCACGGACAGCTGAACCTGTACAAGCTACTGGACAAGGTTCTGCTCAGACATAAGGTTTTGTTGATCCAGCAAAGGGTCTGACTCCTGTGGCTAAGAAATCCAAGACTGGTATGGCTGCAGGAGTACCCAAAGTTGACCAAAAAGGCAAAAGTGTTCAGATAAATACTGATGTGGTTGTTCGCGGAGTCTGGTTTTCTCTAAAGGAACAAGCTGAGAAGTGGGATGTGGTGATGAAAAGGAAGACAGTGCCAAAGAGAATTCTAGAGGCAGACAAGTACTGAGCCAAAGTAGTGAGTCTTATCAAGGAGTTGGATCTGTGGTCATCAGTCACAATGTCCAAGCCGTTTGTCGCACACATTGTTAGAGAAGCCATTGCAAATCTTCCTGAGAAATTTGCTGATGCTGAGGATCAGTCATATATGAAGCTGAGCCTAAGAGGAAAGGAGATTGTGATCACACCATAATCCATAAATGACTACTACGAGGTAGAGGGTCGAGTGGTGGTTCCAACTAAACCTGTCTGGAACAAGATTGTTGAGTCAATCACTGTTGGGGTAAGGACTAAGTGGAACACGATAACTATTCCGGCCATTGAGCTATCTTTGAAGCATTCCCTACTAGACAGTATTGCGGTAAAGAACTGGCTGTCTAATCATCATCGTAAAAGGTAGGAAGACCTATGTGCCTTCTCTTGAATGCACTTGGAAACAAGAAGAAGATTGACTCGGGCCAGCTTCTCTTTAATCAAATAGCTTCCCATGCTACCTCTTCTGTGAAATCATCCCATTGGATTTCCGTCTCTAATCTTTGAACTTATTATAGCCCAACATCCAAATATCAAGACGAGCCAGGACAAGTTGACAGGTGCACCAAAAATTCTTGTGGCTGATTACAAACATTTCACTGGAAAGCATATTCTGTATCTTAATAAAGATGTCCCTACGATAAATAAGAAGAAGACGCTTGAACAGCCTACGAGAACACAACTTTGGTGTACCTGGCGAGACTCGCAGAAGGGCAATTACTCACTTGGAAGAGTAGTTTTCAGATGTCAATGAAAGAATTCTCTCTGGTGGCGAGGAAAAGGAAGATCACATGCTTGTTAGTGGCGCTGAGGTACCCTGAGGTGGAGGAAGAAGATGATACTGACTCTGACGGCTGAACTCGTGGTGATAACCCTGCCTTATCATCTTTATAAACATTTTATTTTATTTTACTACTATTGAACTCTGTCACTGAACTGTTTTTGTGCTACTGCTTTAGCCCTCCTTGTCACTTTGTGGCAAAAAAGGGGAGTATTTTTGGAGTTTGAAATCGACTTAAAAGATTCGTATGTGCTACTGATGGACCATAATTGTATGAATCATAAACACAGTTAAACCCACCAAATTAGACTGTTTGTCTATTTAACTTTTGCTTGTTAGTTCCGATATTTATCTACAGGGTATTTTGGAGTCTAGAGAGAATACAGGCTAAGGAGGAGTTTTTAAGCTGAAAAGATATTACGAGTCATTCCAAGATCACGACCATGCTACACTCAAAATCAGCCTTAACATCCCTCATGGAACCGACTTGGAATCACTCAAATATGCTAAATCCATCGGCATTTGGACAAGAACGCAATGCAAAGGCACCGAGCCCGGTAAAGGCCAAACAAGGGCAATTTCAGCCGATTTGGGATTTCGACCATGTTCCAAGCAGAATTTGGCTTAGGTTCCTTCTTGAGATCATCTTAGAATGACATTTTCATTCAGAATACATTCTCCAAAATCCAAGAAGCTCCGGTCAAATTCCGGTCAAACCGATGGCTTTTGAGAAACAAATATCTTCCGATGGCTTTTGGGAAGTGCCACCTAGGGGGGGCGGCTGAGGAAGATGCATGTGTGTGGAGGAGTGTGGAGGCTCGTGGTTGGAGGAGAAATGGATGGCTTGGATGAATGCAAGTGTGCTCCAATCCAATGGTTTCCCCATAGATATTTCATCCCCAAAACTTAGCTCCCAAGTATCCATTTCCCTATAAATAGAGCTCCCCCTTCACTTGTATCATCATCCCATTGTGCCACAATCTCAGAGAGATAGAGAGCTTAACTCTCTTCTCTTCACTTTCCATGTAAACACTTGTTTTAATCTATAATACTCTTGTTGGTTCTTGAGTATTCTAGTGTTCTTGAGTACTCTTGTCGGTTCTTGAAGTACTCAAGCTTGTCTTTACTTTTCACTATTCTTGAGTACTCTTGTCGGTTCTTGAAGTACTCACCCCTTTCCTTTACTGTCTTTTACTTTCGAAAACTTTACTTTCCTGTCTTTCAAAACTGCAAACTTTACTTTCTGTCTTTCAAAAACCCTTTACTTTTCAAGTACTTAGTTATGATGTCCTCTTCCATGGATAATCGTAGCTAAACCCTTCATTCGGTTGAAGGGGTGTACTTGTATCATAAAATGTTTTAGACCCTTTTCTTAATGCCTCTTTGTGTTCAACTTGTTCTAAGTGCCATATATTAGGTCAGAACTTCATTGGTAGAGTGGATGCTCGGAAGAGCACAGCTTATCTGTGGAGTTCAACCTCTTTCAAAGACCATTTGATTTATCAGGAATGATGGTCAAATGGATGCACATATTAGATCAAGAGTACGACATCTTGCAAAGGACTAGACGGTGTGGCAAGTCTTGTGCTAGGAATAGCCTTGATACACTTTTGAACACTTAGTATGGTCATTAGCGGTCAATGATAAACGGACTATGATACAAGGCCCCTAAACCGAATCCTTCCTGTACTTACTTATTATTGCTCATGGTTACAAAAGCTCACGGGTACACAAAGCCCACAGGTACGTTTATTTTCCTTGTACTTGTCTTTACTTTCAGTATTTACTTATAGTTCAGTATTACTTTCAGTACTAAAACCACAACCAACCCCAATCGCATTTAAATTTCTGCATAAGCTTCATTAAAGAACAACTAATCCACACTAACTCTCTTGGGTTCGACCCCTACTTACCACTTGCTACCCAGTAGTGAAGTCGCGAGTAGCGGACTTATAAATTTATTTGTACATTTGCTCTGACGACAAGTGACATGCACTGCCTTGTCGCGAGGCAATGTGTACAAATAATATTTATAGTCCGCTACTCGCGACTTCACTACTGGGTAGCAAGTGGTAAGTAGGGGTCGAACCCAAGGGAATTAGGGGGATAGTTGCTCTTTGAGGTGATTTATACAGCGAGGGAGCGTGTTTTAAGTTGATTGAGATTTTAGCGCGAAAAAGTAAGTGACTGGTTGATTGGTTTGGGTTTAGTGCGGAAAAGTAAATGACTGGAAATAAAAGTAGGGGACTTACAGCGGGTGATGCGTGATTGGCAAGTCCTCCGGATGATGAGTGCAGTTATACTAAGAAAGTAAGTGCAGGTGTTGTTTGATTTTAAGGAAAACATTCAGTTTCGGGGGCTTTGTATCATCGCCTGTTTATCATTGACCTTTAGTGATCCTTCTAAGTATTCAAACGTGCATCAAGGCCATTCCAAGCACTCGATTTGCCACACTGTCTAGTCTTTTGCAAAAGTGTTCGAAAGAGTATCAAGGCCATTCCAAGCACTCGATTTGCACACACTGTCTAGACTTTTGCAAAAAACGTAGAGCCCTTGTTCTACTTAAACTAATACCCCATTCCAAAGTATATTAGCCTGTGTGCATCCATTTGATCAGTCATTCCCGAGCAATCAAATGGTGTTTGAGAGAGGTCAAACTCCTCAGATAAGCTTTGTCATTCCAAGCATCCACTTATCCGAGTATGTTTACGAACTTCCACGGAAGAGCTTTGCGATTCCAAGCATCCACTCAACCTTGGAAGTTCTGGCCTAATATATGGCACATAGAACAAGTTTTGAATACAGAGAAAAAACACTAAAGTAAAGTCTAAAACATTTTATGATACAAGTACACCCCTTCAACCGAATGAAGAGTTTAGCTACGAATATCCATAGAGGTGGATACCATAGCTAAATACTCGGGGGTTTTTGAAAGACAGTATGTAAAGGGGAATACTCAAGAACCAACAGGAGTATTCCCAATTTCTACTTGAATACTCAAGAACCAACAGGAGTATTCTCTAAAACTGTTATAATACTCAAGAACCAACAAGAGTATTATTTCAAAACCAAACTTACAAATTGCCAAACTTAGAGAGATAAGTGATTTTGTGTTGTGAATGGGATGATACAAATGAGAGGAGAATGGCTTGTATTTATAGCCAAAAGGGGAGGAGATGGGTGGTGAGGATGAAACCACATGGTTTCATCCAAGGGAGGAGGGGAGGAGGTAAAAGCCGCCGGTTGGAGGTAAGGGGAGGAGGCTTTGGCTTCCAAAGCCGCCGGTCATGGAGGGAGAAGAGTGAGTTTGTGTGAGTTTTGTGAAGTTCTCACAAAACTATCGGTGTATTTCAGCTCCGGACTGACTTTGGTTGCTCTTCGGTTTGATTTGTTTTGAATGATTCCATGTCAGGATCTTTAGATTTCTTCAGTCAGCGTCTGATCGAGACCTTGGAATGACTCGTAACATCTTTTCTGCGTAAAATCCTCTCCTTAGCGTGTATTCTCTCTAAGCTTCAAAATACCCTGTAGATAAATATCGGAACTAACAAGAAAACGTTAAATAGACAAACAGTCTAATTTAGTGGGTTTAACTGTGTTTTTGATTCGTATAATTATGGTCCATCAACAAGCATCTGTCAAATTAGCGCCGTTGCCGGGGAGTTGTGAATCGGATTAGTTGTACTTTTTCTGTATATTCTCTTTCCCTTTACAGTCCATCATGTCGTTATACTACGAAAACGAGCCTTGGAACGATGAGGAGTTTTTCCCGCTATCTTTCCAACTTGTAGTCCGCAAAGAGATCATCAACATTAAGCAATCCCGGGACGAAACATTGGACGAGTACTTATCGTACTTTGATTCCCTTGTGACGAGCTGCCCGCACCATGGATTCACGAACTTAGATCTTCTTCAAAGATTTCTCAATGGGATGATGTCATATGAGTGGAATTGGCTTAATGACGCGGCAGGAGGCTCGGTCAATAACTTAAACATGGATGATCTTTGGAAATTGATAAATGATTTGGCCGCGAGGTCAAGACCACGAGAAGATCAGGCCGAGCCACTTGAGGACGTTACAATGGAGCCGGCAGAGGATGAGGACTCACAGATGACCGAAGAAGAATCGGCCAACACAATAGACCAAAACCAGGCCGAAGTCGAGAAATCTTGGGCAGAGACAAAGGCGCTTATACAAAAATGTGCAAATCAGGTCAATGAGATGATCAATGCGAAGCCTAGGTTCATCAAAGAAGAGCTTACACTAGAGCCCACCGAGCCACTCGAGGACAAGGAGGAAGAATTGGCAGCTAGCATCCAGCAAATGAGTGCCCCGATACACCAAGACGAGGTCGAAAATGAGGAATTCTGGGCAGCTACACAACTGATCTGGGACCGCATTGCCAAACTGCCCAAAACAAACCCGGACCTCAGTATGATTGCCCCCAGAGACCATATGAATGACAAGGATGAGGACCCATGGTTGCCTGAAGAAGAGCTCCATTCAGATTATCCCTGGGAGTTAGAAGAAGAACTGCCCAAATCAGGCCTGGTCCATATCACCAATCCATCCGAGGAAATCACAGTCCTAACTGCCGAACAAACAGAAGTCCCGGACTTCACTGCCAAACCAGCCGAGACATGCCCGGACCTCACTGTCGAACTGACCGAGAAAATCACGGCAGGTGACGGAGCGCACTGCACTGTCGTTAAGGTGCAGTGTTCTCTGTACAAATAAATTTATAATATCCGCTACTCGCGACTACACTACTGGGTAGTAAGTGGTAAGTAGGGGTCGAACCCAAGGGAATTAGGGGGATAAGTGGTTCTTTAAGTTGGACGATTTTGGGATTGGTTGGTTGGTTTTAAAGCTACCAGCTAAGTGATTGATTGGTTGGTTGGTTGGTTTTAGTACTGGAAAGTAAACTGATAATTATTAAAAGAAAGCGTTCGGTTTCAGGGGCCTTGTATTATATCCTGTTTATCATTGACCCTTAGTGAATCTTCTAAGTATTCAAACGTGTATCAAGGCCTTTTCCGGCGCTCGATTTGCCACACTTTCTAGTCTTTTGCAAAAGTGTGCATAAGTGAATCAAGGCCATTTCAAGCACTCGACTCGCAACACTTTTTGCAGAAAACGTAAGACCCTTGTTCTACTTAGACTAGCACCCCATTTCAAGGTATACTAGTCTATGTGCATCCATTTGGTCCCTTTGGTCCAGTTTCCAAATGGTTTTTTAGATAGATCGAACTCCTCGGATAAGCTTGCGCATTTGGTCCCTTTGGTCCAGTTACAAATGGTCCACTTACCCGAGTATGATCACGAACCCCCAAGGAAGAGCTTGCCCATTTGGTCCCTTTGGTCCAGTTACAAATGGTCCACTCAACCTTGGAGATTCTAATCTTATATATGGCACATAGAATAAGTTTTGAATACACAGACGAGACACTAAGTTAATAGTCTAAAACATTTTATAATACAAGTTCGCCCCTTTTACCGAACGACTAGTTTAGCTACTATTTATCGCGCTAAACATTATAAAAACAGTAAATTAAATACAAAGA
Source organism: Rhodiola chrysanthemifolia (assembly GCA_033675395.1). Lineage (NCBI taxonomy): Eukaryota > Viridiplantae > Streptophyta > Magnoliopsida > Saxifragales > Crassulaceae > Rhodiola > Rhodiola chrysanthemifolia. The sequence continues at coordinate 43,304,606 of CM066204.1, forward strand.
AAGACTTACAACCGTTGAAGCGCCAAGGAAGCAAGCTTTATTTCCAAAACCACACTTACAAAATTTAGAGAGAGAAGTGAATTACAATTTTTGGATGTTTGAAATGAGGAGGAGGAGGGTTGTATTTATAGCCAAAAGGGGAGGAGATGGGTGGTGGAGATGGTGGCAAGTGTCTTTTGATCCAAGGGTTGAGGAGGAGGAGCAAGGAGGAGCTGCCACATGGGGGGTGGAGGAGTAGCCGGTCACATGGAGGAGCAGCCGCCGGTAGCAGGTGGTGGAATGGGGAGGAGCTCCTCCCTTGGCCACCTTCAAGGGTGGTTGCCGGTCATCTTGTCCAAACATGCATTTTGATAGTTGATTTGGAATGTCCAAGTGATTCTAAGACTAATGGTCGAGCCAGACTTTCCAAATTCCATGGTTTGGTCGAGAAATTTGGTCTTGATGCCTATGCGCGAGGCTTTTACTTGGAATTGGGCCAATCTGCTAATCGGCTCGAGCGTTTTGTCCGGGAAGCGAGATTGTCCGACTTGGTAGGCATTCCAAACATCTTGGTCGAGCCAGAATCTCCAGATGCATCCGTTGGGTCGAGCGACTTGGTTTGGGTGCCAATGCGCGCCGGGCCTTTGCCTTTGCATTGAGCTAACTGCCAATCTGCTCGAGCATTTGCCTTGGAGTCTCGACAACTTCCACCTTATTTTCTATTTGGAACATTTTGGTCGAGGTGGAATTGTCAGATGAGGTGGTTTGCTCAAGCGACTTGAATTGAGTGCTTGGTTAGCTCGGCGGAGAGCCTGGAACTGCCTCAACCGGTCGGGTGGTTTCTGCGGCATTTTCTCACCCGGTCGGTTGAGTCTTTAATGCAAATTCCTCTTTGACTTGATTTGTTTGGAGTGATTCCATGTCAGGATCCTTGAGATTTCTTCAGTCAGCGTCTGATCTTGACCTTGGAATAACTCTAAACATCTTTTCAGCGTAAAATCCTCTCCTTAGCGTGTTTTCTCTCTAAGCGCCAAAATACCCTGTAGAAATATATCGGTACTAACAAGCAAAAGTTAAATAGACCAACAGTCTAATTAAGGGGGTTTTACGGTGTTTATGATTCGTATAATTTGGGTCCATCAGCAGGCCCGGTCCTCACTGAAGAGCTGCTCGAGAAAGACCTAGCCCTTGTGGTGGAAGTCCCCCAACTTGTCCCCTCGGTTTGTATGCGGATCACAGCCCCTGAAGATGAAGTGATCAATGATGAGGTGCAAGGGGAGTTGGAGGCAAAACATGAGCCAGAAGAGCCGAAGATGGAGCACTCACTCGTCATGAGCCAAGAAAAACCGGTTGAAAACTCACTCGTTCTAGGATGGCCAATCATCTCTGCCACAAAGAAGAGGCTTGGCATGGGAACAAGCTCAAGGTCGCTCGTGTTCAATGGCACAATACTAAACTTCCAGAATTGCAAAGGTGCCACCCATTCAAACATGAAGAAACGGCCAAGACATGGGCCAAGGGAATGGAAACCCGGAAGGAGAAGCAAGAGAGCTCGACTTTATGGACCAGCAGCTATGGTCAAGGAGTCCTCGCCTTCTCGGGGATATGTGAAAAAGAAGCCTCCGGATCAAGGGAGAGCAGAACTAAGCCCGCTGCCATATGTGTTCTTTGGGCAAATCAAAAGAGCTGCCGAGAAGAAGTTCGACCTCAAGCACCCATGGGATCCCTACTTATGATCCAGGAGTGAGGTACTGTCGAGCCAACGACGTTAAACAAAGGCACTGGTCGGGAGGTAACCCGACACCTATCTTACTTTCAGTCATTTAATTTCTGTCATTTAGTTTTTTCATTCTCACCTTACCTGTAAATATTTGCTTGCATGACTTTTGAACTAAGCCTTGCTGAAAAGCACGCCTTCGTTCAAAAGTGTGGGGTGAGAACCACCTGTGTACATTAGTTAAATAACATGTTTTTTTTTTTTTTAATATTATCTTTTTGAAAATATGAACTTGAGAATGTGAAAAAGATAGATCATAATTCATGCATTTACCTTGTGAAAATTCAACTGTTTAAAAACTTAGAATGTAACTTCTCATTTGTCCCTTTGTGCTGAGATAAACTAGGGATGTGGAGTTGATATAAACTGCCCTAGAGAGACTTGGCAAGCACTCAAAGGACTGAATTTCGCTATATGGTTTTCGAAGTCAGTGGAGGCTGCACTTCGGGTTTCAGAGAAGATTGAAGTCATCTCCGCCATGCAGCGTTTATGCAAAAAAAAGGCGGGACGGGAATCAAACCGTCCTATCTCTAGTCCTAATAGCCGGGAAAATAAATGAGCGACCCTCATTTTGACTCGCGCAAAACGGCAAGGATGAGAGAGAGCGGGGAGGTATTTCCATATGCTTGCGGGCGATGATTGGACCTCCCAAAAAGGCTTGAGAAAATGGACTAGCAAGCCACAAAAAGGCAAAAGCTCAAAGAAGCAAAAGCTCAAAGAGCTAATCAAAAGGCCAAAGGCCAAAGTTGTGCAAGTTTAACCGACCAAAAGTGAAGAACTCAAAGAGTCAAATCAAATGCCAAAGGCCGATTCACTACAAAAAAAAGCTGTCCCTCGCCAAAAAGAGATCAAAAGGCTCAACTCAGTGAAACCCGAACCGAATCACGTGCTAGAGAAAGCTATAAGGAAACCATATAGTGCAAGACGGTCCCGAGAATGCAGTCCAGGATCCTGAAAAGGGCTATCTCCCGAAACATCCGAATTAATTTGCATCTCGGCACGAAGGTACAAGTATCAAGTTTCTTCTATTTATTTACACGGTTTAATTTGGTAATAAGTAAGTAATGCATGAATTAGGATAAATCTAGTCCCACAGTCTAACTTTCATATTTTAAAATCTTACTTAGATAGTGTGTGCCGCCCTTTAATAGCATTGTTCGGGACGAACAACTAAAAGTGTGGGGTGATCTGATGGACCATAATTGTATGAATCATAAACACAGTTAAACCCACCAAATTAGACTGTTTGTCTATTTAACTTTTCCTTGTCAGTTCCGATATTTATCTACAGGGTATTTTGGAGTCTAGAGAGAATACAGGCTAAGGAGGAGTTTTTAAGCTGAAAAGATATTACGAGTCATTCCAAGATCACGACCATGCTACACTCAAAATCAGCCTTAACATCCCTCATGGAACCGACTTGGAATCACTCAAACATGCTAAATCCATCGGCATTTGGACAAGAACGCAATGCAAAGGCACCGAGCCCGGTAAAGGCCAAACAAGGGCAATTTCAGCCGATTTGGGATTTCGACCTTGTTCCAAGCAGAATTTGGCTTAGGTTCCTTCTTGAGATCATCTTAGAATGACATTTTCATTCAGAATACACTCTCCAAAATCCAAGAAGCTCTGGTCAAATTCCGGTCAAACCGATGGCTTTTGAGAAACAAATATCTTCCGATGGCTTTTGGGAAGTGCCACCTAGGGGGGGGGGGGGGGGGGGCGGCTGAGGAAGATGCATGTGTGTGGAGGAGTGTGGAGGCTCGTGGTTGGAGGAGAAATGGATGGCTTGGATGAATGCAAGTGTGCTCCAATCCAATGGTTTCCCCATAGATATTTCATCCCCAAAACTTAGCTCCCAAGTATCCATTTCCCTATAAATAGAGCTCCCCCTTCACTTGTATCATCATCCCATTGTGCCACAATCTCAGAGAGATAGAGAGCTTAACTCTCTTCTCTTCACTTTCCATGTAAACACTTGTTTTAATCTATAATACTCTTGTTGGTTCTTGAGTATTCTAGTGTTCTTGAGTACTCTTGTCGGTTCTTGAAGTACTCAAGCTTGTCTTTACTTTTCACTATTCTTGAGTACTCTTGTCGGTTCTTGAAGTACTCACCCCTTTCCTTTACTGTCTTTTACTTTCGAAAACTTTACTTTCCTGTCTTTCAAAACTGCAAACTTTACTTTCTGTCTTTCAAAAAACCTTTACTTTTCAAGTACTTAGTTATGATGTCCTCTTCCATGGATAATCGTAGCTAAACCCTTCATTCGGTTGAAGGGGTGTACTTGTATCATAAAATGTTTTAGACCCTTTTCTTAATGCCTCTTTGTGTTCAACTTGTTCTAAGTGCCATATATTAGGTCAGAACTTCATTGGTAGAGTGGATGCTCGGAAGAGCAAAGCTCTACCATGAATTCGTGACCTCCGTGGATAACTGGAGGCTCGGAACAGCACAGCTTATCTGTGGAGTTCAACCTCTTTCAAAGACCATTTGATTTATCAGGAATGATGGTCAAATGGATGCACATATTAGATCAAGAGTACTACGTCTTGCAAAGGACTAGACGGTGTGGCAAGTCTTGTGCTAGGAATAGCCTTGATACACTTTTGAACACTTAGTATGGTCATTAGCAGTCAATGATAAACGGACTATGATACAAGGCCCCTAAACCGAATCCTTCCTGTACTTACTTATTATTGCTCATGGTTACAAAAGCTCACGGGTACACAAAGCCCACAGGTACGTTTATTTTCCTTGTACTTGTCTTTACTTTCAGTATTTACTTATAGTTCAGTATTACTTTCAGTACTAAAACCACAACCAACCCCAATCGCATTTAAATTTCTGCATAAGCTTCATTAAAGAACAACTAATCCACACTGACTCTCTTGGGTTCGACCCCTACTTACCACTTGCTACCCAGTAGTGAAGTCGCGAGTAGCGGACTTATAAATTTCTTTGTACATTTTCTCTTACGACAAGCATCTGTCAGCTACACATTTTGGGAGTTTGAAATCTCCTCAAATATTCATTTCGATAGCACTTATTGTTAGTACAGATTAAGAGTTTGAAAGCTCCCTCAAATATTCAAATGTAAAGTAGTATAGGTAGATGTTTTTCCAAAAAATACCAAGGGGGAGATTGTTAGATTTAGTGGCATGTGTTTTGGCAAAACCATGTGAAGTTGTTCAAGCTGACAGACCAGAGAGACAACCGACGTGGGACAAGACTGACGCCTGACAGAGGAGCAAATTTCCTAATTCGTATTTGGCAAGTCGACAATGCATCTTGAAGTCGGTTGAATTTTTTAGGGAAGATATACGCTTGAAGATAATTTAGCAACATATATTTAAGATATATGGCGAAGGATTATCGAGGAGAGGCGGTTCTAGAGTTTAGGAAACCTTCCTAAAAGATTCGAAAATATTCCCTAAAAGATATAGGTGGTTAGGATTTGATTTCCTAGATGAATTAGTAATCATCCGCCCCTATATAAAGAGCGCTAGGTTTCTCGAACCTCTCAAGCACACTTGGAGATATTATACACACTCGCACATACTGATCGGGAGGTTGAGGATATCGGCTGGCGAGCTTATCATTCCGATAAGATCACGGGGATCTGTGTCAGTCTATTCTGGGTGCTGTTCAAACTGACCGCGGAACGAATTGGAGATACACGAACTACTACTTGGTTGCTGAGCACTCGGGAGAGGGCGTTCATCTTCGGATCAAAGGTGAAAATAGGGAGGGATCTCTAGTCTAGGGGAAGCTTAGACTGCAAGCTCACTGTGGAGTGTTAGAGTATGCTGATTAAGATGGAGTTTGAAATCGTAAGTCCTTCTGTACTCTAAACTCAATATACTCAATTGCTTTTCACCCAGAGTAGGCAGCTACCGGTATCAAGTTGCGTGTCATTAGTTCGTTCTACATGTTATTTATACTGCATAGGCTATCTACAAATTGTTCATAATTAGCTAAGACAACATCTCGACACACGGGATTATTTCAAAACGATTTTACACAAAAGCTCTAAACTGATACAATGGTTGCATAATACAACAGAAAAGTACATTACTTGGGATAAGTAATCACTAACTGCACACTTTATAAATAAATTTGGCAAAGTGCAAAACCAATATTCTAGAGTGACAAACTTGAATTGAAAAAAACGAAGACATGTATTGACTGCAGTTTTGAGACAGGATGGAATGACTTCTGAATTGGTTTCTAGTAGCACATCACATTGTGAAGTGCTAACGGAGCAGTTTGATATGGCGTCAAACCCTGCCACTTTCACTCAGGCATGTAAAACACATACCTTCATCCTGCAGAAAACAACATCATGTGAAACCAAAAAACTCATGGAAAGTAGAAAACGGATACAGTGCAGTGGTGTAATAAAACTGAAAAGTGCGTATCCCTAAGTCATCTCCCAAGTCATAAGATGTCTCAAAAGTTCAATAGTATTAACTTATACAGAAGTGTTTTATCAACAAAAAAAAAAACTTATACAGAAGTACTGTAAACGGTTAATACAGTATGTCACTCAATTTTCAGTATGCAGAAAGTAAGCCATCATAACAGCTTTTTTTGGGCAGGGTGTAAATGAGCCGAGCCGAGTATTTTCGAACATTACAAATATGTGTTCGAGCTCGGCTCGTTTAATTTTCACAAAGTCAAGACGAGCTCGAGATTTATACGAGTATTTTAATTAAATTAATTTCATATAATAATTTATAGTTAACGAGCTTTAACCGAGCTTTTTACGAGTATTTAACGAGCTTCAATCAAACTTTCACTAAAAAAATATTGAAAATATGTAAAATTACCTTAATCGAGCTCATTAACGAGCTTCAAACAATATAAGTAAGTTTTGATTGAGTATTTAAACGAGTATACAAAGGAGCACATAAACTAGCTGTTTGCGAACATACACCAGTCGAGCACTAATTGGCTCATACACAGCTCGTTTAGTAAACGAGCCTGAAAGTTATGCTCGTACTCGGTTCATTTAAGATTGAGCAAAGCTTTGACCGAGCTTGTTCACGAGCATCTCGCGAGTGTATCGACTCATTTACACCCCTACTTGTGGGTTTTCATTTCCTGAAAATAGAATAACAAAAAGAAAAAGGGAAAAGTACAAAAAAGGTCATCGAACTACGGCTGTTTTTCAAATTGAGGTTCGAACTATTATATTTTTTGATGAATGATCAAAATAAAAAATCTGTTATCTATTAAAAATATATGTTAAAGTTAACGGATAAAGTCAATTCCGTTACTCCAATCACAATAAAATGTTTTTTTTGTTCAATTTAATCTATATATCAATCATTTTATATTTTGAGCTTAAAACTTTATTATAATATTTCATTTTTCTTTAAATCTCATATTACAAATGAGCATTATTTTTGAATAATTATTTTCAATTTCATAAATTACAATATAATCATATAGATGAATAAAAATTAAATAGTTATTTTCTTAATTAATATTGTAAAGTTTTCATGTTCTTTATCTTATATAATAGGTGAGTATAATATTTTGAATTTTAATAAACAGACAATTCACCATATTATATGTATGGATAAAAAATATTTTTTTTTTCTTGATTCATGTTCATAAGAGAATGACTATCAAAAAGAATACAAATTCATGGAAGAATTAAAAAAAAATTAATGTTTATTAATACATGGTAAATTATGCACCGCGACTAATTAATTTAAAATTAATACTCACTTATAGTATGAGATTTAAAAAAAATTAAAATCTAATAAAATTAAAAGATGAAAATATACCATAAAAATGACGAGTGCGGTTCGGCTGAGAAGTGCGGTTCGGTTGAGAAGTGCAATTATGATGAGAAATGAGAAATATTCTTTAGCCCTTCATCTTAGTTGATTCACGGCCATGATTAACTCAAATTAAAATTTAAAATCACGCTAATCAGACGACTAATATACGAGTTAGGGGTAATTTAGTCCACTTCATATTCATGAAAATTGAAATCCCATTGTTCGACGAATTGTAATCGTAATCGTTCGCCGAATCCTTCGTCGAAGTGTAAACAATTGATGGCACGCTTCAGCCTCGCTTCAATCGGCAACGACGACTCATCTCCAAATCATAGATTTAGGGTTTTGGATTGGGGGTGCTTTCTAACTAAAATGCTCAGCACTTGCAAACAAAATTCATAACAGTCACTATGACTGCTAAGAATTTTAAACAGAAAGCTACGCATTATAAATGTATGCCTACCAAAAATTACATATCTACGTATTTTAACTAGATTTTAAAATTATGACAGTTCGGACATTAATTTGAACACAAAGTACTAATTAAACTAATAATCTGTATCATAACTTGCATTAAGGGTATTTTTGTCAAATAAAAACCTTAAAACCGTTTTCATCATTTTGACGATTGCCGCCAACACCATAATTTCGGATTCAGGTTCTACAACTTCACCAGCAGCACCATATCCCGAGAACGAGATTCATCAAGCTTGAACAACATCGAACCATCCGAAATATCCTTGCATGCCGATAGTTCAACATCCAAGCTCGTATCGTCTAAATCCAACTACAGAAACCGCCTGCTCCGCGGTCGCCAGCGGAGGACTATTCTACGGTAGCTTCGGCCTTCCTCATCTCAGACTTTTATTCATTCTCTGATCGCCGATTGATTCCGGTTCAAATAGTGTCATAGTGAGTGCTACGAATTTTGTATGTAATTGCTACGCGTTTTAGTCGTAAAGCACCTAAATATGAGTGCTACGAATTTCATGTCCACATTGCTACGCATTTCAGTCGCAAAGCATCAAAACATGATTGCTACAAATTTTGTATGTAATTGCTACGCTTCTTAGTCGTAAAGAACCTAAACATGACTTCTACGAATTTTGTATGTAATTGCTACTCATTTTAGTCGCGAAGCACCAAAACATGATTGCTACGAATTTTGTATTAAATTGCTACGCATCTTAGCCGTAAAGCACCTAAACATGACTGCCACAAATTTTGTATGTAATTGCTACGCATTTTAGTCGCAAAGCACTAAAACATGATTGCTACGAATTTTGTATGTAATTACTACGCATTGTAGTCGTAAAGCACCTAAACATGACTGCTACAAATTTTGTATGTAATTGCTACGCATTTTAGTCGCAAAGCACCAAAACATGATTGCTACAAATTTTGTATGTAATTGCTACGCATTTTAGTCGTAAAGCACGTAAATATGACTGCTACGAACTTTGTGTGTAATTGCTGCGCATTTTAGTCGTTAAGCACCTAAACATGACTGCTACGAGTTTTGTGTGTAATTGCTACGCATTTTAGTCGCAAAGCACCAAAACATGATTGCTACGAATGCTACGAATTTTAAACAGAAAGCTATGTATTTTCACTAGAAAGCTACGTATTTCAACCTATAAAGCTACGAATTTTAACTAGAGCCGCCTGAAAGCCAAGATACTTGAAAGCTACAATTTGGAACATAATGACTGCGTATTTTAACTAGAAAGTTACGTATTTTAACGAGAAATCTTGTATTTTAACTTAAAGCTACGTATATTAAATGGAAAGCTACGTATCTTAACTTGAAAGCTAAGTAGTTTAACTAGAAAGTTACGTATTTTAACTAGAAAGTTACATATTTTAACTAGAAATTTATGTATTTTAACTAGAAAGACAGAATCTAGCCTTATGAAATCCAGATATTAGAAAAATGCAACATAAATTCGATTAAAATCATAACCAAACCGAGCTTTTATATACAATTGTAAGAACCGGATTAACCGCCTCTTGAATGGAATATAAATGACATGATGATAAGTAACATGTGAAATTATACTTCATAAGATTTCATAAGTAATATAAAAAATACTAGATTTTTAATAAGATTCAAACCTTACACTTCATCTGAATAAATATGACTACATATACCAATTAATTTATTTGTGTTCTCGTGAAATATCACATTACATACGAATATGTAATTGATTTGCAATGAAAAATAATACCGTAATACTAAACTTTAAATCACAAATCAGTGATTTAAGCTTATATTTTCAGAGTATTTGTATTGCGATAGATGATATTGAATGTTTTATGTCTATTATAAATTTTAGTTTTAAGGTCGGGTTCGGGTACACATGATTGACCCGATCTTTCGGGTCGGGTTAGGGTTCAAATAAATGACCCGATCACTATTCCGGGTCTGGTTACGAACGAGTAAAACCCGTCCCAACCCATCCCACGCTGACGAACTATTTCTTTTTCACCTCTAAATAGTATCAATGAAGAGAGGATCGAATGTAGTCAAAACATTTATATTAACCGGTAAAGTACCGGGTCGAACCAAGAGGAGCAAGCCAAGCACATGCACTAATTAAGATTGTGTTTCCATTCGGCTATTCTAAACAAAATGTATAAAGATCAAGGGAAAGTTAGAGGGGTGTGGTGATGTGAAGTGGAATTGGAGTGAGTAGAACTCACTCCACAATTAAAATTTGCCCCATTAATCACACATATCACACTCCACACTTTAGGGCCTTAGCTACTCAAAATCATGCCAAACACTTAAACATATATAAGAACAAGAATGAAACACTTACAAACCGGTTTCCCTCCCGCGAGGGCCTGGTTTTTCCCGTCTTGGCAAAGACGTAGCAAAGCGCCCCATAGAATCACTCGTTGAGAAGTCCTTTGCTAGGATCTCTTCTCACGGGGCCTTGGATTTGGTCGTGTCAATCCACCTTTAAGTCCCATTTGAATTTCTTCCCATCAAGCCTACAATGGACTTTCCTTTGGGAGCATGACCCCTTCAAATATGAAGATCCCTTAAGAAATAAGGGGTCATGGGAGCTTTTTCCAAATGATCTCTCGAAATAGGGCAAGAAGCTCCAAAACTTGTCTCGAGACGTCGTAGTGAAGAAAGGGTCTTCATAACTAGTCTCGAGCTTGATGGGCACACCTTCTTTAAGTTTTTCAATGATGTCCATGGGTGCCCAATCCTCAATATCCCTCTCTAAGCTTGTGTTTTCTTGTATGCGAGAAGGCTTTTTAGCTTGATCCATATAGACCTCAACAAAGTCTTCATACCCCCGAGATCCTTTTCTCTCAATAGGCTCTTCCTCTATCTTATCCTCATCAAGAAGTTCGGGCTCACATTCAAGCTTGCTTGTGCCGGGAGGGAGGAGTTCTTCTTCACCAATAAAAGTTGTTTCCTCTATGCAAAAGGCATCGTCATTGAAGAATTCCTCATCGGAGAGCGTTAATGGAATGGTGAACTCTTGTGCGTTCTCATCCAAATGATCATGAGATGTGCTAGTAGTGAAGGATGCTTCACTTTTGCATTCCATCTCGTCTTCATTACAAGGTTCACCATCCCTTGTCTTGTAATAAACTTCGGTGGCGGCTCTCCAAAATTCCTCCTCCGATTCTTGATCCCGTTCTTCTCTTGAGGCATTAGATTCAAGGACTTCTTCTTCTTCAAAGACCTCCTCTTCCTCACCCAAGTTCTTAATGTCAATTGCTTGTTGTGCCATCTTAGCATGAAGCTTATCCATGCGAGCATCCATATCTTGGTTAAATTGTTCCATCTCTATTAATTGAGCTCTCATGTCTCTATGTATCTCATCTTTGTTTTCAAGGAATGTGGCAAGCATGGCTTCTATATTAGAGGGCTCACTTGAAGGTTGAGGAGGTTGAGGGTATGGAGGGTAGGAGTCTTCAATTTCAAAACATTGACTATCATTCCAATTTGAGTGTAGGTATGTGATGGATGCCAAGAGTTTTCCCAATAGGCGTTTGGTTGCTCCTCTTCTTGGTCATCCCCATTCAAATTATAATAACTAGTTTGATAGCCATGCTCTTGGTAATTCCAATATGGTTGCTCCTCCTCTTGATAGTATTCTCCATTAGAAAAGACTTGTTGGTTGTGGTTGTACATCCAATAGTCTTCACAATGGGCATTTTGTTGATCCTCTTCATAATAATCTCCATTGTGAATGACTTGTTGGTTGTAGTGATCCATCCTCGCAAAACAAGATTAACTTAAGTTAGTAAGGGATATGAGAGAATAAGAAGAATATACAAGTATAAGAAAAAGGAAAAATATTCACAAGAATAGTCGGAACTTCCACACAATCTAATCTAGGGATGTGCTAACTAGTTGCTCCCCGGCAACGGCGCCATTTGACGAACTATTTCTTTTTCACCTCTAAATAGTATCAATGAAGAGAGGATCGAATGTAGTCAAAAAAGTTATATTAACCGGTAAAGTACCGGGTCGAACCAAGAGGAGCAAGCCAAGCACATGCACTATTTAAGATTGTGTTTCCATTCGGCTATTCTAAACAAAATGTATAAAGATGTATATTCTAAATCCTATGTGTGGCGAGTAATTAGGGATAAAAGATAAGTAAGAGGTGTTTCGAGGGGTTACTCCCCTCCTTGGCATTTTCCCAATAATCACATACACGATATTCAAACATTTCATGGTAGTCAAATAGCAATGAACCTAGTTTAGACTAGGATAGACCAACTGTCACTTGAATCTATTCCTAGCCAAACTCTCTTATAGCTCGAACCTCTCGGTTCATTCCATAGCAATAAATACCATGAACTCGACTCCTAGTTCACTTCCTATCCATGCATTGTAGAAAACCTAGCTTAGACTAAGGTAGACCAATGTTTATGTTAATCTAGTCTTAGCCAAGCTCTCTTATAGCTCGAACCTCACTCGATCGAGGATATTGGTTCATTCCATAGCATCATTATCCTTGGAATCTCTTCCTAAGGTAATAACTACTATGAACTCGACTCCTAGTTAACCACAAATGCATACATTAGATAGGATCGTCTATTATCCAAACTAGATTCAACATGTTACGTAGGCATTTTGACAAACACTTAGTAGCATGTCATATATGAAGTGCATATAGAACATGAATTTGACACCATTAGATGGGATTAATTGATGATTCGCTTAATGACTAATTCCAATAAATCAAACATTCAATCCTTAGTCAAGCATCCATATCCTAAGGTTCACTTGCATGATTCAAGATATAGATCATTTTCTCCATCCTAACACCATTCCCAAGGGTTTCCAAGTCCTAGGTTCAAGTTTTAGTCCAATTTGTCACTTAGGCATTTTATCAAACACCTAGAGTGCATAACATTCATAACACAAGAGAAAAATGAAATCAACAATCATCCATATGAATATCAATGTATATATGTGATCAAAGAGTACCAAGGAGAATCATAAGACCCTCAAAACACAAGATCACTACTCACACCTCATGTAAGACAACATGGTGTGAGTAGGGTTTAATGGCAACAACAAGTAGAATAGGAAAAGTCCAAATGAAGGAGGATGTTAATCCTTGAACTCCCTTTAGTCTTCTCTTCTTCTTCTTGGTTGGATGATGATTGATGACTTTGTTTGACCTCTTTTCTTGGTCTTCTTCTCCCCAAAAACCTCCACACTTAGGTCAAAAAGCCCTCTTTCTATTTATAGCCTCGGGTGAAAAAATAGCACTGTAGCAGTTCAGCCGGTCGGCTGGTTTTGGGGTCGAATCCCAGCCGGTCGGCTCAAGTTGGACGATTGCATTGTTTGTGCAGGGCAGGGCCCAGCCGGTCGGCGGACTGGCCCAGCCGGTCGGCTGAAGTTGGACGATTGTCATCAAGTTCTGCCCCTTTAGTCAGCCGGTCGGCTGACTGATTTCAGTCGGTCGGCTGAACCTTCCCAGGCCTTTTTGGTGGTCTTCCCGTCCGAATTTGGCCTAGGCGTCAACTAGAAAGTTGTTACCCTTTGAAGTACCTTTCCAACAAGCTAAAGATCAGCCAATTCGGACACCGTATGCGCCCTGGGCGTCCAGAACAAGCTGCAAAGGTCAATCTGCTCGGTATTCTTCTAAATCGTCGATTTTTCCCCGAGTTTTCGTATTTTGGCTTCGACCTTGGGGGAAACTTGTTTTCTACCTGAAATGCACAGATAGAGGTCAAATGACATCAGAATATCGTCGGAAACGACCCAAAACTATAGTGAAGAATGGCTACAAATCAGTCGAAAACTCGACTGGATCACACGCCCACCCCTAGTTTTTACTACTGCCAGTGAAAATGTCGTACCTATGCCATGTCACCAAGTTCCAAATGTTTCTGGTAGAAGCAAGCACCATCCACCAAGGAAAGCAGAGCAGCGAGGCTAAGCAGTCCCGATTGACCAAGGCGTCTCACTCAAGGAGAATCCCACTATCACACAACAATTATTGAGGAAAACTAAAGCCTAGGAATCCCCAAACCATACCCACCTTTGGGGAGTCCAATCCCATCAGCTCGAAAGGCAAAAAGTCTCGTTCGAAGTCTGAAAGAACCTCAATCATTCGACTTCCAAACAAAGCTATGAAATCGTGAAGCTCAATCCCGGACACCTCTTATGAAACCAACCCCTGCATTGCCCCTCATCCCGTTTCTCATTCTTGGTATCTTCCGAATACTCAACTCCTAATCCAACTAGCCATAGTAAGGATGACCCACGCAATACTCGAACTTCCGCCGCATTACATCTACGCTTCCAAGCAGATTCTTTTTCCCCCGGAGGATGAGATCCTACGCAAAATTTCCAAGCTAGAAAGAGGTAATTTCCGTAGGTTTATCAACCAAGGAGTCGTGCCTAAAGACACGCCGTTCCTGGACCTCTGAGCACTGAAACGGAGCAGGTGGTATAGCATGGTATTCAAGATGGTCCTAGCATCAGGCTTTGGGATAGTGGTGGATGTCGACCCAGGGACCTACCCAGTGATGATCATGGAGTTCATATCGACATTCAAAGCGAGAACAATGGAGAAAGGTGGAAGTTTAATATAGGCTGACGCACATGCTCCTCAAGTATATGAAGATTAATGATAACCTTGGTGTCGTCATCCCGCAGTATAGCAAGGCCTAGAGGCGCAAAATATAGGAATACTACACGGAAGCAAAGAAGTTCAAGCCATGGATGACCGTCGCCAATTTAGGCCAGTCCCAGCTTAAGATTCTACACTCTTTGGTTGCAAACGTCATTAACGTGCGCGAAGACGGTGTGGCACCTGTCACTGACAAAGACTTAGACGTCATGCTAGCCATTTACTCGAAGACCCCCATCGACTGGTTCGGGATCCTATCCCAGAGGTTTAAAGCATACACATAAGGGCAATCTCAAGTGAACAAGGCAATGGGTGGAGGTGCACTCGTTACTAATATAGCGTTTGGGCTAGGTTTCACCTTCGTAAATCTCGGGTTGGAGATCCCGAAAAAGACTCGATTGGGATTTGAAGACGTACCAAAGGATTGGGAGGCGCTGCCGGCGAACGAAGAAGAAGAGGATGAAGAGGGAGAAGGAAGCTCTGGAAGTGAGGAGCATTAGTCATGTACTCGCTTCTCGCATTGAAGAAGCCGAGCATTCACTGCTCGTGTTTACATTTGAATGAAGTACTAAAAATTCCGGGCCCCTAGACCTATGTTAAATTTATGAAACAGTTTATCTTGCAATATTATGAAATTTTCCCTATTTTTGTCGAAACTTTTATTGCTAACGCGCTCCCATTTCCACAAATCCAAAAGAATTTTGTAGGCACGCTCCTTGGGGTAGAAAGCAAATAGCAGGGACCGGCTGGACCCAACACATCAAAGAGGCCACTTCCACGAACGACAGGAGTTCCTTTTGCGCCTTATGCCTTACTTTATTTCATCATATGCGCTTAGGGATTAAACTTTATTTTAAGTGTGGAGTGGTAAGCACAAAAGCATACTTTTTATATGCCACGATCATGAGAAAAGAAATTGCATTTGTGTGATTAACCATTCAATTTGGAGTAACTTTTTGAGCGCATAAATTTATTCTTAGCTTCGGAAAATCCCATCCGAGCTCTAGTATACGTCTGGACTAGAGAACTTATAGTTGATCTTGGCCTAAGTAGTCACGCATTCCCTTACATCAGTGCTCTAACTACCTTTGGTCCACCCACTTATCTAAGTTTTCTCTTCTGGATATTAAGAAATGGTCTAAGTTAACTTTTATGCATTAAATAAATGCCTTCCAATCGTTTTTGGCAACTCTTGCTCCCTTCTGTGCATCACGGAGCTTTGGTTTCACTCTGGCAGAGCACGTCGTTGAGTGCTAAGCAAAATGAATTTATAAGTGTCCACTACTCGTACACTTTACTATGGATTAGTAGAGCGGTAAGTAGGGGTCGAACCCAAGGGAATTAGTGGACAGTTGTTCTTTCGAAAAGAGGAAAATAAAATAAGACAGTTGGGGGGTTGGTTGTGGTTTTAGTACTGAAAAGTAAAGTGCTGGAACTGTCAAGTTCAATATCAACTGATCCGCATACTTTTGGTTAGTCGCACGCTGTGTCTCAAGCGCATTCCACCAAAGTAGGATTGATATTGAACAGGTCTGTAGTAAGCGTACTGAAAAGTAAATTGCGGAAAAGTAAATGACAGAAAGTAAAGTGCTGAAAGTAAGTGCTTGATGGACAAGTCTTGCGGAATGTAAATGCTTGAAGGACAAGACTTGCGGAAAGTAAGCAGTTGATATGTGACTGAAAGTAAAGTGACAGGTGATGTTTGAATCAAAGGAAAGATTCGGTCTCAGGGGCCTTGTATCATAGTCTGTTTATCATCGACCTCTAATGATCATACTAAGTGTTCAAAGATGTATCAAGGCTATTTCTAGCACATGACTTGCCACATCATTTAGACCACTTGTTCTATTTAGACTAATTCCTCCTTTCGAAGTATCTTAGCCTTATGTGCATCCATTTGATCAATCAGTTACGATCAACCAAATGGTGTTTAAAAGAGGTCGAACTCCTCAGAAGAGCTTTGCCCGTTAAAGCATCCACTTACCCGAGTATGTTCATGAACCCCACGGAAGAGCTTTGCCCGTTAAAGCATCCACTCAACCTTGGAAGTTCTAACCTAATATATGGCACATAGAACAAGTTTTGAACACAAAGAGGCACTAAGAGAAGGGTCTAAAACGTTTTACGATACAAGCACACCCCTTCAACCGAATGAAGGGTTTAGCTACGATTATCCATGGAAGGGGACATCATAGCTAAGTGCTTGAAAAGTAAAGGTTTTGAAAGACAGGAAAAGTAAAGGTTTTTGAAAACAAGTACAAGAGAAAACTTGAGTACTCAAGAACCAACAGGAGTAGACTTAAGAACAGTAAAGAGTAAAGAAAAGCTTGAGTACTACAAGAACCGACAAGAGTACTCAAACTTGGAGCTTTCAATATCAAAGTAGTGTGTTTACATGGATGGTGTTGTAGAATCTAGAGAGCTTCTCTCACTAACCAAGAACTATGGGATGTTGGGAATGATTTACAAAGGGAAGGAAGCTTGGTATTTATAGGCTATGAAGAAAAGAAGATGTGGAGGAGGAGAAGACACTTGGCAAGAGGAGGGTGGAGAGCTCAAAGAGCCGCCGGGGTGAGGTGGAGGGGAGGGGAGCCGCCGCCCATGTGGCAAGGGGAGAGTGGTGGAGAGCTTTGAGATCTTTTCCCAAAAGCCATCGGGTCCTTTCAGCTCCGGTCTGACTCTGGTTGCCCTTCGGTTGGACTTGTTTTGAGTGATTCCACGTTAGGTTCATGAAAGTTGTACAGTCGGAATCTGGCCGTGACCTGGAATGACTCGTAATTCATTTTCAGCTTTAAAACTCCTTTTTAGCTCGTATCATCTCTAGACCTCGAAATAGCCTGTAGAACAAAAGTGGAACTAACAAGCAAAAGTTAAATAGACAAAGAGTCTAATTTTGTGGGTTTAACTGTCTTAATGAATCATATAAATATGGTCCATCAGATCACCCCACACTTTTAGTTGTTCGTCCCGAACAATGCCATTTAAAAGATAGGACACACAATCCAAGTAAAAACTCTTAAATAGGAAAGTGAGAATGTGGGACTAGATTTATCCTATTCATGCAATACTTATTTGTTACCAATCTAAACCGTGTAAATACTTAGAAGAAACTTGATAATTGTACCTTCGAGCCGAGCTGCAAATTAATTCGGATGTTTCGGGAGATAGCCCTTTTCAGGCTCCTGGACTGCATTCTTGGGACCGACTCGCACTATATGGTTAACTTGTAGCTTTCTCTAGCACGTGATTTGGTTCGGGTTTCAAGGAGTTGAGATCTTTGGTTTCTTCTTGGTGAGGGACAGCTTCTGAAGTGAATTGGCCTTTGGCCTTTGATTTTGAATTGGAGCTTCTTCACTTTTGTTTCGGTTAAAACCTTCACAGAATTTGGCCTTCGGCCTTTGATTTGCTTCTTCGAGCTTTGCTTCTTTGTGACTTCCTTGTCCATTTTCTCAATCTTTTGGGAGGTCCAATCATCGCCCGAGAGCATATGGAAATACCTCCCCGCTATTTCTCATCCTCGCCGTTTCGCGCGGGTCAAGATAAGGGTCGCTCATCTATTTTCTCGGCTACTAGGACTAGAGTTAGGACGGTTTGATTCCCGTCCCGCCTCTTGCATAAACGCTGCACGGCGGAGATGACTTCAATCTTCAATGAAACCTGAAGTGCAGCCTCCACTGACTTCGTAAACCATATAGTGAAATCCAGTCCTTTGAGTGCTTGCCAAGCCTCTCTAGGGCAGTTTATATCAACTCCACATCCCCTGTATATCTCAGCACAAAGGGACAAATGAAAAGTTACATCCTAAGTTTTTATGCAGTTGAGATTTCACAAGGTAAATGCATGAATTATGATCTATCTTTTTCACATTCTCAAGTTCATATTTTCAAAAAGATAATATTAAGGGAAAAGGAAAAAGAAAACATGTTAACTAACTATGTGCAAAGGCAGTTCTCACCCCACACTTTTGAACGAAGGCGTGCCTCGCAGCACATCTTAGTTCAAAAGTCAATTGCAAGCAAATATATACAGGCAAGGTGAGAATGACTTAAGGCAAAAACTAAATAAAATGACTGAAAGTAAGATAGGTGTCAGGTTACCTCCCGACCAGTGCATTTGTTTAACGTCGTTAGCTCGACAGTACCTCATTCCTGGATCATAAGGTGGGATCCCATGGGTGGCTCAGGTCGAATTTTGCCGCGGCTCCTGCGTTGATTCTAGCTTTGACTCTCCCCCAGTTCTTGTGGGAAGATGTGCTCGGGTCCTGTTCCCATTGTTTTGGTGGTTTTTCTTTCCATTGTCTCTGAGAAGGCGAGGGACCTTTGACCATAGCTGCTGGTCTCTTGAGTCGGGCTCTCTTATGTTTAGGGCTGTCTTGTTTAGTTGTGGCAAAAAATTGCTCCATCAGGGAGTTGTTCTGATTAGACCCTTCTTCCATCATCCTTTCAGGCTCTCCATTGATCACATAATTTTCTGCGATTTGCATATTGATCAGAGGGAAAAGTTGCGAGGCTTCCATTATAAGCGCCGGATCCATATTGGCCAGACTGTCCGTGAGGAACTGGTCTTGATTGATTTCTTCGACTGCTTCGGTGGTGAGGGTTGGGTATGTCGCGGGTTGCTCGCTAGTGGCGTTCTGGGTTTCCTCTTTGGCCTGCTCAGGAGTGAATTCTAATGAAGACTTTTCTTCATCCTCCTCTAAATCGGCTTCCGGCTCTGGATCTTCTGATGGCTCGGGGGTGATCTCCCATATAGGTTCTTCTTTGTTGCTCCCGCTGCTTTCTACATCTGATTCGACCATCATGGCCTCTGCATTGCCTTCTCCACTCCTGTCTATATTAGCTTCTACCATCTGCGCTCTTCCATCAGCTTGGAGCATTGGCCTTCGTTTTGTGGCTTCGGCCAAGTCATCTATAATATCCCACATTTGAGTTATGGTTAAGTGCAAGGTCGATCCTCCTACTGCGTCGTTAAACCTTGACTGGTCAACTGCCCTCATTCCACAAAGAAATTTTTGAAGAAGAACCACATTCGTGAATCCATGGTGCGGGCAGCGTGAGACTATGGTGTCAAAGTACGTGTAGTATTCGTCTAAAGTCTCATCCCGGGATTGTTGAAGGCGGATGATCCTCTCTCTGGTGTCATGTCGTAGAGATGGGGGGGAGAATTCTTTCAGGAATCGAGCACAAAGGTTCTCATAATAACCTGCACAACTAGCATTTGATGAGTAATACCACACTGTCGCAAAGTTGGTTAGAGAGAATTTAAAGCATTTCATTTTAAACTCTTCTAGATCCTCATTTTCAGGTTTCCTGTAGCGGCATATATGGTGAAAGTGTTGGCAGTGTATTACAGGGTCCTCTCCAACTGTACCTCCTAACTGAGGAAGATGTTGAGTCATCCAAGCATACATAGTGGGAAGCGCAATAAGGAAATGAAAAGGGAAAGAAAAGAACAACTAATCGATAGCTAATTCCCCGGCAACGGCGCCAATTTTGGCAGAGCACGTCGTTGAGTGCTAAGCAAAATGAATTTATAAGTGTCCACTACTCGTACACTTTACTATGGATTAGTAGAGCGGTAAGTAGGGGTCGAACCCAAGGGAATTAGTGGACAGTTGTTCTTTCGAAAAGAGGAAAATAAAATAAGACAGTTGGGGGGTTGGTTGTGGTTTTAGTACTGAAAAGTAAAGTGCTGGAACTGTCAAGTTCAATATCAACTGATCCGCATACTTTTGGTTAGTCGCACGCTGTGTCTCAAGCGCATTCCACCAAAGTAGGATTGATATTGAACAAGTCTATAGTAAGCGTACTGAAAAGTAAATGACAGAAAGTAAAGTGCTGAAAGTAAGTGCTTGATGGACAAGTCTTGCGGAATGTAAATGCTTGAAGGACAAGACTTGCGGAAAGTAAGCAGTTGATATGTGACTGAAAGTAAAGTGACAGGTGATGTTTGAATCAAAGGAAAGATTCGGTCTCAGGGGCCTTGTATCATAGTCTGTTTATCATCGACCTCTAATGATCATACTAAGTGTTCAAAGATGTATCAAGGCTATTTCTAGCACATGACTTGCCACATCATTTAGAACACTTGTTCTATTTAGACTAATTCCTCCTTTCGAAGTATCTTAGCCTTATGTGCATCCATTTGATCAATCAGTTGCGATCAACCAAATGGTGTTTAAAAGAGGTCGAACTCCTCAGAAGAGCTTTGCCCGTTAAAGCATCCACTTACCCGAGTATGTTCATGAACCCCACGGAAGAGCTTTGCCCGTTAAAGCATCCACTCAACCTTGGAAGTTCTAACCTAATATATGGCACATAGAACAAGTTTTGAACACAAAGAGGCACTAAGAGAAGGGTCTAAAACATTTTATGATACAAGCACACCCCTTCAACCGAATGAAGGGTTTAGCTACGATTATCCATGGAAGGGGACATCATAGCTAAGTGCTTGAAAAGTAAAGGTTTTGAAAGACAGGAAAAGTAAAGGTTTTTGAAAACAAGTACAAGAGAAAACTTGATTACTCAAGAACCAACGGGAGTAGACTCAAGAACAGTAAAGAGTAAAGAAAAGCTTGAGTACTACAAGAACCGACAAGAGTACTCACACTTGGAGCTTTCAATATCAAAGTAGTGTGTTTACATGGATGGTGTTGTAGAATCTAGAGAGCTTCTCTCAGTAACCAAGAACTATGGGATGTTGGGAATGATTTACAAAGGGAAGGAAGCTTGGTATTTATAGGCTATGAAGAAGAGAAGATGTGGAGGAGGAGAAGACACTTGGCAAGAGGAGGGTGGAGAGCTCAAAGAGCCGCCGGGGTGAGGTGGAGGGGAGGGGAGCCGCCGCCCATGTGGCAAGGGGAGAGTGGTGGAGAGCTTTGAGATCTTTTCCCAAAAGCCATCGGGTCCTTTCAGCTCCGGTCTGACTCTGGTTGCCCTTCGGTTGGACTTGTTTTGAGTGATTCCACGTTAGGTTCATGAAAGTTGTACAGTCGGAATCTGGCCGTGACCTGGAATGACTCGTAATTCATTTTCAGCTTTAAAACTCCTTTTTAGCTCGTATCATCTCTAGACCTCGAAATAGCCTGTAGAACAAAAGTGGAACTAACAAGCAAAAGTTAAATAGACAAAGAGTCTAATTTGGTGGGTTTAACTGTCTTAATGAATCATATAAATATGGTCCATCACACTCGCACTCCCTCAACTAACTTAAGCTCGTTGTCAAGTTTTAAGTGTGGAGTAGAAAAGAGGACGAAAAATGGCCCCAATAACATAATTTTACATGGTCAAAAAGGGTGAAAAAGATAACCCCGACCGAAAAAGTTCACTTCGAAGAGAAGTTGTTCTTCAAATTTTGCAAGTGCCGAGGGTTAGGAAGAAAAGTTTCCCCCATTGAAAGTACTTTTGCCAAGTACCGAGGGTTAAGAAGAAAAGTTCCCCAATGAAAGTACTTGCAAGGCCAAAGGCCAAGCAAAATTCACACTTAGTACTTGACAACGTGTTTTCCCATCATCCCCATATATGTGCGAGTGAACCAGGAACTAGGAACTAATGAGTTGGGACTGGAGGAACTTCTAGAATGACCAATGCTTGGTTGCATTAATAGTTTAAATCATTGTGTCTGCACCAGACTCCTCTTCCCTTACGGCTCACGATGAACATGATCTGAGACTTGGGAACGAGTTAAGTCGTTAGCTCGTGGACTAGCCTCTTTTACAAGCACATGTACGCGACTGGCACATCCATAGTGGTCTGAACACCTTGCATAGCTATCGTAGCACAAGAAAGAGTAGACACCTGAGTTAGAATCTCGATGATTTTAGCACTGACCTTGACTAAATGCGTTGATTCACCCGGCCTTAACCAATTTGAAAGTGACCCTGTTCGGACAGATCGGAGCTCTAGCGTGGGGTATACGAGTATGCGTTTGAATGAAGCTAGCTTCATTAGTGCATACTCATATTTACTTTCACTAGGGTTAATCATGGAGGCAATTGTGAGTATTTCCTTTCTTGAAAACTCTCATGAGACTATACAACTCGTCCACTAGGGCAGCCTAGGGGTTTAAAGACTTAGTGCATATGCTAAATGCACTCGTAACACCTACGGAAAGGAGTTAGGTTTAGCTTTTTCAAGCGACTTATTCCATTTTGGCTAGTTCTGACTGTTAGCTCGGGCGATAATTTGAGAATTTGACTTATATCTCTCCTCATCTTCGTTCGGTTTTGACTCATTCTCGCATATTATTATTGCCATTTGAAACCCTTTTACCCTCTCAGGTACAATATTCGTGCATCACCGCCCAAACCCTTCGGACATGCAAAACTAGTCGAAACATGGCAAAAAAGAGCCAAAAGATGATAACTCGCAGTAAGGTTATCCCGACTACCCCGAGCCAAAGAACTATGAGCTGGAGGGCAAGGCACTCCGAACCGGTACTCACTTCCGACTAGATGACCTTGAAGTGCGCCTCCTTCACGCTCGAGCATGAACGATGTCGTTTCGATCACAACACAGATTCCTGATCTTGGGATGAGATTAGTTCTCATTTCTCATCTAAAAACCACTTCTCATGGGAATTGTGTCACATGAATGTCTGAGTAAGTAAACGTGTCAAATGAACAGGCACTGCAAAATATCTCCTCTATTGGTGGATGCCAAATAATTTGAGCTTTTAAAAAAATTAAATTTCACTATAATTAACAAGGAATGAACAAGCCCCAAATTCATACCATAAGGTGCATTCAGAGGATTCGAACCGTCGACCTTCTGGTCATTCGATCATGACTATGATCGCTAAACCACTACCCCTGATGCATGAAACAAGCACCTTCAAACATAACAAACTCATCCAACCACTAGGCTACATGAGTTATCTTTGAAATAATTTGAGTTTCAAATCCCAATTTGTCACATTATGTGTAGTGGTCTAGCGGTCATAGTCTTGGTCTGTTAGATGTAAAGGCATACGTTTTGGCAAAACGCTTTCAAGTTGTTCAAGTTGATGGACAAGGAGTAGTTTAAGGCAGAGAGACAACCGACGCGGAACAAGGCTGACGCAACAGGCATGTTTCCTAATTCAATCTTGGCAAGTCGGCTCTGCTCATACTGAAGAGGAGGTACATATCTTAGAGTCAGCTGAGAATTGTCAGGGAATATTTGCGCTTGAAGATTAATTGGGAAGAAGATAGTCGGAGATCTAAAATGAAGATTGAACATATTCATTGAAGATTATCAATAAGAAGGAGGCGCATGGTTTTTAGAAATCTTTCCTAAAAATCTAAGGAAATATTTCCTAAAGAAGATAGGCGGTTAAAGATTAGAAATCTTGATATCTTAGGATCCTACCGCCCTATATAAAGAGAGATAGGGTTCAGAAACCAATAGCACTCTTGGAGATATTATTCACTCGCATACACTGATCGGGAGGTGGAGGCAAACGGCCGGTGAGCTTATTATTCTGATAAGATCACGGTGATCGGAATCAGTCTGTACTGGGTGCTGTTCAGACTGATCATGGAACAATTTGAAGACACAAGCACTATTGTTTGGCTACTGCACATTCGGAAGAAAGCGCTGATCTTCGTGGAGGATCTACTATGGAAACAGAGAGGAGGTCTTTGATCTAGGGGGAGCCTAGATAGCAATCATCAGAGTGTTAGAGGAGCTGGCCGTTTAAGAGGGATTCTGTAAATCTAAGACCGTTGTTCTCACTCATCATAGTGAATTGCTTTCCACCGGGCTAGGGATAAGCCCCCCATACATAGGCTCGTTAACACCGAACTAGGTAAACATATTGCGTTTTCGTGTTTACTTTACTGCACTAAGATTCATTACTTAGCATTCTGCATAAACTTGTCTAGCTAGTTGTTCCACACTCATCCAGAAAACATCTCAACATACACGGGAGTATTTTAATTGGTATCAGAGCAGGTCACTCGACACACAGAGTGAGATCCGAATGCAGTTAAGATGGATCTGAGGGAAGGACAGAACATCATCTGACCACCATTGCTGAAAGGAAATAAGTATGGATACTAGATGGTGAGAATAAAGGCGTTTCTGAAGTCACTAGATGACATGGTTTGGAAAGCTGTTGAAAAAGGTTGGACACATCCTGTAACAATTGGAGAGGATGGAAAGGTTGTGCTAACCGCGAAAGATCAGTGGACTGAGGAACAACAGAAAGCTAAAGCAGGAAACGCCAAAGCAATGAATGCAATATTCTCAGCCGTCGATGGAAAGAATTTTAAGATGATCTCAAATTGCGAGATTACTAAAACAACTTGGGATATACTGCAAACCGATCATGAAGGAACAGCCAAAGTTAAGATTTAGAGCATGGAGATGGTCACGTCGAAATTCGATACTCTGAAGATGAAGGATGATGAGACCATAACTGACTTTAACACGAGGGTCCTTGATATTTCAAATGAATTGTTTACACTTGGAGAGCCTATCAATGAAGAAAAGTTGGTAAGGAAAGTGTTGAGGTCACCGCCACAAAAATATTCCATTAAGGCAATGGCTATTCAGGAAGCTCAGGATGTAAAGACTATGAGATTGGATGAACTGATGGGATCCCTGCAGACTCATGAGATGGAGATGAACGAAGATGATCAACACAAGAAAGTTAAGAGTGTTGGCCTGAGGTCTGAAGTAACTGATGCTCAGGAGAACGAAGGAGAAATGTCTGAATAACAATATGCTATGCTTGCCCGAAACTTTGGGAAGTTTATGAGAAGGCTAAACAAGAATGGATCAGATCCAAGGCTGTCATCTAGTTTAACATTTCAGAAGGAAGGAAAATTTCAGAAGAAAATCAAATCTGGAGATTACAACAAAGAAAACAAAGGTAAGGGGATCCAATGTAGAGAATGTGAAGGATACAAACATATCCAGGCAGAATGTTCAAACACCCGTAAAAAAAATAAAGCCAATGCAGTCAACTGGAGCAATAGTGACTCTGATGATAAGAAGCAGGAGGATGAATCCAATAACTTTGTAGCTTTAGCAAGTGTTCTTAACCAGGAAAGAACCAACAAAGTCCAGTCCAAAATATCTTATGAAGATCCCACGGAGTACTCAAGCTGTAGTGATGATGAAGAGATCTCTAAAGAATATATTACAGACAAGTACAAGGAGTTGTTCAACCAGTGGCTGGAAGGAGTTAAGCTGAACAAGAAGCTCCATTGCAATTTGACAAATCAGAAGGAGGAAAAAGAAAACTTGTGGGATGAAACTACTATCCTGGTTGCCCAAAAGGTGGAACATCAATAGATGATTGGGGATCTAAAACTCCAGATGAAGAGAGTTAGAGATGAAAATGCTCACCTTGTTGCATACAATGCTGAGATTCTGGCAGTTGTATCATCACTGAAGATTCAGATAGAGAAGACCAAAGATGAACATCCTGAAATTATCAATGAACTAAAGATGAAGAATGTTGGAATAAGTCGAAGAGAGGTATATCTGCTTGACTCTGTGAATGCCTTGAGATGTCAGATTGACTCAGATAAACTTATTCATGAAGAAACGTTAGAAGAGCTGAACAACCTCAAGAAGTCAGTCAAGATGCTCAACTCCGGATCCAAGAGTCTTGATTCCATTCTAAGGTCCCAAAGAATGGGTGATGGTCACCAAGGTCTTAGTTTCACTGGCGATTCTAGTTCCGGCACGACATCATTTGTGAAAGCTGAACAACGGAACTACAAGGAAGAAGCCGATCGTCATCCACAAAGGAGGACGAGATGGTACTTTATCGGGAGACAAGGTAGCAGAATGTGCTACTTCTGCAACAGAGTGGGACACATGAAACCAAGATGCAAGGAATTCCTCGAGTCCCTCAGAAAGCATAAGCAAGTGACTGGACCACGATTGAGACAAGTCATGAGAGTCAAGCGGAAAGATGAAGTGTGCTATGTTGCCTTTAGCACTACCAGTCACCTGAAGAAGGAACGATGGTACTTCGACAGTGGTTGCTCGAGACACATGACTGGTAACAAAGATTTTCTGACAGACATAGATGAGTTCAAAGGGAAGTCTATAACGTTTGGAGACAGAGTGATAGACAAAGTACTTGGAAGAGAAACTCTGAATGTTCAAGGTCTACCCAGATTGAAGGAAGTTCTTCGACAGTGGTTGCTCGAGACACATGACTAGAACCACTCAGATCAACACAAGGAGGCCTCTAGAGTTGATACACATGGATCTGATGAGACTTATACAAGTGGAAAGCTACTCCGACAAGAGGTATGTGCTAGTTTGTGTTGTTGATTACTCTCGATTTACCTTACAAGCTTTATACGTGAAAAGTCAGATGTTGTTCAAGTATTTGTTCAACTATGCAGTCGTCTGGAGAGAGAAAGAGAAGACAAAGGTGAACATCTAGTAGCAGTCAGGAATGATCATGGAAAGGAGTTCGAAAACAATATCCTTGCTGAATTCCGTACATAAAAGGGAATTTCTCAACAGTTCTCGTCACCGATCACCCCACATTAGAATGGAGTTGTTGAAAGAAAGAATCAAACCATTCAAGAGATGGCTTGGGTAATGATTAATGGGAAGAAAGTGCCATTGAAATTTTGGGCTGAAGCTATGAAACAGCGTGTTACGTCATAAATTAGGTGACAATTCGGACTGGCACAGAAAAGACATGTTATGAATTATGGAAAGGAAAGAAGCTGACGGTGAAGTGCTTTCATATCTTTGGAAGTCAATGATATATTCTTAGAGACCGGGAGTATCAACAGAAGCTGGTTCCGAAGAGTGATGAAGGGATCTTTCTGGGCTATTCTACAAATAGGCGTGCTTACCAGGTCTCTATTAAGCACACTGGAGCCATTATGGAGTCTGTCAATGTGACAGTAAATGATCTTGTAACGGGGAAATCTGACACAAGCAAGGATAATGATGATGTTACAGCTCACTCGGAATAACATGCTGCATCCTTACCAGATCTAGAAGTTGCTAAAGCTGTCTCGGATGACGTGTCAGAATAACATGCTAAACAAGATGACTCAACTGACAATGATGCTGACTTGGAATCATCGGCTGCTCCCTCTCGAGTTCTTCAACCTTCTAGGACAATTGAGAAGAATCTTCCCATTACTGAGGTGATTGTCAAACCAGCTGAAGGCATGAAGACTCGAGGTAAACAAGTAAACTTTTAAGAATTGGCTTGATTTACTTGTTTCTTGTCAACTGTGGAGAAGCACTGAATGACAAATACTGGGTGGTGGATATGCAAGAGGAACTTGGGAGTTTCAGCGAACGATGTCTGGGATCTTGTTTCACAACAGGATGGTGTAAATGTTATTAGAACAAAGCGGATCTTTAAGAACAAGTCCGACGAACAAGGAAACATCACTAGAACCAAGGCGAGGCTTGTTGCTCAAGGCTATACTCAGATTGAAGGGGTGGATTTTGATGAGACCTTTGCCCCGGTTACTCGATTAGAGGACATACGATTGCTGTTGGCAGTTGTCAGTCACCTGAAGTTCAAGTTGTTATAGATGGATGTCAAGAGTGACTTTCTAAATGGGTTGCTAAGCGTAGAGGTTTATGTGGCGCAACCAAAGGGCTTCGAAGACCCTCACCATCCTGACCATGTGTATCGGCTAAAGAAAGCTGTATATGGACTCAAGCAGGTGCCAAAGCTTGGTACGAGAGGCTTACATAGTTCTTAATCAACCATGGCTATATGCGAGGGGGAGTAGACAAGACGCTTTTCATCAAACACACAAGGTCAGACTTTATTATTGCTCAAATTTATGTGGATGACATTGTATTCGGCTCAAGCAATCAAACGATGCTGGACAAGTTCGTAGAACAAATGTAGAGCAAATTCAAGATGAGCATGATAGGAGAGACGACTTACTTCCTAGGATTACAAGTGAAGCAGAAGGTGAACGGTATGTTTATATCTCAAAGCAAATATGCCAGGAACTTGGTCAGGAAGTTTGATTTGGAAAAAGCAGCACATAAAAGAACCCCCAATGCTACTCATGACAAGTGTTAGAATGAGACTAACTTGGGACGAACAAAGACAAACCTTATAATGAGACTAACAAAGACTTGCGAAGGAAGACGGACAGGCGTTGTGGAACCGAGCGAGCGACGGAGGCGGAATAGTGACGGAGGTGGAACCGAGCTACAGAGCAGTAGACTGGCGAAGGGGGGCAAAGCTTTGAATCTCCAGTAGAATTGATTTTGCGTCAGAGGGAGAATTCGAAGGAGTGAAAGAGAACTTAGTAAAAAAAATTATTGAACACTTATGCATCGGTTTAAGGAGAAACGATGCATAAGAGTACACATTATGCATCGGTTTAAGGAGAAACGATCCATAAGGGTACACAATATGCATCGTGAAATCTTCCCTTAGTAGTTGAGATGTTGTTTTGGTCGAGTGCAGAACAAATACTAGAACAACGTATGCAAAAATTAAGCGCAGTGCGGAAAATAAAGGACACGCAAAGTTGTTACCCAGTTCGGCGTTAACGAGCCTACGTCTGGGGGGCTATCTCCTTAGCCCGGTTGATAGCAATTCACTGATAATGAGTATTGCGAGTGCATGATATTATGTTTACAGAATCCCTCTTAAACAACCTGAGCCTCGGACACTCTAGCAATTACTAACTAGGTCTCCCCCCTAGATCTGAGCCTCACCTCTGATTCCACAAGAATGATCCTCCTCGAGAATCGGCGCCTTCTCCCGAATGCACAAAAGAACACCAGTGCGTGTAGCGTCTATGTTGTTCTACGATCAGTCTGTTGAGCACTAGACTAGACTGAATCCGAGCGCCGTGAGTAATTAGTGACGATTAGTTCACCGGCCGTTTGCCTCCTCCTCCCTTCAGTGAGTATGAGCGTGAATAATATCTCTGTGAGTGCTGAGTAGAACGAGTCCATCAGCCCTCATTATATAGAGCGGTAGAAAACCTAAACCGAGTAGGATTTCTATTCTCAACCGCCTATCTCAGTAGGAAATATTTCTTAATATCTTGCGCAAATCTCTTGTAGATAATCCTTCAAAATATCTTCAACTCCATTCAAGAAACCTTTGATTATCATCACCAAGAGCTAGTAGTCGAACTCCTTACTTTCTTCATCACCAGCGGAGTCAACTTCATCTTCTTCCTCGGGATAGCGAAGTCCCACCAATAGTTTTGTGATCTTTTTCTTCCTCGCCATGAGCAGCACTATTCTTTCATTAGCATCTGCAAGCTTCTCTTCAAGATGTAAAATCATTTTTCTCCGAGTGGCAGAGGGAGCATGAGCACTAAGTTCTTCCAGAGCGGGTTCAGACAACTTCTTCTTTGGCTTGACATGTGTGTCTAGGTCCAGATCCAAAATATGCTTTCCAGAGAAGTACTTGTGATCTTCAAGGAATACCTTAGGAGTATCAGTCAACTTATCCTGACTTGTGATGATGTCTGGATGTTGTGCTACCACAAGCTGATGAATCAGCAAAGGAAATCCAATGGGATGATTGACTTTGACAGAGGTTGCGTGAGCAGCAATTTGGTCGAATATAAGACGTCCAAGATCAATCTTTTTCCTAACTTATAGAGTTTTAAGAAAAGCTCCCATTGTATGACCGAGCGTCGTGCGGTGAAGATTTGGTAACCAGTTATGGACCGCAATGCTGTGGAGCAATGAGTGCTTTGTTGATAGATCTGTCACATGTAAGGTTAACCTATACCACTTCGAACGAACTCCACCAGCAATAGCCTCAGCTATTTTGTGCCAATTGGGGTTCTCTCCAAGACTCAACTCTCCTCCTTCTAGGCCATAGTAATCATTTATACTTTCTGGAGTGATGATGATCTTCTTACCTCTCACACTAACCATCCCGTAAGCTGCATTCTCAATATCAGCAAAAGCTACTGGTAAATTTGCAATGACTTCTCTCACAAGGTTAGCTGGAAATGGTTTAGCCATTGTCACGGACGGCCACAAATCTAGCTCCTTGATCAGGCTCACAATTTCCTTGGCCGCATATTTGTCAGCCTCCAGCACCCTCTCGGCCACAATCTTCCTCTTTTGAACAAATTCCCACTTCTTAGCTTGTTCATCCGAGACAAACCAAACTCCTTCTACAACAACACCAGACTCAAACTGAACCTGCTTCCCCTTTTCTTTAGCCTTGCCAGTAGGAGAACTTGTCTTGGCTTTCTTCGCTACTGGTGTAGATGCCTTCTTTGAGCAAGTAGCCACATTGTCAGTAGTTTCCTCTCCAGGGGCAGAAGCCTTCCTCTTCTTTGATGCATTCTTCTCAGCAACTGTGGGAACTTCCACATCAGCATCTTGATTCAGTACTGATTTCTTAGTCTTAGCTGTTATCTTTGTCTTGGGAACATGTTCCTTACAAACTAGAACAACCTTCTGAACCTCTTTCACCAGGTCTGTCAGCTTGATTGATTCACCTCTTAAGCCTTCACTTAGCTCCTCCATCTCTTTATCAACATTGGTTTGATCTGGTTGGTTAATTTCACTCTCTTTAGCAGCTTTAGAACTGAATTCTTCTTCAACATAATGCTCAACAGCATCGAACAAACTTTGAAGGGATTCATCCATCTGGTTGGACACATTCTGTGAAAGATCTTCTTCCTCATTGTTTGGCATCTCAGCATCTTCTTTTGCAGGTTCAGTCTGCTCTTCTGTAGCAGAACCTACATCTTCTTCTGGATCTTCATTATCAGCATTCTCAGCAGAAGCTTCACTCTGCTTCTCTTCAATCACTTCCTCCTTTTCAGCAACAGACTGATCTGCATCAGCTGCTTCTGCATTCTTTTCTGAATCTTTTTCTTTAGGGTCTGAACCCTTCTTCTTTGGATCAGCTTTGGAGGACACTTCATCATACTTCTCAACTTCATCATCTTTTTCATCAGATTCTTCCTCATCTGATTCAGAAACGACTACCCTATGTTTCACTATTCTAGACTTTTCTTTTTCTGGAGTTTTCTTTGTTGCAACAACGTTTCTCCTAACACCCTTCACCATAGGATTACACTCCCCCTGCACTTTAGCCACAGCCTTTGGCTTTTCTACAACTACATTTGAACCCACACCAGGCACACTAGGGCTACTTGCATTAATAGATTTGGAAATTTCGGCAATTACCTCTTGTGCCGTCTTCTTTACTGGTTCCTTGACCGAAGTGGGTTTAGAAGCAGTCGGCTTCTTGGGGTTTTGCTTCGGAACGGATTTAGGAATCTGTTTTACTTTTTCCACAGCAGTCTCCGTCTCCTTCTTCGGCTTTTCAGACATAGTCTTCTCAGGCACTGAAACCTTATTCGCCATTGTTGCTTTAGATTTCTTCGGGACAGTCACCTTCTCTATGGCAGCCGATTTTGATTTAACTGTTGTTGTTTTATCGCTCTTCGGCTTAGGGTTTCCTTTGACAATCTCCTACGATGCTGTTTCAGTCGTCCCTACTTTAGGCACCTTGTTCTTCCTCGTGTCCACCATTGTTGAACTTTGTCAAGCTTTGTCTAGGGTTTTGTCGGGAGAGAAGAAACCACGAGCAATTGATTTGAAAGTAAATTTGATTTTTGAAAACTCAAAACCGATTTGGCACGCCATATATTTTTCTCGAAACTCCACATGCTGCCACGTCACTTCACGCGATTTAAAAATATTTGAATATCTTTGGTAGACCAATCGTTTCTTCTCGCACCGTATTTGAAATCTTCTACATGTCTTCCACGTCAGCCCTTAACATATCTCGTTCTGGTTCCGGCTGACCAGCTTGTTCTGGCACAACTTAGTTGTCAATGACACATAGACCCACAGAGGATCTAAGTGTCTCGAACTGTAGGTTGTCCAAGGCTTTGGTGAAGAGGTCTGCTAGCTGCTTCATCATATCTTGATCTACTCCCCCTCGAACATAGCCATCGTAGAGACGTTCATACCATGCTCGGGTCCCCTTTTTCACACGATCAGAACCGAACTTGAGCTTTCTTCTAGTTATCTTGATGTTCTTAGGCTTGACAGTGGACATAAGACATGTGAGCCCTGCCGTTTCTCGAAGGTTCACTTGTTTACCTCGAGTCTTTATATCTTCCATTTTGCTCAGCATGCATGTTATTTCAGCAGTGGGTCGACCAAGGTTCAGCAAATAACAGTTGTTCGAGGCTCTCCTTCCAGTGAGGACTGGTTCATTCTTGTTGTTCTGCACAACACATTTTTCCTGTGTGAACTGGACACGATGCTCTCCGTCGCACAACTGGTTTATGCTGATTAGATTTGCCTGCAGGCCTTTGACAAGAAGAACTTCTTTCAATCTGGGTAGGCCAGGAACATTAAAGGTTCCTCATCCGAGAACTTTGCCTTCTACTCCATCTCCAAACGTTACTGAGTTGCCTTTGACCTTCTCTACCTTGATCAGAAACGCGAGATTGCCAGTCATGTGTCTAGAGCAACCACTGTCAAAGTACCATCTATCCTTTTCCAAGTGACTGGTTGAACAGAGTGCAACATAACAGACCTCACTCTTTTGCTTAACTCTCCAAGCTTGCTTCATGTGAGGTTTTGGCACTAGATCCATTTTTCTGAGAAACTTGTGGAATTCTGGGCATCTTGGCTTGATGTGTCCCACTCGGGCGCAGTAAAAGCACCTTCGTCTGTCTTGTCTGTTTGAGGGGTACTAGGTTGCTTTTCTTCGTGGGTGATGTTCAGCTGGGACATTGTGCGACCGTGGCTCAGCTTTTACAAACGTTGTCTTTCCAGACCCAGATACACCAGTGAACCCTAGCCCTTTGAAACCGCCACTTGTCCTTTGAGCTCCCAGTATGTCGTCTAGATCTTTAGTACCAGAATTAAGTATCCTGACCGACTTCTTCAGGTTGTTCTGCTCTTCAAGTGTCTCCGCATAAACAAGTTTATCTGTTTCAAGTTCACATTTCAAGGCATCCACAGTATTGAGAAGGATTACCTCTCCTCGTCTTAGAGCAGCATTCTTTCTTTTTAGATCATCTATAATTACTGGATGTTCGCCTTGGCTCTTTTCATTCTGAATCTTCAGAGATGACACAACTGCCAGTAACTCGGCCTTCTGTGCAACAAGTTTAGTTCGCTCACCTTTTACTTCAATCAACTGAGCCCGAAGGTTGGTGATTGTCTGTTGGTGTTCCACCTTCTGAGTAAAAAGTATAGCAGCTTCTTCCCATAGCTTTTCTTTTTCTTCCTTCAGGTCTGCTAGATTGCTGAGCTGTTGTTTGTTCTGCTCAACTTGATTCAGCCACTTCTGGAACAACTCCTTGTACTTGTTAGCAAAGTCCTCATCCGTGATTTTTTCATCATCACTGCAACTTGAATACTATGTCTGATCCTCCGAAGATGTCTTTGACTTTGCTTCATCCTGGTTGACATAGCTCGCAAGAGCCACAAACTTATTAGTCTCACCTTCCTGATCAGATTCACTGTCACTCCAGGTGACATCATATGCATTTTCCTTCTTCTGTGTGTTGATACACTCGGCCTGAATGTGTCCATAACCTTCACATTCTCTACATTGGATCCCCTTATTTTTGTTGTCATGATTGAAGTCTCCAGATTGGTTCCCCTTTTGAAATTTACCATCCTGTTAGAATCTTGAGTTAGATGACTGGCCTGGATCAGTCCCTTTATTGTACTACCTTCTCATAAACTTCCCGAAGTTCTTAGCAAACATGGCATACTGTTGTTTAGACATCTCCCCTGCCTTGTCTTGAACAACAGAGACTTCAGCTTTCAGGCCGATGCTTTTAACCTTCATGAGTTGTTCTTCTTCATTCTTCTCCATCTCATGGGTCTGAAGAGATCCCATCAGTTCATCTAACCTCATGGTCTTCACATCATGTGCTTCCTTGACTGCGAGTGCCTTCATTGCGTACCGCTTTGGTAGAGACCTCAGCACCTTTCTTACCAGCGTCTCTTCGGTCATGGGTTCTCCAAGTGCAAACGATTCATTAGAGATATCAAGAACCCTTGTGTTGAAGTCAGCTATGGTCTCATCCTCCCGCATTCTTAAGTTTTCGAATTTCGACGTGACCATCTCCATTCTAGTTATTTTGGCCTTGGTCGTACCTTCATGAGTAGTTTGCAGTATGTCCCACGCCTTCTTCACAATCTCACAGGTTGAAATCATCTTGAAATTCTTTGCATCAACTTCTGAGAATATGGCATTCATTGGTTTGGAGTTTGCAGCTTCAGCATTCTTATGTATCTCGGTCCACTTTTCTTTAGCAAGAAGGCTAACTTTGCCAGCTTCGGTAATCACTGGATGTGTCCACCCGTTTTCAACAGCTTCCCAAACTGATTCATCCTGTGACTTTAGGAAGGCCTTCATTCGCACTCTCCAATATCCATACTTGTTTCCTTCCAACAGCGGTGGTCGCGTGATATTCTGCCCTTCTCTTAAATCCATCTCCAATAACTTCTTGATCTCACTCTGTGTGTTAGAGTGTTTGCTCTGATACCAATTGAAATCTTCCCCTAGTAGTTGAGATGTTGTTCTGATCGAGTGCAGAACAAATACTAGCACAACGTATGCAAAAATTAAGCGCAGTGCGGAAAATAAACGACACGCAAAGTTGTTACCCAGTTCGGCATTAACGAGCATACGTCTGGGGGACTGTCTCCTTATCCCGGTGGATAGCAATTCACTAATAATGAGTATTGCTAGTACAAGATATTATGTTTACAGAATCCCTCTTAAACAACCTGAGCCTCGTACACTCTAGCAATTACTAACTAGGTCTCTCCCTAGATCTGAGCCTCACCTTCGATTCCACGAGAATGATCCTCCATGAGAATCGACGTCTTCTCCCGAATGAGCAAAAGAACACCAGTGCGTGTAGCGTCTTTGTTGTTCTACGATCAGTCTGTTGAGGACTAGAACAGACTGAATCCGAGCACCGTGAGTAATTAGTGACGATTAGTTCACCGGCCGTTTGCCTCCTCCTCCCTTCAGAGAGTATGAGCGTGAATAATATATCCGCAAGTGCTGAGTAGAACGAGTCCATCAGCCCTCATTATAGAGAGCGGTAGAAAACCTAAACCTAGCAGGATTTCTATTCTGAACCGCCTATCTCATTAGGAAATCTTTCCTAATATCTTGCGCAAATCTCTTGTAGACAATCCTTCAAAATATCTTCAACTCCGTCTAAGAAACCTTTGATTATCTTCTTTGCTAAGTTATCTTCAAGTGCAAGTCTTCCCTAATATTGCTCAACCGACTTCTTGATATGCATCCTAACACCGACTTGCCAAATCTGTTTTAGGACATCTGCTGCGTCTAACTTGTGCTACATCGGTTGAACAAGTTTCCAAATCTAAATTAGGAAACTTCCATCTGCAACCGCCTTGATCTTCAACGGTCGACTATGTTGCCTAATCTGAATTAGGAAACATTCCATCTGCTTCAACTTGTTCCAGGATAGTTGTCTCTGCCTATCTTGAACTCTTCCTTAAACAACAGCTTGAACAACTACACAGAGTTTTGCCAAACTACATGCCATAAAACTAACACATCGGTTCCGCCAGAACCGATGCATAAAATTGACCTTATGCATCGTTTATCCAGAACAGATGCATAATGGTTGCCTTTTGCATTGGTTTTCTCCATAACCGACGTACAATCCATAACTGATGCATAATACCTTTCACGGAACCGATGCCTAAAGTCCCAACTGTAGTAGTGTGTGAAGATCACCAAGGATGAAGCTGGTACAAGTGTGGACCAGACCTTCTACAGGAGCATGATTAGGAGTTTACTATATCTGACGGCCAGTAGAACAAACATCGCTCATGCTGTAGGAGTATGTGTCAGATATCAAGCAAATCCTAAGGAGAGTCACTTAATGAATGTCAAGTGGATCATTAAGTATGTGTGTGGAACAGCTGACTATTGCCTTTGGTACACTAAGGACACTAACTCGTGTCTGGTAGGCTATTGCGATGTAGATTGGGCAGGGAATGCTGAGGATCGTAAGCGTACATCTGGAGGATGCTTCTTTCTAGGCAACAATCTGGTGTCATGGTTCAGCAAGTAGTAGAACACCATTTCACTGTCTATAACTGAGGCAGAATACATAGCGGCTGGAAGTTGTTGCACCCAGATGTTGTGGATGAAACAGATGCTAGAGTGGTATGGAGTGGAAAAAGATGTTATGACACTCTACTGTGACAACATGAGCGCAATCAACATATCCAAGAATCCTGTTCAGCACTCCAGAACAAAGCACATAGACATCAGACATCACTTCATTCGAGAGCTAGTTTAAAAGAAAGTGATCATACTGAAGCATGTATCAACAGAAAAATAGATGGCAGATATCTACACTAAGCCCTTGGACAACGTGCAGTTCGAGACACTTAGATCCTCACTGGGTCTGTGTGTCATTGACCACTAAGTTGTTCCAGAAGAAGGTGGTCAGCCAGAGCTTGAACGAAACATGTATTGAGGGCTGACGTGGAAAGAAGGTCGAAGAATTCAAATATAGGTGTGAGGTGCGACGATTGGTCTAACCAAGATACTCAAATACAATAAACGGCTCGAATTGTCGTGGCGCTTTGAGAAGATGCGAGAAAATATAAGACATGCCAAACGAGATTGAGAATTTAAATTCCAAATTAACCATTCATGTCTCGCTCATTCTCTCCCGACGAAACCCAAGACGAACTTTGTTGAAGGAAATTAATCATGGTGGACACCAGGAAGAACAAGATTATTGCACAGGCGACTAATACTGAATCATCATCAGAGGTTGGTGAAAAGAAAGCTCCTCAAGCAAACCCTAAATCGACGAATGTCAAGGCGGCAACAACAAAACCAAAACCGACTGTGGTGGAAAAGGCGACTGTCTCCGAGAAACCAATAGCGGAGGAGGTTGTCAAGGATGTGGCGAGCGAGATTCCTGCAAAGGGTAAACAGATTCCTAAATCTGTTATAGCTCAAAACCCTAAGGAGACGACTTCTTTGAAACCTTCTTCGAAGTAGGAACCTGTGAAGAAATCAGCACAAGAGGTAATCTCTAAAATCTCAAAGAACATTGTTGTGCATAGACATAGTGTGCCCAATATTACTGTGGAGGGTTCGAAGGTGTTGTTAGAAAATCCAAAGGTTATAGCGTCGGTGCGGGAGGGAGTCGTTCTACTTCAAGAACTGTGACTACTCTTAAAGTGAAGGGAACTAGAATTAAGATGGTTGCTCAGAAGAAGACACCGGTAAAGGAAAGCTTTCGAATTGTCAAACAAAAAGTGGTGGTTTCGGAATCTGAAGAAGATATTACTGATGTTGCTGAGAGGAAGAGTGTTGAACAGCGGGATGAAGTTTCCAATGGAGATACTCTAAAGAAGGATGATGATAGTCACGAGAATGCTGATATAAACGAGGAAACAGAAACCTGAAGAGAACGTCGATGAATATGATGGTCAGGAAAAGGCAGAACATGAGGTAGAAGAATCCGACAATGAGAACGAGGATGGTCAAACAGAAGCAATTGAGGAAGAAGTAGAGGTTTCTAACAATGAAGGAGAGAAACATTCACAAAATGAGTCACCCAAGCAAGCTAACTTACTTCAAGAACTGTTTGACGCTGTAGAGGAGTATGTGGAAGAAGAACTGTGTTCTAATGCTGCTACCAAAGAAGGAGTGGTTGACCAAACAGATCAGACCAATGAGGATGTCGAGATGGACGATCAAGTTCATGTTTCAAAAGATGTGCATGAAAGGACATCTGAGACGATGTAAGCTATACGAGAGGTTGTTCCAACCTCTGTAGAACCAGCAGTTAAGATATAATCGCAAGTCAAAACGAAGAAAAGTGTGGTGAAACAAGCTGCGGAACAGAGAGCACTAACAGTATTAGAGAAGACTGTGCCAAAGAAAAGAAAGGTCGTTGCACCTACCCAAACCTCTGAACAAGATGCTGCTGAGGCAGAAACAATTAGTCGAAAGAAGGTTACTTCACCTGTAGCAAAGAAATCCAAGACAATTTTAGCTGCCAAGGGAGCTAAAGGTGATAAAAAGGGGAAGAGTGTTCAGTTTGACACATGAGTTATTGTTCAGGGTGTCTGGTTTACCTCAGAACAGCACGCTGAAAAATGGGAAGTTGTGCAGAAATAGAAGATTGTGGCAGAACGAATTTTGGAGGCAGAAAAGTATGCAGCTAAAGAGATTGTGAGCCTTATTAAGGAGCTAGGTTTGTGGTCATCTGTGACAATGGCCAAACCGTTTGCTGCTAGTATTGTGAATCTACCAGAGGCATTTGAAGATATTGAGAATGAGTCTTATGGAAAGGTAAGTGTCAGAGCAAAGGAGGTCAAAGCATTCTCTGGTTCACAGGATTGCGGTGCATAACTGGTTGTCAAATCATCATCGCACGACGCTTGGACATTCCATGAGGGCTCTTCTGAAGACTCTGGGTTGCAAAGAGAAGATTGATCTGGGCCAGCTTATATTTGATCAGGTTGCGTCACATGCCACCCTGTCCGAATAAATCATCCTATTGGCTTTCCATCTCTTATCTTTCAACTCTTGCTAGCTCAACATCAGGACATCAAGACAAGTCGGGACAAGATGACAAGTGCACCTAATGTCTTCGTAGCAGACTATAAGCATTTCAGTGGGAAACACACACTGGATCTGGAATAAGATGCGCCTGAGATGGTTAAGAAGAAGCTCTCCGAGCAGTCTCTACGTGAACTGAGTGCTCAAGTACCAGCTACTACTCACAGAAAGGTGATTTCTCATCTGGAAGAAGAGCTAGCTGATGTGAATGAATGGATACTCTCTCTGATGGCTAGGAAAAAGAAGATCACAAAATTATTGGTGGAACTGCGATATCATGCGGAGAAGGAAGACGATGCTACTGATGATGAGGACTCGGACTACTGAAATGCTGGTGATTCAAACAATTTACTCTTTTCGCTATTGTGTCTGTTGAACTTTGTTGTTGAACTCGAACTATTGCTACCCTGTTTACCCTCCTTGTCACTTTGTGGCTAAAAGGGGGAAAAGTTTTCGTAGTTTGAAATATCCTTTAAAGATTCGTATGTGCTTGAAATTTTGGGAGTTTGAAATGTCCTCAAATACTTATTTGGTAGCAATTTATTGTTAGCACAGCTTGGGAGTTTGAAATCTCCTTCAAAGATTCGAATGTAAAAGTAGTAAAGGAAGATGTTTTGCCGAAAATGTCAAGGGGGAGATTGTTAGATTTAGTGGCATATACGTTTTGGCAAAACCTTGTGAAGTTGTTCAATCTGTTGGTTAAGGAGGAGTTTAAGGTAGAGAGACAACCGGCGTGGAACAAGGCTGACGCATCAGGAATGTTTCCTAATTCATTCTTGGTAAGTCGG
This sequence comes from Rhodiola chrysanthemifolia, assembly GCA_033675395.1. Lineage (NCBI taxonomy): Eukaryota > Viridiplantae > Streptophyta > Magnoliopsida > Saxifragales > Crassulaceae > Rhodiola > Rhodiola chrysanthemifolia. Next base: position 43,344,624 of record CM066204.1, read on the forward strand.
CCCTGCTCATACTGAAGAGGAGATACATATCTTGGAGTCGGTTGAGAATTGTTAGGAAATATTTGCGCTTGAAGATTTTTTGAGAAGAAGATAATCGAAGATCTAAATTGAAGAATGTAGATATTCATTGAAGATTATCAATAAGAAGGAGGCGCATGGTTTTTAGGAATCTTTCCTAAAAAATCTAAGGAAATATTTCCTAAAGAAGATAGGCGGTCGAAGATTGGAAATCTCGATATCTTAAGATCATACCGCCCTATATAAAGAGAGCTAGGGTTCACAAACAAATATCACTCTTGGAGATATTATTCACTCGCATACACTGATCGGGAGGTGGTGTGATGGACCATAATTATACGAATCAAAAACACAGTTAAGCCCACTAAATTAGACTGTTTGTCTATTTAACTTTTGCTTGTTAGTTCCGATATATTTCTACAGGGTATTTTGAAGCTTAGAGAGAATACACGCTAAGGAGAGGATTTTACGCAGAAAAGATGTTACGAGTCATTCCAAGGTCACGATCAGACGCTGACTGAAGAAATCTAAAGATCCTGACATGGAATCATTCAAAACAAATCAAACCGAAGAGCAACCAAAGTCAGTCCGGGGTAGGAATGAATCGATAGTTTTGTGAAAACTTCACAAAACTCACAAAACCTCCTCACAAGGGAGGCTCCTCCTCACAAGGGAGGCTCCTCCTCACATGGGCGGCTAGAAGGGGAGGAGCATCCTCCTCACATGGGCCGCTCCTCCCTCACAACTCCTCTCCTCCTCCCCCCCATGTGTCATCTCCTCCTTGCTCCTCCCTTCTCCTCCCTTGGATCAAAAACACATGCCCCCCATCTCCACCCTCCATTTCTCTCAAGTTTGGCTATAAATACCAAGCCAAACCTCATTTGTAAACATCCCAAAAATCATAAATCACTTATCTCTCTAAGTTTGGCAATTTGTAAGTTTGGTTTTGAAATAATACTCATGTTGGTTCTTGAGTATTATAACAGTTTTAGAGAATACTCATGTTGGTTCTTGAGTATTCAAGTAGGAATTGGGAATACTCCTGTTGGTTCTTGAGTATTCCCCTTTACTTACTGTCTTTCAAAAACCCCCGAGTATTTAGCTATGGTATCCACCTCTATGGATATTCGTAGCTAAACTCTTCATTCGGTTGAAGGGGTGTACTTGTATCATAAAATGTTTTAGACTTGCTTTAGTATTTTTTTCTCTGTATTCAAAACTTGTTCTATGTGCCATATATTAGGCCAGAACTTCCAAGGTTGAGTGGATGCTTGGAATGGCAAAGCTCTTCCGTGGAAGTTCGTAAACATACTCGGATAAGTGGATGCTTGGAATGGCAAAGCTTATCTGAGGAGTTTGACCTCTCTCAAACACCATTTGATTGCTCGGGAATGACTGATCAAATGGATGCACACAGGCTAATATACCTTGGAATGGGGTATTAGTCTAAGTAGAACAAGGGCTCTACGTTTTTTGCAAAAGTCTAGACAGTGTGTGCAAATCGAGTGCTTGGAATGGCCTTGATACACTTTCGAACATTTTAGCAAAAGACTAGATAGTGTGGCAAATCGAGTGCTTGGAATGGCCTTGATGCACGTTTGAATACTTAGAAGGATCACTAAAGGTCAATGATAAACAGGCTATGATACAAAGCCCCCGAAACTGAATGTTTTCCTTGAAATCAAACAACACCTGCACTTACTTTCTTAGTATAACTGTCTTAATCAACCGCACTCATCATCCGGAGGACTTGCCAATCACGCATCACCCGCTGTAAGTCTTCTTTGTATTTTCAGTATTTAATTTTCTGTCATTTACTTTTCGCACAAAAAGACCAAAACCAACCAAAAAGTCACGTAGTTACTAGCTCTAAAACCTCAACCAACCTAAAACACGCTCCCTCGCTGTACAAATCACCTCAAAGAACAACCATCCCCCTAATTCCTTTGGGTACGACCCCTACTTACCACTTGCTACCCAGTAGTGTAGTCGCGAGTAGCGGACTATTATAAATTTATTCTTGACGTTTGCACACAACGACTGTGCAACCATCAAAATTGGCGCCGTTGCCGGGGAATTAGTTAATTAATCGGATAAGTTCTTTGAATCAACACGCGCTTCGAAACAACCATGTCTCGCGAAGGAAGCCACCATGACTACCAGGATGACGACGAGATAAACCTGTACGATCAAAATGACGAGGTGCCACTTCCATTTATCGACGATCCGGAACAACTCATCAGAAACAGAAGAGCTCGTGATAGGGAGGCCATCAGAAGAAACCAAGAACCGCCCGAGGACCGAAATGCAGCTGGTCCAGTACAACAACCCCCTAGATATCCACCACCCCCCCAACCTCGACAAATGCCAAGACAAGAACCTGTCTACGATAACTACTATGGGGATAACAACTACCATGAACCTACTATGGGAGAATTAAACGCCCCCAATTTCGAAACACAGCCGTGGTGCATTTACGAGGGTCCTGAACTAGAAAACATAACCATCAACGCATCAGTGGCCCACAGCTTGCCAAAATTCTCAGGAGCTCAAGGAGAATCTGCCACAACTCACCTCCAACGCCTGCATGGAATTTGCCAAAATCTAAAGCCCAATCGAGTGAATATGGACGACTTCAAGTTGAAGGCATTCTATTTTTCCCTCATAGACTCGGCAAACGATTGGTTCCTTTCATTGCCTTCGGGAAGCATCAGAACATGGGTTCAGATGCAAGGGAAATTCCTGGGCAAATACTACCCAGCAGGAAGAGTAATGCAAGTAAGAAGACAACTGCAAGACATAAGGCAAGGACCTAATGAGACCATGTACGACTACCTAGAGAAATTCAACCACCTGGAGAGAAGCTGCTGCACTCTTGGACTACCCGAGAAACTCACCATTGAGTATCTCATTAACGGATTAAGACCCTTAGACAAAATGCTCCTGGATGCCTCAGCTGGAGGGTCCATAATGAATCTATCATTAAGAGGCATAAGGGATCTCATCACCAAGGTTGCTGAAAATGCCCGATTTAGAGAAGAGACAACTAGCCAGGAAGAATTTTCCCGAACAAAGAATGTGGCAAGAGCTGAAACACCGATGAGCTCTATTCCTGAAGAAATGAAACAGAGGAGATGATGATTTAGATCCTGCGAAGACAGCCAGTTCCAGTAAAACCTTGCGAGTTTTGTGGTTCTACTGATCACAAAATTGACGCATGCCCGACATTAATAGAAGAGGAGTCGGCAGACGTAAATGCAGTGGGAGGATTGATGGACCATAATTATACGAATCAAAAACACAGTAAAACCCACCAAATTAGACTGTTGGTCTATTTAACTTCTACTTGTTAGTCCCGATATATTTCTACAGGGTATTTTGGCACTTAGAGAGAAAACACGCTAAGGAGAGGAGTTTTACGCTAAAAAGGATCGCTCGCAATTTCTGGCCAGCCAAAGACCGAGAAACCCAGATCGCGCCCGCCGTCCAGCGCCCAGCGTCCAGCGCGCCTGCCGAGCTATTCGAGTCCAAATTCAAGTTGCCCGAGCAAACCATCTGATCTGACAATTCCGCCTCGACCAAAGTGTTTAAAATGGAAAATAAGGTGGAAGATGTCGGAAAACCAAGGAGAATGCTCGAGCAGATTGGCAGTTAGCTCATTTCCAAGGCAAAGGCCCGGCGCACATTGGCACCCAAACCAAGTCGCTCGACCCGACGGATGCATCTGGAAAATCTGGCTCGACCAAGATGTTTGGAATGCCCAACAAGTCGGACAATCTCGCTTCCCAGAGAAAACGCCCGAGCAGATTGGCAGTTGGCCCAAGTCCAAAGCAAAAGCCTCGCGCATAGGCACCAAGACCAAATGGCTCGACCAAACCATGGAATTTGGAAATTCTGGCTCGACCATTAGTCTTAGAATCACTTGGTCATTCCATATCAACTATCAAATGCACTCATGGACTTGGTGACCGGCCACCATGCTTGGAGGTGGCCAAGGGAGGAGCTCCTCCCCATTCCACCACCTGCAACCGACGGCTCCTCCACTCTAGGTGACCGGCGGCTTTGCTCCTCCCCCATGTGGCAGCTCCTCCTTGCTCCTCCTCCTCCTCCCTTGGATGAAAGACATGTGCAACCATCTCCACCCTCCATTCTCCTCCCCTTTTGCTATAAATACACCCCTCCTCCTCCTCATTTGTATCATCCCATTCTCATCCAAAAATCACTTATCTCTCTAGATTTTGTAAGTTTGGCTTTGGAAATAAAAGGTTGCTCCCTTGGCGCTTCAACGGTTGTAAGTATTCTAATATTTATTTCCGTCTTTAATTTCCAATTCCTTAGTTATAATGTTTAGCGCGATAAATAGTAGCTAAACTAGTCGTTCGGTAGAAGGGGCGGACTTGTATTATAAAATGTTTTAGACTATTAACTTAGTGTCTCGTCTTTGTATTCAAAACTTATTCTATGTGCCATATATAAGATTAGAATTTCCAAGGTTGAGTGGACCATTTGTAACTGGACCAAAGGGACCAAATGGGCAAGCTCTTCCTTGGGAATTCGTGATCATACTCGGATAAGTGGACCATTTGTAACTGGGCCAAAGGGACCAAATGGGCAAGCTTATCCGAGGAGTTCGATCTATCTAAAAAACCATTTGGAAACTGGACCAAAGGGACCAAATGGATGCACATAAAGCTAAGATACTTCGGAAGGAGGAATTAGCTGAAGTAGAATAAGTGCTCTACGACCTTAAAAGGGCTAGACAATGTTGCAAGTCTTGAGCTAGGAATAGCCTCGATTCATGTTTGAATACTTAGATGATTCACTAAAGGTCAATGATAAACAGGATATAATACAAGGCCCCTGAAACCGAACGCTTTCTTTTAATTATTATCAATTACTTTCCAGTACTAAAACCAACCAACCAACCAATCAATCACTTAGCTGGTAGCTTTAAAACCAACCAACCAACCAAAAACACGCTCCCCCGCTGTACGACCATTTAAAGAACAACTTATCTCCCTAATTCCCTTGGGTTCGACCCCTACTTACCACTTACTACCCAGTAGTGTAGTCGCGAGTAGCGGAAATTATAAATTTATTTGTACAGAGAACACTGCACCTTAACGACAGTGCAGTGAGCTCTGTCAAATTGGCGCCGTTGCCGGGGAATTAGCCATCGGATAAGTTCTTTAAATCAATACGCGCTCGAAACAACCATGTCTCGCGAAGAAAGTCATCATGACTACCAGGATGACGACGAGATTAACCTGTACGATCGAAACAATGAGATGCCACTTCCATTTATGGATGATCCGGAGCAACTCATCCGAAGCAGACGAGCTCGTGATAGGGAAGCCATCAGAAGAAACCAAGAACCACCTGAGGACCGAAATGCAGCTGGTCCAGTACGACAACTCCCTAGATATCCACCACCCCCACAACCTAGACGAGTGCCAAGACAAGAACCCGCTTTCGATGACTACTACGGAGATAACAACAACTACCGCGAACCTACATTGAGAGAGCTCTCGGCACCAGATTTTAGAGTTCAGCCGTGGTGTATCTATGAAGACCCGGAGCTAGAAAACATCGTCATCAACACTTCAGTGGCCCACAACTTGCCAAAATTCTCAGGAACTCGTGGAGAATCAGCAATGACTCATCTCCAGCGCTTACATGGGATTTGCCAAAACCTCAAACCAAATGGCGTAAACGTAGACGACTTTAAGTTAAAGGCGTTCTATTTTTCCCTCATTGACGCGGCAAACGACTGGTTCCTTTCATTGCCTTCCGGAAGCATCAGAACATGGGCTCAGATGCAGAAAAAGTTCTTAGACAAATATTACCCAGCAGGAAGAGCAATGCAAGTAAGGAGGCAACTGCAGGACATCAGGCAAGGACCCAACGAAACCATGTACGATTACCTGGAAAATTCAACCGCCTGGAGAGAAGCTGTTGTACCCTTGGACTGCCCGAGAAACTCACCGTCGAGTATCTCATTAACGGATTAAGACCCTCAGACAAAATGCTCCTGGATGCCTCAGCTGGAGGGTCCACGATGAATCTATCATTAAGTGGCATAAGGGATCTTATCACCAACTTTGCTGAGAATGCCCGATTCAGAGAAGAGACAACTCAGCAGGAAGAATTCTCCCGGACAAAAAATGTGGCAAAAGCGGAAACGTCGATGAGCTCTATGCCTGAAGAGATGAAGCAGCTAAAGAAGATGATGATTCAAATCCTACGAAGGCAGCCAGTTCCGGTAAAACCTTGCGAGTTCTGTGGTTCTGCAGACCACAAAACTGACGCATGTCCAACATTAATAGAAGAGGAACCGGCAGAAGTGAATGCAGTAGAAGGATACCAAGGATACAACAACAACAGTAATGACAGAGCCGGACAAAACAGACAGTATGGTCAAGCAACTAACCCGAGCTGGCGTAACAATAACTATTCTCAGAAGTACGCACAACCAGCTGTCCCTCAACTAGCTCAGTCATTCTACCAAACCCCCCACCGGCAGTATAACCAGAACGCTCAATCAGCAGGCCAATATAAGCAAAGAGGACCAAATCAGTACCAAACCGGCCCGCATAATCAGCAAGAACCGACCAAGTCGCTTGATGACACTATGAAGGAGCTAGCAGGAAGCATAAGTCAATTGGGTACTTCGCTACACCAATACCAGGCGAAAACTGACGGGGAAATTTCAGAATTAACCAAACAAATGTCCCAACTCGCCACGGTAATTTCAACACTCACTAATGAACCTGGCAGACTCCCTTCACAAACCATCCAAAACCCAAAGGCGAATCTTAGCATGATAAAAAGGTCAAACGAAAAGGCGATGCTAGGAAAAGTAACACGATCCCCAACTTACAAATTTACGAACAAGCACTTCGCCCATAGGCATCGTCCTGATTGGAATCAAGAGGAAGACCGACCCAATGATGGCAAAACATGGGTCATGCATGCCGACAATGGACGATATGCATTCACCGTTTGCATAACACCACCGCCAATTATACACTCCGACGTACTAGCATCTGGATGGGATAACACTGACAAATTAAGGTGGAACTCTCCAACTGATACTTATGCGTCTGAGCAAAATATTAGGGGATCCAGTTATACTAATCCTAAGTCAAGGAGTGGGCAGAGTGACCCGACAATTACAAAAGCCCTCACTTCAGATCATGAGTCACAACCGGAAAGAGATAAAGACCCAGGGGCTTTCACAGTCACCTGCGGTATTGGTGAAACTCAGATTCATAAGTGCCTGGTCGATCTTGGAGCTGCTGTCAACGCCATGCCCTCCTCCTTATATTACTTGTTAGGACTTGGTCCATTGAAGCCACCCAGGACAAATATCGAGCTAGGAGATAAATCGTGCATCCGTCCGGTTGGAGTGCTGGAAGACGTAATACTCCATGTGGGAGAGCTTGTCGTTGCTGCAGACTTTTATGTGATACAAACAGGAGAGACCAGCGAAGACGACCCTCCAACAATAATCTTGGGACGACCATTCCTCTACGCTACTAAGGCAAGGATCGATGTGGGCAAGGGCTCATTATCGCTTAAGTTCGGCGGCAAAATTGCATATTTCTACATTGACAATAGCCGCACGGATACGAAGAAACCGCCAGATATAATACCTATCTCAGATCACGGTACGCAGATTTCCGACCTGCCAAAAGAGACCGAAAAAGTAACAAGACCAGCAGCTATGGTCAAAGCTCCTTCACCTTATCAGAAGCAATGGAGAGAAAAAGTACCAAAACCATGGGGTTCTAACACGCACAAGAAATCGGGAAAAGGCAAGGCAAGAAGCAACACAGGAACGGTGGCAAAATTCGACCTGAGCCACCCATGGGACCCAAACCAGTAATCCACAACGAGGTATCGTCGAGCCAACGACGTTAAACAAAGGCACTGGTCGGGAGGTAACCCGACACTATCTTACTTTCTGTCATTTAAATTCTGTCATTTAATTTTCTATCTTAGTAATTCTCACATATATATATTAGCTTGCATGACTTTTGAACTAAGGCACGCCTTCGTTCAAAAGTGTGGGGTGAGAACCACCATTGTATATAAATAACATGCTTGCTGTTTTCTTTTTTAGTAATAGTATCTTTTTGAAAATATGAACTTAAGAATGTGAAAAAGATAGACCGAAATTCATGCATTTACCTTGTGAAAATTCAACTGTTTAAAGACTTAGGACGTAACTTTTCATTTGTCCTTTGTGCTGAGATAAACTAGGGATGTGGAGTTGACATAAATCGCCCTAGAAAGGCTTGGGAAGCAATCAAAGGATCAGGTCAAACTATATGGTTTTCGAAGTCAGTGGAGGCTGCACTTCGGGTTTCAGTGAAGATTGAAGTCATCTCCGCCATGCAGTGTTTATGCAAAAAAGAAAAAAGGCGAGGACGGGAATCATACCGTCGTCTCTCTAGTTAAAGTAGCCGAGAAAATAGATGAGCGACCCTCATCTTGACCCGCGCGAAACAACAACGATGAGAGGAGCGGGGAGGTATTTCCATAGGCTTGCGGGCGATGATTGGACCTCCCAAAAAGGCTTGAGAAAATGGACTAGCAAAGCCACAAAAGGCGAAAAGCTCGAAGAAGCAATTCAAGAGGCCAAAGGCCCATCATTGTGAAGGTTTTAACTCAAAAAAGTCAAATCAAAGGCCAAAGGCCGATTCACTACAAAAGCAGTCCCTCTCAAAAAGAAAAATCAAAGTACTCAAACCAGTGAAACCCGAACCAAATCACATGCTAGAGAAAGCTACAAGAAAACCATATAGTGCGAGATGATCCCGAAGTTGCAGTCCAGGAACCAAAAAAGGGCTATCTCCCGAAACATCCAATATAAATTGCATCTCAGCACGAAGGTACAAGTATTAAGTTTCTTCTATTTATTTACACAGTTCAATTTGGTAATAAGTAAGTAATGCATGAATTAGGATAAATCGAGTCCCACAGTCTAATTTTCATATAATCCAAAACCAAACTTAGAGTGCCGCCCTTTAATAGCATTGTTCGGGACGAACAACTAAAAGTGTGGGGTGATCTGATGGACCATAATTATACGAATCAAAAACACAGTAAAACCCACCAAATTAGACTGTTGGTCTATTTAACTTCTACTTGTTAGTCCCGATATATTTCTACAGGGTATTTTGGCACTTAGAGAGAAAACACGCTAAGGAGAGGAGTTTTACGCTAAAAAGGATCGCTCGCAATTTATGGCCAGCCAAAGACTGAGAAACCCAGATGGCGCCCGCCGTCCAGCGCCCAGCGTCCAGCGCGCCTGCCGAGCTATTCGAGTCCAAATTCAAGTTGCCCGAGCAAACCATCTGATCTGACAATTCCGCCTCGACCAAAGTGTTTAAAATGGAAAATAAGGTGGAAGATGTCGGAAAACCAAGGAGAATGCTCGAGCAGATTGGCAGTTAGCTCAATTCCAAGGCAAAGGCCCGGCGCACATTGGCACCCAAACCAAGTCGCTCGACCCGACTGATGCATCTGGAAACTCTGGCTCGACCAAGATGTTTGGAATGCCCAACAAGTCGGACAATCTCGCTTCCCAGAGAAAATGCCCGAGCAGATTGGCAGTTGGCCCAAGTCCAAAGCAAAAGCCTCGCGCATAGGCACCAAGACCAAATTGCTCGACCAAACCATGGAATTTGGAAATTCTGGCTCGACCATTAGTCTTAGAATCACTTGACCATTCCAAATCAACTATCAAATGAACTCATGGACTTGGTGACCGGCCACCATGCTTGGAGGTGGCCAAGGGAGGAGCTCCTCCCCATTCCACCACCTGCAACCGGCGGCTCCTCCACTCTAGGTGACCGGCGGCTTTGCTCCTCCCCCATGTGGCAGCTCCTCCTTGCTCCTCCTCCTCCTCCCTTGGATGAAAGACATGTGCAACCATCTCCACCCTCCATTCTCCTCCCCTTTTGCTATAAATACACCCCTCCTCCTCCTCATTTGTATCATCCCATTCTCATCCAAAAATCACTTATCTCTCTAGATTTTGTAAGTTTGGCTTTGGAAATAAAAGGTTGCTCCCTTGGCGCTTCAACGGTTGTAAGTATTCTAATATTTATTTCCGTCTTTAATTTCCAATTCCTTAGTTATAATGTTTAGCGCGATAAATAGTAGCTAAACTAGTCGTTCGGTAGAAGGGGCGGACTTGTATTATAAAATGTTTTAGACTATTAACTTAGTGTCTCGTCTTTGTATTCAAAACTTATTCTATGTGCCATATATAAGATTAGAATTTCCAAGGTCGAGTGGACCATTTGTAACTGGACCAAAGGGACCAAATGGGCAAGCTCTTCCTTGGGAATTCGTGATCATGCTCGGATAATTGGACCATTTGTAACTGGGCCAAAGGGACCAAATGGGCAAGCTTATCCGAGGAGTTCGATCTATCTAAAAAACCATTTGGAAACTGGACCAAAGGGACCAAATGGATGCACATAAAGCTAAGATACTTCGGAAGGAGGAATTAGCTGAAGTAGAATAAGTGCTCTACGACCTTAAAAGGGCTAGACAATGTTGCAAGTCTTGAGCTAGGAATAGCCTCGATTCATGTTTGAATACTTAGATGATTCACTAAAGGTCAATGATAAACAGGATATAATACAAGGCCCCTGAAACCGAACGCTTTCTTTTAATTATTATCAATTACTTTCCAGTACTAAAACCAACCAACCAATCAATCACTTACCTGGTAGCTTTAAAACCAACCAACCAACCAACCAAAAACACGCTCCCCCGCTGTACGACCATTTAAAGAACAACTTATCTCCCTAATTCCCTTGGGTTCGACCCCTACTTACCACTTACTACCCAGTAGTGTAGTCGCGAGTAGCGGAAATTATAAATTTATTTGTACAGAGAACACTGCACCTTAACGACAGTGCAGTGAGCTCTGTCAAGGATACTAAGGATACAACAACAACAATGACAGAGCCGGACAAAACAGACAGTATGGTCAAGCAACCAACACGAGCTGGCGTAACAACAGCTATCCTCAGAAGGAGACACAACCAGCTGTCCCTCAACTAGCTCAGTCATTCTACCAACCCCCCCACCGATAGTATAACCAGAACGCTCCATCAGCAGGCCAATATCAGTAAAAAGGACCAAATCAGTACCAAACCGGCCCGAACAATCAGTAGGAACCGAGCAAGTCGCTCGATGACACGATAAAGGAGCTCGCAGGAAACATAAATGAATTGGGTGCTTCGCTACACCAATACCAGGCGAAAACTGACGGGGCAATTTCAGAATTGGCCAAACAGATGTCACAGCTCGCCACCACAATGTCAACACTCTCCAATGAACCTGGCAGACTTCCTTCACAAACCATCCAAAATCCAAAGGCAAAAATTAGCATGATAAGGAGGTCAAACATAAAGGCGACACTAGGAGAAGTAGCACGATCCCCAACTTACAAACTCACAAGCAAGCACTTCACACGTAGGCATCGTCCTGATTGGAATCAAGAGGAAGACCGACCCAATGATGGCAAAACATGGGTCACGCATGCCGACAATGGACGATATGCATTCACCGTTTGCATAACACCACCGCCAATTATACACTCCGACGTACCAGCATCTGGATGGGATGACGACAACAGTTTTAGGTGGACTCCCCAACTAATATTTATGCTTCAAAGCAAAATATTAAAGGGCCCAATTACTCAAATCCTAAGCCAAGGAATAGGCAGAATGGCCCAACAACAGAAAGAACCCTCACTTCAGATCATGAGTCACAACCGGAAAGAGATAAAGACCCAGGGGCCTTCACAGTCACCTGCGGTATTGGTGAAACCCAGATTCATAAGTGCTTAGTCGATCTTGGGGCTGCTGTCAATGCCATGCCTTCCTCCTTATACTACTTATTAGGACTTGGTCCATTGAAGCCGGCCAGGGCAAATATCGAGCTAGGAGATAAGTCGTGCATCCGTCCGGTTGGAGTGCTGGAAGATGTAATACTCCATGTGGGAGAGCTCGTCGTTGCTGCAGACTTCTATGTGATACAAACAGGAGAGACCAGCGAGGACGACCCTCCAACAATAATATTGGGACGACCATTCCTCTACGCTACTAAAGCAAGAATCGATGTGGGCAAGGGCTCATTATCGCTTGAGTTCGGCGGCAAAATTGCAAATTTCTACATTGATATTAGCCACGCAGATACAAAAAAGCCGCCAGATATTATACCTATCTCAGATCGCGGTACACGGATTTCTAACCTGACACAAGAAACTGAAAAAGCAACAAGACCAGCAGCTATGGTCAAAGGCTCCCCGCCTTCTCAGAAACAATGGAAAGAAAAAACACCAAAACCATGGAGTTCCAACCTAAACAAGAAATCAGGAAAAGGCAAGGCAAGAAGCAACACAGGAACAGTGGTAAAATACGACCTGAGCCACCCATGGGACCCAAACCAGTAATCCACAACGAGGTACTGTCGAGCCAACGACGTTAAACAAGTGCACTGGTCGGGAGGTAACCCGACACTATCTTACTTTCTGTCATTTAAATTCTGTCATTTAATTCTGTCTTAGTCATTCTCACATATATATTAGCTTGCATGACTTTTGAACTAAGGCACGCCTTCGTTCAAAAGTGTGGGGTGAGAACCACCGTTGTATATAAATAACATGCTTGCTGTTTTCTTTTTTAATAGTATCTTTTTGAAAATATGAACTTAAGAATGTGAAAAAGATAGATCTTAGTTCATGCATTAACCTTGTGAAAATTCAACTGTTTAAAAACTTAGAACGTAACTTCTCATTTGTTCCTTTGTGCTGAGATAAACTAGGGATGTGGAGTTGATAGAAAATACCCTAGAGGGGCTTGGCAAGCAATCAAAGGATCGAATCAAACTATATGGTTTTCGAAGTCAGTGGAGGCTGCACTTCGGGTTTCAGTAAAGATTGAAGTCATCTCGGATAAGTGGACCATTTGTAACTGGGCCAAAGGGACCAAATGGGCAAGCTTATCCGAGGAGTTCGATCTATCTAAAAAACCATTTGGAAACTGGACCAAAGGGACCAAATGGATGCACATAAAGCTAAGATACTCCGGAAGGAGGAATTAGTTGAAGTAGAATAAGTGCTCTACGACCTTAAAAGGCTAGACGATGTTGCAAGTCTTGAGCTAGGAATAGCCTCGATTCATGTTTGAATACTTAGATGATTCACTAAAGGTCAATGATAAACAGGATATAATACAAGGCCCCTGAAACCGAACGCTTTCTTTTAATTATTATCAATTACTTTCCAGTACTAAAACCAACCAACCAACCAATCAATCACTTAGCTGGTAGCTTTAAAACCAACCAACCAACCAACCAAAAACACGCTCCCCCGCTGTACGACCATTTAAAGAACAACTTATCCCCCTAATTCCTTTGGGTTCGACCCCTACTTACCACTTACTACCCAGTAGTGTAGTCGCGAGTAGCGGACATTATAAATTTATTTGTACAGAGAACATTGCACCTTAACGACAGTGCAGTGCGCTCTGTCAGTATTCAAGTAGGAATTGGGAATACTCCTGTTGGTTCTTGAGTATTCCCCTTTACTTACTGTCTTTCAAAAACCCCCGAGTATTTAGCTATGGTATCCACCTCTATGGATATTCGTAGCTAAACTCTTCATTCGGTTGAAGGGGTGTACTTGTATCATAAAATGTTTTAGACTTGCTTTAGTATTTTTTCTCTGTATTCAAAACTTGTTCTATGTGCCATATATTAGGCCAGAACTGTTGGTCTTGTTGCCTTTTCGGTCTCCTTTGGCAGGTCAGAAATCTGTGTACCTCGATCTGAGATAGGTATAATGTCTGGCGGTTTCTTTGTATTCGTGCGGCTATTATCAATGTAGAAATTTGCAATTTTGCCGCCGAACTTAAGCGATAATGAACCCTTGCCCACATCGATTCTTGCTTTAGTAGCGTAGAGGAATGGTCGTCCCAATATTATTGTTGGAGGGTCGTCTTCGCTGGTCTCTCCCGTTTGTATTACATAAAAGTCTGCAGCAACGACGAGCTCTCCCACATGGAGTATTACACCTTCCAAGACTCCAACCGGACGGATGCACGATTTATCTCCTAGCTCGATATTTGACCTGGGTGGCTTCAATGGACGAAGTCCTAATAAGTAGTATAAGGAGGAAGGCATGGCATTGACAGCAGCCCCAATATCAACTAAGCACTTATGAATCTGGGTTTCACCAATACCGCAGGTGACTGTGAAGGCCCCTGGGTCTTTATCTCTTTCCGGTTGTGACTCATGATCTGAAGTGAGGGTTCTTTCTATTGTCGGGCCATTCTCCCTATTCCTTAGCTTAGGATTTGTATAATCGGACCCCTTAATATTTTGCTTCGAAGCATAGATATTAGTTGGGGAGTCCCATTTTAAATTATTATTGTCATCCCATCCAGATGCTGGTATGTCAGAGTGTATGATCGGTGGTGGTGTTATGCAGACGGTGAATGCATACCGTCCATTGTCAGCATGCGTGACCCATGTTTTGCCATTATTGGGTCAGTCTTCCTCTTGATTCCAATCAGGACGATGCCTACGTGTGAAGTGCTTGTTTGTAAGTTTGTAAGTTGGGGATCGTGCTACTTCTTCCAGTGTCGCCTTTATGTTCGACCTCCTTATCATGCTGATATTTGCCTTTGGATTTTGGATGGTTTGTGAAGGAAGTCTGCCAGGTTCATTAGTGAGTGTTGACATTGCAGTGGCGAGCTGGGACATTTGTTTGGTCAATTCTGAAATTGCCCCGTCAGTTTTCGCCTGATATTGGTGTAGCGAAGTTCCCAATTGATTTATGATTCCTGCGAGCTCCTTCATTGTGTTATCGAGCGATTTGGTTGGTTCTTGCTGATTGTTCGGGCCGGCTTGGTACCGATTTGGTCCTCTTTGCTCTTCTCCGGGCAACCTTGGGTCTTTGTCCTCCTCTTGCTCCAAAGGTTTGCCGACAAGCGTTTTCCACTCCTAAGAGTCAAGGCACTCTCATCTTTCTGCATGATTTGAATGGTTTGTGAAAGGAGTCTGCTGGACTCATTAGCGAGTGCGGACACTGAGGCAACGAGTTGAGAGATGTGATTCTTTAAGTCCTTTGTTTCGGCTTGGTTTTGATGCATAGTAGTATTCAACTGTTGCACAGTACCTGAAAATTGCATTAACATGTCCTCAAGAGATTTGTTTGGTCCCTCTTGTTGGTTGCTCGAGCTTGCTTGGTACTGTCCAGCTGACGGGGCGTCCTGGTTGTACTGTTGGTGGAGAGGTTGATAGAATGACTGGGCTAGTTGAGGGACAGCTGGTTGTGTTTCTTGGTATCCTCCTAACATATTTATTTCTGCCGGGTTCTCTTCTATTAATGTTGGGCATGCGTCAGTTTTGTGGTCTGTAGAGCCACAAAACTCGCAAGGTTTTACCGGCACTGGTTGTTTTCGTAGGATCTGAATCATCATCTCCTTTAATTGTTTTATCTCTTCTGGCATAGAGCTCATTGGTGTTTCAGCTTGTGCCACATTCCTTGTTCGGGAAAATTCTTCCTGCCGGGTTGTCTCTTCTCTAAATCGGGCATTTTCAGCAACGTTGGCGATGAGGTTCCTTATGCCGCTCAATGATAGATTCATCATGGATCCTCCAGCTGAGGCATCCAGGAGCATTTTGTCTAAGGGTCTTAATCCATCAATGAGGTATTCGATGATGAGTTTCTCGGGCAGTCCAAGGGTACATCAGCTTCTTTCTAGGTGGTTGAACTTTTCCAGATAGTCGTACATGGTTTCATTGGGCCCTTGCTTGATGTCTTGTAATTGCCTCCTTACTTGCATTGCCCTTCCTGCCGGGTAATATTTGTCCAGGAATTTCCTTTGCATCTGAACCCATGTTCTGATGCTTCCTGAAGGCAATGAAAGGAACCAGTCGTTTGCCGAGTCAATGAGGGAAAAATAGAACGCCTTCAACTTGAAGTCGTCTATACTCACTCGATTGGGTTTTAGATTCTGGCAAATGCCGTGTAAGCGTTGGAGGTGAGTTGTCGCAGATTCTCCATGTGCTCCTGAGAACTTGGGCAAGCTATGGGCCACTGATGCGTTGATGGTAATGTATTCCAGTTCAGGGCCCTCGTATATGCACCATGGTTGCATTTCGAAATCTGGGGCATTCAACTCTCCCATCGTAGGTGCGCGGTCGTTGTTATTCCCATAATAGTTGTCAAAGACAGGTTCTTGCCTAGGCATTTGTCGAGGTTGAGGGTGTGGGGGACGTATAGGGGGTTGCACTAGACCAGCTGCATTTCGATCCTCAGGTGGTACTTGGTTTCTTCGAACGACCTCCCTATTACGAGCTCTTTGGTTTCTGATGAGTTGTTCCGGATCGTCAATAAATGGAGGTGGAGCCTCATTATTTCGATCGTACAGGTTTATCTCGTCATCATCCTGATAGTCATGGTGGCTTCCTTCGCGAGACATGGTTGTTTTGGAACGAGTATCGATTCAAAGAACTTATCCGATTAGGTAACTAATTCCCCGGCAACGGCGCCAATTTGACAGATGCTTGTCGTCAGATCAAATGTACAAATAAATTTATAAGTCCGCTACTCGCGACTTCACTACTGGGTAGCAAGTGGTAAGTAGGGGTCGAACCCAAGGGAATTAGGAGGATAAGTTGTTCTTTGAGGGATCGTACAGCGGGGGAGCGTGTTTTTTGGTTGATTGAGGTTTTACTACTAACAGCTAAGTGATTGGTTGGTTGGTTTTGGTTTTTAGTGCGGAAAAGTAAATGACATAAAAGTAAATACTGAAAGTAAAAAGAAGACTTACAGCGGTTGTTGCGTGATCGGCAAGTCTTGCGGAACGTCAGCAGTTGAAAGGGCAGTTTATACTAAGGAAGTAAGTGCAGGTAGTGTTTTAATCTAAGGAAAGCATTCGGTTTCGGGGGCCTTGTATCATAGCATGTTTATCATTGACCTTTAATGATCCTGCTAAGTGTTCAAACGTGCATCAAGGCCATTTCAAGCGCTCGATTTGCCACACTGTCTAGCCCATTTCAAGGTCGTAGAGCACTTGTTCTATTTAGACTAGCACCCCATTTCAAGGTATACTAGCCTATGTGCATCCATTTGATCAATCATTTCCGATCAAACCAAATGGTGTTTTAGAGAGGTCGAACTCCTCAGATAAGCTTTGCCATTTCAAGCATCCACTTACCCGAGTATGTTCACGAACCCCCACGGAAGAGTTTTGCCATTTCAAGCATCCACTCAACCTTGGAAGTTCTGACCTAATATATGGCACATAGAACAAGTTTTGAACACAAAGAAGAGGCACTAAGAGTATAGCCTAAAACATTTTATGATACAAGTACACCCCTTCAACCGAATGAAGAGTTTAGCTACGAATATCCATAGAGGTGGATACCATAGCTAAGTACTCGAGGGTTTTTGAAAGACAGTAAGTAAAGGAGAATACTCAAGAACCAACAGGAGTATTCTCAAAGACTACTAGAATACTCAAGAACCAACAGGAGTATTATAGATTTCAAACAAAGCTTACAAAAGTGCCAAAATCTAGAGAGATAAGTAACTTGTGGATTGTGGGATGTTGGAATTGTGTGTTGTGGATGATTTACAAGTGAAGAGAAGATGTCTATTTATAGGCTAAGGGAGGCAAGGAGAGCCATACACTTGTCAAGGGAGGAGAGGCTTGTGGCTTGAGATCTCAACACATGGCATAAGGAGAGCAAAAGCCATCGGGGTGAGTCACCACTCCAAAAGCCATCGGAAGATATTTGTTTCTCAAAAGCCATCGGTTTGACCGGAATTTGACCGGAGCTTCTCGGATTTTGGAGAGTGTATTCTGAATGAAAATGTCATTCTAAGATGATCTCAAGAAGGAACCTAAGCCAAATTCTGCTTGGAACATGGTCGAAATCCCAAATCGGCTGAAATTGCCTTTGTTTGGCTTTTACCGGGCTTGGTGCCTTTGCATTGCGTTCTTGTCCAAACGCCGACTGTTCTAGCATATTTGAATGATTCCAAGTCGGTTCCAAGAAAGTTGTACAGTCGGAATCTGGTCGTGTCCTGACTCGTAATTCATTTTCAGCTTAAAAACTCCTCCTTAGCCTGTATTCTCTCTAGACTCCAAAATACCCTGTAGATAAATATCGGAACTAACAAGCAAAAGTTAAATAGACAAACAGTCTAATTTGGTGGGTTTAACTGTGTTTATGATTCATACAATTATGGTCCATCATTCCTCATCCAAGTTCCCAATTTGAATTGCTCGTTGCTCCAAATGAGTTTCAAGCACCTTGTTGTGGGTCTCCAATCTCTCTATTTGAGCTTGCAGACCTTCAAAGTTTTGTTGTTGAGCTAGAAGAGTTTCCTTGATCTCCAATTTATCTCTATTCATCTTTTCTTTGTTTGCAAGGAGTGCGGCTAGCATGAATTCTATATTGGAGGGCTCACTTGAAGGTTGAGGAGGTTTAGGGTATTGAGGGTTAGCGTCTTCAACTTCTAAGCATTGGCAACAATCCCAATTTGGAGTGTTGGTTTGTCATGTATACCAATAGTTTATAAATAGCCATTTGGTTGCTCCTCCTCTAAATAATATTCTCCATTGTCATTGACATGTTTGTTTTAGGCATTCATCCTCGCAAAACAAGATGAACATAAGCTAGCAAGGGATATGAGTGTGAAAAGGACATACAAGTATAAGAACAACAAATATATATACCAGAATAGTCCAAACTTCCACACAATCTAAGCTAGGGATGTGCTAAATAGTTACTCCCAGGAAACGGCGCCGTTTGACTGACAGAGCACGTCGTTGAGTGCTAAGCAAGATAAATTTATAAGTCCGCTACTCGTAACTCTACTATTGGATAGTAAAGAGGTAAGTAGGGGTCGAACCCAAGGGAATTAGTGGATAGTAGTTCTTTGAGGATTTGTACAGAAAGGGAGTGTGATTTGGGGTTGATTGTGATTTTAGTGCTGAAAAGTAAGTGGGTTGGTTGTGGTTTTAGTGCTGAAAGTAAGTGCTTGATGGACAAGACTTACGAAAAGTAAATGCTTGAAGGACAAGACTTGCGGAAAGTAAGCAGTTGATATGGGACTGAAAGTAAGCAGTTGATATGGGTACTGAAAGTAAGCAGTTGATATGGGTACTGAAAGTAAGCAGTTGATATGGGTACTGAAAGTAAGCAGCAAGGTGGTGTTTTGATCAAAGGAAAAGATTCGGTTTTAGGGGCCTTGTATCATAAATCTGTTCATCATCGACCTCTAATGATCATACTACGTGTTTAAAATGTATCAAGGCTATTTCTAGCACTCGACTTGCCACACCGTCTAGTCCTTTTCAAGACATAGAACACTTGTTCTATTTAGGCTAATTCCTCCTTTGGAAGTATCTTAGCCTTATGTGCATCCACCTGATCAATCATTTCCGATCAACCAAGTGGTGTTTTAAAGAGATTGAACTCTACAGAAAAGCTTTGCTCTTTCGAGCCTCCACTTAACCACGTATGTTCACGAACCCCATGGAAGACCTTTGCTCTTTCGAGCCTCCACTCAACCAATAGTGTTCTAACCTAATATATGGCACATAGAACAAGTTTAAACACAATAGAGGCACTAAGAGAAGGGTCTAAAACATGTTTTGATACAAGCACACCCCTTCAACCGAATGAAGGGTTTAGCTACGAATATCCATATGGGTGGATATCATAGCTAAGTGCTTGGAAAAGTAAAGGTTTTGAAAGACAGGAAAGTAAAGGTTTTCGAAAGTAAAACTCAAGAACAAAGTTGGAGCTTTTGATTCAAAGTAAAGTGTTTTACAAGGATTGTAGTGAGATTTTCTACCAAAGTTACAAGTGATCAAAGGACTAGAACATGAAACTAAAACTTGTAACTTTGGCACCAAAATGGGACATTGATTCAAGGAGGAGGAGATGTAGTATTTATAGGCAAGGAGGAGGAGAAGATGTGGAGGAGAGGCCAACACATGTCAAGAGGGGGAGGAGGGCTTCAAAAGCCGCCGGCCATGAGGTGGCAAAGCCACAAGCCGCCGGTGGTGAGGTGGAGGAGGAGAAGAAGTGAGTGGAATGAGATCTTTTGCTCCAAAAAGCCATCGGAGCACATGCCCTGCACATGGGTGGCTTGACTTTGCATTCACTTGAGTTCTTGATCTTTGTTGAGGTTTGGAACAAGTCATTGGGACATGTTAGAGTGATTCCATGTTGGGTTCATGAAAGTTGTAAAGCCGGAATCTGGTCGTAGTCTGGAATGACTTGTAATCCATTTTTAGCTTTAAGAACTCCTTTTTAGCTCGTTTCATCTCTAATCCTTGAAATAGCCTGTAGAACAAAAGTGAAACTAACAAGTAAAAGTTGTTAAGACAAAGCGTCTAATTTGGTGGGTTTAACTGTCTTAATGAATCATATAAATATGGTCCATCAGATCACCCCACACTTATACTTGTTCGTCCCTAACAATGCTATTTAAAAGATAGGCACACACAATCCAAGTAAAAACTCTTAAATAGGAAAGTGAGAATGTGAGACTAGATTTATCCTATTCAAGCAATACTTATTTGTTACCAATCTAAACCGTGTAAATACTTAGAAGTAACTTGATACTTGTACCTTCGAGCTGAGATGCAAATTAATTCGGATGATTCGGGAGATAGCTCTTTTCAGGCTCCTGGACTGCATTCTTGGGACCGACTCACACTATATGTTTATCTTGTAGCTTTCTCTAGCACACGATTTGGTTCGGGTTTCACTGAGTTGAGCTCTTTGATTTTCTTTTGATGAGGGACTGCTTTTGAAGTGATTTGGCCTTCGGCCTTTGATTTTGAATTGGAGCTTCTTCACTTTTGTTTCGGTTAAAACCTTCACAGAATTTGGCCTTCGGCCTTTGATTTGCTTCTTCGAGCTTTGCTTCTTTGTGACTTGCTTGTCCATTTTCTCAATCTTTTGGGAGGTCCAATCATCGCCCGAGAGCATATGGAAATACCTCCCCGCTCTTTCTCATCCTCGCCGTTTCGCGCGGGTCAGGATGAGGGTCGCTCATCTATTTTCTCGGCTACTAGGACTAGAGATAGGACGGTTTGATTCCCGTCCCGCCTCTTGCATAGACGCTGCATGGCGGAGATGACTCTAATTTCCAATGAAACCCGAAGTGCAGCCTCCACTGACTTCGTAAACCATATAGCGAAATTCAGTCCCTTGAGTGCTTGCCAAGCCTCTCTAGGGCGGTTTATATCAACTCCACATCCCCTGTATATCTCAGCACAAAGGGACAAATGAGAAGTTACATCCTAAGTTTTTATGCAGTTGAGATTTCACAAGGTAATTGCATGAATTTAGATCTATCTTTTTCACATTCTCAAGTTCATATTTTCAAAAAGTTAATATTAAGGGAAAAGGAAAAAGAAAGCATGTTAAATAATTATGTGCAAAGGTTGTTCTCACCCCACACTTTTGAACGAAGGCGTGCCTCACGGCATGACTTAGTTCAAAAGTCAAATGTAAGCAAATATTTACAAGAAAGATGAGAACGGCTCAAAAAGCTAAATGACATAAGTAAAATGACTGAAAAATTAAAAGATGCATGAAACTGAAAGTGTGTCGGGTTACCTCCCGGCCAGTGCCTTTGTTTAACGTCGTTGGCTCGACGATACCTCACTTAGGAGGGGTCGGGGTCCCATGGGCATGTGAGGTCGAACTTCTTCTCGGCTGCTCTTTTACTTTGCCCAAAGAACTCATGGAGTGATGTGCTCGGTTGGGTTCTCCATTGCTTCGGCAGGTTCTTCTTTACATAGCTCAGAGAAGGTGAGGACTTCTTGACCATAGCTGCTGGTTCAATGAGCCGTGGTCTCTTGCTACTCCATCCCGGCTTCCATTCCACCGGGCCATGTCTTGGTCGCCTTTTTATGTATGACCGGTGGCATCCTCGCGAGTTTGGAAGTTCAGAATCTTGCCATCAAACATAGGCGACATCAAGCTTGCTCCCATGTTAACCCTCTTCTTTGTGCCAGGGATGAATGATTGTCTCAGAACGAGTGAGTTTTCAGGGCCGCTTTGTTGACTCGGAGTGAGTGAGCGCTCCATTGTTGGCTTTCCTTGACCTTGTACCGCCTCCAACTTGCCTTGCACCGCATCATCATTGATTACATGATCTTCGATGGATGTGATCTGCATAGAAAATGAAGGGTTAAGTTGGGGCACTTTAGCCACAAGGTCCGGGCCTTTCTCGACCAGTTCGGCAATGAGGAACGGGACTGCTTTGGGCAGCTCGTCAGTGAGGACAGGGACTTCCTCGGGCAGTTCGGTAATGAGGTCCCATGAAGGCTTTTCCTCGTCCCACACTGGATCGGTTTTCGGCTCTAGGTCTTCTGATGGTTCGGGAGTGATCTCCCATGTAGGGTCTTCCTCGTCCCACACTGGATCGGTTTCTGGCTCTAGGTCTTCTGATGGCTCGTGAGTGATCTCCCATGTAGGCTCTTCCTCGGTGCTTCCTGTTTCCGATCCGTCCATCATGGCCTCTGTGATGTCTTCCATGACCTGCACTGGATCGGCTTCTATCGTTGGCGCCTTATCATCAGTTTGGGGCATCGGCCCTCGTTTTGAGCTCTCTGCCATATCATCTATCAACTTCCACAGTTTAGACATGGTTAAATTCATCACAGATCCTCATGCCGCAGCATTAAGTATATTTCGGTCATGTGGCATCATCCAACCGAGAAACCTCTGAAGAAGATTAAAGTTCGTGAATCCATGGTGCGGGCAGCTCGTCACAATGGAATCGAAGTACGATAAGTACTCGTCCAATGTTTCGTCCCGGGATTGCTTAAGGGTGATGATCTTCTCACGGACTTCAAGTCGAAAGGATGGCGGGGCTCTTTGACAGGGATCGGTGCGATAATTTGACAGGGAAAACTCTTTTAGAAATTTGGCTCGTAGATCTCCATAATAGCCTTCATAATCTGCATATGATGAGTAATACCAAGATAGTGCAGAATCAGTTAAGGAAAACTCAAAACATTTTAACTTAAACCCCTCCAAGGACTCGTCCTCAGGCTTCATGCGGCCGCAGATGGAGTGAAATATTTGTACATGTTCCACAGGGTCTTCTCCGATGGTTCCTCCAAACTGGGGAAGACACCGAATCATCCATGAAGACATAGTGGATTATGCGAAAGGGAAAGAAAAGAACAACCATCCGATTACTAACTCCCCGGCAACAGCGCCAATTTTGACAGAGCACGTCGTTGAGTGCTAAGCAAGATAAATTTATAAGTCCGCTACTCGTAACTCTACTATTGGATAGTAAAGAGGTAAGGAGGGGTCGAACCTAAGGGAATTAGTGGATAGTAGTTCTTTGAGGATTTGTACAGAAAGGGAGTGTGATTTGGGGTTGATTGTGATTTTAGTGCTGAAAAGTAAGTGGGTTGGTTGTGGTTTTAGTGCTGAAAGTAAGTGCTTGATGGACAAGACTTACGAAAAGTAAATGCTTGAAGGACAAGACTTACGAAAAGTAAATGCTTGAAGGACAAGACTTACGAAAAGTAAATGCTTGAAGGACAAGGCTTGCGGAAAGTAAGCAGTTGATATGGGACTGAAAGTAAGCAGTTGATATGGGTACTGAAAGTAAGCAGTTGATATGGGTACTGAAAGTAAGCAGCAAGGTGGTGTTTTGATCAAAGGAAAAGATTCAGTTTTAGGGGCCTTGTATCATAAATCTGTTCATCATCGACCTCTAATGATCATACTACGTGTTTAAAATGTATCAAGGCTATTTCTAGCACTCGACTTGCCACACCGTCTAGTCCTTTTCAAGACATAGAACACTTGTTCTATTTAGGCTAATTCCTCCTTTGGAAGTATCTTAGCCTTATGTGCATTCACCTGATCAATCATTTCCGATCAACCAAGTGGTGTTTTAAAGAGATTGAACTCTACAGAAAAGTTTTGCTCTTTCGAGCCTCCACTTAACCACGTATGTTCACGAACCCCATGGAAGACCTTTGCTCTTTCGAGCCTCCACTCAACCAATAGTGTTCTAACCTAATATATGGCACATAGAACAAGTTTAAACACAATAGAGGCACTAAGAGAAGGGTCTAAAACATGTTTTGATACAAGCACACCCCTTCAACCGAATGAAGGGTTTAGCTACGAATATCCATATGGGTGGATATCATAGCTAAGTGCTTGGAAAAGTAAAGGTTTTGAAAGACAGGAAAGTAAAGGTTTTCGAAAGTAAAACTCAAGAACAAAGTTGGAGCTTTTGATTCAAAGTAAAGTGTTTTACAAGGATTGTAGTGAGATTTTCTACCAAAGTTACAAGTGATCAAAGGACTAGAACATGAAACTAAAACTTGTAACTTTGGCACCAAAATGGGACATTGATTCAAGGAGGAGGAGATGTAGTATTTATAGGCAAGGAGGAGGAGAAGATGTGGAGGAGAGGCCAACACATGTCAAGAGGGGGAGGAGGGCTTCAAAAGCCGCCGGCCATGAGGTGGCAAAGCCACAAGCCGCCGGTGGTGAGGTGGAGGAGGAGAAGAAGTGAGTGGAATGAGATCTTTTGCTGCAAAAAGCCATCGGAGCACATGCCTTGCACATGGGTGGCTTGACTTTGCATTCACTTGAGTTCTTGATCTTTGTTGAGGTTTGGAACAAGCCATTGGGACATGTTTGAGTGATTCCACGTTGGGTTCATGAAGGTTGTAAAGCCGGAATCTGGTCGTAGTCTGGAATGACTTGTAATCCATTTTTAGCTTTAAGAACTCCTTTTTAGCTCGTTTCATCTCTAATCCTTGAAATAGCCTGTAGAACAAAAGTGAAACTAACAAGTAAAAGTTGTTAAGACAAAGCGTCTAATTTGGTGGGTTTAACTGTCTTAATGAATCATATAAATATGGTCCATCATTGACCAACTATTCTTTTAGCCTCTAAATAGTATCAATTAACAGAGGATCGAATGTAGTCAAAACATTTATAATACTGATAAAGTACCGGGTCGAACCCAAAGGAGCAAAGTTAAGCACATGCACTATGTAAGATTGTGTTTCTATTCACCTATCCTAATCGCAAGATGATAAAGGGTGTAAATCTAAATCCTACTTGGTAAGCAATTAGAGAGTAAAAGATGATTAAAATTCGTTTCAAGGGGCTACTCTCTTCCTTGGAATTCACATATGATCACATGCATGATTTCTAAACATTTCAAGGTGTTAAATTGTGTAAAACCTAGCTCAGACTAAGGTAGACCAATTTTCATCTGAATCTCTTCTTCATCAAGCCATCTTAAATAAAATCTCAGTCTTTCAAGGTATTGAGTTACTCTATAACCCTTACTAGCCTTGAAATGTCTTCCTAAGGTAATAAGTGAAATAGCCATAAAGGACTAGTTAACATCAATTCCATGTGTTTACTTTTATAGACACTAGATAAGACCATTTTCACTACACCAAACCATCACTAAGCTTTTCCGACACTTAGATAAGTTTTATGGCAAACAAGTCACTTTGGCATTTCATCAAACACTTAGTGACATGTCAAACTTGAAGCACTTAGTGAAAATAAATTCAACACCATGTGTGAAAATGAATTCAACACCATGTATCATAGTATCAAAAGTGTGTACATGATCATTGAGTACCAAGGAGGGTTGTAAAACCCTCAAAACACACGAACTACTCACACATCATCATGAAACTTGCTTTCAATACAAAACAAAAAAGGGGATGATAGATGAGTAGAGAAAAGCCAAGTAGAAGATAATCCAAGTTATAGATTCCTTCCTTGATCTTCCCTCTTCTCCCTCGAGCATTCCTTTAATGATGTTGAGTCTTCCTTGGCCCTTTTCTCACATTGTTTTTCTCTAAAAAAACCCCCTTCTTAGGCCAAAAATCTCTCTTTCTATTTATAGCCCTGATTTGAAATTTCTGGGTTTCGGGTGTCAACCGTTTGGTTGGGAGTGATCCCAGCCTCAACCAGTCGGTTGGGAGCATCTGATAGCAAATTTTAGCAAGCTAAGGTGCCCAATGGGTCGGTTGGATTGGGAAAAAAACCCAACCGGTCGGTTGAGATTGGCCAACAGACCATTGAGCTTAAACCCAACTTTTGCTAATAGGTCTGACTTCCTGAGGCTTTGTCGCGGTCTTAACTTCCGCATTTGCTCTTGGTAGAAACTAGAGAGTTGTAGCCTTTTGATTTAGCTTTCCAACAAACTATGGAGCAACCAATTGTGATACCGTATGCGCTCTAGGCATGCAAAATAAGTCAGAAAGGTCAATCTGCCCTGTTTTCCCCCGAAACTCCTTGTTTTGCGCCGAAACTTTGATTTTTCATGTGAACTTGATATTGAGGTCTTGAATTCAATGGGGAATCGTTTTGTACCTGAAATGTGAAAGGAAAGGGTCAAATGACATCGAAAAACGTCGGAAATGAATCAAAGCTTTAATAAAATATGGCGAAGAATAATGCGAAAATTCGACTTATAACTCATCTTCCTGCTTGCTGCTATCAAATTCAATATCACTCCCGGTTGCAACATAGGATTTGTTTTTCTTCTTTAGTGTGTTTGCATACTTGGCTTGAATATGTCTGAAGGCCTCACATTCCTTGCACTAGATTCTCTTGGACTTCTCACCTTGTTGTCTTTGTTGCTGTCACAAAACATGTTCCTTTTCTGGAAATTTCCGCCTCTTCTGTTCTGAAAGTTGGATGAGGATTGTTGCCGTTGATCTAAACTTCTTTGATTCAGCTACTTCATGAGCTTCAAGAAGTTCTTAGCCAACATCGTAGTCTACTCAGACATGTCATCTTCATTCTCGTGATCACTAGTGGCTTCAGGTTTGAGGCCAACACTGCTGACTTTCTCCACTTGAACATCTTCTTTAAAGGTAAATTCGAAAGTTCTTACGGATCCTATAAGAACATCAAGTCTCATAGAAAATTGTTTTGTTAGAGATCTTAGCACCTTACTCACTATCTTTTCCTCGCTCGTATGCTCTTCCAGGGAAAAATATTCGTTGGAGATGTCACACAATCTAGCATTGAAATCAGCAATAGACTCATCTTCCTTCATTTTCAGATTTTCAAATCTCATAACGAGCATCTGGACTCATGACATCTGAACCTTGTTCGTACCTTCATGACTTGTTTGGAGGATATCCCGGGCCTACTTTGAACATACTTGTTGGAGATGAGCTTAAAGATGTTTCATCAACGACTGCGAAGATTGCATTAAATGCTTTAGAATTTCCAATAACAGTCTTCTCATCGTCTTCAATCCCCCCGATCTTATGGTTTCTTCTGTGCCCTACCTTCGTCACTAATCACTATGGGATGGGTCCAAGCAGAAAAAGGCTCTCAAGACCCTGTCATGGATAGCCTTGATAAAACCTTTCATTCTTGCTTTCCAGTAGCTGTAATCAGGCCCCTCTAAAAGTGGAGGTCGACCTAGACTCTGTCCTTCCTTCATGTTCATCTAAGACAAGCGTTAGTATATACTTTGAATCTCACTTTGTGAATTGAGTGACCCGCTCAAATACCAATTGAAATTACTAAACGTGTATTGAGATGACGGATCAACTAGTTCGCAAAAGAACTGGTTCTACTATGCATGCAAGATAATCTAGCAAGAAAACGAAAGTAGTAAAACAATAAGGGATACAATGAATTCGTCACCTAGTTCGGCGTCAACGAGCTTATGTCTGGGGGGCTATCCAAGCCAGTGGAAAGCAATTCACTCTCTCTCTCTCAAACTGCTGTCTCCTCTAACTCTTCTATGAATTGTAATCTAAGCTCCCTTAGATCAAAGATCCCTCTCTTTTCCACGCAATCCTCTCCCGAAAATTGACTTAGAAAAATACTCAAATTTGTATAAACAATCAATCTTGACAATTGCTTGAACAATGATTGATAATAACACCTTTAACTCGTCGATGATGATGACCTCCAACCAAAATACGAGTTCAAGAAGGACTCCAAAAGAATTTAATGAGTGTCGTGAGAGCCTATATGGGTCACTTGATAATGATGTTTACACCAATATCTCCAAAGGATTAAGCTTACCTGAAGCATGTAGCTCAAAACCACGGGAAATATACCCAATAAATCTACAAAGAACTTTTTATAGATTGAAACAACCCTAAATGTGGTACAATTGTCTAAGTGAATATGTTTTGAAAGAGGGGTACAACAAAAATGCAATTTATCCATGTGTTTTTATTAAAAGGATAAAAACCAGATTTTCTATTATTGCGGTTTATGTTGATGATTCAAATATCATTGGGACCTTGATGAACTTACTCAGACGATTTCATATTTGAAATGTGAATTTGAATGAAAGAATTGGAAAAAAATTCTACCTTGGCCTACAAATTGAGCATTTATCAATGGGTATATTTGTCCATCAGTCATTATATACTGAAAGGATCCTCATACGATTTAAAATGGATAAATCATATCATTGGAGTTCGCTTATGGTTGTTCTTTCACTTAATGTGACAAAAGATCCATTTCGTTCTCGAGAAAAGGAAGAAGCTACTTGGTCCTGAAGTGTCATGTCTTAGTAATATAGGAGAACTCGTGTATCTTGCTAACTATATCAGACCTAATATTGCATTTCTTGGTTTACTAGCACGATTTAGTTCTTCTCCAACTCCAAGACATTACACTAGCGTTAAGCAGATTTTAAGATATCTTCGAGGCACAATTGATATGGGTTTATCTTATTCAAACGACTCAAAATAATGATTAATTGGATATACTGATGCAAGATATTTATCTGACCCTCATAAAGCGCGATCACAAACGGGTTATGTGTTTACATATGGTGATACCGCTATCTTGACACTCTACCAAGCAGACCCTTACAACAACTTCTTCAAATCATGCTGAAATATTAGCACTTCATGAAGCAAGTTGTGTATGTGTGTGGCTGAGGTATATCCATCAAATCAGAGGACATGTAATCTTTTGGGCGACAAAGAAAGCCCTACTGTCTCATTTGAGGATAGTGTTGCTAGTATAGCTCAAATTAAAAATGACTATATAAAGGGAGACAAAACGAAGCACATCTCGTCAAAGTTCTTCTTTACACTCGAACTTATTCGAACGGAGAGAATGATATTTATCAGATTCGTTCGTGTGACAATGTAGCAGATTTGTTCAGAAAGACACTTCCCACAACTCCTTTTAAAAAATTGAAATCGGCATGTGAAAGGTTAGAGATTTATGTTGAAGGCTACATTGAGGGGGAGAATACACACACATTTTTCTATATTTTAGGTTTTATCCCCTAACTTTTTCTGAATAAGGTTTTTAATGAGGTAAAATGTATGCGTATTATACAACGT
The DNA here is from genome assembly GCA_033675395.1 of Rhodiola chrysanthemifolia. NCBI lineage: Eukaryota > Viridiplantae > Streptophyta > Magnoliopsida > Saxifragales > Crassulaceae > Rhodiola > Rhodiola chrysanthemifolia. The sequence continues at coordinate 43,374,062 of CM066204.1, forward strand.
ATGTACTCTTTTTTAGGGGACGGGCCTAGAAATTTTAGTAGGGGGTGACAAGCCAAAAAAATTATAAGACTAAAAAAATCAGTGTTTTTCACTATGCAAATGATTGATCTGATTGGGAATTTTTGTTTTTCTTTGGAGAATGAAGCAGTAGTTGACATTTTCGTCTAATATATTAGAAAAATCAAAGATTAGACATAATATAATTTACTCAAAAACAACTTACAGTTTGAACACATTTGGCTCTTAGACTTTAAAACCCTCTATCCATATTATTGAAAATCAAAACAACACGGATCCAAATTCTCAAAAATCACCAAGATGACTCCAAAACACACGGATTCGTAACAAAATCTCAGGCATTAAGTAAACAAGCAAGAAAATAACATGTAAAGATTAGAGGGACCGACAATTATTTATCGACTGTATGGGGATGGAGGACAAAATAATAATTGTTTTATAAGTAGTATATTACTAAATTTAAATGCAAATATCATTAATTTAATTGTATAAAATTTAAATTAATTCAATATATATAAAAACAAGTTGAAAAAATCCGGGGTGACAAGGGTCGCCCTAGATGTATGCTTGTTCTGCACCTGCTCTTTTTCCTTCACTGGGCTTTTCCTAATAAAGTTTTAATGAGGCATAATAGTTGTGCTAGTCATATAAATGGATGTGTTATAGGGCGCAAGCAAGTAGCTCAGTGGAAGAGCGCTTTACCTGGTGCAAAGAAGCTCAGGTTCAAGTCCATACTAACTCAAAATAACCACTAACACTCACCATCAAAAAAAAAATGGATGTGTTATAAATATTACTATATTTAATGAGGCATAATTTAATTGGTTCACCTGCACATTGTTCTTCACTGCCTTACGGACTTTCTTGCTTCAGTGCGAAGCCTAAATCTCTTTGAAGAGTAATGATTCATCAAATCTAGAGAACACACTCGAGGAAAAAAAAATTCAAAACAAATACCCTAAAAAATCTTTAGAACAAATTTTATAGTTGAAATTAAATTATGGTAGTAAGTAGTAACACTAAATAGTATGAGTAAGAAAACGTATCACATGAACATCACTCATTTGACAAATTATGGCACTCTAAAACAGTGTTATTAAAACCGGACCGGACCGGTCGGTTCGATCAGTTAGACCGGGAATCGGTTCGGTTTTCTTATCAGACCGGTTTGCATTCGATCTGGTCAAGACCCGATTGACCCTGCCAGTTTACCTGGTTGGCTGACCCGGTTGACCCGGCTTTTCATTAAAATCATGATTTTATCGGTTCGATTTGGTCTAAAAAAATATTTATTTAATTTTGACTTTAACAAGACTCGAACCTAACCCTCTCTTAATAGTAATTCTCTTTCCTACCACTAGGCTAAAGATGATTGTTGTTCTATTATTTGTTTCAATAATGTATATTCATTTATCAAATCTATAAAAGTTATTACTTATTATCAATTTAACTAGAAATTCAATTAGGCTTATAAATCCCTTATTGTTGTGACTTGCAAATTAAGACTAAAATTGTTATTGTTGTTCTATTATTGATTTGTACTTTATCAAATTCTAAATTTGTTATGGTATGTTGTTGTAATCGGATCATAAACATGTAATATTTATTCAAGTCATAAATATGTTAAATTATAATATCATATATAAGTTTTTTATATTTATTTTTTTAATATGTGCGGGTCAATCCGGTTCAAACTGGTTGAACCTCAGACCTATTGACCCAGTGACTTGACTGGGTCGATCCACGGGTCGGTTTTAATAACACTGCTCTAAAATATCTCCTCAATTGGTGGATGCCAAATAATTTGATTTAAAAAAAAAATTAAATTCCACTATAATTAGCAAAGAATGGACAAGCCCCAAATTCAAGTCAAAAGGTGTGCATTCAGGGGGTTCGAACCATCGATCTCTTGGTCATTTGACGTTTTAGGTTTTCTCATGCAAATAAATGCAATAAAACTCTAGTCAAAAGAATTTATATTTTTGGTAAGACCAAGTCGAACCCAAGGGAGCAATTGGATTGTACGCTAAGAGTTATCAAATTTTCAACTTGGCTATTCCTATCATTCGAGTATGAGGTGATTTCAAATTAAAGACTAACAATGCAAGAGTTTCAAGGATTTAAACTTCGAATACAGGAGAGTTTTGAGGGGTTACTCCCCTCATTGGCATTCCACATTGATCACGTATACAAGAATTATGCATATCAAGGTGTCAAATAGTTTGGAACCTAGCTTAGACTAAGGTAGAGCACTTTTCATGTGAATCTATTCTTAGTCAAGCTTTCTTAGATAGAACCTCACTCTATCGAGATTGTTGGTTCACTCCATGACATTTGTTAACCATGGAACATCTCCCAAGGCGATAATTACCATAGGCTTATGGGACTAGTTCACTTCGTACCCATGCATTTACCATCATCGTAAACACAAGATAAGATCATATTTACTACATCCAAACCTTTCCTAAGTTCCATCCATACTTAGGTCCAGTTTTAAGATCAACATTTCACTTAGGCATTTCATCAAACACTTAGTTACATGTCATTTATGAAGAGCATAGTAAACATGAATTTAACACCATATATTATATATTCAATATGTGTATACATGATCAAGAGTACCATGGAGTGTCATAAGACCCTGAAAACACAAGGTGACTACTCACACATCATGGTGTGAGTAGGGTTTAGAGAAAACAACAAAGGGAATGGAAAAGGTGTAGAGGAAGTAGGATGGTTAGTCCTAGAATCTCCCTCTGATCTTCTCTTCTCCTCCTTAGTTTAATCCTTGTTAATGACATTGATTGAGCCTCTTTTTCTGGAATTTTCGCCCAAGAACTCTGCACACTAGGTCAAACCTTCCTTCTTCTATTTATAGCCTCGGGTAAAAATTCTGAAATAGCAGGTCCAGCCGGTCGGCTGGCTTGATGCCCGAAATCCAGCCGGTCTGCTGGTGACTAAAAATCCAGACCGCTTATGTTGTGAACGTTCAGCCGACCGGTTGGCCAGCTGAGCCAACCGGTTGAATATGTGCTTGGACAAGCATTCTGAAGTATTTTTACAGCCGTTCGGCTGGTGAGTTCAATCGACCGACTCAATGTGGACGGTTTTGAGCACTTCTGAGATCTTACGCCAGCCGATCAGTTGGTGAGTCCAATCGACCGACTCAATGTGGGCGGTTGCTCTCAAGTCTGCCCTTGCATCCAGCCGACCGGCTAGTTCAGGGTAGCTTCCGAACCGGTTGACTGAGAGTCCTTTTTGCACACTTTTTCTCTAATCTTCTGTTTTTTCTCGAGTTTTCGTATCTAGGCCTCGACATTGAGTAGGACTTGTTTTCTACCTGAAATGTAGGGTAAGAGGTCAAATGACATCAAAATATCATCGAAAACGAACCAAAGCTATAGTGAAAAATGACTATTAATAAGTCGAAATCTCGACTTATCAACACTCCAAACTTAAGCTTTGTTCGTCCCGAACAAAGTATGCAAATATGTCAAGGTCTTGTAAATGTCGAAATGCTAGTGGTGCTATGTTTTTTCGTCTATTGGCCTCACTAGCTTTCACAAGGTCTCAATCATTATTCCTAAGCATATTATTCAAAGGCAAATGAAAGTATATACATCCTAACTAGCTCCTTTTCGTTGGCGTTACGAATGCATGTAGCGTATGAAGTAAGCCTTTAAACCCCTAGGTTACCCTAGTGGACGAGTTATAGTCTCGTGAGAGTTTTCAGAAAAGGGAATACTCACAAATCCCAAATGCACCTATCCCATGAGAATGAATGAAAGAGTGCTCAACCAAGGCGAGGATTTCTCAAAGCAAATTCCTCACCCCATACTAGGACTACCGTCACATTATCATCAAAAGAACTTTTGAACCATTTAAGTACCCATGAGGATGTGCATTCGGATCATCAATGCTAGGGCTATCAATTGTCTCATCCAAAAGTCTACTCATTTTCAAGGCAATACAATAGAAGCAAAGTTATTAGTTTGCACAAAAGAGTGTCAATCACTCACCTATGCTAGCTAAGGCTAGTCTATTGGTTCGCGACATGGAACTCATTCCCATGTCTTAGGCTCTTAAACCATAATCCATAAGGGAAGAGGAGTTCGACACTAATAGTTCCTAGAAAATGAGCATAGACCAAATGAGAGCTCCCGTGCAAGCACAAGGATTGTCCAAGAGTTAATCCAACTAGCACACAATACAAATGATGCACCCGCGTAAATGTAGAATGATGGAAGAACAAAAAGTAAAGTTTTAAATGATTTTTATTTTCTTCCGAAATGGCCTTTGGCCTACAAATGCTTTCGAAGGGGAACTTTTCTTTCTAACCCCCGACATTTGTATATTTATGAAGCAAAACTTCTCTAGCGCTTTGAGAAAGTTTTTAGTCGGGGCTTTGCCCTCTTTTGACCATGAAAATGAAGCATTTTTTTTGTTGGGGCCTATTTTTCGCCCTCTTTTGACTCCACACTTAAAACTTGACAATATGTTCAAGGAATGTATGGAATGCGCGGGAAAAAATCATAAGTAAGGTACTAAGTTAGAAGAACTCAAGTCACCAAGGAGCATACAAAAGGTCTAAGTTTTTCGTGAAAATTTTAAAGTGCTTACCACAACTTAATCCAAGGTATTTCAATGAAAATACTTAGAAAATTAGAAAGACAAGTGATAGCAATGATATTGATTCACAAGAATGCACATTCAAGGGACTAGGTCGGTTCTAAGTTCAAGATCAAATAAATGTGACAAGTAGGCTAGATGTGATTTATAGGGATTTAGAGTTGATAATCACAAGCCTATGTGGTTAAAAACACTCTTATGTTAGGGATAAGGTGCAAAAGATGCAAGTGTCCATCTATGAATGAGATGCATGGCATGAAAGGAAGCATGTGAACTATGCGCATTAACCCACTCCACAGTTAATTCAAGCTTAGTCCCTAAGCGCAAAGAATGATAAATAAAGGCAAAGGCGCATAGGAACTCCCCTCGTTTGTAGAATGCGTTGAAGATCTGGTGATATAACTCTTGGGTTGCTAGCCTTGAAGGTCTCCTTCTTGCTCTTCGCCGAATCTCTGAACTCCTTCTTATGTGGTTTGTCATCCTCCTCCCAAGAGTGCCATCTGCCTTGAGGAGACGCATGTTCCTCATGGTAGGGACATCTAGAGCCTTCTTGGATGGCAATGGGAATCCATCATTGCCAAAGGTGAAGTTACACCTCATGGCAATCAAAGTAATCATCGACCCACCTCCTAAGACAGAATTCCTCGAGGGCTTCTTCACACAGCTCTGAAATCTAGTAGTGAGGATGCCAATCCATCAAGCCCATTACCCCATATCAATAGCCATCATCAACTCTAGATCGGGTATCGTCAATGCTCTAGCTTTCTCCTTCCGAGTATTAACCCCGATAGCGATGATGTGGTGAATAACCTTTTAAATCGGAAGGGTGATGGCAGAGGAGTTGTTGGAGGATACAAACCACTCGTGCCTCCCCGAGATATCCCTCCAAAATCTACTCCTTACATGCTCATTTCTAGTAATCACCTCTCCACCCGACAGAGGGAAACCAAGCTATTCCCTGATCATCCTCTCTTCAATTCGGAACGCTCTCCCTCCCAAAATAAATCTCCAATAAGTTATCCTTTTCCCTTCCCTCTCAACCTCCAAGGAGCAAATAAACTCCTCTACCACCCTCTGGTAGGAATCAGGATCCTCCAATAGTAGAAAACCATACCACATCTAGATAAAAGTGAGCGTACCTCACCACCGATGTGGAGACGGTCGAGTGCCTCTAAATCGGGGTAGAGAGTTGCCACAGTTTCCTTCCCCACTCTATTGATGTACTCGAGCCTCTTCGTGTACTTGGCATTCCTGAATGTGAGGGGCTCGGAAAATGGACATGGTGTGGGTAAGGGTAGAGGGGACTCCAAAGGCGCATCCCTACGCTCAATTATTGGCACTAGTGCAGTAGGAGGAACACTAGGTGTAGGTGAAGGCTCTCTAAGAATGGGAGGTGTCGGGGCCTTCTTCTTCGTTGGTTTCTTCGGCGCGGAGGAGGCACCCTTTGAAGATTTGCTCTTCTTCTTGCGAGGAGGGCTGGGCGAAGGCGGTGGACACTCAATTTCCTCACTCGATGACGAGCCAGGCTCCCTCAATGTAGCCCTCATCGGCTTCCTTTTACGAGTGAGAGTGAGGGTAGCATCCTCATCACTCTCATACCTCTCCTTGACGGGGATGTCTAGAGAGGGATCCCGGACTATTTCTTTGCCCTTAGACTTGGATTTGGAGGAAGAGGCACCCTGAGGCATTGTTGGAATGGACTAGAAAACTGAGATTTTGAGGAGCAACAGGAATCAACCAATTGGCAGACTGAGAAGCAAAGTTCAGCCGGTCAGCTGAGCTGGCGATTTGAGTGAAGATCGGGGTTATGGGATTTGGCTCGTCGGACAAAATCGGTGCTCGGGGTTTGCAATAGGGTTAATGAGGAGTGGATTGAGCTGTCGAACGGGTGTTTTTGATGGTGGTCGGAGGAGATCGGGCGAGATGGAAGTCAGTCGACTTCGGATATGGAGTTACGATTTGAGGAGGTTTAGCTGGTGCGGCTGGGTCGTGGCTGGGATGGCAAAGCGACGGTGAGGGGTTGACAGGCGTCGTTTGACCTCTCAAATTTGTATTTGTATTTTTCCCTGCAATATGCTAGTAAAGCGGCAAGCAGGGGTCGAACCCTAGAGAGCTGGTGTGGTTCAGTTGTCCTGTAAACAAAATTGATTGGGGTTTTTTTTGTAAGCAAGTGTAAGAAAGCACAAGAGAAAATAATAACGAGGATTTCAATCAGCGAGAAAATTCAATCTAGGATTTCTATTGTGACACGTTTATCATAGATATCTAATGATCAATTTTATATTTCTAAGTGTGGTTGTTCCGACAAAGGTAACACCCCAAATATCCCGACAAAGGTGATATGCCACAACCTAACCCCGACAAAGGTAAGGCTTTTAGTTCTTCCCTAAACTAAACAATCCGACAAAGGTATTATTTAGCTTAGATGTTACTATCTACCTTTACGACAAAGTATCCAGTAAATATTAACGGTAAGAATTAGTTGTTTAACTAAGCTTTGCGACAAAGCTTCCACTTAGTCTAGCAATTTAATTCGTAAGAATGAGCACAAGAACTAGTGAAATATAAAACAACATTAAGAACGAAAATCTCAAAACGTGTTCACAATGTACGAAACCCTAGACCGAAAGAGAAATTTAGCTACTCATTGTCATGGAAATAAACACAAGTATTTTTTTGATGAAAGTAAATAGAAATTCTCTGTATCGCCGAAAGCTTCGCGTTCTTCGTCTTCTCCAGAGCCGTCTAGGTCTTCGTAGAATGATGGATGATTTTTTGATACTGAAAAATCCTAGCCCAAGCTTTTGTTTCTAATAAACTGGGTTTCCATATCTGGTTTTGGGCTTGAGTTATCAAGTTTCGGACTTGCTGACGTCATCAAACGGCCTGCTGACGTCAGCCCTCGTCGTCTGGTCGCGTTCGGCAGCAAAATTAATGGCACGTTCGTAGTCAACATTAGCGTTAATGCTAATGTCTCTTGCGGACGCGATCCGCACTGAGTTCCGTTCCTTCTTCTTTGCGCCAGATCCGACTTCAACTCTGGATTTGACCCTCTATACGGTCTCGGACGCTCTCGGTGTGAACTAGAGAGTTGTAGGGAATCGAGTCAGCTACGCAACGCCATGTAGCTCGTATTTTCCTGATCAACGGTCAATTCCCAGCTCTCCGTCGAGTGTCCAAGGGTCCGAATTGTCATTGTGGAGTTTTCGGCGCAAAACACCGTCTTTAATGCACGTTTCTTCCAAGAGCTCCCGAAACACCTGAAATGCAAAACAATACTAAAAAGTAACTGTTCGCATAAAAATGTATCGAAATAAATGGGATTAGTCGATTCGACGAGTCGTATAAATACGACTCCTCAGGGGTTAGAGCAGAGTGGTGGTTGGACGAAGGAAGGTTGAAGTCGGCTGGTGGTGAGGGTGTGGGAGCCGGTCGGGTGAGAGTTTGGGGTGAAATGAAATGAGTTTGAAAATCGAAATGAGTATTTGGCATAAATAGATTTCAGCCGATCGGTTGAAGGTCCAGCCAACCAGCTGAAGCTGAGCGGTTTGAAAGCAGTCTGAGTGATAGTGTGAGCCGGTCGGCTGAACACAGGAGAATCACCAAATGACCGGCTGGGAGCAGGGTTTCAGCAAAATTTCCAAGTTTTGATTCCGAAGATCTTTCGATTCTAGCTTGAACCCAACTCCACACTTAAGAATCTTCACTCCTCAAAAATGGATGAGCACCACTCAAGATTCTCAACAAAAACTCAATACAAACTCACAGCATGCTTCATCACCAAGAAATCACTAGCATACATGTGATTTTCAACAAAAAGCAAGCTAGGATCAACACTCCACACTTAAGATATCACACACCATCAAGAAATTACATTCAAGCACCGTTCCACACCAAGCACGTCTAATCATGCATTTCTATCATCCTAACACCCAAGTTCACACCCAAAGTTCAATACATGCATGCCAAACATATATGGAATTACTTGTGCATAGATGGACAACTCACAAACCGTGTTACCACCCGTGAGGGCCTAGTTTAACGTCTTGGCAAAGACCGAGCCGGATCTCCTTATAAGAAACACAATTGAGGAGTCCTTGGCTAGGATCTCTCCTCAAGCGGACTTGTAGAATTTTGGAGGCATAAATCCGGATTCTTTGAAGAGTTGCATGCAACTTGCTTAATAGTCTTTTTCCAAAGAGAACTTTACTTCTCATCCCTTTTGTGTTGCCATCTCTTGTCCCTTCATCATTGCGTGTGCAAGGCTTATGGTAGTCAAAGGGAGGATCTATGTCGGGATCATGCATTTTGAGCAACTTCTTCTTAGTCAACATCTTGGCCTTAACATTTTCCTCTTTCATTCCTTCTTGCACCTTCATCTCACAATTTTCAAGGAGAGTCGTTTGTTCACCACTAAGTTTATGAATTCTCACCTTCTCGCCACCAATCTTCAAGGTCAACTTACCACTCCCCATATCAAGGAAGAAGTACAATTGTCCCCCATATTAATCACCACAAAGTCGCATGGTATGTAGAATTTGTCAACTTTGATTGGAACATTTTCAACTACCCCCAAGGGATGTCTCGTTGTCCCATCCACGAGTTGTAGTGTCATTTTAGTGGACTTTATCCCATTCAATCCAAACTTGTCGTAGGTGGCTAGGGGCATGACGCTCACACTAGCCCCAAGATCGGCTAGTGGATTTTTGCAGTTCATGTCACCGATCGAGCAAGGAATAGTGAATTTCCCGGGATCTTTCACCTTTCGAGGTATTTGCGTTGAAAAGAGGGCACTACACTCGTGGTTGAGGGGATGGGGATCGTCTTCTTCAATGGTCCTCTTGTTGGACAATATTTCCTTTAGGAACTTTTTATAGAGAGGGGCTTTCTTTATGAGCTCACAAAACGGTAAGTGAACATATAATCTTTTTAGCATTGTCACAAAGGTCCCATACTCTTTGTCCAACTTTGTGGGCTTTGCAAGTCCTTGAGGAAAAGGAATAGGTGGTGAGTAAGGCTTCAATTCCTGTTTTCCTTTCTTAACTTCTTTTTCCTTGTCGGTTGAAGGGATGGGAGTCACATCTTCTATTTTCTCTCCTTCGGCTTTAGCTTGGCCGGTGGTCATCGGAGGCAATTGAGTAGTTTCCTTGGATTGTATTTCCTCAAGTTGTCTCCCACTTCTAAGAGTCACCGCTTCACAATACTCTTTTAGGGAGTCCTTGGGGATAAGTTTTCATCAAGCTGTTCAATTCCATCTTCATCTATCTCTAGTAACTCTTCCTCCACCACCTCTGAATTTTCAATCATATAGATGGCATTGCAATACTCTTTCGATTTATGATTGGTTTGAACCGGTAGCATTCCTTGTGCCTTCGAAGAGGAAGAGGCTTGTTGAGCTAGTTGAGTTTCAAGCATCCTATTGTGGGTCTCCAATCCCTCTATTTGAGCTTGCACGCTTTGAAAGCTTTATTGGTGGGCTTGAAAGTTTTGATGTTGAGCTAGAAGAGCTTGCTTGATCTCCAAATTATTTTTATAATTCTTCTCTTGGTTCGCAGTGAGTAAAGCAAGGATGGAATCTAGATTGGAGGACTCATTTGACGGTTGAGGTTGTTGAGGGGCTTGGGGGTATTGATTCCTTTGAAGTATAGAGATGGCCCTTGATCTTGGTATTGATTTATTTGTTGGTAAGGTTGGGTATTTTGATGAGGTTTTGGACCAAAGCCGGAAAGAATTGGATTAGTGGTCTTATAGGATGAGTTGGGATGGTTCTTCCAAGCAGGGTAGGCGAGGTTAGAGTTGAGGTTGTAGGAAGTCCCGACTCCATAGTTCCTTTCTTGATTTCCTCCCATAAAATTAGCTTCTTCATATCCAAATCCACTTTTTTTTGGTTGAACCAAGGGGCAAGAAATGGTGTCATGTTGATTTACTTCACAAATGTCACACCCTCGGGTCACTAAGCGGTTATTTGGCGGGATTTGCAATCTATCAACCTTTTCCGAAAGGCTTCCCAACATCTTAGTCAAAGAATCGTATTCGCTTGTACTTATGGCTTTTACTTCATGTCTTCCTCCTTGGGTCCTCGGATTCCCTCTTTCACTTGCTCACATAAAGTAGTTCCTTGTGATCTTTTCAATTACTTCATATCCGTCCGGAGGTCAAGTTCCATTATGGCTCCTCCCGCGGCGGTGTCAAGGTATTGTAGAAGGTATGAAACAAACGCCATGGATCTAAATTATGGTGGGGGCAAAGTCTCTGGTACTCCTTGTATCTCTCCCAAGCTTCATATAGTGTCTCTCCATCCATTTGCATGAAATTCATAATTTGACTTTCTTATGTGGGCCGTCTTGGATGGAGGAAAGTATTGTTGATGAATGCCATTGCAAGTTCCTCCCGAGTAGTGAAACTTGCCGGTGTTTCACTTCTAAACCAATCTTTAGCTTTCCCGTTAAGTGAGAAGGGAAATAGCCTCAAGTGTATAGCATCCTTCGAAGCTCCATTTATCCTAAAAGTATCGCAAATCTCAAGGAATGAGGTCAAATGGGAATTGGGGTCCTCGTTCTCTCTTCCCGAGAATTGGTTCGATTAAACCATTTGGATTGTAGAGGTCTTCAAGTCAAAATCATGATTGTCCACCTCGGGAACGAGAATAGGAGAGCGGTATCCATAGGCATTGGAGGCTACATAGTCCTTAAGAAGTCTTTGTGCATGAGGAACTTGAGGTATTGGTTGAAAAGGAGCTTGGGAAGTTGAGGAGGAGGAGGTATAGGTAGTCTTTCGGCCATGGTTTGAGTAGTGGTTTCTTGAGTGTTCGATGTTGATCCTTTAACCTTGGTTGCCTTGCTACTTGTAAATTGAGGGTCAAACTCATTGATAGTTGGATTGAGGTCCTTATCAACAATCTCGTTTGATTTCTTTGATTTTGGTGGCATCAAACAATGGCACCTACAAGAGAAACGCAAGCAACCAACTGAGGGTAGTGGAATGAATTCAAGAATCAATATTATTAAAAGCAAGCAACAAAAAGCAAAATATGGAATAGTCGAAGTACTAAATGATTCCTCCTAGGGACAATTTAGCCATTGCTCCCCAACAACGGCGCCATTTTGACGTTGTAGTTTTTCTCATGCAATAAAACTCTAGTCAAAAGAATTTATATTTTTTGTAAGACCAAGTCGAACCCAAGGGAGCAATTGGATTGTACGCTAAGAGTTGTCAAATTTTCCACTTGGCTATTCCTATCATTCGAGTATGAGGTGATTTCAAATTTAAAACTAACAATGCAAGAGTTTCAAGGGTTTAAACTTTGATTAAAGGAGAGTTTTAAGGGTTTAAACTTCGATTAAAGGAGAGTTTCGAGGGGTTACTCCCCTCCTTAGCATTCCTCATTGATCACGTATACAAGAATTATGCATATGAAGGTTTGAAACAGTTTGGAACCTAGCTTAGACTAAGGTAGAACACTTTTCATGTGAAGGGCATCCACACCAATGAGAGCAATAAGCAATAATAGAGAGACTTTATTACTTATTGCTCTCATGCAGTAGGTGAGCAAAAAAAGAGCAAAAAGCAATGCTTGATAGGTGAGCAATAATGGAGAGGGTATTGGAAAGGAAAGCAATAAGTGGAGCTCGCATGCATATGTATAGATAGAGAGAATAAAACCTACTTTTTGTTGGTTTTGAAAGAAATAAAAATCAGAAATGTCATAAAACGAACATTAGACGGACATCCAACTATTCAAATTCAGACTCAAAAAATAAAAAAATATTTTTAAATCAAAAATCAAAAAATTAAAGAATCTTGGGCTAAATTTTTTTTTAAATAATAGAAGTGATGATGTCGGATAATTGAATGGTTATGAGTATAGCTTTAACTCTTTGCTCTCTTGCTGCGTTAAAATAAATAGAGCAAAGAGCCAATTTTTCTCATTGTTTTTAGCTCTGCTTGCTACATGACTTTTATGGAGAAAAGCTATTTTTGCTTATTGCTCATTGCCCATTGCTCTCTTACTACGGATGCCCTAGTCAAGCTTTCTTAGATAGAAACTCACTCTATCGAGATTGTTGGTTCACTCCATGGCATTTATTAACCATGGAACATCTCCCAAGGCGATAATTACCATAGGCTTAGGGGACTAGTTCACTTTGTACCCATGCATTTACCATCGTAAACACTAGATAAGATCATATTTGCTACATCCAAACCTTTCCTAAGGTCCATCCATACTTAGGGCAAGTTTTAAGGTCAACATGTCACTTAGGCATTTCATCAAACACTTAGTTACATGTCATATATGAAGAGCATAGTAAACATTAATTTAACACCATAGATTATATATTCAATATGTGTATACATGATCAAGAGTACCAAGGAGGCTCATAAGACCCTCAAAACACAAGGTGACTACTCACACATCATGTAAGACAACATGGTGTGAGTAGGGTTTAGAGAGAACAACTAAGGGAATGGAAAAGGTGTAGAGGAAGTAGGATGGTTAGTCCTAGACTCTCCCTTTCATCTTCTCTTCTCCTCATTGGTTGAATCCTTGTTGATGACCTTGATTGAGCCTCTTTTTCTGGAAATTCTCCCCCAAGAACTCTGAACACTAGGTCAAACCTTCCTTCTTCTATTTATAGCCTCGGGTAAAAATCTTAAAGTAGTAGGTCCAGCCGGTCGGCTGGCTTGATCCCCGAAATCCAGCCAGTCGGCTGGTGGCTAAAAATCCAGACTGCTTCTGTTATGAACGTCCAGCCGACTGGTTGGCCAGGTGAGCCGACCGGTTGAATATGTGTTTGGGCAAGCATTCTGAAGTGTTCTTCCGAACCGGTCGGCTGGGAGTCTTTTTTGCACACTTTTGCTTTAATCTTTGATTTTTTTTCCGAGTTTTCGTATCTAGGCCTCGACGTTGAGTAGGACTTGTTTTCTACCTGAATTATAGTGTAAGAGGTCAAATGACATCAAAATATCGTCGGAAACGAACCAACATTATAGTGAAAAATGACTATTAATAAGTCGAAATCTTGACTTATCACTATTCGACCAAGACTATGAATCGTAGACCACTACCGTTGATGCACAAAACAAGCACCTTCAAACATAACACACTCGTCCAACCACTAGGCTACATGAGTTATCTTTGAAATAATTTGAGCTTCAAATCCCAATTCGTCACATTATGTGTTGTGGTCTAGCGGCCATAGTCTTGGTCGAATGACCAAGAGGTCGATGGTTCGAATTCCCTAGATGTAACGGTATGAGTTTGGGTTGGAGCTAGTCCAGGAACCAGATCCGGTGCGGCGCAGCTAAATGCTGCTAGTACGTGGAATGATGTCATTTAGACTGTGTTTTGTTTATATCATGTTTAGTTTGCTCAGAACACTGTCGTTTCATCATATAGGTTTTAGTTTCGTCATTTTTGGAGTTTCTAACCAATTTGCCTCCTTTTCAAACTCGAATAACCACTTTGCACCATTTGAAACTCAAATAGCCAGATTACCCCTATTTTAATAATGCCGGTATCTCACGAACCGGTACTCTTCTTTTTCTTTTTTAATACCGGTTCCTGAGATATCGGCATTAACAAAAAAGTGGTAATCTGGCTATTTGAGTTTCAAAAGCTGCAAAGTGGTTATTTGAGTTTGAAAAGGGGGCAAATTGGTTAGAAACTCCATTTTTGGTCTTTCGTCGATGTGTAACTAGTGAAGGCATTATCGAATCGATCTCGGATGCAGTTTGTAACCGCTCCCAAGTTTGGATCAGTGTTCTTCCTTGCTCGAAATACGAGCTGCAGCAATGGTGCACATTTGTGAACTCAATATCGTTGGAGTTGGGTTTTCGTCGGCGGACGACAACGAAACCGACCATCCATGGATAAGCGTCGCCAAATCGTTCAACCCCACGCCGAATTCGATCAAAATAATCACGGGTCAGGTCATGTATGAATCGAAATATAGTCAGGTATTTCTCGGCTGCATCCGGACCATGAAAAGCATCGTTTGTGCACACCGTCGGTTGATTCAGATCTTGCTGCTGATGAGGCACTAATATCGGAAAAGATGTGATTGACAAAATATGCACAAGCCTTATTTTATGGATCGAGTAGAGCCCTAGAACTCGAATAGACAAGTTGCATCTAGTGGGATTTGAAGTTAATAGCAACAAGATGATGAGTACAAGTTTGCTGGCGAAATGAAAGTGATGGAATTGGAAGGAGGACATGTGACGAACCTAAAGGCGATACGATGAAACGGCGGTGTTTTTTTTTTTTTTTGAATAAATGTGATTTTATTCAAATGGTAAGAAGAGGCAAATTGCCACCAAACAAGTACTACAAAACTAGCTGAAACTAGAAAACTAACAACAAGGGCCCCTGAAAAAGAAGGAAACCCAAGACACTCGACAAGGCAAACACAAAAATAAAACGAAAAGCCCTGCAACAACAACCTCAGCACCTAGACAAAACACCAAAAACTTTACAAACTGTAACCTATGGATTCAATCCATTGTCTATCAACTAAGTTAATTTTTGTAATGTCCAAAGCGCCTATTTTCATCTTGAGATACCATATGATTCTCCTCATAGCACCGGGAATGGATGGAGCCTCCCCTCTAAATATTTTTGAATTCCTGGATCTCCAAATAGCCAGATTACCATTTTTATTTTTTGATGAAGAAGGTTACGTGAAGAAACTAAAGGCGATATGACGAAACAACAATGTTTTGAGCAAACTAAACATAAATAAAAATCACAGTCTAAACGACATCATTTCGCATGCTGGATGCATTTAGCTGCACAACACCGGATCTGGTTCCGCTTGTCCAATCCTGGTTTATCATAGTTAATTTTTTTATGAAATAAATCCCAATTTGTTACACAAAATATTATTTTAGTTGATCCTAGCATTATATAATATTTTATTAAAATTAACTTGAAATGATCGGAATAAACTTTATGCTCATAAAGAAAAAATAAACTAATTTTTTTAAATTTAAGCACTAGCTTTTAAAAGTTCAAAAAAGCAAATAAGCAATAGTGTATGAATGATAACTACAATTTTAAATAGGTCCATCTAACAGACTCTTCCTTATTTTATAAGGTCGGAGGTCATAAGTACTGTTTACTGTTTTACGTCCCAATACTCAAAGAATAGAGATTTTGTTTGTTGAAACTGCTTACATGACATTTTGTAGGGGATGTAAACTATAATGGACGACCTTGAAATTTTGAGTAACCACTTTGAAATCACTCAATATTCAAAAATTAAAATTAGTTGGCATTAATAGTTATTGATATAAATCGTGTCATTTAAGACTTGGTGGGATAGCACTGCCACGGTGGTGGCCTGCGACGGTTGAGGTGTCGATCAGCATATTGTAGGTCCCAGAATCGATTCTTGATGAACATACAATTTTTTGTTGGCTTATGTTTAATTTCTTCTATTGCTTTATTTGCTTCTATTTCGCTCATTTGCCTTCTGATTTCCCATGAAACAAGGTGTGTGTCATCTCAAGACTTTGATAGTGATGAGTTCTAGAGTTACATGTTGCGGATGTTGATACACCGCTAAAGTATACACTTTGGGATGAAAAGAGGAGTTTGATACGATCAGACATGCGCTTCGATTGATAGATCTGTGTATTAGATAGTTTCAAAATGTACCGATATGGTAATGAATTCAGTAATAACAAAATAGACTCGGCAAGTTAGCTACACATTAAAAACAAGTTCGGTTTGTAAATCGAGCCTTGTTGTAATAAACATGAAATTTTAAAAAGAAATTAAGTTTCTAAATAGAGCGTTGTTGTAATAAACATGAAACGCTAAAACAAAATTATAAAAAGAACACACAGTACACTTTGAAGAGAAAAAAACGTATGGGAACTGAATTTTTATTTGTGAAATATACTTGCTTTGATGGACTAGGGGCATTATCAATGATCTGGATACAAAGATTGTGATGGATGTATTGAGCACTGAAAGTGAAGCACTGGCCAATTTTGAGTACAAATAAATTAAAAAAGTCATAGATCGAATAACATGGAGATTGAAAATATACACAGAAGAAAAGATTTTGTGTCAAAATAGAGAAAATGCTAGGTGTAACATCCCATTCTATCCCATATCGGTGAGAATTTCGTATAATTGAAGCTTGATAGGCTAGCCTACTAGTTATCATGTCACTAATCTATCATGGTCTTTTAGAATGGACTCTAGGTTGTGGTGACCTAGGGGTGGGCGGTGACATTAGACAGGCAGTATACAAATGGACGGATGATCTTGTATGTGCCTGTCCTACTTTCTCCTAACAGGGGACGTTAAGATTTTGCAAGTGACGATGTATGTAACATCCCAGTCTGCCACACACTGATAGGAATTCCATATAAGGGGAGCTTCATATTCCATTCGTGGTCTAGTTTAGCTACCACTTAACTGCCTAGCTTCTTGCCGTGTGGGCCTACTTCCCCAAGTGGCGCTAGTGATTAGAAGAATGTTAGGGTCATATCGTGTTAAAATTGAACTTAACTGAAAAACTTTATTTGATTTAAATAGAAAAATTAAATTAACGAACTTAACTTAGTAAATTAATTTAGAGAAAAGTACACACTGGTTTCCCGAACTATCGACGTTTCTCAATTGAAGTTCCAAACTATTGATTTTTCCAATCAAGGGCATAATAAAAAATAAATTGAGAAATTTTCGGACACCGAGCTCCATAGCTACACCGTGTTTAAATTACGAACTTAATCGTGTGAACCCCGTTAAAAATAACTCGATGATCTCATCATAAGCTCTTAACGTATTGAATCGGTTTTTCTTCTCTAACACCAATAGACATTTTCTACTCAGTTGTTATTAACAGAGTTCAGATGATTGAGTTAGCAATTGAATCACAGTGCAGCTACGGTGCTCGGTGTTCAAAAATTTGTCAATTTATTTTTTATTTTTCCCTTGCTTAGAAAAATTAATAGTTTGGACCTTCAATTGGAAGCGGTTGATAATTTAAAGCACCAATATGTACTTTTCCCTTTGATTTAAGTCTTGAATGTTGCACTTGACTTAGTGTTTTGACACCCAAAGTACTTGATGCATAGTACACATAAGAACTTTTTCATCCATAGTCATAAAAACAATATGATATTTAGCTATGAACGAAGTTTGTTGGGTGATAAAAATTAAAAGTCCCAAAAGTTGAATAAGTGTATTGGTTTTAAGTATGTCCAAGCCACAAGGTCTAAAGACAATGGGAAGATGTATTTTAATTACACACTTATAGAAAAGAACAACCTCACCGTGGCCAACAACGTGTTGGTTGAGTTGGCTGAATACTTGCCTTGTAATAGCAAAGTCAAGAGTTCGAATCCCTTCGTGACATTTTCCTTTCCACATTTTTGTGGAAGGGCATTTTTCGTCCCGCCTACGCGGACGCGTTGTTCCTCCCTCGTGCAGGTCTTCTTCGCCCCGCCTAGGCATTGAAGTGTTGAAGTTCCTCCTTCGCGGAGGTGTTGTCCAACCCTTGTGGACGTGTTGTGTCATATCCTACTGATCCGCAAGAGTTGCTTGCTTGATGCATTGAGGTCCGTATTCGATCGTGAGCTTTCACGATAGAGGTGCCTCATGGCCTGTGCTTCAATGTGGATCCAAAGTCCAGTGATTGTACCCGGGTAAAAAAAGTGTTCATGTAATATATACAAGATTTATTCGTGTAGTAATTGATTTGTATGAGATGTGATGTTCCTACGTATATGGCATGGTTTTGACAAAATGTCTTCAGAGTGTTCAAGCAGAAGTCCAGAGATGTTCAACAGAATGGAACTCACATACAGCGCAGAACTGAAGATACGAAGTTTCCTAATCTGGGAATTTCCTAATTACCGAAGAACTGATTGGAGTCAGTTACAGATTTGAGGCGGTTGAAGATCAGATTGACTGTCGTGATATTCAAGGAATATTATTTAGAAACCAAGTCTATCCGGAAGATATTCAAAAGATTTTCGAAGATAAAAGATTTGCAAGCGTGGATATATTTAGGAAATATTTCCTATTTATTAGAGATTGGATATCCTAACCGATTAGGATCTAGCCGTTCACTATATAATCATGGCTAGAGTTTCCTGATCAGCACCTTTCGCTTTTGGAGAAAAAGAAAACAAGAGTGATCTTGAGTAGATGAGGAGGAGGAGCGACGACCGGCTGATATTTCCCCACTGGAAATTCGACGGCGCTCAAGCAGTCTGTTCAGTGAGCTGATCAGACTGTTCCGATTGAACAACCCGCTGCACACACATTGCTACCATTCGCGTTCGGGAGAAGGCGTCCGTGCTTCGGGAGAAGTTTGAGCTTGTTCGGGAGAGAGTCTCGAACTCAGGGGATCGAGGGGGAGCCGAGATCACAAATCTGAGTGAAGGAGTGTTAGAGGCTATGCGGTCACATTCGGGAGATTGCAAATGTAAGACCATCTGTAGCTCTAAACTATTCAATAAGATTTGCTACACTTGATGGTGTGGGAAGCACCCCAGAGTAGGCTGTTGCCGAACTGGGTAATACATTGCGTGTCTCTGCATTGTTCTGTCCCCCAGTGATTGTTTGATAAGTGTTCGAGACTCAGTTCGAACACCACCTTGGTCCCAGTCTTGAACATACAACAATATTTCAATTGGCATGAAATTGATATTAGGTCATGGTAGCTACACTGGTAGTACATGAATTAATAAGAGAGTTCACTTTATTGCCTGAAAAACCCTAGGTTTAATATTTGAAATCGTTGATAATCCGTGGATGAGCGGCGTTCAATGATTGAGATTAATCTAGACAATGATCCGTGGATGGGCGGCTTGCCTAGTGTTAATTTGATTTAGTTCCAAAGTCGATAGCATGATGAATTTACGTAATATTGTTGCATGATTTGTGGGTTGGCACGGGTGAAGTTTGATCCTGAGATTCTTTCTCTAATCAAGTCAAAACCTTTTTATTTCTCAGTTAATTTCTGCAAATTGTTTCACATCAAAATCTCTCATTGTTTGGAATAGCTGAATAGGTCGCTAGTTAGCTAATAATCACACACGTTGTTCCTTGGATAGACCCTTGGCTTACCAAGGTTTATAAATTGTTTTTGACTATAATTTGACCCCTAAAACATATAACTTGGCAACTATAAAGGGTTAAAATTACGCTTGTCAGACACTTATAAGGGTCTCTGGAGGTATAAAATATGTAAGCCTACTTTAATTCCTCATCAGTGGTCGTTGCGTGATTATGGATTGTTGGATAGCGTTCGGATAATGTTTGTTACTTTCGGGTTAGACATTATATTTGCGATTCGTGGCCTTGACGCGCGTCGTTTGACGCGTCAAACTTAAATTTATATCTCCTGTGAACAACTAGATAGTGGCAAGCAGGGTCGAACCCAAGAGAGCTGGTTGTTGAAGTTGTATCTGAAAACAATTAAAGAAAAGGGGGTTTTTAGTATTTAAGAGTGCAAAAGAGAAAATAACACGAAGAATTCGATCAGAGAGAACATTCAGCTTAGGGTTTCTATTGTGACATGTTTATCATTGACTGCTAAATATCAAATCTCAAGTTTCTAATTGTGGAATTCCGACAAAGGTAATATCTTAAAGTATCCCGACAAAGGTGATACACCACAATCTAACCCGACAAAGTTATTAGACTTCTAGTTCCTTCCTAAATACAATAATCCGACAAAGGTATTATTAAATCTAGGTGTTATGATCTACCTTTACGACAAAGTTTCCAGTAGATATTAACGACAAGAATTGGTTGTCAAACTAAGCTTTGCGACAAAGCTTCCACTTAACCTAACAATTCAATTCATGGGATAAAGCACAAGAACTAGAGTAACTAGAAATTAAGAAAAGAGTCTCAAAACATGTATCGCAATAAGCGAAACCCTAAACTGAATTCAGAGTTTAGCTACACATAATGGAAGTAAAACACATGATGAATAGTAAGAAAATCTCTTCTCTAGTCGAAAGCTTCGCCTTCTCCTCCAGAGCCGTCTTCAAACGACGTAGAATGATTGATGATGGAAACCCTAACCCAAACCTTTTATTTATAGCAAAACTGGGTTTCCAAATCTATTTTTGGATTGAATTATCAAACCGGGTTTCCAAATCTGTTTTTGGGCTTCAATTATCAAATTTCGAATTGCTGACATCATCAAACGCGTTGCTGACATCATCAGTCGCGCCCAGAATTGACGTTAGCGCCGCGCCCAGAGTTGACGTTATTAATGCGCTAATGTCTCCCTTGGGCGCGGTCTGCACTGTTGTCCAACTTCGAGTCTTGATTTGACCATCCAAATGACATTGGATGCTCTCGGTGTTAACTAGAGAGTTGTAGAGAATTGAGTTAGCTACGCAATGACATGTAGCTCGTAATTTTCTTATCAGTGGTCAATTCCCAGCACTCTGTCGAAGCTCCAAAGGTCTGATCTGCCATTGTGGTGTTTTTGGCACGAAATGCCATATTTTATGCGCGTTTCCTCCTAGAGCTTCCGAAACACCTGAAATGCAAAACCATACTAAAAAGTAACTGTTCGCATAATAATGTGTCGAAATAACTTGTATTAATTGATTCGACGAGTCGTATAAATATGACTCATCATGCCTCTTTTATGCTGATTAAGGAAGGGGAGCGCACTACTCACTGGACATTTCAGCTTAATGGCACTCAGTTCTCCCTGGATAGAGCCAAAGTGTGTCGCCTACTGAGGTGTCCTATGGAGGGACGTGACCACACTATACCAATGCCGAGCGCACTGATTTCTGGAAGTAAATCTCTATCATCAACTCCTATTACCTTGCTACACATCCAGCTGCTTGTATTAAGCTCCCAGAGTGAAAGGTGATACACCGCTTACTTGCCATGGCCGTGAATGCTCAAGGGGAAGGTGGCACCATCTGCAACGAGAAGGATATAGACTTGATGATTTCGATGAGTCGTGGCCTCCAAATTGACTTTTTCGAGATCCTGCATCTCGTTTCTTGGACTAGAATCAACTTACAGGGGTTAACGTCAATGGAGCGATTAGTGGTGGCCTCTACGTCACCATTTTGGGTGAGGAGCGATCAGTGGTGACTTTTTCGAGATCTTGCATCTCGTTTCGGACTAGAATCAACTTACAAGGGTTAACGTCAATCCAGTTCCTCCTCAGCATGTTGAGTCACATGATGGAGATGATGTTCAAGATGGTGAATGTTTCTGAGCATGTAGAGATGGAAGGAGTTTATCCTGAGTTACCAGTACCGGATATGCCATCGTTATCCGACTTAGGCAGTTTTTGAGAGATCATCATCCCTCTACAAAGTATCCAGCTGATGAGTATGTTTACTAACTAATGGGGGAGAGCCTCACTCTTATACCAAGGCCATGGAAGATGAGCATAAGAAAGAGTGGTTTGAAGCTATGCAAGATGAGATGACATTTTTGCATGAGAACAATACTTATGAATTGGTGAAGTTGCATGTCGGCAAGAAAGCATTGAAGAACAAGCGGGTTTACCAATTGAAAAATGATGAGCTTACTTTAAGACCCAAGCACAAAGCAAGAATAGTGGTCAAAGGCTTCAGTAAAAAAAAAGGTATTGACTTTGTTGAGATTTTCTCTTCAATTTCGAAGATGAGTTCTATACGTGTTGTTCTTGGTTTACCTGCTAGCCTGGATCATAGGATTAATCAAATGGATGTTAAGACAGCTTTCCTTCACGGTGAATTGGACAAGCAATTTTACATAGAACAGCATGAAGGTTTTCGGATTGAAGGGAAAGAAGATTATGTCTATAGACTTCAGAAGACTCTATATGGTGTGAAGCAAGCACCAACACAGTGGGACAAGAAATTTGAGTCGGTTATGGAGAAGCAAGGCTACCGAAAGATGACTTCAGATTAGTGTGTTTTCCATCAACGGTTTGGTGATGATGACTTCACTATTCTATTGCTATATGTGGATAATATGTTGATTGTTGGCAGGAATGCTGAGAGAATTGCAAGATTAAAGCAACCGTTGAGCAAGTATTTTACAATGAAAGACTTCGGGCCAGCAAAATAGATTCTTGGCATACGTATCGATCGAGATAGAGCTGCCAGAAACTTATATATGTCACAAGAGCAATACATTGAAAAGGTGCTATGTAGATTCAACGTGGATAATGCTAAAGTGGGTATTTCACCTCTTACTACCGACTTCAAGCTAACCTATAAAGACTGCCCTTCTTCGGAGAAGGAGATTAAAGAGATGGATAAAGTTCCATATGTCTTAGCGAGAATAAATTCAGCTAAAATAGGACAAGTTTCATAGCATCAAAAAGACAAGCAGGGTTTTAAAGATTAACACCAGTCTAGGCAGCCAAAACAACACAAGTCCCTAACGACAAGGCTGGAAAATGCAAAACGATTACTACGGTGACTCTTTTCCTTGAGGACTTTGACTCGCTCACTTGGCTTTTCCTAATGGTGCTTCCTTGCTTGATTCTTCCCAAAGGCTGTCCAGGAAGGCAGGGGGCTCAGATACTGTGACAAGGTTTTGGACGCGGCGAAGCTGAAGGAGCGTCTCGTTCTGCCAGGTTGCCTTATTCCTTTGCCATGCGATTAATTCCTTCTGCCTATTCGCAGTTTGCTAGACGAGCAGCTTAAGGCTAGCAATGTTTGAGGCTAAGGCCAGGGAGGTGAAGTTTCGCGCAACAAACTCGGTAGCTAAGTCCTCGATATTAGGCAATGGCTGATTAGCCTCCGCTTCGTTGGTTATGCGCTTCTTCTCAGCCCTGATGCACAACTTGTGATGGAGGAAGGGTGAAGAGAGAGTGGGGAGGGAAGAGAATATATGAGAAGGAAGATAATTTGTTATTGATTTGTTGCCTTTCTTTCGGTGCCGTTACATTATTTTTACCAATCTCATTATGGGGAATGTCGTCATTCTCTGACGCAACCAACTAATTCCTGCAGTGCGTATTCACCAGCTGGGTAGCGCCTGGAAGCTTCCTTGTGGCGAGATCCCCTACGGAGCGGTGCATGTTCTTCTGGTGCGACCTCCTCATGCACCCTTTCTGCATGTGCATGCATGTCTTCCTGATTCGCCACCTTTTGTAACCCATCATTACCACCCCCATCGGAAGCCACCTTGTCCTTAATGTTGAAATAGGGAAATTCCTTAGTGATGGCGTCGGCAAATTCCCATGTTGCGTCCTTAGTGGATGAGTCGTTCCATTGCACCAGCCATTGGGGCTTCCATTCCTTCAGCACTTGGACAAGGCGGGTCTTTAAAACACATTCTAGAAGTAGGATGGGTTTGA
This sequence comes from Rhodiola chrysanthemifolia, assembly GCA_033675395.1. Classification (NCBI taxonomy): domain Eukaryota; kingdom Viridiplantae; phylum Streptophyta; class Magnoliopsida; order Saxifragales; family Crassulaceae; genus Rhodiola; species Rhodiola chrysanthemifolia. The sequence continues at coordinate 43,398,016 of CM066204.1, forward strand.
GGCCATCCATATGAGTTGGGAAGTCTTGGGTAATGTTGGCAGGGTCGCCAACGAAGCGGCGTAGTAAGGGGACATGGAACACGTTATGAATGCGTGCGGATGGTGGAAGGTTGAGGCGATACGCAACCACGCATATGCGCTCTGCAATCTGAAAGGGACCATAAAAACGTTTGGTAAGCTTGTTGGTCCTTTTAGTGCGCAAGGTGTTCTACTGGTATGGGTGAAGGCGAACCCAAACGAAATCCCCCACGGCAAATTCTCTGTCCTTTCATTTGAGGTTGGCTTGTTGCCTCATCCTCTGTTATGCTTTAGCAAGGTTGAGTTTGACGTCATGTAAGAGCTGTTCACGCCGTTTAATCTGGTCTTCCACTGTGGCCAGAGTTGTATCACCAGGAACGTGATCGAGCAAGGTTGGGGGTGGTCGTCCATAGACAATGTCATACGGGGTTGTGCTGATTGAAGAATGTAGGGCAGTGTTGTAGGAGTATTCTGCCCATGGTAAGAGGTGCAGCCAGTCTCTTTGATGGTCACTGACGAAACATCGGAGATAGTCCTCAAGGCTGCAATTTGTAACCTCGTTCTGGCCGTCACTGTGGGAATGATAGGTAGTTGAATGAGCTAACACAGTCCCTTGTTGGCGAAACAATTCCTTCCAAAATTTACTCATAAAATTCGGATCCCGGTCCGAGACTATGCTATGGGGGATACCATGAAGCTTGATGATATCTCTGACAAAGACGTGGACAACGTCCCTGGCAGTGTAACCATGTCTCAGGGGTGAAAAGTGTGCATATTTGGAGAGGCGGTCGACTACCACCATGATTGCCGTTTTACCTGCCGAGGGAGGAAGATGTGTAATGAAGTCCATAGAGATATCAGTCCATACTTGATCTGGTATTGGGAGCGGGTTAAGCAGACCAGCTGGGGCTGAGTTTAGGGCCTTGACCTACTGGCATGTTGCACATTGCTGAACATAAGCCTTGACATCGTTTCTTCAGTCTGGCCAATAGAAGTTAGCTAAGATGCGGGCCAAGGTACGGCACACGCCTGGATGACCCCCCGAGGTCGTGTTGTGAAACTCGTAAATGATGAGCTCCTCAAGAGTAGAATCGTTGGGAACACGCAACTTACCCTGGTGGAGTACAATCCCATCTCGCAAGGATAATTCTGTGTGGGCGTCAGGCTGAGTATTGATGGCCTGGACCAGTGCAAGGCCAGTTGGATCTGTAGTGTAATGGCGTCTGAGGGCTCTGAGAATACCATACTCTGGTTTAGTGATGGCCAAGCTTACAATGCATGCAGGTTCATCCGTAGGTAAGACCTCATGCTAACGTGACAATGTGTCCGCCGGCTTATTAACCTTCCCGGGTCTATAACGAACCTCAAAATCATTGCCAAGCAATTTGACTATCCAATGTTGTTGTTCTAGGATGTGAACAGTTTGGGATAAGATCGTTTTGAGGGGTTGATGGTCCGTTTTGACTATGAACTTGTGACCCAAGAGGTATTGCCTCCATTTTTGGACTACGGATGCAAGTGCGCAGAGTTCCCTATTATAAGCAGAGGTGCGTTGCAGCCGTGGATAGAGCTGCTTACTGAAATAGGAGACATGATGTCCACCTTGTGCGAGCATGGCACCAATACCTGGTCCGGATGCATCAGTATGAACGTGAAAGGGTAATGTGAAGTCGGGAAGTACCAGCACGGGAGTAGTAGATAGGGCTTGACTGAGTTGCTGGAAGGCTGTTGTTGCTGTTTGTGACCAAATGTAGGCGTCCTTCCTGAGTAAGTTGGTGAGGGTGCTGCTATGGATGCGTAGTTGCGGGTGAAACGGCGGTAATAACCAGTAAGTCCAAGGAATCCCCTGAGTTGCTTGATAGACTTCGGTTGCGGCCAATGATGGATGGCTGTGATTTTGTCTGGATCCACTGCCACTCCATCATGACTGATTACGTGCCCCAAATACGTCAATGAAGTCCTTAGCAATTTCACATTTAGATGGTTTAGCGAAGAAATAATGTGAACGAAGGGTCAAGAGTACCTCTTCCAAGTGATTGATGGTTTCGGCCGGGGTAGCACTATACAACAATATATCGTCGAAAAACACCAAGACACACTGCCGGAGGAAGGGTTTGAAGATAGCATTCATCTCAGCCTGAAAACTAGCTGGCGCATTGGTGAGACTAAAGGGCATTACAAGGAACTCGTAATGTCCTTAGTGTGTTACGAAAGCCGTCTGGTACACATCGGCTTCATGCATCCACAACGGTGGTAGCCCGCCCTTAAGTCCAGCTTGGTGAAAAGAGTTGCACCGTGTAACTTGCCCAAGAGCTCATTGACTGTGGGGATTCGAAATTTTTCTTTGATGGTGTTTGTGAATGCGCGATAATCGATGCAAAATCACCATGACCCATCTTTCTTTTAGACGAGCAACACCGGTGAAGAGAAGGGACTGTGGCTGGGCTGAATGATGTCGTCGTCTAGCATGGTTTTAATCATCGTCTCAATCTCTATCTTTTGATAATACGGATACCTATATGGACGAACATTAACAGGGTTAGTGCCAGAGATGAGTGGAATAGTGTGATCAGTGGATCGATGGGGTGGAAGGCCCTGTGGTGGAGGGAAGATTATGGAGTAGGATTGTAATAGGGCGGTGAGGCTGTTTCAGAAATCAGGGGTGAGGTTTGATGGTAGGGTAACGTGGGGTACTGGTGTGGGGGAGGTGTGTTGGGGAGATGTCGACACCTAGGTGGTGAAGAGTTGAAAAAAATAGAGGGCAACTTTTTGGTGGGCCGTTTTTTGCATTTGGCTTGCTGTTGTTTGGGATAGGTGGGTAGTGGGTTTCAAGCCGAAAACTTGTATGCGCTGGTCATCTCGTTGAAGGCTCATCCACATGTTTTTGTAACAAAAAGTTGTTGGGCCCACTTAAGCTAGCCATTGGGCTCCCAACACAAGGTCCGCCCCAAAAATTGGCAGCAAATAGGTTTTGACTTGGAAAATGTTGCCCTCGATTTACACCGAAACCTCTCGACAGATACCCTCGCAATGCATTTCGTCGTCGTTGCCCACGGTGACGCTGAGGTGGTTAGAGGGTTCAATCGATAGCTTCAGGAAACGAGCAACCCTTGTTTGAATGAAAATGTGTGTGGAGCGGCTATCCACTAAGACGAGGATTGGTTGGCCATAGATCGTTGCTTGAAACCGAAGAGTGGAGGGCGCTGCTCTCCCTTGTAGGGCATAGAACGTAATGCATGGGGCTGGTTCGGCTTCGAGGGCGAGGTCCAATGTTGTAACTTGTTCTGGTGGGTCTACTGGCTCGTGTTCGACCAGTTCAAACTCATCATCGTCTGTAGGGTTCTCCATGAGGAGGCACTGGAACTTAGGACGACCTCTGTGGCCTGGGAGAAATTTTTCATCACAGTTGAAACAGAGGCCCTTTTCGCGCCTTGCTGCCATCTCAGTCTCGGATAGTCGCTTTGTGGGGAGTGGTGTGGGTTGTGGACGAGTTTGTCTGTGTTTGGGCGATATGGGGGCGTGTGTAGGATGGTCGGGAGGTAGAGCGGAGAAGGGAGCTTATCGTCCGCTACTTGAGCCAGTCCCATGGCTTGTTCCAAGGAGGTGGGAAGTAGCATGACCAGTTCATAGTGGATGTCTTCCTTGAGGCTGGCGATGAAGCGAGTAAGGAGGTTGTGGCCGACCAAGCATGGTGCATTGGCGGACAACTTCTCGAACTCAGAGATATAGGTCTGGAAGGAGGACGTTTGGATGAGCCTGTTGATGGCTACCTTTGCGTCGTAGTACTCGCTCGGTCCAAACCTCCGTTTGATGTCGCGGGGCCAGCAGCTCCCAGGTGGTGATTTGGTCGGTGGTGGACTTCCACTGAAACCAAAGTAAGGCATCACCTGCCATGAACAAGGGCGCGCACTCCCGCTTCTGGTCAGGAGGTACGTGGTTCAGGGTAAAGTAGCGATTGAGCTGGAACAACCAGCCTATCGCTCCCTCGCTATTGAAGATGGGGACATCGATGCGAGGTATGTGTAGCGGCCGAAACTTGTTGTTGAAAGTGTGCGGCTGATGGTTTTTGGAGGTGTGATACTGATGGTGGTCGTCAAGGGGCTCATGGGTGATGCCAGAGTTGCTGAAGTGTGTGGGTGGTGGTGTTTCAAGCAGTGGTGGTGGTGGTGGGTTTTGAAAGACTGGCTATTTTTTGGTGCGGTGGTCGGGTTGTGTGTTTAATGTCAACTTGATGTCCTCCACTGCGTTGGTTAAACGCTCAATGGCGGCCATCATCTGTTGCATATCCGTAATCCGGTTATCTTCCATCGTATTCATGCGTTTATCTAGTGATTCCATGTCTGTGTTTAGGGCGGCGATTGATTCCGCATGGGTGGGCATGGCTCAGTGAAAGCACGAATTGATGGAGGAAGGGTGAAGAGAGAGTGGTGGAGGGAAGAGAATATAGGAGAAGGAAGATAATTTGTTATTGATTTGTTGCCTTTCTTTTGGTACCGCTACATTATTTATACCAATCTCATTCTGGGGAATGTCGTCATTCTCTGACGCACCCAACTAATTCCCGCGGTGCGTATTCGCCTGCTGGGTAGTGTCTAGAAGCTTCCTTGTGGCGAGATCCCCTGTGGAGTGCTGCAGGTTCTTCTGGTGCGACCTCCTCATGCACCCTTTCTGCATGTGCATGCATGTCATCCTGATTTGCCACCTTTTGTAACCCATCAACTTGCGAGTATGCTCCGTGGTCTTATGAATCCAGGTCAGCTTGTGCTTGTGTATCATGTGCATTGACATCATGGATGCTATATCCAACGCCTTCTTCTCCTTGACTGGAACTGTGCCTTACCCTTCTGCCTCCACTTCTATTGAAAATCCTTATTTGAGTGCAACTGATGTAACCAGCGAACGTCCCCAAGCATCTTATTTTTGGAATTAGGTATCAATCATTCTTCAAATATGTTTGCTAAGTAAGTCACGAGGTCTATCTATCGACGTTGTTTGATTGCTAACATGAGGCCTATATCTAGCAAGAGTACGACTGTGCCTTCCGTCCGCATGTTCACTGACATGGCCACTATCTTACAGATCAGATTCCAGATCGGATCTTTGATTGCCCTCGCACTGTACCCCGAGACAAACCTGTTGTTCCTACGTGGCATGAGTTTTGGCAAAACGACTTCTGAGTGTTCCCAGCAGAGGTGACGAACTGTTCAACCAAAGATTGGAACTCGCCTACAACGCTGGACTATCCGGAAATTTCTATATATCGAAGATATCGAAAGCTGGACTCAATTGACATAAAGTCGGAGCAGAATATACAAGATCATAACAAGAGAATCAGTTAGAGATACTCAGCTATCGTGATCAAGAAGAATTATCCAGAAAGATCCTATGGAGATTGGATAAGATATCAAGAGAATATTTAGGAATATTTCTTAAATATTTTCTAGGATATCTCAGACTGATTTGGAAGCCGTCGAAGACTATAAAATCACATCTAGGGTTTTCAGGTCTGTAAGTCGTCTATTGGAGAAATAACTCACGTTCATACACCCAAGCCGAGGAGGAGGAGGAGGAGGAGACGACGGCCGGATAGTTTTCTACACCGGAAAACTAATCGGCGCTGAGGCAGTCTGTTCAATGTGCTGATCAAACCTGTGTGTTGAACAAACTGTTGCACACACCGCCACTGTTTGTTGCTACACGTTCGGGAGAACACGTTTGTCTTTGGAAGAAGGCACGAAACTTCGGGAGAGGTTTTAGCAAGGTTCGGGAGGGAGTCTCGAACTTAGGGGATCGAGGGGGAGCCGAGATTGCAAATCAAAAAGAAGAAGTGTTAGAGGCTAGGCGATTACATTCGGGAGATTGTAAGTGTAAGACCATATATAGCTCTAAGCTTTTTAATAAGATTTGCTACCCTTTAGAGCGTGGGAAGCCCCCAGAGTAGGCTAGTTGCCGAACTGGGGTATTATATCGTGTGTGCATACTGATGCGTCGTATTTATACGACTCGTCGAATCAATTAATCCCATGTATTTTGACACTTTATTATGCGAACAGTTACTTTTTAGTATGGTTTTACATTTCAGGTGTTTCGGAAGCTCTAGGAGGAAACACGGATAAAAGACGACATTTCGTGCCAAAAACACCACAATGGCAGATCAGACCTTTGGAGGTTCGACGGAGTGCTGGGAATTGACCATTGATCAGAAAAATACGCGCTACATGCCGATGCGTAGCTGACTCAATTCCCTACAACACTCAAGTTCACACCGAGACCAGCCGAGGTCATTTAGAAGGTCAAATCTAGAGTCAAAGTTGGAACTGGTGTGCAGAAAGGAGGAACCAAGTCAGTGTGGGTCGTGCCGAAGGAAGACATTAGCCACTGTGCTAACGTTAACGCTGGGCATGGCGATTACCGATAACGTCAATGCTGGGAGTGCCCGTAACGTCTACACAAGGCGCGACGATGACGTCAGCAACGAAAATTGATAGTTTGACCCAAAAACAGATATAGAAACCCAAAAACTTATAAATTAAGGTTTGGGTTAGGGTTTCTATTGATTCCATCATTCTACGAAGACCAAGACAGCTCTGGAGAAGACCAAGAACACGAAGCTTTCGGCGATACCTAGAATTTCTACTTCTTTTTTATCAAAAATATTGGTGTTTGTTTTTATGACGATGAGTAGCTAATTTTCTGTTTCAGTTTAGGGTTTCATACATTATGAATACGTTTTGAGATTTTCGTTCTTAGTGCAATTTTATGTTTTACAAGTTCTTGCTTTCATCACATGAATTAATTTATGAGGTTAAGTGGAATCTTTGTCGGAAAACTTAATCAAACAATTAATTCTTACCGTTAACATCTACTGGATACTTTGTCGTAAAGGTAGATAGTAACACTTAGACTAGATAATACCTTTGTCGGATTATTGTGTTTAGGAAAGAACTAGAAGTCTAACACCTTTGTCGGGTTAGATTGTGGTGTATCACCTTTGTCGGGATATATACTTAGGGTTGTTACCTTTGTCGGAACAACCACACTTAGAAACATAAGGATTGATCATTAGATATCTATGATAAATGAGTCACAATAGAAATCATAAGCTGAATATTTTCGCTAATTGAAAACCTTAATTGTTGTCTCTTTTTCTTGTGCCTGCACACACAATTGCTTAAAAACCCCCCTTTTTAATTGTTCACAGTTACAGCTTCAACAAACCAGCTCTCTTGGGTTCGACCCTGCTTGCCGATATACTAGCTTTTAGCAGGAGATTATAAATATTAAATTTGACGCGTCAGACGACGCGCATCACCTATGTTGTTCTGTTTCGGATACTGTCTGCTACAGTGTTCCAGTCTCTGATAGAACACAACATGGAACTGGTCTTGAACAGACAACAGAATTTCAAAACTATTCATCTCGTCCTGAGATTTTCTTTCGGAAGTCGTAGCGCTTACGTTCCGAGTGGTTAGTGAGATGACCTTTTTCAGGGAAACCAAAGCATTCGCAGATACAGGCTCTATCCGTAATGTGAAGCTCGTTACCAAGATGAAACTTCCTTTGTGTCACTCTCCTCCTATTGTCTCGTGTGGTCTCAAAGGATGCTAGGAATTCCTTAACCATTAAGGGGTATGAGCCCGGATCTTCTCTGAACAGGAATCCTAATCCGCAACGTGTCTGCTTGGGGTACACGTACTTCAGGACATCCATCGCCCTTAATGATTCCTTGTCTGGGTACAGTTTGGAAAGGGCTTCCCTTTCCTCGGTGCTAAACATCTTAAGGTTCTCTTTGTGTCGCTCCTTCTCAAAAGCCAGGGTCTCATGGAATGGGAAGGGCTTGGGTCCTTCAGTATATGCTTTCTCATTAGGAACCTCCTCAGCGACGGGTATTGGGGTCTCTCCTGACTAATGTACGATTTGGTTTTCTGCTTTTGTTTTCTTCTTCTTTTTCTCATGTCCTTGGTTTTGCAAGACGGGGAGGTTGCTGGTCTTTTCTTGTGCTCGGTTTCCTAGGAAAGTTCAGTGGCGACTGCTCAGGGCGACTTAATCAGAGCCTTCATGGTTTCGACGGTTTGGGGTAGCTGAGCCTGTGGTTTGGGTGCGGTTGCATTCACCTCGGTGGATGCGGCTATTGAGAAGGGTTTGAAGGCACCTTTCAGTCCCTACTTTTTGTGGACTTCTTATGCAAGGTTGTCACTGTTATCATCTCGTCCTCGGAATCGTAAGATGCAAGGCATAGTGTCGTGTCGTTGATGGTTCGGACCCCTTCAGGCGGACGAGTCTAATCGCGGGTGGTGGTTCCTCTGAACGAGAAAAAGTCGAGGTGGTACGGATTGCTAGGGTTGGGATTTCAAAATGGATCTAAAGATATATCTGCTTCCCTAAACGGTGGTGTGCCATGCGTCTCTCCCTACCTTAACGTCACTTGACAAAAGCTTCCCATTGGGAGATTAGATTCTCAGGAAAACCGAAACGTGAGGCATTTACCAAAATGCATCGCTCAAAATTATGATTTCTAAATTAGTTAGGAGCTCGGGGGGTTTTTGTGTAGAAAGTATACGCGGATCAGAACACTTGCGTTCCGATCGGGCAGCTCATCGTCACTCGAGCAGCGCCTCAAATGAGGCACTTTGTTTCGAGTGTCTCGGATGAATTAAACTTGGACATGCATCACTCAAACATTAAAACAACGCAACTCCCTAAACTCGACTGGACTTTACTGACTTTAATTGGACGACTACCACAATGGACTCTACTCGAAGGGAAACCTAGACTACTCTGAAATCTGCTACCGCCTTTCTTGCGAACGGGCGTGTTGGCTCGACGAATGTATACCCTAGCCCTTTTGCTAGCCTAGTTAGGAATGAGCCGCTGCAAACACCGTCGTGAATTTTGCTCAGGCTCTGGTAGCTTTTGAACTTCTTCGAGAGGATGCTGAGAACACGAGGCGTTCGTTAATGTATACCTAGCACTGGGCGTCGCAATCCGAATTCGTCGCGGTGTGTCTAGAATCTCCACGCGCATCCAGCGAGTTGGCTAGGAGGAAGTGCATGATCCTCCATAGCGCCTTAGAGATTTCTCTGATTGATGCTCCTGCCACGAATGTCTTGCTATTTGAGATTTTCCTTCAGATTAGACTCCTCAACGCTGCGCTGCCTTCTGGGATCCAACAGTACCTACCGTTGTAGTTTGGTATCCCCATCATCATACAAAGCTCTGCCCTGCCCAGCTCGTATCTCACTCCTCTAATTGAGAATTCCCAGCCATGCGCCCTGGAATCTTCCAACACTACCTGCAGCGAATGTAAAACCTCCTTTACGATCTCGGGGTAGGTTCCGGGGTCATCATATGTTAGCAGATGTGGACCGGAGTTGAAGACTAGCTCTCGCACCTCTTCGTACAACTCGATGAACTTCAGGAACAATCAGTCGTGGTAGATAGTTGGCTTGGCGTTTATGCTGCAGCATGAGAGGTGGCATAAGATATGGTAGTGCTAGGAGCTGAAGTCCGCCGAGAAAGTTGACCGAATGGGTAAGGTTTGAAAGTTCTGGGGACAAGGAAGCCTGACAGAGGGACAATAGGCCAAAGGGGAAAATTTTAAAGCGCGTCGTCTGACGTGTTAAACTTAAATTTATTATTTTCCAATAGAAACTAGTGTAGTGGCAAGCAGAGTCGAACCCAAGAGAGCTGATTGTTGAAGTTGTATTTGTAAATGATTAAAAAATGGGGGTTGTGAGTGATTTTTATAGCACAAGAAAAATACGACAAAAGGTTTTATATCAGAGAGAATATTTAGCCTAGGGTTTTCACTGATGACATGTTTATCATCGACAACTAATAACGTAAAGTATCCCGACAAAGGTGATACACCACAACCTAATCCGACAAAAGGTAAGGCTTCTAGTTCTCCTAAGCATAATATTCCGGCAAAGGTAATATTTAACCTAGGTGTTACGATCTATCTTTACGGCAGTGTCTCCACTAGATATTAACGGTAAGAACTGGTTGTTCAATTGAGCTTTACGGTAAAGTTTTCACTTGAACCTAACAATTCAATCCATGCGATGAAGAAGAAGAACTAGGAAAACATGATTTAAGCATTAAGAAAAGAGTCCTAAAACGTATTGTCACAAGGAAAACCCCTAATATAAAACAGGAATGTAGCTTCTCATATCCATGGAAATAAAAACACAATTATTAATGAATGATGAAAAGTAGAAATCTCTTATCTCTTGTCAAAAGTTTCGCTTCTTCTCCAGAGCCGTCTTTTGATTCTTGGAACCTCTGATCAAGTGATTTATAATTTTGTGGGGAGGGTTTCTTATATAGTGTTCATGGTTTCCAAATCTTGATTGGATAGAATCTTGATGAGGATCTCCTTCTAAATCTTGATTTTTTACTCCCCAAGTATTTCCAAAATTTAAGATCGTTGATTCTCCCAATATCCTTTGCTTATTCAGCATGGAAATAAAATATTTTGGGCTTTTAGAAATCAAGAGCGCAACTGATGTCATCATGATGCATTTTAGCACGCAGGTAAAGTGTAAGCTGCAAGTGGGAATCTGGGCCTGATTTTTAGCCTTCACTTCGACTCTCTTTTCGAAGATCCAAACGACATCGTTTGCTCTCGGTGTGAACTAAAGAGTTTTAGATCTTTGAGCCAGCTTTGCAACGATCCTTGCACTCCGTTTAAGCTTCAAAGGTCTTATCTACCATTGTGGTGTTTTGACGCGGAAGTGTCGTCTTTCATGTGTGTTTTCTCCTAGAGGTTGCGAAACACCTAAAATGGAAAACCATACTAAAAAGTAAATGTTCACATATAAAAATGTTGAAATAAATTAGATTAGTTATCTCGACAAGTTGTATTTATACGACTCATCACTAAGGGTACCATCAGAGTGTACCTAGTCACACAACAAGTAGAGTCGGCTCCCTACAAGACCCCAATCCCATTACCCCAGAGGCTGACTACGTCAAGGACGGATAAGGCTTTCAAGCAGTTCGTGGAAAAGATTCGCACCCCTTTACATCACTTTACCACTCACCGACGCCATCACCCAGATTCTTACTTATGCCTAGTTCATAAAGGACATTCTTACAGGCAAGAGGAAAATCACGGAAACAAATATAGGGGCTCTAAGTGAGGAGTGCAGCGCAACCATGCAATAGCCCATGCCACCCAAACATAAAGATTCAGAGACTTTCTATATCCCTTGTGATATTGGTGGTATTACTATTCGTCACGCTTTGGGTGATTTTGGTGCTAGTTTGTCTATCATGTCATATTCTTTGTAAACTAAACGTGGGTGATCTCTGTCCTACCAATGTCACTATTCACCTTGCGGATTGTTCTTATAGACTGGAGATGGATTCTGAAGGATGTTCCTGTCAAGGTGAATAATATATACATCCATGCTGATTTTATAGTGCTAGAGATTGCGGAAGACATCGATACCCCAATTATTCTTGGTAGCCCATTTCTTTACACTGCTAAGGTAGTCATTGACACATGGATAGGGGTTCCATAGCTCTACGAGTAGGAAGTGAAAGAGTTGTCTTTTATTTGCTTGACATGTGTAAGAGTCCTAGTCTGCTAGCTTACTGCGATGTAATGGATTTTGCCGATGTTGATGATCCTATTTCACTTACCTCTGTTGAGTCTTACAGAGTTGTACCAGGCTGCCTGATGGACCATATTTATATGATTCATTAAGACAGTTAAACCCACCAAATTGGACTCTTTGTCTATTTAATTTTTGCTTGTTAGTTCCGATATTTATCTACAGGATATTTTGAGGTCCAGAGAGAATACAAGCTAAGGAGGAGTTTTAAAGCTGAAAATGAATTACAAGTCACTCCAGGACACGACCAGATTCCGACTATACAATTTTTATGAACCTGACATGGAATCACTCAAAACAAATCCAATCGAAGAGCAACCAGAGTCTGTCCGGAGCTGAAAGGAAACCGATGGCTTTTGGGAAAAGATCTCAACTCACACTCACCCACTCCCCTCCACCTAGCCGGCGGCTTTGGCCATGAAGATGACACATGGGGGGCGGCTCTTGGCCTTGCCACCTCCCCTCCGGCGGCTTTCCTCTCCTCCATTCCCCTCATGCCATGTGTTGCCTCCTCCTTGCCTCCCTTAGCCTATAAATAGACATCTTCACCTCCTTGTAATATCATCCCACAATCTCATTCAAAACCATCATCCATAAGCTCTCACTTCTCTCTAGATTTTGACACAACCCATGTAAACACTTCTCTTTGATATCAAAAGCTTTACAGTTGTTCTTGAGTACTCTTGTCGATTCTTGAAGTACTCTCCTTTTACTTTCCTGTCTTTACTTTCGAAAACTTTACTTTACTGTCTTTCAAAAACCTTTACTTTTCAAGTACTTAGCTATGATGTCCTGTTCCATGGATATTCGTAGCTAAACCCTTCATTCGGTTGAAGGGGTGTACTTGTATCATACAATGTTTTAGACCCTTCTCTTAAGTGCCTCTTTGTGTTCAAAACTTGTTCTATGTGCCACATATTAGGTCAGAACTTCCAAGGTTGAGTGGATGCTTGAAATGGCAAAACTCTTCCGTGGGGTTCGTGAACATACTCGGGTAAGTGGATGCTTGAAATGGCAAAGCTTATCTGAGGAGTTCGACTTCTTTAAAACATCATTTGGTTGATCGGAAATGATTGATCAAATGGATGCACATAGGCTAATATACCTTGAAATGGGGTATTAGTCTAAATAGAACAAGTGCTCTATGCCTTGAAATGGGCTAGATAGTGTGGCAAGTCGAGTGCTTGAAATGGCCTTGATACACTTTTGAACACTTAGTATGATCATTAGAGGTCAATGATAAACGGACTATGATACAAGGCCCCTGATACCGAATCTTTCCTTTAATTGCAATATCACCTGTTATTTACTTTCAGTCCATATCAACTGCTTACTTTCCGCAAGTCTTGTCCTTCAAGCAATTTCTTTCTGCAAGTCTTGTCCTTCAAGCACTTTAATTTCCGCAAGCCTTGTCCTTCAAGCACTTTAATTTCCGCAAGTCTTGTCCTTCAAGCACTTTATTTTTCAGTTATTTACTTTCAGTACTAAAATCACAACTAACCCACGCTACTCTCTGTACTAAAATCACAACCAACCCCCAACTGTCCTACTTAAAGAACAACTATTCACCTGACTCCCTTGGGTTCGACCCCTACTTACCCTTTACTACCCACTAGTAGAGTACGAGTAGCGGAGATATAAATTTATTTTGCACAGAGAACATCACACCTTAACGACAGTGCAGTGCGCTCCGTCACTGCCCAATACCGATGGATATATGCGTAGTAAGCACCGAGGGAGCAGCCGAAGCTGAAGCTGAAAAGGCCACCGATTTAGGTATGGAACCTTGCAAGGTAGAGCTGGAACCACTGCCTGTAAGTCTCAGGTATGAATTTCTTGGTCCCAACTCGACCTACCCAGTGATTGTGAATGCATCCTTGACTGATGGGGAGACCCAGAGCTTGCTCGATGTCCTGAGACAGTATAGGTCAGCCCTAAGATATTCGATAGATGACCTTACAGGAATCAGGTCTGATATATGCATCCATAGAATCTATCTGCAGGGCGATGCTAGACCCACTAGGGAAGCCTGGAGACGTTTGAATCCTAAGCTGAATGATGTTGTGAAGAATCAAATTCTTAAATTATTGGATGCTGGCATTATTTACTCTATTGCTGATAGTGAGTGGGTAAGTCCTGTGCATGTTGCTCCTAAGAAGGGAGGTTTAACTGTTGTGCGGAATGAGAATAATGATCCGATTCCTACACGTAGCGTGACTGGTTGGCGCATGTGCATAAACTATAGGAAGTTGAATAAGGCTACTCGTAAGGATCAATTTCCTTTGCCCTGTATTGATCAAATGTTAGAGTGTCTTGTGAAGCATAAGTTTTTCTGCTACCTCGACGGTTATAGTGGGTTTTTTTTAAATCCCTATACACCCCGATGACCACGAGAAAACTACTTTTACTTGCCTTTTTGGCACATTTGCTTATGGACATATGCCTTTCGGTCTTTGCAATGCACCCGCTACTTTTCAGCGTTGTATGATGGCCATATTTTCTAATTTTATAGAAAACTCCATGGAAGTATTTATGGATGCTTTTTCGGTGTGTGGCTCTTCATTCGATTCATGCCTATCTAACCTTACTAATGCTCTTCGTCGTTGTGTTGACACTAACCTGGTTTTCAACTGGGAGAAATGTCACTTTATGGTGCATGAAGGTATTGTGTTAGGACACCTAGTCTCCAACAGAGGCATCGAGGTCGATTGCGCAAAGGTGGAGGGGATTGAAAAACTGCCCCCCCCCCCCCCCCCCCCCCCCCGCCATAAGCTGAGAAAGGAAAGAGTCCTTTCAGGCTTGTTTACATTCAAGACTCTTATCGGGATGAGTCCTTTCAGGCTTGTTTATAAAAAAACTTACCATTTGCCAGTCGAGCTCAAGTACAAAGCTATGTGGGCCATCAAAAAGTTGAACATGGACTTGAAGGCAGTTGGTGAAACGAGATTACCTGGGAATAGTTCAGGGATTTGCTAGAGTGAAATGGGGAGATGAATCAGTGGTGAGAGTTTCCCAGCTCAATGAAGGGATCTTCCTGCTTAATTTCGTAATAGAAGAGAAGAAACTAGAGGTTCTACCGGGAGGTCCATGGACCTTTGATAATCATCCTTTTATCTTGAAGTTGTAGTCAGAAGTGGAAGATTACAAGTGCGGTAGCATTGATGCACTGCCCATTTGGGTAAGACTCCCAGGGATAAAAGCTCATATTGCGGACACAAGGATTCTCAGCTTGTTGTGTTCCAGACTAGGCAAGCCGATTTGCACTGATGGCGCTATGACAGATGGCCTGAGTTACAATTACGTTAGAGTATGCATTGAAGTTTATGTAGGTGTTGAGCTCCAGGATTCGATTGAATACCAAGACCCATATGGAAAATGTTATGTACAACCTGTATTGTACAAATGGAAATCTCCCAGATGTGTAAACTGTTTCAACTTTGGCCATGTGGTTGAGTGGTGCCCAGAACCTAATCTAGAGAAGATGCTTGAACAGATGAAGGAGCAAGAGTTAAGAGAAGCAAAGCTGAAGAACAAGTTAGAAGTTAATGACAATGAGGTGGAAAATGTGGAGGAGACTCCAGAGAGTGTAACACATGTTGTGATCTAACAGTTGGCTACGAAGGAGGATGAGGACTTATGCTTTGTAGTCCCAAACACACAAAACAGCACAGTGCGTAAGGCGAATAATGAAGATAATAGGCGTGACGCGGAGACAATGCTTGATTAGTGCACAACACCAATTGCCGAAGCCTTCAAACCTTTTTTGTCGAAAAGTGCCCTAAAGAGGGCGAGGCATAAAGAACGGAGGAATTCTGGAGAAGATGGAAGTAACAATGGGAGAAGCAAGGCAGATTCTGGTGACTCAAAACAGAGGGAAGATGGCAGAACCACAAAAACCAAAAAAATCAAAATGAAGAAAGCAGAGAAGGTGAAGGTGAAGGAGAAGGAGAGGCCGAGTGGAGGGTAGAAAACTAGATTTCTTAATGTTTAAAGTGGCCAGTTGGAATATTAGGGGTTTAAATCACCCCTTAAAAAATCTGAGGTTTGAGAGTTGATTAAAAGAGAAAAGCTGAATTGTATTGCATTGGTAGAGGTGAAGTTGCAGGAAGATAAATGTGATTGCGCCATTACTAGTTGATGTCCTAACTCGTCGTGGAGGGGTTTGAGAAGCGCCATCCATGGAGAGTGGGCTATGATACTAATTTTGTGGGATTCTGATGTGTTCAACATCACCCAAATCAGGAGTACCTCTCATTTTGTTTTCTGTTGGGTACAATGCGAGTCTACTTCTTCTTTTTTGACGTTTATCTATGCCAGCAATTTTGTGAGGGAAAGTGCAGCTATGTGGTCGGAATTGGAGGCTCTAGTGTGCGCTTATTCGGGTAATTGGTTGTATATGGGTGACTTTAACACTATTTTGAGATCTGATGAGAAGCTAAATGGGAAGCTGGTGAGGGACAAAGACACTGAAGATTTAAAAAAACTTCGTTACTAATAGCAGCCTAAGTGACATTGAAGCCACTGGATGTCACTACACTTGGAGCAACAATAACATCAATCCGGAGGAGCGTATCTAGTGTAAGCTGGATCGTGCCATGGGAAATTCTGAGTGGTTTAAACAACTTCCCGAGTCTTCTGTGGTTTTCTATCCTCCATGACTCTCTGACCACAGCCCGGTGGTGGTCTCTTGGGGTCCTAGCAAGAGATCCTTTCGTTATTGCAACTTCTGGGAGAATTTAGACGACTATCGTGACAAAGTGTCCCCTTGTTGGAAGAGTACAAGAGATTGCAATAATGTGATGTTACAGGGAAAGCAGAAACTGATGAAAGGGATGATGAAAAATGAATTTGTTAACATGACTAGAGGCATAGATGAGAGAGTTGAGAAGTTGTGGATGCCCTTGATCTTGCGCATGAAGCTGCTATCCTTTCTCCTAGTGATGCTTCGCTGACATTCAATGAGTAGTGTTTAGCGAAGGAATTCAGGAAAGTGAAAGGGTATCATTTTCTTTTTTACCAGCAAAGGGTGAAGGTCAAGTGGCTTAAGGAAGGCGACGCCAATAGAAAATATTTCCATAGTATTCTTAAAGGCCGAAGAAGTAAGAATTGCATCAAATTTGTCAAACGTCAAGATGGTTCAGTTGTCGCGAATCAACAGACTATCAAGAGAGAATTTGCTAGCTACTTAAAGACCATTCTTGCCCATGTCGAGGATTGCTCCCCCATCAGACCAGAGGTGGTGAATAGAGGTAAAAAAAAGTGGAGGAGGAGCAATGCAGAGCCTTGATTTGAGAGGCGGATGACAAAGAGATTTTGAATGCACTCTCTAGGATAGGTTTAGATAAGTCCCCAGGCGCGATGGGTTCTTGATAAGTCGAGTTTTTGAATTATTAATAGCCATTTTCACTATAGCTTTGGGTCGTTTTCGACGATATTTTGATGTCATTTGACCTCTATCTCTACGTTTCAGGTAGAAAACAAGTCCGACTCAAGGTCAAAGCCTAAATTCGAAAACTCGGGGAAAAAACAAAGATTTGGGCAAAAGGACCGCCAGCCGACCGGTTGAGGAATCACCCTGAACCAGCCAGTCGGCTAGATGAAGGAGCAAAAGTGGAAGCAATCATTCACATCGAGCCGGTCGGCTGAGGACTACCAGCCGACCGACTGGAATAAAACTTCAGAAGGCTCACCAACCGCTCACTGTCCAGTCCGTCAGCTGAGAGCTCAACCGGTCAGCTGGAGAAGAGCTTCCAGAATGCTTACACATGCACATATTCAACCGGTCGGCTAAAGATCTCAACCGGTCGGCTAAAAATTCACAACAGAAGCAAGCTGGATTTTGACTACCAGTCGACCGGCTGGACCTGCTAATTCAATTTTTCCACCCGAGCCTATAAATAGAAAGAGGAAGGACTAACCTAGGGGCGGGGTTCTTGGGGAAAACTTTCCAGTGAAAGAGGATCAAAAGCATCAACAAGGATTCAACCAAGGAAAGGAAGTGATGATCCAAGGAGGGAAACTAGGCTTGATCATCCTATTTCTCCTAAATGTATTTTCTATACTAGTTGTTTTCTATGAATACTACTTGTGCTTCATTGTTTAACATGATGAGTGAGTAGTTCCGTTGTGTTTTGAGGGTCTTACAACCCTCCTTGGTAATCTATGATCATGTACACACATTTGATTACATAATACATGGTGTTAAATCATTTTCACTAAGTGCTCCATTTATGACATGTTATCAAGTGTTTGATGAAATGCCTAAGTGACATGTTAGTCTTAAAACTTGACCTAGGTATTGAAAAAGCTTAGTGATAGTTTGGATGTGGTGAAAATGATCATATCTAGTGTTTATGAGAGTAAATGCATGGATGTGAGGTTAACTAGAGCTTAATGCCTATAGCATTTATTACCTTGAGAGATGTTCCAAGGATAATAGTGGCTATAGAGTGAACCAATATCTTGATAAAGTGAGTTTCTAATTAAGATGACTTGACTACGATTAGATTCATATGAGAATTGGTCTCCCTTAGTCTAAGCTAGGTTCTAAACCGTTTGACACCTTGAAATGACTTAACTCTTGTGTATGTGATCAATGGGAAATGCCAAGGAGGGGAGTCACCCCTCGAAACGCCTCTTTATTTGAAGTTTAATCCCTCAAAACTTTTGCATTGTTAGTTTTTAATTTGAAATCACCTCATACTTGAATGATAGAATAGCCAAGTGGAAAATTTGATAACTCTTAGCGTACAATCCAATTGCTCCTTGGGTTCGACTTGGTCTTACCAAAAATATAAATTCTTTTGACTAGAGTTTTAATTGCATTTATTTGCATGAGAAAAACTACAACGTCAAAATGGCGCCATTACCGGGGAGCAATGGCTAGATTGTCCCTATGACGAATCATTTAGTACTTCGACTATTCCATGTTTTTCTTTTGTTGTTTGCTTTTAATAACAATGGTTCTTGAGTTCATTCCACTACCCTCACTTGGTTGCTTGCGTTTCTCTTGTAGGTGCCATTGTTTGATGCCACCAAAATCAAAGAAATCAAACGAGATTGTTGATAAGGACCTCAATCCAACTATCACTGAGTTTGACCCTCATTTTACAAGGAGCAAGGCACCAAGGTTAAAGGATCAACATCGAACACTCAAGAAACCACTACTCAAAGCATGGCCGAAAGACCTCCTCCTCCTCAACTTCCCCAAGCCCCTCTTCGACCAATACCTCAAGCTCCTTATGCACAAAGATTTCTTAAGGACTATGTAGCTCCCAATGCCTATGGATACCGCTCTCCTATTCTCGTTCCCGAGGTGGATAACCATGATTTTGACTTGAAGACTTCTACAATCCAAATGGTTCAATCGAACCAATTCTCGGGAAGAGAAAGCGAGGACCCCAATTCCCATTTGACCTGATTCCTTGAGATTTGCGATACTTTTACGATAAATGGAGCTTCGAAGGTTGCTATACACTTGAGGCTATTTACCTTCTCACTTAACGGGAAAGCTAAAGATTGGTTTAGAAGTCAAACACCGGCAAGTTTCACTACTTGGTAGGAACTTGCAACGACATTCATCAACAAGTACTTTCCTCCATCCCAGACGGCTCACCTAAGAAGTCAAATTATGAATTTCATGCAAATGGATGGAGAGACACTCTATGAAGCTTGGGAGAGATATAAGGAGTACCAAAGACTTTGCCCCCACCATAATTTAAATCCATGGCTCTTGTTTCATACCTTCTACAATAGAATTGATGGCCCCTCGCAACTTGCCCTTGATACCGCCGCGGGAGGAGCCATAATGGAACTTGAACCTCCGGACGGATATGAAGTAATTGAAAAGATTACAAGGAACTACTTTATGAGCCATAATGGAACTTGAACCTCCGGACGGATATGAAGTAATTGAAAAGATTACAAGGAACTACTTTATGTTGGCAAGTGAAATAGGAAATCCGAGGACCCAAGGATGAAGACATGAAGTAAAAGCCATAAGTGCAAGCGAATACGGTTATTTGACTAAGATGTTTGGAAGCCTTTTGGAAAGGGTTGATAGATTGCAAATCCCGGCGAATAACTGCTTGGTGACCCGAGGGTGTGACATTTCCGAGGTGAACCAACATGACACCGATTATTGCCCTTTGGTTCAACCAAATAAAAGTGGATTTGGATATGAAGAAACTAATTTTGTGGGAGGAAATCAAGAAAGGAACTATGGAGTCGGGACTTCCTACAACCAAAACTCTAACCTCGCCTACCCCGCTTGGAAGAACTATCCCAACTCATCCTATAAGACCACTAATCCAATTCCTTCCGGCTTTGGTCCAAAACCTCCTCAAAATACCAAACCTTACCAACAAAGAAATCAATACCAAGATCAAGGGCCATCTCTACTTCAAAGAAACCAAACCCAAGGGCAACAATACCAAGCTCAAGCTCAAAGGCCCTACCAACAAGTTGACCATCCTCCTCAACCTTCAAATGAACCTTCCGGTGTTGAGTCAATGCTTGCCACACTCCTTGCCGGCCGAGAGGAGTTCAAGCAAATGTTTTTAGCCCAACAACAAAGCTTTCAAGGTTTGCAAACCAAGTTTGAGAGGTTGGAAACCCACAACAAGATGCTCAAAAATCAAATAGCCCAACAAGCCGAGTCATCTACAAGCACACAAGGGAAGCTACCGGCTCGACCCGAGCATGGTCAAAAGGAGTATTGCAATGCAATCTATATAGGGAACGAGAGGTCGGTCGAGGATGATTTGCTAGAGAATGATGAAGGTGAGATGGAAGCGCTTGATGAAAATTCTTCCCCAAAGATCCCATACGAGGAATATTGTGAAGCAGTGACACTTAGAAATGGGAAACAACTAGAGGAGGTGCAACCAAAGAAAACTACTCTATTACCTCCAAAGCCCACCGGCCAAGCTAGAGCCAAGGAAGAAGAAATAGAGGATGTGATCATCATCCCTTCAACCGATAAAGCTAAAGACGTTAAGAAGGAAAGAGAGGAACTAAAGCCTTATTCTCCGCCTATACCTTTCCCTCAAAGGTTCGTGAAGCCCACCAAGTTGGACAAGGAGTTTGGGACCTTTGTGAGAATGCTAAAAAGGCTATATGTTGACTTGCCGTTTTGTGAGCTCATAAAAAAGGACCATTGAGGAAGACGATCCTCACCCTCTCAACCATGAATGTAGTGCCCTCTTCTCGATGAATATTCCACAAAAGGTAAAGGATCCGGGGAAATTCACTATTTCTTGCTCGATAGGTGATATGAACTTCACAAGTCCACTAGCCGATCTTGGGGCTAGTGTGAGCGTTATGCCTCTAGCCACTGACAGATCGCTTGTCGTCGGAGCGATTTGTGCAAATAAATTTATAAGTCCGCTACTCGCGACTTAACTACTGGGTAGCAAGTGGTAAGTAGGGGTCGAACCCAAGGGAATTAGGGGGATAAGTTGTTCTTTAAGTTGGACAATTTTGGGATTGGTTGGTTGGTTTTAAAGCTACCAGCTAAGTGATTGATTGGTTGGTTGGTTGGTTTTAGTATTGGAAAGTAACTGATAATTATTACAATTAAAAGAAAGCATTCGGTTTCAGGGGCCTTGTATTATATCCTGTTTATCATTGACCCTTAGTGAATCTTCTAAGTATTCAAACGTGCATCAAGGCCATTCCAAGCACTCGATTTGCCACACTGTCTAGTCTTTTGCAAAAGTGTTCGATAGTGTATCAAGGCCATTCCAAGCACTCGATTTGCACACACCGTCTAGACTTTTGCAGAAAACGTAAAGCCCTTGTTCTATTTAGACTAATACCCCATTCCAAGGTATACTAGCCTGTGTGCATCCATTTGATCAGTCATTCCCGAGCAATCAAATGGTGTTTTAGAGAGGTCAAACTCCTCAGATAAGCTTTGCCATTCCAAGCATCCACTTATCCGAGTATATTTACGAACTTCCACGGAAGAGCTTTGC
Source organism: Rhodiola chrysanthemifolia (assembly GCA_033675395.1). NCBI lineage: Eukaryota > Viridiplantae > Streptophyta > Magnoliopsida > Saxifragales > Crassulaceae > Rhodiola > Rhodiola chrysanthemifolia. The sequence continues at coordinate 43,419,632 of CM066204.1, forward strand.
CATTCCAAGCATCCACTCAACCTTGGAAGTTCTGGCCTAATATATGGCACATAGAATAAGTTTTGAATACAGAGAATAAATACTAAAATAGTCTAAAACATTTTATAATACAAGTCCATCCCTTCTACCGAACGACTAGTTTAGCTACTATTTATCGCGCTAAACATTATAAAAGCAGTAAATTAAGTACAAAGAAATACTTACAACCGTTGAAGCGCCAGGGAAGCAAGCTTTTATTTCCAAAACCAAACAAAACTTAGAGAGATAAGTGAATTACAATTTTTTGGATGTTTGAAATGAGGAGGAGGAGCTTGGTATTTATAGCCATAAGGGGAGGAGATGGGTGGTGGAGATGGTGGGCAAGTGTCTTTGATCCAAGGGAGGAGGAGGAGGAGCAAGGAGGAGCCGCCACATGGGGGAGGAGCAAAGCCGCCGGTCACCTAGAGTGGAGGAGCCGCCGGTTGCAGGTCACCATGGAGGGAGGAGCTCCTCCCTTGGCCACCTCCAAGCATGGTGGCCGGTCACCTTGGTCCATGCTTGCATTTGATAGTTGATTTGGAATGGACAAGTGATTCTAAGACTAATGGTCGAGCCAGAATTTCCAAATTCCATGGTTTGGTCGAGCAATTTGGTCTTGGTGCCTATGCGCGAGGCTTTTGCTATGGAATTGGGCCAATCTGCCAATCTGCTCGAGCGTTTTGTCTGGGAAGCGAGATTGTCCGACGTGTTGGGCATTCCAAACATCTTGGTCGAGCCAGATTTTCCAGATCCATCCGTCGGGTCGAGCGACTTGGTTTGGGTGCCTATGCGCGCCGGGCCTTTGCCTTTGAATTGAGCTAACTGCCAATCGGCTCGAGCATTCTTCTTCGTTTTCCGACATCTTCCACCTTAATTTCCATTTTAAACACTTTGGTCGAGGCGGAATTGTCAGATCAGATGGTTTGCTCAGGCAACTTGAATTCTGACTCGAATAGCTCGGCAGGCGCGCTGGACGGCGGGCGCGATCTGGGTTTCTCGGTCTTTGGCTGGCCAGAAATTGCGAGCGATCCTTTTTAGCGTAAAACTCCTCTCCTTAGCGTGTTTTCTCTCTAAGCGCCAAAATACCCTGTAGAAATATATCGGGACTAACAAGTAGAAGTTAAATAGACCAACAGTCTAATTAAGGGGGTTTTACTGTGTTTTTGATTCGTATAATTATGGTCCATCAGCCACCTACTACAAGGTTGGATTGAAAGGGATCAAGTCCACTAAGATGACACTACAACTCGCGGATGGGATAACAAGACATCCTTTGGGGATAGTTGAAAATGTTCCAATCAAGGTCGATAAATTATACATACAATGCGACTTTGTGGTGATCATTATGGGGGACAATTGCACTTCTTCATTGATCCTTGGCCGCCCCATCTTGGCCACCGCCGGTTTCAAAATTGACATGGGGAATGGGAAATTGACCTTGAAAATCGGTAGAGAGAAGGTAAGAATAGAAAGGTTTAGTGGAGAACAAGTGGCTCTAATAGAGACTTGTAAGTTGAAAGAGCAAGAGAGCATGGAGACTGAAAAATGTTGAAACCGACCAATTAACTGAGAAGAAGTTGCACAAGATGCTTGATCCCGATAAAGACCCCTCCCTTGATCGCCATGAGCTACCCTCATGTAATGATGATATGAAAAGAAAAGCCAATGCTAAAACATCGAGGGATGAGAAGCAAACATCACTTTGGAAAACGGCTATCAAGCAAGTTGCATGCAACTCTTCAAAGAATCCGGATTTATATCTTCAACATTCTACAAGTCCGCTTGAGGAGGGATCCTAGCAAAGGATTCCTCAAATGTGTTTCTTACAAGGAGATTCGGCTCGGTCTTTGCCAAGACGTTAAACTAGGCCCTTACGGGGGAGGTACCCCGGTTTGTAAGTTGTCCTTCTATGGCACAAGTAAATCCATATATGTTGGCATGCATTGTATTGGGCTTTGAGTGTGAACTTGGGTGTTAGGATGACGGAAATGCATGATTAGATGTGTTTGGTGTGGAATGGTGCTTGCATGTAATTTCTAGATGGTGTGTGATGTCTTAAGTGTGGAGTTTGGTTCAAGCTAGAATCGAAAGATCTTTAGAGTCAAAATTTGAAAAAATTACTGAAACCCTGTCTTCAGCCGGTCGGCTGGGAAGTAGCCCGTGTTCACTCGACCGGCTCGCGCCCCCACTCAGATTGCTTTCAAACTGCTACTCATTTCACTTTTCAAACTCATTTCACCCAAACACTTCACCCGACCGGCTTCTCTCCGCCCTCACTCCAACCGACCTCAACCTCCCTACCGTCCGACCACCACTAGAGAGACCACAACGGGAGGCGATGATGCTACATCATAAGTCCATTGCTACTTTTTGATTCCACATGTATTGTTATTTCATGACTTTGTTGCTTGGACTATGTACTTGGAAGTTAAGTCGCCTTTTGGCACAATTTTGGATGATGTATGCTATTTTGATGATGTACTCTTAACTTATCTCCGGTTGTATGCTACAATCTTATGATATTGAAGGTGTTTACCATTCATGCTTGTCAACTCTACAGGTCTCATGCCAAATTCACCTTCTTTATCTACATTTGCAACCAAAGGACTATTTCTCATTCCCAAGAGTTATGTCATTGGATTTCAACCCGTTCTACAAACGAGGGGAGTTCCTATACGCCTTTGCCTTCATTTATCATTCTTTGCGCTTAGGGACTAAGCTTGAATTAAATGTGGAGTGGGTTAATGCACATGGTTCACATGCTTTCATGCCACGCATATCACTCGTAGATGGACACCTGCATCTTTTGCACCTTATCCCTAACATGAGAGTGTTTTCAACCACATAAGCTTGTGATTATCAATTCTAAATCCCTATAAATCACATCTAGCCTTTTTGTCACGATTATTGGATCTTGAACTTAGAACCGACCTAGTCCCTTGAATGTGCATTCTTCTGAATCAATATCATTGATATCTCTTGTCTATCTAATTTTCTAAGTATCTTCATTTAAATACCTTGGATTAAATTTTACAAGCACTTTTAAAAAAATTCACAAAAAACTTAGACCTTTTGTACGCTCCTTGGTGACTTGAGTTTTTCTAATTTAGTGCCTTACTCTTGATTGTTTCCTGCGCATTCCAAAAACTTTTTTTTGAACATATTGTCAAGTCTTAAGTGTGTAGCCAAAAAAGGGCGAAAAGTAGGCCCCAACAAACAATTTTGTGGTCAAAGAGAGCAAAGCCCCGACTAAAAACTTTCTTGAAGCGCTAGAGAAGTTTTGCTTCAAAAATGATACAAATGCCGGGGGTTAGGAAGAAAAGTTCCCCCTCGAAAGCATTTGTAGGCCAAAGGCCATTTGGAAAGAAAATAAAAAGCACTTAAAACTTGACTCTATGTTTTCCTCCATTCTTCATTTGTGTGGGATTCATCATTTGCATTGTGTGCTAGTTGGATTAACTCTTGGATGATCATTGTGCTTCCACGGGAACTCTCAATTGGTCTATGCCCATTTTCTAAGAACTCATAAGTGTCGAACTCCTCTTCCCTTATGGATTAAGGCTTAAACGCCTAAGACTTGGGAATGAGTTCCATGTCGCGAACCCATGGACTAGCCCTAGCTAGCATAGGCTAGTGATTGACACTCTTTGTGCAAACTAACAACTTTACTTCTATTGTATTACCTTGAAAATGAGTAGACTTTTGGATGAGACGATTGATAGCTCTAGTATTGATGATCTTGAATGCACAACCTCATGGGTACTAAAATGGTTCAAAAGTTCTTTTGATGATAATGTGACGGTAGTCCTAGTTTGGGGTAAGGGATTTGTTTTGAGAAATCCTTGCCTCGGTTAAGCACTCTTGAATTCATTCTCATGGGATAGGTGCATTTGGGATTTGTGAGTATTCCCTTTTCGAAAAACTCTCACGAGACTATAACTCGTTCACTAGGGTAGCCTAGGGAATTAAAGGCTAAATGCATTCGTAACGCCTACGAAAACGAGCTAGTTAGGATGTATATTCTTTCATTTACCTTTGAATAACATGTTTAGGAATAATGATCAAGACCTTGTGAAAGCTAGTGAGGCAAACAGATGAAAAACATAGCAACTAGCATTTCGCCATTTGCATGACCTTGACATATTTGCATACTTTATTCCGGACGAACAAAGCTTATGTATGGAGTGTTGATAAGTCGAGTTTTTGACTTATTAATAGCCATTTTTCACTATAGCTTTGGGTCGTTTTCTACGATATTTTGATGTCATTTGACCTCTATCTCAACGTTTTAGGTAGAAAACAAGTCCTACTCAAGGTCAAACCCTAAATACGAAAACTCGGGAAAAAACCAAAGATTTAGGGCAAAAAAGACCGCTAGCCGACCGGTTAAGGAATCACCCTAAACCAGCCGGTCGGCTAGATGAAGGAGCAGAAGTGGAAGCAATCATTCACATCGAGTCGGTCGACTGAGGACTACCAGCCGACCGACTGGAATAAAACTTCAGAAGGCTCACCAACCGCTCATCGGCCAGTCGGTCGGCTGAGAGCTCAACCGGTCGACTGGAGAAGAGCTTCCAGAATGCTTGCCCAAGCACTTATTCAACCGGTCGGCTGAAGATCTCAACCGGTCGGCTGGACATTCGCAACAGAAGCAAGCTAGATTTTGGCCTCAGGACTGGCTCGGAAATTGGGCATCAGGCCAGCCGACCGGCTGGACCTGCTACTTCATTTTTTCCACCCGAGCCTGTAATAGAAAGAGGAAGGCTAGGGGGTGGAGTTCTTGGGGAAAAATTTCCAGTGAAAGAGGATCAATCAAGGGCATCAACAAGGATTCAACCAAGGAAAGGAAGTGAAGATCCAAGGAGGGAAACTAGGCTTGATCATCTTATTTCTCCTAAATCTATCTTCTCTACTAGTTGTTTTCTATGAATACTACTTGTGCTTCATTGTTTAACATGATAAGTGAGTAGTTCCCTTGTGTTTTGAGGGTCTTACAACACTCCTTGGTACTCTATGATCATGTACACACATTTGATTACATAATACATGGTATTAAATTCATTTTCACTAAGTGCTCCATTTATGACATGTTATCCAGTGTTTGATGAAATGCCAAGTGACATGTTAGTCTTAAAACTTGACCTAGGTATTGAAAAAGCTTAGTGAGTTGGATGTGGTGAAAATGATCATATCTAGTGTTTATGAGAGTAAATGCATACATTTATTACCTTGGGAGATGTTCCAAGGATAATAGTGGCTATAGAGTGAACCAATATCTTGATAAAGTGAGGTTCTAATTAAGATGGCTTGACTAGGATTAGATTCATATGAGAATTGGTCTACCTTAGTCTAAGCTAGGTTCTAAACCGTTTGACACCTTGAAATGACTTAAGTCTTGTGTATGTGATCAATGAGAAATGCCAAGGAGGAGAGTTACCCCTCGAAACGCCTCTTTAATTGAAGTTTAATCCCTCAAAACTCTTGCATTTTTAGTTTTTAATTTGAAATCACCTCATACTTGAAAGATAGGAATAGCCAAGTGGAAAATTTGATATTTCTTAGCATACAATCCAATTGCTCCCTTGGGTTCGACTTGGTTTTACCATAATATAAATTCTTTTGACTAGAGTTTTAATTGCATTTATTTGCATGAGAAAAACTACAACGTCAATTCTCGGCTAGCTTCTTTAGGAAGAATTGGAGTGTTCTCGGCAAGGAATTTTGTTCAGTGATTCAACATTATTTTAGACACAATGCGCTTCCCAGGGGGTCGAATGCTGCACTGATAGCATTAATTACGAAGTCTAATTTAGCTGCTGCGCTAGGAGATTCCCGTCCTATTTCCTGCTGTAATGTCACTTCTAAGGTGGTTTCTGGCATTCTGACAGAGAGACTCTAAGGTGTGGTTCCCGGTCTTATTGATATGGGGCAAGGAGCTTTCATTAAAGGCAGGTCTATTGTGGGGAATGTGTGTCTCGCTCAACAGTTAGTGAATGACTACGGTAGGAAAAACATCAGTTAGCGCCTTGCTAAGAAGATAGATCTTCGCAAGGCCTATGATTCGATTGATTGGAACTTCTTGCGGGCAATGCTTGTAAACCTCAACTTTCCATTGAAGTTCATCTCGTGGATCCTCATGTGTGTAGAATCGACTTCTTTTTTTGTCTAAATTAATGGCGAGATGGTAGATTATTTTGAAGGCAAGCGAAGCTTGCGACAAGGGGATCCTATTTCACCGGTTTACCAGTGCTATGGAGTATCCCTCTCGGCTTCTTAAAGGATTAACCAAGGCCCATGGCTTTTAACATCACCCTAAGTGCCATAGGGTGGACCTCTAGCATATCAGATTTGCCTCCAATCTTGGCCATCAAAGGTGTCTTAGAGGAGTTCCTGCGTTGTTCTGGATTAACTGTGAACAAGGGTAAAAGCCAACTTTTTACTGCTGGCATGGATCAGTCGAAGAGGCTTTGGACCGAGAATCTGTTATGCACAAAGATGAGTGCCCTGCCTGTCCGATATCTCGGGGTCCCCTTAACTTCCAAGAGCATCAGTGCACATGATTGTTCTTCTATTATTCAAAGGCTGACGAGGAAGCTTGATAGTTGGAATAACCTTTTTTTCTCGCAAGCACGGAGAAGGGTCCTTATCCAATCGGTTCTCCAATCCATTGTGTTTTATTAGGTGAGGATCTGCTTTTTGCCAAAAAAAAGTGTTGAAGGTCATCAATTCTATTTGCGCCAGATTCTTAAGGAATGGTTCTGGAGCAGGGAGAAGTTGTCTTCTCGTAAGTTGGAAAATGGCTTGCCTTGATAAAAGAGAAGGTGGGCTTGGGATCAATGATATGGAGATGATGAATGATGCCATGGTGCTGACTCTACTTTGGGATTTAAGTAGAGAAGAACAAAATATACGGACTAATTTGACTCACACTTATTGGACTAAAGGGAATCATTGGTTGGAGATTGAGGCCCTAACTAATAGTTCCTGGGTGATGCGACGTTTTATGGCTTGCAAACATCTTAGTTGGAAGTGCGTAGTGCCTGAAGATGGCAGTTTGAGATGGATTGGAGAGGGCGAGGGATTCACCGTAAGGGATATGTACATTACCCTTAAGGCTCGAGCTGATGAAGTAGATTGGCACAAGTTGGCCTGGAACAGGTTCAACACTCCTCGAGCTGCTTTTACTGCTGTTTTAATAGCGCATGATAGGCTGCTCACTAAAGCAAGATTGAGGAGCATGGGGATCAATGTTCCTCCTATTTGCGTGTTGTGTAATGAAGCGGATGAGACTAGAGACCACATGTTTTTCTGCTGCAGAATTTCTCGTTCTATCTGTGGCAAAGTTTTGGACTTTCTGAAGGTGGGGAGGGTGCCAACAAGATGGCACCTTCTCATCCCGTGGTTTAAGAGCCTCAAACAATGACGCCTGAAGACTAGAATGATAGCAGCTGCTGTGACATCGATAATGGTTGTGTTATGGAAGGCTAGGAACTCTATCATCTTTAGAAGTGAAAGTCTAACAAAGGAAAACATTACTAGAACCATTATCTGGGAATTGAAAGTGAAACTAGCTAGTATAGGTAGCACATATTCTAGGCTAGATGATAGAGATTGGTTAGTTAGCTTGGGGTTCAAAGAGTAGCACCTCATTTTTGGTACGCTCCATGGGTTCCTTTAGGTAGCTCATTACAATGGTTCTTTGGTTTTTTTTGTCTTTGTCTTGCTGTTGCAGCAGGGGCAGTGAGCCATTGTTTTTGCCTTGTTCTGGCAGTTTGTGTCTTGTTGTTTGTACAGTTTTACACCTTTTGAAATGAAATCGCCTTTCTTTAAATAAAAATATTTCCAATTTGCTCATATTAAGCAAAATGGTTCCAATATATTCAATTGGGACATTGATTTCCAAAATACTTACTTCCTTAAAAGTGGACTTCTAAACGGTGTCTAAGGCCCTGTCCACTTGAACTTATATTTTTGACGGTTAAGTTAAGTTACTTTCAGTTAATATAAGTTCAGTTCAGTTAATTTTAGTTAATATAATTTCAGTTAAGTTTCAATTAAGTTAAGTCAAGTTCGATTTAAATCGATTTTTTCATCAATTCCATCAACAACATCATCATGATGACCATCATCATCGTCATCATCATCATTATCAACATCATCATCATCATCATCATCCTCATCAACATCATCATATCATCATCGTCATCATCATCATCATCATATCATCATCATACCATATCATCATCATCATCATATCATCATCATCACATCACCAACATAATTACCACCACCATCGTCATCATCATCAGCATCATCATCATCATCATCGTTATCATGATCATGATCATCCTCATCAACATCAACATCATCATCATATCATCATCATCATCATCATCGTCATCATCATCATCATCATATCATCATCATCATCATCATGATCCTCATCATATCATCATCCTCATCCTCATCATATCATCATCAACGTCATCATCATATCATCATCATCATCAATAAATAATATACTTATATATTCAACAATAAGTACAAATATTAACAAAAAAATTATATTTTCTTGCTGATGTCAAAGTTAAGTTTCAGTTAATTTCAGTCAAGTTCAGTAAATTTAAGTTAATTTAAGTTCATTTACAACTTACAGTTAAGTTCAGTTAAATTTCAGTTCAAGTGGACAAACCCTAAGTGTAAAACGCTGTTAATACAGGTGTCCGAGTGTAATTTTTTACAAAATCGTACACGGACGCACGTCTTGGCAGCGCCTCAGATGCATTTCTCGGCTTTTACAGATCTCCACCGCGGGAATCTGCTAGAATTTGTGCATGGTCACTCGCACGACCAGTAGCTTTCCGCGTCTCGCGCACCTTCAATTTGCTGCGCCCGCTCGCTGCTGCGTCGTCCGATCGATGGAGTTATGAAAAAGATGACAAATATGTTTTGTTGAAAACCTATTTTCAGCTGTACGTTGCTGAAAATAGGTTTTCAACAAAAAGATGACGACGCCATCAATAAAATATCACTACCTTAGTGCTGACTCAACATTAGTTTTTGTAAAAAATTACACTCGGCTTAAGGCGTCCCTTTTAATAGAGTTTTACACTTAAGGTGCTTTTTAGAATAGCTCTTTTTAAAAAAAAAAGAGTATTTTGGAAAATAATTTCTCAAATTGAGTAGATCGAAAATCAATTTACTCAATTTGGGAAATTGATTTCTAAAATACTCGCTTCCTAAAAAGCGGTCTCCTGACAACGCCTAAGTGCAATGTAAAAACGCTGTTAACATGGGCAACTTAGGTTTAATGTAATTTTTATATAAAAAAATTAAGTTACATTTCTAGTACACATAGATATTGATATTTGAAGCTCTAGTACATTTCTCCACTTCTGAAGCGCATGCCAGGTTCGACACATTTACCATGGATCTGCACATCCACCCAAATCATTGGTACATTCTTCGACACTTTGGAGCTTAGGCCACGCATCCACGAAGGATGTAGGAAGGCATCAACGCACGATGCATGACGAGGAAGAGGGAAAGAAAAAGAAAGAGAAATAATTCTCACAAAATTGTGAGAAAATATGCTCCTCGAGGGAATCGAACCGTCGATCTCTTGACAATTTATGAGAAAATATGTTCCTCGAGACAGGCAAGAGATCAAAGCATTCCACCAATACCTCTTTCACTTTGTATAATTAAATTAAGTTGAGTACAATTAAAAGTTAAGTTTAATTTTAATTATCATCAAAAAAAAGTTTAATTTAAATTAATTTAAATTCAAAAAGAAACAACACCTCAATCTAGGTTCAATATACAAACATATGTTTTTTTTTTTGGATTTGGGTTCAATTCATTGAAGGGTGTGTGTGGGTGACCTGGACCTGGAAAAGTCTAGTTGTTTCTTTTTAGGTGGCGTTTGTAGTTTCTGTTTCTTCTTTCTTCTTCTCTCCATTTATATTTGCGTCTGTCAACAATCATCACCGTCGTCGAATTTCATTTAATATCTCTTCACAACTAGCACCTCTTCGTCTTCTTCTCCTTTGGATTTTGGTACTGCGTTCACTTGTGGCCAGAAAATGCCTCTTGTCAGACGAAAGAAAGCTCCCGAGCCAACTCTCGATTCCGACAGCGGCAAGCCCCATCAGGACGATGACGATGATAATAAGGGCATCCACCGGAGCAGCAAGCCAAAATGGAATTGCTTAGACTCGTGCTGCTGGCTAGTTGGATGCATATGTACCACCTGGTGGTTTCTTCTCTTTCTCTACAACGCAATGCCTGCTTCGTTTCCTCAATACGTTACTGATGCCATCACCGGCCCCATGCCTGATCCTCCTGGTGTCAAGTTGAACAAGGAAGGCCTCAAGGCCAAACATCCTGTTGTTTTTGTCCCTGGCATCGTCACCGGAGGCCTTGAATTGTGGGAAGGACGTCAGTGTGCTGAGGGATTGTTCCGCAAGAGGCTTTGGGGTGGTACCTTTGGAGAGGTGTATAAAAGGTACACTAGCCAAATATTCCTTTGCCTCTTTCCATAATTTCTTTCTTGTTGTTTGTTGGAATGTGCTCATATTGTTAGTTATTCTTGTGTTTATATTGTTGCCCTCTGTTATCCATTAGATTCTTATATTGTTGCAAAGAACTCATATTTAATAAAATAAGGAGTCATTTCAGCAATTGAATGTCATATGATATATTTAACACATATCCAAAGAGTGTAATGGCTTTCCAGAGATATCTTTAGTAGGTAATTCTCCTAATATTGCCTGTTAACATAGAGTAGCTATAGGAGAATAGATTGTGAGCCATATAGTATGTTCTCAAAAGAATGGTGTTTTAGGAAAATTTGTTTTTCCTAAAGAAGCCGGAAATGATTTGTCAAGTGTTGTAGTGGATGTTTAAAGCTGCATTCTTCATAGAGACGAGTAATTAAATAACTCCTCGTAGACACTTAGATTGTGGTTTCAAATACAAAATTTTAGAGTTTTACTACTGTATATGATGAAAAAACTAGTTGATTGGGAGAGAGTTAATGACCTGTGTACTTCCCAAGTGTTGATGTCTTAACTGTATAGATTGAACAGTTATTCCGCATCTACTGGCTCATCATCAAATAGCTTTATATAGTAAAAAAGCCTTTTTCTAACTGTGTATTTGCCACTGTATGCATATCTTTTGAGTTGATGTTTAAGGAACTGGTGCGTTGTTACCTGTTACCTAAATACTCAAATAATACAGGCCCTTATGTTGGGTAGAACACATTTGTCTGGACAATGAAACTGGATTAGACCCTGTAGGCATACGGGTTAGACCAGTTAGTGGACTTGTGGCTGCCGATTACTTTGCTCCAGGATATTTCGTTTGGGCTGTACTAATTGCCAACCTAGCTCGTATTGGGTATGAAGAAAAAAACATGTACATGGCTGCATATGACTGGAGACTTTCGTTTCAGAACACTCAGGTTTTATCATTGTAGCAATTCGTTTTAATGCTGTGCACATTTTCTGATATTTTATATTTTGCATTATAGATTTATGTGTAGCTTCCATTAATGTTCTTATAATTCGACGCAACTGTAGGTAAGGGACCAGACACTAAGCCGAATCAAAAGTAATATTGAGTTGATGGTTGCAACAAATGGAGGGCAGAAAGCAGTTATCATACCGCATTCGATGGGTGTCCTTTACTTCTTACATTTCATGAAGTGGGTTGAAGCACCTGCTCCCATGGGTGGTGGGGGTGGATCAGATTGGTGCTCCAAGCATATAAAGGCTGTAGTAAACATAGGGGGGCCATTTTTAGGTGTTCCTAAGGCAGTGTCTGGCCTTTTCTCTGCTGAAGCAAAAGATATTGCTGTTGCAAGGTATTCATGTCTTCACTTTCTAGTCTAGTATTTTCAGTTCTGCCATTCCAACTGTCGTCAAAAGGTGAAAAATCGTATAGTTGTCCTGTGCATGATAGGATTAACTTGTCAAACGAACTTGTGGCTAAAGGTAACGTTTATTCGATCTGTGGAAATCAACATGCAGATGATTATGCTGTGTCCAGTATTTAATATCCTGTTACTGATATTCCTTTACTAAACACCAAATACAAAGGATGGTTTTGACTTGATACTAGTAAGGAAACTGGTTTGTAATAGCATGGTAATCTTACACATCAGTTGCCAATCATGAATTTAAAATATCAGTTCAAAATGTCGCTTAAATGAATGATAGCTACTATACGAGGCCTTTTTATCTGTATATATGTTAGGCATAACCTAAAGGTTTTGAAATTAAATTACTTTTTTTTTTTTGATATGATGAAATATTGTTCTCGTCAGTAGACTAATTTGAGATATCATGTTTCATGCAGGGGCATTGCGCCTGCCTTTTTGGACAGTGATTTATTTCGGTTTCAAACTCTACTGCATGTAATGAGGATGAGCCGAACATGGGATTCTACTATGTCAATGATCCCAAAAGGTGGGGATACTATATGGGGCGGTCTTGATTGGTCGCCTGAGGAATGTCATGCTTCAAGCAAAAGAAAACACCAGAACAATGATACTCAGAGTGATGATGAAAAGGAAAGAGAAAGTACAGTTTCGCATACAAGAAATGTTAATTATGGGAGGCTCATATCATTTGGTAAAGATGCAGCGGAGCTATCATCCTCTGAGCTCGAGCGAATTGATTTCAAGGTAACATACTCGATAGTATCAGTACATTTTTTTAAGTCTTTGTTATATATATTTTATCTGCTTTCATATCTTGTTCCATAGACACACTAAGTCAAAATGACGAAGTAGCTATTGCTAGTCAATCCAGTGTATATTTGTGGTTCTTTAGTCTTGACGATATTTCACAATGGATACATCATAATGAGGTCACTACTCACGACTGATCTGATCGGTATAAAGCATGAGGGTTTACCACGAGCAATCCTCGCAATAGCGTCTCAAGTTCACCGAGGTTTTTTTGTTGTTGATGTTTTGTATTCATTCCCTCTGGTTTTTTATTCTACATACATTCAGTTGGGTTAAATATGATTAAAAAGTTCTCCCAATAACATCTTTATTCTCTACTAAAAGTGACTCATAATCAAAGAAACATAACATTGATTTTGTAATATATGAGAACTATCAAACATGAGGTATTCATCATCAAAAACTGATTTTTTAGTTTCCTTAGATTCCTTTTGACGGCATGGGCACATTCACATATGGTATAAATCATTGTGAAAAAACATGATTCATGCTATATGTGACAGTAATATCTCATTGTTGAAGAAACCTTATTTTCTCATGCAGTAACCAAGCTCTTTTTTTAATAAATAAAACTTTATATATGTAAACAGCCTCATCTTTCTACTTCAGGGGGGAGTTAAAGGTAGCCATGTAACAAACTCATCATGTGATGTGTGGATAGAGTATCATGACATGGGAAGGGAAGGTATCAAAGCTGTAGCTGAATATAAGGTGTACACTGCAGGATCAGTTGTTGATTTGCTTCAATATGTTGCCCCAAAGATGATGGCTCGTGGGAGCACTCACTTCTCTTATGGAATTGCTGATGACTTGGATGACCCGAAGTATCAGCACTACAAATATTGGTCAAATCCTCTGGAAACAAGGTGGGGATCACATCTCTATTAAGTGGCGTCAGTTTTTTTAGTTTTGCAATCTTTATATTGGGATTTGGAAGTAAGATGTTGAAGCAACTCTTTCCTATTACATCATATTAACTGCACAAATTATTGCATAGCAATGACATTTCTCTAGAACGAGCCAAATCTGATGCTTAGTTAACTTGTGAAGTATCAGTATAATGATATACCGTAAAGTCAGGTAGACATGCTTGGGTGCCTTGTATCTTACATCTGCTTTGGATGCACTATATATGAAGTGGCTTGATATCTGAACACATCATGTTTCGTATCTTTACAGATTACCCAATGCTCCTGAAATGGAGATCTATTCCATGTATGGAGTCGGCATCCCAACTGAAAGAGCCTATGTGTATAAATTATCCCATGCTGTTGAATGTGACATTCCATTTCGGATAGACACTTCAAAAAGTGATGGCGATAGCTGTTTACAAGATGGAGTATATACATCTGATGGTGATGAAACTGTCCCCGTCTTAAGTTCAGGTTACATGTGTGCAAAGGGATGGCGAGGGAAAACTAGATATAACCCTTCAGGAATTAAAACTTACGTCAGGGAGTATGATCATGCTCCTCCTGCTAATCTGCTTGAGGGGCGAGGCACCCAGAGTGGTGCCCATGTTGATATTATGGGAAACTTTGCGCTGATCGAGGATGTTATAAGAATTGCTGCAGGGGCTACAGGAGATGACTTGGGTGGCGATCGGGTTTATTCTGGCATATTTGAGTGGTCAGAAAAGATCAACTTGGAGCTCTGACATTGGACAATATTTATAGTTTGCTAACCTAAAAGCTACACAAAATCACGTATGTTTTGAAAAGCATCTTCTGGGAACAATATACCATGCTTATTGAGAGCCGTCAATCTTCTCAACCGGAACATACTTGATGGACTCATATTCAGATCTCTCTGTGTGGCTTATATATTATTGGGCCATGCATGCATGACTCAAACAAGAATGTCCAGCTATGGAACTCAAGACTAGTTGAGGTGCTTGTGCTGGTCGATTTGTATAAGCTTCATATATTTATTTTGTTCGTTTTCTTTATGTTTGATAGGATGCCATTTAGGCTGAGAATTCGGTTTTAGGATGTGCTGTAGGTGAACCTTACAGGCATTAAGCCAGTTCCGTGTCCAACTTTACAGACTGTAAATTACAGTAACTCTATTTACTACTCTTCGTCAGGTTGTACCGTTACATATTATTTTTTTTGTCTAACTTCAGCCCTCCTATTTTTGGTAGATTTTTTTAAAATATCCAATCAATATATTAGTTTTTTTTAAAAGTAATCAATATATTAGTTTAATACAATGGTATTTTACTTTTTTTATAAATAATGTTGGATGGCATTCAAAATAAAAATAAAAATAATGTTGGATGAGGATCGGGTGTAAATCCCCTTTATTTCTATAAAACTCTTAAGTTTCTAAAAACAATTGACCGTGCCAGGAATATTCTTTGTTCGGAACAATTTGCTATAATTATGAGCCATGGGTATATTGAGTTAGGATCAAATGAGAAATGACAGTTTTGGTGAGAAATGAGAAATTTTAATAACCGTTAGATTACTCATTAAACGGTCCTGATTTAATCAATATATTTACATTAATTTTCGGATTAAAATCCTAAATAAGGGTCTAAGCGTCATTTTATTGTTTATAATTTTAGTTGATTCCTAAATTGTCGCACACGTTCGGCGGATTGGTTTTTTGATTTGATTCTGAGAGGAGTAAGATGAGGAGGAGGAGAGCGACTGCGACGCCGACGCCGACGCCGACGCCGATGACAATACCAACTATTGCGCCGATGGAGAGCTTTTTCGGTCTCTTCCCGCTCGACGGAGATGGAGACGGGGATGGAATTGAGCAGGGCGGCAGCGGCGTGGGTTTGCGCGCGGTCACAAACGACGCCCGTCCAGTTGCAGGCGGAGGTCGATAAGTCCCATCCGGGACAGTTTTTTCTGTGGTGGATTCTGGTTATGAAGTCGATCAACGCTTGCTTGTCTGACGTCGGCTCGGCGCTGGATCGAAGTGTTGAAAACCCGGTCACGGCCCAGATGATAAAAACGAGGTTAACAAAGCCGCTTCGGCTTCTCCTCCTGACATCCGTCATTTGAGGAGGAAAGTCGAAGCTTTCTATCTTCTGATGGGGTTGTAAAACAGAGCAGCTGAGCATTAGGGTTTCTAGGAAGATGTAACGAGTTTTCTGGGAGAGAAACGGTCAGGGGATTAATGGGATGAGTATCTGAAACATTCCATTTTTCGTTGATGGATTGAAATTCGAAGATGTGACGAAAGACGACAGAGTCGGAGCATGTTTTTTAAGGCCTCATCTTAAGGAAGCATATGAAGATTGGAAGCGGTTTCAAAATGACTTGTCAATAAATAATTCCTTAGTAGAAGTGTTGCAAGGCCATCGTTGGGTGCCAATTCCATGGAAAAAGTTGCAAGTTGGAGATATTGTTAGAATCAAGAAAGATGGATACTTTCTAGCTGACATTTTATTCCTTGCAAGTACTAATCCTGATGGTGTTTGCTACATTGAGACTGCAAACCTGGATGGTGAAACTAATTTGAAGATCAGAAAAGCATTTTAGAAGACTTGGGATTTTTTTGAGTCATGACATCAGCGGATGCAGCAACACATTTCGTTTAAGTTTATGGCAATAGAGAAGAACATCTTTTCTTTATTTTTATTGTCTTATGTTCTAATGGCCATGGGTAGCTAAGCCCTTTATTCGGGCTAGGGTTTTATACATTGTGACTATTGTTTGAGACTTCGTTCTTAATGATATTCATGTTTTACTAATTCTCATGCATATATTATGAATTATTGCTAGACTAGGTGGATGCTTTGTCGCAAAGCTTAGTTGATCAATATTTCTATCATTATTATCTGCCTGATACTTTGTCGTTTGGGTGGATAGCACATCTAGGTTAAATAACACTTTTGTCGGGTTGTTTGATTTAGGAGGGAATTAGAAACCTTTCACCTTTGTCGGGTTAGGTTGTGGCATGACACCTTTGTCGGGTTATTTGGGAAGTCACATTTGTCGGGACGACCACACTTAGAAACATTGAATTAGATTGTTAGCAGTCGATGATGACAAGTCACAATAGAAACCCTAGTCTGAATATTCTCTCTGATTGATACATCCCAGTTTACTTTCCTATTCTTGCACTGTTCCCTAATTACTCGCAACCCAATTGTTTCCTTTTTACAGAACAACAAGTAACCATCTAGCTCTCTAGGGTTCGACCCTTGCTTGCCGTTGTACTAACCCATAGCCAAGACTAAGGAATTATAAATTTAAATTTGCAGGTACAACCGACGCCTGTCAAGCATCTTGCAAAAGAAGAGATATGATTCTCGACAAATATCAAGAGCAACTAAAAGGGGCTATTGGCAATTGTGATATAAGAACATGAAGTGGACTCAATCAGGAACTTACTTTGCAGAGACCTGGAAACACACGTTGGGGTTCTCATTATAGAACACTTTTGCGTCTGGTGGAATTATTTTCAATAGTGTTAAAAGTGCTTGAATATATAGAAGAAGACGACTCAGACAGTATGAAAAGGTGTCAAGCAAATGGTCTTCTCAGATATTTCCATTCGTTTGATTTCGTATTCTATTTATAATTAGTGCTGCTTATTCTAGGTCTTACGGAGTCTTTATCTATCATTCTTCAAAGGAAAGATCAAGATATTCTGAATGCCATGTCTATGGTTACATCTACTAAACGGCAGTTACAAACGATTAGAGATCATGATTGGAATTCTCTTATGCGAAAAGTATCATCTTTTTGTGACAAGTATGATATTCAGATCCTAAACTTAGACAAAAAGTTTGCTGAGCACGAAGACCCAGACGAAAAGTATCATCTTCAAGTCGACTGTTTTTATAAAGTGTTGGATTTAATCCTTCAAGAGTTCAACGATCGTTCTGACAGGGTTAATTCTGGGCTACTAATTTGTATGGCTTCTTTGAGTCCGATTTATTTATTTCAACCCTTTGATCATCTGAAGTTGATGAGATTGATGAAGTTTTATCCCGACGACTTCCATTTTGGAGATCAAAATTTAATGGAGCATCAACTTCGCCTTTATATTGATAATGTCCGAGAAGATGA
This sequence comes from Rhodiola chrysanthemifolia, assembly GCA_033675395.1. Taxonomy (NCBI): domain Eukaryota; kingdom Viridiplantae; phylum Streptophyta; class Magnoliopsida; order Saxifragales; family Crassulaceae; genus Rhodiola; species Rhodiola chrysanthemifolia. The sequence continues at coordinate 43,437,440 of CM066204.1, forward strand.
AAGATTTTCAAATTTGAAGGACCTTTGTGCTCTTGCTAGAGTGATGGTGGATACGGGAAAGCATCGAGCATATCCTTTGGTCTTTCGACTCTTGAAGCTAGTCTTGATACTACCCGTTAGGGGCGGATCCACGTTCATGGCAGATTCTTTTTTGTGTGACGGTCTCATTTGTTACATTGAAAAGGATTTATTTCATTCCGTTAGTAACAAAGATGTGATGGGACGCTTTATGAAAATGAAAACTCGAAGAGAGAATTTATAAAAAAAAATTTACTTTTTTACATATCGCCCCCAGTAACAATAAATCCTAGATCCGCCACTGCCCATCCCTGCCGATAATATCTTTTTGGGAAGTCCTGCCGAACCACAAGCTGCTGGGCACTAGTGGTGCAACTGTGAGATAGTCGAGTGCCCTGTAACTTATAGAGATAATCCTCTAAGATTCGATTCAACACTTCTGTTTGCCCGTCCGTCTGCGGGTGATAGGCACTGCTGTGAGATAGTCGAGTGCCCTGTAACTTAAAGAGTTCTCTCGAAAACATGCTCATGAACACCGGGTCTCTATCTGAAACTATGCTGCTGGTTAAGCCGTGCAAGCGGCAAATGTCTCGCACAAAGATACGTGCCACGCTTTCTGTTGAAAATCCAACCTTCATGGCCAAAAAGTGACCATACTTAGTGAGCCTAGCTATCAACCACCACCATTATGATAGGAAGCTCCTTAGAGCTGGGTAAATGGGTAATGAAATCCATCGCTATATCAGTCTAAATTCCCACTGGCATAGGTAAGGGTTGTAGGAGTCCTTGGGAGGCTGTGGTGATGGACTTCACTTGTTGGCAAGTGTGGCAGCGTTGCACGTAAGACTTGACATCCTGCTGCATGCCGGGCCAGAAGAAATTAGAGCTAACCCGCGCGAAGATACGCTATATGCCGACATGCCCGCCCAAGGGACTGTCATGGTATTCCTGGAGAATGAGGTCCTTTAAGGTGCGATCCTTGGGTATATACAACCGTTCCTGATAGAGTACCAAGCCGTCCCGCACTCTGTTCCCTTCATGCTTGTCTGGGAATTGAACTATGCCCTGTAGGAGTTGCTGGGTAGCAGGATTATGTTGATACAAGTTTCTTAGAATCTGGAGGATGCCATAAACTAGTCTGGAATGACATTGCATGGATGCCAGGGACGCTTCAGGTACACGAGATAACGCATCGATCGGACCATTTGTGCGTCCGGGCCTATACTTAACTTTGAAGTCAAACCCCATCAACTTGGCTATCCATTTTTTTTGGTCCGGAGTATGGATAGCTTGTGTAAGGATCGTCCGCAATGGAGTATTGTCTCCACTTATGCACCGCCGCAACTATGGCACACAACTCTCGATTGTACGTCGATGTCCGCTGCATGGTTTTGGTGAGCTGCTTGCTGAAGTAAGCTAACGGACGGTTGTGCTGCAGTAGGACAGCTCCTATGCCAATGCCAGATGCGTCGGTTTGGATGGTGAATGATGTGGTAAAGTCGGGAAGCGCTAAGACCGGCGTAGTGGCCAGAGCTTGTTTGAGGGCCTCGAAAGCCGAGGTCGCGTATGTAGACCAAGTATATGCGTCCTTTCTCAGGAGGTCTGTCAGTGGGGCTGAGATGTGCGCATACTTAGGGACAAAACGTCTATAGTAGCCTGCAAGTCCACAAAAAAACTACGCAACTGCGGGAGCTGGGCGCCGGCCAACCCTTGATGGCTTGTATTTTATCCGGATCTACCTCAACCCCTCCATTGGAGATTAAGTGCCCCAAATACTGCACCCTTGCACTGGCGAGTTCGCATTTAGAAGGTTTGGCAAAGTGACAATGAGTGTTAAGGGTAGATAATATCTCTTGAAGATGTCCCAAGTGCTCTTGTCATCCTTTACTATAAATCAGTATATCATCGAAGAAAACCAAGACAAAATGTCGCAGCATGGGTCGAAACAAATCATTCATTGCCGCCTGGAACGTAGAAGGTGCATTTGTGAGCCCGAAGGGCATCACCAAGAATTCAAAGTGACTGTCATGGGTTTTGAAGACTGTTTTGAAGACGTGGGCCTCATTCATCCGAATCTGATGGTAGCCGGCCCTCAGGTCGAGCTTTGAGAAAACGCTAGCCCCATGCAGCTCATCAAAGAGCTCGTCCACAATCGGTATTGGATAACGGTCTTTAAAGGTAATAGAGTTAAGGCCCCTGTATTCGATGCATAATCGCCAGCTACCATCACGCTTCTTTACTAACAACACGGGTGATGAGAAAGGGGAGTTGCTAGGCTGAATAAATCCATCATGAAACATCTCCTGTACGACCCTCGCCACTTCTAACTTCTGGTATCTAGGGTAGCGGTAGTGTCTGCCCTTAACTAGTGAGGACCCCAGTTGTAGGGGAATTTGATGGTCAATATTCCTCCGTGGTGGAAGTCCTTTGGGCACCTCAAACGGTCTTCCCGACTAATTGTGGTGCGTCCGGAATGGTGGGGATTTCATTACTGATTGTAGGTGGTCACTGGTCAGGGCAACTAGAGATAGTTAGCTAGATAAAGAGGCGAATGCCCCTATTTTCGTAGCGCGTCGCAGTTGCCCTAACGTCAACATGTTGAGTTACCCTTGTGTTTGCATGCCCACTAACTTAGTTTGCATGTCGACATGGGTAAAAGCTCATCCACAGGCCCTTGTAGTCGAACAACACCGGACCTAGTGCTGCCAGCCATTGCGCGCCTAGCACCTCCTCCGCTCCGTATATGGGCAAGAGATGGAAGTCGACAGAGAAAGTAGCATCCCCAAACTTGATTTCCACTCCTCGACAGACCCCTTCGCATTGTAACTCATCTCCGTTGCCAATGGTGACGTTAAGGTGGTGTGACATCCCGATAACTAACCCCACCGCACGCAACCCGTGTCTGAAGGAAGTTGTGCGTGGATCCACTATCCACCAATACGGTGACCCCCAGCCCTTGTAGCATCCCTTTGAGACGAAGAGTGATGGGTACAAAGCGGCCTTCGAGAGCATGACATGAAATATTAGGAGTTGGTTCCTCATGGCACGTCTTGACTCGATCAATCACTTCCTCCAAACATTCTCCTGCCTCGAGTGCTGGACATTCATCCTCAAATGGGCTCTCCTCTAGGACTATGCATTGGAATCGGGGCTTGCACCGATGCCCGGGTGCATACCTCTCATTACAGTTATAGCAATCCCTTGTCCCTTCGAGCAGCCATCTCGGTCACTGTCAACTTCTTATAAGGTAAGGTCCCTCCAGGACCGGGAGGCCGTGTTGATGATGCTTGTGACGTAGCGCAGATAAGATTGGGAGAAAAACTCCTAGCCGAGACTGGCCGAGTGGACGGTGTTCGCACCCTTATCTTCTGTTCAGCTACACGAGCCATTCCCATTGCAACTTGGAGAGTAGGAGGGTTCAACATGATCAACTCCAAGTGTATCTCCTCCTTAAGGCCCGCCAAGAATCTATCGAGCAAGATCTCTGATGTCCACCCTCAAGTACTCGGTGCTAGGTTCTCAAACTCAGCTATGTAAGCTCCAACCGAGGATGTTTGCTGAAGTTTACTCAGCGCCACTCCTGGTTTAAAGTATGCTGATGGTCGGAATCGGCCCCTTAAATCGGCAACAAACGTCGGCTAGTCGTTCATCGGTTGTGTGCTGCTCATCCATTGAAACCATTTCAGGGCTTCTCCCCCAGGTAGTAAATGGCTACTCCCAAGCGTTGCTCCGACGAGACGTGGTTGTGCACAAAAAATCATTCCATCTGGAAGATCCAGACGTCCACCTGTTCCCCAAAGAAGATGGGTACCTCCACCCTGGGAAGTCGGTTCACTGTCCCGCGTTTGGTTCAGCCGTGCCTCCAGTCTGGATCAGCAGATGCTGGTCAGAGGCCTGGACGATGGTTCCCAACGAGCCATTTGAAGTAAATCCAGGTGGAGTTGCCAGTAAGGGTGTGTTTTGGGTCGATGTTGCAGAGTCAGCCATAGGTAACTTTCCTGCGCGTGCTTGGGACAGGTGCAACTTCCTCATCGAACCTTGAAGCTGCTTTACGATGCCTGCAGTACGTTCATTCTTTGCCTTCTCCTCCGTATGGTTTTGCTGTAGCTGGCTCATCATTTTAGTCAGATTGGCCACACTTTGGGGAATGGACGCCAGGCTTTCCGTGGTACTCCTTGTGTCAGGCATCCTTCGAAACTCAATGAAAGCGCCAAAATGGTGCAGGGAAAATAGATAGACTGGGTGGGGATAGAATAAGATAGAGAAAGAAAGATTTTAATTGATTGATTCCTTTCCACAGTCCAGTACAGACTTCTTATACAGATATGTGAGCAATAGAGCCCTTACACGTAGCAGCTAATTCGTTATTCTTGCACCAGTGATGTCGTGCCACATTTTCGGGTGGGCCCCATTGTACTCCCCTGCATGCAGTACGTACCCAACTGCATTACGTACCCTTCAGCTGCATTTCTGCGAGCCTTAATCCTCTGCCTCGCGCTCCTTCTCAGCTCTTAGTGTTTCCCCATGTGACCCACACCTTCCTTACTCGTAACAACTAGTTTTGTTCCCGCCTCTAAGTTATCATCAAATGTACATTACAGTTATACCATCAAGCGATCAAGCAAATAGGGAGGTGGTATACTCGGCTCCAAATATAATAATTCATATCATCGTAATATCAATGGTCATGTACGATCCAATGCATTTCTTCCACGAATACTTCCACGTAAATATGCATTATGCACTCCAACGAAACCACAAATGATGTTTTATACCATATCACAACATGTATTAATGTCTATATGAAGCCAATATTACTACAGACAAACCTTCAACAGGATTTGCCAGCAACTTTCCTCAATCTCAGGCAAAGAAGCTTCTAGGATTGTGACCCAGGCATAATTACAAGATACGACATACACCAAATAAGGGAGAGATAAATCATAAACCAAATATGTGATCATTCGGTCCAAAGAGAGTGGAGCTAAACTGCCTTGTATTCAAGTCATTGCCATCCATTACAGCACCAAGCCGATCAAGCCACTGGGTGGTGGGACTTGGATTCTCAACCTCCTCAACCCACTCTGATGTCATATCAATATCATCAAGCTGAAGAGGATCATTATCGGAACATTTTACATCAGTTTGTCTTGCCAACTTGAGGTTGTAATTTATGTACAGGAGGTCATTCAAGGTTTCTTTATCAATCTTGTTTCTCTTATCAGAGTGGAGTCTTTGGAATGTGCTCCAGTTCTTTTGGAAACTACATGTACTACAAACTTGGCTGAGTATTCTGATTGCAACTCTTTGCAAAGAAGGAGCAGAGTCTCCATATTGTTCCCACCAACGGCCTGCAAAATTTAGAAATAGAGTTGGTGAAATAGATAAGACATTTGAATCACCCATATATCATGGTTGAAAAGATGTAAGCTTGGAAATCATATGCAGAACAAGATGTATATAAATTGCACGGTTCAGCTGCAATGGCGGACGTGGGTTAAAACAAGAGGGAGCGTATTCCCTCAATAACTTTGATGCATTAAATATTTAGATACCTAAATCTTATATGCTACAAATATTAAATAGGGAAACGTAACAAAGATGGTCTCGAACTACCGGTGTTTTCCCAGTTATAGTCTGACCTCTGAACTACCAAAAGTTCCATTTGTGGGCAAAAACAAAATAAATTTATGATTTTTTGATCAGTGACGGATGTAATAAACTTTTGATTAACCATGTTAGTCATCCTAATAAAGTCCACCAAAAAAAAAACCTAATGGATTCATATGTTTTATTTATAAGATTCATTTTTACGAAAAGGTGTCCTTAGTCCGCAAAGGTAGAGCTAAAATGGTTAGGAAAAGGACATGCACCCACCCAGGATCTCCCGGGAGTTGTTCACAATAGGTGCATACATATAAAACAAATTTAAGCCGTATTGGTATCATTGTGTTCTTACAATATTTTAACTCTTGCAGACTCAAAATAGCTTCAGCACCTTGACGATATCTGGATAATTCTAACCAAGTAGCTTCATTTAGCTCCACAGCATTCGTTCGACTTTTAACTTGTTAAAATTCAAAATTTTAGATTGCGTTTATCAGAGGACAAAATGTGTCACTTTAACATGCAATTTCTTCAGACATTTCAGCACTCTAATTAATGATTTTACTGGCAATATTGCTTAGTTCAGACATAGAGAAAACCAAAGTAACAGCGACTTTTGTTAATCCGATTAGGGTCACATACCAGGTGAGACCATGTCCCGAGCCTCCATTGCAAGCCTACAGCCAAACATACCAGTTGCCTTTGTGAATATATAAATCTGATTAGTCATGTCGCGTCTTAAATCAGCTGTTGGGAGAAGCTTCTCGATGACCTTATAAAACTCTTCTTTCATAGTTCCTAATCCGGAGAATTTATTTTGGGGATTATATTGTATGCTGGGATTCAGAAAGGCTGCAGCAGAGTGGAGCGGCGAATGGAGCTGGTTCTGCCACCTCCTATCTACTATGTCTAAGAATGTCTTGCATTTTCCTTCATCCATGATAAAGTATGTCCTGATTGATTCTTTGGCTCTCATCATGAACTCGTATATGTAACCAACAGTAGGCTTTCCCCCAGACACTTCCCTTAACACTCTAAGAAAAGGCTCTGAAACTGCCACACATTCTTCCACTGTCCTCCAGAATTCATTGTCTTCAATAATGTCCAGACAGGATATCTGAGGTTTATTCATGAATGAGGCTGTTGGAGAATAATCATGATTATGTAGCACGCTTCTCACTCTTGACTTGTGTTTTAGCAAACACTGCAAAGAAAGAAAGTTGGAAACATATTTTGAGATACCACTCTTGATGAGGTCCTGTCCCCCAGTGATCTTCCTCAGTGAATCAAGCATGACACCATTGTTGTAAATGAATTTGGTTATGGTTTGTGCTTGCGAGATGCATCTATTCACCCAGTCTACCTTACAAAAGTCTTCCAATATGAGATTTAAACACTGAGCAGAGCACTGAGACACAAAAATTGTTCCATAATGCTGCCCAACATGGTTTGTTACAGCAACGTAAGAAAGAGAACTATCAACGATTAACTGCACAACATTTTCAGGGCCAAAGTCTTGGATCACGGTGTCGACTAAGTCAGACAGGTATTTTGGATTCTTGAGATATGCTGATGCATCGACAGATTTGTGGAAAAATATTCTCGAGGACGTGGACACTAAAAAGTTGATTAAAGCTTTCGACTTGTTGTCTGTCCAAGATTCTATAATGATGGTACATCCCGTAGTAGCCCATTCTTTCTCAATATCTTTCCATTGTTGGCTGACTTCAGATTTGATTCTTTCAACCCAGGTTGTTTTTAGCATCTCGGCAGAGGGGCCTGTGAACCCATAATCACACTTAGTTATTGCATTGATCATTAGCTGATATGATGGAGAACGAGCCACACTGAAGTCTATCTTATTCTCAAGGAAGAAAAGAGCAATTCTTCTCTCTGCATTTTCTTCATCGCTTACAGTAGAAGCTAAGGGTAAGTTGGATGGAAAAAAATTTCCGTTCGAAGGTATCACATCGAGGGCCATTAAAGGTTTACTCGGTGATAGAGCTGTTGGAGCTACAACTTGTACTAATCTTTGTTTTTTAGTCGTCATTATCTCTTTTCCCTCCTCCTTTATCGCAATTAGCGCCCTTACTTTTTCTGTAATGTCATCCCTCACTTTGCTACAAGGATTTACACCTTTACTAGGAAGTCTAGACAGATGGTGCTTCAGTCTACTGATTCCACCATTGAGTACTCGATTGCAAAATTTGCATTTCACTTTATTACCATCCAACTTGTCAGCAAACTCCCAGCATGTATCTTTTTCTCGAACCACTGCCATACAAATAGATAACAAAATCATAAATATGATATAAAGAACCCAAAAAAAAAAACACTTGGGGGCAAGGGGCAGAGAAAATGGTGGAACTAATATAAACAATGATACGGGCATAAAGAGGAAGGGCCTTATTAGACATAGTTACTTTGATGTTACTAATGCGGAATTGTACTGAACGCATAAAAGGGAAGCGAAGCACTAATAAACGATAATGAATTAATTAATCAACTTCGCATCGCATCTCTTCTCTCCTGTCTCCCTCATTTTCTTCTCCAAACCCTAACCCTCTTCTCCTTCAGCCCCACAAATCTTATTTTCCGTTGCAGATTATCACATCTGCATAAAACAACATAAAAAACCAACACGATACCATACTGAAAATAAAAAATACCAAGCGACAGTGGTTATAACCTAAAACGTTAAGTGCACAGTGGCATCAGGAAGCCAGCACTGACAAATTGTACAGACTAAAATTGCCGATTATCCGTTACAAAATAAGAGAAGTACTTAAGTGGTGTGAAGAAATCTTAGAATTTATCATGGAGGTCGATTAAATTTGTTGACAGCAATTGGTGTCATCAATTCAGAAAAATATCAAACAGGGTATCACAACAGGACAATTCATATATGAAAAAACTCACTGAATTAAGGAAAATGGAATCCTTGAAAGGAGCGTCTCCTGCAACCAGCAGCCATAAGTCAGCATCTCATTTCCGGTACAGTTTACACTAACATCCGGAGATCGTGAAACATCATCACATGATCATCGAAATGTAATAAAATTTAAGGTATCACAGCAAGTATTCAACAAAATCAACGGCGGAGAAAATAGCGAGAAATTCGAGCTTACAGATTCTGAGAAACGAAAGCGGCGGAGAAAAGAGCGGAGTTGATAATCGAGTCGAGAGGAAACGAGTGAGTAACTTCTCGCGAGATTTCGGCCGCCTTATTTAGGGTTTTGGGGTCAGGACTGAATGGTTGCGAATTGGGCGTTTGCTTCCATTTCGTTTTTATTCTAATTTATCGATAAGGTCAAATTTATATTTTTTTTAATATTAAAAACGATATTGATATTGATTTTTTTGTGTGTGCCCTCTCATTCGAATACAGCATCCATGGGACTCGGGTTTTTACACCCTATCACTCGATCAATTGGGTCGATCCCTACTTTTGATTCAGAGCATTATTTAGGTCCCAGGTTCGATTTTTGGTAAATACACAATTTCTTTGATGGTTTCAGGTACTTCTATTGCTTCTATCGTAATGGTGAAGTTCTCTAATTACGCGTTGCGGCCGTTGATTGATATATAGTAATTTGGATGTCAAAGTTAATTTATAAATCGATAAGAATCGGATCATCCAAAAGAGCAAGTGTAAATTTAAGCAATATGTAAAGTTGAGCTTCTATTTATCCTAGTCTTTAACGAGTTTTTGTTCTGTTTTTAGAATTTAAAGTAAATCAAAGTAAGAAAAGGTTTTGTCAATCTCAAGAGATATTCCGGGGAGCTACTTCACTTACCTGCCATTTGAATCGAGTTTATTAGCTAACATGATTAGCCTATATTGATTAGAAAATAGCCGTACGTTCGAAGTTAGAACCTCACCCTTTAGGCACTATTGATTCATATTATAAATGTACCTCAACTACGAACGTCACCCTTTCGGCGCTATTAGTTCAAATCAAGTAACTCGTTGATGCTTACCAACTCTCGTTGCGTAAACATGTGGACTACTTGTCGTATTTGTAGCCTTTTCCGTTACAATCTCGGGTCACTCTCGTAGTCACCGAGTTTGTACCATGTATTTTACTGAAATAGTCGGATGTTAAATCTCACCTTTTCGATGCTATTAACTTAACATCTCAAAATAATGCACGTAGGCATTCTCACAAACACCTAACATACATCGTTGGATTCAAGCGCCATGTAAAATACAAATCCAATAAGACAATCCAATTGATGCAAAAATTAATTTATTCAACGATTCATTGTTGATTCGTAGGACCCCAAAATATGGGTCACTACTCACTATCCATGAATGTGAACATACAATTCAAGTTCTGTTCAAAACTGTGATTATAAATTTTTACGAAGAACAATAACAACCTACGTGTTGATAATGATGATATTGCTCTTAAATCCACAATCTTTGATCTCGATCGAATTTCCTTGAGTTTTTGCAGTGACTTTTCTTGTTGATCGTCTTCTCTTGTCCGGGTATGAATGGCGGCTGTCCAAAACCTACCAGAATTTGCATTTTTGACCTGTTTGACCAGTGTCTCCTACTTGATGACGTAGGAAAATCTAGACACGTGTCGATAGATCTAGACACGTGTCGACAGATCTTGACACGTTTTGTGCAGCAGAATTCAACTCCAATTTTGACCTCCTTAACGACTGAGTAAGCTCTTGATGTTAACTATAAAGTTGTAGCCCTTCTATTTTTCTTTCTAACAAGCTATAGATCGATGAATTTGTACACAATATGCGCTCTAGGCGTGCATGACAAGTCACAAGGTCAAAATGCTCTATTTTTGTCCCTTTTTCACTTAAATCTCCACAAAACGCTTTGTTTCGCCTCGGAATCCTTTTCCACTTGAAAAACATTGAAACACAAAGTGAGTAATCGTATACACAAGGAAAATGATTGGTAACAAGCTAAATGTGAAGCATAAATATAGTCAAGATTTATGCTTTTCAAAACACTCCACACTTAGAGTTTGTTCGTCCCGAACAAACAAGAATTAACTCCTAACCATTGTTCTATCTCAAGTCTAAAGTAATCGGGAAAGGGTAGAGGGGCCCTATCTTGATGACATTGTAGATTTTCGCATGCAAATAAATGCAATAGAATCTCTTTGGTCAAAAACAATTTATAAAACCGGTAAGACCGGGTCGAACCCAAAGGAGCAAGCCAAGCACATGCACTATATGAGATTGTGTTTCCGTTCGGCTATTCAAATCAAAATGTATAAGGGTGTGTATCTAAATCCTAAATGGCGAGTAATTAGAGAAAGAAGATAGATTAAAGGGTGTTTCGAGGGGTTGCTCCCCTCCTTGACGTTTCTCAATGATCTCATACACAATATTCAAGCATTTCATGGTAGTCAAATAGTTTTGAACTTAGTTTAGACTAAGGTAGACCAACTTTCGTGTGAATCTATTCTTAGCCAAACCGTCCTAACTAGAATTCTCACTCCATCGAGATTGTTGGTTCACTTTATCATCCTTGAACATCTCCCAATGTAATAAATGCAATAGGCATAAAGTACTAGTTCACTTCAATCCCGTAGAAATGATCATATTCACTACATCCAAACCTTCCGTAAGGTCCATCGATACTTCGGTCAAGTTTTAAGATTAACATGTTACTTATGCATTTCATCAAACACTTAGTTACATGTCATATATGAAGAGCTTAGTGAACATGAATTTAACACCATTCGATGGGATTAATTGATGATTTGCTTAGTGACCATATCCAATGAATTAAACATTTAATCCTAGTCAAGCATCCACATCCTAGGGTTCACTTTCATGATTAAGATATGGATCATTTTCTCCATCCTAGAACTATTCCCTAGCTCTTTCAAGTCATAGGTTCAAGTTTTAGTCTAAGTTGTCACTTAGGCATTTTGTCAAATACCTTGCAACATAGCATTTCATAGAACAAGAGAAAATGAAATCAACAATCATCCACAAGAATATCAATGTATATTTGTGATCATAGAGTGTACCAGGGAGGGTTGTAAACCCTTCAAAACACAAGAACTACTCACACATCATCATGATACAAGTTTTCAATACAAAACAACAAGAGGGAGAAAAGATGAGCAGAGAAAACCCAAGTTGGAGATGTTGAGCAAGCTCTTGATTCCTTCCTTGATCTTCTCTCTTCTCCCACAAGGAATCCTTTGATAATGGTGAGCCTTCCTTAGCCTTTTTCTCACACTTTTTCTCTCTAAAAACTACCCCCCTACACTACTAATTTATGGAAAATTTCCGACGTCTGGAAAACGACGGAATAATGGCGGAAAAGTGGCTGAAAAATCATATTTTCCATCACTTTTCCCTCACCGATGATGTTGACGGTAATTTTTCCGACGGTAAAAAATTTCCGTTAACATTCCGTCATTGTTTCGTCGATATTCCGTCACATTTCCGGCAAATAAAATTCCGTGTCGTCATTCCGGCGAGATTCTCCGTCAAAATATCGTCTGAATTTCGTCAATAATATTTTCCGTCTATATTGAAACAGATTTCCGTTTTCAATATTTTCCGTCTACATTCCGTCATCTTAGTTTCCGTCTACATTCCGTCCATGTTCGATCAATAATATATTCCGTCATTAATCCGTCTTAATTCCGTATTAATGTTTCCGTCAATATTATTTTCTATTTTTTCAAATTTTAATTTTCGAATTTTCGATATTAATGTTTATAAAATATTAATTTTAATACTAATTATAAAATGTTAATTTTAATTTTAATACTAATTATAAAATATTTAAAACATATTTTTATTTAATAATAAATGTACTGATAATAAAATACAGAAGTCGAGTATAATAATAAAATACAAAACCATAGTCAAATGAACTTAAAATGTCTAATGTCTGCGGTTTTCTTCGTTTTCGCTCTGGCCTTGGTGACGTCCCCGGTTGTCTTCATTCGATCTCTGACTAGGCGGACCGCGGTTGTTTCCATTCGAGCTTTGACTAGGAGGTGGAGGGTTTCCAATCGTAAGCATCCTAAAAATAAAACAAAATGCAACATTAATAATGTAATTAGTGAATAAAGCCAATGAAAGCAAAATGCAACATTAAGAATGTAGATAAAGGGACACAGTGAATAAAGCCAATGAAATAAAGCCAATGAGTTGGAGTTGAAGCATGAAAATCATGCAACAATAGGTAAACAAATAGATATGAGGTACACAAACACAGATGTTGCAGTTGGGTTGATTTAGGAGAGTTTCAAATGATTAATCAAACAAAAAAAGGATGAATCAAACAAATAGATATCAGGTACACCGTTTTGTGTATAAAACCATGCCATTTCCAACCTAGCCAGATGCAGACAATCCATATAAAAGAAACATATCAGCAACCCTTTAAGTGGGGATGCACATTGTTACTTCTTCTCCACCAATCATGCCTTTCCTACTATCATTAGACAATCAGATGTACGAATTAAAATGTGCACAACCGTTTCTATACCGGCTCCTCTGGAAGTATATAAAAGGAGAGGAAGGTTTTACCTGAGGCACAAATACAAAACTCCGGCTATGTGTTATAAGATTTTCTGATGGATGAGAGAAACAGTAACTTTGCTTCTAGCGGTTCCTCCATTGCCCTGTTGCAAGAAAGCTAATCAGTTATAAAAACGAGTAGGTCAGCTAATGGCTAAGGTAGGCACCTGAATGTGATCCCGCCTTAAGCGAAATTTTTGTCCAAACGTCCGAAATCCCGCTCAAAATAAATAACATTTTTCCATCAAAATTCCGTCATTATTCCACCATAATCAGCTTTAAAATACCGTCAATATACGGTTAGTTAATTTTTAAAATATTAATTCTTTTCCAAACGTCCGTAATTCCGCTAAAAATAAATAACGTTTTCCATCAAAATTCTGTCATTATTCCGCCATAATTATATAGAGATAGAGATTATTTGGGTTTAATTAAGACAGCGTTTGGCAACAGGTGCTGTCTAAAGTCCACTTTAAACGGCGTTTGGCAACATGACTGTTTGGCAATAGGCGATGTCTAAAGTCGGGCGACGGAATAGAGGGGGAAATTCGACGGAAGCTCATTAAAATAATTTTGTATTATATTTCACTTACGGAATAATGACGGTACAGTGACGGAAAAATGAAAAATATTTGTTTACAAACGATAAAAACAAAACTTATGTTTACAAAATGAAAACTGATTTTTGGAAGATGGAATAGTGACGTAAATGTGACGGAAAAAATGAAAACTATTTCCAGATGACGGAATAGAGGGGGCAATTCGACGGAAGCTCATTAAAATAAATTTGTATTATAATTCACTTACGGAATAATGACGGTACAGTGACGGAAAAATATTAAATATTTGTTTACAAACGATAACAACAAAACTTATGTTTACAAAATTAAAAATGATTTTTGGAAGATGGAATAGTGACGGAAATGTGACGAAAAAATGAAAACTATTTCCAGATGACGGAATGGTGATGGAATGTGGAGGGAATTAGGCTACAGTATACACCGACAGAATTTTGACAAAATGTGAGCGAATAATATTTGCGTGACCTCTCCGTTAATTCTTCGTCACAAAAATTCCGTCAACTATCCGACTAACTATTCGCGACGGAATATGTGGTGACGGAAATATGCCGGAATTACGACGAATTTAAATATTCCAAATTTTGTTGATGGAAATTCGACGGTACTGCAACGGATTATTTTACGTCGCCGTGTTTGTCGATGTTTTTGCGACGTAATTTCTTGACTGAAAAAATCCAAAAATTTGTAGTGCTAGGTCAAAAACCTCTCTTTATATTTATAGGTTCGAAGCTGAATTTTCTGTGTTTTGGGCCCAACCGGTCGGCTGGGACTTGAGCCGGTCGGTTGGGAGTGACCGAGTGCAATGACAATGGAGGTGCCCAACCGGTCGGTTGGGAGTGACTGAGTGCAATGACAATGGAGGTGCCCAACCGGTCTGACTTACGGGGGCTTTTTCACTGTCTTAGATTCCGAATTTGGTCTTGGTGTAAACTGGATAGTTGTATCCCGTTGAGTTAGCTTTCCAACAAGCTATAGATCAAGCAATTTGGACATCTTATGCGTCATGGGCACCCAAAATAAGTCGGAAAGGTCAATCAGCCCTGTTTCGCCCCGAAACTCCTTGTTTTCCTCTGAAACTTTGATTTTTCATGCAATCTTGATATTGAGGTCTTGAATTCAATGGGGTATCATTTTGTACCTGAAAATTGAAAGGCAAGGGTCAAATGACATCAAATAAAGTAAGAAATGACTCAAAGCTATAGTGAAAAGCGGCTATTAATAAGTCAAAAATTCGACTTATCACTTGACTCGCATCGTAAAGGAAAATAATGAGAAAGAGCGGGGTGGTATTTCCATATGCTTTCGGGCAATAATTGGCCAGCCTTTAGAAGAGAAGTAAAAGAAGCATAGACAAGCAAGAAAGAAGAGAAAGCCTCTGAAATCAAAATTTCAAGAAGTTGTTAACAAAAATGAAGCACCACATTTATATGCTATAACCAAAGGCCAAAGAGAGTTACTACATCCGAAGCTGTCCATCAAAAGAAGAACTCGAAGTCTCAGAAAGCTAGAATCAATCACGTGCAAGAAAAAGTGATGAATTGTAACCATGTGGCTAGAGTTCAGGACGACGAATGTAGATCATTGGTCTAAGAGAATTGCCTCTCACTCATCCATGTTTATTTGCATTCCAACATTGAGGTAACATTGTAAATTATATTCAATGGCGAGTATAGTGCGTGATTAACAAGAGTGAGTTGTGAGTAGAATGGTTAAGTTAGACTAACATCCTATTTTCATGAGTATTATATCCTCGTCGCTGTAGAGATTGTGGTGATCCGTTTCTTTGTTCTCTCTTACGCCTTGTTCTTGGACCGGGACGTACAAGTCTAATTGTGGGATGGTTTGATGAAACGTATTTATACGAATTGTCTAACTAGCTAATCCCATTTATTTTTATACATTTATATGCAAAGATTTACTCTTGTAGGATTCTTTGCATTTCAGGTGCATTGAAAGCTATATGAGAGAATACAGACTTAAATGCGCATTCTATGCGTTGACTCACCAAAAAGGCACTAGACCTTCGATGCTTCGAAGAGTTGCTAGGCACAGACGAAAATTTTGATGGAGACGAGTCATAAACTTTTACGAAGTTGAATCAAAGCACTACAACTCTCTAGTTCACATCAAGATCCAGTTTTGAAGTTTAGACGGTCAAAACGAGAGGCGAAGCCAAAGTAGCAGCGTAGAATGGACCAGAAGGAACAGAAGTTAAAGCGGGCAGAGAAAACTCAAAGTTCCGCACGCAAGGAACACTTAATATCGCAAGTGAACCTCGATCGTGGCTATTAAAATGCATTCAGAGAGTGGGATGATGTCAACGCGCATCATGATGACATCAGCCACAATCTTCATTTCTAAAGCCCAAAATATTTTATTTCCTTACTGAATAAACAAATAATATTTGGAGAATCAAATATCTTAATTTTTTGAAATTCTCGGGGAATAATCAATCAAAATTTAGAAGGAGATCCTCATCTAGATTCTCCTCGATGAAGATTTAGAAACCATAAACACTACATAAGAAGCTTCCCCTACAGAAGCAGAATCAATCAATCGAGTACACCAAGAAGCTTTATACTCTTTCTTTTATTTTGATGCATTTAGCTACGCATGTTTAGCTTAAATTTAGTGTTTCAATTCAGATTATGAACTTGCCTTTTCTCTTTTGAGACTTATTCTTGATGCATAATTATCATTTTCCTTACTAGTTCTCTGCGCTTATTTCTATAACTTTAATAGATAGATTTAGTGGAAACGTTGTCGTAAAACTTTCTCTACTTGGCTTATTCTTATAGTTAATATCTACTGGAAACTTTGCCATAAAGGTAGATTGTAAACACATTACTTTTGCGGGGCATGTGTATGGTGTATCACCTTTGTTGGGATATTTTAGGCCACTATCTTGGAAAGAGTGACCACATCGAAAAATAATAATGATTTTTAGTGTCGATGATAACCAAAAACTACAAGGGATTATTCTGAATTGAGGCTGCATCAATTATTAGATTTAATCTTGTTTCTTGAGTTTTCGACCGACCTTCACTCATAACCCCCTCTTTCACTTGTCTTACAGCTAAAAAACTTCACAAATCAGTTCCATTGGGTACGACCAATCTTTCCACTACACTAGCTGCAAGCATGAATAAATAAATAAATAAATTTGACGCGTCAGACGACGCACGTCACCTCTACCCAACAAACACTTTCTACAAGGACATGCACACATATCTTTCCTATTCCACTTTGCAAATTTAAAGAAATTAGCAATCTCTTGAATGTAACAAGTAGCACCAATTTTAAACCGTATCCAACTTTTATCCATCTTAAACTACATCGTCTACAATCGTAAGATAAAAGAACAACAGTAATTCAACCATTATAATGTGATGATCAATACCTACTCTAGCTAATATTAACAAGATATACGCATGAACTATTTCGGAGCAATTGGAGAGCTAGCAATATGGATGCATTTACACATATAAGCAAGAAATGTGCTTTTTTTTTGTAAAGACAATTCATTATGAAATCCATTACATTTAGACACTTTTCTCTTTTTCGTCTTTTTCTTTTTCTGTTGAAATAAAGTTGAATTAGAGTAAATGAAAAGAGCTCAAATACTCTCCAAATGACTCTTCTTCGTGGCCTCCTTTGTCCTCATTATGTCACCGTGCACTACAAATTTTGCAATTTTGTCCGGCCAAAAAATCCTGCGGAATTCTAGTGCTTTATTTGTGCCGGATAAATTCACGCGGTGAATCGGGGAAAATCCAGCAAAACTTTTCTGAATGTCTACATACGTGGGTTTTTCTGAGAAACTCCGGGGAAACAATATCCGATGACATATTTGTCCCCGGATATTCGCCAGAATTAATCATGTGCATATCCGGCGCTTGCCCTGCGCCATGTTCTTATCCCCTGAATTCCATAGGATTTGTGCCGGGTTTTAAATGGCTGCAAACACCCTATATAAGTTAGTTCACGTCGAACATTTTTAATATACACCGCTTTTTTCAATTACATTTTAGAAATATATTTTTCTCTAAAAATGATTTCCATTCGTGAACAGAAGTGATTCAAATTCATGTAGTTTCTCCAGTAAAGGTAGTATTTATACATGCGAATTGGGATCTGCTTGCAATGGGAAACAGAGGTGAACTTACGGGGGGAGTGCTTTCTCCTACGCATCTTTGAAGAAATCGCAAAAAAAAGGAGCAGAAAGATTCAATGGAAATATCTGATGTAAAAGAAAGTGTAATAGCCCATATTTTTAAATGAGTTTGATTAGATTAAATTTGGAAATAAAAATAAAGTAAAAGATTTAAATGATTTATGATTTTGAAATAAACGTACGTTTTTAAGGAAGAAAATAAATTTTAATACGGCGGATGGATAGTCAATAGTCAACAGGTCCAAAACCCTACATTGCCGTGTCTTTTCTTCTCGTCTAATTTATCTTATCTTCCTAAATAGAAATTCAATTGTCTCTCGTATACAACACAGAAACGTTCTTCGTCCGAAAAAAATTAGGTTTGAAGTTGATATGTAAAAGTGTTTCGTAAATTTGGGCAGATTTGTTGAACGATTTTCAAATTCAAATATCTTCTGTTTCACTTATTCAAATTTAGTAGGGTGGGCGCGGTGCGGGTTTATGCGGTTTAAGGGTAAATCCGCAACCGCACCACATTATCTGGTTTGGAAATTTTTCAAACCGCAAACCGCATTACAAAAGTTAAAACCAAATATGCACCGCACCACATTATGCGGTGCGGTGCGGTTTGGTTTAAAAACCGAATTTCAAAGTTTACAAAAAAAACTTAAA
Organism: Rhodiola chrysanthemifolia; assembly: GCA_033675395.1. Taxonomy (NCBI): domain Eukaryota; kingdom Viridiplantae; phylum Streptophyta; class Magnoliopsida; order Saxifragales; family Crassulaceae; genus Rhodiola; species Rhodiola chrysanthemifolia. Next base: position 43,455,998 of record CM066204.1, read on the forward strand.
TTGGGCATGGGCTTGGGCCTGAAATTATGATTTGTTTTTTTAATGTAATAATTTTGAATATTTATTTATTTAATTGTTAGATTATTTAATTATTAATTATATATGCGGTGCGGTTTGAACCGGGTGGTTTGAGATAAAGAACCGCTTCTGCACCGCTTTATTTGGTTGCGGTGCGGTTTTTGACAAATCGATTTTTCCAAAAACGGTGCGGTTAACCGAACACACTTTTGCGGTGCGGTGCGGACGGTTTTTAACTTCGGTGTTGTTTTTGCCCACCCCTAAAATTTAGTGTTTCTGGATTCCATATTATTGTAGTTAAAAAGAGCTTTCTAACAATGTATGGTACATGAATTTATATTTTCTGAGTTGTTCTGAAATTAAATTTAAAGTTGGGTCACAATATGTTCGGTAATTCTGGACAGATTCGACCATTGATATTAAAATGATCACAACTTCTGTTTTGGCTTATTCAAATTGAATGTTTCTTGATTTCATGTTGTTCTTCTCGAATAAATCTTTCTAACAATATGCAGAACGTGTTGTAATTCCTCTTGAGTAATTCACAAAATGATTTTGAAGTTAAGACATTGAATCTGAGTTTTCGCAAGTCTGATGGTTGGATATCTGGATTATACTTGAGTATCTTGTAATTTGAATTCAAATGTGAGTTTATGAATCTAAGGGTTCAAGTGTGATTTTGTATGACTTCTAGGTGGTTATCACTTGATTCGGCTTGATGTAAGTTTTATTGTGAAGTTATTTGGTGGGCGTGCGAGGTAAGTAATACGGACCTTTATAGTTATTTCTAAAATTATTCTATAAAATTGTATGGCATGTCTGTTTACTTCGAATATTATTTTCTCAAAACTCGAATCATGGGTGTAAATGCTCTAGAATCTACCTTATTCACGACAAGAAAATTTTCGTGACTCTCGTTAATTATTTAAATGTTTCGTCTTACTAGTCATGTCTCATGAGTCATGTCGTTACTCGTGGATCGTGTTATACCTCGTACTTTTTGTCCCTTTGTCATAATTCATGTCTCATCCTGTCACTCGTGTTTAATTATGGGAAGGCTCGCTATCTGACTCGATTCGTGTTGCCCGCCACAGGGGGTAAATGTTGGATTGGTGTTGCCCACCGCGGGGCAAATCGCGGAGTTTACCGGGACCCATGCTTGCATGATTGGATTGCAAAGCCATTCTGCGTGCTACGTGTTTGAAGTCATCTCGTCTCATGATCTGCATCGTGCTACAAGCTTTTAAGCTGTCCTGTCTCGTGTTACAAGTTCTCAATTTATTGTGATTTATTAAATACCTTCGTGCTAAACTGTTTTAAATCATCCTCACTTCGTTACTTGTCTTCGTACATTGTTCTGTCAGTATTTTGGGAATTTCGATAACGTCTTTCAAATAATTATTTTGAAACTCATGATTCAACTAGTTGGGGTCTGTGTTACTTTCACGAGCCGTTGACTCATGTTTTCCATGTTTTTGTTTTTCAGATATTACTGGATGGATTGTGGTGGAAATGAGTGAGAGTCCGCTAGTGGCGAATATTAATAAGTACTTTTGGAAGTTTTAAACATTTTGATTACTTGAATACTAAGATAACATGTGCATTTAATTGGTTAATGGATTTCATTTTATTCAAGTTATATTTTCGTTTGAAATTTAATTTATGCATATGTCGGGCTAGAGGCTTTGTACGCCTCAGCTGTGGTTTAAGGTACGGGCTGCCAATGTGACGCTGTTTTGGAGTTTAAAATCTTTGGGGGCGTTACATTTAATGGTACCAGAGCAATATGTTTGATTCTTGGAGATATAGTACTTGAAAAGTAATAATTTAATTGTGAATGTACGAGATTGCACGAGAGTGTGGTAACGTATGAGGATACTTAAACATTTTACTTTGTTTCGAAATCCATTTGTATAAGTTTTCGTGATTGGCGAGCTGTTCCCTCTATGACCTTTGCTACGCTGCGAGCTTCTTCCCTATGTGAGCTTTGCTTCGTTTTGAAACCCCTTTGTATAAGCTTCGCTCGTTATATGCGTTTCGTGCTATTTCTCTTGCCGTTGTTTCTCTTGTTATGTCGTCACTCATGATCCAGCTAGTTTGGGTTACTGTTACTTATTGAGCCGTGGGACTCACCTCATATCCATGGTCATTTTTATTTCAGGTGTTGATGATTAGCTTGCTTGGGGATGTGTGTGACAGTGAGGACGCCTAGTTAGACTTATTTATTTCGAGCTTAAAACTAAAGTTTATTTTTGTTACTTAGTCAACAATGATCCCGCTGCTTAGTTTTTATTTAATCACTTAAAAATTATTATATGAATTAGTTAGATTTAATAAATTTATGCTTATAAAATGTTATGTGAGAGGCTTCGTACGTTTCATTAATGGTTTTAGGAAACCCGCAGCCGATGTGACACTGTTTTGGAGCTTTGTAATTTTAGGGGCGTTACACGTGTCCTGTTTAAATAGTTATATTCTTCCTTAAAATTACAGAAACGTTTGGAAGAAGTTACTGCGCTGCTGCGTCAGAAGCATGATGGTACAAAGACGCTCCCTGAAAGCGAGCTGATGGAGGAGATTTGTGAAGTCATTGGATATTCCAGCCGCTCAGGTCTCCCAAACTTATACGGGGCAATTGCGACACTGGAGCTAGAGGTGGCAAATAGGGCGGGCGGGTTAGTGAACGGGTTCTTAATGAACAAGGATTAGAAGGGTTTGAACCCTTTAGAACCCTTTTAGATTAAAGGGTTAAATGGAAGGGTTCTTAATGAGTCGAGGGTTAAAGGGTTGAACCTCCTAACCCTTTTAATCATTTAAAACCCTTTTAACCATTTAAGCCCTTTCAACCCAGAGGTGCCGAAGGTGCGTCTGGGACATCGGGAACATGTTGTTCGGCTGGTGGTGGTGCTAACAGAGGTGCTAAAGCTTCATTTGGCCCCTTTTATTGCGTCGGCTTCAAACGTTTGGACGGCGGTGCCTTCACATGCTTGTCCGGGCTCTGCAACTTTGGTGGCGGGAGGCGGCATGATGGCGAGCGAAGCTTCATGCTCTTTGTTAGTGCCTGGTTTATCTCTTTGATAGTTCTCTTCTTACCCGGTGCCATGGACGGTATGGTGACAGACAAACGCATGACGAGAGACGAAAGGAAAATGAAGGAGAGAGGATGGAGAGTTTTTGGCTGCGCGAGGAGAAGACAATGAAGGAATTGAAGCAATGAAACCCTAAGGAGACTTCAGGCTTTTTTTTAAGTTTGCAATAACACGTGTCCTTTGATTTTTTAATATGAAATGTGTCTTCATTTCATTTGTTTAAGTAAGTTTTTTTCGTAAATGTGTTTTTCTTGGTTTTGGTGGGAATCTGAAAAAATTGGTGAAAAACGTATCCGAACATATGATTCAATTAATGTGACATAAGTACATCCATATTACAGAGTGTAGATGGTAAATTAGAGACTTACGTCCCTACCAATGCAAATGTCAACATATGTACATAGCACTAGAATCTGGAAATAGGAGATCAATATTTCATCATCATTAAATTGGATACAATAAATTAACCAAATTATTAAACTTGGAAACACTCAGGATTTATCATTCACCACCACCACCACCAAATTGATTCGCATCCATTTCATCCTCTTCATTTTCACCATCCTCTTCATTTTCATCATCTTCATCCTCGCCTTCTGAAGTCTCTTCATCCTCATACTCATTCTCATCCTCCTTTTGATCACCATCTTCCATATAGAATTGAGGGGGTGATCGTGGAAGACTTCCCAAATCAACATGTAGATCATTAAGAGGTATGTAATTAGGTATGTTCACGAACATGTCTTCTTGGTACGCTTTGTCAACATTTTCATCGCGTGCCAGTGAAGCATCACTATATATACCTCTATGTGCCACTACATTAACCACCTTCCAATTATCTCTGGCCTTTGGATCATCTAAATAGAAAACTTGAATTGCATGGATTGCAAGATAATATGGAGAATTCTCATACCAAATACTCGACGTATCCAGAAATATTAATACGTGATCGTACTTTATGCCTCCACCGTGGTATGGGCTAGTATTAAACCATTTGCATTTAAAAACGACTACTGACATCCCTTGTGCATACTTCAGCTGGATGATATTCTCAAGAATACCAAAGTACGTATCGTCACTTGTACATCAATAAAAAAACAAATATAAAATAAATAGAAACTTAATAAAAATTTATAAATTTTAATATAATAGTAATAATCACTCGTTTTAACCATCACTCCACTATTTTCTGTTTTTAAATTGCGATCTCGATCATAAATCACAAATTTTGCGCCGTTTACGTGACATTGTGAGTAACAAGCATGGGTTTCAGGGCGAAACGCTAAGTTGTGAACCTCCGGGTTATAGTATTCATCTTTATCATCTTGTAGTTCATTCACCTGCGAGAAAAAAGATTCACAGTTAATGAACTCTATGACTAACTGTAATAAAATCAAGTCCAACATATAAAGTATTTATGCGTACCCAACCAAGAAACTATCTATGAAAATCTTTAGCGTATTCATCATGGTTACTATCAGGAAATTCGTCCCAGAATCTATCCTTATGTGAATTATAGTAATGGCTCACTTCAGAACAGTTTTCCACCACATGCCAGTGAGCAGTGGCTAATTCTGTCTTACTGAGTTTTACTCTAGGAAGATGTCCAAGTAGTTTGATAAGTTCAGAAACAACTGACAACTCGAAGTTAGCAGCTTCACCCTTAGATTCGAAATTTGTTGTTGCAGCATTAGTATCATCCATGTATGAAAAGATCTGAATCCTAGTTATCCGGCAAAGGTATCCGCCCTAGTTTACATTAAGTCAAGGAAAATATGTTATAACTGATGTTGCGGATCCTGCATCCCACTTACTAGGCAAGCCGTCGCCCGTTCACTCCCTTCTCGCGCTTATTAGGGCCCGTCCACTTTGATTGATATTAACTTAACTGAAACTTATCTTAACTGATATTAACTTATCTTAACTGATCTTAACTTATCTTAACTGATCTTAACTTATAGTGACTGATCTTAACTTAACTGAAACTTATATTGACTGATGAATAGTATTATTTTATGATGATGATGGTTGTGATGATGATGAATAGTAATATTATGATGATGATGAATAGTAATTTTATGATGATGAATAGTAATTTTATGATGATGATGGTTGTGATGATGATGAATAGTAATTTTATGATGATGAATAGTAATTTTATGATGATGAATAGTAATATACTGATGATGATGATGATGGGGATGATGATGGTGATGAATAGTAATTTTATGATGATGAATAGTAATTTTATGATGATGATGGTTGTGATGATGATGATGAATAGTATGATGATATGATGATGAATAGTATGATGGTATGATGATGATGGTATGATGAATAGTATGATGATGATGATGGTATGATGATGATGATGATATGATGATGAATAGTGTGATGGTATGAATAGTATGATGGTATGATGATGATGGTATGATGAATAGTATGATGATGATGGTATAATGATGATGATGGTATGATGATGATGAATAGTTTGCTGGTATGATGATGATGATGATGGTATGATGAATAGTATGATGGTATGATGATGATGGTGTGATGGTATGATGAATAGTATGATGGTGATGGTATGATGATGATGATGATGATGATGCTGGTATAATGATGATGGTATGATGAATAGTGTGATGGTATGATGAATAGTATGATGGTATGATGATGAATAGTATGATGGTATGATGATGAATAGTATGATGATGATGAATAGTATGTTAAAAGTAACTTATCTTAACTTAACTGAAACTTAACTTAACTTAACTTATAGTGATTGAAAGTAACTGATCGTAACTGATATTAACTTATCTTAACTTACAAGTCAAAAAATAGAGTCAAAGTGAACAGGGCCTTAGTCCCATACCTAATCGGAAGAGTCTGATATTATGAGCGTAGAGAAGGAAGGAAGAAAGTTAAAACCTAGCATCTATTGCTCTAAAGAAAGAAAGGTTGACCCGCTTTAGGTTGACCATCGACCAGGAACTGAAAAGCAAGCTGAACTGTCGACATAGGACCACAGTCTTGTGTAGACACCTCAACGAATTCATGTGGGCACTCCTCAGCCCGAGGAAAATCTATCAAATAAACATTAAGATGTTGATCCATTTTTATTTTTTTGCTGATTCCTATCAATTCCATTTTCCATGTTCCACTAAGTTATTTATGAGGCAATAAATGGGGCATCTGCCCTTTCATAGTCTTTCTTTGGGCGGGCTTGGTGTGTCATTGGGTGAACCCGTAGGAAGGGAGACGACCCACCGAATTCACATAAAAAATCGCCAACATGACACAAACGAAATCTTGAATTCCGTATAGAAACAAAACGAACCACTTCTCGGAAAAATAAATTCTTTCCGGCATAGGGACGAAACCTATCAATTCTTTTATGTGTCCTTTACTATCTTATATATTCCTACCTTGATGTGTCGTTGACAGGTTGTAATTCGTATAGTCAAAAACAATTTATATTTGACCGGTAAGACCGGTGTCGAACCCAAGGGAGCAATTGGATTGTACGCCAAGACTTATCAAATTTTCTACTTGGCTATTCCTACAATTCAATTATGAGATGGTTTTCAATTAAATACTAGCAATGAAATGGTTTCAAGGGGGTTTTATTTCAATTCAAAGAGAGTTTTGAGGGGTTATTCCCCTCCTTGGCATTTCCCATGATCACGTATACACGAATTTTGCACATTCAAGGTGTCAAATAGTTATGAACCAAGTTTAGACTAGGGTAGACCAACTCTCACTTGAATCTATTCCTTAGCCAAACCTTATTAGCTAAAACCTCACTCTATCGAGATTGTTGGTTCATTCAATTGCCTTATCATCCTATGGGTGGGAGATAACTGCAATGAACATATGCAGTAGTTCACTTCCTATCCATGTATTTATCATCACAAACACTAGATATGATCATATTTACTATATCTAAACCTTTCCTAGGGTCATTCGATACTTAGGTTAGGTTTTAATGTCCACATGTCACTTAGACATTTCATCAAACACTTAGGTGCATGTCATAAATGAAGAGCATAGTAAACACGGATTTAACACCATGGATCATTGAATCAAATGTGTGTTTACATGATCAAGAGTACCAAGGAGGGTTACAACACCCTCAGAACACAAGGAGACTACTCACACATCATGTAAGACAACATGGTGTGAGTAGGGTTTATAACAACAAAAGAGAATAGAAAAGGTATAGAAGAAGTAGGGACGGTTAATCCCAATGTCTCCCTTTTGATCTTCACTTCCCCTTTGTTGAATCCTTGTTGATGACCTTGATTGACTCTCTTTTTCCGGAAATTTTTCCCAAAGATACCATCCCCCTATTTATAGCCTCGGGTGAATTTTCTGGTGGCTGGTCCTGAAGCTTGAATCCCAGCCAGTCGGCTGGTGGCTAAAATCCAGTCATGTTCTGTAGTGATCATCCAGCCGACCGGTTGGATTGTCCAGCCGACCAACTCAAACCGAGCGGTTACATTACTTGTACAGGGCAAGGACCAGCTGGTCGGTTGGATTGGCCTACCGACCGACTTAAAGTGAGCGAATTCATTATCTTGATTCCCTTATCTTCAGTCGACCGGTTGGATACTCAGCCGACCGACTCAAAATGCGCGGTTGTGAGCATCCTTAAGTCTTTCATCTAGCCGGCCGACTCAAAGTGGACGATTGCTTCTAAGTCCAGCTCCTCCATCCATCTGACCGGCTGATTAATGGGAGATTTTCAGCCGGTTAGCTGGGAGTCCACCTAGCACATATTTTGCTCTATTTGTCAATTTTCCCCCGAGTTTTTGTATCTAGGCTTTGACACTGAGAAAGTCTTGTTTTCTACTTGAAATGTTGGGTAAGAGGTCAAATGACATCAAATTATCGTCAGAAACGAACCAAAGCTATAGTGAAAAATGGCCAATAATGAGTCGAAAACTCGACTCATCAACACTCCACACTTAAGCTTTGTTCGTCCCGAACAAAGTATGCAAATATGTCAAGGTCATGCAAATGGCGAAATGCTAGTGGTGCTATGTTTTTCGTCTATTTGCCTCACTTGCTTTCACAAGGTCTCGATCATTATTGTTAAAAATGTTATTGAAAAGTAAATGAAGGTATGTACATCCTAACTAGCTCATTTTCGTAGGCGTTACGAATGCATTTAGCGTATGCATTAAGCCTTTAAACCCTTAGGCTACCCTAGTGGACGATTTATAGTCTCGTGAGAGTTTTCAGAAAAGGGAATACTCACAAATTCCATATGCACCTATCCCATGAGAATGAATTCAAGAGTGCTTAACCGAGGTGAGGATTTCTCAAAACAAATCCCTTACCCAAGCTAGGACTATCGTCACAATATCATCAAAAGAACTTTTCAACCATTCGAGTACCCCATGAGGTTGTGCAATCAAGAACATCAATACTAAAGCTATCAAACGTCTAATCCAAAGATCTACTCATTTTCAAGGCAATACAATAGAGTCATAGTTTAGTTTGCACAAAGAGTATCAATCGCTCACCTATGCTATCTAGGGCTAGTCCATTGGTTTGCGACATGGAACTCATTCCCAAGTTTTAGGCGCTCAAGCCGTAATCCATAAGGGAAGAGGAGTTCGACACTATGAACTCTTAGAAAACAAGCGTAGGCCAAATGATAACTCCCGTGCAAGCACAAGGATCATCCAAGAATTAGTCCAACTAGCACACAAAGCAAATGATGAATCCCGCACAAAAGTAAAATGATGGAAGAACATAAAGTCAAGTTTTAAGTGCTTCTTATTTTCTTTTTCAATTGGCCTTTGGCCTACAAATGCTTTCGAGGGGGAACTTTTCTTCCTAACCCCCGGCATTTGTATATTTTCGAGCAAAACTTCTCGTGTACATCTAGCCTATTTTTTGCCCTCATTTGACTCCACACTTAAAACCTGACAATATGTTCAAGGAATGTATGGAATGCGCGGGAAGCAATCATAAGTAAGGCACTAAATTAGACAAACTCAAGTCACCAAGGAGCATCCAAGGGGTCTAAGTTTTTCGTGAAAATTTTAAAAGTGCTTGATAAAACTTTATCCAAGGTATTTCAATGAAAATACTTAGAAAATTAGATAGACAAGAGTTAGCAATGATATTGATTGACAAGAATGCAAATTCAAGGGACTAGGTCTGTTCTAGGTTCAAGATCCAATAAATGTGGCAAAATAGGCTATATGTGATTTATAGAGATTTAGAGTTGATAGTCACAAGCCTATGTGGTTAAAAACACTCTCATGTTAGGGATAAGGTGCAAAAGATGCAAGTGTCCATCTAAGAATGATATGTAAGGCATGATATCATGTGAACTATGCACATTAACCCACTCCACACTTAATTCAAGGTTAGTCCCTAAGCGCAAAAAATGATAAATAAAGGCAAAGGCGCATAGGAACTCCCCTCGTTTGAAGAACGGGCCAAAAGGCCAATGATATAACTCTTGGGAATGAGAAGTAGTCTTTTGGTTGCATATGTAGATAAAGAAGGTGAATTTGGCATGAGAAGAACATGTATATATATATCCAGTAGAGTGCACATACATAAAGTGTAAAACACATTCAATATCATAGAAATGTAGCATACAACCAAAGACAAGTCAAAAGTAAATCATTAAAATGGCATACATCATCCAAAATTGCGCCAAAAGGCGACTTATCATCCAAGTACATGATCTAAGCAAGAAAGCACCAAAACATCGATACAAGTATGATCAGAAGGCAATACAAGCTCAAGATGTAGCCTCATCGCCTCCCGGAGTGGCCTCTCTAGTGGCGGCTCCATAAACCTCCTCCATGGCATCAGTAAATGGCGTGCCCGCCTCCTCGGGTCTAGTAATAGGTGTTGAAGGCAAGGGAGAGGCGGCACGAGGGATAGAAGGCCCTGGATCAGCTGGAGGAGAAGTAATGGGAGCACTCGTGCCTCCAAGCATGGACAATAATGTAGAACGGAGCCACTCAGACTCCTGGCAGGCTCTTCGCCCAATCCCGGAGCTCCTTCTTGTGAGGCTTGGGGTCCTCCTCCCAAGCAGTGCCATCCTCCTTAAGGAGACGCATGTGCTTCAAGGTAGGCACATCTAGGGTCGCCTTGGATGGATCGAGGCATCCATCATGGCCAAAGGTGAAGTTACACCTCTTGGCGATCAAAGTAATAGTCGACCCTCCTCCTAAGGCGGAATTCCTCGATGTCTCTGACAGATGCTTGTCGTCAGAGCAAATGTACAAATAAATTTACAGTCCGCTACTCGCGACTTCACTACTGGGTAGCAAGTGGTAAGTAGGGGTCGAACCCAAAGGAATTAGGGGGATAGTTGTTCTTTGAGGTGATTTGTACAGCAAGGGAGCGTGTTTTAGGTTGGTTGAGGTTTTAGAGCTAGTAACTACGTGACTTTTTGGTTGGTTTTGGTTTTTTTGTGCGAAAAGTAAATGACTGAAAATAAAAGTAGGAGACTTACAGCGGGTGATGCGTGATTGGCAAGTCCTCCGGAAGGTGAGCAGTTGATTACGGCAGTTATACTAAGAAAGTAAGTGCAGGAGTTGTTTGATTTCAAGGAAAACATTCGATTTCGGGGGCCTTGTATCATAGCCTGTTTATCATTGACCTTTAGTGATCCTTCTAAGTATTCAAACGTGCATCAAGGCCATTCCAAGCACTCGATTTTCCACACTGTCTAGTCTTTTGCAAAAGTGTTCGAAAGAGTATCAAGGCCATTCCAAGCACTCGATTTGCACACACTGTCTAGACTTTTGCAAAAAACGTAGAGCCCTTGTTCTACTTAGACTAATACCCCATTCCAAGGTATATTAGCCTGTGTGCATCCATTTGATCAGTCATTCCCGAGCAATCAAATGGTGTTTGAGAGAGGTCAAACTCCTCAGATAAGCTTTGCCATTCCAAGCATCCACTTATCTGAGTATGTTTACGAATTTCCACGGAAGAGCTTTGCCATTCCAAGCATCCACTCAACCTTGGAAGTTCTGGCCTAATATATGGCACATAGAACAAGTTTTGAATACAGAGAAAAAACACTAAAGCAAGTCTAAAACATTTTATGATACAAGTACACCCCTTCAACCGAATGAAGAGTTTAGCTACGAATATCCATAGAGGTGGATACCATAGCTAAATACTCGGGGGTTTTTGAAAGACAGTAAGTAAAGGGGAATACTCAAGAACCAACAGGAGTATTCCCAATTTCTACTTGAATATTCAAGAACCAACAGGAGTATTCTCTAAAACTGTTATAATACTCAAGAACCAACAAGAGTATTATTTCAAAACCAAACTTACAAATTGCCAAACTTAGAGAGATAAGTGATTTATGATTTTTGGGATGTTTTACAAATGAGATGGAGGCATGTATTTATAGCCATGGAGGGAAGGAATAGAGGGCCAAGATGAGAGCATGTGGCTTCATCCAAGGGGAGCTCCATGGGAGGTAAGAGCCGCCGGTTGGAGGTCATCCATGGAGGAGAGCTTCCTCCTTTGGCCACCTCCTCCAAAAGCCGCCGGTCATCATGGGAAATGTGGAGTTTTGTGACGTTTTCACAAAACTATCGGTGTATTTCAGCCCGGGATTGACTTTGATTGCTCTTCGCTTTGATTTGTTTTGAATGATTCCATGTCAGGATCTTTAGATTTCTTCAGTCAGCGTCTGATCGAGACCTTGGAATGACTCGTAACATCTTTTCTGCGTAAAATCCTCTCCTTAGCGTGTATTCTCTCTAGACTCCAAAATACCCTATAGATAAATATCGGAACTAACAAGCAAAAGTTAAATAGACAAACAGTCTAATTTAGTGGGTTTAACTGTGTTTTTGATTCGTATAATTATGGTCCATCAGATCACCCCACACTTTTAGTTGTTCGTCCCGAACAATGCTATTAAAGGGCGGCACTAAGTAAGCTTTTAAAATATGAAAGTTAGACTGTGGGACTAGACTTATCCTAATTCATGCATTACTACTTATTACCAAATTAAACTGCGTAAATAAATAGAAGAAACTTGATACTTGTACCTCCGTGCTGAGATGCAAAGTATTTTGGACGTTTCGGGAGATAGCCCTTTTTAGGCTCCTGGACTGCAATCTCGGGACCGTCTCGTACTATATGGTTTTCTTGTAGCTTTCTCTAGCACGTGATTCGGTTCGGGTTTCAATGGTTTGATCTTTAATTTTCTTTCTTTTTGGCGAGGGACAGCTTTTTTTTTTTTTGTAGTGAATCGGCCTTTGGCCTTGGATTTGACTTTTTGAGTACTTCACTTTTGTTCGGTTAAAACCTTCACACTTTTGGGCCTTTGGCCTCTTGATTTGCTTCTTCGAGCTTTTGCTTCTTTGTGACTTGCTAGTTCATTTTCTCAAGCCTTTTTGGGAGGTCCAATCATCGCCCGCGAGCATATGGAAATACCTCCCCGCTCCTCTCATCGTTGTCGTTTCGCGCGGGTCAAGATGAGGGTCGCTCATCTATTTTCTCGACTACTTTGACTAGAGAGAGGACGGTCTGATTCCCGTCCTCGGCTTTTTTCTTTTTGCATAAACACTGCATGGCGGAGATGACTTCAATCTTCACTGAAACCCGAAGTGCAGCCTCCACTGACTTCGAAAACCATATAGTTTGATTCGATCCTTCGATTGCTTGCCAAGCCCCTCTAGGGCATTTTCTATCAACTCCACATCCCTAGTTTATCTCAGCACAAAGGAACAAATGAGAAGTTACATTCTAAGTTTTTAAACAGTTGAATTTTCACAAGGTTGATGCATGAATTATGATCTATCTTTTTCACATTCTTAAGTTCATATTTTCAAAAAGATACTATTAAGAAAACAGCAAGCATGTTATTTAACTATATAAAAAGGTGGTTCTCACCCCACACTTTTGAACGAAGGCGTGCCTTAGTTCAAAAGTCATGCAAGCAGATATATACATGTGAGAATGACTTTAAACTAAATGACTGAAATTAAATGACAGAAAGTAAGATAGTGTCGGGTTACCTCCCGACCAGTGCACTTGTTTAACGTCGTTGGCTCGACAGTACCTCATTCTTGGATCATTGGTTTGGATCCCATGGGTAGCTCAGGTCGAATTTCTTTATTGCGCCAACCCTGATTCTTGCTTTGACTCTTCCTGGGTTTTTGGGGGATGATGGGCGTGGGTCCAGCTCCCACTGTTCTGATGGTTTCTCCTTCCAGCGTCTATGCCCCATTACGGTGTCGTTTTGCTCAGGCCCTTTTCCCATCCTCCTTTTAGCCTCTTCATTGATCACATAGTTTTCAGCGATTTGCCTATTGATCGAGGGGAAAAGTTGGGAAGCTTGCATCTTAAGGCTTGGTTCTGCCTCGTTATGTCCGTTTGTCAGGATCTGGTCATAGATGGTCTCGGAAGCTTGGGTGATGATAGCTGGGTATGGCTCGGGCAGTATGCTGGTGGTATTGTGGACTTCTTCCTCGTTGCTTCCGATGCTTTCTGACAGATGCTTGTCGTCAGAGCAAATGTACAAATAAATTTATAGTCCGCTACTCGTGACTTCACTACTGGGTAGCAAGTGGTAAGTAGGGGTCGAACCCAAAGGAATTAGGGGGATAGTTGTTCTTTGAGGTGATTTGTACAGCGAGTGAGCGTGTTTTAGGTTGGTTGAGGTTTTAGAGCTAGTAACTACGTGACTTTTTGGTTGGTTTTGGTTTTTTTGTGCGAAAAGTAAATGACTGAAAATAAAAGTAGGAGACTTACAGCGGGTGATGCGTGATTGGCAAGTCCTCCGGAAGGTGAGCAGTTGATTACGGCAGTTATACTATGAAAGTAAGTGCAGGAGTTGTTTGATTTCAAGGAAAACATTCGATTTCGGGGGCCTTGTATCATAGCCTGTTTATCATTGACCTTTAGTGATCCTTCTAAGTATTCAAACGTGCATCAAGGCCATTCCAAGCACTCGATTTGCCACACTGTCTAGTCTTTTGCAAAAGTGTTCGAAAGAGTATCAAGGCCATTCCAAGCACTCGATTTGCACACACTGTCTAGACTTTTGCAAAAAACGTAGAGCCCTTGTTCTACTTAGACTAATACCCCATTCCAAGGTATATTAGCCTGTGTGCATCCATTTGATCAGTCATTCCCGAGCAACCAAATGGTGTTTGAGAGAGGTCAAACTCCTCAGATAAGCTTTTCCATTCCAAGCATCCACTTATCCGAGTATGTTTACGAACTTCCACGGAAGAGCTTTGCCATTCCAAGCATCCACTCAACCTTGGAAGTTCTGGCCTAATATATGGCACATAGAACAAGTTTTGAATACAGAGAAAAAACACTAAAGCAAGTCTAAAACATTTTATGATACAAGTACACCCCTTCAACCGAATGAAGAGTTTAGCTACGAATATCCATAGAGGTGGATACCATAGCTAAATACTCGGGGGTTTTTGAAAGACAGTAAGTAAAGGGGAATACTCAAGAACTAACAGGAGTATTCCCAATTTCTACTTGAATACTCAAGAACCAACAGGAGTATTCTCTAAAACTGTTATAATACTTAAGAACCAACAAGAGTATTATTTCAAAACCAAACTTACAAATTGCCAAACTTAGAGAGATAAGTGATTTTTGTGTTGTGAATGGGATGATACAAATGAGAAGGGATGGGGTTGTATTTATAGGCTAAGGAGGAGGGAATGGAGGGTGGAGATGAGTGCACATGGCAAGCCATCCAAGGGAGGAGAGGAGGGTGTGGAAGCCGCCGGTTATGGGTCATCAAGGGAGGAGAGCTTGTGGCTTTGGCCACCTCTTGCCAAAGCCACCGGTCACCCAAGGACAAATGTGGAGTTTTGTGACGTTTTTGCGACGTTTTCACAAAACTATCTGTGTATTTCAGCCCGGGATTGAGTTTGATTGCTCTTCGGTTTGATTTGTTTTGAATGATTCCATGTCAGGATCTTTAGATTTCTTCAGTCAGTGTCTGATCGTGACCTTGGAATGACTCGTAACATCTTTTCTGCGTAAAATCCTCTCCTTAGCGTGTATTCTCTCTAAGCTCCAAAATACCCTGTAGATAAATATCGGAACTAACAAGCAAAAGTTAAATAGACAAACAGTCTAATTTAGTGGGTTTAACTGTGTTTTTGATTCGTATAATTATGGTCCATCACTTTCCATGTCTGATTCTTCTGACGGTTCAGGAGTCTCTTCTGATGGCTCGGGAGTTTCTTCATTTGCCTCAGGACCAGCTTCGTCTATTTGCATTCCTCCGTCAGTTTGGGGTATTCGTTTTGTGGCTGCGGCCAGGTTATTTATGAGGTACCACATGTCTGCTATGGATAAGTTCCTGGCTGATCTTTTCATTACTTCGTTAATCCTTCCCAGCTCATCGGACCTCATCCCACGAAGAAATTTTTGAAGAAGAACTTTCTTCGTGAATCCATGGTGCGGGCAGCTTGAGACGATGGTGTCGTAGTTCGTGTAGTATTCGTCTAAAGTCTCATCCCGGGATTGTTGAAGGCACATGATCTTCTCACGGGTTTTTTGGCGTAAGGATGGGGGGGAGAATTCAGCGGGTGATGTGTAGTACCAGATTATCGCGAAGTCAGTCAGAGAAAATTTGAAGCATTTAAGCTTAAATTCCTCTAACATTTCTTTCTCAGGTTTTATGTGGCAGCAAACGTGGTGAAAGTTTCGGCAGTGTTGTACAGGATTTTCTCCATCCGTACCTCCGAACAGGGGCAGATATCGTGTTGTCCATGCATATGTAGTGGGTAGCGTCATGAGAAGGGGAGAGAAAGAAAAGTACAACTATCCGAAGGCTAATTCCCCGGCAACGGCGCCAATTTGATAGATGCTTGTCGTCAGAGCAAATGTACAAATAAATTTATAGTCCGCTACTCGCGACTTCACTACTGGGTAGCAAGTGGTAAGTAGGGGTCGAACCCAAAGCAATTAGGGGGATAGTTGTTCTTTGAGGTGATTTGTACAGCAAGGGAGCGTGTTTTAGGTTGGTTGAGGTTTTGGAGCTAGTAACTACGTGACTTTTTGGTTGGTTTTGGTTTTTTTGTGCGAAAAGTAAATGACTGAAAATAAAAGTAGGAGACTTACAGCGGGTGATGCGTGATTGGCAAGTCCTCCGGAAGGTGAGCAGTTGATTACGACAGTTATACTAAGAAAGTAAGTGCAGGAGTTGTTTGATTTCAAGGAAAACATTCGATTTCGGGGGCCTTGTATCATAGCTTGTTTATCATTGACCTTTAGTGATCCTTCTAAGTATTCAAACGTGCATCAAGGCCATTCCAAGCACTCGATTTGCCACACTGTCTAGTCTTTTGCAAAAGTGTTCGAAAGAGTATCAAGGCCATTCCAAGCACTCGATTTGCACACACTGTCTAGACTTTTGCAAAAAACGTAGAGCCCTTGTTCTACTTAGACTAATACCCCATTCCAAGGTATATTAGCCTGTGTGCATCCATTTGATCAGTCATTCCCGAGCAATCAAATGGTGTTTGAGAGAGGTCAAACTCCTCAGATAAGCTTTGCCATTCCAAGCATCCACTTATCCGAGTATGTTTACGAACTTCCACGGAAGAGCTTTGCCATTCCAAGCATCCACTCAACCTTGGAAGTTCTGGCCTAATATATGGCACATAGAACAAGTTTTGAATACAGAGAAAAAACACTAAAGCAAGTCTAAAACATTTTATGATACAAGTACACCCCTTCAACCGAATGAAGAGTTTAGCTACGAATATCCATAGAGGTGGATACCATAGCTAAATACTCGGGGGTTTTTGAAAGACAGTAAGTAAAGGGGAATACTCAAGAACCAACAGGAGTATTCCCAATTCCTACTTGAATACTCAAGAACCAACAGGAGTATTCTCTAAAACTGTTATAATACTCAAGAACCAACAAGAGTATTATTTCAAAATCAAACTTACAAATTGCCAAACTTAGAGAGATAAGTGATTTATGATTTTTGGGGATTGTTGGATGATACAAATGAGGAGGAGATGAGCTCCATTTATAGGGAGGAGAAGGGAGGAATGGATGGAGGAGATGATGGCATGTGGTTTTTGATCCAAGGGAGGAGAAGGAGGAAGAAGGAGGAGGCGCCACATGGGGGGGGGGGGGGGGGGGCAAAAGCCGCCGGTCACCTTGGTGGGGGAAGGGAAAGCCACCGGTGGCCGGTCACCATGGAGGGGAGGCTTCCTCCCTTGGCCACCTCCAAGCAAGGCCGCCGGTCACCTTGGTCCAAAGGATGAGTTTTGTGATTTTTGTGCAGTCTTTTCACAAAACTATCAGTCCAATTTTGCTCCGGTCTGACTTTGGTTGTTCCTCGGTTTGATTTGATTTGAGTAATTCAACGTCAGGATCTTGAGATTTCTTCATTCAGCGTCTGATCTTGACCTTGGACTAACTCGTAATATCTTTTCAGCGTAAAATCCTCTCCTTAGCGTGTTTTCTCTCTAGAGTCCAAAATACCCTGTAGAAATATATCGGGACTAACAAGCAGAAGTTAAATAGACAAACAGTCTAATTTGGTGGGTTTTACTGTGTTTTTGATTCGTATAATTATGGTCCATCAGATCACCCCACACTTTTAGTTGTTTGTCCCGAACAATGATATTAAAGGGCGGCACTAAGTAAGTTTGTTAAAATATGAAAATTAGACTGTGGGACTCGATTTATCCTAATTCATGCATTACTACTTATTACCAAATTAAACTGCGTAAATAAATAGAAGAAACATGATACTTGTACCTCCGTGCTGAGATGCAAAGTATTTTGGATGTTTCGGGAGATAGCCCTTTTTAGGCTCCTGGACTGCAATCTCGGGACAGTCTCGCACTATATGGTTTTCTTGTAGCTTTCTCTAGCACGTGATTCGGTTCGGGTTTCAATGGTTTGGTCTTTTTGATTTCTTTTTGGCGAGGGACTGCTTTTATAGTGAATTGGCCTTTGGCCGTTGATTTGACTCTTTGAGTACTTCACTTTTTGTTCGGTTAAAACCTTCACAATTTTGGGCCTTTGGCCTCTTGATTTGCTTCTTCGAGCTTTTGCTTCTTTGTGACTTGCTAGTTGACAGATGCTTGTCGTCAGAGCAAATGTACAAATAAATTTATAAGTCCTCTACTCGTGACTTAACTACTGGGTAGCAAGTGGTAAGTAGGGGTCGAACCCAAGAGAGTCAGTGTGGATTAGTTGTTCTTTAATGAAGCTTATGCAGAAATTAAATACGATTGTGGTTGGGTTTGAGTGTGTTTTGAGAACTGAAAGTAAATTACAGCAGTTGATAATGGACTATAAGGAAATGATTCGGTTTTAGGGGCCTTGTATCATATTTGTTTATCATCGACCGCTAATGATCATACCAAGTGTTCGAAGATGAATCGAGGCTATTCCTAGCACAAGACTTGCAACATCGCGTAGAACACTTGAAATGATCATGCTAAATGTTCAAAGATGAATCGAGGCTATTCCTAGCACAAGACTTGCAACATCGTTTAAAACACTTGTTCTATTTAGACTAATTCCTCCTTTCGAAGTATCTTAGCCTTATGTGCATCCATTTGAATTCTTTGGTCCAGTTTCCAAATGGTTTTTAAGATAAGCCGAACTCCTCGGATAAGCTTGCCCATTTGGTCCCCTTGGTCCGGTTACAAATGGTCCACTTACCCAAGTATGATCACGAACCCCCACGGAAGAGCTTTGCCCGTTAAAGCGTCCACTCAACCTTGGAGATTCTGACTTGATATATGGCACATAGAACAAGTTTTGAACATAAAGGTGTACTAAGAGTAAGATCTAAAACATTTATAATACAAGTACACCCCTGCGACCGAGTACAAGCTTTTAGCTGCTTGTATTCATGTCAAGGAATACAAGCAAACTATTGTCTTGAACAAGGGTAGCGAATAATAAAATAACTTTAAAGTAAAAACGAATAATACTTGAAAGTAATTTTATACCTTACAATAAGCGGAGGAGAGGAGCTCCTAGGCAAGATCCACGCAAGAGAGTAGCTCCACAATGAAGAACAATATTTATTGAAAGTGAAGAGAAGAGGGTTAAGCCCTCTATCTCTCTAAAACATTTGTGAAGTGTGTATGATGATACAAATGAGGAGGGGATGCATGGTATTTATAGCCATAAGGGGAGGAGATGGGTGGTGGAGATGGTTGCACATGTCTTTCATCCAAGGGAGGAGGAGGAGGAGCAAGGAGGAGCTGCCACATGGGGGAGGAGAAAGCCACCGGTCATATGGAGGAGGAGCCGCCGGTAGCAGGTGGTGGAATGGGGAGGAGCTCCTCCCTTGGCCACCTCCAAGCATGGTGGCCGGTCACCTTGTCCAAACGTGCAGTTTGATAGTTGATTTGGAATGACCAAGTGATTCTAAGACTAATGGTCGAGTCAGAATTTCCAAATTCCATGTTTTGGTCGAGCAACTTGGTTTTGGTGCCTATGCGCGCGGCCTTTACTATGGAATTGGGCCAACTGCCAATCTGCTCGAGCGTTTTGTCTGGGAAGCGAGATTGTCCGACTTGTTGGGCATGACAAACATCTTGGTCGAGCCAGATGTGCAAGATTCGTTGGATGGCTCGAGCAATTCGGTCATGGTGCCTAGTGTACGCGGAGTCTTTGCTTGGCATTGGGCCAACTCTCAATTGGCTCGGGCATTCTCCTTGGTTTTCCGACATTGTCCACTTTATTTTCCATTGTAAACACTTTGGTCGAGGCGGAATTGTTAGATGAGGAGGTTTGCCCGAGCAACTTGAATCGAGTGTTTGGTCAGCTCGGCAAAGGGCCTGGATCTGCTTCATCCGGTCGGGTGGTTTCTGCGGCATTTTCTCACCCGGTCGATTGAGTCTTCAATGCAAATTCCTCTTCGGTTTGATTTGTTTGGAGTGATTCCATGTCAGGATCCTTGAGATTTCTTCAGTCTGCGTCTGATCTTGACCTTGGAATAACTCTTAATATCTTTTCAGTGTAAACTCCTCTCCTTAGCGTGTTTTCTCTCTAAGCGCCATAATACCCTGTAGAAATATATCGGAACTAACAAGCAAAAGTTAAATAGACAAAGTGTCTAATTAAGGGGGTTTTACGGTGTTTATGATTCGTATAATTTGGGTCCATCATATCACCCCACACTTTTAGTTGTTCGTCCCGAACAATGCTATTAAAGGGCGGCATTCTAAGTTGGCTTTGGAATATGAAAATTAGACTGTGGGACTCGATTTATCCTAGTTCATGCATTACTTACTTATTACCAAATTGAACTGTGTAAATAAATAGAAGTAACTTGATACGTGTACCTCCGTGCCGAGATGCAAATTATTCCGGATGTTTCGGGAGATAGCCCTTTTTAGGCTCCTGGACTGCAACCTCGGGATCGTCTCTCACTATATGGTTTCCTTGTAGCTTTATCTAGCACGTGATTTGGTTCGGGTTTCACTGGTTTGAGTACTTTGATTTTTCTTTTGGCGAGGGACTGCTTTTGTAGTGAATCGGCCTTTGGCCTTTGATTTGACTTTTTTGAGTACTTCACTTTTTGTTTGGTTAAAACCTTCACAATTTTGGGCCTTTGGCCTCTTGATTTGCTTCTTCGAGCTTTTCGCCTTTTTGTGGCTTTGCTAGTCCATTTTCTCAAGCCTTTTTGGGAGGTCCAATCATCGCCCGCAAGCCTATGGAAATACCTCCCCGCTCCTCTCATCGTTGTTGTTTCGCGCGGGTCAAGATGAGGGTCGCTCATCTATTTTCTCGGCTACTTTAACTAGAGAGAGGACGGTCTGATTCCCGTCCTCGCCTTTTCTTTTCTTTTTGCATAAACACTGCATGGCGGAGATGACTTCAATCTTCATTGAAACCCGAAGTGCAGCCTCCACTGACTTCGAAAACCATATAGTTAGATTCGATCCTTCGATTGCTTGCCAAGCCCCTCTAGGGCAGTTTATGTCAACTCCACATCCCTAGTTTATCTCAGCACAAAGGAACAAATGAGAAGTTACATTCTAAGTTTTTAAACAGTTGAATTTTCACAAGGTCGACGCATGAATTATGATCTATCTTTTTCACATTCTTAAGTTCATATTTTCAAAAAGATAATACTAAAAAAGAAAACATGTTTATGTACACAGGTGGTTCCCCACACTTTTGAACGAAGGTGTGCCTTTCAGCACTACTTAGTTCAAAAGCCATGCAAGCAGACAATTACGAGAAAGAAATGATATTAAGGAAAGGTAAGATCAGAACTCCCTTTAAAGTGTCGAGTGAACGAGGCATGAGGCTGGATAATCGAGGGAGTTCGACTGGGGCCTTGAACTCTCAGCGCAGGCCCGGTAGTTCACGGAAGCTGCCTGGCTGATCCGATCGTGCTCCAAAAACCAATTCCTAAATAGTCAAATCATTCTATGCACCAAGTGGGTGAGAGCGGCTTATTGATAAAAACTAAAAGACAGAAAATAAAAAGACAGAAAGTAAGATAGTGTCGGGTTACCTCCCGACCAGTGCCTTTATTTAACGTCGTTGGCTCGACGATACCTCAATCATGGATCATAAGGTCGGATCCCAAGGGTGAGTGAGGTCAAACTTCTTCTCGGCAGCCCTTTTGCTCCGAGAGGGTGGGGTTTCTTTGACCATAGCTGCTGGTCCAATGAGTTGTGCTTGTTTGTTACTCCTTCCGGGTTTCCATTCTTTCGGCCCATGTCTTTGCCGCTTCTTCATGTTTGAATAGTTGGCACCTTTGCGATTTTGGAAGTTTGGTTTTGTGCCATTAAATGTAGGCGACATTAAGCATGCGCCTTTGCCAATCCTCTTCATTGTGGCATTGATGGATGGTTGTCTTGGAACGAGTGAGTTTTCAAGCGGTTTTCCTTGTTGAGTCGTGGTGAGTGGGACTGGGGCTTTCTCGGACAGTTCGGCAATGAGATCCGGGACTTTCTCGGGTGCTCCGAGCGCAAGAACCGGGCCTGGCTTGATTTCTTCGGCCGCTTCGGTAGTGATGTTCGGGACTTCTATTGGCTCGGCAGTTAGGACTGTGATTTCCTCGGATGGATTGGTGATAAGGACCGGGCCTGATTTGGGCAGTTCTTCTTCTAACTCCCAGGGATAATCTGAATGTAGCTCTTCTTCAGGTAACCAAGGGTCCTTATCCTTGTCATTCGTATAGTCTCCGGGGGTAATCACACTGAGGTATGGGTCCGATATGGGTAACTCGTCATTGAGGTCCGGGTATGTCTTGGCCGTGAATTGGTGCATCGAGGCATTCATTTGCTGCATGTCAGCGGCCAATTGCTGGGTGCTAGCTGCCAGCTCGTTTTCTGCTGCCCATAACTCAGTTTTTGCCCTGATTTGGTGCATTATGTTATCCAGTTCTTCGCTCCGCATGGCCTGATCTTGTCTTTGTTTTGACCTCGCGGCCAAATCATCTATTAAGTTCCAAAGATCATCTATGCCTAAGTTGTTTACCGAGCCTCCCGCTGCATTGTTTAGCCAATCCCACTCTTGTGGCAGCATCCCATTGAGAAACCTTTGAAGAAGATCGCGGTTGGTGAATCCATGGTGCGGGCAGCTTATCAACATGGAGTCAAAGTACGCCAAGTACTCGTCCAATGTTTCATCCCGGGATTGTTTTATGTTGTTGATCTTTTCGCGGACTTCCA
Source organism: Rhodiola chrysanthemifolia (assembly GCA_033675395.1). NCBI lineage: Eukaryota > Viridiplantae > Streptophyta > Magnoliopsida > Saxifragales > Crassulaceae > Rhodiola > Rhodiola chrysanthemifolia. Next base: position 43,478,775 of record CM066204.1, read on the forward strand.
GTTCGAAGGGTGGTGGGGAAAACTCCTCATTGTTCCAAGGTTCCATTCCGTAGTAGTAGGACTTAGTGAATTGCATGATAAAATAAAAAAGAAAAAACAACTATTCCGATGCACAACTCCCCGGCAACGGCGCCAATTCGACAGATGCTTGTCGTCAGAGCAAATGTACAAATAAATTTATAAGTCCTCTACTCGTGACTTAACTACTGGGTAGCAAGTGGTAAGTAGGGGTCGAACCCAAGAGAGTCAGTGTGGATTAGTTGTTCTTTAATGAAGCTTATGCAGAAATTAAATACGATTGGGGTTGGGTTTGAGTGTGTTTTGAGAACTGAAAGTAAATTACAGCAGTTGATAATGGACTATAAGGAAATGATTCGGTTTTAGGGGCCTTGTATCATATTTGTTTATCATCGACCGCTAATGATCATACCAAGTGTTCGAAGATGAATCGAGGCTATTCCTAGCACAAGACTTGCAACATCGCGTAGAACACTTGAAATGATCATGCTAAATGTTCAAAGATGAATCGAGGCTATTCCTAGCACAAGACTTGCAACATCGTTTAAAACACTTGTTCTATTTAGACTAATTCCTCCTTTCGAAGTATCTTAGCCTTATGTGCATCCATTTGAATTCTTTGGTCCAGTTTCCAAATGGTTTTTAAGATAAGCCGAACTCCTCGGATAAGCTTGCCCATTTGGTCCCCTTGGTCTGGTTACAAATGGTCCACTTACCCAAGTATGATCACGAACCCCCACGGAAGAGCTTTGCCCGTTAAAGCGTCCACTCAACCTTGGAGATTCTGACTTGATATATGGCACATAGAACAAGTTTTGAACATAAAGGTGTACTAAGAGTAAGATCTAAAACATTTATAATACAAGTACACCCCTGCGACCGAGTACAAGCTTTTAGCTGCTTGTATTCATGTCAAGGAATACAAGCAAACTATTGTCTTGAACAAGGGTAGCGAATAATAAAATAACTTTAAAGTAAAAACGAATAATACTTGAAAGTAATTTTATACCTTACAATAAGCGGAGGAGAGGAGCTCCTAGGCAAGATCCACGCAAGAGAGTAGCTCCACAATGAAGAACAATATTTATTGAAAGTGAAGAGAAGAGGGTTAAGCCCTCTATCTCTCTTAAACATTTGTGAAGTGTGTATGATGATACAAATGAGGAGGGGATGCATGGTATTTATAGCCATAAGGGGAGGAGATGGGTGGTGGAGATGGTTGCACATGTCGTTCATCCAAAGGAGGAGGAGGAGGAGCAAGGAGGAGCTGCCACATGGGGGAGGAGAAAGCCACCGGTCATATGGAGGAGGAGCCGCCGGTAGCAGGTGGTGGAATGGGGAGGAGCTCCTCCCTTGGCCACCTCCAAGCATGGTGGCCGGTCACCTTGTCCAGACGTGCATTCTGATCGTTGATTTGGAATGGCCAAGTGATTCTAAGACTAATGGTCGAGTCATAATTTCCAAATTCCATGTTTTGGTCGAGCAACTTGGTTTTGGTGCCTATGCGCGCGGCCTTTACTATGGAATTGGGCCAACTGCCAATCTGCTCAAGCGTTTTGTCTGGGAAGCGAGATTGTCCGACTTGTTGGGCATTCCAAACATGTTGGTCGAGCCAGATTTGCAAGATTCGTTGGTTGGCTTGAGCAATTCGGTCATGGTGCCTAGTGTACGCGGAGTCTTTGCTTGGCATTGGGTCAACTCTCAATTGGCTCGGGCATTCTCCTTGGTTTTCCGACATTGTCCACTTTATTTTCCATTTTTAACACTTTGGTTGAGGCGGAATTGTTAGATGAGGTGGTTTGCTCGAGCAACTTGAATCGAGTGTTTGGTCAGCTCGGCAAAGGGCCTGGATCTGCTTCATCCGGTCGGGTGGTTTCTGCGGCATTTTCTCACCCGGTCGGTTGAGTCTTCAATGCAAATTCCTCTTCGGTTTGATTTGTTTGGAGTGATTCCATGTCAGGATCCTTGAGATTTCTTCAGTCTGCGTCTGATCTTGACCTTGGAATAACTCTTAATATCTTTTCAGCGTAAACTCCTCTCCTTAGCGTGTTTTCTCTCTAAGCGCCATAATACTCTGTAGAAATATATCGGAACTAACAAGCAAAAGTTAAATAGACAAAGTGTCTAATTAAGGGGGTTTTACGGTGTTTATGATTCGTATAATTTGGGTCCATCACTAGTCCATTTTCTCAAGCCTTTTTGGGAGGTCCAATCATCGCCCGCGAGCATATGGAAATACCTCCCCGCTCCTCTCATCGTTGTCGTTTCGCGCGGGTCAAGATGAGGGCCGCTCATCTATTTTCTCCGCTACTTTGACTAGAGAGAGGACGGTCTGATTCCCGTCCTCGCCTTTTTTTCTTTTTGCATAAACACTGCATGGCGGAGATGACTTCAATCTTCACTGAAACCCGAAGTGCAGCCTCCACTGACTTCGAAAATCATATAGTTTGATTCGATCCTTCGATTGCTTGCCAAGCCTCTCTAGGGCATTTTCTATCAACTCCACATCCCTAGTTTATCTCAGCACAAAGGAACAAATGAGAAGTTACATTCTAAGTTTTTAAACAGTTGAATTTTCACAAGGTTGATGCATGAATTACGATCTATCTTTTTCACATTCTTAAGTTCATATTTTCAAAAAGATACTATTAAGAAAACAGCAAGCATGTTATTTATATACAACGGTGGTTCTCACCCCACACTTTTGAACGAAGGCGTGCCTTAGTTCAAAAGTCATGCAAGCTAATATATATATGTGAGAATGACTAAGACAGAAAATTAAATGACAGAATTTAAATGACAGAAAGTAAGATAGTGTCGGGTTACCTCCCGACCAGTGCACTTGTTTAACGTCGTTGGCTCGACAGTACCTCATTCTTGGATCATTGGTTTGGATCCCATGGGTGGCTCAGGTCGAATTTCGCCACCATTCCTGTGTTGCTTTTTGCCTTGCCTTTTCCTGATTTCTTGTTTGGGTTGGAACTCCATGGTTTTGGTGTTTTTTCTTTCCATTGTTTCGGAGAAGGCGGGGAGCCTTTGACTATAGCTGCTAGTCTTGTTGCTTTTTCGGTTTCTTGTGTCAGGTTAGAAATCTGTGTACCGCAATCTGAGATAGGTATAATATCTGGCGGCTTTTTTGTATCTGCGCGGCTAATATCAATGTAGAAATTTGCAATTTTGCCGCCGAACTCAAGCGATAATGAGCCCTTGCCCACATCGATTCTTGCTTTAGTAGCGTAGAGGAATGGTCGTCCTAATATTATTGTTGGAGGGTCGTCCTCGCTGGTCTCTCCTGTTTGTATCACATAAAAGTCTGCAGCAACGACGAGCTCTCCCACATGGAGTATTACATCTTCCAGCACTCCAACCGGACGGATGCACGACTTATCTCCTAGCTCGATATTTGTCCTGGGCGGCTTCAATGGACCAAGTCCTAATAAGTAGTATAAGGAGGAAGGCATGGCATTGACAGCAGCCCCAAGATCGACTAAGCACTTATGAATCTGGGTTTCACCAATACCGCAGGTGACTGTGAAGGCCCCTGGGTCTTTATCTCTTTCCGGTTGTGACTCATGATCTGAAGTGAGGGCTCTTTCTATTGCAGGGCCATTCTGACCATTCCTTGGCTTAGGATTTGTATAATTGGACTTCTCAATATTTTGCTTTGAAGCATAAATATTAGTTGGGGAGTTCCACCTTAAATTGTTATTGTCATCCCATCCAGATGCTGGTATGTCGGAGTGTATGATCGATGGTGGTGTTATGCAGACGGTGAATGCATACCGTCCATTGTCGGCATGCGTGACCCATGTTTTGCCATTATTGGGTCGGTCTTCCTCTTGATTCCAATCAGGACGATGCCTACGTGTGAAGTGCTTGCTTGTGAGTTTGTAAGTTGGGGATCGTGCTACTTCTCCTAGTGTCGCCTTTATGTTTGACCTCCTTATCATGCTAATATTTGCCTTTGGGTTTTGGATGGTTTGTGAAGGAAGTCTGCCAGGTTCATTGGAGAGTGTTGACATTGTGGTGGCGAGCTGGGACATCTGTTTGGCCAATTCTGAAATTGCCCCGTCAGTTTTCGCCTGGTATTGGTGTAGCGAAGCACCCAATTGATTTATGTTTCCTGCGAGCTCCTTCATCGTGTCATCGAGCGACTTGCTCGGTTCCTGCTGATTGTTCGGGCCGGTTTGGTACTGATTTGGTCCTTTTTGCTGATATTGGCCTGCTGATGGAGCGTTCTGGTTATACTGTCGGTGGGGGGGTTGGTAGAATGACTGAGCTAGTTGAGGGACAGCTGGTTGTGCTTCCTTCTGAGGATAGTTGTTGTTACGCCAGCTCGGGTTGGTTGCTTGACCATACTGTCTGTTTTGTCCGGCTCTGTCGCTGTTGTTGTTGTATCCTTGGTATCCTCCCACTGCATCTACTTCTGCCGGTTCCTCTTCTATTAATGTCGGGCATGCGTCAGTTTTGTGGTCAGTAGAACCACAAAACTCGCAAGGTTTTACTGGAACTGGCTGTCTTCGCAGGATCTGAATCATCATCTCCTTTAACTGTTTTATTTCTTCAGGAATAGAGCTCATCGGTGTTTCAGCTCTTGCCACATTCTTTGTTCGGGAAAATTCTTCCTGCCTAGTTGTCTCTTCTCTAAATCGGGCATTTTCAGCAACCTTGGTGATGAGATCCCTTATGCCTCTTAATGATAGATTCATTATGGATCCTCCAGCTGAGGCATCCAGGAGCATTTTGTCTAAGGGTCTTAATCCGTTAATGAGATACTCAATGGTGAGTTTCTCGGGTAGTCCAAGAGTGCAGCAGCTTCTCTCCAGGTGGTTGAATTTCTCCAGGTAGTCGTACATGGTCTCATTAGGTCCTTGCCTTATGTCCTGCAGTTGTCTTCTTACTTGCATTGCTCTTCCTGTTGGGTAGTATTTGCCCAGGAATTTCCCTTGCATCTGAACCCATGTTCTGATGCTTCCCGAAGGCAATGAAAGGAACCAATCGTTTGCCGAGCCTATGAGGGAAAAATAGAAAGCCTTCAACTTGAAGTCGTCCATATTCACTCGATTGGGCTTTAGATTTTGGCAAATTCCATGCAGGCGTTGGAGGTGAGTTGTGGCAGATTCTCCTTGAGCTCCTGAGAATTTTGGCAAGCTGTGGGCCACTGATGCGTTGATGGTTATGTTTTCTAGTTCAGGGCCCTCGTAAATGCACCACGGCTGTGTTTCGAAATTGGGGGCGTTTAATTCTCCCATAGTAGGTTCATGGTAGTTGTTATCCCCATAGTAGTTATCGTAGACAGGTTCTTGTCTTGGCATTTGTCGAGGTTGGGGGGGTGGTGGATATCTAGGGGGTTGTTGTACTGGACCAGCTGCATTTCGGTCCTCGGGCGGTTCTTGGTTTCTTCTGATGGCCTCCCTATCACGAGCTCTTCTGTTTCTGATGAGTTGTTCCGGATCATCGATAAATGGAAGTGGCACCTCATCATATTGATCGTACATGTTTATTTCGTCGTCATCCTGGTAGTCATGGTGGCTTCCTTCGCGAGACATGGTTGTTTCGAAGCGCGTGTTGATTCAAAGAACTTATCCGATTAATTAACTAATTCCCCGGCAACGGCGCCAATTTTGATGGATGCACAGTCGTTGTGTGCAAACGTCAAGAATAAATTTATAAGTCCGCTACTCGCGACTTCACTACTGGGTAGCAAGTGGTAAGTAGGGGTCGAACCCAAAGGAATTAGGGGGATAGTTGTTCTTTGAGGTGATTTGTACAGCAAGGGAGCGTGTTTTAGGTTGGTTGAGGTTTTAGAGCTAGTAACTACGTGACTTTTTGGTTGGTTTTGGTTTTTTTGTGCGAAAAGTAAATGACTGAAAATAAAAGTAGGAGACTTACAGCGGGTGATGCGTGATTGGCAAGTCCTCCGGAAGGTGAGCAGTTGATTACGGCAGTTATACTAAGAAAGTAAGTGCAGGAGTTGTTTGATTTCAAGGAAAACATTCGATTTCGGGGGCCTTGTATCATAGCCTGTTTATCATTGACCTTTAGTGATCCTTCTAAGTATTCAAACGTGCATCAAGGCCATTCTAAGCACTCGATTTGCCACACTGTCTAGTCTTTTGCAAAAGTGTTCGAAAGAGTATCAAGGCCATTCCAAGCACTCGATTTGCACACACTGTCAAGACTTTCGCAAAAAACGTAGAGCCCTTGTTCTACTTAGACTAATACCCCATTCCAAGGTATATTAGCCTGTGTGCATCCATTTGATCAGTCATTCCCGAGCAATCAAATGGTGTTTGAGAGAGGTCAAACTCCTCAGATAAGCTTTGCCATTCCAAGCATCCACTTATCCGAGTATGTTTACGAACTTCCAAGGAAGAGCTTTGCCATTCCAAGCATCCACTCAACCTTTGAAGTTCTGGCCTAATATATGGCACATAGAACAAGTTTTGAATACAGAGAAAAAACACTAAAGCAAGTCTAAAACATTTTATGATACAAGTACACCCCTTCAACCGAATGAAGAGTTTAGCTACGAATATCCATAGAGGTGGATACCATAGCTAAATACTCGGGGGTTTTTGAAAGACAGTAAGTAAAGGGGAATACTCAAGAACCAACAGGAGTATTCCCAATTCCTACTTGAATACTCAAGAACCAATAGGAGTATTCTCTAAAACTGTTATAATACTCAAGAACCAACAAGAGTATTATTTCAAAATCAAACTTACAAATTGCCAAACTTAGAGAGATAAGTGATTTATGATTTTTGGGGATTGTTGGATGATACAAATGAGGAGGAGATGAGCTCCATTTATAGGGAGGAGAAGGGAGGAATGGATGGAGGAGATTATGGCATGTGGTTTTTGATCCAAGGGAGGAGAAGGAGGAGGCGCCACATGGGGGGGAGCAAAAGCCGCCGGTCACCTTGGTGGTGGAAGGGAAAGCCACCGGTGGCCGGTCACCATGGAGGGGAGGCTTCCTCCCTTGGCCACCTCCAAGCAAGGCCGCTGGTCACCTTGGTCCAAAGGATGAGTTTTGTGATTTTTGTGCAGTCTTTTCACAAAACTATCAGTCCAATTTTGCTCCGGTCTGACTTTGGTTGTTCCTCGGTTTGATTTGATTTGAGTAATTCAACGTCAGGATCTTGAGATTTCTTCATTCAGCGTCTGATCTTGACCTTGGACTGACTCGTAATATCTTTTCAGCGTAAAATCCTCTCCTTAGCGTGTTTTCTCTCTAGAGTCCAAAATACCCTGTAGAAATATATCGGGACTAACAAGCAGAAGTTAAATAGACAAACAGTCTAATTTGGTGGGTTTTACTGTGTTTTTGATTCGTATAATTATGGTCCATCATGCATCCATTTGATCAGTCATTCCCGAGCAATCAAATGGTGTTTTAGAGAGGTCAAACTCCTCAGATAAGCTTTGCCATTCCAAGCATCCACTTATCCGAGTATGTTTACGAACTTCCACGGAAGAGCTTTGCCATTCCAAGCATCCACTCAACCTTGGAAGTTCTGGCCTAATATATGGCACATAGAACAAGTTTTGAATACAGAGAAAAAACACTAAAGCAAAGTCTAAAACATTTTATGATACAAGTACACCCCTTCAACCGAATGAAGAGTTTAGCTACGAATATCCATAGAGGTGGATACCATAGCTAAATACTCGGGGGTTTTTGAAAGACAGTAAGTAAGGGGAATAATCAAGAACCAACCGGAGTATTCCCAACTCCTACTTGAATACTCAAGAACCAACAGGAGTATTCTCTAAAACTGTTATAATACTCAAGAACCAACAAGAGTATTATTTCAAAACCAAACTTACAAATTGCCAAACTTAGAGAGATAAGTGATTTATGATTTTTGGGATGTTTTACAAATGAGATGGAGGCATGTATTTATAGCCATGGAGGGAAGGAATGGAGGGCCAAGATGAGAGCATGTGGCTTCATCCAAGGGGAGCTCCATGGGAGGTAAGAGCCGTCGGTTGGAGGTCATCCATGGAGGAGAGCTTCCTCCTTTGGCCACCTCCTCCAAAAGCCGCCGGTCACCATGGGCAAATGTGGAGTTTTGTGACGTTTTCACAAAACTATCGGTGTATTTCAGCCCGGGATTGACTTTGATTGCTCTTCGCTTTGATTTGTTTTGAATGATTCCATGTCAGGATCTTTAGATTTCTTCAGTCAGCGTCTGATCGAGACCTTGGAGTGACTCGTAACATCTTTTCTGCGTAAAATCCTCTCCTTAGCGTGTATTCTCTTTAAGCTCCAAAATACCCTGTAGATAAATATCGGAACTAACAAGCAAAAGTTAAATAGACAAACAGTCTAATTTAGTGGGTTTAACTGTGTTTTTGATTCGTATAATTATGGTCCATCAGTCTCCTTCACAATACTCTCAAAACGGGAGGCAAGGATAGAAATCCAATCAAGCCCATCACCCCTATCCATAGCCATCATCAACTCGAAATCAGGAATCGTCACTGCTCTAGCTTTCTCCCCGCGAGTGTTGATTCCGATTGCAACTATGTGGTGAATAACCTTCCAAATCGGAAGGGTGATGGCTGAGGAGTTGTAGGAGGATATAAACCACTCATGCCTCCCTGAAATATCCCTCCAGAATCTACTCCTCACGTGTTCGTTTCTACTAATCAAGTCCCCACCCGATAATGGAAAACCGAGCCATTCCCTAATCATCCTCTTCTCATTACGGAACTCTCTCCCTCCCAAAATAAATCTCCAATATGTTATCCTCTTTCCCTCTCTCAACTTCCAACGAGCATAAAAACTCTTCCACCACCCTCTGGTAACAACCGGGGTCATCCAATAAGAGAAAACCAAGCGCACATCGTGATAATAATGATCGTACCTCTTCACCGGTGCTAAGATGGTCAAGTGCCTCCAAGTCTGGGTAAAGTGCGGCTACAGCTTCCTTCCCCGCTCTAGTGATGTACTCGAGCCTCCCCGTGAACTTGGCATCTCGGAATGTTAGAGGCTAGGAGAAAGGATAAGGTGTGGGCTCGGGTAGAGGGGTCTCCAAAGGCGCATCCCTAGGCTCAATTGGCACTAGTTCAGTAGGAGGGGAACTAGGTAGGCGTAAGTGAAGGCTCTCTAGGAATGGAAGGAGGCAGGGTCTTCTTCTTCTTCGGCTTAGAGGATGTTCCCTTCGAAGGCTTACTCTTCTTCTTGGGAGGTGGGACAGCAGAAGGTGGCGGTGATTCCCATTCCTCACTTGACGATGAGCTAGGCTCCCTCAATGTAGCCCTCATCGGCTTTCTCTTCCAGGTGGCAAGGGGCGTATCATCCTCGTCGCTTTCGTACCTTTCCTCACTTGGTACGTCTTGGGCTATTTCCTTGCCCTTGGACTTTGATTTAGAGGAGGAAGCACCCGGAGGCATGGTTGGAACTGGATTGGAAAAACTGTGTTTTTGCGCTAGAAAAGAGATTCAGCCAGTTGGCTGGCTGTGGTACAATTGGTCAGCCGGTCGGCTGGCAGGGCAATTTTTGGGCGGAGATCGGGTTCTCCTCTGGAGGGTGCGGCAACTGAAATTGGTGCTTGGGGATTGTAATAGGGATGATTTGCAGTGGATTAGGTGGTCGAACATTGGTTTTTGGTGGCGGACGGAGAAGATCGGCTTGGGGGAAGTTCCGTCGATTTCAGGAATGGAGATGCGGCTGGTGGTTCTGGGCGATGACTGGTATGGTCGGGTGATGGCGGAGGGACGGCGAGGTCGTGGCTGTCATCGGACTACTGGAATCGATGGCCGGCTGAAGCATGAGGGAGCGGGGTTCGGTCGACTGGAGTGGTCGGGTGAAGATGAAATGGGGTTCAAGAGTTGAGCTGAGTTTTAGATAAGGAATTTCCAGCCGACCGGCTGATTACAGGCTGTTTCCGAGCCGACCGGCTGGAGACAAGGTTTCCGCACTTTTCTAAGTTTTGGCTCCCAATATCCTTTGATTCTAGCTCTAACCCAACTCCACACTTAAAATTTTCACTCCACGAAATGAACGACCACCACTCAAGATTTACCCAAAACTCAATGCAAACTCAAAACATGCTCCCCCAAGAAATCAATAGCATATACATGATTTTCTACAAAAAAGCAAGCTAGGATCACCACTTGACAATCGTATTTTTAACCCTTTATAGTCGTGAAGTTATGAGTTTTAGGGGTCAAGTTGCTGTCAAACAAAATTTATAAACCTTGGTAAGCCAAGAGTCGATCCAAGGAACAACGTGTGTCAGTACTAGCTAACAAGTGACCTATTTAGCTATTCCGATTAACAGTGAAAGGTTTTGGTGTGATGAAAATAGCAGAAATTAAATACGGAAAATAAATGGTTTGTACTTGATCAGAGAAAGAATTCCAGAATCATACTTCACCCGTGCCAACCCCACTAATCATGCAATCATGTCACGTAAATTCACCATGCTATCGAATATGGAAATAAACCGAAATAACACTAGGCAAGCCGCCCATCCACGGATCATTGTCTAGATTAATCTCAATCGTTGAACGCCGCCCATCCACGGATTATCAACGATCTCGATTATTAAACTCAGGGTTTTTCAGACAAAAGTCAACTTTCCTATTAATCCGTGTACTACCATTGTAGCTACCATGACCTAATATCAATTTCATGCAATCCGATTAATACCAAGGACCCATCCATGTTTTGGTAATTAACCTAAATACATTCTATCATGCAGACATCCCATTCAATGTAAAACTTGCAAGAATGATAAAATTGAGCACGATGAAATTGAATATTCGAATCGAATAGATAAAAACATTTAATTGATCACATGAAGAGTTGGGTACATAGCACGGGATCCGTAGGATCCCAAAATGAGAAGACTACTCACTACTCATGGTAAGTTAACCAAAAGTAGTGTCGATAAAAAGATTAAGGACGAGGAAACCGTTATGACGCGGGTGCTCGTTAAATCCTTGATCTCTCGCGATGTGCTCCGTCTTCTCCAAAATCAAGCACTCGTCCATGTCGTACTAATCTCTCGCCAATCATCCACCCTGAGCAAATCCGCCGCTTGCCCTCTTTATAGCTTTCCAAAAGGCCAAAAAGCCCAAAAATCGTTTTTAGATACTATCTTCGACAGGGCCGTGACACCCATGACATTCAAATGTGTCACGGACTAAGCAAAAGTGCACTTGGACATAAGGGGGACGTAACACCCGTGACGTTGTGTTTTGTCACGGCTGTCACGGCCATGAAAAATGGCAGAGACTTTGGGTGGATGTTTCATGGTCTTAACCTCCGAATTGGATCTTGGCGTAAACTATAAAGATGTATCCCTTTGCATTAGCTATCCAACAAGCTTTGAATCAGTCAATTTGGACACCATATGCGATCTGTGCGTGCAAAATAAGCCGGAAAGGTCAATCTGCCCTGTTTTTACCCAAATCTCTACTAAATGCTTTGTTTTGCTTCATATCAATCCAAAAGTATTAGGAATGTGATATATGAAATGAAAAACTAGAAAAGAGGTTAAATGATAAAAAATGTCCGAAAAACAAACCTAATCCATCATCGAATGAAGTGAATAATAGGTTAAGAATTCGACCGATCAAAACACTCCACACTTAGGATTTGTTCGTCCTGAACAAATGTCGAACAAATGGCAGAATAAATGCAAGTCCATGTGAGGCTCAACAACCATATGTTTCAAAGCTACCCACTCAAGTGTCATGTGATCAATTCTAGCTAATAATGAAAACAAAAAGATAACTCACTGTCGTAGAGGACACGAATGCATTTAGCATATGCATCAAGCCTTTAAACCTCTAGGCTGCCCTAGTTGGACGAGCATAGTCTCGTGAAGGTTTTTAGGAATGGGACTACCTACAAATCCCCTGTACAACTAACTAACGTGTATGCATGAGATGATGGTCAACGAGTCACAGTAAAGTCATGTCATACCTCAGATTCATCGTGTTACCTAGACTTTAAGTCAAACATCTTCATCAAAGTTGTCAGACAATCATAGATTTAACGAGTCATGCATTCAAACTGTCAGTGCACACGGCTAGCAAGCGACTAATCTCACGTTCTAAATAGTTCTATAACAACGTAATAAGAACAAGAATAGTTACACAAAGCATGCTCGCCATTCACCTATGCTATCTAGGGATAGTCCACGGGCTCTTGGCGCAAAGCTCATTCTCAAGTGTCAAGGACTAGGCAATAACCCGTAAGAGAAGAGGAGCCTGGCTTAAGAATTTTCTGAAAATAGTACGAAAATCACATCAAAATTTTAGTGCAAGCACGAGGATCGTCCCTTAGTTTCTAGTACATGAATTCGCAAGACAAGTCATGATTGCACGCAATGAGAAGGTGGAATTACACTACATCAAGCAAAAGGGGCAGAAATTTTTTTCGTACGCAAGGGGTGACTTTTCTCACTTTGCCCTTGGTATTTTCTTTCTCTAAAAAACAACTATGCTTGGGGAACGACTTTTCCCCCTGTTTTGAAAATTAAGAACTTCGTTCTTGATCGAAAGCATATTGCTCTTTTTTTTTCTAACTCCACACTTAAAGCTTGACATAGTGTATAAATAGAGGCGGGTGCATGCAAATCACAACGAGTGTAGAGAAACACGTACAAGTACTGAGGTCACCTATAAAAAGAGATGTAATTTAAGTTTTTGACATTTTGTACCAGTGCCTACTAATATCAAGTCTCAAACATGCTCCAAGAAATACGTAAAACACGTGATAGGCAAAGGCTAGCAATGATACTGACGCGAGAGAATACACAAACGAAAAAAACCATTTCAAGTCCTAGACTTCGAATCTAAAAGAATGACAATAAATCAAGGAGCATCGTAGAAAACGAGGATTTCAATTGCAGTACATAGACAGTTGAGCATATGCAAGAGTGAATGTGATATGCGATGTGTGTGACAATGCGCTACCCACTCCACACTTAAAATTGAGCGCAGTCCCTAAGCGAAGAAATAAAAGAAAAGAAAAGGCGCATATGAACTTCCCTCGTATGTGATGGTCTGAAATTTGTGGTGATTATGCGATGCCCGGGGAATGAAAAACGACTCATGAGCTGGAGATATATAGATAAGAACATAGAGCATCACAAGTGATAGGTTAGCATCGAAAATCGTGTAGGAACAAGGCAAGTGATAGGGTTCTGATTTGAATGTTGGGGAAGAAGAAACTGATTTGGCCGTGACATCCGAGAATGTTACGGGTGTCACGGCACCCCCCAAAACTGACTGAGGAATAAGCCTGCCGTGACAGCCATGACAGATCCATTGTGTCACGGGTGTCACGGCCCCTTCGAAAACTCGCTTCCCTTTTTGCCTGCCGTGACATCCGTGACAGATTTATAGTGTCACGGCACCAATAAACCCCAGTGGGTATTTGTCGTATTAGGACTCTGTTTGCTGGTCTGAGCGTGACACACTCCACACTTAGATTCCTGCAGTGAGCACACACACAAAGCATGAATGCAAGATGCAAATGAAGACTAACTAAATACTTACAGCGCGGATTATTCCCCGAAGAGGCCTAGTTTAATGTCTTGGCTAGACTCAGCAAAGCGCCCCATATAAATCACTCGTGAGAAGTCCTTTGCTAGGATCCCATCTCACGGGGCCTTCAACAGAGAGAGTGGTGTCAATCCACCTTCAAATCCCATTGAAATTTACGTCCATCAAGAATGATATGGACGTTAAGTAGAGCATGCAGTCCCTTCAAAAATTCGAGACCCTTAAGAATCAAGGGACTGTAGTGACTCCCAAATGACAGTTTTAAGATGTAAGGCAAGAACTGTCGAAACTTGTCTGGAGGCGGTGTATCAAGATATATATCTTCAGAGCTAGCTCCAGCAAGAACACTTCCTTTGTACTCTTTAGATAAGATCTCAAGTGCATATACTTCATAATTTCCCTTCACTATCGTATGTATGCGTATGCGAGGGTCCTCTTTAAACGAGCTCATGTACACATCAACAAAGTCTTCGTACCTATGATCCTTTGATGGATCTTCAGCGTCTAGAGGAACTGGTGGAATGATGTTCTCCTCTGCATGCTCATCTAAATGACCTTTTGAAGTAATCGTAGTGGAGGGAGATGTATCTTCATATTCTGAGACGTCTTTAGTGCAAGAATCATCATCCTCCAACTCAGTGTAAGCCTTGGCAACCATTCTCAATGCCTCAAAACCATCCTCGCAAACAGGTTGTTCTGGTATAGAGAGTATTCTCGTATCCTGATCATCTTCCACGTGGATTGGAAATAAAGCTAAAGATGAATGTGCTTCATAGACTTGAACTTCTCGATGATTTGCCATTACCATCTCGATGTCCTCGCCTCTGCATGTATTGGTGGCTGCAATGGCTAGGTACTCTAAGTGATTCTTCTGTATTTTTTGTCTGGCTGCGAGTTGCTCCAATGACCTCTCTATCCTCTGAAATCGCCTATCTTGCTCTGCCATAAAACTAGTCAGCAGAGACTCTATACTTGATGATTCTCCAGTGTTCTGAGGTTGTTGCTGCTGTGACTGGTTCTGGTAGCTCTCATAATAACAGTCATCTTGATAACACGATTGATCATAAAACTGATGCTGCGACTGGTCCTGGTAACTCTTATAGTAGTGGTCATTTTGATAATAGGGTCCTGGTAATTCCACCGTCTTTTGAAGGTCACTTAATGTCGCAACATTCTCCCGAGATGACCTCTCTTGCTCCGCTAAGTAGCTAGCCAACACATACTCTAAACGCGATGATCCACCTGTAGCCTGAGACGGTTGCTGCTGCGAGTGATTCTGAAAGCTCTCATAATATGGATCATCTTGATAATAATGTTGATCATAGGACTGATTTTGATTTCCTTCCCAATTTGTATCATATGAATATGTCCGACAATAAGGCTCTCCCCTTGGGTAGGCGTCTTGATGACCAAAAGAGAACATCCTCGCAACATTCAAAATAAAAGTGATTAGTGAAGGTCAGAAGTATATAGAGTATGCACAAGGAAGTATATAAAAAAATGGAATAGTCTAAACTACACATGTTAAATCTAATATCACACTAAACGCCGCTCCCCGGAAACGGTGCCATTTTGACAAGAGTATTTTTAACCCTTTATAGTCGTCAAGTTATGAGTTTTAGGGGTCAAGTTGCAGTCAAACAAAATTTATAAACCTTGGTAAGCCAAGGGTCGATCCAAGGAACAACGTGTGTGAGTACTAGCTAACAAGTGACCTATTTAGCTATTCCGATTAACAGTGAAAGGTTTTGGTGTGATGAAAATAGCAGAAATTAAATACGGAAAATAAATGGTTTAGACTTGATCAGAGAAAGAATTCCAGAATCATACTTCACCCGTGCCAAACCCACTAATCATGCAATCATGTCACGTAAATTTACCATGCTATCGAATATGGAAATAAACCGAAATGACACTAGGCAATCCGCCCATCCACGGATCATTGTCTAGATTAATCTCAATCGTTGAACGCCGCCCATCCACGGATTATCAACGATCTCGATTATTAAACTCAGGGTTTTTCAGACAAAAGTTAACTTTCCTATTAATCCATGTACTACCATTGAAGCTACCATGACCTAATATCAATTTCATGCAATCCGAGTAATACCTAGGACCCATCCATCTTTTGGTAATTAACCTAAGTACATTCTAGCATGCAAACATCCCATTCAATGTAAAACTTGCAAGAACGATAAAATTGAGCACGATGAAATTAAATATTCGAATCGCATAGATAAAAACGTTTAATTGATCACATGAAGAGTTGGGTACATAGCACGGGATCCGTAGGATCCCAGAATGAGAAGACTACTCACTACTCATGGTAAGTTAACCAAAGTAGTGTTGATAAAAAGATTAAGGACGAGGAAACCATAATGACGCGGGTGCTCTTTGAATCCTTGATCTCTCGCGATGTGCTCCCTCTTCTTCTCCAAGTTAGGTCTTTTCTCCAAAATCAAGCACTCGTCAATGTCGCACTAATCTCTCACCAATCATCCACCCTGAGCAAATCAGCCGCTTGCCCTCTTTATAGCTTTCCAAAAGGCCAAAAAGCCCAAAAAACGAAATTAGGAAATAAGTCCAAAAATCTATCCAAAAAAGCCCAAAAATCATTTTTAGAAACTGTCTTCGACGGGGCCGTGACACCCGTGACATTCAAGTGTCACGGTTGTCACGGACTAAGCAAAAGTGCACTGGAACATAAGGGGGCCGTAACACCCGTGACGTTGTATTTTGTCACGGCTGTCACGGCCATGAAAAATGGCAGATACTTCGGGTGGATTTTTAATGGTCTTAACCTCCGAATTTGTTCGTGGCGTAAACTAAAAAGTTGTAGCCCTTTGAATTAGCTTTCCAACAAGCTTTGAATCAGTCAGTTTGGAAACCATATGCGATCTGTGCGTGCACAATAAGTCGGAAAGGTCAATCTGCCCTGTTTTTACCCAAATCTCTACTAAATGCTTTGTTTTGCTTCAGATCAATCCAAAAATATTAGGAATGTGATATATGACCTGAAATACTAGAAAATAGGTTAAATGATAACAAAATGTCCGGAAAACAAACCTAATCCATCATCGAATGAATTGAATAATAGGTCAAGAATTCGACCGATCACCACTCCACACTTAAGACATCACCACCATCTAGAAATTTCATGCAAGCGCCATTCCCCACCAAGCACATCTAATCATGCATATTCACCATCCTAGCACTCATGTTCACATTCCAAGTTTAATACACGCATGCCAAACATATATAAAATTACTTGCGCATAGATGGACACTTACAAACCTGGTTACCTTCCGGGAGGGCCTAGTTTAACGCCTTGGCAAAGACCGAGACGAATCTCCTTTTAAGAAATACACTTAGACCCGGCAATTAAACCCTTGACCCTCCAACCCGTCCGTTAACCGCCCTTCAAAACCCGTCCGTTAGCCCGCCCTTTTAGCAAAAGGGTTGAGAAAACCCTTGTCCATTAAGAACCCGTTTATAAAAGGGTTCAAGGGTTTTTACCCGGATAACCCTCCAACCCTTTTACAACCCTCTTAGCTTATAACTCTTTTAACACAAAAATGATGCACATTTGCTTTCTCTTTCATTTTTTGTTTTTATTTTAGTCAAAATATGCAAGTTCAATTGTAACAAGTTAAGTTAATTTGAGATATGCTAACTTATTATTACTTAAATAATTAACTTATAATATTTTTGATAAGTCATCTTCTTCCTCCCGGTGGTTGTGATCATTTTGGTCAATTCTATTTGTTTAAACTTAAGGTGAGTGAGATGGAGCTGGGTGGTGTACCGAGTTGTAGGGTTGTGTAGTAAAGCCTAGTTTTGGCAGTGTCTTTGGTGATCGGGTAGGTCACTGCTCCTGCTGCTAGCCAAATAGATAAGGAAGCTAAAATGATGAAGAAGGGTAAGAAGAAGAGTGGAATTCAGTTGACATTTCGTTTTGGTTTTTTTTTTTTTTTTGATACTGACATTTCGTTTTGGTTTGTTCTTAATATAAGTTGAGAATAAAGTACAATAAAATTAAATGAAATTCAACTTTTAACTCTAAAACATGTACATAATTTTTTTTATATTTCATATTCATGAACAAATAAAAGACATAAATCTAAAAATTAATTTTTGCTATTTAATGAGAGGGTTAAAAATGATTGAATGGATTAAAATGGATTAAAAGGTTATAAGGGTTAAAAGGGTTAGAAGGGACCCTTTAACCCTCTTCCCATTAACAACCCGTCCATCAAACCCTTTAAGCTAAACGGGTTTTAAAGGGTTCAACCCTTTCGACCCTCTACCCGTTAAGAACCCGTCCATTAACCCGCCCGCCCGCCCTATTTGCCACCTCTAAATACACTTGAGGAGTCCTTTGGTAGGATCCCTCCTCAAGCGGACTTGTAGAACATTGGAGGAGTGATGAGCCGTATTTATACGACTCATCGAGTCAACAAATCCCACCAATTCCGACACTTTATCATGCGAACAAGTTACTTTTAGTATTGTTTTGCATTTCAGGTGCTTCGAAAGCTCTAGGAGGAAACACGCTTAAAAGATGGCTTCCTGAGCTAAAAACAGCACAAGGAGTCGAGCCGACCAACACTAAACTCAAGTTGCTCGGGCAAACGAGCTGATCTGACGAATCCACCTCGAGCAAAGTGATCAAATAAGAAAATAAGGTGGGCAATATCGGAAAACAAAGGAAAACGCCCGAGCAGATTGGCAGTTGGCTCAATTCCAAAGGTCTTGCGCGCGCTGATAAGCACCGAAATCAATTCGCTCGACCAGACGGGCTCTAATGACCAATATGACTCGACCAAGTTGCTCAAAATGGAAAAATAGTCGGACAATGTTACCAAGCCAAGGAGAACGCACGAGTGGAATGGCCCAGGAGCAGACGAGCAGAATTCCAGGCCAGCGCCCGAAGGCCCTGTCGAGCAGACCAGCACTGAATCCAAGTTGCTCGACCAAACGAACGAATCTAACAAATCTGGCTCGACCAAAGTGATCGAAATGACAAATGACTTGGACGACATCACTTACCAGACAAAACGCACGAGCGGGATTGGCCGAGATGAGCAAAACGACGGTTGAAGGCCCCGCGCGCTGGGCCAAATTAGTGGGCTCAAATGAGGCGGTTTAAGCTTGCTTGCTCACCAAGCAAAAATGGCTGCGGACCAGGCCCAAATAGTAGCTTCGAAAGCCTAGGACTTGTCCTATAAATAAGACCTCTTGGTCTAGGGTTTCAATCATCCAAAAATTCGAGTTTCACGTTCAAGGTTGATTCCGGTTTGAGTTGCAAGTTTAAGTTGAGACCCGAAACGGTAAAGCTTAAGCTGGGCAATCCATCCCATCATTCCCAAAAACGTGAACTCCGATCGGATCCCACAAACGAGCATTCCTTCTCACAAGCGAGCTCACCTCTCCTCCTCTCGGCTGAAACCATCCGGCGTTCCTAGCATCCTCGGCACTCAGCCCTCACGGCCCGACTCTTCCTTCTTAGTTCGGCAGTAGAGAAGCAATTTCTGTCTTTTTATTGTTTTGTATTACATGGATATGAGTAGCTAAGCCCTTTATTCGGGCTAGGGTTTTATACATTGTGACTAATGTTTGAGACTTCGTTCTTAATGCCATTTATGTTTTACTAATTCTCGTGCATTTATTTCTATCATTATTATCTGCCTGATATTTGTCGTTTGGGTAGGTAGCACATCTAGGTCAAATAACACCTTTGTCGGGTTGTTTGATTTAGGAGGGAATTAGAAGCCTTTCACCTTTGTCGGGTTAGGTTGTGGCATAACACCTTTGTCGGGTTATTTGGGAAGTCACTTTTGTCGGGACGACCACACTTAGAAACATTGAATTAGATTGCTAGCAGTCGATGATGACAAGTCACAATTAGAACCCCTAGCCTGAGTAATCCTCTCTGATTGACATATCTCGCTCGTTCCCTATTCTCACACTTGTTTCCAAATCTCTTACAAACCCAATTGTTTCCTTCGTCAGAACAACAAGTAACCATCTAGCTCCCTAGGGTTCGACCCTTGCTTTCCGCTGTACTAACCCATAGCCAAGAGTAAGGAAATATAAATACAAATTTGCAGGTACCGACGACGCCTGTCAAATTTTGGCGCCGTTGCCGGGGAGCTACGCACGGTGAAATTGTTCTTTTCCTTTTTCAGTTTTGTTTTTAGTTTTTTTGTTTTTTGGTATTACACCAAAACTGCAGGATTCAAGCTACTAGTGACCGAGTTCAGCCCATAACAACGAGGAGATCAAAAATCACCAGCGTCGCTCGTGACACGCAGCGTTCTAAGTCCATTCGAGAATTTTGCGTAGGACTGCTATCCATCGGGGGTAGTTTCACATCTTGAATACATTGTGTCGAGAAAAATAAGCTTTCGAGGATTTTGTCACCAAGACTTACGAGTCTAAGGAGATTGGTTTTTAAGTGAGACCGTTTGTGACTCCACCAATTTCCTGGGAATCCTTCATTGTCTTAACTTCTTTGACATAATCCTTTCATTTTGTGACGAACTCACGTTGCGATATAAGTTTCTGCCAAAAGACGGCAGGCACGGTTACCATGTCTCATGCAGGTAGCCGCGTAGGCGACAACATCAACGAAGAAGTGGAGCAGGGCATCCGGAACATGGAAGGGGCGCTCCCACAACACGACGAGCAAGGCCCGATAAGACAGAATGGAGAGATCAGGGGGGCTGCCCCGGGACAACTGCAACACCAACCGCTCCAACCACCATTCCAACCTCAACCATACCAGCAGTACCCTCAATATCAACCGCAACCGTACCACCAGTACCCGCCACCACCATATCAGCCACACCCACAACCACCGTATCAACAATACCCACCACCACAATACCTCCCACAGCAGCCATACCCACAACCCCAATGGCCTCTACAGCAGCCGGCAGTCAGAGTCGATGATCATGAGGAGGACGACGATCAAGAGCCAACCATGGGAGAGTTATCGGCCCCCAACTTCAGAGACCAAGCTTGGTGCATCTACGAAGGACCAGACCTCGCAGCCATAACCATCAACACATCAGTCGTCCATCACCTGCCCAAATTCTCAAGGATGAAGGGAGAGTCAGCCATGTCTCACCTGACACGCTACCACGGGATATGCCTAAACTTAAAGCCATACGGAGTCGAAGTTGATGACTTCAAGCTAAAGGCATTCTATTTCTCACTTATGGACTCTGCTACTGACTGGTTCTTGTCCTTGCCCTCAGGTAGTATCTACACATGGGACCAGATGCAGAAGAAATTTCTCAGCAAATACTATCCCGCATGGCGAGCCATGCAAGTCCGAAGGCAACTACAAGAGCTCAGACAAGGACCCAACGAGACCATGTACGAGTACGTGGAGAAGTTCAACGCCCTAGAGAAGAGCTGCTGCAACCTTGGACTTCCAGAGAAACTGAGCGTAGAATACATGCTAGACGGACTTCGCAGGCTCGACAGGAAGTTACTAGAGGCCTCGGCTGGAGGAAATCTTATGAACCTGTCCCCAGCCGGAGTACGGAGAAAGATCATGGCAGTGGCAGAGAGTGAGCGGTTCCAGGATGAGTCCAACAAAGAAGAAGAGTACACCCGGACCAGGAATGTGTCTAAAGTCGAGCCCCCATCCAGTGGAATGGCCGAGGAGATCAGGCAGCTCAAGGAGATGATGTAACGGGTGATCAGGAGGCAACCGGTCCAGATCAAGCCATGCGGTTTCTGTGCCGCCACGAACCACAGAACAGACGAGTGCCCAACCATAGTAGAGGACGACTAGGCCGAAGTCAATGCAGTGGGCGATTACCAGGGCCATAACAACCAGACCGGGCCAGCCCGACAGTATGGATCGAATGGGAACGGGCAGGGGGCAAACGGGCCGCACTGGAAGAACAACAACCAGAACAACCACTTCCAGAGGGAGCCAGCACCGCAGTACGCACCCCACCAGGCCCAACCATACTACAAGCCTCCGTTTCGCCTGCAACAGGGACAGAATGGGCCAAATCAATATCAACAGCGGGGACCAAACAGCAACCAGGCAGGCCCAAGTAGCCATGTTCCCAACAAGACTTGGGAGGACGCAGTAAAAGAGCTGGCAGCTAGCACCCAGCGATTGTCTAACACAGTTCAACAGAATCAGGCCAAAACCGACGGGGCCATCGCCGACCTATCCAAGCAGGTGTCTCAGCACGCCACATCAGTCGCCGCACTTACAAATGAGCCAGGACGGCTACCATCGCAGACCATTCAGAACCCAAGAGGGAACGTCAATGCAGTGACGTTCAGGAGTGGAAGGGGAACATCATCAGCGCCCCGACCATTCCTGAAGACATCAAAGATGAAGATAGATTGTGACAGTGGAACTCTCTCCATGGAAGTTGAAGGGGAGGTGTTTAGTTTTGACATCTTCAGGGCTATGAAGCATCCGATGGAGTACGAGGCGGTCCATGCCTTAGACACACTGGACGACCTTGTCCAGAAGGTGCACCCAGAGAGAGGGACCGACCCACTTGAGCTAGCACTCGAACAGGCCGTATACTCACACGAGGATTCCTACGAGCTCACCGAGACTATCATGGATGCCCTGGCCCAGCTAGAGATTGCCCAGCCTCTAAAATGTGTTTGCCTTCTGTTGTGCAGGCACCTGCAGTGGAATTGAAGCCTCTACCCGGACATTTGAAGTATGCGTTCCTAGGGGAGGGCGACTCACTACCAGTCATCATCAAAAGCGGGCTCGAGGCACACCAGGAGAGACGATTGATCAGGGTGCTGGCCGAGCACAAATTGGCCATAGGATGGACACTAGCCGACATCAAGGGAATTAGCCCGGCAGTTTGTATGCATCGGATCTTGTTAGAGGATGGAGCGAGACCTTCGAGGGAGCCTCAGCGCAGATTGAACCCGATTATGATGGTGGTTGTCCAGAAGGAGATACAGAAGCTATTGGATGCGGATGTGATCTACCCGATCTCAGACAGTCAGTGGGTAAGTCCGGTAAATATTGTACCGAAGAAGACAGGGATCACAGTGGAGCAGAATGCCGAGGGCGAGATGGTCACGACCAGAGTGAAGAATGGATGGCGCATGTGCATAGATTACAGGAAGCTGAACGCCGTAACACGCAAGGATCACTTTCCACTTCCATTCATTGATCAGATGCTCGACCGCTTGGCAGGTAAGCCTTATTTTTGCTTTCTAGAAGGTTTTTCAGGCTATAATCAGATTCCCATAGCACCCGAGGATCAGGAGAAGACGACCTTCACATGTCCATTCGGTACATTTACTTTTCGCCGGATGTCCTTTGTCTTGTGTAACGCACCCGGTACATTTCAGCGGGTCGTTACTAGTATTTTCTCTGACATGATAGGTTCGTTCATAGAGGTGTTCATGGATGATTTCACGGTGCATGGTGACACTTTTGATGCATGTCTAGATAATTTGAGTACAGTTTTAGCACGATGTGTTTCGATGAATTTGGTACTCAATTATGAAAAGTGTCACTTTATGGTCACCCACGGAGTAGTACTCGGTCCCATAGTCTCACATGAGGGTATAGAGGTAGACAAAGCCAAAATAGACTTGATTGTTACTCTGCCATATCCCTCCACAGTCCGTGATATTAAATCGTTTTTGGGGCATGCTGGTTTCTATCGTAGGTTCATAAAGGATTTCTCAAAAAAGGCGCTGCCTTTATCTAATCTTTTGAAAAAAGATGTTCCTTTTGAGTTTACAGATCAGTGCAGGGCAGCATTCGACGAGCTGAAACAGGCCCTCACCAGCACACCCATCATTAGAGCACCGGATTGGAGTCAGCCATTCGAGATTATGTGCGACGCGAGCGACTACGCAGTAGGAGCAGTTCTCGGCCAAAAGGTGGACAAGAAGCCCGTGGTGATTTACTACGCTTCAAGGACTCTGGACGTGGCCCAGAAGAACTATTCGACCACAGAGAAAGAACTGCTAGCCGTGGTCTTTGCCTTAGAGAAATTTAGATCATATTTGCTCGGTACTAAAGTTATTGTCTATTCTGACCATGCAGCTATTAGGTACTTAATGACGAAGAAGGAGGCAAAGCCGAGGCTTATTAGGTGGATCCTGCTCCTACAGGAGTTTAATTTGGAGATTAAGGACAAGAAGGGCATAGAGAACACTGTGGCCGACCACTTGAGCCGACTTGTCCAAGAAGAAGAGGCCGGGCAGATCACTGAGACGTTCCCAGACGAGCACTTGTATGCTCTCACAGGTAAGATGCCATGGTATGCTTCCATAGTGAACTACCTGGTCGGAGGTAAGTTCCCGCCTTCTCATTCTAAAGCTCAATGTTTGAAACTGAAGCATGATTCTAAGTTTTATTTGTGGGATGACCCGTACTTGTGGAAAATAGGCGTAGACCAGATTCTTAGACGGTGCATTTCTAATGATGAGATTGCTTCAGTTATCAGTTTCTGCCATGAACATGCATGCGGTGGACACTTTGGCCCAAGAAGGACGGCTCGGAAGATTTTAGACAGTGGATTCTTTTGGCCGCATGTGTTTAAAGATGCCTACCATCATTGTAAGAGATGTGATAAGTGCCAACGTGTAGGTAATATTTCAGCTAGGAATGAGATGCCCCAAGTACCGATACTTGTTAATGATGTTTTTGACATATGGGGCATTGATTTCATGGGTCCTTTTCCTGTGTCGTGTGGTTATGCTTACATTCTGGTTGCAGTTGATTATGTGTCTAAATGGGTAGAGGCTAAAGCCACTAGATGCGATGATGCTAAAACGGTTATAGATTTTCTGCGCACTAACATCTTTTGCAGATACGGAGTACCAAAGGCTATAATCAGCGACCAAGGGACTTGTGCTATAGATTTTCTGCGCACTAACATCTTTTGCAGATACGGAGTACCAAAGGCTATAATCAGCGACCAAGGGACTTGTGCACCGTACTGTCAAATAAGCCATACCCACAACCCCAACGGCCTCTACAGCAACCGGCAGTCAGAGTCGATGATCATGAGGAGGACGACGATCAAGAGCCAACCATGGGAGTGTTATCGGCCCCCAACTTCAGAGACCAAGCTTGGTGCATCTACGAAGGGCCAGACCTCGCTGCCATAACCATCAACACATCAGTCGTCCATCACCTGCCCAAATTCTCATGGATGAAGGGAGAGTCAGCCACGTCTCACCTGACACGCTACCACGGGATATGCCTAAACTTAAAGCCATACGGAGTCGAAGTTGATGACTTCAAGCTAAAGGCATTCTATTTCTCACTTATTGACTCTGCTACTGACTGGTTCTTGTCCTAGCCCTCAGGTAGTATCTACACATGGGACCAAATGCAGAAGAAATTTCTCAGCAAATACTATCCCGCAGGGCGAGCCATGCAAGTCCGAAGGCAACTACAAGAGCTCAGACAAGGACCCAACGAGACCATGTACGAGTACGTGGAGAAGTTCAACGCCCTAGAGAAGAGCTGCTGCAACCTTGGACTTCCAGAGAAACTGATCGTAGAATACATGCTAGACGGACTTCGCAGGCTCGACAGGAAGTTACTAGAGGCCTCGGCTGGAGGAAATCTTATGAACCTGTCCCCAGCCGGAGTACGGAGAAAGATCATGGCAGTGGCAGAGAGTGAGCGGTTCCATGATGAGTCCAACAAAGAAGAAGAGTACACTCGGACCAGGAACATGTCTAAAGTCGAGCCCCCATCCAGTGGAATGGCAGAGGAGATCAGGCAGCTCAAGGAGATGATGCAACAGGTGATCAGGAGGCAACCGGTCCAGATCAAGCCATGCGGTTTCTGTGCCGCCACGGACCACAGAACAGACGAGTGCCCAACCATAGTAGAGGAAGACCAGGCCGAAGTCAATGCAGTGGGCGATTACCAGGGCCATAACAACCAGACCGGGCCAGCCCGACATTATGGATCGAATGGGAACGGGCAGGGGGCAAACGGGCCGCACTGGAAGAACAACAATCAGAACAACCACTTCCAGAGGGAGCCGGCACCGCAGTACGCACCCCACCAGGGCCAACCATACTACAAGCCTCCGTTTCGCCTGTAACAGGGACAGAATGGGCCAAATCAATATCAACAGCGGGGACCAAACAACAACCAGGCAGGCCCAAGTAGCCATGTTCCCAACAAGACTTGGGAGGACGCAGTAAAAGAGCTGGCAGCTAGCACCCAGCGATTGTCTAACACAGTTCAACATAATCAGGCCAAAACCGACGGGGCCATCGCCGACCTATCCAAGCAGGTGTCTCAGCTCGCCACATCAGTCGCCGCACTTACAAATGAGCCAGGACGGCTACCATCGCAGACCATTCAGAACCCAAGAGGGAACGTCAATGCAGTGACGCTCGGGTGTGGAAGGGGAACATTATCAGCGCCCGGACCATCAGAGGACGACAGCCCACCAGCAGACGAGGACTCTCGGTCAAGCCCGATACCCATGCCCGAGGAGCCTCAGCCAGACGACACCCCTAGCACCTCTCGGCCAGACCCGAGCCCGGCGCCTAGCAACTCTAATGTTACTGTTCCTCTACCTTTTCCTGTGCAGGTCCGAGCTCCCAAGCAGTACGTCATGGACAAGGAAGTATGGGAGCTGTTCAGCAAGGTGGAAATAAATATCCCGCTCCTCGAGGCCATCAAGCAGATTCCGAGGTATTCGAAGTTCTTGAAGGAGCTATGCACGAACCGGAGGCGAGGTACCCAGCCCGACCAGGAGCTCATGAGCAGGAATGTCTCAGCTGTGATTCAACGCAAGGTGCCACCAAAATGCGGTGATCCAGGAACCTACACCATTCCTTGCACAATCGGTAACATTAGAATAGAAAATCGCATGCTTGATCTCGGTGCATCTATCAATGTTTTACCATATTCTATATACTCCTGTCTGCGCATTGGTCCTCTAGAACCTGCAGGTCTCACTATACAGCTGGCGGACAGGTCATGCAAGCAGCCTGAGGGCAAGATTGAAGATGTGCTTGTCCAGGTAGGAGAGCTAGTATTCCCCGCTGATTTTTATGTGCTCAAGATGGAGAATTTCGGCCCGACCGATCATGCACCCATCCTACTCGGCCGACCGTTCCTGAAGACATCAAAGATGAAGATAGATTGCGACAGTGGAACTCTCTCCATGGAAGTTGAAGGGGAGGTGTTTAGTTTTGACATCTTCAGGGCTATGAAGCATCCGATAGAGTACGAGGCGGTCCATGCCTTAGACACACTGGACGACCTTGTCCAGGAGGTGCACCCAGAGAGAGGGACCGACCCACTTGAGCTAGCACTCGAACAAGCCGTGTACTCACACGAGGATTCCTACGAGCTCACCGAGACCATCATGGATGCCCTGGCCCAGCTAGAGATTGCCCAGCCGCTCACATCGAGGTACGAAGTTAATGAAGTTCGCTTATTTAAATCTAAAGTGTGTTTGCCTTCTGTTGTGCAGGCACCTACAGTAGAATTGAAACCGCTACCCGGGCACTTGAAGTATGCGTTCCTAGGGAAGAACGAAACATTGTCAGTCATCATCAAGAACGGGCTAGGGACAGATCAGGAGCGACGGTTGATCAAGGTACTGACCGAGCACAAGCTGGCCATCGGATGGACACTGGCCGACATCAAGGGAATTAGCCCTGTAGTTTGTATGCATCGGATTTTGCTGGAGGATGGAGCGAAAACTTCAAGGGAACCTCAACGGAGATTGAATCCGATCATGATGGAGGTTGTCCAGAAAGAAATACAGAAGTTGCTGGATGCGGACGTGATCTACCCGATCTCGGACAGTGAGTGGGTGAGCCCGGTACATGTTGTGCCGAAGAAGACCGGGATCACAGTGGAAAGAAATGCCAAAGGCGAGATGGTCACGACCCGAGTGAAGAATGGATGGAGAATGTGCATAGATTACAGAAAGCTGAACGCCGTCACACGCAAGGACCAATTCCCACTCCCATTCATTGATCAGATGCTCGACCGATTGGCAGGTAAGCCCTATTTCTGCTTTCTAGATGGATTCTCGGGCTACAACCAGATTCCCATAGCACCCGAGGATCAGGAGAAAACGACCTTCACATGTCCTTTCGGTACGTTTGCTTTTCGCCGAATGTCGTTTGGTTTGTGTAACGCACCCGGTACTTTTCAACAGGTCGTTACTAGTATATTCTCTGACATGATAGGTTCGTTTATAGAGGTATTCATGGATGATTTTACTGTGCATGGTGACACTTTTGATGCATGCTTAGATAATTTGAGTACAGTTTTAGCACGGTGTGTTTCTATGAATTTGGTACTCAATTATGAAAAGTGTCACTTTATGGTTACCCATGGAGTAGTTCTCGGTCACATAGTCTCACATGAGGGTATAGAGGTAGATAAAGCTAAAATAGATTTGATTGTTACTCTGCCCTATTTATCCACGGTGCGTGATATTAAGTCGTTTTTAGGGCATGCTGGTTTCTATCGTAGATTTATAAAGGATTTCTCTAAAAAGGCGCTGCCTTTATCTAATCTTTTGCAAAAAGATGTTCCTTTTGAGTTTACAGATCAGTGCAGGGCAGCATTCGATGAGCTAAAACAGGCCCTCACCAGCACGCCCATCATTAGAGCACCAGACTGGAACCAGCCATTCGAGATCATGTGCGACGCGAGCGACTATGCAGTAGGAGCGGTCCTCGGCCAGAGGGTAGACAAAAAGCCCGTAGTGATCTACTACGCTTCGAGGACTCTGGACGTGGTCCAAAAGAACTACTCGACCACGGAGAAAGAACTTCTAGCCGTCGTCTTCGCCTTAGAGAAATTCAGATCTTATTTGCTCGGTACTAAAGTTGTTGTCTATTCTGACCATGCAGCTATCAGGTACTTGATGACGAAGAAGGAGGCGAAGCCGCGACTCATTAGGTGGATTCTGCTCCTACAGGAGTTCGACTTGGAGATTAAGGACAAGAAGGGCATAGAGAACACTGTGGCCGACCACTTGAGCCGACTTGTCCGAGAAAAAGAGGCCGGGCAGATCACTGAGACGTTCCCAGACGAGCACTTGTATGCTCTCACAGGTAAGATGCCATGGTATGCTTCCATAGTGAACTACCTGGTCGGAGGTAAGTTCCTGCCTTCTCATTCTAAAGCTCAATGTTTGAAACTGAAGCATGATTCTAAGTTTTATTTGTGGGATGACCCGTACTTGTGGAAAATAGGCGTAGACCAGATTCTTAGACGGTGCATTCGTAATGATGAGATTGCTTCAGTTATCAGTTTCTGCCATGAACATGCATGCGGTGGACACTTTGGCCCAAGAAGGATGGCTCGGAAGATTTTAGACAGTGGATTCTTTTGGCCGCATGTGTTTAAAGATGCCTACCATCATTGTAAGAGATGTGATAAGTGCCAACGTGTAGGTAATATTTCAGCTAGGAATGAGATGCCCCAAGTACCGATACTTGTTAATGATGTTTTTGACATATGGGGCATTGATTTCATGGGTCCTTTTCCTGTGTCGTGTGGTTATGCTTACATTCTGGTTGCGGTTGATTATGTGTCTAAATGGGTAGAGGCTAAAGCCACTAGATGCGATGATGCTAAAACGGTTATAGATTTTCTGCGCACTAACATCTTTTGCAGATACGGAGTACCAAAGGCTATAATCAGCGACCAAGGGACGCACTTCTGCAACAGGATGATGGCTGCAACCCTCAAGCACTACCATGTTCATCACAGGACGTCCACAGCCTATCACCCGCAAACGAACGGACAAGCGGAGATCTCCAACCGCGAAATTAAGGGGATACTGGAGAAGATGGTGAACCCGAACAGGAAGGACTGGAGCCAGCGGCTAGATGAGGCACTATGGGCCTACAGGACAGCTTACAAGACACCGATAGGCACCTCGCCTTTTCGGTTGGTCTATGGGAAGGCATGTCATCTGCCGGTTGAATTAGAGCACAAGGCGTTCTGGGCACTCAAGAGATGCAATCCGGACTTACAGTCAGCCGGGCTGGATAGGAAGATGAAGCTATGCGAGCTTGAGGAGCTGCGCCTGGAGGCTTACGAGAGCCAAACAGATTACAAGGCGCGGACAAAGCTCTACCACGACAAGTTCATCCTTCGGCGCACGTTTGAGGTCGGACGACAGGTGCTCCTATTCTCATCACGGCTACGACTGATGCCCGGGAAGTTGAGATCCAGATGGACATGGCCATACACGGTAACACATGTCTTCAACCACGGAGCTCTCGAGCTGGAGAACCCGAAGGATGGTAACCGATTCAAAGTAAATGGGCAGCGGGTAAAGCACTACCAGGGCGAAATCGACACAACCACTGAGGAGATTGACCTAGCCGAACCAGCCACCGACACTTAGATGAGTTACCGTCGAGCCAACGACGTAAAACAAAGGCGCTCGCAGGGAGGCAGCCCGGCATTTCTTTTCGTTTTTCAGTTTATTTTGTTTATTTGAGTCTTGAGTCTTTTTTGTCACATTGTATTCGGGAAAGAGATGCTCTTTTTGCAGGAAACATGCACCTCAGTGCGGAGTCGTCGAGAGATCCCGACCGAGCGAGCCTTGTGCGCGAAGAGTGGACCAACTCGCTGTCCTTCTTTGCGTAAGACTGCTATCCATCGGGGGTAGTGTCACACCTTGAATAAATTGTGTCGAGAAACATAAGCTTTTGAGGATTCTGTCACCAAGACTTACGAGTCTAAGGAGATTGGTTTTTAAGTGAGACCGTTTGTGACTCCACCAATTTCCTAGGAATCCTTTATTTGTCTTAAATTCTTTGACATAGTCCTTTCATTTTGTGACGAACTCACGGTGCGATACAAGTTTCTACCAAAAGAAGGCAGGCGCAATGGTGCTCTTTGAGGACTCAAAGGAGAATGGTCAGCTGTTTCTACACATCACGCGTCGCACGAGGGAAGTGCCTGTCCAACCTTACTCTCTTCTTATTTCCCTTTGTTTGTTTGCATGAATAGTCGCGTCTTTGAACTTAAGATGAGCCGTGAGGACACGTCAGTTCAAAAGTGTGGGGTGGGAGAGTCAGTCATTGTGTCAGCACGTTTACTTTCTTGCACCTTGCATAGAGTCAGCACGTTTCCCGAAATTTTAAAATTTTTGTACATGTTTCTTCTCTATTTCCCAGATTTGCAGTATTGAATATTGATGATGTGAAATAGATAGAACCGATTACATGCATATCTTTAGTGAAATTTGACTTGTGCGATTACATGTGATCTAAACCCATTGCGTGCCTTTGTTAGTTGAGATAAACAGGGATGTGGAGTTGATAGAAACGTCCTAGAGAGACTTGACAAAGCATTCAAAGGACTGAATTCAAGTTATATGGTTATGTGGATTTCGTGGAGGCTAGCACTTCGAGGCAACATGGTTACGAGTCTGCTTCGCCACTGCGGTACTTTTGCGGTTCGTTGGGACGGGAATACATCACACCGTCCAAACTCTAGTCCAAGTAGCCGGGAAAATAGACGAGCGACCCTCGGCTTGACTCGCGTCAAAAGGACGAGGATGAGTGAGAGCAAGTAGGTACGAGCAGTCACAATCCGCAACACAAAGAAACAAATTCATTCCATTGTGAAGTCGTACACCGCCACAAAGTGAAGTGCCCCATTGATACATCAAACCGAGTCACTACAAGCTGTCCGAAAAGAACTCAAACACCTTGAAGCTCGAATCAATCACGTGCAAGAAAAAGCGATGAAGCGTAACCATATGGCAAGAGCTCGGCCCTGAGGGTGCAGATCATGGGTCTAAAAAGGACTATCTCCCGAGACATCCGAATTGATTTGCATCTCGGCCCAAAGGTAACACGTATCATTATTTCCATGTTTGAGCACAAGGCGTTTAGTAACGAGTATGCGTGGAAACGTGAAATCTAGATTAGCCGAGTCATGTTCATGTAACAATATCTAGGATGCCGAAGCTTTGTGATGTTTACTGTTTATTTTCCTCTTATGACCTAGTCCTTGTTCGAGACGAACAAGTTTAAGTGTGGGGTGGTTTGATGAGCCGTATTTATACGACTCATCGAGTCAACAAATCCCACCAATTCCGACACTTTATCATGCGAACAAGTTACTTTTAGTATTGTTTTGCATTTCAGGTGCTTCGGAAGCTATAGGAGGAAACACGCTTAAAAGATGGCTTTCTGAGCTAAAAACAGCACAAGGAGTCGAGCCGACCAACACTAAACTCAAGTTGCTCGGGCAAACGAGCTGATCTGACGAATCCACCTCGAGCAAAGTGATCAAAATAGCAAATAAGGTGGGCGATGTCGGAAAACCAAGGAAAACGCTCGAGCAGATTGACAGTTGGCTCAAAGGGCTTACGCGCGCTGATAGGCACCGAAATCAATCCGCTCGACCAGACGGACTCTGATAACAAATCTGACTCAACCAAGTTGCTCAAAATGGAAAACTAGTCCGACAATGTCACCAAGCCAAGGAGAACGCACTAGTGGAATGGCCCAGGAGCAGCCGAGCAGAGTTCCAGGCCAGCGCCCGAAGGCCCTGTCGAGCAGACCAGCACTGAATCCAAGTTGCTCGACCAAACGAACGAATCTAACACATCTGGCTCGACCAAAGTGATCGAAATGACAAATGACTTGGACGACATCACTTACCAGACAAAACGCACGAGCGGGATTGGCCGAGATGAGCAAAACGACGGTTGAAGGACCCGCGCGCTGGGCCAAATCAGTGGGCTCAAAAGTGAGGCGGTTTGTTAGCTGCCCACCAAGCCAAACGGATGTCGACTAGGCCCAAATTAGAACTACTCGAAACCCTAGATGTTTTCCTATAAATAAGACCTCTTGGTCTAGGGTTTCAATCATCGAAAAATTCGAGTTTCACGTTCAAGGTTGATTCCGGTTTGAGTTGCAAGTTTAAGTGGAGACCCGAAACGGTAAAGCTTAAACTGGGCAATCCATCCCATCATTACCAAAAACGTGAACTCCGATCGGATCCCACAAACGAGCATTCCTTCTCACAAGCGAGCTCACCTCTCCTCCTCTCGACTGAAACCATCCGGCGTTCCTAGCATCCTCGGCACTCAGCCCTCACGGCCCGGCTCTTCCTTCTTAGTTCGGCAGTAGAGAAGCAATTTCTGTCTTTTTATTGTTTTGTATTACATGGATATGAGTAGCTAAGCCCTTTATTCGGGCTAGGGTTTTATACATTGTGACTAATGTTTGAGACTTCGTTCTTAATGCCATTTATGTTTTACTAATTCTCGTGCATTTATTTCTATCATTATTATCTGCCTGATATTTGTCGCTTGGGTAGGTAGCACATCTAGGTCAAATAACACCTTTGTCGGGTTGTTTGATTTAGGAGGGAATTAGAAGCCTTTCACCTTTGTCGGGTTAGGTTGTGGCATAACACCTTTGTCGGGTTATTTGGGAAGTCACTTTTGTCGGGACGACCACACTTAGAAACATTGAATTAGATTGTTAGCAGTCGATGATGACAAGTCACAATTAGAACCCCTAGCCTGAGTAATCCTCTCTGATTGACATATCTCGCTCGTTCCCTATTCTCACACTTGTTTCCAAATCTCTTACAAACCCAATTGTTTCCTTCGTCAGAACAACAAGTAACCATCTAGCTCCCTAGGGTTCGACCCTTGCTTGCCGCTGTACTAACCCATAGCCAAGAGTAAGGAAATATAAATACAAATTTGCAGGTACCGACGACGCCTGTTGACAGATGCTTGTCGTCAGAGCAAATGTACAAATAAATTTATAGTCCGCTACTCGTGACTTCACTACTGGGTAGCAAGTGGTAAGTAGGGGTCGAACCCAAAGGAATTAGGGGGATAGTTGTTCTTTGAGGTGATTTGTACAGCGAGGGAGCGTGTTTTAGGTTGGTTGAGGTTTTAGAGCTCGTAACTACGTGACTTTTTGGTTGGTTTTGGTTTTTTTGTGCGAAAAGTAAATGACTGAAAATAAAAGTAGGAGACTTACAGCGGGTGATGCGTGATTGGCAAGTCCTCCGGAAGGTGAGCAGTTGATTACGGCAGTTATACTAAGAAAGTATTTGCAGGAGTTGTTTGATTTCAAGGAAAAAATTCGATTTCGGGGGCCTTGTATCATAGCCTGTTTATCATTGACCTTTAGTGATCCTTCTAAGTATTCAAACGTGCATCAAGGCCATTCCAAGCACTCGATTTGCCACACAGTCTAGTCTTTTGCAAAAGTGTTCGAAAGAGTATCAAGGCCATTCCAAGCACTCGATTTGCACACACTGTCTAGACTTTTGCAAAAAACGTAGAGCCCTTGTTCTACTTAGACTAATACCCCATTCCAAGGTATATTAGCCTGTGTGCATCCATTTGATCAGTCATTCCCGAGCAATCAAATGGTGTTTGAGAGAGGTCAAACTCCTCAGATAAGCTTTGCCATTCCAAGCATCCACTCAACCTTGGAAGTTCTGGCCTAATATATGGCACATAGAACAAGTTTTGAATACAGAAAAAAACACTAAAGCAAGTCTAAAACATTTTATGATACAAGTACACCCCTTCAACCGAATGAAGCGTTTAGCTACGAATATCCATAGAGGTGGATACCATAGCTAAATACTCGGGGGTTTTTGAAAGACAGTAAGTAAAGGGGAATACTCAAGAACCAACAGGAGTATTCCCAATTTCTACTTGAATACTCAAGAACCAACAGGAGTATTCTCTAAAACTGTTATAATACTCAAGAACCAACAAGAGTATTATTTCAAAACCAAACTTACAAATTGCCAAACTTAGAGAGATAAGTGATTTTTGTGTTGTGAATGGGATGATACAAATGAGAAGGGATGGGGTTGTATTTATAGGCTAAGGAGGAGGGAATGGAGGGTGGAGATGAGTGCACATGGCAAGCCATCCAAGGGAGGAGAGGAGGGGGTGGAAGCCGCCGGTTATGGGTCATCAAGGGAGGACAGCTTGTGGCTTTGGCCACCCTCTTGCCAAAGCCACCGGTCACCCAAGGACAAATGTGGAGTTTTGTGACGTTTTTACGACGTTTTCACAAAATTATCGGTGTATTTCAGCCCGGGATTGACTTTGATTGCTCTTCGGTTTGATTTGTTTTGAATGATTCCATGTCAGGATCTTCAGATTTCTTCAGTCAGCGTCTGATCGTGACCTTGGAATGACTCGTAACATCTTTTCTGCGTAAAATCCTCTCCTTAGAGTGTATTCTCTCTAAGCTCCAAAATACCCTGTAGATAAATATCGGAACTAACAAGCAAAAGTTAAATAGACAAATAGTCTAATTTAGTGGGTTTAACTGTGTTTTTGATTCGTATAATTATGGTCCATCACCTGTCAAATTTTGTTGTGATGTGAAACTACACAATGTATAATAAGGTCGTCGTTGTACCTGCAAATTTGAATTTATAATTTCCTTACTCTTGGCTATGGGTTAGTACAGCGGCAAGCAAGGGTCGAACCCTAGGGAGCTAGATGGTTACTATTTGTTCTGAAAAAGGAAAGAAAAGACAATTGGGTTTTGTGAGCAATTTAGGAAATAAGTGTAAATAAGGAAATAAGACAAGTGAGTATCAATGAGAGAGAATATTCGGACTAGGGTTTCTAATTGTGACTTGTTTTATCCTTGACTTCTAAATATCAGATTTCAAATTCCTAAGTGTGGTTACTTCCATTCCAAGTTATAACCTAAAGTAGGGTCTTTCCGGACGCCTACACCACAATCTACTTCCTTTCCGGGTTGTAGAATTCTAGCCCTAGCAATTTAATACTCCATTCCAAGATATATCAAATTAGTGCTCTATTTGTTCTCAACGGTCTAGTATCAAACAAACAGTAAATAGGGGAGTTGAATTGTTCGGTTAAGCTTTGCCATTCCAAGCATCCACTTAACTTTACATTTCAATCCAAATAATTCAGCACAAGGACTAGTGGAATAATGAAATAAGCATTAAGTAACACGTCTCAAAAAAAAAACAGTAGTCACAATGTTTAAAACCCTAGCCCGAATAAAGAACCTAGTTACACATGGCCATTAAAGAAAGACAATAATAAAAGGGATGAATGAACTTCTCTATAGCCGAGAGAAAGATGAAGAACCGGGCCAGGAGGGCTGAGGATCGCCGAGTGGAAAGCTTCGGCCGAGAGAGGAATTTTGTAGAGAGAGGAGCTCTCCACGTTTTGGGATTGCTTGAGGTTGATGATCTTCTCACGGACTTCAAGTTGGAAGGATGGTGGGGAAAACTCCTCATAGTTCCAAGGCTCTCTACTATAATAAGAAGACATGGTGCATCACAACAAAACTAACTAAAGAAAAACAGAAAATAAAAAAGAACAACTTCACCGTACAGTAAAATTTGTCTCAATCCGGGTTCTTCAGGAGTTGCATGTAACTTTCATGATAGCCTTTTTCCAAGGTGATTTTTGCTTTTCCTCCCTTGATGTTTTAGCATTAGCTTCTATCTCATCCTTGCATGAGGGTATTTCATGGTTGTCAAGGGGAGGGTCTTTATCGGGATCATGCCTCTTGCGCAACTCCTTTTTAACTAATTTCTCGGCTTTAACTGCTTTGTTTTCCGTGCTCTCTTGTTCCTTCAACTCACAAGTCTCCAATAGAGCCACTTGTTCTCCGTTAGGCTTTTCTATCCTCACCTTCTCTCCACCGATTTTCAAGGTCAACTTCCCACTCTCCATTTCAATTTTAAATCCGGCGGTGGCCAAGAAAGGGCTCCCAAGAATCAAAGAAGAAGTGCAATTGTCCCCCATATTGATTACTACAAAGTCGCACGGTATGTAGAATTTGTCGACTTTGATTGGAACCTTTTCCACTACCCCCATAGGATGTCTTGTTTTCCCATCCGCGAGTTGTAGTGACATCTTGGTGGACTTAATCCCTTTCAACCCAAGCTTATAGTAGGTGGTCAGGGGCATAACGCTCACACTAGCCCCGAGATTGGCTAGTGGACTTGTGAAGTTCATATCACCAATCGAGCAAGGGATAGTGAATTTTCCGGGATCTTTTGCCTTCTGAGGTATTTGCTTTGTGAAGAGGGCACTACATTCGTGGTTGAGGGGATGGGGATCATCTTCTTCAATGGTCCTCTTGTTGGACAAAACCTCTTTTAGAAACTTGTTGTAGAAAGGGGCCTTCTTTATGAGCTCATGGAATGGCAAGTAGACATATAGCTTCTTCAACATTGTGGTAAAGGCTCCAAACTCCTTGTCCAACTTGGTGGGCTTAACAAGCCTTTGAGGGAAAGGGATAGGTGGAGAGTAAGGCTTGAGTTCTTCTTTCCTCTTCTTAATTTCTTTTGCCTTTTTGGTTGGAGGATTAGGGACCCCTTCATCTAATTCTTCAATTTCGGCTCTAGCTTGGCCGATGGGCTTTGGAGATATTTGAGTAGTTTTCTTAGGTCGAATATCCCGTAATTGTCTCCTACTCCTAAGGGACACCGCCTCACAATATTCCTTGTCGAGAACTGATGGACCATAATTATACGAATCAAAAACACAGTAAAACCCATTAAATTAGACTGTTGGTCTATTTAACTTTTGCTTGTTAGTTCCGATATATTTCTACAGGGTATTTCAGAGCTTAGAGAGAATACATGCTAAAGAGGAGCTTTTAAAGCATAAAAGATGTTACGAGTCATTCCAAGGTCAAGATCACATGCCGACTGAAGAAATATCAAGGATCCTGACGTTGAATCACTCATAACAAATTAAACAGAAGAGGAATCAAGGTCAGACGGAGCGAAATTGGACTGATAGTTTTGTGAAAAGACTGCACAAAACTGTCAAAATACACTCATGGACCAAGGTGACCGGCCACCTTGCTTGGAGGTGGCCAAGGGAGGAGCTCCTCCCCTCATGGTGACCGGCCACCGGCGGCTCCTCCCCTCATGGTGACCGGCGGTTTTGCTTCTCCATGGAAAGCTTGCCATGTGGTGGCTCCTCCACCACATCTTCATCTCCTCCACTCTCCTCCCTCCACTTGGCAGCTCCTCCTCCCTCCTCCCAAAGCCGCCGGCGGCTCCTCCTCCTCCCCCATGTGTCATCTCCTCCTTGCTCCTCCCTTCTCCTCCCTTGGATCAAAAACACATGCCCCCCATCTCCACCCTCCATTTCTCTCAAGTTTGGCTATAAATACCAAGCCAAACCTCATTTGTAATCATCCAAAAATCAACATTTCACTTATCTCTCTAAGTTTTGTAAGTTTGGCTTTGGAAATAAAAGATTGCTCCCTTGGCGCTTCAACGGTTGTAAGTATTTAAATATTTATTTACTGTCTTTAATTTCCAATTCCTTAGTTATAATATTTAGCGCGATAAATAGTAGCTAAACTAGTCATTCGGTAGAAGGGGTGGACTTGTATTATAAAATGTTTTAGACTATTAATTTAGTGTCTCGTCTTTGTATTCAAAACTTGTTCTATGTGCCATATATTAGATCAGAACTTCCAAGGTTGAGTGGATGCTTGAAATGGCAAAGCTCTTCTGTGGAAGTTCGCAAACATACTCGGGTAAGTGGATGCTTGAAATGGCAAAGCTTATCTGAGGAGTTTGATCTCTCTCAAACACCATTTTGGGTAAATCGGAAAAGACAACCCAAAATGGATGCACATAGGCTAGTATACCTTGAAATGGGGTGCTAGTCTAAGTAGAACAAGGGCTTTACGTTTTTGCAAAAGATTAGACAGTGTTGCAAGTCGAGTGCTTGAAATGGCCTTGATTCACTTTCGAACACTTTTGCAAAAGACTAGACAGTGTGGCAAATCGAGCGCCGGAAAAGGCCTTGATACACGTTTGAATACTTAGAAGATTCACTAAGGGTCAATGATAAACAGGATATAATACAAGGTCCCTGAAACCGAACGCTTTCTTTTAATTGTAATAATTATTAGTTACTTTCCAGTACTAAAACCAACCAACCAACCAATCAATCACTTAGCTGGTAGCTTTAAAACCAACCAACCAACCTAAAACACGCCCTCCCGCTGAATAATCCCCTCAAAGAACAATTATCCCCCTAATTCCCTTGGGTTCGACCCCTACTTACCACTTACTACCCAGTAGTGTAGTCGCGAGTAGCGGAAAATATAAATTTATTTTGCACAGAGAACATTGCACCTTAACGACAGTGCAGTGGGCTCCGTCAAAATTGGCGCCGTTGCCGGGGAATTAGCCGTCGGATAGTTGTTCTTTTTCCATTTCCCTATGACACTACCCACTACACATGGATGGACAACGCGATATCTGCCCCTGTTCGGAGGAACGGAGGGAGAAGACCCAGTACAGCACTGCCAAAACTTCCACCACGTTTGCCACCACATCAAACCTGAAAATGAAGTGTTAGAGGAATTTAAGCTTAAATGCTTTAAATTCTCTCTAACTGACTTTGCCACGATATGGTACTACACATCCGCCGCTTGCAGTGCAGAACGTTACGTAGATCTCTGCGTTCCATTCCTGAAGGAATTCTCCCCACCATCCTTACGCCAAGAAACCCGTGAGAGAATCATGTGCCTTCAACAATCCCGGGATGAGACCTTGGACGAATACTACACGAACTATGATGCCATCGTCTCAAGCTGCCCGCACCATGGATTCACGAAGAAGGTTCTTCTCCAAAAATTTCTTCGTGGGATGAGGTCCGAAGAGCTGGGAAGAGTTAACGAAGCAATGAGGAGATCAGCCAGGAACCTAACCATTGCAGACATGTGGTACCTCATAATTGGCCTGGCCGCTGCCACAAGACGAGTGCCCCAAACTGACGAGGAAATGCAGATAAATGAAGCTAACCCTGAGGCAGACAAAGAAGAAACTACCGAGCCGTCAGAAGAGACTCCTGAACCATCAGAAGAATCAGATATGGAAAGCACCGGAAGCAACGAGGTTGGAGTCCAGAACACCACTGACGAACTGCCCAATTCATACCCGACTATCATTACCCGGGCAGCCGAGACTATCTACGACCAGTTCCTCACTAACAATCATAACGAGGCAGAACCAAGCCTTAAAATGCAAGCTTCCCGACTTTTCCCTTCGATCAATAGACAAATCGCTGAAAACTATGTGATCCATGAAGAGGCTGAAAAGAGGATGGGAAAAGGGCCTCTGCAGAATGACTCCTCGATGGAGCAGTGCTACACCGTAGCTGGACTAGGCAGTCCCAAACACAAGAACTTCAAAAGGCTAGTAGTGAAAGGTCCCTCACCCCCTCCTGGGTATTGGAAAGAAAAGATCCCAAAACAAAGGAGTCCTGACCGAAGCACATCATCTCGCAAGAAATCAGGAAAGGGCAAGGCAAGAAGCAACACAGGAACGGTGGCAAAATACGACCTGAGCCACCCTTGGGACCCAAACCAGTAATCCACAACGAGGTACTGTCGAGCCAACGACGTTAAACAAGTGCACTGGTCGGGAGGTAACCCGACACTATCTTACTTTCTGTCATTTAAATTCTGTCATTTAATTTTCTGTCTTAGTCATTCTCACATATATATATTAGCTTGCATGACTTTTGAACTAAGGCACGCCTTCGTTCAAAAGTGTGGGGTGAGAACCACCGTTGTATATAAATAACATGCTTGCTGTTTTCTTTTTTAGTAATAGTATCTTTTTGAAAATATGAACTTAAGAATGTGAAAAAGATAGATCTTAGTTCATGCATTAACCTTGTGAAAATTCAAACTGTTTAAAAGTTTAGAATGTAACTTTTCATTTGTCCTTTGTGCTGAGATAAACTAGGGATGTGGAGTTGACATAAACCGCCCTAGAGAGGCTTGGCAAGCAATCGAAGGATCGAATCAAACTATATGGTTTTCGAAGTCAGTGGAGGCTGCACTTCGGGTTTCAGTGAAGATTGAAGTCATCTCCGCCATGCAGTGTTTATGCAAAAAAGAAAAAAGGCGAGGACGGGAATCAGACCGTCCTCTCTCTAGTTAAAGTAGCCGAGAAAATAGATGAGCGACCCTCATCTTGACCCGCGCGAAACAACAACGATGAGAGGAGCGGGGAGGTATTTCCATATGCTTGCGGGCGATGATTGGACCTCCCAAAAAGGCTTGAGAAAATGGACTAGCAAAGCCACAAAAAGGCGAAAAGCTCGAAGAAGCAAATCAAGAGGCCAAAGGCCCAAAATTGTGAAGGTTTTAACCAAACAAAAAGTGAAGTACTCAAAGAGTCAAATCAAAGGCCAAAGGCCGATTCACTACAAAAGCAGTCCCTCGCCAAAAGAAAAATCAAAGTACTCAAACCAGTGAAACCCGAACCAAATCACGTGCTAGAGAAAGCTACAAGGAAACCATATAGTGAGAGACAATCCCGAGGTTGCAGTCCAGGAGCCTAAAAAGGGCTATCTCCCGAAACATCCAATATAATTTGCATCTCAGCACGGAGGTACAAGTATTAAGTTTCTTCTATTTATTTACGCAGTTTAAATTGGTAATAAGTAGTAATGCATGAATTAGGATAGATCAAGTACCACAATCTAATTTTCATATTCCAAAACCAACTTAGAGTGCCGCCCTTTAATAGCATTGTTCGGGACGAACAACTAAAAGTGTGGGGTGATCTGATGGACCATAATTATACGAATCAAAAACACAGTAAAACCCACTAAATTAGACTGTTGGTCTATTTAACTTTTGCTTGTTAGTTTCGATATATTTCTACAGGGTATTTCAGAGCTTAGAGAGAATACATGCTAAAGAGGAGCTTTTAAAGCATAAAAGATGTTACGAGTCATTCCAAGGTCAAGATCATATGCCGACTGAAGAAATATCAAGGATCCTGACGTTGAATCACTCATAACAAATTAAGCAGAAGAGGAATCAAGGTCAGACGGAGCGAAATTGGACTGATAGTTTTGTGAAAAGACTGCACAAAACTGTCAAAATACACTCATGGACCAAGGTGACCGGCCACCTTGCTTGGAGGTGGCCAAGGGAGGAGCTCCTCCCCTCATGGTGACCGGCCACCGGCGGCTCCTCCCCTCATGGTGACCGGCGGCTTTGCTCCTCCATGGAAAGCTTGCCATGTGG
The DNA here is from genome assembly GCA_033675395.1 of Rhodiola chrysanthemifolia. Classification (NCBI taxonomy): domain Eukaryota; kingdom Viridiplantae; phylum Streptophyta; class Magnoliopsida; order Saxifragales; family Crassulaceae; genus Rhodiola; species Rhodiola chrysanthemifolia. The sequence goes on from CM066204.1 coordinate 43,520,390, forward strand.
TGGCTCCTCCACCACATCTTCATCTCCTCCACTCTCCTCCCTCCACTTGGCGGCTCCTCCTCCCTCCTCCCAAAGCCGCCGGCGGCTCCTCCTCCTCCCCCATGTGTCATCTCCTCCTTGCTCCTCCCTTCTCCTCCCTTGGATCAAAAACACATGCCCCCCATCTCCACCCTCCATTTCTCTCAAGTTTGGCTATAAATACCAAGCCAAACCTCATTTGTAATCATCCAAAAATCAACATTTCACTTATCTCTCTAAGTTTTGTAAGTTTGGCTTTGGAAATAAAAGATTGCTCCCTTGGCGCTTCAACGGTTGTAAGTATTTAAATATTTATTTACTGTCTTTAATTTCCAATTCCTTAGTTATAATATTTAGCGCGATAAATAGTAGCTAAACTAGTCATTCGGTAGAAGGGGTGGACTTGTATTATAAAATGTTTTAGACTATTAATTTAGTGTCTCGTCTTAGTATTCAAAACTTGTTCTATGTGCCATATATTAGATCAGAACTTCCAAGGTTGAGTGGATGCTTGAAATGGCAAAGCTCTTCTGTGGAAGTTCGCAAACATACTCGGGTAAGTGGATGCTTGAAATGGCAAAGCTTATCTGAGGAGTTTGATCTCTCTCAAACACCATTTTGGGTAAATCGGAAAAGACAACCCAAAATGGATGCACATAGGCTAGTATACCTTGAAATGGGGTGCTAGTCTAAGTAGAACAAGGGCTTTACGTTTTTGCAAAAGATTAGACAGTGTTGCAAGTCGAGTGCTTGAAATGGCCTTGATTCACTTTCGAACACTTTTGCAAAAGACTAGACAGTGTGGCAAATCGAGCGCCGGAAAAGGCCTTGATACACGTTTGAATACTTAGAAGATTCACTAAGGGTCAATGATAAACAGGATATAATACAAGGCCCCTGAAACCGAACGCTTTCTTTTAATTGTAATAATTATCAGTTACTTTCCAGTACTAAAACCAACCAACCAACCAATCAATCACTTAGCTGGTAGCTTTAAAACCAACCAACCAACCTAAAACACGCCCTCCCGCTGAATAATCCCCTCAAAGAACAATTATCCCCCTAATTCCCTTGGGTTCGACCCCTACTTACCACTTACTACCCAGTAGTGTAGTCGCGAGTAGCGGAAAATATAAATTTATTTTGCACAGAGAACATTGCACCTTAACGACAGTGCAGTGGGCTCCGTCAAAATTGGCGCCGTTGCCGGGGAATTAGCCGTCGGATAGTTGTTCTTTTTCCATTTCCCTATGACACTACCCACTACACATGGATGGACAACGCGATATCTGCCCCTGTTCGGAGGAACGGAGGGAGAAGACCCAGTACAGCACTGCCAAAACTTCCACCACGTTTGCCACCACATCAAACCTGAAAATGAAGTGTTAGAGGAATTTAAGCTTAAATGCTTTAAATTCTCTCTAACTGACTTTGCCACGATATGGTACTACACATCCGCCGCTTGCAGTGCAGAACGTTACGTAGATCTCTGCGTTCCATTCCTGAAGGAATTCTCCCCACCATCCTTACGCCAAGAAACCCGTGAGAGAATCATGTGCCTTCAACAATCCCGGGATGAGACCTTGGACGAATACTACACGAACTATGATGCCATCGTCTCAAGCTGCCCGCACCATGGATTCACGAAGAAGGTTCTTCTCCAAAAATTTCTTCGTGGGATGAGGTCCGAAGAGCTGGGAAGAGTTAACGAAGCAATGAGGAGATCAGCCAGGAACCTAACCATTGCAGACATGTGGTACCTCATAATTGGCCTGGCCGCTGCCACAAGACGAGTGCCCCAAACTGACGAGGAAATGCAGATAAATGAAGCTAACCCTGAGGCAGACAAAGAAGAAACTACCGAGCCGTCAGAAGAGACTCCTGAACCATCAGAAGAATCAGATATGGAAAGCACCGGAAGCAACGAGGTTGGAGTCTAGAACACCACTGACGAACTGCCCAATTCATACCCGACTATCATTACCCGGGCAGCCGAGACTATCTACGACCAGTTCCTCACTAACAATCATAACGAGGCAGAACCAAGCCTTAAAATGCAAGCTTCCCGACTTTTCCCTTCGATCAATAGACAAATCGCTGAAAACTATGTGATCCATGAAGAGGCTGAAAAGAGGATGGGAAAAGGGCCTCTGCAGAATGACTCCTCGATGGAGCAGTGCTACACCGTAGCTGGACTAGGCAGTCCCAAACACAAGAACTTCAAAAGGCTAGTAGTGAAAGGTCCCTCACCCCCTCCTGGGTATTGGAAAGAAAAGATCCCAAAACAAAGGAGTCCTGACCGAAGCACATCATCTCGCAAGAAATCAGGAAAGGGCAAGGCAAGAAGCAACACAGGAACGGTGGCAAAATACGACCTGAGCCACCCTTGGGACCCAAACCAGTAATCCACAACGAGGTACTGTCGAGCCAACGACGTTAAACAAGTGCACTGGTCGGGAGGTAACCCGACACTATCTTACTTTCTGTCATTTAAATTCTGTCATTTAATTTTCTGTCTTAGTCATTCTCACATATATATATTAGCTTGCATGACTTTTGAACTAAGGCACGCCTTCGTTCAAAAGTGTGGGGTGAGAACCACCGTTGTATATAAATAACATGCTTGCTGTTTTCTTTTTTAGTAATAGTATCTTTTTGAAAATATGAACTTAAGAATGTGAAAAAGATAGATCTTAGTTCATGCATTAACCTTGTGAAAATTCAAACTGTTTAAAAGTTTAGAATGTAACTTTTCATTTGTCCTTTGTGCTGAGATAAACTAGGGATGTGGAGTTGACATAAACCGCCCTAGAGAGGCTTGGCAAGCAATCGAAGGATCGAATCAAACTATATGGTTTTCGAAGTCAGTGGAGGCTGCACTTCGGGTTTCAGTGAAGATTGAAGTCATCTCCGCCATGCAGTGTTTATGCAAAAAAGAAAAAAGGCGAGGACGGGAATCAGACCGTCCTCTCTCTAGTTAAAGTAGCCGAGAAAATAGATGAGCGACCCTCATCTCGACCCGCGCGAAACAACAACGATGAGAGGAGCGGGGAGGTATTTCCATATGCTTGCGGGCGATGATTGGACCTCCCAAAAAGGCTTGAGAAAATGGACTAGCAAAGCCACAAAAAGGCGAAAAGCTCGAAGAAGCAAATCAAGAGGCCAAAGGCCCAAAATTGTGAAGGTTTTAACCAAACAAAAAGTGAAGTACTCAAAGAGTCAAATCAAAGGCCAAAGGCCGATTCACTACAAAAGCAGTCCCTCGCCAAAAGAAAATTCAAAGTACTCAAACCAGTGAAACCCGAACCAAATCACGTGCTAGAGAAAGCTACAAGGAAACCATATAGTGAGAGACAATCCCGAGGTTGCAGTCCAGGAGCCTAAAAAGGGCTATCTCCCGAAACATCCAATATAATTTGCTTCTCAGCACGGAGGTACAAGTATTAAGTTTCTTCTATTTATTTACGCAGTTTAAATTGGTAATAAGTAGTAATGCATGAATTAGGATAGATCAAGTACCACAATCTAATTTTCATATTCCAAAACCAACTTAGAGTGCCGCCCTTTAATAGCATTGTTCGGGACGAACAACTAAAAGTGTGGGGTGATCTGATGGACCATAATTATACGAATCAAAAACACAGTAAAACCCACTAAATTAGACTGTTGGTCTATTTAACTTTTGCTTGTTAGTTTCGATATATTTCTACAGGGTATTTCAGAGCTTAGAGAGAATACATGCTAAAGAGGAGCTTTTAAAGCATAAAAGATGTTACGAGTCATTCCAAGGTCAAGCTCATATGCCGACTGAAGAAATATCAAGGATCCTGACGTTGAATCACTCATAACAAATTAAGCAGAAGAGGAATCAAGGTCAGACGGAGCGAAATTGGACTGATAGTTTTGTGAAAAGACTGCACAAAACTGTCAAAATACACTCATGGACCAAGGTGACCGGCCACCTTGCTTGGAGGTGGCCAAGGGAGGAGCTCCTCCCCTCATGGTGACCGGCGGCTTTGCTCCTCCATGGAAAGCTTGCCATGTGGTGGCTCCTCCACCACATATTCATCTCCTCCACTCTCCTCCCTCCACTTGGCGGCTCCTCCTCCCTCCTCCCAAAGCCGCCGGCGGCTCCTCCTCCTCCCCCATGTGTCATCTCCTCCTTGCTCCTCCCTTCTCCTCCCTTGGATCAAAAACACATGCCCCCCATCTCCACCCTCCATTTCTCTCAAGTTTGGCTATAAATACCAAGCCAAACCTCATTTGTAATCATCCAAAAATCAACATTTCACTTATCTCTCTAAGTTTTGTAAGTTTGGCTTTGGAAATAAAAGATTGCTCCCTTGGCGCTTCAACGGTTGTTAAGTATTTAAATATTTATTTACTGTCTTTAATTTCCAATTCCTTAGTTATAATGTTTAGCGCGATAAATAGTAGCTAAACTAGTCGTTCGGTAGAAGGGGTGGACTTGTATTATAAAATGTTTTAGACTATTAATTTAGTGTCTCGTCTTTGTATTCAAAACTTGTTCTATGTGCCATATATTAGATCAGAACTTCCAAGGTTGAGTGGATGCTTGAAATGGCACAGCTCTTCTGTGGAAGTTCGCAAACATACTCGGGTAAGTGGATGCTTGAAATGGCAAAGCTTATCTGAGGAGTTTGATCTCTCTCAAACACCATTTTGGGTAAATCGGAAAAGACAACCCAAAATGGATGCACATAGGCTAGTATACCTTGAAATGGGGTGCTAGTCTAAGTAGAACAAGGGCTTTACGTTTTTGCAAAAGATTAGACAGTGTTGCAAGTCGAGTGCTTGAAATGGCCTTGATTCACTTTCGAACACTTTTGCAAAAGACTAGACAGTGTGGCAAATCGAGCGCCGGAAAAGGCCTTGATACACGTTTGAATACTTAGAAGATTCACTAAGGGTCAATGATAAACAGGATATAATACAAGGCCCCTGAAACCGAACGCTTTCTTTTAATTGTAATAATTATCAGTTACTTTCCAGTACTAAAACCAACCAACCAACCAATCAATCACTTAGCTGGTAGCTTTAAAACCAACCAACCAACCTAAAACACGCCCTCCCGCTGAATAATCCCCTCAAAGAACAATTATCCCCCTAATTCCCTTGGGTTCGACCCCTACTTACCACTTACTACCCAGTAGTGTAGTCGCGAGTAGCGGAAAATATAAATTTATTTTGCACAGAGAACATTGCACCTTAACGACAGTGCAGTGGGCTCCGTCAAAATTGGCGCCGTTGCCGGGGAATTAGCCGTCGGATAGTTGTTCTTTTTCCATTTCCCTATGACACTACCCACTACACATGGATGGACAACGCGATATCTGCCCCTGTTCGGAGGAACGGAGGGAGAAGACCCAGTACAGCACTGCCAAAACTTCCACCACGTTTGCCACCACATCAAACCTGAAAATGAAGTGTTAGAGGAATTTAAGCTTAAATGCTTTAAATTCTCTCTAACTGACTTTGCCACGATATGGTACTACACATCCGCCGCTTGCAGTGCAGAACGTTACGTAGATCTCTGCGTTCCATTCCTGAAGGAATTCTCCCCACCATCCTTACGCCAAGAAACCCGTGAGAGAATCATGTGCCTTCAACAATCCCGGGATGAGACCTTGGACGAATACTACACGAACTATGATGCCATCGTCTCAAGCTGCCCGCACCATGGATTCACGAAGAAGGTTCTTCTCCAAAAATTTCTTCGTGGGATGAGGTCCGAAGAGCTGGGAAGAGTTAACGAAGCAATGAGGAGATCAGCCAGGAACCTAACCATTGCAGACATGTGGTACCTCATAATTGGCCTGGCCGCTGCCACAAGACGAGTGCCCCAAACTGACGAGGAAATGCAGATAAATGAAGCTAACCCTGAGGCAGACAAAGAAGAAACTACCGAGCCGTCAGAAGAGACTCCTGAACCATCAGAAGAATCAGATATGGAAAGCACCGGAAGCAACGAGGTTGGAGTCCAGAACACCACTGACGAACTGCCCAATTCATACCCGACTATCATTACCCGGGCAGCCGAGACTATCTACGACCAGTTCCTCACTAACAATCATAACGAGGCAGAACCAAGCCTTAAAATGCAAGCTTCCCGACTTTTCCCTTCGATCAATAGACAAATCGCTGAAAACTATGTGATCCATGAAGAGGCTGAAAAGAGGATGGGAAAAGGGCCTCTGCAGAATGACTCCTCGATGGAGCAGTGCTACACCGTAGCTGGACTAGGCAGTCCCAAACACAAGAACTTCAAAAGGCTAGTAGTGAAAGGTCCCTCACCCCCTCCTGGGTATTGGAAAGAAAAGATCCCAAAACAAAGGAGTCCTGACCGAAGCACATCATCTCGCAAGAAATCAGGAAAGGGCAAGGCAAGAAGCAACATAGGAACGGTGGCAAAATACGACCTGAGCCACCCTTGGGACCCAAACCAGTAATCCACAACGAGGTACTGTCGAGCCAACGACGTTAAACAAGTGCACTGGTCGGGAGGTAACCCGACACTATCTTACTTTCTGTCATTTAAATTCTGTCATTTAATTTTCTGTCTTAGTCATTCTCACATATATATATTAGCTTGCATGACTTTTGAACTAAGGCACGCCTTCGTTCAAAAGTGTGGGGTGAGAACCACCGTTGTATATAAATAACATGCTTGCTGTTTTCTTTTTTAGTAATAGTATCTTTTTGAAAATATGAACTTAAGAATGTGAAAAAGATAGATCTTAGTTCATGCATTAACCTTGTGAAAATTCAAACTGTTTAAAAGTTTAGAATGTAACTTTTCATTTGTCCTTTGTGCTGAGATAAACTAGGGATGTGGAGTTGACATAAACCGCCCTAGAGAGGCTTGGCAAGCAATCGAAGGATCGAATCAAACTATATGGTTTTCGAAGTCAGTGGAGGCTGCACTTCGGGTTTCAGTGAAGATTGAAGTCATCTCCGCCATGCAGTGTTTATTCAAAAAAGAAAAAAGGAGAGGACGGGAATCAGACCGTCCTCTCTCTAGTTAAAGTAGCCGAGAAAATAGATGAGCGACCCTCATCTTGACCCGCGCGAAACAACAACGATGAGAGGAGCGGGGAGGTATTTCCATATGCTTGCGGGCGATGATTGGACCTCCCAAAAAGGCTTGAGAAAATGGACTAGCAAAGCCACAAAAAGGCGAAAAGCTCGAAGAAGCAAATCAAGAGGCCAAAGGCCCAAAATTGTGAAGGTTTTAACCAAACAAAAAGTGAAGTACTCAAAGAGTCAAATCAAAGGCCAAAGGCCGATTCACTACAAAAGTAGTCCCTCGCCAAAAGAAAAATCAAAGTACTCAAACCAGTGAAACCCGAACCAAATCACGTGCTAGAGAAAGCTACAAGGAAACCATATAGTGAGAGACAATCCCGAGGTTGCAGTCCAGGAGCCTAAAAAGGGCTATCTCCCGAAACATCCAATATAATTTGCATCTCAGCACGGAGGTACAAGTATTAAGTTTCTTCTATTTATTTACGCAGTTTAAATTGGTAATAAGTAGTAATGCATGAATTATGATAGATCAAGTACCACAATCTAATTTTCATATTCCAAAACCAACTTAGAGTGCCGCCCTTTAATAGCATTGTTCGGGACGAACAACTAAAAGTGTGGGGTGATCTGATGGACCATAATTATACGAATCAAAAACACAGTAAAACCCACTAAATTAGACTGTTGGTCTATTTAACTTTTGCTTGTTAGTTCCGATATATTTCTATAGGGTATTTCAGAGCTTAGAGAGAATACATGCTAAAGAGGAGCTTTTAAAGCATAAAAGATGTTACGAGTCATTACAAGGTCAAGATCATATGCCGACTGAAGAAATATCAAGGATCCTGACGTTGAATCACTCATAACAAATTAAGCAGAAGAGGAATCAAGGTCAGACGGAGCGAAATTGGACTGATAGTTTTGTGAAAAGACTGCACAAAACTGTCAAAATACACTCATGGACCAAGGTGACCGGCCACCTTGCTTGGAGGTGGCCAAGGGAGGAGCTCCTCCCCTCATGGTGACCGGCCACCGGCGGCTCCTCCCCTCATGGTGGCCGGCGGCTTTGCTCCTCCATGGAAAGCTTGCCATGTGGTGGCTCCTCCACCACATCTTCATCTCCTCCACTCTCCTCCCTCCACTTGGCGGCTCCTCCTCCCTCCTCCCAAAGCCGCCGGCGGCTCCTCCTCCTCCCCCATGTGTCATCTCCTCCTTGCTCCTCCCTTCTCCTCCCTTGGATCAAAAACACATGCCCCCCATCTCCACCCTCCATTTCTCTCAAGTTTGGCTATAAATACCAAGCCAAACCTCATTTCACTTATCTCTCTAAGTTTTGTAAGTTTGGCTTTGGAAATAAAAGATTGCTCCCTTGGCGCTTCAACGGTTGTTAAGTATTTAAATATTTATTTACTGTCTTTAATTTCCAATTCCTTAGTTATAATGTTTAGCGCGATAAATAGTAGCTAAACTAGTCGTTCGGTAGAAGGGGTGGACTTGTATTATAAAATGTTTTAGACTATTAATTTAGTGTCTCGTCTTTGTATTCAAAACTTGTTCTATGTGCCATATATTAGATCAGAACTTCCAAGGTTGAGTGGATGCTTGAAATGGCAAAGCTCTTCTGTGGAAGTTCGCAAACATACTCGGGTAAGTGGATGCTTGAAATGGCAAAGCTTATCTGAGGAGTTTGATCTCTCTCAAACACCATTTTGGGTAAATCGGAAAAGACAACCCAAAATGGATGCACATAGGCTAGTATACCTTGAAATGGGGTGCTAGTCTAAGTAGAACAAGGGCTTCACGTTTTTTGCAAAAGATTAGACAGTGTTGCAAGTCGAGTGCTTGAAATGGCCTTGATTCACTTTCGAACACTTTTGCAAAAGACTAGACAGTGTGGCAAATCGAGCGCCGGAAAAGGCCTTGATACACGTTTGAATACTTAGAAGATTCACTAAGGGTCAATGATAAACAGGATATAATACAAGGCCCCTGAAACCGAACGCTTTCTTTTAATTGTAATAATTATCAGTTACTTTCCAGTACTAAAACCAACCAACCAACCAATCAATCACTTAGCTGGTAGCTTTAAAACCAACCAACCAACCTAAAACACGCCCTCCCGCTGAATAATCCCCTCAAAGAACAATTATCCCCCTAATTCCCTTGGGTTCGACCCCTACTTACCACTTACTACCCAGTAGTGTAGTCGCGAGTAGCGGAAAATATAAATTAATTTTGCACAGAGAACATTGCACCTTAACGACAGTGCAGTGGGCTCCGTCAAGAACCATTGGTAAAGACTTCTCATCAAGCATTTCCATCTCCTCTTCATCATTCCCTAGCAATTCATTCTCGAATGGCCCCTCATTCTCTATATATATGGCATTACAATACTCCTTTTGGCCTTATTCGGGCTGAGCCGATAATTTCCCTTGTGCTCTCGTAGAGGATTTGGCTCGTTGGGCTATTTGATTCTCAAGCATCTGGACATGAGTTTGCAAACCTTGGTGTGATTGTTTCATTTCCTTCAATTCTTTACTCATCTCAAGGATTCCATGAGATCCGAGTCTGGGGGCTCGTTTGATGGTTGAGGAGGGTGGTTTGCTTGATGATAAGGCTTTTGGGCTTGCGCTTGGTATTGGTGCCCTTGAGATTGATTCCATGGTTGGAATTGGTTTTTGGGTGGAAAAGCTTGATTGTTTGTAGTAGGCTTAGGACCAAAGCCGGGAGGTGTACGATTTGTGGTCTTGTATGAGAAGTTTGGATGATTTCTCCAAGTGGATGAAAACCTTGGGGTAGTGTAGTTAGATTGGGAACTTTGGCCTTGAGGGGCACTAGCATCATACTCTCTCCCTTGGTTCCCACCAACATAATTTGCTTCCTCATACCCATATCCATTCTCATTCCTTTGGACCAAGGGACAAGAGTTGGTGTCATGCTCATAAACTTCACAAATATCACACCCTTGGCTCGTTGAGTGGTCCTTCGCCGGAAGTTGCATCTTTCCCACTTGTCCCTAGAGGTTTTCTATTACCTTAATCAATGAACCACACTTATTTGAGCCTATGGCCTTCACTTGCCCACATGAAGTAATTATTTGAGATCTTCTAGATTACCCCAAATCCTTCCGGAGGTTCAAGCTCCATTATAGCTCCTCCCGCGGCGGTATCTAGTGCAAGCCGCGAGGGACCATCTAATCCATTGTAGAAGGTATGAAATAAGAGCCATATATCTACATTGTGATGTGGGCAAAGCCTTTGATACTCCTTGTATCTCTCCCAAGCTTCATAGAGCGTCTCTCCATCCATTTGGTCGAAATTCATGATTCGACTTCTATAGTAAGCCGTCTTGGATGGAGGGAAATACTTGTTAAGAAATGCTGCCGCAAGTTCTTCCCAGGTAGTGAAGCTAGCCGGTGTTTGGCTCCGAAACCAATCCTTGGCTCTTCCTGTGAGTGAGAAGAGGAACAACCTTAAGTGTATATCATCCCTGGAAGCTCCATTTATCTTGAAAGTGTCACAACCCTCAGGAAACGTAGTCAAATGAGAGTTTGGGTCTTCATGGTCTCTCCCCGAGAATTGGTTGGATTGAACCATTTGGATTGTGGAGGTCTTCAAATCAAAGTCTCGGTTGTCCATCGCGGGAACTAGGATTGGAGATCGGTAGCCATAGGCATTGTGAGCTACATAATCCTTGAGGGCCCTTCTAGCTCGAGGTAATGGTTGAAGAGGGCCTTGGGGAAGTTGAGGGGGTGGAGGAGGTCTACCTTCCATGGTTTGAGTAGTGGTTTCTTGAGTCACTACTACAGACTGTGGATTATGCATCGATTTTAGAAGGCCTTATGCATCGGTTTTGATCCGATGCATAATCGAGCAATGCATAAGGTTCGGACATTATGCATCGGTTTTTGGGAGCCGATGCATACTCTCCAACATTATGCATCGGTTTGTAGTAAAACCGATGCATAATCCCCAACCTTATGCATCGGTTTGTTGTCTAAACCGATGCATAATGATAGACATTATGCATCGGTTTTACTACAAACCGATGCATAATGTTGGAGATTATGCATCGTTTTATGCAAACCGATGCGGAAGGTTGGGGATTATGCATCGGTTCAGTAGATAACCGATGCATAATGTCTTTAAAAATTTTGACAGATTTTGGCTTCCAATAGCACAAATCCACCTGAAATTTTTACAAGCATCAATAACCTGCCATTCAATTACAAATACCCTGCTGTTCAATTACAAATACACCGTTGCTCATAATCGACATACATTCATTGCAAAGATTAAAGAGAATCATTTTATACAAGTACAACAATGCCAAACAAAAGTTAATATTCGTAATACAATACACCAAAACTAAAATTGATGTCCTATACCGACTGGGTAACGATCGCTTATATACCCATACAAGTAAGCGGCGCTTATTTCCCTTACTTCACCGATCTTCGAGTCTTCAGAAGATTCATGTCCATTAGGAAAACACTACAAACAATGAAAGGCAAGAGAAAAGTAATTAAATCAATAATATAACCTTAGAATGAAATTAAAACCAACCAAAGTCTCAACTACAACTTAATGAATAATACAAGTCTAAAAGCTTACTTGACTAAAATCATTAATCTCCGCTTCGTTATTAGCTCGTATAAACTGGATTATGTCCCGAATAAAATTCAAAACATAATAACCGCATAAGTGACCCGGCGGTTGTTTTGGACACTGCACGATCAATATAATAATCTCTTACTATACACTTTATTAATGCTAAAGCTATTACAAAAGATAGTAGATATGAGACTTCGTACCTCAACTATCTTCCATTGTACACTTTGTGTATTTCTCGGTATACATCCTTGATAGTATCTGTACATTCCCCTAAAATGAATAACATAACATAATTAGTGAATGTTAATATACAAGTTACAAGATAAAAGTGAGTCTAAAACTTATGTGTCCACCAAATCCTTTGCATCGACGTTTATTCCTTCTTCACTTATGGATGGATCAAGCCAATGCACTACATGTTCTTTAGGGAAAATGACACATAACATCCAATGCCACCTAACAAAAAAACAAAATTAAACAAAATAAATACAAAAAAAACATATAAAACATTATCACTAAGTTATGAACTTACTTTACATGATCCACGTAAGGTAGGAAGTAACAAAAATTGCGATCTCGGTCCGGCATACTCAACCTTGCTACAAACGTCATCAACCTCTCCTCTCTGTTGATTGTAGGCGTCATGATGGAAGGATTGAAGAAACCAAACTTGATATCCCAATCCATCATCTCATTATATAAAGAACTACAAAGTAAAAAATTTGTGTTAGTTAGACCATGCATTAGAACAAATGATCATCAGAAAATAATCGCGAACATTACCATATAAATAATTCACAAGCAAAGTTCCCCAACGCTACTAGCTTGTTTAGTTCCTTTAGGTCATCTGTCGTCACAGCGATACCGTAGTCGTCACCTGAACACATTCTGGTTGACGTCTACTATAACCATTTGTCTGTTCAACTGTGTCCACACCTCATTTAAAAGTCGAGAATACATGAGCAAGCACTCTATTTCATCATTGTCGGTAAATGGCAAATGATTACATAACACGTTATCATATTACTGCATGTTGAATTTGATTAATGATATGAAATTAATTTTATAGTATAATAGAAAATGCAAATGAACATGTACTAGTCAATTATCTTACCCTATTACTGACAACGACCAAGTCTTTGAGCCATGCTACATGGTGGGACTCTGCCTCCATAACAAGCTTAAACTTCGAATGGGGTACTGGCAATCTTACTCCTCGAACGATTGCTTTTTCAATCTTCACCTGTATATAAAAAACAAATGTTTAGGGTTAGAATGACATATGCATAAGAATGTGACTTCTATAGAGAGGCTATAAGGACAGAGAGAGGACATCACCTTCAACGTATGTTCTGGTATCGGTCGATAATTAATAAAATGACCTTTCATGACTCGACCAATGGCCACATGCTCTCGGTGACCTTCGACTACCCCCTCGATGTAAAATATGCTCTTCAGGCCACCCTGTTAGCATGAACAATTGATGGTACATACGTTCTGAAAAAATAAACCAAATTGTCACAAAAATTAAACCGAAAAGTTCTAAATGTACCTCGGGTATGCTCGTGCTCGGGTCTACACCGACATGACAGTGACGGCCTAGGCGATCAGGCATCTCTACGCGAGAAGTACTGGAACTCAGTTTCGTCCTGGAAGATGAAGATTTCGGGAACCCAATCTTCCACGGAACGTGTGAACCTATTCCTCTGGTACGTCCGGGGTACTCAGGCGTCCCAATCGCCTCAGTCAGTATATCATGTCGACCATGTGGTGAAAAAGATCCTTGACTAGATTTTTGTACTAATTGATCCTATTATCAAGAAATTAGTACCAAATGTTAGTGTACGGAAAAAGTTAAACTACTGAATTTTTTTTACTACTCACAATATTTTCAGCCACATTCCGAGCTGCCGGGGTGACGAACTCTTTATTCTTCTTGAGGTGTCCCCTCTTCCACACCTCGTATCTCTCTACATTGACAGAAGGTGTCTCTCCCTCTTCAATTACGTCCTGCGCAATTAAATCAGCTATCTTCTCGTTTATTAGCACCTCCTTCACTTTTCTATACCCTCCACGGCCCATGATGTGTGCATATTCATTCTTAGCAGCTAGAGCCTTATTCTGAGCAGATAACTTCCTCGCATCTTCACTAAGTCTATGCTCTACAAATTTCTTCCAATGTACAGAATCAATGAATTGATACTCCTTCGTGGGATCTTCGTCCTTCCGTTTGCCGAATATGTAGTCTGCTGCGAGCCTCGTTTTGAAGTTCCTCCATGCACTGGATGCATACTTGAGCTCTTGATCTTTGTGTGTTTCTGGTCCAAGAAACATTTCCTGAAAAACGGGTTATATAAAAAGTTATAATTACAATATGATAATGGAATGTTGCTAACAATATGTTAACAGAATTATAGAATATATTACCGTTGCTTTATTCCACATAATATCCTTGACCTTTTGAGGCACCTTCCTCCAATCAGTGTAGTCGATGGGAACTCGAGTACGGACCACAACGCCCAGGTAACTCCTCCAGTTGTCACCAGTCTTCCCTAAGGGGTAACCTGTGTTGTTAAATTGGACTGTGATCTTGGCACCACTCTCCCTGTATCTCTTAATCATATCGAGCATTAACGAGGGGCCCCTCTTAGTTTTCTTGGTGGTGCGCTGTGCCACATGAAAGTCTTCCTCGCCGCTGCTAGTACTATGTGCCATGATACCTGAAATATCACATAAATGTTAGTTCTCAATAGATATGTAAATATACAAGGGTACACAACAATAAAAAAATAAAATGACGCGCAATGAACATCATTGATAAAGTAACATACAAGGGTCGAGAGTACAATTCAAGACGTAAACCAACAAAATAATTAAATCAACAAAGAAAATTACAACAAGTAATTGCATTTCGATTACCCGAGTGATGAGTGAGGAGTAAACCCTAATAAATCCATCATCCATACATACCTTTGAGTGTTGCTGGAGGACTGTCGAGTGAGTGAGGAGTGGAGTGTTCGTGGAGGACTGGCGAGGCAGCGAGGAGTGTTGCTGGATGGAGGACTGGCGACGAGCGACGGCGAAGACTGGCGAGACGTGAGCGAGGTCGACGAAGCGAAGACTGGCGAGAAGACGACGACGAGATGGAGCAACGACGGCAAGCGAAGCGAGGTCGACGGGAAGGCGCGCACGGAGAATTTGAAATTCCAGTAAATCAATCGATTTCGCATCGGAGGATGAAAACTGCTGATGTAAAAATGAAAGGGTAATTGTATTCGACTTTATGCATCGGTTTGACACTAACCGATGCGTAATGTAGACGCTTATGCATCGGTTTCAGACTAACCGATGCATAATCCTGACATTATACATCGGTTAACCTAAAACCGATGCATAAGAGGGACATTATGCATCGGTTGGCCTAAAACCGATGCATAAGGTGAAAACCGATGCGAAAGGCTGAACACGGAACCGATGCATAATCCCCCTTCTGCAGTAGTGAGTGTTCGATGTTGATCCTTTAGCCTTGGTTGTTGTACTCCTTGTGAGGTAGGGATCAACGATATCTCTTATGGGTTGGTTCATGTCTCTATCCACAATCTTGGTAAGCTTCTTTGTCTTAGGTGGCATAAAAGAAATGCACCTAGAAGAAGAAAAACAAGGAAGACAAGTGAGGATAATGTTGTAAACTCAAGAAACACAAGTAACAAGACAATAAAAATAAAAATGGAATAGTCGAAGTACTAAATGATTCGTCCTAGGGACAATCTAGTCATTGCTTCCCGGCAACGATGCCATTTTGACAGGTTGTAATTCGTATAGTCAAAAACAATTTATATTTGACCGATGAGATCGGTGTCGAACCCAAGGGAGCAATTGGATTGTACGCCAAGACTTATCAAATTTTCTACTTAGCTATTTGATGGACCATAATTATACGAATCAAAAACACAGTAAAACCCACTAAATTAGACTGTTGGTCTATTTAACTTTTGCTTGTTAGTTCCGATATATTTCTACAGGGTATTTCAGAGCTTAGAGAGAATACATGCTAAAGAGGAGCTTTTAAAGCATAAAAGATGTTACGAGTCATTCCAAGGTCAAGATCATATGCCGACTGAAGAAATATCAAGGATCCTGACGTTGAATCACTCATAACAAATTAAGCAGAAGAGGAATCAAAGTCAGACGGAGCGAAATTGGACTGATAGTTTTGTGAAAAGACTGCACAAAACTGTCAAAATACACTCATGGACCAAGGTGACCGGCCACCTTGCTTGGAGGTGGCCAAGGGAGGAGCTCCTCCCGTCATGGTGACCGGCCACCGGCGGCTCCTCCCCTCATGGTGACCGGCGGCTTTGCTCCTCCATGGAAAGCTTGCCATGTGGTGGCTCCTCCACCACATCTTCATCTCCTCCACTCTCCTCCCTCCACTTGGCGGCTCCTCCTCCCTCCTCCCAAAGCCGCCGGCGGCTCCTCCTCCTCCCCCATGTGTCATCTCCTCCTTGCTCCTCCCTTCTCCTCCCTTGGATCAAAAACACATGCCCCCCATCTCCACCCTCCATTTCTCTCAAGTTTGGCTATAAATACCAAGCCAAACCTCATTTGTAATCATCCAAAAATCACATTTCACTTATCTCTCTTAGTTTTGTAAGTTTGGCTTTGGAAATAAAAGATTGCTCCCTTGGCGCTTCAACGGTTGTAAGTATTTAAATATTTATTTACTGTCTTTAATTTCCAATTCCTTAGTTATAATGTTTAGCGCGATAAATAGTAGCTAAACTAGTCGTTCGGTAGAAGGGGTGGACTTGTATTATAAAATGTTTTAGACTATTAATTTAGTGTCTCGTCTTTGTATTCAAAACTTGTTCTATGTGCCATATATTAGATCAGAACTTCCAAGGTTGAGTGGATGCTTGAAATGGCAAAGCTCTTCTGTGGAAGTTCGCAAACATACTCGGGTAAGTGGATGCTTGAAATGGCAAAGCTTATCTGAGGAGTTTGATCTCTCTCAAACACCATTTTGGGTAAATCGGAAAAGACAACCCAAAATGGATGCACATAGGCTAGTATACCTTGAAATGGGGTGCTAGTCTAAGTAGAACAAGGGCTTTACCATGTGAATTTAACCTACTACGTGTCCTTTTGAGATGAGATAAACAGGGATGTGAAGTTGATAGAAATGTTCTAGAGAGACTTGACGAAGCAAGCCGTTTGATGACGTTAGCAAGTCCGAAACTTGATAATTCTAGCCCAAAACCAGATTTGGAAACCCAGTTTATTATAAATAAGAAGCTTGGGCAAGGGTTTCAGTATCAAATCATCAGAGAATTATTCGAGACGGCTCTGGAGGAGAAGAACGCGAAGCTTCGACGAAGAGAAGAATTTCTACTTTCATTATTCCAAATATATTTGTTTGCCTTTCCCATGGATATGAGTAGCTAATTTCATTATTCGGTTTAGGGTTTAATATATTGTGACAAAGTTTTGAGACTCTTTGCTTAATGCTATTTTCGTGTTCTACTAGTTCTTGTGCTTATTTATCCCGGACTGAATTGCAAAGCTAAGCGGATACTTGGAATGGTAAAACTTAGCCGAGCAATTCAGCCCCTATATTTGCTGCTTGTTTGATACTAAAGCGTTAGAACGAGTAGTTGCACTTAACCTGATATAACCTGGAACGGAGTATTTGGTTTGCTAGAACTAGAAGTCTAGAACCTGGAACGGAGTAGATTTTGGTGTAGGCGCTTGGAATGGCCCTCCCTTAGGTTATAACCTGGAACGGACTAACCACACTTAAGAACATGAAACTAGATAATTAGAAGTCAATGATAAACGAGTCACAATAGGAAACCCTAGACCGAATACTTGCTCTGATGGAATCCCCTTCGCTTTATTTTCTCTTGCACTTGTTTACAATAACTCACAAAACCTCAATTTCTTTGTTTACAGAACGACTTGACCTCACCAGCTCTCTAGGGTTCGACCCCTACTTGCCGCTTTACTAGCTTATAGTAGGGAAATTATAAATACAAATTTGACTTGACCGACGACACCTGTCACTAGGGTAGACCAACTCTCACTTGAATCTATTCCTTAGCCAAACCTTCTTAGCTCAAACCTCACTCTATCGAGATTGTTGGTTCATTCCATTGTCTTATCATCCTATGGGTGGGAGATAAATGCAATGAACATGCGCACTAGTTCACTTCCTATCCATGTATTTATCATCACAAACACTAGATAGGATCATATTTAATATATCTAAACCTTTCCTAAGGTCATTCGATACTTAGGTTAGGTTTTAATGTCCACATGTCACTTAGGCATTTCATCAAACACTTAGGTGCATGTCATAAATGAAGAGCATAGTAAACATGAATTTAACACCATGGATCATTGAATCAAATATGTGTATACATGATCGAGAGTACCAAAGAGGGTTACAACACCCTCAAAACACAGGGAGACTACTCACACATCATGTAAGACAACATGGTGTGAGTAGGGTTTATAACAACAAAAGAGAATAGAAAAGGTATAGAAGAAGTAGGATGGTTAATCCCAATGTCTCCCTTTTGATCTTCACTTGCCCTTTGTTGAATCCTTGTTGATGACCTTGATTGACTCTCTTTTTCTGGAAAATTTTCTCCAAGATGCCAGCCCCCTAGGTCAAACAAGTCATTTACTATTTATAGCCTCGAGTGAAATTTCTTGTGTAGCAGGTCCAGCCGGTTGGCTGGCTGGTCCTGAAGCTTGAATCCCAGCCGATCGGCTGGTGGCTAAAATCCAGTCATGTTCTATAGTGATGATCCAGCCGATCGGTTGGATTGTCCAGCCGGTCGACTCAAACAGAGCGGTTGCATTGCTTGTACAGGGCGAGGACCAGCCGGTCGATTGGATTGGCCAACCGACCGACTCAAAGTGAGCGAATGCATTGCCTGGAGTCCCTTATCTTCTTGCGACCGGTTGGATACTCAGCCGACCGACTCAAAGTGAGCGGTTGTGAGCATCCTTAAGTCTTTCATCCAGCCGGTCGGTTGGCGAGTCCAGCCGGTCAACTCAAAGTGGACGATTGCTTTCAAGTCCAGCTCCTCCATCCGGCCGATCGACTGATTTAGGGTAGATTTTCAGCCGGTCGGCTGGGAGTCCTCCTAGCCCATATTTTGCTCTAATCGGCAATTTTTCCCTGAGTTTTCGTATCTAGGCTTTGACACTGAGAAAGTCTTGTTTTCTACCTGAAATGTAGGGTAAGAGGTCAAATGACATCAAAATATCGTCGGAAATGAACCAAAGCTATAGTGAAAAATGGCCATTAATGAGTCGAAAACTTGTCGTCGATCTCATTGGAATGGTTGTTCGCCTTCGGTGACAGGACGACAACGCCCACCTATAACAGGTCACGAAAGAAAAGAAAAAGAACTGGGAGTTGGCGCCTACATAACTGCTTGCTTACCAAGCCATCCTGCTACAATATGTCACACACTCGTGACCAATGTGCTGCCAAGCGATGCATCCCTCCGAATAACGTGTGTTTCTGACATATTTCTTTTACTCACCTAGCTGCCTGTAAAACAACTATAGGCTCATATAATTACTAATATAAAATAAATTATATAAATTATTTGTATACGCATACATTTCCATAGGGTACATCCAATTATAATGTACGGGACCTTTTAGTAACACTTGATCTGGAAGATGAATCAAGAGATGTACCATTATGGTGAAGAAAGCTGGCGGAAAGATTTGCTCCAACTTACAAAAGATTATCACTATATCCATCTTCATCTCTATCTGCCTTCTTCAACTCTCTACAATATAACTTTTGGAACCATATGGATAATGAGATCAACGGGTCTAGTACAGTCTTAGGTAAGTAGGGTCGAATAACAACATGCAGTAGGCGTCGTAGCATGACATGGCAATCATGTGTCTTTAGCCCGATAAACTTTTTGTCACCAACATTAATCTTATTTTTCAGACATCCAGTATAACCATGTTGATATTTTGCGTCTCTCATCATCTCAAGTATTTCAACCTTTTCATTAGGCAACACGGTGTATGTTGCTTGAGACACTCTTTCCTTGAAGATGATCCGGTGAACTTTTGCCATGAGTGCTTATGTACACCTTGTTTCTGCAAGGCTGCACGTGCCTTTGAATCGTCCTTTGTTTTTCCTTCAAGTCCAAGTACGGTGTCGATTATGTTATCAAACACATTTTTTTCAATGTGCATGACATCGAGTGAATATGGCTGACTAAATGTTTCCCAATATGGAAACTCATAAAAAATAGTCTTGTGTGTCCAACAGATCCTCTCTGAAGTGCCTCGAGCCTTGAACTTTGGATGTAAGCTAAATGTCGAGAATTCATGGCAATGTATCTCATATAAAATTTGTGAACCCGAAAGGGATGAACGGGCATTCCTCGGCTAAACTTGAACATTAAACTTGTTAGCTGCATTTCTTCAAGGGTGAGTACTTGGAAGCCACTTACGGTGCCCTTGGTATGACATTCTGCCACATAAATGGTTAGCATCAATTTCATCCAAACATAATGGACAAGCTTTGTAGCCTTTAGTCTTCAGGCCACCGAGCATACCCAAACCCGGAAAGTCACTAATGATCCACATTACTGCTGCTTTCATCACAAATGAAGATCCATCGTGACGATCATAAGTGGGAACCCCAATTCCCATAGAATCTTCAGCTCATCGATCAATGGTCTCATGAATACGTTTAAACATTTTCCAGGAGATTTTGGACCAGATATCAATAAAGTGAGAATGTTGAACTCCTTTCTCATGCACATCGAAGGTGGCAAATTATAAGGAATGACCACAATAGCCAAGTGTTGGGCAATAACCCCGATGCTCCAAAAGGGTTAAACCCGTCAGTTGATAAACCGAGACGCACATTTCGGAGCTCAGTTGCAAAATCTAGAAAATCCATGTTAAACTTTTGCCATGTATCTCCATCTGTGGGGTGTCTGAGATAGTCACCTTTCCCAACATCTCTTTCTTTATGCCATCGTATTTCCTTTGCAATATGTGGTGACATGTATAGACATTGTAATCTTGGAGTCAAAGGAAAATACTTAACCACCTTCTTTGGAGCTTTGGAATGTGTGTCATCAAATCTCGCTTCATTACACACGAGACATTTCTGAAGATCTTTAAATTCTTTGTAGAACAACATAGAACCATGCTCGCACGCATGTATAGTCTCGTAACCCAAGCCCATGTTCTTCAAAAGTCTTTTTACGTCTCGATAACAACTAGGGAAGTAGTTTTCCCGAGGAAGTATTCTTTACAGTGTCGTACATGATCATTGAAACTTTTATACGGCCATCGAATGGCAACCTTCACTTGCATTGCTTTTAAAATAGCCTCTAAAATAGTTATGTCACTATCACTGTATATAGGAGTCTGGGCTTCAACTACAAGCCTATGATACTTATCATTGGCCTCCTTCCCAAAAGTATCAATATTAACCTCATGCATCATATCATCATCTACACCCATCTCAAAGTTTTCTCGAAACGGAAAAGCATCATCCAACATTTCCATGGTGGGATTTACATAATGGTTGGCACTACAGTACTGGGAGCTTGATTCTTCATTCCTTTTCATAAGGTATTGATGCCTTTGTGAATATAATGATGGACTATCATCAACTTCGCCATGCGATTTCCATATAATATAGTCTCGCTTCATCCCATGTTGTATCAAGTGTACTTTGATTTCACCCAATGTAATCTTTAGTTTACACAACTTACAACGTCTACACGGGCATACATGCGTTGGGTCGTCGACCCTATTTTTCTTCACAAATTTAGTAAAATGTATAATCCTTTCGTAGCTTTAGGACCTCTTTCCATTTCCATCCAACTTTTATCCATAAGTGCCTGAAAATCGAAAGGAAAAACACATAATTAAGTTAATCCATTTCCTAACCTATAATTAAACAAATAATGTTTCACAAAAATAATATAGAAGTCCAAATCCAAGGCTTGCAAATTCTTCTTTGGATGTTCATGTCTCGCCATAGTTGTCAAAATCACTAATAAGGAAGGTCCTTGCCCAAAAATGGATGAGTGTGTGTTGTTGCAGCTCCTCAAACATTGTACTGAAGATCCATTTCATCACATCTAGATTACAAACACAACAAATTCTCTAGATTAAAACTACATGAAAATGGGAAGATTAAAACATGTGAGGACCCAAAATGAAATAGTAACTCATTGTTTCTAAGTGTGCTGAACAGAGGGGCCCCGAGCTCAGAAACATTCTCAATATTGTTTATGTCAAATAATGGGAGAGTGTACAGGACATCTGATTTTTTTTTCATTAAATGGGACACCTCTTATACGACACCGATAGTCTATTGGTATCGCACAACATAAAAGTAGTTGACCAACCACTGGGTACGACGCACTAAACGGCACCACGATATTACTTGTTTTAATTATTCAAAAAGAAGCTTGTCAAAATGTCCCACTTTAGGGACACCTTTTGATGTGTCGCTTAACATGATGTTTCATAACACATCTTACGCGACAAGTTTTCAGTTGTCATTTATGTATCTGTCGCAAAGGAACTATTATATGACAAAAATTGGTTTGTCACATTGAGGATGTCGCGTATGGTTTCCATATACGACACACCACAAAGAATAATGTCGGATAACACATCATATGCGATTGCGGCATATACGACTGCAGCAAAGAGAGTCGTATAATATGCATTCTAGTGTAGTGGCTTATAATAAATAAAATGATCCACACGTGGTAATAATAGAGAAGTATGGCATTTTATCATGCATTGTTTTATTTCATTTACATATTCACGTAGATAACATATATAGTTCACAATTTGATCCATCTTACAGGTTAAGTACTTCTAGCTAGCATCAAAACTTGCTCTCGATGGATGAACTTGGAGGCATATGTACTCCAATATGTTTTGATATGACAAACATCTTGCTAATGAACTACTTTAGTGTGCAGGATTAGGAACTGGTCCCATGAAGAGATCCGCACCTCGCACGGTTACCAAGAAGGTAACAATGGCTTGGGATATTGCTGGAGTGGATAATATTGGTGGAGATATTCTCGAGAGATCTTGTGCTCCAAAAGATCTGGTGATCCACGTGAAAAATTCGTAGGATATTCACGAATATTGGATTGGATTCTTTGCTAAAGTTTAAGAAAGGATGAAAGAGTTGCTAGAAATTCAGTCCTACTAATTAGGGCTAGAAGATCCAGCGGTGACCCAATCAGATCGGTATGGGACGATCTGATTAGAGAGTGGAGGAGATGTTTATGGGAATATCATATCTACTTGGTGATCTTGGCTCGAGTTCAGCAACAAGATAAAGATTTTCGATTGGGAAAATCTAGGGGTTACCTAACTGGGGTGCGCAGAATATAAGGAGGCTATGGCTGACCTTCAAACGTGCGGTTCAAAGTTGGAAATCCTTGGCGTCGAGTTTTGAGCAAAACTGTGAGGAGAGATCGCGTGATTGAGGTGAAATCAGAATTGGAAGATGTGACGTATACCTTGGTGGGAGCAACAGTGCGTCTGAGCCAGAAGGGAAGTAATCTCTTGTTGTGCGTGACAAGGAGGATAGATCGTGAACTAAGGTGCGTCTGAAACTATGGTGGTACACCACCGAGTGTGGTTGGGTGAGTAATCTATACTAATTGTAACCGAGAACACTATAATACAAGGAGTTATTTTGAATTCCTTCTAGTCTTACTAGAAGATAGTGGTTTTTCTCAAATAGTGTATTTAGTATCTGAGTTTCCACTATAAATAATTGTGTCACTTTACTTTTTACTCTGCATTAAGTTTCTGTTGTTTCACATTTACCTTGAAGGGATTGGTACCTAATGAAGAACATCATTCCACCAGTTTCTCTGGACGCTGAAGAGCCATAAAAGGATCATAGGTACGAAGACTTTGTTGATGTGTACCTCAGCTCGATTACAGAGGATCCTCGCATACATATGAATGTGATAGTGAAGGGGAATTTTGAAGTGTGGGAACGTTAGTTCCTAGCTAAAGAGTATACATGAAGTGTTCTTGCTGGAGCTGGCATTGAAGATGTATATCTTGCTGCACAAGATAAGTTTCGACAGTTCTTGCCTTACATCTTTAAACCGTCGTTTGGGAGCTTCTACAGTCCCTTGATTCTTAAGGGTCTCGAATTTTTGAAGGGACTGCATGCACTACTTGACGTCCATATCATTCTTGGTGGACTTAACGTCTTGGCGAGACATCAGCAAAGCGCCCCATATCAATCACTTGTGAGAAGTCCATCAAGAATGATATAGGGCGCTGATGAGCGATTATTCGCATGATCTTTGATGTACAAATTAATACACTTTGAGCTCCATTTTCATGTAATATTACGCAGATATGATGTTTTTACTTAGTGTTTCAGTGACAAAGCAACTTGAGAAGTAAAAAGCAAAAATGTGAGCTAGGGCACCCTATCGGCTACCCGACCTAAGCTGCGTGAAATCCCTCGGGCACCCTACCGTCCACCCGACCTAAATCTCTCGTGTACCCTATCAGCTACCCGACCCAAGTTACTTGCAAATAGTAAAATTTCAAGTCGGCTCAAACGCATTTATTTCCATCGAGCAGCGTGAGTTTTATGGGGACACAAAGAAGCCATTGGAGATAGAGAAGCCTGCATTGGGAAGCATGGAGACAAAGTAATTATTACAGTAATGAAGGAAAACAGTATAGAAGGAGCGCACATCAGTAAAGAAAATCATCTGAGATACTTGGCAACAACAACATTCACGAGAGCAGAAGGAGTTCAACATCAGGGTTTCTCTTAACCTATTCTTATACTTCTATTTTTATTGATCTGTTGTCATGTATCAACTCACCATGAGTGAGTAGTCCACTTATTGGGATCCAATGGATCCCCAGAAACATCTGCAGTTGTAACACATGTCTTTTTATATGATTGCAATTTTATTTCTTTACAATAGATATGAATAGTTCAATTCATACATCCTGTATTTGGTATTTTCACGAGATATCAATAATGTTTGTAGGAGGACTGTTTGTACCTATTGTCTGTGTTTGCAGTAGCATAGCACAGTAGGTTTACATAGTTGCATGATAGGCGAGAAGCGAAAGTTGAGTCTATGCATGTAATGAGATAAAATCTGATAGGCGAGAAGCGAAAGTTGAGTCTTGATGATTTGTGCATCTAGTTTTGTTATTATGCAAGAAGCGAAAGTTGAGCATGTAATAAAGCAAATGACCTAGGGAAATAATTCACTATCGTATATCAAGATCTACTGTTAGGCAAGAAGCGAAAGTTGAGTCTGCAGTAACTTTGTGTTATAATCTGTTTGTTTTTGGGGAGTCATTGATTCTCAATGTTTCATCAAATTAAAAGACAACCAAACAACAAATCGTATGCAACAACAAGTTAAATCTTTAGTTCTGTGTTAGTTCATTTCATTGATCAATTTATTCATTCTACTGTACTGCATTTTTATTTTAAACCCCCCCATTTCAGTGCTAATATAAACAATCATTTACAGGAAGTAGCAAACTAGTTCCCTGAGGATTCGACCTGAGTCACACTCAGATTAATTGTTTGATCGTGTGTTGCATTTCAATCACTATATTTACAAGCGATCAGGCGCTTTGCTGATGTCTCGCCAAGACGTTAAACAATGCCTCTTCGGGGAGTAACCCGCGCTGTAAGTATTAGTTAGTTGCATTTTGCATTTGCATTTGTGCGTTTCTGTGTGGACATTGCAGAATTTAAGTGTGGAGTGTGCCCAACTCAGAACTGCTAGCAGGGTAACAGAGCGGAAAATTGTCACTGGGGAGCAATGGCGTCGTGACACCCGTGACACTATGGATCTGTCACGGCTGTCACGGAAGGCTTATTTAGCAGTGAATTTAAGGGGTGTCGTGACACCATGGACATGTCACGACATTGTGATTTGGCAGAAAAATACTGGCCACGATTTACTCTTTACATGTTATTTGATGCTTGAGATATGTTGTCTATGTTTTCCATTTTTGCTCGCATCGTCTATCATTCTATTCATTTGGCACCTCTTGTCCATGATTCTTCATGGTTATAGATGCTAACCTATCGCTTGTGGAGCTATGTCTTTTTATCTATTTATCTACCAACTCATGAGTCGCTTTTCACTCCCCGGGCATCGTTTAATCTCTATGGATATCGAGCTATCACACACGAGGGAAGTTCCTATGCGCTTTTCTTTTCTTTTATTTCTTCGCTTAGGGACTAAGCTCATTTTTAAGTGTGGAGTGGGTAGTGCGTAGTCACACACATTGCATATCACATTCACTCTTGCATATGCTCAACTGTCTATGTAATGCGATTGAAATCCTCGTTTTTCTACGATACTCCTTGATTAATTGTTACTCTGTTGGATTCGAAGTATATGACTTGAAATAGCTTTATTCGTGTGTGTATTCTCTCGTGTCAATATCCTTGCTAGCCTTTGCCTATCACGTGTTTTACGTATTTCTTGAAGCATGTTTGAGACTTTGATATTAGTAGGCACCAGTACAAAATGTCAAAAACTTAAATTGCATCTCTTTTTCTTGGTGACCTTAGTACTAGTATGTGTTTCTCTATACTTGTTGTGATTTGCATGCGCCCGCCTTTGTTCATACACTATGTCAAGTTTTAAGTGTGGAGTTAGAAAAAAAAATATAGTCAAATCAAGAACAAAGTTCTAAATTTTCAAAAGAGGGTGAAAAATTGACTCCAAGAATAGTTGGTTTTGAAGAAAAAAAATGGATAAATACCAAGGGCAAAGTGAGAAAAGTCACCCCTTGTGTATGAAAAAAACAAATTTCTGCCCCTTTTTGCTTGATGTAGTGTATTTCCACCTTTTCATTGCGTGCAATCATGACTTTTCTTGAGAATTTATGTACTAGAAACTAAGGGACGATCCTCGTGCTTGCACTGAAATTTTGATGTGATTCTCGTACTATTTTTCAGAAAATTATTAAGCCTGGCTCCTCTTCTCTTACGGGTCATTGCCTAGTCTTTGGCACTTGAGAATGAGCTTTGCGCCAAGAGCCCGTGGACTATCCCTAGATAGCATAGGCGAATGGCGAGCATGTTTTGTGTAACTATTCATGTTCTTAACGCGTTGCTATGGAACTATTTAGAACATGTGCTTAGTCACTTGCTAGCCGTGTGTACTTACCGTTTGAATGCGTGACTCGTTTAATCTATGATTGTCTGACAACTTTGATGAAGATGTTTGACTTGAAGTCGAGGTAACACGATGAATCCGAGGTATGACATGACTGTACAGTGACTCGTTGAGCATCATTTCATGCATACACGTTAGTTAGTTGTACAGGGGATTTGTACGTAGTCCCATTCCTGAAAACCTTCACGAGACTATACTCATCCTACTAGGGCAGCCTAGGGGTTTAAAGGCTTGATGCATATGCTAAATGCATTCGTGTCCTCTACGACAGTGAGTTATGATTTACATTTAGTTAGGATTGATCACATGATACTTGAGTGGGTAACTAATCTACGATTTATTGACTTATGCTTAATGTTTGTTCGGGACGAACAAATCCTAAGTGTGGAGTGTTTTGATCGGTCGAACTCTTGACCTATTATTCACTTCATTCGATGAGGGATTAGGTTTGTTTTCTGGACATTTTATTATCATTTAACCGCTTTTCTAGTGTTTCAGGTCATATATCACATACCTAATACTTTTGGATTGATCCGAAGCAAATCCAAGCAATTGGTGAAGATTTGGGCAAAAACGAGACAAAATAGGGCAGACGGACCTTTGCGACGTATTTTGCATGCCCAGAGCTCATATCGTGTCCCCATGGGTCGTAATTTAGTTTGTTGGAAAGCTAACTCGAAGGCCTGCAACTTTGTAGTTGACACCAAGAGCAGATGCGGAGGTTAAGACCATCAAAAGGCCACCAGAAGTCTCTGCCATTTTGCCCTACCGTGACATCCGTGACAAATCAATATGTCACGGGTGTTACGGCCCCTAAATAGCCCAGAGATTTTTAGGGGGTCGTGACGGCCGTGACAGCCTTGACAAAGTCGTATGTCACGACCCCAGCGGATATTTTGAGCTATAAATAGTAGTTTCGGACCAGATTTTGAGTACGCTGACTTTGGGGATCGATCTTGACCTAAATTGAAGAAAGAGGACGACTAAGAGCTTAAGAAATACCAAGATTCGAGGCTACGCTTCATCAAAACACAGTTTCCTCGTTTCTAATCTTTTCTTATATATATTTGTGGTTGATAGCCATGAATCGTGAGTAGTCGTGTTATTCCGAGATCCGTACCCAACTCTTCATGTGATTTATAGAAACGCTTTCATTATTGCAATTCAAGTATTCAATTTCATTGTGCTTAATTTTATCGTTCTTGCAAGTTTACATTGAATGTGATGTTTGCATGTTAGAACGTATTTAGGTTAATTACCAAAAGATGAATGGGTCCTAGGTATTAACCAGATTGTATGAAATTGATATTAGGTCATGGTAGCTACACTGGTAGTATATGGATTAATAGGAAAGTTGAGTTTACTGTCTGAAAAACCCTAGGCTTAACTAATCGAAATTGTTGATAATCTGTGGATGGGCGGCGTTCAACAATCTAGGTTAATTTAGACAATGATACGTGGATGGGCGGCTTGTCTAATGTTATTTTGGTTTATTTCCATATTCGATAGCATATTTAGATTGCATGATATTATCACATGAATTGTATGGCAGGCACGGGTGAAGTTTGATCTTGGAATTATTTCTCTGATTGAATCAAACCTTTCCTAATTTTAGAGTGACTTAGGAATTAGTAATTACCCAAACCTTTCACTTGTTAGCTAGTATTCACACACGTTGTTCCTTGGATTGACCCTTGGCTTACCAATGTTTATAAATTTTGTTTGACTCCAACTTGACCCCTAAAACATATAACTTGACAACTATAAAGGGTTAAAAATACGCTTGTCAAAATGGCGCCGTTGCCGGGGAACAGCTTTTAGTGCGTTATTAGGTTTAGCAAGTATAGTTTAGGACTATTCCATTTTTTATACTTCCTTGTGCATACTCTATATACTTCTGACGTTCACTAATCACTTTTATTTTGAATGTTGCGACGATGTTCTCTTTTGGTCATCAAGACGCCTACCCAAGAAAAGAGTCTTATTATGAGACATATTCATATGATACAAATTGGGAAGGAAATAAAAATCAGTTCTATGATCGACCCTGTTATGAAGATGACCACTATTATGAGAGTTACCAGGACCAGTCGCAGCAGCAACAACATCAGTTTTATGATCAACATTATTATCAAGATGATCCTTATTATGAGAGCTACCAGAACCAGACGCATCTGCAACAACATCAGAACTCTAGGACAACGTCAAACATAGAAGCCATACTAGCTAGCTTCACAGCAGAACAACGAGAGACATCTCAAGAGACGGCTTTGGAGATAAAAGAACTTCAAAAAATGGTAGAACAACTCGCAACTAGCCAACGAATACTATAGGACCATCTAGAGCAACAAGCCAGTGCAGCTACAAATGAATGCAGAGATGAGGACATCAAGATGACAATGGCCAATCATCAAGAAGTTCAAGTCTATGGAGCACATTCATCTTCAGTTTTATTTCCAATCCACGTGGAAGATGATCAGGATAGGAGAATGCTCTCTAAACCAGAACAACCTGTTTGTGAGGATGGTCTGAGACGTACCTGAGGGCCGCTCAAGGAAATTTTTCTACTCAAGGCCGACGTGACATATTGACAAGGCTATTGGCACAGATGAGCACCCTGGACGTACCCGAGGACTCGCGACACACATTCCATGGAGGATTGGGTTACCTAGCTCTACCTCTTCGAGGGCGACACCCATTTCAAGTGTTATTCGCATAGAGCCATCTGATCGACAGAGTCAACACTGCCCCACTGATGCTCCCATAGATACAGACCCGTGGAAGAATATACCAAAGGTACTTGGAGATTTTTAAATTGTTTTTTCCCTTACTAGTTGGTTTATTTTTCTTACAAATGTAAATAAAATGAATTTGTTTACGGTGCCAGACTGGGCTAAGAAGCCTATTATATATCGAAGAAGGACTTAATGATGAAAGACGACTAGTGGCTGTCGGTCGAGTCATGAATGGTCGATTGCTTCATTCTCTTCCACTACCCGATGATATGGTGAAGGTGAAAGTTGATAATGCACTTGGTCGAAATGTTGCACTGCCAGTTGCCTATGGAGAGACATTAAAGACAACACGAGATGCAGATCAGAAATCGGACTTGGTGGCATGGCCAAAGCACTTGGTTGAAAACAACATAAGAGTAATAAAATAAAATATTTGAACCATCTTTTCATAATTTAATTTATAAGATTTTATTTGAATTATTTACTAACATTCGACATTAAGGAATATACCATGCAACTATACTACCAATTGCCACCGGCTGCAATTGATGAAGTAGACAATATGTCCAAGGTAGTCAGAATCGAGTTTTTACCTTGACTCGTTTGGCATAGGTGAAATCGAAACGTAAACTCGACTCGTAAAATCGCTGAGTTTACCTTATATTAAACTAATACTAAATATTATATACTAAATATTAAATATACTTTTGGACCACTATAAAAAAAATTATATGAATCAAATTTCAACTTTATAATTTAATTACAAAGCGTAAACATATCAACCCATCACATTTATTCTTAAGAATTGGAAGAAAAAAGATTTTGACTTTAATTTAATTTTTATTGATTTTATCCGATTTTACCCGATTTTACAGTGCTGGTGTCCGATTTTACCCCAAAACGAGTGTACATGCGATTTAACTCGAATTATGTAGGTAAAAACGTAAAATTGGACGAGTTTACGAGTTAACTCACGATTTTAACAACCTTGAATATGTCCGCCGACTGTCGATTTCTATATGACATGTGGTCTAACTTGGGCAGAAACATTGTTAGAGTACACATCGACGATGAAGTGTTCGGTGACGACTACACTTCCACGGTGGGCCAAGATGACGTCCGTGATATGTATGCATTAAAACCGTTGTCGAACTCACATTGTGATTTATATATAAGGTAACATTCTTGTATTTAGTTGTTCATCATTTGCTGCAGAAGAACTCACTATATCAGTTTTTCATTTTTTAGTTTTGTATTCAATCATATGATTGATTCAGAGGTTCGGTTTGGGTTCTTCAATCCCACGAGCATGAGCCCGCCCAATCACATAAATGAGAGACTGGCGGCATTTTGTAGCAAGACTTAATATGCCAGACAAAGATCGCAATTACTGCTACTTTATGCTTTATATAAATGCTGGCGAGTAAGTAAATAGCTTACTTGTAATATATTACCTGTTTATTGAAATATGGGTGGTATAAATTTAGTTCGTTATTGTAGATTCCACTGGATGTTGTGCGCTATCTTTCCCAATCAAGGTGTAGTCCATTGGTTTAACTCCTCAAAACATGCCATCGTTGTACATAGTGATGCGAAAGCTTTAGTGGACTTGTAAGTTTCGAAGTTACTATTGTTTTGTAACTTGTATTGACAGTCACTAATTACGTATTGTTATTTATTTTAGAGGATTGCAACGATACTATCAAGGATGTAACCCGAGGATTAATCGTCGAATCCAGTGGAAGATAGTGACAGTATTCATAAACGAAACATTTTCTTTAATATTCTTGTACTTTTCATGAATAAAGTGTTAAATGAGACTATTTATCGTGCATAGTCCGAAACAACTCGAGCTAAGTAATTTATGAGGTTATTATGTTCTGAGATATATGCGGGACATAATCGAATTTGTTCGTGCTAATAACGGGGCATATGTGAAGACTTTGACCAAGTAAGCATGCTAGCCTCATCCCTACTCTATTAGAATGGTGACATATGTAGAATGCTGTGGAAGTTGTAGATGAATATCAGTGTTCATCATTCTGAAACCTATAATGATATGTTAGACACCTCATGCCATTGTTCTAAATCCATGTTCTAGGTTTGTTCTAAATCCATGTTCTAGATTTGTTCTAGGTTTGTTCTAAATCCGTGTTCTAGGTTTGCGTTCTAAATCCATGTTCTAAATCCATGTTCTAGGTTTGCGTTAAATCCATGTTCTAGGGTTTGTTCTAAATCCATTTTTTTGTATATATTGATGTAATTGTCTTCTTATTTTGATGAGCCGTATTTATACGACTCATCGAGTCATCAATTCCCACCAATTCCGGCACTTTATTATACGAACAGTTACTTCTTAGTGTTGTTTTGTATTTCAGGTGTTTTGGAAGCTCTAGGAGGAAACGCGCGTTAAAGATGGCATTTTGTGCCAAAAGACATCGCAAGGCAGTTTTTGGCCACTCTGGCCCGAGCAGATCCAGGCCCCCAGCCGAGTTGTCCAGCACCAAATTCAAGTTGCTCGGGCAAACGAGCTGATCTGACAAATCCACTTCGAGCAAAGTGATCAAAATAGCAAATAAGGTGGACAATGTCGGAGAACCAAGGAAAACGCCCGAGCAGATTGGCAGTTGGCTCAATTCCAAAGGTCTTGCGCGCGCTGATAGGCACCGAAATAAATTCGCTCGGCCAGACGGACTCCTATGACAAATCTGACTCGACCAAGTTGCTCAAAATAGAAAACAAGTTGGGCAATGTCACCAATCCAAGGAGAACGCACGGATGGAACGGTCCAGGAGCAGCCGAGCAGAGTTCCAGGCCGCGCCCGAAGGCCCTGTCGAGCAAACCAGTGCTGAATCCAAGTTGCTCGACCATACGAACGAATCTTGCAATTCTGGCTCGACCAAAGTGATCGAAATGCTAAATTACTCGGACGATATCACTAGCCAAGCAAAACGCACGAGCGGGATTGGCCGAGATGAGCAAAACGACGTTGAAGGCCCCGCGCGTTGGGCCAAATCAGTGGGCTCGAGTGAGGCGGTTTAGAGGCTTCTATGAAGTTCCTAGAATATCCTGGAAGGCCCTAGAAGACGCTGGAAGACTTGCACAAGAAGTTAACTTGAAGATCAAGCAAAGTTGGTTTTAGGACATGTTTCCTAAAACCGTTTATGGGCCAACCTCAATTTGGAAACTTCGAAGCCCCATTCTACTCTATAAATACAGCATCTCCTCAACCTTTCAAAGTATCCCATCATCCCAAAATTCGAGCTCATCCATCATCCATCAGAGCACTCCATCATCTCGGCGTCTCTCCCCCTTTCGTTCGGCAATAGAGAAGAAATATCTCCCCCTTTTTCATTATTGTCTTGTTTTAATGGCCATGTGTAGCTAAACCCATTATTCGGGCTAGGGTTTAATACATTGTGACGTTGTTTTTGAGACTTGATACTTTATGCTATTTTCGTTGTTCTACTATTTCTTGTGCTTATTTATCTCGGATTGAATTGCGAAGCTAAGTGGATACTTGGAATGGTAAAACTTAGCCGAGCAATTCAATTCCCTTATTTACTGTTTGTTTGATACTAGACCGTTGAGAACGAATAGAGCACTAATCTGATATATCTTGGAATGGAGTATTAGATTGCTAGGACTAGAATTCTACAACCCGGAAAGGAAGTAGATTGTGGTGTAGGCGTCCGGAAAGACCCTACTTTAGGTTATAACTTGGAATGGAAGTAACCACACTTAGGAACTTGAAAGTAGATGATTAGAAGTCGATGATAAAACAAGTCACAATAGAAACCCTTGTCTGAATATTCCCTCTATGATTGACATCTTTCGTTTTATTTCCTTATTTGCACTTGTTTCCTAAATTGCTCAAAATCCAGTTGTCTCCTTTTTCAGAACAGCAAGTAACCATCTAGCTCCCTAGGGTTCGACCCTTGCTTGCCGCTGTACTAACCCATAGCCAAAAGCAAGGAATTATAAATACAAATTTGCAGGTACCGACGACGCCTGTCAAATTTTGGCGCCGTTGTCGGGGAGCTACGCGCGGTGAAGTTGTTCTTTTGTTTTTTTGTTTTTTGTTTTTTAATTTAGTTTTGCTTTATGGTTCGCTATGTCTTCCTATTACAGAAGAGAGCCTTGGAACGACGAGGAGGTTTCCCCACCATCCTTCCAACTTGAAGTCCGCGAGAAGATCATCAACCTTGAGCAATCCCGGGACGAAACATTGGACGAGTACTTGTCGTACTTCGATTCCATTGTGACGAGCTGCCCGCACCATGGATTCACAAACTTCTATCTTCTTCAAAGGTTTTTCGGTGGGATGATGCCACATGAGTGGCATAGGCTTAATGATGATGCGGCAGGAGGCTCGGTGAATAATTGAACCATGTCCGATCTGTGGGACTTGATAGAAGATATGGCAGAAAGCTCGAAACAAGATAAGGCCAAGCGGCTCGAAGAACTGGCCAACATGGTGCACCAAATTCAGGCCGAACTGGCCAACACGGCTCACAAGCCAATGGTCATCAAAGAAGAGCTTACAATGGAGCCCACGGAGCCGGCAGAGGATGAGGACCCATGGTTGACTGAAGAAGAGCTTAATTCAAATTTCCCCGGGCATTTAGAAGAAGACGGCCCACTGGCGCCTGAAGAAGAGCTGGTCGAGCCACTCGAATCGGACCTCATTACCGAGCTGCCCGAGACAGTCCCGGTGCTCGCTGCCGAAATGCCCGAGACGTGCCCAGACTTCATTGCCGATCTGGCCGAGACAAGCCCGGTCCTTACTATCGGAGCACCCGAGGCAGAACCGTTCCTCACTGTCAGAGCACCCGAAGCAGACGCGCCCCTAATGTCTAAGCCAGACGCGGTCGCCACTGATGCATATTCCAAAACTGATTTTTTTCCTTCATTTTCTATGCAGGTAATAGCTCCGGAAAAGCACGTGATAGACCAGAATGAGCTAGATGGCGAGTTGGAGGTGAAGCATGAGCCAGAAAAGCCAACGATGGAGCACTCACTCGCCATGAGTCAAGAAGAGCCGCCTGAAAAGTGTAAGAACTCAGGTGCCTTGACAGTCACCAGTGGTGTTGGTAAGACCCTCATACACCACTGTTTAATCGATTTGGATGCTGATAGTAATGCTATGCCATATTCTCCATGTCGTTTGCTGAGACTAGGACCATTGAAACGTCCTAAACTGTTGGCAGAGTTAGGAAATACATCACATGTTCACCCTAATGGTTTACTTGAGGATCTAATGCTCCATGTTGGAGATCTTGTTGTTCCTGTAGACTCTTATGTTTTGCAGATAGGAGATACTAGAGATAACGATCCTCGATCACTTAGTGTTGGACGATGATGGATGCACAGTCGTTGTGTGCAAACATCAAGAATAAATTTATAAGTGTCCGCTACTCGCGACTTCACTACTGGGTAGCAAGTGGTAAGTAGGGGTCGAACCCAAAGGAATTAGGGGGATAGTTGTTCTTTGAGGTGATTTGTACAGTGAGGGACGAACCCAAAGGAATAAATTAGGTTGGTTGAGGTTTTAGAGCTAGTAACTACGTGACTTTTTGGTTGGTTTTGGTTTTTTTGTGCGAAAAGTAAATGACTGAAAATAAAAGTAGGAGACTTACAGCGGGTGATGCGTGATTGGCAAGTCCTCCGGAAGGTGAGCAGTTGATTACGGCAGTTATACTAAGAAAGTAAGTGCAGGAGTTGTTTGATTTCAAAGAAAACATTCGATTTCGGGGGCCTTGTATCATAGCCAGTTTATCATTGACCTTTAGTGATCCTTCTAAGTATTCAAACGTGCATCAAGGCCATTCCAAGCACTTGATTTGCCACACTGTCTAGTCTTTTGCAAAAGTGTTCGAAAGAGTATCAAGGCCATTCCAAGCACTCGATTTGCACACACTGTCTAGACTTTTGCAAAAAACGTAGAGCCCTTGTTCTACTTAGACTAATACCCCATTCCAAGGTATATTAGCCTGTGTGCATCCATTTGATCAGTCATTCCCGAGCAATCAAATGGTGTTTGAGAGAGGTCAAACTCCTCAGATAAGCTTTGCCATTCCAAGCATCCACTTATCCGAGTATGTTTACGAACTTCCACGGAAGAGCTTTGCCATTCCAAGCATCCACTCAACCTTGGAAGTTCTGGCCTAATATATGGCACATAGAACAAGTTTTGAATATAGAGAAAAAACACTAAAGCAAGTCTAAAACATTTTATGATACAAGTACACCCCTTCAACCGAATGAAGAGTTTAGCTACGAATATCCATAGAGGTGGATACCATAGCTAAATACTCGGGGGTTTTTGAAAGATAGTAAGTAAGGGGAATACTCAAGAACCAACAGGAGTATTCCCAATTCCTACTTGAATACTCAAGAACCAACAGGAGTATTCTCTAAAACTGTTATAATACTCAAGAACCAACAAGAGTATTATTTCAAAACCAAACTTACAAATTGCCAAACTTAGAGAGATAAGTGATTTATGATTTTTTGGGGATTGTTGGATGATACAAATGAGGAGGAGATGAGCTCCATTTATAGGGAGGAGAAGGGAGGAATGGATGGAGGAGATGATGGCATGTGGTTTTTGATCCAAGGGAGGAGAAGGAGGAGGCGCCACATGGGGGGGAGCAAAAGCCGCCGGTCACCTTGGTGGGGGAAGGGAAAGCCACCGGTGGCCGGTCACCATGGAGGGGAGGCTTCCTCCCTTGGCCACCTCCAAGCAAGGCCGCTGGTCACCTTGGTCCAAAGGATGAGTTTTGTGATTTTTGTGCAGTCTTTTCACAAAACTATCAGTCCAATTTTGCTCCGGTCTGACTTTGGTTGTTCCTCGGTTTGATTTGATTTGAGTAATTCAACGTCAGGATCTTGAGATTTCTTCATTCAGCGTCTGATCTTGACCTTGGACTGACTCGTAATATCTTTTCAGCGTAAAATCCTCTCCTTAGCGTGTTTTCTCTCTAGAGTCCAAAATACCCTGTAGAAATATATCGGGACTAACAAGCAGAAGTTAAATAGACAAACAGTCTAATTTGGTGGGTTTTACTGTGTTTTTGATTCGTATAATTATGGTCCATCAGATCACCCCACACTTTTAGTTGTTCGTCCCGAACAATGCTATTAAAGGCGGCACTAAGTAAGTTTGTTAAAATATGAAAATTAGACTGTGGGACTCGATTTATCCTAATTCATGCATTACTACTTATTACCAAATTAAACTGCGTAAATAAATAGAAGAAACTTGATACTTGTACCTCCGTGCTGAGATGCAAAGTATTTTGGATGTTTCGGGAGATAGCCCTTTTTAGGCTCCTGGACTGCAACTTCGGGACCGTCTCGCACTATATGGTTTTCTTGTAGCTTTCTCTAGCACGTGATTCGGTTCGGGTTTCAATGGTTTGGTCTTTTTGATTTCTTTTTGGCGAGGGACTGCTTTTGTAGTGAATTGGCCTTTGGCCGTTGATTTGACTCTTTGAGTACTTCACTTTTTGTTCGGTTAAAACCTTCACAATTTTGGGCCTTTGGCCTCTTGATTTGCTTCTTCGAGCTTTTGCTTCTTTGTGACTTGCTAGTCCATTTTCTCAAGCCTTTTTGGGAGGTCCAATCATTGCCCACGAGCATATGGAAATACCTCCCCGCTCCTCTCATCGTTGTCGTTTTGCGCGGGTCAAGATGAGGGTCGCTCATCTATTTTCTCGGCTACTTTGACTAGAGAGAGGACGGTCTGATTCCCGTCCTCGCCTTTTTTTTCTTTTTGCGTAAACACTGCATGGCGGAGATGACTTCAATCTTCACTGAAACCTGAAGTGCAGCCTCCACTGACTTCGAAAACCATATAGTTTGATTCGATCCTTCGATTGCTTGCCAAGCCCCTCTAGGGCATTTTCTATCAACTCCACATCCCTAGTTTATCTCAGCACAAAGGAACAAATGAGAAGTTACATTCTAAGTTTTTAAACAGTTGAATTTTCACAAGGTTGATGCATGAATTACGATCTATCTTTTTCACATTCTTAAGTTCATATTTTCAAAAAGATACTATTAAGAAAACAGCAAGCATGTTATTTATATACAACGGTGGTTCTCACCCCACACTTTTGAACGAAGGCGTGCCTTAGTTCAAAAGTCATGCAAGCTAATATATATATGTGAGAATGACTAAGACAGAAAATTAAATGACAGAATTTAAATGACAGAAAGTAAGATAGTGTCGGGTTACCTCCCGACCAGTGCACTTGTTTAACGTCGTTGGCTCGACAGTACCTCATTCTTGGATCATTGGTTTGGATCCCATGGGTGGCTCAGGTCGAATTTCGCCACCATTCCTGTGTTGCTTTTTGCCTTGCCTTTTCCTGATTTCTTGTTTGGGTTGGAACTCCATGGTTTTGGTTTTTTTTCTTTCCATTGTTTCTGAGAAGGCGGGGAGCCTTTGACCATAGCTGCTGGTCTTGTTGCTTTTTCGATTTCTTGTGTCAGGTTAGAAATTTGTGTACCGCGATCTGAGATAGGTATAATATCTGGCGGCTTTTTTGTATCTGCGCGGCTAATATCAATGTAGAAATTTGCAATTTTGCCGCCGAACTCAAGCGATAATGAGCCCTTGCCCACATCGATTCTTGCTTTAGTAGCGTAGAGGAATGGTCGTCCTAATATTATTGTTGGAGGGTCGTCCTCGCTGGTCTCTCCTGTTTGTATCACATAAAAGTCTGCAGCAACGACGAGCTCTCCCACATGGAGTATTACATCTTCCAGCACTCCAACCGGACGGATGCACGACTTATCTCCTAGCTCGATATTTGTCCTGGGCGGCTTCAATGGACCAAGTCCTAATAAGTAGTATAAGGAGGAAGGCATGGCATTGACAGCAGCCCCAAGATCGACTAAGCACTTATGAATCTGTGTTTCACCAATACCGCAGGTGACTGTGAAGGCCCCTGGGTCTTTATCTCTTTCCGGTTGTGACTCATGATCTGAAGTGAGGGCTCTTTCTATTGCAGGGCCATTCTGACCATTCCTTGGCTTAGGATTTGTATAATTGGACTTCTCAATATTTTGCCTTGAAGCATAAATATTAGTTGGGGAGTTCCACCTTAAATTGTTATTGTCATCCCATCCAGATGCTGGTATGTCGGAGTGTATGATCGATGGTGGTGTTATGCAGACGGTGAATGCATACCGTCCATTGTCGGCATGCGTGACCCATGTTTTGCCATCATTGGGTCGGTCTTCCTCTTGATTCCAATCAGGACGATGCCTACGTGTGAAGTGCTTGCTTGTGAGTTTGTAAGTTGGGGATCGTGCTACTTCTCCTAGTGTCGCCTTTATGTTTGACCTCCTTATCATGCTAATATTTGCCTTTGGGTTTTGGATGGTTTGTGAAGGAAGTCTGCCAGGTTCATTGGAGAGTGTTGACATTGTGGTGGCGAGCTGGGACATATGTTTGGCCAATTCTGAAATTGCCCCGTCAATTTTCGCCCGGTATTGGTGTAGCGAAGCACCCAATTGATTTATGTTTCCTGCGAGCTCCTTCATCGTGTCATCGAGCGACTTGCTCGGTTCCTGCTGATTGTTCGGGCCGGTTTGGTACTGATTTGGTCCTTTTTACTGATATTCGCCTGCTGATGGAGCGTTCTGGTTATACTGTCGGTGGGGGGTTGGTAGAATGACTGAGCTAGTTGAGGGACAGCTGGTTGTGCTTCCTTCTGAGGATAGTTGTTGTTACGCCAGCTCGGGTTGGTTGCTTGACCATACTGTCTGTTTTGTCCGGCTCTGTCGTTGTTGTTGTATCCTTGGTATCCTCCCACTGCATCTACTTCTTCCGGTTCCTCTTCTATAAATGTCGGGCATGCGTCAGTTTTGTGGTCAGTAGAATCACAAAACTCGCAAGGTTTTACTGGAACTGGCTGTCTTCGCAGGATCTGAATCATCATCTCCTTTAACTGTTTTATTTCTTCAGGAATAGAGCTCATCGGTGTTTCAGCTCTTGCCACATTCTTTGTTCGGGAAAATTCTTCCTGCCTAGTTTTCTCTTCTCTAAATCGGGCATTTTCAGCAACCTTGGTGATGAGATCCCTTATGCCTCTTAATGATAGATTCATTATGGATCCTCCAGCTGAGGCATCCAGGAGCATTTTGTCTAAGGGTCTTAATCCGTTAATGAGATACTCAATGGTGAGTTTCTCGGGTAGTCCAAGAGTGCAGCAGCTTCTCTCCAGGTGGTTGAATTTCTCCAGGTAGTCGTACATAGTCTCATTAGGTCCTTGCCTTATGTCCTGCAGTTGTCTTCTTACTTGCATTGCTCTTCCTGCTGGGTAGTATTTGCCCAGGAATTTCCCTTGCATCTGAACCCATGTTCTGATGCTTCCCGAAGGCAATGAAAGGAACCAATCGTTTGCCGAGTCTATGAGGGAAAATAGAAAGCCTTCAACTTGAAGTCGTCCATATTCACTCGATTGGGCTTTAGATTTTGGCAAATTCCATGCAGGCGTTGGAGGTGAGTTGTGGCAGATTCTCCTTGAGCTCCTGAGAATTTTGGCAAGCTGTGGGCCACTGATGCGTTGATGGTTATGTTTTCTAGTTCAGGGCCCTCGTAAATACACCACGGCTGTGTTTCAAAATTGGGGGCGTTTAATTCTCCCATAGTAGGTTCATGGTAGTTGTTATCCTCATAGTAGTTATCGTAGACAGGTTCTTGTCTTGGCATTTGTCGAGGTTGGGGGGTGGTGGATATCTAGGGGGTTGTTGTACTGGACCAGCTGCATTTCGGTCCTCGGGCGGTTCTTGGTTTCTTCTGATGGCCTCCCTATCACGAGCTCTTCTGCTTCTGATGAGTTGTTCCGGATCGTCGATAAATGGAAGTGGCACCTCATCATTTTGATCGTACATGTTTATTTCTTCGTCATCCTGGTAGTCATGGTGGCTTCCTTCGCGAGACATGGTTGTTTCGAAGCGCGTGTTGATTCAAAGAACTTATCCGATTAATTAACTAATTCCCCGGCAACGGCGCCAATTTTGATGGATGCACATTCGTTGTGTGCAAACGTCAAGAATAAATTTATAAGTGTCCGCTACTCGTGACTTCACTACTGGGTAGCAAGTGGTAAGTAGGGGTCGAACCCAAAGGAATTAGGGGGATAGTTGTTCTTTGAGGTGATTTGTACAGCGAGGGAGCGTGTTTTAGGTTGGTTGAGGTTTTAGAGCTAGTAACTACGTGACTTTTTGGTTGGTTTTGGTTTTTTTGTGCGAAAAGTAAATGACTGAAAATAAAAGTAGGAGACTTACAGCGGGTGATGCGTGATTGGCAAGTCCTCCGGAAGGTGAGCAGTTGATTACGGCAGTTATACTAAGAAAGTAAGTGCAGGAGTTGTTTGATTTCAAAGAAAACATTCGATTTCGGGGGCCTTGTATCATAGCCTGTTTATCATTGACCTTTAGTGATCCTTCTAAGTATTCAAACGTGCATCAAGGCCATTCCAAGCACTCGATTTGCCACACTGTCTCGTCTTTTGCAAAAGTGTTCGAAAGAGTATCAAGGCCATTCCAAGCACTCGATTTGCACACACTGTCTAGACTTTTGCAAAAAACGTAGAGCCCTTGTTCTACTTAGACTAATACCCCATTCCAAGGTATATTAGCCTGTGTGCATCCATTTGATCAGTCATTCCCGAGCAATCAAATGGTGTTTGAGAGAGGTCAAACTCCTCAGATAAGCTTTGCCATTCCAAGCATCCACTTATCCGAGTATGTTTACGAACTTCCACGGAAGAGCTTTGCCATTCCAAGCATCCACTCAACCTTGGAAGTTCTGGCCTAATATATGGCACATAGAACAAGTTTTGAATACAGAGAAAAACACTAAAGCAAGTCTAAAACATTTTATGATACAAGTACACCCCTTCAACCGAATGAAGAGTTTAGCTACGAATATCCATAGAGGTGGATACCATAGCTAAATACTCGGGGGTTTTTGAAAGACAGTAAGTAAGGGGAATACTCAAGAACCAACAGGAGTATTCTCTAAAACTGTTATAATACTCAAGAACCAACAAGAGTATTATTTCAAAACCAAACTTAGAGAGATAAGTGATTTATGATTTTTGGGGATTGTTGGATGATACAAATGAGGAGGAGATGAGCTCCATTTATAGGGAGGAGAAGGGAGGAATGGATGGAGGAGATGATGGCATGTGGTTTTTGATCCAAGGGAGGAGAAGGAGGAGGCGCCACATGGGGGGGAGCAAAAGCCGCCGGTCACCTTGGTGGGGGAAGGGAAAGCCACCGGTGGCCGGTCACCATGGAGGGGAGGCTTCCTCCCTTGGCCACCTCCAAGCAAGGCCGCCGGTCACATTGGTCCAAAGGATGAGTTTTGTGATTTTTGTGCAGTCTTCTCACAAAACTATCAGTCCAATTTTGCTCCGGTCTGACTTTGGTTGTTCCTCGGTTTGATTTGATTTGAGTAATTCAACGTCAGGATCTTGAGATTTCTTCATTCAGCGTCTGATCTTGACCTTGGACTGACTCGTAATATCTTTTCAGCGTAAAATCCTCTCCTTAGCGTGTTTTCTCTCTAGAGTCCAAAATACCCTGTAGAAATATATCGGGACTAACAAGCAGAAGTTAAATAGACAAACAGTCTAATTTGGTGGGTTTTACTGTGTTTTTGATTCGTATAATTATGGTCCATCAGACGACCATTCATCTCTGCTACAAGGACAAAAATTGAAATGGGAACATGCTTGATGTCGCTTGTGTTTGATGGCAAGATGTTGAAC
The DNA here is from genome assembly GCA_033675395.1 of Rhodiola chrysanthemifolia. Lineage (NCBI taxonomy): Eukaryota > Viridiplantae > Streptophyta > Magnoliopsida > Saxifragales > Crassulaceae > Rhodiola > Rhodiola chrysanthemifolia. Next base: position 43,562,839 of record CM066204.1, read on the forward strand.
TTCAAATTTTACGAGGATGCCAAACGTTCATACATGAAGAAGCGACCGAGACATGGCATGTTTGAATGGAAACCAGGATGGAGAAACACTAGAGCACGACTCGATGGACCAGCAGCTATGATCAAGCTGTCCTCGCCAACTCGGAAGGATGTAAAGGCGAACCTGCCTGATCGATGGAGAGCAGACATGAACACACCATCACATAATGATTTTGGGCAGGTTGAAGGAATAGCTGAGGCAAAATTTGACCTCGCACGTCCATGGGATCCTAACTTGTGATCCCTAAAGAGGTACCGTCGAGCCAACGACGTAAAACAAAGGCGCTCGCAGGGAGGCAGCCCGGCATTACTTTTCAGTCTATTTACTTGTTTTACTTTATGTTTTATTTGAGTCTTGAGTCATATTCATCACATTATATTCGGGAAAGAGATGCTCTTTTCGCAGGAAACATGCACCTCAGTGCGGAGTCGTCGAGAGGTCCCGACCGAGCGAGCCTTGTGCGCGCAGAGTGGACCAACCCGCTATCCTTCTTTGCGTAAGACTGCTATCCATCGGGGGTAGTTTCGAACTTTGAATACATTATGTCAAGAAAAATAAGCTTTTGAAGATTCTGTCACCAAGACTTACGAGTCTAAGGAGATTGGTTCTTAAGTGAGACCGTTTGTGACTCCACCAATCTCCTGGGAATTCTTTACTTGTCTTAATTTCGTCGACATAGTCCTTTCATTTTGTGACGAACTCACGTTGCGATACAAGTCTCTACCAAAAGAAGGCAGGCGCAATGGTGCTCTTCTTGGACTCAGAGGAGAATGGTCAGCCAACTCATTGATGTGCGCGCAGAATGGGCACGCTGCGAGAATCTTCGAGCAGAACTCATTGTCTGGAAATTCTGGCTTGACTGAAGTGTTTAGAACAACAAATAACTTTGAAAGGACGAACCAACTTCGCAACCGCACGAGGGAAGTGCCTGTCTACTCTTAGAAAGGATGAGTGAGAGCAGGGAGGTATTTCCATATGCTTGCGGGCGATGATTGGATCTCCATCAAAAGAGCAGAGTCACGGACAAGCAGTCACAATCAGTAGCAAAAGAAAAGAAAATCAGTTATTTGTGAAGTTTTACACGCAACAAAGTGAAGAACACCACTGATCCATCAAAAGACAACTCACTACAAAAGCTGTCCAAGCAAAAGAACTCAACACCTTGAAGCTCGAACAAATCATGTGCAACAAAAAGCAATGAAGTATAACCATTTAGCGAGAATCCGGGACCGCGAGTGCAGATCATGGGCCTAAGAGGACTATCTCTCATTCATCCGAATTGGTTTGCATCTCGGCTCAAAGGTAACACGTATCGATTACTTCCATGTTTGAGCACAATACTTTTAGTAACGATTGAGATATGCATAGAAAGGCGAAGTCTAGACTAGCAACACATATTCATGTAGCAATATCTAGGATGCCGAAGTATTGTGATGTTGCATTTGTTTTCCTCTTATGACCTAGTCCTTGTTCGGGACGAACAAGTTTAAGTGTGGGGTGGTTTGTTCTAGGTTTTTCCTAATGGGATAGAAGAATATGAGCTGGGAAAGATACAAGACGTGCGAGATGAGATCGCCGCCTACTTGTACAACTACTTGTTCGAAAATAGTGTTTTTATGTGAATTGTTTATGTGAATTTGGTATAAATCAGTGTATGAATGGTTGTGCATAATGACTTTTGTATGAATGGTTATATTTTGAGTGAAATGAAAGTACGTTGATGTTTGGAAATGTGTAACAGCAGGGTATTAAATTTTTTTAGAATTTGATTTTTCAGGTGGATTTGAGCTATAAAACAGCCAAAATCTGTTCGAAATTTTTCATATTTTATGTATCGATTCATAAAAAACCGTTGCATAATGACTTCAGCTATCATGAGACTGTCACTTTGTCCTTAAAATTGTGGGAAATAGTATCCATCTGCCACTCCCAGTTCCGCCATTTCCTTCATGCAATTGTTGAACTCAGACTCCACAACTCACTGACAAGTAGCAAAACAATCTGGTAGATTCAGATTAGAAAAGCAATTGAAATCACTTCTAAGAAAACCTAGAAGGAAACCACTCCCTCAGCAGTAGTGTAGAGAGAGAAAAGAAGGCTCCCTTGTTTTATTTCATTTACATATTCACGTAGATAACATAGTTCATCCATCTTACAGGGTTAAGTTTCTAGCATCAAACCTTGCTCTCGATGGATATTTATTTTTTAGGACACAACAAAACATTACTAGTTTCTTAATTATTATACACGTACGCTTGCTTGGTGGATTGATCCTTCTCAGTGTCATCCTGGTTACAGCCACCATCTTCCCCAGAGATCTCCTCCAGCGACTTCCCTTTCGTCTCTGTCACCAAAAAAGTGAACGCAAACCCCAACATGTTTGTGAAAGATAAGAACATCATGGCTTTCTTGATCTGCGATTCCTTCCCATCAATTGTATAATATTGGACTCCAAAAGCGCCAACCATGGCACCAGCCTTCCCGGCCGCAGCACTCAGACCATGACATGTCGCTCTTAGCCTTGTTGGAAACAGCTCTGCAGGCAGCACGAAGGTCGTGCTGTTTGGCCCAAAGTTGGCGAAAAAGAAGGTCAGTGCATACAATACTCCGAACAACAAGTGGTTTTCGTTCTTCAAGTAATCGTATTTAGTACCCATGATAAACATGAACACTGTCATCATGAAGAACCCCATCAGCTGTATTACGAACCGGCCCAGCTTCTCTATAAAAAACACTGTGAACCAGTATCCAGGAAAAGTGCCTGGAAAAATAAAATAAAAAGATATCAGTTATTTGAATATTATGTGCCTGCTGTGATGATCGATGCAAGCCTTGAGGTTCGTTTAAAAGTCGGAATTATTACCAAACAAAGCCACAACGAACATTGCTCTGGAGGTCTCGAACATCTCTCGCAAGGCGCTGACATGTTCTGCCTTGTTGGTGAGACCCATGGCTGGAAAAATGTCCTTTTGGGTCAAGTTCTGGCTGTAGAAGGCAATATCAAGCAAGAACCAAGTGCTCATTGTCCCAACCAGATGCTGACCATGTCGTCTCACAAACTCTCTAGACAACAACTTGTACTCGTTGGCGGCCTTAAACTGTTCCAACTTATCATCCTCATCCTGAAATTCTAAATCAAGAACCCGACCCATGTCAATAGCAGCTTGTTTAGCATTTCCTTGTATCAAGGCTGTGTACCTTCCTGTTTCTGGCATCTTCATTCTCCAATAATAAGTCAGAATAGCAGGAAGCGATCCGAGCATCAACACAATTCTCCACAAGTAGTCAGCTTGGGGCTGCGTCGATAGATAGCGGTTTTTGTTGTAGGCCTCGCCCGGAAAGCTGTTGAGAAATAGCTTAGACAAAATCATGGAAACCAAACCTGCAAAAATAATGCCTACACCCTGCATCGCAAAGACAGCGGCTATAAAAGCTCCGCGTGTTTTCTTGTTAGCGTACTCAGACATGATGGTGGCTGAAAGTGGATAGTCACCACCAATGCCGAATCCAAGCCAAAATCTGAAGAAACAAAGTGTGATCATCACGGACTTGGCTGATGATCCGAAAGACAAACCCGAGCCAATTGCGCAAATGGTCATGAGGATCAAAGTCACTCCATAAACCTTTTTTCTTCCAAGTTTGTCACCAAGATATCCAAAGGTCAGCTGCCCAGTAAGAGTCCCAACAAGGGCCATACCAATGACAGCGTTGTTGACGGCATGGGGGAGCTGGCCAGGCTTATCACTGGTGGGGTCGAAGTAGTAGAGGCGACCCAAGAGCTTGGAGATAGTGGAGATGCAGAAGAGGTCATACGCATCCGTGAAGAAGCCCATGCCTGCTATGACTATGGTAGTTACATGGTACCATTGGGTACGGGCTGTATCGAGGGCCGTAAGGACTGATAGATTATTGTTGGCTGCCATTAGGCTAGCTAGCTAGGACTGAGCTGAGCTACACTCTGATCGATTAATGGGTTTTATTTTTGCTTGTTACCCGTGATTATAAATGAGTTTCGCCATGTACGATAATATTTTTTTGACGTAGGAACCCAAGTGTTGACGTTATGTTGGGTTATGCAATCCACGGTTGACGTTAATTTTTTTAAAGGATATTCTGGTTTTGTTCCCAAATTATGCTACAACATATTATATTAAATGAGTACTTCTAAAATCAAATATATACTAACTCAAAAGTGCTCTCAAATCAAAGGTATATCCATAACAATGAGGTCTATTAACTATGCTGACATACGATCAAGGAGGCCTCTTTAATCATCATCATTACTCGATCGTGCTTGTCATATATGCTAACACAGTAAAATGATATAGTGATTGACGAATTATATATCGTCTTTTAGGCTCAATTTCTCTAGGTTTTTGGACGTTTGCGAGCGACATTTTTTGTTCTAATCCGTTTTTTAGCATATTTCAGCTTACATAGATCGAAACAAGGTCAAAACGTGAAGATTAGAAAATACAGACAAAAAATGGCTCAAATTGGACCTAGGCGCTGCCTTAGGTAAATCAAGGACCCACCTAGGCAGGTAAACCTAGGTCGGATAGGAAACAAAGAGAAGGCGAAAAGGAAGAGTTCTAGCGCCATGTTGCCGTATTCTGTGACAGTAAAAGGAAGGCTCAGGCACATTTTTTTTTTGGAAAAGGTGTATATATAAGAGCAAAGAATCAACGGGGCAACAAAAGACCCAACCAACAGATACAGACAGCCAAGACAAGGCTGACTCGGCAACTAACCATCACACAAATCAGACGCTGACAATCCAACAATCTACCAGCACAAGACTGATTCGCACGAGCGAGCAACAACAACAAAAAATAAATCAAGACCAAACGAAGTTTTTGTCTTTCTTTTTGGGGCACGAGCGACCTGAAGACCGATGCCCCTTTTTCTTTCGCTGACGAGATTGATTCGCACTATTATGAATCACATCGGGAACTTCATACCCTTTTTCAGGTTCCTCTATCGGATCTTCCTGCACGTACCCATTTTCCTTGGCAAATTTGGCAAATTCTTCCTGGTCATGGAAGATTTTACCACCAAGCTGCTCACAATAAAACTGACCCCCAACGTTTACTTCAGGCACATTTACCAACAACTTGAAATTCAACTTCGGATTCGGCGATAGTCCTAGCGAACAAAGTAAAACACTCAATAGCATTAAAGAATGTCCATGCAAGGAGTAAAGAAAGTCCCAACAACAGTGGTGCTAACTGGAAGTAATTAAGGTTAAACTCTAACGCTAATCGTGACATGATTAGTAGTGACCTTATTCCACTGTTTGTTCTTGGCTAGATATCATATTGAACTACTTACTCCGTAAATTTCTGAAGTAAATGTTTGAACATGTTGTGCTTTTATTCAAGATTACAATGAGGTCCGTATGAGCAACCAATGCGACACTTGACCCCAGTCTTGTGTTCTTGTCTGCCTACTTCTATATTGTTTAGTCGAAACCAAACCACACTCTAAAAAGTTCGATTAGAATAGATTAGTAGAAATAAACAAACCTTGTTGTTGCTTTCTAGTAACTCCTTGGACGACCCTAGACTTACATAGGCTATTATAAGCTGTTTTTGACTGAATAAAATACAAGAACGTGACATGAATTCATCATGAGTTTGCAACATAGAAATTACATGAAATGTGATTTTACAATATCACTACACCATTTTGTCTCTTTGGCGACTAAACCAAATGAGTCGCCTAAGTTCATTTTTAGTCGGCCAAGGACTTATGTGACTAACGATGTGTCTCCTAAGGTCTGTGGCCCATGTACTGTGGCCCAAGTATTCATGCGACTGAACCTAATGTCCTCTGTCGCTCAAGTATTTAGGTGACTAAACCTTTTAGGTGTGTCACTCTAATGAGTCACTTGGGCGACTGAATTAAGGTCAGTGACATAGGACTTTTAGCGACTGACTTCGGATGTCACATATGTATTATAAAAAAAATCAGTTTTCCAATTTCACAATAAACAAATAAAAAGCAATTACGTAAAAGGTAAAACATTAATAAATTACATAAGAGAACCAAAATTCTTTCATTGCTTTCAAAATACGAATACATAGTTTAAATGATCAAACTACAAGTTTCAACTTCCAAACAACCATCAATATACACAAGTTCTAATGCTTGGGTACAAAGACTTTCTCAGTGTTCGTGTCATCAGAGGGCCAAATGACAGTCTCCATCAACCTATCACGCATCAGTTCCAGGTTTTGATCAGAGATCTCCTTGTACATCTCAGCATGGTCACATTTCTAACTCACAAAACCAAAAGACATGAGTTAAACTAAATGGCAATGATCAGCTGTGTTGCTAAAGTGAATAGTAAATGGATAAGAATATCAAGCTAAGGTACCTTGATCCATTTTCCATAAAAATGAAGTTGTGTTACCATTATTCTTTCAGCCAGTTCATGCCGTTCCTACCATTTAATAAAAATCAAAAGAAAAATATCACCATTCCTCTTCTATCCAAATGCAGAAGTTCAGTAGTGGAAAAAGGTTCATGACATTCGATGAGCTATTAGCACGTTATTCAGATTACACAATCTACCTTTCCGAGAGTGCGAAGAAAGCTCTTTCCATCTCCTGGTTTGTTGTTCACAACGAAACTGTAAAAGCCAGAGAATTAAAGAAACTGCATAAGCATCTGTATTCAGAGCAGTGTTGTGAAAACCGGATCGGCCGGTTCGACCGGTACGATCGGGAACCGGTCACCAGACCGATCCGGTTCTCTAATCGGATCGGAAATGCTATTGACCCGGTCAATTACCGGTTGAACCGCCGGTTTCAGGTTGAACCGTGACCCGGCCGGGTGGACCGGGTTGATGCTTATTTGACTAAACACAGTCGTTTTGAATTTGCTCTTAAAAAAAAGAAAAAAATACAAACAGACGAGTTGCGACTTGCCTCTGCGGTCGACGAGCACGAGCCCTAATTTTCAACACGCATCGGCGATCTGGCGCACGAGTCACGACCTCTTCCCTCTGCTGTCGCATTCCAATTCAAGTTCAACACGCCTCTGCGGTCGCACGACCGGCATCGCATTCCAATTTCACGACCTCTTGCCTCTGCGGTCTGGCGCACGATTTGATTCTCCAAGTTCTGCGGTCTGGCGCACTATCTCTTGCCTCTTCTGCTCAAGTTGAACTTATCAGGTACGTCAATGAATCTGAGTGTTGCTCACCAAGCTGCTGCAAGTTGCTGCGGTCTGGCGATTTGTTTCTCTTCTTATTTTGATTTATTGCTCACCAAGCTGTTGTTGCAGCCTGAGATGGAATTTGATAGTTTAACTATCAGATTGGTTGATGTTGTATGCTTTGTGATGTTATAAGATGAAGGTGAATTAGTGATTGTGTAAGCCTGGTGATTGATGTTCACTGCCTTTATTTTTTTTCAGTTAGAAATGTCTACGCCTACGGAACACGAATCACATCCCTCATCAGAAGAAGCATCATCTAATCCGAAAGCGATTAGATCAAAAACAGATCCAGCTTGGGGACATTGCAAGCAGCTTGTTGAAGATGCCGGGAAAACAGCTTTGTTATGTATACATTGCAACAAGATTATTAGAGGAGATGGCATTAATAGGTTCAAGTGTCACTTGGCTGGAGAAAAGGGGCAGGTTGAACAATGTAGAAAGTGTCTGCAGATATTCAACACCAGATGAGACAAAGTATTGATGCAGTAAGGAGTAAAAAGAGGAGGGTAGAAGAAGAGTATGAGGATAGTTATCCAATTCATGAGCAAGCATTGGCCACACCTAGCACAAGTCAAAAGGGAAAGGGAAAGAAGAGTGATCCTCATATTAGTAACTACTTCATGCCTAGAACAATTTCAGGAGCTCATCCAACAATTAAAAGTGTTATGCAGAGTAAAGAAGTGATGGAAAAGTGTGATATTGCCATCTCAAAAGGGATGATTGATGCTTCGGTGCCTTTTAATGCGGTCAACTCCACATATTATCAACCTATGATTGATGCTATTTCTAGCATGGGTGCTGGCTACAAAGCTCCAAATTTTTATAGAGTTCGTGGACACTAATTGAATCACTGGGTTGGCGAGGTAAGCAAGCTTGTTGATAGTTACCGTAATATTTGGAAGAACACTGGATGCACTCTCATGGCAGATGGGTGGACAGATCGTTCTAGACGAAGTCTTATCAACTTTCTGGTTTGTTGTCCTAAAGGGACTATTTTTCTGAAATCTGTTGATGCTTGGGATGTCTCAAAAACTGCAGCAACGCTACACAAGCTTTTTAAGGAGGTGATATTATATGTTGGTGCTGAAAATACTGTCCATATTGTAACAGATAATGCTGCAAATTATGTTGCTGCCGGCAGATTACTAGAAGCTGAGTTTCCGAAGTTGTTTTGGTCTCGTTGTGCAGCACACTGTATTAATTTGATGTTCCAGTAGATCGAAAAGTTGGAGGAAGTAAGTGAGGCTGTGACACATGCATCAAAGATTACCAAATACATATACAATCATTGTTATGCATTACATTTGATGAAGCAACACACAGGTGGAAGAGAAATACTCCGTCCAGCCCCTACCTGCTTTGCCACTAATTTTATTGCATTACAAAGTATATTGGGTCAAAAGGACGCATTGAGAGGAATGGTAACATCAAGAGAATGGACAATCTCTGCATATGCTAAAGATACTAAGGCAAAAAAGTTTGTGGATCAAGTCTTGGATTCTTCTTTCTGGAAACAGTGTGGTGATATTGTGAGACTTACTGAGCCACTTGTGCGTGTGCTGCGCATTGTTAATAGTGAAGATAAACCCGAAATGAGTTTTCTCTACAGAGCTATATACAAAGCTAGAGAGGAGATGGTGTTTAGGTTTAGAAGGAACAAGAAGAAAGTAGAGCCTTACTTGGATATCTTGGATAAACGTTGGGATTTGCAGCTTCGAAAAAATCTTCACTCCGCGGGTTACTGGCTAAATCCAGCTATCCAGTTCAACAATGATGAGTTTGATAAGCACCGAAACACCATATCTGGCCTTTTGGATGTCATTGAAAGGTATTCTCATGGAGATGTTGATTTGCAGTCTAAGTTGACAAGTGAGATGAGATTATTCAAAAATGCGGAAGGTAATTTTGGAAGGCAAACTGCAATTCATGATCGAAATACGGTGATGCCAGGTAAATCGGTTTACCTTTCATTCACAATCATTCTTTATTCTATTTAGTTTGATGATATTTCATATTGGTGTTTATATTGTTTTTGAATTGCTGTGAATGGTGTGAATTGCTGTGAATTGCCTTCCAAATTGCTGTGAATGCAAATTGCAGTTTGCCTTCCAGTAGCCTCATATGATGGTGAATGATGTTCCTGTGAATACAAATTGCAGTTTGCCTGTGAATACATATGATGGTGTATAGTTAAACTGTGTTCTGAATTGGTGGCTATGAACTTTGATGTGTGCCACTCTTATAGATATGGTCCTACAGAACATCTCTAGTTATATTTTCATAGGAAAGCAGACACAATTTTTTTCTCCCTTTGCATTCTGCAGTTGTGCTTGATGTGTGGTAGTGTGAAAGAAGCTGGAAATCTATTTGCTGAAATGCTGCAAAGAAACTGCTTTTCATGAAATATCAGAACACTGCGAGCATGAATTTGTTAGCAGGTCCTATTTCTTGTCTTGTGTTTTAGTGCTTGGGTTGTAGTTTTGTGTAGTGCAGGTGCTGTGTCTTTGGTTTCTGGCGTTTTTATGACTACTTTTTGTGCCTGGTTTTAGCTTGTTTTAGTTTGTTTCAGGAGGCAGTTTGCCATTTTGGTTTCACTGAATAAATTCGCTTTATTCATTTTTTGACTTTGATTTTGACTCATTCTTGGGAGTTCGCCCATAAATTTTAATGTGAGGCAGTGAGATTGCTGACTTAGATAATGCCCAACATGTTTTGGAAACATTGGACTGACTAGATGATTTTTGTATATCGGGCTCATATTGCTGGTTGTTGAGTTGTGTTCATCAACTTCCTAATAAGGTACCACTGTATACAAATTGCTGTGAAGTCAGTAGCTTTTCTTATTTTCAACTTGCTTTTGTATTTACTGTGAATGATGTTCCAAATTTGCAAGATCAATGGTGGGAATCTTATGGATGTGATGCTCCAAATTTGCAAAAGTTGGCCATTCGCATTTTGAGCCAAACATGTAGTTCATCGGGTTGTGAACGGAATTGGAGTGTTTTTGAGCACATTCATTCAAAAAAGCGCAATCGACTAGAGCATCAAAAACTTTATGATCTTGTGTACGTTCGTTATAACTTAAGGCAGCAGCAAAGTTAACAATATAATTCATGTTAACTGGTTGTTTACTTCTGGATTTATGTATACATATTATATTAGTGTAATTGCTTGTAAACTATAAATTGCAGGAAACAACTAAGGCATCAAAATTATGACCCAATCAATATTGAAACACTTGATGACCATTCGGATTGGGTGATGGAGAAGTCACCACCATACTTAACTAATGAAGAGGTGGATGCTTTACGCAATGATCTTGCAAGTATGACTATACAACCTGTTTCGGATGATATCGGTATGCTTCTTTGTTTACTAATGATTATAACCATATTGATTGATTTTATTATTGTGACTTTACCTGACATGTTATAATACTATTGTCATAGGGCAAATAAATTTGGATGACAACGAAGATGAAAATGAGGATGAAGAAGCAAATGATAATACCATTGGAGAGGCGAATCAAAATCCAAGCAACTTAAATGAAGTTCACCACCATATCTATTTTCCTTTTTAAACTTTTATCTTTTGGCATAACTTTTCAATGTTATTGCGATTTGTGACTTAAGACTAAAATCGCAATTGTTGTTTTGTTATTTTCTTATTAATGTGTGATATTCGAATTCTAAATTTGTTATGGTTATAGTATTGTATACAGGTTAAATTTTAGTAGGTTACAAAATAGGTAAATAAATATGCATATATGATATATGAGGAGTGTTCAAATGAGGACACCCAAATTTGGTAAGGACGTAGGGACAAATCTCATCCATTAGATCATCATCCATCTAACCCCCCGTGCTTTGTGGGTGCGCCACGTGTCCAAGTACCCAAAATCCAATAAAGCAAATAGTAAAATCCCACTACCAAAAAGCAAACAGTAAAATCCACTACCACATGTGACACGTGGCAGCTTGTGGATCATTGGATGAACCTCATCCAATGGCCCAGATTAGTCCATACACCCTCACCATAAGACATGTCCTCAATTGAACGCCCCCCTATGATATATATATATATATATATATATATATATATATATATGCGTTCAATTGAGGACGGGTCTTATGGTGAGGGTGTAGGGACTAATCTAGGCCATTGGATGAGGTTCATCCAATGATCCACAAGCTGCCACGTGTCACATGTGGTAGTGGATTTTACTGTTTGCTTTTTGGTAGTGGGATTTTACTATTTGCTTTATTGGATTTTGGGTACTTGGACACGTGGCGCACCCACAAAACAGGGGGGGGTTGGATGGATGATGATCTAATGGATGAGATTTGTCCCTACGTCCTCACCCTAAGAGGGTGTCCTCATTTGAACACTCCTCTATATATATATATATAGGGGGGCGTTCAATTGAGGACGAGTCTTATGGTGAGGGTGTAGGGACTAATCTGGGCCATTGGATGAGGTTCATCCAATGATCCACAAGCTGCCACGTGTCACATGTGGTAGTGGAGTTTACTGTTTGCTTTTTGGTAGTGGGATTTTACTATTTGCTTTATTGGATTTTGGGTACTTGGACACGTGGCGCACCCACAAAGCACGGGGGGTTAGATGGATGATGATCTAATGGATGAGATTTGTCCCTACGTCCTTACCAAATTTGGGTGTCCTCATTTGAACACTCCTCTATATATATATATATATATATATATAGAGGAGTGTTCAAATGAGGACACCCTCTTAGGGTGAGGACGTAGGGACAAATCTCATCCATTAGATCATCATCCATCTAACCCCCCCGTGCTTTGTGGGTGCGCCACGTGTCCAAGTACCCAAAATCCAATAAAGCAAATAGTAAAATCCCACTACCAAAAAGCAAATAGTAAAACCCACTACCACATGTGACACGTGGCAGCTTGTGGATCATTGGATGAACCTCATCCAATGGCCAAGATTAGTCCCTACACCCTCACCATAAGACATGTCCTCAATTGAACGCCCCCCTATATATATATATATATATATATATATATATATATAGGGAGCACTCGGTTGAGGCAAGGTTATAAGAATGAGGCAGTAAGGCATGATCTTGGTCATTGATGATATTGATCTAATGGTTGAGATTTAAAGGTGTGGTAGTGGGATTTACTGTTTGCTTTTTGCTGTTGGTAGTGGGTTTACTATTTGGACACGTGGCGCACCCACAAAGCACGGGGGGTTAAATGTGTGGTTGAGATCGTGCCTCACTTTACTGTAGCGTGCCTCATTTGAACGCTCCTCTATATATATATATATATTATTTTATTATTTTTAATTCATACGGGTCAAACCGGTTCGATCCTGTTGAACCACTGACCCATCGACCCAGCGACTTGACCGGTTCGATGACTGGTCCGGTTTTAATAACACTGATTCAAAGACAGAAAGAAACACATTCGAAATTAGAATGGCGGAAAAAACTAATAACCCTTGCTCATAAAGCCATCAAGCATTCACTAACCGGCACCGGATCTAGTTTCGGTGAAGCTAGCGGTTCTAGTACTGGATCTGGTGCGGGCGGTGGAGGTTTGGTGTGGGTGGTGCGAAGTTTAGAAGGTCGTTTGACAGGACTAATTGGCGGACTATATCCGTTTGGTGGACGCCGACTCGTCGGAGAACGGAGTTTCATAGTTTTCCGGCTTGCGTCGTTAATTTCCTTCAACGTCTTCTTCTTCTTGTGTGGAGGCATGGCAGACAGCGGCGGAGTTCAGTCGATGTATTTTTTGTAGGTGAGAATGAAGACAGCGCTAGGTTTTTTGCGGTGGAGTTGGAACAAGGCAAATTGGGCTGAGGCCCAAAATTTCTAATTAGCACTTCAAACGAATTGAAAAAAAAAGGAGGGACACGAAAAAAAAGGAAATTGAAACGAATTGAACGTGACCAAATTTTCTAATTAGCACTTTAAACAATTTTTCTTGCACAATTGACCAATATTTTTTTTTTTGGATGAATTAGCACTTTTGAAATCTCATCAAAAAAAAATTGCACTTTTGAAAATAAACTTTTGATACTTAAGTGACTAACTTTAATATGGTAAAACAGGTTAGTCACCTACAGCAGTTTAAGCGACGCAGTTATCTAGTGGCATAGGATTCAGTCGCCTACGACTGCTTAAGTTACACACGTTGGTCAGTGGCATACGCGTCAGTCGCCTACGACCGCTTAAGTGACACACGTTGGTCTGTGGCATAAGAGTCATTCGCCTAAGTTTGATCAAAAAGAAATGGAGCAAAAAGGGGTGCAACACGAGGACTTCCCAGGAGGTCACCCAACCGCTTATGTGACATACGTTGGTCAGTGGCACAAGTGTCTGTCGCCTAAGTTTAATTAGGTGACACATGCAGTAAGTGTGTCGCGTAGCGATTCTTGGGCGACGTACACTTATATCACTGCATCAAAATCAATCGCTTAAAACGGAAAATGGTGTAATGAATATGCCAAATTTCAACTAGTCACTAAAGCAAAATCAACAACAATTCTACTGAACATAATTGAAATGTACAGATAATATCGATACTCAACATAGAGCAATGTATAGTACAAACTCTCACAGAATTGAATATCGTCAAATGTGGTCAGCTGCATATGATCTGTATATTTGTGAAAGTTTGGATTCAGTTACCAAATAGTTACGAGCCAGTTACCAATTAGTTACATGTCAGTTACAAGTTAGTGACTAATCATATGTTAGTATAAATATGTTTGTATGGCGTAGGAGTGGGGACAAGTTTGAATATCCATCATTTTAACAACACTTTCTCCATCTTCTTCAACATCTCTTGGCTTCTTCAAATCCAAATGCTTGCCCATTCTCATTCTCTCTTATTAACATTAAAGGTCGTTTTTTTGGGTAATTTTAGGGTTTATGAGCATGTTAACATGCTTAAACCCATTAGGGCAAATACACCCTAATGAAATGAGTCAAATCGGGATGAAATCGAGCGAAGTCGGGACTCGAAGTCAGTGAGTTTCGCGCCTAAAGAACACATTAGGTGTTTGGGTGCTGACGTTAACACAGGGCGCTATGGTAATGTTAACGCTAGGCGCGCGGATTCTGCAAGTCCGTTGCGTCCTACATTGACATTATCCGAGCCGCGTCCCAACGTTAATGTCTACACTGGGTGCGTGCTTAATGTTAACACTGGACGTGCGGCGTCTGTTTGACAGACGCGGCTGCTCAGCCATGGGACACATCCATTGCTCGTGTCCGATTGCTTCCCTATAAATATCAGATGTTTCTCTGATGTTTAAGACACTCTGAAGTTATTAGAAAATTCAAGCAATCCATCTCTGATTCCCAAATCCATCTCAAACCCTAAGCCTGATGTTAGTCTACTGTCTGGAATAACAGTGTATTTCAACTGGATTATCCCACTTCGAATTTCATATAACCCGAGGCAAATCATACAAGGGTGAAAAGATGGATTTTGGAAAGCGAATTTACACGATCGAATCTGATATCTAAGAGATCTATTTACTACTAATGAAGCTTACGGCTTTTCGGAAGATTCACCAGTGAAGAAAGAAGCTGCCATATTTGCCATATTTGCCCTGTTGTATTTGTCGCTGACAAACTGCAAGATGAAGACGACCAAGAAACTACAAACGACATCGATATTATCTAATCGATGGCGAGCTTACGAGAGATGACTCATCACTTCCAAAGCTGGACCAATTTGAAGGCACCAATTTTTGGCGATGGCAGAAAAAGATGCACTACCTGTTGACAAACTTGATGGTGGTGTATGTGCGGTCTACACCGATTCCTGAAGTTGGCGATGATGGACCCATAGAGGCTTTCCAGTGCTGAAGCAAGTGGGAGAATGATGATTATATCGCTAGAGGTCACATCCTCAATGGTATGTTCGATGCCCTTTTCGATATTTATCAAAGCGTAGAGTATGCAAAAGAACGGTGGGATTTGTTTGAATCCAAGTACATGGCCGAGGACGCTTCTAGCGTCAAGTTTGTTGTATGTAATTTCAATAATTACTAGATGGTAGATTCTCCGCCTGTAATGGAACAGTTTCACGAGATATAGCATATCGTGGGGTAGTTTGGCCAACACAAGTTGAAGATGGACGAGCCCATCTCAGTGTCGAGTATAATCGCAAATTACCACCAAGTTGGAAAGACTTCAAGCGTACTTTGCACAAGAAAGAATAAATGTCTCTTGAGGAATTTACAAAAAAAAATTGCGAATCGAAGAGGAGCTTCGTGCACAAGAAAGTGACAAGAAAGCGGAAGATCCTAATTTACATAAGGTAAATGTGATGGAAACAAGTTCACAAAAGATGAACAAGAACAAGAGCAAGAAACAGCCTTATAGTCAAGCAAGTAACGGTCCAAACAAGAAGCATCCTTCTAAAGGAAATGTGTGTTCGATTTACTGAAAAGCGGGGCATTTCAAGCGAGAGTGCCGCTTAGGAAAAGGGAAGAGCTAGAAGGCTCAAGACAATGCTTTTGGTACTAAAAATTGATGTTCCCATGAATGGCATACTGTTTGGCAAAACGGCTTTAGAACTGTTCGAGCAAATATTCAGGGGGAGTACGAACACATTCTGGAACTACTGAACAGCGTTGAACAGACGTAGAAGATATTTTCCGGAAGGATCTGGATCTAATATCTTCTCGTTTTAATGTCGGCCAGCGAAGCATTCGATCTCCATATATTAGAATGAATATCTTCATCAAAACAGCGTGGCTGACTTGGCGAGGAAGATTGCAAAGATTGCCTATTCCGTTTGTCCTCTGGAAGGTTCTAAAGATCGAGGATCTTTAGATTCGAACTGATATTGGCCAGCGAGTTCTTCGAGCGTCAAATATCCGAACATCTTGTGAAGTCGACGTGGCTTACTTACTGAGGAAGATACTCGAATATTCCTCCTTATGATTTGATAAAGATACACATCAGAATATTTGGGAACATTCCCGAAATATCTGATGGGAGTATCTGAAGCAGTTTAGGGTTTCGTCTTTACATATAAATGCATTGCAAAGGCGTCCCGGTTAATTGTCGCTCCAGCAGAGAAAATAAACACAAGGAAAATCCCTACCGATTGGAGAAGGAGCGGCAGCCGATTGTATTCTCCCTACTGGAAATACATTGAGGTGTGTTCAGTCTGATCCGTGCCATTCAGACTGACTGGAGTTGATCACGTTCAAGTGCACAAACAAAGGAAAACAAGCTTTCGAGAGAAAGCATCCGAGCTTCAAGTGAAGGTCGAGTACGTTCGGATAGTAGATCTGGACGAAGGGGATCGAGGAGAGTTGCGACAAACCTCGGTTGCAAATCTGAGATACGGAGTGTTAGTGGTGAGGCTATTACATGGTGTAAGAGTAAGTCCCTGTGGAAAACCCTAAACTCGTAATAAAGATTTGTTGTCCCTTTTCCGGGTGTGGGAAACCCCCCAGAGTAGGCCTGGCCGAACTGGGTTATCAATCTGTGCGTGCTCCTGTTTTATTTGTTCTGTTATATTGAACTGTTAGGTGGAGAGTTCAAGGTCTGGTTGAACTACACTTGGAACACGTGCTTGAACAGGGGATAGAATTTCAATTGGTATCAGAGCAAACACTCGACACACTGAGTGGGATCCTTGAACTGTTCAAGATGACTACAACGGGAGGTCAAAACACAATCGAAGATGACAAAAATTGTTCACGTAGAATAGAGGTGTCTGAGGCATTGACTGAGACTGACAGCACTCGCTTTCAACTAAATATGTTGGCTCGAAGGTTTGACAGAATGGCCCGAAAGCTCGATAAACGCAGACCTGAGCAAGACATTCCCCAGTCAAGCATGCTTCACATCTGGGAGTCAGACACGAAGATCTACAGAAATAAAATCGTTTGCACAGTTGCCTTCAGCTCATCAAGTCACATGGAGAAAGACCGCTGGTACTTCGACAGCGGATGCTCTGCGCATATGACAGGTAACTCCAAGTTTCTCACGCATATTCGACCTGTCACAAAGAAGCAGTTTGTTACTTTCGGCGATGGAGGGAAGGGTCAGGTGATCGGCTGTGGGACATTGAAGGTTTCAGATCTTCCTGTTCTCAAAGACGTACTTCTTGTTGAAGGACTAAAAGTGAATCTCATCAGTATCAGTCAACTTTGTGATGGAGGATTTCATGTACAATTCACCCATGACTCCTGCCAAGTTCTGAACAAGGAAGGAGGGACACTGATGAAAGGATGTAGAGCAGACAACACTTATTACCTCATTGGGTCCGCCAGAACAGTTACATGCCTTTCAAGTCAAGCAGATTAGATGTCACTCTGGCACAGGAGATTGGGTCATCTGAATCTCAAAACACTGAAGAAGCTCAGCTCGTCTGGTCTCATCCGAGGGATGCCCAATGTTAAAGGTGACATAGATGTCCTATGTGGAGAATGCCAGATCGGTAAACAGACTAAAGCATCTCATTCGAACACCACCCTGATCAGTACCATAAGACCACTCGAACTGATCCATATGGATCTTATGGGGCCAATGCAGGTTGAGAGCTACGGAGGCAGCAAGTATGTCCTGGTATGTGTGGACGACTTTACCAGGTTTACATGGACCCGATTCCTTCGAGACAAGTCTGCAGCTGCATCTCAGTACATTGAACTTGCAACACTTCTCCAGAGAGAGAGAGAAGCCAACGGAGAACGACTGGTGAGTATCAGGAGTGATAACGGCACGGAGTTCAAGAATGCCACCATGACCTCTTACTGTAGCAAACACGGGATTGCCCATCAGTATTCTTCTGCAATCACTCCTCAGCAAAATGGCGTTGTTGAAAGGAAAAATCGCACAATTCAGGAGATGGCACGCGTAATGATTCATGCCAGGAAGATTCCTCTGAAGTTCTGATCAGAAGCAATGAACACGGCGTGCCACATTATAAACCGCGTGACAATACGCACAGGCACGGAGCAATCCTTTATTTCCAAAACCAAACTTACAATTTATAGAGAGATAAGTGAATTACAATTTTTGTGGATGTTTGAAATGAGGAGGAGGAGGTTGGTATTTATAGCCGTAAGGGGAGGAGATGGGTGGTGGAGATGGTGGCACATGTCTTTTGATCCAAGGGATGAGGAGGAGGAGCTGCCACATGGGGGAGGAGAAAGCCACCGGTCATATGGAGGAGGAGCCGCCGGTAGCAGGTGGTGGAATGGGGAGGAGCTCCTCCCTTGGCCACCTCCAAGCATGGTGGCCGGTCACCTTGTCCAAACGTGCATTTGGATAGTTGATTTGGAATGGCCAAGTGATTCTAAGACTAATGGTCGAGTCAGAATTTCCAAATTCTATGGTTTCGTCGAGCAACTTGGTTTTGGTGCCTATGCGCGCGGCCTTTACTATGGAATTGGGCCAACTGCCAATCTGCTCGAGCGTTTTGTCTGGGAAGCGAGATTGTCCGACTTGTTAGGCATTCCAAACATCTTGGTCGAGCCAGATTTGCAAGATTCGTCGGTTGGCTTGAGCAATTCGGTCATGGTGCCTAGTGTACGCGGAGTCTTTGCTTGGCATTGGGCCAACTCTCAATTGGCTCGGGCATTCTTCTTGGTTTTCCGACATTGTCCACTTTATTTTACATTTTAAACACTTTGGTCGAGGCGGAATTGTTAGATGAGGTGGTTTGCTCGAGCAACTTGAATCGAGTGTTTGGTCAGCTCGGCAAAGGGCCTGGATCTGCTTCATCCGGTCGGGTGGTTTCTGCGGCATTTTCTCACCCGGTCGGTTGAGTCTTCAATGCATATTCCTCTTTGGTTTGATTTGTTTGGAGTGATTCCATGTCAGGATCCTTGAGATTTCTTCAGTCTGCGTCTGATCTTGACCTTGGAATGACTCTTAATATCTTTTCAGCGTAAAATCCTCTCCTTAGCGTGTTTTCTCTCTAAGCGCCAAAATACCCTGTAGAAATATATCGGGACTAACAAGCAAAAGTTAAATAGACCAACAGTCTAATTTGGTGGGTTTTACGGTGTTTATGATTCGTATAATTTGGGTCCATCAGCACCGAAATCAAGTCGCTCGACCAGATAGACTCCGATGACAAATCGGACTCGACCAAGTTGCTCATAATGGAAAACAAGTCCGACAATGTCACCAAGCCAAGGAGAACGCACGGGTGGAATGGCCTAGGAGCAGCCGAGCAGAGTTCCAGGCCGCGCCCGAAGGCCCGGTTGAGCAGACTAGCGCGGAATCCGAGTTGCTCGACCAGATGAACGAATCTCGCAAATCTGGCTCGACCAAAGTGATCGAAATGCCAAATGACTCGGGCGATACATCTAGCCAAGCAAAATGCACGAGCGGGATTGGCCGAGATGAGCAAAACGACGTTGGAGCTGCAAAAGGCCCCGCGCGCTGGGCCAAGTCGGTGGGCTCAAGTGAGGTGGTTTAAGAATATTTGCTGGCCAAGCTTACTTGCCGGGGAGCTACGCACGGTGAAGCTTGTTCTTTTTTGGCGCCGTTGCCGGGGAGCTACGCACGGTGAAGCATGTTCTTTTTTTTTTAGTTTCTAAATTAGTTATTTCCTTTTCTTTTAGTTTCCTATTTTGTGCATTGCTACTCGTGTGCCATGTCTCATGCAGGTAGCCGAGTTGGCGACAATATCCACAACGAAGAAGTCGATCAGGTCGTTCGAAACATGGAAGGGCCACTTCCACCGCATGACGAGCCGGGCCCGATGGGCCAGAACGAAGCGATCAGGGGGGCTGCCCCGAGACAACTTCATCAACAGTTCCAGCAACCACCACTCCAACAGTACCCGATGCTTCCACCACAGCAGTACCTTCAGCAACAGCAGGTTCCACCGGTCCAACCGAGGCGACAAGCACCGGCCGCTCTACGACAGCCGATCAGACGACCACGGCAGCCGGTCTTCAACGACGAGTATGACGAGGAGTACAACGATCAGGAGCCCACCATGGGAGAGCTGTCGGCCCCCAACTTTCGAGACCAATCTTGGTGCATCTACGAAGGGCCGGACCTCGAGGCTATAGCTATCAACACGTCGGTCGTCCATCACTTGCCTAAATTCTCGGGAACCAAGGGAGAATCGGTCACGGCACATCTGCAGCGCTACCATGGCATCTGCCAGAATCTCAAGCCATACGGAGTCGAAGTCGAGGACTTCAAGTTAAAAGCTTTCTATTTCTCACTTGTAGACTCGGCTAACGATTGGTTCCTGTCCTTACCTTCAGGTAGTATTTACACATGGGACCAGATGCAGAGAAACTTCCTCTACAAGTACTACCCAGCAGGCAGAGCAATGCAGGTCCGAAGGCAGTTACAAGAGCTCAGGCAAGGACCCAACGAGACCATGTACGAATATGTGGAGATGTTCAACGCCCTAGCGAAGAGCTTCTGTAACCTTGGGCTCCCAGAGAAACTACTCGTGGAGTATATGCAAGACGGCCTAAGGCGACTGGACCGAAAGCTACTAGATGCCTCGGCTGGAGGAAACCTCATGAACTTGTCCCCAGCTGGTGTACGACGAAAGATCATGGCAGTGGCCGAGAGTGAACGGTTCCAAGACGAGTCCAACAAAGAAGAAGAGTTCAGTCGAACCAGGAACGTGTCGAAGATTGAGCCCCCATCCAATGCAATGGCCGAAGAGATCAGGCAGCTCAAGGAGATGATGCAGCAAATGATCAGAAGGCAACCAGTCCATAGTGGAGGATGCGGTTTCTGTCGAACCAGGAACGTGCGGTTTCTGTGCCGCCACGGACCACAAAACAGACGAGTGCCCGGCCATAGTGGAGGATGACCAGGCCGAAGTCAACTCAGTAGGCGACTACCAGGGCCATAGGAACCAGACCGGGCCAGTCCGACAATATGGACCGGCAGGGAACGAGCAAGGAGCGAATGGGCCACACTGGAGGAACAACAATCAGAATAACCACTTCCAGAGGGAGCCAGCACAGCAGCCCGTACCTCACCAGGCCCAACCGTACTACAAGCCTCCGTTTCGCCAGCAGCAGGGACAGAATGGGCCGAGTCAGTATCAGCAGAACCGCAATCAGTCAGGCCCGCACCAGCACATCTCGAGCAAGTCTTTAGAAGATGTTGTGAAGGACTTGGCCGCATCAGTTTACCAGTTCCAGGCCAAAACCGATGGGACTTTAGCAGAGCTGGGTAAACAGATGTCCAACCTAGCCCAGACAGTTTCTGAGCTGAAGGGAGATTCAGGAAGACTCCCATCACAGACAGTGCAGAATCCAAGAGGGAATGTCAGCATGGTGGAAGTAGTGGACGTGGACGCAGCCTTAAAGGAGTCTGCTTATTGGGTGAACAAGATGCTCAACACGAAGGCAATGGATAGCGAGGACGAACCTAACTCAGATTACACCAGGCCTACAGAAGACTTCGGCCTGCTAGCATCCGAAGAAGAACCGGCTGAAACACTCAGCCCAGACACGCTCAAGGCATCCGAGCCAGGCCCGGTCCTCGTGGCCGAGAAGTCCAAAACTCACGGTTCTTCATGTGCCATGCAGGTAGCTGCCCCCGAAGGCTGTATGACCGACAAGGACGAGCTGGAAGGTAGGTTGGAGACGAGGCCTAAGCAGAACGACCCCATAATGGAGCACCCACTCACTACGAGTCATGAGGCACCGCCAGGAAAGAGTAAGGACCCAGGTGCCTTCACGGTCACCTGTGGTATTGGTGAGGCTCAGATACATCACTGCTTAATTGATTTGGGTGCTGCTGTTAATGTCATGCCTTATTCCTTATATTGCTCGTTAAAACTTGGCCCATTGAAACCGCCTAAACTATTAATAGAACTGGGGGATAAGTCATGTACTCGGCCTAATGGTCTGCTTGAAAACTTAACCCTCAGAGTAGGAGACCTTTTTGTTCCTGCAGATTTCTATGTCTTGCAGATGGGCGATGCTAGAGACGACAAACCGCCAGCACTGATTTTGGGGCGACCATTCCTTCACACCACCAAGACCAAGATTGACATGGGCAAAGGCTTACTGTCACTAGCATTCGGTGGAAAGACATCAGATTTCTATGTCTATGAGGATGCTGACCGTCCATGCACGAGGAAACCGCCAGACATTGTGCACACATCAGATTTCGGTGCCCTAGTTCCGGACCTACCAGAGCAGACCGTACATACGATTGGGCCAGCAGCTATGGCCAAGATGTCCTCACCATCTCGGGAATATGTGAAGGCTAAGCCGCCCGATCAATGGAGAGCAAACCCGAGCACGTCGTTTCATGAGGATTTCGGGCAAATTAAAGGAGTCGCTGGAGCAAAGTATGACCTCACACGTCCATGGGATACTAACTTGTGATCCCTAAAGAGGTAACGTCGAGCCAACGACGTAAAACAAAGGCGATCGCATGGAGGCAGCCCGGCACTTTTATCATTTTTTTTAGCTTATTCTCTTATTTTGTTTTCTGTTTATTTGAGTCTTGAGTCATATTCATCACATTGTACTTGGGAAAGAAGATGATTTTCATGCAGGGGACAGATGCAAACGCATGAGGAAACTGGACGAGCACACACGGCTGGGAATCCAACCGCATGCGAGCACGCAAGGCCATCTGAGATATTTGCGTAAGACTGTTATCCATCAGGGGTAGTTTCACACCTTGAATAAATTATGTCAAGAAACATAAGCTTTTGAGGATTCTGTCACCAAGACTTACGAGTCTAAGGAGATTGGTTTTTAAGTGAGACCGTTTGTGACTCCACCAATTTCCTGGGAATCCTTTATTTGTCTTAATTTCTTTGACATAGTCCTTTCATTTTGTGACGAACTCACGTTGCGATACAAGTTTCTACCAAATGAAGGCAGGCGCAATGGTGCTCTTCGAGGACTCAAAGGAGAATGGTCAGCTATTTCTAAACATCACGCATCGCACGAGGGAAGTGCCTGTCCAATCTTAACTCTCTCTTATTTTCCCTATTGTTTGTTTGCTTGCATAGTCGTGTCTTTGAACTTAAGATGTACCGTGAGGACACGTCAGTTCAAAAGTGTGGGGTGGGAGAGTCAGTATGTTGTGTCAGCACGTTTATTTTCTTGCGCTTGCATAGAGTCAGCACGTTTCCCTTAAAATTTAAAAATTTTGTACAGATTTCTCTCTATTTTCCTAGACTTGCGGTATTGAATCTTGATGATGTGAAATAGATAGAACCGATTACATGCGTGTCTCTTGTGAAATTAGAATTGTGCGATTACATGTGAACTTAACCCTTTACGTGCCTTCGAGATGAGATAAATAGGGATGTGGAGTTGATAGAAACGTCCTAGAGAGACTTGACAAAGCACTCAAGGACCGAGCTTCCAACTATTTGGTTATATGGATTTCGTGGAGGCTAGCACTTCGAGGCAACATGGTTAAGAGTCTGCTCCGCCACTGCAGTGCTTATGCGGTCAGGTGGGACGGGAAAACAACACACCGTCCAATCTCTAGTCCGAGTAGCCGGGAAAACAGACGAGCAACCCTCGGCTTGACTCGCGTCAAAAGGACGAGGATGAGGGAGAGCAGGGAGGTATTTCCATATGCTTGCGGGCGATGATTGGACCTCCATCAAAAGAGGAATCACGGACGAGCAGTTCACAACTAGTAGCAAAAGAAAAGAAAATCAGTTATTTATGAAGTTTTACACGCAACGAAGTGAAGTACACCACTGATCCATCAAAAGACAACTCACTACAAAAGCTGTCCAAGCAAAAGAACTCAACACCTTGAAGCTCGAACAAATCACGTGCAAGAAAAAGCAATGAAGTATAACCATATAGCAAGAGTTCGGAACCGAGAGTGCAGTTCATGGGTCTAAAAAGGACTATCTCCCAGACATCCGAATTGATTTGCATCTCGGCCCAAAGGTAACACGTATCAATTACTTCAATGTTTGAGCACAAGACTTTTAGTAACGAGATATGCATGGAAAAGTAAAGTCTAGATTAGCGAGTCATATTCATGTAGCAATATCTAGGATGCCGAAGGAATTGTGATGTTTCAATTTATTTTCCTCTTATGACCTAGTCCTTGTTCGGGACGAACAAGTTTAAGTGTGGGGTGGTTTGATGAGCCGTATTTATACGACTCATCGAGTCATCAAATCCCACCGATTTCGGCACTTTATCATGCAGACAGTTACTTCTTAGTGTTGTTTTGCATTTCAGGTGTTTCGGAAGCTCTAGAAGGAAACGCGCTTAAAAGACGGCATTTTCATGCCAGAAGCATCGCAGTTGAAGAACAAAGCCAGAGGAGCGTCGTGAACAGTATTTTTCGGCTCGTGAACAGTAATTCCGGCGTGAACAGTATCCGATGAACAGTGTCCGGTATGAACAGTATTTCGGGTCGTGAACAGTAATTTTCAGGAAATTTCCCAATTTCGTCCTTGGCGGTTTAGAGGCTCCTAGAACCTCCTGGAAGAATCTGGAAGACTTGTTGGCCAAGTTAGCTTACATACCAAGCAAACCGGATTTGGAAACAAACGAGATCAGGCCTGGCCCATATTTAGACTACAAATAAGACCTCTCCCCAAGGCCAATAATCATCCCACAATCGAGCATTCCTTCTCACAAGCGGGCTCACCTCTCCTCCTCTCGGCTGAAACCGTCCGGCGTTCCTAGCATCCTCGGCACTCAGCCCTCACGGCCCGTTCCTTAGTCCCACTCGGCATAGAGAAGTCACCTTGTTCCCTTTTTATTTATTATTTTGCTTTAATGGCCATGTGTAACTAAACCCGTTATTCGGGCTAGGGTTTTAATTTATTGTGACGAATGTTTTGAGATTCCATGCTTAATATTATTCTTGCATTCTACTAGTTCTTGTGCACATTAATTTCGGTTTGAGTTGCAAGTTTAAGTGGAGACCCGAAACGGTAAAGCTTAAGCTGGGCAATCCATACCCTCTATTTACTGCTTATTTGATACTGACCCGTTAGAATAAGTAGCCGCACTAAACCTAATATAACCTGACCAGGAGTATTAGGTTTGCTAGAGCTAGAATTCTATAACCTGACCAGGAGTAGATTGTGGCGTAGTGACTCGAAACGGTCCTACCTTAGGTTATAACCTGACCCGGAGTAACCACACTTAAGAACGCAGAATTAAATACTCAGAAATCAAGGATAAACCAAGTCACAATTAAGAAACCCTAGTCTGAATATTCTCTCTCATTGATACACACTCGTTTTTACACTGTTTCCTAAATTGCTCAAACCCAACTGTTTCTTTTTTACAGAACAACAAGTAACCATCTAGCTCCCTAGGGTTCGACCCTTGCTTGCCGCTGTACTAACCCATAGCCAAGAGTAGGGAAAAATATAAATATAAATTTGCAGGTACTGACGACGCCTGTCACTCACCAAGCAAAAACGGATGTGGACCGGGCCCAAATAGAAGCTTCGAAACCCTAGGACTTTTCTTATAAATAAGACCTCTTGGTCTAGGGTTTCAATCATCCAAAAACGTGAACAATATCCCAAATTCGAGAGTCAAATACCACGGCACAGAATTCGAGCTCTCCTCTCCTCCGGTCTTCCTTCATTCGGCAATAGAGAAGAACATCTTTTCTTTATTTTTATTGTCTTTTGTTCTAATGGCCATGTGTAGCTAAGCCCTTTATTCGTGCTAGGGTTTTATACATTGTGACTATTGTTTGAGACTTCGTTCTTAATGCTATTCATGTTTTACTAATTCTCGTGCATATATTATGAATTATTGCTAGACTAGGTGGATGCTTTGTCGCAAAGCTTAGTTGATCAATATTTCTATCATTATTGTCTGCCTGATACTTTGTCGTTTGGGTGGATAGCACATCTAGGTTAAATAACACCTTTATGGGGTTGTTTGATTTAGGAGGGAATTAGAAGCCTTTCACCTTTGTCGGGTTAGGTTGTGGCATAACACCTTTGTCGGGTTATAAGTCACCTTTGTCGGGACGACCACACTTAGAAACATTGAATTAGATTGTTAGCAGTCGATGATGACAAGTCACAATAGAAACCCTAGTCTGAATATTCTCTCTGATTGATACATCCCAGTTTACTTTCCTATTTTTGCACTGTTTCCTAATTACTCGCAACCCAATTGTTTCCTTTTTTACAGAACAACAAGTAACCATCTAGCTCTCTAGGGTTCGACCCTTGCTTGCCGATGTACTAACTCATAGCCAAGAGTAAGGAATTATAAATTTAAATTTGCAGGTACCGACGACGCCTGTCAAATTTTGGCGCCGTTGCCGGGGAGCTGCGCACGGTGAAATTGTTCTTTTCTATTTTCAGTTTTTGTGTTTTTTCAGTTTTTTGGTTTTGCAGCGAAACAGCAGGATTCGAGTTCCAGGTGTCCGATTTCAGCCCATAACACCTTGTTCTGAGCAGAACGACGAGGAGACCACACGTTGGTCTGTAGTATAAGAGTCAGTCGCCGAAGACCGCTTATGTGACATACGTTGGTCAGTGGCACAAGTGTCTGTCGCCTAAGTTTAATTAGGCGACACATGCAGTAAGTGTGTCGCGTAGCGATTCTTGGGCGACATACACTTATATCACTGCATCAAAATCAATCGCCTAAAACGGAAAATGGTGTAATGAATATGCCTAATTTCAACTAGTCACTAAAGCAAAATCAACAACAATTCTACTGAACATAATTGAAATGTACAGATAATATCGATACTCAACATAGAGCATTGTATAGTACTAACTCTCACAGAATTGAATATCGTCAAATGTGGTCAGCTGCATATGATCTGTATATTTGTGAAAGTTTGGAGTCAGTTACCAAATAGTTACGAGCCAGTTACTAATTAGTTACAAGTTAGTGACTAATCATATGTTAGTATAAATATGTTTGTATGGCGTAGGAGTGGGGACAAGTTTGAATATCAATCAGTTTAACAACACTTTCTCCATCTTCTTCAACTTCTCTTGCCTTCTTCAAATCCAAATGCTTGCCCATTCTCATTCTCTCTTATTAACATTAAAGGTCGTATTTTTTTTGGTAATTTTAGGGTTTATGAGCATGTTAACATGCTTAAACCCATTAGGGCAAATACACCCTAATGAAATGAGTCAAATCGGGATGAAATCGAGCGAAGTCGGGACTCGAAGTCAGTGAGTTTCGCGCCTAAAGAACACATTAGGTGTTTGGGTGCTGACGTTAACACAGGGCGCTATGGTAATGTTAACGCTAGGGCGCGGATTCTGCAAGTCCGTTGCGTCCTACATTGACATTATCCGAGCCGCGTCCCAACGTTAATGTCTACACTGGGTGCGTGCTTAATGTTAACACTGGACGTCCGGCGTCTGTTTGACAGACGTGGCTGCTCAGCCATGGGACACATCCATTCTCGTGTCCGATTGCTTCCCTATGAATATCCGATGTTTCTCTGATGTTTAAGACACTCTGAAGTTATTAGAAAATTCAAGCAATCCATCTTTGATTCCCAAATCCATCTCAAACCCTAAGCCTGATGTTAGTCTACTGTCTGGAATAACAGTGCATTTCAACTGGATTATCCCACTTTGAATTTCATATAACCCGAGGCAAATCATACAAGGGTGAAAAGATGGATTTTGGAAAGCGAATTTACACGATCCAATCTGATATCTAAGAGACCTATTTACTACTAATGAAGCTTACGGCTTTTCGGAAGATTCACCAATGAAGAAAGAAGCTGCCATATTTGCCCTGTTGTATTTGTCGCTGACAAACTGCAAGATTGATGTTCCCTTGAGTGGCATGTATTTGGCAAAACGTAGTTAGACAGTTCAAGCAAGTGTTCAGGGGGAGTTCGAACACATTCTAGGACTTCAGCGTGGAGCAGACGCCAAGATGATTTCCGGAATGTTCGAAAGATTGAATGTCGGTTCGATCTGTTGATGGTCAGCAAAGAATTCGGACATCAGATATTCGAATGAATATCTACATGAGGCGGCAAGGCTGACTTGGCGAGGAAGTCTGAGTATATTCCTCTCGTCGATTTAAGAAAGATATACATCAAATATCTAGGAATATTTCCTGAATATTTGATCGGATTATCTACACCAGATTTGGACGCTCGGACTCTGCATATAAATACTCACCTAGGGCGTCCATATCTTTATCGCTTTCAGAGAGAAAAATACACGAGTGTATCCTACTGATCTGAGATTGGAGAAAGCGACGGCCGACTGATTTGCCCCACTGGAAATTCATCGGCACTGAATCTGTCTGTTCTAGTGTGCTGTTCAGACAGTCCGAGATAGGAGCTTACCGCTGCACACGACGAGAACACACAATCGGCTTTTAAGGGAAAGCTTCCGACTTCAGGAGAAGGTCGAGTTCGTTCAGACTGAAGGTTTGGGCGAAGGGGATCAAGGTGAACCGTGGAGATGCTTGATTGCAAATCTGAGAGACGGTGGCTTAGAAGCTGGGCAATTACGAACACGGTGTTTTGTAAGCATAAGTCCTCATATTGTTCTAAGCACGGAATAAAGATTTGTGTCCCTTTTAGGGTGTGGGAAACCCCCCAGAGTAGGCTTAGCCGAACTGGGTATCATTCTGTGTGCCTTTACTTTGTTCTGCTTGCTGCACTGTCACAAAGGAGTTCAAGATCTGTCTCAAACAGTCCTTGGAACAGTAGCTTGAACAGGTCTCCATATTTCAATTGGTATCAGAGCAAAAACTCGACACACTGAGTGGGATCCTTGAACTGTTCAAGATGACTCTGAAGGAAGGACAAAGTATTACCCGACCCCTACTTCTGGAAGGATCGAATTATGCCTCATGGAAGCCGAAAATGAAATCTTTTCTAAGATCCCTCGATGAGAAAGCTTGGAAGGCAGTGTTGGTTGGTTGGACTCAGCCCATGATGGAAAATCTCACAGGAGAAGTCGTTTCTAAACCTGAAGCTCTATGCGACGAGGCAGACGAGAAAGCCTCCATCGGAAATTCAAAAGCTATGAACGCTATCTTCTCTGGAGTGGATGAGAATGTTCTGAAACTGATCATCAACTGTGAAGTTGCTAAGGAAGCTTGGGATATCCTTCAAACTGCTTATGAAGGTACTGACAAGGTTCGCAACTCACGTATGCAGATTGTGACAACAAAATTTGAGGAGATGAAGATGAAGGACAGTGAAACTATCCCTGAATTCAATGCGAGAGTACTAGATCTGTCCAACGAGGCTGCTGCACTGGGCAAACCTATTGATGAAGAAAGGATGGCGAGCAAGGTTCTGAGGTCGCTCCCTCCAAGATTTGCTATGAAGGTCACTGCCATTGAGGAGATGCATGATATCTCCAAACTGAAACTGGACGAGCTCATGGGTTCTCTCAGAACATACGAAATGAATCACGAAGCTGAATCTAAGGTGGTCAGAGGAATTGCCCTGACAGCAGATGTATCTGACGGTGTGGCTGAAACAGACTGCAATAATGAGCAACTGGCATTGCTGGCTCAGAATTTTGGCAGGATGGTTCGAAAACTCAACAGACGTGGCCCTGATCAAGGCCAGTCTTCCTCGAGTAACTTTCGTAATTGGAAAAATGGCAAAACAAGGTTCAGTGAGAAAACTGAAGACTCTTCGGAGAAAGGGAAAGAAGTTCAATGCCATGAATATAAGGGTTTCGGACACATCAAGGCTGAATGTGCTAACACCCTCAAGAAGAAAAAGGCAATGGTTGCAAACCTCAACGACAGTGATGAGGAGGAAGGGGATGAAACTACCAACTTTGTAGCATTTGCGTCTATCACAGATGTATGCCGTGAATCCAGCTACATCAAGTCTCCTCAACCAAATCTTCTGACTGATGATTCGTCAGACAGCGACAATGAAGAACTCACGCAAGAGTCACTGGCTGAATCATACAAAGACCTGCACGAAAAATGGCTGTTGGTGTTCAATCTGAACAAAAAAACTCAACGACACTGTTATCACCATGACTGAAGAAAAGAACAAGCTATGGCAGGAAGTTGATATTCTGGTTGCACAGAAGGTGGAACTCCAGGCTGATGTCAATTCGCTGAACTCTCAACTTACAGAAATCAAACAAGATAGGTCGTGTCTGCTGGCTCAAAAGACGGATCTCCTGGGAACTATCTCCTCCCTAAAAGTTGACATGGAGAAAGATCGTGAAACTTATCCAACTGGGATGGCGGGTCTGAGGAAAACTATTACGGATCTGAAGCGCAAAGAGGTGTCCCTCTTGAGGAAAGAAGAGTGTCTGGAACTCCAGGTAGAATCTGAGAAAATGGACCATTCAGCCACCATGAAGGAGCTCAACCAGCTCAAACAGTCGGTGAAGATGTTGAACTCTGGGACTAAAGATCTAAATGAGATTCTGAGGTCACAACGAATGGAGTCTAGACACCGGGGATTGGGGTTCTGACAGGCACGTCGTCGTGTGCTTGCAAATTACAATTTATAGTTCCACTACTCGTGGCTCACTATTGGATTAACAAGCGGTAAGTAGGAGTCGAACCCAAGAGAGTCAGTGTGGATTAGTTGTTCTTTAAAAAGAAAGAAAATGAAAGTAAAGACAGATTGGGTTTTTGTTGGTTTTTTTATACAGAAAGTAAATGACTGAATTTAAAGTGCTGAAAGTAAAGACTGAAAGTAAATTGCGGGAACAGTTGAGTTCAATATCAACCATACAACATACTTTTGGTTTGTCGCACGCTGTGTTTCAAGAGCAATACGTGCCAAATATTATGTTGGATTGATGTTGAAAACTTCTGTAATGAAAGTAAAGTGCTGAAATGTAAAGTGCTGAAATGTAAAGTGCTGAAAAGTAAAGTGCAGAAAGTAAATGAAAGATAAGTAAGGACGAAAGATATTCAGTCTAGGGTCTCTACTTGTGAGACAACCATCATAGACGTCAAATGATCTTACTTTGTGTTCATAAGTGTGGGTTATTCCATTTCAAGATATAAACCCTAAAGTAAGGTCATTTCAAGCACTTACACCACAATCTACTCCAAAATCAAGACATAGACTTCTAGTTCTAGCTAGACTAATACTCCATTTCAAGATATATTAGCCTAAGTGCAGCCACTTGATCTCTCATTTCCGATCAACCAAGCGACTTAAAGGGGGTTTGAACCACTCGGAAAAGCTTTGCCATTTCAAGCATCCACTTAACTCCGTCGTTCAAACCGAATGTATAGCACAAGAACTAGTTGAGACACAAAATAGCATTAAGTTCTAGTCTTAAGATGCATACACAAGTATGAACACCCTTTGACCGAATATGCTTTAGCTACTTGTATTCTTGTCAAGGAATACAAGCACCATACTTACAAAAGTAAAGGAAAACAACAAGAAAGTAAAGGAGAGGAGCTCCAAATCAAGAACAAGACATGAAAGTAAAGAGTGCTTGCTGGAAAGTAAAGAGCTTTGGAGCTCAAGAACAAGTGCAAGAAAGTAAAGGTTTTCAAGAACAAAGTAGAGAGCAAATTGTGTTTGTATTGAAAATGAAGAGAAGAGAGATATGCTCTCAACTCTCCAAG
Organism: Rhodiola chrysanthemifolia; assembly: GCA_033675395.1. Lineage (NCBI taxonomy): Eukaryota > Viridiplantae > Streptophyta > Magnoliopsida > Saxifragales > Crassulaceae > Rhodiola > Rhodiola chrysanthemifolia. The sequence continues at coordinate 43,594,609 of CM066204.1, forward strand.
GACATGGGACTTTGAAGCACACATATTACATGAGGCAAGCCCTCTATTTATAGGCAAGGGAAGACTTGGGGGCTAAATTTATGGCATGGAAATATCCCAAAAGCAAAGACTTTGATTGGTTCTTCCAAAAGCCACCACTAGGATATTTTAAGCAAAAAGCCATCGCTTGGATCTTTCAAGCAAAAAGCCATCACTTGGATCTTCTTATCGAAAAGCCAACTAACTTTGAATAGTAGAAGTCAACCGGTTTGAATAGTAGAAGTCAACCGATTTGAATAGTAGAAGTCAACCGATTTGAATAGTAAGTACCGGATCTTGACCGGAGTTAGGTTGGAACTGGTCGGAGGACTTTGGCATTTGGACTGCGGATTTGGAATGCTGAGGCAATTCTAAGCCTAATGCTCGAAGTCGTTTTGCCGGAATCTGCCCGGAACCTGGTCGGAATCCCAAAACGGCCGGAATTGCCCTAGTTTGGCCTTGATCGGGCTTGAGCTGGTTCCACTCGGGAGTTTTGCCTGGGAAGTGAGATTGTCCAAGTTATTGGGCATTTCAAAGAACTTGGTCGAGCCAGATTTGCCAGATTCGCCGGTCTGGTCGAGCGACTTCGTTTCGGTGCCTATGCGCGCGGGGCCTTTGCTTTGGAATTGAGCCAACTGCCAATCTTCTCGGGCATTCTCCTTGGTTTTCCGACATTGTCCACCTTATTTGCCATTTTGATCACTTTGGTCGAGGTGGATTCGTCAGATTAGATCGTTTGACCGAGCGACTTGATTTTGGACCTGGGCAGCTCGGCTGGTGCGCCCCGTGCGATCGCATAAATGGACTTGGCATGCTTTTTTGACACAAATCTCCCTTTTTAAGTGTGTTTCCTCTTTAGACTCCAAAATTGCCTGTATACATAAAACGACATCAACAAGCACATGTTCGTATGACCAAAAGTCTAATTTGGTGGGTTTAGTAGTACTTGATGAATCGTATAAATACGTCCCATCTGGTTCACAGAAGAAGGATGCTCAAAAGGTACAACGTTTGTTAAAGCAAAACCAGTGACTGTGCAAAACCAGTCTGAACAGAAGGTGATTCAGCCTCGGGGAAAGAAGTCAAAACAGAATGTGGGCGAGAAGGTGAGACAGCACCCAAGACAGAAAGTGGATCTGCCCCAACAAAAGTACTCGGCCAGTCATAGAAGAACTCGCTATAATCAAGCCAGGTTCAAGACCCTCTCAGATCAGAAGGAAGATCTTCGCACATGCTGGTACTGCTTCAAGACCGGACACATCAGACCAAGGTGTCGTCTGTTTCTTGCTGAGCGAAGGGCTATGGCACATAAGAATAAACCTCGATTGCAACAGATCTGGGTACCAACGGAGAGCAAGACCGTATGTCTGGCTGCGATCAACTCATCACACCCCATAAGGAAAGATCACTGGTTCTTCGATAGTGGTTGCTCCGCTCATATGACAAGTAACTCTAAATTCCTTACTCATGTTCGACCGGCTGTGAAAAAGCAATTTGTCACCTTTGGCGATGGAGGAAAGGGTCAGGTGATCGGCTGTGGGACATTGAAGGTTCCGGATCTTCCTGCCCTCGAGGACATTCTCTTGGTTGATGGATTGAAGTTGAATCTATTCAGCATTAGTCAACTATGTGATGATGGACATCTTGTCACCTTCACTCAAGACTCATGTCACGTATTGAATAAGGACGAAAGCTCATTAATGAAAGGAGACAGGTCTCCCAACAATTGCTACCTCATTGGTTCTACTGAACCGGTTGGTTCTTCGGCATATCTACCAAGTCGACGGATTGAGATGAGCTTGTGGCACAGGCGGATGGGTAATCTTACTCTCAAAAATTCAATGATGCTCGACTCAACTGAACTCATCCGAGGAAGGCCCAAGGTGACAGGAGATTCTGACGCACTCAGTGATGCATGCCGAATCAAGTCTCAGACAAAGAACTTGTCCCTCAACAGCGGTCAGCACTGTACTAGCAGACGTCCCTCAACAGCGGGGAACTATGGGAGCTCCAAGTATGTTTCTGCGTGCATCGTTGGGCAGTCGTCCGGGGTTCGGAATAAACGCCTCATCAATCATGGCTATGTGCGAGGGGGAGTGGTCGAGACACAAGCGAAAGTCGCACACATCCATGTTGATAATACCGTGTTCAGATCCAAAAACCGTTCGCAGGTAAGTCAGATCCGCATGTGTCCCTACTCCCTGCGCCAAACGAAATTCGTGCCCTTACTGAGCAAGTTTGCCGCAAAGCTAGCACGTCTCCAACCTCCCTACCCTCTACGCCAGACAACATTCGTGCCCTTACAAAGCAAGTATGCCGCGAAGCTAGCGAGTCTCCAAAGAACGCATATTGCTACTCCTCTCAAACTTTCTAAAAACAGAGGGAAACAAGAGAAATCAATCCGTATGCGTTTAAATCCTACAGAGGTTGAGACCCTTAGCTCTTTGCCGGGTCTAGGTGTTATCCGTATGCGATTGAATCCTATAGAGGTTGAGACTCTTAGATCCTTGCGGGGTCTAGGTGCTATCAATCACTAAGCCCGACAGGCAGTGGTCAGTCAGAGTCGCAACTCCAGCAAAACAGTTGGACTGACCACTTAAGGAAGGGAGCTGGATCAGAAGGTACAATTTTAGAAGATGAATATTTTTTATATTTCTGGGAGATATTTTCGTGCCGTTAAAAGGAAAGAATTTTTTTTTTAAACCGCGTTTGGGAAGTTGAAAAGGCAGTCCTTGAGTTGAATTCGGTCTCGTTGCTTCCTCTTTCCTGCTTCGATAACCCTAACACAGCCGTTCCTCGCAAGTCTCCCAAATCTTCATCTCTGTGGCAGCAATGGTTCACACCAGAAAATCCTCCAAATCAGTCATCAAGGGTTCTTCGGAATCAAAGAAGGCGGACAAGAAATCATCTGATTCTATGGCGGCAAAGGCTCAAATTCCAAAACCGACTAAGTCAAAATTACCAATGAAGAAAAAGGCGTCGCCTTTAGTTGCAGAAACTTCGTCATTACCTGGTGTTAAAATCTCAGACGGCGTAGCGGTTTCCTCAAACCCGAAAGTTGGGGTGGTGGAGAGGGAAGGACCGGAACCTGCTGCGAAGCAGAAGGAAGTCTCTTCGCAACCTGCGGAAGAACCTCCTAAACCAACTCGTGCTAGGTCGACACCATCAAGTATCGTTCCTTCAAAAATCTTGTCCCAATCTGAGGTATCTTCAAACCCTACTGCTCCAATTGATTTTTCTTTGCACGTTCTGAAAAGAAGAAAGTTGTTGATTGTGGTGAAGCCAGTAGGGCTAGTATTGGTAAAGTTGTTGATTGCGGTGAAGCCAGTAGGGCTGGTATTGTTAAATCCTCTGTTGATACTATGGATGTTGTTAGACCGGGAAAGTCTGCTTCTAAGGTGTCTGTGCGTTCGAAATCATGGAAGGAGAAAATCCATGCGTCTGGATATGTGCGCCCTTCTGGTCTACGAAGGAATGTGGTAAATCGTCAGGGTAAGACTGCACAAAAGCTTCTTGCCAAGATCAGTGCAGTAAGAAGACGCCCAGTTGCGACGACAGAACCAGTGGCTGATCAGGTTCCTGCTCCCACCACTAAAGGTAAGATGACTGTTGGTGAAGCTACAGAAGGTGGCACAGGGGATGTGCATGGGTGTTCAGGTGGTAAACCGCAAACAAAGGAACATGGCAGTCTGACTGTGGCATCTGTGTCATCTGAACAGGATGATGAGCTTGATGACCTTTTCAAGGACATCGATGCAGTCATGGAGAATCTACAGAAGGAGGTTGTCACCAATGTGCCAATGGGTGCTCAGTCCTCTCATGCCAAGGAAGCCGTGTTTGAAAATGCTACTCTTGCCAGCAGTTCGGAAAGTGGAAAAGAGGCAAGTTCTGCGCAAAGTGTTCCATCTGGGTGTCAGCTCGATGCTAAGACAGTCGTGTCTCAAGAGATCTCTGGCTCGGAGGCTGAGTCAGTTGAAAAGGCAGTTCCAGTCGGTACACAAGACAAGGCTGTAAATGATGTGGTGGAGGATGCTGCCCAGACTGTCTCTTTGTCAGACACATCCTCTGAGGGTGCTCAAGATGCTGTTCCTCTTGCGATGCTCAGGAAAGAAAAGATTGTCAAAATGAAGAGGAAGAATGTTGTTGAAAGCCCCGACAAGAAAGTCAGTACCGGTAAGGCAAATGTTAGTAAGGCTACAGGAGAGGTCATCAGGGCTAAAAAGAGAAAGCGTGAATCCTCTGTACCTGCTGTTGAGGATGCTCCAGTTGGGATTGTGAAGAAAGGGATCTGGTTTGCTTCCAAGGATGCAGCTCGAAAGTGGAAGGCTGTCCAGAAACGAAAGATTATTCCAGAACGTCGTCTTGATGAGACTCGATACAAAGGTAAAGAGGTGGTGCACACTCTGAGGCAAAATTGCCAGATCTGGACTCCCACCAAGTGTAAGCCGTTTAATGATCAGCTGATTCGTGAAGCCATGGCAAACCTTCCTCCGCAGTTTGGCATTGTTGGGGATAAAAGCTATGGGGTGGTGTACGTGAGGGGGAGAAGAATTATCATCAATCCTGAGCTCATCAACACTTTCTTCCAGATGGATGACCCAGAAGTTGATGAGGAAGTGGCAGACTACGACAAAATTATAGACACTATCACTGCTGGGTCTGTCAAATGGTGGCCTGACACCGTCGTGGCCACAGCTGATTTGTCAACCTTCTACTCCATGCTTTTCTTCATTGTTGTGTTCAACTGGAAGACCTCCTCCCACCACTCTACAGTCAGCAAAGATGTGGCTCTTTTGATTTACCATATTGGGAACAAGAAGGTGTTCAATCTGGGGCGTGTCATGTTTAAACAGATCGCTGAACACGCCATCTCCTGCCACTCTCTTCACCAGATTTGCTTCCCATCTCTCATCTATGAGTTGATCATCAACCAAGCTCCAGAACTGTGCGATCCGAATGGTCGTCTCTCCAAAGCTCCACAATATTTCTCGGTCGATCATAAGCTCTTCAAAGGGCGGCACGTGAATGATCTCAAGGAGGCAGGACAGCGTGGAATGGACATTCTAGAGTCCTCAAAGCAAGGGGGTGCCAGGATGGGACGTGATGAGAGGTCCAGGCTGATGAAGGAGTTGGAAGCCATTATCGCAACTGCTAAGGAGCAACGCAAGCAGATCAACAAGCTGGCCCGTTGACGGAGCCCACTGCACTGTCGTTAAGGTGCAATGTTCTCTGTGCAAAATAAATTTATATTTTCCGCTACTCGCGACTACACTACTGGGTAGTAAGTGGTAAGTAGGGGTCGAACCCAAGGGAATTAGGGGGATAATTGTTCTTTGAGGGGATTATTCAGCGGGAGGGCGTGTTTTAGGTTGGTTGGTTGGTTTTAAAGCTACCAGCTAAGTGATTGATTGGTTGGTTGGTTTTAGTACTGGAAAGTAACTGATAATTATTACCATTAAAAGAAAGCGTTCGGTTTCAGGGGCCTTGTATTATATCCTGTTTATCATTGACCCTTAGTGAATCTTCTAAGTATTCAAACGTGTATCAAGGCCTTTTCCGGCGCTCGATTTGCCACACTATCTAGTCTTTTGCAAAAGTGTTCGAAAGTGAATCAAGGCCATTTCAAGCACTCGACTTGCAACACTGTCTAATCTTTTGCAGAAAACGTAAAGCCCTTGTTCTACTTAGACTAGCACCCCATTTCAAGGTATACTAGTCTATGTGCATCCATTTTGGGTTGTCTTTTCCGATTTACCCAAAATGGTGTTTGAGAGAGATCAAACTCCTCAGATAAGCTTTGCCATTTCAAGCATCCACTTACCCGAGTATGTTTGCGAACTTTCACAGAAGAGCTTTGCCATTTCAAGCATCCACTCAACCTTGGAAGTTCTGATCTAATATATGGCACATAGAACAAGTTTTGAATACAAAGACGAGACACTAAATTAATAGTCTAAAACATTTTATAATACAAGTCCACCCCTTCTACCGAACGACTAGTTTAGCTACTATTTATCGCGCTAAACATTATAACTAAGGAATTGGAAATTAAAGACGGTAAATAAATATTAAAATACTTACAACCGTTGAAGCGCCAAGGGAGCAATCTTTTATTTCCAAAGCCAAACTTACAAAACTTAGAGAGATAAGTGAAATGTTGATTTTTGGATGATTACAAATGAGGTTTGGCTTGGTATTTATAGCCAAACTTGAGAGAAATGGAGGGTGGAGATGGGGGACATGTGTTTTTGATCCAAGGGAGGAGAAGGGAGGAGCAAGGAGGAGATGACACATGGGGGAGGAGGAGGAGCCGCCGGCGGCTTTGGGAGGAGGGAGGAGGAGCCGCCAAGTGGAGGGAGGAGAATGGAGGAGATGAAGATGTGGTGGAGGAGCCACCACATGGCAAGCTTTCCATGGAGGAGCAAAGCCACCGGTCACCATGAGGGGAGGAGCCGCCGGTGGCCGGTCACCATGAGGGGAGGAGCTCCTCCCTTGGCCACCTCCAAGCAAGGTGGCCGGTCACCTTGGTCCATGAGTGTATTTTGACAGTTTTGTGCAGTCTTTTCACAAAACTATCAGTCCAATTTCGCTCCGTCTGACCTTGATTCCTCTTCTGCTTAATTTGTTATGAGTGATTCAACATCAGGATCCTCGATATTTCTTCAGTCGGCATATGATCTTGACCTTGGAATGACTCGTAACATCTTTTATGCTTTAAAAGCTCCTCTTTAGCATGTATTCTCTCTAAGCTCTGAAATACCCTGTAGAAATATATCGGAACTAACAAGCAAAAGTTAAATAGAACAACAGTCTAATTTAGTGGGTTTTACTGTGTTTTTGATTCGTATAATTATGGTCCATCACCCGTGCTCTGCGTTATCCAAGTGACGATGAAGCTGTGGATGAGGAATCTGATGGTGAATCCGATGAAAGGTCGTCTGCATGAAGGTTCACTTCTGTCATTTTTGAACTCTGAACCTTGATACTTTTCATTATGTTTTAGTGCTTGTTCTGGCACTGGTTGATTGGCTGTTTGAACTTAGATTGGACCCTTGCCAGTTTGTGGCAAAAAGGGGGAGTATTTTGAGAGGAGACAATTTTTTTTCTCTCGAGGTTGTATAATGTCTAGATAGTTAGATAGATCTAGTTATCTAGTAGATTTAGTTTTGCCAAAATGCCAAGGGGGAGATTGATGTTCCCTTGAGTGGCATGTATTTGGCAAAACGTAGTTAAACAGTTCAAGTAAGAGTTCAGGGGGAGTTCGAACACATTCTAGGATTTCAGTTCAGCGTGGAGCAGTTGCCAAGATGATTTCCGGAATGTTCGAAAGATCGAATGTCGGTTCGATCTGTTGATGGTCAGCAAAGAATTCGTTCATCAGATATTCGAATGAATATCTACATGAGGTGGCAAGGCTGACTTGGCGAGGAAGTCTGAGTATATTCCTCTCGCCGATTTAAGAAAGATATACATCAAATATCTAGGAATATTTCCTGAATATTTGATGGGATTATCTACACCAGATTTGGACGCTCGGACTCTGCATATAAATACTCACCTAGGGCGTCCATATCTTTATCGCTTTCAGAGAGAAAAATACACGAGTGTATCCTACTGATCTGAGATTGGAGAAAGCGACGGCCGACTGATTTTCCCCACTGAAAATTCATCGGCACTGAATCTGTCTGTTCTAGTGTGCTGTTCAGACAGTCCGAGATAGGAGCTTACCGCTGCACACGACGAGAACACACAACCGGCTTTCAAGGGAAAGCTTCCGACTTCAGGAGAAGGTCGAGTTCGTTCAGACTGAAGGTTTGGGCGAAGGGGATCAAGGTGATTCGTTGAGATCCTTGATTGCAAATCTGAGAGACGGTGGCTTAGAAGCTGGGCAATTACGAACACGGTGTTTTGTAAGGATAAGTCCTCTTATTGTTCTAAGCACGTAATAAAGATTTGTGTCCCTTTTAGGGTGTGGGAAACCCCCCAGAGTAGGCTTAGCCGAACTGGGTATCATTCTGTGTGCCTTTACTTTGTTCTGCTTGCTGCACTGTCACAAAGGAGTTCAAGATCTGTCTCAAACAGTCCTTGGAACAGTAGCTTGAACAGGTCTCCATATTTCAAAGATGAAGACGACCAAGAAACTACAAACGACCTCGATATTATCTAATCGATGGCGAGCTTACGAGAGATGACTCATCACTTCCAAAGCTGGACCAATTTGAAGGCACCAATTTTTGGCGATGGCAGAAAAAGATGCAATACCTGTTGACAAACTTGATGGTGGTGTATGTGCGGTCTACACCGATTCCTGAAGTTGGCGATGATGGACCCATAGAGGCTTTCCAGTGTTGAAGCAAGTGGGAGAATGATGATTATATCGCTAGAGGTCACATCCTCAATGGTATGTTCGATGCCCTTTTCGATATTTATCAAAGCGTAGAGTATGCAAAAGAACGGTGGGATTCCTTTGAATCCAAGTACATGGCCGAGGACGCTTCTAGCGTCAAGTTTGTTGTATGTAATTTCAATAATTACAAGATGGTAGATTCCCCGCTTGTAATGGAACAGTTTCACGAGATATAGCATATCGTGGGGTAGTTTGGCCAACACAAGTTGAAGATGGACGAGCCCATCTCAGTGTCGAGTATAATCAACAAATTACCACCAAGTTGGAAAGACTTCAAGCGTACTTTGCACAAGAAAGAATAAATGTCTCTTGAGGAATTTACAAAAAAAATTGCGAATCTAAGAGGAGCTTCGTGCACAAGAAAGTGACAAGAAAGAGGAAGATCCTAATTTACATAAGGTAAATGTGATGGAAACAAGTTCACAAAAGATGAACAAGAACAAGAGCAAGAAACACCGTATAGTCAAGCAAGTAACGGTCCAAACAAGAAGCATCCTTCTAAAGGAAATGCGTGTTCGATTTACTGAAAAGCGGGGCACTTCAAGCGAGAGTGCCGCTTAGGAAAAGGGAAGAGCTAGAAGGCTCAAGACAATGCTTTTGGTACTAAAAACCAAGAGCAAAACTCTCATCAAGGATGATGAGATTTCATGGTGGGTTGACTCTGGTGCTGCGGCACATGTTTGTAGAGACGAAGAAATGTTTAAGTCCTTTCCCGCTACAAGTGAAGGAAGAGTTCTTCACATGGGAGATGAGTCAACCGCCCCTATTCTAGGACACGGCTGAGTAGAATTAGAGTTTTCTTCGGGAAAGACAGTTGTTCTTAATAATGTTCTGTTTGTACTAAATATTAGAAATATATTATATCGGGTACTATTTTGAATAAAATAGGTTATCGATAAGTGTATGAAGCCGATAACCATATTTTATCAAAGGGTGGTGTATTTTTCGGAAAAGGATACTTGTGTAATGGAATGTTCAAGTTTAGTATTAATAAAATTGTGTCTTCTCTTTATATGAATTGGGAGCATGAAATTTCTACTAAGTCTACAAATTCACATGTTGATATCCCTACACTTTGGCATGCATGTTTAGGACATGTTTATTACAAGCATGAAATGTCTAAGCATGATTTAATTCTTTCATTTGATATGAATAATTATAAGTGTAGAACTTGCATGCTTACTAAAATTACTAGGAACCCATTTCATAAGGTTAAAAGAGAAAGTAATTGGCTTGATTTAATACATAGCGATTTATGTGATTTTCATGCATCACCATCTCTAGGAAACAAGAAGTATGTAGTGACATACATAAATGCTTGTTCTAGATTTTTTTATGTTTATTTGTTGCATTCAAAAGATGAGGCTCTTGATAAATTTAAAATTTATAAGAGCGAAATTGAACTTTAAAAAGACACCTTAATTAAAAGGTTACGCACCGATAGAGGTGCGGAGTATTTTAATCAACGTTATTTCCAAAGTGTTGGTATCATTCATGAAACCACGGCGCCCTACACACCACAACAAAATGGTGTTCCAGAGAGAAAGAGTCGAGCATTGAAAGAGATGGTAAATTCCATGCTTTCATACTCGGGATTAAATGATGGATTTTGGGGAGATGCCATGTTAACGGCTTCTATTTGATAAATAGGGTTCCTAACAAAAGGAGCAATATTACTCCTTATGAAATTTTGTTCAATAAGAAGCCAAATTTGGGACATGTTCGAGTTTGAGGTTGTAGGGCGGTAGTGAGACTACCTATCCCTAAACATAAAACTTTAGGAGAAAAGGGAGTTGAATGTATATTCATAGGATATGCCGAACACTCCACGGCTTATAAATTCTATGTTATAGAACCTATTAAGCTTGTATCGATTCATACAGTTATTGAATCGAGAGATGCCATATTTGATGAATATAGATTTTCATCAATTAGCATGCCTAAAGATTTGAGTCTTGTGCCTAGTGCAAATCAAGATTCTAATGACACCGAAAATTTTGAAATTGGAAATAGTAAAAGTGAAAGAAAAGAAAAATCATTCGGTGATGATTTTCATATATACCTAGTAGAAGGAACTAGGGATGAGGTTGGCTCACAATACATGTATTGTCATGGAATTGAGAATGACACAGCCAAGAAATCCCAAGATGTATCATTCTGGAAAGAGGCGACAAATGATGAAATGGACTCTATAATGGGCAATAATACTTGGATTTTGGTAGATTTCTGATGAGCCGTATTTATACGACTCATCGAGTCAACAAATCCCACCAATTCCGACACTTTATTATGCGAACAAGTTACTTTTAGTGTTGTTTTGCATTTCAGGTGCTTCGGAAGCTCTAGGAGGAAACACGCTTAAAAGACAGCTTTCTGAGCTAAAACCATCACAAGGAGTTGAGGACCGACCTATCTACACTTGACCTAAGGAGTCCCGAGCTGATCCAGGCCCCAGTCGAGCTGACCAACACTAAACCCAAGTTGCTCGGGCAAACGAGCTGATCTGACGCATCCACTTCGAGCAAAGTGATCAGAATAGCAAATAAGGTGGACAGTGTCGGAGAACCAAGGAAAACGCCCGAGCAGATTGGCAGTTGGCTCTATTCCAAAGGTCCCGCGCGCGCTGATAGGCACCGAAATCAAGTCGCTCGACCAGACGGACTCCGATGACTAAAATGACTCGTCCAAGTTGCTCAAAATGAAAAACAAGTCAGACAATGTCACCAAGCCAAGGAGAACGCACGGGTGGAATAGCCCAGGAGCAGCCGAGCAGAGTTCCAGGCTGCGCCCGAAGGCCCTGTCGAGCAGACTAGCGCTGAATCCGAGTTGCTCGACCAGATGAACTAATCTCGCAAATCTGGCTCGACCAACGTGATCGAAATGCCAAATGACTCGGATGATACCACTAGCCAAGCAAAACGCACGAGCGGGATTGGCCGAGATGAGCAAAATGACGTTGAAGCTGCAAAAAGCCCCGCGCGCTGGGCCAAGTCGGTGGGCGGTTTAAGAATACTTGCTGGCCAAGCTTACTTGCTCACCAAGCAAAAACGGATGTGGACCGGGCCCAAATAGAAGCTTCGAAACCCTAGGACTTTTCCTATAAATAAGACATCTTGGTCTAGGGTTTCAATCATCCAAAAACGTGAACAGCATCCCAAATTCGAGAGTCAAATACCACGGCACAGAATTCGAGCTCTCCTCTCCTCCGGTCTTCCTTCATTCGGCAATAGAGAAGAACATCTTTTCTTTATTTGTATTGTCTTTTGTTCTAATGGCCGTGTGTAGCTAAGCCCTTTATTCGGGCTAGGGTTTTATACATTGTGACTATTGTTTGAGACTTCGTTCTTAATGCTATTCATGTTTTACTAATTCTCGTGCATATATTATGAATTATTGCTAGACTAGGTGGATGCTTTGTCGCAAAGCTTAGTTGATCAATATTTCTATCATTATTGTCTGCATGATACTTTGTCGTTTGGGTGGATAGCACATCTAGGTTAAATAACACCTTTGTCGGGTTGTTTGATTTAGGAGGGAATTAGAAGCCTTTCACCTTTGCCGGGTTAGGTTGTGGCATAACACCTTTGTCGGCTTATTTGGGAAGTCACCTTTGTCGGGACGACCACACTTAGAAACATTGAATTAGATTGTTAGCAGTCGATGATGACAAGTCACAATAGAAACCCTAGTCTGAATATTCTCTCTTATTGATACATCCCAGTTTACTTTCCTATTTTTGCACTGTTTCCTAATTACTCGCAACCCAATTGTTTCCTTTTTACAGAACAACAAGTAACCATCTAGCTCTCTAGGGTTCGACCCTTGCTTGCCGCTGTACTAACCCATAGCCAAGAGTAAGGAATTATAAATTTAAATTTGCAAGTACCGACGACGCCTGTCAATTTCCCACCAAGACATAAACCTTTGGAAACAGGATGAAAGTATATGGTACTATTAATAAGTTTAAAGAAAGATTGGACATCCAACGCTTTAGACAAAAATATGGTACGAATTACTTTGACACTTATGCTCCGGTTGCAAGAATTTCAACAATTAGATTGTTGATTGCTTTAGCATCTATTCATAAGTTGCTAGGACATCAAATGGATTTGAAGATTGATTTCCTTAATAGTGATTTAGAGGAAGAGATCTACATGAATTATGTCGGGACAAGAGCATAAGGTATGTAAGCTTGTTAAGTCACTATATGGGCTTAAAAAGCACCTATGCAATGACATCAACAATTTGATGAAGTACTGTTATCCGATGGATTTATCTTAAATCAATTGAATAAATGTGCATATAGCAAGTTTGACAACTTCGGAAATGGAGTTATCCTTTGTCTATATGTGGATAATATGTTGATTTTTGGCACTAACCCAGAGTGCATAAATCAAACAAAAGAATTCTTATCATCTAAATTCTCCATGAAGGACATATGGAGGCGGAAATTATTCTTGGTATAAGAATAAAGAGAGTAGCGGGAGGTCTAGCTCTAACACAATCTCATTATACTGAGAAAGTGTTGAAGAGGTTTGATCATTTTAATTGCCATTCGGCAAACACTCCTTATGACTCCTCTAATCGCCTACTTCCTAATACGGGAAATCTCGTGTCTCAGCTTGAATATTCAAGAGTCATTGGTAGCTTGATCGGGGGCGGATCCAGAAATTTTTCGGACCAGGGGCAAGATAAATATTTTCGGACTGGGGGCGGGTTCAGCAATTTATTTTCATACTAGAGGGGGCATATAATCAAAATGACCAGGGGCAAGATGTAAAAATCATTCAAAAATACACTGGATTAGCCTAATATTAAATAAAAATCGGAAAATCGACCCGGGGCAACTGCCCCTCCTCCCTCCTTAGTGCATCCGCCCCTGAGCTTGATGTATGCAATGACAAGTACAAGACTCAATATTTGTTTTTGCGGTGGGAAAGCTAAGTCGCTACACTAGTAATCCTAGTGTGGAACATTGGTAAGCCGTTCATAGGGTGCTACTGTATCTTAAGGGGACCATGAACCTTGGTCATGTATATTCTGATTTTCCTTCAGTTATAGAATCTACCTATATAAACGTGAAGTTGCTGGTCTTGTACATTATCCGGTTCATAGGGTTGAAGAGAGACTCTTCTTAATAGATTCCTTGAAAAAGGGCTCATTATAGAAGCATAATCAGGTAGTGTGATCCGCTAAAGAATCTACCTATATAAACGTGAAGTTGCTGGTCGCTTCATGAGATATCAGGTTTGATGTCAATACGCTTATGACTGGATAGGGACTCAAGGACCATTAAGAGTTACGTTAGCTTAACGGTTTGTGAAGTAACTCATCTGTTTGTTACTGTCAAGTACCTAAATGGATTAATTGGTTCAATCGTTACGACACCATGATTTTCGGGTATATTGTACGCGTAATTACACTATGCGGAAGTTCAATCGTCTCGACATTTCCGTTATTGTTTTACTTAAAAACAAAGGTGCTTTGTGGAACAAAGGGAAACCCTAAAATAGAGGAGGATTGTTGGTAATTTTAGGGTTTCTGAGCATGGTAACATGCTTAAACCCATTAGCACAATACACTCTAATGAAATGAGTAAATCGGGATGAAATCGAGCGATGTCGAGACCCAAACTCAGTGATTTTCGCGCCCAAGGAACACATTAAATGTTTGTGCGCGGATGTTAACGTTAACACAAGGTGCGGTGGTAACGTTAACGCTGACGCGCGGATTCTGCAGGTGTATCGCATCCAACATTTACATTATCAAGCCGAGTACTAACGTTAATGTCTACACTGGGCGCGGACTTAATGTTAACGCTAGGCACGCGGCGTCTGTTTGACAGACACGACTGCTCAGCCATTGGACATACCCATTGCTTGTGTCCGATTGCTTCCCTATAGATATCTGATGTTTCTCTGATGTTTAAGACACTCTGAAATTATCAGAAAACTCAAGCAATCCATCTTTGATTCCCAAACCCACTTCAAACCCTAAGCATGCTGTTTTTCTACTGCTTGGAATAACAGTGTAGTTCAATTGGATTATCCCACTTCGAATTTCCTGTTACGCGAGGCAAATCATACAAAGGTGGAAAGATCGGTTTCGAAAAGCGAATTTACGCGATCCAATCTGACATCCAAGCGACCTATATACTACTACTAAAGTTTACGACTTTTCGGAAAATTCACCTATAAAGAAAGAAGCTGACATCTTTGCTTTGTTGTATTTGTCGATGACAAACTGCAAGACGAAGAGGACCCATAAACTACATATTTTGCTTAATTCTTTTTCTGTCCTTTCATTTAATTACACGACTCTTACTTATACTCATTAATCTATCCATATAACTATTACTAGACTGTGCATACATTCACTACTAGGTCTACCACAAGTAAGTAATTCCATTACCCTCTACTTGTTAACCGACTAGACCCACCAATAATGGATGTGCTGGCGCATCAATAATGCAACTTTTTTTCATTCGAAGGCTAATCAGAGAAGGGAGACAAACATGACTTCCAACTTCCAAGGTAACTGCATCTCATGGGCAAATTGTATCAGATCAAGAAGATTTATGTAGCGCACCCATTGATTATTTTGAAAAGATTTTTAGAGCAGCAAGTTTGGGATGTGGAATTGGACGGTATTGATTGGAAAATGGCAGATGACATAAACCATACGCTATTACAACCTTAACGTGAAACTATGTAGATATACCAGTTAAGAGAGGTCTTGAACTTTCTTCCACGATGGCCTGCTGCTAATGAGATCCCACCACTTGCTAACATGCTTCCTGTCCCTAATCAAATATTCCTTTCCAATATCAAACAGGTAGCTAGCAAAAGGGATGTGGCTAAGATCAGCCAGGCTGAAGAAGTCCCCAGCCAAGTAGTTGCTTTCTGCTAGCCTGTCCTCATAAACATCCAGCACCTTAGCAAGCTTCTCCTCGCCCTCCTGGACAATCTTGTCGTCACAAGGAAATCCTAGCAGCGAGCTGAACAAGAGATGAAGCACCAGGTTGTAAATCGGTGGATGGAAGTTTTGGGCTTCAACTTCTAGCCATTGCTCAACTAAGCCCCTTTCGTCAATTGTCTTGCCCAGTAGATCAGTTCCCTTGGACTTGTATTTTTCAGAATAGTATCTCAGAATGGCCCTCGACTCTGCATACACACTCATTCGTTTGACTTACCAATATGAGAAATACACCAGAGCACAGCAAATGCACATTCTGTCATCAGATCTGAAGGTAAAAGGTAATCTTGTAATTAGCTTATGTTTTCGGGTACATACCGAAAAGCTTGTAATCTCCATCGACAGTTACAGGAACCACTCCAAAAGGCTGTCAGTTTCATCAAAAGGTTATAAATTGTCAATTAAACCTATTTATGTAAACATACATAAATACATACCTGGAGACTGAGGTAGTCGGGAAGCTTGTGCTCGCCCTTGATGACATCGACCGAGACAGATTCGAAGTCGATCTGCTTCTCGATGAGGCAGAGAATGACTCGCTTGGTGGAAGCATATGCTGGACCGTATACCTTCACAACCATCTTATCTCTTTCTGCCTTCAAACAACACAAAATAAACAATAATTGAATGAAGGAAGATGGCGAAAGGATTACAAGAACAGCGTGTGAGAAGATTAGGGGGTACTAAAAGACACGTTTGTCGTAACCCAAAATGAGTTTGCGATTTCAAAAATAACTCACGCGAGCTTCACATTTCAAAACTGACCAAATTTTAAAGAGATCGGATTCCCAGGATCCGGTCTTTCACGTTTTTCAAAAGACCGGATTCGCAGGATCCGGTCTTTGGGAGATTCGGATGATGTGGACGAGGCGGTCGAATACGTGGCTTCCACGTAAGATCGGAACCCGGAATTCCGGTTTTTTAACAAGACCGGATCCCGCCGATCCGGTCTTTGGCGATATATGAATCAGCAGCAGATCTCTCTTCTCCCCCATTCTTCTTGTCCGATTTCTTCAAACCCTAACAAAATCTGAGCTACTCCGTCGCCGATTCGTCCGTGTCTGTCGTCGATTTGTCCGTCCATCACACTCCGTCCATCCATACGAAGAATCTTCGTCATCCGATTCGTCCCCATCCGATTTCGTCCGTAAAACCCCAAAGTTCTACGAAATCGATAGGTAAAAACCTCAATTGAGTAATTAGTGTTGTTGTAGTGTTGTTGAATTGTTTGTATTTGAAATTAGTTGGTTAATTGTACGAATTTTTTGTGAATTTTGTCCTTTGATATTATTGTTTAAATTAGTGTTGTTATTAGTGTATATATTAGTGTTGTGAAATTAGTACGTTTAAATTAGTGTTGTTATTAGTATTGAATTTTAAATGTTGTGAATTTTGTTATTAGGGTTGTTATGTGTTGAATTTTGTTATTAGTGTTGAATTTTGTTATTGGTGTTGCTATTTTTATACTTGGAGAATAATTTGTATTTATATTTATTTTTCTTCAAGAATTGGTAATAATGTATATATTTTTTTGTATAGAAATGTCGTCCGGTAACAGGTGAAGAAGCACTAGTCAACGCGATGTGCCGTCTTCTTCAGGTGCGACTGCTAATCCAGATATGGATATGAATGATTACGTTCATCCTGGACCCATCGATCCATCCTTATTGACACTGCAAAGTGTGCATCGCACTGAGGCGATTTGGAGAAATCGGGTATGGTTTTCATTAATTAAACATTTGAATTCAAATCAAATAACAATATGTTATACTAATAAATTGTTTTACATATTACAGATGGATAGAGAGTTTATGTCTGATAAGCCATTGCGAGTCGTGGGTCATAATGTCGTAAATATGGATCCTCGACTTGCGCAGTACGTTGCGAATGCCGGATTTCTACCGTGGACCCAAGTATGCAACGTGAAGATTGATCCAAAATTGTGCACCGCCTTAGTGGAGAGATGGCGACCCGAGACACACACATTCTATCTGAATGTAGGGGAGGCTACAATTACATTACAGGACGTCGCTCTCCTTACTGGATTACCCATAGATGGGGAGCCTGTATCTGGACTAGGTTAGTTGGAATGGGAGCCACTTTGTTTGAGTTTATTGGGTGCTGTGCCCGACCGTCCGAAGACGAAATCGATGGGTAGCAAGACATGGTTCGATAACTACCTGACTCATATACCGGACGATGCGGACGAAGAGACATTGAAGAAATACGCTAGGGCGTACATCTTGTGTCTATTGGGATTGACTCTAATGTCAGACTTGTATCGTGATCAGGTAGCGCTCCACTACCTTCCATTGTTGGCGGATTTGGATAACGTCCGGAGATACAGTTGGGGGAGCGCGGTTTTAGCTGTGTTGTACAGTAACTTGTGCAAAGCGAGCAATTTTAAGAAGTCGCAAATTGGTGGATGTACACTGTTACTACAGTTTTGGAGTTGGGAGCGTTTGCGTGTTGGAGCTCCACAACCATATTATAGAGAGGCCCCAGTCCTTGACGATGAGATTCATCCATATTTAAGACCTTGTTGGTCGTACTTGTAAGTTAATTTCCATCGCATCCATATTCAAAATTATCATTTTCATATTCAATTTGTAACGCATTTTTATGTGCAGACATTGGGCTGGACCAAAACACTTTAATGAGGTCCCGCGTCGTTCTCTAGTCTTCTTTCGGGATCAACTGGAGCGAATGGTTCATGTTGATTTTATTTTCCGACCATATGACGAGGAGATCTTGGCCCGACTGCATCCCGTATGTCTCGATTCACGGGAATTATGGACGGCTGATGTGCCACTTGTTTGCTTTAACATCGTTGAGTGGCATCATCCGAATCGTGTTTTGAGACAGTTTGGATGGAAGCAGATGATTCCACCTGCTCCTATAGCGTGTACGAATGAGCACCACGATTTAGAAAAGAAAAAGACAGTTGACTGGAGAGTGTACCTCGCACAGTATGTTGCGCAATGGAGTGCCAGATATGAGAGATTAATATATGGGGATCCGGGCGAGGATGGCGAGGACATTGATATTACTAGTGATGAATATGTGTATTGGTATTCAAGGATAACACGTCGCCTTATCCAGCCCAAATTGAAAGAAGAGGACACTCAGTACTATTGCCCCACTGCCCATGAATTACCTAGCAATGTAAGTTTTCACATTGATATTCCTAGTGATGAATATGTTTTATACGTTCACTAACAATTTGTTCCTATAGATTCGCACGTTGCTCATCTGTGCATCGGAAGCTGCAGAAGGATTCCATAGTACTGCAGACCCGAGACCTATTTTCCATCACATTTTTCATACCGTAGTGGAAGAACTACGGGTGTTGGGCGAGTTGCGGCTGCTAAACATCAACCCTGATTTTATTGACTTGGGAAACGGTAAATTTCCATTTACCCGATACCTATTTTCCATCGCATTTAATTATTTCACTAATATATTTCAACGACAGATGACCATGATGATACGATTGTAGAGGAAGATCATGTCACCAACCTTGACTCACAGACAGCTGGTTATGATCGTCCATCAAGCTCACGGGCACCACCATCACCACCATCGTTTCGGCCATCAAGCTCACGAGCACCACCTTCACCACCATTTCGGCAATCCACCTCAGATGCGCCAGCTTCACCACCAGCTCATGGGCACGAACTTCGTCCTCCAAAGTCACCGAAACAATCATGGCTTAAGAGGTTGCGTAAAAAATGATTCTGATGACATTTTGTACTATCAAACTCTCAATTTAATGTATGAAAGTGACTTTTTGATATGTGTTTTAATTTCATTATCTCAATTTAATCGACAAAATTAACTTCTGATATGTTATGTGTACTAAATCTTTCAATTGAATCGACCAAAAAAAATTGAAGTAAAAAAAAAATTTCGAGAGACCGGATTTCGGGGAACCGGTCTCACACGGGACCAGAAGACCGGATACAGGAAATCCGTTCTTCTGAAAAAATCCAAAAAAAATTAGGTCATTTTGAAGACCAGATTGTGGGGATCCGGTCTTCTACGGGACCCGAATTTCTGACGCCGCGACCAGAAATGACCGGACGAGCACGGGTCGGGATTCCCCAAAGACCGGATTTCCGGAATCCGGTCTTATTTAAGCTATAAATATGAACTTTCTCTCATTCATTTTTTTCATCCAAACACACTTCCTACTATATATCTATCATCATTTCACTCATTCTCTCAATTTCATTCGAAATGGAAACCCCCACTCTTGATAATTTAGATGTTCCGATCATGGACGAGTACGATCGGGAAGAAATGGAGAATTTGGAGATGGTCACTGTTCATAATCCGGAGTACGAGAATGCGGTACCCCGATACGTATGGGATCATCCGGATTTCGAAGATATTGCGGCCTGGGACACCAATCAACCTGCCGATGAATATATGGGAGGATATTTCGGTCAACCGGATCTCCACGCATCCCTAGAAGTTGGGACTGAGTTTGACTCAAAAGAACTTGCCGTACAAGCGGTGCGGAAGTGGTCGATAATGACACGGGTGGAGTACGTGGTCAAAAAATCTAACCCTTCTTTCATTGTGTTTCAATGTAGAAAAGGTCGAGAAGTTTGTCCGTGGGGCCTCCGGATAGTTGCACTGAGATGAAGTAACCGTTGGGAAGTGCGAAAGCATCGTGAGCATCACATATGTCAGACCGACACAATCATGGCCAACAACGTTCATATGGCGCCTAAGTACATCGCCAGAGAACTGTGGGATGTGATGACAGAAAAATTACGGTTGAGTGTAGGAGAGATACAAGCAAGAATTTATAAAGACTATGGGCTAGAAATCTCCCCCTTGAAAGCTTGGCAAGCGAAGCAACAAACAATTATTAACTTATTTGGAACATGGGATGACTCCTTCGCAAACCTGCCGCACTTGATGAAGGCTTTAGTTGATAATAGTCCGGGAACAGTTGTCTATTGGGATACGGAAGAAATCAATGGTCAGTACATTCCGGTAAATCGTGTTTTTTGGGCATTTTCTGAATGTATTCATGCGTTTAGGCATTGTCGTCCTATATTATTCATTGACGGAACTCATATGTACGGTAAGTACGATGCGAAGCTCCTCGTAGCATGCTCATTGGACGCAAACGATGGTGTTTTACCTGTTGCGTTTGCTTTGGTCGAGAGTGAAAACACCTCCAGAGGGTGTCACTGATCGGACGGGCTTGTGCGTCATATCTGACAGACACGGAGGAATAATGGCTACTCTGCGTTCACCACTTTCAGAGCAACTTCAACACGAGGGTCAAAGACTCTTATTTGAAGAAAAAACTTGGCAAGGTTGCATATGCCAAAAAAGAGTACAAGTTTGCAGCTCGATATGAGGAGCTGATGACACTATTGAAAGACAGAGCTGACTTGCGAAATTGGTTGCGCCACGTGGACGTTCATTTATGGTCTTTGGCAATGGATACTGGTGGTATGAGATGGGGCTCAATGACCACGAACGCTTCGGAATCGTTCAATGGCGTTCTCAAGCACGGACGTGATTTACCAATTTCAGCATTGGTTATGTTCACTTTCAAACAGTTGAATAAATACTTCAACAACCGTCGTTATCGTTACGACAACTACTCGGATTCGGCTTTTGCACCAAAGGTACACGAGAGGTTGGAGGTACTCCGACAAAGGGCATAGTTCCACAGAGTGATACTTTTTAACGCGTCCCAGGGTATTTATCAGGTTACCACGGGAGTTAAGCATCATCTGTGGAAAGTTTGCCTACCCGGGAGAACATGTGAATGTGGAAAATGGACGGCACTTCATATTCCCTGCAGTCATGCAATTGCAGTTTGTAAGTTCACGAACAGGGAATACAGCGACTATGTGCCTCGTGAGTATACACTTGAAGCTTACAACATGACCTGGAGTTACCATTTCAGTCCATTACCTCATTCTGACTTCTGGGAACCCTATGATGGACTTCCTCATGTGCCTAATCCTCACTTCAAACGTACAAACGTCGGTAGAAATCCGACAAGGCGAAGGTGTACTGAAATGGACCAGAGGGATGTCGGTCAGTCCAGTACTCAAGGAGAGGCTTCATCATCACAACCCCCAGGCAGGATTCAAAGGTGCAAATTATGCCATCAAACTGGTCATAACAGAAGGTCTTGTCCATTCGTCAATGCAAGCTAAATCCAATATCCGAGTACCTATAGTACTGTTGTTGTTCACTTTTTACTACAACTTTGTTTATAATGTCCAACTTCCAATGATTATGCATGTATCTCTTACAAAATTTTAAGTCGCAAAAGACCGGATCGGCGGGATCCGGTCTTATTAAAAAATCGGAATTCCGGGTTCCGGTCTTACGTGGAAGCCACGTATCCACATCATCCGAATCTCCCAAAGACCGGATTCCCGGGATCCGGTCTTTTGAAAAACGTGAAAGACCGGATCCTGGGAATCCGGTCTCTTTAAAAATGGGTCAGTTTTGAAATATGAAACTCGCGTGGGTTATTTTTGAAATCCCAAATTGGTTTTGGGTTAGTTTAAAAAAAACTCCGTTTGTCGCCCATATCACACCTGTCATCTGAATTAGATAGACTCCAGGTGTGTAACGCCATTTCCAAATTTTAAATTACATATTACAAAACATGTCAAATGCTTCCGTTCAGATAAAGGGTTGAGATTATATGACAAACCGGAATCTCATGGAAAATTAAAAAAGAATTTATGTTCAGATAAAGGGTGTGGATTCGGTAATTTACCGTTTACGAACTCAATTTCGATTACCGAACTGAATTTACGATAAATTGTCGGAATTTACCGAATTATTTTTTTTTGATAATTTTTCTTCCTAATTTTAAAATTATTAAAACATAATAATTAATCATCTAATAACAAAAAAAACACAAAGATAATTCAAAATTTTGATCTACACAATTGAATCTCAAAAGATTTCAAAAAATGCGGGTAAAAATTTGAAGTTTAAACAAATAATTCATTTAATTTTTTTAATAAATATTATTTTTTTAATAATAAAAAATTCTTATTCGGTAAATTACCGAATTAGAAAATATATTCCGATTATCGACAAAAATTTACCGAACGGTAAATTACCGTTTTTACCATTTACCGAACCAAATCGTACATCTAATAAAATTGACTGCTCATATCAAAAACTAATTAATATTAATAATTTTTTTAATAGTTAACACGTAATAATGATATTATTGTCTAATCTAATATTTGATTAATCGTAATGGAAAAAGATCAGGTGCAAACCGCATTTTTTTGTAAAAAATACAAATAAATTGCAGCCCTTGATTTGGTGATTTGATCGAATGAGATTAACCATAATAAAGATGGGAATATAAAAATAGAAAAGGCTACTCTGATCTGCGGCAATTGTCCACTACTCTTACTATACTCCACCACAGAATTTACCGGGACTTTTCACTTCTCGTGCTTTATCGAATCTTGCCCTCAAGCTAACAACTCTGTTTCTAGATCTAATGTGCCAAATTGATATGGTTTATAATGACCAAAAAAATGTGTATTCAATGAATATAACGGCTCTTTTCTAACCGCATTCAATTTTTATCCATTTTAACTTTATTTCCATAATCATAACACAATAGAATAAATAAAAAATTCAATCTTTATAATGTGATGATAAAGAGCGACGCTCTAGAAATACGAACAAGATACACACATGAACTATTTGAGAGCAATATGAAGAACTAGCACTCTGTAGAAACCAGTTTCAGATGCATTTTACACATACATGTAGATTTTTTATTACCTTTCACCGACAATGCTCCGTCGACACTACTTGGTGAGTTAACCATCGTCCTGCGAGTAAACAACATATGCATATGATTGCACTTCACAATTAAAGCGTAAACAGTTTCATAGTGCACGCAATTTTTCTGTTGTAATTGGTTTGTACAATCAGTATCGAACTATAGCCAAACTACATTCTCCTAGTTTCGCAGTACATTCAGGTGCCTGAACTGAATACCCAAACTACGTGAATACATCCCGACGCCGGAATCAACCATTTTTCACGTTTACACGCAACCGTAACTATGAAATCGAAGACATAAGCTAAGGTAAATTCAATCTGTGACGCATATAGCCGAAAACTTATGCAAAACAAATACAAACCAAAGACAAAACAACAAAATACGAAGACAAAACACCGAAATACCTGGCGACGAAATTTAACCTCCGCGTAAGTGAGCTGCGTGTAAGGGGACTTTACTAGTCTGGTAATAAAATGTGTAGAAAAGTAATTTTTAGGGTTACATATATGAGGGCGTTTATTCTTCGGGCGCTGTCTTTACTATTTATGACAGCGCCTATTTATAAAAGCGCCGTTTTGGGTTATTTATAACATCGCTTCTATTACAACGCTGTTTTAAATATATTACAGCAGCGCTTATTATGAACGCGCTATTTCAGTTCATCATTTCTAACATCGCTTATTTATAAGCGCTGTTGTCAGCATCACGGACTAATAACTTAAATCCGATGGAATCAGACATCGTCCACCCTATAAGTAAAAGTACTATCTTGTGTTTATATTTTCATCCCAACACTTTCATATAATGAGTTCGAATTCTGCAGTGGAGCGTTTTTTTGGTGAGATGTCTGAAGAAGAATCAAGCGGTTCTGAAGGATATGTTTGTTCTGCTCAAGATGGATTCTATCCTTGTGATAATGGCTCAGACTGTTTAGGAGAGCATAGTTTCAGTAGGGAAAAATACAGATACGACGAAGAGAATAGTAGACAATGTGAAGGTGACGAACAAGTTGACCAGCCGTCACCCCGTGGGTCACCTGGAAATCAAGAATCAAAAACTCGTTGAATTTATGAAATTAGTGTTCCGCGATCATCTGAAATAATCAGTACTCTGTTATTGATGTTCAGCGTATCTAATGAAGTTAAATTTCCTTTTAAGTTGTTAAATTTTTTAATACAATTCAAATAACGTTAATTAAGTCAACTTGTGATTAAACTTCATGCTATTTTGTACATAAATATGTGCACAGTGTAAAGCTTATGTATATCACACAAAGCTGAAAAAAATATGGGTGTCAGAATGAGCGAAGATACCAATCACATAATTCAAGAAACCAGGGGGACATCATCAATCACAATCAAACTTTCCGTCGATTATTATTGAGCCATGTCGGGGGACATCATCAATCACAAATTTAATTTAACTTCAAATTTTCCGTCTGCATTACCTTTCAAATCCGGCAATTGAACAAAAAAACGGACGGATTTTTAACAGTAAACGGACGGAAATTTTTTATCATTAGACATTTAAAAATTTGAACAAAAAAATCAAAATCATAACTTCTACGTCTTCATTCCACATTTCTGGAAATGAAACGCAACGTTTACGGAAAATTTTTCATCATCGGTGCGTTACTATTCCGTCAATCCACATATAATATACTGTTTAGCAATAATATTACCGTTAATATTTATCCGTTGTTAAACTGCGTCGATATTTCGTCATTTTCCGTCACCGTGTGACGGAATGGAGCCGCTGTGTTGACGGTAAATGTATCAGAATTATTACCTTCTGACCCACTTAAACATACAATTTGGGATATAAATAAGGACATTTGCAAATACAAATGTATTCCTAAAATCTTTCGACAATCACGGTTACAATGACTTGTTCTAATTGTTCCAAATGGCTTCTTTCTTATGCTGCGACTTATTCTTTTAAAGGTCTTTTTGGATTTGCAGTGCATGTCAGTCAACTGTATTGTAGAGTTATCTTTCATGATCAGTTCCATTCTGTTCTCTGTATTATGCTGAATTTGTCTTTCATCTAGAGAGATAAATTCTGAAGAAGTTCGATGAGAACAGAATGGAGCTTGTCATGAAACATAACCATATAGAATCTAGGTGACTGACCTGTATAAGCAACCCAAAAAGATCTACAAAAGAAACAAGTCTCAGCACAAGGAATTCTTTAATGCGTCTATTTTCCGTCAATTTTTCGTCATCCGATAATGAGTAGCACAGTGCTTACCGAATAGGCGCTGTCTTTATTAGACATACAACGGCCCTTCCTAAGCGATGTCTTGTTTGCTCTACAACGGCGCTTCGTATAAATACGCTGTCTATTTTGTGAATAAATGTACGGTAACTGTTGATCGGTTAAACAATTCGTCAGCAATTTGTTGTAATTCCGTCACTCTGTGACTGAAAGGTCCCGTAGTGTTGACGGAAAATTTATCATAATCATTCCATTACCATTCCGTTAAAAATATGAAATGTCCTATAAAGTATAGAATATTTCTATATTTACGCGTACCATCAATTGTTCCAAGTTGACTTTAAATGGCTTGTTTACAATAATGCATTCTAAATTATTACCAACTACCTATGCTGATATTTGCTTCAAGCCAGACACGGCGAGAGGTACTCTCTTTTAGTTTCCGTAAAAATCATACTGCGTGTATTAGTTTACATGGCATACTTATATCACGAAAGGAGATGGATGTACGAAGCTCGTGCTCATGGAGAGGCATACACCAATGATGTTTTCATCGCCGGAGTCAATAATTTTATCGAAAACGCTGTGTCAAAAGGATTTCTTGCAAGCGACAACACAATCCGTTGTCCATGTACGAAATGCAAAAATCGTCGATTCATAAATATAAGAATGATGGAGGATCATTTGTACAAATACGGTTTCACACCAGACTACCTCAATTGGACCCTTCACGGCGAAGATCTGGTGGAAATACAGTACGAAAATACTTGCCCAACCATACCTGAACCAAGCACATATGACCAAGTTCATGATTCTAGTGAAGAAATTTGGAATCATGCGGCCTTCCCAGAGATGGGTACTGATTTTGCCAGTCATGCTGATATTCCTCAGTCGTCTAACTAGGGTGAACATCAAACCGAGAATTTTGAAGCCAATAGATTCTTCAATCTCCTAAATTCAAGTTCAGAGCCAGCTTACGAAGGTTGCACGACAGAGACGACGCTTTCGATCAACATGAAAATGCTGGCAACAAAAGCTAACTGCCGATTATCCAAATGCGCATTTAACGCAGTATGTGGAACGATGAGAAATCTAATTGGGGGGAGAATAAGATCCCATCTTCTTTCAAACAGTCCAAAAAACTCGTAGCTAATCTCGAAATGGGGTACCAACGAATTGACATTTGTGTAGGCGGTTGTATGTTTTACTATGGTTGTGACGAACATATGACAGTATGTCGTTTTTGCTCGGAACCAACATATCATCGTCCAAGCCGAGCAAAAATTTCTTCATCTTACCAGCGAAATGTGTTACTTGCCGATTATACCGAGAGTATAGAGACTTTATTTATCGAAAACTATGGCATCAGAAATGTGCTGCACGCTTCACCCAGAGCAGGCATGCATCGTATGGTGCACCCGTCAGACGGGGAATCCTGAAAGCATTTTGATCGGTGTCATCCAAGCTTTGCATCCGAGTCACGAAATGTAAGATTGGGATTATGCACAGATGGATTTAATCCATGGGGTATGTCCACTAAACAGTACTCCATTTGGCCTGTGATGGTAACACCCTACAACTTACGACCGTTGTTGTGTATGTATCCGTTTGAGCGTTTCATCTACCGTCTTAAACAGTTGGGTCAAAAGGGAAACAGAGTTGAGGTGGAAGCAAGTATTGTTAACGCATACATACAGCTTGAGACTTCGTATCTTGGATCCGACTACCTAGATCCTCAGTTAACAACTAATGACATACACTTAAAATGAAATGAAGTTGGGACATCAGATTCGAAGATCCTCAGATTTCAATTTACAATTACCCAGGAATTGGTGGTAGTAAAATTAAACGGAGGGTATTAGGAAGCCATGAATTTTAAAAAGCAACTCATTACATCTTTAGCAATACGCCTGCTTGAACAATATTTGGAGTTATTTGAGACCGGCTTACGACAAAGACGCCCGCGATTCACTGATCAGCAAATATACAATGCTATATTAACGGAATTTCCAGAATGGCTGTGCTCCCATGTAAGTGTAATCAAATTAAATTTTGTTTCATTATCTATCTTACTAAACTGTACCTACACTTTCATGTTCATACATAATTTTATGTTCAGGTATGGGAGCTTGGAGAAACATTAGCACTACCACAATGGATTCACTACTTGTCCGCTGGATTTCAATCCGACGTTGCGTGTTCGGCCACATACAAAGTGAACA
This sequence comes from Rhodiola chrysanthemifolia, assembly GCA_033675395.1. NCBI lineage: Eukaryota > Viridiplantae > Streptophyta > Magnoliopsida > Saxifragales > Crassulaceae > Rhodiola > Rhodiola chrysanthemifolia. The sequence continues at coordinate 43,622,258 of CM066204.1, forward strand.
ACTACAAATTTCACATTGAAAGCCATGGTGAATGGAGAAACACGGTGAACAGTCATGTTTACGTGAAAGGAACGGAGGGTACACACTACTACGGAGTTATTGAAGAAATAATACATATCAGATGTAGAACCAACCATCGCCTAAAGGTTGTCTTGTTCAAATGCCGTTGGTACGACCCTCAGTTTGTTAGATCATACCCCTCTAACGGGATTGTTATCGTGAACACTCATAGACCATACCCCCGTTACGACCCTTACATTCTTGCCCAGCAAGCGGTGCAAGTTTACTATGTGATGTTTCCGGGATTAGCTGGACAAAATAATCAAGTTTGGGTTGCAATTTGTCCTGTGAAACCTACTAACGCAATCGACATGGAGGTAGCAAATGATCCGTTCCAAGACGACGGTCAAATGGGAGCTGAACTGCCTGTATTGGTAAACAAAATCGGATATGGTAACCTCGTTGATCATGAAGTATACGAGTACAACGAAGAAGACGGTAACGACGACCACGTAGCTGATAATCCAGATACAAAAGATGAGTCTGACGAATCGTCGTGAATAAATCATGTAAATTCAAATATAATTATTTAATGTATGTTTTCCTTGTTCGTTTGCCTGTAACTAAATATTCAATACTAAACCTAATGTGTCCTTGTAAGCTTCTTGTTATAATTAAATGCAAAGCGCTGGAACGTTTCTATTCATGTATATTAATTAGAAAATGGTAAGTCAACATCGCTTACTATATAAAGGCGTCGTATGAAAGCAACAATAATACGGCGATTATAGTAAAAGCGCCGTACAATGAAACATATACGACAGCGCATAAGAAGAAAGCGCTCGTATAAGTCAATTTAGAAAGCGCTTAAGTAAAAAAGCGCTGTCGTATGCCAATCTAAAAATGCCCGCCATATTCGCCCGCCTAAACAAGTAAAAACGTGTGAGTAAATATCTGTTTACTGAAATTACATGAGCTGTTTTCATTATCCCATTTTGTACTCCGTCGATTGTGGTGTATCGCCTTTGTTGGGATACTTAGAGTTGTTACCTTTTTCGGAATAACCACACTAAGAAACATACGATTTGATCATTAGATGTCTATGATAAACGTGTCACAATAGAAACCCTAAGCTGAATATCTTCTCTGATTGAAACCTTCTTTGTGTTTTTTCTCTTATGCACTCACAACCCCCATTTCTTTAATTGTCTACAGATACCACTTCACAAACTAGCTCTCTTGGGTTCGACCCTGCTTGCCGCAACACTAGCTTTTAGTAGGAGATTATAAATATTAAATTTGACGCGTAAGACGACGCGAATCAAATTTTGGCGCCGTTACCAGGGATCGAACCCGGGTCACCCGCGTGAGCTGCCAGCAGTTAGCCACTACTATGCAGCAAAATCAGGCCAAGAACGATGGAGCTATAGCAGAGCTGGCAAAACAAATGTCTCGGATAGCCAGCACAGTTTTTAAGCAGAAGAGTGATCCGGGAAAACTACCATCGTAGACCATCCCTAACCCGAGAGGAAACATCAATACACTGGCAGTGGTGGATGAACCGGGGGCGAAAAATAGCGAAAAGGAGCCTGAGTCAGTGCCGATCACGCCCAAGGAAGACATTAGCTCGACTCTAATGTCAGAAGTGGAGCTAAAAAATGAGAGTGTTAAGCACACAAGGTAGAGAAATCATCATCGTAAACATGTCAACATCATGCAAGTCAACTTATAACTCATCAAAAGAACACATCATCGAACGCCCTTTTTCCTCTATTCATGTCGTTGCCGTTTTTTTTTGCGTGCATGCGAACGCATAGATAGCATTGTGCGAACGCACAGAACTGGGCAGTGGCATTGTTTTGATGTGCGAGCGCATGAAATCTATGCAAGCACAACGAAATGAAGAAAAGGCAGACTATGCGAACGCATGAATGAAACTATGCGAACGCATGGAGTTACGGACAAGAATTTCTAAGCCAATCTCAAATCGTACATCAACACTCATGCACAAAATTTCAAAACCCCACACTTGTATCCTATCAAGACATCAAATTCACCAAGCACATCATGCTAAAAGCATTTCAATCGCACATCGATCATCAAATATAGGCATTCACACATGCGTAGTTCACATCCTCAAATTCTTGCACGAAGCAAATAGAAATCCAATCAAAATAGACATACTTAAAGATCAGGGGAGAAACACTCACAAGCCTAGTTTAACGTTGAAATTATATCCCCTGTTCAAGCAAGTGTTCTAGGTCGTGTTTCGACAGACCTTGAACTCTCTCCACAACAGTTCAATAAACAGATCAAACAGAACAGTAAAACAGGAGCACGCACAGGTTGATAACCCAGTTCGGCCAGGCCTACTCTGGGGGGTTTCCCACACCCGGAAAAGGGACAACAAATCTTTATTACGAGTATAGAGCTTTCACGTGGACTTACACTTACACCTTGTAATTGCCTAGCCTCTATTCCTCCGTCTCTCAGATTTGCAACCAAGGTTCGTCGCAACTCCCCTTGATCCCCTTCGTCCAGACTCTCTGTCCGAACGTACTCGATCTTCTCATGAAGCTCGATCGCTTTCTCTCGAAAGCAGGTTGTTCTGTTTGTGCACTGAACGTGATTACCTCTGGTCAGTCTGAATGGCACGTATCAGACTGAGCTCACACCGATGTATTTCCAGTGGGGAAAGTACAATCGGCCGTCGCTTTCTTCTTCTCCAATCGATAGGATTTCTTCGTGTATGTATGATCTTGAAAGCGATGCAGAATGAGGGCGCCTCAGCAATGTATTTATATGCTTCGGACGAAACCCTAAACTGCACAAGATAATCCCATCAAATATTCAGGAGATACTCCTAGATATTTGATGTATATCTTATCCAATCGGATGGAAGAATATACGAAGTCTCTTTGCCCAAGTAAGCTTTGCCACCATCAATGAAGATATTCATTCGAATATCTATTGCTCGAAAAAGTCTATTGACCGTCTTAACTTGGCGATATCTTCGCTGTCCAATATCTTCCGGAAAATATCCTTGCGTCTGCTCCACGCTGTACATGAGTGCTAGGATATGTTCGAACTCCCCCTGAACTCCTGCCCGAACTGTCTAACCACGTTTTGCCAAACACATGCCACTCAAGGGAACATCAATCTCCCCCTTGGCATTTTGGCAAAACCAAATCTACTAGATAACTAGATCTATCTAACTATCTAGACAGTCGACAACCTTGAGGGAACAGAAATTGTTACCACCTCAAAATACTCCCCCTTTTTGCCACAAACTGGGAAGGGGTCCGATCTAGTTCGAACAGCACTTCAAACTGTGCCAGAACAAGCACAAAAAAACTAAAGTTTTAAATGAAAACTGAGTTCAGAGAGTTTGAAGTCAGTGGATCTTTATGCAGACTCATCATCTGTGGCATCTTCAGAATCTACATCATCAGATTCATCTTCACTTGGGTAGCTAAGGGCACGAGCAAGCTTATTGATGCGCCTGCGTTGCTCCTTGTCCGCAGCAATGATGGCATTAAGATCTCTGAGCAACTTGTTTCGCTCATCTCGGCCCATTCTGGCTCCCCCTCGACTGGACTCCGCCACATCTTTTCCTTTCTCCTTGAGATCGTTCACGTGACGCCCTTTAAACAACTTGTGGTCAACGATGAACTTGCTGGGTGCCTTTGAGAGTTGGTCAGGCGAGGCCTTCAAATCTGGAGCTTGATGGATGATCAGCTCGTATATCAGAGACGGGAAGCAAATCTGATGCAGAGATCTCGTCGAAGTGGCATGTTCAGCAATCTGTTTGAACATCACTCTGCCCAGGTTGAACTTCAGCTTATTCCCTATCTGATAAAGCAGATGAGCCATGTCCTTGTTGACCGTTGAGCGATGAGTAGACGGCCTCCAGTTGAAAACAGCAATGAAAAATAGCATCGAATAGAACGTAGAAAGATCCGCTGTCTGCACAACTGACTCAGGCCTCCACTGAACAGAGCCTGCAGTGATGGTGCTCACTACCTTTTCAAAATCTGACTCCAATTCATCAACAGCTGGGTCGTCCATGGAAAAGAATACATTGATCAGCTCAGGATCAATCTTGATCCTTCTCCCTCTGACGTAGAAGACCCCATACTCAGATTCTCCAACAACCCCGAAGAGAGGGGGCAAGTTCGCCATGGCCTCACGTACCAACTGCTCATGGAAGGGTTTGCACCTGTCCAATGTCCAAAATAGGTCCGACTCCTTAAGCACATCAATTACTTCCTTTCCCTTGTACCGGGACTCCTCTAGTAACTTCTCATGAATGATCTTTCTTTTCAGCACACAGTTCCATTTCAACGCAGCGTCTTTATTAACGAACCATACTCCTTTCTTGACCTTACCCACTGGGACAGTATCAGCTTCAGGAGATGGGACTTCACATCTTCCAGCATCCACTGAAACAGGGACATGAGCTTCACGTTTTCTTTTCTTCGATGAATCAGCTCCCCCTGCCAGGTTGCCCTCCTTCGCAATCTCTTGGACTGTTCCCTTAGCAGTTTTTCCAAAAGTCACCTTCTTCTTTCCCTTGTCCTTCTTTGGCCTTTTGAGAGAGATAAGTGGAGCAATATCTTGGTCATCATCTGACAGCGTACCCTCCTTTGAAACTGGCTTCGCAGTGTCCTCACGAACTGATGCACCAACATCCTCCATGTGATCACGAAGAAGATCATCTTGAGTAACAGCTGGGACAAGCACAGTCTCCTCAGCAACAACTGGAACTGAAGTACCACCTGACTCCACTCCTGTCTGAGCACCAAAATCCTCTTTTTGCAGATTTTCAGCAAAATCATCGATATCTTTGAGCACACTGTCCAGATCTGTATTTTCTTCAGCACACTCGGATTCTTCCTCAATTGCATCTTTCAACCTATCACCCTTCACTGATGGATTAGCCTCCTTGGTCATAATCTCAACATCCTTACAGGCTTGATTACCCTCTGAAACTCCAAGTTTCGCCACAGATCCAACGACAGATGCTTCATCAATCGCCAACCCCCTCTTTCTTGGGGAATCAAGAGCTTCCTCAACAGATATAGCAGAGAGCTTCCCTCCGATTGAACTGATCTTGGCCAGACATTGCCTTGGTGAAGCAACTCGTCGTGTCCCCTTCTTTCTTTGAACGCCTCCCGGACGAATTTACCCGGAAGCTTGGATTTTTGCCCTCCAAACTCCTGAACTACCAGTGCCTTTTGTCACCGGCAAACTGGGCTCTCCTTCTTTAATAGATTCAGTCCCGTCTTTACCAATACCACCAAAAACAGCCCTACTGACAGCAGACTTCACCGCCTCCCCAATACTCACATTCACAACTTCTTTCAACACAATTCTTGCAGAAGTTGAAGGTATAGATGAAATTACCTCCGATTGGAGACAAGCTTGAGTTGAACTAGCGACGATAGAATCCACGGCGGTCGTCTGAAGCTCCTCACTGGCAGTTCCTTCGCCAATCTTCTTGGTATCGGCCAAGACTTTAGAAACAGGGAGAAAAGGTGCCCCCTTTTTCTCCTTCGGAGCTTTCGACTTTGGAATTTTAGGTTTTGCCGCCAGTGCCTTGGAAGACTGCATGTTCTCCTGCTTCTTCTCAGCGGATTTGATGCCTGATTTCGCTGTCTTTTTGGTATTCACCATCGTCGATTTTAGAGAGGGCAGTCGAGAGAGTGTTCGCCGTTCTAGGGTTTGAGACAGGAGAGAAGATACGCTGAGCAGTTGTGACTTGAAAGTAAAAATCTTTTCTGCTTCTTCAACTTCCCAAAAAGGGCCAAGACGCTTTCCAAATAAAAATGGCGTAAGTCAAATCTTTCAGAATAAATATTTGACTTTTAAGAATTGTGCCAACTGTTCCAGCTCTCTTTCTTAGGTGGTCAGTCCAACTGATGTAGCTGGGGATTCGCCTTTGACTGACCACTGCCTGGAACACTTAGTTCATGAAACCACGCAGACCCAAGGAGGATCTGGGTGTTCCAAACTGTGGAATCTCATTCAATTCCTCATCCAGTGGAATGGCATTCATTCGTGGGAACAGTTCGAACTCCGTCTTCAACTGAGTTATCTTCTGTTCGAACTGTGTCTGTAACTGTGACACCCTTTGATCCAGCAGTCTCCTGGTACTCTTGCCAACATGGATTTGTGCGGTTCGCCTATCTGACCTTGTGTGCAGGGTCTTATTCACTCCCCCTCGCATAACTCGATGTATGGTTTGAACATAGTCTAGAGTAGACCGTGGCTTGTCAAGACTTTTCACTCCCATTCTGATGGTGTAACAGTTATTTGCCATCCTTTTGCCTTTCATCACAGAATCACCATTCTCGTCTAGAACCAAGCATGAGTCACGAGAGAATGACACATAGTGTCCATTGTCGCACAGTTGACTGATGCTAATGAGATTCATAGTCAGACCTTCAACCAGAAGGGTGTCTTCGAGAGCAGGGAGATCCGGAACCTTCAATGTCCCACAGCCGATCACCTGACTCTTCCTACCATCCGCGAAGGTGACAAACCGCATCTGTTCAACAGGTCTAATATGAGAGAGATATTCAGAGTTACCTGTCATGTGGGCAGAGCATCCGCTGTCAAAGTACCAACTATTTTGCACTATATCTCTCGAGGAGCAACAGGCCACCATGCATACTGTCTGTTGTTCCTTTGGTACCCATACCTGTTTCTGTCGAGGCTTGATCTGTTGTTGATGCCCTCGACGTTCAGCGAGTAACAGCCGACACTTGGATCTGATGTGTCCATCCTGAAAGCAGTACCAACATGTGCACAAATCTTTCTTTTGATTGGAGGTGGAACTGGAGTGAGCTTTGCCAGTCCTGCCTTTGGCTTTGTCTTGGGACAGATCCATTTTCTGTCTAGGGTGCTTTCTCACCTTCTGTTCAGGCATCTGTTCCGACACTGGTTTTGTTTTAACAAACGTTGTACCTTTTGAACTGCCTTCTCCTGTGAACCCCAATCCTCTATGTCCAGACTCCATTCTCTGAGATCTGAGAATATCATTTAAGTCTTTAGTGCCAGAGTTGAGCATTCTTACCGACTGTTTGAGGTGATTGAGTTCCTCCTTGGTAGTTGAGTGCTCCATTCTTTCAGATTCTAGCTGAAGTTCCAGCTGTTCTACCCTTCTTAACTGGAACACCTCTTTGCGCTTCAGATCTGTGATGGTTTTTCTTAGACCCACCATGCCTACAGGATGAGTGTCACGGTCCTTCTCCATTTCAACTTTCAGTGAGGAGACAGTACCTAAGAGCTCTGTTTTCTGAGCAAGGAGACACAGCCTTTCCTGTTTCATCTCAGCTAGTCGAGTATTCAGTGAGTCTACCGTGCCTTCGAGCTCAACCTTCTGTGTAAGCAATATCTCAACCTCCTGCCAGACCTTGTCCTTATCCAAGGTGACGCTTGCAACTGTGTCATTCAGCTTTTTGTTAATCCTGATCAGAAGCAGCCACTTCTCATACAGATCCTTATATGTCTCACCCAGAGCCTCCTGCGTGAGTTCTTCACCATCACTGTCTGAGACATCTTCAGCCGGGAGTTCCAACAGAGGTAGAACAGGTTTATTGGTGCTGCCGTATCCATCCAGAGTTGAAGTAAAGGCCACAAAGTTGGTGGTTGCACCTCCTTTATCTTCGTCTGACTCACTATCGCTGAAGCTCGCGACCATTGCCTTCTTTTTCATGAGTGTATTCGCACATTGTGAAGCAATATGACCGAAACCTCTGCATTCATGACACTGAATTTCTTCCTTTCTTTTGTCAGAGGAGTCTTGCCTTGAGTCACTGGACCTTGATCTGTCGGATTTCCAGTTTCGGAAACCAGTTGATGAAGACTGACCTTGTTCTGGACCACATCTATTTATCTTGCGCACCATTCTGCCGAAGTTTTGAGCCATCATGGCCAGTTGCTCAGTGGTGCACTGACAGGTCGTCGTCAGTACCTGCAAATCTAAATTTATAATTCCTCACTCTGAACTGTGGGTTAGTACAGTGGCAAGCAAGGGTCGAACCCAAGGGAGCTAGATGGTTACTACTTTGTTCTGTAAGAGAGAAAAAAGAAACAATTGGGTGAGAGTAATTGATTAGGAAACAGTGCAATGAACGAAATAAGCTGGTGTGTATCAATCAGAGAAGGTATTCAGGCTAGGGTTCTTCAATTGTGACTTAGTCTATCCTTGATTCCTAGGTATTTTATTCTTGCTTTCTTAAGTGTGGTTACTCCGGGTCTGGTTATAACCTAAGGTAGGACCGTTAAGTCACTACGCCACAATCTACTCCTGGTCAGGTTATAGACTTTTAATTCTAGCAAACCTAATACTCCTGGTCAGGTTATATTAGGCTTAGTGCATCTACTTATTCTAACGGATCAGTATCAAATAAGCAGGATAAAGAAGGCAAGTATTACTAGGTTAAGTTGTACCCTTTCGGATCTCCCCTTAACCTAGCAATTCGAACCGATATAATTTGCACAAGAATTAATAGAATGCAAGAACAATAATTAAGAACTGAATCTCAAAACATTCGTCACAATTATTCAATCCCTAGCCCGAATAACGGGTTTAGTTACACATAGCCATGAGAAAATAATGCATGAATGAAAAGAACGAGGAACACTTCACTTAAAACCGAGGAACAAAGGCTGAGTCACGGCTGAGCTATGGTGAGTCACGGCCGAGTGATGGTGGTGCACGGTGGAACAAGGAGGCGGAGCAAGGAGGGAACGTCTAGGGCTTGGACGTGAGTAGAGGAGACTCACTCGTGAGTTTTTGGGATGCGTATTAGGTCTTGTATGCTCCTCCTTATATAGAGTTTGAGAAACCCTAAAGTTCCCAAAATAAGCCAAAGATAATCATGGAAATATTTCCATAATATTCTTTGCTTTATCTTCAAGCTATCTCTTTGCTTGGGAATTAAGCCACCTTAAACCTTCTTGAATATTCCGAAACCCTAGATGTAAGTTTGCCCTAAATATGACATTGGGCTGGACGAATTTGGGTTTTGAACTCGGTCAACTCGGCTGCGACTCGGATGCAACTCGGTCAACTCGGCTGGAACTCGGATGCTAGGGCTGATCGGACTGGGTACTTTGGGGCCGATTTGACTCGCCTTCGGACACTCTTCTGGCCGGGCTCTTGGTCTGGGGCACTAGCTGGACATGTATACTTGATGCTGGGACCTTGAAATAGGACATTTGAATGGACATTGAAGCTCGGGCGGTCCTTGAAGTTGGTGTCTCAGCCAGCCGGAAATAGTCCCTGAAATTTGGCTAAGTCCTGAAATCTGCGCTGATTGGACTAGCGACTTTGGCAATGATTCACTCCGGCCTCGGACAAGCTTTTGGCCGGGGTCTTTGTCATGGGCACCAGGTGGACATCCGGATTTGGTGATAGGACCTTGAGATCACCCCATTGTGAGGGCGGATAAGGCCGGGGCGGCTCTCAAAGTCGAGGTCTCGGTCATGGTGCGCTGGTCTCAAAATCTGCCGGTGAGTCCGATTTGCGCCCTTTTGCTCTCGAATGAAGTTCCTTTACTCCGCATGACTCCAAAATCATCTTGTGATGCATTTATGGCCTAAAGTGCCATCTTTAAGCGCAATTCCTCCTAGAGCTTCCAAATCACCTGAAACACGAAACAACACTAAGAAGTAACTGTTCGTATAATAAAGTGCTGGAATTGGTGGGATTTAATGACTCGATGAGTCGTATAAATACGGCTCATCAAACCACCCCACACTTAAACTTGTTCGTCCCGAACAAGAACTAGGTCAGGAGAGGAACGAATAATGTAAACACCACAATGCTTCGGTCATCCTAGACGTGCTACATGGACATGACTCGGCTACTCTAGATCTCGCCTTTTATGCATGCTTGTTACTAATAGACTTGTGCGAAAACACGGGTTAAAGATACGTGTTACCTTTGGGTCGAGATGTAAATCAATTCGGATGTATCTGGAGATAGCCCTTTTTAGACCCATGAACCGCATTCTCTGACTCGAACTCGCTGCTATATGGTTATGCTTTGCTGCTTTTTCTTGCACGTGATTGATTCGAGCTTCAAAGTGTTGAGTGCTTTTCGGCCAGCTATAGATGATTTCGGTTTTGGTGCTTCAAAGGCGCTCTACACTTGATTTCGGTGTAAGCTATCACAATGATGATGGGTTTGTTGCTTTGTGGTGCGGATTGTGACTTGCTCGAACCTACTTGCTCTCACTAATCATCGTCCTTTGGCTTGGGTCAAGCCAAGGGTCGCTTGTCTATTTTCCCGGCTACTTGGACTAGAGTTTGGACGGTGTGAAGTATTCCCGTCCCAACCAACCGCAAAGGTGCCGCAGTGGCGGAGCAGACTCGTACTATGTTGCTTCGAAGTGCTAGCCTCCACGAGCTCCACATAACCATATATCCTGAGTTCGGCCTTTGAATGATCTGTCAAGTCTCTCTAGGGCGTTTCTATCAACTCCACATCCCTGTTTATCTCAACTAACAAAGGCACGCAATATTTTAAAGTCACATGTTAGTCGCCCAAGTTAATTTTCACCAAAGACATGCATGTAATCGGCTCTATCTATTTCACCTAATCATTATCCAATACTGCAAGTCTAGGAAGTAGTGAAGTATCATGTACAAAAATTTTAAAAATGACGGGAAACGTGCTGACTCTGTGCAGGGTGCAGTAAATAAACGTGCTGACTCACTGACTGACTCTCCCACCCCACACTTTTGAAATAAGCCGTGTCCTCACGGCACGACTCAAATCTAGACTCACAATGCATGCATAAATAAAACAAAGGGAAATAAGAAGAGAGTAAGGACAGGCACTTCCCTCGTGCGGTGCGTGACGATCAGAAACAACTGATTATTCTCCTACGAGTCCTCGAAGAGCACCATTGGAGCTTGCATCGCAACGTGAGTTCGTCAACAAATGAAAGGTCTGTGTCAATGACATTAAGACGAATAAAGGATTCCCAGGAGGTTAGAGGAGTCACAATGGTCTCACTTAAAACCCAACCTCCTTAGACTCGTAAGTCTTTGTGACAGAATCTTTAAACGCTCATGTTTCTTGACACAATTTATTCAAGGTGTGAACTACTCACGTTGGATGCAGTCTTATGCAATATCTTGGATACGTCCGCCTCTGCCCCTGCATGAAAATCATCTTCCTTCCCAGGGTACAATGTGACAATAAAGACTCAAAACATAGTAAAATAAATGATGAAAACTGAAATGTAGATAGTGCAGGGTTGCCTCCCTGCGAGCGCCTTTGTTTTACGTCGTTGGCTCGACGGTACCTCATTTTAGGGATCACAAGTTAGGATCCCATGGGCGTGTGAGGTCATATTTTGCTCCAGCGACTCTTCCAATCTGTCCGAAATCCTCATGAAACGACGTGCTCGGGTTCGCTCTCCATTGATCGGGCGGCTTTGCCTTTACATATTCCCGAGATGGTGAGGATAACTTGGCCATAGCTGCTGGCCCAATCGTATGTACGGTCTGCTCTGGTAGGTCCGGAACTAGGGCACCGAAATCTGATGTGTGCACAATGTCTGGCGGTTTCTTCGTGCATGTCACGCGGGTGACCCGGGTTCGTTCCCCGGCAACGGCGCCAAAATTTGACGCGCGTCGTCTGACACGTCAAATTTATATTTATAAATCTCCTGCAATAAGCTAGTGTAGCGGCAAGCAGGGTCGAACCCAAGGGAGCTGGTGTTGTTGAAGTTGTATCTAAAAATAATAAAGACAGGGGGTTTGTGAGCAAGTGTAGTAAAAAGCACAGGAGAAAAGAATAACGAAGAATTCAATAAGAGAAAGCATTCAGTCTAGGGTTTCTATTGTGACTCGTTTATCATCGGCTGCTAATGATCTAACTTTATGTTCCTAAGTGTGGTTACTCCGTTTCAGGTTATAACCTAAAGTACGCCATTGCAAGCAATACACCACAATCTACTCCGTTTCAGGTTATAGACTTCTAGTTCTAGTAAACCTAATAATCCGTTTCAGGCAATATTAGGTTAAGTGCAACTACTTGTTCTTACGGTTTAGTCTCAAACAAGCAGCAAATATGAGGGCTGAATTGTTCGGCTAAGTTTTGCCATTGCAAGCATCCGCTTAGCTTCACAATTCAGTCCGGGATAAATTAGCACAAGAACCAGTAGAACATAAAATAGCATTAAGTGAAAAGCCTCAAAACATTCGTCACAATATACAAACCCTAAACTGAATTAAAAGTTTAGCTACACATAATCATGAAAAAACGCATAATTAAAAGTAGGAAAATCTCTTCTCTTCGTCGAAAGCTTCGTCTTCTCTCCAGAGCCGTCTCCTCTTCGTAGTGTGATGAGATGATGGAAAAACCCTAGCCCAAGCTTCTTATTTATAATAAACTGGGTTTCCAAATCTGTTTTGGGCTAGAATTAGCAACTTTCGGGCTTGCTAACATCATCAAACGCGTTGCTGACATCATCGGTCGCGTTCGTAGGAAACATTAGCACCGCGTTCGTACTAGACATTAACGTTAACGTTAACGTCGCTTGCGGGCGCGATATGCACTGAGTCCCGACTTCGGCTATTGATTTGACCATCTAAACGACCTTGGATGCTCTTGGTATGAACTATAGAGTTGTAGGGAATTGAGTTAGCTACGCAACGGCATATGACTCGTATTTTTCTGATCAGCGGTTTATTCTCAGCGCTCCGTCGAAGGTCCAAAGGTCTAATCTGAAACTGTGATGTTTTTGGCATGAAAAACCATCTTTTATGCGCGTTTCCTCCTAGAGCTTCCAAAAACCTGAAATGCAAAACCATACTAAAAAGTAATTGCTCGCATAATAAAGTGTCGAAATAAATGGATTTAGTTGATTCGACGAGTCGTATAAATACGACTCATCAATGGACGGGCGGCATCCTCATAGACATAGAAATCTGATGCCTTGCCACCGAATGCTAGTGATAGTAAGCCTATGCCCATGTCAATCTTGGTCTTGGTGGTGTGAAGGAATGGTCGCCCCAAAATTAGCGCTGGCGGCTCGTCGTTTCTTGCTCCTCCCATCTGCAAGACATAGAAATCTGCAGGAACAACAAGATCTCCTACTCGGAGGGTTAGATCCTCTAGCAAACCAGCTGGGCGTACACAAGATTTATTCCCTAATTCTATCGACAACCTAGGCGGTTTCAATGGGCCAAGTTTCAGTGAACAATAAAGAGAATATGGCATAACATTAATGGCAGCACCCGAGTCAATTAAACAGTGATGTATCTGGGCCTCACCGATACCACAGGTGACCGTGAAGGCACCTGGGTCCTTACTCTTTCCTGGCGACTCATGGCTCGTAATGAGGGGGTGCTCCATTATAGGATCGTTCTGTTTAGGCCTTGCCTCCAATCTGTCTTCTAGCTCATCCTTATGTGTCGCATTGCTTTCGGGAGTAATCACCTGCACATAACACGAAGAACCGTGAGTGTTAGGATTCTCGGCCTCAAGGACCGGGATCTTTTCGGACAGCCCGACAGTAAAGAACGTGTTTGTCTCGGCTTGTTCTCCTTCAGGCGCCGACGGGTTGAAGACTTCTGATGCCCAGATGTAATCTGATCTAGGCTTTTCCTCGTTGATCCTTGCCATCGTGTTGAGCATCTTGTTCTCCCAATATGCGGACTCCTTTGGTGCCGCGTCCATGTCCACTACTTCTACCATGCTGACGTTCCCTTTTGGATTTTGAACTGTCTGCGAGGGAAGCCGTCCTGTGCTCACACTATTTGCGAGATCCGAGACTAGCATAGTAAGCTGGGACATCTATTTCTTTAAGTCTGCAATGTCTCCCTTGGTCGTGGCTGCCAGTTCTTCTACTATCTTTTCGAGAGGTTTGTTGGAGCTGTGATTGCTCGGGCCTGGCTGATTATTGATCGGTCCTCGGTGTTGGTACTGACTAGGCCCGTTTTGCTGGTACTGACGATAAGGAGGCTGGTAGGGCTGCTGATTCTGCTGAGGTGCATTCTGTCGTACCGGCTCTCTCTGTGCCTGCTGTTGCTGATTATTGCTCTTCCAGAGCTGTCCGTTGACTCCTTGATTGGTCGTGGCTACGCCATATTGTCGGACTGCCCCTGGTCTGTTGCCATAACTCTGATAATCGCCCACGGCATTGACATCAGCCTGGTCGTCTGCTACTAAAGTAGGGCACTCGTCTGTCTTGTGGTCTGTAGCTGCACAGAACTCGCACGGCTTGGTCTGGACTGGTTGCCTTCGGATGACATGCTGCATCAGTTCCTTAAGCTCCTTGATCTCTGCGGCCATGGTACTGGATGGGGGCTCAACCCTTGAGACGTTCCTGGTCCGGGTGTATTCTTCTTCTTTGGTGGACTCATCTTGGAACCGCTCGCTCTCGGCCACTGCCATTATCTTTCGTCGGACTCCGGCTGGGGATAAGTCCATAAGATTGCCTCCAGCTGAGGCGTCTAAGAGCTTCCTGTCGAGCTTGCGAAGACCGTCTAGCATGTACTCCACGAGCAACTTCTCTGGTAGGCCTAGGTTGCAGCAACTCTTTTCCAAGGCGATGAATTTCTCCACGTACTCGTACATGGTCTCGTTTGGTCCCTGCCTAAGCTCCTGTAACTGGCGCCTGACTTGCATGGCTCGTCCTGCTGGGTAGTACTTGGTGAGAAACTATTTCTGCATCTCCTCCCATGTATAGATGCTGTCTGAGGGCAGAGATAAAAACCAGTCTGTAGCGGAGTCAGTGAGTGAGAAATAGAATGCCTTGAGTTTGAAGTCATCCACTGAAGCTCCGTAGGGTTTGAGATTATGGCAACTGCCATGATAGCGTTTCAAGTGCCCTGTAGCTGATTCTCCCCTTGCTCCCGAGAATTTGGGAAGGTGATGGACGATTGAGGTGCTGATAGCTATTTCTTCGAGTTCTGGTCCTTCATAGATGGGCCATGACTGGTCTTTGAAGTCGGGGACCGAGAGCTCTCCCATGGATGGCTCCTCATCGTGATAATAAGCTTCTTCCTCGTACACCGGCTGTCTGAGTCGTCTGATGGGCGGCTTGGGCTGGACCTGGTGTTGAACTTGTTGCTGCGGTCGGGCCTGGACTTGTTGTCAAGCTGGGGCATGTTGTCGGACTTGTTGCGGACCCTGGATTGGATTTCGGGCCGGAGCTTGCTGTTGTACCTGTTGCTGGACGTGCTGCTACTGTCGAACTGGTCCTTGGTTCTGTCGAGCTGCTTCTCGTTGTGCACGCCTTTGATCGCGGACTAGCTGTTCTGGATCGTCGTAGATCACTTGTTGTACTCTTTCGTTGTTGTCGATTATTGGTGGGTTTTGGTCGAACTGTTCTTCCTCGTACTGTTTGTTATCAGCAATTCCATCACCTGCGTGAGCCATGGCGCAAGAATAGCAAAGCACCGAATAGCAAGACACCGAAATAGCAAGAACAGACTAGCAACAAAGGGTCCCCAGGAGATTGGAGGAGTCACAGCGGTCTCACTTAAAACCCAATCTCCTTAGACTCGTAAGTCTTGGTGACAGAACCCTCTAAAAGCTAGAAATTGAAATCGAGATAATCGGAAATCGGAAAACAAGGCAGTTGAAAATAACGAACTAGGAGAATTCACCGAATAGCAAGAAATACGAAATAAAAAAGAAATAACGAAAAATTAAAAGAACAAAATTCACCGTGCGTAGCTCCCCGGCAACGGCGCCAAAATTTGACAGGTCGTCGTCAGTACCTGCAAATCTAAATTTATAATTCCTCACTCTGAACTGTGGGTTAGTACAGTGGCAAGCAAGGGTCGAACCCAAGGGAGTTAGATTGTTACTACTTTGTTCTGTAAGAGAGAAAAAAGAAACAATTGGGTGAGAGTAATTGATTAGGAAACAGTGCAATGAACGAAATAAGCTGGTGTGTATCAATCAGAGAAGGTATTCAGGCTAGGGTTCTTCAATTGTGACTTAGTCTATCCTTGATTCCTAGGTATTTTATTCTTGCTTTCTTAAGTGTGGTTACTCCTGGTCTGGTTATAACCTAAGGTAGGACCGTTAAGTCACTACGCCACAATCTACTCCTGGTCAGGTTATAGACTTTTAATTCTAGCAAACCTAATACTCCTGGTCAGGTTATATTAGGCTTAGTGCATCTACTTATTCTAACGGATCAGTATCAAATAAGCAGGATAAAGAAGGCAAGTATTACTAGGTTAAGTTGTACCCTTTCGGATCTCCCCTTAACCTAGCAATTCGAACCGATATAATTTGCACAAGAATTAATAGAATGCAAGAACAATAATTAAGAACTGAATCTCAAAACATTCGTCACAATTATTCAAACCCTAGCCCGAATAACGGGTTTAGTTACACATAGCCATGAGGAAATAATGCATGAATGAAAAGAACGAGGAACACTTCACTTAAAACCGAGGAACAAAGGCTGAGTCACGGCTGAGCTATGGTGAGTCACGGCCGAGTGATGGTGGTGCACGGTGGAACAAGGAGGCGGAGCAAGGAGGGAACGTCTAGGGCTTGGACGTGAGTAGAGGAGACTCACTCGTGAGTTTTTGGGATGATTATTAGGTCTTGTATGCTCCTCCTTATATAGAGTTTGAGAAACCCTAAAGTTCCCAAAATAAGCCAAAGATAATCATGGAAATATTTCCATAATATTCTTTGCTTTATCTTCAAGCTATCTCTTTGCTTGGGAATTAAGCCACCTTAAACCTTCTTGAATATTCCGAAACCCTAGATGTAAGTTTACCCTAAATATGACATTGGGCTGGATGAATTTGGGCTTTGAACTCGGTCAGTGCCGGGAATTAAGCCAGCACAGTTTTTAAGCAGAAGAGTGATCCGGGAAAACTACCATCGTAGACCATCCCTAACCCGAGAGGAAACATCAATACACTGGCAGTGGTGGATGAACCGGGGGCGAAAAATAGCGAAAAGGAGCCTGAGTCAGTGCCGATCGTGCCCAAGGAAGACATTAGCTCGACTCTAATGTCAGAAGTGGAGCTAAAAAATGAGAGTGTTAAGCATACAAGGTAGAGAAATCATCATCGTAAACATGTCAACATCATGCAAGTCAACTTATAACTCATCAAAAGAACACATCATCGAACGCCCTTTTTCCTCTATTCTTGCCGTTGCCGTTTTTTTGCGTGCATGCGAACGCATAGATAGCATTGTGCGAACGCACAGAACTGGGCAGTGGCATTGTTTTGATGTGCGAGCGCATGAAATCTATGCAAGCACAACGAAATGAAGAAAAGGCAGACTATGCGAACGCATGAATGAAACTATGCGAACGCATGGAGTTACGGACAAGAATTTCTAAGCCAATCTCAAATCGTACATCAACACTCATGCACAAAATTTCAAAACCCCACACTTGTATCCTATCAAGACATCAAATTCACCAAGCACATCATGCTAAAAGCATTTCAATCGCACATCGATCATCAAATATAGGCATTCACACATGCGTAGTTCACATCCTCAAATTCTAGCACGAAGCAAATAGAAATCCAATCAAAATAGACATACTTAAAGATCAGGGGAGAAACACTCACAAGCCTAGTTTAACGTTGAAATTATATCCCCTGTTCAAGCAAGTGTTCTAGGTCGTGTTTCGACAGACCTTGAACTCTCTCCACAACAGTTCAATAAACAGATCAAACAGAACAGTAAAACAGGAGCACGCACAGGTTGATAACCCAGTTCGGCCAGGCCTACTCTGGGGGGTTTCCCACACCCGGAAAAGGGACAACAAATCTTTATTACGAGTATAGAGCTTTCACGTGGACTTACACTTACACCTTGTAATTGCCTAGCCTCTATTCCTCCGTCTCTCAGATTTGCAACCAAGGTTCGTCGCAACTCCCCTTGATCCCCTTCGTCCAGACTCTCTGTCCGAACGTACTCGATCTTCTCCTGAAGCTCGGTCGCTTTCTCTCGAAAGCAGGTTGTTCTGTTTGTGCACTGAACGTGATTACCTCTGGTCAGTCTGAATGGCACGTATCAGACTGAGCTCACACCGATGTATTTCCAGTGGGGAAAGTACAATCGGCAGTCGCTTTCTTCTTCTCCAATCGATAGGATTTCTTCGTGTATGTATGATCTTGAAAGCGATGCAGAATGAGGGCGCCTCAGTAATGTATTATATGCTTCGGACGAAACCCTAAACTGCACAAGATAATCCCATCAAATATTCAGGAGATACTCCTAGATATTTGATGTATATCTTATCCAATCGGATGGAAGAATATACGAAGTCTCTTTGCCCAAGTAAGCTTTCCCGCCATCAATGAAGATATTCATTCGAATATCTATTGCTCGAAAAAGTCTCTTGACCGTCTTAACTTGGCGATATCTTCGCTGTCCAATATCTTCCGGAAAATATCCTTGCGTCTGCTCCACGCTGTACATGAGTGCTAGGATATGTTCGAACTCCCCTTGAACTCCTGCTCGAACTGTCTAACCACGTTTTGCCAAACACATGCCACTCAAGGGAACATCAAACGTCTTGGCTAAGACGGAGCCGATTCTCCTCTTAGGAAATAAGAAGCGCACTTGAGGAGTCTTTTGCTAAGATCCCTCCTCAAGCGGATATGTTGAGAAGTGGAGGAGTCAATCCGGGTTCTTTGAAGATTTGCAAGCAACTTGCTTAAAAGCTCTTGTCCAAGGTGATGTTTGCTTTTCATTCTTTGCCGTTTTAGCATTGACTTTTCTTTTTACCCCATCACGGCATGAGGGCAACTTATAGTGATCAAGAGAAGGGTCCTTATCGGGATCAACCAACTTGTGCAAAACCTTCTTAGTTACCTTCTTGACCTCAACATTCTCGGCCCCCACACTCTCCCGCTCTTTCAAATCACAAGGTTCAAGTATGGCCACTTGTTCGCTCATAGGCCTCTCTATCTTCACCTTTTCTCCATCTGCCAAAACAGCAGCATCGGTCAGCATGGCTGGCTTACTAGGAGAATCTTTGGCAACAGACGATGTTGCTTTCTCATCCACGGTGAATACTTCTTGATAATTGCTTGGCCCATTCGGTGAAATTCCAGTCTGTGTATCCTTATCATCTGACTCATTTGTTTTTAGAAAATCACTTGTAATATTTCCCACCGATTTATCCTGATCACTAGTTCCAGAAAACGTCAGCTGCAGTTGTGCTTCCAATGCTGGTGGGGCTATAGCTCGTGGTCGTAAGAAAGGAAGTGTGACATTTCCTTTCTTAAAACGCCTGAACGCTAAGATTTGAGCTTTAAGAACATGCAGTTGCTGTTTAGTGAACCCATAAAATTATTGTGGCGCCTGATTAGCTACTCCGGCCGGTGGTGCTGACACACTTGCTATGCCACCCTCATTAGAAGAACCACCAATATTCATAGAGGACAAAGGGGGTTGCATTGACAGTGTTCCCGTTCCACTGACAGCATATTGGTGATGAGGCAATTGAGAATCACGGCTGTGAATAGGGAAATGCTGCATCATCATGCTGTTGGTGATTCCAATACCTCTCCCTCTCTTAGCGGTTGGGTGAGAAGGGTGAGAAGTACTTGACGTTGCACCTTGCTCTATATGTTTTTACCCCTTGAATCTTGTGATCTTTCGAATGCCTGCAAGAACAAAGGAAATTCTTAGCAATGAAAGGCAAGAGAAATAAACACAAGTTAAGCACAAAACAAGCAATAACTATCAAGTAAGGGAAGAGTAGACAAACTAAACTATCTATTAGCACCTAGTTAATTAACCTATCCCCGGCAACGGCGCCATTTGATCACTCGATAATATAGCAGTAAAAGTATTCAAATAAGAATCAAACACTTATGCTAGTCACTGTGATCAAAACATTTGTAAAGACTCGGGTGAACCGAGGTCGTACCCAAAGGACAGGTGATTAAACCAATAATGCTAACAATTTACTTAGAATG
Source organism: Rhodiola chrysanthemifolia (assembly GCA_033675395.1). Classification (NCBI taxonomy): domain Eukaryota; kingdom Viridiplantae; phylum Streptophyta; class Magnoliopsida; order Saxifragales; family Crassulaceae; genus Rhodiola; species Rhodiola chrysanthemifolia. Next base: position 43,642,208 of record CM066204.1, read on the forward strand.
TCTAATGGTTTGGGGGGTTTTGTTCCTTTAAAAGGATGATAGCAGAATTCACTATCCAAAAGAGAGGTTTGAAATACTAGAAATGGTAAACAATCGATTAAAAGATGACTAGGGATCTATTTCTCCACCTAGACAATTATTGTGACAGTAAAATGCAGTGTTATTAAAACCGGACCGGTGATCGAACCGGTCAAGTCACTGGGTCAATGGGTCAGTGGTTCAACCGGGTCGAACCGGTTTGACCCGCACAAATTAAATAATAAAAATAAAATACTTATATATGATATTATAATTTAACATATTTATGACTTGAATAAATATTACATGTTTATGATCGGATTACAATAACATACCATAACAAATTGTCAAATTTAGAATTTGATAAAGTACAAATCAAGAATATAACAATAATAGAACAACAATAATAATTTTAGTCTTAATTTGCACGTCACAACAATAAGAGATTTCTAAGACTAATTGAATTTCTAGTTAAATTGATAATAAGTAAAAATATTTATAGATTTGATAAATGCATATACATTAATGAAACAAATAATAAAACAAGAATCATGTTTAGCTTGGTGAATGAGAGGGGATAATTATAGAGGAAGACTAGGTTCGAGTCTTGTCCAAGTCAAAATAAATAAATATTTTTTCAGACCAAATCGAACCTATTGAACCGATCAAATCACCATTTTAATGCAAAATTGAGTCAATCCGCGGGTCAACCGGTTCATCCGGCCGGTTCAACCATCGGTTCAACCGGGTCTTGACCGAGTTTTGACCGGTTCGATTGCAGAACAGTCTGATTACTGAACCAGACCGATCCGATGACCGGTTCCCGGTCCAACCGATCGAACCGGCCGGTCCTGTCCGGTTTTAATAACACTGGTAAAATGGGACACCAATGATGAAATCACATGCACATGCTTAGAATTTAGCTCATGCAACATTAATACTAAGTTCAACTCGCGCTACAACTTAGTACAAAGAGGTTACATCTCGCATAGTACCTCACACTCGCGGTTTATTAGCACTATAGAATATGAATATCTAGCCTCACACTCGCGCTTTATTGACTAGATAATCATGTTCTTGTTAAATTCAAGCCATTCTCATTAGGATTAGAAAGTCGCCATGTAACTCAAAAACCCTAATGCTTCTTCATTTAGTTCATTTGAAATCATGCTTTTCAACGTTAGCTACATCAAACATGAAATCAAGCAGGATTCCTATTGAGGACTTCTCACAAACACCTTATAGGTAATCCGAAATATTAAGTTCAAATGAAGAAGAATCACGTGCAAATCATTCATCAATAGCATCCATAGTATTTACGATGTCACAAACATGTCTAGGGGATCCATAGATCCCCAACCAAGGTCACTACTCACTCATGGTGAGTTTGCAAGCATAAACAAAAATCAAAGTGCAGAAAAACATATTGAAAGTTGAGTTTTGGAATCTAGAACCAATATGGAGAACTAAAAGCAATAGATGATCTGATCTTCGATCTTTGGTGTTGAGATCTTCCAAGCTTGATTCTGGTCGCCTCTCTGGTCGTCCACACACCCGTTCCCTCTGTATTTTTTCCCACAAAACTCTATCCATCCCCCAAAACCATCCAGATTCCGTATATTATCAAACTGATTTTTTTTCTTCCGCAACAGCATGCGTTTGCATGGTATCCTGCAAGCTGGGAAGTCTGGTCGAGTGCGAGCGCGCGAAGCCTTACGTGCGAACGCACGATATTTCCATGCGTCTGTTCCGGGCTGTGCGATCGCATGAATGCATTGTGCGAGCGCACGAACTCCTGTTTTCTGTGAAATTCGATCTAGTGCGATCACGCATGGCCATCTGTGCGACCGCATGAGTTTTGCATGTGTCTGGTCTCATCCATGCGAACGCACGAATTGGGTTGTGCGAACGCATGGCTTTGAGGAGTTTGCGCTCCAACTTCCAATTTGTGCTTTCTCGCTCCAGCATGCTCGGTTTTGCTCCAAAATCACTGCTCACTTGTGTTCTCAGCTTAAACTCTGTAATTTGCCTGAAAAGAAACACTAAGCATCAAATAGCAAGTGAAATCGTAATAAAACGATCGAAACCATAAGCATAGAGGTCGCCTAAAATGCATATATTTCAATGCTATCAGCCACTAATGTCAAAGTCGGGTGCGACCATAACGTCTGAAGCGGACGCAACCCGCACTGATGCACTTTCCAAAACTAACCCTCCGCTTCCATTTTCTGTGCAGGTAAGAGCTCCCGAAGACCATGTGATCAACGAGGAAGAACTAGGAGACGAGTTGGAGGCAAGGCATGAGCTGGAAAAGCCAACGATGGAGTATCACCTGCTAAGAGTCGAGGAGAACCACCAGGAAATTGTCAGGACCCAGGTGCTTTCACAGTCACCAGCAGTGTTGGTAAGACCCTCATACATTGACCTGGGTGCTGCTATTAATGCCATGCCATATTATTTGTATTGCTCGTTGAGACTAGCTCCATTGAAAGCTCCTAAGCTTTTGGTAGAGTTAGGGGGATAAATCTCGTGTTCGTCCAGTTGGTTTACTTGAGGATCTAACACTCCATGTAGGAGATCTTGTTGTTCCAACAGACTTCTATGTTTTGCAGATGGGAGATGCTAGAGATGATGATCCTCCAACACTTATCTTGGGACGTCCATTCGTCTTTGCCACTAAAACCAAGATTGAAATGGAAACGGGCTTGTTGTCACTTGCGTTTGGTGGCAGGACATCAAATTTTAACATTTTTGAGGATGCTGACCGTCCATGCATGAAGAAGCCACCGCACATCGTGAACACATCGTACCTTGGTGCCCTACTTCCGGACCTACCAGATGGGGCCAGTCATGCAACAAATAAGGTGACCAAAAGCAAAGTGTCCTCGCAAACTCAGGAGGATGTGAAGGCTAGTCCGCCCGATCGATGGAGAATATACACGAGGACACCATTCTATGAGGGCTATGATCAGACAGAGAGAAGTACTGAGGAGAAGTTTGACCTTACACGTCCATGGGATCCCAACCTGTGATCCCAAATGAGGTATCGTCGAGCCAACGACGTAAAACAAAGGCGCTCAGAGGGAGGCAGCCCGGTAATTTGTTATTTTCCTTCGTTTTCGTGTCTTTTGTGTTTGTTTGAGTCTTATGCAGTCTTGTGTCGTCTAACCGAGTCTAGTTTGACTTAGTTTTTTTGGAAAACAGATGTTTTTGATTTAGAAAATAGGTCTGCCCAGTACGGATCGCATCTAGCCTTGACATTAGGCTCGCGCCCAACCTTGACGTTAACGTCGCGCTCCATGAGGACTTTAGGGTGTTGACCGCGCGCCTAATGTCTACACTGGGCGCAGTTGACCGTTGACTGACTCGTTTGACCAGAATGTTTACCATCACATGACGAGACGAGGGGAGTGCCTGTTCACTTTTATTTCTATCCTTTTCCCAATACATGTGTGTCTTGCATTTTTTGTGTCTTTGAACTTAAGTCGTGTCTTGAGGACATGACTTGGTTCAAAAGTGTGGGGTGGGAGAGTTAGTCAGTCAGTTGTGTCAGCACATTTACTTTTTTCTTGCATCTGTATAGTGTCTGCACGTTTCTTTAAAAAAATTAAATGAAAAGTATGAAATTTCTCTCTATTTCCTGGATATGTAGTATTGGATATTGATGATGTGAAATAGATGATGCTGATTATATTGTATTTCTCTCATGAAATCTGAATTGTGCTTTTAGATGTGAATTTAACCGATTACGTGTCTTTTGAGTTGAGATAAACAGGGATGTGGAGTTGATAGAAACGTCCTAGAGAGACTTGTCGAAGCATTCAAAGGACCCGATTTCCAGTTATGTGGTTATATGGATTTTTTGTAGGCTAGCACTTCGAGTTTTATGGTTCATAGTTTGCTCCGCCGCTGTAGCGTTTATGTAAGTAGGCGGGACGGGAAAAGAGACTATCCTATCTCAAGTCTGAAGTAACCGGGAAAAGGTGGAGGGCCCCCATCTTGACTCGCATCAAAAAGTGCGAGGATGAGAAAGAGCGGGGAGGTATTTCCATATGCTTGCGGGTGATGATTGGACCTCCTTCCAAAGAAAAAGGACAAGCAATTCACAATCAAGGAGCAAAGCTCAAGAAAAATCAGCCAAGTTGTGAAGGTTTATACAGAAAAAAGTGAAGTACATCACTCATACAAGAGCCAAAGGCCAAAGGAAATCACTACATCAAAAGCTGTCCAACAAAAGAAGAAAGAAAAGCTCGAAACCTTATAGCTCGAATGAATCACGTGCCAGAAAAAGAAATGAAATATAACCATATAGCTAGAGTTCGGGACAGAAAATGCAGATCATGGGTCTAAAGAGAACTATCTCCCATTCATCCGAAGTAATTTGAATTTCAGCTCAAAAGTAACATGTTTCAAGTTAATTCTATGTTGAGCATGATGATTTGAGTAACGATTGAGTTATGCATAGAAAACCTAAATCTAGACTAGTAACTCATATTCATGTAGCATTTATCCAGGACTTTTGTTTTCCTTCTATAACTTGTTCTTGTTCGGGACGAACAAGTTTATGGCGCTATTGACTTAATGTCTCAAAGCTATGCACTTAGGCATTTTCTCAAACACCTAGTATGTATCGCTAGATTTTAAGCGCTAAGTAAAATACAAATAAGATAAAACAATCCAAATCACGCAAAAACTAATTTATTAAACGATTCGTAGTTAGATAAGATTCGTAGGACCCCAAAATATGGGTCACTACTCACTATCCATTGTCATGGAAATACAAGTCATGTTCATGAACGAGACTAGAATTACAAAACGAGAAAAAGAAATTACTACACCCTTCGAATTGATGTTGATAACTCCCTTCAATCTCAATCCTTGATCCGATCGAAAATTCTTGCATTTTTGTTCCACCTTCTCTCTTTTCCATCGTTCGAAGTGTGTAGGTGTGTATATGTGCGTATGAATGTAGAGAATAGGTTTGGCGGCTGCTCCTTTTTCATCTTTTTGTTATTTTTGCGCTTTTTGCAAAAACCTTGCAAAATTTGCATTTTTGGCCCATTTAGCCAGTGTCACCTGATAAGTGACACTGGTTTGGACCAGGGGCTTGCATTTTTTCTCTTTAAGTCGACAAATCTTGACACTGGCGCATAGTGAGATGGCCTCTTGAGCTCACGTTCTGACACCCTTAACGGCTGAATCTGCTCCAGGTGCAAACTACAAAGTTGTAATCTTTGTCTAAGCTTTCCAGCAAGATATAAATCGATGGATTCGGAAACCGTACAAACTCTGGGCATGTGTGACAAGTAGAGAGGTAAATCCGCCTATTTTTGCACTGTTTTCGGCCAAATTTTCACAAAATGCTTTATTTCACCCTGGATTCGTTTTTCACCTATAAAGCACCAAAATATAAAGTGAGAGCCTAAAAGAATAAGGCATATGATCGAAAGTCAACTAAATAGGGAGCATAAATATAGTTACGATTTATGCTCATCAGGCATCCAGTCAACATTTTGAATTATTCTAACAACACCATCATGCATCCTTACGGAAACATTTCCAATTCCCTTAATTTGCAGTGAGGTGTGATGCCAAGCATCACTCCACAAGCATTGCATAGCTCCAAATGCTTGTGAGGTGTGGCATGCATGGTGCATCCTAAATCCAAGATCCAAGATTCACCATCAGACTTCTTGTTCTTGGTGACCAATAAAATTTCTACATTATATTGGTGTCCTTTTTCACAAACATCACTGAAACTATTTTTTCCAGAGTTTTTCTCATCTGTTCTTTTAAAACAGTAGCCTATAGAATGTCCTAATCTTCCACAAAAGTACATTTAAGGGACTAGAAGACCTGTCAAGGTTGTGCGTTTTCTCAGGGTTAAAATTCTGTTGAGACTGCCTACTGGGACTTCTCTTAGGCTTTTCTTTAAATGTGTTCTTCCCTTTAACATACATAACCTCAGTTTGAACATCATTTTAGGGCATGTTTTGGCTTTAAAAACTTTAAGAGTTTCATTCTTTTGATTAATGGCTTCTAATATTTTAGGGACAGTTTCAGTATCCCTAGAATATTGTATGACATCCTTAAGGATGTCAAATTGAGGGGAAGGGAACCAATGAGGATTACTGCTTGGTGATCAGCCTTGATGTCATCATCACATCTTTTGAGTTCTTGAATCAGTTTTAAGAAAACATCTGAGTTCTCTTGAAGACTAATGGAGTATCCATCTTAAAATTGAAAAACCTATTAGCAATTTTGTTTGGTATAGATTTAGTCAAATAAATTTCTTCAAGAGCATCCCACAAATTTTTGGGGTGAGTATGATGCAAAACTTGTCTAGCAACATCATCAGTTAGTCTCATCATAATTTCAGAATAGTCAAGTTCCTTTAAGTCTTTCTTTTATTGGTCAGAAGTTCGATTAAGCCACTCATTTGTCACTACTCTATGACATTTTATTTATTAAAATGGCCTTCATTCTGACCTTCCACATGGCAAAGTCAGAAGTGCCATCAAAGGGCTTCAATCTCATAGCATCAACCATCCCAAAGACTAGGATGAAGGGCTTAAAGCAATAGGAGAAAAAACAAAGGACATGACCTTCAAGGGCTGTCAAGAAAGCTTAAGAACATGTCACTTTGTGCTCTAATACCACGCTGTAAATTCAATTCCAATTAGTTCCCCAATTCCCTTAGTCCCATTATGTGCCCTTAGTTAATTCTTGGTTCAAGATTGCCTAATGTAAGTTGAGTAAACTGAAATTAAAATGTACCAATAGTTTTTACGAGGTTCGGGGGATGCCCTACTCTTCGGAGCCTAGGAGACGAGGAGACTCAATCCAACTTTCCAATATGAATCAATTAGGTTACAAATTGGCACAAATTGTTCTAAGTGATCTTGCAAGCTTAAAATTGTCAAAGCCTAATCGAAAAAAATCTAAGCACGGTCTAAAGGCGAAGGAAAACATTGTTGAACTTTCCTGGGATTGCTACAACACATGGCACACCAAAGACTGACTCCACCACTGCTCGCAGCTTCACGCTGACCAGCTTAACCGACTGCGTCATCTCCGATCAAATTTTCGATGTAGGCTGGTGCGCGACAGTGCTTCGATCCCTGCCAACAGCTATCGTGGACGAACTCGATCAATCGCACTCGACCGATCTCTCTCGAAGTGTTTGCCCTAATTCACAATTTAGGAATTCAGCTGGCTTTTAAGTGAAGGAGAACGGAGACTAAAACGCAGCGCTTCTGACAAAAACCAAATTGCAGCTCGCGCCTGACACCCCGACGTCGTCTTCATCAAGACTTACAAACTCGTGCTTTCGTGGAACGACGACGTTCCACTGAAGCTATGTAAGAGGCAAATAAAGATTTAGGAACTAAATTTTTTAGAAGTTTCCATATTAGTTTTAGCAAGTTTCTTATTTTAGTTTTTATTTAGATTATATTTCCAAATTTATTTTTTGTATTTTTCTATTTAAACCCTCTTTAGTGTTTCAGAAACACATCTTTTCGTTTTGAATAAAACTTTAGCTTTGCTATTTTTTCTGGTGGATTCCAGACTTTTCGTTCCAGTTCAAGCATGTGAATTCGATCACATATCCTAGGTTTAGCGCTTGATATTCCTTTCGATATTCCCGCTGCGTCAGTTGGTATCAGAGCAGGTCTTTCCCTGTCTCTCTTCCAATTTGATCAGTATGGCTGATTGTCACATAACTATAGCAGATCTGAAGAGGGTTACTGTAGGTTTTACCACGGCCCTGGCTGCTTTTACAAATCAGGTGGCTTAGTTGACGACAAGAGTCATTCAGGATAAGAAGGGGATGAGAGCGCAAAGGGAAGCACCAATTAGAGTTCCTCGGGGTCGGCGTAACCGTTTAGCGGTCACTGAGGACTCAAGCTCGGCTGAGAAGGATCCTGAGGAGGAGAAGGAAGAAGAAGGAGGGTGGCGATATGACAATGATTATCGGGTGAAGGCTATCATCCCGTTGTTTCATGGAACCATGTGCGAGGAGGAAGATGAGAAGGTTAAGATTAGTGGAGCTCAACATGATTTGTAGTTGGTAAATTCAGGCGACTTAAAGAGTGGTGAAGGAGGAAATAATTCCTGATGAGGCGCGCAATAACCTGCAAGATTTTGAAGAGTTGATTGTAGATGAGCTGCCCAATAATTTACCCACTCTGCAAGATATTCAGCAATAGATTGACTTGATCCCAGGGTTGAGTATTCAAAATTTAGTTTCTAAGAAATTGGTTGGTCACTTGAAATTGACCACGGAGCCTCATGAGAAGCCATATGCACTCACTTGGATGAGTAAGGATTTGCAGCTTGCGGTGCCGCTGACCTAGAGGGTTCCTATTTCTACTAGGAAGTACTATAGAGAAGATATTAGCAGAGCTGATGATTGGAAAAGGAAGTCTGACCCAAAGAAAGTTTTTATTCATTTTTTTGGCACTCGAGAAATAGCTTTTGCTGGCCCGAAAGTTGTGCAGGTGTTTGATGTTGGGGCTAGAAAGTCCTTATGGGCTCTTCAAGGGAAATCCGATAAACATTTTGCTGGAGCTGTTAGGGAGATATGTGATGCTTATGATAAGCCAAAAGGGAAAGATCCAATTAAATGAATTTGGTAGGCCAGCTTCTGAGATTTCATCACAGATGCTAGGTTATGCAAAAAGTAATGAAGTTTGTGTGCTGGATCTGGTTAAACTGCCTAAGGATTTCGGAATCAGTACAGTGACGGACTCTAGTTGGTACTTACCGCAAATTGCAGCCTCACAAGCATGGTCCATTCAAGGCGGATGAAGTCCTATATTTATAAGAGAATTCGGGGTCGGGTTCTTTGTAAGTGAAGGAGACTGATGTAGGAGGCTGATAAAGATTTAGGAACTAAATCTTTTATAAGTTTCCATATTAGTTTTAGCAAGTTTCTTATTTTAGTTTTTATTTAGATTATATTTCTAAATTTAGTTTTTGTATTTTTCTATTTAAGCCCTCTTTAGGGTTTCAGAAACACATCTTTTCGTTTTTAATAAAACTTTAGCTTTGCTATTTTTTTCTGGTGGATTCCAGAGTTTTCGTTTGAGTTCACGCTTGTGAATTCGATAACCTATCCTAAGTTTAGCGCTTGTTATTCCTTTCGAGATTCCCGCTGCGTTAGCCTCAAATCTCCTTTTGGCGCTCTCCTCATACTGCGTCGTTTTGGGACAAGATCAGCATAAGGTTTCTAATTCTAGCCCCCAAAAATACCCTGCACAAAACTACCTACAAATTTACATACATAGATCACGAGGAGCGCTCAAATGAGAATCCATTTAAATTTCGAGAACTTAGACCCCAATCTTCACCATCCAAAATGCAAGACCAAGATGCATTTAATACAAAGTCAAAGCCACATTTTTTGACTTTGCTTTTTGGACATGTGTCACATGCAGATTCAAAGATGCATCATGATCTAATGGCCAGATTTGAGTTCTCAAATTCTCGAATTTTTAAGGATTCTCAACCGAACACTCCCCCATAGATCACATATGACCTCTATTCCATCACACAAAATGGATTACATCCCAACAACTACTTTTGCACAAGGTATGTGTAACTGAATTTAAATTTTATGACTTTATCCACACAAAAAAAAGAATTTAAATTTTATGACAGTTTAGTGAGAAGCAAATAGCTACCCACTCCTCCAATTGTACATCTATCACAAAACAGAGTCTTTAGAACAAGTTAAAGCCGTCCGCTAAGCCATTTATAAAATAAGCCAAGACACGCAAATGCTAATTCTGTAACGGACAACGTAGTCGGTCTATTTGATTCTGCCACGTCCCAACCAGAACACTCCAAAACAAGCTTACACAATTTCATTTGTTTCTCAACCATCATCATCATCTCATCACCCCTTAATCATGCATTTCAACTCATAGCATTTGGTCTTTCCGGCCGTCTTCGCCTTCCACCTTTTTTCTCTTCTTTATTATTTACCTATTCCCAAGCTACCTCTCATGCTCATCACGTTGTTAAATAAACCACCCCTATCCTTTCCATCCATTACTCCATCAGTTGCCTGTTGAAGTTGTGAACACGATCGACCAATCGATGAAGAGGTACAGAAATTTTGAGATTTGGGATTTTGAGCAGGAGGTGCCTGTCAGAAAAGGCTCCAACAATGTTATTTTGGGTTTAGATGGTGGAACCACAACTACTGTCTGTATATGTATACCCTTCGCCTCAGATCTTCATAGTACTAATTTGCCTGATGATCGGCCACCTGTTCTGGCCCGAGCTGTCGCTGGATGCTCTAACCATAACAGTGTCGGAGGTTTCTCTCTTCTTCTTGTTTTTCTTTTTGGTATAGTGTGTAGTAAACACTTGTCCTCCAAGATTTTTAAAAGCAAAAAAGGAAGCAGAACTACTCATTTGATAGCAGTACTGAGCTGCAAAAAAAGGTTGTGGTTTAGCGGTTATAGTCTTGGTCCAATTACCAGCAGATCGTTTAATCAAAAAAAAAAAGGCAGCACAGAGCTTCATCTTGGTATTTCCATTCCAATGTTTTTTGCATCCATCTCGGACCATAATCTTTTTCAATGTAAGTAATGTGTTTTGCACAACTAGTAGAATTTGTTGCTGGGTAGCGATGACTGACGAGTCTTGAGTAGTTTTTACCATCGGCCGGCCTGAATACTTATATTAATTATTTTTATCTTGAAAGTTACATTACAAGTCTATGGTTGATTTTTCAATTGCAATGTCAGGTTAGGTACGTGACGTCATAGGAAATTTTATTTGTATATTATTGAGCTCTTAAATTGAATATTACTCTCATGCATTTTCATAAGTGTTGGTACAAACATGACAGAAACTGCTGCAAGGGAAACTTTGGAACGCGTCATGGCTGAAGCGTTACTCAAGTCTGGTTCAACTCGGTCATCTGTCCGTGCTGTTTGCTTGGCTGTGTCTGGTGTAAACCACCCAAATGACCAACAAAGAATATTAAACTGGCTCGGGTTTGTTATCTAGCATTACAACTTCACAGTTTTCATCTCGTCGAGTTTTATTCATATGGATGGCATTTCTTACAGGGACATATTTCCCCGCCATGTGAGGTTTTTTGTTCAGAATGATGCGGTGGCAGCTCTTGCAAGTGGAACAATGGGAAAGCTTCATGGATGTGTTTTAATCGCCGGCACAGGGACAATTGCTTATGGGTTCACGGAAGATGGGCGAGAGGCTCGAGCTGCTGGCGCTGGACCTGTCTTGGGTGATTGGGGAAGGTAAGTCTTCAGCAATATCTTTGTCACAGTTTTTTGGCTACTGAATTTTATGATCAACTACATGAAGCACATTTTAGATTCATTAATATATCTGTGTATAGGATGGTATCACAATTTTCGGGTTTATCTCTTTTGTACAGTGGATATGGAATTGCAGCACAGGCACTAACTGCAATTGTAAGAGGGCACGATGGTCGCGGGTCTCCTACAATGCTGACATCTAGTATTCTGGGACTACTCGACCTTTCTTCTCCTGATGAGCTGATTGGGTGGGTAATCATTCGACCTGTTAAGTTTGAATGCATCATAATTCATGTATAACAGCGGAATAACTTGTAAAAAGTCCCTCATTGGTACTCAGGTGGACGTACGCAGATCCATCGTGGGCACGCATTGCTGCACTTGTCCCCGTCGTTGTATCTTGTGCAGAAGCTGGTGATATGGTTGCACATCAAATTTTGGTAGATTCTGTTCAAGAGTTAGCTTCTAGCGTGAAGGCTGTTGTTCAGAGGCTTGGCTTGTGTGGTGAAGGTGTGCTTTTGTAATTTAACTTAAGAAATAGATACTTAAGAGTTGCATAGTGTTCAAATTTATTTTTTATGACTTAGTTTTGGCGCAATGCAGATGGAAAAGGGTGTTTCCCGCTTGTCATGGTTGGTGGTGTTCTTGAAGCAAATAGAGACTGGGACATCGGAGAAGAAGTTATAAAGTGCATTTCCAAAGATTATCCTGGTGTTAGGTCAATTAGGCCTAAGGTGAGAACTTAATTCACATCTTTGTGGACTTGTTTGTATTCTAATTGATTTTGAAGTTGGCCAGCGGTGGGACATGAAATATGAAGCCAGATGTTGTGGCTGTTAGCAGACTTGAGAAATCATTCTTGCTGACACAGATGCTGGGCAGAGATTTACGCGAGAACCATGTCTTTGCATTTTAAATTCACTTAACTTGTCCACAAAGTCTACAGTTTGAATTGAATCCTTTCTATTTGTTTCCATTTCAACAAGTCTGAAGATTTTTATCCATTATATTGAATGTATCAGGTTGAGCCAGCAGTTGGAGCAGCATTATTAGCATGGAATTTCTTAAGCCAAGGGTCTCACATGGAGGGCTATAGAAACTGATCTCGGCAATACATATAATCGGCTGCTCGAACAAGTACCATAATAAAGCAAGTGAAGCCATATTGGTGTTCTTTTTTTTACCTCTGATTAGTGATTTCTGAGGTCCATCAGTTGAATTTTAGATGGTGTGTGAATTACTATATATTAAGCGACTAGAAAATGAAAATCTGTACACAAAAGGGGAAGTTACTATTTCACATAAAAAACCAAAGTTTACTAAAAATGAACATTGACTTATGTAACATGGTGCGGGTTACAAATCATCAACGAGGGGCGATCTATCCACCTTATAGGGAGCGGGACGCGCACACGCCCCCACTACACCGCTGTATATGCTCTTAGCTTAATATTTCTAATAAACTTTTACACTACGCCCCAGTAATCTTGATAGTATGCCTTCACTAGCTTAAAAAAACTTAAATTAAACAATTTTGACAAAATAATTATGTTGTATTTTGAGATTTTTTTTTTGTAGTTCATTAATGGAACATATGGTGCCACTTCGATAAGAATGATCCTCATTCTCTGTATAGAGAGTTCTTTTGGTGAAACAGATCCAGTTCATATCTCATAGAATTCAAGTTTGCAGAGCCCAAAAGGCAGTCTAGTGTTGCTATTAAGCGTGCATACATCGAATAGAAACGTAAAACTAAAGGCAAGAAGCTTTTCCCTTGAAATAGATTAAAAATGATGATTGTCTTTGAATATCACAAGCCAAATTTAATTTCTAAGCTGCTCACTCAGATATCATGCATCGGTTCTACTTACATGTCTCAAATATATCAAGCACCTACACCTACTGGTACTTCCGTCTCCTCGTGGGCAGCCGTTGAAGAACACCAGCATCAAGTTTTCTGTAGTTGCTTTGAATCTGTCCAAGTGCTTGACTAAAAAGGCTGTCAAATTCATCTTCATACCTCTCGTAGAGGATGGGCAATGTATGAGCAGCAACAAAGCCTTACAACACAGAAAACCATTATCAACATCAGTTTTATATAGTGTTGTATAACTTCAGACTAAGGGAACTAAATCTTAGAAGAAACAGGGTCTCCTAAAATTATCAGATCTGAATAAAATTGCAGTGGATACTAAAAATAAATAAGAAAACATGGTCTGATGATATTGGGCGTGTTACATATTCTCGCGTTTAATTGAAACCATCTGAGTTACTGAAGTAGATATCAGAAAGTTTGGAGTTATATGGAAGCTATTCCCTCACCTATATAGATAACAGTCAGAAAGTTGCACCAAGTTCCAATAATAGAGGCTGCCATCAAGCTTACTATGACCTGTGGAGATGGGAAAGGAAGAACGTTCAAGTTCAAAATGACGATTTTGATTGCCATTTGTATTATAGAAGGTCTATGACCAAAGAAAGAAAAACAAGAGTGAAAGCCTAAGTAAATATGTGTATGTCTTATCAAGTTTGTCATATATCAGTAATTAGTTTAAACTCCTGTTTTACATTTACGTTTTTTTTCTTCTTCTACCAAATGGTGTATTTGATTGATAGCTGCAGTTCGGTTAAATTCAAAAGATAATTTTTTCTGATCTCAAATAGGTTTTGGTCTAAACCAGTTTTAATTGAATACAAACCTAGTCTAACTCTGTCGCATAGATATGATTAATGTTAGCAAGGAGGTGAAACGTACCAGAAGCAACTGCTTGAGATTCCCACCACAAGAAATATCCTGAAGATATCCCAGAGCTTTATTTGCTTCGTTGCCAATTGACATGGCAATGTTGATGAATAACTCATCGGGCAGCACTAGGCGAGGGACGTTAGATGGTGATCCACTGAGAAACATTTGTGCGTTGAAATAATTATTAGGATTCGCCAAAAAAGAAAACAATTCTCTTGAACGAAAAATGACATGGAATACGAATCGAAAAGTCTGACCGACCTAGTCAAATAGCCTGAGGCATTGGACCACATAAACTGCCCAAGCATACCGATGATCAAGCTGAAGCTGACAAGAGTAAGAAAATTGTAATTGAGCCATTCGAAAAGAATCCAAACGGCCGTCGCACTCGATAACACACTAGCAGACACTTTCTTGTTCCTCCATAACAAGACATCAGCAGCTGCAAACAGATTAAAGAGTAAATTAGTATCCGTGAGCTACAGAGAGGATTTATAAGTAAACAGCGTGACAACTACTCCTACATTTTCCACCCCCTAGAGTATTGTGAACCGACTTCTGACGGCCCAATATCCGATTGGGTTGAGTAGCAGCAGAAGGTGTCTCATCTTGTTGAAAAAAGGAAACATTTTTCCTAGTGGCATCTTCAGCAAGTTGTGCTAAGCTGCTGAGGATATTTTCAGCTTGCTTCCTTTCAGGCATGATAAATATCTCCTCACTTCCACTGGTTAAATTAAATGACAAAAGCCCCTGCAAGAAATTAAACAAAAATAAGTATATAAACACCCTGAAATCTGGACAGGTTTTCAGGACTTAGCAGAGGAGCGCTCAATTAAGAACCCATCTTCTTCTTCTTTTTCTTCGAGAAGTGAACCCCTTTGTTATGCACTTTTTAAAATGCACCGATTTCCTTTACATGCAGTTTCGAAACACCGAAAGTGCACAATGAACACCAGATTGAAAGATGCAACTTGTCTAAAATTAGTATGAGACATGAGAATAATTAAGTATACATGGTGCTGCAATCTGCTATATAATATAAATCATAGCCCATTTGGATCCAAAACAAAGATTAATTTAACAACAGGACGCAATGACCAAAACCACAGATTAGTCTACGCATTGACACATATACACAGCAACAAATTTGTATATAACAAATTTAATAGAAACTGAGAGACACAACAAGGTACCAGCGGAACGGATGACTGGGAATTGATGATCAGAGAGGATGGATGCGTTGGAAAATATTGAGAGGGGAGAGGAGAGGGTAGTTATTATACGAATAAGCAGAAGGAAACAAAGAAAGACTTTGAATTGAATGGAATACCTGAAGAAGGCAAGACAAGCGAGCGCACAATAGTTTTGAATGAGTACAACCAACAGGATATGATCGTGGGCGGAAGTTGCCAACCACGTCCTACGGTCCCACCTACCCATTTCCTTTATTCTCATAAAACTAAAACACTATCATATCAGATTTAATTAAAAACATGCTATATTTGATTATCTAGTATGGGTTTGGATCAAATACAAATCAAAATTATAAATAAAAATTACAAATCCATAAGAAAATTGACACGCGTAAAAATTGACCAATCAGAATTCATCTCGTTCGGGGTTCTTTTTGTAAATAAAAAAATACACGCGGACTTATTTAAAAATACATAAAAGATAGGAGGGGTATAATCGTCCTAAAATTCGCTACAGTAAAATTCGAGTTTCGCTACAGTACGTTTTTAAGTCTGATCATCATGCGTTAAGTCTGATCAGTTTGAGTAAAATTTGACTGTCTTTTAAGTCTGATCATTAAGCCTTTAAGTCTGATCATTATCTATTTTAAGTGTGATCATTCATTTTATTTTAAGTCTGATCATTAGGCCTTTAAGTCTGATCATTATCTATTTTAAGTCTGATCATTCATTTTATTTTAAGTCTGATTATTAAACTTTTAAGTCTGATCATTATATATTTTAAGTATGATCATCCATTTTTATTTTAAGTCTGATCATTATCTATTTTAAGTGTGATCATTCATTTTATTTTAAGTCTGATCATTATCTATTTTAAGTCTGATCATTCATTTTATTTTAAGTCTGATCATTTAGCCTTTAAGTCTGATCATTATCAATTTTAAGTCTGATCATTCATTTTATTTTAAGTCTGGTCATTGAGCCTTTAAGTCTGATCATTATCTATTTTAAGTCTGATCATTCATTTTATTTTAAGTCAGATCAATGAGCCTTTAAGTCTGATCATTATGTATTTTAAGTTTGATCATTCATTTTATTTTAAGTCTGATCATTGAGCCTTGAAGTCTGACATTATCTATTTTAAGTGTGATCATTCATTTTATTTTAAGTCTGATAGTTAAGCCTTTAAGTCTGATCATTATCTATTTTAAGTCTGATCATTCATTTTATTTTAAGTCAGATCAATGAGCCTTTAAGTCTGATCATTATGTATTTTAAGTTTGATCATTCATTTTATTTTAAGTCTGATCATTGAGCCTTGAAGTCTGACATTATCTATTTTAAGTGTGATCATTCATTTTATTTTAAGTCTGATAGTTAAGCCTTTAAGTCTGATCATTATCTATTTTAAGTCTGATCATTCACTTTATTTTAAGTCGGATCATTAAGCTTTTAAGTCTGATCATTATCTATTTTAAGTGTGATCATTCATTTTATTTGAAGTCTGATCATTTAGCCTTTAAGTCTGATCATTATCTATTTTAAGTCTGATCATTCATTTTATTTTAAGTCTGATCATATAGCCTTTAAGTCTGATCATTATCAATTTTAAGTCTGATCATTCATTTTATTTTAAGTCCGATCATTGAGCCTTTAAGTCTGATTATTATCTATTTTAAGTCTGATCATTCATTTTATTTTAAGTCAGATCAATGAGCCTTTAAGTCTGATCATTATGTATTTTAAGTTTGATCATTCATTTTATTTTAAGTCTGATCATTGAGCCTTTAAGTCTGACATTATCAATTTTAAGTGTGATCATTCATTTTATTTTAAGTCTGATATTTAAGCCTTTAAGTCTGATCATTATCTATTTTAAGTCTGATCATTCACTTTATTTTAAGTCTGATCATTAAGCTTTTAAGTCTGATCATTATCTATTTTAAGTATGATCATCATTTTATTTTAAGTCTGATCATTAAGCCTTTAAGTATGATCATTATCTATTTTAATTGTGATCATTCATTTTATTTAAGTCTGATCATTAAACTTTTAAGTCTTATCATTATCTATTTTAAGTATGATCATTCATTTTATTTTAAGTCTGATCATTATCTATTTTAAGTGTGATCATTCATTTTATTTTAAGTCTGATCATTAAGCCTTTAAGTCTGATCATTATCCATTTTAAGTGTGATCATTCATTTTATTTTAAGTCTGATCATTAAGCCTTTAAGTCTGATCATTATCTATTTTAAGTGTGATCATTCATTTTATTTTAAGTCTGATCATTAAGCCTTTAAGTCTGATCATTATCTATTTTAAGTCCGATCATTCATTTTATTTTAAGTCTTATCATTAAGCCTTTAAGTGTGATCATTATCTATTTTAAGTGTGATCATTCATTTTATTTTAAGCCTGATCATTAAGTCTTTAAGTCTGATCATTATCTATTTTAAATGTGATCATTCATTTTATTTTAAGTCTGATCATTAAGCCTTTAAGTCTGATCATTTTATTTTAAGTGTGATCATTCATTTTATTTTAAGTCTGATCATTAAGCCTTTAAGTCTGATCATTATCTATTTTAAGTCCGATCATTCATTTTATTTTAAGTCTGATCATTAAGCCTTTAAGTGTGATCATTATCTATTTTAAGTGTGATCATTCATTTTATTTTAAGCCTGATCATTAAGTCTTTAAGTCTGATCATTATCTATTTTAAATGTGATCATTCATTTTATTTTAAGTCTGATCATTAAGCCTTTAAGTCTGATCATTTTATTTTAAGTGTGATCATTCATTTTATTTTAAGTCTGATCATTAAGCCTTTAAGTCTGATCATTATGTATTTTAAGTGTGATCATTCATTTTATTTTAAGTCTGATCATTAAGCCTTTAAGTCTGATCATTATCTATTTTAGGTGTGATCATTCATTTTATTTTAAGTCTGATCATTATCTATTTTAAGTGTGATCATTCATTTTATTTTAAGTCTGATCATTAAGCCTTTAAGTCTGATCATTATGTAATTTAAGTGTGATCATTCATCTTATTTTAAGTCTGATCATTAAGCCATTAAGTCTGATCATTATCTATTTTAAGTGTGATAATTTATTTTACTTTAACTCTGATCATTAAGCCTTTAAGTCTGATCATTATCTATTTTAAGTTTGATCATTCATTTTATTTTAAGTCTGATCATTAAGCCTTTAAGTCTGATCATTCATTTATTTAAACTCTGATCATTCGTTTTATTTTAAGTCTGATCATTATCTGTTTTTTTAAGTCTAATCATTATTTTTTTTAAGTCTGATCATTGTTTTTTTAAGTCTGATCATTAACAACTTGAGGACTAAATTGAAAATAACATTATTAGTTTTTATACCCCTCCGTGTGAAATGACTATAATACCCCTCCGTGTGTTTGTTCGGGATTTCGACTTAATGGGACACGTGTCAGCTTGAAATTGAGTTTGTAGTTTTTATATATAAATTGGTTTGTACCTGAACCGCACCCATCTAGTATTATTATTATTATTTGATGGGAAATACAGTACAGAAAGACAACTCCAGCACCAAAAACTAACACAACAAAAGATTAAAAGACTGATGACAAGCATCAAGGAACATCATTTAAATCCTCCCTTCTCCAAGCTTCCTTCCTAGCTTTTGACGCCAACAAGTCCGCCGGTGCGTTAAACTCTCGCCCTACCAAAGACAAAGACCAATTGGCATGAGCATGAAGGAGATCTACCACTTCCTCCAGCCACGATCCACACCCGTCCATAACAACAAGTCCCGTCGATATCACTTTGTAAACTTCTAAGGAGTCCACCTCAAAACAGACTCTACTGATCTCCGAACGGGCCAGTAATTTGAGGGCTTGGAGAAGCGCTAGGCCTTTTGCCTCACTAGCACAAGAGTAAACAATACTCCTTGATGCCCAAGACCACTGCACAAGGCCTTCACTGTCTCTTCCGATAATTCCCAAACCTGCAGACCTACTGTCAATCTCCCAAGATCCATCCACACTGACTATCAACACGTTACTATCTAGGAACCGTCCACAACCGGGAGGGATCCCACTCTCTCTGGAGTTAGGCCAGTAGTGCTCTTTCATCGATCTAAGCAAGCTCTTCCCGACAATAACAGCCTGCCCTACGCCCCAACCATCCTGCTCATGCCAAACCTTACTTCAGTTTTTCCAGCATAGCCAAATTGACACTAAAAACACCTCAACTCTTCACTATTTAGTGCCCTGCAGCAAGACCATATCCAGTCAGCTGGATCAACTTCCGAGTCACCTAGGTCAGGCAGGTTCAAGCCCATTCTAGTCCAAATTTCCTCCGCCCACCAACAGTCTTTCATTACGTGAATCACTGACTCCACCCTATAGCAACAAACTTTACACTGATCATCCAAGTACAAGCCTCTCCTCTTCAGGTTTCTGGCATCTGGCAGACTATTGTAGAACAGTCTCCAGCAGAGAATTTCGATCTTGTTAGGGACATTGGAGGACCAAATTCTCTTCCAGAACGCCCGGACTTCACTATTGTCCGACTGCTCTCCTTTCTCCTCCTTCACGTTCTTCTTCACTTGCTGAATGAGCTCGTAAGCTGACTTCACAGAAAATAGCCCATTTCTTGTAAGCCTCCAACGGACGGTCCCCCCTCTTCATCCCACCAGGCACCAAGCTTAAAGAATTCCATGACTTTCATAACTCCCCTCCACACACGAGAGGGAGAGGAACCCAAGCGCGCACTATCTAGGGATCCATACGGACAATACTTGGTCTCTAGCAATTTAGACATTAGCAGGTTAGGGAATTTAACAATCCTCTAACATATTTTCATAAGAAAAGCCTCATTGAATGCCTTTAAATCTCTAAAGCCGAGGCCCCCTTCAAGCTTCCCCTTTTGTAGAATACTTTGATTAACCCAGCTAATGCCCCCTTTTTTCTTCCTTTTTATTCCACCAAAATCTCAGAATCAAGTTGGTCACCTGCTGAATGCAACTCTCCGAAATTCTATAGACCGACATCATATATAATGGCAAGGCTTGAATAACTGATTTTATAAGTACTTCTCTTCACGCTGCTCCAATCATTGATTCTATTCCAAACTTCTCTCTACTATGCCTCTGCAAGATTCAACCTTCTCCTGCCCCATCACTAAAGGCAAGCCGAGATACATAGAATGCCAGGAAACTTGGTGTACTCCGAGAATGCCAACAATTTCCATCCTAATGTGAGTTGGGGTATTGCCACTAAATGAAACCTCAGACTTCTCCAGATTAATTTTCTGGCCAGATATCGCTTCGTATTCCATTAATATTATCAGCCACTTGGTAGCCTCCTCAGGATTTGCCTTAACGAAAAATATAGAGTCGTCTGCGAAGAAAAGATGGATCACTGCGGGGGGCTGCTCTGCTAATCTTGATGCCACTGATATGTCCAGCGAGAACTCCAGCATTAAAATTTGAGCTAAGTAACTCTGTACATAGTAAGAATAGATACGGCGAGAGAGGATCGCCCTGTCTCAAGCCTCTCCTCGACTTGATATCCCTCAAAATATGGTCATTGATCCTCACCACATAAGAGACAGAGGCCACACACTTTATCACCCCTACCCACCCATTTTTCCGCAAACCCCATCTATCACATGATCGACTCCAAGAAGCACCACTCCACATGGTCATACGCTTTGCTCATATCCAACTTGATAGAGGCAAAGAAATTGTTGTCTCCTTTGCATTTCCTGAGAAAGTGAGAGACTTCATGTGCCACAATAAAATTGTCCGAAATAATTCTTCCTTTGAAAAAAGCGCTTTGATAAATAGACACTACCTGGTTCAGAATGGGCTGCAGTCTAGAGCAAGGATCTTCGTGATAATTTTCATTGCAACATTGCATAGGCTGATGGGTCTCCAATCCTCGATTCTAGTCGCGTCCTTCTTCTTTGGAATGAGTACAATCAGGGTCTTGTTCATCTCATTTTCCAGAACACCATTCTCCCAAAACTGTCTAACATATTTGATGATTCTATGCTTAATCAACTCCCAGTGTTTTTGGTAGAAGATACGGATAGCCGTCACACCCAGGGGCTTTCAATGGACTCTGCACAAAGACTGCTCTACGAATTTCTTCTTCAGAAATATCACTTATAAGGGAGGCGTTCATCTCCTCAGTAACTACCTGTGCCACATGCTCCAAATGAGATTCCCAGCATAAGCTCTGAGCATCCACACTGGACTGGAACAACCTCTGAAAGTACCCTGTGAAAATATCTACCAATGCCTCCTGGTCAGTCTGGCTATTTCCAAAGTCATTCTTAAGCTCTAAAATCCAGTTCTTTTTCCTCCTGTGACTAGCTCTAGCGTGGAAGAATTTTGTGTTTTTGTCTCCTTGATTGAGCCAAAGGACCCTGGACCTTTGTAGCCAAAACGTTTCCTCCCTCGCCAGCCAGTTGTCTAGCTCCTCCGAGATTTTGGTTTCTTCTACCTTGCTAGCAGCATCATGTTTTCGCTCCTTTACCTCCCTGAGCCGAACTTTGAGCTCTGCAATCTTCCTCTGTACATTACCAAAGATAACCTTATTCCAACTCCTGAGCTCACTATTGCAATTTTTTAGACATTCCATCCAGCTTTCCCGACCACCTTCCATGCTACGCCAAAAGTCTCCCATCAAATTCTCAAACTCCGGGTGGTCCAACCACATAGCCTCGAATCTAAAAAATTGCTTTTTCTTCCTCTTCTTATTAATCTCGCCCCCATCTGTGTCCAACATCAACAATTGATGATCCGAGGCATGGAGGTGTATGTGTGATACCACAGCCTTGGGAAAATGCTTCCTCCAATCCAAGCTTACCACCATCCGGTCCAGTCTAGCTCTAGCTTCCCGGTCGCCTTCTCTATGGTTGGTAAAGGTGAAAGGGAAGCCTTTGAAGCCTAAATCGGATAGCCCACAGTCCCCTAAAACCCTCCTAAAATTGCTCATCTGCCATATCTGTCTGGGCCTCACTCCAATCACCTCCCATCACAAAGAACCTCTTCTTCAAAAATTTCTTCGTGGGATGAGGGCCGATGAGCTGACAAAGATTAACGAAGCAATGAGAAGACCAGCCGGGAACTTATCCATGGCAGACATGTGGAACCTCATAAATGACCTGGCCGCAGCCACAAAACGAATACCCCAAGCTGACAGAGGAATGCAGATAGAAGAGGCTGGTCCAGAGACTGATGAAGAAGATACTCCCGAGCCATCTGAAGAATCAGACATGGAAAGCATCGGAAGCAACGAGGAAAAATCCTCATGGGATCTCAAAGAGGTGCCAACAAGGGAAGAAGTCCAAAACACCACTGAAAACTACGTGATCCATGAAGAGGCTAAAAGGAGGATGGGAAAAGGGCCTGAGCAGAACGACTCCTCGATGGAGCATGTTTTCGCCATAACTGGACAAGGCAGCCGTAAACACCAGAAAACCCAATTCAAGAAGCTAGTAGTAAAAGGTCCCTCACCTTCTCAGAGACGTTGGAAGGAGAAACTGGCAGAACCATGGGAACTGGACCCAAGCCCATCATCCCCCAAAAACACAGGAAGAGTCAAAGCAAGAATCAAGGTTGGCGCAATAAAGAAGTACGACCTGAGCCACCCATGGGATCCAAACCAGTGATCCAGGAATGAGGTACTGTCGAGCCAACGACGTTAAACAAAGGCACTAGTCGGGAGGTAACCCGACACCTATCTTACTTTCAGTCATTTATTTTCTGTCATTTAGTTTTTCCAATAAGTCGCTCTCACCCACTTTTTGTATAGAAGGAATGACCCCTTGTAGGAATCAGTTTTTGGAGCAAGACCGGATCAGCCAGGCAGCTTCCGTGAATTACTGGGCCTGCGCTGAGAGTTCAAGGCCCCAGCCGAACTCCCCCGATTATCCAACTCCGAGGCATGTCGTTCCACGACACGACACAGTAAAAGGGAGTTCTGTTCTTCTTTTTTCCTTAATGTCACTTCCTTCTCTTGTATATATTTGCATGACTTTTGAGCTAAGGCTCGCCTTCGTTCAAAAGTGTGGGGTGAGAACCACCTGTGTACAAACATGTTTTTCTTTTTTTATATTATCTTTTTGAAAATATGAACTTGAGAATGTGAAAAAGATATAGATCATAATTCATGCATCAACCTTGTGAAAATTCAACTGTTTACAAACTTAGGATGTAACTTCTCATTTGTCCCTTTGTGCTGAGATAAACTAGGGATGTGGAGTTGACATAAACTGCCCTAGAAAGGCTTGGCAAGCAATCGAAGGATCGAATCTAACTATATGGTTTTCAAAGTCAGTGGAGGCTGCACTTCGGGTTTCAGTGAAGATTGAAGTCATCTCCGCCATGCAGTGTTTATGCAAAAAAGAAAAGAAAAAAAAGGCGAGGACGGGAATCAGACCGTCCTATCTGTAGTCAAAGTAGCCGAGAAAATAGATGAGCGACCCTCATTTTGATCCGCGCGAAACGGCAATGATGAGAGGAGCGGGGAGGTATTTCCATATGCTCGCGGGCGATGATTGGACCTCCCAAAAAGGCTTGAGAAAATGGACTAGCAAGCCACAAAAAGGCAAAAGTTCGAAGAAGCAAATCAAGAGGCCAAAGGCCCAAAATTGTGAAGGTTTTAACCGAACAAAAGTGAAGCACTCAAAGAGTCAAATCAAAGGCCAAAGGCCGATTCACTACAAAAAAAAGGCTGTCCCTCGCCAAAAAGAAAATCCAAGACCAAACCATTGAAACCCGAACCGAATCACGTGCTAGAGAAAGCTACAAGAAAACCATATAGTGCGAGACGGTCCCGAGGTTGCAGTCCAGGAGCCTAAAAAGGGCTATCTCCCGAAACATCCAAAATACTTTGCATCTCAGCACAGAGGTACAAGTATCAAGTTTCTTCTATTTATTTACGCAGTTTAATTTGGTAATAAGTAGTAATGCATGAATTAGGATAAATCTAGTCCCACATTCTAACTTTCATATTTTAAAAGCTTACTTAGTGCCGCCCTTTAATAGCATTGTTTGGGACGAACAACTAAAAGTGTGGGGTAATCTGATGGACCATAATTATACGAATCAAAAACACAGTTAAACCCACCAAATTAGACTGTTTGTCTAGTTAACTTTATAACCTACCAAATTAACCTTATATTATGTATTTGTGATCCAAATTAATCATGATGTAATTTGAATGTTTGATTTGAATTGTGATTTGAATGTGTTTAACGAATTGAAAGGTATGTGATTAGTGCATTACCCTTAAACGAAGTTAAATCTAACAACTTGCATGTATTTGATAAATCTAATTCACACAACTCATAACATAACACCTTATAGATTTGTGTTCTTATAACTATTAAATCATAAACATAACTTATAACCAATAACGAATTGAAATATATGTTACATAAATTGATGAAGGCTAAGTCATTAGTGCATAACTGATGGACCATAATTATAGGAATCAAAAACACAGTTAAACCCACCAAATTAGACTATTTGTCTAGTTAACTTTTGCTTGTTAGTTCCGATATTTATCTACAGGGCATTTTGGAGCTTAGAGAGAATACATGCTAAGGAGGAGTTTTTACGCAGAAAAGATATTACGAGTCATTCCAAGGTCACGATCAGACGCTGACTGAAGAAATCTCAAGATCCTGACGTGGAATCACTCAAAACAAATCCAACCAAAGAACAATCAAAGTCAGCCCGTAGCTGAAATACACTGATAGTTTTGTGAAAAGACTGCACAAAACTCACAAAACTCTCCCTTCTCCCATGGTGACCGGCGGCTTTGTGCAAGAGGTGGCCAAAGCCACCTCCCCTCCTCCTCCATGACCGGCTACCCGGCGGCTTTGGGGAAGAAGACAAGAGGACCGGCGGCTTTGGGAGGCTCCTCCTCCTCCATGGATGGCTTGCCATGTGCTCCCATCCTAGCCCTCCATTCCTCTTCACTTTAGCTATAAAAGGAGAGCTCCTCCTCCTCATTTCATAAGCCCAAAATCAAAAAACACTTCTCTCTCTAAGTTTGTTACTTTGTAAGTTTGGTTTTGAAATATATAATACTCCTGTTGGTTCTTGAGTATTATAGTTTGGTCTTGAGTACTCCTGTTGGTTCTTGAGTACTCAACCCTTTCCTTTACTTACTGTCTTTCAAAAACTGTAAGTACTTAGCTATGGTATCCACCTCTATGGATATTCGTAGCTAAACTCTTCATTCGGTTGAAGGGGTGTACTTGTATCATAAAATGTTTTAGGCTATACTCTTAGTGCCTCTTCTTTGTATTCAAAACTTGTTCTATGTGCCATATATTAGGTTAGAACTTCCAAGGTTGAGTGGATGCTTGGAATGGCAAAACTCTTCCGTGGGGTTCGTAAACATACTCGGATAAGTGGATGCTTGGAATGGCAAAGCTTATCTGAGGAGTTTGACCTCTCTAAAAAAACATTTGGTTGCTCGGGAATGACTGACCAAATGGATGCACACAGGCTAATATACCTTGGAATGGGGTATTAGTCTAAGTAGAACAAGTGCTCTACGACCTTGGAATGGGCTAGACAGTGTGGCAAATCGAGTGCTTGGAATGGCCTTGATACACGTTTGAATACTTAGTAAGATCACTAAGGATCAATGATAAACAGGCTATGATACAAAGCCCCCAAAACCGAATGCTTTCCTTAAATTAAAAACACCACCTGCACTTACTTTTAATTTTAGTATAAACTGCTCTATCAACTGCTCACCTTCCGGAGGACTTGCCAATCACGCATCACCCGCTGTAAGTCTTCTATTTTTATTTTTCAGTATTTATTTTTCAGTCATTTACTTTTCGCACAAAAAACCAAAACCAACCAAAAAGTCACGCAGTTACTAGCTCTAAAACCTCAACCAACCTAAAACACGCTCCCTCGCTGTACAATCACCTCAAAGAACAACTTATCCCCCTAATTCCCTTGGGTTCGACCCCTACTTACCACTTGCTACCCAGTAGTGAAGTCGCGAGTAGCGGACTTATAAATATTATTTGTACACATTGCCTCGCGACAAGGCAGTGCCTGTCAGGCACGAACTGTCCGAGGCCTCCCCAAACCTCGGCAGTTCGAATTAAACAGTTTCATTGCTATCGGCGGGGCTGGTCGACAGCGTCCACCGATAAACTATCAGACAACTCATCAACCTCCTTACCTCTAGATGCTTCGCTACATGAGAGCGTGTGACAAGCGTATTTTTAACCCTTTATAGTTGTCAAGTTATGAGATTTAGGGGTCAAGTTGCAGTCAAACAAAATTTATAAACCTTGGTAAGCCAAAGGTCGATCCGAGGAACAATGTGTGTGAATACTAGTTAGCAGATGACCTATTCAGCTATTCCGACTAACAAGAGGTTTTGATGTGATGAAAATAACAGAAATTAAATACGGAAAATTAAAGTTTTTGAACTTGATCAGAGAAAGAATTTCAGAATCAAACTTCACCCGTGCCAACCCCACTAATCATGCAATCATGTCACGTAAATTCATCATGCTATCGAATATGAAAATAGACCGAAATAACAAAAGACAAGCCACCCATCCACGGATCATTGTTTAGATTAATCTTAATCGTTGAACGCCGCCCATCCATGGATTATTAATTATTTCGATTAGTTAAGCTTAGGGTTTTTCAGACAAGAGTCAACTTTCCTATTAATTCATGGACTACCATTATAGCAACCATGACCTAATATCAATTTCATGCAATCCGGTTAATACCTAGGACTCATCCATCTTTTGGTAATTAACCTAAATACGTTCTAGCATGCAAACATCCCATTCAATGTAAAACTTGCAAGAACGATAAAATTAAGCACAATGAAATTGAATATCCGAATCGCATTAATGAAGAACGTTCAATTGATCACATGAAGAGTTGGGTACATAGCACGAGATCCGTAGGATCCCGGAATTAAGAAGACTACTCACTATTCATGGTAAGTTAACCACAAATAGTGCAAGTATAGAAATTAAGGACGAGATAACCGTGTCGATGATGTAGCTCGTGGAATCCTCAATCTCTCGCGATGTTCTCTATCTTCCCTCCCAAATTAGGGTTCTTCAATCTCAATTCAAGCGTGTCTCTAAAAATTTTGATCGTCTCTCTTTTATAGCCCAAAAACCGATCAAAAACCAAAGAAAGCCTAAAACTTCCCAAAAATGGATTTTTGAAATAAGTGATAATTCTTCTCCCGACGGTGCCGTGACACCCGTGACACAGACATGTCACGGCCTAGGAGAAAACCCATTGAGCTGTAATGAGGCCATGACACCCGTGACACTAGGAGGATGTCACGGTAGTCACGGCCAAGGCGGTAATCCACTGAGATATAATGGTGTCGTGACACCCGTGACACATAGACATGTCACGGTAGTCACGGCAATGCCTGAGATCAATCGATTCCTTCTGTGGAAAAAGCCTGCGGTGACACCCGTGACACTAATGATATGTCACGGCTGTCACAGCATACTGTTGGTGCAGAGCTCTTTTTCGACATTTTTCGTCGATCTTTCCGTTCTTTCAGCACTTCGAGTCCAAGGAGCGACGATATGTCTTTTTGTCCTGAAACACTAGAGAAAGACATAAAATAGGGACAATTTTCCGGGAGAACAAGTGTTATCCTTCATCGAATGTAGTGAATAATTAGTCAAAATATCGACTGATCAAAACACTCCACACTTAGGATTTATTCGTCCCGAAGAAATGTCAAACAAATGGCAGAATAATTACAGGAGTGAATGTAATGTTCAACAACCATATGTTTCCAAGCTACCCACTCAAGTGGCATGTGATGAATTCTAACTAAAATAAAAACAAAAGATAACTCACTGTCGTAGAGGACACGAATGCATTTAGCATATGCATCAAGCCTTTAAACCCCTAGGCTGCCCTAGTAGGACGAGTATAGTCTCGTGAAGGTTTTCAGGAATGGGACTACCTACAAATCCCCTGTACAACTAACTAACGTGTATGCATGAAATGATGCTCAACGAGTCACAGTAAAGTCATGTCATACCTTGGATTCATCGTGTTATCTCGACTTCAAGTCAAACATCTTCATCAAAATTGTCAGACAATCATAGATTAAACGAGTTATGCATTCAAACGGCCAGTACACACAGCTAGCCAGCGACTCATCACATGTTCTAAATAGTTCTATAACAATGCAATAAGAACAAGAATAGTTACACAAAACATGCTCGTTACTCACCTATGCTATCTAGGGATATTCCACGGGCTCTTGGCGCAAAGTTCATTCTCAAGTGCCAAGGAATAGGCAATGACCCACAAGAGAAGAGGAGCCTGGTTTAAGAATTTTCTGAAAAATAGTCTGAAAATCACATCAAAATTTCAGTGCAAGCATGAGGATCGTCCCTTAGTTTCTAGTACATAAATTCTCAAGACAAATCATGATTGCACGCAATGAAAAGGTGGAATTACACTACATCAAGCAAAAGGGGGCAAAAGTTTTTTCTCTTTTTTTTTTCCTTACACAAGGGGTGACTTTTCTCACTTTGCCCTTGGTAGTATTTTTTTGTTTTTCTTCAAAAACAACTATGCTTGAGGTCAATGTTTCGCCCCTCTTTTGACTAATTTTTTTTAACTCCACACTTAAAACTTGACATAGTGTATGAATAAAGGCGGGTGCATGCAGATCACAACAGGTATAGAGAAACATATACTAGTGCTAAGGTCACCTAGAAAAAGAGATGCAATTTAAGTTTTTGACATTTTGTACTGGTGCCTACTAATATCAAGTCTCAAACATGCTTCAAGAAATACGTAAAACACGCGATAGGCAAAGGCTAGCAATGATACTGACACGAGAGAATACACACACGGATAAAACTATTTCAAGTCCTTCACTTCTAATCCAAAAGAAAGACAATCAGTCAAGGAGTATCGTAGAAAACGAGGATTTCAATCGCAATACATAGACAGTTGAGCATATGCAAGAGTAAATGTGATATGCGATGTGTGTGACTATGTGACAGAGCCTTGTCGTGAGGCAATGTGCAAAATAAATTTATAAGTCCGCTACTCGTGACTTCACTATTGGGTAGTAAAGCGGTAAGTAGGGGTCGAACCCAAGGGAATTAGTGGATAGTTGTTCTTTCGAGAATGGAAAATTAAATAAGACAGTTGGGGGTTGGTTGTGATTTTAGTACTGAAAAGTAAATGACTGAAAGTAAAGAAAGTAAATACAGGACTAAAAGTAAATACTGAAAAGTAAAGTGCTGGAACAGTCAAGTTCAATATCGACTAATCAACATACTTTTGGTATGGACTGATATTGAAAGGGTCTGTAATAAGCGACAGAAAGTAAATTACTGAAAGTAAATGTGCGGAAATTAAAGTACTGAAAGTAAATGACTGAAATAAGCAGTTGATAGTGAGACTGAAAGTAAAGTGACAGGTGATGTTTTAATTAAAGGAAAGGATTCGGTTTTAGGGGCCTTGTATCATAAATCTGTTTATCATCGACCTCTAATGATCATACTACGTGTTTAAAATGTATCAAGGCTATTTCTAGCACTCGACTTGCCACACCGTCTAGTCCTTTTCAAGACATAGAACACTTGTTCTATTTAGGCTAATTCCTCCTTTCGAAGTATCTTAGCCTTATGTGCATCCACATGATCAATCATTTCCGATCAACCAAGTGGTGTTTTAAAGCGGTTGAACTCTACAGAAAAGCTTTGCTCTTTCGAGCCTCCACTTAACCACGTATGTTCACGAACCCCATGGAAGAGCTTTGCTCTTTCGAGCCTCCACTCAACCAATAGTGTTCTAACCTAATATATGGCACATAGAATAAGTTTAAACACAATAGAGGCACTAAGAGAAGGGTCTAAAACATGTTTTGATACAAGCACACCCCTTCAACCGAATGAAGGGTTTAGCTACGATTATCCATGGAAGAGGACATCATAGCTAAGTGCTTGAAAAGTAAAGGTTTTCGAAAGACAAAAAGTAAAGTTTTTGAAAGTAAAAGACAAGGAAAAGCTTGAGCACTTCAAGAACCAACAAGAGTACTCAAGAACAAACTTGGAGCTTTCAATATCAAAGTAAAGTGTTTACAAGGATTGTGCCTAAAATCTAGAGAGATTGGAACATGGAACTCAAACTAGGACTATGGGACTTGAGACTACAATTTGGGACATTGAACAAAGGAGAGGGAGCTCTCTATTTATAGGCAAAGGAGAGAGGCAAATCAACAAGGCATGGGCACTCCAAGTCAAGCCGCCGGCCATAGGTGGCACTTACCCCTTGGTTGAGGTGTCCTCCCAAAAGCCGCCGGTTAGGTAGCTCCAAAAGCAGCCGGCCAGCTTTCCTCCCAAAGCAGCCGGTATGGGCTCCTCCTACAAGGGATAGAGTAGAAGAAACTCAACATCCATTAATTGCTGGCCGGAGCTTGGTCGGTTTTTGGCCTTTTGCTTTTGGATTTGGAATGCTGAGGCAATTCTAAGACTAATGGTCGAAGTCGGTTTTCCGGAATCTGCCCGGAACCTGGTCGGAATCCCAAAACGGCCGGAATTGCCCTAGGTTGGCCTTGATCAGGCTTGAGCTGGTTCCACTCGGGCGTTTTGTCTAGGAAGTAAGATTGTCCGAGTTATTGGGCATTTAAAACACTTTGGTCGAGCCAGATTTACGAGATTCCATGGTTTGGTCGAGCGACTTGGTTTCGGTGCCTATGCGCGCGGGGCCTTTGCTTTGGAATTAGGCCAACAGCCAATCTGCTCGGGCGTTCTCCTTGGTTTTCCAACATTGTCCACCTCATTTTCCATTTTGATCATTTTGCTCGAGGCGGATTCGTCAGATCAGATGATTTGTTCGGGCAACTTGAATTTGGACTTGGACAACTCGGTAGGTGCGCTGGAACGCTGGGGCGCGGCCTGGTTCTGCTTCAGCCGGTCGGGTGGATCTGAGGCATTTTCCCAGCCGGTCGGGTGAATCTCCAATGCGATTATTTTGGGCGCAATTCTCCCCTTTTAGGCATGTTTCTTCTCTAAACCTCAAAATAGCCTGTAGAGCAAAAATGAAACTAACAAGTAAACGTTGTTAAGACAAAGTGTCTAATTTGGTGGGTTCAACTGTCTTAATGAATCATATAAATATGGTCCATCAGATCACCCCACACTTATACTTGTTCGTCCCGAACAATGCTATTTAAAAGAGGCACACACAATCCAAGTAAAAACTTTAAATAAGAAAGTGAGAATGTGGGACTAGATTTATCCTATTCATGCAATAATTATTTGTTACCAATCTAAACCGTGTAAATACTTAGAAGAAACTTGATACTTGTACCTTCGAGCTGAGATGCAAATTAATTCGGATGATTCGGGAGATAGCCCTTTTCAGGCTCCTGGACTGCATTCTTGGGACCGACTCGCACTATATGGTTATCTTGTAGCTTTCTCTAGCACATGATTTGGTTCGGGTTTCAATGATCTGAGCTCTTTGATTTCCTTTTGATGAGGGACAGCTTTTTGAAGTGATTTGGCCTTCGCCCTTTGATTTTGAATTGGAGTTTCTTCACTTTTGTTTTGGTTAAAACGTTCACAATTTTGGGCCTTCGGCCTTTGATTTGCTTCTTCGAGCTTTGCTTCTTTGTGACTTGCTTGTCCACTTTCTCAACCTTTTGGGAGGTCCAATCATCGCCCGAGAGCATATGGAAATACCTCCCCGCTCTCTCTCATCCTCGTCGTTTCGTGCGGGTCAAGATGAGGGTCGCTCATCTATTTTCTCGGCTACTAGGACTAGAGATAGGACGGTTTGATTCCCGTCCCACCTTTCGCATAGACGCTGCATGGCGGAGATGATTCTGAATCCAATGAAACCCGAAGTGCAGCCTCCACTGACTTCGTAAACCATATAGTGAAATTCAGTCCTTCGAGTGCTTGCCTAGCCTCTCTAGGGCGGTTTATATCAACTCCACATCCCCTGTATATCTCAACACAAAGGGACAAATGAGAAGTTACATCCTAAGTTTTTATACAGTTGAGATTTCACAAGGTAAATGCATGAATTTAGATCTATCTATTTCACATTCTCAAGTTCATATTTTCAAAAAGTTAATATTAAGGGAAAAGGAAAACAAACTGACTTATATACAATGACTATTCTCACCCCACACTTTTGAACGAAGGCGTGCCTCTCGGCATGACTTAGTTCAAAAGCCAATTGCAAGCATTTAATCAAAAAGAAAGTTGAGAACGACTCAAAAAGCTAAATGATATAAGTAAAATGACTGAAAAATGTAAAAGACGCATAAAACTAAAAGTGTGCTGGGTTATCTCCCGGCTAGTGCCTTTGTTTAACGTCGTTAGCTCGACGATACCTCACTTAGGAGGGGTCGGGGTCCCATGGGCGGCTCAAGTCAAATTTTGCCGCGGCTCCTGCATTGATCCTAGCCTTGACCCTCCCCGTGTTCTTGTGGGATGATGTGCTCAAAACAGGACTCCATTGATCGGGCGGATTTGCCTTCACATTCTCCGAGAAGGTGAAGATCTTTTGACCATATTTGCTGGTCCTTTGAGTCGTGCTCTTGTGTTTCTCCTAGCTGCTGATCCATTGAGCCGTGCTCTTGTGTTTCTCCATCCGGGTTTCCATTCCACCGGGCCATGTCTTGGTCGCTTTTTTATGTATGACCGGTTGGCATCCTCGCGAGTTTGGAAGTTCAGAATGTTGCCATCAATCATAGGCGACATCAAGCTTGTTCCCATGTTATGCTTCGCCTTTGTGGCAACGAGGAACGGTCGTTTCAGAATGAGTGAGTTTTCAGGGCTGCTTTGTTGACTCGGAGTGAGTGAGCGCTCCATTGTTGGCTTTCCTTGACCTTGTACCGCCTCCAACTTGCCTTGCACCACATCATCATTGATTACATGATCTTCGGTGGATGTGATCTGCATAGAAAATGAAGGGTTAAGTTGGGGCACTTTAGCCACAAGGTCCGGGCCTTTCTCGGCTGGTTCGGCAATGAGGAACGGGACTGCTTTGGGCAGCTCGTCAGTGAGGACAGGGACTTCCTCTTCTGCCAGCTCGGTAGTGAGTTCCCATGAAGGCTTTTCCTCGTCCCATACTGGATCGGTTTCTGGCTCTAGGTCTTCTGATGGCTCGGGAGTGATCTCCCATGTAGGCTCTTCCTCGCTGACCTTTGGCTTTGTCTCGAGCATTTCATTGACCCGGTATGCAGCTTCTTTTTGAGCCGCCTCTACTATTGCCCATGATTCGACGTCTCCTTCCGGCTTAGGCATTGTTGTGGGCAAGATTGTGACGGAGGTGTCATATGTGATGTCTTCCACGACCTGCATTGGATCGGCTTCTACCGTTGGCGCCTTATCATCAGTTTGGGGCATTGGCCCTCGTTTTGAGCTCTCTGCCATATCATCTATCAAGTTCCACAGTTTAGACATGGTTAAATTCATCACCGAACCTCCTGCCGCAGCATCAAGTATATTCCGGTCATGTGGCATCATCCCACCGAGAAACCTCTAAAGAAGATTAAAGTTCGTGAATCCATGGTGCGGGCAGCTCGTCACAATGGAATCGAAGTACGATAAGTACTCGTCCAATGTTTCGTCCCGGGATTGCTTAAGGGTGATGATCTTCTCACGGACTTCAAGTCGAAAGGATGGCGGGGCTCTTTGACAGGGATCGGTGCGATAATTTGACAGGGAAAACTCTTTTAGAAATTTGGCTCGTAGATCCCCATAATAGCCTTCATAATCTGCATATGATGAGTAATACCAAGATAGTGCAGAATCAGTTAAGGAAAACTCAAAACATTTTAACTTAAACCCCTCTAAGGACTCGTCCTCAGGCTTCATGCGGCCGCAGATGGAGTGAAATATTTGTACATGTTCCACAGGGTCTTCTCCGATGGTTCCTCCAAACTGGGGAAGATACCGAATCATCCATGAAGACATAGTGGATTATGCAAAAGGGAAAGAAAAGAACAACCATCCGATTACTAACTCCCCGGCAACGGCGCCAATTTGACAGAGCCTTGTCGTGAGGCAATGTGCAAAATAAATTTATAAGTCCGCTACTCGTGACTTCACTATTGGGTAGTAAAGCGGTAAGTAGGGGTCGAACCCAAGGGAATTAGTGGATAGTTGTTCTTTCGAGAATGGAAAATTAAATAAGACAGTTGGGGGTTGGTTGTGATTTTAGTACTGAAAAGTAAATGACTGAAAGTAAAGAAAGTAAATACAGGACTGAAAGTAAATACTGAAAAGTAAAGTGCTGGAACAGTCAAGTTCAATATCGACTAATCAACATACTTTTGGTATGGACTGATATTGAAAGGGTCTGTAATAAGCGACAGAAAGTAAATTACTGAAAGTAAATGTGCGGAAATTAAAGTACTGAAAGTAAATGACTGAAAATAAGCAGTTGATAGTGAGACTGAAAGTAAAGTGACAGGTGATGTTTTAATTAAAGGAAAGGATTCGGTTTTAGGGGCCTTGTATCTTAAATCTATTTATCATCGACCTCTAATGATCATACTACGTGTTTAAAATGTATCAAGGCTATTTCTAGCACTCGACTTGCCACACCGTATAGTCCTTTTCAAGACATAGAACACTTGTTCTATTTAGGCTAATTCCTCCTTTCGAAGTATCTTAGCCTTATGTGCATCCACATGATCAATCATTTCCGATCAACCAAGTGGTGTTTTAAAGCGGTTGAACTCTACAGAAAAGCTTTGCTCTTTCGAGCCTCCACTTAACCACGTATGTTCACGAACCCCATGGAAGAGCTTTGCTCTTTCGAGCCTCCACTCAACCAATAGTGTTCTAACCTAATATATGGCACATAGAACAAGTTTAAACACAAGAGAGGCACTAAGAGAAGGGTCTAAAACATGTTTTGATACAAGCACACCCCTTCAACCGAATGAAGGGTTTAGCTACGATTATCCATGGAAGAGGACATCATAGCTAAGTGCTTGAAAAGTAAAGGTTTTCGAAAGACAAAAAGTAAAGTTTTTGAAAGTAAAAGACAAGGAAAAGCTTGAGCACTTCAAGAACCAACAAGAGTACTCAAGAACAAACTTGGAGCTTTCAATATCAAAGTAAAGTGTTTACAAGGATTGTGCCTAAAATCTAGAGAGATTGGAACATGGAACTCAAACTAGGACTATGGGACTTGAGACTACAATTTGGGACATTGAACAAAGGAGAGGGAGCTCTCTATTTATAGGCAAAGGAGAGAGGCAAATCAACAAGGCATGGGCACTCCAAGTCAAGCCGCCGGCCATAGGTGGCACTTCCCCCTTGGTTGAGGTGTCCTCCCAAAAGCCGCCGGTTAGGTAGCTCCAAAACCAGCCGGCCAGCTGTCCTCCCAAAGCAGCCGGTATGGGCTCCTCCTACAAGGGATAGAGTAGAAGAAAGTCAACATCCATTAATTGCTGGCCGGAGCTTGGTCGGTTTTTGGCCTTTTGCTTTTGGATTTGGAATGCTGAGGCAATTCTAAGACTAATGGTCGAAGTCATTTTGCCGGAATCTGCCCGGAACCTGGTCGGAATCCCAAAACGGCCGGAATTGCCCTAGTTTGGCCTTGATCGGGCTTGAGCTGGTTCCACTCGAGAATTTTGTCTAGGAAGTGAGATTGTCCGAGTTATTGGGCATTTAAAACACTTTGGTCGAGCTAGATTTGCGAGATTCCATGGTTTGGTCGAGCGACTTGGTTTCGGTGCCTATGCGCGCGGGGCCTTTGCTTTGGAATTAGGCCAACAGCCAATCTGCTCGGGCGTTCTCCTTGGTTTTCCAACATTGTCCACCTCATTTGCCATTTTGATCATTTTGCTCGAGGCGGATTCGTCAGATCAGATGATTTGTTCGGGCAACTTGAATTTGGACTTGGACAACTCGGTAGGTGCGCTGGAACGCTGGGGCGCGGCCTGGTTCTGCTTCAGCCGGTCGGGTGGATCTGAGGCATTTTCCCAGCCGGTCGGGTGAATCTCCAATGCGATTATTTTGGGCGCAATTCTCCCCTTTTAGGCATGTTTCTTCTCTAAACCTCAAAATAGCCTGTAGAGCAAAAATGAAACTAACAAGTAAACGTTGTTAAGACAAAGTGTCTAATTTGGTGGGTTCAACTGTCTTAATGAATCATATAAATATGGTCCATCACTATGCACTACCCACTCCACACTTAAAATTGAGCTTAGTCACTAAGCGAAGAAATAAAATAAAAGAAAAGGTGCCGAGGAACTTCCCTCGTGTGTGATGGTCTGATATTTGTTGCGATTAAGCGATGCCCGGGGAGTGAAAAGCGACTCATGAGCTAGTAGATATATAAAGAAAAACAAAGAGCTGCACAAGTGATAGATTAGCATCGGTAATGGTGGGTAAGCAAAATCAAGAAGTGCCAAATAAAAGGTATGATAAATGATGCGAGCATGACGTAGATCATATAAAAACATGTCTCAAACATCAAGTAGCATGTAGAATGAAAAGTCATGGCAAAAAGTCAGCGTACAATAGTGGTAATGAAATGCGCAACAACTGATAAAAGTGACAAACTGTCATGAAAAGAAATGGATGAGGAGCTAAACATCGCCATTGTCCTCATCATCATTCGCAGCAAAAAGGTCCTCGGTGTCATCGGAGTCCCCAGCACCGGCAGGGCAAGAAGGACCGGCCTCGTGGTCATTTCGGGGAGGAGGGTTAGAAGACATGTAGGACGGTGGTGGAGGATAATCTATGAAGCCCTGATGCCTATAGAATGCAGTACTGGCGTCCTGTGCCCACTGTTGTGCCCTGCTGGCCTGATATCGAAAATCTAAAAAATCTGCGGTGTGCTGGGCATGGGCTTGGGTAAGCCGACTATGTGCTCCTAGTATCGGACCCTGATTGGCCAATATTTTGCATTGGTACGCTAAAATTTGACTCGGGGTCTCTAATATATGGTGCTGTTGCACGAAAAGCTGATTCTGGGAAGTTTCCAAGCACGCGAAACGCTCCTCGAAAGTCAACGGCAGCTGGTCAGCGGTGGGTGGCTGCGGAGCAGGAGCTGGTGCAGTCACTGGAGAAACTGGCTGAGCTGTTGGAGGCTTCTGTGCCTTATGCTCGTCACCGGCTGCAGGCTGGGACTCGGCTCTAGCTCGTTCCAACGTCCTTTGCTTGCTCTCGACCCAGCGGCGCTTCTTCCCGTGAGGGAGCTCATCCCTATGCTTCCACCTACGGTCCCGGTCGATCATCTTAATGTCGACCATCTTATCGGCATTCAGGACGGAAGTGAGAGGCGCTGGGAGCTGGCTGAATTCCCATCCTTGGGACTCAGCGAGAATGGTGACAAATAAGACGTCGCCCAATGAAAGGTTCTTGTCAAGCTTGGTGCCCCAGAATACCATTTTGTCGGTGAGAATCTGGAAGAAATCAACTGGGCGACGTCAATGCATAGAGATCATGACATCGAGCTCGGGATTGCCAATAGCCGTGGCACCTTCGCCGAGTGGAATAACGCTCATGGCAACTAGGCGGTGCACAATTTTCCACAGCTTATCCTTAATATACGAAGAAGGCCAACTGGACGTGAAATAGCAGTCAAAGCCGGATATGGCCTTCCAGAATTCATATTGATCCTCATCGGTGTATTGACCACAAATACCCTCTGCATGAAAACCTAGCAAGGCACACACCTCGGACTTAGGCATTGCGTAGTTCCGTTCACCCAATGTGAACTTCCAATGCGTAGCCTTGTCCGGCGAACGCAAATATGAAAATGATGCTAAGAATTCCTTTAGGACTCTATAATGAGTTGGTGCCGGTTGTGCAAACAGAATATCAAGGCCAGAGACCACAAATAATTCACGGCAAGCATCCAATAACCCAAAAGAGCATAATGTTTCATGATCAGGGACTAACGTGGGTTTTACCTTCTTCCGTGGAATGATGTCGTCGTACCGCTTGGCCTGTACTGGATAACCAAAGAAAGGATGACGATCCGGGAAGGCCCTTTGGTGAGGAGGCTGCCCAGCCGGCACAATTGCTCCTTCGCCGGCTAGTGCTGGTGGGGATTATGGATTCTGAGTATTTCGGGATGATGAGGGAGCTGCGGAGCGAGTTGATTTTTGAACCATGGTGGTTTGGGTCAGAAATTGGGAAATTGGGTGTTTAGGGTTTTAATTTTTCTTTTTCGTTGGGGAGGCGGCTGGTCGGACGAACGGTAGACGAACGAAAGGAGGATGAGGACGGACGGCGAGCGAAGCGGAGCGGGGCTGGTCGTCTGGTCTGTTGGGAGAGGAGCGGCGAGAGATTTCGGAAATTCTAAAGTTCTGATTTGCTTTATCTTTTTTTTTTTGTATATGCGAACCTTTCGTGACAGCCGTGACGTTTGAGCATGTCACGGCTGTCACGGTACCCCTGAAAATCTCTGCCAAATTACCCTACCGTGACAGCCATGACATGTCCACTGTGTCACGGGTGTCACGACACCATCAAAAATCTCTGCCCTTTTTGCCTGTCGTGATAGATCCAATGTGTCACGGGTGTCGCGGCACCTATAACTCCCAACACAATTTTTCTCAGCCTGATACCGCTGTCTGTCTTAAATCGGTGTACTCCACACATGGATTCCTGCAATGATCACACAAAAAGCACAAAATGCAATATGCAACTAACTAATACTTACAGCGCGGGTTACTTCCCGAAGAGGCCTAGTTTAACGTCTTGGTGAGACATATCTAGGGGGCTAAAACTAGAAACATTCTAGGGAAGTCCCTTGCTGAGATCCCTTCCCGAGAAGTAGGTTGTCATCGATGCCTTCAGGAGGGGCCATATGCTTTAGTACGTGGTAGTGTTTGAGGCGTTGTCCGTTTACCACCATTGATTTTCCTCCCTCGATGCTAAGCTCAATTTGGCCGTCTGGGTATGATCTCTCCACTGTGTATGGGCCACTCCACTTAGTGTGCAATTTCCCAGAAAACAATCTAAGGCAGGAGTCGTAGAGAAGGACTCGCTCGCCTTCATTGAATTCTCTGCGCACTATTCGCTTATCATGCCATTTCTTCGTCCTCTCCTTATAGATACGAGCATTCTCGTAAGAGTCCAACCTGATCTCATCAAGATCATGTAGCTGCAGCAGTCTCGTTTCCCCTGCTGCCCTCAAATCCATGTTCAGCTCTCTGATTGCCCACAGAGCCGTGTACTCGAGTTCGACCGGCAGATGGCAGGTTTTTCCGTAGACAAGCCTGAAAGGACTCATTCCGTTAGGAGTTTTGAACGCAGTCCTATACGCCCACAGCGCGTCATCTAGCTTGGACGCCCAATCTTTCCTGTGGCTAGAGACCATCTTCCCGAGGATGCTTTTGATCTCTCTGTTAGAGATTTCTACTTGCCCACTGATCTGAGGATGATATGGAGTGCCAACCTTGTGATAAACACCGTATTTCTTCAGCAATGTCCAGAAATTTCTTTCTTTGAAGTGGGAGCCTCCGTCACTGATAACTGTTCTGGGTACTCCAAACCGAGGAAAAACAACCTTCTGAAACATCTTCATGACTACCTTGACATCGCAAGTAGGAGTAGACACTGCTTCAACCCACTTGGTAACATAGTCGACTGCTACCAAGATATACTGATTTCCATAAGAAGGTGGGAATGGTCCCATGAAACCGATGCCCCATACATCAAATAAATCGACTGCAAGAATGCTCTGCTGGGGCATCTCATGCTGCTTAGAAATATTTTCAGTCCTCTTGCACTGATCACAAGCCTTGACGAATTCGTAGGCATCCTTAAATACAGAGGGCCAAAAGAATCCGGACTGCAAAACTTTTGTAGCTATTTTCGAACCGGCCCGTGGCAATCATATCGTGATGAATACCAGCGCTCTAGGATCCATATGATCTGGTCCTCGTCGACACAAGTCCTGTAGAGACCGTCAGCACATAATCTGTATAGAAAAGGGTCATCCTAGAAGTACCTCTTTACATCGGAAAGAAATTTCCTTTTCGAGTTGTGCGACAGGTCAGGGGGAGATGCCGCAAGCCAAGCAATTGACGAAATCTGCGTACCACGGGGCGAGGCCCACATCGACACTCATAAGCTGCTCACCTGCTAGAGAGTAAGTCATCGGGAGTTTGTCCTCTTCGCGGTTGAGCTCTCCTAGTTCGAGGCGTGACAGGTGATCTGCAACCATATTTTTAACTCCCTTTTTGTCTCGTGTCTCAATGTCAAATTCTTGGAGGAGGAGAACCCGTCGAATCAATCTAGGCTTCGAATCCTTCTTGAGCAGTAGGTACTTAATAGAGGCATGGTTAGTGTACACTATAG
Source organism: Rhodiola chrysanthemifolia (assembly GCA_033675395.1). Classification (NCBI taxonomy): domain Eukaryota; kingdom Viridiplantae; phylum Streptophyta; class Magnoliopsida; order Saxifragales; family Crassulaceae; genus Rhodiola; species Rhodiola chrysanthemifolia. The sequence goes on from CM066204.1 coordinate 43,682,822, forward strand.
TCTTTGAACCTATTAGATACTTCCTGAACTTCTCAAAAGCATAAACAATGGCCAGCATCTCCTTCTCTGTCGTAGTGTAATTTGCTGCTGTGCCGGTTTGGACTTTACTGGCATAGTAAATCACGTGTAGCTTCTTGTCAATGCGCTACTCTAAAACTGCTCCCACTGCGAAATCACTAGCATCACACATTAGTTCAAATGGCAGCTCCCAGTCAGGAGGCAGCACGACAGGAGCAGAAATAAGGGCAGATTTCAGAGTGTGGAAAGCATTAAAACATGATTCATCGAAATTAAACTCAGCTTCCTGGCACAGTAGATTAGTTAGTGGCTTGGCTATCTTCGAAAAATCCTTTATGAGCGCTGATAAAATCTTGTGTGCCCCAGAAAGCTCCTGATTCCTTTCACATCTCTTGGTGGGGGAAGCTTTTCAATCACCTCCACCTTCGCGCGATCGAGCTAGATGCCTCGGTTGGAGACCATGTCCCAACACAAAACCTTCCTGCACCACAAAGTGACACTTCTCCCAATTTAAAACCAGGTTAGCGTCAACACAACGATGAAGAACATCAGTAAGGTTTGAAAGGCACGAGTCAAATGAAAAGTCATACACCGAAAAATCATCCATAAATACTTCCATGGTGTTTTCTAGAAAATCAAAAAATGGCCATTATACATCGCTGAAAAGTAGCTGGTGCATTGCAAAGACCGAAAGACATGCGTCGATAAGCAAATGGGCCAAAAGGGTAAGTGAAAGTAGTCTTCTCCTGGTCCTCGGGGTGTATAGTGATATGGAAGAATCCACTATAACCGTCGAGGTAGCAGAAAAACTTATGCTTCGCAAGACGCTCTAACATTTGATCAATAAAAGGCAAAGGAAAGTGATCCTTACGAGTATCCTTATTCAACTTTCTACAATCTATGCACATGCGCCAACCAGTCACAGTACGAGTAGGAATCAAGTCATTATGCTCATTACGTACAACAGTTAAACCTCCCTTCTTAGGGACAACATGCACAGGACTTACCCACTCACTATCAGCAATAGAATAAATAATGCCAGCATCCAATAATTTTAGAATTTCTTTCTTCAATACATCATTCAGTTTACGATTCAAACGTCTCAAAGCGTCCCTTGTGGGCCTAGCATCGCCCTCTAGATGGATTCTATGCATGCACATATCTGGGCTAATCCCCTTAAGATCATCGATCGAATAAACCCAGGGCTGGCCTATGCTCTCTCAGGACATCTAGCAGTCGCTGGGTCTCTACATCAGTCAATGATGCATTCACAATCACCGTGTAGGTGGAGTCAGGGCCAATAAATTCATACCTGAGACTTGCAGGTAGAGGTTTCAGCTCTACCTTGCAAGGTTCCTTACCTGAGCCGGTGCTCTGTTCAGCTTCAGCTGCTCCCTCAGTGCTCACGGCGCATATATCCATCGGTATCGGGCAGCCTGGTACTACTCAATAAGACTCAACATGGGTCAGTGTAATAGGGTCATCAATGTCAGTAGAGTCTAGTACATCACAGTCAGCCAACAGACTAGGACTCTTGCACATATCAGGCAAATAAAAGACAACTCTTTCACTGCCTACTCGCAAAGCTATAGACCCTCTATCCATGTCAATAACTACCTTAGCCGTGTAAAGAAATGGTCTACCAAGTATAATTGGGATATTTATGTCCTCTGAGATATCTAGCACTATAAAATCTGCAGGGATGTAAATGTTCTTCACCTTGACAGGTACGTCCTTCAGAATCCCTTTCGGGAATCTACAAGAACAATCCGCAAGGCGAATAGAGATATTAGTAGGAAAAAGATCACCCAAATTCAGTTTAGCATACAAGGAATATGGCATGATAGACACACTAGCACCGAGATCACATAAAGTACGACGAATAGTAATACTGCCAATATCACATAAAGCACCGAGTCCTTAAGCTTAGCCGGCATGGACTGGTGCATGGCAGGACTGCACTCCTCACTCAGAGCCAATGTCTCGGTCTCGTCCATTTTTCGTTTTCCCTTCAGAATCTCTTTGATGAATTTCGCATAGGTAGAGATCTGGGTGATTGCGTCGGTGAAGGGCATGGTGATGTAAAGAGTTCGAATCTTATCCACGAACTGCTTGAATTCTTTATCCCTCCTTGTAGCCACAAGCCGCTGAGGGAATGGAACTGGCAGTCTATAAGGAGCCGGCTCCACTGTTTGCGCAGAATTTTTAGCTCAGTTTTCAGCTTCCTGCGATGTTTCCTCTTCAGCAGGTGTAGAATCAGGTGCTGATTTTGTAGCTGGAGGTCGAGTGGTCTGAGCTGGTAGCATCTCAAGCTGTTTACCTCCTCGGAGTGTGATGGAATTCACTGATTCCCTAGGATTCGGATCAGGTTTCGATGGGAGTTTCCCATGTTCTCTAGTCGCCGAGTTTGCTTGTTGAGCTATCTGATTTTCCAGCATCTTGTTCTGAATGGCCATCTGCTTGTTATGGACGCCGATCTGCTCGAGTGTCTACTCGAATTCTTTTATTCGCCTATCCTGCTCAGCCTTGAAACTAGTCATCATGAGATCAATGTTAGATGAACTGCCAGACTCCTGTTGCTTGGGCTGCTGCGGCTGGTAGTTGTACTTCCCTGAATTCTGATTTTGCTGTTGTTGGGGCTGGTTGTTGTACTGAGGCCTCGGCTGGTAGGAAGCATTGTTCTGCGGTTGTTGAGCCTGGTTGTTGTATTGGCCCCGTGGCTGGTACGGTGCATTGCTCTGCTGCGGCATGTAAGGGAAGCTAGGCGGTGCCTGATTCTGTGGTTTGTAAGAGAGGTTAGGGTGATTCCTGTTCGGGTTATCCCACCTGTTAGTGGCTGATCCAGAACTGAAACCATTTCCTTGATTGTTTTGCCCTACATGATTGGCATCCTCCTAGCTTCCACCGTTTTCATCTTGTCCCATCACCGGACAGCCATCTACAAAATGAGAAGGAGAGCCACAAATTTGACAATAGACACCTATATTAGCAACATCAGACGACTTCATAGAGGAGTCTGTCTTCAGATTTTTGATTTAGGTTGCAAGCATCTTTACTGTGTTGGTCAACTCAGCAATATCATTAGTGCCATCAGCGAGGTAGAGATCATGGACACCCTTCTTGTCCTTAGGATTACCTCGATCACTCGTACAGAGGTGGTAGTCTTGAGCTTCTTTCTCTACGATACCATAGGTTTCTTCCAGGGGAACTCCAGTAAGTCCTCCACCAGCTATTTGATTTATCAAGGTGCACATTCCCTAGTCGATTCCAAGGTGTCCATGATCTGCCACAGCCATAGGTTGTGGTGAGGGCACATTCTCATCAGCTCTTTGTACCTCTCCCAAGCTTCATAGAGAGTCTCACCATCCGTAGAGCGGAACGAGATGATCTTGTTCCTGAATGTGCTGTCTTTGATGGTGGGAAGTACTGTTGGAGAAAGGCCTCAGCCAACTTATCCCATGTAGTGAAAGTTCCCTCTGCATGACTGTCTAGCCACCTACTAGCCTTGTCAGATAGTGAGAATGGGAATAGCCTCAGGTAATAGGAACACCATTAGTCTTCACTGTGTTGCACATCTGGATAAAACTCTTGAGATGTTGGTGAGGGTCCTCATTCATCCTTTCCGAAAACTGATTATTTTGCACCATCTGAATGAGCCCTGTTTTTAGTTCCCAGGTGTTGTTGGCTATACCATGTGGTGCAATGGCAGATTGGAATCCTGAGACACGTGGAGCAGTGTAATCTCCAAGAGTCCTGCGCACTGGTTGCAGCACGGGACGCTACTGGTCATCCTGGACCAGCTCAGGTAGCAATGCTTGGTTGCTGTTTTGATTCATATCAAATGCTGCGAAATTGCGATTCTGTGCTCCGAGTAGCCGAGTTTCATTTTGGACCTGGCGAAGAGTTCTTCGTTGTCCGGTGAGTCCTGGTCGGATGCTTGAGCCTTCTTCTTCTGTCAGGGTGTTTTCTTTGGCATGAACTAGGTAGTACCTGCGAGAGCCAAGAATCACCGTGAGTGAAGCAAAAGAAATAGGAAGAGTCAAGCAACGAACATGGGGAATAGTCTAAACTACACACGTAAAAACTAATATCACACTAAACGTTGCTCCCCGGCAACGGCGCCATTTTGACAAGCGTATTTTTAACCCTTTACAGTTGTCAAGTTATGAGTTTTAGGGGTCAAGTTGCAGTCAAACAAAATTTATAAACCTTGGTAAGCCAAGGGTCGATCCAAAGAACAACGTGTGTGAATACTAGTTAACAGATGACCTATTCAGCTATTCCGACTAACAAGAGGTTTTGATGTGATGAAAATAACAGAAATTAAATATGGAAAATAAAAGGTTTTGAACTTGATCACAGAAAGAATCCCAGAATCAAACTTCACCTGTGCCAACCCCGCTAATTATGCAATCATGTCACGTAAATTCATCATGCTATCGAATATGGAAATAGGCCGAAATAACACTAGACAAGCCGCCCATCCACAGATCATTTTCTAGATTAATCTCAATCGTTGAACGCCGCCCATCCACGGATTATCAACGATTTCGATTAGTTAAGCTTAGGGTTTTTCAGACAAGAGTCAACTTTCCTATTAATTCATGGACTACCATTGTAGCAACCATGACCTAATATCAATTTCATGCAATCCGGTTAATACCTAGGACCCATCCATCTTTTGGTAATTAACCTAAATACGTTCTAGCATGCAAATATCCCATTCAATGTAAAACTTGCAAGAACGATAAAATTAAGCACAATGAAATTGAATATCCAAATCGCATTAATGAAGAACGTTCAATTGATCACATGAAGAGTTAGGTACATAGCACGGGATCCGTAGGATCCCGGAAATAAGAAGACTACTCGCTATTCATGGTAAGTTAACCACAAATAGTGCAGGTATAGAAATTTAGGACGAGATAACCGTGTCGACGATGTAGCTCGTGGAATCCTCAATCTCTCGCGATGTTCTCTATCTTCCCTCCCAAATTAGGGTTCTTCAATCTCAATTCAAGCGTGTCTCTAAAAATCTCGATCGTCTCTCTTTTATAGCCCAAAAACCGATCAAAAACCAAAGAAAGCCCAAAACTTCCCAAAAATGGATTTTTGAAATAAGTGATAATTCTTCTCCCGACGGTGCCGTGACACATAGACATGTCACGGCTGTCACGACCTAGGCAAAAACCCACTGAGCTGTAATCGTGCCATGACACCCGTGACACTAGGAGGATGTCACGGTAGTCACGGCCAAGGCGGAAATCCACAGAGTTATAATGGTGTCGTGACACCCGTGACACATAGACATGTCACGGTAGTCACGGCCATGCCTGAGATCACTCGATTTCTTCTGTGGAACAAGCCTGTCGTGACACCCGTGACACTAATGAGATGTCACGGCTGTCACGGCCTAGTGTTGGTGCATAGCTCTTTTTCGGCCCTTTTCGTCAATTTTTCCGTTCTTTGAGCACTTCGAGTCCAAGGAGCGACAATACGTCTTTTTGTCATGAAACACTAGAGAAACACATCAAATAGGGACAATTTGCCGGGAGAACAAGTGTTATCCTTCATCGAATGTAGTGAATAATTAGTCAAAATATCGACTGATCAGCGTGCAACGCCCGACACTACCACTACTGCCATAAGGGTGAAAACCCCTTTCGTTCGCTCCTCCACTTCTTCCCTCGAATGTTTCCTTCAATCTCCTCCTTCGGCTTATTAATTTTGTAGGTCTGCTAATCTTCCGACCATACACCCTCTCAGACACTATTCCTGGACCAGATCGTTCTACGTTTGAAAACACAGGTCCAAAATTGTTAATAGACAGGCCTCGTTCAGATTGGGAGCACTCTGGCCCAAGAAGATCATGTCCCATTAACCCCAGACCAAGATCTGTGTTAGAGTCCAACATCTCGCCCTCCTTTTGACATACTAGCAACTTCTGAAATGGCCCCCGTGTCAGATTTTTCTGTTCCCTAGGGACGACATTGTCAGATTCTAGGCGGCTCATCTGCTTTCTCTGTTCTGCCTCAATTATCAGACTCTGCCACTCTTCGTCTTCCGACATCATCATTGCTTGGCCTGAGTTATGCTCATCTTCGGACAGCTTGGCCGGAAAATTTACAGTGGCCTGGAAATCAGCTCTCAAACTGGGTCCATACTTCTTGTTTGTCGGCTCTTCCTTCTCAAATTCGCTTTGGTCAGCTTCGTGAGTCTGTCTTCCACATTTCGAACACACAATAGGGAGGTGTTCGTACTTGTACTCTATCAATATTGGCTCCAAATCCTCCTCCATCAAGAACACACCGTGGAGGATTGGTTTGGTGACATCAATCTCAACTCTAAATCTGGGACATTTCCTCCTCTTAGGGTCCTTATTTTTATCTTGGTTTTCATCCTTTATGATTCTTCCGGTCAGCTCAACGAGGTTGCTTGGCACTGCTCTTTCTCTGTATTCCATAGGAATGTTATGTATCTGGACCCAAATCCTAATACTCGTCGAGAATTAATCTCCCGGAGCAGCTCCACGCTTCCGTTTCTCCACAATTACTGCCCAACCCATAAAGGTCCAAGGACCACCTTCAATGGCTTTCTTATGTTCTTCCTCACTTAGCAATTTAACAACCATCCTATTTAGAAACATCTCCTGGAAGCTCTAGTCCGCCTTGATGTTCCACACCTTCTTCATAGCAGCCACCAAAGTCGGAGCGTAGAAGGCCCTGACATTACTTAACTTTAACACAACTGCCCATCTGAAGTCATCCTTAGCTTTTCTGTGAACATCTTTCCTGATGGAGACCGTAAGCTCCCCCTTGAGTTTGCAGGAAATCACCTCTACTTCCTTCTCCATGTTGGAGACAGAAAGCAACCGCATAGATTAACTAGTATTATTAAAACACATATGGTATGAGTATATAACCAATATTATTATAATAAAAAAAGAGTATATAACCAATAAGACACAAGAATAATGGATGCACAAAATTAGACCGGACGATATCGGAAAGGATTTTTACGGGTTCGATCCGATCTATAATTCGCTTTTCAGAAATTTTTCGGTCACCGATCTGATCCAGACCATAAAATTATGGTCTGGTCTGGTCCGATCCGAGTTTACGACCAGAACCAATATCACAGGCCACGTGCTATGTTGGCTGCTAAGATTCCCATATGGGTTGACCCCATCAGTACACAACCCAAAATGTATATTTCTAGATCCAAAGTCTGGGAATGTTTGGTCTAAATTGACCCATTGCTGTGAGTCAACAGGATGCCACATTTTTGTGCCAACTATACGTTTCTCAGCATGCCACCTCATATGTCTTGCATCTTCAGGATCAGAATATAGCCTTTGAATCCTTGGTATTATTGGAAGATACTATAGAACCTTGGCCGGAGAGCCTTTTGAATTAGTTATCGGTCCCTTGTTAGGCTTATAACGGGAAGTCTTACACATCGGGCACTCGACCAAATTGCTATGATCATTTCGGTACAAAATACAGTCATTGGGACAGGCGTGTATCTTCTTGTAGGTGATGCCCATAGGACACATCACCTTCTTTGCCTCATAAGTACGACTCGGGAGAGTGTTCCCGTCCGGAAGCATTTCTTTCACTAGTTCAGTGAAGCTCTTATCACTCCAACCATTTTTTGCCTTCAAATTGAACAACTTCAACACTGATGACAACCTGGTGAACTTTGTACAACCTTCGTACAACGGTAGTTCAGAGTCATTTCTCAGTGTCTCCAAAACCTGCGGCCTGAATTCGAGTCGTCGGCAACATTGTTAACCATATCAATCAAATCGTCATCTTCCTATTCCGTATTAACATCATCCATTTCTGGGGAAACAACTTGAGGTGCATCGTTTTGTGGTTCAGGCTCACCGTGCATACGCCATACTTTGTAATTGGGATTGATACCACTTAACAATAGGTGGTTTACCAATTCACCGACTTTAACTTTTTTATTATTCCAACAATGCATGCACGGACAGTGAACATACTCGTACCCATTTCGTTCGGCAAATAACCTCGCGAAATTACAAAAACTATAAATTCCTTGCTCGTATTCATCTGTTAAACGGTTAGCTAACATCCACGCTCGGTCCATTGTCATCAAACTATATGTATAGTGTTTATTAAGGATATGAATAGATTGCAACTTATGTTTATATTGGACAAAAAAAAAGAAATAGCAAAATTAGCATGTATATTTATTTTCAAGCAAGTATATCTAACAAGTCTGGCAAGTATATATCAAAATTGTAACAAGAACATTATATGAGAAAGTATAAAACATTATAACAAGTCTGGCAAATAGAAAGTAGCAATATATATAAACAATTCAATGACACGTTTTTGATCATTCAAACCCAAACGTTAAATAATGTATGGCACATGTCACATACTTAGGTCACGGAGAAGATCTCTGAGAAGATAGCGGTGAACGACGTTGTTTGGCAACTTCTTATAAGCTATGTTCATGAAGAAAAAAAAAACCAATAAGAAATCTAAACAAATACATGGGACACTTTGGATAATTCAAATCAAAACATTATTTTTAATACAGCCATTCAAATCAAAACATTAAATCAAGTCACAAGTAATAACTTACCCACTCAAAGATACTACGAGACAATGCCTGGAAGAGACTTACGAGCAACTCAATGAATGAATTCGTCTACGAAAATATGCACACAACAAATCATACGTCAATACAAAAATCTATCTCACAAAACCAATTGACAAACATAATCAAGTGAAAACAAAACCCAACCCATCAAAGCATCAAACAAATCTGGCAACAGAGGTTTACGTATTCGGAGCATAATCACCAACAATTCTGCAGTTAGGGCTTTGGTATTGGGAGCATAAGCGTTGGCGACGAACAATCAAATGGAAGCAACCCAAGCAACAAATCTGTTTGAAATTCATACCAATAACAATCAACCAGTCGAAACCAAAAAACTGAAGCTTCTTAATTGGCGATGCAGAGCCAAAAATCAATAGTACACGCTGCAAAATCGACACTAACTAATTGAAACGAAACGAAAATCAAAACTGGACTCGCTGCAACAATTTTAACTAAAACAAAAATCGTAAACCGGATGAACGACGATGGAGATGCAGTTCAGTGGCGGGCGAAGACGACAGTGAGTATTCGAACGCAAATGAAAAGTAAGATATGTAATTTTCGACTGCAGATCTGAGTTTTTACTTTAACAAATGACAGCGCTTTAAGTCCCCAAGCGCTGTCTTTATTCTGTGTTTTAGATAGCGCTTCACCAACAAGCGCTGTATTAGGTAAACTTTAGACATCACTTTTTGGTCAAGCGCTGTCTTATGTAACCTTTAGACAGTGCCTTCTTTCCTTAAGCGCTGTCTAAAATCACCAAAAGATAGCGCCTCACCAATAAGCGCTGTCTAAAGTGACCATAAGACAACGCTTATTGATTAAGCGATGTCTAATGACCAGTTTCTGAAAGACAACGTTTATGATAAGCGCTGTCTAATGACCAGTTTTTGAAAGACAACCTTTATGATAAGCGCTGTGTTTAGCGTGTTCTGTACTAGTGAATTTAGTCTACGGTCCACATTTAAAGAAAATTATGGTCCACCGATCCGACTTAAACCGTAAAATTTCGATCCGGTCCTATACAGATCAGACCGGATGTGCATCCCTAATACCAAAAAACTAAATTGTATTAAGAATGGAAGAAATAATCTCTAAATAAAAATTCAACCAAAGTATTTCACATTTAGAATACATTAACTCCAAAGAGTTCGGATCATATGAGAACTTATAAGTTTTATGAGAAATGAGAAGTTATATCAATCGTTTGATCCAATCAAGCAATGGTCCGGATTATATGTATTAATTAAATTATTTAATTTCAATCCTAAAAAAATTTAATTATTTAATTAGAAATATAATGACAAGAGGTCATAATCGTCATTATAGTCTTTTATTTAATTTAATTTAGTTCAAATCAAACAGTAATCGGTACACGATTTCCCCGTCATCCGTCGTCGTGCCATCAATCGTGGGTGTGATGGCTGTTACTTTCAGTGCTTTTGTATTCCGATCTGCGACTAGGATGTAATTTGGAGGAGGATATCGTTCTGGATTCCATCCTATTGTTGTATTTACTATGATGGATGAAGGATTGCGGAACGGATGGTTCACTTAGGGTTTTAAGTATTTGTGTTGATTTTATTCGAAGCAGATTTAGGGTTTTGGGGATTGCGGGGTGCTTTCCGACAAAAATTTGTAACATTCACGAATGAGCAAAATTCGTAACAGTCACTGATGACCAAAATTCGTAATAGTTGGTAACAATCATTGATGACAAAAATTCGTAACAGTTACGAACAAAATTCGTAGTCACTGATGACCAAAATTTGTAACAGTTACGAACTTACTAATAACAGTCACTAATGACCAAAATTTGCTATGAATTTTAGGTTTTAAATTACGAATTATAATCATCAATAGTTAAGAATTCAGTTGGATTGATTTGTCACACTACTCGCTACAAATTTTGGTTTTTAAATTACGATTTTTAGTCATTAACAATCACAAATTTAATTGGATTGCTTTGTCACTAGTCGCCATGAATTTTGTTTTTTCGACTATGAATTTTGGTTATTAACAATCAAGAATTTTTATTTTCAAAACATATATTTTGTACTTCAATCACAAAATATCTGCGTAGCTACTCGTGGACTCAGTTGCTTCTCCATCCTTAGTAGCCGCATGCAGATTTAGATCAATGAATTCATGTAAACGAGACTTATTTCTGTTGAAATGTGCTGTAACTTCACCACACTTGATCTACCGATAATTAGGGCACGAAGATGGATGGGGCGATTTTTGAACCTTCTAAAAAGATGATAATGAACGGAACTAGAAGAACCACGATCAGCGATCAACGAGGCACTGCGGAGAGCAATTGGCGCTTGGAGAAACTACGAGCGAGAGAGATGTCGACGAAGAACGGAAGGGTCTGATTTAATTAGGGTTAATTATATAGACAAAAATACCATTAATTATACGATTAAAGTAAACAGATTAAAAAACAAATATTAGTATTAATTAGGGTTAATCTGAACCATTTATCTCATGACATCTACAGACCTAATAAATTATATTTCTCATGTTATTTGAACTTTTCATATGATGTAAACCCAACTCCAAATAAATATATATAAAGCTAAGAGGAAAGTCATTTATTCTGATTATCCATTCGTTTAATATAAACAAATCAATTCTAAGTTACTAAAGAGTTGTTGTCTTTATTTCAAACACCATCCTCAGAGTTAGGGTGGGCGCGGTGCGGTTTCGTGCGGTTTAAGAGTAAACTCGCAACCACACCACATTAACTGGTTTGTAAACTTTTCAAACTGCAAACCGCATTAGAAAAGTTAAAATCAAATATGCACCGCACCACATTATTTGGTGCGGTGCGGTTTAAAAACCTATTTTCAAAGTTTACAAAAAAAGTCTAAATTGCACAGTATAGACTGTGCCTTTTTATTTCAAATCAGTTGAGTTCATAATTGAATTTAGAAAAAATCATTAATATTTGGAAGTAACCTAGAATAGAGGGTTATCAAATCCCTAACAACAACATATACATAAGAGCCAACTAAAACACAATTAATTTTTGAACTAAAATACATACGGATTCCATAATTCAAGATCGAAGATAACACCAAACCGATAACGATCGAGACTCTCTTGGCTTGGCCGCTTGGGGAAGACAAATATATGTTATACAAAAGAACGAACAACAGAACGAGTAACGACCGAAATCATTTATTTTATTACGACTTAGTTTTAAATTGGGCTTGTGCTTAAAGTATTTTTTGTAATAACTTTAAATTTCTAATTATTTAATTATTTATTTATATATGCGGTGTGGTTTATAGCAGGTTGTTTGAGATATGGACCCGCTTCCGCACCGTTATATTTGGTTGCGGTGCGGTTTTTAACAAATTGGGTTCTACCATAAGCGGTGCGGTTAACCAAACATACTTTTGCGGTGTGGTGCGAGCGGTTTTTAAAACCGTAGCGATTTTTACCCATCCCTACTCTGAGTATTGAGCTTCAGAGAAGAGACATGCCAACGTTGGAGTGTAGAGTTACGGTAAAAGCGCAATCGACTCAAGATTTAGTAGAGGATTTCTTGTGACAGGATTTCTACATTCTTGTATTTTAACCATAACACCATTTGTGATGAATGTTATTTGAGTTAAATTTATGCGAGCAAGACTATGATGTATAATTGTTCTTCTTCATAATATCAAGCATCCTATGTTCTGTCGGTAATTTTAGGGTTTATGAGCATGGTAACATGCTTAAACCTATTAGGACAATCAGTCTTAATGAAATGAGTTGAATCGGGATGAAATCGAGCAAAGTGCGCGGATGTTAATGTAAGCATGGGGCGCAATAATAATGTTTACGTTGGGCGCGTGGATTCTGCAGGTTCGTCGCGCCCTATGTTGACATTATCCCAACCGCATCCTAATGTTAATGTCTAAACTGGGCGCGGGCTTGGCCTAGGTGTTAGGGACCCAAAAATGAAAGTCCCCCTAAATGATGCATAGAGTGCAGCGGAATCAAAAGATGGTGTAAGAAATGGGTTTATTGATGGAAAAGTGGGAAAAACAAGTGGCTATCACGCTACAATAAGAGATAATGCTCAAATAACCCCTTTGTAGTGAGGAATTATCGAGCCCAAGGCTACGCCTATTGAACTACAACTAAGATGACAAAGAGAACACTCTTCAATCAGATTTCTTGATGTAGAAATAAGCTGCCTTGATTCAAATTTGAAATAAGAGTAACCGGCGCGCATTTAAGGACCCTCATCGATGAGATCCTTCAGGCCCCTTCCAATTAGTAACTGTTGGCCATTATTGCGTGTCTTGATGCCATGATATTTGAATTTAAATGGAGGGAGGCAAATCTGATGGACTCCAAAGTCTTGGTTTCTCCCAGATGGGCTTTCATCTCGTTAACGCCCCCATTGTTTGCTGCGCGCTTAGCTCCAAATTTCTGCTCCAAGGTTCTAGTTTTTGACCCAACTACCTCCGATTGTTGGACTGGAGCTTGAATTTGCGAGGTCCTAAAAATTCTCGCCCCTTCGAGTATGACCTTGTCCTCAAGGTCGTCGCGCTTTCCTTCGATCTTCCTGGATAGTGCGTCCGTGGCTTGGTTCTCCTTGCCCGCTTTGTATTGGATCTCAAAGTCGTAGCCAAATAGCTTGGATAGTGCATCGTAGGATTGCGTCTGTCCCTCTCATCTTTATGGGAAGAAAGTTGGCATGCACCGTGTCATCTGGCAGTTCAAGGTGAACTCCAGAGCAGAGCCCTCGACTTTCCTCAATAGTGTTGGTGCCTAGGATAAATCTGAATCTCCCTCGATCCTCGATGGGAATTCCTACTTCCTCCACTAGCCCGTCGAGAGATGAAGTTATGTGTTGCGCCAGTGTCCACAATTACTAAGACATCCCTGCCCACGATCTTACCTTTCAACTTCATCGATCTCGCAATGGTCAGCCCCGAAATGCAGTTATGGACACCTCAACAAGTTCTTGGTCCGTCAAATTGCCTTCCTCGTCATCTGAACTTACATCCTCAATTGGGTCTACCCCATGCTTGTTTGCCAGTAGGACTTGAAGCCTTCCTACCTTGCATAGATACCCTGGTTGCCACCATGCTTCGCATCTATAGCAAAGGCCCTTAGCCCTCTTTTCTTCATAATCTGCCTCGGTTATGCGCCGGACCCCTGATGCCACTTGTTGCGCCCTCCACCAGAGTTGGATCCTCCACTTGGTATGCAATGTAGCAGCCTTGCAGTCTTGCTCGCCTTCTCGCCTACCTTCTCTTCCTCGACTAGCTGTGCCAAGTTTTTTGCCTCATCTAGTGATAGGCTTTAGCTCCTTCAGTGACCGACTTTAGCCCCTATGGGTCTAAAGACTTCAACTCCCTCTCGAATGACCAGCTTTAGCCCCTTCATGAAGTTGCCCATCAGTGCCTCATTAGTTATTCCTCCGAGTCCCACGGACAGCGCCTCAAACCTATCCCGGTAAGTTGCCGCATTCGACTCTTGTGTAAGTGGGGAAGAACTCCTCGTGCACTCTCCCTTGTTGCCCTTGGAATCAGCTCAACAACCTCACACGGAGTTCGTCCCAGCAATAAAATTAAAGTGCCTTCCCATCTCGGCACATAACAGCAGCACATAGTTTTTTAGCCTTCGTAAGACCATTAACTAGAAAATACATTTTGTTCGGTGCACCCATCCTCGGATGTTGTCACCTTCAAACACCATCATGTCCAGCTTGTGACGCCTCGGTCGAAGGTCCTTACTGGCTTATTTGGTTGGAGTCTGAAAATTCCCCCTCGAACCATTGGGCCTTGGTTGATAGGCACCGTTGCTGCGCGCCGAAAGTCCTTCGTACTCCACTGGCTCTCCGAGGTAGGGATCGATTTATGGGAGCCTCCCCATCACGAGGGCCTTCTGAGAATGCCCATGTTTGAACTCGCTCCATTGGCCAGGTCCTTGTGAGCATGCCGGTGCAATGGGGTAGGCTCCTTCTTAGATCGGTTGGCTCATCTGGGGCAAGTGCTGTGCGAGGCTTGTCTCGACCCCAAGGGATCCAGATCCGCTCTCCATGACTGCCTTGCCTCGGTCGAGAGCCTTGTTGATGGCAGACTCCGTGGGTTTCTCCTCATTATCGCTCGAACTCACCTTGGCAGCCTTCTCTTACAACAACTTGTAGATCTGTTCCAGCAAGTCGTTAAGGCGCTGCTCTATGGCAGTGAACCTCGCCGTGGTGGAATCCTTGAACTCATGAATCTCAGCCTCGATGGCTGTCATTCGCTCCTCTAGTTTCGCTCCTCCAGTTTTGTGATGGCAGCGACTTGTCGTGTCATCATTTTTCGTCGGATCGGAACTGCTCTGAGGCCAAAATATTAGGGATCCGAAACTGAAAGTCCCCCTAAATGATGCGTAGAGTGCAGTGGAATCGAAAGATGATGTAAAAAATGGTTTTATTGATGAAAAAGTGGGAAAAACAAGTGGCTATGACGCTACAATAAGAGATAATGCACAATTAACCCCCTTGTAGCGAGGAATTATCAAGCCCAAGGCTACGCCTATTGAACTACAACATAGATGTCCAAGACAAGACTCATCAATCAGAATTTTTGATGTAGAAATTAGTTGCCTAATTTTCCTTGCAAAGCTGCCGTGATTCAAATTTGAAGTAAGAGTAACCGACGAACATTTAAGGACCCTCGTCAATGTGATCTTTCAAGCCCCTTTTAATTAGTAACTGCTGGCCATTATTGCGCGTCTTAATGCCATGATATTTGAATTCAAATGTAGGGAGGCTGATCTGATGGACTCCAAGTTGGGCCAAAGTCTTGGTTTCTCCCAGATGGGCTTTCGGCTCCTTAAGGCCCCCATTGTTTGCTGCGCGCTTGGCCCCAAATTCCTGCTCCAAGGTAGTTTTTTTTTTCCCAACAACCTCTGATTGTTGGACTGGAGCTTGAATTTGCGAGGTCCTAACACTAGGACACACCCATTGCTCGTACCCTATTGCTCCACTATACATATCAGATGTTATTTTCGATGTAAGACACTTTGAAATCATCAGAAAACCTAGCAATCCATCTTTGATTCCCAAATCCACCTCAAACCCTAACCTTCTTTTATTCTACTGCCTGGAATAACAATATTTTCTCAGTTGGATTATCCCACTTCAAATTTCCTGTAACCCGAAGCAAATCACACAAGGATAGAAATATTGATTTCAGAAAGTGAATTTAGGCGATTCAATTGGATATCCACGTGACCCCTTTTACTGCTAATGAAGTATACTTCTTTTGGAAGATTCACCTGTGAAGAAATAAGCTAGCATCTTTGCCCTGTTGTATTTGCTGCTGACTTACTACAAGAAGACGACCCGCACCTACAAACAAAATCAATATTCTGATCGATGGAAAGCTTACGACAGATGACTCACCACTTTCAAAAGCTAGACAAGTTTGAAGGCACTAATTTTTGGCGCTGGCAGAAGAAGATACACTTCTTATAAACTTGAAAGTGGTGTATGTGATGTCTACATCGTGCCCTGAAGTTGGAGATGATGGACCCATAGAGGCGTTCCGGCGATGAAGCAAGTGGGAGAATGACGACTATATCGTTAGAGGTCATATCCTCAACGGTATGTCCGATGCCCTTTTCGATATTTATCAAAACATAGAGTCCGCAAAGGAACTCTGGGATTCACTTGAATAAAGTACATAGACGAGGACGCTTCTAGCGTCAAGTTTCTTGTAAGTAATTTCAATAATTACAAGATGGTGGATTCTCGACCAGTGATGGAGCAATTCCATGAGATACAACGTATCTTGGGGCAGTTTGCCCAACACCAGTTGAAGATGGACGAGTCCATCTCGATGTCAAGCATAACTGACAAGTTGCCACCGGCTTGGAAAGACTTCAAGCGTACTTTGAAGCACAAGAAAGAAGAAATGTCTCTTGTGGAACTTGCTAAAAAAATGCGAATTGAAGAGGAGCTTCTTGCACAAGAAATTGACAAGAAAGAGGAAGTTTTAAATTTACCTAAGGTAAATATGATGGAACCAAGTTCACAAAAGATGAACAAGAACAAGGGTATGAAGTGGCCTTACCATCAAGCAAGTAAAGATCCAAACAAGAAGCATCCTTCTAAAGGGAATGTGTGTTGAATTTGCGGAAAATCAGGGCACTTCAAGAGAGATTGCCGCGTAAGAAAGGGGAAGAGCGAGAAGGCTCAAGGCCATGCTTTTGGCAATAAAAACCAAGAGCAAAATTCTCATCAAGGTCAGAAAAGTTTGGTTTCAAGTTTAGAAACTAAGTTTGATACATCGTCTAGTTTAGATTATGTTTCTAACTTTTTTGAAATGTTTGCTATGCAGGATGATGAGATTTCATGGTGGGTTGACTCCGGTGCTACGAATCATGTTTGGTGAGACAGAATTGTTCAAGTCTTTTGCCACTACAAGTGAAGGAAGAGTTCTTCACATGGGAGACGAATCGACCGCCACTATTCTAGGACAAGGCCAAGTAGAATTAGAATTTTCTTCGAGAAAGAGAATTGTTCTGACTAATGTTTTGTTTGTACCAAATATTAGAAAAAAATATTGTATCGGGTACTGGTATGAATAAATTAGGTTATCGGCAAGTGTATGAAGCCGATAACTATATTTTATCAAAAGTGGTGTATTTGTCGGAAAAGGATACTTTGTAATGGAATTATGCCCATGAAATTTCAACTAAGTCTTTGACGTTGCAAGTTTTTCTACTCTTAAATCGATGAGATCCAAGACGTGGTAAGCTAGTCAAAAACAATTTGTAATGATAGGTAAGACCTGGTCAAACCCAAAGAAGCAAACACGGTTATGCGCTAGGACAATGTTGCATATGTTACTTGGCTACTTCTACAAATCAAGTATGGGATGAGTTTCAATTTAAACTAACAATGCAAGAGTTTCAAGGATTTAAACTTCAATTAAAAGAGAGTTTCGAGGGGTTACTCCCCTCCTTGGCATTTCCCATTGATCACGTCTACAAGAATTATGCATATCAAGGTGTCAAATAGTTTAGAACCTAGCTTAGACTAAGGTAGACCAATTTTCTTGTGAATCTATGCTTAGCCAAACCAGCTTAACTAGAATCTTCACTCCGTCGAGATTGTTGGTTCACTCTATAGCATTTATTATCCTTGGAACATCTCCCAAGGTAATAAATGTTATAGGCAATAATAAGCACTAGTTCATTTCATATATATGCATTTACCATCGTAGACACTAGATATGATCATTTTCACTACATCCAAACCTTTCCTAAGGTCCATCGATACTTCGGTCAAGTTTTAGGATCAACAATTTACTTAGGTATTTCATCAAACACTTAGTTACATGTCATCTATGAAGAGCTTAGTGAACATAAATTTAACACCATAAATTATAGAATGAAATATGTATACATGATCATAGAGTACCAAGGAGGGTCATAAGACCCTCAAAACACAAGGTGACTACTCACACATCATCTAAGACAACTTGGTGTAAGTAGGGTTTATAGAAAACAACAAAGGGAATGGAAAAGGTGTAGAGGAAGTAGGATGGTAAGTCCTAAAATCTTCATTTGATCTTCAATTCTCCTCCGTGGTTGAATCTTTGTTGATGACCTTGATTGAGCATCTTTTTCTGGAAATTTTTCCCCAAGAACTCAGCTCCCTAGGTCAAACCTTCCTTCTTCTATTTATAGCCCCGGGTATAAATCCTGAAGTAGCAGGTCCAGCCGGTCGGCTGGCGGCTAAAATTCAGAGTTCTTCTGTGTAAACGTCCAGCCGACCGGCTGGATTGGCCAATCGACCGACTCAAAGTGAGCGGTTGCATTGCTTGTACAGGGCAAGGACCAGCCAATCGGCTGGATTGGCCAATTGACCGACTCAAAGTGAGCGGTTGTAGCTTGGAATTCCCTTATCTTCAGCAAATCGGTTGGTCAGGTGAGCCGACCGGTTCATTTTGTACGAGGACAAGCATTTGGATATCTCTTTTCCGACCGACGGTTGGATGCTCAGCCGACTAACTCAAAGTGAGTGGTTATGAGCATCCTTAAGTCCTTCAGCCAGTCGGTCGGCTGGTGAGTCCAACCCACCGACTCAAAGTGGGCGATTTCTCTCAAGTCCAGCTCTTTCATCTATCCGACCGGCTGGTTCAAGGTGATTTCCGAGCCGGTTGACTGGGAGTCCTTTTTGCCCACTTTTTGCTCTAAATCTTCAGTTTTTCCCTGATTGTTCGTATTAAGGCTTTGAATTTGAGGGAGACTTATTTTCTACCTGAAACATAGAGATAGAGGTCAAATGACATCAAAATAACGTCGGAAACGACCCAAAACTATAGTGAAAACGGCTATTAATAAGCCGAAACCTCGACTTATCAGTCTTCAAATTCGAATGATGATATTTCTACACTTTGGCATGCGCGTTTATGACATGTTCATTACAAAAGATTGCATGAAATCTCTAAGCATGATTTAATTCCCTCATTTGATATGAATATTGATAAGTGTAGAACTTGCACGCTCACTAAAATTACAAGGCTACCATTTCATGATGTTAAAAGAGAAAGCAATCGACTTGATTAATACATAGCGATTTATGTGATTTTTATGGATCACCATCTCTAGGAAACAATAAATATTTAGTGACATACATAGATGATTGTTCTAGATTTTGCTATGTTTATTTGTTGCATTCGAAATATGAGGCTCTTGATAAATTTAAAATTTATAAGAGTGAAGTTGAACTTTAAAAGAGAACCTTAATTAAAAGGTTGCGCAACGATAGAGGTGGGGAATATTTTAATCCAAGTTATTTCCAAAGCGTTGGTATCATTCATGAAACCACGGCTCCCAACACACCACAACAAAATAGTGCTTTGGAGAGAAAGAATCGAGCATTGAAAGAGATGGTTAATTCCATGCTTTATCACTCGGATTTAAATGATGGATTTTGGGGAGAAGACATGTTTACGTCTTACTATTTATTATAAGGTTCCTAACAAAAGGAGCAATATTACTCCTTATGAAATTTGGTATAATAAGAAGCCAAATTTGGGACATGTTCGAGTTTGGGGTTGTAGGGTGGTAGTGAGACTACCTGTCCTTAAATTTAAGACTTTCAGAGAAAAAGGAGTTGAATGCATTTTAATAGGATATGCCGAACACTCCACATCTTATATATTCTATGTCATAGAACCTAATAAGCATATATCGATTCATACAGTTATAGAATCGAGAGATGCCATATTTGATGAAAAGAGATTTTCATGAATTAGCATGCCTAAACATTTGATTCTTGTGCCTAGTGCAAATCAAGAATGAAATGACACCCAAAACGAACAAATTTCTGAAATAAGGAGTAAAAGAGCAAGAAAAGAAAATTCAATTTGAAATGATTTTCATATCTATCTGCCTAGTAGAAGGAACTAGGGATGATGTTGGCTCACTATACATGTATTGTCATAGTATTGGAAGTGATCCTAAGACATTTGATAAAGCCATGAAATACCAAGATGTATCATTTTGGAAAGAGGTTATGCATGATGAAATTGACTCTATAATGGGTAATAAACCTCAGGGAAATAAATGGATCTTTAGAAAAAAGATGAAAGTAGACTTACCACCGGGGCATAAACCTTTGGTAAATAAGTTGATCTTTAGGAAAAAGGTGAAAGTAGATATGATAACATTGATTAGTTTAAAGCACGGTAAGTTGTCCAAGGCTTTAGGCAAAAATATGGAGCGGACTACTTTGACACTTATGCACCGGTTGCAAGAATTTCAACGATTAGATTGTTGATTGCTTTAGCATCTATTCATAAGTTGCTAGTACATCAAATGGATGTAAAGACCGTATTTCTTAACGGTGAGTTAGAGGAAGAGATCTATATGAAGCAACCGGAAAGTTTCCTTATGCTGGGACAAGAGCCTAAGTTATGCAAGCTTGTTAAGTCACTATACGGGCTTAAACAAACACCTATGCAATGGCATCAAAAATTTGATGAGGTGGTATTATCCGATGGATTTATTTTAAATCAATCGGATAAATGTGTATAAAGCAAGTTTCACAACTTCGGAAATGGGATTATCATTTATCTATATGTGGATGATATGTTAATTTTTGGCAATAACCTAAAGTGCATAAATCAAACTAAATAATTTTTATCATCTAAAATTTCCATGAAGGACATGAGGGGAGCGGAGATTATTCTTGGCATAAGAATAAAGAGAGTAGAAGGAGGAGGTCTTGCTCTAACACAATCTCATTATATTGAGAAAGTGTTGAAGAGGTTTGATTATTTTGATTACGTTTCCGCAAATAATCCTTTTGAATCCTCGAATCACCTACTTCCTAATTAAGGAAATCCCGTGTCTCAACTTGAATATTCAAGAGTCATTGGGAGCTTGATGTATGCAATGACAAGTACAAGACCTGGCATCGCTTTTGTGGTGGGAAAGCTAAGTCGCTACACTAGTAATCCTAGTGTGGATTATTGGCAAGCGGTTCATAGGGTGCTACGGTACCTTTAAGGGGACCATGAATTTTGGTCTTGTATATTCTGATTTTCCTTCAGTTATAGAAGGATACTCGGATACAAGTTGGATTTCAAATGAGGAGGACCATTCCTCTACAAGCGGATGGGTATTTCTACTTGGGGAAGGTGTCGTTTCATGGGCATCTAAGAAACAAACTTGCATCACAAGTTCAACAACGGAATTTGAGTTTGTTGCTCTAGCCGCTGCTTCGAAAGAAACAAGATGGTTAAAGAACATGATATATGAAATTCCATTGTGGGAAAGACCGATATCACCCATATCGAGACATTGTTATAGCGCTGCGACATTGGCTAAGGCATATAGCCATGTATACAATGGGAAGTCTAGACACTTAGGTGTTAGACATAGTGCAGTAAGAGAGCTCATTATGCACAAGGTGATATCAGTGGATTTCATTAAGTCACAACAAAACTTGGTCGATCAGTTGATGAAGGGATTGGCTAGAGACTTTGTCACTAAGTTTGTTAAGGGGATGAGACTAAAACCCATATAAATTTTCTAGTCGTGAGACACCCAATTCACATCTAACTAGCGTTAGAGCTGAATTCAATGTGGAAAGCCCATTCCAAAAAAATTGATAAACACAAATAAACATCATCAAGTATGTGCTCATAACCTACAAGTACTAGGTTGAAAAGAAACTCTTCTTAATAGATTCTTTGAAAAAGTGCTGATTGCAGGAGCATAATCGGGTAGTGTGACCCACTAAATAATCTACCTATATAAACGTGAAGTTTCTGGTCGCTTCATGAAATCTCAAGTTTTGATTTAAATACGTTTATGAATGGATAGGGACTCAAGGCCATTAAGAGTCAAGATAAGCTTAACGGTTTGTGAAGTAACTCATGTGTGTGTTACTGTCAACTACCCAAATGGATTGATTGGTTCAATCGTTACGACACCATGATTTTCGGGTATATTGCATGGGTGATTACAGTATGCAGAAATTCAATCGTTTCAACATTTTCGTTTGTGCGTGTTTTACTTAAAAATAAAGGTGCTTTGTGGAACAAAGGGAAACCTTAAAATGGGGGAGGATTGTTGGTCATTTTAGGGTTTATGAGCACGGTAACATGCTTAAACCTATTAGGACAATCAGTCTTAATGAAATGAGTCGAATCGGGATAAAATCGAGCGAAGTTAGGACTCGAAGTCAGTGTGGATCGCTGATGGACCCAAATTATACGAATCATAAACACCGTAAAACCCCCTTAATTAGACTGTTGGTCTATTTAACTTTTGCTTGTTAGTCCCGATATATTTCTACAGGGTATTTTGGCGCTTAGAGAGAAAACACGCTAAGGAGAGGATTTTACGCTGAAAAGATGTTACGAGTCATTCCAAGGTCAAGATAAGACGCTGACTGAAGAAATCTCAAGGATCCTGACATGGAATCACTCCAAACAAATCAAGTCAAAGAGGAATTTGCATTGAAGACTCAACCGACCGGGTGAGAAAATGCCGCAGAAACCACCCGACCGGTTGAGGCAGTTCCAGGCTCTCCGCCGAGCTAACCAAGCACTCAATTCAAGTCGCTCGAGCAAACCACCTCATCTGACAATTCCACCTCGACCACAATGTTCCAAATGGAAAATAAGGTGGAAGTTGTCGACACTCCAAGGCAAATGCTCGAGCATATTGGCAGTTAGCTCAATGCAAAGGCAAAGGCCCGGCGCGCATTGGCACCCAAACCAAGTCGCTCGACCCAACGGATGCATCTAGAGATTCTGGCTCGACCAAGATGTTTGGAATGCCTACCAAGTCGGACAATCTCGCTTCCCGGAAAAAACGCTCGATCAGATTAGCAGATTGGCCCAATTCCAAGTAAAAGCCTCGCGCATAGGCATCAAGACCAAATTGCTCGACCAAACCATGGAATTTGGAAAATCTGGCTCGACCATTAGTCTTAGAATCACTTGGACATTCCAAATCAACTATAAAAATGCACGCTTGGAAAAGATGACCGGCAACCACCCTGGAAGGTGGCCAAGGGAGGAGCTCCTCCCCATTCCACCACCTGCTACTGGCGGCTGCTCCTCCATGTGACCGGCTGCTCCTCCACCCCCCATGTGGCAGCTCCTCCTTGCTCCTCCTCCTCAACCCTTGGATCAAAGGACACTTGCCACCATCTCCACCACCCATCTCCTCCCCTTTTGGCTATAAATACAACCCTCCTCCTCCTCATTTCAAACATCCCAAAAATTGTAATTCACTTATCTCTCTAAAGTTTGGTTGTGGAAATAAAGGTTTGCTTCCTTGGCGCTTCAACGGTTGTAAGTCTTTCTTTGTATTTAATTTACTGCTTTTATAATGTTTAGCGCGATAAATAATAGCTAAACCCATATTCGGTTGAGGGTTCTCACCCTTGTGCCCACAACTTGAGACTCTTGCACCTTATGTCATTTTGCACTTCTCTAGTCTTTGAGATCTAGTTTGAGTAACACCTTTGTCGGGTTGTTCAAACTAGCGAAAGACTAGAAGCCTAAAGCTTTGTCAAGCTTGTTGTGGAATACCACCTTTGTCGGGGTATTTGGGTTGTCACCTTTGTCGGGACAACCACATCACAACTTGACAGGTTAAGGGTGTGGAGTACCACTGATGGGGTGTATTTGTATGACTCATTATATCAGTTAAACCCACCAAATTAAACATTTAGTCCCTTGAACATGTACTTGTTGAGGTTGTTTTGTGTTTCAGGTAATGTTGAGAAGTAAAGTGGAAACGAGCTTAAAAAGGGATTTTTATGCTAGAAAGATCGCAAGTCTCAAAAGCGCCCGAGCCCAGCACCGAGCCCCAGCGCCAGCGCCCAGCGTCTCAGCACACCTGCCGAGCTATGCAAGTCCAAATTCAAGTTGTTCGACCAAATGAACGAATCCGGCAATTCCACCTCGACCAAAATGTTCTAAATAACAAATAATGTGGAGAATGTCGAGATACCAAGAGCGACGCACGATCCATTTGGCAGTTGGCTCAGTTCCAAGCAAAAGTCCCGCACGCCAATGGACCAAGACCGAATTGCTCGAGCAAACCGACGAATCCAGCAAAACTGGCTCGACCAAAATGTTACAAATGGAAAATAAGGTGGACAATGTCGAAGCTCCAAGGCGAACGCCCATACCGATTGGCATTTGGCCATACTCCAAAGCAATGGACCCACGCGCTAGGCACCAAATCCAAGTCGCTCGAACAGAACTGCAAATATGGAAATTCTGGCTCGACCAAAGTATTTTAAATGCCCAATAACTCGGCAAATATCACTGCCCAGACAAAACGCTCGAGTGGAATTTGCTCAAGCCCGATCAAGACCAACTAGGGGCATCCCGACCGAGACTTCTATCAAATTTCAGCTTCTTGCTGCTCAATTCCGACGCTCTTTGGAAGCTACCAGCTCACAGAGCAGCTGGCCTTGTAAGCACCTTGCTCGATGAGCAGCTAGCCTTGGATGCAACTTGATTATTGCGGCTAACCCCTAGGAGAAGGAAAGCTCCAAGAAGAACACATTTGGCACCTTCTAGCTTAAAGGCTGCTAGCTTATGGATGAAGGAAGCTCCAAGCAACTGCCATTTAGCACCATCTAGCTTAGGGAAGCAGCCTCCTAAATGGCTATAAAAGGATGAGCTCCCATCCTTAGAAAAGGATCCCAAAAAAAAAGCATCTCACTACCATTTTCCATACTCACTTCTTGTAGCTTGTAGTACTTGCATTCGAATCAAAGCTCCAACTTCTCTCTACTTGATTTTGTCTTTGTTTTCTTAAGCTATGGTATTCCCTTCAATGGATACTAGTAGCTAAAGCTCATATTCGGTATAGGGTTTCAATCCTTGTGCCGACTTCTTGAGACTTGAGTTCTTAATGCCTTTTACATTTCCCTAGTTCTCAAGTTCATTCTAAGGATCATTCGGCAAGGCTAAGTGGATGTTTTGCCACAAAGCTTAGCCGAGCTAAATGATCCCTATAGTCAATATTTACTGGATGCTTTGCGGCAAAGGTAGATAGTGGCACCTAGTCGAAACAACACCTTTGCCGGGTTGTTCGTTCTAGTGAGGACTAGAAGCTCTTAACGTGTCAAGCTTGTCGTGGAATACCACCTTTGTCGGGGTATTTGGGTTACCACCTTTGTCGGGGTAATCACACAACATCTTGACAAGTTAAGAGTGTGGAATACCACCTTTGTCGGGGTATTTGGGTTATCACCTTTGTCGGGATAATCACACATGGAAATGTAAAAGAGATCATTCGAAGTCCATGATGGAAGTATCACAAGTTTGAGACCCTAGACTGAATATCTCTCGCACCAAGTTTCCTTTCATCTTTACATTCTTGCACTTTTACTTATTGTCTTTACTTTTCAAGACTTGGACCTTCAAGCACCTTTATTTTTATGCACTTTACTTTCTCGCACATTTACTTATTGTCAAAGACTTGGACCTTCAAGCACCTTTATTTTCATGCACTTTACTTTCTCGCACATTTACTTATTGTCAAAGACTTGGACCTTCAAGCACCTTTATTTTTATGCACTTTACTTTCTCGCACATTTACTTATTGTCTAAGACTTGGACCTTCAAGCACCTTTACTTTTCAGTCATTTATTTTACGCTCTTTACTTTCCGCACTAAAAAAAACAACCAAAAAAAAACCCCAATTGTCTTTACTTTATTTTCTTTCTTTTTCGTAGAACAACTGTTTGAAACCATACTCCCTTGGGTTCGACCCCTACTTACCACTTGCTAGTCAAATAGTGAGCCACAAGTAGTGGAAAATATAAATTGTAAATTTGCGGGTCACAACGACAGCCCGTCAAATTTTGGCGCCGTTGCCGGGGAGTAGTTAGTGTATCGGATAGTTGTTCTAGTGTTTCTTTGTTTTAAGTTTTTATGTTCGTTTCTGCATAACCATGTCTCATGCAGGAAGCCACAATGAGAATGCGGAGATTAACGACGAGGATGATGAGGAAGAAGACTACAAGGGCAGCAAGCTTATGTTAGAGATGCTTAGCCGTCTCCCCAAATTCGGAGGTGCCATTGGAGAAGACCCCGTGAGACATATACAAACGTTCCACTCCATTTGCGGCCGCATGAAGCCTAAAGATGAATCGCTTGAGGGGTTTAAACTGAAATGCTTTAAATTTTCTTTAATTAACTCCGCAATAGCTTGGTATTACTCATGTGCAGCTTATGAAGGCGATTATCTTGATCTGCGAGCCAAATTCCTAGAAGAGTTTTCCCCGCCATCTCTCCGACTTGAAACCCGCAAGGAGATTATCAACCTTGAGCAATCCCGGGACGAAACATTGGACGAGTACTATTCGTACTTCGATTCCATTGTGACGAGCTGCCCGCACCATGGATTCACGGACCTATTCCTTCTTCAAAGGTTTCTTGGTGGGATGACGCCACTTGAGTGGAAAAGGCTTAATGATGCAGCGGGATGTTCGGTCATGAAGTTAACCATGTCCGAAATCTGGGACCTCATAGATGATTTGGCAGAGAGCACAAAACGGGGTCAGTGGCACCAAATAGATGATAAAGCACCGACGGTGGAAGCCGATCCTGTGCAGATCGAGGAAGAGCCTACAATAGAGCCCACGGAGCCGGCAGAGGATGAGGACCCATGGTTGACTGAAGAAGAGCTCAACTCAGATTACCCCGGCCATTTAGAAGAAGACGGCCCACTGGCGACTGAAGATGAGCCAGCCGAGCCACTCAAATCGGTCCTCATTGCCGAACTGCCCGAGGAAGTCCCGGTCCTCACGGACGGGCTAGTCGAGAAAGGCCCGGACCTTGTGGTCGAAGTGCCCCAACATAACCCTTTGGTTTTTATGCAGATCATGGCCACCAAAGATCATGCAGTCAATGATGATGCGGTGCAAGGCAAGTTGGAGGCGGTACAAGGTCAAGGAAGGCCAACAATGGAGCTCACACTCGTCATGAGCCAAGAAAAGTCACCTGAAAATCCACTCGTTCCAAAACGACCAATCATCTCTGCCACAAAGAAGAGGCTTAGCATGGGAACTAGCTTAAGGTCGCCTATGCCTGATGGCATAATGCTGAACTTCCAAACGTGTAAGGGTGCCAACCGGTCAAACATGAAGAAGCGGCAAAGACATGGGCCGAAGGAATGCAAACCCGGAAGGAGAAACAAGAGAGCACGGCTCATTGGACCAGCAGCTATGGTCAAGGGTCCCTCGCCTTCTCAGAGGGTACAAAGAAACCACCAGAACAATGGAGTCCTGACCCAAGCACATCATCCAGCAAGAAATCAGGAAGGGTCAAGGCTAGAATCAATGCAGGAGCCGCGGCAAAATTTGACTTAAGCCGCCCATGGGATCCCAACTGGTGATCCCAACTGTCGAGCCAACGACGTTAAACAAAGGCACTTGCCGGGAGGTAACCCGGCACCATTTTGTTTTACTTGGCATTTAGTTTAATTTAGGTTTTTTCGTACTCACCCCTTTGTATTTGGAAAGAATTTGACTTTTTATGCAGGAACCAGAGTCGCGCCCGAGAAACACCGGGGCGCGACCGAGAAAACACAGGATCCCTGCCAAACTTCCTCTTGCGTCAAACACACCATAGGGGAGTTCCGTTCTCCTTTCTTATGTCATTTCTTTTCCACTTCTACCTTTTTGTCTTTTGAACTAGGTCATGCCGCGAGGCATGGCTTCATTCAAAAGTGTGGGGTGAGTCATTGCACATAGTAATCGGCATGTTTTTTTTTTTTCCTTTCCTTAGATTTTTATCTTTTTGAACCTTTTGAACATAACTTCCACGATGTGAAATAGATGGATCGAATTCATACATTACCTTGTGAGATCTAAATTGTGTGAGAACTTTAGAATTTAACTTTTTATTTGTCCTTGCGTGCCGAGATAAAAAAAGGGATGTGGAGTTGACAGAAAATGCCCTAGAAAGGTTTGACAAGCACTCCAAAGACCAGATCTCGCTATATGGTTATCCAAAGTTAGTGGAGGTTAGCGCTTCGGGTTACTTGGGTTTCGAGTGGACTCCGCCATGCAGCGTTTATGCAAGAGGCGGGACGGGAATCAAACCGTCCTATCTCTAGTCTTAGTAGCCGGGAAAAGAGCCGAGTGACCCTCGTCTTGACCCGCGCGAAAGGGCGAGGATGAGAAAGAGCGGGGAGGTATTTCCATATGCTCTCGGGCGATGATTGGACCTCCCAAGGATAAAGAAAATGGACAAGCATTCACCAAGAGCAAAGCTCGGAAAAGTCAAATCAAAGGCCAAAGGCCAAATTGTGAAGGTTTTAACCAAAGGCAAAAATGAAGTTCTTCAATTCAATATCAAAGGCCAAAGGCCAAAAGTAACTCCAAAAGGCTGTCCAAGCAATCAACAAAAAGACTCGACCCATTTAGCCCGAATAAATCAAGTGCTAGAGAAAGCTACGGAAGATAACCATATAGTACGAGTTCGGTCCGAGGAGTGCATACAAGAACCTAAGAAGGGCTATCTCCCAATCATCCGAATTGGTTTGCATCACGGCTCGGAGGTACAAGTATCAAGTTTTCTTCTAAAAAATTTGAGCACAATTTAATTCGGTAACAAGTAAGCAATGCATGAATAGGATGCATCTAGACTAAGCATTCGTTTGTTTATTGCCTCCTGTTAGCTAGTCTTGTTCGGGACGAACAAGGATAAGTGTGGGGTGTTTGATGGGGTGTATTTGTATGACTCATTATATCAGTTAAACCCACCAAATTAAACATTTAGTCCCTTGAACATGTACTTGTTGAGGTTGTTTTGTGTTTCAGGTAATGTTGAGAAGTAAAGTGGAAACGAGCTTAAAAAGGGATTTTTATGCTAGAAAGATCGCAAGTCTCAAAAGCGCCCGAGCCCAGCACCGAGCCCCAGCGCCAGCGCCCAGCGTCTCAGCACACCTGCCGAGCTATGCAAGTCCAAATTCAAGTTGTTCGACCAAATGAACGAATCCGGCAATTCCACCTCGACCAAAATGTTCTAAATAACAAATAATGTGGAGAATGTCGAGATACCAAGAGCGACGCACGATCCATTTGGCAGTTGGCTCAGTTCCAAGCAAAAGTCCCGCACGCCAATGGACCAAGACCGAATTGCTCGAGCAAACCGACGAATCCAGCAAAACTGGCTCGACCAAAATGTTACAAATGGAAAATAAGGTGGACAATGTCGAAGCTCCAAGGCGAACGCCCATACCGATTGGCATTTGGCCATACTCCAAAGCAATGGACCCACGCGCTAGGCACCAAATCCAAGTCGCTCGAACAGAACTGCAAATATGGAAATTCTGGCTCGACCAAAGTATTTTAAATGCCCAATAACTCGGCAAATATCACTGCCCAGACAAAACGCTCGAGTGGAATTTGCTCAAGCCCGATCAAGACCAACTAGGGGCATCCCGACCGAGACTTCTATCAAATTTCAGCTTCTTGCTGCTCAATTCCGACGCTCTTTGGAAGCTACCAGCTCACAGAGCAGCTGGCCTTGTAAGCACCTTGCTCGATGAGCAGCTAGCCTTGGATGCAACTTGATTATTGCGGCTAACCCCTAGGAGAAGGAAAGCTCCAAGAAGAACACATTTGGCACCTTCTAGCTTAAAGGCTGCTAGCTTATGGATGAAGGAAGCTCCAAGCAACTGCCATTTAGCACCATCTAGCTTAGGGAAGCAGCCTCCTAAATGGCTATAAAAGGATGAGCTCCCATCCTTAGAAAAGGATCCCAAAAAAAAAGCATCTCACTACCATTTTCCATACTCACTTCTTGTAGCTTGTAGTACTTGCATTCGAATCAAAGCTCCAACTTCTCTCTACTTGATTTTGTCTTTGTTTTCTTAAGCTATGGTATTCCCTTCAATGGATACTAGTAGCTAAAGCTCATATTCGGTATAGGGTTTCAATCCTTGTGCCGACTTCTTGAGACTTGAGTTCTTAATGCCTTTTACATTTCCCTAGTTCTCAAGTTCATTCTAAGGATCATTCGGCAAGGCTAAGTGGATGTTTTGCCACAAAGCTTAGCCGAGCTAAATGATCCCTATAGTCAATATTTACTGGATGCTTTGCGGCAAAGGTAGATAGTGGCACCTAGTCGAAACAACACCTTTGCCGGGTTGTTCGTTCTAGTGAGGACTAGAAGCTCTTAACGTGTCAAGCTTGTCGTGGAATACCACCTTTGTCGGGGTATTTGGGTTACCACCTTTGTCGGGGTAATCACACAACATCTTGACAAGTTAAGAGTGTGGAATACCACCTTTGTCGGGGTATTTGGGTTATCACCTTTGTCGGGATAATCACACATGGAAATGTAAAAGAGATCATTCGAAGTCCATGATGGAAGTATCACAAGTTTGAGACCCTAGACTGAATATCTCTCGCACCAAGTTTCCTTTCATCTTTACATTCTTGCACTTTTACTTATTGTCTTTACTTTTCAAGACTTGGACCTTCAAGCACCTTTATTTTTATGCACTTTACTTTCTCGCACATTTACTTATTGTCAAAGACTTGGACCTTCAAGCACCTTTATTTTCATGCACTTTACTTTCTCGCACATTTACTTATTGTCAAAGACTTGGACCTTCAAGCACCTTTATTTTTATGCACTTTACTTTCTCGCACATTTACTTATTGTCTAAGACTTGGACCTTCAAGCACCTTTACTTTTCAGTCATTTATTTTACGCTCTTTACTTTCCGCACTAAAAAAAACAACCAAAAAAAAACCCCAATTGTCTTTACTTTATTTTCTTTCTTTTTCGTAGAACAACTGTTTGAAACCATACTCCCTTGGGTTCGACCCCTACTTACCACTTGCTAGTCAAATAGTGAGCCACAAGTAGTGGAAAATATAAATTGTAAATTTGCGGGTCACAACGACAGCCCGTCAACCACCTTTGTCGGGGTATTTGGGTTGTCACCTTTGTCGGGACAACCACACTTAGAAGTGTAAGAGAAATCATTTGGAGTCAATGATAGATGTGTCACAAGAAGAGTCCCAAAACCGAATGTTTTCTTTTAATTGTAATAATTACCAGTTACTTACCAGTACTAAAACCAACCAACCACCCAATCAATCACTTAGCTGGTAGCTTTAAAACCAAACAACCAATCCCAAAATTGTCCAACTTAAGGAACAACGTATCCCCCTAATTCCCTTGGGTTCGACCCCTACTTACCACTTACTACCCAGTAGTGTAGTCGCGAGTAGCGGAAAGTATAAATTTATTTGTACAGAGAACATTGCACCTTAACGACAGTGCAGTGTGCTCCGTCAAATTGGCGCCGTTGCCGGGGAATTAGCCGTCGGATTAGTTGTTCTTTCCTTTCCCTTCTCGTTTCTTCATCACGCTACACACTATGTATGCAAGAAGCAACACAGGAACAGTGGCAAAATACGACCTGAGCCACCCATGGGACTCAAACCAGTAATCCACAACGAGGTATCGTCGAGCCAACGACGTTAAACAAGTGCACTGGTCGGGAGGTAACCCGACACTATCTTACTTTCTGTCATTTAAATTCTGTCATTTAATTTTCTGTCTTAGTAATTCTCACATATATATATTAGCTTGCATGACTTTTGAACTAAGGCACGCCTTCGTTCAAAAGTGTGGGGTGAGAACCACAGTTGTATATAAATAACATGCTTGCTGTTTTTTATAGTAATAGTATCTTTTTGAAAATATGAACTTAAGAATGTGAAAAAGATAGACCGAAATTCATGCATTTACCTTGTGAAAATTCAACTGTCTAAAAACTTAGGACGTAACTTTTCATTTGTCCTTTGTGCTGAGATTAACTAGAGATGTGGAGTTGACATAAATCGCCCTAGAAAGGCTTGGCAGGCAATCGAAGGATCTTATCAAACTATATGGTTTTCGAAGTCAGTAGAGGCTGCACTTCGGGTTTCAGTGAAGATTGAAGTCATCTCCGCCATGCAGTGTTTATGCAAAAAGAAAAGAAAAGGCGAGGACGGGAATCAGACCGTCCTCTCTCTAGTTAAAGTAGTCGAGAAAATAGATGAGCGACCCTCATCTTGACCCGCGCAAAACAACAACGATGAGAGGAGCGGGGAGGTATTTCCATAGGCTTGCGGGCGATGATTGGACCTCCCAAAAAAAGGCTTGAGAAAATGGACTTGCAAAAGCCACAAAAAGGCGAAAAGCTCGAAGAAGCAAATCAAGAGGCCAAAGGCCCAAAATTGTGAAGGTTTTAACCGAACAAAAAAAGTGAAGTACTCAAAAAAGTCAAATCAAAGGCCAAAGGCCGATTCACTACAAAAGCAGTCCCTCGCCAAAAGAAAAATCAAAGTACTCAAACCAGTGAAACCCGAACCAAATCACGTGCTAGAGAAAGCTACAAGGAAACCATATAGTGCGAGCCAATCCCGAAGTTGCAGTCCAGGAACCAAAAAAGGGCTATCTCCCGAAACATCCAATATGAATTGCATCTCAGCACGGAGGTACAAGTATTAAGTTTCTTCTATTTATTTACACAGTTCAATTTGGTAATAAGTAAGTAATGCATGAACTAGGATAAATCGAGTCCCACAGTCTAATTTTCATATTCCAAAGCCAACTTAGAATGCCGCCCTTTAATAGCATTGTTCGGGACGAACAACTAAAAGTGTGGGGTGATATGATGGACCCAAATTATACGAATCATAAACACCGTAAAACCCCCTTAATTAGACTGTTGGTCTATTTAACTTTTGCTTGTTAGTCCCGATATATTTCTACAGGGTATTTTGGCGCTTAGAGAGAAAACACGCTAAGGAGAGGATTTTACGCTGAAAAGATGTTACGAGTCATTCCAAGGTCAAGATAAGACGCTGACTGAAGAAATCTCAAGGATCCTGACATGGAATCACTCCAAACAAATCAAGTCAAAGAGGAATTTGCATTGAAGACTCAACCGACCGGGTGAGAAAATGCCGCAGAAACCACCCGACCGGTTGAGGCAGTTCCAGGCTCTCCGCCGAGCTAACCAAGCACTCAATTCAAGTCGCTCGAGCAAACCACCTCATCTGACAATTCCACCTCGACCAAAATGTTCGAAATGGAAAATAAGGTGGAAGTTGTCGAGACTCCAAGGCAAATGCTCGAGCAGATTGGCAGTTAGCTCAATGCAAAGGCAAAGGCCCGGCGCGCATTGGCACCCAAACCAAGTCGCTCAACCCAACGGATGCATCTGGAGATTCTGGCTCGACCAAGATGTTTGGAATGCCTACCAAGTCGGACAAGCTCGCTTCCCGGACAAAACGCTCGAGCAGATTAGCAGATTGGCCCAATTCCAAGTAAAAGCCTCGCGCATAGGCATCAAGACCAAATTGCTCGACCAAACCATGGCATTTGGAAAATCTGACTCGACCATTAGTCTTAGAATCACTTGGAAATTCCAAATCAACTATCAAAATGCACGCTTGGACAAGATGACCGGCAACCACCCTTGAAGGTGGCCAAGGGAGGAGCTCCTC
The DNA here is from genome assembly GCA_033675395.1 of Rhodiola chrysanthemifolia. Lineage (NCBI taxonomy): Eukaryota > Viridiplantae > Streptophyta > Magnoliopsida > Saxifragales > Crassulaceae > Rhodiola > Rhodiola chrysanthemifolia. Next base: position 43,716,495 of record CM066204.1, read on the forward strand.
CCCATTCCACCACCTGCTACCGGCGGCTGCTCCTCCATGTGACCGGCTGCTCCTCCACCCCCCATGTGGCAGCTCCTCCTTGCTCCTCCTCCTCAACCCTTGGATCAAAGGACACTTGCCACCATCTCCACCACCCATCTCCTCCCCTTTTGGCTATAAATACAACCCTCCTCCTCCTCATTTCAAACATCCCAAAAATTGTAATTCACTTATCTCTCTAAAGTTTGGTTGTGGAAATAAAGGTTTGCTTCCTTGGCGCTTCAACGGTTGTAAGTCTTTCTTTGTATTTAATTTACTGCTTTTATAATGTTTAGCGCGATAAATAATAGCTAAACCCATATTCGGTTGAGGGTTCTCACCCTTGTGCCCACAACTTGAGACTCTTGCACCTTATGTCATTTTGCACTTCTCTAGTCTTTGAGATCTAGTTTGAGTAACACCTTTGTCGGGTTGTTCAAACTAGCGAAAGACTAGAAGCCTAAAGCTTTGTCAAGCTTGTTGTGGAATACCACCTTTGTCGGGGTATTTGGGTTGTCACCTTTGACGAGACAACCACATCACAACTTGACAGTTTAAGGGTGTGGAGTACCACCTTTGTCGGGGTATTTAGGTTGTCACCTTTGTCGGGACAACCACACTTAGAAGTGTAAGAGAAATCATTTGGAGTCAATGATAGATGTGTCACAAGAAGAGTCCCAAAACCGAATGTTTTCTTTTAATTGTAATAATTACCAGTTACTTACCAGTACTAAAACCAACCAACCACCCAATCAATCACTTAGCTGGTAGCTTTAAAACCAAACAACCAATCCCAAAATTGTCCAACTTAAGGAACAACGTATCCCCCTAATTCCCTTGGGTTCGACCCCTACTTACCACTTACTACCCAGTAGTGTAGTCGCGAGTAGCGGAAAGTATAAATTTATTTGTACAGAGAACATTGCACCTTAACGACAGTGCAGTGTGCTCCGTCAATCGCGCCCAGTGAACACATTAAGTGTGTTGGGCGCGGATGTTAATGTAAGCATGGGACGCGATGATAATGTTTACGTTGGGCGCGCGGATTCTGCAGGTTCACCGCGCCCTACGTTGACATTATCCCAGCCGCATCCTAATGTTAATGTCTATACTAGGCGCGGGTTTAAAGTAAAGGCAGGGCGCGCGACGTCTGTTAGACAAACGCGGCTGCTCAGCCTGGGACACACTCATTGCTCGTACCCGATTGCTCCACTCTAAATATCAGATGTTATTTCTGATGTAAGACACTTTGAAATCATCAGAAAACCTAGCAATCCATCTTTGATTCCCAAATCCACCTCAAACCCTAAGTCTGCTGTTATTCTACTGCTTGAAGTAACAATATTTTCTCAGTTGGATTATCCCACTTCGAATTTCCTGTAACCCGAGGCAGATTATACAAGGGTGGAAATATCGATTTCGGAAGTGCTTAAATAAATAATTCAAACTCAAATTTAGATTAGTATATGGAAGTGCTTAAATAGTTTAAGATATATACATGTAACCGTACAAAGAAGTACCCATGTAATTTGTATAAATGTATTTGTGTAACCCACACAAAAAATCTAGACATTTTGAAAGCTTACTGATCCATGTAAGCTGAAACATTCAAAATGCAGATTAGAACGACTAATGTTTCTCACAAATGTTATGAAATCTATAAGAAATATAGTTCAAAAAGTGTTATAAATTTTGTTGATCATTAAGCTAGGTAGCATGTGTGATGAGATCATGTAGGTGCCGGTCGTCTTCTTCTTGAAGTAACTCAGCACCAAATGCAACATGGCAAAGATGGAAGCTTATTTCTTCTCAGGTGAATCTTTCAAAAGCAGTAAGCTTCCGTCGCAGTAAAAAGGGTCGCTTGGATATCAAATTGGATCAGGTAAATTCGCTTTCCGAAATCGATATTCCACCCTTGTATAATTTGACATGTCTAATTAGACATTTATTTGACACCTCTAATTTGAAAACAAAGACCTTAGACCTAGACCCTAGAGGAGTCTGCATAGGTCCACCAAGGACGAGGAAACGAAGAGGAAACATCAAAGAAGAACAAAATGTCATGGGCTTTTATTAACCTTGACAATGTAAATGTAAGATAAAAATGTCCAGTCCAGACCACTACACTTGATATGGTAAAATTTATGAAAATGTTTTGCAAGGCAGATTTTTTTTGTAGTTTACGGAAAATTGAAGTCAATTAACAGTTTTCGTCGAATCTTCTTCTCTACCGTGTTTCGTTTAACGCAGAAAACAACTCCGACACCCATTTATCTCTCTCAAACGACAATACAAGGTATTCACTACTCTATCAATCTCTCAATTTACTCATTTATTTTTTGCTCAATCCCCGTTCGTGCTGTGTGCGGTTGCAGGTTTTTCTCTTCCAAGATTATCTCAATTCTCAAGTCAACGGGGGGTTTTGTGTTCTTGGTTCAACACTGTATATTATATTGCAACTGTTTCTATCTTCAGGCTCATCTTCTGGTCAATGGAGTTTTTGAGAGATTTGAAAAATTAATCAGTTTTTCAGAATCCTGATGATTTGGGCTGGATTTTGCTCTATGCTGAGATTTGAGTTCTGTTGATTTGAATTTAAATGGTTTTCTGAGGTGTAAGGATTCGAAAGGGGTTTCTTTCAGTATCATGGATAGTTCCGGTGAACTGTCTTCTTCCTTTAGTTTTGTAGCATCATCGTGTGTGACCAATGGATCCTGCGCGTCTGAGCTTGGTGCTAGTCCTGATAATTTGAGTTTAACGAAGCTCAGTTCAAACCTTGAAAGGCTTTTGGCTGATGCTGAGTTTGATTATGCTGATGCCCTGATTGTTGTTGATGGAAAACCAGTGGGTGTGCACAGATGTATTTTGGCTGCTCGGAGTCCATTTTTCCATGACCTCTTCAAGAATGGAACTGGTGAAGTTGCAAAAGAGGGTAAACCAAAGTACCACTTGTCGGATATGGTATCTCAAATTTCCATTGGCTTTGAAACCTTCAATGTAATATTGAACTACATGTATACTGGGAAACTGAAAGCTTCACCTGTGGAGGTGTCTACTTGTGTTTATGATGTATGTACCCATGATGCCTGCCGTCCTGCCATTGATTACGCGGTAGAGTTGATGTATGCATGTGTCACTTTTCAGATGAAAGAACTTGTGCCAGCCGTGAAGGTTTGCAGTTCTGCTTTATCACGCATCTGTTGTTTTATTAAAAGATGAATTGAACTTATTGCGTCGGTTAAACTCAATGTCATATTCCTTTTAAAATTTAACTAGTAGATGGACCTTGAACTTTCCTTATTAAAGATTTGTATGTATGCCTGCAGCGACGTTTATTCAACTTCGTTGAGAAAGCTCTTGTTGAAGATGTAATCCCCATCATTTTGACTGCCTTCAACTGCCAGTTAACTGACCTCCACTCCCACTGTATTCAGAGAATTGCTCGATCTGATTTTGATAAAGTCTCACTAGAAAAGGAACTGCCAGATCAAGTTTCAACTGAGATAGTATCACTTCGGAAGAAGTTTTTACAGGAAATTGAGCCAACACTGATGGTTGTAGACCCTTTACATGAAAGGAGAATCGGGAGAATCCATAAAGCCTTGGACTCTGATGATATAGAATTAGTAAAACTATTATTAGATGAATCCAAAGTGACTTTGGATGATGCATTCGCACTCCATTATGCTGTTGCCTATTGTGATCCTAAAATCGTGAAAGAGTTACTCAGCATGCGAGCTGTGACCCTTGACCATAGGAATTCGCGTGGATATACCGTACTTCATGTTGCTGCTAGACGAAAGGAGCCGTCAATGATAATAGCTCTGTTGGCAAATGGAGCTCGTGCATCATTGACTGCTATGGATGGACAAACAGCAGTTACAATTTGTCGGATGCTGACTAGACCGAAGGATTATAATGAAAACACCAAGCAGGGCCAAGAATCCAACAAAAGCCGACTATGCATTGATGTTCTGCAAAGGGAAATGCGAAGGAGTCCCTTGATCCCAGAATTGTCAATTTCATCTCCAGTTATGGCCGATGATTTTCAAATGAGACTTGATTACTTGGAAAACCGAGGTTATACTTCTTAACAAACACCTCATCACGGTTTCCCCTTCCACACTCTCTTCATCTATAGTATAGATGAACTTACATTTCTTTTCGTTATTCGATCTTCTAGTTGCTGAGATACAGTATGGTGGTTTAGGGTACAATTACGAAAGGAGGATCCAATAGCGGAATGCTTTTATTTTGGGTCAATGAATTGGTGGTTCTAGGTTTCATTTGTTATTCATCTCAACATTTTAGTCTGGTTTTAATCTTGATCGCAGTACACTTAAATGTTTTACCTTTTTCTTTCTTTCTTTTTCCCGAAATTTATGTTGGAGTGTTAACACTTCGTATGTCGCAGTGGCGTTTGCGCAGCTATTATTTCCTTCTGAAGCAAGGCTAGCCAAAGAGATTGGGCGCGAACATGCTGCTCTGCTATTGGCATCAAAAGGATTTACTGACTTGCGGTCAGTGGACTTGAATGAATCGCCGGATATGAAAGCTATGAGACTAGTATCAAGAATGGAAGCCCTACAAAAAACAGGTAATACGCGATACGAAAACAATTTTTTGCAAGCATGTATGTCACTGTGACGCCTAATCTCTGAAGAGTAAGCTAAAAGGTGCAGTTGGAGGTTCATCCGGTAGCGTGTTTATTATTTGTGATTATGAATATGATGTAATGTTGCTTTGCAAAGTTCTATTGGAATTCTTGGTTTACTTAACTCTTTTCATTTCTGTTATTGGCAGTGGAAACGGGGCGGCGTTACTTCCCACTCTGCTCTGAAGTGATAGACAAATTTTTGGAAGATGATATGCCTGACATTGTGTTCCTAGAGAAGGGGTCTGTAGAGGAGAAGAAAATTAAGAAAAGGCGCTTCATAGAACTTAAAGATGATGTTCAAAAAGCATTCAACAGAGATATGGCTCAAAAGAATCACGCCAGTCTTGCATCATCATCCTCTTCATCCTCATCTCTGAAGGATGGTGTTAATGGAAAATTCAGGAAGAAGTGAGTATGGGCAACCTCTTGTTATTCGTTACAAATTTTAGTTCCCAAGAATGGGTACAGGTGGTCTTTTGGATATTTTGCATGTGGATGAGAATTGTATGTAAGCATAGGAAAAGCATGTATGGGAGGAGTAGAAAATAAATCTCTCATTGTTGTTGAATGTATACAGACCAAACCTGCGGAAGGTCGATATTTCGTACATGTAAGTGAGGTTGTAGTGTGGCAGATGGTGATGGAGGTGTCGAAGAATAAGCGGCCATATGTGAAATTCATCTGAAGCCATCTCATAAGTCATATGATATCAGAAGGAACCAAGATATGAAACCTCCTTACATTGAAAAGAATCAGTACTGACAGCACCATGCTAATGCAGACACTTTCTTCTGTGATATGAGGCTGATCATCTTGCTACCTCCAACTTAAGAGGCAGCACTGGCCTGCCAATGTTGTTATGCACTCCTCATTAGTGTGGAAACATATGTCTGCTCCGATTTGAATAGTGTGGATGTGGAATAATGTCATAAAAAATACAAAATAAAATAATCATTAGGTGGGCACAAGATTTATATGGAAATTGCAATCAAATAAAATACATTTATATTTCTAGATCATTTTGGGAGTCCCCTGGCAAAACAAGAGCCTTGTCTAGATCACCTTTTGTAGTCCACTCCTTTTCAGAACTTTTACAGTGCCCTAGCACCTTCCCTTGTCTATGTCCTTTTCTCTCTAAACAAGTCCTCGACTTCATAGCTCCGCCTTGCTCCTCCATTTCTGGTGGCGTCTGACTAAACTGGCTGGAATGATCGCCCACACTCCTCTCTCCTTGAGTTCCGGCTAAGCTATTGTTGTCATTCATCTTCTCCTTTGACTTTTCCTTTTCAGGGATCTCAAACTCACACCCATTATGAAAGCATTCCTCAACCTCTGATATCTCATACTGGATTCCATTGATTTTTGCTTTGATTACCTCCATGATTCCATCCATTTTGCTCGTTTCCACCAGTATTCTAGTTCTCCCTACCCAACCTATTTCTACATGTCTTTCTTCCATCCTTAGATATTCCCCATAGGGTGCAAAAATCAATCTGAAGTTGTCTTCATACCATGCCTTGAAAGGGAGTCCAATAATACTTAGCCAGACACATCTTGTTCTTCTTAGGTGTTCCTCCCTCCAAAGTCGAAAGTTTGAGACCCTCCTGATAATTGTTGGGTAGTCCTCGGTCAAACATTTTTCTAGCCATTGTTGCAAACTGTATAATCATCATTTTCCCCATGCCGGAATAACCTTTATAAACCTTATTCCATCCTCTTGCATTTCCTCTTCTAGTTGTTCCGCAGGTATTATTAACCTTAGCTCTACAGTTGCACCAAATTTGAACCATTCCTATTGCTCCGGAATAGCTTCCAGTTTGAGTTTTCTTCTTTCCAATTGCTCTTTTTAGCCACCCCTAGCTTCAATGGACTCATGACTAGATTGCTCCTTTCCTTATGTTTTGGCTTTCATTCCTTTAGTCCATATTCAGGCGTCATGGCTTTTCCTTGGAATGTTATATAAGGCACATGTTAAAGGGTGGCAAGGGTTCAATTCCCACCACCAGCTGCAGCTCATATGGTTGACATGTTGCATTAAGGCACATGTTAAAGGGTGGCAAGGGTTCAATTCCCACCACCAACAACCCGCAAGGTTTTCCATATTTGGGCCTTGAGAATGGGTTGGAGTGTATGGCCTGCAGGCAACTGTTGAGCGCTTGATGGGCGCTATATAAAATCAATAAATCAACATGGGCCTCCCAACATTCTGTTTGAAATCCTTTGGGTTGCCTTCATTGTCCGCCAACATCACTACTAGCCTTCTATTCCCCACTATGGTTCCGTGCCATCTGCGAATAGTCACCCTTGCTTCCGTCATTGTTCTATATCTTATAAAACTAAATCTACTTCTTGAAGCTACACTTCCCCTGCTTGGTAGGAAACAATCCATCGTTGTCCGTCTTTGTTGAAAAGAGCTCTTAACCACCTTGAGTCTTGATTATCTGTTATGTTATCCACGAAGAGGCTGAATGAACTCTGTCTGAAATGCTCCACATCCTCCCTTCTCCGCTGAATATGTCTTAAACTTTCCCATTGGGAGAGTTTTCTCTATCCTCTCTCATCTTTTGGCCTGCCATTGTTTTTAGATATGATAGGAGCTTCTTATTTCACACGATCTTATATTAACTAAATCCCACGATTTCTGAACAAGATTTGATATCCTCTTACGTTTATCCGTAAAAGAATTATTTTCGCAATCGAAATTCGACGACAATAGTATGTAGTCTAATTATATCACTCCCTTCCGACGGAAAATCAAATGCTGGTGAAGAAATGGTGGCATGTTTACAACGATGAGAGCCTGGAACAACAGCAGGTTGCAACGTAAGCAGCTTCTTCTATTGTAGTGCCCGTTTCCTGCTGATGAAGTGTTGGCTGAGCCTGTGAGCATGCCGTTTATTGAGGCTTTGACTCAGGTTGGAGTTGTCCAGTTTGTGGCTGCTCCAACGGCAGCTTAGTGAATAAAATGACATACTGAGTTGGTTGAAGTGTGTTGTGGTTATATTTGTTTAGTTTTGTAGTTTGTTGTTCAATTGATATATGGAATGAAGCGATTTTCATGTTTATTATATCATTTGCTCAATTGTGAAGCTTCTTCGTTTTATTTAACTCTATTTTTGAACCAAAGTGTTGTGTCATCATCGTTTGGTATTCTGTCCAAATGAGGTTTTATTGTTCGTGTATCAGAACTTGATGTTCGTGATTTTGAGCAGAACCGTGTTGATCAAAATCATGAACAACATAGGCATATTCACGAACAATCAATCCAAACCCAAAAATATATATGGGTATATTCTAACCACGAACATTGTTATTATATGCACGGATTTGCATTTTATAGTACAATCGAGATTCAACTTCTTATAGAAAACCACGAACAACGGAGACATATCCACGAACAACCAACACCAACCCAGAAACATCCCAACATATGTATGGCACCTTCGATATGTTGAGAGATATGCGGCTGCAAAATCTAGGGTTGTAGTCGACGGAGGAAAAGAAATCACCGAGAATAGAGATTCGTTGAAGAAATCGTGATTTTGATTCCAAAATTCAAGGCTTGAAATATTAAAACGTATATTTAACTTGATTTTGTGGTCTTTTTAGATGAGTTAATGGAAAGAACAATAGTTTCCCTCTTTGAAGTCAATTTACAAAAAGGAAATAAAAATTCACATCTGTTTTTGCACGTCTTATAAGTTCTGCTTAAACAGTGGTTAAATTTTTATCTTTGCCTTCGAAGAAATCTTTTTTTTAGAAGCTGGACGGTGCCAGCGAAGTTTTATTAAAATAAAGATGCAAAAAGCCTGCACCGTGGCTAATACAAAAAGGAAGGCGACTTTGCCTGTAAAACAAGAGAGCCCTCAAGTGGCGACAAGTTATCAAACCTTGTCTAAAAACACCGAACCAGCTAGAAAAAGAAACATATAACAAACTGAAACTAGATGAATTAAAGAATGTCATTGTCATCTGAAAAACGCCACTGGTGAAGCGGATCATGGTGATCACAGGACGAACCTGTGCAATAAAACTTGGCATGATTTGCATCGAGCTTCAGAGTGCTCTTAACTTGGCCAGGAAGAGGAGAGGCACTGGAAAAAACCATTGGACCTGAGTGCATGGCAGCAAGGCAAGTAGCAGCGTAGTTTTGCATGGGGCAGATCTTCCGACAAATGGTTTTGGCCTGACTTATAGACTCCTGAAAGCAAACAGGGAGGTCTCATGGAATCGGTTGGATTGCAGGAAATATAATAACATTCATTCTGGGATGGGAACTTTGAATGGAGGAGAGCCGGAGCCCTTGATGAGAGGCTATATTTAAACCTTTGTGCAGCACACTGAGCAGCTCATATGTATCATTTGTGGTATCAATTGGCCAGACACAAGCAAACACTAATTGTCCGTCATTCCTTCAAAACAAGACACTGCCCGCCAGAACATCTACCCGTCTACACAACCCAATGTTCATGGTCACGTCTCTGTCACCAGGCTCCCATCTACGCCATGTACCCAGCATAGTGGAGGTAGATGGGGCACATCTCAGGGAGCGGATAGAGATCACGTTGGAAAGGACGGATAGAGATCAGTGAAGGTACCCAACGCAAAATGGCTTGACGAACATCAACCTTCTTACCTTCAAAGACCAGTGCATTACGAGCCTTCCAAACCTCCCACAAGGCGCAGCAGGTAAGCCCGTGACGCAGACTATCTTGAAAATGTTTTTTACGGTAACGAGAGAGGGAAAGAGTAACCAGCCCTTGCAAACAATGCGGTCTTCTACAGTTGAACGAGCGAGTGATCACTTTCCAAGCTTGCTGACTGAGATCACTCTTGAAAAAAAGGTGGTTAACTGATTCAATATTGGGTTTAGTACAACACCTGCACTGAGATGGAATGTTGAAACCTTCATTTGGATACAAGGGCGGAGCCATGATTGAAAAATAGGCCGGGCTAAATTACTAATTTTTTTTGGACATTTGGAACTCGGTGGGAAGATCATCCTCACGCCGTTTTTTGAAAAAATTTCCAATTTAGCAAAAATTGGAATATCATTTCCCTGTCTAGCCAATTTCGAAATTAGGTGTCTGAAATGGCCACTTTCTCTTAGGCGATGTCACCAACGGCGCCTAATATATTAGGTGATGTGCACAATAGCGCCTGATGCCCAGTGTCTTGCTTACATCGATATCATGCTGAATCACGTGCTTATGTGGCAACTTAAATTAAGGCGCTCTTGAGCACAGCGCCCAAAAAATCAGCACAAACTTTAGGCGCTGTTAAGGACAGCTCCTTAACCCTAAAGCTCCCGCCAGTGAGGAAATGCGATCTCGTTCACCTAGCAGCCTTACAGACCCAAAGCCTGGGACTCTCAGATATGCAGTGGTTCAGAAGGAATCCCTTTGGATCATTTTCGCTAGAGACAGGGGCGAAGCCAGGAATTCAAAGTTACCAGGGCCGGAAGTTTTTATTGTGACGTAAAAAAAATTTGAGTTTTGGAACCAGTGGGAGGTTCATCCTCACGCCTTTTTATTACGCCTGCCAAAGCACATTACAAATACAACTAGCTAAATTTGACCCTTCAAAGTCCACTCATTTCAAACTCAGCAATTACATCATCATTACTAATACAATTACATCTCAAAGAACATTTGCATAGCTCATAAAACTGACTCGTTAAGGGTTGAATAGTCAATGCTGTGTGGAAACTAACAATTACAACTCAAAGAACATTTGCGTAATGAAGTCATCAGATATAGTACATGACATGGTGCAAAATCATCACGTATCCGTTGAGTAGCTAAACTCAGATTGCAGGATACTGAGCAAACATGGCCAAATAAATTGCTTTTAAAGGTGAACCTTGCTTGCATTACTTCTCCCAAGTACCCTTTTAAGTCGCGAAGCCAGCATTTAACTTCTGAACACAACACAAGTATAATGACTTTCTTGACAATGTTTTTATGTGAATTGGAGAGTTACGACTGCAATTGCAAAAATGTAGTTTTAAAAAAAAATGTGGGCTGAAATCTATCCGGGTTGTAGCCCGATAAACCTCCCATGTGGCTTCGCCCCTGGCTAGAGACATGGTGATCAGGCTGCAGCAAGAGCTAATGGTGCAGAGCGACAAGACCATCGATGGGCGCGGTGCTCAAGTCCACATTGCGTATGGGGCTGGAATTACCATCCAATATGTGCACAATGTGATAATTCATGGGCGGAAGATTCATGACATTCAGGCTGGCTAGGGAGGACTCATTAGGGACTCAGATGACCACTTTGGTTACAGAACACCAAGTGATGGAGACGGCATTTCTGTCTTTGGATCTTCTAATGTTTGGCTAGATCATTTGTCCATGTGGAACTGCAGGGTTGGTCTCATCAACGTCATCATGGGATCAACTGCTGTCACCATCTCCAACAGTCACTTCTCCCGCCATAATGAGGTTATGTTGTTCGGAGCCAGTGATGGTCACTCACACGACCAGATCATGCAAGTTACCGTTGCTTTCAACCACTTTGGACAAGGACTTGCGCAGAAGAAGCCTAGCTGCAGATAGGGATTCATCCATGTAGTGAACAATGACTATACGCATTGGCTCATGTACGCCATTGGTGGCAGCATGCACCCTACCATCATCAGGCAAGACAACCGATTCATTGCCTGTAGGACCCTTTGTGTTTTGATGATAACAAACACTTAACTAATAACCCACTTGAGTGTGCAGAAATCACTGTCTGACAGGTAAGCTTGCTGGACATCTCTGAGAGAGAGCAGAGCTGCGAGAGAGATGCATTCTGTGTGAGGGACGAACCGACATATGATGAGATCGGATCTGGGAAAAGATACTCGAAGATATATATATAGATGATACAAGAGAATATGAGTGTAATATTTGGTTAAGATTATTAATGCAAATATATACACGAGGAGATGTCATTATATTCGACAGGAAGATTGAAGCCAGATTTGGTAAGCATATATGTGACAGGGTAATATCTTAACCGTATCACATCTGCGAGATAACAATCGGATCTCTGATGGAGATAGACTTTGCCGACTTAAAGACTCTATAAAAGGAAGAGAAGTCTTCAAAGAAAAGTTCGGCTTTTGGAGATAGCGATCGGAGATTGAAGATTGATCAATTCCGGAGCTGACAAGGTGCTGCTGTGTGCGGACAAGACGATCGTGTTAGTTGATCCTTCGAATTGAGTAGTTCTGTTAGTTGTCACTGCGTGAGACAAGTGTAACAAACTGCAAGCATATTCCTTTATCAATAACACGGATCTTGAAGCCCTTCTGGAACTGTCCAGAAGGCAAAGTGGTTTTCAGCCTGCTGCAAAGGTTGCAGTAAGATTTCCACTCTAAATCGTGAGCATTTACTATCTGTTTTATATTTCCTGTACGAGAGTTAATTTCCGCTGCCATCTGTCTGAGGGATACCACTCTGGGATCTCCCTCACATAGTTGGCTAACCTAACGATCCAACAATTGGTATCAGAGCCCGGCTCTAGATTGTGTGTTAGCCTTTGCAGGAAATCATGTCTGGCGGAAACGATTCGTTCTGGAAACCTCCACTGCTCAGCTCGGGAGAATACGACTGGTGGAAGGATCAGTTCGAAGCCCATGTCTGTTCCCTGGATGGGAAGCTGTGGCGTGTGTTTGAAAAGGGTAATTTCCCTATTCTGGATGTGACAGATCCCGCCAATCCGAAAGAAAAAGAAAAAGACGAGTATACCGAAGCTGATTACAAAGCTCTCCAACAGAACGCCAGGGCCAAGAAAGTTTTAAACATGGCCCTCTCACCGGGAGATCAAGTGAAGATGGTTGTTTACAAGACTGCCAAAGATCAGTGGGATGGGCTTGCTAGACTGTACGAGGGAAATGAGGACATAAAGAGGAACCGAATTCTAGCAGCCACAAAGGACTACGAAACAGTCGAGCAACGCAAGGACGAATCCCTGGAGGATTTCTACACCAGATTCCAAGTAATCATTGCACAGCTGAACTCCTTGGATGAGAAACTCCCACAGTGGAAGATAACCCATCAGTTCATGCAAGCTCTCAGTCCCAGGTGGGATACAGTGACTACAGCCCTTCAGGCTCAAAAGGGAATTAAAGACATCACCCTGGAAGAGCTGGTGGCGAACCTGCAAAGCCAAGCTGGGATATTAGATAGAAAGATGGCCAGGAGACAAGCTGGAAAATCTCATGCCATAGCATTGAAAGTGGAGAAGGCCTTAGATATAGCCCAAGTATGCCTGCCATCCAAAGGTGAGGACGAGGAGATAGCTCTTCTCTCAAGAGCCTTCAAGATGGCAACCACAGGAAGAACACAAAACAGAGGTGCCTCTGGCGGGGGACGAAACAACCAAAGAGGGAACAAAGGAACTGCCTCCGAGGAAAGCAAGACAAAGGCAGGAACAAAGGAAGAAAGAACTTGTTATCAATGCCAGAAAAGGGACATCTTGCTAAAGATTGCTACAGCAAGAAGAAGGGTGAACCACCTGCCCCGAAGGAAGCTCAAGCCATGTTCGCAGCCTGGGGTGACTCGGACGAGGAACATAGCGATGGGAAGCGAGCCAAGGAGCCATGTCTGATTGCAAGATCCACGAACGATGAGGTAAATAAATCTGATTCCTTTATCAATGAAGTCTTCAGTGAATCTGATTTTGCAGAAACTATTGCCGAACTGCTGAAGAAGATGACGAGCCTTAAAGAACAGCTCGAGATCATGAAAGATGAACATGAAGATGACATGGAAAACAACCGCCTCTGGTCAACTAAAGCTATGCGATTCGAGAGAGAAATAAAGGAACACGTCTGCAAATGTCACACTTGCGACGATAGAGACACGCAAATGAACAAGTTGAATAATGATCTGAGGTGCATGAAAATTGATGACACCAGGCCGACAGAAGTCAGAACCAAGATGGTAGGATCAATTGAAGAATCTGTCAGGATCCAGTTTGATAACGAGGAACTCCGTCAGACAGTCGCAGATCTTAGACAAAAGGAGACGGAAGGAAAGAAGATCTGGCTACGAGAACTAGATGCCAAGAAGGTTGAAGAAGTAAGACAGGACTACAAAAGGAAGTTTGCCAGACCTGGACTCGGGTATATGGAGGAGACCGACAAAGGAAAGGGAGCAATGACTGAAGTCGGCGAAAGCTCGCACCAGACGAAAAATCCGGAAGTAGCCAGACAGTCGGAAAGAACAGGTACATCTCCAAAAGAGAGCCATCTCTATGACAGAGACTCAGTACCCTTCAAGGCTGGGAAAGCCTTCGAAATTCGGAAGAAGATGAGCTCCAATCCTCAACCATTCACTATTGACCCTCACGCCCAAAGAAATAGGAGACCCATCCCCTTAAAAAGGAACAAGAAAACTGGGGTCCTCTACTATCGACTCTGCTGGCACTGTGGTCACACTGGTCACTACAAATCGGACTGTGAGGAACTGAAAAATGCCAACGAGAAGCATCACAGTCATCAGGAGGAAGGTCCCCCCCCCACAGCAGGGGCGACAGAGGTGAATGGACTCGCTCTTGCCACGACACAGCCACCTACGGACGACCCAGGAGAAATCCCAGGAAGAAAATCAATCTTACTAATGATGACGATTCACGTCCTCTAAAGTTTCCTTCTGTTGTTAAAACTGCCCCAAAGCCCAGTAAGCCCAAGCTTGTCTGGGTTCGTAAAAACTGATTTCTCTCTTGCAGGATGGAGGGAGGAGCAAGCCATGGTATCTGGACAGCGGATGCTCCAAACACATGACAGGAGATCTAGGATGGTTCATCTCACTCCAAGCCTACTCCGGAGGAAGCATCATCTTCGGAAACAAGAGTACATGTAAGGTAGTTGCAACAGGAGAGGTAAGAATTTCAGAAACAATCAAAGTTCGACAAGTTAGTCTGGTTGAAAACCTGAATTATAACCTGCTGAGTATATCACAATTATGTCAACACGGTAAGAATCAAGTGGTATTCAACTCTAATGACTGTTTTGTGAAGTGCATTGAGACAGGAAAGGTAATTCTCAGAGGCGTCCGTGAAAATCAGATTTACACAGTGGACCCAGAGTTCGTTCCTGAAGAAGAATTGTGTCTGGCTAGCATTACTGCCGACACACTGCTGTGGCACAAAAGGTTTGGACATGCAAGCACGAAGCTGATTCATAAGCTTCATCAGAGCGAGCTAGTGATCGGGTTACCCAAGGTAGAGAACTCAATTGATCAGGTGTGCAGTGCATGTGCCACGGGCAAACAAGTACGAACTTCGTTCAAGTCAAAACAATCAGTAAGTACGTCAGGCCCTCTTGACATGATCCACATGGATCTCTGCGGTCCAGTAAATGTCGTCAGCCGCGGAGGTAACATGTATATATTAGTCATCGTGGATGACTACTCCAGGTACACTTGGACAATTTTCTTGTGCTCTAAAGATGAAACATATTCTGAATTTGTCTCATGGTTGAAACTAACTGAAAACAGACTGAGTAAGAAGTTAGTATCCATTCGTACCGACAACGGAACCGAGTTCCGGAATTCCCAGTTTCTCTCGTTGTGCAGGACTGCAGGAATTGATCACAACTTCTCAGCACCACGAACTCCTCAGCAGAATGGAGTGGTAGAGAGAAAGAATAGGACGCTGGAGGACATGTCCAGGACAATGCTGATAGCCAGTGGCGTTCCCAAGGGGTTCTGGGCAGAGGCTGTGCATGCGGCCAGCTACATCCTGAACCGGGCATCTCTGCGATTTCTGATAGGAAAGACACCGTATGAACTGCTGCACGGTAGAAAACCTAACATTGCTCATTTAAAAGTTTTTGGCTGCAGGTGCTACGTTCATAACAATGGAAAGGACAATTTGGGAAAGTTCGATCCAAGGAGCGATGAAGGTGTGTTCGTAGGGTACTCAAGCCATAGCAGAGCCTATAAAGTGTACAACCTGAGGATGGAACGAGTGGAGGAGAGCATCCACGTGACCTTCGATGAGAGCTCTATGACAGGACACCGAGTGAACGATCCTTCATCACAGGATGATGGAGAACGTCAGTTCACTGATAGAGCTGACCCGGAATGGGAACCCACTCAAAATGGAATCACAGAACCAGGCGAAGAAACTGCTCAGACAAACGGTCAGGGACCCGTAGCTGCTCAAGCAGAGTTGCCCGCTCAAGAACTTGCTCCTGATGTCCCTGCGACAGACATCATTGCTGAGGTCCACAACGAAGACGAGACTGACAATAATCCCCCGCCTACAGGTACAGCGAAGGAACCCAGAACCTCAAGGAGCGAAAGAGTTGTCCAGCCCCCAGCCAGGATGAGGGACTACCAGTGCTATACATCGCAGGATCAAGCAAGTTTGGATGACCTATGCCATTTCTGTGAATTTGCGTCTTTTGTCTCTGTTACAGAACCAAGAACAATAGCTGAAGCATTGAAGGATCCGGAATGGGTAAATGCCATGCAAGAAGAACTCCATCAGTTCGAGAGAAATAAGGTATGGCGACTGGTCCCTAGGCCGAAGGACAAGAACGTGATTGGAACGAAGTCGGTCTTTCGCAACAAGATGGACGATAAAGGAGTCGTTTTAGGGAACAAAGCCCGCCTGGTAGTCAAAGGATACAACCAACAAGAGGGGATAGACTACGAAGAAACTTTCGCCCCAGTTGCAAGGTTAGAAGCAATCAGGTTACTAATTGCTTATTCAACTTACCATGGCTTTGTTCTACAGCAAATGGATGTGAAAACGACATTCTCGAACGGAATTCTAAAGGAGGAGGTATATGTGAGCCAGACACCAGGGTTCGAGGACCACACTCACCCGGATCATGTCCACATCCTTGAGAAGGCGCTGTACGGGCTGAAGCAAGCACCTCGTGCCTGGTATGAGAGACTGTCACAGTTTCTACTATCTCACGGATATACCAGAGGAGAGGTGGACAAAACTCTCTTCCTTCTGAAGGAAGGAAAAGACACCTTGGTGGTGCAGGTATATGTGGATGACATCATCTTTGGTTCAACTGACCCTAAACTTGTCAAGAAGTTTATAGAATTGATGTCAAGCGAGTTCGAGATGAGTATGGTGGGAGAACTCAAGTACTTCCTTGGACTTCAAGTTACTCAAGGGGAGGATGGCACCCGAATCCATCAACAAAAGTATGTAAAGGAGATTCTGAAGAAGTTCGGGATGGAGTCCGCCAAGACGTGTGCCACACCGATGTCCCCAAACGACGCCCTGACAAAGGACGAATCCTCATCCCGAGTGGATCCAACTCTGCATAGGGGAATGATTGGTTCGTTACTGTATCTCACTGCTAGCAGACCGGATATCCTATTCAGTGTTTGTCTGTGTGCAAGGTTTCAGGCTGACCCCAGGGAAACCCACGTGAAAGCTGTAAAGAGGATATTGAGATATCTGAAGGGAACAGATGACTTGTGCCTGTTCTATCCAAGGGGAGGTGAATTACGCCTGGAAGCATATACCGACGCAAATTATGCTGGGTGCAAGACAGACAGAAAGTCCACGTCAGGGATGGCTCAATATCTTGGACCATGTCTCATCTCTTGGGCTTCAAAGAAGCAGTCCTCAATTGCTCTTTCCACCGCTGAGGCAGAATATATTGCCGCTGCTGCTTGCTATGCGCAGCTGCTGTGGATCAGGCAACAGCTAAGTGATTATGGTGTTATTACAAATTGTGCTAAGATTCTGTGTGATAACACTAGTGCTATTAACATCTCTATAAATCCAGTGTAGTTCTCACGCACTAAGCACATTGAAATTCGATATCACTTCCTACGAGACTGTGTAGAAAAGGGAACAATTGAGATGGAATATTGTAGAACTGAGGAACAGATTGCAGACATATTCACAAAAGCTTTGCACAGAGAACCCTACGAGAAGCTGAGGCTCGAACTAGGTATGGTTTCTCTCCCTTAAAGCTATGCTCAAATATTGCTCCCTCAGTGATTGGCTAGACTAGTTGCATGTGAGTCACGTCTGATGGAGAGCCTAACATGATTGTTCTGTGCTAGTGAAAAAGTAGGTTGTGTTCATAATGTAGCCATGCATGCTTGCTATGTGATTGATAACTGTATTAGGGTCCGAAAAACATGAAATTCTGATTCCTCTCTGCCCAAAAGAGACCTCCATAGTTGATCCCACACTATAAGCCCAGGAGGTACTCTAGACCAACCATAGCCTATCCTCCTGTGGAATGCTCCTATGAGCCCGTCGAGATGTTCCTTTTCGGGAGCTCTTCCACATGAGGTATGAAGACTTTTTAACATGTTTGGTTGATCTCTGTTTGATTGATTGTGTGTGGTGTTATTTGTACCATTTGGGTAAAGTTAGCACACCATACCAAAACCTTGTGTACCCATGAGACAGTAAGACTGGACTATCACCATGAACGGATCACCTTTGGCTGGAAAACAGTCCATGTGCCAGTTGGGAAGATAGGCAGGTACACGTCCTCTGTTGAAGTTGGGTTAGCTTTGGGAAGCAGTAAAGGTGAATTGAAAGGTGAACAGTCTCTGCAGCAGGGAGTTGTCGCGTCGGCTGCTTATGAGACAATACGCTTAATTACAGATGACACGTGTCACTCCCCTGACTGTTAGCGCATGCCCTCTCAGTTGATTCAATTTTGGCAAGTGTTTATTACGAAACTATTTTTGGAAGGAAGGAAAAGATGGCAATTACCAAAAATTGAAGGCGGTTTATTTATTGGAAAGAAGCGACGTTTTGGGTTTCTGTTGTTTCACAGCTCCTAGGGTTTGAAAAGGATACTTAAAGCAAGCAGACCGTGCCTTGTGTCTCATCACTCTCAGACTAGTATTTCTCTCTCAAAAGTTCCAGAAATTCAGAAATTCTCCATGGCATCCTCAAACCCTAACTCAAGCCTTTCGCCTGCCGCCGCCGCCGAGATGGCTGCAAAGTTGATTGCAAGTGGAGTCAATCCCCAAAACCTGGAAACCATTCTGCAGTCGGTCACGCCAACTGGCTCCGTTCCGTCCGACTCGGCAGTAGCCGCAGATATGGCGATATTAGAAGGACGGCTTGAGGATCTTCGAGCGGATTCCTCCTCCCTGCGCCAAGTTAAGAAGGAAACCTCGGTCGCTACCAGGTCGGCTGGCAAACGAGCAAGGAAACCCGCTCCTCATTCCGCCAGGAAAGGTCAGAGATCTACCCGGGCCTCCGCTCCGCCCGTTGAAGAGGAGGCCGAGTCAGATGGTAGTGCCGAGGAATCAGAAGATGCAGGCAAGGGGTTTGTGCAAGAGTTGGTGCTGGATAACGAGTGGATGGTGGCGAACGGTTTAGGAGAACTTGTGGAACTCCTGGAGGCCCAAGGGTGGGGCGCTCTGTTCAGAAAGCCTATAGTAGTTGGTGAGAAGATGGTGAGGGATTTTTATTCAAGAATGAAGTTGGTTGAAAAGGAGGAGGGAAAAGGCAACTTGGAGTTGTCGGCTGTTGTCGGAGGTGAGGTGTACTCCGTGAGTCTGAGGGAGTTGGCCACAGTTCTGGGGGTGCCCAAAGGCGGGTATGCCACTTACTCAAAAGGTACGTGGCCAGGCACTGTAGCAAAGGCTGAAGTATTTGAGCGTCTAGGGCTAGACCCCACGGCAAAGGGACAAAGGGAAAACACTCACATGAATGTGCTCCCCAGGATTGTGCACAGACTCCTCGTCTCAAATATCTCCCCAAGGAAGCACAAACACAACCTAGTGACCTTCCAGGATTTGCTGTTGGTCGATCAAATTATGCAGAGGAAGCCAGTGAACTTGGCATTTCAGATCATGAAGCATATGGAGAACAACAGGGACAACCCGTCAAATGGACTACCCTTCCCAGGGTTTGTGAAAGAAATACTGAAGTATTGGGAGATTTACACTCCTGAGTCGGAGAAAGTGCTTTCATCTGCACTGAGTGATGAGCATATTACCAAGCTGGGGTTGGAATTCTCTGAGGGAGTTGGTTGGACGGTTCCTGTTGTGGTTGTGGAAGCGGAAGATGAGGATGTCATTGAAGTAAGTCCCCTTAATAATGCTGCTCCTGTCAGTGGTGACGAGGCAACCCCCTCTGAAGGCTTAAGTGAGATGCTGGCGTTGCTGAAAGTGCTTCGTGCAGAGATGAAAGAGCTGAAGGGTGAGCTGAAGGAGGCAAAGATCGAGTTGGCTGACGTAAAGGAGAAGATGACTGCCTTGGAGTTGGCCATCACTGTTGATTCAGGTGCCATGTCGGTGGCAGTAGCAGGGTTCCCAGATCAGATGAAAGACCTTGCCGCAGTTATTGTTGAACAAATGAAGGCCTCGTTCACAATCGATGCCTCATCTTAACTGTCTCATGGAACCCCCTCCTTGTCATCCCCTCCCACATTTACCCCCTCTTTTTTTTGACGTGTTTTGCTTTGAATTTCATGTTTTAGACTTCTATGCATTTTGAAATCTCTGCCCGCATGTGTGGTGTCTGAATGACACGCTTATGATTTGCCGGTATGAATGCATGTTTTTCCTTCCATTACTCTGTGTTCTTGTTTGGTTATCTTTTTGATGATGCCAAAAGGGGGAAGAACTATATGAGCATTACACTAAGGGGGAATAACCGGTATCAAAATTTGAGCGGATGTCTATCTGAGGGGGAACTATGCTAGTTAGACGTTAAATAAAAACTCAGTGAATAAACTCTGAAGCAGCTAAATGTCCTAGGGGAATTCATATGTGTGATTGTCATTTGTGAAGAAGTGTTTGTCATCATCAAAAAGGGGGAATTTGTTGGACCCTTTGTGTTTTGATGATAACAAACACTTAACTAATAACCCACTTGAGTGTGCAGAAATCACTGTCTGACAGGTAAGCTTGCTGGACATCTCTGAGAGAGAGCAGAGCTGCGAGAGAGATGCATTCTGTGTGAGGGACGAACCGACATATGATGAGATCGGATCTGGGAAAAGATACTCGAAGATATATATATCGATGATACAAGAGAATATGAGTGTAATATTTGGTTAAGATTATTAATGCAAATATATACACGAGGAGATGTCAGTATATTCGACAGGAAGATTGAAGCCAGATTTGGTAAGCATATATGTGACAGGGTTAAGATATGGAAATATCTTAACCGTATCACATCTGCAGATAACAATCGGATCTCTGATGGAGATAGACTTTGCCGACTTAAAGACTCTATAAAAGGAAGAGAAGTCTTCAAAGAAAAGTTCGGCTTTTGGAGATAGCGATCGGAGATTGAAGATTGATCAATTCTGGAGCTGACAAGGTGCTGCTGTGTGCGAACAAGACGATCGTGTTAGTTGATCCTTCGAATTGAGTAGTTCTGTTAGTTGTCACTGCGTGAGACAAGTGTAACAAACTGCAAGCATATTCCTTTATCAATAACACGGATCTTGAAGCCCTTCTGGAACTGTCCAGAAGGCAAAGTGGTTTTCAGCCTGCTGCGAAGGTTAGAGTAAGGTTTCCACTCTAAATCGTGAGCATTTACTATCTGTTTTATATTTCCGGTACGAGAGTTAATTTCCGCTGCCATCTGTCTGAGGGATACCACTCTGAGATCTCCCTCACATAGTTGGCTAACCTAACGATCCAACATTACCCCAAACAATGCGGCTGCCAAAGAGGTATACACCTGAAATTCACATACAGCTTTAGGGTTTAGGCGCTGTCAAAGTTTATGCTGTTTTTTTGGCGTTGTCCTCAAGAGCGCCTTAATTTAAGTTGCCACATAAGTACGTGACTCGGCATGATATCGATGTAAACAAGACACTGGGCATTAGGCGCTGTTGTGAATATCGCCTAATATATTAGGCGCCGTTGGTGACAGCGCCTAAGAGAAAGTCGCCATTTCGGAAACTCAATTTGGAAATTGGCTAGAGAGGGAAATGAAATTCTAATTTTTGCTAAATTGGAAATTTTTTTCTTTTTTTATTGCTTCCCAATTGAGACAAGATGAAAGTGTGACAGTTTTCAACCATATTCATATTATACTCATTTCTCACAACCATGAGCCAGTCAATTTGTACTCATTTCTCACAATTATGCAAAAAGTCTAACACTTTCAATCTCAACCGATTTTGTGAAAATCTCTCCCACTGAATACAAGATCACGACACCATTTTGCCCCATATGCAACAAAAAATAAAACGTTGCTTAAGCAAAAAACGTGTTGCTTGGTACTTGAGCAACAATACAGCCATTGCATAAGAGCGTGTTGCTTAATCCCTATTGCATAAAAAATAGCAACACGTTACAAATTGTGTTGCATAAGAGTTTCTCTAACGCAACGTGGGAAAACTTGTTGCAACTGTTATGTTGCATTAGATGTCCTTCTTTTGCAACACTACATGCGAGTTTGTTGATATATTTTATGCAAAGGGATAATGCAACGCGGTCTAATGCATGACGTTGTTGTTGCGCAAGTACCAAGCAACATAGTTTATGTAACACATTACCGTGTTGTGTTAGATGTATTCTTTCGCAACATATTTATTCGGGGTCGTTGCTATATTTTATGCAACACAGATATTGCAACATTTCCTAATGCAACAATTCAATTGCTACGCAACGCTAAGACACTTACACTATAAACTTTCGAAGTATTGCAAAAGAGATGAAACAGTGCAACAAAAACTTATGCAACGAGATGTAGGAGCATGTGCTACAAATGCAACAAATCCTAGAAACATATATGCAATAAAAAATCCACGTTTCTTTAGATTAAAATTTCCAATTCAAATATCAAAAAAACACCACCTGCAGATTTGGATGACAGTATAGTTTCAATCCACATCTCAAAAAACACCACTTGCAGATTTGGATGACAACATAGTTTCAATCCAAATCTCAAAATAACAAGTTCACAACTTAGTTAATTAAGTTTCATCCTTAAATGACAAATTTCTTCAAGCATCCTCCCCTGCAGCATTACCACCCGATTTGTCTTCAAGGGCTTGGATCCATTCTGCGAGGCTTTGTATCAAAGCCCTTGACTCCACCATCATTTGGCTCCATTCCAACTATCCTTCCAACTGCAGATTTTGAAAAACAAAGTTTAAGGTAGATAGAAGTTTCGTTTGAAAGCTCCTTATGTGAAAACATGTTCATGTAATAGGTGTCATTACCTTGAATGGATGGGTCGGAAGAGCCGGTTTTAGAAGTCCTGGAGATGCTTCTGTTATGAAACATGCAGAGCCACAAAAGTAGAACCACTATGCAAACTAATACCAGGACTCCTACAACATCTCAAAGGATCGCTACAAGTGTCCTTGACATCTGGTATTAGATACCTCCTCTGTCACAATGTGGTGGCAAAAGGGAGGCAAAGTTCTGGAGACAGAAAACCCGATAACTTCAAATCACCTAAGAAAATACAATGATCAGTTCAGCCAATAACTCCTAATGTAACAAAAGGGATAGAAACAGTCGAACAGTAGTAGAATCCACAGGTAGTTCCAGCTGTCTCAGAAATGTATCTAGCATAATCTTATCAATTTTAATTACTTTTCGAGTTCATAATCAAATTTATCGTCGTACATCCAATAAATCAAGAAATAAATCCACTAAAGCAAGAAACTGTTTATAGTCATGATGATTTACCCAATGCCTGATCCCAACAGCTATCACAGGAAGGCGATTTCACATTGCGTCGTGCTACGCCGAGATAAGCACGGATAAGGGAACTAAAGGGCTTGTAAACAAACTACGGTGATGAATTTATATAAATAAAATTATGGATTTGTGACAATTAGGAATGTGATTAACCTGTGAATATGTAGAAACAGTGCAAGCAGATCACCGGGGATCTTGGCCACGTTTGTCAGAAGAAGACAACCTCAAAAACTCCAACAATAATCAAAACCCATTATGTAAAGGGTGGGGTTGGGTGGCGGGAGTTTGCAGAAGCGAGGGGAGAGGGTTTCGGGGTATGTTTAGAAGAGGAAGATGTGTATTTGGGATCAGAGTGACTACGGGAATCCCAACCTTAGTACAAAATTTGAATAAATTAATTGGTTTGAACATTATTATTTAAGTTAATAAACCCTATACTATGTGTTTGATGTATACTAAGCTTAGAACATACATGAAACATTATTATATAACATAAGTAACCTTTAGTATAATCCTTACTTTGAACCATATAATATGCAATACAGTATAAAACTTTAATGTATACCAAATAAGCCTATGACATAAACCTTAACATAAACCTTATATTATGAACCTAAACTTTATAATCTACCAAATTAACCTTATATTATGTATTTGTGATCCAAATTAATCATGATGTAATTTGAATGTTTGATTTGAATTGTGATTTGAATGTGTTTAACGAATTGAAAGGTATGTGATTAGTGCATTACCCTTAAACGAAGTTAAATCTAACAACTTGCATGTATTTGATAAATCTAATTCACACAACTCATAACATAACACCTTATAGATTTGTGTTCTTATAACTATTAACTCATAAACATAACTTATAACCAATAACGAATTGAAATATATGTTACATAAATTGATGAAGGCTAAGTCATTAGTGCATAACCCCTTATGTACATTATATGAACACATGGTATATAACTTGTCGTTGATATTCTTTATCAGTAATCATGATGTGATTAGAATGTGTTACTGTTACATGAGTTGAAGGCCAAGTCATTAGTGCATTACCCTTAAACCAAGTTAAATCTAACAACCTTATGCATTTGATCAATCTAATTCAAACAACTCAAAACATAACTACTTTTATGTTCCATCTTATGCATTTGTGATCTTGCCTTCAACTTATGAACATAACCCTTATACGCATTATCTACAATTGTCATTAGTGCATAACCTCTCATGCATTGTTTAATCTAACAATTAACTCGTAACATATTATCGCATAACCTTCTTAACCCTTACGTATTGTTTGATCACTCAATTAAATTATAACATAACCTCGCATAACCCTCTCATAACCCTATATAAACCATCAAACCCTCGTAACCCTATAAACTTTCAAACCCTTGTAATCATGTAAACCCTCTTAACCCTTACTCTTCCAATAAAAAACCCCGCGTTGCATATGCACATGTTGCCTTAGCATTGGCGGGAATACAAAAGTAACAAAATTTCCTTAATATTCGTTTTCTCACCAAATTTTCATTCCCCTCCTTTTTTAAATTTTGCCTCCCAAAATTTAATATTTGTCTTACGCAACGAAAAAAGATAATGGCGTTGCAATAGAATTGGCGGGACCCCAAATAAAAGTTTTGTGCCTAAATTTTCATCCCTCATTTTCTAAATTTTGCCTCCCAAAATTTCATATTTGTCTTACGCAACGACTACAGATAATGGCGTTGCATTATATTTGGCGAAAGCCCAAATTGAAAATTTTGTGCCTAAATTTTCATTCCCTCCTTTTCAAAATTTTGCCTCCCAAAATTTCATATTTATCTTACGCAACAACTACAGATAATGGCATCGCATAATATTTGGCGAGAGCCCAAATTGAAAATTTTGTACCTAAATTTTCATTACCTCCTTTTAGAAAGTTTCCCCAAATATAACATAATTGTCTTACGCAACGACTACAGATAATGGCGTTGCTTAGATAAAATAATAACGTACCCCTAATACATGCCTTCGCCTAAACTTGTTGGATCACCATCGTCGTCATCGACATCATCCTCCTCATCAGAATAATCATCCTTTTCATCCAACAGTTCGGTATCTTCATGATCATCATCCTCTTCTTCATATTCACAATCATCCTCTTCTTCATTTCCACCCACCCCTAAATCATTTTCATGTACATCATCGATTTGTGGAAGGAATCCCAAATCAATATGTATACTATCAATAGGCACTTGTAGAAGATTTGAATTACCCTGTTCTTGGTATGCATTGTCTTCTCAAGATAATCGACTAGATTGAACGTCATCCTCGACATGTGCAAGCGAACTACATTTATACGTTCCTCTGAGAGAAGTGTTAACAACCTTCCAATTGTCATCGGCCTTTGGATCATCTATGTAGAATACATGTCTTGCAGTGGAGGCAAGACAAAAACGCAAATCTTCGTACCAACTAATGGACGTGTCAACCGAGATGAGTCCACGATCAATCAGAATGTTCCCGCTTCTCTCGGTTGGATCTATATTAAACCATCGACATTTGAACACAATTACCGACATTCCTTCCGCGTACCTCAATTCAACCACTTCTTCAAGGACACCATAGTATGTCACATCACCCTCAGTTTGAACCATCACCCCACTATTCCGTGTCTTTAGTTTCCTATCCCGTTCCTCAATCACAAATTTAACACCATTTACATCACATTGTGAATAACAAGTGTGAGTTTGCGGCTGATATGACAAGTAATGGAGCATTGGATTATATCTTGGATGCCCTGTTTCTTGCAGTATAACCATCTGTTGGAAATAAAAAGATCATGGGATAAGTCTGTGTCACATAATGAAATAAACTCTAACTTAACATTTTCAAAACTAATGGAAACAATCAAAATGTGACACAATTATGTCACCAAAAGACTATTATGACACAATTATGGCACCACGAAATTTTACAAACATTCAAACCTTAGACAACGAGTCCGTACGATGCTCGTCGCTTAAGTGAAAGGTAGCTCAACGGCATCAATGTTATACGAGGTTCATAAATTTTGTCCTTTCAAAATAAATGAGACACTTAAGCAACAAATTTTTATTTATTTAAACCACAGTTGTTGCATAAGATATCCAACGTAACACAAGTGTTCTTGTTGCTTTTGAAGGCGTTGCATAGAAAATATTAAGCAATGCGAGACCACTTGTCACTTTAGAGCATGTTGCATTTTTGTACTTATGCAACGTAAGTTAATATGCTGCTTTTGAGGTCGTTGCGTAAGAAGCTTAAGCAACGTAATACGGAATGCTGCTTAACTACATGTTGCCTAGGTTTTCTTACACAACGAGGGACACGACGGAGGCTTTGCATACGTGGCATTATGTTCCCTACGCAACGGGTAACATAAGTAATAGAAGACGCGTGTTGCTATAGACTTTATGCAACGTTGCTTTTGTAATTGCGTGCCATGTCTCGTTGCATGTGGGGCAAAATGGTGTAGTGGATGTTCCAGGTTACAAATTCCCCATATCCCGAGTTCCTGACCAGCGGGCAGTGGCCACACACAATAATCCAAACAACCCTCATGCTATTTATCCAGCATCAAAGATTTGAAATTGACAAAATTCAATCAAAAATTTCAAAACCGCTACTTCTGCTCTGTATTGTTAGATTATTTTATATAATCTATTGTTGGGATCATAATGTAAATTCAAACTGATGTGCATGCTATCATAATTTATAAGTCGTATATTAAAGTGATCTATTTTATAATTGACTTTAGAGTATAATTAAAGTCATGATCATGGATATATGATATGTGTAGATACCTGATTGATAATAATGTTTCTTTTGAGGGGAAGGACTCGTAATTATCAGAAATATGGTGGTTAAGTACAACGCTATATTAAGGGTAGAGGTTCCCGGTCTTACGGAGTATCTCAGTTTACTTCTCTCTCAGGAGTTTACTGGGGAAAGGGTAGTACGAAGAGACTGGAAGATCCATTATGGTGAAGAGTTCAGAGTCATCAACGGAGGTTTGTCATCTCTTGTACTTTCTGTGATATGCTTGTTTAACATAATATTGGGTATTGCGATCTTCAGGTATGAAATTATCCTAACACTTAGTATCAGTCGCCCCATTATTTTGGGTTAATCGAGGAGAAGTGTTGACTGATTTATGCTTAAATTGAATATAAACAATTTATGGGTTTCTGGGTTTTCTCCCATCTCCCCTGCGCAAACTCGCCTGAAACCACAACAAATAATCATCCAGAACCGATGTTAACTGTTCGGGAACTGCATGTAACCACCTCGCAATTGCTCCTCCGCGTCGTATCTCGGCCAGTGACGGCCTAAACTACCTCTCGATTTTGGTCTGGATAATCACTTAGTCGGTTCAGAAGTGTTGTGAGCCGATTTCATATCTCGGATTCGATTCGGATTTCGCATGGTGTCTCTCGGCCTCTCATTCAATTGCTCGGCCAGATTCGATTTCAATGTCATCGTCGGCTCGGCTTGTCTGTGTTGTCGTCGATCTATTGCCAGGATGCGAAAATCAGATTGCTGTTAGTTGGGAAGAATCTGAGTCGATTGGGATATGTTAAAGTTGTTGGTGCTTCACCTTCGGTCTCGGCATTGAATCGACAATTAAAGAAGCGTGGTGAATCGGTCAAACAATGAAGTTTCAAAGGCTCAGTGGTTTCGGAACATGACTGATGTACTTTGGAACAGCCGAAGTTGGTTCGTTGTATTTGCAAGGCGTGAAGCTAATGTTGTGGCAGACCTCCTCGCGCGGAAAGCTCATACGGAAATGTGGAACTCGCATAGATGGATGCGATTCCTTTTTTAGATTTTCTGGTCCAATTGTAGTAGCTTCGTTTTAGCCTTGTTAGTCTGTTGGCTTGATAAAAAAAATCACGCAGTATAATTTTATTATTATTATTAATTTATTTTTTTTTTTTGGTGGCAGAGAAGAGATGTTGGGTTTCATCATTTTAAAAAAACCCCTAATTCAGTGTTTAGTTTCTGAATTGAACCGGTTGCGCTTCAGTTCGGATCAAACTGATCTGGTTCAATGGAGTTGATTTGGTTTGGTCCAATACAGGAATTTGGTTTAATGTGGTCTAGTTTTGTAATTTGGTCCAATTAACACCGATTCAATTAAAGTTAAATTCGAGTTGATTCATTTTTTGATGGAATCGATTAATTTCAGATCGAATCAATATGGTTCAGCTGGAATATGACTTAGGTCCAGTTCATTATGGGAATCACTTTAATGTGGTCCAATTGAATTTGATTCAATTAAAGTGATTTGAGCAAACATGATAATGCGGCTCAATTCAATTTTGGGTTTAATTCAGGATGATCCAACTAAATCAGTTGATTCGATTCATGAGGACTCCAATGTGTTGTTGTTGTTGTTGTTGAAATTAACAGATTCGTCCAGTTCAGATGAAGTTGTGGTTCAGTTCGAAATGAACCGATTGTGGTTCAGTAAGGAATGAACCAATTTCGATCCATTCCGCGGTTCGGTTTGGGTTGTTCAATAAGAACTGATTTGATTGATGATGCGCAGAAGAGACAATGAATTCGATCCTCAATTTTGGGCCAAGGATGCCTTCAAAGAGAAGGCAGTCAAACTTTGATTATAATATTATTTTAATCTATTTTGAGTGTTGACTGCCGGTTGAGCAAACCCTAAGTTGATTGCATGTTTAGATGAATTGAACCGGTTGCGGTTCATTCTGAGCAAATCGGTCTTGGAACTGATTCAGTTCGGTTTTGTTTTGGAGAACTGTTTTAATGGTTATTCAGTCCAATTGAATCAAGTTCAAGTAAAGTAATTTGAGCCAGTTTTGTTCGTGGTTCAATTAAAGTGAATTTGACCAGTTTGGTTATGTAGTCAAATTCAATCTTGGTTCAGTTACACTTATTTAATTAAATCTGATTTCATTTAATTAAAGGTGGAGTGTATTACTGAAAATTAAAGTTACATACATATATGACATATGTTCTCATTTTTTTGGGCCACACTTAGAGTGTATTAATCAAAGCATAATTGTCACAAAAGTGACCTCTTATTTGTAAGT
Source organism: Rhodiola chrysanthemifolia (assembly GCA_033675395.1). Lineage (NCBI taxonomy): Eukaryota > Viridiplantae > Streptophyta > Magnoliopsida > Saxifragales > Crassulaceae > Rhodiola > Rhodiola chrysanthemifolia. Next base: position 43,745,891 of record CM066204.1, read on the forward strand.
TAATACATGACATATAGGGTGTTGGATAGGAATATGTATGTAATTTCCCTGGATAATTAATTGGGCCCAAGGAAAATTATTATTTAATGTAGTTACATACATATATGTGGTAATGACATTTGATGATTGTCAGGATGAACTTGGTGTAAATAATTAGTACATCCAAAGATGACTATTTATTTGACACAGTTTATCATCAATGTTTGATTACTACAACAAGAGTGCCACTTACAGTTAATAGTACTATCCAAAGATTTGCTTTTAATGTTGTGCTGGATATCTTGATATGTCATATTTATTTACTTTATGTGAGCATGAAGAGCTGACTTATGTCGTGTTCTCTTTCTGCTTACATGTCTGCCACTTCAGTTGTTGCCAACCTCAATAATATTCCCATACTAAATGGGACAAACTTTGAGGAGTGAAAAGAAAATATTAAGATTTTCTTGGGCATCATGGATATGGACTTAGCATTGCGACAACGAAACCAGTGCATCTCACTAATTCGAGAAGTGCATTTGATCGTAAGCATTTAAGAATGTGGGAGCATTCTAACAGGCTGAGTCTGACGATTATTCGTCGTGGAATTCCAGAGGCTTTCAGGGGTATAGTGTCTGATGAGATTTTAGTACCAAAGATTACCTTGCGGAATTTGAGAAACGTTTTTTGAAAACTATAAGGCGAAAACAAGTATGCTTTTAGCAAACTTGATTTCAATGAAGTACTCCGGCAAGGGTAATGTCAGGGGGTATATTATGGAAATGTCTCAACTTGCTTCAAAACTAAAGGCTTAAAGCTCGAGTTATCTGAAAACCTACTCGTGCATTTGGTGTTAATCTCTCTTCCTTCAGAGTACAGTCAGTTTAGGATTTCCTATAACTGTCAAAGGGAGAAGTGGACTCTCAATGAGCTCATTTCGTTTTGTGTAGAAGAAGAGGAGATGTTGAAGCATGATAAAGCTGCTAATTCTAAGGCTCCAGTTTTCAATACTCATGTTACATGTCATTTCTATGAGGAAACTTGACATGTGAAGAAGAAATGTCCCAAGTGGGCTAAGTATATTGCTTGGCGGGTTAAAAGGGGATTGCCTGAGCTGTCGATGACCTATTGACGCTGAAAGATGCATCTATTTGGGACTAGGTTATGCGGTAGAGGAGGAGGCAATGATAAATTTCAGATTATTAACATTTGGTCATTTTGTTTGGATTTAATAGACATTCGATGTATCGTCTATAAGGCAAAACTTAATTTATATTTCCAGATCGAGCAAATTCAGTTATTATTGTTCATTTGGTGAGAGTAAATTTATTTTATCTATTAAACTCCAATTTTATTGCGGCTGATATGCATTATGTATATAATAATCTGCCCATGTTGGAATTTGTTCCATTATGAAATAATCCCTGCATGATACATGAGTCATTGAACGTATTCAAATAATTTAAGGCTACAGTTGAGAAACGACTCAACGAAAGAGTAAAGGGTGTTGTATCTCATTGTGGTGGTGAAATCACAATAGATGTGAACAATCAGGTGAACAACGTTCTGTGACTATTTGCTAGACACCTAGAAGATTGTAAAATTAAAACTCTTAAGGACATGGTAAGGACTATGATTAGTCATTCCAACTTACCTGAAGGACTCTAGGTGAAGCACTAAAGACTGCAGCTTATATCCTTAATAAGGTACCAACTAAGTTGGATGATCCCACTATTAAGTTAATTTTGGACGGGAATCGTAACATTTTTTTGAGGATATTGAGTTTGGGGGAGAATTCATATTAGAAATACTGTTCAACCTAGGCGGAGAATCAGAACACTATTTCTGAAGTACAAACTCAACAACCTCTTAAAATGTATAAATAAGGAAGTCCATTATGGATATATGGAAGATTCTCGTCGGTGGCACTTTACGTTACATCAAGTGATAGTCTTGTATGATATTGAGACAATCTTGATGGATGAATGTGTGTATCACAAGTTCAGTGAGAGTAAATTTATTTTCATATATACTCCGGCCATTAAAGGAGATATTTCAGTCTCAGTTAATGCCTTGAAAATACTCTGGAAATTAAGGAATGTAGAAAAAACTCTTTCGCTTCTGCTATATAGAGATTTTTTTATGTATATTCAGGTATTGTACGAGTTTGGTTATTGCGTACATTGTTGGTATGTCTGGCAGACATATAAGCAACCCATGGGTGGATCATTGGGAAGCAGTCAAGAAAAGTTTTGAGTTTTTAAAAGAACAAGAGATTGTATGCTCACATATAGAAAAATCGGATAGGAGGTTGGAGATCATTATGTATTCCGATTGCGATTTCAGAGGATGCCTATTTGGTAAAAGATCCACATCAAGTTATGAGGCATCTAATTAGGGAATATGACAGTGAAATTTTTTGTCACAAGACTGCACTTTATAGAATGTATTGAAAGACCAGTAAGGGTATTGTGACAAAAAAATTGCAGTATATTCCATTAAATTATAGAGTGGTCATATTTTCATAGAGCACTTTGGGACAAAACTCCATGATTAAGACCCTAGGTCTTTCACCAGCGTACTGCTTATATGGGTGTAATCAAATTTGAGAATATGTGGATTTAGTGGGAGTTTGTGTTATGAATATGTTTTGCTCTATGTTGTATATGTACTTTATATATTTAAGTTCTGCAGAAATGAAGTGTACATTGTACTCAGTTATATTTTGATTTAAGGATTGCTCTCCATAAAGTCAAGGTGACCAGTTGGAAATAGACATGTGTAGATCACAGTTCATGTAATTTCCATTCTACACATACATGATTGATCTGTGTCATTTGGTTATGCTGATATACGTGACAAGTTCGGTCCCGTAACGATTATTGCTATGAATGCTGGCTTGATCCTATGTCAGTATAACCGATGGACAAGATTGTTTCTGGTATACTCTATATGATAGCAAGTTTGAGCTCGTCAGGTTACACATCAGTTTGAATTTACTTGTATGATCCAGTGGGAGATTGTTAGATTATTTTATATAATCTAATGTTGGGATCATAATGTAAATTCAAACTGATGTGCATGCTATCATAATTTATAAGTCGTATATTAAAGTGATCTATTTTATAATTGATTTAGAGTATAATTAAAGTCATGATCATGAATATATGATATGTGTAGATACCTGATTGATAATAACATTTCTTTTGAGGGGAAGGACTCGTAATTATCAGCAATATGGTGGTTATGTACAACGCTATATTAAGGGTAGTGGTCCCCGGTCTTACGGGGAGTATCTCAGTTTACTTCTCTCTCAAGAGTTCACTGGTGAAAGGGTACTACGGAGAAACTGGAAGATCCATTACGGTGAAGAGTTCAGAGTCATCAACGGAGGTTTGTCATCTCCTGTACTTTCTGTGATGTGCTTGATTAAGATGATATAGGGTATTACGATCTTCGGGTATGAAATTATCCTAACAAGTATATGATAACACTACAGATGGTTTCCATTCTTATTCATCTATGAAGTTTTTGGAAGCACATTATTACATTTTATTTACACAAAATGCATTGAAGTTTAAATTAATCGAGGTGTTTTAGAATGTAAGTCTTCTGTTTTTACAAAGACCCTTCTGATTAGTGATGTATAAGTTACATTTGAAATTTTATCAGAGGTTGCAAGATGCAAAACATGCAAAATATTAACAAAAAAACAAATGGTAAAATACAAAAAAATATATGAATCGAAATTAATTCAACAATCAATCAGCAGTTGGGCACTCGACAGGAAAAAAAGAGCCAATAACAGGCCACCATCAAAACAACAACCCTAACACCCTATTCCTTGACCAAACTTCTCTTAATCCTCAAAAAGAAAGACTTTGGCTACTCACCGGTCACCGCTTAGTCGAAATTGGCTAATCAGATGAACCGAAGGCCGTCGCATGTAGCTCCTCTTCAGTTCTCAGTTCGTGCGCAATTTCCAGTTTGTCTCTCTATTGGCAAACTGTATATAAAAAATTGGGCGAAAACTCTACCTGTGCTCAGCCCGAACAACCCACTAACCATTTTCGCCCCTGTTTGAATAGTGAAAAATGTGGTGGAATAAAAATTAAATTTGAAATGCATAGGAAAGTCATTTTCTCATGGAGAAAGGCTCGAAAAAGTTTGTATCAGATCTTTTTAATTTTGCTTGAATTTTTAATGACAAACAAAACAGAAAACACTTTTACCAAAAAAAACCCAAACATAAAACTCTATTTTTCATCTAAATTTTTTTTTCCATCCCAAAAACTTTTCATGAACCAAACAAGCCTAAGGATATAATGCTTTGTACCGAGGTATGAAAAATAATAACACTGCCCGCTATTAGGAACTCGGCAGTGAGGGACCAAATCATTATCAGAATGTGCGATGAAATTAAGGCCATGCATGCGAAAGAACTTCAGTGCATGTCGAAAGATCAGCCGCATTATATGCATAATGGAGATAGCCTATGGTCGGAGGCACTTAGGGTCAACAAGACCAAGGTCAAATTATGAAGCACAAATGACACTTGAAAACTTTGAGGCAGATTTATAACGAAAGTGTGTGAATGGATAAGTGCGATTAACTGCCATCCTTTGGGGCAGATCTGCCTCCTCTTTAAAAGCACTAGGGGAGGACATCTAGCTATAGATAAGAGTCTAAAGACCCTCATTTGGGTAGCCAACCGATGTCCTAAGTCTGTCATATATTCAGTGGGGTCATTCTTTATATTTTGGCCTTATAATATACCTTTATGACCAGAAGTCCATCCTTATGCCTAAGATTTAGGGTCATTTCCTTGTATCACTGCAACATGTGGGTAATTTTAGGGTTTTTGGACCTGTCACTATGTTCCAACATGCTAGGGCAGGATACCCTAGTGAAATAAGAGCTTTTGGACATCGATTGAGCGAAAATCGATATCGGGATCAGTAAGGACCGTGCTCACAATGGACATTAAGTCCGGCGCGTCCAGCATTGACATTATGTTAATGTCTTAGCTGGGCGCGACACACTAATGCGTGCAGTGGGCGCGCGGCGGACTTGCTGAGACTCCTGTTCCAGTTGCGGACGCATCTGTTCTTGATGCCCGTTTGATCTTCTATAAATTGGAGGTCGTCGATGTTGTGAAGAGGACTGAAGAAAAACGTTCACTCACTGACAGGCCATCGTTGTACCTGCAAATCTAAATTTATAATTCCTTACTCTTGGCTATGGGTTAGTACAGCGGTAAGCAAGGGTCGAACCCAAGGGAGCTAGATGGTTACTACTTTGTTCTGTAAGTAAGGAAAGTAAACGATTGGGTGAGAGTAAACAGTTTAAGGAACAAGTGCAAATAGCGAAATAAACGAGAGTGTAATAATCAGAGAGAAATATTCAGGCTAGGGTTTCTTAATTGTAACTTGGTTTATCCTTGATTTCTAAGTATTTTATCTTGCTTTCTTAAGTGTGATTACTCCTGGTCAGGTTATAACCTAAGGTAGGACCGTTAAATCACTACGCCACAATCTACTCCTGGTCTGGTTGTAGACTTTTAGTTCTAGCAAACCTAATACTCCTGGTCTGGTTATATTAGGTTTAGTGCGTCTACTTATTCTAACGGGTCAGTATCAAATAAGCAGGATAAAGAGGGCAAGTATCACTAGGTTAAGATGTACCCTTTCGGATTTCCCCTTAACCTAGCAATTCGAACCGATATAAATTGCACAAGAACTAATAGAATGCAAGAACAAATATTTAAGTACGGAATCTCAAAACGTTCGTTACAATATTCGAAACCCTAGCCCGAATAACGGGTTTAGTTACACAGCCATGAGAACAATGCAAAAATAATAAAAGGGACGATTGTACTTCACTAATGCCGAGAAGGATGAGTGACCGGCCGTGAGGGCTGAGTATGGCTGAGTAAAGGTGGAGGCAGGGGTGGTCTAGGGCAGAGCTAGGGCAGTGCACGGCTGAATAGCGGTGGAGGAAAGGGCGGAGCAAGCTAGGGTTTCGGCCAAGAGGTGTGAAGAGAGGAGCCGTGTGTTTTTGTGGCTTGATGGATGTTGTAGGATGATTTGAAAGGTTGAGGAGAGGCTGTATTTATAGTGTAGAATGGGGCTTCGAAGTTTCCAAATTGAGTTTGGCCCATACACGGTTTTAGGAAACATGTCCTAAAACCGACTTTGCTTGATCTTCAAGTTAACTTCTTATGCAAGCCTTCCAGCGCCTTCTAGGGCCTTCCAGAACCTGCTGGGAACTTCATGGAGGCCTCCAAACTGCCTCACTCGAGCCCACTGACTTGGCCCAACGCGCGGGGCCTTAAATCATCGTTTTGCTCATCTCAGCCAATCCCGCTCGTGCGTTTTGTCTGGGAAGTGATGTCGTCCAAGTCATTTGTCATTTCGATCACTTTGGTCGAGCCAGATTTGCTAGATTCATTCGTTTGGTCGAGCAACTTGGATTCAGTGCTGGTCTGCTCGACAGGGCCTTCGGGCGCTGGCCTGGAACTCTGCTTGGCTGCTCCGGGGCCATTCCACTCGTGCGTTCGCCTTGGCTTGGTGACATTGTCTGACTAGTTTTCCATTTTGAGCAACTTGGTCGAGTCAGATTTGTCATCGGAGTCCGTCTGGTCGAGCGACTTGATATTGGTGCCTATCAGCGCGCTCGGGGCCTTACTGGGGCCGAGAATCTGCCGCCAACCGGTCGGGTGGATTTGGTGCCGCTTTCCCACCCGGTCGGGTGAAACCTCCATTGTGCTGTTTTTGGCATGAAATGCCGTCTTTTAAGCGCGTTTCCTCCTAGAGCTTCCGAAGCACCTGAAATGCAAAACAACACTAAGAAGTAATTGTTTGCATGATAAAGCGTCGGAATTGGTGGGATTTGATGACTTGATGAGTCGTATAAATACGGCTCATCAAACCACCCGACACTTAAACTTGTTCGTCCCGAACAAGAACTAGGTCATAAGAGGAACGAATAATGCAAACACCACAATGCTTCGATCTTCCTAGACGTGCTACATGGACATGAATCGGTTACTCTAGATCCCACCTTCTATGCATGCTCGTTACTAATATCCTTGTGCGAAAACATGGGTTAAAGATACGTGTTACCTTTGGGTCGAGATGCAAATCAATTCGGATGTATCTGGAGATAGCCCTTTTAGACCCATGAACTGCATTCTCGGACTCGAACTCGCTGCTATATGGTTATGCTTTGATGCTTTTTCTTGCACGTGATTGATTCGAGCTTCAAAGTAATGGAGTGCTTTTCGGCCAGCTATAGTGTCGTCGGATGGAATATTTCAATCGGCTACAAGGCACTCGATTTTGGTGTAAACTATCACAAAGATGATGGATTTGTTGCTTGAGGTGCGGATTGTGACTTGCTCGAACCTACTTGCTCTCACTCATCATCGTCTTTTGACTCGGGTCAAGCCAAGGGTCGCTTGTCTATTTTCTCGGCTATTCGGACTAGAGTTTGGACGGTGTGAAGTATTCCCGTCCCAACCAACCGCAAAGGTGACGCAGTGGCGGAGCAGACTCGTACGATGTTGCCTCGAAGTGCTAGCCTCCACAAGCTCTACATAACCATATATCCTGAGTTCGGTCTTTGAATGATCTGTCAAGTCTCTCTAGGGCATTTCTATCAACTCCACATCCCTGTTTATCTCAACTAACAAAGGCACGCAAAGATTTTAAGATCACATGTTAGTCGCACAAATCAATTTTCACCAAAGACATGCATGTAATCGGCTCTATCTATTTCACCATATCATTATCCAATACTGCAAGTCTAGGAAATAGTGAAGAATCATGTACAAAAATTCAAAATTTTATGGGAAACGTGCTGACTCTGTGCAGGGTGCAGTAAAATAGACGTGCTGACTCAATGACTGACTCTCCCACCCCACACTTTTGAAATAAGCCGTGTCCTCACGGCACGACTCAAATCTAGACTCACAATGCATGCAATAAATATAAGGGAAATAAGAAGAGAGTAACGTTGGACGGGCACTTCCCTCGTGCGTGCGTGACGATCAGAAATAACTGAGTATTCTCCTATGAGTCCTCGAAGAGAGCACCATCGAAGCTTGCATCGCAACGTGAGTTCGTCACCAAATGAAAGGTCTGTGTCAATGACATTAAGATGAATAAAGGATTCCCAGGAGGTTGGAGGAGTCACAATGGTCTCACTTAAAACCCAACCTCTTTAGACTCGTAAGTCTTTGTGACAGAATCTTTAAACGCTCATGTTTCTTGACACAATTTATTCAAGGTGTGAACTACTCACGTTGGATGCAGTCTTATGCAATATCTTGGATACGTCCGCCTCTGCCCCTGCATGAAAATCATCTTCTTTCCCAAGTACAATGTGAAGAATATGACTCAAGACTCAAATAAACAGAAAACAAAATAAGAGAATAAGCTGAAAAAAAAACGATAAAAGTGCCGGGCTGCCTCCCTGCGAGCGCCTTTGTTTTACGTCGTTGGCTCGACGTTACCTCTTTAGGGATCACAAGTTAGGATCCCATGGACGTGTGAGGTCATACTTTGCTCCAGCGACTACTTCAATTTGCCTGAAATCCTCATGAAACGACGTGCTCGGGTTTGCTCTCCATTGATCCGGCGGCTTAGCCTTCACATATTCCCGAGATGGTGAGAACATCTTGGCCATAGCTGCTGGCCCAATCGTATGTACGGTCTGCTCTGGTAGGTCCGGAACTTGGGCACCGAAATCTGATGTGTGCACAATGTCTGGCGGTTTCCTCGTGCATGGACGGTCAGCATCCTCATAGACATAGAAATCTGATGTCTTTCCACCGAATGCTAGTGACAGTAAGCCTTTGCCCATGTCAATCTTGGTCTTGGTGGTGTGAAGGAATGGTCGCCCCAAAATCAGTGCTGGCGGTTTGTCGTCTCTAGCATCGCCCATCTGCAAGACATAGAAATCTGCAGGAACAAAAAGGTCTCCTACTCGGAGGGTTAAGTTTTCAAGCAAACCATTAGGCCGAGTACATGACTTATCCCCCAGTTCTATTAACAGTTTAGGCGGTTTCAATGGGCCAAGTTTTAACGAGCAATTTAAGGAATAAGGCATGACATTAACAGCAGCACCCAAATCAATTAAGCAGTGATGTATCTGAGCCTCACCAATACCACAGGTGACCGTGAAGGCACCTGGGTCCTTACTCTTTCCTGGCGGTGCCTCATGGCTCGTATTGAGTGGGTGCTCCATTATGGGGCCGTTCTGCTTAGGCCTCGTCTCCAACCTACCTTCCAGCTCGTCCTTGTCGGTCATACAGTCTTCGGGAGCAACTACCTGTATGGCACATGAAGAACTGTGAGTTTCGGGCTACGAGGACCGAGCCTGGCTCGGATGCCTTGAGCGTGTCTGCGCTGAGTGTTTCAGCCGGTTCTTCTTCGGATGCTAGCAGGCCAAAGTCTTCTGTAGGCCTGGTGTAATCTGAGCTAGGCTCGTCCTCGCTATCCCTTGCCTTCGTGTTGAGCATCTTGTTCACCCAATAAGCAGACTCCTTTAAGGCTGCGTCCACGTCCACTACTTCCACCATGCTGACATTCCCTCTTGGATTCTGCACTGTCTGTGATGGGAGTCTTCCTGAATCTCCCTTCAGCTTAGAAACTGTCTGGGCTAGGTTGGACATCTGTTTACCCAGCTCTGCTAAAGTCCCATCGGTTTTGGCCTGGAACTGGTGAACTGATGCGGCCAAGTCCTTCACAACATCTTCTAAGGACTTGCTCGAGCTGTGCTGGTGCGGGCCTGACTGATTGCGGTTCTGCTGATACTGACTTGGCCCATTCTGTCCCTGCTACTGGCAAAACGGAGGCTTCTAGTACGGTTGGGCCTGGTGAGGTACGGGCTGTTGTGCTGGCTCCCTCTGGAAGTGGTTATTCTGATTGTTGTTCCTCCAGCGCGGCCCGTTCGCTCCTTGCTCGTTCCCGGTCGGTCCATACTGTCGGACTGGCCCAGTCTGGTTGCTATGGCCTTGGTAATCACCTACTGCATTGACTTCGGCCTGGTCATCCTCCACTATGATTGGGCACTCGTCTGTTTTGTGGTCCGTGGTAGCACAGAAACCGCACGGCTTGACCTGGACTGGTTGCCTTCTGATCACTTGCTGCATCATCTCCTTGAGCTGCCTGATCTCTTCGGCCATTGCATTGGATGGGGGCTCAACCTTCGACACGTTCCTGGTTCGACTGAATTCTTCTTCTTTATTGGACTCGTCCTGGAATCGTTCACTTTCTGCCACTGTCATTATCTTGCGTCTCACCCCTGCTGGGGACAAGTTCATAAGGTTGCCCCCAGCCGAGGCATCTAGTAGCTTCCTGTCCAGTCGTCTCAGTCCGTCTAGCATATACTCTACCAGCAGCTTCTCTGGGAGTCCAAGATTGCAGCAGCTCTTCTCCAGGGCGTTGAATTTCTCCACGTACTCGTACATGGTCTCGTTGGGTCCCTGCCTGAGCTCTTGCAACTGTCTCCGAACCTGCATTGCCCTCCCTGCTGGGTAGTACTTGGTGAGGAAGCTCCTCTGCATCTGTTCCCATGTGTAGATACTACCTGAAGGCAAGGACAAAAACCAGTCGGTAGCCGAGTCTGTAAGTGAAAAATAGAACGCCTTTAGTTTAAAATCGTCCACTCCGACTCCGTAGGGTTTGAGGTTCTGGCAGCTGCCATGGTAGCGTTGCAGATGGCCTGTGGCACACTCTCCTTTTATTCCCGAGAACTTGGGCAGGTGATGGACGACCGAGGTGTTGATGGTGATGGCTTCGAGGTCTGGCCCTTCGTAGATGCACCAAGCTTGGTCTCTGAAGTTGGGGGCCGAGAGCTCTCCCATGGTTGGCTCTGGATCGTCGTCCTCCTCGTGATCATCCTCTGTGACGGCCGGCTGTTGTAGTGGCCGTGGGGGTGGTGGGTGTGGGGGGTATGGAAGTGGTGGATATTGTTGATATGGTGGTTGCAGATATGGCTGATATGGAGGTGGTGGGTACTGCTGATATGGTTGTGGTTGATATTGCGGATGGGGCTGGTATGGTTGAGGTTGGAATGGTGGTTGGTGTTGCAGTTGTCCCGGGGCAGCCCCCTTGATCTCTCCATTCTGTCTTATCGGGCCTTGCTCGTCGTGTTGTGGGAGCGCCCCTTCCATGTTCCGGATTCTCTGCTCCACTTCTTCGTTGATGTTGTCGCCTACGCGGCTACCTGCATGAGACATGGTAACCGTGCAACCGCGCCTGCTGTCTTTTGGCAGAAACTTATATCGCAACGTGAGTTCGTCACAAAATGAAAGGATTATGTCAGAGAAATTTAAGACAATGAAGGATTCCCAGAAAATTGGTGGAGTCACAAACGGTCTCACTTAAAAACCAATCTCCTTAGACTCGTAAGTCTTGGTGACAGAAATCCACGAAAGCTTATTTTTCTCGACACAATATATTCAAGATGTGAAACTACCCCCGATGGATAGCAGTCCTACGCAAAATTCTCGAATGGACGAAGAACGCTGCGTGTCACGAGCGACGCTGGTGATTTGTGATCTCCTCGTTGTTATGGGCTGAACTCGGTCACTAGTAGCTTGAATCCCGCAGTTTTGTTGTAATACCGAAAAACAAAAAAAAAACAAAAAACAAAACTGAAAAAGAAAAAGAACAATTTCACCGTGCGTAGCTCCCCGGCAACGGCGCCAAAATTTGACAGGCCGTCGTTGTACCTGCAAATCTAAATTTATAATTCCTTACTCTTGGCTATGGGTTAGTACAGCGGTAAGCAAGGGTCGAACCCAAGGGAGCTAGATGGTTACTACTTTGTTCTGTAAGTAAGGAAAGTAAACGATTGGGTGAGAGTAAACAGTTTAAGGAACAAGTGCAAATAGCGAAATAAACGAGAGTGTAATAATCAGAGAGAAATATTCAGGCTAGGGTTTCTTAATTGTAACTTGGTTTATCCTTGATTTCTAAGTATTTTATCTTGCTTTCTTAAGTGTGATTACTCCTGGTCAGGTTATAACCTAAGGTAGGACCGTTAAATCACTACGCCACAATCTACTCCTGGTCTGGTTGTAGACTTTTAGTTCTAGCAAACCTAATACTCCTGGTCTGGTTATATTAGGTTTAGTGCGTCTACTTATTCTAACGGGTCAGTATCAAATAAGCAGGATAAAGAGGGCAAGTATCAATAGGTTAAGATGTACCCTTTCGGATCTCCCCTTAACCCAGCAATTCGAACCGATATAAATTGCACAAGAACTAATAGAATGCAAGAACAAATATTTAAGTAGGGAATCTCAAAACGTTCGTTACAATATTCGAAACCCTAGCCCGAATAACGGGTTTAGTTACATATAGCCATGAGAACAATGCAAAAATAATAAAAGGGACGATTGTACTTCACTAATGCCGAGAAGGATGAGTGACCGGCCGTGAGGGCTGAGTATGGCTGAGTAAAGGTGGAGGCAGGGGTGGTCTAGGGCAGAGCTAGGGCAGTGCACGGCTGAATAGCGGTGGAGGAAAGGGCGGAGCAAGCTAGGGTTTCGGCCGAGAGGTGTGAAGAGAGGAGCCGTGTGTTTTTGTGGCTTGATGGATGTTGTAGGATGATTTGAAAGGTTGCGGAGAGGCTGTATTTATAGTGTAGAATGGGGCTTCGAAGTTTCCAAATTGAGTTTGGCCCATACACGGTTTTAGGAAACATGTCCTAAAACCGACTTTTCTTGATCTTCAAGTTAACTTCTTATGCAAGTCTTCCAGCGCCTTCTAGAGCCTTCCAGAACCTGCTGGGAACTTCATGGAGGCCTCCAAACCGCCTCACTCGAGCCCACTGACTTGGCCCAACGCGCGGGGCCTTAAATCGTCGTTTTGCTCATCTCGGCCAATCCCGCTCGTGCGTTTTGTCTGGGAAGTGATGTCGTCCAAGTCATTTGTCATTTTGATCACTTTGGTCGAGCCAGATTTGCTAGATTCGTTCGTTTGGTCGAGCAACTTGGATTCAGTGCTGGTCTGCTCGACAGGGCCTTCGGGCGCTGGCCTGGAACTCTGCTCGGCTGCTCCGGGGCCATTCCACTCGTGCGTTCGCCTTGGCTTGGTGACATTGTCCGACTAGTTTTCCATTTGAGCAACTTGGTCGAGTCAGATTTGTCATCGGAGTCCGTCTGGTCGAGCGACTTGATTTTGGTGCCTATCAGCGCGCTCGGGGCCTTACTGGGGCCGAGAATCTGCCGCCAACCGGTCGGGTGGATTTGGTGCCGCTTTCCCACCCGGTCGGGTGAAACCTCCATTGTGTTGTTTTTGGCATGAAATGCCGTCTTTTAAGCGCGTTTCCTCCTAGAGCTTCCGAAGCACCTGAAATGCAAAACAACACTAAGAAGTAACTGTTTGCATGATAAAGCGTCGGAATTGGTGGGATTTGATGACTCGATGAGTCGTATAAATACGGCTCATCACTCACACAGAGAATCATTTCTTGATTCTAAATCTCTCCTGTTTTCCAAATCCTCAAATTCTAGTTTTGATTTCTACGTCTTTAGTCGAGAGTAGAAATTGTCAGATTGTATTATCCCCGTTCGAATTTCGTGCAACCCTCGACTAATATACAGGGTCAAAAAATCGAATTCGGAAAGCGACTACGCGATCAATTTGATAACAGACACTTATAGATTCCTTTGAGAATCATTACATCAGAAGAAAAGAAGAAGTTGTTCTCTGCCTTTTCCTATACTGCTGCAATACTATTTGAAGACTCTCCTGCTGCCATATTGAAGACAAATCCCCAACACATCTGTTGCATTAGACCACGTTGCATATGCCTTGTTGCAAAAACAATTTTCAACGAATGGAAAAGTTAGTGTTGCGTAAGAAAGTACTAATGCAATACGCAATGCGCAACACAATGTCTTGTTGCATTAGTATCAATCTTAAGCAACGCATTTTAAAGTCTCGTTGAAAATTTCTTTTGCAACAAGGCATATGCAACTCGGGCTAATGCAACAAGCATTGAGTTGCGTTGTAAAAAATGCAACGGCCGTCTTACGCAACAGATGTTTAGAAGACCAAGTATTACAAAAACATATGCAACGAGGTATTTAGTAGGATATGTGATGGACCATATTTATATGATTCATTAAGACAGTTAAACCCACCAGGTTAGACACTTTGTCTTAACAACGTTTACTTGTTAGTTCCATTTTTGCTCTACAGGCTATTTTGAGGTTTAGAGAAGAAACATGCCTAAAAGGGGAGAATTGCGCCCAAAATAATCGCATTGGAGATTCACCCGACCGGCAGGGAAACTGCCTCAGATCCACCCGACCGGCTGAAGCAGAACCAGGCCGCGCCCCAGCGTTCCAGCGCACCTACCGAGCTGTCCAAGTCCAAATTCAAGTTGCCCGAACAAATCATCTGATCTGACGAATCCGCCTCGAGCAAAATGATCAAAATGGCAAATGAGGTGGACAATGTCGGAAAACCAAGGAGAACGCCCGAGCAGATTGGCTGTTGGCCTAATTCCAAAGCAAAGGCCCCGCGCGCATAGGCACCGAAACCAAGTCGCTCGACCAAACCATGGAATCTCGCAAATCTGGCTCCACCAAAGTGTTTTAAATGCCCAATAACTGGGACAATCTCACTTACTAGACAAAACGCCCGAGTGGAACCAGCTCAAGCCCGATCAAGGCCAAACTAGGGCAATTCCGGCCGTTTTGGGATTCCGACCAAGTTCCGGGCAGATTCCGGCAAAACGACTTCGACCATTAGTCTTAGAATTGCCTCAGCATTCCAAATCCAAAAGCAAAAGGCCAAAAACCGACCAAGCTCCGGCCAGCAATTAATGGATGTTGACTTTGTTCTACTCTATCCCTTGTAGGAGGAGCCCATACCGGCTGCTTTGGGAGGACAGCTGGCCGGCTGCTTTTGGAGCTATCTAACCGGCAGCTTTTGGGAGGAGACCTCAACCAAGGGGGAAATGCCACCTATGGCCGGCGGCTTGACTTGGAGTGCCCATGCCTTGTTGATTTGCCTCTCTCCTTTGCCTATAAATAGAGAGCTCCCTCTCCTTTGTTCAATGTCCCAAATTGTAGTCCCAAATTGTAGTCCCAAATTGTAGTCTCAAGTCTCATAATCCTTGTAGAGAATCTCTCTAGATTTTAGGCGCAATCCTTGTAAACACTCAACTTTGATATTGAAAGTTCCAAGCTTGTTCTTGAGTACTCTTGTTGGTTCTTGAAGTGCTCAAGCTTTTCCCTGTCTTTTACTTTCAAAAACTTTACTTTTTGTCTTTCGAAAACCTTTACTTTTCAAGCACTTACTATGATGTCATCTTCCATGGATATTCGTAGCTAAACCCTTCATTCGGTTGAAGGGGTGTGTTTGTATCAAAACATGTTTTAGACCCTTTTCTTAGTGCTTCTATTGTGTTCAGACTTGTTCTATGTGCCACATATTAGGTTAGAACATTCATGGATGAGTGGAGGCTCGAAAGAGCAAAGCTTTTCCATGAGGTTCGTGAACATACTCGGGTAAGTGGAGGCTCGAAAGATCAAAGCTTATTCGAGGAGTTCAACCTTCCTTAAACACCACTTGGTTGATCGGAAATGATTGATCAGGTGGATGCACATAAGCTAAGATACTTCGAAAGGAGGAATTAGCATAAGTAGAACAAGTGTTCTATGTCTTGAAAAGGACTAGACGATGTGGCAAGTCGAGTGCTAGAAATAGCCTTGATACATCTTTGAACACATAGTATGATCATTAGCGGTCAATGATGAACAGATTTATGATACAAGGCCCCTAAAACCGAATCCTTTCCTTTAATTAAAACATCACCTGTCACTTTACTTTCAGTCTCACTATCAACTGCTTATTTTCAGTCATTTACTTTCAGTACTTTAATTTCCGCACATTTACTTTCAGTAATTTACTTTCTGTCGCTTATTACAGACCCTTTCAATATCAGTCCATACCAAAAGTATGTTGATTAGTCGATATTGAACTCGACTGTTCCAGCACTTTACTTTTCAGTATTTACTTTCAGTCCTGTATTTACTTTCTTTACTTTCAGTCATTTACTTTTCAGTACTAAAATCACAACCAACCCCCAACTGTCTCATTTAATTTTCCATTCTCGAAAGAACAACTATCCACTAATTCCCTTGGGTTCGACCCCTACTTACCGCTTTACTACCCAATAGTGAAGTCACGAGTAGCGGACTTATAAATTAATTTTGTACACATTGCCTCGCGACAAGGCAGTGTTGTCAAATTTGCGCCGTTGCCGGGGAGTTAGTAATCGGATGGTTGTTCTTTTCTTTCCCTTTTGCATAATCCACTATGTCTTCATGGATGATTCGGTATCTTCCCCAGTTTGGAGGAACCATCGGAGAAGACCCTGTGGAACATGTACAAATATTTCACTCCATCTGCGGCCGCATGAAGCCTGAGGACGAGTCCTTAGAGGGGTTTAAGTAAAAATGTTTTGAGTTTTCCTTAACTGATTGTGCACTATCTTGGTATTACTCATCATATGCAGATTATGAAGGCTATTATGGGGATCTACGAGCCAAATTTCTAAAAGAGTTTTCCCTGTCAAATTATCGCACTGATCCCTGTCAAAGAGCCCCGCCATCCTTTCGACTTGAAGTCCGTGAGAAGATCATCACCCTTAAGCAATCCCGGGATGAAACATTGGACGAGTACTTATCGTACTTCGATTCCATTGTGACGAGCTGCCCGCACCATGGATTCATGAACTTTAATCTTCTTCAGAGGTTTCTCGGTGGGATGATGCCACATGACCGGAATATACTTGATGCTGCGGCAGGAGGTTCGGTGATGAATTTAACCATGTCTAAACTGTGGAACTTGATAGATGATATGGCAGAGAGCTCAAAACGAGGGCCGATGCCCTAAACTGATGATAAGGCGCCAACGGTAGAAGCCGATCCAGTGCAGGTCGTGGAAGACATCACATATGACGCCTCCGTCACAATCTTGCCCACAACAATGCCTAAGCCCGAAGGAGACGTCGAATCATGGGCAATAGTGGAGGCGGCTCAAAAAGAAGCTGCATACCGGGTCAATGAAATGCTCGAGACAAAGTCAAAGGTCAGTGAGGAAGAGCCTACATGGGAGATCACTCCCGAGCCATCAGAAGACCTAGAGCCAGAAACCGATCCAGTATGGGACGAGGAAAAGCCTTCATGGGAACTCACTACCGAGCTGGCAGAAGAGGAAGTCCCTGTCCTCACTGACGAGCTGCCCAAAGCAGTCCCGTTCCTCATTGCCGAACCAGCCGAGAAAGGCCCGGAACTTGTGGCTAAAGTGCCCCAACTTAACCCTTCATTTTCCATACAGATCACATCCACCGAAGATCATGTAATCAATGATGATGCGGTGCAAGGCAAGTTGGAGGCGGTACAAGGTCAAGGAAAGCCAACAATGGAGCGCTCACTCACTCCGAGTCAACAAAGCAGCCCTGAAAACTCACTCATTCTGAAACGACCGTTCCTCGTTGCCACAAAGGCGAAGCATAACATGGGAACAAGCTTGATGTCGCCTATGTTTGATGGCAAGATTCTGAACTTCCAAACTCGCGAGGATGCCAACCGGTCATACATAAAAAGGCAACCTGATTTGCTTCATTACATAGATTGGATCCAAACATCAAAATAACAAGTTCATAGTTTGGATCCATGCACCAAAATAACAAGTTTTGAACATAAGTTAGAGTTTATCCTAAATTGACAAAGTTGGGATTGACGCAACTGGCTCACTCGCTGGGAGCATTGGCTGGAGTGCCCGCATTACCACTTCTTTGGTCTTCGAGAGCTCGGATCCTCTCCTCGAGGTTTCTCATCATAGATAGTGATTGTGCCACTTTCTGGGCAGCCTCTTCTTGTTCTCTCAGCCTCTCTTGTTTGGTCCTCTCGAGCTCCTCACATAGATCCATATAAGCTTCAAAAAAATTTAGGCCCTGCAACAGGCTTTCCTTTGCGATGCTTCATCACGTCAATTTCAAGTTGGGCCTTGACGGGCAAAGGATCCACAAGGGAATCAACGTCGATTTCACCACCCAGCAGGTCAGGCAACTTCAGCCTCATCTTTGCCTACAAATGGCAGCAAAGAATAAATGACAGCAAAGAATAAATGGATGGCAGCATGAAAGCAATTAGTAAAAGAAGTGTGACATCAATTATTATTCTAATGAGCATATGCAAGTACACACTGATGTACAATTTAAAGCAACAAAAAATAAATGACATAAACAAACTGCAAGCAATCAGAAAATATACACATCCACTTAACAACTTGCGATGATGGGCATTTTTCACAGCAAATAGTAAAAATAATGTAAAACATTAATAAATCGAAATGTATAAGAAGGCAAAAACTAACTCACACATCAAACAATATGATTCAACAATAATATATGTTCAAGAAAACTTTGTGGGAAGCAATCAACAAATAAATGCAAACAATCACATACGTACACAAGAAAGCAATCAACAAATAAATGCAACATTTAGCTTCATCACAACAACAATAGACACTTACAAACTTATCACAATCACAACAGAAATAATATGTGAATTAATGTGATGAAAGCAAAAAATCCAAATAACAGGTTGAGAAAACTACCACCAGGGGTGCTCCAAGTCGGTCACCACCGTACACTTCTTCAAATGCAGCCAAATATGCTGCTTTGTGTCCTTTATCCATATATTCCTGTGCCCTGTAGATGAAGGGTAGCTTGCCTGAACGGTGGTTGGCTCGATTCTCTCTAATTCTCTGCATTTGTAAACTCTTTTCTTGTGAACAAACATTTGAAAGGGATTAGTATCATGTTTCATAATTAAATGACAGAATTATGGACTGATAATACCTTAAATGCTGGCTCATCAAAGTGGTTTTTTAGCCACTCCCACTGGTCTTGCTGATTCTTAAACTCCTCTGGGACCATGTCTGGATTTTCACGATAGGATGTCTTGCATTTCAGCCTCGAAAAATGTTTGCTGCGGTTCTCATGATTAGCTTCTTAAGCCATTTTTGACTCTCCTTAATCTGAAAAGAACACTACGAAAAAATATAATGTCAGATATTCATCATTGACAGATTTCACAAATAATAAATGGGAAACATTATTAAACTACTAAATTTACAAGTGATGACTGAACAATAATGATCATAACATATTACACTAACAAATAACACACAAGGATATTACTTACACGTAGATGCACCAAAAGATCATCCCAGACAGTTTCGGACACTGCAGAAAAGCTTACCACATTCATCGGAACAACTGTCTTCACATATGCGCCAATCGCATGTACCAGTAAGATCCTTAACGTACGATTGGAGGGGTTGATGCCATCGAGTCCAACCTCTAATCGTATCATCTTGTTGGGTCATATGTTGTTCAAAACGGTCTCTAGCTTGGTTCCATTAACGACGCCCCGTTTTTTCTTTACTGGAGCTTCTACTACATATCAAATATAAAAGTTAATCAAATCAAGACTCACATTACAAATAATATACACCAATAGATAATAAGGATTTAACCTTCTGTCGTAGTCGATCCACCTCCTTGCTTTCTTATGCTCTTCGTTGCATTATTAGGCACAAGGAGCTTATCATTATCGACCAGTGGTGGAGGGGATGCAGACCGAGTGCGGGGCTGCGAGCTGAGCTCCGGAATTTGGACACTTAAGAGCACTAGCGCCTCTGGCTTGTTAAGGGACACAGTAGCAGGTGTCATTAGCCGAGAGTGGACGGAGTTATTTTATCCACCAGGGCGAGGCTGGAATTATTTGGACTGAGGGTATGGCAAGGACATTTGAGGGCGAGGAACTGCAGCAGTGCTTGTTTGAGAGTTGGAGTTGTTTGGTGAAGGCACAGGAGGCTCCGGTAAAGGCGCACGACGGGGTAGCTTATTTCTAGGCTTCTTTACAAGGCTCGCTGGAAGTGATGGGCTACAGAAGGTCCTCGCGCGTCTTTCCAGCAGTAGGTTCTCATCACAATGGGGCTGGTTGTCATCTTCTACATCGGCATCCCGAGGAGGAGATGGTTGAGCTGACGGTTGAGGGCTTGGTTGAGCAGATAGTTGAGGGCTAAGTTGAGCAGACGGTTGAGGGCTTGGTTGAGCAGACGGTGATGGAGAGACAACTATGGGAGACGATGCACGTCATGGTTTCATGGTACGATTTTTGGATTCGCTGGGATTTCATTCACCTGGCCGAAAGCATGGACCTCTTCCCAGCGGCAGCTTGCTTCTTCTTCCTTTGTGAGCTGCACTCGGCTATGATTTCCTGCCGATTCCTCAGCTTCTTAGACGTCGGCACCATTGTAGCGGTAGGGTTAGAAGCGGCAGAGATGTAGAGAAGAAGCGAGTTTAGGGAGCGAGCGAGTGGGGTAGCGAGAGATGATCAAGGCTGAGCCAGCGGGGTTGAGCGATTGTAGGGTTTTCTACTGTGGAGCGGCGTCAAGTGTGTTGAGAATGGGGAGATGTGTTGTTTAGGGTTTCTGAGTGGTGGGGAAGAGGGAAAGGTATGTGTTAGGCGGCAATCCCTAATTTGTTTACACGTAATGTTCCCAAAATTTACACGTGTATTGTTTTTTAAATCAGGTTACATAAAAAATCAAGTTACACGTGCCCAATATGTGCATAAATTAAGTTATAACATACTACCCCAAATTAATCAAGGTATAACTATAATTAACCAAGTTATAACCATAATTAACCAAATTAACCTAGTTGTAACCATAATTAACCAAATAAACCTTTCATTAGTGAATTCATCACCAAATTTACCAATAAGTTATAACTATGAACACATGATATAGTGAATTCATACTTCATTATTGGTGAATACATAAATTTCTTTAGCGAATTCATCAATGCAAACATAATCTTTATGTACATCTATGAACACATGATATAATCTTGTGAATGAATATTATGTTTGTGATCTAACTATTATCTCATAACAACATAACTATTATCTCATAACAACATAACTCTTGGATAGGGATTTGTGATGGTTCATGAGATGATATGAATGTATTAGATGATCATCAATGCAAACATAATCTTTATGTACATCTATGAACACATGATATAATCTTGTGAATGAATATTATGTTTGTGATCTAACTATTATCTCATAACAACATAACTATTATCTCATAACAACATAACTCTTGGATAGGGATTTGTGATGGTTCATGAGATGATATGAATGTATTAGATGATCAAGGTAACTCTTATGTACTTGTGATGTAATCTTTGTCTTTGCTTTGAATATGTTAAGATGAAACACAACTCTTATGTACTTGTGATGTAATCTTTAGTTTGAATATTTGCTTTGTAGGGTAATCCATGCTTGCAATCAATTATCGTAACCTTAAACATTTGTCTTTCGTTGCATTTGTAATGTTTTGTCAAGAGTCTCGAGTGTGTTAAAGGAAGGTTAATTAAGGATAAACCACTTACGCAACGGAGGGTTTATGAATTATGATGAGGGGTTTATGGTTGGAACGTAATGCAACAGAGGGTTGTAATACCAAATTGCATTGTGTCATACGTAACATAATTTGGTAAGAGGGAATTGAAAATTTTTAGGCGGGAAATGAAAATTAAGTTTCGTCCATAGTAACGCAACAACATTTCTTTGTTGCATGTATGACTGTTGCATTTGATCCGGCGGGATTGAAATATGAAATTTTTTAGCCATGTATTTCCTTTCCCCTTCAAAATTTGTTCAGTCCCTCCTTTTCCAAATTTCTTCCCACCTTTCATATTTGGCTTATGCAACACAACACACTTGTTGACGTGAGTTGTTGCTAAAGTGAACTAATTAGAATTATGCAAACACCCAACACATGGCCACACAACACACTTGGTATTTAAATTAAACACACAATTTCATATTCACCTTCATCCACAGATTAATCTTCTCCTTCATATTCACCTCCATCTTCATTTTCATCTTCATTTTCACCATGATGCATTTGTGCAACGAATCCCAAATCAACATGTGTACTATCAATAGGTATTTCGCGAAGTTTTGCTGGGGTGTGTTCTTGGTATGCATCCACTACTTGATGCGAGTGTAGGTCATTCTCATCGCGTGCAAGTGAACTAGTTGTAGATTCCTCGGTGAGAAATAGTGTTAACAACCTTCCAATTGTCACCGGCTTTCGGATCATCTATGTAGAATACTTGCCTTGCGGTGGAGGCAAGACAAAAGGGTGAATCTTCATAGCACATAGTAGATGCATCTACTGAGATTCATCCATGATCAATCTTAATATTTCCATATTTTCTCTCTTGGTTGGATCCGTTTAAACCATCGACATTTGAAGACAATTACTGAGACGTCCCGGATACTTCAATTCAATGACATCTTCAAGAACCCCATAATATGTCTCATCGCCCTCCGTTTGAACCATTACCCCACTATTTTGTGTCTTTAGTTTCCTATCTCGTTCCTCAATCACAAATTTGACACCGTTGACATCGCACTGTGAATAACAAGTGTGATTTTGAGGTTGATATGCCAAGTAATGGAGCATTGGATTATATCTTTGATCCCCTTCATTGCGTAGTCTTTCCATCTAAAATCAAATAGTGAATGATATGAATGGATTTCTGAAATGTATGAATGATAATATGAATGCGATAAACACACGAGCATACCCAAATTTTAAAATACGGGAGAAAGTGTTTAATTCGAATTTGTTCGCCACAATGAGGATATTCTCTTTCAAATCGCTTCTTGTGGTCATTAATATAGGTCTTTGTTTGTTCGCGCTGAACCATCACTTCCCAATGAGCAACTGAAATTTGTTCATTTGTGAGTTTTCTTCTCGGAATGTGACATAATGGCTTGATGTGATTACACACAACATTTACTGTCGGTTCTGGTATGATATCCTCTGATATGTTTGTTGCCCGTGTATGACTTATAGTAGGTCACGCATTCTTGCACAATGTACAATTCAGCAACGCATTCTTCAAGATTTTTTTCACATCTCTATAAGTTTCAGGGTAATTATTTTCAGAAGGAAGCGCATCCCTAAAAAGCTTCAAATGCATATTGAAACTTTTATCTGACCATCGACACTCTACTTTTGCCTGCATTGCTTTCAAAATTAACTCTAGCACTATTTTCTTACTACCATCATACAAAGGTCTCTGAGCTTCAACCAAAAGCCTACAATACTTTTCATAAGCATCCTTCCCAAAAGAAGCAAGTTCCACATCTTCATTCATCATGTGAGTTCCAAATGTCCCATTATGCCGATCTCCAAAATGGAATGTATCATGTAAGAGATCCATAGTTGAGTTCATGTAATGCGAACTTGTCCCTTCCCCGTTCTGAAAATTAAATTCTTCACGTTCACCATGCAATAACAACGTTGTGTAGTCCGACATCATACCATTTACAATCAAATGTTTATGCATTTCGGCCGATGTAGTTCCCCCTTTGTGCAACTTATACTTTCTACATTGACATGGATATGTAAGCTCCTCCTTGTTTTGTTTCACGAATTCAACAAAATTATCCATCCCCTCGTAGTAACGTGTTTCGCATCTTGGCAATTGAAGCCAACTTTTATCCATTGCTAACATATAACAACAAATTGAGACAAACAAAAAGAATAATATCAGTGTAAACAATTAATAAAGAGATGATCATTTGTATTTTAATCTTCTCTTCCACTTGCTGCAAGATGTGATAAAATGATATTTAGTCAAACATTTATACAAATCCAACTATTAAATGATGCAATGAAAATGGCAGACACATATATACATATCATACTACAAGATCTAAAAGGATTTGAGCTGAGATTATGCAATGAAATGGCAGCACAATAATATAGCATACTGCAAGGTTCACCTGCTGGATTTGAGCTGAGATTATGCAATGAAAATGAGCTTCCTGCTGCAACAACCTTTGGGGATTTGACTGCTGCAACAAAGCTTGAGGATTTTGCTGCCGCAAAAAGCTTGGGGATTTGGCGGCTACAAGCTTGGGGATTTGGCTGCTGCAAGCTTTGGGGATTTGACTGCTACAACAAAGCTTGTGGATTTTGCTGCTGTAACAAAGCTTGGGGATTTGGCTGCTGCAAGCTTTGGGGATTTGGCTGCTGCAAGCTTGGATCTGTTTGTGTGTTTCTTGTCGCATGATATATGAGTTTGGTTGTTGGAATAGAATATGCTTTGGGGAAGAAGCTTTGGTCACTTTGCTCGATCTGCATCTTCAAAAGGTGTTTTTTGTTGCTGTGTACGGCTCGTAGATAGAGCTGTACTTGATTTTTGAATTAAAAGCTTCCATATTTACGCAACAGGTTATTCATTTGTGCGTTGCGTAAATATAAAAGTTGTCCAACATGGTAATAAATGCTTTTATTTAGGCAACACATACAGACTTCTCCGAAATAGATGTTGCATTATTCGTTCTTACGTAACTAATACCATCATGTTGCATTAAAATTGTAACATTAGGTTTTCTTATGCAACAACGGACAATCGTTATTATAGATTTTGTTGCATAAATGAACTTATTACTTTTGTTCATGTACTCGTTTCTTTTTACTTAGTTACATAAGTAACAGTACGCAACGTATGTCGCTGGTTACTTTAGACCATATGTCGCTTGTATGATACCACTTATGCGACGACTACTTACATGTTGCTATTGGTTCCGTTGCATTAAAATGTTTTCGTAACAAAGCCCGGTCTGCTGCTAATGTATGTGTTGCATTTATTACTTTACGCAACGCAAAATGGTACGCTGGATTTGTCTGTGTTGCATTTTGATTCTTATGCAACACGTTACATAAGTAACAAATGTGTCGTCGTGGCGAGAAGGCTTATGCTACGTATTATATGCAACAGCGTGTCATGCCTCGTTGCATTTGTGTCAAAATGGTGTAGTGAAGATGAGTGATTTTTGCCTAGAAAATCTCGGGCTACCTAATCGGGAACCGCCTATATAAAGGATGCTAAGACTGACTTTCAAAGTCGCGATTCAGAGTTTGAGATAGTTGGAGTCGAGTTTTTAACAAATCTGCGAGGACAGATCGCGTGATCGAGTTGAAATTAGAATCGGAAGATCTAATGTATACCTTGGTGGGAGCATCAGTGCGATCTGAGTTAGAATGGAAGTAATCTCTTGTTGTGCTGAGACAACGAAGATAGATCACGAACTAAGGTGCGTCTGAGAGTATAGCAGTACAACACTGAGTGTGGCTGGGTGAGAGATCTATACAAGTGTAACCGTGAACAAGTCAATTCAAGGGATTATTTCGAAACCCTTCTAGTGGAAACTAGATAGTAGTGGTTTTTCTTAGGTAGTGATTCTAGTATCTAGGTTTTCACTATAAATCATCGTGTCACTGTACTTTATATTTCTACTTTAAGTGTCCGCTGTGTTACATATACCTTGAACGTATTGATATCTTCAAGGGAACGCTAACTATTGATCCAACAATTGGTATCAGAGCCTGGTCTCTAGTTTTTGTGTTAGCTTTGCAGGAAAGATGGCGAAAATAATCAATGATTCCTTCTGGATGCCACCGATGCTAAAGTCGGAAGAATATGACTGGTGGGCGGAACAATTCAAGGCACACACATGCTCCCTGGACGGACAGATCTGGAAGATCATAGAATAGGGGTCGGTACGGATTACGGACATAACAGATCCCTCCAAGGTAAAGGACCGACAAAACTACACTAACATTGACTATAAAATCCTTGAGAAGAAAAGTAGAGGAAAGAAGGTCCTCCACATGGCTCTCAATCTGGGAGATCTGAAGAAGAAGCCTCGTTACAAAACCGCCATGGAGATATGGGATGCACTTAATCGACTCTACTCATGGTATAAAGATGTCAAGAAGAACTGTATCCTTGCAGCTATGCAGGATTATGACAATGCCCTCCAAGGTAAGGATGAATCCCTTGAAAACTTTCATTCACGCTTTCAAAGTTATGTGGGACAAATGTAGTTTCTTTGGGAGAGCAACCCTGAGTGGAAAGTAACGCATCGCTTCCTTCAAGCTTTAAACTCCAAATGGGATGATGTGGCACTGACACTTCAGGCTCAGAAGGATATTAAGGAGGTGACCCTTGAGGAACCCGTGGTAAGACTCCAGAGCAGTGATGGGATACACCAGAGGAAAGAAGCCAGACGGGTCCCTGACAGGGAACAATCCATAACACTCAAAGTTGAGAAAGCTTTTGAGCTGGTCCAGACAGACAATGGTTAAGACTGTGAAGATGAGACAATTGATGTAATGACTATAGCGCTCAAAATGACAGAAAATGCACACTTGTGTTCGCTCGGAGGGAAGCGATCCTCAAAAGATTTCATTTGTCACCACTATCAGAGAAAAGGACATATGGCGAAGGATTGCTTCAGCAAAAAGGCAGGAGAACCTCTAGCTCAGAAGGACATGAAAGCTATGTTGGCAGCTTGCAGAGAGTCTGAAGAAGAGAGTGTCGATGACTACATCATCAGGAAAATGTGCTTAATGGCAAACAACAAGGTAACTGACTCAGTTAACCTGTTAGTACTAACAAACAATTGCTGTCACTCTTGAAAAACATTTATTGAGAAAAATGAGGAGCTTAGCGCAAGTCTAGAAGAACATGACGATTAGATTGCAGGGCTAGAAGATAACAGCAACCAGTGGTTGGCCAAAGTAACGAGACTTGAGGAGGAGCTGTGCATAACTGAGGCCCAGCTCACAAAAAAGATTTATTCTCAGAAGGGAAACTGTCCCGACTAAGGACAAACAGTGATGAAGTGTCAGCATAGATCGAAAGGATCAGGACCCTCGAGGAAGAAGATAAGGAGGCATGGATGAAGGAGTGTGTTGACTCCAAGATAAAAGAAATCCTAGAAGATTTCTCAAGTCGGTTAGTATCCAGACCAGAGGTAGGTTACAACCCAAAGAACGATGCCCAACAATTTGTGGAGACGGCCATCTTGAATCGCAATAGCAAACCCCCATAATGCAGATGTCAAATCACCTAGAAGGCTGGCCCAATTGACCAAAACACAAATCCATTTGATGGGAAGAAGGCTTATACTTTATGGCTTAATCAGGCCAAGAATACGAAGCCATCAAAAATTAACTTTGCAGCGAGGATAGCTAACAAATCCATCCCCATGGACATAGCAAATATGTAGATCTAAAATATCACCATGTAAGCTGGCACTACAGCCAAGCAGGGCACTACCGAAGGGACTGTTCCCTCTGTAGAGATCTTGAGAAGGGGATACAGACGAGATATACTAAACAAGCTCAAGTATGCTGGTACTGCAGACAGGAAGAACACCACTGATGGAACTATCCCCACAAAGGTGAACGTAGAATATGAGCACAGAGACAGACGTCCCCACCAAGGGACGCAACCAAGAAGACTCTGAGATGGAACTCAGAGACAAAAGTGGACTCGGAAATGCCTATGTTGCAAGCAAATCAGGTAAGCCTAAGTTTATCTGGGTGCATAAGAACTAATGTCTTTTATTGCTGGTTGGAGGGAAGAATTGTTCCTGATACACAGATAACACCTTTACCTAAAAGGAAATAGAGTATCCCAGAATGCTGATCCCCGACTGGTATGATACACTGACGGTGACCTCGCAACGAACATCTAAGTGATTATGTATTTACATTTGATTCCGTTCCTATCCCATGTGGTAATATTACTGCTATACACTTGTCTAATCATCATGTACAACACTTAGAACACAATTTATCAAGATAAAACATCAATGCTTTGTGACACCATTGGGATAGGACTGGTGAACATAGGATATCTTGTAGGACAGAGAAGCGACTCACTGATATACTCACCAAGGCATTGAACAGGGGACCTTACGAGAAGCTACACATGGAACTAGGTATGATTTCCCGTGAAAGGAAATGCATCCCTTATGAGAACCTTGATTACTGGTGAGAAATGATTAACTTGTGAGTATCTGCATGAGTATTTAGAGTCATTAAAATCGGTTCACTTCAATCACACATATAAATTTACTCGTGAACAGGAATTGTGTGTGCTAATTGATTGTGTAATTTCCGATTCACTAACAAAAGGATGAGGTAGCTTTCTTTCCAGCCCAAAAGAACCTTCATGAAGTCTTGATCCCTCAATTGAAGCCCATTTGATGGAAGGTATCTACAACCGTCCCTAGCCTACTCATGGCGGAACGCTCCTATGAGCCCTTTGTTATTCTCCATGTACGGGAAATGATCCCCGTGAGGTATTATCATTTTCATTTACATACTTTGGCTACTTTTTGTATGTGATGCGTACTCTCATACATTCGGGTAACACTACCGCATGACACCACACCCCCTTGAAAGACCACGGGAAATTGCAAAGGAAATCTGTATCGTGGGGAAGGGACGCGGGATTACGAGTTTGGGTAACTGTATAGAGGAAGTAATTGATGACATATATATGTGATGAGCCTCTGTAGGAAATGATGGCACTGTGTATCGAGATAGTTACGTTACTTGAAGGATGGGCATTCCTACCTGGTAAAATATGACACCCCGAGGGAACAAAAGTGAAATATCTCTGGCACTACATCCTACTAAAGAAGCTCAAGAGAGCACATTAACATGCCCACAACAGTAATACAACACATGGATCATGCTGACCCTAGTGAGGTATATTTTCTCCCTTACACAAGTACTATTTGCATTAACCTGCGCCTATCAAGCTTTCACAACGAAAGTAGCCTAGGCCTATATGAGGGGGAACAGTAAGGTGCTGAGGGGATATGGTGTGATGTGTATCTGTTGCTATGGATGAATTACTGGTTGTGTACCTTCTTGATTAATGGAACCCATCAGTAGGTACACAACAGAAGTAACCTGCGCCTATCTGAGGGGGAACGGTAAGGTGCTGAGGGGATGTATGGTGTGTTGTGTATCTGTTGCTATGAGCAAATTACCTAGATTGTGCATGGTGTGGGTGGACTAGAGCCTACTTAAGGTGAACTAGATATGCATGACGTGAGAGGAAACTGAGTAGAACCTGCATGATGTAAAGGATCCTGAGCAAGGGTGTACTAGATCCTACATATTATGAGGGGAACTTATCTAACACTTTCACTTGGAACCTTGAACATGATACTACTAGTGTGAAATTAGTGTAGAGATTGATGCGTGTGTGTTTGTTTTCACGTGTTTATTATCTCTTGTGAAGAGGATGTTTGTCATCATCAAAAAGGGGGAAATTATTGGAGTATGTGTACCTCCAATGGGTTTTGATGCGACAATCATCTTGTTGATATATGTTACTTGGGTGTGCAGGTTGTTTCACATGTACTCTGAAAGTAACGATTACTTGAGACTGTTGGATAATGACAGGTCCCTTGAAGGTGTCGGCACCTAGCACAGTTACTATGAAGGTAACGATGCCTCAGTGCATAGCTGGAGGATGAGAATATTGATGAAGATATTCTCGGGTGATCTTATACTCCGAAGATCTGATGATTTGAGTGAGATATCCTCAGGATATTTACAAGGATTGGTTTGGATTCTTTGCTAAAGATCAGGAAAGGATTGAAGATTTGCTAGATATTCAGCCCTACTTATTAGGGCTAGAAGATTTGACGGAGATCCAATTAGATCGGTATGGGATGATCTAATTGGAGAGTTGCTGAAATATTTATGGGAATATCTTATCTACTGGGAGATCTTGAGCCGACGTGGGAATCAAGATGAGAGATTTTCACCTAGAAAATATAGGGTTACCTAATAGGAAACCGACTATATAAAGGAAGCCAAGGCTGCCTTTCAAAGTCGCGGTTTAGAGTTGGAGATCCTTTGTGTCGAGTTTTTAGCAAAACTACGAGAAGAGATCACGTGATGGAGGTGAAATTAGAATCGGAAGATCGGACGTATACCTTGGTGGGAGCAGTAGTGCGACCTGAGCCAGAAGGAAAGTAATCTCTTGTTCTGCGGAGACAACGAAGATACTTCACGAACTAAGGTGCGTCTGAGAGTATGTCGGTACAATACTGAGTGTGGTCGGGTGAGTGATCTATACAACTGTATCCGAGAACAGTTCAATACAAGGGATTATTTCGAAACCCTTCTAGTGGAAACTAGAAGGTAGCAGTTTTTCTTAGGTACCGATTCCATTATCTAGGTTTCCATTAAAAATCATTGTGTCACTGTACTTTATATTTCCACATTAAGTTTCCGCTGTGTTACATATATCTTGAAGGCATCGATACCTTCAAGCAGGGACAGCGCCAGGATTTAAATCCATGTAGGGCTAAATTTTTTTTTGAGGTTTGCAGAAGGTCATCCTTGCACTTTTTTATTAAGGTCATACGATAGAAACGGGACATCAACCAAAACCCTACATACAAATCAAATATTAATTTTGATGCAAAAGAACATACCACAGAAGCTGCTGGGATCGCAAGAAATATAAAGTAGCTAGTTTGAGCTTGGCAAAAGTAGGCAACAATCAAGTGTTGCTACAAAATTTACCTCGTTTATGATATTCCTAACTACAAAATTCCAATAAGTAACAACCCATCAATGATAAAATCAGCACATTCCAACCTCTGCAAAACTAAGAACTCGACCTGACTAGTGATGACACAGTTTGCGACCTGGGTTGATCA
Source organism: Rhodiola chrysanthemifolia (assembly GCA_033675395.1). NCBI lineage: Eukaryota > Viridiplantae > Streptophyta > Magnoliopsida > Saxifragales > Crassulaceae > Rhodiola > Rhodiola chrysanthemifolia. Next base: position 43,776,555 of record CM066204.1, read on the forward strand.
TAGTTTCGGCGTTGGCGTTACTGTTTCAATTTTAATTTACTGAATTTCAACAAAAGGAACGAGTGGAAGCTTAAAAAGATCTGATTTGGGCCCGCTAAATCCGAAATTACTTTTTGGAAAAGCGTTTGAAATTATTTTTTAGGTTCAAAGCAACTAGGACTGCAGCTCATGTTGCATCAGTCTCCGTCCGTCCCTGCCTTCAAGGGAAGGCTAACTAACGATCCAACAATTTGCTAGTTTATCCAGTGGGTGGTATATTCTTTCCCTCCTCGCACTAATAAAATTGACAAATAAGGTTTGAACTTCGTACTAAATGCAGATTGATTAATATGACACACTAAAGGAGTACATGTTTTTTACTCACTCTTCCTCAACGACTCTGAAGGCCCGACCCATACGTGAGGCCACTAAAGCAACCGCTTCAGTCCCCATCTCGGGGACGCTCCATTTCAGCCATGTGGTGAGGCCCAACTTGTATTTTATCCCCCTTTCAGGCATGTTGTGAAGCCTATCTCTATTTACCTTTTAATTGGAAAAATGCATATACTCAAAATGGAAAGAGTGAGATTCGAATCCAAGACACCTCCATCAATATGATATTTACCTGCTAATCATCTAAGCTATGCTAACTCACTTGTCTTCAATCGTTATTTTTAAAATATAATATCTGATGCAAGGAACTACAACACTTACTAAATGATTATATTTTCTTTTTTATTATTGTTATGATTTGATATTGACGTACTTTTTAATAAATAAAATTTGCTTAAAAAAGGTAAGAAGATTAAGAAAAATGAACAAATTTGTATCACATTTGTTTATCATATGTTCATGAAATTGAAGTTGATGTGGTAAGGTTGGGGTGATCTCTGCCAGACTAAGAAGGAAAAACTTAAAATTCAGTGTATAGGTTTGTCAAATATGAGAAACGAGTGATTAATTTTAGCACGTTAAATAGTGTTACTGAATACTTTATATGTCGAAAAGATGAAAATGCCCATTTTATGTTTCTCTTCCGGCCTCCGAAACCCTTGAGACGGCCATGCATCTCTGAGTATGTTTGTGAGTTGAGCATTGTAAACGCTTTCAGTTTTGATGCTTTGGATTCTGGTGAGATTGCCATTACAGGAACACTCATCAACACAACGGTACCGACAACATAATAGTAGTAGAGGTACAGCTCGTCAAATCTCTGGTATCGTGACTTTTTCAGGTCCAGTCGCATTCCTTCTATCATGTCTTTTAATGGCTAAAAGACATGCACTATGCTATTTTGACTCTTACACGTCCAATAACTCATCGCTTAAAGTCTGAAAATGTCGCTTAAGACTAATGTGACAGGGCACACGTCGGTTAATCCTTGAGACATGAGGGTTTACGCGACGCGATAATTTTCGTATGTCGCTTAAGAGGACACCAATAATGCGACATCATATATGTTTGTCGTATAAATATTGTAGGACGCACGTCGTGCGTTATCTTTTTGCGTGGCATAAAACCTTTTACGGCTAACATATGTTTGTGTCATATGATCATTTGGCATCGCATTAAGCATATGACACACATGTCGTATAAACCGTTTCCTGTCACGCAAGTAGTTTTATAGTATACATATCTTATGACATATAGGCGTATGTGTCGCGTAATCATACATAGGCGATGGTGATATGCGACATACGTTATCACTTAAAATGACTTATTTATGCGTATTTTTAACAAAATCATGTCACATTAATTTACATATATTTGTGCCGATAAAACAGGCGTTCTGTGGCATAAAATGACACAAAATGTGACCAGTTTGCAAAATGTTTGAAACCTGAAATTCATAGCATCGAAAGAGGGTACAAAGTAAATGTTTAACCCGACAACATCCAAGTTACACAAAACATCTAAGTTACACAAGTGGATAGTTCCCAAAATGTGAACATTACTGACAGAAGTTCAAGTACCCAGCAAACGCATTGTAAAGTTCGGCTCAAAAAGCATAAAAAAAAGCACATCACCCATTGTGACGAGCCGTTGGCAGGTGACTGGTGGCTCCATCTGATGCATTGCTGGCCATGGCTCCTATGCCGCCACCCTTGATCAACTCCTCCAGAACTCGTATTTGATCCATAAACATTTGTGACTGATATGCCATGCGATCCTCAAATTGCTTTGCCATTTCAGATTGTGTTTTGCGAAGTTCTTCTGTTAGTCGAATGGTCTCAGATACGTTTCTTGCACCCCTTTGCGAGAGTGGAGGTTGCACCAAGGACTTGCCAATGCCAGAAACACGGGTGTCGCGCATTTGGCCCACAAGCAGAGTGATTATTTCAATCTGGGTAGTCACTAGAAGAGACTCTTCAATAGAACTAGGATCTTCAGATTCTTCAGGAGTCATCATTTCACGCACTATTTGCCTCATTTTTTCCTATAAGGATCAATGTCAAACCATAATAAGATTTTAATAAGAGAAGTAAGATGTTAAACAATATAAGCAAGTCAACAGTAAATGAAGATGATCCCTTTCAAACATCAATTTGTTCAACAACTGGTTGCATGACCAAAACAAATAAATAGCAGCAGACCAAACTCACTGTCATATTTAAAAAATACCAACAATATAACAACAAACCCAATAACATGTGACAAATAATTTAGTAAGCCAAACTACAATCCAAATTAAACTGTATATCATACAGAATACAACAAAACAAAACATGTGGTGCAAACATATCTCAACTCAAGCATATCATTATTTGACCCAGAACAACTTAAGCAACTGATATATATACCATAAGTAATGATAATAAAATGAAAACAGTGGTTGCTAAACACAGTAAATAACATACACAAACAGAGTAATAAGTATTACGTTACATTGAACTTTAGCGAGACTTAAATCTAATTTTGTAAATAACTTTACCGCTATTTGGGCACCAATGGCATCACCACCATACACGTCACCATATACTGCAATATATGGGGCCTTGTCATTCTTGAGTGCATGGTCTTCAGCTCTATAGCTGAAAGGGACTTTTCCTGAGTGATGGTTAGTTCTGTCCGATGCATTCCGCACTTCCTTCATTTTTTGACTTCTAGCCTATCAATACAAAACTCAAAAAATTTAAATTCTATTTATAGAGCAGTGAAACTTTATCAAGAAACCATATAAATTGCATGACCTGAGTTTTTGGCTCCCTGAAATGACCAACCAGCATTGTTCTTTACGATCAATAAACTCCAAGGGTAGTTCAACACCGTATTTTTCATAATGGTGCTTGCAATCCGACTTCCAATCTCTAAATCTTTCTATAGCCTTCTTAGTAATGAACTTCCAGATCCAAGTGTCATCAAATTCGAGCTCGAAGTTGGGCTAAAAAATGCCAGCTAGTGAGCATAGAGTATGATTAAAAATACTTGTAATGCAGATTAATGAAAGAGACTTTTACTCACGGTCAAATGGTCGAAGACGATGGCTAAATGCTCTGGCTTGAGCTCATGGTAGCTTGCTGCAATGATTGGAACTTTAACTCACACACAAGAGCCTATTTCATGGGTAAACATACTTCTCAACTTACGGTTCTTAGGGCCATTGTGTTCTGGTACATGTTCGACTTTGATCTTGGATCCCAATGTCTTCACATAGTTAGCCACCTTCTGACCGTTGACAACACCCCTGGTTTTCCTCACTGGTTGGTCTCTTACTAGTAAAACAACATCAGCTATATAGTTAAACAGATATAAAATGATGCACGCATTTAAACTTAAAGAAACAAACTGTAAAAAAATTGTGTTGGCCTTGGCTTTACACCTAATGCCCCGTGGATTTTCAGGAATTGGAATATCCCCTTCTAGGCATTTCTATTCAACTTGAGGAGTTGGTGCAGCCTGGTCAAATGTACCTAGTGGAAGGGACTCTGGAAGACATTGGCTCACAATATTTATATTGTCATATCATTGGAAATGATCCTAAGACATTTGATGAAGCCATGAAATCCCAAGATGTTTCATTTTGGAAAGAGGCCATTAATGATGAAATGGACTCTATAGTGGGAAACAACACATGGATTTTGGTAGATTTACCACTAGGACATAAAGCATTGGGAAATAAATGGATCTTCAGAAAAAAAGATGAAAGTGGATGGTACCATTGATAAATTTAAAGCAAGATTGGTAATCCAAGGCTTTAGACAGAAATATGGTATGGACTACTTTGATACTTATGCACCGGTTGCAAGAATTTCTACAATCAGATTGTTGATTGCTTTAGCATCTATACATAAGTTTCTAGTACATCAAATGGATGTGAAGATTAGTTTCCTAAACGGTGATTTAGAGGAAGAGATATACATGAAGCAACCGGAAGGTTTCGTTGTAACAGGACAAGAGCACAAGGTATGCAAGCTTGTTAAGTCACTGTATATACTTAAACAGGCGCATATGCAATGGCATCAAAAGTTTGATGAGGTGGTGCTTTCCGATGGATTTATCTTAAATCAATCGGATAAATCTGCGTATAGCAAATTTGACAACTCTAGAAATGGAGTTATCATTTGTCTATATGTAGATGATATCTTGATTTGTGGAACTAACCTAAAGTGCATAAATCAGACAAAGGATTTCTTATCATCTAAATTTTCCATGAAGGACATGGGGGAGGCAGAAGTCATTCTTGGTATAAGAATAGAAAGAGTAGACGGAGGTCTAGCCTTGACTCAATCTCATTATATTGAGAAAGTGCTAAAGAAGTATAAGTATTTGGACTGTCATTCGGTGGTTACCCCTTTGGATTCCTCCAAACACCTTCTTCCTAATGAGGGAGACCCCGTGTCACAACTTGAATACTCAAGGGTCATTGGAAGTTTGATGTATGCGATGACAAGTACAAGACCAGACATAGCTTTTGCGGTTGGCAAGCTAAGTCGATATACAAGTAATCCTAGTGTGGATCACTGGCAAGCGGTTCATAGGGTACTTCGGTATCTTAAGGGAACGATGAACCTAGGTCTTGTATATTCAGAATTTCCTTCGGTCATTGAAGGATATTCGGATGCAAGTTGGATCTCAAACGAAGAGGATCATACTTCTACAAGTGGATGGGTGTTTCTACTTGGGGGAGGTGCCATCTCATGGGCATCTAAGAAACAAACTTGCATCAGTAGTTCAACAATGGAATCTGAATTTGTTGCTCTAGCCGCAGCTTCGAAAGAAGCGAAATGGTTAAAGAACATGATACATGAAATTCCATTGTGGGAGAGACCGATATCACCCATATCGATTCACTGTGATAGCGCTGCAACATTGGCTAAAGTATATAGCCATGTATACAATGGGAAGTCTAGACACTTGGGTGTTAGACATAGTGCGGTAAGAGAGCTCATTACGCATGGGGTGATATCTGTGGACTTTGTTTAGTCACTGCAGAATCTAGCCAATCACTTGACGAAGAGATTAGCTAGAGATTTAATCACGAAGTCTGTGAAGGGGATGAGACTAAAACCCATATAATCATCTAGTCGTGGGACACCCAATTCACATCTAACTAGCGTTAGAGCTGAATTCAATGTGGAAAGCCCATTCCTAGAAGATTGATGAACACAAATATGCATCTTCAAGTATGTATTCAGCACCTACAAGTGCGAGGTTGAAGATAGACTCTTCTTAATAGATTCTTTGAAAAAGTGCTAATTGTAGGAGCACAATCGGGCGGTGTGACCCACTAGAGAATCTACCTATATAAATGCGAAGTTTCTGGTCGCTTCACGAGTATCGGGTTTAATCTCAATGCGTTTATGAATGGATAGGGACTCAAGGGCCATTTAAGAGTCAAGTTAGCTTAACGGTTTGTCAAGTAACACATGCGTGTGTCACCGTCAAGTACTCAAATGGATTGATTGGTTCAAACGTTTACGAGCACCATGATTTTCGAGTATTTTGTATGCGTGGCTACACTAAGCGGAAATTCAATCGTTTACGACATTTCTGTTTATGCGTGTTTTGCTTAAAAACAAAGGTACTTTGTGGATCAAAGTGAATCCCAAAAATGGGGGAGGATTGCTGGTGATTTTAGGGTTTCGGACCCTTAGGACTGTCCCTAACCGGTCGGCTCCGGAAACAGCACTAAGCTGCACCGGTCGGCTCTGCCCATCAGTAATCACCGCGTTTCGTCTTGACATTAAGTCAGGCTGCGTTTGCTTCAGACATTAACGTAATGTCAAGGGCAGACGCGACGACCTAATGTCTACACCAGGCGCGCGACGGATGGACACTGTCGCATCTGTTAGCTCCGGAGACATCTTTTCTTCGTCTTTCTTCACTCTCTATATATACCAGATGATATCTGATATATGGGGGACGAAAAATTGCTGAGTAATTGCTAGATGCTACAATCCCAACTCTGATTTCCAAATTATCTCAATCCATTAAGCCTGCTGTGTTTTCATTGTCTAAAACACAGTGTTCTTCAGTTGGATTATCCCACTTCAAATTTCTTGCAACCCAAGGCAATTCTGATTAGGGTGGAAATATTGATTTCGGAAAGCGACAACGCGATCCATTTTGATATCCAAGCGACCACTTTATTGCAATCAAGAAGTTAGACGCATTCAAGCTAATCTACATTGCTGCCATTGAAGACCTTGTCAATACTTGTTGATGTGAAGACAAGAAGCAAACGACCCAGCAACTACATGATCCATTCGCCGCTTGCTGTTCTTAGTTGCAGCGGCATCAGCCTATTGTTTCAGATCTGGCGTGTGGTCGTGTGGATCCAACCGCATCAACCTGCCGATTTGTCATTTTGATTATTGTGCAGTCCGTCGCCGTGCTATTGTTCATCCATTGAACTTGCTGTTGCTGGGCCGCTTAAATATTTGATCAATTGCCATCGACATCTGCTCCATTCGAGTCTCGCCGCAGGTTTCATTTTCAATAGCAAATTTTTCAAAAAACAATTCATTACTTTATTTGAACTACTTCTATCACTGATTGTTGACTCGGTCAACCTTAGTTGGGTCAGTCAAACTTAGTTGATTCGGTCAACTGCTTTAGTAATACTTCCTCCGTCCCTCGATGCTTGTTCAAAAGGACAATCGGCACGCTAATTAAGAAGAAAATAAAAGGTACAAAGTGTATTTATTGAGGTACATAGTACAATCAAGTTTATAATTTAAAATTATTTCAGCCAATAGGAATTCAAGGTTTTAAGCACACGGATCACCACTTAAAGATGATTGGTTGACATTAAATATTGGGGTTATGATTAAAAGGAAAGTGGACAAACAATAGGGGACGCTAAAAAATGAAAGTGGACAAACATAGCCGGACAGAGGGAGTATTTTCTCTTAGTAAAAAAAAGCGAAAAAAAGGCAAAAAATTGTCTTCACTTCTTTCCACAGGTACCATTTCAATTGCTCGGTGTCCAGTTCTTTTTGATGGCTTCAATTATCGTGAATGGACTCAGCATATGCGCCTACACACATGAGTGGACTATATTTTTGGGAAATTCTCATTGGTGAGCTCCCTTGTCCTACTCGCCCAACTCCACCGATTCGACCAGAGTTACCCGCCAAGGCCGATCCAGCTGTTCTTCAAAAAGCGACAGATGATTTTGAAGATGCTATAGATTGCTACCAGAGTGACCTCACTGCTTATCAGATATGGATTGATGCAGATGCTCGTGCCTCCGCTATTTTGGTTCCAGTATGGAGGTATCTCTCATTGGTGATATTATTCACTTATCTTCTGCACAGTTAATGTGGATATATCTTCGAGATCGTTATGCGACTTCTAGCGATGCTCTATTTTTCATTTTTGTCCGTCAGGAGCACTTACTACAGCAGAATAATGCCACTGTGGATGAGTTTTACAAACAACTTTCTGTAGTTTGGCGTCAGCTTGATTCCCTTGGACCAGAGATTTGCCGCACTTGCCAGTGTTAGCAGAATCAGTGCTCTCACCTGGAGTACATTCGACTTCAGAGTTTTCTCACACGTCATCGTGTCGAATTTGAGCCGAAACGTGCTCAGCTGCTAGCTCTCCATCCCCATCTTACTTTACTGGAGGCTCTTTCGATGTTCGTAATGAGGAGACTCAGCTTCAAAGTGCCGGGCTACTACCGACATCTTCTGTCTTGGCTTCTCCTCCTCCATCTTCTACTCGTCAAGCTCCTCCGGTATCGGTGACTTCTGACTCCAAGCGACCTCGATGTACCTACTATCACAAGCTTGAACATCTGGTGCACACATTTTACAAGAAGCAATGAGATACTGCTCATCGTCGCAATAGCCGCTTCTCAAGTAACCCTAGAAGCTCTGAGACTCAGGAACTGCTTACTTTGCTACGCCGCATGAACGCATCAACACAGACGGGTTCTGCTGGTTCTATCGCTCAGTCTTCGAGTAATGAGAGAACTGATCCACTCTTTGTTATCAGACGAGGCACTCCCTCGACTTCCTCTTTTCATGTTCCCGATGTGTCTCTTGTTTCTAAATTGACTATGCAGCTCATTTCTGTTGGACAACTCACTGATCGTGGTTGTTGCATTATCCTTGATTCGGACTCTTCTTCTATTCAGGATCGACGCACAAGGACCCTGGTTGGTACTGGCCCCCGGCACCGTGATTCACAATGTCTCTGGGAACTCTACTCGCTTCATCTTCCTTCCGCTGTCGCTATCAGTCCTTCAGCTTCCGCCACAGTCATTCCTTCTACCGCGTCCTTTGGACAATGGCATCATCGTTTGTGTCATATTTGTGGTTCTCTTCTTTCTTCTTTAGTTCGTCGTGGTCTCTTAGGACCAGTGTGGTGATGCATCGTTGCAGTGTCAGGGTTGTAAGCTAGGTAAACAGCTTCAACTACCTTATTTTTCTAGTGAGTCTATCTCTCAGCGTCCTTTTGATCTTGTTCATTCTGATGTATGAGGTCCCGCTCCCTTTGTTTTAAAAGGGGGTCATCGATATTATATTATTTTTATAGACGATTATTCTCGCTACACTTGGATTTACTTTATGTCTTTATATCTCAAGAGAAGTATATTCGAGATCTGCTTGATCGTACCACTCTCACTGATCAGCGTACTACTGACACTCCGATGGAACTTAATGTTCATCTTCGCCCTACTGATGGAAAGCCTCTTGAGGATCCTACTCGCTGTCGTCACTTAGTTGGTAGCCTCGTGTATCTAGGCGTCACCCGTCCTGACATATCTTATCCAGTTCATATCTTGAGTCAGTTTGTTTCTGCTCCCACTCAACTTCATTATAGTCACCTTCTCCGTATTCTGTGTTATTGACAGCGCGTCGTTGTGCGCTGCAAAATTTACATTTATAGTTCCACTACTTTAGTGGCTCACTATTGGCTAGCAAGCGGTAAGTAGGGGTCGAACCCAAGAGAGTCAGTGTGGAATGGTTGTTCTTTGAAAAGAAAGAAAATAAAAGTAAATACAGGTTGGGTTTGAGTGGTTTAAACTGAAAGTAATACTGTAAAGTAAATTGCTGGAACAGTCGAGTTCAATATCAACCAAACAACATACTTTTGGTTTGTCGCACGCTGTATTTCAAGCGCAATACGTGCCAAAGTTATGTTTGATTGATATTGAGCAAGTCTGTAGTAAGCGTACGGAAATGTAAAGACTGAAAAGTAAAGGTACTGAAAATAAGTGCGGAAAGTAAAGTGCGTAAAGTAAAGTACTGAAAAGTAAAGGGTACTGAAAGTAAACAGTTGATAATGAGACTGAAAGTAAAATTACAAGTGGTGCTTTGATTTAGGGAAGGATTCGGTTTTCAGGGGCCTTGTATCATAGTTCCGTTCATCATTGACCTCTAATGATCATACTAAGTGTTCAAAGATGTATCAATGCCATTTCTAGCACTCGACTTGCCACACCGTCTAGTCCTTTTCAAGACATAGAGCACTTGTTCTAGTTAGGCTAATTCCTCCTTCCGAAGTATCTTAGCCTATGTGCATCCACTTGATCAATCATTTCCGATCAACCAAGTGGTGTTTTAAAGAGGTTGAACTCCATGGAAAAAGCTTTGCTCTTTCGAGCCTCCACTTAACCATGTATGTTCACGAACCCCATGGAAGAGCTTTGCTCTTTCGAGCCTCCACTCAACCATGTATGTTCTAACCTAATATATGGCACTTAGAACAAGTTTGAACACGAAGAAGCACTAAGAAAAGGGTCTAAAACGGTTTTATGATACAAGCACCCCCCCTTCAACCGAATGAAGGGTTTAGCTACGAGTATCCATGGAAGTGGATACCATAGCTAAGTGCAAGAAAAGTAAAGCAAACCGAAAAGAAAACAAGGAAAACAACAAGAAACCGAAACAAGAACAAGTGAAAGAGAACAACAAGTAAGTAAGGGAGAGGAGCTCCAAATCAAGACAAGGGAAAGTAAAGTGTGCTGCTGGAAAGTAAGAGCTTGAAGCTCAAGAACAAGTGAACAAAAGCTTTGAAAATCAAGAACAAAGTAAGAACAATGTGTGTTTGCATTGAAAATGAAGAGAAGAGAGATAAGCTCTCAACTCTCTAAGGTTTGTGGCACACATATTACATGAGGCAAGCCCTTTATTTATAGGCAATGGAAGACTTGGTGGCTAAGTTTATGGCATGGAAATATCCCAAAAGCACTTCATTTTGATTGGTTTAGCCAAAAGTCATCACTAGGATATTTTAAGCAAAAAGCCATCGCTTGTTTCTTTCAAGCAAAAAGCCATCTTTTAAGACCGATTCCTCTTTAGACTCCAAAATTGCCTGTATACATAAAATGACATCAACAAGCACATGTTCGTATGACCAAATGTCTAATTTGGTGGGTTTAGCTGATTCGATGAATCGTATAAATACGCGCCATCAAATACCCCCACACTTAATCTTGTTCGTCCCGAACAAGTCTAGTCAAAGAGAGGAGCAACACCCTAAGTCCTAAATGTGAATGTGAGATGTAAAATTAGACTTCACCTTAGCATGCATAACTTACTTGCTTCCAAACAAAATTGTGCTCAAACATGAAAGTAACTAGATACTTGTTACCTTTGAGCCGAGATGCAAATTAATTTGGATGATTCGGAGATAGTCCTTTTTAGGCCTTTGAACTGCACTCTCGGATCCGATCTTACTATATGGTTATGTTATTTGCTTCTTCTAGCACGTGATTGATTCGGGCTAATGGGCCGAGTTCTTTTTCTTTGTTTGTGTGGTTGGACAGCTTTTGTAGTGAGGTTTGGCCTTCGGCCTTTGATTTGACTCTTTGAGTACTTCACTTTTGCTTCGGTTTGATTTCACCATTTTGGATGATTTTTTTCTTTCTTTTCTTTGCTCCTTTGATGAGATTTGCATGTCCATTTCTTCACTTTTGGGAGGTCCAATCATCGCCCGAGAGCATATGGAAATACCTCCCCGCTCTTTCTCATCCTTGCCTTTTTCGCGCGGGTCAAGATGAGGGTCGCTCATTGATGGACCAAAATTATACGAATCATAAACACAGTAAAACCCCCTTAATTAGACACTTTGTCTATTTAACTTTTGCTTGTTAGTTCCGATATATTTCTACAGGGTATTTCAGAGCTTAGAGAGAATACATGCTAAAGAGGAGCTTTTAAAGCAGAAAAGATGTTACGAGTCATTCCGAGGTCAAGATCATATGCCGACTGAAGAAATATCAAGGATCCTGACGTTGAATCACTCATAACAAATTAAGCAGAAGAGGAATCAAGTCAGCCCGGGGACGAAACACACTGATAGTTTTGTGAAAAGACTGCACAAAACTCACAAAACTCATCCATTTGCCTTGGTGACCGACCACTTGAAGAGAAGGTGGCCAGGGGAGGAGCTCCTCCCCTCCATGACCGGCAGCTCCTCCTCCCCACAATCGGCGGCTTTTGCTCCCCCCCCATGTGGCGCCTCCTCCTTCTTCCTCCTTCTCCTCCCTTGGATCAAAAACCACATGCCATCATCTCCTCCATCCATTCCCCCTTCTCCTCCCTAAAAATGGAGCTCATCTCCTCCTCATTTGTATCATCACAAAATCAAAATCAAATCCATAAGTTTGTAAACACTTCTCTCTCTAAGTTTTGTAAGTTTGGTTTTGGAAATAAAGGATCGCTCCCTTGGCGCTTCAACGGTTGTAAGTATTTTAATATTTATTTACTGTCTTTAATTTCCAATTCCTTAGTTATAATGTTTAGCGCGATGAATAGTAGCTAAACTAGTCGTTCGGTAGAAGGGGTGGACTTGTATTATAAAATGTTTTAGACTATTAACTTAGTGTCTCGTCTTTGTATTCAAAACTTATTCTATGTGCCATATATAAGATTAGAACTTCCAAGGTTGAGTGGACGCTTTGACGGGCAAAGCTCTTCCTTGGGATTCGTGAACATACTCGGGTAAGTGGATGCTTTGACGGGCAAAGCTTATCTGAGGAGTTCGATCCATCTAAAAAACCATTTGGAAACTGGACCAAAGGGACCAAATGGATGCACATAAGGCTAAGATACTTCGGAAGGAGGAATTAGTTGAAGTAGAATAAGTGCTCTACGACCTTAAAAAGGCTAGACGATGTTGCAAGTCTTGAGCTAGGAATAGCCTCGATTCATGTTTGAATACTTAGAAGATTCACTAAAGGTCAATGATAAACAGGATATAATACAAGGCCCCTGAAACCGAATGCTTTCTTTTAATTGTAATAATTATCAGTTACTTTCCAGTACTAAAACCAACCAACCAACCAATCAATCACTTAGCTGGTAGCTTTAAAACCAACCAACCAACCTAAAACACGCTCTCTCGCTGAATAATCCCCTCAAAGAACAACTATCCCCTTAATTCCTTTAGGTTCGACCCCTACTTACCACTTACTACCCAGTAGTGAAGTCGCGAGTAGCGGACACTTATAAATTTATTCTTGACGATTGCGCATAACGACTGTGCAACCATCAAAATTGGCGCCGTTGCCGGGGAATTAGTTAGTTAAATCGGATAAAGTTCTTTGAATCGATACGCGCTTCGAAACAACCATGTCTCGCGAAGAAAGCCACCATGACTACCAGGATGACGACGAGATAAACCTGTACGATCAAAATGATGAGGTGCCACTTCCATTTATCGACGATCCGGAACAACTCATCAGAAACAGAAGAGCTCGTGATAGGGAAGCCATCAGAAGAAACCAAGAACCGCCTAAGGACCGAAATGCAGCTGGTCCAGTACAACAACCCCCTAGATATCCACCACCCCCCCAACCTCGCCAAATGCCAAGACAAGAACCTGTCTTCGACGACTACTATGGGGATAACAACTACCATGAACCTACTATGGGAGAATTAAACGCCCCCAATTTCGAAACACAGCCGTGGTGCATTCACGAGGGCCCTGAACTAGAAAACATAACCATCAACGAATCAGTGGCCCACAGCTTGCCAAAATTCTCAGGAGCTCAAGGAGAATCTGCCACAACTCACCTCCAACGCCTGCATGGAATTTGCCAAAATCTAAAGCCCAATCGAGTAAATATGGACGACTTCAAGTTGAAGGCATTCTATTTTTCCCTCATAGACTCGGCAAACGATTGGTTCCTTTCATTGCCTTCGGGAAGCATCAGAACATGGGTTCAGATGCAAGGGAAATTCCTGGCCAAATACTACCCAGCAGGAAGAGCAATGCAAGTAAGAAGACAACTGCAGGACATAAGGCAAGGACCTAATGAGACCATGTACGACTACCTGGAGAAATTCAATCACCTGGAAAGAAGCTGCTGCACTCTTGGACTACCCGAGAAACTCACCATTGAGTATCTCATTAACGGATTAAGACCCTTAGACAAAATGCTCCTGGATGCCTCAGCTGGAGGATCCATAATGAATCTATCATTAAGAGGCATAAGGGATCTCATCACCAAGGTTGCTGAAAATGCTCGATTTAGAGAAGAGACAACTAGGCAGGAAGAATTTTCCCGAACAAAGAATGTGGCAAGAGCTGAAACACCGATGAGCTCTATTCCTGAAGAAATGAAACAGTTAAAGGAGATGATGATTCAGATCCTACGAAGATAGCCAGTTCCAGTAAAACCTTGCGAGTTTTGTGGTTCTACTGACCACAAAACTGACGCATGCCCAACATTAATAGAAGAGGAACCGGCAGACGTAAATGCAGTGGGAGGATACCAAGGATACAACAACAACAATGACAGAGCCGGACAAAACAGACAGTATGGTCAAGCAACCAACCCGAGCTGGCGTAACAACAGCTATCCTCAGAAGGAGACACAACCTGCTGTCCCTCAACTAGCTCAGTCATTCTACCAACCCCCCCACCGACAGTATAACCAGAACGCTCCATCAGCTGGCCAATATCAGCAAAAAGGACCAAATCAGTACCAAACCGGCCCGAACAATCAGCAGGAACTGAGCAAGTCGCTCGATGACACGATGAAGGAGCTTGCAGGAAACATAAATCAATTGGGTGCTTCGCTACACCAATACCAGGCGAAAACTGACGGGGCAATTTCAGAATTGGCCAAACAGATGTCCCAGCTCGCCACCACAATGTCAACACTCTCCAATGAACCTGGCAGACTTCCTTCACAAACCATCCAAAATCCAAAGGCAAATATTAGCATGATAAGGAGGTCAAACATAAAAGCGACACTAGGAGAAGTAGCACGATCCCCAACTTACAAACTCACAAGCAAGCACTTCACGCGTAGGCATCGTCCTGATTGGAATCAAGAGGAAGACCGACCCAATGATGGCAAAACGTGGGTCACGCATGCCGACAATGGACGATATGCATTCACCGTTTGCATAACACCACCGCCAATTATACACTCCGACGTACCAGCATCTGGATGGGATGACGACAACAGTTTTAGGTGGGACTCCCCAACTAATATTTATGCTTCAAAGCAAAATATTAAAGGGCCCAATTACTCAAATCCTAAGCCAAGGAATAGGCAGAATGGCCCAACAACAGAAAGAGCCCTCACTTCAGATCATGAGTCACAACCGGAAAGAGATAAAGACCCAGGGGCCTTCACAGTCACCTGCGGTATTGGTGAAACCCAGATTCATAAGTGCTTAGTCGATCTTGGGGCTGCTGTCAATGCCATGCCTTCCTCCTTATACTACTTATTAAGACTTGGTCCATTAAAGCCACCCAGGACAAATATCGAGCTAGGAGATAAATCGTGCATCCGTCCGGTTGGAGTGCTGGAAGATGTAATACTCCATGTGGGAGAGCTCGTCGTTGCTGCAGACTTCTATGTATTACAAACGGGAGAGACCAGCGAAGACGACCCTCCAACAATAATATTGGGACGACCATTCCTCTACGCTACTAAAGCAAGAATCGATGTAGGCAAAGGATCATTATCGCTTGAGTTCGGCGGCAAAATTGCAAATTTCTACATTGATATTAGCCGCGTAGATACAAAAAAACCGCCAGATATTATTCCTATCTCAGATCGCGGTACACAGATTTCTAACCTGACAAAAGAGACCGAAAAAGCAACAAGACCAGCATCTATGGTCAAAGGCTCCCCGCCTTCTCAGAAACAATGGAAAGAAAAGATCCCAAAAAAAGGGAGTCCTGACCCGAGTACAACATCCGGCAAGAAGTCAGGAAGAGTCAAGGCAAGAAACAACACAGGAACAGTGGCGAAATTTGACCTGAGCCATCCATGGGACCCAAACCAGTAATCCACAACGAGGTACTGTCGAGCCAACGACGTTAAACAAGTGCACTGGTCGGGAGGTAACCCGACACTATCTTACTTTCTGTCAGTTAAATTCAGTCATTTAGTTTTAAGCTTGCATGACTTTTGAACTAAAGCACGCCTTCGTTCAAAAGTGTGGGGTGAGAACCACCTTTGTATATAAATAACATGCTTGCTGTTTTCTTTTTTTAGTAATAGTATCTTTTTGAAAATATGAACTTAGAATGTGAAAAAGATAGATCTTAGTTCATGCATTAACCTTGTGAAAATTCAAACTGTTTAAAAACTTAGAATGTAACTCTTCATTTGTCCTTTGTGCTGAGATAAACTAGGGATGTGGAGTTGACATAAACTGCCCTAGAGAGGCTTGGCAAGCAATCAAAGGATCAAATCAAACTATATGGTTTTCGAAGTCAGTGGAGGCTGCACTTCGGGTTTCAGTGAAGAATGAAGTCATCTCCGCCATGCAGTGTTTATGCAAAAAGAAAAGAAAAGGCGAGGACGGGAATCAGACCGTCCTCTCTCTAGTCAAAATAGCCGAGAAAATAGATGAGCGACCCTCATCTTGACCCGCGCGAAACGACAACGATGAGAGGAGCGGGGAGGTATTTCCATATGCTCGCGGGCGATGATTGGACCTCCCAAAGGAAAGGCTTGAGAAAATGGACTGGCAAGTCACAAAGAAGCAAAAAGCTCGAAGAAGCAAATCAAGAGGCCAAAGACCCAACATTGTGAAGGTTTTAACCGAACAAAAAAAAAGTGAAATACTCAAAAAAGTCAAATCAAAGGCCAAAGGCCAATTCACTACAAAAAAGTAGTCCCTCGCCAAAGAAGAAAGAAATTAAAAAGGCTCAACTCAGTGAAACCCGAACCGAATCACGTGCTAGAGAAAGCTACAAGAAAACCATATAGTGCGAGATGATCCCAAGATTGCAGTCCAGGAGCCTAAAAAGGGCTATCTCCCGAAACATCCAATATAATTTGCATCTCAGCACGGAGGTACAAGTATTAAGTTTCTTCTATTTATTTACGCAGTTTAATTTGGTAATAAGTAGTAATGCATGAATTAGGATAGATCAAGTACCACAGTCTAAATTTCATATTCCAAAACCAACTTAGAGTGCCGCCCTTTAATAGCATTGTTCGGGACGAACAACTAAAAGTGTGGGGGTGATATGATGGACCAAAATTATACGAATCATAAACACAGTAAAACCCCCTTAATTAGACACTTTGTCTATTTAACTTTTGCTTGTTAGTTCCGATATATTTCTACAGGGTATTTCAGAGCTTAGAGATAATACATGCTAAAGAGGAGCTTTTAAAGCAGAAAAGATGTTACGAGTCATTCCGAGGTCAAGGACATATGCCGACTGAAGAAATATCAAGGATCCTGACGTTGAATCACTCATAACAAATTAAGCAGAAGAGGAATCAAGTCAGCCCGGGGACGAAACACACTGATAGTTTTGTGAAAAGACTGCACAAAACTCACAAAACTCATCCATTTGCCTTGGTGACCGACCACTTGAAGAGAAGGTGGCCAGGGGAGGAGCTCCTCCCCTCCATGACCGGCGGCTCCTCCTCCCCACAACCGGCGGCTTTTGCTCCCCCCCCCATGTGGCGCCTCCTCCTCCTTCCTCCTTCTCCTCCCTTGGATCAAAAACCACATGCCATCATCTCCTCCATCCATTCCCCCTTCTCCTCCCTATAAATGGAGCTCATCTCCTCCTCATTTGTATCATCACAAAATCAAAATCAAATCCATAAGTTTGTAAACACTTCTCTCTCTAAGTTTTGTAAGTTTGGCTTTGGAAATAAAGGATCGCTCCCTTGGCGCTTCAACAGTTGTAAGTATTTTAATATTTATTTACTGTCTTTAATTTCCAATTCCTTAGTTATAATGTTTAGCGCGATGAATAGTAGCTAAACTAGTCGTTCGGTAGAAGGGGTGGACTTGTATTATAAAATGTTTTAGACTATTAACTTAGTGTCTCGTCTTTGTATTCAAAACTTATTCTATGTGCCATATAAAAGATTAGAACTTCCAAGGTTGAGTGGACGCTTTGACGGGCAAAGCTCTTCCTTGGGATTCGTGAACATACTCGGGTAAGTGGATGCTTTGACGGGCAAAGCTTATCTGAGGAGTTCGATCTATCTAACAAACCATTTGGAAACTGGACCAAAGGGACCAAATGGATGCACATAAGGCTAAGATACTTCGGAAGGAGGAATTAGTTGAAGTAGAATAAGTGCTCTACGACCTTAAAAAGGCTAGACGATGTTGCAAGTCTTGAGCTAGGAATAGCCTCGATTCATGTTTGAATACTTAGAAGATTCACTAAAGGTCAATGATAAACAGGATATAATACAAGGCCCCTGAAACCGAATGCTTTCTTTTAATTGTAATAATTATCAGTTACTTTCTAGTACTAAAACCAACCAACCAATCAATCAATCACTTAGCGGGTAGCTTTAAAACCAACCAACCAACCTAAAACACGCTCTCTCGCTGAATAATCCCCTCAAAGAACAACTATCCCCCTAATTCCTTTGGGTTCGACCCCTACTTACCACTTACTACCCAGTAGTGAAGTCGCGAGTAGCGGACACTTATAAATTTATTCTTGACGATTGCGCATAACGACTGTGCAACCATCACTCATCTCTTTTTCCGGCTACTTTGGACTAGAGAATGGACGGTTTGATTCCCGTCCCGCCTCTTGCATAGACGCTGCATGGCGGAGTCCACTCTTCACCAAGAAGCCCGAAGTGCAGCCTCCACAATCTTCACATAACCATAAAGTAAGGATCCGGTCCCTTAAGTGCTTGTCAAGCCTCTCTAGGGCATTTCTTTCAACTCCACATCCTACATTTATCTCAGCACACAAGGACAAGTAGGAAGTTAAATACACATGTGCTTACACAATCAAGTTTTCACAAGGAAATGCATGAATCGGGTCTATCTATTTTCACATCATGGAAGTTTGTATTTTCAAAAAGTTTCAAAAAGATAAAAAATTTAAGAAAAAGAAAACATGCAGAATAATATGTGCAAAGACTCACCCCCACACTTTTGAACAAAGCCATGCCTCTTGGCATGACTTTAGTTCAAAACACAAAAAAGCTAGTTAACTAAGGAAAGGAAATGACATAAAAAAAACTGAAAAAACTAGATATGCCGGGTTACCTCCCGGTAAGTGCCTTTCTTTAACGTCGTTGGCTTGACGGTACCTCACTCATGGATCATAAGTTCGGATCCCATGGGTGTTTGAGGTCGAACTTCTTCTCGGCTGCCCTTTTATTCTGCCCAAAGAACTTGTGGAGTGATGTGCTCGGTTTGGTTCTCCATTGGTCCGGCAGGTTCTTTTTTACATGCTTCCGAGAAGGTGATGGCTCCTTGACCATAGCTGCTGGTCCATTGAGCCGTGGTCTCTTGCTACTCCATCCCGGCTTCCATTCTTTTGGGTCATGTCTTTGTCGCTTCTTCATGTATGAACGGTTGGCACTTTTGCAGTTTTGGAAGTTCAGTCTTTTGCCTTCAAACATAGGCGACATCAAGCTTGTTCCCATTGTTGAGCTTCTTCTTTGGGGAAGGGATGAATGGTCGTCTTGGAACGAGTGAGTTTTCCGAGCCGCTTTGTTGAGTTGTGGTGAGTGAGCGCTCCATCATTTGCTTTTCTTGCCCTTGTTCTGCCTCCAACTCCCCTTGCACCGCATCATTATTAACTACATGCTCTTCAGTGGCTATGATCTGCATAAAACATAAAGGGTTAAGTTGGGGTTTCTCGGCCATGAGGACCGGGCTTTTCTCGACCAGCCCGTCCGTGAGGACCGGGGCTGTCTCGGCTAGCTTGCCAATGAGGACCGGGACTTCTGTTGGCTCGGCAATGAGGTCCGGGTCTTTCTCGACCAGCCCGTCCGTGAGGACCAGGGCTGTCTCGGCTAGCTCGCCAATGAGGACCAGGACTTCTTTTGGCTCGGCAGTGAGGACTGTGTTAGACTCGGCTGGTTCGGCAATGAGGTCCGGGACCAGCGTGATTTCCTCGGGTAGATTGGTAATGTGGACCGGGCCTGAATTGGGCAGTTTTTCTTCTAACTCCCAGGGGTAATCTGAGTGGAGCTCTTCTTCAGGCAACCATGGGTCCTCATTGATGTTCCCATGAATGGCATACTGTTTGGCAAAACGGCTTTAGAACTGTTCGAGCAAATGTTCAGGGGGAGTACGAACACATTCTGGAACTACTGAACAGCGTTGAACAAACGCAGAAGATATTTTCCGGAAGGATCTGGATCTAATATCTTCTCGCTTGAATGTCGGCCAGCGAAGCATTCGATCTCCAGATATTAGAATGAATATCTTCATCAAAACTGCGTGGCTGACTTGGCGAGGAAGTCTGCAAAGATTGCCTATTCCGTTTGTCCTCTGGAAGGTTCTAAAGATCGAGGATCTTTAGATTCGAACTGATATTAGCCAGCGTGTTCTTCGAGCGTCAAAAATCCGAACATCTTGTGAAGTCGACGTGGCTTACTTACTGAGGAAGATAGCTCGAATATTCCTTCCATCCGATTGGATAAGATATACATCAAATATCTAGGAATATATTCCGAAATATTTGATGGGATTATCGTGTGCGAATTAGGGTTTGGTCCGAGCATATAAATACAATGCAAGGGCAGCCCTAAGTGTTTGTCGCTCCAGCAGAGAAAATAAACACAAGGAAATTCCCTACCGATTGGAGAAGGAGCGGCAGCCGATTGTATTCTCCCTACTGGAAATACATTGAGGTGTGTTCAGTCTGATCCGTGCCATTCAGACTGACTGGAGTTGATCACGTTCAAGTGCACAAACAAAGGAAAACAAGCTTTCGAGAGAAAGCATCCGAGCTTCAAGTGAAGGTCGAGTACGTTCGGATAGTAGATCTGGACGAAGGGGATCGAGGAGAGTTGCGACAAACCTCGGTTGCAAATCTGAGAGACGGAGTGTTAGTGGTGAGGCTATTACATGGTGTAAGAGTAAGTCCCTGTGGAAAACCCTAAACTCGTAATAAAGATTTGTTGTCCCTTTTCCGGGTGTGGGAAACCCCCCAGAGTAGGCCTGGCCGAACTGGGTTATCAATCTGTGCGTGCTCCTGTTTTATTTGTTCTGTTATATTGAACTGTTGGGTGGAGAGTTCAAGGTCTGGTTGAACTACACCTGGAACACGTGCTTGAACAGGGGATAGAATTTCAATTGGTACCAGAGCAAACACTCGACACACTGAGTGGGATCCTTGAACTGTTCAAGATGACTACAACAGGAGGTCAAAACACAATCGAAGATGACAAAAATTGTTCACGTAGAATAGAGGTGTCTGAGGCATTGACTGAGGTATTGACTAAGACTGACAGCACTCGCTTTCAACTAAATATGTTGGCTCGAAGGTTTGACAGAATGGCCCGAAAGCTCGATAAACGCAGACCTGAGCAAGACATTCCCCAGTCAAGCATGCTTCACATCTGGGAGTCAGACATGAAGATCTGCAGAAATAAAATCGTTTGCACAGTTGCCTTCAGCTCATCAAGTCACATGGAGAAAGACCACTGGTACTTCGACAGCGGATGCTCTGCGCATATGACAGGTAACTCAAAGTTTCTCACGCATATTCGACCTGTCACAAAGAAGCAGTTTGTTACTTTCGGCGATGGAGGGAAGGGTCAGGTGATCGGCTGTGGGACATTGAAGGTTCCGGATCTTCCTGTTCTCAAAGACGTACTTCTTGTTGAAGGACTAAAAGTGAATCTCATCAGTATCAGTCAACTTTGTGATGGAGGATTTCATGTACAATTCACCCATGACTCCTGCCAAGTTCTGTACAAGGAAGGAGGGACACTGATGAAAGGATGTAGAGCAGACAACAATTGTTACCTCATTGGGTCCGCCAGAACAGTTACATGCCTTTCAAGTCAAGCAGGTGAGATGTCACTCTGGCACAGGAGATTGGGTCATCTGAATCTCAAAACACTGAAGAAGCTCAGCTCGTCTGGTCTCATCCGAGGGATGCCCAATGTTAAAGGTGACATAGATGTCCTATGTGGAGAATGCCAGATCGGTAAATAGACTAAAGCGTCTCATTCGAACACCACCCTGATCAGTACCAGCAGACTACTCGAACTGATCCATATGGATCTTATGGGGCCAATGCAGGTTGAGAGCTACGGAGGCAGCAAGTATGTCCTGGTATATGTGGACGACTTTACCAGGTTTACATGGACCCGATTCCTTCGAGACAAGTCTGCAGCTGCTTCTCAGTTCATTGAACTTGCAACACTTCTCCAGAGAGAGAGAAGCCAACGGAGAACGACTGGTGTGTATCAGGAGTGATAACGGCACAGAGTTCAAGAATGCCACCATGACCTCTTACTGTAGCAAACACGGGATTGCCCATCAGTATTCTTCTGCAATCACTCCTCAGCAAAATGGCGTTGTTGAAAGGAAAAATCACACAATTCAGGAGATGGCACGCGTAATGATTCATGCCAGGAAGATTCCTCTGAAGTTCTGGTCAGAAGCTATGAACACGGCGTGCCACATTATAAACCGCGTGACAATACGCACAGGCACGGAAATGACCTGCTACGAACTCTGGAAAGGGAAGAAGCCCACGGTTAAGTACTTTCACATCTTTGGGAGTGAGTGCTACATTTTGAATGACCGTGAGTACCGACAGAAGCTTGATCCAAAGAGTGATGAAGGATTCTTCCTAGGCTACTCCTCGAACAGTCGAGCATACAGGGTGTTCAACAAACGCACGGGAACAGTCATGGAGTCTATCAATGTCAAAATTAAGGATAACGTTGTAGATCTTACTACCCCAGATGATGCTGATGAAGCAGCTGGAACAGCATCTGGAACTGCTTCACCTCCACTTTCTACTAAGACTGACCCGACAGGGGGTACCGCTACAGCTATCGAACCCGTTGGAACAGCACCTGAAACTGAGACATTGCCGAATCCGACTGTGTCTGACTCAACAGGAGGTGACCAAATTATTGAAAATGTCATTGAGAACTCTTCCTCTGATGAGGTTGAAGAGGTCAGCACTCAAGAGGATCGTGCTGCTCTACAACCCTCTCGTCGTATCTCCAGAGACCACCCAATCTCTGAGATCATTAGTGCACCTAGTGATGGGATACAAACTCGTGGAAAAAGGATCAATTACAGAGGTCTTGCTGCCTGCTCATGCTTTCTGTCTTCAATTGAGCCAAAGAACATAAAGGAAGCACTCGTTGATGAGTATTGGGTCCTCGCCATGCAAGAAGAACTCGAGGAATTTGTCCGCAATGACGTGTGGGACTTAGTCCCAAAACCTGATGGTGTCAACGTCATCGGCACAAAATGGATCTTTAAGAACAAGTCTGATACATCAGGCAATATCACTAGAAATAAAGCTCGGCTTGTGGCTCAGGGATATTCCCAGATAGAGGGGATCGATTTTGATGAAACCTTCGCCCCTGTCGCACGACTTGAAGCCATTCGCCTGCTACTTGCTCTTGCCTGTCACCTGAAGTTTCGGCTGTTTCAGATGGATGTTAAAAGTGCGTTCCTGAATGGGCTTCTGAATGAAGAAGTTTTTGTGTCTCAGCCGAAAGGATTTGAGGATCCGCATCACCCTGCTCATGTGTATCGCCTGAAGAAGGCCCTATACGGACTCAAGCAGGCGCCCAGAGCCTGGTATGAGCGACTCACTGTGTTTCTCATCAACCATGGATATGTGCGAGGGGGAGTGGACAAGACTTTGTTCGTCAAACACACAAGGTCAGATTTTATTATCGCACAAATCTACGTTGATGATATTGTGTTCGGATCAAACACCCAGACACTGGTAGATCAGTTCGTGGAACAGATGAAGAAAGAGTTCAAAATGAGCATGGTAGGAGAGATGAGCTACTTTCTGGGATTGCAGGTGACACAGAAAGAGGATGGGATATTCATCTCACAAAGTAAGTATGCCAAGACCTTGACAAAGAAATTTGATCTTGAAAAGACAAGTCACAAACGAACACCGGCTGCGACTCATTTAAAGATCACTAAAGATGATGCTGGTGTCAACGTTGACCAGACTCTATACAGAAGCATGATTGGAAGTCTCCTGTACTTAACCGCCAGCAGACCGGATATTTCATATGCAGTCGGAGTCTGTGCAAGGTACCAGTCTGAACCAAAGGGAAGTCACCTTCTGCAAGTAAAAAGAATTATCAAGTATGTGTGCGGAACTGTTGATTTTGGGATCTGGTACACCAAAGACACCAATCCACACCTGGTCGGTTTCTGTGACGCTGACTGGGCAGGAAACACTGAAGATCGGAAGAGCACGTCTGGAGGATGTTTCTTCTTGGGAAACAACCTGGTTTCATGGTTTAGCAAAAAACAAAACAGCATCTCGCTATCCACGGCCGAAGCAGAATACATCGCTGCAGGAAGTTGCTGCACTCAGCTTCTATGGATGAAACAGATGCTATCTGAATACGGAGTTGAGCAGAAAGAGATGACACTGTACTGTGATAATATGAGCGCAATCAGCATATCCAAAAACCCGGTACAGCACTCCAGGACGAAGCACATCGACATCAGGCATCACTTCATCAGAGAACTGGTTGAACAGAAGGTTGTCACTCTACAGCATGTCACAACGGACAAGCAATTAGCTGATATCTTCACCAAACCGCTTGATGCTGCTCAGTTTGAAACACTCAGATCCTCCTTGGGTCTGTGTGTTGTCAAGGACTAAGTGTTCCAGCCAGTGGTCAGTCAGATGCGAAACTCCAGCTAAAACCGTTGGACTGATCACTCATGCAAGGAGCTGGAACAAGTAGTATGTGTGCGATTTGAAGGAATATCCCGATCCAATTCGAATATTTGCTGGGATAATAAGGAAAGAAATTCTGCCTTTGGTGCTTCAATGGAAGAACGGCTCTGGGAAATTGGGATTGACTCGTCTATGAGTTCAGGTAAATCCAGTTGGGGTATGATTGGGATGCTGACGAGCAGCGAACTGATACTATGAGTAAAAATCAGACTCAGTTAAGTATGCCTTCGGGATGGAAGATCTGTACAAAGACAAGATTTGAGTGTCCCAGATCGTAGGGGTTAAAGAGTGAACAGATGGAACAGTTGATGCTATCTTGGCTGATGCACCAAATGTTGTACAAGAGGGATTTCATGATGACCGCGTAAAGGATACACATTGTATTCCAGACCCTTGTCATCTTAAGATGGAAGCTGCCCTTCTTGTTGAACCAATCTAGTGTTGATCAGGACTCCGTCCCTCTTGCTGATCTCATTATGACAAAAAGAAGAAAAAGGTGTTACTGCAAGCGCTGTTATGACGAACGGTGTGGGGGGGCTCTCTGGAGAGCAAGTCTGCAGGGGGAGTCGACCATGCCAGGAAAAGAAAACATAAGGTCCTGTCTACTCTTGTTGAAGATCCCTCAGTCGTCTCCATAAAGAAAGTCCTTTGGTTTGCTCTCAAGGATACCGCACGAAAGTGGATGACTAAGTGGAAGATATAGGTGCGTTGACTACACGGATTGGAGTTCCAAAAAGTTTTTTTTCTGAAGAAGCAAATCATCAGTTGATCGAAGGGATAATCAGAATTTTTGGAGGATTTGACCCCTTGCCAGTTTGTGGCAAAAAGGGGGAGAAGTTTGGAAGCCTCTGGCTAGTGTGTTTAAAGCCTAGACAGATCTCCAGATTTGTTTTTGCCAAAAATGCCAAGGGGGAGATTGATGTTCCCATGAATGGCATACTGTTTGGCAAAACGGCTTTAGAACTGTTCGAGCAAATGTTCAGGGGGAGTACGAACACATTCTGGAACTACTGAACAGCGTTGAACAGACGCAGAAGATATTTTCCGGAAGGATCTGGATCTAATATCTTCTCGCTTGAATGTCGGCCAGCGAAGCATTCGATCTCCAGATATTAGAATGAATATCTTCATCAAAACTGCGTGGCTGACTTGGCGAGGAAGTCTGCAAAGATTGCCTATTCCGTTTGTCCTCTGGAAGGTTCTAAAGATCGAGGATCTTTAGATTCGAACTGATATTAGCCAGCGTGTTCTTCGAGCGTCAAAAATCCGAACATCTTGTGAAGTCGACGTGGCTTACTTACTGAGGAAGATAGCTCGAATATTCCTTCCATCCGATTGGATAAGATATACATCAAATATCTAGGAATATATTCCGAAATATTTGATGGGATTATCGTGTGCGAATTAGGGTTTGGTCCGAGCATATAAATACAATGCAAGGGCAGCCCTAAGTGTTTGTCGCTCCAGCATAGAAAATAAACACAAGGAAATTCCCTACCGATTGGAGAAGGAGCGGCAGCCGATTGTATTCTCCCTACTGGAAATACATTGAGGTGTGTTCAGTCTGATCCGTGCCATTCAGACTGACTGGAGTTGATCACGTTCAAGTGCACAAACAAAGGAAAACAAGCTTTCGAGAGAAAGCATCCGAGCTTCAAGTGAAGGTCGAGTACGTTCGGATAGTAGATCTGGACGAAGGGGATCGAGGAGAGTTGCGACAAACCTCGGTTGCAAATCTGAGAGACGGAGTGTTAGTGGTGAGGCTATTACATGGTGTAAGAGTAAGTCCCTGTGGAAAACCCTAAACTCGTAATAAAGATTTGTTGTCCCTTTTCCGGGTGTGGGAAACCCCCCAGAGTAGGCCTGGCCGAACTGGGTTATCAATCTGTGCGTGCTCCTGTTTTATTTGTTCTGTTATATTGAACTGTTGGGTGGAGAGTTCAAGGTCTGGTTGAACTACACCTGGAACACGTGCTTGAACAGGGGATAGAATTTCACTCATCCTCGTCATTCATATGGTCTCCGGGGGCAATCACACAGAGGTCCGGGTCTGATTTGGGCAACTCGGCAGTTAGGACCGGGACTTCCTCGGGCAGTTTGGAAATGTGGTTCGGGCCAGCCTTGGACAGTTTGGCATTGAGGTCCATTGTAAGCTCTTCCTCGATGACTCTTGGCTTGAGCAACTCATAGATCTGGTTTGTAGCTTCTTTTTCAGCCGCCCTTTCTTCTGCCCATGTATCGAGTTCGACCCTGATTTGGTGCACCGTGTTGGCCAGTTCTTCGAGCCGCATGGCCTGATCTTGTTTCGCGCTTCCTGCCTTATCTTCTATTAAGTTCCACAGATCATCCATGCTTAAGTTATCCACCGAGCCTCCTGTCGCATCATTAAGCCTATTCCACTCTTGTGGCATCATTCCACCGAGAAACCTTTGAAGAAGATCGAAGTAAGTGAATCCATGGTGCGGGCAGCTCGTGAAAATGGAATCGAAGTACGCCAAGTACTCGTCCAATGTTTCGTCCCGGGATTGCTCTAGGTTGTTGATCTTCTCGCGGATTTCAAGTTCGAAGGATGGTGGGGAAAACTCTTCATTGTTCCAAGGCTCGCTTTCATAGTACAACGACATTGTGAACTGCAAGATAAAACAAAAATAAAGAAAAACAAAATAGAACAACTATTCCGATGCACGACTCCCCGGCAACGGCGCCAAAATTTGACAGCGCGTCGTTGTGCGCTGCAAAATTTACATTTATAGTTCCACTACTTTAGTGGCTCACTATTGGCTAGCAACCGGTAAGTAGGGGTCGAACCAAAGAGAGTCAGTGTGGAATGGTTGTTCTTTGAAAAGAAAGAAAATAAAAGTAAATACAGGTTGGGTTTGAGTGGTTTAAACTGAAAGTAATACTGTAAAGTAAATTGCTGGAACAGTCGAGTTCAATATCAACCAAACAACATACTTTTGGTTTGTCGCACGCTGTATTTCAAGCGCAATACGTGCCAAAGTTATGTTGGATTGATATTGAGCAAGTCTGTAGTAAGCGTACGGAAATGAAAAGACTGAAAAGTAAAGGTACTGAAAATAAGTGCGGAAAGTAAAGTGCTGAAAAGTAAAGTGCGTAAAGTAAAGTACTGAAAAGTAAAGGGTACTGAAAGTAAATAGTTGATAATGAGACTGAAAGTAAAATTACAAGTGGTGCTTTGATTTAGGGAAGGATTCGGTTTTCAGGGGCCTTGTATCATAGTTTCATTCATCATTGACCTCTAATGATCATACTAAGTGTTCAAAGATGTATCAAGGCCATTTCTAGCACTCGACTTGCCACACCGTCTATTCCTTTTCAAGACATAGAGCACTTGTTCTAGTTAGGCTAATTCCTCCTTTCGAAGTATCTTAGCCTATGTGCATCCACTTGATCAATCATTTCCGATCAACCAAGTGGTGTTTTAAAGAGGTTGAACTCCATGGAAAAAGCTTTGCTCTTTCGAGCCTCCACTTAACCATGTATGTTCACGAACCCCATGGAAGAGCTTTGCTCTTTCGAGCCTCCACTCAACCATGTATGTTCTAACCTAATATATGGCACGTAGAACAAGTTTGAACACGAAGAAGCACTAAGAAAAGGGTCTAAAAACGGTTTTATGATACAAGCACCCCCCCTTCAACCGAATGAAGGGTTTAGCTACGAATATCCATGGAAGTGGATACCATAGCTAAATGCAAGAAAAGTAAAGCAAATCGAAAAGAAAACAAGGAAAACAACAAGAAACCGAAACAAGAACAAGTGAAAGAGAACAACAAGTAAGTAAGGGAGAGGAGCTCCAAATCAAGACAAGGGAAAGTAAAGTGTGCTGCTGGAAAGTAAGAGCTTGAAGCTCAAGAACAAGTGAACAAAAGCTTTGAAAATCAAGAACAAAGTAAGAACAAAGTGTGTTTGCATTGAAAATGAAGAGAAGAGAGATAAGCTCTCAACTCTCTAAGGTTTGTGGCACACATATTACATGAGGCAAGCCCTCTATTTATAGGCAAGGGAAGACTTGGGGGCTAAGTTTATGGCATGGAAATATCCCAAAAGTACTTCATTTTGATTGGTTTAGCCAAAAGCCATCACTAGGATATTTTAAGCAAAAAGCCATCGCCTGGATCTTTCAAGCAAAAAGCCATCTTTTAAGCCCGATTCCTCTTTAGACTCCAAAATTGCCTGTATACATAAAACGACATCAACAAGCACATGTTCGTATGACCAAATGTCTAATTTGGTGGGTTTAGCTGATTCGATGAATCGTATAAATACGCGCCATCAGTTATCTTCGTGGCGCTGTCTCTCATTGCCTTTTCTTTCCGCGCTCCAACTCTCTTCACCTTCAAGCTTATTCGGACGCTACTTGGGATAGTGATCCCTCTGATAGGAGGTCCCTATCCTCCTACTGTGTTTTTTGGGTGGTTCTCTCATTGCTTGGAAGACTAAGAAGCAAATTGCGGTATCTCGTTCTAGTGCTGAGGCTGAACTACGTGCTATGGCTTTATTGACAGCCAAGGTTATTGGCTTCGATGGTTACTTGAGGATTTGGCGTATCTGTGTCTGCACCTACTCCACTTTTGTCTGACAGTACGGGCACTATCTGTATTGCTCGTGATCCGGTGAAGCATGAACTCACCAAGCATATTGGTGTGGATGCTTCTAATGTCAAATCTCAGGTTCAGGATCAGACTATTGCGCTTCAGTATGTTCCCTCCAAACTTCAGTTGGCAGACTTTTACACGAAGGCACAGACCAGAGCACAGCATGCATTGCATCTCTCCAAACTCAGTATTATTGACCCATCATGAGTTTGAGGGGGGATGTTAGCGATATACTCTAATATATTCGGGCTTCTATATTTAGTTTAGATATTATAATATATATATTTGATTATAATTCATACTTATCTCATGTACAATATATATAGACCACTGGCCTCATATCAATAATACACTCTCAATTCATAACATCGCCAAACCATCAAAGTCGAAGGTGCTTGTTGTCCATCTGACGAATTCCAAGTAAGTGCTTGTGAGTGTTCAATTTCTGAGCCCTGTCTAGGAGAAGTCGGATGCAACAGACGAGAATCCATAGGGAAGCAAGCAATCACTCGAACAAGCACCTAAAGAGGTAAACCCTAACTCTTAAAACAAGGATTATGTGCCTGTTATTGTGACTTCCGACCTTGGTCTGGGTGCTGAAGGTAGTGTTGAAAGGTTAAAGGAAGGACCTACGGTCCAGGGGTGACTCGTACACCCTCACTGGTTGCATCAATCCTTAAAGTTTAGGGCACTCAGGTAAGCCAAGGGTCGATCCAAGGAACAACGTGTGTGATTACTAGCTAACAAGCGACCTATTCAGCAATCCCAAATATTTCAAGAGGTTTTGGTGTAAAGAAAATCGCAAAAAATAAATGTAGAAAATAAAAGAGTTCGACTTGATCAGAGAAAGAATCCGAAGATCAAACTTCACCCGTGCCAACCCACAAATCATGCAACAATATTGCGTAATTCAGTCATGCTATCGAGTATGGAAATAAACCGAAATAACACTAGACAAGTCGCCCATCCACGGATCATTGTCTAGATTAATATCTATCGTTGAACGCCGCCCATCCACAGATTATTAACGATTTCAAGTATTAAGTCTAGGGTTTTTCAGGTAACAAAGTAAACTTTCCTATTAATTCATGTACTACCAGCGTATCTACCATGACCTAATATCAATTTCATGCAATCTGGTTAATACCTAGGACCCATCCATCTTTTGGTAATTTACCTGAATACGTTCCAGCATGCAAACATCCCATTCAATGTAAAACTTGCAAGAACGATAAAATTAAGCACCATGAAATTGAATACTCGAATTGCATAAATAAAAAACGTTCAATTGATCAGATGAAGAGTTGGGTACAAGGCACGGGATCTGTAGGATCCCAGAATAAGGAAGACTACTCCCTAATCAGTAATCATGATAACTTAACCAAAAATAGTGTAGAAATAGAAATCAATGACGAGAAAACCGTGTTGAATATGTAGCTCGTTGAGTCATTGATCATTCGTGGTGTTCTGCTCTGTCTTCTTCTCCAAGTTAGCTCTTTTTCTCTTCAAGATCAAGCTCTCTTAAATAGATTCTGAATTTCAAAATTATTTTTGGAAATAATCGACGGGGCTGTGACACCCATGACATTCCAATATGTCACGGCTCTCACGGTACGAGCAAAATTGCACTGGGCAATATGTGTGTCGTGACACCTGTTGCACTCTAAAAAGGTCACGGATGTCACGGTATGTCCGGAAACTCTTTAAGCTATTAAGCTACCGTGACACTCGTTACATATATGTATGTCACAGCCGTCACGAAACCACCTGATTTCTTCTGTGTAAATAGTATGTCGTGATAGCTATGGGACTTCACGACAGTCACAGTCACAGCCTGTGTCTGGTTCAGGGCTCTTTCCAATCTATTCCCATTGATCTTTTTGTTCTTTCGATGCTTCGAGTCCAAGGAGTAGTGATATGTCTTTTTGTCCTGAAACACACAAGAAAGATATCAAATAATGACAATTTTTTGGGAGAACGAGTGTTATCCTTTATTAAATGTAGTGAATAATTAATCAAAAATCGACCGATCAAGCCGCTTCTTCTAATCGTGAGGAAATATTAGCACTTCATGAAGCAAGTCGTGAATGTGTGTGGCTCATGTCTTTGATCCATCATATTAGAGGATCATGTGATCTTTCAGTGGATATAGAAAGTCCTACTATTTTATTTGAGGATAATGCTGCTTGTATAGCTCAATTAAAAATGGTTATATAAATGGAGAAAGAACTAAGCACATCTCTCCAAAGTTATTCTTTACACATGAACTTATAAGAACGGAGAGATTGATATTTCACTACAAATTTTGTCTGAAAAATACGACAGCTCATAATAGTCGTAGAGTTGTCGTAAAAAACATTGTCGTAGGAACTATACGACAATTGTACGACAATATTTTACGACAAGTATACGACAACTCTTCAATCAACAGGCTGTTCAGATGACAAAAAAGTCTACTTTCAGTTGTAAGAGGTGTGAAAGTTGCAATCACCGTGAACGTAGTCCCAGACAATGGTGGAACCAGGAGTACCCCAATCACCCTCATGCAAGCCACAGCCCTGGATGTTACCTGGATTGACATTAGAAATGTGATGAGGTCTAGCACTGAAGGGGAAATGAAGGACAACCTCTGCAAGAAGGGGAAATGAAGGACAATGTTGAAATGAAAACGCTCAGTCCAACATGTTTAACTACAGCAGTTAACTAACATTTACATGAAGGAATGAAAACGCTCAGTCCAACATCAAATCCTCACCTACGCCCAGTGCTTTTATATGCATTGAAACCGGCCACTATCGAAGCCAAATTTGGCTGGCTTGAAGCTACATATTGAGTAAAGAAACATCATGCACCAATGCACATCACTGTAATACAAGGAAATTACAATAAATTCATTAACTTACTGCTTTCCTCCCACTGGTTGGATGTCTTCAGTTGCTTCACAAGTTACCTGGCATGTAGTATAAAAAAGTTAACAAAGTCAAACAAACACATAACATAGTTGTATCATAGGAACCTGGCCCACCTTTTCCAACATCCACTGGAATATCCTCTACCATCCTCTTTCATGAGCATTTGACTGATTACAGGTGCTGCTGTCGCCGTGTCGACCATGATGGTGCTCAGGGCTAGGGGCTGTTCTAATCTGCAGATGGCCAAAGTAATTAAATCAGAAACACTCCCATACATTCTTGTATGTCAACAGAAAAGCACATGATATAACAAACAACATTTTTTAGTGGTTTCAATGCTTATTCCAACTAGTATAACGATCACCTACATCCCGGCACTCAGAATGCCACAAACACACACTTCACCCATAAATCTAATATGCAAAGCTTGTAAACATACACTGAGTTTTGTAACTTCCACTTTAAATCAAATCAAATCAATTACTTCAATACACTTGAAAAAGCCATTTTTGTGTAAAAACATTTATCCACAAGCTTGTACAACCATACCTGGATGATATTAAAGATGAAAAGAGGGTGATACTTAATGTAAGTTCATAAACAACATATGTACAAGAAGAGAAAAAAAGTCTTACCAAAACACTTTCGTTACCAACTATATATTAAACTTGAGCAAGTGGAGCAAAAGTCCAATACTGATACTGGGGCACTTAAACCTTCAATTTGGGCATGTTACATGTTACATGCATATTGTATAGTCAATCGTCAATGATCAACACTTTTCAGAAAAACCCAAGTTATCCTTGAAGATCAATTTCAGGCAGTCAATTGAAGTATATAAAATGGTACATAACACTCCAAAACAATTAAATGGTACATGTCTCGAAACAAGTATATAAAATGCTGGCAGTTAATCCAAGTATAATAGTTACAAACTGTAAACAGAATTAACAAAATGAAGAATTGTAAAGCATGCAATTCCTATGAGAAAAAAATTAGTCTTCGCCTACTGTAAAAATGAAGAATCGTAAAGCTAAAGCATGAAGGATTAACAATAGAATTTGGTGTGAACAACAGCTTCCCTGACTTAACACTACCTACTGTAAAAACATTACAAGCAAATTTTGATGAAAACGACACATGTTTCATGTTTGGGGATTCTAATTGTAAACTAAGTTAATTTGCTATTTGTCGGAGGCCTAACCTATAAACATCAAAATTTTCATCCTTAGACACCATAAACCCTAAGTTTCACAGGAAATCATTTAACCATTAATTACAAAGACATCCTAAGATACCACAAACCCTAAACCCTACCCCTGAACTTTGAATGCATATGATACTAAACATTAACTATCAAATTTGGTCTTAAACTGACAACCCTTAAACCTCGAAACTGTAAAATTCAATTTCAAATCAACCAAGCTTATTTAACTTACGAATTCGCGAAACCGACGGGCGAAAGTCCGGAAGGGATGGGCGGCAGCTTCGGAGACAACGGCTGGTGGCGTCAGCGTACGGTGATGGGCGGCAGCACGGGGGTGGGACTGGGCGGCGGAAGTCGGAAAGGGGAGATGGATTTGGCTCGACTGAAATGAAAATAGAAGTGAGGTGAGGTGAGTGTTGCGCTGGGTGTGAGTTAATGTAAGGCAAATAAGTGGCGAGCACCGAAATGTACGACAATGATACGACAACTTTTTATTGTCGCATATAATGTTATCGTACATTTGTCGTATACTTGTAGTATGATTTTTTATTGTCGTATAGTTGTCGTATATTTTATACGACAACTTATACTATCGTACGTTGTTGTCGTATTTTTCACCCAAAATTTGTAGTGTTTGTCAGGTTCGTTCTTGTGACAACTTAGTCGATTTGTTTACAAAGGCACTTCCCACGATTCCCTGTGAGAAATTGGTCTATGAAATTGGTATGCGAAAGCTTAGAGATTTAAGTTAAAGACCACATTGAGGGGGAGAATACGCGTTACACTCTTTTCCTTATTTTAGGTTTTATCCTTTTGAGTTTTCCTAAATAAAGTTTTTAATGAGATAACATTTATCCGTAATTTACAATTATGTACTCTTTTTCCTTCACTAGGTTTTTTCCCACAGGGTTTTCCTAGTAAAGTTTTAATAAGACATAATATGTATATGAGTCATCCAAAGGGGAGTGTGGGGGAGTGTTATGAATATTGCAATGTTGGATGACCTGTAGCTCTTCATATAGCCATGTCTCTTAGCTCTTCATGTGCCTCATAAAGTTTAGATTTATTTCTTACATTGATTTCTATGTCTCTCCATATGTCCGTGTACCCCTATATAAAAGGATGATTTGTAAAGATCAAAATCAATGAAAACATTACAACTCTTCTCTATACACTGCTCTCTTCATACATGTTCATATTCTTATCGATCACTTTGAATTTCTCCACCATATTCACTACATACAAATCTCATCCTCTCTCCCTAGTCCCTACATCTATTACTATGCACAAATCTAAATATCTCAGCAAGAAATCCTAAAATTTTGGAATCAAATACCGGATGGGGGGGGGGGGGGGGGGGGGGAAAGCAACTTAATAGACAGATTCATTGTTTTATAATTATTACTTGAAATATGAAAAGGAAGATATTATAAAGAAGCATTCTATAAATATAATTTAAGCATACTTTCCTTCTTAAATAACTTCCAACAAAACTCAAATGGTTGCAATAGATAAATACTCATCATCTACCGTTGGTCATAATACCACAGTTATTGTTTCCTTCACACCATAGTAGCTACACTTCTTTCATAAGATACATTTGTATAAACGAAAGGTCTTTTTTTTAGGAGAAGTTACAAAGAACAAGAACAGAACACTGAGACGCAGCTCAGGAACATGAAGCAAACCAAGAAAAACAATTTGATTAAATCACATAAACACCTTGGTATAGCCTCCTGAGACACCCCACTCTATCGCTTCACCTTCGCCTCGTTCGCAAGCTTGTCTACACATTTGTTTGCTTCCCTGAAAATGAGGTTGATACTCTAAATGAAATTCTTTTCAAGCAATTCTCTGCACTTCTGAACTCTCTCTGAAGCCATGTCTCCAACTGCCTTTCCTTTTAAGGTCATTTTGAACACCATTGCACAATCTGTCTCAAAACACGCATTCTGTATTTGCCTCTTTTCTGCCCATTCCATAGCTCTAAGCAGCGTCATCTTCTCTGCAACTTGGCTAGATGATATCTTTTCCACACAATGCGCTTTACCTACCCAGACCATTCCCTCCTCATCTCTTCCGCAAAATTGAACCCATGCCAAACATGAAGCACTATCCCATGATCCATTAACATTGAACTTTATATATCCCTCATTGGCGCTTTCCAGTTTAGCTCTCTGCAAGAATCTTGAACTACTCCCGTGTGTGTCGATATGTTGTTCTAGCTGTTTTCGGACAACTAACTAAACATCTTAAGCAGAATTTAAAAATAACTACGTGCAGAACAAAACTAACGACACGCAACTTGATATCCAGTTCGGTAACCAGCCTTCTCTGGGGTGAAAAGCAATTCACTATATTAAGTTTAAAGTATAGATGGACTTACGATTACAGAGTCCCTCTTTATTAGCCTACTCTAACACTCCGAACGAACTTGCAATCTAGGCTCCCCCTAGACCAGATATCCCCCTCTGTTCACCTTGATCCTCTTCCGAAGATCAGCACCTTCTCTAGAAGACAAACGCCCTCTCCCGAAAGTGTAGCAGAAATCAAGCATCAGTGCGTGGAGTGCCAGTACGTTTCACGGTCAGTCTGAACAACACTCATATTAGACTAACTCCCAGAGTTTAATACTCACCGAAGTGAAGAGCTTCAGCAGATAACCGCCTCCTACCCTCGCTCTGTATATACATGAATTGTTTCACCAAAGTGCTAAGTAATTTGAGATTCCAATCACTCTTTATAAAGGGGTTGGATCTTTCCTAAATCCCTTGGGAAATCAAATCTTAACCGCCCTATATCTTTAGGGAACATTCTCCAATCTTTTAGGAAACATTCCTAAAAGCATGCGTCGCCTCTTCTTGATAATCTTCTATCAATATCTTCTTCCCAAATATCTTTTGAGAGCATATCTTCACTTTGTCTTCTCAACCGACTCCAAGTTGTGTCACCGACCTTCCATATATGAATTAGGAAATTCTGCTCTTCTGCTATGCCCCAGTCTTTGTCCTCGTCGGTTGTCTCTCTGGTCTTTAGCACCTCCTTGTCCGACAGCTTGAACCACTTCACAATATTTTGCCAAAAAACATATGCCTCTAAAACTAACAGATATGTTACCAACCACTTTTCTGCATGATTCAAGAAATCTTACAACCTTCGTTTCAGACATCTAGCTACTACCCAAGGGTTCATCCCTTATTTTCCATTGACAATTTGGTTTCTATTGAACCCAATCTATCTAGCCCATTAGAGAAGAGCATCCAGATCTTCTGCAGAAAAATTAAACGCGCAAAACCTTAGCCAATCACCAGAGTCCACAAAATTGTACTTTATGAGATCCTTGTGCACACCGAGCTCTTCCCAAAATAATCTTGCCCGCCGACAATCCAATAAAGTATGTAGTGGACTCACCTTGATACCTACATAAAATACAACTTGGAGGAACCTGGCAGCCTCTTTTTATTCAATTCATAGCCGATGGAATGTAATCATGATAAATTCTCCATGGAAATAGTTTCACCTTTGGTTGGATTTTCAATCTCGAGATGATTTTCCAGAAATAAATAACTTTCCTCTTATTAGCCCACTCCCCTACATTGTCTATTCTTACAGAATCCGTCATTTCTTTTAGTTTTAGGTACACCTACTTTGTGCTCTCCCCTTTTTATACTGGCATCTAAGTACTGCTATCTATATATCTATCTATCTATATCCAATACCGAATCTTCCTCCCAACTGTCTAAATGCTTCGCATTGCTACTGATAGCCTCGCTCCCATTTGTATAGACGAAAGGTCTTCTATTTTGAAGAATTTATGAACAATTTTTAATATATTATTAAAGGCATGCATCAAACTGATCAATAGGGTCAACATTCGGTCCTAGGGCTCAAAAGCCCTACACAAAGCCCTACCGTCTATGAACCTTAAGGCCGTCCGGCTCTGAGTTGTGGTCGTAGAGCCCTAAGCCCTGGAGGGCAAAAGTCGAACAAAGACCATGATTTCAAAGCCATGTTCAGCCCTCGAACCTGATCTAACTACGATCTAATTAAGTCTGACCATGCCCGCCCTAAAAAGCCCGACCGTTATTATCATACTTTGCCTTTTATAGATAAACAATTTATACTACACTTAGTCACTTAGATTAATTTTTGCATATAAATTTTCATATAGTAAAAGAGGATATAATTTAATATATCTGATTAATTTTACATTTAATATGTATTTATAATTTTCATTTAACTTATATTAATATGGTTTCATTATATAAAACTATGTTTTTAGGGAGAATAGGAAGTTGATGTTGTTGAATATTTTGTGCGTTTATAATTCTTCTTTGATATGCTGATTCTAACAAATAGTTTTTTTAAGTTTGGCCACAAGTTCGGTCTAAAGTTAAGGGTCCGCCCGATTCGGCCTTGAAATCTCTTTCATTACTTGGCCCTTAGGCCAAATAGGCTTACTATTTTTGAGGCAAGCTCAGCCCTAATTTTTTTTAAGTTCTATCAAAACGTCACATGTTCAGCCCTATACCTTTTCAGTACTGACAAGGTCGGTCCTGCCCTCCCGTTGTCGACCCTTATCCCAAGCACCATAATAAATAATTTTGAATGATTTAAATTAATTTTAAGACACTATTAACATCATCTTCCCCTTTCAATCATCTCCTCAAAAATTAGAATTCGAACATAAACGAGTGCACCTTTTTTTGTGTAGTCTACACAACATTTATATAATTTACCTATTATTTTGGATCAAATAAAAATTACATTTAAATATAAAAATTATAAGTCAACGAAGAATTCGACATGTGTCATTCTCGACCAATCATAATTCAGGGCGCTTTTTGTAAATAAAAAAAAAATTAAAACGAAGTTATTTAAAAATACATAACAAATGCGAGGGTATAAATGTCCTAAACATTATCCACACTTAACATATGCATAAGTTAAGGATATGATCATTACCATTTTAAGTCTGGACATTATCAATTTAAGTCTGATCATTATGTCTACTCATTCCAAGTTAAGTATGATCATTTTAAGTCTGATAATTCCAAGTTAAATCTGATCATTCTAAGTTAAGTGTAATCATTTCAAGTTAAGTCTGAATTTGACAATTATAGACTTATTTTGTCAAATTAGGATTTAACTTGGACAAATTCAAATCTAAATTTGACAATTTTAGACTTATTTTATCAAATTCGGACTTAACTTGGACAAAGTTAAATCTAAATTTAATAATTTTAGA
The DNA here is from genome assembly GCA_033675395.1 of Rhodiola chrysanthemifolia. Classification (NCBI taxonomy): domain Eukaryota; kingdom Viridiplantae; phylum Streptophyta; class Magnoliopsida; order Saxifragales; family Crassulaceae; genus Rhodiola; species Rhodiola chrysanthemifolia. The sequence continues at coordinate 43,815,093 of CM066204.1, forward strand.
CTGATTTTTATCAAATTCGGACTTAACTTGGACAAAGTTAAGTGTGTTATAATTATCTTGAAAATATGGAAAACTTTGGGACTCGTTAGAACTCAGATGCACTGAAATGTTATTGAATAACTAGGGAGAAGGAAGCGGGTGAAGGTGTAATTTTTCCTTCACCCGAACATCTCCTTTTATAGGGAAAATTTACCCAACACACATCCGCATTTCACACAAATCATTTCTCAGTTTCTTTGGTGTGGGCCCCACATGTGGGTCCCACATGACAAACTTTTCTTCAATGTGCAGACCACATTTATAACACTCCCCCTGGGATGCACATTAAGCGTTTTAGGCTGCCTCGTTAAAAACCTTAGTTGGAAAAACCCATTGGGATAAAAACCAACTTAAGGGAAAAAGAGTGCAGCGACGCGAAGCTCCCTCTCATATTGGCATGCGTGATGTGCTCATAAATTTTTCGGCTTTCGCATTCCTATGTCGTTGACATGTTTTCGGAATGTTGATGTAGGGAGAGCCTTTGTAAAAAGATCTGCTGAGTTTTCATCAGAACGAACATATTGTATGCTGATAACTTTGTCTTTTTCCAACTCTTGGGTGAATGAAAAGTATTTGGGATGGATATGCTTTGTTCTATCACTTTTGATAAATCCTTCCTTCATTTGAGCAACACACGCAGCGTTGTCTTCATAAAGAGTGATTGGATCATTTGTTGGTAGAAGACCGCTCGTAGTTCTGATATGTTGTGTCATAGATCTCAGCCACACACATTCACGGCTTGCTTCGTGTAATGCAATGATCTCAGCGTGGTTTGATGATGTTGCAACGAGTGTTTGTTTCTGAGACGCCAAGAGATTGCATTTCCTCCACATGTAAATACATAGCCAGTCTGGGACTCCGCTTTATGTGGATCTGACAAGTAACCTGCATCTGCATAACCAATCAAAACTAATTTTGTATTGTTAGGATAAAATAATCCTAGGTCAATCGTTCCTTGAAGATAACGAAACACATGCTTGATTCCATTCCAGTGTCTTTTGGTAGGAACTGAGCTAAACCTGGCTAATAAATTAACAGCAAAAGCTATGTCAGGTCGAGTACAATTAGCAAGGTACATAAGAGCTCCAATCGCACTGAAATATGGTACTTCTTGACCAAGAATCTCCTCAGATTCTTCACATGGACGAAAAGGATCCTTGTTCACATCAAGGGATCTTACAACCATTGGGGTACTTAATGGATTTGATTTATCCATATTAAAACGTTTTATTATCTTCTTCGTATAATTCGATTGATGCACAAATATCCCATTCTGGATGTGCTCAATCTGTAATCCAAGACAATACTTTGTCTTCCCCAGATCTTTCATTTCGAACTCCCTTTTCAAATAAGAGATTACTTCCAGAATTTCTTCACTGGTACCAATGATATTCAAATCATCAACATAAACGGCAATTATTACACAACCGGATGTTGTTTTCTTAATAAAAACGCAAGGGCAAAGGGGATCATTGACATAACCCTTTTGAAATAAATATTCGCTTAATCGATTGTACCACATGCGTCCGGATTGCTTTAACCCATATAAAGATCTTTCTAACTTGATTGAATATCTTTCCTTAGGTTTGGAACTTAATGCCTCATGCATTTTAAAACCTTCAGGGATTTTCATGTAAATTTCAGTATCAAGCGATCCGTATAGGTAAGAGGTAACAACATCCATGAGGTGCATATTCAATTTCTCATGAACTGCTAGACTTATCAAGTATCTAAACGTAATTCCATCCATGACAGGAGAATACGTTTCCTCAAAATCGATTCCAGGCCTTTGAGAAAAACCTTGTGCACCAAGTCGAGCCTTGTATCTCGCAATTTCATTTTTCTCATTTCTTTTTCGTACGAAAACCCATTTGTATCCAACAGATTTCACATCCTTAGGTGTGAGTACTATAGGCCCAAAGACTTTGCGTTTATTGAGCGAGTCTAGTTCAGTTTCAATTGCCTTTTTCCACTCAACCCAATCGTGTCTATTTTTACACTCAGTAATAGACCGTGGTTCGGGATCACCATTATTTTCATTCATAATATCACATGCCAAATTATAAGAGAATGCATCATCAATGTTCTCTTTTCGGTTCCATAATATGCCTGTCTTAGCATAATTAATCGAAATTTCTCGATCCTTTTCATTTTGTATTTCTACAGGAATACTTTCCACCACCATAGGATCGCTTTGCTTTTCTTCCCCTTTTCTTTTTCGAGGATTTTTATTTTTGGAACCGGGTGACCTTCCACGCTTTAACCGTGTTGTGATTTCATGAATGACTTTATTTTCCGGCCTCCCTTTTGGAATTTCAATTTGTACGGGAGCATTCTCAGCCGGTATGTGAGATTTAGTCACTCTCTTTGTGTCTGTAAATGCATCAGGAAGTTGATTTGCCATTTCTTGCAAATGTAAAATCCTTTGTACTCTACCTTCACAATCTTTTGTGTAAGGATCAAGATGCAATAATGTTGGTACAGACCAAGTAATTTCTTTCTCAAACTGTTTTCTTTCTCCCCCTAATGGTGGGAAATTTTCCTCATCAAAGTGGCAATCAGCAAAACGTGTTGTGCAAATATTTCCAGTTTGAGGTTCAAGAAATTTAACAATAGATGGACTTTCAAAGCCTACATATATCCCAAGGCTTCTTTGTGGTCCCATCTTTGTTCTTTGAGGAGGTGCAATAGGCACATAAATAGCACAACCAAAAATTCTTAAGTGCGATATATTTGGTGCTTGACCAAATGCAAGTTGTAGTGGAGAACTTTTATGATATGCACTTGGTCTGATGCGAATTAATTCAGAGGCATGTAATATTGCATGACCCCATACTGAGGTAGAAAGCATTGTTCTCATTATCAATGGCCTAGCAATAAGTTGGAGGCGTTTGATCAATGATTCAGCCAAACCATTTTGTGTGTGGACATGAGCAACAGGATGCTCGACCATAATCCCAACTGACATACAATATTCATCAAATGTTTGGGATGTGAATTCACCAGCGTTATCAAGTCTAATTTTCTTGATTGTATGATCAGGAAATTGAGCTCGCAATTTTATTATTTGGGCAAGTAATTTGGCGAATGCCACATTGCGAGTTGATAACAAACACACATGTGACCATTTGCTAGATGCATCTATCAATACCATAAAATATCGAAATGGTCCACATGGTGGGTGAATAGGCCCACAAATATGACCTTGAATACGCTCAAGAAACATAGGTGATTCTGTTTCAACCTTTCCCGGTGATTGCCTTATGATAAGCTTTCCAAGAGAACAAGCTTTACATGGAAAAATATTTCCTTGAGGGATTTTATGACCCTTCAATGGGTGTCCATGCGTATTTTCAATAATTCTTCGCATCATACTTGAACCTGGATGACCCAATCGGTCATGCCACATGGTTAATATTGAAGATTTCATAACTACCGCATTTGACTCAATCACATTTATATGTGTGTAATGCAATCCAGTGGGAAGCATTGGTAGTTTTTCAACTATGTATTTCTTTCCAGATCTATACATAGTGAGTAACATGAATTTCATGTTACCTTCAGTCATAGACTGAGTCTCGAATCCATGAGAATAAATATCATTGAAACTCAATAAGTTTCGTTTGGATTTTGGCGAAAATAAGGCATTGTTTATTGTAAACTTTGTGCCATTTGGCAATGCAAAGTTTGCTTTGCCAATTCCTTCAATCAGATCTACAGGACTTGATATTGTATTCACAATGGTTCGTGTTGGTTTTATCATCAAGAAAAACCTTTTATCCTTCAGGATTGTGTGCGTTGTTCCACTATCAAGTATGCACATTTTTTCAATATTAATCCTTTGGTTGACTTTGGCTTTGTCCATTTCAAAGCTTTAAGTAAACAAGAAAATGATAAGATAGATGAAAAGGTAGACATATTTTATTACATATGAGAAAACATAGTTATGCTTAAAGGAAAAAACATACATATAACATAAGAAAATCAAATTAAGACATCGGACCGTTTGGCTTCATTCCCATGGGTTTACACAACTTCCCCTTTCAGTTCCCACCAGTCATTTTTCCAGTTATATCACCAAGGAAGACCTCACTAGGCTCATGTTCCCCAAGATGAGTGTACTCGTTCACGGGATCATTCTCAATAAAATTGATCTCATTTGCATTTGTAAAATCCCCAACTGTATCAACATGTTCATTGTTGAAATCAGATTCTCCAAGTCGAGTAAACTCATTCATAGGAGTTTGGTCAATATAGTTGACCTCCTTTCCTTTTCCCTTCACGGACTCTTGATAGAGTTTGCATAAGTGTTCAGGGGTTCGACAGGTTTTAAACCAATGCCCTTTACAACCGCATCTAAAACAAGTGGTCTCAGGGCCTTTTGATGAACTTGGACCACCTCCCCTTTTGTGGGAGTTCTCATGGTTCCACTCATTTTGCTGTCTCCTTTGGTGATAATTGGCGATCTTGTGAGGTTGATTATTGGGATAACGACCTCGACCGCGCCCCTGGCCAAAACTACGACCTCGACCTCGTCCACGTCCATGACCTCGGCCTTGCCCTTGACCCTGAAAATAGTTCATGGGTCTACTATCATTAGAGTTGGCAAAATGTATCTCAGAAAATGTTCTGGAGCCCGTTGGGCGAGATTGGTGGTTCTTTATCAACAATTCATTGTTTCTTTCTGCCACTAGGAGAGTACCAATCAGCTCATGGTATTTTTCAAAACCACGTACACGATACTGCTGCTGCAAGGTTACATTTGATGCGTGGAATGTAGACAAAGTCTTTTCCATCATTTCAGCATCAGTTGTTTTATCTCCACAAAAGTTCAAATGGCTCACTATTTTTATCATCTCAGAGTTATAGTCACTGACTTTCGCAAAATCTTGGAACCGTAAAGCGGCCCATTTATCCCGATATAAGGGAAGCATTACATCCCTTTGGTGATCAAATCTGTCTTTCAGATTTTTCCATAAATCACTCGGGTCTTTCACAGTGAGATACTCATTTTTGAGATTCTCGTCAAGATGACGACGAAGGAAAATCAAAGATTTTGCCTTATCCACTTTCGATGAGGTATTCCCCTCAATGATTGTTTCGTGAAGATCCATTGAGTCCAAATGTGTCTCAATGTCTATTGTCCATGGCATGTAATTTTTTCCAGAGATGCGAGTGGACTGAATTCAAGTTTTGCGAGGTTTGACATGGTGGTAACTAAAAGTAGAAAAAGTTTATTAGATTAATTTAAAACATAAAAGTTTACAAATATTGTAAAGAAGAAGACGACATACATTATTACAAGCATTTCTAAACTATGATAGAATTCATCCGGTGTTAGATCCCCGGTGAAATTACAAATAGTGAGTACTACAATAATTATTGCAACAAAGACCAATAGTAGCTAGACATTTTATTGCTTTGGAAATTTTGAGTGTGTTTGAAGTGTGAAGTAGAAGAGAAAATGTGATTTTGTATGATGAATGAAATCGAATTTATAGAGGAAAAAATAGCCGTTTTTTTGTTACCGTTGGGCACAATGTTACCGTTTGTTACCGTTGAGCACTAAGGGTAAAATGGTAAATTAACAATGTAATATCAACAAATAAATTGTGCAAATATGATTCAAAGAAAATGAAGTATTTAAAGTAAAGATAATTACTTTGTAGATCACAACATTTTACTATGGGGCGGTAATCCGCACATCATAATAATATGTTGTTATACATTAAAGGATCGTCGCAACTACTGCTATCTCTGAACCTCTTAAGATTACAATCGTATTCAATATGATTCTGACAGCATGTATTTGGGTTGTCGCACGCTGTGTTTCAAGCGCAATCCGCACCAAAGACAAACTACAGAATAGAACTGAGACCTATTGTAATATTAGTTTTTCATCCAGAAAAACTCAGATATCAACACAATCAGAAAATTGTGAAATAGGGAATTAAGAACTCCCTTTGAGGCAGTGAACCCCTTATGATATCTAAGAATGACAGATGAAGAACTAAAAACAAAGGATTTTATTGAAAGCTTGAGAGACAAGTGAGGAAAACACTTAACCTTTTATCGAATCTTTATTCGAAACTTACGGTATCTCAGTTGGTTAGAGCCTCGTGCTGATAACGTGTTATAATTATCTTGAAAATATGGAAAACTTTGGGACTCGTTAGAACTCAGATGCACTGAAATGTTATTGAATAACTAGAGAGAAGGAAGCGGGTGAAGGTGTAATTTTTCCTTCACCCGAACATCTCCTTTTATAGGGAAAATTTACCCAACACACATCCGCATTTCACTCAAATCATTTCTCAGTTTTTTTGGTGTGGACCCCACATGACAAACTTTTCTTCAATGTGCATACCACATTTATGACAAAGTGCAATTAGAACCGCATTCTTTGGTTAAATTATCATAGTCATATTTGAACAATAAATAAATGCTGCAATACAAAAATGCAGATTGTCCTCCTCTTCCGAATGGAGCCCACTTTCTTCACGTTTCTTTCAAAATTCGAATCCGTCTGTTTCCGTTTTCACTCCCAAAATTGTCATGTTAAAATCTACATCGATTCTAGCTAGAGAGGGCTTCGCTTCTTTTTAATCGCGCTCGCCACAGGAGGCAGCTTGCTCAGTTGCATTACCATCAACAAAAAGCTGTTTCTGAATCTCAACCATGGGCTGCTTCTTCGGTTGCTTCCGCGCCAACGACAAGCAAGACTTTCCACCTCCAAATTCTCCACACGTCGTTGTCGATTCAGCTCCCGTCAGAGTAACTACATCTTCTTTTTTTATCATGTTCGTCTTCAATTTTTTCCATTCGCTGTATTTGTCACCGGTGCGCTAATATTGTCTTTATTTTCGATTGACTTGAAAACCAGAAAGCGAAGGTTTCTCAAAATCCATTGTCAGATCTGTTAAAGTCCCAAGGTGATTTCTGACTTTTTGTAATGTTGCATATTTAGTTTTTTTTCAATAGAGGTATTGGTCAATGCTTTTCTTTTACTTTCCTATTTTATACTAATTAGATCCATTCATTATTTATTTACTCAATTCTGGGCAGAGATAGAGGAGTTTTCCTGCCATGGAAAGACTATTCCACCTGAAATTGTTGATATCCAGTTTCATGATGAGGTAGGATCAGAATTATGTGCTGAAAAGTTCCACAATGGTGTGCTGATTTTGTTGAATTTTAGTGTACACTTAGACGTTGATTGTAATGTATTTGCAAACAATCGTTTCTCTATGTTTTCAGCAAGCATACAAATATGGGAGTTTTCTGATCATGATATATTTTGTAGTAACTGAACACGAGAAGTTAGTTGAGTTCGGTAAATATATCAGCTTCAGTTTACCTTGTTTCCGTTATTATTTATTAAATATAGGGGTATCAAACTTGTCACTATGATTTACTGGCAAACTTTTTGTAAACGTCTACCAAAATGCTGGCTGATGGATTTCATCCAGAAATGCCTAATTCATTTCTCTGCTTTAGAAAACACACATGGAAGTTGAAACAGGTAAGCAGCCTGTTCAGCCTTGGTCTCCCGTAAAACTCAGTTTATTGGAGAAAGGATCTGATTCTTTTGAAGAAACGCCCACCAGGTTAGTCTTCTGCTCTCGGACTGATGCACTAACAGTAACTTGTTTAAAAGGTATTATTTAAGTCGAAGTCATTAATACTTGCGTATCTCTTTGGTGTATCCCACTTTAGATCTACCCAGAAAATCTTTTTTTTTAACCCAGAAAAACATAAGAATAGAGCATTACAGAAACTGTTCAATGTGTCATTAATGGGTGTATATGTAACCTTCCTCAGCTGCATCTCCGATCCGCCAACTTCCGGAAGGATATCGATCAGCACCACTGAAAAGAGTGAGACCGGAAACTCTTCATCAATTATCATGCATCCATATCATGCCAACAAAGAAACTATTGCATCGCAAACCTGCTCAGTTTCAAAAAATGAATGTGTATCAGATACTTCAACTGCATTAGTCTCATCAAGCTTCCCTGATGCACACGCAAGCCATAACTGGAATGCATTTGATGAGCCAGGTAGACTATGTCTTACTTGCCTATAGCCAACAAACCTAGTAATCATATCCAATGACTGAAAAAGGTGTTTAAGGAAGGTCCAGTACTGTTTATTAACTCAGCGCGCTTTTGCTTCCTCTTTTAGGATACCAGAGATGCTCCCTTCAGAGCCATAACAACAAGCCAACATCACTACCAGAAGATCTGAAAGTTCAGGGAAGCTTGTCTTCGTGGCTCAAGCCAGTGCAGAATAACAAGCCGGTAAACAAGAACTTTCAAGATGAACCTGGCGTTGGCCAAAACAGAACTTCAGCAGACAGGCCTATACTTGGGACTGTAGCTGCTTACTGGAATGAAGAAGTTGAGTCTTCTGCAATCCCGTTGAAGTGGTGGGACGGAAATGGGATACCAAACTCGACAAACAAATACCGCGAGGTGCATTATTTCCGAACAATTTATTTTTCTTTAAGTTGCACATAATTTGCAAAACCTTTTAAGCTCAAAGCAATGCTTGCAGGATCAGAAAGTGAGTTGGCACGTGACACCATTCGAAGAGAGGCTAGAGAAAGCATTATCAGAAGAAAACTCCATATCACAAAGGTTAGTCAACTATGTTCAATCTTATTGCCTACTACACTTCTATCATCACAATACATGGCATTCAAACTTCAAGATTATGTGACTATTGTATTTGAGTCTTTTACTTTCCACATATTTTGCGACTTGATCAGCAGGAAACACATCAGTGGGGTTCACATGAACTTTGAAGACGAGATTGACACTGCTGCGTCACATTTACAGTCTTTGCCGCACCCCAAATCCGTTGTTTCATTTTGATTAATGGTGGGTACTGGATGCACATTGCCTTTCAAGTTTATACATATTAGATGTCAGATACAAAATATCACAAATAGTGAAGTCTGTCTCATACAGTCTCTGCTGTTCATATCCTTGTTATGCATACTAATGCTCTTTGGCAAGATACTTTTTTGGATTCTCAATTTGCATATATGAGTATGAGTAGCTATCATTTTCATGGTACATTTAATATAGTGTTGTAAACATTAACGAGATGCATGAAAGCAAACCGTCAACAGATTGTGATATATGGATCCGCATAACTTCATTAGTATGTATTCCATTGCATTCCCGAGTGTTATTTATTCCGATGACATTACTGTTGGAATAATGAGAAGAAAGTGTGAAAAAAAAATAGAGTTGAGACTATTTATAATGAGAATTTGGTTTTTGTGGCATCAAATCTGTTGGACTGAATTTCATGTATTAAACTTGGTTTGAATTAGAATGTTACAAAATCATTTGGATGTTGCAAGAACCTGGACTCATTTTTAGTGTAAAGAGAGAGTTCATGTGTTTTTGAAAATGATAACGGTTGCGATTATTGCCATAAGATAACAGATTAATCATCCATGTTCAAACTTGTAACGTTGGCATTTTAGAAAGCATTTGAATAATGCTATTTGGTTTTCCATTGTGTTATGATTTAGTAGCGACTCAAACTAAAGAGATAATTTGGTAACTGCTCAAATTAATGAAATGACTGTTACTCTTGGATCCAAATGAGTATATAAAGAGGTGCTAGTGCCTCATTCGAAACATTAACTCAAATACAAATTCTCTAGCCTCTGATTTCCAACGGTTCTTCCTTGAGAAGCGCACTACATTTTTTTTGAGTTTCTTTTCCTTCTTTTTTGTGGTGTGAGTTTGGCGGTGATTCCAACACAAGGAAGGTTCGACAACAATTTCTGGTGCTGTCAAGTTTTTGTTGCAAAGCTGTTGTATCCTGGGAGGCGGCTAACGTGCCTTAGCTTGACCCATTCTGGTTTGCAAGTCCTTGGTTTTGAATTATTTATTGAACTCATAATATTATTTGTCTACATTTCAATTGTGAGTATTTTTCAGAAATATTCTACAATTCCTGTAACCTGTCGTAATTAAGGCATATTTTCATAACGATTTCCAACAGTCTTAAAGCGTTATTTGTAGAACTTTTTCTGGAAGTTGCTAACATTGTGATTGTTGTTTTGACATGGACAATCTAACCAACGACATGAATGTGGACATGGATGTCCTGCTTACGCCTGGAGGTCAGCAACTACATATGGCGGTGCTAGGGGCTATCCCAACCACGCCTATTGTTGCACTGGGGTCTAACCCTGTGATGACGGCTCCGGCAAAAGATGTATCCACGGGTTCCAAGTGGTGGCATGGCACGCGTGCCGACATCGATGATGTCGTCTGAAAAGCATGGGAAGTCCAATGGATCGGACATTAGAAGATGATGTTCTTCTTGACTGCGTTCAGGTTAGCACGGTTTTGGACCGAGGCACCTCCTACTCCCCCATCGAAAGAGCAAACTGACCCGAAGGTGCGCATGGAGTACAGTATGTGGAAGGAGCAAGATTATATGTGCTACAACTCCTTACTGAACTGCATGTGTGTGACTCGTTGTACAATGTGTACTGCACCAAATCCTTCTCCAAGGAGCTTTGGGGGGCTTTGGATCATAAGTATCGAATTGAGGATGCGGGTACCAAGAAGTACATTGTGACCCGCCTCATGGAGTACAAAATGGTGGATTCAAAGCATGTAGTCAGTCAAGCTAAAGAACTACAACTGATCATCCATGAGATCGTCTCAAAAAGGATGCACATCAGTGAAGAGTTTTTGGTCGGCGCGGCTATCGATAAGCTCCCTCCTGGGTGGAAGGACTTCAAGAACTATCTCACACAAGAAAAAGGAGATGAGTCTTGATGACTTGGTGGTGCGTCTTCATGTTGAAGAAGATAATCGAAACTCCAGCAAAAGAGCAAGATTCTCCTCGGAGATAGCCAATATTGTGGAGCACAATGAGAGCTCAAAGAATAAGAAGGCCTCCAACCGGCTTGGACCCAAGGGAGGTGGGGTGAAGAGAAGAAGTAGCCAAAGTGTGCAGGCAAGTGCTTCAACCGTGGCAAGGATGGGCCTAAGGCAAGTGACTGCAAGTCTACAAACAAAAAGAAGGAAGCCAACTCTACTTAAGTTGACGAGGACCTTCTGGTGGCAGTCATCTCTGAACTGAACATGACTGATTCTAATCACAGGGAATGGTTGCTGGATACGGGGCCAACCCGCCACATTTGTTCATAAAAAGTCTCTCACTACCTTAAATGAGTTTGAAGGAGGAGAATTGTCCATGTGCAATAGTGCAGCCTCTGAGATCAAAGGGGTGGCAAGATCACCCTAAAGCTGACCTTGGGGAGGGAGCTAATGGTGATCCATGTGATGTAGGTGCCTGACATACGAAATAATTTGATCTCTGAATCATTACTATGCAACCATGGATTTAAAATGGTGTTTAAGGCTCAGAGGATAACCCTTTCTATGAATGGTGTATGTAGGAAAGAGTTATATTAAGGATGGTATGGTGAAAATGAGTGTATTAGCCATCACACCAAAAATGAACAAATAGAATTCTTCCGCTTATTTGCTTGAGTCGTCTAATTTATGACATGAAAGATTAGGCCATGTAAATTATGAAATTGTAAAAACTAATGAATTTGGAATATATACCCAAATTTCATATAGATTCCAAACATAAGTGTGAGTCTTGTGTTGAAGCAAAATTGACAAGGACTTCTTTTCAAAATGTTGAAAGAAAAAGTGAACCCCTAGAATTAATCCATAGTGATTTAAACAAGGGCTGATAACAAATACTTTGTGACTTTCATTAATGATAGTACAAAGTTTTGTTATGTGTATTTATTGAAAAGTAAAGATGAGGCAGTTGAGATGTTGGTCCTATACAAATCTGAGGTTGAGAACCAACTTAACAGAAAGAATAAGAGGTTAAGAAGCGACCATGGAGGTGAACATGCTGAGCCATTTAGGCAATTTTGTGCGAATAATGATATTGATAACTAGTTGTCATATACAAGACGAGTTCCAGAAGGTGTTCGAACTGCGTCTTGAACACTAACTAACAGATACTGTAAACAGAACAAAATAGGAGCACACACGATATGATACCCAGTTCGGCCTTGCCTACTCTGGGGGGCTTCCCACACCCTAAAGGGTCACAAATATTATTACGAGTTTAGAGCTACAAGTGGACTTACGCTTACACAACACCTTGTTTGTAATAGCCTAGCCTCTAACACCCCATCTTTCGGATTTGCAATCTCAGTTCACCGCAGCTCACCGTCGATCCCCTATGGGTAGGACGAGACTTCCCTCTCGACCTAGTCTTGGACCTCTCAGAAGTCCAGTCGCCTTCTCTCGAAAGCGTGTCTTGATCACCGTGTGTGTGCGCTTGGTTGTTCATCCAGAACAGTCTGAACAGCACACTGAACAGATTGATTCTTCACCGTTGATATTCCGATGTGGAAAACTCAGCCGACCGTCGCTCTTCTTCTCTCCAATTTCAAGATCACTTGCGTGTATTCTATTTCTACAAAAGCGATACTGATCAAGGTAACCCTAGCCTTGTATATATAGTACTCGGCTGGTTCCTAAATCAGCTAGGATATTCATCGTCGAGTATTTAGGAAATCTTTCCTAAATATTCTCAAGCTTCCAAATCTTCTCTTCTTCAATTATCTTTTGAATATCCTTTGATTATCTTTGGCAACTTGATAATGTAGCTTGAATATCTTGCCAACCAATCTGAGCTTCAACCGACTCCAGCCTATAACCGACTCCAATCAGCATATCGTCGATATTAGGAAATTCCCAGATTCGGAAACGTCCATGCTTCTGTTCCACGCTGTACTTCAGTTCCAGGCTGCGGTTGAACATCTCCTTGACTCTTGCTTGAACACTCTGATGATGTTTTGCCAAAATCCATGCATTCATAGGAACAACAATCTCCCCCTTGGTATTTTTGGCAAAACCAAATCATCTAGTTCTAACTATCTAGACTACAGAGACTCGTACTGGTAAGATTGAGGAAACTAAGTCGTCCTCAAAATTACCCCCCCCCCTTTTTGCCACAATTCGGCAAAGGGTGTTCAAAATAAGAGATCAAAGTAACAAGTACGAACATAATTTAAAAGTTCAAAGTCAGAGTCAAGTCAAGGTTTTTAGCATAAACCTTCAAGATGAGGAGAGGTCAACTTCTTCTTTATCAGTTTCATCATCACTGGGATATCACAGCGCGCGCACCAATTGAGTGATTCTTTTCCTCTGCTCCAGTTCGACCTCCAGTATCATCTCTAGCTCCTTCAGCAGCTATCCAAATAAAATCAATCTCCTTCAAGAGCTGAATAACCTCCTTTCCTTTGTACCTCTTCTCTTCAAGGAGCCTCTCAAGAAAGATCTTCCTTCTTTGTACTGCCTTCCACCTTGTTGCAGCATCGTTACAGGCAAACCATACTCCATTTTTCACAAGCCCACTTGGAACACGGGTAGGAACAGGATCTGGACTACTCCTCTTCCTCTTCTTAGACGCACTTGCTCCCCCTACGTCTGTGTTCCCACCAATCTTCTTGATAGTTGCCTTAGATGTGCATGCTTGGATAGTCACTTTCTTCTTTTCGGACTTCTTGAGCTCAGCCAGCAGAACTGAGTCCTGATCATCCTCTTGTGTATTCTCAGCCTCAGGCTTTATAGGATCAGATTCCTGCATCTCCACATCAGGTCCAACCGGCTGTCTCAGCTCTTTCAGAACATCAGATCCAACATATCAGTCTCTTCATTTTCTGACTGTTCTACAAGCTCAACAGGTACAGCTTCTTCCTGATAGACAGATCCTTCCTTCTGCTATCTCTTTAGTTCGGCCAGAGATATGGACTCCTCACATCCCAAAAACTGTTATGCGAATATCTCTTGAGATATTTGTCCAATCACCTCTCTCCTCCTTGATATGCTCCAACGGTTCATAATACTGCTAATACTTTGAATTTAATAGTACGTACCATCTGTTCTAGCCCTCTTCGTGATAGGTCAGCCCAACTGATTTGCTGGCGTTTTGCTCTTGGCTGACCTCCTTCTGGAACACTTAGTTGGCGAAAACACGCAGACCCAGAGAGGATCTAAAAGTTTCGAACTGAGCAGTGTTTAGGGGAGTGGTGAGTATGTCAGCTAGCAGCTTGTCGGTTGTCACATGGTTCACTGTGATGGCCTGCTTCTCCACTGGCTGTCTGATGAAGTGGTGTCTGATGACACTGTGCTTTGACTTGGACTGTTGTACCAAATTATTGGAACTGCTACTGGTACTCATGTTGTCACAGTCAGGCGTCATCTCCTCCTGTTCAACTCCGTATTCAGACAGCTTCTGCTTCATCCATATCAACTGAGTGTAGCAGCTTCCTGCAGCGATGTACTCTGTTCCAGTATCTTTTTGTGACATATGGAGTCCATGAAGATGTTTCATCTCTCCCACCATAGTCAGCTGGAGCTTGACACGCGTATTTTTAACCCTTTATAGTTGTCAAATTATAAGTTTTAGGGGTCAAATTGCAGTTAAACAAAATTTGTAAACCGTAAGCCAAGGGTCGATCCAAGGAACAGGTGTGTAATTACTAGCAAACAGTGCGACCTATTTAGCTATTCCGATTAACAAGTGGTTTGGTTGTGAAACAAGCAGCAGAAATTAAATGCAGAAAATTAAATGTTTGTGATTCAATCAGAGAAAGAATTCCAGGACCATACTTCACCCGTGCTAACCCCACTAATCATGAAATCATTATCATGTAATTCACCATGCTATCGAATATCGAAATAAACCAAAATAACACTAGATAAGCCGCCCAGCCACGGATCATTATCTAGATTAATCTCAATCGTTGAATTCCGCCCATCCACGGATTATCAACGATCTCGATTTATTAAACTAAAGGTTTTCATACAAATTCCTACAATCCGGTTAATCCCTAGGGCCCATCCACCTTTCGGTATATAACCTAAATATGTTCTAGCATGCAAACATACCCTTTGATGTAAATACTTGCATAGAACGATAAATTAAGCACGATGAAATTGAATATTCGACTTGCATAAATAAAAACGTTAATTGATCACATGAGAGTTGGGTACATAGCACGGGATCCGTAGGATCCCAGAATTAGGAAGACTACTTGCTATGCATGGCAATTAAACCACAAACAGTGTAATAAGAGAGAAATAAGGACGAGTTAACCGTAGACGATGTAGCTCGATGATCCTCAATCTCTCGTTCGGCTCTGTCTTCTCTCCCAAGTTAGAGTTCTTGAATCTCAAAAATAAGTCCACCTAAAACACTCTGGTCGTTTCTCTTTTATAGCCCACAAACTGCTCTATTGCCAAAAAGGACCAGAACTTGCCAAAAACGGATTTGGAAATTAACTGATAATTCTGTCCTCCGACGGTACCGTGACACCCGTGACATTCGAACATGTGACGGCATGCCCAAAAGTCACTGAGTAGAAAAGGTGTCGTGACACCCGTGACACTAGGAGGATGTCACGGCATGTCACGGTCATGAAGAATGGTGGCCACTTCGGGTGGATTTTTCATGGTCTTAACCTCCGAATGTGATCTTGGCGTAAACTACAAAGTTGTAGCTCTTTGAATTAGCTTTCCAGCAAGCTTTGAATCAACCAATTTGGACACCATATGCGATCTGTACGTGCAAAACAAGTCAGAAAGGTCAATCTACCCTGTTTCTTCGACGGGGCCGTGACATATGATTTTGTCACGGTAGTCACGACCCCCTAAAACTCTCTGGGCAATTTAGGGGCCGTGACACCCGTGACATATGATTTTGTCACGGCCGTCACGGTAGGGCAAACTGTCAGAGACTTCTGTTGCCTTTTTGGAGGTCTAAACCTTCGAATCTGTTCTTCGTGTCAACTACAAAGTTGTAGGCCTTCGAGTTAGATTTCCAACAAGCTAAATTACGACCCATTTGGACATGATATGCGCTCTGGAAATGTAATATACGTCGCAAAGGTCCGTCTGCCCCGTTTCGTCCTGTTTTTGCCCAAATCTTCACCAATTGCTTTGCTTTGCTTCGGATCAATCCAAAAGTGTTAGGTATGTTATATATGACCTGAAACACTAGAAAAGAGGTTAAATGATAACAAAATATCAAGAAAACACCTAATCCATCATCGAATGAAGTGAATAATAGGTCAAGAATTCGATCGATCAAAACACTCCACATTTAGGATATGTTCGTCCCGAACAATTGTCAAACAGATGGCAGAATAAATACTCAAGTGAATGCACTGCTCAACAACCACAAGTTTCCAAGCTACCCACTCAAGTGGCATGTGATCAACCTAGCTAAAATAAAAACAAAAAGATAACTCACTGTCGTAGAGGACACGAATGCATTTAGCATATGCATCAAGCCTTTAAACCTCTAGGCTGCCCTTGTAGGAAGAGCATAGTCTCGTGAAGATTTTCAGGAATGAGACTACCTACAAATCCCCTGTACAACTAACTAACGTGTATGCATGAAATGATGCTCAACGAGTCACAGTAAAGTCATGTCATACCTCGGATTCATCGTGTTACCTCGACTTCAAGTCAAATATCTTCATCAAAGTTGTTAGACAATCATAGATTAAATGAGTCATGCATTCAAACGGTCAGTACACACGGCTAGCAAGTGCCAAGGACTAGGCAATGACCCGTAAGAGAAGTGGAGCTCGGCTTAAGAATTTTCTGAAAAATGGTACGAAAATTGCATTAAAATTTCAGTGCAAGCACGAGGATCGTCCCTTAGTTTCTAGTACATGAATTCGCAATACAAGTCATGATTTGCACGCAATGAGAAGATGGAATTACACTATATCAAGCAAAAGGGGGCAGAATTTTTCAAAAAAATTTCCATACACAAGGGGTGACTTTTCTCACTTTGCCCTTGGTATTTTTTATGTTTTTTTTTGTACACAAGGGATGACTTTTCTCACTTTGCCCTTGGTATTTTTCAGCTCTCTGGTTTTTTTTCTTCAAAAACAACTATGCTTGGGGTCAATTTTTCACCCTCTTTTGAAAATTCAGAACTTTGTTCTTGATCGAAAACATTTTTTTTCTAACTCCACACTTAAAGCTTGACATAGTTTATGAATAAAGGCGGGTGCATGCAAATCACAACGAGTATAGAGAAACACATACTAGAACTAAGGTCACCTAGAAAAAGATGTGCAATTTAAGTTTTTAACATTTTGTACCGGTGCCTAATAAAATCAAGTCTCAAGCATGCTTTAAGAAATACGTAAAACACGTTATAGGCAAAGGCTAGCAATGATACTGACACAGAGAATACACATACGAATAAAACTATTACAAGTCCTAGACTTCGAATCCAAAAGAATGACAATCAATCTAGGATTATCGTAGAAAACGAGGATTTCAATCGCAATACATAGACAGTTGAGCATATGCAAGAGTGAATGTGATGAGCGATGTGTGTGACTATGCGCTACCCACTCCACACTTAAAAATGAGCTTAGTCCCAAAGCGAAGAAATAAAAGATAAGAAAAAGGCGCATAGGAACTTCACTCGTGTGTGATGGCGCGATATCCATAGAGATTAAGCGATGCCCGGGTAGTGAAATGTGACTCATGAGCTGGTAGATGTGTAGATAAAAACATAGAGCTGCATAAGTGATAGGTTAGCATCGATAATCGTGGAGAAACATGGCAAGTGATAGGGTTCTGATTTGAATTTTTGGGCAAGAAGAGACTGATTTGGCCGTGACAACCGTGACATCCGAGAATGTCACGGGTGTCACGGCACCCCCCCAAAACTGACTGAGATATAAGCCTGCCGTGACAGCCGTGACATCCGAGAGTGTCACGGGTGTCACGGCCCCTTCAAAACTCACTGCCCTTTTTGCCTGCCGTGATAGCCGTGACAAATCCATAGTGTCACGGGTGTCACGGCACCAATACTCCCCAGTAGTCATTTGATGTTCCAGAACCCTCTTTGCTCATCTGAGCGTGACACACTCCACACCTAGATTCCTGCAATAAGCACACACAAAGCACATAATGCAAATGAAGAATGCAAGGAAATAATAATTACAGTGCGGGTTACTCCCCGAAGAGGCCTAGTTTAACGTCTTGGCTAGACTCAGCAAAGCGCCCCATATAAATCACTCGTAAGAAGTCCTCTGCTAGGATCCCTTCTCACGGGGCCTTCAGAAATAGAGATGTGTCAGTCCACCTTCAAATCCCATTTGAATTTACGTCCATCAAGAATGACATGGACGTTAAGTAGACCATGCAGTCCCTTCAAAACTTCAAGTCCCTTCAGAATCAAGGGACTGTAGAAGCTCCCTAATAACAGTTTCAAGACGTAAGGCAAGAACTGTCGAAACTTGTCTGGAGGCTGAGCTTCAAGATATATATTTTCAGAGCTAGCCCCGACAAGCACACTTCCTGTATACTCTTTAGCTAGGAACTCACGTTCCCATACTTCAAAATTTCCCTTCAATATCACATTCATATGTATGCGAGGATCCTCTGTAATCGAGCTGAGGTACACATCAACAAAGTCTTCGTACCTATAATCCTTTGATAGCTAATCAGCGCCCAGAGAAACTGGTGGAATGATTTCTCTTCTGTATGTTCAGCTAAATGACCTTTGGAAGCAGTCGTAGTGGAGGGAGATGTATCTTTATATTCTGAGACGTCATCAGTACAAAACTCATCATCCTCCAACTCAGTGCAAGCCTTGGCAACCGTTCCCAATGCCTCAAAAGCATCCTCACAAACAGGTTGTTCTGGTATTGAGAGCATTCTTGTATCCTGATCATCTTCCACGTGGATTGGAAATAAAACTGAAGATGAATGTGCTTCATAGAATTGAACTTCTTGATGATTGGTCATTACCATCTCGATGTCCTCATCTCTACATTCATTGGTGGTTGCTCTGGCTTGTTGCTATAACCGGTTCTTCCGTATTTTTTGTCTGGCTGCGAGTTGCCCTATTGACCTTCGCAGGACTCTTACCTCAGCAGCGGTTTGCTCAGATGCCTTTTGCAGGTCCTCAAACGTCTTTCGCTGATCCTCAGATGTCTTTTGCTGGTCGGCTATGAAGCTAGCTAGCATGGCTTCTATACGCGATGATTCACCAGTGTTCTGAGACTGTTGCTGCTGCGACTGATTCTGGTAGCTCTCATAATAGTGGTCATCTTGATAACAGGGTCGACCATAGAACTGATTTTGATTTCCTTCCCAATTTGTATCATATGAATATGTCTGACAATAAGGCCCTTCCCTTGGGTAGGCGTCTTGATGACCAAAAGAGAACATCCTCGCAACATTCAAAATAAAAGTGATTAGTGAAGGTCAGAAGTATATAGAGTATGTACAAGGAAGTAATAAAAAATGGAGTAGTCTAAACTACACTCGTTAAATCTAATATCACATTAAACGCTGTTCCCCGGCAACGCGCCATTTTGACACGCGTATTTTTAACCGTTTATAGTTGTCAAATTATAAGTTTTAGGGGTCAAATTGCAGTCAAACAAAATTTGTAAACCTTGGTAAGCCAAGGGTCGATCCAAGGAACAGGTGTGTAATTACTAGCAAACATTGCGACCTATTTAGCTATCCCGATTAACAAGTGGTTTGGTTGTGAAACAAGCCGCATAAATTAAATGCAGAAAATTAAATGTTTGTGATTCAATCAGAGAAAGAATTCCAGGACCGTACTTCACCCGTGGTAACCCCACTAATCATGCAATCATTATCATGTAATTCACCATGCTATCGAATATCGAAATAAACCAAAATAACACTAGATAAGCCGCCCATCCACGGATCATTATCTAGATTAATCTCAATCGTTGAATGCCGCCCATCCACGGATTATCAACGATCTCGATTTATTAAACTAAAGGTTTTCATACAATTTCATACAATCCGGTTAATCCCTAGGGCCATCCACCTTTCGGTATATAACCTAAATACGTTCTAGCATGTAAACATACCCTTTGATGTAAATACTTGCATAGAACGATAAATTAAGCACGATGAAATTGAATATTCGACTTGCATAAATAAAAACGTTAATTGATCACATGAGAGTTGGGTACATAGCACGGGATCCGTAGGATCCCAGAATTAGGAAGACTACTCGCTATTCATGGCAATTAAACCACAAACAATGTAATAAGAGAGAAATAAGGACGAGTTAACCGTAGACGATGTAGCTCGATGATCCTCAATCTCTCGTTCGGCTCTGTCTTCTCTCCCAAGTTAGGGTTCTTGAATCTCAAAAACAAGCCCACCTAAAACACTCTGGTCGTTTCTCTTTTATAGCGGTACCGTGACACCCGTGACATTTGAACATGTCACGGCATGTCACGGCATGCCCAAAAGTCACTGAGTAGAAAAGGTGTCGTGACACCCGTGACACTAGGAGGATGTCACGGCATGTCACGGTCATGAAGAATGGCGGAAACTTCGGGTGGTTTATTCATGGTCTTAACCTCCGAATTGGATCTTGGCGTAAACTACAAAGTTGTAGCTCTTTGAATTAGCTTTCCAGCAAGCTTTGAATCAACCAATTTGGACACCATATGCGATCTGTGCGTGCAAAACAAGTCAGAAAGGTCAATCTGCCCTGTTTCTTCGAGAGGGCCGTGACATATGATTTTGTCACGGTAGTCACGACCCCCTAAAACTCTCTGGGCAATTTAGGGGCCGTGACACGCGTGACATATGATTTTGTCACGGCCGTCACGGTAGGGCAAACTGGCAGAGACTTCTGTTACCTTTTCGGAGGTCTAAACCTTCGAATATGCTCTTGGTGTCAACTACAAAGTTGTAGGCCTTCGAGTTAGCTTCCCAACAAGTGATGGGAACCGGACTCCAGCTGCCCAGGCCCCGCCTAGCCATCCGCGCACAATGCGAGGACCCCGCCCGAGAACCACGCTCAAGGCCCTGCGCGCATCTGGCGCGCCCGAGGAACCCGCGCCCGACGACCAGCCGATTGAGGTTGCCCAGTCGAACCCAGTCGAGGCGCAGAGCACCAAGATCAAAACTCTCGACCCGATGGACGAAGGCGAGGATTCTGGCTCGACCAATAAGCTTCTCATAGCCGATAAGTCGAGGGATCTGAAGTCCCAGAAGGAGCGCACGAGCCAAGTCCCCAAAGTGCCCCGAACCCCACTCTCGCACTCGAAGGCCCCGAAGACTGCCCACGCCGAGCACACCCCAGCGCACGCCGAACACACGCAGACTGACGTGGCATGCTATTCTGGGCATGTGCATGAACCAACGGCTACCTTGGGTCAAGGGAGTTATGACCAAGACTGGAGATGCATGCACCCGCCATGAAGGCTTCGAAGACCTTAGTGTTGAAGGACAACCCTTCGACACTTCGGTAAATATCTCGAGATATCTCTACACATTGTAACGTTTTCCTCCGACAGTAATCCACCATTTTCCATTTCATTACATTCCATCGAGTCACTTTTCCCATTCCCCACACTTCGTTCGACCATATTCACCAATTTCCCATTTTTCGCTGCGCACTTAGGAATCTGTTGGTAAACTACCGACAGGTTCCTATTAATTGGTATCAGAGCATCTACGATCCCTGGAGTTAGTCTCCATGACTAACAACACTCGCCAAGCTTCCTTAGCAGACGTGGAGGCGAGAACGACCAACTTGGAGAAGGAGTTGAAGGACCTCTCCGAGAAGGTCGACAACAACCATGCGGAGTTGACTAATTTCATAGTAGATCTGCGCAAGGAATTGCGCGAAGCTGTCCAGACCTTCACATCCGCTCGCAATCCGCCCGCACCAACCAGCGTCGTCGACCGAGGAAAAGCCCCCATGGGAGAGGACTCGAGCGACGCGCGCATCCACTCGTAAGTATCGCTCGACCCTCCGCACACTCCACTCGGCGTCCGCCCGCCCTACATCGAAGAACCCCTCGACACGTATCCGCGTGTGCTCAACGAGAGGACTCGAATTCCGCCCAGACGAGCGCCTTATATCGACCCCTACCTGGGCGAGCCGATGGGAACCGAGGGCCTCGACCACGACTACCATCCGAGAACCTGGGGCGCGACTCGCGACACTCGACCCAGACCAGTCCGCCCGCCCGACACATCGCACCGCAAGCTGGAACTGCCTATATTCCAAGGCGAAGACGTACATGGCTGGCTCCATAGAGCCGAAAGGTATTTCTTCGTCAATGGCCTTAACGATTACGAGAAGCTCGACGCAGCGAGCATTTGCTTCGAGGGCAAGGCGCTACACTGGCACCACTGGCGAGAGACGCACCAGCCTTTCCGAAGCTGGGACGAACTTAAGAGAGAACTAAGGAAACGCTTCCAGGGGCAACTTGGGTGAGTCCACGAAGAATTCTTCGCGCTGGCGCAAGACTCGACGGTCGAGGCATATCGGGAGAACTTCGAACGGCTCTCGGCAGGCCTGCAAGGGCTCCCGACCGATGCGCTAGTGGGGACATTCATGAAAGGCCTCAAGGCCCCGATACGAGAAGGAGTCCGAGTCCACCGTCCCAACACTCTCATAGAGGCGATGCACCTCGCCCAGCTAGTCGAGGAAGAGAAACGCACGGACGGAACCGCAAGGGCCCCCGCCCCAGTTATTCACGCACCAGCTAGAGTGCCCGACAGGCCCCGAGCGCCCGCGCCTACGCACACCGGACCAAGGAGACTCACCGAGGCGGACATTGCCACCCGACGTGCCCAGAACCTATGCCTAAGGTGTGACGAGAAATGGTTCCCAGGATACAAGTGCCAGTACCCGAAGCTTCAAATAATGCTCATAGACGAACTCGACGAGGAGGACCCGGACGAGCCACCAGCGGACCAGGGCGTTGTCGAGGTATCACTGCACAGCCTGGCGGGCTTGACCATCCCGCGCTCGATGAAGCTGCGAGGAAAGATCGGGGAGCGCGACGTGCTGATCCTTGTCGACAGTGGGGCATCCCACAACTTCATCTCGAAGGCCCTGACCGAAGAAGAGCGCATCCCCACCAGCAACCGGGGAAGGTTTCGAGTCATTCTAGGCAATGGCCAGGCGGAGGAGAGTCAAGGGCGATGCGAGGGAGTGCGCATCGACCTGCCCGAGTACTCAATCCAGGAGGACTTCCTGCCGCTATGCATGGGAGGCACCGACGTGATCCTAGGATGGCCTTGGCTGCAATCCCTCAGCGAAGTTAAGACCAACTGGGGGCTTTTGCGCATGGAGTTCCAAGAAGGAGGCAAACGGGTTCGACTGCAAGGCGAGGCAACCCTGCGCAAGGCCGAAGCCTCATTCAAATCCTTGGCGAAGAGCAGCAAGTCAAACGCCGCGTGCTACCTAGTGGCGCTGCACGTCGAGGAACCAAGGCCCAAGGAAGACACGCCCGAGGAAATTACCAAGCTGCTGACCAGGTTCGAGGATGTTTTCCAGGAGCCTCAAGGCCTGCCCCCGCTCAGAGGACACGAGCACTCGATATTACTGAAGGAAGGATCAAGCCCAGTGAGCGTAAGGCCCTACCGCTACGCGCAGGCACAGAAAGACGAGATTGAGCGCATGGTCCAGGAGATGACGACGGCAGGAATCATTCGACCGAGTTCCAGCCCATTTTCCAGTCCGGTCTTACTAGTCAAAAAGAAGGACGGCAGCTGGCGATTCTGCATCGACTATAGGGCGCTAAACAAGCACACCGTGGCGGACAAGTTCCCTATCCCGGTCATAGACGAGCTGCTCGACGAGTTGCACGAAGGCACATACTTCTCGAAGATAGACTTGAAGTCAGGCTACCATCAAATCCGCATGGCGAAGGGGGACGAAGCCAAAACAGCCTTCCGCACTCACGAGGGCCAGTACGAGTTCTTGGTCATGCCCTTCGGCCGGACTAATGCCCCAGCCACCTTCCAAGCTCTCATGAATCAGGTACTTAAGCCTTTTTTAAGGAAGTTTGTTTTGGTCTTTTTCGACGACATTCTAGTATACAACAAGAGTTTGGAGGAGCACGCCTACCACCTAGAACAATTCCTCAAGGAGCTGCGAAGGAACCAACTGTTGGTCAATCGGAAGAAGAGCGTCTTCGGTAGCCAACAAGTCGAGTACTTGGGGCACATTGTCTCAAAGGAGGGAGTCTCGGCCGACAAGCTCAAAATTCAAGCCATGGTGGACTGGCCGGAGCCCAAGACCTTAAAGGAGCTAAGGGGATTCCTCGGCCTGACTGGCTACTACAGGAAGTTCGTCAAGGACTATGGCAAGAAGGTAGCCCCGCTCACGCAACAATTCAAGAAGGATTCCTTCGACTGGAAGGACGAGGCACGCCAAGCCTTTGTCGAGCTCAAGGAGGCCATGACCCAAGTGCCTGTGCTAGCCCTACCAGACTTCAAGGAGCCATTCATCATCGAGACGGACGCATCCGGGTACGGACTGGGCGCTGTCCTCATGCAAAACAAGCGGCCAGTCGCGTACTTCAGCCAGACCCTCTCCACCCAGGCGCGACTCAAAGGCACTTATGAAAAGGAGCTGATGGCAATAGTTCTCCTCCCTATAAATGGAGCTCATCTCCTCCTCATTTGTATCACCACAAAAATCAAAATCAAATCCATAAGTTTGTAAACACTTCTCTCTCTAAGTTTTGTAAGTTTGGTTTTGGAAATAAAGGATCGCTCCCTTGGCGCTTCAACGGTTGTAAGTATTTTAATATTTATTTACTGTCTTTAATTTCCAATTCCTTAGTTATAATGTTTAGCGCGATGAATAGTAGCTAAACTAGTCGTTCGGTAGAAGGGGTGGACTTGTATTATAAAATGTTTTAGACTATTAACTTAGTGTCTCGTCTTTGTATTCAAAACTTATTCTATGTGCCTTATATAAGATTAGAACTTCCAAGGTTGAGTGGATGCTTTGACGGGCAAAGCTCTTCCTTGGGATTCGTGAACATACTCGGGTAAGTGGATGCTTTGACGGCTAAAGCTTATCTGAGGAGTTCGATCTATCTAAAAAACCATTTGGAAACTGGACCAAAGGGACCAAATGGATGCACATAAGTCTAAGATACTTCGGAAGGAGGAATTAGTTGAAGTAGAATAAGTGCTCTACGACCTTAAAAAGGCTAGACGATGTTGCAAGTCTTGAGCTAGGAATAGCCTCGATTCATGTTTGAATACTTAGAAGATTCACTAAAGGTCAATGATAAACAGGATATAATACAAGGCCCCTGAAACCAAATGCTTTCTTTTAATTGTAATAATTATCAGTTACTTTCCAATACTAAAACCAACCAACCAACCAATCAATCACTTAGCTGGTAGCTTTAAAACCAACCAACCAACCTAAAACACGCTCTCTCGCTGAATAATCCCCTCAAAGAACAACTATCCCCCTAATTCCTTTGGGTTCGACCCCTACTTACCACATACTCCCCAGTAGTGAAGTCGCGAGTAGCGGACACTTATAAATTTATTCTTGACGATTGCGCATAACGACTGTGCAACCATCAAAATTGGCGCCGTTGCCGGGGAATTAGCCGTCGGATAGTTGTTCTTTTTCATTTCTCTATGACACTACCCACTACGCATGCATGGACAACGCGATATCTGCCCCTGTTCGGAGGAACGGAGGGAGAAGACCCAGTACAGCACTGCCGAAACTTCCACCACGTCTGCCACCACATCAAACCTGAAAATGAAGTGTTAGAGAAATTTAAGCTTAAATGCTTTAAATTCTCTCTAACTGACTTTGCCACGATATGGTACTACACATCCACCGCTTGCAGTGCAGAACGTTACGTAGATCTCTGCGTTCCATTCCTGAAGGAAATCTCCCCACCATCCTTACACCAAGAAACCCGTGAGAAGATCATGTGCCTTCAACAATCCCGGGATGAGACCTTGGACGAATACTACACGAACTATGATGCCATCGTCTCAAGCTGCCCGCACCATGGATTCACGAAGAAAGTTCTTCTCCAAAAATTTCTTCGTGGGATGAGGTCCGAAGAGCTGGGAAGAGTTAACGAAGCAATGAGAAAATCGGCCGGAAACTTCACCATTGCAGACATGTGGAACCTTATAATTGGCCTGGCCGCTGCCACAAGACGAGTACCCCAAACTGACGAGGAAATGCAGATAAATGAAGCTGACCCTGAGGCAGACAAAGAAGAAACTACCGAGCCGTCAGAAGAGACTCCTGAACCATCAGAAGAATCAGATATGGAAAGCACCGGAAGCAACGAGGTTGGAGTCCAGAATACCACTGAAGAACTGCTTAATTCATACCCGACTATCATTACCCGGGCAGCCGAGACTATCTACGACCAGTTCCTCACTGACAATCAAAACGAGGCAGAACCAAGCCTTTTGAGGCTTTCCTGACTTTTCCCCTTGATCAATGAGCAAGTTGCAGAAAACTATAGGATCAATGAAGAAACTCAAAAGAGGATGGGAAAAGGGCCTCTGCAGAATGACTCCTCGATGGAGCAGTGTTACGCCGTAACTGGACTAGGCAGTCCCAAATACAAGAACTTCAAAAGGCTAGTAGTGAAAGGTCCCTCACCCCCTCCGGGGTATTCGAAAGAAAAGATCCCAAAACAAAGGAGTCCTGACCCGAGTACAACATCCGGCAAGAAGTCAGGAAGAGTCAAGGCAAGAAACAACACAGGAACAGTGGCGAAATTTGACCTGAGCCACCCATGGGACCCAAACCAGTAATCCACAACGAGGTACTGTCGAGCCAACGACGTTAAACAAGTGCACTGGTCAGGCAGCAACCCGACACTATCTTACTTTCTGTCATTTAAATTCAGTCATTTAGTTTTAAGCTTGCATGACTTTTGA
The DNA here is from genome assembly GCA_033675395.1 of Rhodiola chrysanthemifolia. Taxonomy (NCBI): domain Eukaryota; kingdom Viridiplantae; phylum Streptophyta; class Magnoliopsida; order Saxifragales; family Crassulaceae; genus Rhodiola; species Rhodiola chrysanthemifolia. The sequence goes on from CM066204.1 coordinate 43,841,933, forward strand.
ACTAAAGCACGCCTTCGTTCAAAAGTGTGGGGTGAGAACCACCTTTGTATATAAATAACATGCTTGCTGTTTTGTTTTAGTAATAGTATCTTTTTGAAAATATGAACTTAGAATGTGAAAAAGATAGATCTTAGTTCATGCATTAACCTTGTGAAAATTCAAACTGTTTAAAAACTTAGAATGTAACTTTTCATTAGTCCTTTGTGCTGAGATAAACTAGGGATGTGGAGTTGACATAAACTGCCCTAGAGAGGCTTGGCAAGCAATCAAAGGATCAAATCAAACTATATGGTTTTCGAAGTCAGTGGAGGCTGCACTTCGGGTTTCAGTGAAGAATGAAGTCATCTCCGCCATGCAGTGTTTATGCAAAAAGAAAAGAAAAGGCGAGGACGGGAATCAGACCGTCCTCTCTCTAGTCAAAATAGCCGAGAAAATAGATGAGCGACCCTCATCTTGACCCGCGTGAAACGACAACGATGAGAGGAGCGGGGAGGTATTTCCATATGCTCGCGGGCGATGATTGGACCTCCCAAAGGAAAGGCTTGAGAAAATGGACTGGCAAGTCACAAAGAAGCAAAAAGCTCGAAGAAGCAAATCAAGGGCTATCTCCCGAAACATCCAATATAATTTGCATCTCAGCACGGAGGTACAAGTATTAAGTTTCTTCTATTTATTTACGCAGTTTAATTTGGTAATAAGTAGTAATGCATGAATTAGGATAGATCAAGTACCACAGTCTAAATTTCATATTCCAAAACCAACTTGGAGTGCCGCCCTTTAATAGCATTATTCGGGACGAACAACTAAAAGTGTGGGGTGAACGTTATACATTCACGATTAGCATGACACCTCCACCGATTACACACTTTGACATACCGGCATCAGGTTGGGATGACAATGACTCTAATGGTCTCAGATGGGATTCCCCAACTAACATCTATGCATCAGAGCAACACAATTACCTGGAAGATCAGGAGTTAAAAGGGTCCGATCATACAAATCCAGAGCCAAAGGATGAGCAGAATGGCCCGATAGTGGAAAGATCCCTCACTTCAGATCAGGAGTCACAACTGGAAAGGGATAAGGACCCAGGGGCCTTCACAGTCACCTGTGGTATTGTTGAAGCCCAAATTCACAAATACTTAATCGATCTTGGGGCTGCCGTCAATGCCATGCCTTACTCCTTATATTACTTATTAGGGCTTGGTCCATTGAAACCACCAAGGTCAAATATCGAGTTGGGAGACAAGTCGTGTATCCGCCCGGTTGGAGTGCTTGAAGATCTAATACTCCATGTAGGAGAGCTCGTCGTTGCTGCATACTTTTATGTAATAGAAACGGGAGAGGCCAGCGAAGAGGACTCTTCAACGCTTATATTAGGACGGCCTTTCCTCTTCGCCACCAAGGCATGGATCGACATGGGCAAGGGCTTGTTATCACTTACATTTGGCAGCAAAATTTTAGATTTCTACATTGATAATTATAATGGCCGCTCAAGTACAAAGAAACCGCCAGACATTGTGCCTATCTCGGATGTGAGTACACAAATTTCTGACCTGCCAAGAGAGACTGTAAGAGTAGCAAGACCAGCAGCTATGGTCAAAAATCCCTTACCTTCTCAGAGACAATGGAAGGAGAAACCACCGAAACAAAGGAGTCCTGACCCGAACACATCATCCCACAAGAACTCGGAGAGAGTCAAAGCTAGAATCAACGCAGGAGCCGCGGCAAAATTTGACCTGAGCCACCCATGGGATCCCACCTTATGATCCAGGAATGAGGTACTGTCGAGCTAACGACGTTAAACAAATGCACTAGTCGGGAGGTAACCCGACACCTATCTTACTTTCAGTCATTTTATTTTATGTCATTTAGTTTTTGCCTTTAGTCATTCTCACCTTGCCTGTATATATTTGCTTGCAACTGACTTTTGAACTAAGTAATGCCGAGAGGCACGCCTTCGTTCAAAAGTGTGGGGTGAGAACTGCCTTTGCACATAATTAGTTTAACATGCTTTTTCTTTTCCTTTTCCCTTAATATTATCTTTTTGAAAATATGAACTTGAGAATGTGAAAAAGATAGATCATAATTCATGCAATTACCTTGTGAAAATTCAACTGTTTAAAAACTTAAAATATAACTTCTCATTTGTCCCTTTGTGCTGAGATATACAGGGGATGTGGAGTTGACATAAACTGCCCTAGAGAGGCTTGGCAAGCACTCGAAGGATCGGATTTCGCTATATGGTTTACGAAGTCAGTGGAGGCTGCACTTCGGGTTTCAAAGAAGATCAGAGTCATCTCCGTCGTGCAGCGTTTATGCAAGAGGTGGGACGGGAATCAAACCGTCCTAACTCTAGTCCGAGTAGCCGAGAAAATAGATGAGCGACCCTCATCTTGACACGCGCGAAACGGCGAGGATGAGAAAGAGCGGGGAGGTATTTCCATATGCTCTCGGGCGACGATTGGACCTCCCAAAGAAAGGTTGAGAAAATGGACTAGCAAGTCACAAAGAAGCAAAAGCTCGAAGAAGCTAATCAAAGGCCAAAGCCAAAGTATGTGATGGTTTTAACCAAAACAAAAGTGAAGAAACTCCAATTCAACATCAAAGGCCAAAGGCCGATTCACTTCAAAAGCTGTGCCTCACCAAAAGAAATCAAAGTGCTCAACTCAGTGAAACCCGAACCAACTCAGTGAAACCCGAACCCGAACCATATAGTGCGAGTCGGTCCCAAGAATGCAGTCCAGGAGCCGAAAAAGGGCTATCTCCCGAAACATCCAAATTAATTTGCATCTCGGCCCGAAGGTACAAGTATCAAGTTTCTTCTAAGTATTTACACAGTTTAGTTTAGTAATAAGTAAGTAATGCATGAATAGGATAAATCTAGTCCCACAATCTCACTTTCATAGTTGAAGTTTTTACTTGGATTGTGTGTACCGCCCTTAAAAAGCATTGTTCGGGACGAACAACTAAAAGTGTGGGGTGATCTGATGGACCATATTTATATGATTCATTAAATCAGTTAAACCCACCAAATTAGACTCTTTGTCTATTTAACTTTTGCTTGTTAGTTCCGATATTTATCTACAGGGTATTTTGAAGTCCAGAAAGAATACAAGCTAAGGAGGAGTTTTAAAGCTGAAAATGAATTACAAGTCACTCCAGGACACGACTAGATTCCGACTGTACAATTTTTATGAACATGACATGGAATCACTCAAAACAAGTCCAACCGAAGAGCAACCAGAGTCAGACCGGAGCTGAAAGGACCGATGGCTTTTGTAAAAGATCAAAAAAAAACACACACTCAACCACTCCCTCCACCTCATGGCCGGCGGCTAAAGCCACAAGCCTCTCCTCCATTGCCATGTGGCCGGCGGCTAAGGGAAGTGCCACCTTGCTCCGATGGCTTTTGCTTCTCCTCCCATTTCATGACAAGTGTTGTGATCTCATGGCTCCTTCATGCCTATAAATAGAGCTCCTCCTTCCCTTTGTAATTCATTCCAAAATCAAAAAACACAATTCACTTATCTCTCTAGAGTTTGGGCACCATCCATGTAATCACACTACTTTGATATTGAAGTTTGATCTTGAGTACTCTTGTCGGTTCTTGAAGTACTCAAGCTTTTCCTTACTGTTCCTGAGTACTCTTGTCGGTTCTTGAAGTACTCTCCTTTTGCTTTCCTGTCTTTACTTTCGAAAACTTTACTTTACTGTCTTTCAAAAACCTTTACTTTTCAAGTACTTAGCTATGATGTCCTGTTCCATGGATATTCGTAGCTAAACCCTTCATTCGGTTGAAGGGGTGTACTAGTATCATACAATGTTTTAGACCCTTCTCTTAAATGCCTCTTTGTGTTCAAAACTTGTTCTATGTGCCACATATTAGGTCAGAACTTCCAAGGTTGAGTGGATGCTTGAAATGGCAAAACTCTTCCGTGGGGTTCGTGAACATACTCGGATAAGTGGATGCTTGAAATGGCAAAGCTTATCTGGGGAGTTTGACTTCTTTAAAACACCATTTGGTTGATCGGAAATGATTGATCAAATGGATGCACATAGGCTAATATACCTTGAAATGGGGTATTAGTCTAAATAGAACAAGTGCTCTATGCCTTGAAATGGGCTAGACAGTGTGGCAAGTCAAGTGCTTGAAATGGCCTTGATACACTTTTGAACACTTAGTATGATCATTAGAGGTCAATGATAAACGGACTATGATACAAGGCCCCTGATACCGAATCTTTCCTTTAATTGCAATATCACCTGTTACTTTACTTTCAGTACCATATCAACTGCTTACTTTCAGCACTTTAATTTCCGCAAGTCTTGTCCTTCATGCACTTTATTTTTCAGTTATTTACTTTCAGTACTAAAATCACAACCAACCCACGCTACTCTCAGTACTAAAATCACAACCAACCCCCAACTGTCCTACTTAAAGAACAACTATTCACCTGACTCCCTTGGGTTCGACCCCTACTTACCCTTTACTACCCACTAGTAGAGTACGAGTAGCGGAGATATAAATTTATTTTGCACAGAGAACATCGCACCTTAACGACAGTGCAGTGCGCTCCGTCACTCCCTCTGGAACTTCATCTTCTGTAGACTTGATCTAAATGGGTGTTTCAGACGATGTCCCACCTCTAACTTTATCATCTTCTGAACCTGATTTCAGGGTACCTTCACCTTTACATTATAAGACACCGTACCTGTGCCTCCAACTTTATTTCATTGGGTTGGCTTGTCAGACAAACAGAGGCAGCTCCTGTTTCATTAGTGCATACAAAGTAGCTTTTGTTTGTTGACCTGCTACCTTCCATCAGTATATCACCATTCTTATTTAGTACTTGACAGGAGTCACGAATGAATACAACAAGATGTCCTCCATCACAGAATTGACTAATACTGACCAGGTTCATCTTCAACCCATCGACCAGGAGGATATCCTTGAGTTCAAGTAGATCCGGAACCTTCAATGTCCCACAGCCGATCACCTGGCCCTTCCCTCCATCTCCCAACGTAATGTACTGATGCTTGCACATAGGTCTAACATTGATGAGATATTGAGGATTACCTGTCATGTGAGCCGAGCATCCACTGTCGAGAAACCAATGGTCTTCCTTTATGTGACTGAATGAGCTAAGAGCAACTAAGCACACTTCCTTCCTTAATATTGGTTTCCAGACTTGTTTGACACGAGGGGTGACTCTGGATTCCATTGCTTTTCGCTCTGCCAGAAGAAGTCGGCACCTTGATTTGATGTGCCCCATCTGATAGCAGTACCAACATGTGAGAATGTCTTTCCTCCATTCAGTGTCAGGTCTGCCACGGTTGAGCATGAGCTGCATCTTTCCTTGATTCACAAACCGCTTCTCAGGTTGGTGGTTCATCCTATGTTCAGGTCTCTGTGCAGCAGTGTGTTCAGCCTTCACAAAAGTTGTTTTGCCAGAACGGTTTTCACCAGTGAAGCCGAGGCCTCTGTGTCCATCTACCATTCTTTGAGATTTTAGAATAACATCCAAATTCTTTGAAACAGAGTTCAGCATCTTCACAGATCTTTTGAACTTGCTCAATTCTTCCATGGTAGCAGCATGATTATCTCTCTCTATCTCGATTTGTAACTCCATGGATTCTACCTTGTTCAGAAGGTGAACTTCTTTGCGTCTCAAGTCAACGTTCCTTCTCCTTAGCTCCACCATGCATGTAGGATGTGTTTCTCTATTTTTCTCTATCTCAACTTTCAGAGACGATACGACTTCTAGGAGTTCCACCTTCTGTGCAAGAAGTGATGAACGTTCTTGATTCATCCCAATCATCTCGTGCTTCAAAGCAGTGAGTTCTTCCTGGTGTTCGACCTTCTGGGCGACTAGAAGTTCAGCCTCCTGCCATATTTTATCTTTTTCTTCCGTCAGGCTAGTCACAGTTTCTGTGAGCTTCTTGTTCAGACCAATCACCATCAGCCACTTCTCATAAAGTTCCTTGTATGACTCGGCTAGGGCCTCATGAGTAATTTCTTCATCATCACTGCCTGATGCGTCGTCAACAGGCTGTTCAGACATTGTACTAGAGTACTGACTTCTACTTGCTTCACTGCAGTCTTCAATGGTGGCAATGAATGCAATGAAGTTGGTGGTCTCATTCTCTTCTTCCTCGTCGTCAGACTCAGTGTCACAACGGTTGGCAGCTTGCGCCTTCTTCTTCTTGAGGGTGTTAGCGCATTCAGCTTGAATGCGACCATAGCCTTTGCATTCATGGCATTGAATCTCTTTGCCTTTGCTACTAAAGTATTCCTGTCTGTTTTCACCGGCCTTCCCTTTACCTTTCTTCCAGTTTCGAAAGTTGGTCGAAGAAGATTGACCTTGTTCTTGTCCACGTCTGCTGATCCTTGTCACCATTCTGCCAAAGTTCTGAGCCATCATTGCCAACTACTCGATTGAACAGCCAGATTCATACTTGTCTTCAGACACTTCAGCTTTCAGGGAAATTCCCTTGCTTCCCTTCGGGTGATAATCCTGCAATTGGTTGAGCTCCTAGGTTCTCAGTGATCCCATGAGGTCTTCCAGATTTAGATTAGCGAGGTCATGTACTTCTTCAATTTTAGTGACCTTCATGGCGAACCTTGGAGATAGTGATCTTAGAACCTTGCTTGCCATTCTTTCCTCATCAATGGGTTTCCCCAGTACCGCAGCCTCGTTGGACAAGTCTAGAACTCTTGCATTGTACACAGGAACGGTTTCTTCTTCTTTCATTTTGAGATCTTTGAATTTGGTAGTGACCATCTGCATTCGCGAGTTTCTTACCTTGTCTGTACCTTCATAGGCTGTCCTGAGAATATCCCATGCTTCCTTCGCAATTTCACAGTTAGCAATCAGTTTGAACATGTTCTCGTCCACTCCAGAGAAGATTGCATTCATGGCCTTTGAATTTCCAGCAGCATACTTTTCATCTGCATCAGTCCACAGTGCTTCAGGTTTCGGTACCATCAATCCTTCAGTATTGGCCATCATGGGTTGCGTCCATCCAACCAATACAGCTCTCCAAGCCTTTTCATCGAGAGATTTCAGAAAGGCTTTCATCTTGGACTTCCAGTAGCCGTAGTTCAGCCCTTCAAGCAACGGTGGACGGTTAGTGCTCTGCCCTTCTTTCAAACTCATCTTGAACAGTCGCCGGATCACACTCTGTATGTCGAGTGTCTGCTCTGATACCAATTGAGAACTAGTTGTCTTATACAAGACGAGTTCCAGAAGGTGTTCGAAATGCGTCTTGAACACTAACTAACAGATACCGTAAACAGAACAAAATAGGAGCACACACGATATGATACCCAGTTCGGCCTTGCCTACTCCGGGAGGCTTCCCACACTCTAAAGGATCAACATATTATTACGAGTTTAGAGCTACAAAGGGACTTACGCTTACACAACACCTTGTTTGTAATAGCCTAGCCTCTAACACTCCGTCTCTCGGATTTGCAATCTTGGTTCACCGCAGCTCACCGTCTATCCCCTATGGGTAGGACGAGACTTCCCTCTCGACCTAGTCTTGGACCTCTCAGAAGTCAGTCGCCTTCTCTTGAAAGCGTGTCTTGATCACTGTGTGTGTGCGCTTGGTTGTTCTTCAAGAACAGTCTGAACAGCACACTGAACAGACTGATTCTTCGCCGTTGATATTTCGGTGTGGAATACTCAGTCGGCCGTCGCTCTTCTTCTCTCCAATATCAAGATCACTTACGTGTATTCTATTTCTCCAAAAGCGATACTGATCAAGGTAACCCTATCCTTGTATATATAGTACTTGGCTGGTTCCTAAATCAGCTAGGATATTCATCGTCGAGTATTTAGGAAATCTTTCCTAAATATTCTCAAGCTTCCAAATATTCTCTTCTTCAATTATCTTTTGAATATCCTTTGATTATCTTTGGCAACTTGATAATGTAGCTTGAATATCTTGCCAACCAATCAGATCTTCAACCGACTCCAGCCTATAACCGACTCCAATCAGCATATCGTTGATATTAGGAAATTCCCAGATTAGGAAACGTCCATGCTTCTGTTCCACGCTCTACTTCAGTTCCAGGCTGCGGTTGAACATCTCCTTGAGTCCTGCTTGAATACTCTGAAGACGTTTTGCCAAAATCCATGCCATTCATAGGAACAACATATATTGTTCACAAAGTAACTCCACCATACACTCCTTAGACAAACGATGTTGCCGAACAAAAGAACCGCACTCTCAGAGAGATGATGAATGTGATGTTGCTGAGCTCTGGCTACCCGAGGTAATGTGGGGGGGGGGGGGGAGGTCATCTTATCGGTATATTGTCTTTTAAATAAGATTCCTCGCAAGAAAGCGGATAAATCTCCTTCAGAGTTAATTAAGGGTAGGGCGCCTTCCTATAACTATTTGCGAGTGTGGGGGTGCCTAGCTAAGGTAATTACTCCTCATCCAAAAAGAATGAGGATATGACCAAAAACCATTGATTGTGTTTTCATTGATAAGTACCAAGTCGTCCAAGGAGTAAACCATAACTCAATGCCACTGTTCGATTTCACGCTGATCTGTCTATTTTTTAGATTTAAGGTTGGTTGTGAAGGTGTATAATGATTGATACGTCAAGAATTCGACTTATTGCTCTCCTCATCTTCTTTAGGTTTTGATTTGTTTTCGCTTTGTATTGATGCCATTTGACTCCCTTCTGCCCTCTCAGGTACAATATTCATGCATCACCGTCCAAACCCCCTGGAAATGCGGAACTAACCGAAATAAGGCAAAAGGGTGCTAAAAATAGCCAAAAGATAGTGACTCGCAACAAGGTCATCCGGACTGCTATGAGCCGACGAACTAATAGCTCGAGGGACAGGTACCCCGAATCGCGAGCAATTTCGATTAGATGATCTTGAAGTGCATTTCCTTCGCACCCAAGCGTGAACAATGCCGTGTCGACCAGAACGCAGAATTCTACAATCTCCACGAAGACCCGACAAGTTGAGACAAATTAGTTTTGGCCGAGACAACAACTTGGAGTCTAGGTGGACCCCCCAGTCTACTCTCATATATACAGACACTCGATTTTCACAGAAAGAGAGCTGCGCACACCAGATTCCTGCAAGGGTTTCCGTACAAGGCGAGGGTTTTTTTACCCAAACTCGATGTCCGGTCCGGAGAGCTGCCAGCGGGGACGATTGTCCAGCACATTCTTCCCTCTCGCATCCCTTTACTGTTTTATTGGTATTCTCTGTATGGATTCCACGGAATGAGCCGTGAGTAGTCTTTTTAGTTTTTGGGGGGTCCTATGAAACCCTCTTTTGTACATAACTCAATCTGAAACTTAATACACCTTGTTAGTGTTGAGTTTCTTCTCTGGGTGTATCTCACTTGTTTTTATTGATGTACTATGTTCATAGGGGTCCGAGGGGATCTCTATGAGCATAGGGTAAGAAACTCGACTATGAACTCGAGGGGGTGAAGCCGATGATCCCGAAAAACCAAGTGTTTTACCTTAGTACTATGGTATTCACGAGTGTGAACAGTGTACTTTGCGACAGAGCTTTTTCTCATCGGTAGGAGCAAGAAGATGTGCAATGAGGGTCGCGAGCCAATAATACTGAGAGTTAAAGGCTCTTGTGCGAGAGGAGTCTTAAGCTAGTCCTCCTAGTATGGGGTGAGCGGATGTGCAACGAGGGTAGGCAGTCGCGAGCTCCGAGCTAACAATACGGAGGGGTTGAGGTAAGCGTGTGAGGCAAGTCTCAGGCTGGGTTTTACCAGTCCAGATAGAGCGGGTATGCGACAAGGATTGGTGGTTGCAAGCTCGGGGGGTGTGGTGCACGTGCGAGATACGACTCCTCTACTCGAGAATGTAGCCGAGGGCTGAAATTCGTTTAGATAGACGTATGAGCTCGGTCGGCCCATGAAGACTCTCGCGTTAATATGGGTTGCGAGTGTATGGAGTTATGTGTTTAAGAGGGGGAAATAGAAACCTTGGGAAACGCCTTCTCTCATTTATTAAGCCTACTTCATTTACGCAGTTTTCTTATTTCATCAAATAAACTCAAACCAATCGTAACTTGAAATACAGCCAGTCTAGATCGGAATCGAATAGTGTACTCAGGTCTTAGTTTACTCCTTTGACGACCCGGTACTTACTGATTTATATATGTTTTGATTAAGTAGAGGTCGAAACACCCAGAACTACAACTGTGAAAATGGCGCCGTCGCCAGGGAGTAACGGATTAACTAGATACACTAGAGTAGATTTTGTGAGGATTCGACTATTTACTTTTGTTTTGCATTTCTTAGTTGTTTGTGTTACACTGATTTCTTTCATGGTTTGTTTGTCTTTGATCTGTTTCAAGACTTGTTTGATGCAAACGAGGTCCAAGAAAAAGAACAGTCCCTAGTTTGATCAAACTCTGCAAGGGTTTTTGAATCAGGAGAAAGTAAGAAAAAAAGGACAATCCAGTAACCGAGCACCCCTGGAAATGGAAAATCGGGAGCAGATTGTAAAACCTCCCGAGGAGCGAGCACTTAAAGATTATGTTACCCCGACTCTCACCGCATTTTGTTCACTAGTAGCCCCACACGCCTTAGGTGTCCACAACTTTGAGGTCAAGCCGACCCTAATAACCATGGGTTCGGGTGACCAGTTCTCTAGAACTGGGAATCCCAACATTTATTTGGCCTTATTCCTGTAACTCTGCGAGACGTATAAGGTAAATAACATACCCAAGGACGCGATCTATCTCAGACTGTTCCCTTTCTCACTGGTCGGGAAGGCCAGAGACTGGCTATGGAGCCACAACGCAGGACAATTCACTATCTGGGATGACCTCACTAAAACCTTCCTGATGTAATACTTTCCGCCATTTAGACAACCAAGCTGAAGAATTAAATCAATTCCATTCACCAGGAGCCAGAAGAGACATTTCATGAAGCATGGGAACGCTTTATAGAGCTCCAAAGAGCCTACCCACATCACCATATTGATAAGCATACCCTGCTTCAAATCTTCTACGGATGAAAGAACGCCGAAGGAAGGAACTAATTTGATCAGTATACCAGTGAAGCTTTAATGGAACTTGGACCTACTAACGGATAGGCTACCGTGGAGAGAGTGGTTAATAACTCACACTTGTGGGGGAGTGAAAGGGACTGCTCCATGGGAAGCAGCAACATGAAGGACACCAATACACCCGATCCCAGACAAGAAGTTTGTGCCCTAACCCAGAAAATTGACAAGATAGCCTCAGCACTACGCGCACTTCGTAAGGTGAAAACTAAACGCCCTACACAAATCCTTCAGCGTGAAGCCCAACTTTTCTTAGTATGCTCGAGTTCATCTCATGAAGCAGGAGGCTACCCACATGACTCACCCCCTGATGTAGAGCAAAATGTAAAAGAAGTGAATTTTATGGGAAGAAACCAAAACGGACCCGCTGAATTTACCCCCAAATCGCAGTTCCAGCAATACCAAGGGCAGTCCAGCTAGTCACAACAAAGGAACAACTACCAATCGAGGTCCAACTATAAGAATCAGAAGAGCAACTACCAAGGATACCAGCAAAATAAGACTCTACCCAAAAAGCCAGGCGATCAATCGATAAAGGGTATGATGGCAAACTTAATGGTTGAACAAGCGGAAATTGCAAGGAAGAAACAACTTATGCTCAAAGCGCTCGCGCAAAAGATAGCTCACAATGACCAAAAAATCGACCGGCTAGTCACTCACAACAAAATGCTCGAAACACAGATAGCTCAGCAAGCCAGCTCATCATCGAGATCGCAAGGAAAACTCTCAGCACAACCCGACTTTTGTCAATGGAATAACTTTAAAGAGTGACAAAGTCGAAGAACCTCCTATCCCCAAGCCTAAGACCACAATAGCAGAGGTGACTGCCCCCAGATGCACTCCTTCCTCGATGCCAACAATCGAGGAAGAAGACGAAGTAATAAAGGAATCAGAAAGCCCTACACCAGAGCAAGGGACCCAAATCGCTCTGAACCCGGAAGCGACTCGAGCGACCTCAAAAGAACCTGTAACTTACATCCATCCTTAGCCTTTTCCGCAAAGGCATAGGAAGAAGAATGATGAGAAACATTTTACCAAGTTTGCAAAGATGATGCAGAAGGTCAACGTGACACTGCCAATATCTGAGACAGTCTCTTAAATGCCCATCTATGCTAAATTCTTAAAGGTTATAGTATCACATAGGAGAGAAATTTTTAAGGTTAGCTTCGTCAGTTTAAATGCTGAGTGTAGTGCCATAATTCAGAGTCAGATCCTTAAAAAACAAAGAGACCCAGGAGATTTTTCTATTCCAATTACTATTGGCGATGTTACTATTAGTGATGCATTGTGTGACTTGGGAGCTAGCATATCATTAATGTCTTTTTCCTTAAGCCAAAAGCTAGATATATGGACTCTTACCCCCACTCCCATCTGCCTTTGCCTTGCGGACCGTTTCTTCATGATCCCTAAGGGAATCTTAGAGGACATTCCAGTCAAGGTGGGCAAGATTTAGATTCCTACTAATTTCTTCGTGTTCGAAATGGATGAGGAGAAAGAGATCCCTATTATTTTAGGCAGACCATTCTTAAAAAAATAATAGTACATTAATGAGTTGCAAGAATTGCACTATCAAATTTGAGATAGGATGCGAGACTATAGTCTTTCATATGGGTAAAGCGTGTAGTAAGCCTAAGAACGCATTAGACCGTAGCCTGGTTGATTTGCTCGATAACTATCCTTATGAAACACTAACCCCCCCGATAGGGAGATGTTTCGAGTGACGAAAGTGCAGAGGATTCGGGCGCTAGTTCACTTTTGATGGATGGAGATGGATCGGAAAAAGATGAGGAAGTAGACAAGGAGGAAGACCAAGGTAAGGGAACTTGCACCACATAGCTCAAAACTCTACCCGCAAGTCTAAGGTACGAATTTCTAGGTTAAGAATCTACTTTACCTTTCATTGTGAATGCTGCCTTGACTGAATGCCAAACGTTGAAGTTGCTAAAAGTGATTAGAAAATACAAGAGTGCCATAGATTACACAATTGATGACTTCAAAGGTATAAGGCCAGATGTCTGCATGCATAGGATTAGACTAGAAGATGACGCTAGACCACCCAAAGAGAGGTTGAGACTTTTAAACGCCAAACTCGGTGAGGAGGTTTTCAAGGAAATCAATAAGCTAAGGGAAGCAGGAATCATCTAAGCCGTTCATGACTCTGAATGGGTCAGTCCCGGAGAAAGGAGGCCTCACGGTAGTCAAGAATAATAAAAAGGAACTCATCCCCACACGCACCGTCACGTGCTGGCGGATGTGTGTAGACTAACGGACGCTGAATATGGCCACGAGGAAGGACCACTTTCCCCCTTCCCTTCATCGATCAAATATTGGAGAGGCTCGCAAACCACGAATACTTCTGCTACACGGATGGGTATGACGGGTTCTTTCAAAACCTTATTCACCCCCTTGACCAAGAGAAGACCACCTTCACATGCCTCTATGGAACATACGCCTATAAAAGAATGAAGTTCGGGCTCTGCATAGTCCCTAGGACATTGCAGAGGTGCATGATGGCTATCTTCTCGGATTTCATTGAAAATTTGATGGAAGTAATCATGGATGATTTCTTGGGATATGGTTCCTCATTCGACGATTGTTTTGACAACTTGGCTTAGGTTCTAGAAAGATGCGTGGAGACAGATTTGGTTCTGCACTCGGAGAAATGCCATTTTATGGTACAAGAAGGCATTGTCTTGGGACATCTTGTTTCCCGGAGAGGAATAGAGGTTGATAAGGCTAAGATCAAAGTTATAGAAAACTCCCGCCGCAGAGGGACGCTAAAGACAGCGCTCGTCATCTACTACATGAGCAAGGTCTTAGATCATACAATGCCTGTTTCCGGGCGTTTGGGACGCTAAAGACAGTGCTCATCACGGCGTCCATCATTCTGCCACCAAACTAGGAGTTGCCTTTTGAACTTATATGTGACGCCAGAGACTATGCCGTAGGAGTAGTTCTAGGACAAAGGACAAACAAGAAGCTGCATGTCATCTACTACACGAGCAAGGTCTTAGATCAGACTATGGCCAACTATTCAACGACTGAGAAGGAGATGTTACCCATTGTCTATGCTTTTGAGAAATTCAGGTAGTACTTGGTAGGATCTAAAACCATCGTCTACACTGATCATGCCGCCATCAAGTGCTTAATCTTTAAGGAGGCAAAGCCAAGGCTCATTAGATGGGTTTTCTTACTCCACGAATTTGACCTAGAAATCAAGGATAAGATGGGAGTGGAGAACTTAGTCGCTGATTTACCTATCAAGATTAGAACCTTTAAGAGAGGGAATTCCGAGTAAGGACTTTCCCATTGAGCCCACGTTTGTGGGGGAATACTAGCTAAGCATTCAAAGCATACCCACTCCTTGGTATGCTGACATAGTGAACTTCAAGGCCTGCGACGTTCTTGCAGAAGGTCTTAGCTTTAGCGAGAAGAAAAAGTTCATACACGAAGCCAAAAGGTACTACTAAGACGACCCCCAGCTATTCAAGCTATGTGATGACATAATCTGCCGGATGTGCGTAGCTGATGAAAACATTCAGGGCATGTTGCACGACTACCATTCCTCACCATATGGGGGATGTGGAGGGGCTTACAAGACAGCAACCAGAGTGCTCTAATGTGGATTTTATCTGCCCACGGTGATCAAGGATGCCTACAAGTTCGTACAAGCCTGCGATGAGTATCTGATGAGCATAAATTTGTACTATATTTATGCTCCACATTTAGTCGATTTTCGATCATTCACCTTATTTATATGAGCTCTCACCTTTTGTTTTGATGCTTTTTAGGTGAAAAACAAATCCAAGGCGAAATAAAGAGTTTTGTGGGAATTTGGGCGAAAACGGTGCAAAATAGGAGGATTGACATTCCTACTTGTCGCGCACGCCTAGAGCTCATACGGTGTCGGAATTCATTGATCCTTGGCTTTGTGGAAAGCTAAGAACAAGTTCTACAACTTTGTAGTTGGCACCTAGAGCAGATTCTGCCGTTAAGGATGTCCAAAGTTGAGCTCAAGAAACCATCTCAATCTGCGCTTGCGTCACCAAAATAGTTGACACAAGTGATATGGCAGATTCCAGAGAGCATGCAAAAAGTGCTCTGTGTCACCAAAATTCCGAATAAGCGACACAGGCGACACAAGCTGAATGGGCCAAAAACAGAATTTGGGCTAGGTTTTTGGAAAAATGCAAAATTAAACAAAAAGAAGGAGAGGCAGCCGCCACCCAACACTAGACATTCTCCACATTCCATACACACCTACGCACTTGGAGGAGACGAAAAAGAGAGAATGGGACACAAAAACGCGAGGATTTTGATCGGATCGAAGATTGAGCTTAAAGGAATTATCGACATCAATTCGAGGGTGTAGTCATTCCTTTTTCTCTTTATAGTTTTCGTTTCAAACAAAACATGAATTGTATTTCCATGAGGATGGATAGTGAGTAGTGACCCATATTTTGGGGTCCTACTAATCTTATGCGACTATGAATCGTTTAATATATTAATCGTTGCATGTTTTGGTATGTTTTACATGATTAGTATTTTACTTAGCGCCTAAACCCAGCGATGCATACTAGGTGTTCGATAAAATGCCTAAGTGTATAGCTTTGAGACGTTAAGGCAATAGCGTCGAAAGGGTGAGACTAAACGTCCGACTATTAAGTAAAATACACGTTACGAACTGGTGACTCCGAGAGTAGCCCAAGTTTATAACGGGAAAGGCTCGTTTTATGACAATGACTCCCTATGTTTACGCGACGAGAGTTGGTAAACATCAGCGAGTTTCTTGATTAGATCCAATAGCGTCAAAAGGGTGAGGTTCGTAGTTTAAGGTACATTTCCAATATAAACCAATAGCGCCGAAAGGGTGAGGTTCATACTTGGAGTGTGCGGCTATTTTCCAATTAATATAAGCAAATCCTCGCATGCTAGTTAATAAACTCGATTCTAATGTTGGGTAAGTGAAGTAGTTCCCCGAAATACTTCTCGAAGTTTGTTGACACCTTTCTTTCTTACTTGTTTATTTTATAACCAAAACAAAAACACTTTTTGGACTAGGATAAATAAAAACACAACCTTACATAGTGCATAAGTTTACACTTGCTCCCTTGGACGATCCGGTTCTTACCGGCATTATAAATTGTTTTTGACGCACAAAATACCGCACGTCAGTATCAAAAGAGCAGGAACATTTCCAGGAAGGATGAAATGCCTCAGCAAAGCATACTTGAAGTCAAGATTTTTGACATTTGGGGGATAGACTTCAAGGGACCTTTTCAACAGTCCTATGGATCGAAATCGGTACATTTTAGTAGCTGTGGACTGTGTGTCCAAATGGGTCGAGGTTATAGCTTCCCCCACTTGCGGTGCAAAGGTTATGGTGAAACTCTTAAAGAGAGTCATATTCCCACGGTTCGGAGTACCCAGGAACTTAAGTATGGAGTGGGTGTGCCAGTAGCGACGGAATTGTTCGGACCTCACCTAGATTCGGTTTACCCAATATAGCCAGAACATTTCAGCCTACGGTGAATCTAAGGTCATTATATTATTTGTAGCTCAAAAATAGCGTATGTGCGCCAGGATCAGAAGCGCTAACTTTGTCACCTCGAAAAATGCGTTCAAATTTTATCCCACTCCCTACTTCACCATAAAACCCAAGTCGCGGTACTACCCTCCACACCACATAAAAGGCTCGAACCGTAAAAAAACCGTCCTTCCCGGAACCCCAAATCATGGATAGTGAGCCCTCTGTCAATCAATCCAACACCAGAGAAGTAGGGAACTGTTTCACACTTAAAATTCCCCCACCTGCAGAACACGTCCAACCCCCTTTCTAGCCCCTTTGGTTGCCCGAGACGCCATGCCAACCGAGAATAAACTAGTCTTCCAAACATCTTTTTAAGAGTGTTGGAGTGGTCCCCAAGGGCACCCCTTTCCTGAACTTCAGAGAATTGAGGAGGCTAGGCTTGTACGACGAAATATTCAAGATAGTACATAATTGTGGATTCGGAATCGTGGTAAACGAAGATCCTGGAACATACCCCCTAATGGTATTAGAGTTCATGTCAACTTCTGAGGTGACAAGGGGAGCAGAAGGGTGGAAGTTCAGGTTAGGCGGATGCCAGTTTGAGGTCCCAAGGATCCTCCTCGTCAAATACATGGGTTTCAAGGACTCAGCAGAGCCCATAGCAGTGCGCAGACAAAGAAAGGAGGGACTTCTAGTTTATCATCACTGAAGTCCCTCCTCTCGGATAAAACAGCAGTGTTTTAGGATGAGTTAGAAAATGGATTGAATGCATATGGACACTTGGGAGAATCAAATATGAATGGGAAAAACCTGCTTCAGAACGGAGAGATGCATAAAGGGGTGGGCGAAGCAGAGCAAGGAGATAAGGTGGCAAGAATGACACAAGGAGATGTGGTGGTTGGAATGGTATGCAGGGCGGCGTTATTAGTCGGAGGTGGAGGAGGAGAAGTTGAAAAGTCACAGGGTGCGCTTTGAACAAATTACAGAATCCCAATAAAATTACGGCGCTTAGAAGAAGAGACAAATAAGAAACTGACCAATCAGATTATCAAGAAACTTAATAAACGTGGAAGTGATTGATAGGGTCCCCAAAGAGCCAGTATTTTTTAAAGCAGTACGAGGTAGCAGTCTTTGGGTTGCACAAAAGTCAGGCCTAGAAGACAGCTGGAGTGGAGTAAATGTTGGACTCATTTCAAATTTTACTTTTAGGTCATACCTGAATTAGCAGAGGCATGATGTAGTTGGAAGTGCAAAGTGCAACAGGCCACCAGAGTTAATACAGTAGGGCTCATTGGCCCAAAGAAAGTCAGGGAGGAGAATGGGATTGAAGGATGGAAGAGTGAGAGTAGGTTAAAGGGAGTTGGTTTGCGGTGGAAGAAATTGATAGAGAAGAGATACCACCTGTATCAACAGCATTAGGCAGGAGGGGCTCATAAGCAGAAGGAGACGTGTTGGGAAGGATCTAATGACAATAAAGGAGTATCGGCAAAGGTCAGTGAGTGGCCCCGCCGTCAGCCATGAAGCTGTAAAGCTTGAACTGCCGCTGAATGAGGGGTGCCTCGGGCAGTTCGATCACTGAGTGATGTGGTGCGGGCACATCGTCCCTCGCTCTTAGTTTTAATTCAAACGAGGAAGTCGCATGGAGATTGTGATTTACTGAAGCAGAAATTAGGGTTTAAAGGATGCTTAGATGTTAGGAGTAATGGAAAGTCTGGAGGTTTAGCCCTCTTGTGGACGGATTAAGTTGAGGTGATTCTCAGTAGTTACCCAGAGTACCACATTGACGTAGTGGTTAGAGGGGATACGGAGTTCTATTTAACGATGTCTAAAGGCTTATATGTACTAGTGAAGGGTGCAAGACAGGTTGGAAAAACTGGAATTTGATAAGGAAATTGAAAAAAAGAACCGAGCAAAGCGTGGGCGGTGATGGGCGATTTCAATAAAATTGCATTCAGCTGGGAGATGGAGAGTAAAAGAAATATAAAAATGTGGCAGACGAAGAACTTTAGAAAGTGTTTGGAGGACTGTGAACTGGGTGACTTGGGCTTCCACCCTGATATGGTTACTTACTCAAACAGAAGTAGAGAGCAGCAGGAGGTGAAGGCCAGGTTGGATAGAGTGGTAGCAAATGGAGAATGGAGGAAGATGCATCCCAAAGCCCTTGTCAGACATGCCTTTGCAAACTCATCGGATCACAGTCCAATTATGCTCTATGTGGATGGGATGATGCAAGCAAACAAACGGTTTCTACGTAGATTTGAGCCAACGTGGCTCAGGCATAAGAGATTCAAAGAGGGTCAAGGTGTCAATGTCTCCTTGTTGACAAACGGAAATCTTGTATGGATGATCTCACTCAGTGGAATGGTGCAGTGTTTGGTAATGTGAGGAGTAAAATTCAAAATCTAAACGAAAGAATCCAGCAGCTCAGGAGGGGTTCAAGGTATGAGGAAGCGGTATGTCTAGAGGCCAAGCTATCATATGAACTTGATGAATGGATGGAGAGCGAAGAGCTGTTCTGGAGACAGAGGTTGAGGGCTGAGTGGCTAAGATATGAAGATCGAAATCCTTCCTATTTTCATGCCAAATCATCACAGCGGAAGAGGAGAAACCACATAGATAAGCTGCAGAACCAGTTTGTAGAATTCTGCGAGATGGAGGATTGTATCATATCTATTATTACAAATTATTTGACTAACATATTTCAGTCTCAGGTGAACAGCCAGAGTGTTAGATGGGAGCAGGAATTGGAGTTTGTCCCTAAGCTAATCACAAATGAGATGAATGATAGGCTCATCGAACCATTTATAGAAGGGGAAGTTAGAAGAGCCCTATTCGATATACACCCCACAAAAGCACCCTCTATGGATGGATATGAATGGTTTTTGCCTTTATTTCATCAGAGTAATAGGAATGCAGTGGGAAGGGATGTTGATATGATAGAGAGGTGCTTGGTTGTTTAAATGAAGGGAGATTGAATACTAGACTAAATGAGACACTGATGGTTTTGATTCCAACGGTAAAAAAGTTGAGGAGCTCAGACCTATCGACTTATGTAATGTGATTATGAAAATAACCACCAAGGTCTTAGCTAACAGATTTAAAGAAATCCTCCTAGTTATTATATCCCAAAACCAGAGTGCCTTTATGGGGTAGATTAAACACAGTTAATATACTAATTGGTCATGAAGTCTATGCATAAGCAGAAAACTGGCTTCAGGTCCATAAAATTGGACATAAGCATTTAGTGGCTATTTTTAGAAAAGATGATGGTGGCTAGCTATGGGCTATGCGCTATGGGCTATGCGCTATGCGCTATGAATGGATTAGGAAAATCATGCTTCGTATTACAACAGGAGAGTTAATGATAACATTACTGAGACTATTACACCAAATCGTGGCTTGAGACAGGGAGACCATATCTCACCATATCTTTTCCTGATTTAGGGGATGTCCGATTGAGCTGAAATTTAGTTTAGCTGAATTTAATTTAGCTTATATTAGATGAGTTCAGTTTAATTTATTTTAGTTTAACTTAGCTTAGTTTAACTGAATTTAGTTTAATTTATTTTAATTTAGATTAGTTTAGCTGAATTTAGTTTATTTTAACTTATAGTTTATATCAACTTAACATTACATCATCATCATTATATTACATAGTTCAACAACGTAAGAGATGACAATGATGTTATATTACATAAATTTAAGTTTCACCGAAATCATAATATAAATAGGCTGAACTCTCGTTCATGTTATCTTCGACTTCAATTTCATTGCTCCCTTCCATAATGGCTGACGCTATCATATCTCGCACTTGATTCATTTGTTCTTTTCGATGTACATCTAATATGTCAGAATCAGCTAAACCCTGAACCTCTTCATGTGATTGACATGAGTTCTCGGTTTATGCATGCAAATAAAGTTGTGTAACGTGAATGTGGCCAAAATGATATGAGTTTGACACTCTTCTGAAACTTGCGGCATAGCCCGAAGTATCTTCCACGTGCTTTTCAAAATACCGAAAGCTCTCTCAATAGTTGTCCGTAAAGATGAATGTCGATAATTAAAATTTTCATAAATCCTACTTGGCGGCTGAGTTCTGAAGTCAGGCATATGATACCGAGCAGATTTTATCTTTATACGGAGCCAAATACCATAGTGTATTTGGATAACCAGAATCCACCAAATAATATTTTCCTGCAAATAATTTTGAACATTAGTATTTCTGAAATTAACAATTACATTATATGTTAAATGATATTGTATTGATGGAACATATTTGTACCTGGTGGCGGGTGTGGAAAACAATATTTCGATTGAGTTATTGAGTCCTTCAGTATCGTTGTATCATGAACACTTCCTTCCCAGCCAGTGTTAACGTACGTAAAAAGCATATCAAAAGAGCAACATGCTAAAACATTCCAACTTTTTACTCCTTTACGACCTCGGTACTGATCATGATTCTCTCTGAGTACAGCTTCAATGTGCGTTCCGTCAAGAGCACCAACACAATTCTGCACATGAAAAATATTATATGAACATAGCATGATTGGTATACTCCCTGCCATATAAAAATTTAACAAGTTAAATACCTGAAAATATGGAAAATACAAGCTACTATTAGCAATTTTTGTTGGTACGTCATCCAATGAGGTATGTGGTCTTACGATATCATCTGAAATCATCAGCAAAGCACGTAATGCCATTTTAAAATATGTTCCAACTGTTGATGGGGAGAGTTTAAATGTATCTGCGACATCATGATATGAAGCTCCTTTGGCGAGTATGAACAAGGTCATCCCAATTTGTCCAAGGACGCTTATATGTGTGCCATCACTTAATAATTGTCTTGACACCATTAGGTTTACCAAATTCTTCACCATGTTAGCTGTCAACCTTAATTATTTGGGACACGAACGAGGATGTGTGTGCACCAATCGGTGCATATATTCAGCACCGGTTTCCCCTCCAGATCGCAACTTATCTCTTTTTGGAATATTCACTAAGCTCTTCAATTTTTCGATAGCTAGGCTTCTGCACTACCGCTTGAATGTGTCACTCATTCTGCATAGAAATAATCAAAATATCATACTTTATTTTTAACAGTTTCCCAAGAACATAGAAATATCACCCACAAATACACAATTGTACAACATAAGAAACCACTTCCATTAAATAGAAAAACATTGCAAGTACCACAACAACACGTTCAACATAATGCATAGAAATACTACAGCAGAATAGCTTGTCCACTGCCATGATGTTCATGATGAGAAAAAACACAACAACATGTTCTGCCACTGCCACTGCCATGTTCAGCCACAACAACATGTTCATGATGAGAAAAAACACAACAACACAACAACATCGTAATAGCCCCTCCACTGCCATTGCCATGATGAGAAAAGACATTAACCATCCACATTTTTCAGCCACTGCCATTTTTGTGCATCATTTTTTAATGCAAAGAACACCTTGTCCAATGACTTCTCAACGAGATATTTGATGCAATCTGCTAAGAATGCATCACCACGAATTTTTACTTCTTCCAAACTAGCCACGGCTTCAACCAATGCAACTTCATGAGATTTGCTTTCAGTCATTTTTATCATTTTAAAAGCTTTGTCAAAGTCGTCGGACATTTTCTTCCTTTTCTTCGAACTAGTTGTCTTCGTAGGAGAATAGCTCCAAGCTGCTTCTTCAGAAAATTACGAAACCTTGGGATATATCTGCATTTCATCACTGTCACCAGACCCTTCTTGATCATCAGTACATATTCCTTTCCCTTTAGATTGCGATTTTGCCAACGCAGGTGAAACACTATAGTCCCCCGTTGCCGTTTTTCCAGAAATAACTGGACCCTAACAATCCATATCTGGCAGAACATTTCTGGTCACGTACTTCCCATTAACCGGGTTCACCTGCAACATAAAAAACATGCACTAAATATCTCTATAATAATAGATTCAAATGATGAAATATAAATAGATAAACAAAAACAATTTATACCGCCAAAAAAGCCTTAAATCTTTCGCTGCCAATCTCCTCTGCAGTAGACAATCCTTCTTCGGTCAAAGTTATTCCTGTCATCTTACTCATCGCATACCAAGGTTTATATTTATACTGACATGCATGATAATAGTTCTTCATTTGTACAACTGTCTTCTTCTCTGAGCTTTTAGAGTTATAAATGGTTTCAATTTTCGCCCATTCCTTGATACTTTTGTTACCGACTGTTCTATACTCATTCAGAATTTTGAATAACCTGCGACCGTCGTCGCCACTCCATGCCATATCCTTATAACAAAATCAGCAACATAAGATTTTAAATGAGTAAAAGAAGGCATAATATCTAAATGAGCAACAAAAGGCCATGAAACCATCAAACAGCAAGACAAATCGCTTGATGAGATGAAACCATCAAACAGCCATGAAACATCATGAAACCATCAAACAGCAGGACAAAAGGTAATTTTCGGACAACTCTTCAATTTACAAACATCAGGACAAATCGCTTGATGAGATGAAACCATCAAACAGCCATGAAAGACATGAAACCATCAAACAGCAGGACAAACCATCAAAAAGCAGGACAAAAGGTAATTTTCGGACAACTCTTCAATTCACAAACAATAGGACAAATCGTAGATGAGATGAGATCGGACAAACAGGTTATTTTGAGCGACAACCCCATTTCATATTTTGAACGACAGCCCCTTTTCAGACAACTCTTCAATTCAAAAACAGATAATGGAAAGTGAAATTGAAAGAGATGGAGTCTCAATTCTGTCCGAAAACAACAAGAAGATGAGGTGAGATCTATACCTACCGAGCGCGATGAGAACGGTCGCTGATGGAGTCAGAATTTGGCAGATCTCAAGCATGATGAGGACGGTCGAGTTGTAACAAGCGTCGGCAGATCTGGTCAAACAGCACAATTGAATGCCCAACGCCCATCAACACGCTACTTGTCTAATGTCGGTCGACAAGTGTAATATTATTATTTTTGGATGTCATGGGTCTTTATTTGAGATTTCTTTTTTGATGTCATGTGCCTTTATTTAAATATTGCATTTGTTTATGTCATGTGATTTTCATTTTTAAAACTTAAATTATCTTGCATAGGAATCACAATTTTAAAATGCAAAAGATAAGCAATTACTTTGCTTTACACATGACAATAATCTTACATTACATAAATTTAAGCTTCATAAAAATAACTATTTCAATATGCTCAACTCTCGTCCATCTTATATTCCGCTTCACTTTCAGTCATCCCTTGCATAATGGGCTCAGACCCAGAGATCCATATTTGGCAGCTTGTTCCTGGTGACATACCTCCTATAGGATCCGTAGGTCTGCAGCATAAAAAAATATAACATTACAAATCTCGGAAGCAATACTTAAAATTTGTGACGAATAAATACATTGAAAAATGCAAATTATACCTCAAAGAATGCCGTAAATGCAATACTTAAAATTTGTGACGAATAAATACATTGAAAAATGCAAATTATACCTCAAATTATACCGCAGTAGGCAATCCTTCATCCGTCAAATCTATTCCTGTCATCTCATTCATTGCAATCCAAGCTTGCCATTTTTCTTTACAACTCATATAATAGTTCTTCATTTGTCTCACAGTCTTGGGATTCGTGGTTTGTGAGTTGTAAATCCTTTCAATCCTTTTCTAGTCATAAGTTCTATTGGGTACGTCATTTCTATACTCATTTAAAATTGTGAAAAACCTGCGACCTTCTTAGGTAGTCCAATATGCCATATTCTTACAAAAAAACATGCTATCAATTCAACACTCTGAATTGAAAAACAGAGCATAGAAAACCCACAAAATTCAAATCATCATCAAGTTAAACGGAAACTGGAATTAGGTAGCAAAAACTAAAGTTAGTATCATATTACCTGAGGAAGTAGATGAAGTCGACAATACATTTTTCACCCACTTTAGCCATATCTTACAATGTATTTTATGATATGGCCGACACCAACTTTGGCCATATCTTACAATACATTTTTCACCCACTTTAGCCACTTTCCTATACATTTCCTACAACTTTGGCCATATTCTTACAATGGCCGACACCCACTTTCCCAACCACCCAAATTTGAAAATGATTTGATGTGATGTGATAAGACATGACAATGATGGTGATGATGATGATGGTGATATGATATGATACGATCATGATGATGATGATGATAATGATATGATAATGATATGATGATGAAAATGATATGATGATGACGATGGTGATGGTGATATGATGATGATAATGATGATAATGATGATGGTTGTGATGATGAAGATGATGGTGATAATGATGATGATGGTGATATGATGATGTGATGTGACGATGATGGTGGTGACATGATGATGATGTGATGTGATGTGATGTGATGATTTTGATGGTGTGATGATGATGCTAATATGATGATGTGATGTGACGATGATGATGTTGATGGTGATGATGATGTTGATGATGTGACGATGATGATGGTGTTATGATGATGATGTGATGTGATAATAATGATGGTGTGATGATGATGCTAATATGATGATGTGATGTGACGATGATGATGTCATGATGATAATGGTGGTGGTGGTGGTGGTGGTGATTATGATGTGATGATGATAATTCGATGACGGCAATACGATGATGATGATGATTACGATGATGATGATGATGTGATGATGATGATTCAATGATGATACGATGATGATATGATGCTGATGATGATGATGATGATGATGATGATGACGATGATGATGATGATGATGATGATGATGATGATGATGATAACAATGATGATGTTGATGGTGATGATCATGATGATGATGATGATGATGATGAACTTAAATCCAATACAATTTACTTTAATTTAATTTATGTTTAGTTTAATTTAATTTAGTTTAGCTTAGCTGAATTTAATTTAATTTGGCTGAATTTAATTTAGTTTAGTTTAGCTTAAGTGAATTTAGTTTATATTTTTATTTAATTTAATTTAATTTAACTTAACTGAATTTAATTTATAAAGCATAAATTTAAAGTCAATCAGACATGACCTTAAGCTCAGAGGAGATACCAAGAGATAGAGCTTATAAAAGGGGTTAGCATCTGTAGAGGGGCTCCAGTAATTACACAGTTAATGTTTGCTGATGACTATTTGTTGTTTCTTAAAGTTAGTAAAGATTCCCTCGATAGGATAAGAAGCGGTGTTATTAAATCTGGACCGACCAGTTCGATCGGTTGGACCGGGAACCGGTCATTGGACCGATTCGGTTCTGTAATTGGACCGTTTTACAATGACCCGGTCAAGACCCGATTGACCCGGCTGGTTGAACAGGTTGGTTGACCTGGTTTTTTTATTAAAAATGACTTGATCGGTTCAATCGGTTCGATTTGGTCTGAAAATTATTTGTTTAATTTTGACTTGGACAAGACTCGAACCCAACCCCCACTTAATAGTTATTGTCTTTCCTTCCACTAGGCTAAAGATGATTGTTGTGTTATTATTTGTTTCAATAATCTATAAAATTTATTACTTATTATCAATTAACTAGAAATTCAATTAGTCTTAGAAATCCCTTATTATTGTGACTTGCAAATTAAGACTAAATTTGTTAATGTTGTTCTATTATTGTTGTATTATTGATTTGTATTTTATCAAATTCTAAATTTATTATGATATGTTGTTGTAATCAGATTATAAACATGTAATATTTATTCAAGTCATAAATATGTTAAATTATAATATCAGAAGAGCGTTCAAATGAGGCACCCCCTGAGTGTGAGGCACTGAGGCACGATGTCATCCATTCATCTCAGCCGTCAAACTCACCTCATTGCGACACATGTCCCACTACAAAAAATCCATCAAAAGCAAAAAGCAGAACTATTCCGTTACTATTCTTGCACTTTTCCCTGCCACATCATCAAAATGAGTGGCTCACAACGTACCTCACTGCCTCATTTTTACAACCCTGCCTCAACCGAGTGCTTCCCTATACTATCATATATAAATATAAGTATTTTATTTTTATTTTTTAATATGTGCGGGTGATGCAGGAGGTTGAGAAAGATTTAAGGAATTAAATCGTTTAGAAATTTCCATTTATTTTAGCAACTTTCTTATTTTAGTTTTTAGCAAGTTTCTTATTTTAGTTTTATTTACATTTTATTTCCAAATTAGTGTTTTGTATTTGTCTATTTAAACTCTCTTTAGTGTTTCAGAAACACAATTTTTATTTGAATAAAAACTTTAGCTTTGCTATTCTTTTCTGGTGGATTCCAGAGTTACCTTTTCTGGTGGATTCCAGAGTTATATCCTTTCTGGTGGATTCCAGAGTTTTCTTTTCTGGTGGATTCCAGAGTTTTATTTTCTGGTGGATTCCAGAGTTACCTTTTCTGGTGGATTCCAGAGTTTTCTTTTCTGGTGGATTCCAGAGTTTTCTTTTCTGGTGGATTCCAGAGTTACCTTTTCCGGTGGATTCCAGAGTTAATTCTTTTCTGGTGGATTCCAGAGTTTTCTTTTCTTGTGGATTCCAGAGTTTTATCTCTTTTCAGGTGGATTCCAGAGTTTTTGTTTCGATTACACGCTTGTGAATCGATCATCTATCCTAGGTTTAGTGCTTGCTATTCCTTTCGATTTTCCGCTGCGCCAGGTGGTATCAGAAGCAGGTGTTTCCCAGTCTTTCTTCTAGCTTGATCAGTATGACAAATCAACCAATAACCAAGGCAGATTTTGAGAGGGTTTGTGCGGGTTTTACCGCAACCCTGACTGTTTTGACAAATCAAGTGGCTGAGTTGACGACCAGAGTCAATCAGAACGATGGAGGGAGAAGAGCCCAGAGGGAAGCGCCGGTTAGAGTTCCTCGTGGTGAGCGTAATCGTGTGGTGGTCGCTGAGGACTCAAGCTCGGCTGAGGAGTATCCTGTGGACGATGATAAAGAGAAAGAAGAGAACTCGGGGTCGAGTTCTTTGAAAGTGGAGGAGAATGATGCAGGAGGTTGAGAAAGATTTAAGGAATTAAATCGTTTAGAAATTTCCATTTATTTTAGCAACTTTCTTATTTTAGTTTTTAGCAAGTTTCTTATTTTAGTTTTATTTACATTTTATTTCCAAATTACGGTTTTGTATTTTTCTATTTAAACTCTCTTTAGTGTTTCAGAAACACAATTTTTAGTTGAATAAAAACTTTAGCTTTGCTATTCTTTTCTGGTGGATTCCAGAGTTACCTTTTCTGGTGGATTCCAGAGTTATATCCTTTCTGGTGGATTCCAGAGTTTTCTTTTCTGGTGGATTCCAGAGTTAATTCTTTTCTGGTGGATTCCAGAGTTTTTGTTTCGATTTCACGCTTGTGAATCGATCATCTATCCTAGGTTTAGCGCTTGCTATTCCTTTCGATTTTCCGCTGCGTCAGCGGGTCAAACCGGTTCAACCCTGTTGAACCACTAACCCATTGATTTGACAGGTTCGATCCACGTGTCGATTTTAATAACACTGATAGGAAGTATTTTAAGTAAGTATGAGGCAGTGTCAGGCCAAAAGGTAAATATGTGAAAGCCAGAAGTTGTTTGTAGTAGAAATGTGTCAGAGGAGTATTGAAATTTAATTAATAGAGAGAATGGGAATGAAGATTGTTGATGCACATTCTGCTTATTTGGGTTTGCCCATTGTTTTTAGCAACCAGAAGACAGCGCTGTTCAGAAATTTGGAAGAGAACGTGCTGAGAAAGACAGGTGACTGGAAGCACAAATTGTTATCTAGTGCTGGGAGAGAAGTTTTAATTATGGTATGTCCAATTGACTTTAAATGTATACTTTATAAATTAAATTAAGTTAAGTTAAATTAAATTAAATTAAATTAAATTAAATTCAGCTAAACTAAATTAAATTAACTTAAAACCCATTAGTGCTGTGCCGAAAGCTGGTTAGGGACTTTATGAGTTTCTGGTGGCACGAGGACAAAGCCAGATGCATACACTGGATGAAAAAGAAGGAGTTACAAGAGGATAAGTGTCATGGAGGCTTAGGCTTCCGGAGAATGGAGTTGTTGAACGAGCACTTTTAGCCAAGCAGGGGTGGATGATCATGACAGAGACAGACCAGTTGGTATTTAAGCCAAAATATTTTCCGGATTCTGACATGTTGAGTGCTTCAGGAGGCTCTAGACCACCCTGTGCCTGTAGGGGAATTATGGAGGCTATGGAGATCATCGGGTATGATGCAAATTGGGATGAAAGTTCCACAACCCACTTGATGCAGAGCTGTCAAACAAAGCAGAATCACAGAAATTCTGTAAAAGCTTCTAGAAGTTGAAAGTACCAGGCATAATAACGATTTTTTGATGGAGGTTGTTTCACGACAGGTTGCCTACAATGACGAATCTGGAAAGAAAGGGATGTGAGTGTTGGACCCTTTGTGTTTTGATGATAACAAACACTTAACTAATAATCCACTTGAGTATGCAGAAATCACTGTCTGACAGGTAGGTTTACCGGACATCTCTGAGAGAGAGCAGAGCTGCGAGAGAGATGCGTTCTGTGTGAGGGACACACCGACTTTGTGACAAGATCAGATCTGGGAGGATATTCTCGAAGATACAAACCGAAGATTTACAAGTATATAAGTGTAATATTCGATGAGGAATATTGATGTCAGAATATTCACGAATATGTGTCGTATATATGATGGGAAGATGCGCGCCAGATTTGGAAAGGAAATAAGTGACATGGTTAAGATATGGAAATATCTTAACCATATCACATCTGCTGGATAGCATCGGATCTGTGACAGAGATCAGATCTGCCGACTTGAAGACTACTATAAAAGGAGGAGGAGTCTTCAGTTTGAAGTTCGGCTTTTTGGAGAGAGCAATCGGAGATTGAAGAGACGATCAATTCCGGAGCTGACGAAGTGCTGCTGTGTGCGGACAAGAGAAGATCTGTTAGTTGATAGTTGAATTGAGTAGGATTGTTAAACTTTCACTGAGTGAGACAGGTTGTAACATTCTACAAGCATATTCATAATCAATAACATCGATCTTGAAGCCCTTCTGGAATCGTCCAGAAGGCAAAGTGGTTTTCAGCCTGTTGAAGGATTGCAATAAGGTTTCCACTCTAAATCGTGAGCATTTACTTTCCGCATTATTTCCTGTACTAGAGATAATTTCCGCTGCCATCTGTCTGAGGGATACCACTCTGGGATCTCCCTAACATAGACGGCTAACCTAACGATCCAACAATTGGTATCAGAGCGAGGCTCTAGATTGTGTGTTAGCCTTTGCAGGAAAT
This sequence comes from Rhodiola chrysanthemifolia, assembly GCA_033675395.1. Classification (NCBI taxonomy): domain Eukaryota; kingdom Viridiplantae; phylum Streptophyta; class Magnoliopsida; order Saxifragales; family Crassulaceae; genus Rhodiola; species Rhodiola chrysanthemifolia. The sequence goes on from CM066204.1 coordinate 43,871,841, forward strand.
AATGTCTGGCGGAAACGACTCGTTCTGGAAGCCGCCGATGCTCAGCCCTGGAGAGTATGACTGGTGGAAGGATCAGTTCGAAGCTCATGTTTGTTCCCTGGATGGGACGCTGTGGCGGGTGTTTGAAAAGGGTAACTTCCCTATTTTGGATGTGACAGATCCCGCCAATCCGAAGGAGAAGGAGAAGGACAAGTATACCGAAGCTGACTACAAGTCTCTCCAACAGAATGCCAGGGCTAAGAAGGTTCTGTACATGGCACTCTCACAAGGAGATCAGGTGAAGATGGCTGTATACAAAACGGCGAAGGAGCAGTGGGATGGCCTTGCTAGACTGTATGAGGGAAACGAGGATATAAAAAGGAACAGAATTCTGGCTGCCACAAAAGACTACGAAACAGTCGAACAGCGAAAGGACGAATCCCTGGAGGACTTCTACACCAGATTTCAAATAATCATCGCACAGCTGAACTCCCTGGATGAGAAACTCCCACAGTGGAAAATAACCCATCAGTTCATGCAAGCTCTCAGCTCCAGATGGGATACAGTGACTACAGCCCTCCAGGCTCAAAAGGGGATCAAAGATATCTCCCTGGAAGAGCTGGTGGCGAATCTGAAAAGCCAAGCTGGGATATCAGAGTGAAAGATGGCCAGAAGACAAGCTGGAAAATCTCAAGCTATAGCACTGAAAGTGGAGAAGGCCTTGGATATAGCCCAAGTAAGCCTGCCATCTAAAGGTGATGACGAGGAGATAGCTCTTCTCTCGAGAGCCTTCAATATGGCGACAACAGGCAGAACACAAAACAGAAGTGTCTCTGGCGGAGGACGAAATGACCAAAGGGGGAACAAGGGAGCTACCTCAGAGGAAAGCAAGACAAAGGCGGGTGCAAAGGAAGAAAGAACCTGCTATCACTGCCAGAAAAAGGGTCATCTTGCTAAAGATTGCTACAGCAAGAAGAAGGGCGAACCACCTACCCCGAAGGAAGCTCAAGCCATGTTCGCCACCTGGGGTGACTCAGACGAGGAACCCAGCGATAGGAAGCGAGGTAAGGAGCCATGTCTGATGGCAAGAAGCCAACGAGAGGTATCACAGTCATCAGAGAAAGGCAAGTACCACTTATGTCCCTAGGAGAAAAGTTCCTCCCCACAGAAGGGAAGACAGAAGTGAGTGGGTTCGTCCTCACCACGACACAGCCACCCACGGACGACCTAGGAGAACGCCCAGGAGGAGAATCAATTTTGCTGACGATAACGATTCCAGTCCCTTAGAGTTTACTCCTGTTGTTAAAACTGCCCAAAAACCCAGTAAGCCCAAGCTTGTCTGGGTTCGTAAAAACTGATTTCTCTCTTGCAGGACGGAGTGAGGAGCAAGCCATGGTATCTGGACAGCGGATGCTCCAAACACATGATAGGAGATCCAGGATGGTTCATCTCACTCCAAGCCTATTCCGGAGGAAGCATTATCTTCGGAAACAAGAGTACAGGTAAGGTCGTTGCAACAGGAGAGGTAAGAATTTCAGAAACAATCAAAGTTCGACAAGTCAGTCTGGTTGAAAACCTGAATTATAACCTGCTGAGTATATCACAATTGTGTCAACATGGTAAGAATCAAGTGATATTCAACTCTAATGACTGTTTTGTGAAGTGCATTGAGACAGGAAAGGTAATACTCAGAGGTGTCCGGGAGAATCAAATATACACAGTGGACCCAGAGTTCGTCCTTGAAGAGGAGCTGTGCTTGGCAAGCATAACAGCCGACACACTGCTGTGGCACAAAAGGTTTGGACATGCAAGCACGAGACTGATTCATAAGCTGCATCAGAGTGAACTAGTGATTGGATTACCCAAGGTAGAAAGCTCAACTGATCAGCTATGCAGTGCATGTGCCACGGGCAAGCAAGTACGTACTTCGTTCAAATCAAAACAATCAGTAAGTACTTCAGGTCCTCTTGACATGATCCACATGGATCTCTGCGGGCCAGTGAACGTCATCAGTGGACGACTACTCCAGGTATACTTGGACCATTTTCTTGTGCTCTAAAGATGAAACATATTCTGAATTTGTCTCATGGTTGAAACAGATTGAAAACAAATTGAGTAAGAAGTTGGTATCCATTCGTACTGACAACGGAATCGAGTTCCGGAATTCCCAGTTTCTCTCCTTGTGCAGGAATTGATCACAACTTCTCAGCACCACGAACTCCTCAGCAGAATGGGGTGGTAGAGAGAAAGAATAGGAGTTTGGAAGGCATGTCCAGAATAATGTTGATTGCTAGTGGCGTTCCTAAGGGGTTCTGGGCAGAGGCTGTGCATGCGGCCAGCTACATACTGAACCGAGCATCTCTACGTTTTCTGATAGGAAAAACGCCGTATGAGCTGATGCGGGGAAGAAAACCTAACATTGCCTATTTGAGAGTATTCGGCTGCAGGTGCTACGTGCATAACAATGGAAAGGACACTCTGGGAAAGTTCGACCCGAGGAGCGATGAAGGTGTGTTCGTAGGATATTCAAGCCATAGCAGAGCCTACAAGGTGTACAACCTAAGGATGGAACGGGTGGAGGAGAGCATCCACGTAACCTTTGATGAGGACGCTATGACAGGGCACCTAGTAAAAGATCCTTCATCACAGGATGATGGAGAACTTCAGTTCACTGATAGAGCTGACCCCGACTGGGAACCCACTCAAGGTGAAGGCATAGAACCAGCTCAAAAAACTGCTCAGACAGCTAGTCAAGAACTCGTAGATGCTCAGACAGAGATACCCGCTCAGGAACATGTTCCTGATGTCCCTGCGACAGACACCAACGCTGAGCCTCCCAACAAAGAAGAGATTACTAATAATCTCCCACCTACAGGCACTGCGGAGGAACCCAGAACTACAAGGAGCGGGAGATTTATTCTGCCCCCATCTAGGATGAGGGATTACCAGTGGTATACATCGCAGGATCAGGTAATTCTGGACGATCTGTGCCATTTCTGTAAATTTGCATCTTTTTTCTCTATCACATAACCAAGGACTATAGCTGAAGCGTTGAAGGATCCGGAGTGGGTAAATGCCATGCAAGAAGAGCTACATCAGTTCGAGAGGAACAAGGTATGTCGACTGGTTCATAGGCCGAAGGACAAGAACGTGATTGGAACGAAGTGGGTCTTTCGCAACAAGATGGACGACAAGGGAGTTGTTGTGAGAAACAAAGCCCGCCTGGTAGTCAAAGGATACAACTAACAAGAGGGGATAGACTACAATGAGACATTCGCCTCAGTTGCAAGGTTAGAAGCAATCAGACTACTAATTGCTTATTCGACTTACCATGGTTTCACTCTGCAGCAAATGGATGTGAAAACGGCCTTCTTGAACGGAGTTCTGAAGGAGGAAGTATATGTGAGCCAGACACCAGGGTTCGAGGATCACACTCACCCTAATCATGTCCACATCCTTGAGAAGGCGATGTACGGGCTGATGCAAGCACCTCGTGCCTCGTATGAGAGACTATCACAGTTCTTACTATCCCACGGATATACCAGAGGAGAGGTGGACAAAACTCTCTTCCTTCTGAAGGAAGGGAAGGACACTTTGGTGGTGCAGGTATATGTAGATGACATCATTTTTGGCTCAACTAACCCTAAACTTGTCAAGAAGTTTACAGAGTTGATGTCAGGCGAGTTCGAGATGAGCATGGTTAGGCACTCAAGTACTTCCTTGGACTTCAAGTCACTCAAGGAGAGGATGGCACCCGAATCCGTCAACACAAGTACGTAAAGGAGATTCTGAAGAAGTTTGGGATGGAGTCCGCCAAGACGTGTGCCACACCGATGTCTCCGAACGACACCCTGACAAAGGACGAATCCTCACCTCGAGTGGATCCAACTCTGTATAGGGGAATGATTGGTTCGCTATTATATCTCACTGCTAGCAGACCCGATATCTTATTCAGTGTTTGTCTGTGTGCAAGGTTTCAGGCTGATCCCAGGGAAACCCACGTGAAGGCAGTAAAGAGGATATTGAGATATCTGAAGGGAACAGATGACTTGTGCCTGTTCTATCCAAGGGGAGGAGAATTACGCCTGGAAGCATACACTGATGCAGACTATGCTGGGTGCAAGACAGACAGGAAGTCCACGTCAGGGATGGCTCAATATCTTGGACCATGTCTCATCTCTTGGGCTTCAAAGAAGCAGTCCTCAATTGCACTTTCCACCGCTGAGGCAGAATATATTACCGCTGCTGCTTGCTGTGCGCATCTGCTGTGGATCAGGCAACAGCGAAGTGATTATGGTGTTATTACAAATTGTGCTAAGATTTTGTGTGATAACACTAGTGCTATTAACATCTCTAAAAATCCAGTGCAGTTCTCACGCACTAAGCATATTGAAATTCGATATCACTTTCTACGAGACTGTGTAGAAATGGGAACAATTGAGATGGAATATTGCAGAACCGAGGAACAGATTGCAGACATATTCACAAAGGCATTGCATAGAGAACCCTACGAGAAGCTAAGGCTCGAACTAGGTATGGTTTCTCTTCCTTAGAGCTATGCTCACATGTTGCTCCCTCGGTGATTGGCTAGACAAGATGCATATGAGTCACGTCTGATGAAGAGTTTAACATGGATATTCTATGCTAGTGAAAAAGTAAGTTGTGTTCATAATGTATCCATGCATGCTTGCTATGTGATTGATGACTGCATTAGGGACCGTAAAACATGAAATTCTGATTTCTTTCTGCCCAAAAGAGACCTCCACAGTTGATCCCACACTATAAGCCCAGGAGGTACTCTACGCCAACCTTAGCCTATCTTCATGTGGAGTGCTCCTATGAGCCCGTCGATATGTTTCGTTTCTGGAGTTATTCCACATGAGGTACGAAGACAATATAATATGTTTGGATGATTTCATTTATTTGTGCTTGATTGTGTGTGGTGTTATTTGTACCATTTGGGTAAATTTTGCACACCATACCAAAACCTTGTGTACCCATGAGACGGTCAGACTGAGCTATCACTATGGAATGTTCAACTTTGACTGGGAAACAATCTGTGTGACAGTTGTGAAGATAGTGAGTTCTATGTCCTCTGGAAAAGTTGGCTCAGCCTTGGGAAGAGGTACAGATTGAATAGAAAGGTGAACAGTCTCTGCTGCAGGCAGTTGTCCCGTCGGTTACTTTTATGAGAAGACTCGCCGATGGACCATATTTATATGATTCATTATGACAGTTAAACCCACCAAATTAGACACTTCGTCTATTTAACTTTTGCTTGTTAGTTCCACTTTTGTTCTACAGGCTATTTTGAGGTTTAGAGAAGAAACGAGCTAAAAAGGGGATTCTACGCCAAAAACATCACATTGGAGATTCAGCCGACCGGCTGAAGCAGTTCCAGGCCCCCATCCGAGCTGACCAACACTCAATTCAAGTTGCTCGAGCAAAACACCTAATCTGACAATTCCACCTTGACCAAAATGTTCCAAATGGAAAATAAGGTGGAAGATGTCGAAACTCCAAGGCGAACGCCCATGCCAATTGGTAGTTGGCCCACATCCAATTCCAAAGGTCCCGCGCGCACAAGCACCAAAACCAAGTTGCTCGACCAAACCATGGAATCTAGAAAATCTGGCTCGACCTAAGTGATTAAAATGTCAAATGGCTCGGTGAATCTCAAATTCCAGACAAAGCGCCCGAGTGAATTCATCCATGGCCGAGAAAACCAAGACCAGCGCCCGAGACCAGCGTCCGAGGCCTGCGCCCACACTGAACTTCAAACCGAGCCACGACAAGGTTCCGGCCATATTCCGGCAAATCCATCTCGACCATTAGTCTTAAAATCACTTGGCCATTCCAAATCAACTATCCAAGAGCCAAAGACCTCCGGTCAAGAATTCCGGCCAAGCTCCGGCGAGCCTCCGGTTGAGCTCAGATCAAGGGCATCCATGGACCAATCATGCTCCGGCCAAACTCCGACGAAGACTAACAAAATATCTTAAAGAGTCAATATTCCCGGTTGGTTTCTAACTAGTTTAGTCGGTAGATATTTTTGGATGACACTACCCTTGTAACCAAGTCCAAGTATCTAGTCCAAGCTCAACCAATCTCAACCAAGCCTCAACCAAGCCAAGTGGAGCTCTCCTATTGGTCCATGGAGGTCGGCTAAGGGGCAACTAAAGACTTCAACCGGATGACCCTTGGAGAGGAACTATATGCCATTTGGGAACTAGATGCTTGAAGCTCCCTTGGAGAGGAACTCGAGGCGGTTGGGAGGGACAAATATCTCCTCCCAAACCGCCACATTTGGCTATAAAAGGAGGTGCACCCCTCCTTGAAAAATCATCCCTCATCCTTCCCAAACATCTCTCTAAGTGCTCTTGTTTGTTCTTGAAGCACTTCTCTCTTGTTCCTGAGTATTCCTGTTTGTTCTTGAATACTCTTGCTCGTTCTTGAATAATACTCCTGTTTGTTCTTGAGTATTTTTGTTCATAAGTTATTCCTGTTTGTTCTTGAATAAGCTCTTTCTTTTGAAAACTCCTGTTTGTTCTTGAGTTTTCAGTCCCTTCCTTTACTTTTTCGGTACTTAGCTATGGTATTCACCTCAATGAATATTCGTAGCTAAACCCTTCAGTCAGTTGAAGGGGTGTGCTTGTATCATGCAAACGTTTTAGACCCTTTTCTTAACGCGTCTTTGAGTTCAAAACTTGTTCTATGTGCCATATATTAGGTCAGAACGCTATTGGTTGAGTGGATGCTCGAAAAAGCAAAGCTCTTCCATGGGTTCGGGAACCTTCGTGGTTAAGTGGAGGCTCGAAAGGGCACAGCTTAACTGTGGAGTTCAACCTCTCTAAAACACCATTTGGTTGATCGAAAATGATTGATCAAATGGATGCACATAAGGTAAGATACTTCGAAAGGAGGAATTAGCCCAAATAGAACAAGTGTTTTAAATGATGTGGCAAGTCATGTGCTAGAAATAGCCTTGATACATCATTGAACTCTTAGAAAGATCATTAGCGGTCGATGATGAACGAACTATGATACAAGGCCCCTAAAACTGAATTTTTCCTTTGATCAAAACACCACCTTGCACTTTACTTTCGGTCCATATCAACTGCTTACTTTCAGTCCCATATCAACTGCTTACTTTCCGCAAGTCTTGTCCTTCAAGCAGTTACTTTCCGCAAGTCTTGTCCTTCAAGCAGTTATTTTTCGCAAGTCTTGTCCTTCAAGCAATTACTTTCAGCACTTTACTTTCCAGTATTACTATTCAGTACTAAAACCACAACCAACCCCAATCGCATTTCAATTCTGTACATTTCATGAAGAACTGCTATCCCCTAATTCCCTTGGGTTCGACCCCTACTTACCGCTTTACTACCCAATAGTGAAGTAGCGACTAGTGGACTTATAAATTTATTTTGACACACATTGCATATAACGACTGTTGCAGTGCGCTCCGTCAAAATTGGCGCCGTTGCCGGGGAATTAGTTAAATCGGATTAGTAGTTCTATTTCTTTTCATTTATTCCACTATGTATGCATGGATGACTCGACATCTTCCTCAGTTTGGAGGTACAGTTGGAGAGGACCCTGTAATACATTGCCAACATTTTCACTCCATCTGCGGCCGCATGAAGCCCAAGGACGAGTCCTTAGAGGGGTTTAAATTAAAATGTTTTGAATTTTCCTTAACTGATTCTGGAATATCTTGGTATTACTCATCATATGCAGATCATGAAGAGTGCTATGGGGATCTACGAGCCAAATTTCTAAAAGAGTTTTCCCTGTCAAATTATCACACCGATCCATGTCAAAGAGCCCCGCAATCCTTTCGACTTGAAGTCCGTGAGAAGATCATCACCCTTAAGCAATCCCGGGACGAAACATTGGACGAGTACTTATCATACTTCGATTCCATTGTGACGAGCTGCCCGCACCATGGATTCACGAACTTTAATCTTCTTCAGAGATTTCTCGATGGGATGATGCCACATGACCGGAATATACTTGATGCTGCGGCAGGAGGTTCGGTGATGAATTTAACCATGTCTAAACTGTGGAACTTGATAAATGATACGGCAGAGAGCTCAAAACGAGGGCCGATGCCCCAAACTGATAATAAGGCGCCAACGATAGAAGCCGATCCAGTGCAGGTCGTGGAAGACATCGCATATGACACCTCCGTCACAATCTTGCCCACAACAATGCCTAAGCCGGAAGGAGACGTCGAATCATGGGTAATAGTAGAGGCGGCTCAAAAAGAAGCTGCATACCGGGTCAATGAAATGCTCGAGACAAAGCCAAAGGTCAGCGAGGAAGAGCCTACATGGGAGATCACTCCCGAGCCATCAGAAGACCTAGAGCCAGAAACCGATCCAGTGTGGAACGAGGAAGAGCCTACATGGGAGATCACTCCCGAGCCATCAGAAGACCTAGGGCCACAAACCGATCCAGTGTGGGACGAGGAAAAGCCTTCATGGGAACTCACTACCGAGCTGGCAGAAGAGGAAGTCCCTGTCCTCACTGACGAGCTGCCCAAAGCAGTCCCGTTCCTCATTGCCAAACCAGCCGAGACATGCCCGGACCTCACTGTCGAACTGACCGAGAAAATCACGGCAGGCCCGGTCCTCACTGAAGGGCTGCTCGAGAAAGACCCGGTCCTTATGGCCGAGAAGCCCCAAATTAACCCTTCATGTTTTATGCAGATCACGGACACAAGAGATGATGTGATCAATGATGATGTAGTGCTAGGCGAGTTGGAGGAGAAGCATGAGCCAAAACAGCCGACAAAGGAGCTCTCGCTCGTCACAAGCCAAGAAGAGCCTCTTGAAAAGTGTAAGGACCTAGGAAGGCCAATCATCTCTGCCACAAAGAAGAGGGTTAGCAAGGATGCATGCTCGAGGTCGCTTAAAGGCAGAATTCAGAACTTCCACAATTGCAAAGATGCCAACCGGCCATACACGAAGAAGCGACCGAGACATGGCCCGGTGGAATGGAAACCCGGAAGGAGAAACAAGAGAGCACAGCTCATTGGACCAGCAGCTATGGTCAAGAAATCCTCACCTTCTCGGAGCTATGTAAAGAAGAACCTGCCAATGCAATGGAGAACCCAACCGAGCAGATCACTCCATGAGTTCTTTGGGCAAAGTAAAAGAACAGCCAAGAAGAAGTTCGACTTCACACACCCATGGGACCCCGACCCCTCCTAAGTGAGGTATTGTCGAGCCAACGACGTTAAACAAAGGCACTGGTCGGGAGGTAACCCGACATCTATCTTACTTTCAGTCATTTTATTTTATGTCATTTAGCTTTTTGAACCATTCTCACCTTACTTGTAGATATTTGCTTGCATGACTTTTGAACTAAGTCATTTCGTGAGGAATGCCTTCGTTCAAAAGTGTGGGGTGAGAACCACCTTTGTACATAGTTAATTAACATGCTTTCTTTTTCCTTTTCCCTTAATATTATCTTTTTGAAAATATGAACATGAGAATGTGAAAAAGATAGATCATAATTCATGCATTTACCTTGTGAAATCTCAACTGTATAAAAACTTAGGATGTAACTTCTTAATTGTCCCTTTGTGCTGAGATATACAGGGGATGTGGAGTTGACATAAAATGCCCTAGAGAGGCTTGGAAAGCACTCGAAGGACCGGATCTAGCTATATGGTTTACGAAGTCCGTGGAGGCTGCACTTCGGGTTTCATTGGATTCAGAATCATCTCCGCCATGCAGCGTTTATGCAAGAGGCGGGACGAGAATCAAACCGTCCTATCTCTAGTCCAAGTAGCCGAGAAAATAGATGAGCGACCCTCATCTTGACCCGCGCGAAACGACGAGGATGAGAACGAGCGGGGAGGTATTTCCATATGCTCTCGGGCGATGATTGGACCTCCCAAAAGATTGAGGAAATGGACAAGCAAATCACAAAGAAGCAAAGCTCGAAGAAGCAAATCAAAGGCCAAAGGCCAAATTCTGTGAAGGTTTTAACCGAAACAAAAGTGAAGAAGCTCCAATTCAAAATCGAAGGCCAAAGACCAAATCACTTCAAAAGCTGTCCCTCATCAAAAGGAAATCAAAAGAGCTCAGATCATTGAAACCCGAACCAAATCATGTGCTAGAAAAAGCTACAAGATAACCATATAGCGCGAGTCGGTCCCGAGGATGCAGTCCAAGAAGCCTGAAAAGGGCTATCTCCCAAATCATCCGAATTAATTTGCATTTCAGCTCGGAGGTACAAGTATCAAGTTTCTTCTATTTATTTACACGGTTTATTTTGGTAACAAGTAAGTAGTGCATGAATAGGATAAATCTAGTCCACATTCTCACTTTCATATTTAGAACTTTAGCATGGAGTGTGAGTACCTCTTTCAAATAGCATTGTTCGGGACGAACAACTAAAAGTGTGGGGTGATCTGATGGACCATATTTATATGATTCATTATGACAGTTAAACCCACCAAATTAGACACTTTGTCTATTTAACTTTTGCTTGTTAGTTCCACTTTTGTTCCACAGGCTATTTTGAGGTTTAGAGAAGAAACGAGCTAAAAAGGGGATTCTACGCCAAAAACATCACATTGGAGATTCAGCCGACAGGCTGAAGCAGTTCCAGGCCCCCATCCGAGCTGACCAACACTCAATTCAAGTTGCTCGAGCAAAACACCTAATCTGACAATTCCACCTCGACCAAAATGTTCCAAATGGAAAATAAGGTGGAAGATGTCGAAACTCCAAGGCGAACGCCCATGCCAATTGGCAGTTGGCCCACATCCAATTCCAAAGGTCCCGTGCGCACAAGCACCAAAACCAAGTTGCTCGACCAAACCATGGAATCTGGAAAATCTGGCTCGGCCAAAGTGATTAAAATGTCAAATGGCTCGGTGAATCTCAAATTCCAGACAAAGCGCCCGAGTGAATTCATCCATGGCCGAGAAAACCAAGACCAGCGTCCGAGGCCTGCGCCCACACTGAACTTCAAACCGAGCCACGACAAGGTTCCGGCCATATTCCGGCAAATCCATCTCGACCATTAGTCTTAAAATCACTTGGCCATTCCAAATCAACTATCCAAGAGCCAAAGACCTCCGGTCAAGAATTCCGGCCAAGCTCCAGCCAACCTCCGGCGAGCCTCCGGTTGAGCTCAGATCAAGGGCATCCATGGACCAATCATGCTCCGGCCAAACTCCGGCGAAGACTAACTAAATATCTTAAAGATCCAATATTCCCTGTTGGTTTCTAACTAGTTTAGTCGGTAGATATTTTGGGATGAAACTACCCTTGTAACCAAGTCCAAGTATCTAGTCCAAGCTCAACCAATCTCAACCAAGCCTCAACCAAGCCAAGTGCAGCTCTCCTATTGGTCCATGGAGGTCGGCTAAGGGGCAACTAAAGACTTCAACCGGATGACCCTTGGAGAGGAACTATATGCCATTTGGGACCTAGATGCTTGAAGCTCCCATGGAGAGGAACTAGAGGCGGTTGGGAGGGACAAATATCTCCTCCCAAACCGCCACATTTGGCTATAAAAGGAGGTGCACCCCTCCTTGAAAAATCATCCCTCATCCTTCCCAAAAATCTCTCTAAGTGCTCTTGTTTGTTCTTGAAGCAGTTCTCTCTTGTTCTTGAGTATTCCTGTTTGTTCTTGAATACTCTTGCTCGTTCTTGAATAATACTCTTGTTTGTTCTTGAGTATTTTCGTTCTTGAGTTATTCCTGTTTGTTCTTGAATAAGCTCTTTCTTTTGAAAACTCCTGTTTGTTCTTGAGTTTTCAGTCCCTTCCTTTACTTTTGCTGTACTTAGCTATGGTATTCACCTCAATGAATATTCGTAGCTAAACCCTTCATTCAGTTGAAGGGGTGTGCTTGTATCATGCAAACGTTTTAGACCTTTTTCTTAACGCGTCTTTGAGTTCAAAACTTGTTCTATGTGCCATATATTAGGTCAGAACGCTATTGGTTGAGTGGATGCTCGAAAGAGCAAAGCTCTTCCATGGGTTCGGGAACCTTCGTGGTTAAGTGGAGGCTCGAAAGGGCACAGCTTAACTGTGGAGTTCAACCTCTCTAAAACACCATTTGGTTGATCGGAAATGATTGATCAAATGGATGCACATAAGCTAAGATACTTCGAAAGGAGGAATTAGCCCAAATAGAACAAGTGTTCTAAATGATGTGGCAAGTCATGTGCTAGAAATAGCCTTGATACATCTTTGAACTCTTAGAACGATCATTAGCGGTCGATGATGAACGAACTATGATACAAGGCCCCTAAAACTGAATTTTTCCTTTGATCAAAACACCACCTTGCACTTTACTTTCAGTCCATATCAACTGCTTACTTTCAGTCCCATATCAACTGCTTACTTTCCGCAAGTCTTGTCCTTCAAGCAGTTACTTTCCGCAAGTCTTGTCCTTCAAGCAGTTATTTTTCGCAAGTCTTGTCCTTCAAGCAATTACTTTCAGCACTGTACTTTCCAGTATTACTATTCAGTACTAAAACCACAACCAACCCCAATCGCATTTCAATTCTGTACATTTCATGAAGAACTGCTATCCCCTAATTCCCTTGGGTTCGACCCCTACTTACCGCTTTACTACTCAATAGTGAAGTAGCGAGTAGTGGACTTATAAATTTATTTTGACACACATTGCATATAACGACTGTTGCAGTGCGCTCCGTCACTCGCGTACCTACAAATGACACGTGTCGCTTCTCTCTCTCGGTTGGCGCATACCTTTTCGGCTGAATTAAAATTGGCAAGTTATTAATGCGGAACCGTTTTTGGAAGGAAGGAAAAGGTGGCAATTGCTAAAACGTAGAGGGCGGTTTATTTATTTCTCAAAGGTAGGGGGTGACGCTTCGAGAATCAACAGTGCCCATTGTGTCCTAGGGTTTGGAGGATAAGAAGAGAAAGGACCGAGTGTTGTGCCCAAATCAACCAAAGGCAATCAGTTTCTCTCTCACCCAAAATCAAAGTTCCGAAAGTTTCGATGGCTTCCTCAAACCCTAAATCCAGCCTTTCTTCTACCGTCGCCGCCGCGATGGCTGCACAGTTGATTGCAAAGGGAGTTGACCCTCTCAGTTTGGAGACTATTCTGCAGTCCGTCACGCCAACCGGTTCTACTCCGACCAACCCTTCAGTGGCCAGAGACCGTGCCTTGCTCGAAGAGCTTCGAGAGGACTCTTCCTCCCAGCGCCATGTTCGAAAAGAGTCCTCCGTTGCTGCACGGTCCGCTGGCGAGCGAGGAAATCTGCAACTCCCTCTGCCCGAAAAAGTCACAGATCCGCTCGGTCTTCTGCTCCGCTGATTGATGAAGAAGGTGAGTCGGATGAAAGCGCTGAGGAGTCAGAAGAAGTCGGGAGAGGCTTCGCTCAAGAGTTGGTGTTGCAGTTTGAGTGGCTTGTGGAATACAAGCTGGAAGAAGTTGTAGAATTGCTGGAGGCCCAAGGGTGGGGCGCACTGTTCAGGAAGCCTGTTCTAGTGGACGAGAAGCTGGTAAGGGAATTTTATTCAAAATTGAAAGTGGTGGAAAAGGAGAAGGGAAAGGGTAATCTGGAGTTGTCGGCCGTCATAGGTGGTGATGTGTTCACAGTGAGTGTGAGGGAGCTGGCCACCATACTGCAGGTGCCAAAAGGTGGGTATGCTACATACTCCAAGGGTACGTGGCCGAGCTCCATGGCGAAGTCGGAGGTGTTCGAGCGACTTGGGTTGGATCCCGCTGCAAAAGGACATAGGGAAATCTACAGCATGGATGTACTTCCGAGGATTCTCCACAGAATCCCCGTGTCCAACATCTCTCCGAAACGTCACAAGCACAATCTGGTGCCTTTCAAGACATGCTGCTGATAGATCAGATTCTGCAGAAGAAACAAGTTAATTTGGCCTTTCAAGTCATGCGCCACATGGAGAACAACAAGGAGAACCCCTCTAATGGACTACCCTTTCCTGGATTTGTGAAGGAGATCATGAAGTACTGGGAGACGTATGACCCTGTACATGAGAAGGTGCTATCGTCTGACCTGGGTGATGAGCAGATTATCAAATTGGGTCTGGAGTACTCGGCAGGTGTTGGATGGATAGTCCCGGTTGTTAAAGAAGTGGTTGATGATGAGGATGTTGTTGAGGTGACTCCCATTAATGTTGTTGCTCGTGTATGTGATGAAGCGGTCCCCCCCTCTGAGAGTTCGGGTGAGTTGTTGGTGATACTGAAAGAAGTTAGAGCTGAGTTAATGGTGATTAAAGCTGAGATGAAGGAGGTGAAGTGTGAGTTGAAGGAGGTGAAATCCGAGTTGCTGGAAGTAGGGACCGAGTTGAAGGTCGTGAAGGAGAAGATGGTTGCCCTGGAGGTGGCAATCACAGTTGACTCGGGTGCAATGTCGGTGGCAGTCGAAGGGTTCCCAAGGCAGATGAAGTCCCTTGCCGCAGAGATTGTGGACCAGATGAAGGCTTCATTCCAGATTGAAGCTTAGTCTGATCTGTCTCATGGAACCTCCCTCTTTGCCAACCCTCCCATAACTACCCCTGTTTTTTTTGCTATGTTGTTTTGAATTTCATGTTTCAGATCTCTGTGCTTTTTGAACTCTCTGCTGCAAATGTGGTGTCCACGTGACACACTTTTGATTTGCTGGCAATGAATGCATGTTTTTCTTTCCATTACTCTGTGTTCTTATTTGCATATCTTTTTGATGATGCCAAAAGGGGGAAGAAACATATGTGCATATACTAAGGGGGAAAATCAGTACCGAAGGTTGAGCGGATGTCTATCTGAGGGGGAACTATGCTAGCTAGACTTTAAATAAAAATTTAGTGAATAAATTCTGAAGTAGCTAGCTGTCCTAAGGGAATGTTGACGTGAATTCCGTGCCATCGCTGTGTGTGATTTCTCACTTGTGAAGAAGTGTTTGTCATCATCAAAAAGGGGGAATTTGTTGGACCCTTTGTGTTTTGATGATAACAAACACTTAACTAATAATCCACTTGAGTATGCAGAAATCACTGTCTGACAGGTAGGTTTACCGGACATCTCTGAGAGAGAGCAGAGCTGCGAGAGAGATACGTTCTGTGTGAGGGACACACCGACTTTGTGACAAGATCAGATCTGGGAGGATATTCTCGAAGATACAAACCGAAGATTTACAAGTATATAAGTGTAATATCCGATGAGGAATATTGATGTCAGAATATTCACGAATATATGTCTCGTATATATGATGGGAAGATGCGCGCCAGATTTGGAAAGGAAATAAGTGACATGGTTAAGATATGGAAATATCTTAACCATATCACATCTGCTGGATAGCATCGGATCTGTGACAGAGATCAGATCTGCCGACTTGAAGACTACTATAAAAGGAGGAGGAGTCTTCAGTTTGAAGTTCGGCTTTTTGGAGAGAGCAATCGGAGATTGAAGAGACGATCAATTCCGGAGCTGACGAAGTGCTGCTGTGTGCGGACAAGAGAAGATCTGTTAGTTGATAGTTGAATTGAGTAGGATTGTTAAACTGTCACTGAGTGAGACAGGTTGTAACATTCTACAAGCATATTCATAATCAATAACATCGATCTTGAAGCCCTTCTGGATTCGTCCAGAAGGCAAAGTGGTTTTCAGCCTGTTACAAGGATTGCAATAAGGTTTCCACTCAAAATCGTGAGCATTTACTTTCCGCATTATTTCCTGTACTAGAGATAATTTCCGCTGCCTTCTGTCTGAGGGATACCACTCTGGGATCTCCCTCACATAGACGGCTAACCTAACGATCCAACAGTGAGGTCAGTAACAAGTGCAGTCATTGTGGAATTAGAGATGAAAGCTCATTACACATATTCAAGGAGTGTTGGTGGATTAGAGGGCTGCTGAATGATATTGGAGTGTCGGGAACAATGTGGGATAATCAATGCTGGGATCTGGGATACTAGGCTTCGGTTATGCGCTAAGCTTTGTTCAAAAGCTGAGTTCACAAGCCTGTTGTGTGGACTGTGGTTAGCGTGGAGGAACAGAAATGAATTGGTCCATAGGAAAGAAGGAAGGACCTAGAAGACTTAAAGGTTAGGCTGCAGTTCTTACTTAAGGAGTTTAAGAAGGAGAGATGGGAGGCAGATGCAAGGTTGGGGGCATGTGGAGAACGTCAATAAAGGGACAACAATCCTATGTGACGGCTCTTTTGACTCATGATCAAGGAGGGGAGGCTGGGGAGTGGTCCTATTGATCAATGGCAGAGTCAAGGCGGTCAATGCAGGATGGATGATGGGAGTGAACTCCAACTTTGAAACTGAATGCAGAGAATTGCAAGAGGGACTCGAACTTGCCGGAAATCTACAAATCGCAAAAGCTAGATTTGCTTTAGACTCAAAGGAAGTCATATGGGCCGTCATTGTTGGTGCCTGGAGACAAGATGTGAGCTTATGTGGAGTCATAAACTGCATCAAACTTCTAGATGACCATCCTAACTGGGCACTACTGTGCATCGCAAGAGAGGAGAACCTAACAGCGGATTGGCTGGCTATGAGAGCTAGAGGTGAAGCATGGGAATGGAACAACCTTAAAGCTATTCCCAGGGAATTGCCGAATGCTAATAATTCTTAGCTAGTTTCACTGTTTTGTTTCCTTGTCTTGTTTGTGCTTTGTTTTCGTGTACCATGGTGTTTTCCCATCAAAAAATTTGGAAATGAAACCATGTCTTCTTCACCCCACCCAACCAATCTCCACCACAACTACAAACCTCCGCAATCTCTCAATTCCCAAATCTCAACCTAACCCATCACCTCCAACCGATGACAGCCACCTCGTCCCTCTAGCTCGCATCTAATCTCACCATCGCGGCCGTTTCAGACTTTACAACCTGTAAATCAGCCCTTCACGTACGGCAATTTTCGCCATTCGTAACTCCTGGTTATTCCGGAGTCAAAGCTCTTCTCAGCTCTCCAGCCAGCGCTGCAACTCTCATTCATCAAAAACGTCATACTTTGAAGTCATAATCCTCTCCTTTAACGGTTGCCAATCTGTTGATGCATCATGGCATGCGTGCCAATTCAGACATAGTCTAATTTTATTTTTGGGTGGACTACTTTCATCCCGTGTTATTAAAACCGATCTGTGGATCGACCCATGTTGGACCCTTTGTGTTTTGATGATAACAAACACTTAACTAATAATCCACTTGAGTGTGCAGAAATCACTGTCTGACAGAAAGGTTAACTGGACATCTCTGAGAGAGCTCAGCGCTACGAGAGAGATGAGATCTACGAGAGAGACGGGATCTGCGTGAGAGACGAGATCAGCACCGACTTTATGACGAGATCAGATCGCTGGAGATATTCGTGATATATCAAGATCCGAGCTGGAGATATTCGAGATATATCAAGATCCGAGATTGAGATATTCAAGAGATCATAAGATTGGATGCGGAATATATACTCAAGATATAATATACGGAAATATACGGCAAGATATATTCAAGACGTGATATGGAAATATACGAGCTGGATATGGAAGGGAAATAGTTGCTTGAGTTAAGATATGGCAATATCTTAACAGAATCAGATCAGTAAGATGGAGATCGAATCAGATCTGCTGGACATCTCTGCGAGAGAGCAGCGCTGCGAGAGAGATGCGTTCTGTGTGAGAGACACAACGACATTATGACGAGATCGGATCAGCGAGAATATAGTCGATACGAATCAGAGATATTCGAGTATATCTGCGGGATAATTGACGAGCAGTATTGATGTCAGTATATACACGGATATACGTCTAGTATATACGGAGGGAAGATACACGCCAGATTTGGAAAGGAAATATGTGACAGGGTTAAGATATGGAAATATCTTAACCATATCATATCTGCTGGATAGCAATCGGATCTGAGACAGAGATCAGATCAGCCGACTTGAAGACTACTATAAAAGGAGGAGGAGTCTTCAGATTGAAGTGCAGCTTTTGGAGAGAGAAGATCGGCTTTTTGGAGATAGCGATCGGAGATTGAAGAGTGATCAATTCCGGAGCTGACAAGGTGCTGCTGTGTGCGGACGAGACAGATCGTGTTAGTTGGTACTTTGAGTTGAGTAGAGTTGTTAGCTGTCACTGAGTGAGACAAAGTGTAACAATCTACAAGCATACTCTTTCATCAATAACATTGATCTTGAAGCCCTTCTGGAACTGTCCAGAAGGCAAAGTGGTTTTCAGCCTGCTGCAAAGGTTGCAGTAAGGTTTCCACTATAAATCTGTGAGTCTTTACTTTCCGTACAATTTCCTGTGTCAAAGAAAATTTCCGCTGCCATCTGTCTGAGGGATACCACTGTGGGATCTCCCTCACATAGTTGGCTAACCTAACGATCCAACAACCCAATCAAGTCACTGGGTCAATCGGTCAGTTGTTCAACCGAATTGACCCGCACATATTAAAAAATAAAAATAAAATACTTATATATGATATTATAATTTAACATATTTATCACTTGAATAAATATTACATGTTTATGATCTGATTACAACAACATACCATAACAAATTGTCAAATTTAGAATTTGATAAAGTACAAATCAATAATACAACAACAATAATAATTTTAGTCTTAATTTGCAAGTCACAACAATAAGGGATTTCTAAGACTAATTGAATTTCTAGCTAAATTGATAATAAATAATAAATTTTATAGATTTGATAAATGAATATACATTATTGAAACAAATAATAAAACAAGAATCATGTTTAGCTTGGTGGAAGGGGAGGGGATAATTATAGAGGAAGACTAGGTTCGAGATTGTCCAGGTCAAAATAAATAAATATTTTTTCAGACCAAATCGAACCGATCAAATCACAATTTTAATGAAAAATTGGTCAACCGGTTCAACCAACCGGGTCTTGACCGGATCAACCGGGTTTTGACCGCATCAATTGTAAACCGATCTGATAACAAAACCGAACTGGTCCGGTGACCGGTTCCCGGTCGACCCGGCCGGTCCGATCCCGTTTTAATAACTATGCTTTAATCCCCTTAATAAATCTTCAGTTTTCTATAAATACATAAAGAAATCCTCTCCTTCTCAACGCTTCGATTTTGATTTATATACGATTCTCGGAAGTGACTCGCGGACGGATACTAGTGATGGCCAAGTGTTTCAAAAGCTCTTTGCAAAAGTATACTATTCGTAGCATAATAGTAATTAAATCAAAATGTGTAGGATAGTATTCGTATTAATTGAATCAAAATGTGTAGGATATAATACTCGTAATTGAATCAAAATGCATAGCGAATCAAGCTATGAATTTTGATTTAGTAACTACGAATTTTAGTCATTGGTGACTGCTACGTATTTTGTTTGTAACCGTTACGAAATTTGGTCACACTGACTGCTACGAATTTATAAAATATGTAGTTTATCATATATAATGCGTACATATTTTGATGCTCATTAAGGGTTAGTTTTTCTTGAAATTGAGTTGGAGTGGCCTGAAGATGAACTCAACTAACTTAGAAACTGAGGGACCATGTGCATATAAATACCATAGTGTTGATTTATTTTCAACTTGATTAACAAAGATAACTTCAACCAATTGAAGCAGATCTGAAAGCTGGATGATTTATAAAAAAAAAGGCACTAAAGCACTCTTTCTTTGATCAAATACATTGTTTTGACTGTTTATAAGTCCTGTTGTCTATCAAAAAAAAAATGTCATGTTGTCTTGCAACCAAACCCATATCAACATTCTCTTCGGTTTCGCCTGTTCTCTTTAAATCTCGCCGGCGAGATTTCATTTTTCACAAGCGACGAACTATTTCGTCAATGATACTACATTTGACGAACTATTTCTAAACTTTTGAGCACGATAAGCTTCTTCTCAGTCGACCGACTGGCGATCTAGTCGACCGACTCAGTGGGTGAGCTGAACTTCTTTCCAGTTTGATTATCCAGTCGATCGACTGGGGCAGGGGAGATATCCAGTCGACCGACTGGAGCTCTTTTTGCCCATGTTTTGCTCCAAATCACCGGTATTTCCCCGAGTTCTCGTATTTTGGCTTTGACCGTGGGGGAAACTTGTTTTCTACCTGAAATGTAGAGATAGAGGTCAAATGACATCAAAATAATGTCGGAATCGACCCAAAACTACAGTGAAGAATGGCCATAAATCAGTCAAAAACTCGACTGATCAACACTCCACACTTAAGTTTTGTTCGTCCCGAACAAAGTATGAGAATATGTCAAGGTCATGCAAATGTCGAAATGCTAGTGGTGCTATGTTTTTCGTATATTTGCCTCACTAGATTTCACAAGGTCTCGATCATTATTCCTAAACATGTTATTGAAAGGTAAATGACAAGTATGTACAATCTAACTAGCTCCTTTTCGTAGGCGTTACGAATGCATTTAGCGTATGCATTAAGCCTTTAAACCCCTAGGCTACCCTAGTGGACGAGTTATAGTCTCGTGAGAGTTTTCAGAAAAGGGAATACTCACAAATCCCTAATGCACCTACCCCATGAGAATGAATGCAAGAGTGCTCAATCAAGGTGAGGATATCTCAAAACTAATCCCTCACCCCAAGCTAGGACTACCATCACATTATCATCAAAAGAACCTTTGAACCATTTGAGTACCCATGAGGTTGTGCATTCAAGATCATCAATACTAGAGCTATCAAATTTCTCATCCATAGTTCCACTCATTTTCAAGGCAATACAATAGAAGCAAAGTTAATAGTTTTGCACAAAAGAGTGTCAACCGCTCACATATGCTAGCTAGGGCTAGTCCATTGGCTCACGACATGGAACTCATTCCCAAGTGTTAGGCGCTTAAGCCATAATCCATAAGGGAAGAGGAATTCGACACTAGAGTTCACAATAAACATGCATAGACCAAATGGTAACTCCCGTGCAAGCACATGGGTTGTCCAAGAGTCATTCCAACTAGCACACCATGCAAGAGATGAATCCCGCACAAATGAAAAATGGAGGAAAACATAGAGTCAAGTTTTAAGTGTTTCTTATCTTCTTTTTGAAATGGCCTTTGGCCTGCAAATGCTTTCGAGGGGGAACTTTTCTTCCTAACCCCCGGTATTTGTATCATTTTTGAAGCAAAACTTCTCGTGTACATCGAGAAAGTTCTTAGTCGGGGCTTTGCCCTCTTTGACCACAAAAACTTTTTGTTGGGGCCTATTTTTTGCCCTCTTTTGACTCCACACTTAAAACTTGACAATATGTTCAAAAAGTGTATGGAATGTGCGGGAAGCAATCATAAGCATGGCACTAAATTAGAAAACTCAAGTCACCAAGGAGCAAACAAAAGGTCTAAGTTTTTCGTGAAAATTTTAAAACTGCTTGCTAAAACTTAATCCAAGGCATTTCAACGAAAATACTTAGAATATTAGATAGACAAGGGATAGCAATGATATTGATTCACAAGAATGCACATTCAAGGGACTAGGTCGGTTCTAAGTTCAAGATCCAATAAATGTGACAAGTAGGCTAGATGTGATTTATAGGGATTTAGAATCGATAGTCACAAGCTTATGTGGTTAAAAATACTCTCATGTTAGGGATAGAATACATGAATGCAAGTGTTCATTCAAACATGGTAGGCATGGCATGAAATGAGTGAACTATGCAACTACCCAGGTGTTAGATTCAAGGACTTCTTCTTCGGAATCCTCCTCTTCCTCATCCAAGTTTTCATTTCCCATTGCTTGTTGCGCCAATTTACTTTCCAAAACTTGGTGTTGAGCCTCCAATCTATCAAATTGAGCATCCATCTCCATTAATTGAGCTCGCATGTCTCTATGTATCTCATCTTGGTTTTCAAGGAATGTGGCAAGCATGGCTTCTATATTGGAGGGCTCACTTGAAGGTTGAGGAGGTTGAGGGTATGGAGGGTAGGAGTCTTCAATTTCAAAACATTGACTATCATTCCAATTTTGAGTGTAGGTATGTGATGGATGCCAAGATTTTTCCCAATATGCGTTTGGTTGCTCCTCTTCTTGGTCATCCCCATTCAAATTATAATAACTAGTTTGATAGCCATGCTCTTGGTAATTCCAATATGGTTGCTCCTCCTCTTGATAGTATCAATGAAGAGAGGATCGAATGTAGTCAAAACATTTATAATACCAGTAAAGTACCGGGTCGAACCAAGAGGAGCAAGCTAAGCACATGCACTATGTAAGATCGTGTTTCCGTTCGGCTATTCTAAATCAAAAATGTATAAGGAGTGTGTATATTCTAAATCCTATGTGGCGAGTAATTAGAGATAAAAGATGGATAAGAGGTGTTTCGAGGGGTTACTCCCCTCCTTGGCAATTTCCCAATGATCACATACACGATATTCAAACATTTCATGGTAGTCAAATAGTATTGAACCTAGTTCACTTCAATCCCGTAGAAATGATCATATTCACTACATCCAAACTATCCCTAAGGTCGTTCGATTCTTAAGTCTAGTTTTAAGATTCAACATGTTACTTAGGCATTTCATAAAACACTTAGTAGCATGGCATGTATAAAGAGCATATTGAACATGAATTTGACACTGTTCGATGGGATTAATTGATGATTCGCTTAATGACCAACTCCAATAAATCAAACATTCAATCCTTAGTCAAGCATCCATATCCTAAGGTTCACTTACATGATTTAAGATATAGATCATTTACTCCATCCTAGAACTATCCCCAAGGGTTTCCAAGTCCTAAGTTCAAGTTTTAGTCCAAGTTGTCACTTAGGCATTTTATCAAACACCTAGAGTGCATAACATTCACAACACAAGAGAAAATGAAATCAACAATCATCCATACGAATATCAATGTATATATGTGATCAAAGAGTACCAAGGAGAGTCATAAGACCCTAAAAACACAAGATCCACTGCTCACACATCATGTAAGACAACATGGTGAGAGTAGGGTTTATAGCAACAACAATGAGAATGGAAGAGGAATAGAAATAGGATGGTTAATCCTAATGTCTCTGATGGAGCGTATTTATACGATTCATCAAGTACAACTGAACCCACCAAATTAGACTCTTAGTCATAAGAACATGTGCTTGTTAATGTCGTTTTGGCATTTCAGGCAATTTTGGAGTCTAAAGAGGAATCAAGCCTAAAAAGGGAGATTTGTGCCAAAAAAGCACGCCAAGCATTTCTAGCCAAGAAGTCACAACCAGAGCCCGGTCGACCAAGCGCCGAACAAAACTTCAAACCAGGCATCGCACGGGGCGCACCAGCCGAGCTGCCCAGGTCCGAAATCAAGTCGCTCGGGCAAACCATCTGATCTGACGAATCCGCCTCGAGCAAAGTGATCAAAATGGCAAATAAGGTGGACAATGTCGGAAAACCAAGGAGAATGCCCGAGCAGAATGGCAGTTGGCTCAATTCCAAAGCAAAGGCCCCGCGCGCATAGGCACCAAAACCACGTCGCTCGACCAGACGGGCGAATCTAGCAAATCTGGCTCGATCAAGTTGTTTGAAATGCCCAACAACTCGGGTGATCTCACTTCCCAGACAACACGCCCGAGTGGAACCAGCTCAAGCCCGATCAAGGCCAAACTAGGGCAATTCCGGCCGTTTTGGGATTCCGACCAGGTTCCGGGAAGATTCCGGCAAAACGACTTCGTCCATTAGGCTTAGAATTACCTCAGAAATCCAAATCTGCAATCCAAATACCAAAGATCTCCGACCAAAATTCCGGCCAGATTCCGGCCAACTCCGGCAAAACTCCGATCAAGCTCCGATCGAGCTCCGATGAAGCTCCAATCAGGCTCTGATCATGCACAAACAAGTTCAACCAAGTTCCGGCCAAGAAGTTCCAACTAAGAACCGAATTCCCAATATTCCGGTTGGCTTCTACTATTCATTTCGGTTTGGTTTTGGAATCCGGTTTGCCTCAACCAAGTTCAAGTTGGTTGGCTTGTGGCTCAACTAAGGTTCAAGCTAGTTGCCCTTTGGCTTCAACAAGTGCCAAAGTTGGTTGGAGGAGGTGCAAGTGGGATGCCAAGTGGTTGGCTCTTCTCTTCACTACTACAGAACAGGCATTATGCATCGGTTTTTTTTGACATTATGCATCGGTTTTGGTTCCGATGCATAATCAAGCGTTGCATAATGTCAGACATTATGCATCGGTTCTGGAAAACCGATGCATAAAGTATGATATTATGCATCGGTTTTTAAAAAAACTGATACATAAAGTAAGATATTATGCATCGGTTTTTAAAAAAACTGATGCATAAAGTATGACATTATGCATTAGTTTTTTTAAAAACTGATGCATGAAGTCTGAATTTTTTTCTTTATTTTTAGCCTTTAATAGCTCAAATAAACTTAAAAATACGTAAATAAATTTATAAACACGCACGTTCATATCCAAATCGTAAAATACTTTTTATTCAACCAAAATACAACATTTCATACAAGATGTCACTTTTAGTCTACAACATTTACCATTTAAATAAAAGTTTCATTAATTGTTTCTAGCAATGTTGAGCCTTTGTTGCCAAGTCCTGCCATATAATTTGAGAGCCTCGGGGAACTTGTGCTGCTACCAAGAATACTTCATTGTCGTCCAGGAATCCATCACATATTTCACCGGAAGACCTGATACTTCACCAAGAACAGTCCACAGGTCATCAGTCCTCGTGTTGGACCAAGCATACTTCTTTATGTATACTGCCAGCGAATGCTGCCATATAAAATTGCCCAACTGATCAGTCTTCAAAAAAAATCCACAATGCAACACTGAACATGAAATATATAAGTCCAGTACAAATGCTAATAATTAGGATTTAGACTTGCATAATTAGGATTTTTTCCAACTGATCAGTCTTCTCATAAGATTGTAAAATTCATAAAATTGAGTATCTGCGTTAATAACGGGACAAAAAGCCATTGCTTAGCAGCTATATATTGACAGTACGCTGTAATATAGTAAACAGTGGAGTTTAAGACGACAAGCGATGGCAAGCAAATCCTATGCACCAACCTGGAATGTCTTCGGACACAAAAAAAAAAAATACAACTCACACAATCATCGTAACTGTTCCTAACGCACAGATTCCCAATAACTGTAATCTGAAGCTTCTTTTTATCATCAAACCTCAATGAAACAAGTATGATCTCAGGCATTGGATCCACGGATACTCAAACAGTCAACTTAAAATGGAGATCATCCAAATTTCATCATCCAACGTTCAACAAATCAACTTAGCATCTACAGAAAAGATTAAAGTTGGAAAAAAAATCCAAACCTTAAAGCCGAAGGATTGATGCCTTGAAATTTGACACCTTAAAAAAATTCTATAAAGAGAGGAACTTTTATCAATGAAGAAAACAAGATCCACTACAGATTCCATGACTAATCAATTTCAAGAACACTCAAAACCAGCAACCACCAAAAAATCTATATCAACAACAAAGAATAACCCAATTACTAATTAAAGAATTAGGGTTTTCCTTATCTTTTTGGTACCTGAATGTCGCTGATCCGAGCACCGGACTGTCTCTTTCACTCTATATGTCTGTCTTGCTTCAGAAACCCTGGAAAATAGAAAAATAACATGAATCAGTATGCGTTTGCGGAACAATACAAGCTTGACGAAATCGAGCATAGAGTGAGAAAAAGACACTTGAATTGAATTGAGATGAGATCGAATTACCTATAGGGCGTTTCTTTTTCGGTGTGGCGGGGACTGCTCTGTGCTGCCGTTTGTTTTCTCTGGAGCTGAAGCAGCTGCTGCTTCTGCTTCACTGATCTGATTTTCGCTCCACTGATAGCGAATCCTTCAGCCCAAACCTTAAAACGACAACTCATAATCGAAGTTGCTGCTAATTGAAAATCGAAGTTGTTGCTAGAGAATGAAAAGAACGGAAACAAAAAGGGTTACCGGTATCGAAAATTGACAGCAACCCTAAATCGAACTGGACGGCGACAACGAACTGTATGATACCCATCCTAGCCGAAACTTGCTCTTCGTTTTTCCAGGAACGTATCCGTCGACGCTGCTCGAAGCTGTTGCTGCTCAGCCTCTCTATCGAGAACCCTAATCGCTACTTCTTTTCGGGATGGAGAGAGCGGATGAGATTTTCGGGAACCCTAATCGCTACTTTTTTTTTTTGATGATGCTATTTTTAAATAATAAATCTTATTGATTTTATGCATCGGTTCTATAAAAACCGATGCATAATGTCAAGCTTGCATCAGTTATTTTAAACCGATGCATAAGCATGACATTATGCATCGGTTCGCCAAAACCGATGCAAAAGCTTGACATTATGCATCGGTTCTACCGAAACCGATGCATAAACTTGACATTATGCATCGGTTTTGGTCACAACCGATGCGTAATGTCAAAACCGATGCATAAGCTCAAAAACGGAACCGATGCATAATGTCTGTTCTGTAGTAGTGCTTCTTCCTATCCAAGTTCCTTTTGGAATATTTCTTCAAGCCAAAGCTTATCTCCTCCCTAAAGTCGGTTTAGCTCCTCTATATAAAGACCTCTTGGTCTTAGAATCATGTAGACTACCTTAGAGAGTTGAGAGCTTATATCTCTTCTCTTCACTTCAATTCAAAAACACTTTGTTCTTCATTTGTTCTTGATTTCCAAAGCTTTCTTCACTTGTTCTTGAGCTCCAAAGCTGTTACTTTCCAGCAAGCACTCTTTACTTTCTTGTCAAGTTCTTGATTTGGAGCTCCTCTTTACTTTCCTTGTTAAGCCACGGCTTCTTTACTTTTCTTGTCAAAAACCGAAGTCCTCTCTTTACTTTCTTGTTGGTTACCTTTACTTTCATAAGTATGGTGCTTGTATTCCTTAACATGAATACAAGTAGCTAAAGCATATTCGGTCAATGGATGTTCATACTTGTGTATGCATCTTGAGACTTGAACTTAATGCTATTTTGTGTTTCAACTAGTTCTATGTGCCATACATTCGGGTAGCATACACGGTTAAGTGGATACTTGAAATGGAAAAGCTTTTCCGTGTAGTTCAACCTCTCTTTAACACCACTTGATTGATCGGAAATGTGAGATCAAGTGGATGCACTTAGGCTAATATACCTTGAAATGAGGTATTAGTCTAGCTAGAACTAGAAGTCTATATCTTGATTTTGGAGTAGATTGTGGTGTAAGTGCTTGAAATGGCCTTACTTTAGGGTTTATGTCTTGAAATGGAATAAACCCACACTTATGAACACAAAGTAAGATCATTTGACGTCTATGATGGTTGTCTCACAAGTACAGACCCTAGACTGAATATCTTTCGTCCTTACTTATTTGTCATTTACTTTCTGCACTTTACTTTTCAGCACTTTACATTTCAGTCTTTACTTTTCTGTCATTTACATTTCAGCACTTTACTTTTCGCACTTTACTTTCAGTCTTTACTTTCAGCACTTTAAATTCAGTCATTTACTTTTTGTCATTTACTTTCTGTATAAAAAAACCAACAAAAACCCAATCTGTCTTTACTTTCATTTTCTTTCTTTTTAAAGAACAACTAATCCACACTGACTCTCTTGGGTTCGACCCCTACTTACCGCTTGCTAATCCAATAGTGAGCCACGAGTTGTGGAACTATAAATGTAAATTTTGCAGCGCACAACGACGCGCTGTCAAATTTTGGCGCCGTTGCCGGGGAGTCGTGCAATCGGAATAGTTGTTCTTTTTTGTTTTTGTTTGTTTTTGTTTTGCAGTTCACAATGTCCTTGTACTACGGAAGAGAGCCTTGGAACAATGAGGAGTTTTCCCCACCATCCTTCGAACTTGAAGTCCGCGAGAAGATCAACAACCTAGAGCAATCCCGGGATGAAACATTGGACGAGTACTTATGGTACTTCGATTCCATTGTGTTGAGCTGCCCGGACCATGGATTCATGAACTTCTATCTTCTTCAAAGGTTTCTCGGTGGAATGATGCCACATGTGTGGAATTGGCTAAATGATGCAGCGGGAGGCTCGGTGAATAACTTAGACATGGATGATCTTTGGAACTTGATAGATTATTTGGCCGAGAGGTCAAGGCAAGATCAAGCCGAGTCACTCGAGGAACTAGCCAACACGATACACCAACACCAGGTCAAAAATGAGCAATTCTGGGCGGCTCAAAAAGAAGCTACAAACCAGATCTATGAGTTGCTCAAACCAAGAGTCATCAAAGAAGAGCCTACATGGAAGCCCACGGAGCCGGCCGAGCCACTAGAAATGATCCTCATAGCCGAGCCAGCCGAGTCATACCCGGACTTCACTGCCGAAGTGGCCGAGGAAATCAAGCCAGGCCCGGTCCTTGCGCTCGGAGCACCCGAGGAAGTCCCGGACCTCAATGTCGGACTGGCCGAGAAAGACCAGGACGCGCCCGAGCTGGCCGAGACGAAGCCAATCCTCACTGCCGAGCTGGCCGAGAAACCTCAACTTAACCCTTTATGTTTTATGCAGATCATAGCCACCAAAGATCATCTAATCAATGATGATGAGGTGCAAGGGGAGTTAGAGGAGGAGCATGAGCCAAAACAGCCAACAAAGGAGCTCTCTCTCGTCACAAGTCAACAAAGCGGCTCGGAAAACTCACTTGTTTCAAGACAACCCATCTCCGCTGCCACAAAAAGAAGCTTGGCAGGGGCGCATGCTTGATGTCGCCTACACTTGATGACACAATGCTGAACTTCCAAACTTACAAAGGTGTCAACCATTTGAACATGAAGAAGCGGCAAAGACATGGGCCGAAGGAATGGAAACCCGGAAGGAGAAACAAGAGAGCACGGCTCATTGGACCAGCAGCTATGGTCAAGAAGTCCTCACCTTCTCGGAGCTATGTAAAGAAGGACCTGCTGAAGCAATGGAGAACCCAACCGAGCACATCACTCCATGAGTTCTTTGGGCAAAGTAAAAGAGCAGCCGAGAAGAAGTTCGACCTCACACACCCATGGGATCCCAACTTATGATCCATGAATGAGGTACCGTCGAGCCAACGACGTTAAACAAAGGCACTTGCCGGGAGGTAACCCGGCATATTTACATGCGTCGTTTAGTTTTCCAGTTTTATTTTAGTATGTCGTTTTTTTTTCATACTCATCCCCTTTGTATTTGGAAGGAAATGACTTTTACTAAGTCGTGCCGTGAGGCATGGCTTTGTTCAAAAGTGTGGGGGTATTTGAGTAGTCTTTGCACATATTAGTCTGCATGTTTTCTTTTCCTTAAATTTTTTATCTTTTTGAAACTTTTTGAAAATATACACTTTCATGATGTGAAAATAGATAGACCCGAAACATGCATTTCCTTGTGAAAACTTAATTGTGTAAGCACATGTGTATTTAACTTTCTACTTGTCTTTGTGTGCTGAGATAAATGTAGGATGTGGAGTTGAAAGAAATGCCCTAGAGATGCTTGACAAGCACTCAAGGGACCGGATCCTTACTATACGGTTATGTGAAGATTGTGGAGGCTAGCACTTCGGGCTTCTTGGTGAAGAGTGGACTCCGCCATGCAGCGTCTATGCAAGAGGCGGGACGGGAATCAAACCGTCCATTCTCTAGTCCAAAGTAGCCGGGAAAATAGATGAGCGACCCTCATCTTGACCCGCGCGAAAAGGGCACGGATGAGAAAGAGCGTGGAGGTATTTCCATATGCTCTCGGGCGATGATTGGACCTCCCAAAAGTGAAGAAAAGTGGACATGCAAATCTCATCAGAGGAGCAAAGCTCAAAGAAGAAAAGAAAAATCAGCCAAAATGGTGAAACCAAACCGAAGCAAAAGTGAAGTACTCAAAGAGTCAAATCAAAGGCCGAAGGCCAAACCTCACTACAAAAAGCGGTCCAACCACGCAAACAAAGAAAATGAGCTCAACCCATTAGCCCGAATCAATCACGTGCTAGAAGAAGCAAGTAACATAACCATATAGTAAGATCGGATCCGAGAGTGCAGTTCAAAGGCCTAAAAAGGACTATCTCCCAATCATCCAAATTAATTTGCATCTCGGCTCAAAGGTAACAAGTATCTAGTTACTTCCTTGTTTGAGCACAATTTCGTTTGGAAGCAAGTAAGTTATGCATGCAAAGGTGAAATCTAGTTTTGCATCTTAGGGTGTTGTTCCTCTTTGACTATACTTGTTCGGGACGAACAAGATTAAGTGTGGGGGTATTTGATGGAGCGTATTTATACGATTCATCAAGTACTACTGAACCCACCAAATTAGACTCTTAGTCATAAGAACATGTGCTTGTTAATGTCGTTTTGGCATTTCAGGCAATTTTGGAGTCTAAAGAGGAATCAAGCCTAAAAAGGGAGATTTGTGCCAAAAAGTCGCAACCAGAGCCCGGTCGAACAAGCGCCGAACAGAACTTCAAACCAGGTATCGCACGGGGCGCACCAGCCTAGCTGCCCAGGTCCGAAATCAAGTCGCTCGGGCAAACCATCTGATCTGACGAATCCGCCTCGAGCAAAGTGATCAAAATGGCAAATAAGGTGGACAATGTCGGAAAACCAAGGAGAATGCCCGAGCAGATTGGTAGTTGGCTCAATTCCAAAGCAAAGGCCCCGCGCGCATAGGCACCAAAACCACGTCGCTCGACCAGACGGGCGAATCTAGCAAATCTGTCTCGATCAAGTTGTTTGAAATGCCCAACAACTCGGGTGATCTCACTTCCCAGACAAAACGCCCCAGTGGAACCAGCTCAAGCCCGATCAAGGCCAAACTAGGGTAATTCCGGCCGTTTTGGGATTCCGACCAGGTTCTGGGAAGATTCGGGCGAAACGACTTCGACCATTAGGCTTAGAATTGCCTCAGCAATCCAAATCTGCAATCCAAATGCGAAAGACCTCCGACACAAATTCCGGCCAACTCCGGCCAATCTCCGATCGAGCTCCGATGAAGCTCCGATCCGGCTCTGATCATGCACAACCAAGTCCAACCAAGTTCCGGCCAAGAAGTTCCAACCAAGAACCGAATTCCCAATATTCCGGTTGGCTTCTACTATTCATTTCGGTTTGGTTTTGGAATCCGGTTTGCCTCAACCAAGTTCAAGTTGGTTGGCTTGTGGCTCAACTAAGGTTCAAGCTAGTTGCCCTTTGGCTTCAACAAGTGCCAAAGTCGGTTGGAGGAGGTGCAAGTGGGATGCCAAGTGGTTGACTCTTCTCTTCTTCCTATCCAAGTTCCTTTTGGGATATTTCTTGAAGCCAAAGCTTATCTCCTCCCTAAAGTCGGTTTAGCTCCTCTATATAAAGACCTCTTGGTCTTAGAATCATGTAGACTACCTTAGAGAGTTGAGAGCTTATCTCTCTTCTCTTCACTTCAATTCAAAAACACTTTGTTCTTCATTTGTTCTTGATTTCCAAAGCTTTCTTCACTTGTTCTTGAGCTCCAAAGCTCTTACTTTCCAGCAAGCACTCTTTACTTTCTTGTCAAGTTCTTGATTTGGAGCTCCTCTCCTTTACTTTCCTTGTTAAGCCACGGCTTCTTTACTTTTCTTGTCAAAAACCGAAGTCCTCTCTTTACTTTCTTGTTGGTTACCTTTACTTTCATAAGTATGGTGCTTGTATTCCTTGACATGAATACAAGTAGCTAAAGCATATTCGGTCAAAGGATGTTCATACTTATGTATGCATCTTGAGACTTGAACTTAATGCTATTTTGTGTTTCAACTAGTTCTATGTGCCATACATTCGGGTAGAACATACATGGTTAAGTGGATGCTTGAAATGGAAAAGCTTTTCCGTGGAGTTCAACCTCTTTTTAACACCACTTGGTTGATTGGAAATGTGAGATCAAGTGGATGCACTTAGGCTAATATACCTTGAAATGGGGTATTAGTCTAGCTAGAACTAGAAGTCTATGTCTTGATTTTGGAGTAGATTGTGGTGTAAGTGCTTGAAATGGCCTTACTTTAGGGTTCATGTCTTGAAATGGAATAAACCCACACTTATGAACACAAAGTAAGATCATTTGACGTCTATGATGGTTGTCTCACAAGTAAAGACCCTAGACTGAATATCTTTCGTCCTTACTTATCTGTCATTTACTTTCTGCACTTTACCTTTCAGCACTTTACATTTCAGTCTTTACGTTTCTGTCATTTACATTTCAGCACTTTACTTTTCGCACTTTACATTCAGTCTTTACTTTCAGCACTTTAAATTCAGTCATTTACTTTTTGTCATTTACTTTCTGTATAAAAAAACCAACAAAAACCCAATCTGTCTTTACTTTCATTTTCTTTCTTTTTAAAGAACAACTAATCCACACTGACTCTCTTGGGTTCGACCCCTACTTACCGCTTGCTAATCCAATAGTGAGCCACGAGTAGTGGAACTATAAATGTAAATTTTGCAGCGCACAACGACGTGCTGTCTCCCTTTGATCTTCTCCTTGGTTGGATGATGATTGATGACCTTGGTTGACCTCTTTTCTTGATCTTCTTGTCCCCAAAAACCTCCACACTTGGTCTAAAACCCTTGCTTTCTATTTATAGCCTCGACAGAAATTTCGCACTGTAGCAGTCCCAGTCGGTCGACTGGCGTATGCTGGTGTCCCAGTCGGTCGACTGGCGGTGAAGAAGCTGCCTGTTGAAGTGATCTCCCAGTCGACCGACTGCGGAAACGAAGAGTGTGAGCCTCCTGAGTTGTTCAGTCAGTCGACCGACTAGAGGATCCCAGTCGACCGACTCGAGCTTTTGAGCACGATAAGCTTCTTCTCAGTCGACCGACTGGCGATCTAGTCGACCGACTCAGTGGGTGAGCTGAACTTCTTTCCTGTTTGAATATCCATTTGATCGACTGGGGCAGGGGAGATATCCAGTCGACCGACTGGAGCTCTTTTTGCCCATGTTTTGCTCCAAATCACCGGTCTTTCCCCGAGTTCTCGTATTTTGGCTTTGACCATGGGGGAAACTTGTTTTCTACCTGAAATGTAGAGATAGAGGTCAAATGACATCAAAATAATATCAGAAACGACCCAAAACTATAGTGAAGAATGGCCATAAATCAGTCGAAAACTCGACTGATCAAACACACGCATCTAACGAATTGGCTACAAGAGCTATCCAAGAAAAATTGCATTGTTCGTCGTCTGTAAAAAAGGAACATATCTCCCATAGATATTTTCCGACACAAGTTCGGTTCTTATGGTTGGGCTCGTTTTGGCCATTAATAACATGCCTAGTTCTGTGAGATTTATCCAAGAATTAAGCCCCATTAATTCTCTTAAGATGCGGCCCCACTTAATCTCACATAGGTGATTCTTCCACGTCGCATAGGCGCATAGCGCACTATGTGATTATTCAAGTAGTCCCGCACTACTTGTCAGAATACAAGCCATCTGATTCCCCTTAAAATCATCAAGAGCTTTAGGCTCAACATCGTGCGGGAGTCACTGTTTAGTAAGGAATATTATAGGGTTGTTAACATCTCGGAAAGAAAGTCACCCCCCACACTGACCACTCAATCTCAGCAATTAGGTTGTCCCTTTGAACCAAGTTCTTGGGATCTCCAGTGATCATGGCTGGGTTTTCATTTGCCTCGACTATATTTTCCAAGGGCTTAAGCATGTGCTTAGATGTTATAAATCAAAAGGCTTCAGTCATTCCTTCGGTCGATTTCTCTACTTGGTCCCTACTTAACCCTTTGGTTAGCGGATCCACAAAGTTTTTTATGGATCTCACATAGTCAATAGTAATGACTCCTGTCTAATGGTATTGTGTCGTCGACATATATGTCAAGACTTACCATTGTACATAACATTGTGTGCTCTACCGATCGATGTTTGATTGTCACAATGGAAATATATTGCCAACGCTGATTTCGTCCTTCCAGGTTTATCCTCCACGAAATTCCTTCACCACTCACCTTCTACGCCACATTTATCTAGTGCGTTAAACTCTGCCTCCATAGGCAATCTGATTATCACTGCCTGTTTAAAGGATTTCTAAGGCAGTAGCACCTCCCAATGTAAACACATAACCGCTCGTGGCCTTCGAATCTTGTATTTCATATATCCAACTGGCGTCAGTGAAACCCTCAATGACCTCCATATATCTGGTATAGTGTAGACCTTAATTGCGAGTAAATCGTAAGTATTTCAGTACTCTCACGATAGCCTTCCAGCGTGCACTTCCTGGATTACTCGTGTACCTCGCCATGCTACTTACAGAGTAAGCAATGTCTGGCATGGTACAATTCATCAAGTACATTAGACTTCCGATAACTGTAGCATATTCCACTTGGGCGATGCATTCACCTCTATTCTCATACATGTGTTGATTCACATCAACAGGGGTTCTAGATAGTCCTAGACCGCCTTTTCCAAATTAGTCTAAAATTTTGTTTACATAGTGCGACTTACTTAAGAGAAGCCCACTGAAGTTCGTGTAATTTTTATGCCTGATATTACATTAGCCAGTCCCAAATCCTTCATATCAAACTCGGAGTTCAATAACGCCTTGCTAGACTTTATCATATTCTCATCGGTTCCTACAATGAGCATGTCATCAACATAAAGACACATAATCACGTATCCATGTTCAGTGTTCTTAATGTATACACATTTGTCACACTCGTGAATCTTGAAGCCATTTGACATCATTACATTTTCAATTTTCAAATCCACTTCTTTGGCGCTTGCTTCAACCTATAGTGAGATTTTACAAGCTTACACACGTTTCTCTCTTATTCGGGTACCACACAACCCTCAGGTTATTCCATATAGATCTCTTCCTCAAGGTCCCCATTGAGGAATGCTGTTTTCACATCCATTTGAAAAGATCCACTTTGATTTATACCCTTTGATTACAAGTCTAGACCCTCTTTTTAA
Organism: Rhodiola chrysanthemifolia; assembly: GCA_033675395.1. Lineage (NCBI taxonomy): Eukaryota > Viridiplantae > Streptophyta > Magnoliopsida > Saxifragales > Crassulaceae > Rhodiola > Rhodiola chrysanthemifolia. The sequence continues at coordinate 43,906,605 of CM066204.1, forward strand.
TTATACCCTTTGATTACAAGTCTTGCCTTGTATTTATCTATAGACCCATCTACATTCATCTTCCTCATAAAGATTCACTTTGCAACCAAGTTATTTACTTCCAGGGGAGGTTAACCAACTCCCTAGTGTGGTGTTGAAGGGTGGAGTCTATCTTACTCCTTATGGTTTCTTTCCATAAGGGACCCTCCATGGAACTGACAGCCTCTTTATAGGTTTTGAGGTTCAGTCTCAAGCATGTAGATTAGAAAATCATCTCCAAAAAGTTTCTCAATCCTACCTCGCCTGCTTCATCTTGGTTCCTCCGAGTCGATCTCATATTCATGGTCTTCCTCATTCGCCTATTCTTGGGGTGTTTCTTTAACATCCTCCAGTAACTAACAAGAACCGAAATGCTTTCCTTGTTCTTATAAGGAAATGCATTCTCAAAGAATGACGCGTTCTTTGATTCCATTATGCTGTTCTTATGTGTACCGGGATTTCTCGATTCATACAATAGGAATTAATACGCATTACTATTTTGTGCATACCTGATCAGTCAAATTCTCGATTTCTATCTCTCTGCATCTTCCCAAGGTTTTGACTAAATCCCGTGTATTCTTGAGGCCAATTAACACTCTTTTGTCCTTTCAGGTACAATATTCGTGCAACACCAATCAGACCCCTTAGAGAAGCAAAAGAAGTCAAAACAAGGCAAAAAGAAGCATAAAGGAGTTAAAAGAGCGCCACTCGCGACAAGGTTGTCTCGACTGCCCTGAGACAATGCACCACATGCTTGAAAGCAAAGCATTGCGCCCCAAACCGCCTAATTCTGACCGTCTCGAGAAGCGCTTGGCTCCCTTCAAAGATAACCCATCCGAAACGCCTATCAGTTTCGATCGGACATTCTTCAGTGCATCTCCTTCTAATGTAGACCCGAACAATGTCATTTCGATCAGATCACAGAACATGCAGTCTCCGCGCAGACCCAATCGATTGATGAGTCATTTTCTTGATCGAGACAACAGCCTAAAGGTGGAATCTTTTTCCTTCACCTATAAATATAGACACCCCAGTTTCACAAATAGAGAGTTACGCACTCCATATTTCTGAAAGAGGGTTTTTGTAGGGAAGAGGGTTTTAGGCATTCGAGGGAATCTTTATGAGTATAGGGCAAGGATCATCGGCTACGTATCTGAGGGGTGACACTGATGATCTCAAAAAATTAAGTAGGGATACATATGCACGGTGGTGTTCACTAGGGTGACCCACCGTGTATCGTGATATGCTAGTTCTTACCAACCCGTAATCAGCTATCCAGTGACGGCTGGTGATCAAGAGATGCAAAGTTAGATATGGACCAACACACTGAGGGGTTGAGGTCCATCTGCAAGATATGTCTTCCTTTATTCATGTGAAGAAAACGATGGGTGGAATCTGTTTAGATAGACATATTAGCTTGAATCGATCCTAATATAAGCTCACGCTATTGCAGGTTACGTTTTAACTAGAGTCATATGCATCAGAGGGTGAAGTAGATGCCCTAGGAAACACTTCTTTAGTTTTGTTAAACCCCCACTTTACTTCATTCAGTTTGTTTCGTTCATTAAATACCTTCACAACCAACCTTAATTATTAAAAACATACTGATCACTGTGAAATCGAACAGTGGCATTGAGTTTTGGTTTACTCGTTGAACGATTTGGTACTTACAGATTTATAAATGTTTTAGATTGATTAGAAATCCAATCACAACACACAAACTGCAAACGTCAAAATGGCGCCGTTGACGGATTAACTTGATACACTAAAGTAGATTTTGCAAGTCTTGGACTGTTTACTATTATTTCTATTTCACTGATACTAGTGTTACACTTTGTGATGTCACAGGTTCGCCTATTTTTGATCTCTTTCAGGACTTGTTTAATGCAAACAATGTTCAAGAGTAAGAAGCAGAACAGCCCTTCATTCGTTTAGACCTTACAACAGTTTCTGAACCAAAAAAGGCAAAGCACAAGGGACAATCCAGTAACCAAGCATCCTTAGAAATGGACAACCTGGAGCATGTTGAGAACCCTCCCAAAGAGCGGGCACTTAAGGACTATGTCACCCTAAATCTCCCTGGATTTTGATCACACATAGCCCCCCTGCTGAAGTCGTTCATAATTTTAAAGTCAAGCCATTACTGATTAAAATGGTTTTGGGTGACCCATTCAGTGGAACTAGGAACCCCAACACCCATTTAGCCTCATTCCTTCAGCTTTACGAGACATTCAATATCAATAATAGTTTGAAGGAAGAAATCTACCTCTCATTTTTCTCTTTTTACTTGATCAGGAAAGATCGAGACTGGATGTGGGGCCATGACCCGGAAACATTTACCACCTGGGATCACCTCACGAGAGCCTTCTTGCTACGATACTTCCCACCCAATAAGACAGCGAGACTAACGAACTTGATAAATGCCTTCTGACAAGAACCTGGAGGGACATTCGACGAAGCATGGGAGCGGTTTAGGAACTCCAAGAGCATGCCCTCATCAAAACATTGATAAGCACACTCTGCTTCAGACTTTCTATGAAGGAATGAATCCCGAAGGAAGGAGCCCATTGGATCAAGCTACTGGAGGAGCATTTGTGGATACCTAGACATGGATGGGCAACTATGGAGAGCATAGCGAAGAACTCACACCTGTGGGGGAAGCGAGAACAGTACCAAAAGAGACTAACTGACACGAAGGGCACCAATGCGCTCGAGTCAAGGGAGGAGGTTCGTGCTCTAACAAAGAAAATTGATGAAATAGCCTCATCACTTAGTCCACTCCACCAGGAGCAAGCCAAACGCCAAGCTCAAGTGTGCTCCATCTGCTCAAGTGCTACTCATGGAAAAAGGCATGCCCGCATAATCTGCCGGCTGAGGAAGTTCAGAATGTAGAAGAGGTAAACTTCATAGGCAGAAGCCCAGTCGAAACATATAAGACCTACTTTGGTATCAACAATTACCATAACCTCTCCTACAAGACCCAGGAACCTGTCAAGTTCAATGTCAACAATGGACCGCCCGGATATGCACCAAAACCGCAATACCATCAGGGGCAAGTCAACCAAGGATAGCAAAGAAACCAATACCAGCAGAGGACCAATTATCAGAGCCAACAAGGTAACTACCTAGGAAATCAACAAGGACCGCAAGGCCATGCCCCGCCGCCACAAAGACCAGATGATACATTAATGGCAGGAATGCTGGCTAACTTCCTAGCGGAACAAGCTAAAATTTCAAATAGACAATCAACTTATGTTTGAGACTCTCACACAAAAGATAGCCCATAATGACCCAAAGATTGATCAGCTTACTCACAATAAAATGCTTGAGACCCAGATAACCCAGTAAGCGAGCTCTTCATCTCGATCACAAGGGAAACTCCCTTCCAAGCCCGACTTTGAAGAGCGGGAAAGTCTATGAACCTCATGTACCCAAGCCTAAGATCATGACACCAGAGGTGCCCACCAAAAGAATCAGCCCTCCTTTGATGCCCATCATAGAAGAAGGAGAAGCCGAAGAGGAAGCAGGTACCCCTGCCTCAAGACAAGGACCCTCGGCCGCTTCGAATAATGAAGCAACCCGAGCGACACCCAAAAAACCACCCCATATAGACCTCCAATGCCATTTATGCAACGACAGAAAAAGAAGAATTATGAGAAACACTTTAGCAAGTTTACGGAGATGATGAGGAAGGTCAATGTGACTATGCGGATTTCAAAGTTAATTTATCAAATGCCTCTTTATGCTAAATTCTATAAAGATATAATATCACATATGAGGTAAACTTCTGAGGTTTGCCCTGTCTGCCTAAATGCCGAGTGTAGTGCCATCAGAGTCTTGTCCCTAAGAAGCAAAACGACCCATTGTCATTTTCTTTCCCTATTACTATTGGTGACATTACTATTAATGGTGCATTGTGTGACCTAGAGCTAGCATACCAGTAATGCCTTATTCTTTATGCTAAAGACTTGATATACGGACTCTGAAATCCACCCCCATCTGCCTCCGCCTAGCGAACCGCTCCTCTAGAATTCCAAGGGTGTTCTAGAAGACGTTCTAGTAAAGGTTGGAAAGTTTTACATTCCCACTAATTTCTTTCTTTTGGAGATGGCTAAGGAACAAGTGATCCCTATCATTTTAAGCAGGCCATTTCTAAAGACCATGAATGCATTAATGAGCGGCAAGAATGATATTGAATTTGAAATAAGAGGCGAAACAATTGTGTTTCACACGGGCAAAGCATGCAGTAGTCCTAGCAATTCATTAGACTGTAACATGATTGATTGGCTTGATGATTACCCCTGTGAAGGACTAACCCCTTTTGAGCAAGATGTCGTGAGTGATGAAAGTTCAAAGGATTCCCTGATGGACTTGCTGATGATGGATGAAGCCGAACAGGAATAGGAGGAGCTTGAAGAAGATGAGGGCGAGGAAGAAGATTAACGTAAGGGACCTTGCGCGGCAGAACTTAAGGTTCTACCCGCAAGTCTAAGGTATGAATTCCTAGGTCTAGATTCTACTTCACATGTGAATGTTGCCTTGAATGCGTGTTAAACATTGAAGCTGTTGAATGTGATTAGAAAATATAAGGATGCCATAGTGTACACGATAGATGACTTCCAAGGAATAAGCCCGGAAATTTGCATGCATAGAATTAGACTAGAAGATGATCCTAGACGAACCCAATATAGGTTGAGACGTTTGAACCCCAAGTTAAGCAAGGTTGTTTTTAAGAAAATAACCATGTTAAGGGAAGCGGAAGTCATTTATGCCGTTCCTGACTTTGAGTGGGTCAGTCCCAATGTGGTTCCGAAGAAAGGAGGCCTCGCGGTAGTCAAAAATGATAAAAACGAATTGATCCCCACAAGCACCGTCACTGATTGGCGGATGTTTGTTTACTACTGTAAGCTAAACAAGGCCACCCAGAAAGACCATTTCCCCTTACCCTTCATTGAAAAGATGTTGGAAAGGCTCGCAAACCATAAGTACTTGTGCTATTTAGAATGGTATAGTGGATTCTTTCAAATCCCAATACACCCTCAAGATCAAGAGAAGACCATGTTCACGTGCACATATGGGACTTACGCGTATAGAATAATGTCTTTTGGCTATGCAACGCCTCGGGGACATTCCAAAGGTGCATGATGCCCATCTTCTCGGACTTCATTGAAAACTCAATTTAAGTGTTCATGGATGACTTCTCGGTCTACAGTTCATCATTCAACTCTTGCTTGGAAAACTTAGCCAAATTGCTGGAGAGATGCATCGAGACAGACTTAGTTCTCAACTGGGAAAAGTGCCATTTCATGGTACAAGAGGGAATAGTCTTAGGACATCTAGTCTCTCATAGAGCCATAGAAGTAGACAAAGCCAAGATTAAGGTCATAGAAAAACTTTCACCACCAAGGGACGTGAAGGGAATCCGCAACTTCCTAGGCCACGCCGATTTCTACCGACGGTTCATAAAGGATTTCTCAAAAATTTTGATGCCCCTAGCCGACCTTCTGCACAATGATGTCGCATTTGCTTTTGACAATACCAGCCTCCAAGCGTTCGAAACACTAAAAACAACACTCGTTTCTGCCCCCATCATTCAACCACCCAACTGGGAACTTCCTTTCGAACTTATGTGTAAGACCAGTGACTATGCCATAGGAGCATTTCTAGAGCAAAGAGTAAACAAAAATATGCATGTCATATACTATACGAGCAAGGTCTTTGACGAAGCTCAGTCCTACTACTCAACAACCGAGAAGGGGATGCTAGCTATTGTCTATGCCTTCAAGAAATTCAGGCAGTACTTGGTGGGATCAAATACCATTGTCTATACTGCTCATACCGCAATCAAGTACTTAATCTCCAAGAAGGAGGCAAAGCCAAGGCTCGTAAGATGGGTTCTACTACTCCAAGAGTTTGATATTGAAATCAAGGACAAGAAGGGAATAGAGAATTTAGTCGATGATCACTTATCGAGACTAGAACAGTTGTGGAAAGGAGTTCCAAGTGACGACTTGTCTATTGAGGATTCATTTGTGGGAGAGCATATGATGAGTGTATAGAGCACACCCGCACCATGGTATATTGAAATAGTAAATTTTTAGCTCTGCGATGTGTTCCCTAGGATCTCAGCTATAGCCATCAGTAGGAGTTTGTGCACAAAGCCAAAAGATACTAGTGGGATGAACCTCAACTATTCAAGCTGTGAGCAGGGACCGGCTGAAACCCACACGCGTTGAAAGGCCACTTCCACGAACAAGGGGAGTTCCTTTTGCGCCTTTTACCTCACTTATTTTATCATATGCGCTTAGGGACTGAGCTTGATTTAAGTGTGGAGTGGTAGGCACAAAAGTTCTTTTGAACTGGCTTAATTCCTCCATGGTAGTGCATGGTTATCTCTCTCCAGTTCCATCTGTAGTTCCAAAGCTTCAAATTTGTTCAGGAGGAGAACCTCTTTGCAACTCAAGTCCACATTTTTCCTTCTCAGTTCCACCATGCATCTAGGATGTATCTCCCTGTCCTTCTCCATCTATACTTTCAATGAGGACATACTGCCTAGGAGTTCTACCTTCTGTGCAAGTAGAGATTAGCGTTCCTGATTCATTTCGATCACCTGGAGCTTCAAAGCAGTGACTTCTTTCTGGTGTTCGACCTTTTGAGCAACCAGGACTTCAACTTGCTGCCACAGTTTATCTTTCTCCTCCATCGGGCTAGTTACTGTTTCATTAAGCTTCTTGTTCAGATCGATCACCATCAGCCACTTCTCATAGAGTTCTTTGTATGTTTCGGCCAAGGACTTATGAGTGAGTTTTTCATCGTCACTGCTTGATAAGTCGTCAGCTGGTTGTTCGGACAATGTGCTGGAGTACTGACATTCACTTGTTTCACTACTGTATTTAATAACATTAACAAATGCAACAAAGTTGGTTGTCTCATCCTCCTCTTCCTCGTCGTCAGACTCGGTGTCAGTCAGATTGGCAGCAAGCGCTTTCTTCTTCTTGAGAGTGCTGGCACATTTATCTTGGATGTCACCATAACCTTTGCATTCTCGACACTGTATTCCCTGGCCTTTGTCACCAGAGTATTTGACAGGCGTCGTCGGTACCTGCAAATTTGAATTTATATTTTTCCTTACTCTTGGCTAAGGGTTAGTACAGCGGCAAGCAAGGGTCGAACCCTAGGGAGCTAGATGGTTACTTGTTGTTCTGAAAAAGGAAACAATTGGATTTTGAGCAATTTAGGAAACAAGTGCAATAAGGAAATAAAACGAAAGATGTCAATCAGAGAGGGAATATTCAGACTAGGGTTTTTATCGTGACTTGTTTTATCATCGACTTCTAATCATCTATTTTCAAGTTCCTAAGTGTGGTTACTTCCATTCCAAGTTATAACCTAAAATAGGGTCTTTCCGGACGCCTACATCACAATTCTAGTCCTAGCAATCTAATACTCCATTCCAAGATATATCAGATTAGTGCTCTATTCATTCTCAACGGCCTAATATCAAACAAATAGTAATAAAAGAATTGAATTGCTCGGCTAAACCTAACCGTTCCAAGTATCAATTTAACCTTGCAATTCAACCAAGATAATTAAGCACCAGGACTAGTAGAATAATGAAAATAGCATTACGTATCAAGTCTCAAAAAACATTCGTCACAATAATTGAAACCCTAGCCCGAATAATGGGTTTAGCTACACATGGACATTAAAACAAGAGAATAATGAAAAGGGAGAGCGTGATCTTCTCTATTGCCGAGAGGGATGAAGAACCGGGCCGGAAGGGCTGAGGAGGAGAGCTCGGCTGTGAGAAGAGCCTCTCGAATTTGGGATGCTTTGAACTCTTGAATGGAGGCTCTATTTATAGAGGAGATTAGGGTTTCGAAATCCCCCTTAAGTCGGTCCAAGTTGGCAGTTTCCTAAGGATTCGGCCCAAAAGTCGGTCAAAGTTTAGATTAGGAAAGGTTTCCAAATCTTGTCTAACCGACTTTGCTTGATCTCTAAGCTAACTTGGCTAGCAAGTCTTTCCAGAAGGTTCCAGAATCTTCCAGGGTCTTCTAAACCGCCACATTCCAGCCCACTAACTTGGCCCAGCGCGCGGGGCCTTCATTGTCGTTTTGCTCATCTCGGCCAATCCCGCTCGTACGTTTTGCTTGGCTAGTGATATCGTCCGAGTCATTTAGCATTTCGATCACTTTGGTCGAGCCAGACTTGCAAGATTCGTCCGTCTGGTCGAGCAACTCGGATTCAGCGCAGGTCTGCTCGACAGGGCCTTCGGGCGCGGCCTGGAACTCTGCTCGGCTGCTCATGGGCCATTCCACCCATGCGTTCTCCTTGGGTTGGTGACATTGTCTGACTTGTTTTCCATTTTGAGCAACTTGGTCGAGTCAGATTTGTCATCGGAATCCGTCTGGTTGAGCGACTTGATTTCGGTGCCTATCAGCGCGCCCGGGGCCCTACTGGGGCCGAGAATCTGCCGCCAGTCGGTCGGGTGGATTTGGGGCCGCTTTCCCACCCGGTCGGGTGAATCTCCAATGTGCTGATTTTGGCATGAAATGCCGTCTTTTAAGCGCGTTTTCTCCTAGAGCTTCCGAAGCACCTGAAATGCAAAACAACACTAAAAGTAACTTGTTCGCATAATAAAGTGTCGGAATTGGTGGGATTTGTTGACTCGATGAGTCGTATAATTACGGCTCATCAAACCACCCCACACTTAAACATGTTCGTCCCGAACAAGGACTAGGTCATAAGAGGAAAATAAACTGAAACTTCACAATTCCTTCGGCATCCTATATATTGCTACATAAATATGACTTGCTAATCTAGACTTCACTTTTCCATGCATATCTCGTTACTAAAAGTCTTGTGCTCAAACATGGAAGTAATTGATACGTGTTACCTTTGAGCCGAGATGCAAACCAATTCGGATGAATGGGTGATAGTCCTCTTAGGCCCATGATCTGCACTTGTTTTCCCGTCCCACCTGACCGCATAAGCAGTGCAGTGGTGGAGCAGACTCTTAACCATGTTGCCTCGAAGTGCTAGCCTCCACGAAATCCATATAACCATGCAGTTTGAAGCTCGATCCTTTGAGTGCTTTGTCAAGTCTCCCTAGGACGTTTCTATCAACTCCACATCCCTGTTTATCTCAACTCAAAAGTACGTAAAGGGTTAAGTTCACATGTAATCGCACAATTCAAATTTCACAAGAGACACGCATGTAATCGGTTCATCTATTTCGCATCATCAAGATTCAATACCGCAAGTCTAGGAAAATAGAGAGAAATCTGTACAAAATTTTTTAATTTTAAGGGAAACGTGCTGACTCTATGCAGGTGCAAAAAAACATGCTGACACAACATACTGACTCTCCCACCCCACACTTTTGAACCGACGTGTCCTCACGGCACACATAAGTTCAAGACACACACGCAAGCAAACAAACAATAGGGAAAATAAGAGAGAGTTAAGAGTGAACAGGCACTTCCCTCGTGCGGTTGCGAAGTTGGCTCGCCCTTCCAAAGTTATTTGGCATTCTAAACACTTCTGTCGAGCCAGAATTTCCAGACAATGAGTTCTGCTCGAAGATTCTCACATCGTGCCCATTCTTCGCGCACATCAATGAGTTGGCTGACCATTCTCCTCTGAGTCCAAGAAGAGCACCATTGCGCCTGCCTTCTTTTGGTAGAGATTTGTATCGCAACGTGAGTTCGTCACAAAATGAAAGGACTATGTCGAAGAAATTAAGACAAATAAAGAATTCCCAGGAAATTGGTGGAGTCACAAACGGTCTCACTTAAGAACCAATCTCCTTAGACTCGTAAGTCTTGGTGACAGAATCTTTAAAAGCTTATTTTTCTTGACACAATGTATTCAAAGTGCGAAACTACCCCTGATGGATAGCAGTCTTACGCAAAGAAGGATAGCGGGTTGTTCTCTCAACAACAAGCCAAAGTGCCACTCTGCGCGCACAAGGCTCGTTCGGTCGGGACCTCTTGACGACTCCGCACTGAGGTGCATGTTTCCTGCAAAAAGAGCATCTCTTTCCCGAATACAATGTGATGAATATGACTCAAGAAAAACTCAAATAAACATAAATGACTCTACAACTGAGAAAAACGAAAGAATGCCGGGCTGCCTCCCTGCGAGCGCCTTTGTTTTACGTCGTTGGCTCGACGGTACCTCGTGGGCGTGTGAGGTCATACTTTGATCCAGTGACTCCTTCAATCTGTCCGAAATCCTCATGGAATGACGTGCTCGGGTCTGCCCTCCATTGATCGGGCGGGTTCACCTTCACATTCTCCCGAGTTGGCGAGGACATCTTGACCATAGCTGCTGATCCATGCATGGTCTCTTTTGGTGGGTCAGGGACTAGGGCAACGAAATCTGATGTGTTCACAATGTCCGGCGGTTTCCTTGTGCATGGCCGGTCAGCATCCCCATACACACAGAAATCTGATGTCTTTCCGTAGAATGCAAGTGACAGTAAGCCTATGCCCATGTCAATCTTGGTCTTGGTGGTGTGAAGGAATGGCCGTCCTAAGAAGAGTGCTGGAGCATCATCGTTTCTAGCATCTCCCATCTGCAAGACATAGAAATCTGCAGGGACAACAAGATCTCCTACTCGGAGTGTTAAGTTTTCAAGCAATCCAACAGGCTGAGTACATGACTTATCCCATAGTTCTATTAACAATTTAGGTGGTTTTAAAGGGCCAAGTTTCAATGAACAAAATAGAGAATAAGGCATCACATTAACAGTAGCACCCAAATCAATTAAGCATTGATGTATCTGAGCCTTACCAATACCACAGGTGACCGTGAAGGCTCCTGGGTCCTTACTCTTCCGTGGCGGTGTCTCATGGCTCGTAGCAAGTGGATGCCTCGTCATAGGGTTGTTCTGCGTAGGCCTTGCCACCAACCTACCTTCTAGCTCGTCCTTGTCGGTCATACGGCCTTCGGAAGCAACTACCTGCATGGCACACGAAAAATCGTGAGTTTCGGACTGCTCGACCATGAGGTCCGGGTCTGGCCGGGCTGTGCCGAGTGTGTCCGAGCCGAGTGCCTTGGCCGGTTCTCCTTCGGGCACCAGCGGGCTGAAGTCTTTCATAGGCTCGGTGAAATCTGAGCTAGGCTCTTCCATGCTGTCTCTTGCCTTTGTGTCAACTGGTTCGAGCATCTTGTTTACCCAATATGCAGACTCTTTAAGTGCTGCGTCCACGTCTACTACTCCTACCATGCTGACATTTCCTTTTGGATTGGGCACTGTTTGGGACGGCAGCCTCCCTGGGTCTTTCCTCAGCTCGGACACGTCTTGGATCAAGTTAGACATCTGCTTGGATAGGTCGGCGATGGCCCCATCGGTTTTGATCTGGAACTGATGTACTGATGTGGCCAGGTCCTTCACAATGTCCTCCAAGGACTTGCTTGAGCCGTGCAGGTTCGGACCAGACTGATTGCGGTCCTGTCTCTGCTGATACCGGCCCGGCCCGTTCTGTCCTTGTTGCTGCCGATATGGGGGCATGTAGTACTGCTGGGCCTGCTGAGGTGCGGCTGGCTGTGCTGGCTCCCTTTGGGCGTAGTTCTGATTGTCATTCCGCCAGTGTTGCCCCTTGCCCGTGTGCGGCTGCTCCATACTGTCGGACTGGCCCGGCCCGGTTGCTATAGCCCTGGTAGTCGCCTACCGCGTTCACTTCGCCCTAGTCGTCCTCCACTATAGTTGGGCATTCATCTATTTTGTGGTCTGTGGCGGCACAAAAACCGCATGGCTTGACCTGGACCGGCTGCCTTCTGATGACCTGCTGCATCATCTCTTTGAGTTGCTTGATCTCTTCGGCCATTGAGCTTGATGGAGCGTCGGCCTTTGAGACGTTCCTGGACCGGCTGAACTCTTTCTCCTTGTTTGACTCATCTTGGAACCTAGCATTCTCCGCCACCTCCATGATCTTCGTCCGTACTACAGCTGGGGACAGGTTCATAATGGTGCCTCCAGCCGAGGCATCTAGTAGTTTTCGGTCGAGTCTCCTTAGTCCATCGAGCATGTACTCCACTATCAGCTTCTCAGGGAGTCCGAGGTTGCAGCAGCTCTATTCTAAGGCGTTGAACTTCTCCGCATACTCGTACATTGTCTCGTTGGGCTCTTGTCGGAGTTCTTGCAGCTGCCTTCGGACTTGCATGGCTCGGCCTGCGGGATAGTACTTGTTGAGGAATTTCTTCTGCATCTGATCCCATGTATGTATGCTACCTGCAGGTGATGGACCATATTTATATGATTCATTATGACAGTTAAACCCACCAAATTAGACACTTCGTCTATTTAACTTTTGCTTGTTAGTTCCACTTTTGTTCTACAGGCTATTTTGAGGTTTAGAGAAGAAACGAGCTAAAAAGGGGATTCTACGCCAAAAACATCACATTGGAGATTCAGCCGACCGGCTGAAGCAGTTCAGGCCCCCAGCCGAGCTGACCAACACTCAATTCAAGTTGCTCGAGCAAAACACCTAATCTGACAATTCCACCTCGACCAAAATGTTCTAAATGGAAAATAAGGTGGAAGATGTCGAAACTCCAAGGCGAACACCCATGCCAATTGACAGTTGGCCCACATCCAAGTCCAAACCAAAGGTCCCGCGCGCACAAGCACCAAAACCAAGTTGCCCGACCAAACCATGGAATCTGGAGAATCTGGCTCGACCAAAGTGATTAAAATGTCAAATGGCTCGGTGAATCTCAAATTCCAGACAAAGCGCCCGAGTGAATTCATCCATGGCCGAGAAAACCAAGACCAGCGCCTGAGACCAGCGTCCGAGGCCTGCGCCCACATTGAACTTCAAACCAAGCCACGACAAGGTTCCGGCCATATTCCGGCAAATCCATCTCGACCATTAGTCTTAAAATCACTTAGCCATTCCAAATCAACTATCCAAGAGCCAAAGACCTCCGGTCAAGAATTCCGGCCAAACTCCGGCCAACCTCCGGCGAGCCACCAGTTGAGCTCAGATCAAGGGCATCCATGGAACATTCATGCTCCGGCCAAACTCCGGCGAAAACTAACTAAATATCTTAAAGATCCAATATTCCCGGTTGGTTTCTAACTAGTTTAGTCGGTAGATATTTTGGGATGAAACTACCCTTGTAACCAAGTCCAAGTATCTAGTCCAAGCTCAACCAAGCCTCAACTAAGCCAAGTGGAGCTCTCCTATTGGTCCATGGAGGTCGGCTAAGGGGCAACTAAAGACTTCAACCGGATGACCCTTGGAGAGGAACTATATGCCATTTGGGAACTAGATGCTTGAAGCTCCCTTGGAGAGGAACTAGAGGCGGTTGGGAGGGACAAATATCTCCTCCCAAACCGCCTCCCATGGCTATATAAGGAGGTGCACCCCTCCTTGAAAAATCATCCCTCATCCTTCCCAAAAATCTCTCTAAGTGCTATTGTTTGTTCTTGAAGCACTTCTCTCTTGTTCTTGAGTATTCCTGTTTGTTCTTGAATACTCTTGCTCGTTCTTGAATAATACTCCTGTTTGTTCTTGAGTATTTTCATTCTTGAGTTATTCCTGTTTGTTCTTGAATAAGCTCTTTCTTTTGAAAACTCCTGTTTATTCTTGACTTTTCAGTCCCTTCCTTTACTTTTTCTGTACTTAGCTATGGTATTCACCTCAATGAATATTCGTAGCTAAACCCTTCATTCAGTTGAAGGGGTGTGCTTGTATCATGCAAACGTTTTAGACCCTCTTCTTAACGCGTCTTTGAGTTCAAAACTTGTTCTATGTGCCATATATTAGGTCAGAACGCTATTGGTTGAGTGGATGCTCGAAAGGGCACAGCTTAACTGTGGAGTTCAGCCTCTCTAAAACACCATTTGGTTGATCGGAAATGATTGATCAAATGGATGCACATAAGCTAAGATACTTCGAAAGGAGGAATTAGCCCAAATAGAACAAGTGTTCTAAATGATGTGGCAAGTCATGTGCTAGAAATAGCCTTGATACATCATTGAACTCTTAGAACGATCATTAGCGGTCGATATTGAATGAACTATGATACAAGGCCCCTAAAACTGAATCTTTCGTTTGATCAAAACACCACCTTGCACTTTACTTTTAGTCCATATCAACTGTTTACTTTCAGTCCATATCAACTGCTTACTTTCAGTCCCATATCAACTGCTTACTTTCCGCAAGTCTTGTCCTTCAAGCAGTTACTTTCCGCAAGTCTTGTCCTTCAAGCAGTTATTTTTCGCAAGTCTTGTCCTTCAAGCAGTTATTTTTCGCAAGTCTTGTCCTTCAAGCAATTACTTTCAGCACTTTACTTTCCAGTATTACTTTTCAGTACTAAAACCACAACCAACCCCAATCGCATTTCAATTCTGTACATTTCATGAAGAACTGCTATCCCCTAATTCCCTTGGGTTCGACCCCTACTTACCGCTTTACTACCCAATAGTGAAGTAGCGAGTAGTGGACTTATAAATTTACTTTTGACACACATTGCATATAACGACTGTTGCAGTGCGCTCCGTCAGCAGACAAGGATAGAAACCAGTCGTTAGCAGAGTCTATAAGTGAAAAATAGAAAGCTTTTAACTTGAAGTCCTCGACTTCGACTCCTTATGGCCTGAGGTTCTGGCATATCCCATGATAGCGCTGCAGATGAGCTGTGGCCGACTCTCCTTTGGTTCCAGAGAACTTGGGTAGGTGGTGCACGACCGCCGTGTTGATGGCTATTGCTTCTAGGTCTGGCCCTTCGTATATGCACCAAGACTGGTTGCAGAAGTTGGGGGCTGATAGCTCTCCAATGGTGGGCTCCTGATCGTCGTACTCCTCGTAATACTCATTGTACTCATGGTCGAATAACGGCTGTCGTGGTTGTCTGATCTGCTTTCGTAGAGCGACCGGTGGTTGTCGTCTCGGTTGGACCGGTGGAACGTGCTGTTAGATCGGGTGCTGGTGTGGTGGAAGCATCGGGTATTGTTGGAGTGGTGGTGGCTGTTGTTGGAATGGCTGGACCGGTTGGTATTGTCGAGGAAGTTGTCTTGGGGCAGCTGACGCGCGTCGTCTGACGCGTCAAATTTATTAATTTATATTCTCCTACAATTAGCTAGTAAAGCGACAAGCGGGGTCGAACCCTAGAGAGCTGGTTTGTGAAACTGTTCCTGTATGCAAATAAAGAAGGGGGTTTTTGTGTGAGCAAGTATTGTAAAAACACAGGAGAAAAGAATAACGAGGATTTCAATCAGCGAGAAAATTCAGTCTAGGGTTTCTATTGTGACACGTTTATCATAGATATCTAATGATCAATTTTATATTTCAAAGTGTGGTTGTCCCGACAAAGGTAACAACCCAAATATCCCGACAAAGGTGATATGCCACAACCTAACCCGACAAAGGTGTTAGGCTTCTAGTTCTTTCCTAAACTAAACAATCCGACAAAGGTATTATTTAGCTTAGGTGTTACTATCTACCTTTACGACAAAGTATCCAGTAGATGTTAACGATAAGAATTAACTGCTCAATTAAGCTTTGCGACAAAGCTTCCACTTAATCTAACAAGTTAATTCATAAGAGTAAGCACAAGAACTAGTAAAACATAAAATAGCATTAAGAACGAAAATCTCAAAACGTGTTCACAATGTACGAAACCCTAAACTGAAAGAGAAATTTAGCTACTCATTGTCATGGAAGTAAACACAAATATTTTTGATGAAAAAGAAGTAGAAAATCTCTGTATCGTCGAAGGCTTCGCGTTCTTCGTCTTCTCCAGAGCTGTCTCAGTCTTCGTAGAATAATTTATTGATACTGGAAAAGAACCCTAACCCAAACTTCTTCCTTTTTCTTATATACTGGGCTTCCAAATCTATTTTTAGGCTAAATTACCAAATCTCGGCTCGCTGACGTCATCAAACGCGTTGCTGACGTCAGCATCTCGTGGTTCACCGCGTCTGCTTCATACATTACCGCCGCGTTTCGCCTTGACATTAGCGTTAACGCTAATGTCTACATGAGACGCGGTAGCCACTGAGTCTGATTCCTTCTTCTACGCGCCAGCTCCGACTTCAACTCTGGATTTAACATTCTATCTGACATCGGCTGCTCTCGGTGTGAACTAGAGAGTTGTAGGGAATCGAGTCAGCTATGCGATGACGCGTGGCTCGTATTTTTCTGCTCAGCGGTCTATTTCCAGCACTCCGTCTAGCGTCCAAAGGTCTGATTTTCCGTTGTGATGTCTTTGGCATGAAATGCTGTATTTTATGCACGTTTCCTCCTAGGGCTTCCGAAACACCTGTAATGCAAAACAACACTAACAAGTAACTGTTCGCATAATAAAGTGTCGAAATAAACGGGATTAATGGATTCGACGAGTCGTATAAATACGACTCCTCAAACCACCCCACACTTAAACTTGTTCGTCCCGAACAAGAACTTAGTCATAGAAGGAAAACAAATATGACACCACAGTTTCTTCGACGTCCTGGATAATACTACATGAGGGTGAGTTGCTAGTCTAAATTCTTCCTTTCCATGCATAGCTCAACCGTTACTCAATTCATCATGCTTAACATAGAATTAACTTGATACATGTTACCTTTGAGTTGAAATTCAAATCAATTCGGATGAGTGGGAGATAGTCCTCTTTAGACCCATGATCTGCATTTGCTGTCCCGAATTCTGGTTATATGGTTACACTTCGTTGCTTTTTCTTGCACGTGATTCATTCGAGCTTCAAGGTTTTTGAGTTGTTTTGGGAAAGCTTTTGTAGTGATTTGGCTTTTGATGTAACAATCATGTACTTCACTTTTGTTGCGGGTAGAAATTTCACAATTTGGCTGATTTTTCTTGAGCCTTGCTCCTTTATTGTGAATTGCTCGTCCGTGATTCGAAGGTCCAATCATCGCCCGCAAGCATATGGAAATACCTTCCTTCTCTCACTCATCCTCGTCCTTTCGACGCGAGTCAAGCCGAGGGTCGCTCGTCTGTTGATGAGTCGTAGTTGTACGACTATTTTATGTGTTTAAACCCCGTCTTTTAGTGTTTGCCTGTATGTTATTTCACTACCTGTGTGTAGTTTTCGTTCTCAGGTACATTCGGAGACCATGGAAGGAATATCGGCTAAAGAGAGCCTGTAGAAGATGTTTTGCATCGAAGGAATGGAGTCCAAAGTGTTTGAAGGCTGACTCAGTTTTGGGGGCGGACGTCTGAAGAATTACAGTCGCGGACGTCTCTTGATTTACGGTAATTGTTGAGACGTCCGCGGGAACTAAATGAAGGAGACGTCCGCGGCTGCCAGCTGGCAGACGAAATCATTATTTCTCATTTGCAATCTCGAAGGGAGGAACACAGAACTCGAGGGGACAGAGAAGAGGGGCGACTGGATCTGGAGAATGGAGAGAAATTCAGATCCATCTAGGGTTCGTTCGAAGTTCGGTTTGGAAGGAAGAGTTCTTGGAGTAGGATTTCGATTGAGGATTCGTTGCTGGGTTCAAGTAGTGGAGTGGAGCTGCAGCTTGGAGGAGAGTTCATCAGTAACTTCGTGTCATTCTATTCAAATACTTATGATGTATTCCATTTCGATGAGTAGCTAAACTCACTTGTGTAGGCTAGAACTCGACATTGTGATGTTTTGACTTGAGACCTATATTGATTTCTGTGTTCTGAGTCATATTACTATGCTATGTTTATGGAATTGACGTGCTAGCTTGAGTGGAACCCTAGCGGGGGAGCTTAGGTGTGTTTGTTGATTCTGTTTGTCACAGTTTGCTAGCAACCTAGCGGGCATAGTGAACTAGGACACGAGTAATATACCACTAGGATTAAACACCCTAGGACAACTTGTTCAAATCTTAATGCAACTCTAGCGAGTTAGGGTCTTGATTATCGCTAGCGCGAGATTAAGTACTAGAATTAGAACAGGGAGTATAACCCTAGCGGGGGAGCTCTAAGTTGTAGAACATTAGAAATCAAAACGGATTTGTCAATGATTTAGTCTTTGCATCACAGTCGAAAGTTCTAGCTTGCACTTCTCTTGATTATTACATACTTGAATTCGTGTGACGATTGCTTTCTTAATACGTGATAACTGTTGCTTGTGTTTGTGTTTCTCAATTACGTGTTTGAATATTTAGTGAACAGATTCTCGGATCAATCTCTGTGGATACGACCTGACTTACCACTTGCTAGTCGGATTACAAATTATTATTTTTGACGGGTACAACGACAGCCCGCCATCTGTTTTCCCGGCTACTTGGACTAGAGATTGGACGGTGTGTTGTTTTCCCGTCCCACCTGACCACATAAATACTGCAGTGGCAAAGCAGACTCTTAACCATGTTGCCTCGAAGTGCTAGCCTCCACAAAATCCATGTAACCATATAACTCGAATTCGGTCCTTTGAATGCTTTGTCAAGTCTCTCTAGAACATTTCTATCAACTCCACATCCCTGTTTATCTCAACTCTAAAGGACACGTAGTGGGTTAAGTTCACATGTAGTCACATAATTCAGATTTCACGAGAAAAACATATGTAATTGGCATCATGAATTTCACATACTCATAACTCAATACTGCAATTCCAAGAACAGAGAGATTTCATACTTCATTTTTTTTTACAAGAAAAACGTGCAGACACAACAATATGCAGGAAAAATAAACGTGCAGACACGACAAACTGACTCTCCCACCCCACACTTTTGGACCAAGTCGTGTCCTCACGGTACGACTTTAGTTCAAAGACAACAGACAATGCAGACGTAACAAACTGACGGACTCTGACAAAGAGAAACAAGAAACAAAGAATAAAAAGAAAGGAAAATAGGCACTCCCCTAGTCGGAATCCGACGATGATGCTGGATGAGGAATAGCAAACTCCGGAGGAACTGGATCTCCGAAGTCCCATCCAGGAGGGGCAGATACTGGCTGTGTCTCCGAACTCCCATCCTGGTGGCAGAAAAAACTGTAATGCGCGAGCCACATTGAAGGCTATGTCTAGCTGCTGCCTAGGAGGCACAGCTGCTGGTGGCTCCAGTGCTGTGGCACGTCTCTGTCGAGTTGTTGAGGACGTCCCAACCTCCTGTGTCCGGCGGCGTCGAGCAGCGGTTGATGATGACTCAGCTCTGTCTCCAGCTGTAGGGGCGTGACGCCTGTCTGAAGGCATAGCAGTGTGGTATCTCGGGTCGTCATGGTAGATCCATGCATACTGCTCTCTTCTACGAGGACGCCTCTGAATGGCTTTAGAGAAATGTTGGTAATCACAGAAGGCTGGACTGATGCAGTCATGAGACTCTATGCGTGGCTGCCCGTGTAGATGGCGCAGCATACATGTGATCATCCCTCCACATACGAGCGGTCCTTTCGAGGGGCGGTTCTTCCAGAACTTGCACGCCAGATGGAAGAAAACTATCGGCTGTCCTCGGTCTAGAGCGTCTAAGCACAGCATGTCGGAGAAGGTCACCTTGTCGCCCCCGCTCTTTCTAGCAAAAATAGTACCTCCAAGTACCTTATGGACATAAAATACGGTTCGCGAATGCACATTGCCCTAGACTCGGATGGCTCAAATACAAGGGAGTCGTCTACCTTAAGTCGTCCCCGAGCAACGCATAGTGCCATGTCATCCTGTACCCACGCCCCTCCGCCTGGCCAGCCAAATATCTCTCTCACCTGGGCTGGCCGAGTGAGATAAAACTCACCTCGATGTCTGTAACGGATCCCCTCGTGGTCTCGTCTCCCCTCTTAGACAAAAGATGCCAGGAACTCGCATGTATCCTCGACATCTGTTTCGTAGCTCAGAGTGAGAAGTCCCGGCCAACCACTGGCCTCTAGCATGCTTCGGACTCGAGCCTCGAACCCACTGTAACTCAGAAACTTGGCATCAACAAATCTGCTCGGCAGGTGGTTACGGGCCCTAAGTCTCGCATATTGCACCTCAAACGGATGCTCTCTTGGTGGCATGTTGAATAACGACTCAAAACTAAAGAATTCCTCTTGGTCAATTTCGTGTAGACATTATCCTTCGCGTCACCTTAAGACATTATCCTAATGTAAGGGTGAAACGCGGCTCGCTAATGTAAGGAGGAAACGCGGCCGTGCAACTCGTCTTCTCCGATCGCTCTTCCGATATGTAACCCCAAATTCAGACTTATAACACCGATTCTTCACAAATCCATATAAGATAACCCCTCGACTACTCCTTTCAATGATTCAATATGCAAATTTCTGAATTAAACAACTGACTTTTCGCAATTACTCGAGCCTAGATTACCTTGGTTGAGGATGATTCGAAGCGAGGCTGGCTGATCTGCTGCGAGGCGATGATGCTGATAGCCCTGACTCGAAGCGCCGGCGCGAATGTGTCCAAATCTGGCTGGGCGATTGTGGTATCGGTCGGGGGTGAGGGTGGAGGCGTTGATTGGAAAATGGAGGAGAGAAACTCAGAATTAGGGTTTTTACACCGGTCAACGCACGGCCGCGTCTCGTTCAGACAATAAAATTTGGTCAACGATGTAATGTTGCTTGGAGACGCGGTGACTATGTAGAGACGTGACGCGGCTGTAATGTGGGTACCAGACGCGGTGCCCACTGAGCAAAACAACTTCCTTTCCACTAAAACCAAGTCAAGATAGACCGGTTAGACGTCAAAAAACTAAATAAGACTCAAACTGACACGCAAGACACGAAAACACAAGAAAACGGAGAAAAGGAAAAAATTTGCCGGGCTGCCTCCCCGCGAGCGCCTTTGTTTTACGTCGTTGGCTCGACGATACCTCATTTATGCTTCAGTGGGAGGTTCGGCGAGTTCGAAATCCTGAACAGGTGTTTCGATTTCGCCTTGGTAGTGCTTCACCCGTTGTCCGTTAACCTTGAAGTGGTCTCCATTCCTCGGGTTCTCCAGCTCTAGTGCTCCATGGTTGAAAACCTTCGTCACCGTGTAGGGACCTGTCCATCTAGAACGCAGTTTGCCAGGCATTAGTCGTAAACGTGAAGAAAATAAAAGTACCTGCTGGCCAATCTCAAATGTGCGTCGTAGGATGAACTTGTCATGGTACAGCTTGGTCCGCGCCTTGTAGTCTGATTGGCTCTCATAGGCCTCTAGGCGCAGCTCCTCAAGCTCACAGAGCTGTAACTTCCTCTCCAGTCCTGCTGTCGTCAAATCAAAGTTGCACGTCTTAAGCGCCCAAAAGGCTCTGTGCTCCTGCTCGACCGGGAGGTGACATGCCTTTCCATACACCAGTCGGAAAGGCAAGGTGCCTATTGGTGTCTTGTAGGCTGTCCTGTACGCCCAAAGTGCATCATCTAGTCTCTGACTCCAGTCCTTCCGAGTCGGCTTCACCATCTTTTCCAGCATCCCCTTAATTTCTCGGTTAGAGATCTCTGCTTGTCTATTCGTCTGAGGATGATAAGCTGTGGAAGTGCGGTGGTGAACGTGGTACAGTTTCATAGTTGTTGTCATCAGCCTGTTGCAGAAATGCGTCCCCTGATCACTGATTATAGCTTTAGGCACTCCGTATCTGCAAAATATGTTAGTGCGAAGAAAATCCACAACAGTTTTAGCATCATCGCATCTAGTAGCTGACGGAGCGCACTGCACTGTCGTTAAGGTGCAATGTCTCTGTGCAAAAATAAATTTATAAGTCCGCTACTCGTGACTTTACTATTGGGTAGTAAAGCGGTAAGTAGGGGTCGAACCCAAGGGAATTAGTGGATAGTTGTTCTTTCGAAAATGGAAAGTAAGACAGTTGGGGGTTGGTTGTGATTTTAGTACTGAAAGTAACGTGGGTTGGTTGTGATTTTAGTACTGAAAAGTAAATGACTGAAAGTAAATACAGGACTGAAAGTAAATACTGAAAAGTAAAGTGCTGGAAGTAAGTGCTTGAAGGGACAAGACTTGCAAAAAGTAAATGCTTGAAGGACAAGACTTGCGGAAAGTAAATGCTTGAAGGACAAGACTTGCGGAAAGTAAATTGCGGAAAGTAAATGCTTGAAGGACAAGACTTGCGGAAAGTAAGCAGTTGATATAGGACTGAAAGCAAAGTTACAGGTGATGTTTTAATTTAAGGAAAAATTCGATTTCAGGGGCCTTGTATCATATTTTCATTTATCATCGACCTCTAATGATCATACTAAGTGTTCAAAAGTGTATCAAGGCCATTTCAAGTACTCGACTTGCCACACTGTCTAGCCCATTTCAAGGCATAGAGCACTTGTTCTAGCTAGACTAATACCCCATTTCAAGGTATATTAGCCTATGTGCAGTCACTTGATCCGTCATTTCCGATCAAACCAAGCGACTTAAAGAGAGGTTAAACTCCACGGAAAAGCTTTGCCATTTCAAGCATCCACTTAACCGTGTATGTTCACGAACTCCATGGAAGAGCTTTGCCATTTCAAGCATCCACTCAACCATGTATGTTCTACCCGAATGTATAGCACCTAGAACAAGTTTTGAACACAAAGAGACAGTTAAGAGAAGGGTCTAAACATTTTATGATACAAGCACATCCCTTCAACCGAATGAAGGGTTTAGCTACGAATATCCATAGAGGTGGATATCATAGCTAAGTGCTTAGTAAAGTAAAGGTTTTGAAAGACAGGAAAGTAAAGGTTTTTTGGAAGTAAAGACAAGGAAAGTAAAGGGGAGAATACTCAAGAACCAACAGGAGTAAACTCAAGAACAACGAAAAGTAAAGGAAATGCTTGAGTACTTCAAGAACCAACAAGAGTACTCAAGAATAAACTTGGAGCTTTAATATCAAAGTGGTGTGTTTACATGGATTGTGCCCAAACTTTAGAGAGATAAGTAACAAGTGACTATGGATTTTTGCACACAAAAATGGGATTATGAACTAAGGAGGAGAAGCTTGGTATTTATAGGCAAGGGGGAGAGGGGAGGATGCAACACATGGCAAGAGGGGAGTGGAGGGCCAAATAGCCGCCGGGCAAGGTGGCAAAAACCTCAAAGCCGCCGGCCACATGTGGCTTCTTCTCCATGGCTAGCTGCCCATGTGGTGAGGAGGAGGAGGAGGAGGAGATTTTTTGCTCCAAAAAGCCATCGGAGCACATGCCTTGCACATGGGTGGCTTGACTTTGCATTCACTTGAGTTCTTGATCTTTGTTGAGGTTTGGAACAAGTCATTGGGACATGTTTAAGTGATTCCACGTTGGGTTCATGAAAGTTGTAAAGCCGGAATCTGGTCGTGGACTGGAATGACTTGTAATCCATTTTTAGCTTTTAGAACTCCTTTTTAGCTCGTTTCATCTCTAGTCCTTGAAATAGCCTGTAGAACAAAAGTGAAACTAACAAGTAAAAGTTGTTAAGACAAAGCGTCTAATTTGGTGGGTTTAACTGTCTTAATGAATCATATACATATGATCCATCAGATCACCCCACAGTTTTACTTGTTCGTCCCGAACAATGCTATTTAAGAGATAGGCACACACAATCCAAGTAAAAACTTTAAATAAGAAAGTGAGAATGTGGGACTAGATTTATCCTATTCATGCAATACTTACTTGTTACCAATCTAAACCGTGTAAATACTTAGAAGAAACTTGATACTTGTACCTTCGAGCTGAGATGCAAATTAATTCGGATGTTTCGGGAGATAGCCCTTTTCAGGCTCCTGGACTGCATTCTCGGGACCGACTCGCACTATATGGTTTTCTTGTAGCTTTCTCTAGCACGTGATTTGGTTCGGGTTTCACTGAGTTGAGCACTTTGATTTCTTTTTGATGAGGGACAGCTTTTGAAGTGATTTGGCCTTTGGCCTTCGATTTTAAATTGGAGTTTCTTCACTTTTGTTCGGTTAAAACCTTCACAATTTTGGGCCTTCGGCCTTTGATTTGCTTCTTCGAGCTTTGCTTCTTTGTGACTTGCTTGTCCTATTTTCTCAACCTTTTTGGTAGGTCCAATCATCGCCCGCGAGCATATGGAAATACCTCCCCGCTCTTTCTCATCCTCGCCGTTTCGCGCGGGTCAAGATGAGGGTCGCTCATCTATTTTCTCGGCTACTCGGACTAGAATTAGGACGGTCTGATTCTCGTCCCGCCTCTTGCATAAACGCTGCATGGCGGAGATGACTCTGACTCAACTGAAACCCGAAGTGCAGCCTCCACTGACTTCGTAAACCATATAGTAAAATTCGATCCTTCGAGTGCTTGCCAAGCCTCTCTAGGGCATTTTATATCAACTCCACATCCCCTGTATATCTCAGCACAAAGGGACAATTAAGAAGTTACATCCTAAGTCTCTACACAGTTGAATTTTTACAAGGTACACGCATGAATTTAGATCTATCTTTTTCACATTCTCAAGTTCATATTTTCAAAAAGATAATATTAAGGGAAAAGGGAAAAGAAAGCATGTTAATTAACTATGTACAAAGGCGGTTCTCACCCCACACTTTTGAACGAAGGCGTGCCTCACAGCACGACTTAGTTCAAAAGTTAATTGCAAGCAAATATATACAGGAAAGGTGAGAATGACTTAAGGCAAAAAACTAAATGACATAAAATAAAATGACTGAAAGTAAGATAAATGTCGGGTTACCTCCCGACCAGTGCATTTGTTTTACGTCGTTAGCTCGACGGTACCTCATTCCTGGATCATAAGTTTGGATCCCATGGGCGGCTCAGATCAAACTTTTCTGCCGCGCCTACCTTGATTCTTGCCTTGACCCTTCCAAAGCTTTTGTGAGATGATGTGCTCGGGTCCGGTTTCCATTGTTCTTGTGGGTTTTTCTTTCTATTTTTCCAAGTTGGTACGGATCTTTCAACCATAGCTGCTGGTTTAGTCACACTCTCGGTCTCACTTGGTTGGTCAGAAACTAGCGCTCTGAGATCAGCGGTGTTCACAATGTCTGGTGGTATGGCTAGGTCATAGTTTTGCGGAGTTAAGTCAACCTCGCCGTGATAATGTTTGACTCACTGCCCATTCACCGTGAATTTGCTTCCATTGTCTGGGCTTTCCAGCTCAACTGCCCCATGATTGCACACTTTAGTTATTGTGAAGGGGCCGGTCCATCTAGATTTAAGTTTCCCTAGCATCAACTTCAGTCGTGAGGAGTAGACCAGCACTTGTTGTCCTTCCTCAAATGAGCGGCGGAGGATGAATTTGTCATGGTGCAGTTTTGTCCTCGCCTTGTAGTCCGACTGCCCTTCATAGGCTTCGAGCCGCAACTCCTCTAGTTCGCATAACTGAAGTTTTCGATCCAATCCGGCAGCTTTTAAGTCCAGGTTGCATTTTTTTAGTGCCCAGTAAGCTTTATGTTTTAACTCCACCGGGAGGTGGCATGCCTTTCCGTAGACAAGCCGATAGGGGGAAGTCCCTATTGGCGTCTTGTACGCCGTTCTGTAAGCCCAAAGAGCCTCATTTAGCCGTTGACTCCAATCTTTCCTCTTTGGTTTTACCATCTTTTCTAGGATCCCTTTGATTTCACGGTTGGAGATCTCAGCTTGTCCGTTGGTTTGAGGATGGTAGGCTGTGGACGTCCGGTGGTGGACTTGATGGTGCTTCAAGGTGGCGGCCATCATGCGGTTGCAAAAATGCGAGCCTTGATCGCTGATTAATGCCTTGGGTACTCCGTACCTACAAAACAGGTTAGTGCGCAAAAAATTTACTACAGTCTTTGCATCGTCGCACTTAGTGGCCTTAGCCTCTACCCATTTTGACACATAATCTACAGCAACTAAAATGTAAGCATAACCGCATGAAACTGGGAATGGCCCCATGAAATCTATACCCCAAATGTCGAAAACATCGTTGACTAATATGGGTACTTGAGGCATCTCATTTCTAGCCGACACATTTCCTACTCTTTGACACCTATCGCACTTTCTACACTTCTCATATGCATCTTTAAATATACTCGGTCAAAAGAAGCCGCTATCTAAGATTTTTCTAGCGGTTCTCCTAGGCCCGAAGTGTCCTCCGCATGCAAACTCATGGCAAAAGCTAATCACAGAATCGATTTCACTATCGGGGATGCATCTCCTAAGTATTTGATCCGCTCCTATTTTCCACAAATAGGGATCATCCCATAAGTAATGCCTAGCATCATGCCTAAGTTTCATGCATTGTGCTTTAGTAAAAGAGGGAGGAAATGTACCTCCAACTAGATAGTTGACGATTTGAGCATACCATGGCACTTTTGTTGAGGCGGCATAGAGGTGCTCGTCTGGAAATGACTCGGTTATGTGCCCTTCCTCTTCTTCTCGGACGATTCGGCTCAAATGGTCGGCCACCGTATTTTCGATCCCCTTCTTGTCCCTTAGCTCCACATCGAACTCTTGCAGCAGCAAGATCCACCGTATAAGCCTTGGTTTGGCCTCTTTTTTCTTCTTTAGGTACCGGATGGCCGCATGGTCTGAGAAGACAATTACTTTTGCTCCAAGCAAGTAGGCTCGGAACTTCTCTAGAGCGAACACCACGGCCAAGAGTTCCTTCTCGGTGGTGGAGTAATTCCTTTGGGCTGTATCAAGGGTCCTTGAGGCGTAGTAGATGACTACCGCCTTCTTGTTACTTCTTTGGCCGAGCACTGCCCCTACGGCGTAATCGCTCACGTCGCACATGATTTCGAATAGCTGCTTCCAATCCGGTGTTTGGATGATAAGTGTGCTAGTGAGGGCCTTCTTGAGTTCATCAAAGGCTTCCTTGCATGCATTGGTGAATTCAAAAGGAACTTCTTTTTGGAGAAGAGTGGATAGAGGCAACGCCTTTTTGGAGAAGTCCTTGATGAACCGTCGATAGAATCCTGCATGCCCAAGGAATGATTGGATGTCTCGGACAGTGGAGGGGTATGGTAAAGTCATGATCAGGTCTATTTTAGCTTTGTCCACCTCTATGCCTTCTTGTGAGACGATGTGCCCGAAGACTACTCCATGAGTTACCATGAAATGGCACTTCTCATAATTGAGCACAAAGTTCATCGAGACACATCGTGCCAGAACCGTGCTTAAGTTGTCTAGGCAGGCATCGAATGTATTGCCATAGATGGTGAAGTCGTCCATGAAGACTTCGATGAATATTCCGATCATGTCCGAGAAGATGCTGGTCACCACTCTTTGAAAAGTCCCCGGAGCATTGCATAGACCGAACGACATTTTTCTGAAGGCGAATGTGCCGAATGGGCATGTGAATGTAGTCTTCTCTTGGTCCTCAGGTGCTATGGGGATCTGGTTGTAGCCTGAGAACCCGTCCAGGAAGCAAAAGTATGGCTTGCCCGCCAGTCGGTCTAACATTTGATCGATGAATGGTAGTGGGAAATGGTCCTTCCTTGTGACGGCGTTCAATTTACTGTAGTCGATGCACATTCTCCAGCCGTTCTTGACCCTTGTTGTCACCATTTTCCCTTCGGTATCTTCCTCGACCGTGATTCCAGTTTTCTTCGGGACCACGTGGACTGGGCTCACCCACTGGCTATCCGAGATTGGATAGATGACATCCGCATCCAGGAGCTTCTGTATTTCTTTCTGGACGATTTCCATCATGATTGGATTGAGTCGTCGCTGAGGTTCCCTTGACGGCTTAGCTCCATCCTCGAGTAAGATGCGATGCATGCAAACCGCTGGGCTAACTCCTCTCAAGTCGGCTAGAGTCCATCCAATAACTAACTTGTGTTGTCTCAGCACTTTTATCAAACGACGCTCCTGGTCTGTTTCCAAGCCACTCTTGATGATTACCGGGAGTGTGTCATTTTCCCCTAGGAATGCGTACTTCAGATGCACGGGCAGGGGCTTCAATTCTATTTCGGGAGCTTGCATTACTGAGGGCAAAAAGGTATTGGATTTGAATAGTTTTACCTCATTGACTTCGTATCCTGGTGTGAGAGGCTCCGAAATTGTTAGATGGGCTAGTGTTTCATGCAAGCCTTCGGCTAATTCATAAGAGCTTTTGGCTCCATTAAGCACGAGTTCTAAAGGGTCTGCTCTTGGTTCTGGTTTAACTTCTTGGACTAGGTCGTCCAAAGCGTCGAGAGCGTGCACTTCCTCGAACTCTATGGGATGTTTCATTGTTCGGAATATGTCGAAGCTGAACACCTCTCCTTCCACCTCCATTGAGAGCATTCCACTACCGCAATCTATCTTCATTTTCGATGTTTTGAGGAATGGACGGCCGAGAAGGATAGGTGCATGGTCTGTTGGCCCACCAGTCTCCATTTTTAGGACGTAGAAATCTGCTGGAAACACCAATTCGCCCACTTGAACCAGGACGTCTTCTATTTTGCCCTTGGGCTGTTTGCAAGATCGGTCTACCAGCTGGATAGTGAGACCGGTGGGTTCGAGGGGTCCAATCCTGAGGCACGAATAGAGTGAAAATGGAAGAACGTTGATCGAAGCTCCTAGGTCTAGCATGCAGTTCTCAATTCGGATGTTCCCGATTGTGCAGGGAATGGTGTAAGTACCCGGGTGCCGCATTTGGGGGGCACCTTCCTTTGTATGACCACGGAGATGTTTCTACTCATCAGCTCTTGATCATTTCTAGTACTCCTTCTTCGGTTGGTGCAAAGCTCCTTTAAAAACTTTGCATATCGAGGGATTTGCTTGATGGCTTCCAAGAGGGGGGTGTTGATCTCGACTTTGCTGAACAATTCAAATACATCCTTGTCCATGACATGCTGTTTTGGTACTCGGGCTGACACTGGAAATATGAGCGCGGTGCTCAATTTGGAGGTCTCGGTTCTGGGCACCGGGCGCTCCTTGTGCTCCTCGAACGTGGGAACCGGGCTGGCCGCTGGAACCAGGCCAGGCCTGTGTTCCTCGGGCGCGTCCTTATTTTCCTCGGGCAACTCCGGGCTTTCGTCTTCCTCTCGTTCCATGGGTGCAACGTCTAGCTTTTTTCCACTCCTAAGAGTCACGGCATTCACATTTCCCCTCGGGTTCTGGACGATTTGTGAAGGGAGTCTGTCGGGTTCTTTAGTGAGCGCGGACATTGCGGTAGTGAGTTGGGACATGTGCTTCTTCAGGTCGGCTATTGCTCCATCATTTTTCGCCTGGTTTTGATGCACAGTAGTACTCAACTGCTGCATAGTGCCCGACAATTGCTGCACAGTACCCGAGGATTGTTGCACAGTACTCGAGAGCTCCTTCATCATGTCCTCCAGCCACTTGTTCGGTCCTTGCTGATTACTCGAGCTGGCTTGGTCCCTTCTGTTGATATTGGCCCGTCGGGTACTGGTTTGGTCCCCTTTGTTGGTATTGGCCCGCTGGTGGGGCGTTCTGGTTGTACTGCTGGAGGGGCGGTTGGTAGAATGACTGAGCTGGTTGAGGTGCGGCATGTTGTGTCACTCTTGGAGGGTGATTATCGTTTTTCCAGCTTAGGTTGGTTGCTTGACCATACTGCCGGCTTGGACCGGGGTGGTTGTTGTTGTTATTGTACCCTTGATATCCCTCTACTCCATTGGCCTCCACCGGGTCCTCTTCGATCGAAGTTGGGCATGCATCAGTCTTGTGGTCCGTAGAGCCGCAAAACTCGCAAGGTCTTACTTGAACTGTCTGCTTTCGTAGGATTTGCATCATCATTTCCTTCATCTATTCTATTTGCTCGGGCATTGAGTTTACCGGTGTCTCGGCACTTGCCACGTTCTTGGTTCGGGTAAACTCATCCTGCCGAGTGGTCTCCTCTCTGAACCGGGCATTTTCAGCAAATTTTGTGACTAGTCGCCGTATGCCGCTTAATGGTAGGCTCATCATTGACCCTCCAGCTGAAGCATCAAGGAGCTTTTTGTCTAAGGGATTCAGTCCATCAATCAGGTACTCGATGATGAGTTTCTCGGGTAATCCAAGAGTGCAGCAGCTTCTCTCCAGGTGGTTGAATTTCTCCAGGTAGTCGTACATGGTTTCATTAGGTCCCTGCCTTATGTCCTGCAGTTGCCTCCTTACTTGCATCGCTTTTCCCGCTGGGTAGTATTTGTCCAGGAATTTCTTTTGCATCTGAACCCATGTTCTGATGCTTCCCGAAAGCAATGAAAGGAACCAGTCGTTTGCCGAGTCAATGAGGGAAAAGTAGAACGCCTTCAACTTGAAGTTGTCTATATTTACTCGATTGGGCTTAAGATTTTGGCAAATGCCATGTAAGCGTTGGAGATGAGTTATCGCAGATTCTCCATGAGCTCCTGAGAACTTGGGCAAACTGTGGGCCACTGACGTGTCGATGGTAATGTTTTCCAGTTCAGGGCCCTCGTAAATGCACCACGGCTGATTTTTGAAGTCTGGGGCATTAAGTTCTCCCATAGTAGGTTCGCGGTAGTTGTTATCCCCATAGTAATCATCGAAGATGGGTTCCCGTCTTGGCACTTGTTGATGTCGAGGAGGTGGGGGATATCTAGGGGGTGGTACTGGACCAGCTTCATTTCGGTCCTCGGATGGTTCTTGGTTTCTTCGGGCACCTTCCTGATTACGAGCTCTTTGGTTTTGGATGAGCTGTTCCGGATCGTCAAGAAATGGAGGCGCCTCATAATTTCGATCGTATAGATTCATCTCGTCGTCATCCTGATAGTCATGGTGGCTTCCTTCACGAGACATGGTTACGCAGAAGCAAGTTCGAGATTTAAGAGAAGAAAGAAAAAGAAAGAACAGTTATCCGATTGTTAACTCTAATTCCCCGGCAACGGCGCCAATTTTGACGGAGCGCACTGCACTGTCGTTAAGGTGCAATGTCTCTGTGCAGAAATAAATTTATAAGTCCGCTACTCGTGACTTTACTATTGGGTAGTAAAGCGGTAAGTAGGGGTCGAACCCAAGGGAATTAGTGGATAGTTGTTCTTTCGAAAATGGAAAGTAAGACAGTTGGGGGTTGGTTGTGATTTTAGTACTGAAAGTAACGTGGGTTGGTTGTGATTTTAGTACTGAAAAGTAAATGACTGAAAGTAAAGAAAGTAAATACAGGACTGAAAGTAAATACTGAAAAGTAAAGTGCTGGAAGTAAGTGCTTGAAGGACAAGACTTGCAAAAAGTAAATGCTTGAAGGACAAGACTTGCGGAAAGTAAATGCTTGAAGGACAAGACTTGCGGAAAGTAAATTCCGGAAAGTAAATGCTAGAAGGACAAGACTTGCGGAAAGTAAGCAGTTGATATAGGACTGAAAGCAAAGTTACAGGTGATGTTTTAATTTAAGGAAAAATTCGGTTTCAGGGGCCTTGTATCATATTTTCATTTATCATCGACCTCTAATGACCATACTAAGTGTTCAAAAGTGTATCAAGGCCATTTCAAGCACTCGACTTGCCACACAGTCTAGCCCATTTCAAGGCATAGAGCACTTGTTCTAGCTAGACTAATACCCCATTTCAGGTATATTAGCCTATGTGCAGTCACTTGATCCGTCATTTCCGATCAAACCAAGCGACTTAAAGAGAGGTTAAACTCCACGGAAAAGCTTTGCCATTTCAAGCATCCACTTAACCGTGTATGTTCACGAACTCCATGGAAGAGCTTTGCCATTTCAAGCATCCACTCAACCATGTATGTTCTACCCAAATGTATAGCACCTAGAACAAGTTTTGAACACAAAGAGGCACTTAAGAGAAGGGTCTAAAACATTTTATGATACAAGCACATCCCTTCAACCGAGTGAAGGGTTTAGCTACGAATATCCATAGAGGTGGATATCATAGCTAAGTGCTTAGTAAAGTAAAGGTTTTGAAAGACAGGAAAGTAAAGGTTTTTTGGAAGTAAAGACAAGGAAAGTAAAGGGGAGAATACTCAAGAACCAACAGGAGTAAACTCAAGAACAACGAAAAGTAAAGGAAATGCTTGAGTACTTCAAGAACCAACAAGAGTACTCAAGAACAAACTTGGAGCTTTAATATCAAAGTGGTGTGTTTACATGGATTGTGCCCAAACTTTAGAGAGATAAGTAACAAGTGACTATGGATTTTTGCACACAAAAATGGGATTATGAACTAAGGAGGAGAAGCTTGGTATTTATAGGCAAGGGGGAGAGGGGAGGATGCAACACATGGCAAGAGGGGAGTGGAGGGCCAAATAGCCGCCGGGCAAGGTGGCAAAAACCTCAAAGCCGCCGGCCACATGTGGCTTCTTCTCCATGGCTAGCCACCCATGTGGTGATGAGGAGGAGGAGGAGGAGATCTTTTGCTCCAAAAAGCCATCGGAGCACATGCCTTGCACATGGGTGGCTTGACTTTGCATTCACTTGAGTTCTTGATCTTTGTTGAGGTTTGGAACAAGTCATTGGGACATGTTTAAGTGATTCCACGTTGGGTTCATGAAAGTTGTAAAGCCAGAATCTGGTCGTGGACTGGAATGACTTGTAATCCATTTTTAGCTTTTAGAACTCCTTTTTAGCTCGTTTCATCTCTAGTCCTTGAAATAGCCTGTAGAACAAAAGTGAAACTAACAAGTAAAAGTTGTTAAGACAAAGCGTCTAATTTGGTGGGTTTAACTGTCTTAATGAATCATATAAATATGGTCCATCAGTAGCCTTAGCCTCTACCCATTTAGACACATAGTCCACCGCAACTAGAATATACAGGTAACCAAACGATGCAGGAAAAGGACCCATAAAATCAATCCCCCATATGTCAAAGACATCGTCAACTATAATAGGCATTTGGGGCATCTCATTCCTAGCAGAAATATTACCTACTCGCTGGCATCTATCGCATCGCTTACAATGATCGTAGGCATCTCTAAACACATGTGGCCAATAAAAACCACTATCTAAAATTTTTCTGCTAGTCCTCTTGGGGCCAAAGTGACCACCACATGCATGCTCATGACAGAAACTAAGCACAGAAGCAATCTCATCATTAGGAATACACCGCCTAAGTATTTGGTCTATGCTAATTTTCCATAAATACGGGTCATCCCACACATAGTATTTCGAATCATGCTTAAGTTTTAGACACTGAGCTTTTGAGTAAGAGGGTGGAAATTTACCTCCGACCAGGTAGTTCACAATGGGAGCATACCATGGCGCTTTACCTGTGAGAGCATACAAGTGCTCATATGGGAAGGTCTCTGTGATCTGTCCTACATCCTCGTCTCGTACTAATCGACTCAGGTGGTCAGCTACGGTGTTTTCTATCCTCTTCTTGTCTTTGATCTCTAGGTCAAATTCCTGTAGCAGCAAAATCCATCAGATCAGCCGCGGCTTGGCCTCTTTCTTCGTCATTAGGTACCTGATAGCTGCATGATCAGAGAAAACAACTACTTTAGTACCAAGCAAATAAGACCGAAATTTCTCCAAAGCGAAAACCACTGCTAGTAATTCTTTTTCGGTGGTCGAGTAGTTTCGCTGAGCTGCATCTAGAGTCCTCGAAGCGTAGTAAATCACTACTGGATTTTTGTCCACCCTCTGGCCTAGTACAGCTCCCACAGCATAGTCGCTGGCATCGCACATGATCTCAAATGGCTGGTCCCAATCTGGTGCTCGAATGATAGGCGTGCTGGTAAGTGCCTGTTTTAGCTCGTCGAAGGCCTCCCTGCATGAATCTGTAAACTCAAAAGGAACATCTTTCTGCAAAAGGTTAGATAAAGGCAGAGCCTTCTTCGAGAAATCCTTAATGAATCTACGATAAAAACCAGCATGCCCAAGAAAAGATTTTATATCACGCACCGTAGAAGGATAAGGAAGAGTAAGAATTAAATCAATTTTTGCCTTGTCAACCTTAATACCCTCGTGTGAAACAATATGACCAAGAACCACCCCATGAGTAACCATAAAGTGACACTTTTCATAATTGAGCACCAAATTCATAGAAACACATCGTGCTAATACTGTACTCAAATTATCCAAGCATGCATCAAAAGTGTCCCCATTCACAGTAAAATCATCCATAAACACCTCAATAAAAGTACCTATCATGTCAGAAAATATGCTCGTAACCACCCACTGAAAAGTGCCGGGTGCGTTACACAATCCAAAAGACATACGTCTAAAAGCAAACGTACCGAAGGGACATGTAAAGGTAGTATTTTCCTGGTCCTCAGGTGCAATGGGAATTTGATTATACCCAGAAAATCCATCGAGAAAGCAAAAATAAGGCTTACCTGCCAGCCTGTCAAGCATCTGGTCAATAAACGGAAGAGGAAAGTGATCCTTACGCGTCACGGCATTCAGCTTCCTGTAATCGATGCACATGCGCCATCCGTTCTTGACTCTAGTAGTCACCATTTCACCTGCAGCATTCTTCTCAACTGTAATCCCTGTCTTCTTCGGGACTACATGAAGTGGACTCACCCACTGGCTGTCTGAGATCGGGTAAATCACATCCGCGTCCAGCAACTTCTGAATTTCCTTCTGTACTACCTCCATCAAGATCGGGTTCAGTCTCCTCTGAGGCTCTCTAGAAGGCTTAGCTCCATCCTCCAGCAAGATACGGTGCATGCACACAGTTGGGCTGATTCCTCTGATGTCTGCAAGTGTCCATCCGATAGCGAGCTTGTGGCTACTCAGCACCTCGATCAATCGCCTCTCCTGGTCTGTTTCTAGCCCGTTTTTGATGATGACGGGCAGCGTGTTGTTCTCCCCCAGGAATGCATATTTCAGGTGCTCAGATAGAGGTTTCAGGTCCAGTGCAGGTGCAGGTGCCTGCACAGTAGAAGGCAAAAACACGTTAGATTTAAATAAACGAACCTCATTAACTTCATAACTGGGTGTGAGTGGTCGTGCCATCACCAGCTAAGACAGCGCATCGAGAATGACCTCTGTGAACTCGTATGAGTCCTCATGAGAGTATACTGCTTTCTCGAGTGCGAGCTCCAGTGGGTCTGTTCCCCTCTCCGGTCTCACCTCTTGGACTAGATCATCCAGTGTATCTAGAGCATGCACTGCTGCAAATTCAGGTGGGTGTTTCATAGCCTGAAAAATATCAAAGCGAATTACTTCGCCCTCCAACTCCATAGAAAGAGTGCCGCTATCGCAGTCGAGCTTCATCTTTGACGTCTTTAAGAACGGGCGACCTAGTAGAATAGGCGCATGATCTGTATGATCGCTGCTGTCCATTTTCAACACATAAAAATCAGCGGGAAACACCAGCTCCCCCACCTGTACTAGTACATCTTCGATTTTCCCTTCTGGCTGCTTACACGATCTGTCCGCCAGCTGTATAGTGAGTCCTGCAGGTTCTAGAGGACCAATACGAAGACAAGCATAGATAGAATATGGCTGGACATTTATCGAAGCACCAAGATCAAGCATGCAATTTTCAATACGAATGTTACCGATAGTGCAAGGAATAGTGTAGGTACCAGGATCACCACATTTAGGAGGTACCTTGCGCTGAATGACAGCGGAGACATTCTTACTCAGCAATTCCTGGTCGTCACACGTGGATCGCCTTCGGTTGGTGCATAACTCCTTTAAGAACTTCGCATAACGTGGAATTTGCTTGATCGCCTCGAGGAGTGGGATGTTGATTTCCACCTTGCTAAATAGCTCCCAGACGTCCTTATCGATCACATGCTTCTTTGGGGCCTTGACCTGTATGGGAAATGGAAGTGGAAGATCGTGTTTTGAATTTGCCTCAGTGCCGACCGCGTTTGACCTTAACGTGATAGCCGCGTCTGGTGTGGACATTACAGCCGCGTCTGATTCAGACATTAGCGGCGAGCTAATGTCTATTGCAGACGCGGTGGGAACTGATGCTTGCTTGTTTTCGCTGTTTTTCAACTCCTTCCCGCTCCTGAGTGT
Organism: Rhodiola chrysanthemifolia; assembly: GCA_033675395.1. NCBI lineage: Eukaryota > Viridiplantae > Streptophyta > Magnoliopsida > Saxifragales > Crassulaceae > Rhodiola > Rhodiola chrysanthemifolia. Next base: position 43,942,257 of record CM066204.1, read on the forward strand.
TACTGCATTGACATTGCCTCTCGGGTTCGGAATAGTCTGTGACGGTAGCCTTCCCGGATCATTCTTTAGCTCAGAAACTGTAGCGGCTATCTGAGACATCTGCTTAGATAGCTCGAAAATTGCTCCATCGGTCTTGGCCTGATTTTGCTGTATCGTGGTCGCCAACTACTGGGTGCTAGCTGCCAGCTCCTTCACTATATCCTCCAAAGACTTGTTAGAACCTTGGTCGCTAGAACTTGCTTGGTTGTAATTCTGCCCTCGCTGTTGATACTGGGTCTGACTGTTGTATCCTCCCTGTTGCAGACGGTACGGAGGCCGATAATACTGCTGCTGCTGTTGGGTTTGCTGAACTGGTTCCTTTGTCGTGTTATTGTTGTTGTCTCTCCAGCTGAACCCATTAGCTGCTAGCCTGAATTTTCGCTGTTGTGGGCGGTTGTCGAAGTTCTGATAACCTCCCACAACTTTGACGTCTCCATGCTCATCCTCCTGTAGACTAGGGCACGAATCTGTTTTGTGATCGGTTGCAGAGCAGAATTTACTAGCCTTCACCTGAGCTACCTGATTGGTTACCAGCAGTTTCACCACTCCCTCAATTCCTTCAGCTCATCAGAAGCTGGTGCAGCTTCGGCCCTAGAGATGTTCCTAATCCTGCTGCATTCATCTTGACGACCTACATCTTCTCTGAACCTTGCGTTTTCAGCCACGTCTACGATTAGCTTCCTGTTTTGACCTAGGGGAAGGTTCATGATTGTGCCTCCAGCCGAGGCGTCTTGCAGCATTTTGTCCAGGGGTCTCAGGCCATCGAGCAGGTATTCTATGATAAGCTTCTCTGGGAGTTCGAGGTTGCAGCAGCTCCGTTCCTACTTGTTGAACTTCTCTAGGTAGTCGTACATTGACTCGTTAGGCCCTTGTCTGAGCTCCTGTAGCTGCTTCCGAACCTGCATTGCTCTAGCGGCTGGGTAGTACTTGGTCAGGAACTTCTTCTGCATCTGGTCCCATGTCTGGATGCTACCTGAAGGCAAAGATAGAAACCAATCGTTAGCTGCATCAGTCAAAGAGAAATAAAAGGCTTTCAGCTTAAAGTCCTCCACTTCGACTCCGTATGGCCGAAGGTTCTGGCAGATGCCATGGAAACGCTGCAGATGCGTGGTGGCCGACTCTCCTTGGCTTCCCGAGAACTTGGGTAGATGATGCACGACTGCCGTGTTGACCACTATTGCCTCTAGCTCAGGCCCTTCGTAGATGCACCATGGCTGGTTCCGGAAGTTCGGGGCAGACAGTTCCCCCATGGTGGGCTCGCGGTAGTAGTACTCCCCTTCATAGTCGGCTTCTTCCCTGACGAGCGGCTGCTGAGGTGGTGGCGATGGAGGCGGTTGCCTCGGGCCAGCACCGTTTTGTGCAACAGGCGCTCTCTGATTCAGTTAGTGAGCCTGCCTGATTGCACGGTTGCGTGCACGGACCAGCTGCTCTGGGTCATCATAGAATGGAGGTACGACAATGTTTTCATTGACCGGAGCGATCTCATTGTTGTTGTTGTTGTTCTGGTCATCACCAACCTGACTACCTGCGCGAGACATGGTGAAACAAGTAGCAAGCACGAAAATAACTAAATAAAAATAAAAATAAAAACAAAAACAAAAAGAAACAACTTCACCGAAGCGCTGCTCCCCAGCAACGGCGCCAAAATTTGACGCGCGTCGTCTGACGCGTCAAATTTATTAATTTATATTCTCCTGCTATTAGCTAGTAAAGCGGCAAGCGGGGTCGAACCCTAGAGAGCTGGTTTGTGAAACTGTTCCTGTATGCAAATAAAGAAGGGGGTTTTTGTGTGAGCAAGTATTGTAAAAACACAGGAGAAAAGAATAACGAGGATTTCAATCAGCGAGAAAATTCAATCTAGGGTTTCTATTGTGACACGTTTATCATAGATATCTAATGATCAATTTTATATTTCAAAGTGTGGTTGTCCCGACAAAGGTAACAACCCAAATATCCCGACAAAGGTGATATGCCACAACCTAACCCGACAAAGGTGTTAGGCTTCTAGTTCTTTCCTAAACTAAACAATCCGACAAAGGTATTATTTAGCTTAGGTGTTACTATCTACCTTTACGACAAAGTATCCAGTATAAATACGACTCATCAGCAGCCCCCCTGATTTCTCCGTTCTGGCCCATCGGGTCCTGCTCTTCGTGTTGTGGAAGTGCCCCTTCCATGTCTCGAACGACCTGTTCGACTTCTTCGTTGTGGATATTGTCGCCAACTCGGCTACCTGTGTGAGACATGGTGAAAGAACAGAAAATTTCCAAAAACAGAAAATTTCTAAAAACACAAAAAATTCGAAATAAAATAGTAAACGACTCCGGATGGCCTAAAAACACCCTATGTCACGAGCGAAGCTCGTGATTTCCGATCTCCTCGTCGTTCCGCTCAGAGCAAGGATATTATGGGCTGAATTTAGACACCTGGAACTCGAATCCTGCTGTTTCGCTGCAAAACAAAAAAAACACAAAAACTGAAAACAAAAAGAACAACTTCACCGTGCGTAGCTCCCCGGCAACGGCGCCAAAATTTGACAGGCGTAGTCGGTACCTGCAAATTTGAATTTATATTTTTCCTTACTCTTGGCTATGGGTTAGTACATCGGCAAGCAAGGGTCGAACCCTAGGGAGCTAGATGGTTACTTGTTGTTCTGAAACAGGAAACAATTGGATTTTGAGCAATTTAGGAAACAAGTGCAATAAGGAAATAAAACGAAAGATGTCAATCAGAGAGGGAATATTCAGACTAGGGTTTCTATCGTGACTTGTTTTATCATCGACTTCTAATCATCTATTTTCAAGTTCCTAAGTGTGGTTACTTTCATTCCAAGTTATAACCTAAAATAGGGTCTTTCCGGACGCCTACACCACAATTCTAGTCCTAGCAATCTAATACTCCATTCCAAGATATATCAGATTAGTGCTCTATTCATTCTCAACGGTCTAATATCAAACAAATAGTAATAAAAGAATTGAATTGCTCGGCTAAACCTAACCGTTCCAAGTATCAATTTAACCTTGCAATTCAACCAAGATAATTAAGCACCAGGACTAGTAGAATAATGAAAATAGCATTACGTATCAAGTCTCAAAAAACATTCGTCACAATAATTGAAACCCTAGCCCGAATAATGGGTTTAGCTACACATGGCCATTAAAATAAGACAATAATGAAAAGGGAGAGCGTGATCTTCTCTATTGTCGAGAGGGATGAAGAACCGGGCCGGAAGGGCTGAGGAGGAGAGCTCGGCTGTGAGACGAGGCTCTCGAATTTGGGATGCTATGAACTCTTGACTGGAGGCTCTATTTATAGAGGAGATTAGGGTTTCGAAATCCCCCTTAAGTCGGTCCAAGTTGGCAGTTTCCTAAGGAGTCGGCCCAAAAGTCGGTCAAAGATTAGATTAGGAAAGGTTTCCAAATCTTGTCTAACCGACTTTGCTTGATCTCTAAGCTAACTTGGCTAGCAAGTCTTTCCAGAAGGTTCCAGAATCTTCCAGGGTCTTCTAAACCGCCACATTCGAGCCCACTGACTTGGCCCAGCGCGCGGGGCCTTCAATGTCGTTTTGCTCATCTCGGCCAATCCCGCTCGTGTGTTTTGCTTGGCTAGTGATATCGTCCGAGTCATTTAGCATTTCGATCACTTTGGTCGAGCCAGACTTGCAAGATTCGTCCGTCTGGTCGAGCAACTCGTATTCAGCGCAGGTCTGCTCGACAGGGCCTTCGGGCGCGGCCTGGAACTCTGCTCGGCTGCTCATGGGCCATTCCACCCGTGCGTTCTCCTTGGGTTGGTGACATTGTCGGACTTGTTTTCCATTTTGAGCAACTTGGTCGAGTCAGATTTGTCATCGGAATCTGTCTGGTAGAGCGACTTGATTTCGGTGCCTATCAACGCGCCCGGGGCCCTACTGGGTCCGAGAATCTGCCGCCAGTCGGTCGGGTGGATTTGGGGCCGCTTTCCCACCCGGTCGGGTGAATCTCCAATGTGCTGATTTTGGCATGAAATGCCGTCTTTTAAGCGCGTTTCCTCCTAGAGCTTCCGAAGCACCTGAAATGCAAAACAACACTAAAAGTAACTTGTTCGCATAATAAAGTGTCGGAATTGGTGGGATTTGTTGAATCGATGAGTCGTATAAATACAGCTCATCAGTACTCCTGCTTGTTTTCACCAAACTTGCATTTTCCTTTCTTCTAGGTCTGAAAGTTGGTCGCAGATGACTGGCCTTGATCCGATTCTCGTCTGTTAATCTTCCTCACCATTCTGCCAAAGTTCTGGGCCATTATTGTCAGTTGTTCAGTCAAGCAACTAGACTCATATTTTTCTTCCGATACCTCAGCTTTTAGAGCAACTCCCCATCTACCTCTTCTTGGGGAAGATATAGCTCGTATGTTCTCAGTGACCCCATGAGATCCTCCAGCTTGGTGATGTCGTGCATTTCTTCAATATCGGCCACTTTCATAGCAAATCTTTGGGGTAAAGATCTCAGGACCTTGCTAGTCATCCTTTATTCCTCGATGAGTTTTCCCAGTGCAGCAGCCTCATTCGAGAGGTTTAGGACTCTTGCATTGAACTCAGCAATCATTTCCTCCTCCTTCATCTTCAGATCCTCAAACTTTGGCATGCCCATCTGCGTCCGTGAGTTTCTCACCTTGTCTGTCCCCTCTGGAGCGGTCCTGAGGATATCACATGCCTCCTTAGCAACCTCATAGTTAGCAATCAGTTTGAACACATTCTCGACTATTCCAGAGAATATTGCGTTCATAGCCTTTGAGTTCCCTACAGTAGCCTCTGCGTAGGTCCATACTGCTTCAGGTTTAGGTACCATCACTCCTTCAGGATTGGCCATCACATGTTGTGTCCATCCAACTAACACAGCTCTCCAAGCCTTTTTCATCAAGAGATTTCAGAAAGGCCTTCATCTTGGACTTCCAGTAGCTTTAGTTCGGCCCTTCAAACAATAGTGGTCTGTTAGTGCTCTGCCCTTCCTTCATACTCATCTTGAACAGTCGCCGGATCACACTCTGTATGTCGAGTGCCTGCTCTGATGCCAATTGAAATACTGTTGTTTTGTCCAAGACGAGATCCAGATAGTGTTCTAACAGAGACTAGAACAACTTAGCAGACAGTATCCGAAAGTAATAATGCAAGCACACACGTTATACTTCCCAGTTTGGCAACCAGCCTACTCTGTGGGACTTCCCACGTCCTAAAGGGTAGCAAATCTTTTTCAAAAGTTTTGAGCTAAAGACGGACTTACACTTACAAAACTCCCGTTTGTAACTGAGCCTCTAACACTTTTCTTCTCGATTTGTGATCTCGGTCCCCCCCCCTCGATCCCCTATGGTCAGGCCTGAGACTCCCTCCGGACCTATGCTAGGACCTCTCCCAAAGTTTTGACGCCTTTTTCCGAAGACAGACGCGTTCTCCTAAATGCGTAGCAACAAGTGGTGTGTATGCAGTGTTAGTTCCACGGACAGGTCTGATCAGCACACTGAACAGACTGTCTCAGCGCCGTTGGTTTTTCACATTTGAAAAACCAACCAGCCGTCGCTCCTCCTCCTCCTCGGCTTAAAGTTTACTCGTGTGTTTTACTTCTCCGAAAGCGAATCATAGATTGGGAAACCCTAGCTGCATATTTATAATCCTCAGTAGCTTCCCAACTCAATTCGGATTCTCCATCAAATATTTAGGAAATATTCTCTAGATATCATATCCGATATCTAGATAATCCTCCGATATCTTCTCTTGCTAATCACGGCATCTTGATAATCTTCAACTATATTTGATGATATTCTCTTGAATATCTCATTCCGATCTTCGACATTTGGAAATTTCGATATTAGGAAACTTCCATTCTTCAGTTATGCGCAGCATCCGTGTTCCAATCCTCGGCCCAACAGCTCCTTGAATTCTGCTTGAACACGCTGGAGTCGTTTTGTCAAAAGTCATGCCACATAGGAACAACACATCCCCTCTGCAACTTTCTCCTTCGTGGGTCAACCTACCGCAATTCTCACACAAGTTCGGTCGTCTTTCGTATTAGATAAAGATCCACATCGGTTCTCTACTCGGACACCTTAAGAAAAAGCCTTCAAACACCGGTTTATCATTGGCAATCTCTACTGTGACCTTAACAAATTTCTTTTTTGTTCCTTCCGTATCAACTTTGACGAAATTCCAATACGACAGGCCAACTTTTCACCGATTTCTTTGCCAATCAACGCCACTCCTACAGGCAGATAGTGCTTACACCCAAACCCCGTGTCTTTTCTTCTTGAACTCTTCCAGCGCTTAGTCCGGACACCAGTCATGAATCAGGGCTATCGTACCCAAGCACAGGCACAGACCTCCATCCCTCTTATCATATCCACCACATTCTCAAACTCCGCCATTGCCATATTATTATTCGCCAATTCTCTAAACCTTACTTTCTTATCCAGAATCTAGATCTTGCTTACAACATTGCCTAATAAGCCTGTAAGGTTGAAAGCCATTCCGTTGGCCAACTTCAAAACTAGGGCTTATATAGATTCTTCTGACATTTTCTCCCAATCTTTCTCCTCCAATGATACGACCAGCTTCCCTTCAAATATGTCCGTAATTTCCTCCACTTTTCCTTCCCGGCGTACCTTCGCCATACTTTGCTCAGTGTAGCCTTCCGGTCAGTGGCGGATCTATGGTTTAAAAACTAGGTGAGCGAAAAAAAAATCATTAATAATAGTAAAATTCTTGATAAGTCAAAACGTAATTCTTACATAGTATTCATCAAGAATTTTTTAAAAAGGGTTGCCCCTAATGGTTTAGGCTCATAGCCTGCAAACAGGCCCAACCAGGTGAGACCGGCCCACTACAGACCGACAGGCTCCACCGAGTTGTAGGAATTTCACCTTATACGTGTTTAGAGAGATTCGAACCTGGGACACCGCCCAGTGGAATACTCCCCCACGCCACTCGGCCATCTCCTATGGAGACAATTCATCAAGAATTTGATCAAAAAGAGATATAAGAATTATAAATCAAAATACCTAAGACATACATTACAAGTATATGATGATCTATCTGAATTACGCTCTACGATATGATCAATCACCGTCTCTGAATCAATATCATCCACATATTCTTTTTCAATGTGAAGCATCATACAACCTGAAAGGTACCCGTCTTCCATCTCGTTTCTAAGCGTAGTTTTTATAATTTTCATAGCTGAAAATGCACGTTCAGTAGTTGCAGTGGAAACAGGAAGTGTCAAGACCAAACGAATCAATCTATCAACCAAGGGAAACAACTTCGCTAAGTCTGCTTCAACTAATTGTCTACATAATTGTGCAAGAGAAGACAAATTCTGAAAATCTTTATTAAAAACTACTTGTACAAAAAGACAACTGACACGTTAATTAAGGAGAAAAGAAAAAAATACAAAATGTATTTATTGAGTATAAAGTACAATCAAATTTATAACTAAAAATTATTTCACCTAATAGAAATTCATGATTTTTTTAGATAAAGGAATTCAAAACTTTGAGTATAAGGATTTTCAATCAAATTCAACTTAAATATCAGGGGACACTAATAAAGAAAAATAGACAAAAACATAGTGGACGGTATGTTTAATTAAATTTATTAAAATAAGTAGATAGTAAAACTGAACAGCTCAGGCGCACTCACTCTGACTTCCACTCTGCTCCTGTCTGCGAGCTTCAAGCTCCACAAAAATGGCGAACCTCTGGATCGACGACGCCTCCTTCACTACCAACGCCTTCGAATCCGACATCTCCGCCCTCTGGCCCCTCCCCTCCTCCTCCAATAGAGAAACCCTCCACCAACGCCTCCTCGGCACCACCCCAACTGACAAATGGACCTACGTCATCTTCTGGCAGCTCTCCAGCAGCAACCCGAGCTCCTCGGAATTCTTACCGGGCTGTAGCTGGGCTAGCTACAAGGTAGATCCGCCACTGATGATGTGGTTTTTTGAATGTGAGATTTGATTTTTTTTTACCAACATGAAATATAATCTGTAAATTAGTATTAAATTATCGATGTAATATTTTAATGCTTTTATATTTTATTTTACAGTTTATTAATTTAAGTTAAGTGTGGCCTGTTTCAATAAAGACGTCAGTTAAAATGAAAATTTAGGACATATATCAATTGTTGATGTAAAATTTTTAAAGGTTCTTATTAATTAGCTAATTAAATAATCTGTCTCGTTAATTTAGTAAACTTTTTGTTTACTTTTGTTGTGGTGTACATCCAACATTTGAGAAATAGCGAAAAGTACAAAAATGACTTTGAACTATCATGTTTTTCAAGTTAGGGAGCGAACTATCAATTTTTCCAATCAGGTGAAAAAATCAGAAATTCTGTTAAAGTAAACAAATGGATTTGACTCTATTAGTTATCTTTTGTTTGACTTTTATTAAAACAATAATTAAGGAGTTTTTTTAATGTAATTTGTATATCTCAAGTTTTACTATAGTATTTTCAACTGTTAATTATAGAAAATGGATCCGGTGCAAACAGCATATTTTGTAAAAAGTACAAACCAATGACAGTCATTGATTTGGTTATTTAGACGGATGGGAGTAAACCCAGTCGCGTGGATGATATTTCGGCGACGAATTATAAATCACTTTTGACGAACTGGGTCGGATTTTTGGTTTCTCGATAATGAATTATAACCTAATTTTGACGAATTTCGCAGTTTGCATAAAACATATGCTTTGCACCTGATCTTTTCCTATTAATTATATTATTTTTTAAAAAAAATTCTCATTTTACGAATGAATATTATTTTTAAATTTATTATTCGCCGGTGTTATTTACCATATAACATGTATGAATAGAAATTAAATTATTTATTTCTTACTTTATCCAGAAATTTTTATTTTTCTTGAGAGTCATGCTCTTATGAACATGGACTGAGAAGCAATAATTAAAGTTTTATTTTTACATGTTATATGGTAATTGGGACAACGCAAATAATTATCTTAAAAATAATAATTTCTTCTAATGTGAGAATGAAAGAGACTTAAAAAATAACAACAAATACTAAAGTGGGGTCTTTTGAGTTGAAAAAAATTTAAACTAAAATGTTTTTAACTTTACTGAACTTAATTTAACTATACTAAGTTTAATTTAATTTTATTTAACTAATAAATTGAAATTAAAAATTAAACTGAACTTTATTTTTTTTATTTAAATAATAAAGTAGAAGATTTACACCGGTCGACTTGTGTGCAGAAAGCCCCAGTTTCTTCAAGGTTGGGGACTCAGCTGGAGCTGTGCAAAGAAAGGCAGACGCAACACAAATTTATAGAATGTCCAATTTTGACGACAAAACTAGAAAATTCACGTTGACAAACTAGTCATAGTAAATACACAAATTATGACGTTTTCCCATTTGGGGTATGCATTTGTAGTTTGTGATTTTAATAGTGTTGAATCGTGGTAGGCTAACACTTTAACTGAGAACCGATGATAACGAGGAAATTTTCCAAAATATTCAAAATTAGAAATTGATTTCCCTTCCTATCCAACCTTCAAGATTGGTTTCTTTTTTACTCACTTTTATTAAACCCATCCAAGGTCCTCTTTAGGTGCTCTGCAGGAAGTTGGCAGTGGGACTTGAACACAAGATGTCCACCCCCTTAACATAAGATCCTCCTTAGGTGTCTTATGTTACCAATTGAGCTGCAGCCCAATTGGTAATAATGGGTTGTACAAATCCTTGTTAAAGGAGGGTGGGATAGAGGCCGTGTGTTCGATCCCCATTCTCAACATCCCTTCAAGGCACATAAAGAAGACCTTGGAAGGTTGTATGGCCTGCAGGCCAAGTGACGCGGCGGGAAAATCGGGATAAACGAATTCACCAGCAATGAATTCGGGGATAACTTGGAATCCACCAAGGAAGCTTGGAATCCACCAAAAAAGAAAAACCAAAGGTTTATTAAAGAAATAATAAGATACATAACTGAAACCCTAAGGTGGGTTTAAATAGGAAAACTAAACCTAATTAGGAAAGGAAAACTAAAAGATAATGATAGGCTGCCTAAAAAGATAATGTTACCTAAAAAGATAATGCTTCCTAAAAGATAATGATGCCTAAAAAAGATAATGCTGCCTAAAAACTAAAACAACGAATTAAAGCTAAAATACTAATTCGGAGCCCTAAACGCTCCTACATCAGTCTCCTCCACTTCAAAAGAACTCGACCCCGAGTTCTCTTCTAAATATAGGACATCATCCATCTTGAATGGACTATGCTTGCGAGGCTGTATCACATCAACACTTACCTTTAAAACTTTGACCATCCTGCACATGTAAGTCACTGCATTCTCGATACTCAGCCTCATGTCGTCGCCGGAGTTGTTTTGTTTCTTGAATTGGTTGTGTTTCTAGTTTTGTTTCTTGAAATGGTTGGTCTTCTACTTTGTCCTTCCGCTTCTTCTCTGGTTAACGTGGTGGCAGGTGATGGAGTAGGCAGCGGAAGGTACATGCCTGGCAAGACGACCAAGTCTTTTGGAGGTTCAATGAGTCCACTGTTCTCCTCTTGTTTCTTCAATATAGCCTCAAACTTTTGTCTTCTAGCCCTCTCTGATTCTAGTTGAAGGATCTCATCATCAACTTTATCGTCAATCTGACTATCATTAACATTCAATTTGGACATCTTAGTGCCAACCAAACTTAGGACATGTTCAAAATCTTTAGTGTGAAAAACTTTACGGCACACGGGACAAGTTCCCATTCCTTCAACTGTTTCTTCAGGCTTATCTTGCTGATTTGATGGCTTCCAAGAATTCAAATTATTCTGCACTTGAAGCCAATTCCACCACCTAATGAGGCATTCACTGTGAAAGCAATGGAAACACGACATCAACTTCATAAAAGGCAAGGACTCATCATCTGCATCTTCAAGAAACAAAGGGCACAGACACAATGGACAATCCCCTTCCGGATGGTTCATATCAGAAAGCTTCTCCATGGCTTCTTTTAAAACTTTAACCCTCCCACGCTTGTCAGCATCAACTTTGTTCTTCTCCATGATAGCTTCCAATCTAGCCTTGACATCACTCTTATTTACCGTGTCACGCGTACCTGCAAAGTCACCGTTTTGAACTTTCACCACCTCAGGTGGCTCCGCTGACATGATTTTCTCCTCATCGACCCACATATCATAGTAAAATCTTGATTGACGGGTCAGCAATGCAGCAATGTTGTCAGCAGTTTCTCGCGCAAATATGTAGTCTTTTCTAGCAAACGGCGTAACAAGAGCAAGAACGTTATGACTCAGATCACTACAATCCCGAAGAGTGGATCTCATGCTTCTAAAGATGGTACTCAAACTGATTCCAAACTCATCAGCAAGGGAATCTTTTCCACATGGGTGCTTAGTCCTTAGCATAAATAAGTAGGATTTAGCACCATGTTCCTCCATGTTAGTATGCTGATAACTTCCATGAAATATGATCAGCTGTGTAGAAGATTCATTCAACCCATGAGCACCCGTCTTCAGGTTTTCATTCAGCGGGTATGTCATGATAAACTTGCTTTGTTCTTCAAAAATTTCAACTTTGTCGCACTTAGGAGGGGTAGTAGTTTCCGGCTTTACAGACTCGTTCTCAACCTCAACTTCCCCTTCAACATCAGCAGACATGATCCTCAGCTCATCAATCTTCTCCAGCGCTTCAACTGCCACAATAACCTTCTCCTTCTTCGGCTCAACCTCTTCATTCTCCTTATCATCGTCCACAGGATCCTCTTCACTCGAGCTTGAGTCCTCAGCGACTACTGCACGCACATGCTCTACACGAGGAACTCTAATTGGTGCTTCCCTCTGGGCTCTCTCCTCTCCACCATTCCGTTTGACTCTCACCGTTAATTCCGCCAACAGGGTTGCTATAGCGGCCATCTGAGTTGCCGTATCGGTCATCTGAGTTGCCAAAGCAGCTAGGATTGCGGCTCTGGGTACGGGTTGATCTGCCATCTGATCAGGTTAGAAGAGAACAGGGAAAGACCTGCTTCTTATACCAACTGACGAAGCGGGAAAATCGGGATAAACGAATTCACCAGCAATGAATTCGGGGATAACTTGGAATCCACTAAGAAAGTTTTGGAATCCACCAAAAACGAAAAACCAAAGGTTTATTAAAGAAAAAAATAAGATACATAACTGAAACCCTAAGGTGGGTTTAAATAGGAAAATATAAAACCTAACTAGGAAAGGAAAACTAAACCTAATTAGGAAAGGAAAACTAAAAGATAATGATAGGCTGCCTAAAAAGATAATGCTACCTAAAAAGATAATGCTTCCTAAAAGATAATGATGCCTAAAAAAGATAATGCTGCCTAAAAACTAAAACAACGAATTAAAGCTAAAATACTAATTCGGAGCCCTAAACGCTCCTACATCACCATGTTCAAGAGTGTGGCTTAATGGACCGGATATTCCTGTAACAGCTTCGCCGCCGCCTATCGCTCAAACCACCTCCATCCCTGTAGTTCGCCATCTAAAATCAAAAATTGAAGAAAACGAAATCGAGCGAATAAGTAGCACGATCATACCAGCACTAATGCACCAGATCTCATCAGAACGCCGCAGTTAAGCATGCTTGGGCGAGAGTAGTACTAGGATGGGTGACCTCTTGGGAAGTCCTCGTGATGCACCCCTTTAAATTTTGTTCAAAAAAAAATCTGATTGTGGGAAGAAAGTGGTTTAATAACGGGTGGTTTTTTGGTTCGCAGATTTCCAGAAGATTCATGAATGCCTGTTTGAACCGAAAAAGCGTATGCGGTTTATCATCATCTGTTCGAGCTCGGAGTCAACCTCTAGTCAATGAACTCAGTGAATAAATTGTTCGTATACAGCCCGAGTGTATTGTCGCCTTGCTCAGTGCGCAGGTTCAATCCAATTCTCCTCTCTCAATGCCGTTTAGAGCATCTGCACCGGGGGTAATTCCAGCAGGTGCTGCTGCTTGCTAGCTCAGCTTGGGGGTGGAATTTTGTGCAGCGGAGACAAGTTGAAGGAGCTGCTGGGGAAGCTGCTGGCAGTGTTATTAAAACCGGACCGGCCGGTTCGACCGGGAACCGGTCACCAGACCGGTTCGGTTCTCAAATCGGATCGGAATTGTCATTAAACCGGCCAATAACCGGTTGAACCGTGACCCGGCCGGGTCAACCGGGTGGATGTTATTTTCTCGAAACACAGCCGTTTGGTTTTTTTTTTAAACTTGAATTAAAATTTTTAAAAAGACAACTATATCATTTATCAATTATCTTTATAAGATCAGGTCTGGCGAAACGCATCCAATTGCACGAAACAGCTGTCCCTAACCCCTAATTCCAATTTCACGAAACGCATCCAATTTCACGAGCGGCGAGCGGCGACTGGCGACTGGCCTGGCGAAGTAATTTCCCGATCCCGAGCGGCGAGCGGCGAAGGTCTGGCGCACTTCAGCTCAAGTTGAACTTATCAGGTACGAATTTTCTGTTTGTCTGAAATCTGTAGTTGAAGACGAGTTTGGAGTAATCTCCGTTCAAAGAAGTGTGTGTGTGATTGAGCTTGAGACTCGCATGTCTGGTTGTGGCTTGGGGAAATAAATATTTGATCTTGTGTGTATATTTTTTTTTGATCTGACAGGTTTGGCAGATCTGAGTTTGAGCGATGACTTCTAATGGAGACGGTTCAAAGAAGCCCCCAACCCCATCTCCTTTGATAAACTCCAAATTCTTCCAGGTGATTGCTTTTGTTGATTATATGGCATTGTTTCATGCTGATTTGTGGTGTAGGATCTTGACGTATTTTTGTTGATGTTTGATTTTGTATGTGTAGGCTAATATGAGGATATTGGTGACTGGTGGAGCTGGATTCATTGGGTCTCATTTGGTTGACAGGCTAATGGAGAATGAAAAGAATGAGGTTAACATCTTCTAACTGTTTTTTATTTAATTCCCTTTTGAAGATTGTGCATTGATGATCCGATTCGGTTAGACTCTGAAGATTGTGCATCAAGTATCAACTGCTAATTATGTTGTAACTTGCGCTTGTTGTTGTGGTTTAGGTGATTGTTGCTGATAACTACTTCACCGGATCAAAAGAAAGCATGAAGTTCACCACCATATCTATTTTCCTTATTAAACTTTTATCTTTTGGCATAACTTTTCAATGTTATTGCGATTTGTGACTTGAGACTAAAATTGCAATTGTTGTTTTGTTATTTTCTTATTAATGTGTGATATTCGAATTCTAAATTTGTTATAGTTATAGTATTGTATACAGGTTATATTTTATTAGGTTATAAAACAGGTAAATAAATATGCATATATATATATATATATATATATATATATATAGGGGGGCGTTCAATTGAGGACGGGTCTTATGGTGAGGGTGTAGGGACTAATCTGGGCCATTGGATGAGGTTCATCCAATGATCCACAAGCTGCCACGTGTCCATGTGGTAGTGGATTTTACTGTTTGCTTTTTGGTAGTGGGTTTTACTATTTGCTTTATTGGATTTTGGGAACTTGGACACGTGGCGCGCCCACAGAGCACGGGGGGGTTAGATGGATGATGATCTAATGGATGAGATTTGTCCCTACGTCCTTACCAAATTTGGGTGTCCTCATTTGAACACTCCTCTATATATATATATCTATATATAGAGGAGTGTTCAAATGAGGACACCCAAATTTGGTAAGGACGTAGGGACAAATCTCATCCATTAGATCATCATCCATCTAACCCCCCGTGCTTTGTGGGTGCGCCACGTGTCCAAGTACCCAAAATCCAATAAAGCAAATAGTAAAATCCCACTACCAAAAAGCAAATAGTAAAACCCACTACCACATGTGACACGTGGCAGCTTGTGGATCATTGGATGAACCTCATCCAATGGCCAAGATTAGTCCCTACACCCTCACCATAAGACATGTCCTCAATTGAACGCCCCCCTCTATATATATATATAGAGGAGTGTTCAAATGAGGACACCCAAATTTGGTAAGGACGTAGGGACAAATCTCATCCATTAGATCATCATCCATCTAACCCCCCGTGCTTTGTGGGTGCGCCACGTGTCCAAGTACCCAAAATCCAATAAAGCAAATAGTAAAATCCCACTACCAAAAAGCAAATAGTAAAACCCACTACCACATGTGACACGTGGCAGCTTGTGGATCATTGGATGAACCTCATCCAATGGCCAAGATTAGTCCCTACACCCTCACCATAAGACATGTCCTCAATTGAACGCCCCCCTATATATATATATATATATATATATATAGGGGAGCACTCGGTTGAGGCAAGGTTGGTAGAATGAGGCAGTAAGGCATGATCTTGGCCATTGATGATATTGATCTAATGGTTGAGATTTAAAGATGTGGTAGTGGGATTTTACTATTTGCTTTTTGCTTTTTACTGTTGGTAGTGGGTTTACTATTTGGACACGTGGCGCGCCCACAAAGCACGGGGGGGTTAGATGTGTGGTTGAGATCGTGCCTCACTGCCTCATTCTTATTTGGCTTGCCTCATTTGAACGCTCCTCTATATATATATATATATTATTTTATTATTTTTAATTCGTGCGGGTCAAACTGGTTCGACCCGGTTGAACCACTGACCCATCGACCCAGTGACTTGACCGGTTCGATGACCGGTCCGGTTTTAATAACACTGGATGCTGGCTTAAGCTTATTGGGCGAAAAACTGTTTTGGGCCTGGATTTTGATTTTAAAAAAAAAAGAAAAATTGTTACAATATGTGTAACTTTATCAAACGGTAACAAATTTTTATGTTTTTTATATCAAACGGTAACATTTGGATTAGATACTTTTCTTTGTTTTTTTTTCAAACGGTAACACTTGTTCCAACGTTACTATTTTGAGCAAATATTATTTTAAAAATTGTTTTCAATTTCATAACATTTATCTATAAATACACACTTCTTGTAACTCATATCTCACACAAATATATTTACATGTCTCCCATTCATGTCTCTACTTCCTAATTCTCATAAGTTTCATAGTTTTATTTTCCAAAAATGTCTCATTCTTGGTCTATGGCCGAAAATGTACAATTGTGTGTCTCATATTGTCGGCAATCTGTTGATCCCATTTCCGAGAAGAACCAAAAGATTGAGAATGTATGGAAAAAAATCCATATCGACTATTACAACAATTGGGAGTCGAATGTCAACCAACCTATGGCGGAATTAAGGTCTCAAGTTTCACTTGCTTCTCGTTTCTGCAAATTGAAGGCGAACTTAGCCTGCTGGGGTTCGTGTCTTTCCTACGCACAAAGAAATAAGGAATCCGGATGCAATTTGCAAGATGAGGTATATTTATTGAATTTCAGATTGAGAATTGCATTTTATGAGTTTAATTAATTTTTTTATTGACAGATAAGAAAAGCACAAGTTATGTATGTTTCAAAGAAGAAGAAGGAATTCATACATTTTCCATGCTGGGATGTAGTGAAGGATCATCAAACATTTGCTCATACCGAAAGTAGTACTCCACAAACATATGCAAATAATGATCCGTCCGAACCATTTACTCCTTCAACCAATGAAGCGGACCAAAATGTAAGCATCGAAGATCTTAATTTCTCTACGCCCGAAATTGATCATATAAGTATTTGATTATGCGAAGTAGAATTAAATTCAATCAAACACAACCCAAACTTTCAATTTAACATTGAGACCGAAAGGCACACAACTCAAACATACATATTTAAAGCGTACAGCTGAAACTGAAAGGCACACAAATTTTGAAAAACATACCGAAACTCAAAGTACATAGGAAATTAAAAGTACCATTCAAAGTTCTTCACCGGTTTCCATGACCCAATTATGTTTTACCAAATCACCTTTGTAGTTGTGTATGTAGATATGCAGATTGAAGGCTATTGAGTCGATTATGAAATGCTTCTGATCTTTCTGCTCTTTCAACTGGATCATGCTGAATCCGAATGCCGTTTGGACCTACCGGCCCATCATACATTGCAAAGGCAATAGATGGATTGTGCAAATCTTCTTCTTCACGCTCGACGAACTCTTCCTCCACAAATCTTCTTCAATAATCATGTTATGCATGATAATACATGCTAACCAAATTTTTTTAAACACTTAGTCGATGGGTCATACCTGCATGACGAAGTATTGCCCAACGAGATTGTAGAATTCCGAAACATCTTTCAACATCTTTCCGATAAGATTCTTGCTTCTTTGCAAATAACTTCTCTGCATCAGTTTGTGGATTAGGAATTGTTTTGACAAAAGATGAGTACCTTGGATAAATGCCGCCAGCTAAATAATAACTATGGTCGTATGTGCTCCCGTTCACTTTATATGTGACTCGTGGTGAGATTCCAGCAAGGAGAGGATCGAATATGTCTGATTTATATAAGACATTAAGATCATTTTGTGCTCCTGGAACACCAATAAAGCTGTGCCATATCCAAGTGTCATACGAGGCCACTGCCTCTAGGATGATAGTGGGACGACCTTTACGACCTGTATATGAACCTTGCCAAGCAGTTGGACAATTTTTCCATTCCCAATGCATACAGTCTATACTGCCAACCATACTTGGAAATCCTCGTTTATCGGAAATTTCGATTAATTTCTATATTATAAACTAAAATTATAAAGTAATATTTTTATTCAGTGAATAGTGAGAGGAGGTGCTAAATTTTTTGACTGGTGCATAAACTGCAATTTGAGGAGGTGCTGATTATCTAGAAGGTGCTCCAGCACCTCCTCCTCCCTCGATTCAGAAGGTGCTCGGGTGCATATGCTCTTAAAGCGTCCTTGTTTTACTCGTTGATTTTCTTATTTTATTTTTTATTGGGTGTTAGTTTGTTAATTGTTAGTATGAGGTCTTTATTCGTTATTTGATCTAAGCTGTTGTTGTTAACGGCTGTTTAATTTAAATTATTAAAAATAGTCACGCATCTTAAAATATTGTTGCTAACAGCGTCTTAGTCTTAAGACGTCGTTGTCAACAGCTTTTTAGAAACATTGAGTAAAAAGAGAAATCAATCTTGAAGATTGAGTAGAAAGAGAAATCAATTTCCAATTTTGAGTATTTTGGAAATTTTTCCTGATAACGGTTCAATGAACTATAGCGTAGTGTCACGAGCTTATTTCTTCGGGCAATAACACTCGTGCGGCCTTAACACTTCAGTGCTAAGTCAGCCTCCCAATGTCGCAACGTCTTGGTTGGAACAAAATGCAAGGACTTGGCTTTTTGGAACGAAGAGTTGTATTGAACACTTAGAGAGAGAATACAAGTGTTTGAGAATACAAGGATTCTTCGATGGTTTGGAGGAGAGGATCCTCCTCCTATTTATACACATAATGGACGGCTAGGATTAATCCCACTCTACTCTATCCTACGGCTAGGATTTACTCTTCCGGAGTTATCTACAATGTTGGCCTAGATTCTTGGGCATTCTCCAAGCTTCTCGGGCATTCTGGAACCTTCTAGACCTTGGGTAAACCTCCATACTATTTTGTCCATTTGTGGTCAAAGTCGGCCAAAGGGAGGTCAAAGTCGGTTTATGGCTGATGGACCATATTTATATGATTCATTAAGACAGTTAAACCCACCAAGTTAGACACTTTGTCTTAACAACGTTTACTTGTTAGTTCCATTTTTGCTCTACAGGCTATTTTGAGGTTTAGAGAAGAAACATGCCTAAAAAGGGAGAATTGCGCCCAAAATAATCGCATTGGAGATTCACCCGACCGGCTGGGAAAATGCCTCAGATCCACCCGACCGGCTGAAGCAGAACTAGGCCGCGCCCCAGCGTTCCAGCGCACCTACCGAGCTGTCCAAGTCCAAATTCAAGTTGCCCAAACAAATCATCTGATCTGACGAATCCGCCTCGAGCAAAATGATCAAAATGGAAAATGAGGTGGACAATGTCGGAAAACCAAGGAGAACGCCCGAGCAGATTGGCTGTTGGCCTAATTCCAAAGCAAAGGCCCCGCGCTCATAGGCACCGAAACCAAGTCGCTCGACCAAACCATGGAATCTCGAAAATCTGGCTCGACCAAAGTGTTTTAAATGCCCAATAACTTGGACAATCTCACTTCCTAGATAAAACGCCCGAGTGGAACCAGCTCAAGCCCGATCAAGGCCAAACTAGGGCAATTTCGGCCGTTTTGGGATTCCGACCAGGTTCCGGGCAGATTCCGGCAAAACGACTTCGACCATTAGTCTTAGAATTGCCTCAGAATTCCAAATCCAAAAGCAAAAGGCCAAAAACCGACCAAGCTCCGGCCAGCAATTAATGGATGTTGACTTTCTTCTACTCTATCCCTTGTAGGAGGAGCCCATACCGGCTGCTTTTGGAGCTACCTAACCGGCTGCTTTTGGGAGGACACCTCAACCAAGGGGGAAGTGCCACCTATGGCCGGCGGCTTGACTTGGAGTGCCCATGCCTTGTTGATTTGCCTCTCTCCTTTGCCTATAAATAGAGAGCTCCCTCTCCTTTGTTCAATGTCCCAAATTGTAGTCTCAAGTCTCATAATCCTTGTAGAGAATCTCTCTAGATTTTAGGCACAATCCTTGTAAACACTCAACTTTGATATTGAAAGCTCCAAGCTTGTTCTTGAGTACTCTTGTTGGTTCTTGAAGTGCTCAAGCTTTTCCCTGTCTTTTACTTTCAAAAACTTTACTTTTTGTCTTTCGAAAACCTTTACTTTTCAAGCACTTAGCTATGATGTCCTCTTCCATGGATATTCGTAGCTAAACCCTTCATTCGGTTGAAGGGGTGTGTTTGTATCAAAACATGTTTTAGACCCTTTTCTTAGTGCTTTTATAGTGTTTAAACTTGTTCTATGTGCCACATATTAGGTTAGAACAGTCATGGATGAGTGGAGGCTCGAAAGAGCAAAGCTTTTCCATGAGGTTTGTGAACATACTCGGGTAAGTGGAGGCTCGAAAGAGCAAAGCTTATTCGAGGAGTTCAACCTTTCTTAAACACCACTTGGTTGATCGGAAATGATTGATCAGGTGGATGCACATAAGCTAAGATAATTCGAAAGGAGGAATTAGCATAAGTAGAACAAGTGTTCTATGTCTTGAAAAGGACTAGACGATGTGGCAAGTCGAGTGCTAGAAATAGCCTTGATACATCTTTGAACACATAGTATGATCATTAGCGGTCGATGATAAACAGATTTATGATACAAGGCCCCTAAAACCGAATCCTTTCCTTTAATTAAAACATCACCTGTCACTTTACTTTCAGTCTCACTATCAACTGCTTATTTTCAGTCATTTACTTTCAGTACTTTAATTTCCGCACATTTACTTTCAGTAATTTACTTTCTGTCGCTTATTACAGACCCTTTCAATATCAGTCCATACCAAAAGTATGTTGATTAGTCGATATTGAACTCGACTGTTCCAGCACTTTACTTTTCAGTATTTACTTTCAGTCCTGTATTTACTTTCTTTACTTTTAGTCATTTACTTTTCAGTACTAAAATCACAACCAACCCCCAACTGTCTTATTTAATTTTCCATTCTCGAAAGAACAACTATCCACTAATTCCCTTGGGTTCGACCCCTACTTACCGCTTTACTACCCAATAGTGAAGTCACGAGTAGCGGACTTATAAATTAATTTTGTACACATTGCCTCGCGACAAGGCAGTGCTGTCAACTTGGCGTCGTTGCCGGGGAATTAGAATTGCAATCGGATAAAGTTCTTTAATTTTGTACTCGCTTCTGCATAACCATGTCTCGTGCAGGAAGCCACCATGACTATCAGGATGACGACGAAGGGAACCTGTACGATCGAAATAATGAGGCGCTACCTCCATTTCCAATTCTCGACGATCCGGAGCAACTCATACGAAACCAAAGAGCTCGTGAAAGGGAGGCCATCCGGAGAAACCAAGGCCCGCCCGGGGACCGAAATGAAGCTGGTCCAGCGCAACAACCCCCTAGACATCCACCACCCCCGCAATATCGACAAGAACCAAGACGAGAACCCGTATTCGATGAGTACTATGGGGACAACAACCTCCGCGAACCTACTATGGGAGAAGTGTCGGCACCGGATTTCAGAAATCAGCCGTGGTGCATTTACGAAGGCCCTGAACTAGAAAACATCGCCATCAACACATCAGTGGTCCACAACTTGCCCAAGTTCTCAGGAACTCATGGAGAATCAGCAACAACTCATCTCCAACGCTTACATGGCATTTGCCAAAACCTAAAACCCAATGGCGTGAATGTAGAAGACTTCAAATTGAAGGCTTTCTATTTTTCCCTCATTGACTCGGCAAACGACTGGTTCCTTTCATTGCCTTCGGGAAGCATCAGAACATGGGCTCAGATGCAAAAGACATTTTTAGACAAATACTACCCAGCAGGAAGAGCAATGCAAGTAAGGAGGCAACTGCAAGACATCAAGCAGGGACCCAATGAAACCATGTACGATTACCTGGAGAAGTTCAACCGCCTGGAGAGAAGCTGCTGCACCCTTGGACTGCCCGAGAAACTCATCATCGAATACCTTATTGATGGATTGAGACCCTTAGACAAAATGCTCCTGGATGCCTCAGCTGGAGGATCCATGATGAATCTATCACTGAATGGCATAAGAAATCTCATCACCAACGTTGCTGAAAATGCCCGATTTAGAGAGGAGACAACTCGGCAGGAAGAATTTTCTCGAACAAAGAATGTGGCAAAGGCTGAAACACCAATGAACTCTATGCCAGAGGAGATGAAACAAATGAAGGAGATGATGGTTCAGATCCTATGAAGGCAGCCAGTTCAAGTGAAGCCTTGCGAGTTTTGTAGTTCTACGGACCACAAGACTGACGCATGCCCAAAGTTAATGGTAGAAGAACCGGCAAAAGTGAATGCAGTGGTAGGATACCAAGGATACAACAACAACAGCAACGACAGAGCCGGACCAAACCGGCAGTATAATCAAGCGACCAATCCAAACTGGCGGAACGACAACCACCCTCCGAGGGAGACACAACAAGCCGCACCGCAATTAGCTCAGTCATTTTACCAACCTCCCCACCGGCAGTACAACCAGAACGCTCCATCAGCAAGCCAATATCAACAAAGAGAACAAAACCAATACCCGACAGGTCAGTATCAGCAAAAGGGACCGAATCAGTACCAAGCCGGCACGAGCAATCCGCAAGGACCGAACAAATCCCTTGATGATGTGGTGAAGGAACTCGTGGGCTCGATGCATCGATTCCAAGTCGAGATGAAGGGAGATATCTCGGACTTGAAGAAGCAAATGTCCCAGCTCGCCACCTCAATGTCCGCGCTCACTAATGAGCCTGGCCGACTACCTTCACAAACTATTCAAAATCCGAAGGGAAATGTTAATGTCGTGACCCTTATGAGTGGGAGAAAGTTTGTCGCCAAACCCATGGAGCAAGAGGAGGACAAACGGCCCGAGGCTCTCGAAACTCTTGAGCAAGACACGACCGAGAAAAATGAGGACACGACCGAAGAAGAAGGGAACGCGTCCGAGGAACGCAGGCCTGACCCGGTACCAGCAGCCAGCCCGGTTTCAGCGTCCGAGAAGCACAAGGAATGCCCGGTGGCCAGAACCGAGACCCCCAAAATCAGCGCCGCGCTTCCATTTCCGGTGCCAGCCCGAGTACCAAAACAGCATGTCATGGATGAGGACGTGTTTGAGTTGTTCAGCAAAGTCGAAATTAACATCCCCCTCTTGGAAGCCATCAAGCAAATTCCTCGATATGCTAAGTTTTTAAAAGAGCTTTGTACCAACCGGAGGAGGAGTACTAGATATGATCAAGAGCTGATGAGTAGGAACGTATCGGCCGTCATGCAACGAAAAGTGCCCCCCAAATGTGGTGATCCAGGAACTTACACCATTCCATGCACAATTGGCAACATCCGGATCGAGAACTGCATGCTAGACCTTGGAGCTTCAATCAACGTCCTTCCATTTTCACTCTATTCATGCCTCAGGATTGGACCCCTCGAACCCACCGGTCTCACTATCCAGCTGGCCGACCGATCTTGCAAACAGCCTGAGGGCAAAATAGAAGACGTCCTGGTTCAAGTAGGAGAATTGGTGTTTCCAGCGGACTTCTACGTCTTAAAAATGGAGAATGGCGGTCCTACAGACCATGCACCCATCCTTCTCGGCCGTCCATTTCTCAAAACATCTAAAATGAAGATAGACTATGGAAGTGGGATGCTCTCAATGGAAGTAGAAGGAGAGGTCTTCAGCTTCGACATATTCAGAGCAATGAAGCATCCCATGGAATTCGAGGAAGTGCACGCTCTCGACACTATGGACGACCTGGTCCAAGAAGTTCAACCAGAACCAAGAGCAGATCCCTTAGAAGCCATACTCAATGGAGCCGAAAGCTCATATGAATTGACCGAAGACTTGCATGAAACGCTAGCCCACTTAACAATCTTGGAACCTCTCACACCAGGATATGAAGTCAACGAGGTAAAGTTATTCAAATCCAATATCTTTATGCCCTCAGTAATGCAAGCTCCGAAAATAGAATTGAAACCCCTGCCCGGACATCTGAAGAACGCATTCCTAGGAGATAATGACACACTCCCGGTGATCATCAAGAGTGGCTTGGAAGCAGGCCAGGAACGTAGTTTGATAAAAGTGCTAAGACAACACAAGTTGGCTATTGGATGGACTCTAGCCGACTTGAGAGGAGTTAGCCCGGCGGTATGCATGCATCGCATCCTACTCGAGGATGGAGCTAAGCCATCAAGAGAACCTCAGCGACGACTCAACCCAATCATGATGGAGATCGTCCAGAAGGAAATACAGAAGCTACTGGATGCGGACGTTATCTATCCCATCTCGGATAGCCAGTGGGTGAGTCCTGTTCATGTGGTCCCAAAGAAAGGTGGGATCACAGTTGAGGAAGATGCCGAAGGAAAAATGGTGACAACAAGGGTCAAGAACGGCTGGAGAATGTGCATCGACTACAGAAAATTGAACGCCGTCACAAGAAAAGACCATTTCCCTCTACCATTCATCGATCAAATGTTAGACCGACTGGCAGGCAAGCCATACTTTTGCTTCCTGGACGGGTTCTCAGGCTACAACCAGATCCCCATAGCGCCTGAGGACCAAGAGAAGACTACATTCACCTGCCCATTCGGCACATTCGCCTTCAGAAGAATGTCGTTCGGGCTATGCAATGCTCCGAGGACTTTTCAAAGGGTAGTGACCAGCATCTTTTCAGACATGATCGGAGAATTCATTGAAATCTTCATGGACGACTTCACCATCTATGGAGACACATTCGACGCTTGCTTAAGCAACTTGAGCACGGTTTTGGCACGATGTGTGTCCATGAACTTAGTGCTCAATTACGAGAAATGCCACTTCATGGTAACACACGGAATAGTCTTGGGACATGTTGTCTCACAAGAAGGCATGGAAGTGGACAAAGCAAAGATCGACCTGATCATGACTCTACCATACCCATCCACGGTCCGAGACATCCAATCATTCCTCGGCCATGCAGGATTCTACCGACGATTCATCAAGGACTTCTCCAAAAAGGCGTTGCCTCTATCCACTCTTCTCCAAAAAGAAGTCCCTTTTGAATTCACCAATGCATGCAAGGAGGCCTTTGATGACCTAAAGGAAGCCCTCACTAGCACACCCATCATCCAAACTCCGGATTGGGGAAAACCATTTGAAATCATGTGCGACGTGAGCGATTTTACTGTAGGGGCAGTTCTCAGCCAAAAGGTTGATAAGAAGGCGGTAGTGATCTACTACGCCTCAAGAACCCTAGATTCAGCCCAACGAAACTACTCCACCACCGAGAAGGAATTCCTGGCAGTGGTGTTCACTCTAGAAAAGTTCAGATCTTATTTGCTTGGAGCAAAGGTGATAGTCTTCTCTGACCATGCTGCCATCCGATGCCTGATGAAGAAAAAGGAGGCCAAGCCAAGGCTCATTCGGTGGATCTTGCTACTACAAGTATTCGATGTGGAGATAAGGGACAAAATGAGGATTGAGAATACTGTGGCCGACCATCTAAGCAGGATTGTCCGAGAGGAAGAAGAGGGGCACATAACCGAGTCATTTCCAGACGAACACCTATATGCAGTCTCAACCAAGGTGTCGTGGTATGCCTCAATCGTCAATTACCTTGTAGGAGGTACATTTCCTCCTTCTTTTACTAAAGCACAATGCATGAAACTTAGGCATGATGCTAGACATTACTTATGGGATGATCCTTATTTGTGGAAAATAGGAGCAGATCAAATACTTAGGAGATGCATCCCCGATAATGAAATAGCTTCTGTTATTAGCTTTTGCCATGAGTTTGCATGTGGAGGACACTTCGGGCCTAGGAGAACCGCTAGGAAAATCCTAGATAGCGGCTTCTTTTGGCCGAGTATATTTAGAGATGCCTATGAGAACTGTAAAAAATGCGATAGATGCCAAAGAGTAGGAAATGTGTCAGCTAGAAATGAGATGCCTCAAGTACCCATATTAGTCAACGATGTTTTCGACATTTGGGGTATTGATTTTATGGGACCATTCCCAGTTTCATGTGGTTATACTTATATTTTAGTTGCTGTAGATTATGTGTCAAAATGGGTAGAGGCTAAGGCCACGAAGTGCGACGATGCAAAAACTGTCATAGATTTGTTGCGCACTAACCTGTTTTGTAGGTACGGGGTACCCAAGGCCATAATAAGCGACCAAGGAACTCATTTCTGCAACCGCACGATGGCTGCCACCTTGAAGCACTACCATGTCCACCACCGGACATCCACGACATATCATCCCCAAACCAATGGTCAAGCGGAGATCTCCAACCGCGAAATCAAAGGTATTTTAGAAAAGATGGTGAAGCCGGCAAGGAAAGATTGGAGTCAGAGGCTAGATGAAGCTCTTTGGGCTTATCGAACGGCATACAAGATGCCAATTGGAACCTCCCCCTTTCGGCTAGTTTATGGGAAGGCATGCCACCTTCCGGTGGAATTAGAACATAAAGCCTATTGGGCGCTCAAGCATTGCAATCCGGATTTGAAAGCTGCCGGACTGGATAGGAAGCTTAGTCCGTGTGAGCTTGAGGAGTTGCGGCTTGAGGCCTATGAAGGGCAAACGGACTACAAAGCGCGGACCAAATTGTATCATGACAAATTCATCCTCCGACGCTCATTTGAGGAAGGAAAACAAGTGCTACTCTTCTCCTCACGGTTGAAGTTGATGCCTGGCAAACTAAAATCAAGATGGACCGGCCCTTATACCGTGACTAAGGTATTCAACCATGGGATGCTTGAGTTGGAAAGCATGGACAATGGAAGCAGATTCACGGTGAACGGTCAGCGAGTCAAACATTACCACGGTGAGGTCGACTTAACTCCGCAACACTATGACCTGAGCCGCCCATGGGATCCGAACTTATAATCCAGGAATGAGGTACTGTCGAGCCAACGACGTTAAACAAAGGCACTGGTCGGGAGGTAACCCGACATTTATCTTACTTTCAGTCATTTTATTTAGTTTTTGCCTTAAGTCATTCTCACCTTTCTTGTAAATATTTGCTTGCAATCGGCTTTTGAACTAAGTCATGCCGAGAGGCACGCCTTCGTTCAAAAGTGTGGGGTGAGAACTGCCTTTGCACATAATTAGTTTAACATGCTTTCTTTTTCCTTTTCCCTTAATATTATCTTTTTGAAAATATGAACTTGAGAATGTGAAAGAGATGGATCTCAATTCATGCATTTACCTTGTGAAATCTCAACTGTGTAAAAACTTGAGGATGTAACTCCTTGTTTGTCCCTTTGTGCTGAGATATACAGGGGATGTGGAGTTGACATAAAATGCCCTAGAGAGGCTTGGCAAGCACTCGAAGGATCGGATTTCGCTATATGGTTTACGAAGTCAGTGGAGGCTGCACTTCGGGTTTCAATGGAGATTAGAGTCATCTCCGCCATGCAGCGTTTATGCAAGAGGCGGGACGGGAATCAAACCGTCCTATCTCTAGTCCTAGTAGCCGAGAAAATAGATGAGCGACCCTCATCTTGACCTGCGCGAAATGGCGAGGATGAGAAAGAGCGGGGAGGTATTTCCATATGCTCTCGGGCGATGATTGGACCTCCCAAAAGGTTGAGAAAGTGGACAAGCAAGTCACAAAGAAGCAAAGCTCGAAGAAGCAAATCAAAGGCCGAAGGCCCAAAATTGTGAAGGTTTTAACCAAAACAAAAGTGAAGAAGCTCCAATTCAAAATCGAAGGCCAAAGACCAAATCACTTCAAAAGCTGTCACTCATCAAAAGGAAATCAAAGAGCTCAGATCATTGAAACCCGAACCAAATCATGTGCTAGAGAAAGCTACGAGAAAACCATATAGTGCGAGTTGGTCCCAGGAATGCAGTCCAGGAGCCTGAAAAGGGCTATCTCCCGAATCATCCGAATTAATTTGCATCTCAGCTCGAAGGTACAAGTATCAAGTTTCTTCTAAGTATTTACACGGTTTAGATTGGTAACAAATAAGTATTGCATGAATAGGATAAATCTAGTCCCACATTCTCACTTTCTTATTTAACGTTTTTACTTGGATTGTGTGTGCCTCTTTAAATAGCATTGTTCGGGACGAACAAGTATAAGTGTGGGGTGATCTGATGGACCATATTTATATGATTCATTATGACAGTTAAACCCACTGATGGACCATAATTGTGTGAATCATACACACAGTTAAACCCACCAAATTAGACTCTTTGTCTATTTAACTTTTGCTTGTTAGTTCCGATATTTATCTACAGGGTATTTTAAAGTCTAGAGAGAATACAGGCTAAGGAGGAGTTTTAAAGCTGAAAATGAATTACGAGTCATTCCAGGTCACGACCAAATTTTGACTTTCGAGAACCTGACGTGGAATCACTCAAAACAAGTCCAACCGAAGAGCAACCAGAGTCAGTCCGGAGCTGAAAGGACCGATGGCTTTTTGGGATGAGCTCACAAAACTCAAACTCACTCTCCTTCCTCTATGTGGCCGGCGGCTAAAGCCACAAGCCACTCCTTCTCCTCCATGTGGCCGGCGGCTAAGGGAGAGGTGAGTCACTCCGATGGCTTTTGAAGCCTCCTCCCATTTTGTGACAAGTGGTGGCTTCTCCTCCACATCCATTGCTCCTCCTTGGCTATAAATAGAGCCCTCCCTTGCCTTTGTAAATCATCCCATCCACAATCCACAAGTCTTTAGAGAGATAGAGGGCTTAACCCTCTTCTCTTCACTTTCAATACACATTTTGTTCTTCATTTTGGAGCTACTTTTCCTTGCTTGGATCTTGCTTAGGTGCTCCTCTCCTCCACTTATTGTAGGTACAAAAGCCACGGCTTGTCCTTTACTTTTCGTATATATTGTTCTTACTTTAAAGTTATTCTCCTTTT
Organism: Rhodiola chrysanthemifolia; assembly: GCA_033675395.1. Taxonomy (NCBI): domain Eukaryota; kingdom Viridiplantae; phylum Streptophyta; class Magnoliopsida; order Saxifragales; family Crassulaceae; genus Rhodiola; species Rhodiola chrysanthemifolia. The sequence goes on from CM066204.1 coordinate 43,970,717, forward strand.
CGGTATCCTTGTTCAAAGCCATGGTTTGCTTGTATTCCTTGACATGAATACAAGTAGCTAAAAGCTTGTATTCGGTAGAGGGAGTATTTATATCATAAACCGTTCTTGACTCTATGCTTAATGCTACTTAGTGTTTCAAAACTTGTTCTATGTGCCACATATTAGGTTAGAACTTCCAAGGTTGAGTGGATGCTTGAAATGGCAAAACTCTTCCGTGGGGTTCGTGAACATACTCGGGTAAGTGGATGCTTGAAATGGCAAAGCTTATCTGAGGAGTTCGACCTCTTTAAAACACCATTTGGATTGATCGGAAATGATCAATCAAATGGATGCACATAGGCTAGTATACCTTGAAATGGGGTGCTAGTCTAAATAGAACAAGTGCTCTATGACCTTGAAATGGGCTAGACAGTGTGGCAAGTCGAGTGCTTGAAATGGCCTTGATACACTTTTGAACACTTAGTATGATCATTAGAGGTCAATGATGAACGATGATATGATATGAAACCCCTAAACCGAATCCTTTCCTTACAGTCCATTATCAACTGTTGTAATTTACTTTCAGTTCTCAAAGCACACTCAAACCCAACCCCAATCGCATTAAATTTATGCATAAGCTTCATTAAAGAACAACTAATCCACCAATTCCCTTGGGTTCGACCCCTACTTACCCTTTACTACCCACTAGTAGAGTACGAGTAGCGGAGATATAAATTTATTTTGCACAGAGAACATCGCACCCTAACGACAGTGCAGTGGTGACAGGCATCGTCGGTACCTGCAAATTTGTATTTATAATTTTCCTTACTTTAGGCTGTGGGCTAATACAGTGGCAAGCAAGGGTCGAACCCTAGGGAGCTAGATGGTTACTTGTCGTTCTGTGAGAAGGAAACAGTTGGGTTTGAGCAATATAGGAAACAGTGTAAAAAGGAAATAAAACGAGTGTGTATCAATGAGAGAGAATATTCAGACTAGGGTTTCTTAATTGTGACTTGGTTTATCCTTGATTTCTAAGTATTTAATTCTGCGTTCTTAAGTGTGGTTACTCCGGGTCAGGTTATAACCTAAGGTAGGACCGTTAAATCACTACGCCACAATCTACTCCTGGTCAGGTTATAGAATTCTAGTTCTAGCAAACCTAATAATCCTGGTCGGGTTATATTAGGGTTAGTGCGACTACTTATTCTAACGGGTCAGTATCAAATAAGCAGTAAATAGAGGGTATGAATTGCCCAGCTTAAGCTTTACCGTTTCGGGTCTCCACTTAAACTTGCAACTCAAACCGAAATTAATGTGCACAAGAACTAGTAGAATGCAAGAATAATATTAAGCATGGAATCTCAAAACGTTGTCACAACAATTGGAACCCTAGCCCGAATAACGGGTTTAGTTACACATGGCCATTAAAGCAAAACAATAAATAAAAAGGGAACACGGTGACTTCTCTATGCCGAGTGGGATTAAGGACCGGGCCGTGAGGGCAGAGTGCCGAGGATGCTAGGAACGCCGGACGGTTTTAGCCGAGAGGGGGAGAGGTGAGCTCGCTTGTGAGAAGGAATGCTCGTTTGTGGGATCCGATGGGAGTTCACGTTTTTGGGAATGATGGGATGGATTGCCCAGCTTAAGCTTTACCGTTTCGGGTCTCCACTTAAACTTGCAACTCAAACCGGAATCAACCTTGAATGTGAAACTCGAATTTTGGATGATTGAAACCCTAGACCAAGAGGTCTTATTTATAGGAAAACATTTAGGGTTTCAAGTAGTTCTATTTGGGCCTGGTCCACATCCGTTTGGCTTGGTGGGCAAGCAAACTCAAACCGCCTCACATGAGCCCATTGACCTGGCCCAGCGCGCGCGGGCTTTTCCAACTCCAACGTCGTTTTGCTCATCTTGACCAATCCCGCTCGTGCGTTTTGTCTGGTAAGTGATGTCGTCCAAGTCATTTGTCATTTCGATCACTTTGGTCGAGCCAGATTTGTTAGATTCGTTCGTTTGGTTGAGCAACTTGGATTCAGTGCTGGTCTGCTCGACAGGGCCTTCGGGCGCTGGCCTGGAACTCTGCTCGGCTGCTCCTGGGACATTCCACTCGTGCGTTCTCCTTGGCTGGGTGACATTGTCGACTAGTTTTCCATTTTGAGCAACTTGGTCGAGTCAGATTTGTCATCGGAGTCCGTCTGGTCGAGCGGATTGATTTTGGTGCCTATCAGCGCGCGCAAGCCCTTTGAGCCAACTGTCAATCTGCTCGAGCGTTTTCCTTGGTTTTCCGACATTGCCCACCTTATTTGCTATTTTGATCACTTTGCTCGAGGTGGATTCGTCAGATCAGCTCGTTTGCCCGAGCAACTTGAGTTTAGTGTGGGCGGCTCGACTCCTTGTGCTGTTTTTAGCTCAGAAAGCCATCTTTTAAGCGTGTTTCCTCCTAGAGCTTCCGAAGCACCTGAAATGCAAAACAATACTAAAAGTAACTTGTTCGCATGATAAAGTGTCGGAATTGGTGGGATTTATTGACTCGATGAGTCGTATAAATACGGCTCATCAAACCACCCCACACTTAAACTTGTTCGTCTCGAACAAGGACTAGGTCATAAGAGGAAAATAAACAGTAAACATCACAAAGCTTCGGCATCCTAGATATTGTTACATGAACATGACTCGGCTAATCTAGATTTCACGTTTCCACGCATACTCGTTACTAAACGCCTTGTGCTCAAACATGGAAATAATGATACGTGTTACCTTTGGGCCGAGATGCAAATCAATTCGGATGTCTCGGGAGATAGTCCTTTTTAGACCCATGATCTGCACCCTCGGGGCCGAGCTCTTGCCATATGGTTACGCTTCATCGCTTTTTCTTGCACGTGATTGATTCGAGCTTCAAGGTGTTTGAGTTCTTTTCGGACAGCTTGTAGTGACTCGGTTTGATGTATCAATGGGGCACTTCACTTTGTGGCGGTGTACGACTTCACAATGGAATGAATTTGTTTCTTTGTGTTGCGGATTGTGACTGCTCGTACCTACTTGCTCTCACTCATCCTCGTCCTTTTGACGCGAGTCAAGCCGAGGGTCGCTCGTCTATTTTCCCGGCTACTTGGACTAGAGTTTGGACGGTGTGATGTATTCCCGTCCCAACCAACCGCAAAAGTACCGCAGTGGCGGAGCAGACTCGTAACCATGTTGCCTCGAAGTGCTAGCCTCCACGAAATCCACATAACCATATAACTTGAATTCGGTCCTTTGAATGCTTTGTCAAGTCTCTCTAGGACGTTGCTATCAACTCCACATCCCTGTTTATCTCAACTAACAAAGGCATGCAATGGGTTAAGATCACATGTACTCGCACAAGTCAAATTTCACTAAAGATATGCATGTAATCGGTTCTATCTATTTCACATCATCAATATTCAATACCGCAAATCTGGGAAATAGAGAAGAAACATGTACAAAAATTTTAAAATTTCGGGAAACGTGCTGACTCTATGCAAGGTGCAAGAAAGTAAACGTGCTGACACAATGACTGACTCTCCCACCCCACACTTTTGAACTGACGTGTCCTCACGGCTCATCTTAAGTTCAAAGACACGACTATGCATGCAAACAAACAAAGGGAAATAAGAAGAGAGTAAGGTTGGACAGGCACTTCCCTCGTGCGACGCGTGATGTGTAGAAACAGCTGACCATTCTCCTTTGAGTCCTCGAAGAGCACCATTGCGCCTGCCTTCTTTTGGTAGAAACTTGTATCGCACCGTGAGTTCGTCACAAAATGAAAGGACTATATCAAAGAATTTAAGACAAATAAAGGATTCCCAGGAAATTGGTGGAGTCACAAACGGTCTCACTTAAAACCAATCTCCTTAGACTCGTAAGTCTTGGTGACAGAATCCTCAAAAGCTTATGTTTCTCGACACAATTTATTCAAGGTGTGAAACTACCCCCGATGGATAGCAGTCTTACGCAAAGAAGGACAGCGAGTTGGTCCACTCTTCGCGCACATGGCTCGCTCGGTCGGGATCTCTCGACGACTCCGCACTGAGGTGCATGTTTCCTGCAAAAAGAGCATCTCTTTCCCGAATACAATGTGACAAAAAAGACTCAAGACTCAAATAAACAAAATAAACTGAAAAACGAAAAGAAATGCCGGGCTGCCTCCCTGCGAGCGCCTTTGTTTTACGTCGTTGGCTCGACGGTAACTCATCTAAGTGTCGGTGGCTGGTTCGGCTAGGTCAATCTCCTCAGCGGTTGTGTCGATTTCGCCCTGGTAGTGCTTTACCCGCTGCCCATTTACTTTGAATCGGTTACCATCCTTCGGGTTCTCCAGCTCGAGATCTCCGTGGTTGAAGACATGTGTTACCGTGTATGGCCCTGTCCATCTGGATCTCAACTTCCCGGGCATCAGTCGTAGCCGTGATGAGAATAGGAGCACCTGCCGTCCGACCTCAAACGTGCGCCGAAGGATGAACTTGTCGTGGTAGAGCTTGGTCCGCTCCTTGTAGTCTGTTTGGCTCTCGTAAGCCTCCAGGCGCAGCTCCTCAAGCTCGCATAGCTTCATCTTCCTATCCAGCCCGGCTGACTGTAAGTCCGGATTGCATCTCTTGAGTGCCCAGAACGCCTTGTGCTCTAATTCAACCGGCAGATGACATGCCTTCCCATAGACCAACTGAAAAGGCGAGGTGCCTATCGGTGTCTTGTAAGCTGTCCTGTAGGCCCATAGTGCCTCATCTAGCCGCTGGCTCCAGTCCTTCCTGTTCGGGTTCACCATCTTCTCCAGTATCCCCTTAATTTCGTGGTTGGAGATCTCCGCTTGTCCGTTCGTTTGCGGGTGATAGGATGTGGACGTCCTGTGATGAACATGGTAGTGCTTGAGGGTTGCGGCCATCATCCTGTTGCAGAAGTACGTCCCTTGGTCGTTGATTATAGCCTTTGGTACTTCGTATCTGCAAAAGATGTTAGTGCGCAGAAAATCTATAACCGTTTTAGCATCATCGCATCTAGTGGCTTTAGCCTCTACCCATTTAGACACATAATCAACCGCAACCAGAATGTTAGCATAACCACACGACACAGGAAAAGGACCCATGAAATCAATTCCCCATATGTCAAAAACATCATTAACAAGTATCGGTACTTGGGGCATCTCATTCCTAGCTGAAATATTACCTACACGTTGGCACTTATCACATCTCTTACAATGATGGTAGGCATCTTTAAACACATGCGGCCAAAAGAATCCACTGTCTAAAATCTTCCGAGCCGTCCTTCTTGGGCCAAAGTGTCCACCGCATGCATGTTCATGGCAGAAACTGATAACTGAAGCAATCTCATCATTAGGAATGCACCGTCTAAGAATCTGGTCTACGCCTATTTTCCACAAGTACGGGTCATCCCACAAATAAAACTTAGAATCATGCTTCAGTTTCAAACATTGAGCTTTAGAATGAGAAGGCAGGAACTTACCTCCGACCAGGTAGTTCACTATGGAAGCATACCATGCCATCTTACCTGTGAGAGCATACAAGTGCTCGTCTGGGAACGTCTCAGTGATCTGCCAGGCCTCTTCTTCTCGGACAAGTCGGCTCAAGTGGTCGGCCACAGTGTTCTCTATGCCCTTCTTGTCCTTAATCTCCAAGTCGAACTCCTGTAGGAGCAGAATCCACCTAATGAGTCGCGGCTTCGCCTCCTTCTTCGTCATCAAGTACCTGATAGCTGCATGGTCAGAATAGACAACAACTTTAGTACCGAGCAAATAAGATCTGAATTTCTCTAAGGCAAAGACGACGGCTAGAAGTTCTTTCTCCGTGGTCGAGTAGTTCTTTTGGGCCACGTCCAGAGTCCTCGAAGCGTAGTAGATCACTACGGGCTTTTTGTCTACCCTCTGGCCGAGGACCGCTCCTACTGCATAGTCGCTTGCGTCGCACATGATCTCGAATGGCTGGTTCCAGTCTGGTGCTCTAATGATGGGCGTGCTGGTGAGGGCATGTTTTAGCTCATCGAATGCTGCCCTTCACTGATCTGTAAACTCAAAAGGAACATCTTTTTGCAAAAGATTAGATAAAGGCAGCGCCTTTTTAGAGAAATCCTTTATAAATCTACGATAGAAACCAGCATGCCCTAAAAACGACTTAATATCACGCACCGTGGATGGATAGGGCAGAGTAACAATCAAATCTATTTTAGCTTTATCTACCTCTATACCCTCATGTGAGACTATGTGACCGAGAACTACTCCATGGGTAACCATAAAGTGACACTTTTCATAATTGAGTACCAAATTCATAGAAACACACCGTGCTAAAACCGTACTCAAATTATCTAAGCATGCATCAAAAGTGTCACCATGCACAGTAAAATCATCCATGAATACCTCTATAAACGAACCTATCATGTCAGAGAATATACTAGTAACGACCCGTTGAAAAGTACCGGGTGCGTTACACAAACCAAACGACATTCGGCGAAAAGCAAACGTACCGAAAGGACATGTGAAGGTCGTTTTCTCCTGATCCTCGGGTGCTATGGGAATCTGGTTGTAGCCCGAGAATCCATCTAGAAAGCAGAAATAGGGCTTACCTGCCAATCGGTCGAGCATCTGATCAATGAATGGGAGTGGGAAGTGGTCCTTGCGTGTGACGGCGTTTAGCTTTCTGTAATCTATGCACATTCTCCATCCATTCTTCACTCGGGTCGTGACCATCTCGCCTTTGGCATTTCTTTCCACTGTGATCCCGGTCTTCTTCGGCACAACATGTACCGGGCTCACCCACTGACTGTCCGAGATCGGGTAGATCACGTCCGCATCCAGCAACTTCTGTATTTCTTTCTGGACAACCTCCATCATGATCGGGTTCAATCTCCGTTGAGGTTCCTTTGAAGTTTTCGCTCCATCCTCCAGCAAAATCCGATGCATACAAACTGCAGGGCTAATTCCCTTGATGTCGGCCAGTATCCATCCGATGGCCAGCTTGTGCTCGGTCAGTACCTCGATCAACCGTCGCTCCTGATCTGTCCCTAGCCCGTTCTTGATGATGACTGGCAATGTGTCGTTCTTCCCTAGGAACGCATACTTTAAGTGCACGGGTAGCGGTTTCAATTCTACTGTAGGTGCCTGCACAACAGAAGGCGAACACACTTTAGATTTAAATAAGCGAAGTTCATTAACTTCGTACCTCGATGTGAGCGGCTGGGCAATCTCTAGCTGGGCCAGGGCATCCATGATGGTCTCGGTGAGCTCGTAGGAATCCTCGTGTGAGTACACGGCCTGTTCGAGTGCTAGCTCAAGTGGGTCGGTCCCTCTCTCTGGGTGCACCTCCATGACAAGGTCGTCCAGTGTGTCTAAGGCATGGACCGCCTCGTACTCCATCGGATGCTTCATAGCCCTGAAGATGTCAAAACTAAACACCTCCCCTTCAACTTCCATGGAGAGAGTTCCACTGTCGCAATCTATCTTCATCTTTGATGTCTTCAGGAACGGTCGGCCGAGTAGGATGGGTGCATGATCGGTCGGGCCGCAATTCTCCATCTTGAGCACATAAAAATCAGCGGGGAATACTAGCTCTCCTACCTGCACAAGCACATCTTCAATCTTGCCCTCAGGCTGCTTGCATGACCTGTCCGCCAGCTGTATAGTGAGACCTGCAGGTTCTAGAGGACCAATGCGCAGACAGGAGTATATAGAATATGGTAAAACATTGATAGATGCACCGAGATCAAGCATGCAATTTTCTATTCTAATGTTACCGATTGTGCAGGGAATGGTGTAGGTGCCTGGATCACCGCATTTTGGTGGCACCTTGCGCTGAATCACAGCTGAGACATTCCTGCTCATGAGCTCCTGGTCGGGCTGGGTACCTCGCCTCCGGTTCGTGCATAGCTCCTTCAAGAACTTCGAATACCTCGGAATCTGCTTGATGGCCTCGAGGAGCGGGATATTGATTTCCACCTTGCTGAACAGCTCCCATACTTCCTTGTCCATGACGTACTGCTTGGGAGCTCGGACCTGCACAGGAAAAGGTAGAGGAACAGTAACATTAGAGTTGCTAGGCGCCGGGCTCGGGTCTGGCCGAGAGGTGCTAGGGGTGTCGTCTGGCTGAGGCTCCTCGGGCATGGGTATCGGGCTTGGCCGAGAGTCCTCGTCTGCTGGTGGGTTGTCGTCCTCTGATAGTCCGGGCGCTGATGATGTTCCCCTTCCACTCCTGAGCGTCACTGCATTGACGTTCCCTCTTGGCTCATTTGTAAGTGCGGCGACTGATGTGGCGAGCTGAGACACCTGCTTGGATAGGTCGGCGATGGCCCCGTCGGTTTTGGCCTGATTCTGTTGAACTGTGTTAGACAATCGCTGGGTGCTAGCTGCCAGCTCTTTTACTGCGTCCTCCCAAGTCTTGTTGGGAACATGGCTACTTGGGCCTGCCTGGTTGCTGTTTGGTCCCCGCTGTTGATATTGATTTGGCCCATTCCGTCCCTGTTACAGGCGAAACGGAGGCTTGTAGTATGGTTGGGCCTGGTGGGGTGCGTACTGCGGTGCCGGCTCCCTCTGGAAGTGGTTGTTCTGATTGTTGTTCTTCCAGTGCGGCCCGTTTGCCCCCTGCCCGTTCCCATTCGATCCATACTGTCGGGCTGGCCCGGTCTGGTTGTTATGGCCCTGGTAATCGCCCACTGCATTGACTTCGGCCTGGTCGTCCTCTACTATGGTTGGGCACTCGTCTGTTCTGTGGTCCGTGGCGGCACAGAAACCGCATGGCTTGATCTAGACCGGTTGCCTCCTGATCACCTGTTGCATCATCTCCTTGAGCTGCCTGATCTCCTCTGCCATTTGATGGACCATAATTATACGAATCAAAAACACAGTTAAACCCACTAAATTAGACTGTTTGTCTATTTAACTTTTGCTTGTTAGTTCCGATATTTATCTACAGGGTATTTTGGAGCTTAGAGAGAATACACGCTAAGGAGAGGATTTTACGCAGAAAAGATGTTACGAGTCATTCCAAGGTCTCGATCAGACGCTGACTGAAGAAATCTAAAGATCCTGACATGGAATCATTCAAGACAAATCAAACTGAAGAGCAACCAAAGTCATCCCGGGCTGAAATACACCGATAGTTTTGTGAAAACGTCACAAAACTCCACATTTGCCCATGGTGACCGGCGGCTTTTGGAGGAGGTGGCCAAAGGAGGAAGCTCTCCTCCATGGATGACCTCCAACCGGCGGCTCTTACCTCCCATGGAAGTCCCCTTGGATGAAGCCACATGCTCTCATCTTGGCCCTCCATTCCTTCCCTCCATGGCTATAAATACATGCCTCCATCTCATTTGTAAAAGATCCCAAAAATCATAAATCACTTATCTCTCTAAGTTTGGCAATTTGTAAGTTTGGTTTTGAAATAATACTCTTGTTGGTTCTTGAGTATTATAACAGTTTTAGAGAATACTCATGTTGGTTCTTGAGTATTCAAGTAGGAATTGGGAATACTCCTGTTGGTTCTTGAATATTCCCCTTACTTACTGTCTTTCAAAAACCCCCGAGTATTTAGCTATGGTATCCACCTCTATGGATATTCGTAGCTAAACTCTTCATTCGGTTGAAGGGGTGTACTTGTATCATAAAATGTTTTAGACTTTGCTTTAGTGTTTTTTCTCTGTATTCAAAACTTGTTCTATGTGCCATATATTAGGCCAGAACTTCCAAGGTTGAGTGGATGCTTGGAATGGCAAAGCTCTTCCGTGGAAGTTCGTAAACATACTCGGATAAGTGGATGCTTGGAATGGCAAAGCTTATCTGAGGAGTTTGACCTCTCTAAAACACCATTTGATTGCTCGGGAATGACTGATCAAATGGATGCACACAGGCTAATATACCTTGGAATGGGGTATTAGTCTAAGTAGAACAAGGGCTCTACGTTTTTTGCAAAAGTCTAGACAGTGTGTGCAAATCGAGTGCTTGGAATGGCCTTGATACTCTTTCGAACACTTTTGCAAAAGACTAGACAGTGTGGCAAATTGAGTGCTTGGAATGGCCTTGATACACGTTTGAATACTTAGAAGGATCACTAAAGGTCAATGATAAACAGGCTATGATACAAGGCCCCCGAAATCGAATGTTTTCCTTGAAATCAAACAACTCCTGCACTTACTTTCTTAGTATAATGATGAGTCGAGTTTTCGACTCATTTATCGTCATTCTTCACTATAGTTTTGAATCGTTTCCGACGATATTTTGATGTCATTTGACCTCTATCTCTACATTTCAGGTAGAAAACAAGTTTCCCCCATGGTCAATGCCTAAATGTGAAGATTGGTTGAGTTTCGGCGCAAAACAAGGATTATGGCTTAAGCGCCTAAAACTTGGGAATGAGTTCCTTGTCGCAAAGCCAATGGACTAGCCCTAGCTAGCATAGGTGAGCGGTTGACACTCTTTTGTGCAAAACTATTAACTTTGCTTCTATTGTATTGCCTTGAAAATGAGTAGACCTTTGGATGAGACATTTGATAGCTCTAGTATTGATGATCTTGAATGCACAACCTCATGGGTACTCAAATGGTTCAAAAGTTCTTTTGATGATATTGTGATGGTAGTCCTAGTTTGGGGTGAGGGATTGGTTTTGAGAAATCCTCGTCTTGGTTGAGCACTCTTGCATTCATTCTCATGGGATAGGTGCATATGGGATTTGTGAGTATTCCCTTTTCTGAAAACTCTCACGAGACTATAACTCGTCCACTAGGGTAGCCTAGGGGTTTAAAGGCTTAATGCATACGCTAAATGCATTCGTAACGCCTACGAAAAGGAGCTAGTTAGATTGTACATACTTGTCATTTACCTTTAAATAACATGATTAGGAATAATGATCGAGACCTTGTGAAATCTAGTGAGGCAAATAGACGAAAAACATAGCACCACTAGCATTTCGACATTTGCATGACCTTGACATATTCTCATACTTTGTTCGGGACGAGCAAAACTTAAGTGTGGAGTGTTGATGAGTCGAGTTTTCGACTCATTTATCGTCATTCTTCACTATAGTTTTGAATCGTTTCCGACGATATTTTGATGTCATTTGACCTCTATCTCTACATTTCAGGTAGAAAACAAGTTTCCCCCATGGTCAATGCCTAAATGTGAAGATTGGTTGAGTTTCGGCGCAAAACAAGGAGTTTCGGGGCAATACCGAGCATATTGACCTTTGCAACTTGTTTTGGACGCCAAGGGCGCATACGGTGTCTGAATTGGTTGATTCAAAGTTTGTTGGAAAGCTAACTCAAAGGGCTACAACTCTCCAGTTGACGCCAAGACCAAATTCGGACGGGAGGACCACCAGTCGATCGACTGGGAGTCCAGTCGATCGACTTAATGGACTCTCAGGAGGGCCTGTTTTCTACATTACTCCAGTCGATCGACTGGGAGACTACCCTGTCTCAGTCGATCGACTGAAAATCTGCTTTCCAAGCGTTTTATCTCCCTCCAGTCGATCGAATGGGCCAACAGCCCACCGCCAGTCGATCGACTGGACCTGCTACAGTACCGGAAATTGCCCGAGGCTATAAATAGAAAGAGGGAAGTTTGACCTATTTTTGGAGGTTTTTGGGGAGAAGAAGATTAAGAAAAGAGGTCAACCAAGGTCATCAATCATCATCCAACCAAGGAGAAGTGAAGATCAAGGGAGTTCAAGGATTAATCATCCTATTTCTATCCCTCTTCTATTCTACTTGTTGTGTAAAAACCCTACTCACACCATGTTGTCTTACATGATGTGTGAGTAGTGGATCTTGTGTTTTGAGGGTCTTATGATCCTCCTTGGTACTCAATGATCATTGTATACACATTAACATGCAATTTATGAAGTTGATTTCATTTTACTATGGTTTTCATTTTAGACATGTTGCTAAGTGTTTGATAAAATGCCTAAGTGACATGTTTGTGCTAGAACTATGATCTAAGTATTGAGAGAGCTTAGTGATGGTTTGGATATAGTAAAAATGAACTTATCAAGCATTTATGAGAGTAAATGCGTGGGTGAGAGGCTAACCAAGACTTTATGCATATAGCATTTGTGAAAATAGGTGCTATATAGTGAATCAACATCTTTAATTAGTGAGATTCTACATAAGAAGGTTTGACTAAGATTAGACTTGCATGATAGTTTGTCTAATTTTAGCCTAAGCTAGGTTTTAAACCTATCAACTCATAATTAATTGAACTCTTGTATACATGATCATTGGAAAATCGCAAAGGAGGGGATTAACCCCTCGAAACACCTCCTATCTATCTTTTATCCCTAATTACTAGCCACATAGGATTTAGATATTCACACCTTTATACATTTTGGTTAGAATAGCCGAATGGAAACACAATCTTAAATAGTGTATGTGCTTGGCTTGCTCCCTTGGGTTCGACCCGGTACCCTACCGGTCATTATAAATGTTTTGACTTACTACCGACCCTCTCTTTATTGATACTATTTAGAGGTGAAAAAGAATAGTTTGTCATATAACTGCCGTAATCAACTGCTCACCTTCCGGAGGACTTGCCAATCACGCATCACCCGCTGTAAGTCTCCTACTTTTATTTTCAGTCATTTACTTTTCGCACAAAAAAACCAAAACCAACCAAAAAGTCACGTAGTTACTAGCTCTAAAACCTCAACCAACCTAAAACACGCTCCCTTGCTGTACAAATCACCTCAAAGAACAATTATCCCCCTAATTCCTTTGGGTTCGACCCCTACTTACCACTTGCTACCCAGTAGTGAAGTCGCGAGTAGCGGACTATAAATTTATTTGTACATTTGCTCTGACGACAAGCATCTGTCAAATTGGCGCCGTTGCCGGGGAATTAGCCTTCGGATAGTTGTTCTTTTCTTTCTCTCCCCTTCTCATGACGCTACCCACTACATATGCATGGACAACACGATATCTGCCCCTGTTCGGAGGTACAGATGGAGAAAATCCTGTACAACACTGCCGAAACTTTCACCACGTTTGCTGCCACATAAAACCTGAGAAAGAAATGTTAGAGGAATTTAAGCTTAAATGCTTTAAATTTTCTCTGACTGACTTCGCGACAATCTGGTACTACACATCACCCGCTATGCATGCTGAATATTTTGTGGACCTCTGCGTTCCATTCCTGAAGGAATTCTCCCCCCATCCTTACGCCAAAAAACCCGTGAGAAGATCATGTGCCTTCAACAATCCCGGGATGAGACTTTGGACGAATACTACACGAACTACGACACCATCGTCTCAAGCTGCCCGCACCATGGATTCACGAAGAAAGTTCTTCTTCAAAAATTTCTTCGTGGGATGAGGTCCGATGAGCTGGGAAGGATTAACGAAGCAATGAAAAGATCAGCCAGGAACTTATCCATAGCAGACATGTGGTACCTCATAAATAACCTAGCCGCAGCCACAAAACGAATACCCCAAACTGACGGAGGAATGCAAATAGACGAAGCTGGTCCTGAGGCAAATGAAGAAACTCCCGAGCCATCAGAAGAGACTCCTGAACCGTCAGAAGAATCAGACATGGAAAGCATCGGAAGCAACGAGGAAGAAGTCCAAAATACCACCAGCATACTGCCCGAACCATACCCAGCTATCATCACCCAAGCTTCCGAGACCATCTATGACCAGATCCTGACAAACGGACATAACGAGGCAGAACCAAGCCTTAAGATGCAAGCTTCCCAACTTTTCCCCTTGATCAATAGGCAAATCGCTGAAAACTATGTGATCAATGAAGAGGCTAAAAGGAGGATGGGAAAAGGGCCTGAGCAAAACGACACCGTAATGGGGCATAGACGCTGGAAGGAGAAACCATCAGAACAGTGGGAGCTGGACCCACGCCCATCATCCCCCAAAAACCCAGGAAGAGTCAAAGCAAGAATCAGGGTTGGCGCAATAAAGAAATTCGACCTGAGCCACCCATGGGATCCAAACCAATGATCCAAGAATGAGGTACTGTCGAGCCAACGACGTTAAACAAGTGCACTGGTCGGGAGGTAACCCGACACTGTCTTACTTTCTGTCATTTAATTTCAGTCATTTAGTTTAAAGTCATTCTCACATGTATATATCTGCTTGCATGACTTTTGAACTAAGGCACGCCTTCGTTCAAAAGTGTGGGGTGAGAACCACCTTTTTATATAGTTAAATAACATGCTTGCTGTTTTCTTAATAGTATCTTTTTGAAAATATGAACTTAAGAATGTGAAAAAGATAGATCATAATTCATGCATCAACCTTGTGAAAATTCAACTGTTTAAAAACTTAGAATGTAACTTCCCATTTGTTCCTTTGTGCTGAGATAAACTAGGGATGTGGAGTTGATAGAAAATGCCCTAGAGGGGCTTGGCAAGCAATCGAAGGATCGAATCAAACTATATGGTTTTCGAAGTCAGTGGAGGCTGCACTTCGGGTTTCAGTGAAGATTGAAGTCATCTCCGCCATGCAGTGTTTATGCAAAAAGAAAAAAAGGCGAGGACGGGAATCAGACCGTCCTCTCTCTAGTCAAAGTAGCCGAGAAAATAGATGAGCGACCCTCATCTTGACCCGCGCAAAACGACAACGATGAGAGGAGCGGGGAGGTATTTCCATATGCTCGCGGGCGATGATTGGACCTCCCAAAAAGGCTTGAGAAAATGGACTAGCAAGTCACAAAGAAGCAAAAGCTCGAAGAAGCAAATCAAGAGGCCAAAGGCCCAAAAGTGTGAAGGTTTTAACCGAACAAAAGTGAAGTACTCAAAAAGTCAAATCCAAGGCCAAAGGCCGATTCACTACAAAAAAAGTTGTCCCTCGCCAAAAAGAAAGAAAATCAAAGATCAAACCATTGAAACCCGAACCGAATCACGTGCTAGAGAAAGCTACAAGAAAACCATATAGTACGAGACGGTCCCGAGATTGCAGTCCAGAAGCCTAAAAAGAGCTATCTCCCGAAACATCCAAAATACTTTGCATCTCAGCACGGAGGTACAAGTATCAAGTTTCTTCTATTTATTTACGCAGTTTAATTTGGTAATAAGTAGTAATGCATGAATTAGGATAAGTCTAGTCCCACAGTCTAACTTTCATATTTGAAAAGCTTACTTAGTGACGCCCTTTAATAGCATTGTTCGGGACGAACAACTAAAAGTGTGGGGTGATCTGATGGACCATAATTATATGAATCAAAAACACAGTTAAACCCACTAAATTAGACTGTTTGTCTATTTAACTTTTGCTTGTTAGTTCCGATATTTATCTACAGGGTATTTTGGAGCTTAGAGAGAATACACGCTAAGGAGAGGATTTTACACAGAAAAGATGTTACGAGTCATTCCAAGGTCTCGATCAGACGCTGACTGAAGAAATCTAAAGATCCTGACATGGAATCATTCAAGACAAATCAAACCGAAGAGCAACCAAAGTCATCCCGGGCTGAAATACACCGATAGTTTTGTGAAAACGTCGCAAAAACGTCACAAAACTCCACATTTGCCCATGGTGACCGGCGGCTTTTGGAGGAGGTGGCCAAAGGAGGAAGCTCTCCTCCATGGATGACGTCCAAGCGGCGGCTCTTACCTCCCATGGAGCTCCCCTTGGATGAAGCCACATGCTCTCATCTTGGCCCTCCATTCCTTCCCTCCATGGCTATAAATACATGCCTCCATCTCATTTGTAAAAGATCCCAAAATCATAAATCACTTATCTCTCTAAGTTTGGCAATTTGTAAGTTTGGTTTTGAAATAATACTCTTGTTGGTTCTTGAGTATTATAACAGTTTTAGAGAATACTCCTGTTGGTTCTTGAGTATTCAAGTAGGAATTGGGAATACTCCTGTTGGTTCTTGAGTATTCCCCTTACTTACTGTCTTTCAAAAACCCCCGAGTATTTAGCTATGGTATCCACCTCTATGGATATTCGTAGCTAAACTCTTCATTCGGTTGAAGGGGTGTACTTGTATCATAAAATGTTTTAGACTTTGCTTTAGTGTTTTTTCTCTGTATTCAAAACTTGTTCTATGTGCCATATATTAGGCCAGAACTTCCAAGGTTGAGTGGATGCTTGGAATGGCAAAGCTCTTCCGTGGAAGTTCGTAAACATACTCGGATAAGTGGATGCTTGGAATGGCAAAGCTTATCTGAGGAGTTTGACCTCTCTAAAACACCATTTGATTGCTCGGGAATGACTGATCAAATGGATGCACACAGGCTAATATACCTTGGAATGGGGTATTAGTCTAAGTAGAACAAGGGCTCTACGTTTTTTGCAAAAGTCTAGACAGTGTGTGCAAATCGAGTGCTTGGAATGGCCTTGATACTCTTTCGAACACTTTTGCAAAAGACTAGACAGTGTGGCAAATCGAGTGCTTGGAATGGCCTTGATGCACGTTTGAATACTTAGAAGGATCACTAAAGGTCAATGATAAACAGGCTATGATACAAGGCCCCCGAAATCGAATGTTTTCCTTGAAATCAAACAACTCCTGCACTTACTTTCTTAGTATAACTGCCGTAATCAACTGCTCACCTTCCGGAGGACTTGCCAATCACGCATCACCCGCTGTAAGTCTCCTACTTTTATTTTCAGTCATTTACTTTTCGCACAAAAAACCAAAACCAACCAAAAAGTCACGTAGTTACTAGCTCTAAAACCTCAACCAACCTAAAACACGCTCCCTTGCTGTACAAATCACCTCAAAGAACAATTATCCCCCTAATTCCTTTGGGTTCGACCCCTACTTACCACTTGCTACCCACTATAAATTTATTTGTACATTTGCTCTGACGACAAGCATCTGTCACCATTCCACTGGATGGGGGCTCGACTTTAGACACGTTCCTGGTCTGAGTGTACTCTTCTTCTTTGTTGGACTCATCCTGGAACCGCTCACTCTCTGCCACTGCCATGATCTTTCTCCGTACTCCGGCTGGGGACAGTTTCATAAGGTTTCCTCCAGCCGAGGCCTCTAGTAACTTCCTGTCGAGCCTGCGAAGTCCGTCTAGCATGTATTCTACGATCAGTTTCTCTGGAAGTCCAAGGTTGCAACAGCTCTTCTCTAGGGCGTTGAACTTCTCCACGTACTCGTACATGATCTCGTTGGGTCCTTGTCTGAGCTCTTGTAGTTGCCTTCAGACTTGCATGGCTCGCCCTGCGGGATAGTATTTGCTGAGAAATTTCTTCTGCATCTGGTCCCATGTGTAGATACTACCTGAGGGCAAGGACAAGAACCCGTCAGTAGCAGAGTCCATAAGTGAGAAATAGAATGCCTTTAGCTTGAAGTCATCAACTTCGACTCCGTATGGCTTTAAGTTTAGGCATATCCCGTGGTAGCGTGTCAGGTGAGACGTGGCTGACTCTCCCTTCATCCCTGAGAATTTTGGCAGGTGATGGACGACTGATGTGTTGATGGTTATGGCTGCGAGGTCTGGCCCTTCGTAGATGCACCAAGCTTGGTCTCTGAAGTTGGGGGCCGATAACTCTCCCATGGTTGGCTCTTGATCGTCGTCCTCCTCATGATCATCGACTCTGACTGCCGGCTGTTGTAGAGGCCGTTGGGGTTGTGGGTATGGCTGCTGTGGGAGGTATTGTGGTGGTGGGTATTGTTGATACTGTGCTTGTGGGTGTGGCTGATATGGTGGTGGCGGGTACTGCTGGTACGGTTGCGGTTGATATTGAGGGTACTGCAGGTATGGTTGAGGTTGGAATGGTGGTTGGAGCGGTTGGTGTTGCAGTTGTCCTGGGGCAGCCCCCCTGATCTCTCCATTCTGTCTTATCGAGCCTTGCTCGTCGTGTTGTGGGAGCGCCCCTTCCATGTTCCGGATGCCCTGCTCCACTTCTTCGTTGATGTTGTCGCCTGTCGTCTTTTGGCAGAAACTTATATCGCAACGTGAGTTTGTCACAAAATGAAAGGATTATGTCAAAGAAGTTAAGACAATGAAGGATTCCCAAGAAATTGGTGGAGTCACAAACGATCTCACTTAAAAACCAATCTCCTTAGACTCGTAAGTCTTGGTGACAGAATCCTCGAAAGCTTATTTTTCTCGACACAATGTATTCAAGATGTGAAACTACCCCCGATGGATAGCAGTCCTACGCAAAATTCTCGAATGGACTTAGAACGCTGCGTGTCCCGAGCGACGCTGGTGATTTGTGATCTCCTCGTTGTTATGGGCTGAACTCGGTCACTGGTAGCTTGAATCCTGCAGTTTTGTTGTAATACCGAAAAACAAAAAAACTAAAAACAAAATTGAAAAAGGAAAAGAACAATTTCACCGTGCGTAGCTCCCCGGCAACGACGCCAAAATTTGACAGGCGTCGTCGGTACCTTGACAGATCCCACTGCACTGTCGTTAAGGTGCAGTGTTCTCTGTACAAATAAATTTATAATGTCCGCTACTCGCGACTATACTACTGGGTAGTAAGTGGTAAGTAGGGGTCGAACCCAAAGGAATTAGGGGGATAAGTTGTTCTTTAAGTTGGACGATTTTGGGATTGATTGGTTGGTTTTAAAGCTACCAGCTAAGTGATTGATTGGTTGGTTGGTTGGTTTTAGTACTAGAAAGTAACTGATAATTATTAAAATTAAAAGAAAGCATTCGGTTTTGGGACTCTTCTTGTGACACATCTATCATTGACTCCAAATGATTTCTTTTACACTTCTAAGTGTGGTTGTCCCGACAAAGGTGACAACCCAAATACCCCGACAAAGGTGGTACTCCACACCCTTAACCTGTCAAGTTGTGATGTGGTTGTCCCGACAAAGGTGACAACCCAAATACCCCGACAAAGGTGGTATTCCACAACAAGCTTGACAAAGCTTTAGGCTTCTAGTCTTTCGCTAGTTTGAACAACCCGACAAAGGTGTTACTCAAACTAGATCTCAAAGACTAGAGAAGTGCAAAATGACATAAGGTGCAAGAGTCTCAAGATGTGGGCACAAGGGTGAGAACCCTCAACCGAATATGGGTTTAGCTACTATTTATCGCGATAAACATTATAACTAAGGAATTGGAAATTAAAAACAGTAAATAAATATTAAAATACTTACTACCGTTGAAGCGCCAAGGGAGCAATCTTTATTTCCAAAGCCAAACTTACAATTTTAGAGAGATAAGTGATTTTTGGATGAGAATGGGATGATTGAAATGAGGAGGAGGAGGTTGGTATTTATAGCCATAAGGGGAGGAGATGGGTGGTGGAGATGGTGGCACATGTCTTTTGATCCAAGGGATGAGGAGGAGGAGCAAGGAGGAGCTGCCACATGGGGGAGGAGAAAGCCACCGGTCATATGGAGGAGGAGCCGCCGGTAGCAGGTGGTGGAATGGGGAGGAGCTCCTCCCTTGGCCACCTCCAAGCATGGTGGCCGGTCACCTTGTCCAAACGTGCATTTGGATAGTTGATTGGGAATGGCCAAGTGATTCTAAGACTAATGGTCGAGTCAGAATTTCCAAATTCCATGTTTTGGTCGAGCAACTTGGTTTTGGTGCCTATGCGCGCGGCCTTTACTATGGAATTGGGCCAACTGCCAATCTGCTCGAGCGTTTTGTCTGGAAAGAGAGATGGTCCGACTTGTTGGGCATTCCAAACATCTTGGTCGAGCCAGATTTACAAGATTCATCGGTGGGCTCGCGTAATTCGGTCATGGTGCCTAGTGTACGCGGAGTCTTTGCTTGGCATTGCGCCAACTCTCAATTGGCTCGGGCATTCTCCTTGGTTTTCCGACATTGTCCACTTTATTTTCCATTTTAAAAACTTTGGTCGAGGCGGAATTGTTAGATGAGGTGGTTTGCTCGAGCAACTTGAATCGAGTGTTTGGTCAGCTCGGCAAAGGGCCTGGATCTGCTTCATCCGGTCGGGTGGTTTCTGCGGCATTTTCTCACCCGGTCGGTTGAGTCTTCAATGCAAATTCCTCTTCGGTTTGATTTGTTTGGAGTGATTCCATGTCAGGATCCTTGAGATTTCTTCAGTCTGCGTCTGATCTTGACCTTGGAATGACTCTTAATATCTTTTCAGCGTAAACTCCTCTCCTTAGCGTGTTTTCTCTCTAAGCGCCATAATACCCTGTAGAAATATATCGGAACTAACAAGCAAAAGTTAAATAGACAAAGTGTCTAATTAAGGGGGTTTTACGCTGTTTATGATTCGTATAATTTGGGTCCATCATATCACCCCACACTTTTAGTTGTTCGTCCCGAACAATGCTATTAAAGGGCGGCATTCTAAGTTGGCTTTGGAATATAAATATTAGACTGTGGGACTCGATTTATCCTAGTTCATGCATTACTTACTTATTACCAAATTGAACTGTGTAAATAAATAGAAGAAACTTAATACTTGTACCTCCGTGCTGAGATGCAATTCATATTGGATGTTTCGGGAGATAGCCCTTTTTTGGTTCCTAGACTGCAACTTCGGGATCGGCTCGCACTATATGGTTTCCTTGTAGCTTTCTCTAGCACGTGATTTGGTTCGGGTTTCACTGGTTTGAGTACTTTGATTTTTCTTTTGGCGAGGGACTGCTTTTGTAGTGAATCGGCCTTTGGCCTTTGATTTGACTCTTTGAGTACTTCACTTTTTTTTTTTGGGTTAAAACCTTCACAATTTTGGGCCTTTGGCCTCTTGATTTGCTTCTTCGAGCTTTTCGCCTTTTTGTGGCTTTGCTAGTCCATTTTCTCAAGCCTTTTTTGGGAGGTCCAATCATCGCCCGCAAGCCTATGGAAATACCTCCCCGCTCCTCTCATCGTTGTCGTTTCGCGCGGGTCAAGATGAGGGTCGCTCATCTATTTTCTCGGCTACTTTGACTAGAGAGAGGACGGTCTGATTCCCGTCCTCGCCTTTTCTTTTCTTTTTGCATAAACACTGCATGGCGGAGATGACTTCAATCTTCACTGAAACCTGAAGTGCAGCCTCCACTGACTTCGAAAACCATATAGTTTGATAAGATCCTTCGATTGCCTGCCAAGCCTTTCTAGGGCAGTTTATGTCAACTCCACATCTCTAGATAATCTCAGCACAAAGGACAAATGAAAAGTTACGTTCTAAGTTTTTAGACAGTTGAATTTTCACAAGGTAAATGCCTGAATTTCGGTCTATCTTTTTCACATTCTTAAGTTCATATTTTCAAAAAGATACTATTACTATAAAAACAGCAAGCATGTTATTTATATACAACTGTGGTTCTCACCCCACACTTTTGAACGAAGGCGTGCCTTAGTTCAAAAGTCATGCAAGCTAATATATATATGTGAGAATGACTAAGACAGAAAATTAAATGACAGAATTTAAATGACAGAAAGTAAGATAGTGTCGGGTTACCTCCCGACCAGTGCACTTGTTTAACGTCGTTGGCTCGACAATACCTCGTTGTTGATTACTGGTTTGGGTCCCATGGGTGGCTCAGGTCGAATTTTGCCACCGTTCATGTGTTGCTTCTTGCCTTGCCTTTTCCCGATTTCTTGCGAGATGATGTGCTTGGGTCAGGACTCCTTTGTTTTGGGATCTTTTCTTTCCAATACCCCGGAGGGTGTGAGGGACCTTTCACTACTAGCCCTTTGCAGTTTTTGTATTTGGGACTGTCTAGTCCAGCTACGGTGTAACACTGCTCCATCGAGGAGTCATTCTGCAGAGGCCCTTTTCCCATCCTCTTTTCCGCCTCTTCATGGATCACATAGTTTTCAGCGATTTGTCTATTGATCGAAGGGAAAAGTCGGGAAGCTTGCCTCTTGAGGCTTGGTTCTGCCTCGTTATGATCGTCAGTGAGGAACTGGTCGTAGATAGTCTCGGCTGCCCGGGTAATGATAGTCGGGTATGAATTGGGCAGTTCGTCAGTGGTGTTCTGGACTCCAACCTCGTTGCTTCCGGTGCTTTCCATATCTGATTCTTCTGATGGTTCAGGAGTCTCTTCTGACGGCTCGGTAGTTTCTTCTTTGTCTGCCTCAGGGTCAGCTTCATCTATCTGCATTTCCTCGTCAGTTTGGGGTACTCGTCTTGTGGCAGCGGCTAGGCCAATTATGAGGTACCACATGTCTGCAATGGTGAAGTTTCTGGCTGATCTTCTCATTGCTTCGTTAACTCTTCCCAGCTCTTCGGACCTCATCCCACGAAGAAATTTCTGGAGAAGAATCTTCTTCGTGAATCCATGGTGCGGGCAGCTTGAGACGATGGCATCATAGTTCGTGTAATATTCGTCCAAGGTCTCATCCCGGGATTGTTGAAGGCACATGATTCTCTCACGGGTTTCTTGGCGTAAGGATGGTGGGGAGAATTTCTTCAGGAATGGAACGCAGAGATCTACGTAACGTTCTGCACTGCAAGCGATAGATGTGTAGTACCAGATCGTTGCGAAATCAGTTAGAGAGAATTTGAAGCATTTAAGCTTAAATTCCTCTAACATTTCATTAGCAGGTTTGATGTGGTGGCAAACGTGGTGGAGGTTTCGGCAGTGCTGTACTGGGTCTTCTCCCTCCGTTCCTCCGAACAGGGGCAGATATTGCGTTGTCCATGCATACGAAGGGGGTTGCGTCATGAGGACATAGGGGGGAAAGAACAACTAATCCGATGGCTAATTCCCCGGCAACGGCGCCAATTAGACAGATCCCACTGCACTGTCGTTAAGGTGCAGTGTTCTCTGTACAAATAAATTTATAATGTCCGCTACTCGCGACTATACTACTGGGTAGTAAGTGGTAAGTAGGGGTCGAACCCAAAGGAATTAGGGGGATAAGTTGTTCTTTAAGTTGGACGATTTTGGGATTGATTGGTTGGTTTTAAAGTTACCAGCTAAGTGATTGATTGGTTGGTTGGTTGGTTTTAGTACTAGAAAGTAACTGATAATTATTAAAATTAAAAGAAAGCATTCGGTTTTGGGACTCTTCTTGTGACACATCTATCATTGACTCCAAATGATTTCTTTTACACTTCTAAGTGTGGTTGTCCCGACAAAGGTGACAACCCAAATACCCCGACAAAGGTGGTACTCCACACACTTAACCTGTCAAGTTGTGATGTGGTTGTCCCGACAAAGGTGACAACCCAAATACCCCGACAAAGGTGGTATTCCACAACAAGCTTGACAAAGCTTTAGGCTTCTAGTCTTTCGCTAGTTTGAACAACCCGACAAAGGTGTTACTCAAACTAGATCTCAAAGACTAGAGAAGTGAAAAATGACATAAGGTGCAAGAATCTCAAGATGTGGGCACAAGGGTGAGAACCCTCAACCGAATATGGGTTTAGCTACTATTTATCGCGCTAAACATTATAACTAAGGAATTGGAAATTAAAAACAATAAATAAATATTAAAATACTTACTACCGTTGAAGCGCCAAGGGAGCAATCTTTATTTCCAAAGCCAAACTTACAATTTTAGAGAGATAAGTGATTTTTGGATGAGAATGGGATGATTGAAATGAGGAGGAGGAGGTTGGTATTTATAGCCATAAGGGGAGGAGATGGGTGGTGGAGATGGTGGCACATGTCTTTTGATCCAAGGGATGAGGAGGAGGAGCAAGGAGGAGCTGCCACATGGGGGAGGAGAAAGCCACCGGTCATATGGAGGATGAGCCGCCGGTAGCAGGTGGTGGAATGGGGAGGAGCTCCTCCCTTGGCCACCTCCAAGCATGGTGGCCGGTCACCTTGTCCAAACGTGCATTTTGATAGTTGATTTGGAATGGCCAAGTGATTCTAAGACTAATGGTCGAGTCAGAATTTCCAAATTCCATGCTTTGGTCGAGCAACTTGGTTTTGGTGCCTATGCGCGCGGCCTTTACTATGGAATTGGGCCAACTGCCAATCTGCTCGAGCGTTTTGTCTGGGAAGCGAGATTGTCCGACTTGTTGGGCATTCCGAACATCTTGGTCGAGCCAGATTTGCAAGATTCATCGGTGGGCTCGCGTAATTCGGTCATGGTGCCTAGTGTACGCGGAGTCTTTGCTTGGCATTGCGCCAACTCTCAATTGGCTCGGGCATTCTCCTTGGTTTCCGACATTGTCCACTTTATTTTCCATTTTAAAAACTTTGGTCGAGGCGGAATTGTTAGATGAGGTGGTTTGCTCGAGCAACTTGAATCGAGTGTTTGGTCAGCTCGGCAAAGGGCCTGGATCTGCTTCATCCGGTCGGGTGGTTTCTGCGGCATTTTCTCACCCGGTCGGGTGAGTCTTCAATGCAAATTCCTCTTCGGTTTGATTTGTTTGGAGTGATTCCATGTCAGGATCCTTGAGATTTCTTCAGTCTGCGTCTGATCTTGACCTTGGAATGACTCTTAATATCTTTTCAGCGTAAACTCCTCTCCTTAGCGTGTTTTCTCTCTAAGCGCCATAATACCCTGTAGAAATATATCGGAACTAACAAGCAAAAGTTAAATAGACAAAGTGTCTAATTAAGGGGGTTTTACGCTGTTTATGATTCGTATAATTTGGGTCCATCATATCACCCCACACTTTTAGTTGTTCGTCCCGAACAATGCTATTAAAGGGCGGCATTCTAAGTTGGCTTTGGAATATAAATATTAGACTGTGGGACTCGATTTATCCTAGTTCATGCATTACTTACTTATTACCAAATTGAACTGTGTAAATAAATAGAAGAAACTTAATACTTATACCTCCGTGCTGAGATGCAATTCATATTGGATGTTTCGGGAGATAGCCCTTTTTTGGTTCCTAGACTGCAACTTCGGGATCGGCTCGCACTATATGGTTTCCTTGTAGCTTTCTCTAGCACGTGATTTGGTTCGGGTTTCACTGGTTTGAGTACTTTGATTTTTCTTTTGGCGAGGGACTGCTTTTGTAGTGAATCGGCCTTTGGCCTTTGATTTGACTCTTTGAGTACTTCACTTTTTTTTTTGGGTTAAAACCTTCACAATTTTGGGCCTTTGGCCTCTTGATTTGCTTCTTCGAGCTTTTCGCCTTTTTGTGGCTTTGCTAGTCCATTTTCTCAAGCCTTTTTTGGGAGGTCCAATCATCGCCCGCAAGCCTATGGAAATACCTCCCCGCTCCTCTCATCGTTGTCGTTTCGCGCGGGTCAAGATGAGGGTCGCTCATCTATTTTCTCGGCTACTTTGACTAGAGAGAGGACGGTCTGATTCCCGTCCTCGCCTTTTCTTTTCTTTTTGCATAAACACTGCATGGCGGAGATGACTTCAATCTTCACTGAAACCCGAAGTGCAGCCTCCACTGACTTCGAAAACCATATAGTTTGATAAGATCCTTCGATTGCCTGCCAAGCCTTTCTAGGGCAGTTTATGTCAACTCCACATCTCTAGATAATCTCAGCACAAAGGACAAATGAAAAGTTACGTTCTAAGTTTTTAGACAGTTGAATTTTCACAAGGTAAATGCCTGAATTTCGGTCTATCTTTTTCACATTCTTAAGTTCATATTTTCAAAAAGATACTATTACTATAAAAACAGCAAGCATGTTATTTATATACAACTGTGGTTCTCACCCCACACTTTTGAACGAAGGCGTGCCTTAGTTCAAAAGTCATGCAAGCTAATATATATATGTGAGAATGACTAAGACAGAAAATTAAATGACAGAATTTAAATGACAGAAAGTAAGATAGTGTCGGGTTACCTCCCGACCAGTGCACTTGTTTAACGTCGTTGGCTCGACAATACCTCGTTGTTGATTACTGGTTTGGGTCCCATGGGTGGCTCAGGTCGAATTTTGCCACCGTTCATGTGTTGCTTCTTGCCTTGCCTTTTCCCGATTTCTTGCGAGATGATGTGCTTGGGTCAGGACTCCTTTGTTTTGGGATCTTTTCTTTCCAATACCCCGGAGGGTGTGAGGGACCTTTCACTACTAGCCCTTTGCAGTTTTTGTATTTGGGACTGTCTAGTCCAGCTACGGTGTAACACTGCTCCATCGAGGAGTCATTCTGCAGAGGCCCTTTTCCCATCCTCTTTTCCGCCTCTTCATGGATCACATAGTTTTCAGCGATTTGTCTATTGATCGAAGGGAAAAGTCGGGAAGCTTGCCTCTTGAGGCTTGGTTCTGCCTCGTTATGATCGTCAGTGAGGAACTGGTCGTAGATAGTCTCGGCTGCCCGGGTAATGATAGTCGGGTATGAATTGGGCAGTTCGTCAGTGGTGTTCTGGACTCCAACCTCGTTGCTTTCGGTGCTTTCCATATCTGATTCTTCTGATGGTTCAGGAGTCTCTTCTGACGGCTCGGTAGTTTCTTCTTTGTCTGCCTCAGGGTCAGCTTCATCTATCTGCATTTCCTCGTCAGTTTGGGGTACTCGTCTTGTGGCAGCGGCTAGGCCAATTATGAGGTACCACATGTCTGCAATGGTGAAGTTTCTGGCTGATCTTCTCATTGCTTCGTTAACTCTTCCCAGCTCTTCGGACCTCATCCCACGAAGAAATTTCTGGAGAAGAATCTTCTTCGTGAATCCATGGTGCGGGCAGCTTGAGACGATGGCATCATAGTTCGTGTAATATTCGTCCAAGGTCTCATCCCGGGATTGTTGAAGGCACATGATTCTCTCACGGGTTTCTTGGCGTAAGGATGGTGGGGAGAATTCCTTCAGGAATGGAACGCAGAGATCTACGTAACGTTCTGCACTGCAAGCGATAGATGTGTAGTACCAGATCGTTGCGAAATCAGTTAGAGAGAATTTGAAGCATTTAAGCTTAAATTCCTCTAACATTTCATTAGCAGGTTTGATGTGGTGGCAAACGTGGTGGAAGTTTCGGCAGTGCTGTACTGGGTCTTCTCCCTCCGTTCCTCCGAACAGGGGCAGATATTGCGTTGTCCATGCATACGAAGGGGGTTGCGTCATGAGGACATAGGGGGGAAAGAACAACTAATCCGATGGCTAATTCCCCGGCAACGGCGCCAATTAGACAGATCCCACTGCACTGTCGTTAAGGTGCAGTGTTCTCTGTACAAATAAATTTATAATGTCCGCTACTCGCGACTATACTACTGGGTAGTAAGTGGTAAGTAGGGGTCGAACCCAAAGGAATTAGGGGGATAAGTTGTTCTTTAAGTTGGACGATTTTGGGATTGATTGGTTGGTTTTAAAGTTACCAGCTAAGTGATTGATTGGTTGGTTGGTTGGTTTTAGTACTAGAAAGTAACTGATAATTATTAAAATTAAAAGAAAGCATTCGGTTTTGGGACTCTTCTTGTGACACATCTATCATTGACTCCAAATGATTTCTTTTACACTTCTAAGTGTGGTTGTCCCGACAAAGGTGACAACCCAAATACCCCGACAAAGGTGGTACTCCACACACTTAACCTGTCAAGTTGTGATGTGGTTTTCCCGACAAAGGTGACAACCCAAATACCCCGACAAAGGTGGTATTCCACAACAAGCTTGACAAAGCTTTAGGCTTCTAGTCTTTCGCTTGTTTGAACAACCCGACAAAGGTGTTACTCAAACTAGATCTCAAAGACTAGAGAAGTGCAAAATGACATAAGGTGCAAGAGTCTCAAGATGTGGGCACAAGGGTGAGAACCCTCAACCGAATATGGGTTTAGCTACTATTTATCGCGCTAAACATTATAACTAAGGAATTGGAAATTAAAAACAGTAAATAAATATTAAAATACTTACTACCGTTGAAGCGCCAAGGGAGCAATCTTTATTTCCAAAGCCAAACTTACAATTTTAGAGAGATAAGTGATTTTTGGATGAGAATGGGATGATTGAAATGAGGAGGAGGAGGTTGGTATTTATAGCC
Source organism: Rhodiola chrysanthemifolia (assembly GCA_033675395.1). Taxonomy (NCBI): domain Eukaryota; kingdom Viridiplantae; phylum Streptophyta; class Magnoliopsida; order Saxifragales; family Crassulaceae; genus Rhodiola; species Rhodiola chrysanthemifolia. Next base: position 43,998,377 of record CM066204.1, read on the forward strand.
ATAAGGGGAGGAGATGGGTGGTGGAGATGGTGGCACATGTCTTTTGATCCAAGGGATGAGGAGGAGGAGCAAGGAGGAGCTGCCACATGGGGGAGGAGAAAGCCACCGGTCATATGGAGGATGAGCCGCCGGTAGCAGGTGGTGGAATGGGGAGGAGCTCCTCCCTTGGCCACCTCCAAGCATGGTGGCTGGTCACCTTGTCCAAACGTGCATTTTGATAGTTGATTTGGAATGGCCAAGTGATTCTAAGACTAATGGTCGAGTCAGAATTTCCAAATTCCATGCTTTGGTCGAGCAACTTGGTTTTGGTGCCTATGCGCGCGGCCTTTACTATGGAATTGGGCCAACTGCCAATCTGCTCGAGCGTTTTGTCTGGGAAGCGAGATTGTCCGACTTGTTGGGCATTCCGAACATCTTGGTCGAGCCAGATTTGCAAGATTCATCGGTGGGCTCGCGTAATTCGGTCATGGTGCCTAGTGTACGCGGAGTCTTTGCTTGGCATTGCGCCAACTCTCAATTGGCTCGGGCATTCTCCTTGGTTTTCCGACATTGTCCACTTTATTTTCCATTTTAAAAACTTTGGTCGAGGCGGAATTGTTAGATGAGGTGGTTTGCTCGAGCAACTTGAATCGAGTGTTTGGTCAGCTCGGCAAAGGGCCTGGATCTGCTTCATCCGGTCGGGTGGTTTCTGCGGCATTTTCTCACCCGGTCGGTTGAGTCTTCAATGCAAATTCCTCTTCGGTTTGATTTGTTTGGAGTGATTCCATGTCAGGATCCTTGAGATTTCTTCAGTCTGCGTCTGATCTTGACCTTGGAATGACTCTTAATATCTTTTCAGCGTAAACTCCTCTCCTTAGCGTGTTTTCTCTCTAAGCGCCATAATACCCTGTAGAAATATATCGGAACTAACAAGCAAAAGTTAAATAGACAAAGTGTCTAATTAAGGGGGTTTTACGCTGTTTATGATTCGTATAATTTGGGTCCATCATATCACCCCACACTTTTAGTTGTTCGTCCCGAACAATGCTATTAAAGGGCGGCATTCTAAGTTGGCTTTGGAATATAAATATTAGACTGTGGGACTCGATTTATCCTAGTTCATGCATTACTTACTTATTACCAAATTGAACTGTGTAAATAAATAGAAGAAACTTAATACTTGTACCTCCGTGCTGAGATGCAATTCATATTGGATGTTTCAGGAGATAGCCCTTTTTGGTTCCTAGACTGCAACTTCGGGATCGGCTCGCACTATATGGTTTCCTTGTAGCTTTCTCTAGCACGTGATTTGGTTCGGGTTTCACTGGTTTGAGTACTTTGATTTTTCTTTTGGCGAGGGACTGCTTTTGTAGTGAATCGGCCTTTGGCCTTTGATTTGACTCTTTGAGTACTTCACCTTTTTTTTTTTGGGTTAAAACCTTCACAATTTTGGGCCTTTGGCCTCTTGATTTGCTTCTTCGAGCTTTTCGCCTTTTTGTGGCTTTGCTAGTCCATTTTCTCAAGCCTTTTTTGGGAGGTCCAATCATCGCCCGCAAGCCTATGGAAATACCTCCCCGCTCCTCTCATCGTTGTCGTTTCGCGCGGGTCAAGATGAGGGTCGCTCATCTATTTTCTCGGCTACTTTGACTAGAGAGAGGACGGTCTGATTCCCGTCCTCGCCTTTTCTTTTCTTTTTGCATAAACACTGCATGGCGGAGATGACTTCAATCTTCACTGAAACCCGAAGTGCAGCCTCCACTGACTTCGAAAACCATATAGTTTGATAAGATCCTTCGATTGCCTGCCAAGCCTTTCTAGGGCAGTTTATGTCAACTCCACATCTCTAGATAATCTCAGTACAAAGGACAAATGAAAAGTTACGTTCTAAGTTTTTAGACAGTTGAATTTTCACAAGGTAAATGCCTGAATTTCGGTCTATCTTTTTCACATTTTTAAGTTCATATTTTCAAAAAGATACTATTACTATAAAAACAGCAAGCATGTTATTTATATACAACTGTGGTTCTCACCCCACACTTTTGAACGAAGGCGTGCCTTAGTTCAAAAGTCATGCAAGCTAATATATATATGTGAGAATGACTAAGACAGAAAATTAAATGACAGAATTTAAATGACAGAAAGTAAGATAGTGTCGGGTTACCTCCCGACCAGTGCACTTGTTTAACGTCGTTGGCTCGACAATACCTCGTTGTTGATTACTGGTTTGGGTCCCATGGGTGGCTCAGGTCGAATTTTGCCACCGTTCATGTGTTGCTTCTTGCCTTGCCTTTTCCCGATTTCTTGCGAGATGATGTGCTTGGGTCAGGACTCCTTTGTTTTGGGATCTTTTCTTTCCAATACCCCGGAGGGTGTGAGGGACCTTTCACTACTAGCCCTTTGCAGTTTTTGTATTTGGGACTGTCTAGTCCAGCTACGGTGTAACACTGCTCCATCGAGGAGTCATTCTGCAGAGGCCCTTTTCCCATCCTCTTTTCCGCCTCTTCATGGATCACATAGTTTTCAGCGATTTGTCTATTGATCGAAGGGAAAAGTCGGGAAGCTTGCCTCTTGAGGCTTGGTTCTGCCTCGTTATGATCGTCAGTGAGGAACTGGTCGTAGATAGTCTCGGCTGCCCGGGTAATGATAGTCGGGTATGAATTGGGCAGTTCGTCAGTGGTGTTCTGGACTCCAACCTCGTTGCTTCCGGTGCTTTCCATATCTGATTCTTCTGATGGTTCAGGAGTCTCTTCTGACGGCTCGGTAGTTTCTTCTTTGTCTGCCTCAGGGTCAGCTTCATCTATCTGCATTTCCTCGTCAGTTTGGGGTACTCGTCTTGTGGCAGCGGCTAGGCCAATTATGAGGTACCACATGTCTGCAATGGTGAAGTTTCTGGCTGATCTTCTCATTGCTTCGTTAACTCTTCCCAGCTCTTCGGACCTCATCCCACGAAGAAATTTCTGGAGAAGAATCTTCTTCGTGAATCCATGGTGCGGGCAGCTTGAGACGATGGCATCATAGTTCGTGTAATATTCGTCCAAGGTCTCATCCCGGGATTGTTGAAGGCACATGATTCTCTCACGGGTTTCTTGGCGTAAGGATGGTGGGGAGAATTCCTTCAGGAATGGAACGCAGAGATCTACGTAACGTTCTGCACTGCAAGCGATAGATGTGTAGTACCAGATCGTTGCGAAATCAGTTAGAGAGAATTTGAAGCATTTAAGCTTAAATTCCTCTAACATTTCATTAGCAGGTTTGATGTGGTGGCAAACGTGGTGGAAGTTTCGGCAGTGCTGTACTGGGTCTTCTCCCTCCGTTCCTCCGAACAGGGGCAGATATTGCGTTGTCCATGCATACGAAGGGGGTTGCGTCATGAGGACATAGGGGGGAAAGAACAACTAATCCGATGGCTAATTCCCCGGCAACGGCGCCAATTAGACAGATCCCACTGCACTGTCGTTAAGGTGCAGTGTTCTCTGTACAAATAAATTTATAATGTCCGCTACTCGCGACTATACTACTGGGTAGTAAGTGGTAAGTAGGGGTCGAACCCAAAGGAATTAGGGGGATAAGTTGTTCTTTAAGTTGGACGATTTTGGGATTGATTGGTTGGTTTTAAAGTTACCAGCTAAGTGATTGATTGGTTGGTTGGTTGGTTTTAGTACTAGAAAGTAACTGATAATTATTAAAATTAAAAGAAAGCATTCGGTTTTGGGACTCTTCTTGTGACACATCTATCATTGACTCCAAATGATTTCTTTTACACTTCTAAGTGTGGTTGTCCCGACAAAGGTGACAACCCAAATACCCCGACAAAGGTGGTACTCCACACACTTAACCTGTCAAGTTGTGATGTGGTTTTCCCGACAAAGGTGACAACCCAAATACCCCGACAAAGGTGGTATTCCACAACAAGCTTGACAAAGCTTTAGGCTTCTAGTCTTTCGCTTGTTTGAACAACCCGACAAAGGTGTTACTCAAACTAGATCTCAAAGACTAGAGAAGTGCAAAATGACATAAGGTGCAAGAGTCTCAAGATGTGGGCACAAGGGTGAGAACCCTCAACCGAATATGGGTTTAGCTACTATTTATCGCGCTAAACATTATAACTAAGGAATTGGAAATTAAAAACAGTAAATAAATATTAAAATACTTACTACCGTTGAAGCGCCAAGGGAGCAATCTTTATTTCCAAAGCCAAACTTACAATTTTAGAGAGATAAGTGATTTTTGGATGAGAATGGGATGATTGAAATGAGGAGGAGGAGGTTGGTATTTATAGCCATAAGGGGAGGAGATGGGTGGTGGAGATGGTGGCACATGTCTTTTGATCCAAGGGATGAGGAGGAGGAGCAAGGAGGAGCTGCCACATGGGGGAGGAGAAAGCCACCGGTCATATGGAGGATGAGCCGCCGGTAGCAGGTGGTGGAATGGGGAGGAGCTCCTCCCTTGGCCACCTCCAAGCATGGTGGCCGGTCACCTTGTCCAAACGTGCATTTTGATAGTTGATTTCGAATGGCCAAGTGATTCTAAGACTAATGGTGGAGTCAGAATTTCCAAATTCCATGCTTTGGTCGAGCAACTTGGTTTTGGTGCCTATGCGCGCGGCCTTTACTATGGAATTGGGCCAACTGCCAATCTGCTCGAGCGTTTTGTCTGGGAAGCGAGATTGTCCGACTTGTTGGGCATTCCGAACATCTTGGTCGAGCCAGATTTGCAAGATTCATCGGTGGGCTCGCGTAATTCGGTCATGGTGCCTAGTGTACGCGGAGTCTTTGCTTGGCATTGCGCCAACTCTCAATTGGCTCGGGCATTCTCCTTGGTTTTCCGACATTGTCCACTTTATTTTCCATTTTAAAAACTTTGGTCGAGGCGGAATTGTTAGATGAGGTGGTTTGCTCGAGCAACTTGAATCGAGTGTTTGGTCAGCTCGGCAAAGGGCCTGGATCTGCTTCATCCGGTCGGGTGGTTTCTGCGGCATTTTCTCACCCGGTCGGTTGAGTCTTCAATGCAAATTCCTCTTCGGTTTGATTTGTTTGGAGTGATTCCATGTCAGGATCCTTGAGATTTCTTCAGTCTGCGTCTGATCTTGACCTTGGAATGACTCTTAATATCTTTTCAGCGTAAACTCCTCTCCTTAGCGTGTTTTCTCTCTAAGCGCCATAATACCCTGTAGAAATATATCGGAACTAACAAGCAAAAGTTAAATAGACAAAGTGTCTAATTAAGGGGGTTTTACGCTGTTTATGATTCGTATAATTTGGGTCCATCATATCACCCCACACTTTTAGTTGTTCGTCCCGAACAATGCTATTAAAGGGCGGCATTCTAAGTTGGCTTTGGAATATAAATATTAGACTGTGGGACTCGATTTATCCTAGTTCATGCATTACTTACTTATTACCAAATTGAACTGTGTAAATAAATAGAAGAAACTTAATACTTGTACCTCCGTGCTGAGATGCAATTCATATTGGATGTTTCGGGAGATAGCCCTTTTTTGGTTCCTAGACTGCAACTTCGGGATCGGCTCGCACTATATGGTTTCCTTGTAGCTTTCTCTAGCACGTGATTTGGTTCGGGTTTCACTGGTTTGAGTACTTTGATTTTTCTTTTGGCGAGGGACTGCTTTTGTAGTGAATCGGCCTTTGGCCTTTGATTTGACTCTTTGAGTACTTCACTTTTTTTTTTTGGGTTAAAACCTTCACAATTTTGGGCCTTTGGCCTCTTGATTTGCTTCTTCGAGCTTTTCGCCTTTTTGTGGCTTTGCTAGTCCATTTTCTCAAGCCTTTTTTGGGAGGTCCAATCATCGCCCGCAAGCCTATGGAAATACCTCCCCGCTCCTCTCATCGTTGTCGTTTCGCGCGGGTCAAGATGAGGGTCGCTCATCTATTTTCTCGGCTACTTTGACTAGAGAGAGGACGGTCTGATTCCCGTCCTCGCCTTTTCTTTTCTTTTTGCATAAACACTGCATGGCGGAGATGACTTCAATCTTCACTGAAACCCGAAGTGCAGCCTCCACTGACTTCGAAAACCATATAGTTTGATAAGATCCTTCGATTGCCTGCCAAGCCTTTCTAGGGCAGTTTATGTCAACTCCACATCTCTAGATAATCTCAGCACAAAGGACATATGAAAAGTTACGTTCTAAGTTTTTAGACAGTTGAATTTTCACAAGGTAAATGCCTGAATTTCGGTATATCTTTTTCACATTCTTAAGTTCATATTTTCAAAAAGATACTATTACTATAAAAACAGCAAGCATGTTATTTATATACAACTGTGGTTCTCACCCCACACTTTTGAACGAAGGCGTGCCTTAGTTCAAAAGTCATGCAAGCTAATATATATATGTGAGAATGACTAAGACAGAAAATTAAATGACAGAATTTAAATGACAGAAAGTAAGATAGTGTCGGGTTACCTCCCGACCAGTGCACTTGTTTAACGTCGTTGGCTCGACAATACCTCGTTGTTGATTACTGGTTTGGGTCCCATGGGTGGCTCAGGTCGAATTTTGCCACCGTTCATGTGTTGCTTCTTGCCTTGCCTTTTCCCGATTTCTTGCGAGATGATGTGCTTGGGTCAGGACTCCTTTGTTTTGGGATCTTTTCTTTCCAATACCCCGGAGGGTGTGAGGGACCTTTCACTACTAGCCCTTTGCAGTTTTTGTATTTGGGACTGTCTAGTCCAGCTACGGTGTAACACTGCTCCATCGAGGAGTCATTCTGCAGAGGCCCTTTTCCCATCCTCTTTTCCGCCTCTTCATGGATCACATAGTTTTCAGCGATTTGTCTATTGATCGAAGGGAAAAGTCGGGAAGCTTGCCTCTTGAGGCTTGGTTCTGCCTCGTTATGATCGTCAGTGAGGAACTGGTCGTAGATAGTCTCGGCTGCCCGGGTAATGATAGTCGGGTATGAATTGGGCAGTTCGTCAGTGGTGTTCTGGACTCCAACCTCGTTGCTTCCGGTGCTTTCCATATCTGATTCTTCTGATGGTTCAGGAGTCTCTTCTGACGGCTCGGTAGTTTCTTCTTTGTCTGCCTCAGGGTCAGCTTCATCTATCTGCATTTCCTCGTCAGTTTGGGGTACTCGTCTTGTGGCAGCGGCTAGGCTAATTATGAGGTACCACATGTCTGCAATGGTGAAGTTTCTGGCTGATCTTCTCATTGCTTCGTTAACTCTTCCCAGCTCTTCGGACCTCATCCCACGAAGAAATTTCTGGAGAAGAATCTTCTTCGTGAATCCATGGTGCGGGCAGCTTGAGACGATGGCATCATAGTTCGTGTAATATTCGTCCAAGGTCTCATCCCGGGATTGTTGAAGGCACATGATTCTCTCACGGGTTTCTTGGCGTAAGGATGGTGGGGAGAATTTCTTCAGGAATGGAACGCAGAGATCTACGTAACGTTCTGCACTGCAAGCGATAGATGTGTAGTACCAGATCGTTGCGAAATCAGTTAGAGAGAATTTGAAGCATTTAAGCTTAAATTCCTCTAACATTTCATTAGCAGGTTTGATGTGGTGGCAAACGTGGTGGAGGTTTCGGCAGTGCTGTACTGGGTCTTCTCCCTCCGTTCCTCCGAACAGGGGCAGATATTGCGTTGTCCATGCATACGAAGGGGGTTGCGTCATGAGGACATAGGGGGGAAAGAACAACTAATCCGATGGCTAATTCCCCGGCAACGGCGCCAATTAGACAGATCCCACTGCACTGTCGTTAAGGTGCAGTGTTCTCTGTACAAATAAATTTATAATGTCCGCTACTCGCGACTATACTACTGGGTAGTAAGTGGTAAGTAGGGGTCGAACCCAAAGGAATTAGGGGGATAAGTTGTTCTTTAAGTTGGACGATTTTGGGATTGATTGGTTGGTTTTAAAGTTACCAGCTAAGTGATTGATTGGTTGGTTGGTTGGTTTTAGTACTAGAAAGTAACTGATAATTATTAAAATTAAAAGAAAGCATTCGGTTTTGGGACTCTTCTTGTGACACATCTATCATTGACTCCAAATGATTTCTTTTACACTTCTAAGTGTGGTTGTCCCGACAAAGGTGACAACCCAAATACCCCGACAAAGGTGGTACTCCACACACTTAACCTGTCAAGTTGTGATGTGGTTTTCCCGACAAAGGTGACAACCCAAATACCCCGACAAAGGTGGTATTCCACAACAAGCTTGACAAAGCTTTAGGCTTCTAGTCTTTCGCTTGTTTGAACAACCCGACAAAGGTGTTACTCAAACTAGATCTCAAAGACTAGAGAAGTGCAAAATGACATAAGGTGCAAGAGTCTCAAGATGTGGGCACAAGGGTGAGAACCCTCAACCGAATATGGGTTTAGCTACTATTTATCGCGCTAAACATTATAACTAAGGAATTGGAAATTAAAAACAGTAAATAAATATTAAAATACTTACTACCGTTGAAGCGCCAAGGGAGCAATCTTTATTTCCAAAGCCAAACTTACAATTTTAGAGAGATAAGTGATTTTTGGATGAGAATGGGATGATTGAAATGAGGAGGAGGAGGTTGGTATTTATAGCCATAAGGGGAGGAGATGGGTGGTGGAGATGGTGGCACATGTCTTTTGATCCAAGGGATGAGGAGGAGGAGCAAGGAGGAGCTGCCACATGGGGGAGGAGAAAGCCACCGGTCATATGGAGGATGAGCCGCCGGTAGCAGGTGGTGGAATGGGGAGGAGCTCCTCCCTTGGCCACCTCCAAGCATGGTGGCCGGTCACCTTGTCCAAACGTGCATTTTGATAGTTGATTTGGAATGGCCAAGTGATTCTAAGACTAATGGTCGAGTCAGAATTTCCAAATTCCATGCTTTGGTCGAGAAACTTGGTTTTGGTGCCTATGCGCGCGGCCTTTACTATGGAATTGGGCCAACTGCCAATCTGCACGAGCGTTTTGTCTGGGAAGCGAGATTGTCCGACTTGTTGGGCATTCCGAACAGCTTGGTCGAGCCAGATTTGCAAGATTCGTCGGTTGGCTCGAGCAATTCGGTCATGGTGCGTAGTGTACGCGGAGTCTTTGCTTGGCATTGGGCCAACTCTCAATTGGCTCGGGCATTCTCCTTGGTTTTCCGATATTGTCCACTTTATTTTCCATTTTAAACACTTTGGTCGAGGCGGAATTGTTAGATGAGGTGGTTTGCTCGAGCAACTTGAATCGAGTGTTTGGTCAGCTCGGCAAAGGGCCTGGATCTGCTTCATCTGGTCGGGTGGTTTCTGCGGCATTTTCTCACCCGGTCGGTAGTGTCTTCAATGCAAATTCCTCTTCGGTTTGATTTGTTTGGAGTGATTCCATGTCAGGATCCTTGAGATTTCTTCAGTCTGCGTCTGATCTTGACCTTGGAATGACTCTTAATATCTTTTCAGCGTAAACTCCTCTCCTTAGCGTGTTTTCTCTCTAAGCGCCATAATACCCTGTAGAAATATATCGGAACTAACAAGCAAAAGTTAAATAGACAAAGTGTCTAATTAAGGGGGTTTTACGGTGTTTATGATTCGTATAATTTGGGTCCATCATACCTGCAAATTTGTATTTATAATTTTCCTTACTTTAGGCTGTGGGCTAGTACAGTGGCAAGCAAGGGTCGAACCCTAGGGAGCTAGATGGTTACTTGTCGTTCTGTGAGAAGGAAACAGTTGGGTTTGAGCAATATAGGAAACAGTGTAAAAATGAAATAAAACGAGTGTGTATCAATGAGAGAGAATATTCAGACTAGGGTTTCTTAATTGTGACTTGGTTTATCCTTGATTTCTAAGTATTTAATTCTGCGTTCTTAAGTGTGGTTACTCCGGGTCAGGTTATAACCTAAGGTAGGACCGTTAAATCACTACGCCACAATCTACTCCTGGTCAGGTTATAGAATTCTAGTTCTAGCAAACCTAATAATCCTGGTCGGGTTATATTAGGGTTAGTACGACTACTTATTCTAACGGGTCAGTATCAAATAAGCAGTAAATAGAGGGTATGAATTGCCCAGCTTAAGCTTTACCGTTTCGGGTCTCCACTTAAACTTGCAACTCAAACCGAAATTAATGTGCACAAGAACTAGTAGAATGCAAGAATAATATTAAGCATGGAATCTCAAAACGTTGTCACAACAATTGGTACCCTAGCCCGAATAACGGGTTTAGTTACACATGGCCATTAAAGCAAAACAATAAATAAAAAGGGAACACGGTGACTTCTCTATGCCGAGTGGGATTAAGGACCGGGCCGTGAGGGCAGAGTGCCGAGGATGCTAGGAACGCCGGACGGTTTTAGCCGAGAGGAGGAGAGGTGAGCTCGCTTGTGAGAAGGAATGCTCGTTTGTGGGATCCGATGGGAGTTCACGTTTTTGGGAATGATGGGATGGATTGCCCAGCTTAAGCTTTACCGTTTCGGGTCTCCACTTAAACTTGCAACTCAAACCGGAATCAACCTTGAATGTGAAACTCGAATATTGGTTGATTGAAACCCTAGACCAAGAGGTCTTATTTATAGAAAAACATTTAGGGTTTCGAGTAGTTCTATTTGGGCCTGGTCCACATCCGTTTGGCTTGGTGGGCAAGCAAACTCAAACCGCCTCACATGAGCCCATTGACCTGGCCCAGCGCGCGCGGGCTTTTGCAACTCCAACGTCGTTTTGCTCATCTTGACCAATCCCGCTCGTGCGTTTTCTCTGGTAAGTGATGTCGTCCAAGTCATTTGTCATTTTGATCACTTTGGTCGAGCCAGATTTGTTAGATTCGTTCGTTTGGTCGAGCAACTTGGATTCAGTGCTGGTCTGCTCGACAGGGCCTTCGGGCGCTGGCCTGGAACTCTGCTCGGCTGCTCCTGGGACATTCCACTCGTGCGTTCTCCTTGGCTTGGTGACATTGTCCGACTAGTTGTCCATTTTGAGCAACTTGGTCGAGTCAGATTTGTCATCGGAGTCCGTCTGGTCGAGCGGATTGATTTCGGTGCCTATCAGCGCGCGCAAGCCCTTTGAGCCAACTGTCAATCTGCTCGAGCGTTTTCCTTGGTTTTCCAACATTTCCCACCTTATTTGCTATTTTGATCACTTTGCTCGAGGTGGATTCGTCAGATCAGCTCGTTTGCCCGAGCAACTTGAGTTTAGTGTTGGTCGGCTCGACTCCTTGTGCTGTTTTTAGCTCAGAAAGCCATCTTTTAAGCATGTTTCCTCCTAGAGCTTCCGAAGCACCTGAAATGCAAAACAATACTAAAAGTAACTTGTTCGCATGATAAAGTGTCGGAATTGGTGGGATTTGTTGACTCGATGAGTCGTATGAATACGGCTCATCAAGTGGGCTCCGTCACCCACCAAGTTAGACACTTTGTTGACTTTCTTCTACTCTATCCCTTGTAGGAGGAGCCCATACCGGCTGCTTTGGGAGGACAGCTGGCCGGCTGCTTTTGGGAGGACACCTCAACCAAGGGGGAAGTGCCACCTATGGCCGGCAGCTTGACTTGGAGTGCCCATGCCTTGTTGATTTGCCTCTCTCCTTTTCCTATAAATAGAGAGCTCCCTCTCCTCTGTTCAATGTCCCAAATTGTAGTCTCAAGTCTCATAATCCTTGTAGAGAATCTCTCTAGATTTTAGGCACAATCCTTGTAAACACTCAACTTTGATATTGAAAGCTCCAAGCTTGTTCTTGAGTACTCTTGTTGGTTCTTGAAGTGCTCAAGCTTTTCCCTGTCTTTTACTTTCAAAAACTTTACTTTTTGTCTTTTGAAAACCTTTACTTTTCAAGCACTTAGCTATGATGTCCTCTTCCATGGATATTCGTAACTAAACCCTTCATTCGGTTGAAGGGGTGTGTTTGTATCAAAACATGTTTTAGACCCTTTTCTTAGTGCTTCTATTGTGTTCAGACTTGTTCTATGTGCCACATATTAGGTTAGAACATTCATGGATGAGTGGAGGCTTGAAAGAGCAAAGCTTTTCCATGAGGTTCGTGAACATACTCGGGTAAGTGGAGGCTCGAAAGAGCAAAGCTTATTCGAGGAGTTCAACCTTTCTTAAACACCACTTGGTTGATCGGAAATGATTGATCAGGTGGATGCACATAAGCTAAGATACTTCGAAAGGAGGAATTAGCATAAGTAGAACAAGTGTTCTATGTCTTGAAAAGGACTAGACGATGTGGCAAGTCGAGTGCTAGAAATAGCCTTGATACATCTTTGAACACATAGTATGAACAGATTTATGATACAAGGCCCCTAAAACCGAATCCTTTCCTTTAATTAAAACATCACCTGTCACTTTACTTTCAGTCTCACTATCAACTGCTTATTTTCAGTCATTCACTTTCAGTACTTTAATTTTCGCACATTTACTTTCAGTAATTCACTTTCTGTCGCTTATTACAGACCCTTTCAATATCAGTCCATAGCAAAAGTATGTTGATTAGTCGATATTGAACTCGACTGTTCCAGCACTTTATTTTTCAGTAGTTACTTTCAGTCCTGTATTTACTTTCTTTACTTTCAGTCATTTACTTTTCAGTACTAAAATCACAACCAACCCCCAACTGTCTTATTTAATGTTCCATTCTCGAAAGAACAACTATCCACTAATTCCCTTGGGTTCGACCCCTACTTACCGCTTTACTACCCAATAGTGAAGTCACGAGTAGCGGACTTATAAATTAATTTTGTACACATTGCCTCGCGACAAGGCAGTGCTGTCAATGGCCGGGCAATGTCGGCAAAAATGTTGGACTGGGTCGGTTGGGCGGAGCCGGGCGTGACATTCTCCCCCACTCAAGCTCGCGACGCCCTCGTCGCGTCCTCCTGGTAGCTCTGAATTTTGTCTTTGAATTGCCAAAGTAGATCTTCAGACTCCCAGCTGGCTTCGCTGTCGGGCAAGCCTCTCCATTTGACGAGGTACTCCTTGTAGCTCGGCACTCCACGTCGTCGGATGGTCCGGTCAGCAAGGATTTCCTCAACTTCCTTGTCGTACGATGTGACTACGGCAGTAGGCGCCCGAAGTGAGACTCCTCTCGACGGCTCTCCTTGGTCTTCATGGTAGGGCTTCAGCATGCTTACATGAAAGACTGGGTGGATCTTCAGCTTGGGTGGTAGGTTAAGCTTATATGAGACGTTGCCTACGCGCTTGATTACTTCAATAGGTCCTTCGTACTTGCGGATGAGTCCCTTGTGAACCTTTCGGAAGGCCTTGAATTGCTGCGGCAACAGCTTCACGAGTACTAGGTCTCCCGTCTTGTACCCCATGTCCCGTCTCTTTTTATCCGCCCATTTCTTCATCCTAGAAGCAGCCTTGTGCAAAGAGGCGCGAGCTAACTCCGCTTGTTCGTGCCACGCCTTGGCAAACTTGTATGCTGCCGGGCTTGCTCCTTCGTAGCGTGCTGCTAGAGAAAGGGGTGTATTTGGCTGCTGTCCCAACACGATTTCAAAAGGACTTTTGTTGGTCGCCTCACTTTGCTGCAAGTTGAAGGAAAATTGCGCCACGTCCAACAACTTGGCCCAGTCCTTTTGATTAGCACTCACATAGTGCCTTAAGTATTGCTCCAAAAGAGCGTTGAACCTCTCGGTCTGTCCGTCGCTTTGAGGATGGAAGCTCGTCGAGAAGTTCAAGTCTGTCCCGAGCATCTTGAACAACTCCGTCCAAAATCTTCCTGTGAACCGTGGGTCTCGGTCACTGACGATGTTCTTCGGGATTCCCCACAATTTGACCACATTGGCCAGGAAGAGTCTCGCTGTTTCTTGGGCTGTGCATTCGGATGATGCAGCCATGAAGGTTGCATACTTGCTGAATCTGTCGACCACGACGAGTATGCTCCCAAATCCTTTGGATTTAGGCAGGCAAGTGATGAAGTCCATCGAGACGCTTTCGAAGGGTTTTTCGGGAATGGGCAGGGGTTCCAGTAAACCTCCCAGTTGGTGTTGCACTGTCTTGTCTTGTTGGCAAACGAGACAAGTCCTCACGTACTCTTCGACCCCTTCGCGCATCCTTGGCCAATAATAAACGGACTTCAGTAACGAAAGTGTGCGCCTGACTCCTGGATGGCCGGCCCATAAGGAATCGTGGCATTCCTTGATGAGCTCTCTCCTTTGACTGCCCCACCGAGGTACGAGGATGCGGCGACCTTTGGTGTAGATCAATCCATCTTCTAGCCAAAATCGCCTCGTCTTCCCTTCCTTGATCAAGGCCATGATGGTTTGAGCCTGTCCATCGGTCTTAAGTCCCTCCTTGATCTTCTCCAGTAATGGACTAGTGACTTGGGAAATGCTTGCTAACTCAGCTTTGCGGCTCAGGGCGTCTGCGACCACGTTCGTTTTCCCGGGCTTGTACTCCATGATGTAGTCAAACTCGGCTAGAAAGTCTTGCCATCAGGCCTGCTTGGGACTTAGCTTTTTCTGGGTCTGAAAATAGCTTGTCGCCACGTTGTCGGTCAAGATTACACATTTGGTCCCAAGCAAGTAGTGTCGCCTGACCCTTAGGTAATGAACGATTGCAGTCATTTCCTTCTCTTGCACCGTATAGCGCCGCTCTGTGTCGTTGAGCTTCCGACTCTCGTAACCTATCGGATGTCCCCCTTGCATCAGCACTCCTCCAATGGCAAAGTCTGAGGCATCCGTGTGTAATTCGAATGGCTTGTTATGGTCGGGCAGCTTCAAGACTGGCTCCTCACAGACGGCCTTCTTCAGATCATCAAAGGCATCTTGGACGTGCTCTTCCAAGGTTTGGCTATACACTACTATGTCGTCAAGGTAGACGACCACAAACCGATCCAGGTAGGGTTGGAACAGCTTGTTCATCAAGGTGCAAAACGTGGCTGGTGCATTGGTTAGGCCAAAGGGCATAACAAGAAATTCATAGGACCCATATCTTGTTACGCATGCGGTCTTTGGCTCGTCTCCTTCCGCTATGCGTACCTGATAGTAGCCCGAACGCAAGTCCAGCTTTGAGAAGAATCGGGCGTGCCCTAGTTGGTCAAACAGATCGGCGATAAGCGGAATGGGCTACTTGTTCTTTATCGTGACTTTGTTGAGCGCCCGATAGTCTATGCACATCCGGAGCGAACCATCCTTTTTCTTCTGAAAGAGGACTGGGGCACCAAACGGAGCCTTGGATGGCCAAATGAACCCTGCGTCTAGAAGCTCCTTGAGCTGTCTCCTTAACTCCGCTAGCTCCGGAGGTGCCATTCGATAAGGGGCCATAGCAGGTGGTTTAGCTCCGGGCTCCAACTCGATGGCATGGTCCACTCCTCTCCTTGGCGGCAGCTTCTTGGGGAGTTCGTTCGGCAACACGTCTTGGAACTCCTTTAGAACTGCGGCCACTGGTTTGGGCATCTCAACTTGGCCAACGATTGGATCATCGTCATACTCCTTAAGGATAGCCAAGTAGCTTTCCTCGTTCCTCCGCACGCCTTTCTTGAATTGCATTGCCGACAACATTTTGGTATGGCTCACGTTGCTCCTAGTCATCGGCACTACGCACGCCTTCTTCCCGTCCAAGATGCACATAGTGTTGTTGAATGGCACCGTGAACGCCTTGACTTGGTCATGGAATTCCAACCCTAGACAACCTTGAAGTCGTCCATCGGCACAATGGTAAAGTCGAGTTTTCCTACCCATGTCCCCACACGGGTCTCGACCCCTCTTGCAACATCGAGAATTTGCTTGGCAGGCGAGTTGACTGTCTTGACGGAGCCTTTCTGAAATTATATCCCCTGTTCAAGCAAGTGTTCTAGGTCGTGTTTCGACAGACCTTGAACTCTCTCCACAACAGTTCAATAAACAGATCAAACAGAACAGTAAAACAGGAGCACGCACAGGTTGATAACCCAGTTCGGCCAGGCCTACTCTGGGGGGTTTCCCACACCCGAAAAAGGGACAACAAATCTTTATTACGAGTATAGAGCTTTCACGTGGACTTACACTTACACCTTGTAATTGCCTAGCCTCTATTCCTCCGTCTCTCAGATTTGCAACCAAGGTTCGTCGCAACTCCCCTTGATCCCCTTCGTCCAGACTCTCTGTCCGAACGTACTCGATCTTCTCCTGAAGCTCGGTCGCTTTCTCTCGAAAGCAGGTTGTTCTGTTTGTGCACTGAACGTGATTACCTCTGGTCAGTCTGAATGGCACGTATCAGACTGAGCTCACACCGATGTATTTCCAGTGGGGAAAGTATAATCGGCCGTCGCTTTCTTCTTCTCCAATCGATAGGATTTCTTCGTGTATGTATGATCTTGAAAGCGATGCAGAATGAGGGCGCCTCAGCAATGTATTTATATGCTTGGGACGAAACCCTAAACTGCACAAGATAATCCCATCAAATATTCAGGAGATACTCCTAGATATTTGATGTATATCTTATCCAATCGGATGGAAGAATATACGAAGTCTCTTTGCCCAAGTAAGCTTTGCCGCTATCAATGAAGATATTCATTCGAATATCTATTGCTCGAAAAAGTCTCTTGACCGTCTTAACTTGGCGATATCTTCGCTGTCCAATATCTTCCGGAAAATGTCCTTGCGTCTGGTCCACGCTGTACATGAGTGCTAGGATATGTTCGAACTCCCCCTGAACTCCTGCTCGAACTGTCTAACCACGTTTTGCCAAACACATGCCACTCAAGGGAACATCAATCTCCCCCTTGGCATTTTGGCAAAACCAAATCTACTAGATAACTAGATCTATCTAACTATCTAGACAGTCGACAACCTTGAGGGAACAGAAATTGTTACCACCTCAAAATACTCCCCCTTTTTGCCACAAACTGGCAAGGGGTCCGATCTAGTTCGAACAGCACTTCAAACTGTGCCAGAACAAGCACAAAAAAACTAAAGTTTTAAATGAAAACTGAGTTCAGAGAGTTTGAAGTCAGTGGACCTTTATGCAGACTCATCATCTGTGGCATCTTCAGAATCTGCATCATCAGATTCATCTTCACTTGGGTAGCTAAGGGCACGAGCAAGCTTATTGATGCGCCTGCGTTGCTCCTTGTCCGCAGCAATGATGGCATTAAGATCTCTGAGCAACTTGTTTCGCTCATCTCGGCCCATTCTGGCTCCCCCTCGACTGGACTCCGCCACATCTTTTCCTTTCTCCTTGAGATCGTTCACGTGACGCCCTTTAAACAACTTGTGGTCAACGATGAACTTGCTGGGTGCCTTTGAGAGTTGGTCAGGCGAGGCCTTCAAATCTGGAGCTTGATGGATGATCAGCTCGTATATCAGAGACGGGAAGCAAATCTGATGCAGAGATCTCGTCGAAGTGGCATGTTCAGCAATCTGTTTGAACATCACTCTGCCCAGGTTGAACTTCAGCTTATTCCCTATCTGATAAAGCAGATGAGCCATGTCCTTGTTGACCGTTGAGCGATGAGTAGACGGCCTCCAGTTGAAAACAGTAATGAAAAACAGCATCGAATAGAACGTAGAAAGATCCGCTGTCTGCACAACTGACTCAGGCCTCCACTGAACAGAGCCTGCAGTGATGGTGCTCACTACCTTTTCAAAATCTGACTCCAATTCATCAACAGCTGGGTCGTCCATGGCAAAGAATACATTGATCAGCTCAGGATCAATCTTGATCCTTCTCCCTCTGACGTAGAAGACCCCATACTCAGATTCTCCAACAACCCCGAAGAGAGGGGGCAAGTTCGCCATGGCCTCACGTACCAACTGCTCATGGAAGGGTTTGCACCTGTCCAATGTCCAAAATAGGCCCGACTCCTTAAGCACATCAATTACTTCCTTTCCCTTGTACCGGGACTCCTCTAGTAACTTCTCAGGAATGATCTTTCTTTTCAGCACACAGTTCCATTTCAACGCAGCGTCTTTATTAACGAACCATACTCCTTTCTTGACCTTACCCACTGGGACAGTATCAGCTTCAGGAGATGGGACTTCACATCTTCCAGCATCCACTGAAACAGGGACAGGAGCTTCACGTTTTCTTTTCTTCGATGAATCAGCTCCCCCTGCCAGGTTGCCCTCCTTCGCAATCTCTTGGACTGTTCCCTTAGCAGTTTTTCCAAAAGTCACCTTCTTCTTTCCCTTGTCCTTCTTTGGCCTTTTGAGAGAGATAAGTGGAGCAATATCTTGGTCATCATCTGACAGCGTACCCTCCTTTGAAACTGGCTTCGCAGTATCCTCACGAACTGATGCACCAACATCCTCCATGTGATCACGAAGAAGATCATCTTGAGTAACAGCTGGGACAAGCACAGTCTCCTCAGCAACAACTGGAACTGAAGTACCACCTGACTCCACTCCTGTCTGAGCACCAAAATCCTCTTTTTGCAGATTTTCAGCAAAATCATCAATATCTTTGAGCACACTGTCCAGATTTGTATTTTCTTCAGCACACTCGGATTCTTCCTCAATTGCATCTTTCAACCTATCACCCTTCACTGATGGATTAGCCTCCTTGGTCATAATCTCAACATCCTTACAGGCTTGATTACCCTCTGAAACTCCAAGTTTCGCCACACATCCAACGACAGATGCTTCATCAATCGCCAACCCCCTCTTTCTTGGGGAATCAAGAGCTTCCTCAACAGATATAGCAGAGAGCTTCCCTCTGATTGAACTGATCTTGGCCAGACATTGCCTTGGTGAAGCAACTCGTCGTGTCCCCTTCTTTCTTTGAACGCCTCCCGGACGAATGTACCCGGAAGCTTGGATTTTTGCCCTCCAAACTCCTGAACTACCAGTGCCTTTTGTCACCGGCAAACTGGGCTCTCCTTCTTTAATAGATTCAGTCACGTCTTTACCAATACCACCAAAAACAGCCCTACTGGCAGCAGACTTCACCGCCTCCCCAATACTCACATTCACAACTTCTTTCAACACAATACTTGCAGAAGTTGAAGGTATAGATGAAATTACCTTCGATTGGAGACAAGCTTGAGTTGAACTAGCGACGATAGAGTCCACCGCGGTCGTCTGAAGCTCCTCACTGGCAGTTCCTTCGCCAATCTTCTTGGTATCGGCCAAGACTTTAGAAACAAGGAGAAAAGGTGCCCCCTTTTTCTCCTTCGGAGCTTTCGACTTTGGAATTTTAGGTTTTGCCGCCAGTGCCTTGGAAGACTGCATGTTCTCCTGCTTCTTCTCAGCGGATTTGATGCCTGATTTCGCTGTCTTTCTGGTATTCACCATCGTCGATTTTGGAGAGGGCAGTCGAGAGAGTGTTCGCCGTTCTAGGGTTTGAGACAGGAGAGAAGATACGCTGAGCAGTTGTGACTTGAAAGTAAAAATCTTTTCTGCTTCTTCAACTTCCCAAAAAAAAGGGCCAAGACGCTTTCCAAATAAAAACGGCGTAAATCAAATCTATCAGAATAAATATTTGACTTTTAAGAATTGTGCCAACTGTTCCAGCTCTCTTTCTTAGGTGGTCAGTCCAACTGATGTAGCTGGGGATTCGCCTTTGACTGACCACTGCCTGGAACACTTAGTTCATGAAACCACGCAGACCCAAGGAGGATCTGGGTGTTCCAAACTGTGGAATCTCATTCAATTCCTCATCCAGTGGAATGGCATTCATTCGTGGGAACAGTTCGAACTCCGTCTTCAACTGAGTTATCTTCTGTTCGAACTGTGTCTGTAACTGTGACACCCTTTGATCCAGCAGTCTCCTGGTACTCTTGCCAACATGGATTTGTGCGGTTCGCTATCTGACCTTGTGTGCAGGGTCTTATTCACTCCCCCTCGCATAACTCGATGTATGGTTTGAACATAGTCTAGAGTAGACCGTGGCTTGTCAAGACTTTTGACTCCCATTCTGATGGTGTAACAGTTATTTGCCATCCTTTTGCCTTTCATCACAGAATCACCATTCTCGTCTAGAACCAAGCATGAGTCACGAGAGAATGACACATAGTGTCCATTGTCGCACAGTTGACTGATGCTAATGAGATTCATAGTCAGACCTTCAACCAGAAGGGTGTCTTCGAGAGCAGGGAGATCCGGAACCTTCAATGTCCCACAGCCGATCACCTGACTCTTCCTACCATCCGCGAAGGTGACAAACAGCATCTGTTCAACAGGTCTAATACGAGAGAGATATTCAGAGTTACCTGTCATGTGGGCAGAGCATCCGCTGTCAAAGTACCAACTATTTTGCACTGTATCTCTCGAGGAGCAACAGGCCACCATGCATACTGTCTGTTGTTCCTTTGGTACCCATACCTGTTTCTGTCGAGGCTTGATCTGTTGTTGATGCCCTCGACGTTCAGCGAGTAACAGCCGACACTTGGATCTGATGTGTCCATCCTGAAAGCAGTACCAACATGTGCGCAAATCTTTCTTTTGATTGGAGGTGGAACTGGAGTGAGCTTTGCCAGTCCTGCCTTTGGCTTTGTCTTGGGACAGATCCACTTTCTGTCTAGGGTGCTTTCTCACCTTCTGTTCAGGCATCTGTTCCGACACTGGTTTTGTTTTAACAAACGTTGTACCTTTTGAACTGCCTTCTCCTGTGAACCCCAATCCTCTATGTCCAGACTCCATTCTCTGAGATCTGAGAATATCATTTAAGTCTTTAGTGCCAGAGTTGAGCATTCTTACCGACTGTTTGAGGTGATTGAGTTCCTCCTTGGTAGTTGAGTGCTCCATTCTTTCAGATTCTAGCTGAAGTTCCAGCTGTTCTACCCTTCTTAACTGGAACACCTCTTTGCGCTTCAGATCTGTGATGGTTTTTCTTAGACCCACCATGCCTACAGGATGACTGTCACGGTCCTTCTCCATTTCAACTTTCAGTGAGGAGACAGTACCTAAGAGCTCTGTTTTCTGAGCAAGGAGACACAGCCTTTCCTGTTTCATCTCAGCTAGTCGAGTATTCAGTGAGTCTACCGTGCCTTCGAGCTCAACCTTCTGTGTAAGCAATATCTCAACCTCCTGCCAGACCTTGTCCTTATCCAAGGTGACGCTTGCAACTGTGTCATTCAGCTTTTTGTTAATCCTGATCAGAAGCAGCCACTTCTCATACAGATCCTTATATGTCTCACCCAGAGCCTCCTGCGTGAGTTCTTCACCATCACTGTCTGAGACATCTTCAGCCGGGAGTTCCAACAGAGGTAGAACAGGTTTATTGGTGCTGCCGTATCCATCCAGAGTTGAAGTAAAGGCCACAAAGTTGGTGGTTGCACCTCCTTTATCTTCGTCTGACTCACTATCGCTGAAGCTCGCGACCATTGCCTTCTTTTTCATGAGTGTATTCGCACATTGTGAAGCAATATGACCGAAACCTCTGCATTCATGACACTGAATTTCTTCCTTTCTTTTGTCAGAGGAGTCTTGCCTTGAGTCACTGGACCTTGATCTGTCGGATTTCCAGTTTCGGAAACCAGTTGATGAAGACTGACCTTGTTCTGGACCACGTCTATTTATCTTGCGCACCATTCTGCCGAAGTTTTGAGCCATCATGGCCAGTTGCTCAGTGGTGCACCCAGCCTCCACTTTGTCTTCAGACAGTTCTGCTTTCAGGGCGATTCCCTTCATATCTCCGGTTTGGAAATCACGGTTAATCTCGTAAGTTCTGAGGGACCCCATCAGCTCGTCCAGTTTCAGTTTGGAGATGTCTTGCATTTCCTCAATAGCCGTGACTTTCATAGCAAATCTCGGAGGAAGTGATCTCAAGTCTTTACTGGCCATCCTCTCTTCCTCAATCGGCTTTCCTAGAGCAGCAGCCTTGTTGGACAGTTCCAGAACTCTAGTGTTGTACTCAGAGATAGTTTCACTCTCGTTCATCTTCATCTCTTCAAACTTAGTAGTGACAATCTGCATTCTCGAGTTGCGAACTTTGTCCGTGCCTTCATATGCCGTTTGGAGAATATCCCAAGCATCCTTCGCTACTTCACAGTTAATGATCAACTTCATGACGTTCTCATCTACTGCCGAGAAGATTGCGTTCATCGCCTTTGAGTTTCCCATGGATGCCTTGTTCTCTTCTTCACTCCACAAGGTTTCTGGTTTCAGTATTGGTTCTCCAGTGAGATTGTTCATCATAAGTTCAGTCCAACCTCTCTGAACAGTCATCCATGCTTTCTCGTCAAGGGATTTCAGAAAGGATCGCATCATAGGTTTCCAGGTGGCATAGTTCGATCCTTCAAGCAACGGAGGTCTGGTGATGCTTTGTCCTTCTTTCAGAGGCATCTTGAACAGTTCAGGATCCCACTCAGTGTGTCGAGTGTTTGCTCTGATACCAATTGAAATTATATCCCCTGTTCAAGCAAGTGTTCTAGGTCGTATTTCGACAGACCTTGAACTCTCTCCACAACAGTTCAATAAACAGATCAAACAGAACAGTAAAACAGGAGCACGCACAGGTTGATAACCCAGTTCGGCCAGGCCTACTCTGGGGGGTTTCCCACACCCGGAAAAGGGACAACAAATCTTTATTACGAGTATAGAGCTTTCACGTGGACTTACACTTACACCTTGTAATTGCCTAGCCTCTATTCCTCCGTCTCTCAGATTTGCAACCAAGGTTCGTCGCAACTCCCCTTGATCCCCTTCGTCCAGACTCTCTGTCCGAACGTACTCGATCTTCTCCTGAAGCTCGGTCGCTTTCTCTCGAAAGCAGGTTGTTCTGTTTGTGCACTGAACGTGATTACCTCTGGTCAGTCTGAATGGCACGTATCAGACTGAGCTCACACCGATGTATTTCCAGTGGGGAAAGTACAATCGGCCGTCGCTTTCTTCTTCTCCAATCGATAGGATTTCTTCGTGTATGTATGATCTTGAAAGCGATGCAGAATGAGGGCGCCTCAGCAATGTATTTATATGCTTCGGACGAAACCCTAAACTGCACAAGATAATCCCATCAAATATTCAGGAGATACTCCTAGATATTTGATGTATATCTTATCCAATCGGATGGAAGAATATACGAAGTCTCTTTGCCCAAGTAAGCTTTGCCGCCATCAATGAAGATATTCATTCGAATATCTATTGCTCGAAAAAGTCTCTTGACCGTCTTAACTTGGCGATATCTTCGCTGTCCAATATCTTCCGGAAAATATCCTTGCGTCTGCTCCACGCTGTACATGAGTGCTAGGATATGTTCGAACTCCCCCTGAACTCCTGCTCGAACTGTCTAACCAGGTTTTGCCAAACACATGCCACTCAAGGGAACATCACTTTCCCATCGGTTCCTTTAATTCCGAGTCGTGACGCCTCTTCTATCGACAGGAAATTATGACTGGCCCCTGTGTCGAGCATGGCCGAGGTGTGCTGGCCTTTGAGAGCAATGTCGACAAAGAGCCGTCCCTTGGCTTGGATCTTGGGCGTCGAGTGAATTGAGCTAAGTAGTCACATTGACCCAATGTGCGCTCCTTCTCCATTTGTCGAAGTTTCCGAAGGACTGGCAAATATTGCACTGAGCGCCTTCTTCTGCGGACAGTCTCTCGCCCAATGAGGCCCATCGCACAGGAGACATCAATTATTGTTGGGCCTGCCCGAGCTGCGTGTAACTTCCTTGGCCTTGCCCTTATCCCTGGGTCGGGGTAAGGTGGAACTATATAATGTTTCCGAGCGTTGGGTCCTCTCTCCCCCACTCTTCGCCGGGTACACCTTCTTCGGGATTGGCTTGGTCACGGCCTGGGCGCTGACCATGTAGTCCACAAAACTCTCGGCCGTAGCAATGGCAGACGCGAGGTCTTGGACTCCACAGCGCTTCAACTCGGTCTTGGCCCAAGATTGTAGACCATCCTTAAAGTATCGCAGTGACTCCTTGTCGGACAAATCTGGGACCTCAAGGATCAAGGTCGTGAATTCCTTGACATAATCGCGGATTGACCCTTTTTGCTTGAGATTCCGGAGTCGTGACCAGGCCTCTTCCTCGACATCTTCCGGATAAAATTGACGCTTAAGGTCCTTTTTAAAATCAGCAAAGGTATCGATGAAGCACGTACCTTTCTCGATGTCGCCTCGCCTACGTCGCCACCAAAGCATGGCGGTGTCCGTGAGATATAGAGCAGCCGTCCTTATTTTGATGGACTCGTCCATCACACCAGTCGCCTCAAAGTATTGTTCCAGCCCCCATAGAAAGTTGTCAATGTCTCGAGCATTGCGCGTTCCACCAAAGCTCCTGGGCTTGGGCGCATCGATGGGCCGAACCTCCAATGCTTGAGTCACCATGCCCGAAGATGTTCCATGCCTCTGCTCCTTGTGGATTTCCTCCAAGCGATTAAGGATGATGTCGGTCTCATGCTCATGATCTTTTCGCATTGAGGCCATCTCGGCTACAAGCCCTTCGATACGCTCGTGGGCAATGCTCAGCTCCTTCTCATAAGCCTCGTGCTGCCGGGCGAGTTCACCCTTAAACTCCTCCCGCATCTCGGCCTTGATGGACGATAGTGCCAGCTTCAGCGACTCGTGGATGGCTGGGTTCTCCTCCTCTAGATGACCGCCCCGATCGCCTAGTGTGTCCACCTTGGACTCCAGCTCCTCGAACTGGTCGCTCAACTCCACGGTCTTCTCCTCCAAATGAGTAAGGCGTGAGTCGAGAATGGGGATCCAATCCTTCGACCTCTCCCTACGGGTCGGCTCTCGCGAGGTCTCTCGAGTCTCCTGGCCCACTATCTCATGCGATGACTTAGACATCCTCTCGGCCAGATCTTGGCACAGTCTCTTGGCCAGATCCTTGCGCGGCTTTAGCGTGACCTCTCACCATAATGTTGGGACAGAATTTCAACGTGGAATACGGGCTCTGATACCAACTGTCACGAGCTTATTTCTTCGGGCAATAACACTCGTGCGGCCTTAACACTTCAGTGCTAAGTCAGCCTCCCAATGTCGCAACGTCTTGGTGGGAACAAAATGCAAGGACTTGGCTTTTTGGAACGAAGAGTTGTATTGAACACTTAGAGAGAGAATACAAGTGTTTGAGAATACAAGGATTCTTCGATGGTTTGGAGGAGAGGGTCCTCCACCTATTTATACACATAATGGACGGCTAGGATTAATCCTACTCTACTCTATCCTACGACTAGGATTTACTCTTCTAGAGTTATCTACAATGTTGGCCTAGATTCTTGGGCATTCTCCAAGCTTCTCGGGCATTCTGGAACCTTCTAGGCCTTGGGTAAACCTCCGTACTATTTTGTCCATTTGTGGTCAAAGTCGGCCAAAGGGAGGTCAAAGTCGGTTTATGGCCGGGCAATGTCGGCAAAAATGTTGGACTGGGTCGGTTGGGCGGAGCCGGGCGTGACAGTAGGCTCTGGTTAATGTCAGTAATATAAGTCGCGAGTCGCGACGGATGATGTTTGTTGCAGTCGATATAGGGAAACTTCTGGGTTCCAATATGCTGATTCGTCGAACCTTGTTGAGATATCTTGGAGGAAGGTCTTCCAGTTGCTTAATTGGTGAGTGGTGTGAATCCACTGATACCAATGGAGGCCTTTTCCGGATATGTAAAAGACAGCCATTGATATTCGATGTTTTGATGGTAATAAAAATCCGTTCAACCTAAAAAGTACATCCATCAACATCTTCTCCTGTAAACACCGGCACTTCGATCGCGGCAAACGAGGGACGTACAACTGTTGGTTCTCGTTTGAGGTTGCAGGGTGATAAGTTTGTGGTGAAGGTGTTGGCACAATTGGATTGTTTGTTAATGGTGTTGGGTTGGGACAAACCACTACGCCAGAATACATGCTACGGGACAAATTTTGCTATTTGTCGCTTCCATTTTGTAGCATATGACGTTATAACCGACAAATAAAAATACGTTGGTAGCATTAGATATATTATGCGACAATTTTTTATGCGGCACCAACTTATATGTCCCTTTAAACGGTTAATGCGACGTTTACATATCCGACACTATTTTTAAGTCCCATTAGAGTTTTAATGCGACCATTGTATATGCGGCACCAACTTATATGTCCCTTTAAACGGTTAATGCGACGTTTATATATGCGACACTATTTTTAAGTCCCATTAGAGGTTTAATGCGACCATTGTATATACGGCACTAACTTATATGTCGCTTTAAATGGTTAATGCGACGTTTATATATACGACACTATTTTTAAGTCCCATTAAACGGTTAATGCGACGTTTATGTAAGCGACACTACGTTTAAGTCCCATTAGAGGTTTAATGCGACAACTTTTTACGCGACTACCCTATGTTTGTCCAGTAATATAGAAAAACTGATGTCCACGTTAGCAGCTCCCCTTTACCCAGCAGTTTATGTGCGTAATTGAATACGCATTGAAGAGGACGACCAACCAGTATATGCTTGTGCGACAATTCAAGCAAAATATGTCGCGTAAATTGAAAACATTTAATGCAAAACAGAACAACCTAGTACCGTACACCCCTGCATTTCGAATTTCCACTAACTTTTACACAGCAAAAGAACTGGTTGAAGGCCCCATCTGCAAAATAGAAGCTCCATGTTCAAAACCTCTGAGGTTTTTGGTTAGACCCTTCATCAAATCCACACCTTTTGGAGGTAAATGTAGCTATATTTAAGCAAGTTTTGTGTTCAATATTTTTCTGTTTGGAAACACACAGCTAGCTTGTTCATGTTGAAGGATACGGCAGCAATATGCATATATTATGTGGGGGATAAGAAGTGTGATGGTTTGAGAATAAGTTTTTAACTATTAGCTACTAGATCTATATGCATACACGTACATATATAGAAAAGCATATTGCTATGGTGTTTGTGCCATGGTTTTTGTTCATTATTGTAGGCTGTGTTGAAGGAGAAATATGGTTAATTTGTGGCTGTTGTTGTAGTGAAATGGTTTAGAGAGCATCCGTGTAGTGAAATGGTAGAGAGCATCCGTGGCTGTTTTATGGCAGGAGCATATCTCTATATGCTTGATAGCATCAGTTTTCATTTTAGCTAGGATTGGCTATCTATTTTGTTGCTTGTTTTGGCATATGCTATGTGTATTGGCAAAGATTTGTTGTTTATAATTAAAATGATTTGCTTTCATATATATAGGGGAAGCATGGATAAAAGTTGGATGCTCTTGTCGGACAAATGTGATCCTCGATTTTCCCAAGGGATTATGGCCTTCATAGAGTTTGTGAAGCAAAAAAATCCTTGGACAACTACTCATCTGTGTCCTTGTAGATGTTGCCGGTTGCACCGTGAGAAGTTGTCATTGGATGAAATCCAAACTCATTTATTTATAAACGGTATGATGCGAGACTATACAACTTGGACCTCTCATGGAGAAGAAGCACTTGAAGAAGCTTCATCATCTTTATACACACAACGAAAACAATATGTCATGGAAAAGAGTCGTGGGAGGGTTGAAGATCATGGTTATTACTTTAATCCTACAATAGATATTCTAAATGACGCTTTTCCTTTTCGAGATGGAGACTGTGAAAATGAATATTTCGGCAAGGATGCCTTTGATAAGTATCAAAGACTTATAGCAGAAGCACAAACTCCTATATATGTGGGGAGTGAGCACACTATTTTGGACATCATTTTGAAGGCAATGAGAGTAAAGGTTGACAATGGTTGGTCCGACAAGAGCTTTAATGATCATTTACCGATCACTAAAGATCTCCTTCCAAAGGGAAACAACTATCCCGGTTCTTATCGTGACGTGAAGAGAATATTGAAGAATATGGGAATGGGTTATGAGACTATTCACGCATGTGAATATGGTTGTGTGCTATACTACAAAGACTTCAAGGACTTAGAACATTGTCATGTGTGTGAAGAGTCAAGATATGTTCATAGTGATGGTGATAGCAAGATTCCAAAAAGAGTGGTACGATATTTTCCTTTGACTCCTAGATTGCAACGACTTTATATGTCACCACGTATAGCTAAGGAGATGAGGTGGCACGGAGAAAGAAAAGTCGAAAGAGGTCTCATTAGACATCCTGCAGATAGTGAAGCATGGCAAGACTTTGAAAAAAACTTTCCCGAATTCGCAAAAGACATTAGAAATGTTCGTCTTGGATTAGCTACAGATGGTTTCAATCCCTTCGGGGCAGCTGCTCTTTCTCATAGCACGTGGCCAATAGTAGTGATGCCGTATAATTTGCCACCATCTTTGTGCATGAAGAAAGAATTCAACATTCTTACTATGTTAATTTCTGGTCCGAAATCTCCGGGGAAGTGCTTGAATGTGTTCATGCAACCTATGATTGACGAATTGAATACTTTGTGGGAGACCGGAGTACCAACATTTGATCGACATGATGGATCAACATTCAAAATGAAAGCAGCAGTGATTTCGACAATCAGTGACTTCCCGGGGCTGGGAATGTTGGGAGGTTTAAAATGCAAGGGATACAAAGCATGCCCTATGTGTTTAGATGATATACATGCTCAACATTTAGGGGGGAGAATGTCCTACCAGACTGCAAGGAAAGGTTCCGCGACTGGAAAGCAGACTGCAAGGTAGTCTATCTTCAACATGGACCGGATATAACTACCCGCGAGTTTTTGGATCGCCCCGACCAATGGGAGTGGCTTATGGACCACTTTAATGAGCCGAGAAATCAGGTTACGCATTCAATTTAATTACCAAAGTACATTCTGTTTACTACCTCACTGTTTTATTTATTTTTATGTGTTCTTTTACTCTCTTGTATTTAACTTGTCTACAATTTTGCAAAAATAGAAACTAGGTGAGGCGATGTCAAAAGTTCGCACTGAATCTGAGCGACTTAACCATTGCACTGGTAAGGTTCCATTCTATCAGAGGGCTGCAGAACTCAAGGCCAAGGGAGATAAAGCTCACATTGTGGCTGCTTATGCGAAGGTTTACTCCGCTGATCCTGCTGGTGCCGCCATGGCAGTTAAGTTTCTTTGTTTATTTATCACGTGCTTACTTCATATTTGTTGTTATTTGGTTACACATGTTTGTCGAATAGCGAATTATTCTTGGTGAATTATGTATTATTTTTTATTCTTGGTGCACGATATTGTACTCCTATCTTCAATGTTCTATTTTTTTGTTAAGAAATTAATCTTGTTATGTGAACATAATGTTTTTGTTATTCTATTCAAGTTTGGTTGGTTAATAATGTTATTGTTTTGGTACTTCTCCTACTCTTTCCTATGTCTCCTAATGTTATTGTTATGTGAACATGATGTTTCTTCTCTTATCTGCCATGATCTTTGATGTTTTTCATATATGTCTTCTACTTATTGTATTTATACTTTACATTTGTATATCTAGGCACAAATGGAAGAGAGGGTACGTCAAGCTTTGCGAGATCAAAATGGTGAATCTGTCGATGGCTGTGTGCTTGATGAACAAGAACCCCTTCCAGTCGAAACTCAGATTCGGATCATAACCGAAGTGGTGGGGCAAAAGCGCGGGACTTACGTGTCTGGAGCAGGTAGAGGCTTCAAGAGGCCACCTCTCCCTAGAGGAGGTCCGAGACACTCGGAGTTGACCGAGCGATTGAAGAAGCAAGAGAGTGAGATGGTGGAAATGAAGGCTGCTTTTGAAGAAAGGATTCGCACCATTGAAGAGTTGGTGGTTCGGGGAGGTTCGGAGAATCTAGCAAATCAGAATGCGTCTGAAGGTGCGACAAGTTATCCGCACACTTAATTACAATGTTTGCTTTATGTGCTGTGACTTTTTTGGTAATTTGGCCTGGGGTACACACCTGAACTTTAGTTGTGTGTACCCTTTTGTTTCTGTTGGCCGGAATGTAATTTGTGAATGACTTGTAATTCTGTACTGCCGGTCGGATTTTGGTATGTTGGCAGGCTTATGTTGATTGTAGCAAAAACAAATTCAGGTTTCTTTATGCAGCTGCAATCCTTTTATGCTACATTTTTTGTTTGTTATATTTGACGTATGCCCTTTTATACGACAATGTGTCTTGTACATCTTATAGCATCTGACCTCTTATGCAACATCAAACGGTTTATACGACAATAAATTGTTAAAGGTCGTAAGCATATGTCGTTTTATACGACGCGAAAATCTTAACGTTGGACGCTTTAACAAGTAAATGCGACAACACTATAATGTCCCATAAATGTGGCATGTCCCATATGGTAGCTTATGTGACACTAATTGGAAAATAAGGCTTACAGATCTGACCTCTTATGCAACATCTAACGGTTTATACGACAATAAATTGGTAAAACTAGTAAGCATATATCGTTTATACAACGCGAATATCTTAACGTTGGACGCTTTAACAAGTAAAGGCGACAACACTAGACTGTCCCATAAATGTGGCATGTCCCATATGATAGCTAATGGGACAATAATTGGAAAATGAGTTCATTATAAAATGTAGCATATGCCGTTAAGGAGGAGAACTGACACCATTGTATATGGGACTAATTGGCAAAATTGCCGCCTAAGTTAAAATGTTTATACGACCGGCGTTCTTTTGCTTGTCGCATGGACTTTACGCTACTAAGCAATTGTTACAAAATTTATGCGACGCGTTTTTTGTGACATAAACGAAAAACCATTATATGCGACAAACTTTGGGCTTTATGCGACGAAAAAAAAACATCTTGTAAGCTGTTTTCTGGCGTAGTGAACAGGTTGTTTGTCTGCTCTTATTTGCCTCAGTTGTTCAGTCTTTTGTAATTAATTTAGCAGGTTGAATACCTTTTCAAAATTCTCAGCAAGCTTTGCCTCTGTTTGATTCTGTCTTTCCTCCATGGTTTGAGTTCTTGCGGATAATTCTAATACAGCAATAGTGATTGTGGCTATTGCGTCGGATGTTTTTGTTCTTGTTTCTAGCGACATTTGATGTTCGTACTCTCAATGAGTGCACCAAATGATATGATCCACTTTCCCAAATTGACGTTGAAAATGAAAAGATGAAGTATAAGTTAAGTGAATGGGAGATGGAGTGAAATAGAATTGAAGTTTTATATTTGCTTGTTCGTTACATTTCATTCTCACACAATTTATATGTCATAAATAACTGATCTTTAACCGCTCTACACACCTATTCACATGTATAGAAGATAAGGCTCACGGTTGGAGGCCACAACCGTAACAGCAAATGACCTGAGTCAAGTATTGTTGTGCACTGTTTTCTCATTTATATATTTTTCTAGATTCTAATGCTACTTTTAGACTCACCTTTTCAAGAATGAATCAAATGCATTATGTAACGAGATGTAATATGAATTCTGATCAGATTGTTTAGATGTCAACATCGGGAAAGAAAAAGCTAATATGTTTTTGTGTTATGATAACGAGTTTTTGAGACAATGTTATTATTATTTTTTTATGTTGTAGCACATTTTTAACCCCCTGTCCAAGATACTGGATTCATCCATGATGGAGACCCGAATTGATTAACTAATGTGTCGTTTAATGTTGACAATTTTGAAGTGTTAACGAATGTATCTGTTCGACACAAATCGACAGATGATACCAAATTGTTGGATGGTGCCAAAAATACTCGCAAGCAATTATGTTCTATGAATTACAAAATTGAAAAGGGAAACGGGGAGGCAAAAAGTAACTAATTGAAGAAGCGTTATGGAGGGGATACACTACTGCTGTTGGACTCTGCGCTCTGCTCATTCTCTAGATTCTTTTCTATAGTCTTAAAGGTTGAACATGCCATAATTAAGCAACATATACAAAATATAAACCAAGTGAAGGTTGCAATAGTCAAATGAAATCTGTCACCGAGCTGAATTGCAACATACCCAGCCTTGCAAGCATCGCAGTCGTAACACAACTCTTCTCCATTATTCTTATACAACATACAATTGTTGTCTTCAGTTTTGAGTCCCGAGTCAGGCACTGCCCAATATGTCTCATTGATCTGTCTGTACCCGCATTCCTTTGGAGGCTTACAACATCCCTACAATACATATTGCTAAACCGTTATTTACTATACAGTACGAAGTGATCGATTGATACAACAGAGAAACGTTAAATCATATTTCTAGAACAATAAAATCAAGGTCTCCCGCAAAATAAATCCAACAGCCAAAAAATAGAACATGAATTTTGATAATTAAGGTGTGTATATCTCTCTGTGTGTTCATCTACGTATTCTATTCATTAATTTTTTTTAATTATTTCCTTTATAATCTGATGTTGTGATTCCATAAAATGTTGATCAATGTGTGCTCAAGAATGCCATCATGTAAAACCAAAAACTATAATCGAGAATCTTATCGTAAATAATTTTTCATTTCTAAATTACTAAAACAAGCTGGTAAAAAAAAATTGATTGTATGAAGAGAGTTGAATTAACCTGAAGAGGATATAATACCCTGAATTCGTAGCTGCTCATTTGGTTCATACCCTTAACATAAGACTTGCAAATGGCCTTCCTTTTGAAACATTTCTTAGTATTACTCCAACTCTCCCTATTCAGAAATATTGTCCGAGCCCTCTCTGAAAAATTATCCAACTTATACTCGTCTCCTTTCACATACTCCGCTGTGCGACCCTCTGCCATATGCATGGTGTAAAATCCTATTTGAAAAGTGGCGACTAAGACAAGGCATATGATTATTGTAACCCCAATGTAAAATCTTAGTAAGATCTTTTTCCTTGATAACACGCCAATGAGCCCAACGAACGAAAGTATGGCCATGACTATGCTCATCTTCCAAGTGCTTGAATAATTTGCGTCAAGGCATTTATCAAGTGACCCATATAAGAATCTGATGAAACTTAAAACTATCATGGAGGAGCAAAAAAGCAGTGTTACTATGTTGACACATGCGAATGCGATAGCACAAAATCGAGACATGTTTCCGTAGCTTGTTGTGTATGAAGCACGATCGAATATGAACTTATTGTCAGAGGTTTGTAAAAAGAAAGCAGTTTTTTGTTTCTGTACGTGAAAGAGCATTTGGGAAAACTGTCTTCTAACTCCTTAAATAAAAAATTTAACACACCTTATATTTTGTGATTACCTGTTTTGGTTAACTTTTCTAAAATTGAAGAATATTTCACTGAAAACTATTCTGGCTATTTCTCATACACTGTTGTACAATGTAATAAACAGTCAAAAACAGCAAACGTTTTAGATCTAAATTAGATGTATTTTGCTGTTAATTTTTCTCTCTCCTTACTTTCCATATATGAAATAGAAAGACAAGTCATTCTAATTTGTTTTGACAACGTATTGCTATAATGGAGTTTTGGGTCCTTGTGACGTGTGTAGTTTTGCACCTCTAAATATATATATGCCAGTAGAGAGGTGCTGTATAGTTTGTCAAAAATAATTTATACCGACCGATAAGATTGGATTGGACCCAAAGGAAGAACTGTAAACTTGGTGCAATAATGAGATTGTGTTTCAATCTATCTAATCTAATTTCAGAAGATTGGTTTGGTGAGATTGTGTTCATAATAAAAGGCATTGTCCTTGGTCATCTTGTTTCAAATAGAGGAATCGAAGTTGATAAAGCAAAGATGGAGGTGATAGAGAAGTTACCACCCCTAGAGATGTGAAATGAGTATGAAGTTTCCTTTGGCCGCGCCGGGTTTTATCGGTGTTTTATTAAAGATTTCTGTAAGATTGTCAAACCCTTGACCAATCTCTTGCACAATATGATGTTGCATTCATCATTGATGATGCATGTCTTCAAGCTTTTGAGAAGCCTAAATCCGCGCTCAATAATTTCTGCCCCCTCAATTCAACCTCACAATTGGGAACTTCCTTTCGAGCTTGTGTGTGATGCAAGCGACTATGCCATATAAGTCGTTCTAGGACAAATGGTAGACAAAAAACTTCATGTTATCTACTATACGAGCAAGGTCTATCATGCACAATCAAACTACTCCACTATGGAGAAGGAGATGTTAGCTATAGGCGATGCCTCCGATCGATAAGTTTAGACAATACTTGGTGGGATCGAAAATTGTTGTATGTACCCACCATGCCGCCATTAAGTAGTTGATTTGTAAGAAAGAAGCTAAGCTAGGCTCATAAGATGGATTCTTTCGATCCAATAGTTCGATATTAAGATCAAAGATAAGCAAGGAGTAGAGATTTTAGTTGCCGATCATCTCTCTCCTAGACTAGAGTAATTGAGAGAAGGAGTTCTCGAGAAAGATTTGCCTATAAAAAATTCAAGCCCTAAATTTTCAAATTTGAACACGAACTCATTTAGCGAACTCTTCAACCAAATCACGAACATATATCCTTCACGATTTCTTTTCCCCTGCAACTCCACCATCGACTACAACCCTAGGTTTCGCAGCTGCGTATCTCTCAACGAAACCCTCTTTGACATCATTATTTTATTCATTTTCATATTTATTAAAATCACGAACGTAGAAAACAAAACCGAGAACATCATGAACAACTAACAACAATATCAAAGCATTTATGTTTCAAAAAACACGAACATCATCACTTTTATCCACGAACATTATTGTTATATTATGAACAAAAACACAACTCACGTTCGATGAAAATAAAGCCAACACCATCTCTTAAACGTGTAGACCTTGTTTTTTCTGTGCTCTAAGCAACAGTGAAGATACTGAAAGAGAGAAGAAATAGATCATAGAGGCGATGACGATGCCTAACGGGTACCTTTTGCATCGTTTTTTAATCCAACCGACGCATAATCCGAGACCGAAGCCTAAACCCCTACACGGAACCGATATGCCTAATGTCTCGACCGTAGTAGTGAGGGTTCTATAATTATGGGATTTTGCGGATTGAGATCGCGTGATTAAATTTTGTAATTGATTGATATGCCCTCAATTAAGATTTACTATAATTAAATTATTGCTTTATTGACTAAGTTTAGACTGTAGATGATTTAATCGAACTGATAGAAAACATTTCAAGTTCTTACTAAATCTGTATATTGTGATATGATATTTTTCCTCTTCTAATACGCTCAACAACTGAAAAAAATTCCAATTTAAGCAAAATTCAAATTTGCTTTCCAATTGTACACACTCTTCAAATTAGATTTCCAAAATAAACACCATCAGTTAGGCGCTGTTGGTAAGGGCGCCTAAGACATTAAGCGCTCTTAGCAACATCGCCTAATGCAAGTGTCCTGTTTATCTCGATAACATGCTGAGTCATTAGCCTACGTGGCAACTTTGACTTAGGCGCTCTTAAGAACAACGCTTTAATGGAAGTAAGAACAGCTGCATGGCATGCAGATGCAAAGTACCATAATGTAGACGGAGCTCAGCTGCATATCATCGTCACCTTCATTCTTTTCCTTGCCATTGAGCTCGAGCTCGTCCTCGAACTATCTTCATCCTCTTCCTCATCATCATACTCAGCCACCTGAGGCGGCGGAGTAGCAACACCACCACCGCTTCCAGTACTCCCTCCGTCACCAACAGCCATCCTTGTCGACACCTGGACACCTGAAAACTTCCGGTGACAATTCAGCCGCCATCGTCACCTTAACTTGCACTTTGCCAAGCCCTGGATCCATGCTCACAATGTACACTCCTGTGAGGCAGAGGAGATGACTATGTGGTAGCATTTTCCTCTCGGCCGATATGACCCGCTGGCATTTAAGATACATCTGTTATCATTACTCCTTTAAAGCCTACGATGTCAAGATGAAGTGCTATCATGCACCATGCGAGCTATCATGACGTGGCACATACACTTCATGACAAGGTAGGCCACATTCCATTAGTTGTCTTAAATAGTAGTCAAAGTTTTTGTCATTAAAGTAAACTTTAGGGTTTAGGCGCTGTCCTTAACGGAGCCTAAAGTTTGTGCTGATTTTTTGGGCGCTGTCATTAGGGGTGCCTTAATTATGTTGCCACATAGACACATGACTCATCATGATATCGAGAAAAATTTGATACTGGGCATTAGGCGTTGTTGCTAACGGCGCCTAACGTTAGGCGCCCTCAGCAACGGCGCCTTAAGGATGGTGTGTATTTTGGAAATTGAATTTGAGGAGTGTGTACATTAAAAAGCAAATTCGAATTTTGCTTAAATTAGAAAAAAAAATTCTCAACAACTGCTCAATAAAAAACACGGAACCAAGTTAGAAAGATTATTGTATCATTATTAAGCGTCAATAATAATAATAACAATACCTTAAAACTAGGGAGTTGCTGGAATTTTAGTGGAAGGTAAAGCTGTGTTGTGCTGTGCTGCGTTGAATTGGAAAACGCGTCATTTTGGAACGGTCAAACTCGCCAACTTCAAAAACACACACCAATAGATACTAATAACACAATTTAAAACACAATTAAATAATAAAAAATGGGAAACTCAAAAAATATTCAACTCTCCCCTATCTTCCCCATGCAACAACACCCGATACGAATCATAATAATATAATATACATTTCAAAATTTCGAGATAAAAGTCTATCAACAAGAGGATGGTCTATAGAAAAATTTCAACCTTGCATTCATAAGATTGAGGGTTTGAGCCTCACTTATAGTACTTTTCTCACAATTTTATGAGAAATTTTTCTTCCTCTTCCTTGTCCAGTCTTGCGCGTAGATGACTCCTACATCACTCGGGAATATTTTTCTCTTCACATCTCGCGCGTGATGCTTCCTACATCCCTCGTGGATGCTTCCACCGGCCATCAAGATGGACGTGTCGTGTCTTGCAACGGTAAAGGTGTCCAATATTGCATGAGCTCTAAGTGTCGAAGAACTACATCCCTCGTGGGTGCTTCCTCCGGCCGTCAAGATGGATGTGTCGTGTCTTGCAACGGTAAAGGTGTTCAAGGTGGCCTGAGCTCCAAGTGTCGAAGAATGTACCGATGATGAATTGGGGTAGATGTGCGGATCCATGCAAAGTAAATGTGCCGAACTGGTCAGCGATTCAGAAGCGGAGAAATGTACCAGAATGATTTCGGATCCGATCGAGATGCCTTGCTAGTGCTTTAGATATCAATATATATATGTAATAGCGCTCGGTTGAGAACTCCTAAAAATTCGAGAACCTGAGACCCCAAATTTCACCATTGGATTAAGTTGTATCTATGAATGTGGAGCTGACACGTGCCCCACTCACATTTTTTCCTTCATTGTGCAGTTTCGACCATTATATTTGCCTAGATACATTTTCAGGTTTCGAAAAGTACACTTAGGCAAAAACGAAAATGTATAAAAAAGGTTCTCGAAAAAGAGGGGTTCTCATTTGAACGCTCCTCGATGATAATATGTCATATGCATTATAATATTCGAGTTGTTGTACCCCATTATAAAAAAAAATGGAGATAAACACCTATGTTTTTATATCATTAAAAAAGTACATATTTATATCATTTTGTATTTAACTTGAATGGCAATTCACATAATTATTCAGTTGAACTGGAAACTCATTTCGTCATCATGTTCAAACGTAAGACCGACTAGTTTTGAATCAAACACCCCTTTGCCTGCATTTAATACACATCCCATTTTCAGAGAACTCCTTACTTTGACTTTTTCCATTTCTTTTTGCAATTTTTTAATTTTGTTTATTTATTTTAAAATACAGACTTGTTCTCCTTTCCCAACTTTTTGAGCTTTCCCAGTTTCCTCTCCGACTCAAACAACAGATCAAAAAAGCAAAGGCAAAAGCACATCAGAGCTCAGGAGGCAGCCATGATGTTGTTGAAACTATCCAAATCCAAAGGTTTACTCTTTCTTTTTCTCGCCTTCTTCTTCTCTTCAGCAGCCGAAAAGCACAATAATTTTAATATTAATTTCAACGACACTGATGCTCACCTAGCCGGAATCAAATTCTCCGACAACATGGCCTTCAATACGGTGGATTGCCAATTCGGAGGACCTGATGACTTATCCAATCATCCATTACAACTTCCCGCTGAATCGCCTCTGAAGCTTGACCTAAAACGCCGCCGTTTGACTAGCGGAAACGGGAAGGAATCAGTAGTCGAGTTGCAGACGAGGGACCTGCTCCGAATCCGAACTCATCGGAAGAGGATAGCGGAGAAGAAGACGGTATGGATAAGGCATAAGGATAGGAAGCTTCTGGAAAGTAAAAATAAGAAGATACAGCTGATGGCCACTTTGGAATCCGGAGTCAGCCTCGGATCCGGAGAGTATTTCATTGATGTATTTGTTGGTACTCCTCCAAGACACTTTTCGTTGATTCTCGACACCGGTAGTGACTTGAATTGGATTCAATGCTTGCCTTGTTTCGATTGCTTTGAGCAAAATGGACCTCATTATGATCCTCAAGCATCTTCCTCCTTTCGAAATCTCAGTTGCACCGATCACAGGTGTCAACTGGTTACCTCGCCCGACCCACAGAAGCAGTGTACGTCCAACGATCAGACTTGTCCTTACTTTTACTGGTATGGAGATAGCTCTAATACTACTGGCGATTTTGCCCTCGAAACGTTTACTGTTAACTTGACTTCCGTTGGCGGTCGTAAGTCTGAGTTTTTGAAAGTGGAGAATGTGATGTTTGGATGTGGTCATTGGAATAAGGGGCTGTTTCATGGGGCGGCCGGGCTGTTGGGACTCGGTCGAGGCCCTCTCTCTTTCTCTTCCCAGCTTCAATCGTTGTACGGTCACTCGTTTTCATATTGTCTGGTTGATCGAAACAGCGACGCGAGTGTTAGCAGCAAGTTGATTTTTGGGGAGGACGCTGACTTGTTGAGCAACTCGGAGTTAAATTATACAGCATTGGTGACTGGGAAAGAAAATTTAGTTGATACGTTTTACTACGTGCAGATAAAATCAATCCTTGTTGGAAAACAAGTGCTTAATATTCCAGAGGATACTTGGCATGTTTCGTCAGAGGGAAGTGGAGGAACTATCGTGGACTCGGGCACTACGCTTAGTTACTTTGCTGAACCGGCTTACAAAGTCATCAAGGAAGCCTTTGTTAAAAAGGTGAAATCTTACCCAAGAGTTATCGACTTCCCCCTTCTTGATCCGTGTTACAATGTTTCCGGTGCCAAGACGCTACAATTGCAACTCCCTGAATTTGGAATAGTTTTCGAGGATGGCGCAGTATGGAATTTCCCAGTTGAGAATTATTTCATAAGATTAGAACCGGAGCAAATAGTTTGTTTAGCGATCATGGGTAGTGCCCCTACATCAGCTCTATCGATTATCGGGAACTACCAGCAGCAGAATTTTCACATCATGTATGATACAAAGGATTCAAAGCTAGGATTTGCGCCGAGGAGGTGCGCAGAAGTATGACAAGAAACTATTTATCTTTCTTGATCCGTGAAAACTGTAAACATATTTTGATCTCAGGGATCATTTTTTTCTTCTGTTAGTTCTGTGAACAATAGTAATTACTAATTAACAACGAATAACAACATTCATGAATAGAGAACAGATTGCAGCTTTTTTTTTTATATTAAGGGATACAACGATTCATAATATTTCAATACATAGATTGCAGCTTGTTTCTATCTTTTTTACACGTTATGGATACTTCAAGCCACCAAATGTGAATGTGTCGATAAATACGTGGTCTCGTTCATTGCCAATAAGTGTAAGCTGGAAACTCAATCTCAACAAGTTAATTAGGTGTGACCTTTTCTTTCTTTTTTTTGATTCTGACTCGGTCATTACTTTTCATGAGCTTTCTTGTTTGAACTGAACACTCCAACATCTATACTTTGCAGCAGTGGCAAACAATGAAGGAGACCCTTGTTGCTGACTCCTTCAACAACACGGGATATAAATGAAGTCATACTGTAACTGTATGAACGAGTCTTCCCAGAGTTAATCTTAAGGAGCGGAAACCTCGTAGGAACTTTATTACTTGTTGCCAGTCCCCCAAATATACAAATGACTTTTTCCTCATCTCTAACTGTAATCTGTATTATTATTATTATTTTGTTTCATGAAAAAGTCTCAAGTCTGCCTTTGGACTTGGTGGGGTTTGGTAATGTTGGATCGTTAGGTTAGCCGTCTATGTGAGGGAGATCACAGAGTGGTATCCCTCAGACAGATGGCAGCGGAAATTATCTTAAGTACAAGAAATATAGTGCGGAAAGTAATGCTCACATATTTATAGTGGAAACCTTATTGCAATCCTTGCAACAGGCTGAAAACCACTTGCCTTCTGGACAGTTCCAGAAGGGCTTCAAGATCGATGTTATTACTTGACGAATATACTTGTAGAATGTTACAGTTTGTCTCACTCAGTGACAGTTAACCGATTCTACTCAATTCGAATGCCAAATAACAGATCTTGTTCTTGTCCGCACACAGCAGCACTTCGTCAGCTCCTGGAATTGATCGCCACTTCAATCTCCGATTGCACTTTCCAAAAAGCCGAACTTCACTTGGTCGACCCTCTCTTGCTTTTACAGTCGTCAATATGCAGATCTGATCTTTGTCAAGGATCCGATCTCAATCCTTCAGATATGATTTGGTTAAGATATTTCCATATATTAACCACATCAATTATTTCCTTTCCAAATCCAGCTCAATATATATCCAGCTCGTATAGCTTGAGGATATTGCTGTATATCTCCATATCGCTATCTCTTGAATATCTCCAGAATGGATCTTGATATATTCCGCTTATATAGTATATCTTCGAATCGTATCTCGAGTATATCTTCGCTGATCTGATCCAATCACAGCGTCGATGCTGATCTCGTCCCTGACGCAGATCTCATCTCCGTCGCAGCGCCAAGCTCTCTCAGAGATGACCAGTTATCGTTTCTGTCAGACAATGTGATTTCTGCATACTCAAGTCAAATGTTAGCTAAGTGTTTGTTATCATCAAAACACAAAGGGTCCAACAAATTCCCCCTTTTTGATGATGACAAACACTTCTTCACAAATAAGAAATCACACTCAGCTATGACACGGTAGTCACATTCAATTCCCTACAGCAGCTAGCCACTTCATAGTTTATTCACTAGAGTTTTTATTTTAGTCTAGCAAGCGTAGTTCCCCCTTAGATAGACATCCGCTTAAACTTAGGTGCTGATTTTCCCCCTTAGTGAATGCACACATATATCTTTCCCCTTTGGGCCTCATCAAAAAGATTTGCAATCAAGGACACAGAGTAATGGAAAGAAAAACATTTCATTCATGCCAGCAAGTCATAAGTGTGTCACGCGGACACCACACAGGCAAGCAGGGAAATAAAAAAGCACAGAAGCATTAAACATGAAATTCAAAAAAAACGAGTTCAAAAAGCGGGGATAGATGTGGTAGGGTTGGCAAAGAGGGGGACCATGAGACAGTCCAGACTAAGCATCATTCTGGTACAGAACCTTCAGCTGCTCCACGATCTCCGCAGCAAGATTCTTTATCTGCCCTGGGAACCCCTCAATAATAGCAGCCGCAGCACCCAAGCCTTCCACCCAACTGTCATCAGGGACTTTCAGAGCCCTCTCTGCTGCTACCTCCAGGGCTGCTAGCCTTCCTTCACCTCCTGCACCTCAGACCGAACCTCTCTCAACAACATCAACACCTCCTCCAGACCTTCAGTGGGGAGAGGATTTGCATGACGCACATGGTCAACGACGGGAGTCACTTCAACCGCATCTGGTTCTGCAATTAGTGGCGATTCAGCGCGAGGTTTTATCCATCCTTCATCTGCATCATACTCCAGACCCAACTTGACGATGTGCTCATCGCTAAGGGCTGTTGAAAAGGCTATCTCGGATGCAGGGTTGTAGATTTCCCAGTATTTCAGAATGTCCTTCACAAACTGAGGAAACGGCAGACCATTCGAGGGGTTCTCCTTGTTGTATTCCATGTGACGCATCACCTGGAAAGGCAGATTGACGGGCTTCCTCTGCAAAATCTGGTCCACGAGCAACATGTCCTGGAAGACGACGAGGTTGTGCTTCTGCTTCCTTGGAGTGATGTTCGACACCAGGATCCTGTGAAGAATCCTGGGAAGCATATCCATCCCGGAAGTCTCTCTTTGCCCCTTCAGAGTGAGATCCATTCCGAGCCGGTTGAACACGTCAGACTTAGCCACTGAGTATTCAGCATAACCAACATTCGGCACCTGCAGGATAGTAGTCAGCTCCCTCTGATTCAGTGTGAACACCTCACCTCCCATGTTCACCGACAACTTGATGAGTCGAGTTTTCGACTCATTTATGGTCATTCTTCACTATAGTTTTGGATCGTTTCCGACGATATTTTGATGTCATTTGACCTCTATCCCTACATTTCAGGTAGAAAACAAGTTTCCCCCATGGTCAATGCCTAAATGTGAAGATTGGTTGAGTTTCGGCGCAAAACAAGGAGTTTCGGGGCAATACCGAGCATATTGACCTTTGCAACTTGTTTTGGACGCCTAGGGCGCATACGGTGTCCGAATTGGTTGATTAAAAGCTTGTTGGAAAGCTAACTCAAAGGGATACAACTCTCTAGTTGACGCCAAGACCAAATTCGGACGGGAGGACCACCAGTCGATCGACTGAAAGTCCAGTCGATCGACTGTGTAAACAACTCAGCAGCTCCTCAGATTGTTTTTCTTCGTGACCTTTGCGACTTGTTTTGGACGCCCAGGGCTCATACTGTGTCTGAATTGGTTGATTCAAAGCTTGTTAGAAAGATAACTCAAAGGGCTACAACTCTCTAGTTGACGCTAAGACCAAATTCGGACGGGAGGACCACCAGTCGATCGACTGAAAGTCCAGTCGACCGACTCGATTAAACTTCAGGAGCTCATCAAATCTTGCACATTCCAGTCGATCGACTGGGAGTCAAGCTTAGCCCAGTCGACCGACTGGATGAAAAACTCAGATTTGAGGTCCAGATTTCAGCCGAATCTATAAATAGAAAGCAAGGGTTTTGGACTAAGTGTGGAGGTTTTTGGGGAGAAGAAGATTAAGAAAAGAGGTCAACCAAGGTCATCAATCATCATCCAACCAAGGAGAAGTGAAGATCAAAGGGAGACATTAGGATTAATCATCCTATTTCTATCCCTCTTCTATTCTACTTGTTGTGTAAAAACCCTACTCACACATTACCAACATGATGTGTGAGTAGTGGATCTTGTGTTTTGAGGGTCTTATGACTCTCCTTGGTACTCAATGATCATTGTATACACATTACCATGCAATTTATGAAGTTGATTTCATTTTACTATGGTTTCCATTTTAGACATGTTGCTAAGT
This sequence comes from Rhodiola chrysanthemifolia, assembly GCA_033675395.1. Classification (NCBI taxonomy): domain Eukaryota; kingdom Viridiplantae; phylum Streptophyta; class Magnoliopsida; order Saxifragales; family Crassulaceae; genus Rhodiola; species Rhodiola chrysanthemifolia. The sequence continues at coordinate 44,041,304 of CM066204.1, forward strand.
GTTTGATAAAATGCCTAAATGACATGTTTGTGTTAGAACTATGATCTAAGTATTGAGAAAGCTTAGTGATGGTTTGGATATAGTAAAAATGAACTTATCAAGCATTTATGAGAGTAAATGCATGGGTGAGAGGTTAACTAGAACTTTATGCATATAGCATTTGTGAGAATAAATGCTATATAGTGAATCAATACTCTTTAATTAGTGAGATTTTAACCAAGATGACTTGACTAGGATTAGACTTGCATGATAGTTTGTCTAGTCATAGCCTAAGTTAGGTTTTAAACCTATCAACTCTTAAATGATTAAACTCTTGTATACATGATCATTGGAATTTGCCAAGGAGGGGAGTAACCCCTCGAAACACCTCTTACTTATCTTTCATCCCTAATTACTCGCCACACATAGGATTTAGATATATACACTCCCTTATGCATTTTTGGTTTAGAATAGCCGAACGGAAACACGATCTTACATAGTGCATGTGCTTGGCTTGCTCCCTTGGGTTCGACACCGGTCTTACCGGTCATTTATAAATTGTTTTTGACTAATTGCATTGCTAAAAATCTACAACGTCAAAATGGCGCCGTTGCCGGGGAGCAACTAGTTAGCACATCCCTAGATTAGATTGTGTGGAAGTTCCGACTACTCTTGTGAATATTTTTCCTTTTTCTTATACTTGTATATTCTTCTTATTCTCTCATATCCCTTACTAACTTAAGTTAATCTTGTTTTGCGAGGATGGATCACTACAACCAACAAGTCATTCACAATGGAGATTATTATGAAGAGGATCAACAAAATGCCCATTGTGAAGACTATTGGATGTACAACCACAACCAACAAGTCTTTTCTAATGGAGAATACTATCAAGAGGAGGAGCAACCATATTGGAATTACCAAGAGCATGGCTATCAAACTAGTTATTATAATTTGAATGGGGATGACCAAGAAGAGGAGCAACCAAACACCTATTGGGAAAACTCTTGGCATCCATCACATACCTACACTCCGAATTGGGATGATAGCCAATGCTTCGAAGTTGAAGACTCCTACCCTCCATACCCTCAACCTCCTCAACCTTCAAGTGAGCCCTCCAATATAGAATCCATGTTCGCTAGACTTCTAGCAAGCCAAGAGAAGATGCAAGCTCAATTAAATAGATTGGAGGCTCAACGCCATGAGTTAGAAAGCACAATGGCTCACCGAGCCATTGAATTTGAGAACTTGGAAGAGGAAGAGGAGGTATCCGAAGAAGAAATCCTTAAATCTAATGCCTTAAGGGAAGAACGGGATCAAGAATCGGAGGATGAATTTTGGAGAGTCGCCACCGAAGCTTATTACAACCATAGGGATGGGGAATCTTGTAGCAAAGACGAGATGGAATGCAAAAGTGAAGCATCCTTCACTACTAGCACATCTCATGATCATTTGGATGAGGACATACAAGAGGTCACCATCCCATTAACGCTCTCCGATGAGGAGTTCTTCAATGATGATGCCTCTTTCATAGAGGGAATACCTTTTGTTGATGAAGAAGAACTCCCTCCTCCCGCTATGAGTGAGCTTGAATGTGAACCCGAACTTCTTGATGAGGATAAGATAGAGGAAGAGCATATAGAGACAAAAGGATTTGAGGGATATCAAGACTTTGTTGAGGTTTTCATGGAAGAAACTAGAGGACAAACTCGTATTCAAGAAGACAAAAGTTTAGAAAGGGAGATTGAGGGATGGGCACCCAAGGAAATAATTGAAAACCTTAAGGAGGGTATGCCCATCAAGCTCGGGACAAGTTATGAAGACCCTTTCTTCACTACTTCGTCTCGAGACAAGTTTTGGAGCTTCTTGCCCTATTTCGAGAGATCATTTGGAAAAAGCTCCCATGACCCCTTATTTCTTAAAGGATCTTCATATTTGAAGGGGTCATGCTCCCAAAGGAAAGTCCATTGTAGACTTGATGGGAAGAAATTCAAATGGGATTTGAAGGTGGATTGACACGACCAAGTCCAAGGCCCCGTGAGAAGGGATCCTAGCAAAGGACTTCTCAACGAGTGATTCTATGGGGCGCTTTGCTACGTCTTTGGCAAGACGGGAAAAACTAGGCCCTCGCGGGAGGTAACCCGGTTTGTAAGTTGTTCATTCTCGCTTTTCTTTATCTTTAAATGTTTGGCATGATTGTGAGTGTCTTAGGCTCTAAATATGGAATGTGAAATGTGTGATTAGTGGCTAAAATTTTAAGTGTGGAGTGAGGTCTACTCACTTCAATCCCACTTCGCAACTCCACACCCTTCCAACTTTCCCTTTGATTCATCTATGCTTAATGATGTTGCCCATAGTGCTCATATGCTTTATTGGTATTTACTAGAGTGGAACTAATTTGTGATATCATACTATGACTCTAGTTTGACGTTTTCTTGGCACTTAAGATACCTTGTGCACATTATGGAGGATGTAGATCACTTTCCTTGCTTGTATTCTATGAAAGTTATGCCATGATGTTATTATGTGACTTGTGATGCTCTCTTGCTCATACTTGCGTTGCATGACCTTGTATGTCACTTGTTACTTTTAACCTCTCATGTGTTCTTGTCATCAAGGAAAGTTATTTGCATCATGTTTGATCACGTTTAGCACAATGGCATATTTTCTATTGGTGGGGCACATCTACAAACGAGGGGAGTTCCTATGCGCCTTTATCTCATTTTCTTCATTGTTTGCGCTTAGGGACTAAGCTATGCTTTAAGTGTGGAGTGGGTAGTCGCATAGTTCACTCATTTCATGCCATGCCTATCATCGTAGAATGAACACTTGCATTCATGTACCTTATCCCTAACATGAGAGTGTTTTTAACCACATAAGGCTTGTGACTATCGATTCTAAATTCCTATAAATCACATCTAGCCTACTTTTCATTTTTATTGGATCTTGAATTTAGAACCGACCTAGTCCTATGAATGTGCATTCTTGTGAATCAATATCATTGCTATCCCTTGTCTATCTAATTTTCTAAGTATTTTCGTTGAAATACCTTGGATTAAGTTTTAGCAAGAATTTTTAAAATTTACACGAAAAACTTAGACCTTTCGTTTGCTCCTTGGTGACTTGAGTTTTCTAATTTAGTGCCATGCTTATGATTGTTTCCCGCGCATTCCATACACTTTTTGAACATATTGTCAAGTTTTAAGTGTGGAGTCAAAAGAGGGCGAAAAATAGGCCCCAACAAAAAGTTTTTGTGGTCAAAGAGGGCAAAGCCCCGACTAAAAGCTTTCTCAAAGCTAGAGAAGTTTTGCTTCAAAAATGATACAAATGCCGGGGGTTAGGAAGAAAAGTTCCCCCTCGAAAGCATTTGTAGGCCAAAGGCCATTTCAAAAAGAAAATAAGAAACACTTAGAACTTGACTCTATGTTTTCCTCCATTCTACTTTTGCACGGGATTCATCATTTGCTTTGTGTGCTAGTTGGACTATCTCTTGGACGACCCTTGTGCTTGCACGGGAGCTATCATTTGGTTTATGCTTGTTTATTGAGAAACTTTAGTGTCGAACTCCTCTTCCCTTATGGATTATGGCTTAAGCGCCTAAAACTTGGGAATGAGTTCCTTGTCGCAAGCCCATGGACTAGCCCTAGCTAGCATAGGTGAGCGGTTGACACTCTTTTGCGCAAACTAAACTATGACTCTATTGTATTGCCTTGAAAATGAGTAGACCTTTGGATGAGACATTTGATAGCTCTAGTATTGATGATCTTGAATGCACAACCTCGTGGGTACTCAAATGGTTCAAAAGTTCTTTTGATGATATTGTGACGGTAGTCCTAGTTTGGGGTGAGGGATTGGTTTTGAGAAATCCTCGCCTTGGTTGAGCACTCTTGCATTCATTCTCATGGGATAGGTGCATATGGGATTTGTGAGTATTCCCATTTCTGAAAACTCTCACGAGACTATAACTCGTCCACTAGGGTAGCCTAGGGGTTTAAAGGCTTAATGCATACGCTAAATGCATTCGTAACGCCTACGAAAAGGAGCTAGTTAGGTTGTATATACTTGCATTTACTTTTCAATAACATGTTTAGGAATAACGATCGAGACCTTGTGAAATCTAGTGAGGCAAATATACGAAAAACATAGCACCACTAGCATTTCGACATTTGCATGACCTTGACATATTTTCATACTTTGTTCGGGACGAACAAAACTTAAGTGTGGAGTGTTGATGAGTCGAGTTTTCGACTCATTTATGGTCATTCTTCACTATAGTTTTGGATCGTTTCCGACGATATTTTGATGTCATTTGACCTCTATCCCTACATTTCAGGTAGAAAACAAGTTTCCCCCATGGTCAATGCCTAAATGTGAAGATTGGTTGAGTTTCGGCGCAAAACAAGGAGTTTCGGGGCAATACCGAGCATATTGACCTTTGCAACTTGTTTTGGACGCCTAGGGCGCATACGGTGTCCGAATTGGTTGATTAAAAGCTTGTTGGAAAGCTAACTCAAAGGGGTACAACTCTCTAGTTGACGCCAAGACCAAATTCGGACGGGAGGACCACCAGTCGATCGACTGAAAGTCCAGTCGATCGACTGTGTAAACAACTCAGCAGCTCCTCAGATTGTTTTTCTTCGTGACCTTTGCGACTTGTTTTGGACTCCCAGGGCCCATACTGTGTCCGAATTGGTTGATTCAAAGCTTGTTGGAAAGCTAACGCAAAGGGCTACAACTCTCTAGTTGACGCCAAGACCAAATTCGGATGGGAGGACCACCAGTCGATCGACTGAAAGTCCAGTCGACCGACTCGATTAAACTTCAGGAGCTCATCAAATCTTGCACATTCCAGTCGATCGACTGGGAGTCAAGCTTAGCCCAGTCGACCGACTGGATGAAAAACTCAGATTTGAGGTCCAGATTTCAGCCGAATCTATAAATAGAAAGCAAGGGTTTTGGACTAAGTGTGGAGGTTTTTGGGGAGAAGAAGATTAAGAAAAGAGGTCAACCAAGGTCATCAATCATCATCCAACCAAGGAGAAGTGAAGATCAAAGGGAGACATTAGGATTAATAATCCTATTTCTATCCCTCTTCTATTCTACTTGTTGTGTAAAAACCCTACTCACACATTACCAACATGATGTGTGAGTAGTGGATCTTGTGTTTTGAGGGTCTTATGACTCTCCTTGGTACTCAATGATCATTGTATACACATTACCATGCAATTTATGAAGTTGATTTCATTTTACTATGGTTTCCATTTTAGACATGTTGCTAAGTGTTTGATAAAATGCCTAAATGACATGTTTGTGTTAGAACTATGATCTAAGTATTGAGAAAGCTTAGTGATGGTTTGGATATAGTAAAAATGAACTTATCAAGCATTTATGAGAGTAAATGCATGGGTGAGAGGTTAACTAGAACTTTATGCATATAGCATTTGTGAGAATAAATGCTATATAGTGAATCAATACTCTTTAATTAGTGAGATTCTAACCAAGATGACTTGACTAGGATTAGACTTGCATGATAGTTTGTCTAGTCCTAGCCTAAGTTAGGTTTTAAACCTATCAACTCTTAAATGATTAAACTCTTGTATACATGATCATTGGAATTTGCCAAGGAGGGGAGTAACCCCTCGAAACACCTCTTACTTATCTTTCATCCCTAATTACTCGCCACACATAGGATTTAGATATATACACTCCCTTATGCATTTTTGGTTTAGAATAGCCGAACGGAAACACGATCTTACATAGTGCATGTGCTTGGCTTGCTCCCTTGGGTTCGACACCGGTCTTACCGGTCATTTATAAATTGTTTTTGACTAATTGCATTGCTAAAAATCTACAACGTCACAACTCCAGATTGCCTTTGGACTTCTCAACCAACTTAAGCTTGGAGTATAACTCCTTGATTAACTTCTCATCCACCAACACAGGCTTCTTAAACAACTCGCCCCACCCCTGGGCAAGCAACAGCTCCAGAACCTCCCCAAGCTTGTACTCCACAAGCCACTCACGATCTAGAACCAACTCTTGAACAATGGCCCTCCCGGCCTCCTCCGACTCACTCGCACTCCCATCTGAGTCTCCCTCCTCAGTAATCGTTAGTGCAGGTTGACGAGTGAACCGGAGATTTTTTCGGGCAGATAATGGAGCGGAGGGTTTTGAACGCTTACCAGCAGAGCGTTCAGCAATAGAGGATCCTTTGCGAACACGTCGCTGGGAGTGGGAATCCTCCTGGAGTTCCTCAAGCATAATTACTTCTCTAGCCACATCGGAGTCAGTCGGGGTGGAGACGGACGGTGTGGCAGACTGGAGAATAGTTTGGAGGACCTGAGGGTTTACCCCCTGTGCAATCAACTGAGCAACAATCTCGGCGGCGGCCTCAGGTGTGATGGGAGAGTTAGGGTTTTGAGAAGCCATTGAGATGCGTAGCAGTCTGATTTGGGTGAGAGCAATATTGAAAATCGAAGGTCGATGAGCCATCCTACTCGTCATTCGCTCTCTTTATATCTGCTGCAAACCCTAGGTTTTATTTGAGAAACTCGGATGTCTAAACGTCGCCGCTTCTGCTGTTCTGCCGTAACTTTGCTTTTCCCAGATTTTTCGGATTGCCAATATATCTAACCTTTGTATCCCTTCCAAAGTTGGCTCCTCACACGAATTTTCACAAATGCCCTTCCAACATCACAATAATCTGCTTCACGCGAGAGGTGGGTTGCACGTGTCACCATCTGGAGGCGTACGTTGCTCGCCATAAATGCTACAGACGGGACAACTGCCTGCCACAAAGACTGTTCGCCTTTCTGCTTTGATTTAACTCTTCCCAATGCTAAACCATCTTTATCGGAGGACACAGATCTCCTTATCTCCCCAACTGTCACAAAGATTGTTTCCCAGCCAAAGTTGAACCTTCCATAGTGATAACTCAATCTGACTTGTCTCATGGGTACACAAGGTTTTTGGTATGGTGTGCTAACTTTACCCAAATAGTACAAATAACACCAGACACAATCAAGCAAAAACGAGTAAGATCATCCAACCACATTTTTATCATCTTCATACTTCATGTGGAGTAACTCCAGAAAATAGCACATCAACGGGTTCATAGGAGCACTCCACATGAAGATAGGCTAAGGTTGGACTAGAGTACCTCCTGGGCTTATAACGTGGGATCAATTATGGAGGTCTCTTTTGGGCAGAAAGAATTTAGAATTTCATGTTTTTCAATCTCTAATGCACTCATCAATCACATAGCCAGCATGCATGGATACAGAGTGAACACAACCTAATTTTTCACTAGCACAGAATATCCATGTTAAAATTCCCATCAGACGTGACTTGTATGCATCTAGTCTAGCCAATCACCGAGGGAGCAATATATGAGTATAGCTCTAAGGAACAGAAACCATACCTAGTTCAAGCCTCAGCTTCTCTTAGGGTTCCCTGTGCAATGCCTTTGTGAATATATCCGCTATCTGTTCCTCAGTTCTGCAGTACTCCATTTCTATTGTTCTCTTCTCTACACTGTCTCACAGAAAGTGATATCTAATCTCTATATGCTTAGTGCGTGAGAACTGCACATGATTCTTAGAGATGTTAATGGCACTAGTGTTATCACACAGAATTTTAGCACAATTAGTAATAACACCATAGTCACTTAGCTGTTGCCTGAGCCATAGTAGCCGCGCACAGCAAGCAACAGCAATGTATTTCGCCTCATCGGTGGAAAGGGCAATAGAGGACTGCTTCTTTGACGCCCAAGAGATGAGACACTGTCCAAGATACTGAGCCATCCCTGATGTGGACTTCCTGTCCGTTTTGCATCCCGCATAATCTGCATCAATGTAAGCTACCAGGCGTAAGTCTCCTCCTCTTGGATAGAACAAGCACAAGTCATCTGTTCCTTTCGGATATCTCAATATCCTCTTCACCGCTTTCACGTGGGTTTCTCTGGGATCTGCCTGAAACCTTGCACACAGACAGACACTGAATAAGATGTCGGGTCTACTAGCAGTTAGATATAAGAGAGAGCCAATCATCCCCCTATATAACGTTGGATCCACTTGAGGCGAGGACTCATCCGTTGTCAAGGAGTCATTTAGAGACATCGGTGTGGCACACGTCTTGGCGGATTCCATTCCGAACTTCTTTAGAATCTCCCTTACGTATTTCTGCTGATGGATTCGGGTGCCATCCTCTCCTCGAGCTACTTGAAGTCCAAGAAAGTACTTCAGCTCTCCCACCATGCTCATTTCGAACTCGCCCGACATCAAATCTGTGAATTTCGTCACGAGTCGAGGGTTAGTTGAACCAAAAATAATGTCATCCACATATACCTGAACCACTAGGGTGTCCTTTCCTTCCTTCAAAAGGAAGAGTGTCTTGTCCACCTCTCCTCTGACATATCTGTGGGACAGTAGAAACTATGACAGTCTCACATACCACGCGCGGGGTGCTTGCTTCAACCCATACAACGCCTTGTCCAGAATATGGACATGATCGGAGTGAGTGTGATCCTCAAACCCTGGTGTCTGGCTCACATATACCTCCTCTTTCAGAACTCCGTTCAAGAAGGCCGTTTTGACATCCATCTGCTGTAGAGTGAAGCCATGGTAAGTAGAATAAGCAATTAGAAGTCTAATTGCTTCTATCCTTGCAACTGGGGCGAATGTATCATCGTAGTCAATCCCCTCTTGTTGGTTGTATCCCTTGACAACCAGGCGGGCTTTGTTCCTCACAACAGCTCCCTTGTCGTCCATCTTGTTTCTAAAGACCCACTTCGTCCCTATTACATTCTTGTCTTTCGGCCTGGGAACCAATCGCCATACCTTGTTCCTCTCGAACTCATGTAGCTCTTCTTGCATGGCATTAACCCATTCTGGATCCTTGAGCGCTTCTGCAACTGTCTTTGGTTCTGCAAGAGAGACAAATGATGCAAATCCACAAAAGTGACACAAATTGTCTAGATTGACCTGACTCTGCGATGTGTAACATTGGTAGTCACTCAGTCTTGCTGGGGGCTGTATAACTCTCCCTCGGCTTGAGGTCCTGCGTACCACCTCAGTGTCTGTAGGAGGAGGATTGTTAACGACCTCTTCCTCGTTGGGGGGTCAATGTTGATGTCAGTCACTGGGACATCAGGGACATGCTCTTGAGCTGGCATCTCTGTCTGAGCATCTTCAGCTGGGGTCTCGACGGGTTCCTGACCAGCTGTCTGAGCAACCTCTTGAGCTGGTTCTGTAGCCTCACTTTGAGTAGGTTCCCAGTCGGGGTCAGACCTGTCCGCAAATTGAAGTTCTCCATCATCCTGTGAGGAAGGATCTTTCACCAGGTGTCCGGTCATGGCGCGCTCATCAAAGGTTACGTGGATGCTCTCCTCCACCCGTTCCATTCTCAGGTTGTACACCTTGTAAGCTCTGTTGTGGCTCGAATATCCAACGAATAGGCCTTCATCGCTCCTAGGATCGAACTTTCCCAGATTGTCCTTTATATTGTTATGCACATAACACCTTGATGGACCGTATTTATACGATTCATCGTATCAACTAAACCCACCTTAAATGACACTTTATCCTTTGAACTTTCACTTGTTAGTGTCGTTTTACTTTACAGGCATTCTTGAAGGTTTAAGGTGCAAACAAGCTTAAAAGAGGAATTTCGTGCTAAAAATGGATCACAAGTCAAAACTGCCCAACCGGGACCGGACTTCACTACCAGGCCGCGCCGAGAGGTCCCAGGCCGAGTGCCCGAGCCCAGCGTCCGGATGTGCTGAGTGCCCAGCCGAGCTGTCTTGCACTGAATTCAAGTTGCCCGGGCAAACCATCTGATCTGACGAATCCGCCTCGAGCAAAGTGATCAAAATGGCAATAAGGTGGACAATGTCGGAAAACCAAGAAGAATGCCCGAGCAGATTGGCAGTTGGCTCAATTCCAAAGCAAAGGCCCCGCGCGCATAGGCACCTAAACCAAGTCGCTGGACCAGACGGGCGAATCTGGCAAATCTGGCTCGACCAAAGTGTTTTAAATGCCCAACTACTCGGACAATCTCACTTCCTAGACAAAACGCCCGAGTGGAACCAGCTCTAGCCCGATCAAGGCCAAACTAGGGTAATACCGGCGGCTTTGGGAGGACAGCTGGCCGGCGGCTTTGGGAGGACAGCTGGCCGGCGGCTTTGAGAAGAGGACAGCTGGCCGGCGGCTGGACTTTTGGGGTGTGCCCATACCTAGTTGTTTTGCCTCTCTCCTTTGGCTATAAATAGAGGAACATACACACATCTCATATCATATTCCTTACTTGGTTAAGCCTTGTGTCTTTGTTACTTGTACTCTCAAAACTTGTAAACACTCACCACATTTGGATATCAAAAGCTCCAACTTCTCTCTACTTTGCTCTTGTCACTTTTTACAATCCTTACTTTGTTCTTGTTTACTTTTACTTGTACTAGCTATGGTAATCCCTTCAATGGATACTTGTAGCTAAACTCTTCATTCGGTTGAAGGGGTTCTTGTATCATGAAACCATTTTAGACCCTTTTACTTAATGCTACTTTCGTGTTCTAACTAGTTCTTGTGCCATACATTCGGATTGAACACAACAGAGTTGAGTGGATGCTTGAAATGGCAATGCTCTTCCGAGTAGTTCAATCCCTCTTTAAGTCACTTGGTTGATCGGAAATGAAAGATCAAGTAGCTGCACTTAGGCTAATATATCTTGCAATGGAGTATTAGTCTAGCTAGAACTAGTAACGGTGGTGTGAGCGCTTGAAATGGCCTTGCTTGGGGTTACATCTTGAAATGGAGTAACCCACACCTTAGAACACTTAGTAAGATCATTAGTGGTCGATGATGTTTGGCGCCATGATACAAGGCCCCTAGACCGAATACTTCTCTTGATCGAAATCCCACCTTGTCATTTACTTACAAGTCTTTACTTTCAACAACTTCAATTCAGCCATTTACTTACGCATCACTTTCAGCATTACTTTCAGTCTTTACTTTCAGCACTTTAAATTCAGTCATTTACTTTCTGTATTTTACTTTCATTACAGAAGTTTTCAACATCAATCCAACATAATATTTGGCACGTATTGCGCTTGAAACACAGCGTGCGACAAACCAAACGTATGTTGACTGGTTGATATTGAACTCAACTGTTCCCGCAATTTACCTTTCAGTATTTACTTTCCGTTTAAAACCACAACCAACCCCCAATTGTCTTACTTTATTTTTCCATTTTCGAGAGAACAACTCTATCCACTAATTCCCTTGGGTTCGACCCCTACTTACCGCTCTACTAACCAATAGTGAGCCAACAGTAGTGGAAGTTATAAATTGTAATTTGCTGGCACACGACGACGTGCCCGTCAAATTTTGGCGCCGTTGCCGGGGAATTAGTAATCGGATGGTTGTTCTTTTCTTTCCCTTTTGCATAATCCACTATGTCTTCATGGATGATTCGGTATCTTCCCCAGTTTGGAGGAACCATCGGAGAAGACCCTGTGGAACATGTACAAATATTTCACTCCATCTGCGGCCGCATGAAGCCTGAGGACGAGTCCTTAGAGGAGTTTAAGTTAAAATGTTTTGAGTTTTCCTTAACTGATTATGCACTATCTTGGTATTACTCATCATATGCAGATTATGAAGGCTATTATGAGGATCTACGAGCCAAATTTCTAAAAGAGTTTTCCCTGTCAAATTATCGCACCGATCCCTGTCAAAGAGCTCCGCCATCCTTTCGACTTGAAGTCCGTGAGAAGATCATCACCCTTAAGCAATCCCGGGATGAAACATTGGACGAGTACTTATCGTACTTCGATTCCATTGTGACGAGCTGCCCGCACCATGGATTCACGAACTTTAATCTTCTTCAGAGGTTTCTCGGTGGGATGATGCCACATGACCGGAATATACTTGATGCTGCGGCAGGAGGATCAGTGATGAATTTAACCATGTCTAAACTGTGGAACTTGATAGATGATATGGCAGAGAGCTCAAAACGAGGGCCGATGCCCCAAACTGATGATAAGGCGCCAACGATAGAAGCCGATCCAGTGCAGGTCATGGAAGACATCACATATGACACCTCCGTCACAATCTTGCCCGCAGCAAACCCGGAAGAAGTCATTGATACATGGGCAATAGTGGAGGCGGCTCAAAAAGAGGCTGCATATCGGATCAATGAAATGCTCGAGACAAAGACAAAGGTCAGTAAGGAAGAGCCTACAATAGAGCCCACGGAGCCGGCTGAGGATGAGGACTCTCGGATGACCGAAGAAGAACCAGCCAAGGCAGGTGACAGATGCTTGTCGTCAGAGCAAATGTACAAATAAATTTATAAGTCCGCTACTCGCGACTTCACTACTGGGTAGCAAGTGGTAAGTAGGGGTCGAACCCAAGGGAATTAGGGGGATAAGTTGTTCTTTGAGGGATCGTACAGCGGGGGAGCGTGTTTTTTGGTTGATTGAGGTTTTACTACTAACAGCTAAGTGATTGGTTGGTTGGTTTTGGTTTTTAGTGCGGAAAAGTAAATGACATAAAAGTAAATACTGAAAGTAAAAAGAAGACTTACAGCGGTTGTTGCGTGATCGGCAAGTCTTGCGGAACGTCAGCAGTTGAAAGGGCAGTTTATACTAAGGAAGTAAGTGCAGGTAGTGTTTTAATCTAAGGAAAGCATTCGGTTTCGGGGGCCTTGTATCATAGCATGTTTATCATTGACCTTTAGTGATCCTGCTAAGTATTCAAACGTGTATCAAGGCCATTTCAAGCGCTCGATTTGCCACACTGTCTAGCCCATTTCAAGGTCGTAGAGCACTTGTTCTATTTAGACTAGCACCCCATTTCAAGGTATACTAGCCTATGTGCATCCATTTGATCAATCATTTCCGATCAAACCAAATGGTGTTTTAGAGAGGTCGAACTCCTCAGATAAGCTTTGCCATTTCAAGCATCCACTTACCCGAGTATGTTCACGAACCCCCACGGAAGAGTTTTGCCATTTCAAGCATCCACTCAACCTTGGAAGTTCTGACTTAATATATGGCACATAGAACAAGTTTTGAACACAAAGAAGAGGCACTAAGAGTATAGCCTAAAACATTTTATGATTCAAGTACACCCCTTCAACCGAATGAAGAGTTTAGCTACGAATATCCATAGAGGTGGATACCATAACTAAGTACTCGAGGGTTTTTGAAAGACAGTAAGTAAAGGAGAATACTCAAGAGCCAACAGGAGTATTCTCAAAGACTACTAGAATACTCAAGAACCAACAGGAGTATTATAGATTTCAAACAAAGCTTACAAGGATTGTGCTCTCAACTTAGAGAGATAAGTGATTTGTGTTTGGAATCAGGATATGGATTACAAGTGAAATGGCTTGGTATTTATAGGCTAAGGGAGGAGGAGATGAGGTTTGAGATGAGGACACTTGGCAAACATCCAAGGGGAGGGGAGAAAGCCGCCGGTTGGAGGTGGACGAGCCAAAAGCCGCCGGGTGAGGTGGCGCAAGGGGAGTGGAGGAGCCATTAGCCGCCCATGTGAGGAGGAGCCTCCTCCCCTTAGCCGCCCATGTGTGAAGGAGGAGGAGAGGACATGTGTGAGTTTGTGATCTTTTCACAAAAGCCATCGGCTCCTTTCAGCTCCGGTCTGACTCTGGTTGCTCTTCGGTTGGACTTGTTTTGAGTGATTCCATGTCAGGTTCATGATATTTCTTCAGTCGGAATCTGGTTGCGACCTTGGAATGACTCGTAATATCTTTTCAGCTTAAAAACTCCTCCTTAGCCTGTATTCTCTCTAGACTCCAAAATACCCTGTAGATAAATATCGGAACTAACAAGCAAAAGTTAAATAGACAAACAGTCTAATTTGGTGGGTTTAACTGTGTTTATGATTCATACAATTATGGTCCATCAGATCACCACACACTTTTAGTTGTTCGTCCCGAACAATGCTATTAAAGGGCGGCACACACTATCTAAGTAAGCTTTTAAAATATGAAAGTTAGACTGTGGGACTAGATTTATCCTAATTCATGCATTACTTACTTATTACCAAATTAAACCGTGTAAATAAATAGAAGAAACTTGATACTTGTACCTTCGTGCCGAGATGCAAATTAATTCGGATGTTTCGGGAGATAGCCCTTTTTAGGATCCTAAACTGCATTCTCGGGACCGTCTTGCACTATATGGTTTCCTTGTAGTTTTCTCTAGCACGTGATTCGGTTCGGGTTTCACTGAGTTGAGCCTTTTGATTTCTTTTTGGCGAGGGACAGCTTCTGTAGTGAGTCGGCCTTTGGCCTTTGATTTGATTCTTTGAGTTCTTCACTTTTGTTCGGTTAAAACCTTCACAATTTTGGCCTTTGGCCTTTGATTAGCTCTTTGAGCTTTTGCTTCTTTGAGCTTTTGCCTTTTTGTGGCTTGCTAGTCCATTTTCTCAAGCCTTTTTGGGAGGTCCAATCATCGCCCGCAAGCATATGGAAATACCTCCCCGCTCTCTCTCATCCTTGCCGTTTTGCGCGAGTCAAAATGAGGATCGCTCATTTATTTTCCCGGCTATTAGGACTAGAGATAGGACGGTTTGATTCCCGTCCCGCCTTTTTTTTGCATAAACGCTGCATGACGGAGATGACTTCAATCTTCTCTGAAACCCGAAGTGCAGCCTCCACTGACTTCGAAAACCATATAGCGAAATTCAGTCCTTTGAGTGCTTGCCAAGCCCCTCTAGGGCAGTTTCTATCAACTCCACATCCCTAGTTTATCTCAGCACAAAGGGACAAATGAGAAGTTACATTCTAAGTTTTTAAACAGTTGAATTTTCAAAGGTAAATGCATGAATTATGATCTATCTTTTTCACATTCTCAAGTTCATATTTTCAAAAAGATAATATTAAAAAAAAGAAAAACATGTTATTTAACTAATGTACACAGGTGGTTCTCACCCCACACTTTTGAACGAAGGCATTCTTTACGAAATGACTTAGTTCAAAAGCCATGCAAGCAGGTATTATACGAGAAGGAAATGACATTAAGGAAAAGGGAAGAACAGAACTCCCTTTAAGGTGTCGAGTGAACGACATGGCTCGAGGCTGGATAATCGAGGGATTTCGGCAGGGGCTTTGAACTCTTGGCATAGGCCTGACTGGCTTGATGTTGCACCCATAACCGATTCCTGAATAGTCATTTCATTCTATGCACCAAGTGGGTGAGAGCGACTTATTGGAGAAAAAACTAAATGACAGAAAATAAAAGTACTGAAAGTAAGATAGGTGTCGGGTTACCTCCCGACCAGTGTATTTGTTTAACGTCGTTAGCTCGACAGTACCTCATTCCTGGATCACTGGTTTGGATCCCATGGGTGGCTCAGGTCGTACTTCGCCACTGTTCCTGTGTTGCTTCTTGCCTTGACTCTTCCTGATTTCTTGCTTGGGTTAGAACTCCATGGTTTTGGTGTTTTTTCTTTCCATTGTTTCTGAGAAGGCGGGGAACCTTTGACCATAGCTGTTGGTCTTGTTGCCTTTTCGGTCTCCTTTGGCAGGTCAGAAATCTGTGTACCTCGATCTGAGATAGGTATAATGTCTGGCGGTTTCTTTGTACTCGTGCGGCTATTATCAATGTAGAAATTTGAAATTTTGCCGCCGAACTTAAGCGATAATGAACCCTTGCCCACATCGATTCTTGCTTTAGTAGCGTAGAGGAATGGTCGTCCCAATATTATTGTTGGAGGGTCGTCTTCGCTGGTCTCCCCCGTTTGTATTACATAAAAGTCTGCAGCAACGACGAGCTCTCCCACATGGAGTATTACATCTTCCAGCACTCCAACCGGACGGATGCACGATTTATCTCCTAGCTCGATATTTGACCTGGGTGGCTTCAATGGACCAAGTCCTAATAAGTAGTATAAGGAGGAAGGCATGGCATTGACAGCAGCCCCAAGATCAACTAAGCACTTATGAATCTGGGTTTCACCAATACCGCAGGTGACTGTGAAGGCCCCTGGGTCTTTATCTCTTTCCGGTTGTGACTCATGATCTGAAGTGAGGGTTCTTTCTATTGTCGGGCCATTCTGCCTATTCCTTGGCTTAGGATTTGTATAATCGGACCCCTTAATATTTTGCTTCGAAGCATAGATATTAGTTGGGGAGTCCCATTTTAAATTGTTATTGTCATCCCATCCAGATGCTGGTATGTCAGAGTGTATGATCGGTGGTGGTGTTATGCAGACGGTGAATGCATACCGTCCATTGTCAGCATGCGTGACCCATGTTTTGCCATTATTGGGTCGGTCTTCCTCTTGATTCCAATCAGGACGATGCCTACATGTGAAGTGCTTGTTTGTAAGTTTGTAAGTTGGGGATCATGCTACTTCTTCCAGTGTCGCCTTTATGTTCGACCTCCTTATCATGCTGATATTTGCCTTTGGATTTTGGATGGTTTGTGAAGGAAGTCTGCCAGGTTCATTAGTGAGTGTTGACATTGCCGTGGCGAGCTGGGACATTTGTTTGGTCAATTCTGAAATTGCCCCGTCAGTTTTCGCCTGATATTAGTGTAGCGAAGTACCCAATTGATTTATGCTTCCTGCGAGCTCCTTCATTGTGTTATCGAGCGACTTGGTTGGTTCATGCTGATTGTTCGGGCCGGCTTGGTACTGATTTGGTCCTCTTTGCTGATATTGGCCTGCTGATGGAGCGTTCTGGTTATACTGTCAGTGGGGGGGTTGGTAGAATGACTGAGCTAGCTGAGGGACAGCTGGTTGTGTTTCCTTCTGAGGATAATTGTTATTACGCCAGCTGGGGTTGGTTGTTTGACCATACTGCCTGTTTTGTCCGGCTCTGTCGTTGTTGTTGTTGTTGTATCCATGGTATCCTCCCACCGTATTTACTTCTGCCGGTTCCTCTTCTATTAATGTTGGGCATGCGTCAGTTTTGTGGTCTGTAGAGCCACAAAACTCGCGAGGTTTTACCGGCACTGGTTGTTTTCGTAGGATCTGAATCATCATCTCCTTTAATTGTTTTATCTCTTCTGGCATAGAGCTCATTGGTGTTTCAGCTTGTGCCACATTCCTTGTTCGGGAAAATTCTACCTGCCGAGTTGTCTCTTCTCTAAATCGGGCATTTTCAGCAACGTTGGCGACGAGGTTCCTTATGCCGCTCAATGATAGATTCATCATGGATCCTCCAGCTGAGGCATCCAGGAGCATTTTGTCTAAGGGTCTTAACCCATCAATGAGGTATTCGATGATGAGTTTCTCGGGTAGTCCAAGGGTACAGCAGCTTCTTTCTAGGTGGTTGAACTTTTCCAGGTAGTCGTACATGGTTTCATTGGGCCCTTGCTTGATGTCTTGTAATTGCCTTCTTACTTGCATTGCCCTTCCTGCCGGGTAATATTTGTCCAGGAATTTCCTTTGCATCTGAACCCATGTTCTGATGCTTCCCGAAGGCAATGAAAGGAACCAGTCGTTTGCCGAGTCAATGAGGGAAAAATAGAACGCCTTCAACTTGAAGTCGTCTATACTCACTCGATTGGGTTTTAGATTCTGGCAAATGCCGTGTAAGCGTTGGAGGTGGGTTGTCGCAGATTCTCCATGTGCTCCTGAGAACTTGGGCAAGCTATGGGCCACTGATGCGTTGATGGTAATGTATTCCAGTTCAGGGCCCTCGTATATGCACCATGGTTGCGTTTCGAAATCTGGGGCATTCAGCTCTCCCATCGTAGGTGCGCGGTCGTTGTTATTCCCATAATAGTTGTCAAAGACAGGTTCTTGCCTAGGCATTTGTCGAGGTTGAGGGTGTGGGGGACGTATAGGGGGTTGCACTGGACCAGCTGCATTTCGATCCTCGGGTGGTACTTGGTTTCTTCGAACGGCCTCCCTATTACGAGCTCTTTGGTTTCTGATGAGTTGTTCCGGATCGTCAATAAATGGAGGTGGAGCCTCATTATTTCGATCGTACAGGTTTATCTCGTCATCATCCTGATAGTCATGGTGGCTTCCTTCGCGAGACATGGTTGTTTTGGAGCGAGTATCGATTCAAAGAACTTATCCGATTAGGTAACTAATTCCCCAGCAACGGTGCCAATTTGACAGATGCTTGTCGTCAGAGCAAATGTACAAATAAATTTATAAGTCCGCTACTCGCGACTTCACTACTGGGTAGCAAGTGGTAAGTAGGGGTCGAACCCAAGGGAATTAGGGGGATAAGTTGTTCTTTGAGGGATCGTACAGCGGGGGAGCGCGTTTTTTGGTTGATTGAGGTTTTACTACTAACAGCTAAGTGATTGGTTGGTTGGTTTTGGTTTTTAGTGCGGAAAAGTAAATGACATAAAAGTAAATACTAAAAGTAAAAAGAAGACTTACAGCGGTTGTTGCGTGATCGGCAAGTCTTGCGGAACGTCAGCAGTTGAAAGGGCAGTTTATACTAAGGAAGTAAGTGCAGGTAGTGTTTTAATCTAAGGAAAGCATTCGGTTTCGGGGGCCTTGTATCATAGCATGTTTATCATTGACCTTTAGTGATCCTGCTAAGTATTCAAACGTGTATCAAGGCCATTTCAAGCGCTCGATTTGCCACACTGTCTAGCCCATTTCAAGGTCGTAGAGCACTTGTTCTATTTAGACTAGCACCCCATTTCAAGGTATACTAGCCTATGTGCATCCATTTGATCAATCATTTCCGATCAAACCAAATGGTGTTTTAGAGAGGTCGAACTCCTCAGATAAGCTTTGCCATTTCAAGCATCCACTTACCCGAGTATGTTCACGAACCCCCACGGAAGAGTTTTGCCATTTCAAGCATCCACTCAACCTTGGAAGTTCTGACTTAATATATGGCACATAGAACAAGTTTTGAACACAAAGAAGAGGCACTAAGAGTATAGCCTAAAACATTTTATGATTCAAGTACACCCCTTCAACCGAATGAAGAGTTTAGCTACGAATATCCATAGAGGTGGATACCATAACTAAGTACTCGAGGGTTTTTGAAAGACAGTAAGTAAAGGAGAATACTCAAGAACCAACAGGAGTATTCTCAAAGACTACTAGACTACTCAAGAACCAACAGGAGTATTATAGATTTCAAACAAAGCTTACAAGGATTGTGCTCTCAACTTAGAGAGATAAGTGATTTGTGTTTGGAATCAGGATATGGATTACAAGTGAAATGGCTTGGTATTTATAGGCTAAGGGAGGAGGAGATGAGGTTTGAGATGAGGACACTTGGCAAACATCCAAGGGGAGGGGAGAAAGCCGCCGGTTGGAGGTGGACGAGCCAAAAGCCGCCGGGTGAGGTGGCGCAAGGGGAGTGGAGGAGCCATTAGCCGCCCATGTGAGGAGGAGCCTCCTCCCCTTAGCCGCCCATGTGAGGAGGAGCCTCCTCCCCTTAGCCGCCCATGTGTGAAGGAGGAGGAGAGGACATGTGTGAGTTTGTGATCTTTTCACAAAAGCCATCGGCTCCGGTCTGACTCTGGTTGCTCTTCGGTTGGACTTGTTTTGAGTGATTCCATGTCAGGTTCATGATATTTCTTCAGTCGGAATCTGGTTGCGACCTTGGAATGACTCGTAATATCTTTTCAGCTTAAAAACTCCTCCTTAGCCTGTATTCTCTCTAGACTCCAAAATACCCTGTAGATAAATATCGGAACTAACAAGCAAAAGTTAAATAGACAAACAGTCTAATTTGGTGGGTTTAACTGTGTTTATGATTCATACAATTATGGTCCATCAGCAGGCCCGGTCCTCATTACCGAGCTGCCCAAATCAGAACCGGTCCTCATTACCGAGCCAGCCGAGAAATGCACGGACCTCATTACCGAACTGCCCGAGGAAGTACCGGTCCTAACTGATGAGCTGTCCGAGGAAGTACCTGTCCTCACTGACGAGCTGCCCAAAGCAGTCCCGTTCCTCATTGCCGAACTGGTCGAGAAAGGCTCGGACCTTGTGGCTAAAGTGCCCCAACTTAACCCTTCATTTTCTATGCAGATCACATCCACCGAAGATCATGTAATCAATGATGATGCGGTGCAAGGCAGGTTGGAGGCGGTACAAGGTCAAGGAAAGCCAACAATGGAGCGCTCACTCACTCCGAGTCAACAAAGCGGCCCTGAAAACTCACTCGTTCTGAGACAACCATTCATCCCTGCCACAAAGAAGAGGGTTAACATGGGAGCAAGCTTGATGTCGCCTATGTTTGATGGCAAGATTCTGAACTTCCAAACTCGCGAGGATGCCGACCGGTCATACATAAAAAGGCGACCAAGACATGGCCGGTGGAATGGAAACCCGGATGGAGAAACACGAGAGCACGGCTCATTGGACCAGCAGCTATGGTCAAGAAGTCCTCACCTTCTCGGAGCTATGTAAAGAAGAACCTGCCGAAGCAATGGACCAAGCACATCACTCCATGAGTTCTTTGGGCAAAGTAAAAGAGCAGCCGAGAAGAAGTTCGACCTCACACGCCCATGGGACCCCGACCCCTCCTAAGTGAGGTATCGTCGAGCTAACGACGTTAAACAAAGGCACTGGCCGGGAGGTAACCCGGCACACTTTCAGTTTCATGCATCTTTTAATTTTTCAGTACATATTTACTTATGTCATTTAGCTTTTTGAGCCATTCTCATCTTTCTCGTAAATACTTGCTTTCAATTGACTTTTGAACTAAGTCATGCCGAGAGGCACGCCTTCGTTCAAAAGTGTGGGGTGAGAATAGTCGTTGTATATAAGTCAGTTTTTTTCCTTTTCCCTTAATATTAACTTTTTGAAAATATGAACTTGAGAATGTGAAATAGATAGATCTTAATTCATGCATTTACCTTGTGAAATCTCAACTGTGTAAAAACTTGGAATGTAACTTTCTGTTTGTCCCTTTCTGCTGAGATATATAGGGGATGTGGAGTTGACATAAATGCCTTAGAGAGGCTGGACAAGCGCTCAAGGGACCGGAGCTCGCTATATGGTTTACGAAGTCAGTGGAGGTTGCACTTCGGGTTTCATTGGATTCAGAGTCATCTCCGCCATGCAGCGTTTATGCAAGAGGCGGGACGGAAATCAAACCGTCCATCCTCTAGTCCAAAGTAGCCGAGAAAATAGATGAGCAACCCTCATCTTGACCCGCGCGAAAAGGGCAAGGATGAGAAAGAGCAGGGAGGCATTTCCATATGCTCTCGGGCGATGATTGGACCTCCCAAAAGGTTGAGAAAATGGACAAGCAAATCACAAAGAGCCAAGCTCGAAGAAGCAAATCAAAGGCCGAAGGCCAAGTTGTGAAGGTTTTAACCAAAACAAAAGTGAAGAAACTCCAATTCAATATCTAAGGCCGAAGGCCAATTCACTTCAAAAGCTGTCCCTCATCAAAAGGAAATCAAAGAGCTCAACTCATTGAAACCCGAACCAAATCATGTGCTAGAGAAAGCTGCAAGAATAACCATATAGTGCGAGTTGGACCCGAAAGCGCAGTTCAAGGGCCTAAAAAGGGCTATCTCCCGAATCATCCGAATTAAGTTGCATCTCGGCTCGAAGGTACAAGTATCAAGTTTCTTCTATGTTTTTACACGGTTTAGTTTGGTAGCAAGTAAGCAATGCATGTTTGGGAGAAATCTAGTTTAACATTCTATCATTCTTACCTTGAACTTTTTGATATTTTAGTGTTCCTCTTCTTGCCTAGCCTTGTTCGGGACGAACAAGTGTAAGTGTGGGGTGATTTGATGGACCGTATTTATACGATTCATCGAGTCAAATAAACCCACCTTAAACGACACTTTATCCTTTGAACTTTCACTTGTTAGTGTCGTTTTACTTTACAGGCATTCTTGAAGGTTTAAGGTGGAAACAAGCTTAAAAGAGGAGTTTCGTGCTAAAAATGGATCACAAGTCAAAACTGCCCAGCCGGGACCGGACTTCACTACCAGGCCGCGCCGAGAGGTCCCAGGCCGAGTGCCCGAGCCCAGCGTCCGGATGTGCTGAGTGCCCAGCCGAGCTGTCTTGCACTGAATTCAAGTTGCCCGGGCAAACCATCTGATCTGATGAATCCGCCTCGAGCAAAGTGATCAAAATGGCAAATAAGGTGGACAATGTCGGAAAACCAAGAAGAATGCCCGAGCAGATTGGCAGTTGGCTCAATTCCAAAGCAAAGGCCTCGTGCGCATAGGCACCTAAACCAAGTCGCTCGACCAGACGGGCGAATCTGGAAAATCTGGCTCGACCAAAGTGTGTTAAATGCCCAACTACTCGGACAGTCTCACTTCCTAGACAAAACGCCTGAGTGGAACCAGCTCTAGCCCGATCAAGGCCAAACTAGGGCAATACCGGCAGCTTTGGGAGGACAGCTGGCCGGCGGCTTTGAGAAGTGGACAGCTGGCCGGCGGCTGGACTTTTGGGGTGTGCCCATACCTAGTTGATTTGCCTCTCTCCTTTGGCTATAAATAGAGGAACATACACACATCTCATATCATATTCCTTACTTGCTTAAGCCTTGTGTCTTTGTTACTTGTACTCTCAAAGCTTGTAAACACTCACCACATTTGGATATCAAAAGCTCCAACTTCTCTCTACTTTGCTCTTGTCACTTTTTACAATCCTTACTTTGTTCTTGTTTACTTTTACTTGTACTAGCTATGGTAATCCCTTCAATGGATACTTGTAGCTAAACTCTTCATTCGGTTGAAGGGGTTCTTGTATCATGAAACCATTTTAGACCCTTTTACTTAATGCTACTTTCGTGTTCTAACTAGTTCTTGTGCCATACATTCGGATTGAACACAACAGAGTTGAGTGGATGCTTGAAATGGCAAAGCACTTCCGAGTAGTTCAATCCCTCTTTAAGTCACTTGGTTGATCGGAAATGAAAGATCAAGTGGCTGCACTTAGGCTAATATATCTTGCAATGGAGTATTAGTCTAGCTAGAACTAGTAACGGTGGTGTGAGCGCTTGAAATGGCCTTGCTTGGGGTTACATCTTGAAATGGAGTAACCCACACCTTAGAACACTTAGTAAGATCATTAGTGGTCGATGATGTTTGGCGCCATGATACAAGGCCCCTAGACCGAATACTTCTCTTGATCGAAATCCCACCTTGTCATTTACTTACAAGTCTTTACTTTCAACAACTTCAATTCAGCCATTTACTTACGCATCACTTTCAGCATTACTTTCAGTCTTTACTTTCAGCACTTTAAATTCAGTCATTTACTTTCTGTATTTTACGTTCATTACAGAAGTTTTCAACATCAATCCAACATAATATTTGGCACGTATTGCGCTTGAAACACAGCGTGCGACAAACCAAAAGTATGTTGACTGGTTGATATTGAACTCAACTGTTCCCGCAATTTACCTTTCAGTATTTACTTTCCGTTTAAAACCACAACCAACCCCCAATTGTCTTACTTTATTTTTCCATTTTCGAGAGAACAACTCTATCCACTAATTCCCTTGGGTTCGACCCCTACTTACCGCTCTACTAACCAATAGTGAGCCAACAGTAGTGGAAGTTATAAATTGTAATTTGCTGGCACACGACGACGTGCCCGTCACACCTGCATCCAAATACTTTTAAATGAGCAATGTTTGGTTTCCTTCCCCGCAGCAGCTCGTATGGTGTTTTCCCTATCAGAAATCGTAGAGATGCTCGGTTTAGTATGTAGCTGGTGGCATGTACGACCTCTGCCCAGAACCCCTTGGGAACACCACTGGCAATCAACATAGTTCTGGACATATCCTTCAGTGTCCTATTCTTTCTCTCTACCACGCCATTCTGCTGAGGTGTTCGTGATGCTGAAAAGTTGTGATCTATTCCAGCAGTCCTGCACAGGGAGATAAACTGGGAATTCCGGAACTCAGTTCCGTTGTCAGTACGAATAGATACCAACTTCTTACTCAATTTATTTTCAATCAGTTTCAACCATGAGATGAACTCAGAGTACGTTTCATCTTTGGAGCTTAAGAAAATAGTCCACGTATACCTGGAGTAGTCATCCACGATAACCAAAATATACATGTTCCCTCTACGGCTGACGACGTTCACTGGACCGCACAGATCCATGTGGATCATGTCTAGAGGGCCTGAGGTACTTAATGATTGTTTTGATTTGAACGAGTTACGTACTTGCTTGCCCATGGCACAGGCACTGCATATCTGATCAAATGAGCTCTCCACCCTGGGTAGTCCAACCACCAGTTCATTCTGATGTAACTTATGAATCAGTCTCGTGCTTGCATGCCCAAACCTTTTATGCCACAATAGTGTGTCGTCAGCTACACTTGATAGGCACAGCTCCTCGTCAGGGACGAACTCTGGGTCCACTGTGTAGATTTGGTTCTCACGAACGCCTCTGAGAATTATTTTTCTTGTCGGACTATGATAGTTTCTGAAATCTTTACCTCTCCTGTTGCTACGACATTACCTGAACTCTTGTTTCCGAAGATGATACTGTCTCCGGAATGTGCTTGGAGTGAGATGAACCACCCTGGACCTCCTGTCATGTGTTTGGAGCATCCGCTGTCCAGATACCATGGTTTGCTCCTCACTGCATCCTGCAAGAAGGAAATCAATTTTTACGAACCCAGACAAGCTTGGGCTTACTGGGTTTGGGACAGTTTTAACAACAAGAGAGAATTTTAAAGGACAGGAATCGTTATTATCAGGGAGATTGATTTTCATTCTGGGGGTGCTTCTGGGACGTCCGTAGATGGCTGTGTCGTGGTGAGGACAAACCCACTCAGCTCTGTCTTCCCTTCTGTGGGGAGAGACTTTTCTCCTAGAAACATGAGCAGTACTAGCTTTTCTCTGATAACTGCAATTCCTCTCATCGGCTTCTTTCAACTTCTTACAGTCTGATCTGTAATGGCCAGAGTGACCACAGTGCCAGCAGACACGATAGTAGAGACCACCAGTTTTCTTGTTTCTCTCTAAGGGCATAGATCTCCTATCTCTCCGTGCCTGAAAGTTAATCAAGAAAGGTTGACGATTGGAGCTCTGCTTCTTCCAAATTTCAAAGGCTTTCCCGGCCTTGAACGGAACAGATTCACTGTCATACAGGTGACTTTTCTCCGAAGATGTGCCTGCTCTTCCCAACAGTCTCGTGGCTCCTGGCTTTCTCTCCTGACGAGAGCACTCACCGACTTCGGTTATTGCTTCCTTTCTTTTGGCAGTCCTTTTATGCTCTGCCTCTTTGTCAGTCTCTTTCTTGCTTTCATCATAGCCAAGCCTCTGTCTAACGAACCTTCTTTTGTAGCTTTCTCTCTCTTCGTCAACTCTTTTGGCTTTTAGTTCTCGCAGCCAGACTTCCTTTCTTTCATTCTCCTGACGTCTGAGATCCGCCACAGTTTGACGTAGTTCCTCATTGTCTAATTGGAGTCTAGCCAATTCTGCATTTGATTCTTCCACTTTGGCTCTGATGTCTATCGACTTGGTGTCGTCAATTTTCATGCACCTCATCTCATCACTTAATGCATTGATCTGCATGTTCCTTCTGGCACATGTGGGGCATTTGCAGACGTGTTCCTCAATTTCCCTCTCAAGTCGCATAGCCTTGGTTGACCAGAGGCAATTGTTCTCCATATCGTCTTCGTGTTCATCTTGCATGATCTCAAGCTGTTCTTTAAGACTTTTAATCTTCTTTAACAGTTCGGCAATAGTCTCTGCAAAATCGGATTCACTGAAGACCTCATCAATAAAGGAATCAGATTCGTTAACCTCACTAGTTGTGCCTCGCGCCATCAGACATGGCTCCTTAGCTCGCTTCCCGTCGCTGCGATCCTCATCTGAGTCACCCCAGGCAGCGAACATGGCTTGAGCTTCCTTTGGTGCAGGTGGTTCACCCTACTTTTTGCTGTAGCAGTCTCTAGTAAGATGTCCCTTTTTTTGGCAATGATAGCAGGTTCTTTCTTCCTTTGCTCCTTAACAGGCCGTCGTTGTGGCACTGCAAATTATCAATTTATAAGTCCACTACTGTTTGGCTTACTATTGGCTAGTAAAGCGGTAAGTAGGGTGATGGACCATAATTATACGAATCAAAAACACAGTAAAACCCACTAAATTAGACTGTTGGTCTATTTAACTTTTGCTTGTTAGTTCCTATATATTTCTACAGGGTATTTCAGAGCTTAGAGAGAATACATGCTAAAGAGGAGCTTTTAAAGCATAAAAGATGTTACGAGTCATTCCAAGGTCAAGATCATATGCCGACTGAAGAAATATCAAGGATCCTGACGTTGAATCACTCATAACAAATTAAGCAGAAGAGGAATCAAAGTCAGACGGAGCGAAATTGGACTGATAGTTTTGTGAAAAGACTGCACAAAACTGTCAAAATACACTCATGGACCAAGGTGACCGGCCACCTTGCTTAGAGGTGGCCAAGGGAGGAGCTCCTCCCCTCATGGTGACCGGCCACCGGCGGCTCCTCCCCTCATGGTGACCGGCGGCTTTTGCTCCTCCATGGAAAGCTTGCCATGTGGTGGCTCCTCCACCACATCTTCACCTCCTCCTCCTCCTCCCTTGGATCAAAAACACATGGAAGCCATCTCCACCCTCCATTTCTCCTCCCTTTGGCTATAAATACAAGCCATTCTCCTCTCATTTGTATCATCCAAAAATCAACATTTCACTTATCTCTGTAAGTTTTGTAAGTTTGGCTTTGGAAATAAAAGATTGCTCCCTTGGCGCTTCAACGGTTGTAAGTATTTTAAAATTTATTTACCGTCTTTAATTTCCAATTCCTTAGTTATAATGTTTAGCGCGATAAATAGTAGCTAAACTAGTCGTTCGGTAGAAGGGGTGGACTTGTATTATAAAATGTTTTAGACTATTAATTTAGTGTCTCGTCTTTGTATTCAAAACTTGTTCTATGTGCCATATATTAGATCAGAACTTCCAAGGTTGAGTGGATGCTTGAAATGGCAAAGCTCTTCTGTGGAAGTTCGCAAACATACTCGGGTAAGTGGATGCTTGAAATGGCAAAGCTTATCTGAGGAGTTTGATCTCTCTCAAACACCATTTTGGGTAAATCGGAAAAGACAACCCAAAATGGATGCACATAGGCTAGTATACCTTGAAATGGGGTGCTAGTCTAAGTAGAACAAGGGCTTTACGTTTTTTGCAAAAGATTAGACAGTGTTGCAAGTCGAGTGCTTGAAATGGCCTTGATTCACTTTCGAACACTTTTGCAAAAGACTAGACAGTGTGGCAAATCGAGCGCTGGAAAAGGCCTTGATACACGTTTGAATACTTAGAAGATTCACTAAGGGTCAATGATAAACAGGATATAATACAAGGCCCCTGAAACCGAACGCTTTCTTTTAATTGTAATAATTATCAGTTACTTTCCAGTACTAAAACCAACCAACCAACCAATCAATCACTTAGCTGGTAGCTTTAAAACCAACCAACCAACCTAAAACACGCCCTCCCGCTGAATAATCACCTCAAAGAACAATTATCCCCCTAATTCCCTTGGGTTCGACCCCTACTTACCACTTACTACCCAGTAGTGTAGTCGCGAGTAGCGGAAAATATAAATTTATTTTGCACAGAGAACATTGCACCTTAACGACAGTGCAGTGGGCTCCATCAAAATTGGCGCCGTTGCCGGGGAATTAGCCATCGGATAAGTTCTTTAAATCAATACGCGCTTGAAACAACCATGTCTCGCGAAGAAAGTCATCATGACTACCAGGATGACGACGAGATAAACCTGTACGATCGAAACAATGAGGTGCCACTTCCATTTATGGATGATCCAGAGCAACTCATCCGAAGCAGACGAGCTCGTGATAGGGAAGCCATCAGAAGAAACCAAGAACCACCCGAGGACCGAAATGCAGCTGGTCCAGTACGACAACCCCCTAGATATCCACCACCCCCACAACCTAGACAAGTGCCAAGACAAGGACCCGCTTTCGATGACTACTACGGAGATAACAACAACTACCGCGAACCTACATTGAGAGAGCTCTCGGCACCAGATTTCAAAGTTCAGCCGTGGTGTATCTATGAAGGCCCGGAGCTAGAAAACATCGTCATCAACACTTCAGTGGCCCACAACTTGCCAAAATTCTCTGGAACTCGTGGAGAATCAGCAATGACTCATCTCCAGCGCTTACATGGGATTTGCCAAAACCTCAAACCGAATGGCGTAAACGTAGACGACTTTAAGTTAAAGGCGTTCTATTTTTCCCTCATTGACGCGGCAAACGACTAGTTCCTTTCATTGCCTTCCGGAAGCATCAGAACATGGGCTCAGATGCAGAAAAAGTTCTTAGACAAATATTACCCAGCAGGAAGAGCAATGCAAGTAAGTAGGCAACTGCAGGACATCAGGCAAGGACCCAACGAAACCATGTACGATTACCTGGAAAAATTCAACCGTCTGGAGAGAAGCTGCTGTACCCTTGGACTGCCTGAGAAACTCACCGTCGAGTATCTCATTAACGGATTAAGACCCTTAGACAAAATGCTCCTGGATGCCTCAGCTGGAGGGTCCATGATGAATCTATCATTAAGTGGCATAAGGGATCTTATCACCAACTTTGCTGAGAATGCCCGATTCAGAGAAGAGACAACTCAGCAGGAAGAATTCTCCCGGACAAAAAATGTGGCAAAAGCGGAAACGTCGATGAGCTCTATACCCGAAGAGATGAAGCAGCTAAAGGAGATGATGATTCAAATCCTACGAAGGCAGCCAGTTCCGATAAAACCTTGCGAGTTCTGTGGTTCTGCAGACCACAAAACTGACGCATGTCCAACATTAATAGAAGAGGAACCGGCAGAAGTGAATGCAGTAGAAGGATACCAAGGATACAACAACAACAGTAATGACAGAGCCGGACAAAACAGACAGTATGGTCAAGCAACTAACCCGAGCTGGCGTAACAATAACTATTCTCAGAAGTACGCACAACTAACTGTCCCTCAACTAGCTCAGTCATTATACCAAACCCCCCACCGGCAGTATAACCAGAACGCTCCATCAGCAGGCCAATATCAGCAAAGAGGACCAAATCAGTACCAAACCGGCCCGCATAATCAGCAAGAACCAACCAAGTCGCTTGATGACACTATGAAGGAGCTCGCAGGAAGCATAAGTCAATTGGGTACTTCACTACACCAATACCAGGCGAAAACTGACGGGGCAATTTCAGAATTAACCAAACAAATGTCCCAGCTCGCCACGGTAATTTCAACACTCACTAATGAACCTGGCAGACTCCCTTCACAAACCATCCAAAACCCAAAGGCGAATCTTAGCATGATAAAAAGGTCAAACGAAAAGGCGACGCTAGGAAAAGTAACACGATCCCCAACTTACAAATTTACGAACAAGCACTTCGCCCGTAGGCATCGTCCTGATTGGAATCAAGAGGAAGACCGACCCAATGATGGAAAAACATGGGTCACGCATGCCGACAATGGACGATATGCATTCACCGTTTGCATAACACCACCGCCAATTATACACTCCGACGTACCAGCATCTGGATGGGATAACACTGACAAATTAAGGTGGAACTCTCCAACTGATACTTATGCGTCTGAGCAAAATATTAGGGGATCCAGTTATACTAATCCTAAGTCAAGGAGTGGACAGAGTGACCCGACAATTACAAAAGCCCTCACTTCAGATCATGAGTCACAACCGGAAAGAGATAAAGACCCAGGGGCTTTCACAGTCACCTGCGGTATTGGTGAAACTCAGATTCATAAGTGCCTGGTCGATCTTGGAGCTGCTGTCAACGCCATGCCCTCCTCCTTATATTACTTGTTAGGACTTGGTCCATTGAAGCCACCCAGGACAAATATCGAGCTAGGAGATAAACCGTGCATCCGTCCGGTTGGAGTGCTGGAAGACGTAATACTCCATGTGGGAGAGCTTGTCGTTGCTGCAGACTTTTATGTGATACAAACGGGAGAGACCAGCGAAGACAACCCTCCAACAATAATCTTGGGACGACCATTCCTCTACGTTACTAAGGCAAGGATCGATGTGGGCAAGGCCTCATTATCGCTTAAGTTCGGCGGCAAAATTGCATATTTCTACATTGACAATAGTCGCACGGATGCGAAGAAACCGCCAGATATAATACCTATCTCAGATCGCGGTACGCAGATTTCTGACCTGCCAAAAGAGACCGAAAAAGTAACAAGACCAGCAGCTATGGTCAAAGTTCCTTCACCTTCTCAGAAGCAATGGAGAGAAAAAATACCAAAACCATGGGGTTCTAACACGCACAAGAAATCGGGAAAAGGCAAGGCAAGAAGCAACACAGGAACGGTGGCAAAATACGACCTGAGCCACCCATGGGACCCAAACCAGTAATCCACAACGAGGTACTGTCGAGCCAACGACGTTAAACAAGTGCACTGGTCGGGAGGTAACCCGACACTATCTTACTTTCTGTCATTTAAATTCTGTCATTTAATTTTCTGTCTTAGTCATTCTCACATATATATATTAGCTTGCATGACTTTTGAACTAAGGCACGCCTTCGTTCAAAAGTGTGGGGTGAGAACCACCGTTGTATATAAATAAGGCATGCTTGCTGTTTTTTTTAGTAATAGTATCTTTTTGAAAATATGAACTTAAGAATGTGAAAAAGATAGATCTTAGTTCATGCATTAACCTTGTGAAAATTCAAACTGTTTAAAAGTTTAGAATGTAACTTTTCATTTGTCTTTTATGTTGAGATAAACTAGGGATGTGGAGTTGACATAAACCGCCCTAGAGAGGCTTGGCAAGCAATCGAAGGATCGAATCAAACTATATGGTTTTCGAAGTCAGTGGAGGCTGCACTTCGGGTTTCAGTGAAGATTGAAGTCATCTCCGCCATGCAGTGTTTATGCAAAAAAGAAAAAAGGCGAGGACGGGAATCAGACCGTCCTCTCTCTAGTTAAAGTAGCCGAGAAAATAGATGAGCGACCCTCATCTTGACCCGCGCGAAACAACAACGATGAGAGGAGCGGGGAGGTATTTCCATAGGCTTGCGGGCGATGATTGGACCTCCCAAAAAGGCTTGAGAAAATGGACTAGCAAAGCCACAAAAAGGCGAAAAGCTCGAAGAAGCAAATCAAGAGGCCAAAGGCCCAAAATTGTGAAGGTTTTAACCAAACAAAAAGTGAAGTACTCAAAGAGTCAAATCAAAGGCCAAAGGCCGATTCACTACAAAAGCAGTCCCTCGCCAAAAGAAAAATCAAAGTACTCAAACCAGTGAAACCCGAACCAAATCACGTGCTAGAGAAAGCTACAAGGAAACCATATAGTGAGAGACAATCCCGAGGTTGCAGTCCAGGAGCCTAAAAAGGGCTATCTCCCGAAACATCCAATATAATTTGCATCTCAGCACGGAGGTACAAGTATTAAGTTTCTTCTATTTATTTACGCAGTTTAATTTGGTAATAAGTAGTAATGCATGAATTAGGATAGATCAAGTACCACAGTCTAATTTTCATATTCCAAAACCAACTTAGAGTGCCGCCCTTTAATAGCATTGTTCGGGAAGAACAACTAAAAGTGTGGGGTGATCTGATGGACCATAATTATACAAATCAAAAACACAGTAAAACCCACTAAATTAGACTGTTGGTCTATTTAACTTTTGCTTGTTAGTTCCTATATATTTCTACAGGGTATTTCAGAGCTTAGAGAGAATACATGCTAAAGAGGAGCTTTTAAAGCATAAAAGATGTTACGAGTCATTCCAAGGTCAAGATCATATGCCGACTGAAGAAATATCAAGGATCCTGACGTTGAATCACTCATAACAAATTAAGCAGAAGAGGAATCAAAGTCATACGGAGCGAAATTGGACTGATAGTTTTGTGAAAAGACTGCACAAAACTGTCAAAATACACTCATGGACCAAGGTGACCGGCCACCTTGCTTGGAGGTGGCCAAGGGAGGAGCTCCTCCCCTCATGGTGACCGGCCACCGGCGGCTCCTCCCCTCATGGTGACCGGCGGCTTTTGCTCCTCCATGGAAAGCTTGCCATGTGGTGGCTCCTCCACCACATCTTCACCTCCTCCTCCTCCTCCCTTGGATCAAAAACACATGGAAGCCATCTCCACCCTCCATTTCTCCTCCCTTTGGCTATAAATACAAGCCATTCTCCTCTCATTTGTATCATCCAAAAATCAACATTTCACTTATCTCTGTAAGTTTTGTAAGTTTGGCTTTGGAAATAAAAGATTGCTCCCTTGGCGCTTCAACGGTTGTAAGTATTTTAATATTTATTTACCGTCTTTAATTTCCAATTCCTTAGTTATAATGTTTAGCGCGATAAATAGTAGCTAAACTAGTCGTTCGGTAGAAGGGGTGGACTTGTATTATAAAATGTTTTAGACTATTAATTTAGTGTCTCGTCTTTGTATTCAAAACTTGTTCTATGTGCCATATATTAGATCAGAACTTCCAAGGTTGAGTGGATGCTTGAAATGGCAAAGCTCTTCTGTGGAAGTTCGCAAACATACTCGGGTAAGTGGATGCTTGAAATGGCAAAGCTTATCTGAGGAGTTTGATCTCTCTCAAACACCATTTTGGGTAAATCGGAAAAGACAACCCAAAATGGATGCACATAGGCTAGTATACCTTGAAATGGGGTGCTAGTCTAAGTAGAACAAGGGCTTTACGTTTTTTGCAAAAGATTAGACAGTGTTGCAAGTCGAGTGCTTGAAATGGCCTTGATTCACTTTCGAACACTTTTGCAAAAGACTAGACAGTGTGGCAAATCGAGCGCTGGAAAAGGCCTTGATACACGTTTGAATACTTAGAAGATTCACTAAGGGTCAATGATAAACAGGATATAATACAAGGCCCCTGAAACCGAACGCTTTCTTTTAATTGTAATAATTATCAGTTACTTTCCAGTACTAAAACCAACCAACCAACCAATCAATCACTTAGCTGGTAGCTTTAAAACCAACCAACCAACCTAAAACACGCCCTCCCGCTGAATAATCACCTCAAAGAACAATTATCCCCCTAATTCCCTTGGGTTCGACCCCTACTTACCACTTACTACCCAGTAGTGTAGTCGCGAGTAGCGGAAAATATAAATTTATTTTGCACAGAGAACATTGCACCTTAACGACAGTGCAGTGGGCTCCATCAAAATTGGCGCCGTTGCCGGGGAATTAGCCATCGGATAAGTTCTTTAAATCAATACGCGCTTGAAACAACCATGTCTCGCGAAGAAAGTCATCATGACTACCAGGATGACGACGAGATAAACCTGTACGATCGAAACAATGAGGTGCCACTTCCATTTATGGATGATCCAGAGCAACTCATCCGAAGCAGACGAGCTCGTGATAGGGAAGCCATCAGAAGAAACCAAGAACCACCCGAGGACCGAAATGCAGCTGGTCCAGTACGACAACCCCCTAGATATCCACCACCCCCACAACCTAGACAAGTGCCAAGACAAGGACCCGCTTTCGATGACTACTACGGAGATAACAACAACTACCGCGAACCTACATTGAGAGAGCTCTCGGCACCAGATTTCAAAGTTCAGCCGTGGTGTATCTATGAAGGCCCGGAGCTAGAAAACATCGTCATCAACACTTCAGTGGCCCACAACTTGCCAAAATTCTCTGGAACTCGTGGAGAATCAGCAATGACTCATCTCCAGCGCTTACATGGGATTTGCCAAAACCTCAAACCGAATGGCGTAAACGTAGACGACTTTAAGTTAAAGGCGTTCTATTTTTCCCTCATTGACGCGGCAAACGACTAGTTCCTTTCATTGCCTTCCGGAAGCATCAGAAC
Organism: Rhodiola chrysanthemifolia; assembly: GCA_033675395.1. NCBI lineage: Eukaryota > Viridiplantae > Streptophyta > Magnoliopsida > Saxifragales > Crassulaceae > Rhodiola > Rhodiola chrysanthemifolia. The sequence goes on from CM066204.1 coordinate 44,075,044, forward strand.
ATGGGCTCAGATGCAGAAAAAGTTCTTAGACAAATATTACCCAGCAGGAAGAGCAATGCAAGTAAGTAGGCAACTGCAGGACATCAGGCAAGGACCCAACGAAACCATGTACGATTACCTGGAAAAATTCAACCGTCTGGAGAGAAGCTGCTGTACCCTTGGACTGCCTGAGAAACTCACCGTCGAGTATCTCATTAACGGATTAAGACCCTTAGACAAAATGCTCCTGGATGCCTCAGCTGGAGGGTCCATGATGAATCTATCATTAAGTGGCATAAGGGATCTTATCACCAACTTTGCTGAGAATGCCCGATTCAGAGAAGAGACAACTCAGCAGGAAGAATTCTCCCGGACAAAAAATGTGGCAAAAGCGGAAACGTCGATGAGCTCTATACCCGAAGAGATGAAGCAGCTAAAGGAGATGATGATTCAAATCCTACGAAGGCAGCCAGTTCCGATAAAACCTTGCGAGTTCTGTGGTTCTGCAGACCACAAAACTGACGCATGTCCAACATTAATAGAAGAGGAACCGGCAGAAGTGAATGCAGTAGAAGGATACCAAGGATACAACAACAACAGTAATGACAGAGCCGGACAAAACAGACAGTATGGTCAAGCAACTAACCCGAGCTGGCGTAACAATAACTATTCTCAGAAGTACGCACAACTAACTGTCCCTCAACTAGCTCAGTCATTATACCAAACCCCCCACCGGCAGTATAACCAGAACGCTCCATCAGCAGGCCAATATCAGCAAAGAGGACCAAATCAGTACCAAACCGGCCCGCATAATCAGCAAGAACCAACCAAGTCGCTTGATGACACTATGAAGGAGCTCGCAGGAAGCATAAGTCAATTGGGTACTTCACTACACCAATACCAGGCGAAAACTGACGGGGCAATTTCAGAATTAACCAAACAAATGTCCCAGCTCGCCACGGTAATTTCAACACTCACTAATGAACCTGGCAGACTCCCTTCACAAACCATCCAAAACCCAAAGGCGAATCTTAGCATGATAAAAAGGTCAAACGAAAAGGCGACGCTAGGAAAAGTAACACGATCCCCAACTTACAAATTTACGAACAAGCACTTCGCCCGTAGGCATCGTCCTGATTGGAATCAAGAGGAAGACCGACCCAATGATGGAAAAACATGGGTCACGCATGCCGACAATGGACGATATGCATTCACCGTTTGCATAACACCACCGCCAATTATACACTCCGACGTACCAGCATCTGGATGGGATAACACTGACAAATTAAGGTGGAACTCTCCAACTGATACTTATGCGTCTGAGCAAAATATTAGGGGATCCAGTTATACTAATCCTAAGTCAAGGAGTGGACAGAGTGACCCGACAATTACAAAAGCCCTCACTTCAGATCATGAGTCACAACCGGAAAGAGATAAAGACCCAGGGGCTTTCACAGTCACCTGCGGTATTGGTGAAACTCAGATTCATAAGTGCCTGGTCGATCTTGGAGCTGCTGTCAACGCCATGCCCTCCTCCTTATATTACTTGTTAGGACTTGGTCCATTGAAGCCACCCAGGACAAATATCGAGCTAGGAGATAAACCGTGCATCCGTCCGGTTGGAGTGCTGGAAGACGTAATACTCCATGTGGGAGAGCTTGTCGTTGCTGCAGACTTTTATGTGATACAAACGGGAGAGACCAGCGAAGACAACCCTCCAACAATAATCTTGGGACGACCATTCCTCTACGTTACTAAGGCAAGGATCGATGTGGGCAAGGCCTCATTATCGCTTAAGTTCGGCGGCAAAATTGCATATTTCTACATTGACAATAGTCGCACGGATGCGAAGAAACCGCCAGATATAATACCTATCTCAGATCGCGGTACGCAGATTTCTGACCTGCCAAAAGAGACCGAAAAAGTAACAAGACCAGCAGCTATGGTCAAAGTTCCTTCACCTTCTCAGAAGCAATGGAGAGAAAAAATACCAAAACCATGGGGTTCTAACACGCACAAGAAATCGGGAAAAGGCAAGGCAAGAAGCAACACAGGAACGGTGGCAAAATACGACCTGAGCCACCCATGGGACCCAAACCAGTAATCCACAACGAGGTACTGTCGAGCCAACGACGTTAAACAAGTGCACTGGTCGGGAGGTAACCCGACACTATCTTACTTTCTGTCATTTAAATTCTGTCATTTAATTTTCTGTCTTAGTCATTCTCACATATATATATTAGCTTGCATGACTTTTGAACTAAGGCACGCCTTCGTTCAAAAGTGTGGGGTGAGAACCACCGTTGTATATAAATAAGGCATGCTTGCTGTTTTTTTTAGTAATAGTATCTTTTTGAAAATATGAACTTAAGAATGTGAAAAAGATAGATCTTAGTTCATGCATTAACCTTGTGAAAATTCAAACTGTTTAAAAGTTTAGAATGTAACTTTTCATTTGTCTTTTATGTTGAGATAAACTAGGGATGTGGAGTTGACATAAACCGCCCTAGAGAGGCTTGGCAAGCAATCGAAGGATCGAATCAAACTATATGGTTTTCGAAGTCAGTGGAGGCTGCACTTCGGGTTTCAGTGAAGATTGAAGTCATCTCCGCCATGCAGTGTTTATGCAAAAAAGAAAAAAGGCGAGGACGGGAATCAGACCGTCCTCTCTCTAGTTAAAGTAGCCGAGAAAATAGATGAGCGACCCTCATCTTGACCCGCGCGAAACAACAACGATGAGAGGAGCGGGGAGGTATTTCCATAGGCTTGCGGGCGATGATTGGACCTCCCAAAAAGGCTTGAGAAAATGGACTAGCAAAGCCACAAAAAGGCGAAAAGCTCGAAGAAGCAAATCAAGAGGCCAAAGGCCCAAAATTGTGAAGGTTTTAACCAAACAAAAAGTGAAGTACTCAAAGAGTCAAATCAAAGGCCAAAGGCCGATTCACTACAAAAGCAGTCCCTCGCCAAAAGAAAAATCAAAGTACTCAAACCAGTGAAACCCGAACCAAATCACGTGCTAGAGAAAGCTACAAGGAAACCATATAGTGAGAGACAATCCCGAGGTTGCAGTCCAGGAGCCTAAAAAGGGCTATCTCCCGAAACATCCAATATAATTTGCATCTCAGCACGGAGGTACAAGTATTAAGTTTCTTCTATTTATTTACGCAGTTTAATTTGGTAATAAGTAGTAATGCATGAATTAGGATAGATCAAGTACCACAGTCTAATTTTCATATTCCAAAACCAACTTAGAGTGCCGCCCTTTAATAGCATTGTTCGGGAAGAACAACTAAAAGTGTGGGGTGATCTGATGGACCATAATTATACAAATCAAAAACACAGTAAAACCCACTAAATTAGACTGTTGGTCTATTTAACTTTTGCTTGTTAGTTCCTATATATTTCTACAGGGTATTTCAGAGCTTAGAGAGAATACATGCTAAAGAGGAGCTTTTAAAGCATAAAAGATGTTACGAGTCATTCCAAGGTCAAGATCATATGCCGACTGAAGAAATATCAAGGATCCTGACGTTGAATCACTCATAACAAATTAAGCAGAAGAGGAATCAAAGTCATACGGAGCGAAATTGGACTGATAGTTTTGTGAAAAGACTGCACAAAACTGTCAAAATACACTCATGGACCAAGGTGACCGGCCACCTTGCTTGGAGGTGGCCAAGGGAGGAGCTCCTCCCCTCATGGTGACCGGCCACCGGCGGCTCCTCCCCTCATGGTGACCGGCGGCTTTTGCTCCTCCATGGAAAGCTTGCCATGTGGTGGCTCCTCCACCACATCTTCACCTCCTCCTCCTCCTCCCTTGGATCAAAAACACATGGAAGCCATCTCCACCCTCCATTTCTCCTCCCTTTGGCTATAAATACAAGCCATTCTCCTCTCATTTGTATCATCCAAAAATCAACATTTCACTTATCTCTCTAAGTTTTGTAAGTTTGGCTTTGGAAATAAAAGATTGCTCCCTTGGCGCTTCAACGGTTGTAAGTATTTTAATATTTATTTACCGTCTTTAATTTCCAATTCCTTAGTTATAATGTTTAGCGCGATAAATAGTAGCTAAACTAGTCGTTCGGTAGAAGGGGTGGACTTGTATTATAAAATGTTTTAGACTATTAATTTAGTGTCTCGTCTTTGTATTCAAAACTTGTTCTATGTGCCATATATTAGATCAGAACTTCCAAGGTTGAGTGGATGCTTGAAATGGCAAAGCTCTTCTGTGGAAGTTCGCAAACATACTCGGGTAAGTGGATGCTTGAAATGGCAAAGCTTATCTGAGGAGTTTGATCTCTCTCAAACACCATTTTGGGTAAATCGGAAAAGACAACCCAAAATGGATGCACATAGGCTAGTATACCTTGAAATGGGGTGCTAGTCTAAGTAGAACAAGGGCTTTACGTTTTTTGCAAAAGATTAGACAGTGTTGCAAGTCGAGTGCTTGAAATGGCCTTGATTCACTTTCGAACACTTTTGCAAAAGACTAGACAGTGTGGCAAATCGAGCGCTGGAAAAGGCCTTGATACACGTTTGAATACTTAGAAGATTCACTAAGGGTCAATGATAAACAGGATATAATACAAGGCCCCTGAAACCGAACGCTTTCTTTTAATTGTAATAATTATCAGTTACTTTCCAGTACTAAAACCAACCAACCAACCAATCAATCACTTAGCTGGTAGCTTTAAAACCAACCAACCAACCTAAAACACGCCCTCCCGCTGAATAATCACCTCAAAGAACAATTATCCCCCTAATTCCCTTGGGTTCGACCCCTACTTACCACTTACTACCCAGTAGTGTAGTCGCGAGTAGCGGAAAATATAAATTTATTTTGCACAGAGAACATTGCACCTTAACGACAGTGCAGTGGGCTCCATCAAAATTGGCGCCGTTGCCGGGGAATTAGCCATCGGATAAGTTCTTTAAATCAATACGCGCTTGAAACAACCATGTCTCGCGAAGAAAGTCATCATGACTACCAGGATGACGACGAGATAAACCTGTACGATCGAAACAATGAGGTGCCACTTCCATTTATGGATGATCCAGAGCAACTCATCCGAAGCAGACGAGCTCGTGATAGGGAAGCCATCAGAAGAAACCAAGAACCACCCGAGGACCGAAATGCAGCTGGTCCAGTACGACAACCCCCTAGATATCCACCACCCCCACAACCTAGACAAGTGCCAAGACAAGGACCCGCTTTCGATGACTACTACGGAGATAACAACAACTACCGCGAACCTACATTGAGAGAGCTCTCGGCACCAGATTTCAAAGTTCAGCCGTGGTGTATCTATGAAGGCCCGGAGCTAGAAAACATCGTCATCAACACTTCAGTGGCCCACAACTTGCCAAAATTCTCTGGAACTCGTGGAGAATCAGCAATGACTCATCTCCAGCGCTTACATGGGATTTGCCAAAACCTCAAACCGAATGGCGTAAACGTAGACGACTTTAAGTTAAAGGCGTTCTATTTTTCCCTCATTGACGCGGCAAACGACTGGTTCCTTTCATTGCCTTCCGGAAGCATCAGAACATGGGCTCAGATGCAGAAAAAGTTCTTAGACAAATATTACCCAGCAGAAAGAGCAATGCAAGTAAGTAGGCAACTGCAGGACATCAGGCAAGGACCCAACGAAACCATGTACGATTACCTGGAAAAATTCAACCGTCTGGAGAGAAGCTGCTGTACCCTTGGACTGCCTGAGAAACTCACCGTCGAGTATCTCATTAACGGATTAAGACCCTTAGACAAAATGCTCCTGGATGCCTCAGCTGGAGGGTCCATGATGAATCTATCATTAAGTGGCATAAGGGATCTTATCACCAACTTTGCTGAGAATGCCCGATTCAGAGAAGAGACAACTCAGCAGGAAGAATTCTCCCGGACAAAAAATGTGGCAAAAGCGGAAACGTCGATGAGCTCTATACCCGAAGAGATGAAGCAGCTAAAGGAGATGATGATTCAAATCCTACGAAGGCAGCCAGTTCCGATAAAACCTTGCGAGTTCTGTGGTTCTGCAGACCACAAAACTGACGCATGTCCAACATTAATAGAAGAGGAACCGGCAGAAGTGAATGCAGTAGAAGGATACCAAGGATACAACAACAACAGTAATGACAGAGCCGGACAAAACAGACAGTATGGTCAAGCAACTAACCCGAGCTGGCGTAACAATAACTATTCTCAGAAGTACGCACAACTAACTGTCCCTCAACTAGCTCAGTCATTATACCAAACCCCCCACCGGCAGTATAACCAGAACGCTCCATCAGCAGGCCAATATCAGCAAAGAGGACCAAATCAGTACCAAACCGGCCCGCATAATCAGCAAGAACCAACCAAGTCGCTTGATGACACTATGAAGGAGCTCGCAGGAAGCATAAGTCAATTGGGTACTTCACTACACCAATACCAGGCGAAAACTGACGGGGCAATTTCAGAATTAACCAAACAAATGTCCCAGCTCGCCACGGTAATTTCAACACTCACTAATGAACCTGGCAGACTCCCTTCACAAACCATCCAAAACCCAAAGGCGAATCTTAGCATGATAAAAAGGTCAAACGAAAAGGCGACGCTAGGAAAAGTAACACGATCCCCAACTTACAAATTTACGAACAAGCACTTCGCCCGTAGGCATCGTCCTGATTGGAATCAAGAGGAAGACCGACCCAATGATGGAAAAACATGGGTCACGCATGCCGACAATGGACGATATGCATTCACCGTTTGCATAACACCACCGCCAATTATACACTCCGACGTACCAGCATCTGGATGGGATAACACTGACAAATTAAGGTGGAACTCTCCAACTGATACTTATGCGTCTGAGCAAAATATTAGGGGATCCAGTTATACTAATCCTAAGTCAAGGAGTGGACAGAGTGACCCGACAATTACAAAAGCCCTCACTTCAGATCATGAGTCACAACCGGAAAGAGATAAAGACCCAGGGGCTTTCACAGTCACCTGCGGTATTGGTGAAACTCAGATTCATAAGTGCCTGGTCGATCTTGGAGCTGCTGTCAACGCCATGCCCTCCTCCTTATATTACTTGTTAGGACTTGGTCCATTGAAGCCACCCAGGACAAATATCGAGCTAGGAGATAAACCGTGCATCCGTCCGGTTGGAGTGCTGGAAGACGTAATACTCCATGTGGGAGAGCTTGTCGTTGCTGCAGACTTTTATGTGATACAAACGGGAGAGACCAGCGAAGACAACCCTCCAACAATAATCTTGGGACGACCATTCCTCTACGTTACTAAGGCAAGGATCGATGTGGGCAAGGCCTCATTATCGCTTAAGTTCGGCGGCAAAATTGCATATTTCTACATTGACAATAGTCGCACGGATGCGAAGAAACCGCCAGATATAATACCTATCTCAGATCGCGGTACGCAGATTTCTGACCTGCCAAAAGAGACCGAAAAAGTAACAAGACCAGCAGCTATGGTCAAAGTTCCTTCACCTTCTCAGAAGCAATGGAGAGAAAAAATACCAAAACCATGGGGTTCTAACACGCACAAGAAATCGGGAAAAGGCAAGGCAAGAAGCAACACAGGAACGGTGGCAAAATACGACCTGAGCCACCCATGGGACCCAAACCAGTAATCCACAACGAGGTACTGTCGAGCCAACGACGTTAAACAAGTGCACTGGTCGGGAGGTAACCCGACACTATCTTACTTTCTGTCATTTAAATTCTGTCATTTAATTTTCTGTCTTAGTCATTCTCACATATATATATTAGCTTGCATGACTTTTGAACTAAGGCACGCCTTCGTTCAAAAGTGTGGGGTGAGAACCACCGTTGTATATAAATAAGGCATGCTTGCTGTTTTTTTTAGTAATAGTATCTTTTTGAAAATATGAACTTAAGAATGTGAAAAAGATAGATCTTAGTTCATGCATTAACCTTGTGAAAATTCAAACTGTTTAAAAGTTTAGAATGTAACTTTTCATTTGTCTTTTATGTTGAGATAAACTAGGGATGTGGAGTTGACATAAACCGCCCTAGAGAGGCTTGGCAAGCAATCGAAGGATCGAATCAAACTATATGGTTTTCGAAGTCAGTGGAGGCTGCACTTCGGGTTTCAGTGAAGATTGAAGTCATCTCCGCCATGCAGTGTTTATGCAAAAAAGAAAAAAGGCGAGGACGGGAATCAGACCGTCCTCTCTCTAGTTAAAGTAGCCGAGAAAATAGATGAGCGACCCTCATCTTGACCCGCGCGAAACAACAACGATGAGAGGAGCGGGGAGGTATTTCCATAGGCTTGCGGGCGATGATTGGACCTCCCAAAAAGGCTTGAGAAAATGGACTAGCAAAGCCACAAAAAGGCGAAAAGCTCGAAGAAGCAAATCAAGAGGCCAAAGGCCCAAAATTGTGAAGGTTTTAACCAAACAAAAAGTGAAGTACTCAAAGAGTCAAATCAAAGGCCAAAGGCCGATTCACTACAAAAGCAGTCCCTCGCCAAAAGAAAAATCAAAGTACTCAAACCAGTGAAACCCGAACCAAATCACGTGCTAGAGAAAGCTACAAGGAAACCATATAGTGAGAGACAATCCCGAGGTTGCAGTCCAGGAGCCTAAAAAGGGCTATCTCCCGAAACATCCAATATAATTTGCATCTCAGCACGGAGGTACAAGTATTAAGTTTCTTCTATTTATTTACGCAGTTTAATTTGGTAATAAGTAGTAATGCATGAATTAGGATAGATCAAGTACCACAGTCTAATTTTCATATTCCAAAACCAACTTAGAGTGCCGCCCTTTAATAGCATTGTTCGGGAAGAACAACTAAAAGTGTGGGGTGATCTGATGGACCATAATTATACAAATCAAAAACACAGTAAAACCCACTAAATTAGACTGTTGGTCTATTTAACTTTTGCTTGTTAGTTCCTATATATTTCTACAGGGTATTTCAGAGCTTAGAGAGAATACATGCTAAAGAGGAGCTTTTAAAGCATAAAAGATGTTACGAGTCATTCCAAGGTCAAGATCATATGCCGACTGAAGAAATATCAAGGATCCTGACGTTGAATCACTCATAACAAATTAAGCAGAAGAGGAATCAAAGTCATACGGAGCGAAATTGGACTGATAGTTTTGTGAAAAGACTGCACAAAACTGTCAAAATACACTCATGGACCAAGGTGACCGGCCACCTTGCTTGGAGGTGGCCAAGGGAGGAGCTCCTCCCCTCATGGTGACCGGCCACCGGCGGCTCCTCCCCTCATGGTGACCGGCGGCTTTTGCTCCTCCATGGAAAGCTTGCCATGTGGTGGCTCCTCCACCACATCTTCACCTCCTCCTCCTCCTCCCTTGGATCAAAAACACATGGAAGCCATCTCCACCCTCCATTTCTCCTCCCTTTGGCTATAAATACAAGCCATTCTCCTCTCATTTGTATCATCCAAAAATCAACATTTCACTTATCTCTCTAAGTTTTGTAAGTTTGGCTTTGGAAATAAAAGATTGCTCCCTTGGCGCTTCAACGGTTGTAAGTATTTTAATATTTATTTACCGTCTTTAATTTCCAATTCCTTAGTTATAATGTTTAGCGCGATAAATAGTAGCTAAACTAGTCGTTCGGTAGAAGGGGTGGACTTGTATTATAAAATGTTTTAGACTATTAATTTAGTGTCTCGTCTTTGTATTCAAAACTTGTTCTATGTGCCATATATTAGATCAGAACTTCCAAGGTTGAGTGGATGCTTGAAATGGCAAAGCTCTTCTGTGGAAGTTCGCAAACATACTCGGGTAAGTGGATGCTTGAAATGGCAAAGCTTATCTGAGGAGTTTGATCTCTCTCAAACACCATTTTGGGTAAATCGGAAAAGACAACCCAAAATGGATGCACATAGGCTAGTATACCTTGAAATGGGGTGCTAGTCTAAGTAGAACAAGGGCTTTACGTTTTTTGCAAAAGATTAGACAGTGTTGCAAGTCGAGTGCTTGAAATGGCCTTGATTCACTTTCGAACACTTTTGCAAAAGACTAGACAGTGTGGCAAATCGAGCGCTGGAAAAGGCCTTGATACACGTTTGAATACTTAGAAGATTCACTAAGGGTCAATGATAAACAGGATATAATACAAGGCCCCTGAAACCGAACGCTTTCTTTTAATTGTAATAATTATCAGTTACTTTCCAGTACTAAAACCAACCAACCAACCAATCAATCACTTAGCTGGTAGCTTTAAAACCAACCAACCAACCTAAAACACGCCCTCCCGCTGAATAATCACCTCAAAGAACAATTATCCCCCTAATTCCCTTGGGTTCGACCCCTACTTACCACTTACTACCCAGTAGTGTAGTCGCGAGTAGCGGAAAATATAAATTTATTTTGCACAGAGAACATTGCACCTTAACGACAGTGCAGTGGGCTCCGTCATAGGGGTCGAACCCAAAGGAATTAGTGGATAGAGTAGTTCTTTTGAAAACTGAAAATAAAGTAAGACAGTTGGGTTTGATTTTGGTTTTGAACAGAAAGTAAAAACTGAAAGTAAATGTACTGAAAGTAAATGTACTGAAAGTAAAGGTGCTGAATGTAAAGTTAGGTACTGAATGTAAAGGTACTTAAAGTAAAGTTAGGTACTGAATGTAAAGGTACTGAAAGTAAAGTTAGGAACTGAATTGAAGTTGTTGAAAGTAAGACTGTAAGTAAATGACAAGTTGGTGTTTTGATCAAGAGAAGGATTCGGTCTAGGGGCTTTATATCATAACTTCGTTCATCATTGACCTCTAATGATCTTACTAAGTGTTCTAAGGTGTGGGTTGTTCCTTTTCAAGACTTAACCCAAAGCAAGGCTTTTTCAAGCACTTGCCACACCGGCTAGTCCTTTTCAAGACATAGCTTACTAGTTCTAGCTAGACTCATTCCCCTTTTCAAGGTATATTAGCCTAAGTGCATCCACTTGATCAATCATTTCCGATCAACCAAATGGTGTTAAAGAGGGGATGAACTCCTCGGAAGAGCTTTGCTTTTTCAAGCATCCACTCAACCTTGTTATGTTCAACCCGAATTGATGGCACGAAGAACTAGTTAGAGCACTAGGTAGCATTAAGTAAAGGGTCTAGAACGGTTTTATCATATAAAAAACCCCTTCAACCGAATGAAGAGTTTAGCTACAAGTATCCATTGAAGGGAATACCATAGCTGGTACAAGGGAAGTAAATGGTTTTCGAAATTAAAGACAAGAACAAGTAAGGTTTTGGAAAAGTAACTCAAGAACAAGTAGAGAGAAGTTGGAGCTTTTGATATCCAAATGTGTGTAGAGTGTGTACAAGCCTTGTGAGTGCAAGTGACAAAGATCTAAGCTAGTGAGATAGGTGACCAAGTATCCAAACTACCAAAACACACATGAATCAAGAGTTATGATTTAAAGGGCCAAGCTCTTCTATTTATAGGCAAGGGAGAGACACAAACAACTAGGCATGTGCACTCCCCCAAAGTCCAGCCGCCGGCCAGCTGTCCTCCCAAAGCCGCCGGCCAGGTGGCTTCCCAAAGCCGCCGGTATGGCCTTCTCCTACAAGGATAGAGTAGAAGAAATAAAAGGTCAACCAACATTAATTATTGCCCGGAGCTTGGTCTGTTTTGGCCGGAATTTGATCGGAGCATGGCTGGCTTTGGTTGTGCTTGATCGGAGCTTAATTGGAGCTCGATCGGAGCTTGGCCGGAATTTTGGTCGGTGGTCTTTTGCTTTTGGATTCTGGATTTGGAATGCTGAGGCAATTCTAAGCCTAATGGTCGAAGTCGTTTTGCCGGAATCTGGCCGGAACCTTGTCGGAATCCCAAAACGGCCGGAATTGCCCTAGTTTGGCCTTGATCGGGCTTGAGCTGGTTCCACTTGGGCGTTTTGTCTAGGGAGTGAGATTGTCCGAGTAGTTGGGCGTTTCAAACAACTTGGTCGAGCCAGATTTGCCAGATTAGCTGGTCTGGTCGAGTTTCAAACAAAACTCCTCTTTTAAGCTTGTTTCCACCTTAGACCTTCAAGAATGCCTGTAAAGTAAAACGACACTAACAAGTGAAAGTTCAAAGGATAAAGTGTCGTTTAAGGTGGGTTTAGTTGACTCGATGAATCGTATAAATACGGTCCATCAAATCACCCCACACTTACACTTGTTCGTCCCGAACAAGGCTAGGCAAGAAGAGGAACACTAAAGTATCAAAAAGTTCAAGGTAAGAATGATAGAATGTTAAACTAGATTTCTCCTAAACATGCATTGCTTACTTGCTACCAAACTAAACCGTGTAAAAACATAGAAGAAACTTGATACTTGTACCTTCGAGCCGAGATGCAACTTAATTCGGATGATTCGGGAGATAGCCCTTTTTAGGCCCTTGAACTGCGCTTTCGGGTCCGACTCGCACTATATGGTTATTCTTGCAGCTTTCTCTAGCACATGATTTGGCTCGGGTTTCAATGAGTTGAGCTCTTTGATTTCCTTTTGATGAGGGACAGCTTTTGAAGTGATTTGGCCTTCGGCCTTCGATATTGAATTGGAGTTTCTTCACTTTTGTTATGGTTAAAACCTTCACAACTTGGCCTTCGGCCTTTGATTTGCTTCTTCGAGCTTTGCTCCTTGTGATTTGCTTGTCCATTTTCTCAACCTTTTGGGAGGTCCAATCATCGCCCGAGAGCATATGGAAATGCCTCCCCGCTCTTTCTCATCCTCGCCCTTTTCGCGCGGGTCAAGATGAGGGTCGCTCATCTATTTTCTCGGCTACTTGGACTAGAGTTAGGACGGTTTGATTCCCGTCCCGCCTCTTGCATAGACGCTGCATGGCGGAGATGACTCTGAATCCAATGAAACCCGAAGTGCAGCGTCCACTGACTTAGTAAACCATATAGCGAGCTCCGGTCCCTTGAGCGCTTGTCAAGCCTCTCTAAGGCATTTATGTCAACTCCACATCCCCTATATATCTCAGCAGAAAGGGACAAATAGAAAGTTACATTCCAAGTTTTTACACAGTTGAGATTTCACAAGGTAAATGCATGAATTTGGATCTATCTATTTCACATTCTCAAGTTCATATTTTCAAAAAGTTAATATTAAGGGAAAAGGAAAACAAACTGACTTATATACAATGACTATTCTCACCCCACACTTTTGAACGAAGGCGTGCCTCTCGGCATGACTTAGTTCAAAAGTCAATTGCAAGCAAATATTTACGAGAAAGATGAGAATGGCTCAAAAAGCTAAATGACATAAGTAAATATGTACTAAAAAATGTAAAAGACGCATAAAACTAAAAGTGTGCCGGGTTACCTCCCGGCCAGTGCCTTTGTTTAACGTCGTTAGCTCGACGATACCTCACTTAGGAGGGGTCGGGGTCCCATGGGCGGCTCAAGTCAAATTTTGCCGCGGCTCCTGCATTGATCCTTGCCTTGACCCTCCCCGATTTTTGTGAGATGATGTGCTCGGGTCCGGTTTCCATTGTTCTGGTGGTTTCTTTGTATACCTCTGAGAAGGTAAGGGTCCCTTGACCATAGCTGCTGGTCTTTTGAGTCGGGCTCTCTTTTGTTTAGGGCTGCCTTGTCTAGTTGTGGCGAGTGAATGCTCCATCAAGGAGTCGTTCTGCTTAGGCCCCTCTTTCATCCTTCCTTCAAGCTCTCCATTGATCACATCGTTTTTATGGGCTGCGATATGCATATTGATCAAGGGGAAAAGTTGGGAAGCTTTCATTATAAGGGCCGGTTCTGTTTCGGCCACCCTGTCCGTGAGGACATGGTCTCGGTTGATTTCTTCGGCCGCTTCGGCAGTGAGTTCCCATGAAGGCTTTTCCTCGTCCCATACTAGATCGGTTCTTGGCTCTAGGTCTTCTGATGGCTCGGGAGTGATCTCCCACGTAGGCTCCTCTTCGGTGCTTCCTGTTTCCGATCCGTCCGTCATGGCCTCTGTGATGTCTTCCCCATTCCTTTCTAGATTAGTCTCTACCATTGGCGCTCTTCTATTAGCTTGGAGCATTGGCCTTCGTTTTGTGGCTTCGGCTAAGTCATCTATGAGATCCCACATTTCAGTCATGGTTAAGTGCATGGCCGATCCTCCCACTGCGTCATTAAGCCTTGACCGATCAACTGGCCTCATCCCTCCAAGAAACTTTTGAAGAAGAACCACGTTCGTGAATCCATGGTGCGGGCAGCGCGAAACAATGGTATCGAAGTACGTATAATATTCGTCCTAGGTTTCATCCCGGGATTGCCGAAGGCAGATGATCTTCTCGCGGGTGTCATGTCGTAAGGATGGTGGGGAGAATTCTTTTAGGAATTGGGCTCGAAGATCCTCATAATAGTCTGCACAACCAGCAATTGATGAGTAATACCAAATTATAGCGAAGTCAGTTAAAGAAAGTTTGAAGCATTTCAGCTTAAATCCTTCTAACGTCTCATTTTCAGGTTTCATGCGGCTGCAGATGGAGTGAAATTGTTGGCAATGTTTCACAGGGTCCTCTCCGATGGCACCTCCAAACTGGGGGAGATACCGAATCATCCATGAAGACATAGTGGAAAATGCAATGAAAAACAAAAAGGGAAGGAAAAGAACAACTAATCCGATTGCTAATTCCCCGGCAACGGCGCCAAAATTTGACAGGCCGTCGTTGTGGCACTGCAAATTATCAATTTATAATTCCACTACTGTTTGGCTTACTATTGGCTAGTAAAGCGGTAAGTAGGGGTCGAACCCAAAGGAATTAGTGGATAGAGTAGTTCTTTTGAAAACTGAAAATAAAGTAAGACAGTTGGGTTTGATTTTTGGTTTGAACAGAAGTAAATACTGAAAGTAAATGTACTGAAAGTAAATGTACTGAAAGTAAAGGTGCTGAATGTAAAGTTAGGTACTGAAAGTAAAGTTAGGTACTGAATGTAAAGGTACTGAAAGTAAAGTTAGGTACTGAATGTAAAGGTACTGAAAGTAAAGGTACTGAAAGTAAAGTTAGGAACTGAATTGAAGTTGTTGAAAGTAAGACTGTAAGTAAATGACAAGTTGGTGTTTTGATCAAGAGAAGGATTCGGTCTAGGGGCTTTATATCATAACTTCGTTCATCATTGACCTCTTATGATCTTACTAAGTGTTCTAAGGTGTGGGTTGTTCCTTTTCAAGACTTAACCCAAAGCAAGGCTTTTTCAAGCACTTGCCACACTGGCTAGTCCTTTTCAAGACATAGCTTACTAGTTCTAGCTAGACTAATTCCCCTTTTAAAGGTATATTAGCCTAAGTGCATCCACTTGATCAATCATTTCCGATCAACCACATGGTGTTAAAGAGGGGATGAACTACTTGGAAGAGCTTTGCTTTTTTAAGCATCCACTCAACCTTGTTATGTTCAACCCAAATTGATGGCACGAAGAACTAGTTAGAACACTAGGTAGCATTAAGTAAAGGGTCTAGAACGGTTTTATGATATAAAAAACCCCTTCAACCGAATGAAGAGTTTAGCTACAAGTATCCATTGAAGGGAATACCATAGCTAGTACAAGGGAAGTAAATGGTTTTCGAAATTAAAGACAAGAACAAGTAAGGTTTTGGAAAAGTAACTCAAGAACAAGTTGAGAGAAGTTGGAGCTTATTATATCCAAATGTGTGTAGAGTGTGTACAAGCCTTGTGAGTGCAAGTGACAAAGATCTAAGCTAGTGAGATAGGTGACCAAGTATCCAAACTTCCAAAACACACATGAATCAAGAGTTATGATTTAAAGGGCCAAGCTCTTCTATTTATAGGTAAGGGAGAGAGGCAAACAACTAGGCATGGGCACTCCCCCAAAGTCCAGCCGCCGGCCAGCTGTCCTCCCAAAGCCGCCGGCCAGGTGGCTTCCCAAAGCCGCCGGTATGGCCTTCTCCTACAAGGATAGAGTAGAAGAAATCAAAGGTCAACCAACATTAATTGTTACCCGGAGCTTGGTCTGTTTTGGCCGGAATTTGATCGGAGCATGGCTGGCTTTGGTTGTGCTTGATCGGAGCTTAATCGGAGCTCGATCGGAGCTTGGCCGGAATTTTGGTCGGAGGTCTTTTGCTTTTGGATTCTGGATTTGGAATTCTGAGGCAATTCTAAGCCTAATGGTCGAAGTCGTTTTGCCAGAATCTGGCCGGAACCTTGTCGGAATCCCAAAACGGCCGGAATTGCCCTAGTTTGGCCTTGATCGGGCTTGAGCTGGTTCCACTCGGGCGTTTTGTCTAGGGAGTGAGATTGTCCGAGTAGTTGGGCGTTTCAAACAACTTGGTCGAGCCAGATTTGCCAGATTAGCTGGTCTGGTCGAGCGACTTCGTTTTGGTGTCTATGCGCGCGGGGCCTTTGCTTTGGAATTGAGCCAACTTCCAATCTGCTCGGGCATTCTCCTTGGTTTTCCGACATTGTCCACCTTATTTTCCATTTTGATAACTTTGCTCGAGGCGGATTCGTCAGATCAGATGGTTTGCCAGAGCAACTTTAATTCAGTGCAAGACAGCTCGGCTGGGCATTCAGCACATCCGGACGCTGGACTCGGGCACTCGGCCTGGGACCTCTCGGCGCAGCCTGGTAGTGAAGTCTGGTCCCGACTGGGCAGTTTTGACTTGTGATGCATGACAGATGCTTGTCGTCAGAGCAAATGTACAAATAAATTTATAAGTCCGCTACTCGCGACTTCACTACTGGGTAGCAAGTGGTAAGTAGGGGTCGAACCCAAGGGAATTAGGGGGATAAGTTGTTCTTTGAGGGATCGTACAGCGGGGGAGCGTGTTTTTTTGGTTGATTGAGGTTTTACTACTAACAGCTAAGTGATTGGTTGGTTGGTTTTGGTTTTTAGTGCGGAAAAGTAAATGACATAAAAGTAAATACTGAAAGTAAAAAGAAGACTTACAGCGGTTGTTGCGTGATCGGCAAGTCTTGCGGAACGTCAGCAGTTGAAAGGGCAGTTTATACTAAGGAAGTAAGTGCAGGTAGTGTTTTAATCTAAGGAAAGATTCGGTTTAGGGACTCTTCTTGTGACACATCTATCATTGACTTCAAATGATTTCTTCAACACTTCTAAGTGTGGTTGTCCCGACAAAGGTGACAACCCAAATACCCCGACAAAGGTGGTACTCCACACCCTTAACCTGTCAAGTTGTTATGTGGTTGTCCCGACAAAGGTGACAACCCAAATACTCCGACAAAGGTGGTATTCCACAACAAGCTTGACAAAGCTTTAGGCTTCTAGTCTTTCGCTAGTTTGAACAACCCGACAAAGGTGTTACTCAAACTAGATCTCAAAGACTAGAGAAGTGTAAAATGACATAAGGTGCAAGAGTCTCAAGATGTGGGCACAAGGGTGAGAACCCTCAACCGAATATGGGTTTAGCTACGATTATCCATGGAAGAGGACATCATAGCTAAGTACTTTAAAAAGTAAAGGTTTTGAAAGTAAAGACAAGGAAAGTAAAGTTGCAGTTTTGAAAGACAGGAAAGTAAAGGTTTCGAAAGTAAAAGACAGTAAAGGAAAGGGGTGAGTACTTCAAGAACCGACAAGAGTACTCAAGAACAGTGAAAAGTAAGACAAGCTTGAGTACTTCAAGAACCGACAAGAGTACTCAAGAACTACTAGAATACTCAAGAACCAACAGGAGTATTATAGATTTCAAACCAAGCTTACAAAAGTGCCAAAATCTAGAGAGATAAGTGTTGTGTGGATTGTGGGATGTGTAGAGAGATGAGCCCTCCACACTTTTGGATTTTTTGGATTGTGGATGGATTTACAAAGGGAAGAGGGGTCTCTATTTATAGGCTAAGGGAGGCAAGGAGAGCCATACACTTGTCAAGGGAGGAGAGGCTTGTGGCTTGAGATCTCAACACATGGCATAAGGAGAGCAAAAGCCATCGGGGTGAGTCACCACTCCAAAAGCCATCGGAAGATATTTGTTTCTCAAAAGCCATCGGTTTGACCGGAATTTGACCGGAGCTTCTCGGATTTTCGAGAGTGTATTCTGAATGAAAATGTCATTCTAAGATGATCTCAAGAAGGAACCTAAGCCAAATTCTGCTTGGAACATGGTCGAAATCCCAAATCGGCTGAAATTGCCCTTGTTTGGCTTTTACCGGGCTTGGTGCCTTTGCATTGCGTTCTTGTCCAAACGCCGACTGTTCTAGCATATTTGAATGATTCCAAGTCGGTTCCATGAAAGTTGTACAGTCGGAATCTGGTCGTGTCCTGACTCGTAATTCATTTTCAGCTTTAAAAATTCCTCCTAAGCCTGTATTCTCTCTAGACTCCAAAATACCCTGTAGATAAATATCGGAACTAACAAGCAAAAGTTAAATAGACAAACAGTCTAATTTGGTGGGTTTAACTGTGTTTATGATTCATACAATTATGGTCCATCAATGCATTTTTAGCACAAAACTCCTCTTTTAAGCTTGTTTCCACCTTAGACCTTCAAGAATGCCTGTAAAGTAAAACGACACTAACAAGTGAAAGTTTAAAGGATAAAGTGTCGTTTAAGGTGGGTTTAGTTGACTCGATGAATCGTATAAATACGGTCCATCACTCCTGCCTTATCTGAGGTAGCTCCTTTATTCCCCTTCTGATTTCTTCCTCTGTTGAAGTTCTGCGACCTTCCGGTGTTTGCCATCTTGAAGGCTTTCGAGAGAAGAGCAATTTCCTCCTCCTCATTTTTAGACGGCAGACTCACCTGGGCTATATCCAAGGCCTTCTCAACTTTCAATGCTATGGCTTGAGATTTGCCTGCTTGTCTCCTTGCCGTCTTCCTCTCTGTTATCCCAGCTTGACTTTGCAGATTCGCCACAAGTTCTTCCAAAGTGACATCCTTGATCCCCTTCTGAGCCTGCAGGGCTGTAGTCACTGTATCCCATCTGGAGTTGAGAGCTTGCATGAACTGATGGGTTGTTTTCCACAGTGGAAGCTTCTCATCTAGAGAGTTCAGCTGTGCGACGATTACTTGAAATCTGGTGTAGAAGTCATCCAGAGATTCGTCCTTTCGCTAATCGACTGTTTCGTTGTCCTTCGTGGCTGCTAGAATTCTGTTCCTCTTTATATCCTCGTTTCCCTCGTACAGTCTAGCTAGGCCATCCCACTGCTCCTTCGCGATTTTGTACACAGCCATCCTTCGCGGCATTCTGCTGGAGAGACTTGTAGTCAGCTTCTGTGTATTTGTCTTTCTCCTTCTCTTTTGGATTGGCGGGATCTGTCACATCTAGAATAGGGAAGTTACCCTTTTCAAATACGCGCCACAGCTTCCCATCCGGGGAGCAAACATGAGCTTCGAACTGATCCTTCCACCAGTCATACTCTCCCGGGTTAAGCACTGGCGGCTTCCAGAAGGAATCATTTCCGGCAGACATGATTTCCTGCAAAGGCTAACATAAAATCTAGAGCCTCGGCTCTGATACCAATTGTTGGATCGTTAGGTTAGCCGTCTATGTGAGGGAGATCACAGAGTGGTATCCCTCAGACAGATGGCAGCGAAAATTTTCTTAAGTACATGAAATATAGTGCGGAAAGTAAATGCTCACAGATTTATAGTGGAAACCTTATTGCAATCCTTGCAACAGGCTGAAAACCACTTGCCTTCTGGACAGTTCCAGAAGGGCTTCAAGATCGATGTTATTACTTGACGAATATACTTGTAGAATGTTACAGTCTGTCTCACTTAGTGACAGTGAACCAATTCTACTCAATTCGAATGCCAAATAACAGATCTTGGTCTTGTCCGCACACAGCAGCACTTCGCCAGCTCCTGGAATTGATCGCCACTTCAATCTCCGATTGCACTCTCCAAAAAGCCGAACTTCACTTGGTCGACCCTCTCTTGCTTTTATAGTCGTCCTTCAATATGCAGATCTGATCTTTGTAAAGGATCCGATCTCAATCCTTCAGATATGATTTGGTTAAGATATTTCCATATCTTAACCACATCAATTATTTCCTTTCCAAATCCAGCTCAATATATATCCAGCTCGTATAGCTTGAGGATATTGCTGTATATCTCCATATCGTTATCTCTTGAATATCTCCAGAATGGATCTTGATATATTCCGCTTATATAATCATATATCTTCAAATCGTATCTCTAGTATATCTTTGCTGATCTGATCTAATCACAGCGTCGGTGCTGATCTCGCCCCTGACGCAGATCTCATCTCCCTCGCAGCGCCAAGCTCTCTCAGAGATGACCAGTTATCGTTTCAGCCAGACAGTGTGATTTCTGCATACTCAAGTCAAATGTTAGCTAAGTGTTTGTTATCATCAAAACACAAAGGATCCAACAGGTAAGCTATTTTTAATCTGCTGGCTCTATCATTCTTTGATAAGTGGCATTTTAATTAACTTTCAGGTCAGCGGCTGGTTTCTCAAATCATAGTGACAAATTTTGATCTCCACTCTCAAAAAAAAATAGCTGTCTGAGAGGAGCATGCAAAGGATGGCATATTGACTAGGTAATGGAAGATGTGAAATATTCAAATATGGAAGAGTTTTCAGATGTTAAAAGACAATTATTTTATAATGCTCGAAAGTTGAATCTTGATGTGCCAAAGAAGCCTCGTCATATTAAATTGGCAATTGACATCTCACAAATATATTGATCGATACATGAAGACCAAACTAGATTCCAAATTTGTATGGGTTAATCATTGTACTCGGCTTTATGTCCTTTTTATTTTATAATAAGAGCAATTTTTATTTTTTAAAAAATACTGAATAGTTTGGATTGCTAGTGATGCCAGCCAAACTATTGAGCTCATCAGGGGGATGTGATATTACAGTATATATAATTAGGAAAACGAATTCACATAATAAATTTTAAACACAATCAGAATTCAGAAACATCAGGAAGCTCTGTCAAAGAAGCTGATTTTAGGAAATAATCTGTCAATAAAAAATAAATAATAACAGAAGAAGTAATTTATCAGTACAACAAAATGCAGATCAAGTATATATATGCTTCATTTTTTTCTTCTTTTGTGGCTGTTGTCTGAGATCAGCATATTTCTATTTAGTTCCTTTTAAAATACAACAGCGGTCAGTGGTCATTGTTCCTTAAAAACAATGTTAAATCTGGTCATTCTAATAACAGCATTATATGTAGCACATATTTACTAAATTCCAGTTTAGACGGCCCAAAATTTTTTTGGGCATTGAAGTCAATTAGCAATTTGGGGCCTTATAAAGAAACTTGGTTAAAAAATGAGACTTTGTTTGCATACATTTTCTAATAAATGTGGTCTTTTCTATTAATATTTTTTCATAAATGGAACCTATTTATATATATATAATTTTTTAGTTTTGAGTTGGCTTCAGGCCTCTCAGTAGAGACGACACTGGTTTAGAGTTTAGACTAACTTGGGTCTCATCAGGTAACACTGTTTACTATTTGTGAAATCTTCCTGTGTATGTTGAGACGTTGTTCTAGTCGAGTATAGAACAAAATCTAGAACAACTTGTGCAAAATTAAGTGCAGTGCGGAAAATAAACAACACGCAAAGTTGTTATCCAGTTCGGCGTTAACGAACCTACGTTTGGGGGCTATCTCCTTAGCCCGGTGGAAACCAATTCACTAATGTTGAGTTTAGAGTATATGAGCTTACTGATGGACCATAATTGTATGAATCATAAACACAGTTAAACCCACCAAATTAGACTGTTTGTCTATTTAACTTTTGCTTGTTAGTTCCGATATTTATCTACAGGGTATTTTGGAGTCTAGAGAGAATACAGGCTAAGGAGGAGTTTTAAAGCTGAAAATGAATCACGAGTCAGGACACGACCAGATTCCGACTGTACAACTTTCTTGGAACCGACTTGGAATCATTCAAATATGCTAGAACAGTCGGCGTTTGGACAAGAACGCAATGCAAAGGCACCAAGCCCGGTAAAAGCCAAACAAGGGCAATTTCAGCCGATTTGGGATTTCGACCATGTTCCAAGCAGAATTTGGCTTAGGTTCCTTCTTGAGATCATCTTAGAATGACATTTTCATTCAGAATACACTCTCCCAAATCCGAGAAGCTCCGGTCAAATTCCGGTCAAACCGATGGCTTTTGAGAAACAAATATCTTCCGATGGCTTTTGGAGTGGTGACTCACCCCGATGGCTTTTGCTCTCCTTATGCCATGTGTTGAGATCTCAAGCCACAAGCCTCTCCTCCCTTGACAAGTGTATGGCTCTCCTTGCCTCCCTTAGCCTATAAATAGACATCTTCTCTTCACTTGTAAATCATCCCATTCCATCCACAATCCACAATTCCAACATCCCACAATCCACAAGTTACTTATCTCTCTAGATTTTGGCACTTTTGTAAGCTTTGTTTGAAATCTATAATACTCCTGTTGGTTCTTGAGTATTCTAGTAGTCTTTGAGAATACTCCTGTTGGTTCTTGAGTATTCTCCTTTACTTACTGTCTTTCAAAAACCCTCGAGTACTTAGTTATGGTATCCACCTCTACGGATATTCGTAGCTAAACTCTTCATTCGGTTGAAGGGGTGTACTTGTATCATAAAATGTTTTAGGCTATACTCTTAGTGCCTCTTCTTTGTGTTCAAAACTTGTTCTATGTGCCATATATTAGGTCAGAACTTCCAAGGTTGAGTGGATGCTTGAAATGGCAAAACTCTTCCGTGGGGGTTCGTGAACATACTCGGGTAAGTGGATGCTTGAAATGGCAAAGCTTATCTGAGGAGTTCGACCTCTCTAAAATACCATTTGGTTTGATCGGAAATGATTGATCAAATGGATGCACATAGGCTAGTATACCTTGAAATGGGGTGCTAGTCTAAATAGAACAAGTGCTCTACGACCTTGAAATGGGCTAGACAGTGTGGCAAATCGAGCGCTTGAAATGGCCTTGATACACGTTTGAATACTTAGCAGGATCACTAAAGGTCAATGATAAACATGCTATGATACAAGGCCCCCGAAACCGAATGCTTTCCTTAGATTAAAACACTACCTGCACTTACTTCCTTAGTATAAACTGCCCTTTCAACTGCTGACGTTCCGCAAGACTTGCCGATCACGCAACAACCGCTGTAAGTCTTCTTTTTACTTTCAGTATTTACTTTTATGTCATTTACTTTTCCGCACTAAAAACCAAAACCAACCAACCAATCACTTAGCTGTTAGTAGTAAAACCTCAATCAACCAAAAAACACACTCCCCCCGCTGTACGATCCCTCAAAGAACAACGTATCCCCCTAATTCCCTTGGGTTCGACCCCTACTTACCACTTGCTACCCAGTAGTGAAGTCGCGAGTAGCGGACTTATAAATTTATTTGTACATTTGTTCTGACGACAAGCATCTGTCACTTACGTTTACAGAATCCCTCTTAAACTGCTGGAGCCTCTAACACTCTAGTAATTGCTAACTAGGCTCTCCCCCTAGATCAGAGTCTCGCCTCCGATTCCACCAGATGATACTCCACGAAGATCAGCGCCTTCCGCAGAATGCGCAGCAACAGCAAAAGTGCGTGTATCGTTAAGTTGTTCTACGATCAGTCTGCCGAGCAATAGAACAGACTGAATCCGAGCGCCGTGATCTTATCGGAATGTTAATATCGCCGGCAGCTTGCCTCCACCTCCATTCAATGTATATGAGTGAATAATATCTCCGCGAGTGCTGAATAGAACGAATGCCTCAACTCTCATTATATAGTGCGCTGGAAATCCTAAACGAATAAGATTTCCAATCTTCAACCGCCTATCTCTTTAGGAAATCTTTCCTAAATCTTTTAGGAAATCTTCCCTAATTCCATGTGCTTCTATATCTTGATAATCTTCAATATATATTCAAGAAGATCTTCGATTATCTTCTTCTCTAAGTAATCTTCAAGCGCAAGTATTTCCTAAACTCTCTCAACCGACTTCTTGATATGCATCATATATTTGCGTCAACCGCCAGCAATATATGCATCATATCTTCAATGTGTAACAGCACAGACTTGCCTAATCTGTTTTAGGAAACATCTGCTGCGTCGTACTTGTTCCATGTCGGTTGTCTCTCTCTGGCCTTGAACTCTTCCTTGTACAACAGCTTGTCAACTTCACACTATTTTGCCAAAACGTATGTCACTAAAAACTAACAATCTCCCCCTTGGCATTTTTGGCAAAACATCTACCTGTACTATTTTTACAGTTGAATCTTTGAAGGAGGTTTCAAACTCCCAAGCTGTTCTAAGAGTAAATTGCTACCGAGTGAATATTTAAGGAGGTTTCAAACTCCAAAAATTTCAAGCACATACGAATCTTTTAAGGAGCTTTCAAACTCCACCAATTTTACTCCCCCTTTTTGCCACAAATGGCCAAGGGAGATCAAAAAATAGTTTAGACAATACCAGAGTTCAACAAAAACATAGTAAAACATCATAATTGTTTGTAGTAGAGAGCAGATAGAGCATCACTAGGACTAGTAGTCGGACTCCTCACTTTGTTCATCACCAGCTGAGTCAACATCTTCCTCTTCCTCGGGATAGCGTAGGGCTACCAATAGCTTTGTGATCTTTTTCTTCATTGCCATGAGCAACACAATCCTCTCGTTAGCATCTGCTAGTTCTTCTTCAAGATGTGTGATAATTTTGCTTCGAGTGGCAGAAGGAACTTGAGCACTTAATTCTCTAAGGGATTGTTCAGACAATTTCTTCTTAGGCTTGACAGGCGCATCCTGGTCCAGATCCGTAGTATGCTTTCCAGAGAAGTGCTTGTGATCGGCAAGAAATACCTTAGGAGCATCTGTCAACTTGTCTTGACTTGTCAAAACATCTGGGTGTTGTCCTAGCACAAACTGATGAATCAGAGATGGAAACCCAATAGGATGATTGACTTTTACTGAGTCCGCATGTGAAGCAATTTGGTCGAAGACGAGTTGACCCAGATCGATCTTTTCTTTACACCCCAATGTCTTCAGCAACGCACCCATGGCATGTCCAAGTGTCGTACGGTGATTGTTGGGCAACCAGTTATGCACAACAATGCTGTGAAGCAATGAGTGCTTCGATGACAGGTCTGTCTTGGGTAAAGTCATTTTGGTCCATCTCTTTCAGACTCCAGTTGTTATCACTTCTGCTATCTTGTGCTAAATTTGTTCACCAACGAACATCTCTCGCCCTTCGACCCCGTAGAAATCATTGATGACTCCAGGAGTGATAGTCACTTCCTTCCCCCTTAAACTCACCTTCTTGTACGCCTCACTTTTGTCATTCGCAAACTATTCTGGAAGATTCGCAACAACTTCTCGAACAATGCTTGCTGAAATGGTTTGACCATAGACACAGATGGCCATAGATCCAGTTCTTTGATCAAACTGACTACCTCCTTGGCTGCATACTAATCAGCCTCCTGCACACGTTCAACAACAATCTTTCTCTTTTGCACTATTTCCCATTTTTCTGCATTTGTCTTTGACACAAACCAAACTCCACCAACAACTACTGACAGATGCTTGTCGTCAGAGCAAATGTACAAATAAATTTATAGTCCGCTACTCGCGACTACACTACTGGGTAGCAAGTGGTAAGTAGGGGTCGAACCCAAAGGAATTAGGGGGATAGTTGCTCTTTGAGGTGATTTATACAGCGAGGGAGCGTGTTTTAAGTTGATTGAGATTTTAGCGCGGAAAAGTAAGTGACTGGTTGGTTGGTTTTGGTTTTAGTGCGGAAAAGTAAATGACAGAAAATTAAATACTGAAAATACAAAGAAGACTTACAGCGAGTGATGCGTGATTGGCAAGTCCTCCGGATGATGAGTGCAGTTGATTAAGGCAGTTATACTAAGAAAGTAAGTGCAGGTGTTGTTTGATTTCAAGGAAAACATTCAGTTTCGGGGGTTTTGTATCATAGCCTGTTTATCATTGACCTTTAGTGATCCTTCTAAGTATTCAAACGTGCATCAAGGCCATTACAAGCACTCGATTTGCCACACTGTCTAGTCTTTTGCAAAAATGTTCGAAAGTGTATCAAGGCCATTCCAAGCACTCGATTTGCACACACTGTCTAGACTTTTGCAAAAAACGTAGAGCCCTTGTTCTACTCAGACTAATACCCCATTCCAAGGTATATTAGCCTGTGTGCATCCATTTGATCAGTCATTCCCGAGCAATCAAATGGTGTTTGAGAGAGGTCAAACTCCTCAGATAAGCTTTGCCATTCCAAGCATCCACTTATCCGAGTATGTTTACGAACTTCCACGGAAGAGCTTTGCCATTCCAAGCATCCACTCAACCTTGAAAGTTCTGGCCTAATATATGGCACATAGAACAAGTTTTGAATACAGAAAAAAAACACTAAAGCAAAGTCTAAAACATTTTATGATACAAGTACACCCCTTCAACCGAATGAAGAGTTTAGCTACGAATATCCATAGAGGTGGATACCATAGCTAAATACTCGGGGGTTTTTGAAAGACAGTAAGTAAAGGGGAATACTCAAGAACCAACAGGAGTATTCCCAATTTCTACTTGAATACTCAAGAACCAACATGAGTATTCTCTAAAACCGCTATAATACTCAAGAACCAACAAGAGTATTATTTCAAAACCAAACTTACAAATTGCCAAACTTAGAGAGATAAGTGATTTTGTGTTGTGAATGGGATAATTACAAATGAGGTTTGGCTTGGTATTTATAGCCAAACTTGAGAGAAATGGAGGGTGGAGATGGGGGGCATGTGTTTTTGATCCAAGGGAGGAGAAGGGAGGAGCAAGGAGGAGATGACACATGGGGGGAGCCAAAAGCCACCGGTTGGGGAGGTTGAGCCGCCGGTTGCCGGTTGCAAGGGGAGGAGAAGGGTGGCTTTGGCCACCTCCAAGCAAGGTGGCCGGTCACCTTGGTCCATGAGTGCATTTTGACAGTTTTGTGCAGTCTTTTCACAAAACTATCAGTCCAATTTCGCTCCGTCTGACTTTGATTGTTCCTTTGTTGGATTTGTTTTGAATGATTCCATGTCAGGATCTTTAGATTTCTTCAGTCAGCGTCTGATCGTGACCTTGGAATGACTCGTAACATCTTTTCTGCGTAAAATCCTCTCCTTAGCGTGTATTCTCTCTAAGCTCCAAAATACCCTGTAGAAATATATCGGAACTAACAAGCAAAAGTTAAATAGACAAACAGTCTAATTTAGTGGGTTTAACTGTGTTTTTGATTCGTATAATTATGGTCCAGCAACTACCCTTGAGTCAAACTGAACCTTCTTTCCCTTCTTGGCACCTTTCGCAACAGAACTTGTTCTATGTTTCTTAGTCGCAGGAGTAGCAGACTTATTTTGACCAGCAGGCACTGCCTCAACAATCTCGTCTTCAATAGTTTGGGTCTGTGCAGTTGACTTTCTTTTTCTAGACACAGTCTTCTTTTGAGCTTCCTGATCAGCAACTGGTTTCACCACAGATTTCTTTGACTTAGGAAGTGTCTTTGCTTTCCCCATCTGTTCCTTACCAACTAAAATTTCCTCGGGCACACTGTCTACCTTTTCCGATGATTATACAGCTGCTTTTGCTGGAGCAAAAGCTTGCTCATCCATCTCAGCATCTTCATGTGATTGATCTACCTTACGAGCTTCCCTTCCTGTAGTAGTATTTTTAGAAATCCCATTTTCTTCCACATACTTATCAACAACATTGAATAGATCTTGGAGTGAGTGATGAGTCGTATTTATACGACTCGTCGAGTCAGTTATTCCCATCTATTTCAGCACTTTCATATGCAAACAGTTACTTTTTAGTGTTGTTTTGCATTTCAGGTGTTTCGGGAGCTCTGGAAAGAATACGCGCTTAAAGACGGCATTTCTGTGCCAAATACATTACATGGAGTTTGTGGAGAACGACTCGAGAGCTAAAGCCAAGACTGACGAGTAGCCCAAGGCAAGCTTCTCCGAGAGAATCGCGGAAACATGCAACTTTATTTGTGGCGTCCGTGGATGATAACATGCTCATGGTCCGCGGCGCTAATATGTGCAGCGTCCGCGGCTGATGTCAGCAAGTCGTGATTTGGAAGCCTGGCCCAAACGAAATTAGAAACTCAACTTCCTTATAAATTAGGGTTTCTCAGAAAACTATCATCATCAATTCCCAGCTTTGAAGAGAGACGACTCTGGAGGAGAAGACGCAAGCTTTCGACGAAGAGAAGAATTTCTTATTACTTTCGTACAAAAATACTTGTGTTTTTGTTATGACTATGAGTAGCTAAACCTTTAATTCAGTTTAGGGTTTTATTCATTGTGACAAACGTTTTGAGACTCTTTACTTAATGCAATTTCTTATTTCTCTAGTTCTTATGCTTAATATCAAGGTTTGAATTGTGAAGCTAAGTGGATACTTGCAATGGTAAAGCTTAGCCGAACAATTCCCCTATCGTCAATGCTTGCTTGAGACTTACCCGTGAGGACAAGTAGGAACACCTAGACTCGATAATACCTTACCCGGATTATTAGGTTTAGGAGAACTAGAAGTCTAATGCCTTACCCAGATTAGATTGTGGTGTATTGCCTGAAACGGAATACTTTAGGTTATAACCTGAAACGGAGTAACCACGCTTAGAAACATGAAGTTAGATCATTAGCAGTCAATGATAAACGTGTCACAATAGAAACCCTAAGCTGTTCTCTGATTGAATTCTCTTCGTGTTATTTCCTCTTGTGCTCTACAAACAATTGCTCACGAGACCCCCCTTTTATTATTATACAGTTACAACTTTGACGCACCAACTCTCTAGGTTTCGACCCTGCTTACCGCTTGCTAGTAGTTGCAGGAGATTTATAAATTATAAGTTTGACGCGTCAGACGACGCGCGTCAGTGAGTCATCTTCCTTGCTTGACTCATGAACTGAATGTTCTTCTTCCTCATTGTTTGGTACTCCTTCTTTTTCTATTCCTCCTGTTATTTTAGCCACGCTCTCTGCAGGAGACTCAGCCTGCTCCTCTGCATCAGTACCTTCATCTTCTTCTGGTTCAAACTCTTCCTCATCATTTGATTCCACTACATCTGTATCTTCTTGAACCTCTTCATCCTTTTCTGTAACGATTTCTTTAGGAACTGCAACATCCCCAGTCTTTTCAGTCTCATCTTTATCAGACACCTCAGCATGCAACTCAGCACTTTCCTCTTCATCCACATTATCTACATCATCTTCAGATTCACAAACAACTACTCTACGCTTGACAACTCTAAACTTCTCTTTTTCTGGAGTTTTCTTTGTCGCTACAACCCTGACTCTCGTTCCCTTTTCCTTAGGAGTACTGATGAGTTGAATTCGAGACCTATTTTACTCCATATTTGCGAAGCGTTTTGGTCCATTCTCGGTGTTATTTCGATGCTCATTGACCCTTATTCTTGCATTTCAGGTTAAAAGCAGCTATCGCGTCAAGACAAGGTCCAAAGTTCAAAACCTCAAGAAAATCGAGCTTTTGGATCAGAAATTGCCCAGAACCAGCCCCAACCGGCCGGTTGGAAAGCTCAGAGAAATCGAGCGATTGAGAGCCTTTTCCCAACCGGCCGGCTGACATTTTCGCCCAGACTTTCCCCCAACCGGCCGGTTGAAAAGCTCAGAGAAATGAGCTAATCGGCTCATATTTGTCAACCGGCCGGTTGGCCGTTTAAAGACAGATTTTTAATCCTTGGCTATAAATTGAAAGTTTGTTTTTTGGGCACGATCATCGAGGGTTTTGGAGGGTTTTTGGAGAGAAGAAGCTGTTTGAAGATAATCAATCAAGCTTGAAGCCACTCTAAGGATAGAAGGGAGAGTTTCATCCTAGTTTCTTCATTTTCCTTGTTTCTACTTCATCATCTTTGTAAAAACTACTTTTGATCATTGTTGAACATGACTTGTGAGTAGTCTCCTTAGTTTCTAGGGTTCCTATGGACCTCCTTGGTGTATGAAACTCTATCATCTATTGAATACATGTTGAATGAAGCTTATGTTATGTTTGTGAATCTACTTGGATGTAATGTCAACTCTATGCCCACCAAGTGTTTGATAAAATACCTAAGTGGTCTAGAAATATGAATTTGA
Source organism: Rhodiola chrysanthemifolia (assembly GCA_033675395.1). Lineage (NCBI taxonomy): Eukaryota > Viridiplantae > Streptophyta > Magnoliopsida > Saxifragales > Crassulaceae > Rhodiola > Rhodiola chrysanthemifolia. The sequence continues at coordinate 44,105,019 of CM066204.1, forward strand.
AGTTGAGTGTTCTAGCAAATGAGACTAATAGTTCTAGAACGAAGTAGATTCACCCTTGCTATGTGGTGATCACTAGCGTGACCCATCTTGGCATTGAGATAGGCTTGATCTTAAACCGCTCATTGGCTATTGATCATTCAACAAGCGTTGATGATTGAGAACCTTGAGTAGGACGTGAGCTAACAACATCTAGCGATTGAAGCTCACGTGCGAGGTGCCTCTTCCTTAAATCAAATAAGAACATCGAGAGATTGAATTTGGTTTAATAGTTGCACGCCTTAATCTAATCATAACATTGCTTGTTCTTGCATGAAATTGAGCCTATTAAGAGTCTAATTCACCAAGGAGGGAAGTAGTACCCTAGGAACGCCTTTAAAATCTTGAAAACAATCATTTTATTGCATTAATCATTGTTTGGTAATTTATAATCACATTTCACACAATCGTTAGGAAATAGACTTATTAAGTAAAATCGAATAGTGATCTTAGGTTTACAATTGCTCCTTGGACGACCCGGTACTTACCGGTCATTACAAATTGTTTTTGACTGTACTAAATCTACACGTTCAAAATGGCGCCGTTGCCGGGGAGCAACGAATCAACCTAAGGAACTAAAGTAGATTTTACAAGATTTGGACTATTTCACTTGGTGTTCTTGCTATTACTTGTGTTGCCATTTGTGACTTAACGGATTCCTTTGTTCTTGTAGGTTTCGGTTGAATGCAAACGAGGTCTAAAGGCAAGGAAAAAGTGAACGCTAGCTTTGATCAAGCTTTAAAACATTTCTTGGATCAAGAGAAGGCTAAAGGTCAAGCCTCTCGCAACAAAAGGCAACCTCGTAAGAGAAGACCCCCACCAATGGCCAACAACCTTGCTCCCAATGGGGAGAAACCCTTGAAGGATTATTCCACCCCAAGCCTAACCGGTTTTCGGTCACCAATAGCTCCGCCGGGGGTAGATGCCCCTCAATTCGAGCTCAAAACGGCATTGATCAACATGGTAGGCAACAATGCCTTCTCCGGGATAGGAAATCCCAATGCACATCTAACATCTTTCCTTGAGCTGTGCGAGACCTTCAAAATAAATAACGTGCCGAAGAGCAATTTATCTAAGGCTTTTCCCCTTCTCTTTAATAGGGAAAGCCAAAGATTGGTTGTGGAGCCACGACGCGGATATTTTCACAACATGGAATGAGCTAGCCCAAGCCTTCCTTCTCCAATACTTTCCACCGTCTAAAACCCAAAGGCTCAAAAATTTAATCAACTCATTCGAGCAAGGGGACGATGAGACATTCTATGAGGCATGGGAGCGATTCAAGGAGCTACAAAGAGAATGCCCACACCACAACATAGATAAGCCAACTTTGATCCAAATCTTCTATCAAGGCGTGGATAATGACTATAAAAGGCAAATGGACCAAGCCGCCGGTGGTGCATTCATGGAGGTCCACCCCACCGATGGGGAAGCTATTATAGACAAAATTGCAAGAAATTCTCACCATTGGGGGAGTGATCGGAACGTCCCTAAGAGGCAAGGCAAGGCGAGGGAGGTAACTGAGGTGGACTCGAGAGAGGAGGTTCGTGCCCTCAACGAGAAGATGGACGCTATAGCCACTTCACTTAGTACGCTTCATGTGAAACAATCCCAAAAGCAACCTCGAGTATGCGCCATTTGCACAAGCCCCTCTCATAAAGAAGATGATTGCCCTCACACTTTCCCTCAAGAAGAGAATCAAGATGATGAGGACGTAAATTTCTTGCAAAGAAATCCAACAAGCTATGGTAGAGACCGGGATCATCCCAATTTCTCATACAAAACGACCGAACCAATCAAGTATGATCCCAATTGGCGTCAAAAGAACAATGCTCCTCCCGGTTTCACCTCAAAGAACCAAGATTACCAAGGGCAAGGGCAAGGCTATCAAAGGCAAGTCCAACAAGGTCAATCTAGCCAAGTACAACAAAGAACTCAATATCAACCAAAGGCAAATTATCAAGGTTATCAACAACAAGGGAATTATCAAGGATTGAGCCCTCAATAACCACAAGCCCCAACTCATCAAAGTGCACAAGATCAATCCATGACCGATATCTTAGCCAATCTTGTGGCAAACCAAGCAAAATCCGCCCAAGATAACGCGATGATGTACCAAGCACTCACCCAAAGAATGGACGAGATGGCTGCTCATAGTAAAATGTTGGAGACCCAACTTGCTTAACAAGCTAGCTCATCATCGAGACAACAAGGGAAGCTTCCCTCCAAGCCGGATTTCCACCAAAATGAGCACGTGAATGCTATATCATTGAGAAGTGGAACGACTTACAAGCCCCCCTCACCCAAAGAAAAGGATGCGAGCACAAGCATGCCCATCATTGTTGAAGAGGGCGAGGAGGAGGTCGAAGAAGAAATTCCCACACCAAAGGAAGTTCCCTCTAAGAGCTCAACGAAAGAAATCGCTAAAGATGCAACTAAGGAGCCTTCACCATACAAACCCCCAATGCCATTTCCTCAAAGGCAACTAAAGAAGAACAATGAGTCACACTTCAAAAAATTCGCGGAGATGATGAAGAAGATCAATGTGACACTACCAATGTCCAAGGTAATATCTCAAATGCCCCTTTATAGTAAATTTCTTAAGGATGTTATCTCTCATAGGCGTGAAATTTCTGAAATTAGTTTGGTGAATCTTAATGCGGAATGTAGTGCTATTGTGCAAAATCCAATGCCTAAAAAAGAGAAAGATCCGGGGTCATTTTCAATTCCTATTACAATTGGTGATGTGAACATAAGTAAGGCGTTGTGTGATTTAGGTGCTAGTATTTCATTAATGCCCTACTCTCTCTAAAAGAAACTTGATATGGGAACTCTCGTGCCTACCTCCATTAGTCTACGCCTCGCGGACCGCTCCTCTAGGATCCCCAGTAGAATCTTAGAGGACGTGCCCGTGAAGGTGGGGAAGTTTTACATCCCCGTGGATTTCTTTGTTCTAGAGATGGAGGAGGAGCGAGAGATCCCAATCATTTTGGGAAGGCCATTTTTGAAAACTACTAAGGCGGTGATAAGTTGCATAAAGTATTCGCTAGAATTTGAAATAGGGGGAGAGAAAATCAAGTTCTATCTAAGACAAGCATGTAGTGCCCCTAGTGATTCATTGGATTGCAACTTGCTTGATGTTTATAATGATTTTTCTTGTGATGAACTAACTTCCATTGAGCAAGAACTTTTGAGTGATGAAAGCATAGGTGATTCTATGATGGGCTTATTGATGATGGATGAGGAGGAACAAAAAGAGGAAAAAGATGATGGAAAGAAAGAACGGAGAAAGGAGAAGGTAAGGGACCTTGTGGGATAGAGCTTAAGGCTCTACCTACAAGTCTAAGGTACAAATTTCTAGGTCCAAACTCTACCTTTCCCGTAATAGTGAATGCATCTTTGAATGAGCTTGAGACTTCTAGACTTTTGCATGTGCTTAGAACGCGTAGAGGGGCTATTGGGTATTCCATTGATGATCTTAAAGGGATTAGCCCCGATATATGCATGCATAGAATTACATTGGATGATGATGCTAGACCAACCCGTGAGAGGTTGAGGAGGTTGAACCCTACGCTAGGGGAAGTTGTCTTTAAGGAGATAACTAAGTTGAGGGAAGCGGGAATCATTTATGCCGTTCCCGACTCGGAATGGGTGAGCCCAATCCACGTAGTCCCTAAGAAAGGTGGCTTGACGATAGTCAAGAACGAAAAGATTGAGCTAATCCCTACACGCACCGTCACGGGGTGGCGGATGTGTGTGGATTACCGTAAGCTAAACAAAGCCACCAAAAAGGATCACTTTCCCCTCCATTTCATTGACCAAATGCTTGAGAGACTAGCCAACCATGAATATTTTTGCTACCTTGATGGATATAGCGGATTCTTTCAAATCCCTATCCACCCTCAAGATCAAGAGAAAACCACCTTCACGTGCCCTTATGGAACCTATGCGTATAGACGTATGCCCTTTGGGCTATGTAATGCGCCGGGAACTTTCCAAAGGTGCATGATGGCCATTCTCTCCGAATTCATTGAAAATACAATGGAAGTATTCATGGATGACTTTTCGGTTTATGGTTCCTCATTTGATTCTTGTCTAGAGAACCTTTCAAAGGTTCTTGACAAATGCATTGAGACCGATTTAGTCTTGAATTGGGAAAAGTGCCATTTCATGGTACAAGAAGGAATTGTGCTTGGGCATCTTGTCTCTAATAGGGGAATTGAAGTGGATAGGGCTAAGATTGAAGTAATTGAAAAACTTCCACCCCCTAGAGACGTTAAGGGAATTCGAAGCTTTCTTGGTCATGCCGGGTTCTACCGGCGCTTCATTAAGGATTTCTCTAAGATTGCCAAGCCATTAATCGATCTCTTGCATAATGATACTCCCTTGTTATTTAATGATCCTTGTGCCCAAGCTTTCGAGAGGCTAAAATTTGCTCTCACATCCGCTCCTATCATCCAACCTCCCAATTGGGAACTTCCCTTCGAGCTTATGTGCGATGCAAGCGACTATGCCATTGGAGCCGTTCTAGGGCAAAGGGTAGACAAGAAGCTACATGTGATCTATTACACGAGCAAGGTCTTGGACCAAGCTCAATCAAACTACTCCACAACGGAGAATGAGATGTTAGCTATTATCTATGCCTTCGAGAAATTTAGGCAATACTTGGTGGGATCCAAAACCATAGTCTACACCGATCACGCCGCCATCAAGTACCTAATTTCTAAGAAAGATGCCAAGCCTAGGCTCATAAGATGGGTACTTCTACTTCAAGAGTTCGACATTGAGATCAAAGACAAGAAGGGAGTAGAGAACTTAGACGCCGATCATCTTTCTAGGCTAGAGCCTTGGAGGGAGAAAACCTCAAGTGAAGAGTTGCCTATTGAGGACTCTTTTGTTGGTGAGAACTTGACGAGGCTTGAAAATGCACCTACTCCATGGTACGCCGACATAGTGAACTTCAAGGTTTGTGAAGTGCTTCCTCCAAACATGAACTACAATCAAAAGAAGAAATTTGCGCATGATGCAAGACGATACTATTGGGACGAGCCCCATCTTTTCAAGCTTTGTTCGGATGGCATTTATAGAACATGTGTAGCCGATGAAGATATTCAAGGAGTCTTGCACCATTGCCATTCTTCCCCTTATGGAGGCCATGGAGGGAGTTCTAAGACCGCTTCTAAAGTGCTTCAAAGTGGACTCTATTGGCCATCGATATTCAAGGATGCTTACAATTTCGTGAAGGCATGTGATAAGTGCCAAAGAAGCGGTAATATCTCCAAAAGGGACGAGATGCCCCAACAAGTAATGCTAGAGGTGGAGATCTTTGATGTGTGGGGAATCGATTTCATGGGTCCTTTCCCCCCTTCCTATGGAATGTAGCGGTTGACTATGTGTCTAAATGGGTTGAAGCTATAGCCTCCCCAACTTGTGATGCCAAAGTCGTAACAAAACTTTTCAAGAAAGTGATTTTCCCTAGATTTGGAGTCCCACGAACCGTGATTAGTGATGGGGGATCTCACTTCATGGAAAAGCAATTTGGGGCGCTTTTAAAGAAATATGCGGTGTACCACAAGGTTGCTACACCTTACCACCCTCAAACTAGCGGGCAAGTTGAAGTTTCGAATCGAGAAATAAAGGTTATTCCTGAAAAAACAGTGGGAGGCTCTAGAAAGGATTGGTCCTCTAAATTGGATGATGCTCTTTGGGCATATAGGACCGCTTTCAAGACACCTATAGGGATGTCTCCCTTTAGGCTCATTTATGGGAAACCTTGTCATCTACCGGTTGAACTAGAGTACAAGTCATTTTGGGCGGTTAGAGAATTGAATTTTAACTTGAAAACCGCCGGAGAAAAGAGGCTATTGGACTTGAATGAGTTAGATGAAATAAGACTTGACTCCTATGAGTATGCCAAAATCTACAAGCAAAAGCAAAAGAAATGGCATGACAAGAAGATTTTGAGAAAGGAGTTTAAGGAAGGGGATCAAGTCCTACTATTCAATTCGAGATTAAGGTTATTCCCGGGAAAGCTAAAGTCAAGATGGACGGGTCCATTCAAAATTCAAAAGGTGTTTGAGGACGGGCATGCGAATTTGTTCAACTCGAGAGGGGAAATTTTCAAAGCCAATGGGCAAAGACTCAAGCTCTATCGTGGAGCACCACGATCGCCCTACATGACTTAACCGATTGAGGCCTCCTAAGTGCTTTTCAAAATTTTCCTAGAGGAGATTCGGCTCGGTCTTTGCCAAGACGTTAAACTAGGCCCTCTCGGGAGGTAGCCCGTCGTAAGTGTTCATTTTGGCTCCAAATTTTCAAATGCTTGGTGTGATCACTATGGAGTTCGCTTTAAGTTCAAAAATGCATGATTCATATAGGCTTTGATTTGAATTGATGGAATTCTAGACACATGCATGGTGGTAAGTTTTGAAATATCTTTGAATGTGTGGTTGAAATGGTAGATCTCTAGACATGTGTATTGGGGACTTGACGTTAGATGAAAAGAGGAGAAGGGGAGGTGAGTAAGTGCTTGTCCTTGATTCCCCACATCTTGTGAACACCATGCGAACACCATCCATGCCCACCACACCATGCTCCCTAGATATTTTTGGCTCACTCATTTCTCCTCCCCAATATAAGAACCTTGTTTGACATTCCTCACATTGCACCACATTGAGAGAAAGCCTCCACCATTCTTTAGCCCTTTCTTCCTTAAGCAATGAGCAACGAACCTTCGGTTAACCAACCTCCAAATAGTGGGAGGAGAAGAAGGAACCGAAACACACTACGACTCCGCGCCGAACCAAGCAACAATGAGGGTGGCATCATATATCCTACCTTGGCCGAAATACACGATGGTTTCTCCCCTCTTGAACTAGCGAAATTCCAAAGGGTCTACTACCGGGTGCGAGCAAAACCAACCCCTTTCCCTGTTTTTGACGAGTTGCGAAGGTTCGGTGGCTACACTGAGATCATGGAACCACTCATGACGTCCGGTCTTTGGATCTTTGTCAATGATGACCCGGGTAGCCACCCACTAATGGTCATGGAATTTTTGGTAACTCTCAAGGTGGACATAAGCGCAGTTGATGGTGTGGCTAGTGTTTGGCATTTCAAGCTTGGAGGTATACAATGGAGTCAAGAGAGGGAGGAAATCTGCAATTGGGTAGGAATCTCACCAACTGGGGCAAACATGAACTACAACGAAGCCGCTAGGCAAGATTTTTGGCTCGACATAGCCTCCCCACCACCCCATGGCTTTAACCATCCTCTTCCGGCAAGTTTAATCACGGACACGTACTGGAAAGTCCTCCACCAAATAGTAGCCACTGTTATTAACGTACAGGAAGGGGAAGGAGAATTCGTCACCAAGGAAGATCTCGACATCCGTTTGAGCATTAACTACCACCACCCCCCGGATTGGTTCAGCATCCTCTCAAAAAGGTTTAAAGAGTACGTAAGTAGGGGAGGTGGCCAAATTTCGGAGATAGGTGGCGGGTCTATTATCACAAGGATCGCCTTCGGCATTGGTTATGTCATCGAGCCCGCCACCCATGGTAACCTCTCCAAGTCCGTCCTGAACTTCATCGACGAAGGAGAAGATGTAATCATGGTGTGGTCCTCGTCCGAGAATGAAGCCTAGGATGTTTGTGCCTTGTGTGTTTCTCTTTACAAAACTGTCTTCGTGTTGCTTTTGGTTTGTGTGTGCCCAATGTACTTGATGTATTTTGAATTTCTAATGATTTGGCTTGTGTTTTGATCGAGTGTGGAGTTTGTGAAAAAGCTGAGTGTGGAGTCCTCATCAGTGTTTAACCGGCCAAATGAAAGCCCAGCCGGCCGGTTCCAAAATGTGCCTCAAAAGCCATATTTCTCTGAGCTTTTGAACCGGCCAGCTCGTGCAAAATCAGTCCAACCGGCCAAGTAAAATTCCCAGCCGGCCGGTTCCCAAATGTGCCTCAAAAGCCATATTTCTCTGAGATTTTCAACCGGCCAGCTCGTGCAAAAATTACCCAACCGGCCAAATGTAAGCCCAGCCGGCCGGTTCCCAAATGTGCCTCAATCGCTCGATTTCTCTGAGGTTTTGAACTGGCCAGACTACCATCACTCGTCTTCATCCATTCAACCGGCCGGCTCAAATTACTTATCCCCTCTCCAAATTTCCCAACCGGCCGGTTAAACTTCCCTTATCTCACCCAGTTCCGGATCTCAAACTCAATTCTCCCGCTTCGCTCCGCTCATCCACAGCTCCGCCGATCCTCGAAATCTTCGACCGCCTCTAGCCATTCGTCGGCATCTCCTCCGTCGACCACAACCTCATCACTCCGCTCCCTCAATACTCCGCTCACTCCACTCGGTCCCGTCGCCTAACCCTAAATCATCAACTCCCAATCTCACCCGACCCTCCTCCATCTTCGAGCATCAATTACTCTTCCAAATTCCAACCATGACCAAGTCCAAGACCTATGGTGCATCGAAGCCAGCTGCTCCCGCAAAGGCCGGTATTGCCCACCTGTTTGACGACTCGGCTGGAGAAAACGAAGCTCTAAGGAGGAGCAACCCTCCACGAAAAACAATAGGGAGGCGAGCTTTGATTAGGGATTGTAGCCCTACCCCCAGTCCTCCCATAGAATCCCCTAGTCCACCACATCTGAAGAAGCACAAGGCATCGGCAGGGGAATCCTCTTCAAATGCTTCTAGGGGCAAGGCACCGACGAATGCAGATATTGTTCACAGCCAGCCTCCTCCTCCACCAACTCAAGCCACTGATAATTTGGCCTTAGCTTTGCCTCCTCCTCCTCCAACACCGTATCCATTCTCAGAGCCACTCCAGTTTCGAACGGAGGAACAAAGTGATAGGCACAAGCGCATTGTCGATGCAAAGAAAAAAGCCATTGCGTCCTTGTATCCCGACTGGACGTTGCTCAACAATCTTGATATAGGGCCTGAGGTAAAATCTAAACTAGCTCGTTGTGGTTTGAAATTTTTGTTAAAAGATGATCTGGGCTCCTACCAAAGGGTAGTGGAGGAGTTCCTTTGCACGTTTGAAGCCGAGAGAAGGGGAAAGTATGTAACAAAATGGAGGTTTACGCTAGGAGGAAGGGATTTTGAGGTGGAGCATGACAAGTTGGAAGAATGGCTTCATTTATCGCCTCCACGAGATGACTATCCTATCTATCTTGATCATCATAGAACCAAGTTTTGGAAGAAAATTTCTGGGAGGAATGAATGGTTCATTTCATCATACAACTCTACATCCATCAAGACTCCAATCTGGAAGGTGCTCCACCATCTCATTGCCGTTGCAATAAATTCTCGGAAAGAGCTAGCTCGCGCTGTAACAATTCCAGACATTGAATTGATGATGGCTATTGATCATGGGGATTCTCTTGATTGGATTTCAATCCTCACCAAGAGGTTTGAAGATTATGTGAAGAAAGGTTCTCGAAATGCGTCAATTGGAGGAGGGTCATTAATCACATTGATAGCTATGAACTGTAATTTCAGTTTTGACTATCCGGGGTGCCCTACGCCATAAAAGAGAACCCTTGATATTGACACGATGAGGAAGAGCCACTACTTTAAGCCCGGTGGGATGTCTTGGGATCATGAAGACCAACCTCACACAGCAGACTTTCTAAAGAGGGCGAAAAAGAGCAAGGAAGCTTTCAAAATTAAGAACCACTTCTATTGCCTCGCAAATCTCACACCATCACCCCCATCCTCCCCTATACCATCCGGCAACGAGCCCATTCCCCATGTCCCCTCTGAGACACATGGAACCGAGGCTCCCTCATCCGAGAGCATGCCGCCTTCTAGTGCGGACTGGACTTCACGATTCGATAGGCTTTCTGGGGATGTTGCTAATTTGAGAGCGGGTTTTGGTCGTTTAAAGGAGTTCGCTCATCAAGAGACTCAGTGGGTGCGTACCACTCTTACCACCATGGTCGTGAACATGAGTCTCCCCTCCACCAGCGCTCATCCAGCTCAACCTCGGGGGTACACCCCTCGCTTTGCTCCTCCTCCATTCCGTCCTCCTCCATCTCGTGCTCCCACCCCATCCCATGCCCCTCCTCTCTTCCCCGCCACCCGAGTTGATGAAGAGGACGGCCAGATTGCAAGACCAAGGGAGGATGATGATGAGGCTCAGTGATAATGCTTGACTTTGGTCCATTTTGATGTGTTGGAATTGTTTTGGATATTGAAGTCGCCTTGGTGCGCATTTTGGATGTATGGCTTTCATTTGTACCCTTGTTTGGACATTATGTTGCATGCTATGAGGAAGTTGATCGTCATTTATGTTATCTTACTACTTTTGTGAAAATATTCATGCTAGTGCACATTGACTTTCCTTGTTTTCTATTGCCATCAGGGGAAATTTCAAATACAAAAGGGATGAGTTGATTGAGATGGACCACATTCTAAAAACGAGGGGAGTTTTTCCTTGCGCCTTTATCACCATTTTATCATTTCTTGCGCTTAGGGACTAAGCATCAATTAAGTGTGGAGTGTTGTTTGGATTAGGCGCATAATTCACATGTTTATACCATGCATATCATTTGAAGATGAACACTTGCACCATGCTTTATCCCAATTCTTCTTGAGTGTTATACTACTAAAGGCTTGTGACTATCAATTCTCAACTTCTATAAGTCACATCTAGCTTACAATTCCCTTTTACATGATTTAGAGTCTAAAACCAAGCTAGTTCTATTGAATGCTCAATCTTGTGAATCAATTTTCATTGCTATCTTGTGCCTATCTAGCAATCTAAGTATTTTTCACGCATGCTTTGAAAAGTTTTTAGCAAGCAACTTTTAAACCTTTATGAAAAACTTAAATCCCTCGATTGCTTTTAGGTTACTTTAGTTCTCTTGCCTCGTGCCTTGTTTGTGGTTGTTTCTCACACGTTCCATATTCGCATTGGGCATATTGTCAAGTTATAAGTGTGGAGTCAAAAGAGGGCAAAGCCCCATTCAAAAAAAAAATTTGTGTCAAAGAGGGCAAAACCCCGACTAAAAACTTTCTCGCGTACTAGAGAAGTTTTGTTGCAAAAAGATACAAATGCCGGGGGTTAGGAAGAAAAGTTCCCCCTCGAAAGCATTTGTAGGCCAAAGGCCAAACAAAAACCACTTAAGCTTGACGTTATGCCCTTCCATCATCTCTTACATGTGTGAGTTCACCACGTGCATTGTGTGCTGGCAAGTTGAGGTTTAGAACGACCCTTGTGATTTCACGTAAGCTATTGATTGGTTTATGCTCGTTTTTAGAACTCTTGTTGTCAAACTCCTCTTTCCTTGTGGATTACGACTTTAGCGTCTAAAACTTGGAAATGAGTTTATATCGTGAGCCCGTGGACTAGCCCTATCTAGCACAAGTGATCGAACGACGTTTTTGTGCAAAAAACTTTAACCATTTTTCAAAAACCTTGCTTTAAAAATAAATATGCTTCTAGGTTAGGCACTTGATAGCTCTAGTATTGACTTCCTTGAATGTGCACCCTCATGTGATCTTAAACAGTTTGAAAACTCTCTTGAAATGTATAGTGATTGTGATGCTAGCTTGGGATGTGAAGTAAGTTTTGAGAAATCCATGCCTTAATTGTCAAACACTCTTGCTTTCACTCTTATGGGATAAGTGCATTTGGATTTGTGAGTATTCCCTTTTCTGAAAACTCTCACGAGACTATAACTCGTCCACTAGGGTAGCCTAGGGGTTTAAAGGCTTGGTGCATGCGCTAAATGCACTCGTAACACCTACGAAAAGGAGTATTGTTGCTAATAACAAGCGTTGCTCTTGAATATCTTTTCAACTCACCCCTGCTTCGTCTAGCCTTGTTTTTATTGTTTGCTCGAGACGATCAAACTCTAAGTGTGGAGTATTTTGATGAGTTGAATTCGAGACCTATTTTACTCCATATTCGCGAAGAGTTTTGGTCCATTCTCGGTGTTATTTCGATGCTCATTGACCCTTATTCTTGCATTTCAGGTTAAAAGCAGCTATCGCGTCAAGACAAGGTCCAAAGTTCAAAACCTCAAGAAAATCGAGCTTTTGGATCAGAAATTGCCCAGAACCAGCCCCAACCGGTCGGTTGGAAAGCTCAGAGAAATCGAACGATTGAGAGCCTTTTCCCAACCGGCCGGCTGACATTTTCGCCCAGACTTTCCCCCAACCGGCCGGTTGAAAAGCTCAGAGAAATGAGCTAATCGGCTCACATTTCTCAACCGGCCGGTTGACCGTTTAAAGACAGATTTTTAATCCTTGGCTATAAATTGAAAGTTTGTTTTTTAGGCACGATCATCATGGGTTTTGGAGGGTTTTTGGAGAGAAGAAGGTGTTTGAAGATAATCAATCAAGCTTGAAACCACTCTAAGGATAGAAGGGAGACTTTCATCCTAGTTTCTTCATTTTCCTTGTTTCTACTTCATCATCTTTGTAAAAACTACTTTTGATCATTGTTGAACATGACTTGTGAGTAGTCTCCTTAGTTTCTAGGGTTCCTATGGACCTCCTTGGTGTATGAAACTCTATCATCTATTGAATACATGTTGAATGAAGCTTATGTTATGTTTGTGAATCTACTTGGATGTAATGTCAACTCTATGCCCACCAAGTGTTTGATAAAATACCTAAGTGGTCTAGAAATATGAATTTGAAGTTGAGTGTTCTAGCAAACGAGACTAATAGTTCTAGAACGAAGTAGATTCACCCTTGCTATGTGGTGATCACTAGCGTGACCCATCTTGGCATTGAGATAGGCTTGATCTTAAACACTCATTGGCTATTGATCATTCAACTTGCGTTGATGATTGAGAACCTTGAGTAGGACGTGAGCTAACAACATCTAGTGATTGAAGCTCACGTGCGAGGTGCCTCTTCCTTAAATCAAATAAGAACATCGAGAGATTGAATTTGGTTTAATAGTCGCACGCCTTAATCTAATCATAACATTGTTTGTTCTTGCATGAAATTGAGCCTATTAAGAGTCTAATGCACAAGGAGGGAAGTAGTACCCTAAGAACGCCTTTAAAATCTTGAAAACAATCATTTTATTGCATTAATCATTGTTTGATAATTGATAATCACATTTCACACAATTGTTGGGAAATAGACTTATTAAGTAAAATCGAATAGTGATCTTAGGTTTACAATTGCTCCTTGTACGACCCGGTACTTACCGGTCATTACAAATTGTTTTTGACTGTACTAAATCTACACGTTCAAGTACACTCCCCCTGCACCGATGATGAGCCGTATTTATACGACTCATCGAGTCAACAAATCCCACCAATTCCGACACTTTATTATGCGAACAAGTTACTTTTAGTGTTGTTTTGCATTTTAGGTGCTTCGGAAGCTCTTGGAGGAAACGCGCTTAAAAGATGGCTTTCTGAGCTAAAAACATCACAAGGAGTTGCGGACCAACCTATCTACACTTGACCTAAGGAGTCCCGAGCAGATCCAGGCCCCACTCGAGCTGACCAACACTAAACTCAAGTTGCTCGAGCAAACGAGCTGATCTGACGAATCCACCTCGAGCAAAGTGATCAAAATAGCAAATAAGGTGGACAATGTCGGAGAACCAAGGAGAACGCCCGAGCAGATTGGCATTTGGCCCAACCCCAGTAAGGCCCCGTGCGCGCTGATAGGCTCTGAAATCAAGTCGCTCGACCAGACGAACTCCTATGACAAATCTGACTCAACCAAGTTGCTCAAAATGGAAAACAAGTCCGACAATGTCACCAAGCCAAGGAGAACGCGCGGGTGGAATGGCCCAGGAGCAGCCGAGCAGAGTTCTAGGCCGCGCCTGAAGGCCCTGTCGAGCAGACTAGCGCTGAATCCGAGTTGCTCGACCAGATGAACGGATCTCGCAAATATGGCTCGACCAAAGTGATCGAAATGCCAAATGACTCGGACGATACCACTAGCCAAGCAAAACGCACGAGCGGGATTGGCCGAGATGATCAAAATGACGTTGGAGCTGCAAAAGGCCCCGCGCGCTGGGCCAAGACGGTGGGCTCAAGTGAGGCGGTTTAAGAATACTTGCTGGCCAAGCTTACTTGCTCACCAAGCAAAAACGGATGTGGACCGGGCCCAAATAGAAGCTTCGAAATCCTAGGACTTTTCCTATAAATAAGACCTCTTGGTCTAGGGTTTCGATCATCCAAAAACGTGAACAGCATCCCAAATTCGAGAGCCTCTTCTCACAGCCGAGCTCTCCTCCTCAGCCCTTCCGGCCCGGTTCTTCATCTCTCTCGACAATAGAGAAGATCACGCTCTCCCTTCTCATTATTGTTTTGTTTTAATGGCCATGTGTAGCTAAACCCATTATTCGGGCTAGGGTTTCAATTATTGTGACGAATGTTTTTTGAGACTTGATACGTAATGCTATTTTCATTATTCGACTAGTCCTGGTGCTTATTATCTTGGTTGAATTGCAAGGTTAAATTGATACTTGGAACGGTTAGGTTTAGCCGAGCATTTCAATTCTTTTATTACTATTTGTTTGATATTAGACCGTTGAGAATGAATAGAGCACTAATCTGATATATCTTGGAATGGAGTATTAGATTGCTAGGACTAGAATTGTGGTGTAGGCGTCCGGAAAGACCCTATTTTAGGTTATAACATGGAATGGAAGTAACCACACTTAGGAACTTGAAAATAGATGATTAGAAGTCGATGATAAAACAAGTCACGATAGAAACCCTAGTCTGAATATTCCCTCTCTGATTGACATCTTTCGTTGTATTTCCTTATTGCACCTGTTTCCTAAACTGCTCAAAATCCAATTGTTTCCTTTTTCAGAACAACAAGTAACCATCTAGCTCCCTAGGGTTCGACCCTTGCTTACCGCTGTACTAACCCATAGCCAAGAGTAAGGAAAAATATAAATTCAAATTTGCAGGTACCGATGACGCCTATCAATTTTTGGCGCCGTTGCCGGGGAGCTACGCATGGTGAAATTGTTCTTTTCTATTTTCTGTTTTTGTGTTTTTTCAGTTTTTTTTGGTTTTGCAGCGAAACAGCATGATTCGAGTTCCAGGTGTCCGATTTCAGCCCATAACACCTTGTTCTGAGCAGAACGATGAGGAGATCACAAATCACCAGCTTCGCTCGTGACTTACGGTGTTTTTTGGCCATCGGAGATCGTTTCCTATTTTATTTTGAATTTCTTGTGTTTTTAGAAATTTCCAAATTTTGGAAACTTTCTGTTCTTTCACCATGTCTCATGCAGGTAGTCGAGTTGGTGACAATATCCATAACGAAGAAGTCGAGCAGGTCATCCGAGACATGGAAGGGGCACTTCCACCACATGACGAGCAGGGCCCGATGGGCCAGAACGGAGAAATCATGGGGGCTGCCCCGAGACAACTTCAACACCAACCGGTCCAACAGTTCCAGCAACCACCACCACCTCTCCAACAATACCCGATGCTTCCACCACAGCAGTACCATCAGCAGCAACAGCAGGTTCCACCAGTCCAACCAAGACGACGACCACCGGTCGCCCTACGACAGCAGATCAGACGACCACGACAGCCGGTCTTTAACGACGAATATGACGAGGAGTACGACGATCAGGAGCCCACCACGGGAGAGCTGTCAGTCCCCAACTTCCGGGACCAATCTTGGTGCATCTTCGAGGGACCGGACCTCGAAGCTATAGCTATCAACACGTCGGTCGTCCATCACTTGCCTAAATTCTCGGGAACCAAGGGAGAATCGGCCACGGCACATCTGCAGCGCTACCATGGCATCTGCCAAAACCTCAAGCCATGCGGAGTCGAAGTGGAGGACTTTAAATTAAAAGCTTTCTACTTTTCACTCACAGACTCTGCTAATGATTGGTTTCTATCTTTGCCTTCAGGTAGCATATATACTTGGGACCATATGCAGAGGAAGTTCCTCAACAAGTACTACCCAGCAGGCAGAGCAATGCAGGTCCGAAGGCAGTTGCAAGAGCTCAGACAAGGACCCAACGAGACCATGTACGAGTACGTGGAGAAGTTCCACGCCCTAGAGCAGAGCTGCTGCAACCTTGGACTTCCAGAGAAGCTGCTCGTGGAGTATATGCTAGACGGACTTCGGCGACTCGACAGGAAGCTCCTAGATGCCTCGGCTGGAGGAAACGTAATGAACTTGTCCCCAGCTGGTGTATGACGAAATATCATGGCAGTGGCCGAGAGTGAACGGTTCCAGGATGAGTCCAACAAGGAAGAAGAATACGCCCGGACCAGGAACGTGTCAAAAGTTGAGCCCCCATCTAATGCTATGGCCGAAGAGATCAAGCAACTCAAGGAGATGATGCAGCAGGTGATCAGAAGGCAGCCGGTCCAGGTCAAGCCGTGCGGTTTTTGTGCCACCACAGATCACAAAATAGACGAGTGCCCAACTATAGTGGAGGACGACCAGGCCGAGAACAACGCGGTAGGTGACTACCAAAGCTATGGTAACCGGACCGAGCCAGTCCGACAGTATGGCGCAACCGCGACCAGGCAAGAGGCGAACGGGCAGCACTGGCGGAACGACAACCAGAATAATCACTTCCAGAGAGAGCCAGCACAGCCGACCGCACCCCAGCCGGCCCAGCAGTACTACAGGCCCCCATATCGCCAGCAACAAGGGCAGAACGGGCCGGGCCAGTATCAACAGAGGCAGGACCGCAATCTGTCAGGCCCGGACCAGCACAGCTCGAGCAAATCCTTGGAGGATATAGTGAAGGACATGGCCACCTCAGTACACCAGTTCCAAGCGAAGACTGACGGGGCCATCGCCGACTTGTCCAAACAGGTGTCCCAGATCGCCACAACGGTCTCTGAACTCAAGAATGACTCAGGGCGACTTCCCTCACAGACCATCCAGAACCCAAGGGGGAACGTCAATGCGGTAACACTCAGGAGTGGGAGAGTAGCACCATCACTGCCCGGGCCAGCCGAAGACAGCAGCCCACCAGTGCCCGAGAAAGAAGCAGCCGGGCCGAACATTCTCGGACCCAGCGGCCAGGACGCGCTCGGACAGAGCCCGGCACAGGCGGCCGACTTCTCTCGGCTAGGCCCGACTCCAGCACTCGAGGATTCTCGGGCAGGCCCGATTCCAGCAGCCAAAAGTTCTCGGCCAGGCCCGGTCCCCTTGACCAAAAATTCTAACGTCCGAGCCCCTTTACCTTTTCCTGTGCAGGTTCGAGCTCCCAAGCAATACGTCATGGACAAGGAAGTATGGGATCTATTGAGCAAGGTGGAAATCAACATTCCCCTCCTCGAGGCAATCAAGCAGATTCCCAGATACTCTAAGTTCCTGAAGGAGCTCTGCACCAACAGGAGACGGGTGACTCAGAACGACCAGGAGTTGATGAGCCGAAACGTCTCTACTGTCATCCAGCGTAAGGTTCCTCCTAAGTGTGGTGATCCAGGCACCTACACTATCCCTTGCACTATTGGTAACATTAGAATTGAAAATTGCATGATTGACCTCGGTGCATCCATTAATGTCTTGCCATATTCTATCTATTCGTGTCTTCGCATTGGTCCTCTAGAACCTGCAGGCCTCACCATACAGCTAGCGGACAGATCATGCAAACATCCCGAGGGCAAGATCGAAGACGTGCTCGTGCAAGTGGGAGAACTAGTGTTCCCAGCAGATTTCTATGTGCTCAAGATGGAGAACTGCGGCCCGACCGACCATGCCCCTATCCTACTAGGCCGGCCGTTCCTGAAGACGTCCAAGATGAAGATAGACTGCGGCAGTGGCACTCTCTCCATGTAGGTCGAAGGCGAAGTGTTCAGCTTCGACATCTTCCGGGCCATGAAGCATCCAGCAGAGTACGAAGCAATCCATGCCCTAGATACACTGGACGACCTTGTCCAGGAAGTGCAACCCGAGAGAGGAGCAGACCCGCTTGAGCTCACACTTGAGAGAGCCATGTACTCACCCGAGGACTCATATGAGCTCACCAAGACTATCATGGATGCCCTAGCTCAGCTGGAGATTGCTCAGCCACTTACACCGAGGTATGAGGTTAATGAGGTTCGATTATTTAAGTCTAACGTGTGTTTGCCTTCTGTTGTGCAGGCACCTATAGTAGAATTGAAACCTCTACCCGGGCACTTGAAGTATGCGTTCCTAGGGAAGAACGACACATTGCAAGTCATCATCAAGAACGGGCTAGGGACAGATCGGGAGCGACGGTTGATCGAGGTACTGACCAAGCACAAGTTGGCCATCGGATGGACATTGGCCGACATCAAGGGAATTAGCCCTGCAGTTTGTATGCATCGGATTTTGCTGGAGGATGGAGCGAAGACTTCGAGGGAACCTCAACGCAGATTGAACCCAATTATGATGGAGGTTGTCCAGAAAGAGATACAGAAGCTGCTGGATGCATACGTGATCTACCCGATCTCGGACAGTCAGTGGGTGAGCCCGGTACATGTTGTGCCGAAGAAGACCGGAATCACGGTGGAAAGGAATGCCAAAGGCGAGATGGTTACGACCCGAGTGAAGAATGGATGGAGGATGTGCATAGATTACAGGAAGCTGAACGCCGTCACACGCAAGGACCACTTCCCACTTCCATTCATTGATCAGATGCTCGACCGGTTGGCAGGTAAGCCCTATTTCTGCTTTCTAGATGGATTCTCGGGCTATAAACAGATTCCCATAGCACCCGAGGATCAAGAAAAGACCACCTTTACATGTCCATTCGGTACGTTTGCTTTTCGCCTAATGTCGTTTGGTTTGTGTAACGCACCCGGTACTTTTCAACGGGTCGTTACTAGTATATTTTCTCACATGATAGGTTCGTTCATAGAGGTGTTCATGGATGATTTTACTGTGCATGGTGACACTTTTGATGCATGCTTAGATAATTTGAGTACAGTTTTAGCACGGTGTGTTTCTATGAATTTGGTACTCAATTATGAAAAGTGTCACTTTATGGTTACCCATGGAGTAGTTCTCGGTCACATAGTCTCACATGAGGGTATAGAGGTAGATAAAGCTAAAATAGATTTGATTGTTACTCTGCCCTGTCCATCCACGGTGCGTGATATTAAGTCGTTTTTAGGGCATGCTGGTTTCTATCGAAGATTTATAAAGGATTTCTCTAAAAAGGCGCTGCCTTTATCTAATCTTTTGCAAAAAGATGTTCTTTTTGAGTTTACAGATCAGTGCAGGGCAGCATTCGATGAGCTAAAACAGGCCCTCACCAGCACGCCCATCATTAGAGCACCGGACTGGAACCATCCATTCGAGATCATGTGCGACGTGAGCGACTATGCAGTAGGAGCGATCCTCGGCCAGAGAGTAGACAAAAGGCCCGTAGTGATTTACTACGCTTCAAGGACTCTGGACGTGGCCCAAAAGAACTACTCGACCTCAGAGAAAGAACTGCTAGCCGTGGTCTTTGCCCTCGAGAAATTCAGGTCTTATTTGCTCGGCACTAAAGTTGTTGTCTATTCTGACCATGCAGCTGTTAGGTACTTAATGACAAAGAAGGAGGCAAAACCGAGGCTCATTAGGTGGATCCTGCTCCAACAAGAGTTTGATTTGGAGATCAAAGACAAGAAAGGCATTGAGAACACCGTGGCCGACCACTTGAGCCGACTTGTCCGAGAGGAGGATGCCGGACAGATCACTGAGACATTTCCGGACGAGCACTTGTACGCCCTCACAGGTAAGGTACCATGGTATGCTTCCATGGTGAACTACCTGGTTTGAGGTAAGTTTCCGCCCTCCTACTCAAAGGCTCAGTGTCTGAAATTGAAACATGACTCTAAATATTATGTGTGGGATGACCCGTACTTGTGGAAAATAGGCGTAGACCAGATTCTTAGACGGTGCATTCCTAATGATGAAATTGCCTCAGTTATCAGTTTTTGCCATGAGCATGCATGTGGTGGTCATTTTGGTCCGAGAAGAACTACTAGGAAGATTTTAGATAGTGTGTTAGTTTTATGGCATATAGTTTGGCAAAACTTAGAATAGTTGTTCAAGCTGTTGTTCGAGTCTAGCAGAGACAACTGTCCTGGAACAAGTTGAAGCAGATGGAATGTTTCCAAATTCAGATTTGGAAACACAGTCGACCGTTGGAGATCAAGGCGGTTGCAGGTGCATGGACAGATATTGGAAGTTTCCAAATTCAGATTTGGAAACTTGTTCAACCGACCTAGCACAACTCTGTCGCAGCAGTAGAACGGATTTGGCAAGTCCGATTTTTAGCAAGTCGGTGCATATGGATAATCGAAGATATTCATTGAAGTCGGTTGCTTGCGCATGAAGCTATCTTAGTCGAGAAGATAATCGAAGATTACCTAATTAAGGTTGAATACTCGAATAGAGGATTATCTACAAAAGATATGCGCTTGAGATTAGGAAAGATTTCCTAAGGTTATAGGCGGTTTAGTTTAGGAATCCTAATTACTTTAGGGTTTCTACCGCTCTATATAAGGAGGGCTAATGTTTAGGTATTAGTCAGCACTTACGGAGCTATTAAATCACGCTCATACTCATTGAAGGGAGGAGGAGGCTAACGGCGGTGAATTAATCGTAACTGGTTATTCACTAAGCTCGTAATTGGCCGGAGAGTTAATCGTCACTGGTTACTCAAAGGCGCTCGGATTCAATCTGTGCTGGTGCTCAGCAGATTGATCGAAGGACAACACTGAAAGTTCACGCACTGAAGTTCTGAACTGCGCATTCGGGAGAAGGCGCTGATTCTCACGGAGGATCATCTTGGTGGATACTGAGCGGGAGCAAAGATCTAGGGGGAGACCTAGATTGCAATTGCTAGAGTGTCCGAGGCTCAGGTTGTTTAAGAGGGATTCTGTAAACGTAAGATCATGTACTCGCAATACTCATTATTAGTGAATTGCTGTCCACCGGGCTAGAGAACGCCCCCCAGAGTAGGCTCGTTAACGCCGAACTGGGTAACAACTTTGCGTGTCATTTTTATTTCCGCACTACTTATTTTTAGCCCATAAGTTGTTTTAGTAATTGTTTTGGACAACGACCAGAACAACATCTCATCTACCAGGGGAAGATTTCATAGTGGATTCTTTTGGCCGCATGTGTTTAAAGATGCCTACAATCATTGTAAGAGATGTGATAAGTGCCAACGTGTGGGTAATATTTCGGCTAGGAATGAGATGCCTCAAGTACCGACACTTGTTAATGATGTTTTTGACATATGGGGCATTGATTTCATGGGTCCTTTTCCCGTGTCGTGTGGTTATGCTTACATTCTGGTTGCGGTTGATTATGTGTCTAAATGGGTAGAGGCTAAGGCCACTAGATGCGATGATGCTAAAACGGTTATAGATTTTCTGCGCACTAACATCTTTTGCAGATATGGAGTACCAAAGGCTATAATCAGCGACCAAGGGACGCACTTCTGCAACAGGATGATGGCCGCAACCCTCAAGCACTACCATGTTCATCACAGGACGTCCACAGCCTATCACCCGCAAACGAACGGACAAGCGGAGATCTCCAACCGCGAAATTAAGGGGATACTGGAGAAGATGGTGAACCCGAACAGGAAGGACTAGAGCCAGCTGCTAGATGAGGCACTGTGGGCCTACAGGATGGCATACAAGACACCGATAGGCACCTCGCCTTTTCGGTTGGTCTATGGGAAGGAGTGCCACCTGCCGGTCGAACTCGAGCACAAGGCATATTGGGCACTGAAGAAGTGCAATCTGGACTTGCAGGCAGCCGGGGTGGACAGGAGATTGCAGCTATGCGAGCTTGAAGAGCTGCGCCTCGAGGCGTACGAGAGCCAATCAGACTACAAGGCGCGGACCAAGCTCTACCACGACAAGTTCATCCTGCGGCGCACATTCGAGATTGGCCAGCAAGTCCTGGTCTTTTCATCCCGCCTACGGTTGATGCCCGGCGAGTTACGTTCGAGATGGACGGGCCCGTACACGGTGACCCACGTTTTCAACCATGGAGCGCTCGAGCTAGAGTGCCTGACAGATGGACGACGTTTTAAGGTCAATGGGCAACGGGTGAAGCACTACCACGGGGAGATCGAAGCACCCGCCCAGGAGTTTGACCTGGCCGAACCTACCACCGATGCATAGATGAGGTACCGTCGAGCCAACAACGTAAAACAAAAACGCTCGCAGGGAGGCAGCCTGACATTCTTTCATTTTTTCTCAGTAGCATTGAGTCGTTTATGTTTATTTAAGTTTTAAGTCATATTCATCACATTGTATGCGGGAAAGAGATGCTCTTTTTGCAGGAAACATGCACCTCAGTGCGGAGTCGTCAAGAGGTCCCGACCGAGCAAGCCTTATGCGCGCAGAGTGGCTTGTTGTTAAGAGACCAACCCGCTATCCATCTTTGCGTAAGACTGCTATCCATCGGGGGTAGTTTCGCACTTTGAATGCATTGTGTCAACAAAAATAAGCTTTTAAAGATTCTGTCACCAAGACTTACGAGTCTAAGGAGATTGGTTCTTAAGTGAGACCGTTTGTGACTCCACCAATTTCCTGGGAATTCTTTATTTGTCTTAATTTCTTCGACATAGTCCCTTTATTTTGTGACGAACTCACGTTGCGATACAAATCTCTACCAAAAGAAGGCAGGCGCAATGGTGCTCTTCTTGGACTCAGAGGAGAATGGTCAGCCAACTCATTGATGTGCGCGCAGAATGGGCACGCTGCGAGAATCTTCGAACAGAACTCATTGTATGGAAATTCTGGCTCGACAGAAGTGTTTAGAATGCAAAATAACTTTGGAAGGGCGAGCCAACTTCGCAGCCGCACGAGGGAAGTGCCTGTTCACTCTTAACTCTCTCTCTTATTTTCCCTATTGTTTGTTTGTTTGCTTGCGTGTGTGTCTTGAACTTATGTGTGCCGTGAGGACACGTCGGTTCAAAAGTGTGGGGTGGGAGAGTCAGTATGTTGTGTCAGCACGTTTTTTTTTGCACCTGCTGATGTTGTTATATTTTAGCAATGCAATTAGTCAAAAACAATTTGTAATTCAACCGGTAAGGCCGGTGTCGAACCCAAGGGAGCAAACGGATTACACGCTAGTTCTATCAAATTTTCTTACTCGGCTAATTCCTAAAATTCAAGTATGATTGAGTTATCAATGATTCAAAACAAGAATGAAATGGTTTTTAGGGGATTGAATTCAATTAAAAGCGAGTTTCGAGGGAATAATCCCCTCCTTGGCGATTTCCCAATGATCATGCATACAAGAGTTTAATTAGTTATGAATTGATAGGTTTTAAACCTAGCTTAGACTAGAATTGAACAAACCATGCATGTTTAATCCTAGTCAAGCCATCTTAGCTAGGATCTCACTAATTAAAGAGTATTGATCCACTATATAGCATTCACTCTCATAAATGCTACATGCATAAAGTTCTAGTTTACCTCTCACCATGCATTTACTCTCATAAATGTTGGTTAAGTTCGATTTTACTAGATCCAAACCATCACTAAGCTCTTTCAACACTTAGATCATAGTTCTAACATAAACATATCACTTGGGCATTTTATCAAACACTTAGAGACATGTCTAACATGAAGAGCATAGTAAAATGAAATCAACTTCAATAAATCCATTCAAATGTGTATACAATGATCATTGAGTACCAAGGAGGTTCATAGAACCCTCAAAACACAAGGGAGACTACTCACACATCAAGTAAGACAACATGATGTGTGGGTTTTTAGCAAAAATCTAAGAGAAAGGAAGAGGGAAAAGAGTAGGATTGATGATCCTAATAAACTCCCTTGATCTTCAATCCTCCTTGATTAGATGATGTTGAAACCCTTGATTTGGCTCACTTCCTTTTGTCTTTTCTCCAGAAAAATCCAAGATGATAGGTCAAACTTCCCTCTTTCTATTTATAGCCTTGGGCAATTTCCGGTACTGTAGCAGGTCCAGTCGATCGACTGGCGGTGGGCTGTTGGCCCAGTCGATCGACTGGAGGGAGATAAAATGCTTGGAAAGCAGATTCTCAGTCGATCGACTGAGACAGGGTAGTCTCCCAGTCGATCGACTGGAGTAATGCAGAAAACAGGCCCTCCTGAGACTCCATTAAGTCGATCGACTGGAGTCCCAATCGATCGACTGAAGTATCTTGATTTGCAGGCCCTCCTGAGAGTCCATTAAGTCGATCGACTGGAGCAGGGGAGCTTCCCAGTCGATCGACTGGAGGCCAAATTCTGCCAACTTTTGCTCTTGACTCCGATTTTCTCCGAGTTTCCTTCTATGGGCTTTTGGCACTGAGTCACTGACAGGCCGTCGTTTGTACCTGCAAATTTGAATTTATATTCTCCTCACTCTGAACTGTGGGTTAGTACAGTGGCAAGCAAGGGTCGAACCCAAGGAAGCTAGATAGTTACTACTTTGTTCTGTAAGAGGGAAAAAGAAAGATTGGGTGAAAGCAACAGTTTAAGAAATAACAGTAGAGCACGAAATTGAGTAAGAGTGTATCTGGCAGAGAAGATATTCAGGCTAGGGTTTTATTCAATTGTGACTAGGTTTATCCTTGATTTCTAAGTCTTTATTCTTGTCTTCTTAAGGTTACTCCTGGTCAGGTTATAACCGTTTAATTCTAGCAAACCTAATACTCCTGGTCAGGTTATATTAGGTTTAGTGCTCTACTTATTCTAACGGGTCAGTATCAAATAAGCAGTAAATATATAGTGAGTATTACTAGGTTAAGTTGTACCCTTTCGGATCTCCCCTTAACCTAATAATTCAAACTGATAATTTGCACAAGAACTAAATAAAATGCAAGAATAATAATGAATAACGGAGTCTCAAAACATTGTCACAATTATTCAACCCTAACCCGAATAATCGGTTTAGTTACACATGCTCATGGAAACAATGAAGAAAGTAAATAAGAACAAGAGTACTTCACTAATGAACCGAGGGAACAAAGACTGAGTCACGGCTGAGCTATGGTGAGTCACGGCCGAGTGATGGTGGTGCACGGTGGAACAAGGAGGCGGAGCAAGGAGGGAACGTCTAGGGCTTGGACGTGAGTAGAGGAGACTCACTCGTGAGTTTTTGGGATCATTATTAGGTCTTGTATGCTCCTCCTTATATAGAGTTTGAGAAACCCTAAAGTTTCCAAAATAAGCCAAAGATAATCATGGAAATATTTCCATAATATTCTTTGCTTTATCTTCAAGCTATCTCTTTGCTTGGGAATTAAGCCACCTTAAACCTTCTTGAATATTCCGAAACCCTAGATGTAAGTTTGCCCTAAATATGACATTGGGCTGGACGAATTTGGGCTTTGAACTCGGTCAACTCGGCTGCGACTCGGATGCAACTCGGTCAACTCGGCTGGAACTCGGATGCTAGGGCTGATCGGACTGGGTACTTTGGGGCCGATTTGACTCGCCTTCGGACACTCTTCTGGCCGGGCTCTTGGTCTGGGGCACTAGCTGGACATGTATACTTGATGCTGGGACCTTGAAATAGGACATTTGACTGGACATTGAAGCTCGGGCAGTCCTTGAAGTTGGTGTCTCAGACAGCCGGAAATAGTCCCTGAAATCTGCGCTGATTGGACTAGCGACTTTGGCAATGATTCACTCCGGCCTCAGACAAGCTTTTGGCCGGGGTCTTTGTCATGGGCACCAGGTGGACATCCGGACTTGGTAATAGGACCTTGAGATCACCCCATTGTGAGGGCGGATAAGGCCGGGGCGGCTCTCAAAGTCGGGGCCTCGGTCATGGTTCGCTGGTCTCAAAATCTGCCGGTGAGTCCGATTTGCGCCCTTTTGCTCTCGAATGAAGTTCCTTTACTCCGCATGACTCCAAAATCATCTTGTGATGCATTTATGGCCTAAAGTGCCATCTTTAAGCGCAATTCCTCCTAGAGCTTCCAAATCACCTGAAACACGAAACAACACCAAGAAGTAACTGTTCGTATAATAAAGTGCTGGAATTGGTGGGATTTAATGACTCGACGAGTCGTATAAATACGGCTCATCAAACCACCCTACACTTAAACTTGTTCGTCCCGAACAAGAACTAGGTCATGAGAGGAACGAATAATGTAAACACCACAATGCTTCGGTCATCCTAGACGTGCTACATGGACGTGACTCGGCTACTCTAGATCTCGCCTTTTATGCATGCTTGTTACTAATAGACTTGTGCGAAAACACGGTTAAAGATACGTGTTACCTTTGGGTCGAGATGCAAATCAATTCGGATGTATCTGGAGATAGCCCTTTTTAGACCCATGAACCGCATTCTCTGACTCGAACTCGCTGCTATATGGTTATGCTTTGCTACTTTTTCTTGCACGTGATTGATTCGAGCTTCAAAGTGTTGAGTGCTTTTCGGCCAGCTATAGATGATTTCGGTTTTGGTGCTTCAAAGGCGCTCTACACTTGATTTCGGTGTAAGCTATCACAATGATGATGGGTTTGTTGCTTTGTGGTGCGGATTGTGACTTGCTCGAACCTATTTTCTCTCACTCATCATCGTCCTTTGGCTTGGGTCAAGCCAAGGGTCGCTTGTCTATTTTCCCGGCTACTTGGACTAGAGTTTGGACGGTGTGAAGTATTCCCGTCCCAACCAACCGCAAAGGTGCCGCAGTGGCGGAGCAGACTCGTACTATGTTGCCTCGAAGTGCTAGCCTCCACAAGCTCTACATAACCATATATCCTGAGTTCGATCCTTGAATGATCTGTCAAGTCCCTCTAGGGCATTTCTATCAACTCCACATCCCTGTTTATCTCAACTAACAAAGGCACGCAAAGATTTTAAGATCACATGTTAGTCGCACAAATCAATTTTCACCAAAGACATGCATGTAATCGGCTCTATCTATCTTACCATATCATTATCCAATACTGCAAGTCTAGGAAATAGTGAAGTATCATGTACAAAAATTTTAAAAATCAAGGGAAACGTGCTGACTCTGTGCAGGGTGCAGGAAAATAAACGTGCTGACTCACTGACTGACTCTCCCACCCCACACTTTTGAAAGAAGCCGTGTCCTCACGGCTCATCTTAAGTTCAAAGACACGACTATGCATGCAAACAAACAAAAGGGAAAGAAGAGAGCAAGGATGGAACAGTACTCCCCTGATGGTGTGCGCTCGCATGAGTCACTTGTGCGCTCGCATGGTCTCGACCAGTCGCATGGAATAGCTGTGCGTTCGCACAATGTCCTCGTGTGCTCGCATGCGGTCGAAGTCTCAGCCCTGTGCGCTCGCATGAACTGTTCCCTGCATGAAGATCATCTTCTCTCCCAAGTACAATGTAACGAATGTGACTCAAGACTCAAATAAAACATAAATAAGTAAATAAAACTGAAAGAACGATAAAAGTGCAGGGCTGCCTCCCTGCGAGCGCCTTTGTTTTACGTCGTTGGCTCGACGGTACCTCATCTATGTGGCGTCGGGTGGCTCGGCTAGGTCAAATTGCTGAACGGTCAGATCGGCCTCTCCGTGATAGTGCTTGACCCGCTGTCCATTGACTCTGAATCGGTCTCCTCCTGTCGGGCTTTCAAGTTCGACCGCTCCATGATTAAAGACTCGTGTGATCGTGTATGGCCCTGTCCATCTGGACCTCAACTTCCCGGGCATGAGCCGCAGCCGTGATGAGAACAAGAGCACCTTCTGTCCGACTTCAAACGTGCGCCTGAGTATAAATTTGTCGTGATAGAGCTTGGTCCGCGCCTTGTAGTCTGTTTGGCTCTCATAAGCCTCGAGGCGCAACTCCTCAAGCTCGCACAACTGTAATTTCCTGTCTAACCCGGCTGCCTGTAAGTCTGGGTTGCACTTCTTCAGTGCCCAATAAGCCTTGTGCTCTAGCTCGACTGGTAAGTGACACGCCTTCCCATAGACCAACTGAAAAGGCGAGGTGCCTATCGGTGTCTTGTAGGCTGTCCTGTATGCCCAAAGTGCCTCATCTAACCGCTGGCTCCAATCCTTCCTGGTCGGGCCTACCATCTTTTCCAGAATTCCCTTAATTTCGCGGTTGGAGATCTCCGCTTGCCCATTCGTCTGGGGGTGATATGCAGTGGAAGTCCGGTGGTGAACATGGTAGTGCTTCAGTGTGGATGCCATCATTCGGCTGCAGAAGTGTGTTCCCTGATCGCTGATAATGGCCTTAGGTACTCCGTACCTGCAAAAGATGTTAGAGCGCAAAAAGTCTATGACAGTTTTAGCATCATCACACCTAGTGGCCTTGGCCTCTACCCACTTGGACACATAGTCAACTGCAACTAAGATATAAGAATAGCCACACGAAACAGGAAAAGGACCCATAAAATATATCCCCCAAATGTCAAACACATCATTCACTAGTATGGGGACCTGTGGCATCTCCTGTCTGGCCGAAATATTACCTACACGCTGGCATTTATCACATCTCTTACAATGGTTGTAGGCATCTCTAAAAACATGCGGCCAAAAGAAACCACTATCTAAAATCTTCCTAGCCGTCCTCCTAGGGCCGAAATGGCCACCACATGCGAACTCATGGCAAAAGCTAATAACTGAAGCAATCTCATCATCGGGGATGCACCGTCTAAGAATCTGATCTACACCTATTTTCCACAAGTACGGATCATCCCACACATAATATTTAGCATCATGCTTCAATTTCAAACACTGTGCCCTAGAATACGAGGGCGGGAACTTACCTCCTACCAGGTAGTTCACTAGGGGAGCGAACCATGGCATCTTAGCCGAAATAGCATACAAGTGCTCATCTGGAAACGTCTCGGTAATCTGCCCGGCATCCTCCTCTCGGACAAGGCGGCTCAAGTGATCGGCTACTGTGTTCTCTATGCCCTTCTTGTCCCTGATCTCCACGTCAAACTCCTGTAGGAGCAGGATCCACCTAATGAGCCTCGGCTTTGCCTCCTTCTTCGTCATCAAGTACCTAATAGCTGCATGGTCAGAATAGACAACAACTTTAGTACATAGCAAATACGACCTGAATTTCTCCAAGGCAAAAACCACGGCTAGCAGCTCCTTCTCTGTGGTCGAATAGTTCTTCTGGGCCAAATCCAGTGTCCTCGAAGCGTAGTAGATCACCACGGGCTTCTTGTCCACCTTCTGACCAAGAACTGCTCCTACAGCATAATCACTCGCGTCACACATAATCTCAAAGGGCTGCGCCCAGTCCGGAGCTCTAATGATGGGCGTGCTGGTGAGGGCCTCCTTCAGCTCGTCAAATGCTGCCCTGCACTGATCTGTAAACTCAAAAGGAACATCTTTCTGCAAGAGGTTAGACAAAGGCAGTGCCTTTTTAGAGAAATCCTTTATGAACCTACGATAGAAACCAGCATGCCCTAGAAACGACTTAATATCACGGACTGTGGAGGGATATGGCAGAGTAACAATCAAATCCATCTTAGCTTTGTCTACCTTTATCCCCTCATGTGAGACTATATGACCAAGTACTACTCCATGAGTAACCATAAAGTGACACTTTTCATAATTGAGTACCAAATTCATAGAAACACAACGTGCTAAAACTGTACTCAAATTATCTAAGCATGTATCAAAAGTGTCACCATGCACAGTAAAATCATCCATGAACACCTCTATGAACGAACCTATCATGTCAGAAAATATGCTAGTAACGACCCGCTGAAAAGTGCCGGGTGCGTTACACAAGCCAAAGGACATCCGGCGAAAAGCAAACGTACCGAATGGACATGTGAAGGTTGTCTTCTCCTGATCCTCGGGTGCTATGGGAATCTGATTATAGCCTGAAAATCCATCTAGAAAGCAGAAATAAGGCTTACCTGCCAAGCGGTCGAGCATCTGGTCAATGAATGGAAGAGGAAAGTGATCCTTGCGCGTAACTGCGTTCAGCTTCCTGTAGTCTATGCACATGCGCCATCCATTCTTGACTCGTGTCGTGACCATTTCGCCCTCGGCGTTCTTCTCCACTGTGATCCCTGTCTTCTTTGGCACAACATGTACCGGACTTACCCACTGACTGTCTGAGATCGGGTAAATCACATCAGCATCCAACAGCTTCTGAATCTCCTTCTGGACCACCTCCATCATAATAGGATTCAATCTGCGTTGAGGCTCCCTCGAAGGCTTAGCTCCATCATCTAGCAAAATCCGATGCATACAAACTGCCGGGCTAATTCCCTTGATGTCGGCTAACGTCCATCCAATGGCCAGTTTGTGCTCGGTCAGCACTCCAATCAACCTATGCTCCTGATCTACCTCTAGACCGCTCTTGATAATGACTGGCAGCGTGCTATTCTCCCCTAAGAATGCATACTTCAAGTGACTAGGTAGAGGCTTCAACTCAACTGTAGGTGCCTGCACAACAGAAGGCAAACACACTTGTGATTTAAATAACCGAATTGCATTAACCTCATACCTCGGTGTGAGTGGCTGGGCGACCTCTAGCTGATCTAGGGCATCCATGATCGCCTCTGTATGCTCATATGAATCCTCGGGCGAGTACACTGCCTCCTCGATCACCTGCTCTAGTGGGTCGGTCCCTCTCTCTGGGCGTACCTCCTGGACAAGGTCGTCCAAGGTGTCTAAGGCATGGACCGCCTCGTACTCTGTGGGATGCTTCATGGCTCTGAAGATGTCGAAACTGAACACCTCCCCTTCGACCTCCATGGACAGTGTCCCAGTGTCGCAATCTATCTTCATCTTCGAAGTCTTGAGGAACGGCCGGCCGAGTAGAATCGGTGCATGGTCTGTCGGACCGCAGTTCTCCATCTTGAGCACATAGAAGTCGGCTGGGAACACTAGCTCTCCCACCTGTACTAGCACATCCTCAATCTTGCCCTCGGGCTGCTTGCACGACCTGTCCGCCAGCTGTATGGTGAGACCTGCAGGTTCTAGAGGTCCAATACGCAAACAGGAGTATATAGAGTACGGCAAAACATTGATAGAAGCACCGAGATCTAGCATGCAATTCTCTATCCTAATGTTACCGATCGTGGAAGGAATGGTGTATGTGCCTGGATCACCACACTTTGGTGGCACCTTGCGCTGAATCACTGCTGAAACATTCCTGCTCATAAGCTCCTGGTCTGGCTGGGTTCCCCTTCGTCTGTTCGTGCACAACTCCTTCAGAAACTTGGAGTACCTCGGAATCTGCTTAATGGCCTCAAGGAGTGGGATATTGATTTCCACCTTACTGAATAGCTCCCACACTTCCCTGTCCAACACATACTTCTTTGGAGCCCGAACCTGCACAGAAAAAGGCAGAGGTACCTGGACGTCAGAATTCTCGGTGATAGGAACCGGCCCTGGCTGAGAGATCTCGGCTGATGGGATCAGGTCTGGTCCGATCTCGTCCTGGCCGAAGGTACTAGGCTCGGCTGCTTCGTCCTCGGGCTTTTGTTGATTCTCGTCCTCTGATGGTCCCGATGCCCTTCGTTCACTCCTTAATGTCACTGCACTGACGTTCCCTTTTGGATTTTGAACTGTCTGTGAGGGAAGTCGTCCTGTGCTCACACTGTTTGCGAGATCCGAGACTAACGTAGTAAGCTGGGACATCTGTTTCTTTAAGTCTGCAATGTCTCCCTTGGTCGTGGCTGCCAGTTCTTCAACTATCTTTTCGAGAGGTTTGTTGGAGCTGTGATTGCTCGGGCCTGGCTGATTATTGATCGGTCCTCGGTGTTGGTACTGACTAGGCCCGTTTTGCTGGTACTGACGATAAGGAGGCTGGTAGGGCTGCTGATTCTGCTGAGGCGCATTCTGTCGTACCGGCTCTCTCTGTGCCTGATGTTGCTGATTATTGCTCTTCCAGAGCTGTCCGTTGACTCCTTGATTGGTCGTTGCTGCGCCATATTGTCGGACTGCCCCTGGTCTGTTACCATAACTCTGATAATCGCCCACTGCATTGACATCAGCCTGGTCGTCTGCTACTAAAGTAGGGCACTCGTCTGTCTTGTGGTCTGTAGCTGCACAGAACTCGCACGGCTTGGTCTGGACTGGTTGCCTTCGGATGACACGCTGCATCAGCTCCTTAAGCTCCTTGATCTCTGCGGCCATGGTACTGGATGGGGGCTCGACCCTTGAGACGTTCCTTGTCCGGGTGTATTCTTCTTCTTTGGTGGATTCATCTTGGAACCGCTCGCTCTCGGCCACTGCCATTATCTTTCGTCGGACTCCGGCTGGGGATAAGTCCATAAGATTGCCTCCAGCTGAGGCGTCTAAGAGCTTCCTGTCAAGCTTGCGAAGACCGTCTAGCATGTACTCCACGAGCAACTTCTCTGGTAGGCCTAGGTTGCAGCAGCTCTTTTCCAAGGCGATGAATTTCTCCACGTACTCGTACATGGTCTCGTTTGGTCCCTGCCTAAGCTCCTGTAACTGGCGCCTGACTTGCATGGCTCGTCCTGCTGGGTAGTACTTGGTGAGAAACTGTTTCTGCATCTCCTCCCATGTATAGATGCTGTCTGAGGGCAGAGATAAAAACCAGTCTGTAGCGGAGTCAGTGAGTGAGAAATAGAATGCCTTGAGTTTGAAGTCATCCACTGAAGCTCCGTAGGGTTTGAGATTATGGCAACTGCCATGATAGCATTTCAAGTGCCCTGTAGCTGATTCTCCCCTTGCTCCCGAGAATTTGGGAAGGTGATGGACGATTGAGGTGCTGATAGCTATTTCTTCGAGTTCTGGTCCTTCATAGATGGGCCATGACTGGTCTTTGAAGTCGGGGACCGAGAGCTCTCCCATGGATGGCTCCTCATCGTGATAATAAGCTTCTTCCTCGTACACCGGCTGTCTGAGTCGTCTGATGGGCGGCTGGGGCTGGACCTGGTGTTGAACTTGTTGCTGCGGTCGGGCCTGGACTTGTTGTCGAGCTGGGGCATGTTGTCGGACTTGTTGCGGACCGTGGATTGGATTTCGGGCCGGAGCTTGCTGTTGTACCTGTTGCTGGACGTGCTGCTGCTGTCGAACTGGTCCTTGGTTCTGTCGAGCTGCTTCTCGTTGTGCACGCCTTTGATCGCGGACTAGCTGTTCTGGATCGTCGTAGATCACTTGTTGTACTCTTTCGTTGTTGTCGATTATTGGTGGGTTTTGGTCGAACTGTTCTTCCTCGTACTGTTCGTTATCAGCAATTCCATCACCTGCGTGAGCCATGGCGCAAGAATAGCAAAGCACCGAATAGCAAGACACCGAAATAGCAAGAACAAACTAGCAACAAAGGGTCCCCAGGAGATTGGAGGAGTCACAGCGGTGTCACTTAAAACCCAATCTCCTTAGACTCGTAAGTCTTGGTGACAGAACCCTCTAAAAGCTAGAAATTGAAATCGAGATAATCGGAAATCGGAAAACAAGGCAGTTGAAAATAACGAACTAGGAGAATTCACCGAATAGCAAGAAATACGAAACAAAAAAGAAATAACGAAAAATTGAAAGAACAAAATTCACCGTGCGTAGCTCCCCGGCAACGGCGCCAAAATTTGACAGGCCGTCGTTTGTACCTGCAAATTTGAATTTATATTCTCCTCACTCTGAACTGTGGGTTAGTACAGTGGCAAGCAAGGGTCGAACCCAAGGAAGCTAGATAGTTACTACTTTGTTCTGTAAGAGGGAAAAAGAAAGATTGGGTGAAAGCAACAGTTTAAGAAATAACAGTAGAGCACGAAATTGAGTAAGAGTGTATCAGGCAGAGAAGATATTCAGGCTAGGGTTTTATTCAATTGTGACTAGGTTTATCCTTGATTTCTAAGTCTTTATTCTTGTCTTCTTAAGGTTACTCCTGGTCAGGTTATAACCGTTTAATTCTAGCAAACCTAATACTCCTGGTCAGGTTATATTAGGTTTAGTGCTCTACTTATTCTAACGGGTCAGTATCAAATAAGCAGTAAATATATAGTGAGTATTACTAGGTTAAGTTGTACCCTTTCGGATCTCCCCTTAACCTAATAATTCAAACTGATAATTTGCACAAGAACTAAATAAAATGCAAGAATAATAATGAATAACGGAGTCTCAAAACATTGTCACAATTATTCAACCCTAACCCGAATAATCGGTTTAGTTACACATGCTCATGGAAACAATGAAGAAAGTAAATAAGAACAAGAGTACTTCACTAATGAACCGAGGGAACAAAGACTGAGTCACGGCTGAGCTATGGTGAGTCACGGCCGAGTGATGGTGGTGCACGGTGGAACAAGGAGGCGGAGCAAGGAGGGAACGTCTAGGGCTTGGACGTGAGTAGAGGAGACTCACTCGTGAGTTTTTGGGATCATTATTAGGTCTTGTATGCTCCTCCTTATATAGAGTTTGAGAAACCCTAAAGTTCCCAAAATAAGCCAAAGATAATCATGGAAATATTTCCATAATATTCTTTGCTTTATCTTCAAGCTATCTCTTTGCTTGGGAATTAAGCCACCTTAAACCTTCTTGAATATTCCGAAACCCTAGATGTAAGTTTGCCCTAAATATGACATTGGGCTGGACGAATTTGGGCTTTGAACTCGGTCAACTCGGCTGCGACTCGGATGCAACTCGGTCAACTCGGCTGGAACTCGGATGCTAGGGCTGATCGGACTGGGTACTTTGGGTCTGATTTGACTCGCCTTCGGACACTCTTCTGGCCGGGCTCTTGGTCTGGGGCACTAGCTGGACATGTATACTTGATGCTGGGACCTTGAAATAGGACATTTGAATGGACATTGAAGCTCGGACGGTCCTTGAAGTTGGTGTCTCAGCCAGCCGGAAATAGTCCCTGAAATTTGGCCAAGTCCTGAAATCTGCGCTGATTGGACTAGCGACTTTGGCAATGATTCACTCCGGCCTCGGACAAGCTTTTGGCCGGGGTCTTGGTCATGGGCACTAGGTGGACATCCGGACTTGGTGATAGGACCTTGAGATCACCCCATTGTGAGGGCGGATAAGGCCGGGGCGGCTCTCAAAGTCGGGGCCTCGGTCATGGTGCGCTGGTCTCAAAATCTGCCGGTGAGTCCGATTTGCGCCCTTTTGCTCCCGAATGAAGTTCCTTTACTCCGCATGACTCCAAAATCATCTTGTGATGCATTTATGGCCTAAAGTGCCATCTTTAAGCGCAATTCCTCCTAGAGCTTCCAAATCACCTGAAACACGAGACAACACCAAGAAGTAACTGTTCGTATAATAAAGTGCTGGAATTGGTGGGATTTAATGACTCGACGAGTCGTATAAATACGGCTCATCAGTCACCTTGATTTGCACCTGAAACGCATGAAAAGGGGGTCAAATGACATCAAATAATCGTCGGAAACGAACTAAAGCTATAGTGAAAATGGGCATTAATGAGTCGAAGAATCGACTCATCAACACTCCACACTTAAGCTTTGCTCGTCCCGAACAAAGTATGCAAATATGCCAAGGAAGTGCAAATGTCGATATGCTAGTGGTGCTATGTTTTTCGTGCAATTGCCTCACTAGATTTCACAAGGTCTCGATCTTTATTTCTAAACATGTTATTGAAAGGTAAATGACAAGTATGTACAATCTACCTAGCTCCTTTTCGTAGGCGTTACGAATGCATTTAGCGCATGCATTAAGCCTTTAAACCCCTAGGCTACCCTAGTGGACGAGTTATAGTCTCGTGAGAGTTTTCAGAAAAGGGAATACTCACAAATCCCACAAATGTACATGTCCCATAAGAGTGAATGCAAGAGTGCTCAACCAAGGCTACGATTTTTCAAGACCAATCCCTCACCCCAAGCTAGACTAGTGCCGCACTATCATAAAAAGAACTTTCTCAACCTTTTGAGTACCTTTGAGGACATGCATTTAAGATTATCAACACTAGGGCTATAAAATGTCTCATCCCAAATTCTACTCATTTTCAAGGCAACACTATCGAGGCAAGGCTTATAGTTTGCACAATAGAGCGTCAACCGCTCACCTATGCTAGCTAGGGCTAGTCCAAGGGCTCGCGACAAGGAACTCATTCCCAAGTTTTAGGCGCTTAAGCCGTAATCCATAAGGGAAGTGGAGTTCGACACTAGAGTTTCTTAATAAACAAGCATAGCCCAAATGATAGCTCCCGTGCAAGGCACATGGGTCGTCCAAGAGTTATTTTAACAAGCACACATTGTAAATGAGTAGAATCCCGCACAAATGAAGAATGGAAGGAAAAACATATAATCAAGTTTTAAGTGCTTCTTATTTCTTTTTGAAACGGCCTTTGGCCTACAAATGCTTTTGAGGGGGGACTTACCTCCCTAACCCCCGGCATTTGTATATTTGGAGCAAAACTTCTCATGATCATTGAGAGAGTTTTTAGTCGGGGCTTTGCCCTCTTTGACCGCAAACATTTTTTTTTTTTGACTCCACACTTAAAACTTGACAATATGTTTAAAAAAAGTGTATGGAATGTGCGGGAATCAATCATGAACAAAGCGCTATGTTAGAGCACTCAAGTCACCAAGGAGCATTCAAGTGGTCTAAGTTTTTCACGATGATATTTTGAAAGTGTTTGCTAGCTTGATCCAAGGTGTTGCAACGAGAATACTTAAAAAGTTGGATAGACAAGATATAGCCATGATATTGATTCTCAAGAATGCATGCTCAAAGGACTAGGTCGGTAAATGTGGCAAATAGGCTAGTTGTGATTTATTGGGATTTAGAGTTGAAAATCACAAGCCTTTGTGGTTAAAACACTCTCATGTTGGGACAATGTGCAAGTATGCAAGTGTCCATCTAGAAATGATATGTATAGCATGCAATCATGTGAACTATGCGCATCAAACCACTCCACACTTAATTCAAGCTTAGTCCCTAAGCGCAAAGAATGATAAAATAAAGGCAAAGGCGCATAGGAACTCCCCTCGTTTGTAGACCCGGTGATAAGACTCGTGGGAGTGAGAAATAACCTTTTGGTTGCAATATGTAGATAAAGACGGTGAATATGGGCATGATGATAATATGGAAATGTATATCCTGTGGATTGAACAACATAAATGGTAAACACCGTCAATATCATAGAAAATGTAGCATACAACCAAAGACAAGTCAAGAGTATATCACGCAAAATGGCATACATCATCCAAAATTGCGCCAAACGGCGACTTAATCATCCAAGTACATGATCTAAGCAAGAAGGCATCAAATGATAGACAAAAGTATGATCAAAATGCAATACAAGCTCAAGATGTAGCCTCATCGCCTCCTCGAGTGATGTCTCTAGTGGAATCTCCAACTCCCTCCTCTCTAGCAGAATCCGCTCGCTCAATCGTGGCACCAGTGTATCGCGAGCCCTCCGCTCTGATGGAACTCTCTCGTACTATGGTGCCCTCAGGGATGGATGCGCCCGCCTCCCCTACTCTTGGAGCTGGCGTGGTAGGCAAGGGGGAGGCGCCGCGAGGAGAGAACTCCGGGGCAGTAGAAGGGATGAAAGGAGCGCTGGGGCCACTGGTGAAGGACTGGACTGTAAATCTGAGCCACTCCCATTCCCGGCGAGCTCTCGCATCAGACTCTCGGATGAAGTCCTCAAGGCGTGTCAAACCCGCCCGCAAGTCAGCAACATCAGAGGTGATCCTCTGTCTCCACTCAACTGAATCATCTACGACAGGAGGGGGGATCTCGACAGCGGGCTCCACTGGGGGAAGCTCCTCATCTGCTGGAGGAAGCTCCTCATCTGCTGGAGGGGGAGGAGGAGGAGGCGAGCCAGGGGGTGAAGGAGTGAGGTTGGCGAGGCAATAGAGGGGGTTCTGCTGCTTGAACATCATCCGCTTCGTAGCGGCAGCGGTCACAAGCCCCTCCTGATGAGGCGTCGGGTCACTGTCCCAAGTCCGGCCATCCCGCTTGACGATGTGCATGTTCTTCATGAGAGCTAAGTCAAGCACGCTCCTGATAGGGGCCTCAGAACCCTCGTGGCCAAAGGTGAAGTTACACCTTTGGGCTATCAATGTGATCAAGGAGCCACCTCCCATGCCCCTGTTCCTCGTGACCGGCTTCACAACGGTCCTGAACCGATCGGCAAGACTGGCTAGCCAATCAACAGGCTGCCCGTGCTCCATAGCAAGCATGAGGTCCATATCTGGGAGAGTAAACGACCTAGCCCTCGCCGTCCTCGTATTAATCCCAATCGCGATGACGTGGTGTATAATCTTCCAAACCGGATCAGTGATGGTCGAAGAATTATACGATGATATGAACCACTCATTCCTCCCGGAAATCCTCTTCCAAAAGCGGGACTGTTCGTGCTCAGTGAATTTCCGGGGCGACGCCATGGGCCGTGGGAATCCCAACCACTCTCGGATCAAACTCTCCCTAATCCGGAAATCCCGGCCCCCCAAAACAAATTCCCAGTAATAAACATCCTCCTCCCCCTCCTTGTCCTTCAACCACTCGAACGAGCATGTAAACTCTTCGACCACCCTCTGGTAGGAACCCGGATCATCCATAAATAGAAAAGACAAGCCATGCTGAGTGAGGCGAGAATGTACCTCGTCTGTGACTGCTTCGTCGATGCTACGAAGCAATCCCATGTCCAGGTATAGCGTCGGGATGACTGTCTTCTTCTTCGATGTGATGGTAGCATGATGAGTCCGGTGCTTCTCGTCCCTAAACACAAGGGGGACCGAGAAGGGGTACGGGACCGGTATGGGCAACGGTCCCTCATAAGGCCCCTCGTGAGGCTCAACTGGCACAATGGAGGTGGATGGTGGAGCTGCAGCAGGGGAGGGCTCTCTGGGCACTGGGGGCGAAGGAGCTCGAGGGATAGGAGGCACTGGCGCTTTCCTCTTCGGTGCCGGTTTCCTTGGTTGAGGCTTTTTCTTCTTGGGAGGCACGGGGGAAACCGGCACGGCCTCAACCTCTGCGTCCGAGCCCGAGCTATGGTCGGCTAGCGAAGCCCTCAATGCTCTTCTCTTGCGGGAAACAAGAGGTCTATCATCCTCGTCCTCGAGGGTAAAGTCGTCGATTTGCTCATCGAGCGAGGGCTCTTGAGCAATCCCCTTGCCTTTGTCTTTGGCACTGGAAGAGGCGCGGGCACGAGGCATAATGCACTGGGAAAGGAGGGCAAAAACCAAACTGAGCAAAAACTCCACCAACTGCACTGAATTGCTTCTCAGTCGATCGACTGGGATGAGGCTTTTGGCTCAGTCGATCGACTGGGGACTGAAAAACAGTCGGGTTGAGGTCGAAATTGGGGGTTCTTCCGGGAGGCTTTGGGGCTCCGAATTGATGCTTGGGGTTGGTAGGCGGACGGATGGGGAGTAGTTTGGGAGGTTGAACGGGCAGAGAAAACGCCGGACGGAGGAGATCGGACAAGGGTCGGATTTCCGATCGAATATCGGAGATGCGGACGAGGGTGGCTGGCTGAGCGTTTGCTGGGCGGCGGACTGATGGCGGACGGATGGCGAGTTGATGGCGAGTTGATGGAGAGTTGATGGCGAGTCGAGCGGAGGGCTGGAGCCAAGATTCGGTCGAGGTTGGATGTCGGAATCGATCGATTGGGGTGATGGCAACGAGCGAAATGAAGTTCAAATGGGGAAAAGGGGTATTTGGATAAGAAAAGCTCAGTCGATCGACTGGGGTCCCAGTCGATCGACTGCGGAAACACGAAATGCAAGGGCTCCTGAAACATCATTCAGTCGATCGACTGGCATATTGCTTGCCTCCCAGTCGATCGACTGGACCCCAATTCCTGCAAAAAATATTTTCCACTTCTCGTCGAATCCCAACTCCACACTCAGAATTTTTACTCATAATCAAGAATAGGTAGCACTCAAAATATCACATGTAGTCAAAGCACGCTCTCCTAAGCAATCACTAGCATTTAAGCATACGATTTTCAAACAAACAAGCTAGGATTACCACTCCACACTTAGAATGCCACCATCATCAAGAAAATTCATGCAAGCCTTATATCACGTCACACACACCTAGTCATGCATTTAGAATCATCCCAATCACCAAGCCACATGACAAGTTCACAAAATGCATGCTACACATATATGAAAGTTACTTGTGCATAGATAGACAACTCACAAACCGGGGTACCTCCCGTGAGGTGCCTAGTTTAACGTCTTGGCAAAGACCGAGCCGATCCTCTTCTTACTAAGAAACACACTTGAGGAGTCCATAGCTAGGATCCCTCCTCAAGCGGATAGAGGCTCTCTAAGGGTCGGTCAAATGGTGAGTCACATTTTTCTCATCCCGAACGCCTTCTCTATAATGCTTTAGCCTTTGCCCATTTGCCGTGACGGTAGTCCCATCATTGTTGAGTAATTCTACGTGTCCATCCTCGTGAGGCTTGTGGACAATAAATGGACCACTCCACCGGCTTCTCAATTTTCCCGGGAATAACTTGAGCCTAGAATTAAAGAGTAAGACCTTCTCTCCCTTCTTGAATTCACGACGAAATATTTTCTTGTCGTGCCATATCTTGGTCTTTTCTTTATATATCCTAGCACTTTCGTAGGCTTCATTCCTTAT
Organism: Rhodiola chrysanthemifolia; assembly: GCA_033675395.1. Classification (NCBI taxonomy): domain Eukaryota; kingdom Viridiplantae; phylum Streptophyta; class Magnoliopsida; order Saxifragales; family Crassulaceae; genus Rhodiola; species Rhodiola chrysanthemifolia. The sequence goes on from CM066204.1 coordinate 44,145,425, forward strand.
CTCTTCCAACTCATGGAGTTGAAGCACTCTATGGTCTTCCGCCGTTTGTAAGTCCATATTTAACCTCTTAATTGCCCACATCGCCTTGTATTCCAATTCCACCGGCAAGTGGCACGGCTTCCCATAAATAAGGCGATAGGGAGACATTCCAATAGGGGTCTTGAATGCCGTACGATAGGCCCACAGAGCGTCATCTAGCTTCGATGACCAATCCTTCCTTGAGCTTCCCACGGTTTTCTCCAAGATTGCTTTGATTTCTCGGTTTGATATCTCCACTTGCCCACTAGTTTGTGGGTGATATGGTGTAGCAACCTTGTGGCTAACTCCATACTTGCGAAGCAAGGCCTCAAAATGTTTTTCCTTGAAATGTGAACCACCATCACTTATGACGGTCCTTGGCACTCCAAATCTAGGGAAAATAATCCTCTTGAAAAGCTTGGTGACCACATTGGCATCACATATAGGGGAGGCGACGGCCTCAACCCATTTGGAGACGTAATCAACCGCGACCAATATGTATTGGTTCCCATATGAGGATGGGAAGGGACCCATATAATCTATGCCCCATACGTCAAATATCTCGACCGGGAGGATGCTTTGTTGGGGCATTTCATGCCTCTTTGAGATGTTTCCCGTTCTTTGGCATTGATCGCAAGCCTTCACAAATTCATAAGCATCACCAAAGAGAGTTGGCCAATAAAAACCGCTTTGTAGAACTTTGGACGCCGTCTTTGCTCCACTACCATGTCCTCCATATTGGGAAGAGTGACAATGGTATAGGATATCTCTCATTTCTTCTTCGGCGACGCAAGTCCTATATAAACCATCCGCGCAAAGCCTATATAGATAGGGCTCATCCCAATAGTATCTCTTGGTCTCGGATAGGAATTTCCTCCCTTGATGGTGGTTCATGTCCTGAGGAATGACTCCACAAACCACGAAATTTACAAAGTCCGCATACCATGGGAGGGCCTCCGCCTCAACTCTCATGAGTTGCTCTCCAATAAATGAGTCATCCACGGGCCTAGTATCCTCTTCAATCTCTTCATTTTCCTCTAGCCTTGATAGGTGGTCGGCTACCACATTTTCTACCCCCTTTTTATCTTTGATCTCGATATCAAATTCTTGGAGCAATAGAATCCATCTTATCAATCTTGGCTTGGAATCTTTCTTTGCTAAGAGGTACTTAATTTCCGCATGATCTGTGAATACTATAACCTTCGATCCCACAAGGTATGAACGGAACTTATCAAAGGCGTACACGATAGCAAGAAGCTCTTTTTCGGTTGTAGTGTAGTTCAATTGGGCTCCATTTAGAACTTTGCTTGTGTAATGAATGGCATGGAGTTTCTTATCTATCCTTTGCCCAAGAACCGCCCCAACGGCATAATCACTCGCGTCGCACATAAGCTCAAAGGGCATGTCCCATCTTGGAGGTTGGATAATTGGAGCCGAAATCAATGCTTCTTTCAACTTCTCGAAGGCCACCAAGCACTCTTCATCAAACCGAAACTTGGTGTCATTGCATAGTAGGTTTGTTAAAGGCTTTGCAATCTTCGAGAAATCCTTGATAAATCTCCTATAAAACCCCGCATGGCCTAGAAAACTCCTTATGCCTTTTACATCCTTTGGGGGTGGCAATTTTTCCATAACCTCTATTTTTGCCTTGTCCACCTCAATTCCTCTCTTGGAGACTAAGTGACCAAGAACTATCCCCTCCTGCACCATGAAATGACATTTTTCCCAATTAAGTACAAGGTTCGTCTCAATACACCTTTTCAACACTTTAGCCAAATTAGCTAAACAATCATCAAAAGACGAACCATAAACAGAAAAGGCATCCATGAATACTTCCATAATCTTTTCAATAAACTTGGAAAAAATGGCCATCATGCATCGTTGAAAGGTACCCGGCGCATTACATAGTCCAAAGGGCATTCGCCGATAGGCAAATGTTCCATAGGGACATGTAAAGGTGGTTTTCTCTTGATCTTGTGGATGTATAGGGATTTGGAAAAATCCACTATATCCTTCAAGATAGCAAAAATAGTCATGCTTAGCTAGTCTTTCCAACATTTGGTCAATGAAAGGGAGGGGAAAGTGATCTTTTCTAGTGGCTTGGTTTAGTTTCCTATAATCCACACACATACGCCACCCGGTTACCGTTCTTGTGGGGATTAGTTCATTCTTTTCATTTTTAACTACGGTCATCCCCCCCTTTTTGGGGACTACATGAATGGGGCTCACCCATTTAGAGTCCGCAACGGGGAAGATGATTCCCGCATCAAGCAATTTTAGAACTTCCTTTTTGACTACTTCCCCAACAATAGGATTCAACCTCCTAGCTCTCTCCCTAGATGGCATGCTATCACTCTCTAAATTGATTTCATGCATGCATAAATTTGGGCTTATCCCCTTCAAGTCATCAATAGAGTAGCCAATAGCATCCTTATGTTTTCTAACCACATCAAGCAATTTAGAAGTCTCATCATCATTCAAAGAAGCATTCACAATGATAGGCAAGCTAGAATTTGGGCCTAAGAACTCATACCTTAGGCTTGTTGGTAGAGCTTTTAGCTCTACCGAACAAGACTCCTTACCTTTGTCGCTTAGAGTTCCCTCTTCGTTTTCTTCCTCCAAGATAGCCCAACAATCGGCAATGTTGGGAAGCTCATTATCAAGGTCAATTCCACTCATGTAAAGGTTAGGCACATCATACAATTCATATGTATCAACTAGGTCAAGATAATTACAAGTCATTGTAGGACTAGGACCTTTTTGTGCCTTTTCAAGATTAAACTCAATTTCCTCATCTCCTACTCTCATGGTGATTGACCCCTTAGTAGTATCAAATATAGCCCCCGCGGTGTAGAGGAAAGGCCTTCCCAAAAGAATGGGAATTTCATTGTCCTCTTCCATCTCTAACACCACAAAATCCCCCGAAATATAGAAATTCCCTACTCTAACCGGGACATCCTTAAGACCCCTAGGGAATCTCGAGGAGCGGTCCGCGAGCCTTAGAATCATGTTAGTTGGTTTAGGCTCACCCATATTCAACTTTTTGCACAAAGAATAAGGCATCAACGATATACTTGCACCCAAATCACACATAGCACGCTCAATCTTAATATCATTAATAAAGCATGAAATGGAAAAGCTACCGGGATCCTCAAGCTTTGGGGGCATGCGCGGTTGAAGAATGGCACTACATTCGCCATTGAGGGACACCGTGTCAACGTCCTCGATTGTTCTCCTGCAAGTAATAACATCTTTTAGAAATCTTGCATAAGATCGAGCTTGAGTGATTACCTCGGTGAAGGGCATTGTGACATAGAGCTTCCTCATCATCTCGGCGAACTTGGAGAATTGCTTGTCGTTGCTCTTCTTCTTTAGCCGTTGGGGAAATGGAATAGGAGGAGTGTATACTCTAGGTTCGTCTTTCTCCTTTTCCACCTCACTCTCTTTCTCAACTTGAGGGTTAGGGACCTCTTCATATAACTCTTCAATTTCGGCACTAGCTTGGCCTCTTAGATCAAAGGAGACTTTCTTCTTCTTTGGTAGCTCTCCCTCTAGCTCTTTCCCGCTTCTCAATGTAACCGCATTACAATGCTCCGTTTTTCCTTGCTCGGGTCTAGCCGGTAATTTTCCTTTTGCCCTTGTAGAGGATTCGGCTTGTTGAGCTATTTGGTTCTCGAGCATTTTGTTATGAGTCTCCATTCTCTCGATTTGGGCTTGCATTTTATCTTGATTTGCAAGAAGCTTGGCAAACATAGCTTCAACCCCGGATAGTTCATTAGAAGCTTGTGAGGGAGCTTCAACTTGTTGATAGGTTCTTTGAGCTTGAGCTTGGTGTTGTTGCCCTTGGTTTTGATTCCTTTGAAGCAAAGTCGGTCCTTGACTTTGATATTGGTTACTAGGTTGGAACGCTTGATTCGGTTGAGTAGGCTTAGGACCGAATCCGGGAGGTGTGGATCCAAAGTCGGGGCGAGTGGGGTTAGTGGTCTTGTAGGAGAAATTTGGGTGATTTCTCCATCCCGAAGAGAACTTAGGTGTAGTGTAATTTGCTTGAGAGCTTTGCCCTTGATTGGCATTCCCTCCATAGTCTCGTCCTTGGTTTCCTCCCACAAAATTCACTTCTCCATAGCCTTGCCCTTGCACATCCCTTTGCACCAAGGGGCAAGAAACGGTCTCATGCTCGTAGACCTCACAAATATCACACCCTTGCTTTATCGAAGGTTCTTTCTCGGGGTGTTTTAGCTTGAAGACTTCATCCGAGAGGTTATCAAAGTCCTTTCTCAAAGCATCGTAGTCACTTGTGCTCACCGCTTTAACCTCATGCCTTTCATGTCTCCTTCTTGGGTTTCCTCTTTCACTTCCCCACATGAAGTAGTTTTTCGTTATTTTCTCTATAACCGCATATCCTTCATGTGGTTCTAGGTCCATAATAGCTCCGCCCGAGGCGGTGTCAAGTGCAAGTCGAGAGGCACCATCGACACCGTGGTAGAAGGTGTGGAAAACTTGGAGATCATCGAGGTTGTGGTGGGGGCAAAGCCTTTGGTACTCTTTGTATCTCTCCCATGCTTCATAGAGGTTTTCCCCATCCAATTGTGAGAAGTTTGTAATTTGGTTCCTATAGTAGGCCGTCTTGGAAGGAGGGAAGTATTTGTTTAGAAAAGCCACGGCGAGCTCCTCCCAAGTCGTGAAGCTATCGGGAGTTTGACTCCTCAACCAATCCTTTGCTCTCCCCGTGAGGGAAAAGGGGAAGAGCCTTAGAAGCTTAGCGTCCTCCGAGAACCCATTGATCTTGAAGGTGGCACACACTTCAAGAAATGTTGTCAAGTGAGAATTAGGATCTTCATTGTCCCTCCCCGAGAATTGGTTAGATTGAACCATTTGAATAGTGGACGTCTTCAAGTCAAAATCTCGGTTATCAACCGTCGGTACGAGGATTGGGGAACGATATCCATAGGCCGTAGGAGTAGCATAATCCTTGAGAACCCTTCTAGCTTGAGGGACTTGTGGTAGGTAGCCTTGGGGTGGCTGAGGTGGAGGAGGGAGTCTATTGTCTCTATCTCCCATGCCTTGAGCGATGGTCTCTTGATTTCCTTGAGTGTTGGAGGTTTGTCCTTTGTCTTTGGTCTTACTCCTTGTAACGGGAAGATTAACTAGCTCTCTAATAGGTTGGTTCAAATCTCTATCCGCTATTTGAGAAAGTTTCTTGGTCTTCGGTGGCATAAAAGAAGTGAACCTACAAGAGAAGCCAATTAAAACAAGTGAGCGTAGTGAATAAGTTCAAGGAATGCAAGCAACAAGTAGAACAAAGAAAAACATGGAATAGTCGGAGCACTAAATGATTTTCCTAGGGGTAATCTAGCTATTGCTCCCCGGCAACGGCGCCATTTTGACGTTGTTATATTTTAGCAATGCAATTAGTCAAAAACAATTTGTAATTCAACCGGTAAGACCGGTGTCGAACCCAAGGGAGCAAACGGATTACACGCTAGTTCTATCAAATTTTCTTACTCGGCTAATTCCTAAAATTCAAGTATGATTGAGTTATCAATGATTCAAAACAAGAATGAAATGGTTTTTAGGGGATTGAATTCAATTAAAAGCGAGTTTCGAGGGAATAATCCCCTCCTTGGCGATTTCCCAATGATCATGCATACAAGAGTTTAATTAGTTATGAATTGATAGGTTTTAAACCTAGCTTAGACTAGAATTGAACAAACCATGCATGTTTAATCCTAGTCAAGCCATCTTAGCTAGGATCTCACTAATTAAAGAGTATTGATCCATTATATAGCATTCACTCTCATAAATGCTACATGCATAAAGTTCTAGTTTACCTCTCACCATGCATTTACTCTCATAAATGTTGGTTAAGTTCGATTTTACTAGATCCAAACCATCACTAAGCTCTTTCAACACTTAGATCATAGTTCTAACATAAACATGTCACTTGGGCATTTTATCAAACACTTAGAGACATGTCTAACATGAAGAGCATAGTAAAATGAAATCAACTTCAATAAATCCATTCAAATGTGTATACAATGATCATTGAGTACCAAGGAGGTTCATAGAACCCTCAAAACACAAGGGAGACTACTCACACATCAAGTAAGACAACATGATGTGTGGGTTTTTAGCAAAAATCTAAGAGAGAAGAGGGAAAAGAGTAGGATTGATGATCCTAATAAACTCCCTTGATCTTCAATCCTCCTTGATTAGATGATGTTGAAACCCTTGATTTGGCTCACTTCCTTTTGTCTTTTCTCCAGAAAAATCCAAGATGATAGGTCAAACTTCCCTCTTTCTATTTATAGCCTCGGGCAATTTCCGGTACTGTAGCAGGTCCAGTCGATCGACTGGCGGTGGGCTGTTGGCCCAGTCGATCTACTGGAGGGAGATAAAACGCTTGGAAAGCAGATTCTCAGTCGATCGACTGAGACATGGTAGTCTCCCAGTCGATCGACTGGAGTAATGCAGAAAACAGGCCCTCCTGAGACTCCATTAAGTCGATCGATTGGAGTCCCAATCGATCGACTGAAGGCACGTGGCTTGCACGCTCAGCTGGAGAACTCGCCAGTCGATCGATTGGCGGGCCCAATCGATCGACTGAAGTATCTTGATTTGCAGGCCCTCCTGAGAGTCCATTAAGTCGATCGACTGGAGCAGGGGAGCTTCCCAGTCGATCGACTGGAGGCCAAATTCTGCCAACTTTTGCTCTTGACTCCGATTTTCTCCGAGTTTCCTTCTATGGGCTTTTGGCACTGAGTCACCTTGATTCGCACCTGAAACGCATGAAAAGGGGGTCAAATGACATCAAATAATCGTCGGAAACGAACTAAAGCTATAGTGAAAATGGGCATTAATGAGTCGAAGACTCGACTCATCACCTACATAGAGTCAGCACGTTTCCCTTAAAATTTAAAATTTTTGTACAGATTTCTCTCTATTTTCCTAGACTTGCGGTATTGAATCTTGCTGATGCGAAATAGATGAACCGATTACATGCGTGTCTCTTGTGAAATTAGAATTGAGCAATTACATGTGAACTTAACCCTTTACGTGCCTTTGTAAGTTGAGATAAACAGGGATGTGGAGTTGATAGAAACGTCCTAGAGAGACTTGACAAAGCACTCAAAGGACCGAGCTTCGAACTATATGGTTATATGGATTTCGTGGAGGCTAGCACTTCGAGGCAACATGGTTAAGAGTCTGCTCCACCACTGCAGTGCTTATGCGGTCAGGTGGGACGGGAAAACAACACACCGTCCAATCTCTAGTGCAAGTAGTCGGGAAAACAGACGAGCGACCCTCGGCTTGACTCGCGTCAAAAGGACGAGGATGAGTGAGAGCAGGGAGGTATTTCCATATGCTTGCGGGCGATGATTGGACCTTCATCAAACGAGGAATCACGGACGAGCAGTTCACAATCAGTAGAAAAAGAAAAGAAGATCAACTATTTGTGAAGTCTTACACGCAACAAAGTGAAGTACACCACTGATCCATCAAAAGGCAACTCACTACAAAAGTTGTCCAAGCAAAAGAACTCAACATCTTGAAGCTCGAACAAATCACGTGCAAGAAAAAGCAATGAAGTGTAACCATATAGCGAGAATCCGGGACCGCGAGTGCAGATCATGGGCCTAAGAGGACTATCTCCCATTCATCCGAATTGGTTTGCATCTCGGCTCAAAGGTAACACGTATCAATTACTTCCATGTTTGAGCACAAGACTTTTAGTAACGAGATATGCATGGAAAAGTGAAGTCTAGATTAGCAAGTCATATTCATGTAGCAATATATCGGATGCCGAAGGAATTGTGAGGTTTCAGTTTTTTTTCCTCTTATGACCTAGTCCTTGTTCGGGACGAACAAGTTTAAGTGTGGGGTGGTTTGATGAGCCGTATTTATACGACTCATCGAGTCAACAAATCCCACCAATTCCGACACTTTATTATGCGAACAAGTTACTTTTAGTGTTGTTTTGCATTTTAGGTGCTTCGGAAGCTCTAGGAGGAAACGCGCTTAAAAGATGGCTTTCTGAGCTAAAAACATCACAAGGAGTTGAGGACCGACCTATCTACACTTGACCTAAGGAGTCCCGAGCAGATCCAGGCCCCAGTCGAGCTGACCAACACTAAACTCAAGTTGCTCGGGCAAACGAGCTGATCTGACGAATCCACCTCGAGCAAAGTGATCAAAATATCAAATAAGGTGGACAATGTCGGAGAACCAAGGAGAACGCCCGAGCAGATTGGCATTTGGCCCAACCCCAGTAAGGCCCCGTGCGCGCTGATAGGCACTGAAATCAAGTCGCTCGACCAGACGGACTCCTATGACAAATCTGACTCGACCAAGTTGCTCAAAATGGAAAACAAGTCAGACAATGTCACCTAGCCAAGGAGAACGCGCGGGTAGAATGGCCCAGGAGCAGCCGAGCAGAGTTCCAGGCCGCGCCCGAAGGCCCTGTCGAGCAGACTAGCGCTGAATCCGAGTTGCTCGACCAGATGAACGAATTTTGCAAATATGGCTCGACCAAAGTGATCGAAATGCCAAATGACTCGGACGATACCACTAGCCAAGCAAAACGCACGAGCGGGATTGGCCGAGATGAGCAAAACGACGTTGGAGCTGCAAAAGGCCCCGCGCGCTGGGCCAAGACGGTGGGCTCAAGTGAGGCGGTTTAAGAATACTTGCTGTCCAAGCTTACTTGCTCACCAAGCAAAAACGGATGTGGGCCGCGCCCAAATAGAAGCTTCGAAACCCTAGTACTTTTCCTATAAATAAGACCTCTTGGTCTAGGGTTTCGATCATCCAAAAACGTGAACAGCATCCCAAATTCGAGAGCCTCTTCTCACAGCCGAGCTCTCCTCCTCAGCCCTTCCGGCCCGGTTCTTCATCTCTCTCGACAATAGAGAAGATCACGCTCTCCCTTCTCATTATTGTTTTGTTTTAATGGCCATGTGTAGCTAAACCCATTATTCGGGCTAGGGTTTCAATTATTGTGACGAATGTTTTTTGAGACTTGATACGTAATGCTATTTTCATTATTCTACTAGTCCTGGTGCTTATTATCTTGGTTGAATTGCAAGGTTAAATTGATACTTGGAACGGTTTGGTTTAGCCGAGCAATTCAATTCTTTTATTACTGTTTGTTTGATATTAGACCGTTGAGAATGAATAGAGCACTAATCTGATATATCTTGGAATGGAGTATTAGATTGCTAGGACTAGAATTGTGGTGTAGGCATCCGGAAAGACCCTATTTTAGGTTATAACTTGGAATGGAAGTAACCACACTTAGGAACTTGAAAATAGATGATTAGAAGTCGATAATAAAACAAGTCACGATAGAAAACCCTAGTCTGAATATTCCCTCTCTGATTGACATCTTTCGTTGTATTTCCTTATTGCACCTGTTTCCTAAACTGCTCAAAATCCAATTGTTTCCTTTTTCAGAACAACAAGTAACCATCTAGCTCCCTAGGGTTCGACCCTTGCTTACCGCTGTACTAACCCATAGCCAAGAGTAAGGAAAAATATAAATTCAAATTTGCAGGTACCGACGACGCCTGTCAACCGACGTCACTACTTTTGGCTTTTCTACCACTTTCTTCAAACCCTCCACAAATTCACTCGGCACAATAGAACTACGCACATTGATAGATTTAGAGATTTTGGAAATTACCTCTTGTGCCGTCTTCTTTACAGGTTCTTTGTCCGATGTAGGTTTTGTCTCAGTCGGCTTCTTAGGGTTTGGAACATGAACAGATTTGGGAATCTGTTTCTCCTTTGCCATGTTGACAGCCGTCGTCTCCTTGAACAAGTTCTCCGTCACTTATTTCTCCTGGGCAGTAACCTTCTTCGTCGCAGTCACTTTAGGTTTTGCTGTTACCGCCTTCTCAATCGTCGATTTAGGGTTATCTTGAACCGTTTTTGACTCTTCAATAGGCTTAGAGGATGTTTTAGTAGTCGTCGCCTTGGTCACCTTGTTCTTTCTTGTGTCCACCATGGTCGAATTTCGCTTCAAACAAGGAACGTCTAGGGTTTCGTAGGGAGAGAATGAGTGAGACAGGAACAATTAATTTGAAAATAAATTTGAACTCTATCTATCTTTGGCACGCCATATATTTGCTCGTATCTCCACATGTTGCCACGTTACTTCAAGCCGTTTAAAAATAATATCTTTGGTAGTCCAATCGTCACTTCTCGTACCAGTATTTGAAATCTTCTACCTTCCTTCCACTTCAGCCCTTAAAATATAGCTTGTTCAAGCTCCGGCTGACCAACTTGTTCTGGCACAACTTAGTTGTGAATGACACACAGACCCATTGAGGATCTAAGTGTCTCAAACTGTAGGTTGTCCAAGGCTTTGGTGAAGATGTCTGCTAGTTGCTTCTCAGTGGATACGTGCTTCAGTGTAATTACCTTCTTCTCCACTAGCTCTCGAATGAAGTGATGCCTGATATCGATATGCTTTGTTCTAGAATGTTGAACAGGATTCTTGGATATGTTGATTGCGCTCATGTTGTCACAGTAGAGTGTCATCACATCTTGTTCTACTCCATATTCTTCCAGCATCTGTTTCATCCACAACATCTGAGTGCAACAACTTCCAATGGTGATGTATTCTGCTTCAGCCGTTGATAGGGATATGTTGTTCTTCTTCTTGCTGAACAATGACACCAAGTTGTTTCCTAGAAAGAAGCATCCTCCAGATGTGCTCTTACGATCCTCAGCATTCCCAACCCAATCTGCATCGTAATAGCCTACTAGACAAGAGTTAGTATCCTTGGTGTACCACAATCCATAGTCAGCTATTCCGAAGACATATTTGATAATTCTCTTCACGTTCATCAAGTGGCTTTCCTTGGGATTGGCTTAATATCTGGCACAAACTCCTACTGCATTGGCAATGTCTGGTCTACTGGCCGTCAGGTATAGTAAGCTCCCAATCATACTTCTGTACAAGGTTTGGTCCACACTTGTTACAGCTTCATCCTTGGTGATCTTCACATGTGTTGCAGCGGGGGTTCTCTTATGTGATGCTTTCTCCAGATCAAACTTCTTGATCAAGTTCCTAGCATATTTGCTTTCGGAAATGAAAATACCGCCTTCCTTCTACTTTACTTGTAATCCAAGGAAGTAACACATCTCTCCTACCATGCTCATCTTAAATTCAATCTGCATTTGTTCTCCGAACTTTTCCACCATCTTTTGATTGCTAGAGCCGAACATAATGTCATCCACATAAATTTGAGCAATGATAAAGTATGACCTTGTGTGTTTGACGAAAAGCGTCTTGTCTACTCCACCTCGCACATAGCCATGGTTGATTAAGAATTCAGTAAGCCGCTCGTACCATGTTGTGGGCGCTTGCTTGAGACCATAAAGAGCTTTCTTCATTGAGACACATGGCTAGGATGATGAGGATCTTTGAATCCCTTAGGTTGTGCCACATAGACTTCTTCATTTAGCAGCCCATTCAGAAAAGTGCTCTTAACGTCTATCTGGAATAACTTGAACTTCAGATGACAAGCAAGAGCCAATAGTAATCGCATGGCTTCTAGACGAGCAACAGGGGCAAAGGTCTCATCAAAATCCACTCCTTAAATTTGAGTATAGCCTTGAGCAACAAGCCTCACCTTGTTTCTAGTGTTGTTCCATTGTTCGTCAGACTTGTTCTTGAAGATCCACTTCGTTCCAATAACATTTACATCATCAGGTCGTGGAACAAGATCCCAAACATCATTTCGTTGAAACTCACCAGTTTTTCTTGCATAGCCACCACCCAATATTCATCATTGATAGCCTCCTTGATATTCTTGGGCTCCACAGTGGACATAAAACTTGTAAAACCAGCCAATTCTCGAAAGTTTACTTGTTTACCTCGAGTGTTCATGCCTTCAGTTGGTTCACCGATCACCTCAGTAATGGGATGATTCTTCTCAATAGTTCTCGAAGGTTGAAGAACCCGAGAGGGAGCAGGTGGTGTCTCTAATTTAGCTTCCTTGTCAGTCTGGTTATCTTCTTCAGTAAGATGTTCTGAGGCCTTGTCCGGGACAACTTCTGGATTCGGTGTAATATGTTGTTCCGGGTGAGCTGCAACATCATCATCATCTGCCATACTTGTCTCAGGCGCATCTGTCACAACATCTTTCACGATGACATTGATAGATTCCATGATGACTCCAGTGCGCTTGTTGTAGACTCGGTAAGCACGACTATTAGTAGAGTAACCCAGAAAGATCCCTTCATCACTTTTAGGGTCCAGCTTCTATAGATACTCCCGGTCTCTGAGGATGTAGCATTGACTTCCAAAGATATGAAAGTACTTCACCATCGGTTTCTTACCTTTCCAAAATTCATAGCACGTCTTCTCCGTGCCGGACCGAATTGTCACTCTGTTAATGACATAGCAAGCTGTGTTCATGGCTTCAACCCAGAACTTCATTGGCACCTCCTTCGCATGAAACATCACTCGGGCCATCTCCTGAATGGTTCGATTCTTTCTTTCAACAACTCCATTCTACTGAGGGGTGATGGGAGATGAGAATTGTTGTGCTATCCCCTTTTGCGTGCAGAAATCAGCAAGAGCAGTGTTCTCAAACTTCTTTCAATGATCACTCCGAACTCCAACAATATGCTCACATTTATCCTCTCTTTCGCTCCAACCGAGTGCACAGTTGAACAAATGCTTGAACAACATCTGATTTTTCTCGCTGAAAACTTGACCAGGTGATCCGTGAGAAGTCGTCAACACATACTAGCATGTACCTTTTTCAAGAAAGCTTTCCACTTGCATAGGCCCCATCATATCTATGTGTAATAATTCAAGGGGTCTCCTTGTGTTGATCTGAGTGGTGCCTTTGTGAGGGACTTTGATCTTCTTCCCAATTTGGCAATTTCCGCAGATGATACTCAGGTCGCCTTATACTTTAGGGATACCTCGGACTAGACCATCAGTGGCAACCTTCTTTTGTTTCCTTAGATTCAGATGTCCCATCCGCTGATGCCACAGATTCATCTCTTCAGTTTTGCTCAACAGGCATGTTGTTTCAGCAGTGGGTCGACCAAGATTCAGCAAGTAGCAGTTGTTCGAGGATCTTTTTCCAGTGAATACTGGTTCATTCTTGTTGTTCAGCACAACACACTCATCCTACGTGAACTGGACATGATGCTCTCCATCGCACAACTGGCTTATGCTGAGTAGATTCGTCTGTAATCCTTTGACAAGGAGGAATTCTTTCAATCTGGGTAACCAAGCACTCTGCCTTCTACTCCATCTCCAAACGTCACATTTGACTTCCCTTTGAACTCCTCTACATTGGATAGAAACTCAGGATTACCAGTCATGTGTCTAGAACAACCACTGTCAAAGTACCATCTTTCCTTCTTTAGATTACTAGTGGAACTGAAAGCAACATGGCATACCTCACTCGTTTGCTTAACTCTCCAGACTTGCTTCACCCGTGGTTTCGGCACTTGATCCATCTTTATGAGAAACTTGTGGAACTCCTTACATCTTGGTTTCATGTGTCCCATTCGGTTGCAGTAAAAACATCTTCGTCTGTCTTGCCTTCTTGGGGGATACCATGTTGTTCTTCTGTGCGAATAATGTTCAGCTGGTACATTGTAAGATCGTGGCTCAACTTTCACAAACGTTGTCTTCCGGAGCCAGATGCACCAGTGAACCCTAGCCCTTTGTAACCGCCACCCATCCTTTGAGCTCCTAGAATAGAGTCTAGATCTTTGGTTCTAGAGTTGAGCATCTTGACAGACTTCTTAAGGTTGTTCAGCTCTTCCATTGTCTCCTCATGAACAAGTTTGTCTGTCTCAATTTCACATTTCAAGGCATCCACAGTATTAAGAAGAATTACCTCTCCTCGTCTTAGAGCAGCATTTTTCTTCTTTAGTCATCAATGATTCCTGGATGTTCGCCTTGACTTCTTTCAATCTGAATCTTTAGTGATGATACAACTGCCAGTAGCTCGGCCTTCTATGCAACAAGTTCAGCTCGTTCATTTTTTACTTCTTTTATCTGGTCTTTAAGATCAGTGATTATCTGTTGATGTTCCACCTTCTGAGCTACTAGGACACTTCTTCCCATAGCTTTTCTTTTTCTTCTTTCAGATCCGCCAAATTACAGCGGTCCTTTTTGTTCCGCTCAACTTCATTCAGCCACTGTTGGAACAACTTCTTGTTTTTGTTAGCAATACATTCTCCAGTGATTTCTTCATCATCACTGCAGCTTGAGTACTCTGTGGGATCCTCAGAGGATGACTTTGACTCCACTCCTTTACTTTGTTCTCTTTCCTAGTTGACACACCTAGCAAGGGCCACAAAGTTATTGGACTCACCTTCCTGATTCTCTTCTTCAGATTCACTGTCACTCCAGCTGACAGCATAAGCATTCTTCTTTTTGCGTGTGTTAACACATTCTGCCTGAATATGTCCATAGCCTTCACATTCTCTGCATTGGATCCCCTTGCCTTTGTTGTCATGGTTGAGTCTCCACATTTGTTCCTTTTTTGAAATTTGACATCCTTCTGGAATCTTGAGCTAGATGACTGTCCTGGATCAGACCCTTTCTTGAACTGTCTTCTCATAAACTTTTCGAAGTTCTTTACTAGCATTGTATACTGTTGTTCAGACATCTCCCCTTCTTTGTCCTGAACAACAGTAACTTCAGATTTCATGCCAACACTCTTACCTTTCATGTGTTGGTCATCTTCATTCATCTCCATCTCATGAGTCAGCAGTGATCACATCAGTTCATCCAGCCTCATAGTTGTCACATTCTGTGCTTCCTTGACTGCGAGAGCCTTCATGGCATATCGTTATAGATGTCAAGTGCAAACGATTCATTAGAGATGTCAAGTACCCTTGTGTTGAAGTCAGCTATGGTCTCGTCCTCCTTCATTCTTAGACTTTCGAATTTTGACGTGACCATCTCCATTCTGGATATTTTGACCTTTTTCGTACCTTAATGAGCCGTCTGCAATATGTCCCAAGCCGTCTTCGCAATTTCACAGGTTGAAATCATTTTGAAGTTCTTCCCATCAACTGCTGAGAAAATAGTATTCATCGCTTTGGAGTTTGCGGCTTCAGCATTCTTCTGTCCCTCAGTCCATCTGGCTTCTGCGAGTGGAACAGCTCTGCCACCTTCGTCAATAGTCACTGGACGTGTCCATCCTTGTTCAACAGCTTTCCAGACGGATTTATCTTGTGACTTCAAGAACGCCTTCATACGCAACGTTCAGTATCAATATTTGTTTCCTTCCAACAGCGGTGGGCGTGAGATATTTTGTCTTTCCTTAAATCCATCTCAACAGCTCGGATCTCACTCTGTGTGTTGAGTGTTCGCTCTGATACCAATTGAAATCTTCCCGTGTATGTTGAGACGTTGTTCTAGTCGAGTATAGAACAAAATCTAGAACAACTTGTGCAAAATTAAGTGCAGTGCGGAAAATAAACGACACGCAAAGTTGTTACCCTGTTCGGCGTTAACAAGCCTACGTCTGGGGGCTATCTCCTTAGCCCGGTGGAAAGCAATTCACTAATGTTGAGTTTAGAAAACATGAGCTTACGTTTACATAATCTCTCTTAAACTGCCGGAGCCTCTAACACTATAGTAATTGCTAACTAGGCTTTCCCCTTAGATCAGAGCCTCGCCTCCGAATCCACCAGATGATCCTCCACAAAGATCAGCGCCTTTCGCAGAATGCGCTACAACAGCAATATTGCGTGTATCGTCAAGTTGTTCTACGATCAGTCTGTCGAGCACTAGAACAGACTGAATCCGAGCGCCGTGATCTTATCTGAATGATAATATCACCGGCTGTTTGCCTCCACCTCCCTTCAGTGTATATGAGTGAATAATATCTCCGTGAGTGCTGAGTAGAACGAATGCCTCAACCCTCATTATATAGTGCGGTGGAAATCCTAAACGAATACGATATCCAATCTTCAACCGCCTATCTCTTTAGGAAATCTTTCCTAAATCTTATAGGAAATCTTCCCGAATTCCATGCGCTTCTATATCTTGATAATCTTCAATATATCTTCAAGTAGATCTTCGATTATCTTCTTCTCTAAGTAATCATCAAGCGCAAGTATTTCCTAAACTCTCTCAACCGACTTCTTGATATGCATCATATATTTGCGTCAACCGCCAGCAATATCTGCATCATATCTTCAATGTGTAACAGCACTGACTTGTCTAATCTGTTTTAGGAAACATCTGCTGCGTCGTACTTGTTCCACGTCGGTTGTCTCTTTCTGACCTTGAACTCTTCCTAGTACAACAGCTTGAACAACTTCACATTGTTTTGCCAAAACCTATGCTACTAAAAACTAACAATTTGTATTTTAGTGTATACAATCTAAATATCTTACAGTTCTAACATAAGCAAGTATTAGCACCTGCAAAAGGGAGTGTAGCAAGTATTGACTGGAGCTGAAATTTATAGCTCACTGAATGAACAACGAAAAAAAAAAGTGTGCACTTAATTGTTTGCTTAACACTCCTAACTCGTAAGATTAACAGAGAAAAAACTTCGAAAGCTACAAAATCTTATAGGTTGCTATATTTGCATCAATTGGGTTGGGAGACTCGAAAAAACATGTGAGTGAAGCCTCAAATCTCAATGTTTGAAGCAGAACCGATACATAATAAAAATGAAAGGCTAAGTAGTACAATGTTTAAACTTTTTTTTTTTGATGAGAGTACAATGTTTAAACTTAAAAGAACTATGTTAAAATTAGTTACTTATTCATTCGGGATGTTTTGAACAAAATAATTCTAACACAACCTTATATTCTTTAGTGAAGTAAGACGCATACTTTTATCCATGATTGACTTGAAGTAGAAAATGATTTTTCGCTCCTAACCCTTAGATTTCGTAATACAAATAATCAATAGTGATAATTTGGTTGCTTAAAGGCAGAGTGGAGGACATTCTAACATCACATTTATAGTAATAGAAAAGTCAAGACTTTTTTTTTTTGATGGGGAAAAGTCAATACTCTTTAATGTGGAATAAATGGTCTCTTTATTGTTTATTACATTATTTATCCAATATTAATCTATGATTAATGGGTCAGAATACATCTAATCATACATTCTCCTACTTCACACATTAATCATATTTTTCGTATAAACATAATACACGACGTGTTCAGTCATTGTATTGGTTAAGACATAAACCATCACTTAGCGAGAAACTAATAAGGATCATAACGACATTACATTAACTTATTTAAAGTAGTCCCTTCCATGTATCGCAATATTATTATGAGACTTAATATGATTCATAATGATATATGTATCATTTTCCAAAAGTGCGGAAGTAATCATGAATACTCAAAAAAAGGATACCAATCGAAATGAAACAATTGATATCATTTTTTATTTATTTGTATTTTTTAGTAAAAAAATCAACTTTGTACCTGATCTTTTTCCTACTCAATAATACTAACTAAAACAAGGACAGAAAATGTAAAATAGTATATGCCCCTAACTGATGGAGGAAGGTCGGGAAGGGGATGAGAGTGAGAAGAATAGAGATGAGAGATAAGTTTGCTACTATATTTCTCGTCTGACTGATTACACCCACTATATCATTTATACTCAAACATCCTGAATGTCAGAGCCCTAACAAATTCTGTAGCTCGTCAGAGCTCTAACTAATTATGTAGCTCGTATATGCCAGCTGGTATCATTCTGGAAGGTTCCATGTGTCTCGATCCTCTGCGTAGCAGTCCAGGAGAATTTCGTGCGCTCTCGCCATGCAACTCTTTCTCTCATGCATTTGCATGGCTATGGTGATCACCATCAATGCCACCCCCATCGAAAGCAACCTTGTCCTCAAGGTTGAGGGTCAGAAAGTCTTTGAGGAGGCCA
Organism: Rhodiola chrysanthemifolia; assembly: GCA_033675395.1. NCBI lineage: Eukaryota > Viridiplantae > Streptophyta > Magnoliopsida > Saxifragales > Crassulaceae > Rhodiola > Rhodiola chrysanthemifolia. The sequence goes on from CM066204.1 coordinate 44,163,342, forward strand.
TTTTTGAACTCCAAAGTAGCATTCGTGGTGGGCAGGTCGCGCCACTTGACGAGCCATTGAATCTTCCAGCTATCCACCTTGATCTGGCGGGAGCCCAAGATTGTGTCCGGAGTGAGGACAGAGCGGAGATCTTCAAGCTGGGTTGGGAAGTGTGGATTGATGGTTGTTGGGTCGCCCACAAAACGGCGCAGGAGAGCAATGTGGAAAACATTGTGTATGCGGGCTGCATGTGGCAACTTCAGGCAGTATGCAACCGGTCCGATACGTTCCAAGACTTCAAATGGACCGTAAAATTGTCGAGCCAGCTTGTTGGTGCCACGACTACGCAAGGAGTTCTGTCTGTAAGGCTGGAGTAGGACCCATACGAAGGCACTGAAGTTGAAGTGTTTGTCCTGGCATTTGGCATTTGCATAGAGTTGCATGCGCTGTTGGGCGCGGGCTAAGCTTCCTTTGAGGTCTTGGAGTAGCTGGTCACGGTTAAGGAGTAGCTCCTTTACTGCGGGTAGAGTAGTGTCGCCAGGGACATGGTTCAGCAGGCTAGGTGGTGGTCGTCCATAAAGAACCTCGTATGGGGTCCGGCCAATGAAGGAATGGAATGCTGTATTATAGCAATATTCCGCCCAAGGAAGCAACTGTAACCAAGCCTTTTGATTGTCACTAATGAAGCAACGCAGGTAGTCCTCTAGTCCGCGGTTAACAACCACCGTTTAGCCGTTACTTTGAGGATGGTACGCCGTCGAATATGCGAGGAATGTGCCCTGTTGCCTGAAGAGTTCCTTCCAGAATTTGCTCAAAAATATAGGATCTCGGTAGGACACATTGCTACCTGGAAAAACCATGTATCTTGACGATGTCACGGATGAAGACTTGGGCTTACTTCGGCCGCAGTACAACAACCTTTGAGGGGTGAAAATGGGCATATTTGGACAGGCGGTCGACGACTACTATGATGGTGCATTTGCCTACGGATGGAGGGAGGTGAGTAATAAAATCCATCGAAATATCATGCCATACCTTATCGGGAATTGGCAGTGGAACCAGGAGGCCTTGAGGTGCCTAGTTTGGTGCTTTAACTTGTTGAAAAATGCCATAATGCCAAACGTACTGCTGCATGTCTTGGCAGAGGCCTTGCCAATGAAAGGTTGAACCAATGCGGGCAAGAGTACGTCAAATTCCCAGATGGCCACCAGACGCTGTGTTGTGGAACTCGTACATGATGAGCTCTTTGAGTGTGGTGTCTTCTGGGACCTTTAGTTTGCCCTTGAAAAGGACAAGGCCGCCTCGTATAGCCCACTCGGCCTGTAATCGGGGCAGTTGGTGATGTTCTGCACCAGTGTTTGTCCTGCTGGGTCGGAGGCATATAATTTCCTTAAGGCGCGAAGTATCTGAACGTTGCAATATTTGCACACTTCAATCGATGTGATTGAGAATGTAAATACTAGCCAAAAATAATTTATAAATCGGTAAGTACCGAGTCGTCCAAGGAGCAAGTCTAAACTTATGAGCACTATTCAATATTTTTCCGATTTGTCTATTCTAATTGCGAAAGGTTGGGCTGGTGGAGTTAAACTATATAAATAATATAAACTATCTAAGGAATCTAGAGAAAATGTCACTACCAAGGTAAAAGGTGTACTCTAGGGAACCACTTCGCTCAAACGTGTTTTTAGACTCCAAGAGTTCAATTTCATGCAAGACACTTGTCCACCAGGACCTAGAAACTCGTACCGTAGACTTGTTGGTAGAGCTTTAAGCTCTACCTCACAAGATCCCTTACCATTGTCCTCATCTTGCTTTTCCTCAATAGCAACCGAATATTCCACGAGTTCCTTTTCGTCCAACACCAACATATCCTCAACTAAATCACCTAGATTTTGATCACTTAAAACCTCGCAAGCGAGTTCGGTTAGTTCATTCCAAGAATAGTCATAGCAAATATCAATCATGTTACAATGCATAGAGTTGCTAGGACTATTACACGCCTTTCCTATATGAAATTCAACTTTTTCTCCACCAATGTCAAATTCAAGAGAGTCATTCCTACAATTAATCACGGCACTAGTAGTCTTTATGAATGGTCTACCCAATATGATAGGAATCTATTGATCCTCATCCATTTCTAATACAAAAAAAGTCAACGGGAATGTAAAATTTCCCTACCTTAACGGGCACGTCTTCTAGAACTCCCTTAGGAATTCTAGAAGAGAGATCCGCTAGGCGTAAACGAATGGATATAGGATTAAGAGTTCCTATATCAAGTTTCTTGCAAAGGGAATATGGCATCAAAGAAATACTTGCACCCAAATCACACAATGCATTCTTAATCATGATCTCCCCAATAGTGATAGGTATAGAAAAAGATCCCGGATCCCCAAGTTACTTAGGCATGTGATTTTGAACAATGACACTACATTCAGGACTCAAATCTACCGAACTAACTTCACTAATCTCACGCCAATGAGAAACAATGTATTTAAGAAACTTGACATAAGAGGGTATTTGAGTTATTACCTTGGTGAATGGAAGTGTCACATTCAACTTACGCATCATGTCGATGAACTTGTTGAAGTGATTTTCGTCATTCCTCTTCTTTTGCCTTTGTGGAAAAGGCATAGGTGGCTTGTAAGGTGGTAGTTCTTTTGTGGCCTCTTTAGTCATCTCATTTGGAGGTTCATTGCTAGGTGTAGGGATCTCCTCTTCATTCTCCTCCTTGTCATCCTCACTGTTGGTAGGCTCGTGAGAAGTAGTGGATCTTGCTTTCGGCGTAGAAGACTCCAACACTTTACCACTCTTAAGTGTGATGGCATTGATGTGCTCGGTTGGATGCAAATCCGGTTTAGAGGGAAGTTTCCCTTGTTGTCTCGATGATGAGCTAGCATGTGTCTCCAACATCTTATTATGAGTAGCCATGTCATCCATTCTTTGGTTAAGTGCTTGGTACATCATCAAATGTTCTTGAGTAGCCTTTGCTTGGTTTGCCATAATGTTGGCCAAAACAATGGCTATGGACTGATCTTGTGCACCTTGTTGAGGTGGGACTTGTGGTTGTTGAAGGCTCATTCCTTGGAAATTTCCTTGTTGTTGATAACCCTGATAGTTCGCCCTGGGTTGATATTGAGTTTTTTATTATACTTGGCTAGACTAACCTTGCTGGAATCGAGGCTTAAGCACAAATCCGAGCGGTGGATTGTTCTTGTTGAATGGAATGGGTTCTTGAGTCTTATAGGAGAAATTCATGTGATTTCTGTTGTTTCGAGGGTGTGTAGTATTAAAGTTAGATCCATAAGTGCCACCTTGATTTCTCCCCATAAATTCGACATTCTGAAGTTCGTTGTTTGGGAGGCCATTAGGACAAGAATCTTCTACATGAGAAGTACTCGAACAGATGGAACAAACCACTTGAGGTTGTTGTTGAGCTTGTCCCGTTTGTAGTGCGCTAAAGGAAGAAACTTGTGCATCGAGCTTCTTAGAGATGGCACGAACTTCCTCATTGGTTCCACTGCGCTAACATTTTGTGTACCTCCATGTCGTTTGGGATGACTTCTTTCACTTCCCCATAAGTGAGAATTTCTCACGATTTTCTTGATAACCCTTTCTCCTTCGATTGGTAGAAGGTTCATTATAGCACCGCCCGCGTTTTGGTCCATTTGATTCCTACCCTTGGAGTCCATACCTCCATAAAAATTGTGGATGAGAGTCCACCTGCCCAAGTTATGATGGGGACATGATCTTTGAAGCTCCTTGTACCTTTCCCACGCTTCGTAAAATGTTTCACCATCACGCTGTGCAAACGTGTTGATTAGACTCCTTAGCTTGGCGGTTTTTCCCGGTGGGAAATACTGAAGGAGAAAAGCTCGTTCAAGGTCTTCCCATATGGTGAACGCCCCTGGTTCATGACTCCATAACCAATCTTTGGCTTTCGCCATAAGTGAGAACGGGAAATGCCTAAGATATATGGCCTCCTTCGGCACGTTATTGATCTTGAACGTGTCACAAAGTTCTAGGAATGATGCTAGGTGCGTGTTGGGATTCCCTAGCCCAGTAAATGCATTCGCGGCGACCATGTTTATCAAAGCCGGTTTCAAATCAAACTGATGCGCAGCTACTGCGGGAGTGGCTATCGGTGATCGAAATCCATTGAGGTTGGGGGTCACATAATCCCTTAGTACCCTTTCATCTTGGGCGTCTGGTGCGGGATTATGGACCACAAGTGGTTCTTGGTTATCCATGGCTCTTGTAGGTGTTTTTGCCGGGGTTTTTGTTGGGGTTTTTGGTTTGGCATTTGTCGAGGAAGAAGGTGAGCTAGAACTTTCCTTCTTTTTGGACCTGACCTTGATCCTTAATTTTGGGGCAGGGGTTTCGTTGTTGGAATCCAAACCGTAAGTCTTCTTTGAACGAGTTTGCATCAACTAGATAACCTGCACAAAGACAAAAACAAGAACACCCGTGCAACGCAAGTGTCCAACAAAATCCAAAACAGGAAACAAGAACAAAAATAAACAAGAAAATTGTGTAGACTAGCCGGCAACGTCGCCATTTTGACGTTGCAATATTTGCACACTTCAATCGATGTGATTGAGAACGTAAATACTAGCCAAAAATAATTTATAAACCGGTAAGTACCGGGTCGTCCAAGGAGCAAGTCTAAACTTATGAGCACTATTCAATTTTGTTCCGATTTGTCTATTCTAATTGCGAAAGGTTGGGTTTGGTGGAGTTAAACTATATAAACTATCTAAGGAATCTAGAGAAAATGTCACTACCAAGGAAAAAGGTGTACTCTAGGGAACCACTTCACTCAAATGTGTTTTTAGACTCCAAGAGTTCAATTTCATGCAAGATACTTGTCTTAGATGATTAGATTAAAACCCTTATATCTATCAAGTCAAATTCCACCTCTCGGTTACTTCTCCGACTTGAGGAAGATATACCTTATACACACGAGTCTCAATCTGTCTATATTTTTTACTCGCGTCCTACTCATATCTCTCGATTGTCAACTCTCGTTGCATAATCGATCCTTATGAGGAGGTGAAGATCTAGCCTATCTCAATGCTAGGATGGGTCACGCTAGTGAACACAACCTAACAAGGGTGGTTTACTTGCTTTCGAGAACCTTTGGCGTCCACCTCTCGGTTACTTAGCCTATGATTCCTTAATAACTTGCTATCTAGATACTAAGGCGTCCACCTCTCGGTTACTTGACCAAAGATCCATAGATATTAATCATCTAGGCATTTTGTCAAACACCTAGAGTGCTTAACTCAAGTCAAATATCAAAACCATACACTTAGACATTTTCTCAAACACCTAGAGTGCATAGTTTGAGCATTCAATCAAAGTAAACCACAATCATCCAAAACATGTTATTCTAGCATTCATTCATAATGGACAAGGACTCTTTACACACATGAGGTCCATAGGACCCTAGAATACAAAGGACTACTCACAACCCATGCTCATAGACAAACACAAGTTGTATTGAGTACATAAAAGATGAAAATACAAGGAAAGAATGAACCAATCTAGTGTAGATGATCTTCGTCCACCCTTGGTATCTTCAATCTTCAATGGATGATCCTCCCTTTGAAACATTGGTCTTTTTCTCTCTAGAAATCCCCCTGTTTGAAACCCTTCATGCTTCTCTTCTATTTATATCCAAAGATCAAAAATTCAGACTTTGAGGTGAGGCTCGGGCGAGCTCGATTGGTCCGAGGTGATGACGCTGAGTGATCCAGGCGAGCTCCGTGGAGCTCGGGCGAGCTCGGCATGGCAGATTGGCATAAGCGCAGGGCTCGGGCAAGCTTGGAGAGGTAGCGAGTTTCTGGCGGCTTTTTCGCAGTCTTAACATCCGAATTAGGTCTTGGCATAAACTGGAGGGTCGTAGCCCTTTGAGTAAGCTTTCCATCAAGCTATAAATCAACCCATTCGGACACCGTATGCGATCTGAGCATGCAAAATAAGCCGCAAAGGTCGGTATGTCATGTATTGCCCGAAACTCCATATTTTGCTCCGAAACTTCAACTTTTTGCCGAAACTTGATCTTTGAGGCTCTCACCAAGGTGGAATGTAATTTTTCACCTACAAGGCCAAGAAGAGGATTAAACGGCAATGAAAATGTCGAAGAACAAATCAAATCATATAATAAAAGAATAGGAATATTAGTCAAGAATTTGACTTATCAAAACAATTTATAACTCATGTCCCCCGGCAACGGCGCCATTTTGACGTGCGGTATTTTGTATGTCAAAAACAATTTATAAGCCGGTAAGAACCGGATAATTCAACGGAGCAAGTGTAAACTTTTGCACTATTTAAGGTTGTATTTCTACTTATCCTAATCCAAATCGAGTTTTGGTTTGTTTCTGGAATGCACCAACCGAAACTCAAATAACCAATCTACCCCTTGTTTTGTTCGATCCAAGGGAGCAAGTTTATATTGGAAATGTACCTTAAACTACGAACCTCACCCTTCCGGTGATATTGGTTCGAATCAAGAAACTCGCTAATGTTTACCAACTCTCGTCGCGTAAACATGGGGTGTCCTTGTCGTAGAACGAGCCTTTCCCGTAACAATCTCGGGCCACTCTCGTAGTCACCGAGTTTATAACGTGCGTTTTACTTAATTGTCGGATACTAAGTCTCACCCTTTCGGTGCTATTGACTTAATATCTCAATGCAATGCACTTAGACATTTCGTCAAACACCTAGTATGCATCGCTTGGGTTTAAGCGCTAAGTAAAAAACAAATCCAATAAGACAAATCAATTCATGCAAATATTTGTTTTATTCAACGATTCATAGTTAGACAAGATTCGTAGGACCCCAAAATAGGGTCACTACTCACTATCCATGGAAGTGAACATATAACTCATGTTTTGTTCGGAACTGTAATTACAAAATTTACGAAGAACAATCACAACCTTGATGTACTAGATGATGTTGTCCCTCTTCGAATTGCAATCCCTTGATTCCGATCGATTCCTTGAGTATTTTTGTCGTGAAGTTTTCTTGAAGAAGCGTCCCTCCAAACCCTCGTGATAATGAATGGCGGCTGAAGACTCCTCTTCTCATTTTTGTTCAAAAACTGCATTTTCGTATTTTTCCGAAACTTAGCCAAAATTGCGTTTTTGCCCGTCTGGCTTGTGTCAGTAGTATCACATGTATCACGTAAAATGTGACACGAGAAAAACCAGAGAGCTGATTTTTTCTGGCTAGTATCACCAGTGTCATTAAATAGGCGATACAAGCACATAGTGATATAGGTTCTTTGGCTTCACTTTTTGACCCATTTAACCAAGGTTGTTAAAATCGCGTGTTAACTTGTAAAATCATACGATTTTACGATTCTACATATGCATTTCGTGTTAAATCGTAGGTAAAAACGTTTTTTACTAAAATCGGAGGAGAAAACGATTTTACACGTTTTAGCACGGCTTAAAATCGTTAAACTCGGTTAAACTCGTACGTTTTTAGTGTTTGGGCTGATTTAACTTACCAGGCCCATTAATACAATTAAAAATTTTAAAACGAAACCCTAGTCTGCTCACTGAGATCTCCTTTGCCGGAACGTTCGGCAGCAGCGCAATCGCCGCCTGATTCGCGGAGTAAGGTTTACTCAATTGATCGTAAAAATTTGATTGAATTTGAACTTGATTGATTGATTTAACTTGTGATTTGAGATGTGTGGTTAAGTTTGAGTTGAGTTGGATATGGTGTTGGCGTTGTTCTAGCTTTGTACAATTCCATTGGACACGGCTAAGGTGAGGCTGCAGCTGCAGAGGAAAGTGAATGTAGGAGATGAGGAGGATTCACCTAAGTATAGAGGGATGTTAGGGACTATGGTGACTATTGCTAGGGAGGAGGGACTTGCTGCTTTGTGGAAAGGAGTTGTGCGGGAGTTTCAGCGGCAGTTTTTGTATGGAGGGTTGAGGATTGGGTTGTATGAACTATGAACCTGTGAGTTTTTCAGAGATTTCTTCTCTTCTTAAGGCAGATTTCGAAATAGTAATTTAATTGCAAGGTTTGGAGGCACTGCTTTGATGGTAAGTAAGTTTATGCAAAGACTTGGTATTTAGAGACAATTTGAACTTGGTAAAGCGAAGCTGAATGAAGACGAGAGGAAAGACAATGAGCAGCAGCTGCCAAACCTTTGTCTTGTTGAATTGAATGCTCAATTTCATCTTTTTTTATTGTTATGTTTTTTATTGTTTTGGTTTGTATCTATGGTTTGTATGAAATTCTATTTGCTTGAAAGTTGCGGTTCAGGTACAAACCAATTTATATATAAAAACAACAAACCGATTTTTAAGCTGAAAAGTGTCCCATTTAGTCGAAATCCCGAACAAACACACGGAGGGGTAATATAGTCATTCTACATGGAGGGGTATAAACCTAATAATGTTATTTTCAATTTAGTCCACGAGTTGTAAATGATCAGACTTAAAAACAGCAATGATCAGACTTAAAACATCAATGATCAGACTTAAAAAACAGCAATGATCAGACTTAAAAACAGCAATGATCATACTTAAAACAGCAATCATCAGACTTAACGCATGTTGATCAGACTTAAAAACGCACTGTAGCGAAAGTCGAATTTTACTGTAGCAAATTTTAGGACGATTATACCCCTCCTATCTTTTAAGTATTTTTAAATAAGTCCCCGTGTGTTTTTTTATTTACAAAAAGAACCCCGAACATGATAAATTCTGATTGGTCGATTTTTACACATGTCAATTCTTTTATGGGTTTGTAGTTTTTATTTATAATTTTGGTTTGTATTTGATCCAAAACCTTTTTTAAAATGTGAAAATCTATTTTTCTGTAAAATTATATATTATTTTAATATCAGATAAACTCGGCGATTTTACGAGTCGAGTTTACGTTTCGATTCTACCTAGGCAAAACGGGTCAAGGTAAAAACTCGATTCTGACAACCTTGCCTTTAACAACTTAATCTGCTCTTGGTCCAAACTACAAAGTTTTAGCCCTTCATCCTTTCCAACAATCCAAAGATCAATGCATTTGGACACCGTATGAGCTCTGGGCATGAGCGACAAGTAGGGATGTCAATCCTCCTATTTCTGCACTGTTTTTGCCAAAATTCCCAAAAACACTTTATTTCGCCATGTATTCTTTTTGTCACCTAAAAACACCAAAACACAGAGTGAGAGCTTATAAGAATAAGGAAAATGATCGATAATCCACTAAATGTGAAACATAAATATAGTCAAGATTTATGCTCATCAGTATCCCAAACTCTAGTTTGCTGGTTGCCATAGTAAACATGCATGATAGTGGAGGAACCTGCTCGATTTCATGTAGACGTGATAAGGCGTCGGGTCGCGTTCTGTTTACCAGGGCGGTAATGAACCTCAAAGTCATAACCAAGGAGTTTCACCACCCAATATTGTTGCTCGGGAGTATGCACCGTTTAGGAAAGGATGATTTTCAGCGGTTGATGGTCCGTCTCAATAATGAACTTCTGTCTGAGGAGGTATTGTCGCCATTTTTGGACAGCCCAGACAAGCGCGCATAACTCCCTATTGTAGGCGGGTGTCCCCTACAGCCGTGGGTAGAGTTGCTTACTGAAGTATGATATTGGTCGGCCGCCTTGTGCGAGGACTGCGCCTACTTCTGTCCCTCATGCGTCTGTTTGAACATGAAAGGGAATGCTGAAGTTGGGCAGAGTGAGAACTGGTGTGGATGACAGTGATGCACGCAAGTTGGTGAATGCCCAGGTTGCTTCAGGTGACCATATATAGGCATCCTTGCATAAAAGACTTGTTAAGGGTGCAACAAGGGTGGCGTAATGGCGAGCAAAGCGGCGGTAATAGCCGCTGAGACCAAGGAATCCACGCAATTGTTTGATATTCTTAGGCCGCGACCATTGTTGAATGGCGTGTATTTTGTCAGGGTCAACCGCAACTCCGTCCCGACTAATAACATGGCCCAAGTACGTCAAGGATTCCCTAGAAATGTCACACTTGGAGGGCTTAGTATAAAATGAATGTGATTTAAGTGTTGAAAGTACCTCCTGAAGATGCATGATATGGTCCGCTTGGTTGGTGGTATACACCAAAATATCATCAAAGAAAACTAGCACACACCGGCGCAGGAGGGGCTTGAAGATGGCATTGATTTCCGCTTGGAAACTCGCTGGGGCGTTGGTGAGGCCGAATGGCATCACAAGAAACTCGTAGTGCCCTTCATGTGTCCTAAATACCGTTTTGAACACATCCTCGTCACGCATCCTTAATTGGTGGTATCCGGCGCGAAGGTCCAACTTAGTGAAAAGTGTTGCGCCATGTAACTCATCAAGGAGCTCGTCAACCGTCGGAAGAAATTTATCTTTAACAGTGATGGTGTTTAAGGCGCGATAATCGACGCAAAAAGCCATGAACCATCCTTCTTTTTAACAAGTAAAACAGGGGATGAAAATGGACTATGGCTCGGCCGGATGATGCCCTCGTTAAGCATAGTGCGTATCATGGTTTCAATCTCGATTTTTTGATTGTGAGGGTACCTGTAAGGACGCACATTAACAGGATTAGAACCAGATAAGATAGGAATAGAATGATCCGTGGCTCACACAGGTGGTAAGCCGCATGGAGGTAGGAAAACCTCCTGGAAGGTAGTTAAGAACTTTGTGAGCTTGGCTTTGAAGTCCGATTGTATTGGGTCAGGTAGTGTGATCTCGGGTAGGCGAGGTTGTGTGGTGACTGGGGCGTCTTGTGACCATGCAGCAAACATTTGGAGGAAATACAACGCACCGTTCTGGTTGACCACCTTTTGGATTTGTGCTGCGGACATTTGTAATAACTGAGTCTGGGGTTTGATCCCAGGGAGTTGAATGGTGTGGCCGTCCTTCTATAGACTCGTCCACATAGCACAATAACAAAATGTGGTTGGGCCAACGTCGGCTAACCATTGCGCGCCGAGGACAAGGTATGCGCTAAATAGTGGTAAAAGGTGGAGTGGCACCGGAAATATGGTGTTGTTTATGGTCACTGGAACATCACGACAAACACCCTCGCATGTCATTTCGTCACCATTGCCAACCGTGACGCTTAGATGAGTGGTTGGCTCAATAGGCAACTTGAAGAATCGCGCCACCCGTGTTTGGATGAAGTTGTGGGTTGATGCACTATCGACCAACACGAGCACGGGCTGGCACGGATCTTAGCGTGGAAGCGCAGTGTGGAAGGGGCTGTTAGACCTTGCAAGGCGTGGAAGGTGATACAAGGTGCGGGGTTTTAAAGCAGGTCTTGCGCTGGGGGCTCCTCATGATCCAAGGGTTCGGTCGTGTCCATCTCGACCAGCTCAAACCCATCCATGTCGCTCGGTTCTTCCATGAGTAAACACTGGAAGCGAGGACGATAGTTGTGACTGGGTACGAACTTCTCATCGCAATTGAAGCAAAGACCCTTTTCACGGCGTGTAGCTATCTCGACGGGGGTGAGGCGTTTGATGGGTAATGGTATATGAGGGGGTCAAGGTTGGTCTGATGTCGGACGGTATGGTGGTGTATGAGGGGGTCGTGTGTAGGGCTGTCTAGAGGTGAGAGGGCATAAGGACTGAATCTTGTCCTCTGCAACTCGCGCCATTTCCATGCCTGTTTCCAGTTCAGGTGGCTTGAGCATCACCAGCTCAAAATGGATGTCTGGTATTAGGCATGCAATGAAGCGTTTAAGCAAGTTATGTCCAACTAACAGAGGAGCACTTGCTGAGAGTTTTACAAACTCTTTGATATAGGCATGGACTGAGGTAGTCTGAACAAGTTGGTTAATGGCAACTTCAGCATCATAATAATCACTGGATCCAAACCGGCATTTGAGGTCTTGCGCTAGCTTCTCCCATGTTGAAATCTGGCATGTGGTAGCCTTCCACTGGAACTAGAAGAGATCGTCGCTGGCTAAGAAGAGCGAAGCGCACTCAAGCCTCTGATCTGGTGGAGTGTTGTTCAGTGTGAAGTAGCGGATGAGCTTGAACAACCAGCCGACGACACCCTCGCCGTGGAAGATGGGAACTTCCATGCGCAGCGTCCGGAGTTTTCTTGAGTTATGGTCGCTGGAGGGGTGAAGGTATGGCTCATCAGATGGGTCGTTGTGGTTGCTGGAGTGGCCGTGAGTAGCTGCTAGTGGGGTGTCAAGGAGTGGTGGAGCGAGGATGGTGAACATGGGTTGCTTTCCAGGGCGATGGTCAGTTGGGTTGTGCACCGCAGACTGGTTGTCTTCGACTATCTTGGTGAGACGTTCGATAGCAGCCATGACTTGTTGCATGTCGGCAACACGTCATTCCTCCATGGTTGTGATCCGGCCATCCATGGCTTCCATGCCGGCGTTGAGACTAGCTATGGCCTCGGCGTGGGTGGGCATAGTGAAATGAAAGCACCAATTGATGGAGGAAGCTAGGGAAGGGGATGAGAGTGAGAAGAATAGTGATGAGAGATAAGTTTGTTATTATATTTTTTGCCTGACTGATTACTCCCACTACATCATTTATACTCAAATCCTCCTGAATGTCAGAGCCCTAACAAATTTTGCAGCTCGTATATGACAGCTGGTATTATTCTGGAAGGTTCACTGTGCGTCGATCCAGGAGAATTCTGTGCGCTTTCGCCAAGCAACTCTTTCTCTAGTGCATTTGCATGGCCCTGGTGATCCCCATCACTAACGCACACCAATATATACAAAAAGTGAAGCTCAAACAGAATGATACGATTACAATAATCTAATCATACATGTTTTATCAAGTTCTGATTGTGAGGCGAAGATTTATAAACACCACTCTCAGTTTGAAATATAGTAACCTGTTCAAGCTACTGTTTCAAGGAACTGTTTGAGACAGACCTTGAACACCTTTGTGACAGTGCAGCAATCAGAACAAAGAAGGAGCACACACGATATGATACCCAGTTCGGCTACGCCTACTCTGGGGGGTTTCCCACACCCTAAAAGGGACGCAAATCTTATTATGAGTTTAGAGCTATTCGTGGACTTACACTTACACAACGCCTCACTTACACAACGCCTCGTTTGTAATAGCCTAGCCTCTACCACTCCGTCTCTCGGATTTGCAATCTCGGTTTACCGCAGCTCACCTTGATCCCCTATGGGTAGGACGAGACTTCCCTCTTGACCCAGTCTTAGACCTCCCAGAAGCCCAGTTGCCTTCTCTCAAAGACGTGTCTAGATCACTGTGTGTGTGCGCATGGTAATTCTTCAAGAACAGTCTGAACAGCACCCTGAACCGACTGCTTCTTCACCGTTGATATTTCGGTGTGGAATACTCAGCCGGCCGTCGCATCTACTCCAATCTTATGAATGCACTCGTGTGTATTTCTCTCTAGAAGCGATGGAGATCTGGTCGCCCTAGTGTTGTATTTATATGCATAGGCGAATGTCCAAATCTGGTGAAGATAACACCATCAATATTTTAGGAAATATTCCTAAAATATGTGATGTGTATCTTTGATCCAATCTTAGGGAAGATTCGGATTTCTTCCTCGTCAAGTCAGCCAGTCCAATCTTCAATCTATTTAGGAGATATTCGTTTGAATATCTGTATCAACGAATTTCTCGCTGGCCGACTCCAATCAGATTGAGAAGATCTTTAGAACTTTCCGAAAAACATCCTTGCGTCTGCTCCACGCTGTACTTGAGTGCTAGGATGTGTTTGAACTCAACTTGAACTGTCTAAAGTCGTTTTGCCAAAGACATGCCATTCAAGGGAACATCAATCTCCCCCTTGGCATTTTGGCAAAATCAAATCTACTAGATACTAGCTTAATCTATCTAACTATCTAGACTTTAGACACAATTCAGGGACTCCAGGTGATACAGAAGAATGACGGCATATTCATCTCTCGGAGCAAGTATGCCAAGAATCTGATAAAGAAATTTGATCTTGAGAAGGCTAGTCCCAAAAGAACATTAGCTGCTACTCACTTAAAGATCACCAAAGACGATGCTGGAACAAAGGTCGATCAGACAATGTACAGGAGTATGATTGGGAGTCTCTTGTACTTGACAGCCAGCAGACCAGATATATCATACGCTGTTGGAGTTTGTGCAAGGTACCAGGCGGATCCGAAAGAAAGTCATCTTCTACAAGTAAAGAGAATCATCAAGTATGTGTGTGGAACTGTTGACTTTGGAATCTGGTACAAAAATAACCTCAAAATACTCCCCCTTTTTGCCATAAACTGGCAAGGGGTCCAATCTAAGTTCAAACAGTACGAGAGATGTGCCAGAACAAGCACAAACAGTACTGACGGAAAGAAAAGCAATCAGAGTTCATAGAGTCGGAGACATGGACCTTTAATCAGAAGACCCATCAGCAGAAACATCATCAGACTCAGCAGCATCATCCTCATCGTCGCTCGGGTAGCGGAGCGCACGGGCCAGCTTGTTGATCCGCATGCGCTGCTCCTTGTCCGCTTCGATGATGATATCTAGTTCTTTGAGAAGCTTGGTCCTTACACCGCGAGCCAATCCAGCTCCTCCTCGCCTTGAAGACCCTGCAATGTCCTACCTTTTCTGTCCTGGTTCCTTGAGGTCATTCACATGGCGTCCTTTGAAGAGCTTATTATCCACTAAGAACTTTTGCGGGGCTTTGGAGAGACGATCCTGCGGGGTCTTCAGATCTGGATTCTTGTAGGTGGTCAGCTCATAGATAAGAGAGGGGCAGCAAATCTGATGCAGAGACCGGCTCGAGGTGGCATGCTCAGCAATTTGATTGAACATAATCTTGCCCAGATTAAAAGGCATCATGTTCCCAATTTGATAAATTAGCTGAGCAGTCTCTTTGCAGACAGTGGAGCGATGCGACGTTGGCCTCCAGTTGACAACGGCTATGAAAAAGAGCATTGAGTAAAAAGTTGTCAGGTCTGCAACCGGGATGGAAGCATCTGTCCAGACAGGATACGACCCTATAGTGAGACAGTCGGCAATCTTGTCATAGTCAAGTTCTTCCTCGTCCACAGCTGGATCATCCATAGCATAGAAGACGTTAATGAGCTCAGGATTAATTTCCACTCTGGTTCCCCTAACGAAGACAACGCCGTAGTCTTTATCTCCAGCCACACCAAATTGTTGGGGCAAATTGGCAATAACTTCGCGAACCAATAGTTCATTGAAAGGCTTGCACCTTGTTAACGTCCAGATGAGACTGGAATTCTTCAGAAGATGGACCACTACTTTTCCCTTATAACGAGTTTCATCCATCAGTTTTTCGGGAATAATCTTCCTCTTTTGAATCGATTTCCATTTTCGAGCAGCATCCTTGGTCACGAACCAAATTCCTTTCTTTACGATACCGACGGGGGTCTCCTCTGCAACAGAAGCAGTAGTCTTGCGTTTTCTTTTCTTGGCACCATCGGCTCCCCCTGCAGCTTTGTTCCCCTCTGAATCCTTGACAGTGGACTTCTTGGAAGGGCTTTCAACTAAAACCTTCTTCTTCCCTTTGTCCTTCTTGTCCTTCCTGAATTCATCCAGAGGGACGGCATCCTGAGCATCTACTGAGACGGAGTCAGATAAGGGACCAGTCTGATCAACAAACTCCATCTCGTCATTAGAGAGAGCTAGGGTAACCTCCTCCATATGGACGTTCTCCGTTTCAAAACGAGGTGGAGCACAATCAGAGTCTCCCACTGGAACTGCTTCAGAGCCGAGGGACACATGAGGAACGACTGTGTCAACTCCTGGCTGACTGTCTGGGACAACATTTGTGTGCACAGTTGCCTCCTCTGAAGCATGAGTGATGTTGGTGGGTACGGCATCTTCAGCTTCGACAGCCCGGGGATCTGGGAACTGATCTGGTCCCGACACAACAGGTACTGAGACCTCTTCCTTTTGCAAATCTTTGACAACAATATCAATATCCTTGTACAAATCATCTAGCTCAGCATCCTTCTCGGATGGACCTGATTCTTCCTTCACAGCTGCGCCTTCCTTAGCATGATTATCAATTTCAGACTCTTCAGCCTTTTCTGCTATAGCTTCTCCAGACTCATCATCAATAACCAGTTTTCTCGGGTTTGATGTACCAAAGAAGTGTTCGGTCTCTGAATCAGTCATGGCAATGAGACGTCCTCTTACAGCCGTGATCTTAACAAGATACCTTTTTGGCGAATCTATTCGACGACTGACCACTTTTCTGTGAAGACCGGATGGCCTTACATACCCAGAAGCATGGATCTTGTCCCTCCAAACAGATGAACCAGAGGTACACTTGGCGACAGGTTTGCGAGACACCCCATCGTTCACACCTGATGGACCGTATTTATACGATTCATCGAGTCAACTAAACCCACCTTAAACGACACTTTATCCTTTGAACTTTTACTAGTTAGTGTCGTTTTACTTTACAGGCATTCTTGAAGGTCTAAGGTGGAAACAAGCTTAAAAGAGGAGTTTTGTGCTAAAAATGGATCACAAGTCAAAACTGCCCAGCCGGGACCGGACTTCACTACCAGGCTGCGCCGAGAGGTCCTAGGCCGAGTGCCCGAGTCCAGCGTCCGGATGTGCTGAGTGCCCAGCCGAGCTGTCTTGCACTAAATTCAAGTTGCTCGGGCAAACCATCTGATCTGACGAATCCGCCTCGAGCAAAGTTATCAAAATGGAAAATAAGGTGGACAATGTCGGAAAACCAAGGAGAATGCCCGAGCAGATTGGCAGTTGGCTCAATTCCAAAGTAAAGGCCCCGCGCGCATAGGCACCGAAACGAAGTCGCTCGACCAGACCAGCTAATCTGGCAAATCTGGCTCGACCAAGTTGTTTGAAACGCCCAACTACTCAGACAATCCCACTTCCTAGACAAAACGCCCGAGTGGAACCAGCTCAAGCCCGATCAAGGCCAAACTAGGGCAATTCCGGCCGTTTAGGGATTCCGACCAGGTTCCGGCCAGATTCCGGCAAAACGACTTCGACCATTACGCTTAGAATTACCTCAGAAATCCAAATCTGGAATCCAAAAGCAAAAGAACTCCGACCAAAATTCCGGCCAAGCTCCGGCCAAGCTCCGATTAAGCTCCGATCAAGCACAACCAAAGCCAGCCATGCTCCGATCAAATTCCGGCCAAAACCGACCAAGCTCCGGGCATCAATTAATGTTGGTTGACCTTCAAAATGCTTCTATTCTATCCTTGTTGTGGAAGGCCATACCGGCGGCTTTGGGAAGCCACGTGGCCGGCGGCTTTAGGAAGACAACTGGCCGGCAGCTGGACTTTGGGGAAGTACCCATGCCTAGTTGTTTGACCTCTCTCCCTTGCCTATAAATAGAAGAGCTTGGCCCTTGAAATCATAACTCTTGATTCATGTGTGTTTTGGAAGTTTGGATACTTGGTCACCTATCTCACTAGCTTAGATCTTTGTCACTTGCACTCACAAGGCTTGTACACACTTCTACACACATTTGGATATCAAAAGCTCCAACTTCTCTCTACTTGTTCTTGAGTTACTTTTCCAAAACCTTACTTGTTCTTGTCTTTAATTTCGAAAACCATTTACTTCCCTTGTACTAGCTATGGTATTCCCTTCAATGGATACTTGTAGCTAAACTCTTCATTCGGTTGAAGGGGTTTTTTATATCATAAAACCGTTCTAGACCCTTTACTTAATGCTACCCAGTGTTCTAACTTGTTCTTCGTGCAATCAATTCGGGTTGAACATAACAAGGTTGAGTGGATGCTTGAAAAAGCAAAGCTCTTCCAAGTAGTTCATCCCCTCTTTAACACCATTTGGTTGATCGGAAATGATTGATCAAGTGGATGCACTTAGGCTAATATACCTTGAAAAGGGGAATTAGTCTAGCTAGAACTAGTAAGCTATGTCTTGAAAAGGACTAGCCGGTGTGGCAAGTGCTTGAAAAAGCCTTGCTTTGGGTTAAGTCTTGAAAAGGAACAACCCACACCTTAGAACACTTAGTAAGATCATTAGAGGTCAATGATGAACGAAGTTATGATATAAAGCCCCTAGACCGAATCCTTCTCTTGATCAAAACACCAACTTGTCATTTACTTACAGTCTTACTTTCAACAACTTCAGTTCAGTACCTTTACATTCAGCACCTTTTACTTTCAAGAACTTAACTTTCAATTTAGTTCCTAACTTTACTTTCAGCACCTTTACTTTCATTACCTAGCTTTACTTTCAGTACATTTACTTTCAGTACATTTACCTTCAGTATTTACTTTCTGTTCAAAACCAAAATCAAACCCAACTGTCTTCCTTTATTTTCAGTTTTCAAAAGAACTACTCTATCCACTAATTCCTTTGGGTTCGACCCCTACTTACCGCTTTACTAGCCAATAGTAAGCCAAACAGTAGTGGACTTATAAATTGATAATTTGCAGTGCCACAACGACGGCCTGTCAAATTTTGGCGCCGTTGCCGGGGAATTAGCAATCGGATTAGTTGTTCTTTTCCTTCCCTTTTTGTTTTTCATTGCATTTTCCACTATGTCTTCATGGATGATTCGGTATCTCCCCCAGTTTGGAGGTGCCATCGGAGAGGACCCTGTGAAACATTGCCAACAATTTCACTCCATCTGCAGCCGCATGAAACCTGAAAATGAGACGTTAGAAGGATTTAAGCTGAAATGCTTTAAACTTTCTTTAACTGACTTCGCTATAATTTGGTATTACTCATCAATTGCTGGTTGTGCAGACTATTATGAGGATCTTCGAGCCCAATTCCTAAAAGAATTCTCCCCACCATCCTTACGACATGACACTCGCGAGAAGATCATCTGCCTTCGGCAATCCCGGGACGAAACCTTGGACGAATATTATACGTACTTCGATACCATTGTTTCGCGCTGCCCGCACCATGGATTCACGAACGTGGTTCTTCTTTAAATGTTTCTTGGTGGGATGAGGCCAGTTGATCGGTCAACGCTTAATGACGCAGTGGGAGGATCGGCCATGCACTTAACCATGACTGAAATGTGGGATCTCATAGATGACTTAGCCGAAGCCACAAAACGAAGGCCAATGCTCCAAGCTAATAGAAGAGCGCCAATGGTAGAGACTAATCTAGAAAGGAATGAGGAAGACATCACAGAGGCCATGATGGACGGATCGGAAACAGGAAGCAACGAAGAGGAGCCTACATGGGAGATCACTCCCGAGCCATCAGAAGACCTAGAGCCAAGAACCGATCTAGTATGGGACGAGGAAAAGCCTTCATGGGAACTCACTGCCGAAGCGGCCGAAGAAATCAACCGAGACCATGTCCTCACGGACAGGGTGGCCGAAACAGAACCGGCCCTTATAATGAAAGCTTCCCAACTTTTCCCCTTGATCAATATGCATATCGCAGCCCATGAAAACGATGTAGAGGGGCCTAAGCAGAACGACTCCTTGATGGAGCATTCACTCGCCACAACTAGACAAGGCAGCCCTAAACACAAGAGAGCCCAACTCAAAAGACCAGCAGCTATGGTCAAGGGTCCCTCGCCTTCTCAGAGGTATACAAAGAAACCACCGGAACAATGGAAACCGGACCCGAGCACATCATCTCACAAAAACTCGGGGAGGGTCAAGGCAAGGATAAATGCAGGAGCCGCGGAAAAATTTGACTTGAGCCGCCCATGGGACCCCGACCCCTCCTAATTGAGGTACCGTCGAGCTAACGACGTTAAACAAAGGCACTGGCCGGGAGGTAACCCGACACACTTTTAGTTTTATGCGTCTTTTACATTTTTCAGTACATATTTACTTATGTCATTTAGCTTTTTGAGCTATTCTCATCTTTCTCGTAAATATTTGCTTGCAATTGACTTTTGAACTAAGTCATGCCGAGAGGCACGCCTTCGTTCAAAAGTGTGGGGTGAGAATAGTCGTTGTATATAAGTCAGTTTGTTTTCCTTTTCCCTTAATATTAACTTTTTGAAAATATGAACTTGAGAATGTGAAATAGATAGATCCAAATTCATGCATTTACCTTGTGAAATCTCAACTGTGTAAAAACTTGGAATGTAACTTTCTGTTTGTCCCTTTCTGCTGAGATATATAGGGGATGTGGAGTTGACATAAATGCCTTAGAGAGGCTTGACAAGCGCTCAAGGGACCGGAGCTCGCTATATGGTTTACAAAGTCAGTGGAGGCTAGCGCTTCGGGTTTCATTAGATTCAAGAGTCATCTCCGCCGTGCAGCGTTTATGCAAGAGGCGGGACGGGAATCAAATTGTCCATTCTCTAGTCCAAAGCAGCTGAGAAAATAGATGAGCGACCCTCATCTTGACCCGCGGAAAAGGGCGAGGATGAGAAAGAGCGGGGAGGCATTTCCATATGCTCTCGGGCGATGATTGGACCTCCCAAAAGGTTGAGAAAATGGACAAGCAAATCACAAGGAGCAAAGCTCGAAGAAACAAATCAAAGGCCGAAGGCCAAGTTGTGAAGGTTTTAACCATAACAAAAGTGAAGAAACTCCAATTCAATATCGAAGGCCGAAGGCCAAATCACTTCAAAAGCTGGCCCTCATCAAAAGAAAATCAAAGAGCTCAACTCATTGAAACCTGAACCAAATCATGTGCTAGAGAAAGCTGCAAGAATAACCATATAGTGCGAGTCGGACCCGAAAGCGCAGTTCAAGGGCCTAAAAAGGGCTATCTGTATCATCCGAATTAAGTTGCATCTCGGCTCGAAGGTACAAGTATCAAGTTTCTTCTATGTTTTTACACGGTTTAGTTTGGTAGCACGTAAGCAATGCATGTTTAGGAGAAATCTAGTTTAACATTCTATCATTCTTACCTTGAACTTTTTGATATTTTAGTGTTCCTCTTCTTGCCTAGCCTTGTTCGGGACGAACAAGTGTAAGTGTGGGGTGATTTGATGGACCGTATTTATACGATTCATCGAGTCAACTAAACCCACCTTAAACGACACTTTATCCTTTGAACTTTCACTTGTTAGTGTCGTTTTACTTTACAGGCATTCTTGAAGGTCTAAGGTGGAAACAAGCTTAAAAGAGGAGTTTTGTGCTAAAAATGGATCACAAGTCAAAACTGCCCAGCCGGAACCGGACTTCACTACCAGGCTGCGCCGAGAGGTCCCAGGCCGAGTGCCCGAGTCCAGCGTCCGAATGTGCTGAGTGCCCAGCCGAGCTGTCTTGCACTAAATTCAAGTTGCTCGGGCAAACCATCTGATCTGACGAATCCGCCTCGAGCAAAGTTATCAAAATGGAAAATAAGGTGGACAATGTCGGAAAACCAAGGAGAATGCCCGAGCAGATTGGCAGTTGGCTCAATTCCAAAGCAAAGGCCCCGCGCGCATAGGCACCGAAACGAAGTCGCTCGACCAGACCAGCTAATCTGGCAAATCTGGCTCGACCAAGTTGTTTGAAACGCCCAACTACTCGGACAATCCCACTTCCTAGACAAAACGTCCGAGTGGAACCAGCTCAAGCCCGATCAAGGCCAAACTAGGGCAATTCCTGCCGTTTTGGGATTCCGGCCAGATTCCGGCAAAACGACTTCGACCATTAGGCTTAGAATTGCCTCACTAATCCAAATCCGGAATCCAAAAGCAAAAGAACTCCGACCAAAATTCCGGCCAAGCTCCGATTAAGCTCCGATCAAGCACAACCAAAGCCAGCCATGCTCCGATCAAATTCCGGCCAAAACCGACCAAGCTCCGGGCATCAATTAATGTTGGTTGACCTTTAAACTTCTTCTATTCTATCCTTGTTGGGGAAGGCCATACCGGCGGCTTTGGGAAGCCACGTGGCCGGCGGCTTTAGGAAGACAACTGGCCGGCAGCTGGACTTTGGGGAAGTACCCATGCCTAGTTGTTTGACCTCTCTCCCTTGCCTATAAATAGAAGAGCTTGGCCCTTGAAATCATAACTCTTGATTCATGTGTGTTTTGGAAGTTTGGATACTTGGTCACCTATCTCACTAGCTTAGATCTTTGTCAC
This sequence comes from Rhodiola chrysanthemifolia, assembly GCA_033675395.1. Lineage (NCBI taxonomy): Eukaryota > Viridiplantae > Streptophyta > Magnoliopsida > Saxifragales > Crassulaceae > Rhodiola > Rhodiola chrysanthemifolia. Next base: position 44,185,263 of record CM066204.1, read on the forward strand.
TTGCACTCACAAGGCTTGTACACACTTCTACACACATTTGGATATCAAAAGCTCCAACTTCTCTCTACTTGTTCTTGAGTTACTTTTCCAAAACCTTACTTGTTCTTGTCTTTAATTTCGAAAACCATTTACTTCCCTTGTACTAGCTATGGTATTCCCTTCAATGGATACTTGTAGCTAAACTCTTCATTCGGTAGAAGGGGTTTTTTATATCATAAAACCGTTCTAGATCCTTTACTTAATGCTACCTAGTGTTCTTACTAGTTCTTCGTGCCATCAATTCGGGTTGAACATAACAAGGTTGAGTGGATGCTTGAAAAAGCAAAGCTCTTCCAAGTAGTTCATCCCCTCTTTAACACAATTTGGTTGATCGGAAATGATTGATCAAGTGGATGCACTTAGGCTAATATACCTTGAAAAGGGGAATTAGTCTAGCTAGAACTAGTAAGCTATGTCTTGAAAAGGACTAGCCGGTGTGGCAAGTGCTTGAAAAAGCCTTGCTTTGGGTTAAGTCTTGAAAAGGAACAACCCACACCTTAGAACACTTAGTAAGATCATTAGAGGTCAATGATGAACGAAGTTATGATATAAAGCCCCTAGACCGAATCCTTCTCTTGATAAAAACACCAACTTGTCATTTACTTACAGTCTTACTTTCAACAACTTCAGTTCAGTACCTTTACATTCAGCACCTTTTACTTTCAAGAACTTAACTTTCAATTTAGTTCCTAACTTTACTTTCAGCACCTTTACATTCGTACCTAACTTTACTTTCAGTACCTAACTTTACTTTCAGTACATTTACTTTCAGTACATTTACTTTTAGTACATTTACTTTCAGTATTTACTTTCTGTTCAAAACCAAAATCAAACCCAACTGTCTTCCTTTATTTTCAGTTTTCAAAAGAACTACTCTATCCACTATATCCTTTGGGTTCGACCCTTACTTACCGCTTTACTAGCCAATAGTAAGCCAAACAGTAGTGGACTTATAAATTGATAATTTGCAGTGCCACAACGACGGCTTGTCAAATTTTGGCGCCGTTGCCGGGGAATTCGCAATCGGATTAGTTGTTCTTTTCCTTCCCTTTTTGTTTTTCATTGCATTTTCCACTATGTCTTCATGGATGATTCGGTATCTCCCCCAGTTTGGAGGTGCCATCGGAGAGGACCCTGTGAAACATTGCCAACAATTTCACTCCATCTGCAGCCACATGAAACCTGAAAATGAGACGTTAGAAGGATTTAAGCTGAAATGCTTTAAACTTTCTTTAACTGACTTCGCTATAATTTGGTATTACTCATCAATTGCTGGTTGTGCAGACTATTATGAGGATCTTCGAGCCCAATTCCTAAAAGAATTCTCCCCACCATCCTTACGACATGACACTCGCGAGAAGATCATCTGCCTTCGGCAATCCCGGGACGAAACCTTGGACGAATATTATACGTACTTCGATACCATTGTTTCGCGCTGCCCGCACCATGGATTCACGAACGTGGTTCTTCTTTAAATGTTTCTTGGTGGGATGAGGCCAGTTGATCGGTCAAGGCTTAATGACGCAGTGGGAGGATCGGCCATGCACTTAACCATGACTGAAATGTGGGATCTCATAGATGACTTAGCCGAAGCCACAAAACGAAGGCCAATGCTCCAAGCTAATAGAAGAGCGCCAATGGTAGAGACTAATCTAGAAAGGAATGAGGAAGACATCACAGAGGCCATGATGGACGGATCGGAAACAGGAAGCACCGAAGAGGAGCCTACATGGGAGATCACTCCCGAGCCATTAGAAGACCTAGAGCCAAGAACCGATCTAGTATGGGACGAGGAAAAGCCTTCATGGGAACTCACTGCCGAAGCGGCCGAAGAAATCAACCGAGACCATGTCCTCACGGACAGGGTGGCCGAAACAGAACCGGCCCTTATAATGAAAGCTTCCCAACTTTTCCCCTTGATCAATATGCATATCGCAGCCCATGAAAACGATGTAGAGCTTAAAGGAAGGATGGAAGAGGGGCCTAAGCAGAACGACTCCTTGATGGATTCACTCGCCACAACTAGACAAGGCAGCCCTAAACACAAGAGAGCCCGACTCAAAAGACCAGCAGCTATGGTCAAGGGTCCCTCGCCTTCTCAGAGGTATACAAAGAAACCACCGGAACAATGGAAACCGGACCCGAGCACATCATCTCACAAAAACTCGGGGAGGGTCAAGGCAAGGATAAATGCAGGAGCCGCGGCAAAATTTGACTTGAGCCGCCCATGGGACCCCGACCCCTCCTAAGTGAGGTACCGTCGAGCTAACGACGTTAAACAAAGGCACTGGCCGGGAGGTAACCCGACACACTTTTAGTTTTATGCGTCTTTTACATTTTTCAGTACATATTTACTTATGTCATTTAGCTTTTTGAGCTATTCTCATCTTTCTCGTAAATATTTGCTTGCAATTGACTTTTGAACTAAGTCATGCCGAGAGGCACGCCTTCGTTCAAAAGTGTGGGGTGAGAATAGTCGTTGTATATAAGTCAGTTTGTTTTCCTTTTCCCTTAATATTAACTTTTTGAAAATATGAACTTGAGAATGTGAAATAGATAGATCCAAATTCATGCATTTACCTTGTGAAATCTCAACTGTGTAAAAACTTGGAATGTAACTTTCTGTTTGTCCCTTTCTGCTGAGATATATAGGGGATGTGGAGTTGACATAAATGCCTTAGAGAGGCTTGACAAGCGCTCAAGGGACCGGAGCTCGCTATATGGTTTACAAAGTCAGTGGAGGCTAGCGCTTCGGGTTTCATTAGATTCAAGAGTCATCTCCGCCGTGCAGCGTTTATGCAAGAGGCGGGACGGGAATCAAATTGTCCATTCTCTAGTCCAAAGCAGCTGAGAAAATAGATGAGCGACCCTCATCTTGACCCGCGGAAAAGGGCGAGGATGAGAAAGAGCGGGGAGGCATTTCCATATGCTCTCGGGCGATGATTGGACCTCCCAAAAGGTTGAGAAAATGGACAAGCAAATCACAAGGAGCAAAGCTCGAAGAAACAAATCAAAGGCCGAAGGCCAAGTTGTGAAGGTTTTAACCATAACAAAAGTGAAGAAACTCCAATTCAATATCGAAGGCCGAAGGCCAAATCACTTCAAAAGCTGGCCCTCATCAAAAGAAAATCAAAGAGCTCAACTCATTGAAACCTGAACCAAATCATGTGCTAGAGAAAGCTGCAAGAATAACCATATAGTGCGAGTCGGACCCGAAAGCGCAGTTCAAGGGCCTAAAAAGGGCTATCTGTATCATCCGAATTAAGTTGCATCTCGGCTCGAAGGTACAAGTATCAAGTTTCTTCTATGTTTTTACACGGTTTAGTTTGGTAGCACGTAAGCAATGCATGTTTAGGAGAAATCTAGTTTAACATTCTATCATTCTTACCTTGAACTTTTTGATATTTTAGTGTTCCTCTTCTTGCCTAGCCTTGTTCGGGACGAACAAGTGTAAGTGTGGGGTGATTTGATGGACCGTATTTATACGATTCATCGAGTCAACTAAACCCACCTTAAACGACACTTTATCCTTTGAACTTTCACTTGTTAGTGTCGTTTTACTTTACAGGCATTCTTGAAGGTCTAAGGTGGAAACAAGCTTAAAAGAGGAGTTTTGTGCTAAAAATGGATCACAAGTCAAAACTGCCCAGCCGGAACCGGACTTCACTACCAGGCTGCGCCGAGAGGTCCCAGGCCGAGTGCCCGAGTCCAGCGTCCGAATGTGCTGAGTGCCCAGCCGAGCTGTCTTGCACTAAATTCAAGTTGCTCGGGCAAACCATCTGATCTGACGAATCCGCCTCGAGCAAAGTTATCAAAATGGAAAATAAGGTGGACAATGTCGGAAAACCAAGGAGAATGCCCGAGCAGATTGGCAGTTGGCTCAATTCCAAAGCAAAGGCCCCGCGCGCATAGGCACCGAAACGAAGTCGCTCGACCAGACCAGCTAATCTGGCAAATCTGGCTCGACCAAGTTGTTTGAAACGCCCAACTACTCGGACAATCCCACTTCCTAGACAAAACGTCCGAGTGGAACCAGCTCAAGCCCGATCAAGGCCAAACTAGGGCAATTCCTGCCGTTTTGGGATTCCGGCCAGATTCCGGCAAAACGACTTCGACCATTAGGCTTAGAATTGCCTCACTAATCCAAATCCGGAATCCAAAAGCAAAAGAACTCCGACCAAAATTCCGGCCAAGCTCCGATTAAGCTCCGATCAAGCACAACCAAAGCCAGCCATGCTCCGATCAAATTCCGGCCAAAACCGACCAAGCTCCGGGCATCAATTAATGTTGGTTGACCTTTAAACTTCTTCTATTCTATCCTTGTTGGGGAAGGCCATACCGGCGGCTTTGGGAAGCCACGTGGCCGGCGGCTTTAGGAAGACAACTGGCCGGCAGCTGGACTTTGGGGAAGTACCCATGCCTAGTTGTTTGACCTCTCTCCCTTGCCTATAAATAGAAGAGCTTGGCCCTTGAAATCATAACTCTTGATTCATGTGTGTTTTGGAAGTTTGGATACTTGGTCACCTATCTCACTAGCTTAGATCTTTGTCACTTGCACTCACAAGGCTTGTACACACTTCTACACACATTTGGATATCAAAAGCTCCAACTTCTCTCTACTTGTTCTTGAGTTACTTTTCCAAAACCTTACTTGTTCTTGTCTTTAATTTCGAAAACCATTTACTTCCCTTGTACTAGCTATGGTATTCCCTTCAATGGATACTTGTAGCTAAACTCTTCATTCGGTAGAAGGGGTTTTTTATATCATAAAACCGTTCTAGACCCTTTACTTAATGCTACCTAGTGTTCTTACTAGTTCTTCGTGCCATCAATTCGGGTTGAACATAACAAGGTTGAGTGGATGCTTGAAAAAGCAAAGCTCTTCCAAGTAGTTCATCCCCTCTTTAACACCATTTGGTTGATCGGAAATGATTGATCAAGTGGATGCACTTAGGCTAATATACCTTGAAAAGGGGAATTAGTCTAGCTAGAACTAGTAAGCTATGTCTTGAAAAGGACTAGCCGGTGTGGCAAGTGCTTGAAAAAGCCTTGCTTTGGGTTAAGTCTTGAAAAGGAACAACCCACACCTTAGAACACTTAGTAAGATCATTAGAGGTCAATGATGAACGAAGTTATGATATAAAGCCCCTAGACCGAATCCTTCTCTTGATAAAAACACCAACTTGTCATTTACTTACAGTCTTACTTTCAACAACTTCAGTTCAGTACCTTTACATTCAGCACCTTTTACTTTCAAGAACTTAACTTTCAATTTAGTTCCTAACTTTACTTTCAGCACCTTTACATTCGTACCTAACTTTACTTTCAGTACCTAACTTTACTTTCAGTACATTTACTTTCAGTACATTTACTTTTAGTACATTTACTTTCAGTATTTACTTTCTGTTCAAAACCAAAATCAAACCCAACTGTCTTCCTTTATTTTCAGTTTTCAAAAGAACTACTCTATCCACTATATCCTTTGGGTTCGACCCCTACTTACCGCTTTACTAGCCAATAGTAAGCCAAACAGTAGTGGACTTATAAATTGATAATTTGCAGTGCCACAACGACGGCTTGTCAAATTTTGGCGCCGTTGCCGGGGAATTCGCAATCGGATTAGTTGTTCTTTTCCTTCCCTTTTTGTTTTTCATTGCATTTTCCACTATGTCTTCATGGATGATTCGGTATCTCCCCCAGTTTGGAGGTGCCATCGGAGAGGACCCTGTGAAACATTGCCAACAATTTCACTCCATCTGCAGCCACATGAAACCTGAAAATGAGACGTTAGAAGGATTTAAGCTGAAATGCTTTAAACTTTCTTTAACTGACTTCGCTATAATTTGGTATTACTCATCAATTGCTGGTTGTGCAGACTATTATGAGGATCTTCGAGCCCAATTCCTAAAAGAATTCTCCCCACCATCCTTACGACATGACACTCGCGAGAAGATCATCTGCCTTCGGCAATCCCGGGACGAAACCTTGGACGAATATTATACGTACTTCGATACCATTGTTTCGCGCTGCCCGCACCATGGATTCACGAACGTGGTTCTTCTTTAAATGTTTCTTGGTGGGATGAGGCCAGTTGATCGGTCAAGGCTTAATGACGCAGTGGGAGGATCGGCCATGCACTTAACCATGACTGAAATGTGGGATCTCATAGATGACTTAGCCGAAGCCACAAAACGAAGGCCAATGCTCCAAGCTAATAGAAGAGCGCCAATGGTAGAGACTAATCTAGAAAGGAATGAGGAAGACATCACAGAGGCCATGATGGACGGATCGGAAACAGGAAGCACCGAAGAGGAGCCTACATGGGAGATCACTCCCGAGCCATTAGAAGACCTAGAGCCAAGAACCGATCTAGTATGGGACGAGGAAAAGCCTTCATGGGAACTCACTGCCGAAGCGGCCGAAGAAATCAACCGAGACCATGTCCTCACGGACAGGGTGGCCGAAACAGAACCGGCCCTTATAATGAAAGCTTCCCAACTTTTCCCCTTGATCAATATGCATATCGCAGCCCATGAAAACGATGTAGAGCTTAAAGGAAGGATGGAAGAGGGGCCTAAGCAGAACGACTCCTTGATGGATTCACTCGCCACAACTAGACAAGGCAGCCCTAAACACAAGAGAGCCCGACTCAAAAGACCAGCAGCTATGGTCAAGGGTCCCTCGCCTTCTCAGAGGTATACAAAGAAACCACCGGAACAATGGAAACCGGACCCGAGCACATCATCTCACAAAAACTCGGGGAGGGTCAAGGCAAGGATAAATGCAGGAGCCGCGGCAAAATTTGACTTGAGCCGCCCATGGGACCCCGACCCCTCCTAAGTGAGGTACCGTCGAGCTAACGACGTTAAACAAAGGCACTGGCCGGGAGGTAACCCGACACACTTTTAGTTTTATGCGTCTTTTACATTTTTCAGTACATATTTACTTATGTCATTTAGCTTTTTGAGCTATTCTCATCTTTCTCGTAAATATTTGCTTGCAATTGACTTTTGAACTAAGTCATGCCGAGAGGCACGCCTTCGTTCAAAAGTGTGGGGTGAGAATAGTCGTTGTATATAAGTCAGTTTGTTTTCCTTTTCCCTTAATATTAACTTTTTGAAAATATGAACTTGAGAATGTGAAATAGATAGATCCAAATTCATGCATTTACCTTGTGAAATCTCAACTGTGTAAAAACTTGGAATGTAACTTTCTGTTTGTCCCTTTCTGCTGAGATATATAGGGGATGTGGAGTTGACATAAATGCCTTAGAGAGGCTTGACAAGCGCTCAAGGGACCGGAGCTCGCTATATGGTTTACAAAGTCAGTGGAGGCTAGCGCTTCGGGTTTCATTAGATTCAAGAGTCATCTCCGCCGTGCAGCGTTTATGCAAGAGGCGGGACGGGAATCAAATTGTCCATTCTCTAGTCCAAAGCAGCTGAGAAAATAGATGAGCGACCCTCATCTTGACCCGCGGAAAAGGGCGAGGATGAGAAAGAGCGGGGAGGCATTTCCATATGCTCTCGGGCGATGATTGGACCTCCCAAAAGGTTGAGAAAATGGACAAGCAAATCACAAGGAGCAAAGCTCGAAGAAACAAATCAAAGGCCGAAGGCCAAGTTGTGAAGGTTTTAACCATAACAAAAGTGAAGAAACTCCAATTCAATATCGAAGGCCGAAGGCCAAATCACTTCAAAAGCTGGCCCTCATCAAAAGAAAATCAAAGAGCTCAACTCATTGAAACCTGAACCAAATCATGTGCTAGAGAAAGCTGCAAGAATAACCATATAGTGCGAGTCGGACCCGAAAGCGCAGTTCAAGGGCCTAAAAAGGGCTATCTGTATCATCCGAATTAAGTTGCATCTCGGCTCGAAGGTACAAGTATCAAGTTTCTTCTATGTTTTTACACGGTTTAGTTTGGTAGCACGTAAGCAATGCATGTTTAGGAGAAATCTAGTTTAACATTCTATCATTCTTACCTTGAACTTTTTGATATTTTAGTGTTCCTCTTCTTGCCTAGCCTTGTTCGGGACGAACAAGTGTAAGTGTGGGGTGATTTGATGGACCGTATTTATACGATTCATCGAGTCAACTAAACCCACCTTAAACGACACTTTATCCTTTGAACTTTCACTTGTTAGTGTCGTTTTACTTTACAGGCATTCTTGAAGGTCTAAGGTGGAAACAAGCTTAAAAGAGGAGTTTTGTGCTAAAAATGGATCACAAGTCAAAACTGCCCAGCCGGAACCGGACTTCACTACCAGGCTGCGCCGAGAGGTCCCAGGCCGAGTGCCCGAGTCCAGCGTCCGAATGTGCTGAGTGCCCAGCCGAGCTGTCTTGCACTAAATTCAAGTTGCTCGGGCAAACCATCTGATCTGACGAATCCGCCTCGAGCAAAGTTATCAAAATGGAAAATAAGGTGGACAATGTCGGAAAACCAAGGAGAATGCCCGAGCAGATTGGCAGTTGGCTCAATTCCAAAGCAAAGGCCCCGCGCGCATAGGCACCGAAACGAAGTCGCTCGACCAGACCAGCTAATCTGGCAAATCTGGCTCGACCAAGTTGTTTGAAACGCCCAACTACTCGGACAATCCCACTTCCTAGACAAAACGTCCGAGTGGAACCAGCTCAAGCCCGATCAAGGCCAAACTAGGGCAATTCCTGCCGTTTTGGGATTCCGGCCAGATTCCGGCAAAACGACTTCGACCATTAGGCTTAGAATTGCCTCACTAATCCAAATCCGGAATCCAAAAGCAAAAGAACTCCGACCAAAATTCCGGCCAAGCTCCGATTAAGCTCCGATCAAGCACAACCAAAGCCAGCCATGCTCCGATCAAATTCCGGCCAAAACCGACCAAGCTCCGGGCATCAATTAATGTTGGTTGACCTTTAAACTTCTTCTATTCTATCCTTGTTGGGGAAGGCCATACCGGCGGCTTTGGGAAGCCACGTGGCCGGCGGCTTTAGGAAGACAACTGGCCGGCAGCTGGACTTTGGGGAAGTACCCATGCCTAGTTGTTTGACCTCTCTCCCTTGCCTATAAATAGAAGAGCTTGGCCCTTGAAATCATAACTCTTGATTCATGTGTGTTTTGGAAGTTTGGATACTTGGTCACCTATCTCACTAGCTTAGATCTTTGTCACTTGCACTCACAAGGCTTGTACACACTTCTACACACATTTGGATATCAAAAGCTCCAACTTCTCTCTACTTGTTCTTGAGTTACTTTTCCAAAACCTTACTTGTTCTTGTCTTTAATTTCGAAAACCATTTACTTCCCTTGTACTAGCTATGGTATTCCCTTCAATGGATACTTGTAGCTAAACTCTTCATTCGGTAGAAGGGGTTTTTTATATCATAAAACCGTTCTAGACCCTTTACTTAATGCTACCTAGTGTTCTTACTAGTTCTTCGTGCCATCAATTCGGGTTGAACATAACAAGGTTGAGTGGATGCTTGAAAAAGCAAAGCTCTTCCAAGTAGTTCATCCCCTCTTTAACACCATTTGGTTGATCGGAAATGATTGATCAAGTGGATGCACTTAGGCTAATATACCTTGAAAAGGGGAATTAGTCTAGCTAGAACTAGTAAGCTATGTCTTGAAAAGGACTAGCCGGTGTGGCAAGTGCTTGAAAAAGCCTTGCTTTGGGTTAAGTCTTGAAAAGGAACAACCCACACCTTAGAACACTTAGTAAGATCATTAGAGGTCAATGATGAACGAAGTTATGATATAAAGCCCCTAGACCGAATCCTTCTCTTGATAAAAACACCAACTTGTCATTTACTTACAGTCTTACTTTCAACAACTTCAGTTCAGTACCTTTACATTCAGCACCTTTTACTTTCAAGAACTTAACTTTCAATTTAGTTCCTAACTTTACTTTCAGCACCTTTACATTCGTACCTAACTTTACTTTCAGTACCTAACTTTACTTTCAGTACATTTACTTTCAGTACATTTACTTTTAGTACATTTACTTTCAGTATTTACTTTCTGTTCAAAACCAAAATCAAACCCAACTGTCTTCCTTTATTTTCAGTTTTCAAAAGAACTACTCTATCCACTATATCCTTTGGGTTCGACCCCTACTTACCGCTTTACTAGCCAATAGTAAGCCAAACAGTAGTGGACTTATAAATTGATAATTTGCAGTGCCACAACGACGGCTTGTCAAATTTTGGCGCCGTTGCCGGGGAATTCGCAATCGGATTAGTTGTTCTTTTCCTTCCCTTTTTGTTTTTCATTGCATTTTCCACTATGTCTTCATGGATGATTCGGTATCTCCCCCAGTTTGGAGGTGCCATCGGAGAGGACCCTGTGAAACATTGCCAACAATTTCACTCCATCTGCAGCCACATGAAACCTGAAAATGAGACGTTAGAAGGATTTAAGCTGAAATGCTTTAAACTTTCTTTAACTGACTTCGCTATAATTTGGTATTACTCATCAATTGCTGGTTGTGCAGACTATTATGAGGATCTTCGAGCCCAATTCCTAAAAGAATTCTCCCCACCATCCTTACGACATGACACTCGCGAGAAGATCATCTGCCTTCGGCAATCCCGGGACGAAACCTTGGACGAATATTATACGTACTTCGATACCATTGTTTCGCGCTGCCCGCACCATGGATTCACGAACGTGGTTCTTCTTTAAATGTTTCTTGGTGGGATGAGGCCAGTTGATCGGTCAAGGCTTAATGACGCAGTGGGAGGATCGGCCATGCACTTAACCATGACTGAAATGTGGGATCTCATAGATGACTTAGCCGAAGCCACAAAACGAAGGCCAATGCTCCAAGCTAATAGAAGAGCGCCAATGGTAGAGACTAATCTAGAAAGGAATGAGGAAGACATCACAGAGGCCATGATGGACGGATCGGAAACAGGAAGCACCGAAGAGGAGCCTACATGGGAGATCACTCCCGAGCCATTAGAAGACCTAGAGCCAAGAACCGATCTAGTATGGGACGAGGAAAAGCCTTCATGGGAACTCACTGCCGAAGCGGCCGAAGAAATCAACCGAGACCATGTCCTCACGGACAGGGTGGCCGAAACAGAACCGGCCCTTATAATGAAAGCTTCCCAACTTTTCCCCTTGATCAATATGCATATCGCAGCCCATGAAAACGATGTAGAGCTTAAAGGAAGGATGGAAGAGGGGCCTAAGCAGAACGACTCCTTGATGGATTCACTCGCCACAACTAGACAAGGCAGCCCTAAACACAAGAGAGCCCGACTCAAAAGACCAGCAGCTATGGTCAAGGGTCCCTCGCCTTCTCAGAGGTATACAAAGAAACCACCGGAACAATGGAAACCGGACCCGAGCACATCATCTCACAAAAACTCGGGGAGGGTCAAGGCAAGGATAAATGCAGGAGCCGCGGCAAAATTTGACTTGAGCCGCCCATGGGACCCCGACCCCTCCTAAGTGAGGTACCGTCGAGCTAACGACGTTAAACAAAGGCACTGGCCGGGAGGTAACCCGACACACTTTTAGTTTTATGCGTCTTTTACATTTTTCAGTACATATTTACTTATGTCATTTAGCTTTTTGAGCTATTCTCATCTTTCTCGTAAATATTTGCTTGCAATTGACTTTTGAACTAAGTCATGCCGAGAGGCACGCCTTCGTTCAAAAGTGTGGGGTGAGAATAGTCGTTGTATATAAGTCAGTTTGTTTTCCTTTTCCCTTAATATTAACTTTTTGAAAATATGAACTTGAGAATGTGAAATAGATAGATCCAAATTCATGCATTTACCTTGTGAAATCTCAACTGTGTAAAAACTTGGAATGTAACTTTCTGTTTGTCCCTTTCTGCTGAGATATATAGGGGATGTGGAGTTGACATAAATGCCTTAGAGAGGCTTGACAAGCGCTCAAGGGACCGGAGCTCGCTATATGGTTTACAAAGTCAGTGGAGGCTAGCGCTTCGGGTTTCATTAGATTCAAGAGTCATCTCCGCCGTGCAGCGTTTATGCAAGAGGCGGGACGGGAATCAAATTGTCCATTCTCTAGTCCAAAGCAGCTGAGAAAATAGATGAGCGACCCTCATCTTGACCCGCGGAAAAGGGCGAGGATGAGAAAGAGCGGGGAGGCATTTCCATATGCTCTCGGGCGATGATTGGACCTCCCAAAAGGTTGAGAAAATGGACAAGCAAATCACAAGGAGCAAAGCTCGAAGAAACAAATCAAAGGCCGAAGGCCAAGTTGTGAAGGTTTTAACCATAACAAAAGTGAAGAAACTCCAATTCAATATCGAAGGCCGAAGGCCAAATCACTTCAAAAGCTGGCCCTCATCAAAAGAAAATCAAAGAGCTCAACTCATTGAAACCTGAACCAAATCATGTGCTAGAGAAAGCTGCAAGAATAACCATATAGTGCGAGTCGGACCCGAAAGCGCAGTTCAAGGGCCTAAAAAGGGCTATCTGTATCATCCGAATTAAGTTGCATCTCGGCTCGAAGGTACAAGTATCAAGTTTCTTCTATGTTTTTACACGGTTTAGTTTGGTAGCACGTAAGCAATGCATGTTTAGGAGAAATCTAGTTTAACATTCTATCATTCTTACCTTGAACTTTTTGATATTTTAGTGTTCCTCTTCTTGCCTAGCCTTGTTCGGGACGAACAAGTGTAAGTGTGGGGTGATTTGATGGACCGTATTTATACGATTCATCGAGTCAACTAAACCCACCTTAAACGACACTTTATCCTTTGAACTTTCACTTGTTAGTGTCGTTTTACTTTACAGGCATTCTTGAAGGTCTAAGGTGGAAACAAGCTTAAAAGAGGAGTTTTGTGCTAAAAATGGATCACAAGTCAAAACTGCCCAGCCGGAACCGGACTTCACTACCAGGCTGCGCCGAGAGGTCCCAGGCCGAGTGCCCGAGTCCAGCGTCCGAATGTGCTGAGTGCCCAGCCGAGCTGTCTTGCACTAAATTCAAGTTGCTCGGGCAAACCATCTGATCTGACGAATCCGCCTCGAGCAAAGTTATCAAAATGGAAAATAAGGTGGACAATGTCGGAAAACCAAGGAGAATGCCCGAGCAGATTGGCAGTTGGCTCAATTCCAAAGCAAAGGCCCCGCGCGCATAGGCACCGAAACGAAGTCGCTCGACCAGACCAGCTAATCTGGCAAATCTGGCTCGACCAAGTTGTTTGAAACGCCCAACTACTCGGACAATCCCACTTCCTAGACAAAACGTCCGAGTGGAACCAGCTCAAGCCCGATCAAGGCCAAACTAGGGCAATTCCTGCCGTTTTGGGATTCCGGCCAGATTCCGGCAAAACGACTTCGACCATTAGGCTTAGAATTGCCTCACTAATCCAAATCCGGAATCCAAAAGCAAAAGAACTCCGACCAAAATTCCGGCCAAGCTCCGATTAAGCTCCGATCAAGCACAACCAAAGCCAGCCATGCTCCGATCAAATTCCGGCCAAAACCGACCAAGCTCCGGGCATCAATTAATGTTGGTTGACCTTTAAACTTCTTCTATTCTATCCTTGTTGGGGAAGGCCATACCGGCGGCTTTGGGAAGCCACCTGGCCGGCAGCTGGACTTTGGGGGAGTACCCATGCTTAGTTGTTTGACCTCTCTCCCTTGCCTATAAATAAAAGAGCTTGGCCCTTGAAATCATAACTCTTGATTCATGTGTGTTTTGGAAGTTTGGATACTTGGTCACCTATCTCACTAGCTTAGATCTTTGTCACTTGCACTCACAAGGCTTGTACACACTCTACACACATTTGGATATCAAAAGCTGCAACTTCTCTCTACTTGTTCTTGAGTTACTTTTCCAAAACCTTACTTGTTCTTGTCTTTAATTTCGAAAACCATTTACTTCCCTTGTACTAGCTATGGTATTCCCTTCAATGGATACTTGTAGCTAAACTCTTCATTCGGTTGAAGGGGTTTTTTATATCATAAAACCGTTTTAGACCCTTTACTTAATGCTACCTAGTGTTCTAACTAGTTCTTCGTGCCATCAATTCGGGTTGAACATAACAAGGTTGAGTGGAAGCTTGAAAAAGCAAAGCTCTTCCAAGTAGTTCATCCCCTCTTTAACACCATTTGGTTGATCGAAAATGATTGATCAAGTGGATGCACTTAGGCTAATATACCTTGAAAAGGGGAATTAGTCTAGCTAGAACTAGTAAGCTATGTCTTGAAAAGGACTAGCCGGTGTGGCAAGTGCTTGAAAAAGCCTTGCTTTGGGTTAAGTCTTGAAAAGGAACAACCCACACCTTAGAACACTTAGTAAGATCATTAGAGGTCAATGATGAACGAAGTTATGATATAAAGCCCCTAGACCGAATCCTTCTCTTGATCAAAACACCAACTTGTCATTTACTTACAGTCTTACTTTCAACAACTTCAGTTCAGTACCTTTACATTCAGCACCTTTTACTTTCAAGTACTTAACTTGCAATTCAGTTCCTAACTTTACTTTCAGTACTTTACATTCAGTACCTAACTTTACTTTCAGTACCTAACTTTACTTTCAGTACATTGACATTCAGTATTTACTTTCTGTTCAAAACCAAAATCAAACCCAACTGTCTTCCTTTATTTTCAGTTTTCAAAAGAACTACTCTATCCACTAATTCCTTTGGGTTCGACCCCTACTTACCGCTTTACTAGCCAATAGTAAGCCAAACAGTAGTGGACTTATAAATTGATAATTTGCAGTGCCACAACGACGGCCTGTCAACACCACCAGCAACATTCTTATTGACAACAGCACTACTGGCTTTACCACTTTTATCAACCACTCCTTTTACACCCTTCGTATTTGCAGTAACATCATCGTTCACAAGCATGAAAGAAACAACCGGAGCCTTAGAGATTTGAATTACCTCATACGGGGGCACAGCCGGTGGAGGAATTAGACTTGTTGATGACGAACTAGTATCTGTTTGCTTAGAAGAAACCTCCGCGGTTAGCGGGGGCACCATCTTCTGCTTTGCAGCAGGTTCTGGTCCATTCTTCGCCACCGTTCCGACTTTAGGGTTTGCTGGGATGCCACCACTATCTGTAACTCGGACAGTTGATGTCGTGGCAGTGTCGGTGTGTAAAGGCGACGCCTTTTTCTCCTTCGGGATCTTTGGCTTCGTTGATTTCGAGATTAGGGTCTTTGCCGCCATTGCTTTAGGAGGCTTCATATCCGCCTTATTGGTTTCTGGGGCGGACGCGACAGAGGACTTGGAGGTTTTCCTGGTGCTCACCATTGACGCTGCAAGTAGAGATGATCGAGCGATTTCGCAACAGTCTGTCGTTCTAGGGTTTGGGAGGAGAGTGAGCAGTAGGTGAAACAAATTTGATTTTCAAATCAAGTTCGGACTTTTCAACTTCCCAAACGAGCCTTCGAGAATATTTCCTCTTTCCTCATAACGGTGCTAAGAATCTTCAATAAATATTTAACCAAATATTCATCCTTTTAGAAAGTACCTTCTGTTCCAGCCCCCTTCTGTAAGTGATCAGTCCAACTGCTTTGTTGGAGTTCGGCCTATGACTGATCACTTCCTGGAACACTTACTCCTTGACAACACACAGACCCAATGAGGATCTGAGTGTTTTGAACTGAGTAGCATCAAGTGGTTTGGTGAAGATATCGGCCAATTGCGTGTCCGTTGTTACATGCTTTAGAGTCACCACCTTCTGTTCAACCAGCTCTCTGATGAAGTGATGTCTGATGTCTATGTGCTTTGTCCTGGAATGCTGTACTAGATTTTAAGATATGCTGATTGCGCTCATATTGTCACAGTACAAGGTCATCTCCTTCTGTTCCACTCCGTATTCAGACAGCATTTGCTTCATCCACAGCAGTTGAGTGCAGCAACTTCCTGCAGCTATATACTCTGCTTCGGCCGTAGAGAGCGAGATGCTATTTTGCTTCTTACTGAACCAGGAGACCAGGTTGTTTCCTGATGGACCATAATTATACGAATCAAAAACACAGTTAAACCCACTAAATTAGACTGTTTGTCTATTTAACTTTTGCTTGTTAGTTCCGATATTTATCTACAGGGTAATTTGGAGCTTAGAGAGAATACACGCTAAGGAGAGGATTTTACGCAGAAAAGATGTTACGAGTCATTCCAAAGGTCTCGATCAGACGCTGACTGAAGAAATCTAAAGATCCTGACATGGAATCATTCAAAACAAATCAAAGCGAAGAGCAATCAAAGTCAATCCCGGGCTGAAATACACCGATTGTTTTGTGAAAACATCGCAAAAACGTCACAAAACTCCACATTTGCCCATGGTGACCGGCGACTTTTGGAGGAGGTGGCCAAAGGAGGAAGCTCTCCTCCATGGATAACCTCCAACCGGCGGCTCTTACCTCCCATGGAGCTCCCCTTGGATGAAGCCACAAGCTCTCATCTTGGCCCTCCATTCCTTCCCTCCATGGCTATAAATACATGCCTCCATCTCATTTGTAAAAGATCCCAAAAAATCATAAATCACGTATCTCTCTAAGTTTGGCAATTTGTAAGTTTGGTTTTGAAATAATACTCTTGTTGGTTCTTGGGTATTCAAGTAGGAATTGGGAATACTCATGTTGGTTCTTGAGTATTCCCCTTACTTACTGTCTTTCAAAAACCCCCGAGTATTTAGCTATGGTATCCACCTCTATGGATATTCGTAGCTAAACTCTTCATTCGGTTGAAGGGGTGTACTTGTATCATAAAATGTTTTAGACTTTGCTTTAGTGTTTTTTCTCTGTATTCAAAACTTGTTCTATGTGCCATATATTAGGCCAGAACTTCCAAGGTTGAGTGGATGCTTGGAATGGCAAAGCTCTTCCGTGGAAGTTCGTAAACATACTCGGATAAGTGGATGCTTGGAATGGCAAAGCTTATCTGAGGAGTTTGACCTCTCTCAAACACCATTTGATTGCTCGGGAATGACTGATCAAATGGATGCACACAGGCTAATATACCTTGGAATGGGGTATTAGTCTAAGTAGAACAAGGGCTCTACGTTTTTTGCAAAAGTCTAGACAGTGTGTGCAAATCGAGTGCTTGGAATGGCCTTGATACTCTTTCGAACACTTTTGCAAAAGACTAGACAGTGTGGCAAATCGAGTGCTTGGAATGGCCTTGATGCACGTTTGAATACTTAGAAGGATCACTAAAGGTCAATGATAAACAGGTTATGATACAAGGCCCCCGAAATCGAATGTTTTCCTTGAAATCAAACAACTCCTGCACTTACTTTCTTAGTATAACTGCCGTAATCAACTGCTCACCTTCCGGAGGACTTGCCAATCACGCATCACCCGCTGTAAGTCTCCTACTTTTATTTTCAGTCATTTACTTTTCGCACAAAAAAACCAAAACCAACCAAAAAGTCACGTAGTTACTAGCTCTAAAACCTCAACCAACCTAAAACACGCTCCCTTGCTGTACAAATCACCTCAAAGAACAACTATCCCCCTAATTCCTTTGGGTTCGACCCCTACTTACCACTTGCTACCCAGTAGTGAAGTCGCGAGTAGCGGACTATAAATTTATTTGTACATTTGCTCTGACGACAAGCATCTGTCATTTCCCAAGAAGAAACAACCTCCAGATGTGCTCTTCTGATTTTCAGCGTTTCCTGCCCAGTCAGCGTCACAGTAACCAACCAGGTATGGGTTGGTGTCCTTTGTGTACCAGATTCCAAAGTCAACAGTTCCACACACATACTTGATGATTCTCTTTACTTGTAGAAGATGACTTTCTTTCGGATCCGCCTGGTACCTTGCACAAACTCCAACAGCGTATGCTATATCTGGTCTGCTGGATGTCAAGTACAAGAGACTCCCAATCATACTCCTGTACATTGTCTGATCGACCTTTGTTCCAGCATCGTCTTTGGTGATCTTTAAGTGAGTAACAGCTGGGGTTCTTTTGTGACTAGCCTTCTCAAGATCAAATTTCTTTATCAGATTCTTGGCATACTTGCTCTGAGAGATGAATATGCCGTCATTCTTCTGTATCACCTGGAGTCCTTGAAAGTAGTTCATCTCTCCAACCATACTCATCTTGAACTCTTTCTGCATCTGTTCCACAAACTGATCCACCAGCTTCTGTGTGTTGGATCCGAACACAATGTCGTCAACATAGATTTGTGCGATAATAAAATCTGACCTTGTGTGCTTCACGAACAGGGTCTTGTCTACTCCCCCTCGCGCATATCCATGGTTGACGAGAAAGATGGTGAGGCGCTTATATCATGCTCTGGCGCCTGCATAAGACCGTATAGTGCCTTCTTCAGGCGATACACATGAGCAGGGTGATGTGGGTTGATGGTTGCACAGTCGTTATGCGCAATCGTCAAGAATAAATTTATAAGTGTCCGCTACTCGCGACTTCACTACTGGGTAGTAAGTGGTAAGTAGGGGTCGAACCCAAAGGAATTAGGGGGATAGTTGTTCTTTGAGGGGATTATTCAGCGAGAGAGCGTGTTTTAGGTTGGTTGGTTTTAAAGCTACCAGCTAAGTGATTGATTGGTTGGTTGGTTGGTTTTAGTACTAGAAAGTAACTGATAATTATTACAATTAAAAGAAATCATTCGGTTTCAGGGGCCTTGTATTATATCCTGTTTATCATTGACCTTTAGTGAATCTTCTAAGTATTCAAACATGAATCGAGGCTATTCCTAGCTCAAGACTTGCAACATCGTCTAGCCTTTTTAAGGTCGTAGAGCACTTATTCTACTTCAACTAATTCCTCCTTCCGAAGTATCTTAGCCTTATGTGCATCCATTTGGTCCCTTTGGTCCAGTTTCCAAATGGTTTTTTAGATAGATCGAACTCCTCAGATAAGCTTTGCCCGTCAAAGCATCCACTTACCCGAGTATGTTCACGAATCCCAAGGAAGAGCTTTGCCCGTCAAAGCGTCCACTCAACCTTGGAAGTTCTAATCTTATATATGGCACATAGAATAAGTTTTGAATACAAAGACGAGACACTAAGTTAATAGTCTAAAACATTTTATAATACAAGTCCACCCCTTCTACCGAACGACTAGTTTAGCTACTATTCATCGCGCTAAACATTATAACTAAGGAATTGGAAATTAAAGACAGTAAATAAATATTAAAATACTTACAACCGTTGAAGCGCCAAGGGAGCGATCCTTTATTTCCAAAACCAAACTTACAAAACTTAGAGAGAGAAGTGTTTACAACTTATGGATTTGATTTTGATTTTGTGATGATACAAATGAGGAGGAGATGAGCTCCATTTATAGGGAGGAGAAGGGAGGAATGGATGGAGGAGATGATGGCATGTGGTTTTTGATCCAAGGGAGGAGAAGGAGGAGGCGCCACATGGGGGGGAGCAAAAGCCGCCGGTTGCCGGTTGTGGGGAGGAGGAGCCGCCGGTCATGGAGGGGAGGAGCTCCTCCCTTGGCCACCTTCTCTTCAAGTGGTCGGTCACCAAGGCAAATGGATGAGTTTTGTGAGTTTTGTGCAGTCTTTTCACAAAACTATCAGTGTGTTTCGTCCCGGGCTGACTTGATTCCTCTTCTGCTTAATTTGTTATGAGTGATTCAACGTCAGGATCCTTGATATTTCTTCAGTCGGCATATGATCTTGACCTCGGAATGACTCGTAACATCTTTTCTGCTTTAAAAGCTCCTCTTTAGCATGTATTCTCTCTAAGCTCTGAAATACCCTGTAGAAATATATCGGAACTAACAAGCAAAAGTTAAATAGACAAAGTGTCTAATTAAGGGGGTTTTACTGTGTTTATGATTCGTATAATTTTGGTCCATCATGGGTCCTCAAATCCCTTCGGCTGAGCAACATACACTTCTTCATTTAGAAAGCCATTCAGGAACGCACTTTTAACATCCATCTGGAACAGCCGAAACTTTAAGTGACACGCCAGCGCAAGAAGCAGGCGAATGGCTTCAAGACGTGCGACAGGGGCAAAGGTTTCATCAAAATCGATCCCCTCTATCTGGGTATAGCCCTGTGCAACAAGGCGAGCCTTGTTTCTGGTGATATTCCCTGAGGTGTCTGACTTGTTCTTAAAAATCCATTTTGTGCCGATGACGTTCACCTCATCAGGTCTGGGAACTAAGTCCCATACATCATTGCGGGCAAACTCCTCCAGTTCTTCCTGCATGGCTAGGACCCAATACTCATCAATGAGTGCTTCCTTTATGTTCTTCGGCTCTATAGTGGACAGGAAACACGAGCAAGCAGCAAGTTCTCTGAAGTTGATCTGCTTCCCACGAGTTCGTAGTCCGTCACTAGGAGCTCCAATGACCTCAGAGATTGGGTGGTCTCTGGCAATTCGTCGAGAGGGTTGTAAAGCAGTACGATCCTCTTGAGTACGGACGTCTTCAGCCGCCTCAGATGAAGAGATTCCAGAGAGATCACCAGCCGTTGGGACTCCTCCTGTCGAGTCAGTCTCAGTCGCAGCTGTTGGAAGAGTTTCAGAAGCTATCCCAACTGATTCGTCAGCATCATCTGGGCCAGTTTGCTCAAACACTACATCCTTGATTTTGACATTGATAGACTCCATGACGGATCTTGTGCGTTTGTTGAACACCTGATATGCTCGACTGTTAGAGGAATAACCTAGAAAGGAACCCTCGTCACTCTTCGGATCAAGCTTCTGTCTGTACTCACGATCATTCAGAATGTAGCACTCACTCCCAAAAATATGTAAGTACTTGACAGTGGGTTTCTTCCCTTTCCACAGTTCATAGCAGGTCATCTCAGTACCTGTGCGTAGTGTCACGCGATTGATAATATGGCATGCGGTGTTCATAGCTTCTGACCAGAACTTCAGGGGAATCTTCTTGGCATGAATCATTACGCGAGCCATCTCCTGAATTGTACGATTTTTCCGTTCCACAACCCCATTCTGCTGGGGTGTGATGGCAGAAGCAAACTGATGAGCAACCCCGCGTTCTGCACAGTACGTGGCCATAGTGGTTTTTTTGAACTCGGTGCCGTTGTCACTCCTGATACTCACCAGGTGTTCTCCTTTGTCTTCCCTCGCTCTCTAGAGTAAGGTAGCAAGTTCAATGAACTGTTGAGCGGCTTCTGTCTTGTCTCGGAGGAACCGAGTCCATGTAAACCTGGTGAAGTCGTCCACACAGACTAGGACATACTTCTTGCCACGATAGCTCTCAACCTGCATTGGTCCCATGAGATCCATATGGATTAGTTCCAGCGGTCTGCTGGTGCTGATTTGCGTGGTGTTGGGATGTGAGGCCTTCGTCTGTTTTCCGATTTGGCATTCTCCACATATAACATCAACATCGCCTTTCACATTTGGCATTCCGCGGATGAGACCAGTTGAGCAGAGCTTCTTCAAGGTCTTGAGATTCAGATGACCCAAGCGCCTGTGCCACAGAGCCATCTCATCCGCTTGACTTGATAGGCACGCTGATGCAGCAACTGTTCCAGCAGAACCTATGAGGTAACAGTTGTTGGCTGCTCTACTCCCTTTCATCAGTGTGCCACCTTTCTTATCCAAAACTTAGCACGAGTCATGAGTGAATTTGACATGGTGTCCGCCATCACATAGCTGACTGATACTGATTCAGTTCACCTTCAATCCTTCAACAAGAGAGTGTCCTCGAGTACAGGGAGATACGCGACCTTCAATGTCCCACAGCCGATCACCTGACCCTTTCCTCCATCTCCAAACGTGACAAACTGCTTCTTCATAATAGGTCGAATATGAGTAAGAAACTTAGAGTTACCAGTCATATGAGCTGAGCATCCACTGTCGAAGTACCATCGATCTTTCTCCATGTGACTCGAAGAGCTGAAGGCAACCAAGCATACGGTAGCTGCAACAAATGCGACAAAGTTGGTAGTTTCATCGCCATTATCCTCATCAGCTGACTCAACGTCACTGAGACTCGCAATCATTGCCTTTTTCTTCTTGAGGGTGTTGGCACATTCGGCCTGGAAGTTACCGAATCCCCTGCATTCATGACATTGAATCTCTTTCCCGTTTTCAGAATAGTCCCGATCTTTCTCACTGGTCTTCGTCTTATCTGCTTTCCAGTTGCGAGAGTTACTTGAGAAGGACTGTCCTGGCTCAGTACCACGTCTGTTGAGTTTTCTGGCCATCCTTCCAAAATTTTGAGCCATCATTGCCAGTTGCTCAGTCGAGCAGTCAGTCACAGCCATGCCTTCAGACACTTTAGCTCTCAGGGCGATTCCTTTTGCTTCTTTGGGTTGACCTTCGTGATTCATCTCGTACGTTCTCAGTGAACCCATGAGCTCGTCCAATTTCAGTTTGGAGATATCATGCATCTCCTCAATGGCAGTGACTTTCATGGCGAATCTTAGAGGAAGCGATCTTAATACTTTGCTGGCCATTCGTTCTCCGTCAATCGGTTTTCCCAGTGCAGCCGCCTCGTTGGACAGATCTAAAACTCTCGCATTGAACTCAGGGATGGTTTCACTGTCCTTCATTTTCATATCCTCGAACTTAGTTGTCACAATCTGCATTCGAGAATTGCGAACTTTGTCGGTACCTTCATACGCTGTTTGAAGGATATCCCATGCTTCCTTTGCGATTTCACAGTTGATGATCAGTTTCAGTACATTCTCGTCCACACCAAAAAAGATGGCGTTCATAGCTTTCGAATTTCCGATAGATGCTTTTTCATCTGCTTCATCCCATAGAGCTTCTGGTTTAGGACAACTTCTCCTGTGAGACTTTCCATCATGGGTTGAGTCCATCCAACCAAGACAGCCTTCCAAGCTTTTTCATCTAGAGATTCAAAAAAAGATTTCATCTTGGGCTTCCAGCAGGCATAGTTAGATCCTTCTAACAGCGGGGGTCGGATAATGCTTTGTCCTTCTTTCAGAGTCATCTTGAACAGTGCTAGGATCCCACTCAGTGTGTCGAGTGTTTGCTCTGATACCAATTGAAATATAGTAACCTGTTCAAGCTACTGTTTCAAGGGACTGTTTGAGACAGACCTTAAACACCTTTGTGACAGTGCATCAATCAGAACAAAGAAGGAGCACACACGATATGATACCCAGTTCGGCTACGCCTACTCTGGTGGGTTTCCCACACCCTAAAAGGGACACAAATCTTATTACGAGTTTAGAGCTATTCGTGGACTTACACTTACACAACGGCTCGTTTGTAATAGTCTAGCCTCTAACACTCCGTCTCTCGGATTTGCAATCTCGGTTCACCGCAGCTCACCTTGATCCCCTATGGGTAGGACGAGACTTCCCTCTCGACCTAGTCTTAGACCTCCCAGAAGCCCAGTTGCCTTCTCTCGAAGACGTGTCTAGATCACTGTGTGTGTGCGCTTGGTAATTCTTCAAGAACAGTCTGAACAGCACCCTGAACCGACTGCTTCTTCGCCGTTGATATTCCGGTGTGGAATACTCAGCCGGCCGTCGCTTCTACTCCAATCTTATGAATGCACTCGTGTGTATTTCTCTCTAGAAGCGATGGAGATCTGCTCGCCCTAGTGTTGTATTTATATGCATAGGCGAATGTCCAAATCTGGTGAAGATAACACCATCAATATTTTAGGAAATATTCCTAAAATATTTGATGTGTATCTTTGATCCAATCTTAGGGAAGATTCAGATTTCTTCCTCACCAAGTCAGCCAGTCCAATCTTCAATCTATTTAGGAGATATTCGTTTGAATATCTGTATCAACGAATTTCTCGCTGGCCGACTCCAATCAGATCGAGAAGATCTTTAGAACTTTCCGAAAAACATCCTTGCGTCTGCTCCACGCTGTACTTGAGTGCTAGGATGTGGTTGAACTCAACTTGAACTGTCTAAAGTCGTTTTGCCAAAGACATGTCATTCAAGGGAACATCACCGTTTATACGCATAATACATATCATGCACTAAGCAACCTTGTAAGCTTTAACAGACATCTTCTGCTGTACTTGTCCCAGGCTCACAGCACTACAAATTATAAAAATTCCACCAGAGGATGTGTTTATCACCTTATGTTGCTATTTGGGTTACAATCGACTATTGGGTTTTTTTCAGAGTAAAACCATTGGATTCTACTACAGGATTATGCTCAGTAGAGAGGAAGAATAATCAGCTACCTGCGTAAATAAAATCATATAATGAAATGCCAACTCTTTTCTAGTATCATTTAAGGGGGAACCGATAGATATCAAACACTTTGAAGCTTTTGACAGTAACTTTTCACAATGGAAATGGTTATCTTTCTCTTCATCTTCATTAATGTATTTCACGAAAGATGGGAGTGCAAACAGAAACAAAGAGTTATAATAGGGTGCATATCAACAAGACCAATTAGGCATCAGTTCATTCAGCATGAGGTCAAATTATAAGCCAGAAAACCATCCATAAAGAAAATCAAATGAAGCCTTACATTAAAATGACACTTTATATGTATCATTTTCTCCCCACTGGGTTATTTTGCTTTCGTTTCCATATATCCGTTTTTATCTACAGATGATGCGGAAAGCTACCACACTTTATATGCAACTTCAGATATGATGCGGAAATCTACCACACCTCTTATCGGTGCCTCACCCTGAGTTGTATTTACATTTGAAGAGAGTTTCAGAACCTACTGAGTATGCTAGAACATCATTCACAGATCCATGTGCTCCATGTATAGTTTAGCGTGGCGATAAGTTGCATGATGCAAGCAACTATCCCATGACTCAAGAGTCTATATTTTTATGTGCACTTATCATAGTAAAGTCAAAGCATATCTGGGGCGTGCATCTATGATACTTTCTTGCAATAGAAACTTGAGATGAGGAGGTCTTATCGGTACTTGTTCGAACAGATAAAAAAATAAAAACGTCATGTTTATACTACCTTTTGCAGAGAAATTATTGGTCATTAATCATTATTATAAATTTTAGTCCTAAACTTCAAAATTGTCACATGTATCATCAATAATTTATCCTTTGTCTCGAGCTTTTAGATATGCAGGTGGTCTAATGATATTCGCTCAAGCATTTACAGAGTAAAGAAATGAAAAATTAACATCTCTTTAGTGTACCACCAGTGTGAGTTTAGCGTGTTATAAGGCAATGCGAATAAACAAAGGGAAAACACCAAGTAAATGATAGAAATTCAAATAACGTTTGTTACGTGATTGTGAAGCTTCAATGTATGCAAATACACTGCAGAGAAGCTGTCACCAAACAGGATATAATTCGTTTTTGGATCGGATTTTCCTTTTAACATAATGGTACGGTATTTGCAATTAAAGAAGGCACTTATTGCACATAGCACTGAAAGGATTAAAGAAAGACCATTAAGATTAGGCTACACATGTGAAAAACGAAAATTGAAAAAATGGATGGTATTAGTATTTCGTATACCATATGATGCTTGATGCATGAACTACACAAGATTGAAAGACAAACCTTAATTTATACAAATCAAGGAAATAGCTGTACATAACCAGTTGCTATAGCAATCCCTAATATTACAATTGGTGGAAGTAGAATAAATGCACCTATAGTTGCGAAAAAGACAGAGTCGTTCCTTTGAGATACCTCATTTAGGTAAGTCTGTCTTTTAATGTTTCTCTTCTGGGAGATAGTTAGGAATGATGCACTAACCTTCTTAAGATTTTTACCGAGTGGAATGGCGAAGTCATCATCCCTGCCTCCCACGAGATTTGCTAGCTGCTGTCGTATTGTAAGTTTCTGATAGCTGTCGTAATCTAATGAATCATCAACATAGCTAGTGTCAGGAAAACAATCTATCGGTACTAAAAGTGAAATGCGAGAAGAAGTAGTCAAAATGGCATGACTACTAAACGGACCATCGTTTGTCGAACTTAAGGAAGTGAGTTGATCCAATAGATCAATCTGCGTGCGTGCAGAAGATGAGGAGGACCCTGCGAGTAGCCGATAAGTTGTCAGGTCTAGAAAGAACATGTAAATAGTATAACACAAAACTCAGCTGTCCATTTTTATTGAAGCTATCCGTTTTTCCAAAAAAAAAAAAAACAACTTTATTTACAAATAGCGTCCCAGAATTATGACTGGTTATTAGTGTCATGTGTCGAATTCTTAGGGGTATAAAGATATTAATTGTAGTCTATATTTGATGTATTGTCTCAGATATTAAATTGATAAGAACAGATACTGTACTTGATCTTAGCCAAAAGGCCGAGAAAGGTATTATTGAAGCTATCGAGTAAATAGGCCAGTAATGGTGTGAATAGTGTTAGGAAATAGGCTCTAATTAATTTTAGCGCAGTTCATATTCAAAAGCTGATTCCTCATGAGAGAGAGAGAGAGTTGCTTACTAGAGAAAGAAGGGGCTGGAGTATCGTCCTGACCGGTTTCTTGACCTTCCGTATTTCCTTGAGATTGAGTGGCAGCAGAGGTGAATAAGGAACGCGAGGTGGACGGGAAGAAGTTGATTTTGTGGTGCTTTTTAGTAATTGTAGGAATAATGTTATGGTTGAGGATGAATGACGAAGTCGTCAAATTAGGGTTTACAAGTGGTGGAGGAGGAAGAGAAGCAACTGAATTGAATAAACTGAAAGCCATACTCATTGATTTTACCATCGCCTCATCGATTTGCTATGTGTCTCCGGCCCCTGTTCTAATCAATTTGAAAGGTCACAATTCAGTTGGCATCTTTCAACGGTGCTCTTCTTGCACACGTGTGTGTGTTCCTAATAACGTTCTTATCATTAAAAAAATTCAAAAACAATTACATTCCTATCCGGAAAAAAATCAAATTCCCTTAACCTTTTTTTAGGACAGGTTAACATTTCATACAAATCAAGCCACGCAAGGCACAAAAAGCAAGAGTCGAACCCATGACCTCTTGACATATCGTCAAGAGTTCAAATCACTCGACCAAAACCCCTTTCGCTGATCTTAACGTTTATTGAAATTAGTTTCTCGAATATATTTTAAAGGCGTGGATTTAAAACGCACTCATGTCCATATTAGATTTACTTAGCGCATACATTAGGGTGTGGCAAAAGGTTGTATTAGCCGTAGTTTGTACGGGCCGGATTTAGTAGAGTTTAATAAAGTCTAAGCTCGGTCTATGTCAATTGGAGGGTGTAGTCGAGTTGGGATTAGAGGATTTTCAGTAGCCCACTATTGGCTTGATATTACCGCAGGCTTGACTCGAGCTTCGGTCGGGTTCGAGTAAAGTACATTGCACAAAGTGTTTATTCGATAGTCAAGTTTTGAATAAAATAATAATAATAATACAAATCAAGAGTTGAGATCCCATGAGAAGTACAATTTGAGTCAGAAATGAGAATTTATCTCAGCCCTCAATCTTCATTCATTTATGGCCAAGATTATAGACAATTAATTTCAAATTCGTTCTAATTTTGAGATAAGAACGACTAAAGGGCATATTAGTCCAACTAAACATCATCTTATCCATAATCTCGTTGATTTCGTAACCACCCAAAGCCCTAGTTCTCTTCCGCTCTTTGCGACTCAATTTTCTTTCTCTAGATCTTCCAATTTCCTCCTTCGTAAAGTCGTCTCGCTGCTCAACTCGATCGCCACATACTCTGATCAAACTCAGCTTCGTCTAACCGACGAATTGAAGCGTCTTATTGAACAAATTGGTAGCGAACTAAAGTCAGTAATCGTTTACGACATCGAAAATGCTGGGTTCTAGGGTTTGTTGTATTTACAGGTGATTTGGTGGTTGATTTTATGTGGGTTCATCAGATGGTGGTGTTAAGGTAGGATTGATGAAATCTTTTTTGGGTTCTAGGGTTTGTGTTGTGTTAAGGAAAGTCGAAAGATGCTCTTGAGGTTGATTTCGTAATCAAATGATCTTTTAAGAAATGTGCAGAGTGATAAGAGCATTTCCCACCATGACTAAAAAAACTTGTTATCCATCTCTCTCATCAATTTTCTCTCTCATCTAGTCATAACTCATGATCAATTTGGTCATGGACACCCCACTCATGACTAGCCAATAAAAGTTCATCACCCCTCTCTCTCATACCCATATAACTTAATTTACCAATGAAAAATAAATTATTTAAACGTTAATCTAAATATGACACTATGGACATCTAATTATGAATGTTGGAAATTTATATTTTATTTTTGGCACTTTAATTTTCAAGAGAGTCACAATATCAGAACTTAATCCGAAAAAGTTTTAAAGCAAGACATGTGTCAGGTTGTGATTGGTTGTTTCCCATGACCTAAAATTTTTTGTAGACTAAAAGAACAAAATTCGTAACAAAGAACAAAGTTTATAATGTAAAAATCATAGACTCGAAGAATAAAATTTGTAAACTTAAAGAACAATACTTGTAACAAGGAAAAAAGTTTGTAATGTAAAATTCGTAGACTTAAGGAATAGAATTCGTAGGCTTATGGAACAAAATTGGTAGACATAAAGAACAGAATCCGTGCGCTTATAGAACAAATTCGTAGACTTAAATAACAAAGTTCGTAATGTAAAAAATCGTAAAACTTAAAGAATCCAAATGCGTAGACTTATAGAACAAATTTCGTAACGTAAAAATCGTAAAACTTAAAGAATTAAAATTCGTAGCAGTCACTGTTACCAAAATTCATAACAATTACAAATAAATTCGTAGCAGTCACCAATGACTAAAACTTGTAATAGTTAAAAACAAAATTCGTAGCAGTCACTGTGATCAAAATTCGTAACAGTCTTAAACAAAATTTGTAGCAGTCACCAATGACTAAAATTTGTAACACAGGGAATCACTGTGATAAAATTCCTAGTTACTAAAGTCAACATTCGTAGCATATTTGTCACTAATTATATGTAGCGTAATTCATAGTTTTTGAATTTATGATAAAATTTGTAATTTGTAAATTAAAATTCGTATAGCTTTTGCTGACCAACGTAGCTTCTAGATTCATGATAAAATTCGTAGTTACTAAATTAAAATTTGTAGCTTTTGCTAAGTAACATAGGTTCTGGATTCACTTCGTAGTTACTAAGAGCAATATTTGTAGCATATTTATCATTAGTTATGCGTTACATAACTCGTGTATTACGAAGCAGCGGGCCAAGTTCACTAATTTTTTTTCAAGAGGAAGTACCTTTTATTTTCTTGAAAAACTGAGTATTGAAGCAGTACATGACATTAGGTCTCCTTGACTTACTAGGCAGATTGAAAACTAAAACTATGAATTCGGTAGACATTGATCGGAAAAGAAATCAGAAAACTGGAAAGCGTCATGCGTAATCTGTTGCTTCAGTAGGTTTCATTCGATAGCAGAGATTCGGATATTAAAAGATTCGTGAAGGCTTTTCATCTGTTGAGCGATCGATTCATGAGCAATCTTATAGTCCTTATATGCTTGTCGCCGCTCCTGCGAAAGACGTCGCAAATCTCACCATAAGCACACAGACCAAATTCACTAATTAGCGGACTTTCTGCCAATTAGGAATTTCAATGCCAAAATTTTTGTTGCAAGGTTGACTAAATACGCCCTTAAAATAGATTTTTAAATTTAAATAAACATCAATTATCTTGGTTGTTGGATCAAAGATTTAATGTCTGTAAATGATCTCACTCTCATTAAATTTGACACTTCTCATATGATCCTTACTATACAAACCAAATAGTATTTTCCTTGTCACGTGTCAATACACTAAATCAAAAAAAATCAAAAATCAAATATTCATTTAATATCTAAGCACTACAATTTTTTACACGTTAGTGCGACGTCAGCGTCTGTCGGACAAATGCCATGGGGTTGCCTCAAATCTACGACAACGTCGTTTTTCAAACAACACTTTCAGTGCACAACTGTAGCACAAATAAGCTAATTTGCCTTCCTATCGACATTCCAATAGTTTTCTTCTTTCCCCTTCCTCCATTATCCATTATTTCAATCTCTCACCTTCGTCCTCCTACATTGAATCACATCTACCTTTATTCTTTGCCATTCATTCCTCTCGTACCCTAAAAAACCTCATCCATGATGGATCATCATAAAAAGACAATTCTAGGACTGTCGGGTAAGTATTTTGATGCCTCATGCTATAGATCTAAGATTCGATTATCTGAGGACAACGAGGAGATTCTTCAACTTTCTACTCGATTTCAAGAAAACAAATAGTAGACTATGATGGTGATAAGTGGGGAATACCATCACCATTTGAAGATAGTTGGTGGACTTCGGCCATGACTTATGCCCCAAATGACACTCTAGTTACATTATATATCCGCAGTTAAGGCCTACCCAAATAACAAGTTATTCATGGTATATTCTACTGAACATTCGTATACGTATTTTCTACTGCATAGATATTATTATTAACTTAACTTCTGAAGTCTCAGATAATTGCGGTGATTACAAAGTGCACTCTGAACGGTTTAGGAAATTTTGAGGTTACCTTAACATTACAAAATACGTCATGCAGACTCGTGGAGCAGGAGCGGATCCACGTTCAAGGGAGGGGGGCAGCTGCCCCCAGTGAATTTAAGAAATTGTCCTTAAATTTAATGTATTTTATATTTATGCCCCCACTCAAATTTTTTGTTTTCCCCCGCAGCTCCACTGATATACATATATGCACGTTGCAAGTTTTATATTACAACAAATTTGTTAAAAGAAATCAGACTTAAGTCGCAAAAACAAAAAAGTAGCGATAGTCGATAGAGACGATCAGAGGACGGAGAAGCACAGCGGGAGGCCGGCAGCACGAAATCGAAACCCTAATTATTTTTCAATTCATCTATCATTATTCCAAATCAGGTAAGAGATGATTTATTTGGGTATTTGAGTTTTATAGAATCATTGATAGGTGATAAGTACAATTAGGGTTTATTATTTTAATTCGTATTGTGTTTGATTGACTTAGCCAGCCATGGAATTTGATTATGCTTTACAAACTTGAAATTTTTAGTAAAAGTGGGAAATCGATCACCGATTTTGCTGCTCCAAATTCAAGCCTTACTTTTAGTTTACTTCATCTTGAATTACTGTGAGTTAATCTTATTGTCCATCGTCCCTATCGACGCCTGTATTGTTTATCATTTTGTTAGAGGTAATTCAAGCCTTACTTTTAGTTAGTTTACTTGAGTTAATTGTACTAAGCTTTGTCTACTACTCTTTTGAATGAACAGAACACACATGTATGATTTTGAGAGTTGAGAATCAAGTTCTTTTAATCATAAGCCCAAATGTCACGTAAGTTTGTACATAATATTTTCTTTAATGTATTATTATTTTGATGTGATATTATATAATGTTTTTAATTACATATATTTGTAGATCAAAAGCTGGATTTTTTTTTGAAACGAAAGCGCTCATCCTCAGTCGATGAGGATCGTGATTTAAGTGCAAATACATCACCCATTATTCATCATGGTACTTCTTCTGCTTCTGAAATTGTTAATTTGGATGATCTTCCTTGGGATCCCGCGGAGACAAAAAGGATTACTCAGTATCATCCTAATCAACGAGATGAAGTACGATGAAAGTATTTAATTAAAGGACCTTGTCAACCCGTGGTCATGATTTTCCACGGAAAAGAATTGGACAGTGGTCCAGACGATTTAACCCTGAGTGGTTTGATCAATATGGTAATTGGATAGAGTATAGCATAAAAGCGGATAAGGCATTTTGCTTGTGTTGTTACTTATTCAGAGAAGCCGACAATGATACTTTTGTGACAGAAGGTTTCTCTAGTTGGAATAAGACGGAGAGACTAGCTTCCCACGTGGGAGACGTTAATAGCTTTCACAATCAAGCGCTCAAAAAAAGTGATGATTTGATGAGGCAGGCTCAATCTATTATTGTTGCTTTTTATAAGCAAAGTGACATTACAAAGAATGAGCATCGTATTCAATTGAATGTTTCCATTGATGTTTCCATATTTCTGCTACAACAAGGATTACCTTTTCATGGACATGATGAATCAGAAGAGTCAAACAATCAAGGTAATTTTATGGAATTGATCAAGTATACTGCTAATCAGAATGAGACTGCCAACAAAGTTGTTTTAAAAAAGGCTCCTGGAAACAACCAAATGATCTCTCCAATGATTCAAAAGGACATTGTGCGTTGCTTTTCTCAAGAAGTAATTTGTCGTATTATTGAAGAAATTGACAACAACGTATTTGCATTATTAGTGGATGAGTCTAGTGATTCTACGATTCGTTGATAAATCAGGAACTGTTAAAGAGAGTTTATTGGTGTTATTCATGTGAAAGATACATCGTCTGCCAGTCTTAAAAATGCTATTGATTCACTATTTAGCGAACATGGATTGAGTTTGAAAAGTGTAAGAGGACAAGGTTATGATGGAGCAAGTAATATGAAAGGTGAATTCAATGGATTAAGAGCCTTAATTTCACAGGAAAATAGCTCAGCTTATTATGTTCATTGTTTTGCTCATCAACTACAGCTTGTTGTTGTTGCAATTGCAAAAAAACATTTTGAAGTCGGTGATTTTTTGATAAATTATCTCTTCTATTGAATTTGGTTGGAGCATCTTGCAAAAGAAGAGATATGATTCACAACAAATATCAAGAGCAACTAAAAGAGGCTATTGGCAGTTGTGATTTAAGAACATGAAGTGGACTCAATCAGGAACTTACTTTTGCAGAGACCTCGAAACACGCGTTGGGGTTCTCATTATAGAACACTTTTGCGTCTGGTGGAATTATTTCCAATAGTGTTGAAAGTGCTTGAATATATAGAAGAAGACGGCTCAGACAGTATGAAAAGGTGTCAAGCAAATGATCTTCTCAGATATTTCCAATCGTTTGATTTCGTATTCTATTTACAATAGATGCTGCTTATTCTAGGTCTTACGGAGTCTTTTTCTATCATTCTTCAAAGGAAAGATCAAGATATTCCGAATGCCATGTTTATGGTTACATCTACTAAACGACAGTTACAAACGATTAGAGATCATGATTGGAATTCTCTTATGCAAAAAGTATCATCTTTTTGTGACAAGTATGATATTCAGATCCTAAACTTACACGAAGAGTTTGTTGATGCACGAAGACCCAGACGAAAATCTGGGATAACTAATATGCAGCATCTTCAAGTCGACTGTTTTTATATAGTGTTGGATTTAATCGTTCAAGAGTTCAACTATAGTTTTAACGAGGTTAATTCTGAGATGCTAATTTGTATGGCTTCTTTGAGTCCGATTGATTTATTTCAACACTTTGATCATCTGAAGTTGATGAGATTGATGAAGTTTTATCCCGACGACTTCGATTTTGGAGATCAAAATTTAATGGAGCATCAACTTCGCCTTTATATTGATAATGTCCGAGAAGATGAAAGATTTACAAATTTGAAGGACCTTTGTGCTCTTGCTAGAGTGATGGTGGATACGGGAAAGCATCGAGCATATCCTTTGGTCTTTCAACTCTTGAAGCTAGTCTTGACACTACCCGTAGCAACTGCAACTGTTGAGAGATGCTTTTCTGCAATGAAAATTGTGAAAACAAGCTTACGCAACCGCATGACAGATTCTTTTTTGTGTCACGGTCTCATTTGTTACATTGAAAAGGATTTATTTCATTCCGTTAGTAACAAAGATGTGATGGGACGCTTTATGAAACTGAAAACTCGAAGAGAGCAATTATAATTTTTTTTTACTTTTTTACATGTTGCCCTCAGTAACAATAAATCCTGAATCCGCCACTGTCGTGGAGGCCAGTATTTTTATTTACTTCAAAGGTACGAAATCCAACAGACAATCCTGTTAACCATTTTATTAATTTTCTCTCCATAAGGATCCTAGCGGACTCGTGGAAGCCAGTATTCATAAAAGTGTAACAAAATCATGGACTGTACGTACTTACGTATCGGTGCAGTTATGGTCCTACAACATGTACGGATGTCGTTTGCTAGGCAAGGTATTTTGTATTTTAAGTTTATTTCTAAGAATGTAATTGATAAATTTATAATATTTTGTTATTACTATTAGGTATCTATTTGACGAGGAGCGCTCAAATGAGGCAAGTCTCGGTAGAATGAGGCAGTGAGGCACGATCTGAGCCACACATCTAACCCCCCGTGCATTTGAGGCGCGCCACATGTCCAAATAGTGAAATCCCACTACTTTTTTCAAAGTAGTGTGAACGCTGATAAGTCGAGATTTCGACTTATTAGTACCCGTTTTCACTATAGCTTTTGTTCGATTCCGATGATATTTTGATGTCATTTGATCCCTTTTCGTACGTTTCAGGTACAACAATATATTCTCAGTGTCAAAGCCAAAATACGAAAACTCAGGAAAAACTGGAGGTTTGGAGCAAAATATGGGTAGAATTGCATCTCAACCGGTCGGGTGGGAATTTCCCCTAAGCCAACCGACCGGTTGGACAAAGGAGCAGAGAGAAGTGCAATCGTCCAACTTGAGCCGGTCGGCTGGTCAAGTCAGCCGGTCGGCTGGATGAAGATCTCAGAAGGCTTGCAATCGTCCACTTTGAGCCGGTCGGCTGGGCCAGTCAGCTAGTCGGCTGGATGAAGATCTCAGAAGGCTTGCAATCGTCCACTTTGAGCCGGTCGGCTGGGCCAGTCATCCGGTCGGCTGGATGAAGATTTTAGAAGGCCTTCACCAAGATCAATCCCAACCGGTCGGGTGGATTTCTTCTAAATTTTTAACCGGTCGGCTGGACTGCTACAGTGCTGATATTTCACCCGAGGCTATAAATAGAAAGTGGCGATTTTGACCTGGAGAGCTGGACTTTTGGGCGAAAATACTCATCAAAGGGGATCAAATCAAGGTCATCAATCCACATCCAACAAAGGAGGAGTGAAGATCAAAGGGAGACATTAGGATTAACCATCCTATTTCTATTCCTCTTCTATTCTCATTTGTTGTGCTTAAACCCTACTCACACCATGTTGTTACCCTCTTTGGTACTCTTGATCATGTGTATGCATGTTGGATGATTAATATATGGTGTTAAATTCACATTTGCTATGATCTTCATTATTGCATGTCACTAGCTGTTTGATGAAATGCTAAAGTGACTTGTTTATCCCAAAACTTGACCTAAGAATCTAGCGACCTTAGGGATGGTTTAGATGTAGTAAATGTGATCATATCTACGGATTTGAAGTGAACTAGGACTCGAGTTCATGGAATTTATTGCTTGGGAGAAATTCCAATGCTAATAATTGTCATGGAATGAACCAATATCTTGAGAAAGTGAGGTTCGAGCTATAAGAGAGCTTGACTAAGAATAGATTAGATTAGAATATGATCTACCTTAGTATAAGCTAGGTTCAACACTATCTAACACCTTGAATGTGTTTAATTCTAGTATGCATGATCATGGGAAATGCCAAGGAGGGGCACAACCCCTCGAAACTCTCTTTTGATTGATATTCAACCCTTTAGTGCTATCTCGTTGCTTGTTCTTGATTGATAACCATCTCATAATTGAATTTTAGGAATAGCCAAGTTGAAAATTTGACTCCCCTAGCGCATAATCACGTTTGCTCCCTTGGGTTCGACACCGGTCTTACCGATCAATTATAAATTCTTTTGACTATATATACAAAAATACTACACGTCAAAATGGCGCCGTTGCCGGGGAGCAATGGCTAGATTGTCCCTAGGACGAATCATTTAGTACTTCGACTATTCCATGTTTTTCTTTTATTTTTTCGCTACTTGTGATTCTTGAGTTCATTCCACTATTCTCACTTGTCTCGTTTGCTTTCTCCTTGTAGGTGCATCTCGTTTATGCCACCGAAGACTGATGAGTCGTATTTATACGACTCGTCGAATCGACTAATCCCATTTATTTCGATACATTTTTATGCGAACAGTCACTTTTTAGTGTTGTTTTGCATTTCAGGTGTTTCGGGAGCTCTTGGAAGAAACGTGCATTAAAGACGGTGTTTTGCGCCGAAAACTCCACAATGACAATTCAGACCCTTGGACACTCGACGGAGAGCTGGGAATTGACCGTTGATCAGGAAAATACGAGCTACATGGCGTTGCGTAGCTGACTCGATTCCCTACAACTCTCTAGTTCACACCGAGAGCGTCCGAGACCGTATAGAGGGTCAAATCCAGAGTTGAAGTCGGATCTGGCGCAAAGAAGAAGGAACGGCACTCAGTGCGGATCGCGTCCGCAAGAGACATTAGCATTAACGCTAATGTTGACTGCGAACGCGCCGTTAATGTTGCTGCCGAACGCGACCAGTCGACGAGGGCTGACGTCAGCAGGCCGTTTGATGACGTCAGCAAGTCCGATACTTGATAATTCAAGCCCAAAACCAGATTTGGAAACCCAGTTTATTATAAACAAGAAGCTTGGGCTAGGATTTTCAGTATCAAATCATCAATC
Source organism: Rhodiola chrysanthemifolia (assembly GCA_033675395.1). NCBI lineage: Eukaryota > Viridiplantae > Streptophyta > Magnoliopsida > Saxifragales > Crassulaceae > Rhodiola > Rhodiola chrysanthemifolia. The sequence goes on from CM066204.1 coordinate 44,221,579, forward strand.
ATTCTACGAAGACCAAGACAGCTCTGGAGAAGACGAAGAACGCGAAGCTTTCGGCGATACAGAGAATTTCTATTTACTTTCATCCAAAAATACTTGTGTTTATTGCCATGACAATGAGTAGCTAAATTTCTCTTTCGGTTTAGGGTTTCGTACATTGTGAACACGTTTTGAGATTTTCGTTCTTAATGCTATTTTATATTTCACTAGTTCTTGTGCTCATTCTTACGAATTAAATTGCTAGACTAAGTGGAAGCTTTGTCGCAAAGCTTAGTTGAACAACTAATTCTTACCGTTAATATTTACTGGATACTTTGTCGTAAAGGTATATAGTAACATCTAAGCTAAATAATACCTTTGTCGGATTGTTTAGTTTAGGAAAGAACTAGAAGCCTAACACCTTTGTCGGGTTAGGTTGTGGCGTATCACCTTTGTCGGGATACTTGGGTTGTTACCTTTGTCGGAACAACCACACTTTGAAATATAAAATTGATCATTAGATATCGATGATGAATGTGTCACAAAAGAAACCCTAGACTGAATTTTCTCGCTGATTGAAATCCTCGTTATTATTTTCTCTTGTGCTTTCTTACACTTGCTTACAAAAAAACCACAATCAATTTTGTTAACTGAACCACACCAGCTCTCTTGGGTTCGACCCCTACTTGCCTCTCTACTAGTTGCTTGCAGGGAAAATTATAAATATTAAATTTGACGCGTCAGACGACGCGCGTCAAATTTTGGCGCCGTTGCCGGGGAGCTGCGCTTCGGTGAAGTTGTTTCTTTTTGTTTTTATTTTCTTTTTTATTTTTATTATTACTTAGTTATTTTTTCGTGCTTGCTACTTGTTTCATCATGTCTCACGCAGGTAGTCAGGTTGGTGATGACCAGAACAACAACAACGAGCTCGCTCCGGTCAATGAAAACGCAATTCTACCTCCATTCTATGATGACCCGGAGCAACTCATTCGAGACAGGAACCGTGCGGACAGGGAGGCCGCCAGAATGAATCAAAGGCTACCAGTGGCACAAAACGGTGCTGGCCCAAGGCAACCACCTCCCCCAGCACCGCTACAGCCGCCGGCCCCAGCAAGACCTCAGCAGCCGCCTCTTCAGCGCGTCGCCCCACAGCATCCACTACAGCAGCCTCTCATCAGGGAAGATTATCACGGAGAGAACTACTACCGAGAGCCCACCATGGGGGAGCTGTCTGCCCCAAACTTTCGGAACCAGTCTTGGTGCATATACGAAGGGCCAGACCTACAAGCAATAACCATCAACACGGCGATCGTGCACCACCTACCCAAGTTCTCAGGAATCAAAGGAGAGTCGGCCACAGCTCATCTGCAGCGCTATCATGGGATATGCCAGAACCTCAGGCCATACGGAGTCGAAGTCGAGGACTTCAAATTAAAAGCTTTCTATTTTTCACTAGTAGACTCTGCTAATGACTGGTTTCTTTCCTTGCCTGCAGGTAGCATACATACATGGGATCAGATGCAGAAGAAATTCCTCAACAAGTATTATCCCGCAGGCCGAGCCATGCAAATCAGAAGGCAGCTGCAAGAACTCCGACAAGGGCCCAACGAGACGATGTACGAGTATGTGGAGAAGTTCAACGCCTTAGAGCACAGCTGCTGCAACCTCGGACTTCCTGAGAAGCTAATAGTGGAGTACATGCTCGATGGACTAAGGCGACTCGATCGAAAACTGCTAGATGCCTCGGCTGGAGGCACCATTATGAACCTGTCCCCAGCTGGAGTACGGAGAAAGATCATGGAGGTGGTTGAGAATGCTAGGTTTCAAGATGAGTCAAACAAGGAGGAAGACTTCAGCAGGACTAGGAACATCTCAAGGGCTGAAACTGCACCAGCCTCTGATGAGCTGAAGGAATTGAGGGAGATGGTGAAACTGCTGGTGACTAATCAGGTAGCTCAGTTGAAGGCTTGTGAATTCTGCTCTGCAACTAATCACAAAACGGATGCGTGCCCTAGCCTACAGGAGGACGAGCATGGAGATGTCAATGCTGTGGGAGGTTATCAGCACTACGACAACCGCCCGCAACAGCAAAAATTCGGGCTAGCAGCTAATGGGTTCAGCTGGAGAGACAACAACAATAACACGACAAAGGAACCAGCCCAGCAGTCCCAGCAGCAGCAGCAATATTATCGACCTCCGTATCGTCAACAACAAGGCAGCTATAATAATCAGAACCAATATCAGCAGCGAGGACAGAATTACAACCAAGCGAGTTCTAGCAACCACGGTTCTAACAAGTCTTTGGAGGATATAGTGAAAGAGCTGGCAGCAAGCACCCAGCAGTTGGCCGCCACGGTACAGCAAAATCAGGCCAAGACCGATGGAGCAATTTCCGAGCTGTCTAAGCAGATGTCCCAGATAGCCACTACAGTTTCTGAGCTGAAGAACGATCCGGGAAGGCTTCCGTCGCAGACCATTCCAAACCCGAAAAGCAACGTCAATGCAGTCACACTCAGAAGCGGCAAAGAATTGAACAACAGCGAAAAGGAGGCTGAAACAGTGCGGATCGCGCCCGCAAGAGACATTAGCGCGCCGCTAATGTCCGACGCGAACGCGCCGTTAATGTCCGACACGGACGCGCCTGTAACGTTGAGCCCGAACGCGATCCCTACTGCTGGAAATTCCAAATCCGACTTTTCTCTTCCGTTTCCCGTGCAGGTCAGAGCCCCAAAGAAGCATATGATGGATAAGGATGTGTGGGAGCTATTTAGCAAGGTGGAAATCAATATCCCACTCCTCGAGGCGATCAAGCAAATTCCGCGCTATGCAAAGTTCTTAAAGGAGTTATGCACCAACCGAAGGCGATCCACTCGTGACGACCAGGAATTGCTGAGTAAGAACGTCTCCGCTGTTATTCAGCGCAAGGTACCCCCAAAATGTGGTGATCCTGGCACCTATACTATTCCTTGCACTATCGGTAACATACGTATTGAAAATTGCATGCTCGATCTTGGTGCCTCTATTAATGTGCTGCCATATTCTATATATTCTTGTCTTCGTATTGGTCCATTAGAACCTGCAGGTCTAACCATACAGCTAGCAGACAGATCATGTAAGCAGCCGGAAGGCAAAATCGAGGACGTTCTAGTGCAGGTGGGGGAACTGGTGTTCCCCGCTGATTTTTACGTGCTTAAGATGGACAGCAGCGACCCGACGGATCACGCTCCTATTTTACTAGGTCGTCCATTCTTAAAAACTTCAAGGATGAAGATCGACTGTGACAGCGGCACACTTTCCATGGAGGTGGAGGGCGAAGTGATTCGCTTCGATATTTTCCAGGCCATGAAACACCCACCAGATTTTGCCTCGGTACACGCTCTAGATGCGCTGGACGATCTTGTCCAGGAAGTGACACCGGAGAGAGGAGCGGACCCACTCGAGCTCGCACTAGGGAGAGCAGTCTACTCGCACGAGGACTCATACGAGTTCGCTGAGACGATTCTTGATGTGCTGTCTCAGCTGGCAATTGCACGACCACTCACACCCAGGTATGAAGTTAATGAGGTTCGTTTATTTAAATCTAACGTGTTTTTGCCTTCTACTGTGCAGGCACCTGAACTGGAACTGAAACCTCTACCTGAGCACCTGAAATATGCGTTCCTGGGGGAGAACAACACGCTGCCCGTCATCATCAAAAACGGGCTAGAAACAGCCCAGGAGAGGCGATTGATCGAGGTGCTGAGTACCCACAAGCTCGCTATTGGATGGACACTTGCAGACATCAGAGGAATCAGCCCAACTGTGTGCATGCACCGTATTTTGTTGGAGGATGGAGCCAAGACTTCCAGAGAGCCTCAGAGGAGGCTAAACCCGGTTATGATGGAGGTTGTGCAGAAAGAAATCCAGAAATTGCTGGACGCGGATGTGATTTACCCCATCTCAGACAGTCAGTGGGTGAGTCCAGTTCATGTAGTCCCGAAGAAGACAGGGATTACAGTTGAGAAGAATGCTGCAGGTGAAATGGTGACTACTAGAGTCAAGAACGGATGGCGCATGTGCATCGATTACAGGAAGCTGAATGCCGTGACGCGTAAGGATCACTTTCCTCTTCCGTTTATTGACCAGATGCTTGACAGGCTGGCAGGTAAGCCTTATTTTTGCTTTCTCGATGGATTTTCTGGGTACAATCAAATTCCCATCGCACCTGAGGACCAGGAAAAGACTACCTTTACATGTCCCTTCGGTACGTTTGCTTTCAGACGTATGTCTTTTGGATTGTGTAACGCACCCGGTACTTTTCAGCGGGTAGTTACTAGCATTTTTCTGACATGATAGGTGTTTTTATTGAGGTGTTTATGGATGATTTCACTATTTATGGTGACACTTTCGATGCATGTTTGGATAACTTGAGTAGAGTACTAGAGCGTTGCGTTTCTATGAATTTGGTGCTCAATTATGAGAAGTGTCATTTTATGGTTACTCATGGTGTGGTCCTTGGTCATATTGTTTCACACGAAGGTATTAAGGTAGACAAAGCGAAAATTGATTTAATTCTTACTCTGCCTTACCCTTCTACGGTGCGTGATATAAAATCTTTTCTTGGGCATGCTGGTTTTTATCGTCGATTTATTAAGGATTTCTCGAAGAAGGCTCTGCCTTTATCTAACCTTTTGCAGAAGGATGTTCCTTTTGAGTTTACAGACTTATGCAGGGAGGCCTTCGACGAGCTGAAACATGCACTTACCAGCACGCCTATCATTCGAGCACCAGATTGGGACCAGCCATTTGAGATCATGTGCGACGCCAGCGACTATGCTGTGGCAGCTGTACTAGGCCAGAGGGTGGACAAAAAGCCAGTAGTGATTTACTACGCTTCGAGGACTCTAGATGCAGCTCAGCGAAACTACTCGACCACTGAGAAAGAATTACTAGCAGTGGTTTTCGCGTTGGAGAAATTTCGGTCTTATTTGCTTGGTACTAAAGTAGTTGTTTTCTCTGATCATGCAGCTATCAGGTACCTAATGACGAAGAAAGAGGCCAAGCCGCGGCTGATCAGATGGATTTTGCTGCTACAGGAATTTGACCTAGAGATCAAAGACAAGAAGGGGATAGAAAACACCGTAGCTGACCACCTGAGTCGATTAGTACGAGACGAGGATGCAGGACAGATCACAGAGACCTTCCCAGATGAGCACTTGTATGCTCTCACAGGTAAAGTGCCATGGTACGCTCCCATTGTGAACTACCTGGTCGGAGGTAAATTCCCACCCTCTTACTCAAAAGCTCAGTGTCTGAAACTTAAGCATGATTCGAAATACTATGTGTGGGATGACCCGTATTTATGGAAAATTGGCGTAGACCAAATACTTAGGCGGTGTATTCCTGATGATGAGATTGCTTCAGTGCTTAGTTTCTGTCATGAGCATGCATGTGGTGGTCACTTTGGCCCCAAGAGGACTAGCAGAAAAATTTTAGACAGTGGTTTTTATTGGCCACATGTGTTTAGAGATGCCTACGATCATTGTAAGCGATGCGATAGATGCCAGCGAGTAGGTAATATTTCTGCTAGGAACGAGATGCCCCAAATGCCTATTATAGTTGACGATGTCTTTGACATATGGGGGATTGATTTTATGGGTCCTTTTCCTGCATCGTTTGGTTACCTGTATATTCTAGTTGCAGTGGACTATGTGTCTAAATGGGTAGAGGCTAAGGCTACTAGATGCGATGATGCTAAAACTGTTGTGGATTTTCTTCGCACTAACATATTTTGCAGATACGGAGTGCCTAAAGCCATAATCAGTGATCAAGGGACGCATTTCTGCAACAGGCTGATGATAACAACTATGAAACAGTACCACGTTCACCACCGCACTTCCACAGCCTATCACCCTCAGACGAATGGACAAGCAGAGATCTCTAACCGAGAAATTAAGGGGATTCTAGAAAAAATGGTGAAACCGACTAGGAAGGACTGGAGTCAGAGACTAGATGATGCACTTTGGGCGTACAGGACAGCCTACAAGACACCAATAGGCACCTCGCCTTTCCGACTGGTGTATGGAAAGGCATGTCACCTCCCGGTCGAGCTGGAGCACAGAGCCTTTTGGGCCCTTAAGTCGTGCAACTTTGATTTGAAGAAAGCCGGACTGGAGAGGAAGTTACAGCTCTGTCAGCTTGAGGAGCTGCGCCTAGAGGCTTATGACAGCCAATCAGACTACAAGGCGCGGACCAAGTTGTACCATGACAAGTTCATCCTACGACGCACATTTGAGATTGGCCAGCAGGTACTTTTATTTTCTTCACGTTTACGACTAATGCCTGGCAAACTGCGTTCTAGATGGACAGGTCCCTACACGGTGACGAAGGTTTTCAACCATGGAGCACTTGAGCTGGAGAACCCGAGGAATGGAGACATCTTCAAGGTGAATGGACAACGGGTGAAGCACTATCAAGGCGAAGCCGTACCACCTGCTCAACAAGTTGAACTCGAGCCTCCCACTGAAGCATAATGAGGTACCGTCGAGCCAACGACGTAAAACAAAGGCGCTCGCAGGGAGGCAGCCCGGCAAATTTTTTTGTTTTTTCTTATTTTCCTCTGTTTTCGAGTCTTTCGTTACGATTTCGAGTCTTATTTAGTTTTGTGTCATCTAACCGGTCTATCTTAACTTGGTTTTTGTGAAAAGAAGCTGTTTTGAAGATGAAATACAGGTACCACTCAGTGCGGTTCGCGTTCGAATGCTACATTATCGCCGCGTCCGTTTTTTACATTACAGTCGCGTTCGGATTCGACATTAGTACGTTGACCAAATTATAACGTCTCTTGCGAACTCGTTCGATCGTTGACCCGCGTAAAAACCCTGATGTCGAGCTTCTCTCATCTCGTCCACCCAAACATCAAACGCCCAGCCGCTCGAACGCCCAACTCGCCAAGAATTTTTTGAGGCTTTTGCGAGAGGATTTCACAGTAAGATTGCTCAGATCAACAACCACAATCATTCCCAGAGCTATTCTTCAAATCGGATGGTTACGAAACCGAATTCAAGGTAAACCTCCGTTCGAATTTCTTACAAAATTTGGTCGGCTAAATTGGATATTCAAGATTTGGATTGTTGGAAAGAGTCATAGAGGGATATTCAGTCGGGTTTTGGTGAAGAAAAGGTGATTAAGGGTTCGGTTTTGGAGTTGCAAATCGGACAACCGATCGGGGAAGACGAAGTGCAGGTTTGACGCGTTCGGGAGAAACATTAGATTGCCGCGTTCGTCTTCAACATTAGTTAACGTGTCTAACGAACGCGGTGGCTAACGCGTCGAGCGAACGCGAGACGCTCTGAACCAGTGTTGACCAAGTGCAGTTTTCTTCGGTTTTGAGCTGTGATTAACTATGCCGCCACGAGAGGCACGAGAGCTATCGTTCGAGGAGTTGTATGCTAAATTTATGGCCAAACGGCACGTGGCCAGCACATTTGTGGAGGCCGAATTTTTGAGTAACAGTGGGTTTGAAGAGCGGGTCCGAGAGATACTTCGGGTTAGTGGATGGCCAGGCCTTCTCACCCTCAGCCATGAGACAGATGTCGAGGACACTTGCGAGTTCTTAGCATCCTTCAACTATGTAGGGAGACAGGACCATGAGGGTATTCGCTACAGGCACCGAGGCGAGTTCTATCACACTCTCCCCGCACAGGTGAAGGAAGTATTCGGTTGGCCCGCAGATGGAAATTTCGTTCGTGATGAAGTCCGATTGGTAGATGCTTGGGCCAGAATTAGGGTGGACGATGCCGGTGTATTTCAGCCATCTGATTCGAGGGCGAAATGTATTCGGGACCCTGCATTGTACTACTTACAGCGGGTGTTAGGAGGCACGCTATATGCCAGAGATAACGGGGGCGACAAGGTGACCTTCCCCGACATGATCTGCTTGAATGCCTTTGACCAAGGGCAGCCGCTCGACTTTTTCCACTTAGCATGCCATTTCTGGGAGCGCCGCCTTCCGTCGACAGGACCGATAGCATGCGGAGGGATGATCACATTCATGCTGCGCCGTCTACACGGGCAGCCTCGCTTGGAGACTCATCAGTACATCCCTCCGGCTGAGTTTGACATTGAATACTTCACCAGTGGACATGCTATTCGTAGGCGTCCCCGCAGGAGGGAGCAGTACGCCTGGACGTACCATGATGATCCGAGATACCACACAGCTATGCCTACTGATCGGCGCCGCCTCTCTGCTCCTAGGGACAGACCTGAGTCCTCATCAGCTGCTACCCGCCGACATCCTACACGAGAGAGAGGGGAGTCCTCCACAGCTCGACAGAGACGTGCCAGCGCACTAGAGCCACCAGCAGCTGTGCCTCCTAGGCAGCAGCTAGACATAGCCTTCAATGTGGCTCGAGCATTACAGTTTTTACTGCCACCAGGGACACAGCCAGTGCCAGCACCACCAGGATGGGAGTTCGGAGATCCAATTCCTCCGGAGTTTGCTATTCCTCATCCAGCTTCATCGTCAGATTCTGACTAGGGGAGTGCCTATTTCCCTTTCCTTTTCTTTGTTTCTTTTTCTCTTTGTCAGAGTCCGTCAGTTTGTTATGTCTGCATTGTCTGTTGTCTTTGAACTAAAGTCGTACCGTGAGGACACGGCTTGGTTCAAAAGTGTGGGCTGGGAGAGTCTGTTTGTTGTGTCTGCACGTTTATTTTTCTTGCATATTGTACTGTGTCTGCACGTTTCTTTTGAAAAAAAATTTGATGAAGTATGAAATCTCTCTGTTCTTGGAATTGCAGTATTGAAGTATGAGTATGTGAAATTCATGATGCTGATTACATGTATTTTTCTCGTGAAATTTGAATTATGTGACTACATGTGAATTTATCGTACTACGTGTCCTTTTGAGTTGAGATGAACAGGGATGTGGAGTTGATAGAAATGTCCTAGAGAGACTTGACGAAGCATTCAAAGGACCGAATTTCGAGTTGTATGGTTATATGGATTTCGTGGAGGCTAGCACTTCGAGGCAACATGGTTAAGAGTCTGCTCCGCCACTGCAGTGCTGATGCGGTTAGGTGGGACGGGAAAACATCACTTTGAGCCGGTCGGCTGGGCCAGTCAGCTAGTCGGCTGGATGAAGATCTCAGAAGGCTTGCAATCGTCCACTTTGAGCCGGTCGGCTGGGCCAGTCATCCGGTCGGCTGGATGAAGATTTTAGAAGGTCTTCACCAAGATCAATCCCAACCGGTCGGGTGGATTTCTTCCAAATTTTTAACCGGTCGGCTGGACTGCTACAGTGCTGATATTTCACCCGAGGCTATAAATAGAAAGTGGCGATTTTGACCTGGAGAGCTGGACTTTTGGGCGAAAATACTCATCAAAGGGGATCAAATCAAGGTCATCAATCCACATCCAACAAAGGAGGAGTGAAGATCAAAGGGAGACATTAGGATTAACCATCCTATTTCTATTCCTCTTCTATTCTCATTTGTTGTGCTTAAACCCTACTCACACCATGTTGTTACCCTCTTTGGTACTCTTGATCATGTGTATGCATGTTGGATGATTAATATATGGTGTTAAATTCACATTTGCTATGATCTTCATTATTGCATGTCACTAGCTGTTTGATGAAATGCTAAAGTGACTTGTTTATCCCAAAACTTGACCTAAGAATCTAGCGACCTTAGGGATGGTTTAGATGTAGTAAATGTGATCATATCTACGGATTTGAAGTGAACTAGGACTCGAGTTCATGGAATTTATTGCTTGGGAGAAATTCCAATGCTAATAATTGTCATGGAATGAACCAATATCTTGAGAAAGTGAGGTTCGAGCTATAAGAGAGCTTGACTAAGAATAGATTAGATTAGAATATGATCTACCTTAGTATAAGCTAGGTTCAACACTATCTAACACCTTGAATGTGTTTAATTCTAGTATGCATGATCATGGGAAATGCCAAGGAGGGGCACAACCCCTCGAAACTCTCTTTTGATTGATATTCAACCCTTTAGTGCTATCTCGTTGCTTGTTCTTGATTGATAACCATCTCATAATTGAATTTTAGGAATAGCCAAGTTGAAAATTTGACTCCCCTAGCGCATAATCACGTTTGCTCCCTTGGGTTCGACACCGGTCTTACCGATCAATTATAAATTCTTTTGACTATATATACAAAAATACTACACGTCAAAATGGCGTCGTTGCCGGGGAGCAATGGCTAGATTGTCCCTAGGACGAATCATTTAGTACTTCGACTATTCCATGTTTTTCTTTTATTTTTTCGCTACTTGTGATTCTTGAGTTCATTCCACTATTCTCACTTGTCTCGTTTGCTTTCTCCTTGTAGGTGCATCTCGTTTATGCCACCGAAGACTGATGAGTCGTATTTATATGACTCGTCGAATCGACTAATCCCATTTATTTCGATACATTTTTATGCGAACAGTCACTTTTTAGTGTTGTTTTGCATTTCAGGTGTTTCGGGAGCTCTTGGAAGAAACGTGCATTAAAGACGGTGTTTTGCGCCGAAAACTCCACAATGACAATTCAGACCCTTGGACACTCGACGGAGAGCTGGGAATTGACCGTTGATCAGGAAAATACGAGCTACATGGCGTTGCGTAGCTGACTCGATTCCCTACAACTCTCTAGTTCACACCGAGAGCGTCCGAGACCGTATAGAGGGTCAAATCCAGAGTTGAAGTCGGATCTGGCGCAAAGAAGAAGGAACGGCACTCAGTGCGGATCGCGTCCGCAAGAGACATTAGCATTAACGCTAATGTTGACTGCGAACGCGCCGTTAATGTTGCTGACGAACGCGACCAGTCGACGAGGGCTGACGTCAGCAGGCCGTTTGATGACGTCAGCAAGTCCGATACTTGATAATTCAAGCCCAAAACCAGACTTGGAAACCCAGTTTATTATAAACAAGAAGCTTGGGCTAGGATTTTCAGTATCAAATCATCAATCATTCTACGAAGACCAAGACAGCTCTGGAGAAGACGAAGAACGCGAAGCTTTCGGCGATACAGAGAATTTCTATTTACTTTCATCCAAAAATACTTGTGTTTATTGCCATGACAATGAGTAGCTAAATTTCTCTTTCGGTTTAGGGTTTCGTACATTGTGAACACGTTTTGAGATTTTCGTTCTTAATGCTATTTTATATTTCACTAGTTCTTGTGCTCATTCTTACGAATTAAATTGCTAGACTAAGTGGAAGCTTTGTCGCAAAGCTTAGTTGAACAACTAATTCTTACCGTTAATATTTACTGGATACTTTGTCGTAAAGGTAGATAGTAACATCTAAGCTAAATAATACCTTTGTCGGATTGTTTAGTTTAGGAAAGAACTAGAAGCCTAACACCTTTGTCGGGTTAGGTTGTGGCGTATCACCTTTGTCGGGATACTTGGGTTGTTACCTTTGTCGGAACAACCACACTTTGAAATATAAAATTGATCATTAGATATCGATGATGAATGTGTCACAAAAGAAACCCTAGACTGAATTTTCTCGCTGATTGAAATCCTCGTTATTATTTTCTCTTGTGCTTTCTTACACTTGCTTACAAAAAAACCACAATCAATTTTGTTTACAGGACAACTGAACCACACCAGCTCTCTTGGGTTCGACCCCTACTTGCCTCTCTACTAGTTGCTTGCAGGGAAAATTATAAATATTAAATTTGACGCGTCAGACGACGCGCGTCAAAGACAAAGAAACTTACCAAGATTGTGGATAGAGACTTGAATCAACCAATAAGGAATATTGTTAACCCTCACCTTACAAGGAGTAAGACAATCAAGGCTAAAGGATTAACCTCGAACGCTCAAGAAATCATTCATCAAACCATGGGAGATAGAGATGGACTTCCTCCCCTGCCACCTCCTCCGCATCTACCCCAAGGCCAACTACCACCATTGCCCCAAGCTAGAAGGGTCCTCAAAGATTACGCTGCCCCAAATGCCTATGGATATCGTTCCCCAATACTTGCTCCCGCGGTAGACAACCGGGACTTTGATTTGAAAACCTCTACAATCCAAATGATACAAGCAAACCGATTCTCGGGAAGAGACCACGAGGACCCGAACTCTCATTTGACTACATTTCTCGAAGTTTGTAATACTTTCAAGATCAACGGGGTCTCCGAGGATGCTAAGCTCTTGAGGTTATTCCCTTTCTCCCTCACGGGAAAAGCTACGGATTGGTTAAGGAGTCAAACGCCGGGTAGTTTCACCACTTGGGAGGAGCTTGCCGTTGCATTCCTCAATAAGTATTTCCCTCCTTCCAAGACGGCATATTATAGGGGTCTAATCATGAATTTTGAGCAAATGGATGGAGAAACGCTCTACGAAGCTTGGGAGAGATATAAAGAGTACCAAAGGCTTTGCCCACATCACAACTTAGACACTCTCCTTGTGTTCCATACCTTCTATCATGGTGTAGATGGTCCCTCGCGGCTTGAACTTGATACCGCCGCGAGAGGAGCTATCATGGATCTTGAACCTCATGAAGGATATGCCGTAATCGAGAAGATCACAAATAACTACTTCACGTGGGGGAGTGAAAGAGGAAACCCAAGAAGGAAGGGAGAAAGACATGAGGCAAAGGCCGTAAGCATAAGGGACTACGATGCATTAGCTAGAAAATTTGAATGCCTTTCGGACGAAGTGTTTAAATTGAAACATCCGGAGAGAGATCACTCAACGAGCCAAGGGTGTGACATTTGTGAGGTTTATAAGCATGAAACTAACTCTTGCTCGTTTGTTCAAAGGGATGTGATGTTCCCTTGAGTGGCATGTATTTGGCAAAACGTAGCTAGACAGTTCAAGCAGGAGTTCAGGGGGAGTGCGAACACATTCTAGGACTTCAGTACAGCGTGGAGCAGACGCAAAGATGATTTCCGGAATGATCGAAAGATTGAATGACAGTTCGATCCGTTACTGGACAGCGAAGATTTCGATCATCAGATATTCGAATGAATATCTACATATCAGATTGAAGGCGGCGTGGCTGACTTGGCAAGGAAGTCTTCGAATATTCTTCCCACCAATTTGATAAAGATACACATCACAATATTTAGGAATATTTCCTAAAATATTTGATGAGATATCTGGAGCAGATTTGGATAGCGCCCATGCATATAAATACAAGGGTAGGGCGACCAAATCTCCATCGCTTTCTGAGAGAAAAATACACGAGTGTATACTGCTGATCTAAGATTGGAGAAAGCGATGGCCGACTGTGTTTCCCCACTGGAAATTCATCGGCACTGGATCTGTCTGTTCTAGTGTGCTATTCAGACAGTCTAAGATAGGAGCTTACCGCTGCACACGACGAGTACTCACAACCAGCTTTCACGCGAAAGCTTCCGACTTCAGGAGAAGGTCGAGCTCGTTCAGACGGAAGGTTTGGGCGAAGGGGATCAAGGTGAACTGCGGAGATCCTTGATTACAAATCTGAGAGACGGTGGCTTAGAAGCTGGGCGATTACGAACACGGCGTTTTGTAAGCATAAGTCCTCTTATTGTTCTAAGCACGTAATAAAGATTTGTGTCCCTTTTAGGGTGTGGGAAACCCCCCAAGAGTAGGCTTAGCCGAACTGGGTATCATTCTGTGTCCCTTCTCCTTGTTCTGCTTGCTGCAATGTCACAACGGAGTTATAGGTCTGTCTCAAACAGTCCCTGGAACAGTAGCTTGAACAGGTCACTATATTTCAATTGGTATCAGAGCAGACACTCGACACACTGAGTGGGATCCTTGAACTGTTCAAAATGACTCTGAAGGAAGGACAAAGTATTTCCCGACCCCCACTTCTCGAAGGATCAAATTATGCCTCATAGAAGCCGAAAATGAAATCTTTTCTGAGATCCCTCGATGAGAAAGCTTGGAAGGCAGTATTGGTTGGATGGACTCAGCCCATGATGGAAAATCTCACAGGAGAAGTCGTTCCCAAACCTGAAGCTCTATGGGACGAGGCAGACGAGAAAGCCTCCATCGGAAATTCAAAAGCTATGAACGCTATTTTCTCTGGAGTGGATGAGAATGTACTGAAACTGATCATCAACTGTGAAGTTGCTAAGGAAGCTTGGGATATCCTTCAAACTGCGTATGAAGGTACTGACAAGGTTCGCAATTCGAGCATGCAGATTGTGACAAAAAAATTCGAGGAGATGAAGATGAAGGACAGTGAAACTATCCCTGAATTCAATGCGAGAGTACTAGATCTCTCCAATGAGGCTGCTGCACTGGGCAAACCTATTGATGAAGAAAGAATGGCTAGCAAAGTTCTGAGATCGCTCCCTCCAAGATTTGCTATGAAGTCACTGCCATTGAAGAGATGCATGATAACTCCAAAATGAAACTAGACGAGCTCATGGGTTCTCTCAGAACTTACGAAATGAATCACGAAGCTGAATCCAAGGTAGTCAGAGGAATTGCCCTGAAAGCAGATATATCTGACAGTGTGGCTGAGACAGACTGCAACACTTAGCAACTGGCAATGCTGGCTCAGAATTTTGGCAGGATGGTTCGGAAACTCAACAGACGTAGCCCTGATCAAGGTCAGTCTTCGTCAGGTAACTTTCGTAATTGGAAAAATGGCAAAACAAGGTTCAGTGAGAAAACTGAGGACCCTTCGGAGAAAGAGAAAGAAATTCAATGCCATGAGTGCAAGGGCTTCGGACACATCAAGGCTGAATGTGCTAACACATCAAGGCTGGTTGCAAACCTCAGCGACAGTGATGAGGAGGAGGAAAATGAAACTACCAACTTTGTAGCATTTGCGTCTATCACAGAAGTATGCAGTGAATCCAGCCACATCAAGTCTCCTCAACCAACTCTTCTGACTAGTGACTCTTCAGACATCGACAATGAAGAACTCACGCAAGAGTCACTGGCTGAATCATACAAAGACCTGCACGAAAAGTGGCTGTTGGTGTTCAATCTGAACAAAAAACTCAACGACACTGCTGCCACCATGACTGAAGAAAAGGACAAACTCTGGCAGGAAGTCGATATTCTGGTCGCACAGAAGGTGGAACTCCAGGCCGCAGTCAATTCACTAAACACTCAGCTTACAGATATTAAGCAAGATAGGTTGTGTCTGCTGGCTCAGAAAACGGATCTCCTGGGAACTATCTCTTCCCTAAAAGTTAACATGGAGAAAGATCGTGAAACTTATCCAACTGGGATGGCGGGTATGAGGAAAACTATTACGGATCTGAAACACAAAGAGGTGTTCCTCTTGAGGAAAGTGGAGTCTCTGGAACTCCAGGTAGAATCTGAGAAAATGGACCATTCAGCCACTCGGAAGGAACTCAACCAGCTCAAACAGTCGGTAAAGATGTTGAACTCTGGGACTAAGGATCTAAATGAGATTCTCAGGTCACAAAGAATGGAGTCTGGACACCGGGGTTTGGTTTCACAGAAGAAGGATGCTCAAAAGGTACAACGTTTGTTAAAGCAAAACCAGTGACTGAACGAAACCCGGAACAGAAGGTGGGACAGAGACTGAATCAGCATCATGGAAAGAAGGTGAGATAGATCCCGAGACAGAAATTGGATCTGTCCCAAACAAAATCCACAGCTGGTCAAAGAAGAACTCGCAATGATCGAACCAGCTCCTTCACAGAACAGAAAGAAGATCTCCGCACATGCTGGTACTGCTTTAAAATCGGACACATCAGACCAAGGTGTCGTTTGTTCCTTGCTGAACGAAGAGCTATGAGCCACAAGAATAAACCTCGAATGCAACGAATCTGGGTACCAAAGGCAAGCGAGACCGTATGTCTGGCTGCGCTCAACTCATCATGCCACATAGGGAAAGATCACTGGGTCTTCGACAGTGGTTGCTCAGCTCATATGACAGGTAATTCTAAGTCTCTTACAAATATTCGACCTGTTATAAAGAAGCAGTTTGTCATCTTTGGAGATGGAAGAAAGGGTCAGGTGATCGGCTGTGGGACATTGAAGGTTCCGGTTCTTCCTGCCCTCAAGGACATTCTCTTGGTTCATGGATTGAAGTTGAATCTATTCAGCATTAGTCAACTATGTGATATGATGGACATCTTGTCACCTTCACTCAAGACTTATGTCACGTATTGAACGAGGACGGAAGCTCATTAATGAAAGGAGACAGGTTTCCCAACAATTGCTACCTCATTGGTTCTACTGAACCGGTTGGTTCTTCGGCATATCTACCAACTCGACGGATTGAGATGGGCTTGCGGCACAGGCGGATGGGTAATCTTACTCTCGAAAATTCAATGATGCTCAACTCAACTGAACTCATCCGAGGAAGGCCCAAGGAGACAGGAGAGTCTGACACACTCAGTGATGAATCGCGAATCAAGTCTCAGACAAAGAACTTGTCCCTCAACAGTTGTCAGCACTGTACTAGCAGAAAGGTAAAACTGATTCACATGAATATCAATGGTCCGATAAAAGCAGGGAACTATGAGAGCTCCAAGCATGTTTCTGCGTGCATCGTTGGGCAGTCATCCGGAGTTCGGAATAAACGCCCCATCAATCATGGATATGTTCGAGAGGGAGTGTTACCACAAGGTAGAATCGCACAAACCCATGTTGATAATACCATGTTCAGATCCAACAACCGTTCGCAGGGCCAAACGAGATTCGTTCCCCTACAGAGCAAGTATGCCGCAAAGCTAGCAAGTCTACGCCAGAAAACATTCGTGCCCTTACAAAGTAAGTATGCCACGAAGCTAGCAAGTCTCCAAAGAACGCATGCCCCTACTCCCCTCAAACTGTCTAAACACAAAGGGAAACAGGAGAAAGTGATCCGTATGCGATTAAAGCCTACAGAGGTTGAGATCCTTAGATCCGTGCGGGGTCTAGGTGCTATCCGTATGCAACTGAATCCTGGAGAGATTGAGACCCTTAGATCTTTGCAGGGTCTAGGTGTTATCAATCACTAAGCCAGACAGGGCAGTGGTCAGTCAGAGTCGCAACTCCAGCAAAACAGTTGGACTGACCACTTAAGGAAGGGAGCTGGATCAGAAGGTACAATTTTAGAAGATGAATATTTTTTATTTCTGAGAGATATTCTCGTGCCGTTATAAGGAAAGGAGGTTTTATTTTTTTTGGAAGTTGAAAAGGAAATTCAATTTCAGTCTCGTTGCTTCTTCTTTCCTGCTTCGATAACCCTAGCTCAGCCGTTCCTCTCAAGTCTTCCCAAATCTTCATCTCTGCGGCAACAATGGTTCACACCAGAAAATCCTCCAAATCAGTCAAGAAGGGTTCTTCGGAATCAAAGAAGGCGGACAAGAAATCATCTGATTCCATGGCGGCAAAGGCTCAAATTCCAAAACCGACTAAGTCGAAATTACCAATAAAGAAAAAGGCGTCGCCTTTAGTAGCCGAAACTTCGTCATTACCTGGTGTCAAAATCTCAGACGGCGTAGCAGTTTCCTCAAACCCGAATGTTAAGGTGGTGGAGAGGGAAGGAGCGGAACCTGCTGCGAAGCAGAAGGAAGTGTCTTCGCAACCTGCAGAGGAACCTCCTAAACCAACCGGTGCTAGGTCGACACCATCAAGTATCGTTCCTCCAAAAATCTTGTCCCATTCTGAGGTATCTTCAAACCCTACTGCTCCAATTGATTTTTCCTTGCATGTTAAAGAGGCAGTTGTTGAAAAGAAGCAAGTTGTTGAATGTGGTGAAGCCAGTAGGGCTAGTATTGGTAAAATTGTTGAATATGGTGAAGCCAGTAGGGCTGGTTTTGTGAAAACCTCTGTTGATACTATGGATGTTGTTAGACCGGGAAAGTCTGCTTCTAAGGTGTCTGTGCGTTCGAAATCCTGGAAGGAGAAAATCCATGCATCTGGATATGTGCGCCCTTCTGGTCTACGAAGGAATGTGGTAAATCGTCAGGGTAAGACTGCTCAAAAGCTTCTTGCTAAGATAAGTGCAGTAAGAAGACGCCCAGATGTGACGACAGAACCAGTGGCTGATCAGGTTCCCGCTCCCACCACTAAAGGAATGGTGACTGTTAGTGAAAATACAGAAGGTGGCACAAGGGATGTGCATGAGTGTTCAGGTGGTGAACCGCAAACAAAGGAACATGGCAGTCTGTCTGAAGCACCTGTGTCATCTAAACAGGATGATGAGCTTGATGACTGACGGAGCCCACTGCACTGTCGTTAAGGTGCAATGTTCTCTGTGCAAAATAAATTTATATTTTCCGCTACTCGCGACTACACTACTGGGTAGTAAGTGGTAAGTAGGGGTCGAACCCAAGGGAATTAGGGGGATAATTGTTCTTTGAGGTGATTATTCAGCGGGAGGGCGTGTTTTAGGTTGGTTGGTTGGTTTTAAAGCTACCAGCTAAGTGATTGATTGGTTGGTTGGTTGGTTTTAGTACTGGAAAGTAACTGATAATTATTACAATTAAAAGAAAGCGTTCGGTTTCAGGGGCCTTGTATTATATCCTGTTTATCATTGACCCTTAGTGAATCTTCTAAGTATTCAAACGTGTATCAAGGCCTTTTCCGGCGCTCGATTTGCCACACTGTCTAGTCTTTTGCAAAAGTGTTCGAAAGTGAATCAAGGCCATTTCAAGCACTCGACTTGCAACACTGTCTACTCTTTTGCAAAAAACGTAAAGCCCTTGTTCTACTTAGACTAGCACCCCATTTCAAGGTATACTAGCCTATGTGCATCCATTTTGGGTTGCCTTTTCCGATTTACCCAAAATGGTGTTTGAGAGAGATCAAACTCCTCAGATAAGCTTTGCCATTTCAAGCATCCACTTACCCGAGTATGTTTGCGAACTTCCACAGAAGTGCTTTGCCATTTCAAGCATCCACTCAACCTTGGAAGTTCTGATCTAATATATGGCACATAGAACAAGTTTTGAATACAAAGACGAGACACTAAATTAATAGTCTAAAACATTTTATAATACAAGTCCACCCCTTCTACCGAACGACTAGTTTAGCTACTATTTATCGCGCTAAACATTATAACTAAGGAATTGGAAATTAAAGACGGTAAATAAATATTAAAATACTTACAACCGTTGAAGCGCCAAGGGAGCAATCTTTTATTTCCAAAGCCAAACTTACAAAACTTAGAGAGATAAGTGAAATGTTGATTTTTGGATGATACAAATGAGAGAAGAATGGCTTGTATTTATAGCCAAAGGGAGGAGAAATGGAGGGTGGAGATGGCTGCCATGTGTTTTTGATCTAAGGGAGGAGGAGGAGGAGGTGAAGATGTGGTGGAGGAGCCACCACATGGCAAGCTTTCCATGGAGGAGCAAAAGCCGCCGGTCACCATGAGGGGAGGAGCCGCCGGTGGCCGGTCACCATGAGGGGAGGAGTTCCTCCCTTGGCCACCTCCAAGCAAGGTGGCCGGTCACCTTGGTCCATGAGTGTATTTTGACAGTTTTGTGCAGTCTTTTCACAAAACTATCAGTCCAATTTCGCTCCGTCTGACTTTGATTCCTCTTCTGCTTAATTTGATATGAGTGATTCAACGTCAGGATCCTTGATATTTCTTCAGTCGGCATATGATCTTTACCTTGGAATGACTCGTAACATCTTTTATGCTTTAAAAGCTCCTCTTTAGCATGTATTCTCTCTAAGCTCTGAAATACCCTGTAGAAATATATCGGAACTAACAAGCAAAAGTTAAATAGACCAACAGTCTAATTTGGTGGGTTTTACTGTGTTTTTTATTCGTATAATTATGGTCCATCAATGACCTTTTCAATGACATCGATGCGGTCATAGAGAATCTACAGAAGGAGGTTGTCACTGATGTGCCAATGGGTGATCAGTCCTCTCTTGCAGAGGAAACCTTGCTTGAAGATGCTACTCTTGCCAGCAGTTCGGAAAGTGGAGATGTGGCAAGTTCTGCAGAAGGTGTTCCATCTGGGTGTCAGGTCGATGCTAAGACAGTCGTGTCTCAAGAGATCTCTGGCTCGGAGGCTGAGTCAGTTGAAAAAGCAATTCCAGTCAGCTTACAAGACAAGGCTGTGAATGATGAGGAGGAGGATGCTGCCTAGACTGTCTCTCTGTCTGACACATCTTCTGAGGATGCTCAAAATGCTGTTCCTCTTACAATTCTCAGGAAAGAAAAGATTGTCAAAATGAAGAAGAAGAATGCTGTTGAAAGCCCCGCCAAGAAAGTCAGTACAAATAAGGAAGATGTTAGTAAGGCTACAGGAGAGGTCATCAGGGCTAAAAAGAGAAAGCGTGAAACCTCTGCACCTGCTTTTGAGGACGCTCCAGTCGGGATTGTGAAGAAAGGGATCTGGTTTGCTTCCAAGGATGCAGCTCGAAAGTGGAAGGCTGTCCAGAAACGAAAGATTATCCCTGAACGTCGCCTTGATGATACTCGATACAAAGGTAAAGAGGTGGTGCATACTCTGAGGCAAAACTGCCAGATCTGGACTCTCACCAAGTGTAAGCCGTTCAATGAACAGCTGATTCGTGAAGCCATGGCGAACCTTCCTCCGCAGTTTGGAGTTGTTGGGGATAAAGACTATGGGGTGGTCTACGTGAGGGGGAGACGAATTATCATCAATCCTGAGCTTATCAACACTTACTTCCAGATGGATGACCCAGAAGTTGATGAGGAAGTGACAGACTATTGACAAGCGTAATTTTAACCCTTTATAGTTGTCAAATTATATGTTTTAGGGGTCAAGTTGCAGTCAAACAATATTTATAACCTTGGTAAGCCAAGGGTCGATCCTAGGAGCAGTGCGTGTGAGTACTAGCAAACGGTGCGACCTATTTAGCTATTCCGAATGAATTTTGTAAAAAGGTTTTGTTGTCACGAGAATTGCGGAAATTAAATAACAGAAAATTAAATGGTTGTGTTTAAATCAGAGAAAGAATTCCAGAATCCATACTTCACCCGTGCCAACCCCACTAATCATGCAATCATGTCACGTTAATTATTCATGTTATCGAATATGGAATATAACCGAAATAACACTAGACAAGCCGCCCATCCACAGATCATTGTCTAGATTAATCTCAATCGTTGAACGCCGCCCATCCACGGATTATCAACGATCTCGATTTATTAAACTAAAGGTTTTCCTATTAAATCATGTAAACATGACCTAATATCAACTTCATGTAATCCGGTTAATACCTAGGACCCATCCATCTTTCGGTAATTAACCTAAGTACGTTCTACCAATGCAAACATACCCTTTGATGTAAATACATGCATAGAACGATAAAATTAAGCACACAATGAAATTGAATATTCGAATCGCATAAATAAAAACTTCAACTGATCACATGAGAGTTAGGGTTACATAGCACGGGATCCGTAGGATCCCAGAATAAGAGGACTACTCACTATTCATGGTGTTTAAACCAAAAACAGTGTATATTGAAAGGAAGAAACGAGTAAACCGTAAAGACGCGGTGAAGCTCGATGATCCACACGCTGAAAGCGCTGTCTTCTTTCCCAAGTTAGGGTTTTTCTACAAATTAACAGCACCCCCAGAAATTCTGATCGTGTTTCCTTTTATAGATCGTCTAAAATGGCTGAAAAGCCCAAAAGTGATTTTTGGAAACAACTTGAAGTCTGCCTGCCGACGGACCCGTCGCACCCGTGACAGCCAGGTGTGTCACGGCTGTCACGGCCTCAGCCAAAATCTCGGTTGAAGAAGAAAAGTGTCGTGACTCCCGTGACAGGTGAGTGTGTCACGGCTGTCACGGGCTGAGCCAAAATCACGGTTGAAGAAGAAAAGTGCAGTGACACCCGTGACAGGTGAGAGTGTCACGGTTGTCATGGGCTGTTGCTGGCTCAGATACCTAGGTTGGTCTTTTCGTCGATTTTTTCGTTCTTTCGATCTCACGGGCTCGTGGAGCAAGGATATGCGTTATTTTCCTGAAACACTAGAGAAAGACATCAAATAGAGACAATTTGCCCGGAGAACGAGTATTATCCTTCATCGAATGCAGTGAATAATTAGTCGAAATATCGACTGATCAAAACACTCCACACTTAGGATTTGTTCGTCCCGAACAAATGTCAAACAAATGGCAAAATAAATACACGAGTCAATGTAATGCTCAACAACCATATGTTACAAAGCTACCCACTCAAATGACATGTGATCAATTCTAACTAAAACGAAGATAAAAAGAAAAACTCATAACTCACTGTCGTAGAGGACACGAATGCATTTAGCGTATGCATCAAGCCTTTAAAACTCTAGGCTGCCCTAGTAGGACGAGTATAGTCTCGTGAAGGTTTTCAGGAATGGAACTACCTACAAATCCCCTATACAACTAACTAACGTGTATGCATGAATGATGCTCAACGAGTCACAGTAAAGTCATGTCATACCCTGGATAAATCGTGTTACCTTAACTTCAAGTCAAACCTCTTCATCAAAGTTTTCAGACAATCACAGATTATACGAGTTATGCATTCAAACGGTCAGTGTACACGGCTAGCAAACGACTATTCATACGTTCTAAACAGTTCTATAGCAATGCGGTAAGAACAAGAATAGTTGCACATAACATGCTCGCCATTCACCTATGCTATCTAGGGATAGTCCACAGGCTCTTGGCGCAAAGGTCATTCTCAAGTGCCAAGGACTAGGCAATGACCCGTAAGAGAAGAGGAGCCTAGCTTAAGGATTTTCTGAAAAATAGTACAAAAATCTGGATCAAGAATTCTGTGCAAGCACAAGGACCGTCCCTTAGTCTCTAGTATATGAATTTTTCAGACAAGTCATGATTTGCACGCAATGAGAAGGTGGAATTACACTACATCAAGTAGAAGGGAGCAGAAATTGTTTCAAGAGTGTTTTCCATACGCAAGGGGCGACTTTCGTCACAAGGTCCTTGGAATTTTTTTTTCTTCGCATAAATTTTTCTGTTTTTTTTTTGGGTCAATATTTCACCCAACTTTGAAAACTAAGAACTGTGTTCTCGAGGGAAAACTTGAAGGTCAATTGTCTAACTCCACACTTAAAGCTTGACATAGTGTATGAATGAAGGCGGGTGCATGCAAATCACAACGAGTGTAGAGAAACATATACTAGCACTAAGGTCACCTGGAAAAAGATATGCAATTTTAAGCTTTTGACATTTTTAAAACGGTGCCTACTAATATCAAGTCTCAAACATGCTTCAAGAAATACGTAGAACATGTGATAGGCAAAGGCTAGCGATGATACTGACTCAAGAGAATACACACACGATTTCACTATTTCAAGTCCTAGACTTCGAATCCAAAAGAGTGTCAATCAGTCAAGGAGTATCGTAGAAAAACAAGGATTTCAATCACAATACATAGGCTGTTGAGCATATGCAAGAGTGAATGCGTGATATGCAATGTGTGTGACTATGCGCTACCCACTCCACACTTAGAATCGAGCTTAGTCCCTAAGCGAAAATATAGAATAAGAAAGAGCATAGGAACTTCACTCGTGCGTGACAGGCGCGAAATCCAGAGAGATTAAACGATGGCTGGTGAGTGAAATACGACCTGTGAGCTGGTGGATGTACGAGTAAACATAAAGAGCTGCACAATGTATAGGTTAGCATCGATAATCGCAAAACGAATGGAAATGTAAACGATGTGAGCAAGGGTGAACAACAGAAATCGAATAACTCAAGCATCGAATAATATGAAAACAGTGAATAACATCCAAAAGTCAGTGTACAATAGATGAATGCAAAGAAACTGATAAGATGGCAAAAAGAAAAGCAAGAAACAAGAGTGCAGGGGGAACTAGCTGGCCCCATCCTCGACAGCATCACCATCAGAGCCAAACATCCGCTCTATGCTGTCTGAGGGAGCATCAGTAGTGGGACGAGAAGGGCCATCCTCTCGGCCATGTGGGGCAGGAGGAGCCAGGGGTGGTGGAGGAGGGTAGTCGATCTCGGCATGGTCAATAAGTGTGGACAAGGCACCCTGCATCCAGTCCAGCGCCCCGATGGTCTGAGACCTGAACTCTGAAAAATCGACGGTGAGCTGGGCATAGTTCTGAGCCTGCTGATCCTGCGGTCTGGAGAACGGAGCCTGAGAAACCATCATCTGGCGCTGATATGCTAGGATCTGCTCCTGCGCCCGGATCATCTGGTACTGCTGATCAAAAAGCCTCAAGTGGGAGGTCTCCAGGCGCTCTAAGCGCTCCAATAAAGGGCTCGGGGCTGGTCATCAGCATGGGGCTGCGGTGGGCGAAAAGGCATGTCGCTAGGACCTGGAGGCGAGGGCGCCTCGTCCATGTTAACATCATCATGCGGGGGCTGGTCCTCCTGGACAGGTGCCCTGACCTGTGCTCGATCAATGCGGCGCCTCTTTGCTCCATTTGGGAGCTCGGGGTTGTGGCTCCACTCCCCGTCTTTCCCAATCATCTTGCATTCGATAATTTTGTCCATATTCAGCGTCAACTCTTTCTTAGTCCCGTACAGGGAATCGAGGTTCCATCCTAGAGACTCGACGAGCACAGAAATAAATAGACCGCCACCTAAGGCCTTGTTTCCAATAGACAAACCCCACGTCGTCATCATCCCACTGAGGAGCTGAAAGAAGTCGACCGGTACCCCTTTATGCATAGAAATCAAGATGTCCAAGTCGGGGTTGGTGATAACAGTGGCGCCCTCAAGGCGAGTGTTAATGCTCATTGCCACCAATCGGTGGACTATCTTCCACACAGGCTCCTTGATGCCAGCAGCGCTCCAACCGGACCTGAAGTAGTAATCGAAGCTAGATATGAGTTTCCAGAACTCATACCTCTCATCCATGCTATACTCACCACAGAAACCCTCTAAAGGAAAACCCAACGCCTCGCAAACCTCGGCCTTGGACATAGTGTAATATCTAGACCCAATTCTGAATTTCCAGTGCGTCACCTTCAAAGGGCTCCCTACAATCTCAAATGTAGCTAAAAACTCCTTGAGCAATATGGGATAAGTAGGCGTATGGCGGCGACTAAACAATATACCAAGCCCGGAGGCGACAAACAAACTACGGCACTGTGGCAATATACCCCGTTGCAAGTCAGTGAATGTATCAATGCAGGGGACAAGTGTAGGTTTTACCGTCTTTTTGGATACGACATCGTCGAATCGTCTCTGGTGCTCAGCCTCGGCATCAAATCTGGAGGCACTGGCAATTGGGTAGGGGCGTGGTTGGTCCGGCGGTGGCACTGGGATGATGGCGGTTGAAGATGATGGTGGAGGAGCTGCGGTGGAGGAGCTGGCTTGGTTGGTTCGACCGGAGCGACTGGAATTGTGGTTTCCGACTCGTCTCGTCCGAGCCATGGAGTGAAGGGTTGCTGGATGGTGAGCGGTGGAATCAGGTGGTCGGACGGTGGAGGGGAGGGCAGCGGATGAGGGATCGGGTGGTCGGTCGGCGGAGGGGAGATTCAGATTGGTGGAATCGGCTGGGACGGGCTGGGAATCGGCCGGAGGGGATGAAAGATTGAATTTTGAAATTAGGGTTTGTCAACTGAATTTTGTAATTTGGGGAAGACGAGAGCCCCGTGACAACCGACCTGGTTCGTGACAGGTCCAATGTGTCACGGCTGTCACGGCTCATCAAGAATTCACTGCCCAACTTGCACAGCCCGTGACAGCCGTGACAGTCCTGTGTGTAACGGCTATCACGGCACCCCAAGAAATCACTACCCAACTGCTATACCCGTGACAGCCGTGACAGTCCTGTGTGTAACGGCTGTCACGGCACCCCAAGATTCCAGCGAAATTTGCTTTGTCGGTCCAGAAAACTGATTGTTGTTCTCTCCACACTTGGATTCCTGCACGGTTCACACACAAATTGTACGATGCAAAAAAGGTGCAAATAATTGAAACTTACAGCGCGGGTTACTCCCCGAAGAGGCCTAGTTTAACGTCTTGGCGAGACATAGCTGGGTCTAGACAGACTCATAGTGCATAAGAAGCATTCTCGGAGAGTCCTTTAGCTAGGATCCCTCCCCGAGAAGTAGGTTATCGTTAATGCCTTCGGGAGGTCCCAGATGCTTCAGTACGTGGTAGTGTTTGGATATGCTAAGACAGTCGTGTCTCATAGTGTTCCATCTGGGTGTCAGGTCGATGCTAAGACAGTCGTGTCTCAAGAGATCTCTGGCTCGGAGGCTGAGTCAGTTGAAAAAGCAATTCCAGTCAGCTTACAAGACAAGGCTGTGAATGATGTCGAGGAGGATGCTGCCCAGCCTGTCTCTCTGTCTGACACATCTTCTGAGGATGCTCAAAATGATGTTCCTCTTACAATTCTCAGGAAAGAAAAGATTGTCAAAATGAAGAAGAAGAATGCTGTTGAAAGCCCCGCCAAGAAAGTCAGTACAAATAAGGAAGATGTTAGTAAGGCTACAGGAGAGGTCATCAGGGCTAAAAAGAGAAAGCGTGAAACCTCTGCACCTGCTTTTGAGGACGCTCCAGTCGGGATTGTGAAGAAAGGGATCTGGTTTGCTTCCAAGGATGCAGCTCGAAAGTGGAAGGCTGTCCAGAAACGAAAGATTATCCCTGAACGTCGCCTTGATGATACTCGATACAAAGGTAAAGAGGTGGTGCATACTCTGAGGCAAAACTGCCAGATCTGGACTCTCACCAAGTGTAAGCCGTTCAATGAACAGCTGATTCGTGAAGCCATGGCGAACCTTCCTCCGCAGTTTGGAGTTGTTGGGGATAAAGACTATGGGGTGGTCTACGTGAGGGGGAGACGAATTATCATCAATCCTGAGCTTATCAACACTTACTTCCAGATGGATGACCCAGAAGTTGATGAGGAAGTGACAGACTATTGACAAGCGTAATTTTAACCCTTTATAGTTGTCAAATTATATGTTTTAGGGGTCAAGTTGCAGTCAAACAATATTTATAACCTTGGTAAGCCAAGGGTCGATCCTAGGAGCAGTGCGTGTGAGTACTAGCAAACGGTGCGACCTATTTAGCTATTCCGAATGAATTTTGTAAAAAGGTTTTGTTGTCACGAGAATTGCGGAAATTAAATAACAGAAAATTAAATGGTTGTGTTTAAATCAGAGAAAGAATTCCAGAATCCATACTTCACCCGTGCCAACCCCACTAATCATGCAATCATGTCACGTTATTTATTCATGTTATCGAATATGGAATATAACCGAAATAACACTAGACAAGCCGCCCATCCACGGATCATTGTCTAGATTAATCTCAATCGTTGAACGCCGCCCATCCACGGATTATCAACGATCTCGATTTATTAAACTAAGGGTTTTCCTATTAAATCATGTAAACATGACCTAATATCAACTTCATGTAATCCGGTTAATACCTAGGACCCATCCATCTTTCGGTAATTAACCTAAGTACGTTCTACCAATGCAAACATACCCTTTGATGTAAATACATGCATAGAACGATAAAATTAAGCACACAATGAAATTGAATATTCGAATCGCATAAATAAAAACTTCAATTGATCACATGAGAGTTAGGGTTACATAGCACGGGATCCGTAGGATCCCAGAATAAGAGGACTACTCACTATTCATGGTGTTTAAACCAAAAACAGTGTATATTGAAAGGAAGAAACGAGTAAACCGTAAAGACGCGGTGAAGCTCGATGATCCACACGCTGAAAGCTCTGTCTTCTCTCCCAAGTTAGGGTTTTTCTCCAAATTAACAGCACCCCCAGAAATTCTGATCGTGTTTCCTTTTATAGATCGTCTAAAAAGGCTGAAAAGCCCAAAAGTGATTTTTGGAAACAACTTGAAGTCTGCCTGCCGACGGACCCGTCACACCCGTGACAGCCAGGTGTGTCACGGCTGTCACGGCCTCAGCCAAAATCTCGGTTGAAGAAGAAAAGTGACGTGACTCCCGTGACAGGTGAGTGTGTCACGGCTGTCACGGGCTGAGCCAAAATCACGGTTGAAGAAGAAAAGTGCTGTGACACCCGTGATAGGTGAGAGTGTCACGGTTGTCACGGGCTGTTGCTGGCTCAGATACCTAGGTTGGTCTTTTCGTCGATTTTTCCGTTCTTTCGATCTCACGGGCTCGTGGAGCAAGGATATGCGTTATTTTCCTGAAACACTAGAGAAAGACATCAAATAGAGACAATTTGCCCGGAGAACGAGTATTATCCTTCATCGAATGCAGTGAATAATTAGTCGAAATATCGACTGATTAACTATGACAAAATTGCGGACACTATCACTGCTAGTTCCGTCCCATGGTGGCCTGACACCGTTGTGGCCACGGCTGATTTGTCAACCTTCTACTCCATGCTTTTCTTCATTGCTGTGTTCAACTGGAAGCCCTCCTCCCATCACTCTACAGTCAGCAAAGATGTGGCTCTACTGATTTACCAGATTGGGAACAAGAAGGTGTTCAATCTGGGTCGAGTCATGTTTAAACAGATCGCTGAACATGCTATCTCCTGCCGTTCTCTTCACCAGATTTGCTTCCCATCTCTCATCTATGAGTTGATCATCAACCAAGCTCCAGAACTGAATGATCCGAATGGTCGTCTCTCCAAAGCTCCACAACAATTCTCGGTCGATCATAAGCTCTTCAAAGGGCGGCACGTGAATGATCTCAAGGAGGCAGGACAGCGAGGAATGGACATTCCAGAGTCCTCAAAGCAAGAGGGTGCCAGGATGGGACGTGATGAGAGGTCCAGACTGATGAAAGTATTGGAAGCCATTATCGCAACTGCTAAGGAGCAACGCGAGCAGATCAACAAGTTGGCCCGAGCTCTACGTTATCCGAGTGACGATGAAGATATGGATGAGGAATCTAATGGTGACTTCGATGAAAGGTCGTCCGCGTGAAGGTCCACTACTGTCTCTTTTGAACTCTGAACCTTGATACTTTTCATTTGGTTTTGTTTCAGTGCTTGTTCTGGCACACTGGTTCGTACTGTTTGAACTTAGATTGGACCCCTTGCCAGTTTGTGGCAAAAAGGGGGAGTATTTTGAGAGGAGACAATTTTTGTTCTCTCAAGGTTGTCTAATGTCTAGATAGTTAGATAGATCTAGTTATCTTGTAGAGTTGGTTTTGCCAAAATGCCAAGGGGGAGATTGATGTTCCCTTGAGTGGCATGTATTTGGCAAAACGTAGCCAGACAGTTCAAGCAGGAGTTCAGGGGGAGTGCGAACACATTCTAGGACTTCAGTACAGCGTGGAGCAGACGCAAAGATGATTTCCGGAATGATCGAAAGATTGAATGACGGTTCGATCCGTTACTGGACAGTGAAGATTTTGATCATCAGATATTCGAATGAATATCTACATATCAGATTGAAGGCGGCGTGGCTGACTTGGCAAGGAAGTCTTCGAATATTCTTCCCACCAATTTGATAAAGATACACATCACAATATTTAGGAATATTTCCTAAAATATTTGATGAGATATCTGGAGCAGATTTGGATAGCGCCCATGCATATAAATACAAGGGTAGGGCGACCAAATCTCCATCGCTTTCTGAGAGAAAAATACACGAGTGTATACTGCTGATCTAAGATTGGAGAAAGCGACGACCGACTGTGTTTCCGCACTAGAAATTCATCGGCACTGGATCTGTCTGTTCTAGTGTGCTATTCAGACAGTCTAAGATAGGAGCTTACCGCTGCACACGACGAGTACTCACAACCAGCTTTCACGCGAAAGCTTCCGACTTCAGGAGAAGGTCGAGCTCGTTCAGACTGAAGGTTTGGGCGAAGGGGATCAAAGTGAACTGCGGAGATCCTTGATTACAAAACTGAGAGACGGTGGCTTAGAAGCTGGGCGATTACGAACACGGCGTTTTGTAAGCATAAGTCCTCTTATTGTTCTAAGCACGTAATAAAGATTTGTGTCCCTTTTAGGGTGTGGGAAACCCCCCAGAGTAGGCTTAGCCGAACTGGGTATCATTCTGTGTCCCTTCTCCTTGTTCTGCTTGCTGCACTGTCACAACGGAGTTCTAGGTCTGTCTCAAACAGTCCCTGGAACAGTAGCTTGAACAGGTCACTATATTTCAGGATGGACATAGAATCGGGTACGAAGAAGCAAATTATGTGGGTGGAAACCAAGGTAGAGAGTATGGAGCTAGTGCCACTCAAGACCAAAATTCCCAATCTAACTATACTACTCCAAGGTTTTCCTTGGTTTGGAAGAATCACCCAAATTTTTCGTACAAGACTACAAATCCCACTCGTCCCGATTTTGGTACTACACCTCCCGGAGTTGGTCCTAAGCCTACCTCTACTAATCAAGCCTTTCCGCCAAAGAATCAATTCCAACCAAGGAGCCAATATCAAGCCCAACCTCAAAGGCCCTACCTATAAGTTGACCATCCTCCACGAACTTCAAATGAACCCTCCGGAGTTGAAGAAATGTTGGCTAGACTCCTTGCTCACCAAGAGAGGATGAACGCTAAACAAGATGAGATAGAAGCTCAATTGATGGAGATGAGACAAACCAACCAAAGGATGGAAGCCCACAACAAGATGCTCGAGAACCAAATAGCTCAACAAGCCGAGTCTTCTACAAGAGCGCAAGGAAAGCTACCGGCTCGACCCGAGCATGACAAAAAGGAATTTTGCAATGCCATCTATATTGAGGAATTACTTGAGGATGAATTCCTAGAGAGGGAAGAACAATGTGGGGCGTTGACCCTTAGAACTGGGAAGAAATTAGAGGGCGCTACACCAAAGAAATCCATTCAAATACCCCCAAAACCCATTGGCCAAGCTAGAGCCGAAGAAAAAGAACTCGATGAAGAAGTCCCTAATCCTCCAACCGACAAAGCTAAAGATATCAAGAAGGGAAGAGAGGAATTGAAGCCTTACTCTCCACCTATTCCATTTCCCCAAAGACTTGCAAGTCCCACTAAGTTGGACAAGGAATATGAGGTCTTCACCAAGATGTTGAAAAAGCTATACGTCTACATACCATTTCACGAGCTCGTCAAGAAGGCACCTCTATACAACAAATTTTTAAAAGACATTTTGTCCAAAAAGAGAACCATTGAGGAAGATGATCCCCACCTCCTAAACCATGAGTGTAGTGCCCTCTTTTCAAGGCAAATTCCCGAGAAGGCAAAAGATCCCGGAAAATTCACTATTCCTTGCTCGATATGTGACATGAACTTCTCTAGTCCACTAGCCGATCTCGGGGCTAGCGTGAGCGTCATGCCTCTTTCCATCTACCACAAGCTAAAACTGAATGGGGTGAAGTCCGCCAAAATGACACTACAACTAGCGGATGGCACTACAAGGCGCCCTTGAGGCCTAGTGGAGAATGTCCCTATTAAAGTCGACAAATTCTACATCCCATGCGACTTTGTGGTGATAGATATGGGGGACAACTTCACTTCATCATTGATCCTTGGGCGTCCCTTCTTGGCCACCGCCGGGTTTAAAGTTGATGTGGGTAAAGGGAAATTGACCTTAAAAATTGGTGGAGAAAAGGTGAAGATAGACAAGCCTAGAGAGGAGCAAGTGGCTATTATTGAGAAAGAGCTAGACAATGTGGGAATCGGAAGTATTGAAGGCAACAAAGTTGATAAGAAAGAGTTGTGCAATATACTTGAACCCGATGAAGACCCTACCTTTGATCAATATGAATCATCATCTGAAGATGAGATGAAAAAGAATGGAAAAGCAAATACATCAAAGGGTGAGAAGTTTCCACTTTGGAAAAGGGCTATTAAACAAGTTGCTTGCAACTATTCAAAGAATTCGGATAGAGTCTCCCAATATTCTACAAGTCCGCTTGAGGAGGGATCCTAGCAAAGGACTCTTCAAGTGTGTTTCTTAAACATGGAGAGATTCGGCTCGGTCTTTGCCAAGACGTTAAACTAGGCCCTCACGGGAGGTAGCCCGGTTTGTAAGTTGCCCATCTACATAAAATTGATTTCATACATATGTTTGGCTTGCGTACCTTAAATGTTGAATGTGAACATGAGTGCTAGGATGGTGAAAATGCACGATTAGATGTCTTGGTGTGGAACGGTGCTTGCATGAAATTTTTAGAGGGTGGTGATGTCTTAAGTGTGGAGTGTGTAATCCTAGCTTGTTTTCTTTTGTTGAAAATCATGTGTATGCTAGTGATTTCATGTTGAGGTATGTCTTGAGTGTGAAATGATCTTGTGTTTGAATATTGAGTGATGCTAGTTCATTTTGTGGAGTAAAAATTCATGAGTGTGGAGTTGGATTTGTGCAAGAATGGATGGACATTTTATATCAAAACATTGAAAACAGTCCAGGAACACTGCCTCCAACCGACCGGTTGAGACCATTCCTAATATCAACCGACCGTGTGAGACTGCCCACAGGAAATCATTCGACTCGGCCTGTTTCAGCCGGGCGGCTAAACTTAGACCCGACCGACTGAAGTTTTCAAATGCAAATCACCCAAATAGGCCGGTTTCAGCCGGGCGGCTCACAATCCAACCGACCGGTTGAGAAATTAATAAATCAACCAACCGGTTGGGAATTGTTTATCTCAACACCCATCTTCCCATTTCAAACTCTTCTCAACCGACCCCCTCACTCCCTCACCCGACCGACTACAATTGCCCCCACCCGACCTTCATCCATCAACCTCATCCGGCCGTCCAAGCCTGGCCTCGCCGTCGCCACCACCATCCCAGCCTCGCCTCGGCCCAACCAACCCACCCAAGCCTCCTACACACAGTCGCATCTCCGCCCAAACCGCCGAGCACCCCTCATCGCCTGATCTCCCTATTCCACCATCGAAAACCGCCACTCAACCGCTCAACACACTCGAAATAGCCTCGCCTACAATCCCCAAGCACCAATTTTGATAGCCAAAGCCTCCCGGAAAACCCCAAATTTCCGACCTCAAAATCGATTCCACCCGACCGGTTGGGATTTTGGTCCCCATCTAACCGACCGGTTGAGTTCATTTTCAGTGCAAAACTCAGTTTTTCCCTCTACTGTACAACCATGCCTCAAGGTCCCTCCTCATCCAAATCAGTGTCCAGGGGCAAGGAAATAGCCCATGATGTGCCGATGGACCCGATGTACGAGAGCGACGAGGATGACATTCCTCTCTCCCACCTAAAGAGATGGAAATCGAGAGACACATTACGAGATGATAGCTCATCCTCCATCGAGGAAATGGACTCTCCGCCACCCTCTCCTAGCCCTCCACCGACGAAGAAGAGAAAAACCACAAAGGGTGCCACAAAGAAGAAGACCATTCCGGCACCTCCACCACCTCGAGCTCCTTCTCCACCATTAGTGTTCTGATGGATTTAATTCATTTAAAACATCCTAAAAGTCTTACTCATGTTGGTCTGTAATGATCACTTCATACAACCTACCACCGTGAATGAAGACAAGATTCATGTGGCCGACTATCCCCCATTATAGCTTGGACCTAGGAAAATGATTGAGGAATTTTAACAACAAATATTCTGCTGAACTTAATTTATTTGATATTGTTTGAATAACTAATTGCATAAACCTTTTGAGTTACATTTTTGTTCGAGATTTTATGCATGAAACTAGAGGCTTTGACCTGTCTTCAGTAATTTAGGTAACATGACGCCGATTTCAAGTTACATAGTTTTAAGGAATACACAAAAAGTGAATCCAATTCCTAGATTATTATGTAACGAGGCCACACCATCAAATGACGTATCAAACACAACAAGAAAAACATTTGAAAGTTCCACAATGTGTAACGTATTTATCTTTTCTAAAAATAAAAAAAAAATTCTTTGATTTGCTTACTACTGTCAATAGTCTCTTTATCAGTGACATTAAGACAGATTCAAAAGAACGTAATGGTAGATAAATGTTACAATATACCAAAGCTGTGTTTTGTTCCGATGTTAGAGAGTTTAGACAGCACCCCTATTTTTTCCCAGTAAGAATCATGGAAATCTGGAGACCTCTGCTAAATGCCTGGTTAAAGAGCAGACGAGTTTGGAACTCCGATACAAAGGGAAACCAAGATAAAATTGCTATTGGTGTGAAGATCAATAGTCCCATGATGTATTCATATGCTCTACCCAGCTCCTTGATTGAATCCCAGAATCCCATTCCCTTCAACATCGGCCTGCACGCTTGACCAATCTGAAAAAAGAGAGAGAAAAAAAACACAACCAATTTGTGTGACACAGGCTGCTTCAGAAACTATGTATTTCGGAACTATATGAATTAGATAAGACATAATTGGTCAAAAAATCGACAACAAAAGTGGCACTAAACACTCGAAGGTGAAAACGAACGATAAGTACTTACTAGCAGGATCGCCCACCCAGTGGGCATGAAGGCTAGAATGGACGCAAACACGTCTGACAAGGTGAGGTTGCAAACCAGGAACAGAACACTCATGATTGATACAAAACCAAGAAATAAAAGTCCTTTCAGGATCCTGAACATGAGCTGAAATTCGGTTCCAAATTTCCGCCTACCCACTGACACCATCTGATAGAAACAAGAAATACAAGCGAACAAAGCAAGTTAATTAGTTGTTTACATAAACAGAGTGCATTTTCTGCATATTAGATGACCAATCGGCATCAAGTATCTATTTATTCCAACATTTCAGTAACTATGTACGATCATAATTCAAACAAAGCATTACTAACTCACTGAAGTACTTGCAAACATTCAACTATACCTTTAAAACAGCCCATCAAAAAAAAAAAAAACTATACCTTTAAAACAGCGAGGGCAGACCCCATAACACCCCAGGATAATGCATACACCTGCATGACATTTTAGATGTGAAGTGGAATGCAAATATAAGGATCCTAAAACAAATCATGGAGCAAAACTTTTACCCAGATCTCCTTTTTGTGGTGCGTGATATCTAGGTGGTAAACAATGCCATACTGATAGATTAAGAAGCGCAAAGAAAGAACGATTTCAAGCAATCTTCCTCTGATGTTTGTGCACTTTAGATGCTCTTGTTCTCCATCCCACCAGGACTCCCAACTGTTTTCTGGCTGCAAACCTATCCCACCACGATTGCCCATCCATCTTTTCCAGTCGGTCCAATCATCCACTGTCTTTTGCCAGTCAAAACCAGATGGATTAAACACAAAAGGGCCAAAAAGCCAGGAAGCAACCAGAAACCACATGGAGAATGTTATGAACAAGTACACAGTTGAACTCCGATAAGATTCTGCGTAAATTTCATAGACAAGCAAGAGTATAAGCAACTCCAGCCCCTTCACAAAATGACTTCGTGAATACTGCCTGTAATTGTCAGCAAACTTTGCATGAAAAACAACAAATCCACGGCCAGTAGCTCGGTATTTTGAACCTCCGTGCAAAATGGTCCTTCCAAAATAATGTGCCTTTGTTCCAAGTTGAAATGTGAAAAATACAGATGCCAGTTGGAGCTGCATAATTATGAAATCACCAAGTGCGGTACGAAAACCTCTCTCTAGCCCTATTTCCATCACCATTGGAAGTACTAGCAGCAAACCAAGCTGAAAGACAGATTGTGTAGCCAAGGCCTGTTCGAGAACATTTCTTTGATCAACTGATGGGTTCTCTAATATTGCCTTTTCCAACCCACTCAGAACCAAGTATAGGCGTCCATACAAAAAGACATAAACGATAAGCACTGTGATCTAAAAAAAGAAAACAATTCATCAATAAAAAATCAGTGGCAGGGCTCTGTACTTCGTTAACATGCCAAACTAAGCAGGTAACTCCAGATTGACTTACCATGCTACTAAAATAGAATCCAACAGTTGTGAAGTAATATGACAGCATCCTGAAGAAGTCAAATCGACGTCCAAGACGATAGACATCTCTACTTAGTGTTTGCTCACCATTTCCATTTGCCACCTTAGCCTCAAAAAGAGATATCTGATTCATACCAACATCACGCCCCTTCCCTATTTGGATATATTCATGATGCGTTATATATCCACCGCGCAAGGTTGAGTTGAACCCTGCAAAGTTAGTTAAAAGTTAGCTTTAATTACCTTCTGTTTTATACGGTGTCCAACAAACCTACAATTTTACCTGAAAAAATGTCCTCGCTTAAGTTAATTATCTTTGAAGCCTTGCTTATACCACCTCTCGTTATATGGAAAATTCTATCAAAAATATCTGGATGTCCATAATGAAATCGCACTCTGTAAAAAAGTACTAACGATTGATCACAAATGATGATGAAAACATCCAGATTCCAGACACAAGAAGTTTCATTCCAATGCATTAGATGAATGAGATATGAATACTCTGCAAATGACTAAGAAGCTATAACAAACAACAAATAGAGGTGTAGACACAAATCTCACAGTCACAGCCTATTTAAACTCCAATATAATATGGACAGCTCAAGTTAAGTGTATCAACTCTTAAATACTAGACAAATATAAGATGGACTATTTGAGTATATCACCTGGAATCCCAACATTACCCACGCTTATTTTATAGAGTCATTTGGATATCTCATCAGACCACAAATATTGAGCAAATTGTGTTGAGATTTCCAGTATTGGATGGAGCACATCGTAATTATATTTGGAGTTATGGGTTACAACAAGACTACGAAGGAGCTGAAGGACGAGGGACAAATGTGGCATAGACTTGATAAGTGCGTTGAGAATTTGTTCACTGCTATGGGAATTTCATAACTGTCTAATTATCATCATCGTCATTACCATACTTCATAACTCATTTTCTAAACTAGAGCCTTGCATTCGTTTACTTTTGCTGATTAAAAAAGGAATAGTCCCCAACGCAGCATCTTCCGTTTGGGCTCATTTTGATAAGACATATAAAAACTATTATGATATTAGTATCATGTCTCATATCACAATATCACAGGTTGTGTTTGTGCTTGGTAGTTATTAAACATATTCTTTATCTCCGAGATAAATAATCAAAATTTGATGCCAAGAATAAATAAACTTTCGTAATTATGAAACTAAAGGAGCAAAGAATCCATACCTCAGTGGATCAGCCAAAACTCTTTGGCCAATGGTGACGAAACTAGTTTCTTGATTGGACATAAACCAGGCAAGAGACGAAACACTGAAAGATTATATGAAGATGAAGGGTGAAATGTAAAAGATTATATAACATGATGAGTGAACAAAATGAGAAACAATCTCTAAGAGATTGACCTTCCAGTGAAAATATGCTCTCTGAGTCCCAATATTGAAGGTTTTCGGTGCCCATGGCGTTTTTTTAAGAACTCTGCCAGTACATTTCTCATTTTAAGGGCTTCCTCTAGATAATTGTCCTGTGTAATTCAAGGGGGATGTTAAAATATTACATTGTGACAAGATCACGATACAAACTCAGTGCTTACCTGATTCATGTCTATAGTCTGCAGAGCTTCACCGCGAGTGAAAATGATAGCATGGTTTTGATTTTCAGGTTTCCCTTCGCCTATATCTGTTGGAGGACCAGGAAGCCTAATACGATATATTTCCTGGGTATTGGAAAATTTTAAGAAACTATTATTTTATAAAACCAAGAGAAAACAAGTTTCAATCAGTGATCATTATACATTTTCCTTCTGAAGACGCAATCAAGATATCTTAAATTTAATTTGCAAATAGGTGTATACATGAATACATCAGAGACCTCAAACAATCCTACATTTAAAATAAACCACTTCAGATAGGTTAACAGTAGATCAGGAAAGTGAAAAAAGCCAATACATAATCCCACACCTCGTCTAGTTTATCTGCTCCTTTAACAAGAACGGAGTAGTAAACTTTTTGAGATTTTCCATTCACATTTTCCTCTCCCTTATCTATGTAAGCAACACGTAAAGATGGGTACCTGCGAGGTTCACAAGTATCAGATGATGGTCATATTTGGCTTTATATCTGTTTATATGTGTTTTCGTTTGTAGTTATAAACACATTCAAGAGGATAAAATCATCAGAAACATATATCTTACGATAACATGAGATTCAGAATGTTATTGTAACAACTCCTGTCCCTAGCATCCCCTTTTTTCTGATCACCGTATATTTGACAAGAAACAACATAGGTGAACTTCATGTCAGCTAGTGCTAGGGAATGGTCAAATAAAGCCTTCTGCGATGAATCTTGTAAGTCAATAGCACGGTAGCCGCTGAATATAGCTGCGACCAAACCCCAATTTCAGTTAGATAATGCTATGACTATGATGCCAAAATGTATGCAGCAAGTTTCAGCCAAGAGGGTTATTATACAATATTAAGAAGCAACCAGCTGTTTTATGAATACTTATGTTTAAAAGCATAAGTTTCTTCCCATCAAAAAAAAGAAAAAAAAAGCATAAGTTTCAGAATAAACATTTATGGGGGCAAAAATGGTAATTCTAATAAACTTTGTGGCTCCAGTGAGATAAACTGCTTCCAGGTACCTAGCGATAATCAAGATGTGCTAAAGAGCAGACATACCATTATCTCCAGCTGACTCCAGAAAGCACTGCAGCTTGAGTGCCTCTCTATAATACATCATTCCCCTAACTGAAATACAGAAATTGCAGAAACTTCTAAAAATAAAAATACAAAAGAAAAAGAAAAAGAAATAAAATGAGTGATAGTGCTGTACCAGTTTCACGAAGTAACTAACACCATGAGTAAGCTCATATTAAAAATGTCATCTCTGTATTGAGATAAGATGTAGTTTCCCATCAAGAAATTTTTAACATATAAATGACGTACCAGTTCTTGCAAGCGTCTGTCCTCTGTATGAAACCCACAAGCATAACTCACTCTTGTCCTTTCCAGCAAAATCAACATTTGGGTAATTCAACCTTTGTGTGAAGTTTGTCCATTCATCTGATTTCAATGAAAACTAATGAGTACACATTAAAGGAAAGTAATAACGAAAGTCTCCTTTCTATTGTACCAGGGTATATCTTTTGCAAATAAAACAAAATGCTGATTCCATCCTCGTTCTCCTTGTTTAGTTCCTCATCAGAATATAGAACATCCTCTTTGTAATAAGGAGTCAGAACACTGACAAACAGATATTTATACATCAGCAAACCACCACGAAAATTTCTGAACAGGTTCTACAAACGCATGCAATTATGAAGGAAGCTGCTTCATATCATAATTTTTAACCAGGTGTAGCGGTTACAAATTCAGCCATTGGATTAACATATAGTCAAAGGAGGAGGTTTTTTAAAGTGAGTTTTATTACATTAAAAAAATCCATTAACTGAAACAACGTATAATGGGTAGTCACATTGTTGCTTATGTTGAACAGTGACAGACAGTGTCGGCTACAACCTTGATTGTGAACTTTGACTATTAATAACAAAGCAGAGGTTGGTATCTTAAAGCTGAATACTTTCCTATTTCAATTTCTTGAAAAGTTACGTAAGATTGTTATATAGCATATGATTTCATTTATTAGAACATAATAAACATCTGTTTGTACAGGAAAAGTAATCGGATAAAGATAAGTGGCTTGAAAAAACATTTTTTTTCCTTGAAAAAACATTTTTTTTCCTTGAAAAAACATTGATCCTGCACTAGACTGAAATTGTCAAGACACTGTACACGTTTAGATTCAGACTTCCCCGGCATGAAAACAGGGCACCTGATTATTTAAATATGAAGGCTACTTAACTCAGCTGAGTTTGTTTTTCATGCCACATTTATAATAACAAATTCAAATGAAATTCACTCATTTCTAATATTTTAAGATCACATTACTCCTAAGAGATTACACAAGCTACAGCTAATTCTGTTTTTCATATTCTACTTCTGACAAGTTAATAGAAAAAAGCATACTGGTTTATCATAAAAAATTAGTTATTTTCAGTGATTTTTTTATGAAT
Organism: Rhodiola chrysanthemifolia; assembly: GCA_033675395.1. NCBI lineage: Eukaryota > Viridiplantae > Streptophyta > Magnoliopsida > Saxifragales > Crassulaceae > Rhodiola > Rhodiola chrysanthemifolia. Next base: position 44,261,268 of record CM066204.1, read on the forward strand.
TAACTAGACTAACTGAAACTGGGAAAATTAGTCCAAAAGGAAATATCTGTAGTTGTAGTTGTTAAAAAAATGGACACCCCATACCACATGGTGGCAAGTGGCACTTCGTTGGATGTTTCTTATTATTTTTGGGAAAAAACAGCAGATCACTGAGCCATTTGACATGGACATTGTCATGAAGATATCTACTGTCGTGCAAAAATTAGAGCATAAAGTTCAAGATCTGTTATTATCATATATGCTAACTACTGTTAAAAAGCATAGATCATCAACTTATAGGAAGAACATAATTGTCATGAATAAACCTACAGCATGCATGCCCTCCTTTCAATCACTAACCTGAATGAGAGCATGTTACGAACTGCTGGAGGCTTTGGCATTCTCATAAATAATGAATTTGTAAAGAATGTTATACGGCGACGAGCTTCTAAATTCATCGGCACATTTATGGCCGACTCTTTAACAGTTACTAGCAGAAAAAGACGAGTTACCTGAAGGTGAAAAGGCTGAAAATGAGGGACTGATGTCCTGAAAACTAAAATTAACGTTACAAAGGGATGTTGTGACCACAAATTACCTTCTCCCTCCAAGATCTGTTTTGTGTGAGACCAATATTAATCTTTTCAAATCTTTGTTCTTTCTTATCATTATGAGTATCCGAACGATGTGGGTGTGCCTTTTCAACAATCCTGTAGTTATTATAGAAACCTCATAAAATGGAGTTAGGTAATGTCATATAGTACAATATCCAAGAAACCACGCATTTAAAGTACTACGTCTTGATGGTATGACAACAATTGCAGAACGTACTCGTGTCCATTAGTCATGATATCTTGTGTTATGATCTCCATGATATCCTGAAGAATGTTGATGACTTGAGCAAGGTACATATCAAGATCATCATATTCAGAAAGCTGCCGAGTCCAACAAGAAAAACAAGGAGTCAAATTAAGTCTTCCAACAAGACTTCAGCAAGACTAGGAACTTGAAAAATATGCCTGTGTTGTTACCAGGAGTTTTAAGACTTTTTCCAACTTATCACTTAGCAGAGGCAAGCCATTCATTTTGATGTCACTAACAAATCTTCTCTGTTGTATGCTAAGATCTATTTCATAACAAATCTGCTTTACAATCCTGCAGATCAAGCAAGTAGAAGGAACATTGATAGCACTTAAATCTGAATTCAAACAAAGCACATATGAATAGTTTTTGTATAAAAAGTGTGTTTGTTGCTAACATTTTATCTCCTTCATCTTGAAAAAGGCTATATAGTATCTCCTGGAGAGTTTCATAACATTCAATCACAGCTGACAGCATGTGTGGATCATTCTTGATTTTTCTAAATAAATCAGCATCCTCCTTTCCTTTAAAGTCTTTTGCCATGTCTAGTGCTATAGGAATCTGTTTTATGAAAGCCAAGTGGCGGTCATAACGGGACAGATGTCAAGAATAATGCTAAGTGCCACGGAAAAACAGTACTGCTCTACCTTGCTAGCTAGTAAAAATGGAGGCCACTGCGTAACTGAAACATCACCGGAAGAATATGGCACCAGAAGCAGATCCCTTTCGCTGAGAGAATAAAACAAAATATAAGTCATTAGTGTTTGTTTTGTGTGTGTGGCCAGAGCGTAGTAGTTAGTACTACGCTACGCTAAGTAGATGTTCAGAAAACAGTAGCCAGGACCTGTTGCTAAGCAGGTCCTCTGTTCGCATCGAAAGTATAAATTCATTCCACACTTGAGAGAACTTCGAAATATTTCTCCTTTGCTCTGAGTCATCCTGGAATAATAATTACACCCACAATTGGTTAGCTTTTAGAGAGCTATGTGAAGAAGAAGAAAATGGACTGAATGATTATGAACAGATATTACTTGGGGTTCAGACTTCAGAAATGCTCAAAGAATTCAAACCAATTTCTATAAGCCATGCAAATAAGCAAGTCTATCAAATACAAAACTCTGTGCCATCTCATATTTTTGTTTGATGGTGCGATGTCAGTACAAAAGGGTTATCTTATCCATTAAGCTGGAAATAGTTACACCAAAGCTCATTCAAAATACAAAAGCTACAAATGAAGAGAGGATGATACCAGTCTTAGAGTCTTACTGTGAAATTGCCAGTACTCTCTTCTTCAGTCGATGGCAAAAGACGATCAGAAAAAGCCAGAGGCACAGATTCAAATCTAGATCTTAACATTCCAAGAGTCCTTATCTAAATTAAAAACCATTGAGCGTCAGAAAGTCCTTACGAGTAATATCTTCAAGCCAAATTTATCCATATTTGAAAATGAATCGTGAACATATCTGCCTTTCAGGATTAATCAGAAACTGACCTCACCCAGGTGATTGAAGGCTCCCTGGATCCCACCAAAGATAGTAGAATATATAGCATACCAAATTTGGGTATCCATAAAATAAACCTGCAAATTAAGTGATGATATCATTGTCAGTGTATGAATGATCACTATAAGATCACTATACGATCACTATCAAATGTCTTACTATACTGACCAATGTGATAGGGGCCCATATTGCTATAACGACGCCAATATTGTTTCTTACTACAAGAGTACAAGAGCTCAAACTTAGTACAAAAAATATTTAAAAACAATAATGGAAATTCTGAGAGGATATAGTCTTACCATTTGGAAAAAACTCATGCCACTCATAGTTGACACCACTTAACTTCATAATCACTTGCGTAGGTTTAACCAAGGGTAATATCTACATGAAAATCGCAGCATGATACTCTTGATATGTTTCAATGCAAATTAAAATCATAGTATGCAGGATTAATACATGCATCTGCAAAAAAAATGACGATAAATATAGAATCAATGAATGGCATCACTGTGGTTGGTGCCTCGACCATAATCACCACATGCTAGTTGGTTTTTACTGCATGAATGGCTATAAGATTGACATCAACTAGCAAAATACCTCAACAAAGTAGCTAAACGAAAGCTTGCTTAACAGGAGCAGAATCCAAAAAAATGTGTACCTGAGTGAAAAAGTTCTCAAGATGTTAACTCCATAAGGACAATAGTAACCATCAACTTAAGTAGGATTGCACTCCCCCGGAAAGCAAGGACTTTAGCTTCTTATGTTTTACGAAGTGTAGTATGGTTTTTCTTTTATATTGTCGTAAGGTTCCCGTCCAAGTTTCTCAGTGAAACATCTCTTAAGCATTAATCATGTGACCTTCACGAACTTGATAGTATTTACATGTTTTCCAATCAACAGAAAAATTGCTTAAAGACCACTATGTAAGAACAATTTTATTAGAAGAAAGTCGCCTTACTTAATAAGAGAAGAGATGTCTTCATGCATTCCTCTTCCAACATACAGTTTTGGCTGCACGAGCAGTGAGCACGCTATAGTAAATGGATATAACAGTAGATAATACGGACAATGAAGGTTGTGAGAGCCTGATAAAACTGATGTAAATATATTCTTGCCTGAGCCCACCACATTAGAACTGTGACAATCCGCCAGTTAGATTTCTCCAATGTTCTTCGTATGAGTGGAAACAAAAATAAAACTGCCGCCACAACGTTGGGTATAAGGTAAATGGCAACACAATAGCTATAAAATGACTGACTTCGCCAATCTACTCCCCAACTGCGGAAAAACTTCACTAGTCCTGCTGGATTGTGCACGGATCTGGAGTAACCAATTGGCAGAACAACAGCCCAAATTGCTGCTACTGCAAACTTCATGAGGTATCGTAGTATCTGAGTAAATTTGAGGCTCGCCCAGGCACTGAAACTGAGGATAATATCCAACATCGCTGTGACAATGAGATAAATGATAAAGGTTATGGCAGATGATCCAATTCTGCTACAAAAGACTGCACCATTTGTGATTCGTAAAAGTGCTATGTAATGTAATCTGTTGTGTATTGTCGGTTAATATTAAAGAACACCTCTCCAAATAAATGCGCAATTTGGAATCAAATGAGCAATCTGGCTACCTTGCAGGAGATTAAGAAAAGCAGAGGTGACAAATATGCTTAAAATGCTATGAAAGACATCAGGATCAAAAATGGCAGCTATAGATCCAGATGGGCTCCAAGCAACAATCACCATGGCCTACAAGAAGCAAGAGGTCAGCTCAGGCAATCAATCTCTATAATTAAGAATGATGATGAGGATACCTGGAAAGCCAATATGAAGAAAATCCACATTCGATCAAAACTTCTATAAAGATGCCAGAATGTACGAACTTCAACAAAATTTGTCTTGGGCTTCCTCTTTCCGGTAGCAACCTGATCCATCACTTCTATATGTTTATTAATGCCCAACACAATCAACATAGATAGAGAATGACTCGAAAAATCAGCACTCGTGCATAAGGATCAGAGCTAAGAATACATGGGATACGTATACAATTTGACTCTTTTTTAGTAGAATTATGAAAACACGTGTTGGAGACTCAAACACCGCGTGTTAACTACTGCCTCAAGATCACTGAATTACAAAGGCATGCGATAAATGTGTTTGTTTCAAAAACCGCAGCAACCTTAACCAAATAAATCACAGGTAACTGCCTATCTTCATTTTCTAAACTAGTGGTAACTACCTTGCAGCTAGTGGTATATGAACCAGAGAATAATCAGAAAGTGCAATATACCTTTGACAAAATATAATTTAAAAAAAATAGCCAACTTACCACATAACAATACCAAAATGTAAGTACCTCATTAGTCGAAAGAGCCTCATCTGACTGAACAAAAAAGTCTGCTGTGAGATCCATCGGCCACCCCAGCTTAAAACATCTATCGAACCTACACGTGTAGCATACACATATAAACTTTCAGAACATATAATTTACTGAAGTAACTAGAGTACGAAAAATCTCACCAAAAGTATTCATTCAAATCATCGTAATTTCTCCATTTTTAATGGCTTGCTTTCCCTCCTTTATTTCTCCTGGCTTCCTTTTACATCAAGGTCGCCGGACATGCACACAGTGCACCATATTTTTAATGAAAACAAGTGAAATGAAGTAACACCTAAGTAACAGGTCATGGTAGGGCACTGATTGTGAACCGGTAAACCACATTGTAATAAGGATCATGGTTCTCACCTTTCGTAGAACATCATAGATAGGTGTTATAACGTTCCTCAAAAATGCATCGTCACTGAGCGGACTTAAGTGGACAGGGTGCGCATTGCTACGAAGTATTCCATATACTTCATTTGCCATCTTATTTGAATATGGACAAGCAGATAATGATAATTATTAAGAAGTAACCTTAATCAACAATGCAATAGTGCCATATGATGTCTTCTAAGCAATATTAAGTATAAAAATAAAGAATAAAGCATGGAGTGAGTAACCAAGATACTAAAACATGTAATTCTCGTTTATGTTTCACATTACACTAAGGTTTCACAAAGTACGGAAGACACTCGAGATGGCATGATTGAGTAAGCGATTTAAACACAGTGTCACTACAGTTCTCGGCGTTCAAAAAACCGGTCAATTTTTTTTTTTTGCCCTTGATTGGAAAGTTTGCTAGTTTAGACCGTAATTTGGAATGAGACGCTAGTTTCGGGCACCAATTTATACTTTTCCCTTTGTATTATAATCATGTACACTGCATGATCTTACAAATAAAACCCTAATACTACTATTTTCTATGACATGCATATACAGGGGGTCTAAAGCTAAACCCATTTCTTTAACTGCATTGAAGTAAATTTGTATCCTCAAACCCATGGATAATATTGTTTTGAAATAGTGACCTTAGAGGAGTCAGAAAGAAAAAAAGGTCATGTTGAACTTCTTTTTCTAAAATCTGTTTTGCTTGCCAAACCCATGAGTATCAAATATACATTAAGGGTCGGCAATGGGCAGGGTAAGGGTAACCCTGCCCTCGGGTAAGGGCAAGGTAAGGCCATTTTTCTTGACCTAATGAATAGTGTGCGGGCAGGGTAGGGCAGTTTTTTTAGACCCGGTGGGTAACCCATGGGCAGGGTCATATTAGGGCAGGGTAGGGTAGGATAGGGTCAGGTAAGGTCTATTCAAGCATAATTTGAAGTAAAAAATTAAAATATGACTGAAAATTGTAGGGTAGGACAGTGTAGGGCAGGGTACGAGAACAGTGTCTGGAAAGAGGGCAGTGTAACAGGACAGGTAGGATCTTTTCTTGGTGAACCTTACCCTGCCCTAAGGCTTAATGGACAGGATACGTATTCGGTAAGGGACAGGGCAGGTAGGGTAATGGTCGGGTAGGGTAACGGTCACCTTATGGGCATTTTAACCCTTGGATCAAATGCGGAGGCCTAATTAAACATGCAACCATATGATAGGTATACATGAACCATTCCTTATGGAGATTAGTTGTTTGCATTGCATCTTGAAACAATTTAGAGCGTTATTGGCTCCTAGTTGTCATAAACTAAGTAGAAACACGAAAAAAAATTGTGCTACATTGACGATTATTACCATAAATAACTGCACGCTCTGGTCTTACAAAGCATTCAAAACAGTATGGAGAACAATATTATAACCAAACAATGTGTGTCTTAGGTTTCACTCACAAATCAGAACCCAGTCATGCAAAAACGTAGAAACCAGTGACATGAGAAGTCTAATGTATTTAGTCAGGTGATTATCCGAAAGTGTTTCTGTGTTGACAAGACTAGAAGTATACGTACTTGATGAAAAATGTAGCATATGCACTCTGGCATAAACCGGACATTCGAGGCTTCACCCCAAATGAGAAGATAAAGTCCAATATTAACAAGCTCTAGTTGTTGTCTGTCGAAGCCTTCTGGAAACCTGTATAGTTAACATTAATGAGCATATGCTAAGGAACATGCATATTTTTAAGGGAAGGAGAACATACATTTAAAATGGCATATGCAGTAGAACTTGGATTTCCTATGATGCACAGTATTAACATATGATACTCATTTAAGTGTGTTCTTATATTTTCAGTGTCATGAATCCATATCAAGGTTCAGACCAAATAAACTGAAGTCTGTGTGTGAGAGTATAACATTATAACTGACTTTTAAACCGAGAAAAATAAAAATAATTAAATAATGCGCAGCAGATTGAATTTCACTAGTTGAACCTGTCAAATAAGTACTTCAAAAAAAAGGAGAAAAATAGCATAATTCATTGTCACATATTTATACTACCTGAACCCTAGGACACTAATAAAATTGAAATATGCAATATTTCATCCACCTTATTAAAATTTATTTCCAATACTTTCTTGATAACAAATAATAAACTTTATTTTAAATAACTAGCCTATCGACTACTTGTATCACTAAAACCATTAAGTGAAAATTGACATAAGAGTTTGAAGCCTTCTATAAATTGTTCATGCACTATTAATAAAAGCAAAAACAGGAATGTTTCTAGGGTGCTAGGCACACCCCAAAACAGTTTTATTTGGAGCATCAACCAGAATGTGAAACTACAGATGCACCATTTTGATGTTTAAAATACAACGAGTTTGTTAAGGTTAGAGAGTACTAGTGACATCTGTTAGAGCAACCAAAGCATATTCAAAACACATGTCATATTATTTGTTACAAAGATCCAAAAAAATAATATAAATAAAGACTACAATTTCTTGAATTTCTCTCCAACCATTATTGTTGCATAAAATAAATAAGAGTACATATATACTTAGTTTAGAGCGCATTTTTAAGCATTGTGCCCAATGGCGTACCTGAGGTGTGATTTGCGATGCAAGTATTTACACCATGATGTATAGTTTTTGAAGATTTTATCCATCAGATGCTGAACCGCACCATCATCAAGTTGTAATATATCGGCAGCCTTTATTAATACAAAAATATGTAAGGCACACTACACACAACTATCATTATATTTAGGTGATAAGCTGAAGAAGATTTTATTGATACCCGGATGTAACTTTCAAGATTCTTGTTTCGGACATCAAGATTTGCAAGGAGCAATATTAAATGCTCCCTCTGGTTGGCCACATTTCCTTTCTACAAATACCAGAAGAAAGTAAAAAGATTCAATATTTAATGTCGCTCAAAACCAACACCAACCCTTTTTAGAATGTTTTGGATAGAGCCATATTCCCAGGTGCAAAATAAATTAAAACATGAATATATCCTAATTTATTTAATGACATTGTTGCTTATGAAAGTGACTTTGAATAACTGGTGTTTACAGTAACTTTGTACCTGGAATCCAAAGATGGAGGAAAGCCAATCAAGAATGTCATTGATAGATTTGTCCTTTTTTCCATCTGTTGCAGCACTGCTAATAGAAACGTCATATACTTGTTGATTCTTGGGCATTGGCAGATTAGCCACATTACGAAGAGCACGAAGCGCGACTTTGATCTGCACATCCACAAATTAGATAAAAAAACATTGCTGAAGAAGGGGTGAAACGAATGTGAGAGGCGAATCACAAAAATATCCCTAGTACGTCAATTTATACCTCTGGAAGTCCCATTATTGCTGGCTTGACTCCAGCTGCATATAATGGAAGAATATTATAAGGCTCATATTCTTCCCTTTTCCTTTCCACGTCTTTGGCATATCTCTCTGTCTGCAAGTATGGATGTTCTTATTGTATATTCAACTGGAACTCAAAATGTCATAGCAGAATATAGAGTTCAAACCTCATCATCAACTCTATGAGATGGTACCACCGACCTCAGCACATCATATAAAACAGTTGCGATCTGGTAGATCTTTGCTATCTCCTCCCTACAAAAATAAAATTAAAAAGTTGGAAGGAGTCGAATAGTATAGCTGGGTGCTTATAATTAAGATAGCCAATGACAGCAACTCTCACGGTTTCTTTGTGGATATTCCTTCTTTGATGTTCCTTTCATAGAAGTTCTGATAAAACTTTTGAATCTCTCTAGGGTCATTTTTTGCGAGCTGGGGTTTCGTCTCCTCTTCTTCCTGTTACCACAACCAAAGAACACGGAATTCTTTAAGCAGGTCTTCTTAGTGTGGTCAATGGACAGGTATTTTGTGGAAATATCCAATGGAGTAACTACTACTTAATTACAATAGGAATAATCAGGAAGATGGTTATTAGAACAATCATCATATTAAGATATATTTACCCTTTCGAGTCTATGAAGAAGATATGTCTTGAATTGCCGGACGCCCCGTCCGCTTGATGTAGGATCCAGTTTATGAGCTCTTTCAAATGCGTGGAAACGACCTACATAAAACATGGAAAACATAGAGGCGGCACAATAAATCACTAGTCCACTAATTAACCACAACTAAAGTAGCATTAACGCAACACAAATGCATTTTCAGCTAATGCAAAGGACTAGTAGCAGTCCTGCTTCACTATTTTTGTAATAACCTGAAATAGGAAAGATCAATTGAAGAAAAAAAAGGACAGAAAATAACATATAACTAGTGAGACTAAATTAAGGAAAGAAAACAAATGGTAATGAATTTAACGCTTTTCCTCTTCATAAATTTTGGTCACTTTTACTTATTTTTGTGTGTTCTTCTTCCAAAGAAAGTATATGTAGTTTTAGGCAATGTTCATGAAATCAAGAACTATTTCGTTTGTTAAACTTGTGAAGAAGGGAATCACATGAGAGTCACTGCCTGTGGAATTTTTCGAAAGGTTCAATATGTGTAAGGCATTGTTGGAGAGTTCCAGTCCATTCAAGGTGATTCATGACTTGAACGCAGCTTGTTATAATTCAAATTGCCTATCTGGCCCATTTTGTGTGTAATAAGTTTTGAAAATATTTTATCTGGTTAAGTGTCTGATGCTACAAGACAGAAAATTATCCTACCTAGCTCATTCCTTGTGCCACAAATTTCAAAATCAGCTCATCTCGCTAAGTTTCTTGTGTTAATGTTTTGAAATCATTTTGGTTGCTACACATACTCGGGTATTATTTTTATTCATATTATATGTCATTTAGAAATATTCTCTTACGATTACTTATATGTGATACGCAAGATTAAGCTGATTTGAATCTATGTTACTTAAAAATGTCACAAACACACATTTCTCATACTGATACTTTCCAGCTGTTGTGAATAGCAAGATTGAGGGAAGTGAGTTGAGAGAGTCACCAATGTGACAAACATTTTGAAGCCTTGAACCTAATTAAATCATTTCCGAATTTGGGAGTACTATGTATTGAATAATAAATTACATGAAAAGGTGAAACTCTACATAAAATGCCCCAGTTGATGGTAAATACATACGTGTGACGTTTGATAAGCAACTATTTTATTAAAACGGGAAGACCAACTAGTGGTTAAGCTGGCAAAATAGAACCTAAAAAATGAACATGAAAGGAAAGAGTGAGAAAAAGGTACATTACATAGATAAGCAACTCTAGGATTGTCCTTCTCAATCTGGTTAGCTACACGGAGAATGGGAGCAATGGGTGCTAGGGAGGCAGGGACAAGCTCACTGTCAACAGAATTAGCTTCTTCAGCAGTTCCAGGGTCGACCATGGTGGGAGCCCTGGTGAACCTCCTGGACATGTTTCTCTGAGGGCCACTAGTGCTGGCCATTTGTGACGAAACGCCACTTGGATTTGCAAGCAGTGATCAATGAGATGAATTGGTATTGCTAGGGTTTGGAGTGAAGAAGAGTAGGAAGTCATCTTAGGAGTTGATATATATAGGAAGACTGGAGAGAAAAGTGGCGTTGGTGGAGAAGATACTTAGTGTGATGAGTGGGGTAAGGAATCGAATGCAGCAAGCAAGGAAGCAGGAGAGAACACAATTGAAGGGAAAAGTAGGACAAAGGATTTGCTTTCTCAGAGACTCTTTTCTTTTGATTTTGTTATATGCAATTGCAATGCAATTACTGGGTACAGAGTGCAGACGAGACAACCTAAGGAATCGGTTTTGTTCTTTTCTTTTTAAAATTAGAGAAAATAAAATAAGAAAACATTTACATTTGAAAGACCGACTTCACACCCGTGAGAAGACTAAATTATACGACAAATGAGAAATAATCTCAATCTTACATCACATCACATCTAGAATTAAAATTAATCAGAGGCAAGCGAAGTAGCCCAGTGGGGCACTTCCCCCTGCGTGCCAAAATGGTCCAGGGTTCGATCCTCACTAACCTAACTTCTAACCACTAACACCTGTATCAAAAAAAAGAAAAAAAAGAATTGAAATTAATCAAAATCAAATTTAAAATTCGTAATTGATATTAGATTACCGGCACGAACAAGTCATGGAAGCGATGTCGGGAGATATGAAGAGCTTTCCTTCTGAGGTGATGAAGTCGATCAAGAAGACGAGCGACGACGATCTACCATCTCCAAATCATAGATTTAGGGTTTCTGATTTGGGGTGCTTTCCGACTAAAATGTGTAGCAATTACAAACAAATTTGTAACAGTCACTATGACTAAAATGCGTAGTTCCTAAATCAGAATTTGTAGTTGTAATTGGGGGGTGCTTTCCGACTAAAATGTGTAAGAATTACAAACAAAATTCGTAACAGTCACTATGACTAAAATACGTAGTTCCTAAATCAGAATTCGTAGTTGTAATTGGGGGTGCTTTTCCAACTAAAATGTGTAGCAATGACAAATAAAATTCGTAACAGTCACTATGACTGCTACGAATTTTAAACATAAAGCTATGCATTATAAATGTACGATTAAAAGTGTAATATTCGTAGTAACATATTTCGACGAACCGATCGAACGTGCACAGGAGGAGAAAAAACAGGATCGTGATCTTTCGAAGATATTTCGAATAGCATAAATGACCGATTTACCCGTAAATACTGATTTAATGCATAAAACAATTGGAAAATCACGAAAAATCAGGACCGTTCGATCTAAAACCCAACGGATGTTGTTATTTCTCATTTCTCACCATAATTGTTATTTCTCATATGATCTTGACTCTTAATGACTAAGCAAAAACAAAACTACACACGGGGAGAAGTATTTGTTGAAGGTTTAGATCAAATAAAAACCATATTTAAATATAAAAACTATAAATCACCTAAGAATTTGACACGTGACACTCTCGACCAATCATAATTCAGGGCGCTTTTTGTAAATAAAAAATATTAAAATTGACTTATTTAAAAATACATAACAGATGCGAGGGTATAAACGTCCTAAAAAATTAACGCCGTTATGCTAAGTTCGAACATTAACAAAATAAGTCTGAACATTAACAAAATAAGTCTGATTTTTAACAAAATAAGTCTGAACATTAACAATAAATCTGAACATTAACAATAAGTCTGATTTTCAACAAAATAAGTCTGAACCTTAACAAAATAAGTCTGAAAATTAACAATAAGTCTGAACATTAACATTAAGTCTGATTTTTAACAAAATAAGTCTAAACTTTAACAGAATAAGTCTGAAAATTAACAAAATAAGTCTGAACATTAACAATAAGTTTGAACATTAACAATAAGTCTGAACATTAACAAAATAAGTCTAAACTTTAACAAAATAAGTCCGAACATTAACAAAATAAGTCTAAATATTAACAAAAATAAGTCTCAACATTTAACAATTAGTCTGAACTTTAACAAAATTAATTACGAAAATACCAAAAGACTATTTTGCCCCTCCGTGTTGGATTACAAAATTTCGACAAATATGTGGTTTTTAAGGAGGTTTATAGTTTTTATATTTAAATGTGGTTTTTACCTGATCTCTACCCATAGTTGAATTCGATAGGTGTCAAGAGAATTGGAAACTTTTTTTGTTTACCGTCCTACAATTTTTATCTTTGAACCTTACCACCCTAGTAAAAATTACTCTACATTTATCATGATTTTCAAAATTCATCTTTTTCGTCAATTAAATTGAATTCCACTAATATTGGTAAAGAATGGACAATCTCAAACTTATGTCATTTGATGCATCTGGAGGGGTTTGAACCGCCGACCTCCTAATCATCTATGACCGCTAGACCACTACTCCGTCTATCGTTAGTATGACGTAGTTTCAATCTGTGCTTTTTCTCCAAACTCGCATATGCCATCGACGGTTTTCGATGAAAATTTAAGTCCAGAGAGCTTAGTGTGCATTGAGTTTCCATATCATTAAAAACTGACACTTACTCAATGGCACGTTGGTTAGTTTGTAACTCATTTCTCAAATATAAATTATGTATGTTTTTTTTTGTAATTCTTGTGTATGCTATTTACTGTAAGTCCATCTGAAACATTTCAACCAAGTGAGGGAAGAGAGATCAGATGACATCTGATAATCAAGTGGTTTACTCAAGTTGACACTCCCCTTGTTATGGCGCCTACACTAAAGGTCGACGAAGGAAACAAAATCAATTATTATAGCTGGTGTACACATGTTGTTGCTCAACATTTTTGTGTACTATGAGATACTTGGATCATTTGTGCTTTGGTTGTGGTCCGAACCTTTTGTGTGTTAATAGACATTTGGGATTGTTTTGGATCACCTTAGGTCATTTTGGATTATTACACATGATAAAATACATCAAAATAGCATATATCGGTCGCAAACAACGTAAAATCCCAAATAATTAGGTCCTTAAAATCGCATTAAAATTTACCAATCCAAATACTCCACACTTAGGATTCGTTCGTAGACAATTAAGTGCAAAAAGGTATCATGGAAATATGTTGTTAGTTGAAAACATGGAAATCTTATCGTTGTTAATGTTGAGCGAGCAATGCATATATCGTTGTTAATGTTCAAAACATTCATTTAAATAGAAATTTAGTTCACAGCTAGTTCGCTATTCACAATGTTATCTTGGGATAGTCCAAAGGTTTGTTAGCTCAAAGTTTATTCTCACCTCCTAGGCGCTACTTCGTAAGAAAAAAGTGAGTCTGACATTCAACATTTGAAAACATATAAAGACGTACGTTATTATTATTATGTTCAATGACCATTGCTAAAATCATTTTCAAATACTTTGTGACTTGCCTGTACTTTCTGCCTCAATTCGCAGTCACACGTTGAGTAAGAATTCAAAATTTTGTTTAACTACATGAGCTTAATGTTTTGGTAATTCCTGCCACGATTTTGATAATATACACAATGAATACATCATGAAATTGATTCTCTCCCAAAAGAAAAAACTCATATAGTGTACAAATTGAGTACATCACTAGATACACTGTTAATATCTTGAAAATATTAGCTAAAAAATATTATTGATTCATTTATAAATAGTAATGGGAAACCTTATTTCCCAAAACGGGTGTCTAAATTATACGAACAGGAAACAACAACACAATTACATAGGGAAGGTTCTGGCAACTTCTCCATCTTCTCTCCACCACTGCCCCCATCTCTTTTCTCTCCATTCTTCCGCCTTCCTTTCTCCGCCGTTTGCTTCTATATTTTACTCTTTCAGTAGGCCGGTAGATGGCGTTGGTGGCTGTAGCCACGGCGCTGAAGGATGGGTCTGGGTTTGGGAGCACTGGATGGGCTTGTGGCGGAGCAAGTTGGATGGGATTGGTTTTTTGATATGGATGGTGGCTGGGCGGCGGCCTCAGTCGGGGTGCCTGGTTTTGGGTTGTACATAGTTCTATGTACGGGTTGCTGGTTTTTTGGCCGGCCGGTTTCGGTCGGGTATGATGTCGGCTCATCCTCTCCATGCCATGGATCGTCCACCGTCACGCGCCGTCTCATCTCGGACTTAGCTCTGGTGGATGGCGGCTGTTCCGGTCCGTTTCGCTATGCTTGGAGGGATGGTTGGGGTGCTCTTTGTTCGCGCTTAGATGTCTTTGCTTGTGATGATTTCCAAGCTTTTTCGCTGGGCATGTTGGGCTATTAGTTGTGGTTTGAGTGTCAGTTTCTATTACCGGCCAGCTTTAAGTTGTGCCCTTCTCAGGCGAGAAATATAATTGTAGCCTGTTTGGCGTGTTTTATCAAAAAAAATTATACGAACAGGACATTATATTTAGATGAATAATAATAGTAAGTTATCTCCAAGGCGTCCTTGGGAGATATGATGTTCTTAGATGCTCTAACAGTGAACCAAATATCATTTGCTACATCAACAACATTGAGAATTGGTTAATTGCAGTATTGGCCCGCAGTACTTTTTAACCATCCGTGAGAAGAAAAAAAAGCACGAGATTGGCAACTTAAATAACTTATCTCTCGATTTCAAACATTTGAAAATCCAAAAACCATTAAGATCCGCTAACTTTTGGATCCAAAAACCTAATGACCTAATCTCTAGTGGTGGTTACTGTTAGAGATATGATTAGATAGTCGAAGATAACCTAATAGGATGTATACATCAGAATACTTGATTGTTATCTGATGTGTATATTTGATACTATATTTATCTCTATGTGCTGTATATAAAAGTTGCTTAGTGTTTTATCAATAAGCATCAATCGTTCTATTTTTTACATGGTATCAGCGCCTAATCTCATTTTTTTCTTTCTTGACCGTCTGTTAGGGTGGTGGTGCCTCGCGCACCACTAGCCATCAAAATATGCTTCCGCTACAAATTTCCTTCTCTTTGCGTTCGATTTTTTTTCTTTCAATCACCACGACTACTGCACAATTGGTACCAACCACCGATCAATTTTGGACCAACCACCCGTCTATGGTGGAGATGGCATCTACGCCAGCCGATCTTTCCATTCGACCAATTTTGAAGAGTGTTCAAAGAGTAGAATTTCCTTGCGAGAGATACGATGGTCGGCTGAGGATCTAGGGGTGTTGGCTTAATGCAAAATAGCTACCGTCAATTCTTCTTCCTTGAAGACTTAGATGTGGTGTTAGGATTTTCATTTCTAATATTTTTAATTTGTTCAGATGAAGATGGGGAGATGAAGTCGATGGATGGGTAGCTTTGCCAATTAAGCATCATCAGTGTTTTTTAGAAATTCGACTTTAGTTTGGGCCCTTTGATCGATGTTTTCCGATCTCGACGATATTTTCCGGTCTCTTCTCCACCGATACTTTCTGATGTTTTCCATCGATGTGTTTCGATTTCTTTTCGATCGACGTTCGTCTCTTCCCATCAGTCGATTTCTTTGCATCAACACTTGCCCATGACGATATACTTTGATCAAGCTCGTCCTGCCATCACATTTTGTCAGCATCTTCAGCAGCGCAGCCTTGATACATGACTATTTTTGTCATTCAAACTCATCGTGGCCACCATGAGTTTGAGGGAGGGTGTTAGAGATTAGATAGTCATAGATATCTAATAAGAGGTATACATCGGACTATATGATTTTTATCTGATATATATATAGGGGCGTTTGGTTGAGGCAGGGTTGTAAAAATGAGGCACGTTGTGAGCCACTCATTTAAATGATGTGGCGGGGAATAGTGCAGGAATAGTTGTTTGCGGTTTGCTTTTTGATGGATTTTTTGTAGTGGGACACGTGGCGCGCTCACAAAGCACGGGGGGTTTGAGTGGGACACGTGGTTGGCTCAAATCGTGCCTCACTGCCTCACTTTAAGAAGGGGTGCCTCATTTGAACGCTCCTCTATATATATGTATATTTGATAGTATCTTTATCTCTATATACTTTATATAGAGTGCGGTTCAGGTAAAAACCACTATTATAAATGAAAACTAAAAATCGGATTTCAAGTTAACACGTGTCCAATTTCGTCGAAATCTTGGATATAATACGGAGGGGCATTATGGTCATTTAACATATCTCGGAATGATCCGACTTGACATGGAATGATCAGACTTAATAATCAGACTTAAAACACCAATATCCAGACTTAAACAACAATGATCAGACTTAACTTGCAATGATTAGACTTAATAATCAGACTTAAAACAGTAATATCCAGACTTAAAAGGCAATGATCATACTTAACTTACAATGATCAGACTTAACTTGTAATGATCAGACTTAACTTGGAATGATCAGACATAATAATCAGACTTAATTGGAATGATAGAGTTAACTTGGAATGATGAGACTTAACTTCCAATGATCAGACATAATAATCAGACTTATTGGAATGATCAGACTTAACTTGGAATGATCAGACTTAATAATCAGACTTAAAATAACAATGATCAGACTTAACTTGCAATGATCAGATTATCTTGCAATGATCTGACTTAACTTGGAATGATCAGACATAATAATTAGACTTAATGGGAATGGTCAGACTTAACTTGGAATGATCATACTTAATAATCAGACTTAAAATAGCAATATCCAGACTTAACTTGCAATGATCAGACTTAACTTGCAATGATCAGACATAATAATCAGACTTAATTGGAATGAACAGACTTAACTTGGAATGATAAGACTTAATAATCAGACTTAAACAGTAATATCCAGAATTAAACAACAATGATCAGACTTCACTTGCAATGATCAGACTTAACTTGGAATGATCAGACATAATAATGAGACTTAACTTGAATGATCAGACTTAAATTGGAATGATCAGACTTAACTAGGAATGATCAGACTTAAAACAACAATATCCAGACTTAAACAGCAATATCCAGACTTAAACAGCAATATCCAGACTTAACACAACAATATCCAGACTTAAAACAGTAATATCCATACTTAAACAACAATATCCATACTTAAAACATCAAATATCCAGACTTACGTTAAGTCTGGATATTAGTGTAACAATATCCAGACTTAAGCAGCAATATCCAGACTTCATACAACAATATCTACACTTAAACAGTAATATCCAGACTTAAACAACAATATCCAGACTTAAAACAGTAAATATCCAGACTTAAGTTAAGTCTGGATATTCCGCAGTAATTTTTAGGACGATTATACCCTCGCATCTGTTATGTATTTTTAAATAAGTCTGTTTTAATTTTTATTTACAAAAAGCACCCCGAATTACGCTTGGTCGAAATATACACGTGAAAATATTTTATTAGATTTTTATTTATAACGGTAGTTTGTATTTGATCCGTTTCATTTTATATAAATACTGCTTGAGTTGGGATCAAATGAGAAATGCCATCTTTGGTGAGAAATAAGAAAAAATGGCAACCGTTTGATTGATTCATCCACGGTTATGATTGACCCAATTTATTTGCAATAAAATTTCGGTCTCGGGTGTGTTCGTCTTTTGGCTTTACTAATTATACTTATGATCCTATTTTTTTAGCACATGATCAGCGGTTTGATTCGGTCCTATTTCGTCTTTGATTCTATCAAACCTTTTCGATCCTCTCGCGTACAAAACCGGAGTTGAAAAAGAGACTGCTGTTTGTCTTGAACCCTATAATTTTCATCTCGAAAATAGTTCGACTTTGATTCGATCTAATGTATTGAACTTTGTTTGGCAGCCGGATCTTACAGCTCCAGGAGTTGATATTGTGGCTGCATGGTCTGAAGTTGCACCGATATCCGGAACTGAAGGTGACAACAGACTATCTCCATACAACATAATTTCAGGCACATCCAATGTCCTGCCCATATGTCACTGGAGCTGCTGCTTTTGTCAAGTCTTTCAACCAAACATGGTCAGCTTCTGCTATCAAGTCGGCGCTCATGACAACCGGTACTTGAACCCTAATCCCTAAATCGTAAATCTAATATGGATGTTTCAAACTAAACCCAATAGCTTTACGATACTACCTATAGCTTTAGTTTTCATTACGATACTACAAGTTGGACAGCCACATTTGTTCATTTCCAGTTGTACCATAACATGCCCCAAACAAGAGGCTTATGCCTCTCTGAGGAGCAAACTGTCAGCACTCAAGCAGTGTATGTTATCAGACTTGTCTACAATTTTCCACTTTCCGGTACTAACAATTGCCATCGCAGTTGAACAATAAATAATTTCTTTCATCGCCTTAAATAGATACTTAGGAGACCAAGAATCGGAGGTCAAAGACTCATAGGAATGAGGACTCAACCCAAAAAGCTTATACGAAAATGTGAAGTTACAGCAATTCTTGTTCTATATGGCCTCCCAAGGTTACTGTAATTTCATTTCATATTAGTGCTTCCTTCTAGCCATGTCTGTTCTACATGACAGGCCTTTTACTTATGCAGATTATTAACCGGGGCCATTCTCACACACGAGCTAATGCACGGCTGGCTATGGCTAAATGGTAACTATTATCAAAATTTAACTGCTTTCAGAACTCTGTAATTAATAGTGTGGTATCTGATTTATCGTTTGGCACAGGTTACCATAACTTAAATCCTGAGGTGGAAGAAGGAATATGCCAAATGCTGTCATATATGTGGCTTGAGGCAGAGGTACTACCCGGGTTCAGAAATGCACCTTCAACATCAACAGCCGCATCCTCCTCCACTTCAACGTCCTCGTACAAGAAAGGTGGAAAGTCCAATATGGAGCGTAAATTGGGCGAGTTTTTCTTGCATCAGATCGCGAATGACACATCCTTAACTTATGTGGGTGGATTCAGAGCTGCAAGTGTGGCTGTCAACAAGTACGGTCTGCGTTGCACCTTGGATCATATTCGCTTGACCGGAAACTTCCCTCTTTAATTTTCTTTCACAGGTTCCAAGCCAAATAGGCATCTCAAAGTCTGAGCTTGTCATGAAAACTTCAATGACTTATAGCAACTTGGAATCAAAACCAATTTATTCCTTCACTGAGAAAGTGTTACAAGGATACCAAGACTACGAATGTTACAAGGATACGAATGTTTTTTTACAAGTCTACCAATTTTATGAGTACAGTAGTTCAGGCTATGCATTCTTCTTCGAAAAGCTATGCATTTTGACTAAAATTTGTAACACTCACGAACAAAATTCGTAGCAATCGCTGTGACTAAAATTCGTAACAGTTACAAACTAAATTCGTAGCAGTCAGCAATGACTAAAATTCGTAAAACTTAAGAACAAAATTCAAAGCAGTCTTTGTGACCAAAATTCGTAACACAAGGAATAACTATGATAATATTTGTAATTACTACGAATTATGTAGTATGAACTACTAATTATATAAAAAAATTTAAGTATACATGAAAGAATATGATTCCCACATAGAGCTGACTATGGTGACGGTTGAGGTGTTTTTGGATACAAGTATACATTACTTGCGTTAACAAATGCCGATCGACAGTAATGGTTGTAGTTTAGCTATGCTTGATTTGCTCAGTTGTATAAGGCTCTGCAGATTCTTGGGCAATATTGGGACCTTGGTAGCCTTGGGGAGGAGACACTTCGGATGTATGATTCAATTCGCAGCCAAGTACGCTTTCAAAACTGATTGCTTCACCAAAATCTTCGAATCCAGGTGCAGGGATGACAATACATGACCATTATATTTCCTGTGGTGAAATATTCTCTGTAAACCTGAAAGATACAAAAACATTCACACAACTTCAACAAATATAAACCAAAACATAAGCATGTGGTGAATGAGCATTATGTAAATGCAGATGATCAAGCAAAAAAGATATAATCAAAGGCTCAGGGCAGGTTATAGGGAAGTGCATTTTTTCAGTTTAATATTCTTAGCCTTAATTCCCGGAAGATGTCAGGTTCATGTAATGTATTCTATGAAGAGTTAATCCTAAGTTCAGGATAACTAGTGATCTTGATGTAGGACCCTGAACAGATCATTAAGTCGATCTTTGTAATGCAATTACTCTATTGAAGAAAAGTAAAACAAGATGATCAAGGCTATGACAACAACTTACATAAACATCTAAAGTATACTTCCCATCCACCTTTATTTTTCAGACTCGATGTCGATATCAGCTACTAAATATGTATCAGAAATACATAAATTTAGAATAAAACTTACAAACTAGTAACAGACCATAGTACAATCATGAAAATGTTTCAAATTGGTACCCCAAGCAAGCATTAAAACGTAAAAAAATTTGTCCCCTTCTGCATGATAGTAGCAACATCAATTTACTAGAAAACAAAACATGAAGTTGCATTAGCATACAACTAGAATGATGGTGTAAGTGTGCCTTCAAAAAAAACTCAATTGTGCATCCTTACATTCCTCTCCCGTACGCCTTCTGCCCTATATCAAACATCAGCTTTGCGGTCGCCCCTACGCTCATCTTTCTCCTTCGCTACCTGAATTCAACAATATAATGCATTCCATGAATCCTAAATCAACGCCCTACTACGAATGTTTCCAAAACCATGTTACGAATGATGCATAATATACTACGAATTTTAAGAATTCAGTTTTGAAGGTCCTGCTCTATCATGTGAAGTACGAATTTTTGAATCAGAAACTACGAATGATGCGTAAGAGATTACGAATAACAGAAAACATATATCCAGTGAAACCTACAAAACCTTGTTACGAATTTTGTATCAGTATCCTACCAATTTGTCATGCTTTTCAAACTAGTGTACTCCAATTTTATCTTAACATTCATAGAAACAACTTTGAACCGTAACATTCGTAGTGTCAACACCTTTAAACCCTAACATTCGTAGACACGAACATAATTGGAATTTACTTCAACTCTCCGGAAAACCTTTCAGTCGTAAACACAAACAACAACATTCGTAGACACAACTGAATTGAATTATGTTTCCGCTGATAACCCTATAATGTGTTTACGACGTACCGGTAAACTTGGTTTGCTATCTTTGACTCCGCCATGGACCCTATCGTCGTCAGTCAACCGTTCGTCGCCGTCGGTCGGGTATTTCACAGAGAATCGTAGTATCTTATCGATTGATATGAATTTAGGATGGTTACTCGATTTCGCCGAGTGAATAGCGGAATGACAATTGATATAAACTTTGGACTGCTTTTTTTAATTCCTAATTTTCCCCTTAACCATATTTAACAATTAAATAAATACGAATTTTACTGAAAATAAGGACTGATTTTAATCATTTATTATTTTGATACGATGGTTATTAAGATTTCTTATTTCTCATCAAATAAGTCCTTCTCATATGATCTCAACTCAATACTGAATACCTTTCTATCAATAGGGTTTGGATCAAATACAAACCACTATTATAAATAAAAACTACAAACCCATAAAAAATTTGACACGTGTAAAAATCGATCAATCAAAATTCATCCGAACTTCATCCCATCGGGGTTCTTTTTGTAAATAAATAAAACACACGCAGACTTATTTAAAAATATATAAAAGATAGGAGGGGTATAATCGTCCTAAAAATTGCTACAGTAAAATTTGACTTCCGCTACAGTACGTTTTTAAGTCTGAACAACATGAGTTAAGTCTGATCATTTAGAATAAAATTTGACTTTTGCTACAGTAAATTTGACTTTTACTGTAGCAATTGCTACAGTACTATTTCTTAAGTGTGAACAACATGCGTTAAGTCTGATCATTTTGCGTAAAATTTGACTTTTGCTACAGTACTATTTGTAAGTCTAATCATTATCAATTTTAAGTTCGATCATTACCATTTTAAGTCTGATCATTACCAATTTTAAGTCTGATCATTACCATTTTTAAGTATGATCATTCTCAATTTTAAGTCTGATCATTGTCTATTTTTAAGTCTGATCAGTAAGTCTTTTAAGTCTGTTCATTATCTATTTTACGTCTGATCATTAAGTCTTTTAAGTCTGATCATTATCTATTTTAAGTCTGATCATTATCTATTTTTAAGTCTGATCATTAAGTCTGATCATTAAGTCTTTTAAGTCTATTCATTAACTATTTTAAGTCTGATCATTAGGTCTTTTAAGTCTGATCATTGCCTATTTTTAAGTCTGATCAATATGTCTTTTAAGTCTGATCATTATCTATTTTAAGTCTGATCATTACCATTTTTAAGTATGATTATTCTCAATTTTAAGTCTGATCATTGTCTATTTTTAAGTCTGATCATTAAGTCTTTTAAGTCTGATCATTATCTATTTTAAGTCTGTTCATTATCTATTTTAAGTCTGATCATTAAGTCTTTTAAGTCTGATCATTATCTATTTTAAGTCTGATCATTTTCTATTTTTAAGTCTGATCATTAAGTCTTTTAAGTATGATCATTAAGTCTTTTAAGTCTATTCATTAACTATTTTAAGTCTGATCATTAAGTCTTTTAAGTCTGATCATTGTCTATTTCTAAGTCTGATCAATATGTCTTTTAAGTCTGATCATTATTTATTTTAAGTTTGATCATTATCTATTTTTAAGTGTGATCATTAAGTCTTTTAAGTCTGATCATTAAGTCTCTTAAGTCTGAACATTATAAATTTAAAGTCTTATCATTATCATTTTAAGTATGAACATTATCAATTTTAAGTATGATCATTACAATCCTTTAAATCTAATCATTGAGTCTTCTTAAGTCTGATCATTATCTATTATAAATCTGATCATTAAGTCTGAATATTAGGTTTTTAAGTCTGATCATTTAGTCTTTTAAGTCTGATCATTTACTCTCTTAAGTCTGATCATTATATATTTAAAGTCTGACCATTATCAATTTTAAGTATGAACATTATCAATTTTAATTATGATCATTACCATCTTTTAAGTCTGATCATTGAGCCTTTTTAAGTCTGATCATTATCTATTTAAATCTGATCATTAAGTCTTTTATGTCTGATCGTTTAGTCTTTTAAGTCTGATCATTTTCAAGCTTAAGTCTGATCATTGCTACAGTAACAGTTTAAGTCTGATTATTGCTGTTTTTAAGTCTGATCATTTTCAAGCTTAAGTCTGATCATTGCTACAGTAATAGTTTAAGTCTGGTCATTGCTATTGCTTAAGTCCGATCATTAACAACTCGTGGACTAAATTGAAAATAACATTATTAAGTTTATACCCCTTTGTGTGTAATGACTAAAATACTCCTCCGTGTTTTTGTTCGGGATTTCGGCTAAATGAGACACGTGTCAGCTTAAAAATCGGTTTTTAATTTTTATTTATAAAGCGGTTTGTACCTGAACCGCACCCCTATCAATAAACATCAACCTTTCTATTCTCCGTTACAATTGAAATTGGGTGGATCACACCCGTTAATACCATGGAAGCTAGGGAGTTGATTTCTTTTTGCTATGGAGCTAGAACTATTTGGTACAATCGGAATCTATCATATCATGGAGCGAGGCCTCAGTGTGGATGAAACGAGTCTATCTGTGAGGGCCTTGGCTAAATCCTTTTCGTGTCCTACACATAGATTCACAATCTCTGACCTGGAGGGCAGTGTTGTATGGACAGCGCCCAAGAAACCTTATGTCAAGTTTAATTGTGATGGGGCGTGGGACGAGAAGACGAAACTCGCAGGAATCAGTGGAGTTTGCAGAGATGATGAGGGCATTATAGTTGGGCTTATGGCGGAATTTGTGGAAGAGATGGGAACAGTCCTGGAAACAGAGGGATTGGCTATCCTAAAATCTATGCACTGGGCTCTCAGACAGGACCTTTCCCATTGCATCTTCGAAACAGATTGCACTGAACTCTTCTTGCTCGTCACATTGAGAAGTCACAGGCTGGGTTTATTCCGGTTTGGGCGCGAGAAATTACAGACATCATGCTTTCTAGGGAGTTTTGGAGGCTTATCCTGGTCAGAAGGGAAGCTAATTGCCTTGCGGACAAGCTGGCGAGGTTGGCTAGAGAAAATAGGTGGAGCTGGTCTTCTGTTGTTTCCTTACCAAGACTCACAGTTTTTCCTCCGTAGTGCTATGCGAGGTCTTCCTCGTGCGTTCTTTGTTTTCAAAAGTTTGTAATCAAAAAAAAAAAAAAAATTGGGTGGATCACACCCAGAGATCTCAAGGCATGAAAAATGATTGCCCAGCCGCAAACGAATGAACATGAACATGCACAGAAGTCAACCGGCCCAGCCAGCCATTGCATGAATGAAATGAAATGGAAGGTCAATCTAGCCGGTCCAATTTCAGTTGTAAAATTGGACCATCGCTGATTCAATCAGTTGGTAATTTAGTCAAAATTGGAAGCGATAGAGGAAACGAGAGACGATTGAGAACGAGAAAAGTTGAATAGATGATGATGGTGGTGGTGGTCAGCCTGATGCTCACTCTGTCGTCAATGTGCAGCAGCTACGCTCTGAATTCAATTGGCTTCATTCCAAGGCTGAAATGACACCTCGCAGACCATAGGTTACATATTCTTTTCCTTTTCCTTCTACTTTGATTTGTGCCCTCATCAACGTGACTTGCTTGTAGATGACTTGTACTTAAGTTTGTGAAAAGTCATCTTTTATGCAAAATTGGTCTCGTTTATAGGCTGTAGCTAAATAAAAGCTATGTAACCTAACTAACAATCCGCATAGCTTAGCATCAAGGTTATAAAAAAACGCTAATGTTGATTGAGCTTCATTTTCTCGAGTAACAAAGAGTAATAAGAGCCAATTCTTTAGGTGCCACAGCATTTTCATATACTCATCTGCAACTATACTAATTACGGACTCTTTTTACTTGAATTTGACAAGGAGCACCATTTTACTATATATGTACTGAATTCATTTGGCCTGTAAGTCGTTGATTATGAACGTAATGATAGAGCAACTCAATGCACCTTGGCAAGTTTCAACAAAACTATTTGAAAGTGTACAATCATATCATTGTATACTTAATAAGAAATCAACAAGCGTAGCACTGAAAGTGAACTGAACCAAATTGATATAAAAGGATTTGGCACGGATCTTGAAGATCTGGAAAAAAAAATAGCATGCGTTTTCATTGCTGAAGTTCTTCCATGAGAAGAATGAATGAAGTAGAGAGGACCTTAACTCAAAGATAATGTGCACAATTCCTTGCTCATTTACAATGCGACAGCAACTTATCAGATGATCGTGGAATCCTGTTTTTTTAATACATACGAACTATATTATTACCTGCTATTTCACTTGTACAAGTACAGATATTATGTTACCTTAGAGCTTAGATTCAATTACAAGCCTTTTGGGCACTCCCAGTGCTAGGAAAGAATGATGCCCTGCTTTTGTTGTCCGCCTCCTGTATTGTAGTATATAAATGAACTGAACCATGTGTTCATGCAAAGCTCTGCACTTGTTTGGTTCTTTTAGAGGCTATCTTAGGTTGTTCCCATAAGATCCGTGAAACAGATTTTCCCAAATGTGTTGTGCTCTAAGCTATCAAACTGGTTGCATATCTGCATGATATCTTTTTCTGCTATTTTTCCCATCTCCTTGAGCTTGTATATGACATATTCAGATTTACTGCATTCATGATCAGACCATATCACGAACAAATACAAGGGATAATACACACAAGATGGTTCATTTGATAATACTTCATTTGGGCGTGTTTAAAGTGCCAAACAATTTACTGACAAGGGAGGGAAAAAGTAGACCGAAAAGTACATATAATGTTCTGAGAATAAATCATGTGTTATCAGCCTTTGTCCTGCTTTGTGTAATTAATCAGAGTATACAGTTGGTTTTCAACTTGACATCAAAGGTGCGTAGTAAGAGCGGCGTCGGGACCAAAAAGGTTCCATTTGTGTATAAAATTATCTTTTCTTTTCTTCATGCACATTGCTTTGTAGGTTTTAATTCTGATATCTGCAGATTCTGCTATTTTTTTTATCGGTAAAATTAAAATAGAACCGTAGGAGGATTATCCGTTTTGGGAGCCTAACCCATAGTATCAGAAAGCTGCGATAGTTCTAAAAAGTTCTTTCATCTATGTCGAAATTACCATTTTATTTCTTACTATAAGTAGTTTGTCCTCATTCTTATTCGTTCTTGATGCATGAGACTTACTGCAACTTGCTTCTTTGCATAGAAAGCCAAATGGTGTTTCCTTCGAAGTCTTATCTTCTTGTCAACTTCAAGTATCTAGGGCTTGTTCTTCTGAACTTTTATTTTTCACCCTATTAAGTTATTTTACCAGATATTCTAGTATAATAGATGAATTCTGTTGCATCTGCTGTGAAGAACTTCATTTTTCATAAGCTACAAGCAATTAGATTGGAAAATCAAGGGTATTTGATAGCAATTCTTTTAGTTTCCCCTTAATTTACTTTTATTTTTGTTTCATTAAGTTCGTTTTCTATGATGCAACTGTGGAACCCAAGAAGACTTATGTACCGACTATGTCACTTAATGCTGAATTATCTGTTTTCCTTTTAGGATGAAACTATATGAACACCAACTTGGAAGAATTTTTGTTGTCTTCCCTTCAAAACTGGGTTCTTGTTCAGAAAAAAATAAAAGAAAAAGAAAGATATTTATACACCCAAATGAATTGGAGTGGAAACATATGGTGAATGCTGCCTTAAAAAATACCATGGCATTTTAAGCATTGGCAAGCAAACCTGTGTTTCTAATTTTTGTCACTGTACAATTTGTCTTGTTTTGCTTTGCCCTCTAAAAGCAATCCTTTGTGCTACATTACTCTTGCTTTTTTTACCACTGCATAATCTAGCATGTTCGTTGTTATGAACCTTTATTCTGATACCCAGCTATTTCTGTTTTGTTAAATTAGCATGCAACGCGATTTGTTTAATTTTACATAACTTTAAATTCAGCTTTCCTTCGGCACATTCTATGTCAGAAAAGCCACAGATGTCTCATCAATTATGTAACCTATGCAGTGGATGTGTAATGCTAACAGCAAGTTCCAGAGTACCTGATCGACCCGTCATTGTCAAGGTCAGCAGCCACCAAATCGCCCAAGGTCATCTTTTTCTGAAGGACCCAGTTCGCGATCCTCCTGTTTCTCTTGTCTATCCGTAGCTCAGTCAGGTACATAAATGCTCTTGCTACTGCCAGTGTGCTGACTAATAACCAAACAATAGCAAAACATCTACCCTTTAGTGTCGAGAAAGAGTAGTCACCATATCCCACAGTCGTAACAGATATCACTGATAAATAAAAGCTGTCCACCCAAGTGAGCCCCTCTAGAAAGTGTGCTGCGACTGTCCCTATAGCAATGCAGAAAATGACCACTGCCAGGGCTAATGCAACTTTTATTCTTATTCGCATTCTGCCTTTCTGCACATCTATCATATAAGTACGGAATGTGGAGTTTAGTGTATTTTCATCTACGGCACTCAACAGAACTGTCTCCTGTCTGTCAAGTACATAAGTAACTAGCCCATTGAGCAGAATGTCAATGAACCCAAAGCCGATCAATATGAATACACAAGTGTACAACTTGGTGAATGCTGTGTCTGGAACAATATCTCCATAGCCAATTGTACAAAGCGTAACAACTGAGAAGTATAGGGCATCCACTGGTTTGAATGTTGTCACCCCCTTGAAGTTATTGCATTCGAACAAGTAAATTGCTATCCCTACTATGATGTATACAATTAGGCCAATGAACGCTTGTCTGACTATAGGTGGGGTTGTTTTTGGGAGGGATCTTTGGTCAAGAGAGTCACATGCTTCTCTTGCATCTGTGAATACAGAAGGAGCTGAGTGTGAACGACGAAAGAGTCTCCTTGTGTTCAAGTTGGCTATGATGTTGACAATAGAAGAAGTTGACCTTTGGGGGGTCGTGTTGATAGGGATGACAACATCATTCGTGATGAGATGGGCGGTGGAACAGCGCCATGGTGGACTGATATCTAGGAAGCCTGTTGAGTACTCTCTCCAATTGGACGGTGGTCGGACAGAGGCCTCTGCTTGAGCTGATGTTCTAGACAGAAGAGACTCATTCATGGTGAATCTGCATCTTTTGATTATGCACTTTTGCTCAATACTTTCTATTTTTAAATCGTTTAATTTTTGAAAATTAGCTCTGTAACCACAGGTCAAATGTCAGTTTGGTTGCCTACCAGTCAAACAGGGAAAGGTAAGCATCATGCATAACGTTTTGCACTTCCTAATATATTCCTACACAATTCATTGTAGTTCCTGATATGTGCGGGTTTTAGGGTTATCTCCCACCAAGAGTTGATGACAACAGTTGATATGTTTTAGGGTTTCAGCTTATATACATGTTTTGCAACCTTAATATTCTCTGAAGAATCTTTCGCAGCGTCAACCTACAGATAGTTGATATTTTCCTTACTGAAGAAAAGGGACTGACAATGAGAGCCTTTTCTTATTCGAAACATGTAATTAGCATTTTGAACAAATAGAGCTTGTCGATCACTCTGCTGGGTCAGCGCAGTATTTTTAGCAGATGGTGCATGGATGTGTCCAAACATGGTATCTGATAGGAGTAATGTTCACATGTTTATGTATAAGGACACTGGACGCGGAAAGTGCTAAGCCAGTGACTTGATAAGTCATTGTAGAAATGGAATTAGCTTCCTCTTGTAAAACACAGTTGAACAGTAACTGTAATTACTTTGCCACATTTTCTCCTCTTTTTTTATTTTTGTGTGCGATTGTTTTCCGTTTCGACACAACGCTTACTAACAAGGATACAGTTGGTAGATGGTTGAGTGTTTGGCCTCTGCCGAAGACTACTTGGCTCTAATTCTAGTTAGCAGTTATCTACAATTGAAATGGATCAGTTCCCAACTTTGAATCCCTTCAATCGCTTTCAAAATTAAATTGCTGGTCTTCTTTTTACTCAACATTGGCCTTTTGCTTTCAATCCTTGACAGAAGGTATTTTCTTTCTTTCTGTCGACATTATCTTCATCCTGAAATCCTACTTGGATAAAGATTGAATTTTTTAGAGGTATCTTCAGGACGTGGACTTAGCTGTGTACATGAATACCGGTAATCGGGTATCAGGTGTTGTAAAAAAACCGGATTTGGGGGGGTCTGGTTTTCTTCCAGAAACACGTAACCGGCGTAGAGAGGTTTGTATTTATGGTTTAAATTTTTTTAGTGTTTTTACAAAATCGGTTCCTGAGTATTTGGTGTTTTTCAAAAATTAATTTTTTTCCGCTCGACATCCACGTAGGCTTTTATAATACACGTGTCGTCCATGTGTTAATTATTTTTAAACAAACCGAACCCCAGGATCCGATTTGTTGGAAAACTAAAAAAATCGGATTCCCAGAATCCAATTTTCTTAAAAATAGATCAAAATGAAAATGTCAAACTCATTTTGATAATTAAGATATGTGCAATCTCGGTTGGATTATTTTACAAGGTTGGATAATTAATGAAAATGTCAAACTCTCTAGTTCATACAAAGAGCAGTAAAAGTCATTTACAAGGTTGAAACACGAGTTAAAGTGAGCGCATCTGCAAAATTCGTAGCGGATAACACTGGCGTCTGCCTACCGCTCAAGTTTCGAACTTCTAAACGACCTCACCTGCTCTCGGTGTGGACTAGAGAATTGTAGACCTTTGAGTTAGCTACGCAACGATATATAGCTTGTCTAGATCAGATTTTTTATTCGCACCCAGCACTCAATTGAAACAACAAAGGTCTAATATGACATTTGTGGTGATAATTAAGTTTGAACATTCATGAATTAAGTCTGATCATTACGCTTTCACTTGTGTTTCGACTTCTAAACGACCTCGTCTGCTATCAATGTGAAGTAGAGAGTGTAGAGCTTTGAGTTAGCTTCGCAACGATATATAGCTTGCCTCTATCGGATTTTTCATTTGTTCCCAACACTCAATTGAAACAACAAAGGTCTAATATACCATTTGTGGTGCTAAGTCTCAACATTCATGAATTAAGTCTGATCATTAAGCTTGCACTGGTGTTTCGACCTTATAAACGACCTCGTCTGCTCTCGGTGTAAACTAGATAGTTGTAGAGCTTTGAGTTAGCTACGCAACGATATATAGCTTGCCTCTATCAGATTTTTCATTTGCTCCCAGCATTCAATTGAAATAAACAAAGGTCTAATATGTCATTTGTGGTGCCAATTAAGTCTGATTCATGAATTAAAAGTCTGATAATTAAGCTTTCACAGGTGTTTCAACCTTATAAACGAACTCGTCTGCTCTCGGTGTGAACTAGATAGTAGTAGCTTTGAGTTTGCTACGTAACGATATATAGCTTGCCTTTATCGGATTTTTATTTGCTCCCAGCACTCAATTGAATAACAAAGGTCTAATATGTCATTTGTGGTGCCAATTAAGTCTGAACATTCATGAATTAAGTCTGATCATTAAGCTTTCACTCGTGTTTCGACCTTCTAACGACCTCGTCTGCTCTTGGTGTAAACCCGAGAGTTGTAGAGCTTTGAGTTAGCTACGCAACGATATATAGGTTACCTTTATCGGATTTTTCATTTGCACCCAGCACTCTAAACAAAGCTCTAATATGTCATTTGTGGTGCTAGTTAAGTCTGAACATTCATGAATTAAGTCTGATCATTAAGCTTTCACTGGTGTTTCGACCTTCTAAACGACATCGTCTGCTCTTTGTGTGAAGTAGAGAATTGTAGAGCTTTGACTTAGCTACGCAACGATATATAGTTTGCCTCTATCGAATTTTTCATTTTCTCCCAGCACCCAATTGAAATAACAAAGGTCTAATATGTCATTTGTGGTGCTAATTAAGGCCCTGTCCGATTGACTAAATTTATGCTTTATAAATTAAATTCAGCTAAGTTAAATTAAATTATTATTTTTTTGATAAGAGGAAAATGACATACAAAGACCTGAAGACAAGGGAGAAAATAACAACAGCAGTACAATCGACCAACTAAAACTGAAACATAACATCTAAACATGAACAGCAATCCAAGCAAAGTTCGCTGATCATCCACTGCATAGTCATCTTCACACCAAACATGCTTCAAATCCAAGGCACGCCAAAATGGCCAAATAAAAGAAGTGACGCCGCAGTCAACTTCAAGGCGACAATGAAGTGTTGGCCAAATTTCCTTGAACACTGGAGAAAACTGCACAAGTGATCTCTATAAACCAGCTCCCTGCCAACGGTAGCACATCACCGGAACTCCATAAAAGGCATCAATGAGGACTTAAGAGCTAGACCAAGTTAACTAGCCGGGAGCAATGAGATGCTCCACTTAGCCTCACGCCGAGGACGATGACCAAACCACCGACGAAAAAAACAGACTACACCACAACCCCTCCAACCCGCCCAATCCCCACCCACCACCATCACCACTCCACAACCGCACCAACACCTCGGAAGGAGCGGATGAGAGGGCTGCCATGGAAGGACGCAGCAGTGGGGGAGGAGGGAAGGAGAGGAGTGGGAACACAGTGGAGAAGTGGTTGTCGGCGAGGTGAACGCGGGGGAAGGAAGGCGGTGGAAAGGGGAGAGAGTTTCCTCTCTCTTCTAGACCAACAAGACGTTACTCTAAATTAAATTAAAATTAAAACTAAATTCAGTTCAGCTAAGCTAAACTAAATTAAATTAAACTAAACCAAATTAAAATAAATTGTATTTGATTTTAGTTTATCATCATCATCATCATCATCGTCGTCGTCGTCGTCGTCATCATCATCATCATCATCATCATCATCATCACCATCATCATCATATCATCATCATCGTATTGCCCACATCGAATCATCATCATCATTATCATCATCACATCATCATCACCATCACCACCATCACCATCACCATCATCATCATCATCATATTACCTCCATCATCATATCAACATCATCGTATTACCCTCATCATATCATCATCATCATATTACCATCATCATCATATTACCATCATCACCGTGCAACATCATCATCATTCATCATCATCATCATGCATCACATCACATCATCATATTAGCATCATCCTCACATCATCATCATATTACCATCATCACACCATCACCATTATCATCATCATCATCATCATTATCACCATCATCATCACATCACAACATCATCATGTCACCATCATCATCATCGTATCATCATTATCATCATCACATCCTCATCATCATCATCATATTACCACCACCATCATATCATCATTATAGTATTACCCTCATCATATCATCATCATCATGCATCATCATTCATCATCATGCATCACATCACATCATCATATTAGCATCATCATCACATCATCATTATCACCATCATCGTCATTATCACATCACATCACATCATCATATTAGCATCATCATCATATCACCATCATCATCATTATCACCATCATCATCATCACATCACATCATCATTTCACCATCATCATCGTCACATTACATCACATCGCTTCATCATCATATCACCATCATTTTCATCATCACAACCATCATCATCATCATCATCATCATCATATTACCATCATCATCATCATCATATCACCATCACCATCACCATCACCATCGTCATCATCATATCATTATCATCCTCATCACATCATCATCATCATCATCATCATCATCATATTACCACCATCATCATATCATCATCATCATCGTATTACCCTCATCATATCATCATCATATTACCATCATCATGCATCATCATCATCATGCTCATATTAGCAGCACATCATCATATTAGCAACATCATCATCATATTACCATCATCATCATCATCATCACATGACATCATCATCATGTCACCATCATCATCATCGTCACATCACATCACATCATCATATTTGCATCATTATCATCACATCATCATCATCTCCATCATTTTCATCATCATCATCATCATCATCATCATCATCATCATCATCATCATCATCATATTACCATCATCATCCTCATATCACTACCGTCATCATCATATCATTATCATTATCATCATAATCATATCATCATCATCATTTCATCATCATCGAGCTCATATCATATAACCATCATCATGACATCACATCATCATCATCACTATCATTGTCATGTCTTATCACATGGTAGTGGAAGAATATGGCCAAAGTGGGTAAAAAATGGTAGTGAAAGAATATGGCCAAAGTTGGTGTCGGCCATTATGGAAAGTGGCAGTGACGATCTTGTTAAATAGAGGCAGAGAAGAGAACGAAACATAAATATTTTGAGAAACATAACCGGTCAACTTCATCTACTTCCTCAGGTAATATGATATTGACTTTAGTTTTTGCTACATAATTCCAGTTTCCGTTTATAGTGATGATGATTTGAATTTTGGGGATTTTCTATGTTATGTTTTTCAATTCAGAGTGTTGAATTGATATCATGTTTTTTATAAGAATATGGCATATTGAACTACCCAAGAAGGTCGCAGGTTTTTCAAAATTTTAAATGAGTATAGAAATGACGTACCCAATAGAACTTATGAGTGGACAAGGATTGAAAGGATTTACAACTCACATTATTATTTTGCTAATGTTAGTTTTTCAAGAATGTCTTCGTAAAGTTTATGTATGCACTGGTGCTATATTTTGGTTAGTGATGTTAATTTTCTCCTTTATTTGTTTTGTTTATTATTGTAATTTAATCTCTGATGCGTTATTTATGTCTGCAGGGTAGAATCACAGTAGGTCATTTCTGCCGCAGAGCACTCATAGCACGATTCACTACTTTTCAAGAATGTCTTCGTAAAGTTTCTTATGTTGTACAATTGTCTATTTGTGGGTTTTATTTCTATGTTATTGTGAAACTGTTAAAAATCAAGTATGATATTTTGATTATTTCTATGCAGAATAAGTGACACATTCAAGCGGTGGTGCAGAAGCCTAGCTATCTGTTGTAATTCAGGACTACAATATTAATCCAATTGTGTTGTTGTTGTTCAATTATCAACCCTAAATTCAATTAGAGAATTGACAATTTGCGGAAAGTAAAGTGACACACCAGATTTATAGTGGTTCCCTTCTAGGTGAGAAGGTACTCCACTTGAGCTCACTAGCTCTGCCGGTTTCACTATGAAAGAACGTCGGAATCGACCTTGAGTCGCCGGAGTACAAAACTCGGTTACAAGCTTTGAATGAAGACTACAAATTACGATCTCTCCTTGGACCGCACTGCAGACTTCAACCGAACGCCGGAACACTCGCAACCTTCCTCCGAATCAAAGCCCTCTATCAATTGCCAAATACGATCACGATTTGCTCTCGAACGATCCGGATTTGTGTTTCTTCGGTATGAACCCTAACTGAACGAAAACCGCAGCTTAAATAAGAATTGCCCAGATGCAATCCTAGCCATCCATCGCGTCTAATCTCGACCGTCTGATTTGAATCCGACTCGCGCCACGGATCGAGCTGAGCTGGCGCTTTCCCATTGGTCGATCTTCAACGACTTGTAACTACCTCCAGCACATCAGCAACGAACCTTCAGCGACGAGACCTCCAGCCGGGACACGCTCGCGTATCCGACCGGCTGCCCCGCCTATTCGACCGGACCTCCGCTCGGCTGCTCCAGCCATCCGCTCGGCTACCCGTGCGAGCCTCCTCCCGGCTATCCGATCGGCCAGCCTCCACCCGCTCGGCTACCCGAGCATCTTCAAAGCTGAATTGCTGCTTTAAATTCCTTCAATCCTCCACCTAAAGCAGCCATTCCACTGAGCTACTTCAGGCCTTCTACTTGATCCCGAACAATCCTTACATAGTGAAAAAACCAACAGAACCCATTCATTGCTCAACCTGCAAAACAAATCACTCCAAATGCAAAAGTTTCAAGCAAAGCTTGAACTTAGTGTAAGTGACAACTTTGGTACCCATATCAGCAGGGTTAAACTCAGTTCCTACTTTCTCAACCACAACATCACCATTCTCTACTTTATCTCTAACAAAATGATACTTAATGTCAATGTGTTTAGATCTTTCATGGTAGACAGGGTTTTTACTTAAACAAATGGCAGACTGACTATCACATTTAATCACAGCAGTCCCATTAAACAACTTAGCTTCACTAAGCATACCCTGTAACCACATAGCCTCTTTCACAGCATCACACAATGCAATATATTCAGATTCAGTAGATGAAATGGTAACAATAGATTGAAGTTGTGACTTCCAGGAAACACAGCAATCACCAAGAGTATAATATATAGCAGTTGTAGATTTTCTAGTGTCCCTATCACCACCAAAATCAGCATCAACATATCCAGTCAATTTAAATTCATCCTGCCTTTTCTCATAGCACAGACCAACATCTAGTGTACTCCTGATATATGCAAATACATGTTTCAAGGCCAACCAATGTTCAGGTCCTGGGTTGGACATAAATCTACTTAACAAAGATATGGCATAAGACAAGTCAGGTCTGGAACTAATCATGGCATACATAACTGATCCTATAGCATTAGCATAAGGCACTTGTTCCATTTTAGCAATTTCAACATCAGATTTAGGACTTTGAGACTTAGACAGAATAAAGTGAGGAGCTAATGGCACTTGAACAGGTTTACAATCAAGACTACTAAACTTAGATACTATTTTCTCTAAGTAAGGCCTTTGATGTAATTTTAGAAAACATTTACTCCTATCTCTATCAATAACCATGCCTAATATTTTCTTAGCCTTTCCTAAATCTTTCATGTCAAATTCTGAACTTAACTGGGATTTCAGCATGTTAACCTTATCAACTGACTTGCTTATTAACAATATATCATCCACATATAACAGCATATAAACAGGGCACTCATCAACAGATGCATAATAAAAACATGGATCAAAGTTGCTTCTCACATAACCAATTTTAAGCACATATGAGTCAAATCTTTTATACCAAAGCCTGGGACTTTGTTTCAGTCCATACAAAGATTTTTTCAGATAACAAGCATGTTCAGGGTATTTCTTATCAACAAAACCAGGTGGTTGCTTCATATATATTTGCTCATCTAACTCTCCATGAAGAAAAGCAGTTTTAACATCAAGTTGTTCAAGTTCTAAGTCATTAATAGCAACCAATGCAAGCATGATTCTAATGGTCTTGAACTTGACAACAGGTGCAAATATTTCATGGTAATCAATACCTTCCTTTTGGGTGAACCCCTTAGCAACCAGCCTTGCTTTGTACCTTGGTGGATCCTCATCCTTGATCCTGAACAGCCACCTGCAATCAACCAGCTTATGGTGTTCTGGCTTTTTGACCAGAACCCAAGTTTGGTTAGTCTTATGAGACTCCATCTCATCAAGCATAGCATTTTTCCATTTCTCACTATCCCTACCCTCAATGGCTTCCTGATAAGTATCTGGTTCATTCTTAATTTCCTTAGCAGCTATTAGGGCAGTGGATACTAGATCAGCTTCAGAATATCTAGGGGGAACTCTAGGCACTCTCCTAGGCCTATCTCTGGCAAGTTGCCAATCTGCTAACACATCTTGGGTAGCTAACTCATGTTCCTCCACCTGATCTAAGTTCTCAGCTTGTTCATTATGATCATTATGTTCATTCTGGCCATTGCCTGGTTCTGGTTGAGGTTCTCCTTGTTCTACATGGTTTTCTACCTGATTTGGCTGCTCATTATTCTCAGGAGGATCTATATCAAACAGGGTTCTATCAGAAGGAGGTGCAGGGGAGCTATCAGAATTAGCTACAATGTTATTCTTATATGGGAAAGTGTTCTCATCAAAGATAACATCTCTACTAATCAGTATTTTAATTCCCCTAGCATTCATATCCCACAATCTATAGCCCTTAGTTCCCATTGATCTTTGATAACCTAAGAAAATACACTTGGTTGATCTAGGATCTAATTTTCCCTCCCTAGTATGAGCATAAGCAGCACAGCCAAAAATTTTCAGTTCATTCAAATCAGGTTTCTTACCATTCCACATTTCCATAGGACATTTAAACTCAAGCATCCTATTAGGACTTCTATTAACAAGATAAGTAGCAGTGTAAAGAGCTTCACCCCAAAAAGACTTAGGTAAACCAGAAGTGAATAACAAGCATCTCAGTTTATCAAGCAATGTTCTGTTCATTCTTTCAGCCACTCCATTTTGTTGTGGAGTCAATCTAACAGTCTTATGTCTTAAAACACCATGATCAATGCAGAAATTATCAAACTCAGCATTGCAGAATTCCAAACCATTATCAGTTCTCAAAGCCTTAACCTTTTTACCAGTTTGATTTTCTTCTAAAAGTTTCCAGTCCTTAAACTTAGTGAAAGCTTCATCTTTTGTTTTTAGAAGGAAGGTCCAAACTCTCCTAGAGTAGTCATCTACAATGCTCAGAAAATACTTATTTCCACCATGAGTTTCATTAGACTCTGGTCCCCACAAATCAGCATGTAAATACTCTAAGATTGTCTTGCTTGAGTGAACTCCACTAGTGAACTTCAGCCTGTGCTGTTTGGCTAGGACACAGGGCTCACAAAAGGGTAACTGGGTCACCTTTTCAGCAAGGATACTTTGCTTATTCAGGCACTCCAGTCCCTGTTGGCTCATATGCCCTAGTCTAAGATGCCACTTTACAGTTGCATCTTCACAAACAGCAGGGCAGGCTTCCTTAGTGTCACCATGGTGTGAACCATCAAGGATATACACACTACCAGTCTTATTTCCAGTTAACACTTGCCTATTGTTTTTAAACACAGCAAGCACACCATTTTCAGCATTATAAGAACAACCAGAATCATCAAGAGCACCAAGGGAAATCAGATTTCTTCTCAAGCCAGGGACATATCTAACCTTAGTCAAGGTTACTAATTTTCCATTAGTCAATTTCAGGTTTATACTACCCATTCCCATGACCTTACACACATTATTATTTCCCATGTACACATTTTCACTGGTAGTGTGAGCCAGGTCATTGAACCAATTTTTGTTGGGACACATATGAAAAGAACAACCTGAATCCAAGACCCATTCATCACTGAGATCCCCACTGGTGACAGTTAGAACCTCAGAAGATGAACTGGCCTTATCAGATGTCAAGGCTAAGTTAGTTTCAGAGTTCCCATTGGTCTTAGACTTGGCTAACCATTTATAAAAATTTTTCTTTAAGTGACCAACCTTCCCACAATGATAACACTTAATTTGTGAGGACTGACCTTGTTTGGAACTGTTATCATTTGAGTTATTATCATTTCCATCAGACTTAGGCTTAGGCTTAAACTTATGTTTGTTGTTCTGAAATGAAGACTTGTTAGACTTAACAAACAAACCAGAAGCAGATTTAGCTTTTTGACCTTTTAGTTCTAATTCCCTGGTTTTCAAAGCAGTGCAAAATCTATCATAAGAAGGCACATCACCAGTATATTGGAAAGCATCTTTTACCACGTGATAAGACTCAGGTATAGCATTCATCAATATCATCACAAGACTAGTCTCATCAAGAGCATGTGGAGTATCTCTAAGCATCAAAGACATTTTCAAGAATTCATCAAGATTTTCATCTATAGTCTTAGCAGCATTCATCTTAAATGCAAACATAGATGCTTTCACATATGACAAGTTAGGAGCAATCTGATTAGCATGCAATGTTTCTAACTTTTTCCACATTGCAAGAGGAGTTTTACAATCACATACCTTTCTGATAATACTGTCCCCAAGGCTCAGTATTAACAGGTTGTATGCCTCAACCTCTATGTCAGATTTCCTCTTCTTTTCATCCTCAGACCACTTGGTGGCTTCCTCTTCTAGGGCTACCAAAACCTTGTGCTGGGACAGGACAGCCTTCATCTTGAGGCACCAGACTTGAAAGTCTCCTTTCCCATCATAGGGAGCAATCTCTATCCTTGCTTGCACCATTTTCACCTCGCAAGTGAAACAGGCAAGCACAAGAATCAATTCAATCAAGATATAACAAAATCAACAACAACAACAGCCAAGAACAGATCGAATTAGCTCTGATACCACTGTTGTAATTCAGGACTACAATATTAATCCAATTGTGTTGTTGTTGTTCAATTATCAACCCTAAATTCAATTAGAGAATTGACAATTTGCGGAAAGTAAAGTGACACACCAGATTTATAGTGGTTCCCTTCTAGGTGAGAAGGTACTCCACTTGAGCTCACTAGCTCTGCCGGTTTCACTATGAAAGAACGTCGGAATCGACCTTGAGTCGCCGGAGTACAAAACTCGGTTACAAGCTTTGAATGAAGACTACAAATTACGATCTCTCCTTGGACCGCACTGCAGACTTCAACCGAACGCCGGAACACTCGCAACCTTCCTCCGAATCAAAGCCCTCTATCGATTGCCAAATACGATCACGATTTGCTCTCGAACGATCCGGATTTGTGTTTCTTCGGTATGAACCCTAACTGAACGAAAACCGCAGCTTAAATAAGAATTGCCCAGATGCAATCCTAGCCATCCATCGCGTCTAATCTCGACCGTCTGATTTGAATCCGACTCGCGCCACGGATCGAGCTGAGCTGGCGCTTTCCCATTGGTCGATCTTCAACGACTTGTAACTACCTCCAGCACATCAGCAACGAACCTTCAGCGACGAGACCTCCAGCCGGGACACGCTCGCGTATCCGACCGGCTGCCCCGCCTATTCGACCGGACCTCCGCTCGGCTGCTCCAGCCATCCGCTCGGCTACCCGTGCGAGCCTCCTCCCGGCTATCCGATCGGCCAGCCTCCACCCGCTCGGCTACCCGAGCATCTTCAAAGCTGAATTGCTGCTTTAAATTCCTTCACTATCGAAAAATTGAAGAGCTTAGTGAATATTCTAGAAAGAGATAAGTTACGATCTGGAGGTGAAACCGGTGCTGAATATATGAACCAATTGGCATCCTCGTTTGTGTCACGAATAATTAAGATTGACAGCTAACATGGTGAAGAATTTGGTAAATCTACCGGTGTCAAGACAATTATTGAGTAATGGCACACATATAAGCGTCATTGAACAAGTGGGGATGACCTTGTTCATACTAGCTAAAGGAGCTTCATATCGTGATGTCGTAGATACATTTAAACACTCCCCATCAACAATTGGAACATATTTTAAAATGGTATTACATGCTTTGCTGATGATTTCAGATGATATCGTCAGACCACATACCTCATTAGATGACGTACCAGCAAAAATTGCTAAAAAGTAGCTTGTATTTTCCATATTTTAAGGTATTTAACTTGTTAATTTTTTATATGACGAGGAGTATACCAATCATGCTATGTTCATATAATATTTTTCATGTGCAGAATTGTGTTGGTGCTCTTGACGGAACGCACATTGAAGCTGTACTCGGAGAGAATCATGATCAGTACCTGATCGTTGCAATATATGCACACTTCAATCGATGTGATTGAGAATGTAAATACTAGCCAAAAATAATTTATAAGACCGGTAAGTACCGGATTGTCCAAGGAGCAAGTCTAAACTTATGAGCACTATTCGATTTTGTTCCGATAAGTCTATTTTAGTTGCGAAGGTTGTGTGGATGTGGTTACTAAAGCAAATGTATATAAACAATATAAACAATCTAAGGAATCTAGAGAAAATGTCACTACCAAGGCTAAAGGTGTACTCTAGGGAACTACTTCACTCATATGTGTTTTTAGACTCCAAGATTTCAATTTAATGCAAGGTACTTGTCTTAGATGATTAGATTAAACTCCACTTCACTCATATGTGTTTTCCTTGGGGCCAATTAATTATCCATGTAAATTACATACATAGTCATATCCAACACCCGTCATTTATTAACTTACACATAAGAGGTCACTTTTATGACAATTATGCTTTAATTAATACACTCTAAGTATGGCCCAAAAATGAAACATATGTCATATATGTATGTACACTTAATTTTCAGTAATACACTCCACCTTAATTAATTAAGTGATTTAATCAATTAAGTATGACTGAACCAAAATTGAATTGGACCACATAACCAAACTGACCAAATTCACTTTAAACCAATTCTACACATAATTCAAACCAAATCATATTTGATCTGAACCAGACCAGTTCAGTCTGAATTGAACTGCAATCGGTCGTTTCGAACTGAATCACAACTCAATCTGAACTGGGCCAATCTGTTCATTTCAACAACAAAAAATTGAAATCCACATGAATCGAATCAAACTGATTCTAGTTGGACCACCCCGAATTGAACCAAAAAACTATTTCATATCACATGAAATTTGAACCATTAGGGTTTCATGCTAATGTCTTTCTCTGTAACCAAAGAAATAAAAAACATTAATTAAAATAATGACTGTTGTTTTGAAGCAGCAACCACTACAAATTTTTGGATTTTTTCCGTCAAGAAATTCCGTCGCAAAAACGTCGACAGACACGGTGATGGAAAATAATCCGTTGCAATACCGTCGAATTTCCGTCAACAAAATTTGGAATATTTAAATTCGTCGTAATTCCGGCATATTTCCGTCGCAAATAGTTAGTCGGATTGTTGACGGAATTTTTGTGACGAAGAATTAACGGAGAGGTCACGCAAATATTATTCGCTCACATTCCGTCAAAATTCAGTCGGTGTATAGTGTAGCCTAATTCCCTCCACATTCCATCACCATTCCGTCATCTGGAAACAGTTTTCATTTTTTCCGTCACATTTCCGTCACTATTCCATCTTCCAAAAATCATTTTTAATTTTGTAAACATAAGTTTTGTTGTTATAGTTTGTAATCAAATATTTTTCATTTTTCCGTCACTGTACCGTCATTATTCCGTAAGTGAAATATAATACAAATTTATTTTAATGAGCTTGCGTCGAATTTCCCCCTCTATTCCGTCATTTGGAATGTTTTCCAATATAAATAACATTCCAAACGTCAACATTTGATGGAAAAATGTTATTTATTTTGAGCGGAATTACGGACGTTTGGAAAAGAATTAATATTTTAAAAATTAACTAACGGTATATTGACGGATTAATGACGGTATTTTAAAGCTGATTATGGTGGAATGATGACGGAATTTTGATGGAAAAATGTTATTTATTTTGAGCGGGATTTCGGACGTTTGGACAAAAATTTTGCTTAACGCGGGATCACATTCAGGTTCCCACCTTAGCCATTAGCTGACCTACTCTTTTTTATAACTGATTAGCTTTCTTGCAATAGGGCAATGGAGGAACCGCTAGAAGTAGAGTTACTGTTACTCTCATCCATCAGAAAATCTTATAACACATAGCTGGAGTTTTGTATTTGTGCCTCAGGTAAAACCTCCCTGTCCTTTTATATACTTCCAGAGGAGCCGGTATAGAAACTGTTGTGCACATTTTAATTCGTACATCTGATTATCTAATGATCTTAAGCAGGAAAGGCATGATTGGTGCCGAGAAGAAGTAACAATGTGCATCCCCACTTAAAGGGTTGCTTATATGTTTCTTTTATATGGATTGTCTGCATCTGGCTTGGTTGGAAATGGCATGGTTTTATAAACAAAACGGTGTACCTGATATCTATTTGTTTGATTCATCCTTTGCTTGTTTGATTAATCATTTGGAACTCTCCAAAATCAACCCAACTGCAGCATCTGTGTTTGTGTACCTCATATCTATTTGTTTACCTATTGTTGCATGATATTCCTGCTTCAACTCCAACTCAGTGGCTTTATTTCATTGGCTTGCAATTTTATTTCATAGGCTTTATTCACCGTGTCCCTTTATCTACATTCTTAATGTTGCATTTTGCTTTCATTGGCTTTATTCACTAATTACATTATTAATGTTGAATTTTGTTTTATTTTTAGGATGCTTACGATTCCCTCCACCTCCTAGTCAAAGCTCGAATGGAAACAACTGCGGTCCGCCTAGTCAGAGATCGAATGAAGACAACCGGGGACGTCACCAAGGCCAGAGCGAAAACGAAGAACACCGCAGACATTAGACATTTTAAGTGCATTTGACTATGGTTTTATATTTTATTATTATACTCGACTTCTGTATTTTATT
This sequence comes from Rhodiola chrysanthemifolia, assembly GCA_033675395.1. NCBI lineage: Eukaryota > Viridiplantae > Streptophyta > Magnoliopsida > Saxifragales > Crassulaceae > Rhodiola > Rhodiola chrysanthemifolia. Next base: position 44,304,721 of record CM066204.1, read on the forward strand.
ATCAGTACATTTATTATTGAATAAAAATATGTTTTAAATATTTTATAATTAGTATTAAATTAATATTTTATAAACATTAATATCGAAAATTCGAAAATTAAAATTTGAAAAAATAGGAAATAATATTGAAGGAATAATTACGGAAACATTAATAAGGAATTAAGACGGATTAATGACGGAATATCTTATTGATGGAACATGGACGGAATGTAGACGGAAACTAAGATGACGGAATGTAGACGGAAGATAGACGGAAAATATTAAAAACGGAAATCTGTTTGAATATAGACGGGAAAATATTATTGACGAAATTCTGACGAAATTTTGACGGAGAATCTCGCCGGATACGTGTCGGAATGACGACGGAATTTTATTTACCGGAAATGCGACGAAATATTGACGAAACAATGACGGAAATAAACGACGGAATGTTGACGGAAATTTTTTACCGTCGAAAAAATTGCCGTCAACGTCATCGGTGATGGAAAAGTGACGAAAATTCGGATTTTTCCATCACTTTTCCATCATTATTCCGTCGTTTTCCTGACGTCGGAAAATTTTCCATAAATTAGTAGTGAACATCATCAAGCCATCCTGGCCCAAAACCAAAGTGGAATTCATCGCGTAGCTCATTCAACCACTTAAAACGACGACGAGGCAGCCTGGAACCACACAATTGACAACCATTCAATTTGCATCGCCTCGCCTGCGCAACATCAACGCTAACAGCTGCTAGACGCCTTCTGCCATGGATTCCGACAGCCTCTCAAGCGACGATGAGGCAGCGCAATCAAATCTGAAGCAAGAATGAAACGAGACCACGCGATGGCGAAGTGCAGGGGTTATTAAGAAATGTACCCGGCGCATCACAAAGTCCAAAGGGCATTTGCCGGTAAGCAAATGTTCCATAAGGACAAGTAAAAGTGGTTTTTTCTTGATCTTGAGGGTGAACAGGGATTTGGAAGAATCTACTATATCCATCAAGATAGAAAAAGTATTCATGGTTAGCTAATCTTTCAAGCATTATATCAATGAATGGAAGAAGGAAATGATCCTTCTTGGTTGCCTTATTAAGTTTCCTATAATCCACACACATACGCCAACCAGTAACGGTTCGCGTAGGGATTATGTCATTTTTAACAACGGTGAATCCTCCCTTTTTAGGCACCACATGAATGGGGCTCACCCATTCCGAATCGGGAGTAGCATATATAATACCCGCATCTCTTCTTTAAATACCACATCACTAAGCTTTGGGTGCAATCTCCTTAAGGCTTCTCTAGAGGGTTTGGATTCATCCTCTAACTTGATCCTATGCATGCAAATATCGGGGCTAATTTCATTCAAATCATCAATTGTATAACCAATGTCACCCTTATATTTTTTTAGCACATGCAATAGTTTAGAAGTTTCATCATCATTCAAAGAAGCATTAATGATCACCGGAAAAGTGGAGTTGGGCCCCCAAGAACTCATACTTAGACTTGTTGGTAGAGGTTTTTGCTATACCGAACAAGATTCCTTAACTTTGGCGGGTTCACTTTCTTCTTCCTCAATAGAATGGATATTTTCAAGAAGTGCGGGGTAAGACTCACATTTATCACCATCAAGAGTCTCATGCATATCATGGGTTATTGCATCATAGTCAATCATGTCATAAACGTCAATCAAATTACAATCCATGGAGAAACTAGGACTATAACCTGCTTTTGCCAAGTTGAATTCAATTTGTCCATTAATAATGTTTAGCACCAATTATCCTCTTCTTACATGAATCACGGCTCCCGCCGTGGCTAGGAAAGGTCTACCCAAGATAATAGGAGTCTCCTTCTCCTCCTCCATCTCCAAGATCAAGAAGTCAACGGGGATATAGAACTTACATATCTTTATGGGAACGTCTTCTAAAATTCCCTTAGGAAATCCTAGATGAACGATCTGCAAGGCGTAGGGAGATGGAGGTGGGAGTTAGAGTTCCCATGTCAAGCTTACTACACAAAGAGTATGGCATCAAGGATATGGTAGCACCAAGGTCACACAAAGCATCTTCTATGCAAATATCTCCAATAGTAATAGGTATCGAGATACTACCCGGATCTTCTAGCCTTTTAGGCAATGGGTTTTGAATTATAGCACTACATTCCAAGTTCAAAGCTACCGTGTTATGTTCACTAATATCCCTCCTACGTGAGACAATTTCTTTCAAGAATTTAGCATATGAAGGGATTTGAGTGAGTACCTCGGTGAACGGCAATGTAATATTGAGCTTACGTAGCATTTTCACAAATTTGTTGAAGTGTAGGTCGTTCTTCTTCTTAAGAAACCTTTGTGGGAATGGAACGGGAGGCTTGTAAGGGGGAGGCTCCTTAGTTGGTTGTTCAGGAGCTTCTACCACGGGTTCGGGTGCATTCTCTCCTTCTCCTTCATTCTCCTCCTTTTCATCTTCGATTTCCCCTTCAACTTGTGGTTTGGGGGCTTTGGGTTTGGATTGAGGGGGCTCATATTCCTTTCCACTTCTCAAGGTGATAACATTTAAAGTCTCGGTAGCATTCACATCGGGTTTTGATAAGTCGAGTTTTTGACTTATTAATAGCCATTTTTCACTATAGCTTCGAGTCGTTTTCGACTATATTTTGATGTCATTTGACCTCTATCTCTACATTTCGGGTAGGAAACAACTCTCCTTTAAGGTCAAAGCCTAGAAACGCACACTCGAAGAAAAACCCAAGTTTTAGAGCAAACAGTGGACTAAAAGACTCCCAGCCGACCGGTTCAAAAAACTACCATGAACCTGCCGGCCGACTGGATGGGAGAATCTAACATTGGAGCAACCGCTCACTTTGAGTCGGTCAGTTGGACTTACCAGCCAACCGACTGGATTAAGGACTTCAGAAAGCTCACTTTGAGTTGGTCAGCTGAGCATCCAACCGGTCGGCTGGAGAAGAGTTATCCAAATGCTTGGCCTCGCACATAATGAACCGGTCGACTCACCAAGCCAATCGATCGGCTGAAGACAAGGGAATTCCAAGCTACAACCGCTCACTTTGAGTCGGTCGGTTGACATGTTCAACTGGTCCATGCCCTGTACAAGCAATGCAACTGCTCACTCTGAATCAGTCGGTTGGCCGATCCAGTCGGTAGGCTAAATGTTTACACAGAACAGTCTGGATTTTAGATACCGACCGACCGACTGGACTTCAGACACTATGCCAGCTGACCGGCTGGACCTGCTACTTTAGAATTTTTTACTCGAGGCTATAAATAGAAGAAGAGGGTTTTTAACCAGTGTGCTGGATTTTTGGGGAGAAGAAGATCAAAAAAGAGGCTCAATCAAGGTCATCATCAAGGATTCAACCAAGGAGAAGAAGAGAAGATCTAATGGAGATTCTAGGACTAATCATCCTACTTCCTCTTCAATCTCTGCCTTCTACTTGTTGTTTTCTATGAACCCTACTTATACCATGTTGTCTTACATGATGTGTGAGTAAGTCACCTTGTGTTTTGAGGGTCTTACAACCCTCCTTGGTACTCTATGATCATGTATACATATTTGATTATATATTATATGGTGTTAAATTCATGTTCACTAAGCTCTTTATATTTGACACGTAACTAAGTATTTGATGAAATGCATAAGTAACATGTTGATCTTGAAACTTGACCTAAGTATCGATGGACATTAGGGAGGGTTTGGATTTAGTGAATATGATCATATCTAGTGTTTATGAAGGTAAACGCATGGAAATGAAGTGAACTAGTGCTTTAAGCCTATGCCATTTACTATCTTGGGAGATGTTCCAAGGATAATAAAGGCTATAGAGTGAACCAACAATCTCGATGGAGTGAGGTTCTAGATAAGAAGGCTTGACTAATATTAGATTCACATTAAAATTAGTCTACCTTAATTTAAGCTAGGTTCTAGACTATTTGACACCATGAAACGTTAATTTTTGTATACGTGATCATTAGGGAATGCCAAGGAGGGGAGTAACCCCTCGAAACTCTCTCTTAATTGAAATTTAATCCCTCAAAACTCTTGCATTGTTAGTTTTTGAAATATAGCGACCTGTTCAAGCTACTGTTCCAGGGACTGTTTGAGACAGACCTGGAACTCCTTTGAGATAGTGCAGTGAGTAGAACAAGACAAAGGCACACAGAATGATACCCAGTTCGGCTATGCCTACTCTGGGGGGTTACCCACACCCTAAAAGGGTCACAAATCTTTATTACGTGATTTAGAATAACAGAAGGTCTTATACTTACACAACGTCTTGTTTGTAATTGTCTGGCTTCTAAACCACCGTCTCTCAGATTTGCAATCGAGAATCACCGCGGGTCAGCTCGATCCCCTTCGTCCGAATCCGTAGTTCGAACGAACTCGAACTTCTCCTGAAGTCGGTAGCTTTCCCTTGAAAGCCAGTTGTGAGTTTGCGGTGTGCACCAGTCGTATCGCTTCCAGGCAGTCTGAGTAGCACGTTGATGAGACTGCACATGTACCGATGAGTTTCCAGTGGGGAAACCAACCGGTCGTTGCTTTCTTCTTCTCCTATCGATAGGATATACTCGTGTGTATTTGGTCTCGAAAGCACACCGATATGGACGCCCTAAGTGAGTATTTATATGCATGGGCGCTGTCCAAATCTGCTGCAGATATCTCATCAAATATTTTAGGAAATATTCCTAAATATGTTGATGTGTGTCTTTATCAAATCGGTAGGAAGAATATTCGAAGACTTCCTTGCCAAGTCAGCCACGCCGCCTTCAATGTAGATATTCATTCGAATATCTGAGTATCGAATTCTTCGCTGTCTAGTAACAAATCGAACCGACATTCAACCTTTCGAACCTTCTGGAAGGCATCTTGGCGTCTCCTCCACGCTGAACTGAAGTCCTAGAAAGAGTTCGAACTCCCCCTGAACTCTTGCTTGAACTGTCTAACTATGTTTTGCCAAATACATGCCACTCAAGGGAACATCAATCTCCCCCTTGGCATTTTGGCAAAACCAAATCTTCTAGATAACTAGATCTCCCCCTTGACAAAAATTGTCATCTCTCAAACTACTCCCCCTTTTTGCCACAAACTGGCAAGGGGTCCAATCTAAGTTCAAACAGTCAATTAAACAGTGCCAGAACAAGCACACAAAACAGCGACACTTTACGAAAACTGAATTCAAAGAGATAGTTTTTCAGGGGACCTTTATGCCGATGACTCATCATCAGTGTCATCCTCAGAATCTGCATCATTAGATTCATCTTCACTTGGGTAGCTGAGGGCACGAGCAAGCTTGTTGATCCGTCTGCACTGTTCCTTGTCCACGACCATGATAGCATGCAAGTCCTTGAGCAGCTTGCTCCTCTCATCACGCCCCAACCTAGCTCCCGCTCGACTCGAAGACTCCGCAACATCGTTTCCTTTCTGGTTCCCCTCCTTGAGATCGTTCACGTGACGGCCTTTGTACAGCTTGTGGTCAACGATGAACTTGCTGGGTGCCTTTGAGAGAGGATCAGTCGAGGACTTCAAATCTGGAGCTTGATGAATGATCAACTCATAAATCAGAGACGGAAAGCAAATCTGGTGAAGAGTCCTCTTCGAAGTAGCATGATCAGCGATCTGTTTGAACATCACTCTGCCCAGGTTGAACTTCAGCTTATTCCCTATCTGATAAATCAGTTGGGCCATGTCCCGGTTGACCGTAGAACGGTGAGTCGAGGGTCTCCAGTTGGATACCGCAATGAAGAATAGCATGGAATAGAACGTGGAGAGATCAGCTGTATGCACACCAGTGTCAGGCCTCCTTTGAACCGATCATGCAGTAATGGTGTCAACAACCTTTTCGACGCCTGATTCTTCGTCATCAGTAGCTGGATCATCCATGCAAAAGTAGACATTTATAAGTTCTGGGTCAATCTTGATTTACCTTCCTCTAACGAAAAAGATTCCATAATCCGCATCTCCAATAACACCAAACTGTGGGGGAAGGTTTGCCATAGCCTCACAAACCAGCTGTTCGTTGAATGGTTTGCATCTGTCCAACGTCCAGAATAGATCAGATTCCTTTAGTACTTTGATGACTTCTTTTCCCTTGTACCGGGACTCCTCTAAGACTCTTTCTGGTATAATTTTTCTTTTCAGAACACATGGCCACTTCCTCGCAGCATCTCTATTAACAAACCATACTCCTTTCTTGACGATACGTACTGGAATAGTATCAGCCTCAGGAGATGGGACTTCGCATCTCCCAGCATCCTCCGAAACAGGAATCGGATCTTAACGCTTCCTCTTCTGAGATGACATAGCCCCCCCTGCTGTGATGTCCACCTCTGCACCATCCTGAGCTGACCCCTTGATAGTTTTATCAAAAGCCACCTTCTTCTTCCCCTTGTCCTTCTTTGTCTTTTTGAGATTGATAATTGGAACAGGGTCTTGGTCATCATCTGAGAGGGTATTCTTCTTGGCAACTGGCTCAGTAACATCCTCACGAACGGATGCACCATCTTCCTGCACACCGTCAACAATAGCTGGGTTGATCACTGTTCTCTCAACAGTAATTGCCACTGGAACACTAACAGTCTCACTGTCAGACTGAACACTTGCAACAATCTTGGCAACAGACTCTTCTACCTCACCATCCTGAGCACAAAGAGGTTCCTCTGGACTTTCCACTCGCAGATCCTTCTCCTTTTCCAAATCTTTCATGACATCATCAATGTCGATGAACAAACTTTCCAATTCTTCGTCCTTTCCTGTAGGATCAGATTCTTCTACTATGGCTTCCTTAAATACATCTTCCTTCTCCGATGAATGAGCCTTTTTTATCACAGAATCATCTTGCTTAATGGTTTGTTCAAATCCTGAAACTCCAAGCTTCTCACCAGAGCCATCGTCAGATGCCTCATTGAACACTAACTTCCTCTTTCTTGAGGAATCAAGAGACTTCTCTGTCTCCTTATCAGTCATAGTAGTGAGCTTCCCTCTGATTGAACTGATCTTGGCCAGACATTGTCTTGGAGAAACGACTAGGCGAGTCCTCTTCTTTCTTCGTAAACCACTCAGACGAACATACCCAGAAGCATGGATTTTCTCCCTCCATACTCCTGATCCACCAATACCTTTTGATACAGAAATACTGGACTCTCCTTCTTTCATGGACTCAGTACCATCCTCACCACCATCGGCCCTACTGACTTTAACATCAACAACAGCCCTACTTTCTACACCAACTCTTTTAGACCCTACTTCAGCAACTTCCTCCAGCACAATATTTTTAACAGCAGAAATAATTGTGGTAGGAGCAGTCTGAGATTTAGGGTGTACCTCAGATTGGAGAGGAACTTGTGTCGAAACAGCATCGATTGATTTAGACGAATCCACCGCGTCAGACATAGGGATTTCAACAGCAGTTCCTTCGCCAGTCTTTGTTCCTTCAGCCAGTGGTTCATTATCGGAGGGTAAAGGTGACACCTTTTTCACCTTTGGTACTTTAGATTTCGGAATACGGGGTTTCACCGCCAGAGCCTTCGAAGATTGCATGCTCTCTTTCTTTTTCTCAGCGGATTTAACTCCAGATTTCGATGATTTTCTTGTGTTCACCATCGTCGTTTGAGTGGATGGGCGGTTGAGGGAGTTTGCACAGTGTCGATCTAGGGTTTTGAAAGAAGAGAGTGGAGACACAGACCAGACTGATTTGATTTTCAAACCGAAGTCGGTCGTTTCAACTTCCCAAAAGCGACTCTTAAAATAAATCCTTTCTTTCCTCATAACGGCATGATCAAAGCTTTGAAATATTTAAAGAATATTCAGTTTCTGAAAAATCACCTTCTGTTCCAGTTCTCTTGCATAAGTGATCAGTCCAACTGTTTAGCTGGAGTTTCGCCTGTGACTGATCACACGTAGAACATTTCAGGCTTTGATGACACAGAGACCCAAAGAGGATCTGAGTGTCTCGAACTGAGCTGCATCCAAAGGTTTGGTGAAAATATCTGCTAACTGCTTGTCCGTTGTCACATGTTGGAGAGACACCACCTTCTGTTCCCTGATGAAGTGATGTCTGATATCAATGTGCTTCGTCCTGGAGTGCTGTACTGGATTTTTGGATATGCTGATAGCACTCATGTTATCGCAGTATAGCGTCATCTCCTTTTGTTCTACTCCGTACTCAGACAGCATTTGTTTCATCCATAGCAGTTGAGTGCAGCAACTTCCTGCAGCGATATACTCTGCTTCGGCCGTGGTGAGAGAGATACTGTTTTGTTTTTTACTGAACCAGGAGACCAAGTTGTTTCCCAAGAAAAAGCAACCTCCAGAAGTACTCTTCCTATCTTCAGTGTTTCCTGCCCAGTCTGCGTCACAAAAGCCCACCAGGTGTGAGTTGGTGTCTTTGGTGTATCAGATTCCATACTCTATAGTTCCACACACATATTTTATGACCCTCTTGACTAGCAGAAGGTGACTCTCCTTGGGATCCGCCTGGTACCTAGCACATACCCCAACGACATACGCAATATCAGGTCTGCTTGCGGTTAAATACAAGAGACTCCCAATCATACTCCTATAGATAGTCTGATCAACCTTTGTTCCAGCATCGTCTTTAGTGATCTTTAAGTGGGTTGCAGCAGGTGTTCGTTTGTGACTTGCTTTCTCGAGGTCAAACTTCTTTATCAGGGTTCTGGCGTACTTGCTTTGAGAGATGAAGATGCCATCATCCTTTTGAGTAACATGGAGTCCTAGAAAGTAGGACATCTCCCCAACCATGCTCATCTGAAACTCTTTATGCATCTGTTCAACAAACAGATCTACCAGTTTTGGTGTGTTGGACCCGAACACAATATCGTCAACGTAGATTTACGCGATGATAAAATCTGACCTTGTGTGCATTACGAACAGGGTCTTGTCCACTCCCCCTCGCACATATCCATGGTTGACGAGAAACTCAGAGAGACGCTCATACCAAGCACGAGGTGCCTGCTTGAGACCGTAAAGAGCCTTTTTCAGGCGAAACACATGACCAGGGTGATGTGGGTCTTCAAAACCTTTCGGCTGAGCGACAAATACTTCCTCATTAAGACATCCGTTCAGGAACGCACTTTTCACATCCATCTGGAACAGTCGAAACTTTAGATGACATGCCAGGGCAAGGAGTAGCCGAATAGCCTCAAGGCGAGCGACAGGGGCAAAGGTTTCGTCAAAGTCTATCCCTTCTATCTGAGTGTACCCTTGAGTCACAAGCCGAGCTTTGTTCCTTGTGATATTTCTTGATGAGTCAGACTTATTCTTGAAGATCCACTTGGTGCCAATGACATTTACATCAGCAGGTCGTGGAACTAAATCCCAGACGTCATTGCGAGCAAACTCCTCCAGTTCTTCGTGCATGGCCAGGACCCAGAACTCATCGAGTAGAGCTTCCTTTATGTTCTTTGGTTCAATGGTGGACAAAAAGCAGGAGCCAGCAGCTAGGTCTCTGAAATTAATCTGCTTGCCACGAGTTTGTATACCGTCACTTGGAGCACCAATGATCTCAGAGATTGGGTGATCTCTAGCGACACGTCGAGAAGGTTGTAACGCGGCAAAGTCCTCTTGAATGGTGGAATCCGCTTCGTCAGATGGCGTGATAGTAGGATGATCATCAGTTGTTGGAACTTCGATGATAGGCGCATTCTGGGTCTGTGGAGGTGTCTCAGGAGCTGTTCCAGTGCTCATGTCGGCGTCGTCTGAGCCTGTGCGTTTGTTAAACACACGGTATGCCCTACTATTCGAGGAGTAGCCCAGAAAAAATTCCTCATCACTCTTCGGATCCAGTTTCTGCCGATACTCACGATCATTTAGAATGTAGCACTCACTCCCGAAGATGTGAAAATACTTGACAGTGGGCTTCTTCTCTTTCCACAGCTCATAGCAGGTCATCTCAGTTCCTGTTCGAATTGTTACTCGATTTATGATGTGACATGCCGTATTCATAGCTTCTGTCCAGAACTTTAGAGGAATCTTCTTGGCATGGATCATGACACGGGCCATCTCCTGAATGGTGCGATTTTTGCGTTCCATAACTCCACTTTGCTGAGGAGTGATTGCAGATGCGAACTGATGGGCAACACCGTTTTCTTCACAGTAGGTGTCCAACGTGGAATTTTTAAATTCTGTTCCGTTATCACTTCTGATACTTACCAGACGTTCTCCTTTGTCCTCTCTTTCTCTCTGGAGTAAGGTAACCAGTTGGATGAACTGTGGGGCAGCTTCAGTCTTGTCTCGGAGAAACCTGGTCCCGGAGAATCTGGAATAGTCGTCCACACAAACAAGGACATATTTCTTACCACCATAGCTTTCCACCTGCATTGGACCCATTAGATCCATATGGATCAGTTCCAATGGTCTGCTGGTACTGATTTGAGTGGTGTTGGGATGGGAGGCCTTCGTCTGTTTCCCGATCTGGCATTCTCCACAGATCACATCATAAACACCAGTCACATTTGGTAACCCTCGAATGAGTCCAGTTGAGGAGAGCTTCTTTAAGGTCTTGAGGTTCATGTGACCCAACCGTCTGTGCCACAAATCTACTTCGTTGGCTTGGCTTGTCAAGCAGTTCGATGCACTTACTGTTCCAGCAGATCCTATGAGGTAGCAGTTGTTGGCTGCTCTGCACCCTTTCATTAGAGTCCCTCCATCTGCATCCATCACTTGACATGAGTCATGAGTGAATCTGACATGGTATCCGCCATCGCACAGTTGACTGATGCTGATTAAGTTTACTTTCAATCCTTCAACAAGTAGAGTGTCCATGAGGACAGGGAGATCCGGAACCTTCAATGTCCCACAGCCGATCACCTGTCCCTTTCCTCCATCACCGAAGGTGACAAATTGTTTCTTTAACACAGGGCGAATATGTGATAGATACCTGGAGTTACCTGTCATGTGGGCGGAGCAACCACTGTCGAAGTACCAACGATCTTTCTCCATGTGACTTGAAGAGCTGAAGGCAACCATGCATATAGTCTTGTTGGTATTGCAGCATTCACCCGTGGATGCAATAAATGCAACGAATCCTTTCTTATTGCTATCCATTCTGAATATGGCCGAATCCCTTGCATTCATAACATTATACCTCATATTCCTTTTCAGACATGTCTGGCTTGTTCTCTCTAGGCCTGATTCGCCCAATTTTCCAACATTGGGGGTTTCTCCAGGAAGACTGACCTTGGTCAGAGCTACGTCTGTTGAGTTTCCGAACCACCCTGCCAAAGTTTTGATCCATCATTGTCAGTTGTTCAGTGCTGCATTCTGTGTAAGCCCAGTTATCAGACACTTCTGTTTTTAAAGTAAGTCCTTTCTTCAGAGGCATCTTGAACAGTTCAAGGATCCCACTCAGTGTGTCGTGTGTGCTCTGATACCAATTGAAATATAGCGACCTGTTCAAGATACTGTTCCAGGGACTGTTTGAGACAGACCTGGAACTCCTTTGAGACAGTGCAGTGAGTAGAACAAGACAAAGGCACACAGAATGATACCCAGTTCGGCTATGCCTACTCAGGGGGGTTTCCCACACCCTAAAAGGGTCACAAATCTTTATTACGTGATTTAGAACAACAGAAGGTCTTATACTTACACAACGTCTTGTTTGTAATTGCCTGGCTTCTAAACCACCGTCTCTCAGATTTGCAATCGAGAATCACCGCGGGTCAGCTCGATCCCCTTCGTCCGAATCCTTAGTTCGAACGAACTCGAACTTCTCCTGAAGTCGGTAGCTTTCCCTTGAAAGCCAGTTGTGAGTTTGCGGTGTGCACCAGTCGTATCGCTTCCAGGCAGTCTGAGTAGCACGTTGATGAGACTGCACATGTACCGATGAGTTTCCAGTGGGGAAACCAACCGGTCGTTGCTTTCTTCTTCTCCAATCGATAGGATATACTCGTGTGTATTTGGTCTCGAAAGCACACGGATATGGATGCCCTAAGTGAGTATTTATATGCATGGGCGCTGTCCAAATCTGCTGCAGATATCTCATCAAATATTTTAGGAAATATTCCTAAATATGTTGATGTGTGTCTTTATCAAATCGGTAGGAAGAATATTCGAAGACTTCCTTGCTAAGTCAGCCACGCCGCCTTCAATGTAGATATTCATTCGAATATCTGAGTATCGAATTCTTCGCTGTCTAGTAACAAATCGAACCGACATTCAACCTTTCGAACCTTCTGGAAGGCATCTTGGCGTCTCCTCCACGCTGAACTGTAGTCCTAGAAAGAGTTCGAACTCCCCCTGAACTCTTGCTTGAACTGTCTAACTATGTTTTGCCAAATACATGCCACTCAAGGGAACATCAGTTTTTAATTAAAATTCCCCCATACTTGATTTGTAGAAGTGGCCAAGTAATATATGCAAAATTGTCCTAGCGCATAATCGCGTTTGCTCCTTTGGGTTCGACTCGGTCATACCGAAAATATACAAATTCTTTTGATTAAAAAAGGTTGTCACAAATCTGCAACGTCAAAATGGCGCCATTGTCGGGGAGAAACAAATTAGCACATTCATAGCTTAGATTGTGTGGAAGTTCCGACTATTCTTGTAAATATTTTTCTTTCTTATACTTGTATATACTTCTTACACTCATATCCCTTGCTAGCTTATGTTTATCTTGTTATGCGAAGATGGATCCCTATATCCAACAAGTCATGTACAATGGAGAATATTACCAAGAGGAGGAGCAACCAAATCCTTATTGTCAAGAACATGACTATCCAACAAGTTATTACACTCCAAATTGGGATGATAGCCAATGCCTTGGAGTTGAAGACTCATACCCTTCATACCCTCAACCTTCAAGTGAGCCCTCCAATATATAATCCATAATTGCCACATTCCTTGCAAATCAAGAGAAGATGCATAGAGACATGCAAGCTCAATTTATGAAAATTAAACAATTTAATCAAGATATGCTTGCTCACAACATGATGCTTAAAGCTCAATTGGTGCAATGAGCCATTGAAAATGGAAACTTGGATGAAGAAGACGAGGTCTCCGAAGAAGAAGTCATTGAATCTAATGCCTCAAAGCAAGAATGGGGTCAAGAAGCGGAAGAGGAGTTTTGGAGAGTCACCACCGAAGCTTTTTACAAAGGGTGTGATGGTGAATCTTGCAAAAAGGATGAGATGGAACACAAAAGTGCATCATCCGTCACTACTAGCACATCTCAAGATCAGTCGGATTAGAACCCACAAGAGTTCACCATTCCATCAACGCCTTGGCTCTCCAACGAGGAATTCTTCAATGATGATGCCTCTTACATAGAGGAAATACCTTTTGTTGATGAAGAAGAACTCCTCCTTCCCGCTATAAGTGAGCTTAAATATGAACCCAAATCTCTTATTGAGGATAAGATAGAGGAAGAGCATATTGAGACAAAAGGATTTCAAGGGTATGAAGACTTTGTTGAAGTTTACATGGGCAAAACTAAAGAACAACCTCGCACTCAAGAAGACACGAGTTTAAAAAGGGAGATTGAGGAATGGGCACCAAAGAAAATGATTGAACTAAAGGAGGGTCGCTCGAGACAAGCTATGAAGACCCTTTCGTCACTACGACGTCTCGAGACCAGTTTTGGAGCTTCTTACCATATTTTGAAAGATTAGCTGAAAAAATCTCCCAAGACCCCTTAGTTTTAAAGGGATCTACATTCTTGAAGGGGTCAAGCTCACAAAGAAAAGTCCATTGTATGCTTGATGAAAGGAAATTCAAATGCGATTTAAAGGTGGATTGACACCCTAAATGTCCAAGGCCCCATGAGAAGGGATCCTAGCAAAGGACTTCTCATGAGTGATTCTATGGGGCGCTTTGCTACGTGTTTGCCAATATGATAAAAATAGGCCCTCATGGGTGCTAACCCGATTTGTAAGTTGTTCATTCTTTCTTTGCATATTTGGGTGTTTGCCATGATTTTGAGTGGTTTAGGCTCTAAGTGTGAGAAATTTTAAGTGTGGAGTGAGTTCTACTCACTTCAATCCCACTTCACATCGCCAAAGCCCCTCCACATCCCCCTTCATTTCTTTATGAATGATGATGTCGCCCTTAGTGTTAATGTGCATTATTTGAGTATGGTTGATTGGAACTATTTGTTATATCATGCTATGACTCTCGTTTCACATTTTTGGCACTTTAGACATCTTATGCACATTTTGGAGGATGTGATTTACCTTCCTTGTTTGAACTCTATTAATCTTATGCCATGATGTTATTTTGTGACTTGTGATGCTTTTGTTGCTCATATTGAGTTTTGTATTACCGTGTATATCACTTGTTGCTTTTAACCTCTCATGTGTTCTTGTCACCAAGGAAGTTATTTGCATCATGTATGATCAAGTTTAGCACAATGGCGTCTTTTCTATTGGTGGGGCACATCTACAAACTAGGAGAGTTCCTATGCGCCTTTATCTCATTCTCTTTATTGTTTGCGCTTAGGGACTAAGCTAGATCTTAAGTGTGGAGTGGGTTAATGCGCATAGTTGATGGACCATATTTATATGATTCATTAAGACAGTTAAACCCACCAAATTAGACTCTTTGTCTATTTAACTTTTGCTTGTTAGTTTCGATATTTATCTACAGGGTATTTTGAAGTCTAGAGAGAATACAAGCTAAGGAGGAGTTTTAAAGCCGAAAATGAATTACATGTCACTCCAGGACACGACCAGATTCCGACTGTACAACTTTCATAAACCTGACATGGAATCACTCAAAACAAGTCCAACCGAAGAGCAACCAGAGTCTGTCCGGAGCTGAAAAGACCCGATGGCTTTTGGGGAAAAGATCACAAAACTCTCACCCTCTCCCCTCCACCTCACATGGCCGGCGGCTTCAAGGAGAAGAGGACATGTGGCCGGCGGCTCATGGCTTCCTCCACCTCACCCCGATGGCTTTTGGCTTCCCCTCTCCCCTTGTGACATGTGTTGAGATCTCATCCACATCCATCACTCCTCCATGCCTATAAATAGAGCCCTTCACCTCCTTGTATCATCATCCCATTCACAACAATCATCCCATCCCACAATCCTTCACTTATCTCTCTAGATTGAGAGCACAATCCATGTAAACACTTCTCTTTGATATCAAAAGCTTTACAGTTGTTCTTGAGTACTCTTGTCGGTTCTTGAAGTACTCTCCTTTTACTTTCCTGTCTTTACTTTCAAAAACTTTACTTTACTGTCTTTCAAAAACCTTTACTTTTCAAGTACTTAGCTATGATGTCCTGTTCCATGGATATTCGTAGCTAAACCCTTCTTTCGGTTGAAGGGGTGTGCTTGTATCATAAAATGTTTTAGACCCTTCTCTTAGTGCCTCTTTGTGTTCAAAACTTGTTCTATGTGCCATATATTAGGTTAGAACTTCCAAGGTTGAGTGGATGCTTTAACGGGCAAAGCTCTTCCGTGGGGTTCATGAACATACTCGGGTAAGTGGATGCTTTAACGGGCAAAGCTTATCTGAGGAGTTCGACCTCTTTTAAACACCATTTGGTTGATCGTAACTGATTGATCAAATGGATGCACATAAGGCTAAGATACTTCGAAAGGAGGAATTAGTCTAAATAGAACAAGTGTTCTAAATGATGTGGCAAGTCATGTGCTAGAAATAGCCTTGATACATCTTTGAACACTTAGTATGATCATTAGAGGTCGATGATAAACAGACTATGATACAAGACCCCTGAGACCGAATCTTTCCTTTAATTGCAATATCACCTGTTACTTTACTTTCAGTCCATATCAACTGCTTACTTTCTGCAAGTCTTGTCCTTCAAGCAATTTCTTTCTGCAAGTCTTGTCCTTCAAGCACTTTAATTTCCGCAAGTCTTGTCCTTCAAGCACTTTAATTTCCGCAAGTCTTGTCCTTCAAGCACTTTATTTTTCAGTTATTTACTTCAAGTACTAAAATCACAACCAACCCCCCAACTGTCTTATTTTATTTTCCTCTTTTCGAAAGAACAACTGTCCACTAATTCCCTTGGGTTCGACCCCTACTTACCGCTTTACTACCCAACAGTAGAGTACGAGTAGCGGACTTATAAATTTATTTTTGCACAGAGACATTGCACCTTAACGACAGTGCAGTGCGCTCCCTCAAAATTGGCGCCGTTGCCGGGGAGTTAGCTTTCTGAATAGTTGTTCTTTTCTTTCCCTTTTCATTTCTTCATTACACTATCCACTATGTATGCTTGGATGACTCAACATCTTCCTCAGTTTGGAGGTACAGTTGGAGAGGACCCTGTAATACACTGCCAACACTTTCACCATAAATGCCGCTACAGGAAACCTGAAAATGAGGATCTAGAAGAGTTTAAAATGAAATGCTTTAAATTCTCTCTAACCAACTTTGCGACAGTGTGGTATTACTCATCAAATGCTAGTTGTGCAGGTTATTATGAGAACCTTCGTGCTCAATTCCTGAAAGAATTCTCCCCCCATCCTTACGACATGACACCCGAGAGAAGATCATCCGCCTTCAACAATCCCGGGATGAGACTTTAGACGAATACTGCACGTACTATGACACCATAGTCTCACGCTGCCCGCACCATGGATTCACGAATGTGGTTCTTCTTCAGAAATTCCTTTGTGGAATGAGGGCAGTTGACCTGTCAAGGTTTAACGACGCAGTAGGAGGATCGACCTTGCACTTAACCATGACTCAAATGTGGGATATTATAGATGACTTGGCCGAAGCCACAAAACGAAGGCCAATGCCCCGAGCTAATAGAGGAATACAGATAGTAGAGGCTGGTCCAGAGACGAATGAAGAAGAAACTCCCGAGCCATCAGAAGAAACTCCCGAACCATCAGAAGAAACTCCCGAGCCATAAAAAGAATTAGATACAGAAAGTACCGAAAGCAACGAGGAAGAACCTTCATGGGAACTCAAGACCGTGCCAGCAAAGGAAGAAACCCAGAACGCCACTAGCGAGCAACCCGCGACATACCCAACCCTCACCACCGAAGCAGTCGAAGAAATCAATCAAGACCAGTTCCTCACGGACAGTCTGGCCAATATGGATCCGGCGCTTATAATGGAAGCCTCGTAACTTTTCCCTCTGATCAATATGCAAATCGCAGAAAATTATGTGATCAATGGAGAGCCTGAAAGAAAGATGGAAGAAGGGTCTAATCAGAACAACTCCCTGATGGAGCAATTTTTCGCCACAACTAAACAAGAAAGCCCTAAACATAAGAGAGCCCGGCTCAAGAGACCAGCAGCTATGGTCAAAGATCCCTCGCCTTCTCAGAGGCGTTGGAAAGAAAAACCACCAGAACAATGGGAACAGGACCCGAACACATCATCCCACAAGAACTCGGAGAGAGTCAAAGCTAGAATCAATGCAGGAGCCGCGGCAAAATTCGACCTGAGCCACCCATGGGATCCCACCTTATGATCCAGGAATGAGGTACTGTCGAGCTAACGACGTTAAACAAATGCACTGGTCGGGAGGTAACCCGACACCTATCTTACTTTCAGTCATTTTATTTTATGTCATTTAGTTTTTGCCTTAAGTCATTCTCACCTTGCCTGTATATATTTGCTTGCATGACTTTTGAACTAAGTCATGCCGAGAGGCACGCCTTCGTTCAAAAGTGTGGGGTGAGAACCGCCTTTGTACATAATTAGTTTAACATGCTTTTTCTTTTCCTTTTCCCTTAATATTATCTTTTTGAAAATATGAACTTGAGAATGTGAAAAAGATAGATCTAAATTCATGCAATCACCTTGTGAAAATTCAACCGTATAAAGACTTAGGATGTAACTTCTCATTTGTCCCTTTGTGCTAAGATATACAGGGGATGTGGAGTTGACATAAACTGCCCTAGAGAGGCTTGGCAAGCAATCGAAGGACTGAATTTCACTATATGGTTTACGAAGTCAGTGGAGGCTGCACTTCGGGTTTCAAAGAAGATCAGAGTCATCTCCGCCGTGCAGCGTTTATGCATGAGGCGGGACGGGAATCAAACCGTCCTATCTCTAGTCAGAGTAGCCGGGAAAATAGATGAGCGACCCTCATCTTGACCCGCGCGAAACGGCGAGGATGAGAAAGAGCGGGGAGGTATTTCCATATGCTCTCGGGCGATGATTGGACCTCCCAAAAAGGTTGAGAAAATGGACTAGCAAGTCACAAAGAAACAAAAGCTCGAAGAAGCTAATCAAAGGCCAAAAGCCAAAGTATGTGAAGGTTTTAACCGAAACAAAAGTGAAGAAACTCCAATTCAACATCAAAGGCCAAAGGCCGATTCACTTCAAAAGCTGTCCCTCACCAAAAGAAATCAAAGTGCTCAACTCAGTGAAACCCGAACCAAGTCACGTGCTAGAAAAAGCTACAAGTTAACCATATAGTGCGAGTCAGTCCAAAGAATGCAGTCCAGGAGCCGAAAAAGGGCTATCTCCCGAAACATCCAAATTAATTTGCATCTCGGCTCGAAGGTACAAGTATCAAGTTTCTTCTAAGTATTTACACAGTTTAGTTTGGTAGTAAGTAAGTAATGCATGAATAGGATAAATCTAGTCCCACAATCTCACTTTCATATTCGAAGTTTTTTGGATTGTATGCACATCTCTTAAATGGCATTGTTCGGGACGAACAACTAAAATTGTGGGGTGATCTGATAGACCATATTTATATGATTCATTAAGACAGTTAAACCCACCAAATTAGACTCTTTGTCTATTTTATTTTTGCTTGTTAGTTCCGATATTTATCTACAGGGTATTTTGAAGTCTAGAGAGAATACAAGCTAAGGAGGAGTTTTAAAGCTGAAAATGAATTACAAGTCACTCCAGGACACGACCAGATTCCGACTGTACAACTTTCATAAACCTGACATGGAATCACTCAAAACAAGTCCAACCGAAGAGCAACCAGAGTCTGTCCGGAGCTGAAAAGACCCGATGGCTTTTGGGGAAAAGATCACAAAACTCTCACCCTCTCCCCTCCACCTCACATGGCCGGCGGCTTCAAGGAGAAGAGGACATGTGGCCGGCGGCTCATGGCTTCCTCCACCTCACCCCGATGGCTTTTGGCTTCCCCTCTCCCCTTGTGACATGTGTTGAGATCTCATCCACATCCATCACTCCTCCATGCCTATAAATAGAGCCCTTCACCTCCTTGTATCATCATCCCATTCACAACAATCATCCCATCCCACAATCCTTCACTTATCTCTCTAGATTGAGAGCACAATCCATGTAAACACTTCTCTTTGATATCAAAAGCTTTACAGTTGTTCTTGAGTACTCTTGTCGGTTCTTGAAGTACTCTCCTTTTACTTTCCTGTCTTTACTTTCAAAAACTTTACTTTACTGTCTTTCAAAAACCTTTACTTTTCAAGTACTTAGCTATGATGTCCTGTTCCATGGATATTCGTTGCTAAACCCTTCATTCGGTTAAAGGGGTGTGCTTGTATCATAAAATGTTTTAGACCCTTCTCTTAGTGCCTCTTTGTGTTCAAAACTTGTTCTATGTGCCATATATTAGGTTAGAACTTCCAAGGGTGAGTGGATGCTTTAACGGGCAAAGCTCTTCCGTGGGGTTCATGAACATACTCGGGTAAGTGGATGCTTTAACGGGCAAAGCTTATCTGAGGAGTTCGACCTCTTTTAAACACCATTTGGTTGATCGTAACTGATTGATCAAATGGATGCACATAAGGCTAAGATACTTCGAAAGGAGGAATTAGTCTAAATAGAACAAGTGTTCTAAATGATGTGGCAAGTCCGGTGCTAGAAATAGCCTTGATACATCTTTGAGCACTTAGTATGATCATTAGAGGTCGATGATAAACAGACTATGATACAAGACCCCTGAGACCGAATCTTTCCTTTAATTGCAATATCACCTGTTACTTTACTTTCAGTCCATATCAACTGCTTACTTTCTGCAAGTCTTGTCCTTTAAGCAATTTCTTTATGCAAGTCTTGTCCTTCAAACACTTTAATTTCCGCAAGTCTTGTCCTTCAAGCACTTTATTTTTCAGTTATTTACTTCCAGTACTAAAATCACAACCAACCCCCCAACTGTCTTATTTTATTTTCCTCTTTTCGAAAGAACAACTGTCCACTAATTCCCTTGGGTTCGACCCCTACTTACCGCTTTACTACCCAACAGTAGAGTACGAGTAGCGGACTTATAAATTTATTTTTGCACAGAGACATTGCACCTTAACGACAGTGCAGTGCGCTCCGTCAATAGTTCACTCATTTCATGCCATGCCTTTCATCTTTGAATGGACACTTGCATTCATGTATTCTATCCCTTAAATGAGAGTTTTCCCACCATTACTATCATTTCAAAAATTTCTATAAATCACAGCTAGCCTACTTTTCATTTTTACTTGGCTAGAACCGACTTGGTCCTTGGAATGAGCATTCTTGTGAATCAATATCATTGCTATCCTTTTTCTATCTAATTTTCTAACTATTTTTCATCGAAATACCTAGGACTTAGTTTTAGCAAGGACTTTCAAAAAAATTCACGAAAAACTTAGACCCTTTATATGCTTCTGGATGACTTGAGTTTTTCCAGTTTAGTGCCTTGCTTGTGATTGTCTCCCGCGCATTCCATACACTCTTTGAGCATATTGTCAAGTTTTAAGTGTGGAGTTAAAAGAGGGTAAAAAATAGGGCCAAAAAAATACTTCACCATCATGGTCAAAGAGGGCAAAGCCCCAACTAAAAACTTTCTTGATGTACACGAGAAGTTTTGCTCGAAATATACAAATGCTGGGGTACGGAAGAAAAGTTCCCCTCGAAAGCATTTGTAGGCCAAAGGCCATTTGAAAAAGAAAATAAAGAGCACTTAAAACTTGACTTTATGCTCTCCCATCATTCTACATTTGCGCGGGTGCATCATTTGTGTTGTGTGCTAGTTGATTCACTCTTGGACGATCCTTGTGCTTGCAGAGGAATTATCATTTGGTCTATGCTCGTTTTCTAAGAACTCTTAGTGTCGAACTCCGCTTCCCTTATGGATTATGGCTTAAGTGCCTAAGACTTGGGAATGAGTTCCATGTCGCAAACTAATGGATTAGCCCTAGCTAGCATAGTGAGCGATTGATACTCTTTTGTGCAAACTACCAACTTTGCTACTACTATGTTGCCCTTAAAATGAGTAGACTTTTGGATTAGACATTTGATTGCCCTAGTATTGATGATCTTGAATGCATAAACTCACGGGTACTTAAATGGTTCAAAAGTCCTTTGGATGATAATATGATGAGAGTCCTAGTTTGGGATGAGGAATTTTTTTTTTGAGATATCCTAGCCTTGGTTGAACACTCTTGCTTGCATTCTTATGGGATAGGTGCATTTGGGATTTGTGAGTATTCCCTTTTCTGAAAACTATCACGAGACTATAATTCGTCCACTAGGGTAGCCTAGGGGTTTAAAGGCTTAATGCATATGCTAAATGCATTCGTAAAGCATACAAAAATGAGCTAGTTAGGATGTATATACTTTCATTTGTTTTTCATTCACATGTTTAGAAATAATGATCGAGACCTTGTGAAAGCTAGTAAGGCAAATTAACGAAAGACATTGGATCGTAAAGTCATTGGATCCTGAAAATCGCTCTTGCATCAACATGGCAATCTCACTATTACATGATTTGCATACTAGGATTTCACTATTACATGACCTTGACACATTTGCATACTTTGTTCGGGACAAACAAAGCTTAAGTGTGGAGTGTCAATCACAAGCAAGGCACTAAATTGGAAAAACTCAAGTTACCAAGGAGCATACAAAGGGTCTAAGTTTTTCATAAAAACTTTTAAAAGTGATTGCTAAAACTTAGTCGAAGGTATTTCGATGAAAATACTTAGAGAGTTAGATAGACAAGGGATAGCAATGATATTGATTCACAAGAATGAACATTCAAAGGACTAAGTCGGTTCTAAGTTCAAGATCAAATAATTGTGACAAGAAGGTTAGATGTGATTTATATGTATTTAGAATTGATAATCACTAGCCTTCAATGGTGGGAACACTCTCATGTTATGGATAGAATACATGAATGCAAGTGTACATTCAATACATGTGATTGTCTTCAATGGTGGGAACACTTTCATGTTAGGAATAGAATACATGTTAGGGATAAAATACATGAATGCAAGCAGGGGCGAAGGCACATGTAAAATTTATCGGGCTGCAGCCCGAGTAACTTTCAGCCCAATTTTTTTTGCAATCCTTACTCATTCATTAAAAAATCAAAACCTAACCATCGCTCGGAGCAGGGAAACCTCAGAAGCATGTTCTTCCTCACTTTCGCAAACAACAATTTTGAAGGGGAAATTTCTTTCTCTCTGACGCAGTGCAATCGTTTGCAAAACTTGCTCCTTTCACAAAAATAAGCTGAGTGGAGAAATACCCAAAGATTTCCTCAATCACTTTGATCAGCTGATATCGCTCGATCTGCATCTGAATTCCTTAACAGGTTCGTTACCATCAGAAGTTGGAGAATCTCGGATATTTGTCTCTCTCTGATTTGGCGCTTGCCCTGGCCTGGCCAAGGAGTAATTCCTCTTGGTTCTAACTTCTAAGGTTCGGTTCTTCTTCTTCATCCACAAGCCTTGGTGATTGCTCACTTATTTTTTTCACTAATTTATTATTGTTTTTGCCTGATGATTTTAATTCAATAAAAATCCCCAATTGGCTTCTTCTTTAACGGTTTGTTCAGCTGATTTCAGTCTCAGATTGACCATTTGAATGTTCCCTCAGTGAAGCATTTTTATGCAAAAAGATCCATATTTTCCTTTTTCTATTTTTAAAACAAATTGTATGACCTAACATTATTTACCCATGTATTGTATTATTGTAGGTGTATTTATGGATAATAGAAAGCCTAAACGTTTGAAGATATATTTTCGTTTTTTCAAAGTAATGTTTCTTCAAGTGCTAGTGAGAGCACGTATCATAGTATTGAAAGTGGAAGTGGCATGAGAACTCGAAATATATCTGAAGAATCGGTAAATGAGAAATTGATCTCTCTTACATCGATTTCACTTGAAGACCGACCAAATGAAAAAATTATGGATGAAGCGACCTTCGATATTAATTCACTTGAAAGGGATCCGGCAAAACGACAAGCAATATGAAAGTATCCTTTTAATGAACAAGATAATATTCGGAGAGCTTATGTATTTGGGATGGAGGTCAGTATCGAAAATTTAATAGCTCTTGGTTTGAACAGTGGCATTGGCTTGAGTATTCTATTGAGAAGGATAAAGTATATTGTTTTGCTTGTTTTTTATTTGAGACCGACTCATCTAAAGGCTCATCCTTTACTAGAGACGGGTTTTCTAGTTGGAGAATTGTGAAGGATAAGAGGTCGGGTATTTTAGCTCATATTGGTGGGATTAATTCTATTCATAATTCCTCAATGCAGAAGTGGGAAAATTTGAGGAATCCGTCACGGCATATCGAGAGAGTGATAAATACTATGTCCTCAAAAGAAGTAACAGATAACCGACTACGCCTTATTACCAGTATAGAGGCCGTGAAGTTGTTGGCAGAACAAGGGTGTCCTTTTAGAGGTCATGATGAATCAGTGGATTCCCTTAATCGTGGCAACTTTGATGCTGTATTGAAATTTGCGAAACGAATTAGTTTGGACCACCAGAAAGTCCTAAACAATGCTCCAAAAAATGCCAAGTATACATCATCAACTATTCAAAAGCAAATAGTAAATATTCTTGGCAATAAGGTTAGAGCAAAGATTCGAGAGGAGGCTGGAGAGTCCAGATTTTGTATCTTTGTCGATGAAGCTCTTGATGTGGCAAATACAGAGAAGATGTCAATCATTCTTTGTTTTGTGGATTGTAAGGGATTGGTTAGAGAACGATTTTTCAAATTGGTGAGTGTTGTTGACACACGTTCTCAAACTTTAAAAGACGAGATATCAAGGGTTCTTGCTCAATATGACCTCAACGAAGAAAACATGCGTGGTCAAGGCTATGATGGTGCAAGTAATATGAGTGGTCAATTTAATGGGTTGCAAGCCTTATTTCTAAAAGACTATCCATATGCATATTATGTGCATTGCTTTGCTCACCGCTTACAGCTGACCTTGAATTGTGTAGCAAAAGAAGTTCCCGATGTGTGGCAATTTTTTTCTACTTCGACGATGATTGTCAACTTTGAAGATTCTTCTGGAAAAAGACATTCAATGTTAAAAAGCTATAGGAAAGAGGAAATTCAAGACTTATTGGCTGTTGGTACACTTGAGACAGGTTCAGGTATGAATGAAACTTCTACTTTACAAAGACTCGGTGCCACACGTTGGGGCTCACATCTTCGTTCAATTTCAAGTTTGATTAAGTTATTTGGAGCTACCTTGGCGACTATTGATGATTTATATAAGAATGGGGTAGATAAAGTCCCAGGAGAAGCGAAAGGCATTGGTAAGGCTTTAAAGAAGTTTAATTTTGTCTATTGTTTACTCTTGATGCATGAAGTCATGATGATCGCCGAGTTTCTTTCTCAAGCTTTTCAAAAGAAAGACATAGATATTTTGAATGTCATGCAATCCTCTCGATGACAAAAGGAAAACTTCAAACCATGAGAGATGGTGGTTGGGATAGTTTGATTATGAAGATTGAAACATTTTGTTCAGAGCATGGTATTAGTATGCCGGATATGTCAGCTCCTTACAAGAAAGGCGTGAGAGATAATGAAAGGAATATAACGAATGAACATTATTTTCGGGTCAATATATTTTATGCTGTGATAGACCTTCAGTTGATGGAGCTTGAGAAAAGATTTCCAGAGACTTCTATGGAGCTTCTCGGTCTTAGTGCTTCATTTGAGAGGACTTTTATGGATTGTATTAGTAATGATGATGTAATTGTTGAGTTTGAAATGAGTGGACCTTTATGGATTGTATTATATTTATAATGTGTTTTGGCTGACATAATAAAAAGGCGTTATGATGAGCCTCTCACTGGGTTCCAAACCTCAATTTTTTTTTTACATCACTATAAAAAATTTCAGCGATGGTAACTTTGAATTCCTGGCTTCGTCCCTGAATGCAAGTGGCCCTCTACTAAGGTAGATGTTGATTGTGTCACATGAGGCCTCAAATGGATAATAATAAAAAAGACGTAAAAAAACACTTCATGAACGAATCTTCTTTCAAATCAATCGTCATAAAATTTAAAAGCTGGTTTGACAAAAGAATCCTATTATTATTTTTCTTTTAAGTCCTTTTTTTTCTCGTACAGGAGTTCGCTTGAGCCTTGAGAGGAATAGATCTTGTGGCACAAGTCGCTGAATACTTCTCGCCCTTTACATGCCAATTAATTCTTTTTGTATATTCATAAAGCAAATTAGCTTCGATTATGGTCTCTTTTTGGGCTTAAAATTTAAATAAAATTGTATTACTTGTGTAAAAAAGTTACACTTTAATATGTTCACGGATTGCCAACAGGGGTGGTGGCCTGTTGCTTAATAAGTTCACCCTGAAAGGTTGGATTCTTATACCCTGGGTTCGAGTCCTGGGGTCACCAATTTCATCATAATTTTGTGAGATTTTCTCCTTCCTTTTCCTTCCCTCTTCCTCGTCACGCCTCGCGCGAGGTTGCTTCCTTCGTCCGTCATGATGGATGTGCTTGCGATGGTAAAGTGCCCGATATGGCCTATGCGTTGATGCTTACGCCTTCGTCCGTCAAGAAATGTACCAGCGATTACGGGGTAGATCACTACAAGAAAAGGCTTTATAAGCAACGACTTAAAATCAACGGAATGTATTTTGTTGATTATATATCTATAACCTTCAAAGTTTTGTTGGAAGTAAATCCGTTGCAATTTATGTGTTATAAGCTACAAATTAAATTCAACGGAACTGATGTTGTTGATAATATATATGTAAAACCTTCAAACACTTGTCGATGTGCGCGAATCCATGATAAAAGGTGCTAAATCCGGCCTATGCTTCAAGCAACGGAAATAAATGTATATATATATGTACCAATAAAAAATATGTTCACGGATTTGAAGTTGATGTGATCATCTTGGGGCGGACTTTACTAAACTGTGAGAGAAAATTAGAAGTAAAAATTGGGCAGGTATGTAAAACTTTATCAATTTAGTGCTTTAAATGCTATTGGTAAATACTTGCGTCAACATATTAAAAAGGCCCCTATTTCATGTTTCACTTCAGGCCTCTTGGAAGCTGTTGGACCCTTTGTGTTTTGATGATAATAAACACTTAACTAATAATCCACTTGAGTGTGCAGAAATCACTGTCTGACAGGTAAGCTTGCTGGACATCTCTGAGAGAGAGCAGAGCTGCGAGAGAGATGCGATCTGTCCGAGAGACAAACCGACTTATGACGAGATCAGATCGGCGAGAATATACTAGATACAAATCAGGAGATATTCGAGTATATATGCTGGATAATTGACGAGAAGAATTAACATCGGTATATATGAATCAGTATATACGATGAGAAGATCAAAGCCAGATTTGGAAGGGAAATATGTGATGTGGTTAAGATATGGAAATATCTTAACCATATCATATCTGCTAGATAGCAATCGGATCTGGGACAGAGATCAGATCTGCCGACTTGAAGACCGCTATAAAAGGAGGAGAAGTCTTCAATATGAAGTTCGGCTTTTTGGAGAGAGTAAATCGGAGATTGAAGAGCAATCAATTCCGGAGCTGAAGAGGTGCTGCTGTGCGCGGACAAGACGAAGATTGTGTTAGTTGATACTTTGAATTGAGTAGTGTTGTTAACTGTCACTGAGAAAGACAAGTGTAACAAACTACAAGCATATTCTTTCATCAATAACACAGATCTTAAAGCCCTTCTGGAATCGTCCAGGAGGCAAAGTGGTTTTCAGCCTGTTGCAAAGGTTGCAATAAGGTTTCCACTATAAATCTGTGAACATTTATTTTCCGCATTCCATTTCCTGTAGTAGAGATAATTTCCGCTGTCATCTGTCTGAGGGATACCACTCTGGGATCTCCCTCACATAGACGGCTAACCTAACGATCCAACAATTGGTATCAGAGCAAGGCTCTAGATTGTGTGTCTTAGCCTTCGCAGGAAATCATGTCTAGCGGAAACGATTCGTTCTGGAAGCCGCCAATGCTCAGCCCGGGAGAGTACGACTGGTGGAAGGATCAGTTCGAAGCCCATGTCTGTTCCCTGGATGGGAAGCTGTGGCGTGTGTTTGAAAAGGGTAACTTCCCTATTCTGGATGTGACAGATCCCACCAATCCGAAAGAGAAGGAGAAAGACAAGTACACAGAAGCTGACTACAAGTCTCTCCAGCAGAATGCCAGGGCTAAGAAGGTTATGTACATGGCCCTCTCACAAGGAGATCAGGTGAAGATGGCCGTGTACAAAACTGCGAAGGAGTAGTGGGATGGCCTGGCTAGACTGTACGAGGGAAATGAGGATATAAAGAGGAACAGAATTCTGGCTACGAAACAGGCGAACAGCGAATGGACGAATCTCTGGACGACTTCAACACCAGATTTCAAGTAATCGTCGCACAGCTGAACTCTCTAGATGAGAAGCTGCCACAGTGGAAAATAACTCATCAGTTCATGCAAGCTCTCAACTCCAGATGGGATACAGTGACTACAGCCCTGCAGGCTCAGAAGGGGATCAAGGATGTCACTTTGGAAGAACTTGTGGCGAATCTGCAAAGCCAAGCTGGGATAGCAGAGAGAAAAATGGCTAGGAGGCAAGCAGGCGAATCTCAAGGTATAACATTGAAAGTTGAGAAGGCTTTGGATATAGCACAGGTGAGTATGCCATCTACAAGTGAGGATGAGGAGATTGATCTCCTCTCGAGAGCCTTCAAGATGGCAAACACAGGGAGAGCACAGAACTTCAACAGAGGTCTCTCTGGTGGAAGAAACTCTGGCGGAGAAGAAAGCAGGACAACGGCAGGAGCAAAGGAAGAAAGAATCTGACATCATTGCCAGAAAAAGGGGCATCTTGCTAGAGACTGCTACAGCAAAGAGAAGGGTGAACCACCCGCACCAAAGGAAGCTCATGCCATGTTCGCTGCCTGGAGTGACTCAGATGAGGAATGCAGTGATAAGAAGCGAGCTATGGAGCCATGTCTGATGGCGCGAGGCGCAACTAGTGAGGCAAATGAATCTGATTCCTTTGTAGATGAGGTTTTCAGTGAATCTGATTTTGCAGAGACTATTGCCGAACTGTTGAAGGAGATTCACAGTGTTAAAGAAGAACTTGAGATTATGCAAGATGAACACGAAGACGATTTGGAGAACAATCGCCTCTGGTCAACCAAAGCTATGCGACTTGAGAGGGAAGTTGAGGAACACGTCTGCAAGTGTCCCACGTGTGACAGAAACAACATGCAGATGAATGTCTTAAGTGATGAGCTGAGGTGCATGAAAATTGACGACACCGAGTCGATAGACATCGGAGCCAAAGTGGAAGAATCAAACGCATAATTGGCCAGGCTCCAGTTAGACAATGAGGAACCAAGTCAGATTGTGGCAGATCTCAGACGAGGAGAGACTGAAAGAAAGGAAATCTGGATGCGAGAACTAAAAGCCAAGAGGGTTGAAGAAGAAAAGGAGAACTTCAAAAGAAGGTTTGTTAGACCAGGACTTGGCTATGATGAAAGCAAGAAAGAGACTGACGAAGAGGCAGAGCGTAAAAGGACTGCCAAAGGAAAGGAAGCAATAACCGAAGTCGGTGAGTGCTCTCATCAGGAGAGAAAGCCAGGAGCCACGAGACAGTTGGGAAAAGCAGGCACATCTTCGGAGGAAAGTCACCTCTATGACAGTGAATCTGTTCCGTTCAAGGCTGGGAAAGCCTTTGAAATTTGGAAGAAGCAAAGCTCCAATCGTCAACCTTTCTCGAATAACTTTCAGGCACGGAGAAACAGGAGATCTATGCCCTTAGAGAGAAACAAGAAAACTGGTGGTCTCTACTATCGTGTCTGCTGGCACTGTGGTCACTCTGGCCATTACAGATCAGACTGTATGAAATTGAAAGAAGCCGATGAGAGGAATTGCAGTTATCAGAGAAAAGCTAGTACCGCTCATGTCTCTAGGAGAAAAGTCTCTCCCCACAGAAGGCAAGACAGAGCTGAATGGGTTCGTCCTCACCACGACACAGCCATCTACGGACGACCCAGAAGCACCCCCAGGAGGAAAATCAATCTCGCTGATAATAACGATTCATGTCCTCTAAAATTCTCCCATGTTGTTAAAACTGTCCCAAAACCCAGTAAGCCCAAGCTTGTCTGGGTTCGTAAAAATTGATCTCTCTCTCACAGGAGCGAGGCCCCGACCCTGGTATCCGGACAGCGTTGTTCCAGGCACTGAGGGGGAACCTAGGACTACAAGCCATGGGAGAGTTATACAGCCACTAGTAAGGCTGAGGGACTAACCGTGTTACACATCGCAGGATCAGGTAAATTTAGATAATTTGTGTCATTTTTATGGATTTGCGCCCTTTGTCTCTTTTGCAAAACCAAAGACAGTAGCAGAAGAGCTCAAGGATCCAAAATGGGTCAATGTCATGCAAGAAGAGCTACATCAGTTCGAGAGGAACAAGGTATGGCGGTTGGCTCCTAGGCCGAAGGACAAGAATGTAATACGGACAAAGTGGGTCTTTAGAAACAAGATGGACGACAAGAGAGTCGTTGTGAGAAACAAAGCTCGCTTGGTAGTCAAGGGGTACAACCAACAAGAGGGGATAGACTACAATGAGATATTCGCCCCAGTTGCAAGGTTAGAAGTAATCAGACTATTAATTGCTTAGTTTACTTATCATGGCTTCACTCTACAGCAGATGGATGTGTAAACGGCCTTCTTGAACGGAGTTCTGAAAGAGGAGGTATATGTGAGCCAGACACCAGGGTCTAAGGATCGCACTCACCCTGATCATGTCCATATCCCGGACAAGGCGCTGTATGGGTTGAAGCAAGCACCCCGCGCATGGTATGAGAGACTATTACAGTTTCTACTGTCCCACGGATATGCCAGAGGAGAGGTGGACAAGACTCTCTTCCTTTTGAAGGAAGGGAAGGACACTCTAGTGGTTCAGGTTTCAGGCAGATCCCAGAGAAACCCCTGTGAAAGCTGTGAAGAGGATACTGAGATATCTGAAGGGAACATATGATTTGTGCTTGTTCTATCCGAGGGGAAGAGACTTACACCTGGTAGCCTACACTGATACAGATTATGCGGGCTGCAAGACAGACAGGAATGCCACATCAGGGATGGCTCAGTATCTTGGACCGTGTCTCATCTCTTGGGCTTCAAAGAAGCAGTCCTCAATTGCACTTTCCACCGCTGAGGTGGAATACATTGCCGCTGCTGCTTGTTGTGCGCATCTGCTATGGCTCAGGCAACAGCTAAGTGACTATGGTGTTATTACTGATTGTGCTAAAATTCTGTGCGATAACACTAGTGCTATTAGTATCTCTAAAAAATCTTGTGTAGTTTCCACGCATTAAGCATATAGAGATTCGATATCACTTTCTGCGAGACTGTGTTGAAAAGGGAACAATGGAGATGGAATATTGCAGAACTGAGGAACAGATAGCGGACATATTCACAAATGCATTGCACAGAAAACCCTACGAGAAGCTGAGGCTCGAACTAGGTATGGTTTCTCTTCCTTAGAACTATGCTCACATGTTGCTCCCTCGGTGATTGGCTAGACAAGATGCATATGAGTCACGTCTGATGGAGAGTTCAACATAAATGTTCTATGCTAGTGATAAAGTAAGTTGTGTTCATAATGTATCCATGTATGCTTGCTATGTGATCGATGACGGCATTAGGGACCGAAAAACATGAAATTCTGATTTCTTTCTGCCCAAAAGAGACCTCCATAGTTGATCCCACACTATACGCCCAGGAGGTACTCTAGACCAACCTTAGCCTATCTTCATGTGGAATGCTCCTATGAGCCCATCGATACGATTCTTTTCTGAAGCCATTCCACATGAGGTCTGAAGACATTATAACATGTTTGGATGATTTCACTTTATTTTGTTGATTGTGTGTGGTGTTATTTGTGCCATTTGGGTAAAATTAGCACACCATACCAAAACCTTGTGTACCCATGAGACGGTCAGACTAAGTTTTCACTATGGAGCGTTCGACTTTGACTTGGAAACAATCTGTGTGACAATTGTGACGATGGTAAGTTCTATGGTAAGTGGCTCAGCCTTGGGATGGGGTAAAGTTTGAATAGAGATGCGAACAGTCTCTGCTGCAGGCAGTTGTCCCGACGGTTGGCACGTGGCTGTTTCGGGTGAATTATAATTGGCAAGTAATTAATACAGAGCTGTTTGGAAAGAAGGAAAAGATGGCTAATTACTAAGGGCGGTTTATTTCTCAAAGGAAGGGGTGCGATGTTTCGAGAATATGTTCTAGGGTTTCGAGGAGTATAAGAAGGACGAGGACCGTGTGTTGTGCCCAACCAAAATCAAAAAGCAATCACCTTCTCTCTCACCAAAAATCAGGGTTCCGGAAGCTTCGAATGACTTCCTCAAACCCTAAATCCAGCCTTTCCCCTACAGCCGCCGCTGCGATGGCCTCACGCCAACCGGTTCTACTCCGACCAACTCTGCAGTGGCCAGGGACCGCGCCTTGCTCGAAGAGCTTCGTGAGGACTCCTGCTCACAGCGCCATGTTCAAAAGGAGTCCTCCGTTGTTGCTCGGTCCGCTGGCAAGCGTGCAAGGAAATCTGCCACTCCCTCTGCCCGAAAAAGTCACAGATCTGCTAAGTCTTCCGCTCCACTGATTGATGAAGAAGGAGAGTCGGATGAAAGTGCCGAGGAGTCGGAAGAAGTCGGGAAAGGTTTTGTTCAAGAGTTGGTGTTGCAGTATGAATGGCTGGTGGAGTATAAGCTGGAGGAAGTTGTTGAGTTGCTTGAAACCCAAGGGTGGGGCGCATTGTTCAGGAAGCCTGTTCTAGTGGACGAGAAGTTGGTAAGGGAGTTCTACTCAAAATTGAAAGTTGTGGAAAAGGAGAATGGAAAGGGTAACCTGGAGCTGTCAGCCGTCATCGATGGTGATGTGTTCACAGTGAGTGTGAAGGAGCTGGCCACCATTCTACAGGTACCCAAAGGTGGATATGCCACATACTCCAAGGGTACGTGGCCAGGCTCCGTGGCAAAATCAGAGGTGTTCGAACGACTTGGGTTGGATCCCGCTGCAAAGGGACAGAGGGAGATCTACGGCATGGATGTACTTCCGAGGATTCTCCACAGGATCCTTATGTCCAAAATCTCTCCCAGACGTCACAAGCACAACCTGGTGACCTTTCAGGACATGCTGCTGATAGATCAGATCCTGCAGAAGAAACAAGTCAATTTGGCCTACCAAGTCATGCGCCATATGGAGAACAACAAGGAGAACCCATCCAATGGACTACCCTTTCCTGGGTTTGTGAAGGAGATACTGAAGTACTGGGAGACGTATGACCCTGTGTCTGAAAATGTGCTATCGTCTGACCTTGGTGATGAGCAGATTGTCAAATTAGGTCTGGAGTACTCGGCAGGTGTTGGGTGGATAGTCCCGGTTGTTAAAGAAGAGGCTGATGATGAGGATGTTGTCGAGATGGTTCCCATAAATGTTGCTGCTCCTGTTCGTAATGAAGCGGCTCCCCCCACTGAGAGTTCGGGTGAGTTGCTGGTACTATTGAAAGAGGTTCGTGATGAGCTAATAATGGTGAAAGCTGAGTTGAAGGATGCAAAGGATGAATTGAGGGAGGTGAAGACCGAGTTGGTGGATGCAAAGATCGAGCTGACAACCGTGAAAGAGAAAATGATCGCCCTGGAGGTTGCAATCACAGTCGACTCGGGTGCAATGTCGGTGGCTGTTGAAGGGTTCCCAGCACAAGTGAAGGACCTTGCTGCAGAGATTGTCGACCAGATGAAGGCTTCGTTCCGAATTGAAGCTTAGTCTGATTCGTCTCATGGAACCCCCGTCTTTGCCAACCCTCCCACAACTCTCCCTGCTTTCGTTGCTATGTTATTTTGAATTTCATGTTTCAGTTCTCTATGCTTTCTGAACTTTCTACTGCATTTGTGGTGTCAACATGACACACTTTTTGATTTGCTAACAATGAATGCCATGTTTTTCTTTCCATTACTCTGTGTTCTTGGTTGCATATCTTTTTGATGATGCCAAAAGGGGGAAGAAACGTATGTGCATATACTAAGGGGGAAAATCGACACCAAAGGTTGAGCGGATGTCTATCTGAGGGGGAACTATGCCAGCTAGACGTTAAATTAAGTATTTAGTGAATAGCTAGCTGTCCTAGGGAAAAGTATATGAAATTTTCATGCCATCGCTGTGTGTGATTTCTCATTTGTGAAGAAGTGTTTGTCATCATCAAAAAGGGGGAATTTGTTGGACCCTTTGTGTTTTGATGATCACAAACACTTAACTAATAATCCACTTGAGTGTGCAGAAATCACTGTCTGACAGGTAAGCTTGCTGGACATCTCTGAGAGAGAGCAGAGCTGCGAGAGAGATGCGATCTGTCCGAGAGACAAACCGACTTATGACGAGATCAGATCGGCGAGAATATACTAGATACAAATCAGGAGATATTCGAGTATATATGCTGGATAATTGACGAGAAGAATTAACATCGGTATATATGAATCAGTATATACGATGAGAAGATCAAAGCCACATTTGGAAGGGAAATATGTGATGTGGTTAAGATATGGAAATATCTTAACCATATCATGTCTGCTGGATAGCAATCGGATCTGGGACAGAGATCAGATCTGCCGACTTGAAGACCGCTATAAAAGGAGGAGAAGTCTTCAATATGAAGTTCGGCTTTTTGGAGAGAGTAAATCGGAGATTGAAGAGCAATCAATTCCGGAGCTGACGAGGTGCTGTTGTGTGCGGACAAGACGAAGATTGTGTTAGTTGATACTTTGAATTGAGTAGTGTTGTTAACTGTCACTGAGAAAGACAAGTGTAACAAACTACAAGCATATTCTTTCATCAATAACACAGATCTTAAAGCCCTTCTGGAATCGTCCAGGAGGCAAAGTGGTTTTCAGCCTGTTGCAAAGGTTGCAATAAGGTTTCCACTATAAATCTGTGAACATTTATTTTCCGCATTCCATTTCCTGTAGTAGAGATAATTTCCGCTGCCATCTGTCTGAGGGATACCACTCTGGGATCTCCCTCACATAGACGGCTAACCTAACGATCCAACAGAAGCTTGAGATGGCCATGTCTAGGACTTAAAATTTTGAGTCAAGTACAGCCCTGTCCGACCTCAATTTTTTTTTTTGAAAACTTCAAATGTTTGACCCTAAACCCTTTTAGTACGGGTCGGACCGATCCTGCCCTTCCATTGTCGAGCCCTAGGTGATATGTTATATGTGATTGGCAAATGAAAGTCACTGCTAGCCATAAGTGATTAATCTATTTAAATGTAATTCATATGAATTGCATAATGAAATGACATTGGAAGCAATAAAAAGCAAACTAAAGAACGGAATAAATCTAAGTACCGGAAGTGTTTAGATTTTTTAATAGAACGAAATAAATAGAAGTAAAGATACGACTACTATTAAGGACTTTTGCTCTGCCACCACCGCCCCTATTGTCTCCCGACTTACTCATCAAAATGGCATTCCTTTCCCCCAAGACAGATACTGTCGTTCATGAAACCATCACCCTCTACATGAATTGTTAACACCGTCTCCGCCGTGGTTACTACGACAAGCAGAAATTTCACGCGACCATTCATCACGTCGTGTGGAAAAATTCTAAACATATTCAGCCTAATATGTTTTTTCGTATCATTGATTTCAATTGTGTTGTACGTAGGGGTGTAATCAGCCGATACACTTGCGAGCTGATTGCGAACAAGCTCGCTCAAAGCTCGGCTCGATCTTAAATGAGTCAAGTACGAGCATAACTTTCAGGCTCGTTTATTAAACGAGACAACTAATGCTCGACTCATTTATGTTTGCGCACAGCTCGTTTATATACTTGATTAAAACTTACTTATATAGTTTGAAGCTCGTTAATGAGCTAGTTTAAGGTAATTTTATATCCTTTTAAATATTTTTAGTGAAAGCTCGATTGAAGCTCGTTAAATACTTGCTCGAACTAGTGAAAAGCTCGGTTAAACTCGTTAATTATATTAAATTAATTTAATTAAAATAGTCGTATAAAGCTCGAGCTCGTGAAAATTAAACGAGCCGAGCTCGAACACATATTTTTAATGCTCAAAAATACTCGGCCCGAACTCGAACTCGTCAAATTTTAAACGAACCGAACATGAACAACCGAATGCTCGGCTCAGCTCCGCTCGTTTACACCCCCTAGTTGTACGCTACTTCTACTTGGATAATAAAAAGACATAAGTATAAGCCCAATACCGATGATATCTACGTGGAGGTGTGACATCTACGTAATTCATATTTAAGCTTGTCGAGGATACAACGTCTATGGGTATGTCTTTCAGTGCCATGGAGTACATTGAGTGGCGTGAAAAATTTTCAACTAAAATACACGAGGGTTGAAGGTGCTCTAAAAGTTAGTTCACGGGCCGTGTTAGAAATTGTCCAACATCTACATTGTTAATATAGCTCTACCATCTATACTTTTTACTGTGTTAATCCTAACACCAGTGTTTGGCATTGTTAATCACAATTAGGGTTTATGTTTACACTGTCCACCAGTCCAGTAGCTTCTGAAGCCTGCACTTGGCCAACAATTCCCAGCTGCCAAGTTGACCGCACTTCAAACACATAAGCTAGCTTCTTCTCGAGTTTTTTTTATTTGTTGTCCTACTTTGAAACTCGACTTTCACTTTTACTGTGCTTGAAACTCGAATATCAACTTTGCTCTGCTTTTAAAGAAGCTGGTTTGAGAGGAACTGGTTTTGTCCACTTTCCGTTAAAACTGGTTTGGGAGAAACCGGTTTTATTGATTTTCAATCAAACCAATTTGGGGGAAACCGATTTTATTGATTTTTAATCAAATCGGTTTGGGGGAAATCGGTTTTATTGATTTTCAATCAAACCGGTTTGGGGGAAACCGGTTTGATGAGTAAGCGCATGCGTGTCATTTTGGTCCTACGTGGACCCAAAGATATGTGTTTGTGGGTGACGTGTCAAACCGGTTTTGAGGGAACCGGTTTCATTTAAATGAAATCGGTTTCCAAGGACCGGTCTTCTGCAAAATTAGTAACTCATTTCATTTAAATGAGATCGGTTCCCCCAAACCGGTTTGACACGTCACACACAGGCCACAAATGCATATCTTTGGGTCCACGTAGGACCAAAATGTCACGCATGCGCTTACTCATCCAACCGGTTTCCCTCAAACCGGTTTGATTGAAAATCAATAAAAACGGTTTCTCCCAAACCGGTTTGGTTGGAAAATTTACAAAAATCGGTTTTCCCCAACCCGGTCTCTTTAAAAACAGGGCAAAACTGAAATTCGAGTTTCAAAAACGATAAAAATGAAAGTTGAGTTTCAAAGTACGGCAAAAAATAAAAAAAACTCCTTCTCTAACCATTTGCAAACCTCAACAGCCCGGCCTAATGACAAGGTACGAGTCGCTCTTGGTCCTTCACAACAATTTATAAAAATAAAATATAACAATGATGGAAAGGTACGTGGAACTTGTGTTGCGCTATTTGGATAAAAAAAGACGTAAGTATAAGCCCGATGTCGATAAAATCTACGTCGAACTTTAACATTCACGTATCACATATTTGGATTGGGTGAAAGATACGGCGTCACTAAATTTGTCCTTCATCACCATGGTGTACCATTGGGTGGAGTGCAGATTTTTCAACTGCAAAATAGACGAGGGTTGAAGGTGGTCTAAGAGTCAAATCACGGGCTGCGATAGAAATTGTCCAACATCTACCGTTGCCCGACTAGAACAATGGAGGTTGGAATCTCGATTTCTCATTCCGCAGTCTACGTGTCGGTCCCGACTTAATGGTGTTGCCGAGCATATCTATAATTGCCTTTGTGATAGCTCGGGAGGATTGGAAGTCAAAATTACTTTGAAAGTCCAGAGCTTGTTAACTATATATGATGTGTCCAGCCGCGGTTACAGAGGACTTGAAAGTGACAATGCCACGGGGTCATATGTGTTGGGTTAATTTTGTAAATTAACCAATTATGTGGGGTCACACATGTAAATAAAATGAATGTGTGCTATCATTTAAATAAGCCTAACTAAAGTGGTCTAGTTGTGATTTATATTGGCTTATGTGTATAATGTCATGAGGGTTATTGTGTAGATACCATTTGGTAATTATCTTTCTATGAGAGGCGGAAAAGTAATTATGAAATAGTGGTTGTGCTAGCACACCACTATTTATATGGGTTATGGTCTCGGTCCACCACATCGAAAAGACTACAACTTTTCTTGCCCTCTCGGTGGAAAAGCTGAGATGACTCTAGCGACAGGACTGGAAGACCTAATCCGGTGTACTCGTGTGTACGTCTTACGCTTCCGCATATTGAAGATTAAAACGGTACGTTCTCTTTAATCTGATCTGAATTTACGATCCTAGATATATTACTGTTGTCTCAGTAATTTATTTTTAATAAGTGGTATCAGTCGCCACTCAATATCGAATTATTGAGAATTTGCACATACTGATCAAGCGCTTTTGCTTTCTTTGAAACGCATGTGAATTTGACTGAACCGAGAAACCATCAACGAACTGGACGAAAAAGGGTCATGCGCAAGGGCAGTGGATCAAGCAATTTTTTTGGAATTGGTTATTGGGAGCCTTAATCCACCAAGGCGGCAGCTAACTAAAAGAGACGAAACCCTAATTTAAGTTTGGGGTGGAGAACCAATTTGTTGACTTGAACCGGTCTTGTTTGATTCGGTGTCGGTTTGGTGGTATCAGTTTGGATCTCATTAACGGAGTGTGGTTACTTGGTATCTGTAAATTGCGCCTAGTGAAACCAGAAGCATGTCCAGCTCTGCCTCTGCTCGAGAAGCATCAAAAGTGGGGAGTCTCTTGCTGGGTCCCATCTTGAACAAGAGGTTGTGGAAAATTCGCCACACCAGGATCTGTTTTAGAAGCCATATTTTCCACTGTATGTGGAAATTGGTCGTGCACTCCAACATCTTTAAGTTCAGACATGGAAAGAAACGATGCTTCATAGCTCGGGTTTGCTTTATCTTCATAGCCACTGTATGTGATGATTTCACCTTGGAATAGAAATTGTTGGAAAATATGTGTTTAAAAGTTTAAAGAAAATGATGGTGCGCCACATTTGAGACCTAAAATTGAGTGTGGAGGATATCTCGAATCGTGTTGATAAAATAATATTAAAATACCTTGAGTGGACAGGTATGAAATCGAATGTTGAATTGTCAAAAACGAAGTTATATGGTATGAGAAATCGATGGCCAAAGTTGGACAAAAACTCATCGAACTTGACTTTGGTAGGGATTGATATGAAGTTGGATTTCACTTAAATGAAATGCCTATATCCCACATTGGAAACAAAAGAGGAACATGTTATGTTCTTATATAATCTCAAGTTCATGGTTATTAAGTTGTTAAGCCAAAGTCTTCCAAAACTCCTACGCGGGTGCACAAGGGGGGTAGAATTTGGTCGACGACGGCGGATTTTGGCCTTGGGGGTTTTCCGCGTATGTGTGCAGACACGAATGCTGTCAATTTCTCAGCGGGTTGCGCGGTTCGTTTTTGCTTAATTCGATTTTAATTTTTAAATCAAAAACGTCAACATGACTAAGTCTTCGTGGACAGTCCTGGTCTTCGTACCAAGTCGTGATCAGTACGTGGGAAGGTGTAATTGCCCACTTCTTCAGGTCGTGATCAGTACTTGGGAAGGTGTAATTGCCCACTTCCGATCAGTGATAGTGGAAGATCAGAATAGGTTCGATCAGTAAGGCGACGGTGCACGTGCTTGCTGAGGTTCTTTTATCCTGGGAAGCTTTTTTGCCGATCGAAACCCAGCACCTACGAGAGGCAAATCTGCTTTAAGGACAGCGTCTGCGACGTGACTGAACCACCCCTTCGGTTTGCTGCCCTATATTTCTTTCGTTTTATTTCCATGTTCAGTATTCAATTCAGATTAATGAATATACATTCAAATTGATTGCTGTTAGTACTGTATGTGTAGCTCATTGTATTCAGACTGTATACGCTTCATATCAATTG
The DNA here is from genome assembly GCA_033675395.1 of Rhodiola chrysanthemifolia. Taxonomy (NCBI): domain Eukaryota; kingdom Viridiplantae; phylum Streptophyta; class Magnoliopsida; order Saxifragales; family Crassulaceae; genus Rhodiola; species Rhodiola chrysanthemifolia. Next base: position 44,343,899 of record CM066204.1, read on the forward strand.
TTATTACTGCTGCATGCGTATTTAGAATAATATTCAGGTATTTGATCCATCATTCTTAAAGCAGATTTGTTTATTGTATCTGAGTATTATTTCGTACTAACAGATCTGTCTTTGTGTGTAGACAATGAATTCTGAACAAGGACAAAACAATCAGTCAGTGAACATGGAGGGTGTCCTGTATCCTCCGTATGATGTTGCTGAGTCGGCTGCGACAACCCCAGTGGTGCTGGCTCCGGCCGGGAATGGACCTGCGGGTCTAGTTCCAAATAATGTTGTGGCACAAGTGCCTGCTGCAGTGATGGCAGCTGAAAAGCCTGAGAAATTCAACGGATTGAATTTCAGTACGTGGCAGCTAAAGATGCATTTCTATCTCTCCCAATTAGGGTTTTCCCGGTATCTGACCGAGGAGACACCTAGGGTTGCTGAGGATGAGTCTGATCATCAAGTACTCATGGCATACAATGCCTGGAAAGATGCCGAATATCTGTGTCGGAATTATGTGCTGAACAGTCTGAATGACGTGTTGTACAAGGTATACAAAACCAAAAGTTCAGCTAAGGAGCTTTGGGGGTCACTTGATAGGAAGTACCGAACAGAGAATGCTGGCTCCAAGAAGTACATTGTGGGGCGCTTCCTCGAATTCCAGATGGTGGATTCGAAGACTGTGACCAGTCTAGTGCAAGACCTACAGCTGATAATGCATGAGTGCAACTCTGAAGGAATGAAGATCAATGAACCATTCCAAGTTGCTGCAGTCATTGAGAAGCTGCCTTCGGGGTGGAAGGACTTTAAGAATTACCTTAAGCACAAGCAAAAGGAAATGTCTATGGAAGACCTGGTGATTCACCTCAAGAATGAAGAGGACAATCGACTCTCTGATAAGAGGATGAAGCTCCCTTCTGAGAGGGCTAACATAGTGGAGCATGGTGGTAGCTCCAAAGGGAACAAGCCCTTCAACAAACTTGGACCCAAAGGTGGGGCTATCAAGAAGAAGGTGCAGCCAAAGTTTACTGGCAAGTGCTTCAACTGTGACAAAGAGGGTCACAGAGCTGCTGACTGCAAAAAGCCACAGAAAAAGAAGAAGGCAAATGTTGCCGATGTGGATGAAGAACTTCTAGTAGCTGTGGTTTCTCAGCTGAGTCTGGTGGATTCCAACCCCAATGAGTGGTGGCTGGATACTGGAGCAACCCATCACATTTGTTCTGACAAGAATGCCTTCTCAGAGCTGAAGCTGACAGAAACTGGAGAGAAGGTGTACATGGGCAACTCGGCCACCTCAGAGGGCAAGGGGAAAGGTAGTGTGATTTTGAAGATGACTTCAGGGAAGGAGCTGAAGCTGACTAATGTCTCGTATGTGCCTGACATTAGGAAGAACTTAGTATCTGGAGCCTTGCTTGATGCACATGGTTTTAAGATAGTGTTTGAGTCTCAGAAAGTCGTTCATTCTAAGAACGGAATGTATGTGGGACGTGGTTATGTGAAAGATGGCATGTGGAAACTTAATGTAATTGCCATCAAGTCTATCAATAAAGAAAGTTCTTCTGCTTACTTGCTTGAATCTTCAAATTTATGGCATGGTAGATTAGGTCATGTGAATTATGACTCTATAAGGAATCTAATGAAATTGGATTGTATACCAAAACTTCAAATTGATTCCAAACACAAGTGTGATATTTGTGTTGAAGCAAAATTAATAAGAACATCATTTCATAGTGTTGAAAGAGATACTGAACCCCTTGACTTAATACATAGTGATCTATGTGACTTGAAATTCATGCCAACAAGAGGTGGTAATAAATATTTTGTGACTTTCATAGATGATAGTTCAAAATATTGTGCAATATACTTGCTAAAGAGCACGGATGAAGCAATAGAGAAATTTGCCATGTATAAGTTGGAAGTGGAAAACCAACTAAATAAAAAGATTAAAAGGCTACGAAGTGATCGTGGTGGTGAATATGTAGAACCATTTGGGGCACTGTGTGCACAAACTGGAATCATACATGAGGTTACTCCACCTTATTCACCTCAATCGAATGGTGTAGCTGAACGTAAGAATCACACTATCAAAGAAATGATGAATGCGATGTTGCTTAGTTCAGGGTTAACTCAGTAAATGTGGGGGGAGGCCGTTTTGTCTGCTAATTATCTCCTAAATCGGATACCTCGTAAGAAGAAAGAGAAATCTCCTTATGAATTATTTAAAGGGAGAAAACCTTCTTACAAACACTTGCGAGTGTGGGGGTGCTTAGCTAAAGTAATGGCTCCCGGTCCTAAAAGAATGAAGATAGGACCAAACACAATTGATTGTGTCTTTATAGGCTATGCGCAAAACAGTAATGCGTATAGGTTCATTGTGTATGAGTCGAAAAACCCTGATATACACAAGAACACAATTATAGAGTCTAAGAATGCTTCGTTCTTTGAACACGTATTTCCTTATAAGGAAACGTAATCAAGTTCCCCTTAGGAGATAGGTGAAGATACTACTGAAATGTATCACCAACAAGAAGAAGTATCCGAGGAGGATACAAATGTGGAGGAACCAAGAAGAAGCAAAAGAGCTAGGGTTGAAAATTCGTATGGACCTGATTTCTTAACCTTTATGGTTGAGGCGGGACCTCGTACATATGATGAGGCAATAAGCTCCATTGATGGTCCTATATGGAAAGAAGCCATAAAAAGTGAACTAGACTCGGTTTTGCAAAAACATACTTGGGAGTTAGTTAATCTTCCTCAGGGGATGTACACCACTTGGTTCCAAGTGGATTTTTACTAAGAAAATGAAAGTGGACGGTACTGTTGAAAAGTACAAAGCGAGACTTGTGATCAAAGGATATATACAAAAGGAAGGTCTAGATTACTTCGATACATTCTCACATGTGATAAGGATCACATCTATAAGGATGATAATTGCCAGTGCAGCATTGCCCAATTTAGAAATTCATCAAATGGATGTGAAGACTGCTTTCTTGAATGGAGACCTTGAGGAAGAGATATATATGGAACAACCTGAGGGTTGTAAAGTGCCAGGACAAGAGAGAAAGGTCTGTAAACTAGTTAAGTCTCTCTATGGTCTGAAACAGGCACCAAAACAGTGGCATGAGAAATTTGACAAAGTGATATTGTCAAACGGATTCAAAATCAACGAGTGTGACAAATGTGTAAACAGTAAAAACACTGAACACGGTTATGTGATTTTGTGCTTATATGTCGATGATATTCTCATTGTGGGAAACAATGAAGAACTAGTCAAATCCACTAAGACCATGTTAAACTCAAGGTTTGATATGAAAGACTTAGGTCTGGTTGATGTAATTTTAGGGATTCAAATTACAAGGACGGTAGATGGATTTGTCTTAAGCCAAGCACACTACGCTGATAAAATTTTAGACAAGTTTGCAAAAGATATTGTAGGAGTGTATAAAACTCGTATAGATATGAACCACCATCTGAGTAAAAACAAAGATGAAAGCATCGCTCAAGTGGAATACTCAAGAGTAATAGGCAATCTAATGTACTTAATGAATTGTACTAGACCTGATATTGCCTATAGTGTGAGTAGGCTTGCACGATATACGAGTAACCCAGGATCAGAACACTGGAAAGCCATCGTGAGAGTACTGAAGTATCTACGATTTACTCGAAGCTACGGTCTACATTATACTAGATATCCTGAAGTCATTGAAGGATACACTGACGCATGTTGGATATCTGATATACAAGACTCAAAAGCCACAAGTGGATATGTATTCACGTTGGGAGGTGCAACCGTGTCATGGAAATCCTCGAAACAAACTCTAATAACCCGATCCACGATGGAAGCGGAGTTTGTGGCATTAGATAAATGCGGCGAAGAAGCAGAGTGGTTAAGGAATTTTGTAGAGGATATTCCTGGTTGGAAAACCCATGTGCCACCAATATGTTTATATTGTGATAATCAATCGACAATTGGTAGAGCACAGAATGTCATGTATAATGGTAAGTCTAGACACATACGTCGAAGACACAATACCATCAGACAACTTCTCTCATCCGGAGTCATAAGCATTGACTACGTGAGGTCCAAAGAAAATATATCGGATCCGTTTACCAAAGGGTTACATAGGAACCAAGTAGAGAAGGCGGCAAAGGGAATGGGACTGAAGCATTTTGATTGTTAATATCAAAACATATGCTTAAGCCCTTGGGCTATGCAAAGGAAAACCCTACCATGATGACTGGAGATTCTAAGAACTTGGTTCAAAGGGACAACCTACCTGCTAAGACTGTGTGAGGTCACTGTGGGGGTAACACCCCAATCCTATTCCCTGGTAAAACAGTGACTCCTGCACGAGGCTAAGCTCGAAGCTTTTAATGATTCTAGTAATTTGAAAAGTGAGATTCAAATGGGTATTGCAGGATTACTTTAAGAAAGAATCACCTATGTGAGAGAGAAGTGAGGTCGCTTCAAAGGAGAATTCAAAGGGCTTAATTCTTTAGAAACTCTTGCAGAACCAGGAAAGGGGTGTCAAGACCAAAATGAGCCCACCAGTAAGAACTGAATAATGATCAGGATAATAACTGTGGGAACATGGTTTCGTTTACAATATAAGAAGAACAGTTCAAAGACATCACGTCTACTGAATAGTCAGTAAAGAGATCATGCTATCCCAATGGAAGGTTCAAGGGGGTTACCTACCTGTCCTGTGCAGATATTATCCGTAGAAGCTTTCACCACATCGAGTCGAGTTTGATTATCGAGAATTATTGTTTTATTTATTTTCACCACTCAATTTTCTTCATGTGGGGGATTGTTGGAAAATGTGTGTTTAAAGGTTTGAAGAAAATGGTGGTGCGCCACATTTGAGACCTAAATTTGAGCGTGGAGGACACCTCGAATCGTGTTGATAAAATTATATTAAAATACCTTGAGTTGAGAGGTATGAAATCGAATGTTGAATTGCCAAAAACGAAGTTATATCGAATGAGAAATCGATGGCCAAAGTTGGACCAAAACTCATCGAACTTGACTTTGGTAGGGATTGATATGAAGTTGGATTTCACTTAAGTGAAATGCTAATATCCCACATTGGAAACTAAAGAGGAACATGTTATGTTCTTATATAATCTCAAGTTCATGGTTATTAAGTTGTTAAGCCAAAGTCTTCCAAAACTCCTACGCGGGTGCACAAGGGGGGAAGAATTTGGTCGACGACGGCGGATTTGGCCTTGGGGGTTTTCTGCGTATGTGTGCGCCCGCATTATGCGGACACAAATGCTGTCAATTTCTCAACGGGTTGCGCGGTTCGTTTTTGCTTAATTCGATTTTAATTTTTGAATAAAAAACGTCAACATGACTAAGTCTTGGGCAGTTGGGCGGTTCCGAGATTCGTGGACAGTCCTGGTCTTCGTACCAAGTCGTGATCAGTACGTGGGAAGGTGTTATTGCCTACTTCGTTAGGTCGTGATTAGTTCATCCCAGCAGTATATATTGAAGGTCAGTCTTCACTGAAAACAACCGAAAAGAAAGAAACACACAGATTCACCCCACACACTCGACTGTTTTTCTTTTTTCGATCAGTGATAGTGGAAGATCAGAATAAGTTCGATCAGCAAGGCGACGATGCACGTGCTTGCTGAGGTTCTTTTATCTTGGGAAGTTTTTTGCCGATCGAAACCCAGCACCTACGGGAGGCAAATCTGCTTTAAGGACAGCGTTTGCGACGTGACTGAACCACCCCTTCGGTTTGCTGTCCTATATTTGTTTCGTTTTATTTCCATGTTCAGTATTCAATTCAGATTCATGAATATACATTCAAATTAATTGTTGTTAGTACTGTATGTGTAGCTCATTGTATTCAGACTGTATACGCTTCATATCAATTGTTATTACTGTTGTATGCGTATTTAGAATAATATTCAAATATTTGATCCAGTAGAAATTTGGTAGAGTTGTTGCTGATTATAAAATTCTCGGTTGTGACCGCATCCGTCAACTGGAAAGGAATCAAGTCATTGAGGGCTTGCTAATTCAGAGTCTCCTGTAAAATTGACGGCATGATGAAAATTTTTTTTTCGATTGAAAGGAAAAAGCCATAAAGGCTTACAGACAAATGCCCCAGAAGGACACGCTATAAAGCAAAAGGGTACGACGAAACTAGCTAAAAAGCCTGGCCGACCAACCTCGGTGGTCGACACTAAGGGACAATAAGGGACCCAGGCCCCAACCTCGGTGGTCGACACTATTGAAGGATGAACCAAATGAATTTCGGTTCAGTGGACGTGGTTTGGGTTAAAGTTGGTGTGAAAACGCCAAAAAAAAATTATTTTGGGCTGCAAGGGTGAAGCTGAGCTTGTGGCTTGATAAACCAGCCGATTGCGGCGCGACAAAAGGCGGAGTTGGCTCCAGTTTCACAAGAATCAGCGAACAGAGCCTTGTCCGCACCATACGACACTAATTTTTTTTTTTTTTGAGGATTGGTGGATTAAGTCCGAAGAAGACATGGCCCTGTCCCATCATCTTTGGCACTCGCCATCGAGAGGAATGGAATTGGAAGATTCAGTGACCTCAAGGTGATTTCTCAGTGTGAGAAAAATCTTATATTTGAATGAGATTTTGGGTTGATGAACGGAACCACTTCAGTTCATTCAGGTTTGTTTTCATTTTAATTTTGATTCAATTTAACTTTTTGAATCATATTATTTTGTGAATTCAATTATGTTTAATCTCTCATAATTGAGATGGATTCAGCTTGTTGAATCGTGTTGTTGAAATTCCAGTTTAATTGATTGATTCAATGCGGTTAATTCCGATTTAGTGAATCAATCAATTTTGATATTGAACAGTTATGGTTGGATTGATTCAATGCAGTTTGTGCTGGTTGAGTGAATCAATCGATTTGGATATTGAACCATTATGAATTTGGATTGATTATAAACGGTTTCTTCTGGCTTGATAAATCAATCAAAACTGACTACTGGACTGATACGGTTTAAATGCTTCGGTTCATACCGATTCGATTTACTCCGGTTTGATTTTTGATCCTATTCAAAATTTGGTGGATCGGTTCAGTATGGATTTTGGCTCAGATAGATTGGTTAAATACGATTTTTATCGTCTCGAGAAACCAATCTAGTCTGACATGGATTTGGTTCAATTAGATTGGTTTACTACGATTTTATATCGTCTTATGAAACTAATCTAGTGTGATATTTAATATTGTCAATGAGATTGGTTTAACTCGGTTTATACCGACTTCCGAAACCAATCTAGTGTGATATTGAATTTCAGCTCAATGATATTGGTTTAATTCGGTTTATACTGACTTGCGAATCCAATCTATTGTTATTTTGAATTGTGGTTCAATGGGATTGATTTACTACGATCCCATATCGTCTTGAGAAATCAATCTATTTTGATATGAACTTTGGTTCAGTGAGATTGATTGATTTGGTTTCGTACCCATTTAGAAACCAATCTAATATGATATGGAATTTCGGTTCAATACATTTGATCAAATTCGGTGAATTATTGGTCAACTATGGTTGAATTTTTGACACTGGTCAACTTGAGTCAACCTTAGTTACCCCTTTGATATCAGTCAACTTATGTTCAACTTTAGTTGATATTTGACTTCAGTCAACTTGTGGTCGACTTTTGTTGATATATGAATTTGTCAGCTCGTGATCAACTTTAGTTGAAACCTGACATCGGTCAATTTATTGTCAGCTTAGTTGAAATTTGATTTCGGTCAACTTTTATCAACTTTGGTTAAATTTGACGTGATCAATTACATTTGAGATTTGACCGTAGTCAACTTGGGTCAAATGTAATTGAGATTGGATCTCTGTCACTTATGGCTCAGATGAGAAATTGTATATTGATGCAATTTCAGTTTGATCTAATTCAGATCGGTCAAATTTTGGTTCAATTGAACATCGGATCAATTGAAACCTGGTTCACAAATTGTATGTTGGTTTAATTTGGTTTATTACCAATTGATTGAAGTTGGTCTGACTGTTTAGTTCAGGCCGATTCAGTTGTTTATGGTTCAATTTTGCTGGCTTAGATTGGTCTCTTGTTTGGAACTATAACTGAGAGGAACCAACATTACAATTGAGACTTTACTTGCATGATAAGACATTCGATATTTGGGCTGACATAACAAAGGGGTTGATTGAAACGGAATACATGACCACCTCCGTGGCATATCCGTGGAGACTGCCTTATTTCTTATGTTAGGATACATGTGTGCAGTTTACAATGATACTAATTTAGGCCTCTGCACATTAGTATTCAGCATGGCTGCATACATACCTGTGGTGATAAATGTGTGACGATTTTTAGTATTTTGATATGAATAGTGAATCCATCCTCCGATGGTTTATTATTTGACATCCCTTATCGTCAATGTTTGATCACCGAACCAGATGCCCTTGCAGTTAATACCATAGTCCTCCGACGTGCTATTAATGGTGCCCGGTATCTTGTAAATGTCATTATCTGCTTTTAAAGTTTTTGATTTATGTAATGGTTCAGTTAAATCGACAGACTTGTCTCTTTTGATCTTGTTTTGTCCTATTGTTTAGAACCATGAATTTCTTTGGAAACCTAACACCACTTGAGATTTAGTCTCTAAATTTGACATTCCTACTGTGGATCGATATCTTACATCTGTCTGTTGAAACGAAAAACACGATCACCTCCGTGACGTATCCGCGTACGTTGGCACGGTCTATTATATCGGATGTGTGTAGCTTGTTTGAATATTGACAGACCCTCCGGAAAGTCAATATTTAATGTAGCTACAGACGTACTTAGTGAAATAGTTGATGATCTTTAGTTTTTTTATGTGAATAATAAATCCATCCTCCGGTGGTTTATTGTTTGACATCCCCTTATCATCAATATTTATTCACTGGAACAAATATCACTTACAGTTAATACCAATGTCCTCCGACTTGCTATTAATGTGTACCGATATCTTGTGAATGTGATATGCTTTTGAAGCTTAATTTATTTAATGCATAGTCTATGACATGCATGATTATGGTGTTGGTGAGCATGTTTATTTGGTTTGACTTATTCTCTGTTTGAGAAATATCTGTAACATTTTGATGCTCCAATGCACAGTTGTGTATTGAATATCATCCTTTTGAAAGTGTTTACAGATTTGTTGTTGAATTTCCTTGTGTTCTTAAATTTCATATATGATGTATGAGATTTGAAGACGTTGAAATTTTTATTTTGGTTGGTGAGATTTTGAATCTCATATTTGTTGAGGAAATTGAGTTTGGGGGAGATAGTTAGGACATTGTCATTGAAGAGAAAATTGTCTCTTACTACAGGGTGATTGATTAAATTTGCATGCATACTCGGGATAATCCATCACAAGACAAAGTCTATTTGTTCTCCAGTCAAGAGGCTGATTATTTCAGTAGGACAAACTCAACTACCTCAACAATATGTATTATGACTTCCAAGTCAGATATGATTTGGTGTATGCTTTTAGTTGATGATATTCATGTTTAGTGTGTTGTCATCTTGCTTGTTTGGAGATGAAACACAAATTATGGCTGGTGTGTATACCACAGTTCAGTGGGAGTGGGATATGATTTTCTTACATTATGAAACTTGTGGTACACACATTCGCATTTGAGACATGTGTGGTCTCATTTACTTGTTGAAGTATGTGTGCATTCGTAAGTTACATACATGATAATGTTGTGCAGATATTTGAGGAATTCACTATTGAATTCATTATTTAGAGAACATGTGACGAACATGCTCATGTATTGGATGCCAGATTTGCTAGAGATCACTTTTTTACTGACTCCAATGTGATGCCTAATAAGATTATGATTAATCTAATTATTTCTATATCAGTTTTGAATAGCAAAATTGAGGCATTAATTGACAAATATGGATTGTATTTATTGTCACTATAAAACTTCCGATTTCGTGTTGCGAAAGACCGTGTATATTGTAATGTGACAAATTTGATTATACCATATTCTGTTGGCAACTAGAAATAGTCAATGTGATAACATTGATATCGATATGCTAGTTGTATTTAAGAAATACAGAGTGAGCGTATAGAGCAGTTTGTAACAAACTCCGTTGCGGATCCGTTTTATAAAAAGGTCTTTCTGTGGCATACTGATCATATGCCAGTTACCTTATTTGAGGATATTCATATTCAGTGGGAGTTTGTCTTGTGCGCTGCTCTATGTTGGATATAGATTTTGATCTATATCGAATTATGTTCTGCAGAATTATTGTTGCTAGTATGCACTCCGTGTAATGTTGTTGATCTCGCTTTAGGGACCAGTTAGAAATAGACATGTAAAGATCACAGTTAATGTAATTTCCATGCTGCACACTCATAATGAATACATGTCGTTTAATTATGTTGGCATCCGTGACAAGCTCGGTCGAGTATCGATGATGCATACGAAGGCCGCCTTGATCCTATGTCAGCATAGTTAATGGACCGGATAGGGGATATACCTTTATGATATGATAGCAGTTTTGAGCTCACTTTTGTTATACATTTATTATTTACACATGTGACCCAGTGGGAGATTGTTGGGTTAATTTTGTAAATTAACCAATTATGTGGGGTAACACATGTAAATAAAATGAATGTGTGCTATCATTTAAATAAGCCTAACTAAAGTGGTCTAGTTGTGATTTATATTGGCTTATGGGTATAATGTCATGAGGGTTATTGTGTAGATACCATTTGGTAATTATCTTTCTATGAGAGGCGGAAAATAATTATGACAATAGTGGTTGCCCTAGCACACCAATATTTATATGAGTTATGCTCTCCGGTCCACCACATCGAAAAGACTACAGCTTTTCTCTCGGTGGAAAAGCTGAGATGACTCTAGTGACAGGACTGGAAGACCTAATCGGGTGTACTCGTGTGTACGTCTTACGCTTCCGCATATTTAAGATTAAAACGGTACGTTCTCTTTAATCTGATCTGAGTTTACGATCCTAAATGTATTACTGTTGTCTCAGTAATTTATTTCTAACAATTTGAACCTATCCAACGACATACTATAGAATATAGATAAAGTGGTAAAAAAATGTATTTTATATTTTCAATAGAAAATCATTGGTTATGAAAGCATATATATATTTTGACATGCAGGAGTCTTTGGCTATAAATATAGTGTGATGTGAGGAGGTTGTTAGGATCTTATTATACGGTCTCGAGGTAAAATCTTCCCTTAGTTATACACGGTTTGTCATTTTTATTTTTGATTAACTGGTCAGGATCAGGTACAAAGTTAAATTTTGATACAAAATACAAAATTTGTCAAAATTATTTTATAATTCGTCAGTTTATTTTATAGTTCGTCACTTTTCGAGCCGAAAAATGGAAAAGACGAGCAGAAAAATGAAAAGCCGACATAATTCGTTAGTTTCATTTTATAATTCGTCACCAATAAAAATACCAAAAAATCAAGATTTAATGTCATCCATTCAAATCAAAAGATCAAGGGCTATGATTAGTTTGTATTTTGTACCAAAAATTTAACTTTGCACCGGATCCTTTTTCTTTGATTAACTATATTAATTTTTTTTACAAAATAATAAGAATAATAATGACAAAAAACAATATTCTAGTTAACTCACCAATGTTGACCTAGTTAACTCGTCACCCTTGATTGATGTTGACCGTCATTGACTTTGACTAGATTGACCTGCTTTGACTTTGACCTAACTTGACTTTGTCAATTTTTTTGAAGAATTGCATTTAGATATTATTTTTGCAAATGTGAGTTTTGTAATTAGTATGCTAAGTTGTCCTTGTACGTAGTGAGCTTTTTTTTAGTGTACTCATGGCTACAGAAGATGATTAATGCTTATCCTTTCTAATTTCTATTCTGTGTAAGTAAGTGTATTTTACTTTGGTTTTTTATGTGACAATTGACATTCTATGCTAAGAAAATGTCTAGGGGAGGTATATAGCTAATTTGTTGTGTATGTTTTTTGAGGTGGCTTGTTTTACTTTAAGTTTAGTAAGCTCATTTATAATTGAAAACATATAACATGTCAGACATACATAGGGAAAAATTAAGAGATTCAATGAATTTTTGTAAGCCGATTGATGTTTTAAAAACAAGGGCCAATTACACTATTAATAATTGTATGAACTCTCGCTTAAACGCCTTTATGTGGCACCTATGAGGTTCCAGAGATAAACTACTTTAGTGTGAATATGATGAGTAGTGGTCGAACGAGTCTCACTCTTTTTGGTGAGGTAAATTATCAGTAGTGCATACATTTTATACTTTATTGGGTAAATATGAATTATTAGACTCTTTGAAGTATGGGCCACATAAAGCATCAACACAAATTTGATACTTAAAACGCCTTATGAAGCACAGATCATAAAACATCTATAATTTGAAATCCATGAGCAAATACGCACTTCCACAAAACAATAGAAAATTGACGAAGCAACACACAATACGTCCACAAAGAATGAACAACGCATCCATGTCCTGGCGGAACTAACAACGCCTCCACCAGGAAGGAACAATACGACCACGCCGTAGCGAGACAAAAAGCACCTCTTAACATAGCGTCAAGAGCTCAAGCCCTCCACTAAGAACCTTACTAGGGCTGAGCATTCGGTAAATTACCGAATTTACCGTTACCGAATTTACCGTTACCGAATTTACCGACTTAAGTTTTTTATTCCGATTACCGAACCGAATTTACCGTTTTACCGACATTTCAGTAAAACGGTAAATTCGGTAAATTTACCGAATTTACCGACTTTACCGAATTATTTTTTTAATAATTTTTCTCCTAATTTTAAAATTATTCACAAATAATAGTTAATCATCTAACAACAATAAAACACAAGAATAATTCAAAATTATAATCTACACAATTATATCTCAAAAGTGTCCAAAAATTGAAGCTTAAAATTGAAGTTTAAACAATATGTCATTTAATTTTTTTAATTTTTTTAATAAATATTATTTTTTAAATAATAAAAAAATTCTTGTTCGGTAAATTCGGTAAATCGGTAAATTACCGAATCAAAAAATTCATTCCGATTACCGATCAAATTTTACCGTTTTACCGATCGGTAATTTACCGATTTTACCGTTTACCGATTTTACTGAACCGAATTGACTCGGTTCGGTAAATTAAATCGGTAAATTCGGAATTTACCGAACAATGCTCAGCCCTAAACCTTACCGCTTAAAGTTTATTATTTTTAAGTCTTTATCTTTAATTATGATTTTTGATGGTTCAAATTTTCTAACTTGATAGTTTGGGATCAAACTTATACCAGTTTCTTTAAAAATATTAAAATAAAAATGTGTATAGCTAAAAGTTATTATTCACGCTCTTAAAATATTTCCGACCTCATATATTTGGAAGGGAGTGGCTCGAATGTAAAATCACATGTATTTCTATAAATTGTAATCCATTTGAAAAGCTGTCACGTGGCAGAAATATGCGCATTTTTCAATAATATGTGACGAGTTGAGATAAGGTGAGAAAGACATCTTAGATAAGAAATGAGAAAGTATACTATTCATCCGATCAAATTAATATACGGTTCAAAATAGGCCTGATTTAAATTAAAATCCGTATTTATTTAATGATTAATTACACTTAAAGGGCAAATTAGGAATAAAAAAAATCAATCAAAACAGAAATCCCGCGGTTCACTCACCCTAATCAGTAAACCTCCGAAAATCAAAACTACCAAATCAATCTATTGACCCCATTGCGACATTAAGAAGAAGCAAAGCGACAGTGTAAGGCACACGGCTGCCACTTAGAATGTGCCTGCAAGCGATTCCCAACACCAAGCATATTCCGACGAAAATCACCGCGTCAGACAGATTGCTCGACTCGGAGTCGCCACTGCTGCCTTCATCCAGAATCCGGTAAGTGAAGACAAAATCCGTGATCGCCTCCATTGTCAACGGCTCCGATTTGGACTGATCGAAATTGCGAACTGAACCATACTGGTAGCCTTGTAAAGCTACGCATTATAAAAAATAGTCTATGCGTAGCCCTCGAAAGTTATATAACATTCGTAGTCTTGTACATGACATTCGTAGCACTGTTTCGTATATGAAATTGGTAGCCTTGTACATAACATTCGTTTATGAAATTGATAGCCTTGTATATAACATTCATATATAAAATTGGTAGCCTTGTATATAACATTCGTATATAAAATTGGTAGCCTTGTATATAACATTCGTATATAAAATTGGTAGCCTTGTATAAAACATTCGTGTATAAAATTGGTAGCCTTGTATATAACATTTTGTATATAAAATTGGTAGCCTTGTATATACCATTCGTATATAAAATTGGTAGCCTTGTATATAACATTCGTATATAAAATTAATAGCCTTGTATATAACATTCGCATATAAAATTGGTTGCCTTGTATATAACATTCATATATAAAATTGGTTGCCTTATATATAACATTCATAGTCTTGTATATAAAATTGGTAACACTGTTTGTGATGTTTTATTTAAACTACAATAAAATTCTGTTTAAATTAATCAAAATTTGTGTACATGGTTGAATTAATGTCCAGAAACAGAAGAAAATCGAAAGGGAATTGGAGATGCAATTGGGAATTAAAAAAGATATGAACTGATTCCGAAAAAATAGGATCTAAAATTAAGTGCGATTACCATACTACCATTATAACCATATTTAGGCATTAATGTTTTAGAAAAGTATGTATTATTAGTCCTTAGATCATTGATCGGAAGAATCACATTATTTCTCATATCTCATGAAAATTAGTATTTCTCATATGATCTTAACTCTATATGTGAAATTGTTTGGAAAGACAAACCATTTAGAATAATCAAACATATGCATAGCTTGTTCAGTAACTATCAAACTAGTTAGGAGATAACAAATTGTTCACAAATATAACAAAATGCTTAGTACATAATTGGAATATTCGGGGAATATTCCTGTCACAGGAGAGCTTACTAACAGTTTACCATTTACATAAACAAAAAGATTTTTTTTTGGTCTTTGGCGTTTAATAATTGTGGTATTTTTTTTGGTGGTGCCAGCACCTCTATTTAAAAGGTTCGAAACGCCCGAACCGTGGCATGTACAAAATATAGAGATGGGACTCTGTAGAAAAAGAAAAAGGGCCCTCAAATGTCAAGAGTTGGTTAAAGTACCCAAAACTCGAGGACACCGAACAGACCGAGAAGAGAAAAATAACACAAGGGCCAAGATAAGATGGACGCAGCCGCTAAGACTGAACATAAGAAGGGCACAAATAAACATAAAGCACAACAATAAGAAGGGCAATAAACTGGGAGGTTGTGGAGATCACCAACAATTACTCGCTGGACTGGACGAGGAAGCTTTGGAAAGGTATTAAAGACGCAAATATGTGGTTCCTTATGGTAGGCTAAAATTGAGGCTGCCTGGTTCAACTCTAGGCGGGTGTCAAAGACTGGTATGGGGCCTAGGAGATCTCTGACCAGACGACATCTGTCATAGGTGTGCCAATGGCCTGAGAAGACTTGCGAATTAATCAATTGCACATCTGTGCTGGAGCAGTGGATGGCGTCAACCACCACATGGTGTTGGCGGATAAGACGAATGGCAGCTGCGAATCCTAGCAAAAAGCATTCATCATCAAGCGGGATCATAACACCAAATCGGAAACATCCATGATTGTCCCGAATGAGGAAGCCATAGTGACCAATATGGCACGCCACATTCAAGGTGAGACCAAGCCGGATGCGGGAGCCAGTTCAGCCAAACACCTCTTTTAACCTTGAACTCTGGACACCGAACATGAAGCGCCAGAATTGCAGTTTGGTTTTGGAGAGAGAAGGATGGAAATAAGCGCCTGTGATCCGAGGAGAAAGGAGACCAGCCCATTGTTTTATTTTTGGCAAGAGAGAGCTAGAGAGGTGGTTAGTGCCATGAATAATGTTGTTCCGAAGAACCCAAACTTCCCATAGGCAGCAACAAGCTAGAGCTAAGGCCAGACAGTCCATGAAACACTTCATGTTAGCAGAGTGAAACCAATCATAAATAAACTATTGGCGAGAAAGAGGAATATTTTACCCATACACTGTTGCAACAAACGCCATACGGGAGTAGCTGTGTCACTAAACACAAACAAATGGGTAGCAGATTCTACCTGATGGCAGCATGAACATTTTGACGCAATTGGGATGCCCAAGGAGATAACCGCATCATCTGTAGGGGTGACTTTATGGAAAAATTTCCAGACTAGCACACTGATCTGGGGAGGTATCCAAGCCTACAAAATGTTTTTGAAAATCACGCTGCGAGGTCTAGCTATGCGCCTAGCCAGCTAGACCTTTCCAATGCAATTTTTCACTGTAAGCTCTCCCGACGCAGTCCCTTTCCAATGCAATTTGTCCGGAGAATCAGATTGGTGTATGTTTTGTATGATGTTCCTAGCCACAGGAGGAAGGAGTTCTAGAAAACCACCAATAAGATTTTGAGGACTGACTAGTCCCTGATGGGTCTATCTCGCAAGTCAACAGGGGCTACTACATCAAACCATTCACAGAAATGTGCTACTTTAATGTCACCTTTGCCGAAAGTCCAGCAACTTTCATTCCTGAGTTGTTGAATAATGGGGAAGATAGCAGCCCAGATTGCTGAACCTTTGAGGCTGTCTTTAAATCTGCTATGCGCATAAGTTGCCCATAGGGACGAGTTTTGCATAAATCTCCGCACTAATTTGGTGAGAACTGCATTCTTTACCTCGATTAACGATTTAATGCCTAATCCCCTACAAGCTTGAGACAGCATACCTTCTACCAACTAACCCAATGCCTTCGCCTATTCTGGCCACTATCCCATAAGAAATTAGCTAACAGGGTCTCTATGTGCTTAATGCAGCCTTTGGGCATTGGCAGAATAGAAAAAGTGTGGATAGGAATAGAGCCCAAGACAGAAGAGATAAGCGTAGCTCTGCACCCCCCCCTTGACAAAAAGCACTTGGACCATCCTGCTATTTTATGACGAACTGACTCTTCCAGCTTATGAAAATAGCTCAACTTGACACTCCTTGGGAATAGGGGAGCTCCGAGGTAAGTAGTCGGGAATCGGCCCTCACTACGCCGGTCATTCCCAATAAACTATTTTTGCGAGCAAGGGGCATTTTGGCTGGGGAAAAATAGAGCTTTTACTTGCATTAAGCATCTCACCAAAGAGGTCACAGAAGTTATGAATGATACTTATCAGAGCCTCCACAGATTTCTTCCTTCCATTGTTAAAGATTAACATATCATCTACATACATCAAGTGGTGCACAACTGTAGAAGTACCTTTCACATGATACGGATATACAGCTTTAGTAGAAACTGCCCGGTTTATGAGTTTTCTGAAATAATCCATGGCAATGATAAATAGAGTCGGAGATAAAAGATCACCTTGACGAACCCCTCTATTGGACTTGACAAATTGATTGCTCTTACCGTCCCAACGCACAGTATACCAGCAATTGGAGATGTTACGAAAAATGAGGTCACACACTGATGGACCATAATTGTATGAATCATAAACACAGTTAAACCCACCAAATTAGACTGTTTGTCTATTTAACTTTTGCTTGTTAGTTCCGATATTTATCTACAGGGTATTTTGGAGTCTAGAGAGAATACAGGCTAAGGAGGAGTTTTAAAGCTGAAAATGAATTACGAGTCAGGACACGACCAGATTCCGACTGTACAACTTTCTTGGAACCGACTTGGAATCATTCAAATATGCTAGAACAGTCGGCGTTTGGACAAGAACGCAATGCAAAGGCACCAAGCCCGGTAAAAACCAAACAAGGGCAATTTCAGCCGATTTGAGATTTCGACCATGTTCCAAGCAGAATTTGGCTTAGGTTCCTTCTTGAGATCATCTTAGAATGACATTTTCATTCAGAATACACACTCTCCAAAATCCGAGAAGCTCCGGTCAAATTTCGGTCAAACCGATGGCTTTTGAGAAACAAATATCTTCCGATGGCTTTTGAGAAACAAATATCTTCCGATGGCTTTTGGAGTGGTGACTCACCCCGATGGCTTTTGCTCTCCTTATGCCATGTGTTGAGATCTCAAGCCACAAGCCTCTCCTCCCTTGACAAGTGTATGGCTCTCCTTGCCTCCCTTAGTTATAAATAGACATCTTCTCTTCACTTGTAAATCATCCACAATCCACAAATCCATCCTCATATCCTCATCCCACAATCCATACAACACTTATCTCTCTAGATTTTGGCACTTTTGTAAGCTTTGTTTGAAATCTATAATACTCCTGTTGGTTCTTGAGTATTCTAGTAGTCTTTGAGAATACTCCTGTTGGTTCTTGAGTATTCTCCTTTACTTACTGTCTTTCAAAAACCCTCGAGTACTTAGCTATGGTATCCACCTCTATGGATATTCGTAGCTAAACTCTTCATTCGGTTGAAGGGGTGTACTTGTATCATAAAATGTTTTAGGCTATACTCTTAGTGCCTCTTCTTTGTATTCAAAACTTGTTCTATGTGCCATATATTAGGTTAGAACTTCCAAGGTTGAGTGGATGCTTGGAATGGCAAAACTCTTCAGTGGGGTTCGTAAACATACTCGGATAAGTGGATGCTTGGAATGGCAAAGCTTATCTGAGGCGTTTGACCTCTCTAAAAAACCATTTGGTTGCTCGGGAATGACTGACCAAATGGATGCACACAGGCTAATATACCTTGGAATGGGGTATTAGTCTAAGTAGAACAAGTGCTCTACGACCTTGGAATGGGCTAGACTGTGTGGCAAATCGAGTGCTTGGAATGGCCTTGATACACGTTTGAATACTTAGTAAGATCACTAAGGGTCAATGATAAACAGGCTATGATACAAAGCCCCCGAAACCGAATGCTTTCCTTAGATTAAAACACTACCTGCACTTACTTCCTTAGTATAAACTGCCATTTCAACTGCTGACGTTCCGCAAGACTTGCCGATCACGCAACAACCGCTGTAAGTCTTCTTTTTACTTTCAGTATTTACTTTTATGTCATTTACTTTTCCGCACTAAAAACCAAAACCAACCAACCAATCACTTAGCTGTTAGTAGTAAAACCTCAATCAACCAAAAAACACGCTCCCCCGCTGTACGATCCCTCAAAGAACAACTTATCCCCCTAATTCCCTTGGGTTCGACCCCTACTTACCACTTGCTACCCAGTAGTGAAGTCGCGAGTAGCGGACTTATAAATTTATTTGTACATTTGCTATGACGACAAGCATCTGTCAAATTGGCGCCGTTGCCGGGGAATTAGCCGTCGGATTAGTTGTTCTTTCCTTTCCCTTCTCGTTTCTTCATCACGCTACACACTATGTATGCATGGACAACACGATATCTTCCTCTGTTCGGAGGTACGGAAGGAGAAACCGGCAGAACCATGGGAACTGGACCCAAGCCCATCATCCCCCAAAAAACACAGGAAGAGTCAAAGCAAGAATCAAGGTTGGCGCAATAAAGAAGTACGACCTGAGCCACCCATGGGATCCAAACCAGTGATCCAGGAATGAGGTACTGTCGAGCTAACGACGTTAAACAAATGCACTGGTCGGGAGGTAACCCGACACCTATCTTACTTTCAGTACTTTTATTTTCTGTCATTTAGTTTTTTCTCCAATAAGTCGCTCTCACCCACTTGGTGCATAGAATGAAATGACTATTCAGGAATCGGTTATGGGTGCAACATCAAGCCAGTCAGGCCTATGCCAAGAGTTCAAAGCCCCTGCCGAACTCCCTCGATTATCCAGCCTCGAGCCATGTCATTCACTCGACACCTTAAAAGGAGTTCTGTTCTTCCCTTTTCCTTAATATCATTTCCTTCTCGTATAATACCTGCTTGCATGGCTTTTGAACTAAGTCATTTCGTAAAGAATGCCTTCGTTCAAAAGTGTGGGGTGAGAACCACCTGTGTACATTAGTTAAATAACATGTTTTTCTTTTTTAATATTATCTTTTTGAAAATATGAACTTGAGAATGTGAAAAAGATAGATCATAATTCATGCATTTACCTTGTGAAATTCAACTGTTTAAAAACTTAGAATGTAACTTCTCATTTGTTCCTTTGTGCTGAGATAAACTAGGGATGTGGAGTTGATAGAAACTGCCCTAGAGGGGCTTGGCAAGCACTCAAAGGACTGAATTTCGCTATATGGTTTTCGAAGTCAGTGGAGGCTGCACTTCGGGTTTCAGAGAAGATTGAAGTCATCTCCGCCATGCAGCGTTTATGTAAAAAAAAAAGGCGGGACGGGAATCAAACCGTCCTATCTCTAGTCCTAATAGCCGGGAAAATAAATGAGCGACCCTCATTTTGACTCGCGTAAAACGGCAAGGATGAGAGAGAGCGGGGAGGTATTTCCATATGCTTGCGGGCGATGATTGGACCTCCCAAAAAGGCTTGAGAAAATGGACTAGCAAGCCACAAAAAGGCAGGCCACAAAAAGGCAAAAGCTCAAAGAAGCAAAAGCTCAAAGAGCTAATCAAAGGCCAAAGGCCAAAATTGTGAAGGTTTTAACCGAACAAAAGTGAAGAACTCAAAGAGTCAAATCAAAGGCCAAAGGCCGATTCACTACAAAAAAAGGATGTCCCTCGCCAAAAAGAAATCAAAAGGCTCAACTCAGTGAAACCCGAACCGAATCACGTGCTAGAGAAAACTACAAGGAAACCATATAGTGCAAGACGGTCCCGAGAATGCAGTCCAGGATCCTGAAAAGGGCTATCTCCCGAAACATCCGAATTAATTTGCATCTCGGCACGAAGGTACAAGTATCAAGTTTCTTCTATTTATTTACACGGTTTAATTTGGTAATAAGTAAGTAATGCATGAATTAGGATAAATCTAGTCCCACAGTCTAACTTTCATATTTTAAAAGCTTACTTAGATAGTGTGTGCCGCCCTTTAATAGCATTGTTCGGGACGAACAACTAAAAGTGTGGGGTGATCTGATGGACCATAATTGTATGAATCATAAACACAGTTAAACCCACCAAATTAGACTGTTTGTCTATTTAACTTTTTCTTGTTAGTTCCGATATTTATCTACAGGGTATTTTGGAGTCTAGAGAGAATACAGGCTAAGGAGGAGTTTTAAAGCTGAAAATGAATTACGAGTCAGGACACGACCAGATTCTGACTGTACAACTTTCTTGGAACCGACTTGGAATCATTCAAATATGCTAGAACAGTCGGCGTTTGGACAAGAACGCAATGCAAAGGCACCAAGCCCGGTAAAAACCAAACAAGGGCAATTTCAGCCGATTTGGGATTTCGACCATGTTCCAAGCAGAATTTGGCTTAGGTTCCTTCTTGAGATCATCTTAGAATGGCATTTTCATTCAGAATACACACTCTCCAAAATCCGAGAAGCTCCGGTCAAACCGATGGCTTTTGAGAAACAAATATCTTCCGATGGCTTTTGAGAAACAAATATCTTCCGATGGCTTTTGAGAAACAAATATCTTCCGATGGCTTTTGGAGTGGTGACTCACCCCGATGGCTTTTGCTCTCCTTATGCCATGTGTTGAGATCTCAAGCCACAAGCCTCTCCTCCCTTGACAAGTGTATGACTCTCCTTGCCTCCCTTAGCCTATAAATAGACATCTTCTCTTCACTTGTAAATCATCCACAATCCACAAATCCATCCTCATATCCTCATCCCACAATCCATACAACACTTATCTCTCTAGATTTTGGCACTTTTGTAAGCTTTGTTTGAAATCTATAATACTCCTGTTGGTTCTTGAGTATTCTAGTAGTCTTTGAGAATACTCCTGTTGGTTCTTGAGTATTCTCCTTTACTTACTGTCTTTCAAAAACCCTCGAGTACTTAGCTATGGTATCCACCTCTATGGATATTCGTAGCTAAACTCTTCATTCGGTTGAAGGGGTGTACTTGTATCATAAAATGTTTTAGGCTATACTCTTAGTGCCTCTTCTTTGTATTCAAAACTTGTTCTATGTGCCATATATTAGGTTAGAACTTCCAAGGTTGAGTGGATGCTTGGAATGGCAAAACTCTTCCGTGGGGTTCGTAAACATACTCGGATAAGTGGATGCTTGGAATGGCAAAGCTTATCTGAGGAGTTTGACCTCTCTAAAAAACCATTTGGTTGCTCGGGAATGACTGACCAAATGGATGCACACAGGCTAATATACCTTGGAATGGGGTATTAGTCTAAGTAGAACAAGTGCTCTACGACCTTGGAATGGGATAGACAGTGTGGCAAATCGAGTGCTTGGAATGGCCTTGATACACGTTTGAATACTTAGTAAGATCACTAATGGTCAATGATAAACAGGCTATGATACAAAGCCCCCGAAACCGAATGCTTTCCTTAGATTAAAACACTACCTGCACTTACTTCCTTAGTATAAACTGCCCTTTCAACTGCTGACGTTCCGCAAGACTTGCCGATCACGCAACAACCGCTGTCAGTCTTCTTTTTACTTTCAGTATTTACTTTTATGTCATTTACTTTTCCGCACTAAAAACCAAAACCAACCAACCAATCACTTAGCTGTTAGTAGTAAAACCTCAATCAACCAAAAAACACGCTCCCCCGCTGTACGATCCCTCAAAGAACAACTTATCCCCCTAATTCCCTTGGGTTCGACCCCTACTTACCACTTGCTACCCAGTAGTGAAGTCGCGAGTAGCGGACTTATAAATTTATTTGTACATTTGCTCTGACGACAAGCATCTGTCACACACACTTGATGGGAGAACCCAAAAGAAAGCAGCACCTTTATAAGAAACCTCCACGATAATCTGTCTTATGCCTTCGATATGTCGACTTTAATAATAATATTGCCGCCAAATGTTTTGGTGTGGATAGCCCTCAAAAGATCATGTGCTAGCCCAATACTATCATGAATCCGTCTGCCTTGAATAAAACTCGCCTGTTCAGAACTGATAATCAAAGGAAGCACTGCTGACAGTCTCGAGTTCAAAATGTGAGAAATTATCTTATGTATAAAATTACAGAGACTTATAGGTCTTATTTGATCCATGGAGGTTGCTCTCTTAACTTTAGGCAACAGGACGAGATAGGTAGAAGAAATCGACTTGGGAAGATGCAAGCCTTTAAAGAAGCCCCCAAAAGCAGCCGTGAGGTCTTCCTTGATGATACCCCAACAAGAAAGATAAAATTTACCTGTAAATCTATAAGGACCCGGAGCACTAGACGCATTCATACCACATATAGCTTGTTTGATTGCATCCTCCTCCGGAATAGCAAAAGGCCTCTGTGGTCGTCCACTAAAATTTTAGGGTCAATAATGTTGTCGAGCACCAAGTCGTCTATATTTGGGAAGGTGACAGGCGTCGTCGGTACCTGCAAATTTATATTTATAGTTCCTTACTCTTGGCTATGGGTTAGTACAGCGATAAGCAAGGGTCGAACCCTAGGGAGCTAGATGGTTACTTGTTGATCTGTAAAAAGGGAACAATTGGATTTTAAGGAAACAAGTGCAAATAGGAAATAAACGAAAGATGTCAATCGGAGAAGAATATTCAGGCTAGGGGTTCTAATTGTGACTCGGTTTGTCCTTGATTTCTAAGTATCTAATTCCGCGTCCTTAAGTGTGGTTACTCCGGGTCAGGTTATAACCTAAGGTAGGACCGTTTCAAGTCACTACGCCACAATCTACTCCTGGTCAGGTTATAGAATCCTAGTTCTAGCAAACCTAATACTCCTGGTCAGGTTATATTAGGTTTAGTGCGACTACTTATTCTAACGGGTCAGTATCAAATAAGCAGTAAATAGAGGGTATGAATTGCCCAGCTTAAGCTTTACCGTTTCGGGTCTCCACTTAACCTTGCAACTCAAACCGAAATTAATGTGCACAAGAACTAGTAGAATGCAAGAATAATATTAAGCATGGAATCTCAAAACATTCTCACAATAAATTAGCCCTAGCCCGAACGAGCGGTTTAGCTACACATGCTGGAAATAAAAGACATGATAAAAGTGGAAATTCTTCTCTATGACGAAGTAGCCGCTCGGTGATGGATGATCGCTGGATGAATGATGGATACTCGAATCGGCTCTGATGGGATGAATGTGGATCTCGAATTTTTGGATGCTTGAAACCCTAGACCAAGAGGTCTTATTTAGAGGGAAAGTTCTAGGGTTTCGAAGCTTCTATTTGGGCCCGGTCCACATCCGTTTTTGCTTGGTGAGCAAGTAATCTTGGCCAGCAAGAAATCTAAACCGCCTCAGTTTTGAGCCCACTGACCTGGCCCAGCGCGCGGGGCCTTCAACGTCGTTTTTCCCATCTCGGCCAATCCCGCTCGTGCGTTTTGCTTGGCTAGTGGTATCGTCCGAGTCATTTGGCATTTCGATCACTTTGGTCGAGCCAGATTTGCAAGATTCGTTCATCTGGTCGAGCAACTCGGATTCAGCGCTAGTCTGCTCGACAGGGCCTTCGGGCGCGGCCTGGAACCTGCTCGGCTGCTCATGGGCCATTCCACCCGTGCGTTCTCCTTGAGTTGGTGACATTGTCTGACTTGTTGTCTATTTTGAGCAACTTGGTCGAGTCAGATTTGTCATCAGATTCCGTATGGTCGAGCAACTTGATTTCGGTGCCAAGCAGCGCGCGCGAGACCTTTGGAATTGAGCCAACTGCCAATCTGCTCGGGCATTTTCCTTGGTTCTCCGACATTGTCCACCTTATTTGCTATTTTGATCACTTTGCTCGAAGTGGATTCGTCAGATCAGCTCGTTTGCCCGAGCAACATGAGTTTAGTGTTGGTCAGTTCGACTCCTTGTGATGTTTTTAGCTCAGAAAGCCATCTTTTAAGCGCGTTTTCTCCTAGAGCTTCCAAAGCACCTGAAATGCAAAACAACACCAAAAGTAACTTGTTCGCATAATAAAGTGTCGGAAATGATGGGATTTGTTGACTCGATGAGTCGTATAAATACGGCTCATCAAACCACCCCACACTTAAACTTGTTCGTCCTGAACAAGAACTAGGTCATAAGAGGAAAATAAACTGAAACATCACAATTCCTTCGGCATCCTATATATTGCTACATGAATATGACTTGCTAGTCTAGACTTCGCCTTTCTATGCATATCTCAATCGTTACTAAAAGTATTGTGCTCAAACATGGAAGTAATTGATACGTGTTACCTTTGAGCCGAGATGCAAACCAATTCGGATGAATGGGAGATAGTCCTTATTAGACCCATGATCTACACTCGCGGTTCCGGGTTCTCACTATATGGTTACACTTCATTGCTTTTTCTTGCA
The DNA here is from genome assembly GCA_033675395.1 of Rhodiola chrysanthemifolia. NCBI lineage: Eukaryota > Viridiplantae > Streptophyta > Magnoliopsida > Saxifragales > Crassulaceae > Rhodiola > Rhodiola chrysanthemifolia. The sequence continues at coordinate 44,369,212 of CM066204.1, forward strand.
CGTGATTTGTTCGAGCTTCAAGGTGTTGAGTTCTTTTGCTTGGACAGCTTTTGTAGTGAGTTATCTTTTGATGGATCAGTGGTGTACTTCACTTTGTTGCGTGTAAAACTTCACTAATAACTGATTTTTTTTCTTTTGCTACTGAATGTGACTGCTTGTCCGTGACTCTGCTCTTTTGATGGAGGTCCAATCATCGCCCGCAAGCATATGGAAATACCTCCCTGCTCTCCCTCATCCTCGTCCTTTTGACGCGAGTCAAGCCGAGGGTCGCTCGTCTGTTTTCCCGGCTACTTGGACTAGAGATTGGACGGTGTGTTGTTTTCCCATCCCACCTGACCGCATAAGCACTGCAGTGGTGGAGCAGACTCTTAACCATGTTGCCTCGAAGTGCTAGCCTCCACGAAATCCATATAACCATATAGCTTGACTCCGGTCCCCTGAACGCTTTGTCAAGTCTCTCTAGGACGTTTCTATCAACTCCACATCCCTGTTTATCTCAACTCAAAAGCACGCAATAGGGTAAGTTCACATGTATTTGCACAACTCAAAGTTCACGAGAAAAATGCATCTAATCGGTTCTATCTATTTCACATCATCAAGATTTAATACCGCAAGTCTAGGAAAATATAGAGAAATCTGTACCAAATTTTTAAATTTTAAGGGAAACGTGCTGACTCTATGTAGGTGCAAGGAAATAAACGTGCTGACACGACATACTGACTCTCCCACCCCACTCTTTTGAACTGACGTGTCCTCACGGCACATCTTAAGTTCAAAGACACGACTATGCAAGCAAACAAACAATAGGGAAATAAGAGAGAGTTAAGAGTGAACAGGCACTTCCCTCGTGCGGTTGTAAAGTTGGCTCGCCCTTCCAAAGTTATTGGACATTTTAAACACTTTTGTCGAGCCAGAATTTCCAGATAATGAATTTCGGTCGACGATTCTGGCAGTGTGCCCATTCTGTGCGCACAGGGCCCCTATCGGTTGGGCGGCCTCCGGACGACTTTGCCAGAACGCTATGGGATTCTCACATGTCTCGATAAATTGGCCATTCTAAGACTAATGGCCGAGTCAGAATCTCAAGTTGGGGAAGTTTGGTCGAGGATTCCTCCAATGCTCCGATTCTGCGCACACATGGCTCTCAACTGGGTGGGCCATTCTCCTCTGAGTCCAAGGAGAGCAGCATTGTGCCTGCCTTCTTTTGGTGGAGACTTGTATCGCAACGTGAGTTCGTCACAAAATGAAAGGACTATGTCGAAGAAATTAAGACAAATAAAGAATTCCCAGGAAATTGGTGGAGTCACAAACGGTCTCACTTAAGAACCAATCTCCTTAGACTAGTAAGTCTTGGTGACAGAATCTTTAAAAGCTTATTTTTCTTGACACAATGTATTCAAAGTGCGAAACTACCCCCGATGGATAGCAGTCTTACGCAAAGAAGGATAGCGGGTTGGTTTCTCAACAACCAGCCAAAGTGCTACTCTGCGCGCACAAGGCTCGTTCGTTCGGGACCTCTCGATGACTCCGCACCGAGGTGCATGTTTCCTGCAAAAAGAGCATCTCTTTCCCGAATACAATGTGATGAATATGACTCAAGAAAGACTCAAATAAACATAAACGACTCTACAACTGAGAAAAACGAAAGAATGCCGGGCTGCCTCCCTGCGAGCGCCTTTGTTTTACGTCGTTGGCTCGACGGTACCTCATTTTAGGGATCACAAGTTAGGATCCCATGGGCGTGTGAGGTCATACTTTGATCCAGCGACTCCTTCAATCTGTTCGAAATCCTCATGGAATGACGTGCTCGGGTCTGCTCTCCATTGATCGGGCGGGTTCGCCTTCACATTCTCCCAAGTTGGCGAGGACATCTTGACCATAGCTGCTGATCTATGCATGGTCTCTCTTGGTGGGTCAGGGACTAGGGCACCGAAATCTGATGTGTTCACAATGTCTGGCGGTTTCCTTGTGCATGGCCGGCCAGCATCCCCATAGGCATAGAAATCTGATGTCGTTCCGTCGAATGCAAGTGACAGTAAGGTAGCGGGTTTAAAAGCGGAGGTGGGCGAGGTCTAGGACCTTGGAAAGCCGGTGGAATAATAGGAGCAAGAGGTGGGATAGGAGGTAGAGGATTCTTGCGAGGTCTACCTCTTCCTCTCTTAGCGGTTGGGTGAGAAGGGTGGGAGGTGCTTGAAGTTGATTCGATCACTACGTGATTTTGCCCCTTAAATCTCGTGTTCATTCAAATGCCTACAAGAACAAGGGAAATTCTTAGCAATTAAAGGCAAAGGAGATAAACACAATTAAGCGCAAAACAAGCAATGATTATCAAGTAAAGAAAGAGTAGACAAGCTAAACAATCTATTAGCACCTAGTTAATTAACCTATCCCCGGCAACGGCGCCATTTGATCGCTCGATAATATAGCGGAAATATTCGAATAAGAATTCAAATACTTATGCTAAGTCACGGTTATCAAAACATTTGTAAAGACTCGGGAGATCCGAGGTCGAACCCAAAAGATAAGTGATTAAACTAATGATGCCAAAGATAAATCTAGATTGTCTATGGTTTGGGGGAGGTTTGTTGTTCTTCCAAGAGAATTATAGTTGAGAGTGCTATCAAAAAGTGGTTAACAATCAATTAAGGGATGACTAGGGATCTATTTCTCCACCTAGACAATTATTGTGACGGTAAAATAGGACACCATTGATGAAATCACATGCATACACTTAGAATCTAGCCATGCAACATTAATGCTAAGTTCAACTCGCGCTACAACTTAGTACTAAGAGGTTACATCTCGCATAATACCTCACACTCGCGCTCTATTGGTATTATAGAATATGAATGCCTAGCCTCACACTCGCGCTCTATTGGCTAGATAACCATGCTCTTGTTAAGTTCAAGCCATTCTCATTAAGATTAGAGTGTCGCCATGTAACACAAAAACCTTAATGCTTCTTCATTTAGTTCATTGAAGTCATGATGATCAACGTGAGCTACATCAAACATGAGATCAAGCAAAGTTCCTATTGGGGACATTTCACAAACACCTTATAGGCAACTTGAAGAGTTAAGTTCAAATGAAGAAGAAACATGTGCAAATCATTCATCAATGGCATCCATAGTATTTATAATGTCACAAACATGTCTAGGGGGTCCATAGATCCCCAACCAAGGTCACTACTCACTCATGGTGAGGTTACAAACAAAAACATCCATGATAGTGCAAAAACCCATATGAAAAGAGAGTTTAGAAATCTAGAACCAATATGGAGATCCAATAACACTAGGTGATTAGATCTTTGTGTTGTTGATGACTCTTAAATTTCTCCCTTCTTTCCCAAGAAAACTGCTCCAAATCCCAATGAAATCTGCTTTGAAAATCCCCCAAAAAGTCCCCCTTGTTCAGAAACCCTAAGTTTCTATTTATAGCCCAGCAGTAAAAATCCTGTCTTGACGACTCAACCGGCCGGTTGAACTGGGTGAAGGATTTTGAGCCGGCCGGTTCGAGCAGGGGAGGTTGACATGGAAACTTTCTGAGCATTTCAGCGGGCCGGTTCATAAGGTGAAGGGTATTCAGCCGGCCGGCTCGAGCAGGGGAGGTTGATGTGAGACTTTCGGAGCTGTTGAACCGGCCGGTTCAAATTGTGAATAAAGCTCAGCCGGCCGGTTGGATACCTCAGAGAGTTCGTTCCTTCTGGTCTAGACTTCAACCGGGCGGCTCAATTCAAGGCCAATGTTCAGCCGGCCGGTTGGCTCTCCTCCTTGGGCACTTTTTGCTCCAAAAGTTCGGTTTTGCTCCAAAATCACTGCTAACTTGTGCTCTTAGCTTAAACTCTGTAATTTTCCTGAATGAACCACAAAGCATCAACTAGCAAGTGAAATCGTGATAAAATGATCGAAACACTAAGCGCAGAGATTGCCTAAAGTGCATATATTTTAGCGCTATCAAATCACTCCACACTTAATGTTTGATCGTCCCGAGCAAACTAATCATAGAGATCAACAACACGAGTGCATTTCACTCTCTTAGGATTGGTCCAAGGGAAAACTCCATATGGTCACTGAATCTAACTAGAAATACTAAGAAACAAATCAACTTCTAACTAACCACTTTCGTAGGTGACACGAGTGCATTTAGAGAATGCACCAAGCCTTTAAACCCCTAGGTTACCCTAGTGGACGAGTTATAGTCTCGTGAGAGTTTTCAGAACCAGGAATACTCACAAATCCCACATGCATTTATCCCATAAGAGTGCAAAGCAAGAGCGTTTAACAATTAAGGCATGAATCTCAAAACTTACTTCACATCCCAAACTAGCATTGCAATCACCATACATTTCAAGAGAGTTTTCAAACCGTTCAAGATCACATGAGGGTGCTCATTCAAGGAAGTCAATATTAGAGCTATCAAGCGCCTCACCTAGAAGTCTATTTATTTTCATTGCAAGGATTTTGAAACACGGTTAAGGCTTTTGCACAAAAATGTCAATCGATCACCTATGCTAGCTAGGGCTAGTCCACGGGCTCACGATAAAAACTCATTCCCAAGTTTTAGACGCTAAAGTCGTAATCTATAAGGAAAGAGGAGTTTGACAACAAGAGTTCTTAAAATAAGCCTAAACCAATCAATAGCTTACGTGAAATCACAAGGGTCGTCCTAAAGCTCAACTTGCTAGCACACAATGCACGTGGTGAACTCACACATGTAATAGATGATGGACGGGCATAAAGTCACGTTTAAGTGTTCTTCTATTTTCTTTTTGAAATGGCCTTTGGCCTACAAATGCTTTCGAGGGGGAACTTTTCTTCCTAACCCCCGGCATTTGTATCTTTTTGCAACAAACTTCTCTAGTACTCGAGAAAGTTTTCAGTCGGGGCTTTGCCCTCTTTGACCATGTAAAATATTTTTGATGGGGCCTACTTTTCGCCCTCTTTTGACTCCACACTTAAAACTGTACAATATGCCCAATGTAAATATGGAATGTGTGAGAAACAACCACAAACACGGCACGAGGCAAGAGAACTAAAGTCACCTAAGAGCGATCGAGAGGTTTAAGTTTTCATGAAGTTTTCAAAGCGTGCTTTCTAAAACTTTTCAAATCATGCGTAAAAAATACTTAGATTGCTAGATAGGCACAAGATAGCAAAGAATATTGATCCACGAGAAAGAGCATTCAATAGAGCTAGTTTAGTTTTAGACTCTAAATCATGTAAAGGGGAATTGCAACTTAGATGTGACTTATAGAAGTTGGGAGTTGATAGTTACATGCCTTTGGTAGTAAAACACTCAAGAAAAGTTGGAATAAAGCATAATGCAAGTATTCATTTCCAAAAGATATGCATGGTGTAAACATGTGAATTATGCGCCTAGCCCAATCAATCACTCCACACTTAAACGAAGCTTAGTTCCTAAGCGCAACAAATAGTGACAATAAAGGCAAAGGCGCAAAGGAAACTCCCCTCGTTTGAAGAATGTAGTCCATTTAAAACAACTCGGCTCCTTTTGAGTAGAAACTCCCCCTTGATGGCAATATAAAACAAAGAGAGGCGATATGCACTAGCAAGAGTATGTTAGTAAGAGTATGACAATGGCGCAAGTGAAAATCAACCTCCTCATATCATAACATAAAATATCCAACAAGGTTACAAATAGGAGTCGTACAACCAAAATGCGCACCATGGCGACTTTAATATCCAAACACCAAAATATGACAGGGTTCATAGAAATGGAAGTGCAAATAGTCATAAAATGGAAACAATATCACAAGCTAACCCTCAAAATGGTGCATCATCATCATCGTCATCCGGGCTCGCAAAACGATCCTCCTCTGCTAGAAAGCTGGCTGTAGGGGCAAGAGGAGAGGCACGGGATGTAGCAAGTGCAAACCCAATTGGTATAGGAGGTTGTGCATGGCGTGAAGGAGGGGCGAAGGGAGGTGGGAAGCCAAATGGCTGAGATGGGTCAGCACTGTATCGATCAGGGGCAGGAGGAGAAGCGTGCTCAAATGGTGGAGGTGGAGGAGCACTGGCGCTGCTGGATGGAAGACTCATGTGCTGGACGATGGAAGTAAGAGTGGAACGCACCCACTGAGCCTCCTGACGATGAAACCGGGATTCCTGATGAGCAAATTCTTCTAAACGACCAAATCCCACTCTCAAATCAGCCATATCCGCCGAGATCCTATTAAACTGTGAAGCCCAATCCGCACTAGAAGGCGGTAAGTCTCGGATGGAGGAGCGGCTGGACTGGGGGATGATGGTGGTGATGGTGTGAGGGGGTAGTGGGGGTTCCGTGAAATGAAGGCGTCCTTCTTCTTCCTAGCCGTCTTTTGGACATCCTCGATGTGTGGTTTGTCATCATGATCCCAAAGCATCGTGCCGGGTATAAGGAAGTGGCTGCGCCTCATAATATCGACATCAAGAATCCTCTTTTCCGGCTTAGGACATCCCGGATAGTTGAAACTGAAATTACAGTTTAAAGCTATCATTGTGATCAACGACCCTCCACCTAACCCGCCAGTTCGTGCACCCTCTTTCACATAACCTTCGAATCTGGCGTTTAGGATAGAAATCCAATCTAGACAATCTCCACGATCAATAGCCATCATTAGTTCGATATCCGGGATTGTCACCGCGCGAGCTATCTCCTTTCGAGAGTTTATTCCAATGGCAATAAGATGATGAATGACCTTCCATACGGGAGACTTGATCCCTGTGGAGTTGTACGATGAAACGAACCATTCATTCCTTTCGGAAATTTTCTTCCAGAATTTGGTTCTATGATGATCATGTCTATAAGGCAAGGGCTCCAATGGTTCTGCTAGATGGAGCCATTTTTGCAGCTCACGCGAACTTGCCTCAAACTCAATACCACCCAATGTGAACCTCCAAGCCACCACATGCTTGTCCCTCCTCTCCGCCTTAAATGAACAAAGGAACTCTTCAACCACCCTTTCGTAGGTGCCCGGATCATCCTCGAGAAAGAAATGAAGACCACATTTGCGTAGCTTAGATCGCACCTCATTTCCTATCCCAAAATGGTCGAGCAATGTCCAATCCGGATATGAGGTCGGGATAGCTTTCTTTTTGGCATTTACAATGCGATTGAGCCTCGCTTGATGTTCCTCGTTCTGAAAATATAGCGGCTCCGAGAATGGATATGGCGTTGGGGGCAAAAGGCCAATGCCAATTCCTCATTGGCTTGAGCTACCGGAGGCTGGCTTTCAATCAAGAGGGCAGGCGGAGAGGTTTGAACTGGAATTGGATCCGCATGTGCTGGTTCCTTGCCCTTGGAGGCTCTTGATGACGATTCTCCGGTTGAAGACTTGTGTTTCTTTGGTGGAGGTGGTGTAGGAGATTTCCGGGGCGGAGAAGGGGTGTCGTCTCTGATCAATGCTCGTCGTCAGGTTGCATTGCGCGGTGGATTGCTCCTCCTCCTATCTTCTCCATCGCCGGTTGAATCATTGAACAATTGGGAAGGTCCGATTTTGACAGGAGCAGTGGACTTGGGTGTGGCTCGAGCACCGTCTCTAGCCATTTGAATCGATGAGGGGAGGAGACGATTGAAGTTTGAAGATCGAGGATGCCGGCTGAGATTGAGGGTTCGATCCTGGAGTTTTGGGGGTTCGGCGAGCTAGCGGGCGGAGGAGAGGGTTGCTGAGGGTGGACCTGCGGAGGAGGCGAGCGAATGGCGTGAGCGAACGGAGGGCAGCGGGTCGCTGAGCGAGCTGGTCGGGGATCGAGCGGCGGCGGTTGAGAGAGAATGGAGTGTTGAGCGTTTGGTTTCGAAATTAGAGTTGAGGGTTCTGATAAACAGATTTGAGCCGGCCGGTTGGGACTAGAGGAGAATGTTCAGCCGGCCGGTTCAACATCTCAGAGACTTTGAGCGAATGGGACGAGGTTGAGCCGGCCGGTTGGACTGGAAGGCAATTTTTGTGCCGGCCGGTTGATACACTCAGAAGGTTCGAGGAGATGAAGACTCAGCTTGAACCGGCCGGTTGGAAGATACAGGCACAATTGAGCCGGCCGGCTCAACGACCCAGAGAGAAACACTCCACACTTAAAATTTTTAATACCAAAGCCAATTTATTTAGAGATTCAGAGTACATTTTGAAGGTGGGCAACCAAATTTCAAATATCAACCAACTACACACACGAACAAACGCCACATTTATTATTTCAATAGCGCACGCTAAACTTTCCTCACTCAAACCGTCTCTTGACTCCTGGATATCATCTCACTAGGTGGACGAAGAGAACATGGCTAAACCGTCATCCGTGGTCACAAATCGCATCATTGCTCTCTCGACTTCCCCTAGCATTGCTCCTTCAACCCGAATTCCTATAGCGAGTGCTAGCCTTGTCACGAGGGAACTTCCTCCTATCACAAGACTGGGTCTTATTCTTGGGTTGGTGTAGCTCTTGAATTTCTTGGAGAGAATGCTAAACCAGTCCACCACGTTCCCCTCGTAGATACTTATAAGGATGTCCCGTTCCTCCATTGTGACGTGGCTTTCTTCGTCTTCTCTCCCACTGATCGTGGTTGCCACCAAGTAGTGGAGAATCTTCCAGACGGGGCGGAAAATCAATCTAGTGGGAAGGTCAAGCTCATAGCCCTCGGGAGGTGGATGAGCGATCTTTAACCAGAAGTCTCTCCTTTCATCGTAGTTGTAGGTTTTGACGACTCCTTCATCGGGTATACCCATGTAATAGCTAACCTCAAATTTGGATAGAGTGAGCCGGATTCCACCCAAGTTAAAAGTCCAAGAGTTGATCGCCCCGGATCTATCGTCGGTGCCCACATCAAAAGATGATAGGAACTCTAGAACCATAGGGGGGTAGGTGCCCGGGTTGGCATCTAGGAAAAACTTCAGTCCATGGTCGATGAGCCTATTGAAAATCTCGTAGTAGAGACCGAGATTTCGCAGATCGTCCAGGTTGGGGAACGGAGTGGCCTTGACCTCAAAGTAGCTTTCAAGAGTGCGGTATTTCGCTTGTTGAGGGGGGTGAGCTCACGAATCACCGAACTAGAGCGTGGATAAGGCATGGGTCTAGCAAAAGGCAAATCGCCCGGGAGAGCAAGCACATGCGGTGTAGGGCTAGCCCTTGATCTCCTTCCTCTTCCTTGGTTGCTCATATTTGGTGGAATGAGGTGTGTTTGCTTGGTTGTGGTGTGAGAGATTGGGAAGGAAATGGCCATGCATTTATAGGCTAAGTGTGGAGGTGGTGTTATGATTGCCCATTGAGTAATGCCTTTGCATTATTGTGGTTTCCAAGCTTTGGGTGCATCAATGAGCAATGGTGTGACTATTGCATGGAGCATACTCCAAATAGTACTTCTCCATTGTCATGCTCACAATGGAGGTCTCTTGGATCAAAGCATTCCCTCATTTGAAGTCTTTCCTTATGCATGAGTGTTCTAATGGTACTCTCCTATTGTGGTCTCCACCTCTATTCACATGCTAGTCTTTCAATGGTTCTTAAAGTAAAGTTTAAAGACACTCACAAGCTCCAAGACAATGAGCAAACAATTCATATCCCAAGGGTTTTGGCAATTTTGAAGTTGTACAAATATCAGGCTTGGAAGGACAGATTGAACCGGCCGGTTGAAGTTACTGGTTGATTGGGAGCCGGCCGGTTGAATGTCTCAGAGACTTTGAGTGACTAAACACAGAACTGAGCCGGGCGGCTGGGGGTGAAAGAAGAAATTGAGCCGGGCGGCTGAGACACTCAGAGAGTTAAGGAGGTTCATTGCACATATGGACCGGCCGGTTGAAAGTATAAGGGAAATTGACCCGGCCGGCTCAAGTGCTCAGAGAAGGTCGGCTCTCAAAATACACCAAGCAAGCAAAATATTTCACGAAAATGAACACTTACAACGGGTTACCTCCCGATAGGGCCTAGTTTAACGTCTTGGCAAAGACCGAGCCGAATCTTTATATAACGAGAAGCACACTAAGAGAAGTCCCGAGCGGGATCCCTTCTCTAGCGGTATTGCGTATAGCATTCACGAGGGTGCTTCCAACATGTCTTGATCTCCGTCAGCAGCATGATAGATTTTAACTCTCTGCCCATTAGCTATGAAGACATTCTCTTGGTTGTCCACTAGCTCTAGGTGGCCATCGTTGAAAACTCTATGAATTCTATATGGTCCAAACCACCTAGACTTGAACTTCCCGGGAAATAACTTGAATTTTGAGTTGAATAGCAAGACTTTGTCTCCTACCGAAAATTGTTTCTTCAGAATGAGCTTGTCATGCCATCGCCGAGTTTTCTCCTTATAGATTTTTGAACTTTCGTAGGAGTCCAATCTGATTTCATCTAGCTCATTCAGTTGAAGTAATCTCTTTTCTCCCGAAGTTCTCATATCGAAATTCAATTCCTTGATAGCCCACATGGCTCTGTATTCAAGCTCTACCGGCAGGTGGCAAGGTTTTCCATAAACTAGCCGGTATGGAGACATTCCAATTGGTGTCTTAAAAGCGGTTCTATAAGCCCATAAGGCATCATCAAGCTTCAACGCCCAATCCTTCCGGGATTTCCCGACTATCTTTGTCAAAATGTTCTTTATTTCTCGGTTTGACACTTCGACTTGCCCATTCGCTTGGGGGTGATAAGGAGTAGAGCATCTATGGAATATCCCGTTCTTCTTAAGCATAGACTCGAATCTTTTTTCTTTGAAATGGGAACCATTGTCACTTATCACCACTCTTGGCACTCCAAATCTTGGGATGATAATCTTCTTAAACATCTTGATTACCACTTTAGCATCACAAGAAGGGGAAGCTATGGCCTCAACCCATTTAGAAACGTAGTCTACCGCTACTAGAATAAAGCTATTCCCTTGCGAAGATGGTAGAGGTCCCACGAAATCTATGCCCCATACATCGAATATTTCAACTTCTAAGATGCCTTTCTGGGGCATTTCATCCCTTCTAGCAATATTGCCCGTTCTTTGACACTCATTACAAGACTTAACGAATTCATATGTATCCTTGAACAAACTGGGCCAATAAAATCCCGATTGAAGAATCTTAGCCGTGGTCTTGGAAGCGGAACCATGACCACCATAAGAAGAGGAATGACAACAAGCTATAATCCCTTTTGTATCCACTTCGGGCACACACGTTCTATAAATCCCATCTTTGCATAGCTTGTACAAGAATGGGTCATCCCAAAAATACCTCGAAACGTCGTGCAAGAACTTCCTCTTTTGTTTGTGATCAAGATTATGTGGAAGGATTTGGCAAGTCACGTAGTTCACGTAATCCGCGTACCACGGGGCATCATCTTGGACACTCAACAAATATTCTCCGATAAAGGAGTCTTCGATAGTCGTTGAGAGCCTTTTTGAATCATTAAGCTCAAGCTCAAGTCTCGAAAGATGATCCGCCACTACATTTTCGACCCCTTTCTTATCCTTGATGTCAATATCGAACTCTTGCAAGAGAAGAATCCAACGAATGAGTCTCGGCTTTGCATCTTTCTTTGCCATCAAATATTTAATAGCGGCGTGATCCGTGTAGACAATTGTCTTGGACCCAACAAGATATGGTCGGAATTTTTCGAAAGCATACACTACGGCTAGCAAGTCTTTCTCGGTGGTAGTGTAGTTCAATTGAGCATTATCAAGTACCTTGCTCACATAGTAGACTACATGGAGTCTCTTATTCACTCTTTGTCCCAAGACGGCTCCAATAGCAAAGTCGCTTGCATCGCACATAAGCTCGAATGGAAGATCCCAATTCGGTGGTTGCACTATGGGTGCCGATACAAGAGCCTTCTTAAGCTTTTCAAATGCTTCTAAGCATCCTTCATCAAAGTTGAATTCCACATCATTGCATAGGAGGTGAGTTAATGGCTTGGCAATTTTGGAGAAGTCTTTAATAAATCTTCGGTAAAAACCGGCATGCCCTAGAAAACTTCTAACTCCTTTTTGATTTAGTGGTGGCGGTAGTTGCTCAATGACTTGAACCTTTGCTTTATCAACTTCGACTCCCCTTTTAGACACCAAATGTCCTAGCACGATTCCTTCTTGAACCGTGAAATGGCATTTCTCCCAATTTAGCACCAAATTTGTTTCAATGCACCTAGCAAGAACATGAGAAAGGTTAGTTAGACAATCATCGAATGAAGTTCCATGGATGGAGAAGTCATCCATGAAAACTTCCATGCATTTCTCAATGTAGTCACTAAAGATAGACATCATGCATCTTTGGAAGGTTCCCGGCGCATTGCATAGCCCAAAGGGCATGCGTCTAAATGCAAAAGTTCCATATGGACATATAAATGTAGTTTTTCCTTGGTCGTCCGGTAAAATGGGAATTTGATGAAATCCGCTATAACCATCTAGGAAACAAAAATATTCATGTCCGGCAAGTCTCTCAAGCATTTGATCGATAAAAGGGATGGGGAAATGATCTTTCTTAGTTGCTTTGTTCAATTTTCTATAATCGATGCAAATCCTCCATCCATTTACGGTTCTTGTAGGGACAAGTTCTCCCTTATCGTTTTGCACAACCGTAAGTCCTCCCTTTTTGGGGACGACATGGATGGGGCTTACCCATTCCGAATCCGGGACCGAATAGATGATTCCCGCATCTCTTAGCCTAGTAATTTCTTTAAAGACAACTTTGCTAAGGTTAGGGTTCAATCTCCTTAGAAACTCCCTAGAAGGTTTTGCATTTTCGTCAACATTAATCCTATGCATGCATAATGAAGGGCTAATTCCCTTAAGATCATCAATAGAGTACCCCAAAGCTTTTCTATTATTTTTCAAGACATGCAAAAGTTTGGACGTTTCATGCTCATTCAAGGTTGCACCAACTATAACCGGATGCGTAGAATTAGACCCAAGAAACTCATACCTGAGATTCGAAGGTAGAGGTTTTAGCTCTCCTTCGAATTCCTTACCTCTTGGCATTTGGTCTCCTTCACCTTCATGAGCATCCAATAATTGTTCTCCTTCGGCCAAAGTCAAGTCACACATTTTCTCATCTTCTATGTCCATTAGTGAAGTAAAGAGCATACTAGAATTGTCTAACTCCATGACTTCGCTTTCAAAAGATGTTAGCTCAAGATTTTCACAAGATACATCAAGCACATTGCATTCAAAAGATGAAATGGGGGCTTTCATGGCATTTTTCAGAAAAAAATTCAACTTTTCATCCCCTATCTTCAATTCAATAGACCCTTCCCCACATCTAATGACCGCTTCAACAGTGTTAAGAAAAGGTCTACCAAGAATAACGGGCATTTCTTGCTCGACATCCATTTCTAGCACATAGAAGTCTACGGGAATAAAGAATTTACCAACTTTAATGGGCACATCCCTAAGAATTCCCCTAGGGATTCTAGAGCTTCTATCGGCTAGTTTCAATGAAATAGTGGTGGGATGGAGTTCACCCACATCAATTTGCTCAAACAGAGAATAGGGAATTAAAGAAATGCTAGCTCCCAAGTCACACAATGCTCTATCGATTTCGACCTTTCCTAAAGAGATAGGAATAGAAAATGACCCATTATCTTGCATCTTTTTAGGCATTCGACTTTGAACAATAGCACTACACTCTACATTCAAGGCTACCATGCTAGATTCCTCAATAACCCTACGATTAGACACAATATCTTTTAAGAACTTTGCATAAGTAGGGTTTTGGGTGATTACCTCATGGAAGGGGAGAGTGACATACAACTTCTTCAACATCTCCACAAATCTTTGGAAATGAGCATCTAACTTGCTTTTGTTTAGCCTTTGAGGGAAAGGTATCTTTGGCACATAATGCCTTGTCAAAGCCGGTTCTTCCTCCTTTTTCTCTTCCTCCGTGGGAGCTTGAAGCTCAACTTCGGAATTCTCGTTGGTAACTTCCGCTTCTATTTCTTTAGAATTTGGGCTTGGTTTTCCTTGAGGAGGATGTAAGACTTTTCCACTTTTCAATGTGATGGCGTCGATATGTTCTAGAGAATTCACGTCCGGTTGAGAGGGAAGTTTCCCTATTTGTTTTAGATGAGAGTTCTCTTTAGCAAGTCTTTTGTTCTCGGCCACTATTTCGTCCATCTTTGCTTCCATTCTTCTAGTGCTCTCCTTGTTACTTTCCATCATTTGCGCCATCATAGACATTATAGAGCTATCTTGAGAGTTAGAAGAAGAATTACCTTGCTCATTCATGTTGGACTTGGCTTGATAGGGTTTTTGATAATTCCCTTGGGAATATTGCGAGTTTTGATTCGAGCCTTGGCCTTGATTTGAATAGGAGTTTTGCCCTTGGTTTTGGTTAGAGCCATACCCTTGCCTTTGGTAGTTCCCTTGGAAATTATTCTGCCCTTGAGGCTTTGGAGGGACGTTTGAGTCATTGGATATTCTTCGTTGAGGAGGCTCGTAATTTCTTGTGATAGGATTCGAATTTTGAGCATAATTTCTTTGTTGATTCACATAGTGGGCTTCCTCATACCCATCATCATCATCTTCATATCGTCCATCGGGACAATTTTTCGTAGAATGCCTCATGCTTGCACATAGGAAGCAAGATTGTTGCGCCGAGATTTTCTCTTTATCGGCCTTGGCCTTAGTTGCCTCAACGGAATTCACCATACTTATCATGTTCTCCACTTTCTTTTTTAAATCCGCCATTTGATCTTTAAGTGCAGAATTCGAGGAGTCTTCTCTTGACTTGGCCATTTTCTTATGATCCACTCCTTGGTATCTATCGGAGTTTATAGCAATTTTGTCCACAATTTTGAAACCTTGAGTCGCCGGTAAGTCCATAATAGCACCGCCACTAGCCGTGTCCATTTGGTTCTTAGCTTCTTTACTCATACCAAGATAGAAATATCTCATAAGATCGGATTATCTGAAGTTGTGGTGAGGGCATGCCCTCAAATAGTGCTTGAACCGATCATATGCTTGATGGAATAGCTCATTGTCTCTTTGGGAGAAAGTCAATATATAATCAGTGAATTTCTTGGTTCTTGACGGTGGAAAGAATTTGTTAAGAAAGCAATTTGCTAGGTGATCCCATGTTCTGAAGGTTCCCGGCTCTTGATTTTGCAACCATTCCTTAGCATCCCCGTACAATGAAGAAGGAAAGAGCTTCAAGTAGACATATTCCACGGGAATGTTCCTTGGCTTATAAGTGCGACAATATTCTTGAAAGTTAGCCAAATGTGTGGAAGGATTCCCGACTCCTTGATATTGATCATGGGTCACCATATGCACTAGAGAAGATTTCACGTCGAATTCAAAGGCATCCTCATCCGGGGGCATGATAGCCGAGCCATTCCCTTCAAGAGTGGGAGTCATGTAATCCCCAACGGGTTTCTCATCATCTTCCTCGTCATAATATCTATAATTTCTGTTTTCCCTTTGAGGAGCGGGAGGATTCCTTATAGGACGTTGCTCATCAACGTTGTTTTGTCTAGCCGCAGGATCATCTATCTCATCTTCCTCCATTCTACGATCTCGGGCACTCCTTTGAAGAGCGGGACGGTTCTCTACCTCGTCTTCCATTCGAAATCCCGGTGGCAAGTAAGGTAGCGGGTTTAAAAGCGGAGGTGGGCGAGGTCTAGGACCTTGGAAAGCCGGTGGAATAATAGGAGCAAGAGGTGGGATAGGAGGTACAAGATTCTTGCGAGGTCTACCTCTTCCTCTCTTAGCGGTTGGGTGAGAAGGGTGGGAGGTGCTTGAAGTTGATTCGATCACTACGTGCTTTTGCCCCTTAAATCTCGTGTTCATTCAAATGCCTACAAGAACAAGGGAAATTCTTAGCAATTAAAGGCAAAGGAGATAAACACAATTAAACGCAAAACAAGCAATGATTATCAAGTAAAGAAAGAGTAGACAAGCTAAACAATCTATTAGCACCTAGTTAATTAACCTATCCCCGGCAACGGCGCCATTTGATCGCTCGATAATATAGCGGAAATATTCGAATAAGAATTCAAATACTTATGCTAAGTCACGGTTATCAAAACATTTGTAAAGACTCGGGAGATCCGAGGTCGAACCCAAAAGATAAGTGATTAAACTAATGATGCCAAAGATAAATCTAGATTGTCTATGGTTTGGGGGAGGTTTGTTGTTCTTCCAAGAGAATTATAGTTGAGAGTGCTATCAAAAAGTGGTTAACAATCAATTAAGGGATGACTAGGGATCTATTTCTCCACCTAGACAATTATTGTGACGGTAAAATAGGACACCATTGATGAAATCACATGCATACACTTAGAATCTAGCCATGCAACATTAATGCTAAGTTCAACTCGCGCTACAACTTAGTACTAAGAGGTTACATCTCGCATAATACCTCACACTCGCGCTCTATTGGTATTATAGAATATGAATGCCTAGCCTCACACTCGCGCTCTATTGGCTAGATAACCATGCTCTTGTTAAGTTCAAGCCATTCTCATTAAGATTAGAGTGTCGCCATGTAACACAAAAACCTTAATGCTTCTTCATTTAGTTCATTGAAGTCATGATGATCAACGTGAGCTACATCAAACATGAGATCAAGCAAAGTTCCTATTGGGGACATTTCACAAACACCTTATAGGCAACTTGAAGAGTTAAGTTCAAATGAAGAAGAAACATGTGCAAATCATTCATCAATGGCATCCATAGTATTTATAATGTCACAAACATGTCTAGGGGGTCCATAGATCCCCAACCAAGGTCACTACTCACTCATGGTGAGGTTACAAACAAAAACATCCATGATAGTGCAAAAACCCATATGAAAAGAGAGTTTAGAAATCTAGAACCAATATGGAGATCCAATAACACTAGGTGATTAGATCTTTGTGTTGTTGATGACTCTTAAATTTCTCCCTTCTTTCCCAAGAAAACTGCTCCAAATCCCAATGAAATCTGCTTTGAAAATCCCCCAAAAAGTCCCCCTTGTTCAGAAACCCTAAGTTTCTATTTATAGCCCAGCAGTAAAAATCCTGTCTTGACGACTCAACCGGCCGGTTGAACTGGGTGAAGGATTTTGAGCCGGCCGGTTCGAGCAGGGGAGGTTGACATGGAAACTTTCTGAGCATTTCAGCGGGCCGGTTCATAAGGTGAAGGGTATTCAGCCGGCCGGCTCGAGCAGGGGAGGTTGATGTGAGACTTTCGGAGCTGTTGAACCGGCCGGTTCAAATTGTGAATAAAGCTCAGCCGGCCGGTTGGATACCTCAGAGAGTTCGTTCCTTCTGGTCTAGACTTCAACCGGGCGGCTCAATTCAAGGCCAATGTTCAGCCGGCCGGTTGGCTCTCCTCCTTGGGCACTTTTTGCTCCAAAAGTTTGATTTTGCTCCAAAATCACTGCTAACTTGTGCTCTTAGCTTAAACTCTGTAATTTTCCTGAAATGAACCACAAAGCATAAACTAGCAAGTGAAATCGTGATAAAATGATCGAAACACTAAGCGCAGAGATTGCCTAAAGTGCATATATTTTAGCGCTAACATGTATCTGAGCCTTACCAATACCACAGGTGACCGTGAAGGCTCCTGGGTCCTTACTCTTCCCTAGCGGTGTCTCATGGCTGGTAGCGAGTGGATGCCTCGTCATTGGGTCGTTCTGCGTAGGCCTTGCCACCAACCTACCTTCCAGCTCGTCCTTGTCGGTCATACGGCCTTCGGAAGCAACTACCTGCATGGCACACGAAAAACCGTGAGTTTCGGACTGCTCGACCATGAGGTCCGGGTCTGGCCGGGCTGTGCCGAGTGTGTCCGGGCCGAGTGCCTTGGCTGGTTCTCCTTCGGGCACCAGCGGGCTGAAGTCTTTCAGAGGCTCGGTGAAATCTGAGCTAGGCTCTTCCATGCTGTCTCTTGCCTTTGTGTCAACTGGTTCGAGCATCTTGTTTACCCAATATGCAGACTCTTTAAGTGATGCGTCCACGTCTACTACTCCTACCATGCTGACATTTCCTTTTGGATTGGGCACTGTTTGGGACGGCAGCCTCCCTGGGTCTTTCCTCAGCTCGGACACGTCTTGGACCAAGTTAGACATCTACTTGGATAGGTCGGCGATGGCCCCATCGGTTTTGATCTGGAACTGATTTACTGATGTAGACAGATCCTTCACAATGTCCTCCAAGGACTTGCTCGATCCTTGCTGGTTCGGGTTGGCCTGGTTGCGGTCCTATCTCTGCTGGTACTGGCCTGGCCCGTTCTGTCCTTGTTGCTGGCGATATGGGGGCCTGTAGTACTGCTGGGCCTGCTGAGGTGCGGCTGGCTGTGCTGGCTCTCTCTGGGAGTGATTGTTCTGGTTGTCGTTCCGCCAGTGCTGCCCGTTCGCCCCTTGCCCGTGTGAGGCTGCTCCATACTGTCGGACTGGCCCGGCCCGGTTGCCATAGCTTTGGTAGTCGCCTACCGCGTTGATCTCGGCCTGGTCGTCCTCCACTATAGTTGGGCACTTGTCTGTTTTGTGATCTGTGGCGGCACAAAAACCGCACGGCTTGACCTGGATCGGCTGCCTTCTGATGACCTGCTGTATCATCTCTTTGAGTTGCTTGATCTCTTCGGCCATTGAGCTTGATGGAGCGTCGGCCTTTGAGACGTTCCTGGACCGGCTGAACTCTTCCTCCTTGTTTGACTCATCTTGGAACCTAGCATTCTCGGCCACCTCCATGATCTTCCTTCGTACTCCAGCTGGGGACAGGTTCATAATGGTGCCTCCAGCCAAGGCATCTAGTAGTTTTCGGGCGAGTCTCCTCAGTCCATCGAGCATGTACTCCACTATCAGCTTCTCAGGGAGTCCGAGGTTGCAGCAGCTCTGTTCTAAGGCGTTGAACTTCTCCACATACTCGTACATCGTCTCGTTGGGGCCTTGTCGGAGTTCTTGCAGCTGCCTTCTGACTTGCATGGCTCAGCCTGCGGGATAGTACTTGTTGAGGAATTTCTTCTGCATCTGATCCCATGTATGTATGCTGCCTGCAGGCAAGGATAGAAACCAGTCGTTAGCAGAGTCTATAAGTGAAAAATAGAAAGCTTTTAACTTGAAGTCCTCGACTTCGACTCCGTATGGCCTGAGGTTCTGGCATATCCCATGATAGCGCTGCAGATGAGCTGTGGCCGACTCTCCTTTGGTTCCTGAGAACTTGGGTAGGTGGTGCACGACCGCCGTGTTGATGGCTATTGCTTCTAGGTCTGGCCCTTCGTATATGCACCAAGACTGGTTGCGAAAGTTGGGGGCTGACAGCTCTCCCATGGTGGGCTCCTGATCGTCGTGCTCCTCGTAATCCTCATTGTCGAAGACTGGCTGTCGTGGTTGTCTGATCTGCTGTCGTAGAGCGACCAGTGGTTGTCGTCTCGGTTGGATCGGTGGAACCTGCTGTTGGATCGGGTGCTGGTGTGGTGGAAGCATCGGGTATTGTTGGAGTGGTGGTGGCTGTTGTTGGAATGGCTGGACCGGTTGGTATTGTCTTGGGGCAGCCCCCCTTATGTCTCCGTTCTGGCCCATCGGGCCCTGCTCGTCTTGTGGTGGAAGTGCCCCTTCCATGTCTCGAACCACCTGTTCGACTTCTTCGTTGTGGATATTGTCGCCAACTCGGCTACCTGTGTGAGACATGGTGAAAGAACGAAAATTTCCAAAAACACAAAATTTCTAAAAACACAAAAAATTCGAAATAAAATAGTAAACGACTCAGGATGGCCAAAAAACACCGTATGTCACGAGCGAAGCTGGTGATTTGTGATCTCCTCGTCGTTCTGCTCAGAACAAGGTGTTGTGGGCTGAAATCGGACACCTGGAACTCGAATCCTGCTGTTTCGCTGCAAAACCAAAAAACTGAAAAAACACAAAAACTGAAAACAGAAAAGAATGATTTCACCGTGCGTAGCTCCCCGGCAACGGTGCCAAAATTTGACAGGCGTCGTCGGTACCTGCAAATTTATATTTATAGTTCCTTACTCTTGGCTATGGGTTAGTACAGCGATAAGCAAGGGTCGAATCCTAGGGAGCTAGATGGTTACTTGTTGATCTGTAAAAAGGGAACAATTGGGTTTTGAGGAAACAAGTGCAAATAGGAAATAAACGAAAGATGTCAATAGGAGAAGAATATTCAGGCTAGGGGTTCTAATTGTGACTCGGTTTGTCCTTGATTTCTAAGTATCTAATTCCGCGTCCTTAAGTGTGGTTACTCCGGGTCAGGTTATAACCAAAGGTAGGACCGTTTCAAGTCACTACGCCACAATCTACTCCTGGTCAGGTTATAGAATCCTAGTTCTAGCAAACCTAATACTTCTGGTCAGGTTATATTAGGTTTAGTGCGACTACTTATTCTAACGGGTTAGTATCAAATAAGCAGTAAATAGAGGGTATGAATTGCCCTGCTGCTCATGGGCCATTCCACCCGTGCGTTCTCCTTGAGTTGGTGACATTGTCCGACTTGTTGTCAATTTTGAGCAACTTGGTCGAGTCAGATTTGTCATCGGAGTCCGTCTGGTCGAGCAACTTGATTTCGGTGCCTAGCAGCGCGCGCGAGACCTTTGGAATTGAGCCAACTGCCAATCTGCTCGGGCGTTTTCCTTGGTTCTCCGACATTGTCCACCTTATTGCTATTTTGATCACTTTGCTCGAAGTGGATTCGTCAGATCAGCTCGTTTGCCCGAGCAACTTGAGTTTAGTGTTCGTCAGTTCGACTCCTTGTGATGTTTTTAGCTCAGAAAGCCATCTTTTAAGCGCGTTTCCTCCTAGAGCTTCCAAAGCACCTGAAATGCAAAACAACACCAAAAGTAACTTGTTCGCATAATAAAGTGTCGGAAATGATGGGATTTGTTGACTCGATGAGTCGTATAAATACGGCTCATCAGAAGGCTCCGAACAAGTCTTGGAAGAAGGAGGTCGCGGTTTCTCCTATTGTGTCACCATCCTCGGTGGTTGAACCATCAGGTAGCTGAAGACGGGTGACATTTTGGATCCTGCAAGCCTTGATGGCTACGTGAAACAACTGAGTTGCGATCCCCATCCTTGATCCTATTCAAAAATATTTATACATGAGTCTCACCCTATTCAAAAGTGTACATATAAAAATATCGATACTATACTTTTAAGTGCAATTAGGTATGTATATTTTCCTTATCAAAAATTAAATAAAAAGAGATGTTTATTTTTCATAGCCCCATTTACTAGAGAGAGAAGTGATTTCTCTCTATAAATATTTGGATATTCTCCTTCCTCTCAACCCTCTCTATTTCTCTCCGGAGCCGGCGGCGACTGATGATTATCTGCCAAATGTACAAGCCATAGTCGCTTCATCCTGTGTCGTCTTTCATGGAGGTGGTCGACGAAGGAGGAGGATAAGTAATTTAGGTTTGTTACTGACATGTGTTACGTTTTGGTCGAGCTGCACTCAAGTTTCATGAGTTTTGTTTTCTCTCTAAGTGGACTGCTTAAGGGAGTCTTTTTCAATCGAATTCGTCTAGATTTCAGACTGTTTATTAGTGGTTTTTCAATGGCTACAGTGGTAGAATCCACTACCGTGTTGGTGAAAGTTGGGTTTTACTCATTTAGTCCAGAGCTCCAGGCTGTTGGTTCTCTTTTCGGCATGACGTTCTGCACCAAAAATCTAATTTTTGGGTGCGTTTTTGAGATAGACTCAATTCAGAAGCATTCATTCATAATAGGATACTCAAAATTTTACTAGGGTCAAATGCCTACCCCTATCTAGGGTTATGTCAGCGAGGATCTTTGACTTCTTCAGGGTAAATATCTACATACATGGGCCTATGGTGTCAACGCCCCTTTTAATAGCATTTGTGTTCAAAGCCCAAGTGAATGGAAAAGTTGATGGTCCATCAAGGAGGCATGAGGCCAACGGACCAGCATATGATTCATTTGAGTATGCCCATATTATTTTAGCTGGTCCCAGCTGGATTGTTGTCCAATTTTATTTTCCTTTTTCAGCTGTCTAAGTCCTCAGTTTCGCCTTTGTATATGCTTTATGCAGTTTATCAAAATAAAAGATATGTATATTTTTCAATTGAAGACATTTGTGCCTTAACATAGGTGTTGTTCTGTTGCATTTAAATTCTAAGTTTTCAAGTTCAGAAAAGTTACATTAAATTAAATTTAATATAGAGGAAAGATAAGGTGCAAAGTATATTTTTAGTGCAAAATACAAATTCGTCAAAACTGGATTATAATTCATCGCCGAGAAATCAAAAGTACGACATAGTTTTTCAAGAGTATTTTATAATTTGTCGCCGAGAAATTAACCATAAACGAGATTTAATACGGGATTTAATCTCATCCTTTCCAAATGATTCATATCATGGTTTGTATTTTTTACAAAAATATGTTTTTTGCACCGGATCCTTTTTTAATTTAATACAAATATATTAAGTTAAATAATGTTTAACACGGTTAAATTATATTATGAGTTTCTAATTTTTAACTCAAATTGAATTTAATATGAATTCAACACCTTTTCAAAACCTTTATTAAGGTATACATGATATTGATCATAAGGTGTGATCATATGTAAGGTCTATCGAGTGCATTTCCACAGCTTTTCAGACACTACTAAAGTTGTTCTGAAATGGAAGCTTTTTTGCTTTGTTTCACATGATATGAATCTTATTTAAAATCTCCTTTGGGAAAATCTAGTTTAGTTGATAAAATTTCAATACAAGTAAACCACACATGTTTTATATACAAAAAAGAAGTAGACCACAGACATTGTTAAAACTAGTAACATAATTTTTTGTAAGATCATATGACAAGTGACAAATTTGGTGAGAAATGAGAAGTAATCTCAACAATTCAATTTTTAATCCAACGACCCCTATTTTTTGGAATTTTTTGGAATTTGGATATCTATATTATATGTTTGTAAGGGCATTATTTTAAATTTGTATCCATATAATTCCCGGTGTTACGAATTTAAGTCTGTGAATTTTGGTTCTTTAAGTTATATTATTTTTACACTACGAATTTTGTTCTTTAAGTCTACAAATTTTGTTTCTTTAAGTTATACTATTTTTACATCGCTAATTTTGTTCTTTAACTCTACGAATTTTAGTTCTTTAAGTTATACTGTTTTTACATTACGAATTTTGTTCTATAAGTCTATGAATTTTAGTTCTTTAAGCTACGAATTTCGATTTAGTAACTACGAATTTTATCGTGAATCCAGAACCAATTTTAATTAGCAAAAGCTACGAATTTTGATTTTGTGACTACGAATTTTGAGGAGCGCTCAATGCCATAGAGGGGATAGATGATATCCGACCTCTAAATTGGTGTGAGTTTATGATCGATAGATTAAGACATACGAAGGATGAGTGGGAGGTGAAAAAAGGAAGTCCATACACCGGTCCTATGCCATTCTTGATGGTAATTTTCTTTAAAACTCCAAAACATCATGCACATAATGTTTCTGCACTAATTGCAATTCTATCTCGTAGGTACTGTACCTGGACAGATTTCAAGACAGACTTGTTAAATTTGAGAGAACATTTCCGGCTATAATTGCAATAAATGATGATGTCATTGAAAAAAGGCTCAAATCAGAGAACAAACAAGGAGGATTCGGGAGATATGTGACACTGCTAGAGTGTAATGCACCTCCAGTTATTGCTAGAATGTTAGAAGGATTGTCCGGAATGGTACAAGAACAAGATGAACAAAATGAAAGTCAAGAAAAATCACAACCACAGGAACAAAAAAAAGGAATAAACAGAGGCGTAAAAAAACCATGTTTTGTAAGTCCACCATCTTTATGACTTTATGGATTATTATTGTTATGCAAACATTTCTAACAATAAGCAGATGTCATGGTATGTAGCATGTGTATCAGTAGTCCCTGAGTTTAACATATAAGCCGTAGCTTAAGTATCATAGTCTGTATAAATTGTTAATATAGTCCGTAGCATAGGTGTCATAGTCCGTAGCATAGGTATCATTATCCGTAGCACTAGTATCATTATCCGTAGCAAATGTGTCATAATCCGTACTAAGTGTATCAATATCCGTAACAAAACAAGCATAATCAGTAGCATAGTTTGCATAATCCCTAACATATGTTACATTATTCCATTTCTCTTCTCCTTGTTGTTACTGTAATTGTTTATATATTAACCTCACACTTTACTTTGATAATACCAGGGTTTGTTGAGATCACAAGAAAATGCCATGGAATTGCTAGTTGAAGCAATTAAAAAATATGATGAGTCTTACAAAGCAGCTTTGAAGTCCCCCAATTTCAAAGAAAGAATCAAGATGAACCATGAAAAAATTATGAGGGAGATGAGTATTTACAACAATAGTGGAGACTATTCAGCAAACGGGATTAGTACGGAACAAGTCATGATATCCACCCCCACAACCGTAACACCTGTAATTCGTGTGATGGATAGCAAGATGGAAAAACTAATCAAACCTGTTAATATTCTCAGCTCAGATTCCATTGCAAAACATGCAACCGTTGGGCTGACACCAGATGAACCGAGTGTTACAGAAGATAATCAAAACCACTTTGAACTGCCAAAATTGCCTATGTTGGACATAAATGATGAGACCGACCTCCCGCCACTGGTTCTGGAAGAGGCTATAAGGGTGTGTGATGAAGTAAGCGATAAATTGCTATACAAAACACCCACTCCACGTCCGGCACAAGTTAAAAGGACACGTCGGGAGATAGCACCAGTGCCACAATTGAAATCGCCTTTCATTTCAAGAGTTATCAAGATTGCAGTGCCAGCAAAACAAGTGTATTGCAACTTGTGTCATTGGATGTACGATGGCGACGCAAAAGACTGGTACTTTATTAAAATTCTGAACTTCATTAATACTGCTTCATTATTTCATTGTTTCTTTATCATTATTCGTAATTAAATATCTCTCATAAAGTTTAATATTTTTCATAATTGCAGTGGTATGCTTTTCGAAAGAGGAACTGACGCAGCAGATTATAAAGACCTTAAAACAATGAACGCGGACGAGTGGCTGTCTAGTGTCATTATTGACTTATGGGCACTGTTGTTGAACGACAACGAAAAATTGAAATCCTCAGGGAGCATGTTAAGATTTTTTGCAACAACTCAAGTAACAGTAAGTGATATCTACTTGATTGAAACTTAATGTATTCAATCTGCATATTTTAAACAGCATGTTAAATTTTACAGATGCACACATCAAAAAAAGAATGGAAAGGAAAAGAAAGTGCAGCTGCTACTTTTAAAAAAGTACTAGAAATGGAGCTTCAAAAAGTTCCAAAAGTAAATGTTCACGAGGTGACATTGGTGAGTCTCCCAACTCAACCATTTATTTGATTAATACTTATCTGAAAATATACTAAATTCAGGATGTTATTGTAGTTTGTTTTCACAATGTGTCACGAAAACCATTTTTATTTGGTATGCTATGACATGGTCCGAGCCACGATAGAGGTGATCGACAATTCAACAAAGGTGCCAAATTTCAAGCAGAAATACGGCGTATACTTTGACAATCTGGTAGTCAAATACAATTTAAATTCCTAGCAACTTATTACAATATATGTAAGTTTTCATGTAATCACTAACCATATGCATCTTACTTGACAGAACACAAACTTCTTGGCTTATGTAAGTGAAATCAGACACAAAAAGAGACATATATTTGACAATGAAGCACCACAACGCTTGGGCATGAAGTGGAGAACAAAGAATAATGATACCGATTGTGGGATTTTCACCATGCGTCATATGGAGACGTACTTTGGAACTGGTGAAAATAAGTGGACATGTGGTCTAGCAGCCGAAGGACTTAAGGTAAACAAGACTCAGTATGCTAAATTTCATCTAGTGATTAAATATTTCTTAACATTACTACATTGACATTGCAGCAAGAAGGTCAACTGAATGCGCTGCGTGACATTTACATAAACTTGATAATACGGTCACCACTCAACAATAATCGGGAAAGAGTGTTGCAACGAGCCAATGAATGGTTGAGAAATAATCCTGATGAATATTGTAAGGGGAATCCAAGCAAAAGCACCTATTGTTGATTTGTAAGAAAACTATGAAACTTGATAACTACGAATCACGTATTTTGTACCACATGTTTTTGGGTACCGTGTTTTTTGTTGCCATGTAATGGGATGTGTATTCGCGCATGTGTATTCGCGCATGTGTATTCACGCATGTGTATCTTACAGGTTACTTTTCTTGCATAATCCGTAGAAGTCATAACATAATCCGTATAAAACACAGCATTATCCGTAGAAATCACAGCATAGTCCGTAGAAATGATAGCATTATCCGTATATATCACAGCATAGTCCGTAGTAAACACAGCATAATCCGTATCATGGTGAATATGATCCGTACCAGTATAAACATTATTGAAGTTTAGTATAAATCGGTATAAATCGCTGAATAATCCGCAGCTAACATTATATATTTCAGAAAACATATGTTAAACAAATTAAAACAATGACTAGTTTTTTAAAAGAAGATAAATCTTAAGGTTAAACAGTGACACACTCACATGCTTTGAGTATCATCAAGTAAAGTAAAATTAACATCTCCATGCTCGGAAGAAGCACCACGCATCCGTGAGTCATTCTCAGCTCTCTTTGGACAGGTCCGTTTGTCATGGAGCCCTAACTCATTGCAATAACCACATGATCTAAGAGTTTTTTTTGATTTCTCAATGACAATTTCACGTGGGCCTCTAATTCTCTTACCACAACCTTTGTTTCTAGACAATCCAGGGTTATTGACCTGCAAAACTGCTGGTTGTGGCATTTGCAAAACAGCCCGGAAATAATCATCTTTGTTTACACTGCAGTGGGCACCAGCAGAAGGCGCATGAACCTTAACATACTCATATATGTGATCATGGAATTTCCTAATGGAATCAACATCAGTCTTGAAACTACAAAGGGCAGCATTGACATGGAACCATATTTCCGACGCTAGCGTTATTTGTTCTCTTGTTTGATTCAGGTTTTCATGATCAACAAGAAACATACTAGGATTGTGCTTCCTGGATGCATCTATATGCCATCTACCCATCACCAAATAATCAGGTATCTTCTCAAAACGCAAAAAAAACATAACTTTGAAGATGTGGCGACATATATATCCACAAGATTCAAACTTCATGCAACTGCATTTTAACCTCCCTTCAATAACAGTGAATGTAACCTGCAATTGATATAGTAAATTTAGAATATGAAAAAGAGCAACTAATTAATATTAAATACAACTACTAAAACAATACCTGGAACAGCCTACTATTCCGTGCAGCATCATTTATGATGTACATTCTACCAAGTTCATCTTCATTAATAGACTGAATCGCACATCCATACGCTGACTCAGACATTTCAGACTGGATTATTTTGAAAACAGGATATGAAAAGGTTTCTGAAGCGTGCTTCTCTAATTTCTGAGTAGAATTCAGAGTAGGTACAAAACGTCTTGATTCCTGATATATTGGTACTCTATTTTGCCTTTGTAAATCCATAGCACTATTGAAGCCAAAGAAAAATTCCACAAGAGTCAATGATCTATGAATGTACCTTCCAAAAAAAGAATTCTCGCTTTCCGAACGAGAGGTTGTCCTCAATAGGGCACCCATATGTACATCTCTAAAATATATAGGGATCCATAACGACCTTAGGTCATACATAGTAGCGAGCCATGAATTGGCATGAAGATCATATTTGCAAATCAGATTCTGCCAGGCAGTCTCAAATTCTTTAGAGTCCTTATATTCACCCCATATAACAGCTTTTATACTGTTTAGAAAACCAGACTCTCTGTATTTAGAAATGCCCACCTATTTGCACAAAAGATAAACAACCAAATAAGTACAATCTTTTTTTGGTGAAACGAAACAATCAAATGGTATACTAAAGAGTTACGTCATAAAAACACCAACTACGAATTATAACTGTGTTACTACGGATAATGTATGCAGAATACCTTCGCTTGAAGTTTTTCTGTAATATGCCACATACAAAACCGATGACGACTAGAAGGGAATATAGTGGCAATTGCAGCCTTCATAGAAGCGTCTTGGTCAGTGACAATGACACTAGGTCCACGTTCAGACAACTTCTTGAAGCACATTAGGAGCCATGTGTATGATTCAACATCCTCCTTTGAAATTAGGCCAGCAGCAAGAGTCACACTTCTCAATTGGTTGTCTACACCGGTGAAAGGGACAAACACCAAATTGTACCTGCAAAGAAGAATGACAATTATTATAGACATTACATATTAAGGTAATATATATACTGAATTTCTGAACTTACTTATTGATTCGGTACGTTGCGTCAAATGAAACAACATCACCAAATATCATGTTGTCTCTCATTGAAATTACATCCGCCCAAAACAATCTGGTTAGGATTCCTTCCTCATCTAAAAAGTACTCAAATGAATACCCAGGACAAGTCTTAATCTTGTCCGATAAATTGTCAACAACCATCTGAGCATCATTAAGTCCAATATAGAGCTTCAAATCCCTCTTAAAATTCTTGTAATCAGTCACCGTGGCTCCAATATTCATAAATCCACCACATAACTCTTTCCTAATATGATGGGCTTTGGTAGCACCTATACGGACTTTACCACACTCCATTACAAGCTGCTTGTCAATAAGGGACATCTCTCTGTGTGAAGTCAAAAACTGCTTACCTATGTCCGATTCTAAAGAATGATTGTGTGATTCCTCAAAGAAATAGACACGATATTTACCACCTTCACATATGTTAAGCTGTATTCTTGCTTGACACCCACATCGAGTGTCCCTCCTCAATCTAGAATTGTGATCAGCAATATTTATACTGTCCACCACTTTACTCTTTGGTTTGAACCCCTCCCTTTGACACACTAAATACTTGATAGTGATGATCCCAGCAGAACTATTACTCGTAGCCAGACGCACAACAAAACCAGCTATTCGTGCATATTCTTTATAAAACAATACAGCTTTTTCAAGATTTGGAAATGTCATCCCAACATATGGCTTAAAGTCATCGGGACACTTGGGGATCCAAAAATTTCTCCCATTGACAGATACAAACAAGAAACTTTCATCCTCAAGTCCACGAGTTTGTTGATTGTCATCACCTGCAAAAACAGCAATATGTTAAAAATGTTACGGATTATGACTTGATTACTACCTAATATACGAAGAGAATCAATCGTAATTATACAAACCGCGTGAACAGCATCAAAGGAGGAAATAACACGGCGGTTACACACAAACGTAAAGAAACTACCATAATCAAAAATTTACAGAATCGAATACGATCATATCTTAATCAAACATGACAATCTGCAGCATATTTTTACGTATGTTTCAATCAGTAAATCATCAAACAGGAAATCATCAAACAGAACAGAAACGAAACCTAAATTTAAACGGACGGATAAGTATCCATGAGTGTACCTGCATTGAGGTTGTCGGCCATGTTCGAACTACGCAATCGTCGGAGTCGATCAACAACAAAAAAATAATCGTAGGGAGCGCGGAATCTATTGGGGACGAACAGAAACGCATAGGGTTGCGGCACGAATTGGTACGCGAACAAGGAAAGATCTCAACCCTGCGAACAAACAGTACGAGGATTTGAAACGGGAAAGACGCACGAAGTGGTTTGCGAACAATCAGAAACAAATCGGTCGATACCCACGATTGATGCAAAATTGATTTACAAATATACCCTTTAACCGTATTTATCATTAAATATATTCTAAATATTCTATTTAATCACAACTGTTGAATCTTTATAATCAAAGGACAGGATAAATTCTTATTTCTCAAAAATATGCATACTTCTCGCCTGATCTTTTTCGGTGTTATATAGCTTATATCATTATCGAAAAGAAGCTTCACCGACCAATTTGAAGTGAAGCAAGTTGAATTCCAAAGAAATAAAAAATCAAATAAAATTATGAACCACACGAGCAGCACCTCCTTCTCTCCTTCACCCCTCTCCTCTTACCCAATCCCTAATTATCACCATCGCAGTTTTCGTCCAAACCCTAAATCTCCAATCCTCCGCTCCTACACTTCCAATCGACCACCACGCCGCCTCTCCCACGCACACTTCTCCACTCACACTGCCACCACCAGCTTCTGTAGCAGCTGCAGCGAACAACAACAACAACACAAGAAGAATCGCAATCTCAATCGCCACTCCACCAATGCGCACCACACCTTCCTAGAAGACCTTTACTCCTTCACCCACTCCATCTCCCAATCGGACGAGAGTCGCACCAACAACGGAGGATTCGAGGATACGATGCGCTGGTCCGATTGGAAAGCCGCGTTAGGGCAGAGGTTTAATTTGGAAGGGATCGTGTCGTCTGTTGCAGTCGTGACCAGGAACAGAAAGCTGGTGATTCCACATGTATCTGTTGCGGATATTCGCTGCATTGACTGGGTTGAGCTGCGGACTAGGGGGTTCAAGGGAGTTGTGTTTGACAAGGATAATACTATTACTGCGCCTTACTCGTTGGAGTTGTGGCCTCCTCTGGAGGAATCCGTAGAGTGCTGCAAATCTGTCTTTGGGAATGATATTGCTGTCTTTAGTAACTCTGCTGGTAATCAAATTAAAATTTGTAGTTTTCTTTAACTGGTGGTCTTATTGTATAAATGTTTTAATTAGCCTTAGTTTTTCAATGATGAAACCAGGGCTCTCCGAATATGATCCCGAGGGACTGAAAGCAAGGGCGCTCGAGAAGGCCATTGGCATTAGAGTATTAAGACATAGTATGGCCTTTATTTCACGTTCTACAGTTCGGTCATCCTTCTTTAATTTTTTTTCTTCACATAATGCACTTGGTTCATCTTTTTGAGAAGCCATAGTAATCTCTTAGGTTGATTCTAATATTCCAAGACATACTGATCTCTTTGTTTCGTTCCAATATCCAATTCTGTTGTTGGTAAGTACACATTTAATTTTTGAACATTTTGCAAATGTAGGGATGAAAAAGCCAGCTGGAACATCCGAAGAAGTTGAGAAGCACTTTGGCTGCACCTCCTCTGAACTAATTATGGTAACTATATGTTTGGATCGACATTATTCTGACTCGCCGGTTTAGGTATTTAATGGATGATTTGGGTATTTTTGGTAGGTTGGTGATCGACCATTCATAGACATTGTTTATGGAAACAGGAACGGTTTCTTGACTATCCTTACAAAACCTTTATCTCTTTCTCAGGAGCCATTCATAGTGAAGCAGGTCTGCAACATTTTATTTTTGTTATATTCTGTGCATTCAGTCGCATTTGACAACTTAAGTAAAGTCTGCAAATATAGTGTTTCAAACATTGTTGACCTCCCTCTACTGATTTCTAGTATCATATCTTGCGAGGACAAGGCATAACTTACTAATGCAGTTATACAGTTTACTCACAGTTACTATTCAACGGAAAATATGAATCAAAGATGTACTCTTTTAGTTCAGTCCCCTCCTCCGTCCCTCCCTCCCTCCATTTTCTTTTGCACAATGCAGGTTGCAAGGTCTAAACAGTATTTGTGATAGCTGCTGTCGGAAATATAAATGTATAGAGCGAAGCATGCATTGAATGAGAAACAAGGATTACCAACTTTTAAGTTTTAGTATGTAAAACGTCGAATCTGTATTTCTAATTCAATGGATGAGGTTTTATCCTTGATCACGGTCGTATTGTTAGGATTCTTTTTCCACAGTTCCAGGATTATTAGATTGCCTCCAAAAAAGGTTGTTAGGCCCTGTTTATATATTATTTCACCCGGAGCGTGTCTTTTTAAACAGCAGCGTAAGTTTTGTGCATGTATGTTAACCGAGCTTGTTACATAAGGCAAGTGAAGAACATAAACCGAAATGTATTTCTACTGCAGAGATTCATAGGTGTCATCATATTTGTTTTATACTTCCCTATCCCGAACTTTATTACATTATTAAATATTTGCAGGTAAGAAAGCTCGAAGTGTCGCTTGTGAGCTGGTGGTCTTCTCAAGGGTTGAAACCATCAAGTCATAGCCTCCTTCCAGATCCCTTGGAGTGTGTAAAAGACCCCTCATCTTAGTAAGATGAAATTTTGAAGTTTAGAGTAGAAAGAAAATTATTCATTACTGCCTTTTTATCATCAGTAATATAATTTATATTCTTTCATGTGGTGTGAAATGAGCCATATGCATTTTTGAGGAGAATTTTTTTTGCCTTGTTTTAGTTTCAACTCCCTTGTTTACGCAGTCTCCTAAAATAAATAAGAAAAGTAATTTAGTGACTGTGTCGATACAAGTTGCAAGATAAAAGAGAGTTCGAAACTTGTTGTTCCACCAATATTTTTGCGTCGTCGTGTACAACGGTGGCACCTTGAAAGGAATTAAACTAATGGACTATATGTTATCTTGGGAAGATGACACACAACACTCAATGAACCTACAATAACAAAATAAATTTAAACAACACGTGTTTTAAAATGCAGTAAAGAAATTACAAGTAACTTATGAACTTATTCTACTATATTCACATAAGGCAAGAAGTAGCAATAATTACGATCTTTGTTCGACATATTTAGTCTTTCTACGAGCGCCCTCACTCTTTCATTTATGTCAATGGACGGGCTCATACTCATCGGATTAGAAACCAAACATAATATCCAAACTGACCATCTGATTGTATAAAAAACTACAAAATGAAAAATTGATATAGTTAGACCCTTTGAAGAAACGATAAAAAAAACATGAATATTACCTTTTATATAAATCATATGATGAGTTCGACAATGGTGCTAATTCAAATAGATCACGGACGTCATCTTAACCATTTAAGGTAGTGTAGTTGTGTCATCGAACACTTCATTGTCGATGTGTACTCTAACTAAGTTTCTCTTCAGTTATTGCACGTGTCATAGTCCTAGTTTTCTGAGATGACATCAGGGTTTACCTTAGGTACTGTAGATATTATTTGACAAAATTTGTACTTGGCCATCATAACTATTACACTGATGTTATTAGGGAGGTTAAAAATACAGCATTTTCAAATTACTGAGAGAAAATCAAACAAAGCGATGGACAAGACTGCAAGATTTTCCATGAATATTAGATGGTAAAATAATCAATTATTCATTTTATTTTCTTCTCATTAAATTTTCAGCAATCCATAAGATTAGAAAATACGAATAATTTCATCAAATACCTCCCCACAAGACTTAAAGATGACATAGTTCTGACAACATCAGAAATCTGTGTTAAAGATTTTAGGGTATATGAATGGGGGATGTTCGGTTGAGGACGCCTCTAGAAATGAGGACGTAGGGACAAATCTGGACCAATGGTTGAGATTTAAAGGTAGTGGGATTTTACTGTTTGCTTTTGATGGATTTTGGTAGTGGGACACGTGGCGCGCCCACAAAGCACGGGGGGTTTAGTAGGGCACGTGGCGCGTTGTGATTGGTTGTACTCACGTACTCATTTCTGGAGAGTGTCCTCAATTGAATACTTCTCTATGAATGGGAAATCAACCCCAATAAAATAAGGCTATTCGGGATAAAATTGCACTTAACTTGATGCTCAAAGTCATTGAGTTTCGCGTGCTAAAAGCACATTAAGTCACCGCCTTGTGATCACACTTTAATAGCTAAAGTAGGAGCTGAGCGCGACTTGATATTGTCCGTGTTGGACGCGCGGATTCAGTCAAATTCAAACAGATTTGTTTAGTTTTTAATACCTTAATCAGTGACTTATCTCAAAGCTGGTAAATCTCAATTGGGGGGCCTTATCTTCCAACCGGTTTCCTAAATTTGAAAAATTGGATTGGTGCATATTCATAGGAACAAAACCTGGCGAGTTTGAGATTGAAAGAGACAGAAATTTTCTTTCTCTTTTCGTCTCAGTACCCATTCCAAATTATTTCATGACACAGTCGCAATCTCGAAAGGAATAGCCTAAATCCAGGATAGGTGATCGAATTCACAAGCGTGAACTCGAATGAAAACTCTGGAATCCACCAGAAAAGATAATATGGAATCCACCAGGAAAATAGCAAAAACTAGGTTTTTTATTCAAATAAAAAATGTGAAAGTTCTACAACCCAAGCGGACTATAAATAGAGAAAACGAAATAAAATAAGGAAATTGATAAAAGCTAAAATAAGAAAATTGCTAAAACTAAAATAAGAAAGTTGCTAAAAATAATATGGAAATTTCTAAAAGATTTAATTCTTAAATCTTTCTCATCCTCCTACATCAGTCTCCTTCACTTCTAAAGAACTCGACTCCGAGTTCTCTTCTGAATATAGGACCTCATACGCCTTAAATGGACCATGCTTGTGAGGCTGCAATTTGCCGTAAGTACCAACTAGAAACCTCTACTTATGTGGAAACATCATCACCTTCCTTTAAAACTTTAACCTTCATGCGCTTGTCAGCAACAATATTGTTCTTCTTTCGTAAAGTCTCCAATCTAGCCTTGACACTTTCCTTGACAGCTATAATTTCCTCAGTGCCAAAAAATTTAATAAAAAATTTCTTCAGGTTAGGCTCCCTTTTCTAATCTTCAGTTCGGCTTATCTCTTCTCTGTAGTGCTTCCAAATGGAAATAGGAACTCTGTCAGTCGGCGACACTTAGAAGCTGCGAACTCTTACTCATCAAACCGAGTGCATATGGCTTTTCACGAGGCTCCGTGGGCAACTTCAAATGACCAACAGATTTATGAGAAACAAGATTTTTTGTACTCGACCCTCGGGTCAAGTCAATATGATGCTGAATATTTTGCAGAGGGGGTAAATTATTTGGCAGCTCATCTACAATCAACTCTTCAAAATCCTGCATGTTCTCGTGCACCTCATCTGGAATTGTTTCCTCTTTCACAACACTCATCATATCGCCTGAATTCACCAACCACGAATCATGCTGAATTCAGATTATCTCAACATCCTCACACTCCTCCTCAGAATCAGCAGATATAATCCTCAGCATTTCCAGCTCATTAATCTTCTCTAATGTCTCCTCTGCCACAATAACATCTTCCTTCTTCAGCTCAATCTCCTCACCTTCCTCATCAAAATCAGCAGACAGAATCCTCAACATCGCTAGCTCATCAATCTCCACCAACTCCTCCTCCGCCACAATAACCTCTTCCGTCTTCGGATTCGCTTTCTAAAGCCCTTGCCGCACACACTCATTCGTGTACTCTGTCACAATCTTCTTTCCTTGAGCGCATTCGACGTACTTCTTATACGTGATTTGTTCAAACTCTTTTGGCAAAAACCGCTACATCATCAATTGTTTCATTTGCCTCCATGTACTAACTGACCCCTTTCTTTCATGTTGCCTCTGAGTAACGAGCTTCTCCCATCACACGGAAGCTACACTCTTCAATCTCATGCTGCCATCTTAACTTGTATGTTTTTTGGGACACCCACGTCGAAAAACATATCAACATCGACCTGCCAATTCAGCAAACTCTTCCACTCTCATGTTTCCGTAGAACAATGGAATATCAGACACTCGGCAATCATACTTATTCTGTCGATCATCATGGTCC
The DNA here is from genome assembly GCA_033675395.1 of Rhodiola chrysanthemifolia. Classification (NCBI taxonomy): domain Eukaryota; kingdom Viridiplantae; phylum Streptophyta; class Magnoliopsida; order Saxifragales; family Crassulaceae; genus Rhodiola; species Rhodiola chrysanthemifolia. Next base: position 44,404,687 of record CM066204.1, read on the forward strand.
ACTTCTTCTTCCAAACTCAATTTAGCAAAGATAGTTGAATAATTGTTCCCACCTCGTGAAACCCTTTTCAGTTCCTCTCTACTGTCTCTGCGACGACTCTTGTGGTTGTCCACACTCGTCGGCAAAGCTGCAATCTGAATGGTCAAAGCAGTAAGAGTCGAGGTAAAAGTCTCTGAAATCCCTTTAAATTCTGCTCTGGTCAACAGTTGATCTCCCATGGTTGTTCAAGCTTCAAAAAGAGACACGAAAAGCCTTCTCTGATCCCACCTGACGCAGTCGGAATCTCGAAAGGAATAACAAGCGCTAAACCCAAGATAGGTGATCGAATTCACAAGCGTGAACTCGAACGAAAACTCTTGAATCCACCAGAAAAGATAACTCTGGAATCCACCAGGAAAATAGCAAAAGCTAGGGTTTTTCAAATAAAAGATGTGAAAGTTCTACAACCCAAGCGGGCTATAAATAGAGAAAACAAAATAAAATAAGAAAATAGCTAAAAACTAAAATAAGAAAATTGATAAAACTAAAATAAGAAAGTTGATAAAAATAATATGGAAATTTCTAAAAGATTTAATTCCTAAATCTCTTTCTCATCCTCCTACATCATTCCAAGTTTATTTTGTTTGTCTTATTCCAGTTCAGTTTTAAGGATATCCAACCGGGCAGAAATATTGAATTTGGAAAGCGTTTCGTGATTCAAACAATATCCAAGTCAGAAGACCCTGTAGGCAACAATCTGTACATAATTAAGATGTATACTTTCATATTCATGAAAGCATGTTATCTGATTGCAGTGGCAACAGAGTGAGCCCAACACTTGATCTGCTCGTTCATGACCATCTCACTTTCCGTAACGGATTGTCGAATTTTGTGATTTATGATCACAGTAGCCGGCTTCAATAAAGCTTCTTCCTTCTTTTCCATCACACCCCATGCCTCAGAAAGATAAGGCCGCTCAACATCAAGATTAATGCTAATTGATCTCCTCTGCAGTCCATGCAGCCCTGGAACAATGGATACCAAGTCTGCGTCCTCACGATCTTCCTTCGAGAAAACAAACCCCAAATCTTCAATTCCCTTCAGCTCCTCAAACTCAAGGTCTGACACTCTGTTCCTCCACTCTAATTTCCTTTGCCTGTTCACAATCTTTCTCTTGCTCACCATCGTCCGTGCATAAAAACTAGACACTTCCTTACCTAAAAAATTTGTTTGGAGCTTTGGGGATGTTACGTAATGGAATAATAAGGAACGTAGGGGGTGCATTTGTATCTTGGGTAACTTTCTTACTATATAAGAAGTGTAACCGGGACATTAGAAGACAACAAATGAATTAATCAATCTTCAATCTCCTCTTCTCTCCCTATCTTCTCTAAAACCCTAATCTTCTTCCTCATCTCTATCTCAATCTATCACTCCTCATCTCGTCTATCCTTCTAATCTGTTACAAACTTTGGTATTTGTATCATTGGTGCTTTCACTGAGAGTTGAACTCATTCATGGCAACCTATTACAACCCGTATTACTACTCAAACTTTCAATCGCAATCTGAAGTTTCACTGAGAGCAATGGATATTCTAGAATTTGACAAGGAATTTGACCGGAGGATGAGCATAATCGAGGGTAAGCTACCTGGTCTACAAACATCAAATCGGCATCCAGAAAATGCAGTCATCGACTCCCGAACTCCATCATCGAAGTCTTCTCGAGTCCTTGAACCTGCTTCAGTGGCTAAGAATATATCAACGTATGCAGAAGATTTGTGCAACAATGTTGAAGACCATTCCTCATCGAAGCCGCAACTGATCGTCAGTGTCCCATTTGAATCAAGTTTGATATTTGATAGTACAATGAAGATTGACGTTGTGGATGTCATTGAGGATTCAGACTGTGTTGCTTAGGGCCTTGATTCGCATGCTGACTTTGCACTGGCTAATTCTGTTGCAAACAATATTGACGCAAAGGTATACTCCAGCCCTCTAAGAAACCATTTTCCATTAGTACTAATGTTGAATGAAGCTGGACTATGTGATCAGAAGGAAACACATGGATATGCTAATCTAATTGGTGTGCCTAACGACAGTATAAGTATATGCTCACAAGGTGTTTGTCAAAATGCCTTAATGGATTGTTCTTCTTATTTTACAATGTGTGCGAGTACGGATAGCTACATTCTGGCACCGACGGCGAAGGTGGATGATCTGAGTGTCTTGCTAAGGAATATGAACGATTCCTATAAAGTGGAATCATCTTTACTTTGTCGGCTACAACCATGGAAAGGTATTAACGGCGTTCAAAGGTGTCGATATGTCAAGTTTATTGATGGAAATTACGTGTATGACAAAGGAAAGAGTGACATGTATGATAAGGAATGGTATGGGGCAGTTGTTGAAGAGAACTTGAAGATGAGAAGGGATGCAGTGACACATAATTCGCTATTCGCCGGACTGAATAAGTATGAGTTGTTGAGTTACTCATTACCAAACCGAAGACCTTCTTCGTTACCTCCCGAAAATGATTTGAAGATTGATTAATTCATTTGTTGTCTTCTAATGTCCCGGTTACACTTCTTATATAGTAAGGAAGTTACCCAAGATACAAATGCACCCCCTACATTCCTTATTATTCCATTACGTAACATTCCTCGCCCCATAAAATTGACCTTGTCCTCAAGGTCAGCTACTTCCGGCGGCCTCGGTGATTCGGAGTATCGATGAACATACTGTGATTTTCATGGAATATGAATTTGAGAAGAAAACAGTTGGGCAATTCTAGTGTTTGACCCTGGAGGTGGTACACTTAATGTCTCGGTTCATAAAGAGTTTGTAAAGAAGTTTAGTGGTAGAGACTCAAATGCCACTGTCAACACCATAGAAGTTATTGATGTTAGAGCTATTGGCCAGATGGTGGTGATGTCTAGAGGTGTTGGTGACATCATAATGTTGTTTGCAACCCCTCTGCCCTTCATTTTCGAGTTTTCCTATTCTGATAGGACGAAAACACATGTTGCCATGCCAAAGTCAAGAGATGAGGAGGGGCCAACTTTTATACCCCAAACGGTGTTAGACGCTAGAGCCAAAGAATCAATAGACCAAGAGAAGGGAAAGCTTGAAAAGAATTTGAAGGAGAATGGTGGTGATGGTGGGTACATTGCTAGTCTAAAGAAGCACTGCATCTTGATAAATGATGAATGTAAAGAAAACGTGATTGTTAGTGGGGGTGCAGGGAGTGCTTGGATCATGAAGGAGGTGACTAGTCGCGATGACGAGATGACCATATCCTTGCTCCCAAAGAGGTTCGGCAACTCAGTTGTTCTTGTAGATTCCATTGCAGTGACAGAATATCAAGGTGGGGAGAATGTAGACGATGAGTTTGTGGATTTGTGTGTAGTGGAAGGGACATCATTGATGAATCCACCAATCACAATTATGCTGGTAAATTTGATAGCAGTGGCAGTGGCAGTTGGAGTCAGCAAGACAATATACAATGTATTGTTGCAATGGAGCAAACTAAATGTGGGAGTCTCCTCCAGCTTTTGGGTTTTAACGAAGTTCATTATGTATGACTGCATGTACTTGGGAAGCTCGCCAACACTTTTACATGGAAATATAGAAGCTAGTCGAACTCTGGTAAGCTGGGAAATGAGGTCTGGCATTATTCTTGGAGCAGCTAGTGGCATTGCATACCCTCACACGCAAGGATCAGGTGTTTATCATGGACATACCAAATCAGCCAGCATCCTCTTGAACAATTCATATGAACTCAGAGGACATGACTTTGGTCTCTCCAAACTCGCTTCTAGCTCATACGCAAAGCATCTGATCGCGCTAGCTCCTGCTGCAACTTCCCATTGGATTTTCCAATTGACAAAGCTTCATGGTGCAACCGGTGATAATGCCAGTGCACAACAATTTGTGTATCATTGGCTGAGGATTCTAGTTGCTCACATTTATGCATACGGGTGGACTGCAAACAGGGAGAAATTTCAAGAACAATTTATCATGTTTTCATCACCGAGGCCGCCGGAAGTAGCTGACCTTGAGGACAAGGTCAATTTTATGGGGCGAGGAATGTTACATAATGGAATAATAAGGAACGTAGGGGGTGCATTTGTATCTTGGGTAACTTTCTTACTATATAAGAAGTGTAACCGGGACATTAGAAGACAACAAATGAATTAATCAATCTTCAATCTCCTCTTCTCTCCCTATCTTCTCTAAAACCCTAATCTTCTTCCTCATCTCTATCTCAAATCTATCACTCCTCATCTCATCTATCCTTCTAATCTGTTACAAACTTTGGTACTTGTATCAGGGGAGGTCGGGGACTGGGAATCTGATGAAAAGCTGCTTGTGCCTGAAGATATCAAGAAGTGTGATTTGACCGCCAATGCTTTCGCATTTTCTAGCTGTGATTTCTTGGGCTCTTCCTCTTCATCTTTCTCATTAGATAACTTTTGTGTTGGGTTGTGAAACCAAACTGAATTGAACAGGTGAAGTACATGTTCAAACGAAATGGCCATGGCCTGATTTTGCAAAGAAATGCTTCACCAAAATCTATAGCCCTGCTTATTTGTTTTTTTTTTTTTTTTTTTTTTTGATGAGAAATACAGAACAACACACACACACCAGAACAACACAACTCAAAAGACCAGACCAACAGCACAGACAGCGAAGCTAGACGACTGCAGACAAACAACTGGGAATGGCTGATAAGTTGCTCCAACTCCGTAACTCCTTCCTAGCTTTCGACGCCAACCTGTCAGCTAAAGCATTTAGCTCTCAAGGAACCAGCCTCACGCGCCAAGCCGGGTGAGAACGGAGAAGGTCCTGCTTAACAAATAGCCCTGCTTATTTGTTGAGTAACATTGTTATGGCCCTGCTTCATGAATTTATGGTTGCATGATTGAGTGTTATTGTAATGATGATAATTAAACGTATTTGGTGTTATCTTGTCACGTTTTTATTTGATTATGATTATGAATGCTGTCATTTGTATTCATTAATGAGGTTGGTGGCTGTAATTATAGTAAGGCTGCAATGACTTTTTTTTTTTGGGACAATGCTTCTCACATTACATTATTGTAAAGCCATCCGCAGCGAGGTATGCAATGGAGAAATTTTATTGAGCATTAGACATTGTCAGAAATTTTAAAAATATAGGGAAAAAATAAATTAAATTATAGAACTGATAATGTCGAATATTTGAAATGATTATGAATATTTCTTTTTGCTTTCACTGCTGCAGAATAACATATTAGAGAGGTTGATATTTTTCATTTTTAGCTTTTTATTCTCTTACTGCATTAAAATATGTAGAGCAAAGAATTATTTTTGCTCATTACTTTTAGCTCTGCTTGCTAAATGATTTTTTTTAAAAGATATTATTTTTTGCACATAGGCGGAGATGCTCTAATGGCAATAACTATGCATGACTATTTGACTACCCAAAGCATACTCCAAATTAAAATAAGCACTTCACATTATTTGTCTTACCACTTGTCGGAAATTATGGAAGCTTAGCGAAAGCAGATCTCACAATGACTTCAATAACATCTGAAAGACGTTTCTGCATGACATCAAGATACCTATTTTGTACTTTCATCTTAAGATTACAAGCATTACACGTGAAACAAGTTTATGATTACATGTATATTACATCAATGGCAAACTCAGGCAGGCTACGCAGCCACAGGTGAGGGTAAGGAGGGAGCAACGCGGTTTTCAGCTGGGATTTCTGTGAACTCTGAGAGAAGTGCGCGAAACTCATCCCCTGTCATTGTCTCTTTCTCAATCAGAACCTCCACAATTCTATCAATTGCCTCGCGGTTGTTTCTAATGTGTGTCAGAGCAATCTCATAGGCACTGTCTGAGAGTCTTTTGACAGCAATATCAATGTCTTCCGCTAGCTTTTCAGACATTGAGTTCCTGGCCATCATTCTCATGATCACATCACCACCTTGATTTGCCCCGTCCATCAGTGACCACGGACCGATATCAGACATGCCAAATGTAACAACCATCTGCATCATTGATCATCAAATCTTATTTAGAACCATTAACAGTGCGACTAGCATATTAAGATAATTCTTCAAATCCCCAAGTATAAAGCGATGGACAACAAAATGCACACGCAATAAAAATATCTTTAGACTACCAAACCTGTCTGGCTAAGCCACTGATCTGCTGCAAGTCACCAGCTGCACCCGTTGTCACCTCTGCCTCACCAAAGATTATCTCTTCAGCAGCCCTGCCGCCAAGTCCACCAACAATTCTTGCAAATAGCTGTTGCTTAGATATAAGAGTAGGGTCCTCTGAAGGGATAAACCAAGTTAGACCTCTGGCCTGGCCACGTGGGACTAAGGTGACCTTTTGAACAGCATCATGCCCTGGGGTGAGGGTTCTGCAGACAATACAGCATTTTTGCATTAGCAAGGTTGCAAAACTTCCCTATAACAAAGAGGTGGGAAGGCACATATGCCTAATGTAGTTGCCACATTATAGAAGATGATAGGTTGTCAAACTAAAATGCAAAATCAGTTCATATGCATACATATTTTGATTTATCTATCTTAACAGGATTCCTCCCCGTTAAAAATGCAGGAGTGAAAGAAATATATATCCCAAACTAAAAACAATCAGTCAATCACCACAAAAATATTTATATTGGGTTCGTTATAATGCATGGACAGATACCCCCTTAAAGTACCTAGTGTATGCTTTACTGGCTTTCCAATAACAGTGGAGTATATGTTTTGTGTAGCAATCAAATACTATAACCACCTATGTATTTTTACATCTAAGACGAAGGTTTTGAATTCTGCACATGCTTACCCACAAACGGCATGCCCCACTTCATGATATGCTACCAAACTTTTACTTTTTCCATCTGTCATAACGGTTCCTTCCATTCCTGCTACAATTCTGTCAATTGAATCATCAATCTCTTTGGATGAAACAGCAGTCTTTCCACGACGTCCAGCCAATATAGCTGCTTCATTCAACAGGTTAGCAAGATCTGCTCCACTGAAGCCTGGTGTTCGCATTGCAACCACTTCTAGAGACACATCAGGATTAAACTTCTTATTGCTACCGTGAACTTTCAAGATGTCTGTTCTTCCTTTAACATCAGGTACATCAACAGATACCTGCAGTAAAGTTTCAGAGTTAGTGTTTTTCATATACCGGTATAGCAACGGCAGAAAAATATTTTTCATACCTGTCTGTCAAACCGTCCAGGCCTCAGTAAAGCTGCATCAAGAATATCTGCCCGATTAGTTGCTGCAATCACAATAACACCAGTGTTTCCTTCAAAGCCATCCATTTCCGTCAGAAGCTGGTTCAGGGTCTGTTCTCTTTCATCATTACCCCCTCCAATTCCTGTGCCTCTTTGGCGTCCCACAGCATCGATTTCATCCACAAACACAATGCAAGGAGCATTCTCTTTGGCCTTTTTAAAAAGATCACGAACTCGAGAAGCACCAACCCCAACAAACATTTCAACGAACTCTGAACCTGAGATGGAGAAGAAAGGTACACCAGCTTCACCAGCAATAGCCTTGGCAAGCAAGGTCTTTCCAGTTCCTGGTGGACCAACTAAAAGAACCCCTTTAGGAATGCGAGCTCCAACTGCAGTGAACCTCTCAGGCTTCTTTAGGAATTCTACAACCTCCATGAAATCTTGCTTTGCCTCATCCACTCCGGCAACATCCGCAAATGTAACACCAGTGTTGGGTTCCATTTGGAACTTGGCCTTGGATTGACCAAACGCAAGTGGGGAGCCAGGTCCACCCGGGCCACCCATTCCCCCAGGTGATCTCCTTGAGAGGAAAAACAACCCACCAATTAATAGAAGAGGGAACGCCAAATTTCCAATTAAGTTGAATAGTAAGGAACCAGAGTCCTCCTCGGCGTTGTGTGCAGCAAAGTCAATGCCCTTTTCCCGGAATTTTTGGAGAAGTTCCCGGCTTTGTCCAGGGAGCTGCACACGAACTCGCTGCACCCTGTTGCCTAATTCAGGAGACACTGCCTCAACAACAGCTATTGTGCCATTTTCATATAAATCAACTTTTTTGATTCGGTCCTTATCCAAATATTCCAAAAACCTAGAATATGACATTCTGGATGAAGAAACTCCCTGCTCCTCGGCATTAGCTTTGCCAGCAGACAACAGGGTTGATACACCCAGTCCAGCATTCCCAATCAGTGACTTCAAGAAGTCTCTTCTTCCTTCTGCAACCTTAGTGTCAAAAGATGCTTTGACGGAGCCTACATTTGACACCTTGACCAACGTGGGAACGCTCAATTGTGGGCACAGAGGCCTTCCATAGGTTTCCTTGCGCAAGTGTGGCTGATGGCTACACGTTGATAAACCATTTCCAACAAGGCATGCGGACGATGATGCCATCCAACTGTATATACTGCAACACCATAGTAGAAATAAGTCACTATATAACACAAAATTGTCAAGCAAATAAACTAAACTCTCGCGCACTACATCAAAAGTAATCAGACTGCACACAGGGCAAGGAAATAAGTTTCTCATATTTCTGTTTGTGCCACTTAGTACCATTACTCAATTCAGTGCACAATTACTGCTACTATCTGAAATTCCAGTAAAATCAGTAATAGCTCAGCTTAATTAAAATGAAAATTGGGCATAACAAGCTTGCTAGGGTTTCCGAAAAAGGAAGGTAACAACTGAAAAGCCAATTGGTAGCAAAATCAAACAGATCCAGGCGACCAGTAAGTGATATACGGCAAGGAGACATTGTGAAATTATCTCAATTTTACTTTGATTATGAAAAATAAAAAATAAATTAACAGAGGCTGATATTGAGGAACGGAGAGTGTACCTTGGGACCGGGGAATCTGCAGCGCGAGAAGGGAGGAGACGAGAGAGGGGGAAAGGAGAAGATGTTTGTGTGATAAATATTTGGGTGTGTATTGTGGATTGTTATATAATAATGATAATAATAAGAAGAGGAGGAAAAGAGAGAGAGAGAGTCTTGGAAAAGATTGAATTGGGGATGTGGTTTTAGGAAAGCCTACGTGTTCTCGTCTTCTCCCGTATCTCAGTCTATACACAGTCGACACTAATGGTCCGTACTTGTTAACCGAGCTTCAAAAGAAGATAAAAACTGTTATTTTGTTGGATAAAGATTACAAATAAAAACCACTATTATAAATAAAAATTATTAATTCATAAAAAATTTGACACGTGTAAAAATCGACCAATCAAAATTCATCCGAACTTCATTCCATCGGGGTTCTTTTGTAAATAAAAAAAACACACTTATTTAAAAATATATAAAAGATAGGAGGGGTATAATCGTCCTAAAATTCGCTACAGTAAAATTCGACTTTCGCTACAGTACGTTTTTAAGTCTGAACAACATGAGTTAAGTCTGATCATTTAGAATAAAATTTGACTTTTGCTACAGTAAAATTGACTTTTACTAAAGCAATTGCTACAGTACTATTTCTTAAGTCTGAACAACATGCGTTAAGTCTGATCATTTTGCGAAAAATTCGACTTTTGCTACAGTACTATTTCTAAGTCTAATCATTATCAATTTTAAGTCCGATCATTACCATTTTAAGTCTGATCATTACCAATTTTAAGTCTGATCATTGTCTATTTTTAAGTTTGATCATTAAGTCTTTTAAGTCTGTTCGTTATCTATTTTAAGTCTGATCGTTAAGTCTTTTAAGTCTGGTCATTATCTATTTTAAGTCTGATCATTATTTATTTTTAAGTCTAATCATTAAGTCTTTTAAGTCTGATCATTAAGTCTTTTAAGTCTATTCATTATCTATTTTAAGTCTGATCATTAGGTCTTTTAAGTCTGATCATTGCCTATTTTTAAGTCTGATCAATATGTCTTTTAAGTATGATCATTATCTATTTTAAGTCTGATCATTACCATTTTTAAGTATGATCATTCTCAATTTTAAGTCTGATCATTGTCTATTTTTAAGTCTGATCATTAAGTCTTTTAAGTCTGATCATTATCTATTTTAAGTCTGTTCATTATCTATTTTAAGTCTGATCATTAAGTCTTTTAAGTCTGATCATTATCTATTTTAAGTTTGATCATTTTCTATTTTTAAGTCTGATCATTAAGTCTTTTAAGTCTGATCATTAAGTCTTTTAAGTCTATTCATTATCTATTTTAAGTCTGATCATTAAGTCTTTTAAGTCTGATCTTTGCTTATTTTTAAGTCTGATCAATATGTCTTTTAAGTCTGATCATTATCTATTTTAAGTTTGATCATTATCTATTTTTAAGTCTGATCATTAAGTCTTTTAAGTCTGATCATTAAGTCTCTTAAGTCTGAACATTATAAATTTAAAGTCTTATCATTATCAATTTTAAGTATGAACATTATCAATTTTAAGTATGATCATTACAATCCTTTAAATCTGATCATTGAGTCTTCTTAAGTCTGATCATTATCTATTATAAATTTGATCATTAAGTCTGAATATTAGGTTTTTAAGTCTGATCATTTAGTCTTTTAAGTCTGATCATTTAGTCTTTTAAGTCTGATCATTTACTCTCCACTACTACAGAACAGGCTTTATGCATCGGTTTTTTTTGATATTATGGATCGGTTTTGGTTCCGATGCATAATGAAGCGTTGCATAATGTAAGTTTTTTTTTTGTTGCATTTTTGGCCTGTAAATTGCTCAAATCAACCTGAAAATTCGTAAATAAATTTCATAAACACACTTGCTCATATCCAAATCTTAAAATACTTTTTATTCAACCAAAATATAATATTTCATACATGGTGTCACTTTTAATGTACAACATTTATTTATTCAACAAAAGTTTCATTTATTTTTTAGGTAATGGAGAGCCTTCTTCTTCTTCCTTGAAGCTTTATACATGTAGCTCTCAGCAAACTTGACAAAATTCTCATGACGTGGGAGACGAGAAGCCAAACCTACAAGATACCGATCGCATTAGCTCAAAATCTTGGCTGCCATGGCACTTGCATACATTTTGGGCACTACTCGAAACACATAGCACAATAATACACTTGTGAATACAGAGCACAGAAGCTCTTACACTTGTGAATTCTACAAGATTACAGATTTACAGAGCACATAAATAATCTTATGTGTATAACACTACACTTTGCAAAAATACAGAGCACAGAAGCTTCAAATTGACTACTAAAATTCTGATAATTAAGCACAGAAGCTTTGTGAATTCTGATAATTAAGCTCATCATTTGTGATAATAATGTACCTTCTTATACAACTGTATGATGTTGGCTTCATCAAATGGCAAGTAACCAGCCATAAGCACAAACAGAATAACCCCACATGACCAAACATCAGATGCAGTGTCATTATAACCTTTATCATCAAGCACCTGAGAATGCAAATCAAAGACATCCCAAATTAATTAAGGCAGCCAAGTCACAGCTGCGCCTGCAAGGGAAAATATATACCAAATTGTACCTCAGGAGCAACATAATTTGTGACACCAACAGCAGCTAACAGTTATTAAACACTAATAACAAATGTGACACCAACAGCAGCTACATAAATGACCTTGGTATGAGCAAGTATGATCGATTACAGAAATGTCACCTTGCCATCAATTTCATCCATCAGAGGCACTTGTCTATCTATTTCCTGAAAAATAGAGGTGATAAAAGTATCCCTCAATATATTTCACTTAACCACTTAATCTTTGAAATAAAAAAGAAAAGCATGTTTAAGCAGTACACCTCATTCATGGCTCATGTCTGTTGCCATGTCCCTCAGTCTATCCAATCCTTTAGCTAGATAGTCCAGACCTTCCATCCTGTAAGAACACTCAACTTTAACATGTTGCATATGCTATCCAGAAAAAATAACAATTTAGACCTCAGAGCTCAATGCATATGAAAACCCATTAAATGGAATACATAGCACCTCAGGTATGTCCTCAGTGCGTTCTTTTGATGCAGTCACCAAATCACACCTCGAGCCGCAAGCTCCTGTTTTGGCAATCCTTTGTTCTAACATGCATGATAACACCAATGCTTGTAAACATGTTTATAGTTATACTATCGGATGAGTTCTAACAAACTAAAACAGCTACACCCAACAATGAGCACTATAAAGTATACACCATATGAAAATTGAGGAGCTGCAGAGTATGATAAAACCAGTACTCCTTTCAAATTTCAATGGTCGCCTTCTAATTAAAAGCCAGCCTCGGCAATTTCCTCAAGCAAGCTGGCCTTGGTCCTCCGAGTCTCCGCTCTCATAGCAACCACAGAAGCCCTACTCTTCTCTACCGATGCAAAATCAATAATCGAAAAATCAAAACTCTATCCCGAAATTCCAAGCGAAAAAGATCTCCATCATTCCTCAGCTTCACATTTCTAAAGCAACACAGAAAACCAAATTCCCAACCCTAACTCCCCAAATCGACCAATCCATAGTAAAAGAAACGATACCTGCACATTCGCTTCAACCTCCAACTCATTACTCAACTGCCGCGTATAATAATCTAGCAAAAGCAATTCAGACTCAGGGCTCAAATCTAGCAAAAGCAATTCATTACTCAAATCTACCAACGATACCTGCACATTCGCTTCAACCTTCAACCTCCAACTCATTACTCATTACTCAATCCGCTCAGCCGTCTTCCTCGCCTCGTACTCAAACTTATCATTCGCCGTCCGCCACACGTCCTTCCACGCCTCTCCAGACGAAACGCGCCTTGTGAAGCTGTCGAAGTCGCTCCTCTGAAACGCTCTGGCGACTCGCAGCTGACGCGGAAGGCGCGGTAGCCGAGCGCCGGTGTAACGAAGACTGTGATGATGATGTGGGTTGGAAAGCAGGTTGTTCTGCAATGTCGCCTGCGGAATCGCTCTCGTCGGCGTAGATAGGAGAGACGGAGGAGAGAACGAAAGTAGGAATACCTAAATAAAGTTAAGTATTTAACTTCGACAATATGCATCGGTTCTAACCGATGCATAAGATTCACTTTATGCATCGGTTCTTGAAAAACCGATGCATAAGTTGAATCTTATGCATCGCTTTTTTATAAAACCGATGCATAATATAAAACCGATGCATAAACTTTTTTTCGAACCGATGCATAAAGCTTGTTCTGTAGTAGTGCTCTTAAGTCTGATCATTATATATTTAAAGTCTGTTCATTATCAATTTTAAGTATGAACATTATCAATTTTAATTATGATAATTACCATCTTTTAAGTCTGATCATTGAGCCTTTTTAAGTCTGATCATTATCTATTTTAAATCTGATCATTAAGTCTTTTATGTCTGATCGTTTAGTCTTTTAAGTCTGATCATTAAGTCTTTTAAGTTTGATCATTTTCAAGCTTAAGTCTGATCATTGCTACAGTAACAGTTTAAGTCTGATTATTGCTGTTTTTAAGTCTGATCATTTTCAAGCTTAAGTCTGATCATTGCTACAGTAATAGTTTGAGTCCGGTCATTGCTATTGCTTAAGTCCGGTCATTTCCAATTTTAAGTCTGATCATTAACAACTCGTGGACTAAATTGAAAATAACATTATTAAGTTTATACCCCTTTGTGTGGAATGACTAAAATACCCCTCCGTATTTTTGTTCGGGATTTCGGCTAAATGGGACACGTGTCAGCTTAAAAATCGGTTTGTAGTTTTTATTTATAAAGCGGTTTGTACCTGAACCGCACCTAAGATTATGTACAAAGCAAATTATTGGTACAAAATAAAAAGTTCGTCAAAATTGAATTATAGTTCGTCGCCGAGAAATAAAAAGTTTGACATTGTAATTGCGGAATATAGGTTAAGATTATATTTTATTGATTGAGCAAAATAATACACGAGTGTTCAAGTGAGACTCATAGAACCCTAGGTTCCCACTCAATCCAATTATACAAATCAAGCAATGAAAACTCGTATTGACAACAACAAAAGCTTCCATGAATTGACGTAAACAGAAGCCTTCTGTCGACACGACGGAACCTCCACCGGAATCCCTCCGGCGACTCGATTCTTCAGCTGCGACTCAGTCGGCTCTTTCCGGAAGACAGCTCGCACTCACTGCGACAATTCCACGCACACGACCTTATATCACTCTCGGACTGTCAATCACTGACGCTTGATGCACGAAATCGCTCGTAATCGCTTTCGGAATAGAGATCCCCAAATTGAAAACTTTTAAACCCTAAAACGAGCTCCAGGCGCTTTTATGTCAAAACTCGAGCTGTGTCAAAACGACGCGTATAGAAATAACGAACTTCGGTGCCTTCAGTCTTTTAATGGAACGACGCAGCTTTGGCAATGATCAGACTTGAGCCTTTAATGGAACGACGCAGCTTTGGCAATGATCAGACTTAAGCAATGATCAGACTTGTTGCTGAATGATCAGACTTAAGCACCAAAAAACCTGCAATTCCAAACTAGCAAAGCACCAAACCAAAACCAAACTTGCCAATACTCAAACTTCAATATTCAATGCTTGATTCATACTTGCTCAATCATCATGTTTGGATTAACATAAACTCAACAAATGCCCTCCTAATCCTAACATGACTAATCTTAACCCAATGAGGGACTAAACAACCAAACTGAACTGGAAAAAGAATAACAACTGAACCTGGAAAAATCTATACCTGACCTTACCACTCAAGCCAACTTCAAGTTCATGTCACTGAGCCAATATGCAACATATCTCTGCAAAACTAAAACTTGGCAGCAGTGACAATTTTAGTACCAAAGTCTGCTGGATTCTTATCACCTAGGATTTTCTTGATTTCAAATTCCTTTGATTCAATCATGTCCCTTATGAAATGATTTCTAACATCAATATGTTTCGATGTTTCATGATAAACCGGGTCTTTACACAATCACAAGGCACTTTGGGAATCCATAAAAATAATAGGCATATAGGCATACTTATCAATTTCTTTCAAGATACCTTTCAACCAAATGGCTTCCTTGGATGCCTCAGTGGCAGCTATGTACTCAGCCTCAGTTGAGGACAGAGCTACAATGGGCTGCAACTGTGACTTCCAAGAGATGCAGTTTCCTGCCCAAGTGAAGAAAAAACATGTAGTAGATTTCCTATTATCCTTGTTACTTGCATAATCACTATCAACATAGCCATACAACTCAGTTTTAGGAGCATGTGAACCATAAATCAATCCTAGATTCTTAGTGCCAGCTATGTATTTTAACATATATTTCATGGCAGTCCAATGTTTGTCCCCTGGATTGGACATAAATCTGCTAAGCACACTAACACCAAAAGCAAGGTCTGGTCTAGTACAAAGTATAGCATACATGATAGAACCAACAACCACATCATAATGTACTTGCTCATTTTCTATTTTTCAATTTCAGTTTGCGGACAATCACTCTTAGACAATCCAAGGTGCCCTCCTATGGGGACTACGAAAGGCTTAGCATTTTTAAGTTGAAACTTATCAAGCACTTTGTCTAAGTAGTCAGTTTGAGATAGAATCATTAGCCTTTTATTTCTGTCTCTCATTATCCTAACCAAGGATTCTTTGAGCAATACTCATGTCTTTCATTTCAAAACTCTTTTTCAGATCTAACTTAATGGCATTTACAACAGTTCTGGACTCAGAATGATCAACATATCATCCACATAAAGGAGCACAAAAGCAGGGAACTTGGCATTCACACCTTTCAAATAAAGGCAATGATCATATTTGCTTCTATAGAAACAAAGCCTAGTCATGCAAGCATCAAACTTCTTATTCCACTGTCTAGGGGATTGTTTCAAACCATAGATAGATTTTTTCAGATAGCAAACAAAATCAGGGTGTTTATTATCAATAAATCCCTTAGGTTGCTTCATAAAAATAGTTTCATCAAGACTACCATTCAAGAATGCAGTTTTGACATCCATTTGACCAATCTCCCAATCATACACAACAGACATAGCAAGCAATAATCTCATGGTCTTATATTTAACAATTGGAGCAAATATGTCATTATAGTCTATTCCCTCTTTTTGTGAAAAACCTTTAGCAACAAGTCTTGCTTTGAACCTTGGAGGTTCAGCAGGAATGTTACTATCCTTTATTCTGAAAATCCATTTACAATCTATGGCCCTAGCATTTTTAGGGAAAGGGAATAAATCCCAAGTATCATTATCATGCATAGATTGTATTTCCTATTGCATAGCATTAATCCAATCGGGTGCTTGTCTAGAATTAACAGCAGAATCAAAGGTTTCAGGCACATCATACTTGACATTTTCAGACACAAGAAGGGCATATTCAAGAAAATTAGCAAAACTGTCATTGAACCTCCTATTAGGAATCCTATTTCTAGGTTCCTTATCTCTAGACAGCCCATAATCATACAAGGGATTATCATAAACAACTTGTTCAGCATCATCAGCAATAGCAGGTAAATTTTCAGGCTCAGCATGATCAACATCATCAACAACAACACTACCAGTTTCATGACTAACATCATCAATAACAGCAGTAGAAGTGGTGTTGTTAGGCTGAGAATTTCTAACCTCTCCCCCACCTAATTGGTGAGGGTGCTGACCTTCATTTGCAGGCTGAGGTGGTAGGGGCACACCTTGATCAAAATCATCTTCTTGAGGCATATCAGTCTGAGGATCCAGCGGGTAGTTGCTGGGAACAAAATCAGCTTCACTGGAACTTTGAGTACCTGTCACTTGCTCATTTTCAGAAGTTAGTCTAGACTTAAAATGAAAATCACTTTCATTAAATCTAACTGACTTAGAAATAATGACCTTGTACCCACTAGATTGAATTAAGAGCAACTTATAGCCTTTAGTACCTGCAGGATAACCAATCATTACACGCTTAAGAGATCTATGTTTAAGCTTTCCCTCACTTACATGGGCATAAGCTGTACAGCCAAAAGGCCTTATGACAAGTTTGGCTTCCTACCATGCCGCATTTCAAATGGAGTCTTGAAGTCAATAGAAGAACAAGGGCTTCTATTGATCAAGTAAGAGGCAGTGATCACTGCCTCACCCCACATGGAATGCTTCATGCCAAAACTGAAGAGAAGACACCTAGCCTTCTCTAATAAAGTTCTGTTCATCCTTTCAGCAACTCCATTTTGCTGTGGAGTTCCAGGAACAGGTAACAGTCTCCTAACACCATGTTCTTTACAAAACAAGTCAAAAGCATAGTTACAAAATTCAAGACCATTATCTGTTTTAAGGCTAATCAATTTCAATCCAGTTTCACTTTCAACCAGTGTTTTCCAGTACTTGAAGTGTTCAAAAGCTTCATTTTTAGCTTTCAAAAGATAAACCCAGACCATCCTGCTATAATGATCAATAAGGGATAGAAAATAATACCTTCCTCCAATTGTTGGGACCTTAGATGGTCCCCAAAGATCTGCATGGACACATTAAAGAGGCTTCACAGCCTTATAGTTAGATTTAGGAAATGGGAGAGCAGTAGATTTGCATAACACACATGTTTCACAAAAGGTCAAATCTGTAGGGGAAATTTTCAGGATTCCCGATTTTGCTAGAGTACTCAATCCTTTATTTCATATTTGTCCTAACCTAACATGCCACATTCTTGCTTTATCAATGTTCTTATCAGTGTGGTGACTAACAGGGTTCAGTTCATGTGATGTAATAACATTGTAAAGTCCTCCCTTCTTTTCAGCTTTTATTACTATCTTGTCATTTTTCAGAACTTCTTTAATTCCTTGGTAAGTGTTAATCTTAAAAGCTTGATCATCAAAGACTGATTCAGATAGTAAGTTTCTCCTAAGGTGAGGAACCCATCTAACATTTGAATCACTCTAATAACACCGTCATACATGACAAGAGGGACATATCTAATACCTTTTATCTTCAAGGTGGTATGATCACCTAAAATGACTTCACCACCATCACACAAGGTTAAAGATTCAAACAGATTTTTGCAAGGAGAAGCATGCATAGTACAGCCAGAATCTAATATCCAAGAATCACAGTCCTTAGAGGTGGATACAACAAGCAATTCATTTTTATATTATTTTCCTTGTTCACATATGTTAGAAAACCCATTTTGCTTGGTGTTTTGTCCATTATTCTGATCCCTATCATGCTGTTTTTAATACAAGTATTAGTAAAGTGACCATTCTTTCCACAGTTTGGGAAAGAGGTCTGAAAGTTAGCCTTCTCATTATCATCTGAGTTAGGCTTAGTAGGGGTTTTCTTTTTATGCCTTTGTTTAGTTTTACCCTTAAACATCATCACTTCGTTCTTACTTTCCAACTTATGATCATTTTTACTTGTGCCTTTAGTCTTAAACACTTTCAATGACTCATTTTTCTTCACAATAACTTCAGTGATCTTAGCAAGGGTAATTTCATCTCTACCATATTGGATAACATCTTTCACAATATCAAACTGGGGAGGCAATAAATTTAACAAGATAACAGCCGTATGAGTCTATTTTATCCTTACACCTAGATAAATCCTGAGTCATTTTAAGAAATGTATTAAGATTTTGTTGAATGGATAAAGAGGTGTTCATTCTCAAATTAAACAGACTACTCAACAAGGAGATTCTGCTAGGCAACAATTTAATCAAATAGATAGTCTCAAGAGTATCCCATAGTTCTTTAGGTTCAGAAATGTTTACCACTTGTCTGAGGACTTCATCACTTAGTCTGATCATGATTTTAGAATGGGCAATGTCAGATATCTTCTTCTTTTTCTCAGAAGATGTAGGATCCAGCCATTCTCCGGTGACCGCTCTATAGCACTTTTCCTTGATTAGGATTGCCTTCATTTTGGCCCTCCAAAGGGAAAATTTTGTAGTTCCATCATAGGGCTTTAAGTTGACACTGTCAGCCATGAGACAAGGAAAACACATATCAGTTCTTATTAAGACAGATAAGAACTCAGTCAATGGGGGAGAAACAAGAACACTTCTTAATGCCCAATGATCACAAACTAATCAAGATTGGATATAATCAATCAAGATTAAAACAAGCTCTGATACCAATTTGTAATTGCGGAATATAGGTTAAGAATAGATTTTACTGATTGAGCAAAATAATACACAAGTGTTCAAGTAAGACTCTTAGAACCCTAGGTTTCCACACAATCCAATTATACAAATCAAGTAATAAAAACTCGAATTGACAACAACAAAAGCTTCCCTGAATTGACGTAAACAAAAGCCCTCTGTCGAGACGGCGGAACCTCCACCGGAATACCTCTGGTGACTCGATTCTTCAGCTGTGACTCAGTCGGCTCTTTCCGGAAGACAGCTCGCACTCACTGCGACGATTCCACGCAGACGGCCTTGAATCACTCTCCGTCTGTCAATCACTGACGCTTGATGCACGAAATCGCTCGTAATCGCTTTCGGAATAGAGATCCCCAAATTGAAAAAAAAATTAAACCCTAAAACGAGCTTCAGGCGCTTTTATGTCAAAACTCGAGCTGCGTCAAAACGACGCGTTTGGCTGTAATAGAAATAACGAACTTCGGCGCTTTCAGTCTTTTAATCGAACGACGCAGCTTTGGCAATGATAAGGCTTGAGCCTTTTGATCAGACTTGAGCCTTTAATGGAACGACGCAGCTTTGGCAATGATCAGACTTAAGCACCAAAAAACCTGCAATTCCAAACCAGCAAAGTACCAAACCAAAACCAAACTTGCCAATACTCAAACTTCATTATTCAATGCTTGATTCATACTTGCTCATTCATTATGTTTGGATTAATATACACTCAACAGACATAGTTCGTCAAGAATATTTTATAATTCGTCACGAAAAATTAACCGGAAATGAATCATATTACGAGATTCAATCTCATCCATCCAAATGACCAAATCAATGGTTGTCATTGGTTTGTATTTTTTTACTTAAATATGCACTTTGCACTGGATCCTTTTTCTATTTTGTTAAATTAGTATATTATTTAGGTTGTGTGAATGTTAAGAAGTTATTCTTTTGTTGCGAATTTGAATACTGCGGTCAGACATCAAAACCTACTTCCAACGAGGAATTTTGTTAAATCGTGTTATTCTTTTGCAGTTTTGTGAGTATTTCTTTTTTACATTGTCCAACGATGCTTCTCCAAGCATAAAATGGTCAGACATCAAAACCTGCTTCGAAAAGATTAGAGGTACAGTAATAATGTGCCTTCAGTGTTTGACTCACCAACTTGTTTAGATTCTTAAAATTTTCCACACTTTGTTTCATTGATAATGCCCAACACTGAACCTTTTTTAATTAGTTATTCGTAAGTCACCTTACAAGTTGTCTTTCATTAAAATATATCTACGAACCCAGTGAATTGCCTTCCCTTTCCCCTGATTACTCCATCGATAATTAATTGCAGAAGAGTACAAACATTCACACAACTTTTCAACGAGTTTAAAGCATTGCATAGAATATGTAGAAATAACTTGTAAGATACTTTTTATAAGAACCTCTCTTCCTGCAAAAGATAATAATTTATATTTCCAGTGTGACAATTTCTTATTAATCTCATCTAGGGTCTTGAATACATTTCTTCTATTCAAGCCTATTATAATAGGAAGCCCTAAGTATCTAGAATGTTTATGAACTAATTTCACCCCTAAAATTCTTTTCAATTCTTTCTTCGCCCCAGGTTCAACATTATTACCTTAGCGCATTCATTCTTCAGTTGTCCAGAATCTAGCCCCATATCTGAGTTCATGGAATTCAATGGAGTTTTGGTACAATGAACATCGTGGATGGACGTTTATCTTTGATTTAAAAGCTTCACTTGGCCTTACAAGGGACCGAAGGTTGTGGCAGCGTTCTTGATTAATTTAACCATTTATGAAGTATGGAGGAAACAACAGCAGAGTCTTTAAGAGGGAATTCATGGGGAAATCAAACCTGTGGAGGTTTGTCCAACAGATCCTTTGGTACAAGATTGAAGGGTCCATCTACAAAGACTTTGTACATGTTAAAGTTGATATTTGATCAGGTTGTGAGCAGGCCCTCAGCAGGCTGCAGTTCCTATTTGGTTACAGCTAGGCTTTGTGATTGTTAAACAGGCTATGTTTTATTTTTGGTTTGCTTGCTCATGTGTTGCTCTCTTGTTGTTTTTTTAGTGTAGTTCTTGTTAAGATCTCTGGTAGAGAGTTCAGGGTTGTTTTGGTAGCTGTATGAGCTTCTTTTTGTAAGCCACTATTGCTGGTTTCTGGTGTTTTGTAGTGTCCCATTTTTTTGAATGAATGCACATTTTATTCAAAAAAAATTCCGACTTATCAAAGTTTATCTTTTGTCCTGAACTCCTTCATATTCAGTAAGAAAAATCTTATGCTCTTCAACCTCCTCTATATATGCTTTTAGATAAA
This sequence comes from Rhodiola chrysanthemifolia, assembly GCA_033675395.1. Lineage (NCBI taxonomy): Eukaryota > Viridiplantae > Streptophyta > Magnoliopsida > Saxifragales > Crassulaceae > Rhodiola > Rhodiola chrysanthemifolia. The sequence goes on from CM066204.1 coordinate 44,426,016, forward strand.
TGAGACGTGCAAGGAGCGTTCGCTACAATCTTAATGCGTATCAATCTATTCACTTCTATTTTCTTTTCTAATGCTCTTGATAATCATTTACGTGTATATTTCGACCAATTAGAATTCGAGGCGCTTTTTGTAAATAAAAAAAATTAAAACGGACTTATTTAAAAATACATAATAGATGCGAGGGTATAATCGTCCTAAAATTTGCTACAGTAACAATTTTAAGTCTGATCATTTGCTACAGTAATAGTTTAAGTCTGATCATTTGCTACAGTAATAGTTTTGAGTATGATCATTGCTGCTTTAAGTCTGATCATTGCTGTTTTAAGTCTGATCAATGCTAAAGTAATAGTTTTAAGTCTGATCATTGTAGTTTTAAGTCTGATCATTGCTACAATAATAGTTTTAAGTCTAATCATTATAGTTTTATGTCTGATCATGTTGTTTCTGATCATTGTAGTTTTAAGTCTGATCATACTGTTTTAAGTCTGATCATTACTGTTTTAAGTCTGATCATTGGTACAATAATAGTTTTAAGTCTGATCATTTCAGTTTTAAATCCGATCATTGCTGTTTTAAGTCTGATCATTGTAGTTTTAAGTCAGATCATTGCTACAATAATAGTTTTAAGTCAGATCATTGTAGTTTTAAGTCTGATCATTGTTGTTTTAAGTCTGATCATTGTAGTTTTAAGTCTGATCATTTCAGTTTTAAGTATGATCATTGCAGTCTGATCATTGTAGTTTTAAGTCTGATAATTGCTGTTTTAAGTTTGATCATTGTAGTTTTAAGTCCGATCATTGCTGTTTTAAGTCTGATCATTATTACAATAATAGTTTTAAGTCTGATCATTGTAGTTTTAAGTCTGATCATTGCTTTTTTAAGTCGATCATTGTAGTTTTAAGTCTGATTATTGCTACAATAATAGTTTTAAGTCTGATCGTTGTAGTTTTAAGTCTGATTATTGCTTTTTCAAGTCTGATCATTGTAGTTTTAAGTCTGATCATTGCTACAATAATAGTTTTAAGTCTGATCATTGTAGTTTTAAGTCTGATCATTGCTACAATAATAGTTTTAAGTCAGATCATTGTAGTTTTAAGTCGTATCATTACTTTTTTAAGTCTGATAATTGTAGTTTTGAGTCTTATCATTGCTACAATAATAGTTTTAAGTCTGATCATTGTTGTTTTAAGTCTGATCATTGTTGCTTTAAGTCTGATCATTGCTGTTTAAGTCTGATCATTGCTATTTAAGTCTGATCATTGCTGTTTTAAGTTTGATTATTAAGTCTGATCATTCCAAGTTAAGTCAGATCAATGCTGTTTAAGTCTGATCATTGTTGTTTAAGTCTGATTATTGTTGTTTAAGTCAGATCATTGCTGTTTTAAGTATGATTATTAAGTCTGATCATTCCAATTTAAGTCTGATCATTTCTGTTTAAGTCTGATCATTGCTGTTTAAGTTTGATCATTGCTGTTAAAGTCTGATCATTGATGTTTTAATTTAAGTCCGATCATTCCATGTTTAAGTCTGATCATTCCGAGATATGTGAAATGACCACTATGCCCCTCCGTGTAGGGGTCTCCAAACAGCCTAATGGGCTCGAAAGCCTAGGGGGCCTCGTGGCCCATAGGCCTTAAGCCCAGCCCAGCCCAGCCCATGTTCAGGCCTATTAAAGCCCAGCCTTAAGCTTGACAGACCGGGTAAGGGCCCGTATATTAAAGCCCAACCTTAAAGCCTAGCCCAGCTCATGTTCAGGCCTATTATGACCCCATATCGAAAAAGCCCAATGAAGCCTATCAAAAGCCTAGTGAAACCTTCCAAAAATAAAAGAGATGTCACATTTTGTTTCTATGAACTGATTTTTCTTGATGTTTGCATTGTTGACATTGATGCTAATGATATTAATGTCCAAATAAAGAAGATTTTTGGATTCTAAGGTTGTGTTGAGTACCAAGCTTTTTGATAAACTTAGTTTCTTATCAAGTTTACTTGTGATCTTTTGACTATAAGTCAGTGTGTAGCCGCCGTATAAGTTATTCACAAGCATGAAACATTATATTTATAGTTATCATAACAAGATTACCTAGCCCGACTTATTGATATATAAGGCCAAGCCCGGCCTAGCCCACACAGGCCCATCAAAAATAAGGTCCATGGGCTGCTTAAGGCTCCGAAAATATGTATGGGCTTGGCCCGGCCTAGCCCATTCAAAATTGAAGTGTAGGCTAAGGCTTAACCAAGCCTATTTTTTTGGACCTAGGCCGGCCCTGCCCAGCCTATTGGAGACCCCTACCTCCGTGTTATATCCGAGATTTCGACGAAATTGGACACGTGTCAGCTTGAAATTCGGTTTTTAATTTTTATATTTAAAGTCGGGTTGTACCTGAACCCAGTGTTATTAAAACCGGACCGGTCATCGAACCGGTCAAGTCACTGGGTCGATGGGTCAGTGGTTCAACCGGGTCGAACCGGTTTGACCCGCACGAATTAAAAATAATAAAATAATATACTTATATATGATATTATAATTTAACATATTTATGACTTGAATAAATATTACATGTTTATGATCTGATTACAATAACATACCATAACAAATTTAGAATTTACTAAAGTACAAATCAATAATACAACAATAACAATTTTAGTCTTAATTTGTAAGTCACAACAATAAGGGATTTCTAAGACTAATTGAATTTCTAGCTAAATTGATAGTAAGTAATAAATTTTATAGATTTGATAAATGAATATATATTATTGAAACAAATAATAAAACAAGAATCATGTTTAGCTTGGTGGAAGGAGAGAGGATAATTATAGAGGAAGACTAGGTTCGAGTCTCGTCCAAGTCAAATTAAATATATATTTTTTCACACCAAATCGAACCGATTGAACCGATCAAATTACGTTTTAATAAAAAATTGTGTCAACCGGGTCAACCCACCGGGTCAACCGATTCAACCGACCGGGTCTTGACCGGATTTGATCAAGTTTGACCGATTCATTGCATATCCGATCCGATTACATAACCGGACCGGTCACCGGACCGGTTCCCGGTCCAACCGGTCCAACCGACCGATCCGGTCCGGTTTTCACAACACTGCCTGAACCGCACTCCATTCAACACATATTATATATAGATAGGGTGAGATAAGATCGTCTTGGCTTAAGTCTCTACCAGGAATGATACATTCTGTGTAATCATTATTAACATTAACTTCATAAACCACATAATTCACAATTTTTATTACTAAACTGATCCAAGCACCATGAAAACCCAGTTTCTCAAGCATCATTTCTAAAAAAATCCATGCTACACTATCGTAAGCTTTACTCATGTCTAGTTTCTACGGTAATAACCTTTCATGTTTTGATTTCCTAGTTCTAAGTACGGAGGTTCGCGACATTTGCCAACTAATCTTTTGAGATTTATTATTCATTTAGTCATACAGTTAGCTAAACAAATATTTAGTTATAACTTTTATTAATTAATTAGTCGTCAAACTTTTATTGGTTTAGTTGTCTGATTATTTACTTTTTATTGTAAATTTTTCCTAATAGGCTGAGTTATATGCACACCACGAGATTGAAGAAGTGCGTGATAAATATATAGTCAGCTACTTGCGTGACTACATGAGCCATCATCACGGGGTACAAGATACATTATGAATTATTTTGTGGAATTTTGTTGAATAGTTATGTAGAATTGTACTTAAAAAATTTGTATATGTGAGAATTTGTATGAATCGTTGTTCGCTTTTGGTTGAATGAAAGTTTTTTGATGTTTTGATGTGGACTGCCTTTCGTATGGAATTTATTTACAAATTTTTAGGTGGATTTGAGCTATTGCATGCCAAATATACCAAAAAAATTTAAAAATTATGCACCATTTCTCAAAAATTTATGCATAATGTCAGACATTATGCACCGGTTCAAGGAAAACCAGTGCCTAAAGTCTTACATTATGCATTGCTAGCTTATGTAGCGAAACCAAAAATGCTGCATGATGTCAAAAAGAACCAGTACGTAGTAGTGCAGGACACTCCTCAAACAATAAAGATTAAACCGTCACTTACGGACACAATTATCTCGTATATCCCCACCACTCTCAACAACCCAGCTATGGCTTTATGTTTCACTGACTCGTCAAGGTGTTTTAGACTGCCGAGAGAGCATCCTAAGCACGTCCATACTCCATACTGCTATTATAATGGATCGCTTTCCATCTCCATGACGGATAGACAAATCACAGAACAAGTAGTGGCCTAATGATCATAGTCTTGATCGAATGATTAGGAGATCGACAGTTTAAACTTCCCCGTAAACATTTTTTGGCATGTGTTTGGAGATTGTCCATTTCTTTCCCGTCATAGTGGAATTAATTTTTTTTTTTAAATCCGACAAAGAAATTCTAATTTGGATTTCTTAGCGTATTTATTTGTCCTTTTTGTTTCCTCTCCATTAGATTGCTTCTATCACCCTGCATCTTTTTTAATTGGGTCAAGGTATTTAATAAATTTACTATAAAAAAAAAGGTATTTAATAAATTTACTGGAATGGACCAGTAGTTGGAAGAAAGAAAAAAAGATTCAACTGATGGTGTTTTAAGGGTATTCAACTGAGATGGAGCTGGACGAGTTCTGAAGCTATCCCAGCTTGCTTGTGCTCTTTTTGCTATTTGGATATTGCAGAGTAGTTGTTTGTTTCTCTGAGTCTGTTGTGCTTTGTTGTATGTTTTGCTGATTGGTGGTTTTGTATCAAAAAAAAAAGAAAGAGAAGATAACAGAAATGAAAATGTCAGTTGAATCAAAAAAAAAAAAAAAAATCAAATCTATCACTTCAGCAACTTCATGAAAATTTATTTCACTTGACCCAATCAATTTCTCTCCAACCACTTATGCACAATTAACGAACATAGAATCAAGATGAATGACTTTGAAAATAAAATGCTCAACAAGAATATCTGAGAACAGCTTATATATGATATGTCTGTAAGAATGTAAAATGACTATATGAAATAGCATAATGACAATGAAGCACATAACTTGTCCACATATTGGTGTTGTAAAACTTTTGTATACAGTGTAGTAATAATATAAAAGGATGATGCAGCATCAAAACAGACCTGACTGCATCTGAAGTCCACAATGATCCATCTCAAAAAAACTGGCAACCCGCATGAGGTTTGGTTCTCTTAAGTTCTTTCCCCTGGAGTCAAGTGTCCCATCTGTTCCGTAATGTTGTCTACATTATTTGTCGTACACCAAAACCCAATGGTAACGGATGGTTTGCAAATATCAAGGACATCCCTCCTTTTGGACTCAGCTTCTTGAGTATTACCCAACATCGGAGTTTCTGTCAAAAACTGTTCCCAGAAAACATCATTTTTCCCAGTTGGCTGAGAAAGATTACTTGTCTTCCTGCCAACAGGAGGACTAGCGGGCTTCATATTGACATCTATACCTGAAGCTTTTGGCTGACTATCTACACCAATCCCAAGGTTAATCAGTACAGCAGAGCTGTCCATGTTTGATGTAGAGGTTGCAATCTCGTGTGACTGATAAATGACCAGTGAATTTGGAGATGAAGGACATAACTGAGGTGAGCATGATTCATCATTTGTGTCAGAATCTGCAGAAGATCCGGGAATCTCTTGACGAGTTAGAGGAGGACAAAGAGGTGCTTCACCCATTTCTGGAATGATAGCGTGCATAATGTTCTCCCAATAACTGAAAGTGGTTTCTAACGTATCAATGAAGCCCCAGTTCCACGAAAACGATGAGAAAGGATCTACATTTTCTTTCTGCATGGTTAAGAAACCATCACTATTAATATTGTCCTCGCCGTAACAGATGTTGGAACCTGATAACCTTCTTTTCTTGTTATGTGTTTCTGAAAGACTTGTGAGTACGGATGCAAATTCTGGTTTTTTTATCAGTTGAGCTAAGAATGCTATCATCTCCCTCTGTCGTTGTTCTATAATTTTGGCACGGTCCAATAGGGGCTGTATTCGAACTTCGAAGTCACGTCTCTCTTGATCGTGTCTTTGTGTCCTTGATAACAGCAAATCGTTATCATGCCTCAGCCTTTGGATTTCATTCTCGAATTGCTGTCTTTCAGATTCGGCTAATGGATTGCTGCGCACTTGGGTTTGAACAGAATGACTATGGATGGGCTTGCGACGATATATATTTTTCAGAAGATGCCTCTGTCCTCTGATGAACTCGTCATTAGCAAACTCCCATTGCTCAGGATCTATTTTCCTAAAACCCTACACCACAAAAAAGATAAAAATAAACAACACTGAAGAACAGACTAAAACCAAAACGAAACTCTATTTAGAACATATGTCTGCGACAGACTAAAGTAATTTTCAGCATATGAGGAACACGACGTGCTATGCGCCTATGCTTAGAAGAAAGATTGAACAGAGGCAGATGCGCAATGGATAGGATTATATAAAGGTGGCAGCAGCTCTTAGTTCAAGCAACAATAAAATGCAAGGGAAAAAAAAGAAGCGTCATGATGAGAGTAACAGCTCAATGCGGTAATGCAATTGCATAAAATTCTCAATAGGCGAAACAAAGGACAACTCGAGTAGGTTAAGTAACAATTACTGGTATGTGTGATTGTGTGAAATAATGATAAGAAAGTGAATGAAAGAATACAAAAGCGAAGTGGGTTACATAAGTATTGAGCTGCCTGATAAAACTTGAGAAATTGTTGTGCTTGAAGTACTGAGGAAGCAAATCCCTACAGAATTCGGGAGGGTTCCAGACGATGAAACTCCTGCCACTGTCGCTCCAGGAAACAATGGAATCCGTTGAGGAGTTATCCACCATCTCATAAGTCTTCAACAAGAATGGAGCAGGCTGCTGCTGCGATCCGTCCATCACTTACAACAACAATTCAGCTAAGCCCTAAACTTGAAAATACGATCAATCCCAGTAAATAATTTTAATAAGAAATTAGAGGAATACTGAAAGAAGACGAAATTGAAAAACGAGAATCTGGGGCTTTCCAGATCAATTAGGGTTTATTTTAGGTAGAGGGAAAGAATAGTCAGTCACTGGTGGTGGACAATTGGGAATGAATCAGCCAAGTGCGACGAAGGCTACGAGGATCGAGAGATCCCGAGAGGACGACCAGGAGAGGAGTAGGTGAAAGTTGACCAGCTTCATCAAAACGCGTAGGCGTTCAATCCAGAATGTCTGTCTACTTTCTCCACCTTTGAATTTCTTTTTATGTGTCATGTCAATTGTTTGAAAATTCATTCATAACATTCGTTGCTTGCTGCTTGTTTTGCTATCCTAGTGATACGATGAAGTCAGATGTTAGAATAAATTCATATTCCAAGGAAAGTGAAATCAAATATATGTTAATCAAGCACACATAAATTATAAATGAAGATCAAACCTATGTTGAAGACTCTGAACTTTTTGCTTCTCATGATTGTGGATCTATCAGTCTTTTCGCACAATCCGTTAGCCAGTAAACTTTTGAGAGATAAAGATACTGAAGTTAGTGCGTAAGACCCGAAACCACTGCACCGTACATAACCGCTATACTTATTGATAATTGCAAATCCTTCCCCTCAAAAGAAGTGTAATTATCAAACCGGTATCTACACATATTATATTTGCATGATCATAACTTTAATTATACTCTAAAACCAACTATATACTAGATCACTTTAATATATCACTTATAAATATGATAGCATACACATCACTTTATATTTACATTATGATCATAACATTAGATTATATAAAATAATCTAACAATCTCCCACTAAATCATTCATGTAAATTCAAACAGATGTGTAACCTTATGAGCTCAAAATTTTGTATCACATACGATCAAGTCACCACTCGTAGCATTAATCGTTACGAGACTGAACTTGCACATATATTAGCATAACCAAATGACATAGATCAATCATGGATGTGGAGGATGGAACTACATGAACTGTGATCTACACATGTCTATTTCCAACTGCTCACCTTAACTTTATGGAGATCATTCATTCAATCAAAATATAATGGAGTGCAATGTCAACTTCATTTCTGCAGAATTAAATGTATAGAATTCATATACAACATAGAGCAAAACATAGTCTAACACAAGCTTCTACTAAATCCGGATATTCTCAAATTCGATTACACTCGTATGAGCAGCACGCTAATGAAATATCTTGGGTGCTAATCATGGAGTTTTATTCCAAAGTGCTCTATAAAAATGCGACCACTTTGTACTTTAATGGAATATACTGCCAATTTCATGTCACAATATCCTTAATGGTCTTTCAATATCTTATGTAAAGTGCAGTCTTGTGACAAAGTTTCGCAGTCATATTCCTTAATTAGATACCTTATAACATGACGTGGATCTTTTACCAAATAGGCATCCTGATGGAGCGTATTTATACGACTCATCGAAACAGTTAAACCCACCAAATTAAACATTTTGTCTTACTAACTGTTGCTTGTTAGTTCCACTTTTGATCTACAGGCTATTTTGAGGTTTAGAGAAGAAACAAGCTAAAAAGGGAGATTTTAAGCCAAAAATGGATTACAGGCCAGTAGGGACCGAGAAGAGGCCAGTCGGGACCGAGAGAACTCCAGTCGGGACCGAGAAAAGGCCAGTCGGGTCCGAGGACCTCCGGGCCTCGTCCCCGCACACACCCGCCCGCGCCCAGCGCCCAGGCCCCGCACGCACCCGCCGAGCCACCAAGGTCCAATATCAAGTTGTTCGACCAAATGAACGAATCCGGCAATTCCACCTTGACCAAAATGTTCTAAATGACAAATAAGGTGGAGAATGTCGAGATACCAAGAGCGACGCACGAGCCATTTGGCATTTGGCTCAGTTCCAAGCAAAAGTCCCGCACGCCAATGGACCAAGACCGAGTTGCTCGAGCAAACAAGCTCATCTTCAAAATCTAGCTCGACCAACTTGTTCCAAATATCAAAGGACTCGGACAATATCAATTTCCAGGCAAAAGAGCTCCGGTCAATTTCAGCTCCTTACTACTCAATTCCGGAGCCATTTGGAAGCTCCCTGCTCAAGGAGCAGCTGTCCTTTGGAAGTACCCTGCTCAAGGAGCAGCTAGCCTGTTGAAACACACTCCTCAAAGGCTGCAAGCTCCTTGAGAGCACCATGCTTATTGGCGGCTAACTTAGGGGTAAAGAAAGCTCCAAAATCTCACCATTTGGCACCAAGGAGCTTGGAGGCGGCTATCTTATGGGTGAAGAAAGCTCCAAATGAATGCCACATGACACCATCTTGCTTGGGAAAACCGACCCCCTTATGCCTATAAATACAAGGGCTTGTATCCTTATTCATCATCCATTCACAATCCATCTCACTACCATTCCATACTCACTTCTTGTAGCTTGTAATACTTACATTTGATATTAAAGGATCCGACTTCTTTCTACTCATTCTACTCTTTGTTTTCCTTACTTTGGCTATGGTATTCACTTCCATGAATATTCGTAGCTAAGGGTTTACATTCGGTTGAAGAAGTTCTTATGTTATGAAACCGTTCTAAGACCATTTGCAGAATGCTACTTGTGTGTTCTTACTAGTTCTTGTGCTTTACATGCGGTTTGAACATACACGTTTGAGTGGATGCTTGAAATGGCAAAGCTCTTCCGTGGAGTTCATGAACAACGAAGTTAAGTGGATGCTTGAAATGGCAAAGCTTTTCCTAGTGATTCAAACCCTCTTTAAAACCACTTGGTTGATCGGAAATGTGAGATCAAGTGGATGCACCTAGGCTAATACATCTTGAAATGGAGTATTAGTCTAGCTAGAACTAGTAACGGTGTGTGAGCGCTTGAAATGGCCTTGCTTGGAGTTATGTCTTGAAATGGAATAACTTCCCCCTTGGAGCACTTGGTTATATCGTTGGAGGTCGATGATGAACGGGAACATAACATAAGGCTTTTAAACCGAATTCCTTCTCTTTACAAAACACCTTGCCAATTACTTATTGTCCTTACTTTTCTTGCAATTTACTTTCAGTAAGTCTTGTCCATTCAAGCAACTACTTTCAGCACTTACATTTCAGCAAGTCTTGTCCATTCAAGCAACTACTTTCAGTATTTACTTTAAGCATTTACATTCCCGCAAGTCTTGTCCATTCAAGCAACTACTTTCAGTCATTTACTTTCTGTATAAACCACTCAAACCCAACCTGTATTTATTTTCTTTTCTTTTCATTTCTTTTCTCAAAAACAACTGTTTTAAAACCAAACTCCCTTGGGTTCGACCCCTACTTACCGCTTGCTAACCATTAGTGAGCCACATAGTAGTGGACTTATAAATTGTAAATTTGCAGGTTACAACGACAGCCTGTCACATCCCTTGAAATCGCAATCGGAATACACAATGATCTCCATTCGATCCGATTTCATGTATGTGAGCATGTGATCTCTTGTTCTCTTTAAGAACCCAACAATTTTCTTGACAATGATCCACTCATGTGTTGCTTATTGTCTGCCTCACTTACCAACAATGTAGGCGATCAACGAACACATACATATTTAAATATACATAAAACTTCCCATAGCAAAAGTATAAGAAATTTTCTATATTTCTTGAATTTCCAGGGTATCTTCAAGGCATACATTGAGATTGAAATTATCTTCATTAATGACCGGGGTATTAGAAAATAAAGTTACTCCCACTGAACTTGTGATACACACATTCATCCATCTACATTGTCTCAATATCACATGATGGAACTTAAAGTACTACCAACGAGAAGGATTCTTGAATCCATAAATGGATTTCCTTAGTTTATACATTTTAAGAGGTTATTGAGTTTGTACTTCAGAAATAGTGTTATCCGAAGGCTATGATTGGAGTGGTTCAAGGGCGCAAACGATTATGTGGACAAGAAACAAATTCAAAAGCCAAAGGCAAACCATCAAGTAAGAAGAAAATCAAAATCTGATTGACTCAAGCAAGATGTGTCGTTTATCAAAGTCCACACAACTTAAGGAAGTCAAGACTCAACGGTATGAAAGCGGTGAACTAATTATGTGTCAGAGAAAGCCGCCGACTCAATCGAAAGACCAAAACTCAGAAAAGAATGCAATGTCCGTGGTACCTATAGGGGACTATCTCCCAATCATCCAAGGTCATTTGGATTTCAACTCGCGAGGTAACAAGTATCGAAAAATCTATCTATACTCGCATTGTTAGAATCTTAAGCATGATAAGATTATTAGCTGGACTGGGTTTGAGATGTAAGGATAGGCATGACTAGTACGTTGTAGTTCTTTCTATGGCTTTGTTCTTGTTCGGGACGAACAAGTTCAAGTGTGGGGTAGTTTGATAAGTCGTAGTTGTACGACTATTTTCTGTGTTAAAACCCCGTCTCTTAGTGGTTGCCTGTATATTATTTCACTACCTGTGAGTAGTTTTCATTCTCAGGTGCATTCGGAGACCATGGAAGGAATATAGGCTAAAGGGAGCCCATTAGAAGATGTTTTGCATCGAAGAAATGAACTCCGAAGTGCTGAAGTTTGAGTCAGTGCACTTCGCTTACGTCTGAAGAATTACAGTCACTTACGTCTTCTGAATTTCCATAATTGTTGAGACCTCCGCGGAGCATAAATCAAGAGACGTCCGCGGCGGACAGCTGGCAGTCGAATTTCTTAATTTCGTGTTTGCATCTCGGGAAGGAGAAAAATAGAAAGCGAAGAGACAGAATCTCGGGCGCCTGGCTCAAGATTACAGGAAGAAAAGGGATAAAAAAGAAAACCCGGGGAGGATTCAAAGGAGGCATTCGTCCCAAGAGGGGAGACACACACAGAAGTTCAATTCATTCCTTTGGGATTACGTTCGGCATTGATACGGGACTCATACGGAGTCAGACGATTCAGAGGGATTTCAGAGGGAGACACACGTTCCTATTGCTCCTATTCGTCATCAGTACTTTCTATTTCATTCCATTCAAAAGCACTTGATGATGTATTCCTTTACCATGAGTAGCTAAACTCACATGTGTAGGCTAGAACTCGAAACTGTGATGTATTGACTTGAGACCTATATTGATTTCTGAGTTTTGTGTCATATTACTATGCAATGTTTATAGAATTGATGTGCTAGCATGAGTGTAACCCTAGCGGGGGAGCTTTTGTTTGTTTGTTGATTCCGATTGTCAAGTTTACTAGCAACCTAGCGGGGATAGCGAACTAGGACACGAGTAATATACCACTAGGATTAAACACCCTAGGACAACTTGTTCAAATCTTCATGCAACTCTAGCGAGTTAGGGTCTTGATTATCGCCAGCGCGAGATTAAGTACTAGAACTAGAACGGGGGGTATAACCTTAACGGGGGAGCTCTAAGTTGTAGAACATTAGAAATCAAAACAGATTTGTCAATGATTTGGTCTTGCATCACAGTCGAAAGTTCTAGCTTGCACGTCTCTTTGATATTATATACTTGAATTTGTGTGACAATTGCTCTCTTGATAAGTGATCATATCATTGTTGCTTGTGCTTTTGTTTTATTTACTTAATTGAATTTTCCATCGTCGCTTTCGTACTTAGTGAACAGATTCTCATATCAATCTCTGCGGATACGACCCGACTTACCACTTGCTAGTCGGAATAAGAAATATTATTTTTGACGGGTACAACGACGCCCGTCAAATTTTGGCGCCGTTGCCGGGGATCGGTAACGAAGAATCTCACTAAGTATTTCTTTCTTTTAGTTTTATTTTATTGTCTTTTTTTGTTTTTGTTTGGTTTTATGGTTTGCTATGTATTCCTATTATAGTGAACCAATTCGTGATAATGAAGAGCAAAGGAGTGTACTAGGAGATAACATGCAAGAACAGAGGCAAGGACTGCCCGCTGTTAATCGAAGACAACCACCACCCAGAAATACGAAATTTGTGAATGAGTTTGCTAGACCTCGTGCAGCTAGACACGAGGATTACGAGGATGAGTTGGATCGAGAATACCTCGGTGGAGGAAACCAATATGGACAGTTACCTAGGCGTCGGGATTTGAGACGCACTATGAGAGGAGTTTATGCGCCGTATAGCGATGAGCCACCTTGGTGCATTAGGTTGGACAAGGACCCGATCAAGGAATTTAGAGAGGAAATGAGAGGCATGTTCAAAGAACTCGCTCAAAAGATGGGCCAACAAGCTGGAGTCATTAACGAGCTAAAGAAGCAAGTGTCTCAAATTGCCAGCGCGGTTTACGAAAGGCGAGAAGAAGAGCCGAATGAAGATTCGCCCTCAGTGGAGTAGGCGGACGTCTCAATAATTAACGCGCGGACGGCTGATGAATTGCAACAAAATACAGAGACGTCCGCGGAAGATACTCAGGAGATGTCCGTGGGTTACTCAGATTCTGGTAAGGAAATTCCAAATTCTAACACCCCTCTACTATTCCCAATGCAGGTGATAGTTCCTAAGGACCACACGATCGACAAAGATGAGCTAGGAGGCAGATTGGAGGCGAGGAATGAGCAAAACGATCCAACGATGGAGCACCCAGTTGCAGCAAGTCGAGTAGCACCACCCAAAAAGTGTAAGGACCCAGGTACTCTCACAATCATCCGTGATGTTGACTCTTATATTTTGCAGATGGGAGATGCCAGCGCTAACGGTCCTCTTGCACTCATTCTGGGAAAATCAATCCTCTTGGCCAAAAGGACCAAGAATGACATGGGAACACGCTTGATGTCACTTGCGGTTGCTGGGAAGACATCAAACTTCCATGTTCACGAGGATTCCGACCGTCCATACATGAGGAAGCGAACGAGAAATGGCACGTTTGGATGGAAACCAGGATGGAGAGACACGAGAGCACCACTCGAGGAGGGCTATGAGCATCACAAGGGAGTAAAGAAGTTTGACCTCACACGCCCTTGGGATCCTAACTTGTGATCCCGTGGAGGTAATGTTCAGCCAAGGACGTAAAACAAAGGCGCTTACCGGGAGGCAACCCGATGTGTTTTTACTTTACACATGTTTTTAGTTGATTAATTAGTGGAATTGGTACCCTGATAATGCGCCCCGAGTGCATCTTTGTTTCTGGTGGTTTCAGGTGATTGAATGAAGAAAGGAACTCAACTCAGTGGTGTGGGCGCACGTCTGAACAATTAATTGCGCGGACGCCTAAACAATTAAGATAAATACTCAGACGTCCGCGGGCAGTAAATGCAGAAGACGTCCGCGGTACATCGCGGAATTTAAATGAGCATGTTTTCCAGATCTGGGTGTTCCACCCGACTATTAGGGGAGTACCAGTTCCCTCTTTTATTTTTATTTTTATTTGAGTATGTGAGTCTATTTTGTGTGAGTCTGTTTTGTTATACATCTCATCTCTTGAATTGTACCGTGAGGACACGGGTCCATCTAAGTGTGGGGTGGGATGTTGTTGAGTCAGTTGTGTGTCGTGTCTGTTTTTTCCAGGGATGTGTCTTGATGAACTCGTGATGAACTGATGATGTACTGCTATGCTTTCCTTCTATGTTAAAATCTTATTTCCAGCTTTGTATGACTATTGTGCACATTTGACTAAAAATGCGAAATTTCCAAATTTTCGATGCTTTGTTCTTGTGAGTTGTGATATGCAGGGATGTGGAGTTGACAGAAATGTCCTAGAAAGGTACGGCAAATTGCAGGAAATTCTGAGTTTTGGTTCTGATGATTGAGAAAAGCGGTGGAGGTTGACGCTTCACTAGCCTAGTCCTGAGAGTAGCTCCGTCACCGAGTTATACAAGTCTATTCATGCGTTCGCAGTGGTGGCGGGACAGAGATAACAAACTGTCCATCTCTAGTCGGAGTAGCTGGGAATGGGTGGGTAACCCCTACCTTGCCTCATGTAGAAAGGACGAGGATGAGAAAAGAGCGGGACGCACTCCTATGCTATTATCCGAAGGCTATGATTGGAGTAGTTCAAGGGCGCAAACGATTATATGGACAAGAAACAAATTCAAAAGCCAAAGGCAAACCATCAAGTAAGAAGAAAATCAAAATCTGATTGACTCAAGCAAGATGTGTCGTTTATCAAAGTCCACACAACTTAAGGAAGTCAAGACTCAACGGTATGAAAGCGGTGAACTAATCATGTGTCAGAGAAAGCCGCCGACTCAATCGAAAGACAAAAACTCAGAAAAGAATGCAATGTCCGTGGTACCTATAGGGGACTATCTCCCAATCATCCAAGGTCATTTGGATTTCAACTCGCGAGGTAACAAGTATCGAAAAATCTATCTATACTCGCATTGTTAGAATCTTAAGCATGATAAGATTATTAGCTGGACTGGGTTTGAGATGTAAGGATAGGCATGACTAGTACGTTGTAGTTCTTTCTATGGCTTTGTTCTTGTTCGGGACGAACAAGTTCAAGTGTGGGGTAGTTTGATAAGTCGTAGTTGTACGACTATTTTCTGTGTTAAAACCCCGTCTCCTAGTGGTTGCCTGTATATTATTTCACTACCTGTGAGTAGTTTTCATTCTCAGGTGCATTCGGAGACCATGGAAGGAATATAGGCTAAAGGGAGCCCATTAGAAGATGTTTTGCATCGAAGAAATGAACTCCGAAGTGCTGAAGTTTGAGTCAGTGCACTTCGCTTACGTCTGAAGAATTACAGTCACTTACGTCTTCTGAATTTCCATAATTGTTGAGACCTCCGCGGAGCATAAATCAAGAGACGTCCGCGGCGGACAGCTGGCAGTCGAATTTCTTAATTTCGTGTTTGCATCTCGGGAAGGAGAAAAATAGAAAGCGAAGAGACAGAATCTCGGGCGCCTGGCTCAAGATTACAGGAAGAAAAGGGATAAAAAAGAAAACCCGGGGAGGATTCAAAGGAGGCATTCGTCCCAAGAGGGGAGACACACACAGAAGTTCAATTCATTCCTTTGGGATTACGTTCGGCATTGATACGGGACTCATACGGAGTCAGACGATTCAGAGGGATTTCAGAGGGAGACACACGTTCCTATTGCTCCTATTCGTCATCAGTACTTTCTATTTCATTCCATTCAAAAGCACTTGATGATGTATTCCTTTACCATGAGTAGCTAAACTCACATGTGTAGGCTAGAACTCGAAACTGTGATGTATTGACTTGAGACCTATATTGATTTCTGAGTTTTGTGTCATATTACTATGCAATGTTTATAGAATTGATGTGCTAGCATGAGTGTAACCCTAGCGGGGGAGCTTTTGTTTGTTTGTTGATTCCGATTGTCAAGTTTACTAGCAACCTAGCGGGGATAGCGAACTAGGACACGAGTAATATACCACTAGGATTAAACACCCTAGGACAACTTGTTCAAATCTTCATGCAACTCTAGCGAGTTAGGGTCTTGATTATCGCCAGCGCGAGATTAAGTACTAGAACTAGAACGGGGGGTATAACCTTAACGGGGGAGCTCTAAGTTGTAGAACATTAGAAATCAAAACAGATTTGTCAATGATTTGGTCTTGCATCACAGTCGAAAGTTCTAGCTTGCACGTCTCTTTGATATTATATACTTGAATTTGTGTGACAATTGCTCTCTTGATAAGTGATCATATCATTGTTGCTTGTGCTTTTGTTTTATTTACTTAATTGAATTTTCCATCGTCGCTTTCGTACTTAGTGAACAGATTCTCATATCAATCTCTGCGGATACGACCCGACTTACCACTTGCTAGTCGGAATAAGAAATATTATTTTTGACGGGTACAACGACGCCCGTCAAATTTTGGCGCCGTTGCCGGGGATCGGTAACGAAGAATCTCACTAAGTATTTCTTTCTTTTAGTTTTATTTTATTGTCTTTTTTTGTTTTTGTTTGGTTTTATGGTTTGCTATGTATTCCTATTATAGTGAACCAATTCGTGATAATGAAGAGCAAAGGAGTGTACTAGGAGATAACATGCAAGAACAGAGGCAAGGACTGCCCGCTGTTAATCGAAGACAACCACCACCCAGAAATACGAAATTTGTGAATGAGTTTGCTAGACCTCGTGCAGCTAGACACGAGGATTACGAGGATGAGTTGGATCGAGAATACCTCGGTGGAGGAAACCAATATGGACAGTTACCTAGGCGTCGGGATTTGAGACGCACTATGAGAGGAGTTTATGCGCCGTATAGCGATGAGCCACCTTGGTGCATTAGGTTGGACAAGGACCCGATCAAGGAATTTAGAGAGGAAATGAGAGGCATGTTCAAAGAACTCGCTCAAAAGATGGGCCAACAAGCTGGAGTCATTAACGAGCTAAAGAAGCAAGTGTCTCAAATTGCCAGCGCGGTTTACGAAAGGCGAGAAGAAGAGCCGAATGAAGATTCGCCCTCAGTGGAGTAGGCGGACGTCTCAATAATTAACGCGCGGACGGCTGATGAATTGCAACAAAATACAGAGACGTCCGCGGAAGATACTCAGGAGATGTCCGTGGGTTACTCAGATTCTGGTAAGGAAATTCCAAATTCTAACACCCCTCTACTATTCCCAATGCAGGTGATAGTTCCTAAGGACCACACGATCGACAAAGATGAGCTAGGAGGCAGATTGGAGGCGAGGAATGAGCAAAACGATCCAACGATGGAGCACCCAGTTGCAGCAAGTCGAGTAGCACCACCCAAAAAGTGTAAGGACCCAGGTACTCTCACAATCATCCGTGATGTTGACTCTTATATTTTGCAGATGGGAGATGCCAGCGCTAACGGTCCTCTTGCACTCATTCTGGGAAAATCAATCCTCTTGGCCAAAAGGACCAAGAATGACATGGGAACACGCTTGTTGTCACTTGCGGTTGCTGGGAAGACA
Source organism: Rhodiola chrysanthemifolia (assembly GCA_033675395.1). Classification (NCBI taxonomy): domain Eukaryota; kingdom Viridiplantae; phylum Streptophyta; class Magnoliopsida; order Saxifragales; family Crassulaceae; genus Rhodiola; species Rhodiola chrysanthemifolia. The sequence goes on from CM066204.1 coordinate 44,443,816, forward strand.
TCAAACTTCCATGTTCACGAGGATTCCGACCGTCCATAGATGAGGAAGCGAACGAGACATGGCACGTTTGGATGGAAACCAGGATGGAGAGACACGAGAGCACCACTCGAGGAGGGCTATGAGCATCACAAGGGAGTAAAGAAGTTTGACCTCACACGCCCTTGGGATCCTAACTTGTGATCCCGTGGAGGTAATGTCCAGCCAAGACGTAAAACAAAGGCGCTTACCGGGAGGCAACCCGATGTGTTTTTACTTTACACATGTTTTTAGTTGCTTAATTAGTGGAATTGGTACCCTGATAATGCACCCCGAGTGCATCTTTGTTTCTGGTGGTTTCAGGTGATTGAATGAAGAAAGGAACTCAACTCAGTGGTGTGGGCGCACGTCTGAACAATTAATTGCGCGAACGCCTAAACAATTAAGATAAATACTCAGACGTCCGCGGGCAGTAAATGCAGGAGACGTCCGCGGTACATCGCGGAATTTAAATGAGCACGTTTTCCAGATCTGGTTGTTCCACCAGACTATTAGGGGAGTACCAGTTCCCTCTTTTATTTTTATTTTTATTTGAGTCTGTGAGTCTATTTTGTGTGAGTCTGTTTTGTTATACATCTCATCTCTTGAATTGTACCATGAGGACACGGGTCCATCTAAGTGTGGGGTGGGATGTTGTTGAGTCAGTTGTGTGTCGTGTCTGTTTTTTCCAGGGATGTGTCTTGATGAACTCGTGATGAACTGATGATGCACTGCTATGCTTTCCTTCTATGTTGAAATCTTATTTCCAGCTTTGTATGACTATTGTGCTCATTTGACTAAAAATGCGAAATTTCCAAATTTTCGATGCTTTGTTCTTGTGAGTTGTGATATGCAGGGATGTGGAGTTGACAGACATATCCTAGAAAGGTACGGCAAATTGCAGGAAATTCTGAGTTTTGGTTCTGATGATTGAGAAAAGCGGTGGAGGTTGACGCTTCACTAGCCTAGTCCTGAGAGTAGCTCCGTCACCGAGTTATACAAGTCTATTCATGCGTTCGCAGTGGTGGCGGGACAGAGAAAACAAACTGTCCATCTCTAGTCGGAGTAGCTGGGAATGGGTGGGTAACCCCTACCTTGCCTCATGCAGAAAGGACGAGGATGAGAAAAGAGCGGGACGCACTCCTATGCTGTTATCCGAAGGCTATGATTGGAGTGGTTCAAGGGCGCAAACGATTATGTGGACAAGAAACAAATTCAAAAGGCAAAGGCAAACCATCAAGTAAGAAGAAAATCAAAATCTGATTGACTCAAGCAAGATGTGTCGTTTATCAAAGTCCACACAACTTAAGGAAGTCAAGACTCAACGGTATGAAAGCGGTGAACTAATCATGTGTCAGAGAAAGCCGCCGACTCAATCGAAAGACCAAAACTCAGAAAAGAATGCAATGTCCGTGGTACCTATAGGGGACTATCTCCCAATCATCCAAGGTCATTTGGATTTCAACTCGCGAGGTAACAAGTATCGAAAAATCTATCTATACTCGCATTGTTAGAATCTTAAGCATGATAAGATTATTAGCTGGACTTGGGTTTGAGATGTAAGGATAGGCATGACTAGTACGTTGTAGTTCTTTCTATGGCTTTGTTCTTGTTCGGGACGAACAAGTTCAAGTGTGGGGTAGTTTGATAAGTCGTAGTTGTACGACTATTTTTTGTGTTAAAACCCCGTCTCTTAGTGGTTGCCTGTATATTATTTCACTACCTGTGAGTAGTTTTCATTCTCAGGTGCATTCGGAGACCATGGAAGGAATATAGGCTAAAGGGAGCCCATTAGAAGATGTTTTGCATCGAAGAAATGAAGTCCGAAGTGCTGAAGTTTGAGTCAGTGCACTTCGCTTACGTCTGAAGAATTACAGTCACTTACGTCTTCTGAATTTCCATAATTGTTGAGACCTCCGCGGAGCATAAATCAAGAGACGTCCGCGGCGGACAGCTGGCAGTCGAATTTCTTAATTTCGTGTTTGCATCTCGGGAAGGAGAAAAATAGAAAGCGAAGAGACAGAATCTCGGGCGGCTGGCTCTTGATTACAGGAAGAAAAGGGATAAAAAAGAAAACCCGAGGTGGATTCAAAGGAGGCATTCGTCCCAAGAGGGGAGACACACACAGAAGTTCAATTCATTCCTTTGGGATTACGTTCGGCATTGTTACGGGACTCATACGGAGTCAGACGATTCAGAGGGATTTCAGAGGGAGACACACGTTCCTATTGCTCCTATTCGTCATCAGTACTTTCTATTTCATTCCATTCAAAAGCACTTGATGATGTATTCCTTTACCATGAGTAGCTAAACTCACATGTGTAGGCTAGAACTCGAAACTGTGATGTATTGACTTGAGACCTATATTGATTTCTGAGTTTTGTGTCATATTACTATGCAATGTTTATAGAATTGATGTGCTAGCATGAGTGTAACCCTAGCGGGGGAGCTTTTGTTTGTTTGTTGATTCCGATTGTCAAGTTTACTAGCAACCTAGCGGGGATAGCGAACTAGGACACGAGTAATATACCACTAGGATTAAACACCCTAGGACAACTTGTTCAAATCTTCATGCAACTCTAGCGAGTTAGGGTCTTGATTATCGCCAGCGCGAGATTAAGTACTAGAACTAGAACGGGGGGTATAACCTTAACGGGGGAGCTCTAAGTTGTAGAACATTAGAAATCAAAACAGATTTGTCAATGATTTGGTCTTGCATCACAGTCGAAAGTTCTAGCTTGCACGTCTCTTTGATATTATATACTTGAATTTGTGTGACAATTGCTCTCTTGATAAGTGATCATATCATTGTTGCTTGTGCTTTTGTTTTATTTACTTAATTGAATTTTCCATCGTCGCTTTCGTACTTAGTGAACAGATTCTCATATCAATCTCTGCGGATACGACCCGACTTACCACTTGCTAGTCGGAATAAGAAATATTATTTTTGACGGGTACAACGACGCCCGTCAAATTTTGGCGCCGTTGCCGGGGATCGGTAACGAAGAATCTCACTAAGTATTTCTTTCTTTTAGTTTTATTTTATTGTCTTTTTTTGTTTTTGTTTGGTTTTATGGTTTGCTATGTATTCCTATTATAGTGAACCAATTCGTGATAATGAAGAGCAAAGGAGTGTACTAGGAGATAACATGCAAGAACAGAGGCAAGGACTGCCCGCTGTTAATCGAAGACAACCACCACCCAGAAATACGAAATTTGTGAATGAGTTTGCTAGACCTCGTGCAGCTAGACACGAGGATTACGAGGATGAGTTGGATCGAGAATACCTCGGTGGAGGAAACCAATATGGACAGTTACCTAGGCGTCGGGATTTGAGACGCACTATGAGAGGAGTTTATGCGCCGTATAGCGATGAGCCACCTTGGTGCATTAGGTTGGACAAGGACCCGATCAAGGAATTTAGAGAGGAAATGAGAGGCATGTTCAAAGAACTCGCTCAAAAGATGGGCCAACAAGCTGGAGTCATTAACGAGCTAAAGAAGCAAGTGTCTCAAATTGCCAGCGCGGTTTACGAAAGGCGAGAAGAAGAGCCGAATGAAGATTCGCCCTCAGTGGAGTAGGCGGACGTCTCAATAATTAACGCGCGGACGGCTGATGAATTGCAACAAAATACAGAGACGTCCGCGGAAGATACTCAGGAGATGTCCGTGGGTTACTCAGATTCTGGTAAGGAAATTCCAAATTCTAACACCCCTCTACTATTCCCAATGCAGGTGATAGTTCCTAAGGACCACACGATCGACAAAGATGAGCTAGGAGGCAGATTGGAGGCGAGGAATGAGCAAAACGATCCAACGATGGAGCACCCAGTTGCAGCAAGTCGAGTAGCACCACCCAAAAAGTGTAAGGACCCAGGTACTCTCACAATCATCCGTGATGTTGACTCTTATATTTTGCAGATGGGAGATGCCAGCGCTAACGGTCCTCTTGCACTCATTCTGGGAAAATCAATCCTCTTGGCCAAAAGGACCAAGAATGACATGGGAACACGCTTGTTGTCACTTGCGGTTGCTGGGAAGACATCAAACTTCCATGTTCACGAGGATTCCGACCGTCCATAGATGAGGAAGCGAACGAGACATGGCACGTTTGGATGGAAACCAGGATGGAGAGACACGAGAGCACCACTCGAGGAGGGCTATGAGCATCACAAGGGAGTAAAGAAGTTTGACCTCACACGCCCTTGGGATCCTAACTTGTGATCCCGTGGAGGTAATGTCCAGCCAAGACGTAAAACAAAGGCGCTTACCGGGAGGCAACCCGATGTGTTTTTACTTTACACATGTTTTTAGTTGCTTAATTAGTGGAATTGGTACCCTGATAATGCACCCCGAGTGCATCTTTGTTTCTGGTGGTTTCAGGTGATTGAATGAAGAAAGGAACTCAACTCAGTGGTGTGGGCGCACGTCTGAACAATTAATTGCGCGAACGCCTAAACAATTAAGATAAATACTCAGACGTCCGCGGGCAGTAAATGCAGGAGACGTCCGCGATACATCGCGGAATTTAAATGAGCACGTTTTCCAAATCTGGTTGTTCCACCAGACTATTAGGGGAGTACCAGTTCCCTCTTTTATTTTTATTTTTATTTGAGTCTGTGAGTCTATTTTGTGTGAGTCTGTTTTGTTATACATCTCATCTCTTGAATTGTACCATGAGGACACGGGTCCATCTAAGTGTGGGGTGGGATGTTGTTGAGTCAGTTGTGTGTCGTGTCTGTTTTTTCCAGGGATGTGTCTTGATGAACTCGTGATGAACTGATGATGCACTGCTATGCTTTCCTTCTATGTTGAAATCTTATTTCCAGCTTTGTATGACTATTGTGCTCATTTGACTAAAAATGCGAAATTTCCAAATTTTCGATGCTTTGTTCTTGTGAGTTGTGATATGCAGGGATGTGGAGTTGACAGACATATCCTAGAAAGGTACGGCAAATTGCAGGAAATTCTGAGTTTTGGTTCTGATGATTGAGAAAAGCGGTGGAGGTTGACGCTTCACTAGCCTAGTCCTGAGAGTAGCTCCGTCACCGAGTTATACAAGTCTATTCATGCGTTCGCAGTGGTGGCGGGACAGAGAAAACAAACTGTCCATCTCTAGTCGGAGTAGCTGGGAATGGGTGGGTAACCCCTACCTTGCCTCATGCAGAAAGGACGAGGATGAGAAAAGAGCGGGACGCACTCCTATGCTGTTATCCGAAGGCTATGATTGGAGTGGTTCAAGGGCGCAAACGATTATGTGGACAAGAAACAAATTCAAAAGGCAAAGGCAAACCATCAAGTAAGAAGAAAATCAAAATCTGATTGACTCAAGCAAGATGTGTCGTTTATCAAAGTCCACACAACTTAAGGAAGTCAAGACTCAACGGTATGAAAGCGGTGAACTAATCATGTGTCAGAGAAAGCCGCCGACTCAATCGAAAGACCAAAACTCAGAAAAGAATGCAATGTCCGTGGTACCTATAGGGGACTATCTCCCAATCATCCAAGGTCATTTGGATTTCAACTCGCGAGGTAACAAGTATCGAAAAATCTATCTATACTCGCATTGTTAGAATCTTAAGCATGATAAGATTATTAGCTGGACTTGGGTTTGAGATGTAAGGATAGGCATGACTAGTACGTTGTAGTTCTTTCTATGGCTTTGTTCTTGTTCGGGACGAACAAGTTCAAGTGTGGGGTAGTTTGATAAGTCGTAGTTGTACGACTATTTTTTGTGTTAAAACCCCGTCTCTTAGTGGTTGCCTGTATATTATTTCACTACCTGTGAGTAGTTTTCATTCTCAGGTGCATTCGGAGACCATGGAAGGAATATAGGCTAAAGGGAGCCCATTAGAAGATGTTTTGCATCGAAGAAATGAAGTCCGAAGTGCTGAAGTTTGAGTCAGTGCACTTCGCTTACGTCTGAAGAATTACAGTCACTTACGTCTTCTGAATTTCCATAATTGTTGAGACCTCCGCGGAGCATAAATCAAGAGACGTCCGCGGCGGACAGCTGGCAGTCGAATTTCTTAATTTCGTGTTTGCATCTCGGGAAGGAGAAAAATAGAAAGCGAAGAGACAGAATCTCGGGCGGCTGGCTCTTGATTACAGGAAGAAAAGGGATAAAAAAGAAAACCCGAGGTGGATTCAAAGGAGGCATTCGTCCCAAGAGGGGAGACACACACAGAAGTTCAATTCATTCCTTTGGGATTACGTTCGGCATTGTTACGGGACTCATACGGAGTCAGACGATTCAGAGGGATTTCAGAGGGAGACACACGTTCCTATTGCTCCTATTCGTCATCAGTACTTTCTATTTCATTCCATTCAAAAGCACTTGATGATGTATTCCTTTACCATGAGTAGCTAAACTCACATGTGTAGGCTAGAACTCGAAACTGTGATGTATTGACTTGAGACCTATATTGATTTCTGAGTTTTGTGTCATATTACTATGCAATGTTTATAGAATTGATGTGCTAGCATGAGTGTAACCCTAGCGGGGGAGCTTTTGTTTGTTTGTTGATTCCGATTGTCAAGTTTACTAGCAACCTAGCGGGGATAGCGAACTAGGACACGAGTAATATACCACTAGGATTAAACACCCTAGGACAACTTGTTCAAATCTTCATGCAACTCTAGCGAGTTAGGGTCTTGATTATCGCCAGCGCGAGATTAAGTACTAGAACTAGAACGGGGGGTATAACCTTAACGGGGGAGCTCTAAGTTGTAGAACATTAGAAATCAAAACAGATTTGTCAATGATTTGGTCTTGCATCACAGTCGAAAGTTCTAGCTTGCACGTCTCTTTGATATTATATACTTGAATTTGTGTGACAATTGCTCTCTTGATAAGTGATCATATCACTGTTGCTTGTGCTTTTGTTTTATTTACTTAATTGAATTTTCCATCGTCGCTTTCGTACTTAGTGAACAGATTCTCATATCAATCTCTGCGGATACGACCCGACTTACCACTTGCTAGTCGGAATAAGAAATATTATTTTTGACGGGTACAACGACGCCCGTCAAATTTTGGCGCCGTTGCCGGGGATCGGTAACGAAGAATCTCACTAAGTATTTCTTTCTTTTAGTTTTATTTTATTGTCTTTTTTTGTTTTTGTTTGGTTTTATGGTTTGCTATGTATTCCTATTATAGTGAACCAATTCGTGATAATGAAGAGCAAAGGAGTGTACTAGGAGATAACATGCAAGAACAGAGGCAAGGACTGCCCGCTGTTAATCGAAGACAACCACCACCCAGAAATACGAAATTTGTGAATGAGTTTGCTAGACCTCGTGCAGCTAGACACGAGGATTACGAGGATGAGTTGGATCGAGAATACCTCGGTGGAGGAAACCAATATGGACAGTTACCTAGGCGTCGGGATTTGAGACGCACTATGAGAGGAGTTTATGCGCCGTATAGCGATGAGCCACCTTGGTGCATTAGGTTGGACAAGGACCCGATCAAGGAATTTAGAGAGGAAATGAGAGGCATGTTCAAAGAACTCGCTCAAAAGATGGGCCAACAAGCTGGAGTCATTAACGAGCTAAAGAAGCAAGTGTCTCAAATTGCCAGCGCGGTTTACGAAAGGCGAGAAGAAGAGCCGAATGAAGATTCGCCCTCAGTGGAGTAGGCGGACGTCTCAATAATTAACGCGCGGACGGCTGATGAATTGCAACAAAATACAGAGACGTCCGCGGAAGATACTCAGGAGATGTCCGTGGGTTACTCAGATTCTGGTAAGGAAATTCCAAATTCTAACACCCCTCTACTATTCCCAATGCAGGTGATAGTTCCTAAGGACCACACGATCGACAAAGATGAGCTAGGAGGCAGATTGGAGGCGAGGAATGAGCAAAACGATCCAACGATGGAGCACCCAGTTGCAGCAAGTCGAGTAGCACCACCCAAAAAGTGTAAGGACCCAGGTACTCTCACAATCATCCGTGATGTTGACTCTTATATTTTGCAGATGGGAGATGCCAGCGCTAACGGTCCTCTTGCACTCATTCTGGGAAAATCAATCCTCTTGGCCAAAAGGACCAAGAATGACATGGGAACACGCTTGTTGTCACTTGCGGTTGCTGGGAAGACATCAAACTTCCATGTTCACGAGGATTCCGACCGTCCATAGATGAGGAAGCGAACGAGACATGGCACGTTTGGATGGAAACCAGGATGGAGAGACACGAGAGCACCACTCGAGGAGGGCTATGAGCATCACAAGGGAGTAAAGAAGTTTGACCTCACACGCCCTTGGGATCCTAACTTGTGATCCCGTGGAGGTAATGTCCAGCCAAGACGTAAAACAAAGGCGCTTACCGGGAGGCAACCCGATGTGTTTTTACTTTACACATGTTTTTAGTTGCTTAATTAGTGGAATTGGTACCCTGATAATGCACCCCGAGTGCATCTTTGTTTCTGGTGGTTTCAGGTGATTGAATGAAGAAAGGAACTCAACTCAGTGGTGTGGGCGCACGTCTGAACAATTAATTGCGCGAACGCCTAAACAATTAAGATAAATACTCAGACGTCCGCGGGCAGTAAATGCAGGAGACGTCCGCGGTACATCGCGGAATTTAAATGAGCACGTTTTCCAGATCTGGTTGTTCCACCAGACTATTAGGGGAGTACCAGTTCCCTCTTTTATTTTTATTTTTATTTGAGTCTGTGAGTCTATTTTGTGTGAGTCTGTTTTGTTATACATCTCATCTCTTGAATTGTACCATGAGGACACGGGTCCATCTAAGTGTGGGGTGGGATGTTGTTGAGTCAGTTGTGTGTCGTGTCTGTTTTTTCCAGGGATGTGTCTTGATGAACTCGTGATGAACTGATGATGCACTGCTATGCTTTCCTTCTATGTTGAAATCTTATTTCCAGCTTTGTATGACTATTGTGCTCATTTGACTAAAAATGCGAAATTTCCAAATTTTCGATGCTTTGTTCTTGTGAGTTGTGATATGCAGGGATGTGGAGTTGACAGACATATCCTAGAAAGGTACGGCAAATTGCAGGAAATTCTGAGTTTTGGTTCTGATGATTGAGAAAAGCGGTGGAGGTTGACGCTTCACTAGCCTAGTCCTGAGAGTAGCTCCGTCACCGAGTTATACAAGTCTATTCATGCGTTCGCAGTGGTGGCGGGACAGAGAAAACAAACTGTCCATCTCTAGTCGGAGTAGCTGGGAATGGGTGGGTAACCCCTACCTTGCCTCATGCAGAAAGGACGAGGATGAGAAAAGAGCGGGACGCACTCCTATGCTGTTATCCGAAGGCTATGATTGGAGTGGTTCAAGGGCGCAAACGATTATGTGGACAAGAAACAAATTCAAAAGGCAAAGGCAAACCATCAAGTAAGAAGAAAATCAAAATCTGATTGACTCAAGCAAGATGTGTCGTTTATCAAAGTCCACACAACTTAAGGAAGTCAAGACTCAACGGTATGAAAGCGGTGAACTAATCATGTGTCAGAGAAAGCCGCCGACTCAATCGAAAGACCAAAACTCAGAAAAGAATGCAATGTCCGTGGTACCTATAGGGGACTATCTCCCAATCATCCAAGGTCATTTGGATTTCAACTCGCGAGGTAACAAGTATCGAAAAATCTATCTATACTCGCATTGTTAGAATCTTAAGCATGATAAGATTATTAGCTGGACTTGGGTTTGAGATGTAAGGATAGGCATGACTAGTACGTTGTAGTTCTTTCTATGGCTTTGTTCTTGTTCGGGACGAACAAGTTCAAGTGTGGGGTAGTTTGATAAGTCGTAGTTGTACGACTATTTTTTGTGTTAAAACCCCGTCTCTTAGTGGTTGCCTGTATATTATTTCACTACCTGTGAGTAGTTTTCATTCTCAGGTGCATTCGGAGACCATGGAAGGAATATAGGCTAAAGGGAGCCCATTAGAAGATGTTTTGCATCGAAGAAATGAAGTCCGAAGTGCTGAAGTTTGAGTCAGTGCACTTCGCTTACGTCTGAAGAATTACAGTCACTTACGTCTTCTGAATTTCCATAATTGTTGAGACCTCCGCGGAGCATAAATCAAGAGACGTCCGCGGCGGACAGCTGGCAGTCGAATTTCTTAATTTCGTGTTTGCATCTCGGGAAGGAGAAAAATAGAAAGCGAAGAGACAGAATCTCGGGCGGCTGGCTCTTGATTACAGGAAGAAAAGGGATAAAAAAGAAAACCCGAGGTGGATTCAAAGGAGGCATTCGTCCCAAGAGGGGAGACACACACAGAAGTTCAATTCATTCCTTTGGGATTACGTTCGGCATTGTTACGGGACTCATACGGAGTCAGACGATTCAGAGGGATTTCAGAGGGAGACACACGTTCCTATTGCTCCTATTCGTCATCAGTACTTTCTATTTCATTCCATTCAAAAGCACTTGATGATGTATTCCTTTACCATGAGTAGCTAAACTCACATGTGTAGGCTAGAACTCGAAACTGTGATGTATTGACTTGAGACCTATATTGATTTCTGAGTTTTGTGTCATATTACTATGCAATGTTTATGGAATTGATGTGCCAGCATGAGTGTAACCCTAGCAGGGGAGCTTTTGTTTGTTTGTTGATTCCGATTGTCAAGTTTACTAGCAACCTAGCGGGGATAGCGAACTAGGACACGAGTAATATACCACTAGGATTAAACACCCTAGGACAACTTGTTCAAATCTTCATGCAACTCTAGCGAGTTAGGGTCTTGATTATCGCTAGCGCGAGATTAAGTACTAGAACTAGAACGGGGGGTATAACCTTAACGGGGGAGCTCTAAGTTGTAGAACATTAGAAATCAAAACAGATTTGTCAATGATTTGGTCTTGCATCACAGTCGAAAGTTCTAGCTTGCATGTCTCTTTGATATTATATAATTGAATTTGTGTGACAATTGCTCTCTTGATAAGTGATCATATCATTGTTGCTTGTGCTTTTGTTTTATTTACTTAATTGAATTTTCCATCCTAGCTTTCGTACTTAGTGAACAGATTCTCATATCAATCTCTGTGGATACGACCCGACTTATCACTTGCTAGTCGGAATAAGAAATATTATTTTTGACGGGTACAACGACGCCCTTCACTTCTCCCCTTTGAACAGAGCCAGGGCCAGTGACATATACTGTGAGACTTTCGGACCATGGTGTCTCAGCAACTGTTCGACCACGGGCAGCAAATAACTAGTTCCCTTTATCATAGATTATCCATTCTTGTTGAGCACTTGACGAGAGTCATGTGTGATCTTTACGTGGGGACTTCCTTCTCTGAAGCTTATATCTTTCGCCTTCAATCCATCAGCAAGAATCGCCCTCTTGATCTCAGATAGACCCAGAACCTTCATTGTCCCACAGTCGATCACCTTGCTCTCTTCTGTCATGTGAGCAGTGCATCCATTATTGACGTGTCGGTGACCTTTCTTCATGTCCGTGGTTGAGCTTGATGCGACGAGGCACACTTTCTCTTTTTGCTTCAACTCTCCATTCTTGTATCATCCTTGGAGTAGTTCTCTGCTGTAACTTTCTGCGCATGGCCAAGAACTCGTGACACCTTGGCTTGATGTGCCCCTTCTTGTGACAGTACCAGCAGGTTCTTGAGTCTCTTCTCCATTCTCCGTTGGAACTCATCCTGTTGGCCAGAGGGTACCTGTTCATCTCTCTATTCAACGGTTGTTCAGCTTTGACAAACTTAATCTTTCCTAAACTGCTCCCATAAGTGTAGCCAATGCCTCTACATCCTCCACTCATTCTCTGGATTTCAGAATTGTATCTAGGTCTTTTGATCCGGAGTTTAGCATCTTTACTAATTTCTTAAACTGATTCAGCTCTTCAAGTACTACCGCGTGGTCGTCCTTCTCCATCTCAATTTGTAATTTCAAAGACTTAACTTCTTCTAAAAGACATATCTCTCTTCGGCTCATGGAAGCATGTCTTTTCTTCAGTTCTTCCATGTCTCTAGCCTGCATGTCTCTGTCTTTCTCCATCTGCATTCTTAATGACGAGACAACTCCAAGGAGTTCTGCCTTTTCTTTGATCAGGACATCAACTCTCTCCCTTCGCGTTTCCTTCTCATCCTTCAGGCTTGTCACGTTTAGGCTAAGTCTGCTGTTCAGATCTATCACTTCCTCGCATTACTCATATAGAGCCGTATAATTTTTGATCATGCATTCATCTGTTATTTCTTCATCATTACTGCTGCTGGAGTATAAAAAATACTGATGCTGGAGTGCTCAGCAGACTATTCTGGCATCGTCTCGGAACAGGTGATGTCAGGTTCTTCACCTCTACGAGCAGTAGCGCTGGTGAATGCAACGAAGTCGTTTGAGTCATCCTCCTTCGAGTCACTATTGCTCCGGCTAACAGTATAAGCCTTCTTTTTCTTGGGAGTATTGGCAATATCAGCTTGAAAGTGGCCTAAGCCTTTGCACTCCCTACACTGGATTACTTTGCCTTTATCTCCCTTGAACTCGTACTTGTTCTCTCGAAGCCTGTTTCTCCTCTTAGAGTTTTCTCCTTTTCGACTCTGCGAGTTAGACGTGGATTGTTGTTCCTGAGTGGGTCCTCATCTATTCAGCCTTTTCACAATCCTTTCAAGGTTTTTGGCTATTATGGCGACGTCCTCGACGCTGTTCCACTCGTCAGTTACATCAGCCTTCAGTGCAACACATTTTATTGTCCTTCTTTGAAAATCATCTGGAAAATTCATCTCATATGTCTTTAGTGACCCCATGACCCCATGAGCTCGTCAAGCTTCATCTTGGCTATGTCTTGCATTTCCTCAATTGCAGTCATCTTCATAGCAAATCTTTGAGTCAATGATCTCAGGACTTTGCCAGCCAACTTCTCTTCCTCGATAGGTTTTCCCAGTGCTGCAACTTTATTAGCGAGATCTAGGACTCTTGTATTGAACTCAGCAATCGTTTCCTCCTCCTTCATCTTCAGATCCTCAAACTTTGTAGTGAGCATCCAAATCCGAGAGTTCCTTACTTTATCTGTCCCCTCATGGGCGGTCCTGAGGATATCCCATGCTTCCTTCGCAATCACACAATTAGCAATTTGTTTGAACACATTCTCGTCCATGGCTAAAAATATAGCGTTCATAACTATTAAGTTCCCGACAACAGTCTTGTCGTCAGCCTTAGTCCAAGGCTCTTCAGGTTTCGACACCACTTGTCCCTCAGTATTCATCATTGTAGGAGGGGTCCATCCAACTAGTACAACTTTCCATGCTCCTTCATCAAGAGTTTTCAGGAATGCCTTCATCCTAGTTTTCCAGTAGCTATAGTTTGGCCCATCTAGTAGTGGTGGTCCGCTGCTGTTCTGCCCTTCCTTCATACTCATCTTGAACAGAATCCGGATCACAATCTGTGTGTCCAGTGCCTACTCTGATACCAATTGAAATTCTATTGTTTGTTCAAGACCAGTTCCAGGTTGTGTTCTACCAGATACTGGAACACCTTAGCAGACAGTACTCGAAATAGAACAACATAGGCACACACGATATAATACCCAATTCGACAACAGCCTACTCTGGGGGGCTTCCCACGACCTAAAGGGTAGCAAATCTTATTAAAAAGCTTAGAGCTACAAATGGTCTTACACTTACAATCTCCCGAATGTAATCGTCTGGCCTCTAACACTTCTTCGTTCAAATTTGCGATCTCGGCTCCGCCTCGATCCCTTGAGTTTGAGTCTCCTTGCCAAACTTGCTCGAACTTCTCCCGAAGGTCGGATGCGTTCTCTCGAATGGCGTGTGTTGGTTGCAATGTGTGTGCAGCGGTTTGTTCCATGGAATAGTCTGATCAGCACACTGAACAGACTAGCACTACACCGATTGGTTTCCGATGTCGAACTCAATCCGGCCGTCGTCTCCTCCTCCTCCTCCTCGGCTTGAGTGTATGAACGTGAGTTATTTCTCCAAAAGACGAGCTGACTGATCAGGAAACCCTAGATGTGAATATATAGCCTTCGGTGGTTTTCCTAATCAGTACGAGATATCCTAGAAAATATTCCTAAATATTCTCTATATGATCTTCTGCATATATTTCTTCTTGATCACGTCATGCTGAGATTTTCTGGTTATGATCTTGAATATTCAGCTCCGACTTTTTGTCAACCGAGTCCAGCTTTCGATATCTTCAATATTTACAATTTTCCATATTAGGAAACTTCCGTGCTTCTGTTTTGCGATGTACGCGAGTTCCAATCTTCGGTTGAACAGAGCTTGACTTCTTCCTTGAACACTCTGAAGTCGTTTTGCCTAAACCCATGCCACATAGGAACAACAAAATTGAATCAATCCGACAAATGTATATATATCAAGTTTGATAACTCTGGTAATGGAGTAATCATTTGCTTGTATGTTGATGATATGTTGATCTTTGGCACTGACAAAACGACAAGTAGACCTTACTAAGGCTTTTTTTATCATCAAGCGTTGCAATGAGAGATATGGGAGAAGCGGATGTGATTCTTGGTATTAGAATCAAACGTGAGAACAAAGGATTAGCACTATCACAATCTCATTATATTGAGAAAGTGCATAAGAAATTCAATTGTTTAAACTGTTCTCCGGTAAGCACTCCCATGTACCCAAGTGTGAAGCTTATGCCTAATACGGATGAAGCTGTTTCACAACTTGAGTACTCACAAGTAATTGGTTGCCTGATATAGGCAATGACAAGCACAAGGCCTTACATAGCTTATGCAGTGGGCAAGTTGAGTAGATATACTAGTAATCCTAGTACTCATCACTGGGAAGCTATAAGGAGGGTGCTTAAATATCTTAAGGGAACCATGAATTATGGCTTGACTTATGTTGGATTTCCCTCGTATTAGAGAGATATACAGATGGAAGTTGGATCACTAATTTCGAAGATCATTCTTCTACATGTAGTTGGAGATTCTTGGTTGGGGGAGGTGTGACAGGCGTCGTCGGTACCTGCAAATTTAATATTTATATTTCCTTACTCTAGACTGTGGGTTAGTACAGTGGCAAGCAAGGGTCGAACCCAAGGGAGCTAGATGGTTACTATTTGTTCTGAAAAAGGAAAGAAAAGACAATTGGGTTTTGTGAGCAATTTAGGAAATAAGTGTAAATAAGGAAATAAGACAAGTGAGTATCAATGAGAGAGAATATTCGGACTAGGGTTTCTAATTGTGACTTGTTTTATCCTTGACTTCTAAATATCAGATTTCTAATTCCTAAGTGTGGTTACTTCCATTCCAAGTTATAACCTAAAGTAGGGTCTTTTCCGGACGCCTACACCACAATCTACTTCCTTTCCGGGTTGTAGAATTCTAGCCCTAGCAATTTAATACTCCATTCCAAGATATATCAAATTAGTGCTCTATTTGTTCTCCACGGTCTAGTATCAAACAAACAGTAAATAGGGGAGTTGAATTGTTCGGTTAAGCTTTGCCATTCCAAGCATCCACTTAACTTTACAATTCAATCCAAATAATTCAGCACAAGGACTAGTGGAATAATGAAATAAGCATTAAGTAACAAGTCTCAAAAACAGTAGTCACAATGTTTAAAACCCTAGCCCGAATAATGGGATTTAGTTACACATGGCCATTAAGGCAAGACAATAATAAAAGGGATGAATGAACTTCTCTATAGCCGAGAGAATGATGAAAAACCGGGCCAGGAGAGCTGAGGAACGCCGAGTGGAAAGCTTCGGCCGAGAGAGGAATTTTGTAGAGAGAGGAGCTCTCCACGTTTTGGGATGCTTGAAACCCTTGATATGAGGCTGTATTTATAGAGAAAACTCAGGCCTCAAAGCTTCCAAATTGAAGTCGGTCCAAAAACGGTTTTAGGAAACATGTCCTAAAACCGATTTTGCTTGGTCTCTAAGTTTTCTTCTTCTGCAAGTCTTCCAGATCTGTGTAGAGCCTTCCAGAACCTTCTAGAAGCCTCTAAACCGTCATGCATGGAATTTGGATTTTTTTCCCGAAAACACTGTTCACGCCGGAATCACTGTTCACGCCGGAATTACTGTTCACGCCGGAATTACTAATGTCTCTACGAAACGCGGTACCCACTGAGTTCCGACTTCGGCTATTGATTTGTCCATCTAAACGACCTCTGATGCTCTCGGTGTGAACTAGAGAGTTGTAGGGAATTGAGTCATCTACGCAACGGCATGTGTCTTGTATTTTTCTGATTAGCGGTTCATTCCCAGCACTCCGGCGAAGCTCCAAAGGTCAAATCTGCCACTGTGTTGTTTTTGGCATGAAAAGCCATCTTTTATGCGCGTTTCCTCCTAGAGCTTCCAAATCACCTGAAATGCAAAACAACACTAAGAAGTAACTGTTTGCATAATAAAGTGCTGGAATTGATGGGATTTGTTGACTCGATGAGTCGTATAAATACGGCTCATCAAGGTGCCATCTCTAAGGCCACGAAATAGCAAACTTGCATCACTAGTTCTATTATGAAATCTGAGTTCATAGCTTTAGCGGCTGCCGGTAAAGAGGCGGAATGGCTAAGGAATTTGATTCATGAGACTCCTTTGTGGCCGAAACCGATATCACCTATTTCTGTCCATTGTGATAGTAAGGCACTTTTGGCCAAGGCATATTGCCAAATGTATAATGGTAAATCGAGGCACCTAGGCATTGGACATAGCGCGGTCCGTGAACTGATCACTCACGGGGTGATATTGATTGACTATGTTTGGTCGCAATAAAATATAGCTGATCATTTGACAAAGGGATTAGCTAGGGACTTGGTTCCCAAGTCGTGTATAGGGTTTGGCTTAAAACACATTTGAAATCCCTAATGGTAGGACACCAATTCCCTCTTGGTATGACGCCAAGAGCTGAATTCAATGTGGAAAGCTTATACTTAGAGATTTTAAGCACATGTTTATTTGCATCCCAAGGTATGTGCTTATTTCCTGCAAAGAAAGGGTTAGGTTGAAGATTATCTTCTTAATAGATCTTTTGGAAAAATGCATTGTAGGTGCATGATCGAAAAGAATCTAAGTGTGAAGTGAAGCCGCTTCAATTAGTTCGTGCTTGGCTAAGGATGCACTTATGAAAGGATAGGGACATATGTCTGAAATAGTGTCAAGTTGTACTTGGAATAGTAGTGAACTTGTGTGTGTTACATTTTACACTATATGAAATTCAATTGTTACGACATTTTATTTATGAACAAGTTTGTTTTGTTGAATGATTTTAGTGCTCAAGAGTATAACCCTAAAATGGGGGAGGATTGTTAGAGATTTTAGGGTATATGAATGTCTAGTGATGTTTATACCCTTTAGGGAAAGCATCCATGATAAAATGATGCCATTTCGAAAAAATTTGAGCTCTATTTTGTGACACTGGTCAATATGGACCGTGCTCCACCTTTACGTTATTTTTTGCGCTCGGTTAAAACATTAACTATTTAATGTCACTGTAGAAAGCGACAGTAAAGTTGTTGCTGGGTGCGCGTCATTTTGTTGTCGCGTGCTGTTATGACGTTATAGCTGTGGCGCGCTCAGCACCTAAATTCTTCGTTGAACGAAGCCGTAACGTGAACGCTGGGTGCGTGACATTCAGTTACAGAGCCTATTAGTTGTTCTTATCGGGATTTAACTAGAATGTTTAAACTCGGAAAAAGTAATCGATCTGATTGAAGAGATATATACAGTGTTCTGGGTATCGAAGAACAAAGAGACAGATCCTCAATCATTGCTCGATTTTTCTTCCAAAATTATTCCAAATATTCTCTCATTTGTGTTATCGCGATTTAATTTCTGGCAACCCAATTAGGGCAGAAATATTGACTACGAAAAGTGATAACACGATTCAAGCAATATCCAAGTGCTTCTCCATTGATTTTAAGCCCTGAAGAAGACTCAGCAACTACATACGTATTCAATATTCTCAGAATCAATGGCTGCTACATCAATGCAAGAGATGACTACAAACTTTGGAAAATTTGAAAAGTTCGAAGGTGTGAATTTTCGTAGACGGCAGAAGAAGATGCTTTTTTGCTGACTAATTTGAAGGTGGTGCACGTCCTTTTTTACCCCTATTCCGGCAGTAGGCGATGATGCATCAATGTAAGCATTGAGGAAAGAGAGCAAGTGGGAGAATGATGACTACATATGTCGTGGTCACATTCTGAATGGCATGTCAGACCCTCGTTTCGATGTGTGTCAAAATGTTGAATCTGCAAAAGAGTTTGGGATGCTCTTGAAGAAAAGTATATGCAAGAGGATGCTTCTAGCAAGAAATTTCTTGAGAGTAACGTTAATAGTTACAAGATGGTCGATTCCAGACCGGTTATGGAGCAGTATAATTAGTTGTTGGGCATCCTTGTCAATTTACTCAGTACAACATAAAGATGGATGATTCCGTATCGGTGTCTTGCATTATAGACAAGTTTCCACCTTCGTGGAAGGACTTTAAGCACATGCTTAAGCAGAAAAAGGAAGAGTTGTCTCTTGAACAACTTGGTGGTGAATTGTGTGTGGAAGAGTTGTCTCTTTTCTGATTATAATTCTAGTGTGAATTATGTGCCACTAGCATTTTATGTTCAGGATGATGAAGTGGGTTGGTGGATTCACTCGGGTGCTACAAAGCACGTGTGCAAAGACCGTCAATGTTTCAAGATATATGAAACGGTGAAAGATGGATCTGGCCTTCATATGGGAAACGAGTCAACTGCACCTATTCTTCATATGGGCAAAAATTAGGGTTCATCCGATTTGGGATTTTTCTACAAATCAAGATTGCTCCAAGAACCGATTGAGTGCGGTTCGAGCTGGATTGAGCTACGCCAAAGTGTCAATGATCGAGGGACGTTTCGAAGGATCGTCGACATTGCCTAGAGGGGGCCGAATCTCTCTTCTCTCTTACTTGCATTTGTTTGGGTTTTTGTAATCGGTTAGCTAGATTCGATTGTTAGTCTTACTCATTTAGGTTGTAATTGAATGATTGCGATTATAGTGGGAAAGTGGGCTGAGCAATTCCCGGTTGAGGCTCCCAGGAGTAGGGTCTCTCGCGAACCTGGTAAAAATTGTGGTGTTCTTGTTTGATTGTGTGCTCGGGCTTATTCTAATTGAACACTAGGGCTAGAACTGGTTCGCGGTAATTGAGTTTCCTTCTAACACTAGTCCACAAAATTGAACAACACAATCAAATTTACCTTGGTTCGGAAAGTCGATGTGACCAACCCACATCCAGCAACTGAGACGACTTTTATTGATGGAACTTAAGCTAGCAACTAAGATGACTTTTATCGTACATGAACAAGCTTCAAGCCTCAAGAAATTATAGAATAGTACCTACAATCACTACTCTAGCTCACAGCTCTCTTGGCTTCTCGTTAGAACCCTAATTCTCGATTCTAGGGATCAAATATCAAGAATTATTATCGCGTTTCATTCTAGTCCTTGAAGTTTGCACCAATTACAGTGTGACCCTCTAAGTTACACACTTCACACAAGCAGCAACTAGTCATTGGAGTAACAGACTTAAATGTCTTTCAAACTCGCTGTTGAAACGCTGCATTTTGCCTAGTCTTCGATTTGGCCTTTGATTATCCTGCTCACTTCAGCCACTGATTTCGACGCCTTACTCAGGCGCTCTCGGCCCATCCTCCACGCCGATTGCTAGTTGTGATCACTGACTCAATTTTACAGTCTCCACCTTGAGTCGAGGATCATCCATATCGTCTTTAGTTCATGCTATCCTAGCTTGCCTCCAGCAGTTGGATCAGTTCCAAGCACATTTGAAATTTAGTGTTAGTAAGTGGTTTAGTCAACAAATTTGCAAGGTTCTTTTCTGTGTCAATCTTGTAAATTATCATTAGGTCAGAGACCATATATATATATATATAGAACATCAAGGCATGTGGACGGACATACAATAAATATATTGATATACAAATAGACGAGAATTAAAGAGTGTAACAACCCCCCTTCAATCAAACTCATGATGGGTCAACAATACTGAGTTTGGAGAGATAGAAGGCATGTTATGCTCTAATCTGTGCCTTTGTGAAGAAGTCTGCCAACTGTAACTCGGACGGAACATACTGAAGAGCAATAATTTTATCATGTACCTGAGACCGTACATAAGAAGCATCCACACCAATATGTTTTGTGAGCTCAAGCTTCACCGGATCTCTAGCAATAATGATAGCCCATGTACTGTCGGACAAAAGAGGAGTAGGTGCAGAAACCGAAACACCAAAATCCTGAAGTAACCATCGAAGTCACGTAACCTCAGCTGCCAACAAAGCCATATCACTTAATTCGGCCTCAGCACTCGAACGAGAAACTGCAGTCTGTTTCTTAGACTTCCAAGCAATGAGATAACCACCCAAAAACACACAATAGGAAGACATAGACCGACGATCAGAGGGGTCGCTAGCTCGTCATCCTCGTGTGACTCTGTTGGAGGCCCTTACTAATATTCGTATTGAGGAGACTCGTCTTCGTGGTGCCGGTTTGATGCCAACTTCCTCTGTTTTGGTTGCCACTCCTCTTGCTACTCTTCCATCCCCACTGCCTCGGAAATAGATGCTTCTATCAGAGGTGAACGACCTCGCCGCACTTACTGTCACAAACTTGGACATCTAGCGCAGTTTTGTTTCAAGAAGCAACGAGATACTTCTCCTCGCCGTATCCGCTCCTCAGGTAACCCTCAAAGCTCTGAGACCCAAGAGATGCTCACGCTCCTCTGTCGCATGGTTGCCTCTACACCATCAGGTTCTGTTGGTTTTGTGACCCAATCTTCACGTAATGAAAGCACTGCCCCTACGCCTCCTTTTTCAGGTATTTCTCCTTGGTTTTTAGACTCTAGAGCTTCCTTTCATATGACTTCTGACTCCTCATGCCATAGTTCGGTCACACCTTTAGCATCTCCTATGACCGTCAAAACTACATATTGTACTACTCTATCTGTTGTTGGACGCAGGTCTCTCTCGACTTCCTCGTTTCATGTCCATGCAGTTTCTCTCGTTCCTAAATTGACTATGCAACTTATTACTATTTGTCAACTTGCTGATCATGGTTGTCGCATTATTCTTGATTCTAACTCTTGTTCTGCTTAGGATCATCGCATGGGATTGTGGTTAGTACTGGCCCTCGGTGCCTTGACTCCCAACGTCTTTGGACGCTTGATTGGCTTCACATTCCTTTTGTCGTCTGTCTCTCTCTGCATCCGCTTCCAGCATCGCTACTTCCACGACATTTGCTCAATTGCATCAAAGATTAGGTCATATTTGTGGTTCGCGTCTTTCATCTCAGAATGATCCAAAGATCAAACGAAAATCGGGTTAGAAACATTGCATCTGATACCATGTAAGAATGATGAATTGAGTGTGCATTATCATTAGGTCAAAGGCCATATATATACAGTACATCAATGCATGTGGACGGATATACAATAAATATACAAAGAGACGAGAAGTGAAGAGTCTCTAACAAATCTTCACCATTTTCACAGCTCTACTCTCGACAACTTCTTTAACAATATAGCTTTATGTCAATGTGTTTGGACCTTTCATGGAAGACTTGGTGCTTCGACAAATGTATGGCTCTTTGGCTGTCACAACAAATTTTTACACACTGCTGGTTGTACTTCAGCTCAGCTAATAATCCCTTTAACTACAAAGTCTCTTTTACAAGTTCGGTAACAGCTACAAAAGCTGCCTCAGTCCTCGACATGGCACCAATGCTTGCAATCAAACTTTCCAACTAATAACAATGCCATAGACAATGAACACATAGTTTATCTTGGATATTCTAGACTAGTCACATAAGGGTTCTTAAGCCACATATAGGTTATTCTCAGTTAGTAAAGAACATTTATACGAACAGTCTTTATGTGACTAACCCAAATTCGGCTACTCAAGTGTCAATATGGTGTAGTGTATAGGGGTGTAAACAAGCCGAGCCGAGTATCAGGCTGCTCGAACTCGGTTCGATAAGATATATGTTAAGCTCGAGCTCAAGTCGAGCTCGACGAGCACAAAAGAAATCTGTTCGAGCTCGACTCGTTAAATTTTTATGATGCTCGAGCTTGGCTCGATAGCTAATTGAGCTCAAACCTTACTTGAGCTATAAACGAGCAATAAAGTTCCTTGTAGGGTCGTATAATAAGGCCCAACTCATGATCTAAACAGGCTAGCATGTTGTTTGTTTTATTTGAAACAATCAACTTCATTATTGTGTGATCGATGTGGGACAGAAGACACCACAAGTATTTAGTAGCTTTTTCGTGTGTCCGATGGAGAGAATTGAGTGGTTCAAAGCTTGAGGCTATTGTGGATGATGTCAGACATGGCGAAGGCGAGGGGATATGAAGACTAGGAATGTGCAGAGTGTTGAGGAACGAAACATTAGTGGCGAAACCAGCTGGTGGCTGGTTCGAATAGTCGATTTGATAATAGCCGGCGTGGTGGGAGGAAAGAGTGGACAGGTGGCATCCACAAGCATACAACAGCTTCTCACAAGGTCCAAAGAGAAAATGCATTGATAGATTGAAAGCAAATGAATCATAGTCATACTCATACTTTACATCCAAATATATCCACCAAAACTCCTCAAGTCCTCAGGCTCAACAAATGGCTCAATGTACAATTCTACAATGAAATCAAAACTGGAACCAAAGTATTCAGCGGGACGGACACCAGATGATTTTCATGCAAGCAATAGCTTCATGAGTAGTAAAATTGAAAGCAAGGGCACATTCGCTCCTTGCATTCAGGTATCCAACTATTATACTCAAGAAATTTATTATCTTAAAAGGGAGTGGATCAAATGAGAAATGCTATATTTGGTGAGAAATGAGAAAAACCCACATCCGTTCGATCAAATATCTGATGGCTAAAAATCCACCGGTTTATGTGCATATATTTCGTTAATTTAATTATCATTAAGGGTATATTTGTCAATCCGATTATCAAAGATCCTAATTTGTCGTGCACGTATATGCCGTTTTGATTATCCACATTCGTCAATGTTTTTGAAGCTTGCAATTATTATTGACTTCTAATTCTAGCAATTTTTTACGTTTCGTTCCCTAAAAGTTGAGTACAATCGATGACAATAATCCAACTAATCGTTTGAATTTTTTAATTATGTTGCGTCGTTTGTTTCAATTCGATTCTGTATAGAGATCGCAAATAAGAGCATAATACTAATATTGTATGATTTGTAAATCGGCATTGAAAGTAGTTATTGTAGGGATCATTTTGCACAAAACGGAATGCGCAGTGTGTAGCATATAATTTTACAGGCTCATATATCCTTCCTACACAAAATTTGTAGCCTGCGTACACATCATGCGTGGCATTGTACCTATCATTCGTAACAGGTGCACATATCATTCCTATACAAAATTCGTAGCGTGCGTTCATATCATGCGTAGCTTTAGTCACGAAATTTGTAGCTTACATTATATTTATCAGTCGTAGTTTCGTTCAAAACATCCGTAGCCTATGAATATATCATGCTTAGCTTTTAAATAAATTGCATTGCGGATAATAATATATCATTCGTAGTTTTGTTCACAAAATCCGTAGCCTACGTATATATCGTGCGTAGTTTTGTTACATATATTTCGTAGCTAATACATTATATATCATTCGTAGATTTGTTCACAAAATTCGTATACTCGTATATATCATTTGTAGATTCATATACAAAATTCGTAGCGACTCAGAACACATTATTTAGTTGAATATTTTTAAATGCGTAGTCTGCACAATATAGTTCGTATCACGTTACACAGTTGAGTATGATGTTTCATATCTTTTTTTAATTGCATCATGATTATGTGAAACAAGTCACAGTAATCATGATGTTGATTTATGTGATGATGATACAAATACTTTTGTATCAGATTCGGGTATTATGTATTGGATTCCAAAATGCCCAGTTGAATACAAACCTCAACTTGGGATGACCTTTCAAACGGTTGAAGATGCTATTAAGTTTTACAAGAACTATGCATATATTGCTGGTTCTCTGTGCGTTTGTCGACCAGCAGCACAAGGTCATATGGTTTGTCTCACATAAGTATTTGGTCTTCCACAGGGAGGGGTACAAGGAGAAGTCAACAATTGTTGACACAGTAAATTGTTAGAACCCAATGAGAGGCATAGAAGGGACAATAGGTGTGGTTGCTATGCAAGACTATAACAAAAGATAATTGATGGCGGAATACACCGTGTTTATTCCTTTGAAGAGGCTCACAATCACTGTTTGACGTCAGATATTGGCAAATAATTTTTGAATCAGAATCGGCGGTTGTCTACGGTTCATCAAAACATTATCATTCATTGTGGTAAAAACCGTGTTGGAGCTACCAAAGCACACCACCTTGTTAAGGATTTATGTGGGGGGTTCGCTAATGTTGGGGCAACCGTTAATGATTTCAAGAACTTTAAAAGGGATTTGAAGCTGTACTATGCTCAAATGGTAGTGGACAGTTTAACGAACAAGAAAAATACTTGTAAAGGTTTTTATTTTGAGTACTATGCAAACGAGGAAGGGACCCTATCTAGACTGTTTTGGTCTGATCAGATTAGAAGGAGGGACTGCACTATCTTTGGCGATGTAGTTTCATTCGATGCAACATACCGTTCTAATAAGTAAGCAACTCAACGTCTATGAGAATGTATGTTAATATTCTTTTAAATAATTATATCATTTAATTTGCTGTTGACATGTACAATTTGGTATTTGTACCTTTCACCGGTGTCGACAACCATCACATAAGTGTGACATTAGCTGCTGGGCTTATATCAATGGAGGATGTTGATTCTTACACATGGCTACTCACTTGCTTCAAGAATGTGATGGAAAGGGAACCTAATGTAATTGTCACCAACCAAGACGCTGCTATGAAGGTAGCCATCCCCAGAGTATTTCCATCAAGTAGACATAGGTTTTGCATGTGGCACATCACTGAAAAACTACAGGCGAAGGTAATTCCATTTTAAAACTCGTAGAGCTATGTTTATAATTCGTACCTTATGGCAGCTATTCTCATTTTAAAATTCGTAGAGCTATGTTTATAATTCGTATAACTGTGTATATAATTCGTACCTTATGGCAGCTATTCTCAGGCATATATTTCGTACCTGTTTATTTATAATTCTTATATTATTTATAATTCGTATAATTTGTATGTATAATCCGTAACTGTATTTTTGTTATGTGTACATGTATGCCGATATTCCTCATATTATATATAATTGGTATATTTTGTATATATAATTTGTACCTTTATGCTTATAATTCGTACATTTATGCTTATAATTTGTATATTTTAAAATTCAATTCAAGTGTGTCTTGTATCTTTGAGTTGTTATTTGTATGTAATGGACATACTGATCAATGTTTACTTCAAATAGGTGGCATATCATTGTCCGGGTATAATAGTTTTTTAAAGGACATTAAAGGCGTCATATGGGCCAATCATAATGATCCAAAAGAATTTGAAGAAGGATGGTGGGAGGTGATTACCAAGTACGAACTTCAATGCAACAAATGGCTAATTGACATGTTTGATTTAAGGCGTTGGTGGATCCCAGTTTATTTTGGGATGTAACGATGGGGGCTCTTTTAAGTAGGGGTGGGCAAAAACAGCTCCAAATTTAAAAACCGTCCGCACCACACGGCAAAAGTGTGTTTGGTTAACCGCACCGCTTATGGTCAAACCCAATTTGTAAAAAATTGCACTGCAGCCGAATATATCAGTGCGGAAGCGGTTCCATATCTCAAATCACCCTCTTTAAACCGCACCGCATATATAAATAAATAAACAATTAGAAATTTATAGTTATTAAAAAACAATACTTTAAGCCCAAGCTCAATTTAAAACATAGTCGTAATAAAATAAATGATTTCGGTAGTTGCTCATTTCGTTGTTCATTGTTCGGTATAACATATCTTAGTCTTCCCCAAGCGGCCAAGTCACGAGAGTCTCCAGGTTTGGTCTTATCTTTGTTCTTGAATTATGGAATTCGAAAGTATTTTAGTTCAAAAATTAATTGTATTTTGGTTGGCTCTTATGCAGATGTTGTTGTTTAGGGATTTGATAATCCTTTATTCTAGGTTACTTCCAAATATTAATGGTGTTTTCTAAATTCAATTATGAACTCAACTGATTTGAAATAAAAAGGCAAAGTCTATACTGTGCAACTTAGACTCTTTTTTTGTAAACTTTGAAAATCGGTTTTTAAACCAAACCAAACCGCGGTTTGCGGTTTGAAAAATATACAAATCAGTTAATGTGGTGCGGTTGCGGGTTTACTCTTAAACCGCACCAAACCGCACCGCGCCCACCCCTACTTTTAAGGATAACATCGCGATCGGAAAGTGAGAATTTCTTTTTTGGTAGGTATATTGTCGGATACATGACTCTTGTGGAATTTTACACTGGGTTCAACAATGCTATCGACATTCAGAGGCACACTAGAGTGAGACTTTGTAACGAAGCAAGAAGTTCCACACCATCTCTGCGTTATAGTCATATATTGGAGAAGCATGCTTTAGATATCTTCTCATTCTCAGTTTTTAGGGAATTACAAATCAAAATGTATGCTGCTGCGTATTATTGTGCGATTTAAACAATGAATGAATCCGAAGATGGTAAATTGTAAATTATAAATGATGTTGAAAGGAGAAACAAATTGTTTCAGGTATGTTAAAATTCATTCTTAGTTTTATTTATAGTTTTATGTGAAACTATTCCCTGTTTTAAACTGGTATTGTGCACCAATTTGTAGGTGAATTTAAGTGGAAACGATGATAATCTGAGCTGCAGCTGCAAGAAGATGCAATCTTGTGGCATCATATGCTGTCACTTGTTCAAGGTTATGTATATTTTGAAATACGAAAGAATATCTGACTATATGGTAATGACTAGGTGGCATAAGGAGGCATCAAAGAGGACAATCCTAGTATGTTTATTGTTCATGCCGAATCATCTGGACAATCGTGAGAACAAATAATGTTAGCTACAGCAATATGGTCCCATGTTAACACTGGCATACGTAATTTTGAGAGTGATGTTGACAGCCTGCAAAGATTTCATGATCATATATCTCAGTTTGTGGCAGATAATGCACCGAGTGTAGATGTGGATCACATTACTTCGAAAGCAGACTATTTTCGTTCAGTTTTGAACATGCCCCAACCATCAAAAGTTTTTGCTAAAATTCCTGCAATATCGAAGAACAAAGGAAGTCGTAAAAGAATGCGGGGTCCTCGAGAAATTGTCATGGAGAAAGTGAAGAAACCATTACGATTGTGTGGATATTGCAACGAGAAAGGTCTTCATGACAAGCGCACGTATCCAAAGAAAATTCAGGATGATTCAAGAAAACATGAGCATATGTTCTCAGCAGGAAGTAATAACGTAGCTGTTGATATGGAACAAAGCCAGGAAAAGTCACTTTATAATTCAAAGAATTGTTAGCAAAATTCGTAGGGCATGCCCCTTTATTATTGTTTTATACATAAAAGGTACCAAAACTGTATCCTGCACTTATCCTACTCTGTGAAACATCATTCGTATCCTGCTTAGCATCATTTGCTCCTGTTAGATGGTAATTTGTACCCTACTTCACATCATACGTACCCTGCTTAGTATCATTCGTATCATGAAAGACATCATTCGTATCCTGTTAGATATAATTCGTACCCTACTTAACATCATTCGCACCATACTTAGCATCATTTGTACCCTGCTTGACATCATTCGTACCATGCTAGATATCATACGTATCATGCTAGACATAATTCGTACAACTTAAGTCATAATTTTGTACACTGATAGACATAATTCTATCAAATACATAACCTCTCATGTTCCACCTGGTTTTGCATAATTTCAACTCTTATAATTGGGTCAAACACTGACAATATCCATCATATGTATACCCAATACAAAAGGCAGGTTTAATTCATTCTAAAACCGTGTCAATTTACAACAAAGATTCGTAGTGAATTTTTTATCGTTAGTACTGTCAAGTGTTTAAACTGTGGCAATTTGCTCTTCATTTTCTATTGCGAATTCAAGCTAATCTTTTATTTTCCACCATTGTTCTTCGCGATTTAATAATTCAGTTCTTCTAGCATTGAGAGGTGATATTATGATGACGTTCAAGTATGTGTCACGTAGTGCCATCATTTGTTCCGTTTACTGCATCAGGATACAGATATTAAACAGTTGAAAATAACAAGTCTAATTCATTAACACTCAACATGTTGGTAATATTGAGTGATTATAATTACCTGTTCACTCTCGTCCAGTAGGCCACATTTCCAGTTATCAACTCCTCCGCCGTAGTATGTTTCCATGTGCCTCGGTGAAAACCGCACAGTCTTTTCCATTGTATTGTGTTCGCCAACTCATTTCCTTGCGTATTTGTTTCTCCTTTGCAAACATGTATAACTTTTTTTGTTTTACTTGTTTCAAATAAGCGAGGAGGTTGTATGCCTACATTACAGTTTAAACATTAGAGGAAATAAGACAGCATAAGTGCTACGAATTTTAAATGACAGTCTACGAATGATATATGTCAGGCTACCAATTTTCAGTGATATACTACAAATTTTAAATATAAGACTACGAAGTTTAAAGGGAAAACTACGAATTTTAAAAGACATGTTATGCATTATAAACAATACTCTTAAGAAGTTGTATACCAGTTTGTTTGGTTTTGTTCCGTATTTGTTTTTGAAAGCTCCTATCTTTGAGTTGTCGATGAGATCAATTGTTCCTCGGTTCATGTCAAAAAATAGCAACCAGTAATGTGCCATAGGCCAAACTGGGAACACGAACTGCAAGAGCAAAATTGAATTTTTAATCTATGGTTTTCCGAACAAATGGTATATTTTAAGTAGACATAATATGAAAAATTACCAGGCTCACTTCATGGACATTTACTTTTGGAAAATTCTCCAGTTCCATATCAAATAGGCATTTGAAATTGGCTGCTGCATCTTTTTTCGTTCCTCCATCTTGTGTGAACCCATACTGCAATGCAAGTAATAGTAATGTGCAGCTCAATGGACAACCTATGTGGAAGATTAATTAATGACACTCACTACAGGTTTTGTGGAGGAAAAAAATATAAGCCCGATGGTGTTCAATCTGTATTTTTCGTTATTGTTTAGCAAAAGTTCCCACAAGTCAACAATCGTGCTTGTGACTTCCTCTCTCGGGTGGAGGGATGTGAAATCCACTCGTTCAACGTAGTCTATTCCACACAAACAATATCTCACTGAAAAAACCAAACGCATCACACGTTAAACATAATTCGTGCCCAGATAATCATCATTCGTAACCAACCAAACATCATTCGTATCATGGTAATTATCATTTGTACCCCATTTGACAGAATTAGTACAAATCTAATTATAGTTCGTACCCTAATAAACATCATTCGTAACCTGCCAAATATCATTCGTATCCTAACTAACATCATCGTACTCTGTTAAATATCATTCGTACCATTTTTATGTAACTGAAAGCAGTTTATGTTATAATGTTACAAATTTTAACATTCAAATTACCTATTATAAAAAGTAAATTATAATTGTTAACAATTTAGCTTACTTGTCTTTGCAGTCTCCTTCGTACACCCACTCACAGAAGTCCCTATGAGCTTTGGATGCAGGCACCGTTAGTGGTACAACTCTATCGACGAAGAGTGATTTTAGTTGTGGCCCTGGTACAGTTTCTCTCGTTGACCGTCTAACTAGCTCAGGACAAGGAATGACTGCTTTAGGATCCGACAGCTCACTCATTTGGTTGTCACATAACCTCGCATCCTCTTCCATAACTTGAGTTGGAAGGTCCATAATGTTATCCACATCGGGTAGATGACAATCAGGTAGTTTAAAATTGGTCAGCGCATCCTCCTGCACCATTAGTGTAGTCGTAACCACACCCATTCGGTACTGATCCTCTGTTAGCTCTTCAGGTACTTGGTGAGATTGTCCCTTTGGAGATGGTGGGTTGATACTGTCCACAGAACCATCCACGGAAAATGGTTGGTACAGGATGATTGGGGCTGGTTGTTCCTCTTGTGCTACCAATATTGGTGGTTGGGTTTTTCCACTTGCGCTTCCATTATTGGTGCTGGTTGTACCTCTTCTGGTTCAATGGGAGAATTCATGGTATTTGGTTTGGACAGCGTATTTGGTGCTGGAGTGGTTTTTGAACTGTGGATAGGTTCTTGACAACTTTGAACATTCTCCAATACTCCTTTGATATACGTTGTCTTTTACCCTTTTGACTTTTATTCCGTCTGCAATTCTCAATATGTTTGCAGACATCTGCGTCCCTTTGGCTGACATGGTCTTTGAAATTAACCTGGCGTGATGCTTTTTTGTAAGCCTTATTGTAATTGTCAAGTACTGATATCAACAATTCTGCAGCTTTCTCATAATTTGCAACCAGTTGCTGCAATGTTCATAAGAAAAAAACATATGAAAACACTGGACATTCAGCCAATTATATATCATTCATATGCTGTATAAGTGACAGAGTACCAATTTTAAATGACGCGGTAAGAATTAAAATGACAGGCTACGAATTTTACGTGACACAGTACCAATTTTAAATGACATGGTACGATTTTTAAATGACAGACTACGAATTTTAAATGACAGAGTACCAATTTTAAATGTCAGACTACAAATGATGCATGACAGACTACAGATTTTAAATGAGAGAGTACCAATTTTAAATGTGAAACTTACAAAGGGTGTTTCTTTTGTGACGCTTTCTCTATTTTCTTCTATGTTATCAGAAATAGTTTGTACAGGCAAAATAATACCGGGATCTGATTTTTTTCCAGCATTGTTGTTCCTTTACCAAAACCTCCTTGTTTCATCTCGATTGTAATTCTTTTTGAAATGACAGCATCATCAATAGCTTTTATAGCGGGAAACTGTCTATTCATTTCATATAGCCTGTGCTCAAACATGTCGATGTATATTGCGTGCAATATAGTATAAATAAACTATAGTTAGAGATAGATTCTAATCTTTAGTACAATTGAAGATATTAAATGAGACTTACAGTCAGAAATATGATTGGACCATAGTATGGACTTCGACTGTTCTTGTCCCATTCATCTTTAGTATTGCGCATGTAGTTGATTACGTATTCGTACCAGTTTATTGCACGTATGTCATCAGTCCCCTCAATTCCATTTCGTATTCATTGGTTTGAAGTTCCCGACTTTGTGGCATCTACCATGGATGAGAAGAACATCACCAAAAAATTAAGCTTAAATGTGTCATCCGCTGTTCCATTCTCTCGTATTTTCTCCATTATTGTGTGGCAACACACTGTAGAGTCCAATGGACCGCCATATTGTGATCTAAACTTTGTACAAGGGGTGAATCAGGGTCTATCCTTTTTGGCAATGATATAATTCTTCCGCCCAATGGTAGTCCAAGAGTGAAATGTACGTCCTTTGGTAATATTACTAGGTCCCCTCTGTCGGTCATCAGCTTGCTAGTCTTGGCATTGTAACTTCACAGAACCCATTTTGACAGATCGGCAGGCACCTTGGTGATTCTAAGATTGAGCATGCCTTCTAAGCCCATTGAAGCAACAGCTAACTTTTGATCCTCGGTTAGGGACGTTACACAATCGGTTAGTGGGTTTGGGGTAGTCTTTGCCTCAAAGCCTATCTTATCTTTGTTTTCCTTTGGTTAGGCACTCCGTGACTTTTTGCTGTTGGTTTCGAACTCCACCAGACAAGACGTTTGCATGTTTTCATTGTTTTCGTTGGATGGGGCAGTCTTGTCGGCTACAAATGGAATAAGTAACAATGAATTAATGAATGAAGTTGGTGTTATACTAATTTTGATTATGGTCGTAGTACTTTTAAACATAAAAGTACATACCTTGGTTGTTGATTTGAGTGTTAATCCTTGTAGGTGTTTCTACAAATTCGTCGTCATTGTCCCGGAATGTCTCTCAACTGGTATTGGCTGATGTGATTTCCTTGCTCCAAATATAACTGATTATTCAGAAATATTGGTAACAATATATCCACGGATTTTAATACAGTTTAGGACTACCAATCTTAAATGACAGACTACCAATTAAAATGATAGAGTACCAATTTTAATCATTAGACTAACAATTATAAATGACATAATACCAATGGTAAGTAACAAACCTTGAATAACCAATTATAAACAGCACGATAAAGAATCATTAATTAGTATTAAAAAACATATTCAAGATTAAGGGAAAACATTTGCATGACGTTGTTATGTAAATCACCTATTTGATATGCATTTTGAATTGTGTGATTTACGAATTATAAGCTTACATTCTAAAACCAGAATGAAGGAAATCAGTTTTTGAAACATACATTATGATACCAATTATAGTGATGACTACGAAACGTTGGTACCAAAACGCAATTTGAATACAAACTAAAAATTATATTGGATAACTTCATTAAAATAATTTGTTTTTGATAGTGAATATGTACCTGATTTGGTTGTTGCTGGTGCATCCTTGTTGTTTGTCGAACCATATGCACCCACTGTGTTGAGTCAAAATGAACATACTAAATCTAATTCGTATAAGTCTCAAATACAGTGCTTAATTAAATTGGTAACAAAAAAATATATCTTTCAAGGTTTGTGTGCTTGTCTGATATGTAATGTCTTTTCTTTTTTTGGCCGGTTGCTGTCCATCTTTAATGTTTTGTTCTGAATGGGAAATGATTTCTGCAGTTCTTTTCATCTTTCGCTCTATAAATAGAAAAAGGAAATGTGAGTTTGTTTCAATTTTACCTAATAATTATACAATATTTTTAGGATACAAATA
This sequence comes from Rhodiola chrysanthemifolia, assembly GCA_033675395.1. NCBI lineage: Eukaryota > Viridiplantae > Streptophyta > Magnoliopsida > Saxifragales > Crassulaceae > Rhodiola > Rhodiola chrysanthemifolia. The sequence continues at coordinate 44,476,664 of CM066204.1, forward strand.
TTACCGTAGATATAATTAATTTGGGGGTATTTTTATCCTCATTCGTAGTCAGCTAAGTATAATTCGTATCCTCGTTTACATAATTCGTAACATCTTACGTATAATTCGTACTTTGCTTAATATAATTCGTAACATGCTTAATCATCATTCGTATCTCCCTACACATCATTCGTGTCACCATACACATCATTCGTATCCTCAAACACATCATGCGCACCCTCTACACATCATTCGTTTATTCAACTGCAACATTCGTATACCCCAACACAACATTCGTTTATTCAATTGCAACATTCTTATACACCAACATAACATTCGTAGATAAAAACGTAAAGTATTCAACTATGCGTTTTAAGTTCCCAAAAACCCTAACATTCGTAACCCTAGACGCAACATTCGTATAGAACAACAGCACAACATTTCGTAGACACCACCTAATGGATTTTGCGTTTTAGGTTTCCCTTGAACCCTAACATTGCTAGACGCAACCGTAAAATTGGAATCCTACAACCATATAGACGTACCGTAAAATTGGTTGACTGTGTTTGGCTGCTTGCCCTTGTCCGCCATTTTAAACCTTCGTCGTCGGTCAAATCACATCGCCTTACTGTCTTTGTCAACTTTGTCGCCGTTCGTCAGGATTTCACAAAGGATCGCAAATCAAAAATACTAATTTGGTTAACGGAGGTTTAGTGATACCCTGAGTGAAAAGCGGAATTTTGGTTTTGATTGATTTTGTTATTCCTAATTTGCCCTTTAAGCGTAGTTTACTAATTAATTAAATACAAATTTTAATTATAATCAGGACTAATTTGAACCGTTTATTTTGTTGATCGGATGGATGTTAAAAAATTTCATTTCTCATCTAAGAAAGTGTTCTCACCTGATCTCAACTCATCCTAAAAAGAATCAGATTTGTGACATGTAAGAAATAGGTTTGAGCATCACATCACTTGTTCTAAACAGAAAATGTGTGATCATATAAAATATTCTCATGCTGCTTGATGATGTTGAAATCGATGGAGATGATCGGGTGGCCAATCATACAATCTATGACAAAAGTAACTAATTTATTTTGATATATATAACTTTAATCGAGTAATAATCGAGTTGTAAACGAGTTTTAACCGAGTAATTATCGAGCATATAAACGAACTGTTCACGAACATAAACTAGCCGAGTACTAGTGGATTCGTACTCGGCTCATTTAAACGAGCCTAAAAATTATGTTTGTGAATCGAGCTTTGACCGAGCATGTTCACTACCGGCTCGCGAGTGTCGTTTACACCGCTAGTAGTGTATGACGATCATGATGAGTTGTTGTTGTTAGGCTTTTTATTCGGAGCGTGTGAAACAATCGCTTTTCAACAGAAAGCAACCCTGCACTTTGCTGCCATCGCCGACCACTACTTTCTCTCTGTCTGTCTTCCAAATTTTTTCTGGTTTTTTCACTCACCATTCAACATTGTGCTACCTTTTTCAAATTAATCACTTTTTAATTCTCTTTATCTTCTTTTCTTTCTCGTTCCCTCTCTAATCAATTCCATCTGCTGTTTCTGATATGTTCCTGATGTGCATCATGTTGCCTCAGCCCCAGGCCCAGGTTATAATGATCAGTTTCTTCCCTCACTCATTTCCATTATTGGGTTTAGTTTTTGCCTTTTTGGGACTCCCTTAAATTAATTATTTTGCAGGCAGCTAGTAATTTCTTGTGTTCCTCCAGCGAGATCAACCCTAAAAAAACTACCTTGCTGTGATCGATCAGCCTGACTGGTAGGTTCGCTTTTCTCTTCATTTAGCTTGATTTATCGGTGTGTCACTGTCATGTCTCAGTTGATCCATCTAATTTATATTTGCACCTATTAAAATAACAATGCCCCTGTAAGGTGGAGTTTCTTATGTTAACATTAATGGTAACAATTAATAGTCGAGTCCAAAATGGAATGCCCCTGCACATTCCATTCATTGTTTCTCTATGAAATCATCAAGTAAAGTATTCCTTTTACTAATGCTTTCTTGTTTTCTTCAGCAAGGTTCGGTGGTTGCTGTCACTGAACCAGATCGACATGTAACTAAGCTTATCATACACACTTGATTTCTGATCTGTTGACCATAGCGCTCCTCAAAACTTCTCTGGTTTGATGAAAGTATCTTTGCAAGCTTGGATTTTGCTTTACTGGGGATCTAAAAGAGAAGATCCTCTGACGCCTGCCCCTGTTTAAAGAGGAAACACTTAGCATTTCATTTCCATCAGATGTATTTTCCCTCCTGCGAATCAAGATGGGAAGCTGTATTTCAACCACCACTCAGAGCTCTAATGGGGGCTTGATTTGTAGCTCTCATACTGGAAGTAAGTTTCACGAGCAAAAGAAAACCAAGAAATCAAATTCAATTGATTTGCAGCATTTGGGATCAGTACCCAATAGGATTTGCTCCAATGGGAAAAGCAGGTCTTCTTGCATTTTTACTCGACAAGGAAGGAAGGGCATCAACCAGGACGCCATGATTGTTTGGGAAGTAAGAAACTGAAATCAAATCTTGATTCGAATTTTTCCAAAGATCTCGAACCTTATCTGATCGAATCTTTCCAAGAATCTCAAAACTGTTAACAGATTATCTTCAGTTCGATTTAAGAAATATCGATTAGGAAATCTCAGCTTGTGACTGAAGAAGCAGGCTTGAACATCACGGCTTGATCTTTTTGCTGAAAGTCTTGAACAACATCTTGACGGAAGGCTTGAACTACTTACAATTGTTTCGTTTAACTAAAAACATGTCACACTAGAAATAACAATCTCAAATGTTTCTTGGCTAGTTTGTCTTTCTCATTTGTACTGATCTGCAGGATTTCATATCGGATGATGTGACCTTTTTGGGTGTCTTTGATGGACACGGTCCTTATGGCCATCTTATTGCACGAAGGGTCAGAGATGTGCTTCCTTTGAAGTTGCTGTCATACTATCACTCTCTCATATCAAGGCAAACTCGATCTAAGCCAACCTTCTTAAGAGGTAGCTTGAAGAAATCCAAAGCTGCTGATTCCATGACCAGTTTTGAGGATAAGTTGAATTGTTTATGGAAGGAGGCGTTTCTCAAGTCTTACAAACTCATGGACAAAGAGCTGAGATCTCTTGCTAATCTGGATTGCTTTTGTAGTGGCAGCACTGCTGTCACCATGGTGAAACAGGTTTATTATTTGCCGTTATTAACTCTTTGTTCACTGCCTTTTTTGTCCTTTCATTTTCTCGTACTCCATTTCGATTTCTTTGTTCCTTGTCCCGAAGGGCACAACTCTATTCCTTGCAAATATCGGTGATTCTCGAGCAATTTTAGGATCAAAAGACGACAATGGTTTCATGTTAGCAGTCCAGTTGACAGTTGATCTGAAGCCTGATTTGCCGAGTACGTCTCATATTATAATTACTTATGCTTTAAAACATTCATCTATTATAAGCAAAACATATTAATCATATTTGTGATGTGAACCATTCTATAGAGGAAGCGGAACGTATCAAACAAAAGAAAGGCAGGGTGTTTGCGATGAGAGATGAACCGGATGTATCTAGAGTATGGCTTCCTTATGATGATGCACCTGGGTTAGCCATGGCTCGTGCATTCGGGGATTTTTGTTTGAAGAATTATGGGGTGATATCAGTGCCTGAGTTTTCTCGCCGCGACCTCACTGAAAGGGACCAGTTCGTTATCATAGCATCTGATGGTGTAAGTTCTCAAACTCTTTTGCTGACTTTTTCCTTCATTGTGTTCTACGTACACTGTATGTGCTGCATTTACAGAAAGGCACCCACTAGAAATATGCGTGGAACAGCTAACCTAGATTTCTAAGAAAATATTTTTAGTTGCTTCACTGGACTAAATGATTAGTCTTTGTTGGTGTTCAGTTATTGAGTTCCCTCAAATCGCCTGCATCAGACCAAATTCAGTTGTGCGTGGAATTATAATAAATAGAGCGAATGCACTGAGAATCGTGTACTCTTTGCTAGTTTTAAATATTTTGCTTGAAACTCAGACTCCATTCGAAGTAGAACTGCTGACTAAACAGTTCATCAGAGCTAAATACATGTTGATCATAGATATCATTTTTTGTCCAGATGATATAGCTTGATACCGTAAGCTACGCTTGACTATCACCAGACACGCAGTTTCATGAGATTGTGTGATGTAGGGACCGTTAAGGGAATTTAGCAGCTTATTTCTTTTCCTTTTTTCAATATTTAAAGCTCAATTAGGTTGTAGAACTTTATATCTTTTATTTGAATAAAAAATCTTAGTTATTTTTCAGTGGATTCCAGAGTTATTGTTCGAATTCAACGCTTGTGAATTCGATCATCTATCTTAGGTTTAGCGCTTGTTATTCCTTTGAGATTCCGACTGCGTAATTGTGCTTGTGTGCAGGTGTGGGATGTGTTAAGCAATGAAGAAGTAGTTGCGATAGTGTCGTCCTCCCCAGCTAGATCGTCAGCTGCAAGGTTTGTAGTTGATGCAGCAGCTCGTGAATGGAAACTCAAATATCCAACTTCAAGGAATGATGATTGTGCAGTAGTTTGCTTATACTTGGATGGAAAGATGGACCCCGAGTTCAATCACGATGAAAATGGTTTCTATTCTGCTGCTACCCATCACAGCAATCCATTTCTTACAGCGGTAGAACCGAATATGTCTCAGAGCACCGAGCCAACATTACGAAAGAACTATACTGTTAGATCATCATCCGAAGACGACGATATTGACAGGGACCCCTCAGTTGAGAGAAAGGGAAATAATGAGACAGGGCTAGCCGATGATCGGACTTGGTCACGGTTGGAGGGTGTCACACGAGTCAACTCTCTAGTTCAACTTCCAAGATTTTTAGGGGAAAGACCCAACTCATAACACAATCATTTTCGGAAAAGTCTTCGTAGGTTCCCTTCGCGGTACAGTTTTCTGCATTTCTTTGTTTAGATATGTGGCATAAAAACTATTTACGAGTGTTTAGAAGGTGAGTGTATAGAGAAGTAAATGTAAAACTTCGGCTGAAAACAAGTCCCACTGCCTTAAACTAAGTGTGTGCCAAAGACAATGCACTTCGTTTTGTGCATTGAGTTTTGGTTTTAGGTGAACTATGATATAGTGTCTTTAAGTGATTTTGTGTGCCCGCCCGATCAGTGCCTAACAATTTGTGCGGCCTTGATTAGAAGGTGACTTTTTAAAAAATCGGTCGAAATTCCGTATAAGTGAAGCTTGATAAGGTAGCATATTAAATGTCATGTGAGCAACTTATCATCATTTTTTTGTCATAGACTCTAGATTGTGGTGACCTAGGGGATGATGATGACATAAGTCAGTTAGGACTTTCAGACTCTGAAAAGAAGCCATCCTCGATTTACCAGTCATAAAACAGGACTAACCAGAACGTGATGTTGTCTTCTGATTTTTACAATAACATTGAATGTTCCATGGACAACAAGAAAATTAAACTTGGCTGCTATGTACGATGTTCACAATGCATACTTCAATAGTTATCTCCACACTAGTACGGCCTATATTTGTCCATCTCCTTTTACTTGCATAAGTGACAGCACGTCGTTGCGCACTGCAAATTTACAATTTATAGTTTCCACTACTGTTGGCTTACTATTGGATTAGTAAAGCGGCAAGTAGGGGTCGAACCCAAGAGAGTTTGTGATGGATGGGGTTGTTCTTGAAAACAGTAAAGAAAGTAAAGACAATTGGGGTTTGTAATGGTTTGAAAGTGAGTGCAAAAGTTAATAACTGAAAAGTAATTCGAAAGTAAGTGCAAAAGTGAATAACTGAAAAGTAATTCGAAAGTAAGTGCAAAAGTAAATAACTGAAAAGTAATTCGAAAGTAAGTGCAAAAGTAAATAACTGAAAAGTAATTCGAAAGTAAGTGCAAAAGTGAATAACTGAAAGGTAATTCAATGAGAGTAAATATTCAGTCTAGGGTCTCTTCTTGTGACACATCCATCATAGACTTCAAATGATCTATTCTACAATTCCAAGTGTGGTGTCCCGGCAAAAGGTGACACCCTAGTACCCCGGCAAAGGTGGTACTCCACACCCTTAACCCGACAAGGTGTTATGAGGTGTCCCGACAAAGGTGACACCCTAGTACCCCGGCAAAGGTGGTACTCCACAACTAAGCTTGACAAAGGTTTTAGGCTTCTAGTCCTTTCCTAGATTGAACAACCCGGCAAAGGTGTTACTCAATCTAGATGTTACTATCTACCTTTGCTGCAAGGCATCCAGTAGATATTAACTATAAGGATCATTAGCTCAACTAAGCTTTGTGGCAAAACATCCACTTAGTCTCGCAATATGATCCTTGGGAATGAGCACAAGGACTAGAGAAGTGTAAAATAACTTAAAGCACAAAAGACTCAAGATGTGTTCACAAGTGTGAAAACCCTAAACCAAATATTGGTTTAGCTACTAGTATTCATTGAGAGGAATACATTAGCCATACAAGGAAAGTAAAAGATTACAAAAAGAAACAAAAGAAAAAGTAGAGAGATAAGCTCCAAGCAACTAGCTCCAAGCACCTTAGACCTCCCAAAGCACCTCTCTCAAAATGTGATCTCAAGTTGTGTCAAGTTGTGTGTGTTTCTTTTCTAAGACCAAGAGGTCTTATTTATAGGCAAAGGCTCTTAACTTGGGGGCTAAGTTTTGGTTTGGAAGAACCAAAATCCAACCGACTTGGATTGGATTTAGCCAAACCCAACCGAGGGGGTTTGATAGTAGCTTAATCCAACCGACTTGGATTTGACCGGGTCGAAATTTAGGACTTCGGTTCTTGGCCTTTGAGATGTGGTTCTGGAATGCTGAGGAGATTCCAAACTGGGCTCAAGAAGGTCGCTTGGCCGGAACTTGATCGGAGCTAGGTCGTGCCCTAGAATGGCTTGAAATCTCGGCTGTTTGGCCTTGTCGGGCATGGGCTGGTTCCACTCGGGCGTTTTGTCTGGGTAGTGAGATCAACCAAGTTATTGGGCATTTCGAACAACTTGGTTGAGCCGGATTTGCCAGATTCGCCCGTCTGGTCGAGCGACTTGGTTTCGGTGCCTGTAAGTGCGCGCGGGGCCTTTGCTTGGAATTGGGCCAACTGCCAATTTGCTCGGGCGTTCTCCTTGGTTTAGCGACATCGTCCAACTTATCTGCTATTTCAATCATCTTGCTCGAGTCGGAATTGTCAGATCAGCTCGTTTGCCCGAGCGACTTGATTTTGGACCTGGGCAGCTCGGCTGGTGCGCTGGAACGCTGGACCAAAAGGGGCCGTGACACCCGTGACAGTCGAGTGTGTCACGGCGATCACGGGCTGTTGCTGGCGCAAAGTCTTTTTGGCCTTCTTCGTCGATCCTTCGCTCCAACCGGTCGGTTGGATTTGAGGCCTCTTCCCACCCGGTCGGGTGAATCTCCAATGTGATGTTTTTTTTTGCACAAAATGCCCTTCTTTAAGCCCGATTCCTCCTAGACCTTCCAAAGTACCTGAAATGCAACATAGCACTCAACAAGTAAATGTTCTTATGACAAAGTGTCGAATTGGTGGGATTTGTTGACTCGATGAGTCGTATAAATACGGCTCATCAGTAAGTCCGTTGAATCTTAGCCTCTGTCTACTCACATCTCAATAGGAAATGGGCTCGTTGCCTCCGTCGCGTCTTACGTGTCGACGCCCTCCGGAGAGTCCCCCGTCTAGTTACACTGTGCTGGCCTCTTTCATCAATCCATCACCTGATTCATCTATGCCTGACTGGATAGATGGAAACCATCCAGCAACCAACTCTTGGCACAAAATTACCTTCATTCCCGGGCTTCATGAGAAACAAGTGTTAAAAGGCTTTGCAATGGCTCCTATAAGTAACTCCATTTATATCAATGGTGGTAAAATATTCCAAAAGGTTGCGACCGGAGATGGAAGCACGAATGAGGTAGTCGATGAGGATTTAGATGTTGTCAGAAACGTTTGGCGTTATAACATGGACGACGCGACTTGGGAAGAGTGCGCGCTGCTGACAGTTCCTAGATTTGACTTTGCGTGCAACGTTGTGGGTGATAAGATTTATGTGGCCGGAGGAGAGAGCACCTTAGGCGACGTTAGAGGCATATCATGCGCCGAAGTGTACGATTCGAGTACTAATACATGGAAGTTCGTTAATAATATGAGCACTTCAAGATACAAATGTGTAGGAGTGACATGGCATAACAGATCTATAGTGATCGGAGGGTTTACAGATAAGCCTGTTTCGAACACCGTAAGCAACATGTTGGATCGTAGCTCGGCGGAGGCTTATGACCCTGAAGCTGACAAATGGGACCTCATGGTTGGATTGTGGCAGTTGGATGTACCTCCAAATGAAATTGTTGATGTTGAAGGGGAGCTGTTTAGCTTAGGTAATTGTTTTAACAAGTGGAAGGGACATATTGAGGCATATGATGCTAAACTCAATTTATGGTACGAGGTAGACGGGTCACAGTATCAATTCGCCATGTCGGATGGCCGGTCAGCCAGCAAGAGATTGTATTTAACTATGGCACCGATAGGAACTCATTTGTATTTCTTAAAAGGGTATAGTTTCCTTGGGGGACTCTGAGATTAAGGTCGGTCGCCCACGTGTACGACGCGTCGTTGGCCAGTAGAGATGGATGGAGAACATTTGAGGGAACTGAGGAGGAAGGGGAGAAAGAACTTTGTGGGCATTGTTGTGTTGTAAAACAGGTCCTATGAAATGTGAGATGTATGCAAGATTAAGAGATCTTCTGGATGTGGTTGCTGCTATTACCACACATTATCAAACCCTGTGTTTCTTTTGATATATATTTTGTTTTTTTACATGCTGATAGATACATGATAGCGCTAAAATATATGCATTTTAGGCGACCTCTATGCTTATTGTTTCGATTGTTCTATTACGATTTCACTTGCTATTTGATGCTTTGTCGTTCTTTTCAGGCAAATTACAGAGTTTAAGCTGAGAATACAAGTAGGCAGTGATTTTGGGGCAAAACCGAGTATTTTGGAGCAAGAAAACACAAGTTGGAAGTCGGAGCGCAAATTTCTCAAGGTCATGCGTTCGCATTGTTCAAAGCATGCGCTCGCATGCATTTACTTCGTTGCCCTGCTAGCCTTCGCAGCCTTGTGCAGTCGCACAACCCAGACCCGACGCATGAAAATCTCGTGCGTTCGCATGATGGCTCTGCGCGCTCGCACTCGATCAAATTTCCCAGCCTGCAGGAGACCATGCGAATGCATGCGTTTGCGGAGAAAAAAATCAGTTTCTTTTGAGGGGAATTTGGATGGTTTTTGATAAGGAGATTGAGGTTTTTTTTCTAAGAATAAGAGACGTGGGGTGTTCAGGATAGACGGCGTTCCGGAGGTAGAGAAGTCGGGGATTAAGTTAGGAAAAACTTCAACAACAAAGATCGAAGATCGGGTCCTCTAGTGTTCTTGAATCTCCATATCGGTTTTGAAGTTCTAAACTCTACTTTCCATATGGTTGTTTGCATTTTTATTGTTGACTTCGTTTGTAAACTCACCATGAGTGAGTAGTGACCTTGATTGGGGATCAATGGATCCCCTAGACATGTTTGTGACGTTGTAAATACCTTGGACGCTAATGATGAATGAGTTTGCACACGAATCTTCTTCCTTAGAACTTAATTTCTCGAATTGTCTATAAGATGTTTGTGAAATGTTCTCAATAGGAATTCTGCTTGATCTCATGCTTGATGTAGCTCATGTTGATCATCATGACTTCAATGAACTAAATGAAGAAGCATTAGGATTTTGTGTTAGATGGATAACTCTTTAACCTAATGAGAATTGCTTGAACTTAACAAGAACATGATTATCTAGCCAATAAAGCGCAAGTGTGAGGCTAGACATTCATATTCTATAGTGCCAATAGAACGCAAGTATGAGGTACTATGCGAGATGTAACCTCTTTGTACTAAGTTATAGCGCGAGTTGAACTTAGTACCAATGTTGCATAAGCCAATTTCTAAGCATGTGCATGTGATTTCACCATTGGTATCCCATTTCATTGTCACAATAATCGTCTAGGTGGAGAAGTGATTCCTAGTCATCTCTTAGTTGATAGTTAATCACTTTTAGTAGATATAATCTCACTTTTGGATAGTACCTTCTACTATCATCCTCTTAGGAGAACAAAAACCCCCCAAACCATAGACATTCTAGTCAGATCGTTAGCATTATTGGTTTAACCACCTATCCCTTGGGTACGACCTCGGTTCACCCCGAGTTAATACAAATGTTTTGATTGTCGTGACTCAGCATAAGTGTTTGGATTCTATTTGAATACTAAGCTATATTATCAATCGATCAATACACATAAGGTTCCCTTAAAAGCAATAAAACACTACTTTCATGTCCTACAATGCAGAAGTTAGTACTTCTTTTTTAGATATTTCAAATACAGGTTCACTTGATGATTAAAGAAATTATTGTCCACAAAATAGAACCCTTTTTTTTCTACGACACGCCACCAGAGCAAATGTTAACCATATCAATGTTCAGCCATATGGGGGCACTCTGGAATACTACGTATCAATGGATGCATACGAGATACGACTCACTATTTAGGCGCTTGGGACTTGTTGTCGTCAGACAGGTGTGTTTCCAAGCAAAGAGTGGAAATTAGTACCAACGACGGTCGATTGCAATAAGTACGATTCTAATCAATAGCTAGTTGTGACAGAATTACCCCCAAATTTTGGGTCAAAATTTCATGCCCAAATTGGAATGACTTGTCAGGCAAAGGACACCAACCTGGATTTGAAATTGAATTATTTGACATCTAACATGTAACCCACGATAGGAGATGAAAGGAAAGAGGAAAACATTCATGAAGGGTGGAGGAAGAGATCCACACCATAATTGGGACTAGGAGAATTCCACACTAATTTGAGAAGGAAATTCAACGATAGGGTTCGCCCCCTTAATCTTGTCATTATAAGAAAAATGTTCAGTCGACTCAAACAGTTCCTTATAGACGATAGACATATAAATCAATTACAAAAAATACAAAACTTCCAATTCCGTCATGGAAATAAATCACTTACAAAAATGAAAAGGTACATGAAAATAGGTCGTCATTAGAAGCTAACGAAAACATCATCATGTTGTGGACTTGTGGTCCGAATAGGAATCAGGTAGCTTAGTAGCTAGGGAACGAGTGTAGCTACTGCTTTGGTCGCCTGATCAAGCAACTCAAGTAGTATTTCAGTTCTGCTTCTAACCTATCTATGAAACACTTCTCTAATCTGTTTTTGCAGAGGCAGCAATCCTTCATGAAGTCTATTGCAAATATCTCCGAGCTCATTCACCTGACCCAAAACACTCTCCTCCTTGTCGCCTTCCATCGGAAACTGAAAATTACCTGCAAATTCAATCAAAGATGCTCCAAGTTTCTCTACCTTTTGCATCACTTCCATCAATCCACCGACCCTTTCTTCTCCTTTTTCTTCCAATCCTCAGCGATTCGTTCCTGGAGACCAACCATCGAATGTGCCCAGCTTATTTGTTTCGGCACTGGAAAATGTGTCGCCAGTCCAGGGAATAGCCGCAACAAGTTCCCAGTACTCAAGTCCATTTGTTGTTTTTCCATTTTTCGGTTCAAAACATAAAAAAAATATCAGGTACAAATCGACGAATTATAGTACACTTCCTGTGAACTATGTGATCAGTCGATATTTTGACTAATTATTCACTACATTCGATGAAGGATAACACTTGTTCTCCGGGCAAATTGTCCCTATTTGATGTCTTTCTCTAGTGTTTCAGGTAAAATTGGCATATCATCGCTCCTTGGACCCGAAGTGCTGAAAGAACGGAAAGATCGACGAAAAAGACCGAAAAAGAGTTCCACATCAGCAGCAGGCCGTGACTATCGTGACATCTCATTGGTGTCACGGGTGTGACGGTAGGCTTTTTCCACAAAAGAAATCAAGAGATTTCAGCTTCTGCCGTGACTACCGTGACATGTCTATATGTCACGGGTGTCACAGCACCCTTATTGCTCTGTGGATTTCCGCTTCTACCGTGACATCCACCAAATATCACGGGTGTCACGACACCCTTACAGCTCAGTGACTTTTGCCTAGGTCGTGACTACCGTGACATGTCTATATGTCACGGGTGTCACGGCACCGTCGGAAAGCAGCATTATCAAAATTGTTTCCTAATTCCGTTTTTGGGCCTATTTGGAAAGCTATAAATAGAAGATCAGCTGATTTACAACAAAGAGCCTGATTTTGGAGATTGCCAGACCTAACTTGGAGAAGAAGACAGAGCAGTTCATCGCGAGAGATCGAGGATTCAACGAGCCACCGCGTCATTACGGTTTCCTCATCCTAATCTCTTTATCAACACTATTTTTGGTTAACTTACCATGAATAGTGAGTAGTCTCTTTATTCTGGGATCCTATAGATCCCGTGCTATGTACCCAACACTTCATGTGATCAATTAAACGTTTTTATTTATGCGATTCGAATATTCAATTTCACTGTGCTTAATTTTATCATTCTTGCAAGTTTTACATTGAATGGGATGTTTGCATGCTAGAACATATTTAGGTTGATTATCAAAAGATGGATGGGTCCTAGGTATTAACCGGATTGCATGAAATTGATATTAGGACATGGTAGCTACAATGGTAATACATGTATTAATAGGAAAATTGACTTTTGTCTGAAAAGCCCTGAGTTTAATTAATCGAGATCGTTGATAATCCGTGTATGGGCGGCGTTCATCTGTGGATGGGCGGCTTGTCTAGTGTTATTTTGGTTTATTTCCATATTCGATAGCATGAATAATTTACGTGACATGATTGCATGATTAGTAGGGTTGGCGCGGGTGAAGTATGATTCTGGAATTCTTTCTCTGATCAAGTTCAAACCTTTATTTTTCTGCATTTAATTTCTGCTACTTTTGACACAACAAAACCTCTTGTTAATCGGGATAGCTAAATAGGTCACCTGTTAACTAGTATTCACACACGTCTGTTCCTTGGATCGACCCTTGGGTTACCAAGGTTATAAATTTTGTTTGACTGCATAAAAATACGCTTGTCACTATGTCATAGTTCGAAAAAATAACCTATAATTCGTTTGTGTAAAATCATGATATAGTTCATAGAAAATGTATCATAGTTCGTCAATTTATAATTCGCACCACAAATCAGATTTGCTCCTCAAAACATATAATTTGAAACATCATTGTTGAAGTTTAATCCTAGCCAGCACAGTGTTGTTTTTGGTCTTGGAACGTGGCTGCTAGGCATATTTATGTTAAGACTTTAAAGTGCAGGGAATGTCTTTAAGGGATTTGGGACTTAATCAATTTCTGGGAAAGTTGAGCCTGGAGCAAAACGACGCAGTTTTGCTCAGGCGCGAAATTGAGTTTTCAGCTGGAACGCAAGCGCGGTCGTTTTGTAAAAGATGAAGTAAGCAGCGCGACGTTGTTTTTGGTCCAATCACGAAGTTGATTTCAAGTGAGAGTTATACGTCGTCGTTCCTGGCAAGCTTTACAAGATCCAGCTCCTATTGAGCGAATAACCCCAATTTCAAATTCAATCTCAGAAATCCCCGATTCGAGTTCTCTCCAAGATTCTCGAGCGATTTCCCAATTTGTGCGTGCATTCATTTTGCCTTGAGGTCGTCCATCGTCTACGCTTCAATTGCGCGCGTCTGCTTGTCCAGTTGTCCGCTCCTGCGGCTTTGTGATCAAGCCTATACAGCTCCGCCCAAGACGGTCGCGGGCTGATTTCGGCCGTCCTGTGGATATCTCCGCTGCGATTATGGAAGTGATTCGTTCCGATTGTTGTTCATTCCTATTCATTGCACTTGACTGGTTGAACATATCCGTGGCTGTAAATTTGGGAATATTTGGGTCCGCCAGTGTTTTTAATAAATTTGTAAATTCACCTAGCTTGATTAGTCTGGATTCATAGATTAATCTTAGTTAGGATTACATCGTGGTAACATAGTCAAATTGTGCTATTGATAGGTTCTTGGTGGATATTTGAATCTTCTTGATTGAATATAGTCCTTGGTGATTGTTGATAGGGGCTGCCTAGCTGTTTCTGGATTTCTGTTCTCTCACCATTTTTAAAAGACTGATATAACTGTGTTGAAATGGCTGATGGAGTAAGACTCAAGCCATATGATGGGACCAGAGATTTCTCCATGTGGAGAGTGAAGATGAAGGCCATACTCATAAGGGAAAAATGCTATAGAGTAGTGACTGAGGAATGGCAAGAACCCACCTCAAAAGACAGAAAGAAGGAGCTTCAAGAACTTGCTCATTCAGAGATTATGGTGAGGTTGGGTGATGATGTGATCAGACAAGTGGTAACCATTTCTAACCCTAAAACGCTTTGGGATACTCTTGAGTCTATTTACCTTACTAAGTCCTTGCCTGGTAGAATTACTCTCCTTTGCAAATTGTTTAACTTCAAGATGGATATCTCTATGACAATTCAAGAAAACTTGGACATTTTTCTGAAATTAACTCAGGATCTTGAAAGATGTAAGGATAAAATTGAGGACACGCATCAAGTAGTTAGTATCTTGAATGCTCTGCCACCTCAGTTTGACATTATAAAAGATGTTATTCAATATGGTAGGGCGGATCTCACTTTGTCTAAGATCTTAGAAATCATAGTTCAAAAGAATGACACCCTCAAAGTTTTTAAAACCAGGGGAGGTGTTAAAATGAACCTAGATAGAATGAGGTCATGGTTTTTAAAGGTAAAACAAATTCTAGATCACAACATAAGAAGTCTTTTAGGCCACCTCCCTCTGATTTTGCCAATGAGAAGTCTAATTTCACTCAGAGGTCTGATAGGCCTCATGGCACTGTCAAATGTTTTTATTGTGGAATTGCTGGTCATGTAATCACTAATTGCAACAAGAAAAAGAAGGATGATAAGTTTAAGGGGAAATCTCACAATGGCCCCAGAAGAGGTTTTTCTAATGTGTGTGAGTCCCAACCTCAATATATAAATGAGCTGCTTGTTGTATTTAAAAATACTGATTCTCATACATGGATATTGGATTCTGGTTGTACAATGCATGCCTCACCTTTTAGGTATTTGTTCAGTTCACTGAAATTGTGCAATGGCGGGGATGTGAAGCTTGGTGATCATACTTCTTTGAAAATTAGAGGAATTGGTTATGTGCCTATGGTGATGCATGATGGTGTTACCAGAACTTTGCAAAATGTTAGTTGGGTGCCTAATCTTAGGAGAAATCTCATGTCTGAATCTGTTCTTGATGATCTTGGTTGTGAAGTCCATATTAGACATGGTATTAGGGAAGTCTTGAGAAATAACACTGTGGTTATTAAAGCTGTAAAGAAAGATTACTTGTATTATGTGATGACTAACCCTGAATTGAATATCTCCCAAGCATCAAACTGTAACAATACTGAGTTAATTAGGATTTGGCATGCTAGACTTGGACATATAGGAAATAAGGGACTGAGTTGCTTGCATAAATATGATATCATTCCCTTTGAGCATGTTGATCTTGACTTTTGTGAGACATGTATCATGAGTAAAAAATCTGATCATCCATTCTCTAGATCATCTTTTACAGCTTCTAAGCCATTAAAGTATGTACACTCTGACCTTTGGGGCCCTGCCCAAGTTCCCACCATTAGAGGTAAGCATTACTTCATATCAATTATTGATCATTACTCTAGGAAAACTTGGGTTTACCTGTTAAAAAATAAAAGTGATGCATTTGACAGTTTTAATAACTGGAAAATAATGGTTGAAAGTCAGAGTGATTATAAAGTGAAATGTCTAAGGACTGATAATGGCTTGGAATATTGTAATAGTGTCTTTGATGATTTTTGCAAGAGTAATGGGATTAAAAGACACTTGACGGTGCCTAGAACACCTCAACAAAATGGCATAGCAGAGAGAATGAATAGGACACTACTAGAAAAGACTAGATGTCTATTGTTAAGTTCTGGTTTAAAGAACTCTATGTGGGGTGAAGCACTTGTAACTGCATATTATCTTATAAATAGAGCCCCTCATCTGCTATAAATTGTAAGACACCCTATGAATTGTGGTATGGTAAGAAACATGTCCTGAATTATTTAAAGTCATTTGGTTGTACTGCATATACTCACACATCTCATGGTAAACTCCAACCTAGAGCAGAAAAGGAGTCTTTATAGGCTACCCTGATGGGGTCAAGGGATATAAAATCCTCTTGATCCAACTTGGAGGTTACAAGGTTACGGTGGCTAGGTCAGTCACATTCAATGAGAAAGAGTTTTACTTCAAAAGTAAACTAACTACTCTACCTGAGAATGCAGATCAAAGGCAGGGAGACACCAGTTTCATCCCATTGATTCCAGCCTCAAACCATCAAGATGACAATGTTGAAGAGCCCGAATTTGATCAAGGGATACCACAACAATAAGCCAGTGAGGATGTCCCAGATGGACCTCAACAGATGATGGAGAGTTCCACTCCATCAGAGTCACCAACTCAGTAATCAGGTGGGGGAAGGTACAAGTTCTCAGCCTATTTCCCCTGATGTTCCTATTTTTTCTGCTGATCAATTCTCTAGGAGTTTGGATAACAGTGCTGATATTTCTATTGCTCATAACACTGTGAAATGGATAAAATGCATCTAGTTCTCATCATGACAATGTTTTAAGCAATTATGTACTGTCTTGAGACATAGCCCCTAGGAATAGAATTCCCAATAGGAGGTATGAGGCAAATGTCATTGAGAATTTGTACTGTGATGCTGAATTTGCCCTGTTAATTACCGAATCTGTCAATATGATATACCCGGAACGTTTAATGAGGCTATGACTAGTAAACACCAAAAGGAATGGAAAAATACCATGATAGAGGAGATACCATCTATGCATAAAAATGAGACTTGGAAAGTAGTTCCCAAACCTGAAAATATCAAAGCCATGGATTGCAAATGGATTTTAAACTAAAAGAGGGAAGCACACTTAATGAGCCACCTAGGTTTAAAGTTAGGTTAGTGGCTAAAAGTTTTTCACAAAAGGAAGGTGTTGACTACAATGAAATTTTTGCTCCAGTTATTAAGTTCAAAACCATGAGACTTTTGTTGGCAATGGCCACTGTTTTTAATTAGGAGATTGAGCAAATGGATGTAAAAACTGCTTTTCTACATGGTGAGTTGGTTGAAACAATTTATATGAATCAACCAATTGGTTTTATAAACAAAAATTGCCCAAACCATGTTTGTCTTTTACAAAAATCTATTTATGGGCTAAAACAGTCACTGAGACAGTGGAACAAAAAGTTTGACTCATGTATGAGTCTTTGGAATTCTTTAGAAGCAAATATGACACTTGCCTATCCTTGAAATTTTTTGATTCCAAGTGCCCTGTTTTTGTTCTACTTTATGTACATGATTTGCTTCTTATTAGTAGTTCCTTGACTGTCATTACGGGTGAGAAATCTGATCTGAAAGTTCATTTTGATATGAAGGACATGGGTAAAGCCCGGAAAATTCTTGGTGTTAATATTATTAGGGACAGGCCTAGAAAACTTATGTATTTGTCCCAAACGGATTATATACTTAAGGTGGTTGATAGATTTGCCATGAATGACAATAAATATACTCTTATCCCCTTAGGACGGCACATGATTTCTTTCAAAGCATGACTGTCCGGAAACTGAATCGGAAAAACAGAAAATGTCACATGTTCCTTACGATGTTGCAGTAGGCTCACTAATGTATGTCATGTTATGTACTAGGCCTGACCTTGCATTTGCAGTTAGTGTGTTCAACAGGTACATGTCTAACCCAGGACCTAAGCATTGGGAAGCCAGGAAATACTTGCTCAAGTATTTGTCAGGTACTAGAAACTTAGGGCTGATCTTTGGTCAGCATTCTGCTAGCTTAGAGTTGCAATGTTTTGTTGATTCTAACTATGCTAGCAACAAGAATAATAGGAAGTCCACAACTGCATTTTTCTTCACATGGGCAGGCAACTGCATCTTCTGGAAAGCTCAACTACAGTCCATTGTAGCTCTGTCCTCAACAGAGGAAGAATACATTGCTGCAATTGAGGATTCCAAGGAGGCCTTATGGCTTAAAGTAATTTTGCATGAAATTGAAGATAGAACCTATGTTCCTGTCATTAATATGGATCTGCGTTGTGTCTTTGTAAAGATCCAATTTATCATGAAAGGTCCAAACACATAGATGTTAGGTACCACTTCATTAGGGACATGGTTGAGTCAAACGAATTCATACTTAAGAAGTTTTTTGGAGAAGAGAACCCAACTAACTTTGGTACAAAGATAGTACCTACTGCTAAGTTTGAGTTTTGCAGCAAAGCACTCAATAATGGGCAGTGACCTGATGGGAGTTCTGGTGGAAATTGTTAAGGCCAGGTATGGCCAGACTCATGCTCGTTCATTTTGTTAGTTCTCTGTTTTGCAGTTTCATTTGGTGTTGGCTCGGTTGGATGGCTTGCTAGGATTAAGAGGGCAAATGTTGAAGTTTAATCCTAGCCAACACAGTGTTATTTTTGGTCTTGGAACGTGGCTGCTTGACATATTTGTGTTTAGTCTTTAAAGTGCAGGGAATGTCTTTAAGGGATTTGGGACTTAATCAATTTCTGGGAAAGTTGAGCCTGGAGCAAAACGAAGCAGTTTTGCTCAGGCGTGAAATTGAGTTTTCAGCTGGAACGCCAGACGCAGTAGTTTTGTAAAAGATGGAGTAAGCAGCGCGACGTCATTTTTGGTCTGAGGGCAAAGCTGATTTCAAGTGAGAGATGTACACCGTTGTTCCCGGCAAGCTTTTAAAGGTCCAGCTCCTATTGAGTGAAGAACCCTAATTTCAAGTTCAATCTCAGAAAGCCCCAATTCGAGTTCTCTCCTAGATTCTTAAGTGATTTCTGATGTTCCCATGAATGGCATGTGTTTGGCAAAACGCCTTTAGACAGATCGAGCAGGAGTTCAGGGGGAGTTCAAACTCATTCTGGCACTCAAGTACATCGTGCAGCAGACGCAAGGATGTGTTCCGGAAGGTTATAAAAGATCAAAGATTTTTTCGAACTAAAGTCGGCCAGCGAAGATTTCGAGCTACATTTATTCAAACGAATATCTTCTCTTCCGTTTGTAGAAGGATGGCTGACTTGTCGTGGAAGGTATCTCCGGATATTTCCAAAGATTGGAAGAGATAATATCCAACAAATATTTAGGAAATATTTCCTAAATATTTGGATGATTATCAATAGCAGATTTGGTCTTCTCCGCCCTATAAATACAAGTGTCGGGCGACCTAATCTGCATCGCTTTTCTGAGAGACACACACGAGAGTGCATCTTTGAGATTAGAGAAGAAGAGCGACGGCTGTTTGATCATTCCTCACCGGAACATCAACGGCGCTGATACAGTCTGTTCAGTGTGCTGTTCAGACTGTCTGTGATCGACCATACTGCTGCACACATCATTGATCACTGCTGGCTTTCGGGAGAAAGCGACCGAGCTTCGGAGTGAAGATCAAGGACGTTTGGACAGGAGGTTCGGACGAAGGGGATCGAGGCGAACTGCGGTGAGCCGAGGTTACAAATCTGAGAGACGGAGTATTAGAGGCTAGGCAATTACAAACGAGGAGTTGTGTAAGAGTAAGCCCACATTGTCGCTCTATACTCGTAATAAAGATTTGTGTCCCTTTTAGGGTGTGGGAAACCCCCCCAGAGTAGGCGTAGCCGAACTGGGTATCATTCTGTGTGTGCTCCTACTTTATTCTGCTTGTTGCACTGTCACAACGGTGTTCAAGGTCTGTCTCCAACAGTCCCTTGAACAGTAGCTTGAACAGGTTACTATATTTCAATTAGTATCAGAGCAAACACTCGACACACTGAGTGGGATCCTAGAACTGTTCAAGATGACTCTGAAGGAAGGACAAAGCATCACCCGACCCCCTTTGTTAGAAGGATCTAAATATGCCTGTTGGAAGCCTAAGATGAAATCCTTTCTGAAATCTCTCGATGAAAAAGCTTGGAAGGCTGTCTTGGTTGGATGGACTCAACCCTTGATGGAAAGTCTCACATGTGAAGTTGTCCCTAAACCTGAAGCTCTATGGGATGAAGCAGATGAAAAGGCGTCTATTGGGAATTCAAAAGCCATGAACGCTATCTTCTCTGGAGTGGACGAAAATGTGCTGAAACTGATCATCAACTGTGAAATCGCAAAGGAAGCTTGGGATATCCTTCAAACAGCTTATGAAGGTACAGACAAGGTTCACAATTCTCGAATGTAGATTGTGACAACCAAGTTCGAGGATATGAAGATGAAGGACAGTGAAACTATCCCTGAGTTCAATGCAAGAGTACTAGATCTGTCCAACGAAGCTGCTGCCCTAGGAAAGCCCATTGACGGTGAAAGAATGGCCAGCAAGGTTCTTAGATCACTCCCTTCGAGATTCGCTATGAAAGTCACTGCCATTGAGGAAATGCACGACATCTCCAAGCTGAAACTAGACGAGCTCATGGGCTCACTCAGAACTTACGAGATGAATCACGAAACTAAGTCCAAAGAGGGAAAAGGAATTGCTCTAAGAGCAGATGTGTCTGAAGGCTTGAGTGAAACAGACTGCAACACTGAACAACTGGCTATGATGGCTCAAAACTTTGGCAGAATGGTTCGGAAACTCAACAGACGTGGCCCTGAGCAAGGTCAGTCATCCTCAAGTAATTCTCTCAATTGGAAAACAGGCAAGATGAGGCTCAGTGAGAAAACGGATGATGCTTCTGAAAAAGGGAAGGAGGTTCAATGCCACGAATGCAGGGGATTCGGCCACATCAAGGCGGAATGTGCTAATACTCTCAAGAAGAATAAGGCATTGGTTGCAAACCTCAGCGACAGTGATGAGGAGGAATGTGATGAAACTAGCTTTGTAGCATTTGCTGCAATCTTAGAAGAATACAGTGAATCCAGCAATAACAAGTCTCCTCAACCTGTTCTCCTGACTGAAGACTCCTCAGACAGCGATGATGAAGAACTCACGCAAGAAACCCTGGCTGAATCTTACAAAGACCTGCATGAGAAGTGGCTATTGGTAATCAATCTCAACAAGAAACTCAACGACTCAATTGCCACCATGACTGATGAAAAGGACAAGGTGTGGCAGGAGGTCGAGATTCTGGCTACAAAGAAGGTGGAACTCCAAGGTAAGGTCGATGTGTTGTTTACACAACTATCCGACATTAAACAGGAAAGGTCATGTCTGCTTGCACAGAAAACGGAGCTCCTGGGTACCATCTCATCACTGAAAGTCGACATGGAGAAAGATCGTGAAACTCATCCTGTTGGAATGGCGGGTCTGAGGAAAACGACTACGGATCTGAAACGCAAGGAGGTGTACCTCTTGAGGCAAGTAGAGTCTCTGGAGCTCCAGATAGAATCTGAGAAAATGGATCACTCAGCCATCATGAAAGAGCTCAACCAGCTCAAACAGTCGGTGAAAATGTTAAACTCTGGGACTAAGGATCTAAATGAGATTCTCATGTCACAAAGAATGGAGTCTGGACACCGGGGACTGGGTTTCACAGAAGAAGGATGCTCAAAAGGTACAACGTTTGTTAAAGCGAAACCAGTGGTTGAACGAAACCCGGAACTGAAGGTGAAACAGAAACTGAATCAGCACCAGGAAAAGAAGGTCAAACAGAACATGGGAGAGAAGGTGAGACAGCACCCGAGACAGAAAGTGGATCTGTCCCAAGAAAAGAACACGACTGGTCAAAGAAGAACTCGCAATGATCGAACCAGCTCCTTCTCAGAACAGAAGGAAGATCTCCGCACATGCTGGTACTGTTTCAAAATCGGACACATCAGACGAAGGTGTCGCCTGTTTCTTACTGAGCGAAGAGCTATGAGACACAAGAATAAACCTCGAATGCAACAGATCTGGGTACCAAAGGCAAGCAAGACCGTATGTCTGGCTGCTATCAACTCATCACGTCACATTGAGAAAGATCACTGGTTCTTCGATAGTGGATGCTCCGCTCACATGACAGGTAACTCTAAGTTTCTTACTCATGTTCGACCTGTTATGAAGAAGCAATTTGTCACCTTTGGTGATGGAGGAAAGGGTCAGGTGATCGGCTGTGGGACATTGAAGGTTCCGAATCTTCCTGCACTCAAGGACATTCTCTTGGTTGATGGATTGAAGATGAATCTCTTTAGCATTAGTCAACTATGTGATGATGGACATCTTGTCACCTTCACTCACGACTCATGTCACGTGTTGAATAAGGAAGGAAGCACATTAATGAAAGGCTACAGGACTCCCAACAATTGCTACCTCATTGGTTCAACTGGACCTGTTGGTGCGTCGGCCTGCCTACCAAGTCGACGGAATGAGATGGGTTTGTGGCACAAGCGCATGGGTAATCTTACTCTCAAAAACTCGATGTTGCTCGACTCAACTGAACTCATCCGAGGAAGGCCCAAGGAGACAGGTGATATTGATGCACTAGGTGTTGCATATAGAATCAGGACTCAGACAAAAGACTCGTTCCCCAACAGCTGTAAGTTCAGTGCTAGCAGACCGGTAGAACAGATTCACACAAAAGTAAATGGACCAATAAAAGTTGGGAGATATGGCAGCTCAAAGTGTGTTCCAGCTCCAGACAGGGGTCCTACTGCTCAACAGTTCATCCATACTCCCCAACAGTCGTCCGGAGCTCGGTGTAAGCGCCTCATCAATCATGGATATGTTCGAGGGGGAGTAAACAAGACACAAGTCGCACACACCCATGTTGATGATTATAGATCTGTCAGATCCCCTCTCCGCCGGGCGCCACAAACGGATATAAGCACCCTCCCCATCCAGAGCGAGTATGCCTCGAAGCTAGCTAGTCTCCAAAGAACGCTACAGGAGAAAGTGATCTGTATGCGTTTGAATGCTACAGAGGTTGAGACCCTTAGATCCGCCCTGGGTCTAGGTGTTATCAATCACTAAGCTTGTCAGGCAGTGGTCAGTCAGAGTCGCATCTCCAGCAAAACAGTTGGACTGACCACTTAAGGAAGGGAGCTGGATCTGAAGGTATTTTTTTAAAGATGAATAGTTTTTAAATTTTTGGAGATTCTTTTTCGAGCCGTTATGAAGAAAAAGGAGATATTCTCGAAGGCTCATTTTTGGGAAGTTGAAAAGGCTGAACGTGTTTTGAAAAATAGAATTACTTCGTCTGCTGCCCTTGCTCTCTCATCTGAAACCCTAAACGTAGCTGTCCCTCGTGAATTCCTCCAAAGCTTCATCTTTTCGGCAACAATGGTTAACACCAAGAAATCCTCCAAGTCTGGTATCAAGTTGTCATCGGAATCAAAGAAGGCAGTCAAGAAACCGTCCGATGCTCTGGCGGCAAAGCCTAAAATTCCAAAAACGACGATGCCGATGAAGAAAAAGGCGTCGCCTTTGGTTGCTAGAACTTCAGCCGTGGCTGGTGTCAAAATTTCCGAGAACGAAGCAGTTTCTTCAAACCCTAGGGTTGGGATGGTGGAGCGAAAAAGTCTAGAACCTGCTGCAAAGCAGAAGGAAGTGCCATCACAACTTGCGCAAATAATTCCTAAACAAACCGGTGCTAGTTCAACACCTCCAAGCGTCGTTCCTTCACCAATCATGCCCCAGGCTAAGGTATCTTCATTCCCTAAAGCTCCGATTGTTGCTTCAGTTCCTAAGAAATATGCTATTGTTGGTAGTAAAGTAGTTGAAAAGAGTGTAGAAGCTGTGATAGTGAAGAGTGGTGAAGCCAGTAGGGCTGTTGAGTGTTTGGAGGTTGTTGATTCTGTGAAAGGTGGGGATCCCAGTTTGCATGTGTCTAAGGCTGCTGGTTCTAAAGTCTGGAAGGAGAAGATTCTTGCTTCTGGTTATATGCGCCCCTCGAGGTTTCACCAGAAGATTGTTAATCGTAGAAGAATTTCTCCAAGGAAGTGTCTAGCCAAGATTAGTGCCGTAAGTGGACGGCTCAGTACTATGTCAGTCTTGGAACCTGAGCTGCCTGTTGAGCCTTCAAGCAAGAGGAAGGGAAGTGTTGTCTTTGTTGATGAGCATGTAGATGTCTCTATTGAGAAGCATAAGGTTTTAGAAGGTCAACAGCAAACTGATACTGTGCCTGAAGAAGCAGAATCTGTTGAAGAAGATGACGAGCTTGATGTTCTTTACAAGGATATTGACGATGTCATCGGAGGGTTGCAAAAGGAAACTGTTCCTGAAATTGTTGTGCCATTGCCAGTTGTGTCCCCACAAACCCAAGAAGCGGAGGTTGAAGTTTCTGCATCTGCACACAGTTCGGAAGCTGGTAAGGTGGCAAGTGTTCATGAAGTTGTTGCATCAGGTTGTCAGCACGATGCTGAGACAGCCATATCTCAAGAGAACTCTGGTTCAGAGGCAGAGTCAGTTAAAAAGTCAGCTCCTGTCGTTGTGCACGGCAGAGTTGAGGGCGATGATCTTGTAGAGGATACCCGTGCGGTGGCAGATTCCCCAGCTATCTCTAATGCGGAAATAGAGGTTGGTGCTCAGCATATTCTCGTATCAGACTCCCTTTCTGAGGATGAGCAAGATTTCGTTTCTCTGGCTGAGATCAAGAAGGCAAAGAAGGTCAAAGGAAAAGGTAAGGTTCAGGATGGAGGACCTGTTGTGGATTTGGTGGTAGATACTGATGATCGCCAGGGTGCAGGGGGAGCTATTGCTTCCAAAAAGAGGAAACGTGGAGTTCCTACTCCAGTTTCAGAAGATCCGAGATGCTGTGAAGTCCCATCTCCTCTCTCTGATGCTGCTCCAGCTGGCTTGGTCAAGAAGGGAATTTGGTTTGTTAATAAAACTGCTGCAAGAAAGTGGAAGTTCGTGCTAAAAAGGAAGATTATTCCTGAGCGTTTTCTGGATGAGAAGTGCTACACTGGGAAGGAGGTTATTCATGTTCTTCAACAAACAGGCCTGATTGGACATTGACCAAGAGCAAACCGTTCAATGAGCCACTGGTGCGTGAAGCTATGGCAAATCTCCCTTCACAATTTGGGGTGATTGGCGACAAAAATTATGGAGTTGTTTTTGTTCGGGGAAGGAGAATTGAAATCAATCCTGACCTCATCTGCAAATTCTTCCAGATAGATGATCCAGAGGTGGACGAGGAGGAAGAAGATTTTGACAAGATTGTGGACACTTTAACTGCTGGTTCAGTCCCGTGGTGGCCTGAGACTTATCTTGCTACAGCTCGCTTGTCAACTTTTTACTCCCTGCTGTTCTTCATTGCTGTCTTCAACTGGAAGCCTTCCTCTCACCGATCTACTGTCAGCAGGGAGATGGCCCAGCTAATATATCAGATAGGAAACAAGATGATGTTTAACCTGGGAAGAGTAATGTTCAAACAGATTGCTGAGCACGCTACATCGAAACGATCTCTTCACCAGATTTGTTTTCCTTCTCTGATTTTTGAACTGATTATACGTCAAGCTCCAGAGTTGCTGGCTCCAAATATGACTCTTTCCAAGTCCCCACAGAAGTTCACTGTGGACCACAAGCTCTTCAAATGCCACCATGTGAATGACCTCACGCAGCCGGGATGGAAATTCAAGGATGTCCCAGAGTCGTCAAAGCAAGGGGGAGCTCGCATGGCTTGTGATGAGAGGTCCAAGCTGATAAAGGAGCTGGATGCAATCATAGCTGCAGACAAGGAACGGCGCAATCGGATCAACAGGCTGGCCCGTGCTATTCGTTACCCAAGCGACGATGAAGAAGAGGCTGATGAATCTAATGGTGTTTCGAATGATACGACGTCTGGCTAAAGGTCCATTGCTGAAAACTTTTGAACTTTTACCCATGCTACCTTTCATTTTGTGTTGTCTCAGTGCTTGTTCTGGCACATTTCTCGTACTGTTCGAATTAGATTGGACCCCTTTCCAGTTTATGGTAAAAAGGGGGAGGATTTTGAGGTTGACATTTTTGTTCCCTCAATTGTGTCTAAAGCCTAGATAGTTAGATAGACTTAGCTTAGCTAGTATCTAGTAGATTCGGTTTTTCCAAAATGCCAAGGGGGAGATTGATGTTCCCATGAATGGCATGTGTTTGGCAAAACGCCTTTAGACAGATCGAGCAGGAGTTCAGGGGGAGTTCGAACTCATTCTGGCACTCAAGTACAGCGTGCAGCAGACGCAAGGATGTGTTCCGGAAGGTTCTAAAAGATCAAAGATCTTTTCGAACTAAAGTCGGCCAGCGAAGATTTCGAGCTACATATATTCAAACGAATATGTTTTCTTCCGTTTGTAGAAGGATGGCTGACTTGTCGTGGAAGGTATTTCCGGATATTTCCAAAGATTGGAAGAGATAATATCCAACAAATATTTAGGAAATATTTCCTTAATATTTGGATGATTATCACTAGCATATTTGGTCTTCTCCGCCCTATAAATACAAGTGCCGGGCGACCTAATCTGCATCGCTTTTCTGAGAGACACACACGAGAGTGCATCTGTGAGATTGGAGAAGGAGAGCGACGGCTGTTTGATCATTCCTCACCGGATTATCAACGGCGCTGATACAGTCTGTTCAGTGTGCTGTTCAGACTGTCTGTGATCGACCATACTGCTGCACACATCATTGATCACTGCTGGCTTTCGGGAGAAAGCGACCGAGCTTCGGAGTGAAGATCGAGGACGTTCGGACAGGAGGTTCGGACGAAGGGGATCGGGGCGAACTGCGGTGAGCCGAGGTTACAATTATGAGAGACGGAGTATTAGAGGCTAGGCAATTACAAACGAGGAGTTGTGTAAGAGTAAGCCCACATTGTTGCTCTATACTCGTAATAAAGATTTGTGTCCTTTTTAGGGTGTGGGAAACCCCCCCCCCAGAGTAGGCGTAGCCGAACTGGGTATCATTCTGTGTGTGCTCCTACTTTATTCTGCTTGCTGCACTGTCACAACGGTGTTCAAGGTCTGTCTCCAACAGTCCCTTGAACAGGTTACTATATTTCAATTTCCCAATCTGTGCGTGCGTTCGTCTCGCCTTGAGGTCGTCCATCGTCTGCGCTTCAACTGCGCGCGTCTGCTTGTCCAGTTGTCCGCTCCTGCAGCTTTGTTGTCAAGCTTATGCAGCTTCGCCCAAGACGGCTGCGAGCTGATTCCGGCTGGCCTGTGGATACCGCTGCGATTAGGGAAGTGATTCGTTCCAAATGTTGTTCATTCCTATTCATTACACTTGACTGGTTGAACATATGCTTGGTTGTAAATTTGGGAATATTTGGGTCCGCCGAGCCCAGCTATTTTTAATAAAATTGTAAATTCGAGTAGCTTGATTAGTCTAGATTGATAGATTAATCTGAGTTAGGATTACAATCATCTACTATGCTTATGCTCTTCGTTATCTTGAAATGCTTAAACGACCTTTTTTTTTCAAAACTTGAAACAACTTTAGATTAATAAGTCTATACGGTGGGAATCGAAAAATAAAATCATGAAAGTCTTTATAGTGCGGCATCCCAATCCCAATTCCAATTCCAAAAAGGCATCTTGCTTCTAAACTATTTCGATCCACGTCGATGCAACCAACATACTTTTCGATTCTAGGGAGCTGTTTTGTCGCATTGAATCACTACTAATTTTCGGAAACATACCCCCACCAAAAACGTTAGACCCTTTTCACATTCGACCCTATTTTTAGTTTCAATAATTAAATAAATAATCACTTAAAATTAAAAAGAGCTGCTCAGATATTAAACACGACTAACCAGAATGTGATGTTGTCTTTTGATTTTTACAATAACATCAAATGTTACATGGACAACAAGAAAGTTAGACTTGGCTACTATGTTCGATGTTCACAATGCATACTTTCATAGTTATCTCCGTACTAGTAAGGTCTATATTTGCCCATCTCCTTTTACTTGCCTAAGTCCATTGAATCTTAGCCTCTGTCTACTCACATCTCAATATCAAATGGGTTCGTTGTCTCCGCCGCGTTTT
Organism: Rhodiola chrysanthemifolia; assembly: GCA_033675395.1. Classification (NCBI taxonomy): domain Eukaryota; kingdom Viridiplantae; phylum Streptophyta; class Magnoliopsida; order Saxifragales; family Crassulaceae; genus Rhodiola; species Rhodiola chrysanthemifolia. The sequence continues at coordinate 44,504,669 of CM066204.1, forward strand.
ACGTGTCGAAGCGCTCCAGAGAGCCCACCGTCCAGTTACAGTGTGCTAGCCTCTTTCATCAATCCATCACCTGATTCATATGTGCCTAACTGGATAGATGGATACCATCCAGCAACCAACTCTTGGCACAAAATTACCTTCATTCCCGGGCTTCAAGAGAAACAAGTATTAAAAGGCTTTGCAATGGCTCCTATAAGTAACTCCATTTATATCATTGGTGGTAGAATATGCCAAACGGTTGTGACCGGAGATGGAAGCACGAATGAGGTAGTCGAAGAGGATTTAGATGTTGTCAGAAACGTTTGGCGTTATAACATGGACAACGCGACTTGGGAAGAGTGTGCGCCGCTGACAGTTCCTAGATTTGACTTTGCGTGCAACGTTGTGGGTGACAAGGTTTACGTGGCCGGAGGACAGAGCACCATTGGCGACGTTAGAGGCGTATCATGCGCCGAAGTGTATGATTCGAGTACTAATACATGGAGGTCGATTACAAATATGAGCACTTCAAGATACAAATGTGTAGGAGTGACGTGGCATAACAGATTTATAGTGATCGGAGGGTTCACGGATAAGCCTGTTTCAAACACTGTAAGCAACATGTTGGATCGTAGCTCGGCGGAGGCTTATGACCCGGAAGCTGACAAATGGAACCTCATGGTTGGATTGTGGCAGTTGGATGTACCTCCAAATGAAATTGTTGATGTTGAAGGGGAGCTTTTTAGCTCAGGTGATTGTTTTAACAAGTGGAAGGGACATATTGAGGCATATGATGCTAAGCTCAATTTATGGTACGAAGTAGATGGGTCACAGTATCAGTTGGCCATGTCGGATGGTCGGTCAGTTGGCAAGAGATTGTATTTAACTATGGCACCGATAGGAACTCATTTGTATTTCTTGACAGGATATAGTATGCCTGGAGAGACTCCAAGATTGAGGTCGGTCGTCCACGTGTACGACACGTCGTCGGCAAGTAGAGATGGATGGAGAACAATTGAGGGAACTGAGGAGGAAGGGGAGAAAGAACTTTGTGGGCATTGTTGTGTTGTAACACAGGTCCTATGAAATGTGAGATGTAAGCAAGATTAAGAGATCTTCTGGTTGTATTACCACACATCATCGAACCATTTGTTTCTTTTGATATATATTTTGTTTGCTTTTTTTACATGCTGATAGATACACATAAGGTTCCCTTAAAAGCAATAAAACACTACTTTAATGTCCCACAATGCAGAAGTTTGTACGTCTTTTTTAGATATTTCAAATATAGGTTCACTTGATGATTAAAGAAATTATTGCCACAAAATAGAACCTTTTTTTACGACACGCCAGCACAGCAAATGTTAACCATATCAATGTTCAGGCATATGGGGGTGCTCTGGAATACTACGTATCAATGGATGCATACGAGATACGATTCACTATTTAGGCGCTTGGGACTGGTTGTCGGGAGACAGGTGTGTTTTCAGGCAAAGAGTGGGAAGTAGTTCCAACGACTGTCAGTTGCAAGACAGTACGATTCTAATCAATAGCTAGTTTCCTGGCAAAGTTTGGCTTCATTTTCATTATTGGGTTTAGACCAAATTTAGTCCCTTAAATTAATTCTTTTGCAGGCAGCTTGTAATTTCTTGTGTTTCTACCTTGCTGTGATCGATCAGCCTGACTGGTAGGTTTCGCTTTTCTCTTCATTTTCATCAATAGCTTGATTTATTGGTGTGTCACTGTCATGTCTCAGTTGATCTATCTAATTTATATCTGCACCTATTAAAATAACAATGCCCTTGCCAACGGGGTGGTGGCCTGTTGGTTAAGGAGGCCGCTTTAAGATGATTGGATCCTTACGCCATGGGTTCGAGTCCCGTGGCCAACAATTTTCTTCCTTCTTTTTCCTTTTTCTCTTCCTCGTCCCGCCTCGCGCGTGGATGCTTCGTACATCCCTCTTGGATGCCTTCCTCTTCACGCCTCGCGCGTGATGTGTTCTTCCTCCCTCGTGGAGGCCTTCCTCTCCACGCCATGCGCGTGATGTGTGCGGTAAAGGTGCCCAAATGTGGCCTGAGCTCCAAGTATGAAAGATGTACCGATGATTTGGATGGATGTGTGCGGATTCATGGTAAATGTGCCGAACGTGGCCTGCGCTTCAGAAGTGGAGAGATGTACCACATGCTTGCGGATCCAATAAAGATGCATTGCTAAGAGCTCTAAAAATCAATATATATGTATTAGATGATTAAAAAAATTGTATATGCATTATAATGTTCCTAAGTTGATTGTATTCAATGCCCTTGTATGGTGGAGTTTCTTATGTTAATATTAATGGTAACAATTAATAGTCGAGTCCAAAATGGAATGCCCCTGCACATTCCATTCATTGTTTCACTATGAAATCATCAAGTAAAGTATTCCTTTTACTAATGCTTTCTTGTTTTCTTCAGCAAGGTTCGGTGGTTGCTGTCACTGAACCAGATCGACATGTAACTAAGCTTATCATACACACTTGATTTCTGATCTGTTGACCATAGCGCTCCTCAAAACTTCTCTGGTTTGATGAAAGTATCTTTGCAAGCTTGGATTTTGCTTTACTGGGGATCTAAAAGAGAAGATCCTCTGACGCCTGCCCCTGTTTAAAGAGGAAACACTTAGCATTTCATTTCCATCAGATGTATTTTCCCTCCTGCGAATCAAGATGGGAAGCTGTATTTCAACCACCACTCAGAGCTCTAATGGGGGCTTGATTTGTAGCTCTCATACTGGAAGTAAGTTTCACGAGCAAAAGAAAACCAAGAAATCAAATTCAATTGATTTGCAGCATTTGGGATCAGTACCCAATAGGATTTGCTCCAATGGGAAAAGCAGGTCTTCTTGCATTTTTACTCGACAAGGAAGGAAGGGCATCAACCAGGACGCCATGATTGTTTGGGAAGTAAGAAACTGAAATCAAATCTTGATTCGAATTTTTCCAAAGATCTCGAACCTTATCTGATCGAATCTTTCCAAGAATCTCAAAACTGTTAACAGATTATCTTCAGTTCGATTTAAGAAATATCGATTAGGAAATCTCAGCTTGTGACTGAAGAAGCAGGCTTGAACATCACGGCTTGATCTTTTTGCTGAAAGTCTTGAACAACATCTTGACGGAAGGCTTGAACTACTTACAATTGTTTCGTTTAACTAAAAACATGTCACACTAGAAATAACAATCTCAAATGTTTCTTGGCTAGTTTGTCTTTCTCATTTGTACTGATCTGCAGGATTTCATATCGGATGATGTGACCTTTTTGAGTGTCTTTGATGGACACGGTCCTTATGGCCATCTTATTGCACGAAGGGTCAGAGATGTGCTTCCTTTGAAGTTGCTGTCATACTATCACTCTCTCATATCAAGGCAAACTCGATCTAAGAGCATCCACCACTATGATTTTTTTGAGCATAAAAAGTGAGCATGAGAGATGATCAAAAAAACCATGCATCCCCATCATGGTTTTTTTGATCATCAAAAAAAGCATCACATGGTTTTTTGTAAAAATGAGCATCTCATGCTCATTTTTTGTGTTTTGAGCATGAGAAAGAGCCAATCGCAACGCGACACGTGTCATGTGTAAGAAACAGTACAGTTTTTATTTTGATCTTGCAACGAATATATCTTCTAAATTACAAATTAAAAAAAATCAAAATAAATACCAATATTCATAATTTTTTGAGCTCTATAAAACGAGATACACTTTGATATATTTTTATTAATCTTAACATTTATGAGCTATAATTTATGTAGTGATGAGAGAGATTGATGATAAACTTTTTTTGGATCATGGTGGGGTGCATATGATTGAAAAAACCATAAGGGATGATTAGATGAGAGAGAAAAAGGATGAGAGAGATGGATGGTATGATTTTTTTGATCATGGTGGGGATGCTCTAAGCCAACCTTCTTAAGAGGTAGCTTGAAGAAATCCAAAGCTGCTGATTCCATGACCAGTTTTGAGGATAAGTTGAATTGTTTACGGAAGGAGGCGTTTCTCAAGTCTTACAAACTCATGGACAAAGAGTTGAGATCTCTTGCTAATCTGGATTGCTTTTGTAGTGGCAGCACTGCTGTCACCATGGTCGAAGCTAGTAGGTGGGCTGCCCGGGCTTCAACCCAGGTAGATTTTTTAGAAAACAAAAATCTTATCTTGCAAGGTTTTGAACACATACCTCCTACCAATTTGTAGCTCTGTTCTACCACCATGCCATCAAGCCTTACGTGTTCTTCGTTTGTTCTTGAAGAATATACCTTATTGTCAACCAATTAGCGAAAATGTCAAATGTGGATATAATTATTTGATCTTTTATTTTTTTAAGTAATAATAGTGAGAGGAGCGTTCAAATGAGGCAGTGAGGCACGATCTCGGCCGTCTATCTAACTCCCGTGCTTTGTGGGCGCGCCACGTGTCCCAGACGCGTTCAGACTACAAAGTAGTATGAACGCGTTTGGGGTGAGTGGGACACGTGGCTTCGCCACGTGCGTTTGACGACCGAGATGGACGCATCGGATCGTGCATCACTGCCTCATTCTTACAAATCTGCCTCAACCGAGTGCTCCCCATAATAGTGATAGTTATTGTTATATTAAATTTTAGATTTTCACTTAAGTTTCAGTAAAAAAAAAATCCCTCTCTCTTTCAGGAACTCTCCAGATTTTTTCCGAAACTCGCAGCGAAAAACCCTAATTTCAATTACTCTCGGTCCTAATTCGTGCCCTTGCCCTTTCCTTGCTTCCTTCTTCTCTTCGTTCGGAACCTCTGGCCTTCCGGCCCTCGCCCGACTTGGCTGCGGCGCGAGCCGAGCGTCATGGCGGTTCGGTGTGAGGAGCGGCTGCTTTTCGAGCGGGTTGTGCTGGTGTGATAGGGGGGGGGGGGGGGGGCGACGGGCGTGTATTGGGGTTTCTTTTTGTTGGTTGTTCGTGCTAGCTGGAGGATGGAGGCCGCTGGAGGCAGTTCGATGTACATAGGGTTTGCTCCGGCGGGATCTCGTCCGTACGTCTGTTTTGATCTGTTCGACCGGGTTTTGTCCATATTTGTGTGTTTATAGTTGTAGTTTAGTTTAGTCCCTCTAGGTGTTGTCTACACTTATGATGGTTGTACTCTCAGCCGCTTTGGTCTGAGCTGTAGCTGTTTTAGTGTTTTAGGTTTCAGGACTTAGACTCCTGCTCTCTTCGAAGGGCACGGCGGTGTTTCATTTGGTTTTGTAGTGTCGGTCACTGCGGTCGGTCGGCCAGCTTATTTGTCGTGTCCTTATTAGGCGTGGTGCCCTTCGTGGGCAGCTTGTCCTGTTTGTAGCCTCTTTGGCGTTTCTATATCAAATTTTTTTTTGAGTTTTCCTTTCTTTGAGTCATTGAGTGGTATTTTATCTCTGCTTAAACATTTCAATTTCAAACTATAATATTTTTAAATGTTTAAATTCAAATGGATATCAATATATTTATTTAGGATAATAGTGTACAGAAATGAATTTTTTTTGTATTTTTGCCTTTAACGCTATTGCTGTCAATATAAAAGAAACTTAATTAGTTATATATTTTATATACTTTTTTTTATTGTAAACGCCACAAGGCTACAAACAAAGCTAGCTGCCCACGAAGGGCACCAAGCCAAGAAGTGCACGACAAAACAGCTGGCCGGCCGACCGCAGTGGCCGAGACTAAAAACCCTACTGACGCCCCGCCGTGCCCTTTGATAATAGCAGGAGCCTAGCTCCTTAAACATAAAAACCTAAAACAACATAAGCTCAGACCCCGACCGGGCTGAGGGTACAACCCTCATAAGTGAAAACAACACTTAGAGGGACTAAACTAGAAAACCTAAAAACTTAAAACTAAACTATGACAAATATGTACAAAACAGAACCAAAACGATCACCGACAAATATATACTTTAAATGGTATGAAAAAAATACATAAGAATAGGCCATTTTCGTACCAAAACTAAAAAAAATCTAGCCCCACTCACTACTGGCCGGTAACCTTTTAAAAAAAAAAAAATTGACACTGAGCAGCTTCGAACCCAACAACCCAACTTTTCCGCCATGTTAATTGATTATTCTTTAAAAAAAATGAGTGTATAGAGAAGTATATGTAAAGCTTCGCCTGAAAACAAGTCCCACTGCCTTCAAGTAAGTGTGCGCCAAAGACAATGCACTTCGACCTTGATTAGAAGGTGCGTTTAAAAGTGTAACATCCCAAATTTTGTCGCACATCGGTGGGAATTCGTATTAGTGAAGCTTGATAAGGTAGGATATTAGTTGTCATATGATCAACTTACCATGCTCTTTTGTGTTAGACTCTAGATTGTAGTGACTTATAGGGAGGGCTTCAGACTCAGAAAACAAGCCATCCTCGATACAAGTCATAAAACAGGACTAACCAGAATGTGATGTTGTCTTTTGATTTTTACAATAACATCGAATGTTCCATGGACAACAAGAAAATTAAACTTGGCTGCAATGTTCGATGTTTACAATGCATACTTCAATAGTTATCTCCGCACTAGTAAGGCCTATATTTGCCCATCTCCTTTTACTTGCCTAAGTCCGCCGAATCTTAGCCTCTGTCTACTCACATCTCAATATCAAATGGGTTCGTTGTCTCCGCCGCGTTTTACGTGTTGGCGTCCTCCGGAGAGTCCACCGTCTAGTTACACTGTGCTGGCACAAAATTACCATCCAGCAACCAACTCTTGGCACAAAATTACCTTCATTCCCAGGTTTAAAGAGAAACAAGTGTTAAAAGGCTTTGCAATGGCTCCTATAAGTAACTCCATTTATATCATTGGTGGTAGAATATGCCAAAAAGTTGCGACCGGAGATGGAAGCACGAATGAGGTAGTCAAAGAGGATTTAATTGTTGTCAGAAACGTTTGGCGTTATAACATGGATGACGCGACTTGGGAAGAGTGTGCGCCACTGACAGTTCCTAGATTTGATTTCACGTGCAACGTTGTGGGTGACAAGATTTATGTGGCTTGAGGACAGAGCAGCATAGGCGACGTTAAAGGCGTATCATGCGCCGAAGTGTACGATTAGAGTACTAATACATGGAAGTCCGTTAATAATATGAGCACTTCAAGATACAAATGTGTCAGAGTGACATGGCATAACAAATTTTTAGTGATCGGAGGGTTCACGGATAAGCGTGTTTCGAACACTGTAAGCAACATGTTGGATCGTAGCTCGGCGGAGGCTTATGACCTTGAAGCTGACAAATGGGACCTCATGGTTGGATTGTGGCTGTTGGATGTACCTCCAAATGAAATCGTTGATGTTGAGGGGAGCTTTTTAGCTCAGGTGATTGTTTTAACAAGTGGAAGGGACATATGAGGCATATGATGCTAAGCTCAATTTATGGTAAGAGGTAGATGGGTCACAGTATTAGTTGGCCATGTCGGATGGCCGGTCAGCTGGCAAGAGATTGTATTTAACTATGGCGTCGATAGGAACTCATTTGTATTTCTTGACAGGGTATAGTATCTATGGGGAGACTCTGAGATTGAGGTCGGTCGTCCACGTGTACGACACGTCGTTGGCCAGTAGAGATGGATGGAGAACATTTGAGGGAACTGAGGAGGAAGGGGAGAAAGAATTTAGTGGGCACTGTTGTATTGTAAAACAGGTCCTATGAAATGTGAGATGTAAGCAACATTAAGAGATCTTCTGGCTGTGGTTGCTGCTATTACCACACATTGTCAAACCCTGTGTTTCTTTTGATATATATTTTGTTTTTTACATGCTGATAGATACACATAAGGTTCCCTCAAAGCAATAAAACACTACTTTCATGTCCCACACTGCATAAGGAGACTTTTTTTTAGATATTTCAAATACAAGGTTCACTTCGGTATTATTAAAACTGATCCGCGGATCGATCCGGTCAAGTCAATGGGTCATTGGTTCAACCGGAATGACCCGCACATATTAAAAAAATAAAAATAAAATACTTATATATGATATTATAATTTAACATATTTATGACTTGAATAAATATTACATGTTTATGATCCGATTACAACAACATATCATTACAAATTTAGAATTTGATAAAGTACAAATCAATAATACAAGAATAATAGACCAACAATAATAATTTTAGTCTTAATTTGTAAGTCACAATAATAAGGGATTTCTAAGACTAATTGAATTTCTAGTTAAATTAATAATAAGTAATAAATTTTATAGATTTGATAAATGAATATACATTATTGAAACAAATAATGAAACAACAATCATCTTTAGCCTAGTGGAAGGAAATTGAATAACTGATCAAATCACAGTTTTAATGAAAAACCTGGTCAACCGGCCGGATTAACTGGATCTTGACCGGGTCAACTGCATACCGGTCCGGTGATCGGTTCCCTATCGAACCGACCGGTTCGGTGTTGGTTTAATAACTATGGTTCACTTGATGATTAAAGAAATTATTGTCCACAAAATAGAACCTTCTTTTTTCTACGACACGCCACCTGAGCAAATGGTAACCATATCAATGTTCAGCCATATGGGTGCGCTCTGGAATACTATGTATCAATGGATGCATACGAGATACGACTCACTATTTAGGCACTTGGGACTTGTTGTCGTCAGGTGTGATTTCTGGCAAAGAGTGGAAAGTAGTTCCAACGACTGTCGGTTGCCAGACAGTACGATTCTAATCAATTGCTAGTTATGACAGAATTACCCTCAAATTTTTTGGTCGAAATTTCATTCCCAAATTTGCAATGACTTGTCTGGCAAAGGACACCTCTAACTTGTAACCCACGATAGGAGATGAAAGGAAAGAGGAAAACATTCATTAAGGATGGAGGAAGAGATCCACACCATAATTGGGACTAGGAGAACACACTAATTTGAGAAGGAAAAGTTCCACGATAGGGTTCGAACCCTTGATCTTGTCATTAGAGCATCCCCCACCATGGTTTTTTTGAGCATCAAAAGTGAGCATGGGAGATGATCAAAAAAATCATGCATCCCCACCATGATTTTTTTGAGCATCAAAAAAAGCATCACATGATTTTTTATGAAAATGAGCATCTCATGCTCTTTTTTCATGTTTTGAGCATGAGAATGAGCCAATCGCAACGCGACACGTGTCCTATGTAAGAAACAGTACAGTTTTTATTTTGATCTTGCAACGAATATATCTTCTAAATTACAAATTAAAAAAAATCAAAATAAATACCAATATTCATAATTTTTTGAGCTCTATAAAACGAGATACACTTTGATATATTTTTATTAATCTTAACATTTATGAGCTATATTTTATGTAGTGATGAGAGAGATTGATGATAAACTTTTTTTTGGATCATGAGTGGGGTGCATGTGATTGAAAAAATCATGAGGGATGATTAGATGAGAGAGAAAAAGGATGAGAGAGATGGATGGTATGGTTTTTTTGATCATGGTGGAGGATGCTCTTATAAGAAAAATCTTCAATCAACTCAAACACTTCATTATTGATGATACACATATAAATTAATTACAAAAATACAAAACTTCCCATTCCATCATGGAAATAGATCAATTACAAATACATGAAAATAGGTCGTCATTAGAAGCCAACGAAAACATCATCATGTTGTGGACTTGTGGTCCGAATAGGAATCAGGTAGCTAGGCAACGGGTGTAGCTACTGCTTTGGTCGCCTGATCAAGCAACTCAAGTATTTCAATTCTGCTTCTAACCATTCTATGAAACACTTCTCTAATCTGTTTTTGCAGAGGCAGCAATCCTTCATCAAGTCTCTTGCAAATATCTCCGAGCTCAATCACCTGACCCACTACAATCTCCTCCTTGTCGCCTTCCATAGGAAACTGAAAACTATCCGCAAACTCAATCAAAGATGCTCCAAGTTTCTCTACCTTTTGCATCTCTTCCATCAATCCCACCGACCCTTTCTTCTCCTTTTTCTTCCATTCCTCAGCGATTCGTTCCTGGAGACCGACCATCGAATGTGCCCAGCTTAACTGTTTTGGCACTGGAAAATGTGTCACCAGTCCGGTCCTTTCCTGACAAGGAATAGCCGCAACAAGTGCCCACATCGCAAACACGATAACAGAACTCATGATATAAACCGGGGCAGCCAGCCCGTTGGACTCGTTTCCGCGCGGTGCAACTAGATTTGTCATCATGCCTTGAATCTGCTTCGATGCGGACCAATTCTTTGATACTGTCATAGTGAGAGATCTGAAATTCGCTAAGTGTCGATCCTTATTACCTGTGCCGGAACTTGCACTACCTCCTCCTGATCTTCTCCCAAAAGACCAGTTTCTCTCAGCCGCTTTGTAACTGTTGTTTGTGTTCTCCTTGTCATCCATTAAAGCCATGAGCGCAGCCAATGCTCGCTTCGCTCTCTTCACTTGCCCCTCCCCAAACGGCCTCCTCTCAAGAGCTGACACTGCGATCTCTGCAAGCTTCTGACATTGCATTATAGAGTCTACTCCATGCATAATAGCATTGCATACATCAAGCGCCCTGACCACACGGTCCATCAACTCAGGAATAAGACGATCGAGGGGTGGTTTAGCAATGTGGGCCGGGTCGCGTCCCATTATGATAACAGCCTTGAACTCTGCCTCGCAACAGAGGAACGCGTCGAGAAGCTTTCGCAACCATGCAATGGACAAGATGTTATCAGATGATGGCAAAGACTGTTGTTGTTGCTGCTGCTGCTGCTGTGGTGATGCAGGAGTCAGTGAGGCTGATTCGGGCGGAGGGTCGGATGTGGGTTGCAAAAGATCTGCGAATCTATCGGATATATGACGTTGGAATATCTCGAGATCTTCGAGTTCTTGCTCGTGGTTGTTCTCCATGGAAGCTACTTGGTTTCTTCTGATGCTTATACGTCCTAAGAAGGACCCTTGGTACTCAGTAGCAGGCATTATGATGATATTGTTGCTTAGCAAATGGAAGATTGATCGATTCAACACATGAAAAAAAACCAGAAGCAGATGAAACTGAAGATCGAATGGCTAGTTAGTTTGGGATGAATGTAGTGCAATCTGAATTAGCTTTTTGTTATATATAAATTGTTGGTTTTGAATCAGATTTATGTGGAGGAAATGATTGACTGGAGAATAATTCTCATATTCACTCATTTTATGTGAATAGAAAAAATTCACCATTTTTAAGGCGATGGAATGTAAATTTATACCTAATTATCGGGGAATGTGTTTGTTATTTTCAACTAGGTTACATTGATTGCGTCTAAAAGAGGTAGATGATCTTTGTTGTTTTTCCATTTTTCCGTTCAAAACATAGAAAACTATCCGGTGCAAACGGACGAATGAACATTTTCTACGAATTATGTTATAGTTCGAAAAAATAATCAATAATTCGTTTGTATAAAATCATGATATAGTTCGTAGAAAATGCATCATAGTTCGTCAATTTATATTTTGCACCAAAAATCATATTTGCATCTCAAAACATAGAACATAATTTCCAAATGTTTGAAACACCTTCTACCATAGTTATTAAACCCGGACCGAACCGACCGGTTCGGTTTTGTTATCGGACCGGTATGCAGTAATTTTGACTTGGACAAGACTCGAACTCAACCCCCACTTAATAGTTATTCTCTTTCCTTCCACTAGGCTAAAGATGATTGTTGTTTTATTAATTGTTTCAATAATGAATATATGTTTATCAAACCTATAAAATTTATTGGTTATTATCAATTTAACTAGAAATTCAATTGGTTTTAGAAATCCCTTATTGTTATGACTTGTAAATTAAGACTAAAATTGTTATTGTTGTTCTATTATTGTTGTATTATTGATTTGTACTTTATTAAATTCTAAATTTTTTAATGTATGTTGTTGTAACTTGTAATCAAATCATAAACATGTAATATTTATTAAGGTCATAAATATGTTAAATTATAATATCATATATAAGTTTTTTATTTTTTAATATGTGCGGATCAATTCGGGTCAACCCGATTGAACCACTGACTCATTGACCCAGTAACTTGACCAGATCAATTCACGGGTCGATTTTAATCGCTTATACTCTTGGTTATCTTGAAATGCTGAAACAAAAAACTTGAAACAACCTTGTTTAAAAAGTCTATACAATGGGAATCGAAAAATAAAATCAAGAAAGTCTTTATAGTGAGGTATCCGAATCCCAATTCCAAAAAGGCATCTTGCTCCTAAACTATTTCGTTCCACGTCAATACAACCAACATACTTTTCGATTCTAGGAAGCTGTTTTGTCGCCTAGAAACACTACTAATTTTTCGGAAACATACCCCCACCAAAAAGGTTAGACCCTTTTCACATTCAACCCTATTTTTAGTTTCAATAATTAAATAAATAATCACTTAAAATTAAAAAGAGCTGCTCAGATATTATACTAAACAATTAACAAGAGTCGCAGCAAAACAATTAACATGATCATCATCTAAAATTCTTTCGCCAAAAAGAGTGTCAAATTCCCAGCCGGAGAAACTTCCCCATTTACAGACAAGACAAAACAACGACGTCGTCGAACCCTTTTACGACTCGTTTTGTTTTCTACCTTCACGTGACCCAGCATGTCATAAAGCGGAATAAACCAAAGACAACAAGGGCAAAATGGGTACTGAAAAGAACTGCAAAAGCAATAGTGCGATGGACGGCCGAGATGCATCCGAGCTATGAAACTGCAGCGAATCGACGGCCAGTGGCATGTTCTCCTGATCCGGACTGCATCTGGACTCGTGCGGATGCGTACTGTACATCATTGCTCTCAACACAGCCGAAACGGTGGGGATGTAAGTCGTTTTGTTCCTCGCTAGCAGCCACGTCAGGCCCATCAGCTGGCAATCCCGGTTGAATATTCGGCTCGCTCGGTCTGTCGTCCCGCTGTGGTTCCCTGTCTTCAGCTGCAATTATAAAAAAATCCAGGGGCATTTTGGTAAATATGTAAAAGTGACAAGTTAAGCTTTTGTTTTTCAGTGAGTTTGACTGATAATTGACCTTCTGGAGGGCGCCGAGGCATTTGGTGCAGCCGGAGTAGGATGAGTTTCGGCAGCTGCGCTCGAGATTCCGTACAGCGGCTGTCGGAGTTGCCTTGTGATGATCGGAGACGTTGAACGCAACGGGACAGCTAAGCGAGCTGATTTGGTGAAGGCGAATCCCGCAGAAGCAGAGAACGGGATCGCAGCTAGCGTTGGGCTGCGCGATACGAATGTTGCGACTCATCAGCGAAGTCTGCAGCGAGTCAACGCACTTCTGGGAATCGTCTGGCATCATGGGAAGAAGGTCAGGAGCAGCGTCGGAGGATGCGGGTGAAGGAGCGGGGAGTTGGAGAGCGGAGCGTGCGTGAGCGGCGAAGAGCCAGGCAGCGAGGACGGGACAGCAGCGGCTGCGGTCGAGATTGCGTCCGCATGCGTCCTTGACGCCGCCGAAGAGCTCGGCTGAGAGGTCGAGACGGCAGGTGGTGGTGGGCTGGGTTTGGACGGGGAAGGAGGGGACGAAGTAGGGAGTGTTTGAGCCTGGGATTGGGTCGGCGAGGAAGTTGGAGAGTGAAGTGTGGATTTGTATGGAGAAGAAGATTATGAAGACTGCACTCATTGCTGGTTAAAGATAGAGCACTGGGGATGTGTTTTTTCTCTTTTTCACTCTCTCTCTCTCTCTAAAAAAGTATAAGAGTTGGTGGGTGAATGAGTGAAGCTAGCTGTGTGACAGATATTAGGGTTTTGGAATGGTGTGAGAAAGTGAAGAAGTGGCCATGATGGGAGGCCGGGAAGATGAATACGCAGAAGGGGAAAAGATCAGTGTGTCGTTTTCTTGATGGGAAGAAGAACAGATCTGTCTTACTTTATGGACTGACCACTGATCACTTTTTTCAAAATACAAATAAATAAATAAGGGAGTTGCTCTTCGCACCCCGGCGACAAAAACCCCCCTGCAAAATGACTCAAATGCCCTCTCCTTTTTATTTAATTACATTCATATGCCATATTCAGTTAAATGATAATTAATACTCTCTCCGTCCCATTTTGTTTGTCCACTTTCTTTTTTGGGTGTCCCCTAATGTTTGTCCACTTTCCTTTTATATACATAACTCAATAATCAAATCAATTATCTCTTTCCTATTAAAAAATTATTTTTACTAAAAAAATTGTACTTTCCTCCACTTTCCTTCTCTTATTTATCATTTATTTACTATACGGGACCCACCTTCACATACACTATCCTCCACTTTTCCTCTCTCATTGTCCTTTATTTGCTTTTCTTAATTCCCGTGCCCACTGTCCTTTTGGACAAACAAAATGGGACGGAGGGAGTATTCTATAAATTAATTGTACCATATTTATTTATTATTATTAATCATAAAATATTCTATAATAATTAATAGTAAAAAATTAAAATAAAAATACAACATGTAGCAATTTTTTTAAAAATTATATTGTACTTGATTTTTTTAAAATTTTAATAGAACTTATAATTAGGAGTGAGTGAGTAACTAAATAAACAAATTTTCCATTGTAGTAAAATATTATTTAGACAAATTTTATTTATGATTTATATTTAGAAAATAGTTTCATTTTATTTAAGGCGAATAATAATTTATTTCGTTTAATTAATAATTGATTGGGTAGCCTAACATTAATTTGGATTAAAAAAACATGCAACAATGCTAAAAATAAATACATAAAAAAGTAGACATATCTAATCAATATTTCCTCCAAATTGTGCTCCTGGAGGCCCCGTGCTTGTGATTTCGCGCCATAAATCAGCACGTATCTTATATGAAGATGCCCATCCTTTAGCTTCGTACGATGAATGATCCCACCACCACATTGGTACAGGTGGCACCGGATGATAAGGGTGTAGAAAAAGTTGAACGAAGTGATTGCCAATGTGTCCGATAGCTTTATATATATGTTAGTATAACTTAGTTTTTGTTTAATCAATAATGTATTCATATTTAAAAAATATGTGTTATATATTTAATTTATATATTGTTTTGAATTAATGATAATATCTCATTAATTATAATATATATATATTAATGTTAATTTCTAAATAGTTTTAAATTAATAATTATATTTTAATTGTTATATTTAGTTGGGGGTGGGAGTAAAATGGGAAATAAACGTGGGACCCACTGGGGTGTGTGGGAGTGTGGGGGGTGTGAGGAGAATGACCCATAAATAAAGGTCATTTATCAAAAAAATAAATAAATAAAGGTCATTGAATTACTTATAATTGGAATTCAGATGTAAATTAAAATTAATTTTGTCAACAGATTAATTAATGTTAAACTGTCCAAATGAATTTATACATGTCAATATATCAATGGAAAAAGGACATTTTTGAACTATCATCATTATTCAATCTGTTGTGAACTATAAAAACTTCTAAATAAGATGGTAACTATTAAACATTATTCCAAAGTAGGAGCATCATCTAACGCAGTTAGGATTTTCGTAACCTCGTCGAACTGCGTTAACTCCGTTAATTAATTAAAAAACTTTTTTTCTAAAAATTTTACAAAAAAATTATAATTGCCAAACTTATTTTAAAATTTTTATAATAGCCAAACTTTTGCCAAACTTATTTTTAAAAATGTTAAATTTTTTATAGAAATTTAAATTTCTAAAACTTAAAAAAAAAATTAGTTTGAGTACAGCAAAATTAGAGAATTTTATAAAAATGTTTAAAAAATTGTAAAATATTAATCTAATTTATACTAATTATAAAAAATTTAAAAACTTTACTTATTATTAAATAGGAATATAAAATATTTTTAAAATAGAAATTATAAACTTTAGAAATATTAAACACAACATGAAAAATATTTTTATAGATTTGTTTAATTTTTTAAACATTTTTATAAAATTCTCTAATTATTTTGAACCAAACCTATAATTTATTTAAGTTTTATAAATTTAAATTTCTATAAATTTGTTGTAATGTTTTTTGTAAGTTTTTCTAATTTTTTTAAACATTTGTTAAAAAGAGTTTGCCAATTTTAATTTTTTATAATTACTTTTAGTTTTTAATTAACTTATTAATTGACTATGTTAACGCCGTCCAACGGTGTTAAGGAAAACCCTAACGGCGTTTGACGGTGCCACTAGTTTGGAAAAGTCTTTGATAGTTCGCACCTTGTTTGAAAGTTTTTATAGGTCCCACAAGTTAAAAAAATGGTGATAGTTCAGGTTCTCAAACTGTACTTTTCCCTATATCATATAATAACCTACATTTTTTTGTGACAAATTGGTTTTAAGAAAAGGGTTAATTGCAAAAACATAGCCTGGACTACCAGCTGATTTCAAATTGGGTACCGGACTTTTTTAATTTCAATTTAGTACTTTTTGCATCAACTTGCATACATTTTTTGTTTACGAATTCGATGTGTTTCTGAGGAATTAAGGTCGAAAACTTATGAATTTGGTTTTATGGTTAACAAATTTGGTCAACTTTATTTTCATCATGGTTGGAGATATTATCAATAGGATTGAAACATGTGTGAATTGATATAAAAATCACTAAATTGAAAATTGAAAAAGTCTGGTATCTAATTTGAAAGCAGATGATAGTCCATGTAATATTTTTGTAATTTACCCTAAAAAAATCTCAACTTACGCTTAAATTATCATTTTTAATATTTCGGATAATAATTTGACTAAAAGGCAGCGGTTCATGACTCATTTATCATTTTCTCTAAAAACAAACTAGACGGTGAGAGAAACTAGGCATACTATTAGAGTACAAGTATAGAGTGATAACAATACAGAGATGAGATGAGATGAGATGAGATGAGATGATATGCGATGAGATTCTTTTGGCTTTGGTACATGTGAGCGACTAGATGGATTTGTTGTGTTGTAAACTGGAGATGATGTATACGGAGTTGGCTCATTTGTGTTGTTGTCACTCATTTTATTCACTTGTCTCTTAGGAAACGGCTCAAAAAGAAAAGCGTAAACAACCGAGAAATATCCGACAAGATGCAATTGCAAGTAGTGGGGAATGTGCATATGCGCCATTCTGTTTGTTACATATTTATTTGTTCATTTAGAAATGAGATCTCAATTTGTGTATTTGGAAATACTTTATCACAAAGTCATCAGATTACACTTAACTCTTCAACGAACCATTATTCTAGTATATATCATTCTTGTTCCAAGTTGGAAAGATAATATTGATTTATCACTTCAAAAGCGCCCAAATGACAATCCCTATGTTTTGTCGAGAACTTGAGCATTCAAATATAAATTTTAAAAATGTATTATTAAGTGATTGTGGTGATGACAACTAATAAGTGTTCCATGTACATATTTAATTTACAGTTATATTAAATATAAAATCAAAGCCACCAAATTTGACTTTAATAGTAAAACAAATCACATACAGATTCAAAAATGATCATGATTTAATAATTACACTTAATTTCTTAGATTCTTTGAATTTTTAAAAAAATTCACTATCCTGTCAACTCACATGTCATGTCATATATATTTCATTCTATTAGCTACTCCAGCTAAAAGAAAATTCACTGTTTTGGGAAAAAAAACACTTGCCGTTGGTCTCTTAAGAAATACGCCTAATATCTAAAATGGTTCCCTGGCATTGGAAGGGAGCAGCTTAGGGATTTGACATGATGTGCTTGGACTAACTTCACAAGTAGGCATCCGTGTGAATCCAAATCGGTGGACTATTTTGCTTTGTTGATTTCTATTTGTCCCCACAATTTTTTTGTTACATTTTTTATATACCCCAAGGCAGGAGAGCACTCGATTGAGACGGGATTGGTAGAATGAGGTACGTGAGACACGATCTGGACCACTTAAATTGAGCCGTCATTTGCGTTCACACTAAGAAATACAGTAGTGGATTTTACTATTTGGACACGTGGCTCGCCCACAAAGCACGGAGGTTAGATGTGTGGCTCAGATCGTGCCTCATTCTAATTTTGATGCCTCATTTGATAGCTTCTCCCCCAAGGTAATACGTTAATAATAAATATGTTTACGGAATATATCATCATACCATAACCGAATATGTCATACTGAGAAACAAATATTTAATTTTTTAAGTTCAATCAAACGTTCAAATTCATAGATATTCCGATATCACATACTATATATGTATTTTGCAGTTGGTCCCCAATTTCCTCTGTTATTGCATTTTTTTTTGATAATGTTGGCATGTTTGCATCTACTATATGTAATCAAATCGTTCAGCCTCTCCCCTATCAAAAAAATAAATAATCGTTCACCTCTCAATGAGCCATGGATAGATACATTTGTTTATTATTTTGAGTAAAAATATTATTCTGAATTAAAAATGTTTCTTGATATTTTCATTCAATAGCAGGAGTGTTTTGTCTTTTACAATAAGTGCACATGATGATGCTTTGTGTTTATTCCCTTGAGTTTCAATAAAAATATTCTTTACATTCTTTGTGTTCAGACTAAACACTATTCATTTGGAATGGGCATACATTCGAAAAGAGCATCACAAGAGTGTACTAGTGCTGTATTATAATGTCAATAACAAACATTTACCCAATAATGTTTTTTTTTTAAAATTCATTTATACAGGAGATTGAACTCCAATAACAAACATTTGCTGTATTAAAGGGGTGTTGCAAAAGTATCAGTCATTAATCAAGCATTTTTGGTGGTCTGGCAAGCAGCAGTCATCAACTATGCATTGGCTTAAATATTCTGTCCTTTGCCAACCTAAGGAAATCGGTGGCCTTGGTTTCAGGGATCTGCATATTTTGAACCAGGCCTTCTTGGCAAAGCAGGGCTGGCGAATTTTCTCTCAGCCTAATCTTCTTCTTAGTAAGGTAATCAAGGCTCGATATTTTCGAAACACTGATATTTTTTCGGCTTCTCTAGGTCACAGACCATCGCAGTGTTGGAGGAGTATCTATGGTGCCCTTGACGTGCTCAGGATTGGCAGCGGCACTGATAGCAATGGCGCTCGTACGTGGTCACATTCTGCCGATGGCAATTACACAGTTCGTAGTGGCTACAACTTATTATCTGCGGTACAAAGACGGAGCACGAGTTCTGGAGGCGAAACCTCAAGGCCCAGCGTGATCACTTCTTTTTGGAAAACTTTTTGGAGGCTGCCAGTACCCAGGAAGATAAATTTTTTTGGCTGGCGTTGTTTTCATAATGCATTACCTGTTGGTACTAGTTTGTGTATGAGAAATATTGCTGCCCAGTATGTAATTATAAGTACGAAACGGCGTTGCATGTTTTAGTTCATTGTTGGTGGGCGAAAGCAGTATGGCAGGAGATGGGTGTGCGCGAATGGATGCAGCTTGGTTCTTTTGTTACAATGGCCGATATTTTGTTTTATTTATGCACCTCCTTTGACCCAAAATCAGCAGGCGGTGCCCTTGTAACCTTGTGGTATATATGGAGCACGCGGAACAAGCTGAAGCATGACAATGCCACAATCTCGCCGCGAGATGCAATTAGCCTGATCAAAGTCCTGGCAAATGAGTACTACAGGTACCATGTCGACAACACCATTCATCATTTCCAGTGCTCCGATTTCATGTGTAAGCCCCCGCCCATTGGTACCATCAAGGTTAACTGTGACGCATCTTGGGACGAATCGACCAAGTCAGGTAGTGTTGTGGTTGTAGCAAGGGATGCTGCCGGTACTGTTCTTTCCATCCGTGCTCGTCACCAGGTGCAAGGCGATTCCGTTGCCGATTGCGAAGGGTGGAGCATTGAGGAGGGCTTACGTTTGTGTAGTGAGCTGAGGGTATTGGGCAAGTGGATCAGCGTTGAGCTGATACTTGCGTGCATACATGAGTTATTTGTGAAGTTTATATAGAATAGGAGTGTTTATTGTTATTGTAGATACTAGGAGGGCTTGTGTGCAATTCCTTTTGTAACTATAAAGACAGATTCCCAATCTGGTTTCAATTAATAATAAAAACATTTTCCTCACAAATCTTCTCTTCGTCGCTAAAAGCTCCTTTAGGTTTTCGTCCCAGCTTCTTCACTTCAGACGTTCCCGACCTGATCTGATCGGCGTCGTCGACCGTTCTTCCGGCACGTCTGACTCCGATCTTCAGAGGGTCTCAAAGGCGATAATAGAGTCAGACAGCAGAGATGCTGTCATCTGAAGGATTGGTCTTGGTTGCGTCTGGACGCTTGTCCTTTAGTTCCCAATTTGCAGCTAACTTTGTAGTCTTTCTCTTTTCATAAAAAAAAAAAAAAAAACTATCGACCTCCTGAGTGCTACTCAATTAATAACAGCTATGCGATCCAGACCATTGCCCCTTTTGTCATTTACCCACTGCTATTTTTTCTCTCGATACAATCATTTACCCACTACTTGGCTATTCAAATGTACCACAATAGGCCGGACCATACAACTTCTTTGACCCACTCATTTTTGGGGCTTGTTATTCAATTAGGTTTGATGATGAGTTAGAAATTTTATAGTTGTAAAGAAGAAGTCGAATGGAGTAATGTGCTTCAAATTGAAAACGACGTTGTTTGGACTGTTCATGCCTGAAACGACGTTATTTTTATCTTTTATAAAAATTGTGATTTGAGTAAAACGACGTTGTTCGAAGAATGTAAAATCAAAACAACATGACAATATGGTTTGAGTAAAACGATGTCATTTCAAGAATGTAAAATCGAAACAACGTAACAACATATTATTTCGATAGCGTGAATATAGATCCATATATTTGTGTCGATTTAAAGTCCAGAGCTGTTGAGTTAGCCGTTACAACCGTTGTCATGGTCTGATAAAATGTTTGATATGGAATTATTGTTGCTATTATTAGTTTTCAATTTAACATTATAGAAAATTGTAATTCGTATTCCATTATAAAGTTCATTGTATTTTTTGATAAACTGCATATAGCAGATACAAGGCAAAACTGAGGACTTAAAAAGCTTAAAAACAATCCAGCTAGGACCAGACCCGACAATAAAACATGAGCATGAACAGTTCAGTAGGATGCTGCTCCACTTGGCCTCACGCCTAGATGAATCTTCAAGATTCACTTACTCCATTCCATCCACGTGGTGAAAAACATGGAAAAGAAATGCATGTGTCACCCATCGCATTCACTCGAAGATGCCACATCTCCCAATGCTGGTTGCTGCCAACTTCATGTAGGCGAGATTACTCGTGGGCCCACTATTCACATCAAAGCGTGCCACGTCTCCCGCTGGCAACAAGAACCGCTCACTCCAACACGTCAAAGAGTGCCACATCACCCGCTGACATCAAAAAACCACCCACTCCAACACATCAAAGCGGGCCACGTCTCCCGCTGGCAACATGAACCGCCGACTACTGACGAAAAAGTCGATCGAGCACGGGAAAAACCATTTTTCCGACAGCTTGAAACCGCAAATGTTGCAAAAAAGATTGCCCAAAAGAACTAATCAGTCTATGGTTTTTTGACAGAAGAGGACCCCAAAAAGACTTGGGGAAAGAGTTAAAACACAGAAACACAAACGAGCGAAACAGAATGATCCAAAGATCATTTGAAAAAAACATTCGCACAATCGAACTAATCAAGTTTGATACAAAGATCATCTGAATGGACTCTCTCTTAAACTACAAGAGCAGTCTAGAGATGAAGACACTCTCTTAGTCGTTGAAAGGACTATAGAGAAAGAAAAACTCGTCGATCGGATAAGAAAACTCTCTCAGTTAAACCCATCTCGCAAACAGTAGCCCCCATTTGAAAGATGACTGATGAGTCGTATTTATACGACCCGTCCAGCCAACTAATCTCGTTTATTTCGACACTTTCATATGCGAACAATTACTTTTTAGTATGGTTTTGCATCTCAGGTGTTTCGGAAGCTCTAGGAGGAAACGCGCATTAAAGACGACATTTTATGCCAAAAACATCACAGTTTCAGATTAGACCTTTGGACGCTCGACGAAGTGCTGGGAATGGACCGCTGATCAGCAAAATACGAGACACATGCCATTGCAAAGGTGACTCAATTCCCTACAACTCTCTAGTTTACACCGAGAGAAGCTGAGATCGATTGGATGGTCGAAACGAGAGTTGAAGTGAAGACAGACAATCTGGCCGAGAGTTCCACATGTACTTTACACTTTAGGTGCACGCCGAGTCAAGCCGAGCCTAAGGCAATACGTGTTGGCCGAGTTAACTTGCAAGCCAAGCAAAAGCCAAGATTTGGACATATTTCCTAATTCGTTTTTGGACTTGTTCCAAATCCGGACTTGGAAGCCCTAGGACTTTTGCTATAAATAAGACCTCTCCTCAAGGCCAATAATCATTCTCAAACGTGGAAATCTCATCTCTCTACAAATCCTACAACATCATCAAAGGCGAGCAGCAACAATTCGGCCAGAGCTTCTCTCTCTAGTTTCTTCCCTTCGGCATAGAGAAGAATTCCTCCTTTTCCATTATTATTATTGTTTGTTCCATGGACATGAGTAGCTAAACCATCCATTCGGTTTAGGGTTTTAATATATTGTGACGTAGTTTTTGAGATTCTTCGCTTAAAGCTATTTTATGTTCTACTAGTTCTTGTGCATATATATCTCGGATTGAATTGCGAAGCTAAGCGGATACTTGCAATGGTAAAACTTAGCCGAGCAATTCAATCCCATTATTCGCCGCTTGTTTGATACTAAACCGTTAGGATAAGTAGTTGCACTTAACCAAATATAAACTAAAACGGAGTATTTGGTTTGCTAGAATTAGAAGTCTATAACCTGAAACGGAGTAGATTGTGGTGTAAGCGCTTGAAACGGCCTTACCTTAGGTTATAACCTGAAACGGAGTAACCACACTTAGGAACATAAAATCAGATAATTAAAAATCATTGATAAACGAAGTCACAATAGAAAACCCTAGACCGAATACTCTCTCTGATTGAATTACCTCTCGTTTTATTTTCTTGCACTTGTTCCCAAATACTCACAAACCCCAATTGCTTTATTTACAGAACAACAAGTAACCTCACCAGCTCCCTTGGGTTCGACCCCTGCTTGCCACTTTACTAGTTTCTTGCAGGAAAAATATAAATATAAATTTGAGAGGTCAGACGACGCCTGTCAAATTTTGGCGCCGTTGCCGGGGAGCTGCAATTCGGTGAAGTTGTTCTTTCTTTTTTTTAGTTTTTCTGTTTTTTGTCTTAATTTAGCTGTTTTTAAGCAAAAAAAGCCATACGACAGGATTCGAACTACCGGTGTCCGATTTCAGCCCATAATACCTTATTCTGAGCGGAACGACGAGGAGTCGTTTACTATTTTATTTCGAATTTTTAGTGTTTTTAGAAATTTTTTGTTTTTTAGAAATCTTCAAATTAGGGTTTCCCCTAGCTTCGTATTACCATGTCTCATGCAGGAAGCCGCTACGGTGATAACATCAACGATAATGAGGTCAACCAAGACATTCCACCACCAATTCAACCGCATCCACAACAACGGCCGCTACCGCCACGACAGCTCATCAGGGAAGAGTACCAAGGAGAGAACTACTACCGAGAGCCCACCATGGGGGAGCTGTGTGCATCGAACTTCCGGAATCAGCCGTGGTTCATCTACGAAGGACCAGAGCTTGAAGGAATAGTCATCAACTCGGCAGTCGTGCACCATCTACCCAAGTTCTCGGGACGCCAGAGAGAGTCGGCCACAACACATCTTCTGCGATACCATGGCATCTGCCAAAATCTCAGGCCATACGGAGTCGAAGTGGAGGACTTCAAGCTGAAAGCCTTCTACTTTTCGCTTATAGATGCTGCTAACGATTGGTTCTTATCCTTGCCCTTAGGTAGCATTCAGACATGGGACCAGATGCTAAAGAAGTTCCTAAACAAGTACTACCCAGCGGGCAAAGCAATGCAGATCCGTAGGCAGCTGCAAGATCTCAGACAAGGGCCGAATGAGACGATGTACGATTATCTGGAGAAGTTCAATGCCCTAGAACAGAGTTGCTGCAATCTTGGACAGCCCGAGAAGCTAATCGTGGAGTACATGCTAGACGGATTGAGGCAACTCGACAGGAGCTTACTGGACGCCGCGGCTGGAGGAACCATCATGAATCTGTCCCCAGCCGATGTGCGAAGGAAGATCACAGAAGTGGCCGAGAATGCGAGGTTGCGAGACGAGTCCAACAAAGAAGAAGAATTCAGCCGAACCAGAAACGTCTCAAGGGCCGAGCCTCCATCAAACGCAATGGCCAAAGAGCTAAAACAAATGAAGGAGATGATGATTCAGATGATGAGGAGGTAGCCGGTCCGAGCAAAGCCATGCGAGTTTTGTGGTTCATTAGACAACAAAACGGATTCTTGCCCGACCATAGTAGAAGAAGACCAAGGCGAGGTCAATGCAGTGGACGGGTACCAAGGCTACAACAACCGGGTCGAATCAAATCGGCAATATGGACATGCCACAACCGGACAAGGGACCAACGTGCAGAATTGGAGGAATGACAACAAGCACAACCACGCCTCGAGGGAACAAGCGCAACATGCCTCATCCCAACCGGCCCAGCAGCAGTACTACCGTCCACCATACCGCCAACAGCAAGGAGGACAGAACGGGCCGAGCCAATATTAACAAAGAGGACCAAACCACAACCAGGCCGGCCCGAGCCAACAAGGTCCGAGCAAGTCCTTGGAGGACATCGTGAAAGAGCTGGCAGCTAGCACCCAGCAGTTGGCCACGACAGTGCACCAGAACCAGGTCAAGACCGAGGGAACTTTAACCGAGCTGTCTAAACAGATGTCCAACTTGGCCCAGACCGTTTCCGAGCTGAAGAGAGATCCGGGGAGGCTGCCGTCCCAGACAGTGCCTAATCCGAGAGGGAATGTCAGCATGATGGAAGTAGTGGACGTGGACGCAGCACTTAAGGAGTCCGCATATTAGGTGAACAAGATGCTCGCGATGGACAACACGGAGGCAAGAGACAGCGAGGAAGAGCCTAGCTCAAATTCCACCGGGCGTACAGAAAACACTAGCAGGCCACCAACGTCTAAAGAGGACGCGCTCGGAACGCCCAGGTCTGGCCCGATCCTCACGGCCGAGAGTTCCTTCACTAATGTTCCCTCGTGTTCCATGCAGGTAATTACTTCCGAAGGCCGTGTGACCCATAAGGAAGAGCTAGAAGGCAGAATGGAGGCAAGGCCTAAGCGGAACGACCCAATGATGGAGCGCCCACTCGCTACGAGCCATGAGTCGCCAGGAAAGAGTAAGGACCCAGGTGCCTTCACGGTCACCTGTGGTATCGGTGAGACTCAGATACATCACTGTTTAATTGATTTGGGTGCTGCTGTTAATGCCATACCATATTCTTTATATTGTTCGCTTAAATTGGGACCATTGAAGCCTCCTAAACTGTTGATAGAGTTAGGAGATAAATCTTGTATTCGTCCAGTTGGTTTGCTAGAGGATCTAACCCTCCATGTAGGAGACCTCGTTGTTCCTGCAGACTTTTATGTTTTGCAGATGGGAGATGGTAGAAACGACGATCCTCCAGCGCTTATTTTGGGACGTCCATTCCTCTTTGCCACTAAAACCAAGATTGACATGGACACAGGCTTGTTGTCACTTACGTTTGGTGGCAAGAGATCAGATTTTTATATTTATGAGGATGATGACCGTCCATGCGCGAAGAAACCACCGGACATAGTGCACACGCCATATCTTGGTGCCCTACCTTCGTACCTACCAGGCAAGACGAGTTGTGCAACAAACGAACTGGCTACGAGCAGAGTGTCCTCGCAGACTCGAGAGGATGTGAAGGCGAATCCACCTGATCGATGGAGAACAAACCAGAGCACACAATTATATGAGGATTTTGGGCATGATGAAGGAACAGCTGAGGCGAAATTTGACCTCACACGTCCGTGAGATCCTAACTTGTGATCCCTAAAGAGGTATCGTCGAGCCAACGGCGTAAAACAAAGGCGCTCGCAGGGAGGCAGCCCGGCAAAAGTTTTGTTTCTCAGTCTTTATTTTATTTTATTTCGTTTTCCATTTATGTGAGTCTTGAGTCATGCTCCTTACATTGTCTTTTGGGACGGAGATGTTTTTTTTATGCAGGAAACATGCACCTCAGTGTGGAGCGCGTCAGTCCCCAACACCGGCCGACCGAGCCGAGCCAGCGCGAAACGTCCCGGGCGCAGAATTAGGGCGTGGAGGAAATCCTCGGACAAACTTGGCCAATTGGAGATTCTGGCTCGACCAATAGTCTTAAAATGGCCAATTTATCGAGACAAGTGAAAAATCCCATAGTGTCCTGGAAGGTCGCCCGGAGACCCAACCCGTTGCGAGCCCTGTGCGCACAGGATGGGCACACTGCCAGAATCCTCGACCCAAGTTCATTATCTGGAAATTCTGGCTCGACAGAAGTGTTTAGAATGACAAATAACTTTGGAAGAGTGATTCACATTATGCGACCACACGAGGGAAGTGCCTGTTC
Organism: Rhodiola chrysanthemifolia; assembly: GCA_033675395.1. Lineage (NCBI taxonomy): Eukaryota > Viridiplantae > Streptophyta > Magnoliopsida > Saxifragales > Crassulaceae > Rhodiola > Rhodiola chrysanthemifolia. Next base: position 44,531,105 of record CM066204.1, read on the forward strand.
ACTTTTTACTCTCTTCTTGTTTTCCCTCCGTTTGTTTGCTTGCATAGTTGTGTCTTTGAATTTAAGTCGTGCCGTGAGGACACGGCTTTGTTCAAAAGTGTGGGGTGGGAGGGTCAGTTTGTTGTGTCAGCACGTTTATTTCTTGCACCTGCATAGAGTCAACACGTTTCCCTTAAAATTTTAAAATTTTGTACAAATTCCTCTCTATTTCCTAGAATTGCGGTATTGAATTTTGATGATGTGAAATAGATAGAGCCGATTACATGCGCTTCTCTTGTGAAATTTGAATTGTGCGATTACATGTGAGTTTAACCTATTACGTGCTTTTGAGTTGAGATAAACAGGGATGTGGAGTTGATAGAAACGTCCTAGAGAGACTTGAAAAAGCACTCAAAGGACCGGATTCAAACTATATGGTTATGTGGATTTCGTGGAGGCTAGCACTTCGAGACAACATGGTTCAGAGTTTGCTCCGCCACCGCAGCGTTTATGTAGGAAGGCGGGACGGGAAAACAGACCGTCCTATCTCTAGTCCTAAGTAACCGGGAAAATAGATGAGCGACCCTCAGCTTGACTCGCGTCAAAAAAGGGACGAGGATGAGAAAGAGCGGGGAGGTATTTCCATATGCTTGCGGGCGATGATTGGACCTTCCTCAAAAGAAAAGGAAAAGAAGGACAAGCAGTTCACAATAAAGGAGCAAAGCTCAAGAAAAAATCAGCCAAATTGTGAAAGTACACTCAACAAAAAGTGAACTACATCAGTATTACATCAAGAGCAAGGGCCAAAGAAAGTCACTACAAAAGCTGTCCAACAAAAGAAGAAGAAAAAAACTCAGAAAACCTTGAAGCTCGAACAAATCACGTGCAAGAAAAAGCAATGAAGTATAACCATATAGCGAGAATTCGGAACCGCGAGTGCAGTGGGAGGCTCATCCTCACGCCTTTTTTATTACGCCAGCAAAAGAACATTACAAATACAACTAGCTAAATTTGACCTAATGGTAACCGGTAAGATGCTCAATGGAAAAGGTGGTGGGGTGTGGTTGATTAGTTTGGTGTTGTTTTTAACTGCATATTCCTTTTCAGATAACTTAGATTGAACAACAACAAAAGTGACACAGCTGTTGTAGTCCCTACAACACTGAAAACCAATACAAAATCCAAGTCAAGAGAGGGACAGATATACTTACATATAACTCCACGTATAATATTATCTGCAATCACATTTTGAAGACAAAGAATAATATCAGAAGCTATAGATCTCTAGTGTCTCTTGGAAGCTATGCAACTTTTTGAAAATCAGTAAAGCTATAGATCTCTAGTGTCTCTTGGAAGCTATGCAACTTTTTGAAAATCAGTAACTTTAAAACACAATCACAATTACTTGATATAAATCTCTTCTGTAGATTTGTCATTACTTGGTATAAATCTCTTCTATACTACTTAAATTTATAACACTTACAGTGAGCAAAAGGAAAGAGGTGGGCATCACTGTCTTACCGATATAGCAATGCGTCCAGTGGTACCAAATGCTGCTTGACCAATGTCTGGGTACGTCTCGAGTCCAGGCTCACTATCTAAACAGTATCGTAATAGAAGCCCAGTGTAGAAAGAAAGCAGAGCAAACAGAAACAATATAGAAAGCCCTGCACTTCCTCCTTCCTTGACAGCATATGGAGTTGAAAGGATCCCCACGCCACACAGAACAATGATGCCTAAAAAAGACCATATTTTCTAAGTTAGGAGCCCCAGAGACTGGCTATTTGTAGCAACATCTAGTCGATATACTCACTTCCCATGAACTATGACCTTCATAATGACAGCATGAAACTACTAACATAAAGAAGCTGATCAAAGGCTTTAAACTTGTAGACAGATATATAATTTACAGAGTTGTGGTATATGTCAAGTTGAACAAGGATAATTGTGAGCCAGTCACACTTAACTTAATTGAAAGATTTATATACTTGACACAACATCATTACATAGAAATTGAGCAGAAAATCAGCAGCGATTCATTACAATTCAGCCAGCTGCAATTCAGGTTCAGCAACAAATCAGCAGAAAATCATTACAATTCAGCTGCAATTCAGGTTCAGCAACAATTAAGCTGCGATTCAACAGCACTTATTCACAGAGAATACACAGAAATTGAGCAGAAATTCAGCAGCATTCAGATTTCAGCTCAGCAGCAAGTCAGCTGAATGTACAAAGCACAGGACAGGATAAGGATATAGAGAATGGAGAATAGAGAATAGAGTTGCTCACTTGCTCAGCCTCAGCAGTCACAGCGGAAGAAAGTGACGGAACTCGGGGAAGAATAGAGCCTTCGATAATCGATACTCAACTCAACTACAAGTCGACAACAATAGACAACAAGTCAACAACATCAGCAGTCAGCAGGTCGCAGTCGCAAGTCGGAGTCGCACTCGCAGGTCGCCAGTCTTAGGTCGGAGTCGCAGGTCGCAATTGCAAAAGCTATAGTTTAAAAAAATAAAAAAAAAACTGGGCAAAAATCTACCCGGCCTGCAGCCCGATAAGCCCACCATGTAGCTTCGTAGCCAAGTGATTTCACAACTCGTAATAGCCATCAAACGATATTCTGCCTCTTCACTTGATCGTGCTACTGTATTCTGCTTCTTCGTCTTCCATGATATGAGGGCTTGACAAAAATATATGCAATATCCGGTCACAGATCGTCTTGTGTCTTTACATTGTGCCCAATCTGCATCACAGTAGGCTTTAAGCTCAAGATTTCCTGAAGCTGGGAGAAAAAATACCTTGCCCTGGTGCACTTTTGATGTAGCGTAGTACCTTATATGCTGCTTCTAAATGTGGTTTACGCGGCTTATCTATGAATTGGCTAAGTATGTGAACAATGTAAACCAAGTCTGGTCGAGTAATCATCAAATAAATTAATCGGCCCACTAACCTTCTGTATTGTGAAGGTTCTTCAATTAGCTCTCCATCTTCTCATGTAAGAGTAATATTCTAATCAGTAGGGAATCTTGGGGGCCTTGCGCCTAATAACTGGCATCTTCTAATATTTCAAGGGCATGTTTTTTCTGTGATAATGATATCCCTGCCTTATATCTAGCCACTTCTATCCCCATAAATTATTTAAGTACTGCTCCTAAATCTTTGAGTTTTAACTTGCTCGAAAGAAATTCTTTGGTCTCGTTAATTGCTTTCATACTGTATTCAAACTAGATATGTGCATTTCAATTACTACATGAAACCTCTTCAAATCCTTATGGAAATTCGTGAATTAAGACATTCAAGCAAATCAAAGTAAAGACTAATAAACCTTTAATCAAGGATTCTAGTCATTTTCTATATTAGTGACTTCAAGAAAAACAATCTAATAGTCGCAAAGAAATCTTGTTGGATCACTCACAAATGCTAGCAAGGAGGCTAGTCCATTGGCTCGTGAGCTTTGAACTCATTCTCAAGCCTAGGACGCAAAGGTCACTTAGTCATAAGAGAAGAGGAGTTCCAACATTACAGCTTTTATATACACTTGCAAATCATATCATGCCTATGTATAAAAGAATACGAGGTTCGTCCCTTAGTGAATTCTTGCTAGGAAGTATCAATTGTCTCATTGGTTTTCATGCTAGAGGATGGTGGAACAGCCGATTGTCAAGTCTAAGTGCTTCTTTTTTTCTTTTCTTTTTTTCAAATGGCCATTGGCCTACAAATGCTTTCGAGGGGGAACTTTTCTTCCTAACCCCCGGCATTTGTATATTTTGATCAAAACTTCTCGTGTACATCGAGAGAGTTTTTAGTCGGGGCTTTGCCCTCTTTTGACCATAAGAATGAAGTATATATATTTTTTTGTTGGGGCCTATTTTTCTCCCTCTTTTGACTCCACACTTAGAACTTTGACAAAGGCTAAGCGTTAAAAATGGAGCATGACAAACCAACAAGACAAATCCACCAGATAAGCGAGGTCACTAAGGTCACCTAAAGGCAATCATGGCATGCAAGAGTTTCAAAGTTATAAATAACAATTTTATGCTTTCAAAGATCAACCCTTTAGTCTCAACGAGAAAAAGCTTAGAATAAAAGATAAAGAAGTGCTAGTAAATGCTTTGATCCTCAAGAATGAAAGTCATCAATCTAATCCATTAGTCATCTAAAGGATCAATTAAGTGAAATCATGCACGACTAGTTGAATTAGGAATGAAATTTTTCGAAAATGTAGCCTTACCTAGACTTTTTGTTTTCATTAATATTTCAAGTTTTTGGATGAATTGTACAGTAGTGTAGGTGTTCTCTCTTAAACATACAATTTGATTGGATTCTAAACATGAAAGCACGGCAAGCAAGCACAAACATCTCGTGTAGTCAAAACATAGGCACCCCACACTTAGCAATTGCTTAGTCCCTAAGCAATGAATAGAATGAAAAGCAAAGAGAAAGTTAAGAGAAACTTCTCTCGTTTGTAGGTAGCCATTTCAAAGTAGGAGATGTTGATATGCGCGTCTAGTTCTTGGGCGACTGATCTTGCACAAAAGATTCGAGTAATGATTCCCCTTTTTCTTCTATAGGACACGAAACTAAAAATGAGAGTGTTAATCACATAAGATAGAGAAATCATCATCGTAAACATGTCAGTATCGTGCAAGTCAACTCATAATTTTTCAAAAGACCGCATCAGATGGGCATGCGAACGCATGCTTGGCTTGTGCGAACGCAAAAATGAAGGCAGTGGCACAGAATTGTCATGCGAGCGCATGAGGTCATGCGATCACAGCACAAAGAGAATTTAACTGGGTCATGCGAACGCACAGACTGCATTGTGCGAACGCATAGTTCTGGGCAGTGGCATTGATTTTCTGTGCGAGCGCATGAAATCTATGCATGCACAACGAAATGAAGAAAAGGCAACTGTGCGAATGCATGAATGAAACTATGCGAACGCGTGGAGTTACGAACAAAAATTTCTAAGCCAATCTCAAATCGTACATCAACACTCATGCACAAAATTTCAAAACCCCACACCTATGTCCTATTATAACATCAAATTCACCAAGCACATCAACGTAAAAGCATTCCAATCTCGCATCAATCATCAAATATAGGCACTCGCATATACACAGTTCAAATCCTCAATTTCACACATGCATAGTTCAATCATCGAGGCAAATAGAAATCCAATCAAAATAAATATACTTAAAGATCGGGAGAGAAAAACACTCACAAGCCTAGTTTAACGTCTTGGCTAAGACGGAGCCGATTCTCCTCTTAGGAGATAGGAAGCACGCTTGAGGAGTCTTTTGCTAAGATCCCTCCTCAAGCGGGGCCTTGGACTTGATCATATCAAACCACCTTCAAATCCCATTTGAATTTCCTCCCATCAAGCCTACAATGGACTTTCCTTTGGGAGCATGACCCCTTCAAGTATGGAAATCCCTTAAAAATTAAGGGGCCATGGGAGCTTTTTTCAAATAATCTTTGAAAGTATGGCAAGAAGCTCCAAAACTTGTCTCGATACTTCATAATGAAGAAAGGGTCTTCAAAATTTGTCTCGAGAATGATGGGCATCCCCTCCTTAAGCTTTTCAGTGACGTTCACAGGTGCCCACTCCTCAATATCCCTCTCTAAACCCTTGTCTTCTTGAGTGCGAGATGGTTCTTTAGTTTCTTCCATGAAAACCTCAACAAAGTCTCTATACCCTTGAAGACTTTCAATCTCTATACGCTCTTCCTCTGTCTTATCCTCATCAAGGAATTGGGGTTCACATTCAAGCCTGCTAGTGTCGGGAGGAAGGAATTCTTCTTCTTCGGAGATTTTCTCTTCCTCATCCAAGTTCCCAATTTCAATGGCTGCTTGAGCTATTGTGCTTTCTAACTCATGGCTTTGAGCCACCAATCTATTCAATCGAGCTTCCATCTTCTCTTGGTTTGCTAGAAGTATAGCAAACATGGATTCTATATTGGAGGGCTCACTTGAAGGTTGAGGAGATTGAGGGTATGTGGGGTAGGAGTCTTCAACTTCAAAACATTGGCTATCATCCCAATTTGGAGTGTAATAACTTGTCGGATAACCATGTTCTTGCCAATGAGAATTTATGTGTTCCTCCTCTTGATAGTATCCCTCATTAGAGTAGACTTGTTGGTTGTAGGGGTCCATCCTTGCAAAACAAGATAGAGTAAGTTAGTAAGGGATATGAGAGAAAAAGAAGAATATACAAGTATAGGAAAAAGAAAAATATTCACAAGTAGACAAACTAAACAATCTATTAGCACCTAGTTAATTAACCTATCCCCGGCAACGGCGCCATTTGATCGCTCGATAATATAGCGTCAATATTCGAATAGAATTCAAATACTATTGCTAGTCACGATTAATTAAAACAATTTATATTGACTCGGGAAATCCGAGGTCGTACCCAAAAGATAGGTGATTAAACTAATAGTGCTAAAGATTTAATTTAGAACGTTTGTGGTTTGGGGGGGGGGGGGGTTTGTTCCTTTAAAAGGATGATAGCAGAATTTACTATCCCAAAAGTAAGATTTGAACAACTAAAAGATGGTAAACTTTCAATTCAAAGATGACTAGGGATCTAATTCCCCACCTAGACAATTACTGTTACGGTAAAACAGGACACTATTGATGAAATCACATGCATGTACTTAGAATTTAGCCATGCAACATTAATACTAAGTTCCACTCGCGCTACAACTTAGTACGAAGAAGTTACATCTCGCATAGTACCTCACACTCGCGCTCTATTGATACTATAGAATATGATTATCTAGTCTCACACTCGCGCTCTATTGACTAAATAATCATGTTCTTGTTTAATCCATGCCATTCTCATTAGGATTAGAGTGTCGCCATGTACCACAAAAACCCTAATGCTTCTTCATTTAGTTCATTTGAGATCATGCTTTTCAGGATTAGCTACTTCAAACATGAAATCAAGCAGAATTGCTATTGAGGACTTCTCACAAACACCTTATAGGCAATCCGAAACACTAAGTTCAAATGAAGAAGAATCGCGTGCAAATCATTCATCAATAGAATCCATAGAATTTACAACGTCACAAACATGTCTAGGGGATTCATAGATCCCCAACCAAGGTCACTACTCACTCATGGTGAGTTTACAAGCAAAAACATCAATAAAAGTGCAAACAATCATATGAAAGTGGAGTTTAGAACTTCAAAACCAATATGGAGATTCAAGATGTTGCTGAAGTTCTTCCTTCTCTCTAAAACCCCAACTTTCCTCCAAAAACGGCTCCACAAACCCAGAAAATCGACCACCCCCTTCAAAAACCCTAATTTTCTCTTTTATAGTTCAGCAGTAAAAATCCTGTCTTTATGTTTTTTCCGCGAAGGCATGCGAACGCATAGTCTGAACCATGCGAACGCATGGTCTCTTGCTAGCTTTGTTTCGTAGTTTTATCGTCCGAATTAGGTCTTGACATCAACTAAAGAGTTGTAGCCCTTTGAGTTACCTTTCCAACAAGATAAAAATCAGCCAAATCGGACATCGGACACGCCCTGGACGTCCAAAACAAGTTGCAAAGGTCAATATCTTGCATGCGCTCGCATGAAAAATCCATGCGACTGGTTTATTTTGTGCGAACGCACAAGGCTGTTTGGAAATCTTAATCTCCGAATTTGGTCTCGGCGTCAACTAGAGAGTTGTACCCCTTTGAGTTAGCTTTTCAACAAGCTTTGAATCGACCAAATCGGACACTGATTGCGATCTGTACGTCCAAAATACTCCGGCAAGGTCGGTTTGTCCCGTATTGACCGAAAATCTTATTTTTGCTCCGAAATGCTCGATTTTGCTCCAAAATCACTGCCTACTTGTGTTCTCAGCTTATACTCTGTAATTTGCCTGAAATGAACCACAAAGCATCAAATAGCAAGTGAAATCGTGATAGAACAATCGAAACAGTAAGCACAGAGGTCGCCTAAAATGCATATATTTTAGTGCCATCATTTGCAACAGGCGCGCGTTTCTGAGTTCGAAGACTTAATGGAACGACAGCGTTCAGCGCTGGCGGGAGTTTCTGTTATTGCCGTTGCAAGTGGAGCGTCGTCGTTTCAGCGAGGCGCGGAGTTTTCGGTTTTGGTCGAAGCGGCGTCGTCTCGTGTGTCTTCCCCCTTCATTCATAACAGAGCTGCGAAGCTCAGTTCTCCGAGTCGAGTCATTCGAAACCCAATCCAGAGCTCAGGCGATTCTTGGAGCGATCTCAAGCAAGCGTTCGATCTTCGACGTGCTGTGCTTCTCGTTCGTCCATTCAATCGGAGCGCCGGTGACCAGCGCAGAGGTTCTTCTCGGCCAGCCTCACCAGAGCACCGCCGGAGCAGTTCGTCTTCTCCGGTCACGCCTTAGCCTCGGGTTGATCAGAATCTTCGATTCAGATATCAGGGAGTATTTCGCCCTTATTGATTGTACTTATTGTCGGTTGATTTGATCATAGCTTTGCTTGATTAGATTAGGGTTCAATAAGTCGAATTAGGGTTCTTGACAATTGCTTGTACCGAACCATTACATTATAGTGAATTGATCCTCGCCTCCTCCCCTGGAGGCACCCCCGTGGAGTAAGGGCATCCCCCTGAACCACGTTACATCTTGTGTTATTTCCTTTAAGTTTTCAAAGCACTAAAATTGAACTTAGGATCATTAGATCATTTGGAAATAAGGCTTGATCAATCATATCACATTTACAAATTGGTATCGAGAGCTTACTGGTTTATTGATTTGTGTTTCTTGCACTTATCTTGAAATCAGATAGTGATTGAACTGTTTAGAACTTTGTTCTTGAACTATTTTCTACACTATCTTTGATCCTAACCTGTACTGGTCTCACTCTCTTCTGCTGCTCGTTTCCAGGAACAATGGGAGACTCGAGGATACAAATCTTTGATGGTTCACAGGACTATTCCATCTGGAAAGTCAAACTGCAAGCCCTGCTTACCAGAGAGAAATGCTGGAAAGCTGTGACTCAAGAATGGGCTTCCCCAACTTCTGATGAGAAGAAAAAGGAAATGCAAGAGCAGGCTCATGCAGAGATCATGATGAAGCTGTCTGATGACATTATCAGGCAGGTTGTAAGTATCACTGACCCTAAACTTCTTTGGGATAAACTAGATGAAATTTTCTTGTCTAAGTCTTTGCCTAGCAAAATCTCACTCTTGTGTAGGCTGTTCAACTTTAAAATGAATCAGTCTTGGTCTATTCCTGAAAATCTAGATGTTTTCTTAAAACTAACACAAGATCTTGCTAGATGTGAAGAACCTATAAAAGAAACTTTTAAAGTAGTTATTCTACTAAATGCCCTGCCCTCACAATTTGATAACCTTAAGGATGTCATTCAATATGGTAGAGATGAAATAACTTTAACCAAAATCACAGAAGCCATTACTCGGAAAAATGAAACCTTAAGAGTTTTCAAAACTAAAACTGCCCCTAAGGCAGATGGTAAAACTGAACCTAAAACTGAGGTTATGGTTTTCAAAAATAAGAAAAAGTGGCAGGGGAAATCTAGAAAACCAAATGACAGTTCCTCTTCTTCCTCAACTGAAAAACCTATTGATAAAAGCAATGTGAAATGCACCTACTGTAAAAAGACTGGACATTTTACTAAAGATTGTTATAAGCTTAAAAGGAAAGAAAAGGAAACTGAAAAAGAGAAAGGAAAAGGAAAACAGAATGCTAATCAGGATTTTTCCAACATTTGTGAAAGTGGTACTTCTTATAAGCATGAAATCATGATGTGTGCTGATAACTCTATTGCTAGCTCTTGGATTCTTGATTCTGGTTGCACAATTCATGCTACATCTGATAAATCTTTATTCTGCTCATTGAAATATGTTGATGGTGGTGATGTTATGTTAGGAGATAATACTTCTTTGCAAATTAAGGGCATATGTCAAGTTACTTTGCACATGTTTGATGGGGTTTTTAGAACCATAACTGGGGTAGCTTGGGTGCCAAACTTAAGGAGAAGTCTATTATCTGAGTGTAAGTTTGATAAGCAAGGTTGTCACATAGTAACTCATAATGGTGTGAAGGAAATTATTAGAGATAACAGAGTCCTAATAAAATGTATCAACAAGGGAGGATTATACCATGTAGTCTGTTCCTCCAAACAGATAAACTTCACCAACAACCAAGATAAAACTGAGCTACAAACTGAATTGTGGCACTCTAGGCTTGGACACATAGGTAATAAGGGTCTGTCTCATTTAGCAAAATCTGGGGTAATTAAAGACAAGCTTTCAGACCTCAAATTCTGTGAAAATTGCATCTTAGGGAAGAAAACCAGAAATAAGATTAAGCCATCAACCTTCACTGCTGCCAGGCCCCTTGAGTATGTTCATTTCAGACCTCTTTGAAATTATTTTCTGTCCCTAATTGACCAATTCTCTAGGAAGGTTTGGGTTTGTCTACTTAAGACTAAGGATGAAGCCTTTGAAACTTTTAAAACCTGGAAAACTATGGTAGAAAACCAGACAGACCTGAAACTAAAATGCCTTAGGACTGATAATGGTCTAGAATTTTGTAACAAGGCTTTTAATGAGTTTTGTAATGAAAATGGCATTAAAAGACACCTAACAGTCCCCTATACACCTCAACAAAATGGAAATGCAGAAAGAATGAACAGAACTCTTCTTGAGAAAGCTAGATGTATGCTAATCAGTGCTGGCCTTAAGCCTTCTATGTGGGGAGAGGCTGTTATTACAGCTTCTTATTTGATCAATAGATCACCATGTTCTACCCTAAATTTTAAAACTCCTCAAGAAATGTGGACTGGCAAACCACCTAATTTAGAACACCTTAGGCCTTTTGGATGTACAATGTATGTTAGAACCTCACAAGGTAAACTAAATCCTAGGGCTGAAAAAGGTGCTTTTCTTGGTTATCCTGATGGTGTGAAAGGTTACAAAATCCTATTGATACAACCAGGTGGTTATAAAATAGTTATTGCTAGAGATGTGACTTGTAATGAACATGATTTCCCCTTTAAATCTAAACTAAGCCCTGTTAGTGATCCAGCAGGCACACCTGATGGTGTGACCAGCTTCTTTTCCCCATCTCCTATCTTTAGACAGGATGATACTCATCAAGGTGGGGAGGCACAAGGGGACCAGTCACTGGACCAAGTGGAAGATCATGCACCTGCAGCAGCTATTGAAACCCCTAACACCGAAACTGATCCAATGGAGCATCAAGATGCTCAGACTGATCTGGCAGTCACACACCCTCACCAATCAGGTGGGGAAGTAATTCATTCTCAACCTTCATCTTCTAATGTTCTTTCTAATGCTATAGTGCCTTATGAGCCTAATACCCTTTAAGAAACTATATGCTAACTAGAGATAGAGAACCTAGAAGAAAAATGATTAATCCAAAGTATGCTAGTGTTGCTGAAAATGATGCTAGTATGCTTGAGAATTCCTTGAATGTTGTTGAGTATGCTTTGACTGTTGCTGAAATTGTGAAACATGAAATTCCTGAAACTTACCGACAAGCAATTACTTGTAAACAATCTAATGAGTGGAAAATTGCTATGCATGAAGAAATACAGTCTATGTATGCTAATAGAACTTGGAAACTAGTTGAAAAACCTGAGCATGCCAGAACTATAGACTGTAAGTGGATATTTAGAATCAAAGAGGGAAATGGAGTGAATGATCCACCTAGGTACAAAGCTAGACTTGTAGCTAAGGGCTTCACCCAAAAAGAAGGAATTGATTACAATGAGATCGTTGCCCCTGTTGTTAAATATAAAACACTGAGATTACTTTTAGCTATGACCACAGTTTATGACTATGAACTAGAGCAAATGGATGTTAAAACAGCCTTCCTTCATGGAGACTTAAAAGAAACAATCTACATGAAACAACCTATAGGTTTCATAGACAAAAATCACCCTGAACATGTATGTTTCCTACAAAGATCAATTTATGGCCTAAAACAGTCCCCTAGACTTTGGAATAAAAAGTTTGATGCTTGTATGCTGTCTTTGGGATTTCTTAGGAGTAAATATGATACATGTCTTTACTTTAAGTCTGTGAAATCTGATGTGGTGTTATATGTTCTGCTCTATGTTGATGATATCCTATTGATATCCAACTCAAAACCAACTATAGCTAAACTGAAATCTGAGTTAAAACAACACTTTGATATGAAAGATTTAGGGGTTGCACAAAAGATCTTAGGAGTTAAAATACTGAGAAATAGAACTAAAGGAACCATGTATTTGTCACAAGCTGATTATATAACTAAGGTTCTAAATAAGTTCTCAATGCTCAACTCTAAACCTTCACCTATCCCCTTAGGAGGGCACTTGGTTCTTACCAAGGCTGATTGTCCCTCTACTGAATCTGATAAACAACAAATGGTTGACATCCCCTATGATATAGCTGTAGGTTCAGTAATGTATGCCATGCTGTGTACAAGACCAGATCTAGCTTTTGCAGTGAGTGTTCTCAGCAGATTTATGTCAAATCCTGGGAATGCTCATTGGACTGCCATGAAGTATCTGCTTAAGTACATAGCTGGGACACAGAACCTTGGCTTAATCTACCACAAATATGAACCTAAAATTGAGTTAAAGGGGTATGTTGATTCAGACTATGCAAGTAATAAAGATACAAGGAAATCCACCACAGCCCTTTATTTCACTTGGGCTGGAAATTGTATAAGTTGGAAATCCCAGCAACAATCCATTGTTGCTCTTTCTTCCACTGAAGCTGAGTACATTGCAGCTGTGGAAGCTATAAAAGAAGCCATATGGCTTCAAGGGATTTTAGGGGAAATTCAGAATGTGGTCTATATCCCTACAATGAACATTGATAGCCAAAGTGCCTTATACTTGTGTAAGGACCCAGTCTATCATGAAAGAACCAAACACATAGATGTTAGGTATCACTTTATAAGGGATAAGATTGAAAATGGATCAGTTATTGTAACTAAAATTGCTGGAGAAATTAACCCTGCTGACTTTGGCACTAAGATTGTGCCTTCCCAAAAGTCTGAGTTTTGCAGGGATTCTCTACACATTGGAGCTGTCACCTAAGAGGGCATGGGGTGATGATGAGAGGGGACATAGGTAAGATCCAACAATTCACTATAGACACTGGCCTCCCATAGCCAGTTTAGGTTTGGTACAAGTTATGAGTCAAGAGGGCATTTGTGAGGAATTGGTGCCTCATACTTGCTTGGTCATACTAGCATGTTTAGGCTCAGTGTCAGGTCTAGTAGAGACTCCTTTGGCTTGGTAATTTGCATGCTCATATAGTACATGTGTTGTAGTATATTTGTGTGGTTTTTGCATGTTCAGTATGTGCAGGAATGATCGAGTTTGAAAGCCATATAGGCTGGAGGATGATCAGCAAGCAAAGGAATCATTCTGGATCAAGACCAGACAAGACGGCGTCGTTTGCAACAGGCGCGCGTTTCTGAGTTCGAAGACTTAATGGAACGACAGCGTTCAGCGCTGGCGGGAGTTTCTGTTATTGCCGTTGCAAGTGGAGCGTCGTCGTTTCAGCGAGGCGCGGAGTTTTCGGTTTTGGTCGAAGCGGCGTCGTCTCGTGTGTCTTCCCCCTTCATTCATAACAGAGCTGCGAAGCTCAGTTCTCCGAGTCGAGTCATTCGAAACCCAATCCAGAGCTCAGGCGATTCTTGGAGCGATCTCAAGCAAGCGTTCGATCTTCGACGTGCTGTGCTTCTCGTTCGTCCATTCAATCGGAGCGCCGGTGACCAGCGCAGAGGTTCTTCTCGGCCAGCCTCACCAGAGCACCGCCGGAGCAGTTCGTCTTCTCCGGTCACGCCTTAGCCTCAGGTTGATCAGAATCTTCGATTCAGATATCAGGGAGTATTTCGCCATTATTGATTGTACTTATTGTCGGTTGATTTGATCATAGCTTTGCTTGATTAGATTAGGGTTCAATAAGTCGAATTAGGGTTCTTGACAATTGCTTGTACCGAACCATTACATTATAGTGAATTGATCCTCGCCTCCTCCCCTGGAGGCACCCCCGTGGAGTAAGGGCATCCCCCTGAACCACGTTACATCTTGTGTTATTTCATTTAAGTTCTCAAAGCACTAAAATTGAACTTAGGATCATTAGATCATTTGGAAATAAGGCTTGATCAATCATATCACATTTACAGACAGTTAATCCAAAAGTAATATAGATCATATACATTTAAAAAAAATAATGAATCTAAAAACGATACAATCAAACAAGAATTACGGTAAGTCACGTTCCACGCTTTCCTTAAAGCATTATTGCTCTCTCAATGGGTGCTGAAATCGCGAGCAACGGCCTCCCAAGATAAAACAACCCTCAGTTGAAACCACACACACCATAGGTTTCAACTCGCGAACTATCACCATTATTACGACTTTTGTCTTCAACTATCACCATTCACACACACGAAAATGAACACTCAATAAAACATGCCGGCATAAGCCGCCGTTATGTGAAGAATATTGGAAACTTATTTATGGTTTTTTTTCTATTTTTTTTCCAAATGACGCACAATGCTTCTCCTTTTATAGAAGAGCATTATATCACCATTAAAATATATCATAATGGGATAGACATTAAGTACATACAATAATCTCAATTAAATAATTAAATACTTATTATGTAATTCAGTCCCCACCCATAATGGTGTCACTTTAATGTCACACTAATGTCCAATTAAGCATTACTTGCTTAATTTTCTTCACCCATAATACATAATTTTCTAACAATTCCCCACATGAAGAAAATTGAGTAATGAAAACAAAAATCAAAACTCAACTCAATGCGGTGATAGTTTCTACGGTATATATCTGCAAAGGATATGTATGCGACGCCTTTGAAACTTCCCTCGGAAAGATATGATTTGTTTACGGACTATTCAGTAGACATGATGTCCTTGAACTATTAATCTTACAATGCAAACGAAGTACATATCTCCCAGAAATATATTCCTCACACAAGTTCAGTTCTCACGGTTGGGCTTATTCGGCCATGAAACTCTTTGCCTGGTTCTGTGAGATTTATCCAAGAATGAAGCACCTCTAATTCTCTTAAGAAGCGGCCCCACTTCTTCTCACATAGAGTATTCTTTCACCTCGCATAGGTGCATACCATGCTATGTGATTATTTAAGTAGTCTCGCACTACTTGTCGGAATACTAACCATCTGATTTCTTCCAGAATCATTAAGAGCTTTTAGGCTCAACCTTGTGCGGGAGTCACTGTTTAGTAAAGAATGAGACATGATTGTTAACCTCCCGAAAAGGAAGTCAACCCCCAAAGTGACCACAATTAACCTCAATAATTAGGTTGTCCATTTAAACCAATTTCTAAGGATCTCCAGTCATCATGGTTGAGTTTTCCTTTCCCTCGATTATATTTCTCAAGGGCTTAAGTTTGTACTTCAGCCCCATTCCTTTGGATGACTTCTCTACTTGGTATATACTTAGGGTCTGTTCCGTAGAGCTTAAATTTCATGTTTTTCAGTTAAGTAAAGTTAAATAAAGTTCAGTAAAGTTAAATAAAGTTAAGTAAAGTAATATAAAGTTCAGTAAAGTTAAATAAAGTTAAGTAAAGTAAAATAAAGTTCAGTCAGTTAAATTAAGTTAAATTTTTTTTTTCAGATATCAAATTTGTAGTTGAACATGATTAAAACTTAAATCAAACACCTTTATTCAAAATTTTTTGCTTTTTTTAAGTTCAGTAAAGTAAAATAAAGTTAAGTAAAGTTAAATAAAGTTAAATAAAGTTAAATAAAGTTCAGTACAATTAAATAAAGTAAAATTAAAGTTCAGTAAAGTTAAATTAAATTAAATAAAGTTAAATTAATTTTTTTCAGCTCTATCAAACAACACCTTAGTCATTTGGTTAGCAGATCCGCAATATGGACCTCACATAGTCAATGGTAGTGACTCATGTATACAGAAGTTGTATAACGGTATTATGTTTTCGACGTATATGTCGAGACTTACCACATAACATTATGTGCCCCTACCAATCGATGATTGGCTATCACAATGTAGATATATTGCTGGCACATGATTTGTCCATCCAAGAATATCCTTCACAAAATTTCTTAACCACTCAACTTCTTCGCTGCATTTATCTACTGCGACAAACTTAGCCTACAAAATGGATTTGGTTATCACAACTTGTTTGGAGGATTTCCAAGACACATCAACGCCTTCCAATGTAGACACATAGCCACTCGTGTCCTTGGAATCTTGTATATAAGATATCTAACTCCTGCCAATGAAACCCTTAATGACCTCTGAATACCTGGTATAATGTACACAAAAATTACGAGTAAATCGTGGATACTTCAGTACTCTCATGATAGCCTTCTAGTGTGCATTTCCTAGATTACTCGCGAATCTCACCCGTCTACTCATAGTGTAAGCAATGTCTGGTCCAGTACAATTCATCAAGTACATTAGATTGCTTATCATTCTAGCATATTCCACTTGGGAGATGAATTCACCTTTAATCTTAGACATGTGTTGATTCACGTCAATAGGAATTCTAGATACTCCTGACTGTCTTCTCCAAATTTGTCTAGAGTTTGTCAACGTAGTGTGACTGACTTAGGACAAGTCCATCTAACCTTTGTGTAATTATAACGCCTAAAATTACATTGGCCAGTCTCAAAGCCTTCATATCGAACTTGAAGTTCAGTAAGGACTTGGTGAATTTATCATTTTCTCACTGCTTACCACAATGAGCACGTCATCAACATGAACACCTAGTCACGTATCCATATTCAGCGTTTTTAATGTATACACATTTCTCACACTTGTTGATCTTTGAGCCATTTGACATCATTACGTTGTCAAATTTCAAATGGAATTGCTTTGGCGCTTACTTCAAGCAATAGAGAGATTCAGATGCAGCAACAACAGAACCCTCATGTTGTTCTATGTATTGCGCAAAGCAGTAATTACCACCACCATCCTTGATGTTATTCTCGTCATCAGAGATTAAGTAGTATAGACCTTTCTTTTATCTGTACCTTTATTACAAGTCTCGCCTTGTACTTTGCTATAGACCCATCTATATTCATCTTCCTCTTGAAGATCCACTTTGAACCAAGTGGTTTACTTACAAGAGGAAGGTTAACCAACGCCAAGTGTGGTTTTTGAGGATGAAGTTTATCTCACTCCTTATGGCTTCTTTCCATAAGGGACTCTCCACTGAACTGATATCCTCTTTATATGTTTGAGGTTCAGTCTCAAGCACGTAGGTTAGAAATTAATGTTAAGGTTCTTCTACATTCTCTTATTCTTGAGGTATTTATTTAATATCCTCCAGTAACTGAGAAGAACCCAACATACCTTCCTTATTCATATAAGGAAATATATTCCCGAAAAACAACGCTTTCTTTGATTCCATTATGGTATACTTGTGTATATCTAGATGTTTCGATTCATAAACACAGAATCTATACGCATTACTATTTTGCGCATAACAAATGAAATCATAGTCTAGGGTTTTTGATCCTACCCTCGTTCTCTTAGGATCAGGTGTCGTTACTTTTGCAAGGCACCCCCACACGCGCAAGTATTTATAAGAAAGCCTCATTTTCTTAAATAACTCATAAGGAGGCTTATCCTCCTCGCGATGTATCTTATTCAAAAGACAAGATGGCCTCCCCCATATTCCTTGGGGTGACTCAGAGCTTACCAACATCACATTCATCATCTCTTTCAGAGTATAATTTTTCCGGTACGAAACACTATTCGACTGAAGAAAAGTATGATGGAATGATCATGTACACCTCCACAATCACATTTCTTGACTCATCAAGTTGCTACTCAACCTCTAAAGTTGATATTCAACTACACATGACAATTTGTTTTCCACTTGTGCTTTTAAAATGACAATTGGACATAGCGTCCAAATTTATCAAGCACTACGGTGGGCACTCATGCCACTCAACCGTTTGGAAATATGCTCATAGGTATATATTCCTTGAACTAGACCCGCATGTCTATTAATGACCGTAGCCTTCATCCAAATAGTGTGACACACATCATGTGCTGCCCGTCATGCAGGGACGGACCTACGTTGGGGGCTTATTGGGCCATTGCCCAAGTAACTTTTGGTGAAAAAAAATATAATCATATGTGGGAAGTATCGAACCCCAGCCTTTCCATTGCTTCTTAAAACACCAAACCATCTCTGCCAAGCTTTTCTTTTGTTATTTGTTTATATTGAACTTGTTGTGTTTATTTTGCCTTCTTTTTCTAGTGTTACTTTGTTTGATACGTGTTATGTTGCTGACAAATAAGGTTTGAGATTATTTAACTTCCAGATCGCGTACATGAGTTTATCCAAGTAATTTTAGTCCTTGTTTCGCCCAAGTAATTTTTGAATCCTGGGTCCGTCCCTGCCGTCATGCATGTTTTCATCTTCTAGTTTCGAGAATGCCTTATTGTATCATATAGTTGGTCTTCATCTTCTAGTTTCGATAATGCCTTATTGTATTTCACAGCAATATCTAACATAAAATAGGTAGAGTTCCACCTTGTGCACACATCCATTGGGACAACACCATCCTTATATGCTATACTTTTGCCATTTGAGCAGCCACTCTAAAATTTTCCAACCAAGAAGGTGATGACCTTATATACTTCACAGCATTTCTTATGGTCTCAATGCTATCGTCTAGCTCCTCCATTCCATTTCTTACAATTAAGTTCAATACATGGCAGCAGCATCTCATATGTAAGAAAGTCCCACCTAATACCAATTATTTGACTTGTTTACTTGCCAACTGACTTGTCTACTTGCAAATTGATTAAATCAAACATAATCAAAATTTAAAATCTGAACAAGTAATCTACTAAATAGTGTTGTTATAAACAATGCTGAACAAATCATATAAAAACAAATCTGAAAAAGTCAAAGATCAAACAATATTGATAAAAACACTTTTTTTATATTTCAAATCATATGAGTTTGTAATTGAATTTAGCACAAACCCTAAATATTAAAAAGTTACCTAAAATTGAGGATTATCAAAACCCTAAACGACAACAGCTACATAAGAGCCATCCAAAATTCAATTAATTTTTGAACTAAAATACTTACAAATCCATAACTGAAGAACGAAGATAAGACCAGCAGTAACCGACAGGGACGGACCCAGGAACTGTTATAGGGGGTGACAAAGGAAAACTAACTAAAATAATTTTAAAAATAACACTGAAAATCTATTACATTAAAACAGATAATATTTTATTAACATGCCATAAAAATCAAGTACAATTGAATTAGTGCAAAAAATTTCAAGTATTTATTCTTAATCTTAACAACGAATCAATCCGATAAGAAATCATCATCCATTTTGTTGCGAGGTACACTCTTCACTGTATTTTTTGAAAAAAGAAAACTCTTGAATATATTCAATGATTTTTTTTGAAGAATGAATTAGTAGATGCAGTTTTCATCGACAAAAAAAAAATCAATAAACAAATTTTGTAATATGCTAACTATTTGAATCCTATTGTAATTGGTTCGAATACAAACTTATAACACAAAACTTCAACACATACATCCAACTTGATCGTGAACTGGTTATACATTTACACAATTAAACTAGTTTAATTATTTAATATAATTGACTCTCAACACAAACTAATAAAATCTAATTCCCCTAATCCGCACCGATAATTGTCAAAACAACATAAACCATGATTCTCAAAATACATATGACTTTGCAACACACTTAAATATTAAACTAATTTTTATATAAATATTAAACTAAATTAATTTCATTCAAATAACATTTTAACTATATATATATAATGCAAATATTTTGGAAAACTTTGGGGGTGACACCCGGTCAAAGCTACATCTGTCCCTGGTAACCGATAACAATCGAGAGTTTGGTGACTTGACCACTTAGGGAAGACGAAGATATGATGTGCACAAAGAACGAACGACAGAACGAGCAACAACCCAAAATATAATTTGCAATTGTGTTATTACGACTTATTTTAAATTGGGCTTGGGCTTACTTACATTATTTTTTGTTTTTTGTTTTGATAACTTTAAAATTTTAATTATTTTATGATATATGCGGTGCGATACGATTTAAAATATGAACCGCTTCCGCACCGTTATATACGGTTGCAGTGCAGTCCTTAACAATTTGGTTTTTGTCCATAAACGGTGCAATAACAAAATACACTTTTACAGTGCGGTGTAGGCGGTTTTAAATTCAGAGCGGTTTTTGCCCACCCTACTTTTCTTAGGTTTAATGATGACAACCAACTTCATGATCTGTATCAGCTAATTACCAGTCAACAACAAACTCGTCGTCCAAGGAGCAAGTGTAAACTTAAGATCACTATTCAATTTTACTCCCAGAAGTCTATTCCTTAAGCGATTGTTTGAATTGTTGATTATCAATTACTAAGTAAAAACAATAAAATAAAATAGGGTATTTTCAAGGGTTAAAAAGTGTTTCCTTGGGTACTACGTCCCTCCTTGGTGCACTAAACTCTCGATAGGCACAAATTTATGCAAGAATAAGCATTGTAATGGATAGATTAAGGCGTGCGACTATTAAATCAAATTCTATCTCTCAATTACTTCTTTGATTTAAGGGAGAGGCACCTCGCACGTGAGCTTCAATCTCTCGATATTTTTAGCTCATGTCCAACTTAAGTTTCTCAATCATCAACTCTCGTTGAATGATCGATATCCAAGAGTGGTGAAGACCAAGCCTATCTCAATGCTAGGATGGGTCACTGATGAGCCGTATTTATACGACTCATCGAGTCAACAAATCCCACCAATTCCGACACTTTATCATGCGAATAAGTTAGTTTTAGTATTGTTTTGCATTTCAGGTGCTTCGGAAGCTCTAGGAGGAAACACGCTTAAAAGATGGCTTTCTGAGCTAAAAACATCGCAAGGAGTTGAGGACCGACCTATCTACACTTGACCTAAGGAGTCCCGAGCAGATCCAGGCCCCAGTCGAGCTGACCAACACTAAACTCAAGTTGCTCGGGCAAACGAGCTGATCTGACGAATCCACCTCGAGCAAAGTGATCAAAATAGCAAATAAGGTGGACAATATCGGAGAACCAAGGAGAACGCCCGAGCAGATTGGCATTTGGCCCAACCCCAGTAAGGCCCCGTGCGCGCTGATAGACTCTGAAATCAAGTTGCTCGACCAGACGGACTCCTATGACAAATCTGGCTCGACCAAAGTGATCGAAATGCGGAATGACTCGGACGACCTCGCTTTCCAGACAAAACGCACGAGTAAAACCAGTCCATGGCCGAGAAATGCCTAGTTCCGTCCAACACCGGGCCTAGCCGAGCCAATCCAAGGGGCCAATCTCGGCTCGTCATATCACAAGGAGGCGTGGAGGTTTAGAAGGTTCTGGAAGTCATGATCTTCAAGTAAACTTGCTGGCCACGTTTGCTTAAAGATTAGGCAAAAGATTAGGGCTTGACCGACTTCTGGGCCGACTCCTTAGGAAACTGCCAACTTGGACCGACTTAAGGGGGATCTCGAAACCCTAATCTCCTCTATAAATAGGGCATCATGTGGAGAGTTGAAATCATCCCAAATTCGAGAGTCAAATTGATGAGTCGTAGTTGTACGACTATTTTATGTGTTAAAACCCCGTCTTCTAGTGTTGCCTGTATGTTATTTCACTACCTGTGTGTAGTTTTCGTTCTCAGGTACATTCGGAGACCATAGAAGGAATATCGGCTAAAGAGAGCATGTAGAAGATGTTTCGCATCGAAGGAATGGAGTCCAGAATGCTTGAAGTTCAGCTCAGTTTAGTAGGCGGACGTCTGAACAATAAGGGCGCGGACGTCTACTGAATTTCATTAATTGTGAAGACCTCCGCGGATGGTAAATCAAGAGACGTCCGCGGCTGCCACATGGAACTCGAAATTCATTATTTCTCGTTTGCAATCTCGAAAGGAGTAACACAGAACTCGAGGGGACAGAGAGGAGGGGCGACTGGATCTGGAGAAAGGGGAGAAATTCAGATCCATCTAGGGTTCGTTCGAAGTTCGGTTTGGAAGGAAGAGTTCTTGGAGTAGGATTTCGACTGAGGATTCGTTGCTGGGTTCAAGTGCTGGAGTGGAGCTGCAGATTGGTGGAGAGTTCATCATCAGTAATTTCATTTCATTCTATTCAGAAACATGATGATGTATTCCATTACGATGAGTAGCTAAACTCACTTGTGTAGGCTAGAACTCGACATTGTGATGTTTTGACTTGAGACCTATATTGATTTCTGTGTTTTGTGTCATATTACTATCCAGTGTTTATGGAATTGATGTGCTAGCATGAGTGGAACCCTAGCGGGGGAGCTTTCGTTTGTTTGTTGATTCCAATTGTCAAGTTTACTAGCAACCTAGCGGGGATAGCAAACTAGGACACGAGTAATATACCACTAGGATTAAACACCCTAGGACAACTTGTTCAAATCTTAATGCAACTCTAGCGAGTTAGGGTCTTGATTATCGCTAGCGCGAGATTAAGTACTAGAATTAGAACGGGGGGTGTAACCTTAGCGGGGGAGCTCTAAGTTGTAGAACATTAGGAATCAAAACGGATTTGTCAATGATTTAGTCTTGCATCACAGTCGAAAGTTCTAGCTTGCACTTCGCTTTGATATTACATACCTGAATTCGTGTGACGATTGCTTTCTTAATACGTGATAACTGTTGCTTGTGTTTGTGTTTCTCAATTACGTGTTTGAATATTTAGTGAACAGATTCTCGGATCAATCTCTGTGAATACGACCCGACTTACCACTTGCTAGTCGGATTACAAATTAATATTTTTGACGGGTACAACGACAGCCCGCCAAAATGGCGCCGTTGCCGGGGATTGGTAACGAAGAATCTCACTAAGTATTTCTTTGTTTTAGTTTTTTTATTGTTTTTGTTTGGTTTTATGGTTCGCTATGTATTCCTATTATAGTGAACCAATTTATGACGACGCTGTTAATCGAAGACTACCACCCCCCAGAAGTCAGAAATTTGTGAATGAGTATGCTAGATCTTGTGCAGCAAGACACGAGGATTACGAGGATGAGTTGGATCGAGAATACCTCGGTGGAGGAAACCGATATGGACAGTTACCTAGGCGTCGGGATTCGAGACGCACTATGAGAGGAGTTTATGCGCCGTATAGTGATGAGGCACCATGGTGCATTAGGATGGACGAGGACCCGATCAAGGAATTTAGAGAGGAAATGAGAGGCATGTTCAAAGAACTCGCTCAAAAGATGGGCCAACAAGCTGGAGTCATTAACGAGCTAAAGGAGCAAGTGTCTCAAATGGCCAGCGCCGTTTACGAAAGGCGAGAAGAAGAGCTGAATGAAGATTCACCCTCAGTGGAGCAGGCGGACGTCTCAACCATTACGGCGCGGACGCCTGATGAATTACTGGAAAATCAGAAGACGTCCGCGGGAGTTAATCAGGAGACGTGCGCGGGTCCCCCAGATTCTGGTAAGGAAATTTCAATTTCTTACACTCCAATTTCTAACACCCCTCTACTATTCCCAATGCAGGTGATAGCTCCTAAGGACCACACGATCGACAAAGATGAGCTAGGAGGCAGATTGGAGGCGAGGAATGAGCAAAACGATCCAACGATGGAGTGCCCAGTTGCCGCAAGTCAAGTAGCACCACCCAAAAAGTGTAAGGACCCAGGTACTCTCACAATCACCCGTGATGTTGACTCCTATATTTTGCAGATGGGAGATGCCAGCGCTAACGGTCCTCTTGCACTCATTCTGGGACAATCAATCCTCTTGGCCAAAAGGGCCAAGAATGACATGGGAACACGCTTGTTGTCACTTGCGGTTGCTGGGAAGACATCAAACTTCCATGTTCACGAGGATTCCGACCGTCCATACATGAGGAAGCGACCGAGAAATGGCACGTTTGGATGGAAACCAGGATGGAGAGACACGAGAGCACCACTCGATGAGGGCTATGAGCATCACAAGGGGGTAAAGAAGTTTGACTTGGAGCAGCCGTGGGATCCTAACTTGTGATCCCTAAAGAGGTAATGTCCAGCCAAGGACGTAAAACAAAGGCGTTTACCGGGAGGCAACCCGGTGTGTTTTTTACTTTACACATGTTTTTAGTAGGTTAATTAGTGGAATTGGTACCCTGATAATGCACCCCGAGTGCATCTTTGTTTCTGGTGGTTTCAGGTGAAGGAATGAAGAAAGGAACTCAACTCAGTGGTGTGGGCGGACGTCTGAACAATTAAGGGCGCGGACGCCTATACAATTAAGTTAAATCAAGAGACGTCCGCGGGAAATAAATTCAGGAGACGTCCGCGGTACATCGCGGAATTTAAATGAGAACGTTTTCCAGATCTGGGTGTTCCACCAGACTATTAGGGGAGTACCAGTTCCTCTATTTTATTTTTATTTTTATTTGAGTCAGTTGAGTCTATTTTGTGTGAGTCCGTTGTGTTATACATCTCATCTCTTGAATTGTACCGTGAGGACACGGTTCCATCTAAGTGTGGGGTGGGATGTTGTTGAGTCAGTTGTGTGTCGTGTCTGTTTTTTCAAATTTTATGTCGCATGTCATGTCTTGATGAACTCGTAATGAACTGATGATGTACTGCTATTCTTTCCTTCTATGTTGAAATCTTATTTCCAGCTTTGTATGACTATTGTGCTCATTTGACTAAAAATGCGAAATTTCAAAATTTTCGATGCTTTGTTCTTGTGAGTTGTGATATGCAGGGATGTGGAGTTGACAGAAATGTCCTAGAAAGGTACAGCAAGTTGCAGGAAATTCTGAGTTTTGGGTTCTGATGATTGAGAAAAGCGGTGGAGGTTGACGCTTCACTAGCCTAATCCTGAGAGTAGCTCCGTCACCAAGTATACAAGTTTATTCATGCGTTCGCAGTGGTGACGGGACAGAGAAAACAAACTGTCCATCTCTAGTCGAAGTAGCTGGGAATGGGTGGGTAACCCCTACCTTGCCTCACGCAGAAAAGACAAGGATGAGAAAAGAGCGGGACGCACTCCTATGCTGTTATTCGGAGGCTATGATTGGAGTGGTTCAAGGGCGCAAATGATTATGGGGACAAGAAACAAATTCAAAAGCCGAAGGCAAACCATCAAGTAAGAAAAAAACCAAAATCTGATTGATTCAAGCAAGATGTGTCGTTTATCAAAGTCCATACAAGTTCAGGAATTCAAGACTCAATGGTATGAAAGCGGTGAATTTATCACGTGTCAGAGAAAGCCGCTGACTCAATCAAAAGACCAAAACTCAGACAAGAATGCAATGTCCGTGGTACCTATAGGGGACTATCTCCCAAACATCCAAGGTCGTTTGGATTTCAACTCGCGAGGTAACAAGTATCGAAACATCTATGTTTACTCGCATTGTTAGAATCTTAAGCATGATAGGATTATAGATTGGATTTAGGATTGAGATGTAAGGATTTGCATGACTAGTACATTGTAATTCGTTCTGTGGCTTTGTTCTTGTTCGGGACGAACAAGTTCAAGTGTGGGGTAGTTTGATGAGTCGTAGTTGTACGACTATTTTATGTGTTAAAACCCCATCTTCTAGTGTTGCCTTTATGTTATTTCCCTACCTGTGTGTAGTTTTCGTTCTCAGGTACATTCGGAGACCATAGAAGGAATATCGGCTAAAGAGAGCATGTAGAAGATGTTTCGCATCGAAGGAATGGAGTTCAGAATGCTTGAAGTTCAGCTCAGTTTAGTTGGCGGACGTCTGAACATTAAGGGCGCGGACGTCTACTGAATTTCATTAATTGTGAAGACCTCCGCGGATGGTAAATCAAGAGACGTCCGCGGCTGCCACCTGGCACTCGAAATTCTTTATTTCTCGTTTGCAATCTCGAAAGGAGTAACACAGAACTCGAGGGGACAGAGAGGAGGGGCGACTGGATCTGGAGAAAGGGGAGAAATTCAGATCCATCTAGGGTTCGTTCGAAGTTCGGTTTGGAAGGAAGAGTTCTTGGAGTAGGATTTCGACTGAGGATTCGTTGCTGGGTTCAAGTGCTGGAGTGGAGCTGCAGATTGGTGGAGAGTTCGTCATCAGTAATTTCATTTCATTCTATTCAGAAACATGATGATGTATTCCATTACGATGAGTAGCTAAACTCACTTGTGTAGGCTAGAACTCGACATTGTGATGTTTTGACTTGAGACCTATATTGATTTCTGTGTTTTGTGTCATATTACTATGCAGTGTTTATGGAATTGATGTGCTAGCATGAGTGGAACCCTAGCGGGGGAGCTTTCGTTTGTTTGTTGATTCCAATTGTCAAGTTAATTAGCAACCTAGCGGGGATAGCAAACTAGGACACGAGTAATATACCACTAGGATTAAACACCCTAGGACAACTTGTTCAAATCTTAATGCAACTCTAGCGAGTTAGGGTCTTGATTATCGCTAGCGCGAGATTAAGTACTAGAATTAGAACGGGGGGTGTAACCTTAGCGGGGGAGCTCTAAGTTGTAGAACATTAGGAATCAAAACGGATTTGTCAATGATTTAGTCTTGCATCACAGTCGAAAGTTCTAGCTTGCACTTCTCTTTGATATTACATACCTGAATTCGTGTGACGATTGCTTTCTTAATACGTGATAACTGTTGCTTGTGTTTTTGTTTCTCAATTACGTGTTTGAATATTTAGTGAACAGATTCTCGGATCAATCTCTGTGGATACGACCCGACTTACCACTTGCTAGTCGGATTACAAATTAATATTTTTGACAGGTACAACGACAGCCCGCCACAAATCACACAACACAGAATTCGAGCTCTGTCCTCTCCTCCGGTCCTCCTTCATTCGGCAATAGAGAAGAACATCTTTTATTTATTTTTATTGTCTTTTGTTCTAATGGCCATGTGTAGCTAAGCCCTTTATTCGGGCTAGGGTTTTATACATTGTGACTATTGTTTGAGACTTCGTTCTTAATGCTATTCATGTTTTACTAATTCTCGTGCATATATTATGAATTATTGCTACACTAGGTGGATGCTTTGTCGCAAAGCTTAGTTGATCAATATTTCTATCATTATTATCTGCCTTATACTTTGTCGTTTGGGTGGATAGCACATCTAGGTTAAATAACACTTTTGTCGGGTTGTTTGATTTAGGAGGGAATTAGAAACCTTTCACCTTTGTCGGGTTAGGTTGTGGCATAACACCTTTGTCGGGACGACCACACTTAGAAACATTGAATTAGATTGTTAGCAGTCGATGATGACAAGTCACAATAGAAACCCTAGTCTGAATATTCTCTCTGATTGATACATCCCAGTTTACTTTCCTATTCTTGCACTGTTCCCTAATTACTCGCAACCCAATTGTTTCCTTTTTACAGAACAACAAGTAACCATCTAGCTCTCTAGGGTTCGACCCTTGCTTGCCGCTGTACTAACCCATAGCCAAGAGTAAGGAATTATAAATTTAAATTTGCAGGTACCAACGACGCCTGTCAGTCACGCTAGTGAACACCACCTAACAAGGGTGAATCCACTTGTTTTCTAGAACCCTTATTCTCATTCTCTTGAATATTCAACCTCAAGTTCATGTTTCTAAACCACTTAGGCATTTTATCAAACACTTAGAAGGTATAGAATAAACATTTGATCAAAGTAATTCACAATCATATAATAAATTTCATTCAAGCATGTATTCAATGAGAAAGTAGAGTTTATACACCAAGGAGGTCCATAAGACCCTGAGAAACTAGAGGGACTACTCACTAGTCATATTCAATAACAAGCAAAAATAGTTTTTACACGGATGATGAAGAAAACACAAAGAAGAGTAAGGAACTAGGATGAATAATCTCCCTATACCCTTAGAGTAGCTTCAACTTGATGTGATGATCTTCAAAAACCCTTGTCTTCTGTCTAAAACCCCAGATAGATTCTTGATAAAAACCGTCTTTGCTATTTATAGCCTTGTATTAAAAATCTGGGCTTTCAGGTGAGGCTCGCTCGGGCTTGGTGGAGCTCTGTAGAGCTTGAAATAGGGACGCCCCGGGCTTGGCTGAGCTTAGACAAACTCCATATTGCTTTCTGTGCTAGGCTTGGTCGAGCCTTAGATGAGGCCGAGCATAGTGCATTCAAGGCTCGACCGGTCTTGCTGGCGCTCGGGCGAGCGTCGGCTTGCTTGATGGAAGTGAGACTCACCCGGTACTGATGGCGCTCGGTCGAGCTTGCGATGAGGCCGAGTGGTTGTATTGGCGAGCTCGGTCGAGTCTGGGCAGGCTCGGGCGTTGAATTCTTAAGTCGATTGAGGGTTCGGAAGTTGCCACGAGGCACTCGATCGGGCCTTCTCGTGCTCGGGCGGGTCTCATTTCCTATCAGGGGGCCACCTTTCACGCCTGGTCGGGTCCATGAGAGCTCGGTCGAGCTCAACTATGATTGAGGGTGTTCTTTGACATTTTTGCACGAAACTTCGATTTTTCACTAAAACTTGATCTTCTCAAACCCGGGAACCGTAAGGTTTGTTTCTCACCTAAAATAGCAAGCAAGAGTGTCAAATGGAATCGAAAGAGACTCGGAACGGATCAAAACATCTAATAAAAGTAGAGGAATGATAGTTGGGAATTCGACTTATCAAAATACTCCACATCTAGAGTTTGATCGTTCCGAGCAAACAATAAGAACAAGTCAAGAGGAGACAAGGGTGAGTCAAAAGGTTATTCTAGAGCAACACTCGTTATTAGCAAACAAACTCTGTTTCGTAGGTGTTACGGGTGCATTTAGCGTATGCACCAAGCTTTAAAACCCATAGGCTACCCTAGTGGACGAGTTATAGTCTCGTGAGAGTTTTCAGAAATGGGAATACTCACAAATCTCACATGCGTTTATCTCATAAGAGTGAAAGCAAGAGTGTTTAACGATTAAGGCAAGGATTTCTCAAAACTCACTTCACATCCCAAACTAGCACCACGATCACTAGACAATTCAAAAGAGTTTTCAAACCGTTTTAGGACATATGAATGTGCACATTCAAGGAAGTCAATACTAGAGCTATCAAGTGCCTAACCTAGAAGTCTATTCATATTCAATGCAAGACTTTTGAAATACGGTTAATGCTTTGCACAAAAAGTGTCAATCGATCACCTATGCTAGCTAGGGCTAGTCCATGGGCTCAAAGTTTTAGACGCTAAAGTCATAATCCATAAGGAAAGAGGAGGTCGACAACAAAAGTTCTCAAAAACTTGGCCTTTGGCCTACAAATGTTTTCGAGGGGGAACTTTTCTTCCTAAGCCCCGACATTTGTATATTTGAAGCAAAACTTCTCTTGTACTTCGAGAAGGTTCTTAGTCGGGGCTTTGCCCTCTTTGACCATGTAAACATTTTTGATGGGGCCTATTTTTCGCCCTCTTTTTACTCCACACTTAAAACTTGACAATATGCCCATTGTGAGTATGGAATGTGTGAGAAACAACCACACACGAGGCACTAAGCAAGAGAACTAAAGTCACCTAAAAGCAATCGAGAGGTTTAAGTTTTTCATGAAGGTTTTTAAGTGTACTTGCTAAACTTGATTTCAAGCATGCGTGAAAAATGCTTAGATTGCTAGATAGCATGCATATTGATTCCCAAGAATGTGCATTCATTAGAACTATTTTGGTTATAGACTCTAACGCGATTTATAAAAGTTGAGAATTGATAGTCACAAGCCTTTAGTAGTAAAACACTCAAGAAAATTGGGATAAAGCATGATGTAAGTGTTCATTTTCTATGGTATGCCTGGTATGAAACATGTGAACTATGCGCCTAATCCAAACACTCCACACTTAATTGAAGCTTAGTCCCTAAGCGCAAAAGATAATAAAATAAAGGTAAAGGCGCATAGAACTCCCTTGTTTGTAGAATATAGTTCTCCCCAGTTGTTCAACTCTTGACAAAGATGAATATTCCTTGATGGCAATGCAAAACAAGGGAAAGTTAACTTGCACAAGCATGGATATTTATAGATATGAAGAATAAAAGAATGCAAGTGACGAGTTAATTCCAATGCAATTTATAGAGAATATCCAAAACAAGGGAATAAAACATTGTGCATCATCCAAGAGTAAAACACATCAAAATTGCGCCCAACGGCGACTTAAACATCCAAACCAACATCACAATGTCAAATACGAAAATAAAGAACCCCCGACAAAATTCGAAAGTGAAAATCATGGTAGTCTATGAAGTATTTTCATCTCCCTCTCCTAATGGTGTAGTGTCATCCTCGACTCTAGTGCCCTCTTCATCAACCTCCACTCGAGCAGTGACTCCTTTATCAACCTTCGAGATGGTGTGTGGTGGCTCCTCGACATTAGTAGGTGTAGGGGCACTAGCTTCGGAAAATGTGCCTGGAGGAATGATGGTTGTAGGAGCGGTGGCTTGGGCATTAGAATACCCCGGGAAGGATGGTGATGTAGTGGAAGGTGTGATGCCCATGGAGCGGAACATGTTTGTCAATGTGGTGGCCACCCACCAAGAGTTCTCGCGCACAAACTCCTCTATGTTCCCCACGTGCTCATTGAACATGTTTGTCAATGTGATAGCAGAATTTTACTATCCAAAAGAGAGATGTGATCAACGTAAAGAGGTTAACAATCAATTAAAAGATGACTAGGGATCACTTCTCCGCCTAGACAATTATTGCGACAATGAAATGGGACACTAATGATGAAATCACATGCACATACTTAGAATTTAGCTCATGCAACATTAATACTAAGTTCAACTCGCGCTACAACTTAGTACAAAGAGGTTACACCTCGCATAGTACCTCACACTCGCGCTTTATTGGCACTATAGAATATGAATGTCTAGCCTCACACTCTCGCTTTATTGACTAGATAATCATGTTCTTGTTAAATTCTAGCCATTCTCATTAGAGTTAGAAAGTCGCCATGTAACTCAAAAATCCTAATGCTTCTTCATTTCGTTCATTTGAAATCATGCTTTTCAGGGTTAGCTACGTCAAACATGAAATCAAGCAGAATTCCCATGCGACTGGTTTATGTTGTGCGAACGCACAGGGGCGACTGTGCGAACGCACAAGGCTGTTTGGCAATCTTAACCTCCGAATTTGGCCTCGGCGTCAACTAGAGAGTTGTAGCCCATTGAGTTAGCTTTTTAACAAGCTTTGAATCGACCAAATCGGACACCAATTGCGATCTGTAAGTCCAAAATACTCCGGCAAGGTCGGTTTGTCCCGTATTGACCGAAAGTCCATATTTTTGCTCCGAAATGCTTGGTTTTGCTCCAAAATGCTACTCACTTGTGTTCTCAGCTTAAACTCTGTAATTTTCCTGAAATGAACCACAAAGCATCAAATAGCAAGTGAAATCGTAATGGAATGATCGAAACAATAAGCATAGTGGTCGCCTAAAATGCATATATTTTAGCGCTATCAAATCACCCCACACTTAACGTTTGATCGTCCCGAGCAAACTAATCATAGAGATAAACAACAAGAACGCACTTCACTCACTCAGGATCGGTTCAAAGAAACTCCATATGGTCATGAAAACTAACTAAAATTACTAAGAAACAAATCTACTTCTAACTAACCACTTTCGTAGGTAACACGAGTGCATTTAGCGAATGCACCAAGCCTTTAAACCCCTAGGCTACCCTAGTGGAGGAGTTGTAGTCTCCTGAGAGTTTTCAGACACGGGAATACTCACAAATCCCACAAAAAGAACAACCATCCAATTAGGCAATTTAAATTCACAATTGTCAAAGTACTAGGCAAGGTGTTTTCCATGAAGTTCATAATGTATTCAACTAGATATGTGCGTTTCAATCACTACATGAAACCTCTTCAAATCCTTATGGAAATTCATGAATTAAGACATTCAAGCAAATCAAAGCAAAGACTAATAAATCTTTAATCAAGGATTCCAGTCATTTTCTATATCAACGACTTCAAGAAAACAATCTAATAGTCGCAAAGAAATCTTGTTGGATCACTCACCAATGCTAGCAAGGAGGCTAGCACATTGGTTTGTGAGCTTTGAACTCATTCTCAAGCCTAGGACGCAAAGGTCACTTAGTCATAAGGGAAGAGGAGTTCCAACATTACAGCTTTTGTATACACTTGCAAGTCATATCATGCCTAAGTATACGAGGTTCGTCCCTTAGTGAATTCTTGCTAGGAAGTATCAATTGTCTCATTGGTTTTCATGCTAGAGAATGGTGGAATAGCCGATTATCAAGTCTAAGTGCAACATTAAGGGGGTAGAATGGCCTTTGGCCGTACTAAGCACTTTCGAGGGGGAACTTACCTTCCTAACCCTCGGCGCTTAGCACATACTTCTTTAAATTCACTTCCTAATGGTGATCAATCATAAGGAAGGAACTTGGGGCTTATTCCATATTTTTTTTTCTTTTTTTGTTTTGTTTTTTTTCTTTTCTTCTTGCCCTCTTTTGACCCCACACTTAGAACTTTGACAAAGGGCTAAGTGTTCAAAATGGAGCATGACAAACCAACAAGACAAATCCACAAGATAAGCAAGGTCACTAAGGTCACCTAAAGGCAATCACGGCATGCAAGGGTTTTAAAATTATACTTTTTTCGATTTTATGCTTTTAAAGATCAACTCTCTAGTCTCAACGAGAAAAAGCTTAGAATAAAAGATAAAGAAGTGCTAGTAGATGCTTTGATCCTCAAGAATGAAAGTCAACAATCCACTCCATTAGTCATCTAAAGGATCAATTAAGTGAAATCATGCACGACTAGTTGAATTTAGAGATGAACTTTTTCGAAAATGTAGCCTTGCCTAGACTTTTTGTTTTCATTAATAATTTGAAATTTTTGGATGAATTGCACAGTAGTGTGAGTGTTTTCCCTTAAACATACAAGTTGATTGGATTCCACACATGAAAACACGTCAAGCAAGCACAAACATCTCGTATAGTCAAAACATGTCAAAACATAGGCCACCCCACACTTAGCAATTGCTTAGTCCCTAAGCAATGAATAGAATGAAAAGCAAAGAGAGAGTTAAGAAAAACTTCTCTCGTTTGGAGGTAGCCATTTCAAAGTAAGAGATGTTGCTTCGCACGTCTAGTTGAACTTGCTCAAAGGATTCGATTAATGATTTCCTTTTTTTCTCTATAAGACACGAAACTAAAAATGAGAGTGTTAATCACACAAGGTAGAGAAATCATCATCGTAAACATGTCAGTATCATGCAAGCCAACTCATAATTCATCAAAAGAACGCATCAGATGAGCATGCGAGCGCATGCTTGGGTCTGTGCGAACGTACAAGTGCAGGCAGTAGCATGGATTTCTCGTGCGAACGCATGAAATCTATGCAAGCACAACAAAATGAAGAAAAAGCCAATTATGCGAACGCATGGATTTACGGACAAGAATTTCTAAGCCAATCTCAAATCGCACATTAACACTCATGCACAAAATTTCAACACCCCACACTTGAAGCAAATAGAAATCCAATCAAAATAGATATACTTAAAGATCAGGAGAGAAACACTCACAAGCCTAGTTTAACGTCTTGGCTAAGACGGAGCCGATTCTCCTCTTGGGAAATAAGAAGCACGCTTGAGGAGTCTTTTGCTAAGATCCCTCCTCACGCGGGGCCTTGGACTTGATCGTATCAAACCACCTTCAAATCCCATTTGAATTTCCTCCCATCAAGCCTACAATGGACTTTCCTTTGGGAGCATGACCCCTTCAAGTATGAAAATCCCTTAAAAATTAAGGGGCCATGGGAGCTTTTTTCAAATAATCTTTGAAAGTATGGCAAGAAGCTCCAAAACTTGTCTCGAGACTTCATAATGAAGAAAGGGTCTTCAAAATTTGTCTCGAGAATGATGGGCATCCCCTCCTTAAGTTTTTCAATGACGTTCACGGGTGCCCACTCCTCAATATCCCTCTCTAAACCCTTGTCTTCTTGAGTGCGAGATGGTTCCTTAGTTTCTTCCATGAAAACCTCAACAAAGTCTCTATACCCTTTAAGACTTTCAATCTCTATACGCTCTTCCTCTATCTTATCCTCATCAAGGAATTGGGGTTCACATTCAAGCTTGCTAATGCCGGGAGGAAGGAATTCTTCTTCATTGACCAAGGATGTTTCTTCTATGCATGAGGCATCATCATTGAAGAATTCCTCATCGGAGAGCGTCAAATGGATGTCGAGCTCTTGTGTGTTCTCATCTAAATGATCTTGAGATGTGCTAGTGGTGAAGGGTGCTTCACTTTTGCATTCCATCTCTTCTTCGTTACAAGATTCACCATCCCTTTGGTTGTAATGAGCTTCGGTGCCGGCTCTCCAAAATTCATCCTTCCTTTCTTGATCCCATTCTTCCCTTGAGACATTAGATTCAAGGACTTCTTCTTCTTCGGAGATTTTCTCTTCCTCATCCAAGTTCCCAATTTCAATGGCTGCTTGAGCTATTGTGCTTTCTAACTCATGGCTTTGAGCCTCCAATAGATTCAATTGAGCTTTCATCTTCTCTTGGTCTGCTAGAAGTATAGCAAACATGGATTCTATATTGGAGGGCTCACTTGAAGGTTGAGGAGATTGAGGGTATGGGGGGTAGGAGTCTTCAACTTCAAAACATTGGCTATCATCCCAATTTGGAGTGTAATAACTTGTCGGATAACCATGTTCTTGCCAATGAGAATTTATGTGCTCCTCCTCTTGATAGTATCCCTCATTTGAGTAGACTTGTTGGTTGTGGTTGTACATCCAATAGTCTTCACAATGGGCATTTGGTTGATCATCTTCATAATAATCTCCATTGTGCATGACTTGTTGGTTGTAGGGGTCCATCCTCGCAAAACAAGATAGAGTAAGTTAGTAAGGGATATGAGAGAAAAAGAAGAATATACAAGTATAAGAAAAAGAAAAATATTCACAAGAAGACAAACTAAACAATCTATTAGCACCTAGTTAATTAACCTATCCCCGGCAACGGCGCCATTTGATCGTTTGTAAATATAGCAGAAATATTCGAATAAGTATCAAATACCTATGCTAGTCACGGTGATCAAAACATTTGTAAAGACTCGGGAAATCCGAGGTCGAACCCAAAGGATAGGTGATTAAACCAATAATGCTAAAGATTAAACTAGATTGTCTATGGTTTGGGGGGGGGGGGATTGTTCCGCTTAAGAGGTTGATAGCAGATTTTTACTATCCAAATGAGAGATTTTATCAACTAAAAGAGTAAATAATCAATTCAAAGATGACTAGGGATCTATTTCTTCACCTAGACAATTATTGTGACGGTAAAATAGGACACTATTGATGAAATCACATACACATACTTAGAATTTAGCCATGCAACATTAATACTAAGTTCCACTCGCGCTACAACTTAGTACGAAGAGGTTACATCTCGCATAGTACCTCACACTCGTGCTCTATTGGTACTATAGAATATGATTATCTAGCCTCACACTCGCGCTCTATTGACTAAATAATCATGTTCTTGTTAAATCCATGCCATTCTCATTAAGATTAGAGTGTCGCCATGTAACACAAAAACCCTAATGCTTCTTCATTTAGTTCATTTGAAATCATGCTTTTCGGGGGTTAGCTACATCAAACATGAAATCAAGCAGAATTCCTATTGAGGACTTGTCAAAGACATGCCTAGGCAATCCGAAACATTAAGTTCAAATGAAGAAGAATCATGTGCAAATCATTCATCAATAGCATCCATGGTATTTACAATGTCACAAACATGTCTAGAGGATTCATAGATCCCCAACCAAGGTCACTACTCACTCATGGTGAGTTTACAAGAAAAAACATCAAGAGAAGTGCAAACAAACATATGAAAGTGGAGTTTAGAACTTCAAAACCAATATGGAGATTCAAGATGTTGTTGAAGCTCTTCCTTCTCTCTAAAATCCCCTGGCGGGTGCTCCAAAACCCCAGAAAAGCTTCCCCCCTTTGTTTAGAAACCCTAAGTTTCTTTTTATACCCCAACAGTAAAAATCTGATTTTTACGACTTCATGCGAGCGCATGGATGAACCATGCGAGCGCATGGCTTCCCAAATTTGGTCCTATCCGAATGTGGGCTTGAAGCGTGCGCTCGCATGAGAATTTCATGCGTCTGGTCTGGTTTGTGCGTTCGCATGAAATGGACTGTTCGAACGCATGGTCTCTTTCTTGCTCTTTTTCGCAGTCTTAATGTCCGAGTTAGGTCTTGAAGTCAACTGAATAGTTGTAACCCTTGAAGTTACCTTTCCAACAAGCTAAAGATCAGCCAAATCGGACATCGGACACACCCTGGACGTCCAAAACAAGTTGCACAGGTCAATATCTTGCATGCGCTCGCATGAAAAATCCATGCGACTGGTTGATATTGTGCGAACGCACAAGGTTGTTTGGCAATCTTAACCTCCGAATTTGGCCTCGGCGTCAACTAGGGAGTTGTAGCCCTTTGAGTTAGCCTTTCAACAAGCTTTGAATCGACCAAATCGGACACCAATTGCGATCTGTAAGTCCAAAATACTCCGTAAAGGTCGGTTTGTCCCGTATTGACCGAAAGTCCATATTTTTGCTCCGAAATGCTTGGTTTTGCTCCAAAATGCTACTAACTTGTGTTCTCAGCTTAAACTCTGTAATTTTCCTGAAATGAACCACAAAGCATCAAATAGCAAGTGAAATCGTAATGGAACGATCGAAACAATAATCATATAGGTCGCCTAAAATGCATATATTTTAGCGCTATCACTTGGGCATTAGAATACCCCGGGAAGGATGGTGATGTAGTGGAAGGTGTGATGCCCATGGAGCGGAACATGTTTGTCAATGTGGTGGCCACCCACCAAGAGTTCTCGCGCACAAACTCCTCTATGTTCCCCACGTGCTCATTGACATAGGTCTTTAAGTTGTCAAGGTCTGAGGAAATGGTTTCAAGCTTGTCCCCCAAGGTTACCTTTCTAGGTGTAGGATGGCTTTGGACAGAGGGTTCATGGGATGGAGCCACAGATGAGTCATCGAAGGATTGGGACGAATAAGAGAATTCCATGTTTATGCAGGTACCGAAAGTTTGTCGGTTGGTTTGGATGTATATGTACTTCTTGTCTCTAGCCCTCTTTCGCAATGGTTTCTTGTGAGGTGCCGTACTGTGAGTCCAAATTTTTCCATCGGTTTCAATGAGACCCATGTCCTTTAAAGCTTCCATATTAAGGGTCTTTTTCATCGGAGGTGGGCAACCATCATGTTCAAATGTGAAATCGCACCTTAGAGCGAGGTGAGTCACGAATGAACCTCCACCAAGTGCAGCCACTTGCGAGGTGGGCTTCACATACTCCTCAAAGCGGGTGGCTGAAATGCTAAACCAATCGAGAGTGAGCCCATTGTCTATCGCTAGCATGATATTAAATTCCGGTATAGTCACCATTCTCGCCCCATCCTTGCGAACATTAATCCCCAAATCTATAAATCGATGAATAACTTTCGAAACCTTGTCTTTGATAGTTGTAGAGTTGAACCCCGATGCAAACCACTCATATCGACTAGAAATCTTGTACCAAAAGTTATACCTTTCAAAGTCGGAGTATTTGGGCACTCTTACCCCATTCAACAGAAACCTTAACCTTTCGCAAATAACATCCTGAGTAAACCTCTTCTGCGATCCACCCAAGACAACCTTCCAATGAGTTATCTTCTTTGCCTTATTTCTCACCGCTTCAAATGAGCAAATAAACTCCTTCACAACCCTGGGATACATCCCGGGATCGTCAGTAAATAATATATCCAAACCGAAGTGAGATAGTCAAGAATGTACCTCGTCATGAATTTCCATCTTCTCAAGGGTGCTCATTTTCGAGTAGAGTGTCACCTTGGGCAATTTGGATGTCCTCGTGATCAATGCCAAGTTTTCCGTGTGTGTTGCATTTGTGAATGATAGCTCTTCACCAAAGGGGTAGGGTGTTGGTCCCGTAGGTGCCACTTGAGACGGTGGGGGGTAGTGCTAGTGCCGTAGTTTGAGCAGGTTCACTTGGATTGGCAGAGGCCTTGGACTTTTGTTTCTTAGATGATCGAGGAGGTTCTTCCTCGAATGGAGGATCCGAGGAGTCATCCTTCGATGATGATGAGCTCTCCACGACCTTTCTAAGCCTCTTTGTTGCCTTGGAAGAAGTCGGAATTGGCTTCTGACCCGCCGGAGCGTCGTGGCTAGGATTTTGAGTTTCCGGGGTAGGTTTGACGATTTTCTTCTTCGACTTGGAAGCAGTGGAATTGGGTTTAGATGTGGTGGTTTCCTTCTCCTTCCCTTTCTCTACTACTTTAGTTTTGGCCATCGTCGAAAATCGATTTGGTGCGGAGGTGAGTGGTGCGAGTAATGGCTAGGGTTCGAATTGAGGGGATTGAGCAGTGTGAGCGATGGGGGAGGATGTGTAGAGAGGAGGATGGGGTTGGGGTGCAGCGGATAACGAGCGGAGGGTGTGGCGGATGGAGAAGCAAACGCGGCGGAGGTCGAATGGGGTTGGGAGGATTTTAGGGCAATTTGATTTTTGAAGTTGGGAGGAGGAGTGTTGTTTTAAACCAGGTAGAGACTCGGGCGAGCTTGGTAGCGCTCGGGCGAGCGTAGAGGGGCTCAGGCACCAATTGCTTATCGAGTTTAAAACAATCTACCGAGGCTCGACCGGGTACGGAGAGAGTCAGACGAGCGTAGAATTGCTCCTAGAAAGGTGCAAGTGAGGCTCGGACGAGCTTGGCAGGGCTCGGGCGGTCATGAGCGGAGTGCAGTCGAGGATCGGTCGAGCACAATGAGGCTCGCGTGGGTTCTGAATGGTTCCGAAGGGAAGTAATTCCAGGCTCGGACACCAATTTCTTATCGAGTTAGAACATTCAATCGAAGCTCGACCGAGCTCGGAGAGAGTCGGGTGAGTGTTAAGCTACTCTGAGCATGTGTATTTGAGAGCTCGGTCGAGCTTTCGAGAGCTCGGGCGAGCGCGTGCGTCTATGTTCCATTGGGGTAAGGCTTTTTCTTCATTTCGACTCGAAACTTGGACTCCACACTTAAATCCTCGTACTACTCTTTAGGACATAATTTCATGTATTCAATCTTCAAAGCACACCATGAGACATACTACGCGAAATTGAATTGAAAAACAAGCACACGAGCCACAAGCAACATACAGGCATATAGAATTTGAGAACCAAAATGAACACTTACTTCGGGCTACCTCCAAGAGGGCCTAGTTTAATGTTTTGGCAAATACTGAGCTGAATCTCCTCATAGAATATTTAGAAACGTACTTGGGGAGGCCTCAAGCGGATATGTCATTTAGGGAGATTTTGTTTTTCTCGGGATCTTGGGGCGCTCCATGATAGAGCTCGAGTATTTGCCCATTGGCTTTGAAAATTTCCCCTCTTTTTTTGAATAAGTTGACATGCCCATCCTCAAACACCTATTGAACCTCAAATGGACCCGTCCATCTTGATTTTAGCTTTCCCGGGAATAACCTTAATCTTGAATTAAATAGTAGGACTTGGTCCCCTTCCTTAAACTCATTTCTCAAAATTTTCTTGTCATGACTTTCTTGTGCTTTTGTTTGTAGATTTTGGCATTCTCATAGGAGTCTGGCCTTATCTCGTCCAACTCATTCAAGTCCAATAGCCTCTTCTCTCCGGCGGTCTTCAAGTTAAAATTCAATTCTCTAACTGCCCAAACTGACTTATATTCTAGTTCAACTGGGAGGTGATAAGGTTTTCCATAAATGAGCCTTAAGGGAGACATCCCTATTGGCGTTTTGAACGCTGTCCTATATGCCCAAAGAGCATCATCCAATTTCGAGGACCAATCCTTCCAAGAATTTCCCACCGTCTTCTCAAGGATAACCTTGATCTCCCTATTGGAAACCTCAACTTGCCCGCTAGTTTGAGGGTGGTAAGGTGTAGCAACCTTGTAGTAAACCGCATATTTCTTTAAAAGTGCCCCAAATTGCTTTTCCTTGAAGTGAGATCCCCCATCACTAATCACGGTTCTTGGAATTCCAAATCTAGGGAAAATGACCTTCTTCAAGAGTTTTGCCACGACTTTTGCATCACTGACACGCGTATTTTTAACCCTTTATAGTCGTCAAATTATAAGTTTTAGGGGTCAAGTTGCAGTCAAACAATATTTATAACCTTGGTAAGCCAAGGGTCGATCCTAGGAGCAGTGCGTGTGAGTACTAGCAAACGGTGCGACCTATTTAGCTATTCCGAATGAATTTTGTAAAAAGGTTTTGTTGTCACGAGAATTACGGAAATTAAATAACAGAAAATTAAATGGTTGTGTTTAAATCAGAGAAAGAATTCCAGAATCCATACTTCACCCGTGCTAACCCCACTAATCATGCAATCATGTCACGTTAATTATTCATGCTATTGAATATGGAATATAACCGAAATAACACTAGACAAGCCGCCCATCCACGGATCATTTTCTAGATTAATCTCAATCGTCAAACGCCGCCCATCCACGGATTATCAACGATCTCGATTTATTAAACTAAAGGTTTTCCTATTAATTCATGTAAACATGACCTAATATCAATTTCATGTAATCCGGTTAATACCTAGGACCCATCCATCTTTCGGTAATTAACCTAAGTACGTTCTACCAATGCAAACATACCCTTTGATGTAAATACATGCATAGAACGATAAAATTAAGCACACAATGAAATTGTATATTCGAATCGCATAAATAAAAACTTCAATTGATCACATGAGAGTTAGGGTTACATAGCACGGGATCCATAGGATCCCAGAATAAGAGGACTACTCACTATTCATGGTGATTAAACCAAAAACAGTGTATATAGAAGGAAAGAACGAGTAAACCGTAAACGATGTAGCTCGATGATCCTCACGATGAAAAACTGTCTTCTTTTCCAAGCTAGGGTTCTTTAATCTCCAAATAAGCACACCTAGAACACACTGGTCGTTGCCCTTTTATAGCCCAAAAATCGAGTAGTTGCCAAAATAGTCAGAACTTGCCAAAAATGGATTAGGAAATCTGTCCAAAAATCCTGTCTTCCGAGGTGCCGTGACACCCGTGACATTCGGATATGTCACGGCATGTCACGGCAAGGGCAAAAGTTACTGAGTTGAAAAGGGGACGTGACACCCGTGACATTCGGACATGTCACGGCATGTCACGGCTAGGCCAAAACTTACTGAGCTGAAAGGGTGTCGTGACACCCGTGACATTCGGAGGATGTCACGGCATGTCACGGCATGCCTGGGAGTCACTCGGATCTCTCTGAGGAAAAAGCCTACCGTGACACCCGTGACACTAATGGGATGTCACGGCATGTCACGGCATGCTGCTGGTGTAGAGTTCTTTTTAGGCCATTTTCGATGCTATTTCCCGTTGTTTCGGCACTTTGCGTCCACGGAGCGATGATATACCAATTTTACCTGAAACACTAGGAAAATACATCAAACAGGGACAAATTTCCCGGAGAACAAGTGTTATCCTTCATCGAATGTAGTGAATAATCAGTCAGATTATCGACTGATCAAAACACTCCACACTTAGGATTTGTTCGTCCCGAACAAATGTCAAACAAATAGCAGAAAATATACACGAGTGAAAATAATGCTCAACAACCATGTGTTCTAAAACTACCCACTCAAGTGACATGCGATCAATACTAGCTAAAGCAAAAATAAAAACAAGATAAACATAACTCACTGTCGTAGAGGACACGAATGCATTTAGCCTATGCATCAAGCCTTTAAACCTCTAGGCTGCCCTAGTAGGACGAGTATAGTCTCGTGAAGGTTTTCAGGAATGGGACTACCTACAAATCCCTGTACATCTAACTAACGTGTATGCATGAATGATGCTCAACGTGCCACAGTAAAGTCATGTCATACTTTGGATCCATTGTGTTACCTCGACTTCAAGTCAAACATTTTCATCAAAGCTGTCAGACAATCATAGATTAAACGAGTCATGCATTCAAACGGTCGGTACACACGGCTAGCAAGAGACTAATCACATGTTCTAAATAGTTCCATAACAATGCAATAAGAACATGAATAGTTACACAAAACACGCTCGCCATTCACCCATGCTATCTAGGGATAGTCCACGGGCCCTTAGCGCAAAGCTCGTTCTCAAGTGCCAAGGACTAGGCAATGACCCGTAAGAGAAGAGGAGCCTGGCTTAAGGATTTTCTGAA
The DNA here is from genome assembly GCA_033675395.1 of Rhodiola chrysanthemifolia. Taxonomy (NCBI): domain Eukaryota; kingdom Viridiplantae; phylum Streptophyta; class Magnoliopsida; order Saxifragales; family Crassulaceae; genus Rhodiola; species Rhodiola chrysanthemifolia. The sequence continues at coordinate 44,573,306 of CM066204.1, forward strand.
AAATAGTACAAAAATCTGCATCAAAATTTCAGTGCAAGCACGAGGGTCGTCCCTTAGTTCCTAGTACATGAATCCGCAAGACATGTTATGATTTGCACGCAATTAGAAGATGGAATTACACTACATCAAGCAAACGGGGGCAGAAATTGTTTCAAAAGTGTTTTCCATACACAAGGGGTGACATTTCTCACCAGGTCCTTGGTATTTTTCTGCTCTCGCAGAACACAAGGTCAAGTATTTTTTTTGTATAATTTCGAAACAGGTTTTCTTTCAAAAACAACTATGCATGGGGCCAATTTCTCACCCAGCTTTGAAAATTAAAAACATTGTTCTTGAGGGAAAACTTGAAAGCCAATTGTCTAACTCCACACTTAAAACTTGACATAGCGTATGAATGAAGGCGGGTGCATGCAAATCACAACAAGTATATGGGAACACATACTAGTACTAAGGTCACCTAGAAAAAGAGTATCATAGAAAACGAAGATTTCAATCGCAGTACATAGACAGTTGAGCATATGCGAGAGTGAATGTGATATGCAATGTGTGACAATGCGCTACCCACTCCACACTTAAGATTGAGCTTAGTCCCTAAGCAAAGAAATAAAAGAAAAGCAAGGGCGCATAGGAACTTCCCTCGTGTGTGATGGCATGACTGCTGTGGAGATTAAACGATGCCTGAGGAGCTAGACAGCACCATCGTCCGCGTCCTCATCAATACCAAATAGCTCTGCTGTGCTACCGGAGTTCCCATCATCAGGAGGGCGGGAAGTGCCAGCCTCGTGGTCATTACCAGTAGGAGGAATGTGCGGTGGTGGAGGGTAATCTGGGTGGCCCTATCCACGAAGCAATGTCATTAAAGCGTCCTACATCCACTGCTGCGTCCTGCTGGACTGATGGCAAAGATCTGAAAAATCCGCAGTGAGCTGGGCATGGCCTTGGACGAGCTCATTCAGTGATCTGAACATCGGCCGCTGATGCACCATTATCTGGCGTTGCTGTTCCATAATCGTGCTCTGATTCTCCACAATCTGATGCACCTGCGCGAATAGTCTCATCTGGGTGGTCTCCAAGCGTGCGAAACGCTCCTTAAAGGTGCTAGAGTGCTGGGGCGGGGTGGGAGGGTCATGGTAGTCAGAAGGTGGCTGAGTGGTCTGCACGGGCACTGGAGGAGTAGGCTGAACTGGTGTCGGCTCCTGTGCCTCTGCCATGTCGACATCCTCAGGTGGAGCGTCACCACCTCTAGCACGCTCGAGTGTCCTCTGTCTGCTCTCGATTCGGCGGCGCTTCTTCCCTTTGGGGAGATCGTCCCTATGCTGCCACTTACGGTCCTTGTCAATCATCATTATATCAATCATCTTTTCGGCATCCAGGGTCGAAGCTTTTGGCGCTGGGAGCTGGCTGAACTCCCATCCTAGGGATTCAGCGAGAATGGTGACGAACAGACCGCCGCCCAAGGCAACGTTCTTGCCGAGTACCGAACCCCATAATATCATCTGGCCGGTGAGAATCTTGAAGAAATCAATAGGGCGGGAGCGGTCCATGGAAATCATGATATCAAGCTCCGGGTTGCCAATGTTTGTCGCTCCTTCCCCTCGTGGAAAAATGCTCATGGCGACAAGACGATGCACAATCTTCCATAGCTTATTCTTGATGCAGGAAGAAGGCCAACTGGATGTGAAATAGCAGTCAAAACCGGATATGGCCTTCCAGAATTCATACCTCTCCTCATCATTGTACTGGCCGCAAAAACCCTCCAAGGGAAATCCCAATACAGCACATACCTCGGCTTTAGACATAGTATAATTATAATTACCGAGCATGAATTTCCAATGGGTGGCTTGATCCGGGTTTCCTAGATATTCAAATGTGGCTAAAAATTCCTTTAAGACGAGAGGATAAGTAGGCGCCGGCTGAGCAAATAGAATATCAAGGCCGGAGGCCACAAATAATGCACGGCAGCTATTCAATAACTTGAAGGAATTCAGAGTACCATGGTCAGGGACTAAAGTAGGTTTTACCTTCTTTACTGTGCCATTGTCAGGTAGAGGGGACGACGAGCTTGGTAAGTTCTCTGAACTGGGGCATTGTCAGCTGGTGGAGGTGGTGACGTTGGGGCATTCCGAGCAGCCTGGGATGATGAGGCAACAGCTTTGCGGGTGGATTTCCTAGCCATGGTGAGAGAACTCGAAATTGGGGAAATCTGAGCTGGAATTTGGGGTTTAGGGTTTCGATTGAGGATGGGCGGATGGAGGGGTCGGCTGAGCTATGCGGATGGAGGAGTAGGGCGGATGGACGGCTGAGTGAGGCTGGGCGAGGCTGGGTCGGACGGCAAGGGCTCGGGTGTCGAAATCGACCGGAAGGACTGTCGATGGCGTCGGGCGGTTTTGATTTTGAAACTTGGAAATTTTTGAAATCCCGATTGACCTAATGCTTGTTATGAATTTTCGCCCCTGCCGTGACATGCCGTGACATACGAGGATGTTACGGGTGTCACGGCACCCCGGAAACTCTCTGATAGAAAACCCTGCCGTGACTACCGTGACATACCAATGTGTTACGGTATGTCACGGCACCTCTGAAAACCACTGATAAGAAAACCTGTCGTGACTGCCGTGACATTCCCATTGTGTTACGGTACATCACGGCACCTCTGAAAGTGCTCTGCCTATTTTCCCTACCGTGACAGCCGTGACATGTCCATTATGTCACGGGTGTCACGGCACCAATAATCCTCAGTGCAAATATGGTTGTTTCCACCCCTGCTTTCTTATTTGAGCGCGACACACTCCACACCTAGATTCCTGCAATGGTCACACACATCTTGTACAATGCAAAATGCATCTAATTTAAACTTACAGCGCGGCTACTCCTCGAAGAGGCCTAGTTTAACGTCTTGGCGAGACATAGCTGGGTCTAGACAGACTCAGTGCAAAAGAAGCATTGTCGGAGATTCCTTTAGCTAGGATCCCTCCCCGAGAAGTAGGTTATCGTTAATGCCTTCGGGTGGTGCCAGATGCTTGAGTACGTGGTAGTGCTTAAGGCGTTGCCCGTTTAACACCATAGATTTTCCTCCCTCAATGCTCAGTTCCACATGCCCATCAGGATATGCTCGCTCCACTGTGTAAGGGCCACTCCATTTAGTGCGTAGCTTTCCAGGAAATAATCTAAGGCGCGAGTTGTAGAGAAGAACTCGCTCGCCTTCATTGAAGTCTCTGCGTACAATTCGTTTGTCGTGCCATTTCTTTGTCCTCTCCTTATAGATGCGAGCGTTCTCATAGGAGTCTTATCTGATTTCGTCGAGCTCGTGGAGTTGCAGTAACCTCTTTTCCCCAGCTGCTCTCATATCCATGTTCAGCTCTCTAATCGCCCACAGAGCCTTGTACTCGAGTTCGACTGGCAAGTGACAGGTTTTTCCATAAACAGGTCTGAAAGGACTCATCCCAATAGGAGTTTTGAACGCAGTCCTATATGCCCATAGCGCGTCATCTAGCTTGGACGCCCAGTCCTTCCTGTGGCTCGAGACTGTCTTCCCTAATATGCTCTTGATCTCTCTGTTAGAGATCTCTACCTGCCCACTGGTCTGAGGGTGATAAGGAGTGCCGATCTTGTGATAGACACCATACTTCTTCAGCAATGTCTCGAAATTTCTTTCTTTGAAGTGGGAGCCTCCATCGTTGATAACAGTTCTAGGCACTCCGAACCGAGGGAAAATTACCTTCTGAAACATTTTGATAACCACCTTGGCGTCGCAAGTAGGAGTAGCCACTGCTTCAACCCACTTGGAAACATAGTCGACTGCTACTAAGATGTACTGATTTCCATAAGAAGGTGGGAATGGTCCCATGAAGTTGATCCCCCATACATCGAATAGGTCTACTGCGAGAATGCTCTGCTGTGGCATCTCCTGCTGCTTCGAGATATTTCCAGTCCTCTGGCACTGATCACAGGCTTTGACGAATTCATGTGCATCCTTAAAGAGCGAAGGCCAAAAGAAACCGGACTGCAGAACCTTTGTAGCTGTTTTCGAACCAGCTCCATGTCCACCGTATTGAGAAGAGTGGCAGCGTTCCTGAATATATGGGATCTGGTCCTCGTCGACACAAGTCCAGTAGAGACCGTCAGCACATAATCTATAAAGGAAAGGGTCATCCCAGAAGTACCTTTTAACATCGGAAAGGAATTTCCTCTTCTGGTTGTGTGAGAGGTCGGGAGGGAGGATTCCACAGGCCAAGAAATTAACAAAATCTGCGTACCACGGGACGGTGTCCACATCAATGCGCATCAGCTGTTCTCCTGCTAGAGAGTCAGTCATCGGGATCGTGTCCTCTTAGCGCTCGAGCCCTCCTAGCTCGAGGCGTGACAAGTGATCTGCAACCAGATTTTCTGCTCCCTTCTTGTCTCTAATGTCAATATCGAATTCCTGGAGGAGGAGGACCCATCGGATGAGACGAGGCTTTGAGTCCTTCGTTGACAGCAAATATTTGATCACAACATGGTCGGTGTATACTATGGTTTTCGAACCAATGAGATACTGTCTGAACTTCTCGAAAGCATAGACGATGGCCAGCATCTCTTTCTTAGTTGTAGTGTAGTTAACTGCTGCTCCGGCGAGGACCTTGCTGGCGTATTAAACTACGTGTAGTTTCTTGTCGATGCGCTACCCCAAGACTGCTCCTACTGCAAAATCACTTGCATCACACATTAGTTCAAATGGCAGCTCCCAATCGGGAGGCTGCAATATCGGAGCGGAAGTAAGAGCAGTTTTCAGATTATTGAAAGCGATTAAACATGAATTATTAAAATTAAACTCATCTTCATGGCAAAGTAAATCAGTGAGCGGCTTTGCTGTCTTTGAAAACTCCTTGATGAATCGTCTGTAAAATCCAGCGTGCCCAAGGAAACTCCTAATCCCTTTCACATCTTTTGGAGGGGGCAGCTTCTCAATCACCTCCACCTTCGCGCGATCGACCTCGATGCCACGGTGAGAGACCATGTGCCCCATCACAATTCCTTCCTGTACCATAAAGTGACACTTCTCCCAGTTCTAGACCAGGTTAGTGTCAACGTGATGGATGCACAGTCGTTGTGTGCAACCGTCAAGAATTTATTTATAATAGTCCGCTACTCGCGACTTCACTACTGGGTAGCAAGTGGTAAGTAGGGGTCGAACCCAAGGGAATTAGGGGGATAAGTCGTTCTTTGAGGGATTTGTACAGCGAGGGAGCGTGTTTTAGGTTGATTGGGATTTTAGTGCTATTAACTAAACTACTGTTTTTTTGGTTTTTTTGGTTTTTTGTGCGGAAGAGTAAATACAGAAAATAAATACTGAAAATAAAGAGTTGAGGGAAGAAGACTTACAGTGGGTGATGCGTGATTGCGATTCCTCCGGTAGATGAGTGGTTGATGATTGTAGTTGATCGAGCGATTAGTAAAAGTAAATACAGGGGGTTTTTTTTGTAATTCAAGAAAAACATTCGGTTTCAGGGGCCTTGTATCATAGCCTGTTTATTGTTTTAGTAACCCGTCTAAGTATTCAAACGTGTATCAAGGCCTTTTCCGGCGCTCGATTTGCCACACTGTCTAGTCTTTTGCAAAAGTGTTCGAAAGTGAATCAAGGCCATTTCAAGCACTCGACTTGCAACACTGTCTAATCTTTTGCAAAAAAACGTAAAGCACTTGTTCTATTTAGACTAGCGCCAATACCCCTTTCAGGATATGCTAGTCTGTGTGCATCCATTTTGGGTTGTCTTTTCCGATTTACCCAAAATGGTGTTTGGGAGAGATCAAACTCCTCAGATAAGCTTTGCCATTTGAAGCATCCACTTACCCGAGTATGTTTACGAACTTCCACAGAAGAGCTTTGCCATTTCAAGCATCCACTCAACCTTGGAAGTTCTGATCTAATATATGGCACATAGAACAAGTTTTGAATACAAAGAAAAGAAACTAAAAGAATTAAAACATTTTATAATACAAGTACGCCCCTTTAACCGAATAAAGAGTTTAGCTACGAATATCCATAGAGGTGGATACCATAGCTAAATACTCGGGGGTTTTTGAAAACAGTAAGAGGGAAAGGGGTGGAATACTCAAGAACCAACAGGAGTATTCCCAATTTCCTACTGAATACTCAAGAACCAACAGGAGTATTCTCTAAAACCGTTATAATACTCAAGAACCGACAAGAGTATTATTTCCAAAAACCAAACTTACAAGTAACAAAATGTAGAGAGATAAGTGTTTATTTGATTTTGGAATGAATTACAAATGAGATGGGGGCTTGTATTTATAGGCCTAAGGGAGAGGAATGGAGGGATGAGATGAAACCACATGGTTTTCATCCAAGGGAGCTCCATAGCAGGTCATAGCAGCCGGTTGGAGGTCACCAAATGGGGAGAGTTTGCTTCTTTGGTTACCTCCAACCAAAAGCCACCGGTCACCAGATTTTGATCATTGCTTTTTTGGCTTTTTGATAGTTGATTTGGAATGGCCAAGTGATTTTAAGACTAATGGTCGAGCCATAATTTCCAAATTCCATGTTTTGGTCGAGCAACTAGGTCTTGGTGCCTATGCGCGCGGCCTTTACTATAGAATTGGGCCAATCTGCCAATCTTCTCGGGCGTTTTGTCTGGGAAGTGAGATTGTCCGAGTTGTTGGGCATTCCAAACATCTTGGTCGAGCCAGATTTTCCAGATGCATCCGTCGGGTCGAGCGACTTGGTTTGGGTGCCTATGCGCGCCAGGCCTTTGCCTTGGAATTGAGCTAACTGCCAATCTGCTCGAGCATTCTCCTTGGTTTTCCGACATCTTCCACCTTATTTTCCATTTTAAACACTTTGGTCGAGGCGGAATTGTCAGATCAGATGGTTTGCTCGGGCAATTTGAATTTGGACTCGACTAGCTCGGCCGGCGTGCTGGACGCTGGGCGCTGGACGGCGGGCGCAACCTGGGTTTCTCGGTCTTTGGCTGGCCAGAAATTGCGAGCGATCCTTTTTAGCGTAAAACTCCTCTCCTTAGCGTGTTTTCTCTCTAAGCGCCAAAATACCCTGTAGAAATATATCGGGACTAACAAGTAGAAGTTAAATAGACCAACAGTCTAATTTGGTGGGTTTTACTGTGTTTTTGATTCGTATAATTATGGTCCATCACAACGCACCTGCGGAGAACATTAGTGAGGTTAGAGAGACATGCATCGAACGAACAGCCATACACCGAAAAATCGTCCATGAATACTTCCATGGTGTGCTCTAAAAATTCAGAAAAGATAGCCATCATGCAACGCTGAAACGTGGCTGGTGCATTACAAAGCCCGAAGGGCATGCGTCGATAAGCGAATGTCCCGAAAGGGCAAGTGAAGGTGGTCTTCTCCTGGTCCTCGGGGTGTATAGGGATCTGAAAGAACCCACTATAACCGTCGAGGTAGCAGAAAAACTTGTGCTTAGCAAGACGCTCTAACATCTGATCAATGAAAGGCAAAGGAAAGTGATCCTTAAGGGTAGCCTTATTCAACTTCCTGTAGTCAATGCACATACGCCAGCCAGTTACAGTACGATTAGGAATTAATTCATTGTCCTCATTTCGTACAACAGTTAAACCTCCCTTCTTAGGGACTACGTGCACAGGACTAACCCACTTACTATCAGCAACAGAATAGATAATACCAGCATCCAATAATTTTAGAATTTCCTTCTCAACCACATCATTCAGCTTAGGATTTAAACGTCTCAAAGCATCTCTACTGGGTCTAGCATTGCCCTCAAGATTGATTCTATGCATGCACAAATCTGGGCTAATTCCCTTAAGGTCGTCTATCGAATAACCTAGGGCTGGTCTATGCTCGCGCAGAACATCTGGCAATTTTTGGGTCTCTACATCAGTCAAAGATGCATTCACAATCACCGGATAGGTTGAGTTAGGGCCCAGAAATTCATACCCGAGACTTGCAGGTAGAGGTTTCAGCTCTACCTTACAAGGTTCCTTACCTGACTCGGAGAGCTGTCCAGTTTCAGCGCCCCCCTCAATGCTCACTGCGCAGAGATCCATCGGTATGGGGCAGCCAGGTGTAACTCTGTAAGATTCAATAGAGGTCAGTGTAATGGGCAGATCAACATCAGCAGAGTCTAACACATCACAGTCAGCTAAAAGACTAGGTGTCTTGCACATGTCAGGCAAATAAAAGACAACACGTTCGCTGCCTACTCGCAAAGCTATAGACCCTCTATCCATGTCAATAACAACCTTAGCCGTATAAAGGAATGGTCTACCAAGTATAATCGGGATGTCTATGTCTTCTGAGATCTCTAGCACAATAAAATCAGAAGGTATGTAGATATTTTTCACCTTGACAGGTACGTCTCGTTGAATCCCTTTCGGGAGTCTACAAGAACGATCCGCAAGGCGAATAGAGATATTAGTAGGACAAAGATCACCCAAATTCAGTTTAGCATACAACGAATAAGGCATGATAGACACACTAGCACCAAGATCACACAAAGCACGTCTAATAGTAATGCCACCAATATCACAAGGGATAGAAAAACTCCCTGAATCCTTAAGCTTAGGCGGCATGGGCTGGTGCATGGCGGCGCTACACTCCTCACTTAGGGCCACTGTCTCGGTCCCATCCATCTTCCGTTTCCCAGTCAGAATCTCCTTCATGAATTTTGCATAGGTGGGGATCTGGGTGATTGCATCAGTGAAAGGCATCGTAATGTAAAGAGTACGAATTTTGTCAACGAACTGCATGAACTCTTTATCTCTTCTCGTAGCTTGGAGCCGCTGTGGGAATGGGACCGGAGGCTTATAAGGAGCCGGCTCCACTGTTTGAGCAGAATTCTCAACTCGGTTTTCAGCTTCTATAGATGATTCCGCGTCAGCATGAGCAGAATTAAGCGCTGATTTTTCTGCTGTTGCTCGAGTGGTTTGAGCTGGTAGCATTCCGCGTCAGCAGGAGCAGAATTAAGCGCTGAATTTGCCTGCTGAGCCACCTGAGTCTCCAGCATTCTGTTCTGGATGGCGAGCTGCTCAACAGTCCTTCGTAACTCTCTTACCTCGGCAGCGGTGTCCTCAGATGTCTTTCGCTGATCGGTCATGAAGCTTGCTAGCATGGCTTCGATGTTTGAAGTTGAACCAGAATTCTGATCTCGCTGTGGTTGATCTCTACTGTTGTAGCTCCCTGAATTCTGATTTTGCTGCCCTTGTGGCTGATTGTTGTACTGAGGCTTCGGCTGGTAGGAAGTGTTGTTCTGTGTTTGCTGAGCTTGAACGGTGTATTGTCCTCGTGGTTGGTACGGTGCACTGCCTTGTTGCTGTTTGTACGAGAAACTCTGAGGTGCTTGATTCTGTGGTTTGTACGAGAGGTTAGGGTGATTTCGGTTTGGATTGTCCCACCGGTTACCGGTTGATCCGTTCCCGAAACCCGTCCCTTGAATATTCTGCCCAACAAAGTTTGCATCCTCTTGGTTTCCGCTGTCATCATTTGATCCGATTACTGGACAACCATCTACATAGTGAGAAGGAGAGCCGCATATCTGACAGTACATGCTAATGTTAGCGACGTCTGAGGACTTCGTAGTGCTTCCTACCTTCATGTTCTGAATCTCTGTTGCAAGTAGTTTCACAGTATCAGTCAACCGGGCAATGTCATTGGTGCTCTCAGTTTGGCAGAGATCCTGCACACCCTTTATATCCTTAGGATTACCTCGGTCGCTTGTCCAGAGGTTGTAATCTTGGGCTGCTGTCTCTATAATACCATAGGCGTCCTCCAGCGGGACTCTATTAAGCCCCCCACCAGCTGCTTGATTGATCAAGGTACGCATCCCCTGATCGATCCCCTGATAGAAAGTGTCGATAATCTGCCACTGCTCTAGATTGTGGTGTGGGCACATCCTTGTCAGCTCCTTATACCTCTCCCATGAGTCGTACAGAGTCTCACCATCGATAGAGCGGAACGAGATGATTTTGTTCCTGAAATGAGCTGTCTTCAATGGTGGGAAGTATTGTTGGAGAAAGGCTTCGGCCAGCTTGTTCCAGGTGGTAAAAGTACCTTCAGCATGGCTGTCTAACCATCTGCTACCCTTGTCGGACAGTGAGAACGGGAACAGCCTGAGGTAGTAAGACTTTGGAGGGACACCGTTGGTTTTCACCGTGTTGCACTTCTGAGTAAATCGCTTGAGATGCTGGTGAGGATCTTCATTCATTCTTCCCGAAAACTGATTATTCTGCACCATTTGAATGAGACCTGTTTTGAGTTCCCAGGTATTGTTGGCGATGCCCGGTGGTGCAATGGCGGACTGAAATCCCGTGACACGTGGAGCAGTGTAGTCTCCAAGTGTCCTGCGCACAGGCGGCTGCACCTGGCGCTGCTGGTCATCTTCGACCACTCCATTCAGCAATGCTGGGTTGTTTTGATTCATAGCCATCGCTGCGAAGTTGCGGTTCAGTGCTCGTAGCTTCCGAGCTTCGTTCTGGGCCAGGCGAGTTGTTCTTCGTAAGTCCGGTGTGTCCTCGTCTGAAATCAGAATCTGCTTCTTCCGTCTGGGTGTTTTCTTTGGCATGAACTAGCTAGTACCTGCAAGAGCCAAGACTCACTGTGAGTGAAGCAATTAAAGCAGAAAAGAAACAGATAACAAATAAGGTGGAATAGTCTAAACTACACACGTTAAATCTAATATCACACTAAACGCTGCTCCCCGGCAACGTCGCCATTTTGACACGCGTATTTTTAACCCTTTATAGTCGTCAAATTATAAGTTTTAGGGGTCAAGTTGCAGTCAAACAATATTTATAACCTTGGTACGCCAAGGGTCGATCCTAGGAGCAGTGCGTGTGAGTACTAGCAAACGGTGCGACCTATTTAGCTATTCCGAATGAATTTGGTAAAAAGGTTTTGTTGTCACGAGAATTGCGGAAATTAAATAACAGAAAATTAAATGGTTGTGTTTAAATCAGAGAAAGAATTCCAGAATCTATACTGCACCCGTGCTAACCCCACTAATCATGCAATCATGTCATGTTAATTATTCATGCTATTGAATATGGAATATAACCGAAATAACACTAGACAAGCCGCCCATCCACGGATCATTTTCTAGATTAATCTCAATCGTCAAACGCCGCCCATCCACGGATATCAACGATCTCGATTTATTAAACTAAAGGTTTTCCTATTAATTCATGTAAACATGACCTAATATCAATTTCATGTAATCCGGTTAATACCTAGGACCCATCCATCTTTCGGTAATTAACCTAAGTACGTTCTACCAATGCAAACATACCCTTTGATGTAAATACATGCATAGAACGATAAAATTAAGCACACAATGAAATTGAATATTCGAATCGCATAAATAAAAACTTCAATTGATCACATGAGAGTTAGGGTTACATAGCACGGGATCCATAGGATCCCAGAATAAGAGGACTACTCACTATTCATGGTGATTAAACCAAAAACAGTGTATATAGAAGGAAAGAACGAGTAAACCGTAAACGATGTAGCTCGATGATCCTCACGATGAAAAACTGTCTTCTTTTCCAAGCTAGGGTTCTTTAATCTCCAAATAAGCACACCTAGAACACACTGGTCGTTGCCCTTTTATAGCCCAAAAATCGAGTAGTTGCCAAAATAGTCAGAACTTGCCAAAAATGGATTAGGAAATCTGTCCAAAAATCCTGTCTTCCGAGGTGCCGTGACACCCGTGACATTCGGATATGTCACGGCATGTCACGGAAAGGGCAAAAGTTACTGAGTTGAAAAGGGGACGTGACACCCGTGACATTCGGACATATCACGGCATGTCACGGCTAGGCCAAAACTTACTGAGCTGAAAGGGTGCCGTGACACCCGTGACGTTCGGAGGATGTCACGGCATGTCACGGCATGCCTGGGAGTCACTCGGATCTCTCTGAAGAAAAAGCCTACCGTGACACCCGTGACACTAATGGGATGTCACGGCATGCTGCTGGTGTAGAGTTCTTTTTAGGCCATTTTCGATGCTATTTCCCGTTGTTTCGGCACTTTGCGTCCACGGAGCGATGATATACCAATTTTACCTGAAACACTAGGAAAATACATCAAATAGGGACAAATTGCCCGGAGAACAAGTGTTATCCTTCATCGAATGTAGTGAATAATCAGTCAGAATATCGACTGATCAATCTCAAGTTAATGAGGCTAGAGCTTTGACCCATTTGGAAACATATCAACCGCCACAAGAATGTAACGGTTTCCATAGGAAGGGGGAAAAGGACCCATGAAATCTATCCCCCACACATCGAAGATTTCCACTTCTAGCATTCCTTGTTGGGGCATTTCATCCCTTTTTGATAAATTACCACTTCTTTGGCACTTTCGCAAGCCCGTACGAACTTGTAGGCATCCTTGAATATTGAGGGCGAATAGAGTCCACTTTGAAGCACCTTGGCCGTGGTTTTTGAACTTCCTCCATGGCCTCCATAAGGGGAAGAATGGCAATGGTGCAAAATTCCTTCTATAACTTTGTCGGCTACACATGTTCTATAGATACCATCCGAACAAAGCTTGAAAAGATGGGGCTCATCCCAATAGTATCTCCTTGCATCATGCGCAAATTTCTTCTTTTGATTGTAGTTCATGTTTGGAGGAAACACATCACAAACCTTAAAGTTTACTATGTCGGCGTACCATGGTGTGGGTGTGTTTTCTTGACTCATTAAGTATTCACCAACAAAGGAATCCTCAATAGGCAATTCCTCACTTGGGGCTTTTTCTTCCAAAGGTTCTAGTCTAGAAAGGTGATCGGCGACCAAGTTCTCCACTCCCTTCTTGTCTTTGATTTCTATGTCGAACTCTTGGAGTAAAAGTACCCATCTTATGAGCCTAGGATTAGCATCTTTCTTAGAAACAAGGTACTTGATGGCCGCGTGATCGGGGTAGACTATGGTTTTTGATCACACCAAGTATTGCCTAAATTTCTCAAAGGCGTAGACAATAGCTAGCATCTCTTTCTCCGTGGTGGAGTAGTTTGATTGAGCTTGGTCCAAGACCTTTCTCGTGTAGTAGATCACATGTAGCTTTTTGTCTACCCTTTGCCCTAAAATGGCTCTAATGGCATAGTCACTTGCGTCGCACATTAGCTCAACGGGAAGTTCCCACGGTTGGATTATTGGAGCGGATGTGAGGGCAAACTTGAACTCCTTGAAAGCTTCAACACAAGGATCTTCAAATACAAAAGGTGTATCATTATGCAAGAGATTGTTTAATGGATTGGCAATCTTAGAGAAATCCTTAATGAATCGCTGGTAGAACCCGGCGTGCCCATGGAAGCTTCGAATTCCCTTCACGTCTCTAGGGGGTGGGAGCTTTTCAATGACTTCAATCTTGGCTCTGTCTACCTCAATTCCCTTATTAGAGACAAGATGCCCAAGCACAATTCCCTCTTGTACCATGTGAAATCTTTCCCTAGTAGTTGAGATGTTGTTCTGGTCGAGTGCAGAACAATTTCTAGAACAACTTATGCAAAAATAAATGCAGTGCGAAAAACAAAACGACACGCAAAGTTGTTAACCAGTTCGGCGTTAACGAGCCTACGTCTGGGGGGCTTCTCCTCAGCCCGGTGGATAGCAATTCACTAATAATTAATATTGCAAGTACAGGAGCTTATGTTTACAGAATCCCTCTTAAACCGCCTAAGCCTCTAATATTCTAGCAATTGCTAACTAGGTCTCCCCTAGATCTGAGCCTCACCTTCGATTCCACCAGAATGATCCTCCACGAGAATCAGCGCCTTCTCCCGAATGCGCAACAACACCTTTAGTGCGTGTATCGTCAAGTTGTTCTACGATAAGTCTACCGAGCACTAGAACAGACTGAATCTGAGCGCCGTGAGTTAATCAGAATGATTAGTTCACCGGCCGTTTGCCTCCACCTCCTTTCAGTGAGTATGAGCGTGAATAATATCTCCATGAGTGCTGAGTAGAACGAGTCCATCAGCCCTCCTTATATAGAGCGGTAGAAACCCTAAACGAATAGGATTTCTAATCTTCAACCGCCTATCTCTTTAGGAAATCTTTCCTAAATCTTTTAGGAAACATTCCTAATATCTTGCGCATATCTCTTGTAGATAATCCTTCAATATATCTTCAACTCTTTTTAAGAAACTCTTCGATTATCTTCTTGACCAAGTTATCTTCAAGCGTAAGTCTTCCCTAATATTGCTCAACCGACTTCTTAGATATGCAAGAGTATATTTCCGTCCACTGAATTCAAGATCTGCATCATATCTTAAATGTCATAGCACCGACTTGCCTAATCCGTTTTAGGAAACGTCTGCCGTGTCTAACTTGTTCCACGTCGGTTGAAAATGTTGCCTAATTTGAATTAGGAAACATTCCATCTGTCCTTCCATCTGCAACCGTCTTGTTATTAGTCGGTTGACTATGTTGCCTAATCTGAATTAGGAAACATTCCATCTGCTTCAACTTGTTCTAGGACACTTGCCTCTGCCTGCCTTGAACTCTTCCTTGTACAACAGCTTGAACAACTCTTCTCAGAGTTTTACCAAATCAGATGCCATAAGATCTAACAATCTCCCCCTTGGCATTTTTGGTAAAACTACTACCTGTACTACTATTACAGCTGAATCTTTGAAGGAGGTTTCAAACTTCCAAGCTGTGCTACCAACTAATTGCTACCAAACGAATCTTTGAGGAGGTTTCAAACTCCGAAAACTTCAAGCACACACGAATCGTTTAAGGAGATTTCAAACTCCAAAACATATCTAACATTTAGCACATATGAATCTTTTAAGGAGCTTTCAAACTCCAGACTACTCCCCCTTTTTGCCACAAATTGACAAGGGAGTACAAAAACAGTAGCAATAGTTCGACAAAACTAGATTCAACAAAAAGATACAGTTGTTTGTAGAGAGAGCAGAGATTTCATCACCGGGATCAGTAGTCGGACTCCTCACTTTCTTCATCACCAGCTGAGTCGACTTCATCTTCTTCTTCAAATCCTCCATAGATCCACTTGGCACAACAGAACTATGCACATTAACAGATTTAGATATTTTTGATTACCTCGTTGTATAGTCTTCTTTGCAGGTTTTTTGTCCGACAGTTTCTTTTCGTACCAGTGCTTGAAAACTTTCTACCTTTCTTCCACGTCAGCCCTTAACACATATCTCGTTTAAGCTTCGGGTGACAACTTGTACTAGAACAACTTAGTTGTCAATGACTCACAGACCCAGTGAGGATCTAAGGGTCTCGAACTGTAGGTTGTCCAAGGCTTTGGTGAAGATGTCTGCTAGCTGCTTCTCAGTGGATACGTGCGTCAAGGTAATTATCTTCTTCTCCACTAGCTCTCGAATGAAGTGATGCATGATATCGATATGCTTTGTTCTGGAATGCTCAACAGGATTTTTGGATATACTGATTGCACTCATGTTGTCACAGTAGAGTGTCATCATATCTTGTTTTACTCCGTATTCTTCAAGCATCTGCTTCATCCACAAAATCTGTGTACAACAACTTCCAGTGGCGATATGTTTCAGCCGTGGATATTTCTTGCTCAACCATGACACCAGATTGTTTCCTAGAAAAAAGCATCCTCCAGATGTGCTTTTGCGACCTTCTGCATTCCCAGCCCAATCTGCATCACAGTAGCCTACCAAACATGAATTAGTATCCTTAGTGTACCACAACCCATAGTCTGTTGTTTCGCAGACATATCTGATAATTCTCTTCACATTAATCAGGTGGCTCTCCTTGGGATTAGCTTGATATCTAGAACAAACTCCAACCGCATGGGCAATGTCTTGTCTACTAGCTATCAGATATAGTAAGCTCCCAATCATACTTCTGTACAAGGTTTGATCCACACTTGTACCTACTTCATCCTTGGTGATCTTCACATGAGTTGCAGCGGGGGTTCTCTTATGTGTTGCTTTCACCAGATCAAACTTCTTAATCAAATTCCTAGCATATTTGCTCTGGGAAATAAAGATAACGTCTGCCTTATGCTTGGCTTGTAATCCAAGGAAGTAACACATCTCTCCTACCATGCTCATCTTGAATTCGATCTACATTTGTTCTACGAACTTGTCCACCATCTTCTGATTGTTAGAGCCGAACATAATGTCATCCACATAAATTTGAGCAATGATAAAGTCTAACCTTTTGTGTTTTACGAAAAGTGTCTTGTCTACTCCCCCTCGCACATAGCCATGGGCGTCTGTTTGAGACCATAAAGAGTTTTCTTCAGTCGGTACACATGGTCAGGATAGTGAGGATCTTCGAACCCCTTCGGTTGTGCCACAAACACTTCTTCATTCAGCAGCCCATTCAGAAAAGCACTCTTGACGTCCATCTGGAACAACTTGAACTTCAGATGACAAGTAAGGGCCAATAGTAGTCATATGGCTTCTAGACGAGCAACCGGGGCAAAAGTCTCATCAAAATCGACTCCTCCAATCTGAGTATAGCCTTGAGCAACAAGTCTCGCCTTATTTCTAGTGATGTTCTTGTTCATCAGACTTGTTCTTGAAAATCCACTTTGTTCCAAAAACATTCACATCATCGGGTTGCGAAACAAGATCCGAAACATCGTTTCGCTAAAATTCACCAAGCTCTTCTTGTATTGCCATTACCCAGTATTCGTCATTGATAGCCTCCTTGATATTATTGGGCTCTATAGTGGATATAAAACTAGTAAAACCAGCCAATTCTCGAAATTTAACTTGTTTACCTAGAATCCTCATGCCTTCAGTCGCTTCACCGATCACCTCAGTAATTGGATGATTCTTCTCAATAGTTCTCGAAGGTTGAAGGACCCGAGAAAGAGCAGGAGAAGTCTCCGCGTCAGCTTCCTCGTATGTCTGGTCATCGTCTTTAGCAAGATTATCTGATTCCTTATCCGGAACAACCGCTGTGTGTGCACCGGGGGTAGCAGGTTGTGTAGGGTGCGTTATGACAACATCATCATCTGTCGTACATGTCTCTAGAGTGTCTGGTACATCTTGCACAATAACATTGATATATTCCATAATGACTCCAGTGCGCTTATTGTAGACTCGGTACGCACGGCTGTTAGTAGAGTAACCCAGAAAGATCCCTTAATCACTTTTGGGGTGCAGTTTCTGCAGATACTCCCGGTCTCTGAGAATGTAGCATTGACTTCCAAAGATATGAAAGTACTTCACTGTCGGCTTCTTTCCTTTCCACAGCTCATAGCAAGTTTTTTCAGTGCCAGTTCGAATTGTCACTCTGTTTATGACATAGCACGCCGTATTCATCGCTTCAGCCCAAAACTTCAATGGTACTTGCTTTGCATGGATCATCACCCGAGCCATCTCCTGAATGGTTCAATTCTTCCGTTCGACAACTCCATTCTGCTGTGGTGTAATTGGGGATGAGAACTGTTGAGCTATTCCTCTTTATGTGCAGAATTCAGTATGAGCATTGTTCTCGAACTCCTTTCCATGGTCGCTTCTCACAGCTACTAAATGTTCTCCTTTATCTTCCCTTTCTCGCTTCAGTCGGATACATAGCTGAACAAATGCTTGAACAGCCTCTGATTTGTCTCGCAGAAAGCTTGACCAAGTGAAGCGAGAGTAGTCATTAACACAGACTAGCATGTACCTCTTTCCAGAATAGCTTTCCACTTGCATAAGCTCCATCAGATCTATATGTAACAATTCCATGGCTCTCCTCGTGTTGATCTGAGTGGCGCCTTTGTGAGGGACTTTGATCTGCCTCCCAATCTGGCAATCTCCGCAGATGATGCTCAGGTCGCCTTGAACTTTAGGAATACCACGGACTAGACCATCAATATCAACCTTCTTTAGTGTCCTTAGATTCAGATGTCCCATCCGTTGATGCCACAGATTCATCTCTTCAGTTTTGCTCAACAGGCATGTTGTTTCAGCTGTGGGTCGACTAAGATTCAGCAAGTAGCAGTTGTTCGAGGATCTTCTTCCAGTGAGTACTGGTTCATTTTTGTTGTTCAACACAACACACTCCTCCTGCATGAACTGGACATGATGCTCTCCGTCGCACAACTGACTTATGTTGATAAGGTTCGCCTGCAATCCTTTGACAAGAAGGACTTCTTTCAATCTGGGTAGGCTTTGAACATTCAAAGTTCCTCTTCCAAGCACTCTGCCTTCTACTCCATCTCCAAACGTTACATTTGACTTCCCTTTGAACTCCTCTACGTTGGTCAGAAACTCTGAATTGCCAATCATGTGTCTAGAACAACCACTGTCAAAGTACCACCTTTCCTTCTTCAGATGACTAGTGGAACTGAAAGCAACATGGCATACCTCACTCCTTTGCTTAACTCTCCAGAATTGCTGCACCTGTGGTTTTGGCACTTGATCCATCTTTCTGAGAAACTTATGGAATTCCTCACATCTGGATTTGATGTGTCCCACTCGGTTGCAGTAAAAGCATCTTCGTCTGTCTTGTCTTCTTGAGGGATACCAGGTAGCTTTTCTTTACGGATGATGCTCAACTGGTGCAATATGCGATCGTGGTTCAGCTTTTACAAACGTTGTCTTTCCGGAACCAGATGCACCAGTGAACCCTAGCCCTTTGTTACCGCCACTCGTCCTTTGAGCTCCCAAAATTGAGTCTAGATTTTTAGTACCAGAATTAAGCATCTTGAAAGATTTCTTCAGGTTGTTTAGCTCTTCTAGTGTCTTGACATGAACACGTTTATCTGTCTTAATTTCATATTTCAAGGCATCTATAGTATTGAGAAGGATTACCTCTCCTCGTCTTAGGCGACATTCCTCTTTTGTAGATCATCAATTAGTCCTGAATGTTTACCTTGGCTCTTTTCAACCTGAATCTTCAGTGTTGACACAACTGCTGGTAACTCGGCCGTTTGTGTAACAAGTTCAGCTCGTTCATCTTTTACTTCAATCAACTGGGCTTTAAGGTCAGTGATTGTCTGTTGATGTTCCACCTTCTGAGCAACTAAGACAGCAACTTCTTCCCAAAGCTTTTATTTTTCTTCTTTCAGATTTGCCAGGATGTTGCGATGCTTTTTGTTCTACTTAACTTCAATCAACCATTGTTGGTACAACTCCTTGTAATTGTTAGCAATTTATTCTTCAGTGATTTCTTCATCATCACTGCAGCTAGAGTACTGCGTGTGAACCTCAGAAGACGACTTTGACTCCACTCCTTTACTTCATTCTCCTTCCAGGTTGACACAGCTAGCAAGGGCTACAAAGTTAATGGACTCACCTTCCTGATCAGATTCACTGTCACTCCAGTTGACAGCATAGGCATTCTTCTTCTTCTGTGTGTTGATGCATTCTGCCTGATTATGTCCGAAGCCTTCACATTCCTGCATTTTATCCCCTTGCCTTTGTTTTTGTGATTGAAGTCTCCAGATTTGTTTCCTTTTTGAAATTTGCCATCCTTCCGGAATCTTGAGCTAGAAGACTGACATGGATCAAACCCTTTATTGTACTATCTTACCATATACTTCCCAAAGTTCTTAGCAAACATGGCATACTGTTGTTCAGACATCTCCCCTGCGTTATCCTGAACATCAGAAACTTCAGTTTTCAGGCCAACACTTTTAACCTTCATGAGTTGTTCCTTTTCATTCATCTCCATCTCATGAGTCGGTAGGGATCCCATCAGTTCATCCAACCTCATGGTCTTCACATCGTGTGCTTCTTTGACTGCGAGTGCCTTCATTGCATACCGCTTTGGTAGAGACCTCAGCACCTTTCTTACCAGCGTCTCTTCGGTCATGGGCTCTCTAAGTGCAAACGATTCATTAGAGATATCAAGAACCCTTGTGTTGAAGTCATTTATGGTCTCGTCCTCCTGCATTCTTAGATTTTTGAATTTTAACGTGACCATCTCCATTCTGGATATTTTGACCTTTGTCGTACCTTCATGAGCCGTTTGTAATATGTCCCAAGCTTTCTTGGCAATTTCACACGTAGATATCATCTTGAAATTCTTCCCATCAACTCTTGAGAATATAGCATTCATTGCTTTGGAGTTTGCGGCTTCAGTCTTCTTCTGTCACTCAGTCCATAGAACTTTAGCGAGAGGTCCAGCCTTGCCAGCTTCATCGACAGTCATCGGATGTGTCCATCCGTTTTCAACAGCTTCCCAAACCGATTCATCCTAACTTTAGAAACGCCTTCATTCGCACCCTCCAGTATCCCTACTTGTTTCCATCCAGCAACGGAGGTCGCGTGATGTTCTGCCCTTCTCTCAAATCCATCTCAACAACCTTCGGATCTCACTCTGTGTGTTGAGTATTTGCTCGGATACCAATTGGAATCTTTCCCTAGTAGTTGAGATGTTGTTCTGGTTGAGTGCAGAATAATTTCTAGAACAACTTACGCAAAAATAAATGTAGTGCGGAAAATAAACGACACGAAAAGTTGTTACCCAATTCGGCGTTAACGAGCCTACGTCTGGGGGGCTTCTCCTCTGCCCGGTGGATAGAAATTCACTACTAATGAATATTGCGAGTACATGAGCTTACGTTTACAGAATCCCTCTTAAACCGCATGAGAGTCTAATACTTTGCTAACTAGGTCTCCCCCTAGATCTGAGCCTAACCTCCGATTCCACCAGAATGATCCTGCACGAGAATCAGCGCCTTCTCCAGAATGCACAGCAACACCTTCAGTGCGTGTATCGTCAAGTAGTTCTACGATCAGTCTACCGAGCACTAGAATAAACTGAATCCGAGCGTCGTGAGTTAATCGGAATGATTAGTTCAACGGTCGCTTGCCTCCACCTCCCTTCAATGAGTATGAGCGTGAATAATATCTTCGTGAGTGCTGAGTAGAACGAGTCCATCAGCCCTCCTTATATAGAGCGGTAGAAACCCTAAACGAATAGGATTTCTAATCTTCAACCGCCTATCTCTTTAAGAAATCTTTCCTAAATCTTTTAGGAAACATTCCTAATATCTTGCGCATTTCTCTTGTAGATAATCCTTCAATATATCTTCAACTCCGTTTAAGAAACTCTTTAATTATCTTCTTGACCAAGTTATCTTCTTGCGCATTATGGCCAGATTGACCCTCAACTAGAGCCTTCCAATCCTTAAAACTATCAAAAGCATCACTCTAATTTTTCAACAGATAAATCCATACCTTCCTTGTGAAATGATCAATAATAGAAATGAAATATGACCTGCCACCAATAGTAGAAACTTGGGCAGGGCCCCAAAGATAAGAATGCACATATTCAAGAGGCTTAGAAACAGAGATAGAAGATCTAGGGAATGAATGAGCTGTTTTCTTACTTAATATGCAAGTTTCACAAAAGTTAAGTTTAACTTGTTCAGTAGGACTTATTCCAGCTTTATACAAACAACTCAGCCCTTGATTTCCTATATGTCCTTGCCTATCATGCCATATCTTTGTTTCTATCAGCTTCTTATCAGTCTTACTTGCAGCAGATACATTGATTTCATTAGAAGAGATAACATGGTACAAGCCACATTCCTTACCAGCTTTTATCAAAACAATGCCATTTTTAATAACTTGTCTTATGCTATTAAAGGTGTTGATTTCACAGCCAATATCATCAAACATAGATTCAGCTATTAGACTTCTTCTCAAATCAGGAACCCATCTAACATTAGTAAGAGTTCTAGTGATACCATCATGCATTTTCAAGGGAACACTTCCTATACCCTTAATGAGTAACACAGTTTGATCCCCTAACTTTACCTCACCTCCATTGCAGAGCTTTAAGCTACTAAAGAGATGTTTACCTGGGATAGCATGCATGGTGCAGCCTGAGTCCAAGATCCATTGATCTGAATGAGTTCCCTCACGAGCCATCATGATCTCATTACTATACTGCTTACCAGATTCATGTTTATTACCATTCTTGTACATTTCATCCTTCTTTTTCTTAAAACAGTCCTTGGTCCAATGACCAAGTTTATGACAATATTCATATTTCACAGCAGATTTATCAGTATTTTTCTCAGCAGGTTTATCAGGGGCATTAGGCCTTACATTCTTGTTTTCAGAGAATTTCTTCTTTGATTTTCCCCTAAACATCATCACCTCATTTTTAGATTCTTGCCTAGTTTCAGTTTTAGAGCATGTCCTAACTTCAAACACCTTCAAGGATTCATTTTTTTGGACAACAGCTTCTATGATCTTAGCAAGTGTGATATCATCTCTACCATATTGAATAACATCTTTTAAGTTTTCAAACTGAGATAGCAGGGCATTCAATATAATGACAGCTTGGTGAGTTTCATCAATTTTCTCTTTACATCTAGACAAGTCTTGAGTAAGTTTAAGAAAGTTATCTAAGTTCTCTTCAAGAGTCCTAGACAAAACCATCTTAAAGTTAAAGAGCCCACATAGTAGAGAAATCTTACTAGGTAGGGACTTGTTAATATAGATGTTATCTAAGGCATCCATTAGTTCCTTTGGGTTAGAGAATGTTACCACGTGTCTGATGATGTTATCACTCAGCCTCATCATAATTTCTGAGTGTGCTTGCTCTTGCATTTCAAGCTTCCTATCAGCAGAGGTTCCAGCCACCCATTCCTCAGTCACAGCCTTGATGCACTTCTCCTTAGTTAGAATGGCCTTCATTTTAACCTTCCAAATGGAGTAGTCTTGAGTGCCATCAAACATCTGATTCTTCATATCAGTCATGGCTTAGCAGGAAGTCACCTGAGTAGCAGGTGACACACAGATCAGTTCTTGGCACAAGAAGACCAAGACAAGTGCTATATGAGGAGATATCACAATATAACAAGGTGAGATGTCAAGATAACCACAAGACAATCAATAATTTGCTCTGATACCACAATGTAATATAAGGGTTCACCAATTACTCAATCCAATTACCAAAACACAATGCACAAATCCAATTCTTGTTAACTTTAGAGTTCAATTAGTCAAAATTAAGTAATTGCGGAAATATGACCTAGACTAATGACACAAGGTTTTAAGGAGGTTCGAACACCACTGCCAAATAGCAGCAATGCCTACTCCTTGGTGAGTCTCTTGGCGACTCGAGAAAAATGTTATTATGCGCTTGGTTTTTTGGATTACACAACCTATGTGCAAGACTTGGCCTATCTATCCCACTTAATCTAACCGGCGATCAACCAACCAAGAAACCAATCGGAGAAAGACCAGAAGCCTTCCCTGAACAGCAGAGAAGAGCCGGACTCATCGGACGAAGGTCGGAATATCCAGCCGCCGTAAGTCCTTATGCGCAGAAGACACCACCGGTGATGCGCAGTCAATCTTCGCCCAATCGACTATCAATCGGACGTAGACTCGGTCGCAGACGTTCTCGGAAAGCTCCAATTACAGAAGATCGCTTGGGAATCGTAGTCGAAGTTGAAACCCCCAAATTGAAACGAATGAACCCTAATTTTCCATGTACTGACCTTAAGTACTGAAACTCAGCTCGCTTGAAAACGACGTAGTATCGCGCACATTCGAAATCCACCTCGCGCTTGCCCAAAACGGTACTGCTCGACTTAAGTTCGAAGTCGTTAGTCCAAACGATGACGTCTTGTCCTTTGTTTAAACTCTCGCGCTCAAAGCATACGACGCCGTCCAACTTACCTGACTTACACGCCAACCTGAAACGAAAGCGTTCCATTCTTCAGTCCAAACTCAGCTTTCCCTCCAGCGCAAAATGGCAACGTTTAGGCCTTCTCTTCAGTCCCAGCTGAGCAGCTTCTCCTCAGCTCCTCCTTCAAGACCCAGCTCTAAACTAAACCTATTTTACACATGGGAGCTCCAGCTCTGGACTTGCCAAGTGTTGCTCTATACGTACATAAGGATTACTAGCTAATTTACAGTTTATACACCAAGAAGGTTCATAGGACCCCGAGAAACTAGAGGGACTACTCACTAGTCATATTCAATAAAAAGCAAAAGTAGTTTTTACAAGGATGATGAAGAAAACACAAAGAAGAGTAAGGAACTAGGATGAAGAATCTCCTTATATACTTAGAGTAGCTTCAACTTGATGTGATGATCTTCAAAAACCCTTATCTTCTGTCTAAAACCCCAGATAGATTCTTGATAAAAACCCTCTTTGCTATTTATAACCTTGCATTAAACATCTAGGCTTTCAGGTGAGGCTCGCCCGAGCTTGGTAGAGCTCCGTAGAGCTTGAGGTGGGACGCCCCGGGCTTGGTCGAGCTTAGACGAACTCCATATTTCTTTCTGCGGTAGGCTCGGTCGGTCGAGCTTGGGATGAGGCCGAGCATAGTGCATTCAAGGCTCGACTGGTCTTGCTGGCACTCGGGCGAGCGTCGGCTGGCTTGATGGAAGTGAGACTCACCCGGTACTGATGGCGCTCGGTCGAGCTTGAGATGAGCCCGAGTGGTTGTATTGGCGAGCTCGGTTGAGTCAGGGCAGGCTCGGGCGTTGAATTATTAAGTTGATCGAGTGTTCGGCAGTTGACACGAGGCGCTCGAGCGGGTCACATTTCCTACCGAGGGGTCGACCTTTCATGCCCGATCAGGTCCATGAGAGCTCGATTGAGGGAGGTCTTTGACATTTTTGCTCGAAACTTTGATTTTTTGCTAAAACTTGATCTTCTCAAACCCGGGAACCGTAAGGTATGTTTCTCACCTAAAATAGCAAGCAAGAGGGTCAAATGGCATCGAAAGAGACTCGGAACGGATCAAAACATCTAGTAAAGTAGAGGAATGATAGTCGAGAATTCGACTTATCATCCTCATAGTATACTCATGCCCAATGGAGATAGAGTTACTGTTAAGTACACTGGTATTTTTTTCTTTGAATGAGCATTTGGTGCTGAAAAAATGATTTTGGTGCCTGATATAAGATTCAATCTGATCTCAGTAGCAAAGCTAGTGACTGACTCAGGATTGAACGTAATTTTCACTGATAGCGGGTATACCATCCAGGACTAGATAGAGTAGACTGTGGTGGAGACTGATGAATCATTCAATGGCTTATATCAGCTCAAGCTTGAAAATGGTAGGAATTGTTTGTTTATATCAGCTCACAAGAAAAATACCTTTACTTTCCGTTGGCATAAAAGACTAGGACATGTTCCTTTCAGGAAGTTGTTAAATTCCTTTAAATCTTTCATTCTATATTTGAATTCAGTTCATTATAATGCTGATGAGTTGAGTTGTGATGTGTGTCCACAAGCCAAAAAAGGCAGGTTACCTTTCAATAACAGCAATACTATTTCTTCTGAACTCTTTGATCTCTTACATGCTGATATATTGGGACCTTATAGTGTTTCTACTACTACTGGTGCTAAATATTTCTTGAATATTGTTGAAGATAAATCAATGTGTACATGGACTTATTTGATGACAGCAAAAACTGAGGCAGCACACCATTTGATCAGATTTTACAAAATGGTGCAAACTCAGTTTGGGATAAATATTAAAGTTCTAAGGTCAGGCAATGGAGGTGAGGTTTTATGTTCCGAACTCTGTGACTTCCTAGCTGATAATGGCTGTTTACAGCAAACATCATGTGCTTATACTCCACATCAAAATGGAGTAGTAGAGAGAAAGCACACGTACATCCTTGAAGTTGCAAGATCTCTGAAGATTCAGTCACCAGATTGTTTTTCGGATGAAACAGTGTTAATTTCTACATATATCATTAACAGTATGCCTTCAGTTTTATTGCAAGGAAAGAAACCTTTGAGGTGTTATTTGGTGCCAAACCAGAATATTGACATATGAAAGTATTTGGTTGCAAGTGCTACATTACAAATATTCAGCCTAACTAGTCTAAATTTGATCCTAGAGCTCACATTTGTGTTTTCTTTGGATATCCTTTTGGGCAGAAGGGATATAAGGTCTTTGATCTTCAGTCTCATTCTACTTATGTCAGCAGAGATGTCCACTTTGTTGAAGATGAGTTTCCCTTTGCTAGCAGTTCTGATACTGTGACTTCTGATATCCCTTTGCCAGTTATTGGTGGTGATGATGCCTGGACCGATGATGAAGATTACCAGTGCCTTGTACAAGATTCACAGGCAATACCAATCCTGATATTGATATTATACATAATAGCAGTGCTCATGTTAAGGAAATGCCACAAAGAAAGTCTACAAGAGTGCCAAAACCATCCGAAAGATTGAAGAATTATGTATGCAATAGTATCACAAGCTCTTCAGAGCACCCAATATCCAAACAAATAAATTGTTCTCATTATTCTCTACAGTTAATTTCAGAAGAAGAGCCAACCACTTATACTCAGGTAAGAAGAAATGAAAACTGGGTGCATGATAAGTCAAATTCTTGACTAATATTCCTCTACTTTTACTAGATATTTTGATCCGTTCCGAGTCTCTTTCGATGCCATTTGACCATCTTCCTTGCTATTTCAGGTGAGAAACCGACTTCACGGTTCCCGGGCTTGAGAAGATCAAGCCTCATCAAAAATCACAGTTTTGAGCTAGAATCGAAAGAAATTTCACACAAGTGCAGCCGAGACCCGATCGTGTCTCATGGCACCCGCCCGAGCTCGAACAGCACCTCCCTCGGATCAGCACTGCACCCGCTCGAGTCTCATTACACCCGACCGGGTCTGAGCTGCATCTCTCACTCGGTAAGCTCACACCCGTTCGAGTCTCATCGCACCGGCTTGGGTTTCCAGTGCCCCTCCTCCGGCCCAATCTCGCACCCGGCCGAGCTTGGCCAGACCCGCTCGGGTCTCCCCTGAAAGACAGAACTTTTAAATCTTTGGCTATAAATTGAAAGGAGGCACAAAAAGGTTTCAACCGGGCTTAGATAGAAATCAGAGAGAGCATCAAGGGTTTCAGGAGAGACAAAGACCAAGGCTTTAAAGGGAGGATCATCCATTGAAGATTGAAGATACCAAGGGTGGAAGAAGATCATCTACACTAGATTGGTTCATTCTTTCCTTGTATATTTATCTTTTGTGTACTCAATACAACTTGTGTTTGTCTATGAACATGATTTTTGAGTAGTCCTTTGTATGCTAGGGTCCTATGGATCTCATATGTGTAAAACTCCTTATCCATTATGAATAAATGCTAGAATAACATGTTTTGGGTGATTGTGGTTTACTTTGATTGAATGCTCAAACTATGCACTCTATGTGTTTGAGAAAATGTCTAAGTGTATGGTTTTGGTATATGGCTTGTGTTAAGCACTCTAGGTGTTTGATAAAATGCCTAGATGATTAATTTCTATGATTCTTTGGTCAAGTAACCGAGAGGTGGACGCCAAAGTATCTAGATAGAGAGTCATTAAGTAATCCTAGGCTAAGTAACCGAGAAGTGGACGCCAAAGGTTCTCGAAAGCAAGTAAACCACCCTTGTTACGTGGTGTTCACTAGCGTGACCCATCCTAGCATTGAGATAGGCTAGAACATCACCTCCTCATAAGGATCGATTATGCAACGAGAGTTGATAATCGAGAGATATGAGTAGGACGCGAGTCAACAAAATCGAGAGATTCAGACTCGTGTGTTTAAGGTATATCTTCCTCAAATCAGAGAAGTAACTGAGAGGTGGAATTCGACTTGATAGATATACGGGATTTAATCTAATCATCTAGGACAAGTATCTTGCATGGAATTGAACTCTTGGAGTCTAAAAACACATACGAGTGGAGTGGTTCCCTAGAGTACACCTTTAGCCTTGGTAGTGACATTTTCTCTAGATTCCTTAGATTGTTTTTATACATTAGCTTTAGTAACCACATCAACCCAACTGCTCGCAACTAAAATAGACAAATTGGAACAAAATCAAATAGTGCTCATAAGTTTAGACTTGCTCCTTGGACGACTCGGTACTTACCGATTTATAAATTGTTTTTGGCTAGTATTTACATTCTCAATCACATCGATTAAAGTGTGCAAATATTGCAACGTCAGTGCAGGCCATGCAATCAGAAATAGATGCCTTGCAAGACAATGACACGTGGAGTATAACTGAGTTGCCACAAGGTAAAAATGATGTTGGATGCAAATGAGTTTTTAAGATAAAAAGACACTCTGATGGCACCATAGAAAGATAAAGCAAGGTTGGTTCCAAAGAGATCTACACAGCTTGAGGGTCTTGACTACAATGAGACTTTTGCCCCAGTTGTTAAGATGAACACAGTTAGAGCTCTACTAGATGTTGCTACATCTAAAGGTTGACCTCCATACCAACTAGATGTCAACAATACTTCCCAACATGGCTCTCTAGATGAAGAGGTTTATATGACTCTACCCCAGGGTTTTATATATCTGATAAAGCTAAAGGCAGAGTTTGCAGATTTAATAAAAGCTTATATGCCTTGAAGCTTGAATGACTCTACCCCAGTGGTTCAGTAAATTCAGTGAGGCTCTCATTAACTATGGTTTTAAATCAAGCATGAATGACTACTCTCTATTCACCTTGCAGAAAAATCAAGACTATGTTGCTCTCTTAGTCTACGTGGATGATATCATAATCACAGGCACATCCCAACTGCTCATTGATCAAGTACAGCATTTTATTGATTCCAAGTTCAAGATTAAGGACTTCGGTACCATGAGGTTCTTTTTTTGTCTTGAAGTGGCTAGATCCATTTCTGGCATATTTCTCAATCAGAGAAAGTATGCTTTGGAACTTATCAAAGGTGCTGGTCTTCTGGTTGCAAAACCTTCTTCTCTTCCAATGGACATCAAGCACAAACTGGCTCTGTCAACTTCTCCGATCCTTGATGATCCTACCAAATACAGAAGGCTTGTATGTTAGCTTATATACTTGACAGTCACAAGGCCGAACTTAGCTTTGTCTATCCATGTGTTAGGTCAATTCATGCATCAACCAAGGGAAGATCATTTAAAGGCATCACATAATGTTCTCAAATACCTGAAGTTGGCACCAGCTCAAGGCCTGTTCTATCCAGCTAAACAACCACTCTTATTGAAGTCTTATTGTAATGCGAACTGGGGTGATTGCCCCATTATATGGAGACCAGACACAGACTATAGTGTGCTACTTGGCAATTGTCTTATATCCTGGAAAACCAAGAAGCAAACAGTGGCTAGCATATCATCAGCGGAAGTGGAATATCGTGCTATGGCATAAGTCTCTTGTGAGCTGGTTTGGCTTACCAGATTGTTGAAGGATTTCCAGGTCCTGGTCTCTTTGCTAATTTCCTTGCACTGCGACAGTAATTCTGCTCTCCACATAGCAAAAAACCCAGTGTTCCACGAGCGAACCAAGCACGTATAGTTGGACTGTCATGTTGTTCGACAACACGTCTCATCTGATTTTCTGGTTCCAGTATGTCCAGCCCTCATCCCAGCTAGTGGATTTATTCACTAAGCCTTTGCCATGGGACCTTCTAGCTCTACTCTGCTCCAAGCTCAACGTTTTGAACTTCTCCACACGTTGAGCATGAGGGAGTATTGAGGAGAGCGACCATACCGAAGCTGGACAAAAAGATTCCGAGCGATTTCCTGAGGAGAGCTGGAGATTGAGCTGAAGCAATCGATCATGCCCTAATTTCATTCCCAATTTGATTCTAATTAACATTTTATTGCGTAATTGTAAAACTGAGTCATAGCGGGTGTAAGTGTATTTTTTGTTACATAGAGTTTGTAGTCTTGTAAAGTTAAGGGACCCAATTGTAATTCTTGTAAACTCAAAAATATGATATAACAGATTTTCGAGCTCAAATGAATCTAACCTTCTTCCCCAATTTTTCAATGTCGCTCGATCGATCACCTGCATCTTCGTTCGACCTCGATCAGCTCTGTCGTCTATTCTGACGCCTCCGACACTGTTCTTCGACATGCTGGCCTTCAAAGATGTGGCAAGAGTTGTCTTATGCGGTGGAGTAATTACCAAAGACCAGATATCAAAAGAGGCAAGTTTTCATTCCAGGAAGAGGAAGCTATTATTCAGCTACACAATGTTCTTGGCAACAAGTGGTCTGCTATTGCGGCTAGATTACCAGAAATGACTGATAACGAGATCAAGAATTAACTAAAAACCCACATCAGAAAGAGGCTTCTTAGAAAAGGTTTGGATCTAGTGACTCATGCTCCAAGACGGGATCATCTTCTTGGCTCAACTTCATAGCTCAACAATTTCTGAATCTGACGGGATTGATCACTAATGGGTGGTTGCATCTATCTCAGGACATCATTTTGCATCTTAGGTCATAACTTTTGATGTCGTATATAGCGTAAGCTTCTGTCCTATTAAGGGTATATGCACCTATGAGCAAGGAAATGATAGGAGATGACTTCCTCACCTAGCATTTTCTCTAAACAATGCACATAATCAGGTAGGAAGTTCTCTCACGCATCCTCTTCACTCATGGGTGCATATGCCCTAAGAGCACTAAAGAAATTGAGTGACTTAATGATCAGTCGAAAATTTACTTATGCGACTACAATTAAATAACTATACAAGGGTAGTCCTATAAGATATTCTATGCGACTGCACTTTAGCGACCCCGCAAAAGTAATGTGTTTGATCGAAATGAGTAGGTTTTCTCTGAGCTTTTTAGTAATTAAGTTCACATCGGCTTCCTTATCCATTCCCCTCATCAGAAAGCTACAATATAAAGGTCCGCGCCACGGATCACCAAAGTTCTGAAAACAAGTCAATGAAGAATTTTCTTTCTCTGTAAAACGCTTTAAGAGAAGTTTTTAGTTAATTAATAGTAGTCAGAACCACTACTACAGTCGGGACATTATGCATCGGTTTTTTTTAGTTAATTCTTGTGAACCTATACCTAATTTTTAACGGTTTCTTCCAAAAACCGATGCGTAAGGTCGGCCATAATGCAACGGTTTTGTGCTTAACAGATGCATAATGTCGGCCATTATGCAACGGTTTTTCCTGAACCGATGCATAATGTTTAAAAATATTGGCTGATTTCCTTTACAAAAAGCTCAAATCCACCTGAAATTAAACATCAAAAAAATACTCTGCTGTTCCAATTTTCAAAATCAATGTTGGTTACATTCAGAACATCAATTCACTGATTCTCCAATACAATCATTCATACACATATATTTGTCTTTGGTACAATTGACAATGCCACAAAATATTACATAACAACTGTGTCTAAGTTAATGTCCTATACCGAGAAATGATTGGTCACATAGTCACGTAGGTAGCTGGCGGTTTCATCCCGCACTTCAAGAATCTTGTGGTCTTCATATGACTCTACTCCATTAGGAAAACACTATAACAAAAAACAAGAGAACAAATAAAGAGTGAAAACGATTAAATGAACAAAAAGTTATAACTACACATACTTTTATTGATTAAACAGTTAAATGAATAACATATGTATATATATATATATCTCTCTAAAAAGCTCACCTGGTTAAGGTCTTCAACCTCTGCACCATTATTTGCCCGTACAAATGCTATAATGTCCCGAATATAGTGAAGGACATAATAACCACATAAATGGCCAGGTGGTTGTTTCGGACACTGTATGATCAAGAATCTCAGTTGACATATTTTATAAATGAAAAAAGATATTTAATAAAAATGTCTAATTTGTGAATACCATAACTATCTTCCACTCTACTTCACGTGTACTCCTCGGTACACATCCTTGGTAGTATCGATTTAATCCCCTAAAACAAACACCATAATGTAATTAGTGACTTTTAATACAAGTTATATGATAAAAATAATTTCCAAACTTATGTCTCCACCAACTCTTTTGCATCAGGGTTTATATCAATGTTTTCTCGCGATGAATCAAGGCAATGGACTTTATGTTGTCTCGGGAAGATGACGCATAACATCCAATGCCACCTAAAAAAACTCATTAACTTTAAAACAAAATGTGTTCAGGACAAAAGTTAACAACTTATAAGTAAGTGATGAACTCACAATAAGTGATCAACATAAGGGAGGAAGTAGCAAAAAATTTGGTCTTTGTCTGGCATATTCAATCTTCCTACAAACGTCGCCAATCTCTCATTTTTCTCAATGGTTAGGGTCTTTAAAGACGGATTAAAAAAACCAAACTTAATATCCGAACCAAGCATCTGATCGTATAAATAACTACAAAGTAAAAAACTTGTGTTAGTTAGACTAATTGCAACAAATGATTAAAAATATAAATATTACCTTATATATAACTCAGATGCTGAGTTTCCCAACGCTTTTAACTTTAATAGATCCGTGACTTCCTCTTGACCCACTAAGATATCGTAGTCGTCACCAAACACCTCAGCATTGGCTTCTACTATAATCGTATCTCTACTCTGGTTGTTCCACACCTCGTATAAAAGTCGACAATCCACGGACATTTCATCTACATAATCTCCGCCAGTAAGTGTCAAAGACTCGTATACGTTTATGTCATATGCCTGCATGTTAATTTTCCGCAAAGATTAAATATCTTATTTTATGTCTAATATAACACAATGATGCAAATCAAGTTATAATCTTCGATTATCTCACCCTTTTATTGACAATGACCAAGTCTTTCGGCCATGCCACGTGATGATTAACTGCACCTAGAACATTCGAGTGCTTTAGATGGGGTGTTGGCAATGCTGCACCTCGACCTCGAAAAAGTGCTATATCGACCTTCACTTTCACGGTATCTTCAGGTATTGCTCGAAAGTTAACAAAATGACCATTTATGACTCGACCGTTAGCCACAAGCTGTTTGTCACCTTCAAGTTGCCCCTCGATGTATAATAGGCTCTTCAGGCCACCCTGTCAGTATAAGTAATAATTTTTAAACCAACATAAATAATAAATTTAATAATTCTAAATGTACCTCTGGTATGTTCTTCCACGTGTCTGAATCAACAGGACAGTGACGGCTGATGCGATCGTACGCCTCTAACCAAATATTGTTTGAAATGGGTGTGGCACCTGAGGAGGTGGATATCGGTTACCCAATCTTCCACGGAATGTGTGACCCGACTCCTCGGGTACGTCCTTTGGGCTCGGGCGTCCCAATCGCCTCAGTCAGTATGTCATGTCGTCGGCCTTGAGACGAGAAGTGTCCTTGAGAGGATCTTGCCACTAACTCATCCTATTAACAATCATTAAATACCAAAAGTTAGTGTATGATATTAACTATTGAAATTGACATAAGGAACAACTTACAATCTTTGTTGCCACTCGCTGGGATGCCTCGGTGACAAACTCGTCATTTTCATGGTTCGTCTCCTCTTCCACATCTCATGTCTCTCTATAGTGACATTAGAAGCAGACTGCCCCTCTTCAATTGCGCCCTGCGCAAGTAAATCGGCAATTTTCTCAGTTGTCATTTTATCTTCAAGTTTTCTATAGCCTCCTCGACCAAGGATGTGTGCATATGCATTCTTCTTAACGAGCGCTTTGTTCGTCTCCCTTAACTTCATAGCATTTTCAGAGAGCCTCTGCTCCTTAAATATCCTCTAGCTCTCTTTGTCAAGAAACTTATACTCACCCAAAGGATCTTCGTTTGCCTTGTCACCGTGGATGTAACTGTTTGCTAGTCTTGTCTTGAAACTCTTCCACGTGCTACCAGCGCCCTTCAAATCCTGCTTTTTATGCGGCTCGCATCCCTCAAAAATTACCTAAAACATATAACAAGTTATAATTAATACAAAAAATAATCAACATCACAAACAAGTAGAAGTTCGAAATATTAAAGAAAAACTTACAGTTGCATCTCTCCACAAAGTTTGCTTATAATGTTCAAGAACTTTCCTCCAATCGTTGTAGGTGATAGGAACTCGAGAACGAGCCACCATACCCAAGAAGCTCCTCCAAGTGTCTCCCTTCTTCCCTTTGGGATTATCCTTACTATCGAAGGTGATCGTGATCTTGGTACCAGCCACCGTGTGTTGCTTGATCAACTTCGCCATGTGTACAGGACCTTTCTTGTGTTTCGATGTGCGGGAAAAGACACAGTAGTCATCCTCACCGCTGCTGTTGCTAGCCATGGTTCTGTAAAGGAGCCACATTAAATGTCAGATTAAACACATTAAATATATAAATACATAAATGCACACGATTAATAAACAAATAAAATGACGTGTGATAACGAAATAAGTAGCATATACAACATACGCACAAATTAAGTTTCTTTATCAATCCATATTCCTTCGCCGTGATCTTCTCGCAACTGTATCTCGCAACAAATTATTAAACAAGGAAAAATAAATTCAAACTTGATGTTAATAGGAAAATAAGAACGAATGATAACCACCAAATACCAGGAATTAAAGAAGCGAAGAACAACCAAAGGGAAGAGGATGTAGATTGCAAATGTTAACCCTAAACATAAGAACATCAATTAAATTAATAAACTTAAATCCAACTAGGTATTAACTTCATTCAACGATGAAAGAGCAACAATGTCCAAGTTCGAAAGCTATACACAATTAACACAATATAATACCTTACTTGATATGATGTTTGGAGGATAAACAAGATACAACTTCCACCGTATAGAAGTACCGCCGCTCAAATCTATGTTTTCAAACAAAAATATTAGCATATATGAATCCAAATAGTTATTTACATCATTCAACGATGATAGAGCAACAAATAATTAACATACTTAATGGTTAATGGATTACAACTGCAAAATAACCCTAACTATTACATACTAAAATTTCAAAATTGGAACTCTAACCTGTTGATTCAGAGGCGAGTGGAGGAATGAGCCCCGTTGCAAGTGGCGACGGTGAGCGAAGTTAGCCGACGGAGAAGAGTGGCGACGGCCAATAAGCGATGGCAAAGGAGAGCAGGAAGGAGGAGACGAGTGGCGACGGACAGTGAGCGATATTAAAGTCGACAGACAATGAGCGGTGTCGAACGAAGCCGAGGAGCGAGCAAGTCAGACGGATTATGAAAATCAAAGTGCAAGATAAAATCTAAGTTAATTTTTTGAATTATCTTATGCATCGGTTTTCCAGGAACTGATGCTTAAAGCCACACATTATGCATCGCTTCAGTAAAACCGATGCATAAACTACACTTTGCGCATCTGTTTTGCTGAACCGATGCATAATGTGTATGTTATGCATCGGTTCTTGGAAAACCGATGCATAATGTAAGGCTGAGGAGAACCGATGCATAATGTCTAACCGATGCATAATGCCATTTATTGAACCGATGCATAATGTCTCGTCTGTAGTAGTGAACCTCTAGTTTTCGTCAGAAAACATAACTTTTAATATTTGTTGATCTGACAATCTAATTGATTTATATTAATCAAGATTAAATTAAAATAAATAATCTTTTAATCGTTTTAATGGCTAATAATGGCATATTTGGAAATAATAATGTATAGTTTAATCTTATAATCCCATAAATATCGAGTCAAATATACGTTTTACTATTTCAAGCCCTAGATTTTCGAAAATCAAAATCATGAATTCTTCAACTAATATCTCTCTTCTCAACAATTTCTTTCCTCTGTCGATTACAACCCTAGATTTATGCCATACATATGGTGGAGTGTTTCTGGGTTCATGTTGGTTTGTTCGTGAATATGCCTCTGTTGTTCGTGGTTTTGAATAACATGTTGACACTCGATTGCGTGTTAAAATGAAAATCCGTGAGTATAATAACAATGTTCGTGGTTAAAATACATGCATATATATATTTCTGGGTTCGGGTTGATTGTTAGTTAATATGCCTATGTTGTTCGTGATTATGATCAACATTGTTCTGCTCAAAATTACGAACAAAAAGTTTTGGTCTAGGAACATTCCGTGATTTAGAATATTATGACAATTCAGTAAAAGGGTCATACTCGCTCAACGTTGCACTGGTCACCAACCTTGACCAAACCAAGATCGCTTAATCTGTCGGCGCCTGCCGCATATCTATTTACGACTCACCTTCACGTCCTCCTTGTATCGCTAGGATGACCGATCCAGCCTTACTCAAGCGCGTCAAATAATATGTTGCCATCCCGATCATGTCTAGATTGCGAGTCAAGTCATTTCGTGGAAGTCATGATCTTGGAGTCACTTGGATGTCGACTACATCGACGAGATTGAGGAGATGGCGGTTTGCCAACGAGGAACATTTCATTAACAAGCACAATTTATAACACCCGAATTCTGAATACGTATTGTCCCACATCGAGTATGAGTAGTGCATGTCCTAGCTTGATAAGCTAGGCTACTCACTATCATGTTACCAATCTACCATGATATTTGTTATAGACTTTAGGTTGTGGTAACCTAGTGGAAGGCGGTGACATGAAACAACTAGGATAAGCTAGGCTTATAACGGCTCGGATCATCTACTCTTGTCGAGTCGTTAGAGATGGTATCAGAACCGAACCTCTGCATTAGGTGACCGTGAGCGGTCTCTGAATGGAGGGACGATCATGTGCGTCTCTGCCCTGCTTGCTCCTAACGAGGACGTTAGGATTCTGTAAGCAGGGGTGTATGTAACACCCCGAATTATGAATGTGTATTGTCCCATATCGAGTGGGAGTAGTGCTTGTGCTAGCTTGAATAAGCTAGCCTACTAGCTATCATGTTACCAATCTATCATGATCTTTGTGATAAACTCTAGGTTTTGATGACCTAGTGGAGGGCGGTGACATGAGACAGCTAGGATATGCTAGGCATATAACAACTCGGATATGCTACTCCGGTCGAGTCGTTAGACAATTTCTTTGTACTGTTCGTCTGCGCTGTGGGAATTTGAGCAATGCGTTTTGGAGAGTCCGAGAGGGTGCCGCCATGGTGAGGATTAATCAAGGAGACTTTTCTGGATCCGTTGGCATTATTAAGACAGTTGTCAATGTGAGATCAATGCTTGGAGCTATCGGAGATGTCGAGATTTGATTGTGTGAATTAATTTGAAATTGACTAATATACCCTCAGAGGAGCGCTCAAATGAGAACCCCTTATTTTTTCGAGAAGTTGAGACCCCAATCTTCAACTTCTAAAATGCATCATCAAGTCATTTTGGTGGTGACACGTGCCCCATGTGCATTTTCCAAGATGCACTTAATGAAAAGTCAAAGTCACGTTTTTTTACTTTGCTTTTTGGACATGTGTCACATGCATATATATTGTAATTAAAAAATTAAGGATCATAGATGATTTAATCGTACGGATATTAAAAGTTCTGATTTTAACGAAAAGTGATCGTTCTGACCGGACCTTTTTCCTAATTTAATTGGTTTAATAGTACATAATATATTCCGTGAATAAAGTCCCAACATTTTATCTAGCGGCCAATACTGAGAAAAGGGACGGAACCAGTTGCTTTTTTCAAATTGTTGTTTTCCATATAGTGTATATTTAATATTTGGATGATAGATATGACTTGATAGAAGAGCGATCAAATGAGGCAGGACTTGGTAGAATGAGGGAGTGATGCACGATTTCGGTCGTCCATCTAACCCCCGTGCATCTGAGGCGCGCTACGTGTCCAAGAGTTGCGTTCACACTACTTTTGACAGAAGTAGTGTGAACGCAAATGACGGCTGTGACACGTGGCTTCGCCACGTGCGTCCGCTCAAGTCGATCGACGACTCGGATCGTGCATCACTGCCTCATTCTTACAACCCTGCCTCAATCGAGTGCTCCCCTGACTTATTATTTATATCCAAATGTAATTAGTTAAAGTAATCCACCGAGTCATATTTCAATAGATAAGTTCAACTATATCAAACAATTGTAATTTTTTGATAGAAAACTTCATTACAAAACACATGCAAACAAAACTAACAGCAGCTAAACAACAATAGGGAGACTGTCACACAAACTCGCCGAGCCACCAAGGAACATAATCCAAGCTCTTCCAACTCCAGTGATAAAGTCTCGCCTTGCGTGCCAAGCTGTCAACTGCTTTGTTAACTTCCCTGCTATTGAACTTCACCTCCCATTCTGGGTTTTGACGAAGAAGGTCTACTGCTGCGCCAATCCAAGAGGAGCACCAAACATCTATACCTGCTCCAACAGAAATGACTTTATATACTGATGAGTCGAGTTTTCGACTCATTTATCGTCATTCTTCACTATAGTTTTGAATCGTTTCCGACGATATTTTGATGTCATTTGACCTCTATCTCTACATTTC
Source organism: Rhodiola chrysanthemifolia (assembly GCA_033675395.1). NCBI lineage: Eukaryota > Viridiplantae > Streptophyta > Magnoliopsida > Saxifragales > Crassulaceae > Rhodiola > Rhodiola chrysanthemifolia. Next base: position 44,611,318 of record CM066204.1, read on the forward strand.
AGGTAGAAAACAAGATTCCCCCATGGCCAAGGCCTAAATATGAAAACTCGGGAAAAACTGGAGGTTGAGAGCAAAATATGGGCAGAATGAATCTCACCCGGTCGGGTGAGAATTTCCCCTGCACCAACCGGTCGAGTCAGAATTGCACCCCACCCGGTCGGGTGGGAATGTCCCTCATTCTCACCCGACCGGGTGAAAGCTCGAGTCGGTCGACTGGACCTCGAGTCGATCGACTAGAAGCAGTCTCAGGAGGGCCTGCAATCCATGTTTCAGTAGTCGATCGATTGGACCCTTCAGTCGGTCGACTGGGAATCCAACCGGTCGGGTGGATTTCTTCCCAATTCCCACCCGGTCGGGTGGACTGCTACAGTACCGATTTTCACCCGAGGCTATAAATAGAAAGTGGCGATTTTGACCTAAGTGTGGAGGTTTTTGGGGAGAAGAAGATTAAGAAAAGAGGTCAACCAAGGTCATCAATCATCATCCAACCAAGGAGAAGTGAAGATCAAGGGAGTTCAAGGATTAATCATCCTATTTCTATCCCTCTTCTATTCTACTTGTTGTGTAAAAACCCTACTCACACCATGTTGTCTTACATGATGTGTGAGTAGTGGATCTTGTGTTTTGAGGGTCTTATGATCCTCCTTGGTACTCAATGATCATTGTATACACATTAACATGCAATTTATGAAGTTGATTTCATTTTACTATGGTTTTCATTTTAGACATGTTGCTAAGTGTTTGATAAAATGCCTAAGTGACATGTTTGTGTTAGAACTATGATCTAAGTATTGAGAGAGCTTAGTGATGGTTTGGATATAGTAAAAATGAACTTATCAAGCATTTATGAGAGTAAATGCATGGGTGAGAGGCTAACCAAGACTTTATGCATATAGCATTTGTGAAAATAGGTGCTATATAGTGAATCAACATCTTTAATTAGTGAGATTCTACATAAGAAGGTTTGACTAAGATTAGACTTGCATGATAGTTTGTCTAATTTTAGCCTAAGCTAGGTTTTAAACCTATCAACTCATAATTAATTGAACTCTTGTATACATGATCATTGGAAAATCGCCAAGGAGGGGATTAACCCCTCGAAACACCTCCTATCTATCTTTTATCCCTAATTACTAGCCACATAGGATTTAGATATTCACACCTTTATACATTTTGGTTAGAATAGCCGAACGGAAACACGATCTTACATAGTGCATGTGCTTAGCTTGCTCCTTTGGGTTCGACCCGGTACCCTACCGGTCATTATAAATTGTTTTTGACCTCTACGACGATCCTCTTCAAACTGACACGTCGGGAGGGTAAAAATAGACGTTGTCAAAATGGCGCCGTTGCCGGGGAGCAACTAGTTAGCACATCCCTAGATTAGATTGTGTGAAAGTTCCGACTATTCTTGTGAATATTTTTTCTTTTTCTTATACTTGTATATTCTTCTTTTTCACTCATATCACTTACTAGCTTTTGTTTACCTTGTTTTGCGAGGATGGATCACTACCACCAACAAGTCTATTCTAATGGAGAATACTACCAAGAGGAGGTCTCCGAAGAAGAAGAAGACCTTGAATCTAATGCCTCGGGAAAAAGGTGGGAACAAGAAATGTTGGATGAATTTTGGAGGACCGCCGCCGCCGAAGTTTGGGTATGGAATGATGAATCTTGCCATGAGGATATGATAGAGGAAGAGCGTATAGAGATTGAAAGTCCTCAAGGGTATAGAGACTTCGTTGAGGTTTTCATGGAGGAAACTAAGGAACCATCCCGCACACAAGAAGACAAAGATCTAGAAAGGGATATTGAGGAGTGGGCACCCATGGACATCATTGAAAGATTAAAGGAAGGTGTGCCCATCAAGCTCGAGACAAGTTATGAAGACCCTTTCTTCACCACTTCGTTTCGAGACAAGTTTTGGAGCTTCGTGCCTTATTTTGCAAGATTTTTGGAAGGAAGCTCCCATGACCCCTTATTTCTTAAGGGATCTTCATATTTGAAGGGGTCATGCTCCCAAAGGAAAGTCCATTGTAGACTTGATGGGAGGAAATTCAAATGGGATTTGAAGGTGGATTGACACTTCAAATGTCCAAGGCCCCGTGAGAAGGGATCCTAGCAAAGGACTTCTCAACGAGTGATTCTATGGGGCGCTTTGCTACGTCTTTGCCAAGACGGGAAAAAATAGGCCCTCGCGGGAGGGAAACCGGTTTGTAAGTGTTTCATTCTTGTTCTTATATATGTCTAAGTGTTTGGCATGATTTTGAGTAGCTAAGGCCCTAAAGTGTGGAGTGTGATATGCGTGATTAGTGGGTCAAAATTTTAAGTGTGGAGTGAGTTCTACTCACTCCAATTCCACTTCACATCGCCAAGCCCCTCCACATTTCCCTTGATTTCCCAATGTATGATGATGTTGCCCTTAGTGCTCATATGCTTTATTGGTGTTGACTAGAGTGGAACTAAATTGTTATATCATGCTATGACTCTAGTTTGACATTTTCTTGACACTTAAGATACCTTGTGCACATTATGGAGAATGTAGGTCAACTTTCCTTGTTTGAGGTCTATGAAACTTATGCCATGATGTTATTATGTGACTTGTGATGCTCTCTTGCTCATACTTGCGTTGCATGACCTTGTATGTCACTTGTTATTTTTAACCTATCATGTTCTTCTTGTCATCAGGAAAGTTATTTGCACCATGTATGATTACGTTTAGCACAATGGCGTCTTTTCTATCGGTGGGGCACATCTACAAACGAGGGGAGTTCCTATGCGTCTTTATCTCATTTTCTTCATTGTTTGCGCTTAGGGACTAAGCTATGCTTTAAGTGTCGAGTGGGTAGTCGCATAGTTCACTCATATTATGCCATGCCTAGCATTTTAGAATGGACACTTGCATTCATGTATTCTATCCCTAACATGAGAGTGTTTTTAACCAAATAGGCTTGTGACTATCGATTTTAAGTTCCTATAAATCACATCTTGCCTATTTGTCACATTTATTGGATCTTGAACCTAGAACCGACCTAGTCCCTTGAATGTGCATTCTTGTGAATCAATATCATTGCTATCTCTTGTCTATCTAATTCTCTAAGTATTTTCGTTGAAATACCTTGGATTGAGTTTTATCAAGCACTTTTAAAATTTTCACGAAAAACTTAGACCTTTTATATGCTCCTTGGTGACTTGAGTTTTCCAATTTAGTGCCATGCTTATGATTGTTTCCCGCGCATTCCATACATTCCTTGAACATATCGTCAAGTTTTAAGTGTGGAGTCAAAAACAAAAGAGGGCGAAAAATAGGCTCCAACAAAAAAATGCTTCATTTTCATGGTCAAAAGAGGGCAAAGCCCCGACTAAAAACTTTCTCTAGTGCACGAGAAGTTTTACTCCAAAATATACAAATGCCGGGGGTTAGGAAGAAAAGTTCCCCCTCGAAAGCATTTGTAGGCCAAAGGCCATTTGAAAAAGAAAATAAGAAGCACTTAGAACTTGACTTTATGTTTTTCCATCATTCTACATTTGCGCGGGTGCATCATTTGTATTGTGTGCTAGTTAGAATGACTCTTGGAAGATCCATGTGTTTGCACGGGAGCTATCATTTGGTCTTTGCTTGTTTATTAAGAAACTCTAGTGACGAACTCCTCTTCCCTTATGGATTATGGCTTAAGCGCCTAAAACTTGGGAATGAGTTCCTTGCCGCAAGCCCATGGACTAGCCCTAGCTAGCATAGGTGAGCGGTTGACACTCTTTTGTGCAAAACTATTAACTTTGCTTCATTGTATTGCCTTGAAAATGAGTGGAACTTTAGATGAGGCATTTGATAGCTCTAGTATTGATGATCTTGAATGCACAACCTCATGGGATACTTAAATGGTTCAAAAGTTCTTTTGATGATAATGTGATGGTAGTCCTAGCTTGGGGTGAGGGAGTGGTTTTGAGAAATCATCGCCTCGGTTGAGCACTCTTAAATTCATTCCCATGGGATAGGTGCATATGGGATTTGTGAGTATTCCCTTTTCTGAAAACTCTCACGAGACTATAACTCGTCCACTAGGGTAGCCTAGGGGTTTAAAGGCTTAATGCATATGCTAAATGCATTCGTAACGCCTACGAAAAGGAGCTAGTTAGATTGTACATACTTGTCATTTACCTTTCAATAACATGTTTAGGAATAATGATCGAGACCTTGTGAAATCTAGTGAGGCAAATAGACGAAAAACATAGCACCACTAGCATTTCGACATTTGCATGACCTTGACATATTCTCATACTTTGTTCGGGACGAACAAAACTCAAGTGTGGAGTGTTGATGAGTCGAGTTTTCGACTCATTTATCGTCATTCTTCACTATAGTTTTGAATCGTTTCCGACGATATTTTGATGTCATTTGACCTCTATCTCTACATTTCAGGTAGAAAACAAGATTCCCCCATGGCCAAGGCCTAAATATGAAAACTCGGGAAAAACTGGAGGTTGAGAGCAAAATATGGGCAGAATGAATCTCACCCGGTCGGGTGAGAATTTCCCCTGCACCAACCGGTCGAGTCAGAATTGCACCCCACCCGGTCGAGTGGGAATGTCCCCCATTCTCACCCGACCGGGTGAAAGCTCGAGTCGGTCGACTGGACCTCGAGTCGATCGACTAGAAGCAGTCTCAGGAGGGCCTGCAATCCATGTTTCAGTAGTCGATCGATTGGACCCTTCAGTCGGTCGACTGGGAATCCAACCGGTCGGGTGGATTTCTTCCCAATTCCCACCCGGTCGGGTGGACTGCTACAGTACCGATTTTTCACCCGAGGCTATAAATAGAAAGTGGCGATTTTGACCTAAGTGTGGAGGTTTTTGGGGAGAAGAAGATTAAGAAAAGAGGTCAACCAAGGTCATCAATCATCATCCAACCAAGGAGAAGTGAAGATCAAGGGAGTTCAAGGATTAATCATCCTATTTCTATCCCTCTTCTATTCTACTTGTTGTGTAAAAACCCTACTCACACCATGTTGTCTTACATGATGTGTGAGTAGTGGATCTTGTGTTTTGAGGGTCTTATGATCCTCCTTGGTACTCAATGATCATTGTATACACATTAACATGCAATTTATGAAGTTGATTTCATTTTACTATGGTTTTCATTTTAGACATGTTGCTAAGTGTTTGATAAAATGCCTAAGTGACATGTTTGTGTTAGAACTATGATCTAAGTATTGAGAGAGCTTAGTGATGGTTTGGATATAGTAAAAATGAACTTATCAAGCATTTATGAGAGTAAATGCATGGGTGAGAGGCTAACCAAGACTTTATGCATATATCATTTGTGAAAATAGGTGCTATATAGTGAATCAACATCTTTAATTAGTGAGATTCTACATAAGAAGGTTTGACTAAGATTAGACTTGCATGATAGTTTGTCTAATTTTAGCCTAAGCTAGGTTTTAAACCTATCAACTCATAATTAATTGAACTCTTGTATACATGATCATTGGAAAATCGCCAAGGAGGGGATTAACCCCTCGAAACACCTCCTATCTATCTTTTATCCCTAATTACTAGCCACATAGGATTTAGATATTCACACCTTTATACATTTTGGTTAGAATAGCCGAACGGAAACACGATCTTACATAGTGCATGTGCTTAGCTTGCTCCTTTGGGTTCGACCCGGTACCCTACCGGTCATTATAAATTGTTTTTGACCTCTACGACGATCCTCTTCAAACTGACACGTCGGGAGGGTAAAAATAGACGTTGTCATATACCTTCAATAAATCCACTTCAAATAAAGCTTTTTTAACATTTAACCTGTGTGCCAGTTTCAAACTCAGACAGAAAGCTTGACCCTCGGCTTCACTTGAACTCGAGCACTGATTCAAACTGTCTGACCAAGCTGCACAGAGAGCACATCCCAAATGATCTCTAGCTATAATCCCAACTCCTGCATTGCTGGATTCCTTACCTTCACCATATCTGCTACCGGAGTACCTGACATATCAATATTCCTCAGTGGAAGCGGACAACAACGAGACTCCAGCAGTTTCAAACAATTATAATTTTGAATGTGTACAACCTGCTCACATAAGGTATTACCCGTGAATAAAGTCCCAACATTTTATCCAGCGGCCAATACTGAGATTGAGAACCGGTCAACGGCTAGATATTGTAAAAGTGAGTCGGTGATCAGCACTGTCAAGCGCAGTGGAAGCTGTACGGAGCACGGCGGAGCAAGGCGTTGGAATCGGTTGCTGAAGTTGGCAGTTCGATCATCCTGAAGCTGAGTTGAAGACTGAAGAGTAAAGCCAAAACGCAGCGTTTGGAGTTAGGGATTAATTGGCCGTTAATTATGTTATCCCAAACGGCTAGTGTATTAGGTTGTAAAGTCTGTAACTTAGAGGGTCGAATTGTAACATTAGAAACTTCAGGGACTAGATTGAAAGGCGGTAGAAACTCGAACTTAAGATTCCCAGATTTGGGAATTAGGGTTCTATCTTGAGCGAACGAGAGCGAGAGCTTAGTATAGCGATTGAAGACGTTCGTCTGGAATTGCAGATTGCGGAAGGCTCGATCGACATCGCGGAAGACTCCGATTGTACCAATTTCATCAATAAAGGGTTGCTTCGGTTGCTGGATTTGGTTTGGTCATCCTGGCCATTCCGAATCAGGGTAAATCTGTGTTCTTGTTTCATTTTCGTTTGATTGTTGTGCTGCATTTGCGATCCATTATCCCTTACAATTGGCATCAAGAGCTGATCGAGCGCAATGGTGTCAACGAAAGTCGAAGTTGAGCGATTTGATGGCAAGGGAGACTTTGCCCTATGGAAGCGTCGGATGGAAGCAGTCCTGACGTAGATGAAGGTTGCTAAGGCACTGGAGGGTGAGCACAAGCTTCCGACATTAATGTCACAAGACGAGAAGGATGAGGCAATGGGGATGGCCTATAGTACTCTAATTCTTCATCTTGGGGATAAGGTGCTAAGGGAAGTTTCTAAAGAAAAGACTGCCGCTGCAATATGGACCAAGCTAGAGTCCCTGTACATGACAAGCACGATGACCAAGAAGATTTATCTGAAGGGAAAGCTTTTTGGATTCAAGATGGATAATAGCAAGCCTATAGAGGACTTCTTGGATGACTTCGCCAAGATTGTTATAGACTTGGAAAACATCTCAGAAAAGATAGAAGATGAGGATCAAGCAATTATGATCCTCAATGCCCTGCCACCATAATATTCCACTCTAGCGGAAACCATGAAGTATGCAAGGGAGACACTATCTATGGAGGAAGTTTTGGTTGCACTAAAGTCAAAACAACTTGAGTCCAAATCAAATCGTGAAGGAGCTGAAGGTCTGTCAGTGCAGGGAAGGGATTTCAAGCAAGGTTTTCAAAGGGGAAATTCCAAGAACAAGTTCCACAAGAAGTCCTCCAAACCTAAGAGTCCCAGAGCTGATCTAAAGAAGCTGAAGTGCTACTTCTGTCATAAAGAAGGACATTTCCGAAGAGACTACCCTGAAAGGAAGAAGCAGTTTGGTGAACAAAAGACGGATCATGCTGATGCAGTTGTGGTAGAGGATGGATATGAGAGTGCAGATCTGCTGGCTGTAGTAGATGGTGACTCATCCTCTAGATGGATCCTTGACAGTGGTTGCTCTTACCACATGACACCAAACAAGTCTTGGTTCAATGAGCTTCAAGAAAGGAAGCAAGGGACAGTCCACTTGGGAAACAACAAGTCCTGCAATATGGCTGGCATTGGGACAGTGAGACAAACAATGGAGGATGACCAAGAGATCATACTCTCTAGCGTGAGGTATGTACCAGAACTAAAGAGAAATTTGATTTCACTAGGTATGCTAGACAAGCAAGGTTATTATTTTAAAGCAGAAAATAGTTCCATGAAAATAACTAAAGGTTCTTTGGTAGTCATGAAAGGCATGATAGTGAATTGCATTTATGTTTTGCTAGTTAACACAATAGTTGGTGATGTAGTGAATTATACTGAAAAAGCGTGTAATGAACTGTCTATTTGGCATTTGAGGCTAGCTCATGTAAGTGAAAAAGGTTTGCAGAAACTACATGAACATGGCTGTTTAGGAAATGGAAAACTGGGAAAACTGACTTTTTGCGAAAACTGTGTTTTGGGTAAATCTAGCAAAGTAAAATTTGGAACTGCCATTCATAGAACTAATGACATGTTAGACTATGTACATTCAGACCTGTGGGGACCTACAAGGACTGAATCTCATAGTGGTAAAAAGTATTTCATGACTTTCATAGATGACTATACAAGGAGGGTGTGGATATATTTTCTTGCTAAGAAATCTGAGGCTTTTCAGACATTTAAAACATGGAAACTTCTAGTTGAAAACGAAACTGGAAAGCATATACAGAAACTCAGAACTGATAATGGTCTAGAATACTTAGATAGTGAATTCTTGAATTTTTGTAAGTCTTATGGTATTGCAAAGAATCACACAGTTGCAGGAACTCCTCAACAAAATGGGATGGCTGAAAGGTATAATAGAACCATTCTTGATAGGGTAAGGTGTTTACTTCTCCAAGCAGGTATGCCTAAAACCTTCTAGGCTGAAGCAGCAAACACTGCTTGTTATCTGATAAATAGATGTCCTTCTGCTGCTATTGATTTTAAAACTCCTATGCAAGTGTGGGTCTAGTCATCCTGTTGATTATTCTATGCTGAAAGTTTTTGGCTGTTCTACTTATGCACATGTTAGATAGGATAAACTAGAACCTAGAGCTTTAAGATGTGTGTTTTTGGGGTACCCAGATGGGGTAAAAGGATATAAGCTATGGTGTCTTGAGAAGAACCATAAGAGAACTTTCATAAGTAGAGATGTGGTGTTTAATGAGGCAGAGTTCCCATTTAAGAAACCTAAGATAGAACCAGCAACTGAACAGAAGGAAAGCGTGGAGATAGAAGTTGGACAGGGGAAGGATGATTTGTCTGAGGTGGAGCAGGGGAATGCAGCAAACCCAAGTAATATTAGAGCTGAGACCCCTGAAACTGATCAACCAAGTGAAGTTAATGTTAGCCCTGGCCCAGAAACTGTAGTTCCTCAGGATTATGTTCTAATCAGGGATAGGGAAAGAAGAGTTCCAAAAGGACTGTGAGATATGAATATGATAGTGGGAAAAATAATGTGGTAGCATTTGCCTTTAATATAGCTGCTGATATATCTGAGAATGAACCTAAGACTGTGAGGGAAGCTTTGGAATCAAAGGAAGGAGAGATTTGGTATAAAGCAATGCAAGATGAAATAAAATCCTTAAAAGAAAATGATACCTGGGACTTGGTAGAAAAACCTAAGGGTGTGAAAGTTGTGGGTAGTAAATGGATTTTCAGGATTAAGGAAGGCATCCCAGGGGTAGAAAAACCTAGATACAAAGCAAGGCTTGTGGATAAAGGATATTCTCAAAGGGAAGGTGTAGATTTTAATGAAATTTATGCCCCATTATTTATTAGTTAAGCATAGGTCTATTAGAGTGGTTCTGTCCTTAGTTGCTCATAACAACCTAGAACTAGAACAACTTGATGTGAAGACTGCTTTTCTATATGGTGATATTGATGAGACTATATATATTACCCACCCTGAATGCTTTGTTATTGGTGATGCTGAGAATAATGTTTGCTTGCTGGAAAAATCCTTGTATGGTCTTAAACAATCACCAAGACAATGGTATAAGAAATTTGATGATTTCATGCTGAAATGTGGTTTTAATAGGTCAAGTTATGATTGGTGCATATACTACAAATTCCTGAATAATGATTCTGTCATTTATCTGCTATTATATGTTGATGACATGTTAATTGCAAGTGATAGTATGCATTTAATTGATGACCTTAAGAAACAGTTGAGCTCTCAGTTTGAAATGAAGGACTTAGGTCCTGCTAAAAAGATCCTTGGTATGCAGATTGTAAGAGAGAACAAAAGGGACATTGTTCTTAAATCAGACTGGTTATTTGTCTAAGTGGGTGCTGAGATATGTAAAAGGAAGTCTGGATAAAGGTTTCATGTTTGGGAAAGCTAACAATAACAATAACAGTGATATTATTACTGGATATGTAGGCTCTGACTTTGCAGGGTGCATTGACACAAGGAAGTCCCAAACTGGCTATGTCTTCACTGTGTATGGGACTGCTATAACCTGGAAGGCTGGACTACAACCAGTGGTGATTCTATCAACAACTGAAGCTGAGTTTGTAGTTGTTACTTAAGCTGTGAAGGAGGCCATGTGGTTAAAGGGAGTTCTAGCTGAGCTGAAGCATGACCAGAAGTGTGTGAAGATTGGCTGTGATAGCCAAGGAGCTATTCACCTGTCCAAGCACCAAGTCTTTTATGAGAGGTCGAGCATATCGACGTGAAGCTGCATTTTGTCCTGGAGGTCATAGAGACTGGAGCAGTAGCAATGGTGAAGATTGATACCGAGGAGAACCCAGCAGACATGCTCACAAAACCAGTTCCTAGCACAAAATTCCAACTGTGCCTGGAACTGATAAGTCTGTTGGAGGCAGGCTAATGAAGCCTGAACCGAGGCAACCCTGGTGCTCATCGACTCAAGGTGGAGATTGTAAAAGTGAGTCGGTGATCAGCACTATCAAGCGGAGTGGAAGCTGGGCGGAGCAAGGCGTCGGAATCGGTGGCTGAAGTTGGCAGTTCGATCATCCTGAAGCTGAGTTGAAGACTGAAGAGTAAAGCCAAAACGCAGCGTTTGGAGTTGGGGATTAATTGGCCGTTAATTCTGTTATCCCAACGGCTAGTGTATTAGGTTGTAAAGTCTGTAACTTAGAGGGGTCGAATTGTAACATTAGAAACTTCAGGGACTAGATTGAAAGGCGGTAGAAACTCGAACTTAAGATTCCCAGATTTGGGAATTAGGGTTCTATCTTGAGCGAACGAGAGCGAGAGTTTAGTATAGCGATTGAAGACGTTCGTCTGAAATTGCTGATTGCGGAAGGCTCGATCGACATCGCGGAAGACTCCGATTGTACCAATTTCATCAATAAATGGTTGCTTCGGTTGCTGGATTAGGTTTGGTCATCCTGGCCATTCCGAACCAGGGTAAATTTGTGTTCTTGTTTCGTTTTCGTTTGATTGTTGTGCTGCATTTGCGATCCATTATCCCTTACAGATATATTATTGTGAATACCATTTCAAAAGATTCCATGGTTGGATAGATTTAGATGGTCTCCTGTAAAATCCGCCCAGTCATCTTGAGTATCTTGGGCTTAATTTCAAGTTGTTTTTGCTCTAATTTTTTTAATAATTTCAAGTGTAGTTTTAAATTTTTTTTTAATGGAAATTACATTGAGGGCCCTAGTAGTGTAAGGTGTAACTATTAGCCCTAGATGATTTTCAATTCCGACTTCGTTCCTGAGCTCAGTGATGGAGAGATCAGCATGAAACTGAGGATGTCTTTTGAATGAAAAACTAGAATTCAGGTCATCAGTTAAAATGTCATTTCAGTAAGCAATCAGATCTGATCCTCAAGTTGGGCACAATCAAGAATATGATACCTACACTTGATGTTTTGTCACTGAAGAAAAAAATTCAAAAGTAGTCTAAGTCTGGACGAACAAAGTATAGACTTATTACTGACTGACTTCATAGAAAACATTTAAGTGCAATCTTTGTAGGAGCAAAAGCCCAATCAGTGACTCTGTATTAGCGTTGAAACCGCGCTAAATCTGTGCCTCCTCCCAGGGCCATGTCTCTCTGAATCACAATCTTCAGTGTTCGTCAAGATCCCATCAATTTGAAGCCTGCGTATGGTACAGGACAGCTATGTTATAAAGTAGTCATCTGGAAAGGAACAGTAGTTAAGCTGTGAAAAGGTACCTGCTCTATCCAATGTTTCGCAAGTATTTGGACACGCTGTCTTTACAATATCTTGTTCATCTGATAAAACCATATTGCCTTCACTATCATAGCCGCGATGCAGTTTATATGTATCACCAAACTGCCCAGCACCCACGATGTGGTCACGACAAGCGGCTTACAAATAAATGAAGAAAAAAAATTTGAAAGAAAATAAGGGACCTCAGTTTGATAATAATAAAGTTATTGGTGCTCACAATACCAAAATATCCAGCCCTCCCAGCAGCATCATAAAGAAGGTAAATAAAATCTCCAGTGAGGCTTTCCATGGTGAGTGAATGTGTAACTCCAAGGCAGCCTCTCTTAGAGTGATGCGCTTCAATGACAGCGGTTGTGTAGCTTATTGGATTCATGTAACCCATTTGTTTCTTAATTGCATCCAAGTTTTCAATGTCGCCTTTGAACATGCAGAACACATCTCCTCTTGATTCAAGTGACCTAACATTTATGATTTGACATCTCATTACTGGAAAACTTGGATATTTCAATAACTCTTGTATGATAAATTGAGGTACAGCTCGTAATCCATACACAATATAATGAACTAAACGGTCAGACAGATGTTGCGATGTGCTTGATCAGTTCACAAAAACGGAAATCAAAATACCTAATCTTCGAATAAATGGCAATGTGATCCAAAGAACAAAACTAAATAAGATGAACTCACAAAATAAGACAATTCTCACCAGGGCTTGGAAATGTTATTGCTGTCCAGAGAACAAGCCATTAAAGAAGAGGATTCGAACTTGAATACGAGCGTGTTGGGATGGACAGATTTGAAATGCTTAATCAGAAAGTCATCCTTCAGCACATTGATGGATTCAGTATGTTGATTCTTTTGAATATTAGTGGTTTCTGCCTCAGATGAGTTAAATACCGCTAGCATCTTCATTTCCAAAAGAAACTTTCGTTGGATGAGAAAATGTACGCAAAGCTATTGTAACGAGCTGAAAATGCAACAAGAATTTGGAAGATTATGATAATTAACAAAAATATGTTTCAAGGTTCATACAGAAACGTTAGCAAAATCTGTTTTGCACCATTTTGGTGCCAAAATTGCGTCCGTAGAGAATATGTTCATGCCAAATATGCCATTTGAGCTATATAAAACAAAAGAAACTGAAAAGCAGCCGAGTAAGTTAATTGCGAGTCATCATCAACAACAAAAAAACCTACTATACGGATTCTTGTGATCAAATTGGACTAAGAAGTATAACAAAAAAAAAATGGACAAAGAATAAAGTGGGTGTGTCAAAATAAATCATGAATGGAAAATAATGAAAATCATAAAGAAAACAGTAAAGCTTTATCTGCTCTCTCTAGCCTACACAAATCTAATCAGAGGATTTGACTGATAAAAACAAATTTGGTAAGGAATAACAAAGAAGATCATCAATTCGACATACCCAACTGAAGCTTTCTAATCAGATCAATGAATGTGAAGAAAGGAAGTAAATCGCAAGTGATCAACAAATTCATGAAAAATACAGATATCAGTATGAAACTATAAATCATGATTGAAAAAAGAATGCAAATCACTGATAGCAGCACGATCTAACTCCAAGACTTGAAATGTGAAGAACACAATCAAGCCATAATCACCCTCTGGCCTAAATCTGATTGATCGAAAAGTAGAAGACATTGGTGATGCACTGCAATACAAGAAGAGAGATGATCATCAAAGTCACATACCCTGAGATTGAGATTGTGAAGAGAGAAAGAAAGTTTGGTGATGAATGGCAAGCAAGTCTTTATAGTTGGTTACTGGATCTCACTTCTGGTAAGTGGGAATCATAATAGCTAACTAACTTAACAGAAAAATGTAGCACTGCTAAATAACTATGTATTCGAATTCTAGAGATGAATCGGACGGGTAAAAATTGAAGTTGTTGAACGAACTCAAAAAGAAACGTCAGTAAAAATTTGAAGGACCATTTTTTTCGGCTTTCAGGAATTTACCTGATTCGTGGCGAGGTTGAATTGAATTGAATGAATGCAATCAGATGACGGTTGTAGGGCAACGGCGCGGAAGTTTCCGGAAGCATCCCGATCGTGCTTTTCTTCCATCGCGAAACGACTTCGTACATCGAGCTCCCAATCGATCGGAGTTAAAAACGCCATCATCGTCTTTCAAGAAACTTTGAATTGGGGCCCGAATTGGGCCTTCACTCGTCCAAGTTCATCATACTGTGCCGTGCATTCATTTCAGATTGGAACCGAATAAATATGCTTCATCTTTTGGAAGCCTATCCCATGAGAATATTACTTTTGATGAGAAATAAAAAATTATATCACTTGTCTATCCAATTTCATCAACAGCTCATGTTAGAATCAACTAGTTTTAATTTCAAACTGTAATCAAAAAAAAAAATCAAACTAATTTAACGATAAAATACGCTTTAAAGGGCATATTATTCCGATAAAATTTCCAAACTAAACCGTAATCCCGTTGATTTCTCGTAAACGATCCCACGACCCAAATTTCCATCATTCTCTCTACAAATTCAACCAAACGACGACCTAACCATCTTGCGTCCATCTCTTTGCGACTCAACTTCGACAATGGCAGATAAACTAAAATTTGTAATGAATAAGTGGTAAGCATTGCGTAGCTCATATAACTCGAAGTTACTAAATCAAATTCGTAACTTTTGCTGACCAACATTTGTTCTAAATTCATTATAAAATTCGTAGTTGATAAATCAAAATTTGTAGCTTTTGCTGAACAACATTGGTTCAGATTCCTGATAAAATTTGTTGTTATTAAAGCCAAAATTCGTAGTATATTTGTCATTAATTTTATTCGTAACTGTTATGAATTTTGGTCATTAGTGACTATTACAAATTTTGTTCGTAACTGTTACAAATTTTGGTATGAAAGCATCCTCGCAATCCCCCAAACTCTAAATCTACGATTTGGAGATTTCTTATGCAATTAGAATGTCGGAAAGCATCCGCGCAGTTCCAAAACCCTAAATCGCCGATTTAGAGATTTCTTATTCAATTAGAATGAGCGACTTCAATTTCGGGTACACGATTTGGGGATTGCGCACGAGTGGGAGAAAAAATCGATCGAGTGGGTGCGAGAAAATTGGATTTGGGATATGCAGAATATTTGGTTTTGCGAAATGACGATTGAGCCCTTATAATCAAATTTCATAATAAAGATATGCATAATACTTCGAGATTTATGGGGTGTTTGATCACCGACATAATTTCTCATTTCTCATAGAAATTGATGCTTCTCATATGATCCAAACTCTTATCTTTTTAAGTTTAATAGATAAAACTATTATTGTTTGTAAACGACGTGATTCGTAATTTGTTGTGATATATGAATTTACACAACTTTTAGTTGTGTAATCTTTAGGTTTCGGTTATTTATACTCCCATTAAGAATACTCATTCTTCAATTCTAGTAATATGTTTGTTAAAACCTAATTCGATGTTGTAAGTTGAATTCTAGGTCTAATATTCAATTCAAAGTACAACAAGTACACAAGAATTTTTACAAGGTTCGGGGTCTTTCATCATATTCCTTGGAGTCCCAACCTGTAACTGCACATCTGACGTCTACTAGATTCTCAATGTTCAATTGCAACCTAATGCGCAATACTATTTACCTCAATCTAACTTCTAAAGCAATTACAATACAAAAGAATACAAACAGAAGAGTAGAGAGTTATAGCCCCCTCTAGGCAATGTCGTCAGTCCTTCACAACACGACTCAACCGTCGGCAGCTCCGCGTAGCAAATGGCCGCTCGAATTGATCGATTGCCAAAAATCCCAGAATCAGATGAACCCTAGAATTTTCCCCAAATCAGACTTATAAGCATCTTCAAAGCGCACCATATAGACCAAACTCGAACTTAAATTTCCGCCTCATCCAAACGACATCGTCCAAAGCAAATTCGAATTCACTCGTGCCAAACAAAACGTTGTCATCCATTTAAACTCGACTCCTGTCAGCAGAAATGACGACGTCTTCTGAAGTACTCTCGTGTGTGTCGAGATGTTGTACTAGCTACTTATGGAACAATTAGCAAGACAAGTAATGCAGAATAATTAAAGACTACTACGTTCAAAATGAACTAACACCATGCAACTTGATACCCAGTTCGGCAACCGCCTACTCTTGGGTGAAAAGCAATTCACTATATTGAGTTTGGAGTATAGATGGACTTAAGATTAAAGACTCCCTCTTAATCAGCCTACTCTAACACTCCGAGCGAACATGCGATCTAGGCTCCCCCTAGACTAGAGATCCCTCTTTATTTTCACCTTGATCCTCCACGAAGATCAGCGCTTTCTCCCGAAGACGAAACCCTCTCCTGAGTGCACCAAGTCGCAGTGTGTGCAGCTTCAGTTCGGTCAACGGTCAGTCTGAACATCACTCAGATCAGACTGACACCCAACGCCCATTAATCACTGGAATGACAAGTTTAGACCGATCACCACCCCCTGCCCTCACTGTGTGTATGCGTGTGTATTTTCTCCAATAGTGCTTAAATGATTCGAGAACCCTACCACTTTTAACTATTTTCTGCCGGGTGAAGACACTCTTTATATAGGGGCGGATGATTCCTAAATCTCTTAGGAATCAAATCCTAACCGCCTATATCTTTTAGAGAATATAGCCCAATCTTTTAGGAAGGTTTCCTAAAATCTTGAGCCGCCTCTTCTTGATAATATTCCACCAATATATCTTCAACATCGCTTGCGATATTATCTTCGGGCGTACATCTTACCTAATCTCTTTAATCAACTCCAAGATGTATCGCCGACCTTCCAAATATGAATTAGGTAAGAACCCAGTGATTGGACAGTCATCTTTAGATATTTCAAGGTGCCTTCCTAGAGGAATTGGTGAGGGCTTCACATCTTTCATACAAAACTCATCTAAGACCTTAGAAACATATAATCAACTTAAGACAACAAAATTTTCCTATTATGTATGTCTCAATAATTTTTACTCCGAAGATCTTTGAGCCTTACCAAGGTGATCTTTTATATCAAAATGTTTCTTTAAATCACTTTTTACTCCAGCAATGGCAGATATATAATTACTCATTAACAAGATATCATCCACATATAACTGAACAAATATATGGCAGTAAGCTTTTCCTACTTTCATGTATAGACAACTATCATATTTACTTCTAGTGAAACCAATAGAGAGCATACATGAATCAAATTTTCACTGTCTAGGTGATTGCTTAAGAGTTAAGACTAGATTGATTTGATTAGCAAGCACACAAAGTCAGTGGAATTTTCGTCAACAAAGCCTTTAGGTTGATTCAAGTATATTTTCATCTAATTCACCATGTAAAAAAGATGTCTTAACATCCATCTGGTTTATTTTCCACTTATAAACTGCAGCCATAGCCAGAGTTTTGTATTTCACAACTAGAGCAAAAATCTCATTGTAGTCTATCCTTTCATTTTGTGTTAACTTCTTAGTAACCAATCTAGCTTTAAATCTTGGTGGTTCATCTAAATTATTTCCTTCCTTGACCTTAAATATCCATTTAGAGTCCACTATTTTAACATGTTCACGTCTAGGGACTAAGGTCCAAGTCTTATTTTCATTCATGGATTGAATTTCCTCATACATGGCTAGCCTTAATCCATTCATTAGCATGTTTGTCACTTAGAGCTTGTTCATAGGTTTCAGGAGTTGAAAACTAAATAACCTCAGAAATTAGCAAAGCATAATGAATTGTCTTATCTCACATCCCTTAAACAAATTCATATCATATCTCTTATTTGGAATTCGTGCTTCCTGCTCTAGGAGCCTTATCTCTAGCAAGCCTATAATTTGACACATCATTTATATCACTTTCAACAACAGCAATATCACTATAATTTGTATAGGTACTGTTAACAAACCACCAATATTATCTAGTGATGTATTAAAAGAGCTAGGGGCAGAGGGCAAACGAGAACTTACTTCCTCACCAGACTGGTGAGGGACATTTCTTCTTTCATCAGCAGCAGGGGCATTAGGCTGACCATCCCCTGCACCATTTTGATCTTGTTCTGAGTTCATCCTCTGGTCAGTGAGGCTGGTAAAAGAGTATCCTACACGAAATTCTTCCTCCGCGGCATGATCATCATCTCCTTCCTCCATTCGTTGTTGAGGAGGTGCAAAGTGAACTTCAGGGTATTGAGGTGTTCCTGGATTCTCAGTAGACTACATTAACTTAGTTTTAAAATAGAAATCATGTTCATCAAATGTCACCGATCTTGCAATAATAACTCGTAAGCATTAGGTTTAATTACAAGCAACTTGTAACCCTTAACACCATAATGATAAACAATCATAACACATTTTACAGCCCAAGGTTGCAATTTTCCTTGATCTATTTTGCATAAGCAGTGCATCCAAAAGGTCTTAAATGTTTTAGATGTGGCTTATGCCCAATCCCCATTTCTTGAGGAGTTTTAAAACCTTCATAGATGAAGGACTCCTAATAATTAAATATGATGAAGTGACTAAGGCATCTCCCCATAGTGTACTCTTAATACCTAAGCTAATAAGCATGCATCTGGCTTTTTCTAATCAACTCGTATTCATCAAGTCAGTGGACGCATTTTGTTGGGGAGTGTCATGGATGGTTATGTGCCTATCAATACCATATTATCTACAAAATTGATCAAACAAATTATTACAGAACTCAAGTCCATTATCATTTCTTAGGCACTCGACTTTAAAACCAATTTTTTTTCTCAACTTGCCTTCCAATACTTAAACTTCTCCAAAGTTTCATCTTTGAGTTTTAACAAATGGAGCGACACTTTTCTGCTCAAGTGATCAACCAAGTAGAGAAAATAATTTCTCCCTCCTATGGTGCTCACTTGAGTAGTTCCCCACAAGTCAGTATGAATTTAATCAAGAGGACCTTTAACTATCATAGTAAATTTGTTTAAATTCATGACAGTCTTTTTACCCATAATACAATTCTCACAAAAATCAATATTCATAGGCACACAATTAAGACTGCCACTCTTCCGATTCTGAAGTTAAGCTTTATCCATCTCCGATACTCACTTGTTTTGCCCTACAATGGGCTCATCCGGGAAACGAAAACACCTTTCGACTAGTGTGGTATTCAGATAATATTCGCAATCCATAGGGTAAACAAACACCTGTGAAACGTACCTTTAATACTTGGTGCTCCACTACCAACACTAAAACCTTCCAATAAGCATCTCGCATGGCCTCCTGAGTCCCGACTCTAGGTCTGTGACAACCTGCCACCCCCATGTCCCAACTAGTTAGTGTTTCTTTCTCATGGATCATCCTATGAGGTGGCTTGTCGCTTTATCGAGGACCCCTTCTTGTTGCCTATTTGCGTTTTTTGACCGAAGGTCGGAAAGTTATAAAGTCTATTGGTCGGCGCTGAGGGCTCTTTCTTTTTTAAGCTTTGGCTTACCCTTTTGTATTTACCGCAGCTGAGGCTCTTTGATCCATGAATGATAAAATCTAGAGGTGGCAAAATAGACGGATGGATGGATTCATGGATGGATTAAACGGTTCGCGGATTAAACGGATAGATCACTAACGGTTTCCATTTTATCTGTTTCATCCATTTAACCATTTTAATCCATTTAGTGCATTTATACTCATTTAATCCATTTGTTCCGTTTCACCCATTTAACCGTTTTAATCAAACTTTACCAGATCGGAAACCTTTACGCGGAAGCAAATTCGCTCCGCTTCCATCTTTATCAACCAACTCTCGTCCTCAACAGCCTCGATTAGCGCATCCTGGTAGACCACCTCTCGTCCTCAACAGCCTCGATTGGCGCATCGATGATCCTGAGGTTGATTATGCTGATCCAAAACCTAAAAGGCCTAAGAAGCTTAAGATGAACCAAAAGAAACAAAAGAAGGAAAAAAATGATTGATAGCTAACATAGACCAGCCTCGCTAATAGACTAAGCACTAGCTGTCTTCGGAGTATGTGCGACCTTTATGACCGTCATATAACGCATAGTACTGAATGAGCTTAACAATGTTGAGTTTGAATTATTGGATGTCATCTAGGCTCCAGAATAGACACAATTTGGTGAACATCTGTTCCCCAAAATCCAGCTAAGAGGGCTTTAGAGTTTAGACAAATTTGGTTCAGTCAGTAGGCGGACATTGAAAATTCCCTATAAAAACAACAGATCTTCTCTTCAAAAAAAAAAGTATCATGGGTGTATTTAACTAGAAAACCATCAGCCAAGGGTTCTGAGATTAGAGGTTTAAACAGAAAGCGAAGTTTCTCAATATGACACATTATTTTGTCATTATAACATCCTTAATGGTTTTTTAATGGATTTGGATCAATTAAATCCATTAACTCAATGGATGGATAACAGATGGATTTTAGCAGATGGATGATAGATGGATAACGGATGAATTTGCCACCTCTAATAAAATCGCTCTCACTGAACATCCTGGGTCAGCTTGATACAATTGAGTAGTCCAACCTAGAGTGTCGAAGACCACGCATTGTAAACTAAATATTAGCACATACACTTAGAGAGGGTGTCAAGGTTAAGCATTATGATTGAGTCAAACATTAGTTAGACTTAGTTGCTAGATTAGTGCGTGTAGTGCGTGTAACTTTTGGTAGTTTGTTATTTTAAGTTATGTGCCTAACTATAAATGTCTACTGATTCTCATTCAATAAAATAAGCGATTAGTGTAAAAAAAAAAGGTTAATAGAGTGGTGGTTTGGTAGTGTGAATTTATAAAATCAAGGGCTTAGCCTCCCTGACATATTTGAAAGAAAAAAAACTTTATTTTTTTTTAAATCAGTGTCTGGTTTTACAATATAGGGTCTGTTCTTTTGAGCTTAAATATCATGTTTTTAAGTTCAATTAAGTTAAATTAAATTCTGTACAGTTAAATTAAATTCAGTATAGTTAAATAAAGTTCAGTACAATTAAATAAAGTTAAAAAAATTTAATTTTCAATTTTATATTTCAATTTGATCTCAATATAAATTCAACACCTTTATTCAAAAATTTTACTTTTTTTAAGTTCAATAAAATTAAATAAATTTCATTTTAATTTTTTTTCGGCATAAAAGAACACCACCTTAATATCACTCATAGTTTATGAGTCAATGGTCGATTATAATTATATATGGCTTGGATTGAATGTCGGGGGATTCGTAAATGCGAGTGTGTAACTACTACATTTTATTTCTAAATTTAATTGAAGTTCATTAGTATAACCTACTATTTGGATAATTATTAATTCTTTTTTTTTGATAATGGGTACAACAACTAGGAATAATACAATGCATATGATAGTTTATCATCTATTACATATATATTGATATCTGAAGCTCTAATAATGCATCTTGACCCAAAATCATAGGTACATTTCTCCACTTCTGAAACAAAGGCTAGGTTCGACACCTTTATCATTCATGGATCCGCACATCTACTCCAAATCACCATCGGTACATTCTCGACACTTGTAGCTCGGGCCATCTTGGGCACCTTTACCGTTGTAAGACACGACACGTCCATCTTGACGGTCGGAGGAAGCATCACACACGAGACGTGAAGAGAAAAGCATCCACGAGGGATGTAGGAAGACACATCCAACTTGACGGTCGGAGGAAGCATCGTGCGCGAGACGTAAAGAGGAAAGCATCCACGAGGGATGTAAGAAGCATCCACGCGCGAGGCGGGGAGGAAAAGGGAAAGGAAAAGGAAGAGGAAATTTTGTGAGAAAAATGGTGTCCTCAGGACTCGAACCCGAAATGTAAGGAATCTTATGTGACTCCTTAACCAAAAGGCCACCACCCTGTTGGCGAATAATTATTAATTCTAAATAGTAAAACTAGATAGTAATTTTCAAGCTTTGTGAACTCTTGATTGTAAGTAGACTTCATTTCTTCCTTTCCTACTTTTCATAAAAGGTAATGTATAAAAATGTTACTTGGACAATTAGGTGACTTTAAATCAGGTATCCAACTATTTCTATTTTCATTTTTATTGCTTTTGGATCAAATCGCACACATTCATTTTTAATAATAATATCAAATACAATAAAAATAAATTTGACAAAATCGAATTAAACCTATAACTGTTGTAAAATAATAGGAAAGAACAAGATATGAGAGGAAATGTGTAGGGAGAATTGTATTCTTATTCAATTATACATTACAATGACCTATATTTATAGGTTACATGAGGGCTAATGAAAGAACATGACCTTTAACACAAATAAATAGATTTATAATGCAGTGATCTAAATAAGGGTGTCAATGGGTTTAATCAAAGGTTAGACAACCAAAGGTTGAGTGTGCAATCATACAGTCATATTCCTAAAACGCCCCATGAATGTACACTCCTTATTTTATGAACTGCCTCGTTAAAACCTTGACATGAAAAAATCCAAATGAGATAAAAATCAAGTTAAGGAAAAAGAATACAGTTATAAAACTCCCCCTCAAGTCAACAAGTCCTTCAGACTGCACATCCCAATGTTATTTACAAGTTTCTTAGAAACTCTTTGTTGATGATGACTTGCTGAACAAGTCTTCCAAATTTTTACAAGATTGTATTTGACAAACACTGATCTTCCTTTCCACTTGAAGCTCGTGACTGGAGAAGAATTTTGGAGAGATGTGTTTTGTTCTATCACCTTTAATATATCCCTCTTTGATTAGGGCGATGCAAGCATCATTATCCTCATATATTATTGTCAGGCTTTGTTTGCCTGATACTAATCCACATGAAGTCTTTACATGGTTGATAAACGAGCCAAGCCAAACGCATTCTCGTCCAGCACCATTTTGTACTCTATTTGTTCTTTTGAAAAACAAACACAGCTCACTTGTTCCACGTAAATAACTTAGGATGTGTTTGACACCACTCTAGTGTCTTTTTGTGGGCGAGGAACTATATCTTGCAAGTGAATTAACTGCAAACGATATATATGTCAGGTATTATTGGCAAGGTACATTAAAGCCTCAATTGCACTAAGATAAGGTACTTCAGGACCTAAAATTTCTTCATTGTTTGAACGGGAACAAAAAGGGTCCTTTTTGATGTTGAGTGATCTTAGTACCATCGACGCATATTTAAATGCCTTAGAACCTTCTCTGTATAATTTGATTGGTGGATAAAGATTACATTATTTGTATGTTCGAACTTCAGGCCGAGACAATACTTGGTAGTTCCTAGATCTTTCATCTCGAATTCCCTTCTCAAATAATTTGCTGCAAATGGATCTCTTCCGGAGTTCCAATTATATTTAAATCATCAACGTACACAGCTATGATTACATAACCCAATTTTGTACGTTTTATAAAAACACATGGGCATATTTGGTTATTAATAAACCCTTGCGCTAGTAAATATTCGCTGAGGCGATTATACCACATCCGACCATATTGTTTCAGCTCATACAATGATCTTTTCAATTTAATGGAGTACATATGACGAGGTTTTACTTTTAATGCTTCAGGCATTTGTAATCATTCCGAGATTCTCATGTATATATCTTTATCTAATGACCCATATAGGTATGCAGTTACCACATCTTTGAGTTGCATTTTAAGTCGTTGCATCCACTATAAGTAAATATGTTACCATATAGCCACTCAAGGTTTCTGTGTCAAACCTTGTGCAACCAGTCTAGCTTTATATCTTGCAACTTCATTATATTTTTCGTATGAACACCCATTTATAGCCAATTAGTTTCACACCTTCGGGTGTTGGAGGTATAGGTCCAAAAACACCACGTATATTCAAAGAGTTCAACTCTCCTTGAATTGCTTCTTTCCAGCTCTCCCAATCATTTGATGTCGACTCTCATCAATTGTTAGAGGATCATTGTCATCTTCTCCAATGACTTGTAAGGCAACTGAATAAGAAAAGATATCACTGAGATCAACATCATCTCAAAACCAAGCCGCACCGGTGTTAGCATAATTGATTGACATTTCAAAATTGTCATCAATATCTTTGCCTTTATTTTTAAAATCTTTAGGCAAAGGCTCTTCGAGAGTCTTACCTTCATCGATGTTTGTATTTGACATCTCCACATCCCTTTTACACCTTGTGTATTCTTTCCTTATCGGGGAACCATATTCTTAGACCCTAATGGTCTCCCATGCTTCCGATCTACTTGAGAATCACTTGCAATGTTTTTGTTTGGAGTTACTACAGGAATCTGCAAACCAGCTGGTGCATTTTCAGCATGTATATGTAACTTTGTCTCTTTCTTTGTATCAGTACACGCATCTGGTAGCCTATTTGCTACATTTTGCAAGTGTAATATCCGTTGAACTTCAAGTTCACTTTCGTTTGTTCTCGGGTCTAAGAATGACATAGAAGGTGTATTCCACACAACTTCCTTATTAATCTTCTTTCTTCTCTCACTAAAGTTGGGTGTTTTGATTCATCAAAATGACAATTAAAATACCGAGCTCGGAATAAATCACTACTCAATGGCTCTAGATATTTGATAATTGATGGGGACTCAAACCCCGCACATATTCCCAACCTCCTTTGTGGCCCCATTTTTGTTCATTGTGGGGGAGAAATAGAGACGTACACCGCACAACCAAAAATTTCAAATATGGTCTCTTCTAGAGGTAAGTTGCGGTGGAGAATACTTATTATAAGTGGTTGGTTGATGGACCATAATTATACGAATCAAAAACACAGTAAAACCCACCAAATTAGACTGTTGGTCTATTTAACTTTTGCTTGTTAGTTCCGATATATTTCTACAGGGTATTTCAGAGCTTAGAGAGAATACAGGCTAAGGAGGAGTTTTTAAGCTGAAAAGATATCAAGAGTCATTCCAAGGTCAAGATCAGACGCTGACTGAAGAAATCTCAAGGATCCTGACATTGAATCACTCCAAATCAAACCAAAGAGGATTTTAGGCCAAAAATATCACATTGAAGACTCAACCGACCGGGTAGGAAAATGCCACAGAACCACCCGACCGGTTGAAGCAATTCCAGGCCCTCCGCCGAGCTGACCAAACACTCAATTCAAGTTGCTCGAGCAAATCACCTCTTCTGACAATTCCACCTCGACCAAAATGTTCCAAATGGAAAATAAGGTGGAAGATGTCGAAACTCCACGGCGAACGCCCATTGGCAGATGGCCCGCATTCAAGTCCAAAGCAAAAGCCCCGCGCGTAGGCACCAAAACCAAGTTGCTCGACCAAACCATGGAATTTGGAAAATCTGGCTCGACCATTAGTCTTAAAATCACTTGGCCATTCCAAATCAACTATCAAAATGCACTCTTGGACAAGGTGACCGGCCACCTTGCTTGGAGGTGGCCAAGGGAGGAGCTCCTCCCTCATGGTGACCTGCAACCGGCGGCTCCTCCTCCCTTGACCGGCGGCTTTTCTCCTCCCCCATGTGGCGGCTCCTCCTTGCTCCTCCTCCTCCTCCCTTGGATCAAAAGACACTTGCCCCTCATCTCCACCCTCCATTTCTCCTCCCTTAGCCTATAAATACATACCCATCCCCTCTCATTTGTATCATCTCACCATCATCCAAAAATCATAAATCACTTATCTCTCTAAGTTTTGTAAGTTTGGCTTTGGAAATAAAGGATTGCTCCCTTGGCGCTTCAACGGTTGTAAGTATTTTAATATTTATTTACCGTCTTTAATTTCCAATTCCTTAGTTATAATGTTTAGCGCGATAAATAGTAGATAAACTAGTCGTTCGGTAGAAGGGGTGGACTTGTATTATAAAATGTTTTAGACTATTAATTTAGTGTCTCGTCTTTGTATTCAAAACTTGTTCTATGTGCCATATATTAGATCAGAACTTCCAAGGTTGAGTGGATGCTTGAAATGGCAAAGCTCTTCTGTGGAAGTTCGTAAACATACTCGGGTAAGTGGATGCTTGAAATGGCAAAGCTTATCTGAGGAGTTTGATCTCTCTCAAACACCATTTTGGGTAAATCGCAAAAGACAACCCAAAATGGATGCACACAGGCTAGTATACCTTGAAATGGGGTGCTAGTCTAAGTAGAACAAGGGCTTTACGTTTTTTGCAAAAGATTAGACAGTGTTGCAAGTCGAGTGCTTGAAATGGCCTTGATTCACTTTCGAACACTTTTGCAAAAGACTAGACAGTGTGGCAAATTGAGCGCCGGAAAAGGCCTTGATACACGTTTGAATACTTAGAAGATTCACTAAAGGTCAATGATAAACAGGATATAATACAAAGCCCCTGAAACCGAACGCTTTCTTTTAATTGTAATAATTATCAGTTACTTTCTAGTACTAAAACCAACCAACCAACCAATCAATCACTTAGCTGGTAGCTTTAAAACCAACCAACCAATCCCAAAATTGTCCAACTTAAAGAGCAACTTATCCCCCTAATTCCCTTGGGTTCGACCCCTACTTACCACTTACTACCCAGTAGTTAAGTCGCGAGTAGCGGACTTATAAATTCATTTGCACATTTGCTCTGACGACAAGCATCTGTCAAATTGGCGCCGTTGCCGGGGAATTAGCCATCGGATAGTTGTTCTTTTTCATTTCCCTATGACACTACCCACTATGTATGCATGGACAACACGATATCTTCCTCAGTTTGGAGGGACCACCGGAGAAGACCCAGTAATACACTGCCAACATTTCCACCATATAAGCCGTCACATGAAACCTGAAAATGTAACACTCTTTAACTGACTTTGCGACGGTATGGTATTACACATCAACTGCTAATTGTGCAAAATATTATGTGGACCTTCGCGCTAAATTCCTGAAAGAATTCTCCCCCCCGTCCTTACGACATGACACCCGAGAGAAGATCATCTGCCTTAAGCAATCCCGGGATGAGACTTTAGATGAATACTACACGTACTATGACACCATCGTCTCACGCTGCCCGCACCATGGATTCACCGAAGTATTCCTTCTTCAAAAATTCCTTTGTGGAATGAGGCATGATGAGTTCTCAAGGATCAATGACGCAGTGGGAGGATCAGCCATGCACTTATCCCTGACTCAAATGTGGGATGTTATAGACGACTTGGCCGAAGCCACAAAACGAAGGCAAATGCCCCGACCTAATGAAGGAATACAGAGGATAGAGGCTAGCCCAGAAAGGAATGAAGAAGGCATTACAAAGGACGAGATGGACGAATCAGATGCAGAAAGCTCTGAAGAAGAGCCTACATTGGAAATCACACCTGAGCCATCAGAAGAATCAGATATGGAAAGCACCGGAAGCAACGAGGTTGGAGTCCAGAACACCACTGACGAACTGCCCAATTCATACCCGACTATCATTACCCGGGCAGCCGAGACTATCTACGACCAGTTCCTCACTGACAATCATAACGAGGCAGAACCAAGCCTTAAGATGCAAGCTTCCCGACTTTTCCCTTCGATCAATAGACAAATCGCTGAAAACTATGTGATCCATGAAGAGGCTGAAAAGAGGATGGGAAAAGGGCCTCTGTAGAATGACTCCTCGATGGAGCAGTGTTACACCGTAGCTGGACTAAACAGTCCTAAATACAAGAACTCCAAAAGGCTAGTAGTGGAAGGTCCCTCACCCCCTCCGGGGTATTGGAAAGAAAAGATCCCAAAACAAAGGAGTCCTGACCCAAGCACATCATCTCGCAAGAAATCGGGAAGAGGCAAGGCAAAAAGCAACACAGGAACGGTGGCAAAATTCGACCTGAGCCACCCATGGGACCCAAACCAGTAATCCACAACGAGGTATCGTCGAGCCAACGACGTTAAACAAAGGCACTGGTCGGGAGGTAACCCGACACTATCTTACTTTCTGTCATTTAAATTCTGTCATTTAATTTTCTGTCTTAGTAATTCTCACATATATATATTAGCTTGCATGACTTTTGACCTAAGGCACGCCTTCGTTCAAAAGTGTGGGGTGAGAACCACCGTTGTATATAAATAACATGCTTGCTGTTTTCTTTTTTAGTAATAGTATCTTTTTGAAAATATGAACTTAAGAATGTGAAAAAGATAGACCGAAATTCATGCATTTACCTTGTGAAAATTCAACTGTCTAAAAACTTAGAACGTAACTTTTCATTTGTCCTTTGTGCTGAGATAAACTAGGGATGTGGAGTTGACATAAACCGCCCTAGAGAGGCTTGGCAAGCAATCGAAGGATCAGATCAAACTATATGGTTTTCGAAGTCAGTGGAGGCTGCACTTCGGGTTTCAGTGAAGATTGAAGTCATCTCCGCCATGCAGTGTTTATGCAAAAAGAAAAGAAAAGGCGAGGACGGGAATCAGACCGTCCTCTCTCTAGTTAAAGTAGCCGAGAAAATAGATGAGCGACCCTCATCTTGACCCGCGCGAAACAACAACGATGAGACGAGCGGGGAGGTATTTCCATAGGCTTGCGGGCGATGATTGGACCTCCCAAAAAGGCTTGAGAAAATGGACTAGCAAAGCCACAAAAAGGCAAAAAGCTCGAAGAAGCAAATCAAGAGGCCAAAGGCCCAAAATTGTGAAGGTTTTAACCAAACAAAAAGTGAAGTACTCAAAGAGTCAAATCAAAGGCCAAAGGCCGATTCACTACAAAAGCAGTCCCTCGCCAAAAGAAAAATCAAAGTACTCAAACCAGTGAAACCCGAACCAAATCACGTGCTAGAGAAAGCTACAAGGAAACCATATAGTGAGAGACGATCCCGAGGTTGCAGTCCAGGAACCTAAAAAGGGCTATCTCCCGAAACATCCGGAATAATTTGCATCTCGGCACGGAGGTACAAGTATTAAGTTTCTTCTATTTATTTTAACAGTTCAATTCGGTAATAAGTAAGTAATGCATGAATTAGGATAAATCGAGTTCCACAGTCTAATTTTCATATTTTAAAGCCAAATTTAGAGTACCGCCCTTTAATAGCATTGTTCGGGACGAACAACTAAAAGTGTGGGGTGATCTGATGGACCATAATTATACGAATCAAAAACACAGTAAAACCCACCAAATTAGACTGTTGGTCTATTTAACTTTTGCTTGTTAGTTCCGATATATTTCTACAGGGTATTTCAGAGCTTAGAGAGAATACAGGCTAAGGAGGAGTTTTTAAGCTGAAAAGATATCAAGAGTCATTCCAAGGTCAAGATCAGACGCTGACTGAAGAAATCTCAAGGATCCGGACATTGAATCCGAACGCTTTCTTTTAATTGTAATAATTATCAGTTACTTTCTAGTACTAAAACCAACCAACCAACCAATCAATCACTTAGCTGGTAGCTTTAAAACCAACCAACCAATCCCAAAATTGTCCAACTTAAAGAGCAACTTATCCCCCTAATTCCCTTGGGTTCGACCCCTACTTACCACTTACTACCCAGTAGTTAAGTCGCGAGTAGCGGACTTATAAATTCATTTGCACATTTGCTCTGACGACAAGCATCTGTCATTGGTCAAAGTCTAATTAAAGCCTCTGCATGCAAAATTGCATGTCCCCAAGCAGAGGCGGGTAATTTCCACTTCATTAACAATATATCATTTGCTATTAACTGCAACCGCTTTATCAACGACTCTGCTAGGCCGTTTTGTGTATGAACATGAGCTCTGGATGTTTGATCACTATACCAATTGATGTACAACAGTCATTGAAAGACTTTGATGTTAATTCTCCTGCATTGTCTAGCCTGATTCTTTTGATTTGTTTATCAGGATAATGTGCCCTTAGCTGATTATTTGGGCTAAAAGTCTTGCAAACGCAACATTTCTCGTTGAGCGTAGGCTTACATGTGACCATCGTGTTTGAAATTGAATAGGATATTTGCATACTAGAACGTATTTAGGTTAATTACCAAAAGATGGATGGGTCTTAGGTATTAAACGGATTTCATGAAATTTATATTAGGTCATGGTAACTACGCTGGTAGTACATGAATTAATAGAAAAGTTGATGTTCGTCATCTGAAAAACTCTAGGCTTAATAATTGAAATCCTTGATAATCTGTGCATGGACGGCGTTCAACGATTGAGATTAATCTAAACAATGATACGTGGATGGGCGGCTTGTCTAGTGTTATAATGGATTATTTCCATACTCGATAGCATGATTGAATTGCGTGATATTATTGCATGAATTTTGGGTTGGCACGGGTGAAGTTTGATCATGGTATTCTTTCTCTGATCAAATCCACATTTCCTATTTTCTGCATTTAATTTTAGGAAATTTCTTTACACCAGATTTTCTCTTGTTATTTGGAATAGCTAAATAGGTCACTTGTTAGCTATTACTCGCACACACTGTTCCTTGGATCAGCCCTTGGCTTACCGAGGTTTACAATTTTTTTACTGCAACTTGACCCCGAAAACTTATAACTTCACAACTATGAAGGGTTAAAAATACGCTTGTCAAAATGGCGCTGTTGTCAGGGAACAACGCTTAGTGTGA
Organism: Rhodiola chrysanthemifolia; assembly: GCA_033675395.1. NCBI lineage: Eukaryota > Viridiplantae > Streptophyta > Magnoliopsida > Saxifragales > Crassulaceae > Rhodiola > Rhodiola chrysanthemifolia. Next base: position 44,641,616 of record CM066204.1, read on the forward strand.
TATTAGATTTAACTAGTGTAGTTTAGACTATTCCATATTTTTATACTTTCTTGTGCATTCTCTATACTTCTACACTTCACTAATCACTTTTATTTTTAATGTTACGAGGATGTTCTATTTTGGTCATCAAAACACCTACCCAAGGGAAGAGCCATATTATGAGACATATTCATATGAAACGAATTGGTAGAGCAATCAACATCAGTTTTATGATCAACCCTATTATCAAGATGGTCATGATTATGAGAGGTATCGGAATCAGTCAGCAGCAACAACCTCGGAACACTGGAGTATCATTGCGTATATAATCTCTGTTGACTAGTTTCATGGTATATCAAGGTAGGGGAGCTCAAGAGCAGGGGGCAGACTTGATAATATTATAGAAGCGGTGGAATGACTCACAATTAGACAAAGAATATTGAAGGACCAGTTAGAGCAATAAGCCATTACAGCCACCAATGAATGCAAAGATGAGGACATCGAGATAACAAAGGGAAATCATCAAGAAGTTTGTCTCTATGAGGCACATCCATCTTCAATTTTATTTCCAATCCACGTGGAAGATGATCAGGATACAAGAATGCTCTCTAAACCTGAACAACCTGTTTGTGAGGTGTTGAGAACGGCTGCCAAGGCTTACTCTGAGTTGAAGGATGGTTGCTCTTGTTTTGAAGACGCCTTAGAACATGAAGACTCATCTCCCTCCACTATGAGCGCTTCTAAAGGTCTTTTAGATGAACATACAAAAGAGACCATCATTCCACCAGTTTCTCTGGACGTTGAAGAGCCATAAATGTATCATAGGTACGAAGACTTTGTTGATGTGTATCTGAGTTTGATTAAAGAGGACCCTCACATACATATGAATGTGATAGTGAACGGGAATTTTGAAGTATGGGAACCTGTGTTCCTAGCTAAATAGTATACATGAAGTGTGCTTGTTCGAGTTGACTTTGAAGATGCATACCTTGGTGCACCATCTCCAGACAAGTATCAACAGTTCTTACCATATATTTTGAAACTACCGAGAAGGAGCCCCAACGACTCCTCGACTCTTAGAGGACTTACACTTTTGAAGGGAATGTATTCTCTACCCAACGTCCATATTACTCTTGATGGGCGTAAATTCAAATGCGATTTGAATGTGGATTGACAGCTCTCTATTTCTGAAGGCCCCGTGAGAAGGGACCTTAGCAAAGGACTTCTCACGAGTGATTTATATGGCGCTTGGCTATGTCTCGCCAAGACATTAAACTAGGCCTCCTCGGGGAGTATCGCGGACTATAAGTATTAGTTAGTCGCATTTTGCATTGCTGTTGTGTTTTGTGTGTGATCATTGCATAAATCTAAGTGTGGAGTGCCTCACCCGAAAAATCAGATGGTACAAAATTTTGAGTAGTTTTTGGTCCCGTGACATCCTTTTGGTCACGGGCGTCAAGGGGGTTACTCAGCACTTAGAGAAATCAAGACCCCATGAAAGCACGTAACGAAGGACTTCGTCACGGGCATCACGGGCATTACCAGAATTTGGATGTTGACTTTCTTTGCAAATGTTTTACTTTCTGTTTTCTGTTGGATATTTAACTCGCGATTATGTTGCCTACTTTTGCCATGACTGTTCTACATGTTATTTGGTGCTTAAGTTACGTTATTTGATCTAATATTACGCTCACACCATTTTTCATTCTATCTCTGGAACGTGTCGTTATTATATGCTCGCCTATCCAATCCATCATCTCTTTATGATTATCGATGCTAGCCTATCACTTATGAAGCTACGCATTTCACCTCTTTATGACAGCTCACAAGTCGCGTTTCATTCCCTCGGGTATCTCTTAATCAGTGCGGATATCGAGCTATCGACACACGAGGGAAGTTCCTTATGCACTATTTTTCTATTTTATTTCTTTGCTGGGGGACTAAGCTCAATTTTAAGTGTGGAGTGGGCAGCGCATAGTCACATACATCACATGTCACACATACACTCTTGCATATGATCAACAGTTTATGTATTGTGGTTGAAATCCTCGTTTTCTATGATCCGCCTTGATTGATTATCACTCTGTTGGATTCGAAGTCTAGGACTTGAAATAATTTTATTCGTGTGTGTATTCTCTCGTGTCAGTATCATTGCTAGCTTTTTCCTATCACATGTTCTACGTATTTCCTGAAGCATGTTTGAGACTTGATATTAGCAGGCACCGGTACAAAATGTTAAAAACTTAAATTGCATCTCTTTTCCAGGTGACCTGAGTACTGGTATATGTTTTCCTTTACTTGTTGTGATTTGCATGCACCCGCCTCTATTCGTACACTATGTCAAGTGTTAAGTGTGGAGTTAGAAAAGTAAAAAGAGGGTGAAAATTGACCCCAAGCATAGTCATTTTGAAGAAAAAAGAGCAAAAAATAGTACCAAGGGCAAAGTGAGAAAAGTCACACCTTGTGTATGAAAAAAAAAATAATGAAATTTCTGCCCTCTTTTGCTTGACGTAGTGTATTCCATCTTTTCATTGCATTCAATTGTGACTTGTGTTAGAATTCATGAATGCTAAGGGACGATCCTCGTGCTTTGCACTGAAATTATGATGTGGTTTTCGTACTGTTTTTTCGAAATTCCTTAAGCTAGGCTCCTCTTCTCTTACGTTTCATTGCCTCCTCCTCGGCACTTGAGAATGAGCTTTGCGCCAAGAGCCCTTATACTATCCCTAGATAAGATAGGTGAATGGCGAGCATGTTTTCGGTAACTGTCATCTTGTTCTTGATACGTTGCTATAGAAATATTTAGAACTTGTGATTAGATGCTTGCTAGCAGCGTGTACTGACTGTTTGAATCCATATCTCATTTAAACTATCATTGTCTGGCCGCTTTGATGAAGATGTTTGATTCGAAGTCGAGCACGATGAATCTGAGGCATGACATGACTTTACTATGACTTGTTGATCATCATCTCATGCATAACCGTTAGTTACTTGTATGGGGGATTTGTAGGTAGTCCCGTTCCCGAAAACCTTCACGAGAATATACTCGTCCTACGAGGGCAGCCTAGACGTTTAAAGGCTTGATGCATACGCTAAATGCATTCATGTCCTCTACGACGGTGAGTTAGGACTTGCATGGTAGTTTAGTTAGATTTGATCACACGATATATGAGTGTGTAGCTATTTCGCCGTTTATTGACTTGTGCTTTATGTTGTTAGGGATGAACAAATCCTAAGTGTGTAGTGTTTTGATCGGTCGAATTCTTGACTAATTAATCTCACCATTTGATGATAGATTATATTGATTACCCAGACATTTTAGTGTAATTTAACGATTTCCCCCTAGTGTTTCAGGTTTGTTTCACTCATAGGTCCGATCGAAGCTTGAATGGACAAAAGACCAGCTTTGGGCATCGGCCCCGTGACACACCTTATCCATTGTGGGTACCCCAGAGAGACTCCAAACTGATCGATTTCGAAGGCCCTGTGACGTCCCATTGAGTCACGGGCGTAACGGGAGTCACGGTAAGACTTAGCACAACGCAAAAGTCAGTCCCCGTGACGTCCCATTACGTCACGGGCGTCCCGAAGAGAACCAGCGCAACACAAAAATCAGCATGACTGTGTGGCTCGTGACGCACCCATTGGTCACGGGTGTTTCCAAACACCGGAATAGAAATTAGGAAATTCGGGCTTGTAAATAGAGACCAAATATTGTAGAGAAATCATACCCTAACTTGGAGAAGAAGACTGAGAAGAACATCACTAGAGATCGAAGACTCAATGAGCTACATCGTCAACACGGTTTCCTCGTCCTTGATTTCTAATTCTATACTATTTTTGGTTGTCTTACCATGAGTACTGAGTAGTCTTCTTTATTCTAGGATCCTACGGGTCTCGTTCCTTGTACCCAACTCTTCATGTGATCAATAGAATATTTTTCATTATTACAATTCGAGTATTCAATTTCAATGTGCGTAATTTTATCGTTCTTGCAAGTTTTACATTGAATAGGATGTTTGCATGCTTAACGTATTTAGGTTAATCACCAAAGGATGGATGGGTCCTAGGTATTAACCGGATTACATGAAATTGATATTAGGTCATGGTAGCACGCTGGTAGTACATGAATTTATAGGAAGGTTGATGTTCATCATCAGAACTCTAGGCTTAATAATCGAAAGCATTGATAATCCGTGGATGGGCGGCGTTCAACGATTGAGATTAATCTAGACAATGATCCGTGGATGAGTGACTTGTCTAGTGTTATTTTGGTTTATTTCCATACTTGATAGCATGATTGAAATATTCTCTGATCAAATCCATGTTTCTTATTTTCTGCATTTAATTTTTGAAAATATTCTTACACCAGATTTTCTGTTGTTATTTGGAATAGCTAAATAGGTCACTTGTTAGCCAGTACTCGCACACACTGTTCCTTGGATCGACCCTTGGCTTACCAAGCTTTACAAATTGTTTTTGATTGCAACTTGACCCCTAAAACTTATAACTTGACAACTATAAAGGGTTAAAAATACGCTTGTCACTTATCTTTTTATTATTTGTGCGGAGTGGTTGTCTATTGCTATTGAGAGTAATCGGTTGGGCAAGCTGAAAGGGGTGACAGTGGCTAGAGGAGCCCCAAGGGTGTCTCATTTATTTTTGTGATGATGATAGTATGATGTTTTTTAAAGCGAGAATGAGTGAATTCATTGAGTTAAAACAGATTCTGATTGACTATGAGAGGTTATCAGGTGAGATGGTTAATTTTGAGAAATCGAAAGTTGTGTTAGTCCTAATGTAGAGCAGAATCTTAAGAACATGTTGTGTGATGCTTTAGGAGTTGTAGCAGTAGATAGACACTCAAAGTATTTAGGGTAACCCCTTGTCATTGGGCTGAACATAACGGATATAAGTGGAGTTGTGGAAGAAAGAGTTACTAAAAAGTTGTGTGACAGGAAATATAAAACCTTATCGTTTGCTGAAAGAGACACTCACCATTTTACATGCTACGGGACAAACTTTGAAAAGTGTCGCAAAAGACTTGTCACATAAGCATGTTTATACTACATGACTTTGAAACGTTTGTCGCAATTACATGTATATGCGACAACAGTTTATGCCACACGGAGTTGAATGTCTCATAAACCTTTTCTTGCGATAAATCTTTTAGCGACACTGATGGGACGTATTTATACGATTTATCAAGTACACAAAACCCACCAAATAAGACATTTGGTCATACGAACATGTGCTTGTTGATGTCGTTTTATGTATACAGGCAATTTTGGAGTCTAAAGAGGAATCAGGCTTAAAAGATGGCATTTCAAGCCAAAATCATCACAAGGCCATTTGTGCGATCGCATAGGGTGCACCATGCGAGCGCATGCCGCGGCAACGTCCAGGCCACGCCCCAGCGTTCCAGCGCACCAGCCGAGCTGCCCAGGTCCAAAATCAAGTCGCTCAGGCAAACCATCTGATCTGACGATTCTGCCTCGAGCAAAGTGATCAAAATGGCATATAAGGTGGACAATGTCGGAAAACCAAGGAGAATGCCCGAGCAGATTGGCAGTTGGCTCAATTCCAAAGCAAAGGCCCCGCGCGCATAGGCACCGAAACGAAGTCGCTCGACCAGGTTCCGGGCAGATTTCGGCAAAACGACTTCGACCATTAGTCTTAGAATTGCCTCACAATTCCAAATACGCAGTCCAAGAGCCAAAGACCTCCGACCAAAATTCCGGCCAGATCCGGCCAACTCCGGCCAAACTCCGATCGAGCTCCGATCAAGCTCCGATCAGGCTCTGACCTAGAACAACCAAGTCCAACCAAGTTCCGGCCAAGAAGTTCCAACCAAGAACCGAATTCCCAATATTACAGTTGGCTTCTACTATTCATTTCGGTTTGGTTTTGGAGTCCGGTTGGCCTCAAACAAGCCAAGTCGGTTGGCCTTATCTAGTCCAAGCTAGTTACCCTTTGGATGAAGCCAAAGCTCAAGTCGGTTGGGAGTGCAAGTGCAAGGCATGTGGATGGCTTTTGGCTAAACCAATCAAAATGCTGCTGCACCCTTGGACTGCCCGAGAAACTCATCATCGAATACCTCATTGATGGATTGAGACCCTTAGACAAAATGCTCCTGGATGCCTCAGCTGGAGGATCCATGATGAATCTATCACTGAATGGCATAAGGAATCTCATCACCAACGTTGCTGAAAATGCCCGATTCAGAGAAGAGACAACTCGGAAGGAAGAATTCTCCCGAACAAAGAATGTGGCAAAGGCTGAAGAAACACCGAGGAACTCTATGCCAGAGGAGATGAAACAAATGAAGGAAATGATGGTTCAGATCCTACGAAGGCAGCCAGCTCCAGTAAAACCTTGCGAATTTTGCAGTTCTACAGACCACAAAACTGACGCATGCCCAACATTAATAGTACAAGAACCGGGAGAAGTGAACGCAGTGATAGGATACCGAGGATACAACAACAACAACAGCAACGACAGAGCCGGACCAAGTCGACAGTATAATCAAGCGACCAATTCAAGCTGGCGAAACGACAACCATCCTCCGAGGGAGACACAACATGCCGCACAGCAATTAGCTCAGTCATTCTACCAACCTCCCCACCGGCAGTACAACCAGAACGCTCCATCAGCAGTCCAATATCAACAGAAGGGACAAAATCAGTACCAAGCCAACTCGAGCAATCACCAAGGACCAAACAAGTCGCTTGAAGACACAATGAAGGAACTCGCAGGAAGCGTAAATCAATTGGGTAATTCGTTTAACCAGTTCCAGGCAAAAACTGACGGGGCAATTTCAGATTTGACCAAACAAATGTCCCAGCTCGCCACTTCAATATCCGCACTTACTAATGAGCCTGGCCGACTGACGGAGCGCACTGCACTGTCGTTAAGGTGCAATGTCTCTGTGCAAAAATAAATTTATAAGTCCGCTACTCGTACTCTACTATTGGGTAGTAAAGTGGTAAGTAGGGGTCGAACCCAAGGGAATTAGTTGATAGTTGTTCTTTCGAAAAGAGGAAAATAAAATAAGACAGTTGGGGGGTTGGTTGTGGTTTAGTACTGAAAAGAAAGTGCTGGAACAGTCAAGTTCAATATCAATTGAGCAACATACTTTTGGCACTGGCCGCACGCTGTATTTCAAGCGCAATGCGTGCCAAAGTTATGTTGGATTGATGTTGAACAGGTCTGTAGTAAGCGTACTAAAAAGTAAATTGCGGAAAAATAAATGACAGAAACTAAAGTGCTGAAAGTAAGTGCTTGATGGACAAGTCTTGCGGAAATTAAAGTGCTTGAAAGACAAGACTTGCAGAAATTAAATTGCTTGAAGGACAAGACTTGCTGAAAGTAAGCAGTTGATATGGACTGAAAGTAAAGTAACAGGTGATATTGCAATTAAAGGGAAGATTCGGTATCAGGGGCCTTGTATCATAGTCCGTTTATCATCGACCTCTAATGATCATACTAAGTGTTTAAAAGTGTATCAAGGCCATTTCAAGCACTCGATTTGCCACACCGTCTAGCCCATTTCAAGGCATAGAGCACTTGTTCTATTTAGACTAATACCCCATTTCAAGGTATATTAGCCTATGTGCATCCATTTGATCAATCATTTCCGATCAACCAAATGGTGTTTTAAAGAGGTCGAACTCCTCATATAAGCTTTGCCATTTCAAGCATCCACTTACCCGAGTATGTTCACGAACCCTACGGAAGAGTTTTGCCATTTCAAGCATCCACTCAACCTTGGAAGTTCTGACCTAATATGTGGCACATAGAACAAGTTTTAAACACAAAGAGGCATTTAAGAGAAGGGTCTAAAACATTGTATGATACTAGTACACCCCTTCAACCGAATGAAGGGTTTAGCTACGAATATCCATGGAACAGGACATCATAGCTAAGTACTTGAAAAGTAAAGGTTTTGAAAGACATGAAAAATAAAGGTTTTTGAAAACAAAGAAAGGAAAGTAAAAGGAGAGTACTTCAGAAACCGACAAGAGTACTTAGGAACAGTAAGGAAAAGCTTGAGTACTTCAAGTACCGACAAGAGTACTCAAGATCAAACTTCAATATCAAAGTAGTGTGATTACATGGATGGTGCCCAAAAGCTAGAGAGATGAGTAACAAGTGACTTGTGTTTCTTGCACACAAAATGGGATTATGAACTAAGGAGGAGAAGCTTGGTATTTATAGGCAAGGGGGAGAGGGGAGGATGCAACACATGGCAAGAGGGGAGTGGAGGGCCAAATAGCCGCCGGGCAAGGTGGCAAAAACCTCAAAGCCACCGGCCACATGTGGCTTCTTCTCCATGGCTAGCCGCCCATGTGGTGAGGAGGAGGAGGAGGAGGAGGAGATCTTTTGCTCCAAAAAGCCATCGGAGCACATGCCTTGCACATGGGTGGCTTGACTTTGCATTCACTTGAGTTCTTGATCTTTGTTGAGGTTTGGAACATGTCATTGGGACATGTTTGAGTGATTCCACATTGGGTTCATGAAAGTTGTAAAGCCGAAATCTGGTCGTGTACTGGAGTGACTTGTAATTCATTTTCAGCTTTAAAACTCCTCCTTAGCTTGTATTCTCTCTAGACTTCAAAATACCCTGTAGATAAATATCGGAACTAACAAGCAAAAGTTAAATAGACAAAGAGTCTAATTTGGTGGGTTTAACTGTCTTAATGAATCATATAAATATGGTCCATCAGATCACCCCACACTTTTAGTTGTTCGTCCCGAACAATGCCATTTAAGAGATGTGCATACAATCCAAGTAAAAACTTCAAATATGAAAGTGAGATTGTGGGACTAGATTTATCCTATTCATGCATTACTTACTTATTACCAAACTAAACTGTGTAAATACTTAGAAGAAACTTGATACTTGTACCTTCGAGCCGAGATGCAAATTAATTTGGATGTTTCGGGAGATAGCCCTTTTTCGGCTCCTGGACTGCATTCTCTGGACCGACTCGCACTATATAGTTAACTTGTAGCTTTTTCTAGCACGTGACTTGGTTCGGGTTTCACTGAGTTGAGCACTTTGATTTCTTTTGGTGAGGGACAGCTTTTGAAGTGAATCGGCCTTTGGCCTTTGATGTTGAATTGGAGTTTCTTCACTTTTGTTTCGGTTAAAACCTTCACATACTTTGGTTTTTGGCCTTTGATTAGCTTCTTCGAGCTTTTTCTTTTTTGTGACTTGCTAGTCCATTTTCTCAATCTTTCTTTGGGAGGTCCAATCGTCGCCCGAGAGCATATGGAAATACCTCCCCGCTCTTTCTCATCTTCGCCGTTTCGCGCAGGTCAAGATGAGGGTCGCTCATCTATTTTCCCGGCTACTCTGACTAGAGATAGGACGGTTTGATTCCCGTCCCGCCTCTTGCATAAACGCTGCACGACGGAGATGACTCTGACTCAACTGAAACCCGAAGTGCAGCCTCCACTGACTTCGTAAACCATATAGTAAAATTCGATCCTTCGAGTGCTTGCCAAGCCTCTCTAGGGCATTTTATATCAACTCCACATCCCCTGTATATCTTAGCACAAAGGGACAAATGAGAAGTTACATCCTAAGTCTCTACACAGTTGAATTTTCACAAGGTACACGCATGAATTTAGATCTATCTTTTTCACATTCTCAAGTTCATATTTTCAACAAGATAATATTAAGGGAAAAGGAAAAAGAAAGCATGTTAATTAACTATGTACAAAGGCGGTTCTCACCCCACACTTTTGAACGAAGGCGTGCCTCACAGCACGACTTAGTTCAAAAGTTAATTGCAAGCAAATATATACAGGAAATTTGAGAATGACTTAAGGCAAAAAACTAAATGACATAAAATAAAATGACTGAAAGTAAGATAAATGTCGGTTTACCTCCTGATAGCACTAGAATATATGCATTTTAGGCAACCTCTACGCTTATTGTTTCGATCATTCCTCTATGATTTCACTTGCTATTTGATGCTTTGTGGTTCATTTCAGGCCGATTACAGAGATTTAGCTGAGAACACAAGTGAGCAGTGATTCTGGAGCAAACCGAGCACTCTGGAGCGAAAAAAAGAGCAAAATGGAAGTCGGAGCACAAAATTCCTCAAAGGCATGCGCTCGCATGATGGGATCATGCGCTCGCATGGACCACCAGACGCATGGATTATTCGTCCGATCGCATGAAAGGCTCCCCAGAGCTCGCACACCAGACCAGACGCATGTGAAACTCATGCGATCGCACAAAAGGACCATGCGATCGCATAAACAGATCATGCGATCGCACAAGGAAAACCAGACGCATGGATTATTCATGCGGTCGCATGAAGTATCATGCGAGCTCGAAGAATGATCAACCTTGTCCAAGAGCATGCGAACGCATGAGCCTAACCAGTCGCATAAGAATAGCATGCGAGCGCATCATCTCCAGCCACGATCGCACAGACCGAACTTTCAGGCAGTCATGCGAGCGCATGAACTGATCATGCGAGCGCATGACGTCGTAAAGTTTGGGTTTTTACGGAAAAGTATAAATAGGAAGCTAGGTTTTTTTTTTCAGCGAGAGCTGGGACTTCTGGGATTTTGCTGGGAATTTTGGGAGAAGTTAGCTTGGAGAAGAAGCCAGATTTTCTAGAGTCATCAACAACACTTGGATCGGATCATCCTTCGTATCGAATCTCCATATTGGTTCTAGATTCCTAAACTCCATCATCTACATGTTTTTCTACTCATCTATTGTTGTTTTTGATTGTAATCTCACCATGAGTGAGTAGTGACCTTGGTTGGGGATCTATGGACCCCTTAGACATGTTTGTGATATTGTAAATATTATGGATGCTATTGATGAATGATTTGCATATGACTCTTCTTCATTTGAACCTAATGTTTCGAATTGCCTATAAGGTGTTTGTGAGAAGTCCTCAATAGCAATTATGCTTGATTTCATGTTTGATGTAACTTGCGTTGAAAAGCATGATTTCAATTGATCTAAATGAAGAAGCATTAGGGTTTTTGTGTTACATGGCGACACTTTTATTCTAATGAGAATGGCTCGGACCTAACAAGAGTATGATCATCTAGTCAATATAGCGTGAGTGTGAGACTAGATATTCATATTCTATAATGTCAATAGAGCGTGAGTGTGAGGCATTGTGCGAGATGCAACCTCTTTATACTAAGTTGTAGCGTGAGTTGAACTTGGTATTAATGTTGCAATAGCCAAATTCTAAACATGTGCATGTGATTTCATCGTTGGCATCCCCATTTACTATCACAATAATTGTCTAGGTGGAAAATTAGATCCCTAGTCATCTTTGAATTGATTTTTACCCTTTCTCTCGATCAAACCTTTAATTTGGATAGTAAAATCTTGCTATCACCCTCTCAAGAGGAACAATCCCCCCCAAACCATTAGACTTTCCGAATTTAATCGTTAGCACCATTAGTTTAAGCACCTGTCTTTTGGGTACGACCTTGGGTTTCCCGAGTCAATATAAATTGTTTTGATTAATCGTGACTAGCAATAGTATTTGAATTCTATTCGAATATTGACGCTAAATTACAACCGATCAAATGGCGCCGTTGCCGGGGACAGGTTAATTAACTAGGTGCTATAAATAATTTAGTTTGTCTTCTCTTCCATTACTCGACAGTTATTGCTTGTTTTGTGCTTAAATCGTGTTTATTTCTCTTGCCTTTCATTGCTAAGAATCTCCGTTGTTCTTGCAGGCATTTGAATGATCCTAAGATCCAAGGGTCAAAAGCATATAGAGCAACCAACGTCAAGCACTTCTCACCCTTCTCACCCAACCGCTAAGAGAGGGAGAGGGAGACCTCGAAAGAATCCTCTGCCTCTTGCTCCTATTTCTCCTGCTTTCCAAGGTCCGAGACCTCGTCCACCTCCTCTCCTAAGTCCGATACATTACACACCGCCCAGATTTAGAATGGAAGATGTGGTAGATCCTCCCGCTCGTCAGAATAACCCTAATGATCAAAATCCTTTACAAGATCCCCCTGCTCCACCGAGAAATAATAGAAATTGGAGGTATGACGATGAGAATGATGAAAGGCCCGTAGGAGATTACATGACTCCCACCCTCGAGGGAAATGGTTCAGTTATTATGCCTCCCGATGAAGACGCTTTTGATTTCGATGTGAAGTCATCTTTAGTGCACATGGTTACAAATGATCAATTTCAAGGGGTCGGCAACCCGTCTACTCATCTAGCAAGTTTTCAAGAATATTGCCGGACCTATAAGCCATGGAATACACCCGTTGAATATGTCTACTTGAAATTATTTCCTTCGTCGCTATATGGAGATGCCAAGGAGTGGCTACAAAATCATGATCCGGGGACTTTTCGCACTTAGGACCATTTAGCCACCGCTTTTCTGAACAAGTTCTACCCTCCTTCTAGAACCAAGAAGGTTACGGACTTTATTCTGACATTCTCTCAAAGGGACAACGAACTCTTCCACCAAGCCTACGATCGGTTTAAACACTATTTGAGGGAGTGTCCTCACCACAACTTTAGAAAGGCCGATCTAATGCGTTACTTCTATTTGGGGATGAGTAAGGAGGCTAAAAATCAGATGGACACGGCTAGTGGAGGAGCTATAATGGAACTACCGGCTAGCCAAGGTTTTAAGGTTGTGGATAAAATTGCTATCAACTCCGATAGATATCAAGGAGTGGACCACAAAAAGATGGCTAAGTCAAGAGATGACTCCTCGAATTCTGAAATGAAGAAGGAAATGGCTGATTTGACAAAGAAAGTTGAAAATATGATAAGTATGGTGAACGCCGTTGAGGCAACGAAGGCTAAAGCTGAAAAAGAAAAAGTCTCGGCGCAACAATCATGTTTCTTATGTGCTAGCACGAGACATTCTACCAAGAATTGTCCTGAAGGTAAATATGAGGACGATGATGATGGTTATGAAGAGGCGCATTTTGTAAATCAACAAAGGAATTACAATCAAAATGCTAGTCCTATCACTAGAAATTATGAGCCTCCGCAAAAGAGAATGTCCGATGATTCCAACTTCTCTCCAAGGCCTCAAGGGCAAAACAATTATCAAGGGAATTACCAAAGGCAAGGATATGGCTCTAACCAAAACCAAGGGCAGAATTCGTATTCAAATCAAGGGCAAAATAATTACCAAGGGAATTACCAAAGGCAAGGTCATGGCTCTAACCAAAACCAAGGGCAGAATTCGTATTCAAATCAAGGCCAAGGCTCGAATCAAAACTCGCAAAATTCTCAAGGGAATTATCAAAAGCCTTATCAATCCAAGTCCAACATGAATGATCAAGGGAACTCTTCTTCTAGCACTCAAGATAACACTATGATGTCTATGATGGCTCAAATGCTAGAAAGTCAAAAAGAGACCAATAAGAGAATGGAGCAATTGGAAGCCCATAACAAGATGCTTGATAATCAAGTGGCTCAACAAGCCGTAGCATTGAAGCAAATGGGGAAACTCCCTTCTCAACCGGACGTGAATTCCATAGAACATGTTGAAGCCATCACATTGAAGAGCGAGAAAGTTCTACCTACCCCCCAAGGGAAGTCTAGTTTAAAGGGCAAGGAAGTGGAAGGAGAAGTGACCAAGGAAAATTTGGAAGATGAACCTCAAGCCCCTACCGAGGAGGAGAAAAAGGAAGAAGAGCCAATTCTAATGAGGAAGTATGTACCGATGGTTCCTTTCCCTCAAAGGCTAAACAAAAGCAAGCTTGATGCTCACTTTCAAAGGTTTGTTGAGATGCTAAAGAAGTTGTACGTCACACTCCCATTCCATGAGGTAATCACTCAAAATCCCACTTATGCTAAATTTTTGAAGGATATTGTGTCAAACCGTAGAGTGATTGAAGAGTCTAGCATGATAGCTTTGAATGCCGAATGTAGTGCAATTGTGCAAAGTCGTATGCCTAGAAAAATGCAAGACCAAGGATCATTCTCTATTCCTATCTCCATAGGAAAAATTGAAATTGATAGAGCTTTATGTGATCTAGGAGCTATTATTTCTTTGATTCCATATTCATTGTATGAGAAAATTGATATGGGTGAGCTCCATCCCACCACTATTTCTTTGAGGCTAGCCGATAGGAGTTCTAGAGTCCCTAGTGGAGTCCTAAGGGATGTGCCTATCAAAGTTGGGAAATTTTTCATCCCCGTGGACTTCTATGTTTTAGATATGGATAGTGAACAAGAGACGCCCGTCATCTTAGGGAGACCTTTTCTAAATACCGTTGAAGCGGTTATTAAATGTGGTGAAGGGTCCATTGAATTGAAAATAGGGAATGAAAAACTGAAATTTTTTCTGAAAAATGCTATGAAGGCCCCTACTTCATCCTTTGAGTGCAATATGCTTGATATTTCTTGTGAAACTTTCGGGCTAACGTCTTTTGAAAGTGAAGTTATGGAGTTAGACGACTCTAGTACACTTTTTGCCTCTCTAATGAATATGGAAGATGAGGATATGGGCGACGTTACTCTAGATGAAGGTAAGCAAGGGTCGAATGATTACGAAATTAAGGAAGACCCGGTGCCAAGAGGTAAGGAATGAGAAGGAGAGTTAAAACCTCTACCTTCGAATCTAAGGTATGAATTCCTTGGGTCCAATGCTACATTTCCCGTGATAGTTGGTGCTACATTGAATGAGGATGAGACGTCCAAGCTAGTGCATGTGTTGAAGGCTAATAAAAAAGCCTTAGGATATTCCATTGATGATATAACGGGGATTAGCCCTTCTCTTTGCATGCATAGAATTAATCTAGATGATGATGTGAAACCTTCTAGGGAAATGTTGAGGAGATTGAATCCTAAACTAAGCGAGGTAGTTTTTAAAGAAATCACCAAGCTTAGAGATGCGGGCATCATTTACTCCGTTCCAGACTCGGAATGGGTAAGTCCCATCCATGTCGTCCCTAAGAAGGGAGGGCTCACGGTAGTTCAAAATGCAAAAGGAGAATTAGTCCCCACGAGAACCGTGAATGGGTGGAGAAAGTGCATTGACTATCGGAAATTAAATAAGGCAACAAAAAAGGATCACTTTCCTATTCCGTTTATAGATCAAATGCTTGAAAGGCTTGCGGGGCATGATTATTTTTGCTTCTTAGATGGATATAGTGGTTTTTACCAAATTCCTATATTGCCAAATGATCAAGGAAAAACCACTTTCACATGCCCATATGGAACTTTTGCGTTTAGGCGTATGCCTTTTGGTTTGTGTAATGCACCGGGGACTTTTCAACGTTGTATGATGTCCATCTTTAGCGACTATATTGAGAAGTGCATTGAGGTTTTCATGGACGATTTTTCTATCCATGGATCCTCTTTTGATGATTGTTTGGCTAATCTCTCTAGTGTTCTTGCTAGGTGCATCGAGACAAATTTGGTGCTCAATTGGGAGAAGTGCCATTTTATGGTGCAAGAGGGAATTGTACTAGGGCATTTGGTCTCTAAGAGAGGAGTAGAAGTTGATAAAGCAAAAATTCAGGTTATTGAGCAACTTCCTCCACCGAAAAACCAAAAGGGAATAAGGAGTTTTCTAGGCCACGCCGGTTTTTACCGGCGGTTTATCAAGGATTTCTCAAAAATCGCAAGGCCGTTGACTCATCTCCTTTGCAATGATGTGGAATTCAGTTTTGATGAAGGGTGCCTTGAGGCGTTTGAAAAATTGAAAAAGAACCTTGTATCGGCACCTATTGTGCAACCTCCAAATTGGGATCTCCCATTTGAGCTAATGTGCGATGCAAGCGACTACGCAATTGGGGCAGTTTTGAGACAACGGGTCGAGAAGAAGCTTCATGTAATATACTACGTGAGCAAGGTGCTCGATAGTGCCCAGATGAATTATACTACCACGGAGAAAGAGTTATTAGCGGTAGTCTACGCCTTCGAAAAGTTCAGGCCTTATCTTGTTGCAACAAAGACTATCGTCTACACGGACCACGCCGCTATCAAGTACCTAATGGCGAAGAAAGATGCTAAGCCAAGGCTTATCCGATGGGTCCTCCTCCTACAAGAGTTTGACATTGAAATTCGGGACAAGAAAGGAGTAGAAAATGTAGTGGCGGATCACCTTTCGAGAGTAGAGCTATATGATTCGAAATGGTTCTCGGCGCCCATCCAAGACTCTTTCGTTGGGGAATATTTAATGAGTGCCGAAGATAATGCCCCTTGGTATGCAGATTTTGTGAACTATTTGACGTGCAACATCATTCCTGAAGGCCTTAGCTATAATCAGAAGAGCAAATTTCTGCATGATGTCTCGAGATATTATTGGGATGACCCATTCCTCTACAAGCTATGCTCGGATGGGATATATAGAACATGTGTGCCCAAGGAAGACTTCAAGGAAGTCATAGCTTGTTGTCATTCTTCCTCTTATGGTGGACATGGTTCGGCCTCAAAGACAACGTCAAAAATTCTTCAGTCGGGATTCTATTGGCCAAGCATGTTTAAAGACACGTATGAATTTGTCAAGGCTTGCAATGAATGCCAACGAACGGGGAATATAGCTAGAAGGGAGGAAATGCTTCAGAAAGGCATATTAGAAGTGGAAATATTTGATGTTTGGGGTGTGGACTTCATGGGACCCCTACCTTCGTCACAAGGGAATGCATTTATTCTAGTAGCGGTGGACTACGTGTCCAAATGGGTTGAGGCAATAGCTTCCCCATCTTGTGACGCTAAAGTGGTGATTAAGATGTTCAAGAAGATAATATTCCCGAGATTCGGAGTCCCTAGAGCAGTAATCAGTGACAATGGCTCCCATTTCAAAGAAAGGAGATTTGAGTCCATGCTAAAGAAACACGGGATCTACCATAGGTGTTCCACTCCATATCATCCTCAAGCCAACGGTCAAGTCGAGGTGTCAAACAGAGAAATAAAAAACATCTTGACAAAGACAGTTGGAAAGTCAGGAAAGGATTGGGCGTCGAAGCTTGATGATGCGCTGTGGGCATATCGAACCGCTTTCAAGACACCAATCGGGATGTCTCCTTACAGACTAGTATATGGCAAATCTTGCCATCTTCTGGTGGAACTTGAGTATAAGGCGATGTGGGCCATCAAAGAGCTGAATTTTGACACGAAAGCTTCGGGAGAGAAGAGACTCCTTCAACTAAATGAGTTGGACGAAATCAGGCTGGACTCCTACGAAAGTTCGAAAATTTACAAGGAACGAACTTGGAGATGGCACGACAAGTTTATCAGGAAAAAGGAGTTCTCGGTAGGAGATAAAGTTTTGCTATTCAACTCTAGGTACAAGTTATTTCCCGGGAAGTTCAAGTCTAGGTGGTTTGGACCATACAAAATTCATAAGGTTTTCGAGGATGGCCACCTAGAGCTGGTTGGTAACGAAGGAAATATATTCAAGGCAAATGGGCAAAGGGTTAAAATTTATCATGCTGATCATGGAGACCAAAACACGTCGGAAGCGCCCCCTTGAGCACCTTGTGCAAACACCGCTAGAGAAGGGATCCCGCTAGGGACTTCTTTTGGCGTGCTTCTTATTCCTTACAAGGAGGTTCGGCTCCGTCTTAGCCAAGACGTTAAACTAGGCTTGTAAATGTCTTTCCCATGTTCCTCAAAATGTCTATGTTGATTGGATTTCTATTTGCCGCGTTGATTGAGCTATTCATGTGAAACGGTGAAAATTTGAACTATGAATGTGCGTGTGCATATATTTGATGATTGATGAAGGTTGGGGCGTCCTTATGATAGTGTCCTTGATGGACTGGATGTTTTAATAGGACATAAGTGTGGGGTTTCGAAATTTGGTGCAGGAATGTTGATATACGTTTTGAAATCGGCTTAGAATTTTCTTTCCATAACTCCGTGCGTTCGCACAGATTTTTCGTGCGTTCGCACAAAGAGCATTTCCTTCATTCGGTTGAGATCGCATAAATTCCGTGCGCTCGCACAAAATTTTCATACCTCTGTCCAGTTTCATGCGCTCACACAAACCTATTGTGCGGTCGCATGCCAGGTCAATTCCTCGTTCTTCAAGCTCGCACAACTTTCATGCGCTCGCATGAAAAAGTTGTGCGTCTATTTTCTCTAGTGCGCTCGCACACAATATTTCATGCGTTCGCACAACATTCATTCCTTCTCAAAGTCAAGCTCGCACAGATTTCATGCGCTCGCACGAAATTGTTGTGAGACTGTTTTTATTTGTGCGCCCGCACAAACCACAGTGTGCGCTCGCTTGTCCCTTTGAAAACCTCGCAAATTCTCAGTTGTGCGCTCGCACGAACCTTACACTATAAATACAAATTTCCAATTTTCTAAATTCTCTTCAAGCCCTAAAAAGTCGAACCCGTCTGCTCCTCCGTCGCCTCCGCTCGATCCAACCTCCGTCCGGTCGCCATCTACTTCCGCCTGCTTCCGCCGGTCCTCGCCACCCCCATCCGACCACTTCCAACTGTCAAATCCACCTCCCTCGCCGTCCGATCTCACTCACCCCGAAAACCCTATATCTCCCAAAAATTCCCCAAATCCTCAAATCCTTCCCAAAATCGAGTATGGCTAGAGTCAAAAAACCCTCTTCCCAACCTCCATCCAAGGATCCATCAAAAAAATTGAGTGTTGCCAAGCCGCCAATTTCCAAGAAAAAGGGGAAAAATGGCTAGGAAGTCGTGATTTTACACGTAAAATCCGACTCTACGGGGAGGCATTATGGGCGCACCTCGGTGGATCCTACGAGGTTCATCATGGCGTCAAGTTCGGTTAGCAGAGCCGACGGTGATTTGGAGAAGGATTCGCCTCCACCATCGCCCCGATCCAATGACGACAGCATCTTCACCAAGGCCAAAGCGTACGAGCTTGATGGTTTAAGGAAGAGATGATGATTATGCTCATGATAGAGAGGGGGGAAAAGGTGGATTGGTTGTGGTGCCTCACTAGGGAGTTTAAGGACTGTCAGATTGTATCCGCAAGAAACAGAGAGCTGGGACTTCTGGGATTTTGCTGGGAATTTTGGGAGAAGTTAGCTTGGAGAAGAAGCCAGATTTTCTAGAGTCATCAACAACACTTGGATCGGATCATCCTTCGTATCGAATCTCCATATTGGTTCTAGATTCCTAAACTCCATCATCTACATGTTTTTCTACTCATCTATTGTTGTTTTTGATTGTAATCTCACCATGAGTGAGTAGTGACCTTGGTTGGGGATCTATGGACCCCTTAGACATGTTTGTGATATTGTAAATATTATGGATGCTATTGATGAATGATTTGCATATGACTCTTCTTCATTTGAACCTAATGTTTCGAATTGCCTATAAGGTGTTTGTGAGAAGTCCTCAATAGCAATTATGCTTGATTTCATGTTTGATGTAACTTGCGTTGAAAAGCATGATTTCAATTGATCTAAATGAAGAAGCATTAGGGTTTTTGTGTTACATGGCGACACTTTTATTCTAATGAGAATGGCTCGGACCTAACAAGAGTATGATCATCTAGTCAATATAGCGTGAGTGTGAGAATAGATATTCATATTCTATAATGCCAATAGAGCGTGAGTGTGAGGCATTGTGCGAGATGCAACCTCTTTATACTAAGTTGTAGCGTGAGTTGAACTTGGTATTAATGTTGCAATAGCCAAATTCTAAACATGTGCATGTGATTTCATCGTTGGCATCCCCATTTACTATCACAATAATTGTCTAGGTGGAAAATTAGATCCCTAGTCATCTTTGAATTGATTTTTACCCTTTCTCTCGATCAAACCTTTAATTTGGATAGTAAAATCTTGCTATCACCCTCTCAAGAGGAACAATCCCCCCCAAACCATTAGACTTTCTGAATTTAATCGTTAGCACCATTAGTTTAATCACCTGTCTTTTGGGTACGACCTTGGGTTTCCCGAGTCAATATAAATTGTTTTGATTAATCGTGACTAGCAATAGTATTTGAATTCTATTCGAATATTGACGCTAAATTACAACCGATCAAATGGCGCCGTTGCCGGGGAGGCGGTTCGTTCGTGACAAGGGTAGCGAAGAAGCTTAATTATAAATTCGGAAGAAGGAAGAGTGCGAAGTTGACCCTCACATTGAAGAAAATGCAGAGTATGCGCATTTTGGGTAAGGGGCTGAAGTTTAATAATGCTGAGGAAAGAGTTGAGGCTGAGAGGGATGATGATATGAATATCGACGATGAGATTGACGGGTATTTACACCCCGATGCGCCTTCCTCCTCTCGCGTCGTGCCACCTTCTCCCCCTGCTGACCCGAGCTCCGCGCTGATTCTGTCGCGCTTGGACAGTCTAGCCTCCTACGTCACGCAGCACAATCAGTGGCAGGAGAGGACCTTGCTCACCATAGCCGCTCACATGGGGATCGCTTCCAGCGTTGGTTTGCCCCCGAGGTCCCCGTTCGTGCCCAGATCACCCCCACCTCCATCTCCGCCTGTGGATCCTACCGCTAAAGGCAAGGAGAAGGAGGGTGAGGCCCCACGTGCTCCGAGTGCAGATGATGCAGACGACGCGGAGAGCGCGGGAGATTATGTGATTGCTCCTCGGAGTGCCCCTAGAGTCGACGACCCTCCTAGCATTCCTTCCACCCCCGATGAGACAGGCACATTTGACCTAGATGAGAGCCTATGATTAGCATTTCTATATGCTTGGTATTTATGGTTTCTCTATGATGATTGTTGATACATTTTGGATCTTTTGATGATAATTTCTTAATGCATACATTTTTGATCATTTCAATGATTCATGTTACATTCTTGATGCATTTTGAAAATTGTATGAGCATCATAGTGCGAACCAATTCATAAAGTCAGTTTTTGTCAAGGTTGCACAAGATTCATGCGCTCGCATGAATTTTCAATGCGACTGCTTTGTCATGCGAGCGCATGACCTATTCATGCGATCGCATAAAATCCTAACATGCATAATATTGACATATTTACGATGATGGTTTCCCTACTTATGTGCTTAACATTCTCATTTTCAGTTTCGTACCTTAAAGAAGAGAAAGGGGAATCATCAAGCGAATCTTCGAGCAAGCTCAACTCGAAAAGCAACCAACATCTCATATCTTGAAAGAGCTACCTCCAAACGAGAGAAGTTTCTCTTAACCCTCTCTTTACTTTTCACTCTATTCATTGCTTAGGGACTAAGCAATCGCTAAGTGTGGGGTGGTCTATGTGTGACATTGTCTTGACTACATGAGATGTTTGTGCTTGCTTAATATGCCTTCATGTTTAAAATCCAATCAATTTATGTTTAAGGAAAAACACCTGCACTACTGCACAATTCATCCAAAAATTTGAAATGTTAATGAAAAAAGTCTAGGCAAGGCTACATTTTTGAAAAATTTTCATCTCTAAATTCAACTAGTCGTGCATGATTTCACTTAACTGATCCTTTAGATGACTCATGGATTGGATTGTTGACTTTCATTCTTGAGGATCAAAGCTTTTACTAGCACTTCTTTATCTTTTATTCTAAGCTTTTTCTCGTTGAGACTAAAGGGTTGATCTTTGAAAGCATAAAATCGTTATTTATAACTTTGAAACCCTTGCATGCCATGATTGCCTTTAGGTGACCTTAGTGACCTTGCTTATCTTGTGGATTTGTCTTGTTGGTTTGTCATGCTCCATTTTTAATGCTTAGCCTTTGTCAAAGTTCTAAGTGTGGAGTCAAAAGAGGGAGAAACATAGGCCCCAACAAAAAAATAATAATATATATACTTCATTCTTATGGTCAAAAGAGGGCAAAGCCCCGACTAAAAACTCTCTCGAGGTACACGAGAAGTTTCGATCAAAATATACAAATGCCGGGGGTTAGGAAGAAAAGTTCCCCCTCGAAAGCATTTGTAGGCCAAAGGCCATTTGAAAGAAAAAAGAAAAGAAAATAAGAAGCACTTAGACTTGACAATCGGCTATTCCACTATTCTCTAGCATGAAAACCAATGAGACAATTGATACTTCCTAGCAAGAATTCACTAAGGGACGAACCTCGTATTCTTTTATACTTAGGTATGAATGATTTGCAAGTGTATATAAAAGCTTTAATGTTGGAACTCCTCTTCTCTTATGACTAAGTGACCTTTGCGTCCTAGGCTTGAGAATGAGTTCAAAGCTCACGAGCCAATGGACTAGCCTCCTTGCTAGCATTTGTGAGTGATCCAACAAGATTTCTTTGCGACTATTAGATTATTTTCTTGAAGTCACTAACATAGAGAATGACTAGAATCCTTGATTAAAGATTTATTAGTCTATGCTTTGATTTGCTTGAATGTCTTAATTCATGAATTTTCATAAGGATTTGAAGAGGTTTCATGTAGTGGTTGAAATGCACGTATCTAGTTGAATACATTATGAACTTCATGGAAAACACCTTGCCTAGTACTTTGACAATTGTGAACTAAAAATGCTTTATTGGATGATTGTTCTCTATGTGGGATTTGTGAGTATTCCCATGTCTGAAAACTCTCAGGAGACTACAACTCCTCCACTAGGGTAGCCTAGGGGTTTAAAGGCTTGGTGCATTCGCTAAATGCACTCGTGTCACCTACGAAAGTGGTTTATCAAAAGTAGTATTTGTTTCTTAGTATTTTTCTGGTTATTTTAAGTAACCGTATGGAGTCCCTTTTGAACAGATCCTGAGTAGTTGAATTGCAATTTTGTTAATGACCTATATGATTAGTTTTCTCGGGACGATCAAACGTTAAGTGTGGGGTGATTTGATAGCACTAGAATATATGCATTTTAGGCAACCTCTACGCTTATTGTTTCGATCATTCCTCTACGATTTCACTTGCTATTTGATGCTTTATGGTTCATTTCAGGCTGATTACAGAGATTTAGCTGAGAACACAAGTGAGCAGTGATTCTGGAGCATACCGAGCACTCTGGAGCGAAAAAAAGAGCAAAATGGAAGTCGGAGCACAAAATTCCTCAAAGGCATGCGCTCGCATGATGGGATCATGCGCTCGCATGGACCACCAGACGCATGGATTATTCGTGCGATCGCATGAAAGGCTCCCCAGAGCTCGCACACCAGACCAGACGCATGTGAAACTCATGCGATCGCACAAAAGGACCATGCGATCGCATAAACAGATCATGCGATCGCACAAGGAAAACCAGACACATGGATTATTCATGCGGTCGCATGAAGTATCATGCGAGCTCGAAGAATGATCAACCTTGTCCAAGAGCATGCGTTCGCATAAGGTCATTTCATGCGAACGCATGAGCCTAACCAGTCGCATAAGAATAGCATGCGAGCGCATCATCTCCAGCCACGATCGCACAGACCGAACTTTCAGGCAGTCATGCGAGCGCATGAACTGATCATGCGAGCGCATGACGTCGTAAAGTTTGGGTTTTTACGGAAAAGTATAAATAGGAAGCTAGGTTTTTTTTCTTCAGCGAGAGCTGGGACTTCTGGGATTTTGCTGGGAATTTTGGGAGAAGTTAGCTTGGAGAAGAAGCCAGATTTTCTAGAGTCATCAACAACACTTGGATCGGATCATCCTTCGTATCGAATCTCCATATTGGTTCTAGATTCCTAAACTCCATCATCTACATGTTTTTCTACTCATCTATTGTTGTTTTTGATTGTAATCTCACCATGAGTGAGTAGTGACCTTGGTGTGGGATCTATGGACCCCTTAGACATGTTTGTGATATTGTAAATATTATGGATGCTATTGATGAATGATTTGCATATGACTCTTCTTCATTTGAACCTAATGTTTCGAATTGCCTATAAGGTGTTTGTGAGAAGTCCTCAATAGCAATTATGCTTGATTTCATGTTTGATGTAACTTGCGTTGAAAAGCATGATTTCAATTGATCTAAATGAAGAAGCATTAGGGTTTTTGTGTTACATGGCGACACTTTTATTCTAATGAGAATGGCTCGGACCTAACAAGAGTATGATCATCTAGTCAATAGAGCGTGAGTGTGAGACTAGATATTCATATTCTATAATGCCAATAGAGCGTGAGTGTGAGGCATTGTGCGAGATGCAACCTCTTTATACTAAGTTGTAGCGTGAGTTGAACTTGGTATTAATGTTGCAATAGCCAAATTCTAAACATGTGCATGTGATTTCATCGTTGGCATCCCCATTTACTATCACAATAATTGTCTAGGTGGAAAATTAGATCCCTAGTCATCTTTGAATTGATTTTTACCCTTTCTCTCGATCAAACCTTTAATTTGGATAGTAAAATCTTGCTATCACCCTCTCAAGAGGAACAATCCCCCCCCAAACCATTAGACTTTCCGAATTTAATCGTTAGCACCATTAGTTTAATCACCTGTCTTTTGGGTACGACCTTGGGTTTCCCGAGTCAATATAAATTGTTTTGATTAATCGTGACTAGCAATAGTATTTGAATTCTATTCGAATATTGACGCTAAATTATAACCGATCACCTCCCGACTAGTGCATTTGTTTAACGTCGTTAGCTCGACGGTACCTCATTCCTGGATCATAAGTTTGGATCCCATGGGCGGCTCAGATCAAACTTTTCTGCCGCGCCTACCTTGATTCTTGCCTTGACCCTTCCAAAGCTTTTGTGAGATGATGTGCTCGGGTCCGGTTTCCATTGTTCTTGTGGGTTTTTCTTTCTATTTTTCCAAGTTGGTACGGATCTTTCAACCATAGCTGCTGGTTTAGTCACACTCTCGATCTCTCTTGGTTGGTCAGAAACTAGCACTCTGAGATCAGCGGTGTTCACAATGTCTGGTGGTATGGCTAGGTCATAGTTTTGCGGAGTTAAGTCAACCTCGCCGTGATAATGTTTGACTCGCTGCCCATTCACCGTGAATCTGCTTCCATTGTCTGGGCTTTCCAGCTCAACTGCCCCATGATTGCACACTTTAGTTATTGTGAAGGGGCCGGTTCATCTAGATTTAAGTTTCCCTAACATCAACTTCAGTCGTGAGGAGTAGACCAGCACTTGTTGTCCTTCCTCAAATGAGCGGCGGAGGATGAATTTGTCATGGTACAGTTTTGTCCTCGCCTTGTAGTCCGACTGCCCTTCATAGGCTTCGAGCCGCAACTCCTCTAGTTCGCATAACTGAAGTTTTCGATCCAATCCGACAGCTTTTAAGTCCAGGTTGCATTTTTTTAGTGCCCAGTAAGCTTTATGTTTTAACTCCACCGGGAGGTGGCATGCCTTTCCGTAGACAAGCCGATAGGGGGAAGTCCCTATTGGCGTCTTGTACGCCGTTCTGTAAACCCAAAGAGCCTCATTTAGCCGTTGACTCCAATCTTTCCTCTTTGGTTTTACCATCTTTTCTAGGATCCCTTTGATTTCACGGTTGGAGATCTCAGCTTGTCCGTTGGTTTGAGGATGGTAGGCTGTGGACGTCCGGTGGTGGACTTGATAGTGCTTCAAGGTGGCGGCCATCATGCGGTTGCAAAAATGCGAGCCTTGATCGCTGATTAATGCCTTGGGTACTCCGTACCTACAAAACAGGTTAGTGCGCAAAAAATCTACTACAGTCTTTGCATCATCGCACTTAGTGGCCTTAGCCTCTACCCATTTTGACACATAATCTACAGCAACTAAAATGTAAGCATAACCGCATGAAACTGGGAATGGCCCCATGAAATCTATACCCCAAATGTCGAAAACATCGTTGACTAATATGGGTACTTGAGGCATCTCATTTCTAGCCGACACATTTCCTACTATTTGACACCTATTGCACTTTCTACACTTCTCATAGGCATCTTTAAATATACTCGGCCAAAAGAAGCCGCTATCTAAGATTTTTCTAGCGGTTCTCCTAGGCCCGAAGTGTCCTCCGCATGCAAACTCATGGCAAAAGCTAATCACAGAATCGATTTCACTATCGGGGATGCATCTCCTAAGTATTTGATCCGCTCCTATTTTCCACAAATAGGGATCATCCCATAAGTAATGCCTAGCATCATGCCTAAGTTTCATGCATTGTGCTTTAGTAAAAGAGGGAGGAAATGTACCTCCAACTAGATAGTTGACGATTTGAGCATACCATGGCACTTTTGTTGAGGCTGCATAGAGGTGCTGGTCTGGAAATGACTCGGTTATGTGCCCTTCCTCTTCTTCTCGGACGATTCGGCTCAAATGGTCGGCCACCGTATTTTCGATCCCCTTCTTGTCCCTTATCTCCACATCGAACCCTTGCAGCAGCAAGATCCACCGTATAAGCCTTGGTTTGGCCTCTTTTTTCTTCATTAGGTACCGGATGGCCGCATGGTCTGAGAAGACAATTACTTTTGCTCCAAGCAAGTAGGCTCGGAACTTCTCAAGAGCGAACACCACGGCCAACAGTTCCTTCTCGGTGGTGAAGTAATTCCTTTGGGCTGTATCAAGGGTCCTTGAGGCGTAGTAGATGACTACCGCCTTCTTGTTACTTCTTTGGTCGAGTACTGCCCCTACGGCGTAATCGCTCGCGTCGCACATGATTTCGAATGGCTGCTTCCAATCCAGAGTTTGGATGATGGGTGTGCTAGTGAGGGCCTTCTTGAGTTCATCAAAGGCTTCCTTGCATGCATTGGTGAATTCAAAAGGAACTTCTTTTTGGAGAAGAGTGGATAGAGGCAACGCCTTTTTGGAGAAGTCCTTGATGAACCGTCGATAGAATCCTGCATGCCCAAGGAATGATTGGATGTCTCGGACAGTGGAGGGGTATGGTAAAGTCATGATCAGGTCTATTTTAGCTTTGTCCACCTCTATGCCTTCTTGTGAGACGATGTGCCCTAAGACTACTCCATGAGTTACCATGAAATGGCACTTCTCATAATTGAGCACTAAGTTCATCGAGACACATCGTGCCAGAACCGTGCTTAAGTTGTCTAGGCAGGCATCGAATGTATTGCCATAGATGGTGAAGTCGTCCATGAAGACTTCGATGAATATTCCGATCATGTCCGAGAAGATACTGGTCACCACTCTTTGAAAAGTCCCCGGAGCATTGCATAGACCGAACGACATTTTTCTGAAGGCGAATGTGCCGAATGGGCAGGTGAATGTAGTCTTCTCTTGGTCCTCAGGTGCTATGGGGATCTGGTTGTAGCCTGAGAACCCGTCCAGGAAGCAAAAGTATGGCTTGCCCGCCAGTCGGTCTAACATTTGATCGATGAATGGTAGTGGGAAATGGTCCTTACTTGTGACGGCGTTCAATTTTCTGTAGTCGATGCACATTCTCCAGCCGTTCTTGACCCTTGTTGTCACCATTTTCCCTTTGGTATCTTCCTCGACCGTGATTCCAGTTTTCTTCGGGACCACGTGGACTGGGCTCACCCACTGGCTATCCGAGA
Source organism: Rhodiola chrysanthemifolia (assembly GCA_033675395.1). Taxonomy (NCBI): domain Eukaryota; kingdom Viridiplantae; phylum Streptophyta; class Magnoliopsida; order Saxifragales; family Crassulaceae; genus Rhodiola; species Rhodiola chrysanthemifolia. The sequence continues at coordinate 44,668,885 of CM066204.1, forward strand.
TTGGATAGATGACATCCGCATCCAGGAGCTTCTGTATTTCTTTCTGGATGATTTCCATCATGATTGGATTGAGTCGTCGCTGAGGTTCCCTTGACGGCTTAGCTCCATCCTCGAGTAAGATGCGATGCATGCAAACCGCTGGGCTAACTCCTCTCAAGTCGGCTAGAGTCCATCCAATAGCTAACTTGTGTTGTCTCAGCACTTTTATCAAACGACGCTCCTGGTCTGTTTCCAAGCCACTCTTGATGATTACCGGGAGTGTGTTATTTTCCCCTAGGAATGCGTACTTCAGATGCACGGGCAGGGGCTTCAATTCTATTTCGGGAGCTTGCATTACTGAGGGCAAAAAGGTATTGGATTTGAATAGTTTTACCTCATTGACTTCGTATCCTGGTGTGAGAGGCTCTGAAATTGATAGGTGGGCTAGTGTTTCATGCAAGCCTTCGGCTAATTCATAAGAGCTTTTGGCTCCATTAAGCACGAGTTCTAAAGGGTCTGCTCTTAGTTCTGGTTTAACTTCTTGGACTAGGTCGTCCAAAGCGTCGAGAGCGTGCACTTCCTCGAACTCTATGTGATGTTTCATTGTTCAGAATATGTCGAAGCTGAACACCTCTCCTTCCACCTCCATTGAGAGCATTCCACTACCGCAGTCTATCTTCATTTTCGATGTTTTGAGGAATGGACGGCCGAGAAGGATAGGTGCATGGTCTGTTGGCCCGCCAGTCTCCATTTGTAGGACGTAGAAATCTGCTGGAAACACCAATTCGCCCACTTGAACCAGGACGTCTTCTATTTTGCCCTCGGGCTGTTTGCAAGATTGGTCTGCCAGCTGGATAGTGAGACCGGTGGGTTCGAGGGGTCCAATCCTGAGGCACGAATAGAGTGAAAATGGAAGAACGTTGATCGAAGCTCCTAGGTCTAGCATGCAGTTCTCAATTCGGATGTTCCCGATTGTGCAGGGAATGGTGTAAGTACCCGGGTCGCCGCATTTGGGGGGCACCTTCCTTTGTATGACCGCGGAGATGTTTCTACTCATCAGCTCTTGATCATTTCTAGTACTCCTTGTTCGGTTGGTGCAAAGCTCGTTTAAAAACTTTGCATATCGAGGGATTTGCTTGATGGCTTCCAAGAGGGGGATGTTGATCTCGACTTTACTGAACAATTCAAATACATCCTTGTCCATGACATGCTATTTTGGTACTCGGGCTGGCACTGGAAATGGGAGCGCGGTGCTGAATTTGGAGGTCTCGGTTCTGGGCACCGGGCGCTCCTTGTGCTCCTCGAACGTGGGAACCGGACTGGCCGCTGGTACCAGGCCAGGCATGTGTTCCTCGGGCGCGTCCTTATTTTCCTCGGGCAACTCCGGGCTTTCGTCTTCCTCTCGTTCCTTGGGTGCAACGTCTAGCTTTTTTCCACTCCTAAGAGTCACGGCATTCACATTTCCCCTCGGGTTCTGGACGGTTTGTGAAGGGAGTCTGCCGGGTTCATTAGTGAGCGCGGACATTGCGGTAGTGAGTTGGGACATGTGCTTCTTCAGGTCGGCTATTGCTCCATCATTTTTCGCCTGGTTTTGATGCACAGTAGTACTCAACTGCTGGACGGTGCCTGACAATTGCTGCACAGTATCCGAGGATTGTTGCACAGTGCTCGAGAGCTCCTTCATCATGTCCTCCAGCCACTTGTTCGGTCCTTGCTGATTACTCGAGATGGCTTGGTACTGATTTGTCCCTTCTGTTGATATTGGCCCGTCGGGTACTGGTTTGGTCCCCTTTGTTGGTATTGGCCCGCTGGTGGGGCGTTCTTGTTGTACTGCTGGTGGGGCGGTTGGTAGAATGACTGAGCTAGTTGAGGTGCGGCTTGTTGTGTCACTCTTGGAGGGTGATTCTCGTTTTTCCAGCTCAGGTTGGTTGCTTGACCATACTGCCGGCTTGGACCGGCGTGGTTGTTGTTGTTATTGTACCCTTGATATCCCTCTACTACATTGGCCTCCACCGGGTCCTCTTCGATCGAAGTTGGGCATGCATCAGTCTTGTGGTCCGTAGAGCCGCAAAACTCGCAAGGTCTTACTTGACATGTCTGCTTTCGTAGGATTTGCATCATCATTTCCTTCATCTGTTCTATTTGCTCGGGCATTGAGTTTACCAGTGTCTCGGCACTTGCCACGTTCTTGGTTCGGGTAAACTCATCCTGCCGAGTGGTCTCCTCTCTGAACCGGGCATTTTCAGCAAATTTTGTGACTAGTCGCCGTATGCCGCTTAATGGTAGGCTCATCATTGACCCTCCAGCTGAAGCATCAAGGAACTTTTTGTCTAAGGGATTCAGTCCATCAATCAGGTACTCGATGATGAGCTTCTCGGGTAATCCAAGAGTGCAGCAGCTTCTCTCCAGGTGGTTGAATTTCTCCAGGTAGTCGTATATGGTTTCATTAGGTCCCTGCCTTATGTCCTGCAGTTGCCTCCTTACTTGCATCGCTTTTCCCGCTGGGTAGTATTTGTCCAGGAATTTCTTTTGCATCTGAACCCATGTTCTGATGCTTCCTGAAGGCAATGAAAGGAACCAGTCGTTTGCCGAGTCAATGAGGGAAAAGTAGAACGCCTTCAACTTGAAGTTGTCTATATTTACTCGATTGGGCTTAAGATTTTGGCAAATGACATGTAAGCATTGGAGATGAGTTGTTGCAGATTCTCCATGAGCTCCTGAGAACTTGGGCAAACTGTGGGCCACTGACGTGTCGATGGTAATGTTTGCCAGTTCAGGGCCCTCGTAAATGCACCACGGCTGATTTTCAAAATCTGGGGCATTAAGTTCTCCCATAGTAGGTTCGCGGTAGTTGTTATCCCCATAGTAATCATCGAAGATGGGTTCCCGTCTTGGCACTTGTTGATGTCGAGGAGGTGGGGGATATCTAGGGGGTGGTACTGGACCAGCTTCATTTCGGTCCTCGGGTGGTTTTTGGTTTCTTCGGGCACCTTCCTGATTACGAGCTCTTTGGTTTTGGATGAGCTGTTTCGGATCGTCAAGAAATGGAGGCGCCTCATAATTTCGATCGTATAGATTCATATCGTCGTCATCCTGATAGTCATGGTGGCTTCCTTCACGAGACATGGTTACGCAGAAGCAAGTTCGAGATTTAAGAGAAGAAAGAAAAAGAAAGAACAGTTATCCGATTGTTAACTCTAATTCCCCGGCAACGGCGCCAATTTTGACGGAGCGCACTGCACTGTCGTTAAGGTGCAATGTCTCTGTGCAAAAATAAATTTATAAGTCCGCTACTCGTACTCTACTATTGGGTAGTAAAGTGGTAAGTAGGGGTCGAACCCAAGGGAATTAGTTGATAGTTGTTCTTTCGAAAAGAGGAAAATAAAATAAGACAGTTGGGGGGTTGGTTGTGGTTTAGTACTGAAAAGTAAAGTGCTGGAACAGTCAAGTTCAATATCAACTGAGCAACATACTTTTGGCACTGGCCGCACGCTGTATTTCAAGCGCAATGCGTGCCAAAGTTATGTTGGATTGATGTTGAACAGGTCTGTAGTAAGCGTACTGAAAAGTAAATTGCGGAAAAATAAATGACAGAAAGTAAAGTGCTGAAAGTAAGTGCTTGATGGACAAGTCTTGCGGAAATTAAAGTGCTTGAAGGACAAGACTTGCGGAAATTAAATTGCTTGACGGACAAGACTTGCTGAAAGTAAGCAGTTGATATGGACTGAAAGTAAAGTAACAGGTGATATTGCAATTAAAGGGAAGATTCAGTATCAAGGGCCTTGTATCATAGTCCGTTTATCATCGACCTCTAATGATCATACTAAGTGTTTAAAAGTGTATCAAGGCCATTTCAAGTACTCGATTTGCCACACCGTCTAGCCCATTTCAAGGCCTAGAGCACTTGTTCTATTTAGACTAATACCCCATTTCAAGGTATATTAGCCTATGTGCATCCATTTGATCAATCATTTCCGATCAACCAAATGGTGTTTTAAAGAGGTCGAACTCCTCATATAAGCTTTGCCATTTCAAGCATCCACTTACCCGAGTATGTTCACGAACCTTACGGAAGAGTTTTGCCATTTCAAGCATCCACTCAACCTTGGAAGTTCTGCCCTAATATGTGGCACATAGAACAAGTTTTAAACACAAAGAGGCATTTAAGAGAAGGGTCTAAAACATTGTATGATACTAGTACACCCCTTCAACCGAATGAAGGGTTTAGCTACGAATATCCATGGAACAGGACATCATAGCTAAGTACTTGAAAAGTAAAGGTTTTGAAAGACAGGAAAAATAAAGGTTTTTGAAAACAAAGACAGGAAAGTAAAAGGAGAGTACTTCAAGAACCGACAAGAGTACTTAGGAACAGTAAGGAAAAGCTTGAGTAGTACTTCAAGAACCGACAAGAGTACTCAAGATCAAACTTCAATATCAACGTAGTGTGATTACATGGATGGTGCCCAAAATCTAGAGAGATGAGTAACAAGTGACTTGTGTTTCTTGCACACAAAATGGGATTATGAACTAAGGAGGAGAAGCTTGGTATTTATAGGCAAGGGGGAGAGGGGAGGATGCAACACATGGAAAGAGGGGAGTGGAGGGCCAAATAGCCGCCGGGCAAGGTGGCAAAAACCTCAAAGCCGCCGGCCACATGTGGCTTCTTCTCCATGGCTAGCCGCCCATGTGGTGAGGAGGAGGAGGAGGAGGAGATCTTTTGCTCCAAAAAGCCATCGGAGCACATGCCTTGCACGTGGGTGGCTTGACTTTGCATTCACTTGAGTTCTTGATCTTTGTTGAGGTTTGGAACAAGTCATTGGGACATGTTTGAGTGATTCCACGTTGGGTTCATGAAAGTTGTAAAGCCGGAATTTGGTCGTGTACTGGAGTGACTTGTAATTCATTTTCAGCTTTAAAACTCCTCCTTAGCTTGTATTCTCTCTAGACTTCAAAATACCCTGTAGATAAATATCGGAACTAACAAGCAAAAGTTAAATAGACAAAGAGTCTAATTTGGTGGGTTTAACTGTCTTAATGAATCATATAAATATGGTCCATCACCGACTACCTTCACAAACCATCCAAAACCCAAAGGCGAATGTCAGCATGATAAGGAAGTCAAACATGAAGGTAGCAGTGGAAGAAACAGCACGATCCACAACTTACAAACTTACGAACAAACACTTCACCCGTAGGCACCGTCCTGATTGGAATAAAAAAGAAGACCGACCCAATGATGGCAGAACGTGGGTCACGCATGCTGACAATGAACGTTATACATTCACGGTTAGCATGACACCTCCACCGATTACACACTTTGACATACCGGCATCACGTTGGGATGACAACGACTCTAATGGTCTCAGATGGGATTCCCCAACTAACATCTATGCATCAGAGCAAAACAATTACCTAGAAGATCAGGAGTTAAAAGGGCCCGATCATAGAAATCCAGAGCCAAAGGATGAGCAGAATGGCCCGATAGTGGAAAGATCCCTCACTTCAGATCAGGAGTCACAACCGGAAAGGGATAAGGACCCAGGGGCCTTCACAGTCACCTGTGGTATTGGTGAAGCCCAAATTCACAAATGCTTAATCGATCTTGGGGCTGCCGTCAATGCCATGCCTTACTCCTTATATTACTTATTAGGGCTTGGTCCATTGAAACCACCAAGGTCAAATATCGATTTAGGAGACAAGTCGTGTATCCGCCCGGTTGGAGTGCTTGAAGATCTAATACTCCATGTAGGAGAGCTCGTCGTTGCTGCAGACTTTTATGTAATAGAAACGAGAGAGGCCAGCGAAGACGACTCTCCAACGCTTATATTAGGACGGCCTTTTCTCTTCGCCACCAAGGCATGGATCGACATGGGCAAGGGCTTGTTATCACTTACATTTGGCGGCAAAATTTCAGATTTCTACATTGATGATTATAATGGCCGCTCAAGTACAAGGAAACCGCCAGACATCGTGCCTATCTCGGATGTGAGTACACAAATTTCTGACCTGCCAAGAGAAACTGTAAGAGTAGCAAGACCAGCAGCTATGGTCAAAAATCCCTTACCTTCTCAGAGACAATGGAAGGAGAAACCACCGAAACAAAGGAGTCCTGACCCGAGCACATCATCTCACAAGAACTCAGGAAGAGTCAAAGCTAGAATCAACGCAGGAGCCGCGGCAAAATTCGACCTGAGCCACCCATGGGATCCCACCTTATGATCCAGGAATGAGGTACTGTCGAGCTAACGACGTTAAACAAATGCACTGGTCGGGAGGTAACCCGACACCTATCTTACTTTCAGTCATTTTATTTTATGTCATTTAGTTTTTGCCTTAAGTCATTCTCACCTTGCCTGTATATATTTGCTTGCAATTGACTTTTGAACTAAGATGTGCTGCGAGGCACGCCTTCGTTCAAAAGTGTGGGGTGAGAACCGCCTTTGTACATAATTAGTTTAACATGCTTTTTCTTTTCCTTTCCCCTTAATATTATCTTTTTGAAAATATGAACTTGAGAATGTGAAAAAGATATATCTAAATTCATGCAATCACCTTGTGAAAATTCAACTGTATAAAGACTTAGGATGTAACTTCTCATTTGTCCCTTTGTGCTGAGATATACAGGGGATGTGGAGTTGATATAAACTGCCCTAGAGAGGCTTGGCAATCACTCGAAGGACTGGATTTAACTTTATGGTTTACGAAGTCAGTGGAGGCTGCACTTCGGGTTTTAGTTGAGTCAGAGTCATCTCCGCCGTGCAGCGTTTATGCAAGAGGCGGGACGGGAATCAAACCGTCCTATCTCTAGTCAGAGTAGCCGGGAAAATAGATGAGCGACCCTCATCTTGACCCGCGCGAAATGGCGAGGATGAGAAAGAGCGGGGAGGTATTTCCATATGCTCTCGGGCGACGATTGGACCTCCCAAAGAAAGGTTGAGAAAATGGACTAGCAAGTCACAAAGAAGCAAAAGCTCGAAGACGCTAATCAAAGGCCAAAAGCCAAAGTATGTGAAGGTTTTAACCGAAACAAAAGTGAAGAAACTCCAATTCAACATCAAAGGCCAAAGGCCGATTCACTTCAAAAGCTGTCCCTCACCAAAAGAAATCAAAGTGCTCAACTCAGTGAAACCCGAACCAAGTCACGTGCTAGAAAAAGCTACAAGTTAACCATATAGTGCGAGTCGGTCCAGAAAATGCAGTCCAGGAGCCGAAAAAGGGCTATCTCCCGAAACATCCAAATTAATTTGCATCTCGGCTCGAAGGTACAAGTATCAAGTTTCTTCTAAGTATTTACACAGTTTAGTTTGGTAATAAGTAAGTAATGCATGAATAGGATAAATCTAGTCCCACAATCTCACTTTCATATTTGATGTTTTTACTTGGATTGTATGCACATCTCTTAAATGGCATTGTTCGGGACGAACAACTAAAAGTGTGGGGTGATCTGATGGACCATATTTATATGATTCATTAAGACAGTTAAACCCACCAAATTAGACTCTTTGTCTATTTAACTTTTGCTTGTTAGTTCCGATATTTACCTACAGGGTATTTTAAAGTCTAGAGAGAATACAAGCTAAGGAGGAGTTTTAAAGCTGAAAATGAATTACAAGTCACTCCAGGACACGACCAGATTCCGACTGTACAACTTTCATAAACCTGACATGGAATCACTCAAAACAAGTCCAACCGAAGAGCAACCAGAGTCTGTCCGGAGCTGAAAAGACCCGATGGCTTTTGTGAAAAGATCACAAAACACACTCTCACCCACTCCCTTGCCACCTTGCCCGGCGGCTAAAGCCCTCCTCCTCTCCCCTTGCGCCACCTAGCCGGCGGCTCTCCTTCCCTCCACCTCACCCGGCGGCTCCTTGCTCTCCCTCTCATCTTGTGCCAAGTGTTGCATCCTCCTCCACATCCCACACTTCCCTTAGCCTATAAATACTCATGCCCTCTTCACTTGTAAATCATCCCATCCCATCCCATCCCATCCCATCCCACAATCCTCAAATCCACAATCACTTATCTCTCTAGATTGAGAGCACAATCCATGTAAACACTTCTCTTTGATATCAAAAGCTTTACAGTTGTTCTTGAGTACTCTTGTCGGTTCTTGAAGTACTCTCCTTTTACTTTCCTGTCTTTACTTTCGAAAACTTTACTTTACTATCTTTCAAAAACCTTTACTTTTCAAGTACTTAGCTATGATGTCCTGTTCCATGGATATTCGTAGCTAAACCCTTCATTCGGTTGAAGGGGTGTACTAGTATCATACAATGTTTTAGACCCTTCTCTTAAATGCCTCTTTGTGTTCAAAACTTGTTCTATGTGCCACATATTAGGTCAGAACTTCCAAGGTTGAGTGGATGCTTGAAATGGCAAAACTCTTCCGTGGGGTTCGTGAACATACTCGGGTAAGTGGATGCTTGAAATGGCAAAGCTTATCTGAGGAGTTCGACCTCTTTAAAACACAATTTGGTTGATCGGAAATGATTGATCAAATGGATGCACATAGGCTAATATACCTTGAAATGGGGTATTAGTCTAAATAGAACAAGTGCTCTATGCCTTGAAATGGGCTAGACGGTGTGGCAAGTCGAGTGCTTGAAATGGCCTTGATACACTTTTAAACACTTAGTATGATCATTAGAGGTCAATGATAAACGGACTATGATACAAGGCCCCTGATACCGAATCTTTCCTTTAATTGCAATATCACCTGTTACTTTACTTTCAGTCCATATCAACTGCTTACTTTTCGCAAGTCTTGTCCTTCAAGCAATTTCTTTCTGCAAGTCTTTTCCTTCAAGCACTTTAATTTCCGCAAGTCTTATCCTTCAAGCACTTTATTTTTCAGTTATTTACTTCCAGTACTAAAATCACAACCAACCCCCAACTGTCTTAATTTCTATCTTCGAAAGAACAACTATCAACTAATTCCCTTGGGTTCGACCCCTACTTAACACTTTACTACCCAATAGTAGAGTACGAGTAGTGGACTTATAAATTTATTTTTGCACAGAGACATTGCACCTTAACGACAGTGCAGTGCGCTCCATCAATGGCTTTTGGCTAAACCAATCAAAATGAAGTGCTTTTGGGATATTTCAAAGCCAAAGCTTATCTTCCCCTCCCTAAACCGACTTCCCTTGCCTATAAATAGAGGGCTTGCCTCATGTAGTGTGCTTCGAAGTCCCAAGTCCTTAGAGAGTTGAGAGCTTAACTCTCTTCTCTTCATTTTCAATACAAACACAATTTGCTCTCTACTTTGTTCTTGAAAACCTTTACTTTCTTGCACTTGTTCTTGAGCTCCAAAGCTCTTTACTTTCCAGCAAGCACTCTTTACTTTCTTGTAAAGTTCTTGATTTGGAGCTCCTCTCCTTTACTTTCCTTGTTAAGCCACGGCTTCCTTACTTTTCTTGTCAAAACCGAGTCCTTACTTTTACAAGTTCTTGTTTCCTTGATTTCCGTTACTTTTGTAAGTATGGTGCTTGTATTCCTTAACATGAATACAAGTAGCTAAAGCATATTCGGTCAAAGGGTGTTCATACTGGTGTATGCATCTTGAGACTAGAACTTAATGCTATTTTGTGTTTCAACTAGTTCTTTATGCCATACATTCGGGTAGAACATACATGGTTAAGTGGATGCTTGAAATGGCAAAGCTCTTCCGTGGGGTTCATGAACATACACGGTTAAGTGGATGCTTGAAATGGCAAAGCTTTTCCGTGGAGTTCAACCTCTCTTTAACACCACTTGGTTGATCGGAAATGATTGATCAAGTGGATGCACTTAGGCTAATATACCTTGAAAAGGGGAATTAGTCTAGCTAGAACTAGAAGTCTATGTCTTGATTTTGGAGTAGATTGTGGTGTAAGTGCTTGAAATGGCCTTACTTTAGGGTTTAAGTCTTGAAAAGGAATAAATCCACACTTATGAACACAAAGTAAGATCATTTGACGTCTATGATGGTTGTCTCACAAGTAGAGACCCTAGACTGAATATCTTTCGTCCTTACTTATCTGTCATTTACTTTCTGCACTTTACTTTTCAGCACTTTACATTTCAGCACTTTACTTTAAGCACTTTATTTTCAGCACTTTACTTTACGCACTTATTTTCAGTCATTTACATTTCAGTCTAAAAAAACCAACAAAAACCCAATCTGTCTTTACTTTCATTTTCTTTCTTTTTAAAGAACAACTAATCCTCACTGACTCTCTTGGGTTCGACCCCTACTTACCGCTTGCTAATCCAATAGTGAGCCACGAGTAGTCGAACTATAAATGTAAATTTTGCAGCGCACAACGACGTGCTGTCAGACACCAAGATAATGTCCGGTTAATATGATAACGCGACATTGTTATACGCGATGTTACATTTACGTCTCTTTAACCCTTTACGCGACTTTACGCAAGCGACAATACTAGATAATGTCTCGTAATGTTGTTAACGCGACATTAATATATGACACATGTTTTTTATGTCCCATATAACATTTTATGCGACAAAATATACGCAAAAATTCAATGTATGTCCCTTAATAGTGGAAAGTAGGGAGATGTATCAGCTGGCGTGACTCACCTGTTTAATTTTGAAAACGTGTCTCGGACAGTGAAGAGGGGTCACCTACCTTTTATGGTTTATGCGACATTTTATGCATAAAATGTCGTATAAACATAAGAAAATTGAATGCTGAGGAAATGCAAGTACAGAACAAAGTATAATTGCACCAACCTTAATCCTTACCCAAATGACCTGCAACTGTCCCCCAACTGTTGGAGAACCATCTGCAGTTCAAAGTGTTTGGTGAAATATTCAAGTTAAAGGGCAAACCTTAAGGTATGTATATGCTCATTATTATTTTGTCATTTTTGGATATATGCCAGCATTGTTATTGAAATTTTGGTTCGTGTGGAATATCGAATTGATGTACGTACATTTTAACATTCAAATGGTGAGAGATGTGAACACACAAAGCTTGCTGTATGTGTGAAAATGAGTTGTAAATGAGGGAAATAACCACTTATGAGGAAGGGAATAATATGGTGAGAAAAATGGGGAGTTGCTGGCATGTTTTGTTGCTAGCAGCTGGCCGGTCGCTGTGTGTACGTGCTCCTGGCGCCGGCAGCATTGTTTTGCATATTTAATTAGTTTGAATATTAATATTTACTCATGAGTTTGTTAACCCTTTGTATTGCTTTTTGTCATATATAGATATATAAATCCCATGGACAAGAGTTGGATGTATTTTTCGGACAAATGTGATCCGAGATTTACCCAAGGGAGTATGGCTTTCATAGACTTCGTCAAACAACACAAACCTTGGAGTACTACGCATAAATGTCCATATAGGCGTTGTAGGTTGCACCATGAGAAGTTATCGTTGGATGAAATCCAAACACATTTGTTCCGGAATGGTATAATGCAAGAGTACACAACTTGGACCTCTCATGGGGAAGAATCCGAGGCGTCATCATCATTATACAGAACGACGCCAACATGTTATGGAAAAGAGTCGTGCGACGAGGATTGATGATGAAAGTGATGCTTATTACATGGATCCTACAATAGAGATGCTTGATAAGTCGTAGTTGTACGATTATTTTCTATGTTAAAACCCCGTCTCTTAGTGGTTGCCTATGTATTATTTCACTACCTGTGAGTAGTTTTCATTCTCAGGTGCATTCGGAGACCATGGAAGGAATATCGGCTAAAGGGAGCCTATTAGAAGATGTTTTGCGCCGAAGAAATGAAGTCCGAAGAGCTGGAAGTTTGAGTCAGTGCAGTTCGCTTAGGCCTGAAGAATTTCCATAATTGTTAAGCCCTCCGCGGACGTTAAATCAAGAGACGTCTGCGGGGCCAGCTGAAGGGGCAGAACTCGATGGGACAGAGGAGAGGCGGCTGGCTCTGGACTTAAAGAGAAAAATCAGAAACGTTAGGGTTCGTTCGAAGTTCGATTTGGAGAAGAGAGCTCTTGGAGTAGGATTCCAATTGAAGAAGCTTGAGCGTGGATTCGTTGCTGGATTCAAGTACTGGAGTGGAGCTGCAGCTTGGTGGAGAATTCGTCATTAGTATTTTCGTTTCATCCCATTCATAAACTTGATGATGTATTCTCTTACGATGAGTAGCTAAACTCATATGTGTAGGCTAGAACTCGACATTGTGATGTTTTGACTTGAGACCTATATTGATTTCTGTGTTTTGTGTCATATTACTGTGCGTTGTTTAAGGAATTGACTTTGTTAACACGAGTGGAACCCTAGCGGGGGAGCTCTAGTTTGTTAGTTGGTTCCGATTGTCAAGTTTACTAGCAACCTAGCGGGGATAGCAAACTAGGACACGAGTAATATACCACTAGGATTAAACACCCTAGGACAACTTGTTCAAATCTTCATGCAACTCTAGCGAGTTAGGGTCTTGATTATCGCTAGCGCGAGATTAAGTACTAGAACTAGAACGGGGATTATAACCTTAGGGGGAGCTCTAAGTTGTAGAACATTAGAAATCAAAACGGATTTGTCAATGATTTGGTCTTGCATCACAGTCGAAAGTTCTAGCTTGCACGTCTCTTTGATATTATATACTTGAATTTGTGTGACAATTGCTCTCTTGATAAGTGATCATATCATTGTTGCTTGTGCTTTTGTTTTATTTACTTATTTGAATTTTCCATTGTCGCTTTCGTACTTAGTGAACAGATTTTCATATCAATCTCTGTGGATATGACCCGACTTACCACTTGCTAGTCGGAATAAGAAATATTATTTTTGACGGGTACAACGACACCTGTCAAATTTTGGCGCCGTTGCCGGGGATTGGTAACGAAGAATCTCACTACGTATTTCTTTCTCTTGGTTTTATTTTACTGTCTTTTACTTTGTCACTTGATTATTTTCTGTTTAAGTAACAATGTCACAGAGAAGTGTTGAACGTGATCAAGAAGAGCGAAGTAGTGTAATAGGAGATAACATGCAAGAACGGAGGCAAGGACTGCCCCCTGTTAATCAAAGAGTACCACCCCCCAGAAATCAGCAATTTGTGAATGAGTATGCTAGACCTCGTGCAGCTAGACACGAGGATTACGAGGATGAGTTGGATCGAGAATACCTCGGTGGAGGAAACCAATATGGACAGTTAGCGAGGCGTCGGGATTTGGGACGCACTATGAGAGGAGTTTGTGCGCCGTATATTGATGAGGCACCTTGGTGTATTAGGTTGGATGAGGACGCAGAATATATAGAGATAAAGGGTGGGGTGATACACCACTTGCCCAAGTTTGGAGGAATGCCCGTTGAGAACCCCCTAAGGCACTTGAAGGAATTTCATGGAGTTTGCACGTCCATGAAATCGGCATCGGTTCCGGAAGATATTTTTAAATTAAAGGCATTCCCTTTTTCTTTAGTAAGTCAAGCTAAATCTTGGTTGATGTCTTTGCCTTCAAGTTCGATTATTTCTTGGGAACAAATGCAAAGGAAGTTCATGGACAAGTACTACTCCCATTCGAAGGCGGCTCAAACAAGAAAGGAGCTCTCTATGCTTAGACAAGGACGTGGAGAAACGTTGTTCTATTATTTGGAGAGGTTTAGGCAATTGGAAGAGAGTTGTCCGAATCATGGAATCCCACAAAGGATGTTGCTTGAATACTTCATGGATGGGATGATTCTGATGGAAAGAAGAATGCTAGATGCCTCCGCTCAAGGGTCTATCCTTGACATGTACCCCGAGGAGATATGGGACTTGATTGAGAGAGTTGCCGAGAGCACAAGGTATTTAGAAGAAACATATAAACCTGCACCAGTTGCTAACGTGAATGTACATTCTGAATTGCAGGAACTGAAGAATATGATGGCTCAAATAGTGACGCAACAACCACAAGGCAATCAACAAGTGGAGTGTAAGGTAAACAAGTCCACTTTTAATTCAATGAATAATGATAACGCTGTTTTTCAGGAAAGAACAGAAGACGTGAATATAGTGGGCTACGTGAACAAGGGAGATTTGCCACCAAGAAGGTATGATGGGTACCAAGGCAACAACAAATGGCAACCAAGGCAAAATGATGGTGGTTGGCAAAGGAACAATAATTACGATGTGGGGCAATCCTCGTACCCACAAAAGCAGCCGTACAAACCACCACACATCAGACAAGGAGACGAGGACCCGATCAAGGAATTAAGAGAGGAAATGAGAGGCATGTTCAAAGAACTCACTCAAAAGATGGGCCAACAAGCTGGAGACGTTAACGAGCTAAAGAAGCAAGTGTCTCAAATTGCCAGCGCCGTTTACGAAAAGCGAGAAGACAAAGGGAAGCTGCCGTCGCAAACGATCCCCAATCCAAGGCAAAATGTGAGTGTGATTGTGATGAAGGATGAAGAGGAGATGAAGGCTGAAGGAAAGAAAGAAGAGCTGAATGAAGATTCGAACTCAGTGGAGCAGGCGGACATCTCAACAATTAAACCGCGGACGCCTGATGAATTGATGCAAAATCAAGAGACGTGGGCGGAGGATAATCAAGAGACGTGGGCGGAATTCCCAGTAAGCAATTTCCAGATTTTGAATTCTAACCCTCTTGCGCCATCGCCATTTCCCATGCAGGTTATTGAGCGTCACGAAGCTATAAACAATGAGATTCAACGGAAGGGGTATGAGGACACGAGAACCAACGCACAAATGCAAGAATTGGAGCGAGAGCAACAAGGAGCGTTGACCAATCGAACTAGAGACCCAGGTGCCTTCACGGTGACCTGTGGCATTGGTAACACGCTTATTCCCCACTGTTTGATTGATTTGGGAGTATCTATTAATGTGATGCCTTATGACCTATACTGTTCATTGAAACTTGGACCGGTGAAACCAGCCAAGTTAACTATTGAGTTAGGCAACAAGTCATGTGTTCATCCCTATGGTTTGCTTGAGAATTTAACCTTGAATGTTGGAGAAGTTGTTGTGCCTGCAGATTTTTATGTCTTGCAGATGGAGGACACCCAGACTAAGGAGTCGCCAACACTCATTCTAGGACGACCTACCTTGTTTGCGACGAAGGAGAAGATTGATGTCGCTGAGGGTATTATAATGCTCAAATATGGTGGCAAGATGGCTGAGTTTCGTGTCTTTGAGGATGAACACCAGCCTTGTGCGGGGAAACCACCTGAGATAGCTGGTAAAACTTGTTTTAATAATACAACTGCTGAATCGTTGTGTTTGATTCAGGGTGTCAGTAAGCAGCTGAAGGTAACAAGGAAAACACGCCCACCAGATGAAAAGCGAGTAAAGAAACAAAAGTGTGGGGTGGATGCGCAAAAGTGGTGGACACCTACAGAAAAGAACTGGAGATCGAAGCCACCTGATGGCGGGCGGAGCATTGAGAAACGATTAACTTGTGGAAGTGCTGAGGAGAGGAGCACGCTGAGTGGTAAGTTTGACTTGGAGCAGCCTTGGGATCCTAACTTGTGATCCCGTAGAGGTAATGTCCAGCCAAGGATGTAAAACAAAGGCGCTTACCGGGAGGCAACCCGGTGTGTTTTTTACTTTACACATGTTAGGAGTAGATTAAGTAGTGGAATTGGTACCCTGATAATGCGCCCCGAGTGCATGTTTTTATTTCTGGTAGTTTCAGGTTATTGAATGAAGAAAGGAACTCAACATCAGTGGCTTGGGCGCACGCCTGAACAATTAAATCGCGGACGCCTAAACAAGTTATGCTAAATCATAAGACCTCCGCGGACAACAATGATGAAGACGTCCGCGGTACATCGCAAAATTTAAATTGGGCTCGTTTTCCAGATCTGGGTGTTTTGGCAGACTATTAGGGGAGTACCAGTTTCTCTACTTTATTTTTATTTGAGTCTGTTTTGTTTGTCCATCTTATCTCTTGAGTCGTTCCGAGAGGACACGGGTCAATTTAAGTGTGGGGTGGGATGTTATAGAGTCAGTCGTGTCAGTCGTGTGTCGTGTCTGTTTTAAATTTTTATGTTTCATGTTTTGTGTCTTGATGAACTCGTGATGAACTGATGATGTACTGCTATGCTTTCCTCCTATGTCGAAATCTCATTTCCAGCTTTGTATGACTATTGTGCTCATTTGACTAAAAATGCGAAATTTCAAAAATTTCGATGCTTTGTTCTTGTGAGTTGTGATATGCAGGGATGTGGAGTTGACAGAAATGTCCTAGAAAGGTACGGCAAGTTGCAGGAAGTTCTGAGTTTTGGTTCTGATGATTGAGAAAAGTGGTGGACGTTGACGCTTCACTAGCCTAGTCCTGAGAGTAGCTCCATCACCAAGTTATACCAGTTTATTCATGCGTTCGCAGTGGTGGCGGGACAGAGAAAACAAACTGTCCATCTCTAGTCGAAGTAGCTGGGAATGGGTGGGTAACCCCTACCTTGCCTCATGCAGAAAAGACGAGGATGAGAAAAGAGCGGGACGCACTCCTATGCTGTTATCCGGAGGCTATGATTGGAGTGGTTCAAGGGCGCAAACAATTATGGGGACAAGAAACAAATTCAAAAGCCGAAGGCAAACCATCAAGTAAGAAGAAAATCAAAATCTGATTGATTCAAGCAAGATGTGTCGTTTATCAAAGTCCATACAACTTAAGGAATTCAAGACTCAACGGTATGAAAGCGGTGAATTAATCATGTGTCAGAGAAAGCCGCTGACTCAATCAAAAGACCAGAACTCAGAAAAGAATGCAACGTCCGTGGTACCTATAGGGGACTATCTCCCAATCATCCAAGGTCATTTGAATTTCAGCTCGCGAGGTAACAAGTATCAAAAAATCTATCTAAACTCGCATGGTTAGAATCTTAAGCATGATAAGATTATAGGCTGGATTTGGGATTGAGATGTGAGGATTGGCATGACTAGTGCGTTGTTAATTCTTTCTATGGCTTTGTTCTTGTTCGGGACGAACAAGTTCAATTGTGGGGTAGTTTGATAAGTCGTAGTTGTACGACTATTTTCTATGTTAAAACCCCGTCTCTTAGTGGTTGCCTGTGTATTATTTCACTACCTGTGTGTAGTTTTCATTCTCAGGTGCATTCGGAGACCATGGAAGGAATATCGGCTAAAGGGAGCCTATTAGAAGATGTTTTGCGCCGAAGAAATGAAGTTCGAAGAACTGGAAGTTTGAGTCAGTGCAGTTCGCTTAGGCCTGAATGATTACAGTCGCTTAGGCCTGAAGAATTTCCATAATTGTTAAGACCTCCGCGGACGTTAAATCAAGAGACGTCCGCGGGGCCAGCTGGCAGTCGAATTTCATTATTTCTGATTTGCAATCTCGGGATAAAGAAGGGACAGAACTCGAGGCGGCTGGCTCTGGACTTAAGGAGAAAAATCAGAAAGGTTAGGGTTCGTTCGAAGTTCGATTTGGAGAAGAGAGCTCTTGGAGTAGGATTCCAATTGAAGAAGCTTGAGCGTGGATTCGTTGCTGGATTCAAGTACTGGAGTGGAGCTGCAGCTTGGTGGAGAATTCGTCATCAGTATTTTCGTTTCATCCCATCCATGAACTTGATGATGTATTCTCTTACGATGAGTAGCTAAACTCATATGTGTAGGCTAGAACTCGACATTGTGATGTTTTGACTTGAGACCTATATTGATTTCTGTGTTTTGTGTTATATTACTATGCGTTGTTTAAGGAATTGACTTTGGTAACACGAGTGGAACCCTAGCGGGGGAGCTCTAGTTTGTTAGTTTGTTCCGATTGTCAAGTTTACTAGCAACCTAGCGGGGATCGCAAACTAGGACACGAGTAATATACCACTAGGATTAAACACACTAGGACAACTTGTTCAAATCTTAATGCAACTCTAGCGAGTTAGGGTCTTGATTATCGCTAGCGCGAGATTAAGTACTAGAACTAGAACGGGGAGTATAACCTTAGCGGGGTAGCTCTAAGTTGTAGAACATTAGAAATCAAAACGGATTTGTCAATGATTTGGTCTTGCATCACAGTCGAAAGTTCTAGCTTGCACGTCTCTTTGATATTATATACTTGAATTTGTGTGACAATTGCTCTCTTGATAAGTGATCATATCATTGTTGCTTGTGCTTTTGTTTTATTTACTTATTTGAATTTTCCATTGTCGCTTTCGTACTTAGTGAACAGATTTTCATATCAATCTCTGTGGATACGACCCGAATTACCACTTGCTAGTCGGAATAAGAAATATTATTTTTGATCGGTACAACGACACCTATCAATGCTTAACGACGATTTTCCCAATTTTCCAGATCAACATGATGAGGACCTTGAAAATGAGTATTTGGATAAGGATGCATATGATAAGTACCAAAGACTTTTAGCGGAAGCACAAACTCCCATCTATGTTTGGAGTGACAAGACAGTTTTGGAGGAGATTTTAAGTGTTATGAAAGTTAAAGGTGATAATGGATGGTCCGACAAGAGCTTCAATGATCATTTGCGGATCACTCGAGAACTCCTTCCGAATCCAAATAATTATCCTGGTTCTTATCGTGAGGTTAAGAGACTTTTTAAGAAAATGGGTATGGGATATGAGGTCATTCACGCATGTGAATATGGTTGTGTGCTCTACTATAAAGATTTTAAGAACCTAAAGCAGTGTCCGGTGTGTCACGAATCTCGATACTTATATGGAGATGGTGATAGCAAGATTACAAGAAAAGTGGTACGATACTTTCCTTTAACTCCAAGATTACAACGCCTTTATATGTCACCGCATATATGAAAATATGTTATCTGCTCAGGCACAGATCCAGGTGGTGTTCAAACTGACCTTGAACACCTTAGCAGATAGTAACTGGGACAGACTATTAAGCGAACACGCAATGTAATTCCCAGTTCGGCAACAGCCTACTCTGGGGGGCTTCCCACGCCCTAAAGGGATGCAAATCTTTATTGAATAGTATAGAGATACACGTGGACTTACTCTTACAATCTCCCAAATGTAAACGCCTAGCCTCTATCACTACTTCACTTAGATTTGTGATCTTGGCTCCCCCTCGCTCCCCTTGGTCCGAAACTCTGTTCCGAACGTACTCGATCTTCTCCCGAAGCTCGGAAAGCTCAACCCTTGGCATTTTTTTGGCAAAACCAAATCCTCTAGAACTGTCTAGACTTTAGAGATACTTGAGGGAACAAAAAAGCCACCTCAAATTACTCCTCCTTTTTGCCACAAATTGGCAAGGGGTCCAATCATAGTTCAAGCAGAAAGTTAAAAAGTACCAGAACAAGCACCAGAACGAGTGCAGAAAGGATAACAAAGACAATTGTCATCGTTCAGAGTGTTTAAAATATGGACCTTTATGTAGACGAGATACCAATGGAGTCATCATCCTCTTCTGCGACAGCATCTTCGTCCTCATCGCTGGGATATCTCAGTGCACGAGCCAAGCTGTTGATGCGTTTCTTCTGCTCCAGTTCCACCGCGAGGTAAGTGTCCAGCTGCTTCAGAAGTTTTTCCCTCTCAGTATGAGATAGCTTTATGTCAGCAGCTGATCTTCTCATCGACGACTCTGGTAAGTCCTTCCTTCTCTTTCCCGGGGCCTCAAGGTCATTCACATGACGCCCTTTGTATAGCTTGTGATCCACTGTAACCTTTAGCGGGGATTTGGAGAGACTATCCTGCAGCGTCTTCAATTCTGGATTCTTGTATATAATAAGCTCATAGATGAGGGAAGGAAAGCCATTCTGATGCAGGATAAGGCTGGAAGTAGCATGTTCAGCGATCTGGTGGAACATGATTTTCCCCATATTAAAATGCATCTTGTTCCCAATTTGATACAGCAGTTGACCCATCTCCTTGCTGACTGAAGAGCGGTGTCACGTCGGCTTCCAGTTGAAAATAGCAATGAAAAAGAGCATAGAGTAGAACGTGGTCAGATCTGCAACCGAAATGGCAGTCTCTCCCCAGAATGGATACGAACCGGCAGTAATGCAGTTGGCAATCTTGTCATAGTCTGGTTCCTCCTCGTCCACTGCTGGGTCATCCATAGCAAAATAGATGTTGATAAGCTCAGGATCCAACTCGACCCTCTTTCCTCGAACATAGACCACTCCGTAGTCCTTGTCCCCAACAACTCCAAACTGAGTGGGCAAGTTAGCTATAGCCTCTCTTACCAGCTGTTTGTTGAATGGTTTGCACTTTGTCAAGGACCAGTACAGACATGTCTCCTTCAGACCATGAACCACTTCTTTTCCCTTGCAGCGCTTCTCATCAAGGAGCTTCTCAGGGATTATTTTCCTCTTTTGTACTGCCTTCCACCTTTTTGAGGCATCCTTACTTGCGAACCATATACCACCTTTTGTGATCCCAGTTGGAACCTCTGCTGATACAGGGGATGGAGTTTCACGCTTTCTCTTCTTGACTCCACTTGCTCCCCCTGCAACTTGACTTTCTTCAGCCTGTCCAGCGCAATCTTTGCCTACTGGTTCTTGAGTAACAACTTTCTTTTTTCCTTTGTCTTTCTCAGCCTTCTTTAGTTCAGACAATAAAACAGACTCTTATTCATCAGATGGTTTAGCCTGAGTCTGAGCAGCCTCAGCCATTTCAACATCTTGCTCATTGTCCTGTTGAATAACTGGTTCAACACGGGCTTGTACACCAACTAGCTCTCCATCCGACGCTTGCTCTGGAACTGACCTTTCTTCAGCATCTGCGTCCCTAGATTCAGTACCTTTTTTAGGCTCATTGTCATCCTTTTCAAAAGACCCTTCCTTCTGCAGCGTAGAGACCACTTCATCAATCTCCTTATACATGTCATTGAGCTCGCCGTACTTCTCAGATGGATCATACTCTTCAGACTTAGCGTCGTCTTGCTTTTCTTGCTGCTCATCAACTAATCCTTCTACCTTTTCTACTGATCCTTCGTCAGTCTCTTCATCAAGAACTAGTTTTCTCTTGCCCGTACTTTCCACAAACCGTTCATTCCCAGATTCTGATGTAGATTTCATCCATTCTCTGACGGAACTAATCTTTGCCACATACTTTCGTGGAGAAAATCTTCTTTTAACCACCAGTTTTGCTTCGCAGACCCTCCTTTTGTAACACATATCTAGTCGCATGCAGTTTATCTTTCAGCCCAGTGTGCTTCCCCGTAGTGTTGAACTCGGCCAGACTTGGTACTACTTCTTTCAACACTTCAACAATGTTTACCATAGTCTCAGACCTACTGGCTACATTCTCAACCAACTCACCATCCACAACTGTTTCTCCTTTATCACTCTTCTTATTTTTCTCATTCACACCTTCTATATATAAAGGAACAGAACTCTGAGTTTTAGGACCGGAGATTACCTCAGTTCGTGGCGGTTCAGTCGTTGATAGACTTTGCCCCTTTAAAGGTGAACTGGCATTGTTAGGCTTAGGACTCCCCTTTGATGTCTTTGAAGGCACATCCTTCTTCTTTGCAGCAGTTCCCTTCTCTTTCTTTTTCTCCACACCGATCTTAGGGTTTACAGGAACTAGTGCTTTAGCCGCTTCTTCAGCAATAGTTGTTATTGGAGTTTCGCTGGCTAAAGTTGTCACCCTTTTCTCCTTTGGCATCTTCGTTTTCTCCTGCTTCGTGATTTGGGATTTTTCTGCTAACGCTTTAGACGATGCCTTGTCTGCCCCTTTCGGTTCCGGTGGTGTCTTGACAACATTCTTGGCAGTTTTCCTTTTGTTCACCATGGTTGCCGATATTCTGATGATTTGAGAGATTTCGGAGGGATTTTTTGCTTCTAGGGTTCCGGAAGCTTGTGTGAGACCAGTAACAGAAGAGTGAATTGATTTTCAAAAATACGGACTGCTCACCTTCCCAAAACCGACTTGAAAATATTTGCTTCAGATATTTTGTCCTCTCTCCTCATAAACAGCTCGAAAAAATCCCTGAAAAGATTTAGAAAAAAAAGAAATACCTTCTAGAAATACACCATTTGTTCCAGCTTCTTTCTTCGTTTGGTCAGTCCAACTGATTTGCTAGAGTTCTGCTCTTGACTGACCACTGCCTGGAATAGTTAGTTGTTGACAACACATAGACCCAATGAGGATCTAAGTGTCCCAAACTGAGTAACATCTAATGGCTTGGTGAAGATATCAGCAAGTTGTTTGTCAGTTGTTACATGCTTCAGGGTAACCACTTTTTGTTCCACCAGCTCTCCGATGAAGTGATGTCTGATATCTATGTGCTTCGTCCGGGAGTGTTGTACTGGGTTTTTGGATATGCTGATCGCGCTCATGTTGTCACAGTACATGGTCATCTCTTCCTGTTCCACTCCGTATTCAGATAACATCTGCTTCATCCATAGTAGTTGAGTGCAACTACTTCCTGCAGCTATATATTCAGCTTCCGCTGTAGATAGAGAGATGCTATTTTGCTTTTTGTTGAACCAGGAAACCAAGTTGTTGCCCAAGAAGAAACATCCTCCGGACGTGCTTTTACGATCTTCAGTGTTTCCTGCCCAGTATGCGTCACAATAGCCGACCAAGAATGGATTGATGTCCTTGGTGTACCAGATCCCAAAATCTGCAGTTCCACAGACGTATTTGATAACCCTTTTCACCTGCATTAGATGACTTTCTTTTGGATTTGCCTGGTATCTTGCACAGACTCGTACTGCATCTGTTCCACAAACTGGTCCACCAGCTTCTGTGTGCTGGATCCAAACACTATATCATCCACATATATTTGTGCGATAATGAAATTTGACCTTGTATGTTTGACGAACAAGGTCTTATCTACTCCTCGCACATAGCCATGGTCGACGAGAAACACCGTGAGACGCTCATACCATGCTCCGGGCGCCTGTTTGAGGCCATACAGGGCCTTCTTCAACAGGTATACATGAGTAGGGTGATGTGGATCCTCAAATCCCTTGGGCTGAGCAACATATACCTCCTCGTTCAGGAACCCATTCAAGAACGTACTCTTCACATCCATCTGGAATAGACGAAACTTCAGATGACAAGCCAACGCAAGAAGTAAGCGAATGGCCTCAAGTCGTGCAACTGGGGCAAATGTTTCATCAAAATCAATGTCCTCAATCTGAGAGTAGCCTTGTCCGACCAATCTGGCTTTGTTTCTGGTGATATTGCCCGTCGCATCGGATTTGTTTTTGAAGATCCATTTTGTTCCGATGACATTAACGTCGTCCGATCGTGGAACTAAGTCCCATACATTATTTCTGGTGAACTCTTCCAGTTCTTCTTGCATTGCCAGAACCCAATACTCATCAAGAAGTGCTTCTTTGACATTCTTTGGCTCTATCATGGACATAAAACATGAGCAAGCCACCAATTCTCGGTAGTTAATCTCCTTGCCTCGAGTCTTCATCCCTTCACCTGGTTCACCTATAACCTCAGAAATCGGATGATTCTTGGCAACTCGTCGGGATGGCTGTAAATCAGCTATATCCTCTTGTGTGCTGGAGGGTTCGCTGGGGTCCTCAGCATCGTCAGATGAGGAGTCTGAGGTGTGATTGTCCTCCGCTTGCACTCCTCCTGGACCAACTTCTCCAGCCGACTGAGTTGAGGAAGGTGTATCACTTACCGTTCCACTACCACAGTCATCATCGTCTGAGATAGATTTATCAAACACTTCGTCTTTCAGCTTGACTGATTCCAGGACAGAGCCTGTACGCTTGTTGAACACCCGGTATGCGCGAATGTTTGTGGAGTATCCAAGAAAGAATCCCTCATCACTCTTAGGATACAGCTTCTGTCTGTACGCCCTATCATTCAGGATGTAGCACACACTCGCAAAGATGTGGAAGTATTTGACAGTGGGCTTCTTCCCCTTCCATAGTTCATAACAGGTTATCTCTGTTCCAGTGCGTACTGTAACACGGTTGATGATGTGGCACGCTGTATTCATAGCTTCTTACCAGAACTTAAGAGGTATCTTCTTGGCGTGTAGCATTAGACGGGCCATCTCCTGAATTGTGCGATTCTTGCGTTCCACTACGCCATTCTGCTGGGGTGTGATGGCATACACAAACTGGTGTGCTATGCCATGTTCTGCGCAGTAGGTAGCTATAGTGTTGTTCTTAAATTCTGTACCGTGATCACTTCTGACAGCCATAAGGTTTTCTCCTTTGTCCTCCTTCTCTCTCTGAAGCAAGTTAGCTAGTTCAATGAACTGTTGGGCGGCTTCAGTATTGTCCCGAAGAAATCTAGTCAATGTAAATCTGGTGACGTCGTCCACACACACTAGAACATACTTCTTGCCACCATAGCTTTCAACCTGCATTGGACCCTAAGATCCATATGAAGCAGTTCTAGAGGTCTACTGGTACTGATCTGTGAGGTTTTTGGATGCGAAGCTTTTGTTTGCTTGCCAATCAGACACTCGCCACAGACGACATCTAGATCACCTTTCACAACGGGCATTCCTCGAATAAGTCCAGCTGTGGAAATCTTCTTTAGGGTTTTGAGGTTTAGATGTCCCAGTCGTTTATACCACAGCTCCATCTCATCAGTTTGACTTGTCAAGCATGCAGACGCAGGTGCTGTTCCATCAGATCCTAGGAGATAGGCTGCCCTGCTTCCTTTCATCAGTGTACCACCTTTCTTATCCAGGACTTGACAATAATTGTAGGTGAATTGTACATGGTATCCGCCATCACACAATTGACTAATACTAATCAGGTTCACCTTTAATCCTTCAACAAGAAGGGTATCCTCGAGCACAGGTAGATCTGGAACCTTCAATGTCACACAGCCGATCACCTGGCCCTTTCCTCCATCGCCAAAAGGTGACAAACTGGCGTTTCTTGCCAGGTCCACTATGTGTAAGATACTTAGAGTTACCTGTCATGTGGGCTGAACATCCACTGTCGAAGTACCAATGATCCTTCTCCATGTGGCTTGACGAACTGAAGGCGACCATGCACACCTTCTCGCTTGCTTTCGGTACCCAGACTTGTCGTATTCGAGGTTTAGCCCTGAACTCCTTAGCCTTCCGTTCTGCAAGGAACATACGACACTTTTGTTTGATATGTCCAATCTGATAGCAGTACCAGCACGTGCGAGTGTCTCTCTTCTGTTCCGAGTGAGGTCTTGTGTTAGCCTCACGAGTCTTTCTTTGATTTGATGGGGTCTTTTCTCGATTTTGTGTCACCTTCTGTCTAGGAGGTTGTACCACCACTGGTTTGGCCTTAACAAATGTTGTACCTTTCGAGCTGCCTGCTTCCGTGAAACCAAGACCTCTGTGCCCGACCTCCATTCTTTGAGACTTGAGAACGTCGTTTAGATCTTTTGACCCAGAGTTCAGCATCTTCACTAATTTCTCAATTTGACTGAATTCCTTCAAGGTAGTTGCATGTTCCATTTTCTCTGACTCTATCTGGAGTTCCAGTGACTCAACTTTGTTCAAGAGAAAAACTTCTTTGCGTTTCAGATCTGCTATTTTCTTCCTCAGCTCCATCATGTCGGTTGGATGTATATCCTGATTTTCTCCATCTCAATTTTTAGTGAGGACACGGTACCCAGAAGTTCAGTCTTCTGTGCAAGAAGTGATGACCTTTCCTATTTCATTTCAGTAAGTTGGATTTTCAGAGACATAGTCTCATCCTGGAGTTCCACTTTCTGAGTAACCAGGATTTCTACTTCCTCCCACGTCTTGTCCTTTTCTTCAGTCAGACTGGAGACTGTTTCGGTAAGCTTCTTATTCAGATTTATCGCCATCAGCTAGTTCTCATATAGCTCTTTGTAAGTTGCGACCAGAGTCTCCTGAGTGAGTTCTTCATCATCACTGTCTGAGGAGTCATCAGCTAGCTGTTCGGACAGAGGGCTAGAGTACTTACTCTCACTGGATTCACTGAAGTCTTCAATCGTGGCAACGAATGAGACAAAGTTCGTAGTCTCATCATCTTCCTCCTCATCATCAGACTCGCTGTCGCTCAGATTTGCAACCATCGCCTTTTTCTTGTTGAGGGTGTTGGCGCATTCTGCATGTATGTGACCGAAGCCTCTGCATTCCCTACACTATATGTCTTTCCCTTTTTCAGAAGGGAACTCCTGCCTGTTTTCACTTGTCCTAGTCTTCCCTTTCTTCTAGTTACGAAAGTTGCTAGCTGATGACTGACCTTGCTCAGGACCGCGTCTGTTGATTCTCCTTACCATTCTGCCGAAGTTCTGAGCCATCATTGCTAATTGTTCAGTTGAACAACTAGATTCATATTTGTCATCCGACACTTCTGCCTTCAGGGCAATTCCTTTGCCTCCCTTGGGGTGATAGTCCTGTAACTGGTTGAGCTCGTAGGTTCTCAGTGATCCCATGAGATCTTCCAGCTTTAGAGTAGCAAGATCATGTACTTCTTCAATTGCAGTGACCTTCATGGCGAACCTTGGAGGCAGAGACCTTAGGACCTTGCTAGCCATTGTTTCCTCATCAATGGGTTTCCCCAGTGCTGCAGCTTCATTGGACAGGTCTAGAACTCTAGTATTGTATTGAGGAACAGTTTCCTCTTCTTTCATTCCGAGGTCTTCAAACTTGGTAGTTACCATTTGCATCCGCGAGTGTCTTACCTTGTCTGTTCCTTCATAAGCAGTTCTGAGAATGTCCCATGCTTCTTTGGCAACTTCACAGTTAGTAATCAGTTTGAACACGTTCTCATCCACTCCAGAGAAGATTGCATTCATGGCCTTAGCATTACCTACAGATGCCTTCTCATATGCCTCTGTCCATAGGGCTTCAGGTTTCACCACCACTGCTCCTTCTAAGTTGGTCATCATGGGTGGTGTCCAACCGATCAGAACGGCTCTCCATGCCTTCTCATCCAGGGATTTCAGAAAGGCCTTCATCTTCGATTTCCAATAACCATAGTTCGGCCCTTCAAGTAACGGGGGTCGGTTGGTGCTCTGTCCTTTCTCCAAACTCATTTTGAATAGATCAGGATCAAACTCTGTATGTCGAGTGTTTGCTCTGATACCAATTGAAAATCTGTTATCTGTTAAAGCACAGATCCAGGTGGTGTTCAGACTGACCTTGAACACCTTAGTAGATAGTAACTGGGATAGACTATTAAGCGAACACGCAATGTAATTCCCAGTTCGGCAACATCCTACTCTGGGGGGCTTCCCACGCCCTAAAGGGATGCAAATCTTTATTGAATAGTATAGAGCTACACGTGGACTTACTCTTACAATCTCCCAAATGTAAACGCCTAGCCTCTATCACTACTTCACTCAGATTTGTGATCTTGGCTCCCCCTCGATCCCCTTGGCCTGAAACTCCCTTCCGAACGTACTCGATCTTCTCCCGAAGCTCAGATGCTTTCTCCCGAAAGCATGCAATGGTCTTCCGTGTGTGCAGCGGTTAATTCAACACGAACAGTCTAATCAGCACACTGAACAGACTGCTTCAGCGCCGGTGATTTTCCAGTGGGGAAAACTCAACCGGCCGTCGCTCTCTTCTTCTCCAATCTCACGTATGCACTCGTGTGTATTTCTCTCAGAAAGCGATGATCGATATGGACGCCCTAGCCCTCTATTTATATGCATGGGCGGATCCAAATCATCCCTAGAAAATCTGTGAAATATTTAGGAAATAGTCCTAAGTATTTGCTAGATATTTCCATTCCAATCTTTAAGAAGATTTCGATCTTCCTTCTTCGCCAAGTCATTCCAAATCTTCTTCTAGATGATATGAGAATATTTATTTGAATATTTGATCTTCTATTTTGTTGCTGGCTGACTTCACCGAACAGATCTTCGATCTTTAGAAACTTCCGGTTTAGGAAACATCCTTGCGTCAGTTCCAGGCTGTACTTCTGTTCCAGGATTTGGTTGAACTCTCCTTGAACTCCTGCTTGACATCTCTAAACTCATTTTGCCAAAACCATGCTATTCATAGGAACATCAATATAGCTAAGGAGATGTGATGGCATGGGGAAAGAAAATTGAAAAAGGGTCTCATTAGACATCCTGCCGATAGTGAAGCATGGCAAGAGTTTGATACAAAATTTCCTGATTTTGCACAAGACGTTAGAAATGTGCGTCTTGGATTAGCTACAAATGGTTTCAATCCCTTCGGAGCAGCTGCTCTTTCTCATAGCACTTGGCCAATTGTATTGATGACTTACAATTTGCCACCTTCATTGTGCATGAAGAAGGAGTTTAACATTCTAGCTATGTTGATTTAGGGTCCGAAATCCCCGGGAAAGTACTTGAATGTGTTCATGCAACCTCTGATGGAAGAATTGAATATGTTGTGGAACACCAGAGTAGTGACATTGGATCGACATATTAGATCTTCATTCAACATGAAAGCTGCGGTCATGTGGACAATCAGTGACTTTCCGGGTTTGGGAATGATGGGAGGACTAAAGTCTAAAGGATACAAAGCTTGTCCTTTGTGTTTGGATGAGATTGATTCCCAACATTTAGCGGGGAGAATGTCCTACCAAGGCCATCGCAGATGGCTCGATAGAAATCATTCATGGAGGCATTTGACTACTTAATTTAATGGGGAAGTGGAATTACGAGACGCCCCATCTTCTTTAACAGGAGAAGAGACTTTTAGTTCTGTATGTAGCCATGAGTAAATACGATTCATCGAATCAATTAATCCCATCTATTTTGACACTTTATTATGCGAATAGTTATTTTAGTGTCGTTTGGCATTTCAGGTGTTTCGGAAGCTCTAGGAGAAAACGCGCATAAAAGACGGTATTCCGTGCCAAAAACACCACAATGGCAGATCAGACCTTTGGAGGTTTGACGGAGTGCTGGGAATCGACTATTCATTAGAAAAAAACAAGCCATATGCCGATATGAAGCTGACTCAATTCCCTACAACTCCTTAGGTCACACCGAAAGCATCCAAGGTCATTTAGAAGGTCAAATCCAGAGTGGAAGTCGGAACTGGCGCGCAGAAAGGAGAACCAGACTCAGTGTGGATCGCGCCCGATAAAGACATTAGCCGCTGTGCTAACGTCAATACTGGGCGCGGCCAGTACCGATAATGTCAATGCTGGGAGCGCCCATAACGTCTTCCTTGGGCGCGGCGATGACATCAGCAACGCGTTTTGATGACGTCAGCAGTCCGAAATTTGATAATTCAAGCCCAAAAATAGATTTGGAAACCCAATTTGATAATTCAACCCAAAAATAGATTTGGAAACCCAGTTTTGCTATAAATAAAAGGTTTGGGTTAGGGTTTCCATCATCAATCATTCTACGAAGTTTGAAGACGGCTCTAGAGGAGAAGGCGAAGCTTTCGACGAGAGAAGAGATTTTCTTACTACTCATTATGTGTTTTATTTCCATTATGTGTAGCTAAACTCCTAATTCAGTTTAGAGTTTCGCATATTGTGACTATGTTTTGAGATTCTGTTCTTAATGCAATTTTATGTTTTACTAGTTCTTGCTTTCATCACATGAATTAATTTGTGAGGTTAAGTGGAAGCTTTGTCGCAAAGCTTAATCAAACAATTCATTCTTATTGTTAATATCTACTGGAAACTTTGTCGTAAAGGTAGATCGTAACACCTAGACTAGATAATACATTTGTCGGATTATTGAGTTTTGGAAAGAACTAGAAGTCTAACACCTTTGTCTAGTTAGATTGTGGTGTATCACCTTTGTCGGGATACTTTAGGATATTACCTTTGTCATAATTCCACACTTAGAAACATAAGATTGATCATTAGATATCAATGATAAACATGTCACAATAGAAACCCTAAGCTGAATATTCTCTCTGACTGAAATCTTCTTGCTATTTTTCTCTCTTGCACTCATAATCCCTAAACCCCCCCCCCCCCCTTTCTTTAATTGTTTACAGTTACAGCTTCAACAACACCAGCTCCCTTGGGTTCGACCCTTCTTGCCGCTTCTCTAGCTTTTAGCAGGAGATTATAAATATAAAATTTGACGCGTCAGTACCCCATACTTAGGTTGCATCCTGGATTTGAAAGCTAGAGGTACCAAGGAGAAGTTGTGTTGGACTCATGTGAGCATTTTTTACGATTAACCCTATTGGAGCACATTCAGACAACCTTATTCGTTGGACGTGATGCACATAGAGAAGAATGTATTTGACAACATCATTGGCACTATTCTCGGTCTCCAAGGGAAGACAAAAGATGATATTAAGGCTCGAGAAGGTTTGGAAAAGTAAGGGATTCGGAAGGAACTGTCGTGGAAGAAAAAAGGGTCATCTTCAAGAAAAGATAAGGTATCACAAGCACCGTATACGGTTTTACCTAATGAGAGGGCTGAGATATTTGAGTTCATCAAGGATGCTAAATATCCGTACGGTTATGTGATGAGCATAAATCTTAACTATATTTATGCTCCACATTTAGTCGATTTTCGATCATCTTCCTTATTTATATGAGCTCTCACATTATATTTTGATGCTTTTAGGTGAATAAACGAATCCAAGGCGAAATAAAGTGTTTTTGAGAATTTTGGCAAAATAGTCCAGAAATAGGAGGATTGACATCCCTACTTGTCGCGCATGCCCAGAGCTCATACGGTGTCCAAATGCATTGATATTTGGCTTTTTGGAAAGCTGAGAACAAGTGCTACAACTTTGTAGTTTGCACATAGATCAGATTCAGCCGTTAAGGGTGTTAGAACTTGAGCTCAAGAGGTCATCTCACTATGCGCCAATGTCACTTGTGTCACTCAGTTTTGACATTGAGCAGTTTTTCCTGCTCTCTGGTCCAAATAGTGTCAGTTGTGTCAGTTATCAGGTGACATTGGCTAAATGGGCCAAAAACACAATTTGGGCTAGGTTTTTGGCAAAAATGATAAAAAGCAAAATTAAAGAAATAGAGAGGGCAGCCACATCTCTGAACGACACGCACATTCTCCACATTCCATTCACGCCCACACACTTGGAGACAACGGAAAATAGAGAAGGGGGAACGAAAACACGAGGATTTGATCGGATCGAAGATTGAGCTAAAAGGGGTTATCAACATCAACTCGAAGGGTGTAGTCATTCCTTTTTCTCTTTATAGTTTTTGTTTCGAACAAAACATGATTTGTATTTCCATGACGATGGATAGTGAGTAGTGACCCATATTTTGGGGTCCTACGAATCTTACTTGACTATGAGTTGTTTAATATATTAACTGTTGCATGATTTGGATTGTTTACATGATTTGTATTTTACTTAGTGCTTAAACCAAGCGATGCATACTAGGTGTTTGAGAAAATGCCTAAGTGAATTGCTTTGAGACTTTAAGCCAATAGCGCCGAAAGGGTGAGGCTAAATGTCCGACTATTAAGTAAAATGCACGTTACGAACTCAGTGACTACGAGAGTGGTCTGAGATTGTGACGGGAAAGGCTAGGATTATGACAAGTACTCCCAATGTTTATGCAACGAGAGTTGGTAAACATCTGCGAGTTACTTGATTAGAACCAATAGCGCCGAAAGGGTGAGGTTCGTAGTTTAAGGTACAATTCCAATTCGAACCAATAGCGCCGAAAGGGTGAGGTTCTTACTTGGAGTGTGCGGCTATTTTCCAATCAATATAGGCAAATCCTTTCATGCTAGTTAATAACTCGATTCTAATGTTGGGTAAGTGAAATAGTTCCCCGAAATACTTCTCGAAATTCGTTAAATCCTTTTCTTACTTTTGTTTATTTTAGCTTTCAAAACCAAAACAAAACACTCAATTCAGACTAGGATAAATAGAAACACAACCTTACATAGTGCATAAGTTTACACTTGCTCCCTTGAACGACTCGGTACTTACCGATCTTATACATTGTTTTTGACATACAAATGACCACACGTCAAAATTGAGTGTTCCAGTGTTCATTCGATCTTATGCTGGTAGTTTGAAGAACAAAATCAATGTGGAAGATAAACAATTGAATGGGTTGAAAACACATGATTGCCATGTCATGTTGCAACGTCTACTTCCAGTGTTCATTCGACCTTACTTGCCACATTACGTAGTGGAGCCCCTTATATCATTATCACGATGGTTTCAGAAGTTATGCTGCAAAGAGTTGATGGTCAGAGACGTAACTCAAATGAAAGACGATATCATTACGATTCTATGCAAATTGGAGATGGGTTTTCCACCCGCTTTCTTCACCATCATGGTGCATCTATTCATCCATCTTCCCGAACAATTTTTGCTTAAGGGACCAGTACACTACAGCTGGATGTATCCTATTAAGAGGTTGATATCTGTTAAATACTAATTGTGCTTCTATTATTTACTGAGAATAGAAGACACACATACACATGTATTTATAAACTAACTTTGATTATTTCCTCATGCAGACAATTAGGGGAGTACAAGCGATGGCTCGGAATAGCAGATATCCAGAGGGATGTATCACCGAGTCCTACGTTACCAATGAGTGCGTAACGTACTGCACATTGTATATGATGACTAACCCAACCGAGGTGGACACACCAAATGAAGCTCGATCATATGTCCTAAATGTTTACTCTCCTCTAATCAAGGTTAGTGGTCAATCGCCTAGGATCAAGTTGAATAAGAAACAACTTGACATGACCCATTGGTGTGTTTTGGAGCACTGCCACCAATTAGGAGAATATCTTCGAAGGCATAATTCCCTCCAACTCTCTAGGTCACACCGAAAGCATCCAAGGTCATTTAGAAGGTCAAATCCAGAGTGGAAGTCGGAACTGGCGCGCAGAAAGGAGAACCAGACTCAGTGTGGATCGCGCCCGATGAAGACATTAGCCGTTGTGCTAACGTTAACACTGGGCGCGGCCAGTACCGATAACGTCAACGCTGGGAGCGCCCATAACGTCTTCCTTGGGCGCGGCGATGACATCAGCAACGCATTTTGATGACGTCAGCAGTCCGAAATTTGATAATTCAAGCCCAAAAATAGATTTGGAAACCCAATTTGATAATTCAACCCAAAAATAGATTTGGAAACCCAGTTTTGCTATAAATAAAAGGTTTGGGTTAGGATTTCCATCATCAATCATTCTACGAAGTTTGAAGATGGCTCTAGAGGAGAAGGCCAAGCTTTCGACGAGAGAAGAGATTTTCTTACTACTCATTATGTGTTTTATTTCTATTAGAGGGACCTATGATGGACTATGGACTTTTATCCGTAGACACTTCCTCAACTTGGTATGAAGATTGGCCTTATTGCCTAGCCACTACCGCAAGACATGTTTTTTACTTGGATGATCTAAAAGCCGGCGACAATTGGAAAGGGGTAAATGTTGTTTCACATAGAGGGACCTATAGTGATACTTCCCTTGCACGAGAAGATCAAAATGAAAGAGACACAAAATTAATACCGGTGGAAGGAGACGATCCTTATCAGGAGCAAATGCCCACTAATATCACAAGTGATGTAGAACCTTATGACAACTCCATAGACAACAATAACATGGTTGAAATTTCAAGAGAAAGGAGGCCGTTATACTTGGATGATGAGGGAGCTGATATGTTTGCATCATGGGATAATCAAAGTGTAGGTGATGAGGATGATGAAATGGAGTCGGATGAAGAACACGATCAAAGTGTTGATCCAATGCAAGAACCAACCGATGATGAGAATTGAGTTGCGTATGTATTAGAAACTGGTGAGCGTATGTATTAAGTTGTGTATGTATTAGAAACTGGTTCTGATATGTTGTCTCAGTCCAACCGAGGTAATTTTCTAAAGGTTATTCTGATAGCTATTTTCCAGCCGACCGGCTGGTTCAAGGTAATTTATGAGCCGGTCGGTTGACAATTGAGTTTACGCTACATTGTTACATTATTTGTCACGTAAACATATGACATGGGTCAAAAAAACAAAGCCCAACACCATTTTCAAACCCTAACTCCTCCTACTCTAGATCGTCATTCGTGTTTACTCTTCCTCACAGTCACCGTTTCACTCTCATATCCTCACGCCGATTCACCACCACCACTTGATGATCAAATTCATGTTCACAGTCCAGCCAATTCACCAATCGTAACTCCTTCTCAACATTGGCCAAGTCGAAGAACAAAGCCATAAGCCGTCCAAACGAACCGAAGTGACGAGCTGTCGGAAATCAATGAAATTGCGGTCTCCGTCAGTACGTAAGCCATCCAACAGGTTCCGATCGCCTCCGAGGAAGCCAACAACTGGCTATATATCTGCTGACACTCCACCAAGGTCCCCTAGCTCGCGGCATGATTTTGGTCCTAGTGTGGTCGACACTGAGCGTTCCCGAGCAGTTTTTGCCGGGATGAAACGGTCCAGGCGGCATCAGAAGCTCGATGGCATTACAACACCGCCTCCGCCACTGCTTCCTCCCATTCGGCAGACTCCTCCGCGTGCGGGGAAGAAGACATTCCTCCTACCACGGTCGACTATCAATCATCCTCAACCTGAGAAGAAGAGACCCAAGCAGACCAACAATCCTCCTCAACCGACTGAGAAAAGAGCACATCCAAACCAGCCTACACCACCAGCTATACCTCCTCAACCGCATGTCGTCAATGAACCTCCAGCTCCTAGTAAAGAACACGTACTACCTCAAACTCCTAATAGACAACCTCCCATAGAAAACCCTACACCACCAGCTCCTAGTAATAAAGAATCTAGCACCCCAAAGTCCAATCCTCTAGTGTATCGGAGGTCTCCTAGATGCTTGTCTAAGTACACTGGTCGAGCCAATACCGAAGGGTGCAATAATCCACCTCCCATGCCCAATTTTAGTCCACCACCCGCGCCCCAGCCGTCCCCTGCACCCACTCCAGTACAAGCCATATCCAGGTCTGATGAACCCCCTTCGATGGCCTTATTTAAACCCCCTAGCTCCTGAGTTTCATCCCAACCATTCACTCGATAACGATAGTGCGTCGGATGATGACGCTGAAGAAAGTGTGGATAATGTTCCAAGTATCAGATGCAAGAGCACCGGTTTTGTGCAAATAGGTAATTTTTTTGTGCGCGAAAGTTCAGTTTTTTATAGTTTATTAGGTAATTATTTATGCTATTTTCCTCGTGTTTAACAGGGGATGAGCGCGGAGATAAAAGGAAGGTCAGTGGGGATGTCAATGGAACAACGGTGGCCACTGACGGAGCCCACTGCACTGTCGTTAGAGTGCGATGTTCTCTGTGCAAAATAAATTTATATCTCCGCTACTCGTACTCTACTAGTGTGTAGTAAAGGGTAAGTAGGGGTCGAACCCAAGGGAATTGGTGGATTAGTTGTTCTTTAATGAAGCTTATGCATAAATTTAATGCGATTGGGGTTGGGTTTGAGTGTGCTTTGAGAACTGAAAGTAAATTACAACAGTTGATAATGGACTGTAAGGAAAGGATTCGGTTTAGGGGTTTCATATCATATCATCGTTCATCATTGACCTCTAATGATCATACTAAGTGTTCAAAAGTGTATCAAGGCCATTTCAAGCACTCGACTTGCCACACTGTCTAGCCCATTTCAAGGTCATAGAGCACTTGTTCTATTTAGACTAGCACCCCATTTCAAGGTATACTAGCCTATGTGCATCCATTTGATTGATCATTTCTGATCAATACAAATGGTGTTTTAAAGAGGTCGAACTCCTCAGATAAGCTTTGCCATTTCAAGCATCCACTTACCCGAGTATGTTCACGAACCCCACGGAAGAGTTTTGCCATTTCAAGTATCCACTCAACCTTGGAAGTTCTAACCTAATATTTGGCACATAGAACAAGTTTTGAAACACTAAGTAGCATTAAGCATAGAGTCTAGAACGGTTTATGATATAAATACTCCCTCTACCGAATACAAGCTTTTAGCTACTTGTATTCATGTCAAGGAATA
The DNA here is from genome assembly GCA_033675395.1 of Rhodiola chrysanthemifolia. NCBI lineage: Eukaryota > Viridiplantae > Streptophyta > Magnoliopsida > Saxifragales > Crassulaceae > Rhodiola > Rhodiola chrysanthemifolia. Next base: position 44,704,581 of record CM066204.1, read on the forward strand.
CAAGCAAACCATGGCTTTGAACAAGGATACCGAAAAGGAGAATAACTTTAAAGTAAGAACAATATATACGGAAAGTAAAGGACAAGCCGTGGCTTTTGTACCTACAATAAGTGGAGGAGAGGAGCTCCTAAGCAAGATCCAAGCAAGGAAAAGTAGCTCCAAAATGAAGAACAAAATGTGTATTGAAAGTGAAGAGAAGAGGGTTAAGCCCCCTATCTCTCTAAAGACTTGTGGATTGTGGATGGGATGATTTACAAAGGCAAGGGAGGGCTCTATTTATAGCCAAAGAGGAGCAATGGATGTGGAGGAGAAGCCACCACTTGTCACAAAATGGGAGGAGGCTTCAAAAGCCATCGGGGTGAGTCACCTCTCCCTTAGCCGCCGGCCACATGGAGGAGAAGGAGTGGCTTGTGGCTTTAGCCGCCGGCCACATGGAAGAAGGAGAGTGAGTTTGAGTTTTGTGAGTCTCATCCCAAAAAGCCATCGGTCCTTTCAGCTCCGGACTGACTCTGGTTGCTCTTCGATTGGACTTGTTTTGAGTGATTCCACGTCAGGTTCTCGAAAATCAGAATTTGGTCGTGACCTGGAATGACTCGTAATTCATTTTCAGCTTTAAAACTCCTCCTTAGCCTGTATTCTCTCTAGACTTTAAAATACCCTGTAGATAAATATCGGAACTAACAAGCAAAAGTTAAATAGACAAAGAGTCTAATTTGGTGGGTTTAACTGTGTTTATGATTCATACAATTATGGTCCATCAGATCACCCCACACTTTTAGTTGTTCGTCCCGAACAATGCTTTTTAAGGGCGGAACACAATCTAAGTAAAAACTTTTAAATATGAAAGTGAGACTATGGGACTGGATTTATCCTAATTCATGCATTACTTACTTATTACCAAACTAAACCCTGTAAATACTTAGAAGAAACTTGATACTTGTACCTTCGTGCCGAGATGCAAATTAATTCGGATGTTTCGGGAGATAGCCCTTTTCAGGCTCCTGGACTGCATTCTCGGGATCGACTCGCACTATATGGTTTCCTTGTAGCTTTCTCTAGCACGTGATTCGGTTCGGGTTTCACTGAGTTGAGCACTTTGATTTCTTTTTGGCGAGGGACAGCTTCTGTAGTGAATCGGCCTTTGGCCTTTGATATTGAGTTGGAGTTTCTTCACTTTTGTTTGGTTAAAACCTTCACAATTTTGGCCTTTGGCCTTTGATTAGCTTCTTTGAGCTTTTACTTCTTTGTGACTTGCTAGTCCATTTTCTCAGCCTTTTTGGGAGGTCCAATCGTCGCCCGCAAGCATATGGAAATACCTCCCCGCTCTTTCTCATCCTCGCCGTTTCGCGCGGGTCAAAATGAGGGTTGCTCATTTATTTTCCCGGCTATTCTGACTAGAGATAGGACGGTTTGATTCCCATCCCGCCTCTTGCATAAACACTGCATGGCGGAGATGACTTCAATCTTTACTGAAACCCGAAGTGCAGCCTCCACTGACTTCGTAAACCATATAGTTAGATTCGATCCTTCGAGTGCTTGCCAAGCCTCTCTAGGGCAGTTTATGTCAACTCCACATCCCCTGTATATCTCAGCACAAAGGGACAAATGAGAAGTTAAATTCTAAGTTTTTAAACAGTTGAATTTTCACAAGGTAAATGCATGAATTTAGATCTATCTTTTTCACATTCTCAAGTTCATATTTTCAAAAAGATAATATTAAGGGAAAAGGAAGAAAAAGCATGTTAACTATGTACACAAGCGGTTCTCACCCCACACTTTTGAACGAAGGCGTGCCTTTCAGCACGACTTAGTTCAAAAGTCATGCAAGCAAATATATACAGGAAAGGTGAGAATGAAAAAAAACTAAATGACAGAAATTAAATGACTGAAAGTAAGATAGGTGTCGGGTTACCTCCCGATCAGTGCATTTGTTTAACGTCGTTAGCTCGACAGTACCTCATTCCCGGATCATAAGGTTGGGTCCTATGGGCGTGTGAGGTCGAATTTCTTCTCGGCTGCCCTTTTGCTCCGAGAGGGTGAGGCTTCATTGACCATAGCTGCTGGTCCGATGAGTCGTGCTCGCTTGTTACTCCTTCCTGGTTTCCATTCTTTCGGCCCATGTCTTTGCCGCTTCTTCATGTTTGAATAGTTGGCACCTTTGCGAGTTTGGAAGTTTGGTTTTGTGCCATTAAATGTTGGCGACATTAAGCATGCGCCTCTGCCAATCCTCTTCATTGTGGCAGTGATGGATGGTTGTCTTGGAACGAGTGAGTTTTCAGGCGGTTTTCCTTGGCTTGTGATGAGTGAGAGTTCCTTTGTCGGCTTTTTTGGCTCATGCTCCTCCTCTAACTCCCCTTGCACCTCATCATTATTGATTATATGATCTTCGGTGGCTATGATCTGCATAAAAAATGAAGGGTCAAGTTGGGGTTTCTCGGCCATACGGTCCGAGGCTTCAGTTGGCTCGGCAGTTAGGACTGTGATTTCCTCGGATGGATTGGTGATAAGGACCGGGCCTGATTAGGGCAGTTCTTCTTCTAACTCCCAGGGATAATCTGAATGGGGCTCTTCTTCAGGCAACCATGGGTTCTCATCCTCGTCATTCATATGGTCTCCGGGGGCAATCATACTGAGGTCCGGGTCTGTTTTGGGCAGTTCGACACTGAGGTCTGGGTATGTCTCGGGCAACTCTTCAGTTAGGACCGAAATTGATTTGGGCAGTTTGGCAATGCGGTCCCAGATCAGTTGTGTAGCCGCCCAGAATTCCTCATTTTCGACCTCGTCTTGGTGTATCGGGGCACTCATTTGCTGGATGCTAGCTGCCAATTCTTCCTCCTTGTCCTTGAGTGGCTCGGCAATGTGGATCTGGGCTTCCTCGGGCATTTCGGAAATGTGTACCGGTACTGATTTGGGCACCTTGTTAATGAGGTCCCAGAGCTGGTTTGATGCTTCTTTTTGAGCCACCCATGATTCGTCGCTTTCGACCTGGATTTGGTGTACCATGTTGGCCAATTGCTGGTTGCTAGATGCCAGCTCCGTTGTAACGTCCTCGAGTGGCTCGGCCTGATATTCTCCATGTCTTGACCTCGCGGTCAAATCGTTTATCAATTTCCAAAGATCATCCATGTTTAAGTTATTTACCGAGCCTCCTGCCGCGTCATTCAGCCAATTCCACTCATATGGCATCATCCCATCCAGAAACCTTTGAAGAAGATCTGAGTTGCTGAATCCATGGTGCGGGCAGCTCGTTATAATGGAATCGAAGTACCATAAGTACTCGTCCAAAGTTTCGTCCCGGGATTGCTTTAGGTTGTTGATCTTCTCGCGGATTTCAAGTTCGAAGGATGGTGGGAAAAACTTCTCATTGTTCCAAGGCTCGCATCCGTAGTAGAAAGACTTTGTGAACTGCATGACAGAACTAAAACAAAAGAAAAACAAATAGAACAACTATTCCGATTTCTAATTCCAATTCCCCGACAACGGCGCCAATTTTGACGGAGCCCACTGCACTGTCGTTAGAGTGCGATGTTCTCTGTGCAAAATAAATTTATATCTCCGCTACTCGTACTCTACTAGTGGGTAGTAAAGGGTAAGTAGGGGTCGAACCCAAGGGAATTGGTGGATTAGTTGCTCTTTAATGAAGCTTATGCATAAATTTAATGCGATTGGGGTTGGGTTTGAGTGTGCTTTGAGAACTGAAAGTAAATTACAACAGTTGATAATGGACTGTAAGGAAAGGATTCGGTTTAGGGGTATCATATCATATCATCGTTCATCATTGACCTCTAATGATCATACTAAGTGTTCAAAAGTGTATCAAGGCCATTTCAAGCACTCGACTTGCCACACTGTCTAGCCCATTTCAAGGTCATAGAGCACTTGTTCTATTTAGACTAGCACCCCATTTCAAGGTATACTAGCCTATGTGCATCCATTTGATTGATCATTTCCGATCAATCCAAATGGTGTTTTAAAGAGGTCGAACTCCTCAGATAAGCTTTGCCATTTCAAGCATCCACTTACCCGAGTATGTTCACGAACCCCACGGAAGAGTTTTGCCATTTCAAGCATCCACTCAACCTTGGAAGTTCTAACCTAATATTTGGCACATAAAACAAGTTTTGAAACACTAAGTAGCATTAACCATAGAGTCTAGAACGGTTTATGATATAAATACTCCCTCTACCGAATACAAGCTTTTAGCTACTTGTATTCATGTCAAGGAATACAAGCAAACCATGGCTTTGAACAAGGATACCGAAAAGGAGAATAACTTTAAAGTAAGAACAATATATACGGAAAGTAAAGGACAAGTCGTGGCTTTTGTACCTACAATAAGTGGAGGAGAGGAGCTCCTAAGCAAGATCCAAGCAAGGAAAAGTAGCTCCAAAATGAAGAACAAAATGTGTATTGAAAGTGAAGAGAAGAGGGTTAAGCCCTCTATCTCTCTAAAGACTTGTGGATTGTGGATGTGATGATTTACAAAGGCAAGGGAGGGCTCTATTTATAGCCAAGGAGGAGCAATGGATGTGGAGGAGAAGCCACCACTTGTCACAAAATGGGAGGAGGCTTCAAAAGCCATCGGGGTGAGTCACCTCTCCCTTAGCCGCCGGCCACATGGAGGAGAAGGAGTGGCTTGTGGCTTTAGCCGCCGGCCACATGGAGGAAGGAGAGTGAGTTTGAGTTTTGTGAGTCTCATCCCAAAAAGCCATCGGTCCTTTCAGCTCCGGACTGACTCTGGTTGCTCTTCGGTTGGACTTGTTTTGAGTGATTCCACGTCAGGTTCTCGAAAATCAGAATTTGGTCGTGACCTGGAATGACTCGTAATTCATTTTCAGCTTTAAAACTCCTCCTTAGCCTGTATTCTCTCTAGACTTTAAAATACCCTGTAGATAAATATCGGAACTAACAAGCAAAAGTTAAATAGACAAAGAGTCTAATTTGGTGGGTTTAACTGTGTTTATGATTCATACAATTATGGTCCATCAGCCACCAATAAGCAAGCCTTTAATAAGGGACAGCCGATCAAGGTGGAGTTCCTTCCTGATGGAACTGGGCCAGCAAACCAAATAGTGGGAAGCCTACTCGTTCACGAGATTGGTAGTGCCGTGAGAGACAAGGTTCCCATGCTTGCCCCAACGTTCAAAAAGCTTGCAGAGAAAGATAGAGAAGTAGTGTATGATCACTTGAATGTAAGTACAAGCAACTATCCTTACTTCTCATTTCATGCAAGGTGTGTCTTTATAACTTTAATTCATTGTTTTGTTTTTCATTGTAGCCCAATTTTGTTATTGATCCTAAAGATGACCAGCTGTGGAATCACATTTTCAATAAAGCCAGCGAAAGGTATCGTGATTGGAAATCCGATTGCAAAACCTTCTTCTTGGAATATGGAACTGAGGTAATTCCAAAGGAGTTTTTGGAGCGCCGGGACCAATGGGCATGGCTTCTGATCCACTTCATTATACCAAAAAATCAGGTTAAATATGCAATCATTTTTTTATCAACGGACATTTTATTAGTTCTATAATGTATTATATGTTTATCTTTAACTGATTTGTATTTATTCAGTGAGCTTTAACTTGTTTTATTTTTGTTATGAAATGAGAGAGGTAAGACAATGTCGAGGGTGCGCAAGAACTCTGTTCGCATCAACCACCACTCTGGAAAGGTCCCGTTCTATCAGAGGGCTGCAAAACTCGATGCGCATGGAGAGAAGGCACACCTTATAGCCGCATATGACAAGGTCTACTCTGCTGACACGGTCGGTGCCGCCTTAGCAGTTAAGTTTCTATTTATTTGTTTATATTTTGTTGATATATATGTTGGTGAAAGTGAATTGTCTGTTGTTCTTCTTGGTATGTATCTGTCATATATTGTTCTTCATATGTTTAATATTTGTGTATATTTGTGTCGTTCATCACAAGTAGTGTTATTATATATGTTATGTGTAATGTTTGTGAATAATGGTTGGTGAATTGTGTTTTGTCGTGGTTCTTATCTGTCATGCTATTGTTCTTCATGTGTTTTGTCATGGTTCGTATCTGACATGCTAATGTAAATACAATGGCAGTGGTTCTTATCTGTCATGCTATTGTTCTTGTTATATATGCCATTATATATGCCAAACTGTTTTTTGCATGTTGCCGCCTATATCACTGCCATTGTATTTACATTTAAGTCTTAATCTGTTTTTTCTCTTATAAAGATTAGTATTTGCCTATTTAGAGTTGTGATTCTACTGTCAGTCTGAAGTACTTTATTGGTTATGACTTTTGAGTTAGAGTTTTAGAAGCTTGAGCACATTAATGGCATCAAATTTATTTCAAAGACAGTAACCAGTTCAACAGGCCCCTCTGTGTTACAAGTAATGTTGGTTTTTTTTTCATGGTCACATGAGACTTGTGTTGTGATAACTGAGATTGAAGCAGGAATTTGCATTGTCCATCTGCCGTGTGATCACTTTTGAGTATAATAGTGATATAAATGTAAAGTGGCTTTGTATATCACGGCCATTGCATTTACATTTAACAATATATAATTATATGTAGGCACAAATGCGAGACATGGTTCATCAGGTGATGCGAGACATGCATGGTGACGACGCGGGTGATGGCATTGTCCTCGATGACCAAGAACCTCTTCCGGTTGCTACGCAGATTGACATTATAACTTACGTTTCTGGAGCTGGTAAAGCTTTCAAGAGGCCACCCCTCCCTACAGGAGGTGCAAGGAACGCCAAGCTGAAAGACCAACTCCAGAAGCAAAAGGATGAGCTAGTGGAAATGAGGAAAGAATTTCAAGCGAGGATTCGTGTTCTTGAGGAGCTGGTGGTACGGGGTCGATCAGCAAACCTAGCGAACACAAATGCTTCAGAAGGTGCAACGTCTTATGGACCTGTTGTTTAATTACATGTTGATAATAGTATAATTGTTGTGCTCTTGTGGTCGGGTACACACCTGAACATCTTTTGTGTGTACCCTTTTGATGTTGGCCGGAATTCTATTTTATTGGCCGGATTCATGTTCTATAAAACAATTTCCTTTTTGGTATTAAGACTGAAACCTGTAACTTTATGAGACAAATAAGTTTCCACATTCTTACGTAAGCCATTTTATACGACAATAGTATATTTACATTTTAAATCGTATCTGCCTTTACGCGACAATATATTTTCACGATTGTAACGTAAGCCTGTTTATACGACAACAATATTTTTAAAGTTATACGCGTATGTATCCTAAAGCGACAAATATTTTTCAACGATTGTAACGTAAGCCACTTTATACGACAACAATATATTTAAAGTTCTAAGCGTATGTTCCTTAAGGCGACAAATATGTTTTTAATTGTATAACGCAATTGTGTTTATACGACAAATATATTTTCAAGTTTGTAAGGTAAGGATGTTTATAAGACAAACATATATTTAAAGTTCTTAGCGAATGTAGTTATATACGACAATAAGATGTAAATGTTTGAAGCGTATAAACGTTTACGAGACGAATTGGGGAACCTACCATCTGTAAATTCGATCACATAAGTCAGTTAACCCGACAAAATTTCGAATGGAAATGTAGCGTATGCCTTGCACCGAGTCAAACTCGTTCTAATGTTTTTGGGACATATAGACAATAATGCCGCATAAGAGTTACGGTTAACGCGACATTTCATAATTTTTTTTCCGCATGGACATTACGCTACTTGGATTTCGCGACCTCTTTTACGTGACTTTTTTTGTCACATAAACTATATGCGACAAATTTAGGGGTTTATGCGACAGAAACAAAATGTCTCCTAATCTGAAAAATGGTGTAGTGAGAGGTGGTTATGAAAAGTGTGTTGCAGGCTATGCCTATATTTTTTATGTTGTGTTATAAAATGCCTAAGTACTTGTGTGATAACTTGTTGCAAAACTTCTGTGAATTATTTGTGGAGTGGTGAAGGGAAGAAAAGGGTATACTTCACTGGGTAGGGAGGGATGTGCTGCCTAGGGATAAAACAGAGGGTGGTTTAGGTCTGCGGAACTTGGAAATATTTAACAATGCCTCGCTGATGAAACAATTATAGAGAATACTGAGGTTCCGTGACTCCATGATGAGTAGGGTCCTAAAGGCAAGGTATTTCAAGGATAGTAGTGTGTTGATGGCTAACCTGGGTTCAAGTCCCTCTCATGCGTGGAGGAGTATGTATAATGTTATATACAGGGACGGACCTACGTTGGGGGCTTATTGGGTCATAGCCCAAGTAACTTTTGGTGAAAAAAAATATAATCATATGTGGGAAGTATCGAACCCCAGCCTTTCCATTGCTTCTTAAAACACCAAACCATCTCTGCCAAGCTTTTCTTTTGTTATTTGTTTATACTGAACTTGTTGTGTTTATTTTGCCTTCTTTTTCTAGTGTTACTTTGTTTGATACGTGTTATGTTGCTGACAAATAAGGTTTGAGATTATTTAACTTCCAGATCGCGTACATGAGTTTATCCAAGTAATTTTAGTCCTTGTTTCGCCCAAGTAATTTTTGAATCCTAGGTCCGTCCCTGGTTATATATTAGCGCATTTAGGGAGGGGGTAGAGTGGAATATGAACAGTGGAGTAGTCAGGTGGAAATTAACAGAATCAGGTGAATTCAGTTGTAAAACTGCGTATAAGTTGTTGTGTGAGCATACGACTCCAGAAAATTACTCAGGAGGGGAGAGTTCTAACTATGTGGGCATGAAGAGCTTTTGGAAAGGGATTGAGTTTCTCTATAATCTACCCCTTTTCCAAACACAAATATCCAAAATACACCGCCTGAAACTCAAATATCTAGAATACCCCATTTGAGTTAATACCGGTTCCCCACCGGTATCATGCATTTTTTACATTCCCGATACAAGAGGAACCGGAAAATTTGTTTTCACATTCCCGGTTTCCCAGGACCGGGATTATAAAAAAATTAGATGTGTCACATTTGAACGGATATCGAATGGTCCACGTAGGGCACAAACAATTAGTACAGAACACACTTAAGACAACGCTTCAGATAAAAGCTGTCTTTCAAAAACGGAACACTAGACAGCGCTTTGTGAATAAGTGTCGTCTTTAGTGTCTTTCAGACAGCACTTCGAACACATGCACTGTCTTATTGTAACTTTAGATAGCGCTTAAGTTTCAGGCGCTCTCTTATGTGAACTTTAGACAGCGCTTGGTAATAAGCGTTGTCTTAAGTTCACATAAGACAGCGCCTGAAACTTAAGCGTTGTCTAAAGTTACAATAAGACAGCGCTTAATATTGAGGAAAGGAGATAGCATTGATCATGTTGTTGCACGTTGGAGTATATATAGAAAGTCTAGTCTGCTAGCATAGCTAGAGGGGATGAAACTTGGCATGCAGTTGGCGTTGAACTTGGAGTTCCAGAAGGCGCGACTATTCTCTAACTCACTAGAGGCTATTTAGGTAGTCTATAGAGGATTCCCTAAAGATGTCAAGGCTGGAGACTGTATCGAGAAATGCTTTACATCTATGGAGCGGCACAAAAATTGGAGTCTCGAGTATGTCCCCGGAGAAGAAATTCAAGATTGCGATGGATTGGCGAGGACGAACGGATGGGCTTGTGATGTTCCCTTGAATGGCATGTCTTTGGCAAAACGGCTTTAGACAGTTCGAGTAGAGTTCAACCACATCCTAGCACTCAAGTACAGCGTGGAGCAGACGCAAGGATGTTTTCCGGAAGGTTCTAAAGATCTTCTCGATCTGATTGGAGTCGGCCAGCGAGAAATTCGTTGATACAGATATTCAAACGAATATCTCCTAAATAGATTGAAGATTGGACTGGCTGACTTAGCAAGGAAGAAATCCGAATCTTCCCTAAGATTGGATCAAAGATACACATCAAATATTTTAGGAATATTTCCTAAAATATTGATGGTGTTATCTGCACCAGATTTGGACATTCGCCTATGCATATAAATACATCACTAGGGCGACCATATCTCCATCGCTTTTCTGAGAGACACACACGAGAGTGCATCTGTGAGATTGGAGAAGAAGAGCGACGGCTGTTTGATCATTCCTCACCGGAACATCAACGGCGCTGATACAGTCTGTTCAGTGTGCTGTTCAGACAGTCTGTGATTGACCATACTGCTGCACACATCATTGATCACTGCTGGCTTTCGGGAGAAAGCAACCGAGCTTCGGAGTGAAGATCGTGGACGTTTGAACAGGAGGTTCGGACGAAGGGGATCGAGGCAAACTGCGGTGAACCTAGATTACAAATCTGAGAGACGGAGTATTAGAGGCAAGGCAATTACAAACGAGGAGTTGTATAAGTGTAAGTGACGGAGCCCACTGCACTGTCGTTAAGGTGCCATGTTCTCTTAGCAAAATAAATTTATATTTCCGCTACTCGTGACTTTACTACTGGGTAGCAAGTGGTAAGTAGGGGTCGAACCCAAGGGAGTCAGGTGAATAGTTATTCTTTAAGTTGGACAATTTTGGGATTGGTTGTAATTTTAGGACTGAGAGTAGCGTGGGTTGGTTATGATTTTAATACTGAAAGGTAAGGTGACAGTGGGTATTACAATTAAAGGAAAGCATTCGGTTTTAGGGGCCTTGTATCATAGCCTGTTTATCATTGACCCTTAATGACCAACTAAGTATTCAAACGTGCATCAAGGCCATTTCAAGCGCTCGATTTGCCACACTGTCTAGTCTTTTGCAAAAGTGTTCGAAAGTGAATCAAGGCCATTTCAAGCACTCGACTTGCAACACTGTCTAATCTTTTGCAAAAAAACGTAGAGCCCTTGTTCTACTTAGACCAGCACCCCATTTCAAGGTATACTAGCCTATGTGCATCCATTTGGATTGTCTTTTCCGATTTATCCAAATGGTGTTTGAGAGAGATCGAACTCCTCAGATAAGCTTTGCCATTTCAAGCATCCACTTACCCGAGTATGTTCACGAACCCCACGGAAGAGCTTTGCCATTTCAAGCATCCACTCAACCTTAGAAGTTCTGATCTAATATATGGCACATAGAACAAGTTTTGAATACAAGGAGGCACTAAGAGTATAGCCTAAAACATTTTATGATACAAATATTCCCCTTCAACCGAATGAAGAGTTTAGCTACTATTCATGGCACTGGACATCATAACTATGAATTTGGAAAAGACAAGGGTTTTGAAAGGCAGTAAAATAATTACAAAAAGACTTACAAAACCGTTGAAGCGCCAAGGATCAAGCTTTGATTCCAAAGTAAGATTACATGATTGTGCCCACAAAAGCTAGAGAGATAAGTGAATTGTAGAGAGAGAAGCTCTCCACATTTTTGGATGCATATTACAAAGGAATGAGGCTTCCTTTTATAGCCAAATGGGAGAGAAATGAAGGGAGGAGATGATTTGCATCCAAGGGAGGAGGAGGAGGGGAGGAGATGTGGAGGAGAGGAGAGGACAAGTGGCAAGCTCCTAAGGTCTCCTCCCTTTAGCCGCCGGTTGCAAGTCTCAAATGGAGGAGAGTTTGTGGCTTTGGCCACCTCTTGCCAAAGCCACCGGTCACCCAAGGAGGAGAGGGGAGGAAGCCACCCAATGAGTCATCTTCTTCCCCAAAGCCGCCGGTCATCAATGGTTAAGAGTGAGTTTGTGTGAGTTTTGTGATGTTTGTGCAGTCTTTTCACAAAACTATCAGTCCAATTTCGCTCTGGTCTGACTTTGGTTGTTCCTCGGTTTGATTTGATTTGAGTAATTCAATGTCAGGATCTTGAGATTTCTGCATTCAGCGTCTGATCGTGACCTTGGATTGACTCGTAACATCTTTTCTGTGTAAAAACTCCTCCTTAGCGTGTTTTCTCTCTAAGCTCCAAAATACCCTGTAGAAATATATCGGAACTAACAAGCAAAAGTTAACTAGACAAACAGTCTAATTTAGTGGGTTTAACTGTGTTTTTGATTCGTATAATTATGGTCCATCAGATCACCCAACACTTTTAGTTGTTCGTCCCGAACAATGCTATTAAAGGGCGGCACTAAGTAAGTTTTTAAAATATGAAAGTTAGACTGTGGGACTCGATTTATCCTAATTCATGCATTACTACTTATTACCAAATTGAACTGTATAAATAAATAGAAGAAACTTGATACTTGTACCTCCGTGCTGAGATGCAAATTATTCTGGATGTTTCGGGAGATAGCCCTTTTTAGGCTCCTGGACTGCATCCTCTGGACCGTCTCACACTATATGGTTTTCTTGTAGCTTTCTCTAGCACGTGATTTGGTTCGGGTTTCAATGGTTTGGTCTTTGATTTTCTTTTGGCGAGGGACAGCTTTTGTAGTGAATCGGCCTTTGGCCTTTGATTTGACTCTTTGAGTACTTCACTTTTTGTTCGGTTAAAACCTTCACAATTTTGGGCCTTTGGCCTCTTGATTTGCTTCTTTGAGCTTTTTGCTTCTTTGTGTCTTGCTAGTCCATTTTCTCAAGCCTTTTTGGGAGGTCCACTCGTCGCCCGCGAGCATATGGAAATACCTCCCCGCTCCTCTCATCGTTGTCGTTTCGCGCGGGTCAAGATGAGGGTCGCTCATCTATTTTCTCGGCTACTTTGACTAGAGAGAGGACGGTCTGATTCCCGTCCTCGCCTTTTTTTCTTTTTGCATAAACACTGCATGGCGGAGATGACTTCAATCTTCACTGAAACCCGAAGTGCAGCCTCCACTGACTTCGAAAACCATATAGTTTGATTCGATCCTTTGAATGCTTGCCAAGCCTCTCTAGGGCAATTTATGTCAACTCCACATCCCTAGTTTATCTCAGCACAAAGGGACAAATGAGAAGTTACATTCTAAGTTTTTAAATAGTTGAATTTTCACAAGGTTAATGCATGAATTATGATCTATCTTTTTCACATTCTCAAGTTCATATTTTCAAAAAGATAATATTAAAGGAAAAGGAAAAGAAAACATGTTATGTACACAGGCGGTTCTCACCCCACACTTTTGAACGAAGGCGTGCCTTTCAGCAAGACTTAGTTCAAAAGCCATGCAAGCAGACAATTATTAGAAGGAAATGACATAGTCATTTCATTCTATGCACCAAGTGGGTAAGAGCGACTTTATTGGAAAAAACTAAATGACAGAAAATAAAAGTACTGAAAGTAAGATAGGTGTCGGGTTACCTCCCGACCAGTGCATTTGTTTAACGTCGTTTGCTCGACGATACCTCATTCCTGGATCATAAGTAGGGATCCCATGGGTGCTTGAGGTCGAATTTCTTCTCGGCTGCCCTTTTGCTCCGAGAGGGTGAGGCCTCTTTGACCATAGCTGCTGGTCCAGTGAGTCGTGCTTGCTTGTTACTCCTTCCGGGTTTCCATTCCTTCGGCACATGCCTTTGTCGCTTCTTCATGTTTGAATAGTTGGCACCTTTGCGAGTTTGGAAATTTGGTTTTGTGCCATTAAATGTAGGCGACATTGAGCACGCGCCTCTGCCTCAGGCAGTTTTCCTTGGCTTGTGATGAGTGAGAGTTCCTTTGTCGGCTTTTTTTGGCTCATGCTCCTCCTCTAACTCCCCTTGCACCTCATCATTATTGATTATATGATCTTCGGTGGCTATGATCGGCATGAAACACGAAGGGTTAAGTTGAGGCACTTTGACCATGAGGACTGGGTCTGTTCCAGGTGCTCCGACAGTGAGGACCAGGTCTTTCTCGGACAGTTCGGCAATGAGGTCCGGGACTTCTGTAGGCTCGGCAGTTAGGACTGTGATTTCCTCGGATGGATTGGTGATAAGGGCCGGGCCTGATTTGGCTGGTTCTTCTTCAGTCATTCGCTGGTCCTCATCCTCAGTCGGCTCCTCGGGTTCAGCCGCCCTTTCTATTGCCCATGATTCAGTTTCGGCCGTGAATTGGTGCATCGCGGCACTCAATTGCTGCATGTTTGCGGCCAATTGTTGGGTGCTAGCTGCCAACTCCTTTTCTGCCGCCCATAATTCAGTTTTGGCCCTGATTTGGTCTATTGTGTTGGCAAACTGCTGGTTGCTAGATGCCAGCTCCGTCATATCGTCCTCGAGTGGCTCGGCCTGATCTTGTCTTGGTCTTGACCTTGCGGCCAAATCATTTATTAATCTCCAAAGCTCATCCGTGTCCAAGTTACACACCGAGCCTCCCTCTGTAGCATCATTTAGCCACTTCCACTCATGTGGCAACATCCCTGATGGACCATAATTATACGAATCAAAAACACAGTAAAACCCACCAAATTAGACTGTTGGTCTATTTAACTTTTGCTTGTTAGTTCCGATATATTTCTACAGGGTATTTCAGAGCTTAGAGAGAATACAGGCTAAGGAGGAGTTTTTAAGCTGAAAAGATATCAAGAGTCATTCCAAGGTCAAGATCAGACGCTGACTGAAGAAATCTCAAGGATCCTGACATTGAATCACTCCAAATCAAACCAAAGAGGATTTTAGGCCAAAAATATCACATTGAAGACTCAACCGACCGGGTAGGAAAATGCCTCAGAACCACCCGACCGGTTGAAGCAATTCCAGGCCCTCCGCCGAGCTGACCAAACACTCAATTCAAGTTGCTCGAGCAAATCACCTCTTCTGACAATTCCACCTCGACCAAAATGTTCCAAATGGAAAATAAGGTGGAAGATGTCGAAACTCCAAGGCGAACGCCCATTGGCAGATGGCCCGCATTCAAGTCCAAAGCAAAAGCCCCGCGCGTAGGCACCAAAACCAAGTTGCTCGACCAAACCATGGAATTTGGAAAATCTGGCTCGACCATTAGTCTTAAAATCACTTGGCCATTCCAAATCAACTATCAAAAGGCACTCTTGGACAAGGTGACCGGCCACCTTGCTTGGAGGTGGCCAAGGGAGGAGCTCCTCCCTCATGGTGACCTGCAACCGGCGGCTCCTCCTCCCTTGACCGGCGGCTTTTCTCCTCCCCCATGTGGCGGCTCCTCCTTGCTCCTCCTCCTCCTCCCTTGGATCAAAAGACACTTGCCTCTCATCTCCACCCTCCATTTCTCCTCCCTTAGCCTATAAATACATACCCATCCCCTCTCATTTGTATCATCTCACCATCATCCAAAAATCATAAATCACTTATCTCTCTAAGTTTTGTAAGTTTGGCTTTGGAAATAAAAGATTGCTCCCTTGGCGCTTCAACGGTTGTAAGTATTTTAATATTTATTTACCGTCTTTAATTTCCAATTCCTTAGTTATAATGTTTAGCGCGATAAATAGTAGCTAAACTAGTCGTTCGGTAGAAGGGGTGGACTTGTATTATAAGATGTTTTAGACTATTAATTTAATGTCTCGTCTTTGTATTCAAAACTTGTTCTATGTGCCATATATTAGATCAGAACTTCCAAGGTTGAGTGGATGCTTGAAATGGCAAAACTCTTCTGTGGAAGTTCGTAAACATACTCGGGTAAGTGGATGCTTGAAATGGCAAAGCTTATCTGAGGAGTTTGATCTCTCTCAAACACCATTTTGGGTAAATCGGAAAAGACAACCCAAAATGGATGCACACAGGCTAGTATACCTTGAAATGGGGTGCTAGTCTAAGTAGAACAAGGGCTTTACGTTTTTTGCAAAAGATTAGACAGTGTTGCAAGTTGAGTGCTTGAAATGGCCTTGATTCACTTTCGAACACTTTTGCAAAAGACTAGACAGTGTGGCAAATTGAGCGCCGGAAAAGGCCTTGATACACGTTTGAATACTTAGAAGATTCACTAAAGGTCAATGATAAACAGGATATAATACAAGGCCCCTGAAACCGAACGCTTTCTTTTAATTGTAATAATTATCAGTTACTTTCTAGTACTAAAACCAACCAATCAATCACTTAGCTGGTAGCTTTAAAACCAACCAACCAATCCCAAAATTGTCCAACTTAAAGAGCAACTTATCCCCCTAATTCCCTTGGGTTCGACCCCTACTTACCACTTACTACCCAGTAGTTAAGTCGCGAGTAGCGGACTTATAAATTCATTTGCACATTTGCTCTGACGACAAGCATCTGTCAATCCCACAGAGAAATTTTATTTGAAGATCGAAGTTGGTAAATCCATGGTGCGGGCAGCTCGTCACAATGGAATCGAAGTACCATAAGTACTCGTCCAATGTTTCGTCCCGGGATTGCTTTATGTTGTTGATCTTCTCGCGGATTTCAAGTTCAAAGGATGGTGGGGAAAACGCCTCATTGTTCCAAGGTTCCATTCCGTAGTAGTACGACGACATGGTTGCGTAGAAGTGATTTCGAGAATTGAGAGAGAGAGAGAAAAGAAAAGAACAACTAATCAGTTAGCTAACTCCCCGGCAACGGCGCCAATTTTGACGGAGCCCACTGCAGTGTCGTTAAGGTGCCATGTTCTCTGAGCAAAATAAATTTATATTTCCGCTACTCGTGACTTTACTACTGTGTAGCAAGTGGTAAGTAGGGGTCGAACCCAAGGGAGTCAGGTGAATAGTTGTTCTTTAAGTTGGACAATTTTGGGATTGGTTGTAATTTTAGGACTGAGAGTAGCGTGGGTTGGTTATGATTTTAATACTGAAAGGTAAGGTGACAATGGATATTACAATTAAAAGAAAGCATTCGGTTTTAGGGGCCTTGTATCATAGCCTGTTTATCATTGACCCTTAATGACCAACTAAGTATTCAAACGTGCATCAAGGCCATTTCAAGCGCTCGATTTGCCACACTGTCTAGTCTTTTGCAAAAGTGTTCGAAAGTGAATCAAGGCCATTTCAAGCACTCGACTTGCAACACTGTCTAATCTTTTGCAAAAAAACGTAGAGCCCTTGTTCTACTTAGACCAGCACCCCATTTCAAGGTATACTAGCCTATGTGCATCCATTTGGATTGTCTTTTCCGATTTATCCAAATGGTGTTTGAGAGAGATCGAACTCCTCAGATAAGCTTTGCCATTTCAAGCATCCACTTACCCGAGTATGTTCACGAACCCCACGGAAGAGCTTTGCCATTTCAAGCATCCACTCAACCTTGGAAGTTCTGATCTAATATATGGCACATAGAACAAGTTTTGAATACAAGGAGGCACTAAGAGTATAGCCTAAAACATTTTATGATACAAATATTCCCCTTCAACCGAATGAAGAGTTTAGCTACTATTCATGGCACTGGACATCATAACTATGAATTTGGAAAAGACAAGGGTTTTGAAAGGCAGTAAAATAATTACAAAAAGACTTACAAAACCGTTGAAGCGCCAAGGATCAAGCTTTGATTCCAAAGTAAGATTACATGATTGTGCCCACAAAAGCTAGAGAGATAAGTGAATTGTAGAGAGAGAAGCTCTCCACATTTTTGGATGCATATTACAAAGGAATGAGGCTTCCTTTTATAGCCAAATGGGAGAGAAATGAAGGGAGGAGATGATTTGCATCCAAGGGAGGAGGAGGAGGGGAGGAGATGTGGAGGAGAGGAGGACAAGTGGCAAGCTCCTAAGGTCTCCTCCCTTTAGCCGCCGGTTGCAAGTCTCAAATAGAGGAGAGTTTGTGGCTTTGGCCACCTCTTGCCAAAGCCACCGGTCACCCAAGGAGGAGAGGGGAGGAAGCCACCCAATGAGTCATCTTCTTCCCCAAAGCCGCCTGTCATCAATGGTTAAGAGTGAGTTTGTGTGAGTTTTGTGATGTTTGTGCAGTCTTTTCACAAAACTATCAGTCCAATTTCGCTCTGGTCTGACTTTGGTTGTTCCTCGGTTTGATTTGATTTGAGTAATTCAATGTCAGGATCTTGAGATTTCTGCATTCAGCGTCTGATCGTGACCTTGGATTGACTCGTAACATCTTTTCTGTGTAAAAACTCCTCAGCGTGTTTTCTCTCTAAGCTCCAAAATACCCTGTAGAAATATATCGAAACTAACAACCAAAAGTTAACTAGACAAACAGTCTAATTTAGTGGGTTTAACTGTGTTTTTGATTCGTATAATTATGGTCCATCAGTAAGCCCACAGTGTTGCTCTATACTCGTAATAAAGATTTGTGTCCCTTTTAGGGTGTGGGAAACCCCCCAGAGTAGGCGTAGCCGAACAGGGTATCATACTGTGTGTGCTCCTATTTTGGTCTGCTTACTGCACTGTCACACAAGTGTTTCAGGTCTGTCTCAAACAGTCCCTGGAACAGTAGCTTGAACAGGTTACAATTGGTATCAGAGCAAACACTCGACACACTGAGTGGGATCCTAGAACTGTTCAAGATGACTCTAAAGGAAGGACGAAGCATCACCCGACCCCCGTTGTTAGAAGGTTCCAACTATGCCTGTTGGAAGCCTAAGATGAAATCCTTTCTGAAATCTCTCGATGAAAAAGCTTGGAAGGCTGTCTTGGTTGGATGGACTCAACCCTTAATGGAAAGTCTCACAGGTGAAGTTGTCCCTAAACCTGAAGCGCTATGGGATGAAGCAGATGAAAAGGCTTTTATTGGGAATTCAAAAGCCATGAACGCTATCTTCTCTGGAGTAGACGAGAATGTGCTGAAACTGATCATCAACTGTGAAATCGCAAAGGAAGCTAGGGATATCCTTCAAATTGCTTATGAAGGTACAGACAAGGTTCGCAATTCTCGAATGCAGATTGTGACAACCAAGTTCGAGGATATGAAGATGAAGGACAGTGAACTATCCCTGAGTTCAATGCAAGAGTGCTAGATCTGTCCAACGAAGCTGCTACTCTAGGAAATCCCATTGACAGTGAAAGAATGGCTAGCAAGGTTCTTAGATCGCTCCCTCCGAGATTCGCTATGAAAGTCACTGCCATTGAGGAAATGCACGACATCTCCAAGCTCAAACTAGACGGGCTCATGGGCTCTCTCAGAACTTATGAGATGAATCACGAAACTGAGTCCGAGGGAAAGGGAATTGCTCTAAGAGCAGATGTGTCTGAAGACTTGGGTGAAACAGACTGCAACACTGAACAACTGGCTTTGATGGCTCAAAACTTCGGCAGAATGGTTCGGAAACTCAACAGATGTGGCCCTGAACAAGGTCAGTCATCCTCAAGTAATTCTCGAAACTGGAATACAGGCAAGATGAGGCTCAGTGATAAAAAGGATGATGCTTCTGAAAAAGGGAAAGAGGTTCAATGCCACGAATGTAGGGGATACGGCCACATCAAGGCAGAATGTGCTAATTCCCTCAAGAAAAACAAGGCAATGGTTGCAAATCTCAGCGACAGTGATGAGGAGGAATGTGATGAACCTACCAGCTTTGTAGCATTTGCTGCAATCCCAAAAGAATTCAGTGAAATCAGCAATAACAAGTCTCCTCAACCTGTTCACCTGACTGAAGACTCCTCAGACAGCGATAATGAAGAACTCACGCAAGAGACACTGGCGGAATCTTACAAAGACATTCATGAGAAGTGGATGTTGGTAATCAATCTCAACAAGAAACTCAACGAGACAATTGCCACCATGACTGATGAAAAAGGTAAAGTGTGGCAGGAGGTCGAGATTCTGGCTACAGAAAAGGTGGAACTCCAAGGTAAGGTAGATCTGTTGCTTGCCCAACTAACAGGAAAGGTCATGTCTGCTTGCACAAAAAACAGAGCTCCTGGGTACCATCTCTTCTCTAAAAATCGACATGGAGAAAGATCGTGAAACTCATCCAGCTGGAATGGTAGGTCTAAGGAAAACGATCACTGATCTGAAGCACAAGGAGGTGTATCTCTTGAGGCACGTAGAGTCTCTAGAACTCCAGGTTGAATCTGAAAAAATGGATCATTCAGCTTCCCTGAAGGAGCTCAACCAGCTCAAACAGTCGGTGAAGATGTTGAACTCTGGGACTAAGGATCTAAATGAGATTCTCAGGTCACAAAGAATGGAGTCTGGACACCGGGGATTGGGTTTCACAGAAGAGAGATGCTCAAAAGGTACAACGTTTGTTAAAGCAAAACCAGTGGCTGAACGAAACCCTGAACAGAAGGTGGAACAGCGACTGAATCAGTACCAGGGAAAGAAGGTGAGACAGCACCCGAGACAGAAAGTGGATCTGTCCCAAGGAAAAACCACGGCTGGTCAAAGAAGAACTCGCAATGATCGAACCAGCTCCTTCACAGAACAGAAAGAAGATCTCCGCACATGCTGGTACTGTTTCAAAATCGGACACATCAGACCAAGGTGTCGCTTGTTCCTTGCTGAACGAAGAGCGATGAGACACAAGAATAAACCTCGAATGCAACGGATCTGGGTACCAAAGGCTAGCGAGACCGTATGTCTGGCTGCGATCAACTCATCACGTCACATAAGGAAAGATCACTGGTACTTCGATAGTGGATGCTCCGCTCATATGACAGGTGACTCTAAATTTCTTACTCATGTTTGACCGGCTGTGAAGAAGCAATTTGTCACCTTTGGTGATGGAGGAAAGGGTCAGGTGATCGGCTATGGGACATTGAAGGTTCCGGATCTTCCTGCCCTCAAGGACATTCTCTTTGTTGATGGATTGAAGATGAATCTATTTAGCATTAGTCAACTATGTGATGATGGACATCTTGTCACCTTCTCTCAAGACTCATGTCACGTGTTGAATAAGGACGGAAGCTCATTGATGAAAGGCGACAGGTCACCCAACAATTGCTACCTCATTGGTTCCGCTGGACCTGTTGGTTCTTCGGCCTATCTACCAAGTCGACGGCTTGAGATGGGTTTATGGCACAGGCGCATGGGTAATCTTACTCTTAAAAATTCGATGATGCTCGACTCAACTGCACTCATCCGAGGAAGGCACAAGAGGACAGGTGATGTTGATGCACCAGGCGTCGCATATAGAATCAGAACTCAGACAAAAGACTCGTATCCCGACAGCTGTAAGTTCAGTGCCAGCAGACCGGTAGAACAAATTCACACAAATGTAAGTAGACCGATAAAAGGTAGAAGATATGGAAACTCAAGGTGTGTTCCAGCTTGCATGGGTGATTCTACCAATCTCACACGGTCAAGTTATCTACGAAACAGGGGTCCTACTGCTCGACAGTTCATCCATACCGCCCAACAGTCGTTCGGAACTCGGTGTAAGCGCATCATCAATCATGGATATGTTCGAGGGGGAGTAAACAAGACACTGCCACAAGTCGCACACACCCATGTTGATAATTTTAGATCTGTCTGCTACCCTCTTCACCGGGCGCCACAAACGGATATTAGCACCCTCCCTTTCCAGAGCGAGTATGCCTCGAAGCTAGCTAGTCTCCAAAGAACGCTACAAGAGAAGGTGTTACGTATGCGATTGAATGCAACAGAGGTTAAGACCCTTAGATCCGCCCTGGGTCTAGGTGGTGTCAATCACTAAGCCCGACAGGCAGCGGTCAGTCAGAGTCACAACTCCAGCAAAACAGTTGGACTGACCACTTAAGGAAGTGAGCTGGATCAGAAGGTACATTTTTAGAAGATGAATATTTTTTTTATCTTTGGAGATTCTTTTTCGTGCCGTTATGAAGGAAAAGGAGATATTCTCGAAGGCTCGTTTTTGGGAAGTTGAAAAGGCTGAATGTGATTTGAAAAATAGAATTACTTCGTCCGCTGTCCTTGCTCTCTCTCATCTGAAACCCTAACGTAGTTGTCCCTCGTGATTTCCTCCAAAGCTTCTTCTTTTCGGCAACAATGGTTAACACCAGGAAATCCTCCAAGTCAGATATCAAGTTGTCATCGGAATCAAAGAGGACAGTCAAGAATTCGTCCAATTCCCTGGCGGCAAAGCCTCAAATTCCTAAATCGACGAAGCCGAAGATGCCGATGAAGAAAAAGGCGTCGCCTTTAGTTGCTGGAACTACAGCCGTGCCTGGTGTCAAAATCTCTGAGGACGAAGCAGCTTCTGCAAACCCTAGAGTTGGGATGGTGGTGAGTAAAGGTCCAGAACCTGCTGCAAAGCAGAAGAAAGTGGGTTCGCAACCAGCGGAGAAAAATCCTAAACAAACCGGTGCTAGTTCAACACCAGCAAGTGTCGTTCCTCCACCGTTCTTGCCCCAATCTAAGGTATCTTCCATCCCCAATGCTCCGGTTGGTGTTTCTGTTCCTGTGAAAGTTGCTATTGTTAGTAATAAAGTGGTTGAAAAGGAAGTAGAAGCTGTGAATGAGAAGGTCGGTGAAGCCAGTAGAGCTGTTGATTGTTTGGAGGTTGTTGATTCTGTGAAAGGCGGGGAACCCAGTTTGCATGTCTCTAAAGTTGACGATTATAAAGGCTGGAAGGAGAAGATTCTCGCATCTGGTTATGTGCGCCCCTCATGATTTCGACGGAAGGCTGTTAATCGTAGAAGAATTTCTCCAAGAAAGTGTCTGGCCAAGATAAGTGCCGTAAGTGGAAAAATCATTGCCCAGGGGAAGGTGGCTAATGTTGATAAGACGGAAGGTGTCCCAGTTGAGAAGCAGAAGAGTTTAGATGGTAAGCAGCAAACTGGTGATGTAACTGAAAAATCTGATTCAATCGAGAAGGATGAAGAGCTTGATGATCTGTTCAAGGACATTGATGATGTCATCAAGGATTTACAAAAGGAGGTTGTTCATGTTCCTGCTGTGCCAATGCCAGTTCAGTCGGCACATGCTCAGGAAGTAGGAGTTGAAGATCCCTCGCCCGCCAACAGCTCTGAAGGAGAAAAGCAGGCAAGTGATCCAGAAGATGTTGCAACATGTGGTCAGCACACTGCTGTAACAGCCCTATCTCAATAGTTCTCTGATTCGGAGGCAGAGTCAGTCAAAAATATTCACAAGAATAGTCGGAACTTTCACACAATCTAATCTAGGGATGTGCTAACTAGTTGCTCCCCGGCAACGGCGCCATTTGACGAACTATTTCTTTTTCACCTCTAGAATAGTATCAATGAAGAGAGGATCGAATGTAGTAGGTCAAAACATTTATAAAGACCGGTAAAGTACCGGGTCGAACCCAAAGGAGCAAGCCAAGCACATGCACTATTTAAGATTGTGTTTCCATTCGGCTATTCTAAACCAAAAATGTATAAGGGAGTGTATATGTCTAAATCCTATGTGTGGCGAGTAATTGGAGATAAAAGATAAGCAAGAGGTGTTTCGAGGGGTTACTCCCCTCCTTGGCAAATTCCCAATGATCACATACACGATATTCAAACATTTCATGATAGTCAAATAGCAATGAACCTAGCTTAGACTAGGATAGACCAACTATCACTTGAATCTATTCCTAGCCAAACTCTCTTATAGCTCGAACCTCTCGGTTCATTCCATAGCAATAAATACCATGAACTCGACTCCTAGTTCACTTCCTACCCATGCATTGTCGAAAACCTAGCTTAGACTAAGGTAGACCAATGTTTATGTCAATCTAGTCTTAGCCAAGCTCTCTTATAGCTCGAACCTCACTCGCTAGAGATAATTGGTTCATTCCATAGCACCATTATCCTTGGAATGTCTTCCTAAGGTAATAACTACTATGAACTCGAGTCCTAGTTAACAACAAATGCATACATTGGATAGGATCACATTCTCTATTATCCAAACTAGATTCAACATGTTACTTAGCTATTTTCACAAACACTTAGTAGCATGTCGTATATGAAGTGCATAGAGAACATGAATTTGACACCATTAGATGGGATTAATTGATGATTCGCTTAATGACTAACTCCAATAAATCAAACATTCAATCCTTAGTCAAGCATCCATATCTTAAAGTTCACTTGGAAGATTCAAGATATAGATCATTTTCCCCATCCTAGAACTATCCCCAAGGGTTTCCAAGTCCTAGGTTCAAGTTTAGGTCCAAATTGTCACTTAGGCATTTTATCAAACACCTAGAGTGCATAACATTCATAACACAAGAGAAAATGAAATCAACAATCATCCACATGAATATCAATGTATATAAGTGACCAAAGAGTACCAAGGAGAGTCATTAGACCCTCAAAACACAAGATCCACTACTCACACCTCATGTAAGACAACATGGTGTGAGTAGGGTTTAATGGCAACAACAAGTAGAATAGGAAAAGTGCAAAGGAAGGAGGATTGTCAATCCTAGAACTCCCTCTTGATATTCTCTTCTTCCCCTTGGTTGGATGATGATTGATGACCTTGGATGAGCCTCTTTTCCAATCTTCTTCTCCCCAAAAACCTCCGCACTTGGTCTAAAACCCTTGATTTCTATTTATAGCCTCGGGTGAAAAATCCGGTACTGTAGCAGTCCACCCGACCGGGTGGGAATCTGGAAGAATCTCACCCGACCGGTTGGGGTCGATCTTGGCCCAGTCGACCGACTGGAGGGTCCAGTCGATCGACTACGGAAACATGGATTGCAGGCCCTCCTGAGACTGCTTCCAGTCGATCGACTCGAGGTCCAGTCGACCGACTCGAGCTTTCAACCGGTCGGTTGGTGCAGGGGAAATTCTCACCCGATCGGTTGGGGTGCAATTCTCACCCGACCGGTTGAGATTCATTCTGCCCATATTTTGCTCTCAACCTCCAGTTTTTCCCGAGTTTTCATATTTAGGCCTTGACCATGGGGGAAGCTTGTTTTCTACCTGAAATGTAGAGATAGAGGTCAAATGACATCAAAATATCATCGGAAATGACCCAAAACTATAGTGAAGAATGACCATAAATGAGTCGAAAACTCGACTCATCAGCTAGTCAATGGGCGTGGCAGAGTTGAGGGTGATGCTCTTGTGAAGGATGCCTGTGTAGTGGTGAATCCCTCGGTCATGTCTAAAGCAGAGATGGAGGTTGGTGCTTGACAGGCCGTCGTTGAGGCACTGCTTGATGGCTTAGGTCCATCCTCTAGTAGAATGTGATGCATGCATACCACCGGGCTGATTCCTCTCAAGTCGGCTAGAGTCCATCCAATGGCCAACTTGTGCCGACTTAGCATCTCCACCAAACGACGCTCTTGTTCTGCTTCCAAGCCACTCTTGATGATTACCGGGAGTGTGTTGTTCTCCCCTAGGAACGCGTACTTTAGATGCCCGGGCAGGGGCTTCAAGTCCAGTTCGGGAGCCTGCACAATTGAAGGTAAAAAAACATTAGATTTAAACAATCGCACCTCATTTACTTCATACCTTGGTGTAAGAGGCTCCGAGATCATCAAGTGGGATAGCGCCTCGTGAATACCCTGGGCCAACTCATAAGAGTTCTCGTGTGAGTACATGGCTCCATTGAGTGTGAGTCCTAGAGGATCCGATCTTAGTTCCGGTTGGACTTCTTGGACTAGATCATCCAAAGTATCAAGAGCATGGACAGTCTCAAACTCCATGGGGTGCTTCATTGCTTGGAATATGTCAAAGCTAAACACCTCTCCTTCTACCTCCATTGAGAGCATCCCATTGCCGTAGTCTATCTTCATTTTTGATGTCTTGAGAAATGGTCGGCCGAGAAGGATTGGTGCATGGTCTGTTGGCCCGCCATTCTCCATTTTAAGGACGTAGAAGTCTGCTGGAAACACCAACTCTCCCACTTGGACCAAAACGTCTTCAATTTTTCCCTCGGGCTGTTTGCATGACCGGTCTGCCAGTTGGATAGTGAGACCGGTGGGTTCGAGGGGCCCAATTCGAAGGCATGAGTAAATTGAGAATGGAAAGACGTTGATTGAGGCCCCAAGGTCTAGCATGCAGTTCTCGATCCGGATGTTCCCGATTGTGCAGGGAATGGTGTAAGTTCCCGGGTCACCACACTTGGGGGGCACCTTCCGCTGTATGACGGCCGAAACGTTTCTACTCATCAGCTCTTGATCAGTTCGAGTACCTCTCCTCCGATTGGTGCAAAGTTCCTTCAAAAACTTTGCATATCTTGGGCTTTGCTTGATGGCTTCCAATAGGGGAATGTTGATCTCGACCTTGCTGAACAATTCAAACACGTCCTTATCCATGACGTGTTGTTTTGGTACTCGGGCTGGCACTGGGAACGGAAGAGTGGCGCTGATCTTGGAGGTCTCGGTCCTGGGCACTGGGCGTGGCCTGCCTTCTTCGGTCGCTGGTACCGGGCCGGGCGTGATTTCCTCGGTCGCGTCCTGCTCGAGAGTACCGAGAGCCTCGGGCCTGATTTGTTCTTCTTCGGGCACCGTCGTGTTTTCGCCCTCCTCTAGCTCCATGGGGTCAACGACTAGCTTTTTTCCACTCCTAAGAGTCACGGCACTCACGTTTCCCTTCGGGTTCCGAATGATTTGTGAAGGAAGCCGACCGGGTTCATTATTGAGCGCGGACATCGAGGTAGCGAGCTGGGACATTTGCTTCTTCAAGTCTGATATTTCTCCCTTCGTTTCGACTTGGAATTGATGCATAGAACTCGCGAGCTCCTTCACTGTATCTTCAAGTGACTTGTTCGGTCCTTGATGATTGCTTGGGCCCGCCTGGTATTGATTCGGTCCCCTTTGCTGATACTGGTCCGTTGGTGGGGCGTTCTGGTTGTACTGCCAGTGGGGCGGTCGGTAAGGTTGCTGAGCCGGTTGAGGGGTAGCCTGCTATGTTTCCCTTGGAGGATGGCTCTCGTTTCGCCAATTTTGCCCGGTGTCGTTTCGCCAGTTTGGGCTGGAGTCATTTCGCTAGTTCTGCCCGGTCGCTTGCCCATACTGCCGGCTTGGTCCGGCTCGATCGTTGTTGTTGTACCCTTGGTACCCACCCACTGCATTGACCTCCACCGGGTCCTCTTCTATTAACGTTGGGCATGCATCAGTCTTGTGGTCCGTAGAACCACAATATTCACAAGGCCTTACTTGAGCCGGCTGCCTCCGTAGGATTTGGATCATCATCTCCTTCATTTGTTTCATTTCCTCGGGCATGGAGTTCATTGGTGTCTCAGCCTTCGCCACATTCTTGGTTCGGGAAAACTCTTCTTGCCGAGTGGTCTCCTCTCCGAACCGGGCATTTTCAGCAACATTGGTGATGAGTTCCCTTATGCCGCTTAATTGTAGGCTCATCATTGATCCTCCAGCCGAGGCATCCAGGTGCATTTTTTCTAGAGGCTTCAATACATCAAGAAGGTACTCGATGATGAGCTTCTCGGGCAGACCGAGGGTGCAGCAACTTCGGTCCAAGCGGTTGAACTTTTCGAGGTAGTCGTACATGGTTTCATTAGGCCCCTTCCTTATGTCTTGCAGCTGCCTCCTTACTTGCATCGCCCTTCCCGCCGGATAGTACTTATCCAGGAATTTCTTTTGCATTTGGGCCCACGTTCGGATGCTACCTGAAGGTAAAGAAAGTAACCAGTCGTTAGCCGAGTCAATAAGGGAGAAGTAGAAGTCCTTCAATTTGAAGTCTTCTACATCTACTCCATAAGGTTTCAAATTTTGGCAAATGCCGTGTAAACGTTGAAGATGAGTAGTTGCGGATTCTCCCTGAGTTCCCGAGAACTTGGGCAAATTATGCACTACGGATGTATTGATAGCTATGTTCTCAAGTTCAGGGCCCTCGTAAATGCACCACGGCTGGTTTCTGAAGTTTGGGGCCGAGAGTTCTCCAATGGTAGGTTCGCGGAGGACGTCGTTCTCATAGTACTCTTCAAAGATGGGCTGCTGCCTCGGCACTTGTTGATTCGGAGGAGGTGGTGGCTGTCTTGGGGGCTGCCTTGGGCCAGCTCCATTCCGGACCTCGGGCTGCCCTTGGTTTCTCCGGGCGGCCTCCCGAATGGCTCGGTTTCGGTTTCGGACGAGTTGTTCCGGGTCGTCAAAAAATGGAGGCGGTGCCTCATCATTTCGACCGAACAGATTTACCTCGTCGTTAACCTCATTGTCATGGTGGCTTCCTGCACGAGACATGGTTATGCAGAAGCAAGTACGAAAACTAGGGAAAACAAACAAAAGAAAGAACAACTATCCGATGTGCTAACTCCCCGGCAACGGCGCCAAAATTTGACAGGCCGTCGTTGAGGCACTGCAAATTTACAATTTATATTTTCCACTACTTGTGGCTCACTATTGGATTAGCAGAGCGGTAATTAGGGGTCGAACCCAAGGGAGTTTGGTTGGAAGCAGTTGTTCTTGAAAATACAGTAAATAATGTAAAGATAGTTGGGGTTGGTTGCGGTTTTAGAACTGAAAGGAAATACTGAAAGGTAAATGACTGAAAGTAAGTGCGAGAAAGTAAAGAGCTGAAAGGAAATACTGAAAGGTAAATGACTGAAAGTAAGTGCGAGAAAGTAAAGAGCTGAAATTAAGTGCTTGAAAGTAAAGGGCTGAAAGTAATGCGATAAGAGTAAGTGCACGAATGATAATTGAAAGGTAACTTAGGGAGAGTAATATTCAGTCTAGGGTCTCAACTTGTGACACTTCCATCATAGACTTCAAATGATCTCTTTTACAATTCTAAGTGTGATTGTCCCGACAAACCCAAATACCCCGACAAAGGTGGTACTCCACACCTTCAACCTGTCAAGGTGTTATGTGGTTGCCCCGACAAAGATGACAACCCTAGTACCCCGACAAAGGTGGTACTCCACAACTAAGCTTGACAAAGTTTTAGGCTTCTAGTCCTCTACTAGAATGAACAACCCGACAAAGGTGTTGCTCGAACTAGATATCACTATCTACCTTTGCTGCAAGGCATCCAGTAGATATTGACTATAGGAACCATTAGCTCGACTAAGCTTTGTGGCAAAACATCCACTTAGTCTTGCCAAATGATCCTTGAAATAAGCTTAAGGACTAGAGAAGTGTAAAAAGCATTGAAAACACAAGTCTCAAGATGTCGGCACAAGGATGAGAACCCTATACCGAATATGAGTTTTAGCCGCTTGTATTCATGTCAAAGAATACAAGAGCCATTACTAAAAAAATAAAGATTTCGGAAATTGCTAAAGGAAAGTAAGATCACAAAAATGAAACAAGAACAAGTAGAGAGAAGTTGGAGCTTTTGGTATTAAGTGTATTCAAGATTGTGAGTATGATAAGTGTTACAAGAGATACAAGTGATCAAGGATGTATTTTCAAGGGCCATGTGATGGACCATATTTATATGATTCATTAAGACAGTTAAACCCACCAAATTAGACTCTTTGTCTATTTAACTTTTGCTTGTTAGTTCCGATATTTACCTACAGGGTATTTTAAAGTCTAGAGAGAATACAAGCTAAGGAGGAGTTTTAAAGCTGAAAATGAATTACAAGTCACTCCAGGACACGACCAGATTCCGACTGTACAACTTTCATAAACCTGACATGGAATCACTCAAAACAAGTCCAACCGAAGAGCAACCAGAGTCTGTCCGGAGCTGAAAAGACCCGATGGCTTTTGTGAAAAGATCACAAAACACACTCTCACCCACTCCCTTGCCACCTTGCCCGGCGGCTAAAGCCCTCCTCCTCTCCCCTTGCGCCACCTAGCCGGCGGCTCTCCTTCCCTCCACCTCACCCGGCGGCTCCTTGCTCTCCCTCTCATCTTGTGCCAAGTTTTGCATCCTCCTCCACATCCCACACTTCCCTTAGCCTATAAATACTCATGCCCTCTTCACTTGTAAATCATCCCATCCCATCCCACAATCCTAAAATCCACAATTACTTATCTCTCTAGATTGAGAGCACAATCCATGTAAACACTTCTCTTTGATATCAAAAGCTTTACAGTTGTTCTTGAGTACTCTTGTCGGTTCTTGAAGTACTCTCCTTTTACTTTCCTGTCTTTACTTTCGAAAACTTTACTTTACTGTCTTTCAAAAACCTTTACTTTTCAAGTACTTAGCTATGATGTCCTGTTCCATGGATATTCGTAGCTAAACCCTTCATTCGGTTGAAGGGGTGTACTAGTATCATACAATGTTTTAGACCCTTCTCTTAAATGCCTCTTTGTGTTCAAAACTTGTTCTATGTGCCACATATTAGGTCAGAACTTCCAAGGTTGAGTGGATGCTTGAAATGGCAAAACTCTTCCGTGGGGTTCGTGAACATACTCGGGTAAGTGGATGCTTGAAATGGCAAAGCTTATCTGAGGAGTTCGACCTCTTTAAAACACCATTTGGTTGATCGGAAATGATTGATCAAATGGATGCACATAGGCTAATATACCTTGAAATGGGGTATTAGTCTAAATAGAACAAGTGCTCTATGCCTTGAAATGGGCTAGACGGTGTGGCAAATCGAGTGCTTAAAATGGCCTTGATACACTTTTAAACACTTAGTATGATCATTAGAGGTCAATGATAAACGGACTATGATACAAGGCCCCTGATACCGAATCTTTCCTTTAATTACAATATCACCTGTTACTTTACTTTCAGTCCATATCAGCTGCTTACTTTCAGCAAGTCTTGTCCTTCAAGCAATTTCTTTCTGCAAGTCTTGTCCTTCAAGCACTTTAATTTCCGCAAGTCTTGTCCTTCAAACACTTCATTTTTCAGTTATTTACTTCCAGTACTAAAATCACAACCAACCCACGCTACTTTCACTACTAAAATCACAACCAACCCCCAACCGTCTTAATTTCTATCTTCGAAAGATAAACTATCAACTAATTCCCTTGGGTTCGACCCCTACTTACCACTTTACTACCCAATAGTAGAGTACGAGTAGCAGACTTATAAATTTATTTTTGCACAGAGACATTGCACCTTAACGACAGTGCAGTGCGCTCCGTCAAAATTGGCGCCGTTGCCGGGGAGTTAGCTTTCTGACTAGTTGTTCTTTTCTTTCCCTTTTCATTTCTTCATTGCACTATCCACTATGTATGCTTGGATGACTCAACATCTTCCTCAGTTTGGAGGTACAGTTGGAGAGGACCCTGTTATACACTGCCAACACTTTCACCATATATGCCGCTACAGGAAACCTGAAAATGAGGATCTAGAAGAGTTTAAAATGAAATGCTTTAAATTCTCTCTAACCAACTTTGCGACAGTGTGGTATTACTCATCAAATGCTAGTTGTGCAGGTTATTATGAGAACCTTCGTGCTCGATTCCTGAAAGAATTCTCCCCCCCCCATCTCTACGACATGACACCAGAGAGAGGATCATCCGCCTTCAACAATCCCGGGATGAGACTTTGGACGAATACTACACGTACTTTGACACCATAGTCTCACGCTACCCGCACCATGGATTCACGAATGTGGTTCTTCTTCAAAAATTCCTTTGTGGAATGAGGGCAGTTGACCAGTCAAGGTTTAACGACGCAGTAGGAGGATCGACCTTGCACTTAACCATGACTCAAATGTGGGATATTATAGATGACTTGGCCGAAGCCACAAAACGAAGGCCAATGCCCCGCTGGTCCAGAGACGAATGAAGAAGAAACTCCCGAGCCATCAGAAGAATTAGATACAGAAAGTACCGGAAGCAACGAGGAAGAACCTTCATGGGAACTCAAGACCGTGCCAGCAAAGGAAGAAACCCAGAACGCCACTAGCGAGCAACCCGCGACATACCCAACCCTCACCACCGAAGCAGTCGAAGAAATCAATCAAGACGAGTTCCTCACGGACAGTCTGGCCACTATGGATCCGGCGCTTATAATGGAAGCCTCACAACTTTCCCTCTGATCAATATGCAAATCGCAGAAAATTATGTGATCAATGGAGAGCCTGAAAGAATGATGGAAGAAGGGTCTAATCAGAACAACTCCCTGATGGAGCAATTTTTCGCCACAACTAAACAAGACAGCCCTAAACATAAGAGAGCCCGACTCAAGAGACCAGCAGCTAAGGTCAAAGGTCCCTCGCCTTCTCAGAGGCATTGGAAAGAAAAACCACCAGAACAAGGGGAACAGGACCCGAGCACATCATCCCACAAGAACTCGGGGAGAGTCAAAGCTAGAATCAACGCAGGAGCCGCGGCAAAATTCGACCTGAGCCACCCATGGGATCCCACCTTATGATCCAGGAATGAGGTACTGTCGAGCTAACGACGTTAAACAAATGCACTGGTCGGGAGGTAACCCGACACCTATCTTACTTTCAGTCATTTTATTTTATGTCATTTAGTTTTTGCCTTAAGTCATTCTCACCTTGCCTGTATATATTTGCTTGCAATTGACTTTTGAACTAAGATGTGCTGCGAGGCACGCCTTCGCTCAAAAGTGTGGGGTGAGAACCGCCTTTGTACATAATTAGTTTAACATGCTTTTTCTTTTCCTTTTCCCTTAATATTATCATTTTGAAAATATGAACTTGAGAATGTGAAAAAGATAGATCTAAATTCATGCAATCACCTTGTGAAAATTCAACTGTATAAAGACTTAGGATGTAACTTCTCATTTGTCCCTTTGTGCTGAGATATACAGGGGATGTGGAGTTGATATAAACTGCCCTAGAGAGGCTTGGCAAGCACTCGAAGGACTGGATTTCACTATATGGTTTGCGAAGTCAGTGGAGGCTGCACTTCGGGTTTCAGTTGAGTCAGAGTCATCTCCGCCATGCAGCGTTTATGCAAGAGGCGGGACGGGAATCAAACTGTCCTATCTCTAGTCAGAGTAGCCGGGAAAATAGATGAGCAACCCTCATCTTGACCCGCGCGAAACGGCGAGGATGAGAAAGAGCGGGGAGGTATTTCCATATGCTCTCGGGCGACGATTGGACCTCCCAAAGAAAGGTTGAGAAAATGGACTAGCAAGTCACAAAGAAGCAAAAGCTCGAAGAAGCCAATCAAAGGCCAAAAGCCAAAGTATGTGAAGGTTTTAACCGAAACAAAAGTGAAGAAACTCCAATTCAACATCAAAGGCCAAAGGCCGATTCACTTCAAAAGCTGTCCCTCACCAAAAGAAATCAAAGTGCTCTACTCAGTGAAACCCGAACCAAGTCACGTGCTAGAAAAAGCTACAATTTAACCATATAGTGCGAGTCGGTCCAGAAAATGCAGTCCAGGAGCCGAAAAAGGGCTATCTCCCGAAACATCCTAATTAATTTGCATCTCGGCTCGAAGGTACAAGTATCAAGTTTCTTCTAAGTATTTACACAGTTTAGTTTGGTAATAAGTAAGTAATGCATGAATAGGATAAATCTAGTCCCACAATCTCACTTTCATATTTGAAGTTTTTACTTGGATTGTATGCACATCTCTTAAATGGCATTGTTCGGGACGAACAACTAAAAGTGTGGGGTGATCTGATGGACCATATTTATATGATTCATTAAGACAGTTAAACCCACCAAATTAGACTCTTTGTCTATTTAACTTTTGCTTGTTAGTTCCGATATTTACCTACAGGGTATTTTAAAGTCTAGAGAGAATACAAGCTAAGGAGGAGTTTTAAAGCTTAAAATAAATTACAAGTCACTCCAAGACACGACCAGATTCCGACTGTACAACTTTCATAAACCTGACATGGAATCACTCAAAACAAGTCCAACCGAAGAGCAACCAGAGTCTGTCCGGAGCTGAAAAGACCCGATGGCTTTTGTGAAAAGATCACAAAACACACTCTCACCCACTCCCTTGCCACCTTGCCCGGCGGCTAAAGCCCTCCTCCTCTCCCCTTGCGCCACCTAGCCGGCGGCTCTCCTTCCCTCCACCTCACCCGGCGGCTCCTTGCTCTCCCTCTCATCTTGTGCCAAGTGTTGCATCCTCCTCCACATCCCACACTTCCCTTAGCCTATAAATACTCATGCCCTCTTCACTTGTAAATCATCCCATCCCATCCCATCCCACAATCCTAAAATCCACAATTACTTATCTCTCTAGATTGAGAGCACAATCCATGTAAACACTTCTCTTTGATATCAAAAGCTTTACAGTTGTTCTTGAGTACTCTTGTCGGTTCTTGAAGTACTCTCCTTTTACTTTCCTGTCTTTACTTTCGAAAACTTTACTTTACTGTCTTTCAAAAACCTTTACTTTTCAAGTACTTAGCTATGATGTCCTGTTCCATGGATATTCGTAGCTAAACCCTTCATTCGGTTGAAGGGGTGTACTAGTATCATACAATGTTTTAGACCCTTCTCTTAAATGCCTCTTTGTGTTCAAAACTTGTTCTATGTGCCACATATTAGGTCAGAACTTCCAAGGTTGAGTGGATGCTTGAAATGGCAAAACTCTTCCGTGGGGTTCGTGAACATACTCGGGTAAGTGGATGCTTGAAATGGCAAAGCTTATCTGAGGAGTTCGACCTCTTTAAAACACCATTTGGTTGATCGGAAATGATTGATCAAATGGATGCACATAGGCTAATATACCTTGAAATGGGGTATTAGTCTAAATAGAACAAGTGCTCTATGCCTTGAAATGGGCTAGACGGTGTGGCAAATCGAGTGCTTGAAATGGCCTTGATACACTTTTAAACACTTAGTATGATCATTAGAGGTCAATGATAAACGGACTATGATACAAGGCCCCTGATACCGAATCTTTCCTTTAATTGCAATATCACCTGTTACTTTACTTTCAGTCCATATCAGCTGCTTACTTTCAGCAAGTCTTGTCCTTCAAGCAGTTTCTTTCTGCAAGTCTTGTCCTTCAAGCACTTTAATTTCCGCAAGTCTTGTCCTTCAAGCACTTTAATTTCCGCAAGTCTTGTCCTTCAAGCACTTCATTTTTCAGTTATTTACTTCCAGTACTAAAATCACAACCAACCCACGCTACTTTCACTACTAAAATCACAACCAACCCCCAACTGTCTTAATTTCTATCTTCGAAAGAACAACTATCAACTAAAATTCCCTTGGGTTCGACCCCTACTTAACACTTTACTACCCAATAGTAGAGTACGAGTAGCGGACTTATAAATTTATTTTTGCACAGAGACATTGCACCTTAACGACAGTGCAGTGCGCTCCGTCACCATGCTCCTCTATTTATATGCAAAGGATGTGGATAAGCTTTGGCCATGGCAAGAGGGAAAGGCCAACCGACTTGGACTTGGTTCTCCCCAAAGGCCAGCCGTCTTGGAGCTTGGCTCTTCCCAAAGGCCAGCCGTCTTTGAGCTTGGCTCTCCCCAAAGGTCAGCCGCCTTTTGAGCTAGTTGGAGCCAACCGACTTGACTTTGGTTCCACCCAAGGGCCACCGGACTTGAGAAGCAAGTACCTGGAACTTGATCGGAGCTTTGGTCGAAACTAAATCAGAG
The DNA here is from genome assembly GCA_033675395.1 of Rhodiola chrysanthemifolia. Taxonomy (NCBI): domain Eukaryota; kingdom Viridiplantae; phylum Streptophyta; class Magnoliopsida; order Saxifragales; family Crassulaceae; genus Rhodiola; species Rhodiola chrysanthemifolia. The sequence continues at coordinate 44,739,525 of CM066204.1, forward strand.
TATGGCTGGTTCTTGGTCGGCGCTAGGTCGGAGCTAGATCGGAGTTTGGCCGGAGTCTGGCCGGAATTTTGGTCGGAGGATCTTGGCTTTTAGACTGCGGATTTTGGAATGCTGAGGCAATTCTACGCCTAATGGTCGAAGTCATTTTGTCGAAATCCGGCTGGGATCTGGTCGGAATCCCAAAATGGTCGGATTTGCCCTAGTTTGGTCTTGAGCGGGCTTGAGCTGGTTCCACTCTGGCGTTTTGCCTGGAAAGTGAGATCGTCCAAGTTATTGGGCATTTCAAACAACTAGGGTGAGCCAGATTTGCAAGATTAGCTGGTTTGGTCGAGCGACTTGGTTTCAGTGCCTATCAGCGCGCCCCTTTGCTTTGGAATTGGACCAACTGCCAATCTGCTCGGGCGTTTTCCTTGGTCTTCTGACATTGTCCACTTTATTTGCAATTTAGATCAACTTGCTCGAGTCGGAATCGTCAGATCAGCTGGTTTGCCCAGGCAACGTGAATTCAGTGCTAGACAGCTCGACTGGTGCGCTGGGCGCGGCCTGGGCGATCATTTCTTTGGACCCGGCTGGAATTTTATCGGACCCGACTGGCCAGAAATGACTTGCGCTCCTTTTTGGCACAAAACGCCCCTTTTAAGCTTGATTCTTCTTTAGGCCTCCAAATTTCCTGCAATACAAAATGCCACTAACAAGTAAATGTTCAAAGGATTAAGTGTCGTTTTTGGTGGGTTTAGTTGACTCGATGAGTCGTATAAATACGGCCCATCAGTGCTCAGCATATCCTCGTGTCAGACTCCCCTTCTGAAGATGCTCAAGACACTGTCCCTCTTGCTGAACTGAAAAAATCCAAGAAGAATAAAGGAAAGAAGAAGGTGTCTGTGAAGAGCCCAGCAAAGAAAGTCTCTGTTTTGAATGAAGAGGCAAGCCAGCGTGTAGGGGGAGCCGATGCTTCCAAAAAGAGGAAACGTGGAGTTCCTACTCCAGTTTCAGAAGATCCGAGAAGCTGCGAAGCTCCATCTCCTCTCTCTGATGCAGCTCCAACTGGCTTGGTCAAGAAGGGAATTTGGTTTGTTAACAAAGCGGCTGCAAGAAAGTGGAAGTTCGTGCTGAAGAGGAAGATTATTCCAGAGCGTTTTCTGGATGAGAAGCGATACTCAGGGAAGGAGGTTATTCATGTCCTTCAAAAAACAGGGCTGATTTGGACCTTGACCAAGTGCAAATCATTCAATGAGCAACTGGTGCGTGAAGCCATTGCAAATCTCCCTTCACAGTTTGGGGTGATTGGCGACAAAAATTATGGAGTTGTGTTTGTTCGGGGAAGGAGAATTGAAATCAATCCAGACCTCATCTGCAAATTCTTCCAGATAGATGATCCAGAGGTGGATGAGGAGGAAGAAGACTTTGACAAGATTGCAGACACCCTAACGGCTGGTTCAGTCCCGTGGTGGCCTGAGACTTATCTTGCTATAGCTCGCTTGTCAACGTTTTACTCCATGTTGTTCTTCATTGCTGTCTTCAATTGGAAGCCATCCTCTCATCGATCTACAGTTAGCAGGGAGATGGCCCAGTTGATCTACCAGATTGGGATCAAAATGAAGTTCAATATGGGAACAGCAGTGTTCAAACAGATTGCGGAACACGCCACCTCCACTCGATCTCTTCACCAGATTTGCTTCCCGTCTTTGATCCATGAATTAATTATCTTTCAAGCTCCAGAACTGCAGTCTTCTGCTGGTCACTGACAGATGTTAGTCGTCAGAGCAAATGTACAAATAAATTTATAGTCCGCTACTCGCGACTTCACTACTGGGTAGCAAGTGGTAAGTAGGGGTCGAACCCAAAGGAATTAGGGGGATAGTTGTTCTTTGAGGTGATTTGTACAGCAAGGGAGCGTGTTTTAGGTTGGTTGAGGTTTTAGAGCTAGTAACTACGTGACTTGTTGGTTGGTTTTGGTTTTTTTGTGTGAAAAGTAAATGACTGAAAATAAAAGTAGGAGACTTACAGCGGGTGATGCGTGATTGGCAAGTCCTCCGGAAGGTGAGCAGTTGATTACGGCAGTTATACTAAGAAAGTAAGTGCAGGAGTTGTTTGATTTCAAGGAAAACATTCGATTTCGGGGGCCTTGTATCATAGCCTGTTTATCATTGACCTTTAGTGATCCTTCTAAGTATTCAAACGTGCATCAAGGCCATTCCAAGCACTCGATTTGCCACACTGTCTAGTCTTTTGCAAAAGTGTTCGAAAGAGTATCAAGGCCATTCCAAGCACTCGATTTGCACACACTGTCTAGACTTTTGCAAAAAAACGTAGAGCCCTTGTTCTACTTAGACTAATACCCCATTCCAAGGTATATTAGCCTGTGTGCATCCATTTGATCAGTCATTCCCGAGCAATCAAATGGTGTTTGAGAGAGGTCAAACTCCTCAGATAAGCTTTGCCATTCCAAGCATCCACTTATCCGAGTATGTTTACGAACTTCCACGGAAGAGCTTTGCCATTCTAAGCATCCACTCAACCTTGGAAGTTCTGGCCTAATATATGGCACATAGAACAAGTTTTGAATACAGAGAAAAAACACTAAAGCAAAGTCTAAAACATTTTATGATACAAGTACACCCCTTCAACCGAATGAAGAGTTCAGCTACGAATATCCATAGAGGTGGATACCATAGCTAAATACTCGGGGGTTTTTGAAAGACAGTATGTAAGGGGAATACTCAAGAACCAACAGGAGTATTCCCAATTCCTACTTGAATACTCAAGAACCAACAGGAGTATTCTCTAAAACTGTTATAATACTCAAGAACCAACAAGAGTATTATTTCAAAACCAAACTTACCAAATTGCCAAACTTAGAGAGATAAGTGATTTATGATTTTTGGGATGTTCATTACAAATGAGGAGGCATGGTATTTATAGGCTAAGGGAAGCCATGAGGAGCCAACACTTGTCACATGGAGGGAGGATGAGCTTTGAGATGATGACACATGGGGGGAGAGCTCTAGCCGCCGGCGGCTTTGGGAGGGGAGAGGGAGGAGACGCCAAGTGGAGGAAGGGGAGTGGAGGAGAGGAGTTGTGAGGGAGGAGCCGCCGGATAGGTGGCAAGATGGGAGTGGTTTGTGTGGTTTTGTGAAGTTCTCACAAAACTATCGGTGTATTTCAGCTCCGGACTGACTTTGGTTGCTCTTCGGTTTGATTTGTTTTGAATGATTCCATGTCAGGATCTTTAGATTTCTTCAGTCAGCGTCTGATCGTGACCTTGGAATGACTCGTAACATCTTTTCTGCGTAAAAATCCTCTCCTTAGCGTGTATTCTCTCTAAGCTCCAAAATACCCTGTAGATAAATATCGGAACTAACAAGCAAAAGTTAAATAGACAAACAGTCTAATTTAGTGGGTTTAACTGTGTTTTTGATTCGTATAATTATGGTCCATCAGATCACCCCACACTTTTAGTTGTTCGTCCCGAACAATGGTATTAAAGGGCGGCACTAAGTAAGCTTTTAAAATATGAAAGTTAGACTGTGGGACTAGACTTATCCTAATTCATGCATTACTACTTATTACCAAATTAAACTGCGTAAATAAATAGAAGAAACTTGATACTTGTACCTCCGTGCTGAGATGCAAAGTATTTTGGATGTTTCGGGAGATAGCCCTTTTTAGGCTCCTGGACTGCAATCTCGGGACCGTCTCGTACTATATGGTTTTCTTGTAGCTTTCTCTAGCACGTGATTCGGTTCGGGTTTCAATGGTTTGATCTTTGATTTTCTTTCTTTTTGGCGAGGGACAGCTTTTTTTGTAGTGAATCGGCCTTTGGCCTTGGATTTGACTTTTTGAGTACTTCACTTTTGTTCGGTTAAAATCTTCACACTTTTGGGCCTTTGGCCTCTTGATTTGCTTCTTCGAGCTTTTGCTTCTTTGTGACTTGCTAGTCCATTTTCTCAAGCCTTTTTGGGAGGTCCAATCATCGCCCGCGAGCATATGGAAATACCTCCCCGCTCCTCTCATCGTTGTCGTTTCGCGCGGGTCAAGATGAGGGTCGCTCATCTATTTTCTCGGCTACTTTGACTAGAGAGAGGACGGTCTGATTCCCGTCCTCGCCTTTTTTTTCTTTTTGCATAAACACTGCATGGCGGAGATGACTTCAATCTTCACTGAAACCCGAAGTGCAGCCTCTACTAACTTCGAAAACCATATAGTTTGATTCGATCCTTCGATTGCTTGCCAAGCCCCTCTAGGGCATTTTCTATCAACTCCACATCCCTAGTTTATCTCAGCACAAAGGAACAAATGAGAAGTTACATTCTAAGTTTTTAAACAGTTGAATTTTCACAAGGTTGATGCATGAATTATGATCTATCTTTTTCACATTCTTAAGTTCATATTTTCAAAAAGATACTATTAAGAAAACAGCAAGCATGTTATTTAACTATATAAAAAGGTGGTTCTCACTCCACACTTTTGAACGAAGGCGTGCCTTAGTTCAAAAGTCATGCAAGCAGATATATACATGTGAGAATGACTTTAAACTAAATGACTGAAATTAAATGACAGAAAGTAAGATAGTGTCGGGTTACCTCCCGACCAGTGCACTTGTTTAACGTCGTTGGCTCGACAGTACCTCATTCTTGGATCATTGGTTTGGATCCCATGGGTGGCTCAGGTCGAATTTCTTTATTGCGCCAACCCTGATTCTTGCTTTGACTCTTCCTGGGTTTTTGGGGGATGATGGGCGTGGGTCCAGCTCCCACTGTTCTGATGGTTTCTCCTTCCAGCGTCTATGCCCCATTACGGTGTCGTTTTGCTCAGGCCCTTTTCCCATCCTCCTTTTAGCCTCTTCATTGATCACATAGTTTTCAGCGATTTGCCTATTGATCGAGGGGAAAAGTTGGGAAGCTTGCATCTTAAGGCTTGGTTCTGCCTCGTTATGTCCGTTTGTCAGGATCTGGTCATAGATGGTCTCGGAAGCTTGGGTGATGATAGCTGGGTATGGCTCGGGCAGTATGCTGGTGGTATTTTGGACTTCTTCCTCGTTGCTTCCGATGCTTTCCATGTCTGATTCTTCTGACGGTTCAGGAGTCTCTTCTGATGGCTCGGGAGTTTATTCATTTGCCTCAGGACCAGCTTCGTCTATTTGCATTCCTCCGTCAGTTTGGGGTATTCGTTTTGTGACTGCGGCCAGGTTATTTATGAGGTACCACATGTCTGCTATGGATAAGTTCCTGACTGATCTTTTCATTGCTTCGTTAATCCTTCCCAGCTCATCGGACCTCATCCCACGAAGAAATTTTTGAAGAAGAACTTTCTTCGTGAATCCATGGTGCGGGCAGCTTGAGACGATGGTGTCGTAGTTCGTGTAGTATTCGTCCAAAGACTCATCCCGGGATTGTTGAAGGCACATGATATTCTCACGGGTTTTTTGGCGTAAGGATGGGGGGGAGAATTCCTTCAGGAATGGAACGCAGAGGTCCACAAAATATTCAGCATGCATAGCGGGTGATGTGTAGTACCAGATTGTCGCGAAGTCAGTCAGAGAAAATTTGAAGCATTTAAGCTTAAATTCCTCTAACATTTCATTCTCAGGTTTTATGTGGCAGCAAACGTGGTGAAAGTTTCGGCAGTGTTGTACAGGATTTTCTCCATCCGTACCTCCTAACAGGGGCAGATATCGTGTTGTCCATGCATATGTAGTGGGTAGCGTCATGAGAAGGGGAGAGAAAGGAAAGAACAACTATCCGAAGGCTAATTCCCCGACAACGGCGCCAATTTGATAGATGCTTGTCGTCAGAGCAAATGTACAAATAAATTTATAGTCTGCTACTCGCGACTTCACTACTGGGTAGCAAGTGGTAAGTAGGGGTCGAACCCAAAGGAATTAGGGGGATAGTTGTTCTTTGAGGTGATTTGTACAGCAAGGGAGCGTGTTTTAGGTTGGTTGAGGTTTTAGAGCTAGTAACTACGTGACTTTTTGGTTGGTTTTGGTTTTTTTGTGCGAAAAGTAAATGACTGAAAATAAAAGTAGGAGACTTACAGCGGGTGATGCGTGATTGGCAAGTCCTCCGGAAGGTGAGCAGTTGATTACGGCAGTTATACTAAGAAAGTAAGTGCAGGAGTTGTTTGATTTCAAGGAAAACATTCGATTTCGGGGGCCTTGTATCATAGCCTGTTTATCATTGACCTTTAGTGATCCTTCTAAGTATTCAAACGTGCATCAAGGCCATTCCAAGCACTCGATTTGCCACACTGTCTAGTCTTTTGCAAAAGTGTTCGAAAGAGTATCAAGGCCATTCCAAGCACTCGATTTGCACACACTGTCTAGACTTTTGCAAAAAAACGTAGAGCCCTTGTTCTACTTAGACTAATACCCCATTCCAAGGTATATTAGCCTGTGTGCATCCATTTGATCAGTCATTCCCGAGCAATCAAATGGTGTTTGAGAGAGGTCAAACTCCTCAGATAAGCTTTGCCATTCCAAGCATCCACTTATCCGAGTATGTTTACGAACTTCCACGGAAGAGCTTTGCCATTCCAAGCATCCACTCAACCTTGGAAGTTCTGGCCTAATATATGGCACATAGAACAAGTTTTGAATACAGAGAAAAAACACTAAAGCAAAGTCTAAAACATTTTATGATACAAGTACACCCCTTCAACCGAATGAAGAGTTCAGCTACGAATATCCATAGAGGTGGATACCATAGCTAAATACTCGGGGGTTTTTGAAAGACAGTAAGTAAGGGGAATACTCAAGAACCAACAGGAGTATTCCCAATTCCTACTTGAATACTCAAGAACCAACAGGAGTATTCTCTAAAACTGTTATAATACTCAAGAACCAACAAGAGTATTATTTCAAAACCAAACTTACCAAATTGCCAAACTTAGAGAGATAAGTGATTTATGATTTTTGGGATGTTCATTACAAATGAGGAGGCATGGTATTTATAGGCTAAGGGAAGCCATGAGGAGCCAACACTTGTCACATGGAGGGAGGATGAGCTTTGAGATGATGACACATGGGGGGAGAGCTCTAGCCGCCGGCGGCTTTGGGAGGGGAGAGGGAGGAGACGCCAAGTGGAGGAAGGGGAGTGGAGGAGAGGAGTTGTGAGGGAGGAGCCGCCGGATAGGTGGCAAGATGGGAGTGGTTTGTGTGGTTTTGTGAAGTTCTCACAAAACTATCGGTGTATTTCAGCTCCGGACTAACTTTGGTTGCTCTTCGGTTTGATTTGTTTTGAATGATTCCATGTCAGGATCTTTAGATTTCTTCAGTCAGCGTCTGATCGTGACCTTGGAATGACTCGTAACATCTTTTCTGCGTAAAAATCCTCTCCTTACCGTGTATTCTCTCTAAGCTCCAAAATACCCTGTAGATAAATATCGGAACTAACAAGCAAAAGTTAAATAGACAAACAGTCTAATTTAGTGGGTTTAACTGTGTTTTTGATTCGTATAATTATGGTCCATCAGTCACCTTTCCAAGGCCCCACAGAAATTCTCTGTTGACCATAAGCTGTTCAAAGGTCATCATGTGAACGATCTCAAGGAGCCAAGACAAAGAGGCAAGGATTTCCGAGAGTCGTCAAAGCAAGGGCGAGCTCGCATGGGTTGCGAAGAGAGGACCAATCTGCTGAAGGAGCTGGATGCAATCATAGCTGCCAACAAGGAACAGCACAAGCGGATCAACAGGCTGGCCCGTGCTCTTCGTTACCCAAGCGACGATGAAGAGGAGAATGCTGAATCGGATGGTGGCTCAGAGGATATGTCATCTGCCTAAAGGTCCATTGCTATAAACTCTATGACCTCTGAACAATTCTTTTGATGTATCTGTTTCAGTGCTTGTTCTGGCACACTTTCCGTTCTGTTTGAACTTAGATTGGACCCCTTGCCAGTTTATGGCAAAAAGGGGGAGTATTTTGAGGTTATTTTTTTTGTTCCCTCAATTGTGTCTAAAGTCTAGATAGTTAGATAGATTAAGCTAGTATCTAGTAGATTTGGTTTGCCAAAATGCCAAGGGGGAGATTGATGTTCCCTTGAATGGCATGTCTTTGGCAAAACGGCTTTAGACAGTTCGAGTAGAGTTCAACCACATCCTAGCACTCAAGTACAGCGTGGAGCAGACGCAAGGATGTTTTTCGGAAGGTTCTAAAGATCTTCTCGATCTGATTGGAGTCGGCCAGCGAGAAATTCGTTGATACAGATATTCAAACGAATATCTCCTAAATAGATTGAAGATTGGACTGACTGACTTAGCAAGGAAGAAATCCGAATCTTCCCTAATATTGGATCAAAGATACACATCAAATATTTTAGGAATATTTCCTAAAATATTGATGGTGTTATCTGCACCAGATTTGGACATTCGCCTATGCATATAAATACATCACTAGGGCGACCAGATCTCCATCGCTTTTCTGAGAGACACACACGAGAGTGCATCTGTGAGATTGGAGAAGAAGAGCAACGGCTGTTTGATCATTCCTCACCGGAACATCAACGGCGCTGATACAGTCTGTTCAGTGTGCTGTTCAGACTGTCTGTAATCGACCATACTGCTGCACACATCATTGATCACTGCTGGCTTTCGGGAGAAAGCAACCGAGCTTCGGAGTGAAGATCGAGGATGTTTGAACAGGAGGTTCGGGCGAAGGGGATCGAGGCAAACTGCGGTGAACCTAGATTACAAATCTGAGAGACGGAGTATTAGAGGCAAGGCAATTACAAACGAGGAGTTGTGTAAGTGTAAGCCCACAGTGTTGCTCTATACTCGTAATAAAGATTTGTGTCCCTTTTAGGCTGTGGGAAACCCCCCAGAGTAGGCGTAGCCGAACTGGGTATCATACTGTGTGTGCTCCTATTTTGGTCTGCTTACTGCACTGTCACACAAGTGTTTCAGGTCTGTCTCAAACAGTCCCTGGAACAGTAGCTTGAACAGGTTACTATATTTCAGCTTGCTAACGGCTGGACGCGATTCCCAGGCAGATTCAGACTCTCAGGAATGGGCACTTAGTTGTTGTCAATGATTAAGCCGTTAGTTTTCGTTTGCTTGTCTGTTGTAATTGTCATTCAGGGTGCTAATTTGTTTGTATTAGCCGCAAGGGCAAGGCTAATGTTTTCAATCAAAAGAAAAAGATTCAAATAAGAAAACAAAAATTGTGTTTTCCACCATAAGTTGTTCGGTTCTTGAAAAAACTAAGGGGCGATAACAAAACTAGGAAAACGGATCCAATAAATACCAAGGTTATAAATAAAAACTAAAAATTCAATAAAAATATTGTCACGGGTATATTTCGATCAATCGTAATTCGGGGCACTTTTTGTAAATAAAAAAAGTAAAATGGATTTATTTAAAAATACATAACAAATGCGAGGGTATAATCGTCCAAAAAATTTACATAGTAATATCCAGACTTAACTTAAGTCTGGATATTGTTGTTTTAAGTCTGGATATTGTTGTTTAAGTCTGGATATTGATGTTCAAGTCTGGATATTATTATTTTAAGTATGGATATTAATGTTTAAGTATGGATATTGCTATAATAAAATAATTAATTAAATCAAAAAAAGTATGGATATTTCTGTTTAAATCTGGGTATTGCTGTTTAAGTCTGGAAATTGTTGTTTTAAGTCTGGATATTACTGTTTAAGTTTGGATATTGCTGTTTTAAGTCTAATTATTAAGTCTGATCATTCCAATTAAGTCTTATTATTATTTATGATCATTCCAAGTTAAGTCTGATCATTCCAATTAAGTCTGATCATTGCAAGTTAAGTCTAATCATTACAAGTTAAGTCTAGATATTGATGTTTCAAGTCTGATTATTAAGTCTGATCATTCCAAGTTAAGTCTGATCAATGCAAGTTAAGTCTGGATATTACTATTTAAGTCTGGATACTGCTGTTTTAAGTCTAATTATTAAGTCTGATCATTCCAAGTTAAGTCTGATTTGAAATTCGGGATATGTGAATGACTATAATACCCCTCAGTGTTATATCCGAGATTTCGACAAAATTGGACACGTGTCAGCTTGAAATCCGATTTTTAATTTTCATATATAATAGTGATTTTTACCTGAACCGCACTCATAAAACTAGAAAGAAAAACAAAATTATTATGTTTAATTTGTCATGTAAAATAAATATAAAATAAAAGATTTTAACCCATATAATTTTAAAAGGGTTTGACCCGAATGGTTGGCCCGATAGCCTGTAAAGCATGACAACTAGGTGTGATCATCACATTACAAGGTGACAGTGTTTAGCAGGAATTGAACCTGGAACTTTGCCCCTTTCAAGTGCCTACCCGTCCACTCGGCTACCAACTATGTCGACTTAAGACATATTTTTCCTATAACCTTTATATGAAGAATGATTTTACCGCCTAATTTCCATTTCATATTTACCATTACCATCAAAGTATCAAAGATCGAATAGAAGGTAAAATTGCCTTATCAAAAATAGAAGTAGAAGGTAAAATAGATATTTGAAAATTGATTTGAAACTGGAAAGGGATGATAGGTTTACTGTTCTCTTTTAATCTTAAGAAACAATGATGATTTTGTGAAGAGAAATATATATTTGCAATAATTGAATTCTGCAATAAAAAAAGAAAGAGAATTGAATTTTTACCCTCTTAATTTATAATTAAAAAAACGGGATAAGTTTTGGTCAGACCAAGTAGATTTCGTCAGAATTTAAAACTTATAAGGTTCGTTGATCTGATATTCTAAACGGTTTTAGATTAATTAAGATTTTCACGAAATAATTAATGATTTAGTCAATTTAATGACTTATAAGGGTATAATTGGAACGATAAATATATTTTAATCAAATAAACTCATGAATACCACGCCTGATATATTTCAAGATTAAAGCCATAAATTATCGAAATTGAAATCACGAACTCTTCAATGAAATCGCGCACATATCTCTTCTTCATGATTTCCTTTCCTCCGCTACTCCACCGTCGACCAGAGACGGAACCAGTTAATACTTGGGGTGACACTTGTCACCCCCAAGGTTTTTTGAAATTCTTTGGTATGACAAAATCATGTAATATTTATATAATAAATTAATATAATGATTAAACATAATATTTTTAGAGATAACAAAATAATCAAACATGTAATTTTTACTTAAAAGAGGTTAATCTTGTAAAACACACAAATTGGAAATTTGTATTAAAGTTGTTTTGATAAGTTTATAAATGAGCCAATTACAATATAAAGGATCCCGTACAAAAACAAATTGTAAAAATACAAACCAATAACAGTCATTAATTTGGTCATTTGAACTAATGGGATTAAAGCTCACGTCGTACGGGACTTCTCGGCGACGAATTATAAACCATTTTTACTAACTATGTCGTAATGTTGGTTCTAATCTTTGATTTTGTTTAGTTTGTGAGGAAATTGTTGGCAATAACAAGAAAATCTAACATCTATTTTTTTAATTGTACAAGATGATATCTCTTATTCAAAATCTTTGCATTTTCTATGTACTATCCAACGTTATTTTAGTGAAGAATGCACTTCGCAACAAGATGGAAGATGGTTTCTTATCGGATTGCTTGGTTGTCAATTGACAAAGAAATATTTGAAATTTCTAGCACTGATTCACTAGGAGACGATTTTCGTGATACGGAAACAGGACGTCCTTTATTTTGATGTAATATAATTATTCGAAATAATTTAATTCTTTTTCAATATTACCGTTTCTATTTTCACTAGCCACCCCCTATTTCAAGTCCCGTATCCTTCCCTGCCGTCGACTACAGCCCAAGTTCGCAGCCGCGCATTGACGTGTAGTATTTTGAGCGTCAAAAATAATTTATAAAATCGGTAAGTACCGAGTCGTCCAAGGGAGAAATTGTAAAATTGCGCACTATATAAGGTTATGCTTCTATTTATCCTAGTCTGAAACGAATGTTTGTTTTGATTTTAGAATCTAATCAATCTAAATATGCAAGAAAGCAAGAAAATGTTTTAACAGATTTCGAGAAGTATTTCGGGGAATACTTCACTTATCTAACATTTGAATCGAGTTTTATTAACTAGCATGCAAGGATATGCCTATATTTATTGGAAAATGGCCGTAGAATCCAAGTAAGAACGTCACCCTTTCGACACTATTGGTTCAAATCAAAATTATACCGTAAACTATAAACCTCACTCTTTCGGCGATATTGGTTCGAATCAAGTAACTCGCTGATGTTTACCAACTCTCGTCGCAAAAACATGGTGAGTCCTTGTCATAGAATGAGCCTTTCCCGTTACAAACTTGGGCTACTCTCGTAGTCACCGAGTGTGTAACGTGTATTTTACTTAATAGTCGGACGTTTAGCCTCACCCTTTCGGCACTATTAACTTAACGTCTCAAAGCAATGCACTTAGACATTTTCTCAACCATCTAGTATGCATCGCTGGGTTTAGGTGCTAAATAAAATACAAATCATGTAAAACAATCCAAGTCATGCAAAATTTAATTCATTAAACGATTCATTGTTAGATAAGATTCATAAGAACCCAAATAAAGGGCCACTACTCACTATCCATCGTCATGGAAATACAAGTCATGTTCATGAATGGAACTAGAATTTAAAACGAGAAAAATGAACTAATACACCCTTCAAATTGAAGTTGATAACTCCCTTAGCTCAATCCTCGATCCGATCGTAAATCCTTGCGTTTTTTGTTCCCCTTCTCTCTTTTTCGTCGACTCCTACCGTGTAGAATGAATATGTGTGTATGGAATGAGTGGCGGCCGCTCCTCTTTTCCTTTTGTTTAATTTTGCCATTTTTCTAAAAACCCTAACCCAAATTGCATTTTTTGCCCATTTAGCTCGTCTGGCATGTGTCGCTTGCGTCACTTAACAAGTGACACGGATGAATCCAAAGAGAATGCAGTATCACCTGTTGTTCACACATCTTGACACGGGTGACACAAGTGCATTTTGTATAGCAGACTTCAGCTCCAAGTATAGGTCAATGGATTTGGACACCATATGAGCACTAAGCGTATGCGACAAGTAGGGATGTTAATCCACCTACTTTTGTCATATTTTCGCCCAAATTTCCACAAAACGTTTTGTTTTGCCTTGGAATCATTTTTCACCTAAAGAGCATTAAAAAGTGAGAGCTCATATAAATAAGGATGATGATCAAAAATTGACTAAATGTGGAGCATAAATATAGTACAAATTTATGCTCATCAAAGCACTCCACGTTTAGAGTTTGTTCATCCCGAACAAACATGAACTAAATCCTAATCCACTGTGGAAGGGAACACGAATGCATTTAGCGTATGCACGGAAAAAGATCCAGTGCAGCACAGCTATTTGCTGCGAGTATCAAAACGACGTCATTCCAATACAAACGACGTCGTTTTGGTCTGTTAAAATTTTTATTCTAATCAAAACGACGTTGTTTTAATTGAAACGGCGTCATTTTTGCACTCGCAGCAAATAGCTTCGCTGCACCGGATCCGAATCCCTTATGCACCAAGCCTTTAAACCTCTAGGCTACCCTACAGGGCGAGTTCTAGTCTCGTGAGAGTTTTCTGAAAAGGGAATGCTCAGAAATCCCATATGCGACTAGCTAATATGCATGAACAAGATAGTTCCTCATTTATCTAGGCAATACGCAACGAATACCCCATGCACAACAACTAAAAAAGTAATCAAATACTAATTTCTTTTCAAGAATTTCGAACCACATATAACTCTACAAAGATGCACATTCAAAGACAATCAATATTAGAGTTATTAAATGACTAACCTAACAATTCATTCAATTTTTTCACAAGATACTCAAAACATGAACCTTAGAAGCAGCAAAAATGTGCCAGTCGCGCGCCTATGCTATCAAGAATGATAGTCCATGGGCTAACGTTACAAAACTCATTTCCAAGTTTTAGGAGCTAAGTCCATAATCCATGAGGAAAGAGGAGTTTGACACTTCAATTTCAAAACTATCTCAAACAAAGTCATGATCACGTACTAGTAGAAGGGTCATCCCTCTACTCAAATCACAATGCATACTCACTAAAAGAAATGATGGAAAGTACATTAACAAACTTAAGTTTGTAGCTCACCTTTTTTTTCAAGGCATTTTACCAACGATATGCTTCACCACTTTTTTTCTTTTGACAACTTGCCTTATTTTGGCTTGAGCTTGCAAAGACTTTTTGCTTTTGTCTCTTTTTTGTAGCTTGCCTTATTTTGGCTTATGCTTGCATATACAATTTTTTTATTGGGATCAATTTTTCACCCATATTGACTCCACTCTTAAGATTTAGCAATGTATTAGCGAAATGGTGTGTGCATACAGTGTGAAAGAATAAACATCACCTAAGAGCAATGACAAAATTTTCGAAGAGAAGAAAAGGATTTTCATGCTTGCTAATTCTATGGTCAAGAGATATAAAAAGTTGCCTTAATCATTAGATAGACAAAAGATAACAAAAATACTGACACCTAGGAATTATGCATTCATAAAAGTCATGGCGATCCTAGATTCAAAATCAAGTCAAACGTAATTGAAACTAGATAGTTAAGTAATGGGGTTATGCGAATGCCTTGGAAACTCGAGTACTCAAATGTAAGCTAACACATCAAAAGTGCAAGTGTCTATACATGGATAGTCATACTAGAATGCACTACACACCTACTTCACACTTAAGAGGAAGCTTAGTCCCTAAGCGACAAATATATAAAAATAAAAAGTGTAGTGCAAAGGGCTTCCCTGAAATTGTAGCTCAAAGAGTGTGATTCATCGTTTGTCCATTGATTTCCCACGTATGACATTCAACTCTGTAAAACAAACAAGTGACACCTACATAGAAATTATTAGCCTTAAACTAATCGGAATTGTACCTTAAACTACGAACCTCACCCTTTCGGCGCTACTGGTTCGAATCAAGCAACTCGCTAATGTTTACCAACTCTCGTCGCGTAAACATGGGGAGACATTTTCGTAGAACGAGCCTTTCCCGTTACAAACTTGGGCTACTCTCGTAGTCACCGAGTGTGTAACGTGTATTTTACTTAATAGTCTGACGTTTAGCCTCACCTTTTCGTCGCTATTGGCTTAACGTCTCAAAGCAATGCACATAGGCATTTTCTCAAACTCCTAGTATGCATCGCTGGGTTTAGGCGCTAAATAAAATACAAATCATGTAAAACAATCCAAGTCATGCAAAATTTAATTCATTTAATGATTCAGAGTTTGATAAGATTCGTAAGAACCCAAAATATGGGTCACTACTCACTATCCATCGTCATGGAAATACAAGTCATGATCATGAACGGGTCTAGAATTACAAAACGAGAAAAATGAATTACTACACCCTTCAAATTGGTGTCGATAACTCTATTAGCTCAATCATTGATCCGATCGTAAATCCTTGCATTTTCGTTCCCACTTCTCTCCTTTTCACTGTTTCCTAGTGTGTAGAATGAATATGTGTATATGGATGAGTGGCAGCTGCTCCTCTTTTTCTTTTTTTCAGTTTTGCCTTTTTGCCATTTTCCAAAAACCCTAGCCCAAATTGTGTTTTGGCCTAATTGGCACGTCTGGCATGTGTCGCTTGTGTCACCTAATAGGTGACACGGATGAATATGGAGAGAATGCAGTGTTACCTATTTTTAACCGATCTTGACACGTGTGACACAGGTGCGTTCTGTACAGCAGACTTCAGCTCCAATTTGGACCTCTCTAATGACTGAATCGGCTCTTGGTCCACGCTACAAAGCTGTAGTCCTTCATTTCAGGTTTTCAACAAGCTATAGGTCAATCGATTTGGACACCATATGAGCTATGAGCGTGCACGAAAAGTAGGGATATCAACCACCTACTTTTGACATGTTTTGGCTTAAAGTAGGGATATTTTTCACCTGAAAAGCATTAAAACATACAGTGAGAGCTCATATAAATAAGGAAGATGATCAAAAATCGACTAAATATGAAGCATAAATATAGTACAAATTTATGCTCATCACGTATCTCTCATCGAAACCCTCTTTGACATCATTATTTTATTCATTTTTGTAGTTATCAAAATCATGAACGTAAAAAACAAAACCACGAACATCATGAACAACTAACAATGATATCAATGCATTTGTGCTAAAAAAACACGAGCGTTATCACTTTATCCGTGAATATTGTTATATGATGACCAAACACGAGCATTGTTGTTTGCGCATATATCCAGCAAAAACACGAAAGTTGAAAAAAAAAACATGAACATCATGATCAAACTAACAATGAGATAAAACCAGTGGTACTCAAAATCAACATCATGACTTTATCCACGAACATTGTTCGATCATGAACAAAAACACAACTCATGTTTGATGAAAGTAATGCCAACACCATCTTTGAAACGTGCAAAGACCTTGATTTTTCTATATATTGTGTTCTAAGCAATAGTGAAGATACAAAAAAGAGAGAAAACAGAATCGCAGAGGCGATGATGATTATCTCAAAAAATACGATTCTAAAATCATTAAATTTTGTAGATTGAGATCGTGTGATTCAATTTTGTAATTGACTAATATTCATTTACTCACTAGTACAGATAAGCCTTTAGACAGTGCTTCTTATAAGCGTTGTCTTTCAAAAACGGGTCCTTCGACATCGCTTCATCCATAAGCGCTATCTTATGTGTACTTGAGACAGCGCTTATAGATTAACACTGTCTTGTTGAGATTTTAGAAAGCGCTTCCGTAGAGGCATTGTCTAAAGTATACATAAGACAGTGCTTCATTAGTAAGCGATGCATAAAGTCAGAAATAAGACAGCGCTTACGTGGAGGCGTTGTCTAAAGTGTACATAAGACAGCGCTTTATTAGAAAGCATTGTCTAAAGTCGGAAATAAGACAGCGCTTCATTAGTAAGCTACAGTCGGAAATAAGACAGTGCTTGGGACTTAAAGCGCTGTCTTTTGTTAAACTAAAAACTCAGATCGTACTTTCACTCGACAATCTTACTCAGACTGAATTACCTCGCCTTCGTATTCTTACTATCGTCTCAAAATCTCACTCATATTCTTCGCTCTGGTATGTCGATTTTGATTTGCGATTTTGATTTGTATTCATCTCCGTCCCAGATTCAACTTAGGGTTGCGAGTCTCGTCTGCATATTCAACTTAGGGTTGCGATTTCGATTTGCGATTCGTTTTAATTTGTTAGGGTTGAGTTTTGTATTCATCTTCGCTTCAGTTGATTTCAGTTCTTCGACGAACCTAGCGCTCCACCGTTTGTTCCCGAGTTGATTCAAAGTTTGCTCACTAGTAGGTACTTAATTTTTGTACAAACTTTTCGTTTATGGAATTTGACTCGGATCCGGATATGTTCCCGATTTGTTTTTTTTTCTGAATCTTTGGGTTATTGAGTATGCTTACATGAGTTGTTGTCAATTTGTATAGAACAGTCTTGTTCGATCTATGTTCTCGCTCCCGCTCCGAGAAAGAGCTTGCAGCGTTCTCATCGTTGTCTTAAGGTATAACCATCAGTGTTTTTGCTTGATTTATTCATTTTTCCTGGCCAATTATCTAACCATGCTCGGTTTTTGAATTGGTATTTGAATAATTTTAAATAACTAGTTTTTCATGGTTGTGGATGCACTGTGTGTTCAACTGCATTAATTTCCTTCTGTTTCGTGAACATAGCACAGAAGAATGAGCCAAGTGTGGTCATTCATCTCTGTCTTCTAAGAGATCTTCTCCTTGTGACCTATTACTTATGTCAATATTCAATTGTTTGCTTTTGAGTGATCGAAAGTCTCATGGAATTTGTTATGTTGCTACTTATGCATAATTTTTATTGTTTGTCATTTACTAATGTTCCAGTTAATTTGGTTTATATATGTCGTTGAACTAATTATATTTATTGTGTTTAATGATTGGAATGAAATCGATGCAGCATGATGAAAGAAGTTGGTAGCATATTATATGTATTGGAGTTTGTAAATATATTTGCTTGTGAAACTTTAATTTACGCATGAATTGCTCATTTTTCCTTTTCTTTTGTCCAAAAGAAACATAGGTTGCAATTTATTCAACTCTATACATATTGTTTGATATAGTTTGATGACAATGGACCGAGCGTGGGTGTCAGCTAACCGTCTAACAGATGAATACGAGCAAAGAATTCATAGTTTTTGTAATTTCGCGAGGTCATTTTCCGAACGAATTGAATCTCAATATGTTCACTATCCGTGCATGGGTTGTTGGAATAATAAAAAAGTTAAAGTTTGTGAATTGATAAACCACCTATTGTTAAGTGGTATCAATCCCAATTACAAAGTATGGTGTATGCACGGTGAGACTGAACCATGAAACGATGCACCTCAAGTTGTTTCCACACAAGTGGATGGTATTAATACGGAATGGGAAGATGATGATTTGATTGATATGGTTAACAACATTGCCGAATAGTCGAATGTGAGACCGCAGGTTTTGGAAACACTAAGAAATGACTCTGAACTACCGTTGTACGAAGGTTGTACAAAGTTCACCAGGCTCTCATCAGTGTTAAAGTTGTTCAACTTGAAGGCAAAATGGATGGAGTGATAAGAGTTTCACTGAACTACTGCAACTAGTGAAAGAAATGCTTCGGATGGGAACACCCTCCCGAGACGTACTTATGAGGCAAAGAAGGTGATGTGTCCTATGGGCATCACCTACAAGAAGATAAACACATGTCCCAACGACTGTATTTGTACCGAAATGATCATAGTGATTTGGTCGAGTGCCCAGTGTGTACGACTTCCCGTTATAAGCCTAACAAGGGACCGACAACTAATTCAAAAGGCTCTCCGGCCAAGGTTCTGTGGTATCTTCCAATAATACTAAGGATTCAAAGGTTATATTCTGATCCTGAAGATGCTGGACATATGAGGTGGCATGCTGAGAAACGTATAGTTGACACAAAAATGCGACATCCTACTGAGTTCTGGAAACTCATATCCACTTTTGATTGCTATTTCACTTCCAGCTGGCCTTCGTCGTGTATTAAGGATAAACTATGGAAGGTGGTGCACCGACTCGTAGCCATGAGCATTTTCCCGCGTGGCGAGGGTGCCACGAATATTGGGAACCCTGAGCTCGACGTCATGCTCTTGATGCATCGCCGCCGCCCAATTGATTTCTTCCAGATTCTCACCGGCCAAATGTTATTTTGGGCTCAACTCTAGACAAGAACCTTGCTTTAGGCGGTGGCTTATTTGTCACCATTCTCGCTGAGTCACAAGGATGGGAATTTAGTCAGCTCCCAACGCCGGTCAAATCAGTCCTGGACATCGACAAGTTGGTCGACATTAAGATGATTAATCGGGACCGTCAGTGGAAGCATCAGGATGAGCTCCCCCGCGGGAAGAAACGCCGTCGGGTCGAGAGCAGACAGAGGACACTCGAACGTGCTAGGGGCGGTGACCCTCAGCCTGAGCCCGATGACGAGCGCGAGGCACAAGAGCCTCCAGCGGTTGCGCAGACCCCTCCGCCGCAGCCACCCACTGACCCGCTCCCAAGCAACCTCGAGGAGCGCTTCGCACGCTTGGAGACTTCCCAGGGTCAGATTTTCGAGCAACAGCGCCAGATATTGGCCACCCAGAGTCAGATTTTAGAGTACCAGCACCAGATATTGGCCACTAAGGGTCCGATACTTGCAGCACAGAGTCGGCTTACCCAAGCCCATGCCCAGCCCACCGCCAATTTTTCAAATTTTAGATATCAGGCCAGCAAAGCGCAGCAGGGGGCACACGACGCCAGTACTGTATTCTATAGGCATCAGGGCTTCACCGATTATCCTCCTCCGCCGTCTTACATGTCTTCTGCCCCAAATACGTTCGAGGCCGATTTCACTATGGCAGTTAACCTCAGCCCACCGAGCCATGCACCTCCTACCCGAAATGACCACGAGGTCGGTCCTTCTTGCCCCGCCGGTGCTAAGGACTCCAATGATACCGAGAACCTTTTTGCTGCTGATGATGATGAGGACGATGGCGCTGTTTAGCTCCTCATCCATTTCTTTTCATGACTTTTATTGTCAATTTTGTCAGTTGTTGCGCATTCATGACCACTATTGTACGCTGACTTTTTGCCATGCATTTTAATTCTACATGCTAGTTGATGCTTGAGACATGTTTTTATGTGATCTACGTTTTGCTCGCATCATTTATCATACCTTCTATTTGGCACTTCTTGCTTTTGCCTACCCACCATTACCAATGCTAATCTATCACTTGTGCAGCTCTATGTTTTTCTTTATATATCTACCACCTCATGAGTCGCATTTCACTCCCCGGACATCGCTTAATCTCCATGGATATCACACACGAGGGAAGTTCCTATGCACCTTTTCTTTTCTTTAATTTCTTCGCTTAGGGACTAAGCTCAATTTTAAGTATGGAGTGGGTAGTGCATAGCCATGCACATCGCATATCACATTCACTCTTGCATATGCTCAACTGTCTATGTACTGCGATTGAAATCCTCATTTTTCTGCGATACTCCTTGACTGATTGACATTCCTTTGGATTCGAAGTCTAGGACTTGAAATAGTTTTATTCGTGTGTGTATTCTCACCCGAAAATTGGAAATCTAGGCCCAAAACAGACTTGGAAACCCAATCAACTTATAAATTAGTGTTTTGGGAAAGGTTTCTAATTCATTCCTACCTTGAAGAACCAATTCCCGGCTTTGAAGAAGAGAGACGGCTCTAGAGAAGACGCAAGCTTTCAACAAGAGAGAAGAGATTTCCCTACTTTCATCATTCATAATATTTTGTGTTTTTAATTCCACGGATATGAGTAGCTTAACTCCTAGTCCAGTTTAGGATTTCGTTCATTGTGACATTCGTTTTGAGATTTTATTCTTAATGCAATTTCTTGTTTCTCTAGTTCTTGTGCTTAATTTCAAGGATTGAATTGTGAAGCTAAGTGGTTACTTTACCGTAAAGCTTAGTGATGGACCATATTTATATGATTAATTAAGACAGTTAAACCCACCAAATTAGACTCTTTGTCTATTTAACTTTTGCTTGTTAGTTCCGATATTTACCTACAGGGTATTTTAAAGTCTAGAGAGAATACAAGCTAAGGAGGAGTTTTAAAGCTGAAAATGAATTACAAGTCACTCCAGGACACGACCAGATTCCGACTGTACAACTTTCATAAACCTGACATGGAATCACTCAAAACAAGTCCAACCGAAGAGCAACCAGAGTCTGTCCGGAGCTGAAAAGACCCGATGGCTTTTGTGAAAAGATCACAAAACACACTCTCACCCACTCCCTTGCCACCTTGCCCGGCGGCTAAAGCCCTCCTCCTCTCCCCTTGCGCCACCTAGCCGGCGGCTCTCCTTCCCTCCACCTCACCCGGCGGCTCCTTGCTCTCCCTCTCATCTTGTGCCAAGTGTTGCATCCTCCTCCACATCCCACACTTCCCTTAGCCTATAAATACGCATGCCCTCTTCACTTGTAAATCATCCCATCCCATCCCATCCCACAATCCTAAAATCCACAATTACTTATCTCTCTAGATTGAGAGCACAATCCATGTAAACACTTCTCTTTGATATCAAAAGCTTTACAGTTGTTCTTGAGTACTCTTGTCGGTTCTTGAAGTACTCTCCTTTTACTTTCATGTCTTTACTTTCGAAAACTTTACTTTACTGTCTTTCAAAAACCTTTACTTTTCAAGTACTTAGCTATGATGTCCTGTTCCATGGATATTCGTAGCTAAACCCTTCATTCGGTTGAAGGGGTGTACTAGTATCATACAATGTTTTAGACCCTTCTCTTAAATGCCTCTTTGTGTTCAAAACTAGTTCTATGTGTCACATATTAGGTCAGAACTTCCAAGGTTGAGTGGATGCTTGAAATGGCAAAACTCTTCCGTGGGGTTCGTGAACATACTCGGGTAAGTGGATGCTTGAAATGGCAAAGCTTATCTGAGGAGTTCGACCTCTTTAAAACACCATTTGGTTGATCGGAAATGATTGATCAAATGGATGCACATAGGCTAATATACCTTGAAATGGGGTATTAGTCTAAATAGAACAAGTGCTCTATGCCTTGAAATGGGCTAGACGGTGTGGCAAGTCGAGTGCTTGAAATGGCCTTGATACACTTTTAAACACTTAGTATGATCATTAGAGGTCAATGATAAACGGACTATGATACAAGGCCCCTGATACCGAATCTTTCCTTTAATTGCAATATCACCTGTTACTTTACTTTCAGTCCATATCAACTGCTTACTTTCCGCAAGTCTTGTCCTTCAAGCAATTTCTTTCTGCAAGTCTTGTCCTTCAAGCACTTTAATTTCCGCAAGTCTTGTCCTTCAAGCACTTTATTTTTCAGTTATTTACTTCCAGTACTAAAATCACAACCAACCCCCAACTGTCTTAATTTCTATCTTCGAAAGAACAACTATCAACTAATTCCCTTGGGTTCGACCCCTACTTACCACTTTACTACCCAATAGTAGAGTACGAGTAGCGGACTTATAAATTTATTTTTGCACAGAGACATTGCACCTTAACGACAGTGCAGTGCGCTCCGTCACTTAGCCTAACAATTCAAACCCTACCGTTAATACTTGTTGGATACTTTGCCGGAAAGACAGGTACTAACACCTAGATTCGATAATACCCTCGCCGGATTATTGTGTTTAGGAGAACTAGAAATCTAACACCTTTGCCGGGTTAGATTGTGGTGTATCACCTTTTCCGGGATACTTTTGGGTTAGTACTTTTGCCGGAATAACCACACTTAGAAACTCAAGATTTGATTATTAGCAGTCAATAATAAACATGTCACAATAGAAACCCTAAGGTGAATGCTTTCTCTGATTGAAATTCTAGTTAGTCTTTTCTCTTCTGCCTTTACAATATTTGCTCACAACCCCCCCCCCCCCTTTTAATTGTTTTCAGTGACAGCTTCAACAACCAGTTCCATTGGGTTCGACCCTGCTTGCCGCTACACTACCTTTCTTGCAGGAGAAATTTAAATTTAAGTTTGACGCGTCAGACGACGCGCGTCATGCCTACGCTTCAGAGTCGGCACAGTAGTTCCGATCCAGACCCCTTCAGAGATATATCTGAGGTATTCTGCAGTCATTTAAATTTATGAAGAAAGTGTAATTTACTTCAAATATATTGTATTAATAATTTTGTTTGACAATATCAGGTTGGGAAGAAATGCGTACTGCACATGGAAGGAGGTTTGGATGAGCATAGGCAAATCGTGGCACTTGCCAGAGTTATGGCAGGACGATATATTCACTATCAGGAGTTGGATGATGGGATGGTGAAGGTGGTTATAAACGATGCGATCGATCCATCGGCAGAGCTGCCAGAGAAGTTCCAGGAAATGGAGAGAGTATTTGATGCAGTGCGTGCATTCGTGGGTTGGCCGAAATTGCTCGTAGACATTGATAAAAAGGTAAGTACGTACATTCAGTTTTATCACACTAAGCAACTCTCAGTTGTTATATTTACTCGTTTAATCGATATTTTTATTTCGGACAGGGATATGACGAGTTCAGATTTTTGAAACATCAATGTAGCAGTTTCAGCGACAATGATACTAGCAGAATGTCAATGCATTTCCGCTTTCTGTACGAGCACACTAGCATGATGGCTAAATCAACTCTGTATTCGGTGTACATCAGTAGCGAGGTGTTTGGTGAGGATTGCTTGAGGACGACATCAGACTAAAGTTCGTGACGATGATTTTTTTAGGTTGAGTTCGTGACGAACTCCCTAAAGTTCATGGAAAATATGCTAAAGTTCGTCGGTTCTCAGTTCTCAACTTAAATGGTGGTTCTCACCCGAACCTGACCCTATAAATATTGCATGAAAATTCTTTCGAGTACATATGAATACTAAGACTCTTGGAGCACAGGCCACACGCGGAACTTGAACCAACGAGCATAAACTTGAAACTCGGCACCTCCACGTGCAAATGGAAGGAATAGACGTGGTAGCAACACCTTCCTGCAGAACACAACACGTCCACGAGGGACGAATAACACCTCTGCAAAGGAGAAACAACACGTCTGCGCCGAGGCGGGACGAAAATACATCCACTAAGGATCAATAACACTCCTATAAAAAATGAAAAGAAATATACTACTTAAGAGTATCAGACACTAAACAATTTATCAAAAGTTAAAGGCAGTCCACCAAACCCTTTTTTTAATACTGGTTTAACAATAACCTTTTCCACTGAAAAAAAAACAATTGTTATAAATATATCATAAAATGGATGACTTCCCCAGCAAGCTAGCAAAAACGACTGAGCGACAATATTGTTGAATATTGATCCATCATCCATGGCCCACAAGGAAGTGATAATACAAGAGTTGAGTTGACAACACAAGAGTTGACTTTTAATCAGCCCATTTCCTGTACCCAATTCAATCTCCCTCACACGTCAATTTGCTTGAAGAAATCAAGTTCAAATTGACATAGTTATCTTCAAGATATTTTCTCCTCTTTCCTAGCCCTATATAAAGGGACCATATGTAAGGCATATGAAATTAATCCAATTCAATACAACACAAATCTCTCTACTACTTCTCCTTAAGTTCTTATTCTCCCTTAAGCTTCATCTTCACTACGATCACAAGATTTCATAACACGTTATCAGTACGAGGCTCTAACCAACTAAGATACCGTAAGTTTCGAACAAGGATTCAATAAGAAGTAAGTATTTTCCTCACTTGTCTCTCAACTTTCGCTTAGTTCTTCATCTGTTCTACTTGGATATCATAAGGGGTTCACTACCTCAAAGGGAGCTCTACTCTCCCTCTTTCACAATTCCAGATTGTGACTTGATATCTGGGTTTTTCTGGATGAAAAAACTAAGAACTCCATTGCTTTTTGCTTTGTTTGGAATTCGATCCTATTACGGCGATGGTTGTGTATGTTTTACTTTAAATACTTCTTACAACTTGTTTTACTTTCTTAATGTATAACAACATATTATTATGCAGTGGCGGATTATCCCCTCATAATAAAGTGTTGTGATTTTACAAGTTATTTTACTTTCTTAATGTATAACAACATATTATTATGATGTGCGGATTACCACCCCATAGTAAAGTGTTGTGATCTGCAAAGTAACTATCTTTACTTTAAATACTTCATCTTCTTTGAACTGTATAATTTATTTAATGATATTACATTGTTAATTTACTCTTAGTGCTCAACGGTAACATAACGGTAACAAACGGCTATATTTTCCTCTATAAATTCGATTTCATTCACCATACAAAATCACACTCATTCTCTCTTCTACTACATAATCTTCTCAAGAAAACCTTGCCATAAAATGTCTCGTCTAATGCTAGTTTTTGTTTTCATAATTATTTTTGTACTTACTGCTTGTGTCCTCACCGGAGATGTTCCGACGGATGAATTTTATCATTGTTTAAAAATACTTGTAATAATGTATGTCTTCTTCTTCTTTACAATATTTGTAGAATTGTATGTTTTTAAATTAATCTAATAAACTTTTTCTATTTTTAGTTACCACCATGTCAAACCTCGCAAAACTTGAATTCAGTCCACTCGACATCTTTGGAAAAAAATTACATGTCGTGGACAATAGACATTGAGACACATTTGGACTCAATGGATCTTCACGAAACAATCATTGTGGGGAATACCTCATCGAAAGTGGATAAGGCAAAATCTTTGATTTTCCTTCGTCGTCATCTTGACGAGAATCTGAAAAATGAGTATCTCACTGTGAAAGACCCGAGTGATTTATGGAAAAATCTGAAAGACAGATTTGATCACCAAAGGGATGTGATGCTTCCCTTATATCGGGATAAATGGGTCGCTTTACGGTTCCAAGACTTTGTGAAAGTCAGTGAGTATAACTCTGAGATGATAACAATAGTGAGCCATTTGAAATTTGTGGAGATAAGATAACTGATGTTGAGATGATGGAAAAGACTCTGTCTACATTCCATGCATCAAATGTAACCTTGCAGCAGCAGTATCGTGTACGTGGTTCTGAAAAATACCATGAGCTGATTGGTACTCTCTAGTGGCGGAAAGAAACAATGAATTGTTGATAAAGAACCACCAATCTCGCCCAACGGGCTCCAGAACATTTTCTGAGGTACATTTCGCCAACTCTAATGAGAGTAGACCCATGAACTATTTTCAGGGTCAAGGGCAAGGCCGAGGTCGTGGACGTGGACGAGGATGAGTTCGAGGTCGTAGTTTTGGCCAGGGGCGCGGTCGAGGTGGTTATCCCAATAATCCACCTCATAAGATCGCCAATTATCACCAAAGGAGACAGCAAAATGAGTGGAACCATGAGAACTCCCACAAAAGGGGAGGTGGTCCAAGTTCATCAAAAAGCCCTGAGACCACTTGCTTTAGATGCGGTTGTAAAGGGCATTGGTTTAAAACCTGTCGAACCCCTGAACACTTATGCAAACTCTATCAAGAGTCCGTGAAGGGAAAAGGAAAGGAGGTCAACTATAATGACCAAATTCCTATGAATGAGTTTACTCGACTTGGAGAATCTGATTTCAACAATGAACATGTTGATACAGTTTGGGGATTTTACAAATGCAAATGAGATCAATTTTATTGAGAATGATCCCGTGAACGAGTACACTCGTCTTGGGGAACATGAGCCTAGTGAGGTCTTCCTTGGTGATATAACTGGAAAAATGACTGGTGGGAACTAAAAGGGGAAGTTGTGTAAACCCATGGGAATGAAGCCAAACGGTCCGATGTCCTAAGTTGATTTTCTTATGTTATATGTATGTTTTCCTTTAAGCATGACAATGTTTTCTCACATGTAATAAAATATGTTTATCTTATCATTTTCTTGTTTACTTAAAGCTTTGAAATGGACAAAGCCAAAGTCAACCAAAGAATTAATATTGAAGAAATGTGCATACTTGATAGTGGAACAACGCACACAATCCTGAAGGATAAAAGGTTTTTCTTGATGATAAAACCAACACGAACCATTGTGAATACAATATCAGGTCCTGTAGATCTGATTGAAGGAATTGGCAAGGCAAACTTTGTATTGCCAAATGGCACAAAGTTTACGATACATAATGTCTTATTTTCGCCAAAATCCAAAAGAAACTTATTGAGTTTCAATGATATTTATTCTCATGGATTCGAGACTCAGTCTATGACTGAAGGTAACATGAAGTTCATGTTACTCACTATGTGTATAGATCTGGAAAGAAATACATAGTTGAAAAACTACCAATGCTTCCCACTGGATTGCATTACACGCATATAAATGAGATTGAGTCAAATGCGGTACTTATGAAATCTTCAATATTAACCATATGGCATGACCGATTGGGTCATCCTGGTTCAAGTATGATGCGAAGAATTATCGAAAATATGCATGGACACTCATTGAAGGGTCATAAAATCCCTCAAGGAAATATTTTTCCATGTAAAGCTTGTTCTCTTGGAAAGCTTATCATAAGGCCATCACCGGGAAAGGTTGAAACAGAATCACCTATGTTTCTTGAGCGTATTCAAGGTGATATTTGTGGGCCTATTCACCCACCATGTGGACCATTTCGATACTTTATGGTATTGATAGATGCATCTAGCAAATGGTCACATGTGTGTTTGTTATCAACTCGCAATGTGGCATTCGCTAAATTACTTGCCCAAATAATAAAATTGCGAGCTCAATTTCCTGATCATACAATCAAGAAAATTAGACTTGATAACGCCGGTGAATTCACATCCCAAACATTTGATGAATATTGTATGTCAGTTGGGATTGTGATCGAGCATCCCGTTGCTCATGTCCACACACAAAATGGTTTGGCTGAATCATTGATCAAACGCCTCCAACTTATTGCTAGGCCATTGATAATGAGAACAATGCTTCCTACCTCAGTATGGGGTCATGCAATAGTACATGCCTCTGAATTAATTCGCATCAGACCAAGTGCATATCATAAAAGTTCTCCACTACAACTAGCATTTGGTCAAGAACCAAATATATCTTACTTAAAGATTTTTGGTTGTGCTATTTATGTGCCTATTGCACCTCCTCAAAGAACAAAGATGGGACCACAAAGAAGCCTTGGGATATATGTGGGCTTTAAATTTCTTGAACCTCAAACTGGAAATATTTGCACAGCACGTTTTGCTGATTGCCACTTTGATGAGGAAAATTTCCCACCGTTAGGGGGAGAAAGAAAACAGTTTGAGAAAGAAATTACTTGGTCTGTACCAACATTATTGCATCTTGATCCTTACATAAAAGATTGTGAAGGTAGAGTACAAAGGATTTTACATTTGCAAGAAATGGAAAATCAACTTCCTGATGCATTTACAGACACAAAGAGAGTGACTAAATCTCACATACCGGCTGAGAATGCTCCCGTACAAATTGAAATTCCAAAAGGGAAGCCGGAAAATAAAATCATTCATGAAATCACAACACGGTTAAAGCGTGGAAGGCCACCCGGTTCCAAAAATAAAAATCCTCGAAAAAGAAAAGGGGAAGAAAAGCAAAGCGATCCTATGATGGAGGAAAGTATTCCTATAGAAATACAAAATGAAAAGGATCGAGAAATTTCGATTAATTATGCTAATACAGGCATACTATGGAACCGAAAAGAGAACATTGATGATGCGTTCTCTTATAATTTGGCATGTGATATTATGAATGAAAATAATGGTGATCCCGAACCACGGTCTATTACTGAGTGTAAAAATAGACACGATTGGGTTGAGTGGAAAAAGGCAATTGAAACTGAACTAGACTCGCTCAATAAACGCAAAGTTTTTGGGCCTATAGTACTCACACCTAAGGATGTGAAACCTGTTGGATACAAATGGGTTATCGTACGAAAAAGAAATGAGAAAAATAAAATTGCGAGATACAAGGCTCGACTTGTTGCACAAGGTTTTTCTAAAAGGCCTGGAATCGATTTTGAGGAAACGTATTCTCCTGTCGTGGATGGAATTACGTTTAGATACTTGATAAGTCTAGCAGTTCATGAGAAATTAAATATGCACCTCATGGATGTTGTTACCGCTTACCTATACGGATCGCTTGATACTAATATTTACATGAAAATCCCTGAAGGATTCAAGATGCCTGCAGCATCAAGTTCAATGCCAAGAGAAAGATATTCGATCAAACTAGAAAGATCTTTATATGTGTTAAAGCAATCCGGGCGCATGTGGTACAACCGGTTAAGTGAATACCTGTTGCAAAAGGGATATGTCAATGACCCTCTTTGCCCATGCGTCTTCATTAAGAAAACAACATTCGGGTGTGTAATTATCGCTGTCTATGTCGATGATTTGAATATCATTGGAACGAATGAAGAGATTCATAAAGTAATCTCTTACTTGAAAAGGGAATTTGAAATGAAAGACCTTGGGAGAACGGGATACTGTCTCGGATTACAGATTGAGCATATGCAAAGTGGAATACTTGTGCATCAATCAAATTACACGAGAAAGATAATCAAGAGATTCAATATGGATAAATCAAACCCATTAAGTACCCCAATGGTCGTTAGATCCCTTGATGTAGACAAAGATCCATTTCGTCCATGTGAAGAATCAGAAGAGATTCTTGGTCAAAAAGTACCATATTTCAGTGCGATTGGAGCTCTTATGTACCTTGCTAATTGTACTCGACCTGACATAGCTTTTGCTGTTAATTTATTAGCCAGGTTTAGCTCAGCTCCTACCAAAAGACACTGGAATGGAATCAAGCATGTGCTTCGTTATCTTCAAGGAACGATTGACTTAGGATTATTTTATCCTAACAATACAAAATCAGTTTTGATTGGTTATGCAGATGCAGGTTACTTGTCAGATCCACATAAAGCGAAGTCCCAGACTGGCTATGTATTTACATGTGGAGGAACTGCAATCTCTTGGCGTTCTCAGAAACAAACACTCGTTGCAACATCATCAAACCACGCTGAGATCATCGCATTACACGAAGCAAGTCGTGAATGTGTGTGGCTGAGATCCATGACACAACATATCAGAACTACAAGCGGTCTTCTACCAGCAAATGATCCAATCACACTTTATGAGGATAATGCTGCATGTGTTGCTCAAATGAAGGAAGGATTTATTAAAAGTGACAGAACGAAGCATATCCCTCCGAAGTTCTTTTCATTTACCCAAGAGCTGGAAAAGAACAATGTTATCAGCCTTCAGTATGTTCGTTCCTGTGACAACTCAGCGGATCTTCTTGCAAAGGCTCTCCCAACTTTGGTACTCAGAAAACATGTTCATGATATCGGCATGCGAAAGCTACAAAACTTATGAAGAAATCAATCTTGCCAACATCAGGAGGAGTTTTATGTGGCTGCACTCTTTTTCCCTTATCTTGGTTTTTATCCCACTGGGTTTTTCCAAGTAAGGTTTTTAACGAGGCAGCATAGACACGTAACAAGTCATCCAAGGGGAAGTGTTATAAATATATCATAAAATGGATGACTTCCCCAGCAAGCTAGCAAAAACGACGGAGCGACAATATTGTTGAATATTGATCCATCATCCATAGCCCTCAAGGAAGTGATAATACAAGAGTTGAGTTGACAACACAAGAGTTGATTTTTAATCAGCCCATTTCCTATACCCAATTCAATCTCCCTCACACGTCAATTTGCTTGAAGAAATCAAGTTCAAATTGACATAGTTATCTTCAAGATATTTTCTCCTCTTTCCTAGCCCTATATAAAGGGATCATATGTAAGGATTATGAAATTAATCCAATTCAATACAACACACAAATCTCTCTACTACTTCTCCTTAAGTTCTTATTCTCCCTTAAGCTTCATCTTCACTACGATCACAAGATTTCATAACAACAATAACCTTTTAAAAAAATATGAATTGATGAATAACAATATTAAAATACTGACGAAAAGAAAGTGATCTGGAATTGTGGATCCAGTATTTGTATTGGTAATCCCAATGACTAAACGACTAATACTCCGTGAATAAACTAATATTTATAGATTCAGTCGTGCTCATCGTCCCTCCCTCAAACATTTCTTGGATCAGTTGATTCAACCATCCAGCCCTCAAAAACACTAATCTCAATCCTCGTTGCTGCTTCCATCTCTCAACTCCAGAAAAAAAAAATCCCCTCCTCTCTCTCTCCAGGTACTTCGTTCTTTTCCTTCTCTTCGTAACTCGATCGCCATTTGTATGTTTCCCAAACCTCGTCATGCTCTGATTTATCCGCACAAAGCCATTACGTCTATTTTGGGGGCCACAATGTTTGGAATTTTCATTTTATTTGGTTTTGACTTATGCATTCTGTATCTAATACAGTTTCAATTTTGTCAGGATCATGCCTGATTTTTACAATTACGCGTTCTTTTATTGTTTTAATTGAAAGTTTGGTTTCATGTAAATGGTTCCCCTTTTGGCCAGTAGTCAACTGAATCACTTGATCTGATATTCTGATTCAAAGTATGTACAGTTTCCGTGTGATTCTATCATGGTCTGTTGCTGATATTATACTCCCTAATTTGCGTTTGAACTGGTAAATTGGTCATTTTATGTTAAATGTTGTCTACTATGTTAGGCAGCATTAATGAAAACAAATAAAGTCATCGCTATAACTGAATTCCAAATTCCTTTATGACATGCTTTGTCACAACCTATTATCCTTTTGCATTCATTTTTCAAATCCATTCAGAGCTGTAGACTCGCGAATTTTATATCACTATTGTAGGTGCAAGCTATGGCAGACTCTACTGCTGAATCTGACTTCTTGAAGGAGTTCCGTATCCCAAGTTACATACTTCTGCCTGGAACTCATGTGGACGCTCCTCCTGATGTGCCCAAATGCCCAGTGCTTGTATTCGTCAATGCAAAAAGTGGAGGTCAGCTAGGTGGAGAACTCTATAAGACATACCGATCACTTCTAAATGAAGAACAGGTAGGTTCTTTTTCATCCGTGTTTAGATAGCTAAATGTACGGTTTTGAATCCAAACTAATAAGCCTCCAGGTGTTTGACCTGAGCGAGGAGGCTCCTGACAAATCTCTAAGTAGAGTATATGTCAACTTAGAAAAGCTAAAGCTTGATGGTGATGAGTTTGCTACCAAGATTGAAGAGAAATTGAGGCTAATCGTGAGTCCGCTATTGACTTCGTTTTACTTTCTCAGGAAATAGAACTATGATTTCCAGTGTTACAATTATCTGTTAGATCTTCTATTTATATGACAACTTCTTTGCTTGTTAGGTTGCCGGTGGTGATGGAACTGCCGGATGGCTTCTTGGAGTTGTTAGTGATCTTAAGCTATCAAAGCCCCCTCCAATTGCTACAGTGCCTCTAGGAACTGGAAATAATCTTCCCTTTGCATTTGGTTGGGTATGTCATAAGCATCTTTACTGAATAGTGATAGTCTTTAATACCCCCTTGCAGTGCATCTCTGGTTGATAAATTTACAATGAGCCTTGGATTACAATTTACAAGTTGTATTTTTTGACAGGGAAAGAAAAACCCCGGAACTGATCGCAAATCTGTTGAGTCATTCTTAGATGAAGTACAGAAAGCAAAAGAAATGAAAATCGACAGGTAATATTTCACATTAGCTAAAACTGCATTGAACTATTTCCTTTTAGTATTGGCAACGATATTTGTTGTTTGTCATTTAGTTGGCATATTCTTATGAGGATGAAAGCTCCAAAAGATGGTTCATGTGATCCGATTGCGCCTCTTGAACTGCCTCACTCTTTGCATGCATTTCAACGCGTGTCTGAAACTGACTCGCTGAACATTGTGAGACTACTATCTCTGTTGTTATAAATACCTGCAGTGACTTTTTAATAGATTCCTTAGTCTCTGCTAATGTGTACGGAGCAATATACTCATGGTCCTGCAGATATGTAAGCGATAGGTTCATCACCGGTTGTGAATGTCTCAACCGCTAAGAAAACATCGTAGTGTTTTGGTTTTACAACCACAACTCAATATCTTTTGATGGACACAGAGATTTTACTTCTTTTCAGGAAGGATATCACACATTTCGCGGGGGATTTTGGAATTACTTCAGTATGGGTAAGTTGACCATCTTTAAGTCATTCTTCCTTACCTCAGTGATATTCTTCCGACTTACGAGGTAATAACATGGAAATGGGAAACCTCATTTGCTTTGTTGTCTTTAGGGATGGATGCTCAAGTATCTTATGCTTTTCATTCTGAAAGGAAGTTGCATCCTGAAAAGTTTAAAAATCAGTTGGTTAATCAGGTACCGTCTCAATTATAAATCGGTTTACAGTCAATCATATTTATGAAATAATAATAATGCCTTCCACCTTATCTTGTTTATGTGTTGAACTGTTCCGAGCATTGCTGTCTTAAGACTCGACTGTAGGAAATATTTTGAATATACATCCTTCTCTTCAGTTCGATTTTTTTGCACGCACATTCTCTCTTAAAAAAATTATTTTTTTTCCTAGAGTACATATGCAAGGCTTGGTTGCACACAAGGATGGTTTGCAGCTTCGATCTTTCATCCTGCTTCCCGGTCGGTATAGTATGCGGAACATATTAAACTTATATGTCAAACAGTGTGGAATTACATACCACTAAGTATACTTTCTTAATAATCATATAGAGTTATGATCGAGGGAAAATGGTAAATTAATCGAAGTACACTAGAAAATGTAATCTCCGGAACTCCGCACCTGGATAGTGTTTAGAAAGAAACACTCGCAGTTCAGCATGAATAGTAGCATGCCTTGAATAAAGGGGGGAAATGAATCAATGATGTTTGAGTGCTATTTTTACCATCGGTGTTCATTGTCATGATTTTTTAATATTTACATTGCATTTGGTCTCCTTGACCATAATTTCCTGGAGAGCGAATAAGACAAAAAGAAAATAGTTACTATGTATGACGATATGAACTTTAAAACAGGAACATAGCTCAGCTTGCAAAAGTTAAGATAATGAAGAGGCAGGGTCACTGGGAAGATCTCCACATTCCTCACAGGCAAGTTTATGCTGCTTTCTGTGAATACTGTGAAACAATGTGATATAAATGTGGGTTACACGGTCATTTTTGTATCGAATAGCCCAAGTTTATCTGCTATCTGCTCTTGTATATACAGCATCAGGTCCATCGTTTGTCTTAACTTGCCCAGCTTTTCTGGAGGATTAAATCCCTGGGGAACACCTAATCAGAAAAAGAAGAACGAGGTTAGTGTTTACTTTTCTCTTGATTGCATTTGTTATCATGAGTTTGCCTCACATTACCTCATGATTTTTCTTTGATATGCAGAGGGACTTAACTCCGCCGTTTGTAGATGACGGTCTCATTGAAGTTGTTGGATTTAGAGATGCTTGGCATGGGCTTGTTTTGCTTGCTCCAAATGGTCATGGAACTCGTCTTGCACAGGTTAAAGTTGTTTGAGTTGAACATTGTTCAGATTGTATCTCTCTTGTTCTTTGTCTGACATGCACTCGTACCTTGACAATGTGAATGCCTCATGTGTAGAAAATGTTTCTGTTATGTACTTGTACACGTGAAAAAATGGTAGACAAAACTAGCGTAATTTGGCTAGCAATTAGCAAATAATCTAATAATTTGTTGTAAATTCAGGCCCACAGAATCCGGTTTGAGTTCCACAAAGGTGGCGCAGATCATACATTCATGAGGATAGATGGGGAACCGTGGAAGCAGCCCCTCCCTGTGGATGATGACACTGTTGTAGTTGAAATCTCTCATCTTGGTCAAGTGAACATGCTTGCAACCCATGGTTGCCGCGCGAAAAGCATGTATGATCCCTCCACCCCGACCCATCATGATGAGGAAGATGATAGTGGGGAAGAAGACTCGATGCAAGAGGAGTTCAGGAAATTTGGTGCTGCAGAGACATTCAAGATTCCAGATGAGGTTGACATCTCACATCTGAGCTAACAAATTATTCTCGATTACACGACAAGAATTCAGCATTATTATTTGCAGCAGCTTTGAATTTGCTACAATATTGTTTGGGATTTTACGGTAACCAGCGTGACCTTGATTGCATTTTTGTGGCCCTCCCTCTGGTTTTAAAATAAGGGAAAAGTACAAAAAGGGTCATGAACTATCATCCCTTTTCAATTTTAGGTCCGAACTACCATCCCTTTTCAATTTGAGGTCCGAACTATCATAATTTTTAATGAAGGGGGCAAAATCAAAAAATCAGTTAAAGTTAACTGTCAAAGTTAACCCCGCCATTTAAATTACAATTAAATATCATTTATTATCTATGTATACTCTTTCTATATTTTTAACTTTTAATTTTATTATAATTTTTTATTCTCTTTAAATTTCATATCACATATAGGTACTACATTTAAATTAATTGTTTAGGGTTTCATAATTTACCATTATATGTATGAATAAATAAACAATTATTTGTTTTATTGTAAAATTTTCAAATTCTTTCCTTAATTATTTTAAATTTTCATAGTTTCACAATTGATCATAAAATATGTATGGATAAAAGATTAAATTATTATTTTTCTAATTCATGTTCATAAGAGTATTACTATAAAAAGAATATAAATGAATGGATGAATTGAAAGAATTTCTTTTAAACTTTTGTCCACACATATTATGTGCTGAAAGGTCAACCTTTAAAAATTCAAAATATTATACTCACCCATCATATAAGGGAAACATCTTAAAAAATTTAGAATATGAACCAAAATAATATATATTTAATTTTTATTCATACATGTTATATGGTGAATTATGTAACCCTAAATAATTAATTTAAATGTAGTACTCATTTATGATATGAAATTTAAAAAGAATAATATTTAATTGTAATTTGACTAACGGTGTTAACTTTGACCGTTAACTTTCATAGATTTTTTGATTTTGTCATCTCATTAAGAATTATAATAGTTCGGACCTCAAATTGGAAAGAGATGGTAGTTCAGGACCTATTTTTATACTTTTCTCTTAAAATAATCATAATAGGTTCTTTCAACTTTGAGTTCCTCAACTCATATTATTACTTGTCGAGTTAATTTAGTTTGATTCAATAAGCCATAAGGTAAAAGATGCAAATTTAACCAGAATTATGTTTCCTTTTTCATTTTCTAAGATGACGTCATTTCCAAACCCGAAAGACATTTGACCGTTGAACTTTTGTAAGTATGAATGAAGCATAAAATATTGATAATAAAATCAAATAAGAGCTCCATTGAGTTTCAAAATATATATATATATATATAGTAAACCCACTAAATTTTGAAAAGTCAACAATTGCGGCTTGCCACGTGGCTTCGCCACGTGCCTCGGATCAACTCCCACAGACGGCCGAGATCGTGCCTCACAGTTTCATTCTACCAACCATGCCTCAACCGAGTGCTCCCCTATATATATAGATAGAGGAGTGTTCAAATGAGGACACCCTCTTAGGGTGAGGACGTAGGGACAAATCTCATCCATTAGATCATCATCCATCTAACCCCCCCGTGCTTTGTGGGTGCGCCACGTGTCCAAGTACCCAAAATCCAATAAAGCAAATAGTAAAATCCCACTACCAAAAAGCAAATAGTAAAACCCACTACCACATGTGACACGTGGCAGCTTGTGGATCATTGGATGAACCTCATCCAATGGCCAAGATTAGTCCCTACACCCTCACCATAAGACATGTCCTCAATTGAACGCCCCCCTATATAGATATATATATATAGGGTCAGGTTCGGGTGAGAACCATCATTTAAGTTAAGAACTGAGAACCAATCTGGTTCATTGATTGACAGATTTTAATGGATAAAATTAATAGGTAATAATGGAAAAAAATAAACATTATCTCATTTAAGTAATTAAAAATTACTGATTAAGGGTAATTTTGGAAGCAAATAAATTTTATTAATTGATTAAATTGTTAGATATATCGGTTAGTTTCCTAAATTGAAGGATATCGATTTAATATTTGATTTGACTGATTCCGTTCTTGTCTTTTATCTTTATGAGTATACAAAATTTAAAATAATTATTTAATTAATTCATTTATACTCATATTTTATATCAACGAATATTGAAAGTTCGTCTACAAACTTTGAAAGTTCGTCCACGAATTTTGAAAGTATAAGTCTTCAATCTATGAAGTTCGTCTAAAATGGTACAAAAACCGAATCTTTAATCCACGAAGTTCGTCTAAAAGTATACAAAGTTCGTCTAAAAAAGTACAAAGATGAAAGAACCAATTATTTTATAGAAAATCCACGAACTTTATACTGAAATCGGCGAACTTCATATCGAAATGCCACGAACTTTCTACTAAAAAGTAACGAACTCAATTTGACAAATCAAGCTCTCCAACTTGTTTAAGTGCAGAAGCACACTTTTTCGCATCTCCATCTCACAATTTTTATTAACATCAATGCAGGTCTCCTTTGACACACCAACAAATCTGATCTTCATCTTGATGAGAGCACTCCCCAAATATACGAAACGAGTTCCGATTCACATACATCTCTAAGAATCCAACAGCTAGGGTTTCGTCAACAAGCCACCATCACCGGCAAACTTATACTCATTGTCTTGTTGCTATCAACTTCAAATTCCACCAAATACAACTTGTGACACTTGTCTGTTCGGTTTCCAGGGCTCTGGTCGATCCATAAAATATGGATTGTGTAGACCTGCCAGTAATCATCTATTCCGATGGTTGCGCCTCATCTGCAGCAAGATCTGAATCGACCGATGGTGTGAACGCACGATGCTTTTCATGGTCTGGATGCAGCCGTGAAAGACCCGACTAATGGGCGATCCAACATAAAAAAGAGGTTGGAATGCTGATTTCCACACAAAAGTGATAAACACCATAAAAAAGACCCACACAAAGTGCTGTGTGGAGTTTCTCTCCGCCAGATCTACACCTTCGGGGAGTTTAGGTGTTTGTATGACAAGATCTTCGAGCCCAGCCAGTTGTCTTGGAATGTTGATTTCCATTTGTTCAGAGCTGGAGGAAAGTGGGTCGTGGAATGGAGGAAAGTGGTTCATCCAGTAATGGATGAGTTGCTTGCTGGGTCACTTTAAGTGGGTTGTTGCCACGCAACTTGATGCTAGAATCAAGGAGCTCAAGATGTCATTTTGATTTACCTATTAATTTAAAAATATATTAATGTACGTATCTACCCTTAAAATGGATATAAGTGGAAAATTTGATTTAATAAATCATAATTAATATGGGCCTTAGATTGATTTGATCTGATGATTTATACTGGTTCTTAGTTCTTAACTTAATTAATGGTTCTCATTTGATCCGCTCCCTATATATATATATCTATATAGGGCGCGCTCAAGTGTTACACCCCACTAATGTGTTATGTGTTACACTCATCTCATCCGTAGGATGAGATTCATCCAAGCATCCTGGACGCGCCACCTCAAAAGCATGGGGGGTATGGACATGTGACATGCATGTGCCTTGTGAATAGTGCTTACGTGGCGCGTTTTGATTGGTTAGAGGTGTAACATTTGAGCGCTCGTCTATATATAGAGGAGCGCTCAAATGAGGCAACCAAATTAGAATGAAACTGTGAGGCACGATCTCAACCACACATCTAACCCCCCCGTGCTTCGTGGGCGCGCCACGTGTCCAAATAGTAAACCCACTACCAACAGTAAAAAGCAAAAAGCAAATAGTAGAATCCCACTACCACATCTTTAAATCTCAACCATTAGATCAATATCATCAATGGCCAAGATCATGCCTTACTGCCTCATTCTACCAACCATGCCTCAACCGAGTGCTCCCCTATATATATATATATATATAGGGGCGCGCTCAAATGTGAACTCCTCTTACACTAAGAACATATGAACCATCTTGCACCTTTGGATCTTGAGATCTAAAGGTGTAGATTTGTTCAAAAAGTGTTTTTTTGGCATTTTGCACTTTTGTCTTTTAGGTAAAAGACAAAAGTGCAAAAAGACAAACAACTTTCACTTTTTGGATTGATTATGCACCTTTAGATCAAATGATCTAAAGGTGGAGATGAATTCATAGATTCTTAGTGTAAGATGTGGTTCACATTTGAGCGCTTCTCTATATATATATATATATATATATATATATTATGAGAATGAGTAAAGATCAGGCATGAAGTATATTTTTTGTGCAAAATGTAAAATTCGTCTATAATTCGTAGCCGATAAACTAAAAAGTACGACATAGTTCGCCAAGAATAATATATAATTCCTCGTCGAAAAATTAACCATAAACGAGATTTAATCTCATCCGTCCAAATGACCAAATTAAGGGAAGTCATCAGTTTGTATTTCTTACAAAAATATGCAATTTGCGCCGGATCCTTTTTCGAGAGAATAGTTCAAATATAACCCATAAGTGTTGAGAGTTGGGATCCTATGAGAAGCCTTTTTAGGTGAGAAATGAGAAATTATCCCATCCCTAGATCTAATTTAATCAACGGTTCAAATTAAATACTAATTAAAACTAATAATCTGCTTCATAATCCTCATTAAGGGTACTACAGTCTAATATATACACTAAATTCGATAGACTCTATTAAAGACTACTGCGACACAAACGGTGCAGCGCCGAAAGCCTGGATTTCGTTGCATCGAAAGACACTGGAGAGACGATGACGACGATTGAGAGATTGGAATAATTTGAGAGACGGCGACGATGATTTCGGCCGATACAAAATGACTACGGGAAACCTGTCTTCCCACCCAGTCACCATCTTGGGCATCCGCCGAGCAATCACCCTTATATATATGGGAATCCGCCTTTTTTCGACGCGAACTAAAATCCCTATCTGGAATCAAGTGAGCAAAATTCGTAATTCGAAAAATAAAATTTGTAGACACTAGTGACAAAGAACTCCACTTAAATGTGTAGGTTATAAAATGCGTAGGTTATAAAAGTCGCATTCGTACCAAAATGCATAGGTTATAAAATGTGTTGCATCCTCAATCACAATGCGCAGCATCCTCAATAACAATTTGTAGCCGCATTTGTACCAAGATGCGTAGGTTATAAAATGCGTAGCATCCTCAATCACTAATACAACACTTAAATATATACGAATTATACATTATAAACTACGTATTTTACATGTATGGAGTAAACATCAAAAAGCATATTTTTGGTACAAAATACAAAGTTCGTCAATATTGGGTTTTAATTCGTCGCCGAGAAATCAAAAGTACGACATAGTTCGTTAAGAATATTTTATAATTCGTCACCGAGAAATTAACCAAAAATTAACCATGTAACGAGATTTAATCTCATCCGTCCAAATGATCAAATCAAGTGTTGTCATTAGTTTGTACTTTTTTAAAAAATATGTCATTTGCACCGGATCTCTTTTCTCGTTATTTAGGGAAATTACAAAAAGACTACCTGGACTACCACCTCATTTCAACTCATGGCCTGGACTTTTTCAATTTTCAATTTAGTGTTTTTGGACTAAATTGCACATAATAAACTAACGTCGTTAATCATAACCGTTTATAAATATTATTATTTTTAAAAAAAATACAAAAGTCATCTGGGTCCGGATGGGACGCCGTTGATCACAAATCATACCACGAAAACTGAATTTGTGCCCATAGTGAAACGGCAGAGGAAACTAATTTTTTTAATGATGAATATATCTGAGCGACAAATATATGTGGTTACTGCAAAGAACGAGCTTGCGATTCTTTCCGGAAAGATAATATGAATGAAAGAATAAGAATGAAAGAGGAATGATTAAGGAACAACTAACAATTGATCAGAAAACCATCAACCCAAGATCTTTAGATGAAATAAGAGTTCATTTGTGGAATGCCTGATAAAGGCAAGGAATATTTTTACGGACTGAAGAGCCGCACAGGAAGGCTAAAGAAAGAGAATCAAACTATTTGCAGATAACCTTGAAGAAGTGCGACGGGCGCCATGACACGAATGGTGGAAAAATTGTAAAATTAATATCAATTTGATGCTTCTTTCTGGGAGAAATATATCGCAGGCTTTTTATATTCGTCGGTCAAATTTATGAATCGGTAAGTAAATTGATCTTCCTTCATCGCTTTACTCTGGGCACAAATTAAGTTTCCTTGGTCGTAGCCGAAACCTTCGATTCAAGGTGTCATTTGAAATCGCCTTTAACACGAACCCTAGATGACAATCTATTTTTTAAAAATAACATTAGTGATAAACGGGTTAATTAACGTCGTTAATTTATTGTGTATAATTTAATCCAAAAACACCAAATTGAAAATTAAAATAGTCCAGGTCACGATTTGAAATAGTGTTGTAGTCCAGGTAGTCTTTTTTATAATTTTCCCTTAATTTTATTACAATCCATTAATGCTACAGATTATATGTTGAAAAACTACGCATTATATGCAATGCATGCAGCCTGATTCCCGCTACAAACTATATGTCGAAAACTACGCATTATATGCAATGCATGCAGTCTGAGTCCGCTACGAATTATATGTTGAACAACTACGCATTATATGCAATGCATTAATCCAGGTCGTGAAAATAATGCATCATCAATGACAAAAGAATTAAGAAACAACGTAGACGATGGATAATTTTCAGAATACGGGTGCAAAAAATCAAATTCTCAGATGCATCCGAAGATCAAACATAGGGACGGAACGAGCTCATTACGGGGGTGACACGTGTCATCCGCAACTTTTCTCCAAAAACTTATTTTCATATAATAATTAATATTTTATATAGAAAAATAAAATAAAACTAATATTTTTATTATAAAATCAGTAAAGTAATTAAATCTAAATTAAAGTACATAAGAGTCAATTATATAAAATAATCAAACAAGGTTAATTTTGTAAGTGGACAAACTATGGTCGTTGGACTTGAAAGTTTGTATTGAAGTTTAGAGTGGATTAATTTGTAATTAAGATTATGGTTCTAACCTTTGGTATTTATTTTTTATATGAAAATATCAATTATTGATTCATTTTTAAAAACGAAAACAACTGAAATTTCAGTGCATGCAAGTTTGTCATTTACCTAATGAGAAATATCATGACCCAATATTACAATGGCCTCAAATTGATGATTTCATACCAAAATATTTTAGAGTCAACATTGAAAAAGAAATAGTTTAACTTTCATTATCGACTCAATGAAAAAGGATCCGGTGCAAATGACATATTTTTGTGAAAAATACAAATCAATCACAGCCATTGATTTGGTCATTTGGACGGATGAAATTAACTCTAGTATTAAATCCCGTTTGTGGTTAATTTCTCGGTGACGAATTATAAATTATTCGTGACAAACTATTTCGTACTTTTAGTTTTTCGGCGACGAATTATAACTCATGTTTGACGAACTTTGTAATTTCCACCAAAAATATGTTTTGTACCTGATCTTTACTCTCGAATCAAAATACATGATTTTTGTTATATAGAAATGGGATCTTCGTTTTTTTAATGAAACTAAAAAAATTTTAAACATTGGTAAAAAAATCAAAATATTGATCTTTATATTTTCGTTTGGTACCCCTATTTCAATTCCTGGGTCCGTCCCTAATCAAACATGCGCAAAAAACCGATGGAACGTGTGCGTAAAAACAGGATCTGGATACGAAGAATAATTCGCCAGGCAAAATGACGCTTATACCCTTAAATCAAATTTAATACGTATATATGTAGGTTATTTCGAAATCTAAGAGCCGTACGATCTTCAATCGAACGGCTGCGATTATTTTTCATTTCTCATGAGATTAAGTGTTTCTCATGTGATCCTCACTCATATTAACTTTAAACCACGTGAGAAGATGCCATATGGCAGCTTCCACCAATAGGAAATCGAGACTTCTTTGTAAATATGAAAAAATAAAAACGGACTTAATTATGAATAACATAACATTGTTGAGGATCGAGAAAAGTACAATTTGGTTATCTGAACTACCACACTATTTCAAGACAAGAACTTATAATTTTCACAAATCTAGTACCCAAGGATTAAATTGCAATAAAAAAAACTTTGATTACAAACACCGTTAACTCTTTAACCTTAACACAAACACTTTTTTTTTATAA
This sequence comes from Rhodiola chrysanthemifolia, assembly GCA_033675395.1. Classification (NCBI taxonomy): domain Eukaryota; kingdom Viridiplantae; phylum Streptophyta; class Magnoliopsida; order Saxifragales; family Crassulaceae; genus Rhodiola; species Rhodiola chrysanthemifolia. Next base: position 44,782,591 of record CM066204.1, read on the forward strand.
ATAAATAAGCGCCTGCCCCAGACTTCTTTATTAACGGGATCAAACCCCATGATCCATGGTCAAAATTACAAAAATGATGAGACAAGTTATAGGCTCTATAGGCACCCTGCGAATGAAACAAAAAGATCCTGCTCAAAAGAGTAGTAAGAGCATATACACCGGTGCTAATTGTAGGACGTGCTGAGCTAGTTTTGAGGACGTCCGGAAAAAAATATTAAACAGCGATTGAAGGAGGACGTGCTGTGCGAGGGACGTTCTGGAGGACGTGCTATCGGAGGACGTCTGAGCGGACGTCCTCAAAAAATCAATTGCGTTGTTTTTAATTCCAATTAAACTCCAATCAATCCTCCTACGAACTTCTGATCATCGAACACTTCTCCTATACCGTTGTCCGATCGATTGCAGCGTTTTAAGATGATGATGAACAGTAAAACGAACCGCCGCGCGTTTTCCCTTGACATTATAATCGCGTTTGCTTTAGACATTAGCAGGTAATATCTGAAGGAAACGCGGTGGGGAAGTAATGTCTGAAGCCAACGCGTTGGGGAAGTTTCGCGCGATCGCAAATAACGTTATCACTGCGTTTTCTTCAGACATTAAGAGTAATGTCTGAAGCAAACGCGGATCGTAATGTTGGGTTGGGACGCGGCGCGCACTGATCCAACTCCAACTGTCATATTTCTTTCCTCCAACGGGCATATATTTGTGTCCAACAGCCAAATTTCTCCAATCTATAAATATGCACTTAACTTCACTCAGAAATCACACAATATTTTCCTCAAAATGTCTTCCAATTGGTCTATGTCTGAAGTTGTACAATTGTGTATATCTTTTTGTCGACAATTCGTTGATCCAATAACCGGCGTTAAACAGAAAGTTGACAAATTGTGGGAAAAAAATCATATTGATTTTCACGACGGTTGGCTATTGGGTGGTAACCAACCTAGGGCGGAGGCTAGGTCTCAGACTGCACTCGCATCTCGTTTTGCCAAAGTGAAGCCGATGTTGGTTTTTTGGGGTTCTTGTCTCCTACGCAGCAAGAAATTGAGAATCCGGATGTAATTTGAAAGACGAGGTAATTATTTCATTACAATAATGATTTGTATATGAACTAGTTCTATTTGTTTGATTGTGTTGCTTAATTTCAAAATGAATAGATACGGAAAGCTCAAACAATGTATATTGGGAAAAATAAGGAGTTCAAACACTTTGCTTGTTGGGAAGAAGTGAAGGATCACCAAACATTTGCTCGAACAGAAACAAGTACTCCCCTAACTTATACATACGAAGCCAACGCAGAGATTGATCAAGTAGTCGTCCATGAAGCTGGTCCAAGTGTAAGTATTGATGATCTTACAACTTCTACACCTGAAAGCTACACCGGAGGTTCAACTAGTCTGGTGAGACCACCCGGAGTAAAAGCGGCCAAGGAGGCAAGGAGAAAAGGAAAATACTCCGCGACTAAATCAAGTCAACGCCGAGACGATGTTTTGGAAACCATGGCAAATAATCAGAAAGAACATATGACTTGGCAAAGAGAGCAAGCGAAGAGAGCTCAACAAATTCAACAAGATGCTATTAATATTAGGAAGTTGGAGGAAGATACAAAGATCATGCAAATGAATACAGAAACGATGACTCCAACATCAAAGAGATACTTTTCAAAGAGGAAGGCCGCTATTGTCCGCCAATATGAAGAGAATGAAGCCGAAGAGAACACTTCATCTTTTCCGAATTGTTACCGTCCATTACATTTCGATGATTAGGTAACTAAGTGGTTTTAATTAAAATCAAGTTATGTAATTTCAATTTCAAGTAGTTCCAAGTTATGTAGTTTCAATTTTAAGTAATTTCAATTTCAAGTAATTTCAATTTAAATTTCAAATATTTAAATTTCAATATTGTATGAATAGTAATAGGAGGTCCTGCATGTTCAATGGCTATACAAATAGAGAAAATAGGAAGTCCTATTTTCATAAATAGTAACAGGAAGTGCTATTTGAGGAGGTCCTCAAAACAAAGAACTTCCTCAACGGGTGTATATGCTCTAAACATACATCAAACAAAAAAAGAGTAGTAAACATAGGCCCTCAAGTGACAAACAGGACCCATCATCAGGCAACAAAGAGCAAAAATATAACAAGTGTAGCTGAAACTGAAGTACTAAAAAACAGGGAGCAAATGACAATAGTGCAAAGCTAGAACACCAGAAGGAGAAGGGTAGTGCGCGCCAAAAGGAGCACCAAACTGAAGCGTAACCTGCCAACATAATCCTGGTGCGATAATCAGCCTGGATTATGAGGATGGAACAGTGGAAGGGCCATCCAGTCCCCTTAAAAAGCAACTCTGGCCGACTTCGGGAGATAGATGACTGATGGGAATGTAGCATCTTGGCCTAAGAAGGAGAGACTAGAGAGCAACATCACAATTGTTTTTTGTACTCGAGATGTGGTGAAAGGAGGCATTCGGGAAGCATTCTTTGAGAGTCCACTACTGTCTGATCCTGTCCCAAGGAAGGGATAGGTAGATAGATGCGGAATTCCTGACAAGACACAACTGTTGAAGCTACACATGAATTCCGCTTATGTCTTATACAAACAATACTCAGGAACTCATAATTGAAAAAAAACTGATGGAGCTAAGAAAGAACCAATTATGTCTCCGCTTCGATTGGAGATCTTTCGTAACACAGCTTCATGAGTTACGAAATTGAAAAAATGGAGAAACTAAAGATTCAATAATTGTTTTTCTTCATAAGATCCGGGGAATAGGAACAAAATATATGCTTTCTTTTGAATGTGATCAACCAGTTCCCTATTTACAAAAGAGTTCATGTCACATAGGCGAAGTAACAGACTGATAAAAGATCCTGAGTTAATCAAAAAAATTAAATGGTTCTTGGAAATTTCGTGAACAACCATAGCATCCAACCCTATCAAAATCCCCCGCAATAGGTTGCTAAAAACTGCCGATGGTTACACTAACATCACAGATACCACAATTAAACCCGCCAGCATCACCCGATCTCTAATCAATCATCCAAACACCAGCAAAGGATCTTCTCCAAAGAAATAAAGCAACAGTCATAATCCGCACACAATAACCAATTCAATCAAATGACAATACCGAGCCGAGCAGAGACAAGGCAACACAAATAGAGATGACAATTGATGAAAAAATATCTAGCTTAATTCTTCACACATCACGGGGCGCCGGAGAAAGAATCTGGAAAAATCGAAGTGGCCAACCATGGAAACAGCTGGAGATAGAAGAGACCGAGCAATTAACGACGTTAGTTATCTAAGTTATTTTATTTGAATTTGATCCTTTGGTACTGTTTTTGTAAAAGTTAGAAGTTCGGTACTTGTCATGAAATAGAGCGGTAGTTCAAGTAACCAAATTGTAGTAACCAAATAGAGCGGTAGTTCAAGTAACCAAGTTGGAAGTTCGGTTCTTTATATTTTCGTTAGTTACCCCTATTTCAATTCCTGGGTCCGTCCCTGATCAAACATGCGCAAAAAACCGATGGAACGTGTGCGTAAAAACAGGATCTGGATACGAAGAATAATTCGCTAGGCAAAATGACGCTTATACCCTTAAATCAAATTTAATACGTATATATGTAGGTTATTTCGAAATCTAAGAGCCGTACGATCTTCAATCGAACGGCTGCGATTATTTTTCATTTCTCATGTGAGATTAAGTGTTTCTCATGTGATCCTCACTCATATTAACTTTAAACCACGTGAGAAGATGCCATATGGCAGCTTCCACCAATAGGAAATCGAGACTTCTTTGTAAATATGAAAAAATAAAAACGGACTTAATTATGAATAACATAACATTGTTGAGGATAAAAGCATCATAAAACATTAACGTCGTTAACTTTCTCTTATATCTTTTCGAACAACTAGGCTGGAAACGATTCCAGTTTACCTAAGTTGGAAAACCACGCTCGCAGTAAACCTTAACTTTAATCTCACAGTTCCAATAGAATCGCAATGCATCAACTTCCAACTTATTAGTTGCCAAGTTCCAGTTCGCGGTTCGAATATGATGAGCAAACCAACAGCTTCCAGCTTGCCTTACGATACGATTTCTTTTTGGGGTTGAAACAATTTTTGAAACTCATGCTAAAGCATATAAGCATATCACAACAAACGAGGACTCTAAGTTAGGTTACTCTAGCATATAAGTTGCTTAGTTTTTTGTGGGGCGTTCGGCTGAGAACCCCTTAAAATTCGAGAACCTAAGAAGCCAAATGTCACTTTTAGATAAAGATGCATCTTTGGATGTGCATCTAGGGGTGGGCGCAGTTCGTTTTGGTGCGGTTTTAAAGTAAACCCGAAAACGCACCACTTTAACTGGTTTGTAAATTTTGCAAACCGCACCTGAAAAATTAAAAACCAAATATGTGGTGCGGTTTGGTTCAAAAACCGATTTTCAAAGTTGACAAAAAAATGAAAGTTGCACAGTAGAGAGTAGAGACTTCATTTTTATAAAGATAAATTGAAGTCAACACTTGAAGAGATTGAAAGCGGAGTTTGGAGTCAACACAATGATAAAATTCAGCAAAGAGATCACGAATGTCTAACTTAATTAACCATCAACAAGAAATTTTTGAACTAAAAAACTTACGAATTCCATAATTCAAGAACGAAGATAAGACCAAATGATAACGATAGAGACTCTCGTGGCATGGTAGCTTGGGGAAAAGGAAGATTTGATATGCAGCTGTGACGAAGAACGAACGAGGACGAGAAAGAGAAACGATGGAACTACTAACGAGCACCAATAGACATCAATTACGATTTAATTTTTAATAGGGCTTGGACCTTAAATTATTATTTTTGTTATTTTTATAATAACTTTAAATTTCTAATTATTTATTTATTTATTTATATATGCGGTGCGGTTTAAAACGGGTGGTTTGAGATAGGAAACCGCTTCCGCACCGCTATATTCGGTGGCAGTGCGGTTTTTAACAAATTTGTTTTTTCCAAAGCGGTGCGGTTAACCAAACACACATTTACAATGCGGTGCGGGAGGTTTTTAAATTTGGAGCGGTTTTTGCCCACCCATACGCAGAATAACTTGATGATGTACTTTCAAAGGTAAATATTAAGTTCTTTAGTTATCGAAATATAGAGGAGTTCTCATTTGAACGTTCCTCTATATACAGTGCATCCATGAATCCACATATGCACTTTTAGATCAAATGATCTTACGGTTCGAAAATGGTGAACTCTTTTGCCTTCTACCTAAAAACATAAAATGCAACTCTTTTGTCTTTTACTTGAAATTAAAAAATACAAATCGCAAATCTACTTTTGAAACGACATCTAAACATTTAGATCATTTGATTCAAAGGTGTAAAATAAGATTCATGGCTTCATTAAATAGTGGTGAATGTAATTGAGCGCTCCCTATATATAGATGTAAAGAGAGAGGAGCGCTCAAATACATTCAACACTATTTGGTGCATCCATGAAACCTCATATGCACTTTTAGATCAAATAATTTAAATGCCCAAAAAAGTTCAATTCTCCTTTAAATCATTTGATCTAGATGTAAAAGATGAGATTTATGTATTATCAAATAGTGATAGATGTAGTTGAGCGCCCTGGGCCAACTAATTGAGGAGGATGTTACCTCAGATGAGATAAGTTTTGTTCAAACCACAGGCAATCAAGATGTTGGAGTGTTATATGGTTTTTCAAAATTTCTGATTTCCAACACAAGAATCTGTCTCAAGAATTTTCAGCTGTTTTATTTCTCAGGGCAAGCACTTATGATGGCATTGTAAAACACAGATGTGATTAAGGCACCCGATGCGAATAATCTACATAAAAAAAGAAAGTATATATCCGAGCACAAAATGGAAATAAATTTTTTCAGCCTGTAAACAAATCTTAATTTGGAATAATAAAACTTGCAATTTCTGGGAGGCAACAGCTGACCGTGTGTGGCCTGGCAGCAGTCAGGCTCCCTCATATTCTACTTGAGTCTCTTCCAAACACAAAGCGCCTAGTCCAGTCAGAAATGACAAGGTACCGTGTTCGCCAACTGACAAGCTTGCTGTTTACATTACATAAGCATATTACACATTAATACATGGAAGAAAAAAAGAAAATCCTGCAGAATGACTTTTTTTGAATCAGCCGACGGTGATTACGTACCTTGCATAGACAGAATACCACAGCCACTGGGAACTGTAACCAATGCTTACAAAATCTCCTGGAAGTTGGGCTGCTGTCTGTTCTCCTCCTAGCGGGGCAAACTGTCCGAAATGCCTATACCTGGAGCAACCGAGGAATATATATCACTAGGTAAGAGTCAAGATCAGGTGCAAACTACAAACCAATGAATTATGGTTCACTTCGTACGAACTATGTCATGGTTTTATCCAAACGGATTATGACACAATTCGTAGAAAGTGTATCATAATTCATCGGTTTGTAAGTTGACGTTAGCACTTGATCTTTTTCCAGCTAGATAAAACATTGATTTTGGAAGCTAAGGACAACAAAGTCATCAGCAGCATGATATTTGATATTACCTGAAAGGGCGGAATCTATGACGACCTGTCCCTCGGAACCTCAGAGGGCCTTCTGGGTACGTTTCGCATTGCTCCATTCTGTTAAAACAATCTGCAAGGTAGGATCCTTGTTGCGCAGCCACCTGCCACAATCGAACTCAATGTTTATCCAGTAAGCTGAAAACCAGTTTGTAAAGAAGTTATGCATCACTGACCCGAAATATAATATTTCTCACCTGAGCGGTTGCGGGGAGATTTTTCATCTGAGCATCTACTTCAGAAAGGGCGGCCTTCAACTTCTCTATATCAATCACCTCATCAGACATTTTGTCAGTCTCTTGCGCCTTCTTCAGCAGGTCAACAATGTTTTTCAATTGTTTCCTCTTCATATAAATTTCCAGTTGTGGATACCTCTCCACTATATCTTTTACAACTTCTTTGAAATCTTTCGCGCTAAGCTTGCCTGTATTGTTCTTGTCTGCCTTACTGAATATAGCCGCAATGTCCTCCTAAGACAGTAAAAACAAAGAAGGTACGTGATGATCATAACGATAAACAAGATACCTCGTTCTAAAAATCTAAAGCATAATATACCATGACTTTTCTTTGATTGATTGTAGCACAATCACCCAGGGCATATATATTGTCACATCCTTCGACCCTCAACCATTCGTCGGTGGCCAAAGCACGTCTATTATTCTGTACCAAAAAAGAAAAGAGCGAAAGAAGTTGAGCATGGATTTCAGGTGACTAGAACATTCTGATTTCTTTTTTTTTTTGATGGGTAGATTCTGATTTCTGAAGGACTGAAAGTTAACAGAAACAAAACCTGCCCAATTTGCTTCATAAACTCTTCCACCACGGGACGGGTACCAATCCCTGTAGACCACACCACCATTCCATATGCCACTGATTTCAATTCTCCAGTTGCTCTTTCTTTTGTAGAAATCTCCTTATCTGTTACTTTAACAACCATTGAACCTGTTTTCAAATCGATACCCTCTCTGCTGAATTTCTGCTCAGCAAAATCAGTAATCCTTTTGTCAAACCTGGAAGATCAGAAAAAAAAATCTCTTTAAAATCAAGACACAATCACACCGTGCGAAAAAAAAAAATATGTGGTAGATTAATGCTTGTTTTTCCTTACATGTTTAAAATATGGTCTGCGGCCTCGAGAAGAGTTATCTTAACAAAGTCCTTGACGGCGGGATAAAGTGTAGCTAAATCTTCAGTCACCAAGTCATGAAGCTCAGCTGCAAATTCCACACCGGTTGGACCCCCTCCAACAACTACAAAATGCAAAATCTTCTTCCTCTCTTCATCGGTCAAGTTCGGGAGGCTTGCTTTCTCGAAACAATTAATCACAGACTTTCGAATACGCTGGCCATCTTCGATTTCCTGGGAACAATTCAAATATGTCAGTGTCATAACATAATCATATTTAGTTCATATTTAAAGAGTAGAAATTTATGTACTTACTTTCAAGAAATGGCAATTCTCAACCACACCAGGGGTGTTAAATGTATTGGATCGCGCTCCCATGGCTATGACTAGGTAATCGTAGTCTACTGTGAACTCTTCTTTGGCCTCAACATTTTTGTGTGGAGCAGCCCTGCAGTAGACTTTCTTAGCCACGGGATCAATCTTGAAACACTCGGCTTCTGTAAACTTGGCATCCAAACCTTTCTGTCAAAAAGTAAAAAGGCCCAACAAGTGTGATGTTAGAAAACCACCATGAACAAACAAGACCGAGAATAAATCATAGATGTTAAGTACCTTTCTGACAATATTACGAATGGGCTCGACAATGCTGCGAGCTTCGACTGTGCCACAAGTAACACTTGGTAGCAAAGGTGTGAATGCAAAATAATTACGAGGTGAGACAACCTCGACGTCATATCGATCACTCTTTAAGCTCTTCAAGAAACTTGTCCCAGCCCATCCTGTTCCAAGTACCACCACTTTCTTTTTTTTAAACCCGTCTCCTCCCAGAGGAATCGGCTGGATATCAGCACTGACTGGTTTAGCATCAGAAAATGCAGCAATGCCTCCACCACTGCATCAAATCCCATAACGAATAAGATTCAGGCATATACTCACAAAAAAACACCCTCCCTACAGCAGAGATATCACTACACCAGGTGGACTCTAGGGTTACTGAGTTTGTGTCAGTTGTTAATATGAATGATTGATGATATTGATAGAAGGTTAAACAGGCAAATACAGATGTATACATAAGATAATATGTATATCTTAACATAACTACCTATATATATCTCTAACATCAGCAGCCGCATAAGGTCGGTCGCATAAGTACCTCTTAAGTGACTTCAAATGAATAGCAAATCACTTAAGGGTCGGTCGCATAAGTACCTCTTAAGTGACTGCAAATGAATAGCAAATCACTTAAGGACACTTATGTGACAGATCTAAGTCTGTGATAAGTGTCCTTATGCGACTAAACGTCTGAGCCTTATGTGACAGACCGAAATCTGTCACATAAAGTTACCGTATACAAATAGCAACAAGAGCCACAATTTTGCTAACAAGAACGTCACAAACCGTTAGGACTTGGCTTGGATTGACTGCTTCGATTCCGTTGATAAAAAAAGTGCCAATTAACATCCATCCCCATCCACTAATAAGGATGTTAATAAACACACAGGCATAAATCTACTCAAACCATGAATATAAAAACATAACTTTATGATCTGAATTTAAAGCGATTAAAAGTAACTGCCTTTGTCAAGATCTGTAAATTAAATATTGAAGCAGGCATTCGCGAAGTACAAAGATCCGACAAAATTACAAAAAAAAACCCACGTAACGTAATAATTCGTAAAGAAAATATTATTATCGTACACACAACAACAACAGAACCTGACAGAGACGACGAGGAGGAGTTTGGTGACGGTGGGGTGGTCATTGAATATCCGAGCGGTTCTCTGGTAGAACGAAGATCCCCACATTGTGAAACCCTAGCTGTAAGCAGAGACAACTCTTCCGAATCAAACTAATGAAATAAATAAATAAATAAAAGCAGATTAAAAATTGAGATTTGCTACTTTTTTTTAGTATTATAATTTTAATTTTGTGTGCATGAAGGAACAATTGGTTACATACATGAAATATGAGCCGTTCGATCGAGCATGGGCAAGTTTGACCGTCGATTAAATATTAACTGCATGCTCTTTTAGAAATTCGACATTTCTGGAGGAGCAATAAATTAAACATGTGTGTGGATATTTGGTTCCGAGGTTGATTGACTTATTACAATTAATAGGGACAAGTGTCCGGATTTGGAAGGGCCGATCTGCGGCCTCTCCTATCTATTTGGAAGACTTGACCCAACCGGCAGAGACGGAAACAGTTGAATTGGGATCCACCTTTGACGGTTCATATTCATCCCAGTGGCAAAGCTTTTTGACCCGCCAAATATCACTACCAAAACTTAATATAAGGTTGAGTCGAGTGGCTTGTACCCTTGACAATTTGTCTAATTGTCAAGGGTTCGACTCCCGGAGGTGTAGTTGATGTGTGTTTGCTCGTTGATTCAAGTTAGAAGGTGCCTTAAGGCATGTGCTTCAACAGACTATTCAAGTATTATTTCGGGTTGGTGTCATGCATGACCCGTGCTCCAAAATCTAGTAATTCATATGTAGCCGACGATGTATTCAAACTGTACTTGATTTGTATGAGTTGTAAACCACAATAAAAAAAATTATTCGTGATAAATGACATGATAGACAAAGAGTGCGGTTCATGTAAAAACCGGGATTATATATGAAAACTAAAAATCGGATTTCAAGCTGACACGTGTCCAATTTGGCTAAAATCCTATATAAAATACAGAGGGGCATTATAGTCATTCTACATAATCCTGTTATTATCGTAATTAATTTTAATTTCAATTTAGTCCAAACTCCTCACAAAGTCAAATGTATCCTTAAGAAGCCAACGAACAATGGTTCTACTCCCCACAGGACTTCAGACACCAACCGAGACCATACTACTTGGATCTCAGACAACTGTCAGGTCTCTTTCCCTCCCCACAGGGCTCTGCCTCAAGTTCTGGCCACAACCCAAACCCCAATATAAACCCTCAATGATGCAACTCCTTTCTTGGAATGCCAGTGGGGCCTATAACACAGGTAATATTGACTATTTAAATAAATTTCGCTTTGTGGTATCTTGGAGCCAAAAACAGGTCCAGACAAGCTGGCAGACCTTACAAGACATGTGGGTTTTCACAATAGCCTACATGGAGGTAAGATCAACACAAAAATTTGGATCCTTTGGCGAGACACAGTTGAGGTTCAAATGATTGAGGCAGGGGAGCAGTTCATCACCATCAAAGTACAATTTAATCAAAGCATCAGCTTCATATGCACGTTTGTGTACGCTGCTCTTAGTAAAACAGGGCGGGCTTCCCTTTGGTGCTCTCTCACCCAATCTTCTGCTCAGTACACGGAGCCCTGGTTGGTGGCCGGTGATTTTAACACTATCTCTTCATGGCAAGAGAAGAAAGTAGGTGCTCGGCGAGACAACGGTTCAATGGACGACTTCAACAATTTCCAAGTACAAGCCGGCTTGTCAGATGCTGGATATTCTGGAACGAAATTCACATGGAGCAACAACCGACGAGAAGATGATCTAATCTGGATGAGGCTAGATCGAGTGCTGATGAATGGCGCATCCCTTGCTTACTTGCCAGAGCTTAAGGTGGATCACCTAGCTCGTGACGCTTCGGATCACGGCCCTCTACTTATTAAGCTTGGGGAGTCTGTGCGGCGTCCGTCCTCCATCAAATACTTGCGCGCATTGCACACTCATGCTGCCTTTCTGGACTTGGTGATCAACAGCTGGGCAACGGATCAACATGACAATCCTTTGCTTAACTTTGCTCTCAAACTAAAAGCGTTGCGGCAGCGGCTGAAAGCTTGGAATTGGGATTCTTTTGGGAACACCACTCATAGGATTTGCGAGCTTACTTCAGAGGTCGCTAGCATTGAGGAATCTCTTCATAGCAATCACTCTAATCAACTCGTAGCTCGTTTGACGGATGTGAAATACGACTTGTCCGTTAAGTAGAGAAATCACTATCAGATCCTCGCGGACAAAGGCCGTGCAAACTGGGTTACGGAGGGAGATAGAAATTCAAAGTTGTTCCACGCGATAATCAAGGCTCATCGAGGTCAAAAAACGTGAAAATTGAGCTACCTAACGGCTCGCATACAGAGGACAGACAAATCATTGGCGTCATGGCTCTCACTCACTTTCAAAGCTTACTGACTACTTTTTCAGTGAACCATCCCACAGACGCCTTCGCCGATGTCCATGCAGTTATCTCTGACTCCCATAATGATAGGATTATGAGTGTTCCAGAAGAGTAAGAAATCCTTGAAGCCATAACCGTGCTGAATCCCTCTAGCGCTCCAGGGCCGGACGAGTTTATGGCGCTTTTTATACTCACTGCTGGACTATTATCAAGGTTGATCTTATACGTGCGATCCATGCTTTCTTTGCAGGCTTACAGCTGCTGAACTCTATTACCTCCACCAATCTTATGATGCTGCCAAAAGTGCTAATGTGACCTAGATGATCAGCTCCGCCCCATTAGCCTATGCAATTTTATCCATAAGATTATCTCGAGTATTCTCAACAGTCGTCTAACTTCAGTGCTCTCTCTCTTGATAAGCCAAGAACAGTCTGGTTTCATGTCCGACAGGAGCATAATAGAAGTTATTGCTTTGGCACATGATCTTACGTGTCATATCCATAACGGCAGGCCAGGAGGTAATGTTATTTGAAAAATCGATATGTCAAAGGCTTATGATCGCGTCTCTTGGTTGTTTCTTCTTAAAGCAATGCAGACTTTCGGTTTCAACTGGTGTGATCTTATATATCGTCTCACATCCAACTGCTGGTACTCGGTTCTTTGGGACGGGTCTTCTTATGGGCACTTCAAGTCCAACCAAGGCGTCCGACAGGGTGACTCTATATCCCCTAGCCTATTTATATTATCTATGGAGATCTTCTCCAGGCTGCTGATCTCTAAAACCCAAAATGGTTTCACCACACCCTATTTTGTCAAAACTAGAGCGCTTCAAATCTCACACCTTCTCTACGCCGATGATATGCTCTTGTTCACAAAAGGCTCTTAAGTTTCGATGCAACGGCTCATGCACCTTCTCCAGCTGTTTTGTTCTTGGTCGGGCCAACGCTTGAATTCCTCCAAAAGTTCCATCTTCTTTGACAAGCATCTTCCATAGAAAGAGAGGGATGTTATCCTTGATATCACAAAATTTGATGAAGGGCAGTTTCCCACGACCTACTTGGGCGCTCCTCTCTTCCCGGTGAGAGTGAAGATTGAGTATTTCAGCGCCATTGAAGCGAAAGTTCAGAAACGCATTGGTGGATGGATTCGTAATCTCATCTCGATGGGTGGAAGGATTACTATCATTGAGACTGTCTTGAATTCCCAACTGATACACATTCTTTCTTCCCTTCCCATGCCTGTCACGGTGATTAACCGTCTTTCAGGGATTATGTCTAGCTTCTTATGGGGGCAGAATGATGCGGGACGACGTCATTGGGTCAAATGGAATGATATTTGCATGTCTAAGCAAGAAGGGGAGCTTTGCATTACTTATCTAGACACCATCCGAGTTTCTCTGCAACATAAGCTAGCATGGCTTTGTATAGGGGCTGATTCCTTATGGGGTCGTTACATGAGATCCAGATATCGATTTGGCCAGGCTGGTTCACATACGTGAAACGGTATCTCCAAACTAATCCCCAATCTTCGCATGCAGGCTGAATGGAACATTTGGCCAAGGCTCTATCGTGACTAACGACTTTTGTTGGACCTTCAACGCCATACCACCTGCACACTTGAAATGGCTCCCTTAAAAGATATCATTCAAAATCACACAGACCGGAATGATATCCATGATATCCTCCCTGAAGCAGGCAGTGAATAAAAAGGCGACGCCTAGGCGACCGGGCGACCAGCAAAATGCCTATTAGGGCTTCAGGAGGGCGACATCCTTCAGGCGAGTGCCTTTTACGCCTAGGCGAGGAGGTGTGCGGGCGAAGAGGCGAGCGCCTAGGCGGCTGAATTGAGTTTTTGGCGAGAGAGAAGATGATTTAGGGTTTTGTCGAGAGAAGATGATGAATAGTAATTATTAGTTTAGTTTGATCATCTATGTTTAAAATATTACACTTGTACCTCATATATAATATTGTTTCTATTTCTCCAAAATCATCAATATTTATCATATATTTCGTTTATAAATAAATGATATATTTTTTAAATAATTTTTATTAATGCTTATGAAATATATTCTACATTTTTTATTTCATCAATTCAATTTTATTATTATATTTTTAATTAAATAAAAAATGAACCTATACGCATCGTACCCAATTCACTATAAGTAACGTTTTCCATCCAATTTCGTAGGTAACAATGGTTTTTTATATTTCTTTGAACAGTGTGTTACTAAACGACGTCATTTAGCATAAAAGTTATTTTTTAATATTGGTTTTAAGGATTTAAGATAAGTAACTTCCTATGTATGTTTCTTCTTCTATGTGATATAACTTTGTCATCATGTTTGTTTTGTCTTCCTATGTATGCTTTATCTTCTATGTGATATAAGTTTGTTTTTGGCTAAACTTATATGTTTATTTGTTGATTAATGATTATAGTTAAATAATACTTCATTAGATAGCTTCAGAATGACACTATTTTGGCCTATAAAGAAAGAAATGTACAAAGGTTCGCCTTGATCCAAAAGGCATTCGCCTTTCGCCTCTCGCCTAGGCGATATTGCCCATTTCGCTTTTACTCGTCTTTCGCCTTTTTCTTCACTGGAAGCAGGTAAGTTGGCCTTCCACCAAGTTAATCTTTCTCTACTTCCTGATGAATTGAAATGGCCAGGGAGCTCAGATGGTTGTCTTACGATCAAGAATATCAAGAATCGTCTTGCATCCCCTCGTGGTTATAATCAGGTCCTTTCTAAAATTTGGCAACGTTGGCTCCCTCCCAAAATTAGTGTCTTCTGCTGGCGTCTCAAACATCATGCCATAGCTACCGATGATAGGGTCAAAAACTATGGGATCCCTCTAGCTGCGAGATGTCGCTGCTGCAGCATTTCAGCTAATGAAACACTGAGCCATTTGTTCGTTTCTGGGGATGCCGTGCGTGGCGTTTGGATAGCGGGACACCGCCTATTTGGTGTTCGTCGCCCTCTCAATCTAAAGCAGCTGTGGCGATTCTGGTTCCAAAATTGCACTGCTAGCACGTTCATAGAAGGACTTCAGTTGATTTGGGCGTGTTGTAGCCTTTGGGTGATTTGGAAATTGTGCAACAACGCCATGTTTGGTAATGGAATAGATGATGCAATGCGGCATTGTACAACTGGATGCACACTCTAGCTAGTCACCCTGCCCTTCTCTCCCACATTGTCTAGCAACTTACCATTGACGATGTTAAATTTTTGCCGGCCATATAACTCCCGTTCAAAGTGGAAATGGTGGTGTCCTCATCCTCTCGGCACCACGCTTAATGCTGCGTGGCGCCCTCAAGGCAATGGCTATGTCGGTGCCTTTGTGCTTCGCGAAGCTACGGACAGTTTTCTTTGCCATGCAGTCATTAACACCCATGATCCCCTCCTCAATCTCCTTGACACCTTGCTCATCCTCAAAGATATCAACCAGCTCCCCGCTACTGTCCAATCTTGTCACCCCATAATCAACAGCCTCAAGCACAATCGCCCCAAGGATCAAACCTCCCTCCACATTCTTAGCATCTTGAAAGATGCCAGCCTGCAGCGCACTTGTGCTGCAGCATCTTGTCCACTTCCCCCTTTCCCTTGGTAGTGCGTCAAGCCATATGTGGCGATCGTCTTCGGCTCCCGTCCCCCTGCTCCTCTTGCCATGCTTGTCAAAATGTGTATCTTATTAGGCTGTAGCTCTGGTGATCGCCCTTGCTTTTGCCCTGCTTTTCTAGACTTGTTCGGTGCTTTAAGGTGTCAAGCGATAGCTTTTGCCTGGCTTCCGAGGGTCTCCCTCTCCCCCTTCTCCTTGTAACCGCCGTGGTCCAGGTTTTTTGAACCAATAGCAATAAAATGGCTGCCCAGCCTTTATATAAAAAAACTGTATTGATGGACAGTTAGGAGGCCCACTTGAAGCCGAAGCCCGTCTTGAAGCCGCCGCTTCTTCATCTCTCTCTCATTCTAGGGTTTTCGTATCCTGCTCTGCGTAAACAAAACGCCGCTTCGCGTCCGCACCCCTAATCGCTTTCCGAGTTCTGACTTGTTTGTTTGGATTTCTGCCTTTCTCACTGCACAGTGCACCCCCGGCTTCTCTGATCTTCCGATTTGAAGAAGAAAGCCCCAATGCATGTGCTAAATTACTAGCCGTCTATTGTTGCAGTTTAGCCGCTATCTACAGCTCTGACGTGTCAGCTTACCACACATATAGCTTCTTCGATTGATGAAATCATACCGCTATATCTTTTTTATTTTTCAAGTTTGCTGTTGGCGATGATTGAATCTTATCCGCGCTTCTGATGTTAATCGATGAACAAATGATAATTATGGTTGAATTTCTTGATATGAGCCTGCCTTCTTTCATTGATGAAAATTGTATCCAATTGTTTTTTCTGTTCTGATGAATTTCTCAGTTTAATTTCAATTTTGCTTCAGAGTATTGTTTGATTGAAAGATCTGGATTTTGATGAATATATTTTTATTAATTAGTGTATCTGATGACGAAATAATCTACTTTGTGGAGAAGTGTTGTGAAGCCATGCTCTGCTTTGCAGAGAGAACCATCGACATTTCATATGAGTTTAATGGATTTTTTTATATCTATTTAAGTTGTGTTTTTTGAGTTTCACTATACTCGGAGTTGTTATAAAACGTTCAGATATTGAAGGTGTTGTCCATCAGCTTCTTTATCGCATATACCTACGAGTTTGGAGTTAAATATCCGCACAATATAAAATTTGTCTGTTTTGATGTTTTTTGCCTTCTGCTACCGTCATTCCATATTTTTGTATTCAAGCCCTTCTATTTTTTATTATTGTTGAGAATAAGACTTGAAGACCTGCTTTTTATTTTTGAGGAGAAGAATTTTGACTTCACCGATTAACCTGATGGTTGCCCAAAGACCTGCATCGTATTAGCAATAGCTCTGCTTCAGCACTCGGTAAAATGTATAAAACATTTTCAGTTCGACTTGCCTCTAGAAATATAAAGACTGACAATACCTACTATTTTGAAACACTTCTTTCTTTATTTAGAAGGAAAAAGTATATAAGGGTCTAGAATTAACATTTATTTCTAATTAAGGTACCTACTATCAATATTGTTTTTTTGGAGGCAAAAATCAAAATGATATTTTTGTGACTTTGTGTCAGAGATTCAAAAAGTGAATATCATTATCGGATGGGAAAAACATAGTAGAATGTTCGGAAAAGTTGGAAATGTGAAAAGGAAATGATTAAGGACGCTATTTTTGACGAAGACGCTCTTTTTTTTATTTTCCTTAATGGATTAGAATGTGGTCGTCAATTGATCTTATATAGTGTCAAGGTTGTATTTAATATTTGACGCACTTAATTGCCTTCTTGAAGAGTAGACTTGAATGTCTAACGCCTCAACTCTCAAAGAGCAACCTTTCATCTTGATGATGTATGTTCATTTCCAAGAAAGAATCCAATATTGATGGAGATGTCTTTCCATGTCAGTTTAGTCCATTGAGTAACTTATCTCCTTTGTGACACTGTTATAAATGAATCGATTTACGAGCTGCTCGTGAATAAGTTCAATCAAAGCTCGCTCGATCTTAACGAATTGAGCATGAGCATAACTTTCAGGGAGCCGCTGCTCGTTTATTTTCTTGAACTCCTCATTTACATGCTTGATTATTATTCGATTAAAACTCATCTAAAACTCGATTATATCTCGATTAAAGTAACATATCAAAAGAAATTAGAAGTTGTTTTTTTTCATATATTACATAATACAGAGGAGAACACTTTTCTCTTTTTTTATATAATTTTTTATAGAGAATTTGAGATCCCAATCTTCACATTCCAAAATGCATAATCAAATCATTGTGTGGTGACCAGTGTTCAAGAAATCGGCGGCCTAGCCGGCGCCTAGGCGAGATTTTCTGGAACCCGTCCCGATTTACCCAAATCGAATTAATAAATCGGTGGAGCGATTTTAAGGCCCTGGGCGGTCGCAGCGACGACTAATCGTGCCTGAACAACGCCTAATCGCAGATGCACGAGTGCTGGGTGGTTGCACGCCGACCAGAAAACCTATGGCGTTGCGACTACTTTGCAAAAAAAAACCTTTAAAATGTTGATAGATCTTTTTTTTGACTGTGGGTTTACATCTAAAATAATTCAAGCACTACAAGAATACATCTTGAACATATTACATAAGTACTTTTTAACACGGGTACATATGAACCACTTGGAGCACGGACCACACAAGGCATCCACCCGAATTTATACTCGAATCGTTCACTGAAGCACCGACCATAAGGCACCTCTTTATCTTGGAAACCCACGAACACATACCTCCACGCATCCATGAAGACAGGCGATGCAAGCATCAACCGCACCGCAAGGCACAACACGTCCACAAGGGACGGACAACACCTCCGAGAAGGAGAAACAACACGTCCACGCATAGGCGGGACGAAAAGCACCCTCCACAAAATTGTGGAAAAGAAATTGTCACGGTAGGGTGCAAACCCTTGACCTTGCTATTGCAAGGCAATTGTTCTACTCACTCAACCATCACCTTGTTGGCGTTGATAAATCTAATTGATATATTAGGCTAAGTTATGTTTTTGGCTGATTGGGCCGGCCCAACCTGAATATTAATTGAAAAATGTATTGTTTTAATAGAAAAAAAACAAATGAACATGTACAAATTTTAATGGGAAAAATACGAAAGGGTGTTATGAACTACCACCCTTTTACAAATTTTTGTCGGACTATTTAAATTTTCAAATGACAGTCAAATTTAAGTTTTGGACTAAATTGAAAATAAATTTATTACAATTAACATCAAATTCAGATTTCTTTTACAAAATCTATCCATTTGGTTCAATCAAATATATATTTTTGGTTGAACCAAATAGGGTTTTGCAATTGGAAATTTTAATTCTCAATCTTCCTGATCGGTTCCATGCCGTCGAATCCATGAAACACCCAATTTCTGAGAACGATTTCAATAGCCGTCACCAGACCAACCAACGACCACCAGCATCCACAAGCCTTACTCCGCGAATTCGCCGTCTTCCGTCAGCTCCAGCAAGTCGCATAGGTCAAGTTCTTCATCAACAAGTGTGCAGTCTGTATGGTCCTCTTCGGGCTCAACAACGCCTCGCAATGTACCGATGTCGGCTACGACCAATCCGATTATGAATTACTACCGATTTGGTGATGTGTGTAGAGTCATTGATCCAGCATCCTTTTCACGGCTTGTTGAGTTTGGATATGACGATGTGCCTCAGCTCGTCTGGTGATTGTGCGATGTGGACATCGATGACGTGTAGACGATGGAAGCGAAGTGTGGATCTTTGGTGGTGGTGGCGCTTCAATTTTGGCGGATGGACATCGATGACAGCGATGTTTATCAAATCAAGGTTTTGAAGGATGAAGCGGGGGAAATGATTGTTTATCAAATCAAGGGTTTGAAGGATGACACAAAAGTTGCTGAAAACAGCTTAATGGTGTATATAGCATGATGACACAACGCTAAAAGAGAACAAATGTGAATATAGCAATGTTGTATATTTTTGTTGTTTTCATTTAAGTTTGCTTGTTACAAATTCATTTTGGTTATTTCTGCTTAAGAATATCATGATTTAGGACATGTTGGCGTCATGCTCTTGAAATCTTTTTGAATTGCTTTGATTTGGGGTTATTCACCAAAGTACCTCGGTTTCAAACTCGAATAACCGAAATACACCAAACGAAACTCAAATAACTAATCTATCCCATTTTTTAACAATCCCGGTTCCTGAGGAACCGGTACTCTTAATCCCGGTTTCTCTCATACCGGGAATGTACAAAAATGAAGATGTGGCTCGATTTTGTGCGTACCTAGACCAAAACGAGATAAAATATCATACACGTAGGATCCCGATTTAGGAGAAACCGGGTTTAAAATGATCCCGGTACGCGCAATACCGGTATCATCACCGAACCCTATTCCCACCACCTTTCTCTCTCCGTCCACCATTTTCCACCTCTCTTCAACTCGTCTCCAGTCCATCTTTGTCCATGCATTTCTCTCAACCTAACACAACACACAAACTCCATCATTCGGTTCGAAATCTGGAGCCCTAGATTCACATCTGCTAACTGAAACAGAGCAGGTAACTGGAAAAAAAGGGATCTCAAATCTCCCAAGTTCTAACATTCAATGGAGACAACAATACACATATAATTTATCATCTCAATCACACAATAATCCAACAACAACATTATTTGCATGAAGGAAGCTACCCAAGAATCGCTGAAGCCACAACCATCATCCCATGCAATATGACCTATCTTAGCTCCTGCAACGCCCACTCGTACAATATTGCTTCCAGGTTCTCGACAGCACCCTGATGAAGCTCCACAGGGTTACCATCATTAAAACACTCCATGTCTATTTGAACCATCTGAGGAGATAGCAAAAGCATAGACCCTAAAATGTTGCCTGGAACAATGACATTAGATAGCTTAATGCTTTCAAGCTTAGGAAAGCCATTGAAACTTGTTGAGTCACTAAGCCGGCAGCGTTGACGTTCTAATTTAAACCACATTCAGAAACAGAGTACTGAATCGGAGATAAGGGGTTTACATTCAGAAAGCTCTGTTTTTAAACCACATTTGTTGGATGCTCGGTTTTTGAAATTTCTGAAGTGGACAGATGACAGGAGGAGGGAAAGAGAAGCTGGTGGTGGAAGTGATAGGCGCGCACAACCTCATGCCGAAAGACGGCGAAGGCTCATCCTCTCCGTTCGCTGAAGTGGAGTTCGACAACCAGGTTCTCCGCACGCAGGTGAAGTACAAAGACTTAAACCCTATCTGGAACGAGAAGCTCGTTTTCCATGTAGCCGAAGTCGCTGACCTTCCGTATCGCACGATGGAAGTGAACCTGTTCAACGGAAAAAGGTGGTGGGAATTGGGAATAGGGTTTGGAGATGATACCGGTATGCCGCGTACCGGGATCATTTAAAACCCGGTTTCCCTAGAACCGGGATCCTACGTGTATGCCATTTTATCTCGTTTTGGTCCACGTACGCACAAAATCGAGCCACATCTTCATTTTGTACATTCCCGGTATGAGAGAAACCGGGATTAAGAGTACCGTTGTTAAAAAATGGGGTAGATTGGTTATTGAGTTTGGTTTGGTGTATTTCGGTTATTCGAGTTTGAAACCGGGGTACTTTCATGAATAACCATTTGATTTGTAACTGAAGTTTTGATCGTTGACTATGTACCCCACTTCTTTTGTTTCGCTTACTTTAAGTTGAGTACTTTAGTATTTTATGAGTAGTAATTTTATTAGTTTATTTGTGTTTTGAGTGAAAATTGAATCGGAGATGGTGATGTAATCTTTTGATATTCTGTCTACTATTTCAGTTTGCAATCAGTTTACACGTATTTGCTCATCTTATATTACACTCAGTTTGCACTTCATCATTTGCGCTTGTCCTATATTACACTCAGATTGCACTTCCTCCGCCGTGCTCACCTTATTTTGTACTCAGTTTGCACTTACTTCCTCACGATTGCTCTACTTTGCCTTCAGTGTGTACAATGAACCATGTCATGAGTAGCTAGCAAGTAGCAACAAATAAGAAAATGAAAGTCAATTTTGGGCGTTGTGGCGTAATGAGGGGGCTAAGTTAAGATTCATGAAGTTGGGAGGATGAGGCTACGACAGTGACAATTGTCTCATCTTCTGTTTCAATTTGCACTTTAAATTTTTATTATCTTTTGTTTTTTGCACTTTAAATTTATATCATGTTCGGCTTCAGTTTGCACTTATGGTTTATATCATATTCTATTTCAATTTGCACTTCACAATTATACCATATTCTGTTTCAATCTGCACTTAGACAATTCTTCCATATACTGTTTCAGTTTACACTTTGAAATTATACCATATTTTGTTACATTTTGCACTTACAAATTAATTCATTCAATGTTTCAGTTTGCACTTAATTTTATAACCAAAAGAATTTGTAATCTGCACTTTTTGGACGCAAGTCCCTCTTACTTCTGCAGTTTCATCTACCGATTTTAAACAATTTGCACTTTTACAAATAACCTAACAGATGAATGATGCAAAACAAAGAATTGTTTCAACTTTTTTGCAATTTTTAAAATTTACACATTTCTACACTCAAGAATCATGTTTTGTAATTTTTACACTCTGCACTTTACAATCAAGTGCACTACATAGATGCGTCACGACACTACAAAGAAGTAATGAAAACAAAGGATACAAAGACTCGGACACACAAAACTAGGATAGAAGTCTTTGATAGTTACACATCTAGAAGCAAAGTAAATAAGAACAAATACAACTTTCACATAAACAAGTGCCTGAAGCTATTATTCCAAACCACAAGATGAACAAGATCCTTGAAAAAAGGTCGTATTACACCTTCAAGACCTGTCCTCATCGACTCTGGTGAGAGCTTCTTTGATTTCCTACAAGAAAAAAAAAGTTAGACATGGCTGTTTAATAAATCAAAGCATAGAACCCTCATTCATTAAAAAACTATATATCAGCAAATTATAACAGAATTCAAAAGATTTCTACTCCCCAATAATGTAACTGCACTTGAAATTTGCACTTGATATACCCTTTTTTGTTTCAGTTTGCACTTTAAGTTTATACTATCTTCTGTTTCAGTTTGCAATTTAAATTTATATCATTGTCTGTTTTAGTTTGCACTTGAAATTTATACCATTTTCTGTTTCAATTTGCACTTAAAAATTATTCCTATCTTCCGTTTCAGTTACACTTTAAATTTATATCATCTTCTGGTTCAGTTTGCACAATTGCACTTAATTTATAGCATCTTCTAATTCAGTTTGCACCTAAAATTTATATCATCTTCTATTTCAGTTTGCACTTAACTTTATACCCAAAAGAACTTTTCAATTTGCATTTAACTTTAAACCCAAAAAGAACTTTCAAATCATACCAAATTTTTGATGTTGTATAATATTGAATAAAAGAGAATCAATTGTACAAGTAGTCAGATGAATGTTAGAAATAAACAAAGATTTTGATATAAAATACCAAAATGAAAAACAAATTCCTTATGATGGATTAATGGTGGTTATATACCGACTGTTGGCTTTGTATTTGTTTGATAGGAGAGCTTTGCAGCAGTCCTATCAAAAAAATAAAATGGCATGTCGTTTCCAGCTGCGTCGCATTGCTTTGAAATACATTAGCGTCCAAATGTTTTATAAACAAGATGTTTAATAAAAGCTTCATATTGCTACAACTTAACTAACCCAGTGCCCAATCAAAAAGTAAAAAAAAAATAAAAAAACAAAAGCTTCATATCCAAATGTTTATTCCAAGCTTATATACACCATTACACCATGACACTAAAGCCTTAAAAGAAATCAACATGCTCAAATTCAGTTATCAAAAGATTTGGCAGATAGAGTAACAAGCAGAAACTGATTACCTTCTTCTCACCAAGCATAAACCTCGGGTGGGAAATTGTTCTAGTCACTGTAATAGGCAGTATTGTTGGACACATGAGGAAGGCATCACGAGTTTCATCATCAATTTGTTCGACTTCACTCATGTATGTCTTCTTTGGTGTCATTAGTGACCTGTTAAACATACAAGAACACAGTAAAATCACACAGCTTAACAAGATAGTTTAATTGTTGTTTCACAGCAACAAATACATAGCCAGCCGATTCACATATACACTTCATGTAGGTAACCTGCTTATAACATGCAAATGTATACATCATAAGTCATCCAACATCCAAAGAGATCTGAATAAACTCAAACAGAAGCACACCGAAAAACACCAAACATGACAACACTCTAACAAACTTTTCCATCCAAAATAGCAGCGACTTTGCCAAAAGAAAACTCAAAAGTTGGTCTAATTGATATGTTTTGGATGCCTAATTGAGCTTCTTAGTGCAGAATGCTCCAATAGAATCACACCGAAATCACTACCATAAGCATAAAATTTCACCAACAAGCATATAGATTGACAAATGAGATGAATGGCGGCCAACAGCCACCATTAGTTTTTGTAAAAAATTTGAACACATCTCACCCCCTAGAATCTAATACACGTAGTGATACAAACACGAATGTTTGTAACAAGTTCTGGAGGAAGAGTAGAATAGATTTGGATGAGGAGTAGAATAGATTGGATGAGAAGTAGAATATAGTTAGGGTTTTGGGGGAGAAAGGGGTGAGAAGCGAGAAGAATGAGATGAGAAAATATTGATTAATTCATTGCTTGCTTATTCCATGAGTTACAACTTAGTCTTATACATGTCTAAGTTATATCAAAATACAAGTAGTTCCCCTAAGTTCCTCAATATTCCATTCCGTAACATTCCTCCATCCTTGAAATTGACCTTGTCCTCAAGGTCAGCTACTTCTGGCGGTCTTGGCGATGAAAACCAAAATGACAACGGAAGCCAAAATGAAGCGATTTCAGGTGGTCTTGGCAATGAGTACATAGAAATGTGATTGACGAACGTGTTCTTCTGATTAATTGTCTTGTCTTCTATAAAAGCTGAAGGGCTTTCAACGCTCATAACTTGTACTGCACCACCATAAGCTGCAACCTTCCCAAGTAAGCCGATATGGCTACATGCAGTAAGTACTGCCACAAATGTGATGTGATCTGGTTTAACGAGTCTATTCCTCATCGAGTAGAACAATTCAAGTGCAGCGTTCCCTTGGCCGTGTTGAGCAAAGCCAAAAATAATAGAATTCCAAATGATTGCACTGTCTTTCGGTGTTTCATCAAAGGCCTTTCTAGCGTCCTCAATGCAGCCGCACTTGCAATACATAAAGATTAATGAACTGACAACATAGTCAAACACATCAGTTCCCATTTTCATTGCCAAGTTGTGAACTTGTTGACCAAACTGAAGTGTTGCTAAATCTGAGCAAGCTTTGAAGACAGCAGAAAATGCATACTGATCAATTTCCACAAACTCTAACAACATCAGCTTGAAACATTCCAATGCATTCTCACTCAATCTTTTGTGTGAGAAACCAGCTAAAATTGAGCTCCAAGAGACCTGATCCCGCTTTTCCATGGACTCGTATATTCTTAACGCCTCTTCCAGTGATTTGCTATCGGATTTGAGGTACATAGACATCAGTGAATTCGATACCGGGACTGATCTTTCCAGCCCCCTTTTAAATATCAGTCCATGAAAGGATTTCCCGAGCTCATCATCTAGGCTGCTGCTGATGACACTTGTAAATGTATAAACATCCGGCTCAAAACCACTAGCTTGCATATCAATGAAAACTTTCAAAGCAAAGGCGCCTTGCTTATGAACTACATAGGCAGCTAGCAACGAATTCCATGTGACTAGGTCTTGGAACCCAGCCATGCCGTCAAACACATGCTTAGCATCTTCAAGAGATCCACATTCAGAATACGAATTTATCCGAGCATTACACACTATGGTTTTGAATGCTAGCCCACATTTCATGACTTTGCCGTGAACCTGCATAGTCAACTTGCGGAAACTAGGATCATTAAGCAAAGCTAGCAATGGAGCAAGTGTGCCATCATCAATCCTTACCCCTTCACGCTCCATATCACCAAAAAGCTGAATCACCATCTCACACTCACCCAACTCGGCATACCCATCAATCAGCGCATTCCATGAAACATAATTCCGCACAGGCATACAATCAAACACCACATAAGCATTATAAGTCAAGGGAGTAAAAATCTGCCTCTGAGAAGACAACAAGGCCTCGTACATCTTCTCATTCCTGCCAAGCGTGCGAATCAAAATAGCATTAAGCAGCTCATAAGAGTAACACGGTTTATGCTTCGGCAGCCGGGACACGATGCCATAAGCCGTAACAAACTCCCCATTAATGTATAGCACACGAAAGTGAGAATAAGCCTGAAGGCCGTCAAGACAATTAGGATTGCTAAGGACCTCAAAAAGACGTCGAGAAGCCTTTTCCTCAATAACAGAGACATCATTCCCAATATGAGATGACCTGTTGTGGCATATTTCAGGCGGTAACGGAAGAGGTTTTACTAACCAAGTCAATTTGAATAAAACATCCTTACACCCCAATAAAATGTATAGCTCATGAGGAAATACACATAAGACTAGCGTTAGTTCCCCGATATCTTGCCCCAAATGCTCGTATGTCTTAAGATCATTCTTCTTATTGTACTTGTGCCCCTTTCCCTTGTCATCCACAAAATTCCGATCAACTACCTTGACTTGTGAACTTGTGAACACCCCTGATATCTTCCACCAAATGCTCAAATCATCAAGATCTATGTTTTCCATCTTAGGAGCCAACATGCTTTCTTCAAACAGAGAGTAAGCATCAAAAATCACACTAAAATCCCTCATAGTCACCACAGTGGTCATCCCCTCCGACAACACACCGTGAGCCTTCTCGGTCTGATTCCTCCTAACATAATAATCTGCAAGGGAAGTCCAAAGCCTCCCAACCTCATCAGTGAATTTCCCAATCCCTCCTCTTATAATGGCATTCACATTCAATCCAGAAACCTCAGTAGCATGCTTAGTCAACAAATCACAGAGCTCCAACCACAACCTATGCTCATTCTTACCCCTTATCGAATAAAAACTCCCATCATTTAACACACCAACCAACCTCCCAGCAGCCACATCCCCTGTTTCTAAAAGGTTCCTCGTACTTGTCATGGTATTTGCACCTTGAGTAGGATCACCATGGTATATAACTAAATTTCTAGCAACCTCAGGAGGTAGTGGAGGAGGCTTCCCTGTCAGCGGTAATGAGTAAATCAACATCTCATAAGCGTTTTGTCGAACACTTGCTGGGCAGCCATTTAAACTGTCATTCAGAGCACACACTGATGTTCCCAACCCTGATTCAACATTCTCATTCTTACTTTCATGCTTTTGCAACACCAAACTTGAAGATGAGTTAATCGAAATAACTTCTGTATGCACGATGCCAACATCGGTAGATTTAGATAACACCAAATCAGAATCTAAGTCGAAATCAATACCGTCTAAATCCTCATTGTTAACACCAGCAACAATCTTTGCTGTATCTTCAAAAATCAAATCACGTTTAGTTGAGGGGCTTACATATTGGTGTTGATCGGATGGTGACTTGTCTTCCGCATCATTCTGACAATCAGCCTTTGCTTGCGACGATTTGAGCTCCTGCATCTCACATCGGAGTTGCTCAACGATCTCAGCTGTGGGTGGGTTATCGGGCTCCAGAACGGATTGCTTCCCTGCGCGAGCACTGGCCGGCAGCAGCTCATCCACGGAGCTTTGCATCTGTTCGAGGATTTTAGCCATGTGTGCCCGCTGGGCCCTCATCTCCTCCTGGTTTTTCAGAAACTGGTTCATCATTTCAGACAGATCAGCTATACTCTGCCGGATGGACGCCGCCATGCCTCCCGTCTTTGACATAGATTCAAGTATCACCGATCGACAAGTTAGGGTTTCTGACCCGAATCGACATCTAAGGTCTGCCGCAAGGTTATCCCAAGTAAGACTCCTCCAACTCCTTCGCATATCCCAGTACCACTGCCGGTACCACTCTAGGGCATCGCCGGCCAAATAAAAGGTTCCCACCGCTAGCTTTTGCTCTGACGTCGTTTGATGCCGATAAAACAAACTTTCGACCTGAGATAGCCATCCATCAACATCTTGACCAGTAAAATAAGAAATCTCAGTGATGTGTTGGGAGTTTTGGTAATAATAAGGATTGTAATAGGTTGTCATAGTCACTCTCGATGAAGGAGCACCAATGATACAAACACGAATGTTTGTAACAAGTTCTGGAGGAAGAGTAGAATAGATTTGGATGAGGAGTAGAATAGATTGGATGAGAAGTAGAATAGAGTTAGGGTTTTGGGGGAGAAAGGGGTGAGAAGCGAGAAGAATGAGATGAGAAAATATTGATTAATTCATTGCTTGCTTATTCCATGAGTTACAACTTAGTCTTATACATGTCTAAGTTATACCAAAATACAAGTAGTTCCCCTAAGTTCCTCAATTTTCCATTCCGTAACACGTAGTCTGCAACGAAACCATCGACCTAGCATAAACCCGGCGCAAACCTGAGGGACGAGAGAATGGAAGCACCGAATAACCGATAGGGGGCGCAAACCGCTGCTTGTGTTCTCTAGCCACCTAGCGAGTTTTTTTTTGCCCTGTTTTCCAAACTCAATCTCACTTTTGACCTGCCTGAAATTCAAATCTCAGTTTTGCCCTGTTTTTAAAAGAACCGATTTGGGCGAAATCGGTTTTAGTCATTTTTGAGTGAAACCGATTGCTCCCAAATCGGTTTGATGACTGTGTGCCTACGTGGATCGAAAGAAATGTAATTATGGCCACGTGTACAAAACCGATTTGACGGAAATCGGTTTCATGCGTAATAAAATTAGGGAAAATTAGGGTTTCCTTTCTTTTAATAAAATCGGTTTTCTTTAGTCAACGACAATTATTTTGAAAAATTCAACTAATTACCATCCATTTCAACAATTCAATACAAACAATTCAACTAATTATCACCCAATTCAAATAATTAATACCCAATTCAACAATTAAACACAAACATTTTAACTAATTAACACTCAATTCAACAATTCAACACAAAGATTTCAACTAATTAACACTCAATTCAAAAAAATACAAATATTTCAACTAATTACTACCCAATTCAACTAGTTATCATCTAATTAGAAAAAAAATTGGCTAAGGAGAAAAGAGAAGAAACCCTAATTTTATTCCGCATGAAACCGATTTCTGCCAAATCGGTTTGACTAAGCGGAAATCGGTTTTGTACACGTGGCCATAATTACATTTCTTTCGGTCCACGTATGCGCACAAATCGGTTTCACTCAAAAATGACTGAAACCGATTTGGGCAAAAATAGGGCAAAACTGAGATTTGAGTTTCAGGCAGGGCAAAAG
The DNA here is from genome assembly GCA_033675395.1 of Rhodiola chrysanthemifolia. NCBI lineage: Eukaryota > Viridiplantae > Streptophyta > Magnoliopsida > Saxifragales > Crassulaceae > Rhodiola > Rhodiola chrysanthemifolia. The sequence continues at coordinate 44,811,362 of CM066204.1, forward strand.
TGAGATTGAGTTTGGAAAACAGGGCAAAAAAAAATCCCACCTAGCTGTAAATCCACCGAAGAGCAACCACCACGGCCAGCCCCAATCTACCTGACGAGACAAATCCACTTCCTGGCACCCGTAATCTACCTGGTGTCAGATGATGATGACACCGAGACTAGTCCCCGTCCCTCTCCACCGTCTCGGCATCGACGCATCTCGAGCGAGAGAGAGAAACGACGAGAGACGATTTGCATAAAAATTAATCGTAATTTTAGGGTTTCAGATCTGGATTCAATCGAAGAGAGAGAGTCTCTGACACGAGATAAGCCTGGGGTAAGGGAGAGAAATGAGACGAGACATTTTTGGGAACCAAAAAATTACTCTCCCTGAAATGGGCCCAGTCAGCTGTCACATCATCTCACATGTGGGTGGTTGTGGATTGTCGGATGAAACTTTATTAACGGTTCCCACTAGACTTTAGGTTCTTAACGTAAAAGTGATCCTCATTTAAGCGCGCTCCTATTTAGGGCTGGGTTCGGTTAAAAAACCGAACCGATTCGTCGGTTTAGAGAAAATAGAAACCGAAAACCGAACCGACTTTTCGGTAAACCGACATTCGGTAAACCGATATGATCGGTTCGGTTAGGTTACGTTTCGATTTTTATTTTTTATTTTTTCCTGTGGAAGATTTTCACTTTCAGACTTCAGTACCCTGTTAAGTGTTAACTTACAAAATAAAAATAGTGCCATTTCAGTTTTCATACAAACACAAATAGAGGAAAAACTGGATACAACAAGCATTAAAATGAAACAACAAGTTTGAGAAGACAACATATTTAGGTCGAACTTCGAACTTCATGAAAAGCTTTAGATCTTCATCTTCATGACTCGAAATTCAGTGCTGCAATCCTGACAAATTGCCACGCAAAGCATTAGCATTAGCATTAGCATAGAGATACAACCAGAACCAGATTAAGGAAGGCCGGCAAATAAAGATAAACATACACAACCAGTGAACCAGTTTTCCGCATCAACTACACAACCAGTTTTCCGCATCAACTATACAGAAGTAGTTTTCCCTTTTCCGCATAAAAATTCCGCATAAACACACTAGTTTTCCGTATCAACTACACAATAAAGAATAAACATACACAACCTTAAATAAAAATTCAACACACTAAACAATATACATACACAACCAGTTTTCCGCATCAACTACACAGAAGCAACTCAGTTATCAGTTATGGCATCACGAAGGGAAATAAAATGGCAGTTTAAGGTTGCACTGCATTCATATGTAAAACTAAAAACAAACAACCAGTTCAAGTAAAAACAAACAACCTAACATCATCCCTTCTCTCGCTTCAGCTGGACAAGTTTCTCCCCTGCACAAACAGAAACCCATTTAGGCATAACAGCCTCGAATTTCATGAAATCATACACACCCAAACTAGATAAAACAACCTCAGCAATCACGTAATTAATTCAGTTCAGAAGCATAGATACAGACAAGCATAATAAGTTGCATACCAATGATCCCAACCTGGCCTGCCGAGCTCATTTGCTAGCACCTCTAATAACACCTCTACCTCTACCCCGACCTCTACCTCTAGTACTTGAAGAAACACCTCTAACATTTGTTGTACACATATCAGCCATTGTTGATGGTCTTGGAGGAGGAAGGGGAGGCAAACTCATTGATGAAGTAAGACTCATTGAGCTACTACTCATTGATGAAGTACTTGCAACCGAAGAAGGTGTAGGAGGAATTGTAGGCAATTGAGTATAGTTCACATCTACAAAAAAAAGGAAAACATTAGTAGAATTTAGAAACATAAAAATTAAAATGAATAACAACTAACATATATAAAAACTCATATAAATAAAATAATGCATTACTTATTTCAATTTCTTCAAGTTCCTTGTACATTTCGAACTCCTCATCCGTTGGCTCCTTGTAAAAATTAAATTCTTCAGCCCTAAGCCAATCACTAGTGCAAACTAGTGCCTCAACCATGAGTGGAGTCAAAGAAGCTCTAAACGGATCAACAACCCTCTTGCCCAAGCTAAATGCCGCCTCACTAGCAACAGTGGAAGATGGTATTGCAAAGATATCCTTGGCAATCTTTGCAACGATTGGATATTTAAATTGATTTACCTTCCACCATTCCATTAGGTTGAACTCTTTGTTCAAAGCGGCCTCGGGAGCATCGGCAAAGTATGAATCCAAGTCATTAGTTATCTCATCGGTTTGCATAGCATGCCTTTGCCTATCAAGTTGTCTCAACAAATCATTAGCACAATCATCATCATCATCATCATCAATGATGGCCACACTGCCAAAAGGTTGGGTAGGACCGAGGAGTCGTATTTATACGACTCGTCGAGTAAACTAATCCTATTTATTTCGACACTTTATTATGCGAACAATTACTTTTTAGTATGGTTTTGTATTTCAGGTGTTTTGGAAGCTCTAGGAGGAAACGCGCATAAAAGATGGCTTTTCATGCCAAAAACATCACAGTTTCAGATTAGACCTTTGGACAGTCGACGGAGTGCTGGGAATGGACCGCTGATCAGAAAAATACGAGCCACATGCCATTGCAAAGGTGACTCAATTCCCTACAACTCTCTAGTTCACACCGAGAGCATCCATGGTCGTTTAGATGGTCAAATCCAGAGTCGAAGTCGGAGCAGGCGTGCAGAAAGAGACGAACGCGACCAGTACCGATAACGTCTCTTTCGAACGCGATTTGTAATGTTACTACCAAAAGCGACGATGACGTCATCAACGCGTTTTGATGACGTCAGCAAGGCCGAAAATTGGAAATTGAGCCCAAAAACAGACTTGGAAACCCTATTTTTTTGCTATAAATAAGATCTTTGGGTTAGGGTTTCCATCATCTCATCACACTACGAAGAGGAGACGGCTCTGGAGAGAAGACGAAGCTTTCGACGAAGAGAAGAGATTTTCCTACTTTTAATTATGCGTCTTTTCATGATTATGTGTAGCTAAACTTTTAATTCAGTTTAGGGTTTGTATATTGTGACGAATGTTTTGAGGCTTTTCACTTAATGCTATTTTATGTTCTACTGGTTCTTGTGCTAATTTATCCCGGACTGAATTGTGAAGCTAAGCGGATGCTTGCAATGGCAAAACTTAGCCGAACAATTCAGCCCTCATATTTGCTGCTTGTTTGAGACTAAACCGTAAGAACAAGTAGTTGCACTTAACCTAATATTGCCTGAAACGGATTATTAGGTTTACTAGAACTAGAAGTCTATAACCTGAAACGGAGTAGATTGTGGTGTATTGCTTGCAATGGCGTACTTTAGGTTATAACCTGAAACGGAGTAACCACACTTAGGAACATAAAGTTAGATCATTAGCAGCCGATGATAAACGAGTCACAATAGAAACCCTAGACTGAATGCTTTCTCTTATTGAATTCTTCGTTATTCTTTTCTCCTGTGCTTTTTACTACACTTGCTCACAAACCCCCTGTCTTTATTATTTTTAGATACAACTTCAACAACACCAGCTCCCTTGGGTTCGACCCTGCTTGCCGCTACACTAGCTTATTGCAGGAGATTTATAAATATAAATTTGACGTGTCAGACGACGCGCGTCAAATTTTGGCGCCGTTGCCGGGGAGCTGTGCTTCGGTGAAGTTGTTTCTTTTTGTTTTTATTTTTTTTTGTTTTATTTTATTTTTTGTTTTTTTTTAGTTAATTTTCTTGTGATGCACCATGTCTTCTTAATATAATAGAGAGCCTTGGAACTATGAGGAGTTTTCCCCACCATCCTTCCAACTTGAAGTCCGCGAGAAGATCATCAGCCTCAAGCAATCCCGGGATGAAACATTGGACGAGTACTTGTCGTACTTCGATTCCATTGTGACGAGCTGCCCGCACCATGGATTCACAAACTTATATCTTCTTCAAAGGTTTCTCGGTGGGATGTTGCCACATGAGTGGAATAGGCTTAATGATGCGGCGGGAGGCTCGGTGAATAACTTAGACATGGACGATCTTTGGCACTTGATAGATGATTTGGCCGAGAGGTCAAGACAAGATCAGGCCAAGCGGCTCGAAGAAATCGCCAACATAGTGCGCCAAATTCAGGCCGATCTGGCCAACACGGCTCACAAGCCGATGGTCATCAAAAAAGAGCTTACAATGGAGCCCACGGAGCCGGCAGAGGATGAGGACCCATGGTTGACTGAAGAAGAGCCGGTCAAGCCACTCGTATCGGGTGCAGGAAACGAAGAAAACGACTCGGAGTCAGTGCCGATCGCGTTCGAAAGAGACATTAGCTCGACGCTAATGTCTGAAGTGAACGCGCCTATAACTTTAAGGCCGGACGCGCCTCTAACGTCTACAGCGGACGCGACCCTCACTGATGCACCATCCAGGACTGACCATTTTCCTTCGTTTTCTATGCAGGTAATAGCTCCTGAAGACCATGTGATCGATAATGATGAGCTGGGAGATGAGTTGGAGGCGAAGCATGAGCCAGAAAAACCAATGATGGAGCACCCACTCGCCACGAGTCAACAAGCGCCGCCCGAAAAGTGTAAGGACCCAGGTGCCTTCACAGTCACGAGAGATATTGACTCTTATGTTCTACAGATGGGAGATGCTAGAGATAACGATCCTCCTGCACCTATTTTGGGACGATCACTCCTCTTTGCCACAGAGACCAAGATTGACATGGGAACATGCTTGATGTCACTTGTGTTTGCTGGCAAGACATCGAACTTCCATACTTACGAGGATGCCAAACGTTCATACATGAAGAAGCGACCGAGACATGGCATGTTTGAATGGAAACCAGGATGGAGAAACACTAGAGCACGACTCGATGGACCAGTAGCTATGATCAAGGTGTCCTCGCGGACTCGGGAGGATGTAAAGGCGAACCCGCCTGATCGATGGAGAGCAGACCCGAGCACACCTTTGCACGATGATTTTGGGCAGACTGAAGGAGTAGCTGAGGCGAAATTTGATCTCACACGTCCATGGGATCCTAACTTGTGATCCCTAAAGAGGTACCGTCGAGCCAACGACGTAAAACAAAGGCGCTCGCAGGGAGGCAGCCCGGCAAAATTTTTGTTTTTCCATGCTTTATTTCATTTCCTGTTTATTCGAGTCTTAATTCGTGTTTACACTTTGTCTTGTGGGAAGAAAGAGATGTTTTTCATGCAGGAAACAGTGCAACTCAGTGTCGATCGCGTCCGCCCTTAACATTAGCTCGCCGCGCTCGGTGTTAACATTACGTTAACGTCTCTACCGGACGCGTCACGTAAGGTCTTCATAGGACGCGGTGGACCGTTGACCAGCATTGACCGACTCGTTTAACCAGAATTCCTCCCATCACGCGACGAAACGAGGGGAGTGCCTGTTCACTTTTCATTCTCTATTTGTTTTTCCCTACGTTTGTGTCTCTTGCATAGTCTGTTGTCTTTGAATTTAAGTCGTACCGTGAGGACACGGCTTTGTTCAAAAGTGTGGGGTGGGAGAGTCAGTCAGTTGTGTCAGCACGTTTATTTTTTGCACCTGCATAGTGTCAGCACGTTTCCCTTTGAAGAAAAAAAATTTGAAGTACGAATTTCTCTCTATTTCCTGGATATGCAATTTCTCTCTATTTCCTGGATATGCAGTATTGAATTTTGATGAACTGAATAGATGCATTTCTCTCGTGAAATTTGAATTATGTGATTACATGTGAATTTAACCTACTACGTGTCCTTCTGAGTTGAGAGAAACAGGGATGTGGAGTTGATAGAAATGTCCTAGAGAGACTTGACTAAGCATTCAAAGGACCAAAATTCAAGTTATATGGTTATATGGACTTTGTGGAGGCTAGCACTTCGAGACTTATTGGTTCAGAGTTAGCTCCGCCGCTGCAGCGTTTATGTAGGTAGGCGGGATGGGAAAACAGACCATCCAATCTCTAGTCCGAAGTAACCGGGAAAATAGGTGGTGGGCCCCCATCTTGACTCGCGTCAAAAAGGTCGAGGATGAGAAAGAGCGGGGAGGTATTTCCATATGCTTGCGGGCGATGATTGGACCTCCTTCAAAAGTAAAGAAGGACAAGCAGTTCACAATAAAGGAGCAAAGCTCAAGAAAAAATCAGCCAAATTGTGAAAGTACACTCAACAAAAAGTGAAGTACATCAGTATTACATCAAGAGCCAAAGGCCAAAGAAAGTCACTACAAAAACTGTCCAACAAAAGAAGAAGAAAAAGCTCAAAAACCTTAAAGCTCGAATGAATCACGTGCAAGAAAAAGCAATGAAGTATAACCATATGACTAGAGTTCGGGACAGCGAGTGCAGATCATGGGTCTAAAGAGGATTATCTCCCATTCATCCGAATTAATTTGAATTTCAGCTCAAAGGTAACATGTATCAAGTTTATTCCACGTTGAGCATGATGATTTTAGTAGCGATTGAGTTATGCATAGAAAAGCGAGTCTAAACTAGCAATTCATATTCATGTAGCATTATCTAGGACGTCGAAGAAATTGTGGTGTTGCATTTATTTTTCCTTCTATGACTTAGTTCTTGTTCGGGACGAACAAGTTTAAGTGCGGGGTGATTTGATGAGTCGTATTTATACGACTCGTCGAGTAAACTAATCCTATTTATTTCGACACTTTATTATGCGAACAATTACTTTTTAGTATGGTTTTGTATTTCATGTGTGTTTGGAAGCTCTAGGAGGAAACGCGCATAAAAGATGGCTTTTCATGCCAAAAACATCACAGTTTCAGATTAGACCTTTGGACAGTCGACGGAGTGCTGGGAATGGACCGATGATCAGAAAAATACGAGCCACATGCCATTGCAAAGGTGACTCAATTCCCTACAACTCTCTAGTTCACACCGAGAGCATCCATGGTCGTTTAGATGGTCAAATCCAGAGTCAAAGTCGGAGCAGGCGTGCAGAAAGAGACGAACGCGACCAGTACCGATAACGTCTCTTTCGAACGCGATTTGTAATGTTACTACCAAAAGCGACGATGACGTCATCAACGCGTTTTGATGACGTCAGCAAGGCCGAAAATTGGAAATTGAGCCCAAAAACAGACTTGGAAACCCTATTTTTTTGCTATAAATAAGATCTTTGGGTTAGGGTTTCCATCATCTCATCACACTACGAAGAGGAGACGGCTCTGGAGAGAAGACGAAGCTTTCGACGAAGAGAAGAGATTTTCCTACTTTTAATTATGCGTCTTTTCATGATTATGTGTAGCTAAACTTTTAATTCAGTTTAGGGTTTGTATATTGTGACGAATGTTTTGAGGCTTTTCACTTAATGCTATTTTATGTTCTACTGGTTCTTGTGCTAATTTATCCCGGACTGAATTGTGAAGCTAAGCGGATGCTTGCAATGGCAAAACTTAGCCGAACAATTCAGCCCTCATATTTGCTGATTGTTTGAGACTAAACCGTAAGAACAAGTAGTTGCACTTAACCTAATATTGCCTGAAATGGATTATTAGGTTTACTAGAACTAGAAGTCTATAACCTGAAACGGAGTAGATTGTGGTGTATTGCTTGCAATGGCGTACTTTAGGTTATAACCTGAAACGGAGTAACCACACTTAGGAACATAAAGTTAGATCATTAGCAGCCGATGATAAACGAGTCACAATAGAAACCCTAGACTGAATGCTTTCTCTTATTGAATTCTTCGTTATTCTTTTCTCCTGTGCTTTTTACTACACTTGCTCACAAACCCCCTGTCTTTATTATTTTTAGATACAACTTCAACAACACCAGCTCCCTTGGGTTCGACCCTGCTTGCCGCTACACTAGCTTATTGCAGGAGATTTATAAATATAAATTTGACGTGTCAGACGACGCGCGTCAAGGACCTAATCCACCTCCTTTGTAGGCTTTATGTAAATCTTGCAAGCTTGCTTTCACCATGCTAATAACACCTTCAACTTCGGTCCTTGATTGACCAAGACTAGACAAAGTCATATCAAGCATTGAAAGTTTGAATCTTGGGTCAAGTACATTGGCAATAAACACAATCAAGTTTATTTCATGGCCATTTCCTCCTCCACTGCTTTGTCCCCAATACTTGTCAAACTTTATCTTCATTGATTTAGCCACCTTCATCAAAATGGGATTATTCGAATCACGCATCTTCTTTTCAATAAGTTGTTGCAATGCCACCATTTCATTGAATATCAAATTTGAAGTTGGAGTTTTACTTGCACTAAGCTTTATGGTAGAATCATAAAACCTCTTAAGAAAAAGAGCAAAAGCTTGTGCATCCAACCAATCTTCCTCCATTGGTGGCCCCATCCTTTTGACAAACTCCCCATCCTTCTTAACCTCTTCATTAAAGTAAGCTCGAAAATTCACATCTTCATCATTCATCCTACTGAACACCACCTTATACTTGAATGCACCTTCAAGCATTTTATAAGTTGAATTCCATCTTGTAGGCACGTCCATGGGAATGTTTGACATGCTATCCATATTCTCCAAGATAGCTACATTTCTAAATGCATCTAACCTTGCCGATGAAGAGTGAATGTACTTGACAAAATTCCGAATACCCTCAATTGCCTTCTCTAGTTCACTCAATCCATCCTTCACAATTAGATTGAGGATGTGACAAGCACATCTCAAATGCAAGTACTCCCCACCAAGTACTAGATTTCCTTGTCTTTCAAGCTTCTTCTTCATATGTGCGACCGCCCCTTCATTTGCCGAAGCATTATCAACGGTAATGCTAAACACTTTCTCAACTCCCCAATCACGTAGACAACGCTCAAGGCACATGCCTATGTCTTCACCTTTGTGACTTGTGATTTTAGTGAAGTTGATGATCCTCTTATGCAAGTTCCAAGAATCATCTACAAAATGGGCGGTGATCACCATATAGTTGATGTCTTGGATAGATGTCCAAGTATCCGTTGTGATACTTACCCTCTTATCACATATTACCGACTTTATTGTGCCCTTCTCAAGCATGTACAAGTCCCAAACTCCACGAGCAACCTTTTTTCTATCAGGGATCTTAAACCTCGGTTGAAGCCCATGAAGTAAGTTCACAAAACCTACCCCTTCAACCGCCCTAAATGGTTGCTCATCTCTTATGACGAACTCCACAGTCAACAACTCACATTTCTTTTGATTAAAAACATGTGGGACTAAAGCTCCACCCATGGTCACATTATTCAAGGTTGGTTGAGTAGATTTAGCTCCATCTCCTTCATAAAAAGGGCTACCTACACATTTTCTCAAGTGATTGAGCAATCCTCTTGTCCCATTTCTTTTAGAATGAGCCGACATCTCCAATTTGCAATAGTTACATATCCCGATAACATCTACTATTTCGCCTTCTCTATTTTTCTTTTCTTTTTTCACACAATGATCCCATGCCGGTGAAGCTTTCTTCCTCTTCCTACCTCCTCCCGTCCCTATGGTCACCTCCTCCTCGCCACCCTCCTCACCGCCATCCTCACCACCCACTACACCATCATGATCACCCTCACCACCTTCCGCAATCTCCGCATCTACACAATCCTCTGCCCAATTTTCATGAGACTCATAGTCATGCGCTCCTACTCCTTGCTCCATCTTTATATTTATACTGCAATTGAAAAAAAAATACATAAGATTCAGCTTCATCATTAGAGTTGAGCGGAGAATACATCAGATTCAGCTTCAAATTCAAAATATGGACAAAAGCGATCCTCAGCGTCATCACCAAATCATACCTACTACCTAGGGTTCAATAATTGAAAAATGAAATTGAACTTCAATTCACCCGATCGGAAACTGAAAAATGAAATTGAAAAAGAAGACAAAACCTGAATCGAAGTCGTTGGGTTTGAGTGCGGTAGAAATCGAACGAATACTGGAACGTAGCTCGGAAGGATGGTTGAAGCACCGGACGCGGCAGTGGATGATTGAAGAACGAAGAAGCTAGAATGATGCGGCTGTTTTTTTTGGTTCGTGACAGCCTTACGCGTTTTTAGGGCTGGGATCGGTATGATTAACCGATTTGAAATGCATAAATCGGTTTCGGTTCGGTAAACCGAAATTCCCAAAATTCCAACCGATCCCGAACCGATATATATCGGTTCGGTATGATAAACCGAAATTCGGTTCGGTTAAATATTCGGTTCGGTTTTATTCGGTTCGGTTTCGGTTCGGATCGGTTTTTCGGTACAAAAACCCAGCCCTACTCCTATTGCACCAATTTCACAGGGCACCTATTGCACCAATTTCACAGGGCATACATGCCATGAAATATTAGAGAAAAGTAGAAGCACCTAATCGTCTAAATCATTACATCAGTTTTGCAATACGAAGTGATGGTGTTATTTGCTAATGAGAGTATAGAACATATAAATAAGCCTCCTTTGTCCCAAGAGAACATATTTGAAATCAACAATGGAATCCAAGAGAAAATTGACATATCTCTTAATTAAAACTCACACGAACAACGCAATCGAATTATTAATTGAATTACCTCTGAATAACCTTGCCAAATTAAAAATATTGACCAATGAGAATTGAAATTTCAATTGCAAAACCCTATTTGGTTCAACCAACAAAATATATTTGATTGAACCAAATGGATAGATTTTGTAAAAGAAATCTGAATTTGATGTTTATTGTAACAAATTTAATTTCAATTTAGTCCAAAACTAAAATTTGACTGCCATCTGAAAAATTTAGACAGCCCGGACAAGAATTTGTAAAAGGATGATATTTCATAACACCATTTTGTACTTTTCCCAATTATAATCGCACTGTTTTAATAATGTCATTTTTAATAAATGTAAATTCCATAACACAACACCGAAAAAGTTGACTTCTGTGTAGACATGAAATTAACTTTCATTAATAAATATATAAATAATACAAAAATAAAAAATCGATTAATCGCCGATTAATCCTCGAACATCCTTTCCACTCTACTAGCGCCTAACGATTTTTATAACCTTGGTGGTTACAAGTGTCCCATGTGTTTTATTCAAACTTGCATTTAATGCAAAATCAAATCCACTAATTTTGAATTTCTTTTTGGACATGTGGCACATGCAGATTTAGACATGCATAACGATCTAATGTGAGATTTGGGGTCTCAAGTTCTCAAATTTTTAAAGATTCTCCACCGAACGCTCCCCTTATAATACATTATCTCCAAACTCAAAATGTATGCTTCATTTGACAATTGAAAATATTTTCATCAACTCCTAAGAAGATTGCGTTCATGGCTTTTGAGTTCCCTATAACAGCCTTTTCGTCCGCCTCAGTTCACCGCTCTTCAGGTTTAGGTATCTCCTTTCCTTCAGCATCTGTCATCATAGGTGGTCTCCACCCAACTAGCACACTACATGCCTTTTCATCATGAGACTTCAGAAACGCCTTCAACTTAGATTTCCAGTAACCATAGTTCGACCCTTCAAGCAGTGGTGGTCTGCTGATGTTCTGTCATTCCTTCATACTCATCTTGAATATAAACCAGATCGCACTCTATGTCTCGAGTACCAGCTCTGATATCAATTGAAATTCTGTTGTGTGTTCAAGACTAGTTCAACGTGGTGTTCTGAACCCCATGGAACACCTATATAGAAACACTACGGAAACAGAAGATTGGCACACACGATGTAAAACCCAGTTCGGCAACCAACCTACTCTGGGGGCCTCCCAAGCCCTAAAGGAATTGTAATTCTTTAGTATGAGTTTAGAGCTACAAGTGTATTTCCTTTTACAAGACTCCCTCTTTAAACTGCCTAGCCTGAAATACTCTTCAAGGATTGCGACCTACGCTCCCCTGGATCCGAGACTCCCTCTCGTATTCCTACAGCTAGGTCCAAGACTCCCTCTCGACCTTCTATAGAACTTCTCCAGAAGACCGATGCGTTCTTCCGAATGCGTGGCAACAGTGGTAGTGCGTGTGCAATGGTGTGTGTGTCCCAAGGTCTGTTCTGATCAGCACACTGAACAGACAGACTCAGCACCGTTAACTTTCCGATGTGAAAAGCTAATCGGCCGATCGTCCTCCTCCTCCTCTACAGATTATAGGCGTGTATAACTTCTCCAAAAACGAACACTAAATAAGAAATCATAGCCTTATATTTATAGTACTCGGCTGGTTTCCTATTCGGTTAAGATAATCTTAACCTCAAAGATATTCACAAATATATATGATAATATATTTGCGTATCTAGCATATCTTGTTTCCCAAGCCAGTTCCTTCAAATCTTTTCTTGATAATCTTTGCTTCTTGATAATGTTGCTCGATATCAGAATATATTCTTTAGGGTATATTTCTTTGATCTTCTCGCCAACCAACATTAGCAACATGGAAACTTCGATATTTGGTAACTCCGAAATTGTAGAAACTGTCTTACGTCAGTTCTGTGCAGCATATGAGTTCCAACGTCACTTGAACAACTCCATGACTTTTTGCTTGAACACTTTGAAGTCATTTTGCCAAAGTGTCATGCCACACAGTAAATAACAACTGAGATGATAAACTGTTGAAAGTTGATACTTGTGATTACCCTACTGACATGGGAACTATGGTAATCTCAAGCACCAAGTTCAAGCACTGCTTGGACGTGCTGTTTGTAGGTTAGTTTGCATGTTTGTGCTTTGCAGGTAAAGAGTTGATACTCTACTTCGGTATGCACAGGTCGCTGGCGTGAAAGCTGCTGAGAAGATGGCTGGGATTAGCTGGGAAAGATTGAAGTCTGCAGAGATTTAAGCTTCAGGTGGATATTTGTGAGAATTGAAGCTTTAATCACAGCTGTAGGGGAGCGTCGCTAAAAAGCTATTGTTCTTCGTTGTAGCTGAGTCTTCGTTGGTTGGTGTTGGTGCAATTAGTTGCACGACGTCGTTTGGAGAACATAAGGAAGGCGCGAGTTGGCGAGTCATCGGTAAAGGTTTGAATTAGCTAATCAAATGGAAGTTTGGATTGCGCGAATTGGCTAGGATCTGACACACGAGATCTGATCCATCAAGCCTCATTGGACGGCTGCTGATGCTCGCCCCAAATCAAATAAGAGCCCAACTCGAGTTCGTTAGGGTTCACTAGTTTACTTCTATTTGCTCGAAATTCTCTCTCTTTGTGTAATCTCTTATTAAGATAGCTTAGGGCTTCTGGTGTGGGGATATTGTCGACCGTATCTGTGGGTGTGATTGGGAGGATAACGTTTCGACGTGTGAGATTTGCTGGTCAAGAGTGTGTAACCGAATACTTGGATTCCGACAATTGAAGATAGTGCATACTGCGCCTGAGTAACTTAACGTGGATTAGGCACATTGTGCAGAACCACGGGCCTTAAATTGGTGTGTCAATTTCCTTTATGTTCAATTTCAATTTTTAGGGTTTTTGGATTAAATTAGAAATTGATTTTTTTTATATAAATAAATTCCACTATTATAAGCAAGGAATGGACAAGTCCCAAACTCATGCCGGTGCATTCGAGGGAGTTCGAGCCGTCGACCTCCTGGTCATTCGACAAAGACTGTGACCGCTAGACGACTACCCTGATGCTAAATTGGAAATTTGATTAACTGATTGATAAATTGAGACTGTTAATTGAGAATCAAACTGTACACTAAAGGCTTACTTGGCAATAGATCAAGCGCTGATCTCAACCTTGATTTTGAATCGTGATGCAAACTAAAAGTTATATTTGAATAGAAATAAGATTGAGGAGGTTTAGATGAGATTTGAGATAGATTGAGCTGAGGTTGAGATAGAGTTTGGGATAGGTAGAATCGAGAATAGGATGAAGATACTTTTAATTGATTCTAGCTTGTTTTCCATTTTCATTAGTTATGACTAAATATATAGTCTGGTTCCTACGCCATACATTCCACTAACCATGCACTTGCTCCACTAACTAATGACTCCACTAACACTAAGAGCATATACACCCGTTGAGGAAGTTCTCTATTTTGAGAACCTCCTCAAATAGCACTTGTTGTTATTATTCATCGTAATAGGAGGTGCTATTCGCGTTATTTGTATAACTGTTCAACATCTAGCACGTCCTATTACTATTTATCGAATAAAATTTTTGAATTATCAATTGAGATTTTCGATAAATTTTTTGACAAATAAATGTGCGACAGTTGTATCTTTGGTTTTCTCATAATCTAAAGACGACAATAAAATAGAGAGTATTACAAATTGCTCGGCAAGTATGAGAATTAGAAAAATCATTGGAACGTCACTTGAGCTAGGTTTGCGGTTCAAGTTGTTGTCTAATGAAATGAGAAATATTCCGAGAGAATTAGTCTCCTACCGTACAAGAGCTTCCATACATACAATAGCCACCTGCCACCATATTTTTCCCGAGTTGCAAGACGTGATCTAATGTTGGCTCCGTACCATCCTTTATCATCTAAATCCCAAAGATCTGCATAAAGAAAGAACCAACACCACACACAAAATTAACAACAAAAAGAAACTTGTAAGGATAAAGATAAGAACAAGTGAAATGAAAGCCTCAAAGTGACGCGATCTTAAGGTGCCTATGGAAACACCACATTCGATGTTAGAGGAGCCATACAGAAGATCAAAGACAATACAGTACTTACAAAACCAATCAAATTGAATATTTTCCCCAACTCGTGGTCATAGTATAATGAAGAAACCAGCAATCAGGAAGAAAAAAAGCATTTACTTCGTTCGTTCTCTTCTGACACAAGGATGCACTGCTCCAAATCAAAACCAAAAAACAACTTAAATAAACTTCCCAACCCCTTAACTCACCAGCAAACACAATAATAAACCAATCAACTCACTGTTCGTCCGCTGCTCACTAATGCCTTGATGAATACGTCATTCAATAGAACATCTAACTAGCTTCCTCAGCAAAGCAATGTTAGTTGGCTAGTGTCCACTCTTCGTTCCAAGTTCTTCAGCTAGTGTCCTCTTTCCTTAAAATGGAAACGAACACCACATCAGTCTAGATTTAATGTCTTCTAGGATAAGTTTTAGTCCTAACCCAGCCGTCGGCGTCTAGGTGTCCCTATGAACCTAACACGACAATTAGGAGTTGCGTTAACACACAAATGCCCTCCTGATTTCAATCCATCATTGATCATCACTACTACTCACAAGTCACACCTCAACCCTTAGCATGCGCAAACACAATCAATTGCTTGCATTTTTTCTTGTCTAACTCGGCCTTCAGAATTCAGATTGTTAACCAACACATCCATTTTCATTCATAATTGTTTTCGAACACAATAAGTTGCAAAGAGAGTAACTGGGAGCAAGCTTCAGAATTCCAACTGTAACAAAGTTGGGGCTTATAAACAATCATTCATCTACTAACAAGCAAAATTAATTTACTATCTTTAAAATCAATCTCAAATCGCAAACTCAAACTCAAACCTAAAACATTCAATTGCAGCGACTTCGAAAACTTTAATCGACTATTTGAATCAAAGAAGGCAAATAAATCTCACCCTAGAAATCTCTAGGCGCATGAATCGGATATTGTTGAGAAGAGAAGATTCGAATAGATCCAGATTTAAAGCCGCACGAAAATGTTGGAGAACGTCCTCGCGGATGTCCTTCGAATCGAACGTTCTCTTCACGCCGCTGCACAATGTCGACGACACGGACGTCCTCAAAACCCGCTAGAACGTCCCCAAATCTCACACCGGTGTATATGCTCTAATAACCGACTCCGCTACGTTTAACTATTAACAATAACTCTTGATTTTGACTACTTATTACTTTGAGTAAAACACAATTATTTAGGCCCTGTTCTTTAGGGTGTGGATTTTGGGTGTTGGGAGATTAGATTAGATTGTGTTGTGTTGGGTGAGATTGGGTGAGATTGGATGAGATTAGATTGTGTTGGGTGAGATTGGGTTGTGTTGGGTGATGTTAGATTAGATTGGGTTGTGTTGGGTGAGTGGAGAGTAGGTGGGCCCTAGTTTAATTTATGTAAGTATAAATATAATTGAAATAAATGTGAGTGGAGAGTAGTTTAGGTGAGTGGAGATTAGATTAGATTGTGTTGTGTTGGGTGAGATTGGATTGTGTTGGGTGGGATTGAGTGAGATTGGATGAGATTGGATTGTGTTGGGCGGGATTGGGTGGGATTGACCCAATCCCTAAAGAACAGGGCCTTAGTGGCGAGTGGTGTCCTTTGTGGCACATGTCACACTCATAATTCTCATGCACAACCCCAATGCACATGATAGCAACATCTCCATGCTTGGTCAACTTAATTCCCTTGCACATCCATATCAAATCGTGAAAAGGTGATCATTTATCCGACTCTGTATATGCAAGTCAGGTGTTCAAGTGAAAGATCTTGAAATTCAAGAAAGCTCATCTGGGATGACGGAATGTACGGCGGTGTTGTCAGATAACCCCGCATCAGGAAAGAATTACCTGTTTTTGCAAACTTACTGTAATAAACGATTGAGAAGTTGCAACTTGCAAATGGATGTGGGGCGAGGCGAGACTATGGGCCCGTTCTATAGGGATTGGATTTGGGGTGTTGGGAGATTAGATTAGATTAGATTGTGTTGGGTGAGATTGTGGTGTGTTGGATGAGATTAGGATGTGTTGGGTGAGATTGGATTAGATTGTATTTTATTAGGTGAGTGGAGAGTAGATTAAGTGAGTGGGTCCTACATTAAAAATAATATTATAAAAATGTTAGATATTTAGATTATGTGAGTGGAGGGTAGTTTAGGTGAGTGGGTCCTAGTTTATAAATAATATTATAAAAATATTAGATATATGTGAGTGGAGAGTAGATTAGATGAGTGGAGATTAGATTAAATTAGGTTGTGTTGGGTGAGATTGGATGAGATTGGGTGAGATTGGGGTGTGTTGAGTGAGATTGTGTGAGATTGGATTGTGTTGGGTGAGATTGGGTCGGATTGACCCAATCCCTAGAGAACAGGCCCTATGTAATGTAGGGATGCTCAAAATTGAATTGGATCAGATCGAAACTTTATGGGTCGGTCCAGGATCAAACGTCAAAATCTGGGTCCGCTTCACGGTCCACCTTCTTGATAATTTTCGATCCACCAGTTCGACCCGGGCAGTAAAGTTTTGATCTGGGTTTATGGTACTGACAGTAAAATAAGAGATTATAATATTAAATTACGGTTCGGTCCGGTACACGGTCCACCATCTAAAAAAAATTAAGGTCTACCAGTCCGACCCAGACGATATAAACTCGTTTCCGATCTGATCTTTCTGGTCCATCGGTCTGACCCGAACCGTAAAATTCCAATTCGATCCGATTTGGGTCTGATCGGATGCGCATCCCTATGTTATTATGGTGCTGTTCTTTTGAACTGAAATTAATCTAAACTTTATTGAATTGTACTGCCTTAACTTAATTGTATTAAATTTAGTTTAATTATACTGGACTTTATATAAATCTATTGAACTTTACTGAACTAAAGTTGAAATTGGAAAAAAAAATGTGAATAACGGAAAGCTCAATGCCTGAACTATCAAGTCACTTATCAACAATTACCATAGTTAATCTCAAGTCATTTACCAGCACTTTACATAACTTGTATCCAAGCAAGTTTAAGAGATGATCTAAGCAATTAATAATGAGATCATATAATAATGAAAACATAAAATGTTCATATTTTTTGCTTGTTTGACATGATTTGTAGTTATATGCATGTTTCAATGATTCATATCGAGTGCCACAAAGCTACATAATTTCATTTTAAAACGAATGCAGTAGTTATATGCATGTTTCGTTGATTCATATCGAGTGCCACAAAGCTACATAATTTCATTTTAAAACAAATGCAGTAGTGTTGAAAGAAATGTAGAAACACATTTAACTATACCGAATTGAATTTTATTGGAGTTTAATTGAACTGAATCAATCAATATTGAGATCATAAAGTAATAAAAATATGAAATGTTCACTTGAATTCATCTATACAGAATCAATCAATATTGAACTGAATTCATCTTTACGAACCACCATTGAAACAACATATAACATCTTAAAGACCTATACTAAACTGACCTAATTAAATAATACTGAACTTAGTTTAACTATACCGAATTGCATTAAACTTAAAATTAAGTGTACGTTCCTAGAAAAAATATAAAATTTAAGTTCAACCGAACATCCGAGTATGTGTAAAATCCTTTCCCTTTGTGTTGCCGTTAAACACTTTAGCCTGGATTTGCTTGAAAATAATGTGTTTTTTCCTATCAATAAAATAAATTTACTCCACATATACGACTGTGGTGAACGAATGACTCATGTGATGTCTCAAATCCACATGTTAAATGTTCAAAACTTCTGATTATATTTTTAAAATAGCTATAATATCTGATTATAGAATTAATGTCAGCTTCAAACAAAGGAACTTAAGGGAGTACTCTGATATCTGATTCATCTGGCATCATGCCAACAACATTATATGCAACAACAAAAAACCATAACACAGTAGTTTATATGGTCTTTTTCTTAAATGACTTGGTACATGGACAACAAGAAGAAAATGTAAGACCAAGTCATTGACACATAATCAATCAGGATGAAAAGATATCTCAAAAAATTATAGTGAGCTCCTTATTTTAAGAGCATCCTCATATCAATTTGGCTGGCCAAGATCACACATTCACTGCAAGCCTCTCAAAGCTTGTTTACCCTTGAACACCTTTTTTTTTTCTTCCCTTCAATGATGCTTTCAATTCCACCCTTTTCTTCTTTCTCCAAATTTCAATGGTAGATCAGATGCTCCATGCCGATACGTTGAACAATTTTTGTAGCTGACTTTGAAGAAGAAAAGGGTTGGAGTTCAGATAGCCACAAAAAAAGAAAAAAGAAAAGAAGAATACAAGTTACTATATATATTTGAATAAAGGCAGACGGTTTCGCAGAAGAGCGAAGATGAATGATCTGTTTTCGGGGTCATTTAAAAAGTACCAGGACATAAAACAGCAGGCCTACATAGATGACGTCGAGTCAGGAGCTGCTGGGATGGAAACAATCAACCTTGATAGGTTCTTCGAAGACGTAGAAAATGTGAAGGAAGACATGAAAGAGGTTGAAAAGCTTCACAAGAAGCTTCAGGATTCAAATGAGGAGAGCAAAACAATCCACAATGCGAAAAAAATCAAGGAACTTAGATCAAAAATGGACGCCGATGTTGCATTGGTTTTGAAAAAGGTTAAGGTGATAAAGGGTAAGCTAGAAGCACTCGATAAGTCCAATGTGGCTCATCGTAAGCTCCCAGGCTGCGGTCCAGGGTCCTCTGCCGATCGAACGAGGACTTCGGTAGTTAGTGGATTAGGGAAAAAACTTAAAGACATGATGGATGATTTTCAAAGTCTTAGAGCCAAAATATCTGCTGAATACAAAGAGACAGTCGAAAGGAGATATTTCACAGTCACAGGACAAAAAGCTGACGAAGAAATGATCGAAAATTTAATAGCTAGTGGAGAAAGTGAGAATTTCTTACAAAAGGCAATTCAAGAACAAGGACGCGGACAGATTCTCGACACTATATCAGAAATCCAAGAAAGACATGATGCAGTGAAGGAGATAGAAAAAAACTTGATTGAGCTGCACCAAGTGTTCCTAGACATGGCGGCATTGGTTGAAGCACAAGGGCAGCAGCTAAATGACATAGAGAGCCACGTAGCGCACGCTAGCTCGTTTGTAAGACGTGGAACGGATCATTTACAAGATGCAGTTGAGTACCAGAGGAGTTCGAGGAAATGGTATTGTTATGCTGTTTTACTTGTGATTGTGATCATCATTGTGCTGCTGTTCCCAATCCTATCTCAGGTTTTTCTCACTACTGTCCTACACAGATAAGAATAGAGTCACGAAATGGGGTGCGGCTCCGATAATTTGATCATGATTATAATGATTGATCAAGCTTGCCAGACTCTTTTGTATGTTGGTTCATCTTATTAGATGGTGGACCTTTTTTATTGGCAAACTACCTGTTTGGGCTGGTAGTTCACGGCAACTGTTAATCCTTGTGTTTATTTTTGTTCATTGGTTCTCTCTTATTCTTCTTCTTATTCTTTGAACTCAATCACATTCTGTGGTGAGTCCTTGTTCACAATCAGAAATAACCGTTCGTAACAGAAGAAATGGAGTGCGCCTTTGACAACTTTGTTCATCAAACCTAACATGTTTTCAAACTGTCCAACTGAGAAACAAAAGTAAGATCATATGAATTTGTGCCTAACGGTTGTTATTATTGGGTAGGTTACCACCTAGCCTAGCTAGAGAAGAATTTTAAATTGTTTTCTATTTGCATAATGTTAACTAGGGGAACGCGCCGTTGAAGCAAGATTGGTAGAATGAGACAGTGAGGCACAATATGAGCCACTCATTGTGATGATGTGACAGAGAATAGTTTTTTACTGTTTGCTTTTTGCTTTTTGGTAGTGGGACATGTGGCGCGCCCACAAAGTACGGGGGGTTAGATGTGTGGCTCAGATCGTGCCTCACTGCCTCATTCTAATTTGCTTGCCTCATTTGATCGCTCCTCATGGTAACCATTTGTTTCCTTACATAAAAACTAAAGATTTATACCACAATTATGGCTTCCATAGTATAAAGACCTAATGGTGCAATTGTGTAATTGTGTAAAGCTAATGGGTTGTGTTGTATTATATTCGACTATCTACCGTAGAGTTCAGGTAGCTAGGGGGTCAATGTGTACACTTAAATATTTCTACTGTTATAACGGTACTATAAAAGCACAGCTGGCGCCTTGCCAGCTGCAATTCGTGTTCGATCCCAATCTCGTTTCTTCTCCGTTCTTCCATTTTTCCCGTCGCCAATTCCAGTCATTCCTCCGGTCATTGACGTCGCACATGGTATCAGAGCCCTCGCACTGTGTAATTAGGTAAAGCTAATAGACTGTGTTCTATTATAACCAACTATCTACTGTAGAGTTCAGATAGTTAGGGAGTCAATGTGTACACTTGAATACTTTTACAGTTATAACGGTATTATAAAAGTACAGCTGGCGCATTGCCAGCTGCAACTCGTGTTCGATCCCAATCTCGTTTCTTCTCCGTTCTTTCATTTTTCCCGTCGCCGATACTTGTCATTTCGCCGGTCGTCGACGTCACACATATAGTTGCAACCGCAGCTCAACGTACCTCACCATTCTTGTCTAATTTCATGTCCTCAGTGGTTTTCTTCACATGCAAATAAACAGATAAAAATAATTTTGGATCCCAACCCGCCATCAAGTATTAAGCCCACTCATCCTCTTTTGGAAGTTTATTTTTCTTCCATTGGTTGACGAACGAATGAGCTAACAATTTTTTCAAATGGATTATGTGCAGCAATTTACAATCGGCCAGTTAATCCAGAATGAGTGGTTTAGAAAGGGATACCAGCCTGCACTTTTTGAGCTAGTTGATGCGATTTTCAATGATCAAGTGGTTAGTGCGTATGTTTCAATAGAAATTTCTTAACTTCAATTTACTTCAGAAACCTCACACACTCCAACCATTCCTAAACTTTTTTAAGTCTCTATCTTTAAGGGCTTAGTCATGATGTAGGCAATTTCAACTCCCGAGACACAGAGAACTAGCTTGACAAATCCATCAATGACAAAATCGCGTAGGAAATGGAACTTAACGCCAATGGGTTTACTCCTTTTTGTGAAACATCGGATTCTTGGATAGCTGAATAGGAAACATATAATCACAGAAGATTGTTGTTGCTCCTACTTGATTCACTAATATGCTTTCTCTGATTCTTCTAAGTCATATCACTTGACAAGCATTAGATGATGCTGATGCTAGGAACTCCGCTTCAGTAGTCGATAAAGTCACTATAGGTTGCTTTGTTGAAGATTAGGAGGTTGCAACACCTATAAGAAGCATAACACATGCACTGAAGTACTTCATCGGCTTTCTACATCCGCTCCATAATTTGAGCCAAAGAAAGCCATCATCTTCCGGTTACCATTCTTTCGATACCGTATGCCATACTTCATGTATAGTCAGTTTTACGACCAACATATGTGAATCTGATGGATTCTTCATGCACCTGAACATCAAGCTGAGCACATACATTATGTCAGGACGGGTAGGGGCCAAGTACATCAAGCATCCCACCATATGTTTGTAGAGAAGCGTGTCACATTGTGTCATAGTTTGACTCCAGGGACTATGGGGTTTCGCATTGCATTGCTTGATTCTAGCATAAATCTTTTCAAATATCCCGAGCATATCTTATCTGCCACATAAAAATTCCAGATTTTCCTTGTATAACTCCTAAATCAATCATCTCAAATTAAGTCGGTGCATAATGTAAGATCTGTAGTAGTGCAAATATAATTTTGACTTGCAGAGGAGCGCTCAAATAAGAACCCCTTTAAATTTCGAGAACTTGAGACCCCAATCTTCACCTTCCAAAATACAAGATGCATTTTCTAAGATGTATTTTGGTATATATTATTGAACATTGTATATGTATGAATATGTGTATAATGTTGCTGTGTTTTAGTCGAGTTTCAAGAGTTTCAAGAGTCGGATATGAGCCGGCGTATTATAAATTTTCAGGTGAATTTGAGCTAGCCAGCTAAAATTTGCCAAATTATTTTTTTGAATATACATCGATTCCAAATAAAATACTTGTCTGACATGCATTATGCAGCACTTGATCATGCATCATTTTTAGAACCTCTGTATAAGGTTCAAATGCAACGTTGCACGAAGCTAAAATTGTAGTAGTGAATATATGTATATGTTAATTAAACTATTACCATTTTCCAAATAAGCAAGCAACATATGCTCTGAATCTCTTCGCTCTTAGCGGCTCCTCGAGCAAAATGAGTTTTAAGTTCCTTGTACAATGCCCATCAGGGGCCGACGCAAGTGGTCAAGAGATAGGGAGTAAAAGCCTGAGGCCCGAGATTGCTTGTGTTCGAATCCTGGAGGCATACAAAAACGATTTAAATAAAATTTCCCCTAACAAAGGTGGGTGAGAGGTAGACATGGTTGTGTACTTTCAAAAATAAATATATTCGTATACGACATACGTTTAAAAGAACATCGCTTAAAGCTACAGAAAATTTGAACCATCCGCATCAGTTCATTGACGGCTTGTGTAGAAATCAACTGTACCCCATACGTAACATTGTTAAAGGTAACACATAATTAAATTATGCGACTTACCTTTGCTCGTCAAAAAAGCCCTATAGTAATGGGAAGGGCAACTACCCCACTCACTTTTCATTTTTTTCCACTTTCATTAGCTTAATTTGCTTAACGTGTCTAGTGATTTTAACATTACGCCCTCGATGATTATAACATTATGCTCCCAGTAATTTTAATATTATACCCTCAATCGTCCAAAAATAAATTTGAGTTTTGATAACGATTTTATCGTAAACATACCTTATACACGCTCGTAAAGTGTGAGAACAAGAGATAATAATATCAAAATAGAATTTATAAATAATTAAATAATGTTTTTCACTTTAATTCTCGTGCATATGTTAAATTTTTTTCGAGTTTCGCTTGATTTCGTTTCAATAAAACAAGGTCTAGAACCCACCAATCAATTTCTAGTTTTTCCAAAATTCATTAATGATAATTTGATATGAACCCATTGTTAGAGACTATACATAGAAGATCTCATTGTATTTTCGCTATATATTCATATCATTATTGTGTTTACCATGTCTGTTCCATGCCATTACTATATAATGGCCTATTAGCTTTTAACAATAATCGGTGAATTCATATATTCATAACATGGTATCAGAACCTAAGTTTTCTTAAGATCTCTTTTTTGATTAGCAACTTTTGGGTGATGGTGTGCCACATCCACACACCATCATCCACCCCAACGGTTCCGCATTGTTCACGTTGTTTTCTTCTCCCTTTTCTTTTTCTGATCGAGTTTTTGCATTATTTTATCTACTTTATTGCTTCCATTACATCATCTCTGCCTGTTGTGTCAACTACATCTGCTGTGTTGCCTCGTCCGATGTTTCACCTTTCTTATACGTCGTCCTCACCGCAAACGCATCCCGTTGCACCTTATCGCGCATTGTTGCGCTCTTTTGCGCCTTGCTGCACTCTGCATGGGATTGGATCTGACACGAAGATTAATTTGGTCGCCGAGAAGATTGGAAGGTGTGCACGCTTTGTCAACTTTAGTTGATTCCAGTACTTATATGGCTTCATCCCAGGCACAGACCGTTAAGCACATCATTAAACATTCAAAACTCATGGTGGGTCCACCAATAGGGAGGGTGTTAGAGAATATACATAGAATATCTCATTATATGTTCATTTTTATTCATATCATTATTGTGCTTAACGTGTCTGTTCTTGACCATTACTATAATGACCTATTAACTTTTTCAATAATACACTAAATTCATATATTCATAACACCCATAAGCCATAACAAACTTTGGATGGACATATTAGAGAAAGTTACATTCTTGAAAAGCTCTACTTGCTCGAAAGTATCTTAAAAGTTGTATTCTACAAAGGGACACACATAAATCAAAGTCGCTTGTTACGTAAAATGGCGTTCTCACGCCAGATATTGCAACTATTTGATCATTGTTGGAAATTGACAAGCGGATTTTTAACCTTTTATAGTTGTCAGATATAAGTTTTAGGGGCCATGTTGTAGTCAAAAACAATTTATAAACCTTGGTAAGCCAAGGATCGACTCAAGGAACAGACGCGTACTTGTACTAGTATGCAAGTAATGTGTTCAACTACTGCTATAGGAAAAAGATTTGGTTATTACTAAATCCTAAGTGACACTGAAATTAGGAAACATTGGATTTAATCAGAGAAATAATTTCCAACATCAAACTTCACCCGTGCTACCATACAATTCATGTGATAATCTCATACAATCCAAATATGCCATCAGATATGGAAACAAACCAAAATAAAATTAGACAAGCCACCCATCCCGGGATCATTGTCTAAATTAACCTAGATTGTTGAACGCCGCCCATCCATGGATTATCAACAATTTCGATTAGTTAAGCCTAGGGTTTTCCAAAAATTAATTATTCCACTACGTACTTGTTTTACCATCGCCACGGATGCGCGTGCGTTGTACTTATAGATACCTACGTACTACTAACGCACCTACTGTAGTCTAGTGGAACAAATAATATTAATTTCTCCTATTAGGTCATCTACTATCAGCATAGCTACTATGACACATCAATTCTACTTGATCCGATTAACTACCTCAGCCCATCCATCTTTTTGGTGTTTAACCTTATTTTGTTCGAACAAGAAAACATCCAACCAATGTATAACGTGCAAGAACGATAAAATTAAGTGTAGTAGAGTTAAATACTTGAATTGCAATAAAGAAAGTATTTCTATAAATCACAAGAAGAGTTGAGTACAAGCACAAGATTCGTAGGATCCCAGAATAAAACGAAAACTGACGAATCATGACTATCAACCACAAACACATATGAAAATCAAAGATTAGAAACGAGGAAACCGTGTTTTGATGAAGCGTAGCCTCGAATCTTGGTCTTTCTTGAGCTCTTAGTCGTCCTCCTTCTCCAATTTAGATCAAAATCGATCCCAAAAGTCAGCGTAATCTGATTGTGGGTCGAAATCTTCTTTAAATATCTTTTAATTTTGCAAAATTTCGTTTTGCCCGTGAAGCGCGTGATGGCCAAGTCATCACGACCATCGCGACTTCTTGCTGCTCTCAGCATCTATTGGTAGACGGCAACAGACTGTGATGGTCAAGTCATCACGTCCATCATGGTCTCTTCTTGCTTTCGGCCATGTAGCTCTGCCAATGAAGACCGTGATGGTCAAGTCATCACGGCCATCACGTCTTGTTATACTTCAATTGCATTTTCGTCCACTTTAACCTTTGAATCTTTCCTTGGTGCGAACTACAAAGTTGAAGCCCTTTGAATTAGCTTTCCAACGAGCCATGGCATGTGTCATTGTGCCAATGTATATGTTATTGGCGCTCTAAACAAGTCAGCTAGGTCACTTTGCCCGATTTTTGCTTAGTTTTCATTGATTTGCTTTGGATGGAACCCAAAATGCTCATCGCGTGGATTGACCTAAAACACTAGGAGAAAAGAATAAAATGACAATAAAAGTTCGGGAAATCAAACCAAATCCTTCATCGAGTGAGGTGAATTTCAGGTCGATAATTCGACCGATTAAAACACTCAACACTTAGGATTTGTTCGTCCCGATCAAACATTAAGCTCATGTCAATAAATGGCAGAATAGTTACCTACTCAAATTTTATGTGATCAATCCTAACTAAACTAAAATGCAAGTCCTAACTCAATGTCGTAGAGGTCACAAATGCATTTAGCATATGCATTAAGTCTTTAACCCCCTAGGCTACCCTAGTGGACGAGTATAGTCTCATGAAGGTTTTCAGAAGACGAAATCCTACAAATCCCCTATACAACTAACTAACGTGTATGCATGAGATGATGTTCAACAAGTCATAGTAAAGTTATGCCACACCTCGGATTCATCGTGTTACCACGACTTCAAATCAAACATCTTCATCAAAGTGGTCAGAAATCATAGTTTATACGAGATATGCATTCAAACAGTCAGTACACGCGGCTAGCAAGCGAGTAATCACAAGTTCTAAATAGCTATATGGCAACGTATCAAGAATGAGAATAGTTACACAAAACATGCTCGTCATTCACCTATGCTATCTAGGGATAGTCCACGGGCTCTTGGCGCAAAACTCATTCTTAAGTGCCAAGGACTAGGCAATGACCCGTAAGAGAAGAGGAGCTCGACTAAGGGATTTTCTGAAAATACTACGAAAACCACATTTTAATTTCAGTGCAAGGCATGATGATCATCCCTTAGCGTTCCAGAACATGAATTCTAATACTAGTCATAACTGCACGCAATGAAAAGATGGAAATACACTACATCAAGCAAAAGGGGCAGAAGTTTCACTGTTTAATTTTGATTTTCATATATGAGGGGTGACTTTCTCACTTTGCCGTTAGTACTATTTTTTTGAACTTTGTTTTTTTTTTCAAAAACAACTTTATTTGTTGTCAATTTTTTACCCTCTTTTGATTTTCAGAACTTTGTTCTTGAATCATGCCTATTTTTTTGCCCTATTTTACCTGTTTATAACTCCACACTTAAAACTTGACATAGTGTAT
Source organism: Rhodiola chrysanthemifolia (assembly GCA_033675395.1). Classification (NCBI taxonomy): domain Eukaryota; kingdom Viridiplantae; phylum Streptophyta; class Magnoliopsida; order Saxifragales; family Crassulaceae; genus Rhodiola; species Rhodiola chrysanthemifolia. Next base: position 44,838,519 of record CM066204.1, read on the forward strand.
AAATAGAGGCGGGTACGTGCAAATCACAACAAGTAAATAAAACATACACTAGTGCTAAGGTTACCTTGAAAAAGAGATGTTGTTTAAGGTTTTAAACATTTTGAACCGGTGCCTACTAATATCCAGTCTGAAACATGCTTCAAGAAGTACGTAGAACATGTGATAGGCAAAAGCTAGCAATGATACCAACACGAGAGAATACACACACGAGTAAAACTATTTCAAGTCCTAGACTTTGAATCCAAAAGAATTACAATCAATCGGGGAGGATCCCAGAAAATGAGGATTTCAATTGTAATACATAGGTAGTTGAGCATATGCAAGACTGAATGTGTGTGACTATGCGCTATCCTCTCCACACTTAAAATTAAGCTTCGCCCCTAAGCGAAGAAATAAAATAAAAAGAATAGTGCATATGAACTTCCCTCGTTTAGTGGCTGCGGTTGTCGGTGATGGCAGATGGCGCATAAGGATTTCTTTTTTTACTTCTAAGTATCGCATCAGCCACGAACTCGTGAGAAGTCCTTTGCTAGGATCCCTTCTCACCGGGCCTTCAAAAGAGAGGTGTTGATAAGTCGAGTTTTTGACTTATTAATAGCCATTTTTTACTATAGCTTTGGTTAGTTTCCGACGTTATTTTGATATCATTTGACTTCTATCTCTACGTTTCAGGTAAAAAAACAAGTCCCCCTCAAAGTCAAAACCTAAATACGAACACTCGGGGAAAAACCGAAGATTTAGAGAAAAAGTGGACAAAAAGGACCCCCAGCCGACCGGTTCGGAAATCACCTTGAACAAGCAGGTTGACTGGATGAAAGAACTTGACTTGAGAGCAACCGCTCACGTTGAGTCGGTCGGTTGGACTCACCAGCCGACCGACTGGCTGAACGAATTAAAGATACTCACAACCGCTTACTTTGAGTGGGTCTGCTGAGCATCCAACCGGTCCGTTGGAAAAGAGATATCCAAATGCTTGCCCTCGCACAAAATGAACTGGGTAGCTTATCTGCTCAATCGATCGGCTGACGACAGGGGAACTCCAAGCCACAACCGCTCACTTTGTGTCGGTCGGTTGGCCAATCCAACCGGTCGGCTGGACGTTTATAACAGAAGTAGTCTGGATTTTAGCCATTAGCTGACCGGCTAGATTTCGGGCATCAAGCCAGCCGACCGGCTCGACCTGCTCCTTCAGGATTTTTACCCGAGGCTATAAATAGAAGAAGGAAGGTTTGACCTAGTGTGCTGAGTTATTGGGGGAAATTTTCCAGAAAAGGAGGCTCAATCAAGGTCATCATCAAGGATTCAACCAAGGAGAGGAAGAGAAGATCAAAGGGAGATTCTAGGATTAACCATCCTACTTCCTCTACACTTTTTCCCATATCCCTTGTTGTTTTCTATAAACCCTACTTATACCCTGTTGTCTTACATGATGTGTGAGTAGTCACCTTGTGTTTTGAGAGTCTTACAATCCTCCTTGGTACTCTATAATCTATAGTGTTAAATTCGTGTTCACTAAGCTCTTCATTTATGACATGTAACTAAGTGTTTGATGAAATGCCTAAGTAACATGTTGATATTAAAACTTAACCTAAGTATCGATGGACCTTAAGAAAGGTTTTGATGTAGTGAATATGATCATATCTAGTGTCTACGACGGTTAAGGCATAGATATGAAGTGAACTAGTGCTTATTGCCTATAGCATTTATTACCTCGGGAGATGTTCCGAGGATAATAAAGGCTATAAATAAAGGTCTACCTTAGTCTAAGCTAGGTTCTAGACTATTTGACACCTTGATACGCATAATTCTTGTATACGTGATCAATGGGAAATACCAAGGAGAGGAGTAACCCCTCAAAACTCTCTTTTATTTGAAGTTAAACCCTTGAAACTCTTCCACTGATTAGTTTTTAATTGAAGTTCATCGCATACTTGATTTGTAGAAGTAGCCAAGTAACACATGCAACATTGTCCTAGCGCATAATCGTGTTTGCACCTTTGGGTTCGACCCGGTCTTACCGGAAATCTATAAATTCTTTTGACTAAAAAAAGGGTTGAAAAACTATCAAAGTCAAAATGGCGCCGTTGCCGGGGAGCAATTGTTAGATTAGCCCTAGGATAGTTTGCATGACACTTCAAATACTTCATTTTAGTTTTTATTTTCTTGCTACTTGTGTTTCTTGAGCCTATCACCTTACCCTCACTTGTCTTCCTTGCTTTTCTCCTTGTAGGTGCAATTATTTTATCCCCCCTAAGGCCAAGAAATCCAACGAGATTGTGGACAAAGACTTGAATCCCTATTTCACAAGGAGCAAAGCATCCAAGTCAAAAGGATCATCTTCTAATTCTCAAGAGACACCCATTTGCAACATGGCGGAAAGACCACCTAGACCTCCCAATCCAAATCCTCAAATCTTACCTCCTAATCCCATAATTCCTCAACCTAACCATGTAGCCCTTCTCCCTAAAGCTCGTAGGGCTCTTAAGGACTACGTAGCCCCTACTGCCTATGGTTACTGGTCTCCTATTCTAGTTCAGGCGGTTGAGAATCAAGATTTTGACTTGAAGACCTCCACGGTCCAAATGGTTCAATCCGACCGATTCTCGGGGAGAGGCCATGAAGATCCAAATTCTCACTTGACCTCGTTTCTTGAGATTTGTGATACCTTCCGGATAAATGGAGCTTCGAGAGATGCTATACACTTGAGGTTATTCCCCTTATCACTCACGGGGAAAACCAAAGATTGGTTTAGGAGCCAAACGCCATCAAGTTTCGCCACATGGGAGGAACTTGCAATGACATTTCTCAAAAAGTATTTCCCTCCACCCAAGAAGGCTCACTTTAGAAGTCAAATCATGAATTTCAAGCAAATGGATGGAGAGACGCTCTATGAAGCTTGGGAGAGATATAAGTCGTATCAAAGGCTTTGCCCACATCACAATGTAGATGCATGGCTGACGAGTCGTAGTTGTACGACTATTTTCTGTGTTAAAACCCCATCTCTTAGTGTTTGCCTGTATGTTATTTCACTACCTGTGTGTAGTTTTCGTTCTCAGGTGCATTCGGAGACCATGGAAGGAATATCGGCTAAAGAGAGCCTGTTAGAAGATGTTTTGCGTCGAAGGAATGAAGTCCAAAGTGCTTGAAGTCTGAGTCAGTGCAGAGCGCGTAGGCCTGAAGGATTACATGCGCGGAGGTCTACTGAGTTTCGATAATTGTTCAGACCTCCGCGGACGTTAAATGACGAAGACGTCCGCGCGTCCAGCTGGCAGTCGAATTTCATTATTTCTGATTTGCAATCTCGGCAGAAGAACATACAGAATTCGAGGAGACAGAAGAGAGGCGGCTGGCTGTCGACTTAAGCAAGGGAAAGCAGAAAAGTTTAGAGTTCGAGTTCGGAATAGAGGATTGGAGAAGAGAACTCTCGGAGTAGGGATTCAATTGAAGAAGCTGGAGCGTGGATTCGTTGCTGGATTCAAGTATTGGAGTTGAGCTGCAGCTTGGTGGAGAATTCATCATTAGTAATTTCGTTTCATTCTATTCAAAAACTTGATGATGTATTCTCTTACGATGAGTAGCTAAACTCATATGTGTAGGCTAGAACTCGACATTGTGATGTTTTGACTTGAGACCTATATTGATTTCTGTGTTTTGTGTCATATTACTATGCATTGTTTACGGAATTGATTTTGTTAACACGAGTGGAACCCTAGCGGGGGAGCTTTAGTTTGTTAGTTGATTCCGATTGTCAAGTTTACTAGCAACCTAGCGGGGATAGCAAACTAGGACACGAGTAATATACCACTAGGATTAAACACCCTAGGACAACTTGTTTAAATCTTCATGCAACTCTAGCGAGTTAGGGTCTTGATTATCGCTAGCGCGAGATTAAGTACTAGAACTAGAACGGGGAGTATAACCTTAGCGGGGGAGATCTAAGTTGTAGAACATTAGAAATCAAAACGGATTTGTCAATGATTTGGTCTTGCATCACAGTCAAAGGTTCTAGCTTGCACTACTCTTTGATATTATATACTTGAATTTGTGTGACGATTGCTCTCTTGATAAGTGATCATTGTTGCTTGCTTTTATTTTCTATTTACTTATTTGAATTTTCCATTGTCACTTCCATACTTAGTGAATAGATTCTCATATCGATCTCTGTGGATACGACCCGACTTACCACTTGCTAGTCGGAACAAAAATATTATTTTTGACGGGTACAACGACACCTGTCAAATTTTGGCGCCGTTGCCGGGGATTGGTAACGAAGAATCTCACTACGTATTTCTTTCTTCTAGTTTTATTTTACTGTCTTTTACTTTGTCACTTGATTATTTTCTGTTTAAGTAACAATGTCACAGAGAAGTGTTGAACGTAATCAAGAAGAGCGAAGTAGTGTACTAGGAGATAACATGCAAGATCAGAGGCAAGGACTGCCCCCTGTTGATCAAAGAGTACCACCCCCCAGAAATCAGCGATTTGTGAATGAGTTTGCTAGACATCGTGCAGCTAGACACGAGGATTACGAGGATGAGTTGGATCGAGAATACCTCGGTGGAGGAAACCAATATGGACAGTTAGCTAGGCGTCGGGATTTGGGACGCACTATGAGAGGAGTTTGTGCGCCGTATATTGATGATGCACCTTGGTGCATTAGGTCGGATGAGGACGCAGAAGATATCGAGATAAAGGGTGGGGTGATACACCACTTGCCCAAGTTTGGAGGAATGCCCGATGAGAACCCCCTAAGGCACTTGAAGGAATTTCATGGAGTTTGCATGTCCATGAAATCGGCATCGGTTCCGGAAAATATTTTTAAATTAAAGGCATTCTCTTTTTCTTTAGTAAGTCAAGCTAAATCTTGGTTGATGTCTTTGCCTTCAGGTTTGCTTATTCTTGGGAACAAATGCAAAGGAAGTTCATGGACAAGTACTACTCCCATTCGAAGGCGGCTCAAACAAGAAAGGAGCTCTCTATGCTTAGACAAGGACGTGGAGATACGTTGTTCGATTATTTGGAGAGGTTTAGGCAATTGGAAGAGAGTTGTCCGAATCATGGAATCCCACAAAGGATGTTGCTTGAATACTTCATGGATGGGATGATTCTAATGGAAAGAAGAATTCTAGATGCCTCGGCTCAAGGGTCTATCCTTGACATGTACCCCGAGGAGATATGGGAGTTGATTGAGAGAGTTGCCGAGAGCACAAGGTATTTAGAAGAAACACATAAACCTGCACCAGTTGCTAACGTGAATGTACATTCTGAATTGCAGGAACTGAAGAATATAATGGCTCAAATAGTGATGCAACAACCAAGAAGCAATCAACAAGTGGAGAGTAAGGTAAACAAGTCCACTTTTAATTCAATGAATAATGATAACGCTGTTTTTCAGGAAAGAACAGAAGACGTGAATATAGTGGGCTACGTGAACAAGGGAGATTTGCCACCAAGGAGGTATGATGGATACCAAGGCAACAACAAATGGCAAACTAGGCAAAATGATGGTGGTTGGCAAAGGAACAACAATTACGATGTGGGTCAATCCTTGTACCCACAAAAGCAGCCGTACAAACCACCACACATCAAACAAGGAGACGAGGACCCGATCAAGGAATTGAGAGAGGAAATGAGAGGCATGTTCAAGGAACTCACTCAAAAGATGGGCCAACAAGCTGGAGACGTTAACGAGCTAAAGAAGCAAGTGTCTCAAATTGCCAGCGCCGTTTACGAAAAGCGAGAAGACAAAGGGAAGCTGCCGTCACAAACGATTCCAAACCCAATTACAAAGTCCAACATTAGCGCTGTAATGCTTAGGAGTGGAAAGCAGTTGAAAAATGGAGGAGAAAAGCTGAATGAAGATTCGACCTCAGTGGAGCAGGCGGACGTCTCACCAATTACAGCGCTGACGTCTGACGAATTACAAAATACAGAGACGTCCGCGGAAGATAATCAGGAGACGTACGCGGCTCCCCAGATTTTGGTAAGGAAACTCCAAATTCTAACACTCCTCTACCATTCCCAATGCAGGTTTCTAAGACCAACAAGAAGTCTATCACAGACAAGGAGGTTTGGGAGTTGTTTAGCAAGGTGGAAATCAACATTCCACTCATTGAGGCTATTCGGCAAATTCCAAGGTACGCAAAATTTCTTAAAGAATTATGTACTAACCGTAGGCGTACAACTAAGAATGAGCAGGTCATGCTTGGAGAAAGTGTATCAGCAGCGATACAAAGGAAGGTGCCCAAAAAGTGTAAGGACCCCGGGACTTTTACTAGTCCATGTGTTATTGGTAACATGAAGATCGAGAATTGCATGCTTGATCTTGGTGCTTCCATAAATGTTCTTCCTTACTCTTTGTACTTATCTTTGCGTATTGGTCCACTTAAACCAGCGGGTTTGACCATTCAATTGGCTGACCGATCATGCACCCAACCTTTGGGTGTGATCGAGGATGTTTTGGTGCAGGTAGAAAATCTTATTTTTCCTGCAGATTTTTATGTGCTGAAAATGGATGATGAGGGAGCACAAGATCAGCCACCAATTCTATTTGGTAGGCCATTCTTGAAGACGGCTAGAGCTAAGATCAATGTTGATAGTGGCACGCTTTCCATGGAGGTGGAAGGTGAGGTAATAAACTTTAATATATATCATGCTATGTAACATCCACCTGATGATGTAGGAGTGCACGCTTTGGATGCGATCGATGAGCTAGTGGAGTCTTCCGATATTCCCTATGGGAATGATGTGCTTGAAATAATTTTGAGGAAGGCTATTGAGTCACATGGCGCATCAATAGGGATGCTTCGTGATACTAGTGACATGCTACAGGAGTTTAGAGTTTCGGAACCATTAACCCCAAGGTATGAGGCTAATCAAGTTGCTTTAACTAATAAATCTACACCTGTACCATCTGTTCTACAGGCACCTGAGTTGCAGCTTAAGCCCTTACCCGAGCATTTAAAGTATATTTTTTTGGGAGATGGTGAGACGTTGCCGGTCATTATCAAAAAAAGCTTGGAGCCTAATCAGGAGGAGAGATTGGCAGCGGTACTGAAGAAACATAAGACCGCGATTGGATGGACACTTGCGGACATCAAAGGAGTGAGCCCAACCATGTGCATGCACCGGATTTTACTCGAGGATGGAGCCAAACCTGTGAGGCAGCCGCAGCGTAGATTGAACCCAATGATGATGGAGGTGGTTCAAAAAGAGGTACAAAAGCTCTTAGATGATGACGTGATTTATCCCATTTCAGATAGTCAATGGGTAAGCCCCGTACATGTAGTACCAAAGAAGACAGGAATTACAGTGGAGCTTAATTCTCAAGGTGAGTTGGTGGCAAAGAGAATCCAGAACGGATGGCACGTGTGCATCGACTACAGAAAGCTAAATGCAGTGACACGCAAGGATCACTTCTCTTTGCCGTTCATTGACCAGATGTTGGATAGGCTCGCAGGTAAGCCTTACTTTTGCTTTTTAGATGGATTTTCTGGGTATAATCAAATTCCGATTGCAGCCGAAGACCAGGACAAGACTACTTTCACGTGCCCATTTGGTACATTTGCGTTTCGACGCATGTCTTTTGGTTTGTGCAACGCGCCTGGTACCTTCCAGCGTGTGGTAATGAGTATTTTCTCGGAATTGATTAGTGACTGTGTTGAAGTGTTCATGGATGACTTCACTGTGTATGGAAATACTTTTGATGAATGCTTGCTTAATGTTGGTAGAGTGCTTGCACGTTGTGAGGAGACAAACTTGGTTTTGAATTATGAAAAATGTCATTTTATGGTCACTCACGGTATAGTATTGGGACATGTTGTTTCTGGAGGAGGAATAAAAGTAGATAAGGCTAAAATTGACTTGATTATTAGCTTGCCTTACCCTTCTGATCAGCGTGGTGTGAAGTCTTTTTTGGGACATGCAGGATTTTATCGCAGGTTTTTAAAGGACTTCTCAAAAAGGGAGCTACCTCTCTCTAGATTGCTACAAAAGGATGCACCATTTGAGTTTACGGAGGGATGCAAGGCGGCATTCGATGATCTTAAGGCAGCACTAACTAGTGCACCCATCATTCAAGCACCGGATTGGACACAACCCTTCGAGATAATGTGTGATGCTAGCGACTACGCAGTTGGAGCGGTGCTCGGGCAAAGGAAGGAAAAGAAGCCTGTGGTGATCCATTATGCGTCTAGGACGCTTGACGCGGCTCAGCGAAATTATTCCACAACCGAAAAAGAGCTTTTAGCTGTTATATTTGCTTTAGAAAAGTTTCGCCCGTATTTGCTTGGTTCTAAAATTGTTGTCTTTTCTGATCATGCAGCTATTCGCTATTTGATGATGAAAAAGGAGTCCAAGCCGCGGCTGATTAGATGGATCCTCTTGCTACAAGAGTTCGATGTGGAAATAAAGGACAAGAAGGGCATTGCGAACACAGTGGCCGATCACTTGAGCCGAATAGTGAGAGAGGAGGAAACTGGAGCTATAACCGAAACAATCCCGGACGAGTATTTATTTGCTGTCCAAGAAAAAACACCATGGTACGCTAACATAGTTAATTACCTGGTGGGAGGTAAGTTTCCTTCATCATTCACTGTTGCTCAACGCTTGAGGCTTAAGCATGATTCGAGATATTATATTTGGGATGACCCATATTTGTGGAAAATTGGTTCGGATCAAGTTGTTAGAAAGTGTGTGCCTGATTCTGAGATTTCTTCTGTGCTTGCTTTTGGTCATGAACATGCGTGTGGTGGTCATTTTGGACCGAAGAGAACATCTAGGAAAATACTTGATAGTGGCTTCTATTGGCCACATTTGTTTAGGGATGCATATAACCATTGCAAAGCATGTGATAGATGTCAACGCGTAGGGAATATTTCTGCTAGAAACGAGATGCCTCAAATGCCCATTGTTGTTGATGAGATATTTGATACATGGGGTATTGATTTTATGGGACCGTTTCCCTCTGCGTATAATTTCCAATATATATTGGTTGCTGTTGATTATGTGTCTAAGTGGGTTGAGGCTAAGGCCACCAAGCATGATGATGGTAAGACGGTGGTGGATTTCTTACGTACTAATATCTTTTGTAGGTATGGAGTACCAAAGGCGGTGATCAGTGACCAAGGGTCACACTTTCGCAATCGTTCCGTCGCGTCGGTATTCAAACACTTTGGTGTTCATCATCGAGTATCCACCGCCTACCACCCTCAAACTAATGGACAAGCTGAAGTGTCGGACCGAGAGATCAAGTCTATACTAGAGAAGATGGTGAAGCCGTCGAGAAAGGATTGGCCAATAAGACTTGAAGAGGCATTGTGGGCTTACGGGACCGCCTACAAGACGCCAATTGGAATGTTGCCTTTTAGACTGGTTTATGGGAAGGCTTGTCATCTCCCGGTTGAGGTACAACATAAAGCTTTCTGGGCAATTAAAACATGCAACTTTGATCTAACCAATGCAGGGGTTGAAAGAAAGCTACAGTTGACTGAGTTGGAGGAGCTCCGCTTAGAGGCTTACGAGAGCCAGTTAGACTACAAAGCGAGAGCGAAAATGTACCATGACAAGTACATATTGAGGCGCAACTATGAAGTGGGGCAAAAGGTACTTTTATTTTCCTCAAGATTAAGATTTATGCCTGGAAAATTGCGTTCTCGTTGGACAGGTCCATACGTCGTTGTAAAGGTGTACAATCATGGGGCGTTGGAATTACGAAGACCCGAAGGAGGAGAGAGTTTCAAAGTGAATGGGCAAAGAGTCAAGCCATACTATGATGGGTTTGAGGTAACCAAGGAGGACGTTGAACTAGCGGAGCCGGTGTATTCTACCTAGCTAGAGGTAATGTCCAGCCAAGGACGTAAAACAAAGGCGCTTACCGGGAGGCAACCCGGTGTGTTTTTACTTTACACATGTTAGGAGTAGATTAATTAGTGGAATTGGTACCTTGATAATGCGCCCCGAGTGCATTTTTGTTTCTGGTGGTTTCAGGTTATTGAATGAAGAAAGGAACTCAACATCAGTGGATTGGGCGCACGTCTGAACAATTAAACCGCGGACGCCTATACAATTATGCTAAATCATCAGACCTCCGTGGAATTAAATGATGGAGACGACCGCGGTTCATCGCAGAATTTAAATCGGGCTCGTTTTCCAAATCTGGGTTTTTCGGCACAAAAGAAAAAAAAACACACAATAACTCCCCAGGTTCGGCGATTTTCTCATCCACATGGCGATTCTCAGCTAAATCAAAGGGAGTGCTCGATTGTTGGTTTGGTGCAGTTTGGAGTTTGGGATTTTAGCGTTTGAAGGTGGATTGGTCGGATTGGGGAACGGAAGTCGATCGGAGCTCAGATATGGAAATCCACGGACGTCTAAAGAATAAAAGCGCGCATGTCTGAAGAGTTTTGGAAATTGCTCAGACCTCCGCGGAGCATAATTGCAGAAGGGGTGCGCGGTTTCAGGTAGTTTCAGATTTTTTCAACTCAAGATGTCTCGTCCATCGACTCGTGTTAGTTCATCCCGTGCTCGCAGAGCCTAGCCTCCGCCTGTTTTCGCTGAGGCAGTAGTTCCGGCTGTTGTCGATGAAAGGTAGCAAACATTTGAGGCATTCATGGCGCTTGCACATAAGCCGCCCATGTGGGTTGAGTAGTTCTTTCTGGAGCATTGCGGATTCTTAGAGAGGTTCAGGGAGCTTTTGGACAGATGTGGTTGGCCTGGATTGCTTACGCTACGCAGTGATGCTGATGTAGATGACACTTGTGATTTCCTCACCGGTTACCACTACATTGGACCTAGGGAATATGAGGGATTCAGGTACACTTTCAGAAGTGTGGAGCACCATTGCACGGTGCGTCAAATCTTTGGGTGGCCAGAGGTGGCAGAGGGGACTTTCGCCGATTACAGTAATATGATGGATCTCAGTGACACTTACTTGACCCTTACGGGGACGAGGCGCTACAGACCGAGCGACGCTACAACCTCGGCATTTACAGATCCTTTCTGGTATATGGTACATTTCTTATTGACGAGGACTTTGACCGCGAGGGCGAACGGAAATGATAAGCCGGCTATCCGAGATCTGACGCTTCTAGGCTCTTTGGTGAAAGGGGTAGTCCCACACTGGGACATTTTTTGTGTGAGCACTGTAAGGATATTCGGCCTCGAGGGCCAGTTTGTGTGGGTGGCATGGTGACTTATCTGCTGCGTAGTCTTCACCCGGACATGGATGCACTTCCAGGCCACATGATTCTTGCTTATGGATTAGCTGACAGTGACAGAGTTAGTTCTGGGAGGACATTCAGACTCAGCAGTGAGGGTGTAGTTCGTTGGACTTATTTCGCAGATGCAGCTCTTAGGCCACCGCCTAGCCCACCGCGACGGAGAGGGCGACCGCCAGTGCGTGGAAGACCCGCAGGGGGTAGTAGACGTCAGAGGGACGGGGTACAGGTCCCACTGAGCATGGTACCACCAGAGGAGCAGGCACCGAGACAGCCCGGAGAGTATTCACAGGCGCAGATTGACCATTTATTTAATATGAACTGGGCTATGATGATGGCGATGGGTAGCGGCTTCCATCCGATTTCAGCTCCCCCAGGATGGCGTCCAGGACATGCCATTCCGCCCGAGTACACGCAGCCACCACCACCAGACTATTAGGGGAGTACCAGTTTCTCCATTGTTCTTTTATTTTTATTTGAGTCTGTTTTGTTTGTCCATCTTATCTCTTGAGTTGTACCGTGAGGACACAGGTCAATCTAAGTGTGGGGTGGGATGTTATAGAGTCAGTCATGTTATGTGTCTTGTCTTGATGAACTCGTGATGAACTGATGATGTACTGCTATGCTTTTCTCCTACGTCGAAATCTTATTTCCAGCTTTGTATGACTATTGTGCTCATTTGACTAAGAATGCGAAATTTGAATAAATTTCGATGCTTTGTTCTTGTGAGTTGTCATATGCAGGGATGTGGAGTTGACAGAAATGTCCTAGAAAGGTACGACAAGTTGCAGGAAGTTCTGAGTTTTGGTTCTGATGATTGAGAAAAGCGGTGGAGGTTGACGATTCACTAGCCTAGTCCTGAGAGTAGCTCCGTCATCGAGTAATACAAGTTTATTCATGCGGTGGTGGCGGGACAGAGAAAACAAACTGTCCATCTCTAGTCGGAGTAGCTGGGAATGGGTGGGTAACCCCTACCTTGCCTCATGCAGAAAGGACAAGGATGAGAAAAGAGCGGGACGCACTCCTATGCTGTTATCCGGAGGCTATGATTGGAGTGGTTCAAGGGCGCAAACGATTATGTGGACACGAAACAAATTCAAAAGCCGAAGGCAAACCATCAAGTAAGAAGAAAATCAAAATCTGATTGATTCAAGCAAGATGTGTCGTTTATCAAAGTCCATACAACTTAAGGAATTCAAGACTCAACGGTATGAAAGCGGTGAATTAATCATGTGCCAGAGAAAGCCGATGACTCAATCAAAAGACCAGAACTCAGAAAAGAATGCAGTGTCCGTGGTACCTATAGGGGACTATCTCCCAATCATCCAAGGTCATTTGGAATTCAACTCGCGAGGTAACAAGTATCGAAAAATCTATCTATACTCGCATTGTTAGAATCTTAAGCATGATACGATTATTGGCTGGATTTGGGATTGAGATGTAAGGATTGACATGACTAGTACGTTGTAATTCTTTCTATAGCTTTGTTCTTGTTCGAGACGAACAAGTTCAAGTGTGGGGTTGTTTGATGAGTCGTAGTTGTACGACTATTTTCTGTGTTAAAACCCCGTCTCTTAGTGTTTGCCTGTATGTTATTTCACTACCTGTGTGCAGTTTTCTTTCTCAGGTGCATTCAGAGACCATGGAAGGAATATCGGCTAAAGAGAGCCTGTTAGAAGATGTTTTGCGTTGAAGGAATGAAGTCCAAAGTGCTTGAAGTCTGAGTCAGTGCAGAGCGCGTAGGCCTGAAGGATTACATGCGCGGAGGTCTACTGAGTTTCGATAATTGTTCAGACCTCCGCGGACGTTAAATGACGAAGACGTCCGCGCGTCCAGCTGGCAGTCGAATTTCATTATTTCTGATTTGCAATCTCGGGAGAAGAACTTACAGAATTCGAGGAGACAGAAGAGCGGCGGCTGGCTCTCGACTTAAGCAAGGAAAAGCAGAAAAGTTTAGAGTTCGAGTTCGAAATAGAGGATTGGAGAAGAGAACTCTCGGAGTAGGGATTCAATTGAAGAAGCTGGATCGTGGATTCGTTGCTGGATTCAAGTATTGGAGTTGAGCTGCAGCTTGGTGGAGAATTCATCATTAGTAATTTCGTTTCATTCTATTCAAAAACTTGATGATGTATTCCCTTACGATGAGTAGCTAAACTCATATGTGTAGGCTAGAACTCGACATTGTGATGTTTTGACTTGAGACCTATATTGATTTCTATGTTTTGTGTCATATTACTATGCATTGTTTACGGAATTGATTTTGTTAACACGAGTGGAACCCTAGCGGGGGAGCTTTAGTTTGTTAGTTGATTCCGATTGTCAAGTTTACTAGCAACCTAGCGGGGATAGCGAACTAGGACACGAGTAATATACCACTAGGATTAAACACCCTAGGACAACTTGTTTAAATCTTCATGCAACTCTAGCGAGTTAGGGTCTTGATTATCGCTAGCGCGAGATTAAGTACTAGAACTAGAACGGGGAGTATAACCTTAGCGGGGGAGCTCTAAGTTGTAGAACATTAGAAATCAAAATGGATTTGTCAATGAGTTGGTCTTGCATCACAGTCGAAGGTTCTAGCTTGCACTACTCTTTGATATTATATACTTGAATTTGTGTGACGATTGCTCTCTTGATAAGTGATCATTGTTGCTTGCTTTTATTTTCTATTTACTTATTTGAGTTTTCCATTGTCACTTTCATACTTAGTGAACAGATTCTCATATCGATCTCTGTGGATACGACCCGACTTACCACTTGCTAGTCGGAACTAAAAATATTATTTTTGACGGGTACAACGACACCTGTCAAATTTTGGCGCCGTTGCCGGGGATGGAACCCGGGTCACCCGCGTGACAGGCGGGAATACTTACCACTATACTACAACGACTTATCAAACTTAGTGGGGTTGATGCACAATGTAGATGCAGATGCATGGCTCGTATTTCATACCTTCTACAATGGGGTTGATGGTCCTTCGCGGCTTGCCCTTGACACCGCCGAAGGAGGAGCCATCATGGAGCTTGACCTCCCGAAGGGTATGAGGTAATCGAGAAAATCACAAAGAACTACTTCATGTAGGCAAGTGAAAGAGGAAACCCAAGGAGACAAGGAGGAGGGTATGAAGTGAAATCCATAAGTACGAGAGAATACGATGCATTGACTAAAATTTTGGGAGACCTCTCGGAGAAAGTGGATAGATTGCAACTTCCGGTGAAGGACCACTCAATGAGCCAAGGTTGTGACATTTGCGAAGTAAATGAGCATGTTACCAACTCTTGCCCTTTGGTTCAACGGGATGAGAATGGAAGTGGGTATGAAGAAGCAAACTTTGTTGGTGGAAACCAAGGAAGACAGTATGATACTAACTCTCCTCAAGGCCAAAACTCCCAATCTAATTACACCACCCCAAGGTTTTCATTGGCTTGGAGAAATCATCCAAACTTCTCATACAAGACCACAAATCCTACACCTCCCGGTTTTGGTCCCAAGCCTACTTCAAATGACCAATCTTTTCAATCAAGAAATCAATTCCAACCAAGGAATCAATCTCAAGGGGTAACTTTACTTCGAGGGCAACAATATCAAGATCAACCAAAGAAACATTACCACCAAGCCACTCAACCCCCTCAAACTTCAAATGAGACCTCCAATTCGGACTCCATGCTTGCCACATTGCTTGCGGCTCAAGAGAGGATGAGTAGGGACTTCCAAGCTTAATTGATGGAAATGAAGCAATCCAACCAAAACGTACAAGCTCAATTGATGCAATCCAACCAAAGTTTGCAAACTCATGTCAAGATGGTTGAGAACCAAATAGCCCAACAAGCTGAGTCCTCTACAAGAGCGCAAGGGAAGTTACCGGCTCAACCCATCCAAATCGTAGAGAATATTGCAATGCGATGACATTAAGGAGTGGTAAAGAGTTAGAGGATGACCAACCGAACAAATAGAAGCAAGTTTCTTTTGATCTTGAAGGCCAAGCTAGTGTCGAAATTGAAGGTCCCTAATCGTCCAACCAAAAAGGGAAAAGAAGTGGAGAAGGGAAAGGATGAATTAAAGCCATATACACCTCCTATACCCTTCCCACAAAGACTAAAAAAAGAAGAACAAAAACAAGCAATTTTATAAGTTTTCCGAGATGAAGAGGAAGCTCTATGTGACATTGCCTTTCACCGAGGTAAATACTCAAGCTCCATCTAATGCAAGATTTCTAAAAGACATTGTTATTTGCAGGAGGACAATTGAAGAGGTTGATTCGATATCTATCAATGAAGAATGTAGCGCCATTTTCCAACCTAGCATGCCACCAAAGCTCGGAGATCCGGGTAGTTTTTATATTTCATGCTATAAAAATTGAGCGTGCTATGTGATTTGGGTGCTAGCATATTGACAGAGCCCGTCGTTGAGGCTTTGCAAAATTTACATTTATAGTCCACTACTCGTGGCTCACTATGGATTAGTAGAGCGGTAAGTAGGGGTCGAACCCAAGGGAGTCTGTGTGGAGTAGTTGTTCTCGAAAACAGAAAATAAAGAAAGTAAAAACATTTGGGTTTTGTGGGTTTTATGAACTGAAAAGTAAATGACTGAAAGTAAAGAAAGTAAATGCTGAACTGAAAGTAAATACTGAAAGTAAAGTGCTGAAATGTAAATGACAGAAAAGTAAAGACTGAAATGTAAAGTTAGGTACTGAATGTAAAGGTACTGAAAGTAAAGTTAGGAACTGAATTGAAAGTTAAGTACTTGAAAGTAAAAGGTGCTGAATGTAAAGGTACTGAACTGAAGTTGTTGAAAGTAAGACTGTAAGTAAATGACAAGTTGGTGTTTTGATCAAGAGAAGGATTCGGTCTAGGGGCTTTATATCATAACTTCGTTCATCATTGACCTCTAATGATCTTACTAAGTGTTCTAAGGTGTGGTTTGTTCCTTTTCAAGACTTAACCCAAAGCAAGGCTTTTTCAAGCGCTTGCCACACCGGCTAGTCCTTTTCAAGACATAGCTTACTAGTTCTAGCTAGACTAATTCCCCTTTTCAAGGTATATTAGCCTAAGTGCATCCACTTGATCAATCATTTCCGATCAACCAAATGGTGTTAAAGAGGGGATGAACTACTCGGAAGAGCTTTGCTTTTTCAAGCATCCACTCAACCTTGTCGTGTTCAACCCGAATTGATGGCACAAAGAACTAGTTAGAACACTAAGTAGCATTAAGTAAAGGGTCTAAAACAGTTTATGATATAAAAACCCCTTCAACCGAATGAAGGGTTTAGCTACGAGTATCCATTGAAAGGAATACCATAGCTAGTACAAGGAAAAGTAAATGGTTTTCGAAATTAAAGACAAGAACAAGTAAGGTTTTGGAAAGTAAACTCAAGAACAAGTAGAGAGAAGTTGGAGCTTGTGATATCCAAATGTGTGATGAGTGTTTACAAGCTTTGAGAGTACAAGTGATACAAGTGACCAAGGATCAAGGCTCAAGCAAGTAGAGAGATGGATGGATAGATGGATAGATCGATATGAGATCAAGGGCCATGCTCCTCTATTTATAGGCAAGGGAGAGAGGTCAAACAACTAGGCATGGGCACTCCCCCAAAGTCCAGCCGCCGGCCAGCTGTCCTCCCAAAGCCGCCGGCCAGGTGGCTTCCCAAAGCCGCCGGTATGGCCTTCTCCTACAAGGATAGAGTAGAAGAAATCAAAGGTCAACCAACATTAATTGTTCCCGGAGCTTGGTCGGCTTTGGCCGGAATTTGATCGGAGCATGGCTGGCTTGGTTGCACTGATCGGAGCTTAATCGGAGCTCGGCCGGAGCTCGGCCGGAATCTTGGTCGGAGGCCTTTTGCTTTTGGATTTCGTATTTGGAATGCTGAGGCAATTCTAAGCCTAATGGTCGAAGTCGTTTTGTCGGAATCTGGCCGGAACCTGGTCGGATTCCGGAAATTGGCTGAAGGAACCCGGACCTTGGGCATTGATCGGGCATGGGCCGGTTCCACTCGGGCGTTTTGCCTGGGAAGTGAGATTGTCCGAGTAGTTGGGCATTTCAAACAACTTGGTCGAGCCAGATTTGCCAGATTAGCTGGTCTGGTCGAGCGACTTCGTTTCGGTGCCTATGCGCGCGGGGCCTTTGCTTTGGAATTGAGCCAACTTCCAATCTGCTCGGGCATTCTCCTTGGTTTTCCGAAATTGTCCACCTTATTTTCCATTTTGATAACTTTGCTCGAGGCGGATTCGTCAGATCAGATGGTTTGCCCGAGCAACTTGAATTCAGTGCAAGACAGCTCGGCTGGGCACTCAGCACATCCGGACGCTGGACTCGGGCACTCGGCCTGGGACCTCTCGGCGCAGCCTGGTAGTGAAGTCCGGTCCCGGCTGGGCAGTTTTGACTTGTGATCCATTTTTCGCACAAAACTCCTCTTTTAAGCTTGTTTCCACCTTAGACCTTCAAGAATGCCTGTAAAGTAAAACGACACTAACAAGTGAAAGTTCAAAGGATAGAGTGTCGTTTAAGATGGGTTTAGTTGACTCGATGAATCGTATAAATACGGTCCATCAAATCACCCCACACTTACACTTGTTCGTCCCGAACAAGGCTAGGCAAGAAGAGGAACACTAAAATATCAAAAAGTTCAAGGTAAGAATGATAGAATGTTAAACTAGATTTCTCCTAAACATGCATTGTTTACTTGCTACCAAACTAAACCGTGTAAAAACATAGAAGGAACTTGATACTTGTACCTTCGAGCCGAGATGCAACTTAATTCGGATGATTCGGGAGATAGCCCTTTTTAGGCCCTTGAACTGTGCTTTCGGGCCCGACTCGCACTATATGGTTATTCTTGCAGCTTTCTCTAGCACATGATTTGGTTCGGGTTTCAATGAGTTGAGCTCTTTGATTTCCTTTTGATGAGGGACAGCTTTTGAAGTGATTTGGCCTTCGGCCTTCGATATTGAATTGGAGTTTCTTCACTTTTGTTTTGGTCAAAACCTTCACAACTTGGCCTTCGGCCTTTGATTTGCTTCTTCGAGCTTTGCTCCTTGTGATTTGCTTGTCCATTTTCTCAACATTTTGGGAGGTCCAATCATCGCCCGAGAGCATATGGAAATGCCTCCCCGCTCTTTCTCATCCTCGCCCTTTTCGCACGGGTCAAGATGAGGGTCGCTCATCTATTTTCTCGGCTACTTGGACTAGAGAATGGACGGTTTGATTCCCGTCCCGCCTCTTGTATAGATGCTGCATGGCGGAGATGACTCTGAATCCAATGAAACCCGAAGCGCTAGCCTCCACTGACTTTGTAAACCATATAGCGAGCTCCGGTCCCTTGAGCGCTTGTCAAGCCTCTCTAAGGCATTTATGTCAACTCCACATCCCCTATATATCTCAGCAGAAAGGGACAAACAGAAAGTTACATCCCAAGTTTTTACACAGTTGAGATTTCACAAGGTAAATGCATGAATTTGGATCTATCTATTTCACATTCTCAAGTTCATATTTTCAAAAAGTTAATATTAAGGGAAAAGGAAAACAAACTGACTTATATACAACGACTATTCTCACCCCACACTTTTGAACGAAGGCGTGCCTCTCGGCATGACTTAGTTCAAAAGCCAATTGCAAGCAAATATTTACGAGAAAGATGAGAATGGCTCAAAAAGCTAAATGACATAAGTAAATATGAATGAAAACAAGAAAAGTGCCGGGTTACCTCCCGGCCAGTGCCTTTGTTTAACGTCGTTGGCTCGACGATACCTCACTCAGGAGGGGTCGGGGTCCCATGGGCCGCTCAAGTCAAATTTTGCCGCGGCTCCTGCATTGATCCTTGCCTTGACCCTCCCCGAGGTTTTGTGAGATGATGTGCTCGGGTCCGGTTTCCATTGTTCTGGTGGTTTCTTTGTATACCTCTGAGAAGGTAAGGGTCCCTTGACCATAGCTTTTGGTCTTTTGAGTCGGGCTCTCTTGTGTTTAGGGCTGCCTTGTCTAGTTGTGGCGAGTGAATGCTCCATCAAGGAGTCGTTCTGCTTAGGCCCCTCTTCCATCCTTCCTACAAGCTCTCCATTGATCACATCATTTTCATGGGCTGCGATATGCATATTGATCATGGGGAAAAGTTGGGAAGCTTTCATTATAAGGGCCGGTTCTGTTTCGGCCACCCTGTCCGTGAGGACATGGTCTCGGTTGATTTCTTCGGCCGCTTCGGCAGTGAGTTCCCATGAAGGCTTTTCCTCATCCCATACTAGATCGGTTCTTGGCTCTAGGTCTTCTGATGGCTCGGGAGTGATCTCCCATGTAGGCTCCTCTTCGGTGCTTCCTGTTTCCGATCCGTCCATCATGGCCTCTGTGATGTCTTCCCCATTCCTTTCTAGATTAGCCTCTACCATTGGCGCTCTTCTATCAGCTTGGAGCATTGGCCTTTGTTTTGTGGCTTCGGCCAAGTCGTCTATGAGATCCCACATTTCAGTCATGGTTAAGTGCATGGCCGATCCTCCCACTGCATCATTAAGCCTTGACCGATCAACTGGCCTCATCCCTCCAAGAAACTTTTGAAGAAGAACCACGTTCGTGAATCCATGGTGCGGGCAGCGCGAAACAATGGTATCGAAGTACGTATAGTATTCGTCCAAGGTTTCGTCCCGGGATTGCCGAAGGCAGATGATCTTCTCGCGGGTGTCATGTCGTAAGGATGGTGGGGAGAATTCTTTTAGGAATTGGGCTCGAAGATCCTCATAATAGTCTGCACAACCAGCAATTGATGAGTAATACCAAATTATAGCGAAGTCAGTTAAAGAAAGTTTAAAGCATTTCAGCTTAAATCCTTCTAACGTCTCATTTTTAGGTTTCATGCGGCTGCAGATGGAGTGAAATTGTTGGCAATGTTTCACAGGGTCCTCTCCGATGGCACCTCCAAACTGGGGGAGATACCGAATCATCCATGAAGACATAGTGGAAAATGCAATGAAAAACAAAAAGGGAAGGAAAAGAACAACTAATCCGATTGCTAACTCCCCGGCAACGGCGCCAAAATTTGACAGGCCGTCGTTGTGGCACTGCAAATTATCAATTTATAAGTCCACTACTGTTTGGCTTACTATTGGCTAGTAAAGCGGTAAGTAGGGGTCTCTCGGCCATGAAGATTGGGTCTTTCTCGACCAGCCCGTCCGTGAGGACCGGGCATGTCTCGGCCAGCTCGGGTGCTTCGGCCAGCGCAGGCGCGTCCTGGTCTGTCTCGACCAGCCCGTCATTGAGGTCCGGGACTTCCTCGGGCAGTTTGGCAGTGAGGTCCGTGCATGTCTCGGCTGGCTCGGCAATGAGGACCGGTTCTGATTTGGGCAGCTCGGTAATGAGGATCGGGCCTGCCTTGGCTGGTTCTTCTTCGGTCATCCGAGAGTCCTCATTCTCTGTCGGCTCCGTGGGCTCTTCCTTGATGACTCTTGACTTGAGCAACTCATAGATCTGGTTTGAAGCTTCTTTTTGAGCCGCCCAGAATTCCTCGTCTTCGACTTGGTTTTGGTGTATCGTGTTGGCTAGTTCCTCGAGTCACATGGCCTGATCTTGTTTCGCGCTTCCTGCCATATCTTCTATCAAATTCCATAGATCATTCATGCTTAAGTTATCCACCGAGCCTCCCGCCGCATCATTAAGCCTATCCACTCTTCTGGCATCCTTCCACCGAGAAACCCTTGAAGAAGATCGAAGTTGTTGAATCCATGGTGCGGGCAGCTCATCACAATGGAATCGAAGTACGACAAGTACTCGTCCAATGTTTCATCACGAGATTGCTCAAGGTTGATGATCTTCTCGCGGACTTCAAGTTGGAAAGATGACGGGGAAAACTCCTCATCGTACCAAGGCTCGCTTCCGTGATAGGAAGACATTGTGAACTGCAAGACAAAACAAAAACAAAACAAATAGAACAACTATTTCGATGCACAACTCCCCGGCAACGAGTATCCATTGAAAGGCATACCATAGCTAGTACAAGGAAAAGTAAATGGTTTTCGAAATTAAAGACAAGAACAAGTAAGGTTTTGGAAAGTAAACTCAAGAACAAGTAGAGAGAAGTTGGAGCTTTTGATATCCAAATGTGTGATGAGTGTTTACAAGCTTTGAGAGTACAAGTGATACAAGTGACCAAGGATCAAGGCTCAAGCAAGTAGAGAGATGGATGGATAGATGGATAGATGGATATGAGATCAAGGGCCATGCTCCTCTATTTATAGGCAAGGGAGAGAGGTCAAACAACTAGGCATGGGCACTCTCCCAAAGTCCAGCCGCCGGTATGGCCTTCTCCTACAAGGATAGAGTAGAAGAAATCAAAGGTCAACCAACATTAATTGTTGCCCGGAGCTTGGTCGGCTTTGGCCGGAATTTGATCGGAGCATGGCTGGCTTGGTTGCACTGATCGGAGCTTAATCGGAGCTCAGCCGGAATCTTGGTCGGAGGCCTTTTGCTTTTGGATTCCGGATTTGGAATGCTGAGGCAATTCTAAGCCTAATGGTCGAAGTCGTTTTGCCGGAATCTGGCCGGAACCTGGCCGGATTCCGGAAATTGGCTGAAGGAACCCGGACCTTGGGCATTGATCGGGCATGGGCCGGTTCCACTCGGGCGTTTTGCCTGGGAAGTGAGATTGTCCGAGTAGTTGGGCGTTTCAAACAACTTGGTCGAGCCAGATTTGCCAGATTAGCTGGTCTGGTCGAGCGACTTCGTTTCGGTGCCTATGCGCGCGGGGCCTTTGCTTTGGAATTGAGCCAACTGCCAATCTGCTCGGGCATTCTCCTCGGTTTTCCGACATCGTCCACCTTATTTTCCATTTTGATAACTTTTCTCGAGGCGGATTCGTCAGATCAGATGGTTTGCCCGAGCAACTTGAATTCAGTGCAAGACAGCTCGGCTGGGCACTCAGCACATCCGGACGCTGGACTCGGGCACTCGGCCTGGGACCTCTCGGCGCAGCCTGGTAGTGAAGTCCGGTCCCGGCTGGGCAGTTTTGACTTGTGATCCATTTTTAGCACAAAACTCCTCTTTTAAGCTTGTTTCCACCTTAGACCTTCAAGAATGCCTGTAAAGTAAAACGACACTAACAAGTGAAAGTTCAAAGGATAGAGTGTCGTTTAAGGTGGGTTTAGTTGACTCGATGAATCGTATAAATACGGTCCATCACATATCTTTAATGCCCTATTCATTAAGCAAGAAATTGAACATTGGTGAACCTAGCCCACACAAATGACCTTGAGGCTTGCGGACCGCTCCTCAAGATTTTCCAAGGGAATTCTTAAGGATGTCCCGGTTAAAGTAGGGAACTTTCACATTCCCGGAGACTTTGTGGTGCTAGAAATGGAGGAGGACACGGAGATCCCTATTCTTTTAGGGAGACCTTCCTCTATACGGCGGGAGCTATATTTGACACGACTAAAGGTTCAATTACAATGAGAGTAGGTGATGAAGAGGTTGAATTTAATCTAGATAAAGCACAAAAAAGTCCTAGTTCTACCATCAGTTGCAATTATATTGACTTTGTTGATGGCTTTGAATTACTTGATATACCTATATTGCCTACACATGATATTTACCTTGAAAATGAGCTCTCCGAGCATGATGATTGTTAGGCTATCTCGGATGACAAAAGGAAAGAGGGACCTCAAAGCGGCAAAGGTAAGGAGTCTTGTTTGGTAGAATTTAAAACTCTACCAACAAGCCTAAGGTATGAATTCTTAGGCCCAAATTCTACTTTGCCTGTCATTGTGAATGCTTCATTGAATGATATTGAAACTTCAAAATTGTTGGATGTGATTAGAAAGCATAAAGGTGCCATTGGTTATTCCATTGATGATTTGAAAGGGATAAGTCCTAATTTTTGCATGCATAAAATTAATTTGGAAGATGATAGTGTACCTTCTAGGGAGCATGCTAGGAGACTTAATCCTATTGTTGGTGAAGTTGTTAAAAAAGAAATTTTAAATATGCTAGATGCGGGAATCATTTTCCCATAGCGGATTCGAAATGGGTGAGTCCCATTCATGTGGTGCCCAAAAAGGGTGGTATGACGGTGGTTAAAAATGATAAAAATGAGTTGATCCCAACTAGAACCGTCACCGGTTGGCGAATGTGCATTGATTTTAGAAAACTCAACAAGGCCACTAAAAAGGACCATTTTCCACTTCCATCATCGATCAAATGCTAAAAAGATTGGCTAATCATGAGTATTTTTGTTATCTTGATGGGTATAGTGGATTTTTTCAAATCCCTATACACCCTCAAGATCAACAAAGGACCACGTTTACATGCCCTTAAGGAACATTTGCCTACCGGCAAATGCCCTTTGGGCTATGTAATGCGTCGGGCACATTTCAAAGGTGCATGATGGCTATATTCTTGGAATTCATTGAGGAAATAATGGAAGTGTTTATGGATGATTTTTTTTCCATGGTTCTTTATTTGATGATTGCTTGGCCAATTTGGCCGAAGTCTTGAATAGATGTAATGAGACAAACCTTGTACTAAATTGTGAAAAATGTCATTTTATGGTGCAGGAAGACATTGTTCTTGGGCATTTGGTCTCCAAAAGAGGAATCGAGGTGGACAAGGCTAAAGTGGAAGTTATTGAAAAATTGCCTCCCCCAAGAGATGTCAAAGGAATAAGGAGAAAGTGAGGCCTTTAACAAACTTATTATGCAATGACACCAAGTTCCTCTTCGATGGAGAATGCTTGTTAGCCTTTGAAATATTGAAGAAAGCATTGGTCTCGACTCCCATTATTCAGCTTCCTAATTAGGACTTTCCATTTGAGCTCATGTGGGATGCTAGTGCCCATGCCATTGGGGCGGTTCCAGGATAATGAGTCGACAAGAAACTTCATGCAATATGTTATGCTAGAAATGTCCTAAATGGGGCTCAAGCAAATTACACCACTACCGAGAAGGAGCTTCTAGCTATAGTATATGCCTTTGACAAGTTTCGCCAATACCTAGTGGGCTCAAAGATCACGGTTTTCACCGACCATGTGGCTATCAAGTATTATCTATCTAAAAAGGATTCTAAACCGAGACTCATAAGGTGGATTCTCCTACTCCAAGAATTCGATATCAAGATCAAGGACAAAAAGGGAGTAGAAAACCTAGTAGCCGACCATCTATTAAGACTTGAAGACAGTGAAGAACTTTGTAAGGACGCAACCCTTGTTGATGATTCTTTTATTGGGGAACAACTCATGATTGTAGAAGCAGAGTCTCTTCCATGGTACGCGGACATGGTGAATTATGTTGTGTGTGGAATTATCTCTCAAGACTTGAATCCTCATCAAAGAAGGAAGTTCCTATCCGAGGCTAAGAGATACTATTGAGATGAACCCATCTTATATAAGCTTTGCGCGGATGGAGCTTATAGGACTTGTGTCGCGGAGGATGATATGAGAGGAATTCTACATAGTTGACACGCCTCACAATATTGAGGACATGGGAGTGGGGCAAAGACGACGTCCAAAGTCTTACAAAGTTGCTTTTATCGGCCCAAACTTTTCTGAGATACCTACGAGTTCAGAAAAGCTTGTGACCAATGCCAAAGGACAGGGAGCATTTCGAAAAGGAATGAAATGCCCCAACAAGGCATCCTACCGGTGGAGATCTTTGATGTTCGGGGCATAAACTACATGGGACCATTCCCTTCGTCCTACGGAAATCAATAAATCTTTGTCGCGGTTGACTACGTCTCGAAATGGGTAGAAGCCGTGGCTTCTCCAACTTGCGATGCTAAGGTTGTCACGAAACTTTTCAAAAGGACTATCTTCCCTAGATTTGGAGTCCCAAGGACCGTAATTAGTGACGGGGGCTCTCATTTCAAGGAAAAGCACTTTGAGGCCTTGCTACACAAGTATGAGGTTAGCCACAAGATGGCGATGCCGTACCACCCCCAAACTAGTGGGAAAGTTGAGATAATCGTGAAATCAAAGATATATATTGATGAAGATGGTGGGAAGCTTAAGAAAGGATTGGTCGTTAAAGTTAGATCATGTATTATGGGCCTATCGAACGGCTCTCGTCTATGGAAAGCCATGTCACTTGTCGGTTGAGTTGGAGTCTAGAGCCATGTGAGCTATTCAATTCTTGAATATGGACCTCCAAAAAGCGGCGGCGGGGGGGGGGGGGGGGGGGATAGAATCCTCCAACTCGAGGAACTAGAGGAGATAAGGAATGAAGCCTATGAAAATGCGAGGATCTACAAAGAGAACACAAAAAGATGGCATGACAAAAAGATCATTGGTCGTGAATTCAAGGTCTTACTCTTTAATTCTAGACTCAAGCTCTTCCCGGGCAAACTAAAAAGCTGATGGAGTGGTCCGTTCGTTGTCCATAAGCCCTATGGAGATGGGCACGTAGAACTTGTGAACAAAGAAGGGACAGTGTTCAAGGTGAATGTACAAAGGCTTAAACACTATTTAGGAGAAGCTCGGGATGAGAGTGGGGCACATTATTCGTTGAGCGAACCATAAAAAGGCTACAAGTCCGCTTGGGGAGGGATCTTAGCAAAAGACTCATCAAGTGTGTTTCTTACATGGTGATCCAGCTCGGTCTTTGCCAAGACGTTAAACTAGGCCCTCACGGGAGGTAATTCGGTTTGTAAGTTGTACATCTATTGCACAAGTAATTTCATATATGTTTGGCATGCATGTATCGAACTTTGAGTGTGGACTTGGGTGTTAGGATGATTGAAATGTATGATTAGATGTGCTTGGTGTGGAGTGGCGCTTGCGTGCAATTTGTCGGTGGTGTGAGACATCTTAAGTGTGGAGTGCATGATCCTAGCGTGCTTTTGTTAAAATTATGTGTATGCCAGTGATTTCTTGGTGTGGAGCATGCTTTGAGTTTGTATTGAGTCTTTGTTGTGAATCTTGAGTGGTGCTCGATCATTTTGGAGAGTGAAATTTTTTAAGTGTGGAGTTGGGTTCAAACTGGAATCGAAAGATCTTTGGGATCAAAACTTGGAAAAATTGCTGAAACCCTGTTCTCAGCTGGTCGATTGGAAATTTTCCTGTGTTCAGCGGACTGACTGGCCATTCCCATTGAACTTCACTCCAACCGCTCATTTTCAGTCGGTCGGCTGAACTTCCAACCGACCGGCTCGATTATTCCCATTGAATTTCATTCCAATAGCTTTCAACCGGTCGGCTGAAATTTCAACTGACCGGCTCGCACTCCCACTCATTTTGTTTTCAAATCGCTCAGTTTCAACCTATCACTCGACCCGCTGATATCTGTTTATCCAAAATACTCAGTTTCATTTTCGAAATCTCACTCACCTCACCCACACTATCACCCGACCGGCTGCCCCCAACCTCAACCCAGCCGACCTCCGATCTCAATCCACTCCGTCAACCGTCTGACCTACTCGCCACCCTCGCCAGCACCTAGCCTCAGCTCCGCCATCCCAGTGATCGCCCAGAAACACCAGCCGCTCCTCCTCCCGTCGGAAGTTTGAATTTCCCCAAGCCCGATCTCCTCCGTCCTCCACCAAACACCACCATTCCACCGCTCAAATCAGTCCTCGTCATCCCTATTGCAAACCCCAAGCAGCTATTTTGTCCGACGAACCCAAATCACGCAACCTCGAATTCTACCCAAATCGCCAACCGGCCGGCTGGATTCTGCTGCCTCCATCAAACTCTTAATTTCCCACTCCATTCCAACCATCCCTAAGGACGCTTCCTCATCTAAATCCAAGTCAAAAGGAAAGGAAATAGCCCAGGATCCCTGATGGGCCGTATTTATACGACTCATCGAGTCAACTAAACCCACCAAAAACGACCCTTTATCCTTTGAACATTTACTTGTTAAGGTCGTTTTGTATTTCAGGTGAATTTGGGGTTTATGGAAGAAACAAGCTCAAAAAGGGATTTTTGTGCTAAAAAAGGATCGCTTGCAATTTCTGGCCAGCCAAAGACCGAGAAACCCAGGTCACGCCCGAAGCCCAGCGTCCAGCACCCAGAGCCCAGCGTCCCAGCACGCCTGCTGAGCTGTTCGAGTCCAAATTCAAGTTGCCCGAGCAAACCATCTGATCTGACAATTCTGCCTCGACCAAAGTGTTTAAAATGGCAAATAAAGTGGACAATGTCGGAAAACCAAGGAGAATGCTCGAGCAGATTGACAGTTGGCTCAATTCCAAGGCAAGGGCCCGGCGCGCATAGACACCCAAACCAAGTCGCTCGACCCGACGGATGAATCTGGAAAATCTGGCTCGACCAAGTTGTTTGGAATGCCCAGTAACTTGGACAATCTCACGGCCGAGTGGAACCAGCTCAAGCTCCTAGCTCAAATTGCGGCTAACCCTTGTAAAGAGGAAAGCTCCAACACTTACCACTTGGCACCAACTAGCTTAATTGCGGCTAGCTTAAGGATGAAGGAAGCTCCTAAAAGCTTGACACTTAGCACCAGCAAGCTTAAAAACGGCTGGCCAATGAGAGCTTTCCTTCTCCATGAAGTAGCCGTCCATCCCTTTCCCTATAAATAGAGGAGCACTCCTCTTGAATCAAGGAGACATCAATACATGAAATCTCTCTAGTTTTGATCCTTTGTTACTTAAAGCTTGTAGCAATTGCATTCGAATCAAAGCTCCAACTTCTCTCTACTTGATCTTGTTACATTTTGCATTTACTTACTTGCACTTGTTTCATTCCAAAATCTTTGTTTTCTCAAGCTATGGTATTCCCTTCAATGGATACTAGTAGCTAAGCTCATATTCGGTATAGGGTTTCAATCCTTGTGCCGACTTCTTGAGACTTGAGTTCTTAATGCCTTTTACATTTCTCTAGTCCTCAATTTCATTTCAAGGATCATTCGGCAAGGCTAAGTGGATGTTTTGCCACAAAGCTTAGCCGAGCTAAATGATCCCTATAGTCAATATTTACTGGATGCTTTGCGGCAAAGGTAGATAGTGACACCTAGTTTGAGCAACACCTTTGCCGGGTTGTTCGTTCTAGTAGAGGACTAGAAGCTCTAAGCTTGTCAAGCTTGTTGTGGAGTACCACCTTTGTCGGGGTATTTGGGAAGTCACCTTTGTCGGGGCAACCACATGACACCTTGACAAGTTGAGAGTGTGGAATACCACCTTTGTCGGGGTATTTGGGTTATCACCTTTGTCGGGATAATCACACATAGAAATGTAAAAGAGATCATGAGAAGTCTATGATGGAAGTATCACAAGTTGAGACCCTAGACTGAATATTTCTCTCACAAAGTTTCCTTTCAATTTTCATCCTCGCACTTTACTTATTGTCCTTAACTTCAGCACTTTACTTACTCGCACATTTACTTATCGTCTAAGACTTGGTCCTACAAGCACTTTACATTTCTCGCACATTTACTTATTGTCTCAGACTTGGTCCTTCAAGTCTTTACTTTTCCGCACCTTTACTTTTCAGTCATTTACTCTACGCACTTTACTTTCCAGCACTAAAACCTCAACAAGACCCCAATTGTCTTTATTTTCTTTCTTTTTCAAAGAACAACTATTTCCAACCATACTCCCTTGGGTTCGACCCCTACTTACCGCTTTGCTAATCTTTTAGTAAGCCACGAGTAGTGGAAAATATAAATTGTAAATTTGCAGGTCACAACGACGGCCTGTCAAATTTTGGCGCCGTTGCCGGGGAGCTACGCACGGTGAATTTTGTTCTTTCAATTTTTCTTTTATTTAATTTTGTTGTTGTTTATTTCGTATTTCTTGCTATTCGGTGAATTCTCCTAGTTCGTTATTTTCAACTGCCTTGTTTTCCGATTTCCGATTATTTCGATTTCAATTTCTAGCTTTTAGAGGGTTCTGTCACCAAGACTTACGAGTCTAAGGAGATTGGGTTTTAAGTGAGACCGCTGTGACTCCTCCAATCTCCTGGGGACCCTTTGTTGCTAGTCTGTTCTTGTTATTCGGTGCTTGCTATTCTCGTAACATGTCTCACGCAGGCAGTGTAGTTGGTGGCAATAGTCACAATGAAGAAGTAGAACAAGTTGTCCGAAACAGAGAAGGAGTGCTGCCACAACAACAGGGACCGATGGACCAGAATGGAGAGATCCGGGGGGCTATCCCGGGACAATTTCAACAACAACCAATCCAACCACAACCGTACCAGCAATACCCACAATATCCACCCCCATATCAACAGTACCCACCACCTCCATATCCACAACCGCCCTACCCACAATATCCACCACAATACCCACCACTACCATACCGTCCACAACAACCATACCCACCACCTCAGAGACCTCCACGCCAGCCAGTAGTTAGAGATGATGATGATGAGGAGAACGAAAATGAAGGACCTACAATGGGCGAGCTCTCAGTCCCAAACTTCAAGGACCAGTCATGGTGCATCTACGAAGGACCAGACCTCGCCGCTATAACAGTCAGCACCTCAGTCGTTCATCATCTGCCCAAGTTCTCTGGAACCAAGGGAGAGTCGGCCACATCTCACCTGACACGCTATCACGGGATATGCTTGAACCTAAAGCCATACGGAGTCGACGTCGATGACTTCAAACTGAAGGCATTCTACTTCTCACTTACAGACGCTGCTACAGATTGGTTCTTATCCTTGCCCTCTGGTAGTATATACACATGGGAGCAGATGCAGAGGCAGTTCGTCAGCAAGTACTATCCAGCAGGGCGTGCAATGCAAGTCCGGAGACAGTTGCAAGAGCTCAAGCAAGGCCCAAACGAGAACATGTACGAGTACGTGGAAAAATTCAATGCCTTGGAGAAGAGCTGCTGCAACCTTGAGCTCCCAGAGAAATTAGTCGTCGAGTATATGCTAGATGGACTTCGCAGACTGGATAGGAAACTACTAGAGGCCTCAGCTGGAGGCAACCTCATGAACCTGACCCCAGCCAGAGTCCGACAGAAGATACAAGAAGTGGCAGAAAGTGAGCGGTTCCAGGATGAATCTACGAGAGAGGACGAGTATGCCCGAACAAGAAACGTGTCAAAAGTTGAACCCTCAGTCAGTGCCATGGCCGAACAGATCAAGGAGCTTAAGGACATGATGCAGCATGTGATCAGGAGGCAACCAGTCCAGACTAAGCCATGCGGCTTTTGTAAAGCTACAGATCACAAGACAGACGAGTGCCCTACCTTAGTGGAAGACGACCAGGCTGAGGTCAATGCCGTAGGAGATTATCAGGGTTATGGCAACCGGCCAGGGCCAGTCTGATAATATGGCACAGCCACGACTAATCAAGGAGTCAACGGACAGCCTTGGAAGAGCAACAATCAGCAGCATCAGGCCCAGAGAGAGCCAGCACGACAGGGTGCGCCTCAGCAAACCCAGCAGCCCTACCAGCACCCACATCATCAGTTTCGGCAGAATGCGCCTGGACAGTATCAGCAGAGAGGGCCGAACAATAATCAGGCAGGTTCGAGTAATCACGGCTCCAACAAGTCTCTTGAAGAGATGATGAAAGAACTAACAACAACTGTGACCCAGCACATGGCCAAGACCGACGGAGCAATAACCGACTTGCAGAAACAGATGTCCCAGATGGCCACAACAGTCTCAAGGCTCGAAGACAACACAGGACGGCTTCCCTCGCAGACCATTCAGAATCTGAAGGGGAACGTCAGTGCAGTGACATTGAGGAGTGGACGAAGGGCATCAGAGGGCAAGAATCAGCAAGAGCCCGAGGAAGAAGCGACCGAACCCGATGCCTTCGGCCCGGACGAGCCCGGACCAAACCTGGTTCCAGCAGTAGGGGCCTCTCGGCCAAGCCCGGTTCCTATCTCTGAGAATTCAAACGCCCAGGTACCCTTACCTTTTCCTGTGCAGGCTCGAGCTCCGAAGAAGTATGTGATGGACAGGGAAGTGTGGGAACTATTCAGCAAGGTGGAAATCAACATCCCACTCCTTGAGGCCATCAAGCAGATCCCGAGGTACTCCAAGTTTCTGAAGGAGTTGTGCACGAACAGACGGAGAGGAACTCAGCCCGACCAGGAGCTCATGAGTAGGAATGTTTCAGCGGTAATTCAGCGCAAGGTGCCACCAAAATGCGGTGATCCAGGCACATACACCATTCCCTGCACGATCGGTAACATCAGGCTAGAAAATTGCATGCTTGATCTTGGTGCCTCTATCAATGTTTTACCGTATTCGATATACTCCTGTTTGCGCATTGGTCCTCTAGAACCTGCAGGTCTTACCATACAGCTGGCGGACAGGTCATGCAAGCAGCCCGAGGGCAAGATTGGGGATGTGCTAGTACAGGTCGGAGAGCTAGTGTTCCCAGCAGACTTCTATGTGCTCAAGATGGAGAACTGCAGCCCGACAGACCATGCGCCGATCCTACTCGGCCGGCCATTCCTGAAAACCTCAAAGATGAAGATAGATTGCGACACTGGGACACTGACCATGGAGGTTGAGGACGAGATGATCAGTTTTGACATCTTCAGGGCCATGAAGCATCCTACAGAATACGAGGCGGTCCATGCCTTAGATACCTTGGACGACCTTGTCCAGGAGGTACATCCGGAGAGAAGGACCGACCCACTAGAGCAAGTCATCGAGGAGGCCGTGTATTCACCAGAGGACTCATATGAGCATACAGAGGCCATCTTAGACGTGCTAGACCAGCTCGAGATTGCCCAGCCACTCACACCGAGGTATGAGGTTAATGCAATTCGTTTGTTTAAATCACAAGTGTGTTTGCCTTCTGTTGTGCAGGCACCTACAGTTGAATTGAAGCCTCTACCCAGTCACTTGAAGTATGCATTCTTAGGGGAGAATAGCACGCTGCCAGTCATCATCAAGAGCGGCCTAGAAGCAGATCAGGAGCAGCAGTTGATTGGAGTGCTGACCGAGCACAAACTGGCCATTGGATGGACATTAGCCGACATCAAGGGAATCGGCCCGGCAGTTTGTATGCATCGGATATTGCTGGATGATGGAGCGAAGCCTTCGAGGGAGCCTCAACACAGATTGAATCCTATTATGATGGAGGTGGTCTAGAAGGAAATTCAGAAGTTGTTGGATGCAGACGTGATCTACCCGATCTCGGACAGTCAGTGGGTGAGTCCGGTACATGTTGTGCCGAAGAAGACAGGGATCACAGTGGAGAAGAATGCCGAGGGCGAGATGGTCACGACACGAGTCAAGAATGGATGGTGCATGTGCATAGACTATAGGAAGCTGAACGCAGTTACGCGCAAGGATCACTTTCCTCTTCCATTCATTGATCAGATGCTCGACCGCTTGGCAGGTAAGCCTTATTTTTGCTTTCTAAATGGATTTTCAGGCTATAATCAGATTCCCATAGCACCCGAGGATCAGGAGAAGACGACCTTCACATGTCCATTCGGTACGTTTGCTTTTCGCCGGATGTCCTTTGGCTTGTGTAACGCACCCGGCACTTTTCAGCAGGTCGTTACTAGCATATTTTCTGACATGATAGGTTCATTCATAGAGGTATTCATGGATGATTTTACTGTGCACGGTGACACTTTTGATGCATGCTTAGATAATTTGAGTACAGTTTTAGCACGTTGTGTTTCTATGAATTTGGTACTCAATTATGAAAAGTGTCACTTTATGGTTACGCATGGAGTAGTACTCGGTCACATTGTCTCACATGAGGGTATAGAGGTAGACAAAGCTAAGATAGATTTGATTGTTACTCTGCCATATCCCTCTACAGTCCGTGATATTAAGTCGTTTCTAGGGCATGCTGGTTTCTATCGTAGATTCATAAAGGATTTCTCTAAAAAGGCGCTGCCTTTATCTAATCTCTTGCAGAAAGATGTTCCTTTTAAGTTTACAGATCAGTGCAGGGCAGCATTTGACGAGCTGAAGGAGGCCCTCACCAGCACGCCCATCATTAGAGCTCCGGACTGGACACATCCCTTTGAGATTATGTGTGACGCGAGTGATTATGCTGTAGGAGCAGTTCTCGGTCAGAAGGTGGACAAGAAGCCCGTGGTGATCTACTACGCTTCGAGGACACTAGATGTGACCCAGAAGAACTATTCGACCACAGAGAAGGAGCTACTAGCCGTGGTCTTTGCCTTGGAGAAGTTCAGGTCTTATTTGCTATGTACTAAAGTTGTTGTCTATTCTGACCATGCAGCTATTAGGTACTTGGTGACGAAGAAGGAGGCAAAGCCGAGGCTCATTAGGTGGATCCTGCTCCTACAGGAGTTTGACGTGGAGATCAGGGACAAGAAGGGCATAGAGAACACAGTAGCCGATCACTTGAGCCGCCTTGTCCGAGAGGAGGATGCCGGGCAGATTACCGAGACGTTTCCAGATGAGCACTTGTATGCTATTTCGGGTAAGATGCCATGGTTCGCTCCCCTAGTGAACTACCTGGTAGGAGGTAAGTTCCCGCCCTCATATTCTAGGGCACAGTGTTTGAAATTGAAGCATGATGCTAAATATTATGTGTGGGATGATCCGTACTTGTGGAAAATAGGTGTAGATCAGATTCTTAGACGGTGCATCCCCGATGATGAGATTGCTTCAGTTATTAGCTTTTGCCATGAGTTAGCATGTGGTGGCCATTTCGGCCCTAGAAGGACGGCTAGGAAGATTTTAGATAGTGGTTTCTTTTGGCCGCATGTTTTTAGAGATGCCTACAACCATTGTAAGAGATGTGATAAATGCCAGCGTGTAGGTAATATTTCGGCCAGACAGGAGATGCCACAGGTCCCCATACTAGTGAATGATGTGTTTGACATTTGGGGGATAGATTTTATGGGTCCTTTTCCTGTTTCGTGTGGCTATTCTTATATCTTAGTTGCAGTTGACTATGTGTCCAAGTGAGTAGAGGCCAAGGCCACTAGGTGTGATGATGCTAAAACTGTCATAGACTTTTTGCGCACTAACATCTTTTGCAGGTACGGAGTACCTAAGGCCATTATCAGCGATCAGGGAACACACTTCTGCAACCGAATGATGGCATCCACACTGAAGCACTACCATGTTCACCACCGGACTTCCACTGCATATCACCCCCAGACGAATGGGCAAGCGGAGATCTCCAACCGCGAAATTAAGGGAATTCTGGAAAAGATGGTAGGCCCGACCAGGAAGGATTGGAGCTAGCGGTTAGATGAGGCACTTTGGGCATACAGGACAGCCTACAAGACACCGATAGGCACCTCGCCTTTTCGGTTGGTCTATGGGAAGGCGTGTCACTTACCAGTCGAGCTAGAGCACAAGGCTTATTGGGCACTGAAGAAGTGCAACCCAGACTTACAGGCAGCCGGGTTAGACAGGAAATTACAGTTGTGCGAGCTTGAGGAGTTGCGCCTCGAGGCTTATGAGAGCCAACCAGACTACAAGGCGCGGACCAAGCTCTATCACGACAAATTTATACTCAGGCGCACGTTTGAAGTCGGACAGAAGGTGCTCTTGTTCTCATCACGGTTACGGCTCATGCCCGGGAAGTTGAGGTCCAGATGGACAGGACCTTACACGATCGCACATGTTTACAATCACGGGGCACTGGAGCTAGAGAACCCAAAGGATGGTCATCGGTTCAAGGTTAATGGACAGCGAGTTAAGCACTACCATGGAGAGATTGACACCACTACTGATGAGATTGACCTTGACGAGCCTCCCGACATATAGAGGAGGTACTGTCGAGCCAACGATGTTAAACAAAGGCGCTCGCAGGGAGGCAGCCCTGCACTATCTGCATTTCAGTTTTCATCATTTATTTTACTATGTTTTGAGTCTTTATTGTCACATTGTACCTTGGGAAGGAAGATGATTTTCATGCAGGGGCAGAGGCGGACGTATCCAAGATATTGCATAAGACTGCATCCAACGTGAGTAGTTCACACCTTGAATAAATTGTGTCAAGAAACATGAGCGTTTAAAGATTCATTCACAAAGACTTACGAGTCTAAGGAGGTTGGGTTTTAAGTGAGACCATTGTGACTCCTCCAACCTCCTGGGAATCCTTTATTCGTCTTAATGTCATTGACACAGACCTTTCATTTGGTGACGAACTCACGTTTCGATGCAAGCTTCGATGGTGCTCTCTTCGAGGACTCATAGGAGAATACTCAGTTATTTTTGATCGTCACGCACGCACGAGGGAACTGCCTGTCCAACGTTACTCACTTCTTATTTCCCTTATATTTATTGCATGCATTGTGAGTCTAGATTTGAGTCGTGCCGAGAGGCACGCCTTCGTTCAAAAGTGTGGGGTGAATCATTGCACATAGTAGTCAGCATGTTTTCCTTTTTCCTTAAATTTTTATCTTTTTGGAACCCTTTGAATATAAGCTTCATGATGTGAAATAGATGGACCCAACTTCATACATTTCCTTGTGAGATCTAAACTGTGTTAAAACTTTAGAATTTAACTTTTTATTTGTCCTTTCGTGCCGAGATAAATAAGGGATGTGGAGTTGACAGAAAATGCCCTAGAGAGGTTTGACAAGCACTCGAAGGACCAGATCTCGCTATATGGTTATACGAAGTTAGTGGAGGTTAGCACTTCGGGTTACTTGGGGTTCGAGTAGACTCCGCCATGCAGCGTCTATGCAAGAGGCGGGACGGGAATCAAACCGTCCTAGCTCTAGTCCGAGTAGCCGGGAAAATAGATGAGCGACCCTCGTCTTGACCCGCGCGAAAGGGCGAGGATGAGAAAGAGCGGGGAGGTATTTCCATATGCTCTCGGGCGATGATTGAACCTCCCAAGGATAAAGAAAAATGGACAAGCATTCACAAAGAGCAAAGCTCATGAAAAGTCAAATCAAAGGCCAAAGGCCAAATTGCGAAGGTTTTAACCAAGCAAACGTAAAGTACTCCAATTCAAAATCAAGGCAAAAAGCCATTGCTCCCTACAAAAAGCTGTCCAAGCAATCAATATAAAGACTCAACCCATTTAGCCCGAACAAATCAAGTGCTAGAGAAAGCTACGGAAGATAACCATATAGTACGAGTTCGGTCCGAAGAGTGCAAATCAAGAACCTAAAAAGGACTATCTCCCACTCATCCCAATTGATTTGCATCACGGCTCGAAGGTACAAGTATCAAGTTTCTTCTAAGTTTTAGCACGCTTTATTTTGGAAGCAAGTAATGCATGAATAGGATACATCTAGATTAGCATTCTAACATTCATGTCTAGAGCTTTTGATGTTTAGCTTGTCTCTTCTGCCGAAGCCTTGTTCGGGACGAACAAGAATAAGTGTGGGGTGATTTGATGGGCCGTATTTATACGACTCATCGAGTCAACTAAACCCACCAAAAACGACCCTTTATCCTTTGAACATTTACTTGTTAAGGTCGTTTTGTATTTCAGGTGAATTTGGGGTTTATGGAAGAAACAAGCTCAAAAAGGGATTTTTGTGCTAAAAAAGGATCGCTTGCAATTTCTGGCCAGCCAAAGACCGAGAAACCCAGGTCACGCCCGAAGCCCAGAGCCCAGCGTCCCAGCACGCCTGCCGAGCTGTTCGAGTCCAAATTCAAGTTGCCCGAGCAAACCATCTGATCTGACAATTCCGCCTCGACCAAAGTGTTTAAAATGGCAAATAAAGTGGACAATGTCGGAAAACCAAGGAGAATGCTCGAGCAGATTGACAGTTGGCTCAATTCCAAGGCAAGGGCCCGGCGCGCATAGACACCCAAACCAAGTCGCTCGACCCGACGGATGAATCTGGAAAATCTGGCTCGACCAAGTTGTTTGGAATGCCCAATAACTTGGACAATCTCACGGCCGAGTGGAACCAGCTCAAGCTCCTAGCTCAAATTGCGGCTAACCCTTGTAAAGAGGAAAGCTCCAACACTTACCACTTGGCACCAACTAGCTTAATTGCGGCTAGCTTAAGGATGAAGGAAGCTCCTAAAAGCTTGACACTTAGCACCAGCAAGCTTAAAAACGGCTGGCCAATGAGAGCTTTCCTTCTCCATGAAGTAGCCGCCCATCCCTTGCCCTATAAATAGAGGAGCACTCCTCTTGAATCAAGGAGACATCAATACATGAAATCTCTCTAGTTTTGATCCTTTGTTACTTAAAGCTTGTAGCAATTGCATTTGAATCAAAGCTCCAACTTCTCTCTACTTGACCTTGTTACATTTTGCATTTACTTACTTGCACTTGTTTCATTCCAAAATCTTTGTTTTCTCAAGCTATGGTATTCCCTTCAATGGATACTAGTAGCTAAGCTCATATTCGGTATAGGGTTTCAATCCTTGTGCCGACTTCTTGAGACTTGAGTTCTTAATGCCTTTTACATTTCTCTAGTCCTCAATTTCATTTCAAGGATCATTCGGCAAGGCTAAGTGGATGTTTTGCCACAAAGCTTAGCCGAGCTAAATGATCCCTATAGTCAATATTTACTGGATGCTTTGCGGCAAAGGTAGATAGTGACACCTAGTTTGAGCAACACCTTTGCCGGGTTGTTCGTTCTAGTAGAGAACTAGAAGCTCTAAACTTGTCAAGCTTGTTGTGGAGTACCACCTTTGTCGGGGTATTTGGGAAGTCACCTTTGTCGGGGCAACCACACGACACCTTGACAAGTTGAGAGTGTGGAATACCACCTTTGTCGGGGTATTTGGGTTATCACCTTTGTCGGGATAATCACACATAGAAATGTAAAAGAGATCATGAGAAGTCTATGATGGAAGTATCACAAGTTGAGACCCTAGACTGAATATTTCTCTCACAAAGTTTCCTTTCAATTTTCATCCTCGCACTTTACTTATTGTCCTTAATTTCAGCACTTAACTTACTCGCACATTTACTTATCGTCTAAGACTTGGTCCTTCAAGCACTTTACATTTCTCGCACATTTACTTATTGTCTCAGACTTGGTCCTTCAAGTCTTTACTTTTCCGCACCTTTACTTTTCAGTCATTTACTCTACGCACTTTACTTTCCAGCACTAAAACCTCAACAAGACCCCAATTGTCTTTATTTTCTTTCTTTTTCAAAGAACAACTATTTCCAACCATACTCCCTTGGGTTCGACCCCTACTTACCGCTTTGCTAATCTTTTAGTAAGCCACGAGTAGTGGAAAATATAAATTGTAAATTTGCAGGTCACAACGACGGCCTGTCAATCCCTCTTTAGACATTCCCATTGAGGAGAGGTACGAAAGCGACGAAGAGGCTACGCTCACTCTAAGCCGATAAGGGCTACATTGCAAGATCCTAGCTCGTCCTCAAGTGAGGAATGGGAATCACCGCCACCTTCTCCCATCCCTCCTCCCAAGAAGAAGAGCAAGCCTTCAAAGGGCGCCTCCTCCACGCCAAAGAAGCCAAAGAAGAAAAAGGTTCCGGCACCCACCACCACTAGAGCGCCTTCACCCCTACCTTTGCCTAGTACTCCCCCTACTAGAGCACTAGTCCCTATCGTGGCAAGTGGTGGTCCATTGGAAGGTCCATTTCCATCTCCTACCCCTTATCCCTTTTCCGAGCATGTCACATTCAGAGACGCCAAGCACAAAAATAATCATGAATACATCACGCAGAAAGGCAAGGAAGCCATAGCGACTCTCTATCCCGATATGGGAGTCCTTGGGGACCTTGGGGTAGCCAATGAGGTACGTATGAAATTACATCGTAGTGCACTCGATTTCATGTTTTTGGATGATCTAGGGTCCTACCAAAGGGTAGTGGAGGAGTTTGTATGCTCCTTTTAGAGCTTTAGAGATGTTGAGGGATACTGCTTTTGGAAGTTTGTATTGGGGGGTAGGGAGTTCCAAATTAAGGAGAATATGATTCGGGATTAGCTCGGTTTCCCTATCCATTTCAATTAGACTCATCGGTACACTGAACATCAAAGGAGTAGATTTTGGAAGGAGATTTCAGGGCGGAAAGAGTGGTTTGTTTCTTCTTATAACTCTTCTGTAATCACGAGTCCGGTTTGGAAGGTTATCCACCACATCATCGCCATCGAGATTAATACCCGTAAGGAGCTAGCTCGAGCAGTAACCATTCCCAACCTTGAGGTGATGATAGCCATTGAGTATAGATTTACTCTTGATTGGCTTGCCATCATTGCCTCCCGATTTGAGAGCTATGTCAAAGAGACTTCGAGGTATTCCGCATTGGGAGGTGGTTCCTTGATTACATTTATTCCCATGAGGTGTAACTTCACCTTTGACCATGAGGGGCTAGTTTTCCCCGTCTTGGCAAAGACGTAACAAAGCGCCCATTGAATCACTTGTTAAGAAGTCCTTTGCTAGGATCCCTTATCACGGGGCCTTGGACATTTGGAGTGTCAATCCACCTTCAAATCCCATTTGAATTTCTTCCCATCAAGTCTACAATAGACTTTCCTTTGGGAAGTCGACCCCTTCAAGAAAGCAGATCCCTTTAGAACCAAAGGGTCGTGGGAGCCTTTTCAAATAATCTTTTGAAATAGGGTAAGAAGCTCCAAAACTTGTCTCGAGACGTCGTGGTGAAGAAAGGGTCTTCAAAACTTGTCTCGAGCTTGATGGGCATCCCCTCTTTGAGTTTTTCAATGACGTCCATGGTTGCCCATTCCTCAATCTCCCCCTCTAAACTTGCGTTTTCTTGTATGCAAGGTTGTCCTTTAGTTTCTTCCATTAAAAGCTCAACAAAGTCTTGACACCCTTGGAATCCTTTTTGCTCAATATGCGCTTCCTTAATCTTATCCTCAACAAGAAGTTCGGGCTCACATTCAAGCTTACTCATAGCGGGAGGAGGGAGTTCTTCTTCATCAACAAAAGGTATTTCCTCTATGTAAAAGGCATCATCATTGAAGAATTCCTCATTGGAGAGCCGAGGCGTTGATGGAATGGTGGACTCTTGTGTGTTCTCATTTGAACAATCTTGAGATGTGCTAGTAGTGAAGCATGAATCACTTTTGCATTCCATCTCGGCCATATTGCAAGATTCACCATCCCATGTCTTGTAGAAAGCTCTCCAAAACTCATCCTCCGATTCTTGATCCCATTCTTGCTTTGAGGCATTAGATTCAAGGACTTCTTCTTCGGAAACCTCCTCTTCCTCATCCAAGTTTTCATTTTCCATTGCTTGTTGCACCAGTTTGCTTTCTAACACTTGGTTTTGAGCCCCCAATCTATCAAATTTAGCATGCATCTTTTGAGTGGTTTCCTTGAGATCCATCATTTGGGCTTGAAACTCCCTATTCAATCTTACTTGGTTTGCGAGAATTTCATCTCAAGGAGTAGGGCCATTCTAGAGTCCGAGTTTGAGGGCTCACTTTGTGGTTGAGGATATTGAGGGTAGGAGTGTTCAACTTCAAAGCTTTGGCTATCATCCCAATTCGGAGTGTAATAACTTGTCGAATAGCCATGTTCTTGATAATAAGAATTTAGTTGCTCCTCCTCTTCATAATAATCTCCATTGTGCATGACTTGTTGGTTGTAGTGATCCATCCTCGCAAAACAAGATAAACATAAGTTAGCAAGGGATATGAGAGTGAAAAGAATATACAAGTATAAGAAAAAAGAAAAATATTTACAAGAATAGTCGGAACTTCCATACAATCTAATCTAGGGATGTGCTAACTAGTTGCTCCCCGGCAACGGCGCCATTTTGACGTGTGTAGTTTTGCAACTCTTTTTAGTCAAAAACAATTTATAATGACCGGTAAGACCTGGTTGAACCCAAAGGAGCAAGCTAAGCACATGCACTATGTAAGATTATGTTTCCGTTCGGCTATTCGAAACCAAAAATGTATAAAGGGGTATGTAACTAAATCCTACGTGGTGAGTAATTAGAGATAAAAGATAAATAAGAGGCGTTTCGAGGGGTTACTCCCCTCCTTGGCATTTCCCATTGATCATGTATACAAGAATTATGCAAATCAAGGTGTCAAATAGTTTTAAACCTAGTTTAGACCAGGGTAGACCAATTCTCGCTTGAATCTATTCCTAGCCAAACCTTCTTAGCTCGAACCTCACTCTATCGAGATTGTTGGTTCATTCCATTGCCTTTATCATCCTATGAGTGGGGGGAGATAAATGCAATGAACATACGCACTAGTTCACTTCCTACCCATGCATCTGCCATCGTAACGCTAGATAATATCATATTCACTACATCCAAACCCTTCCTAAGTTCCATCGATGCTTAGGTCAAGTTTTAAGATCAAGATGTCACTTAGGCATTTCATCAAAAACTTTAGTAGCATGTCATACATGAAGAG
This sequence comes from Rhodiola chrysanthemifolia, assembly GCA_033675395.1. Taxonomy (NCBI): domain Eukaryota; kingdom Viridiplantae; phylum Streptophyta; class Magnoliopsida; order Saxifragales; family Crassulaceae; genus Rhodiola; species Rhodiola chrysanthemifolia. The sequence goes on from CM066204.1 coordinate 44,879,852, forward strand.
CATAGTGAACATGAATTTAACACCATACATTATTGAATCAAATGTATATACATGATCGTAGAGTACCAAGGAGGGTTATAACACCCTCAGAACACAAGATCACTACTCACACATCATGTAAGACAACATGGTTGAATCTCATGTAAGAGAATGGAAAAGGTGTAGAGGAAGGAGGATGGTTAGTCCAAGAATCTCCCTTTAGTCTTCTCTTCTTCTCCTTGGTTGAATCTCTTGATTGATGACCTTGGTTGATCTTTTCACTGATCTTCTTCTCCCCAAAAACCCAGCACCCCTAGGTCAAAAACCCCTCTTTCTAATTATAGCCTCGGGTAGAAAAAAAATCCTAAAGTAGCAGGTCCAGCCGGTCGGCTGGCCTGGTGCCTGGTTTCCCAGTCGGTCGGCTGGTGACTAGAATCCATATGTTTCCGTTGTGCACATCAGGTAGACCAGTTGGCCAGGTGAGCGGACCGGTTGAATATTTGCTTGGTAAAGCCTTCTGCTCCTTCATTCCAGCCGACCGGTTAGAACTCTCAGCCGACCGGCTCTTAAGCAATTGTGAGCCTTCTGAAATCTTTTTACAGCCGGTCGGTTGGTGAGTCCAACCGACCGACTCAATGTGTTTTCTTGCTCTTATGTCTGCTCCTTCATCCAACCGACCGGCTGGTGCAGGGGAGATTCTTAACCGGTTGGCTGGGATCCTTTTTTGCCCACTTTTGCTCTAAATCTTCGGTTTTCCCCGAGTTTTTGCATTTAGACTTTGACCTTGAGGGAGACTCTTTTTCAACCTGAAACGTAGAGATAGAGGTCAAATGACATTAAAATCACGCTGAAAACGACCCAAAACTATAGTGAAAAATGGCTATTAATGAGTCAAAAACTCGACTCATCATCAGTCACGCACTATTGCTTGGCTACTGCGCATTTGGGAGAAGGTGCTGATCTTCGTGGAGGATCAACTGGTGGAATTAGAGGCGAGGCTCTGATCTAGGGCGAGCCTAGATAGCAATTACTAGAGTGTTAGAGGTACTAGCGGTTTAAGAGGGATTATGTAAACGTAAACTCCTTGTACTCTGAACTTATCATAGTGAATTGCTTTCCACCAGGCTGAGGATAAGCCCCCCAGACGTAGGCTCATTAATGCTGAACTCGGTAACCATATTTCGTATCTTTACTTTCCGCACTGCACTTAAGTTCGATAACTTAATATTCTGCACGAGTTGTTCTAGTTATTGTTCCATACACGTCCAGAACAACATCTCAACATACACAGAAGTATTTCAATTGGTATCAGAGCAAAAACTCAACACGTAGAGTGAAATCCAAAGGTTGTTGAGATGGATTTAAGGGAAGGACAAAACATCTCGCGACCACCGCTGCTGGAAGGTAACAAGTATGGATACTGGACGGTGCGAATGAAGGCGTTCCCCAAATCACAAAATGATTTGGTCTGGAGAGCTGTTGAAAAAGGATGGACACATCTTACAACAATTGGAGAAGATGGGAAGGTAACACTACTATCGGAAGACAAGTGGAATGAGACGGAACGAAACGCTGAGGGTGGAAACTCTAAAGCAATGAATGTCATATTCTCGGCAGTTAATGGGAAGACTTTCAAGATGATATCAAGCAGCGAAATTGCTAAAGCGGCATGGGACATATCATAAACGGCTCATGAAGGCACTACAAAAGTAAAAATCTCTAGGATGGAGATGGCCATGTCAAAATTTGAAAGCTTAAAGATGAAAGATGATGAGACCATAGCTGACTTCAACACAAGGGTCCTTGATATCTCAAACGAATCTTTTTCTCATGGAGAACCTATCAGCGAAGAAAGATTGGTTAGGAAAGTGTTGAGATCTCTGCCACCACAATATGATATGAAGGCAATCGCTATTAAGGAAGCTCCGGATGTGAAGACCATGAGGTTGGATGAACTAATGGGATCGCTGCAGACTCATGAGATTTAGCTAAACGAAGAGGAACATCATATGAAAGTTAAGAGTGTTGGTTTGAAGTCTGAAATAATTGATGCTCAGGACAACGATGAAGAGATGTCTGAACAACAGTATGCTGTGCTGGCAAAGAACTTTGGGAAGTTCATAAGAAGGCTGGATAAGGAAGGATCTGATCCAGGTCAGTTATCTAACTCAAGATTCCAGAAGGAAGAGAGGTCTCAGAAGAAGAACAAATCTGGAGACTACAGTCAGGATAACAAAGGCAAGGGGATCCAATGCAGAGAATGCGAGGGCTACGGACACATTCAGGCTGAGTGTGCCAACACTCGTAAAAATTAGAAAGCATATGCAGTCAACTAGAGCGACCGTAAATCTGAGGATGAGAAACAGGAGGGCGAATCAAAAAACTTTATAGCCCTAGCAAGCTTTGTCAAACCGGAAGGAGAAAAACCACAATCAAAGACATCCTCTGAGGATCCTACAGAGTACTCGAGTTGCAGTGATGATGAAGAAATCACTGAAGAATGTATTGCTAACAAGTACAAGGAGTTGTTCAACCAGTGGCGGGAAGGAGTTGAGCTGAAAAAGAAGCTACATTGTAATTTGGCAAGTCTGAAGGAAGAAAAAGAAAAGCTATGGGAAGAAACTACTATCTTAGTAGCTCAAAAGGTGGAACATCTGGAGATGATTGAAGATCTGAAACACCAGATGAGGAGAGTCAGAGACGACAATGCTGAACTTATTGCACAGAAGGCCGAGCTACTAGCAGGTGTGTCATCTTTGAAGATTTAGATAGAGAAAAGCCAAGGCGATCATCCCGGAATCATCAATGACTTAAAAAAGAAGAATGCCAAACTGAGTCGAAAAGAGGTATATTTACTTGATTCTGTAGATGCCCCGAGATGTCAAATTGAGACAGATAAACTTATTCATAAGCAAAATTTGGAAGAGCTGAACAACCTCAGGAAGTCTGTAAAGATGCTCAACTCGGGAACCAAGTATATAGATTCCATCTTGGGAGCACAAAGGATGGGCGACGGCTGCAAAGGTCTTGGTTTCACCGGCGCTTCTGGTTCCAGACAGACAATGTTTGTGAAAGTTGAGCCTCTGACCTACAAGGAACAAATTGACCATCACCCTCAAAGAAGAACAAGGTGGTATCCCCCAAAGAAACAAGACAGCCGAAGGTGCTACTACTGCAACCGAGTGGAACACATAAAACCAAGATGTCAGGAATTCCACAAGTTTCTCAGAAAGATGGACCAAGCACCTAAACCGCGTATGAGACAAGTCTGGAGAGTCAAACTGAGAGATGAAGTATGTCACGTTTCTTTCAGCTCTACTAGTCACCTGAAAAAGGAGAGGTGGTACTTCGACAGTGGTTGTTGAAGACACATGACTGGTAATCAAGATTTTCTGACTGATCTAGAAGAGTTCAAAGGAAAGTCTGTGACGTTTGGAGATGGGGTACAAGGCAAAGTACTTGGAAAAGGTACCCTGAATGTTCAAGGACTACCCAGACTGAAGAATGTTCTACTTGTCAAAGGCATGCAAGCAAATTTGATCAACATAAGTCAGTTATGCGATGGCGAGCATCATGTGCAGTTCACACAAGACGAATGTGTGGTGTTGAACAAGAATGACGAGCGAGTACTGCCAAGAAGAAGGTCCTCGAACAACTGTTACTTGTTAGCCTTGGTCGTCCTACGGCTGAAACAACATGTTTATTGAGCAAGACTGAGGAGATGAGTCTTTGGCACCAACGGATGGGACACATTTGAGGACATTGAAGAAGATTGCCACTGAAGGACTCGTTCGTGGACTACCTAAAGTGGAAGGTGATGTAAACCCAATTTGCGGAGATTGCCAGATTCGGAAGCAGATCAAATTCACTCATAAAGGAACCGCTCAGATCAACACTAGGAGACCTCTGGAGTTGATGCACATGGATCTGATGGGACCAATGCAAGTGGAAAGCTACTCTGGGAAGAGGTATGTACTAGTCTGTGTTGATGATTACTCTCGATTTACATGGACAAGCTTCTTGCGAGAAAAGTCAGATGCTGTTCAAGCATTTGTTCAACTATGCACTCGTCTGGAGCGTGAAAGAGAAGACAAAAGGAACACTTAGTAGCATTGAGGAGCGATCATGGAAAGGAGTTCGAGAACAATGCCCTTACGAACTTAAGCACATCAAAAGGGATAACTCAATAGTTCTCTTCTCCGATCAACCCTCAACAAAATGGAGTTGTCGAGAGAAATAATCAAACCATTCAGGAGATGGCTCGAGCAATGATCCATGCAAAGAAGGTACCATTGAAGTTTTGGGCCGAAGCTATGAATACAGAGTGCTATGTTATAAATAGAGTTACAATTCGGACGGGCACAGAAAAGACATACTATGAGTTATGGAAAGGAAAGAAGCTGTTGGTGAAGTACTTTCATATCTTTGGAAGTCAATGCTACATTCTCAGAGACAGGGAGTATCAACAGAAGCTGGACCCTAAGAGTGATGAAGGGATCTTTCTGGATTACTCTACTAACATCCGTGCTTAACGAGTCTACAACAAACGCACTGGAGTCATCATGGAATCTGTCAATGTTATAATGAAAGAATTAGTGACAGGGTCACCTGAAACACGTAAGGAGGATGACGATGTTACAGTTCACCCGGAACAACATGCTGGTCCCTTACCAAATCCAGAAGTTGTCCCGGATAAAGCATCATAACAACTTACTGAAGAAGATGACCAGACAGACGAGGAAGCTGAATTGGATACACCACCTGCTCCCTCTCGGGTCCTTCAACCTTCTAGGACTATTGAGAAGAATCATCCCATTACGGAGGTGATTGGTGAACCAACTGACGGCATGAAGACTTGAGGTAAATAAGTAAACTTTCGAGAATTGGCTGGGTTTACATGTTTCATGTCCACAGTAGAACCCAAAAACATCAAAGAGGCTATCAATGACGAATACTAGGTGGTGGCTATGCAAAAAAAAACTTAGTGAGTTTCAGCGAAATGATGTCTGGGATCTTGTTCCACGACCTGGTGATGTGAATGTCATTGGAACAAAGTGGATCTTCAAGAACAAGTCTGACGAACAAGGCAACATCAATAGAAACAAGGCAAGGCTTGTTGCTCAACGCTATACTCAAATTGAAGGAGTGGATTTTAATGAAACCTTTACACCGGTTGCTTGACTAAAAGCCATACGATTACTGTTGGCGCTTGCATGTCATCTGAAGTTTAAGTTGTTCCAGATGGACGTCAAGAGTGCCTTTCTGAATGGGTTGCTCAATGACGAAGTCTATGTGGCGCAACCAAAGGGATTTGAAGACCCTCACCATCCTGACCATGTGTATCGACTGAAGAAAGCTCTATATGGACTCAAGCAGGCACCCAGAGCATGGTACGAGAGGCTTACTGAGTTTTTAATCAACCATGGCTATGTGCGAGGGGGAGTAGACAAGACGCTTTTCGTCAAACACACAAGGTCAGACTTTATTATTGCACAAATTTATGTGGATGACATTATGTTCGGCTCTAGCAATCAAAAGATGGTGGACAAGTTCGTAGAACAAATGCAGAGCGAATTCAAGATGAGCATGGTAGGGGGATGTCCTATTTCCTAGGATTACAAGTGAAGCAGAAGGAGGATGAGATCTTTATATCCCAAAGCAAACACGCTAGGAACTTGATCAAAAAGTTTGATCTGGAGAAGGCAACACATAAGAGAACCCCCGCTGCAACTCATGTGAAGATCACCAAGGCTGAAATTGGTACAAGTGTGGACCAAACATTGTACACAAGTATGATTGGGAGCTTACTATAGCTGACGGCCAGTAGACCTAACATTGCCCACGATGTAGGAGTTTGTGCCAGTTATCAAGTTAATCCCAAGGAGAGCCACCTGATGAACGTGAAGAGGATTATCAAATATGTCGATGGAACAGCTGACTATGGTCTTTGGTACACTAAAGATACTAACACATGTCTGGTAGGATATTGCGATGTAGATTGGGCAGGGAATGCTGAAGATCGAAAAAGTACATCTGGTGGATGCTTCTTTCTAGGTAACATTCTGGTGTCATGGTTCGGCAAGAAGCAGAACATCATATCCTTGTCAACGGCCGAGGCAGAATACCTCGCAGTTGGAAGTTGTTGTACCCAGATGTTATGGATGAAACAGATGCTGGAAGAATATGGAGTGGAACAAGATGTGATGACACTCTACTGTGACAACTTGAGCGCAAGCAACATATCCAAGAATCCTGTTCAGTATTATAGAACAAAGCATATCGATATCAGGCATCACTTCATTAGAGAGTTAGTCGAGAAGAAAATAATCACGCTGAAGCATGTATCAACAGAGAAACAACTAGCAGATATCTTCACCAAACCCTTGGACAAAGTGCAGTTCGAGACACTTAGAGCCTCACTGGGTATGTGTGTTGTTGACAACTAAGTTGTTCCAGCGGAAGTTGGTCAGCCTGAGCTTGAACGAGATATGTTTTGAGGGCTGACGTAGAAGGAAGGTCGAAGAATTCAAATACTACTGCGAAGAGTGACGATTGGTCTACCTGAGATATTCAAAGATATTAAACGGCTCAAAGTGACATGGCGACTTGAGGAGATGTGAGCGAATATAAGACATGCCAAAATTAGCTTGAGAATTAAAAATTCAAATCATTTGTTTTCTGTCTCGTTCTTCTCTCTCGACGAAACCTTAGGCGAACTTTGTTTAAACAAATCAATCATGGTGGAAACAAGGAAGAACAAGATTGCTAAGGCGAGTGCTACTGAAACGTCATCATAGACTGTTGAAACGAAGGCAACAACAGTAAAACCTAAAGCAACTGTGATGAAAAAGGCGACCATTCATGACAAAATAATGGCAGAGAAACCTGTGAAATATAGTTTTTGTGTTGTGAGACGTAATGTAGTGATGTCGGAATCAGAAGAAGAGGTTGATGATGTGGCTGTGGCTGTGGATGTAGAGGTGAATGATGAAGTTTCTGGAGAAAAGGTTGCAGAAAAGGTCAGGAGAATACTAATGTCATGGAGGAATCAGATCCTGAACCAGAAGATGTTGTAGTAGAATCAAATGATGAGGCTGAGATTGAAACTGAAGAAGAGGAGCAAGTTGATAGAGAGGAGCAGGTTGAGGCCCATGAGGAGAGTGTTACTGAGCAAACAGAAGTAATGTAAGAAGAAGTAGAGGTGCCCATCAATGAGGAAGATGAGCATTGACAGAATAAATCAAGCAAGCAAGCAAGCTGACTCTCTACAAGAACTCTTTGATGCTGTGAAAGAGTATGTAGAAGAAGAGATGAATCTAAAGCTGCTACTGAAGAAAGGGAAGCTCATCGAGCAAATCAATCACATGAGGATGTTAAGTTGGATGAGCAAGCTTATGCTCCAAAAGAAGAAGCTGAAAATCATCTGAGAAGGTGGACGATGGTCTGGAGGAGGTTCTAGTCAGTATGGAAAAAGTGGACTAGACAAAGCCACCTGCTAAGACAAAGAAAGCTGTGCTAAAGCAAGTTGCAGAACAGAAAGATGTGGAAACGACTGTGTCTAAGAAAAGAAAGGATTCTGCCTCCGCTCCTACAGAGAAGAATGTTGAGATTGAAACTACTAGTCAAAAGAAGGCCGCTACACCTTTAGCAAAGAAACCTAAAACACACTCTCTTGCAGGAGAGGCCAAAGTTGATAGAAAGAGTAAGAAAGTTCAGTCTGAAACAGAAGTTGTGGTTGGAGGAGTCTGGTTTGTTTCAGACAAACACGCAGAAAACTGGGAAGCTGTGCAAAGGCGAAAGATTATAGCTGAACGTATATTGGAGGCTAATAAATATGCAGCCAAAGAAATTGTGAGCTTGGTCAAAGAACTGGATATGTCGATGTCTGTGTCAATGGCCAAACCGTTCGTGGCTAGCATTGTGAGAGAGGTAATCATGAATTTACCAAGGGATTTTGCTGATTTTGAGAAGGAGAACTATGGCAAGGTGACAGTTAGAGGAAAGGAAGTGATCATCACCTCCGAAGCAATCAATGTGTGGTTGAGATCGTGCCTCACGTGCCTCACTTTACTGTAGCGTGCCTCATTTGAACGCTCCTTTAAGTTGATATAGTGAAAGAGTGATTGTTCTATTTACAACACCTTTTAGACGTAACAAGACAATATAAATATGATCAGAAGGTAACAAGGACATCCCATACATGTAGACATATGGTCACTTGGTTTTCATTTCATATACACATGCGATGGGACCACAAATATTGGTCATGTAGTTTTCCTAGTCCCAAATAATCTCTAAGTTCACTTTTTGATGTACCTAATTATTTCCCCACGCAGGTCCCCTCCAAGTAATAATACTTTTTTTGAAAGGCCCTCTAAGTAATAATGTTTGATAATAAGAAAACTGCAAAAGGAAAGTGCTGAATTGTTTAAACTTGTTAGCTTGCATTAACACCAAGAATGTATTTCCAGGTACTTTTTTTTTATAAAGAAATTTGTATAGTCTAGGAATCGAACCTGAGGTATTATGGTAACACTTTAACCAACACATCACTATCACCACTCTATTGCCTTGTAGTTATATCCTTAGTCACATACAGATCGACATGGGACCCACGCTGTGGCGTAGACAGAGTTATGACCTTTCCATGTAAGAATCAATGCATCTTCATCCCTTTTCATTCCCCAACCACTAGCATGCTCATCAAGCAATACCTTCACCTCCTTAACAGTGTCCTCGCCAAATGGGACACTGAAGAAACCAGCACTCTTGATTCTTTGTGTCATGTTAAAGCTGGACTCAAGCCTCTCTATTCGATGGAACCCTTCAAAACCAATTATGTTTTCTATCTTATGCCCAATATCAGCCTCATACTCTAGCCGTTGCGAACTATCTTTTGGTAAGAAATTCTCCAGTGCATCAAATGGTATCCATAAGTAGTTGAAGCACGTAGCGATTCTCGATGTAAGACTCGTAGAATTTAGATCCGCATCTTCATCAACAATAATCACCATATGCGGGTTAAGGCCTCTAATTAAGTCTAGAAACGTATCCCTTATCGAACAAGAACCCTCATGACGACGACTCTTGTTACTAGTGCTATCCGTATACTGATCGTCAGGGAGATACCGCAGCCAATTCTGGCAATTAACAACTAAAACCTCATCATCCCTCAAATTTAAGGAATGCGGATTCAGACAATGTAACAACGAATCTAAATCGAAAGTTGACAGCTCTTTAGTATTGGTCATAATCTCAGTTGAGTTTTCCCCATTCGGAGATGAGCTGTTGTAATTTATTACATCAAATCGGAACGGAATGCCCTTGAACCTTGCGAAATTCCCAAGCCGAATACCAACATCTTCGATTGAGACATTAAGCATAGGAGGGGTATGCGGCCTAAAACGAGGAACACTTATTCGTAGCGACGGAGGACCTTCAAGTCTCTTAGCCAATGCATCAATCAAAGTAGGCCATTGCATACAATGTGTGATGCTAAAATCTAAAATATGAACCTTTGGGCACCCTTGAAATGCCTTAAATATAGCACTATTAGCAGCACAAAACCCAAACCTATGCCATGGAATCAAGTCAACGTACCCCGCTAGCTCCGTACCAGACAACGTTCTCCGTTGCAGCGCATTGCTTGTATTCAAGTTTCCCATCGGTGAAGAACCGACCTTTGAAGCCCTAGAGATCAATGCTTGAAGAAACCATGAAGTCAACCGCTGATTGGGGTCACCTACAGAAGAAGCAACATTGTTCAGCACCCACATGACTTGTTGCGCCAAAGTGACATCATTAATCTCTAGAGCACTTGCGCAATGGAGTAGAAGTTTCTCTATGCATGCACCATCTAGGCTTCCGAGACACCCGTTTAGCGGAACCGGAATAGAATTGTTGGATGAAGAGGATGAAGATGGGCTCAAGATACTGTGGATCGGCAAAGATATTGGTGCTGTTCTTCCTCTCATTTCAGTTTTCAGAATTATATAAGCTTGTAAGGAAATAAAATTCGGCAAGATTTTTTAGATGCTAGAGAGAGAGATATATATCATAAACATGAGTTACAATACTTTGGCGAGCAACTGGCCTGCATGGGGCTCCTCTATATAAACATCCAGGCCTGGAACCAAGAAGGGTGTTGTTGTACGTACGGTTTCACCAAAGACAACATTTATAACAACAAGCATAATTAATTTGCTTCTCAAACAGCATTAGACATCGCTTTTTTTTAGGATAGATAGTGCTTCTACAAACGTGGTTTATTGCAGTTTTGTTTATTATCTGAACAATAGACAATGTTTTTCTTAAAAAGTCCGACAATATTAAAAGCGTTGTCTATTATACAGTTGAAATGGCTATGATTATCCCATGTCTAGGGTTAGGAGGTTCCTACTTATGCTCCCATCCCCAACTCTAATTTCTTCCACTTCAAAATTTGGGGATTAGTGAAATTATTACTATTGAATTAGCCCTAACTAACATATAGGTTAAGTAGGTGTCTCTGCCGGCTTATGTTTTGTCTAAACTCTAACTCTTCTTTTGTCCATTTTAAGGGCAAAGAAAATTCCTGAATAATTATACCAAGCTAAGTTTCAAGAATAACGACAGGCGATGACCACAGCTATCATTCCTTCTGCATTGAAAATATTATTTAAAAGAAATTAAAAACAGTGATATTTTTCTGGATGTATGTAATAATGATGACACGACAAAAGACAAAAAGTAGACATATGACATATCCCTGCTACTTTCCCTCATGGACAAAATAAGGTTTATATATTTACTTCTCAATGATCAACTTGTCACATCTCATGCATTGGTTAATCGATCAATGAATACGTACACACATCATATTTTTTGGTTTGATGTGTGATAAGAAGGGTTTTATGCATTCGTGGAAGAAACAAACAACAAACGAAAGACAAAGGTGATGGAACCAAGCATGGGTAAGTTTCGCAAGAGCACAATTTAGAGGTAGATCGTAAACTCGATGGTAAATTCGATCAAGATTTGTTGGGAACATGGTATTTGGACAAATTGTCTTATATTGTCTAGAAAGTGAAAGATTGACTAGTATATATTAGATCACTAAACCATGATTCATAAGTTCGGGCTTTTGGGTTACAATGGGCTGTGGTTTAATTCACTAGTACAGAACACACTAAAGACAGCGCTTCAGACACAGGTGTTGTCTTATATATATACATTAGACAGCCCTTTTGAACAGGCGTTGTCTTAAGTGGATAATGAACAGCGCTTTTGCCTAAAGTGATGTCTTATATCTAGACTTAAAACAACGATTTTAGGAAGGCGCTGTCTTAAATTGATATTAAACAGCTGTTATGATAAAAGCGTTGTTTAAAGTTGAACCCGAAAATAAATCTAATTTCAGTCTGTTTGTTTTTTTACTTTTCACTCGACAAATCTCACCGTCTTCGACGAAATTATCTCCACTTTTGAATTCTCACCATCCTCGATCCCGCTAGCTAGTGCCACCATCGTCGTGTTCTTCGCATCGTAGCCAAGGTGTGTTTAGTTAGTTTAGTTTGTTCACCGTCGTCGTCGATTTCATTCGGTGTTTGATTTTTCGCATCAATGTTTAATTTTCAATTTCATTAATTTGTTAGGGTTTTCACAGTACCAATTGCTGAAATCGTAGCTCGGTTCCGATTCTGCCTTCATCGTCCGATTTCGTTAGCCTTGAGGTAAGTTGCAACCGAAATCCACCATCGTTAGGGTTCATAACTCACATTGATTTTTAGTGAGTAAGTTTGTACATAGCAGCTAAAATTGCTGAATTTTGATGCGATGAAGTTGCTGAATTTTGATGTGATGAAGTTGCTGAATTTGGTTATTTTTTTGGCAGTAAGTTAGTTTGTTTATCAAAGCATTGAAGCAAATAGCTTGCTGGTGGTTAGCGCCCAAGTGAAGGTGAGTGAGGCTTATTTGGTTTACACTCATACCTTGCCGATGTTTTGTAAGCAAATCATGATGAACCTTACCTTACTGTCATGTTGCAGGAGTGAACCCATAGTTGAAAAGGTAGCGGGGGAGTGGTCCAGTTTTTATATACATAAGGTAAGCTCAAATTGATAACAATACAAATATCTAGGAATTAAGAATTGTTTGTGTGAGACTTGTTGACAGTGTGGATGGATGGAGATTGGCAAGGGATTAGAGTGTGTAAGAATTGTTTGTATATTCTTTTGATATTACGTTGGTGATATTGTGTAGTGTTTGCCTATGTGTTGTTGTTGTATATAGTTTGTGTTTCTTCACGAAATTGATGCATTATGTGTAATTTTGATGCAAATTGTATGTACTAGAATTATTAGATATACTTGCTTGAAAAATAAATATACATGCTAATTTTGCCTTTACTTTTCTTTTGTCCAATATAAACATAGGTTGCAATCTATTCATATCCTTAATCAACACTATACATATAGTTTGATGATAATGGACCGAGCATGGATGTCAGCTAACCGTCTAACGGATGAATACGAGTAAGAAATTCATAGTTTTTGTAATTTCGCGAAGTTATTTGCCGAACGATATGGGTCCGAATACATTCACGGTCCGTGCATGCATGCGTTGTTGGAATAATAAGAAAGTTAAAGTCGGTAAATTGGTAAACCACCTATTGTTAAGCGGTATCAATCCCAATTACAAAGTATGGCAGATGCACGGTGAGTTTGAACCACGAACAATGCACCTCAAGTTGTTTCGCCACAAATGGATTATTGTAATACGGAATGAAAAGATGGCGATATGATTGATATGGTTAACAACGTTGCCGAAGAGTCGATTGTCAGGCCGCAGGTGTTAAAGACACTGAGAAATGACTCTGAACTACCGTTGTACGAAGGTTGTACAAAGTTCACCAGGTTGTCATCAGTGTTGAAGTTGTTCAACTTGAAGGCAAAAAACTGTTGGAGTGATAAGAGCTTCACTGAACTACTGCAGCTAGTGAAAGAAATGATTCCGAACAAGAACACCCTCCCGAGTCGTACTAATAAGGCAAAGAAGGTGATGTGTCCTATGGGCATCACCTAGAAGAAGATACACGCCTGTCCCAACGACTATATTTTGTACCGAAATGATCACAGTGATTTGGTGGAGTGCCCGGTGTGTAAGACTTCCTGTTATAAGCTTAACAAGGACCGACAACTAATTCAAAAGGCTCTCCAGCCAAGGTTCTGTGGTATCTTCCAATAATACCAAGGATTCAAAGGTTATATTCTGATCCTGAATATGCTGAACATATGTGGTGGCATGCTGAGAAACGTATAGTTTACACAAAAATGCGACATCCTGCTAACTCGCCGCAATGGGTCAATATAGACAAAAAAATCCCTGACTTTTGATATGAATCTAGAAATATACGTTTTGGGTTATGTACTGATGGAGTCAATTCACATGGGAATCTTAGAAGCCAGCATAGCACGTCGCCTGTGATATTGGTTATGTACAACCTACCTCCTTGGTTGACCATGAAGCGCAGGTATATGATGCTTTCTTTATTGATTTCTGGGCCTCATCAGCCAGGAAATGATATTGATGTGTATCTGGCGCCATTGATTGATGATTTGAAGCTCCTTTGGAATGACAGTGTCTGCACGTATGACGCATCAAACCAAGAGTATTTTACGATGTGTGCCATGTTGTTGTGTACGATATGGTAACTTGTCGGTACAGTGTGAAGGGTTTTAAAGCTTGTCCCGTTTGTGGCGAAGATATAGATTCCCGTTATTTAAGGAACTGTCGCAAGATTGTTTTCATGGGGCATCGTCGATTTTTACCGACTTCGCATCCTTATAGACGACAGAAGGCAGCCTTTAACGGAGAAATAGATCACATAGTCGCCCCGTAACCTGCCTCTGGCTTTGAAACATTTGAACGGATTCGTGATTTTCCAAATTATTTCAGGAAACCGAATTAGCGCAGCGAACATGGTCCATGCAAAAAACGTTCAATTTTTGGGACCTCCCATACTGGACGTCGCTTTATGTGAGACAATGTATTAATGTGATGCATGTTGAAAAGAATATTTGTGACAGCGTGATTGATACATTATTGAATGTACCCGGGATTACGAAGGATGGAATCAAAGTTAGGTTGGATATGTGATGAGCATAAATTTGTACTATATTTATGCTCCATATTTAGTTGACTTTCGATCGTTTTCTATGTTTTTTATGACCTCTCACTTTATGGTTTGGTGATTTGTAGGTGAAAAATGAATCCAATGCGAAAAAAAGAGTTTTGTGAGAATTTGGGCGAAAACAATGCAAAAATATGAGGATCGACACCCCTATTTGTCGCGTACGCCTAGAGCTCATATGGTGTCCGAATTCATTGATCTTTGGCTTGTTGGAAAGCTACAAACAAGAGCTACAACTTTGTGATTAGCATCTAGAGCGGATTCAGCCGTTACGGATGTCAGAATATGAGTACAAAAACACCATCTTACACTGCGCCTGTGTCACCAAAATATTTAACACAAGTGCCACAAGCAGGACACAAATCAGAATATGCAGCCCTCGGGAATCTGCCATATCACTTGTGTCACGTATCCTAAATGGGCCAAAAATACAATTTTTGCTAGGTTTCTGCAAATAGCCCAAAAATTACAAAAAGAAAGAAAAGAAAGAGGAAGCCGCCAACCCCAACTCTGGACATTCCATACGCACATATTCATCCCAAAAACACCTACGCACTTGGAGGAGACGAAAAAGAGAGGAGGGGACACAAAAACGCAAGGATTTTGATCGAATCGAAGATTGAGGTTGAAGGGATTATCGACATCAATTCGAAGGATGTAGTCATTCCTTTTTCTCTTTATAGTTTTCGTTTCAAACAAAACATGATTTATTTTTCCAAGACGATGGATAGTGAGTAGTGACCCATATTTTAGAGTCCTACGAATCTTATTCGACTATGAATCGTTTAATATATTAATCGTTGCATGATTTGGATTGTTTTACATGATTTGTATTTTACTTAGCGCCTAAACCCAGCGATGCATATTAGGTGTTTGAGAAAATGCCTAAGTGTATCGCTTTGAGATGTTAAGCCAATAGCGCCGAAAGGGTGAGGCTAAATGTCCGACTATTAAGTAAAATACACGTTACAAATTCGGTGACTACGAGAGTAGCCCAAGTTCGTAATGGGGAAGGCTAGTTTTATGAATAGGGCTCCCCATGTTTACGCGATGAGAGTCTGTAAACATCAGCGAGTTACTTGATTCGAATCAATAGTGCCGAAAGGGTGATGTTCGTAGTTTAAGGTACAATTCAAATCTGAACCAATAGCGCCGAAAGGGTCAGATTCTTACTTGGATTGTGCGACTATTTTTCAATCAATATAGGCAAATCCTTGCATGTTAGTTAATAAACTCGATTCTAATGTTGGGTAAGTGAAGTAGTTTCCCGAAATACTTCTCGAAGTTCATTGAAACCTTTTCTTACTTACTTGTTTATTTTAGATTTAAAACAAAACAAACTAGGATAAATAGAAGCATAACCTTACATAGTGCATAAGTATACACTTGCTCCCTTGGACGACTCGGTACTTACCGATCTTATAAATTATTTTTGACGCACAAAATACTACCACGTCAAAATGGCGCCGTTGCCGGGGAGCAACACATTAACTTGTCATTAGCCTAGGTTGTGTGGATATCTCGACTAGTCTTGTACATATTTTCTTTTTGTTTGTGTATATTCTTCACTCATATCTCTTACTAACTTTTGTTCTTTGTGTTTTTCGAGGATGTATTCATACAATCAACAAGTCGAGTATGATGAAGGATACGACCAAGAGGAGGAGCAAATAAATTCTTATTGGAAAGAACATGGCTACCCAACAAAGTATTACACTCCAAACTGGGATGACCAAGAAGAGGAGCAACAAAACTATTATTGGGGAGACAGCGACAATACAACACATTTATACTCTCCAAACTGGGATAATAGTCAATGCTCATTCATTGACGACTCGTATCCACAATATCCTTTGGATCCTCAATTTATACAATGTGACGACTATGACTCAAGACTCGAGTAATACATAAAAATAAAAGAGAAAAGACGAAAAGTAATTACCGGGCTGCCTCCCTGTGAGCGCCTTTGTTTTACGTCGTTGGCACGACGTTACCTCTGTAGGGATCACAAGTTAGGATCCCATGGACGTGTGAGGTCAAATTTTGCCTCAGGTATCTCTTCAATTTGCCCAAAGCGCTCTGATGGACCATAATTATACGAATCAAAAACACAGTTAAACCCACTAAATTAGACTGTTTGTCTATTTAACTTTTGTTTGTTAGTTCCGATATATTTCTACAAGGTATTTTGAAGCTTAGAGAGAATACACGCTAAGGAGAGGATTTTACATAGAAAAGATGTTACGAGTCATTCCAAGGTCACGATCAGACGCTGACTGAAGAAATCTAAAGATCCTGACATGGAATCATTCAAAACAAATCAAACCGAAGAGCAACCAAAGTCAGCCCGGAGCTGAAATACACCGATAGTTTTGTGAGAACTTCACAAAACTCACACAAGCTCCCTCTTCTTCCCCTTGATGACCGGCCACTTGAAGAGAAGGATGACTCATGGGTGGCCTTCTCCTCCTTCTCCCCACCACAACCGGCGGCTCTCCTCCATGGTGACCGGCCACCGGCGGCTCCTCCTCCTCCCCCCATGTGGCATCATCTCAAAACTCTTCCTCTCATCCTTTGCCACGTGCTTCCATCTCCACCCTCCATTCTCCTCTCCTTTGGCTATAAATACAAGCCTTCACCTCTCATTTGTATAATCCAACAATCCCATTCACAACACAAAAATCACTTATCTCTCTAAGTTTGGCAATTTGTAAGTTTGGTTTTGGAAATAAAGGATCGCTCCCTTGGCGCTTCAACGGTTGTAAGTATTTTAATATTTATTTACTGTCTTTAATTTCCAATTCCTTAGTTATAATGTTTAGCGCGATGAATAGTAGCTAAACTAGTCGTTCGGTAGAAGGGGTGGACTTGTATTATAAAATGTTTTAGACTATTAACTTAGTGTCTTGTCTTTGTATTCAAAACTTATTCTATGTGCCATATATAAGATTAGAACTTCCAAGGTTGAGTGGACGCTTTGACGGGCAAAGCTCTTCCTTGGGATTCGTGAACATACTCGGGTAAGTGGATGCTTTGACGGGCAAAGCTTATCTGAGGAGTTCGATCTATCTAAAAAACCATTTGGAAACTGGACCAAAGGGACCAAATGGATGCACATAAGGCTAAGATACTTCGGAAGGAGGAATTAGTTGAAGTAGAATAAGTGCTCTACGACCTTAAAAAGGCTAGACGATGTTGCAAGTCTTGAGCTAGGAATAGCCTCGATTCATGTTTGAATACTTAGAAGATTCACTAAAGGTCAATGATAAACAGGATATAATACAAGGCCCCTGAAACCGAATGCTTTCTTTTAATTGTAATAATTATCAGTTACTTTCCAGTACTAAAACCAACCAACCAATCAATCAATCACTTAGCTGGTAGCTTTAAAACCAACCAACCTAAAACACCCTCTCTCGCTGAATAATCCCCTCAAAGAACAATTATCCCCCTAATTCCTTTGGGTTCGACCCCTACTTACCACTTACTACCCAGTAGTGAAGTCGCGAGTAGCGGACTATTATAAATTTATTCTTGACGATTGCGCATAACGACTGTGCAACCATCATGCTCATATGGCGGTGTGCTCGGTTCTGCTCTCCATTGATCAGGCGGGTTCGCCTTCACATCCTTCCGAGCTGGCGAGGACACCTTCATCATAGCTACTGGTCCATTGAGTCGTGCTCTAGTGTTTCTCCATCCTGGTTTCCATTCAAACATGCCATGTCTTGGTCGCTTCTTCATATATGAACGTTTGGCATCTTCGTCAATTTGGAAGTTCAGTATCTTGCCATCAAACATAAGCGACTTCAGGCATGTTCCCATGTCAATCTTCGTCTTTGTGACAGAGATGAATGGTCGTCCAAGAATAAGTGATCGAGGATCATTATCTCTAGCATCTCCTATCTGCAAAACATAAGAGTCTACAGGAACGACAAGATCTCCAACATGGAGCGTTAGATCCTCAAGTAAACCAACAGGACGAATACGTGATGTATTTTCTAACTCTACCAACAGTTTAGGAAATTTTAATGGTCCCAAGCTCAAAGAACAATATGGAGAATATGGCATATCATAAATATCAGCACCCAAGTCGATTAAGCAGTGGTGTATGAGAGTTTTACCAACACCACGGGTGACTGTCAAGGCACCTGGGTCCTTATACTTTTCAGGCGGCGCTTGTTGACTCGTGGCGAGTGAGTGCTCCATCGTTGGCTTTTCTGGTTCATGCTTCCCTTCCAACTCGCCACTTAGTTCATTCTGGTCGATCATATGCTCTTCCGGAGCTTTTACCTGAATAAAAAATGAAGACTGAGCGTTAGAATGTAAAAATAAATTTTCATCTGCCGAGTGGGTCTCGTCCACTGAGCAACTTAATAGGCCGTGCTCATTTGAAGTATGTTCCTCGGACACGGCTTCATTATCTTCTTCGGTTGCGGATGACCTGCTTGTCGCGTCCTTCTTCAAGGTTGTTGTTGCGTCCGGAATGCATGTTTGCACGAGGGGCTCAGGCGTAATCTCCTCTTCGGATGCGATGCTCACGGCCTCTGACTTAATCTTCTCGTTTTCTGCCCCTGGTTGGTCCATTGTGAGCATCTTGTTCACCCAATATGCAGACTCCTTTAGTGCCGCGTCCACGTCCACTACTACAACTGTGCTGATGTCTCCTCTCGGGTTGGGCACTGTTGTGGGCAAGATTGTGACGGAGGTGTCGCATGTGATGTCGGGCACGGTCTGCACTAAATCAGCTTCTACTGTCTGCGCCTTATTGTCCGTTTTGTGCATTTGATCTCGTCTTGGTCTTGAACTCTATGCCACATCATATATAAGGTTCCAGAGATCATACATGCCTATATTCATTACCGAACCTCCTGCTGCAGCATCAAGCATATTACGTTCAAGTGGCATCATCCCTTCAAGAAATCTCTGAAGAAGAAATAAATCTGGGAATCCATGGTGTGGACAGCTTCCCCGAAGGTCGTCGAAGCGCACATAGTACTCATAGAATGGTTCGCCCCGGAATTGCTCAAAGGTACGAAGTTTCTCGCGGACACCAAATCGAAAGGATGGCGGAGAAAACTCCTTAAGTAATAGGGCTCGTAGATCCCAATAACTGCTTTCATAATCTGCACCTGATGAGTAAAACCAAGAACTTGCAGAGCCAGTTAAAGAAAACTTAAAATATCTAAGCTCGAACCTCTCTAATGGCTCGTCTTCAGGCTTGATGTGGTAGCAGATGGCGTGAAATGTTTGCTCATGTCTCACGGGGTCTTCTCCGATGGCACCTCCAAATTGGGGAAGATGCCGCATCATCCAAAACGCAACCTTGCTGCCCTCGCATCCATCGTCCTCATTGTCTTCATCGTTCAAAGGTTCTCTACTATAATAAGAAGACATAGCGAACCATAAAGCAAAACTAAAGCAAAAAAAAACAAAAAGAACAACTTAACCGTATTGCAGCTCCCCGGTAATGGCGCCAAAATTTGACAGGCGTCGTCGGTACCTGCAAATTTGTATTTATAATTCCTTACTCTTGGCTATTGGTTAGTACAGCGGTAAGCAAGGGTCGAACCCTAGGGAGCTAGATGATTACTTGTCGTTCTGTAAAAAGGAAAATAATTGGGTTGTGAGCAATTTAAGAAATAGTGCAAAAATAGGAAATAAACGAGAGTTACTAATCAGAGAGGATTATTCGGTCTAGGGTTTCCTATTGTGACTTCGTTTATCATTGATTTCTAAGTATCTAATCCTACGTTCTTAAGTGTGGTCACTCCGGGTCAGGTTATGACCTAAGGTAGGACCGTTTCAAGTCACTACGCCACAATCTACTCCGTTTCAGGTTATAGACATCTAGTTCTAGCAAACCTAATACTCCGGGTCAGGTTATAATAGGTTAAGTGCAACTACCTATTCTAACGGTTTAGTATCAAATAGGCTGTAAACATGGGGTATGGATTGCTCGGTTAAGCTTTACCGTTTCAGGTCTCCACTTAACCTTGCATATCAAACCGAGATTAATGTGCACAAGAACTAGTAGAATGCAAAGATAGTATTAAACATGGAATCTCAAAACATTCGTCACAATAATTGAAACCCTAGCCCGAATAAAGGGCTTAGCTACACATGGCCATTAGAACAAAACAATAATAAAAAGGAATGAGTAAACTTCTCTATTGCCGAGAGGAGGGGGGACTTCGGACCGAGAGGAGAGGAGAGCTCGAATTCTGTGCTGTGGGATTATGAGCTGATGGATGTTGTAGGATGCACGACGCAGAACGCAGGATGCTTGAAACCCTTGACATGAGGCTGAATTTATAGAGAAGACTAGGGCTTCGAAGTTTCCAAATTGAAGTTGGCCCATAAACAGTTTTAGGAAACATGTCCTAAAACCGACTTTGCTTGGTTTGTAAGCAAACTTAACCAGCAAGTTTACTTGGCCAACAAGTCTTCTAGAAGCTTCCTAAACCGCCACACTCGAGCCCACCGACTTGGCCCAGCGCACGGGGCCTTTTTGCAGCTCCAACGTCGTTTTGCTCATCTCGGCCAATCCCGCTCGTGCGTTTTGCTTGGCTAGTGATATCGTCCGAGTCATTTGGCATTTCGATCACTTTGGTCGAGCCAAATGTGCGGGATTCGTTCGTCTGGTCGAGCAACTCGAATTCAGCGCTGGTCTGCTCGACAGGGCCTGCGTACGCGGCCTGGAACTCTGCTCGGCTGCTCCTGGGCCATTCCTCCCGGGCATTCTCCTTGGCTTGGTGACATTGTCTGACTTGGTTTTCATTTTGAGCAACTTGGTCGAGTCATATTTGTCATAAGAGTCCGTCTGGTCGAGCGACTTGATTTCAGAGCCTATCAGCGCACCCGGGGCCTTACTGGGGCCGAGAATCTTCCGCCAGCCGGTCGGGTGGATTTGGGGCCGCTTTCCCACCCGATCGGGTGGATCTCCATTGTGCTGTTTTTGGCATGAAATGCCGTCTTTTAAGCGCGTTTCCTCCTAGAGCTTCCGAAGCACCTGAAATGCAAAACAACACTAAAAGTAACTTGTTCGCATGATAAAGTGTCGGAATTGGTGGGATTTATTGACTCGATGAGTCGCATAAATACGGCTCATCAGTTGCCTATTCAAATTTATTTTGCACTCCCATCACTACTCGCTAGATGCTTTTGATTTAAGTGTGGAGTTCCCTACTATGATTCTGCACTATACTTGTGACATATACTAATAATTTCTATGTAGTGGTCACTTGTCTATTTTACAGATTTGAATGTCATACGCAGGAAAGGAATGAGAAAACCACAAGCCACACTATTTGAGCTACAATTTCAGGGAAGCCCTTTGCACTACACTTTCTATTTCTATATCTTTGTCGCTTAGGGACTAAGCTTCATCTTAAGTGTGGAGTGGATGTGTAGTGCATTCTAGTATGAATATCCATGTGTACGCACTTGAACGTTTTACGCGCTAGCTTTGAGTACTTTAATTTCCAAGGCATTCGCATAACCTCATTCCACAACTATCTAGTTTCATTGCTCTCGTCTTGATTTTGAATCTAGAATCACCTTGACTTTTATGAGTGCATAATTTCTAGGCGTCAATGTTGTTGTTATCTTTTGTTTTTCTAATGATAGAGGCAACCTTTTTGCATCACTTGAACATTGAATTAGCAAGCATGAAAATTCTTTTCTTCTCTTCGAAAATTTTGTCATTACTCTTAGGTGATCTTTATTCTTTCACATTGTATGCACACACCGTTTATATCCTTAGTACATTGTCAACTCTTAAGTGTGGAGTCAATATGGGTAAAAAATTGACCCCGACAAAAACATTTTGTATATGCTAGCACAAGCCAAAGTAAGGCAAGCTATAAAAAAGGAGAAAAGCAAAAAGTTTTTGCAAGCACAAGCCAAAATAAGGCAAGCTATCAAAAGAAAATAACCGTGAAGCATATCATGGACAAAAAGCCAAGAAAAAGAAAATAAAAAAATAAAAAATGAGGCACACACTTAAGTTTGGCAATGTCCTTTCCATCATTTCTTTTAGTGTGTATGCATTTGACTTGAGTAGAGGGTTGACCATTGTACTAGTACGAAAGCATGACTTTATTTGAGATAGTAGATAAAATGAAGTGTCATACTCCTCTTTCCTTACGGATTATGGACTTAGCTCCTAAAACTTGGAAATGAGTTTTGTATCGTTAGCCCATGGACTGTCCTTCTTGATAGCATAGGCGCGCGATTGGCACGCAGTTTGTGTTTCTAAGGATCATGTTACGAGAATCTTGCAAAAATGTTGAAATTGTTAGGTTAGCCATTTGATAACTCTAATATTGATTGTCTTTGAATGTGCATCTTTGTAAGGTCATTGGTGGATCGAAATTCTTTTGAAAAGGAGTTAGTCTTTGACTACTAGTTTAGTTGATGTGCATGGAGTATTCGTTGCGCATTTCCTAGATAAATGAGGAACTATCTTGTTCATGCATATTTGCTAGTCGCATATGGGATTTGTGAGTATTCCCTTTTCTGAAAACTCTCACGAGACTACAACTTGTCCTGAAGGGTAGCATATAGGTTTAAAGGCTTGGTTCATACGCTAAATGCACTCGTGTTCCCTATGACAATGGTTAGGATTTAGTTCATGTTTGTTCAGGACGAACAAACTCGAAGTGTGTAGTGTTTTGATTAGCATAAATTTATACTATATTTATGCTCCACATTTAGTTGACTTTCGATCGTTTTTTATGTTTTTTATGACCTCTCACTTTATGGTTTGGTGATTTGTAGGTGAAAAATGAACCCAAAGCGAAATAAAGAGTTCTACTTGTCGCGCATGCCTAGAGCTCATATGGTGTCCGAATTCATTGATCTTTGGGTAGTTGGAAATCTGCAAACAAGACCTTCAACTTTGTAGTTAGCACTTAGAGCGGATTCAGCCGTTACAGATGTCAGAATATGAGTACAAAAGACCATCTCATACTGCGCCTGTGTCACCAAAATATTTGACACAAGTGACACAGGCAGGACAGAAATCAGAATATGCAGCCCTCTGGAATCTGCCATATCACTTGTGTCACCTATCCTGAATGGGCCAAAATGCAATTTTTGCTAGATTTTTACAAAAACCCTAAAAATTACAAAAAGAAAGAAAAGAAAGAGGAAGCCGCCAACCCCAACTCTGGACATTCCATACGCACATATTCATCCCAAAAGCACCTAGAGACTTGGAGACGACGAAAAAGAGAGAAGGGGACTCAAAAACGAAAGGATTTAGATCGTATCGAAGATTTGAAGGGATTATCGACATCAATTCAAAGGGTGTAGTAATTCCTTTTTCTCTTGTAATCTTTGTTTCGAACAAAACATGACTTGTATTTCCATGACGATGGATAGTGAGTAGTGACCCATATTTTGGGGTCCTACGAATCTTATTCGACTATGAATCTTATTCGACTATAAATCGTTTAATATATTAATCGTTGAATGATTTGGATTGTTTTACATGATTTATGTTTTACTTGGCGCCTAAGCCCAGCGATTGCATATGTGTTGTTTGAGAAAATGCCAAAGTGTATCGCTTTGAGACATTAAGCCAATAGCACCAAAAGGGTGAAGCTAAATGTCCGACTATTAAGTAAAATACATGTTACAAACCCGGTGACTACGAGAGTAGCCCAAGTTCGTATGACAAGGACTCCCCATGTTTACGCGACGAGAGTTGGTAAATAGGTAAACATCAGCGAGTTACTTGATTCGAACAAATAGCACCGTAAGGGTGAGGTTTGTAGTTTAAGGTATAATTCAAATATGAACCAATAGCGTCGAAAGGGTGAGGTTTTTACTTGGATTGTGCGACTATTTTCCAATCAATATAGATAAATCCTTGCATGTTAGTTAATAAACTCGATTCTAATGTTGGGTAAGTAAAGTAGTTCCCCGAAATACTTCTCGAAGTTCATTGAAACCTTTTCTTACTTGTTTATTTTAGATTTAAACCCAAACAAAACATCGCTTAAGACTAGGATAAATAGAACCATAACCTTACATAGTGCATAAATTTACACTTGCTCCCTTAGAGGACTCGGTACTTACCGATCTTATAAATTATTTTTGACGCACTAAATACTACACGTGAATATGGTTTATATGAATATATGCGCACAACTTGCTCCCGAAACACTAGGACAACGAACATATTTTCCTCCAGCTTGTACACTCTTTCTAGACCCGAGAAAGCGATCTTTTGTGGTTGTTTTAAGGGAGTTAAAGTCCCTTATAGTTTCTCATCAAACATTTCTAGCCTGGTTTCGATGACGAACCTCAAACTAATTGGTTTAAAGTCGCACGACTGCCACACTTTGATGCAACAGCTCCTTCTTGTTGCAATCAGAGAAATATTGCCTCCAAAAGTGAGGGTAGCTGTTTAAAAATTGTGTGTGATATTCAGTTCGTTATGTGCTAAGTTTTTTATCCGACGGAACTCTATACTTTTCAAGACTAGATAGTGGTTACTCTCTGTCAGCTCGAGAAGTACTTTCCAACCTCATTCTTCGATATAATGGTGCATCTTACGATTCATCTGATTCGTGAAATTAAGATTCTTGGACCGGTTCACATGAGATGGATGTATCTTTTTGAGCGGTACATGACGATCATAAAAGGTCACGTGAGAAACAGAAGTCGGTTCGAGGGTTCTATAGTTAAAGGCTATATTGCAGAAGAAGCAATCAAATTTTGCACCAACTATTTGGGAAACACTAGCCCCGTTGGTATACCAAGGCCGCGTCATTTTGATCGTTTTCACGGTAAAGGCACAATAGGTTATAGAATCATGATCGTACCGTTTAATGAGTTAAATATAACTCATTTCTATGTGCTGCAACATATACAAGAGATCACTCCATTCATAGAGCTTCATTTGACTATGCTACGTATTAGACACAGAGGTAAACCCGAGCAGTGGGTGCAGAAAGAACACCAGAAATTGTTTGTTTCTTTGTTGAAGACAGGGGTCGCAGATGGTTGCACTGACCCGAGCAGTGACAACAACAACTTGATTAGGTGGCTAAGTGTTGGACCTCACCCTAACATTCATTCATACATCAATGGTTTTTGTTTCTACACCAAAAGTCAGGATGACCGTAGCGTTGTCCAGAACAGCGGTGTTACATTATTACCTGAAACTACACATGTGTCTAGCGCTAGAGATAAAAATCCAGTACAGACTTCTATTAACTACTATGGAGGTGTTGAAGAAATATGGGAGTTGGATTACGTACACTTTCGTATGCCCGTGTTTAAATGTAATTGGATTAACGATTCTGCTGTACGAGTGGATGCTTTTGGAATGACATTCGTTGATTTTCGAAAAGAGAAGGTTATAAGGATGAGCTATTTATAATGGCCTCCCAAGCTAGACAAGTGTTTTACGTGGAGGACCCTTCAGTCAGTCATCAGTTCGTTATGGTGCATGGAAAACAACAATTAGTGAATTGCCCAACTGGTTCGAATACCGATGATTTGGTAGATGATTGCATTCTTGTGTGTAGTACGGTTCCCGTTGAGGTCGAGAATACTGAGATGATCAGGACATACAACTAAGACATGACCATAACGAAGGCATATGGACTGAAAAACAAACTTAGTGTAAGCAGATTTGTAATATTTCATGTAATATAATAGTGTAGTCGTATTTTAAAATTAATAGGCATATGGTTATTTATATAAATTAATAGTGTAGTCGTATTTTCTTTGGTATGTTATGGAATTGTTTATAATATTTTACAATGTGAATCTTATGCATTTGTTGTTTAATTGCAGGACAATGGTTCACTCAGGTAGCGAGGATGGCGGCTCTTTATCATCTCGTAAGACAAGGGGGCAAGCTATATAAACAAATTAATCAAGAAGCATAAGGATGGAACTAAGGAGCCGGTCACGCTAGATGCATATGGAACTATTGCCGGTGAAGTAGGGACATCATTCAGAAGCTACATTGGTAATGATTCACTTCTATTTCTTTAACTATTGAATCACAAATTGTTTAGATCTTAAATAAATGATTTCTTGTGTACTTGCAGGTATTGTTGCTAAATCCCAAGTGCCGATTACATGTGATAACTGAAAGGCAGTACCGAATGAGCTTAAGGATCTGGTGTGGGATGAGACGCTGGTATGCTTTCAATTGTACCACGATTTGTAACTTTACTCAGTTATTCAATTATTTGATGTCAATTATTAACATTTCTGTTTTTTCTACAGGGACTATTTGATGTGCCCAATAATGCTTCAAAGTTGAAGGTGATGGAGATGCGAGCTGCCGGTATCATGTGGAGAAATTTTAAGAAAGAACTGACGAATCAGTACATATTTAGGAAGAAACAAGGAGAAGACCCCAGAGAGATGTACTCTTTCATTGATCCGGAGCATTGAAAGACGTTTCTGGAACATCGTTCGACTCCCAAGGCACTACAAATTAGGGAGAAGAACATTCCTCGAGCAAAATTGAACATGTACCAGCATACACTGTCTCGAAGCTGGTACAAGAAGGCGAGGGCGGATCTCCTCGTGAAAAAGAAAGCCGAGATGGAGTTTCAGGGTTTACTAGCGCAGATGATGAGCCCAGGGACGGACCCAGCATTTGAGGCCGGGGGTGACATCCGAAAATAATTGTATTACTAAATTTTCTTTACCGTTTTTACAAAAGTCTTATTACACTAAAATAAAGAACGTCTTGTTTCCATATCACGAAAATCATCTATTATTGAATTGGTCCTAAACATTTGAGCTATGTCTTTCTCAATGTTGACATCCAAGCAGTCCGATAAAAAATCATCTTCCACAAGAATGCTCCATTGTGATTCCATTTTGCTTATGAATTCAAATATTAGAATCAAGTTAAAATTAATTCATTCTTAACCTTTAAGTTCAACAATCAAACACACAAGAATGACCATTCAAAAGCACCAATTTGGCAAGTCACAACTCACAACACAGGTACACACGCCGGCATGTGCTATGATTAGCAAACAAAATTAATTCAAAGAGATGGGTCATCATCAAAACAAGAACTTGAATATTTGATTGCAGCAAGACCTCACTCAGGTTCACACGCAACATGCAACAATCCAATTATTTTCAATGAAACCCTAATTACAAAAGCAACCTTCAAAACCATAAATAGAGCCCTAAGTGATGTTCACCTTATTAGCTTCCGGAGTCGCGAGTCGACTATGTGAGGATTAAGGAAATTGCGTCGATTAATTTATTTCTGATTTTGAAGTCGCAAACTGAAATTGCATCAAGCCTGATAAGAAATTGGTTATGTTTATTGTAATTATATGATTTTAATTAACTTATTATAGAAGCGATCAAATGAGGCACCAAAATTAGAATTAGGCAAGTGAGGCACGATCTGAGCGACACATCTAACCCCCGTGTTTTGTGGACGCGCCACGTGGCAAATAGTAAACCCACTACCAATAGTAGTGTGAACACAAATGGCGGCTCAACTCACGTAGCTTCGCCACGTGTCACGATGAGTGGCCCAGATCGTGCCTCACGTGCCTCATTCTACCAACCCTGCCTCAACCGAGTGCTCCCCTATATATATATATATCTTAAAAATTAGTAATATAAAAAAAATTCGACCAATCCGGGGGTGACATATGTCACCCCGAGCCTAAGCTGCTTCCGCCCCTGCCAGGGACGGACCCAGGAATTTTGATAGGGGGTGGCAGACTAGTTTCAATGGTCATACATGGAAAATATGGCATTAAGACATTAACTTAACATGAAGAAATTAACTTAACATGGTACAGATAAAGCGATAACATGAAGACATTAACATAACATTCAAACTGAACTTAGAAATTGATCATAGCATGCTTAAACACGAGATGTTGAAGGGTAGTACCTTAAAGTCTGACATATTTAAACAATTTCCCAGGGGAACAAGGTAATTCCTTAAGTTGATTGTTTGAACAATCAAACCTGTAAAACCAAGGCAGTGAAAAATAAAATAACATGAACAATCAAGCCTGTAAAACCATGACAGTGGATAGAAATAAAGACATGCAGCAGTGATCCACGAAGAATGGTAGCAGGTCCAACTCTCCACATGAAGGAAGAGTTCACTCACTTTACAAGAGAAGTTGCTGATCTAATCTCCTCAGGTATGTCCACTAAAGAGTTGAATGATACATCTAGCAATTTCAGCAAGGGGAGCCTTCAAAAAGAGACAGTATTTCAGACCACATATAAACCCTTTTTGCCAACATTTCCCAATGAAAAAGAAGAAGAGCAGCTTCTGAAATCTTACCGTCCTACAGCCTGAGGAAGGTGAGTAAGCTTATTATGGCTGATGTTCAACACAGTCATCTGAGATAAATTTCTACTTCAGAATGAAGCTAGGAAAATTTCAAAACAACCCTGAATAAGCTGAGCGCACTTCTGCTCGAAATGTGGACAGCAAACAAAGCTTTACACGAATCCTCCAAGCATCCCAAACTATTGGAGACCACATCCAACTTGATTAAAACTCATCATAAACTACTCAGCAACAACACAAACATAGAATTTCTTAATTAAATACATAAAAAGTAAGTCTCCAGCAAGGTCCCCTCCATTCACTGGTATCACAAACAGCAGCAATGCAACCACGAATCCAAATTCGAATATCATATTCCACAATCCAATTCCGGAAGTAAAAAAGAGCAGTGACCCGGCTGGTGAAATCTGTAACCTTAACCCCTCTATCAAACTCGATAGAGTGAACCAAACCCTAAACGGAAGCGAACACAAATCAAGAACAGTAGATGAGTTGCTGAGAATCCGATAAAGCTCTTACCTTTCATTCCGAAATTCATCTTCTCATAGTCCCGAGTCGAAAGCATGACAACATCAGATGATCCCCCGTGACCCGTCCTTCCCCCACCTCGTCCTCGGCTTCACTTTCGAATCGGAAATTGACGACGACGATGCTGGGACGTCCTCACGGCCTGACATTTGCCACCCCTGTCCTTCTCCCACCTCTAGAGAAATTTTTCGGAAAAATCTGGGGTGACATCTGTGACCCCATCCTTAACTGGATCCGTCCCTGGATGAACCTGTCATCCATGTTGAGACGCATGAGGTACGGAAGAGGGATCACCAGAGGAGGAATAAAGAGTACGTGAAGGTGACGAAAAAAATTGTAAGTTGTTTGTTTACAGTAAAATAATAAATAGTACCCTAATTATGTGTGGTCATGATGAATGTAAAATGATTGATAACATGATGAATTGTAATGAGTCGTATTTATACGATTCGTCGAACTAACTAATCTCATTTATTTCGATACTTTTATATGCGAACATTTATTTTTTAGTATGATTTTTCATTTCAGGTGTTTCGGAAGCTCTAGGAGGAAACACGCATAAAAGACGGCATTTCATGCCAAATACACTACAGTGGCAGTTCAAACCTTCAGAGGTTCGACTAGGCCTCAGCAAACGGCCCTAAGGCCGACCCGAAACCCGAATAAGCCCTAACCCGAGTAAACCCAACGTTAGCCCGACTAAGACCCGGACCCGAGTATCTTAGGGTCGGGTAAGGGCTCCATTATTGAAGCCCGGTAAAAAATTTCGGGCTGTGTGACCCGACATACTTTTGATAGGTTCCAGCGGAAGGTAAGACTATTTATTACCGCCTGGCACTTCTAATTCCCTAAAAATGAGCAATGTGGGACATTAAAAGTTGGAGTAATTTTTTGAATCTATGCACTGCAGTACAGTTTGAGTGTTATAACCAAACGGTGAAATATAATTGAAATCTTCCCCTGGTAAATGAAATGTTGTTCTGGTCGATGTCCAGAACAAATACTACAACAACTTATGCGCTAAAATAAGTAATGCGGAAATAAAGACGACACGCAAAGTTGTTACCCAGTTCGGCGTTAACGAGCCTACTCTGGGGGGCGTTCTCTAGCCCGATGGACAGCAATTCACTATATTGAGTATTGCGAGTACAGGAATTACCGTTTACAGAATCCCTCTTAAACTACCTGAGCCTCGGACACTCTAGTAATTGCAATCTAGGTCTCCCCCTAGATCTTTGCTCCCGCTCAGTATCCACCAAAATGATCCTCCGTGAGAATCAGCGCCTTCTCCCGAATGCGCAGTTCAGAACTTCAGTGCGTGAACTTTCAGTGTTGTCCTTCGATCAATCTGCTGAGCACCAGCACAGATTGAATCCGAGCGCCTTTGAGTAACCAGTGACGATTAACTCTCCGGCCGATTACGAGCTTAGTGAATAACCAGTTACGATTAATTTACCGCCGTTAGCCTCCTCCTCCCTTCAATGAGTATGAGCGTGATTTAATATCTCCGTAAGTGCTGACTAATACTGAAGCATTAGTCCTCCTTATATAGAGCGGTAGAAACCCTAGAACGAATAGGATTTCTAAGATAAACCGCATATCTCTATTAGGAAATCTTTCCTAATCTTTTGCGCGAATCTCTTGACGATAATCCTTCAATGAATATCTTCAATCTTGATTAGGCAACCTACGATTATCTTTATAGCTAAGATAGCTTCATGCGCAAGCAACCGACTCTCTTTGATATCTTCGATAATCATCATAGCACCGACTTGCTAAAAACCGGACTTGCCAAATCCGTTCGGCTGCTGCGTCAGAGTTGTGCTACGTCGGCTGAAACAAGTTTCCAAATCTGAATTTGGAAACTTCCAACTTCTGTCCATGCACCTGTAACCGCCTTGATCTCCAACGGTCGACTGTGTTTCCAAATCTGAATTTGGAAACATTCCATCTGCTTCAACTTGTTCCAGGACAGTTGTCTCTGCTAGACTCGAACAACAGCTTGAACAACTATACTAAGTTTTGCCAAACTACATGCCATAAAACTAACAATCTCCCCCTTGGCATTTTTGGCAAAACAACTACCTGTAATCTACCTATTACAGTTGAATCTTTGAAGGAGGTTTCAAACTCCCAAGCTGTGCTACGAACTAAGCTACCAAGTGAATCTTTGAGGAGATTTCAAACTCCGAACATAACAAGCACAAACAAATCTTTTAAGGAGCTTTCAAACTCCAAATAACAGCATGTCTAACAATAAGCACAGAAGAATATTTTAAGGAGCTTTCAAACTCCGAATACTACTCCCCCTTTTTGTCACAAAATGACAAGGGAGAACAGAAAGAAAGCATTACCTTATAGTGCTTTTAATTGCTGCGAACCTTTGACCAAACATACTTCGTCAATACCAAACTTTGAGCGTTCGTTCTTCTTTCTAAGTCAACCCTTTAATCATGAGACACTTACACTCCGGTTGACTCCTTGTACTGAAATAGTTTAGTTATCAATGACACACAGACCCAGTGAGGATCTAAGTGTTTCGAACTGAAGATTGTCCAAGGCTTTTGTGAAGATGTCTGCCAGCTGCTTCTCAGTTGACACGTGTGTCAGGGTGATAGTTTTCTTTTCCACTAATTCTCGAATGAAATGATGCCTGATGTCGATATGCTTTGTTCTGGAATGCTGCACCGGATTCTTGGATATGTTGATGGCACTCATGTTGTCACAGTAGAGAGTCATCACATCTTGTTTGACTCCGTATTCCTCTAGCATCTGTTTCATCCATAACATCTGGGTGCACGAACTTCCTGCCGCAATATATTCTGCCTCAGCAGTAGATAGAGAAATATTGTTCTGCTTCTTACTTTTGCGGTCCTCTGCATTCCCAGCCCAATCTGCATCGCAGTAGCCTACTAAGCAAGAGTTGGTATCCTTAGTGTACCACAACCCATAGTCGACTGTTCCACAGACATATCTGATAATTCTCTTCACATTCATCAGGTGACTCTCCTTGGGATTTGCTTGATATCTGGCACAGACACCAACTGCATGAGCAATGTCCGGCCTACTGGCGGTTAGGTATAATAGACTTCCAATCATGCTTCGGTATAGGGTTTGATCCACCTTTGCGCCGGTTTCATCCTTTGTAACCTTCACATGAGTTGCAGCGGGGGTTCTCTTGTGCGTTGCTTTTTCGAGATCAAACTTCTTGATCAGGTTTCTAGCATATTTGCTTTGGGAAATAAAGATGCCATCCGCCTTCTGTTTGACTTGTAAGCCAAGAAAATAAGACATCTCTCCCACCATGCTCATCTAAAATTCATTCTGCATTTGATGGACGAATTTGTCTACCAGCTTCTGGTTGCTTGAGCCAAAAACAATATCATCTACATAAATCTGAGCAATGATGAAGTCTGTTCCTGTGTGTTTCACAAACAGCGTCTTGTCTACTCCCCCTCGCACATAGCCATGAGTGATTAGGAAGTCAGTAAGCCGCTCGTACCATGCTTTAGGCGCCTGTTTGAGACCATAGAGTGCCTTCTTCAGGTGATACACATAGTCAGGATGATGAGGGTCTTCAAACCCCTTTGGTTGAGCCACAAACACTTCTTCATTTAGCAGCCCATTTAGGAATGCACTCTTGACATCCATCTGAAACAACTTGAACTTAAGGTGACAAGCAAGAGCAAGAAGTAGACGAATGGCTTCTAGGCGGGCAACCGGAGCAAACGTCTCATCAAAATCTATTCCCTCAATCTGAGTATATCCTTGAGCCACGAGTCGAGCTTTATTTCTGGTGATGTTTCCGTGTTCGTCCGACTTGTTCTTGAAGATCCACTTTGTTCCAATAACGTTCACACTATCCGGACGTGGGACAAGATCCCAGACATCATTTCGCTGGAATTCACCAAGTTCTTCTTGCATGGCGACAACCCAGTATTCATCATTAATGGCTTCCTTGATGTTTTTGGGTTCAATAGTAGATATGAAACAGGAAAAGCCAGCCAATTGACGAAAGTTAACCTGTTTACCTCGAGTTTGTATGCCATCTGTGGGATTACCACTTACTTCACTGACAGGATGATACTTTTCAACTGCTCTTGAGGGCTGTAGGACACGAGGAGAGGCGGGGGGCGTTGGAGCAGATTCCGTATCAATATCCTCGTCTGATTCATGGTCATTTGTCGCAGACTGCTCAGGCTCTTTATCTGTGACTAATTCATTATCGGGAGAAGCGATAGTAGGTTGTTCCGGATTAGGTGGGGCATCATCATCATCTGCATTATTTGTCTCAGAAGCACCTGAAACAAAGTCCTGCACAACAACATTGATTGATTCCATGACAACCCCAGTGCGCTTGTTGTAGACACGGTATGCCCTGCTGTTAGTGGAATATCCCAGAAAGATTCCTGCATCACTTTTAGGGTCCAGCTTCTGCAGATACTCTTGATCTCTGAGAATGAAGCACTGGCTTCCAAAGACATGGAAGTACTTGACCGTAGGTTTTTTACCCTTCCATAACTCATAGCAAGTCTTCTCGGTTCCGGATCGAATCATGACTCTATTGATGACATAGCAAGCAGTGTTCATTGCTTCCGCCCAAAACTTTAAAGGAACCTTCTTTGTATGAAGCATTACGCGCGCCATCTCCTGAATGGTTCGATTCTTCCTTTCAACAACACCATTCTGTTGTGGTGTGATAGGTGAAGCAAATTGTTGAGTTATCCCCCGTTTTGAGCAGAAGTCAGCAAGGGCAGCGTTCTCGAACTCTTTTCCATGATCACTCCGAATCTTTATTATATGCTCGTCTTTATCTTCTCTTTCACGCTCCAGTCGAGTGCATAGTAGAACAAATGCCTAGACAGCATCTGACTTTTCTCGCAAGTAGCTAGAACAAGTGAACCTATAGAAGTCATCAACACACACAAGAACGTACCTCTTCCCTGAATAACTTTCCACTTGCATAGGCCCCATTAAATCAATGTGAAGTAGCTCCAGAGGTCTACTAGTATTAATCTGAGTAGTGCCCTTGTGTGGAACTTTGATTTGTTTTCCAATTTGGCAGTCTCTACAAACAATGCTCAGCTCTCCTTGGACTTTGGGTATGCCGCGAACAAGTGAATCTGAAGCAATCTTCTGAAGCGTTCTTAGATTCACATGACCCATTCGCTGATGCCATAAGTTCATCTCTTCAGTTTTACTCAGTAAACATGTTGTGTTAGCATTGGGTTTACCAAGGTTCAGGAGGTAGCAGTTGTTCGATGACCTTCTTCCAGAGAGAACTGGATCGTTATTCTTGTTTAACACCACACACTCATCTTGTGTGAATTGAACATGATGCTCTCCATCGCACAACTGGCTAATGCTAATTAGATTAGCTTGCAATCCCTTGACAAGCAATACTTCTTTCAATCTGGGCAGGCCTTGAACATTTAGAATTCCTTTTCCAATGACCCTGCCTTCTCCTCCATCACCGAATGTCACATTCGAACTCCCTTTGATCTCCTCTATATTGGTCAGAAACGCAGAGTTGCCGGTCATGTGTCTTGAACACCCACTGTCAAAGTACCACATTTCTCTTTTCAGATGACAAGTAGAACTAAAGGCAACGTAACACACTTCACTTCTTTGCTTAATCCTCCAAACTTGCTTTATTTGTGGTTTCTGAACTTGTTTCATCTTCCTGAGAGATATATGGAATTCATGACATCTTGATTTGATGTGTCCCACATGATTACAGTAGAAACACCGTCGCCTGTCTTGCTGTCTTGTGGGATACCTAGTGTGATATCGAGATGAGTATTTATGAGAGTGATGATTAGCTGGAACAAATTGTGGTCGCGGTTCAGCAGAAGTTTTTCCTCGAGGACGATGATCAACTGGAACAGCCTGTGGTTGCGGCACTGCTTTAACGAAGGACATCTTTTCAGTGCTACACCCTTCAGTGAATCCTAGACCTTGGCGGCCTCCTCCTATCCTTTGAGCTCCCAGAATGGAGTCTAGATCTTTTGTTCCAGAATTTAGCATTTTGACAGACTTTTTCAAGTTGTTCAGCTCGTCTATTGTCTCCTCATGAGCAAGCTTATCTGTTTCAATTTCACATTTGAGGGCATCAATAATATTGATAAGATTTACCTCTCTTCGCTTTAGAGCATTATTCTCTTGGTTTAAATCAACTGTGTCTTCTGAACAGTCTTCTTGTTTTTCACTCTGAAGCTTTAGAGATGAAATAACAGCCAGCAACTCTGCCTTTTGTGAAACAAGGTCAGCATGTTCGTTTCTTGCTTCACTCAACCGAGCTGTGAGGTCACAAACGCTCTGTTGATGTTTTAGTTTTAGGGTGGCAATCTCTTCCTTGAGCTTCTCCTTCAGTTTTTCCATAGAGTTCTGGAGAGATTTGTTTCGCTCGACTTCAACCAACCACTGTTGATATAGTTCTTTGTAATTGTTGGCAATTTCCTCATCTATAATTTCTTCATTATCACTCCCACTGGAATACATAATGTGATCTTCAACTGATGCCTTTTCCTCCTTTTTGCTATTGTGGTCTCCTTCATGATCAACACAGCTAGTGAGGGCAACAAAATTACTGTGCTCTCCTTCTTGATCAGATTCACTGTCACTCCAGTTGATCACATAGGCATTCTTTTTCTTCTGTGTGTTGACGCATTCTGCTTGAATGTGTCCAAACCCCTCACATTCTCTGCATTGGATACCTTTGCCTTTGTTGTCTCGAACAAAGTCTCCAGACATATTTCCCTTAGAAGCTCTGCCATCCTTCTGGTACCTCGAATTTTTTGACTGACCAGAATCAGTCCCTTTAGTGTATTCTCTTCTCATATATTTCCTGAAGTTTTTGGCAAACATAGCATACTGTTGTTCTGACGATTCACCCATCTTGTCTTTGACAACTTCAGCTTTCAGACCAACGCTGGTGACCTTCGTAAGACGGTCTTCTTCATTCATATCCATCTCATGGGTCTGCAGAGATCCCATCAGTTCATCCAGTCTCATGGTCTTCACATCATTGGCTTCCTTAACGGCAAGAGCTTTCATGGCGAACCGCTTTGTGAGAGATCTCAGCACCTTTCCTACCAGTGTTTCATCGGACATTGGTTCTCCTAGGGCGAATGCTTCGTTGGAGATATCGAGAATCCGAGTATTAAAGTCAGCAATGGTCTCAGCCTCCTGCATTCTTAAATTTTCGAATTTTGATGTGACTGTCTCCATTCTGGATACTTTAACTTTGGTTGTACCTTCATGAGCAGTTTGGAGAATGTCCCAAGCCTTCTTTGCAATTTCACAGGTAGAAATCATCTTGAAATTCTTTCCATCAACTCCCGAGAATATGACATTCATTGCTTTAGAGTTTGCCGCTTCAGCATGCTTATGATCCTCAGTCCACTTGTCTTTAGTAATGAGGCAAACTTTACCTTCTTTGTTGATAGTTACTGGGTGTGTCCATCCTTGTTCAACTGCCTCCCAAACGGATTCATCTTGAGACTTCAGAAACGCCTTCATTCGAACTCTCCAATAGCCATATTTATTTCCTTCAAGCAGAGGAGGTCGCGTGATGTTCTGCCCTTCTCTCAAATCCATCTCACCGACTTCTGGATCTTACTCTGTATGTCGAGTATTTGCTCTGATACCAATTGAAATCTTCCCCTGGTAGATGAGATGTTGTTCTGGTCGATGTCCAGAACAAATACTACAACAACTTATGCGCTAAAATAAGTAATGCGGAAATAAAGACGACACGCAAAGTTGTTACCCAGTTCGGCGTTAACGAGCCTACTCTGGGGGGCGTTCTCTAGCCCGGTGGACATCAATTCACTATATTGAGTATTGCGAGTACAGGAATTACCGTTTACAGAATCCCTCTTAAACTACCTGAGCCTCGGACACTCTAGTAATTGCAATCTAGGTCTCCCCCTAGATCTTTGCTCCCGCTCAGTATCCACCAAGATGATCCTCCGTGAGAATCAGCGCCTTCTCCCGAATGCGCAGTTCAGAACTTCAGTGCGTGAACTTTCAGTGTTGTCCTTCGATCAATCTGCTGAGCACCAGCACAGATTGAATCCGAGCGCCTTTGAGTAACCAGTGACGATTAACTCTCCGGCCGATTACGAGCTTAGTGAATAACCAGTTACGATTAATTCACCGCCGTTAGCCTCCTCCTCCCTTCAATGAGTATGAGCGTGATTTAATATCTCCGTAAGTGCTGACTAATACCGAAGCATTAGTCCTCCTTATATAGAGCGGTAGAAACCCTAGAACGAATAGGATTTCTAAGATAAACCGCCTATCTCTATTAGGAAATCTTTCCTAATCTTTTGTGCGAATCTCTTGACGATAATCCTTCAATGAATATCTTCAATCTTGATTAGGCAACCTACGATTATCTTTATAGCTAAGATAGCTTCATGCGCAAGCAACCGACTCTCATTGATATCTTCGATAATCATCATAGCACCGACTTGTTAAAAACCGGACTTGCCAAATCTGTTCGGCTGATGCGTCAGAGTTGTGCTACGTCGGCTGAAACAAGTTTCCAAATCTGAATTTGGAAACTTCCAACTTCTGTCCATGCACCTGTAACCGCCTTGATCTCCAACGGTCGACTATGTTTCCAAATCTGAATTTGAAAACATTCCATCTGCTTCAACTTGTTCCAGGACAGTTGTCTCTGCTAGACTCGAACAACAGCTTGAACAACTGTACTAAGTTTTGCCAAACTACATGCCATAAAACTAACAATAATCCCACCCAATACATGCCAAGGGATCGACATGTGTTGCAATGGTAACAGTTTATATGTTGTTTTAAAAAATTGCTGGTCTACATTTTTGGGTGTTGATTTTCTTCTTAATGACTTGTACAGGACTAATTTCAAAATGGACGCAGGGTGACGAAATTGATGTTCTAGCCAAGATTTAGTTTGTTTTAAAATAAATTTCACTTTATTATGAATGAACATTGTTACAAGAGTAAAGGGCTAAAATTTCATGATCAACTAGATAAGAAGTTACCTGTCACAATAGCTGAAATTGGGAATCAAAATGAAGCCATGGAGATGAAAGATGGTGAATATTGTAGAAGCAGTGAGTTACATGCAACTATAATTTATAAAACAAGCCTCTTTAGTCAATGAGATGAGCCTACCTTGATGCGGAGAGAAAGGCAGCAAGAATAGAAGATGGTTGGTGCCCCTTCACGTCCTATTCATTTGTGATTGTAGTTCATGGAGGGATTTAGAGCCTGACAAATGACAATCTATATCTATACATGTCATGGAGTCTAGCTGATCCTTGGTGTGTATCCACAGTCAGGATTGATGAGATAAATTTGATATTGAAATCTGATATAAGAGGGTGATTCAGAAACAAATCTTCCTAAAAGTGACAACAGTTGATCTTTATTATTTGCAGGCTTCAAGTTCAAGATAAGAGTGAGATTAATCTTCAAATAGACAGTACCATGAACCATAAAGAGAGAGTAACAAAAGAATCTTGGAGAATAGGTTTTGATCAAACGAAGCTACAAGTGATCTCCACGAAGCACACACAACAATATAACACGCGATAATGAGACTTGTGTGAGGACTTAATTAATGAAAGTGGGGAATACTCCATGTTTAACATCATGTGATAAATAATATAGTATTTAAGTGAGACACAATTAAACTCCATTGGGGACCAAAAGAGCCAATGTCTAGAGATGAGTGGAGAAAGAAGTAAGTTAACACACTAGACAGATTGTCCCACATTGCTAAACGCAGTAAAACATTATGGGTAGATGGATATAAAAATGTTAGGGGCGAATCCTTGTTTGTCGCAATGTGCTAAGCTAGTGTACTGCTTTGATTGTATTGCAATTGAAGAGCAGATGCTGAGTGACAAATTATTGGATCCTTCTATGATTGTATCCAATTTATTATCTTCATTTAATTTTTTCTGGGGGATCGGGTTTCATTCGGCTAAGCCCGACCCAGACCCAGATTACCCGAAAAAGTTTAGGGTTTAATTCGGGTTAAGGAAGCATAAATTTTTTGGAGCCCGACCCGAGCCCGACCCGGCTGATGAGTAACTTCGGGTTAGGGTCCTTATATATTAGGTTCGGGTTTAACAATTGGCGGGTCGGGCTGACCCAGCCCGGCCCATTGCTGAGCTCTAGGTTCGACAGAGTGCTGAGAATTGACCACTGATCAGAAAATATGAGCTACATGGCATTGCGTAGCTAACTCAATTCTCTACAACTCTCAAGTTCACACCAAGAGAATCCGAGGTCATTTGGAAGGTCTACTCGAGAGTCAAAGTCAGAACTCCTGCGCAGAAAGAGGAAAACCAAGTTAGTGAGGACCACGCCCAAGGAAGACATTAGCGCAGTGATAATGCAAACGCTAGGCACGGTAATACCGATAACGTTAACGCTGGGAGTGGCCGTAATGTTTTCCTTGGGCACGACGATGACATCATCAGCAGTTCTGAGAATTGGAAATTTGGGCCCAAAAATAGATTTAGAAATCCAAAAACGTATAAATTAAGGGTTTGGAGAAGGGTTTCCATGATTCTACATCAAAACCCTACTTTTGAAGACAGCTCTTGAGGAGAATGCGAAGCTTTTGACGATAGAAGAGAATTTTCTATTTTCATTCAAGAATATTTATGTTTTTATTATGGTTATGAGTAGCTAATTTTCTTATTTCAGTTTAGAGTTTCGTTTATTGTGACTACGTTTTGAGACTCTTTTCTTAATGCAATTTCATGTTTTACTAGTTCTTGTTCTTCATCCCATGAATTGAATTGTTAGATTAAGTGGCAAATTTGTCGTAAAGCTTAGTTTGACAACAAACATTCTTACTGTTAACATCTACCGGATACTTTGTCTTAAAGGTAGATAGTAACACCTAAGCTTAATAATACCTTTGTCGGATTATTGTGTTTAGGAAAGAACTATAAGTCTAAAACCTTTATCGGGATACTTAGGGTTGTTATCTTTGTTGGAACAACCACACTTAGAAACTTGGAATTTGATCATTAGCTATTCAAGAGAGCTTAGGGTTTCTATTGTGACACGTTTATCATAGATAGCTAATATGATCAAATTCCAAGTTTCTAAGTGTGGTTGTTCCGACAAAGGTAACAATCCTAAGTATCCCGACAAAGGTTAGATACACCAGAATCTAACCCGACAAAGGTGTTAGACTTCTAGTTCTTTCCTAAACACAATAATCCGACAAAAGTATTATTAAGCTTAGGTGTTACTATCTACCTTTACGGCAAAGTATCCAGTAGATGTTAAGAATAAGAATTGGTTGTCAAACTAAGCTTTACGACAAAGTTTCCACTTAATCTAACAATTCAATTCATGGGATGAAGAACAAGAACTAGTAAAACATGAAATTGCATTAAGAAAAGACTCTCAAAACGTAGTAAAAATAAACGAAACCCTAAACTGAAATAAGAAAATTGGCTACTCATTGCCATAACAAAAACACAAATATTCTTGAATGAAACTAGAAAATTATCTTCTCTCGTCGAAAGCTTTGCGTTCTCCTCAAAAGCCGTCTTCTAGTAGGGTTTGATGTAGAATCAGTGTTATTAAAACCGGACCGGTGATCGAACCGGTCAAGTCACTGGGTCAATGGGTCAGTGGTTCAACCGGGTCGAACCGGTTTGACCCGCACAAATTAAATATATAAAAAAAATACTTATATATGATATTATAATTTAACATATTTATGACTTGAATAAATATTACATGTTTATGATCGGATTACAATAACATAACATAACAAATTGTCAAATTTAGAATTTGATAAAGTACAAATCAATAATACAACAATAATAGAACAACAATAACAATTTTAGTCTTAATTTGCAAGTCACAAAACAATAAGAAATTTCTAAGACTAATTGAATTTCTAGTTAAATTGATAATAAGTAAAAATATTTATAGATTTGATAAATGCATATACATTAATGAAACAAATAATAAAACAAGAATCATGTTTAGCTTGGTGGAATGAGAGGGGATAATTATAGTGGAAGACTAGGTTCGAGTCTTGTCCAAGTCAAAATAAATAAATATTTTTTCAGACCAAATCGAACCGATTGAACCGATCAAATCACCATTTTAATGCAAAATTGAGTCAATCCGCGGGTCAACCGGTTCATCCGGCCGGTTCAACCACCAGTTCAACCGGGTCTTGACCGAGTTTTGATCGGTTCGATTGCAATACGGTCTGATTACTGAACCGGTCGAACCGGCCGGTCCGGTCCGGTTTTAATAACACTGTGTAGAATCATGGAAACCCTTCTCTAAACCCTTAAATTATAAGTTTTTGGGCCCAAATTGCCAATTTTCGGAACTGCTGACATCATCAAGTACGTTGATGATGTCATCGCCGCGCCCAGGGAAGACATTACGGCCACTCCCAGCGTTGGCGTTATCGGTATTGCCGCGCCCAGCGTTGACATTAGCACTGCGCTAATGTCTTCCTTGGGTGCGGTCCCCACTGACTTGGTTT
The DNA here is from genome assembly GCA_033675395.1 of Rhodiola chrysanthemifolia. NCBI lineage: Eukaryota > Viridiplantae > Streptophyta > Magnoliopsida > Saxifragales > Crassulaceae > Rhodiola > Rhodiola chrysanthemifolia. The sequence goes on from CM066204.1 coordinate 44,921,381, forward strand.
TCCTCTTTCTGCGCAGCAGTTCTGACTTCGACTCTCGACTAGACCTTCCAAATGACCTCGGATGTTCTAGGTGTGAACTTGAGAGTTGTAGAGAATTGAGTCAGCAACGCAAAGACTTACAGCTCATATTTGTTTGATCAGTGGTCAATTCCCAGCACTCCGTCAAACCTTCGAAGGTTTGATCTGCCACTGTGGTGTATTTGGCATGAAATGTCGTCTTTTATGGGTGTTTCCTCCTAGAGCTTCTGAAACACCTGAAATGAATAACCATACTAAAAAGTAAATGTTCGCATATAAAAGTGTCGAAATAAATGGGATTAGTTTGTTCGACGAGTCGTATAAATATGACTCATCGAATTGCAAGAGCAGGTCAGTCAGGGAGGATTTACTTCACAAGGTCGAAGAGACAAATTGACGGAGGCCACAGGAAAGGACGAGTACCCTGGACGCACACGGGTGGTCGGGAGTTTGGTAGGTTGCACGAAGGTATTCGGGAAGTAGTTTTCCTCGTTCAACACACGCTCCACCGTCAGTTCGCACGCGCCTACGCTTCAAAGCCGGCACATTTGGTCCGATCCAGACCCCTTCAGAGATATACCCGAGGTATTATGCTGTCATTTAAAATTATGAAGAAAGTGCAATTTACTTTAAATATAATGAATTAATAATTTTGTTTGACAATATCAGGTTGGGAAGAAATGCATACTGCACGTGGAAGGAGGTTTGGAGGGGGTAGGAAAATCGTGGCACTTGGCAGAGTTATGGATGGACGATATGTTCACTATCGAGAGTTAGATGATGCGATGGTGAAGGTGATTGTAGACGATGCGATCGAGCCATCCGCGGAGCTTCCAGCGCAGTTCGGGGAGATGGAGAGAGTATCCTATGCAGTGCGGGCATTTGTGTGCTGGCCGAAATGGCCCGTAGTCATTGATGAAAAGGTAAGTAAGTACATTCAGTTTTATCACACTACGCAACTCTCTTTTATTTTATTTACTTACTCGCTTGATCGATATTTTAACTTTGGATAGGGATATGACGAGTTCAGATTCTTGAAAATGCAACGCAGCAGTTTCAGCGACGATAATACGAGCAGAATGTCAATGCATTGTCGCTTTCTGTTCGAGCACGCTAGCATGATGACTAAATCAACTCTGTATTCGGTGTACATCAGTAGCGAGGTGTTTGGAGAGGATTGCTATGTTGATGTGAATAGGGATTGTATTCTGGATCCGCATCTAAGGTTTACATAAGGTAATTACTTATTTGATTATTAAAGGGTTAAAAGTTTGAAAAATGTTTTCTAACATAATCATATGCCCGCAGATTTATCCATGATAAGATCCAACGTTTAGGCAGTCGATTTCGGATTCTTCAGACCGAGTTATATAACCCCGTCCGAGGACTTCGAGGTGAGGGTTGAGTTCTTCTAGAGGAGATTGAGAATGCCGAACTATGGTCGTAATTTTTGCTACTTCCTTCCATACGTCAATGTTAGAGAGTAAGTGAATACTTTTCTTATTGCATGTTGATTTTGTATGAAATGCATGTTGTACTAACATATAATGTGTCAAATGTTTGTTAGGTGGCATTGGATGTTGGCAATCATTTTTCCTACAATGCGAGTAGTTCTTTGGCTTGATCCGATGGGTAAACAACCGCTGCCTGATGTAACGAATTTCGTGAACACGTAAAAACACTTCTAGTCCACTTTTATTTAGAATTACTACATGTGCTACAACTTAATGATATTACCTTAATGTTCTAGGAGCAGGAGTCTCCACTTCCACATTCATCATTTGAAAATAGAGTGGAAGACTGTGACGGTATTGAAATAACAAATTAGAATTGTTTTGAAATTTGAACTTTCATAGTCAATATGTTTCGTGTGATTATAACTCAATTCCATTTTCAGTGCCCAAAACAGCCCTTCAAGAGTGAAGTATGTGGCTACTATGTCCTGCAATACATTCGTGACATAATCAAGTTCGTTCAAGCTATCAATGGATCGCTTGAGGACGACATCAGACAAGTAAATATATTTCGAGACTTGATTGATCATTACCAATTAATTAAGGTGTCCATAATCTTTCTAACTTTTGATATTTTTCAGTGTTTCCCTACAGGAAGACAACCCTATGAAAACGATGTTCTAGATGATATGAGGGATGACTTTGCAGCTGCATTGATTACTTGCGTGCGACAAGTATATCATCCGGTATAAACATGAAGTCAGTGTTATTAAAACCGACTCAGGGATCGACCCAGTCAAGTCACTGGGTAATGGGTCAGTGGTTCAACCGGGTTGACCCGGAATAACCCGCGCACCTTAAAAAATAAATATAACATACATATATATAATATTATAAGTTACCATATTTATGACTTAATTAAAATTACATGGTTATGATCTGAATACAAGTATACAACAGCATACGATAATAAATTTAGAATTTGATAAAGTACAAATCAATAAGAAAACAACAATAACAATTTTAGTCTTAATTCGCAAGTCACTACAACAAGGGATGGAGCCATGAAATCTCCTTTAACAGTATCATATAGAAAAAACACTGTGATGTCCATCAATATTGGAAAATGTGAGATCACAAAATCGAAATGTTTAAAAATAAACAAATCGGACATCGAAAATTAAAATTAAAGCTAGTTGATAATATATCACTTAAGTAATCGAAACATGTTGGGTAATTGTATTTCAAATTTTTCGGCTCATTATACAATCATATTATATCAAAATTTTAAAATTTTATCACATACCTAATCGAGTCGTGATTAAAATAGGGTTTAGGTATTTCTCAAACTCAAATTAACACAAATCTAATATAGGCGGAAAATTAAGTTATATTATACAATCTTGATAGATTATTAGACTAAATGATTTTCTAGTTAAATAGATAATAAGTAATAAATTTTATAAATGAACACAGATTATATAAACAAAGTTTAAAACAAGAATCATGTTTAGCTTGGTGGAAGGAGAGAGAATAATTATGGAGGAAGACTAGGTTTGAGCCTTGTCCAAGTCAAAAAAAATAATAATTTTTAGACCGGTTCAACCGAGTCAATTGTACAAGCGGTCTGATTACAAAACCGAACCGGTCGGATGACCGGTTCCCGGTCGAATCGATCGATCCTGTCCGGGTTTAATAACACTACATGAAGTAATTCAATTGTATTATTGCTCGAATGTTGTTGTAAGACAAGCGTGTCAAGTATCGAAACATTTGGACATGTGTATGAATGCAAATGTGGCAAATGTAATTTGCAATTGGTGTTTTGTTTGAAATGGATCGTGCAGGGGGAAATTGTTTGAATCAATCAAATCTGCCATTTTCAACCTTTGGACAGCGCTTCCCGAGTAAGCGTTGTCTATAGTTCAATATTAGACAATGCTTTAACCTCAAGCGTTGTCTAAGGTTTCGACTTAAGACAGCGCTTATGGGAAAAGCGAAGTCTTAATGTAGACTTTAGACAACGCTTATAATGAAAGCGATGTCTTAAGTTAGACTATAGACAACGCTTACATAATAAGCAATGTCTATTATCCGACATAAAACAACGCTTATGAAGAGAGAAGCACTGTCTAATATCGATACTTTAGACAACGCTTATTACAGAAGCGATGTCTAAAGTCTCGACATAAGACAGCGGTGGAATAGACAACGCTTGATGAAGCGCTGTCTTATGGTCCAAATAAGCGTTGTCTATAGGCTTATCTGTACTAGTGATTGGACAGTGCGAGAGAGAGTAGTATCGTGATGAGACCTCGGTTTAGGGGGAGTCGCGTTGCACCCCTTGTTAAAAGGGAAGATCGCAGGTGTACGCACCCACCCTTGATTTTAAAAATCGCGTAAAGACGCACTTTTTAGAGAGGCACAATTCGCTTTACCCTAATGGCGTGCGTCTTTTGGTATCGCCTGCCCATGATGGGCATGTCGACTTCTGGGCTTGAAGCAATTTATAAAAAAACTAATTGTTTATTATATTTAAGTGTTTATCCGGATGTGTGACACTCAGTTTGCTCCTGACTGCTACTTCTAATTGATTATTATGTTATTTTTGAAGTAATATATCTATATGATTTATAACCTTTCGTCTCTCCTACATAAGGCACGCCTTTTCATTTTGCGCCTTGTGCCTAGGCTCAACGGACACCTCTGTGTCTTGGTGCGCTTTAAGCCTTTTTTAACCAAGCACCCACCCCTGTAGAGGCTACGAGTATGTAGCCAAGTATTAATTGAGGAGGAGCATGCCCGATTTCCAATTTAGGGGGGAATTGTTGAGAATGTGGCACTTGGACAAATGTCTCACATTGCCTAGAGAGTAAAAAATTTGCTAGCATATATTAGATCACTAAATCATGACTCATAAGCTTGAACTTTTGGGTCATAAGGGGTTGTGGTTTAATTGGACTAGCAAATCCTAATAAGATTAAACTGAATGTACATTTATATACTGAACGTGGAAGTGTAATGTCATATAATTCATGCATATACACCATATTATGTCTTTCAGTCCTGTTATCAGAATCTCAACTTTTGAACTAAAATACGCACAACGAAGTCGTCATCTGTTGTGATACCGATGACCACAACCTATGTAAATAATGGAGAGCAAGAGCAGCCACTATTGTCACAATTATCTTTCGTCGTCAAATAGAAATGGGTACTTATACAGCTCGTTTAACTACCTAGTCCCATTTATTTAGATACATTTATTTGTGAACATTCACTCTTTTATTATAATTTTTCATTTCAGGTGCATTGAAAGCTCTAGGAGACAATACAGGAAAAATGTGTATGTCTGCTTGATCATTGGAGTTCAAAACCTCTAAATTGTTTGATAATTAAACGGGACATAAAACTGTAATTTGTTGATTGTATACTGATTGTCATGGTTATTTGTTGCGCACATAAATAGTTATGTTATGACAATCTTTTGCGAAATAAGTTAGTGTAAACTTATACATGTTTCATGCAGAATTAAGACAAGGCTAAACAAGGCTGGTCCTGCAAGCCTTCTGCTACCCTCATCAACCTTTTAACTGTTCTAACAATCTCTTCATTGCAGAGATGAATGGCTTCTCCACCCTGAAATTCCTCAACACTACCATCAACTTCAATCACGCTTTTTCCGGTCTCTTTGTCCATTTTTGTGTCACAAATAAAGCTTCTTAATCTCTGGACATCACTCCATTTTCCAGCATTCGCGTACATGTTTGATAGGAGAATATAAGCCCCGCCATTATTCGCTTCGATTTCTGTTAGTTTCTGCACCATGACTTCGGCTAGACCCAAGTTCTGATGTGTTCGACATGCCACGAGAAGAGACCCCAGAAGAGCTGAATTAGGCTTCATGGGCATATTTTCTACAACTTCTAGAGCTTCGTCTAGTTGACCTGCTCGTCCAAGAATGTCTACTAGGCAGCCATAATGCTCGAGCTTAGGCTCAATTTGATAAGTTTCTTTCATAAGCTTAAAATAATGCACCCCTTCATTAACAAGACCTGCATGGCTGCAAGCCGTAAGGATGCCAATAAAGATCAAATCATCCGGCGGAACTCCTTCCATCTCCATTTTTCTAAAACAATTAATTGCTTCCTTTCCCAAACCGCTAGCACCGAGTCCATGAATCATAACATTCCAAGAAACTACAGTTCTCTTTGCCATGCGAATGAAAACACTGTACGCCTCATCCAAATTCCCACATTTCATATACATGTCCACAAAAGCAGTTTGAAGAACCATGTCCATTTGAATCCTGTTTTTGTTTATGTACATGTGTATCCATCTACCTTGATCAATTGCACCTAACTGTGCAGAAGCTAATATTGCGCCCACGATAGAAATGCTGTCAGGTTTAGTATCACTACAAAGCATCGTCCTAAACAGCCGCAGGGCCTCCTTCGGATACCCATGACGTGCATAACCATCGATCATAATGCTCCAAGAAACTACATTTTTATTTGGCATATCTTTGAACAGCAACTGAGCAGCTGTCATTTCTCCTACTTTTGTGTACACATCAAGCATAGAATTCCAACATACAAGATCTCTCATAGGCATTTTGTCAAAGAGCTCTCGAGCACGAACGACATCGCCTAATCTCTGCAAGAGAAACCAGTAACAAATCCGTTTTTCAGCATTCATTATTCAAATAGATCCAACTATATCTGAACTTTAATCCATTGCTATGTGATCCAGTTAGAAGTGACGATAAACAAATATGTTAAGTTAAGAAAATTTGAGATCAGCAGATCGTTGGTCTATGCCATTTGACTTTTGTTTGTGTTGTTCGAATCAATTATATAGAAATTAAGCTAAAAAAAGAAGCAACAAGAGAAAAAAAGTTAGCAGCGCCACCTTGCCATATCCATCAATCATAACAGACCAAGAGATCACATCTCTGTCAGGCATTTCATCAAACAGCTTCCTCGCCTCTTTCATATCCTGAAACTCCACATAACTACTCAACATCACATTCCATGTCACCACATCCTTCCAACAAAACCCATCAAAAACTCTCCTGCCACAACCCAACGCCCCACATTTTCCGTACATTCCAATCAACCCATTCACCACAAACACATCAAACCCCAAACCAAATTTCAACACATCCCCATGAACAGCCTGCCCCTCAACCAACCCTTGCATCAATCCACACTCCCTAAGCACAAACGGGTACGTATAAGTATCTCCCATAACCCCACTACTTCGCATCTTAGTGAAAATCTCCAATCCCCTTTTCGGATCTGAGGCTCTGGCGTAGCCGTTTATCACCGTGTTGTACATGAAAGTGTTGATGGCGGGAGCATTCGACAAAACGAGCTCGGCGTAGGGCATGTTTGAAGGGTTTGATGTGATGGAAGTGAGCAATTGAGTGGCGTAGAAAGGATCGGAGATGAGGTTGGTGGTGATGAAGTGAGCATGGATCTGTTTGGCATGTGAAGTTGTTTTGGATTTCTTGAGAAGGGTTAGGATTGAGGAGGTTGTGAAACGGTCGAACTTGTATTTGTTGGGAGAGAGAGCGCAACTCATTCGAATTTTGGGGGCTTTTGGTTTGACGTGATGAAGACAAAGTCGTTATTTATCTTGTTCCAGTACTGTATTTTACAATGATTGCCTTGTTTTCAAATAGCTGGTTTTTTTTTTGTTTTTTTTGTTTTTTTTTTTGGAGGGACTTGAACCCAGGGCACTTTGGCATCTAGGCTGAGCGCTCACCACCGAATCATTCACTTGCGCCCTAAATAGCTGGTTTTGTAAACAATTTTTTTGGGTGCACTTACATCATTCAATTGTCAAACGAGCCACCTACTCGTTTTTAGTTCATTTATATGATATAAATTAGTTAATTACTGAATAATCGAATAATAATCGATCATATAAACGAACCGTTCACGAACATAAGCGAGTCGAGCACCAATTGGCTCGTATTCGGCTTGTTTAATAAACGAGTTTGTCCGTGCTCGACTCGTTTATGATCGAACCAAGCTTTAACCGATTTTGTTCACAAGCTGTTCCAAAATGTATCGGGCTCGTTTACAGCCGTATAAGAACCGCATGTTTATAAAGGCATAAAATCAAAAAAAAATATAGCTTACATACTTCAATAATTTCGAAAGCACATATATACACCTTGCTCAGATGGCAGCCAGTATCATCAATGCAGATGCAGAAAAGACTCCATAGCCGATTTTGTGTCCAGAGGAAGACGGTGGAGGAGGTGGTGGAACTTTGGAATCACTTGGAGGTGGATTCCCCGCCACCGGTGGAGTTTCAGAAGTCGATGATGGTGGCGTTGCAGTTGGGGGTGGAGGTGGAGGTGGAGTGGTTGGTGATGATGGTGGCGGAGTTTCTGGTGATGATGGTGGTGGTGAAGTTGTGGCTGGTGGAGGCGGTGAAGATGATGAATCTGCCGATGTGTCAACTTCAAGCAGCATTCCTTGCTGGCAATGGCCTATTGTTCCACAAATGAAGTACCTTTTTCCGACAGCAGTTAAGGAAATAGTTGTGCTTCCACTTTTGTCAGAGCTTATTGGAGATGAAGTTGTGCAGGTTTCGTAGTTTGCTTTCGAAACCTCAAGCACGTCGTGGTTTGGAAGATATGTGAAAACTGCAAACTTAACATAATGCATTTTATTTCAGGATCTTAGAAATATCTATTTCACAGCAATGTGCATTCAGGCCAAGAATCATAGCTTACCTAGTTTGTCGCCGACCTTGAAAGATTTTTTAGAAACCCATGTTGTATAGTCTGTGCCAGAACTCCAACCATCGGTGTCCCCAACCGTGAAAGTCGTGGCTTTGGCCACTGTAATAAGTATTGTTGCCAAAGCCAAGCAGGTCAGCATATTCGTCGCCATTTTCATCTTTTGCTAGTTTGAAGATAGCTAAAGTTAAAAGAACTAATAGGGAACTTGAACTGAATGAAGTGCTGAAATGATGGTGTATATATTAGAGAATGATGCAAGAAAGCAAGGTGGACTAATTCAGAGATAAACACAGTTATATGTAAAGGTGGGTAAGGTAAGGATATGCCAGATTGTTGTGTGTTTAAAAAATTGCAACTGAGGGAGTATCTAGTTTAATAAGATGATGATTGCCTCCATGTGAAGCTGAGGAAGGCATTGACTTTATCTTCATTATTTTGCTATGCAAACTGTGATGAATTTAGTTAATTTAAATCGACATTAGTTGCCAACAGAGTGGTGGTCTCGTGGCATGAACATCTGGCTGTAGTGTCATATTTACGGTATTGAGTCCGTGGATTGTCCAGTCCATACCAATTTATTAAAAAAAACAGAACGGAGATGGATTTCATTAAATCTGATCCGATTGTCAACTTGAACTATTCATTGTCCAATTCTTTTCTCATCTTGCTTGTTGGTGGTTTCTAAAATATAAAAATCAAGGAGTTGTTGGCGAAGATGACATTATGTTTTTATTCTACATCAGCCTCGTTTATAACATTTTCATCAAATTGAGTGGTTCATATTTTTCTCAATGCTGAGTTTTACAGGTCAGTTTTCAATTTGTTAATTCCATTGTGATCAGACCAATGCAATTCAATGTTTTTTGGTTCATCGAAAAAATGGTGATAAGTCAAAAGTCAGACTTGTAATCTTTTTTATAGAAGAAAGCTGTTTATGTCGATAACAAAGATAGGAGAGCTGGACACAGAGCATCTGTATCATACAAAGTTTGGCTCCAAAGGGACAATGTACCAGCAAGCTTATAAAATCTACAAACCGACACTATACAAAGGTTCCAGAGGCGGCAACAACAGAATATAACTGAATCATTGCTCCAAATGAGCTGTAACGTGCTTCAGAATATTTAATTTCCTTGTCAAAATATTGCCTGAATTGACAATTGACCATACCCTCGTTCGCGTGTGAAATTGCTATGTGGGTAGCAAGATGAATAATGAGCTTGTTGTACGAACAATTGGTAGAACTAATTATGCTGAACAAGTTAGTATGCAACGAAAGTAGTAAGTACAGGAATAAGCACACACGAATTGATACTTAATTTGGCATTGTAGTGGAAAACAATTCTTTATTATCGAGGGTTAATTCCTGAGTGGCATAGAGTTTGGCAAAATGACTTTAGAGTGTTCAAGCAAGAAGTCAAGGAGCTGTTCAAGTAAAGATGGAACTCAGGAGCTGCACAGAACAGTCGCAAGACAACTTATATATTTCGGAGCTTCCAAATACTGAAGATTCCAAGTTGCTGATGTCAGTTGGCTAAAAGACCGAAGAAAATATTCTGGAGAGCATATCAAATATTGAGGAAGATTCTAAGGAGCCAAAGTTATCAAGAGAAGATTGGAAACGCCCTGACTTGGAAAGGAAGATTTCAAGATATTCAAATATATTTTTGAATATCTCAGAGGTTAATATTATCTTAACCGAATAGGAAACCAGTCGAGTACTGTAAATACAAGGCTAGAGTTTCTTATTCTGTATTCGTTTTTTGGAAAAGCAAAACAAGCCCTACATTCTGCAGAGGAGGAGGATGACGAACAATCGGCTAGGTTTTCACATTGGAAAGTTAACGACGCTGAGATAGACTGTTCAGTGTGCTGATCAATGCTATCCATGGAACACACACGCAACACACACACACACCACTTGTTGCTACGCATTTTGGAGAAGGCGCCTGTCTTTGGGAGAAGGCACTGAGCTTCGAAAGAAGTTAAACTAAAGGTCGAGAGGGAATCTCGGACCGTGTTGCAGGAAGACAAGAGAAAGTCTCGGATCTCGGGGGAGCCTAGGTCGCAAGTCTTGAAGAGTGTTAGAGGCTAGGCAGTTTAAAGAGGAAGTCTTGTAAATGAAAGTCCACTGTAGCTCTAAACTCAAAGTAAAGAATTGCAATTCCTTTAGGGCTTGGGAAGCCCCTCAAAGTAGGCTGGGTGTCGAATTGGGTATTACATCGTGTGTGCCTATTTTTTCCTTTCCGATAAGTATTCTGCTAAGGTGTTCCAACAACTGCCAGAACACCCACTAGACACTGTCTTGAACAGACAACAGTAATTTAATTGGTATCAAAGCAGGCACTCGAGACACAGAGTGTGATCCGACTTCTGTTCAAGATGACTATGAAGGAAGGGCAGAACATTAGCAGACCACCTTTGCTATAAGGGCCGAACTACGGCTACTGGCAGTCTAAGATGAAGGCTTTTCTGAAGTCGCTTGATGAAAAAGCTTGGAGAGCTGTGCTGGTTGGATGGACCTTACCAACAGTGATGAATGCTAAAGGAATAAGGAGGTACCAAAAACTGAAGAGCAGTGGAGTGAGGTTGATGAGAAGGCTGCTATAAGTAATTCAAAAGCCATGAATGTTATATTCCCAGGTGTGGGCGAGAATATATTCAAGCTGATTTCTAACTGTGAGATCGCCGAGGATGCATGGCAGATACTCAGAACAGCTCATGAGGGGACACTTAAAGTAAGGAACTCTCGAATACAAATGCTCACTACAAAGTTTGAGGATCTGAAGATGAAGGAGGAAGAAACGATTACTGAGTTCAATACTCGAGTTCTGGACCTTGCTAATGAATCAACCGCTATGGGAGATCCCATAAAAGAAGAAAAGCTTGGAAGGAAAAATCTGAGGTCACTGCCCCCACGTTGTGCTATGAAGGTGACTGCCATTGAGGAAATGCAGGACATAACGAAGATGAAGCTTGACAAGCTCATGGGGTCACTGAGAACATATGAGATGAATCTTCCAGAAGACGTTCAAACAAAGAGAGCAAAAGGTGTAACATTAAAAGCTGACCTGACTGAAGAATATGACGACCTTGAAGATGCCTCTGAGATCACCGTGATGGCACAAAACTTTAGAAGGATGGTAAAAAGTGGAATAGACGTGGACCAGATCAAGGACATCAATCCTCGTCCAGCTCCCAAAGTCACAGAAAGGGAAACCTTAAGAGAAGGAGCAAAACTGGAGAAAGTAAACAAGAGACCAAAAGTGACAAAGGCAAAGGTGCACAATGCAGGGAATGTGAAGGTTTTGGACACATTCAATCTGAGTGTGCTAACACTCTCAATAAGAAGATGGCGTATATTGCGAACCTGAGTGACAGCGACACGGAGAGTGACCAAGAAGGGGATGAGTCAAACAATTTTGTTGCACCAGTCAACATAATAGAAGAAAACAGTGAGAAGAGTGATAAACAGTATTCAAGTGCAAAGTCCGAACACCCTGATGAAGACTCATATAGCAGTGATGATGAAGAGCTCACGAAGGAATGTATAATTAAGAAATTTAAGGAACTCTATGAGAAGTGGCTAATGGTGATTAATATAAGCAAGAAGCTATGCGAGTGTGACCAACCCGAAGGAAGAAAAGGACTAAATATGGGAGGAAGTAGAAGTCCTAGTTGCACAGAAGGTTGAACATACTGAGGAAATCACTGCCTTAAAGGTTCTTGTGGAGGAATACAGAGAGGAGCGTACAACACTACGATCTCAGAATGTAGAGCTTCTTGGAATTGTTTCCTCATTGAAAGTATACAGATGGAGAAAGACAGAGACTTACAGCCTAAAGGCATGAAAGAGTTGAAGAAGAGATATGCTGCTATGAGCCAAAGAGAGATACGACTTTCAGAAAATGTTGAATCATTGGAGCTATAAGTTGAGATGGAGAAAAACCAGCATGCATCAGCTGTTGACGAACTGAACCAGTTCAAGAACTCAGTGAAGATGTTGAACGCAGGTTCAAAGAATCTTGATGCCAGACTAAAGTCACAGAGAGTCGGTGAAGGACATAGAGGTCTCGACTTTACGGGCGGAAGCAGTTCAGGTAAGATAAACTTTGTTAAAGCTAAACAGTGAATAAACAAAACACCGGAGAAGTGTATTGTGACTAAGTAAACGCGACCTGATGGAGTGTGGAGAAGAGACACAAGAACCTGGTGGTATTTCTACGAGAAGGGCCACATCAAACCGAGGTGTCGCTTGTTTTAAGCTGAGCGCAGAACGATGGATGACAAGACCACTCCACGAATGAGGCAAGTATGGAGAGTAAAGCCGAAGGAGGAGATGTGCTTCGTTGCCTTCAGCTTGACAAACAAAATAATGAAAGGTAGCTGGTATTTTGATAGTGGGTGCTCTGCACACATGACAGATAATTCTAGTCATTTAAACCAATGGATAAGCGTTGGTTCGTAAAGCTTGGAGATGGAGGAATGTGCTAGGTGATCGGCAGTGGGACATTGAAGGTTCGGGGTCTACATGAGCTCGAGGACGTACTCCTTGTGGATGGTTTGAATATGAATTTGATAAGCATCAGTCAATTGTGTGATGGAAGGCACCATGTGAGGTTCACACAGGATTCGTGTCGGGTACTGGACAAGAATGGAGAATTTCTAATGGAAGGAACCAGATCATCAAAAAATTGCTAGATGCTAGGTGCTGCTAGAACAGTAGCTGAGACAACATACCTAATTAGTCATTCAGATGAGATGGAACCGTGGCATAGACGCTTGGAGCATATACACCTAAAGGCACTGAAGAAAGTCCCTGGCATAGACGATCTATAATATCTTCTTGAAAATCATTGAATATATGTCTTTAATATCTTCTTCCCAAGGTTCAAGGAGATCTAGATGTTGATTGTGGAGAGTGCAAGATCAAGAAGTAAACAAACGCGGCTCAACAGAAGACGAACCAGATCAATACCAAGAAATCATTAGAACTGGTTCACATGAACTTGATGGGGTCAATGCAGGTGAAGAGCTATGAAGGAAAGAAGTATGTTCTAGAGTGTGCGGACAACATCTTTAGGTCCACCTGGATGAGATACTTACAAGACAAGTCCGTTGCAGTCCAAGTCTTTATTGAACTCACTACTGAGCTCAAGAGAGAACGTAAAGACAGAGGCGAGCAATTGGTGGCCATAAGGGGGGATCATGGACGAGAACCTGAAAATAATGTCTTCTCTGACAACTGTGTAGAACACGGAGTAGCACATCAATTCGCATCACCAACTACCCTCCAGCTGAATAGAGTAGTGGAGCCGAAGAATCCAAGTGAGCGGAAGAGTAGTGTACGTGACTCAGCCTAAAGGATTCAAAGATCCTCATCCTGACCATGTGTACCGGTTGAAGAAAGCCTTGTACGACTTAAAGCAGGCACCCAGAGCATGGTACGAACGACTTATAGTCTTTCTCATTGACTATGGATATATGCAAGGGGGAGTAGACAAGACCATTTTATTCGTTAAACACACCAGATCAAATTTCATTATTGCGCAAATTTACGTTAATGACATACTGTTCGGATCCAGCACACAAAAGATAGTTGACCAGTTTGTGGGACAAATACAAAAGGAGTTCAAGATGAACATGGTGGGAGAGATGACTTACTTTCTTGGACTTCAAGTAAAGCCGAAGGTCGAAGGAATCTCTATTTCCCAAAGTAAGTATGCAAGGGATCTGATCAAGAAGTTTGACCTGCAGAAGGCGAGTCATAAGAGGACCCCTGCTGCTACTCACATAAAGATCCCTAAGGATGAAGCTGGGACAAGTTTTGACCAGACAAAATACAGAAGAATGATAGGGAGCCTACTCTACTTAATTGCCAGCAGACCGGATATTGCTTATGATGTAGGAGTCTGTGTAAGATACTAGGCCAATCCAAAGGAAAGTCACCTATTGCAGATGAAGAGAATCATCAAATATGTTTGTGGAATAGCTGACTATGGCATTTGGTACACCTAAGATACAAACTTATACTTGGTAAGGTACTGGGCAGGGAACGCTGAAGATCGAAAGATTACATCTGGAGGTTGCTTTTTCTTAGGTAACAACTTAGTTTCATGGGTCTGTAAGAAGCAGAATAGTATATCACTGTCTACAGCTGAAGCGGAGTATATAACTGTTGAAAAGTGCTACACTCGATGCGGTGGATGAAACAGACACTGTCTAAATATGGAGTGGAGCAGGAGGAGATGACTCTGAACTGTGATAATATGGAGAAGTACATCGATATCAGGCACCACTCCATCAGAGAGCTAGTGGAGAAGAAGGTCATCACACTGAAGCATGTGACGACAGAGAAGCAGCTAGCTGATATCTTCACCAAACCGTTGGACAGTGCTCCGTTTGAGACACTTAGATCCTCTCTGGGTCTATGTGTCGTCGATAACTAACTTTTCCAAACAGAGGTCAGCCAGAAGCAGAATACTAGCAAAACAGTTGGGCTGACTTTATGAAAGAGAGAGCTGGAACAGAGAAGATGACATTAACAAGGAAGGGCTGGTTGGACCGTTGATGAGTCCAGTTTTCGACTCATTAATGACCATTTTTTCACTATAGCTTTGGTTCGTTTCCGACGATATTTTGATGTCATTTGACCTCTATCTCTACGTTTCAGATTGAAAACAAATCTCCCATAAGGTCAAAGCCTAAATACGAAAACTCGGGGAAAAATCGAAGATTTAGAGCAAAATAGGGCAGATTGACCTTTCCGGTCTAATTTGCATGTCCAGATCGCATACAATGTCCAAATTGGTTGATCTATAGCTTGTTGGAAAGCTCACTCAAAGGGCTACAACTATCTAGTTTACGCCAAGACCAAGTTTGGACGTTAAGACAACGAAAACGCCGAGGGAAGTGTCAGCCGACCGGCTGACTAAAGATTTCAGAAGGCTCAACCCAAGCGCAAAACCAGCCGACCGGCTGGACCTGCTACAGTAACGGATTTTCACCCGAGGCTATAAATAGAAACAGGGGCTTTTGAACAAAGTATGGAGGTTTTGGGGGAGAAGAAGATTGGAAAAGAGGCTCAACCAATGTCATCAATCAAAGATCCAACTAAGAAGAGAAGAGTAAAGGGAGATTCTAGGACTAACCATCCTACTTCATCTGCATCTTTTCCATTCTATTTGTTGTGTGCTATAAACCCTACTCACACCATGTTGTTTTACATGATGTGTGAGTAGTGATCTTGTGTTTTGAGGGTGTTGTAACCCTCCTTGGTACTCTATGATCATGTATATACATGTAATTCAACAATCTATGGTGTTAAATTCATATCCACTATGCTCTTCATTTATAACATGCTACTAAGTGTTTGATGAAATGCCTAAGTGACATGTTGATCCCAAAACTTGACCTAAGTATCGAATGACCTTAGGAATGGTTTAGATGTAGTGAATATGATCTTATCTAGTGTTTATGAAAGTAAATACATGCATTTGATGATAACTAGTCCTTCATGCCTATTTCACTTTACCTTAGGAAGACATTTCAAGGATAATAGTGCTAAAGAGTGAAACAATACCTTGAACGAGTCAGGTTCTATTTTAAGAAGGCTTGGCTAAGAATAGATTCACATGAAAATTGGTCTACCTTAGTCTAAGCTAGGTTTTCTACAATGCATAGGTAGGAAGTCAACTAGTGCGTATGTTCATTGCATTTATCTCCCACCCATAGGATGATAAGGCAATGGAATGAACCAACAATCTCAATGGAGTGAGGTTCGAGCTAAGAAGGTTTGGCTAGGAATAGGTTCAAGTGAAAGTTGGCCTACCGTAGTCTAAACTTGGTTCAAAACTATTTGACACCTTGATTTGCATAACTCTAATGTACATGATCAATGGAAATTGCCAAGGAGGGGAGTATCCCCTCGAAACACCTCTTATCTATCTTTTATCCTTAATTACTCACCACATAGGATTTAGAATATACACATCTTATATATTTTTGGTTTAGAATAGACGAACGGAAACACGATCTTACATAGTGCATGTGCTTGGCTTGCTCCTTTGGGTTCGACCCGGTACTTCACCGGTCAATATAAATGTTTTGACTCACTACATTCGATCCTCTCTTCATTGATACTATTTAGAGGTGAAAGAGAATAGTTCGTCAAATGGCGCCTTTGCCGGGGAGCAACTAGTTAGCACATCTCTAGATTAGATTGTGTGGATGTCCCGACTATTTTTGTAAATATTTTTCTTTTTTCTTATACTTGTATATTCTGTTTTTCTACTCATATCCCTTGCTAACTTACTTTATCTTATTTTGCGAGGATGAACCCCTACAACCAACAAGTCTTTTCTAATGGAGTTACTATGAAGAGGAGGAGCAACCATATTCCTATTTCCAAGTGCATGGCTATCAAACTAGTTATTATAATTCGAATGGGGATGACCAAGAAGAGGAGCAACCAAACGCCTATTGGGAAAACTCTTGGTATCCACCAAATACCTACACTCGGAATTGGGATGATAGCCAATGTTTTGAAGTTGAAGACTCCTACCCTCTATACCCTCAACCTCCTCAACCCTCAAGTGAGCCCTCCAATTTAGAAGCACTGATTGCTAAACTCCTAGCTAACCAAGAGAACATGAGTACAAAACATGATGACATGCAAGCTCAATTGGATGAATTGATCTCATAAAAAAAATTGGATGAATTGATAGAGAGGAGATCTCACTACGAAATATAGCTCTATTTGAGCAAAGAACAATTGAAAATGAGAACTTGGATGAGGAAGAGGAGGTCTCTGAAGAAGAAGTCCTTGAATCTAATGCCTCAAGGTAAGAAGGGGATCAAGATTCGGAGGATGAGTTTTGGAGAGCCGCCACCGAAGCTTATTACAAGCTATGGGATGGTGAATCTTGTAACAAGGACGAGATGAAATGCAAAAGTGAAGCATCCTTCACTACTAGAGCATCTCAAGATTGTTCAAATGAGAACACACAAGAACCCATCATTCCAACAACGCCTCGGCTCTCCAATGAGGAATTCTTCAATGATGATGCCTCTTACATAGAGGAAATACCTTTTGTCGAAGAAGAACTCCTCCCTCCCGGTATAAGTGAGCTTGAATGTGAACCCAAACTTCTTGATGAGGAGATTTCCGAAGAAGAAGTCCTTGAATCTATTGCCTCAAAGCAACAATGGGATCAAGAAGGGGAAGATACATTTTGGAGAGTCGCTACCCACGTTTTTAATGAGGGGCGGGGATGTGAATCTTGTATCAAGGACGAGATGGAATGCAAAAATGAATCATCCTTCACTACTAGCACATCTCAAGATCATTCGAATGAGAACACACAAGAGTTCACCATTCCCTCAACGCCTCGGCTCTCCAATGGAGAATTGTTCATTGATGATGCCTCATGCTAATTTGGCTTCTTATTATACCAAATTTCATAAGGACTAATATTGCTCCTTTTGTTGGGATCCATATTTAATAAATATCAAGCCGTTAACATGGCTTCTCCCCAAAATCCATCATTTAAATCCGAGTAGGAAAGTATGGAATTAACCATCCCTTCCAATGCTCGATTCTTTCTCTCCGAAACACCATTTTGTTGTGGTGTGTAGGGAGCCGTTGTTTCATGAATAATACCAACGCGTTGGAAATAACTTGGATTAAAGTATTCCCCACCTCTATCGGCGCGCAACCTTTTAATCAAGGTTCCCTTTTGAAGTTCAACTTTGCTCTTATAAATTTTAAATTTATCAAGAGCCTCATCTTTTGAATGCAACAAATAAACATAGCAAAATCTAGAACAATCATCCATGTATGTCTCTACATATTTCTTGTTTCCTAGAGATGGTGATCACTACTACAGATGAAGGGTTATGCATCGGTTTTTTTTATATTATGCATCGGTTTTGGATCCGATGCATAATGAAGCGTATTATGCAATCGGTTCATAAAAAACCGATGCATAATATCTGAACATTATGCATCGGTTTTTATTTGAACCGATGCATAATGTTTGGACATTATGCAACGGTTTTCCAGAGAACCGTTGCATAAGACCTGAACCTTATGCATCGGTTTAAGGTAAAACCGATGCATAATGACTAAACCTTCAAGACATTATGCAACGGTTTCTTAGAAAACCGATGCATAATGTTCAAAAAAAATGGCAGATTCAGCTTTTCAAAAGCTCAAATCCACCTGAAATTAAACACAATAATGAACCCTGCTGTTCCAACTTTCAAATACAATACAATTTACATGCTAAACATTGTTACACTGAATTTGCAACATACAATATCATTCATACACATATATTTGTATTTGAAAGCACAAATACGCCACAAAACATCACATAACAAATGTTTTCTAAGTTAATGTCCTATAGTAGTGTAGGATGAGTGGTCACATATTCACGTAGGTAGTTGGCGATTTCATCCCGAACTCCATGAATCTTGTCGACGTCGTATGCCTCTGCTCCATTAGGAAAACAGTACTATAAAAAAAACAAGAGAACTAAGTCAACAATTAAAGAGTGAAAACGATTAATCCTTAAAAAGCTAAATCAACGATTAACGTCTAAAAAGGTAAATCAACAATTAAAGAGTGAAAACAAGCGAACTAAATCAACAATCAACAAGTAATAAACAGTTAAATGAATAACATATATATGTATATATATCTCTAAAAAGCTCACTTGGGCTATGTCTTCAACCTCCGCACCATTATTAGCCCGTACAAATGCGATAATGTCCTTAATATAATGAAGGACATAATAACCACAAAAAAAGCTAGGTGGTTGTCTTGGACACTGCACGATACCAAATAATCACAGTTAACATACTTTATAAATGAAAAAAAATATTTAATAAAAATGTCCAGATATTTGTGAATACCAAAACTTTCTTCCACTCTACTCTACGTGTACTCCTCGGTACACATCCTTGGTAGTATCGATCTAATCCCCTAAAACAAACACAATAATATAATTATTAGTGACTTTCAATACAAGTTATAAGATAAAAGTAATTTCCAAACTTACATGTCCACCAACTCTTTTGCATCAGCGCGTATATCCTTCTCTTCTGTAGATGAATCAAGCCAAAGAACCTTATGTTGTCTCGGAAAAATGACGCATAACATCCAATGCCACCTAAAAAAACCCACTAACTTAAAAACAAATGTGTTAAGAACAGAAGTTAACAACTTATAAAGTAAGTGATGAACTCACTCAATGTGATCAACATAAGGGAGAAAGTAGCAAAAAAGTTGGTCTTTGTCTGGCATATTCAATCTTCCTACGAACGTCGCCAATCTCTCATTTTTGTCTATGCTTGGGGTCATTAATGACGGAATAAAAAAACCAAACTTGATATCCCAATGAAGCATCTGATCGTGTAAATGACTACAAAGTAAACACTTGTGTT
Organism: Rhodiola chrysanthemifolia; assembly: GCA_033675395.1. Classification (NCBI taxonomy): domain Eukaryota; kingdom Viridiplantae; phylum Streptophyta; class Magnoliopsida; order Saxifragales; family Crassulaceae; genus Rhodiola; species Rhodiola chrysanthemifolia. The sequence continues at coordinate 44,941,061 of CM066204.1, forward strand.
AGTTAGACTAATTACAAAAAAAAATCATTGTAAAGATATAAATATTACCATATATATAACTCAGCTGCTGCGTTCCCCAACGCTTGAAACTTTAATAGGTCCGTGACTTCCTCGTCAAACAGGTAGATATCGTAGTCGTCACCGAAAACATCAGCTTTGGCAGTTACCTGAACCGATGCTCTACCCAAAGTCTTCCACACCTCACGTAGAAGTCTACAGTCCACAAACATTTCATCGACGAAATCATCGCCAGTGAGTGGCAAAGTCTCGTAGTAGTGTATGTCATATGCCTGCATGTTAAAATTCCGTGAAGCTTAAATATCTTAATTTTATTTGTAGTGTAACACAATGAAGCAAATGAAATTATAATCTTCGATGATCTCACCCTTTTATCGACAACGACCAAGTCTTTCGGCCAAGCCACGTGATGGTTAACTGCTTCTTGAACAGTCGAGAGCTTTGGATGGGCTGTTGGCAATACTGGACCTCGACCTCGTAAAAGTGCTTTATCGACCTTCACCTTCACGGTACCTTCGGGTATTGCTCGAAAGTTAACAAACCGGCCATTTATGCTTCGACCGATAGCCACAAGATGTTTGTCACCTTCAAGTTGCCCCTCGAGGTATAATAGGCTCTTCAGGCCACCCTGTTAGTAGAAGTAATACTTTGTAAACAAACACAAAAAGTATTACATACATTTAACCAACTTAAATAATAAATTGCTTTAATTGTAAATGTACCTCTGGTATGTTATTCAATGGGTCTGAATCAATGGGATAATGAAGGCTGCAGTGGTCGGACGCATCTCTTCGAATAATATTACTTGAACTGGGCGTGCCAGACGAGGAGGTGGAGATTGGTAACCCAACCCATCACGGAATGTGTGACCCGACTCCTCGGGTGCGTCCTTTGGGCTCCGGCGTCCCAATCGCCTCAGTCAGTATGTCGTGTCGTCGATTACGAGACGAGAACTGTCCTTGAGAGGAGCTCTCCACTAACTCATCCTATATAAAACAATCAATAAATACCAAAATTTAGTGTATCATATTAACTATTGAAATTGACATAAAAAATAACTTACGATCTTTGTTGCCACTCGCTGGGATGCTTTGGTGACGTACTCGTCATTTTTCTTCTTTCGTCCCCTCTTCCACAGCTCATGTCTCTCTATAGTGATAGAAGAATGCACCTCTTCAATTGCGCCCTGCGCAAATAACTCGGCTATCTTCTCAGTTGTTAATTTTTCTTCAAGTTGTCTGTAGCCTCCTCGACCAAGTATGTGTGCATACACATTCTTCTTCACAAGCTCTCTATTAGTCTCTCTTAACTTCATAGCATTTTCAGAGAGCCTCTGCTCCTTAAATATCCTCCAGGTATCTTTGTCAAGATACTTATACTCACCCATAGGATCTTCATTTGCCTTGGCACCGTGGATGTACTCTTTTGCCAGTCTTGACTTGAAATTCTTCCATATGCTACCAGCGACCTTCATCTCATGCTTTTTATGCGGCTCGCATCCATCAAAAATTACCTAAAGAGACATATAACAGGTTATAATTAATAATAAAAATAATCAACTTCGATGACAAATATAAGTGTCAATTAAAGAAAAACTTACAGTGGCATCTCTCCACAAAGTGACCTTATAATGGTCAGGAACTCTCCTCCAATCGTTAAAGGTGATAGGAATTCGAGAACGAGCCACCACACCCAAGAAGCTCCTCCAAGTGTTTCCATTCTGTCCTTTGGGATTCCCCTTACTATCGAAGTTGACCGTAAGCTTGGTTCCAGCCTTTGTGTGTTGCTTAATCAACTTCGCCATGTATACAGGGCCTTTCTTGTGGCTCGGTGTGCGGGAAGAGACACAAAAATCATCCTCACCGCTGCTGCTGCTGCTGCTAGCCATGCTTCTGTAAAAGAGTCACATAAATTCTGTATACTGTGGGTTAATCCCCTTTAACAAAAGGTGTTTACGTAACTTCTTCGGTTTGACCTTTTTGTAATTCCAACAACTCATACACGGACAAAAGACACGTTCAATGTTGTTTCTAGACGCATATGCCGACGCAAACGCACAAAAATCCATAATCCCTTTCTCGTACTCATCACTCAACCTATTACCGGACACCCACTCTCGATTCATTATCAATCCACTACATGAAACGTGTAAATATTATTAGTTACTACTACTAATTTACACGAACAAACATTTACATTTGAGTGAATTATAAGCACTCCAACAAATTTAAAAAGTAGTAAATGAGTTACATAAACTTGCGGTTTACCTTAGAATAGAAGCTCACGAAGAAGAATATCAATGGTGGGTGTGCAACAAGTACGGACTAGAGCTACAAACAACAAGAACAAATTAGTAAACAAGGAAAAATAAATTCAAATCTCCATGTTCATATTAAAATACAAAAGATAGATAACCATCAAATACCAGGAATTGAAGAAGCGAAGCACCACTAACGGGAAGAGGATGTAGATCGCAAATGTTAACCCTAAACAAAAGAACATCAATTAAATTAATATACTTAAATTCAACTAGTTATTAACTTCATTCAACGATGAAAGAGCAACAATGTCCAATTTCGAAAGCTATACACAATTAACACAATATAATACCTTACTTGATATGATGTTTGGAGGATAAACTAGGTACAACTCCCACCGTATGGAAGTAACGCCGCTCGAATCTATGTTTTCAAACACAAATATTAGCATACACATGAATCCAATTAGGTATTTACATCATTCAACAATGATAGAGCAACAACTAAAATTTCAACTAATTATTAGCATACTTATTGTTATAGGATTACAACTGCAAAATACCCCTAACCGTTACGTACTAAAATTTCACAACTGGAGCCCTAATTACCTGTTGATTCGGAGGTGAGTGGAGGAGGAGGAGCAATGGCGAGGATGGCAATGAGCGGCGTCGACTGGCAATGGCGAGTGGAGGAGGAGGACGAGCAATGGCGACGGAGGCGAGGAGCGATTCAGCGGAGGCGACTGGCGAGGAGGCGACTTGCGAGGAACGACCAGTGAGACGAAGGCGACAGACGAATCCGAGGAGCGAGCAGTGAGACGAAGGCGACGGAGAGAAACAATCGAAGTCGGAATCGCGTAGGCGGACTGAGAGAAACCAATCGAAGACGGAATGGCTACGGCGGACTGACCAATTTCGAAAAAAAACCTAAGTGTTTTATCGCACTTTATGCATCGGTTTTAGATAAACCGATGCATAAGGTGACTATTATGTAACGGTTTATAAAAACCGATGCATAAAGGAACAATATGCATCGGTTTTAATAGAACCGATGCATAAGGTGACCATTATGCAACGGTTGCATTATAAACCGATGCATAAAGAGGAACCGATGCTTATTGTAATTTTTGAACCGATGCATAATGTCTGCTCTGTAGTAGTGGATGCATGAAAATCACATAAATCGCTATGTATTAAATCAAGTAAATTACTTTCTCTTTTAACATCATGAAATGGTAGTCTAGTAATTTTAGTAAGCCTGCAAGTTCTACACTTATAAATATTAATATCAAATGAGGGAATTAAATCATGTTTAGACATTTCAAGTAATCTTTTGTAATAAACATGTCCTAAACGTGCATGACGAAGTGTAGAAACGTCATCATTCGAATTTGAAGACTTAGTAGAAATTTCATGCTCACAATTCATATATAATCGAGAAACAACTTTATTGATACTACTAAGCTTGAACATTCAATTACACAAGTATCCTTTTCTAACAAATACACCACCTGTTGATAAAATGTAGTTATCGGCTTCATACACTTGTCCATAACCTAATTTATTCAAAACAGTACTTGATACAATATTTTGTCTAATATTTGGTACAAACAGAACAATAGTAAGAACAATTGTCTTTCCCGAAGAAAATTGTAATCCTACCTGGTCTTGTCCTAGAATAGGGGCGATCAACTCGTCTCCCATGTGAAGAACTCTTCCTTCACTTGTAGCGACAAAAGACTTGAACATTTCTATGCATGTACAAACATGTGTCGTAGCACCGGAGTCAACCCACCATGAAATCTCATCATCCTGCATAGCAAACATTTCAGAAAAGTTAGAAACATAATCTAAATTAGACGATGTATCAACTTAGCTTCTAAACTTGAAACTAAACTTTTCTGACCTTGATGAGATTTTCGCTCTTCATTTTTAGCACCAAAAGCATGGCCTTGAGCCTTCTCGCTCTTCCCCTTTCCTATGCGGTAATCCCTCTTGAAATGCCCCTCTTTTCCGTAAATCCAACACACATTTCCTTTAGAAGGATGCTTCTTGTTAGGACCGTTGCTTGCTTGATGGTAAGGCCTCTTCTTACCCTTGTTCTTGTTCATCTTTTGTTAAATTGCTTCCATCATATTTACCTTGGGTAAATTTGGAACTTCCTCTTTCTTGTGCACGAAGCTCCTCTTCGATTCACAATTCTTTAGCAAGTTCCACGAGAGACATTTCTTCTTTCTTGTGCTTCAAAGTACGCTTGAAGTCAGCCGGTGGTAACTTGTCAATTATGTTTGACACCAAGTTGCACTCATCCATATTCAGCTTGCATTGGGCAAACTGCCCCAAGGTACTATGTATATCATGGTATTGTTCCATCACCGACCGAGAATTCACCATCTTGTAATTGTTCAAATTACTTATATGAAACTTGACGCTAGAAGCGTCCTCAGCCCTGTACTCGGATTCAAATGAATCCCAGAGTTCCTTAGCGGACTCTATATTTTGATAAATATCGAAAAGGGCATCGGACATACCATTGATGATGTGACCTCTAGCAATGTAGTCGTCGTTCTCCCACTTGCTTCGTCGCCGGAACGCCTCCATGGGTCCATCATCTCCAACTTCAGGACACGGTGTAGCAACACATACACCACTTTCAAGTTTGTCAGCAAGAAGTGTATCTTCTTCTGTCAACGTCGAAAATTGGTGCCTTCAAGTTTGTCTAGCTTTTGGAAGTGATGAGTCATCTCTCGTAAGCTCGCCATCGATCAGAATATATCGATTTTGTATGTAGGTGTGGTCGTCTTTTTGTTGTACTAAAACAGTAGCAAAAGACAGCACGGTGAGATGACAACTTCTTCTTCTTTGGTGGATCTTCCGAAAAGTAGTAAATTGAAGTAGCAGTAAACATATCGCTTGAATCGCGTTAGTTCGCTTTCTGAAATCGATATTTCTACCCGTGTAATATTTGTCTTGGGTTACAAAAAATTCGAAGTGGGATAATCCAACTTAGTAAACTGTTATTCCAGACAGTAGAATAACAGCAGGCTTAGGGTTTGAGGTGGATTGGGAATCAAAGATTGTGTTGCTGAGGTTTCCTGATGATTTCAGAGTATCCAACATCAGAGAAAACATCTGATATTTATAGTGGAGCAGTCAGACTTGAAGAATAGGTACGACCTTGGGCAAACAACCGCGTTTGTATAACAGACGTCGCGCGCCTAAGGTTTACATTACGCCGGCGCCCAATGTACACATTAGGCTGGGAGCGTCGATGAGTTAAAGTGAAGGTAGGGCGCGGCGAACGTGCAAAATCCGCGCTCCCATCGTTTACTTTACCATCGCACCCCATTCATATTTTATCGTCCGCGCCTAACATTTAAAGTGTTCTTAGGGCGCGATACTCTCGGCTTTCGAGTCGCAACTCTCGTTCGATTTTGTCCAGATTTGACTTATTTTATTAGAGTACAATTCCATAATGGATTTAAACATGATAACATGTCTCTAAACCCTAAAATTACCAACATCAACCACTTACACCGGCTCCTAAAGGACATGTGCTCTAACTATGGGAACTAACACAATCGATTAGTTTATAGACTACATTTCAAATATATATATATATTCGTAGTTCTTACGTAAGGATGATGAAAATATGTTAGGAGGCAGTGCCTGACAGGTCTCCCATTTTAATGTCAAGGTGCGAAACATTGTAAGGTTCCACCTTAAGATGGCATTTGACTGGGGATGTCAAGCAACACAGTCTCAATGCTGGCCTATCCTCTCGCAAATCAGAATTTTCCAGTCCCAGACCAGGGACGGAGGAAGGATTACAAATTACCTTGGGCAAAAAACTTTTTTTGAAATTAGTTGGGCAATTTATGAAATTTGTATAAAAATTATAGAAATTACACTTCAAATTATGGAAAAAAATTTTTGCAGCAAAATCAAGTTGGGCTTAAGCCCAATATGCCCAGTAAGTGGCTCCGACACTGCCACCCAGACACAACGGAGACCTCTCTTGTAGGATGTAACAACCTATCCACACCCTGAATCTCGATTGTGCTTCCATTATACGCTTTGTTGGTGAAAAGGAAGGAGACCAAAATGTGCAAGTCAAAACCATCGAGCGCAGTGTTCACATATATCCCATGAGGTCTCCCCAGTTCAGTCGAGTACTCGAGTTGCGATCGATGGTAGTTGTAATGACATCCTCGTACTCTAACAATGAGCCAAATGTGAGAATGTCCTATTTGGTTTGTGGCTTAATTACCAGAAATGACAATGTTGGTGACATTTTCTTCTTTAGTTGGAGTCTCCCAATCATGCATGTACAATGTCATTTCGGTCTTCTTGAGCTTCTTCCTCATCGTTGTTGACGCGTCTGATCTTATGGCAATAACCGCTAGAAGCACAAAGCTAGATACAAACAGAACTTTATATATTGAAACTAAAGATGGTGAAGATATGTTGTTTGGAATTGGGATTCCCATTTTATGGAGCCATATATCCATACACACTGAGGCTTGATCTTTTGGCTGCTTGGTTGGTGGCTGGCTCCGTGAAAGAATATTATCAAATTTTGCTGTGCTTTACTTTCTTTCTGTTTTTTTTTGTTACAACTTTCATTCTGTTTTTTGAAAATATAAAAACATCACCTTTCTGATTAGTTATTTGATTGCATTATGTTGTTCCGATGTGGCATGAGTTTTGGCAAAACGACTTCAGAGTGTTCAACCTAGAAGTCAATGAACTGTTCAAGTGAAGTTGGAACTCATGCGCTGCACAGAACTGACGGGAGGAAGTTTCCAAATTCAAGAGTTTCCAATAATCAAGTATATCGGCCTTAATCGATCTGAGGCGGTTCGAGTATTGAAGAATATTGAAGATACTCGAATATATTTTGAAGAAGATACGCTCATGCTTATCAAGAAAGAAGATTTGGAAGTTAAAGAATATTTAGGAAATATTCCTAAATATTTGGAGATAGAGTATCTTGGTGGTTAAGATATTCTTAACCAAATAGGAAACCCAGCCAAGTATCCTATAAATACGAGTCTAAGGATTTCCATTCATTATTGTTGTTGGAGAAGTTATACACGCCCATATTCTGCAGAGGAGGAGGAGGAACGATCGGGTGAAGATTTTCACATCGAAAAGTTAAGGCGAGTCAGTCTGTTCAGGTGTGTTGTTCCAGACTGACTGAGGGATACATTCCGCTGCACACACACACACACGTTTTCACCACTGCGCTGTCTGGAGATAGTGGCTGAGCTTCGGGAGAAGACTCACTGACCTTAAGGAGGAAGATCATCGGCAGGGAATCTAGGGGGAGCCTAGATTACAAATCAAGGAGAAGAGTGTTAGAGGCTAGGCTTTTACAAACGGGAGATGTGTAAGTATAAGTCCACTTGTAGCTTTAAACTCTTAATAAAGATTTGCTACCCTTTAGGGGGTGGGAAGCCCCCCAGAGTAGGCTGGTTGCCGAACTGGGAAGTATATTGCGTGTGCTTGTGTTATTTAGTTTCGGATACTGTCTGCTGAGGTGTTCAAGCATTGTTCGAACACAACCCGGATCTGGTCTTGAACAGACAACAAAATTTCAATTGGTATCAGAGCAGACACTCGACACACAGAGTGTGATCCAGATTCTATTCAAGATGAGTTAAACGAAGGGCAGAACAATAACGGACCACCGCTGCTAGAAGGGCCGAACTATAGCTATTGGAAAATTAGGATGAAGGCACTCATGAAAACTCTTGATGAAAGGGCATGGAAAGCTGCACTGGTTGGATGGACCCCTCCAACAATGACAAATTCTGAGGGACAAGTGGTGCCGAAACCTGAAGGGCGTTGGACTAAGACTGGGGATAAGACTGCTATCGGAAACTCAGTAGCTATGAACGCTATATTTTCAGTAGTGGACGAGAAAGTATTCAAGCTGATTGCTAATTGTGAGGTCGCCAAGGATGCATGGGAGATTCTCTGAACAGCTCATGAAGGGACAGACAAACTGAGCAACTCACGGATGCAGATGCTCACCACAAAATTCGAGGATCTGAAAATGAAGGAGGAAGACACAATTGCTGAGTTTAAGACTAAAGTCCTAGATCTCTCTAATGAAGCTGCAGCACTGGGAAAACCTATCGAGGAAGAGAGATTGGCTGGTAAAGTCCTGAGATCTTTGCCCCAAAGATTGCTATGAAGATGACTGCCATTGAGGAAATGCAAGACATAACCGAGATGAAGCTTGACGAGCTCACGGGGTCAGTAGGACATATGAGATGAATTTTCCAGATGACTTTCAAAGAAGGAGAGTAAAATATGTTGCACTGAAGGCTGATGTAACTGAAGAGTGGAATAGTGTCGTGGACGCTCGCCATAATTGACAAAAACCTTGAAAGGATTGTGAAAAGGATGTATAGACGAGGATGAAATGCTGTTGTCTGTTCAAGACGAGTCCCAGATGGTGTTTGAACTTCGTCTCGAACACTTGTTGGACAGTTTCAGGTTGTGTTCTAACAGAGACCGGAACACCTTAGCAGACAGTACGTAAACAACACAAAATAGGAGCACACACGATATGATACCCAGTTCGGCCTCGCCTACTCTGGGGGGTTTCCCACACCCTAAAAGGGACACAAATCTTATTACGAGTTTAGAGCTATTCGTGGACTTACACTTACACAACGCCTTGTTTGTAATAGCCTAGCCTCTAACACTTCGTCTCTCGGATTTGCAATCTCGGTTCACCGCAGCTCACCTCGATCCCCTATGGGTAGGACGAGACTTCCCTCTCGACCTAGTCTTGGACCTCCCAGAAGCCCAGTTGCCTTCTCTTGAAGACGTGTCTTGATCACCGTGTGTGTGTGTGTGCGCTTTGTTGTCCTTCAAGAACAGTCTGAACAGCACACTGAACAGACTGCTTCTTCGCCGTTGATATTCCGGTGTGGAATACTCAGCCGGCCGTCGCTCCTCCTCCAATCTCACGAATGCTCTCGTGTTTTCTTTTTACTCAGGAAGCGATCCAGATCTGGTCGCCCTAGCCTTGTATTTATATGCATAGGCGAATGTCCAAATCTGTTCCAAATATCCTTATCAAATATTTAGGAAATATTCCTAAATATTCGATGGATATTTCCAATCCAATCTTTATGAAGATCTTGATCTTTCTTTCTCGCCAAGTCATTCCGAATCTGGTTCTAACTGACGTGAGAATAAGCATATCTGAATATCAAGTCATCGTGATCCCAATCAGATAATCTCGTCGATATCTTCTGGATATTCAGATCTTCATTCCAATCTTCAAGAAGATCTCGATCTTTCTTTATCACCAAGTAATTCCGAATCTTCTTAATCGACTCCTAATTGATGAGAGGATATTCATTTGAATATCTGATCCTCTAATTTATTGTTGAGCCGACTCCAATCAGATCAGATCTTCGATCGTCCAGATTAGGAAACATCTTATCTTCAGATCTGCTGTATGCGAGTTCCAGTAGTCGGTTGAACACTCCTTGAACTCCTGCTAGAACTGTCTAAAGCCGTTTTGACAAAGCCATGACATTCATGGGAACATCAGAGGACCTACTCGGGAACAACAATCCACGTCTAATTCACAGAGTCGAAGAGAACTCTCAGAGGAGAAAAGGGCCTGGAGAGAAGAACAACGAGTTCAAGGGTAATAAAGGCGAAGTAATTCAGTGTAGGGAGTGCAAAGGGTTAGGACACTTTCAAGCTGAGAGTGCCAATACTCCCAAGAAAAAGAAGGCATGTACTGTTAGCCGGAGTAACAGTGACTCGGATGACGATAACTCGAACGACTTCGTTGCATTCACCAGCGCTACTGCTCGTAGAGGTGAAGAATAGGACATCACTTGTTCCGGGACGATGCCAGAAAAGCCTACTGGCCACTCCAGCGGCAGTGATGATGATGAAACCACAGATGAATGCGTGATCGAAAATTATACGGCTCTTTATGAGAAGTGCGAGGAAGTGATAGATCTAAACATCAGACTTAGCTTCAACGTGACAAGCCTGAAGGATGAGAAAGAAAAGCTAAGGGAAAGAGCTGATGTCCTGATCAAAGAAAAGACAGAACTCCTTGGAGTTGTCTCGTCGTTACAGATGCAGATGGAGAAAGACAGAGACATGCAGGATAGAGACATGGAAGAACTGAATAAAATAAATGATGCCATGAGCCGATGAGAGATATGTCTTCTAGAAGAAGTCAAATCCTTCAAATTACAAATTTAGATGGAGAAGGACGACCACGCGGCAGTACTAGACGAGCTGAATCAGTTCAAGAAATCAGTGAAGGTGCTAAGCTCTGGATCAAAACACCTAGATAGGATTCTAAAGTCCAAGAGAATGATTGGAGGACGTAGAGGCATTGGCTACACTGACGGGAGCAGGGAAAGAGTAAATTTGTCAATGCTGAACAGCCGGTGAAAATAGAGATGAACAGGTACCCTCGAATCAACAGAATGAGTTCCAACGGAAAATGGAGAAGAGACTCAAGAATCTGTTGGTACTGTCACAAAAAGGGGCACATCAAGCCAAGGTGTCACGAGTACATGACTGTGCGTAGAAAGTTGTAGCAGGGAACTAATCCAAGGATGACACAAGAATGGAGAGTGAAGCAAAAAGAGGAAGTGTGCCTTGTCGTATCCAGCTCAACCAGTAACATAAAGAACGGTCGTAGACACGTCGATAGTGGATGCATTGCTCACATGACAGAGGAGAGCAAGGTGATCGACTGTGGGACATTGAAGGTTCCGGGTCTACCTGAGCTCAAGAGGGCGACTCTTGCTGATGGATTGAAGGCGAAAGATATAAGCTTCGGAGATGGAAAGATCACACATGACTCTCGTCAAGTGCTCAACACGAATGGAGAATCTCTGATGGAGGGAACTAGTTATTTACTGACCCATGGTCAAACAGTTGCTGAGACACCATGGTCCGAAAGACTCGCAGTACGTGTCACTGACCCTAGCTATGTTCTAGAGGGAGTAGACAAGATTCCAGATGCCGAGGAGACCAAGCTTGTCGATTTGAACCCTCCTTGCCTATTTTGTGGCAAAAAGGGGGAGTGTGATCTCTGAAGTCTAGATGGTTTTGCCAAAAATGCCAAGGGGGGTATTGTTGTTCCTATGTGGCATGGGTTTTGGCAAAATGACTTCAGAGTGTTTAAGCTAGAAGTCAATGAACTGTTCAAGTGAAGTTGGAGCTCATGCACTACATAGAACTGACGGGAGGAAGTTTCCAAATTTAAGAGTTTCCAATATTCAAGTATATCGGCCATAATCGATGTAAGGTGGTTCGAGTATTGAAGAATATTGAAGTTACTCGAAGATATTATGAAGAAGATACGCGCATGCTTATCAAGAAAGCAGATTTGGAAGTTAAAGAATATTTAGGAAATATTCCTAAATATTTGGAGAAAGAGTATCTTGGTGGTTAATATATTCTTAACCGAATAGGAAACCCAGCCAAGTATCCTATAAATACAAGGCTAGGGTTTTCCATTAATTATCGTTGTTGGAGAAGTTATACACGCCCATATTCTGTAGAGGAGGAGGAGAAACGATCAACCAAAGCTTTTCACATCGGAAAGTAAAGGAGAGTCAGTCTGTTCAGGTGTGCTGTTCCAGACTGACTAAGGGATACATTTCGCTGCACACACACATTGTCACCACTGCGCTGTCGGGAGATAGTGGATGAGCTTCGGGAGAAGACTCACTAACCTTCGGGAGGAAGATCATCGGCAGGGAATCTAGGGGGAGCCTAGATTTCAAATCAAGGAGAAGAGTGTTAGAGGCTAGGCTTTTACAAACGGGAGTTGTGCAAGTATAAGTCCACTTGTAGCTCTAAACTCTTAATAAAGATTTTCTACCCTTTAGGGCGTGGGAAGCCCCCCAGAGTAGGCTGGTTGCCGAACTGGGTAGTATATTGCATGTGCTTGTGTTATTTAGTTTCGGATACTGTCTGGTGAGGTATTCTAGCATTGTTAGAACACAACCTGGATCTGGTCTTGAACAGACAACAAAATTTCACATTACACCTTATTTGACTATTGATTCTTTTTTGAATTATTTTTGTTTTACTAAGTTGTATAATAGAGCAGCAGCCATGAGTAAAACAGTGTTTTCTGTTGGAAAATGTGTATAAATTGGTGAAGAAAATGATGGTGAACATCATTGATGACCTAGGTTTGAGAGTGTCACACATCCAATGGCAATAAGCTATTTCAAGTCATAAGTGTACCACACTTAGTGACTAATTGGTTAATTTTTCGGAAAACCATCAGGTCAGAAGCATCACTTTTCGTCAGAAATCAGAACTTTTAATTTTCGTACGATTAATTCATCTACGGTCCCCAATTTTAGCAAATTAAATAATATTTTAATTACAATATATATGATTTGAGGGTAATTAAACCCTTGCGAACATCCATTAGAAACAGAAGCTTTGCTCAAACCTGGCTTGGGCTTCTTGAAGCTTCCATTAGAATTGAATCCAGCGTCATGCCTACCCCTTTTGCGAACATTCATCAAGTCGGAATCTCAGATCGAAAACAATTGAAGACGAGATTCGAACTGCAATGAAGCTTTGAGCGACGGACGATGACAAATTTAGGGTTTCGGAGAGAAGAAGACATGCGGAAAAGGTTCGAACTTTGCTCGACAAAATTTTGGGTCAGATTTTGATTAGTGACAGAAGCAGCAGGCAGATACCATCTGAGCGAAGCAGAAGCTTTAGGATTTGGTTGTAGGGTCTTGGCTTGGTCGAGGTTGGTGACGAGGGCGATCTCGCCGCCGCGGAGAAGTGAGCATGACCCTTTTACTGGATCGTCATCAGAATCTAAATCACGGACATTGTTCGTGATTTTGAGCATAACAGTGTTGATCAAATCTATGAGCAGAACGGGTAAAAGGGTCACTTTATCTATTGATGTCAACAAATCTATATGTGCAGGAATTCTAAGGGATCACAAGGGCACCTTTAATTATGCTTTCAAGATTGATTTGGAGTATGATGATTTTATTGAACTTGATTTCTGCCTTTTTACTGTTAGAGGAAGAAGGGTGGATGGGCATGTTATCTTGTGTTCAGAGTTCTCATGGTGATAGTGCACTGGTTGGGGTGGAATTTTATGCTGGAGATTGGGTTCATTTTACCCGATGGCGAGAGGCCAGGAATCTACTGAGTAAAATCAAGATTGGAAGAGTGGCTACGGAGTTAAACGACCCTGCTATTGCCCTGTGTTTTCATGGCACTTCTTCTCATACTTGACACTGTTTAGAGACCTTCCCAACACTGTTCGCCTAGCTTTGATGGGTGACTATGTTCAACTTCCAATCTAGTGCAGAACGCGCAAGGATCAGGTCCAAGACGAGGAACATTTAGAGGCCCCTAGGGAGATCATGACTGGCTCGCTAAGAAGGACTCGGAGTATTTAGCTGGCACCTACAGGTCCTTTTGTGTTATGACTTATAACGTTGAAATCAAAAACTCATGTTGATTTACTCGATGAGCCCGCTTGTTTGCGAGGGAGAGCCATTGCGTTTCCAAGATATGTTTTTAAGCAGCGTGTGGCTGATCCCAATGAGGTCCCATGTGGTGCGCCAAGGGACTCACATTGCTGCCCCAGGTCCTTAACCCCTTGCGACGTTTTTAAGACCTCCGGTGATATGACCGAGTCCTGGCGCGTAAGGGCCTCTTGTGTAATCGTCCCGGTTCAGGCGCTTTTAACCCCATCAATAAAATCGCTGGCACCGTCTGACAACACTGCCTTGTCGCGAGGCAATGTGTACAAAATTAATTTATAAGTCCGCTACTCGTGACTTCACTATTGGGTAGTAAAGCGGTAAGTAGGGGTGGAACCCAAGGGAATTAGTGGATAGTTGTTCTTTCGAGGATGGAAAATTAAATAAGACAGTTGGGGGTTGGTTGTGATTTTAGTACTGAAAAGTAAATGACTGAAAGTAAAGAAAGTAAATACAGGACTGAAAGTAAATACTGAAAAGTAAAGTGCTGGAACAGTCGAGTTCAATATTGACTAATCAACATACTTTTGGTATGGACTGATATTGAAAGGGTCTGTAATAAGCGACAGAAAGTAAATTACTGAAAGTAAATGTGCGGAAATTAAAGTACTGAAAGTAAATGACTGAAAATAAGCAGTTGATAGTGAGACTGAAAGTAAAGTGACAGGTGATGTTTTAATTAAAGGAAAGGATTCGGTTTTAGGGGCCTTGTATCATAAATCTGTTTATCATCGACCTCTAATGATCATACTACGTGTTCAAAGATGTATCAAGGCCATTTCTAGCACTCCACTTGCCACACCGTCTAGTCCTTTTCAAGACATAGAACACTTGTTCTATTTAGGCTAATTCCTCCTTTCGAAGTATCTTAGCCTTATGTGCATCCACCTGATCAATCATTTCCGATCAACCAAGTGGTGTTTAAGAAAGGTTGAACTCCTCGAATAAGCCTTGCTCTTTCGAGCCTCCACTTACCCGAGTATGTTCACGAACTTCAGGGAAAAGCTTTGCTCTTTCGAGCCTCCACTCATCCATGAATGTTCTAACCTAATATGTGGCACATAGAACAAGTTTGAACACTATAGAAGCACTAAGAAAAGGGTCTAAAACATGTTTTGATACAAACACACCCCTTCAACCGAATGAAGGGTTTAGCTACGATTATCCATGGAAGAGGACATCATAGCTAAGTGCTTGAAAAGTAAAGGTTTTTGAAAGACAAAAAGTAAAGTTTTTGAAAGTAAAAGACAGGGAAAAGCTTGAGCACTTCAAGAACCAACAAGAGTACTCAAGAACAAGCTTGGAGCTTTCAATATCAAAGTTGAGTGTTTACAAGGATTGTGCCTAAAATCTAGAGAGATTCTCTACAAGGATTATGAGACTTGAGACTACAATTTGGGACTAGAACTTGGGACTACAATTTTGGACATTGAACAAAGGAGAGGGAGCTCTCTATTTATAGGCAAAGGAGAGAGGCAAATCAACAAGGCATGGGCACTCCAAGTCAAGCCGCCGGCCATAGGTGGCACTTCCCCCTTGGTTGAGGTGTCCTCCCAAAAGCCGCCGGTTAGGTAGCTCCAAAAGCAGCCGGCCAGCTGTCCTCCCAAAGCAGCCGGTATGGGCTCCTCCTACAAGGGATAGAGTAGAAGAAAGTCAACATCCATTAATTGCTGGCCGGAGCTTGGTCGGTTTTTGGCCTTTTGCTTTTGGATTTGGAATGCTGAGGCAATTCTAAGACTAATGGTCGAAGTCGTTTTGCCGGAATCTGCCCGGAACCTGGTCGGAATCCCAAAACGGCCGGAATTGCCCTAGTTTGGCCTTGATCGGGCTTGAGCTGGTTCAACTCGGGCGTTTTGTCTAGGAAAAGAGATTGTCCAAGTTATTGGGCATTTAAAACACTTTGGTCGAGCCAGATTTGCGAGATTTCTTGGTTTGGTCGAGCGACTTGGTTTCGGTGCCTATGCGCGCGGGGCCTTTGCTTTGGAATTAGGCCAACAGCCAATCTGCTCGGGCGTTCTCCTTGGTTTTCCGACATTGTCCATCTCATTTGCCATTTTGATCATTTTGCTTGAGGCGGATTCGTCAGATCAGATGATTTGTTCGGGCAACTTGAATTTGGACTTGGACAGCTCGGTAGGTGCGCTGGAACCCTGGGGCGCGGCCTGGTTCTGCTTCAGCCGGTCGGGTGGATCTGAGGCATTTTCCCAGCCGGTCGGCTGAATCTCCAATGCGATTATTTTTGGCGCAATTCTCCCCTTTTAGGCATGTTTCTTCTCTAAACCTCAAAATAGCATGTAGAGCAAAAATGGAACTAACAAGTAAACGTTGTTAAGGCAAAGTGTCTAATTTGGTGGGTTTAACTGTCTTAATGAATCATATAAATATGGTCCATCACCGTTCCAGCTTAAAAAATAGAAATCAACCCAGAGGCATATTCACGTACAACCAACCCAGAAGCACCCCAACATATGTATGGCAGAAATCTAGGGTTGTAGTCAATGGAGGAAAGATATCACTGAGAATAGAGATATTCGTTGAAGAATTTTTTTAAATTTTGATTTTCGAAAATCTAGGGCTCGAAATAGTAAAACATAGGGGTCAAAATGCCCATAGGGTCACTGGCAGGCGTCGTCGGTACCTGCAAATTTATATTTATAGTTCCTTACTCTTGGCTATGGGTTAGTACAGCGGTAAGCAAGGGTCGAACCCTAGGGAGCTAGATGGTTACTTGTTGATCTGTAAAAAGGGAACAATTGGGTTTTGAGGAAACAAGTGCAAATAGGAAATAAACGAAAGATGTCAATCGGAAGAATATTCAGGCTAGGGGTTCTAATTGTGACTCGGTTTGCCCTTGATTTCTAAGTATCTAATTCCGCGTCCTTAAGTGTGGTTACTCTGGGTCAGGCTATAACCTAAGGTAGGACCGTTTCAAGTCACTACGCCACAATCTACTCCTGGTCAGGTTATAGAATCCTAGTTCTAGCAAACGTAATACTCCTGGTCAGGTTATATTAGGTTTAGTGCGACTACTTATTCTAACGGGTCAGTATCAAATAAGCAGTAAATAGAGGGTATGAATTGCCCAGCTTAAGCTTTACCGTTTCAGGTCTCCACTTAACCTTGCAACTCAAACCGAAATTAATGTGCACAAGAACTAGTAGAATGCAAGAATAATATTAAGCATGGAATCTCAAAACATTCGTCACAATAAATTAGCCCTAGCCCGAACGAGCGGTTTAGCTACACATGCTGGAAATAAAAGACATGATAAATGTGGAAATTCTTCTCTCTGCCGAAGTAGCCGCTCGGTGATGGATGATCGCTAGATGAATGATGGACACTCGAATCGGCTCTGATGGGATGAATGTGGATCTCGAATTTTTGGATGATTGAAACCCTAGACCAAGAGGTCTTATTTATAGGACAAATCCTAGGGTTTCGAAGCTTTTATTTGGGCCTGGTCCATAATCGTTTTTGCTTGGTGAGCAAGTAAGCTTGAACCGCCTCACTTGAGCCCACCGACTTGGCCCAGCGCGCGGGGCCTTTTGCAGTTCCAACGCCGTTTTGCTTATCTCGGCCAATCCCGCTCGTGCGTTTTGCTTGGCTAGTGGTATCGTCCGAGTCATTTGGCATTTCGATCACTTTGGTCGAGCCAGATTTGCAAGATTCGTTCATCTGGTCGAGCAACTCGGATTCAGTGCTAGTCTGCTCGACAGGGCCTTCGGGCGCGGCCTGGAACCTGCTCGGCTGCTCATGGGCCATTCCACCCGTGCGTTCTCCTTGAGTTGGTGACATTGTCCGACTTGTTGTCCATTTTGAGCAACTTGGTCGAGTCAGATTTGTCATCGGAGTCCGTCTGGTCGAGCAACTTGATTTCGGTGCCTATCAGCGCGCGCGAGACCTTTGGAATTGAGCCAACTGCCAATCTGCTCGGGCGTTTTCCTTGGTTCTCCGACATTGTCCACCTTATTTGCTATTTTGATCACTCTGCTCGAAGTGGATTCGTCAGATCAGCTCGTTTGCCCGAGCAACTTGAGTTTAGTGTTGGTCAGCTCGACTCCTTGTGATGTTTTTAGCTCAGAAAGCCATCTTTTAAGCGCGTTTCCTCCTAGAGCTTCCAAAGCACCTGAAATGCAAAACAACACCAAAAGTAACTTGTTCGCATAATAAAGTGTCGGAAATGATGGGATTTGTTGACTCGATGAGTCGTATAAATACGGCTCATCAGTCACCCTTAACCTGCCCGACCCGTACCTGCCCTATCCTCGTACCCTAACATACCCTGGCCACAAAGCCTAAGGCGGGATATTTTCCCTCAAATTATGGTTAAATTTACCCTATCGGACCTTACCCTACCCGACCCTACCCTAATTTTACCCTGCCTATAAGTACTCTGCGGTCATAGAAAAACTACTCTACCCTGCCATGTACTGTTCATGGGTAAAAAAACGGCCATACCCTGCCCATGGCCGATCCCTAGTAAAACGTATATTTGACTCTATGATACTATAAGATTAAAATATACATTATCATTTCCCAATATACTCTTAGTAGCCATTAAAACGATTAAAATATTATTTATTTTAAATTAATCTTGATTAATCTAAACCGTTCAGATTATCAGATCAACGGATATTAAAAGTTCTAATTTCTGACGAAAACTAGTGGTTATGACCAGAACTCAACCCTAGGTGTTCATGGCACATTAGAAATTCCAATGAGTTGCCTAGAAATCTTAATATGTTCTTGGAAATAATCAACATAATGGTTATGTGTATTTCCAAGGCATAGAAGTAACACCATGGGATGCCCTTGGTAGAAGAGAGCATAAAGGCTAGTCTTTATGGTTCAGACCTTTAGCTTATTCGAGGTGTCAATGCTCTCCTATAAAAAGAGTAGCTGAGCGCGAATAAGAAAACCAATAATACACAACTCCAAAAATTCCTACCTGAAGTTCTTATGCTGGCATGATTTTCTACTTTCTTACACCTTTCTATGCGTGTGTAAGTGGTGATAATTATAGATAAAGTCAGTTCGTTAGTGTTGAAACTTTTGGTGCAAAGTTTCAACCAATGAGTTGTTGTAACCTGGGAAGTAGTTGGCCGAGATTTCAGCACCCAGTGGGAGAGCAATAATGTTTTATGGAAAGCGTCGAACGCCCCTCAACTGTACCCTATGGTTTAATTGTTTCCATTCATTATTTGCCAACTATTTGATATATTGTATGTTGTTTTATATTATGTGCGCATTCTGTCTATAGACATTATTCCCACTGCGATTATTTGTCACTAAAGTCTAATATTTTCCTCATCTTGGGTTTTAACAACCCTTTCATTGGAATTTTTTAGCAACTAATAATTTAAGAGGGGTGCATATTTGACCTTATTTTGACTTCGATACAACTTCTGGGTGTTGAAGGTGATGAATCCAGATAACATGTTTCAAACTTTACTGTCTTGTGTGACGTTGTGGCGGCTTTCTTTATATTATGCCCCCTTGTGAAACTCATATCTCCTAAATACATCGTCAGAAACTTGAATATCCAGAATACCTCATTTGAGTTAATACCGGTTCCCTCGGAAACTGGTAATATGCATTTTTAAATACCAGTTCCATGTGTACCGGTTATTTGGATTTGAGCTGATACCGATTTCCCAGGGTCCGGTATTAGTAAAATTTGCTGATGTGGCTCAGATTGGGGCCTACGTGGACCAGACGAACCCCATCAGTGCCAGAATGGCATCCAACAAGGATACCGGTTCACCAAGAACCGCAATATGTTCATGTCGGTGCCACACAGAACGGGATTAGGTGAACAGGCTTTTAGACCTGGTCAGGGCATCACGGACCTAGTTGGGATGTGACTAAACTACAAAGATACCGCTTTGGGGGAAACAGGCATTCTCTGTAACCAGAACGGGCTTTTCAGACATCACTGACCTGATTCGGAATTGACTAAAATAGAAGGTTACCGATTCCAGAAAAACCGGTATTAGCTAATACCGGTTACTGAGAAATCGATATTGTTCTACTATAAATTCAACCATTGTTTTATCATTTAGACACACAATTCAATCATCTAATTTCTTTCTCTTATCATTCTACAATCAACATGGATGACTCTGATTCGATGTTTATGTCCACATTAGAAACATTGGATAATCCAATAATAGACAAGTACGACGGCACCGAGAAGGGGAATTGGAGAATTTTGCTGCCAAAAATCCAGATTTCGTAATATTTCAGGATCGTATCGTCTGGGATCATCCGGATTTTTTGATATCTTGGCATGGGAAACATTTCGACCATTCGATGAGAATGTGAGGGTGCACCATCCTCAGTCCCCGTCACTTCAAAAGGGTACAACCGTTCGGAAAAAAGAACTGGTCATACTTGTGGTGCAGAAATACTCCATTCTTAAACGGGTGGAGTATAGTGTAAGAAAGTCTGACACTACTAAAATGGTTTTAGAATGTCGAAAGGGTAAAGAATTATGTCTGTGGCGCGTTTGAATGACGATTATGCAACGAAGAAGTTACTGGGTGGTCCGTAAGTACCGAGGGGACCACATACCATAACAACACCATTATACGTAGTAACATCCACTTGAGCGCGGTTACATAGCGAGGGAGATGTGGGATGCGATGAAAGAAGACATGAGGTTCTCCGCCGGATATATACGATAAATAATTCGGCGGGATTATGGTTATGAAATAACTTATTTGAAGTCATGTCAAGCACAATAGAAAGCGCTGGTCAACTTGTTCGGCAAATGGGACAAATCATTCAATAAGCTACCACATTTGATGTACGCTTTACATGATTCTAATCCCGAAATATTTGTTAAATGGGATCTATCACATCTTTATGATGGTACCATGCAGCTAAATCATGGTTTTTGAGCTTTTACCGAATTCATCCACACATTCAAGCATTTCCGTCCCTTATTATCGATTGATGACACGCACATGTATGGGAAGTACAATGCGAAATTGTTGGTTGCTATTGCTTTAGACGCCAACAACCACTTACTGCCGATGTGCTTTGCACTTGTGAAGAGCGAGAACACTTCCAGCTGGAAGTGGTTTATGTCTTGTATCCGGGAAAGAGTTGCCTCACGGGGGGGATTATGCATCGTCTCCGAAAAGCGCAATGGAATATTGGCTGCCATGCGTGAACCCGAATGACTGCATCATTGTTTTTCAATTAACAAATTCAATTCCAAAATGAGGACAAACCATGAAGATAAGTTCACAAACAAGTTCATCACATGAACTAAAAACGAATTCCAAGTACGTTCAAACCAAGAAAAATAAGTTCACAAACAAATTGAAAACAAGTTCATCACATTGACTAATAACATGTCAAAACACTCATCTGTGAGGCCTCGTGACCACGCTCATTCCTCTTGCCCTCCTGATCTATCTCCACCTCACCCTTTGCGAGGCCTCTTCCTCATGTCGCGGATATACGAATATCGTGACTCCCTTCGTTCGCGCTCTCCTCTGCGCACTTCCGTCTGCGAAGAGCTAGATGGTCGGTAACGATCATCCATCTACTCCTCAACACGTGTTGGATGAGGCCACTCAATACTATTGAAGCAGATGAGCGGCACATCAGCGTTCCAGGTGGTGTCCCGACCCTCGACACAAGTCGGGTCATCAACTCAAACATGCTCTTGTCGTACAGTCTCCAAATAAAATCTGTGGACTACATCTTCTCTATCGCCTCCCGAGGTACCCCTATATAACTTTTGGGCCCAATTAATCTCCTACACATAAAAGGTAAATTTCAGTATTTAATAAAGTCACCGAAATTGAATATATAATTCATAAACATAAATACTTACACATACGACCACGCTCCCCTCAAAGCTGGATTAAACTCCGCCTCTGGCGGTGGTAATATCACCTCAAGTCTGACCTTAGGCACACCAATGTGAGATAGTCGGTCGCAACTCTAGAACTGAATAATCAGTGGCGCCCCACCAAGCTGAGTGTGCCCGATCTTACATGCACAGCTGACTGTAGAGATATGCCAACACATCACTTCCCCAACTATAGGTTCTAACCCTATCCAAATCCGCTAGCAAAGGAATAAAGTAGAGCGAGATCGTCTTACCGCTCTTGTCAATGATCAGGGTCAATTCTAGTAGACATATGAGATACGCCCTAGCGTATTTCTTCAACGCATCCTCATCTGCATCAGCAGGGATCTCCGACATATAATTCTTAAACCAACTTCTCTTCGCCATAGCGGGCAAATTATCGTAGCAGTCGGGGTACACACCTAGCAATCTCTCACAAACCTCCTTAAAATCAAACTGGGACTTCCCCGTCACTGTCTCTCCTTCTACGGGGAGACTAGTATGTAGCGACAGGTCTTGTAACGCAATAGTCACCTCTCCATCATTAACATGAAAGGTGTTAGTTTCCGGCCTCCACCTCTCCACCGCGGCAGTCAACAGCACCGGATCAACCTTCACTTCGCTCACCTGAGTCCACGGGTAAAATCCAACTTCTACCACATAAGACTTTATGGGAGCATCAAGCTTCAAGGGAGAACCTTTATGAACCTTCAGGGGTCTGTTGGCCTTCCCTTTTGGATCCAACTGCCATAAACAATGTCATTCAACATTAGTAAGATGTTAAATTATAAATGATAAATAAAAAAATTTAATGTAATTCAAAATTAATACTACCTCTTTATTCCAAATTGTCTGGGTATGATGAGTACGCCCGCCGCCCAGTAAGGACAAAGTCATCAATCGGACCAGGATGAATTATGTCATCCGCATCCATATTCGGTGTAATGTAGCCTGCGATGGTACAGTCCTCGATGCTCTGATCCGTGAAGATGATGGCCTTTGAGAGTCCATATCTATAACAAATAAATCATAATTTCATAAATATTTTAACAATACAATACTTTCACAAATTTATCAATAATTTTAAAAACACATCATGAACATGAACACTATCAACAAAGGAATACATCCCTAATTCAACAAACCATCATCAAACAAACCCTAAAATCTTTATCATCAAACCAGACTCAAACAATTACATGAACACATCATCTTCATCATCCAACCATATCATCTTCAACATCAAACCATGATCAAACAATTCAATAAACACATCATCTTCATCATCAAACCATATCATATTCATCATTAAACCATGATCAAACAATTACATAAACACATCATCTTCATCATCCAACAATTCAATAACCAACAATTATATCAATTTAATATCAACAATTAACATCATCATCATCAAACCATAAACCTCTAATTCAAGAGTTTCTCCCTAATTCAAAACTACCTAATATTCAAACCCTAATTCCAATATGAATCAATCAAAACATGATATATACCGATTAGAAAAAAACTTACCGGTACACGGGGTGCCGGAATGGTCGTCGACGACGAATTAATCGGCTGAGTTGCCGGAAGGGGCGGAGGGAGAGATGAGTTAGAAGGTGAGTTGCCAGATCGAATGGGGAGTAGAAGAAAACCCTCGATTTTGTATCTCAGATGATACTGGTTCCCCTGCTACCGGTATTATTAAGATACCGGTTCGCCTCGCACCGGTAATCTACATGTACACACGTTGACTTGGATCTTGTCCCAGTTGGTCCACGTAGGGCCCAAATGAGCCACATCAACAAATTTTATTAATATCGGTTCCTGGGAAACCGGTATCAGTTCAAATCAAACTAACCGGTTCCTGTGGCACCGGTATTTTAAAAAAACGCTTATTACCTGTTCTCGGAACCGGTATGAACTCAAATAAGATATTCTAGATATTCGAATTTCAGGCAATGTATTTGGGTGAATTGAGTTTCAAAAAGGCGCAGAATACAGAGAAACTCTGTTGTGGCAGGCATACAACAGATTCGGCCACAAATTTAAAGTTTCCATAGTGTCAAAAATAGAGATTTTGATTTTGTTCAAGTTAATTCAAAGTACACACTAGCTCTGTTCCTTTCCTGGTGATTAATGTTACTCTCCAACACACTTTGTAGATTTTTATTTACTCTATTATAGAGATATTCCACTTTGCCATAAAGCATATCGGTTTCAATAAATTCTCAGTACAATACATTACATTTGATGCATTTTATATTTCACCGGGTCAGGGTATTAATGATTAGTGACAATTAAGATTTCTTAAAATTATACAAGTACGTGAGGCCCTTTTCCATTATTTTAGAATGTATTTCATGTCGTCAGTATCCTTATGGATCCTAACTGGATATTGATTCACATAGTAACCAGTCATTTTTGGAATAGAGAGGCCTAAAATGGACACATTTTGTTTCAACTACCTTACGCATTACAAGTAGTAAAATCAGTTTTCCATGTTTCTTCTGAATGCCCAAGAGCATGTTTCTTCTGAAAGCTCGTCCTGGAAGTTACGAGACAGTATTTCTACCCTAGGCAGTCAGTCAGCTTACAAGCGCTTCTGGCGATAAAACAGAACTGCCACAGCCAACAGCCATTCGGATACCTGATGATGTGTCAATTCGCGACTCCCCACTCAGGATCATCCACGGTGAAGAATCGCAACAACCCTAGGGTTGCTGACAGTTCCTGGAACCCCCAAAAGACAAAGACAGCCTTTAAGCTTTTCGGGAGAAAAGAAAAAAGTAATAAGTACACAAATAAGTAAGCACCGCTTCACACCTCGACAATTTCTGCAGATTTGGGAGGGTAATGTAAACCAATAGAACAATTCGGTAAAATTTCAGGATCCTTCATCCACTCTCTACGTCCATCAAAAGTTTGTATCATGTATTTGAACATCTGTTTTAGTAAAAGGATAGCCAACATGAATCAGTTTCAAATCTCCAGTATAGAACGGAACTTAATTAACTGAAGATATAGTATAATATTAAGAGGAGGGTATGATATTGGATACCTGAGATGGTAGAATTGGGTTCTTCTCAAGTATAGCTCCTTTAATGTGTTTACCGGTGCCCTGGCAAGCTGGACAGACTACAGAATGAATACGGGTATCAGCGCGCTCCATCACAGCCCTTGCACGACTTATCTTTGTGGTCTTCCTCTTCTTAGCTATGTGTTTCCATTTTGGACTCTCAACAGGGTAAGTCAAAGTTTCGTATTTACACAGAAGTATCCAGTGCAGAAGACAAGAGACGTGGAAAACATGAAATGCCTGCACAAGGTGACACCATAAAATTTAAGTGAATTTTAGCTTTAAGATATCAAAGGATGAGCAAGCAGGGGTTACATAAACAGAACAATCTACAAGCAGTGGAATTCGATTACCCCATTCAGATTCCTGCTGCTGCAAGCAAGTTTGCCCGTCTTCAAGTTCAGAAGGACTGCAACATCTTTGCCTGGCTGCATCTTGTGCTTGCAGACTTCGCACATTCTTCTAACTGCCACACGTTGTCGCTTCCTTATCTCTTTCCTCAAATCTTTATTTGATGTTGATCCAGTCAGTGAAAGTTCATCAGAACGCACATTCACTCTAGATAATGTAGAATTGTGTGACAAGACAGGCCGTGAGGCAGAAATTTCCTTACACCTTGTACCAGCTGAATCTTCTAAAGATGGCTCATCGTAGTTGGCCAAAGAGACACTAGTATCCTCAGGATCAGAAAATGATTTTCGTTTCTTCTTTTTGGAACCTCCACACTTGATTTCCTCTGGCTCATCTTCCCATCCCATTGAAATTGACATGTCATATCTAAGAGTGACGACAGCAAAGTCAAGATCGGGAACAGATGATAAATCTTCACCATCTATATTTGTCTCTCCCAACCATTGACACCATATCCTCCTTATCTTATCTAAGTCTTTACCATTCTTCTCCTTGTAAAACCTTGCACCAATTTGCGCTAGACCTAGGTACTTTAGCTCTATGTGGCAAACATCACCCTTCCAAAGAACATGAGGAACGACAAGATCAGGGTTTTCGTCGCACTCCAACGGATTCTTCTCCTCAACCAATCCATCAGAAACAAAATCACCTGAGTCTGCGGTAGTACTACAGTCAGATCTGTCAGCAAATTTACCACGGTATTTAACAATAGCTCCAACATTCTTACTACTATCAGATGCCTCAATAAACCTAACTTGGGTACTCGAGCCATCCACTGCACAAAGTTCATCGCGTATAGGATTAAAGAAAACCATACCATCATTAAAAGGCCACGGATTCTGCAAGCACATGGTGAGCTTAGCGTTGGTGAGCATTTTCTTGTGGCCACTTCCATTCAAATGCTGAAATAGTATTGGCTCACTGTAACATGCCTTATGACATAGAATACATAGGTATATTATCCTTTTACCATCCTGACGAAGATCAAGATAATCATGTCCTTGCATTCTCATCCTTTGTAGTGTTATTTTTGCAGCCCGCAATCTCAGACTAGCAGCATCCTTGGGCCTCGGCAAATCCATTCCGGCCACCATGATTAACAAATTCAAACTCCAAAGACTAAACAAGTTCAAAAAGACAGACTGCCTACTACAAACTAAACACCAACTCGAAACCCTAAAATTCGTCTTCAGATTCTCTGACAAATTTCGCCAAATTCAAACCGAAGAAACGATCAAGTACATGAACAACCACGCTACGCACCAAAAGCCCCAAGAATGGAGACGTTGTGGTTGTGGGCAGAAACCGAAGACGAAAAACCGAGAATAAACGAAGATTGTTTATATCCTAAACTTACAGCTTCGAGGCGTGCAAGGTATGGAGTTTCCAAAGAAGCGTTTGGTCATCTGAACGGCGGCGAATACTCCGGAGGTCCTCGAGAGGGCAGCGAGAGAGCGCGAATCTTCCATTGCCAATTCCATAGGGATCCAACAACAAGAAGAAGAGAAAGAAGAAGACGAAACGAGATGATAAGAGGAGGGCCTGATCTCGTATGCTTGGATTGATAGAGCTTCAATGGCGGACTCGAGCAAATTGTAGGTTGAGTTTTGCCTGCAGAGAGAGAAACGATAAAAGAGAGAAGACGACCAAAATGAACTGCAGCGATAATGATGACGTGACAACTCGGTGTATATCTACTTCTACTCTAGAGCGTACGGCATCGTTTCTAGATATGGTTTGTGGCCGATTGATGAATTTTCTGGTTTGAATTCAACGGCATATAGTGAGGGTGCAAATATTTAAAGGTGTTTGGTAGCGTGGGTGATTAAAATATTATACGGATATTCGTTTTATGCGGTTCGGTTTAGCGAACTGGTCGATTGAGAATTGAGATAAATGAATTGTACTCTGTTAAACGACGGGATAAGGACCAAAGTAAATGAATTCAAAATGCATGTACAACATTATCATGTATGTAATTTTCAAATGTATACATACTTCAACAATCAAATGAGACCACACATGTCTCCAATGGCGGATCCAGAGCGCTACGGGAGGGGGTTCCAATTTTTTTATTCATCGAAGAATATGGGTATTCCTCGAATTTGACAAAAAAAAATTAGCACATATATATTCTTTAAGTTTGACGATATAAACTGTTTTTCAAGTAAAATGCGTAACCAAACTCATATATAGTTTATTGACGACCTAACTCTGAGAGGTCATAAAACTTACATTGATTACCCTATCAGATCGAGTCATATGTCGTTGGAAAGATAATGTAACAGGCTATGACTCTTCAGTTGATATTAAGATCTAAATTGGACTTTAAAGAAGCCGAAAACATCTCAAACTACGGTTACCTAACAAGTGTACGCGGTCAGCCACATGTAACCGTAGTAACTTTGCAACCATATAACGAGCGACCGGAGCACCATTTGATAATCGATCACCTAGAATATAAAGCTAACGACAAGGACAACAAGTTCTATACTTACACCTAAACTCAAATCTAAGGTTAAGATGGCTCAAAATTAAGCCCAAATAGACTATATGTTTGAAGTTGCTAATGATCGGTTAATCTTCTGGAGCTCACAAAGGCCTCATCCTATATCCGTTGAAGATGATCTATATATGGTCGGAAAGCTTATTGAATGTTCTACAACTTTTATATTTACATCAAGATAAAATTCGAAAGTTAAACTGGTGAAAACTACGACTAAAGATGGCTGATTGATCAAAATTTGTCAAATGTGAGAGGGGTCCTGGGACCCCCCGGGACATGGCTGTATCCGCAACTGCATGTCCCAATTGCGAATGCATACCATAAGTTCCATAACAGAAGAAATCATATCTTACTCCCACTAAACCGTGATATTCACACTAAACATAATTTGTGTTTCATCTCGAAATAAGCAAGATGACAACACAATAAGCGTGAATATCATCAACTAAGAGCATACACCAAAGCGTATCTGGCTCAAAAGTCATAATGCATATTCTTGTGATAGTTGAGTTTGTCTTGAAATAATCAGAATCTTGATTGGAGAACAAATCACTACAAATTTTGCAAAAATTTCCGACACAAATGCCTGTATTGGTCAACGTAATCGGATCCTTAGGGGACCTCGCTGATGATGAGGTTTACGAGTACGGCACCGAAGAAGACGGTAACGACGAGCACGTAGCTGATAATCCAGATACCGAAGAAGATTCTGACGAATCGTCGTGAGTGAATCAAGATATGCCAAACACCGGACATATGTTTTAATTACATGTTCAATAAATTGTAAATGAATTTTGTATTTGTGATCATTAATTTTTTTTTTAGTAATGGAAATGGCTGGAACGTTTCGTGTAATGTAAATTTCTGAAAAAATGATAAGTAAGCAGCGCTTAATATATATGCGTTGTGTAAGGGAACTCAGACACAGCGCTTCGTAAATAAGCGCTGGCTTAATGTAATCAAACAACAGCGCGTAAGTGATAAGGGCTGTTATATTTCACACCTAGGACAGCGGTTAATGTGTATGCACTGTAAAAAACAAGTAAACTACGGCGCTTAATTTATAAAGCGCTCTAATATGTTAATAAAGACAGCGCATATTTAGAAAAGCGCTGTCGTATTACTAGCTAAAAAAACCCCGCCTTATTCACCCGCCTTTACAAGTAAGGAAATTTTGGCTAAAATACACTAATTGCATTTTGTTTGGACGAATTGAAATTACATGCGCAGTTGAAAACCCTCATTATCCGTCTTCGAACACAATCATCCATTGTACGCCCACGAGTTCTGCAACCGATTTTGGCCGATTGGATAAGCAAGGTTCATTGCCCAGGTATGGAAAAGCCATCGTCTTTCTCCTGTCAGCTTCATTGCAGTACACGACCGATACTCGGCGTTTGTTTGTTTGTTTGTCGTATAAAGTGTGTGTCTTTCTCCTTATTTTGTTTCGTTTATTTGTTTGTTCGAACCCAGATTGTAGCAAAAGTGTGCCAAATGATATGCGCGTGTGTCCGATTTCGGAAGCAAATTTGTTTGTTCGGCGTGTGGTCTTGTGTGTTTGTGTCTCTGAGTTGTGTAAAAAAATGTTCCAAACTGTGTTTATGCCCTCTGTGATAGATGTACTTGGTCAGGTATGAATGATTTGCAACTCACAATCGATCTGTGTAAGTTTATCCAACAATGTAACCCTTTTGGTACAATTTGTGATTCTTGTCACAATCGATCTGTGTAATGCCTGTAGCTCTTCGTCCTTACGTACAATGTTGGCTTTAATGTCACACTTTTGATACAATTTGGGTTAAATTAAAATCTACCGTACTTGCTGCTTTGGTTTAAAATGTTGATACAAAAACAATGTCTGTTTGCTTGATTGCCAACATTGTGGTCTATTTGTGTTTTAAAAATACTAATTTAAATGTTGTGGCGGGTTAAATGGCACCACTCAAGCGCAATGTACACGGTAAAAGGAAAACTGTGGCTGGTAGACGTACTGAGAGTTCATCACAAACGCAGCTAACTGACGTACGCCAACCAAGACAATTGAGTCAGGACATGCAACATCAGCATTCGACTAGGGACAACAGTCAACATCACAATGCGTACAGTCATTCTGTTCCGGTACAGGATCATACCCCTGCGAAACAAGAGGGTGAGGACAGGCAACGTACACCGGCGTCAACCGAGGACAGACGTCCAAGTCCAGACCATTACAGGCCTTCTATGCATGTACCGGACCCTACCTTGGATCCTATGGATGAAGACAGAAACTTCAAGAAGTGGATGATTACGACTTCGACGACCTGATGAATTTGGTGGCGGGGAATAGGGAGGTTGACGAGGATGCCAAAGAGATGGCCTCACCTTCGGCATATGATGACGATCATGATGATGCAATTCGGCCAGAGTTCGTTAGAGGAGGGACTTCGGCCGGTGACGGACCCAGTGAGGAGACACCGTTGGGTTCGATGCCACATGATACTCGGCCTTGGATCATTCCAGCTGGGGATGACAAGTGAGTAATTTTTATTGTACATAAATTTGTGCAGTTTGTTTATACTAACCATATTATAAATGTTATACCTTGTATTTTTTTCAGCTTTGAGGGCTTGCGATGTTAACAAAATCGGGCTTCAATGTATTGGACTTGGATTTAAGATTGGTTGGACGACAATGGGGACGTGTGATCCACAAGCTCCGGTGAGGTGGTTTCGACACTTCAAGGTAAAATGTGGTAAAATTATAGTAGTTGCGTAATTTTTGGGTAATTTGTTTTCGATTACATAGTTTTATGTTTCGAATAAATTGTTCGTAACACAACTATGTAATGTATATGTAGAGCTTGTACCGGTGGGATCCGATTCACACCGACCAAATTGAGGCCAACTTCAAGAAGAAGGCGGTTAAGATTCTACAAGATACCTGGAGAGGTTTACGAACCGGTAAAACAAAAGGCCCGAAATGGTTGACTGAAGATCACAAAGCTGCGGGAAGAGCTCGATTTAACACGGACCCAGCATTCATAGCCCGCAAAGAAAAGAACAAGCAAACTTATTCTGCCCAGCATGCCAGAAACGGCCCAGCATTGCACGCTTTTGGGTCTAGACCAGCACACTTTCACTTTGCAAAGCTGGTAATACATAATATTTTAGAATAATTCAATTTTTAATATAATATATTATAGCACATTTATCAATAAATTTACAGGAAAAGGATAATCAAAGACAAGTGTTGCCAACTGATATATTTGACAAGAAATATAAGCGGAAGGATGTGACGTATTT
Source organism: Rhodiola chrysanthemifolia (assembly GCA_033675395.1). NCBI lineage: Eukaryota > Viridiplantae > Streptophyta > Magnoliopsida > Saxifragales > Crassulaceae > Rhodiola > Rhodiola chrysanthemifolia. The sequence goes on from CM066204.1 coordinate 44,972,026, forward strand.
GATACCCGTCGGGGAGAAAAAAAGGGTATACACTTACCCAATTATTTTTGTTTATTACATTTGTTTATCTTATTATACTGTATAATCAGTTTTGACAACTAATACGTTTCTTATTGTATAACTTGATTACATTTATTTGGGACTTGATCACAATTTGTTTACTTCATTTGTACAAATATGCAGAAACAGGTTGCTGATGCTCAAGCTCTGGTCCTGAAGGATCGCATTGCAGATGAAAGGTTACCGGATGAAAAGCTGGTAGAGGCCGCTGCAACTATCATGAGAGTTCACCCGAGGTCGGGAATACCGTATTTCTATGGTCCTGCAGCCACATTAGTGTCAGACAAGTTCTCTTCGACGGGAAGCCAGTCGTGTGCCAGCTCGCATAGAGCAAGGGGCCAATCATCGGACGATTCCACTCAGGAGCTGATGCCGCATTTAGAGCGCATGGAATCCCGACAGGAGGCTGATTTGAGGCGCATGGAATCCTGACAGGAGGCCCTGAAGGACAACATAGATCGGATGATGGAAATGCAGGCTGCTATGATGAGGATGCTCACTACTCCTGGATACCAGCCGCCCTCCAGTCGAAGCTCGGATGAAAACAAACCTGATCCGCGTAATCATGGATCGAATGAAGACAACCGCAGAAATTAGACATTTTCATTTTGTTTGACTCGAATTCCCATGATATATTTATTTGACTCGTCATTTTTTAATTAAATAGGGAAATTTCGAATTTTAATCATTTCTTTTTTGATAATTTTAATAAAAATTTTTTTACAAAATGACGGAATTGAAATAATATTAAAAAGTAAACAATTTAATTAAAATAATGCCGGAAAAGGGACGGTATGTAAACGGCAATTTAAAAATAATTAGACATTTTAATTAGACAGAAATTTGACATTTTAATATTAAAAAGTAAACAATTTAATTAAAATAATGCCGGAAAACGGACGGTATGTAAACGGAAAGAAAGATGACGGAATGTAGATGGAATTTCGATGATATACAATTGACGGCATTACGATGGAAAGATGACGGAAAGATAATTGACATAATAATGACGGAAAGATCACGCTAAGCTGAGTAGCGTAATGGAGACGAATTATTGACGGAAATGTTATTGATGGAAGTAAGATGGAAAATTGACGGAAAGATGAATACGGAAGTAAGACGGAATAATGACGGAATATAGTATTAATGGAATATAGACGGAATTTGGAAGGAATATGAAAGTTGACGTAATGTAGACGCAAAATATTTGTGACAGAAATGTGTTGGAATATAGACAGAAAATACTATTAACGAAATTTAGACGGTATTTTAACGGAGGTTTTCAACGGATACATGTCGGATTGATGACGAAATTATAAGTAACGGAACTATGACGGAATGTCCACGACACAATGACAGAATCAAACGACGAAATGTCGACGGAAAAGTTTTACCGTCGGGAAAATTTCCGTCACCAATTTCGTTGAAGGAACGTTGACAGAAATAACACTTTTTCCGTCAACATTCCGTCCGTTTTCCGGCGGTTTCTTGACGTCGGAAATTTTTGGAAAATTAGTAGTGAATAGACATTGTCTTGTGATTGATTATCTCGAGCATGCATGCAAATTTAATCAATCACACCATAATAAGAGACAATTTTCTATTCAATGACAATGTCCCAACCATATCTCCTCCCAAACTCAATTTCCTCAAGAATTATAAGATTCAAAATCTCACCAACAAAAATATGAATTTCAATGTCTTCAAATTCCACACAGCATCTATGTAATTTAAGACCCACAAGGAAATTCAACTACAAAACTGTATGCACTATCAAAATGATAATATTCAATACACAATTGTGCAATGAAACACCAAAACGTCGCAGATTTGTCTCAAATAGAGAACAAGTCAACCCTAATAAACATGCTCACCAACACCATAATCATGCATGTCATAAACCATGCATTTATAAAAATAAGCTTTAAAGCATATGATGACATTCACAAGATATCGTCACGCATTTATAGCAAGTCGGAGGACAGTGATATTAACGGTAAGTGATATCTTGTTCCACTGAGTAAATATTGACGATAAGGTGATGTTAAACAATAAACCATCAGAGGATGGATTTTTTATTCACATCAAAAACTAAAGATCATCAACTATTTATCACTAAGTACGTGTGCATCTACATTAAAATTAACTTTCCGGAGGGTCTATTAATATTCAAACAAACTGCACACATCCGATATAATAGACCGTGTCAACCTATGTCGATACGTCACGGAGTTGATCATGTTTTCTATTTCAATAGACATATGTAAAATACTTGTCCACAGTAGGAATGTCAAATTTAGAGAATAAATCTCAAGTGGTGTTGGTTTCCAAAATAATTTCATGGTTCCAAACAATAGGACAGAACAAGATCAAAAGAGACAAGTTTGTCGATTTAACTGAACCATTACATAAACCGAAACTTTAAAAGAAGATAATGACATTCACAAAATACCAAGCACCATTAATAGCATGTCCGAGGACTATTGTATTAACTACGTTTATCTTTTGGCGCTATGTGATGTCAAACAATAAACCATCGGAAGATGGATTTACATATTTATCACCACAGGTATGTATGCAGCCACGCCGAATACTAATGTGTAGATGCCTAAATTAGTATCCTTGTAAACTGCACACATGTATCTTGACATAAGAAATAAGGCAGTCTTCACGGATATGCCACGGAGGTGGTCATGTATTCCATTTTAATCAACCCCTTTGTTATGTCAGCCTAAATATTAAATGTCTTATATGCAAGTAAAGTTTCAATTGTAATGTTGGTACCTCACAATTATGGTTCTAATCAAAAGGGCAATTTGAGCCTGTAAAATTGAACCATAAACAACTGAACCGGACTGAACTAAACAATCAGACCAACTTCAATTAATTTGATGAAAACCAAATTGAACCAACATACAATTTGTCACCAAGATTTTAATTGATCTGATGTTCAATTGAACAAAAAAATATGACTGATCTAAATTAAATCAAACGGAAAATGTTTTTTTGATCAACCAAATCAAACTGAAATTGAATCAACATTTAGAGCTCAGCAATGGGCCGGGTCGGTTCAGCCCGACCCGCTAGGCAGTGAACCCGGACCTCAATTAGAAGGAAACCCGAATAAATTTAAAACTCGGGTCAGATAGGGCCGGGTCTAAAGTAATTTCGACAACCAAAGGACCATTAAAAGCCTTATGAAATTTTGGGCTATCCGGGCTCGGGTCGGGTTAGACCCATGTGAAGCCCTCAGAGCTCCATCGAAATTTGGCTTTTTCATAGAATCAACTTAGACTACTTACAATGGGGCTGTTGAAAAACTAATTCAACTGCTTATTACTTGCAATGAGGTGTTGAAAACAAGTGTTTAATACACTTGGATTAAACTGTGTTGAAAGTATTCAACTTGTTGAAACTTGACACGTGGCGTCATATTACAGGTCCAAGCAAGAGAGTGTTGTACACTCAAAAGACAAGGCGCGTCTAGCAAGAAAGGATATCATATCTGACACATGACAAATTCTGATTGGCTGGTGGGATTTCTTGATTTTTATCCTCATCCCAATTATTTGGGGTCAATTATTGCATAGTAAAATAATTTTTTTATACCAAAATTCATCATTTTTTGTACTCTATAAATAGAGACTTGTTTCATTTGATTTGGACACACAAAAAACGTCTTTTTTCATATAATTAGTCTATTATCCTTCCCTAAACTCTTCTTTTCAAATTTTCAACAACTTCTTTGAAATGGATCCTAACCGTTTCAACACCCAAAATTCTTCTAACTACCCTTCTAACTACCAGAATCCCAATAATTATCAATTTCAAAATCAATCTTCCAACCAACAACGTCCTCAAAATATACCAAATTTTGGTTTTGCACCAAATTTCACCATGCTGTCATCTGTTCCAAATTATCATCCATATTATGGATCGATGATGCCATATCCTTATATGCCAATGAGAAATGAAAATGTTCCGAATATTGAGCAACAGAATTTCCCGGATTTTTAACACAAATGGCTCTGGGTAGCATGAGCGGTACTGATGAAGCCACTCCAAATGCGGAAGATTCAACACCTTCTCGCAAGAAAAGCCCTAAATGGACCACTCATCAAAATTTGGTGCTACTTAGTGGGTGGATTAAATATGGAACAGACAGTATTATCGGGAGAAACCAAAAAAGTGAAGCATTTTGGAGTAAAATTGTTGAGTACTGTAATGAGCATTGCTCATTTGATCCTCCCCGCGATGGAGTTGCGTGCAGAAATCATTATAACTACATCAACAAGATATTGGGCAAATGGATTGGCGCTTATGATAATGCTAAGCGTGTGCAACAAAGCGGGTGGTTAGAGAACGATGTATTGGCAAAAGCTCATGAATTATATTCAAGTGGTAAGAATGTCCATTTCAATTTAATGTCTGAGTGGCACGCTGTCTGTGATCAACCACGTTATGGTAGTCAAGTAGGAGGAAATAATGGATCTGGAAGCAGTGGATCTAAGAGAGCCCATGAGAGTGATGCAAGTGACTCAAACTCTGTAGGATGTACTGCTCATCCAATGGGAAGGGATGCAACTAAAAAAAGGGTAAAAAGAAAGGCAAGGGAGCAGGCTTGGAAGTGGTAAACGAAGAGTGGACTGAATTTAAACAATTCAAAGAGCAAGAGTTAGAACGATTGGACAAAATAGCCTTGAGACAAGAGGAGGCAAACCAATTAATGAAAGAAAGGACTCATGATAAAAAGATGAAAATGTTTATGAAGCTAAGTTCCAAGGAGCATCTCGATGACCGGAGCAAAGAGCTGTTGGAAATGTTGGGGAACGAACTATTCAACTAACTCTATTCAATACATTATCAAAAAAACTCTATTCAATTCTTTTGTTTGGAGTCCGTTAGTTTCAGCCACTCAATCTCTTCATAAATAGGGACTCATTGATCCATTGAAGCACCCACTCATCCAAAGCTTGTACAAATATCATAAATCTTATTCTCAAAATATCAATGGATCCATCAGAATTTCCTTTCGATATTGAAGCTTACAGAAGGTAATCTGAAATTGAAGAGAGGTTTATCGTCAACCGGTTTAGAGAGCGTCGAATAGAAGACATTGCACCTCGTAGCAAGAGAAAATATTTCAATAGAGATCACGCAGCGGCAAACCAAAGACTGATTGGCGACTACTTTGCCAATGAACCTACATACACTACTACAGACTGGGGATTATGCATCGGTTTTGATACGATGCATAATCGAGCGATGCGTAAGGTTCGGACATTATGCATCGGTTTTTGGGAACCGACGCATAATCTCTAAACCGATGCATAAGATTGGAGATTATGTATCGTTTTCTGCAAACCGATGCGTAAGGTTAGGGATTATGCATCGGTTCAGCAGATAACCGATGCATAATGTCTTTAAAAATTTTGGCTTCTAATAGCACAAATCCACCTGAAATTTTAACAAACATCAATAACCTGCCATTCAATTACAAATACCCTGCTGTTCAATTACAAATACACCGTTGCTCATAATCGACATACATTCATTTCAAAGATTAAAGAGAATCATTTTATACAAGTACAACAATGCCAAAGAAAAGTTAATATTCGTAATACAATACACCAAAACTAAAATTGATGTCCTATACCGACTGGGTAACGATCGCTTATATACCCATACAAGTAAGCGGTGCTTATTTCCCTTACTTCATCGATCTTTGAGTCTTCGTAAGATTCATGTCCATTAGGAAAACACTACAAACAATGAAAGGCAAGAGAAAAGTAATTAAATCAATACTATAACCTTCGAATGAAATTAAAACCAACCAAAGTCTCAACTACAACTTAATGAATAATACAAGTCTAAAAGCTTACTTGACTAAAATCATCAATCTCCGTTCCGTTATTAGCTCGTATAAACTGGAATATGTCCCGAATAAAATTCAAAACATAATAACCGCATAAGTGACCCGGCGGTTGTTTTGGACACTGCACGATCAATATAATAATCTCTTACTATACACTTTATTAATGCTAAAGCTATTACAAAAGATAGTAGATATGAGACTTCGTACCTCAACTATCTTCCATTGTACATTTTGTGTATTTCTCGGTATACATCCTTGATAGTATATATACATTCCCCTAAAATGAATAACATAACATACGTAGTGAATGTTAATATACAAGTTACAAGATAAAAGTGAGTCTAAAACTTACATGTCCACCAAATCCTTTGCATCGACGTTTATTCCTTCTTCACTTATCGATGGATCAAGCCAATGCACTACATGTTGTTTAGGGAAAATGACACATAACATCCAATGCCACCTAACAAAAACAAACAAAATTAAAAAAATAAATATAAAAAAACATATAAAACATTATCACTAAGTTATGAACTTACTTTTTATGATCCACGTAAGGTATGAAGTAACAAAAATTGCGATCTCGGTCCGGCATACTCAACCTTGCTACAAACGTCATCAACCTCTCCTCTCTGTTGATTGAAGGCGTCATGATGGAAGGATTGAAGAAACCAAACTTGATATCCCAATCCATCATCTCATTGTATAAAGAACTACAAAGTAAAAAATTTGTGTTAGTTAGACCATGCATTAGAACAAATGATCATCAGAAAATAATCGCGAACATTACCATATAAATAATTCACAAGCAAAGTTCCCCAGCGCTGCTAGCTTGTATAGTTCCTTTAGGTCATCTGTGGTCACAGCGATACCGTAGTCGTCACCGAACACATTCTAGGCGACGTCTACTATAACCATTTGTCTGTTCGACTGTGTCCACACGTCATTTAAAAGTCGAGAATACATGGGCAAGCACTCTATTTCATCATTGTCGGTAAATGGCAAATGATTACATAACACGTTATCATATTCCTGCATGTTGATTTTGATTAATGATATGAAATTAATTTTATAGTATAATAGAAAATGCAAATGAACTTGTACTAGTCAATTATCTCACCCTATTACTGACAACGACCAAGTCTTTGGGCCATGCTACATGGTGGGACTCTGCCTCCATAACAATCTTAAACTTCGAATGGGGTAATGGCAATCTTGCTCCTCGAACGATTGCTTTTTCAATCTTCACCTATATATATAAAACAAATGTTTAGGGTTAGAATGACATATGCATAAGAATGTGACTTCTATAGAGAGGCTATAAGGACAGAGAGAGGACATCACCTTCAATGTATGTTCTGGTATCGGTCGATAATTAATAAAATGACCTTTCATGACTCAACCAATGGCCACATGCTCTCGGTGACCTTCGACTACCCCCTCGCTGTAAAATATGCTCTTCAGGCCACCCTGTTAGCATGAACAATTGATGGTACATACGTTCCGAAAAAATAAACCAAATTGTCACAAAGAATAAACCGAAAAGTTCTAAATGTACCTCGGGTATGCTCGTGCTCGGGTCTACATCGACATGACAGTGACGGCCGAGGCGATCAGGCATCTCTACGCGAGAAGTACTGGAACTCGGTTTCGTCCTGGAAGATGAAGATTTCGGGAACCCAATCTTCCACGGAACGTGTGAACCTATTCCTCTGGTACGTCCGGGGTACTCAGGCGTCCCAATCGCCTCAGTCAGTATGTCATGTCGACCATGTGGTGAAAAAGATCCTTGACTAGATTTTTCTACTAATTGATCCTATTATCAAGAAATTAGTACCAAATGTTAGTGTACGGAAAAAGTTAAACTACTGAAAAAAAAATTACTACTCACAATATTTTCAGCCACATTCCGAGCTGCCGGGGTGACGAACTCTTTATTCTTCTTGAGGCGTCCCCTCTTCCACACCTCGTATCTCTCTACAGTGACGAAGGTATCTCTCCCTCTTCAATTACGCCCTGCGCAATTAAATCAGCTATCTTCTCGTTTATTAGCACCTCCTTCACTTTTCTATACCCTCCACGGCCCATGATGTGCGCATATTCATTCTTAGCAGCTAGAGCCTTAGTCTGAGCAGATAACTTCCTCGCATCTTCACTAAGTCTATGCTCTACAAATTTCTTCCACTGTACAGAATCAATGAATTGATACTCCTTCGTGGGATCTTCGCCCTTCCGTTTGCCGAATATGTAGTCTGTTGCAAGTCTCGTTTTGAAGTTCCTCCACACACTGGATGCATACTTGAGCTCTTGATCTTTGTGTGTTTCTGGTTCAAGAAACATTTCTTGAAAAAAATATATATAACAAGTTATAATTACAATATGATAATGGAATGTTGCTAACACTATGTTAACAGAATTATAGAATATATTATCGTTGCTTCGTTCCACATAACATCCTTGACCGTTTGAGGCACCCTCCTCCAATCAGTGTAGTAGATGGGAACTCGAGTACGAACCACAGTGCCCAGGTAACTCCTCCAGTTGTCACCAGTCTTCCCTAAGGGGTAACCTGTGTCGTTAAATTGGACTGTGATCTTGGCACCACTCTCCCTGTATCTCTTAATCATATTGAGCATTAACGAGGGGCCCCTCTTAGGTTTCTTGGTGGTGCGCTGTTCCACATGAAAGTCTTCCTCGCCGCTGCTACTACTATGTGCCATGATCCCTGAAATATCACATAAATGTTAGTTCTCAATAGATATGTAAATATATAAGGGTACACAACAATAAAAATAAAATGACGTGTAATGAACATCATTGATAAAGTAACATACAACATACACATAAGTTAAGTTTGTTTATGAATCCATATTCCTTCATCGTGATCTTCTCTTAATTGAATTGCGTCATCAATTTCAATGCCGATGCTTTCAACAGGAACGATCTTCTCTTAAATTGTCGTCATCCCAATCATCATTATCTTCATGCAAACTTGTTACGGGTTAAGGTTCAACGTCTTGCGGTTCAGCCTCACCGTGCATGTACCAAACCTTATATAGTGGATCAATTCCCTTTAAAAAAGGTGTTTATGCAAATCCTCCACTTTGACCTTTATCTTATTGAAACACGCCTTACACGGACAAACGTTCAAGTTCATTTTTTAATGCATACGACGATGCAAATTGACAGAAATCCATTATCCCATTTTCATACTCATCACTTAACCTATTACCGGACATCCACTCTCGACTCATCATAAATCCACTACATGAAGCACGTAAATAGTATTATTAGACTGAGAACAAGTTACCTAACCATTCAATATATACATCATCTTGTTAAACAAATAAAAGAATACCATAAGAATACCTTGTGTGAAATCAAGAGAGGAGAAATGTAGTATTAGGTTGAGGAATGCAATGAGCAAAGGCAGAAGAACACTGGATTGAAAAACACAAGTGGTAAGAAAGCATTGACAAGCATAAATCATGAACTAAAGAAATAAACATATAAATACCGTATGTGATGTTGCTCGGAGAATCAAAGAAGCTATTTGACTGATATGCAAGGGTCGAGAGTACGATTCAAGACCTAAACCAACAAAATAATTAAATCAACAAAGAAAATTACAACAAGTAATTGCATTTCGATTACGCGAGTGATGAGTGAGGAGTAAACCCTAATAAATCCATCATCCATACATACCTTTGAGTGTTGCTGGAGGACTGTCGAGTGAGTGAGGAGTGGAGTGTTCCTGGAGGACTGGCGAGGCAGCGAGGAGTGTTGCTGGATGGAGGATTGGCGACGAGCGACGGCGAAGACTGGCGAGACATGAGCGAGGTCGACGAAGCGAAGAGTGGCGAGACGACGGGAAGGCGGGAAGGCGACGGCGAGCGAAGCGAGGTCGACGGGAAGGCGCGCACGGAGAGTTTGAAATTCCAGTAAATCGATCGATTTCGCATCGGAGGATGAAAACTGCAGATGTAAAAACGAAATTAGGGTAATTGTATTCGACTTTATGCATCGGTTTGACACTAACCGATGCGTAATGTGGACGCTTATGCATCGGTTTAGACTAACCGATGCATAATGTCTCTCTTATGCATCGGTTAACCCAAAACCGATGCATAAGAGAGACATTATGCATCGGTTGGCCTAAAACCGATGCATAAGGGGAAACTTATGCATCGGTTATTTTAAAACCGATGCATAAGGTCAAAACCGATGTGAAAGGCTGAACACGGAACCGATGCATAATCCCCCTTTTGTAGTAGTGATACGATGATGCAATGTTTCGTCGACGATTTCGGATGCGCAAACATGTTTTCCTTCGGATCGTTGGGGACCTTTCAAGCAATGACAACTACTTCACCCAGAGAGTTGATGCAGCCAATAAAGAAGGTATATCTCCATTGGCAAAATGTACCACAGCCATGCGAATGTTAGCATATGGTGTGGCGGCGGATGCGGTAGATGAATACATCAAAATAGGACGTACTACAGCATTAGATTGCTTACGTAGATTCTGTAAATGAATCATACAGTTGTATGAGCAAGTGTACCTGAGAGCCCCAAATCAAGATGACTTGCGAAAAATACTACATGTTAGTGAAATGCGGGGGTTCCCATGGATGATCGGGAGTATTGACTGCATGCACTGGGAATGGAAGAATTGTCCTACAGCGTGGGAAGGTCAATTTACTAGGGGGATAAGGGAACCACCACAATTATTCTTGAATCAGTTGCATCTCATGATCTATGGATTTGGCATGCATTTTTTGGATGTCCGGGCACATTGAACGATATAAACGTTCTAGACCGGTCACCCGTGTTTGATGATGTTGAACAAGGAAATACTCCAAGTGTGAACATCTTTGTGAATCAACATCCGTATAATATGGCATACTATCTAGCTGATGGTATCTACCCTTCTTATTCGACTTTCGTCAAATCAATTAGACTTTGGACCGAGGTGCTACCTGCATTTGCAAATCATGTGCGTGCTAGATCCAAATTGCGTGATCCAAATGTACATCACGAATTGCAAGCAGATCTTGTCAAGCACATATGGGCAAAGTTCGGAATGCTTCGGGATTAAAGATAATTTTTAAGTGTTTTTAAGAGCTTGATTGTATTGTCCGAATCAACTTATTTAAATAAATTTCATTTTCAAAAAATATTGAAAGATAAATTATTTAGTGTTAATTAATTTTATTTAATTATAATCAATAATTGTTATTATTATGTTATCACAAAAATAAATAAGAATATGAAATAACAGTGGGATATAGGGTAATTAGTTAGAATGGTGTTGAATTTTATTAAACAAAATCATTGTAGAGTGTAAAATATGAATAATTGTTGAATTATTAGGTGGAACAGAGAAAATGATGTGACGCATTGAAAAATTAAAAAATAGGGTGTTGAATATATTTACCATTGTAAATAATCTTATAATTGATCATCCAGTTTCCTCATACATCACATCAGCAAGATGTTGGAGGAACCATGGAAATTCAAGACCACAAAATTGGCTTGCCCCATTAGAGAGCATAGCTACTCATTGTGGAGTTGACCACGACTTGAACAATGAAGTTGTTTTTTTACCTTTATTTATAATGTTATAATTATCTTGAAAAATATAGAGAACTTTGGGACTAGTTAGAACTCAAATGCACTGCAATATTATTGAGGATTTAGAGAGAAGGAGGAGGTGAAGGTGTGTTTGATCCTTCACCCCGAACCTCTTATTTATATTACAATTGAGCAAACTTTCATCCGCATTTCACTCAAATGCATTTGATTTTCTTTGGTGTGGGCCCCACATGTGGGACCCACATGCCATAATTTTCTCAAATGTGCAGACCACATTATAACACTCCCCCTGGGATGCACATCAAGCGTTTTGGGCTGCCTCGTTAAAAACCTTAGTTGGAAAAACCCATTGGGATAAAAACCAACTTAAGGGAAAAAGAGTGCAGTGACGCGAAGCTCCCCCTCATATTGGCGTGCGTGATGTTCTCATAAATTTTGCAGCTTCCGCATTCCTATGTCGTTGACATGTTTTCGGAATGTTGAGTTAGGGAGAGCCTTTGTAAAAAGATCTGCTGAGTTTTCATCAGAACGAACATATTGTATGTTGATAACTCTGTCATTTTCCAGCTCTTGGGCGAACGAAAAATATTTGGGATGGATATGCTTTGTTCTATCACTTTTGATAAAGCCTTCCTTCATTTGAGCAACACATGCAGCATTATCCTCATAAAGTGTGATTGGATCATTTGTTGGTAGAAGACCGCTTGTAGTTCTGATATGTTGTGTCATAGATCTCAGCCACACACATTCACGACTTGCTTCGTGTAATGCGATGATCTCAGCGTGGTTTGATGATGTTGCAACGAGTGTTTGTTTCTGAGAACGCCAAGAGATTGCAGTTCCTCCACATGTAAATACATAGCCAGTCTGGGACTTCGCTTTATGTGGATCTGACAAGTAACCTGCACTTGCATAACCAATCAAAACTGGTTTTGTATTGTTAGGATAAAATAATCCTAAGTCAATCGTTCCTTGAAGATAACGAAACACATGCTTGATTCCATTCCAGTGTCTTTTGGTAGGAGCTGAGCTAAACCTGGCTAATAAATTAACAGCAAAAGCTATGTCAGGTCGAGTACAATTAGCAAGGTACATAAGAGCTCCAATCGCACTGAAATATGGTACTTCTTGACCAAGAATCTCTTCAGATTCTTCACATGGACGAAATGGATCTTTGTCTACATCAAGGGATCTAACGACTATTGGGGTACTTAATGGGTTTGATTTATCCATATTGAATCTCTTGATTATCTTCCTCGTGTAATTTGATTGATGCACAAGTATTCCACTTTGCATATGCTCAATCTGTAATCCGAGACAATATCCCGTTCTCCCAATGTCTTTCATTTCAAATTCCCTTTTCAAGTAAGAGATTACTTCATGAATCTCTTCATTCGTTCCAATGATATTCAAATCATCGACATAGACAGCGATAATCACACACCCGAATGTTGTTTTCTTAATGAAGACGCAAGGGCAAAGAGGGTCATTGACATATCCCTTTTGCAACAGGTATTCACTTAACCGGTTGTACCACATGCGTCCGGATTGCTTTAACCCATATAAAGATCTTTCTAGTTTGATCGAATATCTTTCTCTGGGCATTGAACTTGATGCTGCAGGCATCTTGAATCCTTCAGGGATTTTCATGTAAATATTAGTATCAAGCGATCCGTATAAATAGGCTGTAACAACATCCATAAGGTGCATTTTTAATTTTTCATGGACTGCTAGACTGATAAGGTATCGGAACGTAATTCCATCCATCACAGGAGAATACGTTTCTTCAAAGTCGATACCAGGTCTTTGAGAAAAACCGTGTGCAACAAGGCGAGCCTTGTATCTTACAATCTCATTTTTCTCGTTTCTCTTTCAAACAAATACCCATTTGTATCCAACGGGTTTCACATCCTTAGGTGTGAGTACTATAGGCCCAAAAACTTTCCGTTTATTGAGCGAGTCTAGTTCAGTCTCAATTGCCTTTTTCCACTCAAACCAATCGTGTCTATTTTTACACTCGGTAATAGACCGTGGTTCGGGATCACCATTATTTTCATTCATAATATCACATGCCAAATTATAAGAGAACGCATCATCAATGTTCTCTTTTCGGTTCCATAGTATGCCTGTATTAGCATAATTAATCGAAATTTCTCGATCCTTTTCATTTTGTATTTCTATAGGAATACTTTCCTCCACCATAGGATCGCTTTGCTTTTCTTCCCCTTTTCTTTTTCGAGGATTTTTATTTTTGGAACCGGGTGGCCTTCCACGCTTTAAACGTGTTGTGATTTCATGAATGACTTTATTTTCCGGCCTCCCTTTTGGAATTTCAATTTGTACGGGAGCATTCTCAGCCGGTATGTGAGATTTAGTCACTCTCTTTGTGTCTGTAAATGCATCAGGAAGTTGATTTGCCATTTCTTGCAAATGCAAAATCCTTTGTACTCTACCTTCACAATCTTTTGTGTAAGGATCAAGATGCAATAATGTTGGTACAGACCAAGTAATTTCTTTCTCAAACTGTTTTCTTTCTCCCCCTAATGGTGGGAAATTTTCCTCATCAAAGTGGCAATCAGCAAAACGTGCTGTGCAAATATTTCCAGTTTGAGGTTCAAGAAATTTAACAATAGATGGACTTTCAAAGCCTACATATATCCCAAGGCTTCTTTGTGGTCCCATCTTTGTTCTTTGAGGAGATGCAATAGGCACATAAATAGCACAACCAAAAATCCTTAAGTGAGATATATTTGGTTCTTGACCAAATGCAAGTTGTAGTGGAGAACTTTTATGATATGCACTTGGTCTGATACGAATTAATTCAGAGGCATGTAATATTGCATGACCCCATACTGAGGTAGGAAGCATTGTTCTCATTTTCAATGGCCTAGCAATAAGTTGGAGGCGTTTGATCAATGATTCAGCCAAACCATTTTGTGTGTGGACATGAGCAACAGGATGCTCGACCACAATCCCAACTGACATACAATATTCATCAAATGTTTGGGATGTGAATTCACCGGCGTTATCAAGTCTAATTTTCTTGATCGTATGATCAGGAAATTGAGCTCGCAACCTTATTATTTGGGCAAGCAATTTAGCGAATGCCACATTGCGAGTTGATAACAAACATACATGTGACCATTTGCTAGATGCATCTATCAATACCATAAAGTATCGAAATGGTCCACATGGTGGGTGAATAGGCCCACAAATATCACCTTGAATACGCTCAAGAAACATAGGTGATTCTGTTTCAACCTTTCCCGGTGATGGCCTTATGATAAGCTTTCCAAGAGAACAAGCTTTACATGGAAAAATATTTCCTTGAGGGATTTTATGACCCTTCAATGGGTGTCCATGCGTATTTTCAATAATTCTTCGCATCATACTTGAACCTGGATGACCCAATCGGTCATGCCACATGGTTAATATTGAAGATTTCATAACTACCGCATTTGACTCAATCACATTTATATGTGTGTAATGCAATCCAGTGGGAAGCATTGGTAGTTTTTCAACTATGTATTTCTTTCCAGATCTATACATAGTGAGTAACATGAATTTCATGTTACCTTCAGTCATAGACTTCGTCTCGAATCCATGAGAATAAATATCATTGAAACTTAATAAGTTTCGTTTGGATTTTGGCGAGAATAAGGCATTATGTATCATAAACTTTGTGCCATTTGGCAATACAAAGTTTGCCTTGCCAATTCCTTCAATCAGATCTACAGGACCTGATATTGTATTCACAATGGTTCGTGTTGGTTTTATCATTAAGAAAAACCTTTTATCCTTTAGGATTGTGTGCGTTGTTCCACTATCAAGTATGCACATTTCTTCAATATTAATCCTTTGGTTGACCTTGGCTTTGTCCATTTTAAAGCTTTGAGTAAACAAGAAAATGATAAGATAGATGAAAAAGGTAGACATAATTTATTACATGCGAGAAAACATAGTCATGCTTAAAGGAAAAACATACATATAACATAAGAAAATCAAATTAAGACATCGGACCGTTTGGCTTCGTTCCCATGGGTTTACACAACTTTCCCTTTCAGTTCCCACCAGTCATTTTTCCAGTTATATCACCAAGGAAGACCTCACTAGGTTCATGTTCCCCAAGATGAGTGTACTCGTTCACGGGATCATTCTCAATAAAATTGATCTCATTTGCATTTGTAAAATCCCCAACTGTATCAACATGTTCATTGTTGAAATCAGATTCTCCAAGTCGAGTAAACTCATTCATAGGAGTTTGGTCAATATAGTTGACCTCCTTTCCTTTTCCCTTCACGAACTCTTGATAGAGTTTGCATAAGTGTTCAGGGGTTCGACAGGTTTTAAACCAATGCCCTTTACAACCGCATCTAAAACAAGTTGTCTCAGGGTTTTTTGATGAACTTGGACCACCTCCCCTTTTGTGGGAGTTCTCATGGTTCCACTCATTTTGCTGTCTCCTTTGGTGATAATTGGCGATCTTATGAGGTGGATTATTGGGATAACCACCTCGACCGCGCCTCTGGCCAAAACTACGGCCTCGACCTCGTCCTCGTCCACGACCTCGGCCTTGCCCTTGACCCTGAAAATAGTTCATGGGTCTACTCTC
Source organism: Rhodiola chrysanthemifolia (assembly GCA_033675395.1). Taxonomy (NCBI): domain Eukaryota; kingdom Viridiplantae; phylum Streptophyta; class Magnoliopsida; order Saxifragales; family Crassulaceae; genus Rhodiola; species Rhodiola chrysanthemifolia. The sequence continues at coordinate 44,988,168 of CM066204.1, forward strand.
ATTAGAGTTGGCAAAATGTACCTCAGAAAATATTCTGGAGCCCGTTGGGCGAGATTGGTGGTTCTTTATCAACAATTCATTGTTTCTTTCCGCCACTAGAAGTGTACCAATCAACTCATGGTATTTTTCAAAACCACGTACACGATACTGCTGCTGCAAGGTTACATTTGATGCATGGAATGTAGACAGAGTCTTTTCCATCATCTCAGCATCAGTTATCTTATCTTTACGAAATTTCAAGTGGCTCACAATTTTAATCATCTCAGAATTATACTCACTGACTTTCGCAAAATCTTGGAACCGTAAAGCGGCCCATTTATCCCGATATAAGGGAAGCATTACATCCCTTTGGTGATCAAATCTGTCTTTCAGATTTTTCCATAGATCACTCGGGTCTTTCACAGTGTGATACTCATTCTTGAGATTCTCGTCAAGATGACGGCGAAGGAAAATCAAAGATTTTGCCTTCTCTACTTTTGATGAGGTGTTTCCCGCAATGATTGTTTCATGAAGATCCATTGAGTCCAAATGTGTCTCAATGTCTATTGTCCACGGCATGTAATTTTTTCCAGAGATGTCGAGTGGACTGAACTCAAGTTTTGCGAGGTTTGACATGGTGGTAACTAAAAGTAGAAAAATTTTATTAGATTAATTTAAAACATAAATGTTTACAAGTATTGTAAGGAAGAAAGCGACATACATTATTACAATTATTTCTAAACAATGATAAAATTCATCCGTCGGAATATCTCCGGTGAGGACACAAACAGTAAGTACAAAAATAATTATAAAAATGAAGACTAGCATTAGATGAGCATACATTCTATGGCAAGGTTTTTTTCTTTTCTTGAGAAGATTGTGTAGTAGAAGAGAGAATGAGTGTGATTTTGTATGATGAATGAAATCGAATTTATAGGGAAAAAACTAGCTGTTTATGACCGTTTGAGCATGTTACCGTTGGGCATGTTACCGTTTGTTACCGTTGGGCATGGGTTAATTCATGCTAAGATTTAATTAGAAACGTAATGCAATTAATTACCATGTGAGGATAGACATGTATAGTATAAATGTTATTAACCAAGAAGTAGTAAAATAATTGTAATTCACATCATATTATTTTACGGTGGCTGAGCCTCCTTTGTATAATAATATGATGTTATACAATAACAAGTAATAAGCATAGAATAAATTATACAATTCAAAGAAAATGAAGTATTTAAAGTAAAGACAGTTACTTTGCAGATCACAACACTTTACTATGGGGCGGTGATCCGCACATCATAATAATATGTTGTTATACATTAAGAAAGTAAAACAAGTTATAAGAAGTATTTAAAGTAAAACATACATAACTGTCGCCATAATAGGATCGAATTCCAAAGAAAAACAAAGTAAAAAGCTCTTAGTTTTTTCATCCAGTAAAACCCAGATATCAACACAATCAGAAAATTGTGAAAGAGGGAGAGAAGAGTTCCCTTTGAGGTAGTGAACCCCTTATAATATCTAAGTAGAACAGATGGAGAACTGAGCGGAAGTTGAGAGACAAGTTGTAAATCACATCATTTTGTTATACGGTAGCGTAGCCCCGTTGTATAACAAAATGACGTTATACAATAATATTGAAGAGAGAAAATTTCGTTATGTACCTTTGTCCGGAACTTACGGTATGGAAGTGGAGAGCGTTCGTGCTGATAACGTGTTATAATTATCTTGAAAAATATAGAGAACTTTGGGACTAGTTAGAACTCAAATGCACTGCAATATTATTGAGGATTTAGAGAGAAGGAGGATGTGAAGGTGTGTTTGATCCTTCACCCCGAACCTCTTATTTATATTACAATTGAGCAAACATTCATCCGCATTTCAATCACATGCCATAATTTTCTCAAATGTGCGGACCACATTATAACATATAACACTTTCATTCAAATAATTCCTGGTATCAGGCGATGTGGGATACATGCTGGAAATAGTCAGCACCTCCATATGCCAGGTTTCATCAGCTCATCGCATAGTCCAATATAACCATACGAAACCTACACTTGCAATATCATTTCTTACCTTAGATTGGGGGTACTAGATGTTGAAAATTAATTCAACTGCCTCCTGTAATCAGAAAATATTCATATTGGTGCATGGAGCTTCAAGCTCAGGCGTGGATTGATGCATCCACTATCTTCCATTTTCAATCATGAAGCATGCTTTGCATATTAGAATTGAACTTGATATGGTCAATGTATATTACGTCTTGATATAACATTATTAGAGTTGTGTCCGTTGTGGCATAATTGTATTTGTCCTATAACAAGATGTTTAGATTAAGTCTAGTTCAATTTATCTTATTATCCCACATCGCCTTGATCATATCATAGTAACTGAGCTTGTAAACTATTATAAATAAAAAACTGATGAGGGGAGGGTGGGTCCGAAGGCGGTTGGACCAAACAAATTTGGTAACCTATTTTTTGTGGTTAAAAGCTGGTCGGGCCATTTTTTCGGGTCAACAAAGCTAAACCCCACTCCTACCCTAAAGCATATTTGACGTCAACTTTTGTTCAAATTTGACTTGGTTAATTTTAGTTGATATTTGACTTCGGTCAACTTTAGTTGAATTCAATTTGGCGAAGTCAAATTTCAACTAACTTGATCACAAGTTGATCAAAATCAAATTTCAACTAAAGTTGACCATCAACGAAAAGTTGACAACAAGTTGATCGAAGCAAAATTTCAACTAATGTTGACTATAAGTTGGCCAAAGTCAAAAACTAAACAATAGTTAACCAAGGATTCAATGAATTTGATCAATTTTATTGAACCAAAATTCCATACAATATTAGATTGGTTTCTCAAGTCGGTATGAAACCGAATTCAACCAATTGTATTGAACCAAAATTCTTAACAAACTAGATTGGTTTCTCACGACGATATGTATTCGTGTTAAACCAATCACATTGAACAACAAATCAAAATTATACTAGAATGGTTTCGGAAGTCGGTATAAAACCAAGTTAAACCAATTTTATTGAGTTGAAATTCAATATATGTCTAGATTGGTTTCGTAAGTCGGTATAAAACCCAGTTAAATCAATCTAAATGAATCAAACTCCACACTGAAATGATATACCAAATTTGAACAAGATCAAATCAAACAGAGATAAATCGAATCGGTATGAACCGAAACATTTATACCGTATCAGTTCAGTAGTCACTCTTGATTGATTTATCAAATCGGAATAAACGGTTTTAAATCAATCTAAATTATAGTGGTTCAATATCAAAATTGATTGATTCACCCAAACGGAATTTACCACACTAAATCAATCAATTTAACTAGAATTTCACCAAAATCGGTTCAATATTTGAATCAGATTAAACTGAATCTATCTCCGAAGCAATCTCGAATCGATCAAAATTAATTGAACCCACAAAAATAACATGATTCACAATTATTTTTTTGCCGATAGGAATACAACTATGAGACAACATAAACAAAGATACAAACAGAAAAAACAGAACAGGCTTTAGGCAAACCCTGTGTTATCTAACTTTAACTACTCAGGAGCATCTTGGAACAGAGTTTAAATCTTTCAATTTCCATCGCTCTCTTCTTGCTCTTTTTGCCCAACAGTCTGCCCATTGGTTGCACTCCCTAATAACATGATTCACAAATTAAATTGAATCAAACTTACAATAAAATCGAACATGATTGAACCGAAGAGGTTTGATTCAACAACATCAGGGTTTCATACTTTCCCACGCAACTATAATTACTGCCTGACTGAGGAATCTTCACAAGCAGACATGTGGAAGGCAACTCCAAGCCCAACACACCCATGAAAATTAGGAAAAAAATTCCAAAATACTCAAATTTGAAGGTTGGTTTTTATTTCTTCTTAATTTCTAAGATTGATTTTCCTTTTTACTCACTTTTCCTAAGTCGATGTTGGCAACGACGTTTTAAACACTAGACGCTCTTGCCAACAACAGTTTAGATCGTGTGTCGTTTTAACGCTAAAAATAAAGATGACTAGACATAAATTGACAGGTAAACTTAAAACGATGTAGATAACAGCGTTCAAAAATAATTAGAGTGAAAAATAAACCGCTCTTGGTAAGAGCGTTTCCTCTACATTCCTCAGATTTGAGGCGCACGACGATCTCTGCCACGGATTTCGATGTGCCGTCGGACATCAATTATGGCCTGCTTTTGGAAAATCGGGAGTATGGAAGCGTTGGATGAGCAAGAAAAGGAAGATGAAATCGGAGATGAAGTATTAATTTGTTGAAGGTTCAGCTGCGGAGAAGTGTTTGTGATAGGATCGTGGTTAGTAGTCAAAGACTTAACAAAGATCGGAACTGTTAGGAACCTAACTCTGTATGCAGATAAGTAACTAAACAGAATACGCAGCGGATTAAACTTAAATAGCTTTTTATTACTATTTAACCTGTACACTCAATCGGTACAAAAACTTGCCTATTACGTATAAATCTAAACTAGATTTACACAAGCAAAACCTGACTACTTCCCTGACTGTCTCCCAGACGTCACGTAGTGGTGGCACCTCCGTCGCTTTCCGGTACTGATCAAGATTAGCTAGATCACTTGAATATCACCTCGCACAGCTTGCTGGATATTCTCTCTGGGAAACCCCACTTGGAAAGCTCTCTCGGATGTATATGAAAGGCGCAGCCTTCTGAAGAGTTGGATCTGGCTTATATAGGTTCTTCAGTAACTGTCAGGTAACTGCCCTAGATCATGGTCTGTAACTGACAGCCCATGATCTCCTTGATGTGTTGTGAAGACGTGCCATCACTCCATGATGTCTTTGACTCCTGTTGTCAACTGCTTTGTTGACTTGACCTCAACCGCTCCGTTGACTTGACCTATACTCAGGTTCTCGGTTACTCGGAAACTTTCACAAGTACTCGAGTCCTTGAATGCTCCAGTAAGTTCCTGACAGACAGAAACTCAAGCAAACTCTCAAAACGGTTTGTCAATCATCAAAAACCTGTGAGGCCAATGCCTCAACAATTTCCCCCTTTTTGATGATGACAAACCATTAAAAGATAAATATCAAGGCAGCACTTAATAGATGTAAAACATGCACACAGCATCAGTTGAGAACCTATTCTCCTTGGGAACAATTCCCCCTAAGTTCCTGCACACTCAGAAACTAGATAAACATTCTATTAAGTCAAAGCCCTACATAGGTATTTCTTGTCAACCTTTTACTCAGGACCCTCAGATTGTATTCCCCCTCAGTTGATGCTTCTACCCTTCCCCCTTTTGACATCATCAAAGAAGAGTAAAGCACATACAGCAGTCAGAGACATGAGTGAAACTTGAAATTTAGAGCAAGTCATAAGGCATGCATAGAACTTCAAAGATAAAAGAGATAGTCATAACAAGCAGGTTGAACACAAGTTGTTGACACTCAGAAACAACAAAAGGAATTAACAAGGTTGGATAGCAAGGATGGGGAAATCTCATAGCAGGAACTGATCACGGCATTCTCACAGGCAAAAGAGATTGTCCCGATCTGAGGAACTTCAGAGCCGCTCAATCAGGGCGTACAGTGCATCCTGCACTCCTTTGATTTCATCTTTGATTTCCTCTTTAAATACCTTGATCTCTGTCCTTATCTCCTTTAATTCTGTCTTAATATCAGAGACAACCTTCTCGAAAACTGCCATCAGTGTAGCATTGCCGTCTTCAACTTCATCATCTTCTTCTTCCTCAGCATCCATCAGATCTGGTTTAGAACCAAGCTTTGGTTCTTGGACTGGAGCTTTGATCCATCCTTCTACTTGGTCTTTTACCAGATTCATTTTCCTGAAGACCTCAGGATCAAACTCCCTGACCACTCGTTCCTCACCTTCAGAAGTGACTTGATATAATCCATGAGCCTGAAGAACTTTCTTAATAATCCTTGAGAACCCAATCTGAGTTAACTTTTTCAGATGATCCATCTGATGAATTATTAATTTTGGCAGATTGATTCTTTCCTTCTTCAGCAACTTGTCCAAGACAATCAGATCCTGATGCTGGACGTATGATGGTTTTACTCCCCTTTGTATAAAATTACTCACTAGCAATTTATGCAGAATCTTCACACTCGGTTCCATTAGTTGAGTACTGATGGCCGACCCTTTTGGAACCTTGTCTAATTTGCAGATTCTCCTCACAAACTCTTGCTTGTCTCCGGCTTCCTTTGGCCATACATTGTTCTTGCAGAATAGATCAAACCCCTGATGATCCAATTTCATTATCATTGCCAGCTCAATACTTGACAGATTGAATTTGTGTCCCTTGAATTTCACCTCCAAGGCAGGGACATTTCCTTCAATGAGCTTCAAGTTCCCGTAGAACTCTTCAACCATTTCAGGACAAACGTATTCCTGAGTCTCACAGATTTTCTCCCACCCTTGAGCTTTCAGTATGTCAAGTACTTCTGTGAGTCCTTCGTCCAACAGAAACTCCTCAGAGCACTCCATTTCCATCAAAATTTCTTTCCCAGACTTCGATCTTTTGGGTCTTTTAACAGAGCTTTTAGGAACACCTTCCTCCTTCACCTCCAACTTCCTCTTACCAGTTTTTCTAGCCGGTTGAATTCGCAGTGGAAGAGATTTCTTCATCTTTTTCTTTTTGTCAGTTGAGGGCGTATCAATGATTTCACAGTCAACGTATTTACCACTGTCAGTTTCTTTAAACTGGGCAGTCTTGCCCATCTCCACCAGCTCATCCAACAGCTGATTCACGTCAGAATTATCTAAGCCAACTGATGACTCACCACCTTCCTTTGCAGTTTCCTCCTTTTCCTGAGAACATGCAAACAGATCTGATGTATCGTCTGAGTCCTCGACTCCTTCAGAGTGCTTCAGCACATCATCAATAGCCTCACCAGAGTTCTCAGAGTCTGCTACAGCAGTCTTTGAAGTTCCTAGACTTTCTAGAAAATCTTCCATCACTCGAACAGCTTGTTTTACATGCAAGTCACCATCCGTAGAGACATCACCTGTCTTCATAGTGCATAATACACCTTCAGTAACCCCTTCTGGGTTCTTCATCGAGACAGCATCAATAATTTCTATCTCCTCTTCTGCTTCGCCAACGAGACCAACGCCACAAAGACAGCTTTCGTCTTTTACTTCTTCTATCACACCGTCAACCTCCACAACACTAACAACTCCAGAGACATCAAATATCTCCCTTTCACCAATACTCCCAATCCCAGCACAGTATTCAACAAATCTCTCAGATTTAGGGTTGTAAATTGAGACTTGAGAGTTTGACTTACTAGATTTCAGCAACTCCGCCACCGCTCTCGGGACTTCGTAGCGAACTCCTTCTATTGTGAATGTCTCCATTCGACTGTCAGAGCTTTCGAGGTTGCTGGTGTTTGATGCAGACGTCATTGAAGACACGAACGATTTGATTTTGCCGACTTGAGAAATTAGGGTTTCGATGTTTGCAAGTGAGAGTGGAGAGAGACAACTACGGACTTCAAATCCCTTTTAAATGCAAAATCTCGTTGTTATCTGCTATTAATTCTCGTTCACATATCAGCACGTAACCGTCCGACTTTCAAGGCAGAAACCACTGAACCACTTCTTTCATATATCAGATACCTCGTTGAGTTCCTTAGTCCCAGAGACATTTAATCCTTGACTGAGAGAATACCAGACCAGTTCCCTGACTATGGATTTTTCACAAGGGACATTGTGGTGGGTCGGCTTACCATAAGGGTATATAATATAAAATCACCACAATTCAAATCACTCAATCACACATATAGATAATCAAGCATGTCCAGAAAGTGTATAAAAGAGGTTCATCGGACACACAGAACCTATACTAGGGTTAGGTGGTTTCACATACTTCCTTCATGGGGCAATTTGGCATCAAAATCCGGAAGTTATGTAAGGCATCAAGAAAGACGTGTTCAACAATGCATGTACTATATCAGATTTAGCAAAGAAGTAATAGCACACACATTACTAGCTACTCAGGGACTTCAAACATTCACTCATGTAAATGACTCACATGCATGTTCAGAACTCTATCATCTAGTCAATCACTGAGAGAGGGTTCGAAGTACCTCACTGTGGACTCATTAATCCAAGTTCCATCCTTAGCTTTTCAAAAGCATCCTTATGTAGGGACTTGGTAAATATATCAGCAACCTGATCTTCACTTCTGCAAAATTAATAGTGACGAGTTCCTTTTCTACACAATCTCTAAGAAAATGATGTTTAATTTCTGTATGCTTAGATTTACCATGTTGGACAGGGTTTTTAGCAATACTAATCGCACTAGTATTGTCACAGAATATAGGAACTTGACCCAAATGCAGATTGAAATCACTTAGCTGATTTCGAAGCCATAGGATTTGAGCACAACACGCTGCTGCTGCAATATATTCTGCCTCCGCTGTTGACAACGCCACAGAGTTCTGTTTCTTGGATCCCCAAGACACCAAGCAAGATCCGAGGAACTGAGCCATCCCAGAAGTGGATTTTCGGTCAGTCCTATCTCCTGCGAAGTCTGCATCTGTGTATCCTTCCAAACTGAGAGACTTCACTTTCGGATACCACAGGACCAGCTTCTCAGTGCCCTTCAGATACCTCAGTATTCTCTTCACGGCCTTTACATGAGATTCCCTTGGTTCCGCTTGAAACCTGGCACATTGACATACACTAAACATTATATCAGGTCTAGAAGCAGTCAAATACAGTAAAGAACCTATCATGCCACGATATCTTGTAGCATCTGTCTTTGGAGACGCATCATCCTTTGTCAGGGACTCATTCGGAGAACTAGCAGTGTTCACATGCTTTGAACCTCCAAACCCGTACTTCTTCACGACTTCACCCAGGTACTTCTGCTGTGAAATCTCAGTACCATTCTCCAGCTGTCTAACTTGAATACCAAGAAAGAACGTCAGTTCCCCGACCATACTCATCTCAAACTCACTCTCCATGAGTTTAGTGAAGGACTTCACAAGCTCGTCACTTGTGGATCTGAAGATGATGTCATCGACATACACCTGTACAATGAGAAAATGCTTATCAGTTCTCAACAAAAATAGAGTCTTATCTACCTTACCTCGCTCATATCCATGAGCTAGCAGATACTCCGATAGGCGCTCATACCACGCCCTAGGCGCCTTTTTTAATCCATACAGGGCCTTGTCGAGAACGTACACATGATCTGGATGCTCAGGAACCTCAAATCCAGGGGTCTGTTCCACAAATATTTCCTCCTTGAGGAACCCATTCAGAAACGCCGTTTTAACATCCATCTGATGAAGTTTGATTCCAAACTGCATTGAATATGCTATCAACAACCTGATAGCCTCCAACCTTGCCACTGGCGCAAAGGTTTCTTCATAGTCAATACCCTCTTGCTGGCTGTAACCTTTCACCACCAATCTGGCCTTGTTCCTGACTATTACTCCCTCGGAATTCAATTTGTTCCTCAGGATCCATCGGGTGCCAATTACCTTCCGATTCTCTGGTCTTGGAACAAGTCTCCAAACTTTGTTCCTCTCGAACTGATGTAATTCATCTTGCATCGCTTGAATCCAATCTGGGTCTTTCAGTGCTTCTTGAACTGTCTTTGGCTCAATCAAGGATACAAAGGGGTTCATGACTGTTTCCCCCTGTACTGCAGCGTAACATACATAATCGCGAAGTGCGACACTCGGCTGCTTAACTCGAGTACTCCTCCTCAACTAAGTGACCTCCTGAGACTCTTGGATTTCCTCAGTTCCATCATGAACTTCACCAACTTCAGGGACTTGTCCATTCACTTCAGTTTGCTCTCCAGGTTCTTCAACCTCAGCAACTTGACCACCGGCTTGGTCAACTGTGTCCAGATTCTCAGTATCAGTAACTGTGTCATCCCTAGGACGAATCAGCATAAACTCTTCATTGTCATCTGTAGCATGAACGTCAGGAACTCGTCCAGACTCATTACCCATGGACTCTTCATCAAAGACGACATGGACACTTTCCTCAATCTGTTTGGTCCTTTTGTTGAATACTTTGTAGGCCTTGCTGTGTAGAACATACCCTACAAAAATTCCCTCGTCACTTCTTGGATCAAACTTTCCCAGCTGACTCTTTCCGTTGTTATGAACATAACATTTGCTGCCAAATACCCGAAGATGTGAAATGTTGGGTTTTCGACCCTTCAACAACTCATACGGAGTCTTATTGAGGATTGCCCTCAAATAACAGCGATTAAGAACATAACAGGCTGCATTCATAGCTTCTGCCCAGAAACTCCTTGCTAGACTGCTTTCAATGAGCATCGTTCTGGTCATGTCCTCCAGAGTCCGGTTCTTCCTCTCCACTACTCCATTTTGCTGTGGAGTCCTCGGCGCTGAGAAGTTATGATCAATTCCCTGATCGGTGCAGAATGTAATGAACGATCCATTCTCAAACTCAGTACCATGATCTGTTCTGATACTCCTCACTTTGAGATCAAATTTTCGTTCCGCAAGCTTTACCCAAGTCTTGAAGCATTCAAAGACTTCATCTTTTGATTTAATAAAGATCACCCATGCGAATCTTGAGAAGTCATCCACTAGTACATACACGTATCTGTTCCCTTGACGAGATTGAGTCCTCATCGGTCCACACAAATCCATGTGTATAAGATCAAACGCCTTAGCAGTACTTACAACATTCTTGGAATGGAATGAGCCTCTCGTCTGTTTTCCTTGTGCACACGCACTGCAGACTTGATCAGGTTCTTCACTGACTTTTGGTAATCCAATCACCAATCCTTGATTGTGCAGCCTCTTCAATAACCTGAAATTTACATGTCCAAGTCTTCTATGCCATAGCTCAGATTCATTAGACTTTGAGGAAAGACACAGATACTCCTCTGGATCAAACCCCTGATCCACATAATAGACTCTGTTCTCACAGGTTCCTCTCAGAAGTACCTGACCTGAGGAAACACACTTAACAAAACAACCATCAGCAGTAAAAACAACTTTGTTTTTACCATGTTGACACAATTGAGAAACACTCAGTAAATCAAACTTCAAACCATGAACAAGATTCACATTATCTACACTCACTTTACTTGACAAATCTACTTTACCTTTTCCAATGACCTTACCCTGACTTTTGTTACCAAAAGTGATGGAGCCACCGGAGTGCTGTCGCAGAGAAGAAAATTGCTCCATCTTCCCGGTCATATGCCCCGAGCATGCACTATCTACAAGCCACGAACATATTCCTCTCTCGACCTGCACATGAACAATTAGGTCTTAGGAACCCAAATAAGCTTAGCTTTTCTGGGTTTAAGCTGTGAAGTAGATGAAGTGTTAGAGTTAGAAACATGAGGGCTTGAAACTCCTTTTGAGTCAGAAGAATTCTTGACTGCTCCTGAACTTGAAGGATCGCTGACTTCTCCAGGTTTTCCACTCTTTTTGGAAACTGAGCATGTTCCTGACTCGAAGCTCGAGCTCTTTGAATCTTTCTCAGAGACGTTCTGCCTTTTCTTGCATTGTTTCTGACTGTGTCCTTCTTTCCCGCAGTGAAAACATACCTTTTGTTTTCTGAAATCTATCACCTTGGACTCAGAAACCTTCTTCTTCTGATTCTCGAAATCAATAGGTATTGGACTGTTCCTTCGCTTAAGCTTCTCCCAGATGTGGTAACCTTTCCCAAAGGTTTTGGAGTCATCCAAATCCACCTTCTGTCTAGGAGTAGTCCTTGGTTGTCCCTGCCTTTGCATAGGCTTTGCAATAGACACTTCGCCATATCCAAGACCTGGCCTAGTCTTCGACTTCTGTTTCTCATGTCCCTTCGGTGAATCATAGAACTGATCACCTGAGTCAACTACCCTTTTGCCTGCTGCTTTCTCAAGTCTTTGAATCGTTCTGGCTTGTTGATGATTCTCCTCGAACATCAACTCAATTCGTTTGTCTTGATCAGTAACAACAGTGTTCAGTTCCTCACACTTGATGACAAGTTTCTTGATAACTGCAATACATTGAGAACGTGAGTAATAACCAGATTGTGAATCATCTGAGCTTACCTCAGTGGATGATTCCTTTGAGGGTGTCTTCCTTGATAGTGAAGATGATGACGAAATCTGCGAACTTGAAGAACTTCCCTGAGCCATCAGACACACATTTCTCCTCAGGTCTCCCATGTTGTTATCTTCATCGGAGTCCCCCCAAGCAAACATTGCTTGTTTTCCTTTGTCATCCTCTTTCTGTTTATTTTCTGTCTCAGCCTCATCATTCTTGAGTTTATAGCAGTCCCTTTTTAAGTGACCTTTCTTCTTACAGTAGAAACATTCCACATTCTTCTTCCAGTCATTTTCTTTACTGGTTCTGCGACCTGAGTTCTTATCATCAGAAACTTTGATTGCCTTAGTCATCACATTCAGTTCCTCAGTCTTTAAGGTTTCCTTTCCCTTATTCCTGTTATACTCTTTTCCTTTGTACTTCTTGTACCTAGAACTCTCTCCAACCAGGGCTACTTGTCGAGCAGATTTCTGAGGTTCTCGACTTTCCAGTTTAACGTCCTCAATAGCCTTATTACTGACCAAGCTTGCAACCAGTTCTTCCAGAGAATTTTCCTTCGTGCTCGGAAGAGCAGCTAACGTCCTTGAGATATCATCCCATTCTGGACCCAGTCCCTGCATGAATCTGTGAGTAATCTCCCAGTTCTTGTACCTCTTTCCGAGATTATTCAGTGTAGCCAGACATCCTTGGAATCTGGAATGATACTCATGCATTGGCTCGTTCTTCACTTGTCTCAGGGAATTGAATTCAGACTGAACAGCAAGAATACGGTTTCTTTTCACATCCTTCGATCCTTCATAGATCTTCTTCAGTGAATCCCAGATGTCACTCGGGTCCTTGAACTGTATCACCTTCTTCAGGTCTCCAGGCTCCAGTGCACTGTGAAGAACCCGTAATGCTTTTGCATTCTTCTCCAATTTCTTATAGTCTTCAGTTGTGTACTGAATCCTTGGCTTGAGATCCGTTTCACTTCCCTCGACATAAATGTGCTGTTGCCCTTGCTCTATGATCTGCCAAACCTCCCCATCTGAAGACATCACATGTGCTTCAAATCTGACCGCCCAGGTCTCATACTCGCCTGGCTTCAATTTCGGAGGATTTGAGAACGAATCACCTGTCATACCTGCAAAGCTAACCAAAATCTGGAACCCTGCGGCTCTGATACCAATTGATAGGATCGTGGTTAGTAGTCAAAGACTCAACAAAGATCGAAACTGTTAGGAACCTAACTCTGTATGCAGATAAGTAACTAAACAGAATACGCAGCGGATTAAACTTAAATAGCTTTTTATTACTATTTAACCTGTACACTCAATCGGTACAAAAACTTGCCTATTACGTATAAATCTAAACTAGATTTACACAAGCAAAACCTGACTACTTCCCTGACTGTCTCCCAGACGTCACGTAGTCGTGGCACCTCCGTCGCTTTCCGGTACTGATCAAGATTAGCTCGATCACTTGAATATCACCTCGCACAGCTTGCTGGATATTCTCTCTGGGAAACCCCACTTGGAAAGCTCTCTCGGATGTATATGAAAGGCGCAGCCTTCTGAAGAGTTGGATCTGGCTTATATAGGTTCTTCAGTAACTGTCAGGTAACTGCCCTAGATCATGGTCTGTAACTGACAGCCCATGATCTCCTTGATGTGTTGTGAAGACGTGCCATCACTCCATGATGTCTTTGACTCCTATTGTCAACTGCTTTGTTGACTTGACCTCAACCGCTCCGTTGACTTGACCTATACTCAGGTTCTCGGTTACTCGGAGACTTTCACAGGTACTCGAGTCCTTGAATGCTCCAGTAAGTTCCTGACAGACAGAAACTCAAGCAAACTATCAAAACGGTTTGTCAATCATCAAAAACGTGTGAGGCCAATGCCTCAACAGTTTGGATTTATGGCCATGAGATTCTGAATGGTGTCGCTCCACTCGTTTCTGGTTAAAGTGGATAGGTTGTCGTTGGTTGCTTCTTTGTATTCGTCGTCGTCGTCAGCAAGCAATTGCCTTTCCAACTCGTGTAAGCGATTCATCATCTTCTTCTCGATTATCATATCCTCGTTGCTTTGGTTTACATTCTGATTATTATGACCAAGGCTAGTGGCAGTGGGAGTAGGAACCACTGTGTCGCGTCCAAATTCGATCGCGCAATCTTCACCGACCTAGTCAATGTCGAGCAAGCGCTTCACTTGGTCGACCTCCCAATCTTATACGACATGGTGAACACCGTCCTCAAATCCGACTGCATCATAGCCGCTTGGTGCTACACCACTCCTCAGATCATCCACGCGTCGATCTCGTCTTTCTCAAATTTTACAAAATCGTTTGTTTCCAGTTCATCTGATAAGGGACATTGATTCGGTAGAAATTTGGGATAAACTATAACGCTGTTAACAACAGCGTTTTATTAAAAAAATGTCACACGAGTCGCTAACTCAGCTTAGTATTAATAAAAAAACACCACGCGGCTTAAGCCGCTATTGACATGAGCGTTTTATAGCAGCGTCTTAAGAAACGTGAATAAGTTAGAAAACCAATCTATAAGATTGAGTAAAATTGAAACTCAATGTTCAATTTTAAACATTTTGGAAAATTTCCCTCAAAATTACACCTTTCATTAGTGAAGTAGCAGTTTTCATCAAGGCCGCTCGCTTGAGAACGTGTGCTGTTCAAAAGGTTCCTCTATGATGTAATTCAATGACATGACAATATCAGGACTAGAGCACTAAACCAAGCATATAATTTTCTCAAATAAGGTGCCAAGGTCTTTGGTTACTTCCAATGACTCGCAACAATCCAGCATATATTCGTCAAACCATCTCCCCACTTTTGTCTTAAGTTTGAAAGTTGGAAATCAACTTATAAAACCTTCCATCAGTGAAATAAATTGCTGGACGAAAAAGAAGCTGACACTTTCCATAGCCAAGCCGAACCGAAGCACTTGCAGAGAACGATTAAACTCGACAACACTAAAATCAAGTCGTTTAGGTAAGCTCTCATCTGCCGTTGGATCTGGGATGGAGCTGCCAACATCGGCACCATATGGAAGATGATCAATTCCGTGAATGTACACTACTTGATGCAGAAAACGCAAACAAACAGTGTTAAGAATCTAAGCAAAGCTGTAAGTTTGCATCTGCTCCATAGGCCGCTTCCGGAGCTCGTTCGTTGCTGAACTGCAGACGTCACCGCCTCTGCCGGACCTCAAATCGTCCCATCTATCAAGCGACATATAGTCACCATCTCCAGTCTGCTAGGGAGTCTGATTGCTCGCTGCGGCTGCCTAAGCTCCATGAGAACTTAATTCGGACCGATCTAAATCGAACCTAACAAAAAACCAAAAATAAATCGGTTCCATTTGAACCAACTGGTTCTCTTATCCACCGCCAACCGGAGTAACATTCTCCACAGGATCGAACAACATTCTGTTTTGTCTTTTGTAAATTCTATGACTTAGGCGTGTCTTCAGGATCGGTCTATCAGCCCAGTCTTTATCGAGAATGTTATGGAGAAGACCAAGACTTCAAAAGTAAGCAGGAAACGCCTCAAACGAGAATCGGAAAACTCATACTTTGACCAGAATAGAGCACCATAATTTTGACCGCATCCGGATACACGCGCATAAAAAAATATTGACTAGTATATTGAATTTCTCAATAATTCGATATTGAGTGGTGATTCATATCAATTGTTAAAAATAAATTATTAAAATAACAGTATAAGTATAAGATCGTAAATTCAATTCAGATTAAAGAGAACATACCGTTAGAAACTTCAATATACTGAAACGCAACCTCTAAAGTAAATGTGCACCGGATTAGGGTTTCCAATCCTACCACTAGAGTCATCTCATCCCATCAGAGTCATCTTAGCTTTTCCATCGAAAGAGCAAGAAAAGTGATCGTAGTTTTTTAGATATGGTAGACCGGGGACCATAACCCATATAAACAGTGGTGTGCTATGACAACCAGTATTGTTATAATTATCATTTCGCCTCTCATCTCATAGAAAGATAATTACCAAATCGTATTTACACAATAACTATCATAACATTATATTCATAAGCCAATATAATTCACAACTAGATCATATTAGTTAAAATTAATTAAATGATAGCACACATCCATTTTATTTACATGTGTAACCGCACATAATTGGTTAATTTACATAATTAACCCAACATCTTACTCTTCACTCCGTAACTCCAAATCACCCTAATTTTTAGATCAGCATCGACGGACATATTTTCAACAAAATCATCGCTACTCAAACACCCGCACCAAATCATTATGAAATGTCAGATTTTCGAATAGGATATCTATGTGACGGATCCAGACTTAAATTTCACTGGGGGCTTAATTCTTTTTTGAAGAAATTAATGGGGGCAACAACGGTATTTCTTAGAAATACTAATATTTTTTTGGTCTAATTAAGCTTAAATAAATAAACAAATGATAAAATTGAAAATTTTCAAAATACTAAAAATTGAAGATTGAGTTATCTTTCTATTCAATCTTTCAGATTGATTTCCCTTTTTACTCACTTATTTAAAACAATATTGTCAACATCGGTTTAAAAATAAAACGCTCCTACCAACGTCGTCTTATGCCTCGTGTCTCTTTTTTACATACGTAACGACGAGTCACCAAAAATATAGCCCCATAAGCCTAAGACACCATTTCGAAGAGCGCCTTAGGTCAGAATAAGCTTCGAAACATGACGTGTCAAATTTAATATTTATTTTCTCCTGCGAACAACTAGTTAGTGGCAAGCAGGGTCGAACCCAAGAGAGCTGGTTTGAGAAGTGGTATCCATAGAGAAATAAAGATGGGGGATTTTTAGCAATTACGAGTGCAACTGAGCGAAACACAGATAAAGATTTTGATCAGAGAAGACATTTAGCTTAGGGTTTCTATGATGACACGTTTATCATATACTGCTGATAATCATAATTCAAGTTTCTAAGCGTGGTCCATTTTGAACATGTGTATTTTTACCCTCCCGATATGTCGATTAAGAGGATCGTCGTAGAGTCAAAAGAATTTATAGATTAACCGGTAAAGTACAGGGTCGAACCCAAAGGAGCAAGCCAAGCACATGCACTATGTAAGATAGTGTTTCCGTTCGGCTATTCTAAACCAAAAATGTATGAGGGAGTATATATCTAAATCCTATGTGACGAGTAATTAGGGATAAAAGATAGATAGGAGGTGTTTCGAGGGGTTACTCCCCTCCTTGGCAATTTCTCATTGATCATGTATATAAGAATTATGCAAATCAAGGTATCAAGTAGTTTAGAACCTAGCTTAGGCTAAGGTAGACCAACTTTCATATGAATCTATTCTTAGTCAAGCTCTCTTAATTAGAACCTCACTTCATCAAGATATGGATTCACTCTATAGCAATATTATCCTTGATATGTCTTCCTAAGGTAATAAATGCTATAGTCATTTAGCTCCAATTCACTTCCTATCCATGTATTCATCATCATAAACACTAGATAGGATCATATTCACTACTTCTAAACCATTCCTAGGGTCATTCGATACCTAGGTCAAGTTTTGAGATAAACATGTCACTTAGGCATTTCATCAAACTATATGACGTGTGTGTAGACAAGATTTTGTTTGCTCGTCGTACAGTTTGGCCCAGTTTTGTTGAAACTGTTATTGATCACTTACCCCAAGAACAAAGTTCTCATTCAACTATACCTTTCAGTTAAAAAAAAGAAGGCATTTCATCAAACACCTAGTAGCATGTCATAAATGAAAAGCATAGTAAACATGAAATTAACACCATAGATTATTGAATCAAATGTATACACATAATCTTAGAGTACCAAGGAGGATCATAAGACCCTAAAAATACAAGATCACTACTCACACATCATGGTGTGAGTAGGATTTATAGCATACAACAAAAGAGAATGGAAAAGTGTAAAGGAAGGAAGATGGTTAATCCTTGAACTCCCTTTTGATCTTCTTTTCTTCTCCTTGGTTGGATCTTTTGATGATTGATGACCTTGGTTGAACCTCTATTCTTCTCCCCAAAAACCTCCACACTTAGGTCAAAAGTCCTCTTTCTATTTATAGGCTCGGGTGGCAATTTGTGAAGCAGCAGCTCCAGCTGGTCGGCTGGTGCAGGGAAAAAATCAGGCTCTTCTGAGAACTTAGTCAGCCGACCGGTTGAGCTTGTGAGCCGACCGGTTGGAGATGTTCTTGATGCAGGGCTATCTGGAGACTTTAGTCAGCTGATCGGCTGGTGAGTCCACCCGACCGGTTGCGGAAAACTCTTGTTGCAGGCCATGTGTTGCTTCCCTTTAGCCGACCGATTTGCCGGTTGAGCTGACCGGTTGACAATGTCCTTGGGCAAGCAGTCTTGCAGCTCTTCTACAGCAGATCGGGTGAGCTTCTCTACCGACCGGTTGGGCTAGGGCGATTGCTGAGGCTCCTGATACTTTTAGTCAGCCGATCGGCTGGTTCAGGGGAGATCCTGAGCCGGTCGGCTGAGATCTTTTTCTGCCCATATTTTGCTCCAAATCTCTAGTTTTCCCTGATTTTTCGTATTTTGGCGTCGACACTAAGAATATCTTGTTTGTACCTTAGACGTACAAAAAGGGATCAAATGACATCAAAATATCATCGGAAACGAACCAAAGCTATAGTGAAAAATAGCCATTAATGAGTCGAAAACCAAAGATTTAGAGCAAAATAGGGCAGATTGACCTTTCCAGCTTATTTTACATGCACATATTGCATACTGTATCCAAATTGGGTGATTTTTAGCTTGTTGGAAAGCTATCTTAAAGGGCTACAACTTTAATGTTGACGCCAAGATCCAGTTCGAAAGTTAAAACCACGAAAAATCCCAGAGAAGTGTCAGCCGGTCGGCAGACTAAGTTCTCTGAAGAGCCTGATTTTTGCCCTGCACCAGCCGACCAGCTGGAAGTCCAGCCGACCGGCTGAAGCTGCTGCTTCAGAAATTACCACCCGAGCCTATAAATAGAAAGAGGACTTTTGACCTAAGTGTGGAGGTTTTTGGGGAGAAGAAGACTTGAAAAGAGGTTCAACCAAGGTCATCAATCATCAAAAGATCCAACCAAGGAGAAGAAGAGAAGATCAAAAGGGAGTTCAAGGATTAACCATCCTCCTTCCTTTACACTTTTCCATTCTCTTTTGTTGTATGCTATAAATCCTACTCACACCATGATGTGTGAGTAGTGATCTTGTGTTTTGAGGGTCTTATGATCCTCCTTGGTACTCTAAGATCATGTGTATACATTTGATTCAATAATCTGTGGTGTTAGTTTCATGTTTAATATGCTCTTCATTTATGACATGCTACTAGGTGTTTGATGAAATGCCTAAGTGACATGTTTATCTCAAAACTTGACCTAGGTATCGAATGACCCTAGGAATGGTTTAGAAGTAGTGAATATGATCCTATCTAGTGTTTATGATGATGAATACATGGATAGGAAGTGAACTAGAGCTAAATGACTATATCATTTATTACCTTGGGAAGACATTTCAAGGATAATATTGCTATAGAGTGAATCCATATCTTGATGAAGTGAGGTTCTAATTAAGAGAGCTTGACTAAGAATAGATTCATATGAAAGTTGGTCTACCTTAGCCTAAGCTAGGTTCTAAACTATTTGATACCTTGATTTGCATAATTCTTATATACATGATCAATGAGAAATTGCCAAGGAGGGGAGTAACCCCTCGAAACACCTCCTATCTATCTTTTATCCCTACTTACTCGCCACATAGGATTTAGACACACACTTTATACATTTTTGGTTTAGAATATCCGAACGGAAACACGATCTTACATAGTGCATGTGCTTGGCTTGCTCCTTTGGGTTCGACCCGGTACTTTACCGGTCAATATAAATGTTTTGACCTACTACATTCGATCCTCTCTTCATTGATACTATTTAGAGGTGAAAAAGAATAGTTCGTCAAATGGCGCCGTTGCCAGGGAGTAACTAGTTAGCACATCCCTAGATTAGATTTTGTGGAAGTTCCGACTATTCTTGTTAATATTTTTCTTTTTCTTATACTTGTACATTCCTTTTCTACTCATATCCCCTACTAACTTTGTTTATCTTGTTTTGCGAGGATGGATCACTACAACCAACGAGTCTTTGCTAATGGAGGATACTATGAAGAGGAGGAACATCCATATTCTTATTTTCAAGTGCTTGGCTATCAAACAAGTTATTACACTCCAAATTGGAATGATGGCCAACGTTTTGAAATTGAAGGCTCCTACCCTCCATACCCTCAACCTCCTCATCCTTCAAGAGAACCCTCTAAGTTTGAATCCAAAATTGCTACACTCCTTGAGCGTCAAAAGAAAATGAAGCAAGAATTTCTCGCAAAAGAAGTCCTTGATCCTAATGCCTCAAGGGAAGAATGTGATCGAGAAATGGAGGATGAATTTTGGAGAGCCGCCGCCGAAGCTTGGCTAGGGGATGGTGAATCTTGTAACAAGGACGAGATGACTAGCACATCTCAAGATCATTTAAATGAGAACACACAAGAGTTCACCATTCCATCAACGCCTCGACTCTCCAATGAGGAATCCTTCATTAATGACGCCTCATGCATAGAAGAAATATGCTTGGTCGATGAAGGACTCCTCCCTCCCGGTACAAGCGAGTTTGAGGGTGAATCCGAACTTCTTGTTGAGGACAAGATAGAGGAAGGACATATTGAGCAAAAAGGATTCCAAGGGTATAAGGACTTCGTTGAGGTGTACAAGAAAAAAATTAAGGGACAACCTCGCATTCAAGAAGACACAAGTTTAGAGAGGGATATTGAGGATTGGGCACCCACGGGCGTCATTGAAAAACTCAAAGAGGGGATGCCCATCAAGCTCGAGACAAGTTATGAAGACCCTTTGATGAGTCGAGTTTTCGACTCATTTATGGTCATTCTTCACTATAGTTTTGGGTCGTTTCCGATGATATTTTGATGTCATTTGACCTCTATCTCTACATTTCAGGTAGAAAACAAGCTTCCCCCATGGTTAAGGCCTAAATATGAAAACTCGGGAAAAACTGGAGGTTGAGAGCAAAATATGGGCAGAATGAATCTCACCCGGTCGGGTGAGAATTGCACCCCAACCGGTCGGGTGAGAATTGCACCCCAACCGGTCGGGTGAGAATTTCCCCTGCACCAACCGACCGGTTGAAAGCTCGAGTCGGTCGACTGGACCTCGAGTCGATCGACTGGAAGCAGTCTCAGGAGGGCCTGCAATCCATGTTTCCGTAGTCGATCGACTGGACCCTCCAGTCGGTCGACTGGGCCAAGATCGACCCCAACCGGTCGGGTGAGATTCTTCCAGATTCCCACCCGGTCGGGTGGAATGCTACAGTACCGGATTTTTCACCCGAGGCTATAAATAGAAATCAAGGGTTTTGGACCAAGTGTGGAGGTTTTTGGGGAGAAGAAGATTGGAAAAGAGGTCCATCCAAGGTCATCAATCATCATCCAACCAAGGGGAAGAAGAGAACATCAAGAGGGAGTTCTAGGATTGACAATCCTCCTTCCTTTGCACTTTTCTTATTCTACTTGTTGTTGCCATTAAACCCTACTCACACCATGTTGTCTTACATGAGGTGTGAGTAGTGGATCTTGTGTTTTGAGGGTCTAATGACTCTCCTTGGTACTCTTTGATCACATATATACATTGATATTCATGTGGATGATTGTTGATTTCATTTTCTCTTGTGTTATGAATGTTATGCACTCTAGGTGTTTGATAAAATGCTTAAGTGACAATTTGGACCTAAACTTGAACCTAGGACTTGGAAACCCTTGGGGATAGTTCTAGGATGGAGAAAATGATCTATATCTTGAATCATGCAAGTGAACTTTAGGATATGGATGCTTGACTAAGGATTGAATGTTGAATTTATTGGAGGTAGTCATTAAGCGAATCATCAATTAATCCCATCTAATGGTGTCAAATTCATGTTCACTATGCTCTTTATACACGACATGCTACTAAGTGTTTGTGAAAATGCCTAAGTAACATGTTGAATCTAGTTTGGATAATAGAGAATGTGATCCTATCCAATGTATGCATTTGTTGTTAACTAGGACTCGAGTTCATAGTAGTTATTACCTTAGGAAGACATTCCAAGGATAATGGTGCTATGGAATGAACCAAATCGAGAGAGTGAGGTTCGAGCTATAAGAGAGCTTGGCTAAGACTAGATTAACATAAACATTGGTCTATCTTAGTCTAAGCTAGGTTTTCTACAATGCATAGGAAGTGAACTAGGAGTCGAGTTCATGGTATTTATTGCTATGGAATGAACCGAGAGGTTCGAGCTATAAGAGAGTTTGGCTAGGAATAGATTCAAGTGATAGTTGGTCTGTCCTAGTCTAAGCTAGGTTCATTGCTATTTGACTATCATGAAATGTTTGAATATCGTGTATGTGATCATTGGGAATTTGCCAAGGAGGGGAGTAACCCCTCGAAACACCTCTTACTTATCTTTTATCTCCAATTACTCGCCACACATAGGATTTAGACATATACACTCCCTTATACATTTTTGGTTTAGAATAGCCGAATGGAAACACAATCTTAAATAGTGCATGTGCTTGGCTTGCTCCTTTGGGTTCGACCCGGTACCCTACCGGTCTCTATAAATGTTTTGACCTACTACATTCGATCCTCTCTTCATTGACACTTATTCTAGAGGTGAAAAAGAAATTAGTTCGTCAAATGGCGCCGTTGCCGGGGAGCAACTAGTTAGCACATCCCTAGATTAGATTGTGTGAAAGTTCCGACTATTCTTGTGAATATTTTTCCTTTTTTCTTATACTTGTATATTCTTCTTTTTCACTCATATCACTTACTAACTTCGTTTATCTTGTCTTGCGAGGATGGACAACTACAACCAACGAGTCTTTGCTAATGGAGGATACTATAAAAGAGGACTCCTACCCTCCATACCCTCAACCTCCTCATCCTTCAAGAGAACCCTCTAAATTTGAATCCAAAATTGCTACACTCCTTGAGCGTCAAGAGAAGATGAAGCAAGAAATTCTTGCAAAAGAAGTCCTTGATCCTAATGCCTCAAAGGAAGAATGGGAACAAGGAATGGAGGATGAATTTTGGAGAGCCGCCACCGAAGCTTGGCTATGGGATGGTGAAGAAGAACTCCTCCCTCCCGTTATAGAAGAGCCTAAATGTGAATCCCAACTTCTTGGTGAGGACAAGATAGAGGAAGGGCATATTGAGACAAAAGGATTTGAGGGATATCAAGACTTTGTTGAGGTTTTAATGGAAGAAACTAGGGGACAAAATCGCATCCAAGAAGACAAAAGTTTAGAAAGGAATATTGACGGATGGGTGACAGATCACACTGCACTGTCGTTAAGGTGCAATGCTCTCTGTACAAATAAATTTATATTTTCCACTACTCGCGACTTAACTACTGGGTAGTAAGTGGTAAGTAGGGGTCGAACCCAAGGGAATTAGGGGAATAAGTTGTTCTTTAAATTGGACAATTTTGGGATTGGTTGATTGGTTTTAAAGCTACCAGCTAAGTGATTGATTGGTTGGTTGGTTGGTTTTAGTACTGGAAAGTAACTGATAATTATTACAATTAAAAGAAAGCATTCGGTTTCAGGGGCCTTGTATTATATCCTGTTTATCATTGACCCTTACTGAATCTTCTAAGTATTCAAACGTGTATCAAGGCCTTTTCCGGCGCTCAATTTGCCACACTGTCTAGTCTTTCGCAAAAGTGTTCGAAAGTGAGTCAAGGCCATTTCAAGCACTCGACTGTCTAATCTTTTGCAAAAAACGTAAAACCCTTGTTCTACTTAGACTAGCACCCCATTTCAAGGTATACTAGCCTGTGTGCATCCATTTTGGGTTGTCTTTTCCGATTTACCCAAAATGGTGTTTGAGAGAGATCAAACTCCTCAGATAAGCTTTGCCATTTCAAGCATCCACTTACCCGAGTATGTTTACGAACTTCCACAGAAGAGCTTTGCCATTTCAAGCATCCACTCAACCATGGACGTTCTGATCTAATATATGGCACATAGAACAAGTTTTGAATACAAAGACGAGACACTAAATTAATAGTCTAAAACATTTTATAATACAAGTCCACCCCTTCTACCGAACGACTAGTTTAGCTACTATTTATCGCGCTAAACATTATAACTAAGGAATTGGAAATTAAAGACAGTAAATAAATATTAGAATACTTACTACCGTTGAAGCGCCAAGGGAGCAATCTTTTATTTCCAAAGCCAAACTTACAATCTTAGAGAGATAAGTGATTTTTGTATGAGATGTGGATTATACAAATGAGGAGGGGATGCATGGTATTTATAGGCTAAGGGAGGAGAAATGGGTGGTGGAGATGGTGGCAAGTGTCTTTTGATCTAAGGGAGGAGGAGGAGGAGCAAGGAGGAGCCGCCACATGGGGGAGGAGCAAAGCCGCCGGTCAAGGGAGGAGGAGCCGCCGGTTGCAGGTCACCATGGAGGGAGGAGCTCCTCCCTTGGCCACCTCCAAGCATGGTGGCCGGTCACCTTGGTCCATGGTTGCATTTGATAGTTGATTTGGAATGGCCAAGTGATTCTAAGACTAATGGTCGAGCCAGTTTTTCCAAATTCCATGTTTTGGTCGAGCAACTTGGTCTTGGTGCCTATGCGCGAGGCTTTTGCTTTGGACTTGGGCCAACTGCTAATCGGCTCGGGCGTTCTCCTTGGTTTTCCGACATCTTCCACCTTATTTTCCATTTGGAACATTTTGGTCGAGGTGGAATTGTCAAAAGAGGTGGTTTGCTCGGGCAACTTGAATTGAGTGTTTGGTCAGCTCGGCGGAGGGCCTGGAACTGCTTCAACCGGTCGGGTGGTTTCTGCGGCATTTTCTCACCCGGTCGGTTGAGTCTTCAATGCAAATTCCTCTTCGGTTTGATTTGTTTGGAGTGATTCCATGTCAGGATCCTTGAGATTTCTTCAGTCAGCGTCTGATCTTGACCTTGGAATAACTCTTAACATCTTTTCAGCGTAAAATCCTCTCCTTAGCGTGTTTTCTCTCTAAGCGCCAAAATACCCTGTAGAAATATATCGGGACTAACAAGTAGAAGTTAAATAGACCAACAGTCTAATTTAGTGGGTTTTACGGTGTTTATGATTCGTATAATTTGGGTCCATCATATCACCCCACAATTTTAGTTGTTCGTCCCGAACAATGCTATTTAAAGGGCGGCACTCTAAGTTTGGTTTTGGATTATATGAAAATTAGACTGTGGGACTCGATTTATCCTAATTCATGCATTACTTACTTATTACCAAATTGAATTGTGTAAATAAATAGAAGAAACTTAATACTTGTACCTCCGTGCTGAGATGCAATTCATATTGGATGTTTCGGGAGATAGCCCTTTTTTGGTTCCTGGACTGCAACTTCGGGATCGTCTCGCACTATATGGTTTTCTTGTAGCTTTCTCTAGCACGTGATTTGGTTCGGGTTTCACTGGTTTGAGTACTTTGATTTTTTCTTTTGGCGAGGGACTGCTTTTGTAGTGAATCGGCCTTTGGCCTTTGATTTGACTTTTTTGAGTACTTCACTTTTTTTGTTCGGTTAAAACCTTCACAACGTTGGGCCTTTGGCCTCTTGAATTGCTTCTTCGAGCTTTTCGCCTTTTTGTGGCTTTGCTAGTCCATTTTCTCAAGCCTTTTTGGGAGGTCCAATCATCGCCCGCAAGCCTATGGAAATACCTCCCCGCTCCTCTCATCGTTGTTGTTTCGCGCGGGTCAAGATGAGGGTCGCTCATCTATTTTCTCGGCTACTTTAACTAGAGAGAGGACGGTCTGATTCCCGTCCTCGCCTTTTTTTTTTTTTGCATAAACACTGCATGGCGGAGATGACTTCAATCTTCACTGAAACCCGAAGTGTAGCCTCCACTGACTTTGAAAACCATATAGTTTGATAAGATCCTTCGATTTCCTGCCAAGCCTTTCTAGGGCAGTTTATGTCAACTCCACATCTCTAGTTAATCTCAGCACAAAGGACAAATGAAAAGTTACGTCCTAAGTCTTTAAACAGTTGAATTTTCACAAGGTTGATGCATGAATTATGATCTATCTTTTTCACATTCTTAAGTTCATATTTTCAAAAAAGATATTATTAAAAGAAAACAGCAAGCATGTTATTTATATACAAAGGTGGTTCTCACCCCCACACTTTTGAACGAAGGCGTGCCTTAGTTCAAAAGTCATGCAAGCTAATATATATATGTGAGAATGACTAAGACAGAAAATTAAATGACAGAATTTAAATGACAGAAAGTAAGATAGTGTCGGGTTACCTCCCGACCAGTGCACTTGTTTAACGTCGTTGGCTCGACGATACCTCATTCCTGGATCATAAGGTGGGATCCCATGGGTGCTTGAGGTCGAACTTCTTCTCGGTAGCTCTTTTGATTTTCCCAAAGAACACATATGGTAGCGGGCTCAGTTCTGCTCTCCCTTGATCCGGAGGCTTCTTTTTCACATATCCCCGAGAAAGCGAGGACTCCTTGACCATAGCTGCTGGTCCATCAAGTCGAGCTCTCTTGCTTCTCCTTCCGGGTTTCCATTCTTTGGGCCCATGTCTTTGCTGCTTCTTCATGTATAGCCGGTTGGCATCTTTGCAGTTTTGGAAGTTCAGTCTTTTGCCAAGTGACCTCAAGCATGCGCCCTTGCTAACCCTCTTCTTTGTGGCAGAGATGATTGGCCATCCTAGAACGAGTGAGTTTTCAGCCGGCTTTTCTTGGCTCATGACGAGCGAGTGTTCCATCTTCGGCTCTTTTAGCTCATGTTTTGCCTCCAACTCCCCTTGCACCTTATTATTGATCACTTCATCTTCAGGGGCTGTGATCGCATACAAACCGAAGGGACAAGTTGGGGTACTTCCACCACAAGGGCCAGGTCTTTCTCGAGCAGCACTTCAGTGAGGACCGGGCCTGTCTCGGGTGGTTTGGTAGTGAAGTCCGGGATTTCATTTGGCTCGTCAAGTAGGGCCGGGACTTCATTTGGCTCGTTGGTGATGAGGATCGGGCCAGATTTAGGCAGTTTTTCTTTGGTCATCCAAGAGTCCTCATCCTTTGTCGGCTCCGTGGGTTCCAATATTGGCTCCTTTAGAGTCGCCTCCACATCCATTACTGCCCTTGTACTGATGTCCTCTCTCGGTTTTGTTGTGGGCAAGCTCATAATGGGTGTGGTGTCGGGCTCGTTCTGTACTGAGTCCACTTCCATCGTTGGTGCCTTATTATCAGTTTGGTGCCACTGACCCTGTTTTGTGTTCTTTGCCAAATCATTTATGAGGCGCCAGGCTTCAGTCACGGTTAACTTCATGAGTGAACATCCCGCTACATCATTAAGTCTTTTCCGCTCAAATGGCATCATTCCCCCGGGAAACCTTTGAATAAGATTGAATCTGGTGAATCCATGGTGTGGGCAGTTCTCCACAATGGAGTTAAAGTACGCCAAGTACTCGTCCAAAGTTTCATCCTGGGATTGCTTAATGTTGATGATCTCTTCGCGGAGTAGCGAGAAAAACTCCTCATTGTTCCAAGGCTCGTTTTCGTAGTAGGAAGACATGGCGGATTATGTATAAAGGAAAAAAGAACAACTATCCGACGGCTAATTCCCCGGCAACGGCGCTAATTTGACAGATCACACTGCACTGTCGTTAAGGTGCAATGCTCTCTGTACAAATAAATTTATATTTTCCACTACTCGCGACTTAACTACTGGGTAGTAAGTGGTAAGTAGGGGTCGAACCCAAGGGAATTAGGGGAATAAGTTGTTCTTTAAATTTGACAATTTTGGGATTGGTTGATTGGTTTTAAAGCTACCAGCTAAGTGATTGATTGGTTGGTTGGTTGGTTTTAGTACTGGAAAGTAACTGATAATTATTACAATTAAAAGAAAGCGTTCGGTTTCAGGGGCCTTGTATTATATCCTGTTTATCATTGACCCTTAGTGAATCTTCTAAGTATTCAAACGTGTATCAAGGCCTTTTCCGGCGCTCAATTTGCCACACTGTCTAGTCTTTCGCAAAAGTGTTCGAAAGTGAGTCAAGGCCATTTCAAGCACTCGACTGTCTAATCTTTTGCAAAAAACGTAAAACCCTTGTTCTACTTAGACTAGCACCCCATTTCAAGGTATACTAGCCTGTGTGCATCCATTTTGGGTTGTCTTTTCCGATTTACCCAAAATGGTGTTTGAGAGAGATCAAACTCCTCAGATAAGCTTTGCCATTTCAAGCATCCACTTACCCGAGTATGTTTACGAACTTCCACAGAAGAGCTTTGCCATTTCAAGCATCCACTCAACCATGGACGTTCTGATCTAATATATGGCACATAGAACAAGTTTTGAATACAAAGACGAGACACTAAATTAATAGTCTAAAACATTTTATAATACAAGTCCACCCCTTCTACTGAACGACTAGTTTAGCTACTATTTATCGCGCTAAACATTATAACTAAGGAATTGGAAATTAAAGACAGTAAATAAATATTAGAATACTTACTACCGTTGAAGCGCCAAGGGAGCAATCTTTTATTTCCAAAGCCAAACTTACAATCTTAGAGAGATAAGTGATTTTTGTATGAGATGTGGATTATACAAATGAGGAGGGGATGCATGGTATTTATAGGCTAAGGGAGGAGAAATGGGTGGTGGAGATGGTGGCAAGTGTCTTTTGATCCAAGGGAGGAGGAGGAGGAGCAAGGAGGAGCCGCCACATGGGGGAGGAGCAAAGCCGCCGGTCAAGGGAGGAGGAGCCGCCGGTTGCAGGTCACCATGGAGGGAGGAGCTCCTCCCTTGGCCACCTCCAAGCATGGTGGCCGGTCACCTTGGTCCATGCTTGCATTTGATAGTTGATTTGGAATGGCCAAGTGATTCTAAGACTAATGGTCGAGCCAGTTTTTCCAAATTCCATGTTTTGGTCGAGCAACTTGGTCTTGGTGCCTATGCGCGAGGCTTTTGCTTTGGACTTGGGCCAACTGCTAATCGGCTTGGGCGTTCTCCTTGGTTTTCCGACATCTTCCACCTTATTTTCCATTTGGAACATTTTGGTCGAGGTGGAATTGTCAGAAGAGGTGGTTTGCTCGGGCAACTTGAATTGAGTGTTTGGTCAGCTCGGCGGAGGGCCTGGAACTGCTTCAACCGGTCGGGTGGTTTCTGCGGCATTTTCTCACCCGGTCGGTTGAGTCTTCAATGCAAATTCCTCTTCGGTTTGATTTGTTTGGAGTGATTCCATGTCAGGATCCTTGAGATTTCTTCAGTCAGCGTCTGATCTTGACCTTGGAATAACTCTTAACATCTTTTCAGCGTAAAATCCTCTCCTTAGCGTGTTTTCTCTCTAAGCGCCAAAATACCCTGTAGAAATATATCGGGACTAACAAGTAGAAGTTAAATAGACCAACAGTCTAATTTGGTGGGTTTTACGGTGTTTATGATTCGTATAATTTGGGTCCATCATATCACCCCACACTTTTAGTTGTTCGTCCCGAACAATGCTATTTAAAGGGCGGCACTCTAAGTTTGGTTTTGGATTATATGAAAATTAGACTGTGGGACTCGATTTATCCTAATTCATGCATTACTTACTTATTACCAAATTGAATTGTGTAAATAAATAGAAGAAACTTAATACTTGTACCTCCGTGCTGAGATGCAATTGATATTGGATGTTTCGGGAGATAGCCCTTTTTTGGTTCCTGGACTGCAACTTCGGGATCGTCTCGCACTATATGGTTTTCTTGTAGCTTTCTCTAGCACGTGATTTGGTTCGGGTTTCACTGGTTTGAGTACTTTGATTTTTTCTTTTGGCGAGGGACTGCTTTTGTAGTGAATCGGCCTTTGGCCTTTGATTTGACTTTTTTGAGTACTTCACTTTTTTTGTTCGGTTAAAACCTTCATAATGTTGGGCCTTTGGCCTCTTGAATTGCTTCTTCGAGCTTTTCGCCTTTTTGTGGCTTTGCTAGTCCATTTTCTCAAGCCTTTTTGGGAGGTCCAATCATCGCCCGCAAGCCTATGGAAATACCTACCCGCTCCTCTCATCGTTGTTGTTTCGCGCGGGTCAAGATGAGGGTCGCTCATCTATTTTCTCGGCTACTTTAACTAGAGAGAGGACGGTCTGATTCCCGTCCTCGCCTTTTCTTTTCTTTTTGCATAAACACTGCATGGCGGAGATGACTTCAATCTTCACTGAAACCCGAAGTGTAGCCTCCACTGACTTTGAAAACCATATAGTTTGATAAGATCCTTCGATTTCCTGCCAAGCCTTTCTAGGGCAGTTTATGTCAACTCCACATCTCTAGTTAATCTCAGCACAAAGGACAAATGAAAAGTTACGTCCTAAGTCTTTAAACAGTTGAATTTTCACAAGGTTGATGCATGAATTATGATCTATCTTTTTCACATTCTTAAGTTCATATTTTCAAAAAAGATATTATTAAAAGAAAACAGCAAGCATGTTATTTATATACAAAGGTGGTTCTCACCCCCACACTTTTGAACGAAGGCGTGCCTTAGTTCAAAAGTCATGCAAGCTAATATATATATGTGAGAATGACTAAGACAGAAAATTAAATGACAGAATTTAAATGACAGAAAGTAAGATAGTGTCGGGTTACCTCCCGACCAGTGCACTTGTTTAACGTCGTTGGCTCGACGATACCTCATTCCTGGATCATAAGGTGGGATCCCATGGGTGCTTGAGGTCGAACTTCTTCTCGGTAGCTCTTTTGATTTTCCCAAAGAACACATATGGTAGCGGGCTCAGTTCTGCTCTCCCTTGATCCGGAGGCTTCTTTTTCACATATCCCCGATAAAGCGAGGACTCCTTGACCATAGCTGCTGGTCCATCAAGTCGAGCTCTCTTGCTTCTCCTTCCGGGTTTCCATTCTTTGGGCCCATGTCTTTGCTGCTTCTTCATGTATAGCCGGTTGGCATCTTTGCAGTTTTGGAAGTTCAGTCTTTTGCCAAGTGACCTCAAGCATGCGCCCTTGCTAACCCTCTTCTTTGTGGCAGAGATGATTGGCCATCCTAGAACGAGTGAGTTTTCAGCCGGCTTTTCTTGGCTCATGACGAGCGAGTGTTCCATCTTCGGCTCTTTTAGCTCATGTTTTGCCTCCAACTCCCCTTGCACCTTATTATTGATCACTTCATCTTCAGGGGCTGTGATCCGCATACAAACCGAAGGGACAAGTTGGGGGACTTCCACCACAAGGGCCAGGTCTTTCTCGAGCAGCACTTCAGTGAGGACCGGGCCTTCCGTGATTTTCTCGGTTAGTTCGGCAGTGAGGTCCGGGCATGTCTCGGGTGGTTTGGTAGTGAAGTCCGGGATTTCATTTGGCTGGTCAAGTAGGGCCGGGACTTCATTTGGCTCGTTGGTGATGAGGATCGGGCCAGATTTAGGCAGTTTTTCTTTGGTCATCCAAGAGTCCTCATCCTTTGTCGGCTCCGTGGGTTCCAATATTGGCTCCTTTAGAGTCGCCTCCACATCCATTACTGCCCTTGTA
Organism: Rhodiola chrysanthemifolia; assembly: GCA_033675395.1. NCBI lineage: Eukaryota > Viridiplantae > Streptophyta > Magnoliopsida > Saxifragales > Crassulaceae > Rhodiola > Rhodiola chrysanthemifolia. The sequence continues at coordinate 45,019,792 of CM066204.1, forward strand.
CTGATGTCCTCTCTCGGTTTTGTTGTGGGCAAGCTCATAATGGGTGTGGTGTCGGGCTCGTTCTGTACTGAGTCCACTTCCATCGTTGGTGCCTTATTATCAGTTTGGTGCCACTGACCCTGTTTTGTGTTCTTTGCCAAATCATTTATGAGGCGCCAGGCTTCAGTCACAGTTAACTTCATGAGTGAACATCCCGCTACATCATTAAGTCTTTTCCGCTCAAATGGCATCATTCCCCCGGGAAACCTTTGAATAAGATTGAATCTGGTGAATCCATGGTGTGGGCAGTTCTCCACAATGGAGTTAAAGTACGCCAAGTACTCGTCCAAAGTTTCATCCTGGGATTGCTTAATGTTGATGATCTCTTCGCGGAGTAGCGAGAAAAACTCCTCATTGTTCCAAGGCTCGTTTTCGTAGTAGGAAGACATGGCGGATTATGTATAAAGGAAAAAAGAACAACTATCCGACGGCTAATTCCCCGGCAACGGCGCCAATTTGACAGATCACACTGCACTGTCGTTAAGGTGCAATGCTCTCTGTACAAATAAATTTATATTTTCCACTACTCGCGACTTAACTACTGGGTAGTAAGTGGTAAGTAGGGGTCGAACCCAAGGGAATTAGGGGAATAAGTTGTTCTTTAAATTTGACAATTTTGGGATTGGTTGATTGGTTTTAAAGCTACCAGCTAAGTGATTGATTGGTTGGTTGGTTGGTTTTAGTACTGGAAAGTAACTGATAATTATTACAATTAAAAGAAAGCGTTCGGTTTCAGGGGCCTTGTATTATATCCTGTTTATCATTGACCCTTAGTGAATCTTCTAAGTATTCAAACGTGTATCAAGGCCTTTTCCGGCGCTCAATTTGCCACACTGTCTAGTCTTTCGCAAAAGTGTTCGAAAGTGAGTCAAGGCCATTTCAAGCACTCGACTGTCTAATCTTTTGCAAAAAACGTAAAACCCTTGTTCTACTTAGACTAGCACCCCATTTCAAGGTATACTAGCCTGTGTGCATCCATTTTGGGTTGTCTTTTCCGATTTACCCAAAATGGTGTTTGAGAGAGATCAAACTCCTCAGATAAGCTTTGCCATTTCAAGCATCCACTTACCCGAGTATGTTTACGAACTTCCACAGAAGAGCTTTGCCATTTCAAGCATCCACTCAACCATGGACGTTCTGATCTAATATATGGCACATAGAACAAGTTTTGAATACAAAGACGAGACACTAAATTAATAGTCTAAAACATTTTATAATACAAGTCCACCCCTTCTACTGAACGACTAGTTTAGCTACTATTTATCGCGCTAAACATTATAACTAAGGAATTGGAAATTAAAGACAGTAAATAAATATTAGAATACTTACTACCGTTGAAGCGCCAAGGGAGCAATCTTTTATTTCCAAAGCCAAACTTACAATCTTAGAGAGATAAGTGATTTTTGTATGAGATGTGGATTATACAAATGAGGAGGGGATGCATGGTATTTATAGGCTAAGGGAGGAGAAATGGGTGGTGGAGATGGTGGCAAGTGTCTTTTGATCCAAGGGAGGAGGAGGAGGAGCAAGGAGGAGCCGCCACATGGGGGAGGAGCAAAGCCGCCGGTCAAGGGAGGAGGAGCCGCCGGTTGCAGGTCACCATGGAGGGAGGAGCTCCTCCCTTGGCCACCTCCAAGCATGGTGGCCGGTCACCTTGGTCCATGCTTGCATTTGATAGTTGATTTGGAATGGCCAAGTGATTCTAAGACTAATGGTCGAGCCAGTTTTTCCAAATTCCATGTTTTGGTCGAGCAACTTGGTCTTGGTGCCTATGCGCGAGGCTTTTGCTTTGGACTTGGGCCAACTGCTAATCGGCTTGGGCGTTCTCCTTGGTTTTCCGACATCTTCCACCTTATTTTCCATTTGGAACATTTTGGTCGAGGTGGAATTGTCAGAAGAGGTGGTTTGCTCGGGCAAGTTGAATTGAGTGTTTGGTCAGCTCGGCGGAGGGCCTGGAACTGCTTCAACCGGTCGGGTGGTTTCTGCGGCATTTTCTCACCCGGTCGGTTGAGTCTTCAATGCAAATTCCTCTTCGGTTTGATTTGTTTGGAGTGATTCCATGTCAGGATCCTTGAGATTTCTTCAGTCAGCGTCTGATCTTGACCTTGGAATAACTCTTAACATCTTTTCAGCGTAAAATCCTCTCCTTAGCGTGTTTTCTCTCTAAGCGCCAAAATACCCTGTAGAAATATATCGGGACTAACAAGTAGAAGTTAAATAGACCAACAGTCTAATTTGGTGGGTTTTACGGTGTTTATGATTCGTATAATTTGGGTCCATCATATCACCCCACACTTTTAGTTGTTCGTCCCGAACAATGCTATTTAAAGGGCGGCACTCTAAGTTTGGTTTTGGATTATATGAAAATTAGACTGTGGGACTCGATTTATCCTAATTCATGCATTACTTACTTATTACCAAATTGAATTGTGTAAATAAATAGAAGAAACTTAATACTTGTACCTCCGTGCTGAGATGCAATTGATATTGGATGTTTCGGGAGATAGCCCTTTTTTGGTTCCTGGACTGCAACTTCGGGATCGTCTCGCACTATATGGTTTTCTTGTAGCTTTCTCTAGCACGTGATTTGGTTCGGGTTTCACTGGTTTGAGTACTTTGATTTTTTCTTTTGGCGAGGGACTGCTTTTGTAGTGAATCGGCCTTTGGCCTTTGATTTGACTTTTTTGAGTACTTCACTTTTTTTGTTCGGTTAAAACCTTCACAATGTTGGGCCTTTGGCCTCTTGAATTGCTTCTTCGAGCTTTTCGCCTTTTTGTGGCTTTGCTAGTCCATTTTCTCAAGCCTTTTTGGGAGGTCCAATCATCGCCCGCAAGCCTATGGAAATACCTACCCGCTCCTCTCATCGTTGTTGTTTCGCGCGGGTCAAGATGAGGGTCGCTCATCTATTTTCTCGGCTACTTTAACTAGAGAGAGGACGGTCTGATTCCCGTCCTCGCCTTTTCTTTTCTTTTTGCATAAACACTGCATGGCGGAGATGACTTCAATCTTCACTGAAACCCGAAGTGTAGCCTCCACTGACTTTGAAAACCATATAGTTTGATAAGATCCTTCGATTTCCTGCCAAGCCTTTCTAGGGCAGTTTATGTCAACTCCACATCTCTAGTTAATCTCAGCACAAAGGACAAATGAAAAGTTACGTCCTAAGTCTTTAAACAGTTGAATTTTCACAAGGTTGATGCATGAATTATGATCTATCTTTTTCACATTCTTAAGTTCATATTTTCAAAAAAGATATTATTAAAAGAAAACAGCAAGCATGTTATTTATATACAAAGGTGGTTCTCACCCCCACACTTTTGAACGAAGGCGTGCCTTAGTTCAAAAGTCATGCAAGCTAATATATATATGTGAGAATGACTAAGACAGAAAATTAAATGACAGAATTTAAATGACAGAAAGTAAGATAGTGTCGGGTTACCTCCCGACCAGTGCACTTGTTTAACGTCGTTGGCTCGACGATACCTCATTCCTGGATCATAAGGTGGGATCCCATGGGTGCTTGAGGTCGAACTTCTTCTCGGTAGCTCTTTTGATTTTCCCAAAGAACACATATGGTAGCGGGCTCAGTTCTGCTCTCCCTTGATCCGGAGGCTTCTTTTTCACATATCCCCGAGAAAGCGAGGACTCCTTGACCATAGCTGCTGGTCCATCAAGTCGAGCTCTCTTGCTTCTCCTTCCGGGTTTCCATTCTTTGGGCCCATGTCTTTGCTGCTTCTTCATGTATAGCCGGTTGGCATCTTTGCAGTTTTGGAAGTTCAGTCTTTTGCCAAGTGACCTCAAGCATGCGCCCTTGCTAACCCTCTTCTTTGTGGCAGAGATGATTGGCCATCCTAGAACGAGTGAGTTTTCAGCCGGCTTTTCTTGGCTCATGACGAGCGAGTGTTCCATCTTCGGCTCTTTTAGCTCATGTTTTGCCTCCAACTCCCCTTGCACCTTATTATTGATCACTTCATCTTCAGGGGCTGTGATCCGCATACAAACCGAAGGGACAAGTTGGGGGACTTCCACCACAAGGGCCAGGTCTTTCTCGAGCAGCACTTCAGTGAGGACCGGGCCTGCCGTGATTTTCTCGGTTAGTTCGGCAGTGAGGTCCGGGCATGTCTCGGGTGGTTTGGTAGTGAAGTCCGAGATTTCATTTGGCTGGTCAAGTAGGGCCGGGACTTCATTTGGCTCGTTGGTGATGAGGATCGGGCCAGATTTAGGCAGTTTTTCTTTGGTCATCCAAGAGTCCTCATCCTTTGTCGGCTCCGTGGGTTCCAATATTGGCTCCTTTAGAGTCGCCTCCACATCCATTACTGCCCTTGTACTGATGTCCTCTCTCGGTTTTGTTGTGGGCAAGCTCATAATGGGTGTGGTGTCGGGCTCGTTCTGTACTGAGTCCACTTCCATCGTTGGTGCCTTATTATCAGTTTGGTGCCACTGACCCTGTTTTGTGTTCTTTGCCAAATCATTTATGAGGCGCCAGGCTTCAGTCACAGTTAACTTCATGAGTGAACATCCCGCTACATCATTAAATCTTTTCCGCTCAAATGGCATCATTCCCCCGGGAAACCTTTGAATAAGATTGAATCTGGTGAATCCATGGTGTGGGCAGTTCTCCACAATGGAGTTAAAGTACGCCAAGTACTCGTCCAAAGTTTCATCCTGGGATTGCTTAATGTTGATGATCTCTTCGCGGAGTAGCGAGAAAAACTCCTCATTGTTCCAAGGCTCGTTTTCGTAGTAGGAAGACATGGCGGATTATGTATAACGGAAAAAAGAACAACTATCCGACGGCTAATTCCCCGGCAAGGGCGCCAATTTGACAGATCACACTGCACTGTCGTTAAGGTGCAATGCTCTCTGTACAAATAAATTTATATTTTCCACTACTCGCGACTTAACTACTGGGTAGTAAGTGGTAAGTAGGGGTCGAACCCAAGGGAATTAGGGGAATAAGTTGTTCTTTAAATTTGACAATTTTGGGATTGGTTGATTGGTTTTAAAGCTACCAGCTAAGTGATTGATTGGTTGGTTGGTTGGTTTTAGTACTGGAAAGTAACTGATAATTATTACAATTAAAAGAAAGCGTTCGGTTTCAGGGGCCTTGTATTATATCCTGTTTATCATTGACCCTTAGTGAATCTTCTAAGTATTCAAACGTGTATCAAGGCCTTTTCCGGCGCTCAATTTGCCACACTGTCTAGTCTTTCGCAAAAGTGTTCGAAAGTGAGTCAAGGCCATTTCAAGCACTCGACTGTCTAATCTTTTGCAAAAAACGTAAAACCCTTGTTCTACTTAGACTAGCACCCCATTTCAAGGTATACTAGCCTGTGTGCATCCATTTTGGGTTGTCTTTTCCGATTTACCCAAAATGGTGTTTGAGAGAGATCAAACTCCTCAGATAAGCTTTGCCATTTCAAGCATCCACTTACCCGAGTATGTTTACGAACTTCCACAGAAGAGCTTTGCCATTTCAAGCATCCACTCAACCATGGACGTTCTGATCTAATATATGGCACATAGAACAAGTTTTGAATACAAAGACGAGACACTAAATTAATAGTCTAAAACATTTTATAATACAAGTCCACCCCTTCTACTGAACGACTAGTTTAGCTACTATTTATCGCGCTAAACATTATAACTAAGGAATTGGAAATTAAAGACAGTAAATAAATATTAGAATACTTACTACCGTTGAAGCGCCAAGGGAGCAATCTTTTATTTCCAAAGCCAAACTTACAATCTTAGAGAGATAAGTGATTTTTTTATGAGATGTGGATTATACAAATGAGGAGGGGATGCATGGTATTTATAGGCTAAGGGAGGAGAAATGGGTGGTGGAGATGGTGGCAAGTGTCTTTTGATCCAAGGGAGGAGGAGGAGGAGCAAGGAGGAGCCGCCACATGGGGGAGGAGCAAAGCCGCCGGTCAAGGGAGGAGGAGCCGCCGGTTGCAGGTCACCATGGAGGGAGGAGCTCCTCCCTTGGCCACCTCCAAGCATGGTGGCCGGTCACCTTGGTCCATGCTTGCATTTGATAGTTGATTTGGAATGACCAAGTGATTCTAAGACTAATGGTCGAGCCAGTTTTTCCAAATTCCATGTTTTGGTCGAGCAACTTGGTCTTGGTGCCTATGCGCGAGGCTTTTGCTTTGGACTTGGGCCAACTGCTAATCGGCTCGGGCGTTCTCCTTGGTTTTCCGACATCTTCCACCTTATTTTCCATTTGGAACATTTTGGTCGAGGTGGAATTGTCAGAAGAGGTGGTTTGCTCGGGCAACTTGAATTGAGTGTTTGGTCAGCTCGGCGGAGGGCCTGGAACTGCTTCAACCGGTCGGGTGGTTTCTGCGGCATTTTCTCACCCGGTCGGTTGAGTCTTCAATGCAAATTCCTCTTCGGTTTGATTTGTTTGGAGTGATTCCATGTCAGGATCCTTGAGATTTCTTCAGTCAGCGTCTGATCTTGACCTTGGAATAACTCTTAACATCTTTTCAGCGTAAAATCCTCTCCTTAGCGTGTTTTCTCTCTAAGCGCCAAAATACCCTGTAGAAATATATCGGGACTAACAAGTAGAAGTTAAATAGACCAACAGTCTAATTTGGTGGGTTTTACGGTGTTTATGATTCGTATAATTTGGGTCCATCATATCACCCCACACTTTTAGTTGTTCGTCCCGAACAATGCTATTTAAAGGGCGGCACTCTAAGTTTGGTTTTGGATTATATGAAAATTAGACTGTGGGACTCGATTTATCCTAATTCATGCATTACTTACTTATTACCAAATTGAATTGTGTAAATAAATAGAAGAAACTTAATACTTGTACCTCCGTGCTGAGATGCAATTCATATTGGATGTTTCGGGAGATAGCCCTTTTTTGGTTCCTGGACTGCAACTTCGGGATCGTCTCGCACTATATGGTTTTCTTGTAGCTTTCTCTAGCACGTGATTTGGTTCGGGTTTCACTGGTTTGAGTACTTTGATTTTTTCTTTTGGCGAGGGACTGCTTTTGTAGTGAATCGGCCTTTGGCCTTTGATTTGACTTTTTTGAGTACTTCACTTTTTTTGTTCGGTTAAAACCTTCACAATGTTGGGCCTTTGGCCTCTTGAATTGCTTCTTCGAGCTTTTCGCCTTTTTGTGGCTTTGCTAGTCCATTTTCTCAAGCCTTTTTGGGAGGTCCAATCATCGCCCGCAAGCCTATGGAAATACCTCCCCGCTCCTCTCATCGTTGTTGTTTCGCGCGGGTCAAGATGAGGGTCGCTCATCTATTTTCTCGGCTACTTTAACTAGAGAGAGGACGGTCTGATTCCCGTCCTCACCTTTTCTTTTCTTTTTGCATAAACACTGCATGGCGGAGATGACTTCAATCTTCACTGAAACCCGAAGTGTAGCCTCCACTGACTTTGAAAACCATATAGTTTGATAAGATCCTTCGATTTCCTGCCAAGCCTTTCTAGGGCAGTTTATGTCAACTCCACATCTCTAGTTAATCTCAGCACAAAGGACAAATGAAAAGTTACGTCCTAAGTCTTTAAACAGTTGAATTTTCACAAGGTTGATGCATGAATTATGATCTATCTTTTTCACATTCTTAAGTTCATATTTTCAAAAAAGATATTATTAAAAGAAAACAGCAAGCATGTTATTTATATACAAAGGTGGTTCTCACCCCCACACTTTTGAACGAAGGCGTGCCTTAGTTCAAAAGTCATGCAAGCTAATATATATATGTGAGAATGACTAAGACAGAAAATTAAATGACAGAATTTAAATGACAGAAAGTAAGATAGTGTCGGGTTACCTCCCGACCAGTGCACTTGTTTAACGTCGTTGGCTCGACGATACCTCATTCCTGGATCATAAGGTGGGATCCCATGGGTGCTTGAGGTCGAACTTCTTCTCGGTAGCTCTTTTGATTTGCCCAAAGAACACATATGGTAGCGGGCTCAGTTCTGCTCTCCCTTGATCCGGAGGCTTCTTTTTCACATATCCCCGAGAAAGCGAGGACTCCTTGACCATAGCTGCTGGTCCATCAAGTCGAGCTCTCTTGCTTCTCCTTCCGGGTTTCCATTCTTTGGGCCCATGTCTTTGCTGCTTCTTCATGTATAGCCGGTTGGCATCTTTGCAGTTTTGGAAGATCAGTCTTTTGCCAAGTGACCTCAAGCATGCGCCCTTGCTAACCCTCTTCTTTGTGGCAGAGATGATTGGCCATCCTAGAACGAGTGAGTTTTCAGCCGGCTTTTCTTGGCTCATGACGAGCGAGTGTTCCATCTTCGGCTCTTTTAGCTCATGTTTTGCCTCCAACTCCCCTTGCACCTTATTATTGATCACTTCATCTTCAGGGGCTGTGATCCGCATACAAACCGAAGGGACAAGTTGGGGGACTTCCACCACAAGGGCCAGGTCTTTCTCGAGCAGCACTTCAGTGAGGACCGGGCCTGCCGTGATTTTCTCGGTTAGTTCGGCAGTGAGGTCCGGGCATGTCTCGGGTGGTTTGGTAGTGAAGTCCGAGATTTCATTTGGCTGGTCAAGTAGGGCCGGGACTTCATTTGGCTCGTTGGTGATGAGGATCGGGCCAGATTTAGGCAGTTTTTCTTTGGTCATCCAAGAGTCCTCATCCTTTGTCGGCTCCGTGGGTTCCAATATTGGCTCCTTTAGAGTCGCCTCCACATCCATTACTGCCCTTGTACTGATGTCCTCTCTCGGTTTTGTTGTGGGCAAGCTCATAATGGGTGTGGTGTCGGGCTCGTTCTGTACTGAGTCCACTTCCATCTTTGGTGCCTTATTATCAGTTTGGTGCCACTGACCCTGTTTTGTGTTCTTTGCCAAATCATTTATGAGGCGCCAGGCTTCAGTCACAGTTAACTTCATGAGTGAACATCCCGCTACATCATTAAGTCTTTTCCGCTCAAATGGCATCATTCCCCCGGGAAACCTTTGAATAAGATTGAATCTGGTGAATCCATGGTGTGGGCAGTTCTCCACAATGGAGTTAAAGTACGCCAAGTACTCGTCCAAAGTTTCATCCTGGGATTGCTTAATGTTGATGATCTCTTCGCGGAGTAGCGAGAAAAACTCCTCATTGTTCCAAGGCTCGTTTTCGTAGTAGGAAGACATGGCGGATTATGTATAACGGAAAAAAGAACAACTATCCGACGGCTAATTCCCCGGCAAGGGCGCCAATTTGACAGATCACACTGCACTGTCGTTAAGGTGCAATGCTCTCTGTACAAATAAATTTATATTTTCCACTACTCGCGACTTAACTACTGGGTAGTAAGTGGTAAGTAGGGGTCGAACCCAAGGGAATTAGGGGAATAAGTTGTTCTTTAAATTTGACAATTTTGGGATTGGTTGATTGGTTTTAAAGCTACCAGCTAAGTGATTGATTGGTTGGTTGGTTGGTTTTAGTACTGGAAAGTAACTGATAATTATTACAATTAAAAGAAAGCGTTCGGTTTCAGGGGCCTTGTATTATATCCTGTTTATCATTGACCCTTAGTGAATCTTCTAAGTATTCAAACGTGTATCAAGGCCTTTTCCGGCGCTCAATTTGCCACACTGTCTAGTCTTTCGCAAAAGTGTTCGAAAGTGAGTCAAGGCCATTTCAAGCACTCGACTGTCTAATCTTTTGCAAAAAACGTAAAACCCTTGTTCTACTTAGACTAGCACCCCATTTCAAGGTATACTAGCCTGTGTGCATCCATTTTGGGTTGTCTTTTCCGATTTACCCAAAATGGTGTTTGAGAGAGATCAAACTCCTCAGATAAGCTTTGCCATTTCAAGCATCCACTTACCCGAGTATGTTTACGAACTTCCACAGAAGAGCTTTGCCATTTCAAGCATCCACTCAACCATGGACGTTCTGATCTAATATATGGCACATAGAACAAGTTTTGAATACAAAGACGAGACACTAAATTAATAGTCTAAAACATTTTATAATACAAGTCCACCCCTTCTACTGAATGACTAGTTTAGCTACTATTTATCGCGCTAAACATTATAACTAAGGAATTGGAAATTAAAGACAGTAAATAAATATTAGAATACTTACTACCGTTGAAGCGCCAAGGGAGCAATCTTTTATTTCCAAAGCCAAACTTACAATCTTAGAGAGATAAGTGATTTTTGTATGAGATGTGGATTATACAAATGAGGAGGGGATGCATGGTATTTATAGGCTAAGGGAGGAGAAATGGGTGGTGGAGATGGTGGCAAGTGTCTTTTGATCCAAGGGAGGAGGAGGAGGAGCAAGGAGGAGCCGCCACATGGGGGAGGAGCAAAGCCGCCGGTCAAGGGAGGAGGAGCCGCCGGTTGCAGGTCACCATGGAGGGAGGAGCTCCTCCCTTGGCCACCTCCAAGCATGGTGGCCGGTCACCTTGGTCCATGGTTGCATTTGATAGTTGATTTGGAATGGCCAAGTGATTCTAAGACTAATGGTCGAGCCAGTTTTTCCAAATTCCATGTTTTGGTCGAGCAACTTGGTCTTGGTGCCTATGCGCGAGGCTTTTGCTTTGGACTTGGGCCAACTGCTAATCGGCTCGGGCGTTCTCCTTGGTTTTCCGACATCTTCCACCTTATTGTCCATTTGGAACATTTTGGTCGAGGTGGAATTGTCAGAAGAGGTGGTTTGCTCGGGCAACTTGAATTGAGTGTTTGGTCAGCTCGGCGGAGGGCCTGGAACTGCTTCAACCGGTCGGGTGGTTTCTGCGGCATTTTCTCACCCGGTCGGTTGAGTCTTCAATGCAAATTCCTCTTCGGTTTGATTTGTTTGGAGTGATTCCATGTCAGGATCCTTGAGATTTCTTCAGTCAGCGTCTGATCTTGACCTTGGAATAACTCTTAACATCTTTTCAGCGTAAAATCCTCTCCTTAGCGTGTTTTCTCTCTAAGCGCCAAAATACCCTGTAGAAATATATCGGGACTAACAAGTAGAAGTTAAATAGACCAACAGTCTAATTTGGTGGGTTTTACGGTGTTTATGATTCGTATAATTTGGGTCCATCAATGGGCACCCAAGGAATCGAGTGAAAAATTAGAAGGAGGGATGCCCATCATTCTCGAGACAAGTTATGAAGACCCTTTCTTCACTACTTTGTCTCGAGACAAGTTTTGGAGCTTCTTGCCCTATTTTCAAAGGCTAATCGGAAAAAGCTCCCATGACCCCTTATTTCTTAAGGGATCTTCATATTTGAAGGGGTCAAGCTCCCAAAGGAAAGTCCATTGTAGACTTGATGGGAAGAAATTCAAATGGGATTTGAAGGTGGATTGACACGATCAAGTCCAAGGCCCCGTGAGAAGGGATCCTAGCAAAGGACTTCTCGACGAGTGATTCTATGGGGCGCTTTGCTACGTCTTTGCCAAGACGGGAAAAACTAGGCCCTCGCGGGAGGTAACCCGGTTTGTAAGTTGTTTCATTCTCGTTCTATATGTTTAAATGTTTGGCATGATGTGTGAGTAGATAAGGCCCTAAAGTGTGGAGTGTGATATGTGTGATTAGTGGGTCAAATTTTAAGTGTGGAGTGAGTTCTACTCACTCCAATTCCACTTCACATTACCAAGTCCCTCCACTTTTCCCTTGATTTCTCAATGTATGATGATGTCGCCCCTTAGTGCTCATGTGCTTTATTGGTGTTTACTAGAGTGGAACTAATTTGTGATATCATACTATGACTCTAGTTTCACATTTGGGGCACTTAGGAAACCTTATGCATGTTTTAGAGGGTGTGGATCAACTTCCTTGTTTGAATTTTATGAAAGTTATGTCATGATGTTATTATGCGACTTGTGATGCTATCTTGCTCATACTTGTGTTTTGCATAACCTTGTATGTCACTTGTTACCTTTAACCTCTCATGTGTTCTTGTCATCAAGGAAGTTATTTGCACCATGTATGATTACGTTTAGCACAATGGCGTCTTTTCTATCGGTGGGGCACATCTACAAACGAGGGGAGTTCCTATGCACCTTTATCTCATTTTCTTCATTGTTTGCGCTTAGGGACTAAGCTATGCTTTAAGTGTGGAGTGGGTAGTCGCATAGTTCACTCATTTCATGCCATGCGTACCATGTTTGAATGAGCACTTGCATTCATGTACCTTATCCCTAACATGAGAGTATTTTTAACCACATAGGCTTGTGACTATCGACTCTAAATCCCTATAAATCACATCTAACCTATTTGTCACATTTATTGGATCTTGAACTTAGAACCGACCTAGTCCATTGAATGTGCATTCTTGTGAATCAATATCATTGCTATCCCTTGTCTATCTAATTTTCTAAGTATTTTCGTTGAAATACCTTGGATTAAGTTTTAGCAAGCACTTTTTAAACTTTCACGAAAAACTTAGACCTTTTGAATGCTCCTTGGTGACTTGAGTTTTCTAATTTAGTGCCATGCTCATGATTGTTTCCCGCGCATTCCATACATTCCTTGAACATATTGTCAAGTTTTAAGTGTGGAGTCAAAAATCAAAAGAGGGCGAAAAATAGGCCCCAACAAAAAAAAATGATTCATTTTCATGGTCAAAAGAGGGCAAAGCCCCGACCAAAAACTTTCTCAAGTGCACGAGAAGTTTTGTGCAAAAACATACAAATGCCGGGGGTTAGGAAGAAAAGTTCCCCCTCGAAAGCATTTGTAGGCCAAAGGCCATTTGAAAAAGAAAATAAGAAGCACTTAAAACTTGACTTTTTGTTCTCCCATCATCCTACATTTGCGCGGGATTCATCATTTGCATTGTGCGCTAGTTGGAATTACTCTTGGACGACCCATGTGCTTGCACGGGAACTATCATTTGGTCTAAGCTTGTTTATTAAGAACTCATAGTGTCGAACTCCTCTTCCCTTATGGATTATGGCTTAAGCGCCTAAAACTTGGGAATGAGTTCCATGTCGCAAACCCATGGACTAGCCCTAGCTAGCATAGGCGAGCGGTTGACACTCTTTTGTGCAAAACTATTAACTTTGCTTCATTGTATTGCCTTGAAAATGAGTAGAACTTTGGATGAGGCATTTGATAGCCCTAGTATTGATGACCTTGAATGCACAACCTCAAGGGTACTTAAATGGTTCAAAAGTTCTTTTGATGATAATGTGATGGTAATCCTAGCTTGGGGTGAGGGACTTGTTTTGAGAAATCATCGCCTCGGTTGAGCACTCTTAAATTCATTCTCATGGGATAGGTGCATATGGGATTTGTGAGTATTCCCTTTTCTGAAAACTCTCACGAGACTATAACTCGTCCACTAGGGTAGCCTAGGGGTTTAAAGGCTTAATGCATATGCTAAATGCATTCGTAACGCCTACGAAAAGGAGCTAGTTAGATTGTACATACTTGTCATTTACCTTTCAATAACATGTTTAGGAATAATGATCGAGACCTTGTGAAATCTAGTGAGGCAAATAGACGAAAAACATAGCACCACTAGCATTTCGACATTTGCATGACCTTGACATATTTTCATACTTTGTTCGGGACGAACAAAACTTAAGTGTGGAGTGTTGATGAGTCGAGTTTTCGACTCATTTATGGTCATTCTTCACTATAGTTTTGGGTCGTTTCCGATGATATTTTGATGTCATTTGACCTCTATCTCTACATTTCAGGTAGAAAACAAGCTTCCCCCATGGTCAAGGCCTAAATATGAAAACTCGGGAAAAACTGGAGGTTGAGAGCAAAATATGGGCAGAATGAATCTCACCCGGTCGGGTGAGAATTGCACCCCAACCGGTCGGGTGAGAATTGCACCCCAACCGGTCGGGTGAGAATTTCCCCTGCACCAACCGACCGGTTGAAAGCTCGAGTCGGTCGACTGGACCTCGAGTCGATCGACTGGAAGAAGTCTCAGGAGGGCCTGCAATCCATGTTTCCGTAGTCGATCGACTGGACCCTCCAGTCGGTCGACTGGGCCAAGATCGACCCCAACCGGTCGGGTGAGATTCTTCCAGATTCCCACCCGGTCGGGTGGAATGCTACAGTACCGGATTTTTCACCCGAGGCTATAAATAGAAATCAAGGGTTTTGGACCAAGTGTGGAGGTTTTTGGGGAGAAGAAGATTGGAAAAGAGGTCCATCCAAGGTCATCAATCATCATCCAACCAAGGGGAAGAAGAGAACATCAAGAGGGAGTTCTAGGATTGACAATCCTCCTTCCTTTGCACTTTTCTTATTCTACTTGTTGTTGCCATTAAACCCTACTCACACCATGTTGTCTTACATGAGGTGTGAGTAGTGGATCTTGTGTTTTGAGGGTCTAATGACTCTCCTTGGTACTCTTTGATCACATATATACATTGATATTCATGTGGATGATTGTTGATTTCATTTTCTCTTGTGTTATGAATGTTATGCACTCTAGGTGTTTGATAAAATGCTTAAGTGACAATTTGGACCTAAACTTGAACCTAGGACTTGGAAACCCTTGGGGATAGTTCTAGGATGGAGAAAATGATCTATATCTTGAATCATGCAAGTGAACTTTAGGATATGGATGCTTGACTAAGGATTGAATGTTGAATTTATTGGAGGTAGTCATTAAGCGAATCATCAATTAATCCCATCTAATGGTGTCAAATTCATGTTCACTATGCTCTTTATACACGACATGCTACTAAGTGTTTGTGAAAATGCCTAAGTAACATGTTGAATCTAGTTTGGATAATAGAGAATGTGATCCTATCCAATGTATGCATTTGTTGTTAACTAGGACTCGAGTTCATAGTAGTTATTACCTTAGGAAGACATTCCAAGGATAATGGTGCTATGGAATGAACCAAATCGAGAGAGTGAGGTTCGAGCTATAAGAGAGCTTGGCTAAGACTAGATTAACATAAACATTGGTCTATCTTAGTCTAAGCTAGGTTTTCTACAATGCATAGGAAGTGAACTAGGAGTCGAGTTCATGGTATTTATTGCTATGGAATGAACCGAGAGGTTCGAGCTATAAGAGAGTTTGGCTAGGAATAGATTCAAGTGATAGTTGGTCTGTCCTAGTCTAAGCTAGGTTCATTGCTATTTGACTATCATGAAATGTTTGAATATCGTGTATGTGATCATTGGGAATTTGCCAAGGAGGGGAGTAACCCCTCGAAACACCTCTTACTTATCTTTTATCTCCAATTACTCGCCACACATAGGATTTAGACATATACACTCCCTTATACATTTTTAGTTTAGAATAGCCGAATGGAAACACAATCTTAAATAGTGCATGTGCTTGGCTTGCTCCTTTGGGTTCGACCCGGTACCCTACCGGTCTCTATAAATGTTTTGACCTACTACATTCGATCCTCTCTTCATTGACACTTATTCTAGAGGTGAAAAAGAAATTAGTTCGTCACCCTTTCTTCACCACTTCGTCTCGAGACAAGTTTTGGAGCTTCGTGCCTTATTTTGCAAGATTTTTGTAAGGAAGCTCCCATGACCCTTTTGTTCTAAAGGGATATTCATTATTGAAGGGGTCAACTTCCCAAAGGAAAGTCCATTGTAGACTTGATGGGAAGAAATTCAAATGGGATGATTGACAAGACCAAATCCAAGGCCCCGTGAGAAGGGATCCTAGCAAAAGACTTCTCAACTAGTGATTCTATGGGGCGCTTTGATACGTCTTTGCCAAGACGGGAAAAACTAGGCCCTCACGGGAGGTAACCCGGTTTGTAAGTGTTTCATTCTTGTTCTTTTATATGTTCAAGTGTTTGGCATGATTTTGAGTAGCTAAGGCTCTAAAGTGTGGAGTGTGATATGTATGATTAGTGGGTAAAATTTTAAGTGTGGAGTGAGTTCTACTCACTCCAATTCCACTTCACACCGCCACACCCCTCCAACTTTCCCTTGATCTTTCTATGCTTAATGATGTTGCCCATAATGCTCATGTACCTTATTGGAGTCTCCTAGAGTGGAACTCTATTGTTATGCCACGCTATGACTCTAGTTTGACATTTTCTTGGCACTTAAGATACCTTGTGCACATTATGGAGAATGTAGGTCAACTTCCTTGTTTGAATTCTATCAAACTTATGCCATGATGTTATTATGTGACTTGTGATGCTCTCTTGCTCATACTTGCGTTTTGCATGACCAAGTATGTCACTCGTTGCTTTTAACCTCTCATGTATTCTTGTTATCAAGGAAGTTATTTGCATCATGTACAATCAAGTCCAGCACAAGGGCGTTCTTTTTCTATTGGTGGGGCACATCTACAAATGAGGGGAGTTCCTATGCGCCCTTTATCTCATTTTCTTCATTGTTTGCGCTTAGGGACTAAGCTATGCTTTAAGTGTGGAGTGGGTAGTCACATAGTTCACTCATTTCATGCCATGCCTATCATTGTAGAATGAGAACTTGCATTCATGTACCTTATCCCTAACATGAGAGTGTTTTTAACCACATAGGCTTGTGACTATCGGGTTCTAAATCCCTATAAATCACATCTAGCCTACTTTTCATTTTTATTGGATCTTGAACTTAGAACCGACCTAGTCCCTTGAATGTGTATTCTTGTAAATCAATATCATTGCTATCTCTTGTCTATCTAATTTTCTAAGTATTTTCTTTGAAATACATTGGATTAAGTTTTAGAAAGCACTTTTAAAATTTTCACGAAAAACTTAGACCCTTTGAATGCTCCTTGGTGACTTGAGTTTCTCTAATATAGTGCCTTGTTCATGATTGTTCCCGCACATTCCATACACTTTTTGAACATATTGTCAAGTTTTAAGTGTGGAGTCAAAACAGGGCAAAAAAGAGGCCCCAACAAAAAAAATTGTGGTCAAAGAGGGCAAAGCCCCGACTAAAAGCTTTCTCGAGTACTAGAAAAGTTTTGCTTTAAAAAAATGATACAAATGCCGGGGGTTAGGAAGAAAAGTTCCCCCTCGAAAGCATTTGTAGGCCGAAGGCCATTTCAAAAAGAAAATAAGAAGCACTTAAAACTAGACTCTATGTTTTCCTCCATTCTTCATTTTTGCGGGATTCATCATTTGCATTGTGTGCTAGTTGGAGTGACTCTTAGACGATCCTTGTGCTTGCACGGGAGCTATTCATTTGGTCTATGCCCGTTTCATAAGAACTCTAGTGTCGAACTCCTCTTCCCTTATGGATTATGGCTTAAGCGCCTAAAACTTGGGAATGAGTTCCATGTCGCGAACTAATGGACTAGCCCCAGCTAGCATGGGTGAGTGATTGACACTCTTTGTGCAAACTAAGAACTCTACCTCTATTGTATTGCCTTGAAAATGAGTAGATCTTTGGATGAGACTTTTGATAGCCCTATTATTGATGATCTTGAATGCACAACCTCATGAGTACTCAAATGGTTCAAAAGTTCTTTTGATGATAATGTGATGGTAGTCCTAGTTTGGGGTGAGGGATTTGTTTTGAGAAATCCTCGCCTTGGTTGAGCAATCTTGAATTCATTCTCATGGGATAGGTGCATTTGGGATTTGTGAGTATTCCCTTTTCTGAAAACTCTCACGAGACTATAACTCGTCCACTAGGGTAGCCTAGGGGTTTAAAGGCTTAATGCATGCGCAAAATGCATTCGTAACGCCTACGAAAAGGAGCTAGTTAGATTGTACATACCTTTCATTTTTCTTTCAATAACATGTTTAGAAATAATGATCGAGACCTTGTGAAAGCTAGAGAGGCAAATAGACGAAAAACATAGCAGCACTAGCATTTCACCATTTACATGACCTTGACATATTTTCATACTTTGTTCGGGACGAATAAAGCTTAAGTGTGGAGTGTTGATGAGTCGAGTTTTCGACTCATTAATGGCCATTTTTCACTATAGCTTTTGTTCGTTTCAGACGATATTTTGATGTCATTTGACCTCTATCTCTACGTTTAAGGTAGAAAATGAGTCCCCCTCAAGGTCGAAGCCTAAATACGAAAACTCGGGGGAAAAACCAAAGATTTAGAGCAAAATAGGGCAGATTGACCTTTCCAGCTTATTTTGCATGCACAGATCGCATACGGTGTCCAAATTGGGTGATTTTGTAGCTTATTGGAAAGCTATCTCAAAGGGCTACAACTTTCAAGTTGACGCGAAGATCCAGTTTGGATGTTAAGACCACGAAAAAGCCCAGGGAAGTGTCCGCCGGTCGGCTGAAATCTGTCAGCCGACCGGCTGACTAAGTTCTCAGAAGAGCCTGATTTTTGCCCTGCACCAGCCGACCAGCTGGAAGTCCAGCCGACCGACTGGAGCTGCTGCTTCAGAAATTGCCACCCGAGCCTATAAATAGAAAAATGACTTTTGACCTAAGTGTGGAGGTTTTTGGGGAGAAGAAGACTAGAAAAGAGGTTCAACCAAAGTCATCAATCATTAAAAGATCCAACCAAGGAGAAGAAAAGAAGATCAAAAGGGAGTTCAAGGATCAACCATCCTCCTTCCTTTACACTTTTCCATTCTCTTTTGTTGTATGCTATAAATCCTACTCACACCATGATGTGTGAGTAGTGATCTTGTGTTTTGAGGGACTTATGATCCTCCTTGGTACTCTAAGATCATGTGTATACATTTGATTCAATAATCTATGGTGTTAATTTCATGTTTACTATGCTCTTCATTTATGACATGCTACTAGGTGTTTGATGAAATGCCTAAGTGACATGTTTATCTCAAAACTTGACCTAGGTATCGAATGACCCTAGGAATGGTGTAGAAGTAGTGAATATGATCCTATCTAGTGTTTATGATGATGAATACATGGATAGGAAGTGAACTAGAGCTAAATGACTATAACATTTATTACCTTATGAAGACATTTCACGGATCATATTGCTATAGAGTGAATCAATATCTTGATGAAATGAGGTTCTAATTAAGAGAGCTTGACTAAGAATAGATTCATATGAAAGTTGGTCTACCTTAGCCTAAGCTAGGTTCTAAACTATTTGATACCTTGATTTGCATAATTCTTATATACATGATCAATGCGAAATTGCCAAGGAGGGGAGTAACCCCTCGAAACACCTCCTATCTATCTTTTATCCCTAATTACTGGCCACATAGGATTTAGGCACACACTTTATACATTTTGGTTTAGAATAGCCGAACGGAAACACAATCTTACATAGTGAATACATTTTGGTTTAGAATAGCCATAACAGAAACACAAGTATTTTTGAGAATGGAAATAGTAGAAAATTTCTCTCTTCGTCGAAAGATTGGTTCACACGTTCATAGCCTAAGAAGAGTTCACATTTGAGCGCGATTGTCGGGGAGCTGCGCTTCGGTGAAGCTGTTTTTTATTTTAGTTTTTTGTGTATTTGCTACTCATCTTTCAATGTCTCATGCAGGTAGTGTGATTGGTGACATCGTGAACGAGGTCGACAAAGGTGGTGATGATCAGATGGAGCTGTATCAACCCACGATGAAGGAGTTGTCTGCGCCCAATTTTCAGAATCAGCCATGTTGCATCTATGAAGGGCCATAATTAGCTGAAAAAGAGATCAAAACTACAGTAGTACACCACCTGCCGAAGTTCTCAGGGCGACATGCAGAGTCAGCCACCAAGCATCTGCAGAGCCTTCACGACATCTGCCAGACTCTCCGACCATACGGAGTCTTAGTGGAGAATTTTAAATTGAAAGCTTTTCACTTTTCGTTAGCTGAAGCAGCTCATGCTTTGTTTTTGTCTCTTCCTCCAGGTAGCATCAGGACATGGGACCAGATGCAGAAGAAGTTCTTGGCTAAATACTACCCAGCTGCCAAGGCGATGCAGGTTCGCAGGCAGCTACAGGATATCAGGCAGGGGCCTAATGAGTCGATGTATGACTATTTGGAGAAGTTCAACGCCCTAGAACATAGTTGCTGCAACCTGGGAGTGCCTGGGAAGCAGATAATCAAGTACTTGCTGGATAGGTTGAGACCACTCGATAGGATGCTGCTTGACACCTCAGCTGGAGGCACGATCATGAGTTTACCCCAGCATGAGTAAGGAATTTGATAACCGAAGTGGCCGAGATCGCCAGATTCAGAGAGGAGGTCAGCCGCCAAGAAGAATTCAGTAGGACCAGAAGCGTTGCGAAGGCTGGGACCCCAATATCTGATGAGCTGAAGAAGCTAAAGGGGATGATGAAGGTTTTAATAACCAAACATGTAGCTCAGGTAAGGGCATGTGAATTTTGTTCTGCTACTGACCATAAGACGGATTTGTGCCCCAGTTTGCAGGAAGAGGAACATGGATATGTTAATACAGTGGGTGAATTTCAAAATTACAACAACCATGCACCCCAACAACCTCAGCAGCAGCAATACTGTCGCCCACCTTATCATCAATAACATGGTAGCTACAGTAACCAGAATCAGTACCAGCAGAGAGGGCAGAGCTACAATCAAGCAGGCCCTAGCAATCAAAATTCCAGCAAGTCTCTGGAAGACGTAGTGAAGGAGCTGGCAGCTAGCACCCTTCAATTAGCCACTACGATGCAGCAAAATCGGGCTAGGAACGAGTCGAATCAGGCTAAGAACGACGGAGCCATTGCAGAGCTGGCTAAGCAGATGTCTCAGATAGCCAACATAGTTTTTGAGCTGAAGAATGATCCAGGAAGGCTACCATCACTGACCATCCACAACCCGAGAGGAAATATCAATATACTGGCAGTGGTGGATGAACCGAGGGCGAAAAATAGTGAAAACGTGTCGGAAACAATGCCTATCACGCCCAGCGTTGACATTAGCTTGACGCTAATGTCTACAGCAGACGCGCCACGAATGTCTAAGTCGGGTGCGCCGATAATGTATGAAGCGGACGCGACCCGCACTGAGACGTGTTCTAAAACTAACCCTCCGATTCTATGTTTTGTGGAGATAAGAGTTCCCGAAGAGCACGTGTTCAATAAGGATGAACCAGGAGACGAGTTGGAGGCAAGGCATGTGCCGGAAAAGCCAACAGTAGAGCACTCACTCGCTACGAGCCAAGAGGCACCGCCTGGAAAGTGTAAGAACCCAGGTGCCTTCACAGTCACCTGTGGTGTTGGTGAGACTCTCATACATCACTGTTTAATTGACTTGGGTGCTGCTATTAATGGCATGCCTTACTCGTTATATTGCTCTTTGAACTTGGGGCCATTGAAACCTCCTAAACTGTTGGTAGAGTTAGGAGATAAGTCGCTTCATCGTCCTGTTGGCTTACTTGAGGACCTAACACTTCGTGTTGGAGATCTTGTTCTTCCTACAGACTTCTATGTTTTGCAGATGGGAGACGCTAGAGATGATGATCCTCCAACGCTAATCTTGGGACGCCCATTCCTCTTCGCCACTAAGACCAAGATTGACATGGAAACATGCTTGTTGTCACTTGCGTTTGGTGGCAAGACATCGAACTTAAATATCTATGAGGATGATGACCGTCCATGCATGAAGAAGCCACCAGACATCGTGCACACACCGTATCTTGGTGCCCCACCCACTAGATGAGACGAGCTGTGCAGCTAGAGAAGTGTCCATGAGCAAAGCATCCTCCGAGACTCATAGAACTGTTTAGAACATATGATTAGTCGCTTGCTAGCCGTGTGTACTGACCGTTTGAATGCATGACTCGTTTAATCTATGATTGTCTGACAACTTTGATGAAGATGTTTGACTTGAAGTCGACGTAACACGATGAATCCGAGGTATGACATGACTTTACTCTGACTTTTGAGCATCATTTCATGCATACACGTTAGTTAGTTGTACAGGGGATTTGTAGGTAGTCCCATTCCTGAAAACTTTAACGAGACTATACTCGTCCTAATAGGGCAGCCTAGGGTTTTAAAGGCTTGATCCATATGCTAAATGCATTCGTGTCCTCTATGACAGCGAGTAATGTTTTTTTTAGTTAGGATTGAACACATGACACTTGAGTGGGTAGCTTAGAAACATATGGTTGTTGAGCTATACATGTACTTGTGCATTTATTCTTCCATTTGTTCGACATTTGTTCGGGACGAACAAATCCTAAGCGTGGAGTGTTTTGATCAGTCGATATTTTGACTAGTTATATGCTCCATACGATGAAGGATAGCACTCGTTCTCCCGGAAAATTGTCATTATTTGATGTCTTTTCATGAGCATTTTAGGTTAAAAGCAGCTATCCATCAAAACCATGGCCTAAGACCAAGACTCGAAGAAAAACCAAGCTTTGGGGGTGAAAAAGCACACAAGGGAAGACCAACCGACCGGCTGGACAAATTGGCCCAAAACCAGCTGACTGGCTGGAGCTGGGGCCAGAAGGAGAGACGGGGATGAGGTCTGGAACCGGCCGGCTCACACAATACACCAACCTCAGCCACCCGGTTCAGACTATCAGAGAGAAGCTAGCTTCATCGAATCGGCCGGCTCGCATCAGTGCAACAATCTCAACCGAACGGTTCAGATACTCAGTGTGAAGCAGCCTCGTGACGACGTGATCCAGCCAACCGATTGGAATTTCTTCACCCATCCAGCCGACCGGCTGGCCGTTAAAGGTAGGATTTTTGAGAAGTTTCCAAAAATCGCTTTTGGGCTTTTTGGTGCTTTTGGTCGTGTTCTTCATTATAAAAAGAGGCGATCAGGTTTTTGGAGAACACGCTTGAATTTTGGAGAAGAGAAAAACCTAATTTGGAGAAGAAGACAGAGCACCACATCACGAGAGATTGAGGATTCAACAAGCTACATCGTCTACACGGTTTCCTCGTCCTTAATTTCTTTTTATACACTATTTTTGGTTAATTTTCCATGAATAGTGAGTAGTCTTCTTTATTCTGGGATCCTACGGATCCCGTGCCATGTACACAACTCTTCGTGTGATCAATTGAACGTTTTCATTAATGCAATTCGAACCTAATTTTATCGTTCATGCTAGTTTTACATTAAATGGGATGTTTACATGCTAGAACGTATTTAGGTTAATTACCAAAGAAGAATGGGTCCTAGGTATTAACCAGATCATATGAAATTGATATTAGGTTATGGTAGCTACAATGGTAGTACATGAATTAATAGGAAAGTAGACTTTTGTCTGAAAAACCCTAAGCTTTACTAATCGAAATCGTTGATAATCTGTGGATGGGCGGCGTTCAACGATCGAAATTAATCTAGACAATGATCCGTGGATGGGCAGCTTGTCTAGTGTTATTTTGGTTTATTTCCATATTCGATAGCATGATGAATTTACGTGATATTGTTGCATGATTTGTGGGTTGGCACGGGTGAAGTTTGATCCTTGGATTCTTTCTCTGATCAAGCCAAAACTATTTTGTTTTCTGTATTTAATTTCAGCTATTTGTTTCACATTCACAAACCTTTAATTGTTCGGAATAACTGAATAGGTCACTTGTTAGCTAGTACTCACACACGTTGTTCCTTGGATCGACCCTTGGCTTACCAAGGTTTATAAATTGTTTTTACTACAATTTGACCCCTAAAACATATAACTTGACAACTATAAAGGGTTAAAAATACACTCATAGGGTCACCCAAGAGAGCTGGTTTTGGAAGTTGTATCTTTATACAAATAAAGAAGGGGGGTTTTTAGCAATTACGAGTGTGATAAGTCGAGAATTTGACTTATTAATAGCCATTTTCACTATAGCTTTTGTTCGTTTCCGACGATATTTTGATGTCATTTGATCCATTTTCGTACCTTTCAGGTACAAAACAAGATATTCTCAGTGTCAAAGCCTAAATACGAAAACTCGAAGAAAAACCGAAGAATTAGAGCAATAGTGGGCAGAAAAAGCGTCCCAGCCGACCGGCTGGAAATCTCCCCTGAACCAGCCGTTCGGTTGACCAAAGGAACAGAAATGGAGAGTAATCGGCCAACTTGAGTCGGTCGGCTGGCCACTTAGCCGACCGGCTGGTCCCTGCCCTGCACAAGCAATACAATCGGCCAAATTCAGTCGGTCGGCTGGGAGAAGATTTCAGAATCCTTACCCAAACGCTCAGCCAGCCGACCGGCTGGATTTTCACCTTCAGTTCAGTCGACCGGCTGGGATCTGCTACAGTACCGGATTTCTACGCGAGGCTATAAATAGAAAGTGGCTTGTTTGACCTAGGGCTGGCTTTTTTTGGGGCGAAAAATACTCATCAAAGGAGATCAAATCAAGGCCATCAAGAGGAATCCGATCAAGGAAGAAGAAGGTGGATCAAAGGGAGTTTAAGGATCAACAATCCTACTTTCTCTACATCTTCCCTATTTTACTTGTTGCTTCCTTCATATCCTACTCACACCATGTTGTCTTACATTATGTGTGAGTAGTCCCCTTGTGTTTTGAGGGTGTTGTTACCCTCTTTGGTACTCTTGATCATGTATACATATGTTGGATGATTAATCTATGATGTTAAATTCACATTTGCCATGATCTTCATTATTGCATGCAACTAGGTGTTTGATGAAATGCCTAAGTGACATTTTTTATTCCAAAACTTGACCTAAGAATCTAACGACCTTAGGGATGGTTTAGATGTAGTAAATGTGATCATATCTACGGATTTGAAGTGAACTAGGACTCGAGTTCATGGTATTTATTGCATTGGGAGATGTTCCAATACTAATAAATGCCATGGAATGAACCGATATCCTCGAAAGAGTGAGGTTCGAGCTATAAGAGAGCTTGACTAAGAATGGACTCGACAAAAATGTGATTTACCTTAGTCTAAGCTAGGTTCAACACTATCTAACACAATGAATGTGTTTAATTCTTGTATGCATGATCATGGGAAATGCCAAGGAGGGGCATAACCCCTCGAAACTCTCTTTTGATTGATATTCAACCCCTTAGTGCTATCTCATTGCTTGTTCTTGATTGATAACATCTCATCATTGAATTTTAGGAATAGCCAAGTAGAACATTTGATAAATTCTAGCGTATAATCTCACTTTCTCCCTTGGGTTCGACACCGGTCTTACCGGTCAAATATAAATTGTTTTTGACTATACGAAATTTACAACTGTCAAAGTGCAAAGGAGCGAAACACGAATAAAGATTTCTATCAGAGAAGACATTCAGCTTAGAGTTTCTGTTATGACACATTTATCATAGACTGCTAATAATCATACTTCAAGTTTCTAAGCGTGGTTATTCCGGCAAAGGTAATAACCTAAAGTATTCTGGCAAAGGTGATACACCACAATCTAATCTGGCAAAGGTATTAGACTTCTAGTTCTCCTAAGAAAATTATTTCGACAAAGGTAATATGACGAACTATTTCTTTTTCACCTCTTGAATAGTAACAATTAAGAGAGGATCGAATGTAGTAGGTCAAAACATATGACCGGTAAAGTACCGGGTCGAATCAAAAGGAGCAAGCCAAGCTCATGCACTATGTAAGATCGTGTTTCCGTTCGGCTATTCTAAACCAAAAACGTATAAAGGTGTGTATATTCTAAATCCTATGTGGTGAGTGATTAAGGATAAAAGATAGATAAGAGGTGTTTCGAGGGGTTACTCCCCTCCTTGGCAATTTCCCGATGATCACATACATCATATTCAATCATTTCATGGTAGTCAAATAGTAATGAGCCTAGTTTAGACTAGGATAGACCAACTCTCACTTGAATCTATTCCTAGCCAAACCGTCTTAACTCGAACCTTACTCAATCGAGGATATCGGTTCATTCCATTGTATTATCGTCCTATGGGTGGGAGATAAATGCAATAAACATAGGCACTAGTTCAGTTCCTACCCATGC
This sequence comes from Rhodiola chrysanthemifolia, assembly GCA_033675395.1. NCBI lineage: Eukaryota > Viridiplantae > Streptophyta > Magnoliopsida > Saxifragales > Crassulaceae > Rhodiola > Rhodiola chrysanthemifolia. Next base: position 45,045,497 of record CM066204.1, read on the forward strand.
ATTGTCTCTAACCTAGCTTAGGCTAAGGTAGACCATCTTCCGTGTGATCTATTCTTAGTCAAACTCTCTTAATTAGAGCCTTACTCATTCGAGGATGTTGACTCACTCTATAGCACTATTATTCTTGGAATGTCTTCCTAAGGTAATAAGTGAAATAGGCATGAAGGACTAGTTAGCAACAAATGCATGTTTACTTCCGTAATACACTAGATAGGATCACATTCTCTATTATCCAAACTATCCCTAAGGTCGTTAGATTCTAAGGTCTAGTTTTAAGATTCAGCATGTTACTAAGGAATTTTATCAAACACTTAGTAACATGACATGTATAAAGTGCATAGTGAACATGAATTTGACACCATTTAATGAGATTACTTGATGATTCGCTTAATGACCAACTCCAATGAATTAAACATTCAATCCTAGTCAAGCATCAATACCTAAGGTTCACTTACATGATTCAAGATATAGATCATTTTCTCCATCCTAGAACTTTTCCCTAGGGTTTCCAAGTCTTAGGTTCAAATTTTAGTCTAAGTTGTCACTTAAGCATTTTAACAAACACATAGAGTGCATAACATTCATAACATAAGAGAAAATGAAATCAACAATCATCCATATGAATATCAATGTATATTTGTGATCAAAGAGTACCAAGAAGAGTCATAAGACCCTCAAAACACAAGATCACTACTCACACATCATGTAAGACAACATGGTGTGAGTAAGGTTTATAGCAACGACAAAGAGATATGGAAAAAGTGTTGAAGAAGGAGGATTGTTAATCCTTGAATCTCCCTTTTGAGCTTTCTCCTTCTCCTTGGTTGGATGTTAATTGATGACCCTGGATGAGCCTCTTTTCCTATCTTATTCCCCCCAAAAACCTCCACCCTTTGGTCAAAAACCCCTCTTTCTATTTATAGCCTCAGGTGAAAAATCACCACTGTAGCAGTTCAGCCGGTCGGCTGGTTTTGATGGGGAAATCCCAGCCGATCGGCTGGTACAGGGCAAAATCATCTCTTCTAAGAACTTAGTCAGCCGGTCGGCTGAAATGGCTTTTTCGTGATCTTAACGTCCGCACCTGGTCTTGGCGTAAACTAGAAAGTTGTAGCCCTTTGAGTGAGCTTTCCAACAAGCTATAGATCAACCAATTTGGACACCGTATGCGATCTGGGTAGGCAAAATAAGCCGTAAAGGTCAATCTGCCCTATTTTGCTCTAAATCTTCGATTTTTCCCTGAGTTTTCGCATTTAGCCTTCGACCTTGTGGGAGACCTGTTTTCTACCTGAAACGTACAGATAGAGGTTAAATCACATCAAAATATCGTCGGAAACAAACCAAAGCTATAGTGAAAAATGGCCATTAATGAGTCAAAAACTCGACTTATCAACACTACACACTTAAGCTTTGTTCGTCCCGAACAAAGTATGAAACTATGTCAAGATCATGCAAATGGTGAAATGATAGTGGTGCTATGTTTTTCGTCTATTTGCCTCACTAGCTTTCACAAGGTCTCGATCATTATTTCTAAACATGTTATTGAAAGAAAAATGAAAGGTATGTACAATCTAACTAGCTCCTTTTCGTAGGCGTTACGAATGCATTTAGCGTATGCATTAAGCCTTTAAACCCCTAGGCTACCCTAGTGGACGAGTTATAGTCTCGTGAGAGTTTTCAGAAAAGGAAATACTCACAAATCTCATATGCACCTATCCCATGAGAATGAATTCAAGAGTGCTCAATCAAGGCGAGGATTTCTCAAAACAAATCCCTCACCCCAAACTAGGACTATCGTCACAATATCATCAAAAGAACTTTTGAACCATTTGAGTACCCATGAGGTAGTGCATTCGAGATCATCAATACTAGGGCTATCAAATGTCTAATCCAATGATCTACTCATTTTCAAGGCAATACAATGAAGTCATAGTTTAGTTTGCACAAAGAGTGTCTATCGCTCACCTATGCTAGCTAGGACTAGTCCATTGGTTTGCGACATGGAACTCATTCCCAATTTTTAGGCGCTCAAGCCATAATCCATAAGGGAAGAGGAGTTCAACAATACAAGTTCTTAGAAAACAATCATAGACCAAATGAATAGTTCCCGTGCAAGCACAAGTATCGTCCAAGACTTAATCTAACTAGCACACAATACAAATGATGCATCCCGCGCAAATGTAGGATGATGGAAGAACATAGAGTCAAGTTTTAAGTGCTTCTTATTTTCTTTTTCAAATGGCCTTTGACCTACAAATGCTTTCGAGGGGGAACTTTTCTTCCTAACCCCCGACATTTGCATATTTTTGCACAAAACTTCTCTAGCGCTTGACAAAATTTTTAGACAGTGCCTTGCCCTCTTGACCATGAAAACGAAGCATTTTTTGTTGGGGCCTATTTTTCGCCCTCTTTTGACTCCACACTTAAAACCTAACAATATGTTCAAGGAATGCGTGGGAAACAATCATAAGCATGACACTAAATTAGAGGAACTCAAGTCACCAAGGAGCATTGATGGACCATAATTATATGAATCAAAAACACAGTTAAACCCACTAAATTAGACTGTTTGTCTATTTAACTTTTGCTTGTTAGTTCCGATATATTTCTACAGTGTATTTTTGAGCTTAGAGAGAATACACGCTAAGGAGAGGATTTTACGCAGAAAAGATGTTACGAGTCATTCCAAGGTCACGATCAGACGCTGACTGAAGAAATCTAAAGATCCTGACATGGATTCATTCAAAACAAATCCAACCAAGGAACAATCAAAGTCAGACGGAGCGAAATTTGACTGATAGTTTTGTGAAAAGACTGCACAAAACTGTCAAAATGCACTCATGGACCAAGGTGACCGGCCACCTTGCTTGGAGGTGGCCAAAGCCACCCTTCTCCTCCCCTTGCAACCGGCAACCGGCGGCTCAACCTCCCCCAACCGGCGGCTTTTGGCTCCCCCCATGTGTCATCTCCTCCTTGCTCCTCCCTTCTCCTCCCTTGGATCAAAAACACATGCCCCCCATCTCCACCCTCCATTTCTCTCAAGTTTGGCTATAAATACCAAGCCAAACCTCATTTGTAATCATCCCATTCACAACACAAAATCACTTATCTCTCTAAGTTTGGCAATTTGTAAGTTTGGTTTTGAAATAATACTCTTGTTGGTTCTTGAGTATTCAAGTAGAAATTGGGAATACTCCTGTTGGTTCTTGAGTATTCCCCTTTACTTACTGTCTTTCAAAAACCCCCGAGTATTTAGCTATGGTATCCACCTCTATGGATATTCGTAGCTAAACTCTTCATTCGGTTGAAGGGGTGTACTTGTATCATAAAATGTTTTAGACTTTGCTTTAGTGTTTTTTCTCTGTATTCAAAACTTGTTCTATGTGCCATATATTAGGCCAGAACTTTCAAGGTTGAGTGGATGCTTGGAATGGTAAAGCTCTTCCGTGGAAGTTCGTAAACATACTCGGATAAGTGGATGCTTGGAATGGCAAAGCTTATCTGAGGAGTTTGACCTCTCTCAAACACCATTTGATTGCTCGGGAATGACTGATCAAATGGATGCACACAGGCTAATATACCTTGGAATGGGGTATTAGTCTAAGTAGAACAAGGGCTCTACGTTTTTTGCAAAAGTCTAGACAGTGTGTGCAAATCGAGTGCTTGGAATGGCCTTGATACACTTTCGAACATTTTTGCAAAAGACTAGACAGTGTGGCAAATCGAGTGCTTGGAATGGCCTTGATGCACGTTTGAATACTTAGAAGGATCACTAAAGGTTAATGATAAACAGGCTATGATACAAAGCCCCCGAAACAGAATGTTTTTTCCTTGAAATCAAACAACACTTGCACTTACTTTCTTAGTATAACTGCCTTAATCAACTGCACTCATCATCCGGAGGACTTGCCAATCACGCATCACTCGCTGTAAGTCTTCTTTGTATTTTCAGTATTTAATTTTCTGTCATTTACTTTTCCGCACTAAAACCAAAACCAACCAACCAGTCACTTACTTTTCCGCGCTAAAATCTCAATCAACTTAAAACACGCTCCCTCGCTGTATAAATCACCTCAAAGAGCAACTATCCCCCTAATTCTTTTGGGTTCGACCCCTACTTACCACTTGCTACCCAGTAGTGTAGTCGCGAGTAGCGGACTATAAATTTATTTGTACATTTGCTCTGACGACAAGCATCTGTCAAGCATACAAGAGGTCTAAGTTTTTCGTGAATTTTTTTAAAAGTGCTTGCTAAAACTTAATCCAAGGTATTTCAACGAAAATACTTAGAAAATTAGATAGACAAGACATTGCAATGATAATGATTCACAAGAATGCACATTCAAGGGACTAGGTCGGTTCTAAGTTCAAGATCCAATAAATGTGACAAATATGCTAAATGAGATTTATAGGGATTTAGAGTTGATAGTCACAAGCCACAATGGTAGGAACACTCTCATGTTAGGGATAGAATACATGAATGCAAGTGTCCATTCTAAAATGATAGGCATGGCATGAAATGAGTGAACTATGCGACTACCCCACCCACACTTAAAATGTAGCTTAGTCCCTAAGCGCAAACAATAAAGAGAATGAGAATAAGGCGCATAGGAACTCCCCTCGTTAGATGTGCCCCACCGATAGAAAAGACGGCATTGTGCTAAGCTTGATAATATATGATGCGAATAACTTCCTTGATAACAAGAACACATGAGAGGTTAAAAGCAACAAGTGACATACAAGGTCATGCAAAACACAAGTATGAGCAAGTAAGCTTCATTAGTTACATAATAACATCATGGCATAAGATTAATAGACCTGAATCAAGGAAAGCAATCTACATCCTTCATCACTTACACAAGGTGTCTTAAGTGCCAATAAAATGTGAAACTAGAGTCATAGCATGGTACAACAAAATAATTTCACTCTAGTAAACTCCAATAAAGCACATGAGTACTAAGGGCAACATCATTATTCATAGATGAATTAGGGGTGAGGTGGAGGGGCTTGGCGATGTGAAGTGGAATTGGAGTGAGTAGAACTCACTCCACACTTAAAATTTGACCCACTAATCATACATTTCACATTCCACATTTAGAGTCTAAGCCACTCAAAGTCATGCCAAACACTTTAAACATAAAAAACGAGAATGAACAACTTACAAACCGGGTTACCTCCCGCGAGGGCCTAGTTTTTTCCGTCTTGGCATAGACGTAGCAAAGCGCCCCATAAAATCACTCGTTGAGAAGTCCTTTGCTAGGATCCCTTCTCAAGGGGCCTTGCACGGGAACTATCATTTGGTCTATGCTTGTTTTATAAGAACTCTAGTGTCGAACTCCTCTTCCCTTATGGATTCTGGCTTAAGCGCCTAAAACTTGGGAATGAGTTCCTTTTCGCAAACCCATGGACTAGCCCTAGCTAGCATAGGTGAGCGATTGACACTTTTCATGCAAACTAAACTATCATTCTATTGTATTGCCTTGAAAATGAGTAGATCATTGGATTAGACATTTGATAGCTCTAGTATTGATGATCTTGAATGCACAACCTCATGGGTACTCAAATGGTTCAAAAGTTCTTTTGATGATAATGTGGTGGTAGTCCTAGTTTGGGGTGAGGAATTTGTTTTGAGAAATCCTCGCCTCGGTTAAGCACTCTTGAATTCATTCTCATGGGATAGGTGCATATGGGATTTGTGAGTATTCCCTTTTCTGAAAACTCTCACGAGACTATAACTCATCCACTAGGGTAGCCTAGGGGTTTAAAGGCTTGGTGCATACGCTAAATGCACTCGTAACACCTACGAAAAGGAGTTAGATTGTAAATAAGTGTTAGAGTAGTGAGAAATAAAAGTTTGAGACTTTAAATGGATGTTGAGAGCAAATTCGCGACAAAACATAATGACTTATATTTTCGCAATTTGTTTCTCTTTGGCTTGATCTTATTGTTTGCTCGGGACGATCAAACTCTAAGTGTGGAGTGTTTTTATGAGTCAAATTCTCGACTATGATTCCTCTACTTTTATTAGATGTTTTGATATGTTCCGAGGTCTCTTTCGATGCCATTTGACCCTCTTGGTTGCCATTTCAGGTTAGAAACCAACCTTACGGTCCCGGGGCTCAAAAAGATAAATTCTCAAAGAAAATCGAAGTTTTGGAGCAAAATATGAAGTTTCGAGCAAAACAGGACAGACTGACCGTTGCGGCGTCTTTTTGCATGCCCAGATCGCATACGGTGTCCGAATGGGTTGATTTAAAGTTTGTTCGCAAACTACCTCAAAGGGCTATAACTCTTCTGTTTAAGCGAAGACCTAATTCGGACGTTAAGACCTCGCAAAATCCCCAAGAAGTCAGACCTGTTTGCAGAACTCTGGTACAAGCTCCCATTGCTCTCTGATGCTTTGAACCGCCCGGTTCGTGTCCTTCACAAGAGTGAACCGGCCGGTTGGGGACCTCAGAGCCTCTAAACATGTCCCAACTGGCTGGTTGAGTGTTGGCTTCATTTCCGAACCGCCCGGTTGGATCCGAAACCCAGAAATTTCAACTTTTGTACTATAAATAGAAAGAGATAGAGGAGGTGCGAATAGAGGGTTTTTGGAGAGAAGACAAGGTGTTTGAAGATCATCAATCAAGTTTGGAGCTACTCTAAGGATAGAAGGGAGACTTTCATCCTAGTTTCTTCACCTTCCTTGTTTCTACTTCATCATTCTTGTAAAAACTACTTTTGATCATTATTGAGCATGACTTGTGAGTAGTCCCTTTTAGTTTCTAGGGGTCCCATGGACCTCCTTGGTGTATGAACTCTATCATCTATTGAATATATGTTTGAATGAAGCTTTTGTCATGGTTGTGAATCTACTTTGATCAAATGTTAACTCTATGCCCTCTAAGTGTTTGATAAAATGCCTAGGTGGTTTATAAACATGAACTTGAAGTTGAGTATTCGAGAGAATGACTAAGAGTTCTAGAATGCGAGTAGATTCACCCTTGCTAGGTGATGCTCACTAGTGTGACTCATCCTAGCATCGAGATAGGCTTGGTCTTCACCGCTCTTGGATATTGGTCATTCAACTAGCGTTGATGATTGAGAAACTTGAGTTGGACGTGAGCTAAAAACATCGAGAGATTGAAGCTCACGCGCGAGGTGCCTCTTCCTTAAATCAAATAAAAACATCGAGAGATTGAATTTTATTTAATAGTCGCACGCCTTAATCTAACAATTACATTGTTTGTTCTTGCATGAAATTCTGCCTTTCAAGAGTCTAGTACACCAAGGAGGGACGTAGTACCCTAGGAACGCCTTTCAAACCCTTGAAAACACCTTAAAGTGTTTTCCTTCATTGACAAGCGTATTTTAACCCTTTATAGTGTCAAGTTATGAGTTTTAGGGGTCGAATTGCAGTCAAACAAAATTTATAACCTTGGTAAGCCAAGGGTCGATCCAAGGAACAATGTGTGTGAATATTAGCTAGCGAGCAACCTATTTAGCTACTCCGATTAAAAAAGGTTTTTGTTGTGGTGAAAAATAACAGAAATTAAACAGCAGAAAAATAAAGGTTTCTGATTAAATCAGAGAAAGAATTCCAGGATTCATACTTCACCCGTGCTAACCCCACTAATCATGCAATCATTATCATGTAATTCATCATGCTATCGAATATCGAATTAAACCAAAATAACACTAGATAAGCCGCCCATCCACGGATCATTATCTAGATTAATCTCAATCCTTGAACGCCGCCCATCCATGGATTATCAACGATCTCGATTTATTAAACTAAAGGTTTTCATACAATTTCATACAATCCGGTTAATCCCTAGGGCCCATCCACCTTTCGGTATATAACCTAAATTCGTTCTAGCATGCAAACATACCCTTTGATGTAAATACTTGCATAGAACGATAAATTAAGCACGATGAAATTGAATATTCAATTTGCATTAATGAAAAACATTCATATGATCACATGAAGAGTTGGGTACAATGCACGGGATCCGTAGGATCCCAGAATTAAGAAGACTACTCGCTATTCATGGCGATTAAACCACAAACAGTGTAATAAAAGAGAAATAAGGACGAGTTATCCGTAGACGATGTAGCTCGATGATCCTCAATCTCTCGCGATGAACTCTGTCTTCTCTCCCAAGTTAGCCCAAGAATCGAGTAATTGCCAAAAAGATCAGAACTTGCCAAAAACAGATTAGGAAATCTGTCCAAAAATTCTGTTTTCCGAGGTGCCGTGACACCCGTGACATTCGGACATGTCACGGCATGTCACGGCCAAGGTAGAAGTCACTGAGTCAAAAAGGGGCCGTGACACCCGTGACATTCGGACATGTCACGGCTAGGCCAAAACTCACTGAGCTGAAAGGGTGCCGTGACACCCGTGACATTCGGAGGATGTCACGGCATGTCTGGAAGTCACTCGGATCTCTCTGAGGAAAAAGCCTACCGTGACACCCGTGACACTAATGAGATGTAACGGCATGTCACGGCCTACTGCTGGTGTAGAGCTCTTTTTAGGCCATTTTCGTTGTTATTTCCGTTGTTTCGGCACTTTGCGTTCACAGAGTGATGATATGCCAATTTTTACCTGAAACACTAGGAAAAGACATCAAATAGGGACAATTTGCCCGGAGAACAAGTGTTTTCCTTCATCGAATGTAGTGAATAATCAGTCTGAATAGCGACTGATCAGTACACCAAGGAGGGACGTAGTACCCTAGGAACGCCTTTCAAACCCTTGAAAACACCTTTTCATTTCATGACTTTCACTTAGTTATCGATAATCAACAATTCAAACAATCGCATAGGGAATAGACGTATTGGAGTAAAATCGAATAGCGATCTTAGGTTTACACTTGCTCCTTGGATGACCCGGTACTTACCGGTCTTATAAATTGTTTTTGACTAAATATCTTGCTTTCGAATCACATATATTTGGAGTGCAAATATTACAACGTTCAATAGTTGTTGCACTTTGCCAATTAGAGATGTTTTTCCCTCCCAGCTTTTTCGATATAATAGTGCATCTTACTGTTCATTTGGTGCGCGAGCTTCGAATTCTTGGACCAGTTCATATGAGATGGATGTATCCTTTTGAGAGGTATATGAAGGTTCTAAACAGCTATGTGAGGAATAGACATCGTCCCGAAGGATGTATAGTGTAAGGATACATAGCTGAAGAGGCTGTTGAATTTTGCACTAATGTTTTGGGAAATACAACTGCGGTTGGGGTTCCAAGGCCACGTCATTTTGATCGATATATGGGAAAAGGCACATGTGGACATCAAATGATGCCTCAGTCATTTGATGAGTTAACGAAAGCTCATTTCTATGTACTGCAACATATACCTAAAATAACACCTTTCATCGAGGATCACATAAACATATTGAGGATTACATACCGAGGAAAATCTGAGCAGTGGTTGCAAAAAGAACACAGTCGGTCATTTTGTAATTGGGTAAGGATTAATGAGGTTTTAAATCATCAGACCAACTCTGAAGAAGTGACTAATGACTTGGTGAAGTGGCTTATGGCAAGCCCAAGACCTATTGTACACACGTGGAAAGCTTATGATATTAACGGATTTTGTTTTCAAACAAAAGATCAAGATGAGCACACCGTTGTGCAAAATAGTGGTGTCACACTTGTTGCTAAAACCACTCATCTTTCTAGCGCTAGAGATCGGAATCCAATATCTGTTCCTGTCAATTATTTTGGGTTTATCCAAGAAATATGGGAGTTGGATTACGTAAAATTTCGAGTACCCGTTTTTAAATGTAAATGGGTTAATGGCGGGCTGTCGTTGTACCCGTCAAAAATAATAATTTGTAATCCGACTAGCAAGTGGTAAGTCGGGTCGTATCCACAGAGATCGGTAGAAGAATCTGTTTACTAAGTACAAGAGTAACAATGGTGATGTAAATTCCGAACAAGTTGAATACAAACGCAAGTAAGTAACAATGATCAATTATCAATAGAGCAATCGTCGCAAAGATTCAAGTATACAATATCCAAGCTAGAACCTTCGACTGTGATGCAAGACTAAATCATTGACAAACCGTTTTGATTTCTAATGTTCTACAACTTAGAGCTCCCCGCTAGGTTGTACTCCCCGTTCGTGTTCTAGTACTTAATCTCGCACTAGTGATAATCAAGTCCCTAACTCGCTAGAGTTGCATGAACATATAAACAAGTTGTCCTAGGGTGTTTAATCCTATTGGTATATTACTCGTGTCCTAGTTTGCTATCCCCGCTAGGTTGCTAGTAAACTTGACAATCGAAATCAACAAACAAACACAAGCTCCCCCGCTAGGGTTCCACTCATGCTAGCACATCAATTTCATGAACATAGTACAGTAATATGACGCAAAACATAGAAATCAATAGAAGTCTCAAATCAATACATCACAATTTGGAGTTCTAGCTTACACAAATGAGTTTAGCTACTCATGGAAATGGAATACATCATCAAGTATTTCAATAAGAATGGAATGAAATAGAAAGTACTGATGACGAATCTTCCACTACGCTGCAGCTCTACTCCAAATCCAACTTCGAACTCTTCCAAGCTTTCCGCCCCTCTCTCTGTCCCCTCGAGTTCTGTGTTACTCATTTCGAGATTGCAAACGAGAATTAATGAATTTCGAGTGCCAGGTGGCAGCCGCGGACGTCTCTTGATTTACCATCCGCGGAGGTCTTCACAATTAATGAAATTCAGTAGCCGTCCGCGCCCTTATTCTTCATACATCCGCCTACTAAACTGAGCTGAACTTCAAGCATTCTGGACTCCATTCCTTCGATGCGAAACATCTTCTACATGCTCTCTTTAGCCGATATTCCTTCTATGGTCTCCGAATGTACCTGAGAACGAAAACTACACACAGGTAGTGAAATAACATACAGGCAACACTAGAAGACGAGGTTTTGACACATAAAATAGTCGTACAACTACGACTCATCAAACTACCCCACACTTGAACTTGTTCGTCTCGAACAAGAACAAAGCCATAGAAAGAACTACAACGTACTAGTCATGTCAATCCTTACATCTCAATCCTAAATCCAGTCTATAATCCTATCATGCTTAAGATTCTAACAATGCGAGCAAACATAGATGTTTCGATACTTGTTACCTCGCGAGGTGAAATTCAAATGACCTTGGATGATTGGGAGATAGTCCCCTAGAGGTACCACTGACATTGCATTCTTTTCTGAGTTTTGGTCTTTTGATTGAGTCAGCGGCTTTCTCTGACACATGATTAATTCACTGCTTTCGTACCATTGAGTCTTGAATTCTCTAAGTTGTGTGGACCTTGATAAATGACACATCTTGCTTGAATCAATCAGATTCTGATTTTTTTTTCCTTACTTGATGGTTTGCCTTCGGCTTTTGAATTTGTTTCTTGTCCCCATAATCAGTTGCGCCCTTGAACCACTCCAATCATAGCCTCCGAATAACAGCATAGGAGTGCGTCTCGCTCTTTTCTCATCCTCGTCTTTTCTGCATGAGGCAAGGTAGGGGTTACCCACCCATTCCCAGCTACTTCGACTAGAGATGGACAGTTTGTTTTCTCTGTCCCGTCACCACTGCGAACGCATGAATAAACTTGTATACTTGGTGACGGAGCTACTCTCAGGATTAGGCTAGTGAAGCGTCAACCTCCACCGCTTTTCTCAATCATCAGAACCAAAACTCAGACTTTCCTGCAATTTGCCGTACCTTTCTAGGACATTTCTGTCAACTCCACATCCCTGCATATCATAACTCACAAGAACAAAGCATCGAAAATTTTGAAATTTCGCATTTTTAGTCAAATGAGCACAATAGTCATACAAAGCTGGAAATAAGATTTCGACATAAGAGGAAAGCATAGCAGTACATCATCAGTTCAACACGAGTTCATCAAGACACATAACATGAAACATAAACAAACAGACACATCACACGACTGACTCTATAACATCCCACCCCACACTTAGTTTGACCCGTGTCCTCACGGTATAACTCAAGAGATAAGGTGGACAAAAAAAAACTCACACAAAATAGACTCACAGACTCAAATAAAAATAAAAATAAAAGAGGGAACTGGTACTCCCCTAATAGTCTGGTGGAACACCCAGATCTGGAAAACGTGCTCATTTAAATTCGCGATGTACCGCGGACGTCTCCTGCATTTACTTCCCGCGGACGTCTGAGTATTTATCATAATTGTCAAGGCATCCGTGCTTTTAATTGTTCAGACGTGCGCCCAACCCACTGATGCTGACTTCTTTTCTCCATTCAATAACCTGAAACCACCAGAAACAAAGATGCACTCGGGGCGCATTATCAGGGTACCAATTCCACTAATTAATCTACTAAAAACATGTGTAAAGTAAAAAAACACATCGGGTTGCCTCCCGGTAAGCGCCTTTGTTTTACGTCCTTGGCTGGACATTACCTCATTAGGGATCACAAGTTAGGATCCCATGGCTGCTCCAAGTCAAACTTCTTTACCTCCTTGTGATGCTCATAGCCCTCATCGAGTGGCGCTCTCGTGTCTCTCCATCCTGGTTTCCATCCAAACGTGCCATTTCTCGGTCGCTTCCTCATGTATGGACGGTCGGAATCCTCGTGAACATGGAAGTTTGATGTCTTCCCAGCAACCGCAAGTGACAACAAGCGTGTTCCCATGTCATTCTTGGCCCTTTTGGCCAAGAGGATTGATTGTCCCAGAATGAGTGCAAGAGGACCGTTAGCGCTGGCATCTCCCATCTGCAAAATATAAGAGTCAACATCACGGGTGATTGTGAGAGTACATGGGTCCTTACACTTTTTGGGTGGTGCTACTTGACTTGCGGCAACTGGGCACTCCATCGTTGGATCGTTTTGCTCATTCCTCGCCTCCAATCTGCCTCCTAGCTCATCTTTGTCGATCGTGTGGTCCTTAGGAGCTATCACCTGCATTGGGAATAGTAGAGGGGTGTTAGAAATTGGAGTGTAAGAAATTGAAATTTCCTTACCAGAATCTGGGGGACCCGCGCACGTCTCCTGATTAACTCCCGCGGACGTCTTCTGATTTTCCAGTAATTCATCAGGCGTCCGCGCCGTAATGGTTGAGACGTCCGCCTGCTCCACTGAGGGTGAATCTTCATTCAGCTCTTCTTCTCGCCTTTCGTAAACGGCGCTGGCCATTTGAGACACTTGCTCCTTTATCTCGTTAATGACTCCAGCTTGTTGGCCCATCTTTTGAGCGAGTTCTTTGAACATGCCTCTCATTTCCTCTCTAAATTCCTTGATCGGGTCCTCGTCCATCCTAATGCACCATGGTGCCTCATCACTATACGGTGCATAAACTCCTCTCATAGTGCGTTTCGAATCCCGACACCTAGGTAACTGTCCATATCGGTTTCCTCCACCGAGGTATTCTCGATCCAACTCATCCTCGTAATCCTCGTGTCTTGCTGCACAAGATCTAGCATACTCATTCACAAATTTCTGACTTCTGGGGGGTGGTAGTCTTCGATTAACAGCGTCGTCATAAATTGGTTCACTATAATAGGAATACATAGCGAACCATAAAACCAAACAAAAACAATAAAAAAACTAAAAGAAAGAAATACTTAGTAAGATTCTTCGTTACCAATCCCCGGCAACGGCGCCATTTTGGCGGCTATCGTTGTACCCGTCAAAAATAATAATTTGTAATCCGACGAGCAAGTGGTAAGTCGGGTCGTATCCACAGAGATCGGTAGAAGAATCTGTTTACTAAGTACAAGAGTAACAATGGTGATGTAAATTCCGAACAAGTTGAATAAAAACGCAAGTAAGTAACGATGATCAATTATCAATAGAGCAATCGTCGCAAAGATTCAAGTATACAATATCCAAGAGAAGTGCAAGCTAGAACCTTCGACTGTGATGCAAGACTAAATCATTGACAAACCGTTTTGATTTCTAATGTTCTACAACTTAGAGCTCCCCGCTAGGTTGTACTCCCCGTTCGTTTTCTAGTACTTAATCTCGCGCTAGCGATAATCAAGTCCCTAACTCGCTAGAGTTGCATGAACATATAAACAAGTTGTCCTAGGGTGTTTAATCCTAGTGGTATATTACTCATGTCCTAGTTGGCTATCCCCGCTAGGTTGCTAGTAAACTTGACAATCGAAATCAACAAACAAACACAAGCTCCCCCGCTAGGGTTCCACTCATGCTAGCACATCAATTTCATGAACATAGTACAGTAATATGACGCAAAACATAGAAATCAATAGAAGTCTCAAATCAATACATCACAATTTGGAGTTCTAGCTTACACAAATGAGTTTAGCTACTCATGGAAATGGAATACATCATCAAGTATTTCAATAAGAATGGAATGAAATAGAAAGTACTAATGACGAATCTTCCACTACGCTGCAGCTCTACTCCAAATCCAACTTCGAACTCTTCCAAGCTTTCTTCTCCAATGTCTCCTCTTCAATCTTCAAAACGTAAGCTAACCCTAGATGAATCTGATTTTCCTTCTTTTCTCCAGATCCAGCCGCCCCACTCTCTGTCCCCTCGAGTTCTGTGTTACTCATTTCGAGATTGCAAACGAGAAATAATGAATTTCGAGTGCCAGGTGGCAACCGCGGACGTCTCTTGATTTACCATCCGCGAAGGTCTTCACAATTAATGAAATTCAGTAGACGTCCGCGCCCTTATTCTTCAGACGTCCGCCTACTAAACTGAGCTGAACTTCAAGCATTCTGGACTCCATTCCTTCGATGCGAAACATCTTCTACATGCTCTCTTTAGCTGATATTCCTTCTATGGGCTCCGAATGTACCTGAGAACGAAAACTACACACAGGTAGTGAAATAACATACAGGCAACACTAGAAGACGGGGTTTTAACACATAAAATAGTCGTACAACTACGACTCATCAGTTAACAATTCGGCACTTCATATCGATGAATTTGGATTGACATTTGTCAATTTTCGAAGAGAGGGATATAAGGATGAGCCATTCATTATGGCCGAACAAGCCAGACAAGTATTTTACGTCAAAGACCCTTCGAACAACAATCAGTATGTTGTGATAAATGGAAAACAACAAGTAATCAGTGGTACATCTGAAGAGATGGCTGAGGATTGCCTACCCGTTTGTACGACAGTTCCAGTGGACAACGACGATAGCGAAGTTGATGATGAAATACAGTTGCGAGAAAATCACGGCGAAGGAATATGGATTGATAAAGAAACTTAATTTGTGTGTATGTTGTTTATGCTACTTATTTCGTTATCACACGTCATTTTATTTGTTTAATAATCGTGTGCATTTATGTATTCATATATTTAATGTGTTTAATCTGACATTTAATGTGGCTCCTTTACAGAATCATGGCTAGCAGCAGCAGCAGCGGTGAGGATGACTACTGTGTCTCTTCCCGCACACCGAGACATAAGAAAGGTCATGTATACATGTCGAAGTTGATTAAGCAACACACAGTGCTTGGTACCAAGATCACGATCAACTTCGATAGTAAGGGTAATCCCAAAGGGAAGAAGGGAGACAATTGGAGGAGCTTCTTGGGTATGTTGGCTCGTTCTCGAGTTCCTATCACCTACAACGATTGGAGGAAAGTTCCAGACCATTATAAGCAAACTTTGTGGAGAGATGCAACTATAAGTTTTTCTTTATTTGAAACTTATACTTGTTTGTGATGTTAATTATTTTTTGTATTAATTATAACTTCTTATATGTCTCTGATGGACCATAATTATACGAATCAAAAACACAGTTAAACCCACTAAATTAGACTGTTTGTCTATTTAACTTTTGCTTGTTAGTTCCGATATATTTCTACAGGGTATTTTGAAGCTTAGAGAGAATACACGCTAAGGAGAGGATTTTACACAAAAAAGATGTTACGAGTCATTCCAAGGTCACGATCAGACGCTGACTGAAGAAATCTAAAGATCCTGACATGGAATCATTCAAAACAAATCAAACCGAAGAGCAACCAAAGTCAGTCCGGAGCTGAAATACACCGATAGTTTTGTGAGAACTTCACAAAACTCACACAAGCTCACTCTTATCCATTGATGACCGGCCACTTGAAGAGAAGGATGACTCATGGGTGGCCTTCTCCTCCTTCAATCTCCCCACCACAACCGGCGGCTCTCCTCCATGGTGACCGGCCACCGGCGGCTCCTCCTCCTCCCCCCATGTGGCATCATCTCAAAACTCTTCCTCTCATCCTTTGCCATGTGCTTCCATCTCCACCCTCCATTCTCCTCTTCTTTGGCTATAAATACAAGCCTTCACCTCTCATTTGTATAATCCAACAATCCCATTCACAACACAAAAATCACTTATCTCTCTAAGTTTGGCAATTTGTAAGTTTGGTTTTGGAAATAAAGGATCGCTCCCTTGGCGCTTCAACGGTTGTAAGTATTTTAATATTTATTTACTGTCTTTAATTTCCAATTCCTTAGTTATAATGTTTAGCGCGATGAATAGTAGCTAAACTAGTCGTTCGGTAGAAGGGGTGGACTTGTATTATAAAATGTTTTAGACTATTAACTTAGTGTCTCGTCTTTGTATTCGAAACTTATTCTATGTGCCATATATAAGATTAGAACTTCCAAGGTTGAGTGGACGCTTTGACGGGCAAAGCTCTTCCTTGGGATTCGTGAACATACTCGGGTAAGTGGATGCTTTGACGGGCAAAGCTTATCTGAGGAGTTCGATCTATCTAAAAAACCATTTGGAAACTGGACCAAAGGGACCAAATGGATGCACATAAGGCTAAGATACTTCGGAAGGAGGAATTAGTTGAAGTAGAATAAGTGCTCTACGACCTTAAAAAGGCTAGACGATGTTGCAAGTCTTGAGCTAGGAATAGCCTCGATTCATGTTTGAATACTTAGAAGATTCACTAAAGGTCAATGATAAACAGGATATAATACAAGGCCCCTGAAACCGAATGCTTTCTTTTGATTGTAATAATTATCAGTTACTTTCCAGTACTAAAACCAACCAACCAATCAATCAATCACTTAGCTGGTAGCTTTAAAACTAACCAACCAACCTAAAACACGCTCTCTCGCTGAATAATCCCCTCAAAGAACAATTATCCCCCTAATTCCTTTGGGTTCGACCCCTACTTACCACTTACTACCCAGTAGTGAAGTCGCGTGTAGCGGACTATTATAAATTTATTCTTGACGATTGCGCATAACGACTGTGCAACCATCAGTCTCTTTAGGTAATTTTTGATGGATGCGAGCCGCATAAAAAGGATGAGTTGAAGGTCGCTGGTAGCACGTGGAAGAGTTTCCAGACAAGACTAGCAAACTAACACATCCACGGTGACAAGGCAAATGAAGATCCTTTGGGTGAGTATAAGTTTCTTGACAAAGAGACCTGGAGGATATTTAAGGAGTAGAGGCTCTCTGAAAATGTTATGAAGTTAAGAGAGACTAACAAAGGCTACAGAAAACTTGAAGAGAAATTGACAACTGAGAAAATATCCGAGTTATTTGCGCAAGGCGCAATTGATGAGGGACAGTCTTCTAATGTCACTATAGAGAGACATGTGATGTGGAAGAGGGGGACGAATAATGAAAAATGACGAGTTCGTCACTGAGGCATCACAGCGAGTGGCAACAAAGATTGTAAGTTATTCCTTTTGTCAATATCAATAGTTAATATCATACACTAACTTTTGATATTTAATGATTGTTAATAGGATGAGTTAGTGGCAAGATCCTCTCAAGGACACTTCTCGTCTCAGAATCGACGACATGACATACTGACTGAGGCGATTGGACGACCGAGCCCAAAGGACGTACACGAGGAGTCGGGTCACACATTCCGTGGAAGATTGGGTTACCGATATCCACCTCCTCGGGTAGCACACCCAGTTCAAGTAATATTCGCTTAGATGCGTCCGATCGCATCAGCCGTCACTATCCTGTTGATTCAGACTCGTGGAAGAACATACCAGAGGTACATTTACAATTATTAAATGAAATACGGTTATTTGTTCAAGCTACTCTCCTAGGTAGTGTTCAGACAGATGTTGAACACCTTTGCAAGCAGTACTGAAAACAGAACAACTAGGAGCACACACGATACGATACCCAGTTCGGCCTTGCCTACTCTGGGGGGCTTCCCACACCCTAAGAGGGATACAAATCTTATTATGAGTTTAGGGCTACAAGTGGACTTACGCTTACACAACACCTGGTTTGTAATAGCCTAGCCTCTAACACTCCGCTCTCGGATTTGCAATCTCGGTTCACCGCAGCTCACCACGATCCCCTCTGGGTAGGGCGAGACTCCCTCCCGACCTAGTCTTGGACCTCTCCTGAAGTCCAGACCCTTCTCCAGAAGGCGTGTCTTGACCACGGTGTGTGTGCCCTCGGTGGTACTTCAAGAGCAGTTTGAACAGCACCCTGAACAGACTGTTTCTTCGCCGTTGATATTCCGGTGTGGAATACTCAGCCGGTCGGTGCTCTTCTCCTCCAATCTCACGAATGTGCTCGAGTGTATTTCACTCAGAAAAGCGATCCAGATATGGATGCCCTAGCATTCTTATTTATATGCATTGGCCGTTCCCAAATCTGTTCCAGATACTTTGTCAAATATTTAGGAAATATTCCTAAATATTCGAGGAGTATCTTCATTCCAAATCTTTTAGGAAGGTTACGTCATTCCTTCCTCGTCAAGTCAGCCATGTCGCCTTTCAATCTGAAGAGCAGATATTCATTCCAATATCTGAGTCTCTAAAACTTTGCTGACCGACTTCAACCGAAAAGATCTTCGATCTTTTAGAAACTTCCGGATTGCATTCTTGCGTCTGCTCCACGTTGATCTTTAGTTCCATAAGGTGTTTGAACTCTCCTTGAACTCCTGCTCGAACTGTCTAAAGACGTTTTGCCAAAAACATGCCATTCATGGGAACATCAATCTCTCCCTTGGCATTTTGGCAAAACCAAATCTACTAGATACTGGATCTATCTATCTAACCATCTAGGCTTTAGACACACTTGAGGGAACAAAGATTGGTCACCTCAAAATACTCCCCCTTTTTGCCACAAACTGGCAAGGGGTCCAATCTAGTTCGAACAGAAAAATGAACTGTGCTAGAACAAGCACTAAACAGTACGAATGTTTAACCAAAAAGAAATATAGTTCAGGGAGATTGAAGTCATGGACCTTTAAGCAGACGGCTCATCATCAGAATCACCATCACCTGTTATGGACGCATCCTCCTCATTGTCGCTAGGATATCTAAGCGCCCGAGCCAAGCTGTTGATCCGCTTCTTCTGCTCTTTCTCTACTGTAAGATAAGTGTCCAACTGCTTCAGTAATTTTGCCCGCTCAGCAGCGGCCATCTTAACACCAGTAGCAGCTCCTTTCATCGACGACTTAGGAATGTGCTTCCTTCTCCGACTAGGATCCTTGAGGTCATTCACATGGCGCCCTTTGTAGAGCTTATGATCCACAACGAACTTCTGTGGGGCTTTGGAGAGACGATCCTGCGGAGTCTTCAGACGAGGATTCTTGTAGGTAGTCAGCTCATAGATAAGAGAAGGGAAACATATCTGATGCAGTGACCGGCACGAGGTGGCATGCTCTGCAATCTGTTTGAACATGATCTTGCCCAGATTAAATTTCATCCTATTCCCAACCTGATAAATCAGATGTGCTATCTCTTTGCTGACAGTGGAGCGATGCGACGTCGGCCTCCAATTGACAACAGCTATGAAAAAGAGCATTGAATAAAAAGTTGTCAAATCTGCAACAGGGAGGGAAGCCCGCCGTAATGCAGTTGGCGATTTTATCATAGTCTGGTTCCTCCTCGTCCACCGGTGGATCATCCAAAGCATAGAGGGTGTTAATGAGCTCCGGGTCAATTTCCACTCTAGTTCCCCGAACATAGACAACACCATAGTCTTTATCTCCAGCAACTCCAAATTGTTGGGGTAAGTTGGCGATAACTTCGCGAACCAATTGTTCATTGTAGGGCTTGCACCCTGTTAGCGTCCAGTTCAGACTGGTTTCCTTCAGGAGATGAATCACTTCTTTTCCCTTATAGCGTGTTTCATCCATAAGTTTCTCGGGAATAATTTTCCTCTTCTGTACAGACTTCCACTTCTTCGCTGCATCCTTATCTACGAACCATATGCCATGTTTTATGATTCCAGTAGGAACTTCTGCAGAAGTTGAGGCAGGCACTTCATGCTTCCTCTTTTTAGTTGCATTGACTCCCCCTGCAACGTTACTCCCTTCTACGTGACTGGTACAGTCCTTTGCAGCTGGATGTTGAAGCACGACTTTCTTCTTTCCCTTCACTTTCTCAGCCTTCTTGAGTTTAGACACCGGGATGAAGTCCCGAGCATCATCTGCTTCTTCCATCTCTGGGTCAGAGATAACTGGGAGTTCCGTCTCCACATGACCTTCAGATTCTTTCCTCACTTGTTCATTCTCAAGAACAGCACCTTGCACATTGTCTGAGACTCCATCTGACTCTTCCACCGATATTGGCACAGGGTCAGAGACCTCTTGGGACTTGACAGTCTCAACCGCTGGCTCAACTTCCTCCCTTGCAACTTGAGAATCGTTGACATGTGCAGATCCTTCAGCCCCTACATCCCTGGCTTCAGAAGACTGATCTGGTCTTGGCACAACAGGTACTGAAACCTCCTCCTTTCGCAAATCATTAATGACATCATCAATGTCCTTGTAAATCTCATCCAGTTCGTCATCCTTCTCGCATGGCACAGACTCTACAGACACACCATCATTTTGTTTTGCTTGTTGTTCACCACCAGATCCCTTATGCTTCTCACCTGAACCATCTTCAGACCCTTCATCAAGAATCACCTTCCTCTTGCCGGAAGAATCAAGAAGCTGTTCGGTCTCCGAATCTGACATTGCAGTGAGCCGTCCTCTTACAGAACTAATCTTGGCAAGATACTTCCTTGGAGAGTCTTTTCGACGACTAACCACTTTCCTGCGAAGCCCGGATGGACGCACATATCCAGAAGCAAGAATTTTCTCCCTCCATACTCTTGAACCAGCAACTTTCGACACATGCTTGCTAGGATCCCCTTCTTTCACAACTTCAACATCATCCTTACTACAAATAGCCCTACTGGCTTCAGCACACTTATCTACCACAACTTCCACTCCCTTTTCAACCTCTTTATTTTCAACAACCGCATCTTCCTCAGGCACGGAAGTAACAAACGGAGCTTTAGGGTTTGAGATTACCTCAGATTGGGGCATCGCCTGTGGAGGAATATGACTTGTTGATGACGAACTAGCATTGATTGGTTTAGGAGACCTCATCGCTGTTTGCGAGGATACTACCTTCTGCTTTGCAGCAGGTTCTGGTCCTTTCTTCTCCTCCGCCCCGGCCTTCGGCTTAGCTGAAACCGCTCCTTTGACTGTTACTTTGGCGGCGGACATTGTGGAAGATCCGTTAATGAAAGGCAACGCCTTATTCTCCTTCGACACCTTTAGATTCTCTGTCTTGGCGATTTGGGGATTTGACACAAGAGCTTTGGACGATTTCTTGGTCATCTTCTTTGGTTCCGGCGATGACTTGGCAACAGACTTAGATGCTTTCCTTGTGTTCACCATATTCGCTGAGGAGCAGAAGCTTTTAGAGAATTTCCCAGGAGGTAGCGGTTCTAGGGTTTTGGGCGAGAATGCGAGAACAGTAGCATGCGAGATAATTTGATTTTCAAATCGAGTATGGCCTTTCCAACTTCCCAAAGACGTCTTCGAGAATATCTCTTCTTTCCTCATAACAGCACGAAAAAAATCTTCGAAATCTTTAAAAAAATATTCGTCCTTGTGAATTGTACCTTCTGTTCCAACTTTCTTTCTCAAGAGGTCAGTCCAACTGTTGTGCTGGAGTTCCGCCTATGACTGACCCCTGCCTGGAACACTTAGTGTTTGACGACACCTAGACCCAAGGAGGATCTGAGTGTCTCAAACTGTGTAGCATCCAGCGGTTTGGTGAAGATGTCAGCCAATTGCTTGTCCGTTGTCACATGCTTTAGGGTCACCACCTCCTGTTTAACCAGCACTCTGATAAAATGATGTCTGATGTCAATGTGCTTCGTCCTGGAGTGTTGTACTGGGTTTTTGGATATGCAGATTGCGCTCATATTGTCACAGTACAGGGTCATCTCCTTCGGTTCCACTCCGTATTCAGACAGCATTTGCTTCATCCATAGCAGTTAAGTGCAGCAACTTCCTGCAGCGATATACTCCGCTTCGGTCGTAGAGAGTGAGATGCTATTTTGCTTTTTACTGAACCAGGAAACCAAGTTATTTCCCAAGAAGAAGCAACCTCCAGAATTGCTCTTCCGATCTTCAGCGTTTCCTGCCCAGTCCGCGTCGCAGTAACCAACCAGGTGTGGGTTGGTGTCCTTGGTGTACCAGATTCCAAAGTCAACAGTTCCGCATACGTATTTTATGATTCTCTTTACTTGCAGAAGATGACTTTCTTTCGGGTCCGCCTGGTACCTTGCACAAACTCCTACCGCATATGCTATATCAAGTCTGCTGGCTGTCAAGTATAAGAGACTCCCAATCATGCTCATGTACAGAGTCTGATCGACCTTTGTTCCAGCTTCGTCTTTAGTGATCATTAAGTGCGTAGCAGCTGGCGTTCTTTTGTGACTTGCCTTCTCAAGATCAAATTTCTTTATCAGATTCTTAGCATACTTGCTCTGTGAGATGAAGATGCCATCATCCTTCTGTATCACCTGGAGTCCCGTAAAGTAGTTCATCTCTCCAACCATGCTCATCTTGAACTCTTTCTGCATCTGTTCCACGAACTGATCCACCAGCATCTGGGTGTTAGACCCAAACACTATATCGTCAACATAGATTTGTGCGATAATAAAATCTGACCTTGTGTGCTTCACGAACAGTGTCTTGTCTACTCCCCCTCGCACATATCCATGATCAACGAGAAACACGGTGAGACGCTCATACCATGCTCTGGGAGCCTCCTTGAGACCGTATTGTGCCTTCTTCAGGTGGTATACATAAGTAGGGTGATGCGGGTCCTCAAATCCCTTCGGCTGAGCAACGAATACTTCCTCATTTAGAAAACCATTCAGGAAAGCACTTTAAACATCCATTTGGAACAGTTGAAACTTTAAGTGACATGCCAGAGCAAGAAGCAGGCGAATGGCTTCAAGACGTTCGACAGAGGCAAAGGTCTCGTCAAAGTCGATTCCTTCTATCTGGGTATAGCCCTGTGCCACAAGGCGAGCCTTGTTTCTTGTGATATTTCCCGAGGCATCTGACTTGTTCTTGAAAATCCATTTTGTGCCGATGACATTCACACCATCCGGTCTTGGAACTAAGTCCCATACATCATTGCGAGCGAACTCATCCAGTTCTTCCTGCATAGCTAGGACCCAATACTCATCAAGCAGTGCCTCCTTTATGTTCTTCGGCTCTATAGCAGACAGAAAGCTTGAGCAGGCCGCTAGTTCCCTGAAGTCGATCTGCTTCCCTCGAGTTCTTATTCCGTCACTTGGTGTTCCAATGGCCTCAGAAATTGGGTGGTCTCTGGCAATTTGTCGAGAGGGTTATAGGGCAGCAATATCCTCCTGAGTGTTGACATCATTAGCTTCGTTAGGTGAGGAGATTCCAGGATGATTGTCAGCTGTTGGCGCGCCGCCTGTCAGTTCATTCTCAATCTGCTGGGACGACAATTGTGTCTCAGGTGCTTCTCAGTACTGTCGTCAACATCGTCTGAGTAAGCCTGCTCAAAGACTTCATCCTTGACTTTGACATTGACTGAGCGTGTGCGCTTGTTGAACACCCGATATGCTCGACTGTTCAAGGAATATCCTAGAAAGAAACCCTCATCACTCTTCGGATCCAGCTTCTGTCGGTGCTCACGGTCATTCAGGATGTAGCACTCACTCCCAAAAATGTGGAAGTACTTGACAGTGGGCTTCTTACCTTTCCAAAGTTCGTAGCAGGTCATCTCCGTACCAGTACGTATCGTTACACGATCTATGATGTGACACGCCGTATTCATAGCTTCTGACCAGAACTTCAGAGGAATCTTCTTGGCATTAATCATTACACGAGCCATCTCCTGAATGGTTCAATTCTTGCGTTCCACTACTCCATTCTGCTGTGGGGTGATAGCGGATGAGAATTGATGAGCTATCCCGTGTTCTGCACAGTAAGTGGCCATAGTGCTATTCTTAAACTCTGTGTCGTTATCACTTCTGATGGACACCAGACTTTCTCCTTTGTCCTCCCTCTCTCTCTGGAGTATGGTAGCAAGTTCGATGAATTGTTGTGCAGCTTCAGTCTTGTCTCGAAGGAACCTAGTCCATGTATATCTGATGAAGTCGTCCACACACACCCGAACATACTTCTTGCCGCCATAGCTCTCAACTTGCATTGGGCCCATCAGGTCCATATGGATCAGCTCCAACGGTCTGCTGGTGCTGATCTGCGAGGCGTTGGGATGTGAAGCCTTCGTCTGTTTCCCGATTTGGCATTCTCCACATATTACATCTTTATCACCTGTCACATTGGGCATTCCTCGGACGAGACCCGTTGAGCAAAGCTTCTTCAAGGTCTTGAGATTCAGGTGACCCAAGCACCTGTGCCACAGTGCCATCTCATCTGCTTGACTTGATAGACAAGCTGATGCAGCAACTTTTCCAGCAGAGCCTATGAGGTAACAGTTGTTGGCTACCCTGCTGCGTTTCATCAGTGTGCCTCCTTCTTCATCCAAAACTTGACACGAGTCATGAGTGAATTTGACTTGGTGTCCGCCGTCACACAGTTGACTTATACTGATTAGGTTCACCATTAACTAGGGGAGTATCTTTGAGTACAGGGAGATCCGGAACCTTCAATGTCCCACAGCCGATTACCTGACCCTTTCCTCCATCTCCGAAAGTGACAAACTGCCTTTTCATAATAGGTCGAATTTGTGTAAGAAACTTTGAGTTACCTGTCATATGGGCGGAGCATCCACTGTCGAAGTACCAGCGATCTTTGTCCATGTGGCTCGATGAGCTGAAAGCAACCATGCATACGGTCTTGTTTTTGCTGAATTCACTGCATTCTCCTATGGTTGTAAGGAATGCGAAAAAGTTGGTAGTTTCATTGCCATCCTCCTCTTCATCCGACTCACCGTCGCTGAGATTTGCAACCATTGCCCTTTTCTTCTTGAGGGTGTTGGCGCATTTTGCCTGGATGTGACCGAAACCCCTACATTCGTGACATTGAATCTCTTTCCCTTTTTCAGAGGAGTCCTGTTCTTTCTCATTGGTCTTCGTCTTGCCTGTTTTCCAGTTGCAAAAATTTCTCGAGGACGACTGACCTTGCTCATGGCCACGTCTGTTGATTTTTCGAATCATCCTGCCGAAGTTCTGAGCCACATTGCCAGTTGCTCGGTGGTGCAGTCAGTCTCAGACAGGCCTTTTGACACTTCCGCTTTTAGGGCAACGCCTTTCTCCCCTCTGGATTGGGCTTCATGATTCATCTCGTAAGTTCTGAGTGAACCCATGAGCTCGTCCAATTTTAGTGAGGAGATATCATGCATCTCCTCAATAGCAGTTACCTTCATGGCAAATCTTGGAGGGAGCGATCTTAAAACTTTGCTGGCCATTTTTTCTCCGTCAATGGGCTTTCCCAGTGCAGCCGCCTCGTTGGACAGATCTAGAACTCTCACATTGAACTCAGGGATGGTTTCACTGTCCTCCATCTTCATATCCTCGAACTTGGTTGTCACAATCTGCCAATGACCCCAACCATGGAGAAAAACGAGAGATTGGCGACGTTTGTAGGAAGATTGAATATGCCAGACAAAGACCAAGTTTTTTGCTACTTCCTCCCTCATGTTGATCACATATTGTGAGTTCATCACTGACTTATAAGTTGTTAACTTCTATTCTGAACACGCTTGTTTTTAAGTTAGTGGGGTTTTTAGGTGGCATTGGATGTTATGCGTCATCTTTCCAAGACAACATAAAGTCCATTGGCTTGATTCATTGACAGAAGACAAGGATATAAACCCTGATGCAAAAGAGTTGGTGGAGACGTAAATTTGGAAATTACTTTTTTCTTATAACTTGTATTAAAAGTCACTAATTACATTATGGTGTTTGTTTTAGGGGATTAGATCGATACTACCAAGGATGTGTACCGAGGAGTACACGTAAAGTAGAGTGGAAGATAGTTCTGATATTCACAAACTAGACAATTTTATTAAATATTTTTTTCATTTATAAAGTATGTCACTGAGATTCTTGATCGTGCAGTGTCCAAAACAACCACCTGGCCATTTATGTGGTTATTATGTCCTTCACTATATTCGGGACATTATAGCATTTGTATGGGCTAATAGTGGTGCGGAGGTTAAAGACCTTAACCAAGTGAGTTTTTTTAGAGATATATATATATATACATATGTTATTCATTTAACTGTTTACTCAATAAAAGTATGTGTATTTATAATTTTTTGTTCATTTAATTCGTTTTCACTCTTTAATTTGTTGATTTAGTTCTCTTGTTTTCTTTATAGTTTTTTCCTAATGGAGTAGAGTCATATGAACACGACAAGATTCTTGAAGTTTGGAATGAAACCACCGGCTACCTACGTGAATATGTCACCAATCATTTCGCGGTATAGGACATTAACTTAGACACAGGTTTTATGTAATATTTTGTTGCATTGGCAATTGTACCATATACAAATATGTGTATGAATGATTGTATTGTATAATCAATGAAATGATGTTTTTGAATGTAAGGGCATATTGATGGACCATAATTGTATGAATCATAAACACAGTTAAACCCACCAAATTAGACTGTTTGTCTATTTAACTTTTGCTTGTTAGTTCCGATATTTATCTACAGGGTATTTTGGAGTCTAGAGAGAATACAGGCTAAAGAGGAGTTTTAAAGCTGAAAATGAATTACGAGTCAGGACACGACCAGATTCCGACTGTACAACTTTCATGGAACCGACTTGGAATCATTCAAATATGCTAGAACAGTCGGCGTTTGGACAAGAACGCAATGCAAAGGCACCAAGCCCGGTAAAAGCCAAACAAGGGCAATTTCAGCCGATTTGGGATTTCGACCATGTTCCAAGCAGAATTTGGCTTAGGTTCCTTCTTGAGATCATCTTAGAATGACATTTTCATTCAGAATACACTCTCCAAAATCCGAGAAGCGCCGGTCAAATTCCGGTCAAACCGATGGCTTTTGAGAAACAAATATCTTCCGATGGCTTTTGGAGTGGTGACTCACCCCGATGGCTTTTGCTCTCCTTATGCCATGTGTTGAGATCTCAAGCCACAAGCCTCTCCTCCCTTGACAAGTGTATGGCTCTCCTTGCCTCCCTTAGCCTATAAATAGACATCTTCTCTTCACTTGTAAATCATCCACAATCCACAAATCCAAAAGTGTGGAGAGCTCATCTCTCTACACATCCACAATCCCAACATCCCACAATCCATACAACACTTATCTCTCTAGATTTTGGCACTTTTGTAAGCTTGGTTTGAAATCTATAATACTCCTGTTGGTTCTTGAGTATTCTAGTAGTTCTTGAGTACTCTTGTCGGTTCTTGAAGTACTCAAGCTTGTCTTACTTTTCACTGTTCTTGAGTACTCTTGTCGGTTCTTGAAGTACTCACCCCTTTCCTTTACTGTCTTTTACTTTCGAAACCTTTACTTTCCTGTCTTTCAAAACTGCAACTTTACTTTCCTTATCTTTACTTTCAAACCCTTTACTTTTTAAAGTACTTAGCTATGATGTCCTCTTCCATGGATAATCGTAGCTAAACCCATATTCGGTTGAGGGTTCTCACCCTTGTGCCCACATCTTGAGACTCTTGCACCTTATGTCATTTTACACTTCTCTAGTCTTTGAGATCTAGTTTGAGTAACACCTTTGTCGGGTTGTTCAAACTAGCGAAAGACTAGAAGCCTAAAGCTTTGTCAAGCTTGTTGTGGAATACCACCTTTGTCGGAGTATTTGGGTTGTCACCTTTGTCGGGACAACCACATAACAACTTGACAGGTTAAGGGTGTGGAGTACCACCTTTGTCGGAGTATTTGGGTTGTCACCTTTGTCGGGACAACCACACTTAGAAGTGTTGAAGAAATCATTTGGAGTCAATGATAGATGTGTCACAAGAAGAGTCCCTAAACCGAATCTTTCCTTAGATTAAAACACTACCTGCACTTACTTCCTTAGTATAAACTGCCCTTTCAACTGCTGACGTTCCGCAAGACTTGCCGATCACGCAACAACCGCTGTAAGTCTTCTTTTTACTTTCAGTATTTACTTTTATGTCATTTACTTTTCCGCACTAAAAACCAAAACCAACCAACCAATCACTTAGCTGTTAATAGTAAAACCTCAATCAACCAAAAAACACGCTCCCCCGCTGTACGATCCCTCAAAGAACAACTATCCCCCTAATTCCCTTGGGTTCGACCCCTACTTACCACTTGCTACCCAGTAGTGAAGTCGCGAGTAGCGGACTTATAAATTTATTTGTACATTTGCTCTGACGACAAGCATCTGTCAAATTGGCGCCGTTGCCGGGGAATTAGTTAATTAATCGGATAAGTTCTTTGAATCAACACGCGCTTCGAAACAACCATGTATCGCGAAGAAAGCCACCATGACTACCAGGATGACGACGAGATAAACCTGTACGATCAAAATGATGAGGTGCCACTTCCATTTATCGACGATCCGGAACAACTCATCAGAAATAGAAGAGCTCGTGATAGGGAGGCCATCAGAAGAAACCAAGAACCGCCCGAGGATCGAAATGCAGCTGGTCCAGTGCAACCCCCTATACGTCCCCCACGCCCATCATCCCCCAAAAACCCAGGAAGAGTCAAAGCAAGAATCAAGGTTGGCGCAATAAAGAAATTCGACCTGAGCCACCCATGGGATCCAAACCAGTGATCCAGGAATAAGGTACTGTCGAGCCAACGACGTTAAACAAAGGCACTGGTCGGGAGGTAACCCGACACCTATCTTACTTTCAGTCATTTATTTTCTGTCATTTAGTTTTTCCAATAAGTCGCTCTCACCCACTTTTTGTATAGAAGGAATGACCCCTTGTAGGAATCAGTTTTTGGAGCAAGACCAGATCAGCCAGGCAGCTTCCGTGAATTACCGGGCATGCGCTGAGAGTTCAAGGCCCCAGCCGAACTCCCTCGATTATCCAACTCCGAGGCATGTCGTTCCACGACACGACACAGTAAAAGGGAGTTCTGTTCTTCTTTTTTCCTTAATGTCACTTCCTTCTCTTGTATATATTTGCATGACTTTTGAACTAAGGCTCGCCTTCGTTCAAAAGTGTGGGGTGAGAACCACCTGTGTACATAACATGTTTTTCTTTTTTTATTATCTTTTTGAAAATATGAACTTGAGAATGTGAAAAAGATAGATCATAATTCATGCATTTACCTTGTGAAAATTCAACTGTTTAAAAACTTAGAATGTAACTTCTCATTTGTCCCTTTGTGCTGAGATAAACTAGGGATGTGGAGTTGATATAAACTGCCCTAGAGAGACTTGGCAAGCACTCAAAGGACTGAATTTCGCTATATCGTTTTCGAAGTCAGTGGAGGCTGCACTTCGGGTTTCAGAGAAGATTGAAGTCATCTCCGCCATGCAGCGTTTAAGCAAAAAAAAAAGGGGCGGGACGGGAATCAAACCGTCCTATCTCTAGTCCTAATAGCCGGGAAAATAAATGAGCGACCCTCATTTTGACTCGCGCAAAACGGCAATGATGAGAGAGAGCGGGGAGGTATTTCCATATGCTTGCGGGCGATGATTGGACCTCCCAAAAAGGCTTGAGAAAATGGATTAGCAAGCCACAAAAAGGCAGGCCACAAAAAGGCAAAAGCTCAAAGAAGCAAAAGCTCAAAGAGCTAATCAAAGGCCAAAGGCCAAAATTGTGAAGGTTTTAACCGAACAAAAGTGAAGAACTCAAGGAGTCAAATCAAAGGCCAAAGGCCGATTAACTACAAAAAAAGGCTGTCCCTCGCCAAAAAGAAATCAAAGTGCTCAACTCAGTGAAACCCGAACCGAATCACGTGCTAGAGAAAACTACAAGGAAACCATATAGTGCAAGACGGTCCCGAGAATGCAGTCCAGGATCCTGAAAAGGGCTATCTCCCGAAACATCCGAATTAATTTGCATCTCGGCACGAAGGTACAAGTATCAAGTTTCTTCTATTTATTTACACGGTTTAATTTGGTAATAAGTAAGTAATGCATGAATTAGGATAAATCTAGTCCCACAGTCTAACTTTCATATTTTAAAAGCTTACTTAGATAGTGTGTGCCGCCCTTTAATAGCATTGTTCGGGACGAACAACTAAAAGTGTGGGGTGATCTGATGGACCATAATTGTATGAATCATAAACACAGTTAAACCCACCAAATTAGACTGTTTGTCTATTTAACTTTTGCTTGTTAGTTCCGATATTTATCTACAGGGTATTTTGGAGTCTAGAGAGAATACAGGCTAAGGAGGAGTTTCAAAGCTAAAAATGAATTACGAGTCAGGACACGACCAGATTCCGACTGTACAACTTTCATGGAACCGACTTGGAATCATTCAAATATGCTAGAACAGTCGGCGTTTGACAGATGCTTGTCGTCAGAGCAAATGTACAAATAAATTTATAGTCCGCTACTCGCGACTTCACTACTGGGTAGCAAGTGGTAAGTAGGGGTCGAACCCAAAGGAATTAGGGGGATAGTTGTTCTTTGAGGTGATTTGTACAGCAAGGGAGCGTGTTTTAGGTTGGTTGAGGTTTTAGAGCTAGTAACTACGTGACTTTTTGGTTGGTTTTGGTTTTTTTTGTGCGAAAAGTAAATGACTGAAAATAAAAGTAGAGGACTTACAGCGGGTGATGCGTGATTGGCAAGTCCTCCGGAAGGTGAGCAGTTGATTACGGCAGTTATACTAAGAAAGTAAGTGCAGGAGTTGTTTGATTTCAAGGAAAACATTCGATTTCGGGGGCCTTGTATCATAGCCTGTTTATCATTGACCTTTAGTGATCCTTCTAAGTATTCAAACGTGCATCAAGGCCATTCCAAGCACTCGATTTGCCACACTGTCTAGTCTTTTGCAAAAGTGTTCGAAAGAGTATCAAGGCCATTCCAAGCACTCGATTTGCACACACTGTCTAGACTTTTGAAAAAAACGTAGAGCCCTTGTTCTACTTAGACTAATACCCCATTCCAAGGTATATTAGCCTGTGTGCATCCATTTGATCAGTCATTCCCGAGCAATCAAATGGTGTTTGAGAGAGGTCAAACTCCTCAGATAAGCTTTGCCATTCCAAGCATCCACTTATCCGAGTATGTTTACGAACTTCCACGGAAGAGCTTTGCCATTCCAAGCATCCACTCAACCTTGGAAGTTCTGGCCTAATATATGGCACATAGAACAAGTTTTGAATACAGAGAAAAAACACTAAAGCAAAGTCTAAAACATTTTATGATACAAGTACACCCCTTCAACCGAATGAAGAGTTTAGCTACGAATATCCATAGAGGTGGATACCATAGCTAAATACTCGGGGGTTTTTGAAAGACAGTAAGTAAGGGGAATACTCAAGAACCAACAGGAGTATTCCCAATTCCTACTTGAATACTCAAGAACCAACAGGAGTATTCTCTAAAACTGTTATAATACTCAAGAACCAACAAGAGTATTATTTCAAAACCAAACTTGCAAATTGCCAAACTTAGAGAGATAAGTGATTTATGATTTTTGGGATGTTGATTACAAATGAGGAGGCATGGTATTTATAGGCTAAGGGAAGTGATGGACCATAATTATACAAATCAAAAACACAGTAAAACCCCCTTAATTAGACGGTTGGTCTATTTAACTTTTGCTTGTTAGTTCCGATATATTTCTACAGGGTATTTCAGAGCTTAGAGAGAATACAGGCTAGGAAGGAGTTTTTAAGCTGAAAAGATATCAAGAGTCATTCCAAGGTCAAGATCAGACGCTGACTAAAGAAATCTCAAGGATCCTGACATTGAATCACTCCAAATCAAACCAAAGAGGATTTTAGGCCAAAAATATCACATTGAAGACTCAACCGACCGGGTAGGAAAATGCCTCAGAACCACCCGACCGGTTGAAGCAATTCCAGGCCCTCCGCCGAGCTGACCAAACACTCAATTCAAGTTGCTCGAGCAAACCATCTGATCTGACAATTCTGCCTCGACCAAAGTGTTTAGAATGGAAAATAAGGTGGAAGATGTCGGAAAACCAAGGAGAATGCTCGAGCAGATTGGCAGTTAGCTCAATTCCAAGGAAAAGGCCCGGCGCGCATAGGCACCAAGACCAAATTGCTCGACCAAACCATGGAATTTGGAAATTCTCGCTCGACCATTAGTCTTAATATCACTTGGTCATTCCAAATCAACTATCAAATGCACTCATGGACTTGGTGACCGGCCACCTTGCTTGGAGGTGGTCAAGGGAGGAGCTCCTCCCTCCATGGTGACCGGCGACCGGCGGCTCCTCCACTCATGGTGACCGGTGGCTTTCCTCCTCCCCCATGTGGCGGCTCCTCCTTGCTCCTCCTCCTCCTCCATTGGATCAAAGACACTTGCCCCTCATCTCTACCACCCATTTCTCCTCCCTTAGCCTATAAATACAACCCATCCATCTCATTTGTAAATCATCCTCAAATCAAAATTTCACTTATCTCTCTAAGTTTTGTAAAGTTTGGCTTTGGAAATAAAGATTGCTCCCTTGGCGCTTCAACGGTATTAAGTTTTTAATATTTATTTTCCGTCTTTAATTTCTAGTTCCTTAGTTATAATGTTTAGCGCGATAAATAGTAGCTAAACTAGTCGTTCGGTAGAAGGGGTGGACTTGTATTATAAAATGTTTTAGACTATTAATTTAGTGTCTCGTCTTTGTATTCAAAACTTGTTCTATGTGCCATATATTAGATCAAAACGTCCATGGTTGAGTGGATGCTTGAAAAGGCAAAGCTCTTCTGTGGAAGTTCGTAAACATACTCGGGTAAGTGGATGCTTGAAATGGCAAAGCTTATCTGAGGAGTTTGATCTCTCTCAAACACCATTTTGGGTAAATCGGAAAAGACAACCCAAAATGGATGCACACAGGCTAGTATACCTTGAAATGGGGTGCTAGTCTAAGTAGAACAAGGGCTTTACGTTTTTTGCAAAAGATTAGACAGTGTTGCAAGTCGAGTGCTTGAAATGGCCTTGATTCACTTTCGAACACTTTTGCAAAAGACTAGACAGTGTGGCAAATCGAGCGCCGGAAAAGGCCTTGATACACGTTTGAATACTTAGAAGATTCACTAAAGGTCAATGATAAACAGGATATAATACAAGGCCCCTGAAACCGAACGCTTTCTTTTAATTGTAATAATTATCAGTTACTTTCCAGTACTAAAACCAACCAACCAACCAATCAATCACTTAGCTGGTAGCTTTAAAACCAACCAACCAATCCCAAAATTGTCCAACTTAAAGAGCAACTTATCCCCCTAATTCCCTTGGGTTCGACCCCTACTTACCACTTACTACCCAGTAGTTAAGTCGCGAGTAGCGGACTTATAAATATATTTGCACATTTGCTCTGACGACAAGCATCTGTCAGGAAGCCATGAGGAGCCAACACTTGTCACATGGAGGGAGGATGAGCTTTGAGATGATGACACATGGGGGGCGAGCTCTAGCCGCCGGCGGCTTTGGGAGGGGAGAGGGAGGAGACGCCAAGTGGAGGAAGGGGAGTGGAGAAGAGGAGTTGTGAGGGAGGAGCCGCCGGCTAGGTGGCAAGATGGGAGTGGTTTGTGTGGTTTTGTGAAGTTCTCACAAAACTATCGGTGTATTTCAGCTCCGGACTGACTTTGGTTGCTCTTCGGTTTGATTTGTTTTGAATGATTCCATGTCAGGATCTTTAGATTTCTTCAGTCAGCGTCTGATCGTGACCTTGGAATGACTCGTAACATCTTTTCTGCGTAAAAATCCTCTCCTTAGCGTGTATTCTCTCTAAGCTCCAAAATACCCTGTAGATAAATATCGGAACTAACAAGCAAAAGTTAAATAGACAAACAGTCTAATTTAGTGGGTTTAACTGTGTTTTTGATTCGTATAATTATGGTCCATCAGATCACCCCACACTTTTAGTTGTTCGTCCCGAACAATGCTATTAAAGGGCGGCACTAAGTAAGCTTTTAAAATATGAAAGTTAGACTGTGGGACTAGACTTATCCTAATTCATGCATTACTACTTATTACCAAATTAAACTGCGTAAATAAATAGAAGAAACCTGATACTTGTACCTCCGTGCTGAGATGCAAAGTATTTTGGATGTTTCGGGAGATAGCCCTTTTTAGGCTCCTGGACTGCAATCTCGGGACCGTCTCGTACTATATGGTTTTCTTGTAGCTTTCTCTAGCACGTGATTCGGTTCGGGTTTCAATGGTTTGGTCTTGGATTTTCTTTTTGGCGAGGGACAGCCTTTTTTTTTGTTTGTAGTGAACCGGCCTTTGGCCTTTGATTTGACTCTTTGAGTGCTTCACTTTTGTTCGGTTAAAACCTTCACAATTTTGGGCATTTGGCCTCTTGATTTGCTTCTTCGAGCTTTTGCCTTTTTGTGGCTTGCTAGTCCATTTTCTCAAGCCTTTTTGGGAGGTCCAATCATCGCCCGCGAGCATATGGAAATACCTCCCCGCTCCTCTCATCGTTGTCGTTTCGCGCGGGTCAAGATGAGGGTCGCTCATCTATTTTCTCGGCTACTTTGACTAGAGAGAGGACGGTCTGATTCCCGTCCTCGCCCTTTTTTTCTTTTTTTTGCATAAACACTGCATGGCGGAGATGACTTCAATCTTCACTGAAACCCGAAGTGCAGCCTACACTGACTTCGAAAACCATATAGTTTGATTCGATCCTTCGATTGCTTGCCAAGCCCCTCTAGGGCATTTTCTATCAACTCCACATCCCTAGTTTATCTCAGCACAAAGGAACAAATGAGAAGTTACATTCTAAGTTTTTAAACAGTTGAATTTTCACAAGGTTGATGCATGAATTATGATCTATCTTTTTCACATTCTTAAGTTCATATTTTCAAAAAGATACTATTAAGAAAACAGCAAGCATGTTATTTAACTATATAAAAAGGTGGTTCTCACCCCACACTTTTGAACGAAGGCGTGCCTTAGTTCAAAAGTCATGCAAGCAGGTATTATACGAGAAGGAAATGACATTAAGGAAAAGGGAAGAACAGAACTCCCTTTAAGGTGTCGAGTGAACGACATGGCTCGAGGCTGGATAATCGAGGGAGTTCGGCAGGGGCTTTGAACTCTTGGCATAGGCCTGACTGGCTTGATGTTGCACCCATAACCGATTCTTGAATAGTTATTTCATTCTATGCACCAAGTGGGTGAGAGCGACTTATTGGAGAAAAAACTAAATGACAAAAAATAAAAGTACTGAAAGTAAGATAGGTGTCGGGTTACCTCCCGACCAGTGCATTTGTTTAACGTCGTTAGCTCGACAGTACCTCATTCCTGGATCATAAGGTGGGATCCCATGGGTGTGTGAGGTCGAACTTCTTCTCGGCTGCCCTTTTGCTTCGCGAAGATGAGGGCTTCTTGACCATAGCTGCTGGTCCAACGAGCCGTGCTCGTTTTGTTCCTCCTTCCGGGTTTCCATTCTTTCGGCCCATGTCTTTGCCGCTTCTTCATTGTGGCAGTGATGGATGGTTGTCTTGGAATGAGTGAGTTTTCATGCGGCTTTTCTTGGCTCATGACGAGAGAGAGCTCCTTTGTTGGCTGTTTTGGCTCATGCTCGGCCTCCAACTCCCCTTGCACCTCATCATCATTGATTCCTTCATCTTCAGGGGCTGTGATCCGCATACAAACCGAGGGGACAAGTTGGGGGACTTCTACCACAAGGGCCGGGTCGTTCTCGAGCAGCACTTCAGTGAGGACCGGGCCTACCGTGATTTTCTCGGTTAGTTCGGCAGTGAGGTCCGGGCATGTCTTGGGTGGTTTGGCAATGAGGTGCTGGACTGGCGTGATTTCCTCGGGCAGATTGGTGATGAGGACCGGGCCTGAATTGAGCAGTTTTTCTTCTAACTCCCAGGGGTAATCTGAGTGGAGTTCTTTTTCAGGCAACCATGGGTCCTCATCCTCGTCATTTATATGGTCTCCGGGGGCAATCACACTGAGGTCTGGGTCTAATTTGGGCAACTCGACAGCGAGGACCGGTTCTAGTGGTTCGGTCGGCTCCGTGGGCTCCCATGTAGGCTCTTCTTCGTCCCACACTGGATCGGTTTCTGGCTCTAGGTCTTCTGATGGCTCGGGAGTGATCTCATTGATCAGATATTTCGTTTCTTTTTGAGCTGCCTCAACTATTGCCCATGATTCTTCGGCTTCGGCCTGATTTTGGTGCATCATGTTGGCCAGTTCTTCGAGCCGCATGGCCTGATCTTGTTTCGCGCTTCTTGCCATATCTTCTATTAAGTTCCACAGATCATCCACGCTTAAGTTATCCATCGAGCCTCCTGCCGCAGCATCATTAAGCCTATTCCACTCTTGTGGCATCATTCCACCGAGAAACCTTTGAAGAAGATCGAATTTTGTGAATCCATGGTGCGGGCAGCTCGTCACAAGGGAGTCAAAGTACGACAAGTACTCGTCCAATGTTTCGTCCCGGGATTGCTCAATGTTGATGATCTCCTTGCGGGCTCCAAGTCGGAGAGATGGCGGGCAAAACTCCTCTAGGAATTTGGTTTGTAGATCCCCATAATTACTTTCATAAGCTGCACATGAGTAATACCATTCTATTGCGGAGTTAGTTAGAGAAAATTTAACTTTCATAGGCCTCATGTGGCTGCATATGGAGTGGAACGTATGTGTATGCCTCACGGGATCTTCTCCAATGGCACCTCCGAATTTGGGGAGACAGTTAAGCATCTCAAACATAAGGTTGCTGCCCCCATCATTCCAAGGTTCTCTGCCGTAGTACGAGGACATGGTGAATTATGTACAACAGAAAAAAGAACAACTATCCATTTGCTAACTCCCCGGCAACGGCGCCAATTTGACAGATGCTTGTCGTCAGAGTAAATGTACAAATAAATTTATAGTCCGCTACTCGCGACTTCACTACTGGGTAGCAAGTGGTAAGTAGGGGTCGAACCCAAAGGAATTAGGGGGATAGTTGTTCTTTGAGGTGATTTGTACAGCAAGGGAGCGTGTTTTAGGTTGGTTGAGGTTTTAGAGCTAGTAACTACGTGACTTTTTGGTTGGTTTTGGTTTTTTTTGTGCGAAAAGTAAATGACTGAAAATAAAAGTAGGAGACTTACAGCGGGTGATGCGTGATTGGCAAGTCCTCCGGAAGGTGAGCAGTTGATTACGGCAGTTATACTAAGAAAGTAAGTGCAGGAGTTGTTTGATTTCAAGGAAAACATTCGATTTCGGGGGCCTTGTATCATAGCCTGTTTATCATTGACCTTTAGTGATCCTTCTAAGTATTCAAACGTGCATCAAGGCCATTCCAAGCACTCGATTTGCCACACTATCTAGTCTTTTGCAAAAGTGTTCGAAACAGTATCAAGGCCATTCCAAGCACTCGATTTGCACACACTGTCTAGACTTTTGCAAAAAACGTAGAGCCCTTGTTCTACTTAGACTAATACCCCATTCCAAGGTATATTAGCCTGTGTGCATCCATTTGATCAGTCATTCCCGAGCAATCAAATGGTGTTTGAGAGAGGTCAAACTCCTCAGATAAGCTTTGCCATTCCAAGCATCCACTTATCCGAGTATGTTTACGAACTTCCACGGAAGAGCTTTGCCATTCCAAGCATCCACTCAACCTTGGAAGTTCTGGCCTAATATATGGCACATAGAACAAGTTTTGAATACAGAGAAAAAACACTAAAGCAAAGTCTAAAACATTTTATGATACAAGTACACCCCTTCAACCGAATGAAGAGTTTAGCTACGAATATCCATAGAGGTGGATACCATAGCTAAATACTCGGGGGTTTTTGAAAGACAGTAAGTAAGGGGAATACTCAAGAACCAACAGGAGTATTCCCAATTCCTACTTGAATACTCAAGAACCAACAGGAGTATTCTCTAAAACTGTTATAATACTCAAGAACCAACAAGAGTATTATTTCAAAACCAAACTTACAAATTGCCAAACTTAGAGAGATAAGTGATTTATGATTTTTGGGATGTTGATTACAAATGAGGAGGCATGGTATTTATAGGCTAAGGGAAGCCATGAGGAGCCAACACTTGTCACATGGAGGGAGGATGAGCTTTGAGATGATGACACATGGGGGGAGAGCTCTAGCCGCCGGCGGCTTTGGGAGGGGAGAGGGAGGAGACGCCAAGTGGAGGAAGGGGAGTGGAGGAGAGGAGTTGTGAGGGAGGAGCCGCCGGCTAGGTGGCAAGATGGGAGTGGTTTGT
Source organism: Rhodiola chrysanthemifolia (assembly GCA_033675395.1). Lineage (NCBI taxonomy): Eukaryota > Viridiplantae > Streptophyta > Magnoliopsida > Saxifragales > Crassulaceae > Rhodiola > Rhodiola chrysanthemifolia. The sequence continues at coordinate 45,084,022 of CM066204.1, forward strand.
GTGGTTTTGTGAAGTTCTCACAAAACTATCGGTGTATTTCAGCTCCGGACTGACTTTGGTTGCTCTTCGGTTTGATTTGTTTTGAATGATTCCATGTCAGGATCTTTAGATTTCTTCAGTCAGCGTCTGATCGTGACCTTGAAATGACTCGTAACATCTTTTCTGCGTAAAAATCCTCTCCTTAGCGTGTATTCTCTCTAAGCTCCAAAATACCCTGTAGATAAATATCGGAACTAACAAGCAAAAGTTAAATAGACAAACAGTCTAATTTAGTGGGTTTAACTGTGTTTTTTATTCGTATAATTATGGTCCATCAGCGTTTGGACAAGAACGCAATGCAAAGGCACCAAGCCCGGTAAAAGCCAAACAAGGGCAATTTCAGCCGATTTGGGATTTCGACCATGTTCCAAGCAGAATTTGGCTTAGGTTCCTTCTTGATATCATCTTAGAATGACATTTTCATTCAGAATACACTCTCCAAAATCCGAGAAGCTACGGTCAAATTCCGGTCAAACCGATGGCTTTTGAGAAACAAATATCTTCCGATGGCTTTTGGAGTGGTGACTCACCCCGATGGCTTTTGCTCTCCTTATGCCATGTGTTGAGATCTCAAGCCACAAGCCTCTCCTCCCTTGACAAGTGTATGGCTCTCCCTGCCTCCCTTAGCCTATAAATAGACATCTTCTCTTCACTTGTAAATCATCCACAATCCACAAATCCAAAAGTGTGGAGAGCTCATCTCTCTACACATCCACAATCCCAACATCCCACAATCCATACAACACTTATCTCTCTAGATTTTGGCACTTTTGTAAGCTTGGTTTGAAATCTATAATACTCCTGTTGGTTCTTGAGTATTCTAGTAGTTCATGAGTACTCTTGTCGGTTCTTGAAGTACTCAAGCTTGTCTTACTTTTCACTGTTCTTGAGTACTCTTGTCGGTTCTTGAAGTACTCACCCCTTTCCTTTACTGTCTTTTACTTTCGAAACCTTTACTTTCCTGTCTCAAAACTGCAACTTTACTTTCCTTGTCTTTACTTTCAAACCCTTTACTTTTTAAAGTACTTAGCTATGATGTCCTCTTCCATGGATAATCGTAGCTAAACCCATATTCGGTTGAGGGTTCCCACCCTTGTGCCCACATCTTGAGACTCTTGCACCTTATGTCATTTTACACTTCTCTAGTCTTTGAGATCTAGTTTGAGTAACACCTTTGTCGGGTTGTTCAAACTAGCGAAAGACTAGAAGCCTAAAGCTTTGTCAAGCTTGTTGTGGAATACCACCTTTGTCGGAGTATTTGGGTTGTCACCTTTGTCGGGACAACCACATAACAACTTGACAGGTTAAGGGTGTGGAGTACCACCTTTGTCGGGGTATTTGGGTTGTCACCTTTGTCGGGACAACCACACTTAGAAGTGTTGAAGAAATCATTTGGAGTCAATGATAGATGTGTCACAAGAAGAGTCCCTAAACCGAATCTTTCCTTAGATTACAACACTACCTGCACTTACTTCCTTAGTATAAACTGCCCTTTCAACTGCTGACGGTCCGCAAGACTTGCCGATCACGCAACAACCGCTGTAAGTCTTCTTTTTACTTTCAGTATTTACTTTTATGTCATTTACTTTTCCGCACTAAAAACCAAAACCAACCAACCAATCACTTAGCTGTTAATAGTAAAACCTCAATCAACCAAAAAACACGCTCCCCCTCTGTACGATCCCTCAAAGAACAACTTATCCCCCTAATTCCCTTGGGTTCGACCCCTACTTACCACTTGCTACCCAGTAGTGAAGTCGCGAGTAGCGGACTTATAAATTTATTGTACATTTGCTCTGACGACAAGCATCTGTCACATATGCACCCATGACTTTAGAAATGCTAGGAGAGAACTTCCTCGAGGAGCATTTCTTCCAAACAAAGAACAAAAAATGTAGGAAGTTCTCTCACACAACCTCAAGGAGCATTTGTGAGAGAACTTCCTACCTTTTTTTGTGCTTTGTTTGGAAGAAATGCTAGGTGAGGAAGTTCTCTCCTAGCATTTCTCAAGTCATGGGTGCATATGCCCTAAGCATCATTGTATTTGAAAATCAGAACAGCATGGTATATTTTGATGTTTAATCAGGTGGATTTGAGCTTTTGTAAACAAATCTTCCAGTTTTTTGAGAGGTTATGCATCGGTTTTGTTTGAGAAACCGTTGCATAATGTGCACAACATCGGTTCAGTAAAAATCGTTGCATAATGTGAACAGATTATTCATCGGTTTTCCCTGAATCGTTGCATAATATCGGAACATTATGCAACGGTTTTTACTGAACCGATGCATAAAGATCGAACATTATGCAACTGTTGATTATGCATCGGATATGGAACCGATGCATAATGTTAAAAAAACGATGCATAATGCATCGTTTGTAGTAGTGTTCCAATGCAAGTGATTTAATACTGATTCATCTGAGGGTGGAAACATAAAATTGGAGCATGGAATTCTTTCGATTGACACATCTAACACGTGGTATGAAGATGTTCCTTATTATCTTGCAAAACACGCACAACAAGTGTTTTACTTGGAAGATCTGAAGTTTGGAGATAATTGGAAAGTTGTTAATGTCGTCGCTCAAAAAGGCACTTATAGTCTCACTCATGTGTTGGTACATCAGAAAATTATCCGGTTGTAGATGAAGCATATCAAGAAGACGGCACACTAAATATTCCCCCTTACAATTGCAATGTACTTGATGAAAAGACTCCACGATTCATTCCCGCTTTATATAATGATTACAATGAAGTAGATGAAGAGGAACATGAAGATGAAGAAGGTGAAGATGAATTTGATGAAGCAGATGATCATCAACACATGATGAAGAGGAAGATGTTGAGGAACTCCATTATGTAAGTGATCATGAAGTAAGTGAAGAAGATGAAGATGAGGAAGGGTTTGATGATGACAATGAGGAGGAGGACAGAAGATGAACTTGTGTTTCAACATCTTGTGTTTTCTAACTTTGAATGTTGTATGACTATGCAGTATGTGAACAAAATTTCAATTTGTCGTTCATTTTGGAATATGCAGATTATGTGAACAAAATTTCATTTTCACTTATGTGACTGCCCGTATGTTTTTCTGTTACGTAAGAACTGTGTACTACAGGTGGGAAATTCCCAAACCATGGGCGGGAACCTAAATTCGAGGGGGGGGGAATCTAATTAATTAATGGGCGCATATCTGTAATCCACTTGTGCGACTGACTAACGAGGTATGTCATGTAAGGTAAATGCGATCAGGGCCGAACAGGTGTCTCAAAAATGAACACGTGTGTGTGTCTGAAACCAAAATTGGGTCTTAACAACCAAGTGTCCGAAACAAGCTTCTCCTTTTTATTTTCACTTAACTTCTTCAGTTTTCTCTCCCTGAAATGATTAGGGTTTCAAAATCTCACTCCTTACACTCCGATTTCGACCTTCCATCATGCCACCGAAGAAGAGAAATTTGAGCGACGTTATTGTCGCAACCAGCGACGGCCATAACATGAAGCTCCGCTCTCCAAGGAATCGACGTCCGACCAAAATACATACACCGAAGCCGACGGTGAAGAAGAAGGATCAACCGGCCAAACCTCCGAAGAAGCCATCTGCGGCCGTGACCTCCCAAGAAGAAAGTCGGAGCCTTAACTGAGGCAAATAAGAAAAAAGCCCCTTTTGAAGGTAATGTTATTGTCCCAAACCCTATTAGTGACGATGTTGTTCCAGATCCGGTTAATAGTCCTAAGAAAAAGACTGTTTCAGTGCAAACAATATTGCATCGAAGCCCTAGATGTTCTACAAAACTGAGAGTAAAGAAACCCTCCAAAATTGATCCTAAAAAAGCACTACAATACCCTGTTAGTGAGTCTGACACCGAAACTGATTGTCCTTTGTTAGTACCCATGGTAGTTGACCACCCTGCTGCTTCCAAATACCCAACAAGAACTGTCTCATCCTCCCACCAAACCAGCAATCGCTACCCCTCACTTACACCATCACCTGCAGTATCTGAAAACCCTCATGTTCAAACTCATACTAATCCCTCAAATGAAGAACCTCCTGTGAATCCCTCTAATGAAGTACTCAATGAGTCACCAAATGAAGAACCGCCTGCTAATCCCTCAAATGAAAAACCTCCCGCTAATCCCTCTGAAGTGCCAAATGGTGGTGACTATAATGATGAGAACAGTCAAAAGGTGGAGGAACTACCTCTGAGCATCCGGTGCACTAAGCAGTGGAATTCTTCCGGTATAACATTAATATTGTTTATTTAATAATTTTCTGTTATTAGAATATCTTCTCATACTATTATAAATTGCTTGTTACTTAATGCGAGAAGAGGAAGATGGCCATGTAAGTGAAGGTGAAACCTCAAAGAAGAAAAAGCGTCGGGGAGTTGTGTGTGGCACCAAGATTGCTACTTTGGTGCAATCATTGGGGACAAGGATCAAGATTGACTGTTCTGAAGAGGCAAATGGCCCCGTAATAAAGGAAATAAGAAGTATGTTGTGCCAATAAATCGGGGCGTGTGTGACATAGAAGGTGCCGATGTTAGCACCGACGTACATCGAGCTAGAACCTAAGCATTGGGACGTCGTGGTGAACTATCTCAGTGTAAGTTGTATTTATTTAATTACAATTTTTTTGATTTATCTCACTATAAATCTGACACACGCTGATTTTATATTTTTGCAGCCTCATTTCTTTTTGCCAAAGAAAGACACTCTACTTTGGGGGTACATTACACGAATAGCAAATAACCGCTATAAGAATTGGAAGTCGGCTTGCCACAAACACTATTTGAAGCACGGGGAGAAGGAACCAGAGGAGTTTGTCCAGCACAAGGAGGAATGGACATGGCTGGTTAAGCACTTTCAGGAACCTGCAACGCAGGTGAAGTGTGGTGACCAAACTCAAGAGTAGTTAAATTTTTTTTACTATTCATCTGTTTCATTTTTGAAGGAAAAATCACAAAGGATGAAGGAGGCCCGAGAACAGAAGAAGAATCATCATGGAGGAAAGACTCCAATGGCCATCAGAGAATGAACCACCTCCAAAAGGGACACAAGGCACACCATGTTGCAACATATGCTGAGGTCTATTCCCAAGAACCCGACTGTGCTGAGATAGTGGTATTTCTTTTAATCTGTTTCTTTTTATTATGTCTTGCTAAATATATGGTGCAATAGTGACTATCTGTTTGTTGAATATATGTCTTGCTTTGTCATATGTCTTGCTTTGTGTATGAACAAGTACATAAATGTGTTTAGGAAAATGTTGGAATGTGTAGATTAAATGTTGGAATGTGTATGAACAAGTATTGAAGTACGAATGTGGATAAAATGTTGTATTGTGAACAAGTATGCATGTGTGGATTAAATGTTGGATTTTCTGAATATGTGTAAACAATTTGATGTATGAATTTATTTTGGACTTGTGCAAAGGACCAAATGAATGCCGAGTAGCAGAAACTTGAAGTATATGTCTTGCTAAATATATGAATGTGTGGAAAGTGCAAGTTGGAATGTGTATGTACAAGTATTGAAGTATGAATGTGGATTAAATGTTGGATTGTGAACAAGTATGAATGTTTATGAATGTGTGGATTAAATGTTGGATTTTCGGAATATGTGTAAACAATTTGATGTATGAATTTATTTTGGACTTGTGCATATGAGCAAATGAATGCCAAGGTGCAGAAACTTATTGATGAGCATCAGTCCGATGACCCCAGCAGCATTGCTGACCCTGTCCCGACGAGCACTCAGTTAGAGATAATTTCTAGAGCTGTTGGACCGAAGAAAGGAACTCAGATATCTGGAGTTAAGGTAAATATGAGGAAGCCTCCTCGCCCTAGAGGCAGAGCTTCAAACCATGCCTGGAAGAGATCCTTAGGGCAAAGGAGGAGGCTGCTAAAAAGGATGCTGAGTTCGAAGACATGCTGAGGGCGGTCGAAGAAATGCTGCGAGGGGGTGGAGGTGGCACGGGATTTGGTTGTAATGTCTCCGATGGTGCGAGTTTCTGTCTGGGTACGCTTTGAATTCTATTTCACTTCATGTTTTAGTTTGTGGACATGTTTTGCTACGTTATGGTGCTGGAAACTTTTGTTGGATTGGTTGTAATGCTGGAAACTTTTGTATAAATCCTGAAATGTTTCAGGAACTTTTGTGTAGGTCAAAAATTTCAAATTAAGTTACCTAATTTATGAAACATGGATGTTTTGTTATACTCTTAGGTGACACAAAACAGTATATAAATAATATAACTCAACTTACGTGACACACTCAACTCACATTTCAACTTCTACTTCCACTTATGCAACTGAGTTTCCTAAACACGGGTCTTCTTTTCTAACTTATGCGACTGAGTTTCATCGCCACTCTTAAAATCTTACATGATAGAGATTGTAAAATTTAGTTTGGGTGACTATCTGAGCTGCATCGTTGACTTTTTTCTGGCATCTCACGTATCACTTATACGACTGACCTATATCCTTAAATGACTTTTGTGCACTGTCACATGGGCTTCTTGCGACTATTGTGATTTAGGTCAGTCACCCCAGATCAAATGCGACACAACTTATATGACTGGACCTTATGTGACTGACCGTAGTCGCATAAACCCTTATGCGACAGAAAATGTTCTTATGCGACTAATTTTGATCAATTACATAAGAGGCAAAATGGTGTAGTGCTATCGAGCATGAAGCTCGTCGTCTATTGAAGAGAGAGAAGGAATCAAATCCATGAGCTCATTATTTGATCAACCAACATATGTGATTGGTGCCAATAAAAAAACATATGTGATTTATGATTCAAAAAGATTGTTATGAAAAAAAAACAAAAACTTGCAAAAAACTTCTTATATGTAAAATGACAGTGACAGGGGTCCCTCTTCTAATTATTTATAATGCGATTTATAATATAAATTATACAAAATTCTGATTGATTAAAGTTGCGACAATTATAGTTTATAGAAAGATGGCGTTTATATTGTGTGATCCGGTGTGGATGACAACGCTACCATGTGATGTGATGCTACAAAGAGTTTTTTTTTTGCCCTGTTTTGTAAATTCAATATCGATTTTGTCCTGTTTTAATTCAAATATCGATTTTGCCCTGTTTTTAAAGAAATCGGTTTGGGGGAAACCGGTTTCCCTCATTTTTGAGTCAAATCGATTTCTCCCGAACCGGTTGCTTGATTTTCAACGAAACCGGTTTGCTGACGGTACACAGCCGGGGCACTAATTGGTCCTACGTGCACCAGAAGAAATATAATTTTTTACACAAGTGTAAAACCGGTTCGGTGGAAACCGGTTTCTTGTAAAAAAAATTATTTTAACCGGTTTGCGGTGAACCGATTTTATATAATTGCCTGAATTTCAAAACATGTCAAGCTTTTTCAGACAATGCAGGCAGACTTTTTAGGGCGAATTCGGACTGATTTGAAGTGAAACCGGGTTGGGGCGAACCGGTTTCGCTTGAAACTGATTTGGGAGGAACCGGTCTCATATGTGTATATAATTCTTTGCGCGGTTCGACAATTGTACAACAAAAATTCAAATTCAATATATCCCTTCTCTTCAAACAAATAACTCTTGCTTCCCTTCAACATGGCATATGTTTACAATTCTGATTCAGATGAGGATCCGATGGTTATGTTCACATGGCGGCCTTAGATAACCCAGTACTCGATGAATACGACCATGATGAAATGGAAGAACTGGAGATGCACGCAGCTGAAGATCCGAATATTGAATTCATGCAACCTCGAAACACTTGGGATCATCCCGATTTCGATGATATCTCAGCATGGGAAATGTTTCAACCCAATGATGAGAATCTGCAAACAATCCATCCTCAATCTCCGTCAATTGCTGAAGGTCAAAGCTGGCGCGAAAAAGAGCACGCCATCTATGTTGTACATAAGTACTCCATTCTGAATCGAGTAGAGTACTTCGTCAAGGAATCCGAACCTACTTTTATGGTTTTTGAATGTCTGAAGGGTAGAGATGTTTGTCCATGGCGAATTCGCATTGCGGTCACGCAAAGAAGAAATTACTGGGTGGTTTAGAAGAAGAAAGATGACCACATTTGCCAGCATGGCTCTATTATGCTGGCTAACAAACACTTGATCACGAAATACATAGCCGATGAGATCACGGAGGCGATGAGTGCAAATTTGCGATTCGAGGCGCGAGAGATTCGTGCTAACATTAGAAGGGACTGTGGGTATGAAATATCTTACCTGAAGGCGTGGCAAGCAAAGCAGTTGTTGCTTGTTAAACTGTTCGGTGAATGGGATGAGTCATATTATAAACTGTCGAACTTGATGTAGGCGCTGGTGGATTCCAGTCCAGAGACATTCGTGAAGTGGGATCGAACGCCACTCGATAATGGTGCTTCGCAGGTCAATCGTGTATTCTGGGCATTTGCAGAACCCATTTATGCATTTAAGCATTGTTGTCCCGTGTGTCGATCGACGGGACACATATGTACGGGAAATGTGTAGGTAAGTTGCTGGTGGCTGTTGGTTTGGACGCCAATAATCATTTACTTCCAGTGTGTTTTGCAGTGGTGGAGAACGAGAATAACTCGAGTTGGAAATGGTTCATGTCTTGCTTTCGGAAAGGCGTAACTCAGCGCGAGGGATTGTGCATCATATTAGACCGACACAAGGGAATTCTAGCTGTCATGCGTGAACCTCAATGGTCACCTCCGTATGCCTACCATCGTGTATGTGTGCGCCACCTGCAGAGCAATTTCATGTTAAAGGTGAAGGATTTATTTTTGAAAAAAAAACTTGGAAGTGTGGCTTATCAGAGGAAGGAGCTGAAGTTCAAGGCTGAGTATGCTGAGCTGTTGGACCTATTGCACGTCCAACCAGAGGCTCGCAAATGATTGGAGGACATGAATTTAGAGTTATAGTCACAAGCATTCGACGCAGGTGGGATTAGATGGGGCTCGATGACGACGAATGCTTCCGAGTGTTTTAATGACATTCTTAAAGGCGGACGTGATTTGCCAATTGCCTCATTGTTGATGTTCACGTTTAGACAAACAGCGGCTTATTTCGTGAAGCGTCAACAGACCCCCTACGATGGCTACGGAGCTGAATATCCTCCAAAATTTTGTAAGAAGTTGGCCACACTTTGTGCTAGGGCAGATTACCACCGCGTTATGTGCTATGATAAGGAAAGAGCAGTTTACGAGGTTACAACAAAGGATAAGCTTCACAGATGGACAGTTAGGTTGTTGGAGAGAACATGTTCATGTGGGAAATGGGGATTGCTTCACTTCCCTTGTAGTCATGCAATGGCGGCATGCAAATACGAAAGGGTGGACTACTCTGATTATGTGGCTCACGAGTACACGCTGGAAGCATACCACGCCACTTGGCAGTACATTTCAATCCTTTGTATCATGAATTACGTTGGACCGGTACATGTTCCGAACCCCAAGTTCAAACGGAACAAAGTTGGTAGAAATCAGTCAAGGAGGAGACGCAACGAGATGGACCAGAGGCATTTCGGCGAATCAAGCAGCCGTGGACCGTCTTCATCGAGTCAACCGTCACGATCCCAGTGTTGCACCGTCTGCCATCAACCTGGACATAACAGGCGTGCGTGCCCAAATCGAGCTTCTAGCTAAAGTATCAGTGTGTTGTTGTTTGATCCATCCCAGTGTTCTCTAATTTCGTCTTGTTGTTTTCCCCTTTTATTTATTCTCTATTTATTCACTATCCGGTTGTGACTTTTCAGTTTAATGCATTATCTTTCAGATAGAACATAGCAAATTAAATACATAATAAGTCCATAGTTAACAAACACTCAAAATCTACTAGTGTCGCCCCGTTGCAAATCCCTCATGGCTGAAAACTGGGACTCACGACGAATGCGAGAACCTCTACGAGCTGGAGGTCGTGAAGAGGTGGATGGAGGATACATATTTTCAGTCTGAGGCTGGGAAGAGCTAGATGGCCAATAACGATCATCCACGAAAGAATCGATATTCGGATTATCATAATCCTCTTCCTCAGTCGCGGCGTCTTCACCTGCATTTATATTCATCGAGTAAATTACTAAATGCATTATACAGAACAAAAAGTATCAATATAAATGTTTACTTACCGCGGTCAAATGCAATGGTGTCAGGGTCTACATTTAAAACTCTCGCTTCACCAAAGCTGTCTAACTCTCATATGCCTGGTGGAAGATGGCATGAAAATATTCCCGTGAATGATCTTCCATGGAAAAACAAAAACCTTCAGCAGCTTTTCGTGCACAGTACACTAAAGTGCTTACCTGTACACACAAACCAAATGTTAAAACATATACTATACTAGCAATGAAGATTTAAGTTTTAATAAAGCTTACACTTTCTGGTATAAAATGTCCATCTGGACGGTATGGCTGGGTACGCTGTATCTGCTGAGGCGGATTGTCCTCTGCCTCTGCCGCGTCCTTCGCTGCCACTGCGTCCTCAACCCCCTACTCTATCCCGGGCTGGATCAGCCTGCGAGTGATCATGGAGTACCAACCATAGTACTTGGAGACGCAATGTCAGAAAAAACAGATGCCTCTCCATCAACAAGATTCTGAACACGATTATACCACATCTGAATGTACCGATAATGATGCACACCCCAATCCACTTTCGCCTTCCTATCCTTACCATGATTATCGTCCGAACAAGCTATCGCATGTGGTGGAATAAACTGAAAACAGACATACTGTCTCATAACACGTCCTGGGTGATGCCACTCAATGACGTTGAAGCAGATGAGTGGCACGTCAGCTCTCCAAGACTGTTGACCCTCGAGACAAATAGGGTTCAAAAGATGAAATAACCTCTCGTCGTATGGTCTCCATATGAAATCTCCGATCTCCATCTTCTGGAACTCATCGCGGTAGAACAACAAACTACCTTTAGGTACCCCGATGTAATTTTTTGGCCCATGCCATTTCCTTCACATAAACGCAAATATTAATATTTATAACAAAATATTCAAATTATTATATAAATAACATATAAAATACTTACATATACGTCCAAGCTCCCCTCTGTAACTGGTCAATATCAGCACCCAGTGGGGGCAGCTCCCTATATATACACTTCGGCCTCCCAAAGCGCATACGCTCCCAGCTCCAGAATTGCAATATGAGTACTGGTCCAGCAATCTGACTCTTACCCGATCTGCTGGCTCTGCAAAGCATACTGTACAAATATGCTAGCGCTGCACTCCCCCAGCTATACTGTCGAACAGTATCGAGGTCCTCCAATAAGGGCAGAAAGTGGAGTGGGACACTGCTACCGCTAAGTTCTGAAAACAATGTCAATCCCAGCAGTTGAAGGATATATGCCCTTGCGTATCTCTTCAACATCTCCTCATCTGCATCGGCTGGGATCATCGACATATTGTCATTGAACAATGTCCTCTTCGCCAGAGATGGTGAGCCCTTGTGGCAATCAGGGTAGTCACTAAGCAGTCTCATGCAAATTGGCGGCCATGTCAAATGCACGTGACCCGTTACAGGCTTTCCTTCTATGGGTAGACCAGTAAGAAGTGCCACATCCTGCAGCGTTATGGTGGCCTCCCCTCCATTAAAATGGAAAGTGTGTGTCTCGGGCCGCCACCTCTCGACTAGTGCAGTCACCAACCCTGGATCCGACTTCACATTGCACACCATACTCCAAGGGTAGAACTCAGCATTGGCGACATACTGCCTAATCCGCTCATCTGGCGCCTCCATGGTATTATGCTTAACCTTAAGCGGTGCGTAAACTTTTGGATCCATCTGTTACATAAAAAAATTTCAACATTAGAAACTCAAGTTTAATTAAAATATAAACTTACCGAATTATTCCAAATTTCTTGAGTTCGGTGCCTATTCTGCCGAGTAAGAATTGAAGAATCGATAGGACCTGGATTAATTATGTCGTCCACATCCATATTCGGATTCAAAGTGGACTGCGATGGGAAATTCCTAAAAGATGATGGTCTCTGTGATGCCATACCTACAATCATAAATAAACGTCCTTAAATAAATAAAATTCTATAATAGATATTGTGTGGAAATAGACCAATTCAACAAAAACATAATCAACAATTCAATAATTATTCAAACTATTGAACAAAATCAACAATAATTCAACACAATTCACATTTATTCAAACAATTCAACACAATCAACATTATTCAACAACAATTATTTTGAAAAATTCAACATATTCCACCCAACACGAACAATTCAACTAATTAACACCAAATTCAACATTTCAACACAAACAGTTCAACTAATTAACACCAAATTCAACAATTCAATACAAACAACTCAACTAGTTACCACCCAATTCAACTAATTACCATCCAATTCAACAATTCAACACAAACAATTCAACACCCAAATCGAATATAATTCAACTTATAAGCATAATATACAATACCATTTCGGGGGGAATCGGTTTGACGAATCGGAGACCGTTTTGGGGGGAATCGGTTTGACGAATCGGAGTAACAACGGCGTACTACCACAATCAACAAAGTCGGACGTCGTCGGAGCGTCGGAGGAAGGGCGGACGGGCGGAGATATGGGAGAGAGCCGGCGGAGGAGAAAGAAATGAAACCCTAAATTGATCCGGCGCAAACCGGTTTGCCACGCTGCATGTTTGTATTGCCACGCTGGCGCACAGTCAGCAAACCGGTTTCTCCCAACTCGGTTTAGTTGATTTTCAACCAAACCGGATCCACCAAACCGGTTTGACTCAAAAATGAGAGAAACCGGTTTCCCCCAAACCGATTTCTTTAAAAACAGGACAAAATCGATATTTGAGTTTAAAACAGGACAATATCGATATTCAATTTGCAAAACAGGGCAAAAAAAACTCTGCTACAAATCCCAAACCATATCCACATTAGTTGAAATTTTTCCTTAATTCGCACTATGTGGCATCTAATAAAGGGCCCATTGTGGTGTATTTCCTAATGTTGTAGTCATCCTTTTGTTTTTGGTCTTTTTCGCGAATAATGAAAACTTTTAATACGCCACCTAGCCAGAAATTTACAAGGAGAAAAAAATAAAAAGAAGGTTTTCTTTCCTGAATCTAGCTTGCTATCTTAAATTAACATTTAAAGGGTCTTATCTAACTCACTAATATAAACCTATAATTACAGACCTCATCTCACGTTTTGAGGTTAGATTATATTGTTGAGATATTTCAACATAACTAGACATCATCATCATTAAAAAAGGATGTCTGTGTGTTTAACATACCAATAAAATCATCCTTAAAAGAGGGATTATAGTCTCATATTTTTCCGATCAACCGGCCGCTTTTTTACCGTGTTCTCAAGAATATAACCCTTTTTGGAGTTTTGATAACTGAAAGGATTGCAAATGATGGAGTTGGCAAAGAGGCTACCGATAAGTCTTTTAAGAGCTTTGGCTTTGGCTGCGATGCTTTCTGCTGCCATTTTGGTTGCTACTAGTCATGAGAGGGTCTACTTGTTTGGGGTGACCTTGGAAGCCAAGTACAGTGATACGCCATCTTTCAAGTAATAAGCTTCAATCATATTAATTTCAAATTATGAATCTCTGTGTACATCACTCTCTTATTGTTTAATTTTTTTTTTCATATATTCCTGCTTGTGAGTTTCTTTCAACAATAATTATTTTGTCGCACACATTATGGGCAGGTATTTTGTGATCGTGAACATTATTACAAGTATCTACAGCCTTGCCGTTGTTTTCCTTCCCATGGCTGGATTGCTAGGCCAGCTAATTCTAGCTTTGGATGTGGTAAATAAGATAATGATCCATAGAGGAGTCCTCAAATGAAAATCCCTCTTTTTTCGAAAACTTTGAGAATTATGCTTTTTCATCTGTGTTTATGCATTTTTTGAAAAAAATGTATCAAATTTTGCATAAGTGCACTTTCCGAAAGTTGAAAATGCATGCTCAAAACTACATAACGAAGAAAAAAAAGTGATTGAAACACGTGTCACCCCATATTCAAAAGTACAATTAGATCTAATATTGAGATTTTAGTTATGAGGTTCTCGAATTCTTAGGGTTCTCAATCGAGCTCTCCCCTTATTCCATATATATAAATTTTTTATTAGCATTTCTGAAATGTGTATTAATTCTTCTGTTTTTCTTTTTCATTTTGAATATCAGCATATGGTTAGTTAATATATAGAGCACAGAGACTTCAGAACAAATATATTAAAGCCTGTGGTTGATCTATGACTGAAACTGAAAAATCGTGGCTTAAATTAAGTTACTTCATGCATCTTAATTGGCAGGTATTTACTATGTTGCTGACGTCAAGTATAGGAGCAGCATTGGCCATAGCTCAGGTTGGTAAAAAAGGGAACTCACCTGCAGGTTGGCTACCTATATGTGACCAGGTGCCAAGATACTGCCATCATGTGGAAATCGGGCTAATCACCGGCTTCATAGGGCTCATAATTTATTTGGTCATGCTCCTCTACAAAGTCTTAAACATCTCTTTGTTTTTGTCCAAGTCCTAGAACGCAGTTTTATCCCTTAGAGAAACCAGATCAATGTCTATCAGACTGATAGATACATGTTAGCTCTCTTACTCAAACTTTAGTACTGTTGTAACCTGGCTCCGCTGTGTGCGTGGTTCGCATCACTGAGTTGAGTTACAACTTACACTTCACACTTCACACTTCAGTTAATTTGTTGGCACTTGGCAGCCATTTTATAGAGATTTGATCAAATAAAAACCAAATTAAAATATAAAATTTATAAACAACCCTAAGAATTCGACACGTGACACTCTTGATCAATTATAATTCGGTCACTTTTTGTAAATTAAAATTAAAATTTACTTATTTAAAAATACATAATATATGCTTGAGTATAAACGTTCGAAAAAAATAACGTCAAGTCTGAACATTATCAAATTACTTTGAACATTATCAAATTACTCTGAATATTATCAAATTACTCTGAACTTTATGCGTTGAATTAATTGAAATAAATTAATTACGAAAATATCAAAAGACTATTTTGTCCCTCCGTGTTGGATTACGAAATTTCGACAAATATCCCACTTATCAACTTTTGAGGAGGTTTATAGTTTTTATAAATAAATAAATTTTTACCTATTCTCTACCCATTTTATATATGTATAATTTATGTTAGTAACGTAAAAATACATTTTATACCTGTAAGGTCGTATTTCCTCCAAAAACAAAACAAGTAAATATGTAAGACATTGTGACTGTATTAGACAAATTGTGTATATATGGGTGCGCTCAATGGAGAGGCCTCTTCTTTTTAGTGAGATCCCGAGGCCCACTTCTGAAATCTGACAACACATTTACTTTGAATGATTGAATGGAGTTAAACCAGATGTGATACACCTAAATGAATGTACACTAATGATACTTTTATTTATTTTCCCTTATTATTTATGAATGTAACACTATTACAGGAGGCACATTATGCATCGATTCCATGTAAGCTATTATGCATCGTTTTTAGATTAGGCATTGTTTGAAGGGTTAAAACGACCTTATGCATCGGTTTTGGGCGAATCAATGCCAAAGGCCGACATTATGCATCGGTTTCTGGAAACCGATGCATAAGGTCGGCTTTAGGCATCGGTTATGCCAAAACTGATGCATAAAGTAGGCAATTTATGCATCGTTTCTTTTAGAACCGATGCATTAGGGTTGATACAAATTTACCCTAAGTTCGTTTTAACTTCTTCAAACTTCATCTTCCTATGCGAAATTGATTTTACTAGAGATTCATAGCTTTCGTTGCCCGCCTTCCCCCGTTGACCTCGCTCGTCTCGCCAGTCGTCGTTGCTCATCTCCGCTCGTCTCGCCAGTCCTCGCCCGCCAATCTCCTTACCACAGCAACGGTCAAAGGGATTCGCTGATGATGTATTTGACGGATTTATTAGGGTTTATAGGGTTTATGCATCTGTTCTTTAAGTATGAATCAGATCTATTGGTTATTGATGTTTGCTTTTTATTGGTATTGTTCCGTTTTACCGCCGTCTTTGTAATTTTCCTTTGTTGATTTAATTATTATGTTAGTCTAGGTTTTGAATTTTATTCTCGTCCCTCGCACATCAGTCGTTGTTCTTTTGATTCTCCGAGCACCATCACATAAGGTATGTATATGTTTAATTCTTTTGTTCATGTTTAATGATTTATGCCTGTCAATTCTTTCTTAACTTGTGTTTTTCAAATCCAGCATACTTCTTCCTTTGCTCACTGCCTTCCTCAACCTACTGCTACATTTCTCCTCTCTCGATTTCACACAAGGTTCACACCCTCCTAAACCTATTTTTTGTTACAATTGTATTTCTTTTTTTTCAATGCTTCTTGTAGTGTTTTTGTAGAAATGAATGTATTGATACTTGTCTATATTCCTTACGGTATTCTTTTGTTTTTACTATGTATATTTTTTGAAAATGAACAATTTGATTAGGTTGCTCTTTCACGTCTATATATTTGTTCTTTGTTTAACAAGATGGTATATATATTGATTGATTAGCTAACTTGTTCTCATTCTAATAATAATATTTACATTCTTCATGTAGTGGATTTATAATGAATCGAGAGTGGATGTCCGGTAATAGGTTAAGTGATGAGTATGAAAAGAGGATAATGGATTTATGCACATTCGCTTCAGCTTATGCATTAAAAATGAGATTGACGTCTTCTATCCGTGTAAGGCGTGTTTCAATAAGATAAAGGTCAAAGTGGAGGATTTGCATAAACACTTTTTTTAAAAGGGAATTGATCCACTATATAAGGTTTGGTATATGCATGGCAAGGTTGAACCGCAAGACGTTGAACCACAACCCGTAGAAAGTTTGCCTGAAGATAATGATGATTGGGAGGAGGAAAATTTAATTGAGATGGTTAACAACGTTGCCGATGAGTTTAGTGCTACGCCACAAGTTTTGGAATCGTTGAGGAATGACTCTGAATTAGCATTGTATGAAGGGTGCCCCAAATATACAAGGCTATCTGCAACTTTGAAGTCATTCAATTTTAAAGCTAAAAATGGATGCAGTGATAAGAGTTTCACTGAAGTATTAATGTTGATGAAAGATATGCTTCCCGAAGGAAACACTTTACCTAACCGTACTTACGAAGCTAAAAGGTTATGTGTCCCATGGGAATCGGAGTACAACAAGTTAAACAAAGGACTGACAAATACCTCAAAAGGCACTCCGGCCAAAGTATTGTGGTATCTTCCACCGATTCCCAGGTTTCAAAGATTATTTGCTGACGCAGAAGATTCTGATAATATGCGATGGCATGTCGAGAAACATATCGTTGACACCAAAGTGCTTCATCCGGCCGATTCACGGTAGTGGGCCAAAGTAGACTACACATTCCCATAGTTTGGATCAGAGTCTAGAAATTTAAGCCTTGGCTTGTGTACTGATGGGTGAATATGCATGGAAATCTGAGTAGTCAACATAGTACATAGCCCGTAAAATGGTGATATACAACCTACCTCCCAGACTAACAATGAAGCGCAGGTATATGCTGCTTTCTTTATTGATATTGGGTCCTCGACGGCCTGGAAATGACATAGATTATACTTGGCTCCCTCGATAGATGATCTGAAGCTTTTATGGAATGAAGAAGTACGCACATTTGATGCATCTAGGCAATAATATTTCAATATGCGTGTCATACTAATGTGTACCATCAATGACTTCCCTGCTTATGGTAACTTGTCTTGGTACAGTATTAAAGGGTACAAAGCTTGTCCAATACGCGGGGAAGCGACACATTCACGTCATCTAAAGAATTGTCAAAAAATGGTTTAAATGGGACATCGACGTTTTTATATATATTTCAGTAGTTAATTTTTTTCATACACTAACCTTTGTTAATGGATGATTGATAATAGTATCAATTAGTGGAAAGGTCTAGTCAATGATCTTTTTCACCACGGGGTCGATATGACATATTAACTGAGGTGATTGGGACGCTTGAGTACCCTGGACGTAATATTGAAGTGGGTACACACATTTCGTGGAAGATTGGCTTCCCGAAATCCACATCGTCAAGGACGACACCCAATTCTAGCACTACTCGCATAGAGATGCCTGATCGCCTCGGCCGTCATTGTCTTGTTGATGTTGACCCGAGAAAGGACATACCAGAGGTACATTTAGAATTTTTCAATCTATAGTTTGTGACTAGTTGGTTTATTTTTATTCAACGTATGTAACATAAATTGTTCGTGCTAATAGGGTGGCCTGAAGAGCGTATTATTCATCGAGGGGGTACTCGAAGGTGACAAACAGCTTGTGGCCATTGGTCGAATCATGAATGGTCGATTTGTTAATTTTCGACAAATACCTGAAGATACAGTGAAGGTAAAGGTTGAAAGAGCAATCGTTTGAGGAGCAACATTGCCAATACCCCATCCGAAGCACACGAGTGTTACGCAGAGGGACACCATGTGGCATGGCCAAAAGACTTGGTCGTTGTCGATAAAAGGGTGAGATAATTGAATATTACAAATTCATTTGCATTTTTCATTTTACTAAACATAAAATTTCATTTCAAATCATTAATCAAATTCAACATGCAGGAATATGATAACATGGTATCCGATAATTTGTCATTTACCGACAATGATGAAATAGACGGTTTGACCATGTATTGGCGACTTCTACATGAGGTGTGGACGAAGTTGAACAGGCATATGATTGTAGTACCTGTCGACCAGAATGTGTTCGGTGACGACTACGGTATCGATGTGAGCACAGAGGACCTCAAGGAATTATTTAAGCTACAAGCGTTGGGGAACTTTGCATGTGAATTATATATAATTGTAATATTCACGATTGTTTTTTTATGATCATTTGTCCCAATGGTCTAACTAACACAATTTTTCACTTTGTAGTTCTTTAATACAATGAGATGATCGTATAAACAAAAGAAAGATAATGAGATGATCTTTGTAGTTCTTTATACAATGAGATGATCATTTGTCCCATGAGACGATCGTATACAATTTTTCACAGATGATCATTTGTCCCAATGGTGTAAAAAAAGTAGTTCTTTATACAATGAGATGATCGGTTGGGATATTAAGTTTGGTTTCTGAAATTCTGATGTCTGTTCAAGACCAGTTCCAGGTTGTGTTCTACCAGAGACTGGAACACCTTAGCAGATAGTATCCGAAACAGAACAACGTAGGCACACACGATATAATACCCAGTTCGGCAACAGCCTACTCTGGGGGGCTTCCCACGCCCTAAAGGGTAGCAAATCTTATTAAAAATCTTAGAGCTACAGAGGGTCTTACTCTTACAATCTCCCGAATGTAATCGCCTAGCCTCTAACACTTCTTCTTTGTGATTTGCGATCTCGGCTTCCCCTCGATCCCCTAAGTTCGAGACTCCCTCCCGAACCTTGCTGAAACCTCTCCTGAAGTTTCGTGCCTTCTCCCGAATGCGTAGCAACAATGGTGGTGTGTGCAGCAGTGTGTTCAATAGGAACAGTCTGATCAGCACACTGAACAGACTGCTTCTTCTTTCCGGTGTAGAAAACTTTTCGGCCGTCGTCTCCTCCTCCTCCTCGGCTTGAGTGTATGAACATGTATATCTTCTCCAATAGACGACTGTCCTGATCAGGAAACCCTAGCCATGTATATATCGTATCCGGCTGGTTCCTAATCGGTTAGGATATTCAATCTCGAATATTTAAGAAATATTTCTTAAATATTCTCAAGCTTCCAAATCTTCTATTCTTCAATTATCTTTTGAATATCCTCTTGATAATCTTGGCAACTTGATAATCTAGCTCGAATATCTTGCCAGCCAATCTGATCTTCGACTGCTTCGAAACTTTAACTAATTCCAATCGTCATATCTTCGATATTTAGGAAATCTCCAGATTAGGAAACTTCTTATCTTCAGTTCTGCTGTATGCGAGTTCCAGTAGTCGGTTGAACAGTTCTTGACCTTCTGCTTGAACACTCTGAAGACGTTTTGCCAAAACCCATGCCACATAGGAACAACAGTTTCTTCAATCCTTCCATCTATGTTCCCCGTCCGTCAACAGAGATGAGAGGTTGATGACATTTGTAGCAAGATTGAATATGCTGGACCGAGATCGCAATTTTCGCTACTTCTTACCTTACGTGGATCACGCATTGTAAGTTCATAAGTCAATTATAATGTGTTAATTGCTTTTTTGAATACATTTTTGAATATAGTTTTTTTGTTAGGCGGCATTGGATGTTATGTGTCATCTTCCCAAAACAACATGTAGTCCATTGGCTTGATCCATTGCCAACTAATAAAGTAATAAATGGGGATGCAAAGGATTTGGTGAACACGTACGTTTTAGACTCACTTTTTATCTTGTAACTTGTATTAACAATCACTAATTATGTTATGTTATTTATCTTAGAGGATTGTACAGATACTATCAAGAATGTATAACAAGAAGAACACATAGTGTACAATGGAAGATAGTTAAGGTACTTATAGATGAAACACTTTTTTAATACGGTTCCACATTTTCATTAATAAAGTGTATGATAAGAGATTATTGATTATGCAGTGTCCGAAACAACCGCCGGGTCATTTATGCGGTTATTATGTTTTAAATTATATTCGGACATAATCGAGTTTATAAGAGCTAATAACGGAGCGGAGATTGAAGACCTTAATCAAGTAAGCTTTTAGAGTTGTATTATTCATTTAAGTTGTTTAATTGGCAAAAATTGTGTAGTTGTAACTTTGGTTATTGAAGACCTTAATCAAGTAAGCTTTTAGAGTTGTATTATTCATTTAAGTTGTTTAATTGGCAAAAATTGTGTAGTTGTAACTTTGGTTGGTTTTAAACTCATTGGAACTTTATTGTATTGATTTACTTTTGTCTTGCTTTTCATTGTAGTATTTTCCTAAAGGAAGCCAAACATATGAAGACCGCAAGATCAAAGAAGTAAAGGAAGCAAGTGTCGCTTACTTGTATGACTATTTGAGCGATCGTTATAACCCGACCGGTATAGGACATCAACTTTAGTGTTGTAGTACATTTACTTTGTTGGCATTGTTAATAGTATGAAAGAAGATGTACCTGTATCAAATGATTGTCTTTTTGAAATGAATGTATCTTGATGTTTTGAATGAGCAGCAGTGTATTTGAAATTGAACAGCAAGGTAGTACCTTGACTCCGATACAGCCACCTTGACTCCGATGCGAGTGGAGCAAGTTCAAGCTTCCAAAGCGCATAATACGATTCTAGCATGCAAAACGAAAGATACTTGTGGATGCTACATCGACGTGTAGTACCTTGACTCCGATGCAGCAACCATATGCGCGGTAGAAAGGAGTTATTCTTTTGTTTAGACGAATCCACTCGTTTTGAAGTCTATTTTGGAAATAAATCACAGATCCAAGTCATGGGGAAATGCAGTATCCAAATTCAGACAAGTTGATGTTCCCTTGAGTGGCATGTATCTGGCAAAACATAGCTAGACAATTCAAGCAAGAGGTCAGGGGGAGTTCGAACACATTCTAAGCCTACAGCACAGCGTGGAGGATACGCCAAGATGCCTTCTGGAATGTTCGAAAGTAAGAATGTCGGTTCGATCTGCTCTGGACAGCGAAGAATTCGATACTCAGATATTCGAATGAATATCTTCATTGAAGGCGGCGTGGCTGACTTGGCAAGGGAGTCTTCGAATATTCCTCCTACCGATTTGATAAAGATACACATCAAAATATTTAGGAATATTTCCTAAATATTTTGATAAGATATCTGAAGCAGATTTGGACAGCGCCCTTGCATATAAATACACAACCTAGGGCGTCCATACATCCATCGCTTT
Source organism: Rhodiola chrysanthemifolia (assembly GCA_033675395.1). Taxonomy (NCBI): domain Eukaryota; kingdom Viridiplantae; phylum Streptophyta; class Magnoliopsida; order Saxifragales; family Crassulaceae; genus Rhodiola; species Rhodiola chrysanthemifolia. Next base: position 45,105,910 of record CM066204.1, read on the forward strand.
CTGAGAGAGAAATACACGAGTGTATCCTGTTGATCGGAGATTGGAGAAAGCGACGGCCGACTGTGTTTCCCCACTGGAAATTCATCGGCACTGAATCTGTCTGTTCTGGTGTGCTGTTCAGACAGTCTGAGATAGGAGCTTACTGCTGCACACGATGAGTTCTCACAACCGGCTTTCAAGCGAAAGCTTCTGACTTCAGGAGAAGGTCGAGATCGCTCAGACGAAAGGTTTGGGCGAAGGGGATCAAGGTGAACCGCGGAGATCCTTGATTGCAAATCTGAGAGACGTCGGCTTAGAAGTTGGGCGATTACTGCGTTTTGTAAGCATAAGTCCTCTTATAGTTCTAAGCACGTAATAAAGATTTGTGTCCCTTTTTAGGGTGTGGGAAACCCCCCAGAGTAGGCTTAGCCGAACTGGGTATCATTCTGTGTGCCTTTACTTTGGTCTGCTTACTGAACTGTCACACAGGAGTTCCAGGTCTGTCTCAAACAGTCCCTGGAACAGTAGCTTGAACAGGTCGCTATATTTCAATTGGTATCATAGCAAACACTCGACACACTGAGTGGGATCCTAAAACTGTTCAAGATGACTCTGAAGGAAGGACAAAGTATTACCCGACCCCCGCTTCTGGAAGGCTCAAATTATGCCTCATGGAAGCCTAAGATGAAATCTTTACTAAGATCTCTCGATGAGAAAGCTTGGAAGGCGGTGTTGGTTGGATGGACTCAGCCCATGATGGAAAATCTCACAGGAGAAGTCATCCCTAAACCTGAAACTCTATGGGACGAGGCAGACGAAAAAGCTTCCATCGGAAATTCAAAAGCTATGAACGCTATCTTCTCTGGAGTGGATGAGAATGTCCTGAAACTGATCATCAACTGTGAAGTCGCTAAAGAAGCCTGGGACATCTTTCAGACTGCCTATGAAGGTACTGACAAGGTGCGCAATTCGCGTATGCAGATTGTGACAACTAAATTCGAGGAGATGAAGATGAAGGACAGTGAAACTATCCCTGAATTCAATGCAAGAGTACTAGATCTGTCCAACGAGGCTGCTGCACTGGGCAAACCTATTGATGAAGAAAGGATGGCTAGCAAAGTTCTGAGATCGCTCCCTCCAAGATTTGCCATGAAGGTCATTGCCATTGAGGAGATGCATGATATCTCCAAGCTGAAACTGGACGAGCTCATGGGTTCTCTCAGGACATACGAAATGAACCACGAGGCTGAATCTAAGGTAGTCAGAGGAATTGCCCTGAAAGCATATATATCCGGCGGTGTAGCTGAAACAGAGTGCAACATTGAGCAACTGGCAATGCTGGCTCAGAATTTTGGCAGGATGGTTCAGAAACTCAACAGACGAAGCCCTGATCAAGGCCAGTCTTCCTCAGGTAACTTTCGTAATTGGAAAAATGGCAAAACAAAGTTCAGTGAGAAAACTGAGGATCCTTCGGAGAAAGAGAGAGAAATTCAATGCCATGAGTGTAAAGGCTTCGGACACATCAAGGCTGAATGTGCTAACACCCTCAAGAAGAAAAAGGCAATGGTTGCAAACCTCAGCGACAGTGATGAGGAGGAGGAAACTACCAACTTTGTAGCATTTGCGTCTATCACAGAAGTATGCAGTGAATCCAGCCACATCAAGTCTCCTCAACCAACTCTTCTGACTGATGACTCTTCAGACAGCGACAATGAAGAACTCACACAAGAGTCACTGGCTGAATCATACAAAGACCTGCACGAAAAGTGGCTGTTGGTGTTCAATCTGAACAAAAAACTCAACTACACTGTTGCCACCGTGACTGAAGAAAAAGTCAAGCTATGGCAGGAAGTTGATATTCTGGTTGCACAGAAGGTAGAACTCCAGGCTGAAGTCAATTCACTAAATACTCAACTTACAGAAATCAAACAAGAGAGGTCAGGTCTGCTGGCTCAAAAGACGGATCTCCTGGGCACTATCTCCTCCCTAAAAGTTGACATGGAGAAAGATCGTGAAACTTTTCCAACTGGAATGACGAGTCTGAGGAAAACTATTACGGATCTGAAACACAAAGAGGTGTTCCTCTTGAGGAAAGTGGAATCTCTGGAACTCCAGGTAGAATCTGAGAAAATGGATCATTCAAACACTCGGAAGGAACTCAACCAGCTCAAACAGTCGGTAAAGATGTTGAACTCTGGGACTAAGGATCTAAATGAAATTCTCAGGTCACAAAGAATGGAGTCTGGACACCGGGGATTGTGTTTCACAGAAGAAATATGCTCAAAAGGTACAACGTTTGTTGAAGCAAAACCAGTGACTGAATGAAACCCGGAACAGAAGGTGGGACAGAGACTGAATCAGCATCATGGAAAGAAGGTGAGACAGACCCCAAGACAGAAAGTGGATCTGTCCCAAGAAAAATCCACGGCTTATCAAAGAAGAACTCGCAATGATCGAATCAGTCCTTTCACAGAACAGAAAGAAGATCTCCGCACATGCTGGTACTGCTTTAAAATCGGACACATCAGACCAAGGTGTCGTTTGTTCCTTGCTGAACGAAGAGCTATGTGCCACAAGAATAAACCTCGCATGCAACGGATCCTGGTACCAAAGGCCAGCGAGACCGTATGTCTGGCTGCGCTCAACTCATCATGCCACATAGGGAAAGATCGATGGGTCTTCGACAGTGGTTGCTCCGCTCATATGACAGGTAATTCTAAGTCTCTTACAAATATTCGACCTGTTATAAAGAAGCAGTTTGTCATCTTTGGAGATGGAAGAAAGGGTTAGGTGATCGGCTGTGGAACATTGAAGGTTCCGGATCTCCCTGCCCTCAAGGACGTTCTCTTGGTTGATGGATTGAAGTTGAATCTATTCAGCATTAGTCAACTATGTGATGATGGACATCTAGTCACCTTCACGCAAGACTCATGTCACGTATTGAACGAGGACGGAAGCTCATTAATGAAAGGAGACAGGTTTCCCAACAATTGCTACCTCATTGGTTCTACTGAACCGGTTGGTCTTCAGCATATCTACCAAGTCGACGGGTTGAGATGGGCTTGCGGCACAGGCGGATGGGTAATCTTACTCTCCAAAATTCAATGCTGTTCAACTCAACTGAACTCATCCGAGGAAGGCCCAAGGAGACAGGAGAGTCTGACACACTCAGTGATGAACCGCGACTCAAGTCTCAGACAAAGAGCTTGTCCCCCAACAGCTGTCAGCACTGTACTAGCAGAAAGGTAAACCTGATTCACATGAATATGAATGGACCAATAAAAGCAGGGAACTATGGGAGCTCCAAGCAGTCGTCCGGAGTTCGGAATAAACGCCCCATCAATCATGGATATGTTCGAGGGGGAGTATTACAACAAGGCAGAATCGCACACACCCATGTTGATAATACCATGTTCAGATCCAACAACCGTTCGCAGGGCCAAACAAGATTCATTCCCCTACAGAGCAAGTATGCTGCGAAGCTAGCAAGTCAACGCCAGAAAACATTCGTGCCCTTACAAAGCAAGTATGCCACGAAGCTAGCAAGTCTCCAAAGAACGCATGCCCCTACTCCCCTCAAACTGTCTAACCACAACGGGAAACAGGAGAAAGTGATCCGTATGCGATTAAAGCCTACAGAGGTTAAGATCCTTAGATCCGTGCGGGGTCTAGGTGCTATCCGTATGCAACTGAATCCTGGAGAAATTAAGACCCTGAGATCTTTGCAGGGTCTAGGTGTTATCAATCACTAAGCCCGACAGGGCAGTGGTCAGTCAGAGTCGCAACTCCAGCAAAACAGTTGGACTGACCACTTAAGGAAGGGAGCTGGATCAGAAGGTACAATTTTTAGAAGATGAATATTTTTCTGAGAGATATTCTCGTGCCGTTATAAGGAAAGGAGTTTTTATATTAAAAAACCATGTTTGGAAAGTTGAAAAGGAAATTCAATTTCAGTCTCGTTGCTTCTTCCTTCCTGCTTCGATAACCCTAGCTCAGCCGTTCCTCTCAAGTCTTCCCAAATCTTCATCAGTCTTCCCAAATCTTCATCTCTGCGGCAACAATGGTTCACACCAGAAAATCCTCAAAATCAGTCAAGAAGGGTTCTTCAGAATCAAAGATGGCGGCAAAGGCTCAAATTCCAAAAACGACTAAGTCGAAATTACCAATCAAGAAAAAGGCATCGACTTTAGTAGCAAAAACTTCGTCATTACCTGGTGTCAAAACCTCAGACGGCGTAGCAGTTTCCACAAACCCGAATGTTGGGGTGGTGGAAAGGGAAGGACCGGAACCTGCTGCGAAGCAGATGGAAGTGTCTTCGCAACCTGCAGAGGAACCTCCTAAACCAACCAGTGCTAGGTCGTCACCATTAAGTATCGTTCCTCCAAAAATCGTGTCTCATTCTGAGGTATCTTCAAACCCTATTGCTCCAATTGGTTCTTCCTTGCGTGTTAAAGAGGCGGTTGTTGTAAAGAAGAAAGCCAGGAGGGCTAGTAGTGGTAAAACTGTTGATTTTGGTGCAGCCAGTAGGGCTGGTATTGGGAATCTCTGTGTTAATCCTATAAATGTTGTCAATACGGGAAAGTCTGCTTCTAAGGTGTCATTGCGTTCTATGTCGTGGAAGAAGAAAATCCATAACTCTGGATATGTGCGCCCTTATGGTCTACGAAGGAATGTGGTAAATCGTCAGGATAAATCTGCACAAAAGCTGCTTGCCAAGATCAGTGCGGTAAGAAGACGCTCAGAAGCGACGACAGGGCCAGTAGCTGATCAGGTTCTTGCTCCCTCCACTAAAGGAAAGGTGACTGCTGGTGAAGTTACAGAAGGTGGCATAAGGAAAGTGCAAGGGTGTTCAGGTGGCAATCCTCAAACAAAGGATTATGACAGCCGGACTAATGCATCTGAGCAGGATGAAGAGCTTGATGACTTTTTCAAAGACATCGATGCGGTCATAGAGGATCTACAGAAGGAGCGTGTCACTGATGTGCCAATGGGTTCTCAGTCCTCACTTGCCAAAGAAGCCGTGCTTGAAGACGCTATTCTTGCCAGCAGTTCGGAAAGTGGAAAAGAGGCAAGCTCTGCAGGAGGTGTTCCAACTAGGTGTCAGCTCGATGCTAAGACAGTCATGTCTCAAGAAATCTCTGGCTCGGAGGCTGAGTCAGTTGAAAATGTAGTTCCATTCAGTATACAAGACAAGGCTGTGAATGATGCGGTGAAGGATGCTGCTCAGACTGTCTCTCTGTCAGACACATCTTCTGAAGATACTCAAGTTGCTGCTCATCTTGCATCACTCAGGAAAGAAAAATTGTCAAAATGAAGAAGAAGAATGCTGTTGAAAGCCCCGCCAAGAAAGTCAGTACAAATAAGAAAGATGTTAGTAAGTCTTCAGGAGAGGTCATCAGGGCTAAAAAGAGAAAACGTGAAACCTCTGCACCTGCTTTTGAGGACGCTCCAGTCGGGATTGTGAAGAAAGGGATCTGGTTTGCTTCCAAGGATGCAACTCGAAAGTGGAAGGCTGTCCAGAAACGAAAGATTATCCCTGAACGTCGCCTTGATGCTACTCGATACAAAGGTAAAGAGGTGGTGCATACTCTGAGGGAAAACTGTCAGATCTGGACTCTCACCAAGTGTAAGCCGTTCAATGAACAGCTGATTCGTGAAGCCATGGCGAACCTTCCTCCGCAGTTTGGTGTTGCCGGGGATAAAGACTATGGGGTGGTCTACGTGAGGGGAAGACGAATTATCATCAATCCTGAGCTTATCAACACTTACTTCCAGATGGATGACCCAGAGGTTGATGAGGAAGTGACGGACTATGACAAAATTGCGGACACTATCACTGCTGGTTCCGTCCCATTGTGGCCTGACACCGTTGTGGCCACAGCTGATTTGTCAACCTTCTACTCAATGCTTTTCTTCATTGCCGTGTTCAACTGGAAGCCCTCCTCCCATCACTCTACTGTCAGCAAAGATGTGGCTCTACTGATTTACCAGATTGGGAGCAAGAAGGTGTTCAATCTGGGTCGAGTCATGTTTAAACAGATCGCTGAACACGCTATCTCCTGCCGTTCTCTTCACCAGATTTGCTTCCCATCTCTCATCTATGAGTTGATCATCAACCAAGCTCCAGAATTGAATGATCCGAATAGCCGTCTCTCCAAAGCTCCTCAACAATTCTCGGTCGATCATAAGCTCTTCAAAGGGCGGCACGTGAATGATCTCAAGGTGGCAGGACAGCGAGGAATGGACATTCCAGAGTCCTCAAAGCAAGGGGGTACCAGGAAGGGACATGTTGAAAGGTCCAGGCTGATGAAAATGTTGGAAGCCATTATCGCAGCTACTAAGGAGCAACGCAAGCAGATCAACAAGTTGGCCCGAGCTCTGAGCTATCCAAGTGATGATGAAGATGTGGATGAGGAATCTGATGGTGATTCCGATAGAAGGTCGTCGGCATGAAGGTCCTCTACTGTCTCTTTTGAACTCTGAACCTTAAATACTTTTGTTTTTAGTGCTTGTTCTGGCACATTGGTTCGGTCTGTTTGAACTTAGATTGGACCCCTTGCCAGTTTGTGGCAAAAAGGGGGAGTATTTTGAGAGGTAACATTTTTTTATTTCTCTCAAGGTTGTCTAATGTCTAGATAGTCAGATAGATTAGTTATCTAGTAGATTTGGTTTTGCTAAAATGCCAAGGGGGAGATTAATGTTCCCTTGAGTGGCATGTATTTGGCAAAACATAGTTAGACAGTTCAAGCAAGAGTTCAGGGAGAGTTCGAACACATTCTAAGACTACAGCACAGCGTGGAAGAGACGCCTTCTGGAATGTTCGAAAGTAAGAATGTCGGTTCGATCTGCTCTGGACAGCGAAGAATTCGATACTCAGATATTCGAATGAATATCTTCATTGAAGGCGGCGTGGCTGACTTGGCAAGGGAGTCTTCGAATATTCCTCCTACCGATTTGATAAAGATACACGTCAAAATATTTAGGAATATTTCCTAAATATTTTGATAAGATATCTGAAGCAGATTTGGACAGCGCCCTTGCATATAAATACACAACCTAGGGCGTCCATACATCCATCGCTTTCTGAGAGAGAAATATACGAGTGTATCCTGTTGATCGGAGATTGGAGAAAGCGACGGTCGACTGTGTTTCCCCACTGGAAATTCATCGGCACTGAATCTGTCTGTTCTGGTGTGCTGTTCAGACAGTCTGAGATAGGAGCTTACTGCTGCACACGACGAGTTCTCACAACCGGCTTTCAAGCGAAAGCTTCCGACTTCAGGAGAAGGTCGAGATCGCTCAGACGGAAGGTTTGGGAGAAGAGGATCAAAGTGACCCGCGGAGATCCTTGATTGCAAATCTGAGCGACGTCGGCTTAGAAGTTGGGCGATTACTGCGTTTTGTAAGCATAAGTCCTCTTATAGTTCTAAGCACGTAATAAAGATTTGTGTCCCTTTTTAGGGTGTGGGAAACCCCCCAGAGTAGGCTTAGCCGAACTGGGTATCATTCTGTGTGCCTTTACTTTGGTCTGCTTACTGAACTGTCACACAGGAGTTCCAGGTCTGTCTCAAACAGTCCCTGGAACAGTAGCTTGAACAGGTCGCTATATTTCACAAGTTATGGTACATATTCAACCATTGCTAGTGTGTAATGTGTACTATGTACCAAGGTTATGTTGGAATTCACTTAGTTTGAGGCAACTATCAAGTAGAGGTCATTCCATTTCTATTCAAGAAAGAGTTTGCATAATTGAAAGCTAAGATTGGAGAATCGTTGCAAAGGTTCCGATGACGAAGAACCTGATGTTCCTGGATTCTTCAGAAGGCAATATAAGTGAACTTTCAGACGACGGTATGAGACATCAGTTGGCTTTAGCATCTCATATTTGAGAATTTGAATTTAAAAGGATTGAATTATTGGATGCAAAGAAAAAGGTGACATGATTGCCGGTGAGACACATTAAAAGAATTTTCCTTGCTCTAAAACACTTCATTCGAGACGCATTAACCTCAAGAATTCGACACTAACATTCAAATTTTCAAATCTGCGCGGACAATCTTTATGAGGAATCCAAGTCTTGATCATGAAACTTCTACTTCCATTTCCATCGCTAAACCAAGAGGCAAGAACTCTCCATGGACAATGAACAGTTTTACAATGAGCTGAAACTTTTGCCTTGTCGTTAGTTGCATAATAAAATCGAAACCTTTCATTACAACATAGTACCTTAAAGCCTTGTAAAACATATGATTGTTTCCAAATGGAATAACCTTCTCCAATTTAATTTATTTACTGAAACATGTCCTCTCATTAAAATGAGGATATTTATCTTGAGGTGTGTGACAGATCACACTGCACTGTCGTTAAGGTGCAATGCTCTCTGTACAAATAAATTTATATTTTCCACTACTCGCGACTTAACTACTGGGTAGTAAGTGGTAAGTAGGGATCGAACCCAAGGGAATTAGGGGAATAAGTTGTTCTTTAAATTGGACAATTTTGGGATTGGTTGATTGGTTTTAAAGCTACCAGCTAAGTGATTGATTGGTTGGTTGGTTGGTTTTAGTACTGGAAAGTAACTGATAATTATTACAATTAAAAGAAAGCGTTCGGTTTCAGGGGCCTTGTATTATATCCTGTTTATCATTGACCCTTAGTGAATCTTCTAAGTATTCAAACGTGTATCAAGGCCTTTTCCGGCGCTCAATTTGCCACACTGTCTAGTCTTTCGCAAAAGTGTTCGAAAGTGAGTCAAGGCCATTTCAAGCACTCGACTGTCTAATCTTTTGCAAAAAACGTAAAACCCTTGTTCTACTTAGACTAGCACCCCATTTCAAGGTATACTAGCCTGTGTGCATCCATTTTGGGTTGTCTTTTCCGATTTACCCAAAATGGTGTTTGAGAGAGATCAAACTCCTCAGATAAGCTTTGCCATTTCAAGCATCCACTTACCCGAGTATGTTTACGAACTTCCACAGAAGAGCTTTGCCATTTCAAGCATCCACTCAACCATGGACGTTCTGATCTAATATATGGCACATAGAACAAGTTTTGAATACAAAGACGAGACACTAAATTAATAGTCTAAAACATTTTATAATACAAGTCCATCCCTTCTACCGAACGACTAGTTTAGCTACTATTTATCGCGCTAAACATTATAACTAAGGAATTGGAAATTAAAGACAGTAAATAAATATTAGAATACTTACTACCGTTGAAGCGCTAAGGGAGCAATCTTTTATTTCCAAAGCCAAACTTACAATCTTAGAGAGATAAGTGATTTTTGTATGAGATGTGGATTGTACAAATGAGGAGGGGATGCATGGTATTTATAGGCTAAGGGAGGAGAAATGGGTGGTGGAGATGGTGGCAAGTGTCTTTTGATCCAAGGGAGGAGGAGGAGGAGGTGGAGCAAGGAGGAGCCGCCACATGGGGGAGGAGCAAAGCCGCCGGTCAAGGGAGGAGGAGTCGCCGGTTGCAGGTCACCATGGAGGGAGGAGCTCCTCCCTTGGCCACCTCCAAGCATGGTGGCCGGTCACCTTGGTCCATGCTTGCATTTGATAGTTGATTTGGAATGGCCAAGTGATTCTAAGACTAATGGTCGAGCCAGTTTTTCCAAATTCCATGTTTTGGTCGAGCAACTTGGTCTTGGTGCCTATGCGCGAGGCTTTTGCTTTGGACTTGGGCCAACTGCTAATCGGCTCGGGCGTTCTCCTTGGTTTTCCGACATCTTCCACCTTATTTTCCATTTGGAACATTTTGGTCGAGGTGGAATTGTCAGAAGAGGTGGTTTGCTCGGGCAACTTGAATTGAGTGTTTGGTCAGCTCGGCGGAGGGCCTGGAACTGCTTCAACCGGTCGGGTGGTTTCTGCGGCATTTTCTCACCCGGTCGGTTGAGTCTTCAATGCAAATTCCTCTTCGGTTTGATTTGTTTGGAGTGATTCCATGTCAGGATCCTTGAGATTTCTTCAGTCAGCGTCTGATCTTGACCTTGGAATAACTCTTAACATCTTTTCAGCGTAAAATCCTCTCCTTAGCGTGTTTTCTCTCTAAGCGCCAAAATACCCTGTAGAAATATATCGGGACTAACAAGTAGAAGTTAAATAGACCAACAGTCTAATTTGGTGGGTTTTACGGTATTTATGATTCGTATAATTTGGGTCCATCATATCACCCCACACTTTTAGTTGTTCGTCCCGAACAATGCTATTTAAAGGGCGGCACTTTAAGTTTGGTTTTGGATTATATGAAAATTAGACTGTGGGACTCGATTTATCCTAATTCATGCATTACTTACTTATTACCAAATTGAATTGTGTAAAAAAATAGAAGAAACTTAATACTTGTACCTCCGTGCTGAGATGCAATTCATATTGGATGTTTCGGGAGATAGCCTTTTTTTGGTTCCTGGACTGCAACTTCGGGATCGTCTCGCACTATATGGTTTCCTTGTAGCTTTCTCTAGCACGTGATTTGGTTCGGGTTTCACTGGTTTGAGTACTTTGATTTTTTTTCTTTTGGCGAGGGACTGCTTTTGTAGTGAATCGGCCTTTGGCCTTTGATTTGACTTTTTTGAGTACTTCACTTTTTTGTTCGGTTAAAACCTTCACAATGTTGGGCCTTTGGCCTCTTGAATTGCTTCTTCGAGCTTTTCGCCTTTTTGTGGCTTTGCTATTCCATTTTCTCAAGCCTTTTTGGGAGGTCCAATCATCGCCCGCAAGCCTATGGAAATACCTCCCCGCTCCTCTCATCGTTGTTGTTTCGCGCGGGTCAAGATGAGGGTCGCTCATCTATTTTCTCGGCTACTTTAACTAGAGAGAGGACGGTCTGATTCCCGTCCTCGCCTTTTCTTTTCTTTTTGCATAAACACTGCATGGCGGAGATGACTTCAATCTTCACTGAAACCCGAAATGCAGCCTCCACTGACTTCGAAAACCATATAGTTTGATCTGATCTTTCGATTGCTTGCCAAGCCTTTCTAGGGCAGTTTATGTCAACTCCACATCTCTAGTTAATCTCAGCACAAAGGACAAATGAAAAGTTACGTTCTAAGTTTTTAGACAGTTGAATTTTCACAAGGTAAATGCATGAATTTCGGTCTATCTTTTTCACATTCTTAAGTTCATATTTTCAAAAAGATACTATTACTAAAAAAGAAAACAGCAAGCATGTTATTTATATACAACGGTGGTTCTCACCCCACACTTTTGAACGAAGGTGTGCCTTAGTTCAAAAGTCATGCAAGCTAATATATATATGTGAGAATTACTAAGACAGAAAATTAAATGACAGAATTTAAATGACAGAAAGTAAGATAGTGTCGGGGTTACCTCCCGACCAGTGCACTTGTTTAACGTCGTTGGCTCGACGATACCTCATTGTGGATTACTGGTTTGGGTCCCATGGGTGGCTCAGGTCGAATTTTGCCACCGTTCCTGTGTTGCTTCTTGCCGTGCCTTTTCCCGATTTCTTGCGAGATGATGTGCTTGGGTCAGGACTCCTTTGTTTTGGGATCTTTTCTTTCCAATACCCCGGAGGGTGTGAGGGACCTTTCACTACTAGCCCTTTGAAGTTTTTGTATTTGGGACTGTCTAGTCCAGCTACGGTGTAACACTGCTCCATCGAGGAGTCATTCTGCAGAGGCCCTTTTCCCATCCTCTTTTCAGCTTCTTCATGGATCACATAGTTTTCGGCGATTTGTCTATTGATCGAAGGGAAAAGTCGGGAAGTTTGCATCTTAAGGCTTGGTTCTGCCTCGTTATGATTGTCAGTGAGGAACTGGTCGTAGATAGTCTCGGCTGCCCGGGTAATGATAGTCGGGTATGAATTGGGCAGTTCGTCAGTGGTGTTCTGGACTCCAACCTCGTTGCTTCCGGTGCTTTCCATAGTTGATTCTTCTGACGGTTCAGGAGTCTCTTCTGACGGCTCGGTAGTTTCTTCTTTGTCTGCCTCAGGGTCAGCTTCGTTTATCTGCATTTCCTCGTCAGTTTGGGGTACTCGTCTTGTGGCAGCGGCTAGGCCAATTATGAGGTACCACATGTCTGCAATGGTGAAGTTTCTGGCTGATCTTCTCATTGCTTCGTTAACTCTTCCCAGCTCTTCGGACCTCATCCCACGAAGAAATTTTTGGAGAAGAATCTTCTTCGTGAATCCAAGGTGCGGGCAGCTTGAGACGATGGCATCATAGTTCGTGTAATATTCGTCCAAGGTCTCATCCCGGGATTGTTGAAGACTCAAGATTTTCTCACGGATTTCTTGGCGTAAGGATGGTGGGGAGAATTCCTTCAGGAATGGAACAGAGAGATCTACGTAACGTTCTGCACTGCAAGCGGTGGATGTGTAGTACCAGATCGTTGCGAAATCAGTTAGAGAGAATTTAAAGCATTTAAGCTTAAATTCCTCTAACATTTCATTAGCAGGTTTAATGTGGTAGCAGACGTGGTGGAAGTTTCGGCAGTGTTGTACTGGGTCTTCTCCCTCCGTTCCTCCGAACAGTGGCAGATGTCGTGTTGCCCATGCATACGAAGGGGGTTCCGTCATGGGGACATAGGGGGGAAGAACAACTAATCCGATGGCTAATTCCCCGGCAACGGCGCCAATTTGACAGATCACACTGCACTGTCGTTAAGGTGCAATGCTCTCTGTACAAATAAATTTATATTTTCCACTACTCGCGACTTAACTACTGGGTAGTAAGTGGTAAGTAGGGGTCGAACCCAAGGGAATTAGGGGAATAAGTTGTTCTTTAAATTGGACAATTTTGGGATTGGTTGATTGGTTTTAAAGCTACCAGCTAAGTGATTGATTGGTTGGTTGGTTGGTTTTAAAGCTACCAGCTAAGTGATTGATTGGTTGGTTGGTTGCTTTTAGTACTGGAAAGTAACTGATAATTATTACAATTAAAAGAAAGCGTTCGGTTTCAGGGGCCTTGTATTATATCCTGTTTATCATTGACCCTTAGTGAATCTTCTAAGTATTCAAACGTGTATCAAGGCCTTTTCCGGCGCTCAATTTGCCACACTGTCTAGTCTTTCGCAAAAGTGTTCGAAAGTGAGTCAACCCCATTTCAAGGTATACTAGCCTGTGTGCATCCATTTTGGGTTGTCTTTTTCGATTTACCCAAAATGGTGTTTGAGAGAGATCAAACTCCTCAGATAAGCTTTGCCATTTCAAGCATCCACTTACCCGAGTATGTTGACGAACTTCCACAGAAGAGCTTTGCCATTTCAAGCATCCACTCAACCATGGACGTTCTGATCTAATATATGGCACATAGAACAAGTTTTGAATACAAAGACGAGACACTAAATTAATAGTCTAAAACATTTTATAATACAAGTCCACCCCTTCTACCGAACGACTAGTTTAGCTACTATTTATCGCGCTAAACATTATAACTAAGGAATTGGAAATTAAAGACAGTAAATAAATATTAGAATACTTACTACCGTTGAAGCGTCAAGGGAGGAGGAGCCGCCGGTTGCAGGTCACCATGGAGGGAGGAGCTCCTCCCTTGGCCACCTCCAAGCATGGTGGCCGGTCACCTTGGTCCATGCTTGCATTTGATAGTTGATTTGGAATGGCCAAGTGATTCTAAGACTAATGGTCGAGCCAGTTTTTCCAAATTCCATGTTTTGGTCGAGCAACTTGGTCTTGGTGCCTATGCGCGAGGCTTTTGCTTTGGACTTGGGCCAACTGCTAATCGGCTCGGGCGTTCTCCTTGGTTTTCCGACATCTTCCACCTTATTTTCCATTTGGAACATTTTGGTCGAGGTGGAATTGTCAGAAGAGGTGGTTTGCTCGGGCAACTTGAATTGAGTGTTTGGTCAGCTCGGCGGAGGGCCTGGAACTGCTTCAACCGGTCGGGTGGTTTCTGCGGCATTTTCTCACCCGGTCGGTTGAGTCTTCAATGCAAATTCCTCTTCGGTTTGATTTGTTTGGCGTGATTCCATGTCAGGATCCTTGAGATTTCTTCAGTCAGCGTCTGATCTTGACCTTGGAATAACTCTTAACATCTTTTCAGCGTAAAATCCTCTCCTTAGCGTGTTTTCTCTCTAAGCGCCAAAATACCCTGTAGAAATATATCGGGACTAACAAGTAGAAGTTAAATAGACCAACAGTCTAATTTGGTGGGTTTTACGGTGTTTATGATTCGTATAATTTGGGTCCATCAGTGTGCTTTCATCATCGCTTGATTCACTTGCAGTGAGCAACTCATCTGATTCAATTTGGAATTCAGACACATATGTATTCATGAGCTCAACTCCAAAAATATTCAAACCCCGCAGTGACTGTTCTACATGTTTTTTTGACTTTCTTAATATCCTTGACGTCACAAAATAAATCTAAACTATCAAGGTTGAACTCCATATCAGAGAAGTCTGTTAAATCATTACTTGAATCTTCGGCATCCTCCTCCTCTATTGAATACTTTGATATATGTTGCTCCGATTCATTCATCGTCGAGAATATTAAACCGCCTCCGTAACTTCAATCGACAACTTCAATCGCAACTTCAATCGATAGCTTCAATTGCAGCCTCATCCCGTCGCCCGATCTATGGCGTTAACCATAGTGTGTTATTTCACCCTAAACGCAATAAACAAATTAGTCTATGTTTTTATTTTTTAAAAGTAAACAGACTTTATGAACTTGGTTAGTGTATATTTGAATATTAGTCCAAAAATAAGGGAAATAAAAATTAAAAAAAAATGTGGTACTTGGTTTGAAACGGAGCGGTAGTGGAAACTATGTTTTGTAAGAGTCCGGTTCCCGTGAGTAGGGGATGTTTGGTGAGAAATGAGAACAGATCTGGACCATACATTTAGTCTGATCTATGGCTAATATTCAACCCGTTATTCGTCCGAATTCGTAGTTAAAAATGATTAAATAATTGTTAAAGGGTAATCTCGTAATCAAACTCTCGACGACTCGTCGAGTGAACGGCGGCTCGGTGACGACTCCCAATTGGAATCGCTACGCTGCCGAAAAAACCAGTCCGATCCGATTTCCCCTGGGAAAGATAAAGGTGTCGCGCGCCCCGCGCTGACATTAAGTTCTCCGCACCCAAAGGAGACATTAACTTGTTAATGCCTTCTTTGAGCGCGACGTTAATGTCTTGATTGAGCGCGTTCACTTGAAATGCTACGAATTATCCTTTGAAAAGCTACGAATTATATATATAATTCGTCGTAATTACATACAAAATTCGTAGTATTCTATTTGGTACCTTTTCAAAAGATAATTCGTACATTTTCATAGGATAATTCGTAGATAATTCGTATCTTTTCAAAGGATAATTCGTAGTAATTATATACATAATTCGTAGCTTTTTAAAGGATTATTCGTAGCATTTACACATTCATCTGCGCGTTCCACGCTCACATTAAGTGAGCCGCGCCCAAAGAAGACATTAACAAGTTAATTTAAACGTTGGGCGCGCGGCAAGTCATATTACTGTTCATATTTCCCAAATATGTCGATTGGTGTCGACTGATGCCGACGAATTGTCGGGCAGTGCGATGCGATTTCCATGGCAATGATGAAGGTTCACTTTCCGATCGTGGCCAGCCGAACGCCGAACACAGCGGGGATTGATTAACGATTATGTTTAAGCTAATTACTAATTTACCCTTAATCGTAATCATTAACAGTTCACATTTCTCATTAAAGATCACACTTATCATGTAATCTTTTTCCTTTGTAATTATTCCTTTTTCTTTTTTTTAACAATTATGTTTCTGCTCAAATATAACAAATCAGAGTATTTTTTTTCTATGTATACCATCTTTGTATAAAGAAAGAAAGTCATACATCCATAATCACAATGGTTTCGTAGCAACTTCCACATACGCGTTGGGGTCCGTCGGCGCTATATCTTACTTAAACATTTCTTATTGAGTTCGTTCAAATTTTCTTCATTCTCTCTTTTATCAAAATATAGACAATTCGAGGAGCGCTTAAATGAGGCAGCTAAATTAGAATGAGGCAGTGAGACACTATCTCAGCCACACATCTCAGTCATCAAACTCATCTCCTCATGACACGTGTCCCACTACCAAAAATCCATCAAAAGCAAAAAGTAAACAGTAAAAAACTATTCCCTGCCACGTCATCAGATTGAGCGACTCACAACGTGTTTCACTGTCTCATTCTACCCCTCATTCTACCCAAGTTTAAAAGGAGCGCGCCCCTAGACAACCCTATGTATATATATATATTCGGTGAGAGGAGCGCTCAAATGAGGCAACCAAATTAGAATGAAACTGTGAGGCACGATCTCAACCACACATCTAACCCCCCGTGCTTTGTGGGCGCGCCACGTGTCTAAATAGTAAACCCACTACCAACCGTAAAGAGCAAAAAGCAAATAGTAGAATCCCACTACCACATCTTTAAATCTCAACCATTAGATCAATATTATCAATGGCCAAGATCATCTACCAACCATGCCTCAACCGAGTGCTCCCCTCTTCCGTGATTTCGGCAGAACTTTATTTTTTTTTGTTAGTTATATGTGCTTATTTCATTTCAAGCTGTAGGTTTGGCCAAGTGTTGAATTACTGTGGGGTCGGCGGTGGTAGGTCAATAAGGGAGTGCAGTTGACTTTGGATTCCTTTCGTGGAAATTTCTGTGTTTTTAATTTAGTGGTTTGCTCCGGTTTTGGTATTTTGTGTTGAGTGATTTGAGGAGTTTTTTTCTTGAGGGATATGGGTGGTGTATGTGGCAGACCTTCTGCTATTGAAGATAGAAGAGATAGTCCTAAGGAAAGGCTACAAAAACCCTTAAAGAAGGTATCTTCTGATGCTCTCGGTGAACTGAATTCGTCTGGGATTTGGCCGAAGGAGAAGGTAGCTGGCCGTGATGCAAAGGGTACTGTGCTTGATAAGAAATTTAATGCCTCGTCGAAAAGATCTTATGATGATAGGAAGATCCAAACAGAAACAGTTCAGATTACTGATTTGGGCAACAGGGTTGCGTCTCATGCTATTGATGGAGAGCTTGTGGCTGCTGGATGGCCAGTTTGGCTTGTAGAAGCAGCTCCAGAAGCTCTTAATGGCTGGTTACCTCGCCGCGCTGACACTTTTGAGAAGTTGGATAAAGTATGTTATCATTTCACTTGATCACGAATATGTATTTAATGTGCAGTAAGTATCACCACCCGATTTCTGAGCATGTTAACTCTTATATTTTCAATTTCACTTATCTTGCAAAAACAAAGTTTGATTCTGAAGTCATGTTAACCTCTCCTCTTCCTGATGAGTATTCACTTTTGCAGATTGGTCAAGGCACTTACAGTAATGTTTACAAGGCCCGTGATACTGTTGATGGAGAATTCGTTGCTCTCAAGAGGGTTCGGTTTGATAACTTGGATTCTGAAAGCGTTAAATTTATGGCAAGGGAGATCATTATCTTGAGGAGGCTTGATCATCCTAACATAATCAAACTTAAAGGTTTGATTACATCGCGGAAATCTTGTAGCCTGTACCTTGTCTTTGAGTACATGGAACATGACCTCACTGGACTCTCATCTCTCCCTGCCTTTAAATTTACTGAACCGCAGGTGCGATGCTGTCTTTAAAGTTAATCCAGTACCAGAAATCTCATAATTTTTATTTTTTTTTAACTTGTAGCTTTAAACATCTTATCGGGCTAATAACATTTTTCTCGCGTGCCAGATCAAATGCTACATGCAGCAACTTCTTAGTGGGCTTGATTATTGTCATAGCAATGGGATTCTGCATCGTGACATCAAGGGTTCAAATCTTTTAATTGATAACAATGGAATTCTGAAGATAGCTGATTTTGGCTTGGCTAGCTTCTTTGATCCTCATCATAGTTATCCGATGACTAGCCGTGTCGTGACTCTTTGGTATCGGCCTTTGGAACTTCTACTTGGAGCTACTAAGTACGGAGTCGGTGTGGATTTGTGGAGTGCTGGATGCATACTTGGAGAGTTATATGCAGGAAGGCCTATCATGCCTGGAAGAACAGAGGTAGGAGTTAGGACATCTATCAATTAAGAATTTTGAGACGCACAGATGCAATGCGGATAAATCTGTGGTGTATCTCTTTATCTATTCTGTTTCAAATATTTAAACAGTTGATTTGATGTTAACAGTTTGTCTTAATTTTCTTAGGTAGAGCAGTTGCACAAGATATTTAAGCTTTGTGGCTCCCCTTCGGAGGGATTGTGGAGAAAGTCAAAACTGCCTAACGCAACTGCCTTTAAGCCCCGTGAACCATACAAAAGGTGTATTGCCGAGACTTTTAATGATTTTCCTGATGTTGCACTGCATCTGATGGAAATATTGCTCTCTCTGGATCCCAAACACCGGGGAACAGCAGCTCACGCGCTCAAGAGTGAGGTACGTCCATGCTAAATCTATTCAAGTCAAGTAAACAATATTTTGTCACCTCTGGCAAATAGAAACTTAATCGCGCTTTGCAATTTTACTGAATGGTTCATTGGTTCAGGTGTGCTAAAGTGACTTTTTGGTTTTCTTTCAGTATTTTACGACAGAACCACTCCCTTGCAATCCTTCAAGCTTGCCAGTGTATCCTCCAAGCAAAGAGATGGATGCTAAACTGCGAGAAGAGGATGCTAAAAAGTATGTTTTCAAAGTTTCAATTATTTTACGACAAAACATGCTAATTATTTTGCATCTTTCCTGGCGCCACCACCGTTTACTCTTCCGTTGGTTAGAAAATGTGAGTGCATGTGCTGACCCAAAGATGAGTAATCGGAAACAAAAACTAGCTGGAAGCACTGCAGAGGCAGTACCTGCACCCGTTCACATTTATTTTTTTCAGCATGTCCATGCCATTTGGAACTTTTGACGTAATATATTTTGATTGGTATATATTAATTATAACTATTTTGTTATGAGTTGGTTCATGCTTCTTTCACTTTATTTTGATAAGTAAACAAGACCATAAAATTTGCCATACTGGAAATAAATAGTCATTATTATACTATTGTATCTACTCTTTTACTTTCTTATTTCGATATCTTAATACTGTTATGTTTCACTCAGTGTCCCTGCATAATCACCTTTTATCTTACAATCCATGCTCTTTACTCTTTAATCGTCACCGCTTGCTTCTCATGAGGTAGATTTTCTTTCAAAATAATTTACAGGCTAAAAGGTGCAGGCAGCAAGGGCCCAAAAGCTGATTTGGGAAGGTCAAGACAAAAAGAGTCGCTGGCAGTTGCAACCCTTAATGCTAATGCTGAGCCTGCAACGGCAATGCAGGTAGCTTTTTTGTTTCATATCACTTCATTGTTGTGCAGACTTCAGATTAGCTGGGTTGTATTATGTCATTAGTGAACAAATATCTTTCGTTTGACATGAGAATGACGTCCTTAATGTTAAGGTACCATCAAATGATGATTCTAAACACCATCTGCAAGTATTAGATATTTTTTATGATTATTCTATTTATGAGAGAGCTCATGCGATTGCGTTGTTTCATTTACAGAAAAGGCGAGACTCGTCCAGTTCAAAGTTATTCAACCCTTGGAAGGATGAAGCTGTGTCTGGTTTCTCACTAGGAGAACATAGACAGGGTCAACCTGCAAGTAGTGGCACTACAGATATGGACCATCACATTAGTTCCTACTCCGGGCCATTAATTGCGGGAGTTAGGCAGATGAAGGCAGGGAGGAAGAAGTTGAACGATTCATCAATGAATACTGCTAGAACCGACTTGTCAAAGTTTTCTGGTTTGGTAGGCAGCAGGACTAGTAACCTCTCGTCTAGAGATGATCAAAGAGACAATTCTAAATCCTTGCAGTCTAAAGTTAACAACCACCCTGGGAGGTTCTCAGGGCCAATCAATGAGTGGGAGTTGGCGGTAAAACAAGATCAAAACCGTCACTCACAACGAATTTCTATGGCTTGTCAAGAGGACGGAATTACTCAGAGTAGAGATTCCATGGTAAGTATAACGGAACATCTTCATGAAACCATATTGACACATTATTACTCGTGTCATTCTTGATTGTATGGATGTGATCTCACACAAATTTATTCATGTTTTTACAGCAGGAGAGTAAAATAGCATTCTCTGGACCCCTTGTTTCATCACTCAAAGTGGATCAAATGTTGAAGGATCATGATCGGCAAGTCCAGGAATATGCGCGTAGAACACAGCAAGAGAGAATGAAACATATCAAGCTGCTCGCCCAAGGGAAGTAATAACTCATAATTATCAATATTTGATGAACCATTGTTGGGGTCCTCTCCTCATTAATATGTGAGTTCAGAACTGATTAGAATATGGGGTCATAAAAAAAATGTAGATTATATTGAAAGTCATTAATGTACAGTGAATACAATTTTGGTACTCTTTCATAGAATACGTGTAATTATCACATTCCAATTGAAGCAATTTCCTGGTTTTTGTTTAAAAAATATAAATTTTACATATAAAGTAATGGACAATTCCAAAACTTATATTATAAGCTGCATTCGAGGGTTTGAACTGTTGACTTCTTGATTATTTGACTAAGACTATGACCATAAGATCACAGTCCTTAATGTCAGCAATTTCCGGTTTATCTGTAAAAGAATGAAACAAGCGTATCATGCGTTATGCTGGACAGATTTAGGGACAGCATTGGACTGAAAGAACTCAAAGTCTTCCATGTTAGGCAGCGGTTATACACTGTTTTGCATTTTAATACATCGAAATTGCAAGGAAATTTCCCTAAAGCTTTTTATGATTGGCTTGAATTTCTGGTTATTGACATGAAAGGTAGTGGGCATCTAGATAAGGATACTGATAAATAAATCATGTATTTATTGATATTTATGAAAGTCCTCTTCTAATGGCCGCAAAAGTCTGCCACTTGACAACTGTGTGCCTGACCGGTCCAAGTCTCCTGGTTGTAGCTGAATCATAAATTATGACTGAGAAAGCACCTCATCAAAGACAAGTGAAAAATGATACGCGTGATATTCCCCTTGATTTTTTATGACCTAGACTAAGATGACCAGGGAGAAACAACGCACTTAGGTGCTAGAAACAACGCACTTGTGACTCATTTGAAGAAGAAATTTTTGAGTTTGCCCTGTTTAAAGTTATGAATTTTAAAAATCCGACTTTTTTTCTTCTTTTTCAAAATGCTCCAATTGATTTTTGATTTTTCGAATTATTTCGATTGAGTTTCACATATCCAAAATGCCTAGTTTTTAGTAAAATCGATACGTGAGGCCCAAGTTGATGCATTTCGTAACTAGCCGACACTTCCGAGTACCAGTTTTTTTACCCAAAATGGTGACGCTGATAGAAACTCCATGCTTGGATCAACGGGTGAGGTTTTTTGTCCACGTGGAAAACGGGTACCCGATATTAAAAAATCGATTCCTCGGGTGTCAGATTTTGTCCAATTTTGAATTTGGAAAATTAAATGTGATGATTGCTTTATTGTTGTAATAATAATGACTAGGTGAAGATAAGATTTTATAGATCAAGCATCAAAAATACAAGCACAAAGCACAA
Organism: Rhodiola chrysanthemifolia; assembly: GCA_033675395.1. NCBI lineage: Eukaryota > Viridiplantae > Streptophyta > Magnoliopsida > Saxifragales > Crassulaceae > Rhodiola > Rhodiola chrysanthemifolia. Next base: position 45,127,399 of record CM066204.1, read on the forward strand.
ATCAGCCAAGTGTTCAAGCAAACCCAAAAATGACTATCACAGTCTTATACAGCAATTAACCAAAGCAGCAATAATAACAAACCAAAAGAAAGCTTGGAGGGATCGAAGCCCCCTCCGAAAGCCCCTGAATCGCCGTAGCCGAAGCTCCCCTGGCGTATGACCTCCGCAGCTCCCTGCGACCAGCACCACTCGTCAATCGACGCACCTCCAGTGACTAATCTCGTCACGCACGCCTTCCAGACTGAACGAATCGCTTCGCAAAGATCAATCGCAGCTCGACTCTTGAAGAATCACTTGAAATCGGAATCGCACTGAGAAATGGGATGAATCCTAATCCCCAATTCGAAGTCGCCTCATAAACCCAGTTGCTTCTCGCTCAAAACGTTGTGTTGCACTCAATACTGAAGTTCTCTCCGCGCTTGACAAAAACGCCAGCTTTCCATTTAAGTCTTCAGCTTTCGTCAACACGACGCCGCTTCAGGAGAACGAACTTAACCGACACAGGCGCCATGAGAGAACACCGTCATTTCCTTTGGATTCTCAAATGCCAGGTTCCCGCTATGCCAAAACTACACCATTTCGTCTGGAACTCTTCTTAAGCCAGATTTGGCTAAGTCCCAGAATTTGGCTGATCATACTGCTACTTTGGTACTTAATTCTAGACGTTCTAGTCCTACAATTTGAGCTTGCTAGTTTGAATCAAGTAGAATAACATACTTACAATTTACCTTCCTATTCTACTTGCGCTTGAATGCTTTGCTTGACCTCTCAATGGGCACCATCTTCTAACTCTTCACTAGCTTTTCTCAGACACAAGCCATAACCTCAGGTCACCTTTCCAATGTGTAATGCTCTCCTGTATAACTCAAATTTCACGTAAGGGATCACCTTTGTGCCAAAATCAACAGGGTTAACATCTCCTAGAATTTTTTCAATCCTAATCATACCCTTCTCTACCATGTCCCTAATGAAATGTAGTCTAACATCGATATGTTTACTACGCTCATGGTACACAGTATCACAGCAAAGATGTAGAGCACTTTGACTATGAGAATATATAACAGGTATGTTATCAATCAGTTCAATTTCAGACATTAACCCTTTCAACCAAATAGCTTCTTTAGCTGCTTCAGTTGCAGCAATAAACTCAGCTTCAGTAGATGATAAAGCTACCACAGACTGAAGTTGGGACTTCCAAGAAATGCAATTACCACACCAAGTAAAAAACAAGGCAGTGGTTGATTTCCTATTGTCCCTATTGCTAGCATAGTCTGAATCAACATATCCAAACAAATCAGATTTCTGTCCGTTACAAGCATACACAAGGCCAAAGTTCTTAGTGTTATTCAAGTATTTCAACAAGAATTTCATAGCATGCCAATGATTCTCATCATGATTGTTGTAAGTCGAGTTTTCGACTTATTAGTACCCGTTTTCACTATAGCTTTAGTTCGTTTCCGGCGATAATTCGATGTCATTTGATCCCTTTTCGTACGTTTCAGGTACAAAACAAGACATCTCAGTGTCAAGGTCAAAATACGAAAACTCGGGGAAAAATCAATAATAGAGCAAAATATGGGCAAAAAGAGTCTCCAGTCGGTCGACTGGCGAAAGGCTTCAGAAGGCTCAAAAACTTCATTTCCAGAGTCGGTCGATTGGACCCTCCAGTCGGTCGACTGACCAGGAGCTTCAGATGCCCAGACTTGCCCGCTTGCACAGTCGCTCGACTGAAGTCGCCAGCCAGTCGACTGGCCAAGCTACTCAGGAGGCTCACATTCTTCATTTGCACAGTCGGTCGACTGGCACCTCCAGTCGGTCGAATGGGAGATCACTACACGAGACTGCCCCTTCAACCTCCAATCGACCGACTGGACCGCCAGCACACTCCAATCGACTGAGTTCATGCTCAACTCTTTCTTTACTTTTCAATCTCAGATTCAGCATTGCTCATTATCAGAATATCATCAACAAATAAGAGCAAATACAAACACATGCCAGATTTAGGTCTCTTCAAATATAGACAAGTATCAAACTTGCTTCTAATAAAACCAAGAGACAACATGCACTCATTAAACTTAATGTTCCACTGCCTTGGTGATTGTTTCAAGCCATAGATAGATTTCTTCAATAGACAAACATGATTAGGCTTACTAGTATCCTCAAAACCTATAGGTTGAGACATATAGATTGTTTCATTTAGGTTTCCATGAAGAAAAGCAGTTTTTACATCCATTTGTTGTAAATGCCAATCATTAACAGTTGTCATTGTAAGCAAGAGTCTCAATGTTTTATATTTCACTACATGGGGCATATATTTCATTGTAGTCTATCCCCTCCCTTTGTTTAAAGCCTTTGGCACAAAACCTGGCCTTAAACCTAGGAGGATCATATAGGTTATTTCCTTCTTTTATCCTTAATACCCATTTAGAACCAATAATCTTAGCCTCTGCAGGTTTTGGTACTAATACCCAAGTGCCATTATTATACATAGACTCAATCTCTTCTCACATGACAAGTTTCCACTTATCACATTCTTTACTTTTCATAGCATCAGAATAAGTTTCAGGCACAATGTATTTCACATTTTCAGCAACAATCAAGGCATATTCAAGAACATTAGCAAATTCAGCCACACTTGCATATCTTTTATTTGGAATTCTAGTCCTAGCAGGCCTATCATCAACAAGCTGATAGTTTGACAAGTCAGTGTTATCAATCAGACTAGCATTAGCAGACACACCAGCCCTCACAACAACATCAGGAGAGTAATATTTGTGCCTCTATTACTGTTGCTTATAGAGGCATTGACAGAGCACGTCGTTGAGTGCTAAGCAAGATAAATTTATAAGTCCGCTACTCGTAACTCTACTATTGGATAGTAAAGAGGTAATTAGGGGTCGAACCCAAGGGAATTAGTGGATAGTAGTTCTTTGAGGATTTGTACAGAAAGGGAGTGTGATTTGGGGTTGATTGTGATTTTAGTGCTGAAAAGTAAGTGGGTTGGTTGTGGTTTTAGTGCTGAAAGTAAGTGCTTGAAGGACAAGACTTACGAAAAGTAAATGCTTGAAGGACAAGACTTACGAAAAGTAAATGCTTGAAGGACAAGACTTACGAAAAGTAAATGCTTGAAGGACAAGACTTGCGGAAAGTAAGCAGTTGATATGGGTACTGAAAGTAAGCAGTTGATATGGGTACTGAAAGTAAGCAGCAAGGTGGTGTTTTGATCAAAGGAAAGGATTCGGTTTTAGGGGCCTTGTATCATAAATCTGTTCATCATCGACCTCTAATGATCATACTACGTGTTTAAAATGTATCAAGGCTATTTCTAGCACTCGACTTGCCACACCGTCGAGTCCTTTTCAAGACATAGAACACTTGTTCTATTTAGGCTAATTCCTCCTTTCGAAGTATCTTAGCCTTATGTGCATCCACCTGATCAATCATTTCCGATCAACCAAGTGGTGTTTTAAAGAGGTTGAACTCTACAGAAAAGCTTTGCTCTTTCGAGCCTCCACTTAACCACGTATGTTCACGAACCCCATGGAAGAGCTTTGCTCTTTCGAGCCTCCACTCAACCAATAGTGTTCTAACCTAATATATGGCACATAGAACAAGTTTAAACACAATGGAGGCACCAAGAGAAGGGTCTAAAACATGTTTTGATACAAGCACACCCCTTCAACCGAATGAAGGGTTTAGCTACGAATATCCATGGAGGAGGATATCATAGCTAAGTGCACAAAAAAGTAAAGGTTTTCGGTTTTGAAAGACAAAGAAAGTAAAGTAAGGTTTTGGAAAAGAATACTCAAGAACAAGAGAGAAGTTGGAGCTTTTGGTATTGAAGTGGAAGAGAAGAGAGATAAGCTCTCAACTCTCTAAGTATGTACATGAGGATTTCTAAGGCTAAGCCTTCTATTTATAGAAGAGGAAACTTGGGGACTAAGTTTACATGGAGAAATATCCCAAAAGACTAGTCATTTGGATAGGAAGAAGAGGAGAGCCAACCACTTGGCATTTGGCACATGCATTGGATTGAAGAAATATCCCAAAAGCACTTCATTTTGATTGGTTTAGCCAAAAGCCACCACTAGGATATTTTAAGCAAAAAGCCATCGCTTGGATATTTCAAGAAAAAAGCCATCCCTTGGATCTTCTTATCCAAAAGCCAACTAACTTTGAATAGTAGAAGTCAACCGGTTTGAATAGTAGAAGTCAACCGATTTGAATAGTAAGTACCGGATCTTGACCGGAGTTTGGTTGGAACTGGTCGGAGGACTTTGGCTTTTGGACTGCGGATTTGGAATGCTGAGGCAATTCTAAGACTAATGGTCGAAGTCGTTTTGCCGGAATCTTCCCGGAATCTGGTCGAAATCCCAAAACGGCCGAAATTGCCCTAGTTTGGCCTTGATCGGGCTTGAGCTGGTTCCACTCGGGCATTTTGTCTGGGAAGTGAGATCACCCGAGTCATTTGGCATTTAGAACAACTTAGGCGAGCCAGATTTTCCAGATTCGCTGGTCTAGTCGAGCAACTTGGTTTCAGTGCCTATGCGCGCGGGGCCTTTGCTTTGGAATTGAGCCAACTGCCAATCTGCTCGGGCATTCTGCTTGGTTTTCCGACATTGTCCACCTTATTTTCCATTTTGATCACTTTTCTCGAGGTGGATTCGTCAGATCAGCTTGTTTGCCCGGGCAACTTGAATTCAGTGCTAGACAGTTTGGGCGTGGCTGGATTTGCTCGGGTCCTGGCTGGCCAGAATTGGCTAGTGGTGCTTTTTGGCACAAATCTCCCTTTTTAAGAGTGTTTCCTCTTTAGACTCCAAAATGGCCTGAAATACAAACACACATTAACAAGCACATCTCAAAGTGCCTAATTCGGTGGGTTTAGTAGTACTTGGTTAATCGTATAAATACGCTCCATCAGGCACCTTGCACATGACTATCATTATGCATAGCAGAATTATTATTAACTCTACTAGTTGAAGGTGAAGAAGAGCTTATCTGTTCCCCATCAGTTTGTTGATGGGGGAGAAGAACTTCCTTCCCCAAACCCTTCACTCCCACCTTCTTCTTGGTTTTCCAAGCTGAGTTGTAGTGGAGTGTGCAAGTCCGGTGCCCTCCTGATTCATGTGAGTTAGCTGGAGGATCATCCCCTGCTGCATCAGCTGGTCTTCCCATAAAGTACCCAGAAGGTATGAAGCTTGTAGTGTCTTAGTTGCAGTGCCTGAAATAGGAGGAACAGAGGTGAGTAAAGTCTTAAAATGAAAGTCATTCTCATTGAAGGTAACTGATCTAGAATTAATCACTTTGTATCCACCAGGCTGAACAAAAAGTAATTTATAGCCTTTAACACCACTAGGATATCCAAGCATAACAGATTTAATGGCCCTAGGTTCAAGTTTTCCATTAGATATTTTAGCATAGGCAGTGCATCCAAATTGCCTAAAGTGGTCTATGTTTATCTTTTTATCTAACCACATCTCTTGGGGTAACTGACGGAGCGCACTGCACTGTCGTTAAGGTGCAAGGTCTCTGTGCAAAAATAAATTTATAAGTCCGCTACTCGTACTCTACTATTGGGTAGTAAAGTGGTAAGTAGGGGTCGAACCCAAGGGAATTAGTTGATAGTTGTTCTTTCGAAGATAGAAATTAAGACAGTTGGGGGTTGGTTGTGATTTTAGTACTGGAAGTAAATAACTGAAAAATAAAGTGCTTGAAGGACAAGACTTGCGGAAATTAAAGTGCTTGAAGGACAAGATTTGCAGAAAGAAATTGCTTGAAGGACAAGACTTGCAGAAAGAAATTGCTTGAAGGACAAGACTTGCGGAAAGTAAGCAGTTGATATGGACTGAAAGTAAAGTAACAGGTGATATTGCAATTAAAGGAAAGATTCGGTATCAGGGGCCTTGTATCATAGTCCGTTTATCATTGACCTCTAATGATCATACTAAGTGTTTAAAAGTGTATCAAGGCCATTTCAAGCACTCGACTTGCCACACCGTCTAGCCCATTTCAAGGCATAGAGCACTTGTTCTATTTAGACTAATACCTCATTTCAAGGTATATTAGCCTATGTGCATCCATTTGATCAATCATTTCCGATCAACCAAATGGTGTTTTAAAGAGGTCGAACTCCTCAGATAAGCTTTGCCATTTCAAGCATCCACTTACCCGAGTATGTTCACGAACCCCACGGAAGAGTTTTGCCATTTCAAGCATCCACTCAACCTTGGAAGTTCTGACCTAATATGTGGCACATAGAACAAGTTTTGAACACAAAGAGGCATTTAAGAGAAGGATTGTATGATACTAGTACACCCCTTCAACCGAATGAAGGGTTTAGCTACGAATATCCATGGAATAGGACATCATAGCTAAGTACTTGAAAAGTAAAGGTTTTTGAAAGACAGTAAAGTAAAGTTTTTGAAAGTAAAGACATGAAAGTAAAAGGAGAGTACTTCAAGAACCGACAAGAGTACTCAAGAACAACTGTAAAGCTTTTGATATCAAAGAGAAGTGTTTACATGGATTGTGCTCTCAATCTAGAGAGATAAGTGATTGTGGATTTGAGGATTGTGGGATGATTTACAAGTGAAGAGGGCATGAGTATTTATAGGCTAAGGGACGTGTGGGATGTGGAGGAGGATGCAACACTTGGCACAAGATGAGAGGGAGAGCAAGGAGCCGCCGGGTGAGGTGGAGGGAATGAGAGCCGCCGGCTAGGTAGCGCAAGGGGAGAGGAGAAGGGCTTTAGCCGCCGGCGAAGGTGGCAAGGGAGTGGGTGAGAGTGTGTTTTGTGATCTTTTCACAAAAGCCATCGGGTCTTTTCAGCTCCGGACAGACTCTGGTTGCTCTTCGGTTGGACTTGTTTTGAGTGATTCCATGTCAGGTTTATGAAAGTTGTACAGTCGGAATCTGGTCGTGTCCTGGAGTGACTTGTAATTCATTTTCAGCTTTAAAACTCCTCCTTAGCTTGTATTCTCTCAAGACTTCAAAATACCCTGTAGATAAATATCGGAACTAACAAGCAAAAGTTAAATAGACAAAGAGTCTAATTTGGTGGGTTTAACTGTCTTAATGAATCATATAAATATGGTCCATCAGATCACCCCACACTTTTAGTTGTTCGTCCCGAACAATGCCATTTAAGAGATGTGCATACAATCCAAGTAAAAACTTCAAATATGAAAGTGAGATTGTGGGACTAGATTTATCCTATTCATGCATTACTTTCTTATTACCAAACTAAACTGTGTAAATACTTAGAAGAAACTTGATACTTGTACCTTCGAGCCGAGATGCAAATTAATTTGGATGTTTCGGGAGATAGCCCTTTTTCGGCTCATGGACTGCATTCTCTGGACCGACTCGCACTATATGGTTAACTTGTAGCTTTTTCTAACACGTGACTTGGTTTGGGTTTCACTGAGTTGAGCACTTTGATTTCTTTTGGTGAGGGACAGCTTTTGAAGTGAATCGGCCTTTGGCCTTTGATGTTGAATTGGAGTTTCTTCACTTTTGTTTCGGTTAAAACCTTCACATACTTTGGCTTTTGGCCTTTGATTAGCTGCTTCGAGCTTTTGCTTCTTTGTGACTTGCTAGTCCATTTTCTCAACCTTTCTTTGCGAGGTCCAATCGTCGCCCGAGACCATATGGAAATACCTCCCCGCTCTTTCTCATCCTCGCCATTTCGTGCGGGTCAAGATGAGGGTCGCTCATCTATTTTCCCGGCTACTCTGACTAGAGATAAGACGGTTTGATTCCCGTCCCGCCTCTTTGCATAAACGCTGCGCGGCGGAGATGACTCTGATCTTCTTTGAAACCCGAAGTGCAGCCTCCACTGACTTCGTAAACCATATAGTGAAATTTAGTCCTTCGATTGCTTGCCAAGCCTCTCTAGGGCAGTTTATGTTAACTCCACATCCCTTGTATATCTCAGCACAAAGGGACAAATGAGAAGTCATATTTTAAGTTTTTAAACAGTTGAGATTTCACAAGGTAAATGCATGAATTATGATCTATCTTTTTCACATTCTCAAGTTCATATTTTCAAAAAGATAATATTATGGGAAAAGGAAAAAGAAAAACATGTTAATTAACTATGTACAAAGGCAATTCCTCACCCCACACTTTTGAACGAAGGCGTGCTTCACAGCAAGGCTTAGTTCAAAAGTCATGCAAACAAATATTTACAAGAGAAGGAAATGACATTAAGGAAAAGGGAAGAACTGAACTCCCTTTACGGTGTCGTTTCATGTTGTGGAATGATATGGCTCGAAGCTGGATAATCGAGGGAGTTCGGCTGGGGCCTTGAACTCTCAGCGCAGGCCCGGTAATTCTCGAAAGCTGCATGGCTGATCTGATCTTGCTCCAAAATCCGATTCCTGCACAAGTGGTCATTCTTTCTCTACAAAAAATGGGTGAGAGCGACTGACAAAGTAAAAAACTAAATGACTGAAAAATAAGATAAGTGTCGGGTTACCTCCCGACCAGTGCCTTTGTTTAACGTCGTTGGCTCGACGCATGAGGATCACAAGTTTGGATCCCATGGGTGGTTCGGATCATACTTTTCTACTGTGCCAACCTTGATTCTGGCCTTGACTCTTCCTGAGTTCTTGTGAGATGATGAGTTCGGGTCAGGACTCCTTCGTTTCGGTGGTTTTTCTTTCCATTGTCTCTGAGAAGGTAAGGGATTTTTGACCATAGCTGCTGGTCTTGCTACTCTTACAGTCTCTCTTGGCAGGTCAGAAATTTGTGTACTCACATCCGAGATAGGCACAATGTCTGGCGGTATGGCTAGGTCATAGTTTTACGGAGTTAAGTCAACCTCGCTGTGATAGTGTTTGACTCGCTGCCCATTCACCGTGAATCTGCTTCCATTGTCCGGGCTTTCCAGCTCAACTGCCCCATGATTGAACACTTTAGTTATTGTGAAGGGGCCGGTCCATTTAGATTTAAGTTTCCCGGGCATTAACTTCAGTCGTTAGGAGTACACCAGCACTTGTTGTACTTTCTCAAATGAGCGGCGGAGGATGAATTTGTCATGGTACAGTTTTGTCCTGGCTTTGTAGTCTGACTGCCCTTCATAGGCTTCGAGCCGTAACTCCTCTAGCTCGCATAACTGAAGTTTTCGATCCAATCCGGCAGTTTTCAAGTCCAGGTTGCATTTCTTGAGTGCCCAGTAAGCTTTATGTTTTAACTCCACCGGGAGATGGCATGCCTTCCCATAAACAAGCCGAAAGGGGGAGGTTCCAATTGGTGTTTTGTATGCAGTCCGATAAGCCCAAAGAGCTTCATCTAGCCTCCGACTCCAATCTTTCCTACCTGGCTTCACCATTTTTTCTAGAATACCTTTGATTTCGCGGTTGGAGATCTCCGCTTGACCATTGGTTTGGGGATGATATGCCGTGGACGTTCGGTGGTGGACATGGTAGCGCTTTAAGGTGGCAGCCATCATGCGGTTGCAGAAATGAGTTCCTTGGTCGCTGATTATGGCCTTGGGTACCCCGTATCTACAAAACAGGTTAGTGTGCAAAAAACCTATGACAGTCTTTGCATCGTCGCACCTTATGGCCTTAGCTTCTACCCATTTTGAAACATAATCTACAGCAACTAAAATGTAAGTATAACCGCATGAAACTGGGAATGGTCCCATAAAATCAATACCCCAAATGTCGAAAACATCGTTGACTAATATGGGTATTTGAGGCATCTCATTTCTAGCTGACACATTTCCTACTCTTTGACACCTATCACACTTTTTACACTTCTCATAGGCATCTCTAAATATACTTGGCCAAAAGAAGCCGCTATCTAGGATTTTCCTAGCGGTTCTCCTAGGCCCGAAGTGTCCTCCACATGTAAACTCATGGCAAAAGCTAATAACAGAAGTTATTTCATTATCGGGGATGCATCTCCTAAGTATTTGATCTGCTCCTATTTTCCATAAATAAGGATCATCCCATAAGTAATGTCTAGCATCGTGCCTAAGTTTCATGCATTGTGTTTTAGTAAAAGAAGGAGGAAATGTACCTCCTACAAGGTAGTTGACGATCGAGGCATACCACGGCACCTTGGTTGAGACTGCATAGAGGTGCTCGTCTGGAAATGACTCGGTTATGCGCCCCTATTCTTCCTTTCGGACAATCCTGCTTAGATGGTCGGCCACAGTATTCTCAATCCCCTTTTTGTCCCTTATCTCCACATCGAACTCTTGCAATAGTAAGATCCACCGTATGAGCCTTGGCTTGGCTTCCTTCTTCTTCATTAAATACCGGATGGCAGCATGGTCCGAGAAGACAATTACTTTTGCTCCGAGCAAGTAGGCTCGGAACTTCTCTAGAGCGAACACCACGGCTAGGAGCTCTTTTTCAGTGGTGGAGTAGTTTCGTTGGGCTGAATCTAGCGTCTTTGAAGCGTAGTAGATGACTACCGATTTTTTGTTAATTCTTTGGCCGAGCACTACCCCTATGGCATAATCGCTCGCGTCGCACATGATTTCGAATGGTCGTTCCCAATCCGGTGTTTGAATGATGGGTGTGCTAGTGAGGGCTTTCTTCAGTTTATCAAAGGCCTCCTTGCATGCATTATTAAATTCAAAAGGGACTTCTTTTTGGAGAAGAGTGGTTAGAGGTAGCGCCGTTTTGGAGAAGTCTTTGATGAATCGTCGGTAGAATCCTGCATGGCCAAGGAATGATTGGATGTCTCGGACCGTGGATGGATATGGTAGAGTCATGATCAGGTCGATTTTTGCTTTGTCCACTTCCATGCCTTCTTGTGAGACGATATGTCCCAAGACTATTCTGTGTGTTACCATGAAGTGGCACTTCTCATAATTGAGCACTAAGTTCATGGACACACATCGTGCCAAAACCGTGCTCAAATTGTTTAAGCATGCATCAAATGTGTCTCCATAGATGGTGAAGTCGTCCATGAAGACTTCAATGAATTCTCCGATCATATCTGAAAAAATGCTGGTCACTACCCTTTGAAAAGTTCCCGGGGCATTGCATAGGCCGAACGACATTCTTCTGAAGGCAAATGTGCCGAATGGGCAGGTGAATGTAGTCTTCTCTTAGTCCTCATGCGCTATGGAGATCTGATTGTAGCCTGAGAACCCGTCCAGGAAGCAAAAGTATGGCTTGCCTGCCAGTCGGTCTAACATTTGATCGATGAATGGTAGAGGGAAATGGTCTTTTCTCGTGACGGCGTTCAATTTTCTGTAGTCGATGCACATTCTCCAGCCGTTCTTGACCCTTGTTGTTACCATTTTTCCTTTGGCATCTTCCTCGACCGTGATCCCACTTTTCTTTGGGACCACGTGGACAGGACTTACCCATTGGCTATCCGATATGGGATAGATAACGTCCGCATCTAGTAGCTTCTGTATTTCCTTTTGGACGATCTCCATCATGATTGGGTTGAGTCGTTGACAGATGCTTGTCGTCAAAGCAAATGTGCAAATAAATTTATAAGTCCGCTACTCGCGACTTAACTACTGGGTAGTAAGTGGTAAGTAGGGGTCGAACCCAAGGGAGTCAGTGTGGATTAGTTGTTCTTTAATGAAGCTTATGCAGAAATTAAATACGATTGGGGTTGAGTTTGAGTGTGATTTGAGAACTGAAAGTTAATTACAATAATAGACTGTAAGGAAAGGATTCGGTTTTAGGGGCCTTGTATCATATTTGTTTATCATCGACCGCTAATGATCATACCAAGTGTTCGAAGATGAATCGAGGCTATTCCTAACACAAGACTTGCAACATCGCGTAGAACACTTGAAATGATCATGCTAAGTATTCAAAGATGAATCGAGGCTATTTCTAGCGCAAGACTTGCAACACCATTTAAAACACTTGTTCTACTTTAGACTAATTCCTCCTTTCGAAGTATCTTAGCCTTATGTGCATCCATTTTGGGTTGTCTTTTCCGATTTACCCAAAATGGTGTTTGAGAGAGATCAAACTCCTCAGATAAGCTTTGCCATTCCAAGCATCCACTTATCCGAGTATGTTTACGAACTTCCACGGAAGAGCTTTTCCAAGCATCCACTCAACCTTGGAAGTTCTGATCTAATATATGGCACATAGAACAAGTTTTGAATACAGAGATACTCTTAAGAGTAGAGTCTAAAACATTTATAATACAAGTATACCCCTGCGACCGAGTACAAGCTTTTAGCTACTAGTATTCATGTTAAGGAATATAAGCAAACTAATGCCTTGCACAAGGGTACCGAATAATAAAATAACTTTACAGTAAAAACAAATAATACTGAAAGTAATTTTATACCTTACAATAAGCGGAGGAGAGGAGCTCCTAGGCAAGATCCACGCAAGAGAGTACTCCAAAATAAAGAACAATTTTATTGAAAGTGAAGAGAGGAGGGTTAAGCCCTCTCTCTCTCTCTAAAGTGTGTACAAGTGAAGGATGAGATGATACAAATGAGGAGGAGAGGAGCTCCTTTTATAGCCAAAGGGGAGGAGGATGGAGGGTGGAGATGGTGGCATGTGGTGTTCATCCAAGGGAGGAGGAGATGGTGGCCATGTGCATTTGCATCCAAGGGTGGAGATGGGAGGAGCAAGGAGGAGGTGACACATGGGGGGGGGTGGAGGAGCCGCCGGCGGCTTTGGGAGGAGAGGAGGGAGGAGCCGCCACTTGAAGGGAGGAGAGTGGAGGAGAGGGGTTGTGAGGGAGGAGCCGCCCCTTCTAGAAGGAAAGAGGAGGTTTGTGTGGTTTTGTGCAATTTTCACAAAACCAACAGTCCAATTTCGCTCCGGTCTGACTTGATTCCTCTTCTGCTTAATTTGTTATGAGTGATTCGACGTCAGGATCCTTGATATTTCTTCAGTCGGCATATGATCTTGACCTCGGAATAACTCTAAACATCTTTTCAGCGTAAAATCCTCTCCTTAGCGTGTTTTCTCTCTAAGCGCCAAAATACCCTGTAGAAATATATCGGAACTAACAAGCAAAAGTTAAATAGACCAACAGTCTAATTAAGGGGGTTTTACGGTGTTTATGATTCGTATAATTTGGGTCCATCATATCACCCCACACTTTTAGTTGTTCGTCCCGAACAATGCTATTAAAGGGCGGCACTCTAAGTTTGGTTTTAAAATATGAAAATTAGACTGTGGGACTCGATTTATCCTAATTCATGCATTACTTACTTATTACCAAATTGAACTGTGTAAATAAATAGAAGAAACTTAATACTTGTACCTCCGTGCCGAGATGCAAATTATTCCGGATGTTTCGGGAGATAGCCCTTTTTAGGCTCCTGGACTGCAATCTTGGGACCGTCTCGCACTATATGGTTTCTTTGTAGCTTTCTCTAGCACGTGATTTGGTTCGGGTTTCACTAGTTTGAGTACTTTTATTTTTCTTCTTTTGGCGAGGGACTGCTTTTGTAGTGAATTGGCCTTTGGCCTTTGATTTGACTTTTTGAGAGCTTCACTTTTGTTCGGTTAAAACCTTCACAATTTTGGGCCTTTGGCCTCTTGATTTGCTTCTTCGAGCTTTTCGCCTTTTTGTGGCTTTGCTAGTCCATTTTCTCAAGCCTTTTTGGGAGGTCCAATCATCGCCCGCAAGCCTATGGAAATACCTCCCCGCTCCTCTCATTGTTGTCGTTTCGCGCGGGTCAAGATGAGGGTCGCTCATCTATTTTCTCGGTTACTTTAACTAGAGAGAGGACGGTCTGATTCCCGTCCTCGCCTTTTCTTTTCTTTTTGCATAAACACTGCATGGCGGAGATGACTTCAATCTTCACTGAAACCCGAAATGCAGCCTCCACTGACTTCGAAAACCATATAGTTTGACTCGGTCCTTTGATTGCTTACCAAGCCTCTCTAGGGCATTTCTATCAACTCCACACCCCTAGTTTATCTCAGCACAAAGGGACAAATGAGAAGTTACGTTCTAAGTTTTTAGACAGTTGAATTTTCACAAGGTAAATGCATGAATTTCGGTCTATCTTTTTCACATTCTTAAGTTCATATTTTCAAAAAGATACTATTACTAAAAAAAGAAAACAGCAAGCATGTTATTTATTTACAAAGGTGGTTCTCACCCCACACTTTTGAACGAAGGCGTGCCTTAGTTCAAAAGTCATGCAAGCTTAAAACTAAATGACTGAATTTAAATGACAGAAATTAAGATAGTGTCGGGTTACCTCCCGACCAGTGCCTTTGTTTAACGTCGTTGGCTCGACGATACCTCGTTGTGGATTACTGGTTTGGGTCCTATGGGTGGCTCAGGTCGTATTTCGCCACAGTTCCTGTGTTGCTTCTTGCCTTGATTCTTCCTGCTTTCTTGCGCATGTTAGAACCCCATGGTTTTGGTATTTTTTCTCTCCATTGCTTCTGAGAAGGTGAAGGAACTTTGACCACTAGCTTCTTGAAATGGGTTTTCTGGTGTTTAGGGCTGCCTTTTCCAGTAATGGCGAAAACATGCTCCATTGAAGAGTCGTTCTGCTCAGGCCCTTTTCCCATCCTCTTTTCAGCCTCTTCATGGATCACATAGTTTTTAGCGATTTGTCTATTGATCGAGGGGAAAAGTCGGGAAGCTTGCATCTTAAGGCTTGGGTCTGCCTCGTTAGTGAGGATGTGGTCGTAGATAGTCTCGGCCGCCTGAGTAATGATAGTCGGGTATGAATTGGGTAGTTCGTCAGCGGTATTCCGGACTTCTTCCTCGTTGCTTCCGATGCTTTCCATGTCTGATTCTTCTGACGGTTCAGGAGTCTCTTCTGATGGCTCGGGAGTTTCTTCATTTGCCTCAGGACCAGCTTCATCTATCTGCATTTCCACGTCAGTTTGGGGTACTCGTCTTGTGGCAGCGGCCAGGTTATTTATGAGGTACCACATGTCTGCAATGGTTAAGTTCCTGGCTGATCTCCTCATTGCTTCGTTAACTCTTCCCAGTTCTTCGGACCTCATTCCCCGAAGAAATTTTTGAAGAAGAACTTTCTTCGTGAATCCATGGTGCGGGCAGCTTGAGACGATGGTGTCGTAGTTCGTGTAGTATTCGTCCAAAGTCTCATCCCGGGATTGTTGAAGGCTCAAGATCTTCTCACGGGTTTTTTGGCGTAAGGATGGCGGGGAGAATTCCTTCAGGAATGGAACGCAGAGGTCCACAAAATACTCAGCATGCATAGCGGGTGATGTGTAGTACCAGATTGTCGCGAAGTCAGTTAGAGAGAATTTAAAGCATTTAAGCTTAAATTCCTCTAATTCCTCATTTTCAGGTTTGATGTGGTAGCAGGCGTGGTGGAAGTTTCGGCAGTGCTGTACTGGGTCTTCTCCATCCGTACCTCCGAACAGTGGCAGATGTCGTGTTGTCCATGCATATGAAGGGGGTTGCGTCATGAGGACATAGGGGGGAGAGAACAACTAATCCGATGGCTAATTCCCCGGCAACGGCGCCAATTTGACAGATGCTTGTCGTCAAAGCAAATGTGCAAATAAATTTATAAGTCCGCTACTCGCGACTTAACTACTGGGTAGTAAGTGGTAAGTAGGGGTCGAACCCAAGGGAGTCAGTGTGGATTAGTTGTTCTTTAATGAAGCTTATGCAGAAATTAAATACGATTGGGGTTGAGTTTGAGTGTGATTTGAGAACTGAAAGTTAATTACAATAATAGACTGTAAGGAAAGGATTCGGTTTTAGGGGCCTTGTATCATATTTGTTTATCATCGACCGCTAATGATCATACCAAGTGTTCGAAGATGAATCGAGGCTATTCCTAACACAAGACTTGTAACATCGCGTAGAACACTTGAAATGATCATGCTAAGTATTCAAAGATGAATCGAGGCTATTTCTAGCGCAAGACTTGCAACACCATTTAAAACACTTGTTCTACTTTAGACTAATTCCTCCTTTCGAAGTATCTTAGCCTTATGTGCATCCATTTTGGGTTGTCTTTTCCGATTTACCCAAAATGGTGTTTGAGAGAGATCAAACTCCTCAGATAAGCTTTGCCATTCCAAGCATCCACTTATCCGAGTATGTTTACGAACTTCCACGGAAGAGCTTTTCCAAGCATCCACTCAACCTTGGAAGTTCTGATCTAATATATGGCACATAGAACAAGTTTTGAATACAGAGATACTCTTAAGAGTAGAGTCTAAAACATTTATAATACAAGTATACCCCTGCGACCGAGTACAAGCTTTTAGCTACTAGTATTCATGTTAAGGAATATAAGCAAACTAATGCCTTGCACAAGGGTACCGAATAATAAAATAACTTTACAGTAAAAACAAATAATACTGAAAGTAATTTTATACCTTACAATAAGCGGAGGAGAGGAGCTCCTAGGCAAGATCCACGCAAGAGAGTACTCCAAAATAAAGAACAATTTTATTGAAAGTGAAGAGAGGAGGGTTAAGCCCTCTCTCTCTCTCTAAAGTGTGTACAAGTGAAGGATGAGATGATACAAATGAGGAGGAGAGGAGCTCCTTTTATAGCCAAAGGGGAGGAGGATGGAGGGTGGAGATGGTGGCATGTGGTGTTCATCCAAGGGAGGAGGAGATGGGTGGTGGAGATGGTGGCCATGTGCATTTGCATCCAAGGGTGGAGATGGGAGGAGCAAGGAGGAGGTGACACATGGGGGGGGGGTGGAGGAGCCGCCGGCGGCTTTGGGAGGAGAGGAGGGAGGAGCCGCCACTTGGAGGGAGGAGAGTGGAGGAGAGGGGTTGTGAGGGAGGAGCCGCCCCTTCTAGAAGGAAAGAGGAGGTTTGTGTGGTTTTGTGCAATTTTCACAAAACCAACAGTCCAATTTCGCTCCGGTCTGACTTGATTCCTCTTCTGCTTAATTTGTTATGAGTGATTCGACGTCAGGATCCTTGATATTTCTTCAGTCGGCATATGATCTTGACCTCGGAATAACTCTAAACATCTTTTCAGCGTAAAATCCTCTCCTTAGCGTGTTTTCTCTCTAAGCGCCAAAATACCCTGTAGAAATATATCGGAACTAACAAGCAAAAGTTAAATAGACCAACAGTCTAATTAAGGGGGTTTTACGGTGTTTATGATTCGTATAATTTGGGTCCATCAGTCGTCGTTGAGGCTCTCTTGATGGCTTTGCTCCATCCTCAAGTAGAATACGGTGCATGCATACTGCCGGGCTAACTCCTCTCAAGTCGGCTAGAGTCCATCCAATAGCCAACTTGTGTTGTCTCAACACTTTTATCAAACTACATTCCTGGCCTGCTTCCAAGCCACTCTTGATGATTACCGGGAGAGTGTTATTATCCCCAAGGAAAGCGTACTTCAGATGTCCGGGCAGGGGCTTCAATTCTATTTTGGGAGCTTGAATTGCTGAGGGCAGAAAAGTATTTGATTTGAATAACTTTACCTCGTTGTTTTCATATTCTGGTGTGAGAGGCTCCGAGATTGTTAAGTGGGACAGCGTTTCTTGTAAGCCTTCGGCCAATTCATATGAGCTTTCGGCTCCATTGAGTATGGTTTTTAAGGGATCTGCTCTTGGTTCTGATTGAACTTCTTGGACCAGGTCGTCCAAAGTATCGAGAGTGTGCACTTCCTCAAACTCCATGGGATGCTTCATTGCTCTGAATATGTCGAAGCTAAAGGTCTCTCCTTCCACTTCCATTGAGAGCATCCCACTTCCACAGTCTATCTTCATTTTTGATGTTTTGAGAAATGGACGGCCGAGAAGGATAGGTGCGTGGTCTGTTGGTCCGCCATTTTCCATTTTTAAGACGTAAAAGTCTGCTGGAAATACCAATTCTCCTACTTGTACCAGGACGTCTTCTATTTTGCCCTCAGGTTGTTTGCAAGATCGGTCTGCTAGCTGGATAGTGAGACCGGTGGGTTCGAGTGGTCCAATCCTAAGGCATGAGTAGATAGAGAAGGGAAGCACGTTGATTGATGCTCCAAGGTCCAGCATGCAGTTCTCGATCCGGATGTTGGCAATTGTGCATGGAATGGTATAGGTTCCCGGATCTCCGCATTTGGGGGGCACCTTTCGTTGTATGACAGCCGACACGTTCCTACTCATCAGCTCTTGATCATATCTAGTACTCCTCCTCCGGTTGGTGCAAAGTTCTTTTAAAAACTTAGCGTATCGAGGGATTTGCTTGATGACTTCCAAGAGGGGGATGTTGATTTCGACCTTGCTGAACAATTCAAACACGTCTTCATCCATGACATGTTGTTTTTGCACGCGAGCAGGTACTGGAAATGGAAGTGCTGTGCTAATTTTGGGGGTCTCGGTTCTGGGCACTGGGCGCTCCTCGTGCTCCTCTAACGCAGGAACCGGGCCGGGTCTGTGTTCTTCGGGCGCGTCCCCTTCTTTTACGGCTGCGTCTTGCTCTTCCTCGGCTGCGTCTTGCTCAAGAGTTTCGAGAGTCTCGGGCCTTTTGTCCTCCTCTAGCTCCATAGGTTTGGCGACAAGCTTTCTCCCACTCCTAAGGGTCACAGCATTAAAATTTCCCTTCGGATTTTGAATGGTTTGTGAAGGTAGTCGGCCAGGCTCATTAGTAAGTGCGGATATTGAAGTGGCGAGCTGGGACATTTGTTTGGTCAAATCTGAAATTGCCCCGTCAATTTTTGCCTGGAACTAGTTAAACGAATTACCCAATTGATTTACGCTTCCTGCGAGTTCCTGCATTGTGTCTTCAAGCGACTTGTTTGGTCCTTGGTGATTGCTCGAGTTGGCTTGGTACTGATTTTGTCCCTTCTGTTGATATTGGCCTGCTGATGGAGCGTTCTGGTTGTACTGCCGGTGGGGAGGTTGGTAGAATGACTGAGCTAATTGCGGTGCGGCTTGTTGTGTCTCCCTCGGAGGATGGTTGTCGTTTCGCCAGCTTGAATTGGTCGCTTGATTATACTGTCGGCTTGGTCCGGCTCTGTCGTTGCTGTTGTTGTTGTTGTATCCTCGGTATCCTACCACTGCGTTCACTTCTCCCGGTTCTTCTACTATTAATGTTGGGCATGCGTCAGTTTTGTGGTCTGCAGAACTGCAGAATTCGCAAGGTTTTACTGGAGCTGGCTACCTTCGTAGGATCTGAACCATCATTTCCTTCATTTGTTTCATCTCCTCTGGCATAGAGTTCCTCGGTGTTTCTTCAGCCTTTGCCACATTCTTTGTTCGGGAGAATTCTTCCTGCCGAGTTGTCTCTTCTCTGAATCGGGGGGCATTTTCAGCAACGTTGGTGATGAGATTCCTTATGCCATTCAGTGATAGATTCATCATGGATCCTCCAGCTGAGGCATCCAGGAGCATTTTGTCTTAGGGTCTCAATCCATCAATGAGGTATTCGATGATGAGTTTCTCGGGCAGTCCAAGGGTGCAACAGCTTCTCTCCAGGTGATTGAATTTCTCCAGGTAATCATACATGGTTTCATTGGGCCCCTGCTTGATGTCCTGCAGTTGCGTCCTCACTTGCATTGCTTTTCCCGCTGGGTAGTATTTGTCCAGGAATTTCTTTTGCATCTGAGCCCATGTTCTGATGCTACCGGAAGGCAATGAAAGGAACCAGTCGTTCGCCGAGTCAACGAGGGAAAAGTAGAACGCCTTTAACTTGAAGTCGTCTACGTTCACGCCATTGGGTTTTAGGTTTTGGCAAATGACATGTAAGCGTTGGAGATGAGTTGTTGCTGGTTCTCCACGAGTTCCTGAGAACTTGGGCAAGGTTTGGAACACTGATGCGTTGATGGCAATGTTTTCCAGCTCTGGGCCCTCGTAGATGCACCACGGTTGATTTCTAAAATCTGGTGCCGACAGTTCTCCCATAGTAGGTTCGTGGAAGTTGTTATCCCCATAGTAGTCATCAAAGATGGGTTCTCGCCTTGATACTTGTCGAGGTGGGGGATGTCTAGGGGGTTGCACTGGACCAGCTTCATTTCGGTCCTCGGGTGGTCGTTGGTTTCTTCGAATGGCCTCCCTATTACGAGCTCTTTGGTTTCTGATGAGTTGTTCCGGATCGTCAATGAATGAAGCCTCATTATTTTGATCGTACAGGTTCATCTCGTCGTCATCCCGATAGTCATGGTGGCTTCCTTCACGAGACATGGTTATGCAGAAACGGGTACAAAAGAAAAGAACAACTAATCTGAAGCTAACTCCCCGGCAACGGCGCCAATTTTGACGGAGCACACTGCACTGTCGTTAAGGTGCAATGTCTCTGTGCAAAAATAAATTTATAAGTCCGCTACTCGTACTCTACTATTGGGTAGTAAAGTGGTAAGTAGGGGTCGAACCCAAGGGAATTAGTTGATAGTTGTTCTTTCGAAGATAGAAATTAAGACAGTTGGGGGTTGGTTGTGATTTTAGTACTGGAAGTAAATAACTGAAAAATAAAGTGCTTGAAGGACAAGACTTGCGGAAATTAAAGTGCTTGAAGGACAAGACTTGCAGAAAGAAATTGCTTGAAGGACAAGACTTGCAGAAAGAAATTGCTTGAAGGACAAGACTTGCGGAAAGTAAGCAGTTGATATGGACTGAAAGTAAAGTAACAGGTGATATTGCAATTAAAGGAAAGATTCGGTATCAGGGGCCTAGTATCATAGTCCGTTTATCATTGACCTCTAATGATCATACTAAGTGTTTAAAAGTGTATCAAGGCCATTTCAAGCACTCGACTTGCCACACCGTCTAGCCCATTTCAAGGCATAGAGCACTTGTTCTATTTAGACTAATACCCCATTTCAAGGTATATTAGCCTATGTGCATCCATTTGATCAATCATTTCTGATCAACCAAATGGTGTTTTAAAGAGGTCGAACTCCTCAGATAAGCTTTGCCATTTCAAGCATCCACTTATCCGAGTATGTTCACGAACCCCACGGAAGAGTTTTGCCATTTCAAGCATCCACTCAACCTTGGAAGTTCTGACCTAATATGTGGCACATAGAACAAGTTTTGAACACAAAGAGGCATTTAAGAGAAGGATTGTATGATACTAGTACACCCCTTCAACCGAATGAAGGGTTTAGCTACGAATATCCATGGAACAGGACATCATAGCTAAGTACTTGAAAAGTAAAGGTTTTTGAAAGACAGTAAAGTAAAGTTTTTGAAAGTAAAGACAGGAAAGTAAAAGGAGAGTACTTCAAGAACCGACAAGAGTACTCAATAACAATTGTAAAGCTTTTGATATCAAAGAGAAGTGTTTACATGGATTGTGATCTCAATCTAGAGAGATAAGTGATTGTGGATTTGATGATTGTGGGATGATTTACAAGTGAAGAGGGCATGAGTATTTATAGGCTAAGGGAAGTGTGGGATGTGGAGGAGGATGCAACACTTGGCACAAGATGAGAGGGAGAGCAAGGAGCCGCCGGGTGAGGTGGAGGGAAGAAGAGCCGCCGGCTAGGTGGCGCAAGGGGAGAGGAGGAGGGCTTTAGCCGCCGGGCAAGGTGGCAAGGGAGTGGGTGAGAGTGTGTTTTGTGATCTTTTCACAAAAGCCATCGGGTCTTTTCAGCTCCGGACAGACTCTGGTTGCTCTTCGGTTGGACTTGTTTTGAGTGATTCCATGTCAGGTTTATGAAAGTTGTACAGTCGGAATCTGGTCGTGTCCTGGAGTGACTTGTAATTCATTTTCAGCTTTAAAACTCCTCCTTAGCTTGTATTCTCTCTAGACTTCAAAATACCCTGTAGATAAATATCGGAACTAACAAGCAAAAGTTAAATAGACAAAGAGTCTAATTTGGTGGGTTTAACTGTCTTAATGAATCATATAAATATGGTCCATCAGTAACTTAAAGTCTATAGCAGAACAAGGAGATCTATTAACTAAATAAGCAGCAGTTACAACAGCCTCTCCCCACATGGAACTCTTAAGGCATGAGCTAAACAACATACACCTAGCCTTATCTAAGAGTGTCCTATTCATCCTTTCTGCTATCCCATTCTGTTGGGGTGTACCAGGAACAGTCAGATGTCTCTCGATGCCATTGTGAGTGCAAAATCATCAAACAGTTTGTTACAAAAACTCAAGGCCATTGTCAGTTCTTAAACACTTCAGTTTCAGATCAGTTTCACTTTCAACTGAAAATTTCTAGGATTTAAAGCAATCAAACACCTCAGTTTTTGATTTCAGCAAGTAAACCCAAACCTTTCTAGAGTAATGATCAACAAAGGAGACAAAATAGTTTCTACCACCAACATTTGGTACTTGGGGAGGGCCCCAAAGATCACTATGCACATACTGTAGTTTAGAATTAACAATCATCTTAGATCTAGTAAATGCATGTGCAGTTTTCTTCCCAAGTACACAAATCTCACAAAAGTCAATGCCACAAGGCTTATTTTTCAGTAAACCATTTTTAAACAAATATTGCAAGCCATTGTTCCCAATATGACCTAATCTAGCATGCCACAGTTTGGTTTTTTCAAGGTTTTTAGTACTAGCATGCATCACATTCAATTCAGTAGTCAAAGAAACATGGTATAGTCCACATATCCTCATGCTTCTAATCACTGTATTATCATCTTTAATAACTTCCCTTATTCCTTTCTTAGATATTATGTGACATCCTTTTTGTTCTAATGCAGATTCAGAGATTAAGTTTCTCCTAAGATTAGGAACCCAAGCAACATTTTGCAAAACTCTGATTTTTCCATCATACATTTTCAAAGGAACAGTCCCAATACCCTTAACATGCAAAACTGTGAGATCACCAACTTGACCTCACCCCCATTACATGTTTTCAAAGAATCAAATAGAGATTTATGAGGTGTAGCATGCATAGTACAACCAGAATCAAGAATCCAAGCATTGATATTTTCAGAACCAGCAAGAACAAGCAATTCATGTTCATATATTGTCTCACACACATTAATAAAATTAGTCTTAGTTCCACTAGGCTTATTCTGCTGGTTATTCTTCTTTCTCTTAGGGCAGTTATTCATGTAATGTCCCATTTCCTTGCAATAAAAGCACTTAACATTCTCTTTGGATTTCTCAGGCTCTTTGGATTTATCCTTAGACTTCTGGAATTTGTTGGATCTAGCGGGGTGTTGTTTCTTATGCTTCATAAACATAACTTCATTTTTAGCCTTAGTCTTACTCCCATTCTTAGACTTAAAGACCCTTAGGGATTCATTCTTCTGAGTAATGATTTCTGTGATTTTAGCTAGGTCAACTGGATCACATCTATTAGGGTGTCAAACTGATGAGGCAAGGCACTAAGGAGAATCACAGCTTGGTGTTCCTCCTTTATTGTATCCTCACATCTTTCTAATTCTTGGGTAAGCCTAAGGAAACTATCTAGGTTTTCCTGGATACTCAAGGACACATCCATTTTAAACAATTTCTTAAGAAGAAATATCCTATTGGGTAGGGATTTGGTCTGGTAGGTAGCCTTAAGGGTATCCCACAACACTTTTGAATTAGTTATCTTCATAACTGGCCTAGCTACATCATCTATTTATCTCATCATAATCTCAAACAAAGCTATCTCCTTAAGGTCTTTCTTAGCCTGATCTGAAGTAGGACATAACCACTCCTCACTAACAGCCCTCCAACACTTTTCCTTAATCAGAATTCCCTTCATTCTCATAATCCACATTGCAAAATTCATTTGCCCATCAAAAGGCTTAAGTCTAACATCAGACACCATCATAAGGGAGAAAGAACTTCAGTTGCACGAAAAACAGTTTCAATGAACTCAGTGATCAATAAATCAGTCACAACACCACAGGTCACAAGAATCTCAATCCAATGTCACAGCAATGCAAGAAAGCAAACAAGATATGATCTAGTGCCAATCCGAACTCTACAAGCCACAGGGCGGAGCGACAATGACACTAGACTTAATTCAATGACCAATGATCACACCTATGTCCCCCAAGATCAATAATGATTGATGAATCACGGGCTCTGATACCACAATGTAATAATAATGACTAGGTGAAGATTAGATTTTATAGATCAAGCATCAAAAATACAAGCACAAAGCACAAACTGGCCAAGTGTTCAAGCAAATCCAAAAATGACTATCACAGTCTTATACATCGATTAACCAAAGCAGCAATAATAACAAGCCAAAAGAAAGCTTGGAGGGACCGAAGCCCCCTCTGAAAGCCCGTGAATCGCCGTAGCCAAAGCTCCCCTGGCGTATGACCTCCGCAGCTCCCTGCGACAAGCACCACTCGTCAATCGACGCACCTCTAGTGACTAATCTCGTCACGCACGCCTTCCAGACTGAACGAATCGCTTCGCAAAGATCAATCGCAGCTCGACTCTTGAAGAATCACTCGAATTCAGAATCGCACTGAGAATTGGGATGAACCCTAATCCCCAATTCGAAGTCGCCTTATACACCCAGTTGCTTCTCGCTCAAAAAGTTGTGTTGCACTCAATACTGAAGTTCCCTTCGCGCTTGACAAAAACGCCAGCGTTCCACTTAAGTCTTCAGCTTTCGTCAACACGACGCCGCTTCAGGAGCAACGAACTTAACCGACACACGCGCCATGAGAGAACGTCGTCGTTTCCTTTGGATTCTCAAATGCCTGATTCCCGCTATGCCAAAACTACACCGTTTCGTCCGGAACTCTTCTTAAGCCCGATTTGGCTAAGTCCCAGAATTTGACTGATCATACTGCTACTTTGACTAAAAAATGCATTGATGAGAGTGATATGTGAATCTTGTAAAAATGCGTTGATGAGAGTGATATGAAAAATGCATTTATTGTAGATGATGCTACAACAACAATGTACATGATTTGGAGCATCAGGAACAAAAAAAAATTTAGAGAAGAAGAGGTGAATGTCATTAATAGTTGTATGGAAATTATTTGGGGCTTCAAAAACTGAGTGTCAATGATCTTAGGAAGACTAGTGAGATTGATCGAAATTGGCTATGCAAATTGGGGGCATGTTGCAATAGTTTTTGTGCTGCTTTGAGCTGTGTTTTTGGTGGGAGCCAGAGACAGAGCTACGACTGGGGCTTCTTGGGCCGATATAATTTTTTTTTAAATTTGTTTATAATAGTTGTATTTTACGATTGAAAGTCTAAATTATTTTTATTTTTTTCAATTTACGCATTTGCGCACCAGCCCGCAATCGCACGAATATTTCTTCTTCAATCCGACTATCCGATCGCTCGTTGCTTCAATCTGTCCCTCTTGTTGCTTCAATCAGTTTCTGCTGCTTCAGTCCAACCAGCCTGCATTTTTTAGGCTGATGTTTGAACTGTCAACGCGGCCTACACATTGTAGCTGCTGCTGTGTTTTCAAGTTCAATCTTATTATATCTCATCTTCATCTCTCACTGTCTCTAGGTACATAACTATTATTAAAGGAGTAAGAGTCATACTTCTGTGATTGTTTTTGTTTAATGCGTTATTTTTACTCTTTTATGTTTAAGATTTTTTTTGTTGATGAATTTATGTTTAAGATTTGGAATCCGCAAATCTGATGAAGAAGCACACAGTCTAATGGCACTTTAGATTTAATTTTATTTTACTTCTGTATAGGGTTGCAAGCGAGGCGATGTAATCGCGGGACTACTCGGTCAAAGCTCGACTCGATTATAAACGATCCAAGTACGAGCATGATATTTAAGCTCGTTTATTAAATTAGTCAAGCTTGAACAAAGTGATGCTCGACTCGTTTAAGTTCGTGAACAACTCGTTTATAAACTCGATTGAAACTCGATTAATAACTCGACTAAAACTCGTTTGTATGCTTGATTGAAACTCATTTATTATATTTAAGTAACTTTTATTTAAAAGTCTTTACACGGAACTTATTTTAATTGATTATTATGACATATTTTTGGCTATTTGTTGGTCCAAACTCAATAAAACCATAATTTGATGCAAGTTTAATTTTTAATTATTTTAAAAGTATACGATTAGATTAGAATGACCCCCGCATGCCATCATTTTGTGTATACATCATCTCACATGGTCTCTCATTTTAAATGATTGCAATAAAAACTGTTAAAGCAATATAAATTGTGACATTGCATATTGGTGGGTTTGTAGAAATTTAAAATGACCAGTCCTTCATCCACAACTGATCCGCAAACGGAGTAAATGAACAAACAGAGGCTATATGCCTATATCGCTATTGTCCCACATCGACCATTCAATGTCTCCAAAGGATCAATCGATGCTATTGGGCTAGTATTGCTTTGAGCTTCTGTCATATTTACAATGCCTAAACTTGTCATGCTCGATTAAAGCTCGAGTTTGCTCGTTAATACTCGATTGAGACTAGAACTCGTGAAGATTACAAGTCGAGCTCGAATTAACAAAATTATTTCGAGTCGAGTTTGAACTCGGTTTTTTTAAGCTAGTTGAGTTCGAGCTTGATGAATATCTAATCGAGTCGAGTTCGAGCATCTTAATACTCGGCTCGACTCGACTCTTTTGCAGCCCTACTTCTGTATTTTTTAGATTTAAGTATTATGTTTGATTTGATCATTGTTTGATACTTTAAATCACAATTGTTTACTGTCCTCAATGGAGTTTATATATTGTTTATGTTTGTTGTTTACACTCCTTAATGAAGTTCATGTTTTATCATAATTTAAAATATTGGATTGTAGGTTTTCAGGTAATGTTTTAAGTTTATGTTTTAATCATTTGTTTTATTGAAACATGTTTACTAAATATCAGTGTTATTAAAACCGAACCGTGGATCAAACCGGTCAAGTCACTGGGTCAATGGGTCAGTGGTTCAACCCGCACATATTAAAAAAATAAAAATAAAATACTTATATATGATATTATAATTTAACATATTTATGACTTCAATAAATATTACATGATTTTGATCTGATTATAACAACATACCATAACAAATTTAGAATTTGATAAAGTACAAATCAATAATACAACAATAATAATTTTAATCTTAATTTGCAAGTCACAACAATAAGGGATATCTAAGACTAATTGAATTTCTAGTTAAATTGAGAATAACTAATAAATTTTATAGATTTGATAAATGAATATATATTGTTTAAACAAATAATAAACCAACAATCATCTTTAGCCTAGTGGAAGGAAAGGGAATAACTATTAAGTGGGGTTGAGTTCGAGTATTGTCCAAGTCAAAATTAAATAAATAATTTTTCAGACCAAATCGAACCGATCAAATCAGCATTTTAATGAAAAATCGGGTCAACCGGTTCAACCGATCGGGTCAACCGGGTCTTGACCGGGTCGATTGTAAAACGGTCCGATAACCAAATCGAACTGATCCGGTGACCGGTTTCCGGTCGGACCGACTGGTTCAGTCCGGTTTTTATAACTATGCTGAATATAATGACCGAAAACAGAACTCTCAAACGCTGCAAAATTATTATATCGCAATAGTTAAAAGGTCCTACTCCGCCAAGTGTCAGTGAAAGTGAGCATCATGAAACTGGCAGTGGAAGCGGGAATGGGAACCTAGATTCCTCTTTGTTGATGTTTATGAAAAGGCATGATGATAAGCTTTCCATTAGGTTCCAAACCTATAAATAAAAATCGCCCTAGATATATTTTCATCCTGACTCCGTTCCTGGTGGGAGCTCACTGTGCCGAGCTCTCTTAGGTGTTTTCCTGTTTTTTGAATGAATTTCAACTTTATTCAAAAAAAATCTTTTCAACTTTATTCAAAAAAAATCTTGTGTACATGATTAAATGAAAGTGTATTGATAAAAATGTTCCATTTGTCGCCACACATACGATTTAAAAATGAGAAGCGTGACTTCTTCTCCGGACAGTCAAATCTTTGTAGTGGTGGTGGTGGAGCTGGTGCATGTAAATGTAATGTAGAAGAACAATCATAGTCATTTATCTCAAACGGAAGGTTGGTGACATGATCATTGTCTATCCGCATATGTTCTTCTTCTCCAGAGTTATAACCGTCCCATGCATTGAAAATGTAGAATATGTAAAAATTTACTTCAACAGAAAAATGAGAAGAAAAAGTTAGAGAAATGTATCATTTCCAAACTAAATAATGTCAAGGTCTGCACCTAGAACGTCTAGCTCTCCCAAGCACTATAGTTCCTTCAATGTTGTATGGAAAATTGTGTTTGAGTGCATGTCGCGTATGATGTGCAGAAGCGATGAACGATTCGGTTGCAGTACGACTGCAGATGACCTTGACATTATTGGATCATAAAAAATAAAATGTTAGTTTAACAAGCAATAAAAAATAATATAAAAGGTTGAATTTTTACAAACTTATAATGCTGGGGTAACTCATTAACGTTTTGTATTTAGATGCCAAAAATAATTTATGAAGACGGTAAGAACGGGTCGTCCAGGGGAACACTTATAAATCTGTACACTATTTAAGATTATGTTTCTATTTATCTTAGTCCGGAACGAGAATTTGTGGTGATTAAGAATCTAATTAATCGAAGTATGTAAGAAAAAGGTTTATCAAATTTAGAGAATTATTTCGGGAAACTACTTCACTTACTCAACAATGGGATCAAGATTAATAACTAACATGCAAGGACTTGTCTAGATAGATTGGAAAATAATCGCACGCTCAAAACTACAAATCTCACCCTCTCAGTGCTAGTGTTTCGATTTTGAGGTGTACCCTAAACTACGAACCTCACCCTTTCGACTGTATTGGTTCGAATCAAACAGTTCGATTGTGTTTACCAACTCTTGTTGCCTAAACACGGAGAGTATTTGTCGTATTCCTAGCCTATTCCGTTACAATATTGGACCACTTTTGTAGTCACTGAGTATGTAATGTATATTTTACTTAATAGTATGACGTTTAGCCTCACTCTTAGGCGCTATTGGCTTAGCGTCTCAAAGTTATACATTTGAACATTGTGTCAAACACTTAACATGCATCCCTTGATTTGCACAGTAAAACAGAAATCATATAAGACAATCTATACTATGTAAAGATTACTCTATTGGATGACTCATTGTTCAGTATGATCCGCAGGATCCTAAAATTTGGGTTACTAGCTACTCACTCTCCTTGGTCATAAAAATACAAAACATGTTATGTTGGAATTAGAATTACAAAGCAAGAAAGCAACAATTATAACCTTCAAATAGTAAGACATGATAACGTCCTTCAACCTAAATCTTTGATCTGTGCAAAATCTTCTCGAGTTTTCGTGTCGAAACTTCCCTTGAAGTATGTCCTCTTTTTTCAACTCGCCGTTGTGTGTTCAGTATTTTCCTTTTTGTCCTCTCATTTTTCACACCCGCCGACACCAACCACGCGCAATTAACACTTTAGTGGCGCCCGCCATGTTCATTAAGTAGGTTGCGCGCCGCCACTAAAAATTTATGGTGCGCACGAATTCCTCTATCAAAAGTCCCCCGTGTCGGCAACTCCTAACACGGGTGACACTACCACATAAAGAGGCAATTATCGAATTTCGTGTGTTTCGTTTTTCAAATTTTCAATCTCTTTTGGACTCGGCCACCAAAGTGGGACTGTGACTTATTTTGCACCTGAAACACAATGAAACACAAGGTGAATGCTCGTAGAAACAAGGAACGTGATCTCGAACAAGCTAAATGTCAAGAAAGAATATAGTCAAGATTTATGCTCATTAAAACACTCTACACATAGAGTTTGTTCGTCCCGAACAAACACAAACTGAGTCCTAGCCACTGTCATAGGGATCACGAGTGCATTTAGCGTAAGCATCAAGTCTTTAAATCTATAAGCTACGAGTTATAGTTTCGTGAGAGTTTTTCTGGAAAGGGAATACTCTCAAACCCCATACCGGACTAGGTATATGCATGATAAAGATAGTTCCTTGAACATCTAGGCAATGCACAACAAATTCTCATGCACAATAACTAAATAATAGCAAGAGGGGTAGTGGTCTAGCGGTCATAGTCTTGGTCAACTAACGAAGAGGTCGGCGACTCAAACCCCCTGGATGCACCTAATGGCATGAGTTTGGGGGTTGTCCATTCCTTGCCTAAATTAGTGAAACTTAAAATTATTTTTAAAAATAACTTAATAATATTTAAAGACTAACTTCTTTTCAAAGAATTTCGAACCTCTAGAGACTCTACAAAGATGCATAATTCAAAGGAAATCAATACTTGAGTTATTCAGTGACTAACCTAGCAATTTATTCAACATTTCCACGTGATACTCGAAACATGAACTTTTTTTTAAATAAAAAAGGAGTGCAACACGAAGACTTCCCAGGAGGTCACCCATCCTCGTACTACTCTCGCCCAAGCACGCTTAACTGCGGAGTTCGAAACATGAACTTTAGAAACACAAAAAGCGTACAAGTCGCGCGCCTATGCTATACAAAATGAAAGTCCACAATACGTAAGGAAAGAGGAGTTTGGTACTTCTTTTTCAAAACTATCTCAAACAAAGTCATGCTCAAATACTAGTACAATGGTCACCTGACAGACGTCGTCGGTACCTGCAAATTTAAATTTATATATTTCCTTACTCTAGGCTAGTGCAGCGGCAAGTAAGGGTCGAACCCTAGAGAGCTGGTGAGGTTACTTGTTGTTCTGTAAAGAGAAAGACAATTGGGTTGTGAGAGATTTGGAAACAAGTGCAGAAATAGGAAATAGGCGAGTGATATCAATCAGAGAGAATATTCGGTCTAGGGTTTCTAATTGTGACTTGTCTTATCATCGACTTCTAATTATCTGATTTCGAATTCCTAAGTGTGGTTACTTCCATTCCAAGTTATAACCTAAAGTAGGGCCTTTCCGAGCGCCTACACCACAATCTACTTCCTTTCCGGGTTGTAGAATTCTAGTTCTAGCAAACCTAATATTCCATTCCAAGATATATTAGATTTAGTGCAACTATTTGTTCTAACGGTCTAGTATCAAACAAACAGTAAATAGGGGAGTTGAATTGTTCGGTTAAGCTTTACCATTCCAAGTATCCACTTAACTTCACAATTCAATCCGAGATGATTGAGCACAAGAACTAGTAGAATAATGAAATTAGCATTAAGCGACAAGTCTAAAAAACAACGTCACAATGTATTAAACCCTAAACCGAATAATGAGTTTAGCTAGACATGGTCATGAGAACAAAACACAATAATAAGGAGGGATTTCTTCTCTATTGCCGAACGAAGGAGGAGGGAAGCTCTGGCCGATGGAATGATCTTCACGTTTTTGGATGCACGCAGCTCTGATGGATACTTGAAACCCTTGATATGAGTTTGTATTTATAGAGAATTCTAGGGCTACGAAGTTTCCAAATTGAAGTTGGCCCATAAACGGTTTTAGGAAACATGTCCTAAAACCGACTTTGCTTGGTTTGCAAGCAAACTTAATTAGCAAGTTTACTTGGCCAACAAGTCTTCTAGAAGCTTCCTAAACCGCCACACAAGGAGGAGATGACGAGCCGAGATTTGTGGTTTTGGACTCGGCTTGGGCCGACCTTGATTCGGAACTGGGCATGTCTTGGGCATGGGCTGGTTCCACTCGGGCGTTTTTTCTGGGAAGTGAGATCGTTCGACTTTTTGGGTATTTCGAACAACTTGGTCGAGCCGGATTTTCCAGATTCGCCCGTCTGGTCGAGCAACTTGGTTTTGGTGCCTATCAGCGCGCGCAAGACCTTTGGAATAGAGCCAACTGCCAATCTGCTCGGGCGTTTTCCTTGGTTTAGTGACATTGTCCGACTTATCTTCTACTTTGATCAACGTGCTCGAGTCGGAATCGTCTGATCAGCTCGTTTTCCCGAGCGACTTGATTTTGGTGATAGACTGCTCGACTGGGGCCTGGGACTCTGCTCGGGCTAGAGTGGCCTTGTGGTGTTTTTGGCACAAAATGTCATCTTTAATGCGCGTTTCCTCCTAGAGCTTCCAAAACACCTGAAATACAAAACAACACTAAGAAGTAACTGTTCGTATGATAAAGTGTCAGAATTGGTGGGATTTGTTGACTCGATGAGTCGTATAAATACGGCTCATCAAACCACCCCACACTTAAACTTGTTCGTCCCGAACAAGAACTAGGTCATAAGAGGAAAATAAATGCAACACCACAATTCTTCGATGCCCTGGATAATGCTACATGATTATGCGCTGCTAGTCTAGACTTTGCCTTTCAATGCATGACTCAACGCTACTAAGATAATTGTGCTAAACATGGAATAAATTGATACGTGCTACCTTTAAGCCGAGATGCAAACCAATTCGGATGAATGGGAGATAGTCTTTTTTAGACCCATGATCTGCACTCGCGGTTCCGGGTTCTCGCTATATGGTTATACTTCATTGCTTTTTCTTGCACGTGATTGATTCGAGCTTTCAAGGTGCTTGAGTTCTTTTGGGGACAGCTTTTGTAGTGAGTTGGCTTTTGATGTAACAGTGGTGTACTTCACTTTGTTGCGTGTAAAACTTCACAAATAACTGATTTTCTTTTCTTTTGCTACTGATTGTGAACTGCTCGTCCGTGATTCCACTTCTTTGATGAAGGTCCAATCATCGCCCGCAAGCATATGGAAATACCTTCCTGCTCTCACTCATTCTCGTCCTTTTGACGCGAGTCAAGCCGAGGGTCGCTCGTCTATTTTCCCGACTACTCGGACTAGAGATTGGACGGTGTGATGTTTTCCCGTCCCGCCTAACCGCATAAGCACCGCAGTGGCGGAGCAGACTCTAAACCATGTTGCCTCGAAGTGCTAGCCTCCAAAAATCCATATAACCATATAGCTCGACTCCGGTCCCTTGAATGCTTTGTCAAGTCTTTCTAGGACGTTTCTATCAACTCCACATCCATGTTTATCTCAACTCAAAAGCACGCAATAGGGTAAGTTCACATGTATTCGCACAACTCAAAGTTCACGTGAAAAATGCATCTAATCAGCAACATCTATTTCACATCATCAACGTTCAGTGCTACATATCCAGGAAATAGAGAGAATATCACATGTACAAAAATTTCAAAAATTTCAATTTGTAACGGGAAACGTGCCGACTCTATGCATGTGCAAGAAATAAACGTGCTGACACGACATACTGACTCTCCCACCCCACACTTTTGAACCGACGTGTCCTCACGGCACACATAAGTTCAAGACACACACGCAAGCAAACAAACAATAGGGAAAACAAGAGAGAGTTAAGAGTGGACATGCACTTCCCTCGTGCGGTTGCGAAGTTGGCTCACCCTTCCAAAGTTATTTGTCGTTTTGAACACTTCTGTCGAGCCAAGATTTTCCAGATAATGCGCTCTGCTCGAAGATTCTCGCCGCGTGCCCATTCTGCGCGCACATCAATGAAACCTCCGGGCGACCTTGCCATGACACTGTGATATTATGTTCTTGCCCCATATGATGACCATTTTAAGGCTAATGGTCGAGTCATAATCTCCAATGGGACAACTTTTGTCGAGGATTACTTCAAGGGTCCGATTCTGCGCACACAGGGCGCGCAACTGGTTGGGCCTCCAGACAACTCCTCCGGGGTACTATGGGATTTTTCGCTCGCCTCCATATATGAGCCATTGTAAGACTTTTGGTCGAGACAGAATTTCCATATGTTGGACTTCGGTCGAGGATTTTCGAACGTACCCACTCTGCGCGCTCGCAAGGTTCACCTTATGCGGTCGCACAACTCCGACCCGTCGCATACAAATCGTGTGCATTTGCACGCGGCCCGAAACTCCCCGATACCTGGCGGTATGCGCTCGCATGGCTCCGTTTGTGCGATCGCACAATTGCGACCAGTCGCATGAAATTCTTGTGCGATCGCACGACTTGCTCTGCGCGCTCGCATGGACTCATCTGTTCCCTGCATGAAAATCATCTTCTTTCCCAAGTACAATGTGAGGAATATGACTCAAAAAAACTCAATAAACATAAACGACACTAA
The DNA here is from genome assembly GCA_033675395.1 of Rhodiola chrysanthemifolia. Lineage (NCBI taxonomy): Eukaryota > Viridiplantae > Streptophyta > Magnoliopsida > Saxifragales > Crassulaceae > Rhodiola > Rhodiola chrysanthemifolia. The sequence continues at coordinate 45,161,169 of CM066204.1, forward strand.
AACTAAGAAAAACGAAAGAATGCCGGGCTGCCTCCCGGCGAGCGCCTTTGTTTTACGTCGTTGGCTCGATGGTACCTCATTTATGCATCGTGGAGAGGTTCGGCCAGGTCAAACTTCTGGGCGGGTGCGTCGATCTCCCCGTGGTAGTGCTTCACCCGTTGCCCATTGACCTTAAAGCGTCGTCCATCTGTTGGGCACTCTAGCTCGAGCGCTCCATGGTTGAAAACGTGGGTCACCATGTACGGGCCCGTCCATCTCGAGCGCAACTTGACGGGCATCAAACGTAGGCATGATGAAAATACCAGAACTTGCTGGCCTATCTCGAATGCGCGCCGAAGGATGAACTTGTCGTGATAGAGCTTGGTCCGTGCCTTGTAGTCTGATTGGCTCTCGTAAGCCTCTAAGCGCAGCTCCTCAAGCTCACAAAGTTGCAGCTTCCTGTCCAGCCCGGCTGCCTGCAAGTCCGGGTTGCACTTCTTCAGTGCCCAATATGCCTTGTGCTCAAGTTCAACCGGCAGATGGCACGCTTTCCTATAGACCAACCGAAAAGGCGAGGTGCCTATCGGTGTCTTGTAGGCTATCCTATATGCCCATAGTGCCTCATCTAGCCACTGACTCCAGTCCTTCCTGGTCGGATTCACCATCTTCTCTAGAATTCCCTTTATTTCGCGGTTGGAGATCTCCGCTTGCCCATTCGTTTAGGGGTGATATGCTGTGGAAGTCCGATGGTGAACGTGGTAATGCTTCAAGGTTGTAGCCATCATTCGATTGCAGAAGTGTGTCCCTTGATCACTGATTATGGCCTTAGGTACTCCGTACTTGCAAAAAATGTTAGTGCGCAAAAAGTCCACGACAGTTTTAGCATCATCGCATCTAGTAGCCTTAGCCTCTACCCATTTAGACACATAATCAACCGCAACCAAAATGTAAGCATAACCACATGACACAGGAAAAGAACCCATGAAATCAATGCCCCAAATGTCAAAAACATCATTAACAAGTATCGGTACTTGGGGCATCTCATTCCTAGCCGAAATATTACCTACACGTTGACATTTATCACATCTTTTACAATGGTTGTAGGCATCTCTAAAAGCATGCGGCCAAAAGAATCCACTGTCTAAAATCTTCCTAGCCATCCTTCTCGGACCAAAGTGCCCACCACACGCATGCTCATGACAAAAACTAATCACTGAAGCAATCTCATTATCAGGAATACACCGTCTAAGAATCTGATCTACGCCTATCTTCCACAAGTACTGATCATCCCACACATAATACTTAGAATCATGCTTCAGTTTCAAACATTGCGCTTTAGAATAAGAAGGTGGGAACTTACCTCCGACCAGGTAGTTCACTATGGAAGCATACCATGGCATCTTACCTGTGAGAGCATACAAGTGCTCGTTTGGGAACGTCTCAGTGATCTGCCCGGCCTCTTCTTCTCGAACAAGTCGGCTCAAGTGGTCGGCGACAATGTTTTCTATGCCTTTCTTGTCCTTGATCTCCAAGTCGAACTCTTGTAGGAGCAGAATCCACCCAATGAGCCGCGGTTTTGCCTCCTTCTTCGTCATCAGGTACCTAATAGCTGCATGATCAGAAAACACTACAACCTTAGTACCGAGCAAATATGACCCAAATTTCTCCAAAGCAAAGACCACGGCTAGCAGTTATTTTTCAGTGGTCGAGTAGTTCTTTTGGGCCACGTCCAGAGTTCTCGAAGTGTAGTAGATCACTACGGGCTTTTTGTCTACTCTCTGGCCGAGGACCGCTCCTACCGCGTAGTCGCTCGCATCACACATAACCTCGAATGGCTGGCTCCAGTCCGGTGCTCTGATGATGGGTGTGCTGGTGAGGGCCTATTTTAGCTCATCAAAGGCTGCCCTGCATGGATCTGTAAACTCAAAGGGAACATCTTTTTGCAAAAGATTAGATAAAGGCAATGCCTTTTTAGAGAAATCCTTAATGAATCTACGATAGAAACCAGCATGCCCAAGGAACGATTTAACGCCACGAACCGTGGAGGGATAGGGCAGAGTAACAATCAAGTCTATCTTAGCTTTATCGACCTCTATACCCTCATGTGAAACTATGTGACCGAGGACTACACCATGAGTAACCATAAAGTGACACTTTTCATCATTGAGTACCAAATTCATAGAAACACACCGTGCTAAAACTGTACTCAAATTATCTAAGCATGCATCAAAAGTGTCACCATGCACAGTAAAATCATCCATAAACACCTCTATAAAAGCACATATCATGTCGGAGAATATACTAGTAACGACCCGTTGGAAAGTACCGGAGCATTACACAAACCAAAAGACATTCGGCGAAAAGCAAACGTACCGAATGGACATGTGAAGGTGGTCTTTTCTTGATCCTTGGGTGCTATGGGAATTTGGTTATAGCCCGAAAATCCATCTAGAAAACAAAAGTAGGGCTTACCTGCTAACCGGTCGAGCATCTGATCGATGAATGGAAGTGGAAAGTGATCCTTGCGTGTGACTGCATTCAGCTTCCTGTAATCTATGCACATTCGCCATCCATTCTTCACTCGGGTCGTGACCATCTCGCCCTCGGCATTCTTTTCCACTGTGATCCCGGTCTTCTTCGGAACAACATGCACCGGGCTCACCCATTGACTATCTGAGATTGGGTAGATCACATCCGCATCCAGCAACTTCTGAATTTCCTTCTGAACGACCTCCATCATGATAGGATTCAATCTCCTCTGAGGTTCCCTAGAAGGTTTCGCTCCATCCTCAAGTAAAATTCGGTGCATACAAACTGCCGGGCTGATCCCCTTGATGTCCGCCAATGTCCATCCAATGGCTAGTTTGTGCTCGGCCAGCACCCTGATCAACCGTCGTTCCTGATCTGCTTCGAGCTCGTTCTTGATGATGACTGGCAGTGTGTCGTTCTGTCCCAGGAACGCATACTTCAAGTGCCCAGGTAAAGGCTTCAATTCTAATGTAGGTGCCTGCACAACAGAAGGCAAACACACCTTGGATTTAAATAACCGAACTTCATTAACCTCGTACCTTGGGGTGAGTGGCTGTGCAATCTCCAGCTTGGCCAGTGCATCCATGATAGTCTCGGTAAGCTCATAGGAATCCTCGTGTGAGTACACGACTCTCTCGAGCGCGAGCTCGAGTGGGTCTGCTCCTCTCTCCGGTTGCACCTCCTGGACTAGGTCGTCCAGTGTGTCTAGTGCATGGACCGCTTCGTACTCCATTGGATGCTTCATGGCCCGGAAGATGTCAAAGCTGAACACCTCTCCTTCAACTTCCATGGAGAGAGTCCCACTGTCACAATCGATCTTCATCTTCGATGTCTTAAGGAACGGTCGGCCGAGTAGGATGGGGGCATGGTCGGTCGGGCCGCAGTTCTCCATCTTGAGCACATAGAAATCAGCTGGGAACACAAGCTCTCCCACTTGCACGAGCACATCTTCGATCTTGCCCTCGAGCTGCTTGGATGATCTGTCCGCCAACTGTATAGTGAGCCATGCAGGTTCTAGAGGACCAATGCGCAGGCAAGAATATATGGAATAAGGCAAGACATTAATAGATGCCCCGAGATCAAGCATGCAATTCTCTATTCTAATGTTACCGATCGTGCAAGGTATGGTGTAGGTGCCTGGGTCACCGCATTTAGGAGGCACCTTGCGCTGAATGACAGCAGAAACATTCCGGCTCATGAGCTCCTGGTCGGGCTGAGTACCTCGTCTCTGGTTGGTGCAGAGTTCCTTCAAGAACTTCGAGTACCTCGGTATCTGTTTGATGGCCTCGAGGAGTGGGATGTTGATTTCCACTTTGCTGAACAGCTCCCATACTTCTTTGTCCATTACGTACTGCTTGGGAGCTCGAACTTGCACAGGGAAAGGTAAAGGAGCTCGGGCATTAGAATTTTCGGTTACGGGAGCCGCTTCTGGCCGAGATGCGCCGACTGCTGGTGTCGGGCCCTGTCCGAGAGTGCCCGGCCCGGCTGCTTCATCTTCGGCTGCTGGCGGGCTGCTGTCTTCGGATGGCCTGGGTACCGATGTTGCTCCTCTCCCACTCCTCAGTGTTACTGCATTGACGTTCCCCCTTGGATTCTGAATAGTTTGTGAGGGGAGTAGTCCTGGGTCGTTCTTGAGCTCGGAGACTGTTGTGGCGATCTGGGACATCTGTTTGGACAAGTCGGTAATGGCCCCGTCAGTTTTGGCCTGGAACTGGTGAACTGAAGTAGCTAGGTCCTTCACGATATCTTCTAAGGATTTGCTCGAGCCGTGCTGGTTCGGGCCCGACTGATTGCGGTCCTGTCTTTGCTGGTACTGGCCTGGCATGTTCTGTCCTTGTTGCTGGCGATATGGGGGCCTGTAGTACTGCTGGGCCTGCTGAGGTGTGGCTGGCTCCCTCTGGGCGTAATTCTGATGGTGGTCGTTCCTCCAATTCTGCCCGTTTGCCCCTTGCCCGTTCGCGGCTGCTCCATACTGTCGGACTGGCCCGGCTCGGTTGACATACCTCGCCCTGGTCGTCCTCCACTATAGTTGGGCAGTCATCTGTTTTGTGATCTGTGGCTGTACAAAAACCGCATGGCTTGACCTGGACCGGCTGCCTTCTGATGACCTGCTGCATCATCTCTTTGAGTTGCTTGATCTCTTCGGCCATTGAGCTTGATGGTGCGTCGGCCTTTGAGACGTTCCTGGACCGGCTGAACTCTTCCTCCTTGTTTGACTCATCTAGGAACCTAGCATTCTTAGCCACCTCCATGATCTTCCTCCGTACTCCAGCCGGGGACAGGTTCATAATGGTTATCTACTAGTTTTCGGTCGAGTCTCCTTAGTCCATCGAGCATGTACTCCACCATCAGTTTCTCAGGGAGTCCGAGGTTGCAGCAGCTCTGCTCTAAGGCGTTGAACTTCTCCACATACTCGTACATCGTCTCGTTGGGCCCTTGTCGGAGTTCTTGCAGCTGCCTTTGGACTTGCATGGCTCGGCCTGCGGGATAGTACTTGTTGAGGAATTTCTTCTGTATCTGATCCCATGTATGTATGCTACCTGCAGTCAAGGATAGAAACCAGTCGTTAGCTGAGTCTATGAGTGAAAAATAGAAAGCTTTTAACTTGAAGTCCTCGACTTCGACTCCGTATGGCCTGAGGTTCTGGCATATCCCATGATAGCGCTGCAGATGAGCTGTTGTCGACTCTCCTTTGATTCCTGAGAACTTGGGTAGGTGGTGCACGATCGTCGTGTTGATGGCTATTGCTTCTAGGTCTGGCCCTTCGTATATGCACCAAGACTGGTTGCGGAAGTTGGGGGCCGATAGCTCTCCCATGGTCGGCTCTTGATCGTCATACTCCTCCTCGTGATGATCCTCTCTGACGACCGGCTGTTGTGGAGGCCGTGGAGGTTGTTGATACTGCTGGGTGGGGGGGTATTGTGGTGGTGGAAGTGGGTAGTATTGTGGATATGGTTATGGCGGGTACGGCTGATATGGTTGCGGTGGGTATTGTGGGTAAGGTTGGTACGGTTGTGGTTGGAGCGGTGGTCTTTGGTTTGCTGGGGCAGCCCCCCTGATCTCTCCATTCTTAGCTATCTGGACTTGCCCTCCATGTTGGGTAAGTGCCCCTTCCATGTCTCGGATGACCTGTTCGACTTCTTCGTTATGGCTGTTGTCTCCGAATCGACTACCTGCATGAGACATGGTGAAAGAACAGAAAGTTTCCAAAATTTGGAAATTTCTAAAAACACAAAAAAATTCAAAATAAAATATCAAACGATCTCCGATGGCCAAAAAACACCCTATGTCACGAGCGAAGCTGGTGATTTGTGATCTCCTCGTCGTTCCGCTCAGAACAAGGTATTATGGGATGAAATCGGACACCGGGAGCTCGAATCCTGTCGTTTCGCTGTAAAACCGAAAAAAACAAAAAAACACGAAAACTGAAAACAAAAAAAGAAAAACTTCACCGTGCGTAGCTCCCCGGCAATGGCGCCAAAATTTGACAGGCGTCGTCGGTACCTACAAATTTAAATTTATATATTTCCTTACTCTAGGCTAGTGTAGCGGCAAGTAAGGGTCGAACCCTAGAGAGCTGGTGAGGTTACTTGTTGTTCTGTAAAGAGAAAGACAATTGGGTTGTGAGAGATTTGGAAACAAGTGCAGAAATAGGAAATAGGCGAGTGATATCAATCAGAGAGAATATTCGGTCTAGGGTGTCTAATTGTGACTTGTCTTATCATCGATTTCTAATTATCTGATTTCGAATTCCTAAGTGTGGTTACTTCCATTCCAAGTTATAACCTAAAGTAGGGCCTTCCCGAGCGCCTACACCACAATCTACTTCCTTTCCGGGTTGTAGAATTCTAGTTCTAGCAAACTTAATATTCCATTCCAAGATATATTAGATTTAGTGCAACTATTTGTTCTAACGGTCTAGTATCAAACAAACAGTAAATAGGGGAGTTGAATTGTTCGGTTAAGCTTTACCATTTCAAGTATCCACTTAACTTCACAATTCAATTCGAAATGATTGAGCACAAGAACTAGTAGAATAACGAAATTAGCATTAAGCGACAAGTCTCAAAAACAATGTCACAATGTATTAAACCCTAAACCGAATAATGAGTTTAGCTAGACATGGTCATGAGAACAAAACACAATAATAAGGAGGGATTTCTTCTCTATTGCCGAACGAAGGAGGAGGGAAGCTCTGGCCGATGGAATGATCTTCACGTTTTTGGATGCACACAGCTCTGATGGATACTTGAAACCCTTGATATGAGTTTGTATTTATAGAGAATTCTAGGGCTTCGAAGTTTCCAAATTGAAGTTGGCCCATAAACGGTTTTAGGAAACATGTCCTAAAACCGACTTTGCTTGGTTTGCAAGCAAACATCATTAGCAAGTTTACTTGGCCAACAAGTCTTCTAGAAGCTTCCTAAACCGCCACACAAGGAGGAGATGACGAGCCGAGATTTGTGGTTTTGGACTCGGCTTGGGCCGGCCTTGATTCGGAACTGGGCATGTCTTGGGCATGGGCTGGTTCCACTCGGGCGTTTTGTCTGGGAAGTGAGATCGTCCGACTTTTTGGGTATTTCGAACAACTTGGTCGAGCCGGATTTTCCAGATTCGCCCGTCTGGTCGAGCAACTTGGCTTTGGTGCCTATCAGCGCGCGCAAGACCTTTGGAATTGAGCCAACTGCCAATCTGCTCGGGCGTTTTCCTTGGTTTAGTGACATTGTCCGACTTATCTGCTATTTTGATCAACGTGCTCGAGTCGGAATCGTCAGATCAGCTCGTTTTCCCGAGCGACTTGATTTTGGTGCTAGACTGCTCGGCTGGGGCCTGGGACTCTGCTGGGCGCGGCCTGGTCCTGCTCGGGCCAGAGTGGCCTTGTGGTGTTTTTGGCACAAAATGTCATCTTTAATGCGCGTTTCCTCCTAGAGCTTCCAAAACACCTGAAATACAAAACAACACTAAGAAGTAACTGTTCGTATGATAAAGTGTCGGAATTGGTGGGATTTGTTGACTCGATGAGTCGTATAAATACGGCTCATCATCACCCCTCTACTCAAATCACAATATATACAAACTAAAAGAAATGATGAATAGATATTTACAAACTCAAGTGTGTACTCATATTTGTTTTTTGTTTTTCTAGGCATCTTGCTTGAAATATGCATCACGAATTTTTTTGGGTAGCTTTCCTATTTTGGCTTGTCTTGCAAATACTGTTTACTTTCTCTATTTTTTGTAGCATGCGTTATTTTGGCTTGTGCTTGCATATACAAAACTTTTCCTTTGGGTCAATTTTCACCCATATTGACTCCACACTCTAGAATTTGCATTGTACTAAGAATGACACATGGTGTGTGCATACATGGTTATAAAATTCAGATCACCTGAGAGCAATAACTAGATTCTCGAATTGAAGAAAAAGTATTTTCATGCTTGCTAACTTTATGTTCAAGTAGAGCAAAATGGTTGTTTAAATCACTAAATAGATAAAATATAACAACAACATTGACGCTATTGCAGAGGACTTCCCTTTGATTGTAGCAAAAAGTGTGTGATTCATTATTTGCTCATTTCTTTCCCGCATATGACAGTAAAATTTGTAAATCGTACAAGTGATCACTACATAGAAATTATCTGAACATGTCACAAGTATAATGTATGATCATGGTGGGAAACTGATAGATATTGGGGCTTGGTATAAATTTCTGCACCTGCTCACGTGGGAATTTACTATCCACTGATGTTGATCGCGCTCATCTAACACTTTAGTATCGTGCGCCACGTTCATTTTAACCGATCGCGGCCACTTAAAGTGCACTATGCGCGCTGATTCTTCTGCGCGCTTATGCTATATAAAAAAAAGATAGTCCACATTCAGTAAGGAAAGAGGAGTTTTGTACTTCATTTTTGAAACTATCTCAAACAAAGGCATGTGCACATACTAGTACAAGGATCATCCCTCTGCTCGAATCGCAATGTATATACACTAAAAGAAATGATGAAATGTACATTGACAAACTCAAGTGTATACTTCATATTTGGTTTTTTCTTTTTCTAGGCGTTTTGCTTGAAATATGCTTCACAAATGTTTTTGGTAGCTTTCCGTATTTTGGCTTGTGCTTGCAAATACTTTTTGCTTGCCCTTTTTTATAGCTTGCCTTATTTCGGCTTGTACTTGCATGTACAAAAATTTCTCTATGAGTCAAATTTTCACCCATATTGGCTTAACAGTGTGTAACGCCCCAAAAATTGTAAACTCCAAAACGACATCACATCGGCCGGAAGTCCCCTAAACCACAGATGGAACATACGAAGCCTCTAGCCAATATATGCATGAATTAAATTTCCAAATCATTAAAATAAAAGACAACATATTGATTCAACGGTCAACTATTCAATACTTAAGTCTCCAATGAGTACTTATTACTTATTCCCCATTGTCCAGTAAGTAATATCTAAAAAATAAAACATGGAAAACATGAGTTCACGGCTCATGTAAGTAACACGGACCCAAACTGAGTAAATCATGAGTGTTGCGAAAATAAAGATTATAGATATATACCATATATAATAAAAAGGGACAAAAACAGAGTATCAGAAACTAATTTCAAAAATCTTTTATAGAGCTTAGCTAAACAGAATCATTTCAAAATTTCAGAATTCGGAGCAGGCAGAATGGCTTCACAATCCAATCATGAGTCCCGGGACATTATCGTCGTACTTGGCCCTATGACCGGGCAACAGAAGTCACCATACTTGGCCCTATGGTCGCGCAACAGAAATCACCGCATTTCGCCCTACGGTTAGGCAACAAAAATCACCATACTTGGCCCTATGGTCGGGCAAAAGAAATACCATACTTTGCCCTATGGTCGGGCAACCGAAATATATCGGATTGCGAGCCTTTAGAATCGGATATGGAAAAATCAAGCAAGGACAGAGACGATGAGAAGAGCCGTGATGATTTTTCCAAATAACGAGATAAAAATGATTTATTTAACGGCGATGAAATAGTTTCATAATAAAACTTACACTTGTAATCTGAGATTTTTGGAAAAGAAATACAATTTTAGAATTGAACAGGTAGGACATAGACGATGAAACGGCAATGATGAATTTCCAAATACCGAGATACGAATTATTTGTTTACCGATGATGAAATAGTTTCACAAGGAAAGTGGAAATACGGTTTGAGAAATAAACAGGCATGTCGGATATTTTACAAAAAGAGTTTATAGAATAAACAGAATGGTCCATATTAGTTACATCGCACGCCCTTCACAACTAAATTTACATCTAGCCGAATCAAGTTATAACCACCTAGAAGTCATATAAAATCACACTTGAACTCTTAGATTCATAAACTCACATTTGAATTCCAATTTACAAAATATTCAAGTTTAATCAACATATCCAACCATCACACTTGCAAAAACTCAGATTCAATATTATATCCTCAAAATCAATTTGTGAATTACTCAAGAGAAATTACAAAACGTTTTGCATATTTTTAGAAAGATCTATTCGAGTAGAACAACATAGAATCAAGAAACATTCAATTTGAACAAGCAAACAGAAGTTATGATTATTTTAATATCAATGGTCGAATCTGTCAAGAATTACCGGACAGATTGTGACCCAACTTTGAACACAATTTCAGAACGACTCATATTACATAAATGCATGTGTTCTGTACTATTGGAAAGATCCTTTCAATTAGATAATAACAGAACTAGAAAGCACTCAATTTGAGTAAGTAAAACATGAGATATTTAGATTCAAAAATCGTTCGACAGATCTGCCTAGAATTACATTAGTTATCGACACTCCACTTTGAAGCCAGTTTCAGATAAAATCAAATAGAATCAACGTACGTACTATATACTGTTAGAAAGATCGTTTTGTCTAGAATATGATAGGACTTGGAATTACCCAATTAAGGTAACAAAAAAACAAGTTATATTCACTTGAAAATCGTTGGACATATTGTCCAGAAGTGAAAACAGTTTTTAACTCTCAGCTTTTAACTCATTTTATAGATACTCAGATTGAACTAATACTAGAATTTTTGTATAGTTAAAAAGCTCCTTTCGATTAGAACGTGACAGGACCAACAATCATCCATTTTAAAAATCAAAAATAGAAGTTATAGCAATTTCAAAATCAGTCGACAGATCTATCCAAAGCAAACACGGTAGCTCTACTCAATTCAAAACTCAAATCGAGGATATCTTAGGTTGTCGAATTACACTTTTCATTGTGTCAGAAAGTTTGTTTTTAGGAGAATGGCATAAATCAATAAAACCTATTCGAATCTAGAAAACACAGTTTGATATTCAAGACAAAGTTACTCGATAAACACATCATATAAACAAGGGAAAAGTACGTACCGGTGTTCCGAACTATTGACATTTTCCGATTGAAGGTTCAAACTATTGATTTTTCCATTCAATGGCAAAATAAAAAATAATTTGGTAAATTTTAAAACATCGAGCACCCTAACTACATCGTGATTAAATTGTTAATTCAATCATGTGAACCCTGTTAATAACGATTCGATAAAAAGGTCTATTATTGCAAAATAAGAAATATCGATTTTAATACGTTAAGAGTTCATGGTGAGATTGTCGGGTAATTTTCAATGAGGTTCACATGGTTGAGTTCAAAATTTAATCACGATGTAGCTACGGTACTCGATGTTCGAAAATTTGTCAATTTATTTTTTATTTTGCCCTTGATTGGAAAAGTCAATAGTTTGGACCTTCAATTGGAAAATGACGATAGTTCAGGGCACCAATGTGTACTTTTCCCTATAAACAATCGTAGATGCATACCTTGTAGGTGCTGGGACATCGTAGATGCATACCTTGTAGGTGTTGGGACTTCTTCAGGGCTTCGAATTAACAAATAAATCTTGGATACTGCTTGAATCGTGAATCAATTTTACTTTCCAAATATAAGATTTCTGCTCTAGTGGATATCCAAAAATTTGTATTGGGATAAGACAAGTGAATGTACTGGAATAATTGAAGGTTGTAAACGAGTAAACAAATCAAATCTGAAATTGATTTCTATTTGATGGAGCAAAACTCAGACAATTTTTTCTTGTCGCCTCAGTCGCTTTTGTTACAGACAATCGATGAAGTTCTCTTTGTTTTTCAAGTTTTCGTCTGATACGATAACGACGTTCTGATCTTAACCACAATGTCGCGCGTCCAGCCTTTACGTTTTAGGCGCTGGGCCCGACACAGCTCTAAATTGAACGCGTTACAGAACCGTCGCGCGCCCAGCCACAACATTACCGTCGCGTTCTAGGGATTGACCCTCTAAAAAAAAGAAATTATTCTCTAATTCCTCCACTCTGCATATATTACAAAAAAGTAACTTGTCATTTCTTCTCAGTGATTCATACGGTTGGCAATTTCTTTTGGACCATGCAAATGCAACCTTTGGTAATCCTGCATTTACTTGTAGACTTTTAATTACTTTTTACCAAGTCGGCGATTTCCGCACATAAAAATACACATCAATGCACAGTGATGCACACAGCTTACTGAAAGTAATCGAGTAAGGTATCAAGAGCTCTTGAAATTGCCCCGGCAGCATCTTCTCACTAATAACCAACTTTCATCTCATATTGGATGCTGCACTAGACATCGGGGTAGTAGACCCAATTCCAATCTTCTGTCTAGCTGTTCTCATCCTTTGGACCACACGTAATTTCGGTGATTTTGGCGTAGTCGGGTCTTTGAGAGACCTATGCATGTTTTAGCCAAATTCAGTCATATGTCTAACAAGGAATACAAAGGAAAATGAGTAAAAATGAAGGGAAAAAAAATACACATACCTTTGAGGGAAGAAAGGATTAGCAAACTTGGGCACCGGTCGTGCGTGTGGAACCATCGTTCTCCTCATCTGTTTCAAAGCCTTCTCATCCTCCATCTGCATCAAAACAAAAATCCCAAAGATCAGAGTGCTGCCACAACTAACCACAAGAAAAATACTGTTCAGGACAAACATACCATCTTCGCAGAATCACTCTCCTCTCTGTATCTTTTGTACATCATCTCTTTCTCCTGAACCTTCTTATCAAACTCAGCTCTTTCTAATGCTCTGTGGTCTGCTTGGAGGTTGAACTCCTCAACTTGTGTCAAAGGTATGCGCACTTTCTCAGGGAGGGGAATTGGGTCACTGCTACAATGACAGAATAAGAAGATGATTCAGATTTCTGTTCAAAATAATGTCATCCTGTAACTTTTAATCTAAGTATTCTCTTCTTACTCTTTCAAGATCGGTTGTGCTTTGAATATCCTCATTTCGGCAGCTTCCTTCTCCAGTCTCTGCCTTTCTTCAATTTCTCTTCGTAATTCTTCTTCGTGTCTTACAAGGCTTTCCAACTGGAAAGGCTCTGGTTTGGTACACTGTTTGGGCTCCGGCTTCGGTGGGATCTGTAATGGGAAAATCAGTTGGTTAATGAAAAGTTAACATTTTTTAAATGGAAAAGTCTGTTATTAGAACTTAGTGCTTACCAATGGGAAATCAGTGGTGTAAGGATAAGGGTTGGCCTTAGGAACTCTAGCCTTTTCCTCCTCCAACTGTTTATGCGTCACTTCTGTGACAAATTTCTTTTCTTTCTCTGCACCCCTTTCCTCTGTGCGTAGGTGGAATGGGTTGGGTCTTGTGATTCGTGGGGTCTGAATGTCATGGCGTGATTCGGAACATATGGAAAGCTGAAGAGAAAATACATGGATATTATTAGTATTCAAAAGAGAAATAAATGCAGTTCCAATATATTTCATCAATAGAATATATGCAAACCTTGTCAAACATATCTACAACCATGTTCGCAGGAGCAATCCTCTCATCTGTTGCGAAATGAAACTCTTCAGGTATAGTAACTTGTTTCTTTGAAGTACAGAATATTCCCAACACGCCTTTGCTTTCAAATATCTGGCACAGAAGAAGATGTATCAGTATATAACTGAATGTGTGTGCACACGAAATATGAAGAATTGCGCATGAAAAAGAGGGGTAACCTTCTTATTCAGTGGCTTGGCCTTGAACTTGGGAATCTTTTGAAGTTCCTCCAGTTCAAGTTCAAATGAACTTTTGACAGTTGGTGGGCGCGCTCTCAATGAAGTTTGCAGCTGTGGGGTTTTTGGTTCCGTCAGACGCCGTTTCCATTGAGAATTCTGCCATTATGAAAACATTAATATACAAGATTGGATTAAGGAAAAGAGTTGCTACCTTAAAAAGATTTCTAACCTGACGCGAAGACTCTGTTGATGCCACTGAAGCTGTTTCAATATGTTGGTTAGCCCTAGCCATCGTCTGCAAATGAAATTCCTGCAAACATAATACTCAGAAAACATAAGAGTAGTTGCAAACATTGCTTTTGTTTTCTGATATTCTTGTCAGTAAAGATAAATGTTTACATGAAACTCAGGGGGGTGTGCTGTGCTTCTAGGCAATGGAGGAAGAGTTGCAGCCCCTAGAATCTGTCAAATGCAAAATTTTCAGTTTCCGCTCGAGTCAGCGAATTGTAGTTAAACCTATCAGGAATCTACTAGCAAACCTTTTTGTTCACTGGCCGGGCTTTGAACTTTGGAATCTTAGCCATCATTTCTTCCTCAAGTTCTGCAGTACTTTTGACCCTTGCTGGCCTAGCACGTTGAGATGTTTCTAGGTCTGGCTCCTTGGGCCTTGTTAATGTAAGTTTATGCTTCTTTGCTACTCCAGCAGCGGCATCCTGTTTATGAAGTAAGACGATAAATTGACAGATCAAAACAAGAGTCTAGAAGTTAAAAGACTGATTTTGCCATACATGAGGTAGAACCAGCTCTCTTGTTTTGGATTGAAATTTCTGTATCATTTCCGCCATAGAAACAAATGGAGCTGCAGGTTCCCTTACATATACCTAGTTTCCAAGACATGTTAATTGACATTACTTAAAAAACCAATGCATGAGATAAAAACCATAGCATACCTTTCGGTCCTCTTTGCTAAGTGCTGCGGTAGATGACTGCAAACCACTGTTATCAGGTACGACACCTGGTCTAGACTTGTGCAGTAAATTTACGGGATTGACATTCAGAATCTGAGATCGGGGGGCATATAACGTTGATTTAGTATTCTAATCGATTACAATTGGTAATTATATAAAACAAAAATACTTCACCTTTCGGGATCTTCCTTCATCCAGTTTCTGACGCTTAATTGCTTGATTCTCTTGAGCCAAGTTGGACATGGCTATTATGTGCTTTTTCTCAATGTCTCTGTTGTTAAATAAGAAGTTTATAGTAAGGAACTTTGCAGTCCACATCCACAAAAAGTAAAGTGCAATGCTCTCTGACATGTACCGACTTTTTTGCACTTGCAGGTCTCATGATCTTTGTTTGTGCGGTTAAACGAGACAGGCTCTTGGTCCTCAAAGCTGAAGGATTCTGAATCCCAGCGTCAATCTTTTTGGAGGACTGAACGTTCTTCATACTTGTTGCTTTCTTGGCATCTCTCTGACAAGTCACTTGTGACTTCGGTGTGCACGCTTGCAGAAAAGTATCTGCATCATTCACTGGTGGACCTTCGGTAGAGGCAGTGGGGATACTTGTGGTACTGAAAGGATCAACAGTTACGGATGATACTCAAAACACATATTATTATATTTATGGAAAAGAAGTTGCAATTGAAGTAAACTAACCTTCCATTTATCTCATTGCCACCATCAGTTTTCAATTCAATTAGTTCTTCGCAGGGAACCTGGAGAAGTAATGAATATAAGAAAAGATTACGAAAACAGCTGTGTTCGTGCTTGAAAAAATATTAAGCACTCAGTTGTACCTTTGTGATTGTGTCACAATTTTGCTCAGTAGCCGCTGGCCCTTCAGCAGTCTTCATCTGTGACAGGGGATTCATTTCTGAAGTCTCCTTCATAGACTCAGCTGGTTCAGACACCTGACGATACCCAAGGCCAGTTCCTTAGATTTCCACTCATTAGCAATAAATTTGTTCACAAGAAGAAGAAATGATTACCACGGGTTGCTGAAGTGCCTCACCAAAATCACTCATTGGTTCCACCACAACATCTCTGCCTACTTTTATTTTAGGCATGCAAGCTGGAAAAAGATGAAACCAAGATAAAGTATAACAATGGTTCATATGTCATGGCTTAAGCCTCAAATTTTATAACAAGACACGCCAACAGTGACAATTTTCTTTAACAAATCATTACTTGGTGACAATTAAAGCCCCTTATTTACAAGACCCCTCAAAAGGGAAAAAAGAGATGAATTCAATAGCTAAAATTATACTCCAACTGAAAGCTTTATTATAATTCATTCTGCAGTGTGAAGTACAAACATAAGCACATTGCAGAACAGGCAGAGATTACAAACCAAAGAAGCAAATTAAGACCTTAAATGAACCAACCGCCCATGACCATCAGAACATTGCATACCCCTAATTGACCCGTTAAGTAATTACAAAAGAAAAAGTACAACATCCCCATTTGTTACAATAAACCCTAATTCACACCAACGTGAAATCCCCAAATCATTCAGTTCTTTCCAATTTCGCACTCTGTATAGAAAAACGGAAACAAGATTGAAGAAAACAGATAGAAACTTTACGTGAAGGAGCGTAGCTAAGAGCGGACTCAAACCAAAGCTCGGCTCTCCTCATCTCCTCATCAGATTCTCCAGCAATGAAATCAAAGAATCGCGGCGCTGAGAACTCATACATCTCGTCTGTTATCCCCGTTCCGCCCTTAGGTTCTTCCTCCACCGTAGCCATTGCAAAGATCGCGGTTCTTTTGTGCCGAGTTATTTGTGTTTCAATCGAAGACGATCGGATGAGATAATCTGTTGTAATAAATGAGGAGAAATATTCAGGAGATGAGATTTGTGGACAAACAGGGGTTGTAACGGTCGGGAGCTCCAACGGTCGACTTTTGATTTTTCAAACGATAGGAGCTTGTTAAGTGCCAGAGTTCAGAACGCCACCGTTTGGATAAATTGATCTTTGATTAAAAAAAAAATCGTTAATTATGTTTTGGAAACGGGATCAAATACAAACCACAATTATAAATAAAAACTACAAATCCAACAAAATATTGTCACGTGTATATTTCGATCAATCGAAATTCGGGGCGTTTTTTGTAAATAAAAATAATAAAACGGACTTATTTAAAAATACATAATAGATACGAGGGTATAATCATCCTAAAATTTGCTACGATAATAGTTTTAAGTTTGATCATTTGCTACAGTAATATTTTTAAGTCTGATCATTTACTACAGTAATATTTTTAAGTCTGATCATTTACTACAGTAATATTTTTAAGTCGGATCATTTACTACAGTAATAGTTTTAAGTCTGATCATTTGCTACAGTAATATTTTAAGTCTGATCATTTATTACAGTAATATTTTTAAGTCTGATCATTGCTACAGTATAATTTTAAGTCTGATAATTTGCTACAGTTATTTTTAAGTCTGATCATTTGCTACAATATATATTTTTTAAGTATGATCATTTACTACATTAATATTTTTAAGTCTGATCATTTACTACATTAATATTTTTAAGTCTGATCATTGCTACAATAATAGTTTTAAGTCTGATCATTGCTACAATAATAGTTTTAAGTCTGATCATTATTGTTTTAAGTCTGATCATAATAGTTTTAAGTCTGATCATTGTTATTTTAAGTCTGATCATTGCTACAATAATAGTTTTAAGTCTGATCATTATTGTTTTAAGTCTGATCATAATAGTTTTAAGTCTGATCATTGTTATTTTAAGTCTGATCATTTTAGTTTTAAGCCGTTCATTAACAAATCGAGGACTAAATTGAAAAAAAATTTTATTAGGATATGTGGAATGACTATAATGCCCTTCCATGTTTTGTTCGGGATTTCGGCAAAATTGGACACGTGTTAGCTTGAAATTGAGTTTTTAGTTTTTATATAGTCGGTTTGTACCTGAACCGCACTCTTATGTTTTCTTTCCAAATTATGATTTTAACTATTAAAATTTCCAAACAGGAGGAGAATAAAAAATAATTTGATGAATTTTCAGTCTCGTAATTACACCGTGATTAAAAATCGTTTAATGAATCATGTGACTTCATTAAAAATGACCCATCAATGTTCGTAATTTCTTCTCTAACATCCATGAACCTTTTTACCCAGCACGGATCTAGCTGTCCAAAAAAATTATATTATATACAGTTAAATTGTAATTTAAATGATAAAATCAATTTTGTTTAATATTTATACATTAAAATTAGTTTAATGTTTAAATGTATGTTGTCGAGTCATATGTGGTGGCGTCTGAGAATCATGGTTTATCTTGTTTTGACTTTCATCGGTGCTGATTGGGGGAATTAGAATTTTGTTTGTTTGTACTGAAAGTCAATTACATTAAACTAAACTATTTGAATTCTGTAAATGTATAAACATTTCACATTTAAATTGGAAGTTTGTGTTGTAAGTTTGTATTCCAGCCAATTACGTTAGGATTCTAACATTTAAGTTATTCAATTTTGTTTAGATGATAATGCCAACTACTAAACTCTTAAAAATAACGATTGAATATACTGAAGAGTGATTTTTATAACAAATATAGTGAAGAGTGTACGTCGCAACAAGATGGTAGATCATTTTTTATCGGAGTGATTCCTTATTAACATTAAGAAGAAATATTTGAAATGTTGGCATGGTAATAAGGGTTGAGTTTTGGTCAGAACCACTTGTTTTCGTCAGGAATCAGAACTTTGAATATCCGTTGATTTGATAATCTCAATGGTTTACATTAATCAAGATTAATTCAAATTAAATAATCGTTTATCATTTGTATGTCAACTGAAATTATAATTGAACATCCGGTTGCTCATGTTCATACTCAAAATGGTCTAGCAGAATCTTTTATCAAGAGACTAAAATTGGTAGCTAGACCATTACTTATGTAATCAAAATTGCCAAGTTCTGCTTGGGGACATGCAATCTTACATGCTGCATCACTAATTCGTATAAGGCCAACTGCAAATAATAAATATTCCTCTTTACAACTTGTCAATGGCAAGAACCAAATATCTCTCATTTAAGAGTTTTTGGGTGTACTGTTTATATTCCAATATCTCCGCCCAACGTCTAAAATAGGACCCCAACGAAGATTGGGAATTTACGTGGGATTTGAATCTCCATCAATTATTAAATTTTTGGAACCTATGACAGGTGACATATTTAAGGCACAATTTGCCGACTGTCAGTTTGATGAGACAATTTCCCTGCATTAGGGGGAGATAGAATAAAGTCTGAAAAAAGAAGAAGACATATCTTGAAGTGCAGAGTCATTGTCTTATTTTGATCCTTGTACAAATCAATGTGAACTATAAGTTCAAAAGATCATCCACTTGCAAAAAGTTGCAAATACATTGCCAGATGCATTTATGAATGTTAAGACAGTGACAAAGTCACATATGCCAGCTGTCAATGCTCCTTGCAAAATAAAGCTTCCTGAAGAATATATTGGAAATAAACTAGTAAGTGAGTATAAAACACGACATAAGCGTGGTAGACCAATTGGGTCCAAGGATAAAAATCGTAGAATAAAGGTTCCAGATAATCGTATAATGCATTAATCACTATTCCAAAAGAAATAGATGTGTTACATAAAGAATCATCTTCAAAAGATAATGAGATACCTAAAAATGATGACAATGAAGAAATTTCGATCAATTATGTCATTTCAGGGAAAAGGTGGAATAGAAATGAAATCATAGTGGATAATATATTTGCCTATTCTATGCTCTAGATATTACAAAGGAAACTGAGGATCATGAGACATTATCGGTTAATGAATGCCGACGAAGAAATGATTGACCAAAATGGAAAAGTGTCATCGAGGCAGAATCGAATTCACTTGAAAAATGCCAAGTCTTTGGGAAATTTCCCTAACACCTAAGAATGTCAAACCTGTTGGTTATAAATGGATATTTGTGCGCAAACAAAATGAGAAAAATGAAGCCGTAAGATACAAAGCACGACTTGTACCACAAGGCTTCTCGCAAAAACCCGGCATTGATTATAAAGAGACATATTTACCAGTCATGGATGCAATAATATTCAGATTTTGATTGAGTTTATCAGTCTTAGAAGGACTCCAAATGCATTTAATGGATGTCGTGACAACCTATTTATATGGGTCACTTGATAACGACATTTATATTAAAATTCCCGAAGGATTAAAATTACCAGAAGCATGTAGCTCAAAACCACGGCAAATGATCTTTATATGGATTAAAACAATCCGGTCAAATATGGTACAATCGTCTAAGTGAATATGTTTTGAAAGAGGGATACATCAACAATGCAATTTGCCCATGTGTTTTTAATAAAAGGACAAAAACCGGATTTTCTATTATCGCGGTTTATGTTGATGATTTAAATATCATTGGAACCTCTGATGAACTTAATGAGATGATTGCATATTTAAAAAGTGAATTTGAAATGAAAGATTTGGGAAAAACAACCCGATATTTTATGTTGATGATTTAAATATCATTGGAACCCGAAATGAAAGTGCATATTTACCGGATTTTCTATTATCGCGGTTTATGTTGATGATTTAAATATCATTGGAACCTCTGATGAACTTACTGAGATGATTGCATATTTAAAAAGTTCGCCGGTGGTTATTCGATCACTTAATGTGACAAAAGATCCATTTCGTCCCAGAGAAAAGGATGAAGAACTACTTGGTCCTGAAGTATCATATCTTAGTGCTATTGGAGTACTAATGTATCTGCTAATTATACACGACCCGATATTACATTTTCGGTTAATTTACCAACTAGATATAGTTCTTTTCCAACTAGAAGACATTGAACTTGCGTTAAGCAAATGTTAAGATATCTTCGAGGAACAACTGATATGGGCTTATTTTATTCAAAAGACTATAACCATTTTTAATTTGAGCTTTACAAGAAGCATTATCCTCAAATAAGACATTATCCTCAAAGAGATGCGCTTTATGAGGGTCAGATAAATACCCGGCATCGGCGTATCTAATTAATAGAACGAAGCACATCTCTCCAAAGTTCTTCTTTACACATGAACTTCATAAGAACAGAGAGATTGATATTTGTCAGATTCGTTCTTGTGACAACTTAGCCGATTTATTTACAAAAGCACTTCCCACAACTTCCTTTGAGAAATTCGTCTATAAAATCGGCATGCAAAAAAGCTTAGAGATTTTATGTTAAAGACCACATTGAGGGGAAGAATACGCATTGCACTCTTTTCCTTATTTTAGGTTTTATCCCTTAGGGTTTTCCTAAATATGGTTTTTAATGAGATAACACTTATGCGTAATATACAATTATGTACTCTTTTTCCTTCACAAGGTTTTTCTCCAAATGGTTTTCCTAGTAAGGTCTTAATAAGGCATAATATGTATACGAGTCATCCAAAGGGGAGTGTTATGAATATTGCACTTATGTTGGATGATCTTTAGCCCTTCATATGACAATGTCCCTTAGCATTTCATGTGCCTCCATAAATCCTTAGCTTTCATTTCCTATATTGATTTGTAATCTTTCTATATGTCCATGTACCCCTATATAAAGGGATGATTTGTAAAGATAAAGATAAAATAAGAAATACCCTTCCTCTCTACTTTTCTCTTCTCTTCACATGTTCTTCTACTTTTAAATTTCTTCTTTATATTCAAATATTTCACAACAACCAACACTACACCATTTTGACACAAATGCAACGAGGAAGGACACGCTGTTGCATATAATACGTAGCATAGGCCATATCGCAACGACGACACGTTTGTTACTTATGTAATGTGTTGCATAAGGATAGAAATGCAACATAGACAAATCCAGCGTACCATTTGGCGTTGCGTAATGTCATAAATGCAACACATACGTTAGCAGCAGACCGAGCTATGTTACACAAAGTCGTTTATGCAACACAAGTAGTAGCAACATCTATATAGTCGTCGCATAAGTGTACTCATACAACAAGGTCTAAAGTAACCAACGACATATGTTGCGTACTGTTACTTATGTAACTAAATAAAAAGCAACAAGTAGATGAACAAAAGTAATAAGTTCCTTTATGCAACAACATCTATAATAACGATTAGACCTTGTTGCATAAGAGACCTAATGATATGGATAATGTAACATCCATTTTTGGAGAAGTCCGTATGTGTTGCGTAAAGTGAAAGCAGTTATATTATGTCGTCGAAATGTTGGAGAACTTGTATGCTTATGCAACGCACAGAGGAATAACATGCGTAAAATGTTGAATAATTTAATTCAAAAATCAAGTACAACGTGTTAGTAGCCGTACAAGCAAAAAGGAACCCCTGCTTTTTGAAGAAGCAGATCCAGCACATAACCCAAAGCTTCATCTCCAACTTTCTTTCGGAAAGCTTAATCCCTTTTCAAACAACCCAAGGTCCCCAAAATTGAAGATCCCCAAGCTTGCAGCAGCCAAATCCCCAACCTTGCAGCAGCAAAATCCCCAAACTTCGTTGCAGCAGCAAAGTCCCCAAGCTGCTTGTTGCAAGCAGTCGAAGGTGAACCTTGCAGCAAAATCCTAAAGTGTTTGTTGCAGCAGTCGAATCGACAAAGCTACTTGTTGCGCAGCAGGATGCTCGTTTTCATGTTGTTGCAGCAGTCGAAGGTGAACCTTGCTCAAATCCATGTTGTGTCCTGCCATTTCATTCCATAAACTCAGATCAAAATCAGATCTTGTAGCATGTGCTCCCATTTTCATTGTTTAAATGTTTGACTCAATATCATTGGCACATGTCACATCAAGGAGTGTAAGAGAAGATTAACATAGAAAACATCTCTGTAAGCATTGTTGGCACCCTGTTTCCATTCCCAAACTAAAGGTAATGTTTGCTGACTTTTTTATAAACTCATGATCAATTAATATATGTTATTTACACTGATATTATTATTTTTGTTTGTCTCAATTTGTTGTTATAGGTTAACAATGGATAAAAGTTGGCTACAATTGCCAAGATGTGAAACACGTTAGTACGAGGGGATTGATAATTTTGTTGAATTTGTGAAACAAAACCAGGAGGAACTTACATATCCATGTCCGTGTAGAAAGTGTAAGTTGCACAAAGGGGGAACTACATCGGCAAAAATGCATAAGCATTTGATTGTAAATGGTATGATGTCGGACTACACAACATGGTTATTGCATGGTGAACGTGAAGAAATTATCTTTCAAAACGGGGAAGGGACATTTGGGTCACAGTACATGAACTCAACTATGGATCTCTTACATGATACATTCCATTTCGAAGATCCGCATGGGACATTTGGAACTCACATGGTGAATGAAGATGTGGAACTTGATTCTTTTGGAAAGGATGCTTATGAAAAGTATTGTAGGCTTTTGGTTGAAGCTCAGAGGCCTTTGCATGATGGCAGTGAGAAAACAGTGCTAGAGGTAATTATGAAGGCAATGCAGGCGAAAGTAGAGTGTCGATGGACAGACAAAAGTTTCAATAAGCATTTGGAGCTTGTTAGGGATGTGCTTCCTTCTGAAAATAATTACCCTGAAACTTATAGAGATGTGAAAAAAATATTGAAGAATCTGGGTTTGACTTATGAGACTATACATGCATGTGAATACGGGTGTGTATTATACTACAAAGAATTCAGTGAGTTAGAAAAGTGTCCCGTATGCCATGAGCCACAGTATGCAAACATCGAAGGTGGAAGCAAGGTTGCAAACAAAACTGTCCGTTACTTTACACTTATTCCCAGATTACAACGTCTTTACATGTCACATCACATAGGCAAAGACATGAGATGGCATGCGGAAAATCAAAAAAAAGAGGGTGACAGTGATCTAAGACACCCCGCGGATGGTGAAGCGTGGCAAAATTTTAACAATGATTTTCCAGCATTTGCAAATGAGATTCGAAATGTGCGTCTTGGATTATCTACTGATGGATTCAATCCATTTGGTGTATCAGGTCTTTCGCATAGCACTTGGCCTATAATCGTGATGCCTTACAACTTGCCACTATGGATGTGCATGAAAAAGGAATTTAATATACTTGCTATGTTGATTTATGGTCCTAAGTCTCCCGGAAAGTGTTTGAATGTTTTCATGAGACCACTGATTGATGAGTTGAAAATGTTGTGGAATACTGAAGTTGTTACATATGATCGTTATTCTGGATCGTCATTTGTTATGAAAGCTGCGATAATGTGGACGATTAGTGACTTCCCGGGCTTAGGCATGTTGGGAGGTGTCAAAACAAAAGGGTAC
Source organism: Rhodiola chrysanthemifolia (assembly GCA_033675395.1). Classification (NCBI taxonomy): domain Eukaryota; kingdom Viridiplantae; phylum Streptophyta; class Magnoliopsida; order Saxifragales; family Crassulaceae; genus Rhodiola; species Rhodiola chrysanthemifolia. The sequence goes on from CM066204.1 coordinate 45,184,997, forward strand.
AAAGCATGTCCACTATGTTTGGATGAAGTCGATGCTACACATTTGACTGGGAGAATGGCATATCAAGGTCATCGTAGATGGCTTTCCAAAAATCATGAATGGAGGAAAGCAGGACACAAGTTTAATGGTCAAGTTGAAACGAGGGACAAGCCACCTTCTCTTTCGGGATTTGCAATTTTGGATGAGATTATTAGTCATGACTACCCGACACTTAGCTTACATCCAAAGTTTAAGGCTCGAGGTACTACTGAGAAGGCATGTTGGACACACAAGAGTATTTTCTATGAGTTACCACATTGGAAAACATTCAAACAACCTTACTCATTGGATGTTATGCACATAGAAAAGAACGTTTTTGACAACATAATTGGAACCGTACTTGCCTTGGAAGGAAAAACAAAAGATGACCAAAAAGCACGTGAAGGTTTGATGAAGCAGGGGGTGCGTAAGCATTTGTGGGATAAGTTAAAAGGATCATCTTCGAAAAGAGAGAAGGTTTCTCAAGCATCATACACAGTTTTACCGGAACACAAAGTCGAAATACTTGAGATGATAAAAGATGTCCAATATCCACATGGTTATGCTGGGAGCTTGAGAAACAAGATAAATTTACAGGACAAAAAGTTTAATGGGCTGAAGACGCATGACTGTCACGTATACTTCCCGTTGTCATCCGACCATATCTGCCGTATGGTGTTGTGAGCTGCATTATATCTCTATCCCATTGGTTTCAGAAGTTATGTTGCAGGGAGTTGATGAGAACGGATGTCATGCAGATGAAGGAGGATATAGTGATGATTCTTTGTAACTTTGAGCGAATTTTTCCTCCAGCTTTTTTCAGCATTATGGTCCATCTTATGGTTCATCTTCCGGATCAGCTATTGCTAAAGGGTCCTGTACACTATAGCTGGATGTATCCGATAGAGAGGTACACTACATGAACAGTATAGCAAATTTTATTTGACTAATCAGTTATAATGTCATATTAAACATTGAAAATATTTTACAGGCAACTAGGTGAGTATAAGAGGCATGTGAGAAACACGCGATATCCTGAAGGTTGCATAGCTGAACAGTACATTGTGCAAGAATGCCTACTATAAGTTATACACGGGCAACAACATAATAGAGGATATCAGACCAGAACCTACAGTAAATGTTGTTTGTAATCACATCAAGCCATTATGTCACATTCCGAGAAGAAAACTCACAAATGAACAAATTTCAGTTGCTCATTGGGAAGTGATGGTTCAGTGCAAACAAGCAAAGCCCTATATTAATGACCATAAGAAGCGATTTGAAAGAGAATATCCAGATTGTGGTGAACAAATTCGGATTAAACACTTTCTTCCGTATTTTAAACATTGGGTACGCTCCTATGTTTATTGCATTCATATTATCATTCATTCATTTTATAAATCCATTCATATAATTCATTTATTGTTTGTCATTATTTGATTGCAGATGGAAATACTACGCAATGAAGGGGATGACAGATATAATCCACTGCTCCATTACTTAGCATATCAACCTCAAAATCACATTTGTTATTCACAATGCGATGTCAACGGTGTCAAATTTGTGATTGAGGAACGAGATAGGAGATTAAAGACACAAAATAGTGGGGTAATGGTTCAAACGGAGGGTGATGAGACATATTATGGGGTTCTTGAAGATGTCATTGAATTGAAGTATCCGGAAGACATCTCAGTAATCGTCTTCAAATGTCGATGGTTTAACACGGATCCAACCGAGAGAGGAAATATTAAGATTGATCATGGACTAATTTCAGTAGACACAGCTACTACTTGGTATGAAGATTCACCCTTTTGTCTCGCCTCCACCGCAAGGCAAGTATTCTACATAGATGATCCGAGAGCCGGTGACAATTGGAAGGTTGTTAATACTATTTCTCACCGGGGAATCTACAACTATAGTTCACTTGCACGCAATGAGAATGACCTACACTCGCATCAAGTAGTGGATGCATACCAAGAACATACCCCAGCAAAACTTCAAGAAATTCCTATTGATAGTATACATGTTGATTTGGGATTCGTTGCCCAAATGCATCATGGTGATAATGAAAATGATGATGAATCTGTGGATGATGAAATGACGGATGAAGAACAAGAAGATGATGAAATGATGGATGATGAAGATGAAGATGATGAACTGATGGATGAAGAACAAGAAGATGATGAAATGATGGACGAAGAGCAAGACGATGATGAAGATATTTAATCAATTTCAATATCAAGTGCGTTGTATGTTTTAAATATATACCATATGTGTGGCCAAGTGTGTTGTGTGTTTTAAATATATACCACATATGTGTGGCCAAGGGATGTTACCCCATTTGCAGGTTAATTTCGATATCATGTGTGTTGTTACCATATGTGTGGCCAAGTATGTTTGGTGTCTCCATATTTTATAATCAGGTCACTTACGCAACAGAAAATGATAATGTGTGTTGCTTAAGTCAAATATGAAAGGCGGGAATTAATTTGGAAAATGAGGGAGTAAACAAATTTTGAAGGGGGAAAGGAAATACATGGGTAAAAAATTCCATATTTCAATCCCGCCGTATCAAATGCCACAGTCATATATGCAACACGGAAATGTTGTCGCGTTAATCTGAACGAAATTTACTTTCCATTCCCGCCAACAAAATTTCAATTCCCTCTAACCAAATTATGACACAATGCAACTTGGTATTACAACCCTTCGTTGCATTAAGTCCGAACCCTCCGTTGCGTAAGTTGTTTATCCTTAATTGACCCTAATTTAACACATGTTTAAGGTTATGAAATTTGATTTGGAAACATTGATTATCCTACAAACACAAGTTATGTTGTATCATGTTAACATGTTATCCTTCAAACCAAATATTGCATCACAAGTGCATAAGAGTTATGTTATTTCATGTTAACATGGTTATGTTGTTATGAGATAATATATTAGTTAGATTACAAACAACATATTCAAACCAAATATCAAGATCAAGTGCATAAGAGTTATGTTGTTTCATATTAACATATTCCAATTAAGCTAGATCAAACATATTCAAACAACACATTCAAAGTTTGATGAAGATAAAAACCATTGATGAATTTGGTGATGAAGAATAATGGTTATGTTGTTATGAGATAATATATTAGTTAGATTACAAACAACATATTCAAACCAAATATCAAGATCAAGTGCATAAGAGTTATGTTATTTCATGTTAACATATTTCAAGCTAGATCAACATATTCAAACAACACATTCAAAGTTTGATGAAGATAACAACCATTGATGAATTTGGTGATGAAGAATAATAATGGTTATGTTGTTATGAGATAATATATTAGACATATTCAAACCAAATATCAAGATTACAAGCATGAATTATGGTGTTAGGTCACAAACATAATATTCATTCACAAGATTATATCATGTGTACATAAAAGATTAAGTTTGCATTGATGAATTGACTAAATAAATTTATGCATTCACCAATGATCAAAGTATAAATTAACTATATCATGTGTTCATTGTTATAACTTATTGGTAAATTTGGTGATGAATTCAGTAATGGAAGGTTTATTAGTTAATTAAAGTTACAACTTTGTTAATTTGGTTAATTATGGTTCTAAATTGGTTAATTATGGTCACAAGTTAGTTAAATTGGGATAGTATGCACATATTGGCACGTGTAAATTTTGGGAACAGTTCGTCTAAAAAAATTGGGGATTGTCGCTTAACACATTTCTTTTCCCTCTTCCCAACACCGAACAAACCCTAAACAACACTTACGCTGCTGCTCTCTCCACACTCCCCAGATCCACACCGCTTACACACCGCTCTCTCCACACTCCCCAGATCCACACCGCGTACACTTACGCTGCTCTCCACACCGCTTCCACACCGCTCGTGCTTCCATCTCCGCCGCTTCGATCCATTCCGCTACCATGGTGCCGACGCCCAAGAAGGTGAGGAATCTGCAGGAAATCATAGCTGAGTCAAGCTCACAAAGGAAGAAGAAGCAAGCTGTCGCTGGGAAGATGTCCATGCGTTCGGCCCTGCGAATGAAATCACAGCGAATCCGAAATCGTACACTCAAGCCATGCCGTGCATCGTCTCCCATTGTTGTCTCTCCATCACCGTCTGCTCAACCAAGCCCTCAACCGTCTGCTCAACCAAGCCCTCCCCCGACCGCTCAACCAAGCCCTCACCCGGCCGCTCAACCATCTCCTCCTCTGGATCTGGCTGATGCCGATGTAGAAGATGACAACCCGCCCCATTGTAAAGCGGACCTACTGCTGGAAAGAAGCGTGAGGACCTTTCGTGGCCCATTACTCCCAGCGACCCTTGTGAAGAAGCCTAGAAATAAGCTCCCCCGTCGTGCGCCGTTACCGGAGCCTCCCGTGCCTTCACCAAACCACTCCAACTCTCAAACAAGCGCTGCTGTAGTTTCTCGGCCTCAAACTTCCTTGCCATACCCTCAGTCCAAATCATTCCAGCCTCGCCCTGGTGGATCAAATAACTCCATCCACTCCCGACTAATGACACCTGCTGCAGTGTCCGTTAATGAGCCAGATGCGCCAGTGCTCTCAAGTGTACAAATTCTGGAGCTCAGTTCACAGCCCCTCACTCGGTCCTCATCCCCTCCACCACTGGTCGAGAATGATGACCAGCCCCCTGCGCCTAATGCAACGAAGAGCATAAGAAAGCAAGGAAGTGGATCGACTTTGACAGAAGGTTAAATTCTTATTAACTGTTATTAGTGTGTATATTATTTGTAATTAATATGAGTCTTGATTTAATAAACTTTTATATTTGACATGTTGTAGAAGTACCAGCAAAGAGAAAACGGGGCGTAGTTAATGGAACCAAGCTATCGACACACTTGAACAACATAGGACCCAACAAGAAGATACGATTAGAGGTTGGACTCGATGGCATCAACCCCGCCAATCGTACGTTAAGGAGCTTCCTGGTACATGCGATTGGTGCATATGTGAAGACAGTTGTTCTGATGAATGTGGCAATCTTTTCTCATGTGCCCGAATATGTCTGGGATGATCTTATGGTGCATCTACGTGTAAGTAATTTTGTTGTGTATTAAAATTTGTTAGTGTAATATGTTATGATCAATATCTACTTGGATAGTTCAGTCATTACTTGTTAATTTAGTAGTTTAATAATGTTTCCCAGTTATAGATTTTGAACTCTGTCAATGACGAATATACCTGACATTATTTTTTTTGGTAGTGTTCTTTTGAGATTTTGGAGAGTCAAAATTGGCTTAAGACGCTAATCATGAAGACCGCAGCAAACATTTTTCGAGGCTGGAAATGCAAATGCAAGACATTCTATCGTGAAAATCGAGACATGGTTCCAGAGGAGTTTACGAATCGGCAAGACCAGTGGGAGTGGCTAAAAAACCACTTTGATGAGCCTGCATTTAAGGTATTATGAGTCCATAGTTCTATCATTTAATTATGAAACATGATACTAACACAATGTCAAATGTTTGTTCACAGGAAAAAAGTATCCAAATGAAGAGAATTAGAGAGAATCGAGCCAACCACCGTTCAGGAAAGCTCCCCTTCATCTACAGAGTACAGGAACATATGGATAAAGGACACAAAGCAGCATATTTGGCTGCATTTGAAGAAGTGTACAGTGGTGACCCACTTGGAGCACCCCTGGTTGTATTTTTCTCAACACGTTACTTGGATTTTTTGCTTTCATCACATAAATGCACTTATTATTGCTGTTGGTATTGCTGATGTGATTGTGATAAGTTTGTAAATGCCTATTGTTGTTGTGATCAAGCTATATGTTGCTTTACGTGTTGTTTCTTGAGTCGTATATGATTGTTTGCATTTATTTGTTCATTGGTTCCCACATATTTGTTCTTGTGTCCTATATTATTGCTTAATCACATTGTTTGATGTGTGAGTTAGTTTTTAATGTTTTACATTATTTCTACTGTCTGCTGTGAAAAATGCCCATCATCGCAAGTTGTTAAGTGGATGTTGTAGATTTTCTGATTGCATGCAGTTTGTTTATGTCATTTGTTTTTATTCCTTCAAGGTGACATTGTTTGCTGCCATTTATTCATTGTTTGCCATCTATTCATTCTGATGCCATCCATTCATTCTTTGCTGTCATTTATTCTGTCATTCATTCTGCTGCCACTTTGTTTCATGCTGCCATCCATTCACTTTCGCTGTCATTTATTCTTTGCTGCCATTTGTAGGCAAAGATGAGGCTGAAGTTGGCTGACCTGTTGGGTGGTGAAATTGACTATGATTGCCTTGTGGATCCTTTGCCCGTCGAGGCCCAGATTGAAATCATTGATGACGTGATGGGCATCGCAATAGGAAGCCTGCTGCAGGGCCTAAGAAAATTCAAACTTATATGGATCTACGTGAGGAGCTCGAGACGACCAAACAAGAGAGGCTGAGAGAACAAGAAGAGGCTGCCCAGAAAGAGGCACAATCACAAGCTATGATGAGAAACCTCGAGGAGAGGATCCGAGCTCTCGAAGATCAAAGAACTACTAATGCAGGCACTCCAGCCAATGCTCCAAGCGAGGGAGCCAGTTACGTCAATCCCAACTTCGTCAGTTTAGGATAAACTCTAGGATAAACTCTAACTTATCTTTCGGACTTGTTATTTTGGTGCATGGATCCAAACTATGAACTAGTTATTTTGATGTTTGGATCCATTATGTAATGACTTAGTAACTCAGGTTGCTTACTTTTTGATGTGCTTTGGATTGAAACATTAATCCAAAGAAACAGGATTTCATCTTGTTGCATAAAATTTTAATATTTGTTGCATAATTGTTTATAGGGGCTGTTGCATTTGTTTGTCCATAATGTTGCATGTGTTTACGTTGCATAAGAGAAATATATTTACAAACCCCGTTGCCTAAGCTACAAAATACGTCGTTGCATATGTTTTAGTAATACTTGGTTTTCTAAACAACGACGGCTGTTGCATTTTTCACAGCGCAACTAAATGCTTGTTGCATTAGACCACGTTGCATATGCCTTGTTGCAAAATCATATTTCAACGAGACTTTAAAATGCGTTGCTTAAGATCTACACTAATGCAACACGACATTATGTTGCACAGGTACTGTTGCATTAGTACTTCTTACGCAACAATAACTTTTCGTTCGTTGAAATATGATTTTGCAACAAGGCATATGCAACGTGGTCTAATGCAACAGGGGAATTGTTGCTCGTGACCATTGCCACGTATTTTAAGTTAAAGCGACACATTTTCGCATGTTGCATTTGTGTCAAAATGGTGTAGTGGAACCGATTACCTGATTTATTGAATCACCAAACTTGTTATTAGATAATGATTTTAGCAAATATATATTAAAAATACAAATGAAAGAGTGTGACCTTTCGCCGTTAATAATGAATTACATTTGAATTTTAATTGTGAAAATATATAGACAGTGAGTTGATAGATGTTAAAGATTACAAATCGAGAAAAATGATTCGGTGCAAATAAAATATATTTGTAAAAAAATATAAACCAATGACAGCCATTGATTTGGTCATTTGAATGGATGTAATAAAATCCCGTCGTATAAATAATTTTTCGGCGACGAATTATAAATCATTTTTGACGAACTATGTCATACTTTTGGTTTTCGGCGACGAATCATAACCCACTTTTGACAAATTTTGCAGTTTACACCCATATGATTTTCATATGATCTTTACTCTACAATTGAAAAAAAGGATTCGGTGCAAATGACATATTTTTGTAAAAAAACAAACCCTTCACATCCCTTGATTTGATCATTTGGACGGATGAGTGTAAATCACGTATTAAAAGTAGAATAAGATGAATTTATGATAATTTATTTATTTCTGTTAGGAGGTATATATATCAGTACAAGGATCAACAATATATTACAATCAACCCTATCACATATTCTTAGTATATTCTTAATTCTCTACACAAATCACTAATATATTTACCGTATATCATTCCATAAAACCATGCCATCATGACTCACGCTGACTCTCCCCCTCAAGTTGGTGCGTACCTATCAATCATGCCCAACTTGCTAAGTGAGCCATGAAATGCCTTCACAGAAACTCCCTTTGTAAGTATGTCTGCGAGTTGCTTTCAAATGGAACAAAAGGGAATGTGATAATATTGGCATCTAGTTTCTCCTTTATGAAATGACGATCCACCTCCACATGTTTTGTTCGATCGTGTTGAACTGGATTTTGTGATATATCAATTGCTGCTTTGTTGGCACAGTACAACTTCATTGGACTAGTGAGTTCAATACCCAAATCATGTAATAAACTCTTCAGCCATAGTAACTCGCATACTCCTTGAGCCATGCCTCTATATTCTGCCTCTGCACTAGATCTCGCCACTACTTTTTGCTTTTTACTCTTCCACGTAACTAAATTACCTCCCACAAAAGTGAAGTAACCTGATGTGGATCTTCTGTCAGTAATGTTTCCAGCCCAATCTGCATCAGTGAAGCCATAGACTTGTGTGATGTTGTTGTGTTTTGAAAACAACACACCTCTTCCAGGAGCTGACTTCAAGTACTTCAAAATTCTCAAAACAGCATTCATGTGAATCTCGCTAGGATTATGCATGAATTGACTCACCACGCTTACTGCATATGCAATATCAGGTCTAGTGTGGGTCAAATAAATTAATTTACCAACTAGTCTCTGATAACTGGTTCGATCAATAGGAATTTGGTCGGGAGATTCAGCTAAATAGTGATTCTGCTCAATAGGAGTGTCCACATGTTTGCAATCCAACAACCATGTCTCTGTCAACAAATCAAGAACGTACTTTCTTTGACACAAATAAATTCCTTCTCTCCCCCTGGCCACCTCAATTCCTAAGAAGTACTTCAGCTCACCAAGGTCCTTCATTTCGAATTTGGATGCTAGCTGCTTTTGTAATCTTTCAATCTCATCTGTGTCATCACCTGTGATCACCATATCATCTACGTAAATAATAAGACATGTTACCTTTCCATGTTGATGCTTCAGAAATAAGGTGTGATCTGAGTTGCTTTGTTTATAGTCAATTTTTAGCATAAACTTTGAGAACTTTCCAAACCATGCACGAGGAGACTGCTTCAAACCGTATAAAGATTTGTTCAATCTACACACAAAATCACTAGAAGTTGAAGCTTTGTATCTCGGTGGAAGATTCATATACACTTCCTCATTCAACTCTCCATGAAGAAACGCATTTTTGACATCAAACTGTCGGAGTGGCCAATTTAAATTAGTGGCCAAGGAAAGAAGGACTCGAATGGTATTCATCTTCGCGACGGGTGCAAATGTCTCGTCATAGTCAACCTCATAAGTTTGAGTGAATCCCTTCGCAACAAGACGTGCTTTGTACCAATTTAACGATCCATCGACATTTTTCTTTATAGTAAACACCCAACGACAACCTACTACCTTCTTATCTTTCGGTGGTGGAACAAGTTGCCAAGTATCATTCCTTTGCAATGCTTCCGTCTCTTCTTCCATGGCTTTTCTCCACTTCGGATCTTTTAAGGCATCCTGCACTTTGTTAGGCACAGATACAACAGATATTTGATTCACAAATGACTCATATGACTTAGATAAACATTTATTAGACATGTAGTTGGCTATGGGATATTTTGCATTGGCAGTGAAGGTAGGTTCATACTTTTTGAACGATTGACCTCTAGTAGACCTATTTGGTAAAACATAGCGCTCGACTATATGGTCACTGACATCAATGACTTGACATACCTCAGATGATGGATCTTCTTCACCGGGAAGTGATGAGTCAGAGGTAGAAGTGTAGATTGGAGGGGCAAGTGTTTCTTCTTCATTCTCAACGATAGGAATTGAAGATGTCTGATTTTCAAAAATTACTGTGCTAGGAACTGATGATGTCTGGTGAACAACCTGAGCTGGACTTTTAAAATTGCTATCTTCACTTATAACCTGAGCTGGACTTTTAAAACTGCTATCTTCACTTATAACATGTTCATCTTCTCTAACCAAGATGCTATCTTCACTTATAACATGTTCATCTTCTCGCAACTCCTTCCCTCTCGCAACTCCTTCCCATCGCCATGATACAACTCTTCAAAATATGAACTCTCCCCTGAAGGGTTGTATCTATAGGAGAAAAATAACTCATATCTTCAAAGAAAGTGACATTCATCGTGAAATAATATATTTCTTGGTAGGTGGATGATAACACTTATATCCTTTTTGATGATCTCCATAGCTGACAAACACACATTTAAGTGCCCTGACATCTAACTTTGACCTCTGATCTTTAGGGATGTGGACGAAGACTACACAACCAAAAACACGTGATGGTAGGTTATGAAATGAAGGTAATGAAATTTGACTAGCAAGCACCTCAAATGGAATTTTTCCTTGAAGGACGCTAGATGGAAGACGGTTGATAAGATAAGCAGAGGCATAGACGACATCTCCCCATAGATATTTTGGCATATGTGCACTAAAAAGAATAGCACGAGTCATATCAAGTAAGTGACGATTTTTTCTTTTCGAGACTCCATTTTGTTCAAGTGTATGTGAACATGTTGTCTGGTGAATAATTCCATGAGCTTTAAAAAATCCTGAAAAACATGGTTAACATATTCTCCTCCGTTGTCAGGCCGAAGGACTTCGATGGTATCATAATATTGTGTTTGAATCATATTTCGAAAATTTTGAAAAGCTGGGAAGACCTCATCCTTGGTTTTCAGAAGTGCAATCCATGTTACTCTAGTGCAGTCATCAATGAATAACACAAAATATCTCATGCCTGATATTGTGGGAACTCTAGAAGGCCCCCAAACATCAGAGTGAATCAGCTGAAAAGGAATACTACTCTTATTAGAAATACTGGGAGAATAGGTAGTACGATGACTCTTTGCCAACACACATGTCTCGCAGCTTAGAGTAGATTCATCCACACCAAAAAATAAACTAGGCATAGTTTTTTTCATGACACCAAAAGAAGGATGCCCTAGACGACGATGCCACAACCAAACTTCTTTCGCTTTATCAGAACTTGAAGTCAAAGCTACGCGGGATTGTGCTCCTGGTTTCTCCCCTGCGTAATTTTGGTCCAGATGAAATAACTTGCCCCTCAGATACCCCCGACCGATCACTTCCATAGTGTGAAGATCCTGAAAAATCACATACATGGGAAAAAAGGTGATGGAGCATTTGGATTCAAGATTTAACTGTGGAACAGAAATCAAATGATGAGATAAGTCAGGAACATATAAGACATTGTGAAGTTCCATGTTAGGAGTGACACGAATTGATCCTGACCCTAACACTGGGAAAGCCTCACAGTTTGCATTGGTTACATGTGACACAGGTGGAGGGAATAATTTAATAAAATATGATTTATCATAAGTCATATGATCATATGCACCTGAATCAATAATCCATGTATCCGACCCAACAAAGTTAGAAACCTTTAAAGCAATACCAATTTTACCTCTACCAACAATGGATACTGTTGGAGTAACACCACGTGAAGTATGATGGTCTTGTCCGACAATTTCACAAAACTCTTGTTCCTGAATCATGTGAACAGCTGCCTTTCCTTTGCCACGATAATCTTGTCTTTCTGGTCGGAGATGAGGGTTTAGTTTCCAACAAGCATCACGGGCATGTCCCGGGGCGTGACAGTAAGAGCACTGAAGATGCGAGTTGTTAGGAGCCGTTTGTAAGACGCTTTGTTGTTGTGGTGAAACTTCACTCTGCTGGTGTAAAACAGTTGTTGATGACTTGGTCTGAATAGTGAGACTCGACACTTCAACCTGTGCAGTTTTGATACTTTCTTGTTGAGACTCATCCTTACGAATATATGTGAAAGCTGTAGTCAAACTAGGAGGATCAACCATTCTGAGCAACTCTCCTTTGGCACTCACACTACACCAGATTGCACATTATACTACTCTCTTTGCTTCAGTCGTATATGCATAAGTCGCATATGTTGGGTTATCCGACAGTATTTTGTAGTGAGTGTCGTATAGGACACCCATACGCGACATCCTCAATGCGACAAATCAATCATTGTTGTATATGGCACCCTTTGCGACAGCACCGTAAACGACAGCATAAAACGTGTCGCGTAAGTTGGCATATGAGACATCATGTTAAGAGACACATCAAATGATGTCCCTTAAGTTGTCTTATCAGACATCATGTTAAGAGACACAGCAAACGATGTCCCTTAATTTGTCATATGAGACAGCATGTTAAGAGACACATCAAATGATGTCACTTAAGTTGGACATGCTGACGCTCTGCTTTTTGAATAAATTACTAAAGTAATATGTAAGTGACATTTAGTGCGTTGTACACATTGGTTTCGACCGAATTCACGAACTTCTCCAAACCGCAACTTGCCACGTTACAAAGTTGTATTGGACATTAAAAGATTTGCTAGATCAACAATTCATTTCAAATATTAAAGAAGGTATTAAAAGGAAAAAATGCAAAATAAATTAATTAAAAAGTGCCGCTTTTCTTATCTTATAAGTTTTTCATCAATTTTTCAGATTCCCGCCCGAACTAAAAACACAGAAGTGTTCACCCCCTCCCATCAAAAAGAAAAAGAAAAAAGTGTCCAAAAGCATGTGTTACATTTGATTTTAAAAAATGAGATAAAAAACGTTTAAAAAAAAGCCAGTGTTGCTAATGTTTACAAAAAATATAACTTAAAAAAAAGCCTAAATTCAAAAGCCTAACTTGACACGTTTCAAAAAAAAGGCTAACTTTAAAAAAAATGTAAGTGTTCAAAAACTTAGACACGTTGCTTATCGCACAAAAAAAAACTTAGACACGTTGCAAGTTAGAAAAGAAAAAGAAACAAAGTGTCCAAAGCATGTGTTAGCTAGGGTTTCTTTGCATTCTCCATTCTCCTCTCGCGCAGTCGTCTCTCACAAACTACTCTCCGATATTCGCCTCACAAATTGCACAGATCCAGCCGTGTCCGAAGTTCCCCTCTCCAGATCTGTCCTAAGAGAACCATGAAGGAGATTAATGAGTAGCTAACAAGGAGCATGAAGCTTCGCTCGCCATCATGCTGCCGTCCGCCAACAAAGTTGCAGAGCCCGGAGAAGCTAGTGAAGGCGCCGCCGTCTAAACGTCTAAATTTCAATTGCCGCCTAGCGTCTTCATTCTACTTATGCGGTCAATCTGCTTACTTTGATGCCTGTTATGATGAGGCATTAGTGCTTCTGATTTTAATAATTTGATCAAACTCCTTTAACGAAATATTTTTCTGTTACAGTTTGCACATGTTGGGGTTTTGTGTTTGTTGAATTTTTAGGATTTGAAGGTGGATTTGATTTTTACTGAACACTGGAATGCCTGGATATGAGCTCTTGAAGAAGATCCAAGTAAGCACTTAAGCCCTAATTTAAGCCCTGGGTATGTATTATGTAAAACTTGGGATTTTTAATTTCGAATTTTCTGCAACTACTGTCCTTTTTGCAAGATTATGTTTAACGGAGTAACCGGTGAAGCTTTTGATTCTATAGATGTTTGCATGAATGAGCCGATGCTTATATTCTGGCTTAGGTTCTAGCATTGCATTTGAGCGACTACACTACATGTATGGCGCTTTGGTTTTCAATTCATTTGTTTGTTGTTTTCATTTTAGTTTGTACTTTTGTGTGAAGGAAGAATGATTGAAAAGGTTCGTGAATTGTAGAGTAGCAAGAGGTGCAAGATGATATTGGCTTGGATCCTTTACTCATGGACACTAAGAGGTGCATTTTAAGTCTTCACCTCCAAGAACTGGGACACGAGTGAGTGCTCAAGTGCAAGTGGACAAATAGAAGAGTTAATGCACCGAAGAAATGCTGGCGATGAAAACATATTATGCTCTTGCATAATGGGAACACTTTTTGAATATCGTAGTAGTTATGTACTACGACTTTGAAACATATTACAGATTGTATTGTTCTTTTTCAATTGGAATGAAAATTGAATTTCAGATTTCTTTATGTGTGATATTGTTTTATTAATAATAAATGTCGTATAATTATTAATCTACTAACATTTAAAAAAAAAATCTTACGTGACAGTAGATACAATTAAGGGACAGTTTGAAGTACTGTCCCGTTAGATTAATCTTACCCGACAGTGCTTCACTGTAACTGTCGCATCTGACTTATGCGACTCGCCATATGAGACTTCGCGAATGCGACTCTGTTACAGTCGCATAAACCTTATACGACTCTTTTTCCACTTAGCCTACTAAAATTTGAAAGTCGCATAATGTGCATTCTGGCGTAGTGTCATATGCTTCTCATCAAGCCTTCTTAAGAATACATGCACTCTCTCAAGTTCTTTCTCCTTTTGGTACCATACAAGGTCCTCTTGATTCTTAATCTTGCATGGACGTTTCAGGTCGATCTCACCCCACACATTCTTTAGCTTTGTAAAATAAACAGCTACTGCTTGTCCATTCTGTTGAAGACTACTAGCTTTGCACATCAATTCATGCACCTGAATAAAATCAGATTCATTTGTATAAAGCTCACCTAATGTCTTCCATATTGCCTCAGCGGTCTCACATTCTTCAACTAATTGCAGCACATCATCATTCATGGCTTTGAATAAAATAGACATCACACATCCATCATCATCCTCCCATTTAGTATATGCAACATCATCTTCTTCAGAAGGAGCTTTCATCGTTCCATTCACATGAGCCATCTTGTGAATGCTTCGAAGGTGGACTGACATAATCTTTTTCCATGTTCGGTAGTTGGTACCATTGAGCTTTGTACCTCCAAAGGAACCTCCGTCAGAATTCCGAACGGAAACTTCAACCTTTTGAATTTCTTTGCTCATGGAATCTTGCTCTTCACGGTTAGCAGCACCCATCGCAAGAATGCAATAACAAATCCAAAAACAAAAAAAATGCAGCGGATACTATAAATTGTAAGAAAAAAGATTAAATGGTAGTCCAAAAAGACAACCTTTCTAGAAACGAACAAGAAGATGATCACTTATCGTTCTTGTTATGTTGATCAGAAACGAAATTAACGGATCTTCGCCTCAGATACCAAGTAGAATAAGATGAATTTCTGATAATTTTATTCATTTCTGTTAGGAGGTATATATATCAGTACAAGAATCAACAATATATTAAAATCAACCCTATCACATATTCTTAGTATATTCTTAATTCTCTACACAAATCACTAATATATTTACCGTAAATCATTCCATAAAACCATGCCATCATGACTCACGCTGACTTTAAATTCTGTTTATGATCAATTTCTCGGTAACGAATTATAAATTATTCGTGACGAACTATGTCGTACTTTTGATTTTTCGATGACAAGTGATAATCCAATTTTAACGAACTTTACATTTTATACCAAGAGTGCGGTTCAGGTACAAACCTATTTATATATAAAAACTAAAAACTCAATTTCAAACTGACACGTGTCCCATTTATCGAAATCCCGAACAAAACACGGGAGGGGTATTATAGTCATTCCACATATCCTAATAATTTTCTTTTCAATTTAGTCCTCGAGTTGTTAATGATCAGACTTAAAAAAACAATGACCAGACTTAAAAAACAATGACCAAACTTAAAAAAATAATGATCAGACTTAAAAAACAATGATCAGACTTAAACAGTTAATGATCAGACTTAAAAAACAATGATCAGACTTAAAAAACAATGATCAGACTTAAACAGTTAATGATTATACTTAAAAAATAATGTTTAGACTTAAACAGATAATGATCGGACTTAAAAAACAATGATCAGACTTAAACAGATAATGATCAGACTTAAACAGTTAATGATCAGACTTAAAAAACAATGATCAAACTTAAACAGTTAATGATCAGACTTAAAAAATAATGATCAGACTTAAACAGATAATGATCAGACTTAAACAGTTAATGATCAGACTTAAAAAACAATGAGCAGACTTAAACCAGTAATGATCAGACTTAAAAACAATGATCAGACTTAAACCAGTAATGATCAGACTTAAAAAACAATGATCACACTTAAACAGACAATGATCATACTTAAACCAGTAATGATAAGACTTAAAAAACAATGATCAGACTTAAACCAGTAATGATCAGACTTAAAACTATTATGATCACACTTAAACAATAATGATCAGACTTAAAAGACAATGATCAGACTTAAACCAATAATGATCAGACTTAAACCAGTAATGATCACACTTAAACCAGTAATGATCAGACTTAAAAATATTATGATCAGACTTAAAACTTGACAATGATCAGTCGAAATCGCCGTTCTTTCCTCTCCCAGTCGACATATCCTCTCCCAGTCCTCATAAGTCGATTTTCTGTGTTTTTAGTCGATAGATGAACACCAAAATGATCAGACTTAAGCGCAGGATGATCAGACTTAAAACAAATTGTAGGACGATTATACCCCTCGTATATTTATGTATTTTTAAATAAGTAAGCATTAATTTTTTTTATTTACAAAAAGTACCCCGAACGCGATGAATTCTGATTGGTCGAAATTTACACGTGTCAATATTTTATTAGATTTTTAATTTTTATTTATAATTATGGTTTGTATTTAATCTGAACTCTTATACCAAATATATACTTTATACCTGATCTTTACTCACGAATTATGATCTTTACTCACGAATTAAAACGAAATTCATTCTTTATCTCTCACGGACGAATTGGCACTAAATCAAAGCGAACAAAAAGGCAATCCGTATCATAAAAAAAAAATGAAACGACATATGCAGTAAAGAAAACAATAAAAATTTAATTTTACAATAGGTATGTGGATGTTGGTGAACGACCAAGTCGCCAGCTGGTTCTCTGAACGCGTGGTCCTCACGTGACCCCCCCCCCCCCCAAATGATCAGTCGAAATCGCCGTTCTTTCCTCTCTCAGTCGACATATCCTCTCCCAATCCTCATAAGTCGATTTTCTGTGTTTTTAGTCGATAGATGAACACCAAAATGATCAGACTTAAGCGCAGGATGATCAGACTTAAAACAAATTGTAGGACGATTATACCCCTCGTATATTTATGTATTTTTAAATAAGTAAGCATTAATTTTTTTTATTTACAAAAAGTACCCCGAACGCGATGAATTCTGATTGGTCGAAATTTACACGTGTCAATATTTTATTAGATTTTTAATTTTTATTTATAATTATGGTTTGTATTTAATCTGAACTCTTATACCAAATATATACTTTATACCTGATCTTTACTCACGAATTATGATCTTTACTCACGAATTAAAACGAAATTCATTCTTTATCTCTCACGGACGAATTGGCACTAAATCAAAGCGAACAAAAAGGCAATCCGTATCATAAAAAAAAAATGAAACGACATATGCAGTAAAGAAAACAATAAAAATTTAATTTTACAATAGGTATGTGGATGTTGGTGAACGACCAAGTCGCCAGCTGGTTCTCTGAACGCGTGGTCCTCACGTGACCCCCCCCCCCCCCCCCCCCCCCCCTTTCTCTTTGTCCTTCCCTCCTCCTTCAACAGCTTTCCGAGCGTGATTCTCATTCGATCTTCGTCTTCCTTTTGTAGAGTTGAGCAGCCATCGTCGTGTCTCTCTCAGTTCTTATCTTCTTCCAACTCTCTCCGGTTCCCGTCACGGCTTCCACTAGTGAGTCTTGCGTGACAGTTGTCATATTATGAGTCTGTGAATCAGTGAATAATCGATCTGCTCACAACGGTAACGCATTTCTGTTACAATTAGGTATTTGGTTCTTTCTATGTTTTTCTCTGTAATGTTGCGTTGTTGTTTGGATGCGTTTGAATTTGGATATTTACCCTTTTCTGTTCCCTAGTTTTGTGACTGGTAAGATATTTGTGGCTGAGTAGCTTTTAATGTCTGAATATAACGAAAAATGCCTGGGTTGATTTATTGACTTGATATATGCCCACTGCTACCTTAGGAAGCCATGATTAACTTTTTAAGTGTTAACATTATTGATTCTGTTTCTAGTCGAGAGAAGAAAAACTTCATATTTTGTTTAACTGCTTGCTCATAGTTTGACATTTATTTTAATTGTGAGTATCACTGAGTTCTTCTTACAGATGAGGATGAGATTCAGCTTCTCTGTTGGTAGTTGTTTTTATTTGACCTACTATGACTCTGGAATGAAATTTATAGTTAGACCTGAAAGATGTGATGATTTTCTTGTCTTTTCTTAAGGGTTGAAATGTTCATCATAGTTTGAATGGGTTCAAAAATAAATAGACTTTACTAATTGACTAAATTACATAACATTTACCTTCTTTTTTGTGAAGGGCAGGGCTTCATTGTTCATTTGAGGAATCAGGAGGTAAGTTATTGATTAACCCTCTTTCTGTAAGAACACTGAAGCTAGTTTGCATGCGCAAGTTATCTGCATGAGATGCTATCACATCATTGAATAGATGGATGTTTCACAAGATGATGCTGGGCATTCAGATCAGGGGTCTCCTAATGCACTTTGGCCTTCAAATTGTGCAGAAAACTTTGGTTCAGTTTCCTTAGTTTCTCAAAAAGAAAACCTGATCAGTGAGGACTTCGCAAGTACCCATCATAGAAATGGTATGTCAACTCATAGGGCATCACAAATTCTTTGGAATACTGGAATGCTGTCTGATCCAATTCCGAATGGCTTCTACTCGATCTCTCATGTGAGTAATTAAACCATTGTTTTTTCTCACCGTGTTCTGAATCTTTTTTTTTGGGTGCGCGTGTCATGCGATTGTTGGAATTTGTTACGCGGCAACTAGTTCATTTTAAGCTGCACTTACAGTCTTTGAGACGCTTAAACTCAGTTCAAATTTATTGCTAATTCATCTTTGTGTTGACCCCAGCATTTTATGTTTCTTAAATATCAGGCCCTTTTTTATCTGATACTTGTTTCTGTTGTTTTCATGAATATTATATTGATCATCTAACTATTTCAACGAGTTAAAGTCTAGTTGTATAGTAATATTTATGACTCGTATTTTGAATGCCCAAGTGATTTCCGATTTATAATGTTAATATATAAATATACTATCAATCTCATTGTTAGTGATCTTTGTGAGTAAATTATAAAGCTACTATTACATCTATAATGCAAGGAATATCGGCACAAAATTAGCCTAGGATCAATTATTTCTTTATTTATATTTACCCAAATAGTTGACTGCAAATCAAAAGAACACCTTCAAGCGGAAGAAATTCATTCTTTTCAAACATATCAGTTTAGTTCTTAAGTTGTTTGATCCTTTACATGTTAGGAGAAGCAATTGAAGGATCTGTTTCACACGTTACCTACCCTTGAAGAGTTATCTGCTTTGGATAACGAGATACCAGCTGATATCATTCTTGTCGATGCAAAAAGAGATAAGAAATTGTCAATGCTTAAGCAGTTGATCGTGGCTCTCGTGAAGGGATTGAACTCAAATCCGGCAGCAATGATAAAGAAAATTGCTGGATTGGTGACTCTCAGATCTCACTCCCTCTAGTAGTTTATTATTATGTCACATATTCTGTACTCATCATTATAATTTTCTATGGTGTTTCTTTTGACAGCTGACACAAACCTAAGTTATTTATTTAGGTCTTTATTGTCAACTGTTTTAGTGGCTATATCGTAACATCCGTCCAATCATATGATTGACAAAATATGTGTTGATTTTTGAGTTATATTGTCTAAAAAATTTCCTTACTTATATCCATATATTAATTTACTATCACGTAGATGAAAATCGAAGGACATTCGTTAACATACCGATTTTGGTTGGTGGTTGGTGCTTTGGTCAAATTATGGACTATGGTAGGGTGTCACTAGAAGTCAAAACTGTATGCGTCTCTCCAACTGGCAAGGTTCTCAAAAAGTATTGAGAATCATGTAGTATACCATGAACATATCTCTTTAATTTTAAACCTTGAGTAAACGACATCAACTCTGCCTTTTTACTTAAATATGTAAAAGAATACTTGAGAGAAAAATGCAAAATCTTTATTTGGAACCCATAACTTTAAGTTAAAAGAAGCCCTTTCTTAAACAAGCACCATGTGAGGTATAATTTAAAGTAAGATTTGATGATATTAAGTTACAAGAACTATCCCATTCACCAATGTTTATACTGCTCCAAACTGTTGAAAACTTGAATGGATCTCTCTTTGAGAATGGTTAAAATTTGCATTTCATCCTTTACTCGACCATAAGAAATCTTCATTTTACGCCATCAGCATCCTGATAACAAGTTGGACAATTTTGATGCATATGTGAACAAGTCTACAAAAAATAAGTCAGAAATTTATTCAATATTACTTTTACTAACAGAAAAATAAAATTTATTAATACAAATGGAGTGTTGTAGTATCCGCATGCTATTTTGTTTATTGCTACGATGAAAGTTTTTCAAGTGGTAAGTGGTCGTCTTAACATCTTGTGAAAATGATGAATGCAGTACACACATCTTTTCTAGAAATTAGGTCGGACAATACGAGTCCGTCTACAATTATTTTGATTGCTTTATTATGAAATCACTTTGGTCATGGATATATAAATTTCAGACCCTGAGATAGATTGAACAAGTGCTCTATCCTCAGGTATTTGACTTCTACAAACGACCAAATTCTGAGCTAAGCCCGTGCAGAGGTGGATTGGATGAAAGATTCCACATTGCCAAAAATCGTGGTGTGCAACTGCTCGGCCAAATAAAGCATGGTTCATGCCGTCCTCGAGCGATTTTGTTTAAAGTGCTGGCGGATAGTGTAGGTCTTGAAAGTAAGCTCATAGTGGTAAGATTTTGTCTGGATTAGGTAGCAAGTATATAATTGTTGAACATGCAAGTAATTAACCATTGTTACAGAGTTCTCATGGCATATTTAATGTTGCTTGGCAGGGGCTTCCGAGTGAAGGGGCGTTCGAATGTTTTGAGTCTTTTGACTCCTATAGACATATGTCAGTGATAGTCATGCTCAATTCAGTAGAGCTTCTGGTTGATTTGATGAGATTTCCTGGCCAATTGATACCCCAGTCATCCAAGGGGATATTGTTGACTCATATGTCAGCTGCTGGGGAGAGTGATTCAGCTGAGAACGACTCTTGTGATTCACCCTTGGAGCCCAATAGTCCATTATTTGGGTTCCCAGAAGGACATGACATTGAGAAGTTTGATCAGTTGTATGGCCTCCAGAAAGACCCTTTTGAAACTGGTTTTCAATTACATTACCATAAGTGTTTAATTGAAAATTTTGCACCTTTTGTTTTGGTCTAGAAGTGATGGCAGCTCAATGTTTTTTATGTCATCTACTGCAGTGCGGCCATGAACGAGAAATACCAGTGTAAACTGGAAGCATCCACATTTTCATCAGGTTCATCTTTGAGGAATTTAATGTTACGATCTGCTACATCAGGTGATAGAACATTAAGGTGATACTTGATGTCCATCTGTCCATTTCAATCAAAACTTTGTTTGGAGTGACTGGTTGAGTTGTGTTCGTTTTAAGTCATTAGCACGAGTTGATAATAATCAACTTCATCCTTTTTGCCTCAGTCTATCACACAGTGAGCCTAACATAGCCACTGCAGTTTGGAGGCGCAATCGCAGAAAGGCCATTGCTGAACAGCGAACAGCTAGTTCAAGGTTTTGTTTTCTGCATTTATTACTCCTCTTAAGCTTTAAGTCTTTAGTGGCCATAGTATTGTGCTAATTAGGAACGGTCTGTACTTTAAAGGATACATCATCCACAATGATTGCATTTTTCATTTACCTGACTTTGTGTATTTGATTCGAACCGTCTGAGAACATATACTTTATAGTTTATACCAGGTAGGGTCTCAGGGTTATAAAACAATCTTTCTTTCAGTATCACTATCACAGTATCACACACAAACATTGTTATATCTGATATTTATCTCTGTGGCAACCATGATGACTAATTTTTAGCAACAAACACATACAATGACAACCACGTAACCTACAAACACATTGAAGAAGTAACCCATGTAATGCTCCAGTATAACAGTGAAATCATTTGATTTATGAGGCTGTCAAGGAGCGGATAGTGTATGCTTTCCAAAATTGAATAATTTGATTGTCTCTAGAAAGTGGGCTCAAGTGCTGCAGCCATAACTGACGTATGAGTTAAAATCGTAGCTTTGAACGGAAAAGGTGCTAAAGTCTCCATTCCAGCTAACATCACATTAGGTCCGAGGCTTAGATGACGATCATTAATTTTCCATTATATAATATGTAGGAATTGAGTGTAGTAAGTACAGTAAAAGGTTGATGAATAAAAATGCACAAAATGGATATTGTAAAAACAGATTATAGTGCCACATTGTTCTGGCATATGGGTTCATCAAATTTTTACTAGAGATAGCTGGACTCGGCTCGTTACTAATTGGGTTTGATTGTGAATTCAACAAATACTACCCAAATTTTCACCCATTTTTAGCAGTATATTGCGGCCTGTTCTCAATCCAAATGAATTGCGTAATTGTAGGGCTGAATGGTCATTATAACTCGTTATTGTAGTGGAAAAGCTATTTTCTTCAAGCACATTTTGTTCTATGATAAGTTGAATTAATATGTTCATTTTCTGAAGTTTTGATTTACTTCGATGCTAGTTGTGCTTTCCCTTAATTAATTTTTTGTTTTGTTCATCGTTAAAGTCCTGAGCATCCCTCGTCTCGAGACCGTGGAAGATCCATGCTTAGTGGAGATAGAATTTCTTTTGGAAATTATGCAACTGAAATTGGTACTTCGAGGTGAATTCTCTTTTACCTGTGTTGATAATCATTAATCACCATAAAGTCTTGGTTGTTTTTTATTCTTTAAAAGATACAAGCATTACATAGGCCCAACTAAAGTCGTGGTTGTTATCTGAGTGTAATGAAAATTCGATCTACGATTCACAGGAGGCATGTAAGAACCATCGATCTAGATATGTTTCTAATTTTCCTGCTATCAGATAAACAGACAGTGAGACAAATGTACTTTTCTGCACCTCATCACATTGAAGAACATGAGTTATTTTATCAATAGACGGGAATGGGCTAAATCAGTCCTGTTCCTGCTATGAAAGTCTTCAGAAAATCTTTCTCATTGTATAGAAGTGGCTTTTTATCATAGAGATTGTTCCTAAATGATCTTGTCATGCGGCACATTTGGTAGACTTCAAGAGATCGGTAAATGGTTTTAGGCCTCCCCTCTATAAATAGTATTCGGTTCCCATTTGTGTGGAGCTACTAGTGTATAATCCTGTACTCCTCTGAGAAGAAACGTAGATTTTTAACATGATGTTGTCAATAAAAAAAAGCCAAGAAAAAGACCAGGGTTAAACTGATACATGAAGTATCCACGGTAATCCTTGCAAATTGTTTGATGTGCAATAACTTCATCTTGCCATATGCCCAACTCTAGTTTTTTTTGTTCCTACTCTGCTCTGAGTTGTTTGCAAATTATTGCACTAGTTTTTTCCCAATTACATTAGCCTCTTTGAAATTATGATTATAGTTAACAACATAGTAAAAGTGACACAAATAATTTGTCATGTTGACTGCCGATATGGTATCAGATTGACTATCTTGTCAACTATAAAACTAATCTATGAAGTTTTCTAGAGGTTTACCCCTTGTCCTGGATCGGGCTGTTCACTTGTGAGGTTTGTACCACTACGTATAAGACATTCACGAAGAATGTCTCTATAGCCATTTTCAATCACTATCGTATACTGAGCTAATGTGTTTAGAAAGCTGAGTTTTGGATTCTGAATTTGCCTTTAGGTCAGATGGTGCATCGACACCAGAAACAAGGAAGCTAAGGCGAAGAAGCATCAGTATTACTCCTGAGATAGGTGATGATATCGTAAGGTTGAGACTAGCTTTATTTACTTTGCATCTAACCTCGTCTCCTAACAATATAGTTCTCTGGGCTGGGATGTCTATTTTTTCTACACAAATCGGAATTGTAGACCGATTCAACAGGTGTTTCGCTTATATGAAACTGTCCAATGTGAATATTATACTCTCATGAAACTACATAGATTAATGCACTCTTTAATCCAGTAGTATGTTTACTTTGTTTATAAAAGTGATAGTTTTTTTTTGAAGAATGATGAATTATCATTGAACAAAAAGCAAGTACAAAAGGATCAACAGCTAACTAGTACAAAAGTGATAGTTGTTTGGGCATTGATCCCTTACTTCTCAATCACTAGGAGTGTGTTCTATTAAGCTAAACTAAAAATGCATTGATCTGAAGTTAAAAAGTTAACTTGATTTATATAGGAGTATTGAATTGACGAACTTAACTTGGTGACTTAATTTTGGTATTTGTTTATAGTACTCGACATTTGAGCTAAAATAAGTGCTTAAATAGAGGTCCTAAATGAAGCGTTGAACTGAGAAATCTTAATTTTAAGTTCAACAACAGACCCTTAGTTGACTCAGGGTTTGTTATTGCACCTGATGTATCAGCAGAAATATAAGTTGCAACCCCAAATTGGTTTCACATAGCATTACTTGCATTTTGAAGTTCGTAGTTTCATGAGACTATCATTTTAGGGTAATCAAAAGTAAGAAGGTGCATGTTTTGATATATATAGGTGTTTGTAGTTTTAGGAGAGTGTCCTTCTGATATCCACGTTTAATTTCCTTTGCATTCCTTTTTATCATATATTGTTTTTATTAAAAGAGCAAAAAAAGTTCTGACTCTGTCCTGGATAAAACTCTAAACCTGTTTTATTATTACGATCGCTGTATCATGCTTCAGTACATTGGGCATCATAACGTGGTTCCATTGTTTTTCACTCCGTTTTTGGTGTTTGTTTAATTATCATATGTATATGGGCCTGTTCTTTTGAGCTTAGAGAATTAGCTTAGGTGCTTAGCTTAGTTTAGATTGACTTTGGTAAACTTAGATTAGATTAGCTCAGCTTAGCTTAACTTAGCTTAACTTGACTGAGGCGAACATAGATTACCTTAGCTTAGCTTATTTGACTTCAAAATAAGCTCAAAAGAATAGAGCCTATGTCGTTCAGACGTTCACGCCCGAACACTTTATCTTTACTTAAATTTTCCCGTGTATAAATCAATTCATATATCTTATGAACTTGTTTTATTCTTTCCCATGTATGTCAATAAAATCAAACATCAAAACTAAACGTAAAGAATAGGTAAACTGATATTTTTTGTACGATAAATAAGTGAATTGCACATCTATTAGATGCTCCCGGAACTGTCTGAGAAAAATTAAATGTCAAAATCTATTTGAAACAATGCATTCCAGAAGGTTCATTGGAGTCATTACATGTTGACTCCTCTCACTTAAGGTGGTTTGAATGGAACTGGATCTACGTGGAAGCACATCTCTGAAAGTGCTCATATTTCCTGGTGCATAATGTACCCATCAGCGTAGATCAACTTGACTATCCTAGCATTTATGCTTACATTAAGTCAATAATTAAAAAGTTATTTCTGCTTGCATTTTTGTTGAATTGATTGCAGGGCTGTGAGGGCGATGAATGAAACACTGAAACAAACTCGTCGCTTGGAAGAGCAGCAGGACAGTAGATCAAGCGATTGGAGCCTCAGCTCTTGTATTCCGCAGAACGTATGTTATTCTTTCAATGAGACCCCTTTATGTCTTCACTGTAGGATTTTCCTTACTGTGGTTTTTTGTATGGCGGACACCACAACAGTTCTGACATGCCATTATAAAATAGTGATGCTTGGCATAAAAATTAGAAAACTAAAGAACAATTTGTGAGATTGATACAAGACCACAATGTTAATTCTGCGGCAGTTAAATATTCAAATGATGGGACTTGGGCGTTAATAGTTTGATTTGGTCTAAGCTGGTATAGCTATTCACTTGTATAATACAGCTACTTGTAAATGATCTTTCTTGTTGAAGGATAATTCTATACGCAATTAATTCTCTCTCTCCATCTCTCAAAAGTACCGATCGGCTCTAATTTTTCACTAGTATGGCATGTGCTCCTTAAGTACTACCCCCAAACCTAGCTCATGCCCCCATTTGCACATCACAGTTATCTATTTCTTATATATTACAACTGCTTCTAGAAACTAAAGGGCATTGAGCACTGTACCATCTAATTGTATGAGTTGTTCCATTCAAATAGGGGGACTGTCATCAAAAAAAAAAAGGGGGACTGTTTGTACCCTAAGTCATACTGTATAGGGGGAAGGCTATTCGGGGTGTACAGCAAAGCTCCCTTTCTGATCCAATCTAGCGTCCTTGGAAATGGGGACTAGTATTGTGAATAAAACTATAATCGTTTTCAGTATAAACTACAGTACAGAAGAAACAAATCCCTTCCCTACTTAAACAAGTCGATTTGAAATGAGTTTCTCATCTAACAAACAAGTTATGAATTGTTTTCAATGACTTTGCAACAGAATTTCACAGGGCAGTTCATAGGACTGTAATTAAGTTTTGAGTTCTGTTCTTGAATGGTTAATTTGGTTTTGGATTATTAGGTAGCTGATTTGCACCTTCCTGGTCATGAAGATCTTGCTGCCAAAATGGACAACCAGAGAGCCATATCCTTACCTTCATCTCCACATTCTTGTGGAAAACTGGCTTCTGAGAAACTGCGCATTCTAAATAGTGGAGGAAACAATTCATCAGTTGCTACATGGACTAAAGTTCTGGAATCCAATTTGCTAAATAATAAGCCCCTCTTACCATTTGAAAAGTGGAATATTGATTTTTCAGAGTTAACGGTCGAAACTCGGGTTGGAATTGGTATACATTATTTGTTCCTTTTGGGTCTTATGATATCTGGCTGTTCTCCATTTTCCCATTTACGATGATTCATGTTTGTCCAAAGACAGGAATACAATTTTCTTAACTTGTTTAGGTGTTAAGTTGTTTTCTAATTTTATGATATCTATCTATATAGGCTTTTTTGGAGAAGTTTTTCATGGTGTGTGGAATGGGACGGAAGTGGCCATTAAGGTATTCTTGGAACAGGATCTCAATGCTGAAAACATGAAAGATTTTTGCAATGAGATATCAATTCTGAGGTATATTTTCTTACTGGTAAATTGGTCAGTGAATCACAAGAGTTCTGGATTTATTCTGATCTCTTTAAATTTTCCGCATCTCAAAATTCGGGAGGTACTTCCAGTCGTCTTCGTCACCCAAATGGTACATTCTATCTCTGGCTATATATAATACACCATGAAAGTATCATGACTCCATTCAGTGGGCGCAATTTCGAGTAACATATTGGCCTTTGCAGTTATATTATTCTTGGGTGCATGTACTAAACCACCTCATTTATCTATGGTTACCGAATACATGGATGGGGGCTCCTTGTATAATTTGATCCACTTGAGTGGTCTGAAAGCAAAACTCAGCTGGCGTAGGCGATTAAAGATGTTGCGTGATATTTGCAGGTAGCATTTTTATGAACTAGTTCAGTTGGATGGTCTTTCGAGTTGTCCAAATTCATCAGAATGCACAATGTCATGGATGAAGGATGTTGATTTAGAAAATGAACTCATATTTATTTATTAATCTGTAAGCGGTTTTACAATTATGTGAAACTTAAAATTAAGAACATGAATATAGGGATTGATGCTTAGGCGCCTAGCACGTGGAGTCTAGCTTTTGTTGTATAAAAACCATTACACCTTGTGTATACTGTATACTCTTAGATTGTGTAATGCATTTGTGTCTATTCATGTGAACTGTTAGTCTTTTGTATGTACCAGCAATTGTTAAACTACATGTGCCGTTCTATTTCCTATGGCAGTAACAATTTTTGTTTTATTACGGTTGATAGTTATGCAAAAGCATGATAACTCGCATCTCCTAATTTTTTGATTTGGTGGAAATTCAGGGGATTAATGTGCATACACAGGATGAAGATAGTCCACCGTGATATAAAGAGTGCCAATTGCCTTGTAAATAAACATTGGGTTGTTAAGATATGTGACTTCGGGCTATCAAGAATTATGACAGAAACGCCCATGAAAGACTCTGCGCCTGCTGGAACTCCTGAATGGATGGCCCCTGAGCTTATTAGGAACGAACCCTTCACTGAAACATGTGATATTTTCAGTCTCGGAGTGATAATGTGGGAATTGTGCACCTTCAATCGACCATGGAATGGAGTATCACCAGAAAGGGTATGAATACATGATATATTGTTTCTATATCTCCATGTTCTTTTTTGTGCTAGATAATGCAAAACCCTTGGGAAACTGTCATCATATTCAGGTAATTCATGCCGTTGCTAATGAGGGTTTGCTACTGGATATCCCCGACGGTCCTCTTGGCAAGCTGATTGCAGGTTTGCCCTTGGAAGCTCATGTTTGTGTCATTTATCAGCTAATGCGGTATTGATGTAAATTGCTTGTGGTGATTGCAGATTGCTGGGCAGAACCACAAGAACGGCCAAGCTGTGCAGAAATCCTCACTCGTCTAGTTG
Source organism: Rhodiola chrysanthemifolia (assembly GCA_033675395.1). Lineage (NCBI taxonomy): Eukaryota > Viridiplantae > Streptophyta > Magnoliopsida > Saxifragales > Crassulaceae > Rhodiola > Rhodiola chrysanthemifolia. The sequence goes on from CM066204.1 coordinate 45,213,501, forward strand.
ACTGCGAGAACTGGTTCTGTTGATTGAGTATATTCTGTGACGTGTAGTGCGCTTCAATGAAACATCAAAATTGGAGAAGGTTGTGTCATTACTAATTGGTGAGTTTGATTAGTGAAACCGTATCATATAAGAAATGTCAATATCTGATTTTGTACATTGCAATGTTTCATCGAGGTCGAGCATCCAGTTGAGCAAACCAGCTGACTCATTAATAAACTTACGTACTCACCTTCTAATAAATCATGTGTTCGAGAATATAGGTCAAATATATGTGATGCATATATTTGACAAGTCTGATTATCAAAATGCCAAGATGGCTGTAGAAATACTTGTGTACCGGAGAAATCAAATTAATCACTTTTTTTTTGTATTATCCACAAGTAGCAATTTGCAGATGGAAAGGGATCAAATACAAACCACAAATATAAACCACAGTTATAAATAAAAATTATAAATTCAATAAAATATGGTCACATGTATGTTTCGACCAATCGGAATTCGGAGTGTTTTTTGTAAATAAAAATTGAAACGAACTTATTTAAAAATACATAAAAGATGCAAGGGTATAATTGTTCTAAAAATTGTTACAATAGTATCCAGACTTAACTTAAGGCTGATCATTGTTGTTTTAAGTCTGATCATTGCTGTTTAAGTCTGGATTTGATGTTTTAAGTTAGATTATTGTTGTTTAAGTTTGGATATTGCTGTTTAAGTCTGATCATTGTTGTTTTAAGTCTGATCATTGCTGTTTAAGTCTGATCATTGTTGTTTAAAGTCTGATCACTGCTGTTTAAGTCTGATCATTACTGTTTTAACTCTGATAATTGATGTTTAAGTCTGATCTTTGCTGTTTTAAGTCTGATTTTTACTGTTTTAAGTCTGATAATTGTTGTTTTAAGTTTGATATTTTAGTCTGATCATTGTTGTTTTAAGTATGATCATTGTTGTTTTAAGTATGATCATTGCTGTTTAAGTCTGATCATTGCTGTTTAAGTCTGATCATTACTGTTTTAAGTCTGATCATTGCTGTTTAAGTCTGATCATTCTGTTTTAAGTCCGATCATTGCTGTTTAAGTCTGATCATTCTGTTTTAAATTTGATCGTTGCTATTTAAGTCTGAACATTACTACTTAAGTCTGATCATTGCTGTTTTTAGTCTAGTCTGATCATTGCTGTTTTAAGTTTGATCATTGCTGTTTATGTCTGATCATTGGTTTTTAAGTCTGATTATTGCTGTTTATCTCTGATCATTGCTGTTTAAGTCTGAATATTGATATTTTAAGTCTAATCATGCTAGTTAAGTCTGATCATTGCAAGTTAAGTCTGATCATTATTGCTTAAGTCTGATTATTGCTGTTTTAAGTCTGATCATTCCGAGATATGTGAAATGACTATAATGCCCCTCCGTGTTATATCTGAGATTTCGACGAAATTGGACACGTGCCAGCTTGAAATTCGGTTTTTAGTTTTTATAACTAATAGTGGTTTACCTGAACCGCACTTTTTGTAGATAATACAAAAAATAAACAAAATTTCTGAATTTCTTACTACACAAACTATCGTACACCAATTTATTTAACAGGTCGGATGAGGAATTCAGATCAAATAAAAATAAGGATTATATATAAAATTAAAAACCCAATTAAATATTGTCACGTGTATCATTCGACCAATCATATTTTGGGGTCTTTTTATAAATATGAAAAATTAAATTTGACTTGTTTGTGATTACAAAACATAAACGAGGGGTAAAAATATCAGTCTGTTATAACGGCGTTAAAGAGTACGTTTGAATTAAACTTACAGCGGAAAATGAAAAAGAAAAAAAAAGAAAAACCAACAATTTTAAGTCTGATCATTATCTTTTGTAGTCTGATCATTATCAATTTTAAGTCTGATCATTGTCTATTTAAGTCTGATCATTGTCTATTTAAGTCTGATCATTACCAATTTTAAGTCTGATCATTATCAATTTGAAGTCTGAACATTGTCTCTTTAAGTCTGATCATTTTCTCTTTTAGTCTGATCATTATCAAATTTAAGTCTGATAATTACCAAATTTAAGTCTGATAATTACCAATTGTAAGTCTGATCATTACCAATTTTAAGTCTGATCATTACAATCGTAGTTTAAGTTTGATCATTGTCTAATTAAGTCTAATCATTATCAAATTTATGTCGGAATATTACCAATTTTTAGTCTGATCATTGTAATTTTAAGTCTGATCATTATCAATTTAAGTTTGATTATTACCTATTTTAAGTCCGATCATTGTCATTTTACGTCTGATCATTATCAATTTTAAGTCTAATCATTATCAATTTTAAGTCTGATCATTGTCTCTTTAAGTCTGATCATTACCAATTTTAAATGTGATCATTACCAATTTTAAGTCTGGTCATTACCAATTTGAAGTCTGATCATTAACAATTTTAAATCTGATCATTGTCTATTTAAGTCTGGTCATTGTCTATTTAAGTCTGATCATTATCAAATTTATGTCTGAACGTTACCAATTTTTATTCTGATCATTGTTATTTTAAGTCGGATCATTATCAATCTAAGTCTGATTATTTCGACTTTTAAGTCTGATCATTGTCATTTTAAGACTGATCATTACCAATTTTAAGTCTGATCATTATCAATTTCAAGTCTGATCATTATCAATTTTAGGTCTGTTCATTACCAATTTTAAGTCTGATCATTACCAATTTTAAGTTTGATCATTAACAATTATAACTTTGATCATTGTCATTTTCAGTCTGATCATTACCAATTTTAAGTCTGTTCATTATCCAATTTAAGTCTGATCATTATCTCTTTAAGTCTGATCATTATCAATTTTGAAAATATGGGGTCTTTTTTAAAATATGGAAAATTCAGTTGGACTTGTTTGATAGTACAAAACATAAACGAGGCGTAAAAATGTCATATTCTGTCATAGAGTACGTTGTAAACATAAAAAGAATTAAACGTACAGCTGAAAACGAAAAAGAAAGAACGAACAACCAACAAGCGCAGGCGAACGAACAAGATTGATTTAAAAACTTCTTCGAAGCTCGTAGTTTCAAATATGACCAGTGAACTTGACAATATTTTTTCTTTTTTCTTTAGAGTTTGTGATGTCTATGTTTTTTATGGTTTCAGCTGTGTGTGTCTTTAGGGTTTCCATTGATTCTTTTTCTTTTTTTAGCATGCTATGACTGGACATTATCAATTTATTTCTGATCATTACCAAGTTAAGTGACGAACTATTCTTTTTAACCTCTAAATAGTATCAATTAAGAGAGGATCGAATGTAGTCAAAACATTTATAATACCGGTAAAGTACCGGGTCGAACCCAAAGGAGCAACCTAAGCACATGCACTATATGAGATTGTGTTTCCGTTCGGCTATTCGAAATCAAAATGTATAAGGTGTGTGTCTAAATCCTAGGTGGCGGGTAATGAGAGATAAAAGATAGACTAAGGGCGTTCAAGGGGTTACTCCCCTCCTTGGCATTTCCCATTGATCACGTATACAAGAATTATGCATATCAAGATGTCAAATAGTTTAGAACCTAGCTTAGACTAAGGTAGACCAATTCTCATGTGAATCTATTCCTAGTCAAGCCATCTTAACTAGAACCTCACTTCATCAAGGTATTGGTTCACTCTATAGCCTTTATTATCTTTGGAACATCTCCCAAGGTAATAAATGTTATAGGCATAATGTACTAGTTCACTTCAATCCCATAGAAATGATCATATTCACTACATCCAAACCTTTCCTAAGTTCCATCGATACTTAGGTCAAGTTTTAAGATTAATATGTCACTTAGACATTTCATAAAACACTTGGTAGCATGTCATATATGAAGAGCATAGTGAACATGAATTTAACACCATAGATTATTGTATCAAATGTGTATACATGATCATAGAGTACCAAGGAGGGTTGTAAGACCCTCAAAAAACAAGAGCACTACTCACACATCATGTCAGACAACATGGTGTGAGTAGGGTTTATAGCAAACAACAAAGGGAATGGAAAAGGTGTAGAAGAAGTACGATGGTTAGTCCTACAATCTCCCTTTGATCTTCTCTTCTTCTCCTTAGTTGGATCTTTGATTGATGACCTTGGTTGAACCTCTTTTTCTGATCTTCTTCTCCCAAAAAACGCAGCACTTTAGGTCAAAAACTCCTCTTTCTATTTATTGCCTCGAGTAGAAAACCCTGATGTAGCAGGTCCAGCCGGTCGGCTGGTCTGATAGCCAAAATCCAGAGTTCCTCTATTGTAAATGTCTAGTCGACCGGTTGGCCAGGTGAGCCGACCGATTGAATATGTGTTTGGGCAAGCTTTATGATAACTCTTCTCCAGCCGACCGGTTGAACTCTCAGCCGACCGACTCAAAGTGAGCGGTTGTGAGCATTTCGACGTCTTTTGCCAGCCGGTCGGCTGGTGAGTCCAACCAACCGAATCAATGTGGATATCAAGTTTGCATGTTCATCCAGCCGACCGGCTGGTTCAGGGTAAATTCCGAACTGGTGGGCTGGGAGTCCTCCTTTCCCATATTTTGTTCTAATCTTTGGTTTTTCCCCAAGTTTTCGTATTTAGGCTTTGAATTTGAGGAAGACTTGTTTTCTACCTGAAACGTAGAGATATAGGTCAAATGACATCAAAATAACGTCGGAAACGACCCAAAGCTATAGTGAAAAATGGCTATTAATAAGTCAAAAACTCGACTTATCAACACTCCACACTTGAGCTTGGTTCGTCCCGAACAAATTATGCAAATATGTCAAGGTCATGCAAATGGCAAAATGTTAGTGGTGCTATGTTTTTCGTTTATTTGCCTCACTAGCTTTCACAAGGTCTCGATCATTATTTCTAAGCATGTTATTGAAAGACGAATGAAAGTATGTAGAACCTAACTAGCTCATTTTCGTAGGCATTACGAGTGCATTTAGTGCATGCACTAAGCCTTTAAACCCCTAGGCTACCCTAGTGGACGAGTTATAGTCTCGTGAGAGTTTTCAGAAAGGGGAATACTCACAAATCCCAAATCCCAAATGCCCCTATCCCATAATAATGAATGTTAGAGTGCTCAATCAAGACTATCGTCACGTTATCATCAAAAGAACTTTTGAACCATTTACGTACCCATGAGGTTGTGCATTCAAGATCATCAATGCTAGGGCTATCAATTGTCTCATCCAAAAGGCTACTCATTTTCAAGGCAATACAATAGAGCAAAGTTGTTAGTTTGCACAAAAGAGTGTCAATCGCTCACCTATGCTAGCTAGGGCTAGTCCATTGGTTTGCGACATGGAATTCATTCCCAAGTCTTAGGCTCTTAAACCGTAATCCATAAGGAAGAGGAGTTCGAAACTAATAGTTCTTAGAAAACAAGCATAGACCAAATGAGAGCTCCCGTGCAAGCACAAGGATCGTCCAAGAGTTAATCAAACTAGCACACAATACGAATGTTGCACCAGCGCAAAAGTAGAATGATGGAAGAACGTAAAGTCAAGTTTTAAGTGCTCTTTATTTTTATTTTCAAATGGTCTTTGGCTTACAAATGCTTTCGAGGGGGAACTTTTCTTCCTAACCCCTGGCATGTGTATCATTTTTTGAAACAAAACTTCTCTTGGCGTTCGAGAAAGTTTTTAGTCAGGGCTTTGCCCTCTTTGACCATGAAAGTGAAGCATTTTTTTGTTGGGGCTTATTTTTCGCCCTCTTTTGACTCCACACTTAAAACATGACAATATGTTCAAAGAATGTATGAAATGGGCGGGAAACAATCAAGAGTAATGCATTATATTAGAAAACCTCAAGTCACCAAGGAGCATACAAAAGGTCTAAGTTTTTCGTGAATTTTTTTTAAAGTGCTTGCTAACATTTAATCCAAGGTATTTTAATGAAAATACTTCGAAAAATAGATAGACAAGAGATATCAATGATATTGATTCACAAGAATGCACATTCATTGGACTAGGTCTGTTCTAAGTTCAAGATCCAATAATTGTGACAAGTAGACTAGATGTGATTTATAGGGATTTAGAATTGATAATCACAAGCCTTTGTGGTTAAAAACACTCTCATGTTAGGGATAAAAATACAGGAATGTAAGTGTCCATTCAAGAATGATAGGCATGTCATGATATAAGTGGACTATGCGACTACTCACTCCACACTTAAGATATATCTTAGTCCCTAAGCGCAAACAATGAAGAGAATGAGATAAAGGCGCATAGGAACTCCCCTCATTTGTAGATGTGCCCCACCAACAGAAACGACGCCATTGTGCTAAGCTTGATCATACACGATGCAAATAACTTCCTTGATGACAAGAACACATGAGAGGTTAAAAGGAACAAGTGATATACAAGGTAGTACAAACTCAAGTATGAGTAAGGAAGCATCACTAGTCACATAATAACATCATGGCATAAGATTTATAGAGTTCAAACAAGGAAAGTAAATCACATCCTCCATAATGTGCCCAAGATGTCTTAAGTGCCAAAAATGTGAAACTAGAGTCATAACATTGTATAACAAATAGTCCCAATCATCCTAACTCAATTAGGGCACATGAACACTAGGGGCGACATCTTTTTATTCATAGATAAATCAAGGGAGAGGTGGAGGGGCTTGGCAATGTGAAGTGGGATTGGAGTGAGTAGAACTCACTCCACACTTAAAATTTGACCCACTAATCACAAATTTCACACTCCACACTTAGAGTCTAAGCCACTCAAAGTCATGCCAAACACTTAAACATGAAAAACAAGAATGAGCAACTTACAAACCATGTCACCTCCCACGAGGGCCTAGTTTTTATCATCTTGGCAAAGATGTAGCAAAGCGCCCCTTAGAATCGCTCGTGAGAAGTCCTTTGCTAGGATCCCTTCTCACGTGGCCTTGGATTTGGCGTGTCAATCCACCTTCAAATTCCATTTAAATTTCTTCCCATCAAGTCTACAATGGACTTTTCTTTGGGAGCTTGACCCCTTCAAGAATGAAGTTCCCTTAAGAACTAAGGGGCCATGAGAGCTTTTTTCAAATAATCTTTCATAATAGAACAAGAAGCTCCAAAACTTGTCTCGAGACGTCGTAGTGAAGAAAGGGTCTTCATAACTTGTCTCGAGAATGATGGGCATCCCCTCCTTGAGTTTTTCAATGACGTCCATGGGTGCCCAATCCTCAATCTCCCTCTCTAAACGTTTGTCTTCTTGTATGCGAGAATGCTCTTTAGCTTGGTCTATGTAAACCTCAACAAATTCTTCATACCCTTGAAGTCCTTTCGACTCAATATGCGCTTCCTTAATCTTGGCCTCAGCAAGAGATTCGGGGTCATTTAAGCTCACTTATAGCGGGAGGGAGGAGTTCTTCTTCATCGACCAAAGATATTTCTTCTATGTACGAGGCATGATCATTGAAGAATTCCTCGTTGGAGAGCCAAGGCGTTGAGGGAATGGTGAACTCTTGTGTGTACTCATCCGAATGATCTTGAGATGTGCTAGCGGAGAATGATGATGCACTTTCGTATTCCATCTCGTCCTTGTTACAAGATTCACAATCCCACCCTTTGTAAAAGACTTCGGTGACGACTCTCCAAAACTTTTCCTCCGATTCTTGATCCATTTCTTGCTTTGTGGCATTAGATTCAAGGACTTGTTCTTCGGAGACCTCCTCTTCCCCATCAAAGTTTTCAAATTCAATGGCTCGTTGAGCCAATGTGCTTTTCTAACACATGGTTTTGAGCCTCCAATCTATAAAATTGAGCTTGCATCTTTTGATTGGTTTCCTTGAGATCCATCATTTGAGCTTGAAAGTCTGTATTCAATCTTTCTTGGTTTGCAAGGATTTTCTTTTTCATCTTCTCTTGATGTTCAACGAGTGTAGCAATCATGGAATCCGAGATTGAGGGCTATCACTTTGTGGTAGAGGAGGTTGAGGGTATGGAGGGTAGGAGTCTTCAATTTCAAAGAATTGGCTATCATCCCGATTTGGAGAGTATGAATGTGTTGGATAGCCATGTTCTTGCCGATAAGAATATAGTTGCTCCTCCTCTTGGTAGTTTTCTTCATTGTACAAGACTTGTTGGTTGTAGGGGTCCATCCTCACAAAACAAGATAAACGTAAGCTAGCAAGGCATATGAGTGAAAAAAGAATATACAAGTATAAGAAAAAAGAAAAATATCTACAAGAATAGTAAGAACTTCCACAAAATCTAAGCTAAGGATGTACTAACTAGTTGCTCCCCGACAACGGTGTCATTTGACGAACTATTCTTTTTAACCTCTAAATATTATCAATTAAGAGAGGATCGAATATAGTCAAAACCTATATAATACCGGTAAAGTACCGGGTCGAACCCAAAGGAGCAAGCTAAGCACATGCACTATATGTTATTGTATTTTCGTTCGGCTATTCTAAATCAGAATGTATAAGGTGTGTGTCTAAATCCTAGGTGGCGCGTAATTAGAGATAAAAGGTAGACTAAGGGAGTTCAAGGGGTTACTTCCCTCCTTGGCATTTCCCATTGATCACATATACAAAAATTATGCATATCAAGGTGTCAAATAGTTTACAACCTAGCTTAGACTAAGGTAGACCAATTCTCATGTGAATCTATTCCTAATCATGCCATCTTAATTAGAACCTCACTTCATCCAGGTATTGGTTCAGTCAATAGCCTTTATTATCCTTGGAACATCTCTCAAGGTCATAAATGTTATAGGCATAATGTATTAGTTACTTCAGTCCCGTAGAAATGATCATATTCACTACATCCAAACCTTTCCTAAGTTCCATCGATACTTGTCACTTAGACATTTCATCAAACACTTGGTAGAATCTCATATATGAAGAGCATAGTGAACATGAATTTAACATCATAGATTATTGTATCAAATGTGTATACATGATCATAGAGTACCAAGGAGGGTTGTAAGACCCTCAAAACACAATATCACTACTCACACATCATGTAAGACAACATGGCGTGAGGAGGGTTTATAGCAAACAACAAAGTGAATGGAAAAGGTGTAGAGGAAGTAGGATGGTTAGTCCTAGAATCTCCCTTTGATTTTCTCTTCTTCTCCTTAGTTGGATCTTTGATTGATGAACTTGGTTGAACCTCTTTTTCTGATCTTTTTCTTCCCAAAAACCCAGCACTTTAGGTCAAAAACCCCTCTTTCTATTTATAGCCTCGGGTAGAATACCCTGATGTAGCAGGTCCAGCCGGTCGGCTGGCCTACTGGCCGAAATCCTGCCGGTCGACTGAAATCTAGAGTTCTTCTGTTGTAAATGTCCACCCGACCGGTTGAATATGTTCTTGGGCAAGCATTCTGATAACTCTTCTCCAGCCGTCCAGGTCAACTCTCAGACGACCGACTCAAAGTGAGCGGTTGTGAGTATTCTGAAGTCTTTTACCAGTCGGTCGGCTGGTGAGTCCAACCGACCGACTCACATTGGGCGGTTGTTCTCAAGTCTACCTTTTCATCCAGCCGACCAGCTGGTTCAAGGTTATTTCCGAACCGGTATGATGGGAGTCCTCTTTGCCCATATTAACAATTTAAGTCTGATCATTATCATGTTAAGCCTGATCATTACCAAGTTAAGTCTGGACATTTGTATTAAGTTTGCATTTCTAAAGGCATTGTTTTATTCCTGCTTATTTCTGAAGTCATAAGTTCAAATTTTAAGTCTGACCATTACTAAGTTAAGTCTGATCATTACCAAATTAAGTTTGATTATTACATAGTTAAGTCTGTTCATTTCCAATTTAAGTCTGATCATTACAAAGTTAGCTCTGATCATTACCAAGTTAAGTCTTATCATTACCAATTTAAGTCTGATCATTACCTAGTTAAGTCTGGATATTTGTATTAATTTTGAAAAAATTTGCATTTCTAAAGGCATCGTTTTATTCCTGCTTATTCCTAAAGTCATAAGTTCATTTTTTTAAGTCTGATCATTACCAGGTTAAGTCTGATCAATAACAATTTAAGTCTGATCATTTTACCTAGTTAGCATGTTAAGTCTAATCATTATCAGTTTTAAGTCTGATCGTTAACAATTTAAGTCTGATCATTACCTAGTTAAGTTTGATTACGTTTGTATTTTCTAAAGGCAGCTGTGCATTTAAGTCTGATCATTACCTAGTTAGCATGTTAAGTCTGATCATTATCAATTGATTCTGATCATTACTAAGTCAAGTCTGATCATTACCAATTTTAAGTATGATTATTACCTAGTTAAGTATTGTCATTACCAATTTTAAGTCTGATCATTACAATCATAGTCTAAGTCTGATCATTGTCTATTTAAGTCTGATCATTACAATTTTAAGTCTGATCATTATGATGAGCCGTATTTATACGACTCATCGAGTCATCAAATCCCACCAATTCCAACACTTTATCATGCAAACAGTTACTTCTTGGTGTTGTTTTGCATTTCAGGTGCTTCGGAAGCTCTAGGAGGAAACGCGCTTAAAAGATGGCTTTCTGAGCTAAAAACATCACAAGGAGTCGAGCTGACCAACACTAAACTCAAGTTGCTCGGGCAAACGAGCTGATCTGACGAATCCACTTCGAGCAAAGTGATCAAAATAGAAAATAAGGTGGACAATGTCGGAGAACCAAGGAAAACGCCCGAGCAGATTGGCAGTTGGCTCAATTCCAAAGGTCTTGCGCGCGCTGATAAGCACCGAAATCAATTCGCTCGACCAGACGGACTCTGATGACAAAGCTGACTCGACCAAGTTGCTCAAAATGGAAAACTAGTCCGACAATGTCACCAAGCCAAGGAGAACGCACGAGTGGAATGGCCCAGGAGCAGCCGAGCAGAGTTCCAGGCCAGCGCCCGAAGGCCCTGTCGAGCAGACCAGCGCTGAATCCAAGTTGCTCGACCAAACGAATGAATCTAGCAAATCTGGCTCGACCAAAGTGATCGAAATGACAAATGACTTGGACGACATCACTTAACAGACAAAACGCACGAGCGGGATTGGCCGAGATGAGCAAAACGACGATTGAAGGCCCCGCGCGTTGGGCCTAGTCAGTGGGCTCGAGTGAGGCGGTTTAGAGGCTTCCATGAAGTTCCCAGCAGGTTCTGGAAGGCCCTAGAAGACGCTGGAAGACTTGCACAAGAAGTTAACTTGAAGATCAAGCAAAGTCGGTTTTAGGACATGTTTCCTAAAACCGTTTATGGGTCAACCTCAATTTGGAAACTTCGAAGCCCCATTCTACACTATAAATACAGCCTCTCCTCAACCTTTCAAAGCATCCTACAACATCCCATCATCCCCAATTCGAGCTCCCCACTCCTCTCACTCGGCGCCTCTTCCTCCTTCATTCGGCAATAGAGAAGAACATCTTTCCATTATTTTTATCGTCTTTTGTTTCCATGGCCATGTGTAGCTAAGCCCTTTATTCGGGCTAGGGTTTTATACATTGTGACTATTGTTTGAGACTTCGTTCTTAATGCTATTCATGTTTTACTAATTCTCGTGCCTATATTACGAATTATTGCTAGACTAGGTGGATGCTTTGTCGCAAAGCTTAGTTGATCAATATTTCTATCATTATTATCTGCTTAATACTTTGTCGTTTGGGTAGATAGCACATCTAGGTTAAATAACACCTTTGTCGGGTTGTTTAATTTAGTAGAGAATTAGAATCCTTTCACCTTTGTCGGGTTAGGTTGTAGCATAACACCTTTGTCGGGTTATTTGGGAAGTCACCTTTGTCGGGACGACCACACTTAGAAACACTGAATTAGATCGTTAGTAGTCAAGGATAACAAGTCACAATAGAAACCCTAGTCTGAATATTCCCTCTGATTGATAACTCTCACTTTATTTCCTATTTCTGCACTGTTTCCTAAATTGCTCAAAACCCAATTGTTTCCTTTTTACAGAACAACAAGTAACCATCTAGCTCCCTAGGGTTCGACCCTTGCTTGCCGCTGTACTAACCCATAGCCAAGAGTAAGGAATTATAAATATTAAATTTGCAGGTACCGACGACGACCTGTCACATTATCACTTTTAAGTCTGATCATTATCTCTTTAAGTCTGATCATTATTAAATTTAAGTCTGATCATTACCAATTTTAAGTCTGATCATTACAATCGTAGTTTAAGTCTAATCAGTGTCTCTTTAAGTCATATCATTATCAATTTTAAGTCCGATCATTACCAATTTTAAGTCTGATCATCACCAATTTTAAGTCTGATCATTACCAATTTTACCTATGATCATTACAATCGTAATTTAAGTCTGATCATTGTCTATTTAAGCCTGATCATTACCAATTTTAAGTCTGATCATTATCAATTTCAAGTCTCATCATTGTCTCTTTATGTCTGATCATTATCAATTTAAGTCTGATCATTACCAATTTTACGCATGATCATTACAATCGTAATTTAAGTCTGATCATTGTCTATTTTAGTCTGATCATTACCAATTTTAAGTCTGATTATTATCAATTTTAAGTCTGATCATTGTCTCTTTAAGTCTGATCATTACCAATTTTATGTCTTATCATTACCAATTTTAAGTCTGATCATTATCAATTTTAAGTTTGATGATTGCAATCGTAGTTTAGGTCTGATCATTGTCTATTTATGTATGATCATTACCAATTTTAAGTCTGATCATTATCAATTTTAAGTCTGATCATTACCAATTTTAAGCCTGATCATTACCAATTTTAAGTCTGATCATTATCAATTTTAAGTTTGATCCTTACAATCGTAGTTTAAGTCTGATCATTGTGTATTTAAGTATGTTCATTACCAATTTTAAGTATGATAATTATCTCTTTGTCTAATCATTACCAATTTTAAGTCTGATCATTACCAAGTTTATGTTTGATCATTATCAATTTTAAGTTTGATCATTACAATCGTAGTTTAAGTCTGATCATTGTCTATTTAAGTCTGATCATTACCAATTTTAAGTCTGATCATTGTCTCTTTAAGTCTTATCATTACCAATTTTAAGTCTGATCATTACCAATTTTAAGTCTAATCATTACAATCGTAGTTTAAGTCTGATCATTGTCTATTTAAGTCTGATCATTATCAATTTTTAGTCTGATCACTACAAATTTTAAGTCTGATCATTACCTAGTTAAGTCTGGATATTTGTATTAATTTTGAAAAAATTTGCATTTCTAAAGGCATCGTTTTATTCCTGCTTATTCCTAAAGTCATAAGTTCATTTTTTTAAGTCTGATCATTACCAGGTTAAGTCTGATCAATAACAATTTAAGTCTGATCATTTTACCTAGTTAGCATGTTAAGTCTGATCATTATCAGTTTTAAGTCTGATCGTTAACAATTTAAGTCTGATCATTACCTAGTTAAGTTTGATTACGTTTGTATTTTCTAAAGGCAGCTGTGCATTTAAGTCTGATCATTACCTAGTTAGCATGTTAAGTCTGATCATTATCAATTGATTCTGATCATTACTAAGTTAAGTCTGATCATTACCAATTTTAAGTATGATTATTACCTAGTTAAGTATTGTCATTACCAATTTTAAGTCTGATCATTACAATCATAGTCTAAGTCTGATCATTATCTATTTAAGTCTGATCATTACAATTTTAAGTCTGATCATTATCACTTTTAAGTCTGATCATTATCTCTTTAAGTCTGATCATTACAATCGTAGTTTAAGTCTGATCATTACCAATTTTAAGTCTGATCATTACAATCGTAGTTTAAGTCTAATCAGTGTCTCTTTAAGTCATATCATTATCAATTTTAAGTCCGATCATTACCAATTTTAAGTCTGATCATCACCAATTTTAAGTCTGATCATTACCAATTTTACCTATGATCATTACAATCGTAATTTAAGTCTGATCATTGTCTATTTAAGCATGATCATTACCAATTTTAAGTCTGATCATTATCAATTTCAAGTCTCATCATTGTCTCTTTATGTCTGATCATTATCAATTTAAGTCTGATCATTACCAATTTTACGCATGATCATTACAATCGTAATTTAAGTCTGATCATTGTCTATTTTAGTCTGATCATTACCAATTTTAAGTCTGATTATTATCAATTTTAAGTCTGATCATTGTCTCTTTAAGTCTGATCATTACCAATTTTATGTCTTATCATTACCAATTTTAAGTCTGATCATTATCAATTTTAAGTTTGATGATTGCAATCGTAGTTTAGGTCTGATCATTGTCTATTTATGTATGATCATTACCAATTTTAAGTCTGATCATTATCAATTTTAAGTCTGATCATTACCAATTTTAAGCCTGATCATTACCAATTTTAAGTCTGATCATTATCAATTTTAAGTTTGATCCATACAATCGTAGTTTAAGTCTGATCATTGTGTATTTAAGTATGTTCATTACCAATTTTAAGTATGATAATTATCTCTTTGTCTAATCATTACCAATTTTAAGTCTGATCATTACCAAGTTTATGTTTGATCATTATCAATTTTAAGTTTGATCATTACAATCGTAGTTTAAGTCTGATCATTGTCTATTTAAGTCTGATCATTACCAATTTTAAGTCTGATCATTGTCTCTTTAAGTCTTATCATTACCAATTTTAAGTCTGATCATTACCAATTTTAAGTCTAATCATTACAATCGTAGTTTAAGTCTGATCATTGTCTATTTAAGTCTGATCATTATCAATTTTTAGTCTGATCACTACAAATTTTAAGTCTGATCATTACCTAGTTAAGTCTGGATATTTGTATTAATTTTGAAAAAATTTGCATTTCTAAAGGCATCGTTTTATTCCTGCTTATTCCTAAAGTCATAAGTTCATTTTTTTAAGTCTGATCATTACCAGGTTAAGTCTGATCAATAACAATTTAAGTCTGATCATTTTACCTAGTTAGCATGTTAAGTCTGATCATTATCAGTTTTAAGTCTGATCGTTAACAATTTAAGTCTGATCATTACCTAGTTAAGTTTGATTACGTTTGTATTTTCTAAAGGCAGCTGTGCATTTAAGTCTGATCATTACCTAGTTAGCATGTTAAGTCTGATCATTATCAATTGATTCTGATCATTACTAAGTTAAGTCTGATCATTACCAATTTTAAGTATGATTATTACCTAGTTAAGTATTGTCATTACCAATTTTAAGTCTGATCATTACAATCATAGTCTAAGTCTGATCATTATCTATTTAAGTCTGATCATTACAATTTTAAGTCTGATCATTATCACTTTTAAGTCTGATCATTATCTCTTTAAGTCTGATCATTACAATCGTAGTTTAAGTCTGATCATTACCAATTTTAAGTCTGATCATTACAATCGTAGTTTAAGTTTAATCAGTGTCTCTTTAAGTCATATCATTATCAATTTTAAGTCCGATCATTACCAATTTTAAGTCTGATCATCACCAATTTTAAGTCTGATCATTACCAATTTTACCTATGATCATTACAATCGTAATTTAAGTCTGATCATTGTCTATTTAAGCATGATCATTACCAATTTTAAGTCTGATCATTATCAATTTCAAGTCTCATCATTGTCTCTTTATGTCTGATCATTATCAATTTAAGTCTGATCATTACCAATTTTACGCATGATCATTACAATCGTAATTTAAGTCTGATCATTGTCTATTTTAGTCTGATCATTACCAATTTTAAGTCTGATTATTATCAATTTTAAGTCTGATCATTGTCTCTTTAAGTCTGATCATTACCAATTTTATGTCTTATCATTACCAATTTTAAGTCTGATCATTATCAATTTTAAGTTTGATGATTGCAATCGTAGTTTAGGTCTGATCATTGTCTATTTATGTATGATCATTACCAATTTTAAGTCTGATCATTATCAATTTTAAGTCTGATCATTACCAATTTTAAGCCTGATCATTACCAATTTTAAGTCTGATCATTATCAATTTTAAGTTTGATCCATACAATCGTAGTTTAAGTCTGATCATTGTGTATTTAAGTATGTTCATTACCAATTTTAAGTATGATAATTATCTCTTTGTCTAATCATTACCAATTTTAAGTCTGATCATTACCAAGTTTATGTTTGATCATTATCAATTTTAAGTTTGATCATTACAATCGTAGTTTAAGTCTGATCATTGTCTATTTAAGTCTGATCATTACCAATTTTAAGTCTGATCATTGTCTCTTTAAGTCTTATCATTACCAATTTTAAGTCTGATCATTACCAATTTTAAGTCTAATCATTACAATCGTAGTTTAAGTCTGATCATTGTCTATTTAAGTCTGATCATTATCAATTTTTAGTCTGATCACTACAAATTTTAAGTCTGATCATTACCTAGTTAAGTCTGGATATTTGTATTAATTTTGAAAAAATTTGCATTTCTAAAGGCATCGTTTTATTCCTGCTTATTCCTAAAGTCATAAGTTCATTTTTTTAAGTCTGATCATTACCAGGTTAAGTCTGATCAATAACAATTTAAGTCTGATCATTTTACCTAGTTAGCATGTTAAGTCTGATCATTATCAGTTTTAAGTCTGATCGTTAACAATTTAAGTCTGATCATTACCTAGTTAAGTTTGATTACGTTTGTATTTTCTAAAGGCAGCTGTGCATTTAAGTCTGATCATTACCTAGTTAGCATGTTAAGTCTGATCATTATCAATTGATTCTGATCATTACTAAGTTAAGTCTGATCATTACCAATTTTAAGTATGATTATTACCTAGTTAAGTATTGTCATTACCAATTTTAAGTCTGATCATTACAATCATAGTCTAAGTCTGATCATTATCTATTTAAGTCTGATCATTACAATTTTAAGTCTGATCATTATCACTTTTAAGTCTGATCATTATCTCTTTAAGTCTGATCATTACAATCGTAGTTTAAGTCTGATCATTACCAATTTTAAGTCTGATCATTACAATCGTAGTTTAAGTTTAATCAGTGTCTCTTTAAGTCATATCATTATCAATTTTAAGTCCGATCATTACCAATTTTAAGTCTGATCATCACCAATTTTAAGTCTGATCATTACCAATTTTACCTATGATCATTACAATCGTAATTTAAGTCTGATCATTGTCTATTTAAGCATGATCATTACCAATTTTAAGTCTGATCATTATCAATTTCAAGTCTCATCATTGTCTCTTTATGTCTGATCATTATCAATTTAAGTCTGATCATTACCAATTTTACGCATGATCATTACAATCGTAATTTAAGTCTGATCATTGTCTATTTTAGTCTGATCATTACCAATTTTAAGTCTGATTATTATCAATTTTAAGTCTGATCATTGTCTCTTTAAGTCTGATCATTACCAATTTTATGTCTTATCATTACCAATTTTAAGTCTGATCATTATCAATTTTAAGTTTGATGATTGCAATCGTAGTTTAGGTCTGATCATTGTCTATTTATGTATGATCATTACCAATTTTAAGTCTGATCATTATCAATTTTAAGTCTGATCATTACCAATTTTAAGCCTGATCATTACCAATTTTAAGTCTGATCATTATCAATTTTAAGTTTGATCCTTACAATCGTAGTTTAAGTCTGATCATTGTGTATTTAAGTATGTTCATTACCAATTTTAAGTATGATAATTATCTCTTTGTCTAATCATTACCAATTTTAAGTCTGATCATTACCAAGTTTATGTTTGATCATTATCAATTTTAAGTTTGATCATTACAATCGTAGTTTAAGTCTGATCATTGTCTATTTAAGTCTGATCATTACCAATTTTAAGTCTGATCATTGTCTCTTTAAGTCTTATCATTACCAATTTTAAGTCTGATCATTACCAATTTTAAGTCTAATCATTACAATCGTAGTTTAAGTCTGATCATTGTCTATTTAAGTCTGATCATTATCAATTTTTAGTCTGATCACTACAAATTTTAAGTCTGATCATTACCTAGTTAAGTCTGGATATTTGTATTAATTTTGAAAAAATTTGCATTTCTAAAGGCATCGTTTTATTCCTGCTTATTCCTAAAGTCATAAGTTCATTTTTTTAAGTCTGATCATTACCAGGTTAAGTCTGATCAATAACAATTTAAGTCTGATCATTTTACCTAGTTAGCATGTTAAGTCTGATCATTATCAGTTTTAAGTCTGATCGTTAACAATTTAAGTCTGATCATTACCTAGTTAAGTTTGATTACGTTTGTATTTTCTAAAGGCAGCTGTGCATTTAAGTCTGATCATTACCTAGTTAGCATGTTAAGTCTGATCATTATCAATTGATTCTGATCATTACTAAGTTAAGTCTGATCATTACCAATTTTAAGTATGATTATTACCTAGTTAAGTATTGTCATTACCAATTTTAAGTCTGATCATTACAATCATAGTCTAAGTCTGATCATTATCTATTTAAGTCTGATCATTACAATTTTAAGTCTGATCATTATCTCTTTAAGTCTGATCATTATTAATTTTAAGTCTGATCATTACCAATTTTAAGTCTGATCATTACAATCGTAGTTTAAGTTTAATCAGTGTCTCTTTAAGTCATATCATTATCAATTTTAAGTCCGATCATTACCAATTTTAAGTCTGATCATCACCAATTTTAAGTCTGATCATTACCAATTTTACCTATGATCATTACAATCGTAATTTAAGTCTGATCATTGTCTATTTAAGCCTGATCATTACCAATTTTAAGTCTGATCATTATCAATTTCAAGTCTCATCATTGTCTCTTTATGTCTGATCATTATCAATTTAAGTCTGATCATTACCAATTTTACGCATGATCATTACAATCGTAATTTAAGTCTGATCATTGTCTATTTTAGTCTGATCATTACCAATTTTAAGTCTGATTATTATCAATTTTAAGTCTGATCATTGTCTCTTTAAGTCTGATCATTACCAATTTTATGTCTTATCATTACCAATTTTAAGTCTGATCATTATCAATTTTAAGTTTGATGATTGCAATCGTAGTTTAGGTCTGATCATTGTCTATTTATGTATGATCATTACCAATTTTAAGTCTGATCATTATCAATTTTAAGTCTGATCATTACCAATTTTAAGCCTGATCATTACCAATTTTAAGTCTGATCATTATCAATTTTAAGTTTGATCCATACAATCGTAGTTTAAGTCTGATCATTGTGTATTTAAGTATGTTCATTACCAATTTTAAGTATGATAATTATCTCTTTGTCTAATCATTACCAATTTTAAGTCTGATCATTACCAAGTTTATGTTTGATCATTATCAATTTTAAGTTTGATCATTACAATCGTAGTTTAAGTCTGATCATTGTCTATTTAAGTCTGATCATTACCAATTTTAAGTCTGATCATTGTCTCTTTAAGTCTTATCATTACCAATTTTAAGTCTGATCATTACCAATTTTAAGTCTAATCATTACAATCGTAGTTTAAGTCTGATCATTACCAATTTTAAGTCTGATCATTACAATCGTAGTTTAAGTTTAATCAGTGTCTCTTTAAGTCATATCATTATCAATTTTAAGTCCGATCATTACCAATTTTAAGTCTGATCATCACCAATTTTAAGTCTGATCATTACCAATTTTACCTATGATCATTACAATCGTAATTTAAGTCTGATCATTGTCTATTTAAGCCTGATCATTACCAATTTTAAGTCTGATCATTATCAATTTCAAGTCTCATCATTGTCTCTTTATGTCTGATCATTATCAATTTAAGTCTGATCATTACCAATTTTACGCATGATCATTACAATCGTAATTTAAGTCTGATCATTGTCTATTTTAGTCTGATCATTACCAATTTTAAGTCTGATTATTATCAATTTTAAGTCTGATCATTGTCTCTTTAAGTCTGATCATTACCAATTTTATGTCTTATCATTACCAATTTTAAGTCTGATCATTATCAATTTTAAGTTTGATGATTGCAATCGTAGTTTAGGTCTGATCATTGTCTATTTATGTATGATCATTACCAATTTTAAGTCTGATCATTATCAATTTTAAGTCTGATCATTACCAATTTTAAGCCTGATCATTACCAATTTTAAGTCTGATCATTATCAATTTTAAGTT
Organism: Rhodiola chrysanthemifolia; assembly: GCA_033675395.1. Taxonomy (NCBI): domain Eukaryota; kingdom Viridiplantae; phylum Streptophyta; class Magnoliopsida; order Saxifragales; family Crassulaceae; genus Rhodiola; species Rhodiola chrysanthemifolia. Next base: position 45,233,551 of record CM066204.1, read on the forward strand.
TGATCCATACAATCGTAGTTTAAGTCTGATCATTGTGTATTTAAGTATGTTCATTACCAATTTTAAGTATGATAATTATCTCTTTGTCTAATCATTACCAATTTTAAGTCTGATCATTACCAAGTTTATGTTTGATCATTATCAATTTTAAGTTTGATCATTACAATCGTAGTTTAAGTCTGATCATTGTCTATTTAAGTCTGATCATTACCAATTTTAAGTCTGATCATTGTCTCTTTAAGTCTTATCATTACCAATTTTAAGTCTGATCATTACCAATTTTAAGTCTAATCATTACAATCGTAGTTTAAGTCTGATCATTGTCTATTTAAGTCTGATCATTATCAATTTTTAGTCTGATCACTACAAATTTTAAGTCTGATCATTACCTAGTTAAGTCTGGATATTTGTATTAATTTTGAAAAAATTTGCATTTCTAAAGGCATCGTTTTATTCCTGCTTATTCCTAAAGTCATAAGTTCATTTTTTTAAGTCTGATCATTACCAGGTTAAGTCTGATCAATAACAATTTAAGTCTGATCATTTTACCTAGTTAGCATGTTAAGTCTGATCATTATCAGTTTTAAGTCTGATCGTTAACAATTTAAGTCTGATCATTACCTAGTTAAGTTTGATTACGTTTGTATTTTCTAAAGGCAGCTGTGCATTTAAGTCTGATCATTACCTAGTTAGCATGTTAAGTCTGATCATTATCAATTGATTCTGATCATTACTAAGTTAAGTCTGATCATTACCAATTTTAAGTATGATTATTACCTAGTTAAGTATTGTCATTACCAATTTTAAGTCTGATCATTACAATCATAGTCTAAGTCTGATCATTATCTATTTAAGTCTGATCATTACAATTTTAAGTCTGATCATTATCACTTTTAAGTCTGATCATTATCTCTTTAAGTCTGATCATTATTAATTTTAAGTCTGATCATTACCAATTTTAAGTCTGATCATTACAATCGTAGTTTAAGTCTAATCAGTGTCTCTTTAAGTCATATCATTATCAATTTTAAGTCCGATCATTACCAATTTTAAGTCTGATCATCACCAATTTTAAGTCTGATCATTACCAATTTTACCTATGATCATTACAATCGTAATTTAAGTCTGATCATTGTCTATTTAAGCCTGATCATTACCAATTTTAAGTCTGATCATTATCAATTTCAAGTCTCATCATTGTCTCTTTATGTCTGATCATTATCAATTTAAGTCTGATCATTACCAATTTTACGCATGATCATTACAATCGTAATTTAAGTCTGATCATTGTCTATTTTAGTCTGATCATTACCAATTTTAAGTCTGATTATTATCAATTTTAAGTCTGATCATTGTCTCTTTAAGTCTGATCATTACCAATTTTATGTCTTATCATTACCAATTTTAAGTCTGATCATTATCAATTTTAAGTTTGATGATTGCAATCGTAGTTTAGGTCTGATCATTGTCTATTTATGTATGATCATTACCAATTTTAAGTCTGATCATTATCAATTTTAAGTCTGATCATTACCAATTTTAAGCCTGATCATTACCAATTTTAAGTCTGATCATTATCAATTTTAAGTTTGATCCATACAATCGTAGTTTAAGTCTGATCATTGTGTATTTAAGTATGTTCATTACCAATTTTAAGTATGATAATTATCTCTTTGTCTAATCATTACCAATTTTAAGTCTGATCATTACCAAGTTTATGTTTGATCATTATCAATTTTAAGTTTGATCATTACAATCGTAGTTTAAGTCTGATCATTGTCTATTTAAGTCTGATCATTACCAATTTTAAGTCTGATCATTGTCTCTTTAAGTCTTATCATTACCAATTTTAAGTCTGATCATTACCAATTTTAAGTCTAATCATTACAATCGTAGTTTAAGTCTGATCATTGTCTATTTAAGTCTGATCATTATCAATTTTTAGTCTGATCAGGACAAATTTTAAGTCTATTCATTTTCTATTTAAGTCTAATCATTACCAATTTTAAGTCTGATCATTACCCATTTTCTGTCTGACCATTATCAATTTTAAGTTTGATTATTATAATCGTAGTTTAAGTCTGATAATTGTCTATTTAAGTCTGATCATTGCCTATTTGAAGTCTGGTCATTATAATTTTAAGTCTGATCATTAACAATTTTAAGTCTGATCATTGTCTCTTTAAGTCTGATCATTACCAATTTTAAGTCTGAACATTACCAATTTTAAGTCTGATCATTACAATCGAACATGCAACGACGTTGGGAAAATCGTCCATATCTTTCTCGACTAATCCTAAAGTCAGATTGAATTGAATAGTTAGCGTAGTTTCCAAATCAGGGACTAAATTGGAACTAAAATTAATTACGATATTAATGGGATTATGTGTAATGACTATAATACCCCTCCATGTTATATCCGAGATTTCGAAGAAATGGGACACGTGTCAGCTTGAAATGCAGTTTTTAGTTTTCATTTATAATGGTGGTTTGTACCTGAACCGCACTCGTGAGGAATTCAAATCAACTTAAATTGAGAATTACAAACTTTTGATGTTCATCCATCTCATATAACAAACGATTCAGATAGGTTTCAAATAAATATAATTAAATTTGAATTTAAACACGAATCATAATGACATAAGGATATTATAGTAATTGACAGAGCACGTCGTTCAGTGCTAAGCAAGATAAATTTATAAGTCCGCTACTCGTAACTCTACTATTGGATAGTAAAGAGGTAAGTAGGGGTCGAACCCAAGGGAATTAGTGGATAGTAGTTCTTTGAGGATTTGTACAGAAAGGGAGTGTGATTTGGGGTTGATTGTGATTTTAGTGCTGAAAAGTGAGTGGGTTGGTTGTGGTTTTAGTGCTGAAAGTAAGTGCTTGAAGGACAAGACTTACGAAAAGTAAATGCTTGAAGGACAAGACTTACGAAAAGTAAATGCTTGAAGGACAAGACTTACGAAAAGTAAATGCTTGAAGGACAAGACTTGCGGAAAGTAAGCAGTTGATATGGGACTGAAAGTAAGCAGTTGATATGGGTACTGAAAGTAACCAGTTGATATGGGTACTGAAAGTAAGCAGCAAGGTGGTGTTTTGATCAAAGGAAAGGATTCGGTTTTAGGGGCCTTGTATCATAAATCTGTTCATCATCGACCTCTAATGATCATACTACGTGTTTAAAATGTATCAAGGCTATTTCTAGCACTCGACTTGCCACACCGTCTAGTCCTTTTCAAGACATAGAACACTTGTTCTATTTAGGCTAATTCCTCCTTTCGAAGTATCTTAGCCTTATGTGCATCCACCTGATCAATCATTTCCGATCAACCAAGTGGTGTTTTAAAGAGGTTGAACTCTACAGAAAAGCTTTGCTCTTTCGAGCCTCCACTTAACCACGTATGTTCACGAACCCCATGGAAGAGCTTTGCTCTTTCGAGCCTCCACTCAACCAATAGTGTTCTAACCTAATATATGGCACATAGAACAAGTTTAAACACAATAGAGGCACTAAGAGAAGGGTCTAAAACATGTTTTGATACAAGCACACCCCTTCAACCGAATGAAGGGTTTAGCTACGAATATCCATGGAAGAGGACATCATAGCTAAGTGCTTGAAAAGTAAAGGTTTTGAAAGACAGGAAAGTAAAGGTTTTCGAAAGTAAAACTCAAGAACAAAGTTGGAGCTTTTGATTCAAAGTAAAGTGTTTTACAAGGATTGTAGTGAGATTTTCTACCAAAGTTACAAGTGATCAAAGGACTAGAACATGAAACTAAAACTTGTAACTTTGGCACCAAAATGGGACATTGATTCAAGGAGGAGGAGATGTAGTATTTATAGGCAAGGAGGAGGAGAAGATGTGGAGGAGAGGCCAACACATGTCAAGAGGGGGAGGAGGGCTTCAAAAGCCGCCGGCCATGTGTCATCTCCCCATGGAAGCCGCCGGTGGTGAGGTGGAGGAGGAGAAGAAGTGAGTGGAATGAGATCTTTTGCTCCAAAAAGCCATCGGAGCACATGCCTTGCACATGGGTGGCTTGACTTTGCATTCACTTGAGTTCTTGATCTTTGTTGAGGTTTGGAACAAGTCATTGGGACATGTTTGAGTGATTCCACGTTGGGTTCATGAAGGTTGTAAAGCCGAAATCTGGTCGTAGTCTGGAATGACTTGTAATCCATTTTTAGCTTTAAGAACTCCTTTTTAGCTCGTTTCATCTCTAATTCTTGAAATAGCCTGTAGAACAAAAGTGAAACTAACAAGTAAAAGTTGTTAAGACAAAGCGTCTAATTTGGTGGGTTTAACTGTCTTAATGAATCATATAAATATGGTCCATCAGTAATGATAAAATATTTGATTACGTAAAATCCCGGCTAAAGGTTATTATGCTCCATTCAAAATCCTCGAAAAGATGCGAAAGAAGTGTTGGTCGAGTTGGGTGGAACTCGACAAATTGTCAATAGGTCAAGGGTTCGACTCTCTTGAGTAGCATATTTCTCATCAATTTTGTGAGGAGTGTTATTCATCCCTTGTGGAGTGTTGTCCCTCCCTCGCGGAGGTGTTATTCGTCCCTCGTGGACGTGTTGTTCCCGCAGGTTGGCGCTGCTGACTTGTTTATTCCTTCCATGTGCACGTGGAGGTGTTGATTTCAAGTTTATGCTCGTGGGTTTCAAAGTGGATAACGCTTCAATGGACATAAAACAAGTATCAAATTCGGGTGGTGTCGTGCGTGGCCTGTGCTCTAAGAGTCTAATATTCATATATACCCGATAAAGAAAGTTCTCATGCAATATGTATAAGATGTATTCATATGGTGATTGTAAGAGACCCACTATAAAAAAAATTCTCGAAAAGATTGAGTATGTGGCTAACCGCTTACAACTCCCGGATGATTGGAAATTCATAATAGTTTCCATGTTTCTCTTTTAAGAGGTGCTAAGGTGATCCAACCTCTCAACAACTTACACTACTTGATCACATCTACAAAGATCATCCCCTATTACAACAAGACAAGGTAGGCCTTAGCATTTGATCCAAGACCGAAATGAACCCTAGGACGGCCCTTGTTCGGCCCTGGCCCTAACCCTACGCATACCCTATAATGGCCCGACCCGAAGGGCTTAGGGTCGGGAAAAGCCTTCGATTATTAGGCCCGACCCAAAATACGAGCCCGATTTAAAATTACATAGTAACTGATTTAAGGACATTCTTTTTTTTCACATACATGAGCCCGATTTAAAGACATTCTTGACATAAAAAGAATGTGTTTTTTCACATACATCATATGCCACACGCCCAAACTAGTAGCATTTGCGTTTAAAGAGTTATAAATAAAACAAAAAAATTAATAAAAACTTTCTATTCAAGCATGACTATCTCGGATGCACCGACATGAGTTTGAGGCTTGTTGATGAGTCATATTTATACGACTCATCGAACTACCTAATCCCATTTATTTCGACACTTTTATATGCAAACATTTACTTTTTAGTATGGTTTTACATTTCAAGTGTTTCGGAAGCTCTAGGAAGAAACGCGCATAAACGACGGCATTTCATGCCAAAATACCACAATGGCAGATCAGACCTTTGGAGGTTCAACGGAGTGCTGGGAATAGACCACAGATGAAAAAAATACGAGCTACATGTCGACTCGTAGCTGACTCGATTCTGTACTCTCTAGTTCACGCCGAGAGCATCCGAGGTCGTTTGAAAGGTCAAATCAAGAGTCGAAGTCGGACAACGGTGGGGTCGCGCCCAAGAAAGACATTAGCGTTATTGCGAATGTCAACGCTGGGCGCGGCACTAACGTAGTGGCGATGACGTCAGCATAGGATATCAACAACTTCCTTTGGCACATGGAGCGCTATTTCGAGGCCATCCAGTTGGATGAAGTTGCAAAGGTATGCACCGCGTCCCTTTACTTAGTTGATCTTGCGGCAACTTGGTGGCGTAGGAAACATAATGAGATCCAACGAGGGTTGTGCACAATCAACACGTGGGAAGCATTTGTGGTAGAATTCAAAAGGTAATTCTATCCCGCAAATGCAACTCACAAGGCCCGCAAGAAGCTTAAGGATTTGAAGCTCGAGACGACGTTAAGGGAGTATGTGAAAGAGTTCACTGGATTAATGCTTCAACTCCCCGATGTAAGCGAGGCCGAGTTATTCTTCAACTTCATGGACGGGTGAAAGTCGTGGGCGAGATTGAAGTTGGAAAGAAGGGACGTGACGACATCCGCTCTTGCAATGACCATTGCCGAATCCTTGCCTGAGTATGACGAGGAAGAAGGGGAGTCCGCTCCAAATTACAAGGCAAAGGAGAGCAATTGCGACAATGGTGGGGGAGCGCATGAGCCAAAGACCGGGAGAGAGAAGTCATTCCCGAGGAGAGCGCCTCAAGGTAAGGATCTAAGGCTAAGAAGTGATTGCTTCCTTTGTGGAGGACCCCACTGGTCGATGGATTGTCCAAAGAAGAATGCCCTTCATGACATGCTTGTGGAGAAGCATGAAGAAGAGGAGCCAGCGAGGATGGGAAGCATCCAGCTCCTCGGGAAATTAAAAGCAAAGACCACAACACATAAGGTTGGTGGTATAGCGCTTATATACGTGGATGGTGTAGTCAATGGGAAGACTATACCCATTGTGGTGGATACGGGAGCCACACACAAATTCATCCAACCAAGTAAGGCAACGAGATTGGGACTCAAAGCCAAAGAGACAAAGGGTTGGTTGAAGACGATAAATTCCAAAGAAACGGCGTTGGATAAGGTGGATAAGGAGGTGGAAGTTCGACTCGAAACTTAGCAAGGTAAATTGAACTTCTCAATTGCGCCTATGGATGACTTTAAGTGTGTGCTAGGCATGGAGTTCCTTTACAACTGCGACGTATAAATTTGGCCAAAGAGGAACATGTTACTAATCACGGAGGGAGGACCACGCATGGTGCCCACTATGATCAAGGCCAAATTTGACTCGATGTATCTATCGGCGATGCAAATACTGCATAACAGGAGGGAAGATATAAAGTCGAGCACGCCAAAGGATATGGTATCCGCCGAGTCAACCAAGAAGCTACCTATAGAGAGGAATAAGGATCACAAGAGTGGGAAAGCCGCAAGTAAACCCCCGACACCTCAAACCCATGAAACAAGAAGCACAAAAGGGAGCACTTCAAGTTTCGCGGAGGCGAAGTATAAGAGTGGAGAATCCGAGGAAGCACGGACCAAGACTTCAATGAGACATCGACGAGGACGTTGACAGAATAGGTGGGGGAGAATGTCACAGCCTAATTTTTTGGACCCAAGAAAAGAGGTTCTATTAGGCCATGACATGGCTAAAGAGACTAAGTGTAGTGGCCCAACACTTAGTCTTAGTGATCCAAATGGGGAGAGCTTGGAACTTTGCCCAAAGGAGAAAGCCCAACACTTAGTCATAGTGACCTAATGGGAAAGCCCAATCATGCCCAAGGAGACAAGCCCAAAGATGGAGACCCAAGGCCCAACATCCAGAATGTTTTTGAAGGCTAAAGATAGTATAGAAGCTTGTGGAACCATGAGGAATATTCATGAAAGTGTAATTAATAGGGGGTATGCTAAGTGTATATATAGGGGAGGAGTCATTTGCTCCAAACCATCCATTGCAATATACAAATATTTCCTCTCTCTAAAGTGTTCTTAGAGTTCTCTTTGAGATTTCCAAGTCTTCGCTAGTCTAGTCGCATCGAGAAGATTCAGGGAGAGGGCTTACTTAGCTTAGCAACTTTGGGAAAAGTCTAGCTAAAGTGCCGCACAACTTAGGGTTAAAAACTAAGTTCGTGACAGGAAGCAGAAGCAGTGTGCAGCGTAAATATCCGCTGTCGAGAGGCTCAATATCAGTAGGCGAAGGCGTCACCGATGGTAGCCGGGCAAGATGCATTGCAGACTGACGTGTGTAGTTTTTGCAACTCTTTTTAGTCAAAAGAATTTATAGATAACCAGTAAGACCGGTGTCGAACCCAAGGGAGCAATTGGATTATACGCTAGGACTATCCTGCATAAATAACTTGGCTACTTCTACGAATCAATTTTGGATGGTTTTTTAATTAAACACTAACAATGAAATGGTTTCAAGGGGTGTAATATCAATTAAAAGAGAGTTTCGAGGGGTTAAACCCCTCCTTGGCATTTCCTAATGATCATGTATACAAAAATTAAGCGTTTCATGGTGTCAAATTGCTTTGAACCTAGTTTAGACTAGGGTAGACCAACTCTCACTTGAATCTATTCCTAGCCAAACCTTTTTAGCTCGAACCTCAGTACTCTATCGAGATTGTTGGTTCATTCCATAGCATTATCATTCTATGGTTGGGAGATAAATGCAATGAACATACGCACTAGTTCACTTCCTACCCATGCATTTACCGTCGTAAACACTAGATAAGATCATATTCTCTACATCCAAACCTTTCCTAAGGTCTATCGATACTTCGGTTAAGTTTTAAGATCAACATGTCACTTAGGCATTTCATCAAACACTTAGGTGCATGTCATACATGAAGAGCATAGAGAATATGAATTTAACACCATAGATTATGAATTCAATATGTGTATACATGATCAAGACTACCAAGGAGGGTCATAAGACCCTCAAAACACAAGGAGACTACTCACACATCATGTAAGACAACATGGTGTGAGTAGGGTTTGAAGAAAACTACAAAGTGAATAGAAAAGTGCAAAGGAAGGAGGATGGTTAATCCTTGAATCTCCCTTTTGATCTTTCTTTTTTTCCTTTGGTTGGATCCTCCTTGATGACCTTGATTTGATCTCTTTTTCTCTCAATTTTTCCCCCAAGAAGCCAGCCCCTTGATTTGAAACCCTTGGTTTTTCTTCGAGTCTTGGTGATTAGGCCATGGTTTCAATGGATAGCTGCTTTTAATCTGAAATGTAGAGATAAAGGTCAAATGACATCAAAATATCGTCGGAAACAAACCAAAGCTATAGTGAAAAATGGCTATTAATGAGTCGAAATCCCGACTCATCAATATTCCACACTTAAGATTTGTTCGTCCCGAACAAAGTTTGAAAATATGTCAAGGTCATGCAAATGGCGAAATGCTAGTGGTGCTATATTTTTCGTCTATTTGCCTCACTAGCTTTCACAAGGTCTCGATCATTATTCCTAAACATGTTATTCAAAGGAAAATGAAAGTATGTACATCCTAACTTGCTCCTTTTCGTAAGCGTTACGAATGCATTTAGCACCATTCCACACCAAGCACATCTAATCATGCATTTAGATCATCCTAACACCAAGTCCACATCCAAGGTTCAAAACATGCATTCCAAAATATATGAAATTCAATTGTGCATAGATGGACAACTCACAAACCGGGTTACCTCCCGTGAGGGCCTAGTTTAACTTCTTGGGAAAGACCAAGCCGAATCTCTCTATATTAAGAAACACACTTGAGGAGTCCTTTGCTAGGATCCCCCCTCAAGCAGACTTGTAGAATGATAGAGATATCAATTCGGATTCTACGAAGAGTTGCACGCGACTTGCTTAATAGCCTTTTTCTACAATGATGAATGCTTTTCATCCCTTGATCTTTTAGCATTGTCTTTCCTTTTCGTTTCATCATTGCATAAGAGTAGCTCATGGTGATCAAGGGAAGAGTCTTTATCGGGATCAAGCATCTTGTGTAACTGCTTCTTTGTTACTTTCTTGGCCTCAACATTTTCGGCTCCCACGCTCTCTTGCTCTTTCAAATCACAAGTTTCAAGTATAGCCACTTGTTCGCTCCTAGGCCTCTCTATCCTCACCTTTTCTCCACCAATCTTCAATGTCAACTTTCCGTTTCCCATATCAATTTTAAAACCGGTGGTGGCCAAGAAGCGGCGCCCAAGATTCAAAGAAGAAGTGCAATTATCCCCATATTTATCACCACAAAGTCTCATGGTATGTAGAATTTGTCGACTTTGATTGAAACATTTTCAACTATCCCATAAGGATGTCCTGTTGTCCCATCCGCAAGTTGTAGTGTCATCTTAGTGGACTTAATACCTTTCAATCCGAGCTTGTAATAGGTGGCTAAGGGCATAACGCTCACACTAGCCCCGAGGTCGGCTAGTGGGCTTGTGAAGTTCATATCACCTATCGAGCAAGGGATAGTGAATTTACCGGGATCTTTTGCCTTTCAAGGTATTTGCGTTGAAAAGAGGGCACTACACTCGTGGTTGAGGGGATGGGGATTGAGGACTCGTATTTTTACGACTCGTCGAATCAATTAATCCCGTTTGTTTCGACGCTTTTATATGCGAACATTTAATTTTTAGTATGGTTTTGCATCTCAAGTGTTTTGGAAGCCTAGGAGGAAACGCGCATAAAAGACGGCTATTCATGCTAAAAACACCACATGGCAGATCAGACCTTTGGACGCTCAACAGAGTGCTGGGAATCGACCGCTGATGAGAAAAATATGAGTCACGCATCATTGCGTAGCTGACTCAAGTCCCTACAACTCTCTAGTTCACACCGAGAGCAGCCGAGGTCATTAGAACAGTCAATTCCAGAGTCAAAGTCGGAACTGGCGCGCAGAAGGAGAAACATAACTCAGTGTGTACCGCGTTCGGTAGAGACATTAGCGTTAACGCTAACGTTAATGCTAAGCGCGGTGATAACGTGAGGGCTGGACGCGGTGAGCCACGAGGTGCTGACGTCAGCAGCACGGGATTTGGTAATTTGGGCCTAAAACCAGACTTGGAAATCTAGTTTTATTATAAATAAGAAGCTTGGGTTAGGGTTTCCAGGATCATCTCATAATCCATCATTCGAGACGGCTCTGGAGGAGAAGACGAAGCTTTTGACGAGAGAAGCGATTCTTCTACTTTTCATCATGCATTGTGTTTTTATTTCAATCATGTGTATCTAAACTCCTAATTCAGTTTAGGATTTCGCATATTGTGACTTATGTTTTGAGACTCATTTTTTAATGCTATTTCATGTTTCTCTAGTTCTTGTGCTTATCCCATGAATTAATTTGTAAGGTTAAGTGGAAGCTTTGTCGCAAAGCTTAATCAAACATATAATTCTTATTGTTAATATCTACTGGAAACTTTGTCGTAAAGGTAGATCGTAACACCTAGACTAAGTAATACCTTTGTCGAATTATTGTGTTTGGGAAAGAACTAGAAGTCTAGCACCTTTGTCGGGTTAGATGTGTTGTATCACCTTTGCCGGGATACTTTAGGAATTACCTTTGTCGGAATTCCACACTTAGAAACTTGAAATTGATATTTAGCAGTCGATGATAAACATGTCACAATAGGAATCCTAAGCTGAATGCTTTCTCTGGTTGAAATCTTCGTTAGTCTTTTCTCTTGTGTCTTACAATATTTGCTCACAAAACCCCCTTTTTAATTGTTTTCAGTAACAGCTTCAACAACCAGTTCTCTTGGGTTCGACCCTGCTTGTCACTAGCTAGTTTCTTGCAGGAGAATTATAAATATTAAATTTGACGCGTCAGACGACGCACGTTAAATTTTGGCGCCGTTGCCGGGGGAGCTACGCTTCGGTGAAGTTGTTTCTTTTCTTTTTTTTTCTTTTTTTTTTGTGCTTTGCTACTTGCTGCATAATGTTTCATGCTGGTAGTGTGATCAGTGGTAATAATAACAACAAAGAGATCGGCAAAATTGGTGATGATCAGATAGAGATGTATCAGCCTACGATGAAGGAGCTGTCTGCCCCTAATTTTTAGAATATACCTTGGTGCATCAATGAGGGGCCAGACATGCAGGAAATAGAGATCAAGACTGCGGTAGTGCACTACTTACCGAATTTTTTGGATCGGCAATGGAATCAGCGACTAGACATATGTAGGATTTTCACGGCATCTGCCAGACTCTCCGACCCTATGGAGCCACAGTGGAGAATTTTAAAGTTAAAGCTTTTCAGTTTTCTTTAACTGACATAGTTCGATCTTGGTTTATGTCTCTTCTTTCAGGTAGCATCAAAACATGGGACCAGATGCAGAAGAAGTTTCTCGACAAGTACTACCCAGCAGCTAAGGCATGACAAGTGCGTAGACAGCTGCAGGACCTCAGGCAGGGGCCTAACGAGTCGATGTACGACTATCTAGAGAAGTTTAATGCCCTAGAGCAGAGCTGCTGCAATTAGGGAATGCCAGAGAAGCTGATAATTGAGTCCCTGCTTGATGGTCTGAGGCCTCTCGAGTAGATGTTGCTAGACACCTCAGCTGGAGGAACCATCATGAATCTATCCCCAGCTGGAGTGCGGAATTTGATCGCTGAAGTGGCCGAGAATGCTAGGTTCAGAGAGGAGGCCAGCCACCACAAGGAATTTAGCCGAACCAGACATGTTGAAAATGCTGAGACCACAGCATCTAATGAGCTGAAAGAACTGAAAGAAATTATACAGAAGCTCATGATGAACCAGGTAGCACGGGTGAAGCCTTGTGAGTTCTGCGGAGCAACTAATCATAAGACGGATGCCTGCACTAGTTTACAGGAGGATACATAGGTTGATGTCAACGCAGTGGGTGAATTCCAAAACTACAATAACGATGCACCCCAGCAGAATTAGCAGCAGCAGTACTATCGCCCACCATACCGTCAACATCAGAGTGACTACACAAACCAGAGTCAGTATCAGCAGAGAGGGTAAAACTACAGCCAAGCAGGCCCTAGCAATCAGAGTTCCAGCAAGACTCTGGAAGACAAAGTGAAAGAGCTGGCAGCTAGCACCCAGCAATTAGCCACTATGATGCAGAAAAATCAGGCTAGGATCGATGCAAATCAGGCTAGGAACGAGGCGAATCAGGCCAAGCACGATGGAGCTCTAGCAGAGCTATCCAAACAGATTTCCAACTTAGCCCAAACTGTTTCCGAGCTGAAGAGAGATCCGGGGAAGCCACCGTCACAGACAGTGCCTAATTCGAGAGGGAATATCAGCACATTGGCAGTGGTAGATGTGGACGCGGCACTAAAGGAGTCTGCGGATGCAGTGAACAAGTTACTCGCACTCAACGAGCACAATAAGGTGAAAAATAGTGAAAAAGAGCGAGATTCAGTGCTGATCGCGCCCACTGAAGATATTAGCTCGACGCTAATGTCTGCAGTGGACGCGACCATAACGTTAAGGCCGGACGCGCCTATAACGTCTACAGCGGACGTGATCCGCACTGATGTGCATCCCAAAACTGACCCGTTGCCTTCGTTTTCTATGCAGGTAAGAGCTTCGGAAGAGCATGTGATCGATAACGATGAGCTGGAAAACGAGTTAGAGGTGAAGCATGTGCCAGAAAAGCCAACAAAGGAGCATCCGCTTGCCATGAGTCAAGAAGCACCGCCTGGAAAGTGTAAGGACCCAGGTGCCTGATGGAAATTCACAATCTGGACCCAAGCCGAGGAAGGCCCGTCGAAGACTCTCGGTCAAGTCTCGACCAAAAGACTCAAAGAGGCCCCGACGACGCCAAAGACCTTAAAGGCGCCTAGCTTGGCACGGATGAAAGGAGACTAGCCCATGACCCAAACAACTTAGGAATCACTCAAGAGCATCCCAGAAGCATTCTGGGCAAGTTTGGCCAAAGACCCCCGAAGGACCCCGAGAAGGACCCACGCGCGCAGAGTTTGGGCCACGCAAGAAACCCCGAACGGGAGTCACCATTTGGAGATTATGCCTCGACAGATAGTCTTATAATCATCCATCTATGTGGAATCATGAATAACATCATCAGGTCCAGGCAACGCCATCTGGGGGTCCAAACGACGAGTGCCCTAGGCGAGGTCCGATGCGAGAAAACCCAAGGCACACTTGAGAGTCCGGCTTCCAAGAGCAACTGTCAGAAGATCTCCACATTGAATGACCAAATCCTATTAGATTCGTTTCTGTTCTCTTTGGACTCCAATAGAGCCGTTGGGGCTTGGTCAAGGGCCATAAATGCACGTCGGTTACCCTTTGGACTCCAAGGTCAAAGAGTAACATCTGGGGCTTTCATGGGGCAACGGCTACTTTCTCTTCTCAACATCAACAAGGCTAGAGCACTATATAATGGAGCACAACCAGCAGCTACTCGGCATCAAAGAAGAATAGACAAGAGTCCCCCTCTTTGGTCACTTATCACCTATTGTCGAGGTTGGCAACCTTTGGGGCCCGACTACCCTTCCTACAAAGGGTAACTCGGTGCATTGTGTCCTATTGTAGCGTCCTCCCACTTATCTTTTCCATTCAGTCATATTAATACAACCATTCGACCATTTCCTTTCATCTATATTCATCCATCATTTCCACCACTTTCCGCACTTTTCATCATTTCCCTTATCAAATCACTTCCGCTGCGATACTCGGGTATTTATCTAACCTCCGGGCGACAAATATCTATCAGTGTCTTCATGGTCACCTGTGGTGTTGGTGAGACTCTAATACATCGTTGCTTAATCGATTTGGGTGCTGCTATTAATGCCATGCCATATTCTTTATATTGTTCACTGAAATTGGGACCATTGAAGCCTCCTAAACTATTGGTAAAGTTAGGAGATAAATCCTATATTCGTCCTGTTGGCTTGCTAGAGGATCTAACAGTCCATGTGGGAGACCTCGTTGTTCCTGCAGACTTCTATGTTTTACAGATGGGAGATGATAGAGACGATATCCTCCGACACTTATCTTGGGACGTCCGTTCCTCTTCGCCACCTAAACCAAGATTGATATGGACACAGGCTTGTTGTCACTTGCGTTTGGTGGCAAGACATCGAATTTTTATATCTATGAGGATGGTGACCACCCGAGCACGAAGAAACCACCGGACATAGTGAACACATCGTACCTTGGTGCCCTACTTCCAGACCAACCAGATGAGACTGGTTGTGCAGCTAGACCAGTAGCCATGATAGAAGTGTCCTCGCAAATTCAGGAGGATGTGAAGGCGAACCCGCCTGATAGATGGAGAACAGACGCGAGCACACCATTCCACGAAGGCTATGAGCAGAGTGGAGGAGTTGTGAGGCAAAATTTGACCTCGCACGCCCATGCGATCCTAACTTGTGATCCCTAATGAGGTATCGTCGAGCCAACGACGTAAAACAAAGGTGCTCGCAGGGAGGCAGCCCGACAAATTTTTTGTTTTTT
This sequence comes from Rhodiola chrysanthemifolia, assembly GCA_033675395.1. Taxonomy (NCBI): domain Eukaryota; kingdom Viridiplantae; phylum Streptophyta; class Magnoliopsida; order Saxifragales; family Crassulaceae; genus Rhodiola; species Rhodiola chrysanthemifolia. The sequence goes on from CM066204.1 coordinate 45,248,674, forward strand.
ATTTATTTTATGTCGTTGTATGTTTGTTTGAGTCTTGAGTCATGTTTTTTACATTGTCTTTTCGGAAAAGAGATGTTTTTCATGCAGAAAACAGGTGCAACTCAGTGCAGATCGCGCCGGGTGCGAACATTCGCACCGCGCCCACTGCGCACATTAGAGGCGTCTCGAGTGTGAATATTAAGGTGTTGACCACACCCATAATGTCCACTGTGCGCGCGGTTGACCATTGACCAGCGTTGACCGACTCGTTTGACCAAAATTCTCACCATCACGCAACAAAATGAGGGGAGTACATGTTCACCTTTATTCTCTATTTACTTTTTCCCTATGTTTGTGTGTCTTGCATTGTTGTGTCTTTGAACTTAAGTCGTACCGTGAGGACACAGCTTGGTTCAAAAGTGTGGGGTGGGAGAGTCAGTCTGTCTGTTGTGTCAGCATATTTATTTTTCTTGCATATTGTACCGTGTCAGCACGTTTCCCGTTTAAAATTTTTTGAAAAGTATGAATTTTAGCTCTAACGCTAATGTTGCCTACGAACGCGCCAATAACGTTGCCAACGAACGCGACCAGACGACGAGGGCTGACGTCAGCAGGCCGTTTGATGACGTCAGCAAGTCCGAAACTTGATAATTCGAGGCCAAAACTAGATTTGGAAACCTAGTTTATTATAAATAAGAAGCTTGGGCAAGGGTTTTCAGTATCAAATCATCAGAGAATTATTCGAGACGGCTGATGGACCATAATTGTATGAATCATAAACACAGTTAAACCCACCAAATTAGACTCTTTGTCTATTTAACTTTTGCTTGTTAGTTTCGATATTTATCTACAGGGTATTTTGAAGTCTAGAGAGAATACAGGCTAAGGAGGAGTTTTAAAGCTGAAAATGAATTACGAGTCATTCCAGGTCACGACCAAATTCTGACTTTCGAGAACCTGACGTGGAATCACTCAAAACAAGTCCAACCGAAGAGCAACCAGAGTCAGTCCGGAGCTGAAAGGACCAATGGCTTTTTGGGATGAGACTCACAAAACTCAAACTCACTCTCCTTCCTCCATGTGGCCGGCGGCTAAAGCCACAAGCCACTCCTTCTCCTCCATGTGGCCGGCGGCTAAGGGAGAGGTGACTCACCCCGATGGCTTTTGAAGCCTCCTCCCATTTTGTGACAAGTGGTGGCTTCTCCTCCACATCCATTGCTCCTCCTTGGCTATAAATAGAGCTCTCCCTTGCCTTTGTAAATCATCCCATCCACAATCCACAAGTCTTTAGAGAGATATAGGGCTTAACCCTCTTCTCTTTCAATACACATTTTGTTCTTCATTTTGGAGCTACTTTTCCTTGCTTGGATCTTGCTTAGGAGCTCCTCTCCTCCACTTATTGTAGGTACAAAAGCCACGGCTTGTCCTTTACTTTCCGTATATATTGTTCTTACTTTAAAGTTATTCTCCTTTTCGGTATCCTTGTTCAAAGCCATGGTTTGCTTGTATTCCTTGACATGAATACAAGTAGCTAAAAGCTTGTATTCGGTAGAGGGAGTATTTATATCATAAACCGTTCTAGACTCTATGCTTAATGCTACTTAGTGTTTCAAAACTTGTTCTATGTGCCACATATTAGGTTAGAACTTCCAAGGTTGAGTGGATGCTTGAAATGGCAAAACTCTTCCGTGGGGTTCGTGAACATACTCGGGTAAGTGGATGCTTGAAATGGCAAAGCTTATCTGAGGAGTTCGACCTCTTTAAAACACCCTTTGGATTGATCGGAAATGATCAATCAAATGGATGCACATAGGCTAGTATACCTTGAAATGGGGTGCTAGTCTAAATAGAACAAGTGCTCTATGACCTTGAAATGGGCTAGACAGTGTGGCAAGTCGAGTGCTTGAAATGGCCTTGATACACTTTTGAACACTTAGTATGATCATTAGAGGTCAATGATGAACGATGATATGATATGAAACCCCTAAACCGAATCCTTTCCTTACAGTCCATTATCAACTGTTGTAATTTACTTTCAGTTCTCAAAGCACACTCAAACCCAACCCCAATCGCATTAAATTTATGCATAAGCTTCATTAAAGAACAACTAATCCACCAATTCCCTTGGGTTCGACCCCTACTTACCCTTTACTACCCACTAGTAGAGTACGAGTAGCGGAGATATAAATTTATTTTGCACAGAGAACATCGTACCCTAACGACAGTGCAGTGGGCTCCGTCAACGGCTCTGGAGGAGAAGAACGCGAAGCTTCGACGAAGAGAAGAATTTCTACTTTCATTATTCCAAAAATATTTGTTTGTCTTTCCCATGGATATGAGTAGCTAATTTCATTATTCGGTTTAAGGTTTAATATATTGTGACAAAGTTTTGAGACTCTTTGCTTAATGCTATTTTCGTGTTCTACTAGTTCTTGTGCTTATTTATCCCGGACTGAATTCCATAGCTAAGCGGATACTTGGAATGGTAAAACTTAGCCGAGCAATTCAACCCCTATATTTGCTGCTTGTTTGATACTAGACCGTTAGAACGAGTAGTGGCACTTAACCTGATATAACCTGGAACAGAGTATTTGGTTTGCTAGAACTAGAAGTCTATAAACTGGAATGGAGTAGATTGTGGTGTAGGCGCTTGGAACGGCCCTACCTTAGGTTATAACCTGGAACGGAGTAACCACACTTAAGAACATGAAACTAGATAATTAGAAGTCAATGATAAACGAGTCACAATAGGAAACCCTAGACCGAATACTTCCTCTGATTGAATAACCTTCGATTTATTTTCTCTTGCACTTGTTTACAATAACTCACAAAACCCCAATTTCTTTGTTTACAGAACGACTTGACCTCACCAGCTCTCTAGGGTTCGACCCCTACTTGCCGCTTTACTAGCTTATAGTAGGGAAATTATAAATACAAATTTGACTTGACCGACGACACCTGTCAAATTTTGTGAGGTGTTATCGGTCAAGTCAAATTTGTATTTATAATTTCCCTACTATAAGCTAGTAAAGCGGCAAGTAGGGGTCGAACCCTAGAGAGCTGGTGAGGTCAAGTCGTTCTGTAAACAAAGAAATTGGGGTTTTGTGAGTTATTGTAAACAAGTGCAAGAGAAAATAAAGCGAAGGGTATTCAATCAGAGGAAGTATTCGGTCTACGGTTTCCTATTGTGACTCGTTTATCATTGACTTCTAATTATCTAGTTTCATGTTCTTAAGTGTGGTTACTCCGTTCCAGGTTATAACCTAAGGTAGGGCCGTTCCAAGCGCCTACACCACAATCTACTCCGTTCCAGGTTATAGACTTCCAGTTCTAGCAAACCAAATACTTCGTTCCAGGTTATATCAAGTTAAGTGCAACTACTCGTTCTAACGGTCTAGTATCAAACAAGCGTCAAATATAGGGGCTGAATTGCTCGGCTAAGTTTTACCATTCCAAGTATCCGCTTAGCTTTGCAATTCAGTCCGGGATAAATAAGCACAAGAACTAGTAGAACACGAAAATAGCATTAAGCAAAGAGTCTCAAAACTTTGTCACAATATATTAAACCTTAAACCGAATAATGAAATTAGCTACTCATATCCATGGGAAAGACAAACAAATATTTTTGGAATAATGAAAGTAGAAATTCTTCTCTTCGTCGAAGCTTCGCGTTCTTCTCCTCCATAGCCGTCTCGAATAATTCTCTGATGATTTGAGACGGAAAACCCTAGCCCAAGCTTCTTATTTATAATAAACTGGGTTTCTAAATCTGGTTTTGGGCTAGAATTATCAAGTTTCGGACTTGCTGACGTCATCAATGGCCTGCTGACGTCAACCCTCGTCGTCTGATCGCGTTCGTAGGCAACGTTATGGGCGCGTTCGTAGGCAACATTAGCGTTAGAGCTAATGTCTCTTTCGGACGCGATCTGCACTGAGTCTGGTTCCTCTTCTGCGCGCCAGTTCCGCTTCGACTCTGGACTTGACCTTCTACACGACCTCGGATGCTCTTGGTGTGAACTAGAGAGTCGTAGGGAATGGAGTCACCTACGCAACGGAACGTGGCTCGTATTTTTCTGATCAACGGTCCATTCCCAGCACTCCGCCGACTGTCGAAAGGTCTGATCTGCCATTGTGATGTTTTCGGAACGAAACGCCGTCTTTTATGCGCGTTTCCTCCTAGAGCTTCCGAAACACCTGAAATGCAAAACAACACTAAGAAGTAACTGTTCGCATAATACAGTGTCGAAATAAATGGGTTTAGTTTATTCGACGAGTCGTATATATACGACTTATCAAACCACCCCACACTTAAACTTGTTCGTCCCGAACAAGAACTAAGTTATAGAAGGAAAATAAATGCAACACCACAATTTCTTCGACGTCCTAGATAATGCTACATGAATATGAGTTGCTAGTCTAGACTCGCTTTTCTATGCATAACTCAATCGCTACTAAAATCATCATGCTCAACATGGAATTAACTTGATACATGTTACCTTTGAGCTGAAATTCAAACCAATTCGGATGAGTGGGAGATAGTCCTCTTTAGACCCATGATCTGCATTCGCTGTTCCGAACTCTCGCTATATGGTTACACTTCATTGCTTTTTCTTGCACGTGATTTGTTTCGAGCTTCTCGGTTCTTTGGGTTTTTCTTTCTTCTTTTGTAGGACAGCTTTTGTAGTGATTTCGTTGGCCTTTGGCTCTTGATGTAATACTGCGGTACTTCACTTTTGTTGCGTGTAGAACTTTCACAATTTTACTGATTTTTCTTGAGCTTTGCTCCTTATTGTGAATTGTTTGTCCTTCTTTTCTTTTTCTTTTGAGGAAGGTCCAATCATCGCCCGCAAGCATATGGAAATACGTTCCCGCTCTTTCTCATCCTCGTCCTTTTTGTCGCGAGTCAAACCGAGGGTCGCTCTTCTATTTTCCTGGTTACTTTGGACTAGAGATAGGACGGTCTGTTTTCCCGTCCCGCCTTCCTACATAAACGCTGCAGTGGCGGAGCAAACTCTGAACCATGTTGCCTCGAGTGCTAGCCTCCACGAAATGCACATAACCATATAGTTTGCATCCGGTCCTTTGAGCGCTTCGTCAAGTCTCTCTAGGACATTTTTATCAACTCCACATCCCTGTTTATCTCATCTCAAAAGGACACGTAGTGGGTTAAATTCACATGTAGTCACATAATTCAAATTTCACGAGAAAAATACATGTAATCAGCTCATCTATTTCACATTATCACATTCAATACCGCATATCCGGGAAATAGAGAGAAATTCATACTTTCAAAATTTTTAAATTTTAAGGGAAACGTGCAGACACTATGCAGGTGCGAAAAATAAACGTGCTGACACAACAAACTCTCCCACCCCACACTTTTGAACAAAGTTTTGTCCTCACGGGACGACTTAAATTCAAGACACAGCTATGCAAGCAAACAACGTAGGGAAAAACAAATAGAGAATAAAAATGAACAGGCACTCCCCTCGTTTCGTCGCGTGATGGGAAGAATTCTGGTCAACCGAGTCGGTCAACGCTGGTCAACGGTCAGCCGCGTCTGCTTCAGACGTTACGTGTCGCGTCTGGTGCTGACATTAACTTAATGTTGAGGGCGAACGCGGTCATCTAATGTTGAGGGCTGACGCGATCCTCACTGAGTTGCACTATTTTCTGCATGAAAAGCATCTCCTTTCCCCAAAGACAATATAAAAGAAAATGACTCAAGACTCAAGTAAACATATAATGAAATAAAAAACAAGAAAACGAAAAATTAGCCGGGCTGCCTCCCTGCGAGCGCCTTTGTTTTACGTCGTTGGCTTGACGTTACCTCTTTAGGGATCACAAGTTAGGATCCCATGGACGTGTGAGGTCAAATTTTGCCTCAGCTATTCTTTCAATCTGCCCAAAATCATCGCGTAGTGATGTGCTCGTGTCTGCTCTCCATTTATCAGGCGGGTTCGCCTTCACATCCTCTCGAGTCTGCGAGGACACCTTGCTCATGGCTACTTCATCTGCTGCACAACAAATCTCATCTGGTAGGTCAGAAGATAGGGCACCAAGATATGGTGTGTGCATGATGTCCAGTGGTTTCTTCGCGCATGGACGGTCATCATCCTCATAAATATAAAAATCTGATCTCTTGCCACCAAACGCAAGTGACAACAAGCCTGTGTCCATGTCAATCTTGGTTTTAGTGGCAAAGAGGAATGGACGTCCCAAAATAAGTGTGGGAGGATCGTCATTTCTAGCATCTCCCATCTGCAAAACATAAAAGTCTGCAGGAACAACGAGGTCTCCTACATGGAAGGTTAGATCCTCTAGCAAACCAACTGGACGAATACAAGATTTATCTCCTAACTCTATCAACAGTTTAGGAGGCTTCAATGGTCCCAATTTAAGCGAACAATATAAAGAATATGGCATGGCATTAACAGCAGCACCTAAATCAATTAAACAGTGATGTATCTGAGTCTCACCGACACCACAGGTGACTGTGAAGGCACCTGGGTCCTTACTCTTTTCAAGCGGTGCCTCGTGACTCCCTGCAACTGGGCGTGCCATCATTGGGTCCTTCTGCTCATGCCTCTCTTCCTATCTGCCTCCTAGCTCATCCTTATTGATCATATGATCCTTAGGAGCTATTACCTGCATAGAACATGAAGGAAAAGGGTCAGTTTTGGGTTGCATATCAGTGTGGATCGCATTCGCTGTGGACGTTATGGGCGCGTCCGGCCTTAAATTTATAGGCGCGTTCGCTTCAGACATTAGCGTCGAGCTAATGTATTCTTCGGACACGATCCGCACTGACTCCGACACGTTTTCGCTATTTTCTGCACCCGATTCGTCTACCACTGCCAATGTATTAATATTTCCTCTCGGGTTAGGCACTGTCTGTGATGGTAGCTTGCGCGGATCATTCTTCAGCTCAGTAACTGTAGTGGCTATCTGGGACATCTGCTTAGACAGCTCAGAAATTGCTCCATCGGTCTTAGCCTGATATTGATGCATGGTGGTGGCGAGGTCCTTCACGATGTCTTCCAGGGACTTGCTCGATCCATGCTGACTCGGGCCTGCCTGGTTTTGGTGTTGTCCTCGCGGCTGATACTGGCTCGGCCCGTTGTATCCTCCCTTTTGTTGGCGGTATGGTGGACGATAATACTGCTGGGACTGTTGAGGCGCGGCCTGCTGTGCCGGTTCCCTCGGGGCATGGTTGTCATTCCTCCAGTTCTGCCCATTGGCTGCTTGCCCATACTGTCAGCTCGGCCCGGCCCGGTTGTTGTAGTTCTGGTACCCATCCACTGCATTGATTTCACCTTGTTCGTCTTCCACCAAGGTTGGACAAGCATCTATCTTGTGGTCCGTTGCACCACAAAACTCACATGGCTTCACCTGGACCGGCTGCCTCCTGATCAGCTGTTGCATCATTTCTTTCATCTGCTTTATCTCTTCGGCCATGGGATTCACCTGGGTGTCGGCCTTTGCAACATTCTTGGTTCGGCTGAATTCCTCCTGCCGAATGGTCTCCTCTCTGAACCTTGCGTTCTCAGCCACGTCTGCGATCCGCTTTCTAATTCGACCTAGGGGCAGGTTCATGATCGTGCCTCCAGCCGAGGCGTGTAGGAGCATCATGTCCAAGTGGTTGAACTTTTCTAGATAGTTGTACATCGACTCGTTAGGCCCTTGTCTAAGATCCTGTAGCTGCTTGCGAACCTGCATCGCCCTGCCTGCTGGGTACTATTTGTTCAGGAACTTCCTCTGCATCTGGTCCCATGTCTGGATGCTACCTGAAGGCAGAGACAAAAACCAATCATTAGCAACATCAATCAAAGAGAAGTAAAAGGCCTTTAACTTAAAGTCTTCCACTTCGACTCCGTATGGTCTGAGGTTTGGGCAGATGCCATGGAGACGCTGAAGATGTGTGGTAGCCGACTCTCCCTGGCATCCCGAGAACTTGGGCAGATGGTGCACGACTGCCGAGTTGATGACTATTCCCTCAAGTTTCGGCCCCTCGTAGATGCACCACGGTTGGTTTCGGAAGTTCGGAGCGGACAGCTCCCCCATTCCAAGTATGCGCTTAGCTTTGCAATTCAGTCCGGGATAAATAAGCACAAGAACTAGTAGAACACGAAAATAGCATTAAGCTCTCAAAACTTTGTCACAATATATTAAACCTTAAACCGAATAATGAAATTAGCTACTCATATCCATGGGAAAGACAAACAAATATTTTTGGAATAATGAAAGTAGAAATTCTTCTCTTCGTCGAAGCTTCGCGTTCTTCTCCTCCAGAGCCGTCTCGAATAATTCTCTGATGATTTGATACTGAAAACCCTAGCCCGAGCTTCTTATTTATAATAAACTGGGTTTCCAAATCTGGTTTTGGGCTCGAATTATCAAGTTTTGGACTTGCTGACGTCATCAAACGGCCTGCTGACGTCAGCCCTAGTCGTCTGGTCGTGTTCGTTGGCAACGTTATGGGCGCGTTCGTAGGCAACATTAGCGTTAGAGCTAAAATTCATACTTTTCAAAAAATTTTAAACGGGAAACGTGCTGACACGGTACAATACGCAAGAAAAATAAATATGCTGACACAATAGACTGACAGACTCTCCCACCCCACACTTTTGAACCAAGTTGTGTCCTCACGGTACGACTTAAGTTCAAAGACATAACAATGCAAGACACACAAACATAGGGAAAAAATAAATAGAGAATAAAGGTGAACAGGTACTCCCCTCGTTTTGTTGCGTGATTGTGAGAATTTTGGTCAAACGAGTCGGTCAACGCTGGTCAATGGTCAACCGCGCCCACAGTAGACATTATGGGTGCGGTCAACACCTTAATGTTCACACTCGAGACGCCACTAATGTGTGCAGTGGGCGAGGTGCTAATGTTCGCACCCGGCGCGATCCGCACTGAGTTGCACCTGTTTTCTGCATGAAAAACATCTCTTTTCCGAAAAGACAATGTAAAAAACATGACTCAAGACTCAAACAAACATACAACGACATAAAATAAATAAAAAACAAAAAATTTGTCGGGCTGCCTCCCTGCGAGCACCTTTGTTTTACGCCGTTGGCTCGACGATACCTCATTAGGGATCACAAGTTAGGATCGCATGGGCGTGTGAGGTTAAATTTCGCCTCAAAAACTCCTCCACTCTGCTCATAGCCCTCGTGGAATGGTGTGCTCGCGTCTGTTCTCCATCAATCAGGCGGGTTCGCCTTCACATCCTCCTGAGTTTGCGAGGACACTTCGATCATGGCTACTGGTCTAGCTTATCAGAAAAATATGAGTCACGCATCATTGCATAGCTGACTCAATTCCCTACAACTCTCTACTTCACACCGAAAGGAGCCGAGGTCATTAGGACAGTCAAATCCAGAGTCGGAGTCGGAACTGGCACGTAGAAGGAGAAACAGAACTCTGTGTGTACCTCGTCCGGTAGAGACATTAGCGTTAACGCTAATGTCAACGCTGAGCGCGGTGATAACGTAAGGGCTGGACGCGGTGAGCCACGAGGTGCTGACATCGGCAACATGCTTGATGACGTCAGCAACACGTGATTTGGTAATTTGGGCCTAAAAATCGACTTGGAAACCCAGTTTTATTATAAATTAGAAGCTTGGGTTAAGGTTTCCAAGATCATCTCATAATCCATCATTCGAGACGGCTCTGGAGGAGAAGACGAAGCTTTCGACGAGAGAAGCGATTCTTCTACTTTTCATCATGCATTGTGTTTTTATTTCAATCATGTGTAGCTAAAATCCTAATTCAGTTTAGGGTTTCGCATATTGTGACTTATGTTTTGAGACTCTTTTCTTAATGCTATTTCATGTTTCTCTAGTTCTTGTGCTTATCCCATGAATTAATTTGTAAGGTTAAGTAGAAGCTTTGTCCCAAAGCTTAATCAAACAATTAATTCTTATCGTTAATATCTACTGGAAATTTTGTCGTAAAGGTAGATCGTAACACCTAGACTAAATAATACCTTTGTCGGATTATTGTGTTTTGGAAAATACTAGAAGTCTAGCACCTTTGTCGGGTTAGATGTGTTGTATCACCTTTGTCGGGATACTTTAGGAATTACCTTTGTCGGAATTTCACACTTAGAAACTTGAAATTGTATATAGCAGTCGATGATAAAAATGTCACAATAGGAACCTTAAGCTGAATGCTTTCTCTGATTGAAATCTTCGTTAGTCTTTTCTCTTGTGTCTTACATTATTTACTCACAAAACCCCCCTTTTTAATTGTTTTCAGTAACAGCTTCAACAACCAGTTCCCTTGGGTTCGACCCTGCTTGCCACTTGCTAGTTTCTTGCAGGAGAATTATAAATTTAAGTTTGACGCGTCAGACGACGCGCGTTAGGGATCATCTTCTTCAATGGTCTCTTATTGGACAAAATCTCTTTTAGAAACTTGTTGTAGAGAGGGGCTTTCTTTAAGAGCTCATGGAATGGTAGGTGGACATATAGCTTCTTTAGCATTGCGGTGAAGACCCCGAACTCCTTGTCCAACTTGGTGGGTTTCACCAGCCTTTGAGGGAAAGGAATCGGCGGAGAATAAGGCTTGAGTTCTTCTTTCCCTTTCTTAATTTCTTTAGCTTTATCGGTTGAAGGGATAGTGACCACATCTTCTATTTCTTCTTCAGCTCTAGTTTGGCCGGTGGGCTATTGAGGCAACATAGTGGTTTTCTTTGGTTGAATATCCTCTAATTGTTTCCCACTTCTTAGGGTCACCGCCTCACAATACTCTTTGCATTAAATGTTTGGGGAAGAATTTGCATCAAGCTCTTCCATCCCATTTTCATCACTCTCTTGCAATTCCTCTTCAAACGACCCCTCATTTTCTACATATATAGCATTGCAATACTCTCTTTTCCCTTGTTCTGGTTGAGCCGGTAGCTTCCCTTGTGCTCTTGTGGAGGACTCGGCTCGTTGGGCCATTTGGTTCTCAAGCATCTTGATATGAGTTTGCAAGCCTTGAAAGCTTTGTTGTTGAGCTAAAAGGATTTGTTTGATCTCCAAATTATCTCTATCCTTCTTCTCTCTGTTGGCTAGGATTGCGGCAAGCATTGACTCAACACCGGAAGGTTCATTTGAAGGTTGAGGGGGATGGTCAACTTGTTGGCAAGACTTTTGAGCTTGGCCTTGATATTGGTTCCTTGGTTGGAATTGGTTCTTCGGTTGGAAAGCTTGATTGTTTGAAGTAGGCCTAGGACCAAAGCCGGGGGGTGTAGGATTTGTGGTCTTGTATGAGAAGTTTGGATGATTTCTCCAAGCCGATGAAAACCTTGGGGTAGTGTAATTGGATTGGGAATTTTGGCCTTGAGGGGCACTAGCATCATACTCTCTCCCTTGGTTTCCACCAACATAATTTGCTTCTTCATACACATATCCATTTTTATCCCTTTGATCCAAGGGGCAAGAGTTGGTATCATGCTCATAGACTTCACAAATGTCACACCCTTGGCTCTTTGAGTGGTCCTTCGCCGAAAGCTGCATTTTATCCACTTTCTCCGAGAGGTCTCCCATGATCACCTTAGCCAACGAATCATATTCTCTCATACTTATGGCTTTCGCTTCATACCCTCCTCTTTTTCGTCTTGGGTTTCCTCTTTCACTTGCCCACATGAAGTAGTTATTGGTGATCTTCTCGGTTACCTCAAATCCTTCCGGAGGTTCAAGCTCCATTATGGCTCCTCCTGCGGTGGTATCAAGTGCAAGGCGCGAGGGACCATCCACTCCATTGCAGAAGGTATGAAATAAGAGCCAAACATCTACATTGTGATGTGGGCAAAGCCTTTGATACTCCTTGTATCTATCCCAAGCTTCATAGAGCGTCTCTCCATCCATTTGCTCAAAATTCATGATTTGACTCCTATAGTTAGCCATCTTGGATGGATGGAAATACTTGTTAAAAAATGCCACCACAAGTTCTTCCCAAGTAGTGAAGCTAGCCGGTGGTTGGCTCCTAAACCAATCCTTGGCCCTTCCCGTGAGGGAGAAGGGGAACACCCACAAATGTATAGCATCCTTTTGAAACTCCATTTATCTTGAAAGTGTCACAAATCTGGAGGAAGGAAGTCAAGTGAGAATATGGATCTTCATGGTCTCTCCCCGAGAATTGGTTGGAATGAACCATTTGTATAGTGGAGCTCTTCAAGTCAAAGTCACGGTTGTCCACCGCGGGAACAAGGATAGGAGATCGGTAGCCATAAGCATTGGGGACTACATAGTCTTTGAGAGCCCTCCGAGCTTGAGGGAGAGGGGCTACATGATTTGGTTGAGGAATTATGGGATTAGGAGGTAGGAATTGAGGATTGGGGTTGGGAGGTCTATGTGGTCTATCCGCCATGTTGCAAGGGGGTGTTTCTTGAGAATTAGAAGATGATCCTTTTGCCTTAGTTGCTTTGCTCCTTGTGAAATAAGGGGCATAAAAGAAATGCACCTACAAGGAGAAAAGCAAGGAAGATAAGTGAGGATAATGTGGTAAACTCAAGAAACACGAGTAACAAGACAATAAAAATAAAAATGAAGTAGTCGAAGTGTCATGCAATTTATCCTAGGGATAATCTAACCATTGCTCCTCGGCAACGACGCCATTTTGACGTGTGTAGTTTTTGCAACTCTTTTTAGTCAAAATAATTTATAGATAACCGGTAAGACCGGTGTCGAATCCAAGGGAGCAATTGGATTATACGCAAGGACTATCTTGCATATCCATTTTGACGTGTGTAGTTTTTGCAACTCTTTTTAGTCAAAAGAATTTATAGATAACCGGGAAGACCGGTGTCAAACCCAAGGGAGCAATTGGATTATACGCTAGGACTATCTTGCATATATAACTTGGCTACTTCTACGAATCAATTGTGGATGTTTTCAATTAAACACTAAAAATGAAATGGTTTCAAGGGGTGTAATATCAATTAAAAGAGAGTTTCGAGGGGTTACTCCCCTCCTTGGCATTTCCTAATGATCACGTATACAAAAATTAAACGTTTCATGGTGTCAAATAACTTTCAACCTAGTTTAGACAAGGGTAGACCAACTCTCACTTGAATCTATTCCTAGCCAAACCTTCTTAGCTCGAACCTCACTATATCGAGATTGTTGGTTCATTCCATAGCATTATCATCCTATGGTTGGGAGATAAATGCAATGAACATACACACTAGTTCACTTCCTACCCATGCATTTACCGTCGTAAACTATAGATAAGAATCATATTCTCTACATCCAAACCTTTCCTAAGGTCTATCGATACTTAGGTTAAGTTTTAAGATCAACATGTCACTTAGGCATTTCATCAAATACATAGGTGCATGTCATACATGAAGAGCATAGAGAATATGAATTTAAAAATTCAATATGTGTATACATGATCAAGAGTATCAAGGAGGGTCATAAGACCCTCAAAACACAAGGAGACTACTAACACATCATGTAAGACAACATGGTGTGAGTAGGGTTTGAAGAAAACTACAAAGTGAATAGAAAAGTGCAAAGGAAGGAGGATGGTTAATCCTTGAATCTCCCTTTTGATCTTTCTTCTTCTCCTTTGGTTGGATCCTCCTTGATGATCTTGATTTGATCTCTTTTTCTCTCAATTTTTCCCCCAAGAAGCCAGCCCCTTGATTTGCACACTTGGTTTCTATTTATACCAAGTCAGCAAAATCTTGTCTTACCCGGCCGATTCGGCTCTTGTCAGGATTTCCCAGCCGGCCGGTTCACTCTAAACTCCACAAGACTGCTTCACTCTGAGCTTCCCAACCGACCGGTTGAGCTCGATGCCCTTCAATGAACCGGCCGGTTCCAGACCTCAGAGCCGGCTCTCTTTTATTGTCTCAACCACAACCGGTCGGTTGGTTTGAGTCCATTCTTTCAGCCGGCCGGTTGAAACTCAATTTGAATACTTTTTGTCCCAAAAGTTTGGTTTTTCTTCGAGTCTTGGCCTTTAGGCCATGGTTTCAATGGATGTCTGCTTTTAACCTGAAATGTAGAGATATAGGTCAAATGACATCAAAATATCGTCGAAAACGAACCAAAGCAATAGTGAAAAATGGCTATTAATGAGTCGAAAACTCGACTCATCACAGACACTGGTTGATATGAGGTATAAGGTGTGCAAAGGTTCAAATTACCTAGTTGGCGATGATGCAGACAAGGTGTTCGTGAAAATGTCGAAGAGAAAATTTTCTATGGACACCTGGTGAATGGAGAAGTCCGGTATTTAGTGCGGCTGGTTTTGAATGGTCATGTTGTGAGAACGGTGAACTTGGAGCTGAGACAAAGGCTTGCAAGGCAGATTTTGAACTGTTAAAATAAAAGGTTGAGATATGTGGGGTTTCCATACAATCTAACGCACTTTGCAACTCAAATCTCCCATTTGCACCGCTTGAAACTTAAATATCTGAAATACTCTATTTTACTTAATGGCGGTTCATCAAAATATCTGAACCGGTACTCTTCATTTTTGTACAATCCCGGTAGGCGAGAACCCCGTTATAATATTACCGATTTCCCGTTACCGGTAGGTTTAAAATTAATTATATGGCTCGATTTTATAATTGTACCAATTTTTAGAGAACGGACATCATTAAAATTTAAAATCGAGATTTCTTGTTCTCCCTCATTCAACGTGTCAAGTTGGATCAACCTCATAAATATCTTTCCTGACAGATTTCTTATTATATAAAAAAATAAACTAAAACCCAATCCCTATTTTGCTCCTCCCCGCTGCAGTGAATTCATGAATGACTCTTGTCGGTAATTCGACTCGATTCGATCAACCCATGTCGTGGCTTGGAAAGGAATGAACTGGAACTGGGTCTGAAGCATAAAGTTCAATCATAGCCTTGCTTTGATAAAGATAAAGTTCATGCCTTTCTAGGTATTTTGCAGTTCAATTTAAGCAAGTTGTTTTGCTGTTTCGACGGCTAATAGAGGCGCTCCTATTCAGATTTCTGACAGGTTTATGTTTGATAAAGACGGAAATGCTTACTTGGATAATGAAGGAAGTATTTTGTGGAAGCCGGACGCGGATGGGGTAGTGGCTTCAGCCATTGAGCTGCAGTACTCGGGTAATCTGGCAATTGGGTACGTGATGCCCTGAAGAGCTTTGAAAAGTCTGTTCGACTAATTCCGGTTTTGGAGGAACCGGTATTATGATATTCCCGATTTATGAAAAACTGGTATTCCAACTGGTACGGATGGGGTTCGAGTGGTCCACGTAATCCCCGAACCGGACCACATCAGCATTTTTTATTTATTCCGGTTCCAATGAAACCGGTATTAATAAAAATCAGCATTACCGGTTTCTCTCCTACCGGGATCATAAAAAAAAAGAATACCGATTCCTGTGGAAGCGTCATTAAGCAAAATGGAGTATTCTCAATATTTGAGTATCATGCGGTGCAAATGAGATATTTGAGTTTGAAAGAGGATCTATAGAAACTCAGATATGTGTGGAAGAGGATAAAGTAGGAAGCGAACTCATCTAGATAAGAAGATAAAGTAATGATATTTGTGTTGCGAAATTGCACGAAGTGTATTGGAAGAGACATGATGATGGTCACTTGGGGGGAGTAGGAAGAGAACTCATCTAGAGAAGAAGATAAAGTCACGATATTTGTGTTGCGAAATTGCACGAGGTGTGTGGAAGAGACATCGCTGTATCAATGGGTTGAAGCAATTGCCCTACCATGTTGATGACGACACACCCGAGGGAGTGCCATGAGACAAAATGTGAACATTTCGGCTTTAGGCGGCCATAGAGGGGTTTTCTGAGCACCCAACAAAAGAGAAGGATCATCTTATGCATAGTCGCTGATGAGAATAAGATTGATAAAATGGAGCAGCAGAAAGGTGAGTTGGGCTCAATGGTGAAGATAGCACTTTGATGGGTGATTGTTTGCGGCAGTAAGTGGTGTATGTTGGTGAAATAATGTTGCGTGATCAGACGTGACATAAGTTGCAGGAGTTTGCTGCAAGTTGTAGGTTTGATGGTCTTGTCAGTGTGTTCTAATGAAAGTCAGATAAGAACTTTGTTCACTCGGTTTGCAAACGAGGTGGAGATCAATATTGATTATTGAGCAGGTGGCTGATAATAATCGTCAAATGGTGGACAAGAATACACCAGTCGGAAAGAGAGCGTGTCCAGCTGCTCAACAACTGATGATGAGATGGTGGAAGGACGTTTTTGAGCATCAAAATGTCAAGGAGGTTAGTGTTATTTGGTTGGGGAGTGAACTCAAGAGAGGCTATAATGAAGGTCTTGTCGTTGCGGTGACAGAAAAGTGAAGTATGGATGAGATTCCATAAGTGCTGCAACAGCAGCTTAGGTGATGACCGATGTGTTCAGTAGAGTCACACATATTATGAGAAGAAGATCATGAGCCCTCTAGCGCAGTTGGTGATCTTCTCGCTCTTAATTATAGTGTGAATGCTGAAGTTTGGTGATAAAAGAGAAGATGGAGAGCTCATGACGGTAAGTTACTGGTAACAATTTTAGTTTTCATTTTTGGTGCAAGTTGATGAATCTACATTCACCGGAAACAAGCTAGTAGTTGTCAAATAGTTCGAAATGGAGATGATGCAAAGCTTGGCAGATGGGCATTTTGGAGTGTGCTCCTGTTTGAGGCGAAACCTATGAGCAGCATAGGTAAGTGAAGTAGACTTGATTTCTAGTCATACAACAAGTAGTGAAGATGGGCAGAGACTCTCAATTTTTTTCAGAAGATGACTGATACTTCGGTATCAAGGAGTATCGCTAGAGGAGCGGCCTAGGAGAAGAAACCATGAGAGAGTTGATAGTCAGTAGAACCAGTCAATAGAAAACAGTTGAGCAGCCTAGCCAAGGAGTATCGAATCGGAATGTAAATTAAGTATTAACATATTCAGTTTAAGGGATGGTGTTAAAGATAGTGTTTATTAGGTTTGAATAAGTCAATTAGTGATGTTTATTAGTGGCATTAGTGTTTTGTAGGCGCTATTTTTGTAAAGGCTTTATAAGCCTGCAGTCCTCAATAGAATATGCGAACAAGTTTCGATTCTATTTCTCTCAAAATCTAACAGATGCATGCATAAAATGAGGCGCAAACAAAGAGCTATGATCCTAGGGCCACGTAGGGCAGGAATAAGGTCTTGTATTTGAAGCGCGAGCCAAAAAGATCGTTCGAGCAAAGCTTGACTCAGTCCTTCAAGCCCGATGCACAATGCGTCGAAAACCTACTACATCCTACGCTGCTATCTTTGTTAAATATGATTATAATAATATTTAATTTTTAAAATTGAAGTTTGAGTCCAAGATATGACAACATAGGAGATGACATGTATTGTATACGGTATACTTATTGAATTAAAGAAAAAATTGACATCATCTCATAATTATAAATGGTAGAACCACATCTATTTTTAGAACTCAAACCATATGACGTCAATAGTCGATACTGCATATTTGTATGCAATATCTAGTTTGTAATGGTGTTAAATGAATTATATCAAGTTTGAAAATGCTCATTAGGAGTTTCACACCAAGGGTTGAGTTCTAGTCAGTAGCACTTGTTTTCGTCAGAAATCAGAATTTTTAATATCCGTTGATCTGATAATCTCAACGGCCTATATTAATCAAGATGAATTCAAAGTAAATAATATTTTAATCATTTTTATGGTCAAAAGGGATATTAGGAAATGACAATATATATTTTAAATACGAAATCCCCAAAATATTGAGTGAATATCCATTAAGAAATTTCGAGCCCTAAAATTTCGAAACCAAATCACAAACTCGTTTGCAGAACTTACAGAAACTTGAGTTTATGTGTAGCCGCTAGTTGATTTAGTCAACGACAGAACCACATCTATTTTTAGAACTCAAACCATATGACGTCAATAGTCGATACTGCATATTTGTATGCAATATCTAGTTTGTAATGGTCTTAAATGATTTATATCAAGTTTGAAAATGCTCATTAGGAGTTTCACACCACGGGTTTAGTTCTGGTCAGTAGCACTTGTTTTCGTAAGAAATCGAAATTTTTATTATCCGTTGATCTGATAATCTCAACGGCTTAGATTAATCAAGATTAATTCAAACTAAATAATATTTTATTCATTTTTATGGTCAAAAGGGATATTAGGAAATGACAATGTATATTTAAATACGAAATCCCCAAAATATCGAGTGAATATCCGTTAAGAAATTTCAAAACAAAATCACAAACTCGTTTGCAGAACTTACAGAAACTTGAGTTTATGTGTAGCCGCTAGTTGATTTAGTCAGCGATCTGATTAGTGATGAGGGACATAGTTAGACGATGCATTGATCTGTGCTGCTTACTATGCTGCTCTATTTCATTTTTATCTTCCCTTTGTTATTTTGTGGATTTTGTTTTTTGTTTTTTATTGTATATTGCAAGAGGTCGAAGATTTTGTTGGAATGTATGTTTATAAAGTGTGAAGAAAATAGTGGTGTGCCCCATTTTCAGACGTAAAATTGTGCTTGGTGGACACTTCGAAATGTGTTGATTGAATCTGATTAAAATACCTTCCAATAAGAGGTATGCAATCAAACATGGAAATGCCAAAATCGGATTTGTATTAAATGAGAAATTGATGCTCAAAGTTGAACTAAAATTATTGAAAATAAGTTTTTGGTAGGAATGAATGAGTGAAAAGATTTCACTGAAGTGAAAGTTCATTCTCCCACATTGGAAGCCATGTCAGAATAATTATATGTTTACATATGATTATGTTTGTTAATTTTGGTCAAATGTCAAGCAGGAAGGCTCTCTATACGCGGGTACTCACGCAGGGGTTGCAAATCATTCGGCGAGGCCTCTTATGGGGGCTGATACCTTTTATAATCTTTACCAAAGAGGCTAGGGAAGCTTTAAAGAAGAGATTATCAAATCATGTTCGGAAGAAACAGATAAAGAACCTCGTACCCGAAAAATAAAGACCAGATTAGGAAGTATTAAACTACATAAAATTTTGGGAAATGTAGAAGAGGATTGTATGAACTACTACCCTTTTACCAAAGAGGCTAGGGAAGCTTTAAAGAAGATTATCAAATCATATGTCCGAAAGAAACAGATAAAGAACCCTGCACCCGAAAAATAAAGACCAAATTAGGAAGTATTAAATTACATACAATTTTGGGAAAAGTACAAGAGGATTGTATGAACTACTACCCTTTTACAAACTTTTGTCCGAATTACTAAAATTTTCATAAGACAGTCATATGTTGAATTTTGGGCTAAATTGTAAATATGATATACAATTCACACCAAAATCAAAAAACATTTGTATAACTTATGTATTTGGTTCAATTCAAATACATATATTGGTCCAAATTATTTGGTTCAATTTAATGATAATTTCTCTAATTCAATATATATTTTTTTCTAAATTGCCAAAATTTATACAATAAATTCTACAATTCATACAATAATTTATACCATAAACCTTTTGATCTAAATTTATAAAATAAATGTTAAAATTAAAATGTTGTTTCTTCAACCGCACCAAATGACCTAATAGTCCGACAGGCTGTAAACATGTACGATAATAATATTGCATACAAAATTTTTATAGACAAGTCAAAATATTGCATATTAAGCATGGATCGACATCTATCATATAATAAAAAATGATTATAGTTGAGATCCCATGCGAAAGCTTAGTTAGGTGAGAAATGAAAAATTATCTCACCCATCCATTCTAATACATCAAGGGCTACGATTAAACGAGATATATTTCAAAATACGTAATTGTTTCATGATTAAATACGTCATTAAGGGCAAATTAGGCAAACGAAAATCAAAACTGAAATCAAATCCCTATATTCGCGCGCATCATTCCATGACCTAATCAAACTTTCTAAAATCAATCTACGAATTCGATCGAGCAAATCTGCGACTCTCAGCGAATCTTGACGACCTAGCTTCAACATGGCGGATAAAACTAACAAGGAGCACCCAATTCTGAGAAAAGTCAACCACCACTACGGCATGTGCCATTACGAATTGAACTAAACAATTTTTTAGGGTTTGAAGCTAATTGATTATAGTTGACGGTCGACTACATTCACCGTCTAGTAATAGCTACACTAGTACAGGAGAGACATTAGACAACGCTTTTTTTTACAGTAGACATTGCTTGTCAAAAAGCACCGTCTTTTATCTGGACAATAGACATCACTTCTTAAAAAGCGGTGTCTATTGTCTGGACAATAAAGAGTACTTTTTGACAGATTTTACACATATTAATTAGCTATAATACACCTGCACATTTGCAGCAGCTACCACAACACATTTACTTAAAATTTGAACATCCAAAATAAAACATCTTTATTTCCATTTCTCAACAAAATTTCATACAATTTTGATGTTTGATATATACAAGTCATACATCTTGGCGCCAATGAAACATCCACCTAAGGAATTACTTTGAGCTTCAGCTGCTTCCCCCTAAGTCCCGGAAGCTGTAGCAATGACTTTTGAACTATCATCTGGTTTTTTCTGACCCCTAAGTCTGAACTTTAAATGTTTCGTACAAAAGAGATGCAAATTACACAATGACATTCACAACGCTGGCGATTCTTGGTCACAAATCAGCACACTCCTTCCCAATGGCCCGGTGATCGCAGATCCTGCATTATCATGTTTTATGGGATTAATTATCTATTGAATGGTGTGAACACAACCAAATGAGATGTGATGTATACGGAAAGCTCTCATGTTAATTTACAATTGACATGAGTGTTTCATCCTATCCCTTGCAAATGCCCATCTCCTGCTCTTTCCTCATTTGTCAAGTCAGTCCACAATTGTCAAATCAACCTACCATGTTTTATGGATCTTGCTCCTCCATTTTTAGCTATAAAAGGAGATGCACATCTACGTAGAATATCATCCCTCATACCTCATCCCATCATCTCTCTTATTCATTCCCTATTCAGTATTACATTTTGAGTGTATTTTAGAGTGTTATCTCTCTAGTGTTTCCTAGCTTATTTGTACGAGTGTGTTTCCATTCCAGTACAATAAATCAGTTGTTTTCTTCCTATACAGTGTACCAAAATTAGTGAGAATTGTGTGCCACATTTACTGTGATCCTGGGACGATTAGTAATAATCCTACATTATCTTAAACGGCGAACGAGACCAAGCCAGTAGAAACAATATTCAGCGAGCCCGAGGCGGTCATACTGGAGGACATGACAAGTCCAGAGTCTAGTGTTACCAATGTTAGAAGTTCGGACACTACAAGCCTGAATGCCGAGCAAATGAGCGAGTGGAGCAAGTTTATGCTTCCGAGGCGCATGATAATATGGTTCTAGCATGCAAGACGAAGGATACTTGTGGTGGCTACACCGACGTGTGGTACCTTGACTCCGGATGCAGCAACCATATGAGCGGGAGAAAGGAGTTATTCTCTCGCTTAGACGAATCTGCTTGCGATGAAGTCAGCTTTGGAAATAAGTCGCAGATCCAAGTCATGGGAAAAGGCGACATCCAAATTCAGACTAATGACGGTACATATGCAACTATTGCTAATGTGTACTATGTACCAGGGTTATGCTGGAATCTACTTAGCTTGGGGCGACTATCGAAGAGAGGTCATTCCATTTCTATTCGAGATGGCGTTTTCACAATTGAAGGCAAAGATCAGAGGATCGTTGCGAAGGTCCCTATGACAAAGAATCAAATTTTCCCGTGGATTCTTAAGAAGGGAGTTGAAGTGAACTTCCAGACGATGGTGAGAGACAGTAGTTGGCTGTGGCATCTCAGATTTGGCCATTTAAATTTCAACGGACTGAAATTATTGACTGCAAAGAAAATGGTGACAGGATTACCGGCGATTCAGATTCCTAGTCAACCATGTGAGGCGTGCTTGCGAGGGAAGCAGCACGGAGAGCCGCTTCCAGTTGGAAAGGTGAGACGAGCGAACCAACCGTTGGAGCTGGTTCACACGGATCTATGTGGTCCAGTGGAGGTAGAATCTCTTGGCGGAAAGCGATACTTGATGGCACTTGTTGATGATTTTTCAAGAAAGACTTGGGTCTTTTTCTTGAAAGTCGGAGTCTTTCCGGACATTCAAGGAGTTCAAGATCTTTGTTGAAAAACAAAGTGGCTACACTTTGAAGACACTAATATCAGACAGAGGAGGAGAATTCACTTCAAATGAGTTCTCAAACTATTGCAGAGCCGAGGGAATCAGATGGCAGTTGACTGCAAGCTACAAACCTCAACAGAACGGTATTGCTGAGAGGAAGAACCGCACAATCTTTGAGATGGCCAGAAGCATGTTGAAGGCCAAGGAGCTACCGAAGCCTTATTGGGCAGAAGCGGTATCTTGTACAATGTTCTTACTGAACCGATGTCCCACGAAGGCGATTCAAGGAAAGACTCCAGATGAAGCTTGGAGTGGTGTGAAGCCGGATGTATCTTGTCTACAAGTGTTTGGGTGTATTGCATATCCCCACATACCAGATCAGTGACGAAGGAAGATGGACGACAAGAGCATGCGATGTATCTTCATCGGGTACAGTGCTGATACGAAGGGTTATAAGTGTTCTGATCCTGACACGAGAGAGTTGATTATCAGCCGAGGCGTACAGTTTGCTGAAGATGAGGCCTGAGATTGGTCTCAAAAGGATGCTAGATAGCCCCGTGTCGCAATTGAAGAGGAGCCTACAAAAGATAGGCGTACGCCAGTTGTTGATTCACCTGAGAAATCAACTGGGTCAAAGTCTAGTAGTTTACCACCACGACGAAGAAGATCACCAGTTCGATATCATGACTATGTGGTCTACCGAGATGATGAGGCAGACACACCTGATGAAACGATGGTGAACTTTTGTCTATTTACAGATTGTGATCATGTAACGTTTGAGGATGCAACAAAAGACAAAGGAAGGATTCAAGCTATGGATGCAGAGATAGCTTCCATTGAGAAGAATGATACATGGGAGCTGACGCCTTTACCAGTTGGTAAGAAGGCAATTGGAGTGAAATGGGTGTACAAGACGAAGTACAAACCCGACGGTCAGGTGTACCGGTTGAAGGCAAGGCTAGTGGTGAAAGGATACCGGCAGAAGCCTGGTATCGATTACTTCAAGGTATTTGCACCAATTGCTAGAATGGATACCATTCAAATGATTATAGCACCTGCAGCACAGAACAGGTGGAAGATACACCAGATGGACGTGAAGTCCGCATTCTTGAACGGAGTTCTAGAAGAGGAGGTGTATGTTGATCGGCCATCAGGCTATGTGCAAAGAGGAAAAGAGAACAATGTGTACAAGCTGAAGAAAGCACTATACGGACTGAAGCAGGCCCCGTGAGCATATGGTACGCGAGGATTGATATGTATATACTGGAGAATGGATTTCAGAAGTGTCCTTTCGAGCACACACTCTACATCAAGACGAGTGCTGAAGGACAGATGCTGATAGTATGCTTGTATGTGGATGACTTGATATTCACAGGAAGTTCTCAGGAGATGTTCATCGAGTTCAGAGAAGCGATGACTCGTCAGTTCGAGATGACTGACATGGGACCGATGTCTTACTTTTTAGGCATCGAGGGTGAGCAGGCAGATTGTGGAATCTTTATTTCACAGAAGAAGTACGCGAAAGATATTTTGAAGAGGTTTAAGTTCGAGGGAATGAAGGCGGTCCAAACACCAGTTGCAGAAAGGTTGGAGATGATGAAAGAAGGTAATGGAGAACTTGTGAATCCCACATACTTCAAGAGTATAGTTGGAAGTCTGCGGTACTTGACTTCATCTAGACCAGATATAATGAACAGAGTTGGACTTATCAATCGGTTCATGGAGCAACCGCAGCAGTCACACTTGCTAGCTGCGAAGCGTATACTCCGATATATCAGTGGTACTAGTGATTATGGGATTATGTATTTCACATAGAAGAATTTTGTCTGACAGGATATACAGACATTGACTGGGCAGGTGATGTGGAAACTCGGAAGAGTACACCCGGTTATGCTTTCTATCTAGGAGATGGAGTAGTTTCATGGTCGTCAAAGAAGCAACGGGTTGTTGCTCTTTCTACAGCTGACGCGGAGTACATTGTAGTAACTACCGCATCTTGTCAAGCAGTCTGACTTCGACGGATATTGGAAGACCTGAAACATAAGCAAGAGGGCCCCACTAGGATTATGTGTGATAACAAGTCGGCTATAGCATTAGCCAAGAACTTAGTATTTCATGGCAGGAGCAAGCATATTGGGATCAGGTATCACTACATCAGAGAATTGGTCAAAGATGGTGAGATTGAGTTAGAATTCTGCAGGACTGAGGAACAAGTTGCAGACATCTTTACCAAGGGTCTCTCAAGTGATAAGTTCGAACTATTTTGACAAATACTTGGAGTTGAACGGTTGTGTATCAAAGAGGAGTATTGAATGGTGTGAACACAATCAAATGAAATGTGATGTATACGGCAAGCTCTCATGTCAATTTACAATTGACATGAGTGCTTCATCCTATCCCCTGCAAATGACCATCTCCTGCTCTTTCCTCATTTGTCAAGTCAGCCCACAATTGTCAAATCAGCCTACCATGTTTTATGGATCTTGCTCCTCCATTTTCAGCTATAAAAGGAGATGCACATCAACGTAGAATATCATCCCTCATCCCCTTATCTCTCCTCTTCATTCTCAATTCAGTATTACATTTTGAGTGTATTTGAGAGTGTTATCTCTCTGGTATTTCCTAGCTTATTTGTACGAGTGTGTTTCCGTTCCAGTACAATCAATCAGTTGTTTTCTTCCTATACAGTCCACCAAAATTAGTGAGAATTGTGTGCCACATTTACTGTGATCCTGGAATCCTCCATTATCTGAAACAAAAAATCAAAGATGTGCACTCCAGGTACTTAAATAATAGAATAGTGAGATTAAACAAGATTCCTGTATTTCAAAACCACTTTAAAGATCAGTTTCCAAGATTGCACAAGATGTATCAGAAGAGGCAAATATGCATGCCCCAAAGAAGTTCAAGTTAAGAAAAAAAGAAGCCACACACTAGATTGGTGAGGACTTATAACAACTACTGTAATGATCACACATCACACTTACAGAATATTTTATTCTTATTTGATTAGCCAACCAAAAAGATACTCCACATAACATGAAAAAAAAATCATTAGTAGAGTACCTTTCATTTCTCCCGTAGGGCTCACTATAACACCAGCATTGTCTGCAAACACTAGAATATATCTTCCATTAAAGACAGTTGAATATCACAATAATCCTTAAACCTATGAATCAAAACAACTATAGAAAAACCAATACAAACAAAACATGACCACAACAGCAATATTTAGACCCAGCTACATTCGGAACTTGTTCCCCGCGGATCGTCCGCGACCTACAAGCACAGACACCATACCATTCGTTACGATTAAATCAAACAATCAGATGAAGATACGGCCAATCTATATAATACGTACTGCCCCTCAAATGCACTTTAAGAAGATACAACCAAAGATTGAGTGTTACGTATGAGGATATTGTGGAACTTTAGGGGTGCACTTGTAATTGGTTGAACCTTCTTTAGTCTATATCATGTGTAAACACAGAGGAGAAAGGCAAGAAATGAATTAAACCAATTTTCTAATCTCTATCCTCTCGTATCTCATCCCCTTCTTCTATTCCTCAACCCTATTTCATCTTCTATCTTCTTCCCCAATTCTTCTGTTTTTAGTGACTGATCCTTGTGCGATATTCTGTATCGCATCATTGGTGCTTTCATTGAGAGTCAAGCGATGGAGATTCTAGCTGCGTTCAAGATCAAGGCTGAGAAATTTGACAAGGAATTTGACCGGAGGATGAGCATGATTGAGTATAAGCTACGTGGTCTACAAACTTCAAATTCGCATCCAGTAAAGGAAGCCATCGACTCCTTAACTCCATCGCCGGAACCAGTAGTGTGTGTCTCGGTTGAGACCGATATGATAAGTAAAGGCTCATCGGACGCAATAGAAGTTGATGAGGATTCAGGCGAGTCTGAGTTGGAATCGAAGGCCGATTTTTATCTGTCTCCGGTTAAAATTGACAGATCAAACGATGATGATGATATTTTGGATGTGAATCATGACTCAGCCTTGGGTGGATTTGCAATAGTCGCTGTTACTGATACAGAGGTAACATCTGTTTTTAGTGACTGATCCTTGTGCGATATTCTGTATCGCATCATTGAGCATGCTGATAGCATTATCAAATGCAAGATTAATATCAAATCATCCCTTAAGGCTTAAACTTCCATCAACAGAAAAATAATAATTTGATTCACATACAAGAAAAGCTTCAAGATTGTGTATGATGCCGCTCAATTAGATCAATCAGATTTTTCAATACCCTAAAATCGAAATCGAAAATCTTGTAATTCGACACAATAATTCCATTCACATGGACACACAGTAAAAAATCGGAAAAATAAAATAAAATTCAGGTCTAACTTTCACACCTACTTACGGCGAAGCCGGAGCACTGCCAAACTTCCATTCCAAACCACCTAGCGGCCCCAAATCCGCTCGACGATGGTTGATGCATCCACACCTGAGTTACCAAGACCTGCGAGACAACGGATAACATCTACGAGATATCCCAGTGCGATATTCTCTAGCAATTGATTGAATAACGTATACAACAGTTATTAGTGAAACTGTTGGTGATACATCTGCTAGTATAGAAGCAGTCTCACTCTTACAATAAAAGGCAGTGTAATAAAAAATCAATGAAATCAACGAATGAATTTGTCAATCCTCTCCTCTCCTCTCTGTTTCTCTTCCTCTATTTCCTTCCCCAATTTCTTCCCTCCCAACATCCACCTTCTTCGATTAGGGTTTGTAACATTTGGTGCTTTCATTAGTTGAACTTACCATGCCAGAAACCCGCAGCAACACCACTTCGAATCCTTGTTGGCGCTGTCCAACAACTTCACCGAACTCAGTAACCGCAATCAAACAATGGAGGACTTGATTCACAATCAGACCGAGGCTATCAAACGCCAAGATGAGGAGACAGCCAAAAACTCGGCGAACATTGAGTGGATGATGGAGATCCTAGAGAAGTTGAACTCGCCTGAACCTCGAGCTGATAAACAACCCATTCAACAAGCCCCACCGCTCCTCCCTACACCAACACTCACAACTTCCTCCTTCCCAGAATTCACAAGTAACCACTCGCCTCGTCAGATGCAACATCAGCCTTACGACTCTCCCTCTAACACTCCGCAGCCATCAGCGCCACGCATGCCAAAATTGGAAATTCCTTTCTTCGCTGGGGATGGTGTCGAAGGATGGCTTTTTCAAATCGAACGTTATTTCGATCATCATTGTGTTCTTCCGGATCAGAAGCTTACCATTGCTACTTTCTACCTCACTGGAGCTGCCTTAACGTGGTTCCAATGGATGCATTCTACGCATCAAATCAGTACATGGGATGCCCTAAGCTTAGACCTCACGGCTCGTTTTGGTCCCCCATGCTTTTGGAATGCCAAGGTCTTACTAAATAAGCTCCAACAGACCTCTTCCATTACACACTATATCGCTGAGTTCGAAACGTTGTCCACTCCACACCAGGTTTGACATCATCCAACCTTTTGCATCGTTTCCTCGCCGGGCTTCGTGACGATGTACACAGAGAAATTGTGTTGCTTAACCCTACAACGTTACAATTAGCCATGGGTATGGCAAGGATCGCTGAACAAAAACTTCAAAGCAGCAAGTCACCGTCTCTAGACCTATGGGTTTCAAAACACCTCAAGGAATCAGCCCTGGTTCACTGCATAGAAATTCCACAACTTCTACTCCTACTCTGCTCCCAATTAAGCGACTTACGTTGGCTGAAATGACCGCGAGGCGGGAAAAGGGACTTTGTTATAACTGTGATGAACAGTTTGTCCCAGGCCACGGTTGCAAGGCACGCTTTCAATGCCTTTTATTGGAGGACAAAAATACATCACCTGAGGCATGGGAGCTTAGGGTGACACATTGGTGACTCCAACAGATTATCTAACGCAACATGAGGCTCCAACTCCCCAAGATCTAGCACTGGAGGTTCCCAATATCTCGTTGCATGCTTTAGAGGGTTGCTTCACCCCATGTACATTGCGCCTCCAGGGAAGATTACTAGGGCAAGCCGTAGTCGTGTTGGTAGACAGCGGCTCCACCCACAATTTTGTGCAATCTCAAGTCGCCAAGCACGTCTGTCTGGAGGTAGAAAAATCACGTCATTTGAACGTAACCATTGGCAACGGAGATGCTATGCAATGCGAGGGGGTTTGCAAACAAGTTTCGCTTCACTTGGGTACGCCACTCTCCAAGGTATGCATCAACAAGGAGAATTTAATCATATGTTGCTCGGACAACTTCGGCGAGCTTCTCGTATGCAGTCCTTATCTTCATTTTATCAGCTCATGGTTATATCACCTAATGATGTTTCAAGATCAACTGGGACCACCGACACTACTCCAAGTTCATTACTTCCTCAGTTGCCGAGTGATCTTGCACCACAAGTTGTATCACAACTACAATAGATCCTCCTAGACAATGCTGCTGTTTTCTCTTAACCCAAAGGTCTCCCACCATTACGAGGCATTGAACACAAGATACCATTGGAACCAACAACCTCACCGGTGAATATGCATCCGTATATGTATCCACATCACCATAAAGTTGAGATTGAAAAACTAATTCGAGATATGCTGCATGAAGGGGTTATCAGGCCTAGCTCGAGTCCCTTCTCTTCTCCAGTTTTACTCGTAAAAAAAGGATGGAACATGGCGATTTTGTGATGACTACAGGTCACTCAATGCTGTCAAGATTAAAGATCCTTTCCCTATTCCGACTATCGATGAATTGTTAGATGAATTACATGGCGCAACAGTATTTTCAAAGCTCGATCTTCGATCCGGTTATCACCAAATTAGAATGTATGCACACAACATTCATAAAATGGTTCTTCGTACACATGAAGGACATTGCGAATTCCTCGTTATGCCATTCGGTCTTACAAATGCGCCGTCAAGCTTCCAGGCAGCCATGAATTCTCTATTCCAACCATTGCTTCGCAGGTGCATGTTAGTTTTTTGACGATATCCTTATTTGTAGCAAGTCATGGACACAACATCTGCAACACTTAAATATGGTTTTGGAGATTCTAGCAGTTAATGAGTACTATGCCAAGCACACCAAATGCGAGATCGCCCAAACTCGCATTCGCCACTTAGGCCATGTGATATCACCTACAGGGGTTGAAGTTGACCCAGAAAAAATAGTTGTTGTTGCGCATTGGCCATTACCTCAAACCATCAAGCAACTTCGTGATTTTTTTGGCTTGACGGATTATTATCGTCGTTTTGTTGCCAATTATGCACAGTTGGCTACCCCTTTGACACGACTCCTGAGTAAGGACGCATTTTTGTGGGATGATCAGGCAACCGCAGCATTCGAATCTCGTAAAATAGCTTTGACTACAACCCCAGCTTTAGCATTGCCAGATTTTCATAAACAAATTGTAGTAAATACAGATGCATCCGGTGAAGGCGTAGGGGCAGTGCTTACTCAAGATGGTCATCCTATTGCCTATTCAGTAAACAATTTAGTCAAGCGATGCGCGTTCCATCAGCGTACAATACAGAATTATGTGTTGTGGTTTTTGCTGTCCAAAAGTGGCGTCACTATTTGCTCGGTAGCCATTTTATGATCCAGACTGATCACAAACCTCTAAAGACGTTGCTGACACAAGTCATACATACGACAAATCAACAACGCTGGATTATCAAACTTTTGGGGTAGGATTTTGACGTCGTTTACAAATCTGGAAAAGACAATGGGCCGGCGGACTCAATGTCTCGGCAAGGGGACCTCACTTATCATGATATTCAAGGTGTTTCACGTCCTATTTTTGGCATCCTTCAAGCCCTCTGGGAATTGTATGCTAGTGATCCAACAGTTCAAAAGTTATACAAGGAAGTGCATGATGCCCCAGACCAACATCCTCATTTTACAACCAATGATGGCATTGTATTATTTCGTGAACGTATCTATGTGCCAGTGATTTCCTTGCGCTAGTTGATCATCAATGAGTATCACAACCCTCCTTGGGGCGGCCATGCTGCGATCCAACGCACTCTAGCTCGCATATTAGCAGCTTTTAATTGGCAAAATATGCGTCTTGATGTGCAAAAATATGTGAACGAATGTGACATTTGTCTCCAGGTGAAGAGTCTTAACAAAGCTACTCAGGGTTTGTTACAACCCTTAAGTGTTCCAGAACAAGTTTGGGCGGACATCTCACTGGATTTCATTACACATTTGCCCATGTCAAGTGGTAAAACTGTGATTCTAGTCGTCGTTGATAGACTAACCAAGTATGTGCATTTTGTTCCTCTAGCCTCAGGTTTTACTGCGGAGACTGCCGCAAAATCCTTTATCCGGGAAATATGTAAGCTTCATGGAGTTCCACATACCATCGTTTCGAACCGTGAACAAATTTTTTTGAGTCGTTATTGGCAAGACTTATTCCTATTGCAGGGTACTGTTCTCGCCACTAGTAGCGCATATCACCCTCAAATTGACGGCCAAACAGAAGTAGTCAATCGATGTCTTGAAGATTACTTGCGATGTTATATTTCCGACAATCAACCCAACTAGGTGAAACTACTTCCTTGGGCTGAGTTAAGCTATAACACAGCATGGCATTCTGCCATTAAAATGTCACCATTTGAGGCCTTGTATGGTAGGCCCCCTCCCTCAATTATAAACTATGTTGCTGGCACGTCAAAGCCTCAAAGGTTGCTCTCCTGGACGAGATCCTCGTCATCCGTGACATGCTATTAAAATGTTTATGTGAGAATATTCAGCATGCCCAGCATCGCATGCAGCAGCAAGTCAATAGGCACCAAACTGATGTGGAGTTTCTCGTGGACAGCTGGGTTTATGGTAAACTACAACCTTATCGTCAGCGATCTCTGCGGAAGGGAACATCCCATAAGCTCGCGATGTGTTACTATGGTCCATTTAGAGTCATGGAACGCATTGGTCATGTGGCTTATAAACTGGAGCTGCCTCCCACAGCCAGGCTCCATAATGTTTTTCATGTTTCCAAGTTGAAACTCTGCCGCAACACTCCTCCACAACAAACTGTTGCATTACAAGAGTATTTTAATGATAATCATCCCTTGCATAGTCCAGAAAAAGTGTTGGGGTTTCGTACCTTGCTTGCTCAAGGTCGCCCAATCCGACAAGTTCTAGTTCAATGGCAGGGACAGGAAAGCACTGACGTAACATGGGAGGATGTTACCGACTTGCAGCGCGAGTTTCCTAGCTTTCGACTCGATGACATCGCGCGAGTTTCCTAGCTTTCGACTCGATGACGATGTCGTAACTGATGGGGGTGGCAATGATGCATCCACACCTGAGTTACAAAGACCTGCGAGACAACGGATAAAATCTACGAGATATCCTAGTGCGATATTCTCTAGCAATTGATTGAATAACGTATAAAACAGTTATTAGTGAAACTGTTGGTGATACATATGCTAGTATAGCATCAGTCTTACTCTCACAATAAAAGGCATTGTAATAAGAAATCAATGAATGAATTAGTCAATCCTCTCATCTCCTCTCTGTTTCTCTTCCTTTATTTCCTTCCCCAATCTCTTCCCTCCCAACATCCACCTTCTTCCGATTAGTGTTTGTAACAATGGTTCCCACGAGCATCGCTCACCACAAACGCCGGAGTCGTTGGTCTTATAAACCTCTCAAAAACCGGCATCACGAGAAACATGGAGATGAGACTGGCTGTAGCGATGAAACCAAACGACACGGCACTGACCGAGTTGTCGAAATGATTCCAGTGCGGATCCTCCCTCTGCCTATTTATATGCGGAGGCGATGAGTGGGTTTTGAAACTGCTAGAATTTTAGAAGAGATTGGGTGGCGTTTGGCTTCAAAGATAGGCTTCTCTAATAATAGACATTTTTGGCGATAAGCGTGGTCTAATGTGAACAATAGACATCGCTTAATTGAAAAGTGATGTGTAATGGTATTATTTTTAAAGACAATGCTTATTTGAAGCGCTGTCTATTCCATGTTCCGTACTATTACTAGTCAACTATTTTGGAAGAATCTTGTTTGCTAAGTTTGTTTATGGGTAGCACGATAAAATGCGTAGCATCCTCAATCACTATTTGTAGCATAATATTCGTAGTAAATGAATCAAAATGCGTAAGATAATATTCATAGTAATTGAATCAAAATTTGTAGGAAAAGATTTTGTAGTAATTGAATCAGAATGCGTAGCTGTTTAAGAGTTATAATTTCTGTTGCTTCTTTTTCGAACAGTGTTAGCTTTTCAAATAGTTGAAATTAATATTCTTATACATGATTTGTGTATCGCTGCATATGTATGACCATTCAATAAATTTGTACACTCTACATTAAGTGTTGAATAATTTCTCCTTTGTAATGCAGCAAAGTGGACAATTGATAAAGCTTAGGGACCTGTACCTCAACACAATCATATGGTCAGACTTGAACTCAAGAAGACATGAAGTATTATTACGTGCAACGCAATGGAAAAGAACGAAGTATAATTCCGAAGCTTCCGAAACATATAAATCTGATGAAGATAAGTAAAAGGCAGCACTGAAAGATACAATTCCCTAGTAGTTCAACTATTTAATCAACCAAGTAGATTCAGGGTACTTACAAGTTCGATGTTAGGAATTAGTTATTACATGTTACGAATGTTACGAAATGGTTCGATAGCATAGAAAAAAAATAGTGAAGCACACTTAAATATGTACGAACAATATATTGTAAACTACATATTTTATCAATCGTTAAATTTATTACAATACACGAGTCCGCTACAAATTATATGTTGAAAATTACGCATTATATGTAATGCATGCAGTCCGAGTCTGCTACACATTATATTTTGAAAAATACGCATTATATGCAATACACGCAGTCCCATGTAGTGATAAAAAAATGACCATCAATGATGAAAAATTCAGAAACGGCATAGATTATAGATTTACGAATCCAACAATTTGCAATGTCGCGCATCAGGCTGTAATAAATCGGAACAGGACGAAGAGACAATTGAAAGTTGGGCAACAAAAGAGGATCGAGGAATATTTCATCGAGCTAAATTACGAATCTACCCTTAAAATCGTATTTAATGAGTAAATATATGCATATTATTTCGATATTTAAGGGCCGTTCGATCTTCAATCTTACGACCCAGGTAATTTCTCATTTCTCACCAAATAATGTGTTTCTCATATGATCATTTCTCTAAATGCTTAATAAATCCATCACATATAATGATATACATAATAAAAACACACCGTTCAAAACATGTATTAATCATTTATTATTATGTGATGGATGTCGATTCATGGTTAATATACATTGTTTTGAATATTTTTGTCAAACTTTTATTATCATATATTTGTACGCAATTTTTATTATTGTACATGTTTACATATCATATATTTTTTATGCAATTTTTATTATTGTACATGTTTACATCTCATTGTACAATTAAGTCATTTGATGCGATTGTATGAACAAAAATATAATTTTAACATTTATTTTACTAATTTAGATCAAAATTTCTATATTTAAAGATTTGTGGTATAACTTATGGTAAAATTAGTAATTTATTGCATAAATTTAACATTTTAAAAATATATTGTTTTAAAAAATGAGAATGGATCAAATAGAAACCACATTTAAATATATAAACTACAAACCACCTAAGAATTCGACACGTGACGATCACAACCAATCATAATTCGGGGCACTTTTTCTAAAAAAAGAAAAGTTAAAACGGACTTATTTAAAATTACATAACATATGCGAGGGTATAAACGTAAACAAAATAACACCGTTAATGGCAGATTAGACCTTTAATGCTTTAAACGAGTGCTGGGAATAGCCTAAAGATCCGATGGAGATGACCTATACGCCGTTGCGTAGGTAACTTAAAACTCTAAAACTCTCTAGTTCATACCAAGAGCAGAAAAAGTCGTATACAAGGTCGAAACACAAGTTGGAGTAGGCACAGTTGAGACTTCGTAGCGGGTTACACTTATGTCTGAATTTCACTCGTTTTTGGACCTTCTAAAAGACCTCGTCTGAGTTAGCTATTGACGTTGCAGATTTCTGACAACCTTTTTAGTCGAAAGAATTTATGGATTTTCGATAAGCCCGAGTCGAACCCGAAGGAGCAAACACGATTATGCACTAGGACGATTTTGCATATATTACTTGGCTACTTCTACAAATCAAGTATGAGGTAAATTTCAATTAAAAACTAACAATGCAAGAGTTTTGAGGGATTAAATGTTGAGTTGTGTAACGTACAAAACAATAATTCTATTATTGGATGAAAAAACTATTACAAGAGGGACTCTCTCATACCTCACACTTCACTCACTCTTTCTTGCTCATGTGCATACAAGCATTACAAGTCACACCTATTTATACTACTCAACCTCCCTAATGAATGGTTGAGATCATTTTAATCCTACGGTGGAGATTTCTTATCAAGAAATCTCCTAAAAAATATCTTGTTTCCACCATTCTCCGTGAGCTTCTAGACTTCTCCATATTATTCACTATTCTTGGTTTATTTTCTTTGGGCTTAATACTTGATCAATATTCATGATTTTGGGCTTATTCTTAAGTTTCTTTCTTAAGACCAATTTAGGCATTGATTCTCAATACTCCCCCCTAATGCCTAAAGTCTCTTCTCCCATAGGTGGTCTCTTGTTGTATGCTCCAATGTCAATCTTGTCATGCGTTTCTTGTTCATATCCTTTTTCTTCAACCATCATCTCTTGAATATTTGACTCGTTTGAAGAACTTTGTTCATTCTTTAAAGAAACTTACTGTTTTGACGGCCTCCTGGAATGTTCTAAGATCTCCCGATTATCACATGACTTTCTTATCTTCTTTTGAAACGTATAGTTATCCTCCAATGTCAGCTCTCCCTGCTTCTTGATTATGTGATCTATGGACTTGTCGAATGCCAAAATTCCTTTCTCCATGTCAGTGTTTCCTGAATACCTCCAGGTGTGTCCTCAATATTATACTTTATCACGCCTGCATCCATCAACCACACTCTCGCACATCAGGTTGTGTAGCCACCAGCTCTATCTCTTGGTGACCTAACACGAATTCAGGAATCATCCTTTTTCCATAGTCTCTTGCTTAGATAGATCACCACCATGCTCTTCAACCTCTTGTTCCACGACCATCATACTTGCTCTTTTTATTCAAACATGTCTTCCTCAACCGCATATGTCGCCTTGAAGTCCCATTATTCTTCACTTGCAACATCATTCTGGGCCGTCTTGATGACATTGTTATGAACCTTTTTCTTAGATTTGCAGTCTCTTGCGTAGTGACCTTTACGACCACATATATAACACTCTAATCCTTTATGTTTAGTGTCTTGTGCCCGATGGCGCTCGTCTCTATCAGAATCTTCTTCACTTTTACTATCTGACTTAGGACTACAATACATGCACTTATTTCTCTTATGCTCTCTATCAGTGTCTCCCTTACGTCCTTGACTTAATCTTCTAGCACTGAACAAAGCCTCTTCTATCTCTAGTTTGATTGTTACTTTTGACATTTGTTGTGCTAGGGCCACTTGGTTCGCTAATAGATTTTCCAACTCTATTAAAGATGGTTGCTTGGCCATCCTTGTAGTGCCGCTGTAAAGCTACTATACTCGGGCTTTAATCCATTAATTATAATTCTTCTTATCTGATCATCTCCAAATTTAGCTTCAGCTTCTAACTGTTCTATCTTACGGCATAAATTTTTTTATTTTAAAAAAAATACTCGTTGATAGAGAACGTACCTTGAGTCGTGTTCATTAACTCTCTTTCTAGCAATTGAATTCGAGCGGGATTCTTCTTCGAGAAGAGTGATGCCAAAATATCCCATGCTTCCTTCGGCATCTCCACATCCTCTATCCGTGTAAGTAGACTCTTGTCTATGCTAATCTTTAGAGCATATAACGCCTTACCTGCCTTGATATTCCATGATTTAAACGACTTATCATCTTTAGGAGGTGGTGAGGTTTCTCTACCATGGACTATATCCCATAAGTCTTGACCTCTCAAGTAAGACTTAATACACGACTTCCATTCTAGATAATTATACTCATTTAGTTTTTCCATAGCTCCAACACCACTAAAATCCGCCATCTAAGAGCAAAAGATGAGAGCGTACCTTACTTGGTCCACGACCAAAAACACTTCACAGTCCCTAACTGTACTCCTCACTTTCCAACTCAAGTGATGCTCCAACGGTCCTCACCGGTCCCGGACCGCCTAGCTCTTGATACCAAATTGTTGAGTTTCACATCGTACAAAACAACAATTCTATTATTGGATGAAGAAACTACTACA
This sequence comes from Rhodiola chrysanthemifolia, assembly GCA_033675395.1. Classification (NCBI taxonomy): domain Eukaryota; kingdom Viridiplantae; phylum Streptophyta; class Magnoliopsida; order Saxifragales; family Crassulaceae; genus Rhodiola; species Rhodiola chrysanthemifolia. The sequence goes on from CM066204.1 coordinate 45,285,131, forward strand.
AGAGGGACTCTCTCACACCTCACACTTCACTCACTCTTTCTTGCTCAAGTGCATACAAGCATTACAACTCACACCTATTTATACTACTCAATCTTCCTAATGAATGGTTGAGATTATTTTAATCCTACGGTGGAGATTTCTTATCTAGAAATCTCCTCATAAATATCTTGTTTTCACCATTCTCCATGAGCTTCTTGACTTCTCCATATTATTCTCCATTCTTGGTTTATTTTCTTTGGGCTTAATACTTGATCAATATTCTTGATTATGGGCTTAGTCTTAAGTTTATTTCCTAAGCCCAATTTAGGCATTGATTCTCAATATAAATTTCGATTACAGAGAGTTTCGAGGGGTTACTCCCCTCCTTGACATTTTCCCAAATGACCATGTACACATGAATTAAGGATAACAAAGTTTCAAATAGTTTAGAACCTTGCCTAGACTAAGGTAGAACAATTTTCATGTGATTCTAATCTTATTCTAGCCTTCTTAACTAGAACCTCACTCCATCGAGATTGTTGGTTCACTCTATAGCCTTTATTATCATTGGAACATCTCCCAAGGTAATAAATGTCATAGGCTTAAAGTACTAGTTCACTTCATTTCCATGCATTTACCGTCGTAAACACTAGATATGATCATATTCACTACATCCAAACCTTCCCTAATGTCCATTGATACTTAGGTCAAGTTTTAAGATCAACATTTTACTGAGGCATTTCATCAAACACTTAGTTACATGTCAAAAATGAAGAGCTTAGTGAACATGAATGTAACACCATGTAATATAGAATCAAATGTGCATGCATGATCACAGAGTACCAAGGAGGGTTGTAAGTCAAAACACAAGGTGACTACTCACACATCATGTAAAAGAACATAGTATGAGTAGGGTTCATTAGAAAACAACAAGTAAAATGGAGGAAGTAGAATGATTAGTCCTAGAATCTCCCTTTGATCTTTTCTTCGTTTCCATGGTTGAATCCTTAATGATGACCTTGATTGGCGAATGTGCATTGATTTTAAGAAACTCGACAAGGCCACTAAAAATGATCATTTTCTACTTCCATTCATTGATCGAATGCTAGAAAGATTAGCTAATCATGAGTATTTTTGTTACCTTGATGAGTATAGTATATTTTTCCAAATCCCTATACACCCTCGAGATCAATAAAAGACCACGTTTACATGCCCTTAAGAAACATTTGCTTACCGGCGAATGCCCTTTGGACTTTGTAATGCGCCGGGCACATTTCAAAGGTGCATGATGACTATATTCTCGAAATTCATTGAGGAAATAATGGAAGTGTTTATGGATAATTTTTCTGTCTATGGTTCTTCATTTGATGATTTCTTAGCCAATTTGGCTAAAGTATTGAATAGATGCATTGAGACAAACCTTGTACTAAAATAGGAAAATGTCATTTTATGGTGTAGGAAGCTATTGTTCTTGGGCATTTGGTTTCCAAAAGAGGAATTGAGGCGGACAAGGCCAAAGTGGAAGTTATTGAAAAATTTCCTCCCCCAAAGGATGTCAAATAAATACGGAGTTTCTTAGGGCACGCCGGTTTCTATAGATGATTCATTAAGTATTTCTCAAAAATTGCGAGGCCTTTGACAAACTTATTGTGCAATGACACAAAGTTCCTCTTCGATGGAGAATGCTTGTTAGCCTTTGAAACATTAAAGAAAGCATTGGTCTTGGCCCCCATTTATTCAACCTCCTAATTGGGACTTGCCAAATGAGCTCATGTGCGATGCTAGTGACCATGCCATTGGGGCGGTCCTAGGGAAAAGAGTTGATAAGAAAATTCATGCAATATATTATGCTAGACAGGTCCTAAATGGGGCTCAAGCCAATTACACCACGACCGAGAAGGAGCTTCTAGCTATAGTATATGCCTTTGACAAGTTTCGCCAATACCTAGTGGGGTCAAAGATCACGATTTTCACTGACCATGTGGCTATCAAGTATCTTCTATCTAAAAAAAATTCCAAACCGAGACTCATAAGGTGGATTCTCCTACTGCAAGAATTTGACATCGAGATCAAGGACAAAAAGGGAGTAGAAAACCTCGTAGCCGATCATCTATCAAGACTTGAAGAGAGTGAAGCACTTTATAAGGACACATCCCTTGCTGATGATTCTTTTATTGGGGAATAACTCATGAGTGTAGAAGCGGAGTCTCTTCCATGGTACGCGGATATGGTGAATTTTGTTGTGTGTGGAATTATTCCTCATGACTTGAATCCTCATCAAAGAAGGAAGTTCCTATCCAAGGCCAAGAGATACTATTGGGATGAACCCATCTTATACAATCTTTGTGCGGATGGGGCTTAAAGGATTTGTGTCGTGGAGAATGATATGAGAGGAATTCTACATAGTTGCCATGCCTCACAATATGGAGGACATGTGAGTGGGGAAAGACGGCTCCTAAACTCTTGCAAAGTGGCTTTTATTGGCCCACACTTTTCCGAGATGCCTACGAGTTCGTAAAAGCTTGAGATCAATGCCAAAGGACGAGAAGCATTTCAAAAAAATTAAATGCCCCAACAAAGCATCCTACCGGTGGAGATATTTGATGTTTGGGGCATAGACTATATGGGACCGTTCGCCTCATCCTACGGAAATCAATACATCTTGGTCGCGGTTGACTATGTCTCAAAATGGGTAGAAAGTGTGGCTTCTCCAACTTGCGATGCTAAGGTTGTCACAAAACTCTTCAAAAGGATCATCTTCCCTAGATTTGGAGTCCCAAGGACCATTATTAGTGATGGAGGCTCTCATTTCAAGGAGAAGGACTTTAAAGCCTTGCTACGCAAGTATGGAGCTAGCCACAAGATGGCAACGCCGTAACGCCCCCAAACTAGTGGGCAAGTTGAGATTTCAAACCGTGAAATCAAAGCTATATTGATGAAGACGGTGGGAAGGTCCAGAAAGGTCTGGTTAACAAAGTTAGATGATGCGTAATGGGCCTATCAAACCTCCTACAAGACTCCTACTGGTATGTCCCCATACAGGCCCACCTATGGAAAGCCATGTCACTTACCGGTTGAGTTGGAGTATAAAGCGATATGGGCTATTCAATTCTTGAATATGGACCTTCAAAAAGCGGAAGAGAATAGAATCTTCCAACTCGAGAAACTAGAAGAAATAAGGAATGAAGCCTATGAAAATGTGCAAGGATCTACAAAGAGAAAATGAAAATATGGCATGACAAAAAGATCATTCGCCGTGAATTCAAGGAGATAAGGTCTTACTCTTCAATTCTAGACTCATGCTCTTCTCGGGCAAACTAAAACGCCGATGGAGTGTCCATTTGTTGTCCACAAGCCCTATGAAGATGGGCAAAAAGAACTTATACACAAAGAAGGGACAATGTTTAAAGTAATTGGACAAAGGCTTAAACACTATTTTGGCAAGACTCGGTTGAGAGTAGAGCACGTTATTCCTTGACCGACCCATGAAAAAGCCACAAGTCCGCTTGAGGGGACATCCTAGCTAAGGACTCCTCAAGTGTGTTTCTGTTGGGAAATCGCACGGAGTCCCGACGCTGATCGAGGAATCGCCCCGCATCCTCGCACAAGACCTCGACCCAGGCCCCGAGCATCACAGCGCGAGCGACACGCGCAAGGCACTGGGTGAGCTGTTTTGCCCCCAAACCATAACTCCCGACCCAACGGACGAATGGGGCAAATCTGGCTCGACCAATGTGATCAAAATGAGCAATAAGGTGAACGATGTCAATCACCAGGAGGAACGCACGAGTAAGATGGCCGGAACGGACGAGGCGACTAGAGTGCGGCTGAGGTTCTCGATAGAGGAGCGCGCAGGAGTGCGGAGCGCGCAGGAGTGCGGAGCGCGCAGAAGTGCGGAGCGCGCCTGGTCTACGCACGTTGGCCCACGCCGAGCACGCGCCTGGCTATTCTCGGCCTCCCTATTTTGGGAATGCCTATTATAGGCAGGAGGCCGGCACCCAAGACCCCATGTACATGAACCCGCCTTGATGATGGACTTGGGGAAAGGCGAGAGACACATTGATGGCCCCGGATATTGGCGCCCCTCTTAGCCCTATATAAACACATGCAATTCCTTTTGTATTTCATTCATCAATTATCAATCAAAGTATTTCCTTTAGCTTATCTTAGTTTAACTTAGTATAATCGGGCATTGCCTTGGGGGTGACCTAATCCCTTGATACGAGGATTACGCGGCCATTAAGCCTTAGTATCACAACTATCCCACCATACTCATCACTTTCCGCCCAATCGCACCACACTTCCCATCACTTCCGCATCGACCAACACCCATCCCACCACATTTGCGCACCAGTTAGGAATCGGCTTAGTAATCTACTAAACGGGCCCTAACATCTTGGTGTCAGAGCCGCTCGTTCTAGAGGCCATGACTACCAGAAGAGCATCAGAAATCAAAGAGAGGGTAACTTCCCTCGAAGGAGCACTACAAGAGCTCCGAACTGACCACACCAAGGCCACTACCGAGCTCGCCGAGTGAGTCACCAGCCTGGAGACGAGGATGGACGAGAGGTTCACAAGGCTAGAAGCCATGGTGACGGAGCTCCTCGCCACCAACAGGCCCCAGACCCCGATGGCAAGCAGTGAAGTTGTAACCGACCCACCTGCCACCAACGAGAAGGGAAAAGGTGTTGACACTGAGCAAGTAAGGCTGGCGGAAGTCCCCGTTGCCCTAACCCAGGTCGGTGCACACGTTGAAGGCGTCTTACCGCAAGAGCCGCAAGGAAGGACCCAGCTTGGTTTACCCTTGCCGCCAAGCTTCGGGACTCCTCGTCACTCGACTGGCAGAGGCTATGAGTTGGGGGGCACGTCCAACATGCGGGCAGGCCAACAAGGATCCCATGGCGTGCGCCAAAGCTATCGAGGTTTCCATCCTGACTATGGAGCGAGCCAAGAACCATGGCCAGGAGAACCCCGAAGCAACCAACAGATGACGAGACAGCCGAGGACATACGACTCGCACATCCGCAAACTTGAGATGCCTATCTTCGAGGGAGTGGATGTCGAGGGATTCATCTACAAAGCAGAAAGGTACTTTTCCGTCAATAATATATATTCTGACATGGAGAAGCTAAATGGTGCAGCCCTTTGTCTTGAAGGGAAAGCCCTCGCTTGGTTCCGCTGGCGCGAGGAAAGGCAGCCCATCTATTTCTGGGCGGAGTTTCGCGAAAGCCTGCTCGAGAGGTTCCGAGGCCAAAGGACCACGGAGATCCACGAGCGCTTCTTCGCGCTCACTCAAGATACAACGGTGGAGGCCTACCGCGAACAGTTCGAGCTATTGGCTGTAAGCGTGAGGAACATGTCCGAAGAAGCACTCATGGGGAACTTCATGAAGGGACTGAAGCCAACCATCAAGGCGGCAGTCCGAGTCCAGAGACCCCGAGGCCTCGGCGAAGCCATGAACCTCGCACAGCTGATTGAGGAGCAAGGAGCGGCCGGCCTAGGCGGTACACAACCGACAACGCAGGTGGGGAGGCGAACTCCCGTACCCAGCCCAGCACATGGGGAGGGTCACCCCCAACAAAACCTGGCGCCCCCCGACCAACCAGGTCCTTATAGGAGAATGACGGAGAGGGACATCCAAACTAAGAAGGCTAAGGGACTGTGCTGGCGCTGCAATGACAGGTGGACGCCCGGACACAAATGTCACCAGAAGACTCTCCAAGTGATCTTAGTAGACGAGGAGGAAGACCCAAGAGGCACAGCGATGGCTGAGGACCCAGCCGACTACTACTCAGCCGAGGTATCCCTCAACAGTCTGTCTGGACTGACTCCCCCGCATACCATGCGATTCAAGGGTAGGATTGGAGGGCAAGACATCATAGTGATGGTCAACTCGGGCGCAACCCACAACTTCATATCTCATAGGTTGGTTCAGGAAAGCGATATCAAGGTGATCGACAAGGGCCGTTTCCGAGTCACGCTGGGGACGGGAACCAAGGAAGAAGGCAGGGCAATATGCCCTGGAGTTCAGTTAGAACTCCCCAGCTATAAGGTACGAACAAATTTCCTTCCAATTAATATGAGTGGAACGGATGCCATACTAGGCATGCAGTGGTTGCGCACCCTTGGCGACATTAAGACCAACTGGGGTCTCTTAAGAATGGAATTTCTGGACGAGGGAAGGACAGTCTTGCTGCAAGTAGACCCTGGCCTCTGTAAAATGGAAGTGACTTTTCAGGCCATCGCCCGAGGGCAGCGGATCATTGAGGAGTGCTACCTGGTGGATCTCAGGCCGGTTGGAAGGGAAGGAGAGCAAGCAACGAAGGCAACAATACCCCAATCCATTCAGAGGGTTCTCGAGAGCTTCAAGGATATCATCCGAGATGAACATCCTAACCTCGACCTTGAGGACAAGGTCGTTCTCAAAGGGGGCGGACCTGTTGGGACCTTGACATCACGTCGTTGTGCGCTGCAAAATTTACATTTATAGTTCCACTACTCGTGACTCACTATTGGATTAGGAGAGCGGTACATTGGGGTCGAACCCAAGAGAGTCAGTGTGGAGTAGTTGTTCTTGAAAAGAAAAGAAAAATGAAAGTATATACAGGTTGGGTTTGAGTGAGTTTTAGACAAAAAGTAAATGACAGAATTGAAAGTGCTGAAAGTAAAGTGCTGAAAATAAAGTGCTGAAAGTAAAAGTGTGGAAAGTTTATGACTGAAAAGTAAAGTGCGGAAAGTAAATTGCGTAAAGTAAATACTGAAAGTAAAGTGCTGGAACAGTCGAGTTCAAAATCAACCAAACAACATACTTTTGGTTTGTCGCACGCTGTGTTTCAAGCGTGATACGTGCCAAACTTATGTTGGATTGATGTTGAAAACGTCTGTAGTAAGCGTACGGAAATGTAAAGACTGAAAGTAAATGGTACTGAAAGTAAACAGTTGATATTGAGACGGAAAGTAAAATGACAAGTGATGTTTTGATTGAGAGAAGGATTCGGTTTTAGGGGCCTTGTATCATAGTTCGTTCATCATCGACCTCTAATGATCGTTCTAAGTGTTCAAAGATGTATCAAGGCCATTTCTAGCACTCGACTTGCCACACCGTCTAGTCCTTTTCAAGACACAGAACACTTGTTCTAGTTAGGCTAATTCCTCCTTTCGAAGTATCTTAGCCCATGTGCATCCACTTGATCAATCATTTCCGATTAACCAAGTGGTGTTTTAAAGAGGTTGACTCCATGGAAAAAGCTTTGCTCTTTCGAGCCTCCACTTAACCATGTATGTTCACGAACCCCATGGAAGAACTTTGCTCTTTCGAGCCTCCACTCAACCATGATGTTCTAACCTAATATATGGCACATAGAACAAGTTTGAACATAATAGAAGCGTTAAGAAAAGGGTCTAAAACATTTACATGATACAAGCACACCCCTTCAACCGAATGAAGGGTTTAGCTACGAGTATCCATGGAAGAGGATATCATAGCTAAGTGCAAAAGAAAGTAAAGGTTTTTGAAAATGAAAGACAAAGAAAGTAAAGGTTTCGAAATCAAAGACAAGGAAAGTAAAGAGAACAACAAGGAAAGTAAAGGGAGAGGAGTTCCAAATCAAGAACAAAAACAAGGAAAAGTAAGTGTGCTTGCTGGAAAGTAAGAGCTTGAAGCTCAAGAACAAGTGAACAAAGCTTTGGAAATCAAGAACAAAGTGTGTTTATATTGAAAATGAAGAGAAGAGAGATAAGCTCTCAACTCTCTAAGGACATGGGATTTCGAAGCACAAGGATACATTTCTAAGGGCAGGCCCTTCTATTTATAGACAAGGGAAGACTTGGGGGCTAAGCTTATGGCATGGAAATATCCCAAAGCAACCATTTGATGGAACACACTTGGTATTCATCCAAGCCATCCATTTGAGCACATGCACCTCCTCCAACCGACTTGCCCCTTGCACATAGTTTCTCCAAAATCCAACCAACCGACTTGGTTATGGTTGAGGCAACCGGACTTGGATAGTTGAGGCAACCGAACTCCAAAACCAAACCGAAATGAATAGTAGAAGCCAACCGGAATATTGGGAATTCGGTTCTTGGTTGGAACTTGGTTGGACTTGGTTGGTTCATGGTTGGGCTAGGTCGGAGCTTCATTGGAGCTTGATCGGAGCTTGGCCGGAATTTGGCCGGAATTTTGGTCGGAGGACTTTGGCTGTTGGAATGCTGATTTGGATTGCTGAGGAAATACAAGACTAATGGTCGAAGTCGTTTTGCCGGAATCTGCCCGAAACCTGGTCGGAATCCCAAAACGGCCGGAATTGCCCTAGTTTGGCCTTGATCGGGCTTGAGCTGGTTCCACTCGGGCGTTTTGTCTGGGAAGTGAGATTGTCCGAGTAGTTGGGCGTTCCAAACAACTTGGTCGAGCCAGATTTGCCAGATTTGCCAGATTCGCTCGTCTGGTCGAGCGACGTGGTTTTGGTGCCTATGTGCGCGGGGCCTTTGCTTTGGAATTGAGCCAACTGCCAATCTGCTCGGGCATTCTCCTTGGTTTTCCGACATTGTCCACCTTATGTGCCATTTTGATCACTTTGGTCGAGGTGGAATTGTCAGATCAGCTTGTTTGCCCGGGAAACTTGAATTCAGTGCTAGACAGTTTGGGCGTCGCTGGATTTGCTCGGGTCCTGGCTGGCCAGAATTGGCTAGTGGTGCTTTTTGGCACAAATCTCCCTTTTAAGAGTGTTTCCTCTTTAGACTCCAAAATGGCCTGAAATGCAAACACACATTAACAAGCACATGTTCGTGCACTCAAAGTGCCTAATTCGGTGGGTTTAGTAGTACTTGATGAATCGTATAAATATGCTCCATCAGACCTCGCACGGAGTCCCGACGCTAATCGAGGAATCGCCCCGCATCCTCGTACAAGACCTCGACCCAGGCCCCGAGCATCACAGCGCGAGCGAGGGGCGAGCTGTTTTGCCCCCAAACCATAACTCCCGACCCAATGGACGAATGGGGCAAATCTGGCTCGACCAATGTGATCGAAATGAGCAATAAGGTGAACGATGTCAATCACCAGGAGGAACGCACGAGTAAGATGGCCGGAACGGACGAGGCGACTGGAGTGCGGCTGAGGTTCTCGACAGAGGAGCGCAGGAGTGCGGAGCGCGCCTGGTCTACGCATGTTGGCCCACGACGAGCACGCGCCTGGCTATTCTCGGCCTCCCTATTTTGGGCATGCCAATTCTAGGCAGGAGTCCGGCACCCAAGACCCCAGGTACATGAACCCACCTTGATGATGGACTTGGGGAAAGGCGAGAGACACATTGATGGCCCCGGATATTGGCGCCCCTCTTAGCCCTATATAAACACATGCAATTCCTTTTGTATTTCATTCATCAATTATCAATCAAAGTATTTCCTTTAGCTTATCGTAGTTTAACTTAGTATAATCGGGCATTGCCTTGGGGGTGACCTAATCCCTTGATACGAGGATTACGCGGCCATTAAGCCTTAGTATCACAACTATCCCACCATACTCATCACTTTCCGCCCAATCGCACCACACTTCCCATCACTTCCGCATCGACCAACACCCATCCCACTGATGAGTCGTAGTTGTACGACTATTCTATGTGTTAAAACCCCGTCTTTTAGTGTTTGCCTGTGTGTTATTTCACTACCTGTGTGTAGTTTTCATTCTCAGGTACATTCGGAGACCATAGAAGGAATATCGGCTAAAGAGAGCCTGTAGAAGAGGTTTTGCATCGAAGGAATGAAGTCCAAATGTTTGAAGACTGACTCAGTCTTGGGGGCGGACGCCTGAACAATTACGGGCGCGGTCGTCTACTGATTTATGGTAATTGTTGAGTCGTCCGCGGAGACTAAATGAAGAAGACGTCCGCGGATGACACCTGGCACTCGAATTCATTACTTCTCATTTGCAATCTCGAAGGGACACATACAGAACTCGAGGGGACAGAGAAGAGGGGCGGCTGGCTCTGGAATTGAGAAGGGAAATCAGATTCAATTAGGGTTAGTCGTTCAAAGTTCGATTTGTGGAGAAGAGTTCTTGGAGTAGGATTTCGATTGAGGATTCGTTGCTGGATTTGAGTACTGGAGTGGAGCTGCAGTTTGGAGGAGAATCATCATTAGTAACTTCGTTTCATTCTATTTAACACTTGATGATGTATTCCATTACGATGAGTAGCTAAACTCACATGTGTAGGCTAGAACTCCAAATTGTGATGTATTGATGATGGACCATATTTATATGATTCATTAAGACAGTTAAACCCACCAAATTAGACTCTTTGTCTATTTAACTTTTGCTTGTTAGTTCCGATATTTATCTACAGGGTATTTTGAAGTCTAGAGAGAATACAAGCTAAGAAGGAGTTTTAAAGCTGAAAATGAATTACAAGTCACTCCAGGACACGACCAGATTCCGACTGTACAACTTTCATAAACCTGACATGGAATCACTCAAAACAAGTCCAACCGAAGAGCAACCAGAGTCTGTCCGGAGCTGAAAGGACCCGATGGCTTTTGGGAAAAGATCTCAACTCACACTCACCCACTCCCCTCCACCTAGCCCGGCGGCTTTGGCCATGGAGAAGCCATGTGGCCGGCGGCTTTTGGGAGGAATGACTCACCTCCGATGGCTTTTGGCTCCTCCACCCATCCCTTGCCATGTGTGAGCTCTTCTCCTCCCTTGTGACAAGTGTATGGCTCTCATCCCTTCACCTTGCCTATAAATACCAAGCCATTCTCACTTGTATCATCATCCCATCCCACAATCCTCAAATCCACAATCACTTATCTCTCTAGATTGAGAGCACAATCCATGTAAACACTTCTCTTTGATATCAAAAGCTTTACAGTTGTTCTTGAGTACTCTTGTCAGTTCTTGAAGTACTCTCCTTTTACTTTCCTGTTTTTACTTTCGAAAACTTTACTTTACTGCCTTTCAAAAACCTTTACTTTTCAAGTACTTAGCTATGATGTCCTGTTCCATGGATATTCGTAGCTAAACCCTTCATTCGGTTGAAGGGGTGTACTAGTATCATACAATGTTTTAGACCCTTCTCTTAAATGCCTCTTTGTGTTCAAAACTTGTTCTATGTGCCACATATTAGGTCAGAACTTCCAAGGTTGAGTGGATGCTTGAAATGGCAAAACTCTTCCGTGGGATTCGTGAACATACTCGGGTAAGTGGATGCTTGAAATGGCAAAGCTTATCTGAGGAGTTCGACCTCTTTAAAACACCATTTGGTTGATCGGAAATGATTGATCAAATGGATGCACATAGACTAATATACCTTGAAATGGGGTATTAGTCTAAATAGAACAAGTGCTCTATGCCTTGAAATGGGCTAGACGGTGTGGCAAATCGAGTGCTTGAAATGGCCTTGATACACTTTTGAACACTTAGTATGATCATTAGAGGTCAATGATAAACGGACTATGATACAAGGCCCCTGATACCGAATCTTTCCTTTGATTCAAACATCACCTGTCACTTTACTTTCAGTCACATATCAATTGCTTACTTTCAGCAAGTCTTGTCCTTCAAGCATTTACGTTCCGCAAGACTTGTCCATCAAGCACTTACTTTCAGCACTTTACTTTCTGTCATTTACTTTTCCGCAATTTACTTTTCAGTACGCTTACTACAGACCTGTTCAATATCAATCCTACTTTGGTGGAATGCGCTTGAGACACAGCGTGCGACTAACCAAAAGTATGCGGATCAGTTGATATTGAACTTGACTGTTCCAGCACTTTACTTTTCAGTACTAAAACCACAACCAACCCCCCAACTGTCTTATTTTATTTTCCTCTTTTCGAAAGAACAACTGTCCACTAATTCCCTTGGGTTCGACCCCTACTTACCGCTTTACTACCCAATAGTAGAGTACGAGTAGCGGATTTATAAATTAATTTTTGCACAGAGACATTGCACCTTAACGACAGTGTAGTGCGCTCCGTCAAAATTGGCGCCGTTGCCGGAGAGTTAGCTTCAGATTAGTTGTTCTTTTCTTTTGTACCCGTTTCTGCATAACCATGTCTTGTGAAGGAAGCCACCATGACTATCAGGATGACGACGAGATGAACCTGTACGATCGAAATAATGAGGCTCCGCCTCCATTCATTGACGATCCGGAACAACTCATCAGAAACCAAAGAGCTCGTAATTGGGAGGCCATTCGAAGAAACCAAGGACCACCCGAGGACCGAAATGAAGCTGGTCCAGTGCAACCCCCTAGACATCCCCCACCTCGACAAGTACCAAGGCGAGAACCCATCTTTGATGACTACTATGGGGATAACAACTTCCACGAACCTACTATGGGAGAACTGTCGGCACCAGATTTCAGAAATCAACCGTGGTGCATCTACGAGGGCCCAGAGCTGGAAAACATTGCCATCAACACATCAGTGGTCCACAACTTGCCCAAGTTCTCAGGAACTCGTGGAGAATCAGCAACAACTCATCTCCAACGCTTACACGACATTTGCCAAAACCTAAAACCCAATGGCGTGAACGTAGACGACTTTAAATTAAAGGCGTTCTACTTTTCCCTCATTGACTCGGCGAACGACTGGTTCCTTTCACTGCCTTCCGGTAGCATCAGAACATGGGCTCAGATGCAAAAGAAATTTCTGGACAAATACTACCCAGCGGGAAGAGCAATGCAAGTGAGGAGGCAACTGCACGACATCAAGCAGGGGCCCAATGAAACCATATACGATTACCTGGAGAAATTCAATCACCTGGAGAGAAGCTGCTGCACCCTTGGACTGCCCGAGAAACTCATCATCGAATACCTCATTGATGGATTGAGACCCTTAGACAAAATGCTCCTGGATGCCTCAGCTGGAGGATCCATGATGAATCTATCACTGAATGGCATAAGGAATCTCATCACCAACGTTGCTGAAAATGCCCGATTCAGAGAAGAGACAACTCGGCAGGAAGAATTCTCCCGAACAAAGAATGTGGCAAAGGCTGAAGAAACACCGAGGAACCCTATGCCAGAGGAGATGAAACAAATGAAGGAAATGATGGTTCAGATCCTACGAAGGCAGCCAGCTCCAGTAAAACCTTGCGAATTCTGCAGTTCTACAGACCACAAAACTGACGCATGCCCAACATTAATAGTAGAAGAACCGAGAGAAGTTAACGCAGTGGTAGGATACCGAGGATACAACAACAATAACAGCAACGACAGAGCCGGACCAAGCCGACAGTATAATCAAGCGACCAATTCAAGCTGGCGAAACGACAACCATCCTCCGAGGGAGACACAACAAGCCGCACCGCAATTAGCTCAGTCATTCTACCAACCTCCCCACCGGCAGTACAACCAGAACGCTCCATCAGCAGGCCAATATCAACAGAAGGGACAAAATCAGTACCAAGCCAACTCGAGCAATCACCAAGGACCAAACAAGTCGCTTGAAGACACAATGAAGGAACTCGCAGGAAGCGTAAATCAATTGGGTAATTCGTTTAACCAGTTCCAGGCAAAAACTGACGGGGCAATTTCAGATTTGACCAAACAAATGTCCCAGCTCGCCACTTCAATATCCGCACTTACTAATGAGCCTGGCCGACTACCTTCACAAACCATCCAAAACCCAAAGGCGAATGTCAGCATGATAAGGAAATCAAACATGAAGGTAGCACGGGAAGAAACATCACGATCCACAACTTACAAACTTACGAACAAACACTCCACCCGTAGGCACCGTCCTGATTGGAATCAAGAAGAAGACCGACCCAATGATGGCAGAACATGGGTCACACATGCTGACAATGGACGTTATACATTCACGGTTAGCATGACACCTCCACCGATTACACACTTTGACATACCGGCATCAGGTTGGGATGACAATGACTCTAATGGTCTCAGATGGGATTCCCCAACTAACATCTATGCATCAGAGCAAAACAATTACCTAGAAGATCAGGAGTTAAAAGGGCCCGATCATACAAATCCAGAGCCAAAGGATGAGCAGAATGGCCCGATAGTGGAAAGATCCCTCACTTCAGATCAGGAGTCACAACCGGAAAGGGATAAGGACCCAGGGGCCTTCACAGTCACCTGTGGTATTGGTGAGCCCAAATTCACAAATGCTTAATCGATCTTGGGGCTGCCGTCAATGCCATGCCTTACTCCTTATATTACTTATTAGGGCTTGGTCCATTGAAACCACCAAGGTCAAATATCGAGTTGGGAGACAAGTCGTGTATCCGCCCGGTTGGAGTGCTTGAAGATCTAATACTCCATGTAGGAGAGCTCGTCGTTGCTGCAGACTTTTATGTAATAGAAAAGGGAGAGGCCAGCGAAGACGACTCTCCAACGCTTATATTAGGACGGCCTTTTCTCTTCGCCACCAAGGCATGGATCGACATGGGCAAGGGCTTGTTATCACTTACATTTGGCGGCAAAATTTCAGATTTCTACATTGATGATTGACAGATGCTTGTCGTCAGAGCAAATGTGCAAATAAATTTATAAGTCCGCTACTCGCGACTTAACTACTGGGTAGTAAGTGGTAAGTAGGGGTCGAACCCAAGGGAATTAGGGGGATAAGTTGTTCTTTAAGTTGGACAATTTTGGGATTGGTTGGTTGGTTTTAAAGCTACCAGCTAAGTGATTGATTGGTTGGTTGGTTGGTTTTAGTACTAGAAAGTAACTAATAATTATTACAATTAAAAGAAAGCGTTCGGTTTCAGGGGCCTTGTATTATATCCTGTTTATCATTGACCTTTAGTGAATCTTCTAAGTATTCAAACGTGTATCAAGGCCTTTTCCGGCGCTCAATTTGCCACACTATCTAGTCTTTTGCAAAAGTGTTCGAAAGTGAATCAAGGCCATTTCAAGCACTCGACTTGCAACACTGTCTAATCTTTTGCAAAAAATGTAATGCCCTTGTTCTACTTAGACTAGCACCCCATTTCAAGGTATACTAGCCTGTGTGCATCCATTTTGGGTTGTCTTTTCCGATTTACCCAAAATGGTGTTTGAGAGAGATCAAACTCCTCAGATAAGCTTTGCCATTTCAAGCATCCACTTACCCGAGTATGTTTACGAACTTCCACAGAAGAGCTTTGTCATTTCAAGCATCCACTCAACCTTGGAAGTTCTGATCTAATATATGGCACATAGAACAAGTTTTGAATACAAAGACGAGACACTAAATTAATAGTCTAAAACATTTTATAATACAAGTCCACCCCTTCTACCGAACGACTAGTTTAGCTACTATTTATCGCGCTAAACATTATAACTAAGGAATTGGAAATTAAAGACGGTAAATAAATATTAAAATACTTACTACCGTTGAAGCGCCAAGGGAGCAATCTTTTATTTCCAAAGCCAAACTTACAAAACTTAGAGAGATAAGTGATTTATGATTTTTGGATGATGGTGAGATGATACAAATGAGGAGGAGGAGGGTTGTATTTATAGGCTAAGGGAGGAGAAATGGAGGGTGGAGATGAGGGGCAAGTGTCTTTTGATCCAAGGGAGGAGGAGGAGGAGCAAGGAGGAGCCGCCACATGGGGGAGGAGAAAAGCCGCCGGTCAAGGGAGGAGGAGCCGCCGGTTGCAGGTCACCATGAGGGAGGAGCTCCTCCCTTGGCCACCTCCAAGCAAGGTGGCCGGTCACCTTGTCCAAGAGTGCATTTTGATAGTTGATTTGGAATGGCCAAGTGATTTTAAGACTAATGGTCGAGCCAGATTTTCCAAATTCCATGGTTTGGTCGAGCAACTTGGTTTTGGTGCCTACGCGCGGGGCTTTTGCTTTGGACTTGAATGCGGGCCATCTGCCAATGGGTGTTCGCCTTGGAGTTTCGACATCTTCCACCTTATTTTCCATTTGGAACATTTTGGTCGAGGTGGAATTGTCAGAAGAGGTGATTTGCTCGAGCAACTTGAATTGAGTGTTTGGTCAGCTCGGCGGAGGGCCTGGAATTGCTTCAACCGGTCGGGTGGTTCTGAGGCATTTTCCTACCCGGTCGGTTGAGTCTTCAATGTGATATTTTTGGCCTAAAATCCTCTTTGGTTTGATTTGGAGTGATTCAATGTCAGGATCCTTGAGATTTCTTCAGTCAGCGTCTGATCTTGACCTTGGAATGACTCTTGATATCTTTTCAGCTTAAAAACTCCTCCTTAGCCTGTATTCTCTCTAAGCTCTGAAATACCCTGTAGAAATATATCGGAACTAACAAGCAAAAGTTAAATAGACCAACAGTCTAATTTGGTGGGTTTTACTGTGTTTTTGATTCGTATAATTATGGTCCATCAGATCACCCCACACTTTTAGTTGTTCGTCCCGAACAATGCTATTAAAGGGCGGTACTCTAAGTTTGGCTTTAAAATATGAAAATTAGACTGTGGGACTCGATTTATCCTAATTCATGCATTACTTACTTATTACCGAATTGAACTGTGTAAATAAATTGAGAAAACTTAATACTTGTACCTCCGTGCCGAGATGCAAATTATTCCAGATGTTTCGGGAGATAGCCCTTTTTAGGTTCCTGGACTGCAACCTCGGGATCGTCTCTCACTATATGGTTTCCTTGTAGCTTTCTCTAGCACGTGATTTGGTTCGGGTTTCACTGGTTTGAGTACTTTGATTTTTCTTTTGGCGAGGGACTGCTTTTGTAGTGAATCGGCCTTTGGCCTTTGATTTGACTCTTTGAGTACTTCACTTTTTGTTTGGTTAAAACCTTCACAATTTTGGGCCTTTGGCCTCTTGATTTGCTTCTTCGAGCTTTTTGCCTTTTTGTGGCTTTGCTAGTCCATTTTCTCAAGCCTTTTTGGGAGGTCCAATCATCGCCCGCAAGCATATGGAAATACCTCCCCGCTCCTCTCATCGTTGTTGTTTCGCGCGGGTCAAGATGAGGGTCGCTCATCTATTTTCTCGGCTACTTTAACTAGAGAGAGGACGGTCTGATTCCCGTCCTCGCCTTTTTTCTTTTTTGCATAAACACTGCATGGCGGAGATGACTTCAATCTACACTGAAACCCGAAGTGCAGCCTCCACTGACTTCGAAAACCATATAGTTTGATTCGATCCTTCGATTGCTTGCCAAGCCTCTCTAGGGCGGTTTATGTCAACTCCACATCCCTAGTTTATCTCAGCACAAAGGACAAATGAAAAGTTACGTTCTAAGTGTTTAGACAGTTGAATTTTCACAAGGTAAATGCATGAATTTCGGTCTATCTTTTTCACATTCTTAAGTTCATATTTTCAAAAAGATACTATTACTAAAAAAGAAAACAGCAAACATGTTATTTATATACAACGGTGGTTCTCACCCCACACTTTTGAACGAAGGCGTGCCTTAGTTCAAAAGTCATGCAAGCTAATATATATATGTGAGAATTACTAAGACAGAAAATTAAATGACAGAATTTAAATGACAGAAAGTAAGATAGTGTCGGGTTACCTCCCGACCAGTGCCTTTGTTTAACGTCGTTGGCTCGACAGTACCTCGTTGTGGATTACTGGTTTGGGTCCCATGGGTGGCTCAGGTCGAATTTTGCCACCGTTCCTGTGTTGCTTCTTGCCTTGCCTTTTCCCGATTTCTTGTGCGTGTTAGAACCCCATGGTTTTGGTATTTTTTCTCTCCATTGCTTCTGAGAAGGTGAAGGAACTTTGACCATAGCTGCTGGTCTTGTTACTTTTTCGGTCTCTTTTGGCAGGTCGTAAATCTGCATACCGCGATCTGAGATAGGTATTATATCTGCCGGTTTCTTCGCATCCGTGCGGCTATTGTGAATGTAGAAATATGCAATTTTTCCGCCGAACTTAAGCGATAATGAGCCCTTGCCCACATCGATCCTTGCCTTAGTAGCGTAGAGGAATGGTCGTCCCAAGATTATTGTTGGAGGGTCGTCTTCGCTGGTCTCTCCCGTTTGTATCACATAAAAGTCTGCAGCAACGACAAGCTCTCCCACATGGAGTATTACGTCTTCCAGTACTCCAACCGGACGGATGCACGATTTATCTCCTAGCTCGATATTTGTCCTGGGTGGCTTCAATGGACCAAGTCCTAACAAGTAATATAAGGAGGAGGGCATGGCGTTGACAGCAGCTCCAAGATCGACCAGGCACTTATGAATCTGAGTTTCACCAATACCGCAGGTGACTGTGAAAGCCCCTGGGTCTTTATCTCTTTCCGGTTGTGACTCATGATCTGAAGTGAGGGCTTTTGTAATTGTCGGGTTACTCTGCCCACTCCTTGACTTAGGATTAGTATAACTGGATCCCCTAATATTTTGCTCAGACGCATAAGTATCAGTTGGAGAGTTCCACCTTAATTTGTCAGTGTTATCCCATCCAGATGCTGGTACGTCGGAGTGTATAATTGGCGG
Organism: Rhodiola chrysanthemifolia; assembly: GCA_033675395.1. NCBI lineage: Eukaryota > Viridiplantae > Streptophyta > Magnoliopsida > Saxifragales > Crassulaceae > Rhodiola > Rhodiola chrysanthemifolia. The sequence goes on from CM066204.1 coordinate 45,303,495, forward strand.
TGGTGTTATGCAAACGGTGAATGCATATCGTCCATTGTCGGCATGCGTGACCCATGTTTTGCCGTCATTGGGTCGGTCTTCCTCTTGATTCCAATCAGGACGATGCCTACGGGCGAAGTGCTTGTTCGTAAATTTGTAAGTTGGGGATCGTGTTACTTTTCCTAGCGTCGCCTTTTCGTTTGACCTTTTTATCATGCTAAGATTCGCCTTTGGGTTTTGGATGGTTTGTGAAGGGAGTCTGCCAGGTTCATTAGTGAGTGTTGAAATTACCGTGGCGAGCTGGGACATTTGTTTGGTTAATTCTGAAATTGCCCCGTCAGTTTTCGCCTGGTATTGGTGTAGCGAAGTACCCAATTGACTTATGCTTCCTGCGAGCTCCTTCATAGTGTCATCAAGCGACTTGGTTGATTTTTGCTGATTATGCGGGCCGGTTTGGTGCTGATTTGGTCCTCTTTGCTGATATTGGCCTGCTGATGGAGCGTTCTCGTTATACTGCCGGTGGGGGGTTTGGTAGAATGACTGAGCTAGTTGAGGGACAGCTGGTTGTGCGTACTTCTGAGAATAGTTATTGTTACGCCAGCTCGGGTTGGTTGCTTGACCATACTGTCTGTTTTGTCCGGCTCTGTCATTACTGTTGTTGTTGTATCCTTGGTATCCTTCTACTGCATTCACTTCTGCTGGTTCCTCTTCTATTAATGTTGGACATGCGTCAGTTTTGTGGTCTGCAGAACCACAGAACTCGCAAGGTTTTATCGGAACTGGCTGCCTTCGTAGGATTTGAATCATCATCTCCTTTAGCTGCTTCATCTCTTCAGGCATAGAGCTCATCGACGTTTCCGCTTTTGCCACATTTTTTGTGCGGGAGAATTCTTCCTGCTGAGTTGTCTCTTCTCTGAATCGGGCATTCTCAGCAAAGTTGGTGATAAGATCCCTTATGCCACTTAATGATAGATTCATCATGGACCCTCCAGCTGAGGCATCCAGGAGCATTTTGTCTAAGGGTCTTAATCCGTTAATGAGATACTCGACGGTGAGTTTCTCGGGCAGTCCAAGGGTACAGCAGCTTCTCTCCAGGTGGTTGAATTTTTCCAGGTAATCGTACATGGTTTCGTTGGGTTCCTGCCTTATGTCCTGTAATTGCCTTCTTACTTGCATTGTTTTTGTTGCTGGGCAGTATTTGTCCAGGAATTTCCTTTGCATCTGAACCCATGTTCTGATGCTTCCTGAAGGTAATGAAAGGAACCAGTCGCTTGCCGAGTCAACGAGGGAAAAATAGAACGCCTTTAACTTGAAGTCGTTTATATTCACTCGATTGGGTTTTAGATTTTGGCAAATGCCATGTAGGCGTTGGAGATGAGTTGTTGCAGATTCTTCATTAGTTCCTGAGAACCTTGGCAAATTGTTGATGTCGACGACAATGTTTTCCAGCTCAGGGCTCTGGCAAATGCACCATGGCTGCGTTTCAAATTCTGGGGCATTTAGTTCTCCCATAGTAGGTGTACGGTAGTTGTTGTTATCTCCGTAGTAGTCATCGAAAGCGGGTTCTTGTCTCGGCACTTGTCTAGGTTGTGGGGGTGGTGGATATCTAGGGGGTTGTCGTACTGGACCAGCTGCATTTCGGTCCTCGGGTGGTTCTTGGTTTCTTCTGATGGCTTCCCTATCACGAGCTCGTCTGCTTCGGATGAGTTGCTCTGGATCATCCATAAATGGAAGTGGCACCTCATTGTTTCGATCGTACAGGTTTATCTCGTCGTCATCCTGGTAGTCATGATGACTTTCTTCGCGAGACATGGTTGTTTCGAGCGCGTATTGATTTAAAGAACTTATCCGATGGCTAATTCCCCGGCAACGGCGCCAATTTGACAGATGCTTGTCGTCAGAGCAAATGTGCAAATAAATTTATAAGTCCGCTACTCGCGACTTAACTACTGGGTAGTAAGTGGTAAGTAGGGGTCGAACCCAAGGGAATTAGGGGGATAAGTTGTTCTTTAAGTTGGACAATTTTGGGATTGGTTGGTTGGTTTTAAAGCTACTAGCTAAGTGATTGATTGGTTGGTTGGTTGGTTTTAGTACTAGAAAGTAACTGATAATTATTACAATTAAAAGAAAGCGTTCGGTTTCAGGGGCCTTGTATTATATCCTGTTTATCATTGACCTTTAGTGAATCTTCTAAGTATTCAAACATGTATCAAGGCCTTTTCCGGCGCTCAATTTGCCACACTATCTAGTCTTTTGCAAAAGTGTTCGAAAGTGAATCAAGGCCATTTCAAGCACTCGACTTGCAACACTGTCTAATCTTTTGCAAAAAATGTAATGCCCTTGTTCTACTTAGACTAGCACCCCATTTCAAGGTATACTAGCCTGTGTGCATCCATTTTGGGTTGTCTTTTCCGATTTACCCAAAATGGTGTTTGAGAGAGATCAAACTCCTCAGATAAGCTTTGCCATTTCAAGCATCCACTTACCCGAGTATGTTTACGAACTTCCACAGAAGAGCTTTGTCATTTCAAGCATCCACTCAACCTTGGAAGTTCTGATCTAATATATGGCACATAGAACAAGTTTTGAATACAAAGACGAGACACTAAATTAATAGTCTAAAACATTTTATAATACAAGTCCACCCCTTCTACCGAACGACTAGTTTAGCTACTATTTATCGCGCTAAACATTATAACTAAGGAATTGGAAATTAAAGACGGTAAATAAATATTAAAATACTTACTACCGTTGAAGCGCCAAGGGAGCAATCTTTTATTTCCAAAGCCAAACTTACAAAACTTAGAGAGATAAGTGATTTATGATTTTTGGATGATGGTGAGATGATACAAATGAGGAGGAGGAGGGTTGTATTTATAGGCTAAGGGAGGAGAAATGGAGGGTGGAGATGAGGGGCAAGTGTCTTTTGATCCAAGGGAGGAGGAGGAGGAGCAAGGAGGAGCCGCCACATGGGGGAGGAGAAAAGCCGCCGGTCAAGGGAGGAGGAGCCGCCGGTTGCAGGTCACCATGAGGGAGGAGCTCCTCCCTTGGCCACCTCCAAGCAAGGTGGCCGGTCACCTTGTCCAAGAGTGCATTTTGATAGTTGATTTGGAATGGCCAAGTGATTTTAAGACTAATGGTCGAGCCAGATTTTCCAAATTCCATGGTTTGGTCGAGCAACTTGGTTTTGGTGCCTACGCGCGGGGCTTTTGCTTTGGACTTGAATGCGGGCCATCTGCCAATGGGCGTTCGCCTTGGAGTTTCGACATCTTCCACCTTATTTTCCATTTGGAACATTTTGGTCGAGGTGGAATTGTCAGAAGAGGTGATTTGCTCGAGCAACTTGAATTGAGTGTTTGGTCAGCTCGGCGGAGGGCTTGGAATTGCTTCAACCGGTCGGGTGGTTCTGAGGCATTTTCCTACCCGGTCGGTTGAGTCTTCAATGTGATATTTTTGGCCTAAAATCCTCTTTGGTTTGATTTGGAGTGATTCAATGTCAGGATCCTTGAGATTTCTTCAGTCAGCGTCTGATCTTGACCTTGGAATGACTCTTGATATATTTTCAGCTTAAAAACTCCTCCTTAGCCTGTATTCTCTCTAAGCTCTGAAATACCCTGTAGAAATATATCGGAACTAACAAGCAAAAGTTAAATAGACCAACAGTCTAATTTAGTGGGTTTTACTGTGTTTTTGATTCGTATAATTATGGTCCATCAATGATTATAATGGCCGCTCAAGTACAAGGAAACCGCCAGACATCGTGCCTATCTCGGATGTGAGTACACAAATTTCTAACCTGCCAAGAGAAACTGTAAGAGTAGCAAGACCCGCAGCTATGGTCAAAAATCCCTTACCTTCTCAGAGACAATGGAAGGAGAAACCCCTAAACAAAGGAGTCCTGACCCGAGCACATCATCTCACAAGAACTCAGGGAGAGTCAAAGCTAGAATCAACGCAGGAACCGCGACAAAATTCGACCTGAGCCACCCATGGGATCCCACCTTATGATCCAGGAATGAGGTACTGTCGAGCTAACGACGTTAAACAAATGCACTGGTCGGGAGGTAACCCGACACCTATCTTATATTCAGTCATTTTATTTTATGTCATTTAGTTTTTGCCTTAAGTCGTACTCACCCATTCCTTTCTTGTAAATATTTGCTTGCAATCGGCTTTTGAACTAAGTTATGCCGAGAGGCACGCCTTCGTTCAAAAGTTTGGGGTGAGAAACTGCCTTTGTTACATAGTTAATTAACATGTTTTTCTTTTTCCTTTTCCCTTAATATTATCTTTTTGAAAATATGAACTTGAGAATGTGAAAAAGATAGATCATAATTCACGCATTTACCTTGTGAAATCTCAACTATTTAAAAACTTAAAATATAACTTCTCATTTGTCCCTTTGTGCTGAGATATACATGGGATGTGGAGTTGACATAAACTGCCCTAGAGAGGCTTGGCAAGCAATCGAAGGACTGAATTTCACTATATGGTTTACGAAGTCAGTGGAGGCTGCACTTCGGGTTTCAAAGAAGATCAGAGTCATCTCCGCCGCGCTGCGTTTATGCAAAGAGGCGAGACGGGAATCAAACCGTCCTATCTCTAGTCAGAGTAGCCGGGAAAATAGATGAGCGACTCTCATCTTGACCCGCGCGAAACGGCGAGGATGAGAAAGAGCAGGGAGGTATTTCCATATGCTCTCGGGCGACGATTGGACCTCCCAAAGAAAGGTTGAGAAAATGGACTAGCAAGTCACAAAGAAGCAAAAGCTCGAAGAAGCTAATCAAAGGCCAAAAGCCAAAGTATGTGAAGGTTTTAACCGAAACAAAAGGGAAGAAACTCCAATTCAACATCAAAGGCCAAAGGCCGATTCACTTCAAAAGCTGTCCCTCACCAAAAGAAATCATAGTGCTCAACTCAGTGAAACCCAAACCAAGTCACGTGCTGGAAAAAGCTACAAGTTAACCATATAGTGCGAGTCGGTCCAGAGAATGCAGTCCAGGAGCCGAAAAAGGGTTATCTCCCGAAACATCCAAATTAATTTGCATCTCGGCTCGAAGGTACAAGTATCAACTTTTTCTAAGTATTTACACAGTTTAGTTTGGTAATAAGTAAGTAATGCATGAATAGGATAAATCTAGTCCCACAATCTCACTTTCATATTCGAAGTTTTTACTTGGATTGTATGCACATCTCTTAAATGGCATTGTTCGGGACGAACAACTAAAAGTGTGGGGTGATCTGATGGACCATATTTATATGATTCATTAAGACAGTTAAACCCACCAAATTAGACTCTTTGTCTATTTAACTTTTGCTTGTTAGTTCCGATATTTATCTACAGGGTATTTTGAAGTCTAGAGAGAATACAAGCTAAGGAGGAGTTTTAAAGCTGAAAATGAATTACAAGTCACTCCAGGACACGACCAGATTCCGACTATCCAACTTTCATAAACCTGACATGGAATCACTCAAAACAAGTCCAACCGAAGAGCAACCAGAGTCTGTCCGGAGCTGAAAGGACCCGATGGCTTTTGGGAAAAGATCTCAACTCAGACTCACCCACTCCCCTCCACCTAGTCCGGCGGCTTTGGCCATGGAGAAGCCATGTGGCCGGCGGCTTTTGGGAGGAATGACTCACCTCTGATGGCTTTTGGCTCCTCCACCCATCCCTTGCCATGTGTGAGCTCTTCTCCTCCCTTGTGACAAGTGTATGGCTCTCATCCCTTCACCTTGCCTATAAATACCAAGCCATTCTCACTTGTATCATCATCCCATCCCACAATCCTCAAATCCACAATCACTTATCTCTCTAGATTGAGAGCACAATCCATGTAAACACTTCTCTTTGATATCAAAAGCTTTACAGTTGTTCTTGAGTACTCTTGTCAGTTCTTGAAGTACTCTCCTTTTACTTTCCTGTTTTTACTTTCGAAAACTTTACTTTACTGCCTTTCAAAAACCTTTACTTTTCAAGTACTTAGCTATGATGTCCTGTTCCATGGATATTCGTAGCTAAACCCTTCATTCGGTTGAAGGGGTGTACTAGTATCATACAATGTTTTAGACCCTTCTCTTAAATGCCTCTTTGTGTTCAAAACTTGTTCTATGTGCCACATATTAGGTCTGAACTTCCAAGGTTGAGTGGATGCTTGAAATGGCAAAACTCTTCCGTGGGATTCGTGAACATACTCGGGTAAGTGGATGCTTGAAATGGCAAAGCTTATCTGAGGAGTTCGACCTCTTTAAAACACCATTTGGTTGATCGGAAATGATTGATCAAATGGATGCACATAGACTAATATACCTTGAAATGGGGTATTAGTCTAAATAGAACAAGTGCTCTATGCCTTGAAATGGGCTAGACGATGTGGCAAATCGAGTGCTTGAAATGGCCTTGATACACTTTTGAACACTTAGTATGATCATTAGAGGTCAATGATAAACGGACTATGATACAAGGCCCCTGATACCGAATCTTTCCTTTGATTCAAACATCACCTGTCACTTTACTTTCAGTCACATATCAATTGCTTACTTTCAGCAAGTCTTGTCCTTCAAGCATTTACGTTCCGCAAGACTTGTCCATCAAGCACTTACTTTCAGCACTTTACTTTCTGTCATTTACTTTTCCGCAATTTACTTTTCAGTACGCTTACTACAGACCTGTTCAATATCAATCCTACTTTGGTGGAATGCGCTTGAGACACAGCGTGCGACTAACCAAAAGTATGCGGATCAGTTGATATTGAACTTGACTGTTCCAGCACTTTACTTTTCAGTACTAAAACCACAACCAACCCCCAACTGTCTTATTTTATTTTCCTCTTTTCGAAAGAACAACTGTCCACTAATTCCCTTGGGTTCGACCCCTACTTACCGCTTTACTACCCAATAGTAGAGTACGAGTAGCGGATTTATAAATTAATTTTTGCACAGAGAAATTGCACCTTAACGACAGTGTAGTGCGCTCCGTCAATTGACTTGAGACTTCTATTGATAACTATGTTTTGCGTCATATTACTATACTGTGTTCATGGAATTGATGTGCTAGCATGAGTGGAACCCTAGCGGGGGAGATCTTGTTTGTTTGTTGATTTCAATTGTCAAGTTTACTAGCAACCTAGCAGGGATAGCAAATTAGGACACGAGTAATATACCACTAGGATTAAACACCCTAGGACAACTTGTTCAAACCTTCATACAACTCTAGCGAGTTAGGGTCTTGATTATCGCTAGCGCGAGATTAAGTACTAGAACTAGAACAGGGAGTATAACCTTAGCGGGGGAGCTCTAAGTTGTAGAACATTAGGAATCAAAACAGATTTGTCAATGATTTAGTCTTGCATCACAGTCGAAAGTTCTAGCTTGCACTTCTCTTTGATATTACATACCTGAATTCGTGTGACGATTTCTCTCTTGATAAGTGATAATTGTTGCTTGTGTTTTTTGTTTTCCATTTACGTGTTGAATACTTAGTGAACAGATTCTCAGATCAATCTCTGTGGTTACGACCCGACTTACCACTTGCTAGTCGGATTACAAATTATTATTTTTGACGGGAACTACGACAGCCCGCCAAAATGGCGCCGTTGCCGGGGATTGGTAACGAGTAATCTCACTACGTATTACTTTCTTTTAGTTTTATTTTACTATCTTTTACCGTGTCACTTGATTGTTTTCTGTTGAAGTAACATTGTCACAGAGAAGTATTGAACGTGATCAGGAAGAGCGGAGTAGTGTAATAGGAGATAACATGCATGAACAGAGGCAAGGACTGCCTCCTGTTAATCAAAGGTTACCACCGCCCAGAAATCAGCGAGGCAATGAGTTTGCTAGACATCGTGCAGCTACACACGAGGATTACGAGGATGAGTTGGATCGACAATACCTCGGTGGAGGAAACCAATATGGACAGCTAGCTAGGCGTTGGGATTTGGGACGCACTATGAGAGGAGTTTCTGCGCCATATATTGATGAGGCACCTTGGTGCATTAGGTTGGATGAAGACGCAGAAGACATCGAGATAAAGAGTGGGGTGATACACCACTTACCCAAGTTTGGAGGAATGCCCGATGAGAACCCTCTAAGGCACTTGAAGGAATTTCATGGAGTTTGCATGTCCATGAAATCAGCATCGGTTCCGGAAGAAATTTTCAAATTAAAAACATTTCCTTTTTCTTTAGTAAGTCAAGCTAAATCTTGGTTGATGTCTTTGCCTTCAGGTTCGATTATTTCTTGGTAACAAATGCAAAGGAAATTCATGGACAAGTATTACTCCCATTCGAAGGCGGCTCAAACAAAAAAGGAGCTCTCTATGCTCAGACAAGGACGTGGAGAGACGTTGTTCGAGTATTTGGAGAGATTTAGGCTATTGGAAGAGAATTGTCCGAATCATGGAGTCCCAGAAAGGATGTTGCTAGAGTACTTCATGGATGGGATGATTCTGATGGAAAGAAGAATGCTGGATGCCTCCGCTCAAGGGTCTATCCTTGACATGTACCCCGAGGAGATATGGGAGTTAATTGAGAGAGTTGCCGAGAGCACAAGGTATTTAGAAGAGACATATAAACCTGCACCTGTTGCTAATGTGAATGTACATTCTGAATTGCAGGAACTGAAGGATATGATGGCTCAATTAGTGACGCAGAAACCACAAGGCAATCAACAAGTGGAGCATAAGGAAAGAGCAGAAGACGTGAATGTAGTGGGCTACATCAACAAGGGAGATTTGCCACCAAGGAGGTATGAAGGATACCAGGGCAACAACAAATGGCAACCAAGGCAGAATGATGGTGGTTGGCAAAGGAACAATAATTACGATGCGGGGCAATCCTCGTACCCACAAAAGCCGCCGTACAGACCACCACACAACAAACAAGGAGAAGAGGATCCGATCAAGGAATTGAGAGACGAAATGAGAGGCATGTTCAAGGAACTAACTCAAAAGATGGGTCAACAAGCTGGAGACGTTAATGAGCTAAAGAAGCAAGTGTCTCAAATCGCCAGCGACGTCTTCGAAAAGCGAGAAGACAAAGGGAAGCTTCCGTCGCAAACGATCCCCAATCCAAGGCAAAATGTGAGTATGATTGTGGTAAGGGATGAAGAGGAGATGGAGGCTGAAGGAGATAAAAAGGAGCAGAATGAAGATTCCAACTCAGTGGCGCAGGCGGACGTCTCAACATTTACTCCGCGGACGCCTGTAGCATTAATGAAAAATAAGGAGACGTCCGCGGCGGAAAAGCAAGAGACGTGCGCGGGCTCTTCAAACTCTGGTAAGGAAATTCCAAATTCTAACCTTCTTGCGCCATCGCCATTTCCCATGCAGGTTATTGAGCATCATGAAGCTTTAAGCAAGGAGATTCAACGGAAGGGGTGTGAGGACACGAGAACCAACGCACAAATGCAAGAATTGAAGCGAGAGCAACAAGGAGCGTTGACCAATCGAACTAGAGACCCAGGTGCCTTCACGGTGACCCGTGGAATTGGTAACACGCTTATTCCCCACTGTTTGATAGATTTGGGAGCATCAATTAATGTTATGCCTTATGGCCTATACTGTTCATTGAACCTTGGACCGGTGAAACCGGCCAAGTTAACTATTGAGTTAGGCAACAAGTCATGTGTTCATCCCTATGGTTTGCTTGAGAATTTAACCTTGAATGTTGGAGAAGTTGTTGTGCCTGCAGATTTTTATGTCTTGCAGATGGAGGACACCCAAACTAAGGAGTCGCCAACACTCATTCTAGGACGACCTACCTTGTTTGCGACGAAGGCGAAGATTGATGTCGCTGAGGGTATTATAATGCTCGAATATGGTGGCAAGATGGCTGAGTTTCGTGTCTTTGAGGATGACCACCAGCCTTGTGCGGGGAAACCACCTGAGATAGCTGGTAAGACTTGTTTTAATAATATAACAGCTGAATCGTTGCGTTTGATTCAGGGTGTCAGTAAGCAGCTGAAGGTAAGAAGGAAAATACACCCACCAGATAAGAAGCGAGTAAAGAAACAAAAGTGTGGGGTGGGTGCGCAAAAGTTGTGGACACCTACAGAAAAGAACTGGAGATCGAAGCCACCTGATGGCGGGCGGAGCATTGAGAAGCGACTAACTTGTGGAAGTGCTGAGGAGAGGAGCGCGCTGAGCGGTAAGTTTGACTTGGAGCAGCCTTGGGATCCTAACTTGTGATCCCGTAGAGGTAATGTCCAGCAAAGAACGTAAAACAAAGGCGCTTACCGGGAGGCAACCCGGTGTGTTTTTTATTTTACACATGTTTTTAGTAGATTAGTTAGTGGAATTGGTACCCTGATAATGCGCCCAGAGCGCATCTTTGTTTCTGGTGGTTTCAGGTGATTGAACGAAGAATGGAACTCAACTCAGTCGCGCAGGCGCACATCTAAACAATTAAAGGCGCGGACGCCTTGTCAATTACGATAAATCAAGAGACGTCCGCGGCATGGTAATTCAGGAGACGTCCGCGGAGCATCTCAGCACTTAAAAACATATGTCGTTTACAGATCTGGTTTTTCAGAACAAAAAAAAGAAAAAACACGAACAAAGGCAAAACAACGTCCGCGATTTTCAGTAATTCTCAGCTAAATCGTCGATTTTCAGCAATTCTCAGCAATTCTCACCACGATGGATGGAGGTAAAGTCTTACCGATTGAATTATTATTGGATTAAGGTTTGGTGCGGATTGTAGTTGGATTGGATTGAATCGGTGAATGAAGTGTACAAGTGTGGAATTGGTTTTGCGGAGTTGTGAATTGTGGTGCTTGAAGGTATTTGGTCGGTTTCGCGGCCGGAAATTCATCGGAGTTCAGATCTGAGAATTCGGTATCCCGCGGATGTCTGAGGAATTAGGCGCGCGGACGTCTGAAGAATTTTGGAAATAGGCAAGGCCCCCGCGGAGCAGTAAATCAGAAGGGGTGCGCGGAATTTCAGGAAATTTCAGATTTTTGGCGTTTCAACTCAAGATGTCGCGTTCATCGAATCGTGCTAGTTCCTCCCGCTCTCTGAGAGCCCAGTCTCCGCCTGTTGATGAAGAAGCACTAGTTCCGGATGTTGTCGATGACAGGCAGGAAACATTTGAGAAATTCATGGCGTGTGTACATAAGCAACCCATGTGGGTCGAGCAGTTCTTTCTGGAGCATTGCGGACTCTTAGAGCGATTCAGGGAGCTGATGGACAGATGTGGTTGGCCTGGGTTGCTTACGCTCCGCAGCGATGCTGATATGGATAATACTTGTGAGTTCCTCACTGGTTACCACTACGTTGGACCCAGGGAATTTGAGGGATTCAGGTACCCCTTCAGAGGCGCAGAGCACTATTGCACGATGACGCAGTTGCGTCAAATCTTTGGGTGGCCAGAGGTGGCAGATGGGACGTTTTGCGATTACGGCAATACGATGGGTATTAGCGACACCTACATGAGCCTTACGGGGACGAGACGCTACAGGCCGAGCGACGCTACAGCCTCAGCATTCACAGATCCTTTCTGGTACATGGTACATTTTATTTTGACGAGGACTTTGACTGCGAGGGCGAACGGTAATGATAAGCCGTCTCTCCGAGATCTGACGCTTCTGGGCTCTTTGGTGAGAGGGGTAGTCCCACACTGGGGACATTTTTTCTGTGAGCACTTGAAGCAGATTCGGCCTCGAGGGCCGCTTTGTGTGGGTGGCATGGTGACTTATCTGCTACGCAGTCTTCATCCGGACGTGGATGCACTTCCAGGCCACAGTATTCTTGCTTATGGACTGGCTGACAGTGAAAGAGTTGGTTCTAGGAGGACATTCTGGCTCAGCAGTGAGGGTGCAGTGCGTTGGACCTATTTTGCTGATCCAGCTCTTAGGCCACCACCTAGCCCACCGCGACGGAGAGGGCGACCGCCAGGACGTGGAGGACCCGCAGGGGGAAGGAGACGTCAGAGGGATGGGGTAGAGGTCCCGCTGAACGTAGTACCACCAGAGGAGCAGGCGCAGAGACAGCCCGGACAGTATTCACAGGCACAAATTGACCATTTATTTAATGTGAACAGGGCTATGATGATGGCGATAGGTAGCGGCTTTTACCCAGTTTCAGCTCCTCCAGGATGGCGTCCAGGAGATGCCATTCCACCCGAGTACACACAGCCACCACCAGACTATTAGGGGAGTACCAGTTCCCTCTTTTATTTTTATTTTTATTTTGAGTCTGTTAAGTCTGTTTTGTTATACATCTCATCTATTGAATTGTACCGTGAGGACACGGGTCCGTCTAAGTGTGGGGTGGGATGTTGTTGAGTCAGTTGTGTGTCATGTCTGTTTTTTTTTCAATTTTTATGTCGCATGTCATGTGTCGTGATGAACTGATGATGTATTGCTATGCTTTCCATCTATGTCAAAATCTTATTTCCAGCTTTGTATGACTATTGTGCTCATTTGACTAAAAATGCGAAATTCAAAATTTTCGATGCTTTGTTCTTGTGAGTTGTGATATGCAGGGATGTGGAGTTGACAGAAATGTCCTAGAAAGGTACGGCAAATTGCAGGAAATTCTGAGTTTTGGTTCTGATGATTGAGAAAAGCGGTGGAGGTTGACGCTTCACTAGCCTAATCCTGAGAGTAGCTCCGTCACCAAGTATACAAGTTTATTCATGCGTTCGCAGTGGTGGCGGGACAGAGAAAACAAACTGTCCATCTCTAGTCGAAGTAGCTGGGAATGGGTGGGTAACCCCTACCTTGCCTCATGCAGAAAAGACGAGGATGAGAAAAGAGCGGGACGCACTCCTATGTTGTTATTCGGAGGCTATGATTGGAGTGGTTCAAGGGCGCAAAGGATTATGGGGACAAGAAACAAATTAAAAAGCCGAAGGCAAACCATCAAGTAAGAAAAAAATCAGAATCTGATTGATTCAAGCAAGATGTGTCGTTTATCAAAGTCCATGCAAGTTAAGGAATTCAAAACTCAATGGTATGAAAGCGGTGAATTAATCACGTGTCAGAGAAAGCCGGTGACTCAATCAAAAGACCAAAACTCAGAAAAGAATGCAATGCCCGTGGTACCTATAGGGGACTATCTCCCAATCATCCAAGGTCATTTGAATTTCAACTCGCGAGGTAACAAGTATCGAAACATCTATGTTTGCTCGCATTGTTAGAATCTTAAGCATGATAGGATTATAGACTGGATTTAGGATTGAGATGTAAGGATTGACATGACTAGTACGTTGTAATTCTTTCTATGGCTTTGTTCTTGTTCGAGACGTACAAGTTCAAGTGTGGGGTAGTTTGATGAGTCGTAGTTGTACGACTATTCTATGTGTTAAAACCCCGTCTTTTAGTGTTTGCCTGTGTGTTATTTCACTACATGTGTGTAGTTTTCATTCTAAGGTACATTCGGAGACCATAGAAGGAATATCGGCTAAAGAGAGCCTGTAGAAGAGGTTTTGCATCGAAGGAATGAAATCCAAATATTTGAAGACTGACTCACTCTTGGGGGCGGACGCCTGAACAATTACGGGCGCGGACGTCTACTGATTTATGGTAATTGTTGAGACGTCCGCGGAGACTAAATGAAGAAGACGTCCGCGGATGACCCCTGGCACTCGAATTCATTACTTCTCATTTGCAATCTCGAAGGGACACATACAGAACTCGAGGGGACAGAGAAGAGGGGCGGCTGGCTCTGGAATTGAGAAGGGAAATCAGATTCAATTAGGGTTAGTCGTTCGAAGTTCGGTTTGTGGAGAAGAGTTCTTGGAGTAGCATTTCGATTGAGGATTCGTTGCTGGATTTGAGTACTGGAGTGGAGCTGCAGTTTGGAGGAGAATCATCATTAGTAACTTTGTTTCATTCTATTGAACACTTGATGATGTATTCCATTACGATGAGTAGCTAAACTCACATGTGTAGGCTAGAACTCCAAATTGTGATGTATTGACTTGAGACTTCTATTGATAACTATGTTTTGCGTCATATTACTATACTGTGTTCATGGAATTGATGTGCTAGCATGAGTGGAACCCTAGCGGGGGAGCTCTTGTTTGTTTGTTGATTTCAATTGTCAAGTTTACTAGCAACCTAGCGGGGATAGCAAATTAGGACACGAGTAATATACCACTAGGATTAAACACCCTAGGACAACTTGTTCAAACCTTCATGCAACTCTAGCGAGTTAGGGTCTTGATTATCGCTAGCGCGAGATTAAGTACTAGAACTAGAACAGGGAGTATAACCTTAGCGGGGGAGCTCTAAGTTGTAGAACATTAGGAATCAAAACAGATTTGTCAATGATTTAGTCTTGCATCACAGTCGAAAGTTCTAGCTTGCACTTCTCTTTGATATTACATACCTGAATTCGTGTGACGATTTCTCTCTTGATAAGTGATAATTGTTGCTTGTGTTTTGTGTTTTCCATTTACGTGTTGAATACTTAGTGAACAGATTCTCAGATCAATCTCTGTGGATACGACCCGACTTACCACTTGCTAGTCGGATTACAAATTATTATTTTTGACGTGAACTACGACAGCCCGCCACCCACCACATTTCCGCACCAGGTAGGACTCGGCTTAGTAATCTACTAAACGGGCCCTAACAGTTTCTTACAAGGAGATCCGGCTTGGTCTTTACCAAGACGTTAAACTAGGCCCTGACGGGAGGTAACCCAACTTCTAAGTTGTCCATCTATGCACAAGTAATTCCATATATGTTTGGCGTGCATGTATTAAACTTTGGGTATGGACTTGGATGTTTTGGTGATTGAAATGCATGATTGAATGTGCTTGGTGTGGAATGATGGTTGCGCGTAACTTCTAGGTGGTGTGTGACATCTTAAGTGTGGAGTGCATGATCCTAGCTTGTCTTTGTTGAAAATTATGTGTATGCTAGTGATTTCTTAGTTGTGAAGCATGCTTTGAGTTTTGACTGTGTTTTTGTTGTGGATCTTGTGGGGTGCTCGTTCATTTTAAGGAGCGAAAAATTTTAAGTGTGGAGTTTGGGTTCAAGCTAGAATCGAAGAATCTTTGGAATCAAAACTTTGAAAAATTGCTGAAATCCTGCCTCCAGCCGGTCGGTTGGCATTTTCGCTGATTCTCAGCCAACCGGCTCGATCCCTTTATTGATTTCATTCCAATCACTCGATTTTAGTCGGTCGGGTGACATTCCAACTGATCGGCTCATACCCCCACTAAGTTTTTATTCAAACCACTCAGTTTTAACTGGTCAGCTGGACTCTCAAGCGACCGGCTAAAATCTGTTTATCCAAAAACCCAACTTTACTTTTGAAACTCATTTCATCCACCCAAACTTAATCACCCAATTTCAATCCTCGACCTCCGCGCGACCTCTCCCAACCGCTTCACCCTCGTCTTCGCCTTCCCAATGCCTCGACGCCCCCGAAACCCCAGCCGCGCATCCAACCGCAACCCTCCGCACTGGAACCCCGAAGTCGACAAACCTCAACCAAGCCCGATCTCCCTATTCCTCCATCAAAAATCACAATTTGGCCGCTCAATCCACTCCTCATCCACCCTACTACAATCCCCAAGCGCCAATTTCAACCTCCAAAGCCGAAATCTCGCAGCCCCAATATCGCCCAAATCCGCCTCTCAACCGACCAGCTGACATTTGCTCCCTCAGCCAACCGGTCGGCTGGTCCTACTGGTCCTTTCCATTCCTATTTCCTTCACCATCTTTGATACTTCAATCATGCCTAAGGACGCATCCTCTTCAAAATCCAAGTCCAAGGGCAAGGAAATAGCCCAAGATGTGACAAATGAATTGAGGTACGAAAGTGATGAGGAAGCTAGGCTCTCCCTAACCCGTAAGAGAAAGCCGATTAAGGCTGCTCTAAGGGATCCTAGCTCCTCCCCCATCAAGGAATTGGAATCACCACCACCCACCCCTAGCCTTCTTCCAAAGAAGAAGAGCAAATCTTCAAAGGGCACCTCTTCCACACCGAAGAAGACAAAGAAAAAAGAGACTCCGGCACCCACCACAACTAGAAAACCTTCACCCTTACCCACGCCTAGTGCTCCACCCACTAGTGCAATAGTGCCTATCGAGGCGAGTGGTGGTCCATTGGAAGGTTAATTGCCATTTCCTACCCCTTATCCCTTTTCCGAGCCTCTCACATTCAGAGATGCCAAGAACAAAAACAACCATGAATACATCATAAGGAAAGGGAAGGAAGCCATAGCGACTCTCTATCCCGATATGGGAGTCCTTGGGGATCTTGGGGTCGCCGACGAGGTACGTACGGAATTACATCGTAGTGGACTTGATTTCTTGTTTTTGGATGATCCGGGGTCTTACCAAAAGGTTGTAGAGGATTTTGTCTGCTCCTTTGAGTTGTTTAAAGATGATGAGGGATATCGTTTTTGAAAATTTGTACTCGGGGGAAGGGAGTTCAAAATAATGGAGGATATGATTCGGGAATGCATTCCCTATCCATTTCAAGGTGACACACCGATACACTGAACATCAGAGGAGTAGATTTTGGAAAGAGATTTCGGGGCGGCGAGAGTGGTTTGTTTCTTCTCATAACTCTTCCGCAATCACTGCCCCGGTTTGGAAGGTTATCCACCATATCATCGCCATCGGGGTTAATACTCGTAAGGAGAAAGCTCGAGCAGTAACCATTCCGGACCTTGAGATGATGATATCTATTGACTATAGATTTACTCTTGACTGGCTTGCCATCCTCGCCTCTCGATTTGAGAGCTATGTCAAGGAGACTTCGAGGAACACCGCATTGGGAGGAGGTTCCTTGCTTACATTGATTGTCATGAGGTGTAACTTCACCTTTGGCCACGAGGGATGCCCAAACCATCGAAGAAAGTCCTTGACGTGCCTACATTGAAACATATGCACCTTCTCAAGGCGGATCAAGTTACTTGGAGGACAAAAAGCCTCACAAGAAGGAACTCCGGGATTCGGCGAAGAGTAAGAGAGAGGCCTACAAAATGAAGAACCATCTCTATTGCCTAGCCAACCTAACTCCATATCCTCCTTCCTTCTCTATTCCTTCACCTCCCACGGCCACCGAGCACAAGGCTCCCATCCCCGAGGATTTACCCACTGATGAGACGGCCGTTGAGAGTGCAACCCATGCTAGAGAGGATTGGACTACTTCGCGTGAGAGGGTCTCCTCCAATATTGCAAATTTGAGGAGTGATTTTGCTAGACTCGAGGAGTTCACTAGAGAGGAGGCTTTGCGTGCTCGCTAGGAGTCGGAGGGGCTCTGTACTACATTATTATCCATGATCAGAGGTTCAAGTGCTCTAGTTGATGCTCCTCCATTTGATCCAGGGCCTTCCGCCCTCGTGCCACCTCTCCCTTGCCTTCCACACCATCCACTAGATCCGAGGAGGCGGGCACACCATTCACCTATGCCATGGAGGAGGTTGATGGAGCCCATACTGGAGAGGCCACTATGGGAGGCGATGATGCTATGTCTTGAGCTTGTATTACATTATGATCATACATGTATTGATGCTTTGCTATTATGTCACTTGGATCATGTACTTGGATGTTAAGTTTCCTTTTGGCGCAATTTTGGATGATGTATGCTATTATGATGATTTACTCTTCAGTTGTATTTTGCACTCTTATGATATTGAAGGTGTTTTACCATTTATGCTTGTGAGCTCTACATGATATATATACTTATTCTTCTCATGCCAAATTTACCTTCCTTATCTTCATATGCAACCAAAATACTATTTCTCATTCCCAAGAGTTAAATCATTGGACTTCAAACGAGGGGAATTCCTATGCGCCTTTGCCTTTATTTGTCATTCTTTGCGCTTAGGGACTAAGCTTGAATTAAGTGTGGAGTGGGATAATGCGCATAGTTGACATGTTTTCATGCCATGCATCTCATTCTTAGATGGAAACATACATCTTTTGCACCATATCCCTAACATGAGAATGCTGTTAACCGCTTAGGCTTGTGATTATCAATTCTGAATACCTATAAACCACATCTAGCTTACTTGTCACAATTATTTGATCTTGAACTTAGAATCGACTTAGTCCTTTGAATGTGCATTCTTGTGAATCAATATCATTGCTATCCCCTATCTATCTAACTCACTAAGTATTTTCATCGATAGACCGTGGACTAAGTTTTAGCAAGCACTTTTAAAATTTTCACGAAAAACTTAGACCCTTTGTATGCTCCTTGGTGATTTGATTTTTTTTTCTAATTTAGTGCATTGCTTGTGATTGTTTCCCGCGTATTTCATACATTCTTTGAGCATATTTTCATGTTTTAAGTGTGGAGTTAAAAGTGGGTGAAAAATAGGCCGCAATAAACAAAAAAAATGCTTCACTATCATGGTCAAAGAGGGCAATGTCCCGACTAAAAACTTTCTCGATGTACACGCGAAGTTTTGCTTTAAAATATACAATTGCCGGGGGTTAGGAAGAAAAGTTCCTCCTCAAAAGCATTAGTAGGCTAAAGGCCATTTGAAAAAGAAAATAAAGAGCACTTCAAACTTGACTTTATGTTCTCCCATCTTTCCACATTTGCGCGAGTGCATCATTTGTATTGCGTGCTAGTTGATTAACTCTAGGACGATCCTTGTGCTTGCACGGGAACTATCATTTGGTCTATGCTCATTTTCTAAGAACTCTTATGTCGAACTCCGCTTCTCTTATGGATTACGGCTTAAGCGCCTAAGACTTGGGAATGAGTTCCATGTCGCAAACCAATGGACTAGCCCTAGCTAGAATAGGTGAGCGATTGACACTCTTCTGTGCAAACTACCAACTTTGCTTCTATTGTATTGCCTTGATAATGAGTAGCCTTTTGGATTAGACATTTGATTGCCCTAGTTTTGATGATCTTGAATGTACAACCTCACGGGTACTTAAATGGTTCGAAATTCCTTTTGATGATAATATGATGATAGTCGTAGTTTGGGATGAGGAATTTGCTTTGAGAAATCCTCACCTTGGTTGAGCATTCTTACATTCATTCTCATGGGATAGGTGCATTTGGGATTTGTGAGTATTCCCTTTTCTGAAAACTCTCCTGAGACTATAACTCATCCACTAGGGTAGCCTAGGGGTTTAAAGGCTTAATGCATATGCTAAATACATTCATAACGCCTATGAAAAGGAGCTAGATATGTTGTATATACCTCCATCTATCTTTCGTTAACATGTTTAAAAATAATGATCGAGACCTTGTGAATGCTAGTGAGGAAAATAGATGACCACTAGCATTTCGCTATTTGCACGACCTTGACATTTTTGCATACTTTGTACGGGATGAACAAAGCTTATATGTGGAGTGTGACATTTTGACATTGCACATTTGTGACAACCTTTTTAGTCAAAAGAATTTATAGATTTTCAGTAAGACGGAGTCGAACCCGAAGGAGCAAACGAGATTATGCGATAGGACGATTTTGCATATATTACTTGGCTACTTCTATAAATCAAGTATAAGGTGAATTTCAATTAAAAACTAACAATGCAAGAGTTTTGAGGGATTAAAATTTGGTTATAGAGAGTTTCGAGGGGTTACTCCCCTCCTTGGCATTTCTCAAATGATCACGTACAAAGGAATTAAGGATAACAAGGTGTCAAATATTTTAGAACCTAGCCTACAATAAGGTAGAACAATTTTCATGTGATTCTAATCTTAGTCAAGCCTTCTTAATTAGAACCTCACTCCATCGAGATTGTTGGTTCACTCTATACCCTTTATTATCCTTGAACATCTCCCAAGGTAATAAATGTCATAGGCTTAAAGTACTAGCTCACTTCATTTCCATGCATTTACCGTCGTAAACACTAGATATGATCATATTCACTATATCCAAACCTTCCCTAAGGTCCACCGATACTTAGATCAAGTTTTAAGATCAACATGTTACTTAGGCATTTCATCAAAGACTTAGTTACATGTCAAATATGAAGAGGTTAGTGAACATGTATTTAACACCATGTAATATAGAATCAAATGCGTATACATGATCATAGAGTACCAGCGAGAGTTGTAAGACCCTCAAAACACAAGGTGACTACTCACACATCATGTAAGACAACATAGTATGAGTAGGGTACAAAGAAAACAACAAGTAGAATGAAGAAAGTGTAGAGGAAGTAGGATGATTAGTCCTAGAATCTCCCTTTGATCTTCACTTCTTCTCCTTTGTTGAATCCTTGATGATGACCTTGATTGACCCTCTTTTTGTGGTGTTTTCGCTCTAAGAACTCAGCACACATGGTCATAACATTCTTCCTCTATTTATAGCCTCGGGTAAAAAACCCTGAAGAAGCAGGTCCAGCCGGCCGCCTGGCATAGTATCTGAAGTTCTGTCGATCGACTGGTGGCTGAAGTCCAGACTATTCTGTGTAAATGTCCAACCGACCGGTTGGATTCACCAACTGACCGACTCAAAGTGAGCGGATGCATTGCTTGTCCAGGGCATGGACCAATCGACCGATTGAACTTGTCAATCGATCGACTCAAAGTGAGCAGTCGTAGCTTGGAATTTCCCTGTCTTCAGCCGACCGGTTGGCCAGGTGACCCAACCGGTTCATTATGTGTGAGGGCATACATTTCGATAGCTCTTCTCCAGTCGACCGAGTCAAAGTGAGCGGTTGTGAGCTTTCTAAAGTCATTCATCTAGCCGGTCGGTTGGTGAGTCCAATCGACCGACTCAAAGTGAGCGATTTCTCCAATGTCTGATTATCCCATCCAGCCGGCCGGCCAGTTCAAGGCAATTTCTGAACCAGTCGGTTGAGAGTCTTTTAGCCCACTTTTTGCTCTAAAACTTTGATTTTTCTTCGAGTGTTCGTTTTTAGGCTTTGACCTTGAGAAAGGGTTGTTTTCTACCTGAAATGTAAACATAGTGGTCACATAACATCAAAATATAAACGGAAACGACTCAAAGCTATAGTGAAAAATGGCTATTAATAAGTCGAAAACTCGACTTATCAGCTATGCCACAATATATAGCTCTCCTCCATTGGATTTTTCATTTGCTCCCATCATTCATTTGTAAAAACAAAGGTCTAATATGTCATTTGTGGTGTAAATTCATTTCATTCATGGCCAATATGAGCTAAAGACTCTTTATTTTGCTTCAATATCATTTCACAACACATTGTATAAGCTTTATGAATAATTTTGGCGCCATTGCTGGGGAGCTACGCTTCGGTGAAGTTTTTTTTTTCTTTTTTTATTTAGTTTTTGTGCTTTGCTACTTGGCTCGCTATGTCTCGCGCATGTAGCCTGATCGGCGAAGGTGATGATGATCAGATGAAGCCATATCAACCTAGGATGAAGGAGTTGTGTGCCCCTAATTTTCAGAACATACCTTGGTGCATCCACGAGGGGCCAGACTTGCAAGAAATTGAGATGAAGACTGCGGTAGTGCACCACCTACCGAAATTTTCGGGTCGGCAAGGAGAATCAGCCACCAGGCATCTGCAGGATTTTAATGGCATCTGCCAGACTCTACGAGCTTATGGAGTCACAGTGGAGCATTTCAAACTCAAAGCTTTCCACTTTTCTTTAACTGACATGGCTAGATCTTGGTTTCTGTCTCTTCCTTCAGGTAGCATAAGAACATGGGACCAGATGCAGAAGAAGTTTCTCGATAAATATTACCCAGCAACTAAGGCAGGACAGGTTCGCAGGCAACTGCAAGATATCAGGCAAGGGCCTAATGAGTTGATGTATGACTATCTGAAGAAGTTTACTGCTTTAGAGCCGAGCTGCTGCAACCTAGGAGTGCCTGAGAAGCTTGAGATCGAGTATTTGGTAGATGGGTTGAGACCACTTGATAGGATGCTGCTTGATGCATCAGCTGGAGGGTCTGTCCTGAATTTATCTCCAGCTAAGGTAAGGAATTTGATCCCTGAGGTGGCCGAGAATGCTAGATTCAGAGAAGAAGCCAACCGGCAAGAGGAATTCAGTAGAACCAGAAACGTTGCAAAGACTGAAACTCCAGCGAACTAGATGACCGGAGAGCTGAAATAGATGAGGGAGATGATGCAAAAGCTCATGCCGAATCAGGAAGCATGGGTACATGCAAATTTTGCGGTGCAAGTAACCATAAAACGGATGCTTGCCCTACTTTACAGAAGGATACACAGGTTAATGTTAACGCACTGGGTGGATTCCAAAAATATAATAACCATGCACCCCAGCAACCTCAGCAGCAGTACTACCATCCGCCATACCGTCAACAGCAGAGTAGTTATAATAACTAGAATCAATATCAGTGACAGTTGTAAATTTCGTATAGTCAAAAACAATTTATATTTGACCGGTAAGACCAGTGTCGAACCCAAGGGAGCAAGTTAGATTATACGCTAGAATTTATCAAATGTTCTTCTTGGCTATTCCTAAAATTCATTGATGAGATGTTATCAATCAAGAACAAGCAATGAGATAGCACTAAGGGGCTGAATATCAATCAAAAGAGAGTTTCGAGGGGTTATGCCCCTCCTTGGCATTTCCCATGATCATGCATACAAGAATTAAACACATTCATGGTGTTAGATAGTGTTGAAACTAGCTTCGACTAAGGTAGATCACATAATTAACGAGTCCATTCTTAGTCAAGCTCTCTTATAGCTCGAACCTCACTCTTCCGAGGATATCGGTTCATTCCATGGCATTTATTAGTATTGGAACATCTCCCAATGCAATAAATACCATGAACTCGAGTCCTAGTTCACTTCAAATCCGCAGAAATGATCACATTTACTTCATCTAAACCATACATAAGGTCGTTAGATTCTTAGGTCAAGTTTTGGAATACACAATGTCACTTAGGCATTTCATCAAACACCTAGTTGCATGCAATAATGAAGATCATAGCAAATGTGAATTTAACACCATAGACTAATCATCCAACATATGTATACATGATCGGGAGTACCAAAGAGGGTAACAACACCCTCAAAACACAAGGGGGACTACTCACACATCATGTAAGACAACATGGTGTGAGTAGGTTATGAAGGAAGCAACAAGTAAAATAGGGAAGATGTAGAGAAAGTAGGATTGTTGATCCTTAAACTCCCTTTGATCCTCCTTCTTCCTTGATCGGATTCCTCTTGATGGCCTTGATTTGATCTCCTTTGATGAATATTTTTCGCCCCCAAAAAGCCAGCTCCTAGGTCAAAGAAGCCACTTTCTATTTATAGCCTCGGGTAGAAATCCGGTACTATAGCAGATCCCAGCCGGTCGGCTGAACAGAAAGTTAAAATTCAGCTGGTCGGCTGGCTGAGCGCTTGGCCAAGGCATATGAAATCTTATCCCAGCCGACCGAATGACTGTCCCAGCCGACCGATTGAAGTTGGCCGATTGTATTGCTTGTGCAGGGACCAGCCGACCGACTCAAGTTGGCCGATTACTCTCCATTTCTGCTCCTTTGGTCAGCCGACCGGTTGAACGTCTCAGCCGACCGGCTCAAAGTGGACGATTGCTTCAACTTTTTGCTCCTTTGGTCAGCCGACCGGCTGGTTTAGGTGAGATTTCCAGCCGGTCGGCTGGGACATGCCCACTTTTGGAAGTTGGTTGAAGATAACCGACCTTGGTCCGATCCTCGTTTGTTGATTTTCCTAACCATTCTGCCAAAATTCTGGGCGATCATGCCAGTTGTTCTGTTGAGCAGCTAGACTCACATTTTTCTTCAACTATGTCGGCTTTCAGTGCAACCACCTTGTTTCCTCTTGGGGAAGATCAACTCGTATGTTCACGGAGACCCCATGAGATCCTCCAGCTTCAGTATGATGATGTCATGCATTTCTTCAATGGCGGCTACTTTCATGGAAAATCTTTAGAGTAAAGATCTCAGAACCTTGCTAGCCATTCTTTCTTCATCGATGGGTTTTCCTAGTGCAGTAGCCTCGTTTGAGAGGTCTAGAACTCTTACATTGAGCTCGGCGATGTTTTCTTCCTCTCTCATCTTCAGATCCTCAAATTTTGTTGTGACCATCTGCTTTCGTGAGTTTCTCACCTTGTCTGTCCCATTATGAGAGGTCCTGAGAATATCCCATTCCTCCTTGGAAATCTCACAATTAGCGATCAGTTTGAACACATTCTCATCCACTCCAGAGAATATTGCATTCATAGCCTTTGAATTTCCTGCAGTAGCTCTTTCGTCTGCGTGGGTCCATAAAGCTTCAGGTTTAAGCACCATTATTCCTTTAGCATTGGCCATCAGGGGCGGTGTCCATCCAACTAACGCTGCTCTCTAAGCATTTTCATCAAGAGATTTCAGAAAAGCCTTCATCTTAGACATACAGTAGCCGTAGTTCGTCCCTTCTAATAGTGGTTGTCTGTTAGTGCTCTGCCCTTCCTTCATACTCATCTTGAGCAGTTGCCGGATCACACTCTGTGCGTCGAGTGTCTACTCTGATACCAATTGAAATACCATTGTCTAGTTCAAGACGATATTAAGGAAGTGTTCCAATCGATACTTGAACACTTCAGTAGACAGTATAAGGCAAGCACACATGATGTAATACCCAGTTCGGCAACCAACCTACTCTGGGGGCTTCCCACGCCCTAAAGGGCAACAAATCTTATTGAACAGTTTAGAGCTGTCGATGGTCTTACACTTACAATCTCCCGAATGTAATCGCCTAGCCTCTAACACTTCATCTTCTTAATTTGCGATCTCGGCTCCCCCTCGATCCCATGAGTTTGAGAGTCCCTCCTGAACCTTGCTTGAACCTCTCCTAAAGTTTAGACGCGTTCTCCTGAATGCGTCATATCAGTGGTGTGTGTGCAGCGATTGGTTCCTCGGACAAGTCTGATCAGCACACTGAACAGACTGTCTCAGCGCCGTTGGTTTTCCGATGTGAAAAACCTAGCCGGCCATCGCTCCTCCTCCTCTACTTAGGAATCTGTCGTGTGTTTTTCTTCTCCATAATCGAATGCTGATCTGGATACCCAAGCTGCATATTTATAACCCTCGGAGCTTCCCTAATCAGTCCGAGATACTCTATCAAATATTTAGGAAATATTCCTATATATTCTCTAGATATCTTATCCAATGTTTAGAAAGTCCTTCTAAATATCTTTCTTACTAGCCACGGCATGCTGAAGATCTTCAACTGATTTTGTTGGTATTCTTCTGAATATTCAATCCCGACTTTCTTGTTAACCGACTACAACTCTTGATATCTTCGATATTTGGAAATCGTGAATTTAGGAAACTTCCGTTCTGCGCTGTATTCGAGTTCCAATCTTTGGTTGAATAGCTCCTTGACTTCTGCTTGAACACTCTGAAGACGTTTTGCCAAAACACATGCCACTCATAGGAACAACACAGTTCACAAAAAGGCGAGACTAGAGGTTTGAAACTTCATCCGCCACTAAGCTTGTAAGGTTTCTCAAGAGTTCGATTACGCGGATCTTGCAAGAATCAACACACAATTACAGATAAACACAGAGATGATTTACCCTGGTTCGATCCCCTCTCGTCGATGACCTACTCCAGCTAGAAGGATAGTCTTTATTGATCAACTGAACGTGTATACAAGTCCCTTACAACTTTGAGGAATCTAAACAGCTTATCGCGCAATCCTATTCTCACAATCTCGATTGAATTTCACGAAATCGCTCAAGAACTCTAAGCCCCAATTCTAGAAACCTCAACTTGCTTGTAACTATGAATGAATCGGCCCCAACTAGGACGCACCTAATATACCCATTAAAAGAAGTCCAAAATGGCGTCGCTCGCATAACGAACTCGACTTACACTTAACGACGACATTTTCTTTAACTCGAGTTACAACTTTGATAAAACAACGTAGCCTTTACTGAACTTATTTGTGCCTTTTGTATTTCATTAGACGATACCGTTTCAGTCAAATTCAAAACTCCCCAAGCTACACCAAACGACAGCGTTTCCTCTGGGCTTCAAAACCAGCTCCCGCGCCCTGTGATACGATGTCATTTTGCCCTATCTTTTGGTTCAACATCTAGCAATTTCCAGCTGATCCTTCTTGCCTCGTTCAGCCTACAAACGGCCTTACATACACCTCAATTGCATAAAATGATATGAGAACCAAAATCCACAAATCTCCACCTTGGATCCAGATCACTGTTGGTCCTTAAACGACTACCCTTCTACCCCTTGCTTCATCCATGTTTTACCCACCTTATCAGCCTCAAGCAATGCTCAAACTTGTCACTTGGGACTGACTTGGTTACCATATCAGTAGGGTTACTGACGGGCGTCGTTGTACCCGTTAAAAATAATTGTTTCTTTATTTCCGACTAGCAAGTGGTGAGTCGGGTCGTATCCACAGAGATTGATATGAGAATCTGTTCACTAAGTATTCAAACAAGTAAATGGGAAACAAAAACACAAGCAACAATGATCACTTATCAAGAGAGCAATCGTCACAAGAATTCAAGTATATAATATCAAAGAGAAGTGCAAGCTAGAACTTTCGACTGTGATGCAAGACCAAATCATTGACAAATCCGTTTTGATTTCTAATGTTCTACAACTTAGAGCTCCCCCGCTAAGATTATACTCCCTGTTCTAGTTCTAGTACTTAATCTCGCGCTAGCGATAATCAAGACCCTAACTCGCTAGAGTTGCATGAAGATTTGAATAAGTTGTCCTAGGGTGTTTAATCCTAGTGGTATATTACTCGTGTCCTAGTTTGCTATCCCCGCTAGGTTGCTAGTAAACTTGACAATTGGAATCAACTAACAAACTAAAGCTCCCCCGCTAGGGTTCCACTCGTGTTAACAAAGTCAATTTCATAAACAACGCATAGTAATATGACACAAAACACAGAAATCAATATAGGTCTCAAGTCAAAACATCACAATGTCGAGTTCTAGGCTACACATGTGAGTTTAGCTACTCATCGTAAGAGAATACATCATCAAGTTTATGAATGGAATGAAACAAAAATACTGATGACGAATTCTCCACCAAGCTGCAGCTCCACTCCAGTACTTGAATCCAGCAACGAATCCATGCTCAAGCTTCTTCAATTGGAATCATACTCCAAGAGATCTCCTCTTCAAATCGAACTTCCAACCGAACCCTAAACGAATCTGATTTTTCTTCTTTCAATCGAGAGCCAGCCGCTTCCCTCTGTCCCCTCGAGTTCTGTACATCTCCTTTCGAAATTGCAAATGAGAAATAATGAATTCGACTGCCAGCTGGCATCCGCAGACGTCTTCTGCATTTCCCGCCCGCGAAGGTCTGAACAATTACAGAAATTCAGTAGACCTCCGCGCCTGTAATCCTTCAGGCCTACGCGCCCAGCACTGAGTCAGCCTTCAAGCACTTTGGACTTCATTCCTTCGATGCAAAACATCTTCTAACAGGCTCTCTTTAGCCGATATTCCTTTCATGGTCTCCGAATGTACCTGAGAACAAAAACTACACACAGGTAGTGAAATAACATACAGGCAAACACTAAGAGACGGGGTTTGAACACAGAAAATAGTCGTACAACTACGACTTATCGAACTACCCCACACTTGAACTTGTTGGTCCCGAACAAGAACAAAGCCATAGAAAGAATTAACAACGTACTAGTCATGTCAATCCTTACATCTCAATCCCAAATCCAGCCTATAATCTTATCATGCCTAAGATTCTAACAATGCGAGTATAGATAGATTTTCGATACTTGTTACCTCGCGAGCTGAAATTCAAATAACATTGGATGATTGGGAGATAGTCCCATACATGTACCACGGACATTGCATTCTTTTCTGAGTTCTGGTCTTTTGATTGAGTCTGCGGCTTTCTCTGACACATGATTAATTCACCGCTTTCATACCGTTGAGTCTTGAATTCCTTACGCTGTATGGACTTTGATAAACGACACATCTTGCTTGAATCAATCAGATTTTGATTTTTTTTTCTTACTTGATGGTTTGCCTTCGGCTTTTTAATTTGTTTCTTGTCCCCATAATTGTTTGCGCCCTTGAACCACTCCAATCATAGCCTCCGGATAACAGAATAGGAGTGCGTCCCGCTCTTTTCTCATCCTCGTCTTTTCTGCATGAGGCAAGGTAGGGGTTACCCACCCATTCCCAGCTACTTCGACTAGAGATGGACAGTTTGTTTTCTCTGTCCCGCCACCACTGCGAACGCATGAATAAACTTGTATAACTTGGTGACGGAGCTACTGACGGAGCGCACTGCACTGTCGTTAAGGTGCATTGTCTCTGTGCAAAAATAAATTTATAAGTCCGCTACTCGTACTCTACTATTGGGTAGTAAAGCGGTAAGTAGGGGTCGAACCCAAGGGAATTAGTGGACAGTTGTTCTTTCGAAAAGAGGAAAATAAAATAAGACAGCTGGGGGGTTGGTTGTGATTTTAGTACTGGAAGTAAATAACTGAAAAATAAAGTGCTTGAAGGACAAGACTTGCGGAAATTAAAGTGCTTGAAGGACAAGACTTGCGGAAATTAAAGTGCTTGAAGGACAAGACTTGCAGAAAGAAATTGCTTGAAGGACAAGACTTGCAGAAAGTAAGCAGTTGATATGGACTGAAAGTAAAGTAACAGGTGATATTGCAATTAAAGGAAAGATTCGGTCTCAGGGGTCTTGTATCATAGTCTGTTTATCATCGACCTCTAATGATCATACTAAGTGTTCAAAGATGTATCAAGGCAATTTCTAGCACATGACTTGCCACATCATTTAGAACACTTGTTCTATTTAGACTAATTCCTCCTTTCGAAGTATCTTAGCCTTATGTGCATCCATTTGATCAATCAGTTACGATCAACCAAATGGTGTTTAAAAGAGGTCGAACTCCTCAGATAAGCTTTGCCCGTTAAAGCATCCACTTACCCGAGTATGTTCATGAACCCCACGGAAGAGCTTTTCCCGTTAAAGCATCCACTCAACCTTGGAAGTTCTAACCTAATATATGGCACATAGAACAAGTTTTGAACACAAAGAGGCACTAAGAGAAGAGTCTAAAACATTTTATGATACAAGCACACCCTTTCAACCGAATGAAGGGTTTAGCTACGAATATCCATGGAACAGGACATCATAGCTAAATACTTGAAAAGTAAAGGTTTTTGAAAGACAGTAAAGTAAAGTTTTTCAAAGTAAAGACAGGAAAGTAAAAGGAGAGTACTTCAAGAACCGACAAGAGTACTCAAGAACAACTGTAAAGTTTTTGATATCAAAGAGAAGTGTTTACATGGATTGTGCTCTCAATCTAGAGAGATAAGTGAAGGATTGTGGGATGGGATGATTTACAAAGGAGGGGAAGATGTCTATTTATAGGCTAAGGGGAGGAATGAGAAGACACCACATGGCATGAGGGGAATGGAGAGCTCAAAAGCCATCGGAGGTGAGTCATCTCTCCCCATAGCCGCCGGCCACATGGCTTGAGAGTAGAGGTGGAGGGCTTAGCCGCCCATGTGGTGGAGGAGGGGAGTGGTTGTGAGGTGTTTTGTGATCTTTTGACAAAAGCCATCGGGTCTTTTCAGCTCCGGACAGACTCTGGTTGCTCTTCGGTTGGACTTGTTTTGAGTGATTCCATGTCAGGTTTATGAAAGTTGTACAGTCGGAATCTGGTCGTGTCCTGGAGTGACTTGTAATTCATTTTCAGCTTTAAAACTCCTCCTCCTTAGCTTGTATTCTCTCTAGACTTCAAAATACCATGTAGATAAATATCGGAACTAACAAGCAAAAGTTAAATAGACAAAGAGTCTAATTTGGTGGGTTTAATTGTCTTAATGAATCATATAAATATGGTCCATCAGATCACCCCACACTTTTAGTTGTTCGTCCCGAACAATGCCATTTAAGAGATGTGCATACAATCCAAAAAACTTCGAATATGAAAGTGAGATTGTGGGACTAGATTTATCCTATTCATGCATTACTTACTTATTACCAAACTAAACTGTGTAAATACTTAGAAGAAACTTGATACTTGTACCTTCGAGCCGAGATGTAAATTAATTTGGATGTTTCGGGAGATAGCCCTTTTTCGGCTCCTGGACTGCATTCTCTGGACCGACTCGCACTATATGGTTAACTTGTAGCTTTTTCTAGCACGTGACTTGGTTCGGGTTTCAAGGAGTTGAGATCTTTGATTTCTTCTTGGTGAGGGACAGTTTTTGAAGTGATTTGGCCTTCGGCCTTTGATTTTGAATTGGAGCTTCTTCACTTTTGTTTCGGTTAAAACCTTCACAATTTTGCCTTTTGATTTGACTCTTTGAGCTTTTGCTTCTTTGTGATTTGCTAGTCCATTTTCTCAACCTTTCTTTGGGAGGTCCAATCGTCGCCCGAGAGCATATGGAAATACCTCCCCGCTCTTTTCTCATCCTCGCCGTTTCGCGCGGGTCAAGATGAGGGTCGCTCATCTATTTTCTCGGCTACTCGGACTAGAGTTAGGACGGTCTGATTCCCGTCCCGCCTCTTTCATAAACGCTGCACGGCGGAGATGACTCTGACTCAACTGAAACCCGAAGTGCAGCCTCCACTGACTTCGTAAACCATATAGTGAAATCCATTCCTTCGAGTGCTTGCCAAGCCTCTCTAGGGCAGTTTATATCAACTCCACATCCCCTGTATATCTCAGCACAAAGGGACAAATGAGAAGTTACATCCTAAGTCTTTATACAGTTGAATTTTCACAAGGTGATTGCATGAATTTAGATCTATCTTTTTCACATTCTCAAGTTCATATTTTCAAAAAGATAATATTAAGGGAAAAGGAAAAGAAAAAGCATGTTAAACTAATTATGTACAAAGGCGGTTCTCACCCCACACTTTTGAACGAAGGCGTGCCTCGCAGCACATCTTAGTTCAAAAGTCAATTGCAAGCAAATATATACAGGCAAGGTGAGAATGACTTAAGGCAAAAACTAAATGACATAAAATAAAATGACTGAAAGTAAGATAGGTGTCGGGTTACCTCCCGACCAGTGCATTTGTTTAACGTCGTTAGCTCGACAGTACCTCATTCCTGGATCATAAGGTGGGATCCCATGGGTGGCTCAGGTCGAATTTTGCCGCGGCTCCTGCGTTGATTCTAGCTTTGACTCTTCCTGAGTTCTTGTGAGATGATGTGCTCGGGTCAGGACTCCTTTGTTTCGGTGGTTTTTCCTTCCATTGTCTCTGAGAAGGTAAGGGATTTTTTACCATAGCTGCTGGTCTTGCTACTCTTACAGTTTCTCTTGGCAGGTCAGAAATTTGTGTACTCACATCCGAGATAGGCACGATGTCTGGCGGTTTCCTTGTACTTGAGCGGCCATTATAATCATCAATGTAGAAATCTGAAATTTTGCCGCCAAATGTAAGTGATAACAAGCCCTTGCCCATGTCAATCCATGCCTTGGTGGCGAAGAGAAAAGGCCGTCCTAATATAAGCGTTGGAGAGTCCTCTTCGCTGGCCTCTCCCGTTTCTATTACATAAAAGTCTGCAGCAACGACGAGCTCTCCTACATGGAGTATTAGATCTTCAAGCACTCAACCCGGGCGGATACACGACTTGTCTCCCAACTCGATATTTGACCTTGGTGGTTTCAATGGACCAAGCCCTAATAAGTAATATAAGGAGTAAGGCATGGCATTGACGGCAGCCCCAAGATCGATTAAGCATTTGTGAATTTGGGCTTCACCAATACCACAGGTGATTGTGAAGGCCCCTAGGTCCTTATCCCTTTCCGGTTGTGACTCCTGATCTGAAGTGAGGGATCTTTCCACTATCGGGCCATTCTGCTCATCCTTTGGCTCGGGATTTGTATGATCGGGCCCTTTTAACTCCTGATCTTCTAGGTAATTGTTTTGCTCTGATGCATAGATGTTAGTTGGGGAATCCCATCTGAGACCATTAGAGTCATTGTCATCCCAACCTGGTGCCGGTATGTCAAATTGTGTAATCGGTGGAGGTGTCATGCTAACCGTGAATGTATAACGCCCATTGTCAGCATGCGTGACCCACATTCTGCCATCATTGGGTCGGTCTTCTTCTTGATTCCAATCAGGACGGTGCCTACGGGTGAAGTGTTTGTTCGTAAGTTTGTAAGTTGTGGATCGTGCTGTTTCTTCCAGTGCTACCTTCATGTTTGACTTCCTTATCATGCTGACATTCGCCTTTGGGTTTTGGATGGTTTGTGAAGGTAGTCGGCCAGGCTCATTAGTAAGTGCGGATATTGAAGTGGCGAGCTGGGACATTTGTTTGGTCAAATCTGAAATTGCCTCGTCAGTCTTTGCCTGGAACTGGTTAAACGAATTACCCAATTGATTTACGCTTCCTGCGAGTTCCTTCATTGTGTCTTCAAGCGACTTGTTTGGTCCTTGGTGATTGCTCGAGTTGGCTTGGTACTGATTTTGTCCCTTCTGTTGATATTGGCCTGCTGATGGAGCGTTCTGGTTGTACTGCCGGTGGGGAGGTTGGTAGAATGACTGAGCTAATTACGGTGCGGCTTGTTGTGTCTCCCTCGGAGGATGGTTGTCGTTTCGCCAGCTTGAATTGGTCGCTTGATTATACTGTCGGCTTGGTCCGGCTCTGTCGTTGCTGTTGTTGTTGTTGTATCCTCGGTATCCTACCACTGCGTTCACTTCTCCCGATTCTTCTACTATTAATGTTGGGCATGCGTCAGTTTTGTGGTCTGTAGAACTGCAGAATTCGCAAGGTTTTACTGGAGCTGGCTACCTTCGTAGGATCTGAACCATCATTTCCTTCATTTGTTTCATCTCCTCTGGCATAGAGTTCCTCGGTGTTTCTTCAGCCTTTGCCACATTCTTTGTTCGGGAGAATTCTTCCTTCCGAGTTGTCTCTTCTCTGAATCGGGCATTTTCAGCAACGTTGGTGATGAGATTCCTTATGCCATTCAGTGATAGATTCCTCATGGATCCTCCAGCTGAGGCATCCAGGAGCATTTTGTCTAAGGGTCTCAATCCATCAATGAGGTATTCGATGATGAGTTTCTCGGGCAGTCCAAGGGTGCAGCAGCTTCTCTCCAGGCGATTGAATTTCTCCAGGTAATCGTACATGGTTTCATTGGGCCCCTGCTTGATGTCTTGCAGTTGCCTCCTTACTTGCATTGCTCTTCCTGCTGGGTAGTATTTGTCTAGAAATTTCTTTTGCATCTGAGCCCATGTTCTGATGCTTCCGGAAGGCAGTGAAAGGAACCAGTCGTTCGCCGAGTCAATGAGGGAAAAGTAGAAAGCCTTCAACTTGAAGTCGTCTAAATTTACTCGATTGGGCTATAGATTTTGGCAAATGCCATGTAGGCGTTGGAGATGAGTCGTCGCAGATTCTCCATGAGCTCCTGAGAACTTGGGCAAGCTGTGGGCCACTGACGCGTTGATGGTAATGTTTTCCAGTTCAGGGCCCTCGTAAATGCACCACGGCTGGTTTTCGAAATCTGGGGCATTAAGTTCTCCCATAGTAGGTGCACGGTAGTTGTTATCCCCATAGTAGTCATCAAAGACGGGTTCTCGCCTTGGCACTTGTCGAGGTTGAGGGGGTGGGGGATGTCTAGGGGGTTGCATTGGACCAGCTTCATTTCGGTCCTCGGGCAGGCCTTGGTTTCTCCGGATGGCCTCCCTTTCACGAGCTCTTTGGTTTCGTATGAGTTGCTCCGGATCGTCGAGAATTGGAAATTGAGGTAGCGCCTCATTATTTTGATCGTACAGGTTCATCTCGTCGTCATCCTGATAGTCATGGTGGCTTCCTTCACGAGACATGGTTATGCAGAAACGGATACAAAAGAAAAGAACAACTAATCGAAAGCTAACTCCCCGGCAACGGCGCCAATTTTGACGGAGCGCACTGCACTGTCGTTAAGGTGCAATGTCTCTGTGCAAAAATAAATTTATAAGTCCGCTACTCGTACTCTACTATTGGGTAGTAAAGCGGTAAGTAGGGGTCGAACCCAAGGGAATTAGTGGACAGTTGTTCTTTCGAAAAGAGGAAAATAAAATAAGACAGTTGGGGGGTTGGTTGTGAATTTAGTACTGGAAGTAAATAACTGAAAAATAAAGTGCTTGAAGGACAAGACTTGCGGAAATTAAAGTGCTTGAAGGACAAGACTTGCGGAAATTAAAGTGCTTGAAGGACAAGACTTGCAGAAAGAAATTGCTTGAAGGACAAGACTTGCAGAAAGTAAGCAGTTGATATGGACTGAAAGTAAACTAACAGGTGATATTGCAATTAAAGGAAAGATTCGGTCTCAGGGGTCTTGTATCATAGTCTGTTTATCATCGACCTCTAATGATCATACTAAGTGTTCAAAGATGTATCAAGGCTATTTCTAGCACATGACTTGCCACATCATTTAGAACACTTGTTCTATTTAGACTAATTCCTCCTTTCGAAGTATCTTAGCCTTATGTGCATCCATTTGATCAATCAGTTACGATCAACCAAATGGTGTTTAAAAGAGGTCGAACTCCTCAGATAAGCTTTGCCCGTTAAAGCATCCACTTACCCGAGTATGTTCATGAACCCCACGGAAGAGCTTTGCCCGTTAAAGCATCCACTCAACCTTGGAAGTTCTAACCTAATATATGGCACATAGAACAAGTTTTGAACACAAAGAGGCACTAAGAGAAGGGTCTAAAACATTTTATGATACAAGCACACCCCTTCAACCGAATGAAGGGTTTAGCTACGAATATCCATGGAACAGGACATCATAGCTAAATACTTGAAAAGTAAAGGTTTTTGAAAGACAGTAAAGTAAAGTTTTTGAAAGTAAAGACAGGAAAGTAAAAGGAGAGTACTTCAAGAACCGACAAGAGTACTCAAGAACAACTGTAAAGTTTTTGATATCAAAGAGAAGTGTTTACATGGATTGTGCTCTCAATCTAGAGAGATAAGTGAAGGATTGTGGGATGGGATGATTTACAAAGGAGGGGAAGATGTCTATTTATAGGCTAAGGGGAGGAATGAGAAGACACCACATGGCATGAGGGGAATGGAGAGCTCAAAAGCCATCGG
This sequence comes from Rhodiola chrysanthemifolia, assembly GCA_033675395.1. Lineage (NCBI taxonomy): Eukaryota > Viridiplantae > Streptophyta > Magnoliopsida > Saxifragales > Crassulaceae > Rhodiola > Rhodiola chrysanthemifolia. Next base: position 45,338,400 of record CM066204.1, read on the forward strand.
AGGTGAGTCATCTCTCCCCATAGCCGCCGGCCACATGGCTTGAGAGGAGAGGTGGAGGGCTTAGCCGCCCATGTGGTGGAGGAGGGGAGTGGTTGTGAGGTGTTTTGTGATCTTTTGACAAAAGCCATCGGGTCTTTTCAGCTCCGGACAGACTCTGGTTGCTCTTCGGTTGGACTTGTTTTGAGTGATTCCATGTCAGGTTTATGAAAGTTGTACAGTCGGAATCTGGTCGTGTCCTGGAGTGACTTGTAATTCATTTTCAGCTTTAAAACTCCTCCTCCTTAGCTTGTATTCTCTCTAGACTTCAAAATACCCTGTAGATAAATATCGGAACTAACAAGCAAAAGTTAAATAGACAAAGAGTCTAATTTGGTGGGTTTAATTGTCTTAATGAATCATATAAATATGGTCCATCAGCTACTCTCAGGACTAGGCTAGTGAAGCGTCAACCTCCACTGCTTTTCTCAATCATTAGAACCAAAACTCAGAACTCACAAGAACAAAGCATCGATATAACTTGAAATTTCGCATTTTTAGTCAAATGAGCACAATAGTCATACAAAGCTGGAAATAAGATTTCGACATAGGAGGAAAGCATAGCAGTACATCATCAGTTCATCAGAAGTTCATCACGACACAAAATATGAAGCATAAAAATTTAAAACAGACACGACACACGACTGACTCTATAACATCCCACCCCACACTTAAATTGACCCGTGTCCTCACGGAACGACTCAAGAGATGGACAAACAAAACAGACTCAAATAAAAATAAAATAGAGGAACTGGTACTCCCCGAATAGTCTGGTGGTGGTGGCTGTGTGTACTCGGGCGGAATGGCATGTCCTGGACGCCATCCTGGAGGAGCCGAAACCGGATAAAAGCCGCTACCCATCGCCATCATCATAGCCATGTTCACATTAAATAAATGGTCATTCTGCGCCTGTGAATACTCTCCGGGCTGTCTTTGTGCCTGCTCCTCTGGTGGAACTATGTTCAGTGGGACCTCTACGCCGTCCCTCTGACGTCTCCTACCCTCTGCGGGTCTTCCACGCACTGGCGGTCGCCCTCTCCATCACGGTGGGCTGGGCGGTGGCCTAAGAGCTGGATCTGCAAAATAAGTCCAACGCACTGCACCCTCACTGCTGAGTCTGAATGTCCTCCCAGAACCAACTCTGTCACTTTCAGCCAATCCATAAGCAAGAATACTGTCGCCTGGAAGTGCATCTATGTCCGGGTGGAGACGGCGTAGCAGATAAGTCACCATGCCACCCACACAAAGTGGCCCTCGAGGCCGAATTTGCTTCAAGTGCTCACACAAAAAATGTCCCCAGTGTGGGACTACCCCTCTCACCAAAGAGCCTAGAAGCGTCAGATCTCGGATAGACGGCTTATCATTTCCGTTCGCCCTCGCCGTCAAAGTCCTCGTCAAAATGAAATGTACCATATACCAGAAAGGATCTGTGAATGCTGAGGCTGTAGCGTCGCTCGGTCTGTAGCGCCTCGTCCCCGTAAGGCTCAAGTAAGTGTCGCCAATATCCATAATATTACTGTAACGGACGAAAGTCCCATCTCTCACCTCCGGCCACCCAAAGATTTGACGCAACCGCGTCATCGTGCAATAGTGCTCCACACCTCTGAAGGTGTATCTGAATCCCTCAAATTCCCTAGGTCCAACATAGTGGTAACCGGTGAGGAACTCACAAGTGTCATCCATATCAGCATCGCTGCGGAGCGTAAGCAACCCAGGCCAACCACATCTGTCCATCAGCTCCCTGAACCTCTCTAAGAATCCGCAATGCTCCAGAAAGAACTGCTCAACCCACATGGGCTGCCTATGAGCAAGCGCCTTGAATTTCTCAAATGTTTACTGCCTGTCATCGACAACATCCGGAACTAGTGCTTCATCATCAACGGGCGGAGATTGGACTCTTCGAGAACGGGATGAACTAGCACGAGTCGATGAACGCGACATCTTGAGTTGAAACACCAAAATCTGAAATTGCCTGAAAAATCCGCGCACCCCTTCAGAATTTATGCTCCGCGGAGGCCTTGACTATTTGCAAAACGCTTCAGACGTCCGCGCCTGTTATTCTTCAGACGTCCGCGGGCTTACCAGATTTCCAGATCTGAGCTCCAATCGACTCAGTTTTCTTACCCGACCAATCCTCCTTCAAACGCCACAATCCCAAACTTCAATCCGCACCAAATCTTCAATCAAGCACTCCTTTAGCTGAGAAACGTAACATACATGCGAAAATCGCTCCAGCCTTTGTCACAGTTCCTTTTTTTCTTTTCTTCGCCCAAACTCCAGATCTGAAATACGAGCGTGCCTTAAATTTTGCAATGTCACGGACGTCTCCTGAAGTTACCGCCCGCGGACGTCTGAGTATTTATCTTAATTGCATAGGCGTCCGCGCACTTAATTGTTCAGACGTGCGCCTACACCACTGAGTTGAGTTCCATTCTTCATTCAATCACCTGAAACCATCAGAAACAAAGATGCCCTCGGGGCGCATTATCAGGGTACCAATTCCACTAACTAATCTACTAAAAACATGTGTAAAGTAAAAACACACCGGGTTGCCTCCCGGTAAGCGCCTTTGTTTTACGTCCTTGGCTGGACATTACCTCTAGCTAGGTAGAATATACCGGCTCCGCCAGTTCAACGTCCTCCATGACTGCCTCAAACCCATCATAGTATGGCTTGACTCTTTGCCCATTCACTTTGAAACTCTCTCCTCCTTCGGGTCTTCGCAATTCTGAAATTATATCCCCTGTTCAAGCAAGTGTTCTAGGTCGTGTTTCGACAGACCTTGAACTCTCTCCACAACAGTTCAACAACCAGATCAAACAGAACAGTAAAACTGGAGCACGCACAGGTTGATAACCCAGTTCGGCCAGGCCTACTCTGGGGGGTTTCCCACACCCGGAAAAGGGACAACAAATCTTTATTACGAGTATAGGGTTTCCACAGGGACTTACACTTACACCTTGTAATAGCCTCACCTCAATACTCCGTCTCTCAGATTTGCAACCGAGGTTCACCGCAATTCCCCTCGATCCCCTTCGTTCAGAACCTGCAGTCCGAACGTTCTCGACCTTCTCCAGAAGCTCGGATGCTTTCTCTCGAAAGCTTTGATCACCTTTGTTGTGTGCGGCAGTTGATACGCTTCAGACAGTCTGAGTTGCACTTGAGCAGACTGCACTTGCACCGATGTATTCTCAATGAGAAAACACAACCGGCCGTCGCTTTCTTCTTCTCCAATCAGCAAGGTATGCTCGTGTGTATTTGATCTTTGAAAGCGATAAGAATTAGGGTTGCCTTTGCATTGTATTTATATGCTCGGACGAAACCCTAATTCGCACAAGATAATTCCATCAAATATTTCGGAATATATTCCAGAATATTTGATGCATATCTTTCACAAATCCTTGGAAGAATATACGAATTCGTCTTCTTTCCCAAGCAAGTCACGCCGTCTTCAATGTGCATATTCATTCGAATATCTTGCTCGAATAAGTCGCACGCCATCTTTAACTTGACGAAATCTTCGTTGCCAATATCTTCCGGAAAATATCCTTGCGTCTGCTCCACGCTGTACATGAGTGCTAGGATATGTTCGAACTCCCCCTGAACTCCTGCTCGAACTGTCGAACCACGTTTTGCCAAACACATGCCACTCAAGGGAACATCAAATTCTAATGCCCCATGATTGTACACCTTTACAACGACGTATGGACCTGTCCAACGAGAACGCAATTTTCCAGGCATAAATCTTAATCGTGAGGAAAATAAAAGTACCTTTTGCCCTACATCATAGTTGCGCCTCAGTATGTACTTGTCATGGTACATTTTCGCTCTCGCCTTGTAGTCTGACTGGCTCTAGTAAGCCTCTAAGCGGCTCCTCCAACTCACTCAACTGTAGCTTTCTTTGATCCCCTGCATTGGTTAGATGAAAGTTGCATGTTTTAATTGCCCAAAAAGCTTTATGTTGTACCTCAACCTGGAGATGACAAGCCTTCCCATAAACCAGTCTAAAAGGCGACATTCCAATTGGCGTCTTGTAGGCGGTCCTGTAAGCCCACAATGCCTCTTCAAGTCTTATTGGCCAATCCTTTCTCGACGGCTTCACCATCTTCTCTAGTATAGACTTGATCTCTCGATTCGACACTTCAGCTTGTCCATTAGTTTGAGGGTGGTAGGCGGTGGATACTCGATGATAAACACCAAAATGACCACCACACGAAATCTCAGAATCAGGCACACACTTCCTAACAACTTGATCCGAACCAATTTTCCACAAATAAGGGTCATCCCAAATATAATATCTCGAATCATGCTTATGCCTCAAACGTTGAGCAATACTGAATGACGAAGGAAACTTACCTCCCACCAGGTAATTAACTATGTTAGCGTACCATGGTGCTTTTTCTTGGACATCAAATAAATACTCGTCCGGGAATGTTTCGGTTATAGCTCCAGTTTCCTCCTCTCTCACTATTCGGCTCAAGTGATCTGCCACGGTGTTCTCTATGCCCTTTTTGTCTTTTATTTCCACATCGAACTCTTATAGCAAGAGGATCCATCTAATCAGCCGCGACTTGGACTCCTTTTTCGTCATCAAATAGCGAATAGCTGCATGATCAGAAAAGACGACAATTTTAGAACCAAGCAAATATGGGCGAATTTTTCTAAAGCAAATATAACAGCTAAAAGCTCTTTTTCGGTTGTGGAATAATTTCGCTGAGCTGCGTCGAGCGTCCTAGACGCATAATGGATCACCACTGGCTTCTTTTCCTTCCTTTGCCCGAGCACCGCTCCAACTGCTTAGTCGCTAGCATCACACATTATCTCGAAGGGTTGGGTCCAATCCGGTGCTTGAATCATGGGTGCACTAGTCAGTTCCGTCTTAAGATCATCGAATGCCGCCTTGCATTCCTTCGTAAACTCAAATGGTGCATCCTTTTGTAGCAATCTAGAGAGCGGTAGCGCCCTTTTTGAGAAGTCCTTTAAAAACCTGCGATAAAATCCTGCGTGTCCCAAAAAAGACTTCACACCACGCTGATCAGAAGGGTAAGGCAAGCTAATAATCAAGTCAATTTTAGCCTTATCTACTTGTATCCCTTCTCCAGAAACAACATGTCCCAATACTATGCCGCGAGTGACCATAAAATGACATTTTTCATAATTCAAAACCAAGTTTGTCTCCTCACAACGTGCAAGCACTCTACCAACATTAAGCAAGAATTCATCAAAAGTATTTCCATACACAGTGAAGTCATCCATGAACACTTCAACACAGTCACTAATCAATTCCGAAAAATACTCATTACCACACGCTGGAAGGTACCAGGCGCGTTGCACAAACCAAAAGACATGCTTTGAAACGCAAATGTACTGAATGGGCACGTGAAAGTAGTCTTTTCCTGGTCTTCAGCTGCAATCGGAATTTGATTATACCTTGAAAATCCATCTAAAAAACAAAAGTAAGGCTTACCTGCGAGCCTATCCTACATCTAGTCAATGAATGGCAAAGGAAAGTGATCCTTGCGTGTCACTGCATTTAGCTTTCTGTAGTCGATGCACACGCGCCATCCATTCTGGATTCTCTTTGTCACCAACTCACCTTGAGCATTAAGCTCCACTGTAATTCCTGTCTTCTTCGGTACTACATGTACGGGGCTTACCCATTGACTATCTGAAATGGGATAAATCACGTCAGCATCTAAGAGCTTTTGTACCTCTTTTTGAACCATCTCCATCATCAGTGGGTTCAATCTACGCTGCGGCTGCCTCACAGGTTTGGCTCCCTCCTCGAGTAAAATCCGGTGCATGCACACGGTAGGGCTCACTCCCTTAATGTCCGCAAGTGTCCATCCAATCGCGGTCTTATGTTTCTTCAGTACCGCTGCCAATCTCTCCTCCTGATTAGGCTCCAAGCCTTTCTTGATTATGACCGGCAACGTCTCACCATCTCCCAAAAAGATATACTTTAAATGCTCGGGTAGGGGCTTAAGCTGCAACTCAGGTGCCTGTACAACAGATGGTACAGTTGTAGATTTATTAGTTAAAGTAACTTGATTAGCCTCATACCTTGGGGTTAATGGTTCCAAAACTCTAAGCTCCTGTAGCATGTCACTAGTATCATGAAGCATCCCTATTGATGCGCCATGTGACTCAATAGCCTCCCTCAAAATTATTTCCAGCACATCATTCCCACAGGGAATATCGGAAGATTCCACTAGCTCATCGATCGCATCCAAAGCGTGTACTCCTACATCATCAGGTGGATATTGCATAGCTTGATATATATTAAAGTTTATTACCTCACCTTCCACCTCCATGGAAAGTGTGCCACGATCCACATCGATCTTAGCTCTAGTCGTGTTCATGAATGGCCTACCAAATAGAATTGGTGGCTGATCTTGTGCTCCCTCATCATCCATTTTCAGCACATAGAAATCTGCAGGAAAAATAAGATTTTCTACCTGCACCAAAACATCCTCGATCACACCCAAAGGTTGGGTGCATGATTGGTCAGCCAATTGAATGGTCAAACCCGCGGGTTTAAGTGGACCAATACGCAAAGATAAGTACAAAGAGTAATGAAGAACATTGATGGAAGCACCAAGATCAAGCATACAATTTTCGATCCTTACGTTTCCAATAACACGTGGAATAGTAAAAGTTCCGGGATCCTTACACTTTTTGGGCACCTTCCTTCGTATCGATGCTGATAAACTCTCTCCAAGCATGACCTGCTCATTCTTAGTCGTACGCCTACGGTTAGTACATAATTCTTTAAGAAATTTGGCGTACCTTGGAATTTGCCGAATAGCTTCAATGAGTGGAATGTTTATTTCCACCTTGCTAAACAACTCCCAAAACTCATTGTCTGTGATAGACTTCTTGTTGGTCCTAGAAACCTGCATTGGGAATGGTAGGGGAGTGTTAGAATTTGGAGTTTCCTTACCAGAGTCTGAGGAGCCCGCGTACGTCTCTTGAATTTCCTCCGCGGACGTCTCTTGATTTTGCATCAATTCTTCAGGCGTCCGCGACTTAAATGTTGAGACGTCCGCCTGCACCACTGAGTTGGAATCTTCATTCAGCTTTTCTTCTCCATTTTTCAACTGCTTTCCACTCCTAAGCATTACAGCGCTAATGTTGGACTTTGTAATTGGGTTTGGAATTGTTTGTGACGGCATCTTCCCTTTGTCTTCTCGCTTTTCGTAAATGGCACTGGCAATTTGAGACACTTGCCTCTTTAGCTCGTTCACGTCTCCAGCTTGTTGGCCCATCTTTTGAGTTAGTTCCTTGAACATGCCTCTCATTTCCTCTCTCAATTCCTTGATTGGGTCCTCGTCTCCTTGTTTGCTGTGTGGTGGTTTGTACGGCTGCTTTTGTGGGTATGAGGACTGCCCCACATCGTAATTGTTGTTCCTTTGCCAACCACCATCATTTTGCCTAGGTTGCCATTTGTTGTTGCCTTGGTATCCATCATACCTCCTTGGTGGAAAATCTCCCTTGTTGATGTAGCCCACTACATTCACGTCTTCTGTTCTTTCCCGAAAAATAGCGTTATCATTATTCATTGAATTATAAGTGGACTTGTTTACCTTACGCTCCACTTTTTGATTGCCTTGTGGTTGTTGCGTCACTATTTGAGCCATCATATTCTTCAGTTCTTGCAATTCAGAGTGTACATTCACGTTAGCAACTGGTGCAGGTTTATATGTTTCTTCTAAATACCTTGTGCTCTCGGCGACTCTCTCAATCAACTCCCATATCTCCTCGGGGTACATGTCAAGGATAGACCCTTGAGTGGAGGCATCTAGCATTCTTCTTTCCATTAGCATCATCCCATCCATGAAGTATTCAAGCAACATCCTTTGTGGGATTCCATGATTCGGACAATTCTCTTCCAATAGCCTAAACCTCTCCAAATAATCGAACAACATTTCTCCACGTCCTTGTCTAAGCATAGAGAGCTCCTTTCTTGTTTGAGCCGCCTTCGAATGTGAGTAGTACTTGTCCATGAATTTCCTTTGCATTTGATCCCATGAAGTAATCGAACCTGAAGGCAAAGACATTAACCAAGATTTAGATTGACTTACTAAAGAAAAAGGAAATGTCTTTAATTTAAAAATATCTTCTGGAACCGAAGCTGATTTCATGGACATGCAAACTCCATGAAATTCCTTCAAGTGCCTTAGGGGGTTCTCATCGGGCATTCCTCCAAACTTGGGCAAGTGGTGTATCACCCCACTCTTTATCTCGATATCTTCTGCGTCTTCATCCAACCTAATGCACCAAGGTGCCTCATCAATATATGGCGCACAAACTCCTCTCATAGTGCGTCCCAAATCCCGACGCCTAGCTAGCTGTCCATATTGGTTTCCTCCACCGAGGTATTGTCGATCCAACTCATCCTCGTAATCCTCGTGTCTAGCTGCACGAGGTCTAGCAAACTCATTCACCAATCGCTGATTTCTGGGGGGTGGTAGTCTTTGATTAACAGGGGGCAGTCCTTGCCTCTGTTCTTGCATGTTATCTCCTATTACACTACTTCGCTCTTCTTGATCACGGTCAACACTTCTCTGTGACATTGTTACTTCAACAGAAAATAATCAAGTGACAAGTAAAAGACAGTAAAATAAAACTAAAACAAAGTAATACGTAGTGAGATTCTTCGTTACCAATCCCCGGAAACAGCGCCAAAATTTGACGGGCGTCGTTGTACCCGTCAAAAATAATGTTTCTTTATTCCGACTAGCAAGTGGTAAGTCAGGTCGTATCCACAGAGATTGATATGAGAATCTGTTCACTAAGTATTCAAACAAGTAAATGGAAAACAAAAACACAAGCAACAATGATCACTTATCAAGAGAGCAATCGTCACACGAATTCAAGTATATAATATCAAAGAGAAGTGCAAGCTAGAACTTTCGACTGTGATGCAAGACCAAATCATTGACAAATCCGTTTTGATTTCTAATGTTCTACAACTTAGAGCTCCCCCGCTAAGGTTATACTCCCCGTTCTTGTCTAGTACTTAATCTCGCGCTAGCGATAATCAAGACCCTAACTCGCTAGAGTTGCATGAAGAATTGAACAAGTTGACAAATTCTCCACCAAGCTGTAGCTCCACTCCAGTACTTGAATCCAGCAACAAATCCACGCTCAAGCTTCTTCAATCGGAATCCTTCTCCAAGAGCTCTCTTCTCCAAATCGAACTTCGAACGAACCCTAATCTATCTGTTTTTCCTTCCTTAAGTCAAGAGCCAGCCACCTCTCTTCTGTCCCCTCGAGTTCTGTACTTCTCTTCCCGAGATTGCAAAATCGAAATTAGTGAATTCGACTGCCAGCTGGCATCCGCGGACGTCTTCTTCATTTAGCTGCCCGCGGAGGTCTTAACAATTATGGAAATTCAGAAGACGTCCGCGCTCTTAATTGGTCAGGCCTACGCGCCCAGCATTGACTCAGCCTTCAAGCACTTTGGACTTCATCCCTTCGATGCAAAACATCTTCTAACATGCTCTCTTTAGCCGATATTCCTTCCATAGTCTCCGAATGTACCTGAGAACGAAAACTACACACAGGTAGTGAAATAACATACATGCAAACACTAAAAGACGGTAAAACAGAAAATAGTCGTACAACTACGACTTATCAATTGGTGGGTATGAGGTTTTGGGGAATGATACCATTTAAAGTGTCCTCAGGGATCTGGAGAATAGGAAAAATCTTATGGACATACTTGTAGGTAGGGAATTACACAACTTGGATCTCTATTCCAAGACTGACAAGCAGGATCCTTTCGATGACTTGGTTCAGCTTAGCTCGGTGGATGGGTCCTTTTCCTCGCGCTCCTTTTGGGATTATGGGCAAACCAAGTTTTGCAAGCCCGGGTGGGCAACCGGAAAATGTAAGCATTGGCTTACCTCTAGAGACTTGGGCTTAGTGTGGAAGTTTTTCCATCAGGTCCTTCCAACAGACGATCATATTAGCTAACTTAGAATACCCAATGTCTATCGATGCGATTGTTGCGCGTACACAGGTGGATTTTATGGCACATCCTTTCTTAAAAGGTGATAGGGGGACTACTTTTTGGGCTCGCTTGAGCAACATCTTTGATCGTCCTAAAGTGTATGGTACGAAAGCTCTAGAGCATTTTTGGATGGTGAACGATGTGGACTTCATGACATGCCTTGACTTGGTGTTGGGTTTTTGTGGCTTGTGGGAACTGTGGAAGGCTCATACCACTCTAGTTCGTGAAGGGAAGGCGGTTGCCTTGGGGGTGGGGGAACTTTACTTCATGACCTCGCCATTTGTATATTTGAAGAACAAAACTTCTTTTCGAGGTGAATTTTTTGGTCGGGTTAATCTTTTTGTTACCCTCCTTGACCATATAAAATGTTTTCGACAGGCCTTTTTTTACCATGTTTTAACTCCACACTTAAAGCTTGACGACTGTGCACATGGTGCAAAATGAGGGGGTAAGAGTATACTTGGAACGGCTGCAAGTCAAATTTTAATGCAAAGAAGTTTGCTTCACCCTATGCTCAACACATACAAAGAAACAACATAGATCGTAGGGTAGACGAAGGACAGCAAAATCACAGAATCGAGGGAATGTGTGGTCATTAGAGCTAGCTCGACCTACGTTTTCATGTCGAGGAATAAAATGCAGCCTTGGTGGGACTCATAGAAGTTACGAATGAAATTTGAAGCCTACGATAGTTACTCCAATAGTTGCGAACAATTGCACGATTTGAAAGTTTATATTTCAAAAACATGGGATGAATAGTGAATTTTTGTGTCTGCCACTCCACATAAAAAAAATGCTAAGTCCCTAAGTGAACAAGATAGAGTAAATAAGGCAAAGTTGCAAAAGCAACGCCTCTTGTTTGTAGAAGTTGTCCCTCATAAGTGCTGGTCCAAAAGAATCCACATCCAATAGTGAGTGATTCTGAATGTTCCTTGTGGCAGTGAGTCATTAAGACATTAAAAGTCATGAATTAACATGGTGCGGGTAAAGGCAGCACAAGTCATATAACTTCATCAAGCAATTAAAATTCAGTTGCATGGAACATAGGGAAAAATGCACATCTTCAATCAAGTTCGCAGGTTAAGTAGTTTATCAATCAAACCGTTCATTTCCTAATATCTCCGCACAAAGTGCTCAAAACTATCTCTCCTTTAAGTGTGATCCTCCATCACTTATAATTGTTCTCAGTACTCCAAACATAGGGAATATGATTCTTTTTGAATAGTTTCCCCGCGACTTTTGCATCACAAGTTGGGGAGGCTACAGCTTCAACACATTTGGACACATAGCTAACTGCTAGCAAAATGTAGCGGTTTCCACAAAAAGGAGGGAAAGGTCCCGTAAGGAAAATTCCCCAAACGTCAAAGATTTGTTCTTCAAGGATGCACTGTTGGGGTATTTCATCCCAACTAGAGATGTTTCTGCTCATCTGGCACATATTGGATGCGTTCACAAACCTATAAGCATCTTTGAACAATGTGGGCCAATAGAATCCACACAGAAGAACCTTGACGGCTGATGGATCATAATTGTATGAATCATAAACACAGTTAAACCCACCAAATTAGACTGTTTGTCTATTTAACTTTTGCTTGTTAGTTCCTATATTTATCTACGGGGTATTTTGGAGTCTAGAGAGAATACAGGCTAAGGAGGAGTTTTAAAGCTGAAAATGAATTACGAGTCAGGACACGACCAGATTCCGACTGTACAACTTTCATGGAACCGACTTGGAATCATTCAAATATGCTAGAACAGTCGGCGTTTGGACAAGAACGCAATGCAAAGGCACCAAGCCCGGTAAAAACCAAACAAGGGCAATTTCAGCCGATTTGGGATTTCGACCATGTTCCAAAGCAGAATTTGGCTTAGGTTCCTTCTTGAGATCATCTTAGAATGACATTTTCATTCAGAATACACTCTCCAAAATCCGAGAAGCTCCGGTCAAATTCCGGTCAAACCGATGGCTTTTGAGTAACAAATATCTTCCGATGGCTTTTAGAGTGGTGACTCACCCCGATGGCTTTTGCTCTCCTTATGCCATGTGTTGAGATCTCAAGCCACAAGCCTCTCCTCCCTTGACAAGTGTATGGCTCTCCTTGCCTCCCTTAGCCTATAAATAGACATCTTCTCTTCACTTGTAAATCATCCACAAATCCATCCACAATTCCAACATCCCACAATCCACAAGTTACTTATCTCTCTAGATTTTGGCACTTTTGTAAGCTTTGTTTGAAATCTATAATACTCATGTTGGTTCTTGAGTATTCTAGTAGTCTTTGAGAATACTCCTGTTGGTTCTTGAGTATTCTCCTTTACTTACTGTCTTTCAAAAACCCTCGAGTACTTAGCTATGGTATCCACCTCTATGGATATTCGTAGCTAAACTCTTCATTCGGTTGAAGGGGTGTACTTGTATCATAAAATGTTTTAGGCTATACTCTTAGTGCCTCTTCTTTGTGTTCAAAACTTGTTCTATGTGCCATATATTAGGTCAGAACTTCCAAGGTTGAGTGGATGCTTGAAATGGCAAAACTCTTCCGTGGGGGTTCGTGAACATACTCGGGTAAGTGGATGCTTGAAATGGCAAAGCTTATCTGAGGAGTTCGACCTCTCTAAAACACCATTTGGTTTGATCGGAAATGATTGATCAAATGGATGCACATAGGCTAGTATACCTTGAAATGGGGTGCTAGTCTAAATAGAACAAGTGCTCTACGACCTTGAAATGGGCTAGACAGTGTGGCAAATCGAGCGCTTGAAATGGCCTTGATACACGTTTGAATACTTAGCAGGATCACTAAAGGTCAATGATAAACATGTTATGATACAAGGCCCCCGAAACCGAATGCTTTCCTTAGATTAAAACACTACCTGCACTTACTTCCTTAGTATAAACTGCCCTTTCAACTGCTGACGTTCCGCAAGACTTGCCGATCACGCAACAACCGCTGTAAGTCTTCTTTTTACTTTTAGTATTTACTTTTATGTCATTTACTTTTCCGCACTAAAAACCAAAACCAACCAACCAATCACTTAGCTGTTAATAGTAAAACCTCAATCAACCAAAAAACACGCTCCCCCGCTGTACGATCCCTCAAAGAACAACTTATCCCCCTAATTCCCTTGGGTTCGACCCCTACTTACCACTTGCTACCCAGTAGTGAAGTCGCGAGTAGCGGACTTATAAATTTATTTGTACATTTGCTCTGACGACAAGCATCTGTCAACGGCTGTCTTGTATGCTCCTCTATATTGGGAAGATTGGCAGTGGTATTGGATGCCTTCCATGTTTTCTTCGGCCACACATGTTCTCTATACATTGTCAGAGCAAAGCTTGAGAAGTGGGGTTGACGGAGCGCACTGCACTGTCGTTAAGGTGCAATGTCTCTGTGCAAAATAAATTTATATCTCCGCTACTCGTACTCTACTAGTGGGTAGTAAAGGGTAAGTAGGGGTCGAACCCAAGTGAGTCAGGTGAAAAGTTGTTCTTAAAGTTGGACAGTTTGGGGTTGGTTGTGGTTTTAGTACAGAGAGTAGCGTGGGTTGGTTGTGATTTTAGTACTGGAAAGTAAATGACTGAAAGTAAAGAAAGTAAATACGAGACTGAAAGTAAATACTGAAAAGTAAAGTGCTTGAAGGACAAGACTTGCGGAAATTAAAGTGCTTGAAGGACAAGACTTGCGGAAATTAAAGTGCTTGAAGGACAAGACTTGCAGAAATTAAAGTGCTGAAAGTAAGCAGTTGATATGGACTGAAAGTAAAGTGACAGGTGACGTTTTAATTAAAGGAAAGGATTCGGTTTTAGGGGCCTTGTATCATAAATCTGTTTATCATCGACCTCTAATGATCATACTACGTGTTCAAAGATGTATCAAGGCTATTCCTAGCACTTGACTTGCCACACCGTCTAGTCTTTTTCAAGACATAGAACTCTTGTTCTATATGTGCATCCATTTGATCAATCATTCCTGATCAACCAAATGGTGTTTAAAAGAGGTTGAACTCCACAGATAAGCTGTGCTCTTCCGAGCCTCCACTTATCTACGTATGTTCACGAACCTAATGGAAGAGCTTTGCTCTTCCGAGCCTCCACTCAGCCAATGGTGTTCTGACCTAATATATGGCACATAGAACAAGTTGAACACGAAGAGGCACTAAGAGAAGGGTCTAAAACATTTTATGATACAAGCACACCCCTTCAACCGAATGAAGGGTTTAGCTACGAATATCCATAGGGGTGGATATCATAGCTAAGTACTGAGTAAAGTAAAGGTTTTGAAAGACAGGAAAGTAAAGGTTTTTGGAAATAAAGACAAGGAAAGTAAAAGGAGAATACTCAAGAACCAACAGGAGTAAACTCAAGAACAACGTAAAGTAAAGAAAAGCTTAAGTACTTCAAGAACCGACAAGAGTACTTAAGAACAAACTTGGAGCTTTTGATTCAAAGTAAAGTGTGTTTACATGGATGGTGTTGTAGAATCTAGAGAGCTTCTCTCACTACAATGAACTATGGATGTTGGGATGGAATGAGGATGATATACAAGTGAAGAGAAGATGTCTATTTATAGGCTAAGGGAGGCAAGGAGATCACAACACATGGCACAAGATGGGAGGAGATGTGGAGGAGATCACAACACATGGCAAGAGGAGAGCAAAAGCCATCGGGGTGAGTCACCACTCCAAAAGCCATCGGAAGATATTTGTTTCTCAAAAGCCATCGATTTGACCGGAATCTGACCGGAGCTTTGGCCGGAGCTTCTTGGATTTTGGAGAGTGTATTATGAATGAAAATGTCATTCTAAGGTGATCTCAAGAAGGAACCTAAGCCAATTCTGCTTGGAACATGGTCGAAATCCCAAAACGGTCGAAATTGCCCTAGTTTGGCTTTTACCGGGCTTGGTGCCTTTGCATTGCGTTCTTGTCCAAACGCCGACTGTTCTAGCATATTTGAATGATTCCAAGTCGGTTCCATGAAAGTTGTACAGTCGGAATCTGATTGTGGCCTCGAGTGTCTTGTAATCCATTTTCAGCTTTAAAACTCCTCCTTAGCCTGTATTTTCTCTAGACTTCAGAATACCCTGTAGATAAATATCGGAACTAACAAGCAAAAGTTAAATAGACAAAGAGTCTAATTTGGTGGGTTTAACTGTGTTTATGATTCATACAATTATGGTCCATCAGGGGTTCATCCCAATAGTATCGTTTAGCTTCGTGTATAAAGTTATTCTTTTGACTCTATCTTAAATCTTTGTGAAGCACCTCACAGACCATAAAGTTCACAATGCCAACGTACCATGGTGTTGGTGTGCTCTCTCGACTAATAAGAGGCTCTCCCACAAACGAGTCCGCATTAGGTAGGTCATCCCTAGGAACTCCTTCCCTCAACGGATCTAGTCTCGACAAGTGATCAACATCTAAATTCTCCACTCTCTTTTTGTCCTTGATCTCCATGTCCAACTCTATGAGTAAGAGGCCCCATCTTATGACCCTTGGCTTTGCCTCCTTCTTGGAGATCAAGTACTAGATGGCAACATGATCAGTACAAACGATAGTTTTTTATCCCACCAAGTACATCCTAAATTTCTTGAAAGCATAGACATTGACTATCATCTCTTTCTTAGTTATTAAGTAGTTTGATTGAGCTTGGTCATAAATCATGCTCGTATAGTATATAACATGCAGCTTCTTGTCTACTCTTTGCCGTAGAATGGCTCATATGGCGTAGTCAGTCACGTCACACATTAACTCAAAAGGAAGCTCCAAGTTGGGGGGTTGCATTATGGGGGCCGAGACGATGTCAGATTTTAGCTTTCCAAAGGCTCGAAGGTAGGCATCATCGAAGATGAATGCAACATCATTGTGCAAGAGGTCGGTTTGGGGTTTGGCAATCTTGAAGAAGTCCTTGATCAAACATCGGTAGATAAGATTTAAAAAAACCCATTGTCTCCGTCCAGATAAGAGAAGTACTCTTGGTAAGAAGTCTCTCTAACATATGATCGATGATAGCCAAAGGGAAGTGGTCTTTCCGGCTTGCCTTGTGCAGCATACATCCACCACTCGGAGATGGTGCGTGTGGGGATCGACACTAGTGTGACCTAAAAACTTCGCATCAATTGTGATACTTAGAAAATAGGTAGGCATCTTGATTAGGTTTTTCTTCGATCTTTCATTGACCTCTTGGCAACACACACCCTCATGTGAACTTAAATGGTTTGAAAAGTCTCTTGTTAAGTATTGATCGCATACTAGTGTGGGATACGAAGGATTGTTGAGAAGTCCTTGCCTTGATAAGAATGTACTCATGATTGCTAACTCTTGGGCACTTACACGTGGGATTTCTGAGCATTCCCTTTTATGAAAACTCTCACGAGACAATAACTCGTACACTAGGGTAGCCTACGGGTTTAAAGGTGTGGTGCATACGTTAAATGCACTCGTAACACATACGAAAAGGAGTTGGGAGTAGTTTGATTTACTAGGTTGTAAATATGTGTTAGTGTGGCTAAAAGTAAAAACTTGTGTTTAAAAAAGGATGCTAGGGACAAATCGGCAACCGAACTTAATGACTTAGCTTCGTGCCATTTGTTCTTTCTTGATCTGCTCTTATTCTTTCCTCTAATCCTTAGTAGTTATGATTCGTCCCCACGAAAGTGTGATGCCAACTAGCACCCTCTTTGATCTATTAGGTCCAAAATACACTCCAAGTCACTTGGGACCCACAAAGAGCAAAAAGAAAAAAACGGGACGAATTAGAGTTAAAAGGAGTAAAATGAGCAAAAAGGAAGAAACTACCAGAAATTGCACCTGGGACGGTGGCGGTATCGGCTATCTTGAGCTGGCGAAAGCAGTGCCCACGTCATCTCGCCGAGACAGACCTTCGTCTTGATTGAGACACCTCTCGAGTCAGCGCCCTGTGAAAGCCAACTCCTTAGCGTTTCGGCCATCTCGGAAGCCTTTAACTCCATCCATGGGTGTTGTCGAAACGCATCATTGTTTTGGTCGAGACAACATTATTACTTTAAGGAGCCAAAGCGTCCCGTGCGAGACACTTCCGTCTCGATCTTCAAAATGACATCAACATCGCTCGAGACAACACACCATCTCGCCCATCTCGAGGTCTCCTAAAAGGTCCCTTGCAATTTGTCTCGTTCGAGATGGAACTCCATCTCGCTCGAGACGCCAGTCGAGACAGCCCACATCATAAGCCATGCAACGCATCTCGCCGGAGACGGCGACGTCTTGACCACCCTACACTTCACAGCCCGAGTCAACCTAGACGCCCAAGACGTATGCTCCGGAACCTCCCGTCTCGCTCGAGACAACAATTCTCTCGAGCGAGTGGAATGATAAAGGTTCCCCCTTTATCCTTTCATAATAAGAATGTTTGTTTTTTCGGAAGAGAGGTGGGGTTTTATTAGAGAAACAGATGGTTTTAGCTGGGAGAAGAAGTCATCTTTCAACTACAAGCGACTAAGAATTGAGAGAAAGACTTCTTTAGTATTTCACTTCGTCTCCCTCGTATTCACTTTTTCTTATTGACTAAACCCACTATTGTAGTTTGTCTAGGAACATGAATAGTGAGTAGTCTCCTTGATTACTAGGTCCTATGGACCCCTTGATCGGTCGAATTCTTGACTAATTAATTGCACCATTCGATGATGGATTAGTTAAGTTATCAAGAAGTTTTTGTGTTATATGATGGTTTTTCGTAGTGTTTCAAGTTTGTTTCACTCATAGGTTCGATCGAACCCTGGATGGACGAAAGACGAAGAAAACAACAAAAAATGACTAATTTTAGGCGTCAGCCTCGTGACACACCTTGCCTGTCACGGGTCCCATGGACAGGTCTTAAATTAGCTGATATTGATAACCCCGTGACATCTCATTCTGCCACAGGCGTCACGGGGCGCACTCAGAAGAATGCCAAAATCAGCATGGCCCGTGACGAGTCCATTGGTCACGAGTGTTACGAGACTTTCTAAATATTATAACAAAAATTAGGAAATTCAAGCTTGATAAGTAGACATCAGATTTCAGAGAGTTTCAAACCTAGCTTGGAGAAGAAGATTGAATAGAATATCGTAAGAGTTTGAGGATTCAATGATCCAACTCGTCAACACGGTTTCCGAGTCCATTATCTCTGAAAATGCATTACTTTGTATTGTCTTACCATGAGTAGTGAGTAGTCTCTCTCATTCTCGGATCGTACGGATCCCTTACCTTGTACCCAACTCTTCATGGGATCAATAGAAACTCTTTTCATTATTGCAATTTGAGTATTCAATTTCATTGTGCATAATTTTTTCGTTCTTGTAAGTTTTACATTGAATGTGATGTTTGCATGCTAGAATGAATCTAGGTTAATAACAAAGAGATGGATGGATCTCAGGTAAGTAACCCGATCGTATGAAATTGACATTGGGCCATGGTAGCTACTCTGGTAGTCCATGAATTGATAGGGAAGTTGTTTTCATCCGAAAACCTTGTGCTTAATAAATCGAAATCGTTGATAATCCGTGGATGCGTTCAACGACGTAGGTTAATTTAGACAATGATATGTAGATGGGCGGCTTACCTAATGTTATTTTGGTTTAATTCCATACTCGACAACATGATTAAATTGCGTGATAATTATGCATGATTTGTGGGGTTGGCACAAGTCAAGTTTTATCTTGGGATTCTTTCTCTGGCGATATCAACCTTTATAATTTTCTGCATTTAATATAAAGGAAGTGTGTTAAAGTAAAAAATACAAATACAATAAAGAACTAAAAGAAAACATTCTTTGATAATTAATTTGAATGCATACCGTGATTTTTGGGTTCACTAAAGTTGCTCACAAGCCATTCCCATTGATGAGGGCGATCCACAAATTCCTTGGGAATTACTTCAAGTCCATTTTCCATAAAGAAGGCTTTGCAATATGATTTCCAATCACGGTACCTGTTAGTGGCATCTGTAAAGATGTGAGTCCACAACTGGTCATCTTCTGGATCAACAAAATAGTTTGGGTGCAATGAAAAAAAACTTGGTTTTATTATACAGACAAACAATGAATTGAGAATTTGAGACATGATTTCTTACATTCAAGTGGTCATACACAAGTCGTCGGTCTTTCTCTTCAAGCTTTTTGAATAATGAGATTGTCTTGGGAACCTTGTCCCTCAAAACACTTCCGAGCTGATGCACAAGGAGGCTTGCCACCATTTGGTTCGCTTGCCCACTGCCATCATTCCAAAACTTTACCATGATCTGCTCCCCTTTGTTATAGGTGTGCTTATAGCTGGCCACTGTTGATCCATTCACAAACCCCCTAACCTTCCTCTTTTCTTGGCCTTCATCCCATGTCATACAAAATGAAAGTAAAATAATTAGTAGAACCGTAATTAACAATGAGAAACACAATTCATTTAGCATTAAAGCAATTACCTACTAGCACATAACCGGAGCTCTTGCATCTGATGCTTGGAACATTTTCCCAATTCTATTCGCCCTCATTATCCAATGCACTATTTTCTATTGATTGGATGGGGTCAAAATCAGGAGCTGGGGTTTCACATACGCCACCAGGGTGGTACATCATGGTCGGATATAACAGTGGGTTTAGGGGGTGGACTATTGGACATGACACGTGAGTTTAGAGTGCTATAATTGGGCAAGGCAGGTGGGATATTGCGGGATTGATTGTTTGCTCCAATGACTAACTTAGATAAACATATAGGAGACATCCATGGAATTAGGGCACAAAACTTTGGGGTGTTGGGCTTCCTAGGAGTTTGTGGTGGAGGGTTGGATATGGCAGGCACTGGAGGTTCATCTAACACTGGTTCGGGAAAACCTGGGACAGCTGGAGGCTGATTGTTCTTTGGCGCTTATTTCTTCGTAGGTGGTGTGAGCTTATTTGTGGGCCTCAATTTTCTGTTCTTGGTGGTTGAGGACTTGGCAGGGTCTGAAGCAGCGACTAGGCCATCTTATTCACCTTATGTAGAGGAGTGTGTCGAGGTGGAGGTTGTTGGCAATCATTCTTCGACTTCTGGGGCGTAGTAGGAAACGGAGGTGGAGTCCTTCTGGCATCCAGCTTCTCGATGCATCTCGACCACTTTAGGGCAGTCAAAATCACCCTGGAATGTTTGGTGCGCCTCACCTCAGGCTTCATGACCGCTTGCGACGGTGCCAGTGACAATGGAGGTGAAAGCTCTAGAGAAGACCTGAAACACGACATGTTACCAGCTTCTACGGAGCATCCCTATTCTTGCTGGCTGGCCGACGGACAGATGGAGATAGAAGCTTCATGGTATGTAGGCTCATCACTTTTACCTTGTCAGAACGTCTCCTGGGCTTCGTGTTCTTTGACTTTTCCATGGAGTTGGATCGAGGCTATAATTTGTGTGGTTTTCTTTATTTTTTTTTGTTTTTTTGACCGAAATCAGCAATTTATTAGGGATCGACTAGCCCGATCCGTGGAAACATAGAGGATGAGACAATCAAAGAAATAGGCATCTATTAGTGCAAGGAAGTCGGGCCGAGATGATTATCATCTAAAGCATGAGGAGAAGGAACCCTGATAGGAGTACAACTATCCATTTGGCAAAAAGAGGGTTGGCCATGCAAGTCTAGTATGAGAACTCGTATAGTAGCAACATGGAGTGAGTCGAGGCAATGATACTCTTGAGAAGGAGCTGAAGCAACTAACAAAAACGTGACATGGTTGAGCACGGTTGGTATGGTTGCTTGAACAAAACTTGCAAATCTAATCGGCGGTGTACGGTGTTCTAGCTTAAGGAGGATGTCTAATCGAGTGTGGTGGGGATGTTTTAGGGAGTTTATTCGAGGCGGTGGGTGGGTGTGGTGGCGTGTGGAGGTTTTCGAGTCGAAGCGATGGTGTGGTCAAGTGTGTAGCTAGGGTTTCAACTGCTCGATCTCAATACTTATAAGAATTTGGGGATTTGGGGGGTTCGATACACAGATCATGTTTATCGAATGGGCTATTTTTGACCCAACACTTATGTTTACGTTACACCTGATTGTCTACTACATCGCGTAAACATTCACCGAAATTTACAATCTCCCCGCTTGAAACATCATTTCCCCCAAACTGAAAAAGCCCTTCCCCAAAACAACATTTTGGGCTTTAGTTTGTCCCATAAGTTGTGCAGAACAATTTAAACACAAAACAGCCCCCTATTTTCATTACAAGGCAAAATGACTTTGAGAACATTTGAGACAAAACATGGACATGTCCCAGTTTCCACAATATAACAAAGTGAAACAATAAAACATACAACACCTGCAAATCGATCAGTGATCAACCCTCATCATCAGTTTCTTGCATTGCATAATCATCACTTATAGTAATTTCACAATCATCCCCCAATTGATCATCTTCTTCATCAAACAACATTTCATCATCATCTTCATCAACTACACTATCATCATCCCGTGCTTCAAACATATCAACTTCTTCATCCAAGTATAATTGTCTCCTTGCTCTTGGAATTTGATCCAGATTGCCGCCCATAGCGTCGTTATAAGATTGTACATCACTTGTTATGTTAGTGGGCATTTGCTCTTGATAAGGATCGTCTTCTTGAGCAAGAATAAATACTGTGTCTCTTTCACTTTGGTCTGCTCGAGCAAGTGAACTATCACTATAGGTCCCTCTATGGGAAATACTATTTACCACCTTCCATGGTTCGCTGGCTTTAATATCATCCAAGTAAAAAACTTGCGCGGTAGTGGCTAGATCATAAGGCCAATCTTCATACCAAGTCGAGGAAGTGTCTACGGATCTAAGTACATGGTCCCTCTCAGTGATTTCCCTCTCTTTAGGAATCGTATTAAACCACAAGCAATCAAAGAGGACCACGGGCATTCCATTAGCGTATTATAGCTCAATAATGTTTTGGATAATGTCGTATTAAGTTACATCACCATCTTCGATCATCACACCAAAATTTTAAGTCTTCTTGTTTTGTCCTGATCCCAAACAACGAATTTCACACCATTAACATAACATTGAGAGTAACATGCATATTTTTTTTTGATAAAGAGAGTAACATTCATATGATTGAGGCATATGTGCTAAAACTGTGCAACTTTGTAGAATATGATTGACTGTCATCCCTTTTCAAGATCTCCAACTGCGGTTAAAAGGGAAGTATGCAAAAATCATTAACTCGAATAACAATTTAACTATTTGAAGTTGTATTATAAAAATCAAGAAAAGTAAATATACGATTTAGTATTCATACCTGATGGACCATAATTGTATGAATCATAAACACAGTTAAACCCACCAAATTAGACAGTTTGTCTATTTAACTTTTGCTTGTTAGTTCCGATATTTATCTACAGGGTATTTTGGAGTCTAGAGAGAATACAGGCTAAGGAGGAGTTTTTAAGCTGAAAAGATATTACGAGTCATTCCAATGTCACGACCATGCTACACTCAAAATCAGCCTTAACATCCTTCATGCAACCGACTTGGAATCACTCAAACATGCTAAATCCATCGGCATTTGGACGAGAACGCAATGCAAAGGCACCGAGCCCGGTAAAGGCCAAACAAGGGCAATTTCAGCCGATTTGGGATTTCGACCATGTTCCAAGTAGAATTTGGCTTAGGTTCCTTCTTGAGATCATCTTAGAATGATATTTTCTTTCAGAATAGACTCTCCAAAATCCAAGAAGCTCCGGCCAAAGCTCCGGTCAGATTCCGGTCAAACCGATGGCTTTTGTGAAAAAGTCACAAGGTTCTAGAAGGCTAAGGGGATGCTCCTCCTCACATGGGCTGCTTTTGGAGGCCAAGCCACCCTCCTCCTCCTCACATGGGCGGCTATCTTGCCCTCCACTCCTCTCCATGGCTTTGTGACAAGTGTCCCTCCCCTAAACCACATCTTCTCCTCTCCTTGGCCTATAAATACAACCTCCCCTCCTTTGTAATCTTCATCCCATCCAAAAATCCAAAAGTGTGGAGAGCTCATCTCTCTACACATCCCAACATTCCACCACAACACAATCACTTATCTCTCTAGATTTTGGCACTTTTGTAAGCTTGGTTTGAAATCTATAATACTCCTGTTGGTTCTTGAGTATTCTAGTAGTTCTTGAGTACTCTTGTCGGTTCTTGAAGTACTCACCCCTTTCCTTTACTGTCTTTTACTTTCGAAACCTTTACTTTCCTGTCTTTCAAAACTGCAACTTTACTTTCCTTGTCTTTACTTTCAAAACCTTTACTTTTTAAAGTACTTAGCTATGATGTCCTCTTCCATGGATAATCGTAGCTAAACCCATATTCGGTTGAGGGTTCTCACCCTTGTGCCCACATCTTGAGACTCTTGCACCTTATGTCATTTTACACTTCTCTAGTCTTTGAGATCTAGTTTGAGTAACACCTTTGTCGGGTTGTTCAAACTAGCGAAAGACTAGAAGCCTAAAGCTTTGTCAAGCTTGTTGTGGAATACCACCTTTGTCGGAGTATTTGGGTTGTCACCTTTGTCGGGACAACCACATAACAACTTGACAGGTTAAGGGTGTGGAGTACCACCTTTGTCGGGGTATTTGGGTTGTCACCTTTGTCGGGACAACCACACTTAGAAGTGTTGAAGAAATCATTTGGAGTCAATGATAGATGTGTCACAAGAAGAGTCCCTAAACCGAATCTTTCCTTAGATTAAAACACTACCTGCACTTACTTCCTTAGTATAAACTGGTTGAGGGATAATCGTAGCTAAACCCATATTCGGTTGAGGGTTCTCACCCTTGTGCCCACATCTTGAGACTCTTGCACCTTATGTCATTTTACACTTCTCTAGTCTTTGAGATCTAGTTTGAGTAACACCTTTGTCGGGTTGTTCAAACTAGCGAAAGACTAGAAGCCTAAAGCTTTGTCAAGCTTGTTGTGGAATACCACCTTTGTCGGAGTATTTGGGTTGTCACCTTTGTCGGGACAACCACATAACAACTTGACAGGTTAAGGGTGTGGAGTACCACCTTTGTCGGGGTACATGGATAATCGTAGCTAAACCCATATTCGGTTGAGGGTTCTCACCCTTGTGCCCACATCTTGAGACTCTTGCACCTTATGTCATTTTACACTTCTCTAGTCTTTGAGATCTAGTTTGAGTAACACCTTTGTCGGGTTGTTCAAACTAGCGAAAGACTAGAAGCCTAAAGCTTTGTCAAGCTTGTTGTGGAATACCACCTTTGTCGGAGTATTTGGGTTGTCACCTTTGTCGGGACAACCACATAACAACTTGACAGGTTAAGGGTGTGGAGTACCACCTTTGTCGGGGTATTTGGGTTGTCACCTTTGTCGGGACAACCACACTTAGAAGTGTTGAAGAAATCATTTGGAGTCAATGATAGATGTGTCACAAGAAGAGTCCCTAAACCGAATCTTTCCTTAGATTAAAACACTACCTGCACTTACTTCCTTAGTATAAACTGCCCTTTCAACTGCTGACGTTCCGCAAGACTTGCCGATCACGCAACAACCGCTGTAAGTCTTCTTTTTACTTTCAGTATTTACTTTTATGTCATTTACTTTTCCGCACTAAAAACCAAAACCAACCAACCAATCACTTAGCTGTTAGTAGTAAAACCTCAATCAACCAAAAAAAACACGCTCCCCCGCTGTACGATCCCTCAAAGAACAACTTATCCCCCTAATTCCCTTGGGTTCGACCCCTACTTACCACTTGCTACCCAGTAGTGAAGTCGCGAGTAGCGGACTTATAAATTTATTTGTACATTTGCTCTGACAACAAGCATCTGTCAAATTGGCGCCGTTGCCGGGGAATTAGTTAATTAATCGGATAAGTTCTTTGAATCAACACGCGCTTCGAAACAACCATGTCTCGCGAAGAAAGCCACCATGACTACCAGGATGACGACGAGATAAACCTGTACGATCAAAATGATGAGGTGCCACTTCCATTTATCGACGATCCGGAACAACTCATCAGAAACAGAAGAGCTCGTGATAGGGAGGCCATCAGAAGAAACCAAGAACCGCCCGAGGATCGAAATGCAGCTGGTCCATTGCAACCCCTATACGTCCCCCACGCCCATCATCCCCCAAAAACCCAGGAAGAGTCAAAGCAAGAATCAAGGTTGGCGCAATAAAGAAATTCGACCTGAGCCACCCATGGGATCCAAACCAGTGATCCAGGAATAAGGTACTGTCGAGCCAACGACGTTAAACAAAGGCACTGGTCGGGAGGTAACCCGACACCTATCTTACTTTCTGTCATTTAATTTCAGTCATTTAGTTTTTTTTGCCTTAGGTCATTCTCACCTTGCATGTATATATTTGCTTGCAATTAACTTTCGAACCAAGTCTTGCTGAAAGGCACGCCTTCGTTCAAAAGTGTGGGGTGAGAACCGTCTTTGTACATAGTTAACATGCTTTTTCTCTTTCCTTTTCCCTTAATATTATCTTTTTGAAAATATGAACTTGAGAATGTGAAAAAGATAGATCATAATTCATGCATTTACCTTGTGAAAATTCAACTGTTTAAAAACTTAGAATGTAACTTCTCATTTGTCCCTTTGTGCTGAGATAAACTAGGGATGTGGAGTTGATAGAAAATGCCCTAGAGGGGCTTGGCAAGCATTCAAAGGATCGAATCTAACTATATGGTTTTCGAAGTCAGTGGAGGCTGCACTTCGGGTTTCAGAGAAGATTGAAGTCATCTCCGCCATGCAGCGTTTATGCAAAAAAAAAGGGCGGGACGGGAATCAAACCGTCCTATCTCTAGTCCTAATAGCCGGGAAAATAAATGAGCAACCCTCATTTTGACTCGCGCAAAACGGCAAGGTTGAGAGAGAGCGGGGAGGTATTTCCATATGCTTGCGGGCGATGATTGGACCTCCCAAAAAGGCTTGAGAAAATGGACTAGCAAGCCACAAAAAGGCAAAAGCTCAAAGAAGCAAAAGCTCAAAGAGCTAATCAAAGGCCAAAGGCCAAAATTGTGAAGGTTTTAACCGAACAAAAGTGAAGAACTCAAGGAGTCAAATCAAAGGCCAAAGGCCGATTCACTACAAAAAAAGGCTGTCCCTCGCCAAAAAGAAATCAAAGTTCTCAACTCAGTGAAACCCGAACCGAATCACGTGCTAGAGAAAACTACAAGGAAACCATATAGTGCAAGACGGTCCCGAGAATGCAGTCCAGGATCCTGAAAAGGGCTATCTCCCGAAACATCCGAATTAATTTGCATCTCGGCACGAAGGTACAAGTATCAAGTTTCTTCTATTTATTTACACGGTTTAATTTGGTAATAAGTAAGTAATGCATGAATTAGGATAAATCTAGTCCCACAGTCTAACTTTCATATTTTAAAAGCTTACTTAGATAGTGTGTGCCGCCCTTTAATAGCATTGTTCGGGACGAACAACTAAAAGTGTGGGGTGATCTGATGGACCATAATTGTATGAATCATAAACACAGTTAAACCCACCAAATTAGACTGTTTGTCTATTTAACTTTTGCTTGTTAGTTCCGATATTTATCTACAGGGTATTTTGGAGTCTAGAGAGAATACAGGCTAAGGAGGAGTTTTTAAGCTGAAAAGATATTACGAGTCATTCCAATGTCACGACCATGCTACACTCAAAATCAGCCTTAACATCCTTCATGGAACCGACTTGGAATCACTCAAACATGCTAAATCCATCGGCATTTGGACAAGAACGCAATGCAAAGGCACCGAGCCCGGTAAAGGCCAAACAAGGGCAATTTCAGCCGATTTGGGATTTCGACCATGTTCCAAGCAGAATTTGGCTTAGGTTCCTTCTTGAGATCATCTTAGAATGACAATCTCCAGAATCCAAGAAGCTCCGGCCAAAGCTCCGGTCAGATTCCGGTCAAACCGATGGCTTTTGTGAAAAAGTCACAAGGTTCTAGAAGGCTAAGGGGATGCTCCTCCTCACATGGGCTGCTTTTGGAGGCCAAGCCACCCTCCTCCTCCTCACATGGGCGGATATCTTGCCCTCCACTCCTCTCCATGGCTTTGTGACAAGTGTCCCTCCCCTAAACCACATCTTCTCCTCTCCTTGGCCTATAAATACAACCTCCCCTCCTTTGTAATCTTCATCCCATCCAAAAATCCAAAAGTGTGGAGAGCTCATCTCTCTACACATCCCAACATTCCACCACAACACAATCACTTATCTCTCTAGATTTTGGCACTTTTGTAAGCTTGGTTTGAAATCTATAATACTCCTGTTGGTTCTTGAGTATTCTAGTAGTTCTTGAGTACTCTTGTCGGTTCTTGAAGTACTCAAGCTTGTCTTACTTTTCACTGTTCTTGAGTACTCTTGTCGGTTCTTGAAGTACTCACCCCTTTCCTTTACTGTCTTTTACTTTCGAAACCTTTACTTTCCTGTCTTTCAAAACTGCAACTTTACTTTCCTTGTCTTTACTTTCAAAACCTTTACTTTTTAAAGTACTTAGCTATGATGTCCTCTTCCATGGATAATCGTAGCTAAACCCATATTCGGTTGAGGGTTCTCACCCTTGTGCCCACATCTTGAGACTCTTGCACCTTATGTCATTTTACACTTCTCTAGTCTTTGAGATCTAGTTTGAGTAACACCTTTGTCGGGTTGTTCAAACTAGCGAAAGACTAGAAGCCTAAAGCTTTGTCAAGCTTGTTGTGGAATACCACCTTTGTCGGAGTATTTGGGTTGTCACCTTTGTCGGGACAACCACATAACAACTTGACAGGTTAAGGGTGTGGAGTACCACCTTTGTCGGGGTATTTGGGTTGTCACCTTTGTCGGGACAACCACACTTAGAAGTGTTGAAGAAATCATTTGGAGTCAATGATAGATGTGTCACAAGAAGAGTCCCTAAACCGAATCTTTCCTTAGATTAAAACACTACCTGCACTTACTTCCTTAGTATAAACTGCCCTTTCAACTGCTGACGTTCCGCAAGACTTGTCGATCACGCAACAACCGCTGTAAGTCTTCTTTTTACTTTCAGTATTTACTTTTATGTCATTTACTTTTCCGCACTAAAAACCAAAACCAACCAACCAATCACTTAGCTTTTAGTAGTAAAACCTCAATCAACCAAAAAAAACACGCTCCCCCGCTGTACGATCCCTCAAAGAACAACTTATCCCCCTAATTCCCTTGGGTTCGACCCCTACTTACCACTTGCTACCCAGTAGTGAAGTCGCGAGTAGCGGACTTATAAATTTATTTGTACATTTGCTCTGACGACAAGCATCTGTCAATACCCAATCACAAAAATATTTAAGAAAATTCTTAACACGTTCTTTCTTTGTTCTGTTTGGGCACTTCATCTCAAATTTCTCATCATGCTTGAGATGATAATGTTTTGCTCGTTCGCAATGTTCCAACACGCACCAATGAGTCATGTCAAGTTGTATCTTACTCAGCTTGAGCCTAGGAGAATGGCCACTAACCTTTATTAGAGGAGAGTTAACATCCAGATCATATAATCGAGCTTCATTTGATGAGTCTATCTCGATTGAATCATTCATGTATAATTTTCAATGTGTTACACACCCATATGTAATGTATTTGTAAGCGATACATCTCTTTTACTCACCTAATTGTCTGCAGGAGGAAAAAGGCATAGTTAGTTTACAAATATATCTGTATATTTCTTCTTATTATTGACACAATAAAACATATTTATAAAAAATAAAAGAAAACGATATAAACCTCCTAATTGGATACATCCAACTATAGTGTATGGGTCCCTTTAGAAAACTTGTTCGGGAAGATGGATCAATAGATGCACCATGATGGTGAAGAACGCAGTGTCTTAAACTTGCATTGCATTATAGCAATATTGTCTTTCGTTTGAGTTACGTCTCCGACCGTGAATTCTTTGCAATATAACTTCTGAAACCATCGTGATAATATAAGGGGCTTCACTACGGAATGTGGTAAGTACGGTTGAATGAACACCGAAAGTAAGCGCTGCAACATGACATGGCAATCATACGTCTTTAACACATTAAATTTTGAATCTTCCATGTTGATTTTGTTCTTTAAACTACCCGCACTACCGTAAGGATATTTAGCATCCTTAATGATCTCAAATATATGTGCCCTCTCAATAGGTGAAATCATATAGGGTGCTTGTAAAACCTTTTCTTTTCTTGAAGTTGAGCCTTTTTTCTTCCACCTTACAGTTCCTTTCGAATCCCTTGTATTTTCCAACCTGCTCGAGCCTTAATGTCCACACCTTCTCGAGCCTTGATGTCATCTGTTATCTTTACTTGAAGACCAAGAATAGTACCAATAATTTTATCAAAAACATTCTTTTCAATGTGCATCACATCCAACGAATATGTGATGAGTCGTATTTATACGAATCGTCGAATCAATTAGTCCCTTTTATTTGCGAACATTTACTTTTTAGTATGGTATTCCTTTTTGTACTAGGTAATTGGGGTCCAGTTGTCCACATTTTCTTTGATCAATGATATCATCATCTTTTAAAAAAAAACAACATAAATTACTGTTCAAGGCTATACAAGATGACAAATCCAACACCGAGGAAAATGCTTTTATTGAAAATTTATGAACTTTTGAGTTTTTTTACGCACACGCCCAAGTCTCAACCATCCTACCATCTAAAAGAACAATGTTATTTAAAAACAAGCCATGTGGGCAAATAAGGCCCTAAGATCGACCCGGTCATCCGGCCACCATAGCCGCCTCACCCTCGTTCTCGCATCATCACCCACACCTCGGCGATCATTGTATGCATCTCACTCATCCAGCAGCGGCGATAACCACGACAAAACCTTGTAAGGGTAGAAAGTACGCCTCCTTTGCGGCTATCGCTGCTAAAGCCACGCTCCAGCTGTGATTCCCTCCGGTGGAATTGCGATCGCGTTAGTATGGTCTGTTAGATTAGATGCATGTTATCCCTTTCACTGCCCAAGAGTCACTACACCATTTTACATCCTACAGGACAAACTTTGAAATTTATCGCAATAGCTTTGTCGCATATGAAGGTTTAAACGACGGCACTTTGATTTGTTTGTCGCAATTATATAAATTTGCTACAAAAGTTTATGAGACGGAAAAATGGTTGTCCCATAAAGATGTTAACGCGTCTTCCGTTTAAGCGACATCAGCTGTATGTCCCTTAATTGTGTTAATGCGACATTTTTCTAAAGCGACGAGTTAAAAATGTCTCATTATATCTTCAATACGACTTAGTTTAAGCGACAACTCAAAGTATGTCCCGTAATAATGAAAAATAGATCGCCACATCATCTGTTGGCATTGCCGTACCCCTTTAATTTGGAAATTGACTAGTCATTAAAGAGGACGACCTACCGTTTGAGTTTTAGGCAACCTTTATTCCATAATAGGTCGCGTAAACGTAAAAAAAATTAAAGTAGAATAGATAAAACTATTATCAGTTTGACTTCCAACTTTCATAACCGGACATGTACGCCCGACATCCAACTTTCATAAGATAAAACTGTTATCAGTTTGACTTATGCGACCAACGTAAATTTAAAATGTCGCATACAAAAATTTTCATTTTGGGGGAACTATACTTTCAGAGACCGAGAGTTATCAAATTTTGAAATATGTTTAAGCGACTTATAGTAGTCCGCGTATGTCGAGTAAAATAAGTTATTGCCAAAAAAACACAGACACGTGCACACACGTGTGCATAAGTTCTCAAATCTCAAATTTGTTTAAGTGTTGTAAAACAGATCTGAGAGCACATCTCTCCACATCCCTTGAAAACCCTAAAACGAGATCTATAATTTATCAACACACTCTTGCTCATTTGTCTATCCGTCTCACCCTTCTCTCAAATTCATGTCCATCCGTCTCAAATCCATGTCCATACGTCTTAGCTGCAGCCTTTTGGAGCTCGATTAATGGTGTTGGTCGTTGCTGCTGGCGGAAAGAAGAGACATTTATATCTCTATAGTTGTTCCAAATCGAAGAAATTTTCGGAAAAGTAAGCCTCAACATCCTTGCCATTGATCAACTCCTCATCAATGACCGAAGGTAGGCGAAGTTAGGGTTTGAGCGTTGAAGGTATGAGGATGAATTGCCAAGTGCATCGGTGGTGTGCAGACTCTGTAAAGTTAGGATTTTTGCACGAGTTCGGGCTCGATTGTAGAGGTGGGACTTGAATGCTGTTGGATTTGAGCTTGTAATTGTTCATGTATTATGTATTTTTTTGATTGAATGCAATGTGTTATTTGGTGGATTGTTTTTGAACCGAAATACATCAATTATAGTGTTTATGTACTTTTGTATTCAAATGAAAATATTATTTATTATAGTGTATCGGATGAGAACTGGTTTCGGGTGACCCATTCACCAACCTGTTGTCGTTGGATATTTTGCATATGCAAACTCCGGCAAGGGTGGATAAAGGGGCTTGGATTTCTTTAATATGGGGATCAACTTGGTCTTGAATATCGGGATATTTAACTATCTCTAATGATACCTTCACAATGTCTCAAGTTCACAGGCAAGGAAAGGGTAAGACCAAGTTGATCCCGATATTCAAGCAATCTAAGCCCCTTTATCCACCCTTGCCGGAGTTTGCATATGCAAAATATCCAAGGATAACTGGTTGGTGAATGGGTCACCCGAAACCAGTTCCCAGTTCCGATAGTGTTTATGTACTCTAGTGTATCAAGTTAATTATTATAATGTACTTTTGAACCAGTTGGTGAATTATAGTGTTTATGTACTCTGGTGTATCAAGTTAATCCGTTACTCCCTAGCAACGACAGCCTTGCTTAGCACAAATCTCAGCGCTCTATGCAGCAGGTGCCCTCTGATTCTATTGTGCCTGCCTGGCTGCATTATTCGCTCTGCTACGAGCATGCAGCTCTCGTTCTGGCTTGTCAAAATAAACAAGCACATTCTCTTTTCCAACAATCGGAGTGATCTCGTTATTGTTGTTGTTACCGATCTCACTACCTTCTTGAGACATTGTGAATCAAGTAGCAAAGCATAAATAAACAAAAATAAATAACAAAAGGATAAACTACTTCCCAGAAGCGAAGCTCAACGACAACGACGCTAAAATTTGACGCGCGTTGTCTGACGCGTCAAATATAATTTATTTATATTTTCCTGCTAGAACTGCTAGTGTAGCGGGAAGCAGGGTCGAACACAAGAGAGCTGGTTGTTGCTGAAGTTGTATCTGTAAACAATTAAAAAGAGGGGGGTTGTGAGTGATTTTCTGTGAGTGCACAAGAGAAAACACAAGAGAAAGGTTTTCAATCAGAGAGAATATTCAGCTTAGCGTTTCTACTAGGACATGTTATTATCGCCAGCTAATAATCATATTAAAAGTTTCTAAGTGTGGTTATTACGGCAAAGGTAATAACCCTAAGTATCCCGACAAATGTATTGGATTTCTAGTTCTCCTAAACACAATACTCCGGCAAAGGTATTACCGTGTTTAGGTGTTACTACTTGTCTTTATAGCAAAGTTTCCAACAAGTATTAACTATAGGAACTGGTTGTTAAACTAAGCTTTACGTCAACAATTCCACTTAGCTTAACAATTCAATTCGTAAAATAAAGCTCAAGAAATAGTAAAACGAGAAATAAGAATTAAGTAAAGAATCTCAAAACACAGCGTCACGGGGTCAAAACCCTAAACTGAAATAAAAGTCTAGCTACTCATATCCATGGAAATTAAAACACAGTAATTCATGAATGATGAAAGTATAGAAATCTCTTCTCTCTTATCAAAAACTTTGCATCTTCTCCAGAGCCGTCGTGTTGATTCGTCGAAGTCGAGAGTGATGAGAAATCTTTCCCAAACCCTAAATTATAAGTTGATTGGGTTTCTAAGTCTGTTTGGCCCCAAATTTCTAATTTTCGGACATGCTGCCGTCATCAAGAACGTTGATGATGTCATACTTATCGCACCCAAGAAGGAGGTTATTTTCGCGCCTAAGGAAGACATTATTTGCTACTTTGCGTTACAATGGCTTTTGGGCGCGGCTGCTAAAATGGCCTTTGGGTGCGAATCTCTCGGACAACATTTTGCTCTTTTGAGTAGCAGTTCTGACTTCGACTTTCAATTTGATCTTCTTAGTGACCTCAGATGCTCTCGGTGTGAACTAAAACGTTCTTGGGAATTGAGGTAGCTACGCAGCAACATGTGGTTCATCTCCTTAACATTTTTCATTCGCTCCCAACACTCTGATTAAGCTTCAAACGTCAAATCTGTCATATGTTGTTTTAACGCCTAGAATCCGCGTTTAAGCACATATTCTCTCCTATACCTTCCGAAACACCTGAAATGTAAAACCATACTAAAAAGTAAATGGTCTCATATAAAAGTGTTGAAATAAATGTGATTAGTTTGTTCGACGAGTCGTATAAATTCGACTCATCAGCAACCAGAAAGATGGGGAGGGAAGCTAATCCTTCCACAGAACAGATTCTAACAACAGATAAGGGGAGCGAATCCCTTCCCATTGTTGTGCACAAAGATCACCAGCAAAGTACTAGACCCTTAGAACATGTTGTTCAGGATGAAGAACATATAAGCGATGATGAGACTAAAGAACATCATAGCACAGATGATCAGGGTGTGTATGTCTCGATCCATCCCGGATGCCGATAAAATCTATTTACTGCGAACCTGGCACCGCAAATTCTCTTTCAAAGAGTTTATAAATGTGATACGTACTTCAGTTTGATCTTTTCCTAAGAAGAAAAGTTCCAACTATGTTTGGTATTAATTATCTTCATTTTTTATACATATTTTTTGTTTCATCGAATAAAATCTTTTTTGGAAAAATGAAAAAAAAAGGCACCAATATCGACTTCTCAACATACATCACTTGAATCGTGACGAACATACAGACACACTAAACTGATTTCATGTACAAACCATTCAGAAACACTGTAATGAAACCTAGTGGCATTTGTTATTAGATGAAAAAAAACATTTGTAACTGATATGGTGGTAAACTTTGATAAGTAAGTTTTATCTAGCCACTCATGCTAGATAACACTGGCTAATTTCAAATTGTAAGTTTATTTTGAACATATGGCATTGTTTTGCTATATTTCCACCTACTTAACTTATAAATTTTCAGTTGACTGGTGGAACGAGAAGAAAATTTCCAAATTATTCACTTTGAGCAATTCGCTTCCCTTTCTGCTTGATCTCCAAATTCGTTTTCCAAAATACTCAGTTTTCTTTGGGCGATGTTGCCAACGACGCCTAAGACTAAAGTCGTCGTTGATAACATCACTTTATGTCTAGCGTCGCTTTTACTCGATATAATACTGAGTCATGGGCTTATGTGGCAATTTTTTTAGACGTTGTACTAAGTCCAGATTAAAGCTTCTTCACCCGTCGTCACTTCACCATGTCCATGTCCTCATCGTAAAACTTTTTGCTCCCCCTATAATCGAGACAAGGTATTAAGCGCACATCCCAAACAAGCACGACAGACACTGTTGGAAAAATATTCGTGAAGTGTGAAGAAAACGAAGTCAAAATTGACCGGATCTTCCACATCATGAGGGAGTTGGGCTGTTTCTCTTAGTGGCCCACTAAGAGTGGTTTTCATAGCGTGGGTTTTCTTATATAAAGAAATACGGTGCGTTATTTGGAAGACAGAGAAAAGTAAAAACCCTAATGTTTCCATCATTCCTCGAATGAATTCATACCGGCATGTTTGTTTGAGTATTTCTTCGCATGTGTAACAGTGATATAGGAAGGCCAGAAAGGTTCGAATGGGAAAGCTTGGTGCTAAGTCTGTTGCCGAGGATCGTTTCGTCCTGGGAAGCATACTGCCAGCAAGTCCCAGCACAGTAGGACGGCAATCTTGCTTTAAGGACAACGTCGAACACGACTCGATCCAATACGGTTTACAATTATTTTTTAGTTTAATTGAATCAGAATTGCTTTCAGTCTGTTCAGTAACTTCGTATCCGCCTGTATATTCGGTAAATATTCCCAACAATCTTAAAGACAGATTGGTTCTGTTTGTATTCCTGTAGAAGTTATTTTTTTTTAGGGATGACAAGTAGTACAAGAGCTGGACAATGTCGAAACATTGACTCAATCTAGTACCTAAGACCAAACTGAAGCACTGCCACTAACGGCGACGCATCACTTATATTCAGAGACCCTGCAGCCAAAGCTGCACGAAAACACCACCAGACGAGTGGGAGGACACCGCCAAGCAGGCGGGAAACACCACCAATAAAGGTGGAAAGACACCACCA
Organism: Rhodiola chrysanthemifolia; assembly: GCA_033675395.1. NCBI lineage: Eukaryota > Viridiplantae > Streptophyta > Magnoliopsida > Saxifragales > Crassulaceae > Rhodiola > Rhodiola chrysanthemifolia. The sequence goes on from CM066204.1 coordinate 45,373,699, forward strand.
CATGGTGGGAAGACATCCGACCCGAACCGGCCGGAGAACCTAACGCTAAACTAAACTACTAAACTACAACTTTAAACAAGCAAATATGCACAACCTAACATGAATATACAACCAAAACGACATCAACACCAGGACGAAGGCCACCCATCCATCCTCCAGGCCGGATGCCAAGCCTGCAGCAGGCCCAACCCGCCGTCCGTGAGCCAACGCCACAGCCCCAGCCAGCCGTCCAAACGCCGACGCCACCGCCTCAGCCAGCCGTCCATGATACTGCCACCATACCCCACCTCAACCTGTACAGGCCGACCCAAAACAGTCACCGGCAACCCGTCGGAAAGCCTCCAGCCGCGACTAAAACCGTCCACGCCGCCCCACTCAACGCCCCACCACCGCACGGCGAGGCAGGACAGCTGACGGGGAAGATGTGACGCAGAGGAAGGAGCAGCCCAGGGGAAGACAGCCCAGCCATGTCCGAAGGCCACGATCGCCGGCGAAAAAAACGAAAACGCCGACTGCTTATTGGGAGACTTCTGGAGAGCGCTAGGAGAGAGAAACAAAATGTATTCATGTTGAAGTTATTGACTACTCTGTCTGTGTTGTACGAATAAATACCAAAAACAAATATTGGTGTTTATAGACAGATTATGATCAATGATATGGAGCTGATTGCAAAGTACCGGGATTGATACAATTACGGAAAACGAGCGACGGTTCTGGCGGATCATGATCTCTGATTATGTGAGATTGACGAGTTGTTGCACTGAGAAAAGAAAAGGCTCAGAGACAAGGTCTGTCAGATCCCTGAGCGACGCCAAAAGTATGCTGGAGAGACGTATCCAACTTGCGACCATGTGCCAACGTTTTTGATGTCGGATGGTGTTGGATTTGCTCCGACGTTGAAGCTGGCAAGGACGAGTCGTGCGCTGGTGGCCATCATGGAAACCCTAATTGGGTTCATCAGTGTTGGGATTGGACCAACACGAATTGGGCTTCTATAATTTCTGCCCTTCATAATTATTATTTGTTCTGTCCATGAATTTAAAGTGATTGAATTCATGTTTATTTGGACAGCTACAATGTTCCGTGTGAGGAGAATTTGGCCGAGAAGACCATTTCATACTTGCAGCGAGTGTGTTGCGCTAAGATTGGGTTTGATGTTCGAGACTGCGAGAGGCATGGAAAGTAGCATCGTATATCGACATGGCCGTAGTTGGTGCTTCGTGGCTGCTCTCTTATTGTTATTTGTGGCTGAGGCCGTTCAAACAAAACTTAAAATTAGAGGAGAAATCCTCTTTTTCTCTTCAACGTATCGGCTGAAGGAGTACCAGCTTAGCCCAGTGACACTGTTCCTTGGCGCACCCTACTGCGAGGAAGAGGACGACGGTGGAGTTGTCGCTGAGAATGTGATTATCATTGGCTGGATGCCTGATCCGACCTCGACAAGCAAGCCGGAGTTTCAAATCGTGTTGCCAGTTATTAAAGATGGATTGATAGTCGATCCGCATACGCCTCATAAGGCGCAAGTTTGCTTGCTGCTGAGAGCAGCTGATGTCATGTTAAAGAGGATGCTGTTTGTGGAGATGGATGACCATCCGCTGTCAAACAAGATGTACATGTTGATCTTCTCAAAACTGGTTGTTTAAAGAAGATGGTTGCTGTCGATGTGTCTTTCTGGCAACAAGTCAAAGTGCCATGTGATTCAAATGACATGAACTTGCACGATCGAAGGGAGTAGCTGCTAGAGTTGTCACAAATGCATCCGTGATTGGTCAAATGTTCAGATCAAATGATGCTTAATGGCAGCAGCGGCTGCAAGAAAAGAAACAAGACCAGGGTTTCCGTTGAGAAAACGGGGAATCGGTTCATTTTAGATTGAATCGGATGGTCTGGATCAATTTGAATTAGTTCAATTGATTTGAGTTTAGGTCAATTTTTACTCCAATGTGGGGGGTAGCACCATGGGTACTACACCTTAATCCAAGCCAGGCCGTTCCAAGCCAGGCCGAGGACGGCCATTTGGGCTCAGACGAGTAGTCGATGGATGAGTCAGGTTGCTGCTGTAGCTATGAGAATTGAAGCGCCCAGTTCCCACTTTTGCTTGATTTGCAGTTGAAACAAAGGCATTCGTGAATGTGGGACCATGGGAGCTTCACTGGGGCAGCGTGCTCAATTGATTCAAGAGTGAATCAATTTCAGTGAGAGTTGGTTCATCAAGTGGGCTAGCTTGATTGCCTACAAAATCTTAGACTGAAAAAGATTATTGATCAACCAAAGTCTTTGGTTTGATTCGAGAACGTTCGGTTCAACTCTCATCATATGGGTCAATTAAATTTGTGGCACATTTCATATTGACTCCATTTGATTAAGATAGATTGAATTTGATGAGTTTCAATCGAGTGAGGTTGAATTATGAGAACTGAATTGTAATTTGAGGAGTGAACCTCATGGTGACTCCTAGTGTGGGCCGTGTCGCTGTCGTACTTGGATGATGACTACGGCCAGGAACAAATTTGTGAGTTTCGTTCTAAGAATATACTTGTGGGTATAGTTATAAACGGCTGAGTGACATGAATGTCCACCGTAGTACGTGACGAATTTGGGTTTTGTATTCAAAATGTCATCGCTTTGAAGCAAATGTAATAAGGTATCTTTTCATAATATTGAAAGTGTTGTGGAATCCCTTGAGCCAATCCATACCGAGCTATGTGATTTGAGATATGAGGTGGTAACAAATATTTTGTGACTTTCATTGATGATAACAGTACAAAATATTGTTATAAATATTTGCTTATTAGCAAAGCTGTGATGATTGAAGAAAAATATATCATGTAGAGTTGAATATTAACTTCAGAGGTTGAGTAGCAATTTGATGAGTTGAGAAAAGTGATATTGGAAGTGAACATTATCACTCAATCATACTCTCTTAAGTCGAACAGTGTTTCGAAACTGAAAGTTGTACTTCGAAAGAGATGATGAATGTGATGAAGGTAAGTTTCGGGTTACCCTAAGGAATGTGGTGGGGGGGGGGGGGGGGGGGGGGGTGGAGGCCATCTTATCAGCAAAGTATCTTTTGAGTAAAATACCTCGTAAGGAGTATAAGTCTCTTTATAAGTCATTTAATGGAACGACGCCTTCCTATAAATAACTTGCGAGTGTGGGGGTGCCTAGCTATGGTAATGTCTCCTGGTGCTAACAGAATGGGGATAGGACCCAAAAACTATTGATTAAGATTTCATTGTTTATGCGCAAAAGAGTAATGCGTATAGATTCGTTGTGTATGAATCGAATAATTCAAATATACACAAATACTATAATGGAATCAAAGAACGCATCGTTCTTCAAGATTTCCTTATAATTAAGGAATGTATGTCGGATTTTTTTCTGTTACTGGAGAATATTTGAGAAATATCTCAAAAACAAGAGAATGAAGAAGAACTTGATCATGAGATCGATTCAGAGAAATTGAGACAAAGTAAGCAAGGATAGATAAATCATATGAACTTGATTTTCTAACTTACATGCTTGAGGCTGAACCTCAAATGAATAAAGAGATCGTCAGTTCAGTGAAGGGTCTCTTATGAAAGAAGCCATAAGATGTGACTGAGACTCCATCCTTGAGAACCATACTTGGGAGTTGGTTAACCTCCCTCATGGAACTAAACCACGTGGTCCAAAGTGGATCTTGAAGAGGAAGATAAATGTAGATGGATCTACATCGATATACAAGACGAGACTTGTAATAATAGAGTATAGATAAAAGAAAGGTCTATACTACTTTGATACTTATTTTACGGTAATGAAAATAACGTCAAGGATGGAAATGGTCATTGCTACTTAGCGCGATCTGGAAATTCACCAGATGAATGTAAAGATAGGCTTCCTCAATGGAAACTTGAGGAAGAGATTTACATTGAACAACTTGAGGGTTAAGTTGTAGTTGCTAGGCAAAAGAACAAACTTTGTGAATGTCTCTATCGCCTGAAGCAAGCGTCTTAGTAGTGGCTTTTGAATTTGACAACGTAATGATGTCAAATGGCTTCAATATCAACAAGTGTGACAAATGTGTTCATATTAAGAACATTGAACACGGATACGTGATTTTGTGTCTTACTGTTGATGACATTTTCATTGTGGGAACCAATGAGAAAACAAGGAGGCTTTGAGATTGACCAATATGTTAGTGAGAAGTGTGGCCTTTTCAAAGGAGAATTCAAATGGCTTAATTCTTTAGAAACTCTTGTTGAACCAGGAAAGGGGTTCATGGCCGAAATGAACCCACCAATAAGACCCAATTATGCTCAGGAAGATATATGTGGGGACATGACTTTCGTTTACATTATAAGACGAACAATTCAAAGACAATCACGTCTACTGAATAGTCAGTAAAGAGAACATGTTTTCCCAAGGGAAGGTTCAAGGGCGTTGCCTACCTATCCTATGCAGATATCAACCATAGAAGCTATCACCGCATTGAGTTGAGTTTTGATTTTTATTCTTATTACTTGATTTTCTTCATGTGGGGAATTGTTGGAAAAATATCCATGAAGTGTGAAGAAAACCAAGTCAAAATTGACCGATTTTCCACATCATGGGGGAGTTGCGCTGTTTCTCTTACTGGCCCACTAAGAGTGGTTTTCATAACGTGGGTTTTCTTATATAAAGAAAACATGTGCGTTATTTGGAAGACAGAGAAAAGAAAAAACCCTAATGTTTCCATCATTCCTCGCATGAATTCATGTCGGCATGTTTGTTTGAGTATTTCTTCGCGTGTGTAACGGTGATAGTCGAAGGCCAGAAAGGTTCGATCGGCAAAGCTTGGTGCTAAGTCTATTGTCGAGGATCGTTTCATCCTGGGAGGCATACTGCCAGCAAGTCCCATCACAGTAGGGCGGCAATCTTAGTTTAAGGACAGCGTCGAACGCGACTCGATCCAATACGGTTTGCAATTACGTTTCAGTTTAATTGAATCAGAATTGCTTTCAGTCTGTTCAGTAACTTCGTATCCGCCTGTATATTCGGTATATATTCCCAACAGACACAACCAGCAGTTTTAGTACGCAAGCCACATAAACCCTAAATGCTCTAAATATCCTTCGCCGTAGCAATTAGCATACGTCCAAGCGCCTCTCAAGTTGTGAAATAAACAACAATTTGATCTTCTGCGCTAGCCAAGACCTTAGCAACAGCCCTACCGATTTTCTTCGATTCGAAGAGGCTGCTTTAAGCCTCTCAAGTTTAAAAGTTTCTTGAAGGCGCTGTTTGTGCCTAATTTTTTTTGTCAAATAAGTGCATGACTCAGCATTATTATATCGAATAAAAACTACATTAGGCGTAGCGCCATTAATCTTAGGCGTCATTAGTAACATCATGAAAGTGCGTATTTTAGAAAACCAATTTGAAGATCAAGTAGAAAAGGAAATAAATTGCTCAATTGGAAATTTTTAATGGAATTAGTTGCTTTTATGTCCCATTTTCCGACCAATAAACGAGAAAGAAGAAACCTTCAATATAAATAGAACCTGCAGTAATGATTATATGAATTAGTCTGCGGATAAGAAGGTAAAGGAACAAAGTCAACCAAACACAACCAAACACAACAACACACACCCTTCCTATTTGTTGAAGAGCAACTTTTTTGTTTTTGATCAAGTTAAAGAACAACTTGTGAATAAACAAATCAATCATGTATTATACATATATACAACTTGTGAATAAACAAATCGATCATATATTATACATATATTAGAAACATGGCATCTACGGATACATTTCCTATCAAAAGGTGAAGACACATAAAAAAACTCAAAATAAAAAAAAGCTAATTAAGCCTCCAAACGCCCTGCTAGGTTCCTCCCCAATCCTTCCCTGTGCAAGAATTAATTTCCAATACGCAACATGTCCAACAACGACGACAATGGTGTTCCTTATGATGGCAGTGATGGATTCCCATCGTTCGACGAAAATGACTCGGACAACTTCAACAACAGAATCATGTTTTGTGCCATACTTTTCCTTTCATTCGTCGTTCTCTTTGCCGTCATACGCCATGTCTACACCAAGTGCGTTCTCCGTCACACCCTGCCTGCAGCTACTACACAGCCCACGCTTACCCTAGTTCAACACCCTCCCTCCTCTTCATCATTTGGACCGCCGTCTAAGACGGGCCTCCACCCATTGGTTATCGCATCACTGCCAATGTTTGTCATCTCAAGATCCAAGGTGGCTAAAGAGCATAAAGATAATGCTGATGGGAAGGAAAAGGGTGTCCGGGATCATACGGCCGAGTGCCCAATTTGCTTGAATGAGTTTGAGGACGAAGAGATGGGCCGAGTTTTGCCCAATTGTAGTCACGTTTTTCATGCTAGCTGCGTAGACGAGTGGTTACATTCAAACTCTACTTGTCCCGTTTGTCGGACTGATGCTAAGCCGAATAATGATACTTCTGGCCGGCCAATGAATGCATCTGCAGTAGAGGTTGTATGTACATAATGATATTTTGTTGAATTTATCTAACTAGCATATAATAATGGTCTAGTGGTGTGAACAATTGATTTAAAAGTTCAAAATTATGAGCTATAAGTTTATAAAATTACAACCTATCATGCTCGCTACTTTTATGTGATATAGGACATTTGAACAATTGGATTGTTAAGAGTTTCTCAAATCGCCTTGTAAATCAGTTTGTCATTGGTGCTGCCTTATTTAGTATTTGATACTTGAAAATCAGTTTGTTGATCTCCACTATGTTCCTTGAAAATTCAAATATCGCACCACTTTTAAGAAATCTAATCATAGTTCTTTAACTTCCTTTAATACAATCTATATAAACTAGTTATAGCTTAAACTCATAACACATAGACAATACCAATCAAGCAAGAATGGATGACATAATTTTTTAATCATGGTTCACTCAATTTTGAGATATATTACTATATGATTTTTGTTGCTTTTTTTGTAATTTAATATATTCTCTCTTTACCAGCTTACGATACGCTATCTTTAATAGCTCAGTATATTTCTTCTTTTGCGTTTATTATATTGGTCATGTCCGTCTCCTATTTGTTTTAAAGAAAAGGGAGGGGCTTTCTCCCAGCATTTTCTTAATAGGTCCCAGGGTCGTCTCAAGGCTACGCGGGACCTGAAGCGAAACATAAAAAATGGGCATAAACTTTCAAAGCACTCTTATTTTACAAACTAGCCAAACCTTCTTCTTTGGCTCTCAACCGCTAAGAATCCCTTCTTAAACTACTTCTATCATCTGCGTCGGGTTCCTCTTGCGCCTTATTTCGATATCCATTCTCATTGTCTCCATCTGTAAAGAACGCCATCGTTAACAGCCTGCAATTCATCCAGTCCAGCAAAAAATCTTAAAAAAAATAAATTAAAGCAGCAACTTACATTGGAAGATAAGAGATGTTTGCTTGCTGCAGTTGCACACTACCAGCGGCACATTTAATCATCAATGGATTTACAACAAATCGACCAGTGCAAAGGCCCTCATCCATTCCACCAACAAATCAAGAGAATCTCTTACTAGTTACCAACATCAAAATCAACAATAAAATGCAAGTCAAGACACTCCTATTTTACAAAGTTGTTTATCCTGCTGCTGCTGTTACACACTACCAATAGCGGTTTTCTATTCAATGGATTGGTAAAAATATCCCTGACCAGTGGCAAGGCCACCATTCAGTCCAACAGCAAATCAAAAGAATACCTTACCAATTACCAACCGTAAATGAACAATAAAATGCAATTAAGATTGAGGAATGATCGAACCTAAAAAGATGAAACTGAGACTGAAGTAAAATTAAGGATTGTGGACTTGCGATTGCTGACTTGCCGAATTTTGCAGACTTGCGATTGAAGATGAAAAGAGGTTAGGGATTGTGGAATACGGACTTCCGGTTTGCTCAGGGTCGTCGAACAGACTGTTTATTTTGTTTGTTTTTATTTTCTATTTGTATTGTATTCTTTATTTCTATATAATTCTGCCAAAATGTGGCCTGAAGCAGCCGCTTCACTGGCTTCACATTCGGGCCGGGCCTGACTTAGGTCCAAAGGCAGGATATGCCATATACATAAGACTGCCCACGGGACAGGAAAATGACCTCAACCCCCGTGCAGCGGGAATCATCCGCCGCTTAAGCCTCAGCTCTCGCATAGTATGCATCATAGGCTGAAAAAAGAAGCTGGCAAGTTGCAATACAATTGAAAAATATACCTCAGACCTCACGTAGGAGGTGTCATAAGCTGAAACACAATCATCAAACATATAACCTTAAACATGGGAAGAATAAATCAATTATGGGCTGATACATGTAGTCTCCAGTAACAGATACTCGGACTGAGCGACGCAGTTCTAAAATCGCTCTAAATATGATGTAATCCGACTCCTTTTTGTAGGAGAAGGAAATGACGCAATTATTAACGCCAATTCTAATCTCTTGGATAGGGCGAAGTGGAGTGACCCCGGTGGTTGGGCACTCCCCCAGGTGCCTAGTCGCCCGGGTTCAAGTCCCTACCCGAACACTATAACCCTAACATTAACCCCCAATCAAAAAAAAATTCTAATCTCCTGGATATGAGCGTCTTTTAAGAGCTCCTTGTAATGTCGCACTAGTACAGAGAAGACTTTAGACATCGCTTATTTTGGACATTAGACCGATCCTCTCCAAGCGTTGTCTAATGTCAGAACTTTAGGTAGCGCTTTTTTAAAAAGCATTGTATTGTGGCTCAGTGGAGCACCTCTCCTATTGTATCAAAATGATCCAGGGTTCAAGTCCTCACAAGCTCAAAAATTGAGCAGATACTACCTTAAGAGCATGAGCTCATAATAAAAAAAATGCGCTTTACTTTTCTCAAATAGACTCAGGAATATCACGCTGCTATACCAAAACTAAATCAACTAGCTTCACAACCAGCAAACTTAGTAGTTCTTCACGGCCCAAAAGTAGAAATATTGATACAACCCATTGATGGACCATAATTATACGAATCAAAAACACAGTAAAACCCCCTTAATTAGACTGTTGGTCTATTTAACTTTTGCTTGTTAGTTCCGATATATTTCTACAGGGTATTTCAGAGCTTAGAGAGAAAACACGCTAAGGAGAGGAGTTTTACGCTAAAAAGGATCGCTCGCAATTTCTGGCCAGCCAAAGACCGAGAAACCCAGATCGCACCCGCCGTCCAGCGCCCAGCGTCCAGCGCGCCTACCGAGCTATTCGAGTCCAAATTCAAGTTGCCCGAGCAAACCATCTCATCTGACAATTCCGCCTCGACCAAAATATTCCAAATGGAAAATTAAGTGGACAATGTCGGAAAACCAAGGAGAATGCTCGAGCAGATTGGCAGTTAGCTCAATTCCAAGGCAAAGGCCCGGCGCGCTTAGGCACCCAAACGAAGTCGCTCGACCCGACCGATGCATCTGGAAAATCTGGCTCGACCAAGATGTTTGGAATGCCCAACAAGTCGGACAATCTCGCTTTCCAGACAAAACGCTTGAGCAGATTGGCAGATTGGCCCAATTCCATAGTAAAGGCCCCGCGCGCATAGGCACCAAAACCAAGTTGCTCGACCAAAAAATGGAATTTGGAAAAACTGGCTCGACCATTAGTCTTAGAATCACTTGGCCATTCCAAATCAACTATCAAATGCAAGCATGGACCAAGGTGACCGGCCACCATGCTTGGAGGTGGCCAAGGGAGGAGCTCCTCCCTCCATGGTGACCTGCAACCGGCGGCTCCTCCTCCCTTGACCGGCGGCTTTGCTCCTCCCCCATGTGGCGGCTCCTCCTCCTCCTCCATTGGATCAAACACACTTGCCCCTCATCTCCACCACCCATTTCTCCTCCCTTAGCCTATAAATACAACCCATCCATCTCATTTGTAAATCATCCACATCTCATACAAAAATCACTTATCTCTCTAAGTTTGTAAGTTTGGCTTTGGAAATAAAAGATTGCTCCCTTGGCGCTTCAACGGTTGTAAGTATTTCAATATTTATTTTCCGTCTTTAATTTCCAATTCCTTAGTTATAATGCTTAGCGCGATTAATAGTAGCTAAACTAGTCGTTCGGTAAAAGGGGTGGACTTGTATTATAAAATGTTTTAGACTATTAACTTAGTGTCTCGTCTTTGTATTCAAAACTTATTCTATGTGCCATATATAAGATTAGAATTTCCAAGGTTGAGTGGACGCTTTGACGGGCAAAGCTCTTCCTTGGGATTCGTGAACATACTCGGATAAGTGGATGCTTTGACGGGCAAAGCTTATCTGAGGAGTTCGATCTATCAAAAAAACCATTTGGAAACTGGACCAAAGGGACCAAATGGATGCACATAAAGCTAAAATACTTCGGAAGGAGGAATTAGTTGAAGTAGAATAAGTGCTCTACGACCTTAAAAAGGCTAGACGATGTTGCAAGTCTTGAGCTAGGAATAGCCTCGATTCATGTTTGAATACTTAGAAGGTTCACTAAGAGTCAATGATAAACAGGATATAATACAAGGCCCCTGAAACCGAACGCTTTCTTTTAATTGTAATAGTTATCAGTTACTTTCTAGTACTAAAACCAACCAACCAACCAATCAATCACTTAGCTGGTAGCTTTAAAACCAACCAACCAATCCCAAAATTGTCCAACTTAAAGAGCAACTTATCCCCCTAATTCCCTTGGGTTCGACCCCTACTTACCACTTGCTACCCAGTAGTTAAGTCGCGAGTAGCGGACTTATAAATTTATTTGTACATTTGCTCTGACGACAAGCATCTGTCAAATTGGCGCCGTTGCCAGGGAATTAGCCATCGGATAAGTTCTTTAAATCAATACGCGCTCGAAACAACCATGTCTCGCGAAGAAAGTCATCATGACTACCAGGATGACGACGAGATAAACCTGTACGATCGAAACAATGAGGTGCCACTTCCATTTATGGATGATCCAGAGCAACTCATCCGAAGCAGACGAGCTCGTGATAGGGAAGCCATCAGAAGAAACCAAGAACCACCCGAGGACCGAAATGCAGCTGGTCCAGTACGACAACCCCCTAGATATCCACCACCCCCACAACCTAGACAAGTGCCAAGACAAGAACCCGCTTTCGAAACGCAGAATTCGAAACGCAGAATTCGAACATTGTCCACCACCCCCCACAACCTAGGCGCTTGGAGATAACAACAACTACCGTACACCTACTATGAGAGAACTAAATGCCCCAGAATTCGAAACGCAGCCATGGTGCATTTGCCAGAGCCCTGAGCTTGAAAACATTGTCGTCGACATCAACAATTTGCCAAGGTTCTCAGGAACAAATGAAGAATCTGCAACAACTCATCTCCAACGCCTACATGGCATTTGCCAAAATCTAAAACCCAATCGAGTGAATATAAACGACTTCAAGTTAAAGGCGTTCTATTTTTTCCTCGTTGACTCGGCAAGCGACTGGTTCCTTTCATTACCTTCAGGAAGCATCAGAACATGGGTTCAGATGCAAAGGAAATTCCTGGACAAATACTGCCCAGCAGCAAAAATAATGCAAGTAAGAAGGCAACTACAGGACATAAGGCAGGAACCCAACGAAACCATGTACGATTACCTGGAAAAATTCAACCACCTGGAGAGAAGCTGATGTACCCTTGGACTGCCCGAGAAACTCACCGTGTAGTATCTCATTAACGGATTAAGACCCTTAGACAAAATGCTCCTGGATGCCTCAGCTGGAGGATCCATGATGAATCTATCATTAAGTGGCATAAGGAATCTTATCACCAACGTTGCTGAAAATGCTCGGTTTAGAGAAGAGACTACTCGTCAAGATAAATTCTTCCAAACAAAAAACGTCTCACTAGCCGATGCACCAGTAAACTCTATGCCTGAAGAGATGAAGCAGCTAAAGGAGATGATGATTCAAATCCTACGAAGGCAGCCAGTTTCGGTAAAACCTTGCGAGTTCTGTGGTTCTGCAGACCACAAAACTGACGCATGTCCAACATTAATAGAAGAGGAACCGGCAGAAGTGAATGCAGTAGCAGGATACCAAGGATACAACAACAACAGTAATGACAGAGCCGGACAAAACAGACAGTATGGTCAAGCAACCAACCCGAGCTGGCGTAACAATAACTATGCTCAGAAAGACGCACAACCAGCTGTTCCTCAACTAGCTCAGTCATTCTACCAACCCCCCACCGACAGTATAACCAGAACGCTCAATCAGCAGGCCAATATCAGCAAAGAGGACCAAATCAGTACCAAACCGGCCCGCATAATCAGCAAGAACCAACTAAGTCGCTTGATGACACTATGAAGGAGCTCGCAGGAAGCATAAGTCAATTGGGTACTTCGCTACACCAATACCAGGCGAAAACTGACGGGGCAATTTCAGAATTAACCAAACAAATGTCCCAGCTCGCCACGGTAATTTCAACACTCACTAATGAGTCCGGCAGACTCCTTTCACAAACCATTCAAATACAGGAAGATGTGAATGCCTTGACTCTTAGGAGTGGAAAAACGCTTGTCGGCAAACCTTTGGAGCAAGAGGACAAGGACCCAAGATTACCCGGGAAAGAACAAATGAGGCCCGAGTCTCTCGAAGCTCTAGAAGAAGAAGCGGCTGATGAAGACGACGGCATGTATGAGGAAGAGCAGGACGTAACCGAAGAAGAAGGGGATACGTCCAAAGAACACATACCGGACCCGGTACCCAGAACCGAAACCCCTAAAATCAGCACAACCCTTCCGTTTCCAGTACCAGGCCGCGTGCAAAAACAACATGTCATGGATGAGGACGTATTTGAGTTGTTCAGTAAGGTCGAAATCAACATCCCCCTTTTGGAAGCTATCAAGCAAATTCCTCGATATGCCAAGTTTTTAAAAGAACTTTGCACCAACCGGAGAAGGAGTACTAGATACGATCAAGTGCTGATGAGTAGAAACGTGTCGGCTGTCATACAACGAAAAGTGCCCCCCAAATGTGGAGATCCAGGAACTTACACCATTCCATGTACAATTGGCAACATCAGGATCGAGAACTGCATGCTAGACCTTGGAGCATCAATCAATGTTCTTCCCTTCTCTATCTACTCATGTCTTAAGATTGGGCCGCTCAAACCCACCGGTCTCACTATTCAACTAGCAGATCGGTCTTGCAAACAGCCCGATGGCAAAATAGAAGACGTCCTGGTTCAAGTAGGCAAATTAGTATTTCCAGCAGACTTCTACGTCTTAAAGATGGAGAATGGCGGACCTACAGATCATGCACCCATCCTTCTCGGCCGTCCATTTCTTAAAACCTCAAGAATGAAGATAGACTGCGGAAGTGGGATGCTATCAATGGAAGTAGAAGGAGAGGTCTTCAGCTTCGACATATTCAGAGCAATGAAGCATCCCATGGAGTTCGAGGAAGTACACGCTCTCGACGCTTTGGACGACCTAGTCCAAGAAGTTCAACCAGAACTAAGAGCAGATCCCTTAGAACTCATACTCAATGGAGCCGAGAGCTCTTATGACTTGGCCGAAGGCCTGCATGAAACACTAGCCCACTTAACAATCTCGGAGCCTCTCACACCAGGATATGAAGTCAACGAGGTAAAATTATTCAAATCAAATACTTTTTTACCCTCAGTGATTCAAGCTCCCAAAATAGAATTAAAGCCCCTGCCCGGACATCTGAAGTACGCCTTCCTTGGGGAAAATAGCACGCTCCCGGTAATCATAAAGAGTGGCTTGGAAACAGACCAGGAGCGTCGTTTGATAAAAGTGCTGAGACAACACAAGTTGGCTATTGGATGGACTCTAGCCGACTTGAGAGGAGTCAACCCAGCAGTTTGCATGCATCGCATCTTACTCGAGGATGGAGCTAAGCCATCAAGAGAACCTCAGCGACGACTCAATCCAATCATGATGGAAATCGTCCAGAAGGAAATACAGAAGCTCCTGGATGCAGATGTAATCTATCCAATATCAGATAGCCAGTGGGTGAGCCCAGTCCACATAGTCCCGAAGAAAACTGGAATCACAATCGAGGAAGATGCCGAAGAAAAAATGGTGACAACAAGGGTCAAGAACGGCTGGAGAATGTGCATCGACTACAGAAAATTGAACGCCGTCTCAAGAAAGGACCATTTCCCTCTGCCATTCATCGATCAAATGCTAGACCGACTGGCGGGCAAACCATACTTTTGCTTCCTGGACGGATTTTCAGGCTACAACCAGATTCCCATAGCGCCTGAGGACCAAGAGAAGACCACATTCACCTGCCCATTCGGCACATTTGCTTTCAGAAGAATGTCGTTCGGTCTATGCAATGCTCCGGGGACTTTTCAAAGAGTGGTGACCAGCATCTTCTCAGACATGATCGGAATATTCATCGAAGTCTTCATGGATGATTTCACCATCTATGGCGATACATTCGACGTTTGCCTAGACAATTTAAGCACGGTTCTGGCACGATGTGTCTCGATGAACCTTGTGCTCAACTATGAGAAGTGCCATTTCATGGTAACTCATGGAGTGGTCTTAGGGCACGTCGTCTCACAAGAAGGCATAGAGGTGGATAAATCTAAGATAGACCTGATCATGACTTTATGATGGACCATAATTATACGAATCAAAAACACAGTAAAACCCACCAAATTAGACTGTTGGTCTATTTAACTTCTGATGCTTCCTGAAGGTAATGAAAGGAACCAGTCGCTTGCCGAGTCAACGAGGGAAAAATAGAACGCCTTTAACTTGAAGTCGTTTATATTCACTCGATTGGGTTTTAGATTTTGGCAAATGCCATGTAGGCGTTGCAGATGAGTTGTTGCAGATTCTTCATTAGTTCCTGAGAACCTTGGCAAATTGTTGATGTCGACGACAATGTTTTCCAGCTCAGGGCTCTGGCATATGCACCATGGCTGCGTTTCGAATTCTGGGGCATTTAGTTCTCCCATAGTAGGTGTACGGTAGTTGTTGTTATCTCCGTAGTAGTCATCGAAAGCGGGTCCTTGTCTTGGCACTTGTCTAGGTTGTGGGGGTGGTGGATATCTAGGGGGTTGTCGTACTGGACCAGCTGCATTTCGGTCCTCAGGCGGTCCTTGGTTTCTTCTGATGGCTTCCCTATCACGAGCTCGTCTGCTTCGGATGAGTTGCTCCGGATCATCCATAAATGGAAGTGGCACCTCATTGTTTCGATCGTACAGGTTTATCTCATCGTCATCCTGGTAGTCATGGTGACTTTCTTCGCGAGACATGGTTGTTTCGAGCGCGTATTGATTTAAAGAACTTATCCGATGGCTAATTCCCCGGCAACGGCGCCGATTTTTGATGGATGCACAGTCGTTGTGTGCAACCGTCAAGAATTTATTTATAATAGTCCGCTACTCGCGACTTCACTACTGGATAGCAAGTGGTAAGTAGGGGTCGAACCCAAGGGAATTAGGGGGATAAGTCGTTCTTTGAGGGATTTGTACAGCGAGGGAGCGTGTTTTAGGTTGATTGGGATTTTAGTGCTATTAACTAAACTACTGTTTTTTGGTTTTTTTGGTTTTTTGTGCGGAAGAGTAAATACAGAAATTAAATACTGAAAATAAAGAGTTGAGGGAAGAAGACTTACAGTGGGTGATGCGTGATTGCGATTCCTCCGGTAGATGAGTGGTTGATGATTGTAGTTGATCGAGCGATTAGTAAAAGTAAATACAGGGGGGTTTTTTTGTAATTCAAGAAAAACATTCGGTTTCAGGGGCCTTGTATCATAGCCTGTTTATTGTTTTAGTAACCCGTCTAAGTATTCAAACGTGTATCAAGGCCTTTTCCGGCGCTCGATTTGCCACACTGTCTAGTCTTTTGCAAAAGTGTTCGAAAGTGAATCAAGGCCATTTCAAGCACTCGACTTGCAACACTGTCTAATCTTTTGCAAAAAACGTAAAGCACTTGTTCTATTTAGACTAGCGCCAATACCCCTTTCAGGATATGCTAGTCTGTGTGCATCCATTTTGGGTTGTCTTTTCCGATTTACCCAAAATGGTGTTTGAGAGAGATCAAACTCCTCAGATAAGCTTTGCCATTTCAAGCATCCACTTACCCGAGTATGTTTACGAACTTCCACAGAAGAGCTTTGCCATTTCAAGCATCCACTCAACCTTGGAAGTTTTGATCTAATATATGGCACATAGAACAAGTTTTGAATACAAAGAAAAGAAACTAAAAGAATTAAAACATTTTATAATACAAGTACGCCCCTTTAACCGAATAAAGTTTAGCTACGAATATCCATAGAGGTGGATACCATAGCTAAATACTCAGGGGTTTTTGAAAACAGTAAGAGGGAAAGGGGTGGAATACTCAAGAACCAACAGGAGTATTCCCAATTTCCTACTGAATACTCAAGAACCAACAGGAGTATTCTCTAAAACCGTTATAATACTCAAGAACCGACAAGAGTATTATTTCCAAAAACCAAACTTACAAGTAACAAAATGTAGAGAGATAAGTGTTTATTTGATTTTGGAATGAATTACAAATGAGACGGGGGCTTGTATTTATAGGCCTAAGGGAGAGGAATGGATGGATGAGATGAAACCAGATGGTTTTCATCCAAGGGAGCTCCATAGCAGGTCATAGCAGCCGATTGGAGGTCACCAAATGGGGAGAGTTTGCTTCTTTGGTTACCTCCAACCAAAAGCCACCGGTCACCAGATTTTGATCATTGCTTTTTTGGCTTTTTGATAGTTGATTTGGAATGGCCAAGTGATTTTAAGACTAATGGTCGAGCCAGAATTTCCAAATTCCATGTTTTGGTCGAGCAACTTGGTCTTGGTGCCTATGCGCGCGGCCTTTACTATAGAATTGGGCCAATCTGCCAATCTGCTCGGGCGTTTTGTCTGGGAAATGAGATTGTCCGAGTTGTTGGGCATTCCAAACATGTTGGTCGAGCCAGATTTTCCAGATGCATCCGTCGGGTCGAGCGACTTGGTTTGGGTGCCTATGCGCGCCGGGCCTTTGCCTTGGAATTGAGCTAACTGCCAATCTGCTCGAGCATTCTCCTTGGTTTTCCGACATCTTCCATCTTATTTTCCATTTTAAACACTTTGGTCGAGGCGGAATTGTCAGATCAGATGGTTTGCTCGGGCAACTTGAATTTGGACTCGACTAGCTCGGCCGGCGTGCTGGACGCTGGGCGCTGGGCGGCGGGCGCAACCTGGGTTTCTCGGTCTTTGGCTGGCCAGAAATTGCGAGCGATCCTTTTTAGCGTAAAACTCCTCTCCTTAGCGTGTTTTCTCTCTAAGCGCCAAAATACCCTGTAGAAATATATCGGGACTAACAAGTAGAAGTTAAATAGACCAATAGTCTAATTTGGTGGGTTTTACTGTGTTTTTGATTCGTATAATTATGGTCCATCAATGTGTCACAAGAAGAGTCCCAAAACCGAATGCTTTCCTTAAATTAAAAACACCACCCGTATTTACTTTCTTAGTGTAAACTGCTCTATTAACTGCTCACCTTCCGGAGGACTTGCCAATCACGCATCACCCGCTGTAAGTCTTCTTTGTATTTTCAGTATTTAATTTTCAGTATTTACTTTTCCGCACAAAAAACCAACAAAACCAAAAAACTGTAGTTTAGTTAACCGCGCCAAAATCCCAATCAACCTAAAACACGCTCCCTCGCTGTACGATCCCCTCAAAGAACGACTATCCCCCTAATTCCCTTGGGTTCGACCCCTACTTACCACTAGCTACCCAGTAGTGAAGTCGCGAGTAGCGGACTATAAATTTATTTGCACATTTGCTCTGACGACAAGCATCTGTCAAATTGGCGCCGTTGCCGGGGAATTAGCCATCGGATAAGTTCTTTAAATCAATACACGCTCGAAACAACCATGTCTCGCGAAGAAAGTCACCATGACTACCAGGATGACGACGAGATAAACCTGTACGATCAAAATGATGAGGTGCCACTTCCATTTATCGACGATCCGGAACAACTCATCAGAAACAGAAGAGCTCGTGATAGGGAGGCCATCAGAAGAAACCAAGAACCGCCCGAGGACCGAAATGCAGCTGGTCCAGTACAACAACCCCCTAGATATCCACCACCCCCCCAACCTCGACAAATGCCAAGACAAGAACCTGTCTACGATAACTACTATGGGGATGTCAACTACCGTGCACCTACTATGGGAGAAGTCAATGCCCCCAACCTCGAAACGCAGCCGTGGTGCATTTGCGAGGGCCCTGAACTAGAAAACATTGCCGTCGACATGTCCGTGGTCCACAATTTGCCAAAGTTCTCAGGAACTAATGGAGAATCTGCGACAACTCATCTCCAACGCTTACATGGCATTTGCCAAAATCTAAAGCCCAATCGAGTGAATGTAGACGACTTCAAGTTGAAAGCGTTCTATTTTTCCCTCGTTGATTCGGCAAACGACTGGTTCCTTTCATTGCCTTCGGGAAGCATCAGAACATGGGTTCAGATGCAAAGGAAATTCCTGGACAAATACTACCCAACAGGAAGAGCAATGCAAGTAAGAAGACAACTGCAGGACATAAGGCAAGGACCTAATGAGACCATGTACGACTACCTGGAGAAATTCAACCACCTGGAGAGAAGCTGCTGCACTCTTGGACTACCCGAGAAGCTCATCATCGAGTACCTAATTAATGGACTAACTGAGTTAGACAAAATGCTCCTGGATGCCTCAGCTGGAGGATCCATGATGAATCTATCATTAAGTGGCATAAGGGATCTCATAACCAACGTTGCTGAAAATGCTCGGTTTAGAAAGGAGACTACTCGTCAAGATGAATTCTTCCGAACAAAAAACGTATCACAAGCCGAGACATCAGTAAACTCCATACCAGAAGAGATGAGACAAATGAAGGAAATGATGATGCAATTCCTACAAATGCAGACAGTTCAAGTAAGACCTTGCGAGTTTTGTGGCTCTACGGACCACAAGACTGATGCATGCCCAACTTTGATCAAAGTCAACCCGGTGGGGGCCAATGCAGTTGGAGGATACCAAGGGAACAACAACAAAGTCGTACCCCAACCAGCTCAGACGCTCTACCAACCTCCCCACAAGCAGTACAACCAGAATGCCCCACCAACGAGCCAGTATCAACAAAGGGGACCAAACCAGTACCCGATGGGCCAATATCAACAGAAGGCTCCAAATCAATATCAGGCGGGCCCGAGTAATCAGCAAGGACCAAACAAGTGGCTGGAGGACATGATGAAGGAACTCTCGAGTACTGTGCAGCAATCCTCGAGTACTGTACATCAATTGTCAGGCTCTGTACAGCGATTGAGTACTACTGTGTATCAAAACCAGGCGAAAAATGATGTAGCAATAGCCGACCTGAAAAAACAAATGTCTCAGCTCGCCACCTCAATATTCGAGCAAAATAGTGAGCCTGGTCAACTTCCTTCACAAACCATTCAAAACCCGAAGGAAAATGTTAATGCCGTGACCCTAAGGAGTGGGAAAAAGCTTGCCGTCAAACCCATGGAGCAAGCGGAGGACAAAAGCCCAAGGTTGTCTGGAGAAGAACAAATGAAGCCCGAGACTCGCGGAACTCTTGAGCAGGATGCGGCCGAGAAAAGCGGGGACGTACCTGAGGAACACACGCCTAGCCTGGTTCCACCATCCGAAGAACAAAGACCACACCCGATGCCCAGAACCGATACCTCCAAGATCCGCGCCGCGCTTCCATTTCCAGTGCCAGCCCGAGTACCAAAATAACATGTCATGGATGAGGACGTGTTCGAATTATTCAGCAAAGTCGAAATCAACATCCCCCTCTTAGAAGCCATAAGGCAAATCCCTCGATATGCTAAGTTTCTAAAGGAGCTTTGCACCAACCGGAGGAGGAGCAATAGAAATGATCAAGAGCTGATGAGAAGGGACGTGTCGGCCGTCATGCAACGAAAGGTGCCCCCCAAGTGCGGAGATCCGGGAACTTACACCATTCCATGCACAATTGGCAACATCCGGATCGAGAACTGCATGCTAGACCTTGGAGCATCAATCAACGTCTTGCCATTCTCTATCTACTCATGCCTTAGGATTGGGCCGCTCGAACCCACCGGTCTCACTATTCAACTGGCAGACCGGTCGTGCAAACAGCCCGAGGGCAAAATTGAAGACGTTTTGGTCCAAGTAGGAGAATTGGTGTTTCCAGCAGACTTCTATGTCCTTAAAATGGAGAATAGTGGGCCAACAGACCATGCTCCTATCCTTCTCGGTCGTCCATTTCTCAAAACCTCAAAAATGAAGATAGACTGCGGAAGTGGGATGCTATCAATGGAAGTAGAAGGAGAAGTCTTCAGCTTCGACATATTCAGAGCAATGAAGCATCCCATGGAGTTCGAGGAAGTACACGCTCTCGACGCTTTGGACGACCTAGTCCAAGAAGTTCAACCAGAACTAAGAGCAGATCCCTTAGAACTCATACTCAATGGAGCCGAGAGCTCATATGACTTGGCCGAAGGCCTGCATAAAACACTAGCCCACTTAACAATCTCGGAGCCTCTCACACCAGGATATGAAGTCAACGAGGTAAAATTATTCAAATCAAATACTTTTTTACCCTCAGTGATTCAAGCTCCCAAAATAGAATTGAAGCCCCTGCCCGGACATCTGAAGTACGCTTTCCTTGGGGAAAATAACACGCTCCCGGTAATCATAAAGAGTGGCCTAGAAACAGACCAGGAGCGTCGTTTGATAAAAGTGCTGAGACAACACAAGTTGGCTATTGGTTGGACTCTAGCCGACTTAAGAGGAGTCAACCCAGCAGTTTGCATGCATCGCATCTTACTCGAGGATGGAGCTAAGCCGTCAAGAGAACCTCAGCGACGACTCAATCCAATCATGATGGAAATCGTCCATAAGGAAATACAGAAGCTCCTGGATGCAGATGTAATCTATCCAATATCGGATAGCCAGTGGGTGAGTCCAGTCCACATAGTCCCAAAGAAAACTGGAATCACAATCGAGGAAGATGCCGAAGGAAAAATGGTGACAACAAGGGTCAAGAACGGCTGGAGAATGTGCATCGACTACAGAAAATTGAACGCCGTCACAAGAAAGGACCATTTCCCTCTGCCATTCATCGATCAAATGCTAGACCGACTGGCGGGCAAACCATACTTTTGCTTCCTGGATGGATTCTCAGGCTACAACCAGATTCCCATAGCGCCTGAGGACCAAGAGAAGACCACATTCACCTGCCCATTCGGCACATTTGCTTTCAGAAGAATGTCGTTCGGTCTATGCAATGCTCCGGGGACTTTCCAAAGAGTGGTGACCAGCATCTTCTCAGACATGATCGGAATATTCATCGAAGTCTTCATGGACTACTTCACCATCTATGGTGATACATTCGACGCTTGCCTAGACAACTTAAGCACGGTTCTGGCACGATGTGTCTCGATGAACCTTGTGCTCAACTATGAGAAGTGCCATTTCATGGTAACTCATGGAGTGGTCTTAGGGCACGCCGTCTCACAAGAAGGCATAGAGGTGGATAAATCTAAGATAGACCTGATCATGACTTTACCATACCCCTCCACTGTCCGAGACATCCAATCCTTCCTTGGGCATGCTGGATTTTACCGACGGTTCATCAAGGACTTCTCCAAAAAGGCATTGCCTCTATCCACTCTCATCCAAAAAGAAGTTCCTTTTGAATTCACCAATACATGCAAGGAAGCCTTTGATGAGCTCAAAAAGGCCCTCACTAGCACACCTGTCATCCAAACTCCGGATTGGAAAAAACCATTTGAGATCATGTGCGACGCAAGCGACTTTGCTGTGGGAGCAGTTCTCGGCCAAAAGATTGACAAGAAAGCGGGTGTGATCTACTACGCCTCACGAACCCTAGATCCTGCCCAACGGAACTACTCCACCACCGAGAAGGAACTCCTGGCAGTAGTATTCGCTCTGGAAAAATTTAGATCCTATTTGCTTGGAGCAAAGGTGATAGTTTATTCTGACATGCTGCCATCCGTTACCTAATGAAGAAAAAGGAGGCCAAGCCAAGGCTCATTCGGTGGATACTACTACTGCAAGAATTCGATATGGAGATAAGGGACAAAAAGGGGATCGAGAATACTGTGGCCGACCACCTAAGCAGGATTGTCCGAAAGGAAGAAGAGGGGCACATAACCGAGTCATTTCCAGACGAGCACCTATACGCCGCCTCAACCAAAGTACCTTGGTATGCTCCAATCGTCAATTACCTGGTAGGAGGTACATTTCCTCCCTCTTTCACTAAAGCACAATGCTTGAAACTTAGGCATGATGCTAGATTTTACTTATGGGATGATCCTTATTTGTGGAGAATAGGAGCAGATCAAATGCTTAGGAGATGCATCCCCGATAGTGAAATATCTTCTGTTATTAGCTTTTTCCATGAGTTTACATGTGGAGGACACTTCGGGCCTAAGAGAACCGCTAGGAAAATCCTAGATAGCGGCTTCTTTTGGCCGAGTATATTTAGAGATTCTTATGAGAAGTGTAAGAAGTGTGATAGGTGCCAAAGAGTAGGGAATGTGTCGGCTAGGAATGAGATGCCTCAAGTGCCCATCTTGGTCATTGATGTCTTCGACATCTGGGGCATTGATTTCATGGGGCCATTCCCAGTTTCATGCGGTTATACTTACATTCTAGTTGCTGTAGATTATGTGTCGAAATGGGTAAAAGCTAAGGCCACTAGGTGCGATGATGCAAAGACTGTCGTAGAATTTTTGCGCACTAACCTGTTTTGCAGGTATGGAGTACCCAAGGCCATAATCAGCGATCAAGGAACTCATTTCTGCAACCGCATGATGGCCGCCACCTTGAAACACTATCATGTCCACCACCGGACCTCCACAGCATATCATCCCCAAACCAATGGTCAAGCAGAGATCTCCAACCGTGAAATCAAAGGGATTTTAGAGAAAATGGTGAAGCCGGCCCGAAAGGATTGGAGCCAAAGGCTAGATGAGGCGCTATGGGCCTACAGAACTGCCTACAAAATGCCGATAGGGACCTCTCCCTTTCGGTTAGTATATGGGAAGGCATGCCATCTTCCGGTGGAATTGGAGCACAAAGCCTATTGGGCGCTCAAGCAATGTAACCCGGACTTGAGGGCAGCCGGCCTGGACAGGAAGATGCAACTGTGCGAACTGGAGGAGCTGCGCCTCGAGGCCTATGAGGGCCAAACAGACTACAAGGCGCGGACAAAGCTTTATCATGATAAGTTCATCCTTCGGCGCAAATTTGAAGTTGGGCAGCAAGTACTCTTGTTCTCATCACGACTTAAGCTGATGCCCGGCAAGCTGCGCTCGAGATGGACGGGCCCATACACCATAATACGAATCCACAACCATGGGGCACTAGAGCTAGAGAACCCGAAAGATGGGAATATATTCAAGGTCAATGGGCAAAGGGTAAAGCAATATCAAGGCGAGATCGAAAGCCCTGCCCAAGAATTTGACCTTGCCAACCCCACCTTATGATCCACAAAAAAGGTACCGTCGAGCCAACGACGTTAAACAAAGGCACTGGTCAGGAGGTAACCCGACACTATCTTAATTTCTGTCATTTAAATTCAGTCATTTAGTTTTAAGCTTGCATGACTTTTGAACTAAGGCACGCCTTCGTTCAAAAGTGTGGGGTGAGAACCACCTTTGTATAAAAATAACATGCTTGCTGTTTTCTTTTTTAGTAATAGTATCTTTTTGAAAATATGAACTTAAGAATGTGAAAAAGATAGACCGAAATTCATGCATTTACCTTGTGAAAATTCAACTGTCTAAAAACTTAGAACGTAACTTTTCATTTGTCCTTTGTGCTGAGATTAACTAGAGATGTGGAGTTGACATAAACTGCCCTAGAAAGGCTTGGCAGGCAATCGAAGGATCTTATCAAACTATATGGTTTTCGAAGTCAGTGGAGGCTGCACTTCGGGTTTCAGTGAAGATTGAAGTCATCTCCGCCATGCAGTGTTTATGCAAAAAGAAAAGAAAAGGCGAGGACGGGAATCAGACCGTCCTCTCTCTAGTCAAAGTAGCCGAGAAAATAGATGAGCGACCCTCATCTTGACCCGCGCGAAACGACAACGATGAGAGGAGCGGGGAGGTATTTCCATAGGCTTGCGGGCGATGATTGGACCTCCCAAAAAAGGCTTGAGAAAATGGACTAGCAAAGCCACAAAAAGGCGAAAAGCTCGAAGAAGCAAATCAAGAGGCCAAAGGCCCAAAATTGTGAAGGTTTTAACCGAACAAAACTGAAGTACTCAAAAAGTCAAATCAAAGGCCAAAGGCCAATTCACTACAAAAGCAGTCCCTCGCCAAAAGAAGAAAAATAAAAGTACTCAAACCAGTGAAACCCGAACCAAATCACGTGCTAGAGAAAGCTACAAGGAAACCATATAGTGCGAGACGGTCCCAAGATTGCAGTCCAGGAGCCTAAAAAGGGCTATCTCCCGAAACATCCGGAATAATTTGCATCTCGGCACGGAGGTACAAGTATTAAGTTTCTTCTATTTATTTACGCAGTTTAATTTGGTAGTAAGTAGTAATGCATGAATTAGGATATATCTAGTCCCACAGTCTAATTTTCATATTTTAAAACCAAACTTAGTGCCGCCATTTAATAGCATTGTTCGGGACGAACAACTAAAAGTGTGGGGTGATCTGATGGACCATAATTATACGAATCAAAAACACAGTAAAACCCACCAAATTAGACTGTTGGTCTATTTAACTTCTACTTGTTAGTCCCGATATATTTCTACAGGGTATTTTGGCGCTTAGAGAGAAAACACGCTAAGGAGAGGAGTTTTACGCTAAAAAGGATCGCTCGCAATTTCTGGCCAGCCAAAGACCGAGAAACCCAGGTTGCGCCCGCCGTCCAGCGCCCAGCGTCCAGCACGCCGGCCGAGCTAGTCGAGTCCAAATTCAAGTTTCCCGAGCAAACCATCTGATCTGACAATTCCGCCTCGACCAAAGTGTTTAAAATGGAAAATAAGGTGGAAGATGTTGGAAAACCAAGGAGAATGCTCGAGCAGATTGGCAGTTAGCTCAATTCCAAGGCAAAGGCCCGGCGCGCATAGGCACCCAAACCAAGTCGCTCGACCCGACGGATGCATCTGGAAAATCTAGCTCGACCAAGATGTTTGGAATGCCCAACAACTCGGACAATCTCACTTCCCAGACAAAACGCCCGAGCAGATTGGCAGATTGGCCCAATTCTATAGTAAAGGCCGCGCGCATAGGCACCAAGACCAAGTTGCTCGACCAAAACATGGACTTTGGAAATTCTGGCTCGACCATTAGTCTTAAAATCACTTGGCCATTGCAAATCAACTATCAAATAGCCAAAAAAGCAATGATCAAAATCTGGTGACCGGTGGCTTTTGGTTGGAGGTAACCAAAGAAGCAAACTCTCCCCATTTGGTGACCTACTACCGGCTGCTATGACCTGATATGGAGCTCCCTTGGATGAAAACCATGTGGTTTCATCTCATCCCTCCATTCCCTCCTTCTTAGCCTATAAATACAACCCCCCATCTCACTTGTAAATAAATTCAAAAAATCAAATAAACACTTATCTCTCTACATTTTGTTACTTTGCAAGTTTGGTTTGAAATTATAATACTTCTGTCGGTTCTTGAGTATTATAATACTGTAGAGAATACTTCTGTTGGTTCTTGAGTATTCTAGTAGTTCTTGAGTACTCTTGTCGGTTCTTGAAGTACTCAAGCTTGTCTTACTTTTCACTATTCTTGAGTACTCTTGTCGGTTCTTGAAGTACTCACCCCTTTCCTTTACTGTCTTTTACTTTCGAAACCTTTATTTTTTTAAGTACTTAGCTATGATGTCCTCTTCCATGGATAATCGTAGCTAAACCCATATTCGGTTGAGGGTTCTCACCCTTGTGCCCACATCTTGAGAATCTTGCACCTTATGTCATTATACACTTCTCTAGTCTTTGAAATCTAGTTTGAGTAACACCTTTGTCGGGTTGTTCAAACTAGCGGAAGACTAGGAGCCTAAAGCTTTGTCAAGCTTGTTGTGGAATACCACCTTTGTCGGGGTATTTGGGTTGTCACCTTTGTCGGGACAACCACATCACAACTTGACAGGTTAAGGGTGTGGAGTACCACCTTTGTCGGGGTATTTGGGTTGTCACCCTTGTCGGGACAACCACACTTAGAAGTGTAAAAGAAATCATTTGGAGTCAATGATAGATGTGTCACAAGAAGAGTCCCAAAACCGAATGCTTTCCTTAAATTAAAAACACCACCCGTATTTAATTTCTTAGTGTTAACTGCTCTATTAACTGCTCACCTTCCGGAGGACTTGCCAATCACGCATCACCCGCTGTAAGTCTTCTTTGTATTTTCAGTATTTAAATTTCAGTATTTACTTTTCCGCACAAAAAACCAACAAAACCAAAAAACTGTAGTTTAGTTAACCGCGCCAAAATCCCAATCAACCTAAAACACGCTCCCTCGCTGTACGATCCCCTCAAAGAACGACTATCCCCCTAATTCCCTTGGGTTCGACCCCTACTTACCACTAGCTACCCAGTAGTGAAGTCGCGAGTAGCGGACTATAAATTTATTTGCACATTTGCTCTGACGACAAGCATCTGTCACTTTAACATACCCCTCCACTGTCCGAGACATCCAATCCTTCCTAGGGCACGCTGGAGTTTACCGACGGTTCATCAAAGACTTCTCCAAAAAGGCATTACCTCTATCCACTCTCCTCCAAAAAGAAGTTCCTTTTGAATTCACCAATACATGCAAGGAAGCCTTTGATGAGCTTAAAAAGGCCCTCACTAGCACGCCCGTCATCCAAACTCCGGATTGGAAAAAACCATTTGAGATCATGTGCGACGCAAGCGACTTTGTTGTAGGAGCAGTTCTCGGCCAAAAGATTGACAAGAAAGCAGGTGTGATCTACTACGCCTCACGAACCCTAGATCCTGCCCAACGAAACTACTCCACCACCGAGAAGGAACTCCTGGCAGTAGTATTCGCTCTGGAAAAATTTAGATCCTATTTGCTTGGAGCAAAAGTGATAGTTTATTCTGACCATGCTGCCATCCGTTACCTAATGAAGAAAAAGGAGGCCAAACCACGGCTCATTCGGTGGATCTTGTTACTACAAGAATTCGATGTGGAAATAATGGACAAAAAGGGGATCGAGAATACTGTGGCCGACCACCTAAGCAGGATTGTCAGAACGGAAGAAGAAGGGCACATAACTGAGTCATTTCCAGACGAGCATCTCTACGCAGTCTCAACCAAGGTGCCATGGTACGCGTCAATCGTCAACTACCTTGTAGGAGGTACATTCCCTCCCTCTTTTACTAAAGCACAATGCACGAAACTTAGGCATGGCGCTAGATATTACTTATGGGATGATCCCTATTTATGGAAAATAGGAGCAGATCAAATACTTAGGAGATGCATCCCCGATAATGAAATAGCCTCTGTCATTAGCTTTTGCCATGAGTTTGCATGTGGAGGACACTTCGGGCCTAGGAGAACCGCTAGAAAAATCTTAGATAGTGGCTTTTTCTGGCCAAGCATATTTAGAGATGCTCGTGAAAAGTGTAAAAAATGCGATAAGTGTCAAAGAGTAGGAAATGTGTCAGCTAGAAGTGAAATGCCTCAAGTACCCATATTAGTCAACGATGTTTTTGACATTTGGGGTCTTGATTTTATGGAACCATTTCCAATCTCATGCGGCTATACTTACATTTTAGTTGCTGTAGATTATGTATCAAAATGGGTAGAAGCCAAGGCCACAAGGTGCGACGATGCAAAGACTGTCATAGAATTTTTGCGCACTAACCTATTTTGTAGATACGGGGTACCCAAGGCCATAATAAGCGACCAAGGAACTCATTTCTATAACTGCATGATGGCCGCTACCTTAAAACGCTACCATGTCCACCACCGGACATCCACAGCATATCATCCCCAATCCAATGGTCAAGCGGAAATCTCCAACCGCGAAATCAAAGGAATTTTAGAAAAAATGGTAAAGCCAGGCAGGAAGGATTGGAGTCAGAGGCTCGATGAAGCTCTTTGGGCTTATAGTACGGCATACAAGACTCCAATAGGAACCTCCCCCTTGCGGCTTGTTTATGGGAAGGCATGCCATCTTCCGGTGGAAGTAGAACATAAAGCTTATTGGGCACTCAAGCATTGCAATCAAGATTTAAGGGCTGCCAGACTGGATAGGAAACTTAATCTGTGTGAGCTTGAGGAATTGCGGCTTGAAGCCTATGAAGGGCAAACAGACTACAAGGCGAGGACCAAATTATATCATGACAAATTCATCCTCCAACGCTCATTTGAGGAGGGACAACAAGTGCTGGTCTTCTCCTCACGACTAAAATTGATGCCCGGAAAGCTCAAATCTAGATGGACCGGCCCTTTCACTATAACTAAGGTACTCAACCATGGGGCAATTGAGCTAAAAAGCCCAAACGATGGAAGCAGATTCACGGTAAATGGGCAGCGAGTCAAACATTACCATGGCGAGGTCAACTTGATAACACAGAAATTCGACCTGAGCCACCCATGGGACCCAAACCAGTAATCCACAACGAGGTATCGTCGAGCCAACGACGTTAAACAAAGGCACTGGTCGGGAGGTAACCCGACACTATCTTACTTTCTGTCATTTAAATTCTGTCATTTAATTTTCTGTCTTAGTAATTCTCACATATATATATTAGCTTGCATGACTTTTGAACTAAGGCACGCCTTCGTTCAAAAGTGTGGGGTGAGAACCACCGTTGTATATAAATAACATGCTTGCTGTTTTCTTTTTTAGTAATAGTATCTTTTTGAAAATATGAACTTAAGAATGTGAAAAAGATAGACCGAAATTCATGCATCAACCTTGTTAAAATTCAACTGTTTAAAGACTTAGGACGTAATTTTTCATTTGTCCTTTGTGCTGAGATTAACTAGAGATGTGGAGTTGACATAAACTGCCCTAGAAAGGTTTGGCAGGCAATCGAAGGATCTTATCAAACTATATGGTTTTCAAAGTCAGTGGAGGCTACACTTTGGGTTTCAGTGAAGATTGAAGTCATCTCCGCCATGCAGTGTTTATGCAAAAAAGAAAAAAGGCGAGGACGGGAATCAGACCGTCCTCTCTCTAGTTAAAGTAGCCGAGAAAATAGATGAGCGACCCTCATCTTGACCCGCGCGAAACAACAACGATGAGAGGAGCGGGGAGGTATTTCCATAGGCTTGCGGGCGATGATTGGACCTCCCAAAAAAGGCTTGAGAAAATGGACTAGCAAAGCCACAAAAGGCAAAAAGCTCGAAGAAGCAAATCAAGAGGCCAAAGGCCCAAAATTGTGAAGGTTTTTACCGAACAAAAGTGAAGCACTCAAAAAGTCAAATCAAAGGCCAAAGGCCGATTCACTACAAAAAAGCTGTCCCTCGCCAAAAAGGAAAAAAATCAAAGTACTCAAACCATTGAAACCCGAATCAAATCACGTGCTAGAGAAAGCTACAAGGAAACCATATAGTGAGAGACGATCCCGAAGTTGCAGTCCAGGAACCAAAAAAGGGCTATCTCCCGAAACATCCAATATAAATTGCATCTCAGCACGGAGGTACAAGTATTAAGTTTCCTCTATTTATTTACACAGTTCAATTTGGTAATAAGCAGTAATGCATGAATTAGGATAAATCGAGTCCCACAGTCCAATTTTCATATTCTAAAACCAAACTTAGTATACCGCCCTTTAATAGCATTGTTCGGGACGAACAACTAAAAGTGTGGGGTGATCTGATGGACCATAATTATACGAATCAAAAACACAGTAAAACCCCCTTAATTAGACTGTTGGTCTATTTAACTTTTGCTTGTTAGTTCCGATATATTTCTACAGGGTATTTCAGAGCTTAGAGAGAAAACACGCTAAGGAGAGGAGTTTTACGCTAAAAAGGATCGCTCGCAATTTCTGGCCAGCCAAAGACCGAGAAACCCAGATCGCGCCCGCCGTCCAGCGCCCAGCGTCCAGCGCGCCTACCGAGCTATTCGAGTCCAAATTCAAGTTGCCCGAGCAAACCATCTGATCTGACAATTCCGCCTCGACCAAAATATTCCAAATGGAAAATTAAGTGGACAATGTCGGAAAACCAAGGAGAATGCTCGAGCAGATTGGCAGTTAGCTCAATTCCAAGGCAAAGGCCCGGCGCGCTTAGGCACCCAAACCAAGTCGCTCGACCCGACGGATGCATCTGGAAAATCTAGCTCGACCAAGATGTTTGGAATGCCCAACAACTCGGACAATCTCACTTCCCAGACAAAACGCCCGAGCAGATTGGCAGATTGGCCCAATTCTATAGTAAAGGCCGCGCGCATAGGCACCAAGACCAAGTTGCTCGACCAAAACATGGACTTTGGAATTCTGGCTCGACCATTAGTCTTAAAATCACTTGGCCATTCCAAATCAACTATCAAATAGCCAAAAAAGCAATGATCCAAATCTGGTGACCGGTGGCTTTTGGTTGGAGGTAACCAAAGAAGCAAACTCTCCCCATTTGGTGACCTACTACCGGCTGCTATGACCTGCTATGGAGCTCCCTTGGATGAAAACCATGTGGTTTCATCTCATCCCTCCATTCCCTCCTCCTTAGCCTATAAATACAACCCCCATCTCACTTGTAAATAAATTCAAAAAATCAAATAAACACTTATCTCTCTACATTTTGTTACTTTGCAAGTTTGGTTTGAAATTATAATACTCCTGTCGGTTCTTGAGTATTATAATACTGTAGAGAATACTCCTGTTGGTTCTTCAGTATTCTAGTAGTTCTTGAGTACTCTTGTCGGTTCTTGAAGTACTCAAGCTTGTCTTACTTTTCACTATTCTTGAGTACTCTTGTCGGTTCTTGAAGTACTCACCCCTTTCCTTTACTGTCTTTTACTTTCGAAACCTTTATTTTTTTAAGTACTTAGCTATGATGTCCTCTTCCATGGATAATCGTAGCTAAACCCATATTCGGTTGAGGGTTCTCACCCTTGTGCCCACATCTTGAGAATCTTGCACCTTATGTCATTTTACACTTCTCTAGTCTTTGAAATCTAGTTTGAGTAACACCTTTGTCGGGTTGTTCAAACTAGCGGAAGACTAGGAGCCTAAAACTTTGTCAAGCTTGTTGTGGAATACCACCTTTGTAGGGGTATTTGGGTTGTCACCTTTGTCGGGACAACCACATCACAACTTGACAGGTTAAGGGTGTGGAGTACCACCTTTGTCGGGGTATTTGGGTTGTCACCTTTGTCGGGACAACCACACTTAGAAGTGTAAAAGAAATCATTTGGAGTCAATGATAGATGTGTCACAAGAAGAGTCCCAAAACCGAATGCTTTCCTTAAATTAAAAACACCACCCGTATTTACTTTCTTAGTGTAAACTGCTCTATTAACTGCTCACCTTCCGGAGGACTTGCCAATCACGCATCACCCGCTGTAAGTCTTCTTTGTATTTTCAGTATTTAAATTTCAGTATTTACTTTTCCGCACAAAAAACCAACAAAACCAAAAAACTGTAGTTTAGTTAACCGCGCCAAAATCCCAATCAACCTAAAACACGCTCCCTCGCTGTACGATCCCCTCAAAGAATGACTATCCCCCTAATTCCCTTGGGTTCGACCCCTACTTACCACTAGCTACCCAGTAGTGAAATCGCGAGTAGCGGACTATAAATTTATTTGCATATTTGCTCTGACGACAAGCATCTGTCACTTTACCATACCCCTCCACTGTCCGAGACATCCAATCCTTCCTAGGGCACGCTGGAGATTACCGACGGTTCATCAAAGACTTCTCCAAAAAGGCATTACCTCTATCCACTCTCCTCCAAAAAGAAGTTCCTTTTGAATTCACCAATACATGCAAGGAAGCCTTTGATGAGCTTAAAAAGGCCCTCACTAGCACGCCCGTCATCCAAACTCCGGATTGGAAAAAACCATTTGAGATCATGTGCGACGCAAGCGACTTTGCTGTAGGAGCAGTTCTCGGCCGAAAGATTGACAAGAAAGCAGGTGTGATCTACTACGCCTCACGAACCCTAGATCCTGCCCAACGAAACTACTCCACCACCGAGAAGGAACTCCTGGCAGTAGTATTCGCTCTGGAAAAATTTAGATCCTATTTGCTTGGAGCAAAAGTGATAGTTTATTCTGACCATGCTGCCATCTGTTACCTAATGAAGAAAAAGGAGGCCAAACCACGGCTCATTCGGTGGATCTTGTTACTACAAGAATTCGATGTGGAAATAAGGGACAAAAAGGGGATCGAGAATACTGTGGCCGACCACCTAAGCAGGATTGTCCGAACGGAAGAAGAAGGGCACATAACTGAGTCATTTCCAGACGAGCATCTCTACGCAGTCTCAACCAAGGTGCCATGGTACGCGTCAATCGTCAACTACCTTGTAGGAGGTACATTCCCTCCCTCTTTTACTAAAGCACAATGCACGAAACTTAGGCATGGCGCTAGATATTACTTATGGGATGATCCCTATTTATGGAAAATAGGAGCAGATCAAATACTTAGGAGATGCATCCCCGATAATGAAATAGCCTCTGTCATTAGCTTTTGCCATGAGTTTGCATGTGGAGGACACTTCGGGCCTAGGAGAACCGCTAGAAAAATCTTAGATAGTGGCTTTTTCTGGCCAAGCATATTTAGAGATGCTCGTGAAAAGTGTAAAAAATGCGATAAGTGTCAAAGAGTAGGAAATGTGTCAGCTAGAAGTGAAATGCCTCAAGTACCCATATTAGTCAACGATGTTTTTGACATTTGGGGTCTTGATTTTATGGAACCATTTCCAATCTCATGCGGCTATACTTACATTTTAGTTGCTGTAGATTATGTATCAAAATGGGTAGAAGCCAAGGCCACAAGGTGCGACGATGCAAAGACTGTCATAGAATTTTTGCGCACTAACCTATTTTGTAGATACGGGGTACCCAAGGCCATAATAAGCGACCAAGGAACTCATTTCTGTAACCGCATGATGGCCGCTACCTTAAAACGCTACCATGTCCACCACCGGACATCCACAGCATATCATCCCCAATCCAATGGTCAAGCGGAGATCTCCAACCGCGAAATCAAAGGAATTTTAGAAAAAATGGTAAAGCCAGGCAGGAAGGATTGGAGTCAGAGGCTCGATGAAGCTCTTTGGGCTTATCGTACGGCATACAAGACTCCAATAGGAACCTCCCCCTTTCGGCTTGTTTATGGGAAGGCATGCCATCTTCCGGTGGAAGTAGAACATAAAGCTTATTGGGCACTCAAGCATTGCAATCAAGATTTAAGGGCTGCCGGACTGGATAAGAAACTTAATCTGTGTGAGCTTGAGGAATTGCGGCTTGAAGCCTATGAAGGGCAAACAGACTACAAGGCGAGGACCAAATTATATCATGACAAATTCATCCTCCAACGCTCATTTGAGGAGGGACAACAAGTGCTGGTCTTCTCCTCACGACTAAAATTGATGCCCGGAAAGCTCAAATCTAGATGGACCGGCCCTTTCACTATAACTAAGGTACTCAACCATGGGGCAATTGAGCTAAAAAGCCCAAACGATGGAAGCAGATTCACGGTAAATGGGCAGCGAGTCAAACATTACCATGGCGAGGTCAACTTGATAACACAGAAATTCGACCTGAGCCACCCATGGGACCCAAACCAGTAATCCACAACGAGGTATCGTCGAGCCAACGACGTTAAACAAAGGCACTGGTCGGGAGGTAACCCGACACTATCTTACTTTCTGTCATTTAAATTCTGTCATTTAATTTTCTGTCTTAGTAATTCTCACATATATATATTAGCTTGCATGACTTTTGAACTAAGGCACGCCTTCGTTCAAAAGTGTGGGGTGAGAACCACCGTTGTATATAAATAACATGCTTGCTGTTTTCTTTTTTAGTAATAGTATCTTTTTGAAAATATGAACTTAAGAATGTGAAAAAGATAGACCAAAATTCATGCATCAACCTTGTGAAAATTCAACTGTTTAAAGACTTAGGACGTAACTTTTCATTTGTCCTTTGCGCTGATATTAACTAGAGATGTGGAGTTGACATAAACTGCCCTAGAAAGGTTTGGCAGGCAATCGAAGGATCTTATCAAACTATATGGTTTTCAAAGTCAGTGGAGGCTACACTTTGGGTTTCAGTGAAGATTGAAGTCATCTCCGCCATGCAGTGTTTATGCAAAAAAGAAAAAAGGCGAGGACGGGAATCAGACCGTCCTCTCTCTAGTTAAAGTAGCCGAGAAAATAGATGAGCGACCCTCATCTTGACCCGCGCGAAACAACAACGATGAGAGGAGCGGGGAGGTATTTCCATAGGCTTGCGGGCGATGATTGGACCTCCCAAAAAAGGCTTGAGAAAATGGACTAGCAAAGCCACAAAAAGGCAAAAAGCTCGAAGAAGCAAATCAAGAGGCCAAAGGCCCAAAATTGTGAAGGTTTTAACCGAACAAAAGTGAAGCACTCAAAAAGTCAAATCAAAGGCCAAAGGCCGATTCACTACAAAAAAGCTGTCCCTCGCCAAAAAGGAAAAATATCAAAGTACTCAAACCATTGAAACCCGAATCAAATCACATGCTAGAGAAAGCTACAAGGAAACCATATAGTGAGAGACGATCCCGAAGTTGCAGTCCAGGAACCAAAAAAGGGCTATCTCCCGAAACATCCAATATAAATTGCATCTCAGCACGGAGGTACAAGTATTAAGTTTCCTCTATTTATTTACACAGTTCAATTTGGTAATAAGCAGTAATGCATGAATTAGGATAAATCGAGTCCCACAGTCTAATTTTCATATTCTAAAACCAAACTTAGTATACCGCCCTTTAATAGCATTGTTCGGGACGAACAACTAAAAGTGTGGGGTGATCTGATGGACCATAATTATACGGATCAAAAACACAGTAAAACCCCCTTAATTAGACTGTTGGTCTATTTAACTTTTGCTTGTTAGTTCCGATATATTTCTACAGGGTATTTCAGAGCTTAGAGAGAAAACACGCTAAGGAGAGGAGTTTTACGCGAAAAAGGATCGCTCGCAATTTCTGGCCAGCCAAAGACCGAGAAACCCAGATCGCGCCCGCCGTCCAGCGCCCAGCGTCCAGCGCGCCTACCGAGCTATTCGAGTCCAAATTCAAGTTGCCCGAGCAAACCATCTGATCTGACAATTCCGCCTCGACCAAAATATTCCAAATGGAAAATTAAGTGGACAATGTCGGAAAACCAAGGAGAATGCTCGAGCAGATTGGCAGTTAGCTCAATTCCAAGGCAAAGGCCCGGCGCGCTTAGGCACCCAAACCAAGTCGCTCGACCCGACCGATGCATCTGGAAAATATGGCTCGACCAAGATGTTTGGAATGCCCAACAAGTCGGACAATCTCGCTTTCCAGACAAAACGCTCGAGCAGATTGGCAGATTGGCCCAATTCCATAGTAAAGGCCCCGCGCGCATAGGCACCAAAACCAAGTTGCTCCACCAAAACATGGAATTTGGAAAACCTGGCTCGACCATTAGTCTTAGAATCACTTGGCCATTCCAAATCAACTATCAAATGCAAGCATGGACCAAGGTGACCGGCCACCATGCTTGGAGGTGGCCAAGGGAGGAGCTCCTCCCTCCATGGTGACCTGCAACCGGCGGCTTCTCCTCCCTTGACCGGCGGCTTTGCTCCTCCCCCATGTGGCGGCTCCTCCTTGCTCCTCCTCCTCCTCCATTGGATCAAAGACACTTGCCCCTCATCTCCACCACCCATTTCTCCTCCCTTAGCCTATAAATAGAACCCATCCATCTCATTTGTAAATCATCCACATCTCATACAAAAATCACTTATCTCTCTAAGTTTGTAAGTTTGGCTTTGGAAATAAAAGATTGCTCCCTTGGCGCTTCAACGGTTGTAAGTATTTCAATATTTATTTTCCGTCTTTAATTTCCAATTCCTTAGTTATAATGCTTAGCGCGATAAATAGTAGCTAAACTAGTCGTTCGGTAAAAGGGGTGGACTTGTATTATAAAACGTTTTAGACTATTAACTTAGTGTCTCGTCTTTGTATTCAAAACTTATTCTATGTGCCATATATAAGATTAGAATTTCCAAGGTTGAGTGGACGCTTTGACGGGCAAAGTTCTTCCTTGGGATTCGTGAACATACTCGGATAAGTGGATGCTTTGACGGGCAAAGCTTATCTGAGGAGTTCGATCTATCAAAAAAACCATTTGGAAACTGGACCAAAGGGACCAAATGGATGCACATAAAGCTAAAATACTTCGGAAGGAGGAATTAGTTGAAGTAGAATAAGTGCTCTACGACCTTAAAAAGGCTAGACGATGTTGCAAGTCTTGAGCTAGGAATAGCCTCGATTCATGTTTGAATACTTAGAAGGTTCACTAAGAGTCAATGATAAACAGGATATAATACAAGGCCCCTGAAACCGAACGCTTTCTTTTAATTGTAATAGTTATCAGTTACTTTCTAGTACTAAAACCAACCAACCAACCAATCAATCACTTAGCTGGTAGCTTTAAAACCAACCAACCAATCCCAAAATTGTCCAACTTAAAGAGCAACTTATCCCCCTAATTCCCTTGGTTTCGACCCCTACTTACCACTTGCTACCCAGTAGTTAAGTCGCGAGTAGCGGACTTATAAATTTATTTGTACATTTGCTCTGACGACAAGCATCTGTCACCCATCCACTGTAAACCACACATTACACAGTTAGAGATAACAACCTTACATGAAGCTTTTTATAGTAAAATCTGTTGGAGTACGAGTACCCTGGAGTAGGAGTACGTCTAGAGGATGTGTACTCCGGTGTGTTTTGATGAGACAAACATCCTGCTGATATGTTACTTGACTGTACAGGTCTTAGTACAGGTACTCCGGAAGTAACGGCTACGTGAGTGTGCAAGGCTTTGCGCTGATCTCTGAGAAGTAGCAGTACCTCGGATCGAGGACGAGAATATTTCCATAAATATTCTCGGTGGATCTTTGCTCCCAAGATCTGTTTTTGCATATTAATATGCTGGGATATTTCCAAGATCTGTTCGAGATGCGTATAACGAGATTTGGAATAGATTGATTTGAGAATATTGCGTGAGAGATATTAGGAAACTATATCTCAATCACATATCTAATTGGATTGGAATGGGACGATTCTATTGGATGGTTGATGAAGACATTATGGGATGGACGAATCAGCTGGAATATTTTGTGCGAACTTGTCGTGCAAGATAGAGAGATTTTCTCCAAGAAAATCTAGGGCTACCAGGTTCAAGTAGAGCTATATAAAGGATGCTACGGCTGCCTTTCAGTGCGTGTCTTGAACTGGGAATCCTTGGCTGCGTGATTGCTAAAGCAAGAACAACCTGAGATCGCAGATTCGAAGGAGTTTTGAGAGGTTCAAGAGCTACTTCGGAGGGAGCCTGTCTGCCGTCTAAGCCAGAAGGGGAACATTGCTTGTGGTGCGCTTGCAACTGAAATACACCATCACTAAGACGCGTCTGAGAGAATGGCGGAACACCACTGAGTGTGGTTTGGGTGAGCGGTGTAACTCATTGTAATCGATAACATCAATACAAGTGCTCGTTCCGAAATCCTTCTAGGAAACTAGAAGGTAGTGGTTTTTCCCAGATACTTGCTTTGAGTATCTGGGTTTCCACTCTATATTGCTGTCTCGTACTTACTTTTACGCTTCTTACTTATATCCGCTGCATACATACTTGACGCGTATCAGTACTTTGCAAGTACAGCTAACTAACGATCCTAACAATTGGTATCAGAGCCCGGTCTCTAGATTCTTAGTTAGCTTTGCAGGAAAAATGGCAACAATTAACGACTCATTCTGGAAGCCCCCTGAGCTAAAACCTGGAGAGTACGATTGGTGGGCCGAGCAGTTCGAGTCACACATATGCTCCCTGGATGGGCAACTGTGGAAGGTAATCAAACAGGGACCGATACCCATCCTGGATCCCATGAAGATAGAAAAGAAACCAGACGACTATGATGACAACGACTACAAAGTGCTGGAAAAGAATAGCAGGGCAAAGAAAGTCTTACACTCTGCACTCGGTCCAGGTTGATTTGAAAAAAATGCTCCGCTACAAGACGGCTAAAGACATATGGGACGCACTGAAGAGACTGTACTCCGGAAGTGAAGACGTAAAGAAGAACCGAATCTTGGCTGCAATGAAGGACTATGACAATGCTATGCAAGGGAAGAATGAGAGTTTGGAAGATTTCCACTCACGGTTCCAAAGCTACGTTGGTCAACTAGATTGATGAATGGAAGGTTACTCACCAATTTCTTCAATCACTTAACCAAAAATGGGATGCTGTCACCCTAGCACTCCAAGCCCAAAAGGATATCAAGGAAATAAGTCTTGAAGAGCTGGTTGCTAGACTACAGAGTAATGACAATATCCAACAAAGGAGGGTTGCCAGACGTGCACCTGAGAAGGATCAGTCCTGGCACTGAAGGTTGAAAAGGCATTTGAACTCGCTCAGACTGATGAAATTGATGAGATAGTAGATGAGGACACTGCACTAGTTGCTAGAGCTCTTAGGATGGCTGGAATTGGTGGGATGGGATCCCTCAAAGGGAAGAAGTCACAAAAGGAGGTGATCTGCTATCACTGTCAGAAAAAGGGACACATGGCTAAAGACGGCTTCAGCAAAGTAGCAGGACAGCCTCCGGCTAGAAAGAGCACCAAGGCCATGATCGCATCCTGGGGTGAATCAGAAGGTGAAAGTGAAGGAGAGGACCCAAGCGACAAAGTGTGCGTAATGGCGAACGATGAGGTAATCAGTCTAAGTACTGTTACTAGCTTATCTGACCTTTCAAATAAACAGGTACTGGCCCTACTGAAGAAGCTGACCGAAAGGAACGAAGAGCTAAGTTCCCACATAGTAGAGCAAGAAGAGCAAATCACTGGTCTTGAGGAACATGGAAACCAGTGGTCAGAGAAAGCAATAAGGCTTGAAGAAGAGCTATGCAGATCCGAGCACAAATTAAAGAAACGAATTCGCTCCTTAGAGGGACAACTATCTAAGCTTCAGACAGAGGATGTTATCCCTAGTACGGAGAGGCTCACTGAAGCAGAAGAAGAGATAGCAACTCTAAAATCCGAAAACTCCAAACTAAGGGATGATCTTGAGGCTATTAAAACCACCAGAGAAGGAGATAAAGAAGCCTTGAGAAAGGAAATTATGGAGGAGAAACTCAAAGATATCAAGGAAGACTTCTCAAAAAGGTTCGTGGCTAAACAAGGGTTGGGATATGAATCAGAAGGTACTGATACCACCTCAGCTAAGAAAGAAATGCCCAAGGAAACAACTGATCCAGCTAAGTGTAAGTGCGAATGTGAAAAGAACAGACATCGCAACATTGAAACAAATGTGCCATTCAACGGGAAGAAAGCATACGCAATGTGGCTCAAAAATGTTGAAAATACAAAGCCGACTCACATTGATTTTGAGTCCAGGAAGGCACGGCACAATATTCCG
The DNA here is from genome assembly GCA_033675395.1 of Rhodiola chrysanthemifolia. Classification (NCBI taxonomy): domain Eukaryota; kingdom Viridiplantae; phylum Streptophyta; class Magnoliopsida; order Saxifragales; family Crassulaceae; genus Rhodiola; species Rhodiola chrysanthemifolia. The sequence goes on from CM066204.1 coordinate 45,413,281, forward strand.
CCACCCGAACGGAGAAAGTACGTGAGTCTCAAGCATCACAAGGTTTGCTGGTATTGCGGACAAGGTGGACATCTTCACAGGGAATGCCCAAAGAGAAAGAGTGAGGATAAGAGGAATCAAGCAAAGTATGGTTGGGCAAAAATCACTTGCTAGAATTGCAAGCAGAGAGGTCACCCCATGAAGTACTGTCCCAACATGAAGAAGCCCAAGGGTGATGCACACAAGAAGAAGAAGGGGGTAAAGGTCGATGGCATGAAAAGACCTGAGAATAAGAAATCCAAGGATCTGCACGCAGAGCACAAACCCAATAAGCCTAACTTGGTTTGGGTATGTAAAAACTGACATATTTTTGCTTGCAGGGTGGAAGGAGGAGCAGTCCCTGGTACATCGACAGTGCGTGCTCCATTCATATGACAGGGAATACAGGATGGTATACCTCTCTTCAACCTCACTCAGGAGGACCAGTTACCTTTGGTAACAAAAGTAGAGGTGAGATCATTGGAATAGGTAAGGTAAAACTCAACGACAAAATTCGTATAAATGATGTCAGTTTGGTAAAAGGTATAAGTTATGATCTGCTTAGCGTCTCCCAATTATGTCAAAAGGGGAAGAATCGAGTACTGTTTACTACTGACGAATGCCATGTTGAGTGCATTAGTACAGGGAAAGTATTGCTGAAAGGGAAGCGATCTGGAAAAATCTACACGGTTGATGATCCATCCTTTATCCCTTCGACGGAGTTGTTCCTTGCTTTGAAATCGGAAGATACAGGCTTGTGGCACAAAAGATTCGGACATGCAAGTGTACGTCTTCTTTCAAAGCTTCATCGGATGGAGTTGGTAAACGGACTCCCACAGGTAGAAAGCGAACTTGAGAATTTCTGTGATGCATGTGTAAAAGGTAAGCAGGTTAGGTCATCTTTCAAGTCTAAAACTGAGGTAAGTTCCACCCGACCTCTCGAGTTAATTCATATGGACTTGTGTGGACCTATGAGGACCAGATCCCTCGGGGGTAATCGTTATGTTTTCGTAATTGTTGATGATTATTCAAGATATACATGGACTATCTTTATTACCTCCAAAGATGAAGCGTTTGCAGAATTTGAAATCTGGATGAAGGCCGTCGAGAGGAAATTGAACTTATCCCTGTCAAGTATGCGTACTGGCCATGGCATAGAATTTGATAACTCACAATTCTTATGCTTGTGCAGGTCCAAGGGAATTAATCACAACTTCTCTGCACCTAGAACACCTCAACAGAACGGGGTCGTAGAAAGGAAGAATAGAACCCTGGAAGATATGACAAGGACGCTGTTACTAGCTAGTGGCCTTCCGGGAAGCTTCTGGGGAGAGGCTGTCAATACTTCATGCCATGTTCTGAATAGAGCCTACCTCAGACCCATCTTGAACAAGACCCCTTATGAGCTGCTAAGAGGAAGAAAGCCTAATGTCTCCCACTTTAGAGTCTTTGGATGCAAGTGTTACATCCACAACAACGGAAAATCGAACATTGGAAAATTCGATGCAAGAAGTGAGGAGGGTGTGTTCGTGGGTTACTCCAACCACAGCAGGGCATATAAGGTATTCATCCAACATAGCAGGAAAATAGAGGAGAGTATCCATGTTGTGTTTGATGAAGGAGTAATGGCGAATGAGATAAGCCGAGATGATGAAGAGCCTCCCTTTGGACAAAATGATGACTTCAATCTAAGTGAAGTAAGGACAGACACTCAACCCTCCCTCATCGAACCTGAAGGACAGGATCCCCCAGTGAATGCCTCAGGTGAACACGACACCTGTCCTATTATTATCAACTCTGCTCCTGTTGATCATAGACGAGAGGCACTGGATACTGCTCAAGAGTTGGACACTCCAGAAGAGGACCTTCAACGTGATGACACGGGTCAAACTAGACATAGATCTAGGATTCACTCCAGAACCATGTGGATGCAGGACTATCATTGTTACAAAACAGTGGACACTGAACAGGAAAATCAGGTATCGTCTGCATCAGTTAATAGTCATGCTCACACTGCCTTTGTTTGTCTGATTGAGCCCAGGAACGTTCAAGAAGCCTTGAAAGAACCAGACTGGGTGAAGGCCATGCATGAAGAACTACATCAGTTCGAAAGGAACATAGTATGGAGACTAGTTCCACGTCCCGCCGGAAGAACGATTATTGGAACCAAGTGGGTTTTCAAAAATAAGCTAGACGATAAAGGGGTTGTAGTAAGGAATAAAGCTCGGTTGGTAGTAAAGGGGTACAATCAAAAAGAAGGTATAGACTACGATGAGACGTTCGCCCCAGTAGCACGGTTGGAGGCAATCAGGTTGTTGATTGCATACTCAGCGTACCATGGATTTAAGCTCCAGCAGATGGACGTAAAAACCGCGTTTCAGAATGGTGTACTTAAAGAGGAAGTGTACGTCGCCCAAACCCCTGGCTTTTAAGACACTACACGTCCTGACCATGTATATGTCCTCGATAAGGCACTCTATGGTCTGAAGCAGGCTCCCCGAGCCTGGTATGATAGACTATCCCAGTTCCTCTTGTCTCATGGATATGTAAGAGGACAAGTAGACAAGACTCTATTCTTGCTCAAGGAAGGAAAGGACACGCTCGTGGTACATGTATACGTTGATGATATCATTTTTGGTTCTACTAACAACTCTCTTGTCAGGAAATTCACTAAACTCATGGAAAGCGAGTTTGAGATGAGCATGGTGGGAGAGCTTAAGTTCTTTCTAGGACTTCAAGTGGCACAATAGAAAGATGGCACCAGAATTCACCAACAGAAGTGTCTCCGAGAGATACTAGCGAAGTTCGGAATGAAGGATTCCAGTACCATGGCCACACCGATCTCCCCAAATGACTCTCTCGGAAAGGATGAGAGTTCACCAAAAGTAGATCAAACACTATACAGTGGAATGATAGGTTCACTTTTTTACCTTACTGCCAGTAGACCTGACATTATGTACAATGTGTGTCTGTGTGCCCGTTTTCAGGCTGATCCCAGGGAGACTCACCTCAAAGCAATGAAACGGATTCCGCGGTACCTCAAGGGTACTGATAACCTGTGCCTATGGTACACACAGAATGCTGATCTTCGTCTAGTTGGATACACCGATGCTGATTTCACAGGGGACAGAATGGACAGAAAATTCACATCAGGCCTGGCACAATTCATGGGATCGTGTCTATTAGCTTGGGCCTCAAAGAAACAAAACTCAGTGGCACTATCCACTGTAGAGGCAGAGTACATTGCAGCTGCGGCACGTTGTTCACAGCTACTGTGGCTGAAACAACAGCTAAGTGATTACGGTATTACTTTTGATTCTGTACCTATACTCTGTGATAATACTAGTGCCATAAATATCTCTAAGAACCCAGTACAACACTCTAGGACAAAGCATATAGAAATAAAACATCACTTCCTAAGAGACTGTGTAGAAAGGGCATGTTATGCATGGAGTTTTGCAGGACAGAAGATCAGATCGCTGACATATTCACGAAGGCACTTAACAGGGAACCCTTCGAAAAGCTTCGTATGGAGCTGGGGATGATTTCCCTCGACTGACAATGCATTCCCCGTGAGGACCCCGATGATTGGTGAGAAATAATTGACATGTGTTTAAGTGCATGATTATGTAAAGTAGTTGGCTTGGTCTTATTCAGTCTCCCCTAGGAATATATTCGTAAACATACACTGTATAAGCTGATTAACTGTGTGACTTATGATACACTAACATACGGATGAAAAACCTTTTGTTTTCCTGCCCAAAAGAACCTTCCGGATGTTTTGATCCCTCATCACAAGCCCATATGATGGAAGGTATCTACAGCCGTCCCTAGTCTACTCGTGGTGGAACACTCTTATGAGCCCCTTGCTATTTTCCATATACTGGATGTGATCCCCATGAGGTACAATATATTCATTTCACATATGTAGCTGTTTGTTTTCGTGTGTGATGCCTTGTCTCATACCACTCGGGTAACTCTACCGCATCACACCGCCTCTTGAAAGACGACGGGGATTTACGAAGAAAATCTGTATCATGGGAAAGGGATGTGGGACAACGTGCTTGGGCAACTGTACGGAGGAAGTCAAAAATGATGAACAGATGTGATGAAGGACCACTGGGAATGATGACACTATGTACCAGGACAGTTGAGATACTAGAATGATGGGAATAGTAGCAACAAAGAACTTATATGGAAGCACTAAAGCCATACACCAAATAATCAGGTGAGGGGAATAGTAGCAACATCAACGAAGGATATCTCAATCGTCAAATTCGATTGATCCACGCCTATCTGGTGAGGAGTGTTACCCTCAGTTTCCAAGTGGGAAAAATAATCAGGGACTGCATCCAGCTAAACATGTCAATCAAGAAAGAGCTGCTTAACCTGCACTCAATGGTGATTTAGCATATGGATTATACTGGCTCCATTGAGGTATGCTGTCACCCGTACCCACATTCAAATAAAATAAAATAAAAAGAGAAAAAAAACTGGGAATTAGGGTACGGAAAGGAGGATGAAGTGTATGAAAGCTGTTCGTGCTGATGAGGAAGTGTGGACTAGATCCCCTTTGGTGAAAACTCAGGAGGAAATCAATATGGAAGTATTTTGTTGCTTACTAGGAGGGTGTTGCAGCGAAGGGATAACGAGCTGGCGGAAGGAGATTCTCCAACCCAAATACATGCTCCAGATGTCCAGTATACCCTCAGTAAGAAAGGGTAAGTAACAGTGCCTGGAATCTGTTGCCTGCACACTGTTCCTCAATCCCCTACCCCCTGCTGCAGACGCACTGAGTACTGTTCCCGTGGTCGGCCCCTCCTTGACTCCCTAGCACATCAATCCCATTTCTTGGCATTTTCTTTGTGCATTTTCACTCCTGATGTTCTGTGTTCGTCTGTCATGTCGCTGATTTAGTGAATGCAGTGGTTTGTTTCGGTATGCTCTGATGGTTTAATGAATTTGCCGATTCACTGCTTTGCATACTTTTGAACTAACAACACTTGTCGAGTTTTTGATGATGCCAAAAGGGGGAAGATAAGGGATGCATACTCTGAGGGGGAACGATTCTTACAACCATTACCTGGCCTATCTAAGGGGAAACGGTAAGGTGCTGAACGAATGGTTGGTGTGACGTGACACTGTTGTGCATAAGGTAGGATGCATGACGTGAGGGGGGACTGACTAGAACTTGCATGATGTACTAGATCATGTGTAAGGGTGAACTAGATCTTACATACGGTGAGGGGGAATTCGCATGCTGAAGGTAAAGTGGGAGTTTGAAATCTCCCTCATCAAAGATTCGTTGGCTTAAAATCTTGACATAAAGTAAACTGTAACTTTGTTGCTTTATTGGATTAGGTTGGGAGTTTGAAATCTCCCTCATCAGAGATTCGTTAGCTTAAAAACTGAAAAGAGGTTAATAAGTACATGTGTATTCATGCTGTTATTATCCTTCGTGAAGAGGATGTTTGTCATCATCAAAAAGGGGGAAATTGTTGGAGTACGATTACCCTAGAGTAGGAGTACGTCTGGAGGACGTGTACTCCGGTGTGTTTTGATGAGACAAACATCCTGTTGATATGTTACTTGAGTGTACAGGTCTTAGTACAGGTACTCCGGAAGTAACGGCTACGTGAGTGTGCAAGGCTTTGCGCTGATCTCTGAGAAGTAGCAGTACCTCGGATTGAGGATGAGAATATTTCCATAAATATTCTCGGTGGATCTTTGCTCCCAAGACTTGTTTTTGCATATTAATATGCTGGGATATTTCCAAGATCTGTTCGAGATGCGTATAACGAGATTTGGAATAGATTGATTTGGGAATATTGCGTGAGAGATATTAGGAAACTATATCTATATCACATATCTAATTGGATTGGAATGGGACGATTCTATTGGATGGCTGATGAAGACATTATGAGATGGACGAATCAGCTGGAATATTTTGTGCGAACTTGTCGTGCAAGATAGAGAGATTTTCTCCAAGAAAATCTAGGGCTACCCGGTTCAAGTAGAGCTATATAAAGGATGCTACGGCTGGCTGCCTTTCAGTGCGTGTCTTGAACTGGGAATCCTTGGCTGCGTGATTGCTAAAGCAAGAACAACCTGAGATCGCAGATTCGAAGGAGTTTTGAATCGGAGGTTCAAGAGCTACTTCGGAGGGAGCCAGTCTGCCGTCTGAGCCAGAAGGGTAACATTTCTTGTGGTGCGCTTGCAACTGAAATACACCATCACTAAGACGCGTCTGAGAGAATGGCGGAACACCACTGAGTGTGGTTTGGGTGAGCGGTGTAACTCATTGTAATCGATAACATCAATACAAGTGCTCGTTCCAAAATCCTTCTAGGAAACTAGAAGGTAGTGGTTTTTCCTAGATACTTGCTTTGAGTATCTGGGTTTCCACTCTATATTGTTGTCTCGTACTTACTTTTACGCTTCTTACTTATATCCGCTGCATACATACTTGACGCGTATCAGTACTTTGCAAGTACAGCTAACTAACGATCCTAACAATTTTAAATCCACAAAATAAAGACAATCTGTTTATGCATTTTATCAAACAGGTCGCGTACGACGCGAGTTAGTACGAAACAACGCTGATGTGAAGAAAGAAAAATCAATGGAGCTTACAAAGTAGCGGTTGCTTGCTTCTCACCAAGCCAAAACCAAAACCACACTACAATAAAAGTTGATGTCAACACACAGGAAGAAACATAACCCATCGCCTTGGTGAGTAACTCCCGGCTCTGCAAGTCTTCGGCCTTTGGCTTTGGTTCAGCGGCGTCGTACCTTAACTCGCCGACGACGGTTGAGATCCCAACCAAATTAATCCGCTCCAGACGCATCGCTCCCACAACTCAGTCAATCGGAATCCAATGCTTTCTGTCTGTCACTCGCTCTCCATCTCTTCCTCCGCCAAATGTCGCACTGCGTTTATCAGCAAACTTTAGCATTTGCTCGGTACATTAAGGGTTTACGAGTTTGGATCATGGTGGTCTTGAAAATGGGCCGCACATTAGACAACATTTATTGTTAAAATGATGTCTAAAGTGTGGCATAGTAGACACACTTTAGACATCATCGCATCACTACCATTCTTCCTAGTATGGAGGGCACAGAGGAGCATACAAACCAGCAGCCAAGGTGCTCCAGTGTAATTTGTATTGGCCAACATTGTTCAAGGACGGGTACAGCTTTGTGCAGAACTCTGATATGTGCAAGAGGAGCGGGAACATCTTTAGGAGGGATGAAATGCCCCAACAAGGAATCCTTGAGGTAGATATCTTTGAAGTCTTGGGATTTGATTTAATAGGACCTTTCCACCTTCATATGGGAACCTCTACATTTTGGTAGCAGTTGGCTATGTATCCAAATGGGTTGAAGCTATTACCTCCCCTACATGTGATGCAAAGGTCGTGGTAAAACTCTTTAAAAGAGTCATATTCCCTAGGTTCAGACTTCCCAGAACAATCGTAAGTGACGGAGGATCAAACTTCATGGAGAGACAGTTCGGATCACTACTAAGAAGATAAGAGGTCTATCATAAGGTTGTTAAGCCTTAGCACATGCAAACTAGCGGGCAGGTTGGAGTTTCAAACAGAGAGATAAAAGCCGTTCTTGAGAAGATAGTTGGAAGGTCAAGGAAAGACTGGTCATCACAACTAGATGATGCAATATGGGCCTAGAAGACCGCCTACAGAACCCCAACATGAATGTCTCCATTCAGACTCGTGTATGACAAACTCTACCACCTCCCTATGGAACTCAAATAAAAAGCTGTTTGAGCAATCAAGACCTTCAAATTCGACTTGAAAATGGCTAGGGAGAAAAGGTTATTGCAGTTGGATGAGCTAGATGAAATAAGATTGGACTCCTACCAAATTGCCAGGATTTACAAGGAAAGATACAAAAGGTGACATGACAAGACAATATCAAGGAAGGAGTTTAAGGAAGAAGATAATGTATTGCTTTTTAATTCAAGATTGAAGCTCTTCCTACGAAAACTCAAGTCTAGGTGGATATGTCCATTGGTAGTCCAACGTGTGTACGAGGACAGACATGTAAACCTAACTAACAAGTACGGCGAAATCTTCACCGCCATTGGCCAATGACTTGAGCTCTACCATGGCCCTTCTCAAGACACTTATGTTGCAGTGATCACCCTACATGACCCTACACAATGAGAAAAGAGGAATATCTCCAAGGAAAGGGGCCCGACTAAGTCTCACCACGGGATCCTCATTGGGATATAAAATAAGAAATTAAGTTCTCAGTCTAGTTTCATCAAACAGAATTGCATTACAAGAACTTAAGTGTGGAGTGCGTATCCTATTTCTAGAGCGAATGACAAGTTCTTGGTTCCTCCGAGAAGATTTAGTTTTGGTCGAAGCGCTGGAAAGGACGAAAAGGTTTAGTTCAGCCCCGAGCGAAAATGATCATGTTTCGACTCAATTCACATTCAGCACACTCGGTGCAGTCGCTCAGGACAGGTAGTTAGAACAATCCAGACAAAAATGCATTTCACTGCGCTTTGATTGCCACGTGTTTATATCTAACACATCAGCCACTTCTGACATAAACATACACTCTATGCGCTAGGAACAAATTCAATCTCGGGGAGGACCTCACAGAAATACAATCTTCTGCTTAAAAATTTCAGAGAAAGATATATGAGACACTGGGTCAATAACTTGCAAAGCCACCTCAGCACACCTTTTGTGTTTTCAAGTAAAGATTGCCTAGTGACCTCACCTTGAAAGGAAGAACAGTCGAGACCTCTTTTCACGCTAATCGACAAAAGCCGAACACTAAGCTCCTATCTCCAATAAATACCACCTCCCCCACCATGTCAGCCAATTAATTGTAAAACCCTAAGCAAGAGGAGCGTTCAAATGAGGCACCAAAATTAGAATGAGACTATGAGGCACGATCTCATCCACACATCAAACCCCCCGTGCATTGTGGGCGCGCCACGTGTCCAAATAGTAAACCCACTAACTTTTGAAAAGTCAACAATTGCGGCTTGCCACGTGGCTTCGCCACGTGCCTCGGATCAACTCCCACAGACGGCCGAGATCGTGCCTCACAGTTTCATTCTACCAACCATGCCTCAACCGAGTGCTCCCCCCCTAAGCAATTCCTCTATATAAATATCCCCAGCGCACAACCATAAGCTCTGAACTTTCTGTCAACCAGTCCGGGCCAAGCGAGTAAGAACCTAATACACCCTCGAGATACCACCGCTTGGAGACTTTAATGATCCCGTTCTATATGCAATCACCACAGACATTATAAGTACTCTCCTCCGTGGACTGGAAGCAAGGATACGAACTGCTGCTAAATCTAGTTGTGCCTAAAGCCACCCATTTCTAGCAAGCAGAAACTGAGAAGGCTTGGTTGGTTTAACGATGTGTTCTAGATGATCCCAGATTCTATACTCGGGATTGTGGTGGGCAAAGATCATGGGACATACGCGCTAATGGTAATGTAGTGCATGTCAACTTTTGAGATAGACGACGAAAATAACTCGTGGCGATTCAGGGTGGGAAGTAGGGGTGGACAAAACCCGACCCGACCCGATAATCCGGCCCGACCCGGTCCACTTAATGTCGGGTAAGGTTCCAATTAACCAACTCGGTATAATTTTCGGGTCGGGTTAGGGTTGAGGCTCGGGTTACCCAATTTCATAAGTAATATAAAAACTACTAAATTTTTAATGAGATTCAAACCTTATACCTCATATGAATAAAAATTTATTTGTGTTCTCGTGATATATCACACTACATATGAATATGTAATTGATTTGCAATGAAAAATAAAACTGTATTACTAAACTTTAAAATATTTATATCATTATAGATGACCGTGAATGTTTTATGCCTTTTAAAATTTTTAGTTTTAGGGTCGGGTTCGGGTTCACAAAATTGACCCGGTCTTTCGGGCCGGGTTAGGATTCGAATAAATGACCCGATCATTATTTCAGGCCGGGTTAGGACCATGCACAACCCGTCCCAACCCGTCCAACGCCCACTTCTACTGGGAAGGTGTGCCTGGGAGCTTTTATAAGAACAACTGCTCAAATACATGAGACTCTACATACGCAAGATGTTAGGATTCCGTGGTACACTAATGAAGAAAGAAGGAACTTCTGGTTCATTATCACCGATATTCCTAGGAAGGGATTTTGACCAGGACGCTCCACAACCTACATAGACAACCCATCAAGGAGAGTCATGCATTACTTGGTAGCAAACATCGCCAATGTGTGCGAGGATGGAGGCACAACAGTCATTAGCGAAGACAACCCCTAACGTGTAGCTCACTGGTGTGCTCCTCTGTCTTGTGAATCCACTTCAAGTTGTGCTTGTCTATCATGTGCATTAAGCGCATGGTCGGGATATCCAAGGTCTTCTTCTCCGCTTCCAGAATTATGTCTTCCTCATTTGCATCCACCACCATAGAAAAACATGGTTCACCGCGATGAGTGTAGTTAACGAACCTCACCCAAGCATCTTGTTCTTGGATTTTGGTACCAAGCACTCTTCAAATATGTTCGTCAAATATGTCGCAAGGTCTATCTCGATAATGAGGTCAAGATCAGGCAAGAGTATAACTGTTCCTTCCCTCAGTCCATTCACTGGCATGTTCATTATCCAGTTGATCACCTTCAAGATTGGATCTAAAATTATCGTGACACTGTATAATAAGACAAACCATTCAACTTCGTTGGATATCTTTTTCCAGAATTCATAATGTTGGCGCTCTGAGGGGTTGGGGAGGTGTCCTTCCTCAAGGGACCCTAACCGTTGGCAAATGTTGGCTCTATCCTTCGAGTGTAGCTCATGTCCCAGTTGATATTCCCAGTGTGTTACAACTCTATGCTCATTTCGCACTGCCTCAAAGGACGCTAGGAACTCCATAACGAGTCCGGGGTATGCACCCATGTCCTCCTTATACAGGAAGCCTAATGCACAGCGCCCCAGCTTTGGGTGCACATACTTCAAGACTTCCGGTGTCTCCACGGACTTGTTGTCTGGGTATAGTATAGGGAGAGCTCCCTTCTTTTCGTTGATGAATATCTAGTGGTTCTAGTTGTGATGATTACACTGGAATACCAGAGTCTCAAGAAAGGTAAATGGCTTGAGTCCTTCTACGTCGGCTTGGTAAATGTGGGTATCTTCCGTGACAGGCGGGTGGCTCGCTTATGATTGAGGCACAACTTCCTTTTCTACCAACATTTTCTATTTCTTACTCTTATCCTTTGCCTTGCTGGTACAAGATGTTGCTGGTTTCTTCTTTTGGAGGGTTTTCTCTGTTGGTTCTGAGGTGACTGCATGGATCAACTTTGAAATTCTGTTGTCTATTCAAGACCAGATCCAGGTTGTGTTCTAACTGAGACTATAACACCTTAGCAGGCAGTATCCGAAAGTACACACGCAAGCACACATGATATATTTCCCAGTTCGGCAACCAGCCTACTCCGGTGGGCTTCCCACGCCTTAAGGGGTTGCAAATCTTTATTGAAAAGCTTACAGCTATAGATGGTCTTACACTTACAATCTCCCGAATGTAATCGCCTAGCGTCTAACATTTCTTCTTTTAGATTTGCGATCTCGGCTCCCCCTCGATCCCCTAAGTTTGAGACTCCCTCCCGAACCGTGCTGAAACCTGTCCCGAAGTTCCGTGCCTTCTCCCAAAGACATACGCGTTCTCCAGAATTCGTAGCAACAAGTGGTGTGTGCGGCGGTTTGTTCCACGGACTAGTCTGATCAACACACTGAACGGACTATCAGTGCACCGATTAGTTTTCCGTTGTAGAAAACTATCCGGCCGTCGTCTCCTCCTCCTCCTCGGCTTAGAAGTGTATCATGAATAATTTCTCCTCTAGACGACGTACTGATTTATGAGCCCTAGCTACGTATTTATAGTCCTTAGTAGCTTCCCAAATAAGTCGAGATACTCTATCAAATATTTCGGAATATCTTCCTAAATATTCTCCAAGCTTCCAAACCTTCTTGTTGATAATCTTCTGATTACGCTACTTGTGATTCTTGAGTTCAGTCCACTATCCTCACTTGTCTTGTTTGTTTTCCCCTTGTAGGTGCATTTCTTTTATGCCACCTAAGACAAAGAAGCTTACCAAGATTGTGGATAGAGACTTGAATCAACCCATAAGAGATATCGTTGATCCCTAGCTCACAAGGAGTAAAGCAACCAAGGCTAAAGGATCGACATCGAACACTCAAGAAACCACTACTCAAACCATGGAAGAAAGACCTCCTAGACCTCCTCCTCCCCCTCCTCAACTTCCTCAAGGCCCTTTTCAACAATTACCTCAAGGCCCTCATTCTAGAAGGGCCCTCAAAGACTACACGACTCCCAATGCTTATAGCTACCGATCCCCAATCCTTATTCCCGCTGTGGACAACCGACACTTCGACTTGAAGATCTCCACATACAAATGGTCCAATCCAACCAATTCTCGGGGAGAGACCAGGAGGACCCAAATTCTCATTTAACTTCGTTTCTTGAGATTTGCGACACTTTTAAGATCAATGGAGCGTCGAAGGATGATATACACCAAAGGTTGTTCCCCTTCTCACTCATGGGAAGAGCCAAGGATTGGTTTAGGAGCCAAACACCGGATAACTTCAGTACTTGGGATGAGCTTGCACTCGCATTCCTCAACAAGTAATTCCCTCTATCCAAGATAGCTTACTATAGAAGTCAAATCGCGAATTTTGCACAAATGGATGGAGAGATACTCTATGAAGCTTGGGATAGATACAAGGAGTATCAAAGGCTTTGCCCACACTACAACTTAGACTCCTTCTTCGTATTCCATACCTTATACCATGGTGTTGATGGTCCCTCACGGCTTGAACTTGACACTACCGCGGGAGGAGCTATCATGGAACTTGAACCTCAAGAAGGGTATGAGGTAATCGAGAAGATCACTAAGAACTACTTCATGTGGGCAACTGAAAGAGGAAACCCAAGAAGGAAAGGACAAGGAGGAGGCTATGAAGTGAAAGCTATAAGCTCAAGTGACTATGGTTCATTAGCAAAGAAAGTGGAAGATTTATCGGAACAAATGGGAAAGTTACGACATCCGGCAAGGTATCACTCAAAGAGCCAAGGTTGTGATATTTATGAAGTATATGAGCATGACACCAACTCTTGCCCTTTGGTTCAAAAGGATGAGAATGGATATGAGTATGAAGAAGCAAACTACGTTGGTGGAAACCAAGGGAGGGAGTATAACACTAGTGCCCCTCAAGGCCAAAGCTCCCAATCCAATCAAACCACGCCAAGGTTTTCATCGACTTGGAAGGATCATCCAAACTTGTCATACAAGACCACAAATCCCACACTTCCCAACTTTGGTCCTAGGCCTACTTCAAACAATCAAGCTTTCCAACCGAGGAATCAATTCCAACCAAGGAACCAATACTAAGGCCAAGGAACGACTTTGCTTCAAAGAAACCAAAACCAAGGGCAACAATACCAAGCTCAAAGGCCCTACCAACAAGTTGACCATCCTCTACAAACTTCAAATGAACCCTCCGGTGTTGAGGCAATGCTTGCTAAACTCCTAGCTAACCAAGACGAGATGAGATAAGAATTGAAAGAAGTAAAGCAATCCAACCAAAGGTTGGAAACTCATAACAAAATGCTCGAAAATCAAATAGCCCAACAAGCCGAGTCCTCTTCAAGGGCACATGGGAAGTTGCCGGCTCGACCTGAGCAAGGGCAAAGAGAGCATTGTAATGCGGTTACGCTAAGGAGTGGCAAAGAGCTAGAGGATGAACAACAAAAGAAAAAGAAGAAAGTTTCCTTTGATCTTGGAGGCCAAGCTAGTGCCGAAATTGAAGAGTTAGAAGAAGAGGTTCCTAATCCTCCAACCCAAAAGGAAAAAGAAGTGGAGAAAGGGGAAGATGAACTAAAGCCATACACCCCTCCTGTCCTCTTCCCACAAAGGCTAAAGAAAAAGAACAATGACAAGCAATTTACCAAGTTTGCCGAGACGATGAGGAAGCTCTATGTGACATTGCCTTTCACCGAGGTAATTACTCAAGCCCCATATTATGCAAGATTTCTAAAAGGCATTGTTACTTGCAGGAGGACAATTGAAGAGGTTGATTCGATATCCCTCAATGAGGAATGTAGCGCATTTTCCACCCTAACATGCTACCAAAGCTCGGAGATCCGGGTAGTTTTTCTATTTCATGCTATATTGGTGGAGTTAAAATTGAGCGTGCTATGTGTGATTTAGGAGCTAGCATATCTTTGATGCCTTATTCATTATGCAAGAAATTGAACATTGGTGAACCTATGCCCACACAAATGACCTTGAGGCTCGCGGACCGCTCCTCAAGATTTCCCAAGGGAATTCTTAAGGATGTCCCGGTTAAAGTAGGGAACTTTCACATTCCCGGAGACTTTGTGGTGCTAGAAATGGAGGAGGACACGGAGATCCCTATTCTTTTAGGGAGACCCTTCCACTATACGCCGGGAGCTATATTTGACACGACTAAAGTTCAATTACAATAAGAGTAGGTGATCAGGAGGTTGAATTTAATCTAGATAGAGCACAAAAAAGTCCTAGTTCTACCATGACTTGCAATTACATTGACTTTGTTCATAGCTCTGAATTACTTGATATTCCTATATTGCCTACACATGATATTGACCTTGAAAATGAGCTACCCGAACATGTTGATTGTTGGGTTATCTTGGATGACAAGGGGAAGGAAGGAAACCTCAAAGCGATAAAGGTAAGGAGTCTTGTTCGGTAGAGCTAAAGGCTCTACCAACAAGCCTAAGGTATGATTTCTTAGGCCCCAATTCTACTTTGCCCGTCATTGCGAATGCTTCGTTGAATATTGAAACTTCAAAATTGTTGGATGTGATTAGAGAGCATAGACGTGCCATTGGCTATTCCATCGATGATTTGAAGGGGATAAGTCCTAATTTTTGCATGCATAGAATGAATTTGGAAAATGATAGTATACCCTCTAGGGAGCATACTAGGAGACTTAATCCCATTGTTGGCGAAGTTGTTAAAAACGAGATTTTAAAGATGTTAGCTGCGGGCACATTCATGTGGTACCCAAAAAGGGTGGTATGACGGTTGTAAAGAATGATAAAAATTAGTTGATCCCAATGCGACCGTTACCGGTTGGCGAATGTGCATAGACTTTAGAAAACTCAATAAGGCAACTAAAAAGGACCATTTCCCACTTCCATTCATTGATCAAATGCTAGAAAGATTGGCTAATCATGAGTATTTTTGTTATCTTGATGGGTATAGTGGATTTTTCCAAAACCCTATACACCCTCAAGATCAAGAAAAGACTACGTTTACATGCCCTTATGGAACATTGGCCTACCGACGAATGTCCTTTGGGCTATGTAATGCGCCGGGCAGATTTCAAAGGTGCATGATGGGTATATTCTCGGAATTCATTTAGGACATAATGGAAGTGTTTATGTATGATTTTTCTATCTATGGTTCTTCATTTAATGATTGCTTGGCCAATTGGCCAAAGTCTTGAATAGATGTATTGAGACAAATCTTGTTCTAAATTGGGAAAAATGTCATTTTATGGTGCAGGAAGGCATTGTTCTTGGTCATATGGTATCCAAAAGAGGAATCGAGGTGGATAAGACCACATTGGAAGTTAATGAAAAATTGCCTCCCCCAAGAGATGTCAAAGGAATATGGAGTTTCTTAGGCCACGCCGGTTTCTATAGAAGATTCACTAAGGATTTCCCAAAAATAGCGAGGCCTATGACAAACCTATTATGCAATGACACCAAGTTCCTCTTCGATGGAGAATGCTTGTTAGCCTTTGAAACGTTGAAGAAAGCATTGGTCTCGGCTCCCATCATTCAACCTCCTAATTGGGACTTGCCATTTGAGCTTATGTGTGATGCTAGTGACCATGCCATTGGGATGGTCATAGGGCAGAGAACTGACAAGAAACTCCATGCAATATATTATGCTAGTAAGGTCCTAAATGGGGCTCAGTCCAACTACACCACAATCGAGAAGGAGCTTCTAGCCATAGTATATGCCTTTGACAAGTTTCGCCAATACCTAGTGCGCTCAAAAATCACGGTTTTCAGCGACCATGCGGCTATCAAATATCTTCTTTCTAAAAAGGATTCCAAACCAAGACTCGTAAGGTGGATTTTCGTACTCCAAGAATTCGACCTCGAGATCAAGGACAAAAAGCATGTAGAAAACCTAGTAGCCGACCTTCTATCAAGACTTGAAGAGAGTGAAGAACTTTATAAAGATACGACTCTTGTTGATGATTATTTTATTGGGGAACAACTCATGAGTGTAGAAGCTGAATCTCTTCCATGGTACGCGGACATGGTAAATTATGTTTTGAGTGGAATTATCCCTGAGGACATGAACCCTCATCAAAGAAGGAAGTTCTTATCCGAGGCCAAGAGATACTATTGGGATGAGCCCTTCTTATACAAGCTATGCGCGGATGGAGCTTATAGGACTTGTGTCGCGGAGCACGATATGAGAGGAATTCTATATAGTTGCCATGCCTCACAATATGGAGGACATGGGAGTTGAGAAAAGACGGCGTCTAAAATCTTACAAGGTGGCTTTTATTGGCCCAAACGTTTCCGAGATGCCTTCGAGTTTGTTAAAGCTTGTGACCAATGCCAAAGGATGGGGAGCATTTCAAAGAGGAATGAATGCCCCAACAAGGCATTATACCGGTAGAAATCTTTGATGTTTGGGGCATAGACTATATGGGTTCGTTCCCTTCATCCTATGGAAATCAATATATCTTGCTCGCGGTTGACTACGTCTCGAAATGGGTAGAAGCCGTGGCATCCCCAACTTGCTATGCTAAGGTTGTCAGGAAACTCTTCAAAAAGACTATCTTCCCTAGATTTGGAGTTCCGAGGACCGTCATTAGTGATGGAGACTCTCATTTCAAGGAGAAAAACTTCGAGGCCTTGTTACGCAAGTATGGAGTTAGCCACTAAATGGCAACGCCGTACCACCCCCACACTAGTGGGCAAGTTGAGATTTCCAATCGTGAAATCAAAGCTATATTGATGAAGATGGTAGGTAGCTCAAGAAAGGATTGGTCAACAAAATTAGATGATGCATTGTGGGCTTACCGAATCGCTTACAAGACTCCCATTGGTATGTCCCCATTTAGGCTCATTTATGGGAAACCATGTCACTTACCGGTCGAGTTGGAATATAAAGCCATGTGGGCCATTCAATTCTTGAATATGGACCCTCAAGAAGCGGGAGAGAATAGAATCCTCAACTCGAGGAACTAGAAGAGATAAGGAATGAAGCCTATGAAAATGCTAGGATTTACAAAGAGAAAATGAAAAGATGGCATGACAAAAAGATCATTCGCCGCGAGTTCATGAAAGGAGATAAGGTTTTGCTAGTCAATTCTAGACTCAAACTCTTCCTGGGCAAACTTAAGAGCCGATGGAGTGGTCCATTCGTCGCCCACAAACCCTATGAAGATGGGCACGTCGAACTTTACAACAAAGAAGGAACAATCTTGAAGGTCAATGGACAAAGGCTTAAACACTATTTTGGGGAAACTCGGGACAAGAGTTGTGCACACTATTCCTTGACCGACCATGAAAAAGCCACAAGTCCACTTGAGGAGGGATCCTAGCTAAGGACTCCTCAAGTGTGTTTCTTAATATAAAGAGAGATTCGGCTCGGTCTTTGACAAGACATTAAACTAGGCTCTGACGGGAGGTAATCCGGTTTGTGAGTTGTCCATCCATAAACTAGTAATTCCATATATGTTTGGCATGCGTGTATTGAGCTTTGAATGTGAACATGAGTGCTAGGACGGTTAAAATGCATGATTAGATGTGCTGGGTGTGGAATGGTGCTTGCATAACATTTTCTAAATGGTGGTGATGTCTTAAGTGTGGAGTGTATGATCCTCGCTTTTCTTTTGTTGAAAATCATCTGTATGCTAGTGATTTCTTGGTGAAGCATGCTTTGAATTTGCATTGAGATTGTGGAGTGAAAAGGATTAAGTGAGGAGTGGGAAAATTGCCGAACTCCCGAATCTAGCCGGTCGATTGGAAATTCATTTTGTTTAGCCGACCGACTCGCCCTTTCCTTTGATTTCCTTACCTCTCGCACCATTTCAGTCGGTCGGCTGAAACTTGACCCGACCGGCTGGGACTCCCACTCAGATTGAATTCAAATCGCACCATTTCAGTCGGTCGCTGACGCGTGAAATGCAAAATTTATAATTCTCCTGCAAGAAACTAGCTAGTGGCAAGCAGAGTCGAACCCAAGGGAACTGGTTGTTGAAGCTGTTACTGAAAACAATTAAAAGGGGGGGGGGGGGAGGGGTTTGTGAGCAAATATTGTAAGACACAAGAGAAAAGACTAACGAAGATTTCAATCAGAGAAAGCATTCAACTTAGGGTTCTGACGGGCGTCGTCGTGCAAGTCAAATTTGTATTTATATTTTCCCTACAATAGGCTAGTAAAGCGGCAAGTAGGGGTCGAACCCAAGGGAGTTGGTGTTGCTGAAGCTGTATCTGAAAACAAGAAAAAAAAGGGGTTTAAGCAGTTGTGAGTGCAAAACAGGCAAAAGCAAGGAAGGATTCAATCAGAGAGAGTATTCAGCTTAGGGTTTCTATTGTGACATGTTTATCATCGACTGCTAAATATCTAATTTCATGTTTCTAAGTGTGGTTGTTCCAACAAAGGTAACAACCCAAGTATCCCGACAAAAGTGATACGTCACAATCTAACCCGACAAAGGTGTTAGACTTCTAGTCTTTCCTAAATAAAACAATCCGACAAAGGTATTATTTAGTTTAGGTGTTACTATCTACCTTTACGACAAAGTTTCCAGTAGATGTTAACGGTAAGAATTAATTGCTCAATTAAGCTTTGCGACAAAGCTTCCACTTAATCTAACAAGTTAATTCATGTGATGAAGCAAGAACTAGTAAAACATAAAATAGCATTAAGTACGAAGTCTCAAAACATGTGTCACAATGAACGAAACCCTAAACTGAATAAAGAGTTTAGCTACACATGATGGAAATAAAACACATAATGAAAGGTAGAAAAATCTCTTCTCTCGTCGAAAGCTTCGCCTTCTCCTCCAGAGCCGTCTTGGTCTTCGTAGAATAAGATATGATTTGTGATGAAAACCCTAGCCCAAGCTTCTTATTTATAGCAAAGCTGTATTCCCAAATCTGGTTTAGGGTTGAATTATCACTTGGGTTTCCAAATCTGATTTTTGGGCTAGAATTATCAACTTTCGGGATGCTGACGTCATCAAACGGACTGCTGACATCATCATCTCGTCGACTGGGCATGTTCGGCAGTAATGTTATCGGCGCGTTCGGAAGCAACATTAGCGTTAACGCTAATGTCTCTTGCGGACGCGATATGCACTGAGTCCCGACTTCGGCTCTTGATTTGACCGTCTAAACGACCTCGGATGCTCTCAGTTTGAACTAGAGAGTTGTACGGAATTGAGTTAGCTACGCAACGGCATATGAATCGTATTTTTCTGATTAGCGGTTCATTCCCAGCACTCCGTCGACTGTCCAAAGATCTGATCTGTCATTGCGATGTTTTTGGCATAAAATGCCGTCTTTTATGCGCGTTTCCTCCTAGAGCTTCCGAAACACCTGAGATGCAAAACCATACTAAAAAGTAATTGTTCGCATATAAAAGTGTCGAAATAAATGGGATTAATTGACTCGACGAGTCGTATAAATACGACTCTTCAGGTTCCTATTGTGACATGTTTATCATCGACTGCTAAATATAAATTTCAAGTTTCTAAGTGTGGAATTCCGACAAAGGTAATTCCTAAAGTATCCCGACAAAGGTGATACAACACATCTAACCCGACAAAGGTGCGAGACTTCTAGTTCTTTCCCAAACGCAATAATCTGACAAAGGTATTATTTGGTTTAGGTGTTACGATTTACCTTTACGACAAAGTTTCCAGTCGATATTAACGATAAGAATTAATTGTTTGATTAAGCTTAGCGACAAAGCTTCCACTTAACCTTACAAATTAATTCATGGGATAAGTACAAGAACTAGAGAAATAGCATTAAGAAAAGAGTCTCAAAACATAAGTCACAATATGCGAAACCCTAAACCTAATTAGGAGTTTAGCTACACATGATTGAAATAAAAACAAAATGCATGATGAAAAGTAGAAGAATCGCTTCTCTCGTCGAAAGCTTCGTCTTCTCCTCCAGAGCCGTCTCGAATGATGGATTATGAGTTGATCCTGGATACCCTAACCCAATCTTCTTATTTATACTAAAACTGGGTTTCCAAGTCTGTTTGAAGGCCCAAATTACCAAATCCCATGTTGCTGACGTCATCAAGCGCGTTGCTGACGTCATCAAGCGCGTTGCTGACGTCAGCACCTCGTGGCTCACCGCGCCCAGCCCTTACGTTATCACTGCGCTCAGCTTTGACATTAGCGTTAACGCTAATGTCTCTACCGGACGCAGTACACACTGAGTTCTGTTTCTCCTTCTGCGCGCCAGTTCCGACTTCGACACTAGATTTAACCTTCTATATGACCTCGTCTGCTCTCGGTGTGAACTATAGAGTTGTAGGGATTCACGTCAGCTACGTAATGACGCAAGGCTCATATTTGTCTGATCAGCGGTCGATTCCCAGCACTCCGTCGAGCGTCCAAAGGTCTGATCGCTGATGGACCATATTTATATGATTCATTAAGACAGTTAAACCCACCAAATTAGACTCTTTGTCTATTTAACTTTTGCTTGTTAGTTCCGATATTTATCTACAGGGTATTCTGAAGTCTAGAGAAAATACAGGCTAAGGAGGAGTTTTAAAGCTGAAAATGGATTACAAGACACTCGAGGCCACAATCAGATTCCGACTGTACAACTTTCATGGAACCAACTTGGAATCATTCAAATATGCTAGAACAGTCGGCTTTTGGACAACAACGCAATGCAAAGGCACCAAGCCCGGTAAAGGCCAAACAAGGGCAATTTCAGCCGATTTGGGATTTCGACCATGTTCCAAGCAGAATTTGGCTTAGGTTCCTTCTTGAGATCATCTTAGAATGACATTTTAATTCAGAATACACTCTCCAAAATCCAAGAAGCTCCGGCCAAAGCTCCGGTCAGATTCCGATCAAACCGATGGCTTTTGAGAAACAAATATCTTCCGATGGCTTTTGGAGTGGTGACTCACCCCGATGGCTTTTGCTCTCCTCTTGCCATGTGTTGTGATCTCCTCCACATCTCCTCCCCTCTTGCCATGTGTTGTGATCTCCTCCACATCTCCTCCCATTTTGTGACATGTGGTGGCCTCTCATCCACATCCATCCCTTGCCCTTAGCCTATAAATAGAGATGCCCTCTCCTTGTAAATGCATCCCGTCCACAATCCACAAGTCTTTATAGAGATAGAGGGCTTAACCCTCTTCTCTTCACTTTCAATACACATTTTGTTCTTCATTTTGGAGCAACTTTTCCTTGCTTGGATCTTGCTTAGGAGCTCCTCTCCTCCACTTATTGTAGGTACAAAAGCCACGGCTTGTCCTTTACTTTCCGTATATATTGTTCTTACTTTAAAGTTATTCTCCTTTTCGGTATCCTTGTTCAAACCCATGGTTTGCTTGTATTCCTTGACATGAATACAAGTAGCTAAAGCTTGTATTCGGTAGAGGGTGTATTTATATCATAAACCATTCTAGACTCTATACTTAATACTACTTAGTGTTTCAAAACTTGTTCTATGTGCCACATATTAGGTTAGAACTTCCAAGGTTGAGTGGATGCTTTAACGGGCAAAGCTCTTCTGTGGGGTTCGTTAACATACTCGGGTAAGTGGATGCTTTAACGGGCAAAGCTTATCTGAGGAGTTCGACCTCTTTCAAAAACCATTTGGTTGATCGTAACTGAAGATCAAATGGATGCACATAAGGCTAAGATACTTCGAAAGGAGGAATTAGTCTAAATAGAACAAGTGTTCTAAATGATGTTGCAAGTCTTGTGCTAGAAATAGCCTTGATTCATCTTTGAACACTTAGTATGATCATTAGAGGTCAATGATGAACGATGATATGATATGAAATCCCTAAACCGAATCCTTTCCTTACAGTCCATTATCAACTGTTGTAATTTACTTTCAGTTCTCAAGGCACACTTAAACCCAACCTCAATCGCATTAAATTTATGCATAAGCTTCATTAAAGAACAACTAATCCACCAATTCCCTTGGGTTCGACCCCTACTTACCCTTTACTACCCACTAGTAGAGTACGAGTAGCGGAGATATAAATTTATTTTGCACAGAGACATTGCACCTTAACGACAGTGCAGTGCGCTCCGTCAAAATTGGCGCCGTTGCCGGGGAGTTGTGAAATCGGACTAGTTGTTCTATTTGTTTTTCTTTTGTTTTAGTTCTGTCATGCAGTTCACAAAGTCTTTCTACTATGGATGCGAGCCTTGGAACAATGAGGAGTTTTCCCCACCACCTTTCGAACTTGAAGTCCGCGAGAAGATCAACAACATAGAGCAATCCCGGGACGAAACTTTGGACGAGTACTTGGCGTACTTTGACTCTATTGTGACGAGCTGCCCGCACCATGGATTCACCAACCACGATCTTCTTCAAAGGTTTCTCAATGGGATGATGCCACAAGAGTGGAATTGGCTAAATGATGCAGCGGGAGGCTCAGTGAACAACTTAGACATAGATGATCTTTGGAACTTAATAGATGATTTGGCCGCGAGGTCAAGACCAAGACAAGATCAGGCCATGCGGCGCGAAGAACTGGACAACACAATGCACCAAATCAGGGCCAAAACCGAATTATGGGCAGTAGAAAATGAGCTGGCAGCTAGCACCCAGAATTGGCCGCAGACATACAGCAATTGAGTGCCTCGATGCACCAATTCACGGCCGAAACCGAATCATGGGCAATAGAAAGGACGACTGAACCCGAGGAGCCGGCAGAGAATGAGGACCAACAGATGACCGAAGAAGAACCGGCCAAGACAGGCCCGGTCCTCACTGTCGGAGCACCCGAGCCACTTGAACCGGTCCTCACTGCCGATCTGTCCGAGGCTGACCCGGACCTCAATGTCAATCTGACCGAGACAGACCAGGATGCGCCCAAGCTGGTCGAAGCGCCCGAACTGCCCAAATCAGTACCGGTACACATTTCCGAAATGCCCGAGGAAGCCCAGATCCACATTACCCAGCCACTCAAGGACAAGGAGGAAGAATTGGCAGCTAGCATCCAGCAAATGAGTGCCCCGATACACCAAGACGAGGTCGAAAATGAGGAATTCTGGGCGGCTACACAACTGATCTGGGACCGCATTGCCAAACTGCCCAAATTAATTTCGGTCCTAACTGAAGAGTTACCCGAGACATACCCAGACCTCAGTGCCGTACTGCCCAAAACAGACCTGGACCTCAGTATGATTGCCCCCGGAGACCATATGAATGACGAGGATGAGAACCCATGGTTGCCTGAAGAAGAGCTCCATTCAGATTATCCCTGGGAGTTAGAAGAAGAACTGCCCAAATCAGGCCCGGTCCTTATCACCAATCCATCCGAGGAAATCACAATCCTAACTGCCGAGCCAACAGAAGTCCCGGACCTCATTGCCGAGCTGTCCGAGAAAGACCTGGTCCTCACTGTCGAAGCACCTGAAACAGACCCAGTCCTCATGGTCAAAGTGCCCCGACTTAACCCTTCGTGTTTTATGCCGATCATAGCCACCGAAGATCATATAATCAATAATGATGAGGTGCAAGGGGAGTTAGAGGAGGAGCATGAGCCAAAAAAGCCGACAAAGGAACTCTCACTCGTCACAAGCCAAGGAAAACCGCCTGAAAACTCACTCGTTCTAAGACAACCATCCATCACTGCCACAATGAAGAGGATTGGCAGAGGCGCATGCTTAATGTCGCCTACATTTAATGGCACAAAACCAAAGTTCCAAACTCGCAAAGGTGCCAACTATTCAAACATGAAGAAGCGGCAAAGACATGGGCCGAAAGAATGGAAACCCGGAAGGAGTAACAAGCGAGCACGACTCATCGGACCAGCAGCTATGGTCAATGAAGCCTCACCCTCTCGGAGCAAAAAGGCAGCCGAGAAGAAATTCGACCTCACACGCCCATGGGATCCCACCTTATGATCCAGGAATGAGGTACTGTCGAGCTAACGACGTTAAACAAATGCACTGGTCGGGAGGTAACCCGACACCTATCTTACTTTCAGTCATTTAATTTCAGTCATTTAGTTTTTTTTCATTCT
The DNA here is from genome assembly GCA_033675395.1 of Rhodiola chrysanthemifolia. Lineage (NCBI taxonomy): Eukaryota > Viridiplantae > Streptophyta > Magnoliopsida > Saxifragales > Crassulaceae > Rhodiola > Rhodiola chrysanthemifolia. Next base: position 45,437,636 of record CM066204.1, read on the forward strand.
CTCCTTTCCTGTATATATTTGCTTGCATGACTTTTGAACTAAGTCGTGCTGAAAGGCACGCCTTCGTTCAAAAGTGTGGGGTGAGAACCGCTTGTGTACATAGTTAACATGCTTTTTCTTCCTTTTCCCTTAATATTATCTTTTTGAAAATATGAACTTGAGAATGTGAAAAAGATAGATCTAAATTCATGCATTTACCTTGTGAAAATTCAACTGTTTAAAAACTTAGAATTTAACTTCTCATTTGTCCCTTTGTGCTGAGATATACAGGGGATGTGGAGTTGACATAAACTGCCCTAGAGAGGCTTGTCAAGCACTCGAAGGATCGAATCTAACTATATGGTTTACGAAGTCAGTGGAGGCTGCACTTCGGGTTTCAGTAAAGATTGAAGTCATCTCCGCCATGCAGTGTTTATGCAAGAGGCGGGACGGGAATCAAACCGTCCTATCTCTAGTCAGAGTAGCCGGGAAAATAAATGAGCAACCCTCATTTTGACCCACGCGAAAGGGCGAGGATGAGAAAGAGCGGGGAGGTATTTCCATATGCTTACGGGCGACGATTGGACCTCCCAAAAAGGCTGAGAAAATGGACTAGCAAGTCACAAAGAAGTAAAAGCTCAAAGAAGCTAATCAAAGGCCAAAGGCCAAAATTGTGAAGGTTTTAACCGAAACAAAAGTGAAGAAACTCCAACTCAATATCAAAGGCCAAAGGCCAAAGGCCGATTCACTACAGAAGCTGTCCCTCGCCAAAAAGAAATCAAAATGCTCAACTCAGTGAAACCCGAACCGAATCACGTGCTAGAGAAAGCTACAAGGAAACCATATAGTACGAGTCGGTCCCGAGAATGCAGTCCAGGAGCCTGAAAAGGGCTATCTCCCGAAACATCCGAATTAATTTGCATCTCGGCACGAAGGTACAAGTATCAAGTTTCTTCTAAGTATTTACACGGTTTAGTTTGGTAATAAGTAAGTAATGCATGAATTAAGATAAATCTAGTCCCACAGTCTCACTTTCATATTTAAAAGTTTTTACTTGGATTGTGTACCGCCCTTAAAAAGCATTGTTCGGGACGAACAACTAAAAGTGTGGGGTGATCTGATGGACCATATTTATATGATTCATTAAGACAGTTAAACCCAGCAAATTAGACTCTTTGTCTATTTAACTTTTGCTTGTTAGTTCCGATATTTATCTACAGGGTATTCTGAAGTCTAGAGAAAATACAGGCTAAGGAGGAGTTTTAAAGCTGAAAATGGATTACAAGACACTCGAGGCCACCATCAGATTCCGACTGTATAACTTTCATGGAACCAACTTGGAATCATTCAAATATGCTAGAACAGTCGGCTTTTGGACAAGAACGCAATGCAAAGGCACCAAGCCCGGTAAAGGCCAAACAAGGGCAATTTCAGCCGATTTGGGATTTCGACCATGTTCCAAGCAGAATTTGGCTTAGGTTCCTTCTTGAGATCATCTTAGAATGACATTTTCATTCAGAATACACTCTCCAAAATCCAAGAAGCTCCGGCCAAAGCTCCGGTCAAACCGATGGCTTTTGAGAAACAAATATCTTCCGATGGCTTTTGGAGTGGTGACTCACCCCGATGGCTTTTGCTCTCCTCTTGCCATGTGTTGTGATCTCCTCCACATCTCCTCTCCTCTTGCCATGTGTTGTGATCTCCTCCATATCTCCTCCCATTTAGAGGTCAATGATGAACGATGATATGATATGAAATCCCTTAACCGAATTCTTTCCTTACAGTCCATTATCAACTGTTGTAATTTACTTTCAGTTCTCAAGGCACACTCAAACCCAACCCCAATCGCATTAAATTTATGCATAAGCTTCATTAAAGAACAACTAATCCACCAATTCCCTTGGGTTCGACCCCTACTTACCCTTTACTACCCACTAGTAGAGTACGAGTAGCGGAGATATAAATCTATTTTGCACAGAGACATTGCACCTTAACGACAGTGCAGTGCGCTCCGTCAATCGCCCATTGTGGTGTTTTTGGCATGAAATGTCGTCTTTTATGCGCGTTTCCTCCTAGAGCTTCCAAAACACCTGAAATGCAAAACCATACTAAAAAGTACTCGTTCGCATATAAAAGTGTCGAAATAAATGGGATTAGTTGATTCGACGAGTCTTATAAATACAACTCATCAGTCGGCTGACGAGTCAACCGACCGGCTGAGAATTGCTTATCCAAATACCCCAATCTTCTTTTCAAATTTCATTCCCAGACGATCCCAAAACAGCCAGCACTCCTGTCCAACAGCTAGCCGACCTCAACCCTTCCTCCCGTCCGAGCTTCGCCTTTGCCTACCATTAGCTCCTCCACCGCCAACCAGTCAAGCCACACTCAGCCGCATCTCCATTCCCGAAACCAGTCGGAAAACTCCCCAAGCCCCGATCTCTTCCATCCGCCACCAAAACTGACCGCTCAAAGGCTCAAACCACTCCACGGAACCCCTATTGCAAACCCCAAGCATCGATTTCTCAAGCCAAGCGAAATCCAGCGACCCCAAATTTTCATCCAAAATCGTCGGGCCAGTCGACCGACTGAAATCTGCTCCTCAGCCAGTCAACCGGCCGAACTCTTCTGCCGTTTCAAGAGTTCAATTCTCCTCTCCATTCCAATCATGCCTCAAGGTGGTTCTTCATCAAAATCCAAGGCTAAAGGCAAGGAAATCGCCCCCCGTACGATAGCGATGAGGATGACATGCCCCTTGCCACTCGTAATAGGAAACCATTGAGAGCTTCGTTAAGAGATTCTAGCTCGAGCGAGGAAATGGACTCCTCTCCACCATGTCCTAGCCCGACGCCTAAGAAGAAGAACAAGTCTTCAAAAGGGGCCTCTTCCACAACAAAGAATCCAACGAAGAAGTAGGCCCCGACGCCTCCCACTGCGAGAGTGCCATTCAACACTCCTAGTGCCCCTCCCAGTACTGCACTAGTGCCCATCTTGGCGAGTGGTGGCCCGTTGGAAGGTCAATTTTCGTTTCCCACCCCCTATTCCTTTTCCGAGCCTCTCGTGTTTAGAGACGAAAAGCACCAAAAGCATCATGCCACTAATAAGAAGAAGGGGAGGATGCCATTGCAACTCTCTACCCCGACATGGAGCTCCTTAGAGGCCTTGGAGTCGCCGATGAGGTACATGCTAGACTTCATCGTAGTGGACTCGATTTTTTATTTTTTGATGATCCGGTGTCCTACCAAAGGGTAGTGGAGGAGTTTGTGTGCTCATTTGAGAAATTTAGAGATGTTGAGGGATATCCATTTTGGAAGTTTGTATTGGGAGGTAGGGAATTCCAAATTAAGGAGGATACGGTTAGGGATTGGCTAAAATTCCCTATCCATTTCAATGAGACTTATCGGTACACCGAGCACCGAAAGAGTAGATTTGGGAAGCAGATTTCAGGGCGGCAAGAGTGGTTTGTTCCTTCCTATAACTCTTCCGCAATCACTGCTCCGGTTTGGAAGGTTATCCACCACATCATCGCCATCGGGAATAATACCCGTAACGAGCTAGCTCGTTCGGTAAGCAACCCCGACCTCGAATTGATGAAAGCCATTGAGAATAGATTCACTGTTGATTGGCTTGTCATCCTTGCCTCCCGATTTGGGGGCATGTTCTTTGATTACGTTTCCCCATGAGGGATGCCCCAAGCCGTCCAAGAGGGTCCTTGATAAACCGACCATGAAGAGTATGCACCTTCTCAAGGTGGATGGAAGTACTTGGGAAGAGGACAAGAAGCCTCACAAGAAAGAACTTCGAGATGCGGCAAAAAGAAAGAGAGAGGCCTACAAAATAAGGAACAACCTCTATTGCCGAGCCAACCTCGCACCTTCCCCTCCTTCCTCGCCTATACCTTCTCCTCCCACGGCTACCGAGCACGAGTGGGGATTGGGCAGAGTGGCGAGAGCGAGGCTCCTCCGATATTGCTGATTTGAGGAGTGGCCTAGCCCGGCTTGAGGATTTTGCTAGAGAGGTGGACATGAGAGCCCGCCAGGAGTTGGAGTGGCTCCGTTCTACATTGTTGGCCATGATCAGAGGTTCTAGTGCCCCAGTTCATGCTCCTCTGGTTGATCCAGGGCCTTCTGTCCCTCGTGTCTCCTCTACTTTGCCTACCACGCCGTCTACTAGACCCGAGGAGGCGGGCACGCCATTCACTGGCGCCTTGGAGGAGGTTGATGGAGTCGACACTAGAGAGACCACTCCGGGAGGGGATGATGCTACATCATGAGTCCTTGCTTCATTTTGTTTACACATGTATTGTCATTTAGTGATTTTGGTGCTTGGACTATGTACTTGGATGTTAAGTCGCCTTTGGCGCAATTTTGATGATGTATGTCACTTTGATGATATACTCTTGAGTTGTCTTTGGTTGTGTGCTATATTCTTATGATGTTGAAGGTGCTTGACCATTTATGTTGAGAACTCTACATGATATTCACACTTATGCTCTTTTCATGCCCAATGCACCTTGTTTATCTCCATATGCAACCAAAAGACTACTTCTCACTCCCAAGAGTCATATCATTAGCTTTTTTACCCGTTCTTCAAACGAGGGGAGTTCCTATGCGCCTTTGCCTTTATTTATGATTCTTTGCGATTAGGGACTAAGCTTGAATTAAGTGTGGAGTGGGTTAATGCACATAGTTCACATGCTTTCATGCCTAACATATCATTCTTAGATGGACACTTGCATATTTGCACCTTATCCCTAACATGAGAGTATTTTTAACCACATAGGCTTGTGACTATCGATTCTAAATCCCTGTAAGTCACATCTAGCCTACTTTTCATTTTTATTGGATCTTAAACTTCGAACCGACCTAGTCCTATGAATGTGCATTCTCGTGAACCAATGTCATCGCTATCCCTTGTCTATATAAATTTCTAATTATTTTCATTGAAATACCTTGGATTAAGTTTTAGCAAGCACTTTTAAAAAAGTTCACGAAAAAAACTTAGACCTCTTGTATGCTCCTTGGTGACTTGAGTTTCTCTAATTTAGTGCCTTGTTTATGATTGTTTCCCGCGCATTCCATATATTCCTTGAACATATTATCAAGTTTTAAGTGTGGAGTCAAAAGAGGGCGCAAAATAGGCCCCAACAAAAAAATGCTTCATTTTCATGGTCAAAAGAGGGCAAAGCCGCGACTAAAAACTTTTTCGATGTACACGAGAAGTTTTGCTCCAAAATATATAAATGCCGGGGGTTAGGAAGAAAAGTTCCCACTCGAAAGCATTTGTAGGCCAAAGGCCATTTGAAAAAGAAAATAAGAAGCACTTAAAAATTGACTTTATGTTCTTCCATCATTTTTCATTTGTGCGGGATTCATCATTTGCATTGTGTGCTAGATGGACTAACTCTTGGACGATCCTTGTGCTTGCATGGGAGCTATCATTTGGTCTATGCTCGTTTTCTAAGAACTCATGGTGTCGAACTCCTCTTCCCTTATGGATTGTGGCTTAAGCGCCTAAGACTTGGGAATGAGCTCAATGTCGCAAACCCATGGACTAGCCCTCGCTAACATAGGTGAGAGATTGACACTTCTTTTGTGCAAACTAAAAACTTTACATCTATTGTATTGCCTTGAAAATGAGTAGAATATTGGGTTAGACATTTGATAGCCCTAATATTGATGATCTTGAATGGACAACCTCATGGGTACTCAAATGGTTCAAAGGTTCTTTTGATGATAATGTGACGGTAGTCCTAGCTTGGGGTGAGGGATTTGTTTTGAGATATCCTCGCCTTGGTTAAGCACTCTTGAATTCATTCTCGTGTGATAGGTGCATATGGGATTTGTGAGTATTCCCGTTTCTGAAAACTCTCACGAGACTATAAGTCGCCCACTAGGGTAGCCTAGGGGTTTAAAGGCTTAATGCATACGTTAAATGCATTCGTACCGCCTACAAAAAGAAGCTAGTTAGATTGTACATACCTTTCATTTTCCTTTGAATAACATGTTTAAGAATAATGATTGAAACCTTGTGAAAGCTAGTAAGGCAAGTAGACAAAAAAACATAGCACCACTAGCATTTCGCCATTTGCATAACCTTCACATATTTTCATACTTTGTTCGGGACGAACAAAGCTTAAGCGTGGAGTGTTGATAAGTCGAGCTTTCGACTTATTAATAGCCATTTTTCACTATAGCTTTGGTTTGTTTCCGATGATATTTTTATGTCATTTGACCTCTTACCCTAAATTTCAGGTAGAAAATTGAGGCCCTCTCAATGTCAAAGCCTAAATACGAAAACTCGGGGAAAACCCGAAGATTGGGAGCGAAAAGTGGACAAAAAGCATCCCAGCCGACTGGCTAGGAACCTCTCCTGAACCAGCCGGCCGACTGGATAAAGGAGCTAGACTTGATGGCAATCGTCCACTTTGAGTCGACCGGCAGGACTTCCCAGTCGACCGGCTGGATGAAAGACTTATGAATGCTCACAACCGCTCAATTTGATTTGGGCGGTTGAGTATGCACCGGTCGGCTGAAGATATGGGACTCCAAACAATGGAATCGCTCACTTTGAGTCGGTCGGCTGGCCAATCCAACCGACCGGCTTGTCCCTGCCCTGAACAAGCAATGCAACCACTCGGTTTGAGTCGGTCGGTTGGATGCTCAGCCGCCCGGCTGGATGATCAATACAGAACGAGACTGGATCTAGTCACCAACTGAACGGCTGGAATCAAGCTTCAAAACCAGCCGATCGGCTGAAACCTGCTACAATACCGAATTATACCCGTGGCTATAAATAGAAAGTGGCATGTTTGCCGTAGCGGGCGGGCATCTTGGGGAAAAAGACTGAGGAAAAGAGATCAAATCACGGCCACCAACAATGGAGAAGTGAAGATCAAAAGGGAGACATTAGAATTAACCATCCTACTCTTTCTATCTATTTTCTATTCTCATTTGTTGTGCTATAAATTCTATTCACACCATGTTGTCTTACATGATGTGTGAGGTTAACTAGAGCTTAATGCCTATAGCATTTATTACCTTGGGAGATGTTCCAAGGATAATAGTGCTATAGCGTGAATCAATATCTTGATAAAGTGAGGTTCAAATTATGATGGCTGACTAGGATTAGATTCATATGAGAATTGATATATCTTAGTCTAAGCTAGGTTGTAAACCAATTAACACCAAAAAATGTTAGAATATTGTGTATGTGATCATGGGAAATGCCAAGGAGGGGAGTAACCCCTCAAACTCTCTTTGAATCGAAGTAAAATCCCCTTGAGACCATTTCATTGTTCATTTTAATCGGAAACCATCTCATAATTGATTTGTAGGAATAGCCAAGTACAAAATTTGACAAGTCTTAGCGTACAATCCAATTGCTCCCTTGGGTTCGACACCGGTCTTACCGGTCAAATATAAATTGTTTTTGACTATACAAATTACAAGTGTCAATGGTTATACTTCATTGCTTTTTCTGGCACGTGATTCATTCGAGCTTCAAGGTTTTTGAGCTTTTCTTTCCTTTTTTGTTGGACAGCTTTTGATGTAGTGAACTTTCTTTGGCTCTTGATGTATAAATGATGTACTTCACTTTTTCTGTGTAAACCTTCACAACTTGGTTGATTTTTTTCTTGAGCTTTGCTCCCTGTTTGTGAATTGCTTGTCCTTTTCTTCTTTTCTTCTGAGAGAGGTCCAATCATCAACCGCAAGCATATGGAAATACCTCCCCGCTCTTTGTCATCATTGCCCTTATTGACGCGAGTCAAGATGGGGGCCCTCCACCTTTTCCCGGTTACTTCAGACTAGAGATATGACGATCTGTTTTCTCGTCCCGCCTAACTACATAAGCGCTGCAGCGGCGGAGCAAACTCTGAACTATAAAGTCTCGAAGTGCTAGCCTCAACTAAATCCACATTACCATATAGTCAGAAATTCTGTCCTTTGAATGCTTCGTGTCTCTTTAGGGCGTTTCTATCAACTCCACATCCCTATTTATCTCAACTCAAAAGAACACGTAGTGGGTTAAATTCATATGTAAAAGCACAATTCAAATTTCACGAGAGAAATACAATATAATCATCATCATCTATTTCAAATCATCAATATCCAATACTGCATATTCAAGAATAGAGAGAAATTTCATACTTTTCAATATTTGTTTAAAACAAGAAACGTGCTGACACAGTACAATATGCAAGAAAAAATAAATATGCAGACACAACGAACTGACTGACTCTCCCACCCCACACTTTTGAACCAAGCCGTGTCCTCGGGATGACTTAAATTCAAAGACATAGAAAAAAATGCAGACACACATGCGTAGGGAAAAACAGGAAAAACAAATAGAGAATAAAAATGAACAGGCACTCCTCTCCTTTCGTCGCATGATGGTGAGAATTCTGGTCAAATGGGTCAGTCAACGGTCAACCCAGATCAATGTTTAACGCTGGTCAACTAAGAGTGTCGCGCCGGATGAAGAGATTGGCCCACGCCCAAAGTAGCGATTAGCCGTTTAAAATGGCATGTGGGCGCGACGTCTAATTTGTGTGCTGGGCACAGTACTCACGGACTTGCACCTATTTCCTACATGAAAAACGTTGTCCCTTCCCGAAAGACAATGTAAAAACATGACTCAAGACTCAAACAAACATAAAACGACATAAAAAATGGAAAAAATAAAAATTTGCCGGGTTGCCTCCCTGCAAGCGCTTTTGTTTTACTTCGTTGGCTCGACGATACCTCATTAGGATCATAGGTTGGGATCCCATGGACGTGTGAGGTCAAACTTCGCCTCAGCAACTTCTTGATTGTGCTCATAGCCCTCATAGGATGGTGTTCTCATGTCTATTCTCCCTCGATCAGGCGGGTTAGCCTTCGCGTCCTCCCGAGTTTGTGAGGACACTCTGCTCATGGTTACTTCTTTTGCGACACAACATGTCTCATCCGGTAGGTCAAGAGGTAGGGCACTCAGATATGGAGTGTGTACGATGTCCGATGGCTTCTTCATGCGTGGACGGTCATCATCCTCATTAATGTTGAAATTTGATGTTTTGCCAGCAAACGCAAGTGACAACATGCCTGTTTCCATGTCAATCTTGGTCTTAGTGGCAAAGAGGAAAGGACTTCCCAATATAAGTGTAGGAGGATTATCGTTTCTAGCATCTCCCATCTGCAAAACATAAAAGTCTACAAGAACAAGAAGATCTCCTACATATATGGTTAGATCCTCAAGCAAGCCAACAAGACGAATACATGATTTATCTCGTAACTCTACCAACAGCTTAGGAGGTTTCAACGGACCCAATTTTAGAGAACAATATAAAGAATATGGGCTGGCATTAATAGCAGCACCCAAGTCAATTAAACAGTAATGTATAAGAGTCTCACCAACTCCACAGGTCACTGTGATGGCACATGTGTCTTCACACTTTCTAAGCGGTGCCTCTTAACTCGTAGCAAGTGGGTGCTCCATCGTTAGCTTTTCTGGCTCATGCTTTCCCTCCAACTCGCCTTTTAGTTCATCCTTGTTGATCATATGCTTTTCAAGAGCTCTTACCTGCATAGAAAACGAATGCGGGGTCTCAGTATTTGAAAATAAATTTTACCCTGCAGAGATTGTCGCGTCCGCAGAGCACTTTAAGTTATCGCGCCCAGATGTAATGTCTTCTTTGGGCGCGACATTAATCTTCTCATTGAGCGTGATCACTGCGGTCACCGCGTCAGCAGACATCTTTAGCACCGCGTCCAGTTCATATATTATGTTGGCGCGCCCGACCATAACGTTGTCCTTGGGCGCGAGATTCTCAGACTCCGACTCGTTTTCTTCGTATTTTCGCTCCGGTTTGTCTACCACTGCCAATGTACTGATGTTTGCTCTCGGGTTTCACATTGTTTGCGACGGTCACTTTCTGGGATCACTCTTCAGCTCAAAAATTGTGCTCGCTATTTGCGACATCTGTTTAGACAGCTCTGCAATGGCTTCATCGGTCCTTGCTTGGTTCTGCTGCATAATAGTGGTCACTACTGGGTGCTAGCTGTCAGCTCCTTCACCACATCTTCCAGAGACTTGCTGGAATTCTGAGTATTTGGGCCTGCTTGATTGTAGTTCTGCCCTCGCTGCTGATACTGATTCTTATTCTTGTAACTACAATATTGGTGACGATATGGTGGATGGTAGTACTGCTGGTGGTGAGATTGCTGGGGTGCATGGTTATTGTAGTTTTGGAATCGACCCACTGCGTTAACATCACCCTGTGTGTCCTCCTGTAAAGTAGGACAAGCATCCGTCTTATGGTTAGTCGCACCGCAAAGCTCACAGGGCTTTACCTTGACCTTCTGATTAGTTATTAGAACCTTAATCATGTCCTCCAGCTCCTTCAGTTCATTGGATGCTGGGGTCTCAGCCTTTGCAATGCTTCTGGTTTGGCTAAATTCCTCTTGGCGACTGACCTCCATTCTATGCCTAGCATTCTCGGCCACCTCAGCGATCAACTTCCTAACTCTAGCTGGGGATAAATTCATGATCGTGCCTCCAGTTGAGGCATCAAGCAGCATCCTATCGAGTGGTCTCAACCCATCTAGCAAATACTCGATCACAAGCTTCTCATGCACTCCTAGGTTGCAGCAGCTCAGTTCTAAAGCATTAAACTTCTCCAGATAGTCATACATAGACTCGTTAGGCCTCTGCCTGATATCTTATAGCTGTCTACGAACATGTCATGCATTAGCTACTGGTAGTATTTATCGAGAAAGTTTTTCTGCATCTGGTCCCACATTCTTATGCTACCTGAAGGAAGAGACAGAAACCAAGATCTAGCCATGTCAGTGAACGAGAAGTGAAAAGCTTTCAATTTAAAGCTCTTCACTGAGACTCCGGAAGGTCGAAGAGTCTGGCAGATGTCATGAAGGCTCTGCAGATGCCTGGTGGCTGACTCTCTATGTCGCCCTGAGAACTTTGGCAGATGGTGTACTACTGGGGTCTTGACCTCTATCTCAGCTAATTATGTCCCCTCAGAGATGCACCATGGCTTATTTTGAAAATGAGGAGTAGACAACTCCCTCATCGTCGGCTCGCATGGCTCCATCTGATCATCATCACCTTCGTCGTTCTCATTGTTGTTGTCACTATTCTCACTACCTGCACGAGTCATCATGACACAAGTAGCAACCACACACAAAACTGAAAGAAAAAAAAATAAATAATGAAAAGAAAAAAGAAACAGCTTCGCCGAAGCACAGCTCCTCGGCAACGGCACCAAAATTTAACGCACGTCGTCTGACGCGTCAAATTTAATATTTATTATTTTCCTGCGAGAAACTAGTTAGTGACAAGCAGGGTCGAACCTTAGAGATCTGGTTTGCTGAAGCTGTAACTGAAAACAATAAAAAGAGGGTTTTAGGCAGTTGTGAGTGCAAAAGAGAAAATAACACGAAGATTTCAATCAGATAGAATATTCAGCTTAGGGTTTCTATTGTGACATGTTTATCTTCGAATGTGAAATATCAATCTCAAGTTACTAATCGTGGTCATCCCGACAAAGGTGACAACATAAACTATCCCGGCAGAGGTGACACACCACAATCTAACCCGACAAAGGTGTTAGACTTCTAGTTCTTTCCTAAACACAATAATCCGACAAAGGTATTATTAAGTGTAGGTGGTACGATCTACCTTTATGGCAAAGTTTCCAGTAGATATTAACAGTAAGAATTGGTTGTCAAATTAAGCTTTACAGCAAAGTATCCACTTAACCTTTAAAGGATGAAGAACAAGAACTAGTAAAACATGAAATAACATTAAGAAAAGAGTCTCAAAGCATTGTCACAAAGAAAGAAACCCTAAACTGAATTTAGACTTTAGCTACACATCATCGAAATAAAAACACAAATATTCATGATGGAAAGTAGTAGAAAAATCTCTTCTCTCGTCGAAACCTTCGCCTTCTCCTCCAGAGCCGTGTTCTGATCTTTGTAGAATGATGATATGAATCAAACCCTTCTCCAAACCTTTTATTTATAGCCAAACTGGGTTTGTAAGTCTGTTTGTGGGCTGAATTATCTAATCCCGGACTTGCTGACTTCATCTGCTCGTCGAGTTTGCCCCGCCCAACGTGCTTTTTAACTGGCCTGTCCGTAATGTATTTTTGCTCGCCGCGCCCGACACTCTTAAAGTGTTCCTTGGGCGCGATACTCTCGGGACTGGAATCCTTCCTCTCGCTTGAATCTCGACCCTGGCTTTCCAATTGATCTTCTATGAATTCCATGTGATGTATTTGGCACCGAAACGAAGTCTTTAAGTGCGTACTCCTTCCAAGGCTTCCGAAACACCTGAAACGTAAAACGACACTAAAAAGTAACTGTTCGCATAAGAAAGTCTCGAAATAAAATAGAATAGCTGACTCGACGAGTCGTATAAATACGAATCCTCGCCGTACTTAATGATTTATAAATGTTTTGACCACTTAGCACGAACATACGCAGTTTGCAAATGTCAAAATGGTGTTGTTGCCGGGGATTAACGGGTTAACTTGAGTTAAAGTAGATTTTGCAAGATTTGGACTGTTTACTTCTATTTTCATTTCACTGATACTTCTGTGATACTTGGTGCTTTCACAGGTTTACCTGCTTTTGATATCTGTCAGAACTTGTTTGATACAAACAAGGTCCAAGAGTAAGAAAAAGAACAACCTTTCATTTGATAAGACTCATCAACCGTTTCTGTAACAAGAAATAGCAAGGCACCAAGGACAATTCAGTTACAAAGCACCTATAGCATTGGATAACCAAGAGCAAATCGAGAACCCTCCCCAAGAGCGGCTACTTAAGGACTGTGTGACCCAACTATAAATGGATTTCGATTACCCATAGCCCTACCTCCTGTAGCTATCCACCAGTTCATAGTGAAGCCAGCACTGATCAACATGCTAGTAGGAGATCCATTTACCGGAACTGGGAACCCAAACATAAATTTAGCTTCATTCATGTAGCTCTGCGAACATTCAAGGTCAACAATGTTCCTAAGGATGCAATCTACTTCATGCTATTCCCCTTCTCCATCATTAGGAAAGCTCGAGATTGGCTGTGGATCACTAACCCGGACACATTTACTACTTGGGATCACAACACAAGAGCCTTCCTGCTTCAATAGTTTCCACCCAGTAACACAGCCAGACAGAAGAACCTGATTAATGCCTTCCACCAAGAGTCTGGAGAGACATTCTACGAAACATGAGAAAGGTTTAAGGAACTCCAAAGACCATGCCCTCATCACAACATTGACAAGCACACCCTGCATCAAACTTTCTATGAAGGAATGATTCCCAAAGCAAGGAGTTAAAAGGATCAGGCTACTAGCACAGCAATCATGGAACCGGACCTACAAATGGATGGACAGATGTGGAGAGAGAATAGCCAGGAACTCATACTTGTGGGGAAGCGAGAGAGGGTACCCAAGCCTAGATAGCCACTCACGCAAAGAATCACCCAAACCGATCAAAAGATGGACTATGCTTACCAGAAAATTGATCAGCTAGCCACTCACAACAAAATGCTTTAGAACCAGATGACTCAACAAGGTTGTTGATGAGCCGTATTTATACGTCGCATCGAGTCAACAAATCCCACCAATTCCGACACTTTATCATGCGAACAAGTTACTTTTAGTATTGTTTTGCATTTCAGGTGCTTCGGAAGCTCTAGGAGGAAACGCGCTTAAAAGATGGCTTTCTGAGCTAAAAACATCGCAAGGAGTTGAGGACCGACCTATTTACACTTGACCTAAGGAGTCCCGAGCAGATCCAGGCCCCCAGTCGAGCTGACCAACACTAAACTCAAGTTGCTCGGGCAAACGAGCTGATCTGACGAATCCACCTCGAGCAAAATAATCAAAATAGCAAATAAGGTGGACAATGTCGGAGAACCAAGGAGAACGCCAGAGCAGATTGGCATTTGGCCCAACCCCAGTAAGGCCCCGTGCGCGCTGATTGCCTCTGAAATCAAGTCGCTCGACCGGACCGACTCCTATGACAAATCTGACTCGACCAAGTTGCTCAAAATGGAAAACAAGTCGGACTGTGTCACCAAGCCAAGGAGAACGCGCGGGTGGAATGGCCCAGGAGCAGCCGAGCAGAGCTCGAGGTCGCGCCCGAAGGCCCTGTCGAGCAGACAAGCGCTGAATCCGTGTTGCTCGACCAGATGAACGAATCTCAAAAATCTGGCTCGACCAAAGTGATCGAAATGCCAAATGACTCGGATGATACCACTAGCCAAGCAACACGCACGAGCGGGATAGGCCAAGATGAGCAAAACGACGTTGGAGCTGCTAAAGGCCCCGCGCACTGGGCCAAGTCGGTGGGCTCAAGTGAGGCGGTTCAAGCTTACTTGCTCACCAAGCAAAAACGGATGCGGACCGGGCCCAAATAGAAGCTTCAAAACCCTAGGACTTTTCCTATAAATAAGACCTCTTGGTCTAGGGTTTCAAGCATCCAAAAACGTGAATTCGAGCTCTGCCCTCTCCTCCGGTACTCCTTCATTCGGCAATAGAGAAGAACACCTTTTCTTTATTTTTATTGTCTTTTGTTCTAATGGACATGTGTAGCTGAGCCCTTTATTCGGGCTAGGGTTTTATACATTGTGACTATTGTTTGAGACTTCGTTCTTAATGCTATTCATGTTTTACTAATTCTCGTGCATATATTATGAATTATTGCTAGACTAGGTGGATGCTTTGTCGCAAAGCTTGGTAGATCAATATTTCTATCATTATTATCTACCTGATACTTTGTCGTTTGGGGGGATAGCACATCTAGGTTAAATAACACTTCTGTCGGGTTCTTTGATTTAGGAGGGAATTAGAAACCTTTCACCTTTGTCGGGTTAGGTTGTGGCATAACACCTTTGTCGGGTTATTTGGGAAGTCACCTTTGTCAGGACGACCACACTTAGAAACATTGAATTAGATTGTTAGCAGTCGATGATGACAAGTCACAATAGAAACCCTAGTCTGAATATTCTCTCTGATTGATACATCTCAGTTTACTTTCCTATTCTTGCACTGTTCCCAAATTACTCGCAACCCAATTGTTTCCTTTTTACAGAACAACAAGTAACCATCTAGCTCTCTAGGGTTCGACCATTGCTTGCCGATGTACTAACCCATAGCCAAGAGTAAGGAATTATAAATTCAAATTTGTAGGTACCGATGACGCCTGTCAAATTTTGGCGCCGTTGCCAGGGAGTTACGCACGGTGAAATTGTTCTTTTCTGTTTTTAGTTTTTGTGTTTTTTCAGTTTTTTTGGTTTTGCAGCGGAACAGCAAGATTCGAGTTCCAGGTGTCCGATCTCTGCCCATAACACCTTGTTCTGAGCAGAACGACGAGGAGATCACAAATCACCAGCTTCGCTCGTGACATACAATGTTTTTTGGCCATCGGAGATCGTTACCTATTTTATTTAGAATTTTTTGTGTTTTTTAGAAATTTCCAAATTTTGGAAAACTTTCTGTTCTTTCACCATGTCTCATGCAGGTAGTCGAGTTGGCGACAATATCCACAACGAAGAAGTCGAACAAGTCGTTCGAGACATGGAAGGGGCACTTCCACAACACAAAGAGCAGGACCAAAACGGAGAAATCAGGGGGACTGCCCCAAGACAACTTCCTCGACAATACCAACCGGTCCAGCCATTCCAACAACAGCCACCACTACTCCAACAATACCCGATGCTTCCACCACACCAGAACCCGATCCAACAGCAGGTTCCACCGGTCCAATCGAGACGACAACCACCGGTCGCTCTACGACAGCAGATCAGACAACCACGACAAGCGATCTTCGACAATGAGTATTACGAGGAGTACGACGATCAGGAACCCACCATGGGAGAGCTATCAGCCCCCAACTTCCGCAACCAGTCTTGGTGCATATACGAAGGGCCAGACCTAGAAGCAATAGCCATCAACACGGCGGTCGTGCACCACCTACCCAAGTTCTCAGGAACCAAAGGAGAGTCGGCCACAACTCATCTGCAGCGCTATCATGGGATATGCCAGAACCTCAGGCCATACGGAGTCAAAGTCGAGGACTTCAAGTTAAAAGCTTTCTATTTTTCACTTATAGACTCTGCTAACGACTGGTTTCTATCCTTGCCTGCAGGTAGCATACATACATGGGATCAGATGCAGAAGAAATTCCTCAACAAGTACTATCCCGCTGGCCGAGCCATGCAAGTCCGAAGGCAGCTGCAAGAACTCCGACAAGGGCCCAACGAGACGATGTACGAGTATGTGGAGAAGTTCAACGCCTTAGAACAGAGCTGCTGCAACCTCGGACTCCCTGAGAAGCAGATAGTGGAGTACATGCTCGATGGACTAAGGAGACTCGACCGAAAACTACTAGATGCCTTGGCTGGGGGAAACCTCATGAACCTGTCCCCAGCTGGTGTACGTCGAAAGATCATGGCAGTAGCAAAAGTGTACACGGTTCCAGGATGAGTCCAACAAGGAAGAAGAATACGCCCGGACCAGGAACGTGTCAAAAGTTGAGCCCCCATCTAATGATATGGCCGAAGAGATCAAGCAACTCAAGGAGATGATGCAGCAGGTGATCAGAAGGCAGCCGGTCCAGGTCAAGCCGTACGGTTTTTGTGCCGCCACAGGCCACAAAACAGATGAATGCCCAACTATAGTGGAGGACGACCAGGGCAAAGTAAACGCGGTAGGTGACTACCAGGGCTATAGCAACCGGGCCGGGCCTGTCCGACAGTATGGAGCAGCCGCACACGGGCAAGGGGCGAACGGGCAGCACTGGCGGACGACAAACAGAACAATCACTCCCAGAGAGAGCCAGCCCAGCCGTCCGCACCTCAGCAAGCCCAGCAATACTACAGGCCCCCATATCGGTAGCAACAAGGACAGAACGGGCCGGGCCAGTATCTACAGAGGCAGGACCGCAATCAGTCGGGCCCGAACCAGCACAGCTCGAGCAGATCCTTCGAGGATATAGTGAAGGACCTGGCCACCTCAGTACACCAGTTCCAAGCCAAGACTGACGGGGCCATCGCCGACTTGTCCAAACAGGTGTCCCAGATCGCCATAACGGTCTCTGCTGTCATCCAGCGTAAGGTTCCTCCTAAGTGTGGTGATCCAGGCACCTACACTATCCCTTGCACTATTGGTAACATTAGAATTGAAAATTGCATGCTTGACCTCGGTGCATCCATTAACGTCTTGCCATATTCTATCTATTCGTGTCTTCTCATTGGTCCTCTAGAACCTGCAGGACTCACAATACAGCTGGTGGATAGATCATGCAAGCAACGCGAGGGCAAGATCGAAGACGTGCTCGTGCAAGTGGGAGAACTAGTATTCCCAGCAGATTTCTATGTGCTCAAGATGGAAAACTGCGGCCCGACCGACCATGCCCCTATCCTACTAAGTCGGCCGTTCCTGAAGACGTCCAAGATGAAGATAGACTGCGGCAGTGGCACTCTCTCCATGGAGGTCGAAGGCGAAGTGTTCAGCTTCGACATCTTCCGGGCCATGAAGCATCCAGCAGAGTACGAAGCAGTCCATGCCCTAGATACACTGGACGACCTTGTCCAGGAAGTGCAACCCGAGAGAGGAGCAGACCCGCTTGAGCTCACACTTGAGAGAGCCCTGTACTCACCCGAGGACTCATATGAGCTCACCAAGACTATCATGGATGCCCTAGCTCAGCTGGAGATTGCTCAGCCACTTACACCGAGGTATGAGGTTAATAAGGTTCGATTATTTAAGTCTAACGTGTGTTTGCCTTCTGTTGTGCAGGCACCTACAGTAGAATTGAAACCTCTACCCGGGCACTTGAAGTATGCGTTCCTAGGGAAGAACGACACATTGCCAGTCATCATCAAGAACGGGCTAGGGACAGATCAGGAGCGACGGTTGATCGAGGTACTGACCGAGCACAAGCTGGCCATCGGATGGACATTGGCCGACATCAAGGGAATCAGCCCGGTAGTTTGTATGCATCGGATCTTGCTGGAGGATGGAGCGAAGCCTTCGAGGGAACCTCAACGCAGATTGAACCCAATTATGATGGAGGTTGTCCAGAAAGAGATACAGAAGCTGCTGGATGCGGACGTGATCTACCCGATCTCGAACAGTCAGTGGGTGAGCCCAGTACATGTTGTGCCGAAGAAGACCGGAATCACGGTGGAAAGGAATGCCAAAGGCGAGATGGTCACGATCCGAGTGAAGAATGGATGGAGGATGTGCATAGATTACAGGAAGCTGAACGCTGTCACACGCAAGGATCACTTTCCACTTCCATTCATCGATCAGATGCTCGACCGATTGGCAGGTAAGCCCTACTTTTGCTTTCTAGATGGATTTTCGGGCTATAACCAGATTCCCATAGCACCCGAGGATTAGGAGAAAACAACCTTCACATGTCCATTCGGTACGTTTGCTTTTCGCCGAATGTCGTTTGGTTTGTGTAACGCACCCGGTACTTTTGAATGGGACGTTACTAGTATATTTTCTGACATGATAGGTTCGTTTATAGAGGTGTTCATGGATGATTTTACTGTGCATGGTGACACTTTTGATGCATGCTTAGATAATTTGAGTACAGTTTTAGCACGGTGTGTTTCTATGAATCTGGTGCTCAATTATGAAAAGTGTCACTTTATGGTTACTCATGGTGTAGTTCTCGGTCACATAGTCTCACATGAGGGTATAGAGGTTGATAAAGCTAAAATAGACTTGATTATCACTCTGCCCTATCCCTCCACGGTGCGTGATATTAAATCGTTTCTTGGACATCTTGGTTTCTATCGTAGATTCATCAAGGATTTCTCTAAAAAGGCATTGCCTCTATCTAATCTTTTGCAAAATGATGTTCCCTTTGAGTTTACAAATCCTTGCAGGGCAGCCTTTGATGAGCTAAAACAAGCCCTCACCAGGACACCCATCATTAGAGCACCTGACTGGAGTCAGCCATTCGAGATTATGTGTGATGCGAGCGACTATGAAGTAGGAGCGGTGACAGATCACACTGCACTGTCGTTAAGGTGCAATGCTCTCTGTACAAATAAATTTATATTTTCCACTACTCGGGACTTAACTACTGGGTAGTAAGTGGTAAGTAGGGGTCGAACCCAAGGGAATTAGGGGAATAAGTTGTTCTTTAAATTGGACAATTTTGGGATTGGTTGGTTGGTTTTAAAGCTACCAGCTAAGTGATTGATTGGTTGGTTGGTTGATTTTAATACTGGAAAGTAACTGATAATTATTACAATTAAAAGAAAGCGTTCGGTTTCAGGGGCCTTGTATTATATCCTGTTTATCATTGACCCTTAGTGAATCTTCTAAGTATTCAAACGTGTATCAAGGCCTTTTCCGGCGCTCAATTTGCCACACTGTCTAGTCTTTCGCCAAAGTGTTCGAAAGTGAGTCAAGGCCATTTCAAGCACTCGACTGTCTAATCTTTTGCAAAAAACGTAAAACCCTTGTTCTACTTAGACTAGCACCCCATTTCAAGGTATACTAGCCTGTGTGCATCCATTTTGGGTTGTCTTTTCCGATTTACCCAAAATGGTGTTTGAGAGAGATCAAACTCCTCAGATAAGCTTTGCCATTTCAAGCATCCACTTACCCGAGTATGTTTACGAACTTCCACAGAAGAGCTTTGCCATTTCAAGCATCCACTCAACCATGGACGTTCTGATCTAATATGTGGCACATAGAACAAGTTTTGAATACAAAGACGAGACACTAAATTAATAGTCTAAAACATTTTGTAATACAAGTCCACCCCTTCTACCGAACGACTAGTTTAGCTACTATTTATCGCGCTAAACATTATAACTAAGGAATTGGAAATTAAAGACAGTAAATAAATATTAGAATACTTACTACCGTTGAAGCGCCAAGGGAGCAATCTTTTATTTCCAAAGCCAAACTTACAATCTTAGAGAGATAAGTGATTTTTGTATGAGATGTGTCTTATACAAATGAGGAGGAGATGGCTTGTATTTATAGCCAAAGTGAGGGGAAATGGAGGGTGGAGATGGTGGCAAGTGTCTTTTGATCCAAGGGAGGAGGAGGAGGAGCAAGGAGGAGCCGCCACATGGGGGAGGAGCAAAGCCGCCGGTCAAGGGAGGAGGAGCCGCCGGTTGCAGGTCACCATGGAGGGAGGAGCTCCTCCCTTGGCCACCTCCAAGCATGGTGGCCGGTCACCTTGGTCCATGCTTGCATTGGATAGTTGATTTGGAATGGCCAAGTGATTCTAAGACTAATGGTCGAGCCAGTTTTTCCAAATTCCATGTTTTGGTCGAGCAACTTGGTCTTGGTGCCTATGCGCGAGGCTTTTGCTTTGGACTTGGGCCAACTGCTAATCGGCTCGGGCGTTCTCCTTGGTTTTCCGACATCTTCCACCTTATTTTCCATTTGGAACATTTTGGTCGAGGTGGAATTGTCAGAAGAGGTGGTTTACTCGGGCAACTTGAATTGAGTGTTTGGTCAGCTCGGTGGAGGGCCTGGAACTGCTTCAACCGGTCGGGTGGTTTCTGCGGCATTTTCTCACCCGGTCGGTTGAGTCTTCAATGCTAATTCCTCTTCGGTTTGATTTGTTTGGAGTGATTCCATGTCAGGATCCTTGAGATTTCTTCAGTCAGCGTCTGATCTTGACCTTGGAATAACTCTTAACATCTTTTCAGTGTAAAATCCTCTCCTTAGCGTGTTTTCTCTCTAAGCGCCAAAATACCCTGTAGAAATATATCGGGACTAACAAGCAAAAGTTAAATAGACCAACAGTCTAATTTGGTGGGTTTTACGGTGTTTATGATTCGTATAATTTGGGTCCATCATATCACCCCACACTTTTAGTTGTTCGTCCCGAACAATGCTATTTAAAGGGCGGCACTCTAAGTTTGGTTTTGGATTATATGAAAATTAGACTGTGGGACTCGATTTATCCTAATTCATGCATTCCTTACTTATTACCAAATTGAATTGTGTAAATAAATAGAAGAAACTTAATACTTGTACCTCCGTGCTGAGATGCAATTCATATTGGATGTTTCGGGAGATAGCCCTTTTTTGGTTCCTGGACTGCAACTTCGGGATCGTCTCGCACTATATGGTTTTCTTGTAGCTTTCTCTAGCACGTGATTTGGTTCGGGTTTCACTGGTTTGAGTACTTTGATTTTTCTTTTGGCGAGGGACTGCTTTTGTAGTGAATCGGCCTTTGGCCTTTGATTTGACTTTTTTGAGTACTTCACTTTTTTTGTTCGGTTAAAACCTTCACAATGTTGGGCCTTTGGCCTCCTGAATTGCTTCTTCGAGCTTTTCGCCTTTTTGTGGCTTTGCTAGTCCATTTTCTCAAGCCTTTTTGGGAGGTCCAATCATCGCCCGCAAGCCTATGGAAATACCTCCCCGCTCCTCTCATCGTTGTTGTTTCGCGCGGGTCAAGATGAGGGTCGCTCATCTATTTTCTCGGCTACTTTAACTAGAGAGAGGACGGTCTGATTCCCGTCCTCGCCTTTTCTTTTCTTTTTGCATAAACACTGCATGGCGGAGATGACTTCAATCTTCACTGAAACCCGAAGTGCAGCCTCCACTGACTTCGAAAACCATATAGTTTGATCTGATCTTTCGATTGCTTGCCAAGCCTTTCTAGGGCAGTTTATGTCAACTCCACATCTCTAGTTAATCTCAGCACAAAGGACAAATGAAAAGTTACGTTCTAAGTTTTTAGACAGTTGAATTTTCACAAGGTAAATGCATAAATTTCGGTCTATCTTTTTCACATTCTTAAGTTCATATTTTCAAAAAGATACTATTACTAAAAAAGAAAACAGCATGCATGTTATTTATATACAACGGTGGTTCTCACCCCACACTTTTGAACGAAGGCGTGCCTTAGTTCAAAAGTCATGCAAGCTAATATATATATGTGAGAATTACTAAGACAGAAAATTAAATGACAGAATTTAAATGACAGAAAGTAAGATAGTGTCGGGTTACCTCCCGACCAGTGCACTTGTTTAACGTCGTTGGCTCGACGATACCTCATTGTGGATTACTGGTTTGGGTCCCATGGGTGGCTCAGGTCGTATTTTGCCACCGTTCCTGTGTTGCTTCTTGCCTTGCCTTTTCCCGATTTCTTGTGCATGTTAGAACCCCATGGTTTTGGTATTTTTTTCTCTCCATTGCCTCTGAGAAGGTGAAGGAACTTTGACCATAGCTGCTGGTCTTGTTACTTTTTCGGTCTCTTTTGGCAGGTCGGAAATCTGCGTACCGCGATCTGAGATAGGTATTATATCTGGCGGTTTCTTCGCATCCGTGCGGCTATTGTCAATGTAGAAATATGCAATTTTGCCGCCGAACTTAAGCGATAATGAGCCCTTGCCCACATCGATCCTTGCCTTAGTAGCGTAGAGGAATGGTCGTCCCAAGATTATTGTTGGAGGGTCGTCTTTGCTGGTCTCTCCCGTTTGTATCACATAAAAGTCTGCAGCAACGACAACCTCTCCCACATGGAGTATTACGTCTTCCAGCACTCCAACCGGACGTATGCACGATTTATCTCCTAGCTCGATATTTGTCCTGGGTGGCTTCAATGGACCAAGTCCTAACAAGTAATATAAGGAGGAGGGCATGGCGTTGACAGCAGCTCCAAGATCGACCAGGCACTTATGAATCTGAGTTTCACCAATACTGCAGGTGACTGTGAAAGCCCCTGGGTCTTTATCTCTTTCCGGTTGTGACTCATGATCTGAAGTGAGGGCTTTTGTAATTGTCGGGTCACTCTGCCCACTCCTTGACTTAGGATTAGTATAACTGGATCCCCTAATATTTTGCTCAGACGCATAAGTATCAGTTGGAGAGTTCAACCTTAATTTGTCAGTGTTATCCCATCAAGATGCTGGTACGTCGGAGTGTATAATTGGCGGTGGTGTTATGCAAACGGTGAATGCATATCGTCCATTGTCGGCATGCATGACCCATGTTTTGCCATCATTGGGTCAGTCTTCCTCTTGATTCCAATCAGGACGATGCCTACGGGCGAAGTGCTTGTTCGTAAATTTGTAAGTTGGGGATCGTGTTACTTCTCCTAGCGTCGCCTTTTCGTTTGACCTTTTTATCATGCTAAGATTCGCCTTTGGGTTTTGGATGGTTTGTGAAGGGAGTCTGCCAGGTTCATTAGTGAGTGTTGAAATTGCCGTGGCGAGCTGGCACATTTGTTTGGTTAATTCTGAAATTGCCCCGTCAGTTTTCGCCTGGTATTGGTGTAGCGAAGTACCCAATTGACTTATACTTCCTGTGAGCTCCTTCATAGTGCCATCAAGCGACTTGGTTGGTTCTTGCTGATTATGCGGGCCGGTTTGGTACTGATTTGGTCCTCTTTGCTGATATTGGCATGCTGATGGAGCGTTCTGGTTATACTGCCGGTGGGGGGTTTGGTAGAATGACTGAGCTAGTTGAGGGACAGCTGGTTGTGCGTACTTCTGAGAATAGTTATTGTTACGCCAGCTCGGGTTGGTTGCTTGACCATACTGTCTGTTTTGTCCGGCTCTGTCATTACTGTTGTTGTTGTATCCTTGGTATCCTTCTACTGCATTCACTTCTGCCGGTTCCTCTTCTATTAATGTTGGACATGCGTCAGTTTTGTGGTCTGCAGAACCACAGAACTCGCAAGGTTTTACCAGAACTGGCTGCCTTCGTAGGATTTGAATCATCATCTCCTTTAGCTGCTTCATCTCTTCAGGCATAGAGTTTACTGGTGCATCGGCTAGTGAGACGTTTTTTGTTTGGAAGAATTTATCTTGACGAGTAGTCTCTTCTCTAAACCGAGCATTTTCAGCAACGTTGGTGATAAGATTCCTTATGCCACTTAATGATAGATTCATCATGGATCCTCCAGCTGAGGCATCCAGGAGCATTTTGTCTAAGGGTCTTAATCCGTTAATGAGATACTCCACGGTGAGTTTCTCGGGCAGTCCAAGGGTACAGCAGCTTCTCTCCAGGTGGTTGAATTTTTCCAGGTAATCGTACATGGTTTCGTTGGGTCCTTGCCTGATGTCCTGCAGTTGCCTCCTTACTTGCATTGCTCTTCCTGCTGGGTAATATTTGTCTAAGAACTTTTTCTGCATCTGAGCCCATGTTCTGATGCTTCCGGAAGGCAATGAAAGGAACCAGTCGTTTGCCACGTCAATGAGGGAAAAATAGAACGCTTTTAACTTAAAGTCGTCTACGTTTACGCCATTCGGTTTGAGGTTTTGGCAAATCCCATGTAAGCGCTGGAGATGAGTCATTGCTGATTCTCCACGAGTTCCTGAGAATTTTGGCAAGTTGTGGGCCACTGAAGTGTTGATGACGATGTTTTCTAGCTCTGGGCCTTCATAGATACACCACGGCTGAACTCTGAAATCTGGTGCCGAGAGCTCTCTCAATGTAGGTTCGCGGTAGTTGTTGTTATCTCCGTAGTAGTCATCGAAAGCGGGATCTTGTCTTGGCACTTGTCTAGGTTGTGGGGGTGGTGGATATCTAGGGGGTTGTCGTACTGGACCAGCTGCATTTCGGTCCTTGGGTGGTTCTTGGTTTCTTCTGATGGCTTCCCTATCACGAGCTCGTCTGCTTCGGATGAGTTGCTCTGGATCATCCATAAATGGAAGTGGCACCTCATTGTTTTGATCGTACAGGTTTATCTCGTCGTCATCCTGGTAGTCATGATGACTTTCTTCGCGAGACATGGTTGTTTCGAGCGCGTATTGATTTAAAGAACTTATCCGATGGCTAATTCCCCGGCAACGGCGCCAATTTGATAGATCACACTGCACTGTCGTTAAGGTGCAATGCTGTCTGTACAAATAAATTTATATTTTCCACTACTCGCGACTTAACTACTGGGTAGTAAGTGGTAAGTAGGGGTCGAACCCAAGGGAATTAGGGGAATAAGTTGTTCTTTAAATTGGACAATTTTGGGATTGGTTGGTTGGTTTTAAAGCTACCAGCTAAGTGATTGATTGGTTGGTTGGTTGATTTTAATACTGGAAAGTAACTGATAATTATTACAATTAAAAGAAAGCGTTCGGTTTCAGGGGCCTTGTATTATATCCTGTTTATCATTGACCCTTAGTGAATCTTCTAAGTATTCAAACGTGTATCAAGGCCTTTTCCGGCGCTCAATTTGCCACACTGTCTAGTCTTTCGCAAAAGTGTTCGAAAGTGAGTCAAGGCCATTTCAAGCACGCGACTGTCTAATCTTTTGCAAAAAACGTAAAACCCTTGTTCTACTTAGACTAGCACCCCATTTCAATGTATACTAGCCTGTGTGCATCCATTTTGGGTTGTCTTTTCCGATTTACCCAAAATGGTGTTTGAGAGAGATCAAACTCCTCAGATAAGCTTTGCCATTTCAAGCATCCACTTACTCGAGTATGTTTACGAACTTCCACAGAAGAGCTTTGCCATTTCAAGCATCCACTCAACCATGGACGTGTCTTTTGATCCAAGGGAGGAGGAGGAGATGGTGGGTGGAGATGGTGGCAAGTGTTTATAGCCAAAGTGAGGGGAAATGGAGGGTGGAGATGGTGGCAAGTGTCTTTTGATCCAAGGGAGGAGGAGGAGGAGCAAGGAGGAGCCGCCACATGGGGGAGGAGCAAAGCCGCCGGTCAAGGGAGGAGGAGCCGCCGGTTGCAGGTCACCATGGAGGGAGGAGCTCCTCCCTTGGCCACCTCCAAGCATGGTGGCCGGTCACCTTGGTCCATGCTTGCATTTGATAGTTGATTTTGAATGGCCAAGTGATTCTAAGACTAATGGTCGAGCCAGTTTTTCCAAATTCCATGTTTTGGTCGAGCAACTTGGTCTTGGTGCCTATGCGCGAGGCTTTTGCTTTGGACTTGGGCCAACTACTAATCGGCTCGGGCGTTCTCCTTGGTTTTCCGACATCTTCCACCTTATTTTCCATTTGGAACATTTTGGTCGAGGTGGAATTGTCAGAAGAGGTGGTTTACTCGGGCAACTTGAATTGAGTGTTTGGTCAGCTCGGCGGAGGGCCTGGAACTGCTTCAACCGGTCGGGTGGTTTCTGCGGCATTTTCTCACCCGGTCGGTTGAGTCTTCAATGCTAATTCGTCTTCGGTTTGATTTGTTTGGAGTGATTCCATGTCAGGATCCTTGAGATTTCTTCAGTCAGCGTCTGATCTTGACCTTGGAATAACTCTTAACATCTTTTCAGCGTAAAATCCTCTCCTTAGCGTGTTTTCTCTCTAACAAGCAAAAGTTAAATAGACCAACAGTCTAATTTAGTGGGTTTTACGGTGTTTATGATTCGTATAATTTGGGTCCATCAAGCGGTCCTTGGCCAGAGAGTGGACAAAAAGCCCGTGGTGATCTACTACGCTTCGAGAACTCTGGACGTGGCCCAAAAGAACAACTCGACCACAGAAAAAGAACTGCTAGCCGTGGTCATTGCTTTGGAGAAATTTAGGTCGTATTTGCTCGGTACTAAGGTTGTAGTGTTTTCTGATCATGCAGCTATTAGGTATCTGATGACAAAGAAGGAGGCAAAACCGCAGCTCATTAGGTGGATCCTGCTCCTACAAGAGTTCGATTTGGAGATCAAAGACAAGAAAGGCCTTGAGAACACCGTGGCCGACCACTTGAGCCGACTTGTCCGAGAGGAGGATGCCGGACAGATCACCGAGACATTTCCGGACGAGCACTTGTACGCCCTCACAGGTAAGGTACCATGGTATGCTTCCATGGTGAACTACCTAGTTGGAGGTAAGTTTCCGCCCTCCTACTCAAAGGCTCAATGTCTGAAATTGAAGCATGACTCTAAATATTATGTGTGGGATGACCCGTACTTGTGGAAAATAGGCGTAGACCAGATTCTTATACGGTGCATTCCTAATGATGAAATTGCTTCAGTTATCAGTTTTTGCCATGAGCATGCATGTGGTGGTCATTTTGGTCCGAGAAGAACTGCTAGGAAGATTTTAGATAGTGGATTCTTTAGGCCGCATGTGTTTAAAGATGCCTACAATCATTGTAAGAGATGTGATAAGTGCCAACGTGTAGGTAATATTTCGGCTAGGAATGAGATGCCCCAAGTATCGATACTTGTTAATGATGTTTTTGACATATGGGGCATTGATTTCACGGGTCCTTTTCCTGTGTCGTGTGTTTATGCTTGCATTCTGGTTGCGGTTGATTATGTGTCTAAATGGGTAGAGCCTATGGCCACTAGATGCGATGATGCTAAAACGGTTATAGATTTTCTGCGCAATAACATCTTTTGCAGATACGGAGTACCAAAGGCTATAATCAGCGACCAAGGGATGCACTTCTGCAACACGATGATGGCCGCAACCCTCAAGCACTACCATGTTCATCACAGGACGTCCACAGCCTATCACCCGCAAACGAACGGACAAGCGGAGATCTCCAACCGCGAAATTAAGGGGATACTGGAGAAGATGGTGAACCCGAACAGGAAGGACTAGAGCCAGCGGCTAGATGAGGCACTGTGGGCCTACAGAACAGCTTACAAGACACCGATATGCACCTCGCCTTTTCGGTTGGTCTATGGGAAGGCATGTCATCTGCCGGTTGAATTATAGCACAAGGCGTTCTGGGCACTCAAGAGATGCAATCCGGACTTACAGGCAGCCGGGCTGGATAGGAAGATGAAGCTATGCGAGCTTGAGGAGCAGCGCCTGGAGGCTTACGAGAGCCAAACAGACTACAAGGCGCGGACCAAGCTCTATCACGACAAGTTCATCCTTCGGCGCACGTTTGAGGTCGGACAGCAGGTGCTCTTATTCTCATCACGGCTACGACTGATGCCCGGGAAGTTGAGATACAGATGGACAGGGCCATACACGGTAACACATGTCTTCAACCACGGAGCCCTAGAGCTGGAGAACCCGAAGGATGGGAACCGATTCAAAGTAAATGGGCAGCGTTGTAAAGCACTACCAGGGCAAAATCGACACAACCACTGAGGAGATTGACCTAGGCGAACCAGCCACCGATACTTAGATGAGTTACCGTCGAGCCAACGACGTAAAACAAAGGCGCTCGCGGGGAGGCAGCCCGGCATTCTTTCGTTTTTCTCAGTTGTAGAGTCGTTTATGTTTATTTGAGTTTTTCTTGAGTCATATTCATCACATTGTATTCGGGAAAGAGATGCTCTTTTTGCAGGAAACATGCACCTCAGTGCGGAGTCGTTGAGAGGTCCCGACCGAGCAAGCCTTGTGCGCGCAGAGTGGACCAACCCGCTATCGTTCTTTGCGTAAGACTGCTATCCATCGAGAGTAGTTTCGCACTTTGAATACATTGTGTCAAGAAAAATAAGCTTTTCAAGATTCTGTCACCAAGATTTACGAGTCTAAAGAGATTGGTTCTTAAGTGAGACCGTTTGTGACTCCACCAATTTCCTGGGAATTCTTTATTTGTCTTAATTTCTTCGACATAGTCCTTTCATTTTGTGACGAACTCACATTGCGATACAAGTCTCTACCAAAAGAAGGCAGGCGCAATGGTGCTCTTCTTGGACTCATTGATGTGCGCGCAGAATGGGCACGCTGCGAGAATCTTCGAGCAGAACTCATTGTCTGGAAATTCTGGCTCGACAGAAGTGTTTAGAATGCCAAATAACTTTGGAAGGGCGAGCCAACTTTGCAGCCGCACGAGGGAAGTGCCTGTTCACTCTTAACTCTCTCTTATTTTCCCGATTGTTTGTTTGCTTGCGTGTGTGTTGAACTTATGTGTGCCGTGAGGACACGTCGGTTCAAAAGTGTGGGGTGGGAGAGTCAGTATGTTGTGTCAGCACGTTTTTTTGCACCTGCATAAAGTCAGCACGTTTCCCTTAAAATTTAAAATTTTTGTACAGATTTCTCTCTATTTTCCTAGACTTGCGGCATTGAATCTTGATGATGCGAAATAGACGAACCGATTACATGCGTGTCTCTTGTGAAATTAGAATTGAGCGATTACATGTGAACTTAACCCTTTACGTGCCTTTGTAAGTTGAGATAAACAGGGATGTGGAGTTGATAGAAACGTCCTAGAGAGACTTGACAAAGCACTCAAAGGACCGAGCTTCGAACTATATGGTTATATGGATTTCGTGGAGGCTAGCACTTCGAGGCAACATGGTTAAGAGTCTGCTCCACCACTGCAGTGCTTATGCGGTCAGGAGAGACGGGAAAACAACACACCGTCGAATCTCTAGTCCAAGTAGCCGGGAAAATAGAAGAGTGATGGACCCAAATTATACGAATCATAAACACCGTAAAACCCCCTTAATTAGACTGTTGGTCTATTTAACTTTTGCTTGTTAGTACCGATATATTTCTACAGGGTATTTTGGTGCTTAGAGAGAAAACACGCTAAGATGTTTAGAGTTATTCCAAGGTCAAGATCAGACGCTGACTGAAGAAATCTCAAGGATCCTGACATGGAATCACTCCAAACAAATCAAGTCAAAGAGGAATTTGCATTGAAGACTCAACCGACCGGGTGAGAAAATGCCGCAGAAACCACCCGACCGGTTGAGGCAGTTCCAGGCTCTCCGCCGAGCTAACCAAGCACTCAATTCAAGTCGCTCGAGCAAACCACCTCATCTGACAATTCCACCTCGACCAAAATGTTCCAAATGGAAAATAAGGTGGAAGTTGTCGAGACTCCAAGGCAAATGCTCGAGCAGATTGGCAGTTAGCTCAATCCAAGGCAAAGGCCCGGCGCGCATTGGCACCCAAACCAAGTCGCTCGACCCAACGGATGCATCTGGAGATTCTGGCTCGACCAAGATGTTTGGAATGCCCAACAAGTCGGACAATCTCGCTTCCCGGACAAAACGCTCGAGCAGATTAGCAGATTGGCCCAATTCCAAGTAAAAGCCTCGCGCATAGGCATTAAGACCAAATGGCTCGACCAAACCATGGAATTTGGAAATTCTGGCTCGACCATTAGTCTTAGAATCACTTGGACATTCCAAATCAACTATCAGAATGCACGTTTGGACAAGATGACCGGCAACCACCCTTGAAGGTGGCCAAGGGAGGAGCTCCTCCCCATTCCACCACCTGCTACCGGCGGCTGCTCCTCCATGTGACCGGCTGCTCCTCCACCCCCCATGTGGCAGCTCCTCCTTGCTCCTCCTCCTCCACCCTTGGATGCAAATGCACATGGCCACCATCTCCACCACCCATCTCCTCCTCCCTTGGATGCACACCACATGCCACCATCTCCACCCTCCATCCTCCTCCCCTTTGGCTATAAAAGGAGCTCCTCTCCTCCTCATTTGTATCATCTCATCCTTCACTTGTACACACTTTAGAGAGAGAGAGAGGGCTTAACCCTCCTCTCTTCACTTTCAATAAAATTGTTCTTCATTGTGGAGCTACTCTCTTGCGTGGATCTTGCCTAGGAGCTCCTCTCCTCCGCTTATTGTAAGGTATAAAATTACTTTCAGTATTATTTGTTTTTACTGTAAAGTTATTTTATTATTCGGTACCCTTGTGCAAGGCATTAGTTTGTTTGTATTCCTTGACATGAATACTAGTAGCTAAAAGCTTGTACTCGGTCGCAGGGGTATACTTGTATTATAAATGTTTTAGACTCTACTCTTAGGGTATCTCTATGTTCAAAACTTGTTCTATGTGCCATATAACAAGTCAGAATTTCCAAGGTTGAGTGAACCATTTGTAACTGGACCAAAGGGACCAAATGGACAAGCTCTTCCTTGGGGGTTCGTGATCATACTCGGGTAAGTGGACCATTTGTAACTGGACCAAAGGGACCAAATGGGCAAGCTTATCCGAGGAGTTCGACTTATCCTAAAAACCATTTGGAAACTGGACCAAAGAATTCAAATGGATGTACATAAGGCTAAGATACTTCGAAAGGAGGAATTAGTTTAAATAGAACAAGTGTTTTAAACGATGTTGCAAGTCTTGTGCTAGGAATAGCCTCGATTCATCTTTGAACATTTAGCATGATCATTTCAAGTGTTCTACGCGATGTTGCAAGTCATGTGCTAGGAATAGCCTCGATTCATCTTCGAACACTTGGTATGATCATTAGCGGTCGATGATAAACAAATATGATACAAGGCCCCTAAAACCGAATCATTTCCTTATAGTCCATTATCAACTGCCGTAATTTACTTTCAGTCCTCAAAACACACTCAAACCCAACCCCAATCGTATTTAATTTCTGCATAAGCTTCATTAAAGAACAACTAATCCACACTGACTCCCTTGGGTTCGACCCCTACTTACCACTTGCTACCCAGTAGTTAAGTCGCGAGTAGCAGAAAATATAAATTTATTTGTACAGAGAACACTGCAACTGAACGACAGTGCAGTGCGCTCCGTCAAATTGGCGCCGTTGCCGGGGAGTTGTGCATCGGAATAGTTGTTTTTTCTTTTTTATTTTATCATGCAATTCACTAAGTCCTACTACTACGGAATGGAACCTTGGAACAATGAGGAGTTTTCCCCACCACCCTTCGAACTGGAAGTCCGCGAAAAGATCAACAACATAAAACAATCCCGGGATGAAACATTGGACGAGTACTTGGCGTATTTTGACTCCATGTTGATAAGCTGCCCGCACCATGGATTCACCAACCACGATCTTCTTCAAAGGTTTCTCAATGGGATGTTGCCACAAGAGTGGGATTGGCTAAACAATGCAGCGGGAGGCTCGGTGAACAACTTAGGCATAGATGATCTTTGGAACTTAATAGATGATTTGGCCGCAAGGTCAAGACAAAGACAAGATCAGGCCATGCGAAGCGAAGAACTGGACAACATAATGCACCAAATCAGGGCCAAAACTGAGTTATGGGCAGCAGAAAACGAGCTGGCAGCTAGCACCCAGCAATTGGCCGCTGACATGCAGCAAATGAATGCCTCGATGCACCAGTTCACGGCCAAGACATACCCGGACCTCAATGACGAGTTACCCATATCAGACCCATACCTCAGTGTGATTACCCCCGGAGACTATACGAATGACAAGGATAAGGACCCTTGGTTACCTGAAGAAGAGCTACATTCAGATTATCCCTGGGAGTTAGAAGAAGAACTGCCCAAATCAGGCCCGGTCCTTATCACCATTCCATCCGAGGAAATCACAGTCCTAACTGCCGAGCCAACAGAAGTCCCGAACATCACTACCGAAGCGGCCGAAGAAATCAAGCCAGGCCCGGTTCTTGCGCTCGGAGCACCCGAGAAAGTCCCGGATCTAATTGCCGAACTGTCCGAGAAAGCCCCGGTCCCACTCACCACGACTCAAAGAAAACCGCCTGAAAACTCACTCGTTCCAAGACAACCATCCATCACTGCCACAATGAAGAGGATTGGCAGAGGCGCATGCTTAATGTCGCCTACATTTAATGGCACAAAACCAAACTTCCAAACTCGCAAAGGTGCCAACTATTCAAACATGAAGAAGCGGCAAAGACATGGGCCGAAAGAATGGAAACCCGGAAGGAGTAACAAGCAAGCACAACTCATTGGACCAGCAGCTATGGTCAAAGAAACCCCACCCTCTCGGAGCAAAAGGGCTGCCGAGAAGAAGTTTGACCTCACTCACCCTTGGGATCCGACCTTATGATCCATGATTGAGGTATCGTCGAGCCAACGACGTTAAACAAGTGCACTGGTCGGGAGGTAACCCGACACTATCTTACTTTCTGTCATTTAAATTCTGTCATTTAATTTTCTGTCTTAGTAATTCTCACATATATATATTAGCTTGCATGACTTTTGAACTAAGGCACGCCTTCGTTCAAAAGTGTGGGGTGAGAACCACCATTGTATAAAAATAACATGCTTGCTGTTTTTTTATAGTAATAGTATCTTTTTGAAAATATGAACTTAAGAATGTGAAAAAGATAGACCGAAATTCATGCATTTACCTTGTGAAAATTCAACTGTCTAAAAACTTAGGACGTAACTTTTCATTTGTCCTTTGTGCTGAGATTAACTAGAGATGTAGAGTTGACATAAATCGCCCTAGAAAGGCTTGGCAGGCAATCGAAGGATCTTATCAAACTATATGGTTTTCGAAGTCAGTAGAGGCTGCACTTCGGGTTTCAGTGAAGATTGAAGTCATCTCCGCCATGCAGTGTTTATGCAAAAAGAAAAGAAAAGGCGAGGACGGGAATCAGACCGTCCTCTCTCTAGTTAAAGTAGCCGAGAAAATAGATGAGCGACCCTCATCTTGACCCGCGCGAAACAACAACGATGAGAGGAGCGGGGAGGTATTTCCATAGGCTTGCGGGCGATGATTGGACCTCCCAAAAAAGGCTTGAGAAAATGGACTTGCAAAAGCCACAAAAAGGCGAAAAGCTCGAAGAAGCAAATCAAGAGGCCAAAGGCCCAAAATTGTGAAGGTTTTAACCGAACAAAAAAAGTGAAGTACTCAAAAAAGTCAAATCAAAGGCCAAAGGCCGATTCACTACAAAAGCAGTCCCTCGCCAAAAGAAAAATCAAAGTACTCAAACCAGTGAAACCCGAACCAAATCACGTGCTAGAGAAAGCTACAAGGAAACCATATAGTGCGAGCCGATCCCGAAGTTGCAGTCCAGGAACCAAAAAAGGGCTATCTCCCGAGACATCCGGAACAATTTGCATCTCAGCACGGAGGTACAAGTATTAAGTTTCTTCTATTTATTTACACAGTTCAATTTGGTAATAAGTAAGTAATGCATGAACTAGGATAAATCGACTCCCACAGTCTAATTTTCATATTCCAAAGCCAACTTAGAATGCCGCCCTTTAATAGCATTGTTCGGGACGAACAACTAAAAGTGTGGGGTGATATGATGGACCCAAATTATACGAATCATAAACACCGTAAAACCCCCTTAATTAGACTGTTGGTCTATTTAACTTTTGCTTGTTAGTACCGATATATATCTACAGGGTATTTTGGCGCTTAGAGAGAAAACACGCTAAGGAGAGGATTTTACGCTGAAAAGATGTTTAGAGTTATTCCAAGGTCAAGATCAGACGCTGACTGAAGAAATCTCAAGGATCCTGACATGGAATCACTCCAAACAAATCAAGTCAAAGAGGAATTTGCATTGAAGACTCAACCGACCGGGTGAGAAAATGCCGCAGAAACCACCCGACCGGTTGAGGCAGTTCCAGGCTCTCCGCCGAGCTAACCAAGCACTCAATTCAAGTCGCTCGAGCAAACCACCTCATCTGACAATTCCACCTCGACCAAAATGTTTCAAATGGAAAATAAGGTGGAAGTTGTCGAGACTCCAAGGCAAATGCTCGAGCAGATTGGCAGTTAGCTCAATGCAAAGGCAAAGGCCCGGCGCGCATTGGCACCCAAACCAAGTCGCTCGACCCAACGGATGCATCTGGAGAGTCTGGCTCGACCAAGATGTTTGTAATGCCCAACAAGTCGGACAATCTCGCTTCCCGGACAAAACTCTCGAGCAGATTAGCAGATTGGCCCAATTCCAAGTAAAAGCCTCGCGCATAGGCATTAAGACCAAATTGCTCGACCAAACCATGGAATTTGGAAAATCTGGCTCGACCATTAGTCTTAGAATCACTTGGACATTCCAAATCAACTATCAAAATGCACGTTTGGACAAGATGACCGGCAACCACCCTTGAAGGTGGCCAAGGGAGGAGCTCCTCCCCATTCCACCACCTGCTACCGGCGGCTGCTCCTCCTTGTGACCGGCTGCTCCTCCACCCCCCATGTGGCAGCTCCTCCTCCTCCACCCTTGGATGCAAATGCACATGGCCACCATCTCCACCACCCATCTCCTCCTCCCTTGGATGAACACCACATGCCACCATCTCCACCCTCCATCCTCCTCCCCTTTGGCTATAAAAGGAGCTCCTCTCCTCCTCATTTGTATCATCTCATCCTTCACTTGTACACACTTTAGAGAGAGAGAGGGCTTAACCCTCCTCTCTTCACTTTCAATAAAATTGTTCTTCATTGTGGAGCTACTCTCTTGCGTGGATCTTGCCTAGGAGCTCCTCTCCTCCGCTTATTGTAAGGTATAAAATTACTTTCAGTATTATTTGTTTTTACTGTAAAGTTATTTTATTATTCGGTACCCTTGTGCAAGGCATTAGTTTATTTGTATTCCTTGACATGAATACTAGTAGCTAAAAGCTTGTACTCGGTCGCAGGGGTATACTTGTATTATAAATGTTTTAGACTCTACTCTTAGGGTATCTCTATGTTCAAAACTTGTTCTATGTGCCATATAACAAGTCAGAATTTCCAAGGTTGAGTGAACCATTTGTAACTGGACCAAAGGGACCAAATGGACAAGCTCTTCCTTGGGGGTTCGTGATCATACTCGGGTAAGTGGACCATTTGTAACTGGACCAAAGGGACCAAATGGGCAAGCTTATCCGAGGAGTTCGACTTATCCTAAAAACCATTTGGAAACTGGACCAAAGAATTCAAATGGATGTACATAAGGCTAAGATACTTCGAAAGGAGGAATTAGTTTAAATAGAACAAGTGTTTTAAACGATGTTGCAAGTCTTGTGCTAGGAATAGCCTCGATTCATCTTTGAACATTTAGCATGATCATTTCAAGTGTTCTACGCGATGTTGCAAGTCTTGTGCTAGGAATAGCCTCGATTCATCTTCGAACACTTGGTATGATCATTAGCGGTCGATGATAAACAAATATGATACAAGGCCCCTAAAACCGAATCATTTCCTTATAGTCCATTATCAACTGCCGTAATTTACTTTCAGTCCTCAAAACACACTCAAACCCAACCCCAATCGTATTTAATTTCTGCATAAGCTTCATTAAAGAACAACTAATCCACACTGACTCCCTTGGGTTCGACCCCTACTTACCACTTGCTACCCAGTAGTTAAGTCGCGAGTAGCGAAAAATATAAATTTATTTGTATAGAGAACACTGCACCTTAACGACAGTGCAGTGCGCTCCGTCAACGAGCGACCCTCGACTTGGTTCGCGTCAAAAGGACGAGGATGAGGGAGAGCAGGGAGGTATATCCATATGCTTGTGATGAGTCGTAGTTGTACGACTACTTTATGTGCTAAAACCCCATCTTTTAGTGTTTGCCTGTATGTTATTTCACTACATGTGTGTAGTTTTCGTTCTCAGGTACATTCGGAGGCCATGGAAGGAATATCGGCTAAAGAGAGCCTGTAGAAGATGTTTTGCATCGAAGGAATGGAGTCCAAGTGTTTGAAGGCTGACTCAGTTTTGGGGACGGACGTCTGAAGAATTACAGGCGCGGACGTCTCTTGATTTACGGTAATTGTTGAGACCTCCGCGGAGCATAAATGGAGAAGGAGTCCGCGGATGACAGCTGGCAGTCGAATTCAATATTTCTCATTTGCAATCTCGAAAGGAGGAACAGAGAACTCGAGGGGACAGAGAAGGGGGGCGACTGGATCTGGAGAAAGGGGAGAAATTCAGATCCATCTAGGGTTCGTTCGAAGTTCGTTTTGGAAGGAAGAGTTCTTGGAGTAGGATTTCGACTGAGGATTCGTTGCTGGGTTCAAGTACTGGAGTGGAGCTGCAGATTGGTGGAGAGTTTGTCATCAGTAATTTCATTTCATTCTATTCAGAAACATGATGATGTATTCCATTACGATGAGTAGCTAAACTCACTTGTGTAGGCTAGAACTCGACATTGTGATGTTTTGACTTGAGACCTATATTGTTTTCTGTGTTTTGTGTCATATTACTATGCAGTGATTATGGAATTGATGTGCTAGCATGAGTGGAACCCTAGCGGGGGAGCTTTCGTTTGTTTGTTGATTCCAATTGTCAAGTTTACTAGCAACCTAGCGGGGATTGCAAACTAGGACACGAGTAATATACCACTAGGATTAAACACACTACGACAACTTGTTCAAATCTTAATGC
Organism: Rhodiola chrysanthemifolia; assembly: GCA_033675395.1. Taxonomy (NCBI): domain Eukaryota; kingdom Viridiplantae; phylum Streptophyta; class Magnoliopsida; order Saxifragales; family Crassulaceae; genus Rhodiola; species Rhodiola chrysanthemifolia. The sequence goes on from CM066204.1 coordinate 45,474,527, forward strand.
AACTCTAGCGAGTTAGGGTCTTGATTATCGCTAGCGCGAGATTAAGTACTGGAATTAGAACAGGGAGTATAACCCTAGCGGGGGAGCTCTAAGTTGTAGAACATTAGAAATCAAAACGGATTTGTCAATGATTTAGTCTTGCATCACAGTCGAAAGTTATAGCTTGCACTTCTCTTGATTATTACATACCTGAATTCGTGTGACGATTGCTCTATTGATAAGTACTAACTGTTGCTTGTGTTTGTGTTTCCAATTACGTGTTTGAATACTTAGTGAACAGATTCTCAGATCAATCTCTGTGGATACGACCCGACTTACCACTTGCTAGTCGGATTACAAATTATTATTTTTGACGGATACAACGACAGCCCGCCAAAATGGCACCGTTGCCGGGGATTGGTAACGAGTAATCTCACTACGTATTACTTTCTTTTAGTTTTATTTTACTATCTTTTACCGTGTCACTTGATTATTTTCTGTTGAAGTAACAATGTCACAGAGAAGTGTTAAACGTGATCAAGAAGAGCGAAGTAGTGTGATAGGGGATAACATGCAAGAACGGAGGCAAGGACTGCCCCCTGTTAATCAAAGACTGCCACCCCCCAGAAATCAGCGAGGCAATGAGTTTGCTGGACATCGTGCAGCTAGACACGAGGATTACGAGGATGAGTTGGATCGACAATACCTCGGTGGAGGAAACCAATATGGACAGCTAGCTAGGCGTCGGGATTTGGGACGCACTATGAGAGGAGTGTGTGCGCCATATATTGATGAGGCACCTTGGTGCATTAGGTTGGATGAAGACGCAGAAGACATCGAGATAAAGAGTGGGGTGATACACCACTTACCCAAGTTTGGAGGAATGCCCGATGAGAACCCTCTAAGGCACTTGAAGGAATTTCATGGCGTTTGCATGTCCATGAAATCAGCATCGGTTCCGGAAGAAATCTTTAAATTAAAGACATTTCCTTTTTCTTTAGTAAGTCAAGCTAAATCTTGGTTGATGTCTTTGCCTTCAGGTTCCATTATTTCTTGGGAACAAATGCAAAGGAAATTCATGGACAAGTATTACTCCCATTCGAAGGCGGCTCAAACAAGAAAGGAGCTCTCTATGCTCAGACAAGGACATGGAGAGACGTTGTTCGAGTATTTGGAGAGATTTAGGCTATTGGAAGAGAATTGTCCGAATCATGGAGTCCCACAAAGGATGTTGCTAGAGTACTTCATGGATGGGATGATTCTGATGGAAAGACGAATGCTGGATGCCTCCGCTCAAGGGTCTATCCTTGACATGTACCCCGAGGAGATATGGGAGTTAATTGAGAGAGTTGCCGAGAGCACAAGGTATTTAGAAGAGACATATAAACCTGCACCTGTTGCTAATGTGAATGTACATTCTGAATTGCAGGAACTGAAGGATATGATGGCTCAATTAGTGACGCAGAAACCACAAGGCAATCAACAAGTGGAGCATAAGGTAAACAAGTCCACTTATAATTCAATGAATAGTGATAACGCTGTTTTTCAGGAAAGAGCAGAAGACGTGAATGTAGTGGGCTACATCAACAAGGGAGATTTGCCACCAAGGAGGTATGAAGGATACCAGGGCAACAACAAATGGCAACCAAGGCAGAATGATGGTGGTTGGCAAAGGAACAACAATTACGATGCGGGGCAATCCTCGTACCCAAAAAAGCCGCCGTACAGACCACCACACAACAAACAAGGAGACGAGGACCCGATAAAGGAGTTGAGAGAGGAAATGAGAGGCATGTTCAAGGAACTAACTCAGAAGATGGGTCAACAAGCTGGAGACGTTAACGAGCTAAAGAAGCAAGTGTCTCAAATTGCCAGTACCGTGTATGAAAAGCGAGAAGACAAAGGAAAGCTGCCGTCACAAACAATTCCCAACCCAAAGTCCAACATTAGCGCTGTGATGCTTAGGAGTGGAAAGCAGTTGAAAAATGGAGGAGAAAAGCTGAATGAAGATTCCAACTCAGTGGAGCAGGCGGACGTCTCAACATTTACTCCGCGGACGCCTGAAGCATTAATGCAAAATCAAGAGACGTCCGCGGAAGAAAAGCAAGAGACGTACGCGGGCTCTTCAAACACTGGTAAGGAATATCCAATTTCTAACACTCCTCTACCATTCCCAATGCAGGTTTCTAAGACCAACAAGAAGTCTATCACAGACAATGAGGTTTGGGAGTTGTTTAGCAAGGTGGAAATCAACATTCCACTTATTGAAGCAATTCGGCAAATTCCAAGGTATGCAAAATTTCTTAAAGAGTTATGTACTAACCGTAGGCGTACGACTAAGAATGAGCAGGTCATGCTTGGAAGAGTGTATCAGCAGCGATACAAAGGAAGATGCCCAAAAAGTGTAAGGATCCCGGAACTTTTACCATTCCATGTGTTATTGGTAACGTAAGGGTGGAAATTGTATGTTAGATCTTGGTGCGTCCATAAATGTTCTGCCTTACTCTTTGTACTTATCTTTGTGTATTGGTCCACTGAAACCCGCGGGTTTGACTATTCAATTGGCTGACTGATCGTGCACCCAACCTTTGGGTGTGATCGAGGATGTTTTGGTGCAGGTAGAAAATCTTATTTTTCCTGCAGATTTCTATGTGCTGAAAATGGATGATGAGGGAGCACAAGATCAGCCACCAATTCTATTTGGTAGGCCATTCATGAAGACGGCTAGAGCTAAGATCGATGTGGATCGTGGCACGCTTTCCATGGAGGTGGAAGGTGAGGTAATAAACTTTAATATATATCAAGCTATGCAATATCCACCTGATGATGTAGGAGTACACGCTTTGGATGCGATCGATAATCTAGTGGAATCTTCCGATATTCCTTGTGGGAACGATGTGCTTGAAATGATTTTGAGGGAGGCTATTGAGTCACGTGGCGCATCAATAGGGATGCTTCGTGATACTAGTGACATGCTACAGGAGCTTAGAGTTTTGGAACCATTAGCCCCAAGGTATGAGGCTAATCAAGTTACTTTAACTAATAAATCTACACCTGTACCATCTGTTGTACAGGCACCTGAGTTGCAGCTTAAGCCCTTACCAGAGCATTTAAAGTATATCTTTTTGGGAGATGGTGAGACGTTGCCGGTCATAATCAAGAAAGGCTTGGAGCCTAATCAGGAGGAGAGATTGGCAGCGGTTCTGAAGAAGCATAAGACCGCGATTGGATGGACACTTGCGGACATCAAGGGAGTGAGCCCTACTGTGTGCATGCACCGGATTTTACTCGAGGATGGAGCCAAACCTGTGAGGCAGCCGCAGCGTAGATTGAACCCATTGATGATGGAGGTTGTTCAAAAAGAGGTACAAAAGCTCTTAGATGCTGACGTGATTTATCCCATTTCAGATAGTCAATGGGTAAGCCCCGTACATGTAGTACCGAAGAAGACAGGGATTACAGTGGAGCTTAATGCTCAAGGTGAGTTGGTGACAAAGAGAATCCAGAATGGATGGCGCGTGTGCATCGACTACAGGAAGCTAAATGCAGTGACACGCAAGGATCACTTCCCTTTGCTATTCATTGACCAGATATTGGATAGGCTCGCAGGTAAGCCTTACTTTTGTTTTTTAGATGGATTTTCTGGATATAATCAAATTCCGATTGCAGCCGAAGGCCAGGACAAGACCACTTTCACGTGCCCATTCGGTACATTTGCGTTTCGACGCATGTCTTTTGGTTTGTGCAACGCGCCTGGTACCTTCCAGCGTGTGGTAATGAGTATTTTTTCGGAATTGATTAGTGATTGTGTTGAAGTGTTCATGGATGACTTCACTGTGTATGGAAATACTTTTGATGAATGCTTGCTTAATGTTGGTAGAGTGCTTGCACGTTGTGAGGAGACAAACTTGGTTTTGAATTATGAAAAATGTCATTTTATGGTCACTCACGGCATAGTATTGGGACATGTTGTTTCTGGAGAAGGAATGCAAGTAGATAAGGCTAAAATTGACTTGATTATTAGCTTACCTTACCCTACTGATCAGCGTGGTGTGAAGTCTTTTTTGGGACATGCAGGATTTTATCGCAGATTTTTAAAGGACTTCTCAAAAAGGGCGCTACCTCTCTCTAGATTGCTACAAAAGGATGCACCGTTTGAGTTTACGGAAGAATGCAAGGCGGCATTCGATGATCTTAAGGCGGCACTGACTAGTGCACCGATCATTCAAGCACCGGATTGGACGCAGCCCTTCGAGATAATGTGCGATGCTAGCGACTACGCAGTTGGAGCGGTGCTCGGGCAAAGGAAGGAAAAGAAGCCTGTGGTGATCCATTATGCGTCTAGGACGCTTGACGCGGCTCAGTGAAATTATTCCACAACTGAAAAAGAGCTTTTAGCTGTTATATTTGCTTTAGAAAAATTTCGCTCATATTTGCTTGGTTCTAAAATTGTTGTCTTTTCTGATCATGCAGCTATTCGCTATTTGATGACGAAAAAGGAGTCCAAGCCGCGGCTGATTAGATGGATCCTCTTGCTACAAGAGTTCGATGTGGAAATAAAAGACAAGAAGGGCATTGAGAACACCGTGGCAGATCACTTGAGCCGAATAGTGAGAGAGGAGGAAACTGGAGCTATAACCGAAACATTCCCGGACGAGTATTTATTTGCTGTCCAAGAAAAAGCACCATGGTACGCTAACATAGTTAATTACCTGGTGGGAGGTATGTTTCCTTCGTCATTCACTATTGCTCAACGTTTGAGGCTTAAGCATGATTCGAAGTATTATATTTGGGATGACCCGTATTTATGAAAAATTGGTTCGGATCAAGTTGTTAGAAAGTGTGTGCCTGATTCTGAGATTTCTTCTGTGCTAGCTTTTTGCCATGAACATGCGTGTGGTGGTCATTTTGGACCGAAGAGAACATCTAGAAAAATACTTGATAGTGGTTTCTTTTGGCCACATTTGTTTAAGGATGCATATAGCCATTGCAAAGCATGTGATAGATGTCAACGCGTAGGGAATATTTCTGCTAGGAACGAAATGCCTCAAATGCCCATTGTTGTTGATGAGATATTTGATAAATGGGGTATTGATTTTATGGGACCGTTTCCCCCTGCGTATAATTTTCAATATATATTGGTTGCTGTTGATTATGTATCTAAGTGGGTCGAAGCTAAGGCCACCAAACATGATGATGGTAAGACGGTGGTGGATTTCTTGCGTACTAATATCTTTTGTAGGTATGGAGTACCAAAGGCGGTGATCAGTGACCAAGGGTCACACTTTTGCAATCGTTCCGTTGCATCGGTGTTCAAACACTTTGGTGTTTGTCATCGAGTGTCCACCGCCTACCACCCTCAAACTAACGGACAAGCTGAAGTGTCGAACCGAGAGATCAAGTCTATACTAGAGAAGATGGTGAAGCCGTCAAGAAAGGATTGGCCAATAAGACTTGAACAGGCATTGTGGGCTTACAGGACCGCCTACAAGACGCCAATTGGAATGTCGCCTTTTAGACTGGTTTATGGGAAGGCTTGTCATCTCCCGGTTGAGGTACAACATAAAGCTTTCTGGGCAATTAAAACATGCAACTTTGATCTAACCAATGCAGGGGATGAAAGGAAGCTACAGTTGAGTGAATTGGAGGAGCTCCGCTTAGAGGCTTACGAGAGCCAGTCAGACTACAAGGCGAGAGCAAAAATGTACCATGACAAGTACATACTCAGGCGCAACTATGAAGTAGGGCAAAAGGTACTTTTATTTTCCTCAAGATTAAGATTTATGCCTGGAAAATTGCGTTCTCGTTGGACAGGTCCATACGTCGTTGTCAAGGTGTACAATCATGGGGCATTGGAATTGCGAAGACCCGAAGGAGGTGAGAGTTTCAAGGTGAATGGGCAAAGAGTCAAGCCATACTATGATGGGTTTGAGGCAGTCACAGAGGACGTTGAACTGGCGGAGCCGGTATATTCTACCTAGCTAGAGGTAATGTCCAGCCAAGGACGTAAAACAAAGGCGCTTACCGGGGGGCAACCCGGTGTGTTTTTATTTTACACATGTTTTAGTAGATTAGTTAGTGGAATTGGTACCCTGATAATGCACCCCGAGTGCATCTTTGTTTCTGGTGGTTTCAGGTGATTGAACGAAGAAAGGAACTCAACTCAGTGGGTTGGGCGCACGTCTAAGCAATTACAGGCGCGGATGCCTTGACAATTTCGATAAATCAAGAGACCTCCGCGGACAGTAATTATGGAGACGTCCGCGGAGCGTTGAAAAGTTTAAATCTGGGTCATTTCCCAGATCTGTTTTTTGGCACGTACATGTTTCTTTTGCTCCCGTCCGCGATTGTTATTATGCACGTCCGCCAATCGACAATTCTCAGCTAAATCGACAACGCTCAATCAACCTCCACTGCTAAATCATCAATTCTCAGCAATTCTCACCACGATTGATTGAGGTACAGTCTTACCGATTGAATTATTATTGGATTAAGGTTTGGTGCGGATTGAAGTTGAATTGGTCTGGATTAAATTGGTGCAAGAAGTGTACGAGTGTGGAATTGTTTTCGGAATTGTGAAGTGTGGTGTTGAAGGTGGTGTGGTTGGATTCGCGACCGGGAATCGATCGGAGTTCAGATCTAAGAATTTTACATTCCGCGGACGTCTGAAGCATTACAGGCGCGGACGTCTCAAGTATTAGTGAAATTCAAGAGACCTCCGCGGAGCAGTAAATCAGAAGGGGTGCGCGGAATTCCAGTAAATTTCAGATTTTTGGCATTTCAACTCCAGATGTCGCGCTCATCGAATCGTGCTAGTTCCTCCCGCTCTCGAAGAGCCCAGTCTCCGCCTGTTGATGATGAAGCACTAGTTCCGGATGTTGTCGATGACAGGCAGGAAACATTTGAGAAATTCATGGCGTGTGTACATAAGCAACCCATGTGGGTCGAGCAGTTCTTTCTGGAGCATTGCGGACTCTTAGAGCGATTCAGGTAGCTGATGGATAGATGTGGTTGGCCTGGGTTGCTTACGCTCCGCAGCGATGCTGATATGGATGATACTTGTGAGTTCCTCACCAGTTACCACTACGTTGGTCCCAGGGAATTTGAGGGATTCAGATACACCTTCAGAGGCGCAGAGCACTATTGCACAATGACGCGGTTGCGTCAAGTCTTTGGGTGGCCAGAGGTGGCAGATGGGCCGTTTTGCGATTACGGCAATACGATGGGTATTAGCGACACCTACATGAGCCTTACGGGGATGAGACGCTACAGGCCGAGCGACGCTACAGCCTCAGCATTCACAGATCCTTTCTGGTACATGGTACATTTTATTTTGACGAGGACTTTGACTGCGAGGGCGAACGGTAATGATAAGCCGTCTATCCGAGATCTGACGCTTCTGGGCTCTTTGGTGAGAGGGGTAGTCCCACACTGGGGACATTTTTTCTGTGAGCACTTGAAGCAGATTCGGCCTCGAGGGCCGCTTTGTGTGGATGGCATGGTGACTTATCTGTTACGCAGTCTTCATCCGGACGTGGATGCACTTCCGGGCCACAGTATACTTGCTTATGGACTGGCTGACAGTGAAAGAGTTGGTTCTGGGAGGACATTCAGGCTCAGCAGTGAGGGTGCAGTGCGTTGGACATATTTTGCTGGTCCAGCTCTTAGGCCACCACCTAGCCCACCGCGACGGAGAGGGCGACCGCCAGGGCGTGGAGGACCCGCAGGGGGAAGGAGACGTCAGAGGGACGGGGTAGAGGTCCCGCTGAACGTAGTACCACCAGAGGAGCAGGCGCAGAGACAGCCCGGACAGTATTCACAGGCACAAGTTGACCATTTATTTAATGTGAACGGGGCTATGATGATGGCGATGGGTAGCGGCTTCTATCCAGTTTCAGCTCCTCCAGGATGGTGCCCAGGAGATGCTATTCCACCCGAGTACACACAGCCACCACCAGACTATTAGGGGAGTACCAGTTCCTTCTTTTATTTTTATTTTTATTTTGAGTCTGTTGAGTCTGTTTTGTTATACATCTCATCTCTTGAATTGTACCGTTAGGACACGGGTCCGTCTAAGTGTGGGGTGAGATGTTGTTGAGTCAGTTGTGTGTGATGAACTGATGATGTACTGCTATGCTTTCCTCTTATGTCGAAATCTTATTTCCAGCTTTGTATGACTATTGTGCTCATTTGACTAAAAATGCGAAATTTCAAAATTTTCGATGCTTTGTTCTTGTGAGTTGTGATATGCAGGGATGTGGAGTTGACAGAAATGTCCTAGAAAGGTACGGCAAATTGCAGGAAATTCTGAGTTTTGGTTCTGATGATTGAGAAAAGCGGTGGAGGTTGACGCTTCACTAGCCTAATCCTAAGAGTAGCTCTGTCACCAAGTATACAAGTTTATTCATGCGTTCGCAGTGGTGGCGGGACAGAGAAAACAAACTGTCCATCTCTAGTCGAAGTAGCTGGGAATGGGTGGGTAACTGATGGACCCAAATTATACGAATCATAAACACCGTAAAACCCCCTTAATTTGACACTTTGTCTATTTAACTTTTGCTTGTTAGTTCCGATATATTTCTACAGGGTATTATGGCGCTTAGAGAGAAAACACGCTAAGGAGAGGAGTTTACGCTGAAAAGATATTAAGAGTCATTCCAAGGTCAAGATCAGACGCAGACTGAAGAAATCTCAAGGATCCTGACATGGAATCACTCCAAACAAATCAAACCGAAGAGGAATATGCATTGAAGACTCAACCGACCGGGTGAGAAAATGCCGCAGAAACCACCCGACTGGATGAAGCAGATCCAGGCCCTTTGCCGAGCTGACCAAACACTCGATTCAAGTTGCTCGAGTAAACCACCTCATCTAACAATTCCGCCTCGACCAAAGTGTTTAAAATGGAAAATAAGGTGGACAATGTCGGAAAACCAAGGAGAATGCCCAAGCCAATTGAGAGTTGGCCCAATGACAAGCAAAGACTCCGCGTACACTAGGCACCATGACCGAATTGCTCGAGCCAACCGACGAATCTTGCAAATCTGGCTCGACCAAGATGTTTGGAATGCCCATCGAGTCGGACAATCTCGCTTGCCAGACAAAATGCTCGAGCACATTGGCAGTTGGCCCAATTCCATAGTAAAGGCCGCGCGCATAGGCACCAAAACCAAGTTGCGCGACCAAAACATGGAATTTGGAAATTCTGACTCGACCATTAGTCTTAGCATCACTTGCCCATTCCAAATCAACTATCAAAATGCACGTTTGGACAAGGTGACCGGCCACCATGCTTGGAGGTGGCCAAGGGAGGAGCTCCTCCCCATTCCACCACCTGCTACCGGCGGCTCCACCTCCATATGACCGGTGGCTTTCTCCTCCCCCATGTGGCAGCTCCTCCTTGCTCCTCCTCCTCATCCCTTGGATCAAAAGACATGTGCCACCATCTCCACCACCCATCTCCTCCCCTTATGGCTATAAATACCAACCTCCTCTTCCTCATTTCAAACATCCACAAAAATTGTAATTCACTTATCTCTCTAGAAATTGTAAGTTTGGTTTTGGAAATAAAGGATTGCTCCCTTGGCGCTTCAACGGTAGTAAGTATTCTGATATTTATTTCCGTCTTTAATTTCCAATTCCTTAGTTATAATGTTTAGCGCGATAAATAGTAGCTAAACTAGTCGTTCGGTAGAAGGGGTGGACTTGTATTATAAAATGTTTTAGACTATTAAATTAGTGTCTCGTCTTTGTATTCAAAACTTGTTCTATGTGCCATATATTAGGCCAGAACTTCCAAGGTTGAGTGGATGCTTGGAATGGCAAAGCTCTTCCGTGGAAGTTCGTAAACATACTCGGATAAGTGGATGCTTGGAATGGCAAAGCTTATCTGAGGAGTTTGACCTCTCTAAAACACCATTTGATTGCTCGGGAATGACCGATCAAATGGATGCACACAGGCTAGTATACCTTGGAATGGGGTATTAGTCTAAATAGAACAAGGGCTTTACGTTTTCTGCAAAAATCTAGACGGTGTGTGCAAATCGAGTGCTTGGAATGGCCTTGATACACTATCGAACACTTTTGCAAAAGACTAGACAGTGTGGCAAATCGAGTGCTTGGAATGGCCTTGATGCACGTTTGAATACTTAGAAGATTCACTAAGGGTCAATGATAAACAGGATATAATACAAGGCCCCTGAAACCGAACACGTTCTTTTAATTGTAATAATTATCAGTTACTTTCTAGTAATAAAACCAACCAACCAACCAATCAATCACTTAGCTGGTAGCTTTAAAACCAACCAACCAACCTAAAACACGCTCTCACGCTGAATAATCCCCTTAAAGAACAACTATCCCCCTAATTCCCTTGGGTTCGACCCCTACTTACCACTTACTACCCAGTAGTGTAGTCGCGAGTAGCGGAAAATATAAATTTATTTGTACAGAGAACACTGCACCTTAACGACAGTGCAGTGGGATCTGTCAAATTGGCGCCGTTGCCGGGGAGTTAGCAGATGGATAGTTGTTCTTTTTTCCGTTATACATAATCCGCCATGTCTTTCTACTACGAAAGCGAGCCTTGGTACTATGAGGAGTTTTCCCCACCATCCTTTGAACTTGAAATCCGCGAGAAGATCAACAACATAAAGCAATCCCGGGACGAAACATTGGACGAGTACTTATGGTACTTCGATTCCATTGTGACGAGCTGCCCACACCATGGATTCACCAACTGCGATCTTCAAATAAAATTTCTCTATGGGATGTTGCCACATGAGTGGAAGTGGCTAAATGATGCTACAGAGGGAGGCTCGGTGAGTAACTTGGACACGGATGAGCTTTGGAAATTAATAAATGATTTGGCCGCAAGGTCAAGACCAAGACAAGATCAGGCCGAGCCACTCGAGGACGGTATGACGGAGCTGGCATCTAGCAACCAGCAGTTGGCCAACAAAATAGACCAAATCAGGGCCAAAACTGAATTATGGGCGGCAGAAAAGGAGCTGGCAGCCAGCACCCAACAATTGGCCGCAAATATGCAGCAATTGAGTGCCGCGATGCACCAATTCACAGCCGAAACCGAATCATGGGCAATAGAAAGAGCGGCTGAACCCGAGGAGCCGACTGAGGATGAGGACCAGCAAATGACCGAAGAAGAACCAGCCAAATCAGGCCCGGTCCTTATCACCAATCCATCCGAGGAAATCACAGTCCTAACTGCCGAGCCTACAGAAGTCCCGGACCTCATTGCCGAACTGTCCGAGAAAGACGTGGTCCTCACTGTCGGAGCACCTGGAACAGACCCAGTCCTCATGGTCGAAGTGCCTCAACTTAACCCTTCGTGTTTCATGCCGATCATAGCCACCGAAGATCATATAATCAATAACGATGAGGTGCAAGGGGAGTTAGAGGATGAGCATGAGCCAAAAAAGCCGACAAAGGAACTCTCACTCATCACAAGCCAAGGAAAACTGCCTGAAAACTCACTCGTTCCAAGACAATCATCCATCACTGCCACAATGAAGAGGATTGGCAGAGGCGCGTGCTCAATGTCGCCTACATTTAATGGCACAAAACCAAATTTCCAAACTCGCAAAGGTGCCAACTATTCAAACATGAAGAAGCGACAAAGGCATGGGCCGAAGGAATGGAAACCCGGAAGGAGTAACAAGCAAGCACGACTCACTGGACCAGCAGCTATGGTCAAAGAGGCCTCACCCTCTCGGAGCAAAAGGGCAGCCGAGAAGAAATTCGACCTCAAGCACCCATGGGATCCCTACTTATGATCCACAACGAGGTATCGTCGAGCCAACGACGTTAAACAAATGCACTGGTCGGGAGGTAACCCGACACTATCTTACTTTCTGTCATTTAAATTCTGTCATTTAATTTTCTGTCTTAGTCATTCTCACATATATATATTAGCTTGCATGACTTTTAAACTAAGGCACGCCTTCGTTCAAAAGTGTGGGGTGAGAACCACCGTTGTATATAAATAACATGCTTGCTGTTTTCTTTTTTAGTAATAGTATCTTTTTGAAAATATCAACTTAAGAATGTGAAAAAGATAGACCGAAATTCATGCATTTACCTTGTGAAAATTCAACTGTCTAAAAACTTAGAATGTACATTTTCATTTGTCCTTTGTGCTGAGATTATCTAGAGATGTGGAGTTGACATAAACTGCCCTAGAAAGGCTTGGCAGGCAATCGAAGGATCTTATCAAACTATATGGTTTTCGAAGTCAGTGGAGGCTGCACTTCGGGTTTCAGTGAAGATTGAAGTCATCTCCGCCATGCAGTGTTTATGCAAAAAGAAAAGAAAAGGCGAGGACGGGAATCAGACCGTCCTCTCTCTAGTCAAAGTAGCCGAGAAAATAGATGAGCGACCCTCATCTTGACCCGCGTGAAACGACAACGATGAGAGGAGCGGGGAGGTATTTCCATAGGCTTGCGGGCGATGATTGGACCTCCCAAAAAAGGCTTGAGAAAATGGACTAGCAAAGCCACAAAAAGGCGAAAAGCTCGAAGAAGCAAATCAAGAGGCCAAAGGCCCAAAATTGTGAAGGTTTTAACCGAACAAAAAAAGTGAAGTACTCAAAGAGTCAAATCAAAGGCCAAAGGCCGATTCACTACAAAAGCAGTCCCTCGCCAAAAGAAAAAATCAAAGTACTCAAACCAGTGAAACCCGAACCAAATCACGTGCTAGAGAAAGCTACAAGGAAACCATATAGTGCGAGCCGATCCCGAAGTTGCAGTCCAGGAACCAAAAAAGGGCTATCTCCTGAAACATCCAATATGAATTGCATCTCAGCACGGAGGTACAAGTATTAAGTTTCTTCTATTTATTTACACAGTTCAATTTGGTAATAAGTAAGTAATGCATGAACTAGGATAAATCGAGTCCCACAGTCTAATTTTCATATTCCAAAGCCAACTTAGAATGTCGCCCTTTAATAGCATTGTTCGGGACGAACAACTAAAATTGTGGGGTGATATGATGGACCCAAATTATACGAATCATAAACACCGTAAAACCCCCTTAATTAGACACTTTGTCTATTTAACTTTTGCTTGTTAGTTCCGATATATTTCTACAGGGTATTATGGCGCTTAGAGAGAAAACACGCTAAGGAGAGGAGTTTACGCTGAAAAGATATTAAGAGTCATTCCAAGGTCAAGATCAGACGCAGACTGAAGAAATCTCAAGGATCCTGACATGGAATCACTCCAAACAAATCAAACCGAAGAGGAATACTCATTGAAGACTCAACCGACCGGGTGAGAAAATGCCGCAGAAACCACCCGACCGGATGAAGCAGATCCAGGCCCTTTGCCGAGCTGACCAAACACTCGATTCAAGTTGCTCGAGCAAACCACCTCATCTAACAATTGCGCCTCGACCAAAGTGTTTAAAATGGAAAATAAAGTGGACAATGTCGGAAAACCAAGGAGAATGCCCGAGCCAATTGAGAGTTGGCCCAATGCCAAGCAAAGACTCCGCGTACACTAGGCACCATGACCGAATTGCTCGAGCCAACCGACGAATCTTGCGAATCTGGCTCGACCAAGATGTTTGGAATGCCCAACGAGTCGGACAATCTCGCTTCCCAGACAAAACGCTCGAGCAGATTGGCAGTTGACCCAATTCCATAGTAAAGGCCGCGCGCATAGGCACCAAAACCAAGTTGCTCGACCAACACATGGTATTTGGAAATTCTGACTCGACCATTAGTCTTAGAATCACTTGGCCATTCCAAATCAACTATCAAAATGCACGTTTGGACAAGGTGACCGGCCACCATGCTTGGAGGTGGCCAAGGGAGGAGCTCCTCCCCATTCCACCACCTGCTACCGGCGGCTCCACCTCCATATGACCGGTGGCTTTATCCTCCCCCATGTGGCAGCTCCTCCTTGCTCCTCCTCCTCATCCCTTGGATCAAAAGACATGTGCCACCATCTCCACCACCCATCTCCTCCCCTTATGGCTATAAATACCAACCTCCTCCTCCTCATTTCAAACATCCACAAAAATTGTAATTCACTTATCTCTCTAGAAATTGTAAGTTTGGTTTTGGAAATAAAGGATTGCTCCCTTGGCGCTTCAACGGTAGTAAGTATTCTGATATTTAGTTCCGTCTTTAATTTCCAATTCCTTAGTTATAATGTTTAGCGCGATAAATAGTAGCTAAACTAGTCGTTCGGTAGAAGGGGTGGACTTGTATTATAAAATGTTTTAGACTATTAAATTAGTGTCTCGTCTTTGTATTCAAAACTTGTTCTATGTGCCATATATTAGGCCAGAACTTCCAAGGTTGAGTGGATGCTTGGAATGGCAAAGCTCTTCCGTGGAAGTTCGTAAACATACTCGGATAAGTGGATGCTTGGAATGGCAAAGCTTATCTGAGGAGTTTGACCTCTCTAAAACACCATTTGATTGCTCGGGAATGACCGATCAAATGGATGCACACAGGCTAGTATACCTTGGAATGGGGTATTAGTCTAAATAGAACAAGGGCTTTACGTTTTCTGCAAAAATCTAGACGGTGTGTGCAAATCGAGTGCTTGGAATGGCCTTGATACACTATCGAACACTTTTGCAAAAGACTAGACAGTGTGGCAAATCGAGTGCTTGGAATGGCCTTGATGCACGTTTGAATACTTAGAAGATTCACTAAGGGTCAATGATAAACAGGATATAATACAAGGCCCCTGAAACCGAACACGTTCTTTTAATTGTAATAATTATCAGTTACTTTCTAGTAATAAAACCAACCAACCAACCAATCAATCACTTAGCTGGTAGCTTTAAAACCAACCAACCAACCTAAAACACGCTCTCACGCTGAATAATCCCCTTAAAGAACAACTATCCCCCTAATTCCTTTGGGTTCGACCCCTACTTACCACTTACTACCCAGTAGTGTAGTCGCGAGTAGCGGAAAATATAAATTTATTTGTACAGAGAACACTGCACCTTAACGACAGTGCAGTGGGATCTGTCAGTAACCCCTACCTTGCCTCATGCAGAAAAAACGAGGATGAGAAAAGAGCGGGACGCACTCCTATGCTGTTATTCGGAGGCTATGATTGGAGTGGTTCAAGGGCGCAAATGATTATGGGGACAAGAAACAAATTCAAAAGCCGAAGGCAAACCATCAAGTAAGAAGAAAATCAAAATCTGATTGATTCAAGCAAAGATGTGTCGTTTATCAAAGTCCATACAATTTAAGGAATTCAAGACTCAACGGTATGAAAGCGGTGAATTAATCACGTGTCAGAGAAAGCCGCTGACTCAATCAAAAGACCAAAACTCAGAAAAGAATGCAATGTCTGTGGTACCTATAGGGGACTATCTCCCAATCATCCAAGGTCATTTGAATTTCAACTCGCGAGGTAACAAGTATCGAAACATCTATGTTTGCTCGCATTGTTAGAATCTTAAGCATGACAGGATTCTAGACTGGATTTAGGATTGAGATGTAAGGATTGACATGACTAGTACGTTGTAGTTCTTTCTATGGCTTTGTTCTTGTTCGAGACGAACAAGTTCAAGTGTGGGGTAGTTTGATGAGTCGTAGTTGTACGACTATTTTTTGTGCTAAAACCCCGTCTTTTAGTGTTTGCCTGTATGTTATTTCACTACCTGTGTGTAGTTTTCGTTCTCAGGTACATTCGGAGACCATGGAAGGAATATCGGCTAAAGAGAGCCTGTAGAAGATGTTTTGCATCGAAGGAATGGAGTCCAAGTGTTTGAAGGCTGACTCAGTTTTGGGGGCGGACGTCTGAAGAATTACAGGCGCGGACGTCTCTTGATTTACGGTAATTGTTGAGACCTCCGCGGAGCATAAATGGAGAAGGCGTCCGCGGATGACAGCTGGCAGTCGAATTCAATATTTCTCATTTGCAATCTCGAAAGGAGGAACAGAGAACTCGAGGGGACAGAGAAGGGGGGCGACTGGATCTGGAGAAAGGGGAGAAATTCAGATCCATCTAGGGTTCGTTCGAAGTTCGGTTTGGAAGGAAGAGTTCTTGGAGTAGGATTTCAACTGAGGATTCGTTGCTGGGTTCAAGTACTGGAGTGGAGCTGCAGATTGGTGGAGAGTTCGTCATCAGTAATTTCATTTCATTCTATTCAGAAACATGATGATGTATTCCATTACGATGAGTAGCTAAACTCACCTGTGTAGGCTAGAACTCGACATTGTGATGTTTTGACTTGAGACCTATATTGATTTCTGTGTTTTGTGTCATATTACTATGCAGTGTTTATGGAATTGATGTGCTAGCATGAGTGGAACCCTAGCGGGGGAGCTTTCGTTTGTTTGTTGATTCCAATTGTCAAGTTTACTAGCAACCAAGCGGGGATAGCAAATTAGGACACGAGTAATATACCACTAGGATTAAACACCCTAGGACAACTTGTTCAAATCTTAATGCAACTCTAGCGAGTTAGGGTCTTGATTATCGCTAGCGCGAGATTAAGTACTAGAATTAGAACAGGGAGTATAACCCTAGCGGGGGAGCTCTAAGTTGTAGAACATTAGAAATCAAAACGGATTTGTCAATGATTTAGTCTTGCATCACAGTCGAAAGTTCTAGCTTGCACTTCTCTTGATTATTACATACCTGAATTCGTGTGACGATTGCTCTATTGATAAGTAATAATTGTTGCTTGTGTTTGTGTTTCCAATTACGTGTTTGAATACTTAGTGAATAGATTCTCAGATCAATCTCTGTGGATACGACCCGACTTACCACTTGCTAGTCAGATTACAAATTATTATTTTTGACGGGTACAACGACAGCCCGCCAGCTTGCGGGCGATGATGGGACCTCCATCAAACGAGGAATCACGGACGAGCAGTTCACAATCAGTAGCAAAAGAAAAGAAAATCAGTTATTTGTGAAGTTTTACACGCAATAAAGTGAAGTACACCACTGATCCATCAAAAGACAATTCACTACAAAAGCTGTCCAAGCAAAACAACTCAACACCTTGAAGCTCGAACAAATCACGTGCAAGAAAAAGCAATGAAGTGTAACCATATAGCGAGAATCCGGGACCGCGAGTGCAGATCATGGGCCTAAGAGGACTATCTCCCATTCATCCGAATTGGTTAGCATCTCGGCTCAAGGGTAACACGTATCAATTACTTCCATGTTTGAGCACAATACTTTTAGTAACGATTGAGATATGCATAGAAAGGCGAAGTCTACACTAGCAACACATAATCATGTAGCAATATCTGGGATGCCGAAGTTTTGTGATGTTGCATTTGTTTTCCTCTTATGACCTAGTTCTTGTTCGGGACGAACAAGTTTAAGTGTGGGGTGGTTTGATGAGCCGTATTTATACGACTCTCCGAGTCAACAAATCCCACCAATTCCGACACTTTATCATGCGAACAAGTTACTTTTAGTATTGTTTTGCATTTCAGGTGCTTCGGAAGCTCTAGGAGGAAACGCGCTTAAAAGATGGCTTTCTGAGCTAAAAACATCGCAAGGAGTTGAGGACCGACCTATCTACACTTGACCTAAGGAGTCCCGAGCAGATCCAGGCCCCCAGTTGAGCTGACCAACACTAAACTCAAATTGCTCGGGCAAACGAGCTGATCTGACAAATCCACCTCGAGCAAAATAATCAAAATAGCAAATAAGGTGGACAATGTCGGAGAACCAAGGAGAACGCCCGAGCAGATTGGCATTTGGCCCAACCCCAGTAAGGCCCCGTGCGCGCTGATAGGCTCTGAAATCAAGTCGCTCAACCAGACAGACTCCTATGACAAATCTGACTCAACCAAGTTGCTCAAAATGGAAAACAAGTCGGACAGTGTCACCAAGCCAAGGAGAACGCGCGGGTGGAATGGCCCAGGAGCAGCCGAGCAGAGTTCCAGGCCGCGCCCGAAGGCCCTGTCAAGCAGACTAGCGCTGAATCCATATCTGGCTCGACCAAAGTGATCAAAATGCCAAATGACTCGGACAATACCACTAGCCAAGCAAAACGCACGAGTGGGATTGCCCTAGATGAGCAAAACGACGTTGGAGCTGCAAAAGGCCCTGCACGCTGGGCCAAGTCGGTGGGCTCAAGTGAGGCGGTTCAAGCTTACTTGCTCACCAAGCAAAAACGGATGCGGACCGGGCCCAAATAGAAGCTTCGAAACCCTAGGACTTTTCCTATAAATAAAACCTCTTGGTCTAGGGTTTCAAGCATCCAAAAACGTGAATTCGAGCTCTGCCCTCTCCTCCGGTACTCCTTCATTCGGCAATAGAGAAGAACACCTTTTCTTTATTTTTATTGTCTTTTGTTCTAATGGCCATGTGTAGCTGAGCCCTTTATTCGGGCTAGGGTTTTATACATTGTGACTATTGTTTGAGACTTCGTTCTTAATGCTATTCATGTTTTACTAATTCTCGTGCATATATTATGAATTATTGCTAGACTAGGTGGATGCTTTGTCGCAAAGCTTGGTAGATCAATATTTCTATCATTATTATCTACCTGATACTTTGTCGTTTGGGGGGATAGCACATCTAGGTTAAATAACACTTTTGTCGGGTTGTTTGATTTAGGAGGGAATTAGAAACCTTTCACCTTTGTCGGGTTAGGTTGTGGCATAACACCTTTGTCGGGTTATTTGGGAAGTCACCTTTGTCGGGACGACCACACTTAGAAACATTGAATTAGATTGTTAGCAGTCGATGATGACAAGTCACAATAGAAACCCTAGTCTGAATATTCTCTCTGATTGATACATCCCAGTTTACTTTCCTATTCTTACACTGTTCCCTAATTACTCGCAACCCAATTGTTTCCTTTTTACAGAACAACAAGTAACCATCTAGCTCTCTAGGGTTCGACCCTTGCTTGCCGCTGTACTGACCCATAGCCAAGAGTAAGGAATTATAAATTCAAATTTGCAGGTACCGACGACGCCTGTCAGTTGTTCTTCATGTTTATCACAATGGAAACTTCCTTCCAAGCCTGAGTTTCACCCCAACATGCACATGAATTCAATCAAGTTGATGAGCTGGAAAGTCTATGAACCTCATGTACCCAAGCCTAAGACCATGACACATAAGGTGCAAACCAAGAGAACCACCCCTCCTTCCATGCCCACCATCAAGGACGGAGAAGAGGCCAAAGAGGAATCAGAAACCCTGCATAAGGAAAAGAACTCCCGAACGCTCCAAAGAACCATCCTCCTACAGACCTCCAATGCCATTCCTGAAAAGGCAGAAAAGAAGATTGAGGAGAAACACTTCCACGAATTTGCGGACATGACGAGGAAGGTCATCGTGACACTGCCAATCTCGGAGGTAATTTATTAAATGCCTTTCTATGCTAAATTCCTTAAAGACATAATATCACATGGGAGAGAAATTTCTCAGGTTAGTTCGACTTGTTGAACACTGAATGTAGTGCCATAGTCCAGAGTTCTATGCCTAAGCAATAGAAAGATCCAGGGTCATTTTGTATTCTAATTACCATTGGTGACATCACTATTTATGGTGCATTGTGTGATCTAGAAGCTAGCATATCATTGATGCCTTATTCTTTATGCCAAAGACTTGATATAGGGACCTTAACACTACTACAGTCGGAACATTCGGCATCGGTTCTGGAAAGGATTATGCAACGGTTTTGGTTCCGATACATAATGAAATGATGCCTAATATCTGGGTATTATGCATCAGTTTGAGAAAAATGATGCCTAATGTTGGACATTTGGCATCAGTTCAACTACAAAACCGATGCACAATATCCTACACTATGCATCCATTTTCTTGCGAATCGATGCATATAGGGCACTGGGCATAGGTTTTGTAGTTGAACCGATGCCTCATGTCCGGACAATACGCATCGGTTTTCCCAGAACTTATGCATAATCTTTTTAAAAGATTTGGCTTTCAATAGCTCCTCAAATCCACTTGAAAATTATCAATATTGTTGATCATTCAAAGTATCAATATACATTGTTGTTCAATTTCAAATACACAGCTGCTCATTCAAAACATGAAAATACATTCATTCAAAAACACAATCATTCGATACAGGTACATCTTCTTTCATACTATTAACAATACCAATAGAGTTAATATCCTAGTATAATATAAGAACACTAAAGTTGATGTCCTATACCGGTCGGTAACCATCGCTCAAATAGTGATACAAGTAGGCGGCGGTTGCATTGACATGTCCAATTTTTGACTTATTATATGCCATAAATCACTAAGAATTTGATTCATTTCCAACATATTTTGATGTCATTTGACCCTTGCCTTCCGCATTTTAGGTACAAATTGATTATCTACCAATGTCAGGACCTCAAGATGAAAAATTGCGCGAAATGACAAATATTCAAGACAAAATGAACAGGATTGAAGTGCTACCTGACCGGGTACCAAAATGACTCAAGGCCTACCCGCCCAGGTAGGCCAAATGTACCAAAAGCTCCTCGGATCAAGTGACCCACCCGAATAGCATTGTGACAAAACAGTTATTCGCCCAGATAACTGTCCTGAACCAAAATATTGAGCTCGGGCTATAAATAAAAAGAGAGGGGTTTCGACCTAAGGAGGGTGGTTTTAGAGAGAAAAAGTGTGAGAAAAGGCTGAAGGAAGTCTCGACATCATCAAAAAGATTGCTTGAGAGAGAAGAGGGAAAAATCAAGGAAGGAAGCTAGTCGCCAACTTGGGTTTTCTCCACTCATCTATCCGCCCCTTGTTGTTTTGTATTGAAAACATGTATCATGATGATGTGTGAGTAGTTCTAGTGTTTTGAGGGTCTTGCAACCCTCCATGATACTCTATGATCATGTATACACATTTGATTCTATAATACATGGTGTTAAATTGATGTACACTAAGCTCTTCATATTTCACATGTCACTAAGTGTTTGATGAAATGCCTAAGTAACATGTTGATCTTAAAACGTGATCTATGTATCGATGTACCTTGGTGAAGGTTTGGATGTAGTGAATATCATCATATCCAAACCTATGGCATAGAATTGAAGTGAACCAATATTGTCACTAAGTGTGTACGACGGTAAATGCATAGAATAGAAGTGAACTAATATTGTACGCCTATGCCATTTATTACCTTGGGAGATGAACCAAGAATAATAAAGGCTATAGAGTGAACCTACATCTCTATGGAGGGAAGGCTTGATTAAGAATAAATACATGAGAAAATTGGTATACCTTAGTTTAGGCTAGGTTCTAAACTACTTGATAACTTGATATCCTTTATTATTGTCTACGTGGTCATTTAAGAAATGCCAGGGGGAGTAACCCCTCGAAATGCCTTTCATTCATCTTTTATCTTTAACTACTTCTCATATAGGATTTAGATTTACACACGTTTATACATTTGAATCAAAATAACCGAATAGAAACACAATCTTATATAGCGCATGTGCTTGATTTGCTCCTTTTGGTTAGACTCGGTCTTACCGAAAAGTTATAAATTGTTTTTGACAAGAGTTCTTATTGCAATCCATTGAAATACTACAGTTGTCAAAATGGCGTCGTAGCCAGGGAGCAACTAATTAACACACACCTAGCTTAGATTGTGTGGAAGTTCTGACTATTCTTGTAGATGTTTTTCTGTTTTTCTCTTATACTTGTATATTCTTTTTTCACTCCGACGCGCGTCGTCTGATGCGTCAAACTTAATATTTATATTCTTCTGCTAAAAGCTAGTGTAGCGGCAAGTTGGGTCGAACCCAAGGGTTGTGGTGTTGTTGAAGCTGTAACTGTAGACAATACAGAAAATAGGGGTTGTGAGCAATTATTTGGAAACACAAAAGAGAAAGATAAGTATTAGGGTTTTCAATCAGCGAGAAAGTTCCGTCTAGGGTTTCTATTGTGACACGTTTATCATAGATATCTAATGATCAATTTTATATTTTAAAGTGTGGTCGTTCCGACAAAGGTAACAACCCAAGTATCCCGACAAAGGTGATGCCCCACAACCCAACCCGACAAAGGAGTTAGACTTCTAGTTCTTTCCTAAACTAAATAATCCGACAAAGGTATTATTTAGCTTAGGTGTTACTATCTACCTTTACGATAAAGTATCCAGTAGATATTTAAGGTAAGAATTAGTTGTTCAACTAAGCTTTGCGACAAAGCTTCCATTTAGTCTAACAATTTAATTCATAAGAATGAGCACAAGAACTAGTAAAATATAAAATTGCATTAAGAACGAAAATCTCAAAACGTGTTCGCAATGTACGAAACCCAAAACTGAAATAGAAGTTTAGCTACTCATATCCATGTAAAAACATATAATTAAAGTAGGAAAATCGTCTCTCTCGTCGAAAGCTTGTGTCTTCTCCAAAGCCGTCTTCAAACTTCGTAGAAAGTAGAATGATGGAAACCCTTCTCCAAAACCTTAATATATAAGTTTGTGGGTTTCTAAATCTGTTTTTGTACCAAATTGCCAATTTTTGGACTCGCTGACGTCATCAAACGCGTTGCTGATTTCAGCGGCCACGCCTAACCTCTACGTTATTGCCGCGCCGAACGTTAACGTTAGAAATGCGCTAATGTCTATAGTGGGCGCGGAACTCACTATTTCCCGACTTTGACTCTTGATTTGACCATCCAAGTTACCTCGGATGCTCTCGGTGTGAACTAGAGAGTTGTAGGGAATCGAGTCAGCTACGTAATAATGCATGGCTTATATTTTTCTGCTCAGCGGTTCCAGCACTCCGTCGAACGTCCGAAGGTCTGATCTGCCATTGTGGTGTTTTTGGCACGAAATGCCATCTTTTATGCGCGTTTCCTCCAAGAGCTTCCGAAACACTTGAAATGCAAAACCATACTAAAAAGTAATTGTTCGTATAATAATGTGTCGAAATAATTGAGATTAATTGATTCGACGAGTCGTATAAATACGACTCCTCACACTCATATCCTTTGCTAGCTTAAGTTTATCTTGTTTTGCGAGGATGGACCCTACAACCAACAAGTCTTGTACAATGGTGAATGCTACCAAGGGGAGGAGCAACTATATTCTTATTGGCAAGAACATGGCTATCCAACAAGTTATTATACTTCGAATGGGGATGACCAAGAGGAGGGGTAACCAAATGTCTATTAGGAAAACTCTTGACATCCATCACATACCAACACTCCAAATTGGGATTATAGTCAACCCTTTGAAGTTGAAGACTCATGCCCTCAATACCCTCAACCATAAAGTGAGCCCTCTAACTCGGACTCTATAATGGCCGTACTCCTAGAGATGAAACGAGAATTGATGGAGATAAAACAATCCAATCAAAATTTGCAAGCTCGGCTCAAGATGCCTGAAACGCAATTGGCGCAACGAGCAATGGAAACTAGAAACTTGGATGAAGAAGAACTAAAAGAAGAGCATATTGAGGTAAAAGGGTTTCAAGGGTATAAAGACTTTGTCGAGGTTTACATTGAGGAAACTAAAGAGCAACCTCGCATACAAGAAGACACAAGTTTAGAGAAGAAGATTTAGGATTGGGCACCCAAGAACATAACTGAAAAACTTAAAGAGGGTGGGCCCATCAAGCTCGAGACAAGTTATGAAGACCCTTTCTTGACTACGATCTCTCGAGACAAGTTTCGGAGCTTTGTGCCTTATTTTGAAAGATTATTGAAAGGGAGCTCCCATAACCCCTTAATTCTAAAGGGATCTTCATTCTTGAAGGGGTCAAAGTTCCACTTAAAAGTCCATTGTAGGCTTGATGGAAGAAAATTCAAATGGGGTTTAAAGGTGGATTGATACCTCAAATGTCCAAGGCCCTCTAGCAAAGGACTTCTCACGAGTGATTCTATGGGGCACTTTGCAACGTCTTTGCCAAGACGTTAAACTAGGCCCTCTAGGAAGGTAACCCGTTGAGAGTTGTCCATTTTGCCACTTAAATTCTATATGCGTAGCATGATCGTGTGAACTTAAATGCATAGGTGTTTGGGGATGCATGTTTTGGTATATGACATAATCTTATGTGTGAAAGTGGTTGATTGTTTGGGTGTGAGTCACATTTTAAGTGTGAAGTTCGTATTTTAGGTTTGAGAATGTTCAGTGTTGGGCTTTAATTCTTATTCATTGAGTTCAAATGAGTTATGTGCAAAGACTGGGAAAAAAACATTTCAGGGACAAGAGGTACCCAACCATGTAGTACAGTCTACCCGCCCGGATACCTAGCAAGACAAGGATTCCTTCTCCTCATTCATGACCCACCGGTCGGTTGACCATCCTAGCCGACCGGGTAGTGAGCTATTTCGCTAACCCTCAACTCGGCCATCTCTAACCGGACGGTTAGCATCCTCAACCGACCGATTAGCCATCTTCAAAGAACTTCTTCGCTTCGAGGAGGCCCTGCCGGTCAAGTAGCCAGCCCAACCGCCCGACTAAGCCGCTATCCACCCGGATGCACATCGCTACCCGCCCGGATAGACAAACCCTTACCCACCTACTTCTTTATTTTTTTTACCCACTACTTAAATTCATCACGACTTTCACTCTATTACCCGCCAGACTCTAGCCCTCGCTCTCACCTCATCACCTCTCCGTCCAATCTTCACCCACTGCCCCTCGTTGTCCGGCCATCACCCAAATCTCCTTCCCCAATCCACAGAATCCCATGCCCCAATTCCCATTTTTGAGCTCCAAGAAATTCATTCTAGCACCCACCAATCTCGTAATCCATCATTACAGCCCCAATCTGAGCCCTAGCCATTTCCTGCCCAAGAAACCCCTCCTATATGGCTGGTTCACATACCGTATCCGACCGGATAACTGCTTTTTTCAGCGGTGTCTACTTTGATTCCTTACTCAATGCCTCCCTCATGGCTAGGAGAAATCCACCTCGCAGAGCTTCCACCCAGGCCACCTCTTCCAGGAAACCTCCCAAGAGCCAAAGAACAGCCCAAGCTAGCTCCTCCTCATCCAGTGTTCCTACACTGAATCCCTCCCCTCCTAGCTCACCTAGTTCTCTTAGCCCGTCAAGCTTGCCTCCTCGCACTCTCTATTTATTTTCTCAGCCTTTTACCTTCTCAAATGAAGAGCACTGTAAGAACTATGAGCACAATTTCGAGAAGGGGAAGAAAGCACTTGCAACATTATTTTTGCACATGGAAACACTTGAGGACTTGGAAATCAAAGATGAGGTATACTCAAGTCTTATTGATGCTATTTTGAATATATTCTTTATGGATGATCCGGGCATATACCCGAGGTTGGTGGAGGAGTTTATATGCTCATTTAGTACGGTGGTGGATGAAGAGGGGAGCATGACTCATTGGAGGTTTGTGTTGAGAGGAGTGAAGCATTGTTTGCCTTGAGATGTTGTTTATGAGTTGTTGGGATTTCCCCTATATGGTGCGTCGGTGCCCTCCTACAATGAGCACCGGCAACCTAAATTTTGGGAGAGGATTTCTCATATGAGAGAGTGGTTTGTATCCCTTTATAGCGCGATAGCCATCGAGGAACCGGAGTGGAAGGTGATTCATCGCGTTATATCCATGGGGATAAATACGCGCAATGATTTCGATAAGTTAAGCATAGGGTTTTTTAGACAATGCCAACTATCCTATTAATTCATGTACTACCATTGTAGCTGCCATGACCTAATATCAATTTCATACAATCCGGTTAATGCCTAGGACCCATCCATCTTTTGATAATTAACCTAAATACGTTATAGCATGTAAACATCCCATTCAATGTAAAACTTACAAGAACGATAAAATTAAGCACGATGAAATTGAATATTCGAATTGCATTAATGAAAACATTCAATTGCTCACATGAAGAGTTGGGTACATAGCACAGGATCCGTAGGATCCTAGAATACGGAAGACTACTCACTAGTCATGGTAAGTTAACCAAAAAAGAGTATAGATGAGAAATCAAAAACAAGGAAACCGTGTTGACGATGTAGCTCGTTGAGTCGTTGATCTCTCGCAATAACCTGCTCTGTCTTCTTCTCCAAGTTAGGTTCTTTTCTCCAAAAACCAAGCTTTCTCATTATAGGCCCGAATTTCCTAATTCTGCTCCGATATTTGGAAACGCCCGTGACACACGTGACCTGGGGTCTATGCCCGTGACATAAAGTCGTCACGGCGTCTGCAAAAAATAGCCATCTGACTCAACTCTCGGAAGTCCCGTAACGCCCGTGACATGAGAGGCGCCTTGGGCTGTCATGGGCCATCACAGGCTGTCACGTGACCTCACTTCCGTTGCCTTTTTCGAGGTCTAAACCTTCGAATCTGCTCTTGATGTAAACTGGAAAGTTGTAGGCCTTCTCGTTAGCTTTCGAACAAGCTACCTTTCGACCCATATGGACATGATATGCGCTCTGGGCAGGTAACATACGTCACAAAGGTCTGTCTGCCCTGTTGTGTCTTGTTTTTGCCCAAATCATCACCAATTGCTTTGCTTTGTTTCGGATCAATCCAAAAGTATTAGATACACGATATATGACCTGAAACACTAGAAAATAGGTTAAATGATAACAAAATGTCCGGAAAACAAACCTAATACATCATCGAATGAAGTGTTTAATAGGTCAAGAGTTCGACCGATCAAAACACTCCACACTTAGGATTTGTTCGTCCCGAAGAAACATTATGCACAAGTCAATAAATCGCAGTATAGTTACCCACTCAAATATCATGCTATCAATTCTAACAATAATGAAAAAAAAACATAATTCACTGTCGTAGAGGACACGAATGCATTTAGCATATGCATCAAGCCTTTAAACCGCTGCCCTAGTAGGAAGAGTATAGTCTCGTGAAGGTTTTAATGAATGGGACTACCTACAAATCCCCTGTACAACTAACTAACGTGTATGGATGAAATGATGCTCAACGAGTCATAGTAAAGTCATGTCATACCTCGGATTCATCGGGTTACCTCGACTTCAAGTCCATCATCTTCATCAAAGTTGTCAGACAATCATAGTTTAAACGAGTCATGCATTCAAACGGTCAGTGCACACGGCTAGCAAGTGACTAATCATATTTTCTAAACAGTTTTATAGCAACGTAGTAAGAATGTGAATAGTTACACAAAACATGCTCGCCATTCAGCTATGCTATCTAGGGATAGTCCACGGGCTCTTGGCACAAAACTCATTCTCAAGTGCCAAGGACTAGGCAATGACTCGTAAGAGAAGAGGAGCTTGGCTTAAGAATTTTCTGATAAATAGTACGAAAATCACATCAAAATTCCATTGCAAGCACGAGGATCGTCCCTTAGTTTCTAGTACATGAATTTTCAAAACAAATCATGACTGCATGCAATGAAAATGTGGAAATACACTACATCAAGCAAAAGGGGGTATAAATTTCATTTTTTTTTCATACACAATGGGTGACTTTTCTCACTTTGCCCTTGGTAGTATTTTTCTATTTTTTTTCTTTCAAAACCAACTATGCTTGGGGTGAATTTTTTCACCCTCTTTTCAAAATTCAGAACTTTGTTCTTGATTGGGGGCCTATTATTCACCCCTCTTTTGACTATTTTTTTTCTAACTCCACACTTAAAACTTTACGTAGTATATGAATAGAGGCGGGTGCATGCAAATCACAAGTATAGAGAGACATGCATCATTACTAAGGTCACCTAAAAAAAGAAATGCAATTTAAGTTTTTAGACATTTTGAACCGGTGCCTACTAATTTCAAGTCTCAAACATGCTTCAAGAAATACGTAGATACGTGATAGGCAAAGGCTAGCAATGCTACTGACGCGAGAGAATACATACACGAATAAAACTATTTCAAGTCCTAGACTTCGAATCCAAAAGAATGACAATCAATCAAGGAGTATCGTAGAAAAACGAGGATTTGAATCGCAATACATAGACTGTTGAGCATATGCAAGAGTGAATGAGTTATATGCGATGTGTGTGACTATGCGCTGTCCACTCCACACTTAAAAATGAGCTTAGTCCCTAAGCGAAGAAATAAAAGATAAGAAAAAGTGCATAGGAACTTTCCTCGTGTGTGATAGCTCGATATCCATAGAGATTAAGCGATGCCCGGGGAGTGAAATGCGACTCGTGATCTGGTAGATATATAGATAAAAACACAGAGCTTCACAAGTTATAGGTTAGCATCAAAAATCGTGGAGTGGCACTCCACACTTAGAATCCTGAAATGTCCACACACAAAGCACATAATGCAAATGAAAAATGCAACTAACTAATACTTACAGCGCGGGTTACTCCCCGAAGAGGCCTAGTTTAACGTCCTGGCGAAACATAACAAGGGAGGTAGGACTAGAAGCATTCTCGGAAAGTCTCTCGCCGAGAACCCTTCCCGAGAAGTAGGTTATCGTCAATGCCATCAGGTGGTGCCGGGTGCTTCAGAACGTGGTTATCCTTAAGGCGCTGCAAGCTGACCACCATCGATTTTCCTCCCTCAATGCTAAGCTCCACGTGGCCGTCTTGGTACGCTCTCTCCACTGTGTATGGACCACTCCACTTGGTGCGCAGCCTCCTAGGAAATAATCAAAGGCGTGAGTCGTAGAGAAGAACTCGGTCGCCTTTATTGAATTCTCTGCGCACTATTCGTTTGTTATGACACTTCTTTGTCCTCTCCTTATAGATATCACCAGGGGCAAGAAATTCATCCCTCGGACTTGCAGGTGGAGGTTTCAGCTCGACCTTGCAAGGTTCCTTACCTGAGACGGTGGTCCGTTCAGTTTCAGCTGCTCCCTCAGTGCTTACTCCTCATATATTCATCGGTATTGGACAACCTGGTAAAACTCTGTAAGGCTCAATAGAGGTCAGTGTAATAGTGATTAAAATCAGCAGAGTCCAGGACATCATAGTCAGCTAATAGACTAGGACTCTGACAAATGTCAGGTAAATTAAAGACAACTCTTTCACTGCCCACTCGCAATGCTAAAGAACCTCTATCCATGTCAACGACTGCCTTAGCCGTGTAAAGAAATGACCTACCAAAATAATTGGGATATCTAAGTCCTCAGAGATTTCCAGCACTATAAAATCAACAGGGATGTAAATGTGCTTCACCTTAACGGGTACATCCTTTAGAATCCCTCTCGGGAGTCTACAAGAACGATCCGCAAGGTGAATAATGACATTAGTAGGACATAGATCACCCAAATTCAGTTTAGCATGCAAAGAATACGGCATGATAGACACACTACCACCAAGATCACATAAAGCATGACGAATAGTAATACCACCAATATCACAAGGGATAGAAAAACTCCCTGAGTCTTTAAGTTTGGGCTGCATGGGCTAGTGTATGGCTGCACTACACTACTCGCTCAGAGCCACTGTCTCGGTCCCGTCAATCTTTCTTTTCCCAGTCAGGATTTCCTTCATGAATTTGGCATAAGTAGGAATCTGGGTGATCGCATCGGCGAGAGACAGAGTGATGTATAGAGTACGAATTTTGTCCACGAACTGTTTGAAATCTCTATCCCTTCTTGCACCCACTAGCCGCTGGGGGAATGGAACTGGAGGTCTATAAGGAGCTGGCTCCACTATCTGCGTAGAATATTTAGCTCGGTTTTCAGCTTCCTTCGACGTTTCTTCTTCAGCAGGTGTAGAATCAGATGTTGTTTTGTAGCTTGAGACCGAGTGGCTTGATCTGGCACCATTTCAATATGTTTTCCTCCTCGGAGTGTGATGGCATTCACTTGTGCCCTAGGATTCGGATCTGGCTTTGAAGGGAGTTTTCCATGTTCTCTGTTTGCTGAATTTGCATGTTGAGGCACCTGATTTTCCAGTATTTTGTTCTGAATGGCCAGCCGCTCTATCGACTGTTCAACCCCTTGAAACCTCCTATCCTGCTCCACTAATCTCCTTTCTTGCTCCTCTGATCTCCTCTCTTTATCTTTATTCCACTTCTCCGGTTGTACAGGAAGTTGGTCAGTAAAGACTCCAGATTTGACGAGATATCGGATGGCTAATTTTGTTGTTTCTGTCTCTGGTTGTTGTACTGTTCCGAGCCCTGATTCTGTGGTTGTTGAGATAGGCTGTTGACGGAGCGCACTGCACTGTCGTTAAGGTGCAATGTCTCTGTGCAAAAATAAATTTATATCTCCGCTACTCGTACTCTACTATTGGGTAGTAAAGGGTAAGTAGGGGTCGAACCCAAGGGAATTGGTGGATTATTTGTTCTTTAATGAAGCTTATGCATAAATTTAATGCGATTGGGGTTGGGTTTGAGTGTGCTTTGAGAACTGAAAGTAAATTACAACAGTTGATAATGGACTGTAAGGAAAGGATTCGGTTTAGGGGTTTCATATCATATCATCATTCATCATTGACCTCTAATGATCATACTAAGTGTTCAAAGATGTATCAAGGCTATTTCTAGCACATGACTTGCAACATCATTTAGAACACTTGTTCTACTTAGACTAATTCCTCCTTTCAAAGTATCTTAGCCTTATGTGCATCCATTTGATCTTCAGTTACGATCAACCAAATGGTTTTTGAAAGAGGTCGAACTCCTCAGATAAGCTTTGCCCGTTAAAGCATCCACTTACCCGAGTATGTTCACGAACCCCACGGAAGAGCTTTGCCCGTTAAAGCATCCACTCAACCTTGGAAGTTCTAACCTAATATGTGGCACATAGAACAAGTTTTGAAACACTAAGTAGCATTAAGCATAGAGTCTAGAACGATTTATGATATAAATACACCCTCTACCGAATACAAGCTTTTAGCTACTTGTATTCATGTCAAGGAATACAAGCAAACCATGGCTTTGAACAAGGATACCGAAAAGGAAAATAACTTTAAAGTAAGAACAATATATACGGAAAGTAAAGGACAAGCCGTGGCTTTTGTACCTACAATAAGTGGAGGAGAGGAGCTCCTAAGCAAGATCCAAGCAAGGAAAAGTAGCTCCAAAATGAAGAACAAAATGTGTATTGAAAGTGAAGAGAAGAGGGTTACGCCCTCTATCTCTCTAAAGACTTGTGGATTGTGTATGGGATACATTTACAAGGAGAGGGTATCTCTATTTATAGGCTAAGGGCAAGGGATGGATGTGGATGAGAGGCCACCACATGTCACAAAATGGGAGGAGATGTGGAGGAGATCACAACACATAGCAAGAGGAGAGGAGATGTGGAGGAGATCACAACACATGGCAAGATGAGAGCAAAAGCCATCGGGGTGAGTCACCACTCCAAAAGCCATCGGAAGATATTTGTTGCTCAAAAGCCATCGGTTTGACCGGAATCTGACCGGAGCTTTGGCCGGAGATTCTTGGATTTTGGAGAGTGTATTCTGAATGAAAATGTCATTCTAAGATGATCTCAAGAAGGAACCTAAGCCAAATTCTGCTTGAAACATGGTCGAAATCCCAAAACGGTCGAAATTACCCTAGTTTGGCTTTTACCGGGCTTGGTGCCTTTGCATTGCGTTCTTGTCCAAACGCCGACTGTTCTAGATATTTGAATGATTCCAAGTCGGTTCCATGAAAGTTGTACAGTCGGAATCTGATTGTGGCCTCGAGTGTCTTGTAATCCATTTTCAGCTTTAAAACTCCTCCTTAGCCTGTATTTTCTCTAGACTTCAGAATACACTGCAGATAAATATCGGAACTAACAAGCAAAAGTTAAATAGACAAAGAGTCTAATTTGGTGGGTTTAACTGTCTTAATGAATCATATAAATATGGTCCATCAGATCACCCCACACTTTTAGTTGTTCGTCCCGAACAATGCTTTTTAAGGGCGGTACACACAATCCAAGTAAAAACTTTTAAATATGAAAGTGAGACTGTGGGACTAGATTTATCTTAATTCATGCATTACTTACTTATTACCAAACTAAACCGTGTAAATACTTAGAAGAAACTTGATACTTGTACCTTCGTGCCGAGATGCAAATTAATTCGGATGTTTCGGGAGATAGCCCTTTTCAGGCTCCTGGACTGCATTCTCGGGATCGACTCGCACTATATGGTTTCCTTGTAGCTTTCTCTAGCACGTGATTCGGTTCGGGTTTCACTGAGTTGAGCGCTTTGATTTCTTTTTGGCGAGGGACAACTTCTGTAGTGAATCGGCCTTTGGCCTTTGATATTGAGTTGGAGTTTCTTCACTTTTGTTTAGTTAAAACCTTCACAATTTTGGCCTTTGGCCTTTGATTCGCTTCTTTGAGCTTTTACTTCTTTGTGACTTGCTAGTCCATTTTCTCAGCCTTTTTGGGAAGTCCAATCGTCGCCCGCAAGCATATGGAAATACCTCCCCGCTCTTTCTCATCCTCGCCGTTTCGCGCGGGTCAAGATGAGGGTCGCTCATCTATTTTCCCGGCTACTCTGACTAGAGATACGACGGTTTGATTCCCGTCCCGCCTCTTGCATAAACACTGCATGGCGGAGATGACTTCAATCTTTACTGAAACCCGAAGTGCAGCCTCCACTGACTTCGAAAACCATATAGTTAGATTCGATCCTTCGAGTGCTTGCCAAGCCTCTCTAGGGCATTTTCTATCAACTCCACATCCCCTGTATATCTCAGCACAAAGGGACAAATGAGAAGTTACATCCTAAGTTTTTAAACAGTTGAATTTTCACAAGGTAAATGCATGAATTATGATCTATCTTTTTCACATTCTCAAGTTCATATTTTCAAAAAGATAATATTAAGGAAAAAGGAAAAAGAAAAACATGTTAATTAACTATGTACACAGGTGGTTCTCACCCCACACTTTTGAACGAAGGCGTGCCTTTCAGCACGACTTAGTTCAAAAGTCATGCAAGCAAATATATACAGGAAAGGTGAGAATGAAAAAACTAAATGAAAGAAATTAAATGACTGAAAGTAAGATAGGTGTCGGGTTACCTCCCGACCAGTGCATTTGTTTAACGTCGTTAGCTCGACAGTACCTCATTCTCGGATCATAAGGTTGGGTCCCATGGGCGTGTGAGGTAGAATTTCTTCTCGGCTGCCCTTTTCCTCAGAGAGGGTGAGGCTTCATTGACCATAGCTGCTGGTCCAATGAGTCGTGCTCGCTTGTTACTCCTTACGGGTTTCCATTCTTTCGGCCCATGTTTTTGCCGCTTCTTCATGTTTGAATAGTTGGCACCTTTGCGAGTTTGGAAGTTTGGTTTTGTGCCATTAAATGTAGGCGACATTAAGCATGCGCCTCTGCCAATCCTCTTCATTGTGGCATTGATGGATGGTTGTCTTGGAACGAGTGAGTTTTCAGGCGGTTTTCCTTGGCTTGTGACGAGTGAGAGTTCCTTTGTCGGCTTTTTTGGCTCATGCTCTTCCTCTAACTCCCCTTGCACCTCATCATTATTGATTATATGATCTTCGGTGGCTATGATCGGCATAAAACACGAAGGATTAAGTCGGGGCACTTCGACCATGAGGACTGGGTCTGTTTCAGGTGCTCCGACAGTGAGGACCAGGTCTTTCTCGGACAGTTCGGCAATGAGGTCCGGGACTTCTGTTGGCTCGGCAGTTAGGACTGTGATTTCCTCGGATGGATTGGTGATAAGGATCGGGCCTGATTTGGGCAGTTCTTCTTCTAACTCCCAGGGATAATCTGAATGGAGCTCTTCTTCAGGCAACCATGGGTTCTCATCCTCGTCATTCATATGGTCTCCGGGGGCAATCATACTGAGGTCCGGGTCTGTTTTGTGCAGTTCGGCACTGAAGTCTGAGTATGTCTCGGGCAACTCTTCAGTTAGGATCGAAATTGATTTGGGCAGTTTGGCAATGCGGTCCCAGATCAGTTGTGTAGCCGCCCAGAATTCCTCATTTTCGACCTCGTCTTGGTGTATCGGGGCACTCATTTGCTGGATGCTAGCTGCCAATTCTTCCTCCTTGTCCTTGAGTGGCTCGGTAATGTGGATCTGGGCTTCCTTGGGCATTTCGGAAATGTGTACCGGTACTGATTTGGGCAGTTCGGGCGCTTCGACCAGCTTGGGCGCATCCTGGTCTGTCTCGGTCAGCCCGACATTGAGGTCTGGGTCAGCCTCGGACAGATCGGCAGTGAGGACCGGGACTTCTATCGGCTCGGTAGTGAGGACCGGTTCAAGAGGCTCGGGTGCTCCGACAGTGAGGACCGGGCCTGTCTTGGCCGGTTCTTCTTCGGTCATCTGTTGGTCCTCATTCTCTGCCGGCTCCTCGGGTTCAGCCGTCCTTTCTATTGCCCATGATTCGGTTTCGGCCGTGAATTGGTGCATCGAGGCACTCAATTGCTGGGTGCTAGCTGCCAGCTCATTTTCTGCTGCCCATAATTCGGTTTTGGCCCTAATTTGGTGCATCGTGTTGTCCGGTTCTTCGCGCCGCATGGCCTGATCTTGTCTTGGTCTTGACCTCGCGGCCAAATCATCTATTAAGTTCCAAAGATCATCTATGTCTAAGTTGTTCACCGAGCCTCCCGCTGCATCATTTAGCCAATTCCACTCTTGTGGCATCATCCCATTGAGAAACCTTTGAAGAAGATCGTGGTTGGTGAATCCATAGTGCGGGCAGCTCGTCACAATGGAGTCAAAGTACGCCAAGTACTCGTCCAAAGTTTCGTCCCGGGATTGCTCTATGTTGTTGATCTTCTCGTGGACTTCAAGTTCGAAAGGTGGTGGGGAAAACTCCTCATGTTCCAAGGCTCGCATCCATAGTAGAAAGACTTTGTGAACTGCATGACAGAACTAAAACAAAAGAAAAACAAATAGAACAACTAGTCCGATTTCACAACTCCTCGGCAACGGCGCCAATTTTGACGGAGCGCACTGCACTGTCGTTAAGGTGCAATGTCTCTGTGCAAAAATAAATTTATATCTCCGCTACTCGTACTCTACTATTGGGTAGTAAAGGGTAAGTAGGGGTCGAACCCAAGGGAATTGGTGGATTAGTTGTTCTTTAATGAAGCTTATGCATAAATTTAATGCGATTGGGGTTGGGTTTGAGTGTGCTTTGAGAACTGAAAGTAAATTACAACAGTTGATAATGGACTGTAAGGAAAGGATTCAGTTTAGGGGTTTCATATCATATCATCATTCATCATTGACCTCTAATGATCATACTAAGTGTTCAAAGATGAATCAAGGCTATTTCTAGCACATGACTTGCAACATCATTTAGAACACTTGTTCTACTTAGACTAATTCCTCCTTTCGAAGTATCTTAGCCTTATGTGCATCCATTTGATCTTCAGTTACGATCAACCAAATGGTTTTTGAAAGAGGTCGAACTCCTCAGATAAGCTTTGCCCGTTAAAGCATCCACTTACCCGAGTATGTTCACGAACCCCACGGAAGAGCTTTGCCCGTTAAAGCATCCACTCAACCTTGGAAGTTCTAACCTAATATGTGGCACATAGAACAAGTTTTGAAACACTAAGTAGCATTAAGCATAGAGTCTAGAACGGTTTATGATATAAATACACCCTCTACCGAATACAAGCTTTTAGCTACTTGTATCCATGTCAAGGAATACAAGCAAACCATGGCTTTGAACAAGGATACCGAAAAGGAAAATAACTTTAAAGTAAGAACAATATATACGGAAAGTAAAGGACAAGCCGTGGCTTTTGTACCTACAATAAGTGGAGGAGAGGAGCTCCTAAGCAAGATCCAAGCAAGGAAAAGTAGCTCCAAAATGAAGAACAAAATGTGTATTGAAAGTGAAGAGAAGAGGGTTAAGCCCTCTATCTCTCTAAAGACT
Source organism: Rhodiola chrysanthemifolia (assembly GCA_033675395.1). Taxonomy (NCBI): domain Eukaryota; kingdom Viridiplantae; phylum Streptophyta; class Magnoliopsida; order Saxifragales; family Crassulaceae; genus Rhodiola; species Rhodiola chrysanthemifolia. The sequence goes on from CM066204.1 coordinate 45,510,174, forward strand.
TGTGGATTGTGGATGGGATACATTTACAAGGAGAGGGCATCTCTATTTATAGGCTAAGGGCAAGGGATGGATGTGGATGAGAGGCCACCACATGTCACAAAATGGGAGGAGATGTGAAGGAGATCACAACACATGGCAAGAGGAGAGCAAAAGCCATCGGGGTGAGTCACCACTCCAAAAGCCATCGGAAGATATTTGTTGCTCAAAAGCCATCGGTTTGACCGGAATCTGACCGGAGCTTTGGCCGGAGCTTCTTGGATTTTGGAGAGTGTATTCAGAATGAAAATGTCATTCTAAGATGATCTCAAGAAGGAACCTAAGCCAAATTCTGCTTGGAACATGGTCGAAATCCCAAAACGGTCGAAATTGCCCTAGTTTGGCTTTTACCGGGCTTGGTGCCTTTGCATTGCGTTCTTGTCCAAACGCCGACTGTTCTAGCATATTTGAATGATTCCAAGTCGGTTCCATGAAAGTTGTACAGTCGGAATCTGATTGTGGCCTCGAGTGTCTTGTAATCCATTTTCAGCTTTAAAACTCCTCCTTAGCCTGTATTTTCTCTAGACTTCAGAATACCCTGTAGATAAATATCGGAACTAACAAGCAAAAGTTAAATAGACAAAGAGTCTAATTTGGTGGGTTTAACTGTCTTAATGAATCATATAAATATGGTCCATCAGCTGTTGTACAGATTCCTCGGCTGGTAGGGAGCATTGTCCTGCTGCTGTCTGTAAGGGAAACCTGTTGCTACGTGATTTTGCGACTTATAAGAGAGGTTCGGATTATTCATGTTTGGGTTATCCCATCGGTTCATGCTTAATCCGGAGGCGAACCGGTTCCTTGATTGTATTGCCCTACATAATTAGCATCCTCCTGATTTCCTTCATTAATATCTTGTCCCATAACTGGACAACCATCAGCGAAATGAGAAGAAGAGCCACATATCTGACAGTAGACAGCCACATTAGCAACAACAAATGACTTCATAGAGGAGTCAGTCTTTAGGTTTTTGATTTCAGCTGCAAGTATCTTTACTGTGTTGGTCACCTCAGCAATATCATTAGTGCTATCAGCGAGGTAGAGATTTTGTACACCCTTCTTTTCCTTAGGATTACCTCGGTCACTAGTCCAGAGGTGGAAATCTTGAGTTGCTTTTTCTACAATAGCATAGGTCTCTTCCAGGGGAACTCTAGTAAGTCCTCCACAAGCTGTATGATTTATCAAGGTGCGCATCCCCTCGTCGATTCCCAGATAGAAAGTGTCCATTATCTGCCATAGCTCCAGATTGTGGTGGGGGCACATCCTCATCAGCTCTTTGTATCTCTCCCAAGCTTCATAGAGAGTCTCGACATCTATAGAGCGGAACGATATGATCTTGTTCCTGAAATGTGTTGTCTTAGATGGTGGAAAGTACTGTTGTAGAAAAGCTTCAACCAATTTGTCCCAAGTAGTGAAGGTGCCCTCAGCGTAACTGTCTAGCCCCCTACTAGCCTTGTCAGAGAGCGAGAATGGAAATAACCTTAGGTTGCGGGACTCTGGAGGAACACCGTTAGTCTTCACTGTATTGCACATCTGGATAAAACGCTTGAGGTGCTGGTGAGGATCTTCATTCATCATCCCCGAAAATTGATTGTTTTGCACCATCTGAATGAGTCCGGTTTTGAGTTCCCAGTTGTTGTTGTCTATACCAGGTGGTGCAATGGTAGACTGAAACCCTGAGACACGTGGAGTAGTGTAATCTCCAAGAGTCCTACGCACTGGTTGCTGCACGGGACACTGCTGGTCATCCTGGACCAGCTCAGGTAGCAATGCTCGGTTGTTTTGATTCATTCTTAGCTCAGCCAGTCGCCGAGCTCGTAAACTGGTTAAAGGAACGTCTTCTCTATCAACCCGAGGTGTTTGTTGATCCCCCGAGTCGCTTTGATCGTTTGCCCGCGCCTTCTTCTTGCTCCTAGGTGTTTTCCTTGGCATGTACTAAGAAGTACCTGCAAAAAGCCAAGGGAAGAGTGAATGTAGCAATAAAAAGCAGACAGAGATGAGCAACGAAAAAGAAAAGGGAATAGTCTAAACTACACGTTAAATCTAATATCACACTAAGCGCTATTCCCCGGCAACGGCGCCATTTTGACAAGCGTATTTTTAACCCTTTATAGTCGTCAAGTTATGAGTTTTAGGGGACGAATTGTAATCAAACAAAATTTATAAACCTTGGTAAGCCAAGTGTCGATCCAAGGAACAACGTGTGCGAATACTAGTTAACAGGTGACCTATTCAGCTATTCCAAATAACAAGAGGTTTTGATATGCACAAAAACGCAGAAGTTAAATGCAAAAAAATAAAGGTTTTAAACTTGATCAGAGAAGGAATACCAGAATAAACTTCACCCGTGCCAACCCACTAATCATGTAATCATGTCACGTAAATTCATCATGCTATCGAATATGGAAATAAACCGAAATAACACTAGACAAGCCGCCCATCCACGGATCATTGTCTAGATTAATCTCAATCATTGAACGCCGCCGATCCACGGATTATCAACGATTTCGATTAGTTAAGCTTAGGGTTTTCAGACAAAGTCAACTTTCCTATTAATTCATGTACTACCATTGTAGCTGCGATGACCTAATATCAATTTCATACAATCCGATTAATACCTAGGACCCATCCATCTTTTGGTAATTAACCTAAATACGTTCTAGCATGCAAACATCCCATTCAATGTAAAACTTGCGAGAACGATAAAATTAAGCACGATGAAATTGAATATTCGAATTGCATTAATGAAAAACATTCAATTGATCACATGAAGAGTTGTGTACATAGCACGGGATCCGTAGGATCCCAGAATACGGAACACTACTCACTACGCATGGTAAGTTAACCAAAAAATAGTATATATGAGAAATCAAGGACGAGGAAACCGTGTTGACGATGTAGCTCGTTGAGTTATTGATCTCTCGCAATAATATGCTCTGTCTTCTTCTCCAAGTTAGGTTCTTTTCTCCAAAACCCAAGCTTTCTATTTATAGGCCCGAATTTCCTAATTCTGCTCCGATATTTGGAAAACCCGTGACACCCGTGACATGGGAGGCCGTCACGGGGTTTACGCCCTTGACATGAAGTTGTCACGGGGTCTGCGAAAAACAGTCATCTGACTCAACTCTCGGAAGTCCCGTAACGCCTGTGACACCCGTGACATGAGTGGCGCCACTGGCTGTCATGGGCCGTCACGGGACCTGACTTCCGTTGCCTTATTCAAGGTCTAAACCTTTGAATCGGCTCTTGATGTAAACTAAGAAGTTGTAGGCCTTCGCGTTAGCTTTAGAACAAGCTAAATTGCGACCCATTTGGACATGATATGCGCCCTAGGCATGCAAAATACGTCGCAAAGGTCTGTCTGCCCTATTTTGTCTTATTTTTGCGCAAATCTTCACCAATTGCTTTGCTTTTCTTCGGATCAATCCAAAAGTATTAGATACACGATATATGACATGAAACACTAGAAAATAGGTTAAATGATAACAAAATGTCCGGAAAACAAACCTAATCCATCATCGAATGATGTGAATAATAGGTCAAGAGTTCGACTGATCAGAAGGTACTCAAGATAAAGACAATGACGTACATGAAATTCTTTGAGGAGGATGGGGTGACTTGGAGGTGCTTCACCGGATCACATAAGAAACCTTTGAGAGACCGGGCAAAGAGCAAGAAGGTGGCATTCAGGCAGCAGATGCCAGACTACTGTGCGGCTCATCTCACTCCCTCTCCACCATCTTTGCCTATTCCATCCCCTCCCACAGCCACCGAGCCACGGGTTGAGAGTTCTCGTGCATCCGAAGAGATACCTCTTGATGGCGCACTACCTGCTAGAGTGGATAGGACAACATGGCACGATAGGATCTCTTCAGAGTTAGCGGATTTGAGTGGGAGACTTGGTCGGCTTGAGCACTTTAGTCGCCAGGAGGCACAGTGGGTGAATAGCACGCTTACAGCCTTTGGTCGATTCTGGGGCATTCCCGACATTAGTGCTCCACCAGTCTTCTCAGAGCCTTCTCCTCCAATCTTCCCCGAGCATTCCATTTGCCATACCGGTCCTCCACCACCTTATGTACCGGAGGAGGTAGCTTCACCTATAGATGAGGGTAGTGTGAGGGTAGCCACTGTGGTGAATGACGAGGAGGATGCCACTCAAGTTGTAGATGATTGATCACCACTTGCGCGAGATGATGAGGCAGTTTCCTAGTCTTCATTGTTTTCTACTTTTGATATATGTTGGGATGTCACATCGTGTTGTAGTATGTCATGACTTGTTTCTATGTTTTGAGTACTAGTCGTCTAGGGCGCATTTTGGATATTTGACTCACATTTGTCCTTGCTTGTCATTTTTGAATCCCATGACATTTATGTTTATCTCTTCACTTGTACTGCCTAATCTATCATTGTTATATCTTACAAGCAAAGAACATTTTTACCATGCCAAAAGTCAAACCACTGGCTTGGAAAAAGTTCTACAAAAGAGGGGAGTTCCTATGCGCCTTTGCCTTTATTTATCATTCTTTGCGATTAGGAACTCAACTTGAATTAAATGTGGACTGGGTTAATGCACATAGTTCACATGCTTTCATGACATGCATCTCATTCTTAGATGGACACTAACATCTTTTGCGCTATATCCCTAACATGAGAGTGTTTTTAACCACATAGGCTTGTGATTATCAATTCTAAATCCCTATAAATCACATCTAGCCTACTTGTCATAATTATTTGATCTTGAACTTAGAACCGACTTGGTCCTTTGAATGTGCATTCTTGTGAATCATTATCATTGATATCCTTCGTCTATCTAATTTTCTTAGTATTTTCATCGAAATACCTTAGACAAAGTTTTAGCAAGCATTTGTTTTTAAAAAAATTACGAAAAACTTAGACCTTTTGAATGCTCCTTGGTGACTTGAGTTTTTATAATTTAGTGCCTTGGTTGTGATTGTTTCTCGCGCTTTCCATACATTATTTGAGCATATTGTCAATTTTTAAGTGTGGAGTCAAAAGAGGAAAAAAATGCTTCACTATCATGGTCAAAGAGGGCCCCAAGCCTTGACTACAAACTTTCTCGATGTGCACGAGAAGTTTTGCTCAAAAATATACAAATGTCGGGGGCTAGGAAGAAAAGTTCCCCCTCAAAATCATTTGTAGGCCAAAGGTCATTTGAAAAAGCAAATATAGGGCACTTGAAACTTAACTTTATGACTTCCATCATTCTACAATTTGCGCGGGTGCATCATTTGTATTGTGTGCTAGTAAGATTAACTCTCGAATGATCCTTGTGCTTGCTCGGGAGCTATCATTTGGCATATGCATGTTTTCTAAGAACTCTTAGTGTCGAACTCCTCTTTCCTTATGGATTATGGCTTAAGCACCTAAAACTTGGGAATGAGTTCCATGTCGCAAACCAATGGACTAGCCCTAGCTAGCATAGGTGAGCGATTGACACCTTTTGTGCAAAACTATCAATTTTGATTCTATTGTATTACCTTGAAAATGAGTGGATTATTGGATGAGACATTTGATTGCTATAGTATTGATGATCTTGAATGCACAATCACTAGGTACTTAAACAGTTCGAAGATTCATTTGATGATATTATGATGGTAGTCCTAGTTTGGGATGAGGATTTTGTTTTGAGAAATCCTAGCCTTGGTTAGACATTCTTGCTTGCATTCTTATGGGATAGGTGCATTTGGGATTTGTGAGTATTCCCTTTTCTGGAAACTCTTTCGAGACTATAACTCGTCCACTAGGATAGCCTAGGGGTTTAAAGGATTCGTGCATGCGCTAAATGCACTCGTAACACCTACGAAAAGAAGCTAGATAAGTTGCATATATTTTCATTTGTCTTTAATTGACATGTTTCGGAATAATGATGGAGACCTCGAAATAAACACTTAGAGTAAATGGCCGACAAAACATAGCGCCACTACCTTTTCGCCATTTGCCTTCTCTTGACATGTGCTCATACTTTGTTCGGGACAAACAAAGCTTAAGTGTGGAGTGTTGATAAGTCGAATTTTTGACTTATTATATGCCATAAATCACTAAGCCTTTGATTAATTTCCAACATATGTTGATGTCATTTGACCCTTGCCTTGCACATTTTAGGTACAAATTGATTATCTACAAATGTCAAGACCGAAAGATGAAGATTGCATGTCATTTGACCCTTGTCTTGCCTTGCACATTTCGACAAATTGATAAGTCGAAATGACGAAGATTTGGGACAAAATGAGCAGAATTGAAATGCTACCCGACCGGGTACATAAATGACTCAAAACCTACCCACCTGAGTAGGCCAAAAGCACCAAAAGCTCCTCGGATCAAGCGACCCGCCCGGATAGCATTGTGACAAAACAGCTATCCGCCCAGATAGCTGTCCCAAACAAAAAAAAATCAGCTCGGGCTATAAATAGATAGAGATGTTTTTTTTACCGAAGGAGGGTGGTTTTTAGAGAGAAAAAGTGTGAGAAAAGGGGAAGGAAGTCTCGACATCATCAAAAGGATTGCTTGAGAGAGAAGAGGGAAAGATCATAGAAGGAAGCTAGTCTCCAACTCGGGTTTTCTCCACTCATCTATCCTCCCCTTGTTGTTTTGTATTGAAAATATGTATCATGATGATGTGTGAGTAGTTCTAGTGTTTTTAGAGTCTTGCAACCCTCCTTGGTACTCTATGATCATGTATACAGTATACACATTTGATTCTATAATACATGGTGTTAAATTCATGTTCACCAAGTTCTTCTTATTTAACATGTCACTAAGTGTTTGATGAAATGCCAAAGTAACATGTTGATCTTAAAACTTGATCTATGTATCGATGTACCTAGGTGAAGATTTGGATTTAGTGAATATGATCATATCTAGTGTTTATGATGGTAAATGCATAGAATTGAAGTGAACTAGTATTGTATGCTTATGGCATTTATTACCTTGGGAGATGTCCCAAGGATAATAAAGGGTTTAGAGTTAACCTACATCTTGACGGAGGGAGGTTCTAATTAAGAAGGCTTGACTAAGAATAGATACATATGAAAATCGGTCTACCTTAGTCTAGGCTAGGTTCTAAACTATTAGACACCTTGATATCCTTAATTCTTATATACGTGGTCATTTAAGAAATGCCAAGGAGGGGAGTAACCCCTCGAAACGCCTTTCATTCATCTTTTATCTCTAACTACTTGCCATTTAGGATTTAGATTCACACACGTTTATACATTTGAATCAAAATAGCCGAATAGAAAAACAATCTAATATAGCGCATGTGCTTGGCTTGCTCCTTTGGGTTCCACTTCTGTCTTACCAAAAAGTTATAAATTGTTTTTGACAAGAGTTCTTATTGCAATTCATTTGCCTTGAGAAAGAAATACTACAACTGTCATGTATCCCTTACTTCATCGATCTTGCGGTCTTCATATGATTGTCTCCATTAAGAAAACACTACAATGAAATGCAAGACAAGTATATGAATACAATAAAGTTCCAATGGGTTTGAATCCAGTCAAAGTTACACCTACACATTTGTTTTGTCAATTCAACAACTTAATGAATAATATAACTCTAAAAGCTTACTTGATTAAGATCTTCAACTCCCGTTCCGTTACTAGCTCTTATAAACTCGATTATGTCCCGAATATAATTTAGAATAACCGCATAAATGACCCAATGGTTGTTTCGGGCACTTCATGGTTAATAATCTCTTATCACACTTGTGCAAGCGTACTAAAAAAGTGTTTCATTGATGAATACCTCAAATATCTTCCATTGTACACTACGTGTACAACTCGGTAAACATTCTTCATAGTATCGAAGCTATCTCCTAAAGTAAATAACATAACATAATTAGTGACTGTCAATACAAGTAGCAAGATAAAAGTGAGTCTGAAACTAATGCGTCCACCAAATCCTGTGCATCGCCGTTTATTACTTTAGCAATTTGCAATGAATCAAGCCAATGGACTAAATGTTGTTTTTGGAAGATGACACATATCATCCAATGCCACCTAACAAAAACAAACTACATTAAAAAAATGTGTTCAAAAAATTAATTAACACATTATAATTAACTTATGAACTTACAATGTGTGATCCACGTAAGGCAAGAAGTAGCGAAAATTGTGACCTCAGTCCGGCATATTCAATCTCGCTACACATGTCATCAACCTCTTCTCTCTATTAATAGACCGGGTCATGATGGAAGGATTGGAGAAACAAAACTTAATATCCCAACCGATCATCTGATTGTATAAAGAACTTGTTAGTTTTATGGCATGTAGTTTGGCAAATCTTAGAATAGTTGTTTAAGCTGTTGTTCGAGTCTAGCAGAGACAACTGTCCTGGAACAAGTTGAAACAGATGGAATGTTTCCAAATTCATATTTGGAAACACAGTCGACCGTTGGAGATCAAGGCGATTGCAGGTGCATGGACAGAAGTTGGAAGTTTCCAAATTCAGATTTGGAAACTTGTTTCAGCCGACGTAGCACAACTCTGACGCAGCAGTGAATATCCGGAAATGGATTTGGCAAGTCGGTGCTTATGGATAATTGAAGATATCCTTGGAGTCGGTTGCTTGTGCTTAAAGCTATCTTAGTCGAGAAGATAATCAAAGGTTGCCTAATCTAGATTAAAGATTCAAACGAAGGATTATCTACAAAAGATATGCGCAAGGGATTAGGAAAGATTTCTTAATGATAGAGGCGGTTTAGTTTAGGAGTCCTAATCACTTTAGGGTTTCTACCGCTCTATATAAGGAAGAATAATGCTTAGGTATTAGTCAGCACTTACGGAGATATTAAATCACGCTCATACTCATTGAAGGGAGGAGGAGGCTAACGGCGGTGAATTAATCGTAACTGGTTATTCACTAAGCTCGTAACCGGCCGGAGAGTTAATCTTCACTGGTTACTCAAAGGCGCTCGGATTCAATCTGTGCTGGTGCTCAGCAGATTGATCGAAGGTCTACACTGAAGGTTCACGCACTGAAGTTCTGTTACTGCGCATTCGGGAGAAGGCGCTGATTCTCACGGAGGATCATCTTGGTGGATACGGAGCGGGAGCAAAGATCTAAGGGGAGTCCTAGATTGCAATTACTAGAGTGTCCGAGGCTCAGGTTGTTTAAGAGGGATTCTGTAAACGTAAGATTCTGTACTCGCAATACTCATTATTAGTGAATTGCTATCCACCGGGCTAAGAGACAGCCCCCCAGACGTAGGCTCGTTAACGCCGAACTGGGTAACAACTTTGCGTGTCGTTTATTTTCCGCACTACATTTATTTCTGCATAAGTTGTTCTAGATATTGTTCTGCACTCGACCAGAACAACATCTCATCTACCACGAGAAGATTTCAATTGGTATCTGAGCAAATACTCGACATACAGAGTAAGATCCAGTAGTTGGTGAGATGGATTTAAGAGAAGGGCAGAACATCACGCGACCTCCTCTGCTTGAAGGAAATAAATATGGCTATTGGAGAGTTTGAATGAAGGCGTTTCTAAAGTCTTAAGATGAATCAGTGTGGGATGCTGTTGAACAAGGATGGACACACCAAGTAACTATAGACAAAGAAGGTAAAGTTTGCCTCATTACTAAAGACATGTGGACTGTGGATCATAAGTATGCTGAAGCGGCAAACTCTAAAGCAATGAATGCCATATTCTCGGGAGTTGATGGGAAGAATTTCAAGATGATTTCTACCTGTGAAATTGCAAAGAAGGCTTGGGATATTCTCCAAACTGCTCATGAAGGTACAACCAAAGTTAAAGTATCCAGAATGGAGACGGTCACATCAAAATTCGAGAATTTAAGAATGCAGGAAGATGAGACCATTGCTGACTTCAATACTCGGATTCTAGATATATCTAACGAAGCATTCGCCTTAGGAGAACCAATGACCGAAGAAACACTGGTAAGAAAGGTGCTGAGATCTCTTACAAAGCGGTTCGCCATGAAAGCTCTTGCAGTGAAGGAAGCCAATTATGTGAAAAACATGAGACTGGATGAACTGATGGGCTCCCTGCAGACTCATGAGATGGACATGAATGAAGAAGACCGACTTACAAAAGTCACCAGCATCGGTCTGAAGGCTGAGGTTGTTAAAGACAAGACAGAGGAAGCGTCAGAACAACAGTATGCCATGTTCGCCAAAAATTTTGGTAAGTTTATAAGGAGGCAGTACGGTAAAGGGACTGAGTCCGGTCAGCCTTCTAACTCAAGATTCCAGAAGAATGATAGAGCTTATAAGAGGAATCAATCTGGAGACTCCGATCTTGACAACAAAAGCACAGGAATTCAATGCAGAGAGTGTGAAGGGTATGCACATATTCGAGCAGAATGTATCAACACTCAGAAGAAGAAGAATGCCTATGCCGTCAGCTGGAGTGATAGTGAATCTGATCAGGAAGGTGAGACTAATAACTTTGTCGCCCTAGCTTCCTATGTTAAAGGAGAAATAAGCAACGAAGTAGGGTCAGAGTCATCCTCGGAGAATCCCACACAGTACTCAAGCTGCAGTAATAATGAAGAAGTCACTGATGAAGATATTGCCAGCAAAAACAAAGAGTTGTTCCAGGAATGGGTGAAAGAAGTTGAGCAGAACAAGTTACATCACAGCATTCTGGCAGATATGAGAAAAGAAAAAGAAGAGCTATGGGAAGAAGTTGCTATACTTATCACTCAGAACGTAGAATTTCAACAGACGATCACTGATCTTCAAGTCCAGCTGGTTAAAACAAAAGGTGAACGAGCTGAACTTATTATTCAAAAGGCTGAGCTATTGGCAGTTGTGTCATCCCTGAAGGTTCAGATTGAGAAAAGTCAAGGCATACATCCAGGGGATGTAGATGATCTAAAAAGAAAGAATGCGGCTCTAAGACGAGGAGAGGTAATCCTTCTCAATACTGTGGATGCCTTGAGATGTGAACTTGAAACAGATAAGCTTGTTCAGGCGGATACTCTTGAAGAACTAAACACCCTGAAGAATTCCGTGATACTACAAAATTCGGGAACTAAAGATCTCGATAATCTTCTGGAGGTTCAAAGAACATCTGGCATCGTTTCCCAGTACCCGCCAAGAAAGCAAGATAGACGAAGGTGCTTTTACTGCAACCATACAGGTCACATTAAGTCAAGATGTCCTGAGTTCCACAAGTTCCTCAGAAAGATGAATCAAGTTCGGACATCACACAAGAAGGAAGTCTGGAAATCCAAACAAAGAGGCGAGACATGTCACGTTGCATTCAGTTCCACGAGCCTTCCGGAGAAGCAAAGATGGTATTTCGACAGTGGATGTTCCAGACACATGACAGGAAATCCTGCGTTCCTAACTAATGTAGAAAGGTTCAAAGGCAAATCTGTGACTTTTGGAGGTGGTGTAGAAGGCAGAGTTCTTGGAAGAGGAACTTTGAAGGTTCCAGGCCTTCCTAGATTAAAAGAGGTGCTCCTCGTCGAAGGGTTACATGCAAATCTGATCAGCATAAGCCAATTGTGCGATGGGGCGAATCATGTTCAGTTCACACAGGGTAAGTGTGTTGTACAGAACTACCAAAATGAAACTATTCTCACTGGAAGGAGAGCCTCAAACAACTGTTATCTGGTAGATCTTGTTTTACCCTCTGCTACGACTACTTGTCTTCCAAGGAGCTGTTATCATCGTGTGAAGACGCCCACAGCATGTGTTGATTATCTCAACCATGGCTATGTTCGAAGGGGAGTTAACACGAAGAGAGGCTGCGGCACATTTGCAAGATTCAAGTTTGAGAGCTGTTACTCCAAGATGCTGTGGAAGAAGTCGATACTAAAAGAAGCAGATATTGAGAATTGTTACACCAAGAAGCTGTGGAACAAGTCTATTCTGGAAGAATGCAGGGTGGAACAAGAAATGATAAAGCAGCAATCAGATTTCTTCGTCAAAGGCTTGAACAACATTCGGGTTCGGACACCTAGATCCCTACTGGATCTGTGTGTCACCAACAACTAAGTTGCTCCAACACAAGTCCGTCAGCCAGAGCCTCAAGGAGATATGTTTTAAGGCTGACGTGGAAGGCAGGGTGTGGTGCTAGAAGAAACGGTTGGTCTACCAAAGATATTCAAAAATATTCAAATTGTTTAAAAACAGTGGAAGTGTCACGTGGCAGCATGGGGAGTTTTCAAGAAGATATTTATGGCCTGCCAAAATAAGATAGTGTTTGTAAAATCAAAAAATTTTGCTCAAATCATTTGTTCGTATATCGCTGTTCTCTCTCGATGAACCCTAAGGCAAAGTCTGTCGAATTTCAACAATGGTGACCACAAGGAAGAACAAGGTACCCAAAGCAGCAACAGTTGACGCAACACTGAAGTCCGTTGTCGCACCACAGATTATCAAAGAAAACCCTAAAACGGCGAGCGACAAAGTACCTACGGGAAAATCAACATCGGATGCCGTAGAGAAGACGACTGTTCTGAAGAATCCTAAAGCCTTAGTTCCTGAGAAGAAGAAGTTGGTCAAATCAGTGAAGGAGTTGGAAACTGCTGTCCAGATAAAAGAAAAGGAGATTCCTAAATCTATTCCGGATCAAATTCCCAAAAAGGCGACTGCTTTTGAGCCTGCTTCAGATCAAGAACCAGCAAAGAAATCGACACAAGAGTTAATTTCTAAAATCTCCAAATCTCTTAATTCAAGGAGTCCTAGTATGGATGGTGTGTCGATGGAAGGGTCGAAGGCTGTTGAAGATTAGCCAAAGGTTGTGGCTAGTGTGCAGAAGGAGGATTCTCCTGTGGTGAAAAAGGTGAGGGTTAAGATGGTTGCTCACAAGAAAACCCCTGTGAAAGAGAAATTTAGAATTGTGAAACGTAGGGTAGTCGTTTCTGAGTCAGATAATGAAGAATCTGAGGAAAGAGGAGTTGTAAGTGAGGATATTGAGGAAGTAAACACTAATATTCCTATGGAAGAGTCCAGTAAAGCTGATGAGGAGGAAGAGAAGCTAAGTGAAGCTTCTGTTGAGATTCCTGAAGAAGATAGTAATGGCTCTGATGCAAAGGAGCTGAATGTTGATGTCTCCGCTCAAGATACTGTTAAGGAACCACTCGCTGAGGATGAAGCTCATTCGCAGCATGAATTAGATGAAGTGGATGAGTCATTGGAAGAATTGTTTGATGCTGTTGAGGACTATGTTGAAGAAGAGTTTGCTTCTAAAGCCGTTGATGAGGAGATGGAGGCTTTGTCTAAAGACTCAGCTGATGAATCAATCAAACTGTCAGACTTGGCAAAAGAAATTCAAAAAGATGTTCCAGTAAGTAAGAAACATGTCCCCAAGACAATGCCAGCAGTCCCAACAAAGAAGGCAGTGCGAAGTCAAGATACTGTTGTGGATGTTCCCACAGTTCCTGAGAAGAAAACTCTAAAGAAAAGGAAGGTTTCTGCTCATACCCCAGCAGAACAATCAGTTGTGTTTAAAACTCCTGGCATTGAGAAGGTCGCTTCACCAATTGCAAAGAAAGCTAAGACAAGCTCTCCTGTTGTCAAGGGCAAAGATAAAGGGAAGACAGTCCAGTTTGAGTCTGGAGTTGTTGTGAATGGAGTTTGGTTTGTCTCAAACGTTCATGCTCTGAAGTGGGAATTTGTTCAAAAGAGGAAGATCGTGGCTGAAAGGGTGTTGGAGGCAGACATATATGCAGCTAAAGAGATTGTGAGTCTGATCAAAGAGCTTGACTTGTGGCCGTCAGTGTCAATGGCAAAACCATTTTCAGCTAATCTAGTAAGGGAAGTGATTGTGAATCTTCCAGAAGGATTCGCAGATTTTGAGAACGCCTCCTTCGGTATGGCTAGTGTGAGAGGCAAGATGGTGGTTATCACTCCAGATGGTATCAATGACTTCTTTGGAATTGATGCCGGACCTCTAAATATTGAAGAAAACCCCAATTGGCACAAGGTTGCAGCTGCTCTTACTGGCGGTGTTCGTTCGAAGTGGTACTCAATGACCTTTCCAGTGAAGGACCTATCTACAAAGCACTCCTTGCTCCACAGCATTGCAGTTCATAACTGGATGCCGAATAATCACCATACTACTCTTGGCCGTACGATGGGTGCTTTTCTAAAGTGTATTGGAGCTGGGAAGAAGATTGATCTTGGACGGCTTATATTCGATCAAATTGCCAGTCATGCAACTTCTATCAAAGTCAATCATCCGATTGGATTCCCGTCGCTGATTCACCAACTTGTACTGGGACAACATCCGGATATCTTGACAAGTCAGGACGTGTTGACTGGGATTCCCAAGGTTTTTCTTGCAGATCATAAACACTTCTCTGGAAAACATATTGTAGATCTGGACCTGGAGGGTCCTATTAAGCCAAAGAAGAAGTTATCTGAGACATCCCTGGAAGAGTTAAGTGCTCATATTCCTTCTGCCACACGAAGAAAGATTATCTCTCACCTTGAAGAGGAGCTCGCTGATGCAAATGAAAGGATTGTGCAGTACATGGCAAGGAAGAAAAAGATCACTAAACTTTAGGTGGGTCTCCGTTATCCTGAAGAAGAAGATGAAGTTGTCTCGGGTGATGATGCAGCAAGTGCTGAGTCTGACTACTAGTTCCTGGTGATATATTCTGCTCCCTTTCATAAACAATTTTATATTTTGTTAGACTCTTGTTATCATTTTGTTGAACTGGTTGTTGTTTTTGAAACCCTTGTCATTTTGTGACAAAAAGGGGGAGTAGATTTGGAGTTTGAAAGCCCCTTAAAATATTCGTTTGTGCTTATTGTTAGATTGTTAACTGGAGTTTGAAAGCTCCTTAAAATATTCGGTTGTGCTTGTTATGTTCGGAGATTCGTTTGGTTGCTTAGTTCATAGCACAGCTTGGGAGTTTGAAACCTCCTTCAAAGATTCAACTGTAATAGTAGTACAGGTAGATTACAGTAGGTAGTTTTGCCAAAAATGCCAAGGGGGAGATTGTTAGTTTTATGGCATGTAGTTTGGCAAATCTTAGAATAGTTGTTCAGCTGTTGTTCGAGTCTAGCAGAGACAACTGTCCTGGAACAAGTTGAAGCAGATGGAATGTTTCCAAATTCAGATTTGGAAACACAGTCGACCGTTGGAGATCAAGGCGGTTACAGGTGCATGGACAGAAGTTGGAAGTTTCCAAATTCAGATTTGGAAACTTGTTTCAGCCGACGTAGCACAACTCTGACGCAGCAGTGAATATCCAGAAACGGATTTGGCAAGTCGGTGCTTATGGATAATTGAAGATATCCTTGGAGTCGGTTGCTTGCGCTTAAAGCTATCTTAGTCGAGAAGATAATCAAAGGTTGCCTAATCTAGATTGAAGATTCAAACGAAGGATTATCTACAAAAGATATGCGCAAGGGATTAGGAAAGATTTCCTAATGATAGAGGCGGTTTAGTTTAGGAGTCCTAATCACTTTAGGGTTTCTACCGCTCTATATAAGGAAGAATAATGCTTAGGTATTAGTCAGCACTTACGGAGATATTAAATCACGCTCATACTCATTGAAGGGAGGAGGAGGCTAACGGCGGTGAATTAATCGTAACTGGTTATTCACTAAGCTCGTAATCGGCCGGAGAGTTAATCGTCACTAGTTACTCAAAGGCGCTCGGATTCAATCTGTGCTGGTGCTCACCAGATTGATCGAAGGTCTACACTGAAGGTTCACGCACTGAAGTTCTGTTACTGCGCATTCGGGAGAAGGCGCTAATTCTCACGGAGGATCATCTTGGTGGATACGGAGCGGGAGCAAAGATCTAGGGGGAGTCCTAGATTGCAATTACTAGAGTGTCCGAGGCTCAGGTTGTTTAAGAGGGATTCTGTAAACGTAAGATTCTGTACTCGCAATACTCATTATTAGTGAATTGCTATCCACCGGGCTAAGAGACAGCCCCCCAGACGTAGGCTCGTTAACGCCGAACTGGGTAACAACGTTGCGTGTCGTTTATTTTCCGCACTACATTTATTTCTGCATAAGTTGTTCTAGATATTGTTCTGCACTCGACCAGAACAACATCTCATCTACCACGGGAAGATTTCAGAACTTAAATTGAAATAATTGTGTTAGTTAGCCCAGTGGGACAACGGATCATTAAAAAATAATCATGAATATAACCTTATATATAATTCACATGCAAAGTTCCCCCAACGCATCTAACTTAATCGATTCCTTGAGGTCCTCTTGGCCCACATCGATGTCGTAGTCGTCACCGTACACATTCTGGTCGACGTGTACTATAATCGTACTCCTGTTTAAGTCCATCCACTGGTAGAAGTCGACAAATCATGGTCGGTCCGTCTATTTCATCATTGTTGGTAAGTGGCAAATTATTGTACACCATGTTATCATATTACTTGATGTTGAATTTGATTATTGATTTGAAATTACATTTTAGGTCTAGTATAATGGAAAATGCAAATGAAGTTGGTATATTCAATTATCTCACCCTTTTATGGACAAAGACCAAGTCTTTCGGCCATGCCACATGGTATTCCGCTGCATCTATAACTCTCGGGTAATTGGGATGGGGTAATGGAAATGTTGCTCCTCGAACGATTGCTCTTTCAAACTTCACCTTCACTTTATCTTCAGGTATTGGTCGAAAACTAACAAAGCAACCATTCATGGTTAGACCAATGGCCACAAGCTGCCCCTTCAAGTCCCCCCTCGATGTATAATAGGCTCTTCAGGCCATCCTGGTAACATGAACAATTCATGTTACACATGTTCAACAAAATACACCATCCGGTCACAAACAATAAATAGAAAAAATTCTAAATGTACCTCTATTATGTTGGTCCCCGGGTTCGCATCAAGAAGATAGTGATGGCCGAGGCGATCTGGCATCTCTAAGCGAGTAGTGTATGAACTTGGTGTCGTCCTAGAAAATCTGGATTTCGGGAACCCAATCTTGCACAAAAAATGTGTACTATTCCTCTGGTACGTCCATGGTACTCAGGCGTCCCTATCGCCTCAGTCAGTATGTCATGTCGACCCTGGGATGACAAAAATCCTTCACTGGACTTTTCCACTAATTGATAATATTATCAATCATCCATTAACAAAGATAAGTGTATGAAAAAAATTAACTACTGAATTATAAAAAAACTCACAATCTTTTCAGCCACTTGCTGAGATGCCTGGGTGACGAACTCTGCATTCTTTGTGAGACATCCCCTCGTCCACACCTCATATCTCTCTACAGTGATAGAAGGTGTTTCTCCCTCTTGATTTACGCCTTGCGCAATTAAATCGGCTATCTTTTCATTTACTATCACCTCCTTCACTTTATACCCTCCTCGACCCATGTTGTGCCCATATTCATTCTTCTCAGCGAGATCCGTATTACAAGCAGATAGCTTCCTCGCCTATTCACTGAGTCTATGATCTACAAATCTCTTCCACTGCTCAGAATTAATAAATGTATACTCGCTCGTGGGATCTTCATCCGTTCGTTTACCGAATATATAGTGTTTTGCGAGTCTCGTTTTGAAGTTCCTCCCCGCGCTAGATGCATACTTGATCTCCTACTCTTTGTGTGGCTCGCATCCATCAAACACTACCTGAAAAAACACATAACAAGTTTTAATTAGTATTTTGCCAAAAATTCCAAGGGTGAGATTGTTAGTTTTTAAGTGCCATATGTTTTGGCCAAACTCAGTGAAGTTGTTTAAACTGTTGTACAATGTGGAGTTCAAGGTAAGAGAGACAACCGACGCGGAACAAGTCTGAAGCAGCAGAAGTTTCCTAATTCAGATTAGGCAAGTCGGTGCTGCTGAACAACAAAGATATGCTGCAGATCTCGAAGTCGGTTGACGCATATATATTCGATGCATATCTAAAAGTCGGTTGAGAGCCTTTAGGAAATACTTGCATTTGAAGTTTACTTGGTGAAGAAGATAACCAAAGATCTATTTGAAGATATATTGAAGATAATCTACAAGAGAGATGCGCAAGGATTTAGGAATGTTTCCTAAAAGATTTAGGAAAGATTTCCTAAAGAGATAGGCGGTTGAAGATTGGAAATCTTATTCGTTTAGGATTTCTACCGCACTATATAATGAGGGCTGAGGCATGTGAATTACTTAGCACTCACAGAGATATTATTCACTCATATACATTGAAGGGAGGTGGAGGCAAACGGCTGGCGAACTAATCATTCCGATTAGTTAACGGCGCTCGGATTCAGTCTGTTCTAGTGCTCGGCTGACTGATCGTAGAACAACTTGACGATACACGCACGGTTGCTATGGCAACGCATTCGGGAGAAGGCGCTGATCTTCGTGGAGGATCATCTGGTGGAATTGGAGGAGAGGCTCAGATCTAGGGGGAGCCTAGTTAGCAATTACTAGAGTGTTAGAGGCTCCTGCAGTTTAAGAGGGATTCTGTAAACGTAAGTGATGGACCATAATTATACGAATCAAAAACACAGTAAAACCCACCAAATTAGACTGTTGGTCTATTTAACTTTTGCTTGTTAGTTCCGATATATTTCTACAGGGTATTTCAGAGCTTAGAGAGAATACATGCTAAAGAGGAGCTTTTAAAGCATAAAAGATGTTACGAGTCATTCCAAGGTCAAGATCATATGCCGACTGAAGAAATATCAAGGATCCTGACGTTGAATCACTCATAACAAATTAAGCAGAAGAGGAATCAAAGTCAGACGGAGCGAAATTGGATTGATAGTTTTGTGAAAAGACTGCACAAAACTGTCAAAATACACTCATGGACCAAGGTGACCGGCCACCTTGCTTGGAGGTGGCCAAGGGAGGAGCTCCTCCCCTCATGGTGACCGGCCACCGGCGGCTCCTCCCCTCATGGTGACCGGCGGCTTTTGCTCCTCCATGGAAAGCTTGCCATGTGGTGGCTCCTCCACCACATCTTCACCTCCTCCTCCTCCTCCCTTGGATCAAAAACACATGGAAGCCATCTCCACCCTCCATTTCTCCTCCCTTTGGCTATAAATACAAGCCATTCTCCTCTCATTTGTATCATCCAAAAATCAACATTTCACTTATCTCTCTAAGTTTTGTAAGTTTGGCTTTGGAAATAAAAGATTGCTCCCTTGGCGCTTCAACGGTTGTAAGTATTTTAATATTTATTTACCGTCTTTAATTTCCAATTCCTTAGTTATAATGTTTAGCGCGATAAATAGTCACTACAAATTTGGACCTCATATGCAGCAGAAATATTGCACTACAAAACTGCTGCAACTTCACCAGTAATGGGTATTTATCACGGTTATACAACGGTAAGTTGTACCATCGTAATTTGGATCGCTGCAAAAAATTTTGCCGTGGTTTTTCGGTAAAACAGCGGTACAATTTGCAATGCTTTTACAGTGATATATAAAACCGCTGGATAAGTGCGTGAAAATCATGTTAAAATCACGGAACTCGATGCAAGGAATATGCAATGATTTTGCAGTACAAATTATCATTCGGTTATGTGGTGGTTTTGATGTGAAAATACTTTTTCGATTTCTTTTGCTAGTTAACTGTATGAAAACCGCCGTATTTTTTTGCAGCAAAATTACCGGGGTTTTACAGTGGTTGATAAATCTTACGGGTTGGCGATGATTATGCAGTGATATGTATCCATGCACATGCGGTGATTTTTCTTTGACTTAATACTGTGCTTTTTCAGTGGTTTTCCAATACTTTATTTGTATGTAAATTAATTGCAATTTTGTAATTCAATATTCTTATTGATCAAATGTTTTAATCAATTTGATAAAAATTTAAATACAATAACAAATTTAGATACAAAAGCATGGTTGAAATTTAAACTGGCGAAGGTTTTACATTAAAGGCCTTCCAAAAACACCCAGCCTTCCAAAAACACCTTCCAAAACACCCTTCCATAACCATCCTAGATCCTACACAAAAAAACCATCCTACTAAGGATTAAAATTATATCAAGGCATGACGGGTCTATACACATCTTCATCCATATCTGAAATATGATCACCTCCACCTGTGGCTGGCGGCGGAATTGAAGTTGATCCACCATTTTGACCATGTAATGCCTCTTGAACGGTCTCCTTAACAATGACCTTCAATTTCAGCTCTATAGACTCGCTGAATGACTTCATCAGCTCTACAATTGCAGGATCAATAGTCGCAGATTGCTGTTGAGACTGCGAGACACGAGAATTATAAAAAGATGCACTGCTGTGGGACTGAAATCGACTCCCAGGTATGAGAGTAGCCGCTGCACCAAGGAATCGCGGTAGCTTGTCTCTTAGCGATAAACCGACTACAGAAGTAAAAACTTCCATATCCTCATTCTCTGGAACAGGAACCGTAGTTAAGCCACTTTCAATCCTAGCCTTCAACCTCTTCTTATAACGTTTCTATAAATAAGAAATGAGACACATAAATTATATAATCAAATATTGTATTTGATCGACTGTAGAAAATAAAAACTGAGTACCAATATTCGACGTCCCTGGGGGTAAAGGTATCCCCCATCTGGTTTTTTCTGCAAGCGATTAAACATTTCTCGTGATGTCGGATTTCGTCTCAGCTCCAATGCCTACATTAAGTATAAAAGGAGACACAAATAAAATTGATGTTCAACAACTGAATAGAAGCAGAACAATCTGCTGTTCAAATGATCAAATAATAGGAAAAAATCAAACAAAATCTGGTCCTTGGTTAGCCTTCCCATTCTGGCGAATCAGGAATCATTTATCAACATCAAAACAACAATAGCGTGAAGTTCAACAGCAAAACACCCATCTGCTGTTCAAATGATCAAACCATTTAAGTACCTTAATAAAGAACCATCGTTGAAAAAACCAATAAACAATAGCAAAACAATAAAGCGAGGTAGAAACACAAACAGAACCACTTTAATTTTTAGGTAATTTAAAGTGGTTCTGTTTGTGTTTTGATAGATGATCACAGCTGATCATCCACAAACAGAACCACAAACAGAAACAACAGCTGATCATCCAAGTTTTGATAATTTAAAAACATGTTAACCTATTGAATGGTCACTCTTCTGCGCTGATGAAAAAAAGAGTTG
This sequence comes from Rhodiola chrysanthemifolia, assembly GCA_033675395.1. NCBI lineage: Eukaryota > Viridiplantae > Streptophyta > Magnoliopsida > Saxifragales > Crassulaceae > Rhodiola > Rhodiola chrysanthemifolia. The sequence goes on from CM066204.1 coordinate 45,531,244, forward strand.
TTGTAATATCATTAATGAAAAATTAAATTGTTGTACCAGTTGTTGTGATGCCACTGAGGAGGTTTTGGCCCTCCCCGATGCGTACTATGTCCACGTCCGGACTTTTCACCCTTGCAGTTTTTCTTATTTTGTTCTGATAACGCCTTGAAAGTTGAATCTGTGTCCCACTTTAATTGATTCGCGGCCAATATGTCGGGGTTGCTGAAGGCAGGACCTTTCTTCGAACGGCCAGCACGAACCGAAGCCCAGGAATTTCTAAGCAGTTGCCCACACTTGCGACGAAAGTTTTGGCGCACCCGCAAATTGTGCTCAGAATCCCATTTCGCAATTTGCTGCATAATCAGTTCAATATTTACAACATATCATTAATTAACTTTCACATATAACTAATAAGAAAATATATCATGCACTAACACGAAAGCTATTGAACCAACGCTCAAATGCCTCTGCAGGAACGTCGCGCATTCCAGTCCACCCAGCTCTGTAATCCGAGGTAATACAACGGGCAGCAATGTCGCGTATTATCTCATGAGGGTCGAAGCTACATTGCGAAGCATATGAATCATCATATTGGAAAAGACATTTTTTACAAGACACTGATCCACTAGCATCAAAAATACTGATGCAGTAGCTGTATCAAAAAAAAATACTGATGCAGTATCATACAATCAAAAATATAATGTGGGAATAGAAAATAACATAATAACAGTTATAGAATGGTACTAAAATATAATAGGATCATTTGCATGTTACTGATAAAAAATTTCAGTAGGAGAGGCTGCAATAACATCAAACATTGATTAAAATTAATGTAGATACTAAAATCATTAGCATTTTTTAGGCAATTATTAAACTTACCTATTCTTTCCCACCGGTATAATTAGAACTCTCTGAGTATCAACATAGTCAGCCGAAACATTTTGTTGCATCCTATTCAATGGAGTGTCCTCGGAAAGATTACGATTTCCCCCAGACGATCCGGCCCTAACAAACTCAGTTCTTGGCCTAATATCTTCTGTCGGATAAGGAAATGATCGGGGCATGTGATTGTATGCTGATGGTGTACGCTCTGAATCAGGTGTCTCCGGTTCATGGTCATCCTCATTGGTGTCCCAGTCGCAATCATCTTCATATTCTTCTCCATAATTTGGTGTATCCCACTGGCTTCCCCCTTCATTTGACTCGGGCAACAACTCATTAACCGCTGCCGGGATATTTTGGGTGGTTCCTAGTCGATGATAAGCGTTCCAATCAAGACGATTTATGTTAGGATGTGGCGTACTTGAAGTTGTTCGTCCCCTTCCCAGCCCTCGTGTGGAAGTGAACATGTTACTTCTAATTGAGCTACGTCCACGCCCTCGTGCTGGGGATTTACCATTCGCGATGCCACGTCCACGACCTCTAGGAGGCTCCATAACTGTAAAGTAAATTTTGACACCACTTTAGTAATAAAAAATGTATGCTTGCTTATGTAAAACACTAACTAAAAGATAAAATGCTCTGAAAAACATTTTCAAATGGGGGTTTTGCTATGAAAGTAGACTTATGTAAAGTATGGTAAGGTATTTAGCATTTAGCATGTTCTGAACAAAAAAATCCAGCCTAAACCCTGCATACATCATTTGGCTAAACCCGAAACAACATTGTAACCGTACGAAATGAAACAATCAACACAGACAGTGAAGGAAATCAAAACCACAACTTCATATTATAGCATATGTTCAAACAAACCGAGTTATTGTTCCAAAACAAAACCCAACTGAGTAAGTGATAATCAATTTCATACCTCAAATGAAGTAGCAGTTGGGAGGATTGTGTAGACGGTGCGGACATGCAAGGTTGGCGAAACAGCGCCAGTGCAGTGAGTGTTTACGGACGAGAAAAGCGACGGGTTTGGATTACAAGAGATTACGGTGTGGTTTAGGGCACCATTTTCGCACTTTAATAGGTAGAAGATGGAGGGAGAAAAAGGGGGGAGAACGAAATTTGTTTTGTTTAGAATTTAACATTTTCATTTATTTGCGATTATTTGAGATTAATTTGGAAACAAATTAAAAAAATTGCATTAATTTAATATTTTCATTAACTGTTATATTAAAATCAATAATTAACTGCGATTAAGAAGAGGGGAAAACGAAATATTTTAATTAGTTTAATTTATTTTATTTTATACTCATCCCAATTAAGAAACAAATTAAAATAAATAATTAATTTGGACTTAGAGCTTTTTAATTTGTTTTTTAATTGGATGAGTATAATAAACCAAAAAATGGTCGGTTTCTAAAGTAGATGATAGGTAACATTAAAAAAAAATAGATTCGGGGTTATTGTAATTACAATATTTTGTAACTTACATTACATAACACCATTTGCATTAGATGTCAGAATCTGATTCTGATTCTGATTCTGATTCCGGTTCTAATTCATCCGATTCGTCGTCTGGTTCGTCTGACTCTTCATCAGTAGTCAAGTAAACTGTTTCATCGTCTTCATCGTCGTCCTCCACATCACTGTATTCAGTAAATTCATTATCAGCAATGGTACTGAGAGTTACCATATGATTTACGGTAGGCAACTGCACATCGTCGTCCCCGTTCTCCTGGAATGGCAAATCGACTATTGACATGTCAATGGCGTTTGTTGGTTTCACACGGCACACAGCGACCCATCCTTGTCTTGATTTGCCCGGAAGACCGGGAAATTCTGTGAAATACACTTGTTCAGCCTGCTGTGCGAGAATGAAAGGATCATATGTCCCATAAAGTATTCGGGTATTCACCTCCACGATACCGAGAGCTGGGCTTGTATGCACATTATTTGGGTCGAACCAACGACATTTAAATAGTATAAGCTTGTAGTTCGAAGGTGTCCGCGTTTTAAATTCGATAATCTCTTCAAGGACTCCATAGTAATGTACGTCATCCAAGCCCTTAACATGGACATGACAATTTTTGGTTTGCCTTCCTCTACTGTGAAGCTCAGTGATAAACTTGTAATTATTTACTTTATAGGAAGACATGCACCGGACGGACCAATCAAAACCCATTGAAATCTCCTGAATCCAATCGGGAATCAGCTCTTTTGAATAGTTAGTCCAAACCTACAAATGTATACAAGTAAGAACACAATGGTATGTTGTTGTACATGCTTACATTATAATTCAAGACTTACATAATTTTGCATCCATATTGGAAATTTGTTGACCATCATCTTCTCCATATTTTCGAAGCTTATTTGAGGATGCTTTTGTTGTATGTCACTTTGAAATCGACTATCACAAGTACAACATGTAACCGTTATATATACAGTTAATAATAATATTCTTTAGAAATGCAAGATGGTCTAATATACTGACCTGAAGATTATAAAAAAAAGACTCACCTGATGTAATTTTCAAATTCAGGAGTGTTAATGTAGGCATAATGTGTCGCCTTCCAAAACTCTTCTGAAGTTAACACTCTGCGCTTAATAATCTTACTCCTTGATCCGGGATGGTTGAATATAGAAATTTGAGCCGACAATTCTCCGTACCGGAGTACCTCATTACGCTTTAGTCTTCTTGCGTTTGTCTTAAATTCAGGACCTAGGTAGTCAGAACCGAAAAACGCAGTTTCTTGTTGAATGTACGCATTCACTATAGCTGCCTCAACCGATGCTTTATTTTTTGCCATACGTTTCAATCTATAAATAAAACGTTCAAACGGATACATCCAGCGATAATGCACGGGTCCACCCAACAGAATCTCATCAGCAACATGGATAGGTAAGTGCTCCATTGAATCAAAAAAAGAAGGTGGAAAAAATGTCTCCAACTTACAAATCGTTTCAATTATGTTAGCCTTCCATTGTGTCATCCGATGGACATCAAGCGATGAAGCACATAAATCGCGAAAAAATGTACACAACTCTGATACTGATTCCCATATTGCGATTGGCAGCATCCCACGAAATGCTATAGGCATAAGCCTCTCCAAGAACACATGTGCATCATGTGTTTTATATCCCATTAACTTTCGTTGTTCTAGGTCCACATGATTACCTAGTCGTGATGCGTACCCGTCAGGGAACTGAAGTCCTTTGATCCAATGACATACTTTTTCTTGTTGGTCAACGTTGAGCGCATATTTAGCTTTGGCACCAATCATTTTACCTCGATGTAACACTAATTCCAATTCCGGCCTATCACAGTATATGGCAACATCTTTTAGGCAGTTGGCCCCATTATCCTTAGTCTTTCCTTTGACGTTCATGATTGTATTGAAAAGATTTTCGAACACATTTTTTTCAATATGCATGACATCGAGGTTGTGCCTCAATAGCATATCCTTCCAGTAAGGTAATTCCCAAAAAATACTTTTTTTGGTCCAGTTATGATGGATACCAAAACCCGGGAGTTTCTCATCTGGGATTTGTTCAAAAATTGTTTTCAAATGGCAAACTCTTTCGTATACTGCGTGGCCATTAAGAAAAATCACAGGGGAATTATGTTCTTCTCGTCCATAGTAAAAACTTTGACGATTTTCCCTATAAGGGTGTCCGACTGGTAGAAAACGTCTATGACAATCAAAGTATGACACTTTCCTTCCATTTTTAAGTACGAATGTTTTTGTGTCTTCCTTACAGTATGGGCATCCTAAACGTCCCGCCGTTGACCATCCAGATAACATTCCATATGCAGGGAAATCCGACACTGTCCACATAAGAACTGCCCGCATATTAAAGTTCTGCTTGTTGTATGAATCAAATGTTTGGACACCATAATTCCACAAAATTAACAAGTCATCTATCAACGGGCGCAAATATATATCGATCCGCTTCTTAGGATTGCGAGGTCCAGGAATCAACACTGTGAGCCACATATATCTGGTCTTCATGCACATCCACGGGGGTAAATTATAAGGTGTAAGCATAACTGGCCAACATGAATATGACTTAGCAGACATACCAAATGGACTGAAACCATCAGAGCATAATCCAAGTCTTACATTTCGTAATTCTGAACTAAAATCCGGATTGATTCTATCAAAATGTTTCCATGATTCTCCATCAGCAGGGTGAACCATAACATCCGGGTCCCTATCAGCATTTGCATGCCACGTCATGTGTTCGGCTGTTATTTCGTTCATGTACAACCGCTGAATTCGAGGTATGATTGGAAGATAGAACATTTGAGACCTAGAAATCCTTTTGTAACTCCTAGAGCTTTGTTGTTTACGTGTCTCTTTGTATCGGGGATCACCACAATAGCGGCAAGTGGATAAATTCTCATCCCCACCGTAATATATCATGCATCCATTCACACATACATCAATTCGAATATACCCCATACCTAATCCACTGACAAATTTCTTTGTTTCTCGAAATGTAGTCGGCACTACATGTTCACAATCAAGTAAGCTACCGATTGTAGCGCATATAGCATCATATGCAGCTTCTGATAATCCATGATCTGTCTTGATTTGCAACATCTTCATCGCAATAGAAAGTTGCGTCTCTGAAGTACAACCTTCGAACACAGGTTCACAACTGGATTTAAACAAATCGTATAACTGGGATGCTGCTTGATTTGGCTCCTCGGTTTCTGCTGATTGAGGTTGATCGTAATTAGTACTTGGCCCAGCTATGTCACTTACCATATCACCAAATCGACTATCAATTCCTTGTCCGGAAAACTCATCGTTATGATCTGGGAAATTATTAATATTGTTGTCCCAGCTCGAAGAGACTTCTGCTATTTCTTCGCCATGGTTAGTCCAATTATAATAATCTTTAACGAATCCATATGTGAATAGATGAGTCTCGCACAAACCGATTTCACGAAAATGTTTGTTCTTACACTTACTACACGGACACCGCAACTTGTTTCCGTCACATACTTGACCGTTTCCGATCACCACTTGTATAAAGTATCCAACCCCGTACATGAAAACATCGGTATTAAATGTTTCGCCGGGATTACGTTGATTGTACATCCATTGTCGTTCTTGAACTAACTCTTCAATAGTGACCATGCTGCACAAAGAAAATTTGCTTTATGACTACTTTAGAAAAACACCATTACACAACTAAGCCAAATAAAAATATGCACAAACTAATTAGTGAAGAATCATACCCGAAGTTAGTGAATTTAATATTACTGAAATATGAACAAGGTGGGGATCCTCAGAGTAGAGTCCGGACAGTTGGCGGAGAGGAGGTAGAGCTCAGGCTAAGAGAAAGGTAGTAGTAAAGATGGAAATGATGGTTTGTGCTATCATTTCAGGCTCAGAGTAGAATCATTTCCACCTTGTTCATATTACTTGAAGATGGACTGTTGGCGGAGAGGAGGTAGAGCTCAGGCTAATATTACTTGAAGATGGAAATGATGCAGCTGGCACTGCAAATTTGGCCATGATGGTTTTCCAAATCGAAAAAATGAAAGATGAACGTTCATCTTTGAGGTAGCAGGATGAGTTTCAAAAGGAATAGAAATCTTACTTGAGAGATATGTTATTTTATATTAGGCCATACACTTGGGATGTCGACAACTTAGAAATCTGAAGATAGTCGATGACAAGCACAAGCCACATGTTTCTTATCTGGATATCCACTACACACGGCTAATTCAATGGAAATCCGGATATCGACTGTTGCAGAGGATTTGCGGTGGTGTTCCAACAGTAATGCGACTTTAATAATTTACATGACAAAACCACTGTAAATGCATCGTAAAATCACTGCTATATTTGGATGTTTGCGGTGGTATTTACCGCTGCATTCTGGACATAGCAAATTCCGCCACAAAACCACCGCAAATGCCATCGCAAATATCTAATTTGGAAAGGATCACTGCAAAACCGCTGAAAAACTCATCGCAAACTTGAAATTTGAAAAAACCACCGCAAACCTTCTGCATAACCTTTGTAAATTGTTGCAGTGGTAGTGTAACCACTGCATATTTCTGCTGCATATGAGGTCCAAATTTGTAGTGAGTAGCTAAACTAGTCGTTCGGTAGAAGGGGTGGACTTGTATTATAAAATGTTTTAGACTATTAATTTAGTGTCTCGTCTTTGTATTCAAAACTTGTTCCATGTGCCATATATTAGATCAGAACTTCCAAGGTTGAGTGGATGCTTGAAATGGCAAAGCTCTTTTGTGGAAGTTCGCAAACATACTCGGGTAAGTGGATGCTTGAAATGGCAAAGCTTATCTGAGGAGTTTGATCTCTCTCAAACACCATTTTGGGTAAATCGGAAAAGACAACCCAAAATGGATGCACATAGGCTAGTATACCTTGAAATGGGGTGCTAGTCTAAGTAGAACAAGGGCTTTACGTTTTTTTGCAAAAGATTAGACAGTGTTGCAAGTCGAGTGCTTGAAATGGCCTTGATTCACTTTCGAACACTTTTGCAAAAGACTAGACAGTGTGGCAAATCGAGCGCCGGAAAAGGCCTTGATACACGTTTGAATACTTCGAAGATTCACTAAGGGTCAATGATAAACAGGATATAATACAAGGCCCCTGAAACCAAACGCTTTCTTTTAATTGTAATAATTATCAGTTACTTTCCAGTACTAAAACCAACCAACCAACCAATCAATCACTTAGCTGGTAGCTTTAAAACCAACCAACCAACCTAAAACACGCCCTCCCGCTGAATAATCACCTCAAAGAACAATTATCCCCCTAATTCCCTTGGGTTCGACCCCTACTTACCACTTACTACCCAGTAGTGTAGTCGCGAGTAGCGGAAAATATAAATTTATTTTGCACAGAGAACATTGCACCTTAACGACAGTGCAGTGGGCTCCGTCAAAATTGGCGCCGTTGCCGGGGAATTAGCCGTCGGATAGTTGTTCTTTTTCCACTACCCTATGACACTACCCACTACGCATGCATGGACAACGCGATATCTGCCCCTGTTCGGAGGAACGGAGGGAGAAGACCCAGTACAGCACTGCCGAAACTTCCACCACGTTTGCCACCACATCAAACCTGAAAATGAAGTGTTAGAGGAATTTAAGCTTAAATGCTTTAAATTCTCTCTAACTGACTTTGCCACGATATGGTACTACACATCCACCGCTTACAGTGCAGAACGTTACGTAGATCTCTGCGCTCCATTCCTGAAGGAATTCTCCCCACCATCCTTACGCCAAGAAACCCGCGAGAAGAGCATGTGCCTTCAACAATCCCGGGATGAGACCTTGGACGAATACTACACGAACTATGATGCCATCGTCTCAAGCTGCCCGCACCATGGATTCACGAAGAAGGTTCTTCTCCAAAAATTTCTTCGTGGAATGAGGTCCGAAGAGCTGGGAAGAGTTAACGAAGCAATGAGGAGATCAGCCAGGAACCTAACCATTGCAGACATGTGGTAGCTCATAATTGGTCTGGCCGCTGCCACAAGACGAGTACCCCAAACTGACGAGGAAATGCAGATAAATGAAGCTGACCCTGAGGCAGACAAAGAAGAAACTACCGAGCCGTCAGAAGAGACTCCTGAACCATCAGAAGAATCAGATATGGAAAGCACCGAAAGCAACGAGGTTGGAGTCCAGAACACCACTGACGAACTGCCCAATTCATACCCGACTATCATTACCCGGGCAGCCGAGACTATCTACGACCAGTTCCTCACTGACAATCATAACGAGGCAGAACCAAGCCTTAAGATGCAAGCTTCCCGACTTTTCCCTTCGATCAATGGACAAATCGCTGAAAACTATGTGATCCATGAAGAGGCTGAAAAGAGGATGGGAAAAGGGCCTCTGCAGAATGACTCCTCGATGGAGCAGTGTTACACCGTAGCTGGACTAGGCAGCCCCAAACACAAGAACTTCAAAAGGCTAGTAGTGAAAGGTCCCTCACCCCCTCCGGGGTATTGGAAAGAAAAGATCCCAAAACAAAGGAGTCCTGACCCAAGCACATCATCTCGCAAGAAATCGGGAAAGGGCAAGGCAAGAAGCAACACAGGAACGGTGGCAAAATACGACCTGAGCCACCCATGGGACCCAAACCTGTAATCCACAACGAGGTACTGTCGAGCCAACGACGTTAAACAAGTGCACTGGTCGGGAGGTAACCCGACACTATCTTACTTTCTGTCATTTAAATTCTGTCATTTAATTTTCTGTCTTAGTCATTCTCACATATATATATTAGCTTGCATGACTTTTGAACTAAGGCACGCCTTCGTTCAAAAGTGTGGGGTGAGAACCACCGTTGTATATAAATAACATGCTTGCTGTTTTCTTTTTTTTAGTAATAATATCTTTTTGAAAATATGAACTTAAGAATGTGAAAAAGATAGATCTTAGTTCATGCATTAACCTTGTGAAAATTCAAACTGTTTAAAAGTTTAGAATGTAACTTTTCATTTGTCCTTTGTGCTGAGATAAACTAGGGATGTGGAGTTGACATAAACCGCCCTAGAGAGGCTTGGCAAGCAATCGAAGGATCGAATCAAACTATATGGTTTTCGAAGTCAGTGGAGGCTGCACTTCGGGTTTCAGTGAAGATTGAAGTCATCTCCGCCATGCAGTGTTTATGTATAAAAGAAAAAAGGCGAGGACGGGAATCAGACCGTCCTCTCTCTAGTTAAAGTAGCCGAGAAAATAGATGAGCGACCCTCATCTTGACCCGCGCGAAACAACAACGATGAGAGGAGCAGGGAGGTATTTCCATAGACTTGCGGGCGATGATTGGACCTCCCAAAAAGGCTTGAGAAAATGGACTAGCAAAGCCACAAAAAGGAAAAGCTCGAAGAAGCAAATCAAGAGGCCAAAGGCCCAAAATTGTGAAGGTTTTAACCAAACAAAAAGTGAAGTACTCAAAGAGTCAAATCAAAGGCCAAAGGCCGATTCACTACAAAAGCAGTCCCTCGCCAAAAGAAAAATCAAAGTACTCAAACCAGTGAAACCCGAACCAAATCACGTGCTAGAGAAAGCTACAAGGAAACCATATAGTGAGAGACAATCCCGAGGTTGCAGTCCAGGAGCCTAAAAAGGGCTATCTCCCGAAACATCCAATATAATTTGCATCTCAGCACGGAGGTACAAGTATTAAGTTTCTTCTATTTATTTACGCAGTTTAATTTGGTAATAAGTAGTAATGCATGAATTAGGATAGATCAAGTACCACAGTCTAATTTTCATATTCCAAAACCAACTTAGAGTGCCGCCCTTTAATAGCATTGTTCGGGACGAACAACTAAAAGTGTGGGGTGATCTGATGGACCATAATTATACGAATCAAAAACACAGTAAAACCCACCAAATTAGACTGTTGGTCTATTTAACTTTTGCTTGTTAGTTCCGATATATTTCTACAGGGTATTTCAGAGCTTAGAGAGAATACATGCTAAAGAGGAGCTTTTAAAGCATAAAAGATGTTACGAGTCATTCCAAGGTCAAGATCATATGCCGACTGAAGAAATATCAAGGATCCTGATGTTGAATCACTCATAACAAATTAAGCAGAAGAGGAATCAAAGTCAGACGGAGCGAAATTGGACTGATAGTTTTGTGAAAAGACTGCACAAACTGTCAAAATACACTCATGGACCAAGGTGACCGGCCACCTTGCTTGGAGGTGGCCAAGGGAGGAGCTCCTCCCCTCATGGTGACCGGCCACCGGCGGCTCCTCCCCTCATGGTGACCGGCGGCTTTTGCTCCTCCATGGAAAGCTTGCCATGTGGTGGCTCCTCCACCACATCTTCACCTCCTCCTCCTCCCTTGGATCAAAAACACATGGAAGCCATCTCCACCCTCCATTTCTCCTCCCTTTGGCTATAAATACAAGCCATTCTCCTCTCATTTGTATCATCCAAAAATCAACATTTCACTTATCTCTCTAAGTTTTGTAAGTTTGGCTTTGGAAATAAAAGATTGCTCCCTTGGCGCTTCAACGGTTGTAAGTATTTTAATATTTATTTACCGTCTTTAATTTCCAATTCCTTAGTTATAATGTTTAGCGCGATAAATAGTAGCTAAACTAGTCGTTCGGTAGAAGGGGTGGACTTGTATTATAAAATGTTTTAGACTATTAATTTAGTGTCTCGTCTTTGTATTCAAAACTTGTTCTATGTGCCATATATTAGATCAGAACTTCCAAGGTTGAGTGGATGCTTGAAATGGCAAAGCTCTTCTGTGGAAGTTCGCAAACATACTCGGGTAAGTGGATGCTTGAAATGGCAAAGCTTATCTGAGGAGTTTGATCTCTCTCAAACACCATTTTGGGTAAATCGGAAAAGACAACCCAAAATGGATGCACATAGGCTAGTATACCTTGAAATGGGGTGCTAGTCTAAGTAGAACAAGGGCTTTACGTTTTTTGCAAAAGATTAGACAGTGTTGCAAGTCGAGTGCTTGAAATGGCCTTGATTCACTTTCGAACACTTTTGCAAAAGACTAGACAGTGTGGCAAATCGAGCGCCGGAAAAGGCCTTGATACACGTTTGAATACTTAGAAGATTCACTAAGGGTCAATGATAAACAGGATATAATACAAGGCCCCTGAAACCAAACGCTTTCTTTTAATGGTAATAATTATCAGTTACTTTCCAGTACTAAAACCAACCAACCAACCAATCAATCACTTAGCTGGTAGCTTTAAAACCAACCAACGAACCTAAAACACGCCCTCCCGCTGAATAATCACCTCAAAGAACAATTATCCCCCTAATTCCCTTGGGTTCGACCCCTACTTACCACTTACTACCCAGTAGTGTAGTCGCGAGTAGTGGAAAATATAAATTTATTTTGCACAGAGAACATTGCACCTTAACGACAGTGCAGTGGGCTCCGTCAGTAAGCTCCTGTACTCTAAACTCAACATTAGTGAATTGCTATCCACCGGGCTGAGGACAAAGTCCCCTAGATGTGGGCCCGTTAACGCCGAACTGGGTAACAATATTGTGTCATTTATTTTCCGCACTGCACTTAATTTTGCACGAGTTGTTCTAGATATTGTTCTATACCCGACTAGAATAATATATCAACATACACGGGCAGTGTACGTTACAAGTAAAACAAATGTTAAAAACTCGTGACTATGAGAGTAGCCCGAGATTAAATCGGGAAAGGCTAGGGCTAAGACAAGTATTCACCGTGCCGATGTGGCGAGAGCTGGTAATTAGTGGTGAAACCACTTTATTTGAATCAACTGACCGAGAGGGTCAGATTCGTAATATAAGGTACACTTCCAATAAAGTGTAGCTTCATTCTGGAAATGTGCGGCTATTTGAAATTCATGCTTAACTAGTCTTCGTATGCTTAGTACAAATGTTGAACTCAACCATTTAGTAGGTGAAGTAGGTCCCGAAATAGCTCTAAATATCAGTGAAACCTTTCACTTGAATTAGTTTAGATTATCTTTGGCTTAGAGAAAACTAAAACCATCGATCCGAACTATAATAAATAGAAACATAATCTTCCATATTGCATAAATTTACACTTACATAAATAGTGCATAAATTTACAAACTACACAACACCTCTTTATTATCATATATAGAGGTGCAAAACTACATACGTTATATTTTTTTTGAAAATTTGAAATGCTCAAGTGTGCAGGAGGATCATCTAAACTAGTTTGATTTTTCCTTCCCTTCTATTTACACTTTTGACCATCTTTGTATTCAAAACTGTATTTGTGTTTGCTCATAACACGAATAGTGAATAGTCTCCTTTATATTTTGGGATCCCATGGACCTTATATGGTGTGAAAACTCATTGTATGCTTTAATGTGATGCTATTATATATATTTGAGATGATAGTGATCTACTTTGACTAAATTCCTAATTTGAGTTCCTTAAGTGTTTGAAAAACGAATAGGTGCACAAAATATTCGGTTCATTTGTTAAGGAGTCGAGAGATGTACATCAATGAATAGAGGTGGCAAATAGGGCGGGCGGGCGGGTTAGTGGACGGGTTCTTAATGGACAAGGGTTAGAAGGGTTTGAACCATTTAGAACCCTTTTAGGTTAAAGGGTTAAATGTACAGGTTCTTTATGGGTAGAGGGTTAAACGGTTGAACCCTTCTAACCCTTGAACCCTTCTAACCCTTGAACCCTTTTAAACTCTACTAACCATTTAAACTATTTCAATCCCTTTAAACCGTTTAACCTTTTTGACCCATTTAACTATTTTTAACTCATTTAAGCATTTTTAACTTTTAACAATTTTAAATCAATAAACATAAAAAAAATTAAATTTTAGATGCTATGTCGCCACATCCAGCTACACAATTTCACTTTTGTTCCCGTGCACCCTCGCCTTGTGAAAGTTTATGTGACATTGGCCTTGTGTATTCTAAGTTGTGATATATGTTGCCTTTGTACTCTTCAAGTCTTCTCAAGTGTTAGCACCTACTCCAAGAAAAAAAAGACAACAACGACCCCGAGTTTGAATCGAACGAAGACGAGATAAATCGAATTGAACGACACGGGAGAGACCGATACTAAGTTCGTGTTTTATTTTATATATTTTTTATTATAATATTAGTTAACAAGGTTGTTAAAGGGTTGGAGGGTTATCCGGGTAAAAACCCTTGAACCCTTTTATAAAAGGGTTCTTAATGGACAAGGATTTTCTAAACCGTTGTATTAAAAGGGCGGGCTAATAGACGGGTTTAATAGGGCGGTTAATGGACGGGTTGGAGGATTTAGGGTTTACTTGCCGGGTCTATCAATGAACCTTGAACACAAGTAGATCACCTTTTAAGTTAGTGCGCACGGAGAGGCTCATTCTTATATGGAGATAGGTCAGCTATTCATAAATTTTCATAAATTGATCATGTAACGAGGGTTGATGACAAAAGAATAAGAATTTGACGCGAGTCAATAGACCAAAAGGTTGGGACTCGTGTGTTTAATGTGCATTTGCCTCGCATGGAAGATGGAGTGAGCTGTGAGAGTTAGATTTCATATGATAGATGCATGGGCTTAAGTCTAATCATCTTACATCTCCCTCAAAAAAAAAAAAAGTCTTACATCGTAAATCAACATCTTGCATGAAATCAGTCATATGGAGTATCATCACCTATGAGAAAAGTAGGCGCCCAATATATGCCTTTAATCCTTGGAATTCAAAAACTCAATCATTTACAATCTAAAACTCAGAATGTCACATTTCTTTAATCCAAGATACACAAACAAAGTCTTGACTAGTCAAGTTAAAATCTAAAACTCGATTGTTTAGTCTCGACTACTCAAGTTAAAATCCAAAAAATCGATCATAGAGTAGGAAAACTTAATCATTTTCTACAAGTGCTCTAAAGTTTAAGATTGCTCCTTTAACGACCTAATCTTACTGGTTATAACTGTTTTTTACTAGTTAATACACTTTTAAACTGTTGACTGGATAAATCTCGAGTGTTTCGAGGATATTTGAGACCACCGATCAACAGACAGAACACCGCCGAAAGAGTCTCGAAATTTCCTGGCGATGAGTTAGTTTGATAGTTGTTTTCACCACCATCTTTTGTCTGCTGATGAACCGCTCATGAACTTTCGTACGACATCGGCCGTTTTCCTTGATATCTTCCAGATTTATTGACTGCGACCTTTCAAGCAAAATTTTGCAGTGCTTTTACAATAATGTTCCAACATCATTTTCATAAATATGCAATGAATGTCCATATTATTTATTTTTATTAAAAAAATTCGATCAATAAAGTTACACCAGCATCCGAATGGAATGCATCCAAATTTGGGAATTAGTTGACAGGAATTACCTTTGTGTGATTACAGACGTGTTGGATCATAGTTAGCAACCTAGCAAGTAACGTTCCTTGTTAGGTATATGTAAAGGAGCGGAATATGGATGTAAAAGATAAAGGAGAATGCCAACGTGAGTTATAGTGGAAACTCTAGCACTCAAATAAGTACTTAGAGAAAAACCACAACCTTCTAGCAGAACTAGAACGATTTCGAAATAGTTTCTTGTATTGTTAGTGTTACCGGTTACAAGAATCGATCACCGGCCAACCACACTCCGGGGTGTACCACCTTGCTTTCAGATGAATCTTATTAGTAATCTCCTCCGTTGATCGCCGCACAGCAAGTTGCTATTTCCGTCTGGTTCAGATTGCTCAACCGTTCCCTCAGAGGTATGCCGTCAGTACGCCAAGCCTCGATCAGCAATCTTCAGTAGTTGCTCGGTTAGTAGGTTCGACACCAGTGATCACCATAACGAACAAGTGCTAATGAAGGCCGTAGCATCGATCTTATCACTCGTCCATCCTCCCGGAAAACCCTAGATTTTCTAATGAAAATCTCTCCAATTTGTTGAGATCATCCCATACTAATGTCATCAAATCTTCAACAAGAATATTCCAGAATATTCTTGTTGGATGTGCAATATCTTTATCTCCTAAAGAGTAACGCCGAAGATCTAATCAAATATACTCCAAATCTGTGCTTGATATTATCACTTAAGCGGTTGCCTAGATTGTAGTAATTCATCCGATCATTCTTCCTTCATCATCCACGCGGTTTCCAGCTGGATTACGAGATTTTTGGGAACTACAAGATCTCTTAGAATATCTAGACCGATATTCTCTCCCTCCAGGTGTGCACTGCGTGATCGTTACTTCCAGAGTACTTATGCATCAATCTACACGCTCAAGTAACACATCAGCAGGATGTTTGTCATATCAAAACCGGTGGAGTTCACACTTCATAGACTCCAACAAGATGTTACTTACAAGTCGAAGACTAGTGTATTTTTATTTCTTCGAGAGTCGAGAAAATTACCTACTGTAAGAAGATAGTTCAAATCTAACATAATAGAGTACTTTGTGTGTGTGTCATAATGTTAAACATCTGTCGCCTCTTTTGCCTTTATATATATGTTGTTTCAACTAGTACTACTTTGATTTGAGACCCAACGGGATAAAGAACAAACCGATACTTATCTTGTCTGTAATTTGGACTAATGCAGTCATGTGAGGGAATAATAATTGAATTTTGTTGCCGTCTTACATACTTGTCTCGTGAACAAACTGGAGCCCAGCTAAATTATCTCAATCCACTAAGAAACAAACCAAGTTCAACTCCGTCACAAAATGCCTCATGTATAGAAGATCTTCACAATGTGCAATAGCGAGACTCATTTGCCGACATCAGCGGATTCGGCTATGTTTTAGTTCACTAGTAATTTTCTTCTGCAGGTGTCACACAAGGCGCATCTTTTGTAGATGCAAGTGCGTTGTGTAGTTGGGATAAGTTTAATTAGAGCTGTAACCAAACTTTTTAATCCATCTGTTTTATTTTATAAATAACTCCCGTTTAAGTCTCTAGTATTGAGTCCCATCAAAAAAAAAAAAAAGTCTCTAGTATTGAGCATCAATCACAGACCGTGACTCGATGACATACGTAAAGATGAGCAGCGTCGCCCTAATGATCCTGGCTTTCTGCTTCGCTCTTGGAAGTCTATCAGAAGGGAATCATGGAAAACAGACTCCCTCTGCCGTGATTGTTGGCTCAGTTCAGTGTGATGCTTGCTTGGGCCACAAGGCCAGTTACTTCATTTCAGGTGACTACTTATCACTGCCGTGATTTATCCGGACTTCCCTTCTTTCGCGGTTTATTAATTGATTTCTGTTTTATGTTCATAGGGGCATCTGTTGCGGTGGAATGCGGTGATGGGATGAGGTCGAAATTTAAGTTATCGAAGGAAGTGAAAACGAACGAGAAGGGCAAGTTTGCAATCCGTTTGCCCACTGCAGTCATCAAAAATATGAAAGCATGTTCAGTGAAGCTGATAAAGAGCAACCAGCCAGAATGCGCTGTCGCATCAACCATGAGCTCGACGCTAGTCCATCAAAACACAAGAAAGGATAAAGGATCCCAGCACATCTTCACAGCCGGGCTTTTGACATTCAAGTCAAGGCTTTGCAGCCAAAAGCGTAATTTTCAAGCTGATGAACAACAAGTCACTTCCATGAGGAACCCAGTGATTGATGAGAAATTAGTACCCAGCAGCTTCTTTTTCCCATTGCCTTTCAATCCATTTCTGCCACCAGTTCTTCCACCAAATCCACTTCTTCCTCCTCCAAGTATCATTCCGCCGGTACCTGGTTTGACTCCTCCTCCGGCCCCTATCCTCCCAGTCCCACCCATCCCAGGCTTCACTCCACCACCACCGGCTAGTATTTTTCCACCACTTCCGGGTATTCCAGGGATTCCTGGGATTCCAGGGATTGCCTCTCCCCCTCCACCTCCACCACCTTCACTTCTTCCTCCATTCCCTTTCCCACCCGGCTTCCCAGGCATCCCTCCCGCTTCATCCAAGTCATCTGCAAAGCCATAATAGCAACGGGAAGCACCAACAATGTATAATTATTTACCAATGGTATCATACCCAGTGATGTCTTATGCTTTGTCTAAATAGTTGGATCAAAGATGTTTAAATGAGATCCTCTCTTTGAAGCAGTATTATTAAAACCGACCCGTGGATCGATCCGATCAAGTTATTGGGTCAATGGGTCAGTGGTTCAACCAGGTTGAATCGGATTGACCCACACATATTAAAAAATAAAAATAAAATACTTATATATGATATTATAATTTAACACATTTATGACTTGAATAAATATTACATGTTTATGATCTATTACAACAACATACCATAACAAATTTAGAAAGTGCAAATCAATAATACAACAATAACAATAAGGGATTTCTAAGAATAATTGAATTTCTAATTAAATTGATAATAACTAATAAATTTTATAGATTTTATAAATGAATATACATTATTGAAACAAATAATAAAACAACAATCATCTTTAGCCTATCGGAAGAAAAGAGAATAACTATTAAGTGGGGGTTGGGTTCGAGTCTTGTCGAAGTCAAAATTAAATAAATAAATTTTCAGACCAAATCGAACCGATCAAAACACCGTTTTAATGAAAAACCGAGTCAACCGGGTCAACTGAGTCTTGACAGGGCCAACCGGATCTTAATCGGATCAACTGCATTCCGATTCGATAACAAAACTGAACCGGTTCGGTGACCGATTCCCAGTCCAACCGTCGAATCTGCCGATTCTGTCCGAGTTTCATAACTATGCCTTTAAGTGAGGCTTCAATTACCATTTTCGGTCACACATTCAATATGAATGCTTGATTGAAATTAAGTTTGTGTGTGATACACATAAGCGTGTGCGTTACAAAATAAATAATAATATTAATAATGTACATTCATTTATATTACATGTGTCATGTGGCTTAATTTCAGCCACTCGATTATATGGATAGAAATGAGTCTAATGGCATCAACGAATAAAGTGGTCTTAATTAAGCGCACCCTTGGATGGATCTAAGAATATATGCCTGTTCTGAGTAGCCAGTTGCTTTATTGACTGTTCAACTCCTTTCTTGGTCTCTACATCAGTCAGGATGCATTCACAGTCACCAGGTAAGTCGAGTGGCGCCAAGAAAATCATACCTGAGACTTGCAAGCAGAGGCTTCAACTCTATCTTGCAAGGTTCCTTACTTGAGCCAATTGTCTTTTCAGCTTCAGCTGCTCCCTCAGTTCTCACTACGCATATATCCATCGATATTGGGTAGCCTGACACAACTCTGTTGGACTCAACAAAGGTCAGTGCAATAGGATCATCGACATCAGCAGAGTCCAGTACATCACAATCAGTTAACAGACTAGGACTCTTACACATGTTAGGCAAATAAAAGACAACTCTTACACTGCCCACCCGCAAATCTATATAACCTCTATCCATGTCAATGACTACCTTAGCCGTGTAAAGAAATGGTCTATCGAGAATAATTGGGATATCTATGTGCTCTGAGATCTCTAGCACTATAAAATCAACAAGGATATAAATGTTCCTCACCTTGACAGGTACATCCTTCAGAATTCCTCTCGGGAGTCTGCAAGAACGATCTACAAGGCAAATAGTGACATTGATAGGACAAATGTCACCCAAATTCAGTTTAGCATACAAGGAATACGGCATGATAGACACACTAGCACCTAGATCACGCAAAGTATGATGAATAGTAATACCGCCAATATCACAAGGGATGGAAAAACTCCCTAAGTCTTTAAGTTTGGGCGACATGGACTGGTGTATGGTTGTACTACACTCCTCACTCAGGGCCACTATCTTAGATCCTTCGATTTTCCTCTTCCCAGTAAGAATCTCCTTCATAAATTTGGCATAAGTAGGAATCTGGGTGATGGCGTTCGTGAGTGGCAGAGTGATGTACAGAGTACGAACCTTGTCCACGAACTGCTTGAAAGCTTTGTCTGTCTTTGTTGCGGCTAACCGCTGAGGGAATGGAACTGGAGGTCTATACGGAGCAGGCTCTACCAACTGCGTAGAATTTTTAGCTCGGTATTCAGCTCCTTTTTTTGTCTCCTCTTCAGCAGGTGTAGAATCGCGCGCTGATGTCGCAGCTGGAGGTCGATTAGTTTGAGCTAGGAGCATCTCAATCTGTTTCCCCCTCGGAGTGTAATGCCATTCGCCGATGCCCTAGGATTCGGGTCTAGTTTCGATGGGAGTTTCCCATGTTCTCTATTTGCCGAGGTTGGCATTCACTGATGGGAGTTTCCCATGTTCTCTATTTTCCCTAGGACTCGGGTCTATTTTCGATGGGAGTTTCCCATGAGTCTCTAGCATTCTGTTCTTAGTAGCCAGCTGCTCTATTGACTGTTCAACCCCTTGAAACCTCCTTTCTTGGTCTCGGTTCCACTTCTCTAGTTGTGCTAGGAAGTTGGTCAGCAATGATTCAAGGTTTGATGAGACACCGAATTGTTGATTCTGCTGTTGCTATCCCCGGTTGTTGTACTACCCCGAGTCCTGATTCTACTGTTGTTGAGATTGGTTGTTGTATTGGCTTCTTGGCTGGTACGGTGCATTGCTCTGCTGCTGTCTGTAAGGGAAGCCCTGTGGTACCTGATTCTGTGGTTTATAAGAGAGGTAAGGTGATTCATGTTCGGGTTATCCAACCAGTTCTAGGATTATCCAGAAGTGAAACCATTTCCTTGATTGTTTTGCCCTACATAATTGGCATCCTTCTGGTTTCCGCCGTCACTAACAAGATCAAGCTCTTAGCCTAACAAGACTGAACCGGTGAGACACAAGGAAACGAGCTACGCAGGAAGGGCAAAACAGATAGGGGCACGTCAGCGAAAGTCGTCATGGGGCCTAGTCGGGTGAGTAGGGCGAGTGCATAAAAAGCCATCGCAGACGTGCCCAAAAGAGTCTCCTAACAGCTCCTGTCTGACGCAGGTCGGGAGTTGATGAAACTGATGGAAAACACCGTCTGTGTCACTATAAGCAAGAGCAAGGCTAGATTGTTTTGACCCGGGCATACACGGTTGCAGGAGAGGCCATTGGTAGATGTGAGCATTTGTCGGTAAAGGTACGTGATCTCCCAAGGTCTATCTCTCTCAGCTTCCGGCTTCAGGATCTCGATTTGAGGATGGGAGCTCTGAAGGTGACACACAGACCAATAAGAAACCTTCAGCGACCTCATCACCTCCCTCGGAGTGTGGATGCATTCACCGATGCCCTAGGATTTGGGTCTGGTTACGACGAGAGTTTCCCATATTCTCTATTTACCGAGGTTGCTTGCTGAGCTACCCGAGTCTCCAGCATTCTATTCTGAACGGCTAGCTGCTCTACAGTCCTTCGTAGGTCCCTCACTTCAGCAGCGGTCTCCTCGGATGACTTTCGTTGGTCGGCTATGAAGCTAGCTAGAATGGCTTCTATATTTGACGTTGTTCCGGAGTTCTGATCTCGCTTTGGCTGAGGGGGATTGTTATAGCTCTCTAAATTTTGGTTATGTTATTGTTGGGGCTGGTTGTTGTACTGATTCCTCGGCTTGTAGGGAGCATTGTTGTGCTGTTGTCTGTTGGGGAACCCCGAAGGTGCCTGATTTTGTGGCTTGTATGAGAGGTTAGGGTTGTTCCGCTTTGGGTTATCCCACCTGTTCATGCCTAATATGGGGGCGAAACCATTTCCCTGATTGTTGCACCATACAAAGTTGGCATTCTCCTGATTTCCAACATTACTTTCTTGTCCCATTAACGGACAGCCATCTGCGAAATGAGAAGGAGAGCCACATATCTGACAGTAGACCCCTACGTTAGTAACGACAGGTGACTTCATATAGGAATCTGTCTTCAGATTTTTGATTTCAATTGCAAGCATCTTCACTGTGGTAGTTACATCAGCAATATCATTAGTGCCATAATCGAGGTAGAGATCATGCACACCTTTTATGTCCTTAGGATTTCCTCGATCACTCATCCAGAGGTGGTAGTCTTGAGCTGCTTTCTCTATGATATCGTAGGTCTCTTCTAGTGGGACTCCATCAAGTCCTCCACCAGCTGCTTGATTTATCAAAGTGCGCATCCCCTGGTCGATTCCCTAATAGAAAGTATCTACGATCTGCCACATCTGCAGGTTGTGGTGGGGCATAGTCTCATCAGTTCTTTGTATCTCTCCCAAGCTTCGTAAACAGTCTCACCGTCTGTAGAGCGAAACGATATGATCTTGTTCCTGAAATGCGATGTCTTTGATGGTGGAAAATACTGTTGCGGAAACGCTTTAGCTAGTTTATCCCAGGTCGTGAAGGTGCCCTCTCCATGACTGTCTAGCCACCTACGAGCCTTGTCAGAGAGTGAAAAAGGAAATAGCCTCATGTAGTAGGATTTGGTAGGGACACCGTTGGTGTTCATCGTGTTGCACATCTGTACGAACAACTTAAGTTGTAGGTGAGGGTTTTCATTCATTCTTCCCGAAAACTAATTATTGTGCACCATCTGAATGAGTCCGGTCTTAATTTCCTAGTTGTTGCTGTCCACACAAGGTGGTGCAATGGCGGACTGAAATCCTGATATACGCGAAGCAGTGTAATCCCCGAGGGTGGTGCGCACTTGATGCTGCGCTGGACGTTGTTGGTCGTCTCGGACTAGCCCAGGTAATGTAGGTGGATCCATGTCTGCTACAAATTTGTGGTTTTGTGCTCGAATTTGCCGAACTTTGTTTTGGACCTGTCGAAGAGTTTTTCGTTGGTCCGGTGAGTCTTGGTCCTATGCATGAGCCTTCTTCTTTTGTCTGGGTGTTTTCTTTGGCATGAACTAAACAGTACCTACGAGAGCCAAGAATCACCGTGAGTGAAGCAAATTATGCAGAAAGAGTTAAGCAACGAACAAGGTCGAATAGTCTAAACTACACCATCTAAATCTAATATCACACTAAGCGTTGTTCCCCGGCAACGACTCCAATTTGACAAGCTGATTTTTAATAATTTTTAGCTGTCAAGTTATTAGTTTTAGGGGTCAAATTGCAGTCAAAAACTATTTATAAATCTTTGTAAACCAAGGGTCGATCCAAGGAACAACGAGTATGATTACTAGCTAACAAGGGACTTATTCAGCTATTCCAAATAATTAGAGGTTTTGATGTGAAGCTAATTGAAGAAATTAAATGCAGAAATAAAGAGGTTTGACTTGATTAGAGAAAGAAATCCAAGGATCAAACTTCAACCATGCCAACCCATAATTCATGCAACAATATCGCGTAAATTCATCATGCTATCGAGTATAGAAATAAACTGAAATAACACTAGACAAGCCGCCCATCCACGGATCATTTTCTAGATTAATCTAAATCGTTAAACGCCACCCATCCATGGATTATCAACGATTTCGATTATTAATCCTAGGGTTTTTCAGACAATAATGTCAGCTTTCATATTAATGCATGTACTACCGGTGTAGCTACCATGGTCTAATATCAATTTCACACAATCTGGTTAATACCTAGGATCCATTCATCTTTCGATAATTAACCTAAATACGTTCTAGCATGCAAACATCCCATTCAATGTAAAACTTACAAGAATGATAAAATTAAGCATAATGGAATTGAATACTCGAATTGCATTAATGAAAAATGTTTAATTGATCACATGAAGAGTTGGGTACAAGGCACATGACCCTTAGGATCCCAGAATAAGAAAGACTACTCACTACTCATGGTAAGTTAACCAAAAATAGTGTAGAAGTAGAAATCCAGGATGAGGAAACCGTATCCACGATGTAGCTTGTTGAGTGTTTACTCTCTGGTGATGTTCTCCTCAGTCTTCGTCTCCAAGCTAGGTCAGAAAATATCCAAAATCAAGCGTATCTTGATTGTGGGTAAAAATACTCTTTAAATATCTTTTAATTTCCTAAAATTCCGTTCTTCTTCTCCCTGTTTTTGGTATAAAATTCAAATTCTCAGAACTGCTGACGTCATCAAGTATGCTGATGATGTCATCATAGCGCCCAAGGAAGACGTTACGGCCGCGCCCAACAGTGACGTTACTTTCGCTCCCAACGTTGACGCTAGCAATGTGCTAATGTCTTCACTAAGCGTGGTCCTCAGTGACTTGGTTTTCCTCTTTCTGCGCAGTAGTTCTAACTTCGACTCTCGATTGGGCCTCCCAAATGACCTCGGATCCTCTTGTTGTGAACTAGAGAATTATAGAGAATTGAGTCAGCTACGCATCAACGTGTAGTTCATAATTTTGGGACCATTCATCAATTCCCAACACTCCATCGAACATCCAAAGGTCTGATTTTCCACTGTGGTGTTTTTGGCATGAAACTCCGACTTTTATTGCACAGTCTCTCCTAAAGCTTCTGAAACACCGGAAATGCAAAACCATACTAAAATGAAGTTTTTACATATAAGTGTCAAAATAAATGGGATTAGTTAGTTCGACTAGTCGTATAAATACGACTCCTCAAACCACCCCACACTTAAACTTGGTCGTCTAGAACAAGAACAAGTCACAAAGGGAAAGCAAACATAAAACCAAAATTTCCGCGACGTCCTAGATAAATGCTACAAGAATATGAGTTGCTAGTCTAGATTTAGATTTTCTATGCATAACTCAATCGTTACTCACATCATCCTGCTTAAAATAGAATTGACTTGATACATTTTACCTTTGAGCTGAAGTTCGAATTACTTCAGATGACTGTGAGATAGTCCTCTTTAGACCCATGATCTGCAGTCGCTGTCCCGAACTCTAGCTATATGGTTAAATTTCATTACTTTTTCTGGCACGTGATTCATTTGAGCTTTAAGGCTTTGACTTTTCTTCCTTTCTTTGTTGGACAACTTTTAATGTACTGAACTTTCTTTGACCGTTGGCTCTTGTGTATGAATGATGTACTTAATTTTTTTGTATAAAACTTCACAACTTGGCTGATTTTTCTTGAGCTTTGCTCCTTGATTGCGAATTTTTTTGTCCTTCTTTACTTTTTTTCCTGTTGAAGGATGTCCAATCATCGCCCGCAAGCGTATGGAAATACCTCCCCGCTCTTTCTCATCCTTGCCCTTTTTATGCGAGTCAAGATGAGGGTCACTCACCTTTTCCTGGTCTGTTTTCCCGTCCCGCCAACTTACTGAAATGCTGCAGCGGCGAAGCAAACTCTGAACAATAAAACTCGAAGTGCTAGCCTCCACTAAATCCATATAACCACATAGTTAGAAATCCGGCCCTTTGAATGCTTCGTCAAGTCTCTTTAGGACGTTTCTATCAACTCCACATCCCTGTTTATCTCAACTCGAAAGATACATAGTGGGTTAAATTCATATGTGAAAGCACAATTCAGATTTCACGAGAGAAATACAATATAGTCAGCATCATCTGTTTCACATCATCAAAATTCAATACTCAATATTCAAGAAATAGAGAGAAATTCTATACTTTCATTCAAAAAAATTCTACCAAAAAATGTGCTGACATAGTGCTAAATGCAAGAAAATAAATGTGCTGACGTAGTGTTGAATGCAAGAAAATAAACATGCTGACACAACTGACACACCCACCCCACAATTTTGAACCAAGTCATGTTCTCACAGAACGACTTTATTTCAAAGACACAGACAATGCACGACACACATGTATAGGGAAAAAGATAGAAGTAAAAGTGAACAGGAACACCCCTCGTCTCGTCGCGTGATGGTGAAAATTTTGGTCAAACGAGTCGGTCAACGAAGGTCAATGATCAACCCCGCCCACTGTAGACATTAGTGGCACGGTTAATGCCTTAATATCCTCAAGGAGCGCGACAGTAATGTCTAAGCAGGGTGCAATCCGAATGTCGAGGCTGGGCACGATCTGCACTGAAGTAGACCTATTTTTTTTGTATCAAAAATGTCTCTTTCCCACAAAAACTAAGTCAAAATAGACTCGGTTAGACGACACAAGACTGAAAAAAACTCAAACAAACACAAAATACACGAAAACGAAGAAAAATAATAATTTGACAGGCTACCTCTCTGCGAGTGCCTTTGTTTTACGTCGTTGGCTCGACGATACCTCATTAAGGATCACATGTTGGGATCCCATGAAAGAGTTAGGTCAAATTTCTCATCAGCGACTCCTTCCTTTTACTCATAGCCTTCATAGAACGGTGCTCTCATGTGTTTTCTCCATCGATCGGGCCGATTAGCCTTCATATCCTCCTGAGTATACGAGGACACTTCGCTTAAAGCCACTTCTTTTGCTGCACGACTAGTCTCATCCGGTAGGTCAGCCGGTAGGGCTCCAAGATATGGTGTGTGCATGATATCCGGTCGCTTCTTCATGCATGGACGGTCTGCATCCTCATAAATGTTGAAATTTGATGTCTTGCCAGCAAACACAAGTGACAACAAGCCTGTTTCCATATCAATATTGGTCTTAGTGGCAAGGAGGAATGGATGTCCCAAGATAAGTGCTGGAGGATCATCATCTCTAGCATCTCCCATCTGCAAAACATAGAAGTCTGCAGGAAAAACAAGATCTCCTACATGGAGGGTTAGATTCTCAAGCAAACCAACTGGGCGAACACATGATTTATCCCCTAACTCTACCATAATCTAAGGAGGTTCCAATAGGCCAAGTCTCAAGGAGCAGTATAAAGAATATGGCATGGCATTAATAGCAGCACCCAAGTTAATTAAATAATGATGTATTAGCTCCTTAACAATAGCGCAGGTGACTGTGAATTCACCTGGGTCCTTACATTTTTTCGGTGGTGCCTCTTGATTCTTCGCAAGTTCATACTCCAATGTTGGTTCTTCTAGTTCATGGACCGCCTCCAGCTTCTCTTCCGGATTGTCCTTGCTGATCACCTGCTCTACAGGAGCTCTAACCTGCACAAGAAACGGAAGCAAAGGATTAGTTTTGGGGTTGGTACAAGTAAGGGTTACGCCCATCTCAAACGTTACTGCCGCACCTAGCTTAGACATTAGCGGCGCGTCCACTTTAGCTAATGTCTTCCTTGGGCGTGATCTGCACTTACTCGGATTTTCTTCGTTGTTTACCTCTGATTCGTCTACCACTACCAGTGTACTAATGTTTCCTCTCGGGTTAGGCACTGTCTGCGACGGTAGCTTCCCCGGATCATTCATCCACTAAAAAATGATTTTGGTTATCTGAGACATTTGCTTTGCCAGCTGCGCTAAAGCTCCATCGTTATTGGCCTGATTTTACTACACAATGGTGGCTAACTGCTGGGTGCTAGCTGCCCGCTCCTTCACCACATTTTCCAGAGACTTGCTAGAATTCTGATTGCTAGGGCCTGCTTAATTGTAGTTCTGTCCTCGCTGCTGGTACTGACCCTGTTTATTGTAGCTACCCTACTACTGACGGTATGGTGGTCGGTAGTACTGCTGTTACTGAGCTTGCTGGGGTGGATTATTATTATAGTTTTGGAATCCCCCATTGCATTGACATCGGCCTGTGTTTCCTCCTGATTCATCATGATTTTTTGCATCATCTCCTTCATCTATTTTAGCTCCTCAGTCATCTAGTTTGATGGAGTCTCATCCTTTGCAACGTTTCTTGTCCTGCTGAATTCCTCTTGGCGGTTGACCTCTTTTTTGAACCTAGCGTTCTCGGCCACCTCAGCGATCAAATTCTGCACCCTAGCTGGAGATAAATTCAGGACAGACCCTCCAGCTGATGCATCGGGCAACATCATATCAAGTGGTCTCAACCCATCTTGAAAATATTCTATCACCAGCTTCTCAGGCACTCCTAGGTTGCAGCAGCTCTACTCCAAGGCATTAAACTTCTCCAGATAATCATACATCGACTCACTAGGTCCTTGCCTAATATCCTGTAGCTATCTACGAACCTGCCCTGCCTTAGCTTCTGGGTAGTATTTATCAAGAAACGTCTTCTGCATCTGATCCCATGTTCTAATGGTACCTGAAGAAAGAGACAGAAACCAAGATATAACCATATCTATTAAAGAAAAGTGGAAAGCTTTAAGTTTGAAGTTCTTAACTGTGATTCCACAAGGTCAGAGAGTTTGACAGAGGCCATGAAAATCCTACATATGCCTGGTGGCTGATTCTCCTTGCTGACCTAAAAACTTTGGTAGATGTTAAACCCTAAAAAAACGTACCCGAAGCCGATTTGGAGTCAGCTGCTTTGCTCTTCATGTTGGAAAAATGGAACAAAAAAGCTTGTATGTTCAGAACTCCCACTTGCTATTGTCAGTTTGCGATTGGAATGACAGTTTGGAAATTCGAGTATTGAGAGGTCGTATTCGTACTGGGATGATAAAAGCAGATGCGTTTGAAATAAATAAATTAGGTAGAGAGTCGTACTCGTACTGGGATGATGAAAGCCGATGGGTTTGAAATAAATAAATTAGGTAGAGATCGAGTAACAAGACACTATTTATTAATAAAAAACCATGTAAAAATTCAAAATTAACATAATGTTCACACTTATTTGATAATGTTCAAATTTAACAAACAGTAAAAAAATCAGACTTAGTTCAATAATGTACATACTTAAAACAATATTAAAAGCATAATATTCAGACTTAATGTGTAAAAAAACTTCAAACTTAATCAATAATGATCAGCTCAGACCATATTGATAATATTTAGACTTGCTGCATAAAAAGTTCAAGAGGGTAGAGTGATCGGAAAATGTATATATGTACAGACCAGATGTTGTAAAGTAAAATATATTGAAAGACTCAGGGGGTAGAGTAATCGAAAACATGTCCTATTGTTTATTGACAATGACATGATAAAATCATTATACACATATTTACATTGATAATGATTAGACCTAAAGCATAATGATCAGACTTAAATTGATAATGATCAGCTTTAACTTATAATGTTCAGACTTATCAGACTTAAAGCATAATGATCAGACTTAAATTGATAATGTTCAGACTTAAATGGATAATAATCAGACTTATCAGACTTAAAATTGATATTGTTAAGAGTTATCATACTTAATCAATAATGTTGAGACTTAAATGGATAATGATAAGATTTAAATTTATAATGATCTGACTTAAAATTCAGACTTATCAGATTTATGGCATAATGATCAGACTTAAATTGACAATGATCAGACTTAAAATTGATAATTATCATTCTTATCAGACTTAAATTGATAATGTTAAGAGTTGTCAGACTTAATCAATAATGTTCAGACTTAAATGGCTATTGATCAGACTTAAATTGATAACAATCAGGCTTAAAATTGATAATGTTCAGACTTAAAGCATAATGATCAGACTTAAATTGACAATGATCAGACTCCATATCCTACATGTTTGCCACCTCATCGATGCACCAGGGTATATTCTAAAAATTAGGGGTCAATAGCTCCTTCATCGTAAGTTGATACGTCTCTATCTGATCATCATCACCTTCGTCATTCTCACTACCTGCGTGAGACATAGCGGAGCGAGTAGCAACTCACACAAAAAAAATACCGAAAAAATAAAAAAAAGAAAGAAAAAGAAAAGAAAGAACCAACTTCATCGAAGCGCAGCTCCCTGCCAACGTCGCCAAAATTTGATGTGCATCGTCTGACACATCAAATTCAAATTTATTTTCTCATACAAACAACTAGTTAGTTAGTGTATCGGCAAGCAGGGTCGAACTTAAGAGAGCTGATTGTTGAAGTTGTATCTGAAAACAATTAAAGAAAAATAAGGATTTTAGCAGTCGTGAGTGCAAAGGGGACAAATCGCAAACAAGGTTTCAATCAGAGAAGATATTCAGCTTAGGGCTTCTATTGTGACACGTTTATCATATACATCTAATGATCAAAAATCTTATGTTTCAAAATGTGGTTATTCCAAAAAAGGTAATAACTCTATGTATCCCGCCAAATGTGATACACCACAATCTAACCCGACAACGCTGTTAGACTTCTAGTTCTCCTAAACACAATAATCAGACAAAGGTATTATTAGGCCTAGGTTACTATCTATCTTTATGACAAAGTATCCAGTAGATGTAAACGGTAAGATTTAATTGTTTGATTAAGCTTTGCGACAAAGCTTCCACTTAACCCAACAAGTAAATTCAAGCGATGAAACTAAGAACTAGTAAAACATAAAATTGCATGAAGAACAAAAGTCTCAAAACGTAGTCACAAGGTATGAAACCCTAAACTGAAATAGGAAATTAGCTACTCATCTTCATAAAAATAAGCACAAATATTTTTGATGAAAAGAAAGTAGAAATTCTCTATATCGCCGAAATCTTTACGTTCTTCATCTTCTCCAGAGCCGTCTTGATGATTCTTCAAAGTAGGAATGAATTTAGAAGGATGGAAACTCTTCTCCAAACTCTAAATTTAAAAGTTTTTGGGTTTTTAAATCTGTTTTAGGCTGAAATTTCAAATTCTCGGAACTGCTGACATCATCAAGTACACGTCGTCATCGTTACGGCCGCGCCCAACATTGACGTTACTGCCGCTCCTAACATTGACGTTAGTAATGCGCTAATCTCTTCACTAGGTGCGGTCCTCACGAACTTGGTTTTCTTCTTTCTGCATAGCAGTTCTAACTTCGACTCTCGATTGAACCTTCCAAATGACCTCTGATGCTCTCGGTGTGAACTAGAAAGTTGTAGAGAATTGAGTCAATCTTCACTGGGCTATCCATCGACGTGTATCTCATAATTTTTGGACCACTCATCAATTTCCAACACTCCATCGAACCTCCAAAAGTCCGATTGCAACTGTGGTGTATTTGCCAAGAAATGTTGTCTTCTATGCGCGTTTCCCCTTAGAGCTTCCGAAACAATTGAAATACAAAACATTACTAAAATGTAAATGTTCGCATAGAAAAGTATCGAAATAAATGGGATTAGTTAGTTTGACGAGTTGTATAAATACGACTCATTAGCTGCGAACTTCCATTCATGATCTTTAAGGAGGTATCTTCGGTGGCCATGATATGATATTGTACCCGTTAGATGGGTAGCATCGATTTCATCATCTAGACATACAGGACAGGCTTTGTACCATTTTGTCTTAAGGCCTCCCAACATGCCTAGAGTAAGAAAGTCACCTATAGTACACATCACCCCGCTTTCATAATGAACGGTGAGCCATCAAGTCGATCAAAGTATAACATCCCTCTTCCCATTATATCTTCACCTCATCAATAAGCGGCCTCATAAAAACATTCAAGCACTTACTAGGAGACTTGGGTCTCGATATCAACATACATATATGGGGTGGCAAATTGTCAGTAATAAGAACAATAGACCATGTGTTGCGAGAGAGGCCCGATGCTCCAAAAGGATTACAACCGTCAGTTGCTAAGCCCAATCGAACATTCCTGGTCTCACTTGCAAACTTTGGAAATTCCTTGTCAAAATTTTTCCATGATTCCTGACGGAGCCCACTGCACTGTCGTTAAGGTGCAATGTTCTCTGTGCAAAATAAATTTATATTTTCCGCTACTCGCGACTACACTACTGGGTAGTAAGTGGTAAGTAGGGGTCGAACCCAAGGGAATTAGGGGGATAATTGTTCTTTGAGGGGATTATTCAGCGGGAGGGCGTGTTTTAGGTTGGTTGGTTGGTTTTAAAGCTACCAGCTAAGTGATTGATTGGTTGGTTGGTTGGTTGGTTTTAGTACTGGAAAGTAACTGATAATTATTACAATTAAAAGAAAGCGTTCGGTTTCAGGGGCCTTGTATTATATCCTGTTTATCATTGACCCTTAGTGAATCTTCTAAGTATTCAAACGTGTATCAAGGCCTTTTCCGGCGCTCGATTTGCCACATTGTCTAGTCTTTTGCAAAAGTGTTCGAAAGTGAATCAAGGCCATTTCAAGCACTCGACTTGCAACACTGTCTAATCTTTTGCAAAAAACGTAAAGCCCTTGTTCTACTTAGACTAGCACCCCATTTCAAGGTATACTAGCCTATGTGCATCCATTTTGGGTTGTCTTTTCCGATTTACCCAAAATGGTGTTTGAGAGAGATCAAACTCCTCAGATAAGCTTTGCCATTTCAAGCATCCACTTACCCGAGTATGTTTGCGAACTTCCACAGAAGAGCTTTGCCATTTCAAGCATCCACTCAACCTTGGAAGTTCTGATCTAATATATGGCACATAGAACAAGTTTTGAATACAAAGACGAGACACTAAATTAATAGTCTAAAACATTTTATAATACAAGTCCACCCCTTCTACCGAACGACTAGTTTAGCTACTATTTATCGCGCTAAACATTATAACTAAGGAATTGGAAATTAAAGACGGTAAATAAATATTAAAATACTTACAACCGTTGAAGCGCCAAGGGAGCAATCTTTTATTTCCAAAGCCAAACTTACAAAACTTAGAGAGATAAGTGAAATGTTGATTTTTGGATGATACAAATGAGAGGAGAATGGCTTGTATTTATAGCCAAAGGGAGGAGAAATGGAGGGTGGAGATGGCTTCCATGTGTTTTTGATCCAAGGGAGGAGGAGGAGGAGGAGGTGAAGATGTGGTGGAGGAGCCACCACATGGCAAGCTTCCATGGAGGAGCAAAAGCCGCCGGTCACCATGAGGGGAGGAGCTCCTCCCTTGGCCACCTCCAAGCAAGGTGGCCGGTCACCTTGGTCCATGAGTGTATTTTGACAGTTTTGTGCAGTCTTTTCACAAAACTATCAGTCCAATTTCGCTCCGTCTGACTTTGATTCCTCTTCTGCTTAATTTGTTATGAGTGATTCAACGTCAGGATCCTTGATATTTCTTCAGTCGGCATATGATCTTGACCTTGGAATGACTCGTAACATCTTTTATGCTTTAAAAGCTCCTCCTTAGCATGTATTCTCTCTAAGCTCTGAAATACCCTGTAGAAATATATCGGAACTAACAAGCAAAAGTTAAATAGACCAACAGTCTAATTTAGTGGGTTTTACTGTGTTTTTGATTCGTATAATTATGGTCCATCAGATCACCCCACACTTTTAGTTGTTCGTCCCGAACAATGCTATTAAAGGGCGGCACTCTAAGTTGGTTTTGGAATATGAAAATTAGACTGTGGTACTTGATCTATCCTAATTCATGCATTACTACTTATTACCAAATTAAAGTGCGTAAATAAATAGAAGAAACTTAATACTTGTACCTCCGTGCTGAGATGCAAATTATATTGGATGTTTCGGGAGATAGCCCTTTTTAGGCTCCTGGACTGCAACCTCGGGATTGTCTCTCACTATATGGTTTCCTTGTAGCTTTCTCTAGCACGTGATTTGGTTCGGGTTTCACTGGTTTGAGTACTTTGATTTTTCTTTTGGCGAGAGACTGCTTTTGTAGTGAATCGGCCTTTGGCCTTTGATTTGACTCTTTGAGTACTTCACTTTTTGTTTGGTTAAAACCTTCACAATTTTGGGCCTTTGGCCTCTTGATTTGCTTCTTCGAGCTTTTCGCCTTTTTGTGGCTTTGCTAGTCCATTTTCTCAAGCCTTTTTGGGAGGTCCAATCATCGCCCGCAAGCCTATGGAAATACCTCCCCGCTCCTCTCATCGTTGTTGTTTCACGCGGGTCAAGATGAGGGTCGCTCATCTATTTTCTCGGCTACTTTAACTAGAGAGAGGACGGTCTGATTCCCGTCCTCGCCTTTTTTCTTTTTTTGCATAAACACTGCATGGCGGAGATGACTTCAATCTTCACTGAAACCCGTAGTGCAGCCTCCACTGACTTCGAAAACCATATAGTTTGATTCGATCCTTCGATTGCTTGCCAAGCCTCTCTAGGGCGGTTTATGTCAACTCCACATCCCTAGTTTATCTCAGCACAAAGGACAAATGAAAAGTTACATTCTAAACTTTTAAACAGTTTGAATTTTCACAAGGTTAATGCATGAACTAAGATCTATCTTTTTCACATTCTTAAGTTCATATTTTCAAAAAGATACTATTACTAAAAAAACAGCAAGCATGTTATTTATATACAACGGTGGTTCTCACCCCACACTTTTGAACGAAGGCGTGCCTTAGTTCAAAAGTCATGCAGGCTAATATATATATGTCAGAATGACTAAGACAGAAAATTAAATGACAGAATTTAAATGACAGAAAGTAAGATAGTGTCGGGTTACCTCCCGACCAGTGCACTTGTTTAACGTCGTTGGCTCGACAGTACCTCATTCCTGGATCATAAGGTGGGATCCCATGGGTGCTTGAGGTCGAACTTCTTCTCGGTAGCTCCTTTGATTTGCCCAAAGAACACATATGGTAGCGGGCTCAGTTCTGCTCTCCCTTGATCCGGAGGCTTCTTTTTCACATATCCCTGAGAAAGCGAGGACTTCTTGACCATAGCTGCTGGTCCATCAAGTCGAGCTCTCTTGCTTCTCCTTCCGGGTTTCCATTCTTTGGGCCCATGTCTTTGCCGCTTCTTCATGTATAGCCGGTTGGTATCTTTGCAGTTTTGGAAGTTCAGTCTTTGCCAAGCGACCTCAAGCATGCGCCCTTGCTAACCCTCTTCTTCGTGGCAGAGATGATTGACTGTCCTTGATCCTTACACCTTTCAGGAGGCTCTTCTTGGCTTGTGACGAGTGGGAGCTCCTTCGTTGGCTGCTTTGGCTCATGATTCTCCTTCAACTCGCCTAGCACTGCATCATCATTGATCATGTCATCTCTGGTGACTGTGATCTTTATAGAACATGAAGGGTTATGTAGGGGCTTCTCGGCCATAAGGACAGGGCGTTTCTCGAGTAGCTCTTCAGTGAGGACCGGGCTTGCCGTGATTTTCTCGGTCAGTTCGGCAGTAAGGTCCAGGTATGTCTCGGCTGGTTTGGTAGTGATGTCCGGGACTTCATTTGGCTCGTCAAGTAGGGCCGGGACTTCCTCGGGCAGGTTGGTGATGAGGACCGGGCCAGATTTGGGCAGTTCTTCTTTGGTCATCCAAGAGTCCTCATCCTTTGTCGGCTCCGTGGGCTCCAATATTGGCTCCTTTAGATTCGCCTCCACATCCATTACTACCCTTGTACTGATGTCTTTTCTCGGTTTTGTTGCGGGCAAGCTCATAATGGGTATGGTGTCGGGCTAGTTCTGTACTGAGTCCACTTCCATCGTTGGTGCCTTATCGTCAGTTTGGTGCCACTGACCCTATTTTGTGTTCTTTGCCAAATCATTTATGAGGCGCCAGGCTTCAGTCACGGTTAACTTCATGAGTGAACATCCCGCTACATCATTAAGTCTTTTCCGCTCAAGTGGCATCATTCCACCGAGAAACCTTTGAATAAGATTGAATCTGGTGAATCCATGGTGTGGGCAGCTCGCCACAATGGAGTCAAAGTACGCCAAGTACTCGTCCAAAGTTTCGTCCCAGAATTGCTCAAGATTGAGAATCTTCTCGCGGGTTTCAAATCGGAGAGATGGTGGGCAAAACTCTTCTAGGAAACGGGCTCGCAGCACAAGATAAACATTCTCACCATCAGCACATGAGTAATACCACTTTAATGCCGAGTCAGTTAAAGAAAATTTGAAGCATGTCAGCTTAAATTCCTCTAACGTCTCATTCTCAGGCTTCATGTGGCGGCAGATGTGGTGAAAATGTTGGCAATGTATCACAGGGTCCTCTTCAATGGTACCTCCGAATTGGGGGAGACAGTTAATCATTTTAAACATAAGGTTGCTGCCCCCATTTTTCCAAGGTTCTATGTCGTAGTATGAATACATGGCGAATTATGTACAACAGACAAAAGAACAACTATCCGAAGGCTAATTCCCCGGCAACGGCGCCAATTTTGACGGAGCCCACTGCACTGTCGTTAAGGTGCAATGTTCTCTGTGCAAAATAAATTTATATTTTCCGCTACTCGCGACTACACTACTGGGTAGTAAGTAGTAAGTGGGGTCGAACCCAAGGGAATTAGGGGGATAATTGTTCTTTGAGGGGATTATTCAGCGGGAGGGCGTGTTTTAGGTTGGTTGGTTGGTTTTAAAGCTACCAGCTAAGTGATTGATTGGTTGGTTGGTTGGTTTTAGTACTGGAAAGTAACTGATAATTATTACAATTAAAAGAAAGCGTTCGGTTTCAGGGGCCTTGTATTATATCCTGTTTATCATTGTCCCTTAGTGAATCTTCTAAGTATTCAAACGTGTATCAAGGCCTTTTCCGGCGCTCGATTTGCCACACTGTCTAGTCTTTTACAAAAGTGTTCGAAAGTGAATCAAGGCCATTTCAAGCACTCGACTTGCAACACTGTCTAATCTTTTGCAAAAAACGTAAAGCCCTTGTTCTACTTAGACTAGCACCCCATTTCAAGGTATACTAGCCTATGTGCATCCATTTTGGGTTGTCTTTTCCGATTTACCCAAAATGGTGTTTGAGAGAGATCAAACTCCTCAGATAAGCTTTGCCATTTCAAGCATCCACTTACCCGAGTATGTTTGCGAACTTCCACAGAAGAGCTTTGCCATTTCAAGCATCCACTCAACCTTGGAAGTTCTGATCTAATATATGGCACATAGAACAAGTTTTGAATACAAAGACGAGACACTAAATTAATAGTCTAAAACATTTTATAATACAAGTCCACCCCTTCTACCGAACGACTAGTTTAGCTACTATTTATCGCGCTAAACATTATAACTAAGGAATTGGAAATTAAAGACGGTAAATAAATATTAAAATACTTACAACCGTTGAAGCGCCAAGGGAGCAATCTTTTATTTCCAAGGCCAAACTTACAAAACTTAGAGAGGCCAAACTTACAAAACTTACAAAGGGAGGAGAAATGGAGGGTGGAGATGGCTTCCATGTGTTTTTGATCCAAGGGAGGAGGAGGAGGAGGTGAAGATGTGGTGGAGGAGCCACCACATGGCAAGCTTTCCATGGAGGAGCAAAAGCCGCCGGTCACCATGAGGGGAGGAGCCGCCGGTGGCCGGTCACCATGAGGGGAGGAGCTCCTCCCTTGGCCACCTCCAAGCAAGGTGGCCGGTCACCTTGGTCCATGAGTGTATTTTGACAGTTTTGTGCAGTCTTTTCACAAAACTATCAGTCCAATTTCGCTCCGTCTGACTTTGATTCCTCTTCTGCTTAATTTGTTATGAGTGATTCAACGTCAGGATCCTTGATATTTCTTCAGTCGGCATATGATCTTGACCTTGGAATGACTCGTAACATCTTTTATGCTTTAAAAGCTCCTCTTTAGCATGTATTCTCTCTAAGCTCTGAAATACCCTGTAGAAATATATCGGAACTAACAAGCAAAAGTTAAATAGACCAACAGTCTAATTTAGTGGGTTTTACTGTGTTTTTGATTCGTATAATTATGGTCCATCAATTCCCAATCTACAGGGTGTCTAGTGTACTCTGGGTTAATGCACCGAATTTGACGTGCAATATGGGGAGACATATACTTTTAGTACTATCTTGGGGTCAAAGGGAAGTATTTCCCTTTCTTCTTTGTAACCTTGCTTTTACTTCCACGTTGGCCATATCTTGCCTCGCCACACACATGGCAGCTAAGAAGATCTTTATACATTTGTAGTACAATATGCATCCATGCTCGCAAGCATGTATCGTCTCATAACCCAAGCACAAATTCTTCATAACTTTTTTCACATCTTTATAAGAGTCGGGGTAGCTGTTATCAAGATGAACAATTTTTTTGGTTTATGTAGCATTTTATTAAACCCCTTGTTTGTCACGAAGCTCTCGACTTTCATATGCATTTCTCTCAAAATGGTTTCAAGAACGGGTTTGTCACAACTTCTGTCACTACAAGAAAATGTGTTATAAGCTACGATTTAAATCCAACGGAATATATTTTGTTGATAATATGTATAAAACCTTCAAAAAAATGTGTTGGAAATAAATCCTTTGGAAATTTATGAATTATAAGCAACAAATTAAATTCAACAAAAATATGTTGTTGATAATATATATAAAACCTTCGAACTTTGGTTGAAAATAAATCCGTCGAGATTTATATGGTATAAGCTACAAATTAAATTCAACGGAAAATATATTGTTAATAATACGAACATAAAACCGTCGAAATTTGGTTAGAAATAAATCCGTTGAGATATACTTGTTATAAGCTACAAATTAAATTCGACGGAAAATATTTTGTTGATATTATATATATAAAACTTTCAAACTTTGGTTGGAAATAAATCCGTTGCGATTTATGTGTAATAAGCTACAAATTAAATGCAACGGAAAATAGTTTATTGATAATATTTATATAAAATCATAAAAATAGAGTTAGAAATAAATTCATTGAGATTGATGTGTTATATGCTGTTAATGATGAGACAATGCTCCTAATAGAAACTACTTCACCAAAGACGCATATGGTAGCATTTGAGCTCGTATAATTTAGTAAAAATAAAATGCAACAAAACATTTGTGCATTAGGTTATTATTTTATGTAGTTATTATATTAGGTTAGTGATTCATAAATAAAGTATATAAACATAAATAAACAAAAGATGACAAGGTAATTCGTGCAGCCTAATGGTTAGATAAGTGTGTTATGGTTGGGGGAGCTAGGGTTCAATTCCTAGCAAATGCCATTGTTTATTTAAAAAAATTTAAGTGTGGATCGAGAGGGGAGGGCCTCCGGCGAGAAGGAGGTGGTCCGGCGAGGAGACGGAATATCCCGTCAATTTTAATAACATTTTTTACGAAAAAGTGTAAAAGCAACGGAATCGTCCGTTGATAATAAGCATTTTTCTTGTAGTGGTACAAAGGAGTCTGGACTTCGCCAACACGATTGTTATACCTTTCATAAGCCAATCTACTCTCTAAATTACCATCCTCTGCATTCATATTAATATGCTACTCTTGATGCATATGTCAAAAGGGAAATGGGTCTTGAAGAATCTCTAAAGTCGGGTTTGGTTGGTGATGCATCACACTACTACTTGTTTCTCCATACCTCTCCGGAAGCCATTGTTGTCTCAACATGTATGCTGAAGGTTCAATACTGTTTTACCATGTGATGTCCATGAATTGTAACCATTCATCTTACCGTTACTAATCAAATGGATAAACATCTCCTTCAATGTAATTCTTCCTCTAACAAACAAACACCTTCTACAAGGACACAAATGTATATTTTCTCCGTTTCACTTCGCAAATTCAACAAAGTCAAAAACCTTGAATATCGCGTGAATAACCCTTTTTTTGTGTAGTAATCAGTTCAATATTGGGGTTGGGTCTATCATTCCTATCAATCTTCTCATCGGTGCTCCTTCGCATATTCTTCCTCACCCGATGACATCCTTCTCTCTCGGACCTTCCATCTTAGGTCAACCTCCAATCTTTCATTTTTCTTCTAGATTATCTGACCCTCAAATCATTCCCGATTTTTCTAAACAATATTCACATTTTGTTTGTTGTTTAATTCCTCGTAAGTCTATCACTTTATGTCGTTGTTACTCTCATCTCTACTTTTCTCTGAACACTTCAATACTCTCGTTCTCCTTTACTAAAATATTGTTCTTTCCGTCATCGAAAAACTTCTTTTCTCTACAGATCATGTCAATATAGTGTTCCTTACAAGCATCCTCATCAAATTCATACTCATAAAAAAGCCAACATGATATGTGATAAGTCGAATTCTCGACTATTATCTCCCTACATATTCCTAAGGTTTAGACTCGATCCATTGTATTTTTGAGGCAAATTAACACTCTTTTACCCTCTCGGTTACAATATTTGTGCAAGCAGTGATCGGATCCCTTAGAGAGCAAAACAAGTTGAAAAAAGGCAAAAAGGAGTTAAAAGAGCGCCAAGGTTGCCTCCACTACCCTGAGCCAATGCTTCGAAAGCATTGCTCCCAGAACCGCCTAGTTCCGATCGGACAACCTTGAAGTGCATCTCCTTCAGAGCCGACCCGAACAATGCCACGTCGACCGGACCACAAAGCATGCAGTCTCCGGGCAGGCCCAGTCGCTCGAGGTGTCGTTGTCAATACCGAGACAACGGCCTTAAGGTGGAATCTTTTTCATGCACTTATAAATAAAGACACCCAGGTTCTTTGGAGAAGGAACTGAACACGCTAGATTTCTGCAAGAGGATTACCGTACCGTGGAGGGTTTTCGCAATAACCGATCCTCTTGTACATCTTTCTCTCTTGTATTCCTCTACTAATTGTTCGACATTTTTGTACTGAATCCTTGAAAATGAGTCGTGAGTCGTCCCTTTTAGTTTTCTGGGGTTCTATGAAACCCCATAATGTATATGACTCATTAATGACCTGAATAAACCTTTGATAGTGTCGAGTTTTCTTTTTGGGTTGTATTCTGCGTGCTCTTACGTATTTACTTTGCTCATAGGCGTCTGAGTGTATCTCTATCAGCATAGGGTAATGATCATTGGATATGTATCCGAGGGGATGACGCCGATGGTCCCGGAAAACCAAGTGGTTATACCTCTACACGATGGTGTTCACGAGGGTTACCCATAGTGTATCGCGATAGGCCTGGGTTTAACAGTCCGCAAGGATCGACTGTCCAACGAGGGTTGGTGGCCGAGAGATGCGAAGCTGAACATTGATCAATACACCAAGGGGCTAAGGTTAATGTGTGAGATACGTGTTCCTCTAGGCACAAAAGTTGCCGAACGGTGGAATCTGCTTAGATAGATGTATAGGCCTGAGTTGATCCCAATAGACGCTCACGCTATTGTGGTTTCGAGTGACTAGAGTTGTATGCATCGGAGGGGGAAATAAATGCCATTTGAAACGCTTTTTTTAAATTTACTAAACCCCCCCACGTTACTTCATTCAACAACCTTAAAACCAATTCAAAAATTTGAAAAGCAGACAGATCAGTGTAAAATCGAACAGTGGATTCGAGTTTTGGTTTACTCATTGGACCACCCGGTACTTACCGATTTATCAATGTATTTGACCACCTAGTAACCTTACCACATGTTTCCTGCAACATCAAAATGACACCGTTTCCGGGGCGTAACAGATTAACTTGATACACTAGAATAGATTTTGAGAGATTTGGACTATTTACTATTGTTTTCTCTTTCACTGATACTGGTGTTACACTTTGTGCTTTCACGGGTTTTCTTGCTCTTGATCTCTTTCTTGACTTGCTTGATGCAAACAAGGTCCAAGAGTAAGGGCCTGTTCCGCAGAGCTTAAATTCCATGTTTTTTATAGTGGGTTTTTACATCTCATACAGCTCAATTCATACATCTCAATTATCACACAGCTACATCTCAATCATATTGCATGAGAACTGCATCGGGTACATGTAAACTTATCTTTAGCTTGAAACCCACGAGCATTAACAAGAAACACAGCATCTACACGCGCACATGAGAGGAATAGGCAAGGTAGCAACATCCACCTACAGCACACAACATGTCTACAAGGAACGGATAACACCTCCACGAGGGAGGAATAGCACGTCCGCGCCAATGCGGGACGAAAACACCTCCGCAAGGGAGGAATAGCACTCCTGCACAAAATTTAGGAGAAATATGCTACTCGGGGGAGTCGAACCCTTGACCTCTTGAGCAAGGATCAAACCACTCGACCAAATCCTCTTGAGCAAATTCCATGTTTTGAAGTTCAGTAAAGTTAAATAAAGTTCATTACAGTTAAATAAAGTCAAATTAAATTCAAAAAAGTTAAATAAATTTTTTTCAAATTTTAATTTTGTAGTTCAACTTGATCAAAACATAAATTCAACACATTTATTCAAAAACTTTACTTTTTTTCTAAGTTTAGTTAAATTAAATAAAGTTGAATAAAGTAAAAATCAAGTTTAGTATATTTAAATTAAATTCAGTAAAGTTAAATAAATTTCAGTTTAGATTTTTTTTCCAGATCTATCAAACAACACATATAAAGCAGAACAGCCCTTCATTCGACCAGACTTTGCAACAGTTCTTGAACCAAGAAAAGGAAAAGCACAAGGGACAATCCAGTAACCACGTACCCATT
Source organism: Rhodiola chrysanthemifolia (assembly GCA_033675395.1). Classification (NCBI taxonomy): domain Eukaryota; kingdom Viridiplantae; phylum Streptophyta; class Magnoliopsida; order Saxifragales; family Crassulaceae; genus Rhodiola; species Rhodiola chrysanthemifolia. The sequence continues at coordinate 45,572,448 of CM066204.1, forward strand.
GAGATGGACTCCCAAGAGCAAGTTAAGAACCCTCCCCAACAACGGGGACTCAAGGACTATGTGACCCCAACTCTCACCGGAATTTGATCACCCATAGCACCCCCTGCTCTAGCCGTCCATAACTTTGAAGTAAAGCCATCCCCGATCAGTATGTAGTTTCGGGTGACCGATTAATTGGAATTGGGTACCCCTAAACTCATTTAGCGTCATTCCTCCAGCTTTGCGAGATAATCAAGATAAATAATGTTATGAAAGAAGCAATCAACCTCAAACTATTCCCTTTCTCCTTGGTCGGGAAAGCTCGAGACTGGCGATGGAGCCACGACCCGGATACATTTACCACTTGGTATCAGCTGACAAACCCCTTCCTACTACAATACTTTCCACCAAGTAAGATTGTAAGACTGAACAACTTGATCAATACCTTTTGACAAGAGCCTGGAGAGACATTCTATGAAGCATGGGAATGCTTTCAGGAGCTCCAAAGAGCATGCCTTGATCACAACATGGACAAGCACACTTAGCTACGGACTTTCAATGGTGGAATGAATTCTGAAGGAAGAAGCCCAATAGATCAAGCTGCTGGCGGAGAATTCAAAGAGCTCAGACCTACGCATAGATGGGCAACTATGGAGAAAAAAGCTAAAAACTCACACTTGTGAGAGAGCGTATCACAAAGGACAGAGTGAAATGAAAAACACCAAGGCGCTCGAGTCAAGGGAGGAAGTGCGCGCTCTGACCAAGAAGATGGACAAAATAGCCACATCACTTAGTGCATTGCACAAGGAGCATGCCAAACACCAAGCAGCAGTGTGATGTATCTTCTGAAGTACCCGTCATGGATAAGGAGCCCGCTCGCAAACTATGTCGGCTAAGGAAGAACAAAATGTAGAAGAGGTGATTTTCATGGGAAGGAACCAGGACGGGACATATAATACCTACCCCGGTATTAACAATCACCCAAACCTCTCTTAAACGACCCAGGAGCCTATCAAGTTCAGTGACAACAATGGACCCCCCGGATTCGCACCCAAACCTCAGTACCAACAAGGTCGGTCAGGACAACAAGGGACCCAATATGAGGGGCAAATCAACCAAAGACAACAAAGGAACTAGTACAAGTTGAGACCCAGTTATCACAACAAGCAAGGTATCTACCAAGGAAATAAACAAGGGTGGCAAGTCCAAGCCCCAGCGCTACAAAGATTAGATGACCAATCAATGGCGGGGATGCTGGCTACTTTCCTAGCAGAGCAAGCTGAAATTTTAAGAGACAATATGCTCATGTTCGATTCACTTGCACGGAAGATAGCCCAGAGTGACCAGAGGATTGATCAGCTAGCCACTCAGAATAAAATGCTTGACACCCAGATAGCCCTACAAGCGAGCTCTTTGTCTTGACCACAGGGTAAGCTCCCTTCCAAGACTGGCCTTCACCCCAACGAGCACGTGTATGCAATCACTTTGAAGAGCGGGAAACTCTATGAACCTCCTATACCCAGAGCTAAGGCCACAACATCATAGGTTCCCACCATGAGAACCACCTCCTTCGATGCCCACCATCTAAGAAAGGAGAAGAAGCCGAAGAGGAATCGGAAACCACAACTTTAGGAAAAGGACTCATGGCCGCTCCGAATCAGGAAAGAGCTCGAGCAACTCCCAAGGAACCATCCCACAACAAACCTCCAATGATGTCCCTGTAGATGCACAAGAAAAGAATGAAGAGAAACACTCCAATAAATTTGCGGAGATGATGAGGAAGGTAAATTTAACACTTCATATCTCGAAGGTAATTTCTCAAATGCCTCTCTATGTTAAATTTCTTAAGGACATAATATCACATAGGAGGGAAATTTCTGAGTTTAGCTCTGTTTGCTTCAATGTTGTATGCAGTGCCATAATTCAGAGTCCCATGAATAAGAAACAGAAGGATCCAGGGTCCTTATATATTCCAATTGCCATTGGTGACATCACTATTAACAGTGCATTGTGTGACTTGAGAACTAGTATATCAATGATGCCATATTCGTGGGGCCAAAAACTTGATATAAGAACTTTAAAATCCATCGCCATCTGTCTCCGCTTAGCAGACCGATCCTCTAGAATCCCCAAGGGAATTCTAGAGGATGTTCCGGTCTAGGTCGGAAAATTTTACATTCCCATTCATTTCTTTGTTTTGAAGATGGATGAGGAACAATAGATCCCTATCATTTTAGGCAAACCATTCTTAAAAAATACTAGTGCATTGATGAGTTGCAAAAAATGATTCCATAGAGTTTGAGATAGGAGGATAAACAATTGTGTTTTACAAGGGGAAAGCATGCAGCGGTCCTAGCGATTCGATATATTCTAATATGATTCATTGGCGCCTTGACTACCCATAAGATGGACTAACCCAGTTTGAACAAGATGTTTTGAGTGGTGAAAGTTTAGGGGATTCATTGATGGACTTGTTAAGGATGGAGAAAGTTGAGCCCGAGGACGAGGATCCACAATAAGAGGAAAGTGAGGAAGAAGACCAATGTAAGAATTTAAGATTCTACTCGTAAGTCTAAGGTACGAATTCCTAGGTCCAGACTCTACTTTGTCTTTGATTGTGAGTGCTACATTGGATGAGTACCAAACGCTGAAACTTTTGAATGTGCTTAGAAAATATAAAAATGCTATAGGATACATGACAGTCGTCGTTGGTACCTGCAAATTTAAATTTATAATTCCTTACTCTTGGCTATGGGTTAGTACAGCGGCAAGCAAGGGTCGAACCCTAGAGAGCTAGATGGTTACTTGTTGTTCTGTAAAAAAGAAACAATTGGGTTGCGAGTAATTAAGGAACAGTGCAAGAATAGGAAAGTAAACTGGGATGTATCAATCAGAGAGAATATTCAGACTAGGGTTTCTATTGTGACTTGTCATCATCGACTGCTAACAATCTAATTCAATGTTTCTAAGTGTGGTCGTCCCGACAAAGGTGACTTCCCAAATAACTCGACAAAGGTGTTATGCCACAACCTAACCCGAAAAAGGTGAAAGAAAGGCTTCTAATTCCCTCCTAAATCAAACAACCCGACAAAGGTGTTATTTGACCTAGATGTGCTATCCACCCAAACGACAAAGTATCAGGCAGACAATAATGATAGAAATATTGATCAACTAAGCTTTGCGACAAAGCATCCACCTAGTCTAGCAATAATTCATAATATATGCACGAGAATTAGTAAAACATGAATAGCATTAAGAACGAAGTCTCAAACAATAGTCACAATGTATAAAACCCTAGCCCGAATAAAGGGCTTAGCTACACATGGCCATTAGAACAAAAGACAATAAAAATAAAGAAAAGATGTTCTTCTCTATTGCCGAATGAAGGAGGACCGGAGGAGAGGACAGTGCTCGAATTCTGTGTTGTGTGATTTGACTCTCGAATTTGGGATGATGTTCACGTTTTTGGATGATTGAAACCCTAGACCAAGAGGTCTTATTTATAGGAAAAGTCCTAGGGTTTTGAAGCTTCTATTTGGGCCCGGTCCACATCTGTTTTTGCTTGGTGAGCAAGTAAGATTGGCCAGCAAGTATTCTTAAACCGCCTCACTTGAGCCCACCGACTTGGCCCAGCGCGCGGGGCCTTTTGCAGCTCCAACGTCGTTTTGCTCATCTCGGCCAATCCCGCTCGTGCGTTTTGCTTGGCTAGTGGTATCTTCCGCGCCATTTGGCATTTTGATCACTTTGGTCGAGCCAGATTTGCAAGATTTGTTCATCTGGTCGAGCAACTCGGATTCAGCGCTAGTCTGCTCGACAAGGCCTTCGGGCGCGGCCTGGACTCTGCTTGGCTGCTCCTGGGCCATTCCACCCGTGCGTTCTCCTTAGCTTGGTGACATTGTCCGACTTTTTTTCCATTTTGAGCAACTTGGTCGAGCGACGTGATTTCAGAGCCTATCAACGCGCACGGGGCCTTACTGGGGTTGGGCCAAATTCCAATCTGCTCGGGCGTTCTCCTTGGTTCTCCGACATTGTCCACCTTATTTGCTATTTTGATCACTTTGCTCGAGGTGGATTCGTCAGATCAGCTCGTTTGCCCGAGCAACTTGAGTTTAGTGTTGGTCAGCTCTACTGGGGCCTGGATCTGCTCGGGACTCCTTAGGTCAAGTGTAGATAGGTCGGTCCTCAACTCCTTGCGATGTTTTTAGCTCAGAAAGCCATCTTTTAAGCGCTTTTCCTCCTAGAGCTTCCGAAGCACCTGAAATGCAAAACAATACTAAAAGTAACTTGTTCGCATGATAAAGTGTCGGAATTGGTGGGATTTGTTGACTCAATGAGTCGTATAAATACGGCTCATCAAACGACCCCACACTTAAACTTGTTCGTCCCGAACAAGAACTAGGTCATAAGAGGAAAATAAACTGAAACATCACAATTCCTTCGGCATCCTATATATTGCTACATAAATATGACTTGCTAATCTGGACTTCACTTTTCCATGCATATCTCGTTACTAAAAGTCTTGCGCTCAAACATGGAAGTAATTGATACGTGTTACCCTTGAGCCGAGATGCAAACCAATTCGGATGAATGGGAGATAGTCCTCTTAGGCCCATGATCTGCACTCGCGGTCCCGAATTCTCGCTATATGGTTACACTTCATTGCTTTTTCTTGCACGTGATTTGTTCGAGCTTCAAGGTGTTGAGTTCTTTTGCTTGGACAGATTTTGTAGTAATTTGTCTTTTAATGGATCAGTGGTGCACTTCACTTTGTTGCGTGTAAAACTTCACAAATAACTGATTTTTCTCTTTTTTTTTCTTTTTTTTTCTTTTTTGTGCTACTGATTGTGAACTTCTCGTCCGTGATTCTACTTTGAAGGTCCAATCATCGCCCGCAAGCATATGGAAATACCTTCCTGCTCTCCCTCATCCTCATCCTCGTCCTTTTGACGCGAGTCAAGCCGAGGCTCGCTCGTCTGTTTTCCCGGCTACTTGGACTAGAGATTGGACGGTGTGTTGTTTTCCCGTCCCACCTGACCGCATAAGCACTGCAGTGGTGGAGCAGACTCTTAACCATGTTGCCTCGAAGTGCTAGCCTCCACGAAATCCATATAACCATATAGTTCGAAGCTCGGTCCTTTGAGTGCTTTGTCAAGTCTCTCTAGGACGTTTCTATCAACTCCGCATCCCTGTTTATCTCAACTCAAAAGCACGTAGTAGGTTAAGCTCATATGTCAAAGCACAACTCAAATTTCACGAGAAAAATGCATCTAATCAGCTCATCTATTTCGCATCATCAAGATTCAATACCGCAAGTCTAGGAAAATAGAGAGAGTTCTGTACAAAAATTTTAAATTTTAAGGGAAACGTGCTGACTCTATGCAGGTGCAAGAAAAAAAATGTGCTGACACAACATACTGACTCTCCCACCCCACACTTTTGAACCGATGTGTCCTCACGCCACACATAAGTTCAAGACACACACGCAAGAAAACAAACAATAGGGAAAATAAGAGAGAGTATTGAGTGAACAGGTACTTCCCTCGTGCGGTTGCGAAGTTGGCTCGCCCTTCCAAAGTTATTTGGCATTCTAAACACTTCTGTCAAGCCAGAATTTCCAGACAATGAGTTTTGCTTGAAGATTCTCGCAGCGTGCCCATTCTGCACGCACATCAATGAGTTGGCTGACCATTCTCCTCTGAGTCCAAGAAGAGCACCATTGCGCCTGCCTTCTTTTGGTAGAGACTTGTATCGCAACGTGAGTTCGTCACAAAATGAAAGGACTATGTCGAAGATATTAAGACAAATAAAGAATTCCCAGGAAATTGGTGGAGTCACAAACGGTCTCACTTAAGAACCAATCTCCTTAGACTCGTAAGTCTTGGTGACAGAATCTTTAAAAGCTTATTTTTCTTGACACAATGTATTCAAAGTGTGAAACTACCCCCGATGGATATCAGTCTTACGCAAAGAAGGATAGCGGGTTGGTCTCCACTCTGCGCGCACAAGGCTTGCTCGGTCGGGACCTCTCGACGACTCCGCACTGAGGTGCATGTTTCCTGCAAAAGAGCATCTCTTTCCCGAATACAATGTGATGAATATGACTCAAGAAAGACTCAAATAAACATAAACGACTCTACAACTGAGAAAAACGAAAGAATGTCGGGCTGCCTCCCTGCGAGCGCTTTTGTTTTACGTCGTTGGCTCAACGGTAACTCATCTAAGTATCGGTGGCTGGTTCGGCTAGGTCAATCTCCTCAGTGGTTGTGTCGATTTCGCCCTGGTAGTGCTTTACCCGCTGCCCATTTACTTAGAATCGGTTCCCATCCTTCGGGTTCTCCAGCTCGAGGGCTCCGTGGTTGAAGACATGTGCTACCGTGTATGGCCCTGTCCATCTGGATCTCAACTTCCCGGGCATCAGTCGTAGCCGTGATTAGAATAAGAGCACCTGCTGTCCGACCTCAAACGTGCGCCGAAGGATGAACTTGTCGTGATAGAGCTTGGTCCGCGCCTTGTAGTCTGTTTGGCTCTCGTAAGCCTCCAGGCGCAGCTCCTCAAGCTCGCATAGCTTCATCTTCCTATCCAGCCTGCCTGCCTGTAAGTCCGGATTGCATCTCTTGAGTGCCCAGAACGCCTTGTGCTCTAATTCAACCGGCAGATGACATGCCTTCCCATAGACCAGCCGAAAAGGCGAGGTGCCTATCGGTGTCTTGTAAGTTGTTCTGTAGGCCCACAGTGCCTCATCTAGCCGCTGGCTCAAGTCCGGTGCTCTAATGACGGGTGTGCTGGTGAGGGCCTGTTTTAGCTCATCGAATGCTGCCCTGCACTGATCTGTAAACTCAAAAGGAACATCTTTTTGCAAAAGATTAGATAAAGGCTGCGCCTTTTTAGAGAAATCCTTTATAAATCTTCGATAGAAACCAGCATGCCCTAAAAACGACATAATATCACGCACCGTGGATGAAAAGGGCAGAGTAACAATCAAATCTATTTTAGCTTTATCTACCTCTATACCCTCATGTCAGACTATGTGACCGAGAACTACTCCATGGGTAACCATAAAGTGACACTTTTCATAATTGAGTACCAAATTCTTAGAAACACACCGTGCTAAAACTGTACTCAAATTATCTAAGCATGCATCAAAAGTGTCACCATGCACAGTAAAATCATCCATGAACACCTCTATAAAAGCACATATCATGTCAGAGAATATACTAGTAACGACCCGCTGGAAAGTGCCGGGTGCGTTACACAAACCAAAAGACATTTGGCGAAAGGCAAACATACCGAATGGACAAGTAATCATCCATTGATTACTTGAAAGGAATAAGCCCAGATACCTTTATGCATAGGATTAGGCTATAAGATGATGCTACACCAACCCAAGAGAGGTTGAGACGTTTGCACCCCAAGTTAGGCGATGTGTGTCCACGCACCGTCACTAGTTGATAGATGTGTGTCGCTATGTAAGCTGACCAAGGCCACCTAGAAGGACTACTTCCCCTTGGCCTTCATCGATCAGATGTTAGAGAGGCTCGCAAACCATGAATACTTCTGTTATTTAGACGGGTATCGTCGATTCATTTAGATCCCAATACACCATCTAGACAAAGAGAAGATGACATTCACATGCCCCTACGGGACTTATGAGCATAGAAGGATGCCTTTTGGGTTGTGCCATGCCCTAGGGACCTTCCAGAGATGAATGATGGCCATCTTCTTGGACTTCATTATGAACACAAAGGAATTCATGGACGACTTCTCAGTCTACAGTTCATTGTTTGACTCTTGCTAGGAGAACTTAGCCAAACTCTTAGAGAAATGCATTGAGACTGACTAAGTTCTCAACTAGGAAAAATGTCATCTCACGATAAAAGAGGTAATCGTCCTAGGACACCTTGTCTCTCACAAAGGAAAAGAAGTGGACAAAGCTAAGATTGAGGTCATAGAAAACTTCCACTACGAAGGGACTTGAAGGGGATCCGAAGGTTCCTTGGCCATGCCAGTTTCTACCGTGGATTCAATAAAGAATTTTCCAAGATCGCCAAGCCTCTAACAGAACTTCTACACAATGATGTTGCCATTTTTTTATGATGCGTGCCTCCAGGCGTTCGAGATGCTACAGATCGCGCTTGTTTCGGCCCCCATCATTCAGCCACCGCCTGAGAACTCCCATTCGAATTAATGTGTAATGCAAGTGACTATGTCATAGGAGCAGTTCTAGGGCAATGGGTATATAAAAAGTTGCATGTCATAGATTACACGAGCAAGGTCCTAGGCCAAGCTCAGTCCAACTACTCGACAACTGAGAAGGAGCCGCATGCTATTGTCTATGCCTTAGAGAAATTCATGCATTACTTGGTGAGATCAAATACCATTGTCTTTACTGCTCATCCGGTGATAAAGAATTCAATCTCCAAGAAGCAGGCAGAGCCGAGGCTCACAAGATGGGTTCTTCTACTCTAAGAGTTTGATATTGAAATCAAGGATAAGAAGGGAGTAGAGAATTTGGTTGCTGACCACCTAGCAAGACTAAAACCATTCAAAGAAAGAGTTTCTAGTGGGGACCTCGCCTGATGAGAAAAGTCCACGATCCAAGTCTCTCCCTATGGGAAGAGACCTGGCTTGTCTCACCAAGACATTAAACTAGGTTCCCATTGGGAGGTAAAACCAAGTTGCAAGAACAAATTCTCATTACTTAGACCGAGTACATTCTAAGGACTTATGTGTGGAGTGGGTACAAAATAGTGAAATGAGTGGCCGGTGCCAAGCACCACCGTGAAGAAATGAGTTTTGACTACCACTTGTCCACCATAGACGTGGGAAACGATGCAATCTCGAAGGGAGTCACTCAGTGAACAAAATCTTCAGCGCATAGATTAGGAGAGAAAGATCTTGGCAATGACGAAACAACCGCAAGCAAGGAAGTTGGAACTCATGACACGCCACCAAAACCTTTCCCCAATTCAGAATAGAGGCGTGCTGACAGGCCGTCGTTGTGGCACTGCAAATTATCAATTTATAAGTCCACTACTGTTTGGCTTACTATTGGCTAGTAAAGCAGTAAGTAGGGGTCGAACCCAAAGGAATTAATGGATAGAGTAGTTCTTTTGAAAACTGAAAATAAAGTAAGACAGTTGGGTTTGATTTTGGTTTTGAACAGAAAGTAAATACTGAAAGTAAATGTACTGAAAGTAAAGGTGCTGAATGTTAAGTTAGGTACTGAAAGTAAAGTTAGGTACTGAATGTAAAGGTACTGAAAGTAAAGTTAGGAACTGAATTGAAAGTTAAGTACTTGAAAGTAAAAGGTGCTGAATGTAAAGGTACTGAACTGAAGTTGTTGAAAGTAAGACTGTAAGTAAATGACAAGTTAGTGTTTTGATCAAGAGAAGGATTCGGTCTAGGGGCTTTATATCATAACTTCGTTCATCATTGACCTCTAATGATCTTACTAAGTGTTCTAAGGTGTGGGTTGGTCCTTTTCAAGACTTAACCCAAAGCAAGGCTTTTTCAAGCACTTGCCACACCGGCTAGTCCTTTTCAAGACATAGCTTACTAGTTCTAGCTAGATTAATTCCCCATTTCAAGGTATATTAGCCTAAGTGCATCCACTTGATCAATCATTTCCGATCAACCAAATGGTGTTAAAGAGGGGATGAACTACTTGGAAGAGCTTTGCTTTTTCAAGCATCCACTCAACCTTGTTATGTTCAACCCGAATTGATGGCACGGAGAACTAGTTAGAACACTAGGTAGCATTAAGTAAAGGGTCTAGAACGGTTTTATGATATAAAAAACCCCTTCAACCGAATGAAGAGTTTAGCTACAAGTATCCATTGAAGGGAATACCATAGCTAGTACAAGGGAAGTAAATGGTTTTCGAAATTAAAGACAAGAACAAGTAAGGTTTTGGAAAAGTAACTCAAGAACAAGTAGAGAGAAGTTGGAGCTTTTGATATCCAAATGTGTGTAGAGTGTGTACAAGCCTTGTGAGTGCAAGTGACAAAGATCTAAGCTAGTGAGATAGGTGACCAAGTATCCAAACTTCCAAAACACACATGAATCAAGAGTTATGATTTCAAGGGACAAGCTCTTCTATTTATAGGCAGGGGAGAGAGGTCAAACAACTAGGCATGGGTACTCCCCCAAAGTCCAACTGCCGGCCAGGTGTCTTCCTAAAGCCGCCGGCCAGGTGGCTTCCCAAAGCCGCCGGTATGGCCTTCCCCAACAAGGATAGAATAGAAGAAGTTTAAAGGTCAACCAACATTAATTGATGCCCGGAGCTTGGTCGGTTTTGGCCGGAATTTGATCGGAGCATGGCTGGCTTTGGTTGTGCTTGATCGGAGCTCGGCCGGAATTTTGGTCGGAGGTCTTTTGCATTTGGATTCCGGATTTGGAATGCTGAGGCAATTCTAAGCCTAATGGTCGAAGTCGTTTTGCCGGAATCTGGCCGGAACCTGGTCGGAATCCCTAAACGGCCGGAATTGCCCTAGTTTGGCCTTGATCGGGCTTGAGCTGGTTCCACTCGGGCGTTTTGTCTAGGAAGTGAGATTGTCCACCTTATTTTCCATTTTGATAACTTTGCTCGAGGCGGATTCATCAGATCAGATGGTTTGACCGAGCAACTTGAATTCAGTGCAAGACAGCTCGGTTGGGCACTCAGCACATCCGGACGCTGGACTCGGGCACTCAGCCTGGGACCTCTCGGCGCAGCCTGGTAGTGAAGTCCGGTCCCGGCTGGGCAGTTTTGACTTGTGATCCATTTTTAGCACAAAACTCCTCTTTTAAGCTTGTTTCCACCTTAGAGCTTCAAGAATGCCTGTAAAGTAAAACGACACTAACAAGTGAAAGTTCAAAGGATAAAGTGTCGTTTAAGGTGGGTTTAGTTGACTCGATGAATCGTATAAATACGGTCCATCACGTGCAGTATTCACCATTGAAATACCGAACGGTCGGACCATTCCACTCTCCCATAACTACAATACGTCACCTATTTCACCGTACTCCTATAAAACCTACTCACCCTCCAGCCATTCCCAACACCAAAAACCCTACTCAGTCTCTAGAAAAACTCTGTTTCTAACCATGAACCCTCTGGCCGATGCCCCTAGCAGTTTTCTTTTCCCACTTTTCGATCTCGTAGTTAGCCGAGTGAGAAGCCGAAGGTAAACTCTGCTTCTTTCGGCAGGCCGTCCTTCACCAGCTGTTGCTCCTTTGAATTTCCGTATCCGAAGAACCTTTAAGCCCTACTCATTAGGCCGGAACTTTCCAACGGATTTCAGCCCCCAGAAATACCTGGGGGGGTTTAGCAGTGTGAATGCAAAAGTGAAAAACACGAGAAATGTTTCAATCAGAGAAGGTATTCAACATAGCGTTTCTATTGTGACACGTTTATCATACACAGCTAATGATCAAATTCTAAGTTTCCATGTGTGGTTATTCCGACAAAGGTAACAACCCTAAGTATCCAATGGACAAAGGCTTTGCGTAATTTTCAGCTGTTTATGTGCTTAGGTTGTTGATCCATCAGAGCATGATAGACTCGAAGAGCAGATAGTGGTTGCGTTATGCCAACTTGAGATATTCTTCCCACCATCCTTTTTAAAATAATGGTGCATCTTACTGTTCATTTGGTGCGCGAGCTTCACAATCTCGGACCGGTGCATATGAGATGGATGTGCCCTTATGAGAGGTACATGAAGATTCTTAAGAGCTACGTGAGAAACAGACATCGTCATGAAGGATGTATAGTGGAAGGATATATAGCTAACGGGGCAGTTGAATTTTGCACTAACTTTTTGGGAAATACCACTGCAATTGGGATTCCAAGGCAACGTCATTTGGACCCATTTAGGGAAAAGGAACAAATGGACTGAAACTCGTAGTTAAATCCGTAGATGGGTTAACAAAAGCCCATTTCTATGTATTGCAACATATACCTGAGATGACCCCTTTTATCGAGCAGCACCTAAACATAATAAGGAGTGCACACCGGGAAAAATTGAGTAGTGGTTGCAAAAAGAACACCGGCGGTCATTTTGTAAATGGCTGAGCAGTAATATGGCTTTAAATAATCAAGCAAATTTAAAAGAAGTGTCTCATAACGACTTAGGGAAGTGGCTTATGGAACGTCTTAGACCAAGTGTATACATGTGGAGAAGTTTTGACATTAATGGATTTTGTTTCCGCACAAAAGATCAAGACGACCGGAGCATTAAGCAAAACAATCGTGTCACACTTGTTGCTGAAACCACTCATGTTTCTAGCGCTAGGGATCAAAATCTAATAGATGCTCCTGTTAATTAGTTTGGGTTATCGAAGAAATATGGGAGTTGGATTATGTTATGATACGAGTACCCATTTTTAAATGTAAATGGGTTAACCATTATGTGGTTCGTATTGATGAATTTGGAATGACGTTTGTAGAACTTCCAAGGGAGGGCTATAAAGATGAGCCACTAATTATAGTCGAATAAGCAAGACAAGTATTTTACGTCAAGGAACCTTCACACAAGAATCTGTTTGTTGTCATCCACGGCAAACAACAAGTAATCAATAGTGCTACAAGTGGCACATCTGAAGACCTCGCTGAAGATTACATACCTGTATGTACGACAGTTCTCATGGAAAATGTCGACACTGAAATTGATCGCAAAATACAATTACGAGAAGATCACGACAAATGAATATGGATTGATAACTAAATTTAACTTATGTGTGTGTTGTATGTTACTTTATAATTGTTGTTCATCAACACGCCGTTTTAATTTTTTAATGTCGTGCACACCTCTGTATTTACATATCTATTGAACTAACATTGAACTATTACAATTGAATCTTTGAAGAAGGTTTCAAACTCCCAAGCTGTGCTACCAACTAATTGCTACCAAATGAATCTTTGAGGAGATTTCAAACTCCAAAAATTGTATGCACACATGAATCTTTTAAGGAGATTTCAAACTCAAAAACTACTCCCCCTTTTTGCCACAAATTGACAAGGGAGTACAAAAACAGTAGCAATAGTTTGACAATAAAACTAGAGTTCAACAAAAAGATAAAATTGTTGGTAGAGAGAGCAGAGATTTCATCATGATCAGTAGTCGAACTCATCACTTTCTTCACCATCAGCAGAGTCAACATCTTCCTCAGGATAGCGAAGGCCCACCAAAAGCTTTGTGATCTTTTTCTTTCTAACCAAGAGCAGCACAATTCGCTCGTTAGCATCTGCTAGCTCCTCTTCAAGATGTGTGATGATTTTTCTACGAGTAGCAGAAAGAACATGAGCACTGAGTTCTTCCAGTGTTGGTTCAGATAACTTCTTCTTTGGCTTGACAAGTGCATCCAGGTCCAGATCCAAAATATGCTTTCCAGAGAAGTGCTTGTGATTACCTTAGGAGCACCAGTCAACGTGTCCTGACTTGTAATGATGTCTGGATGTTGTGCTACCACAAGCTAATGAATCAGAGAAGGGAAACCAATGGGATGATTGACTTTGACAGAAGTTGCGTGGGCAGCAATCTGGTCGAAAATGAGTCGTCCGAGATCAATCTTTTGCTTGACTCCAAGAGTCTTCAGTATGGCTCCCATAGTATGCCCAAGCGTTGTGCGGTGATTATTTGGCAGCCAGTTGTGAACCGCAATGCTGTGGAGCAATGAATGCTTTGTTGACAGATCTTTCTTAGGGAAGGTCAACCTGTACCACTTCGAACGAACTCCGCCAGTAATTACCTCTGCGATTTTGTGCCAATTGGGGTTCTCTCCAATACTCAGTGCTCCTCCTTCTATCCCATAGTAGTCATTTATACCCTCTAGAGTGATGATGACCTTCTTACCTCGCACACTTACCATTCCATAAGCTGCACTCTCAATATCAGCAAAAGCTGCAGGTAAATTTGCAATGACTTCTCTCACAAGGTTAGCTGCAGACGGTTTAGCCATTGTCACGGACGGCCACAAATCTTGCTCCTTGATCAGGCTCACAATTTCCTTGGCCACATATTTGTCAGCCTCTAGCACCCTCGGCCACAATCTTCCTCTTCTGAACAAATTCCCACTTTTTAGCTTGTTCGTCTGAGACAAACCAAACTCGTTCAACAACAACTCCAGACTCAAACTGAACTTTCTTCCCCTTTTCTTTAGCCTTGTCAGTAACAGTACTTGTTTTGGCTTTCTTTGCTGCCGGTATAGCAACCTTCTTTTGGCTAGAAGCTTCAACCTCAACTGAATATTCTACTGGGCTAGGAGAAGAAGCCTCTCTCTTCTTTGTCACATTCTGTTCATCAACTGTGGGGGCTTCAACATCAGCATCTTGATTCAATACTGCTTTCTTTGTTTTAGCAGTTGGCGTTGACTTGGGAACTTGGTCCTTACTAACTGGAACATCCTTTTGAACCTCTTTAACCAGGTCTGACAGTTTGATTGTTTCACCTTTTGAACCTTCACTCAGCTTCTCCATCTCTTCATAAATATTGGTTTGATCTGGTTGATTGATTTCACTCTCTTTAGCAACTTTAGAACTGAATTCTTCTTCAACATATTAGTCAACAGCATCGAACAGGCTTTGTAGGGATTCATCTACTTCGTTGGAATCATTCTGCGAAAGCTCTTCTTCCTCATTGTTTGGCACCTCAACATTTTCTTTTGTAGGTTCATCCTGCTCCTCTATAGCAGAATCTTCATCTTCATCTTCTTCTGGTTCTACCTCATTAGCACTATCAGCAGAAGCCTCACTCTGGTTTTCTTCATTAACTTCCTCCTCTTCAGGATCACTAACATCTTTCTCAATCACTTCTACATTCTTTTCTGAAACATTTTCTTTAGAGACTGTACCCTTCTTCCTTTGATCAGCTTTGTTGGACACTACATCATGACGTTCTACAGTAACCTTCTCAGCAACATCAGCTTCATCATCTTTTTTCATCAGACCCTTCCTCATCTAATTCAGAAATTACAACTCTCCGCTTGACAACTCTAAACTTCTCTTTTTCTGGTGTTTTCTTAGTTTTGGACTAATCATCCCCTACACTGTAGTCATGCCCTTTGGCTTTTCTACAACCACTTTCGACCCCTACATAGACACACTAGGCACACTAGGGCTACTTGCTTTAATGGATTTGGAAATTTCAGCAATTACCTCTTGTGCCGTCTTCTTTACTGGTTCCTTGACCGAAGTGGGTTTAGAAGCAGTCGGCTTCTTGGGGTTTTGCTCCGGAACAGAATTAGGAATTTGCTTTTCTTTTGCCACAGCTGTCTTCGTCTCCTTCTCCGGCATTTCAGACATAGTCTTCTCAAGAACTGATAACTTCTTCGCCACAGTTGCTTTAGATTTCTTTGTGACAGTCACCTTCTCTACGGCATTCGATTTGGATTTGGCTGTTGTTGCTTTGTCGCTCACCGGTTTAGGGTTTCCTTCGACAATCTTCGTCTTTTCAACATCCTTAGATGCTTTAGGCACTTTGTTCTTCCTCGTGTCCACCATTTTTGAGCTTCTTCAAACTTCGTCTAGGGTTTCGTCGGGAGAAAACGAACGAGGCACGGACAGTAGATTTGAAAGGAATTTGCTTTTGGAAACTCCGTCTGTTTTTGGAACGCCATAAATATCTTCTCAAATCTTCACATGCTGCCACGTCACTTTATGCCGTTTTAAAAATATTTGAATATTTTTGGTAGTCCAATCATTTCTTCTCGGACCAGTATTAGAAATCTTCTGCCTTCCACGTCTGCCCTTAGCATATATCTTGTTCAAGCTCCGGCTGACCAACTTATTCTGGCACAACTTAGTTGTCAATGACACACAGACCCAGTAGGAATCTAAGTATCTCGAACTGTAGGTTGTCTAAGGCTTCTGTGAAGATGTCTGCTAGCTGCTTCATCACATCTCGTTCCACTCTGTATTCTTTCAGCATTGACTTCATCCACAACATCTGGGTGCAACAACGTCCAGCGTTTGATCTTGCGTGTTTAGCGAATAGCTGCTTCTTCGTGTCTACTCCCCCTTGAACATAGCCATTGGTGAGACATTCATACCATGCTTTGTGCGCCTTCAGTCGATGTAGAGCTTTCTTCAGTCGATGTAGAGCTTTCTTCAGTCGATACACGCGATCAGGATGAAACTTGAGCTTTCTTCCAACCATCTTGATATTTTTAGGCTTGACAGTGGACATGAACCATGTAAAACCAGCTGATTCTTGAAGGTTCATTTGTTTACCTCGAGTCTTCATGCCTTCAGTTTTGCTCAGCATGCATGTTGTTTCAGCAGTGGGTCGACCAAGATTCAACAAGTAATAGTTGTTCGAGGCTCTCTTTCCAGTGAGGACTGGTTCATTCCTGTTGTTCTGCACAACACACTTATCCTGTGTGAACTGGACACGATGCTCTCCGTCGCACAACTGGCTTATGCTGATTAGATTTGCCTGTAGTCCTTTGACAAGAAGAACTTCTTTCAATCTGGGTAGGCCTGGAACATTCAAGATTCCTCTTCCGAGTATTCTACCTTCTACTCCATCTCCAAACGTCACAGATTTGCCTTTGAACTTCTCTCTCTTGATTAGAAACTCAGGATTGCCAGTCATGTGTCTAAAACAACTACTGTCAAAGTACCATCTTTCCTTCTCCAGATGACTGGTTGAACTGAATGCAACATGACAGACCTCACTCTTTTGCTTAACTCTCCAGACTTGCTTCATGTGGGGTTTTGGCACTTGATCCATCTTTCTGAGAAACTTGATCCATCCTTCTTGAGGGATACCAGGTTGCTATTCTTTGCGAATGATTCTCAGCTGTTACAATGTGCGATAGTGGATCTACTTTCACAAATGTTATCTTTCCGGAGCCAGACACACCAGTGAACCCTAGCCCTTTGCAACTGCCACTTGCCCTTGAGCTCCCAATATATCATCTAGATTAGTTCCAGAATTAAGCATCTTGACAGACTTCTTCAGGTTGTTAAGCTCTTCCAGTGTCTTAGCATGAACAAATTTATCTGTCTCAATCTCACATTTCAAGGCATCCACAGTATTAAGAAGGATTACCTCTCCTCGTCTCAGAGCAGCATTCTTGTTCTTTAGATCATCTATAATTCCTAGATATTCGCCTTGGCTCTTTTCAATCTGATTTTTTAGAGATGACACGACTGCTAGTAATTCTACCTTCTGTACTACTAGTTCAACTCGTTCATCTTTTGCTTCAAACAACTGGGCTTTAAGGTCAGTGATTGTCTATAGATGTTCCACCTTCTGAGCTACAAGAACGACAACTTCTTCCCACATCTTTTCTTTTTCTTCCTTCAGATCTGCCAGGTTGTTGCGATGTATTTTGTTTCGCTCAACTTCATTCAGCCACTCCTAGAACAACTCCTTGTACTTGTTAGCAAAATCTTCATCAGTGATTTCTTCATCATCACTGCAGTGTGAGTACTGTGTGTGATTTTCTGAGGATGACTTTGACTCTACTTCTTTGCTTCTATCTCCTTCCTGGTTGACACAACTAGCAAGGGCCACAAAGTTATTGGACATACCTTCCTGATCAGATTTGCTGTCACTCCAGTTGACCGCATAGACATTCTTCTTTTTCTGTGTGTTGACACATTCTACCTGAATATGTCCATAACCTTCACATTCTCTGCATTGAATCCCCTTGCCTTTGTTGTCGTGATTGAAGTCTCCAGATTTGTTTTTTGAAATTTGCCATCCTTCTGGAATCTTTAGGTGACTGACTTGGATCAGACCCTTTATTATACTGTCTTCTCATAAACTTCCCGAAGTTCTTAGCGAACATGGCATACTGTTGTTCAGACATCCCCCCTGCTTTGTCCTGAACATCAGAGACTTCAGTTCTCATTCCCTCATTTTCTAAATTTTGCCTCCCATGGATTCTTATTTTTCTTACGCAACGACAATAGATAATGGCGTTGCAATAGAATTGGCGGGAGCCCAAATTGAATTTTTGTGCATAAATTTTCATTCCCTCCTTTTCTAAATTTTGCCTCCCAAAATTTCGTAATGGTCTTACGCAACGACTACAGAAAATGGCGTTTCATTAGATAAAATAATAACCCCTAACATATGCGTCGTCGCCTAAATTTGTATGATCACCATTGATCGTCATTAGCATCATCCTCCTCATCAAAATAATCATCCTTTTGCATCCAACCGTTCGGCATCTTCATGATCATCATCCTCTTCATAATCATCTTCTTCATATTTATATTCATCCTCTTCTTCATATTCACAATCATCCTCTTCTTCCTCTTCCTCTTCCTCTTCCTCTTCATAACCATCTTCATCATCTTCATATTCATGTACATCATCGACTTGTGGAAGGAATCCCAAATCAATATGTATACTATCAATAGGTACTTGTAGAAGATTTGACGGAGCCCGTTCTTGGTATGCATTGTCTTCTCGAGATAATAGACTAGAGTGAACGTCATCCTCGACATGTGCAAGCGAACTACATTTGTACATCCCTCGGTGAGAAATGGTGTTAACAACCTTCCAATTGTCACCGCCCTTTGGATCATCTATATAGAATACTTGTCTTGCATTGGAGGCAAGACAAAAAGGCGAATCTTCGTACCACCTAGTGGACGTGTCTACCGAGATGAGTCCATGATCAATCTTAATGTTCCCTCTCTCGGTTGGATCGGTATTAAACCATCGACATTTGAACACAATTATCGACATTCCTTCCGCGTACCTCAAGGTAACCACTTCTTCAAGGACACCATAGTATGTAATAAAATGATCAATTAAGTAGCAACCTTTTTTATTGTTGCAAATTTGTGAGCAGGGTCTGCAGGGGTGAGGAAAGGGAACTGCCAGGGGAGCTACAACGCCTTTGGAACTTGGTGGCTGCACAAACAAAGCAACATATTATATGACTCAAATCTGAAGCAGTTTGCTTTTCTTCCAGCTTTACCTACAAAATTTTAGTGAAAGAGTTAACTGGTGTGGGCTTCGAAGGGAGAAAAGAGGCTGCAAAGTGGTTGGAGTTGGGTGGTGGCCGCAAGATGCTACCCTTTGAAGCTAGTCGGAGATCTGCAGCAGATTAATCTTGTCTCTGGTGTTCTGGAGGCGCGGGTAGGAGCAAATGGAGATCGTATGTGTGTGTAGGGAAAATGAGACAGTGGAAACCAAACACAAAATTTTACAAACATCCAAACCTTAGGCAACGAGTCCGTACGATGCTCGTTGCTTAAGTGAAAAGTAGCTCAACAATCGGCATCAATGTTGTACGAGGTTCATAAATTCTGTCCTTTCAAAATAAATGCGACACTTAAGCAACAAAAACAATCTATTTAAACCACGGTTCTTGCATAAGATATCCAACGTAACACAGGTGTTCTTGTTGGTTTTGAAGGCATTGCATAGGAAATCTTAAGCAACGATGTTACAATTTTGTACTTATGCAACGTACGATAATATGCTGCTTTTGAGGTCGTTGCGTAAGTAACTTAAACAATGTAATACGAAAATGCTGCTTAACTACATGTTGCCT
The DNA here is from genome assembly GCA_033675395.1 of Rhodiola chrysanthemifolia. Taxonomy (NCBI): domain Eukaryota; kingdom Viridiplantae; phylum Streptophyta; class Magnoliopsida; order Saxifragales; family Crassulaceae; genus Rhodiola; species Rhodiola chrysanthemifolia. The sequence goes on from CM066204.1 coordinate 45,591,924, forward strand.
TGGTGTTCTTACGCAACGAGGGATACGACGGACGCTTTGCGTACGTGGCATTAGGTGTCCTGCGCAACGTGTAACATAAGCAATAAAAGGCGTGTGTTGCTATAGACTTTATGCAACGTTGATTTTGCAACAGCGTGCCATGTCTTGTTGCATATAGGGCAAAATGGTGTAGTGAAACTGAAACAATCACAATTTTGAAGACAGAGTCGAGACGCGTTAATCATTTTTGTTAAAGAATTATTGCTCTCTCACTTAGTGCTTGAACTGCCTCCTAGGATATAAAAATGGTAATTAAGTCTAAACCTTGCACCTTATATTGCAACTTTTTCAAACTAACCAGTGCCTTCTAATAGCACCGACTCACACATTTAAAGAAACTTCAAAGGGAGAAAGAAAATCATATTGACATATTTCATGTGAGGAGTATTGTGGTCGTATGTGTTTAGGTTTTTTCAACTCAGTATCAACTGGCGTACAATACTTCTCCTTTTGTAGGAGAGCATTAATTAGCTTCCCGAAAGCAAAGGATTTTCCTCATTATCACTAACCATAATGATGTGACATTAAGTACGCGCATAAGGAACTACTCTTGCGATGAGAAGTCCTAGAATGCTCATTTCTAATCGGTTCAAGCTTTACCGAGACTCTGCAATCATAGCTTGATCAATTTCGGCTCTCAAACTCTTTAGTTTATTATAAGGATCTAATGTGGCAAATTGAGTGTTTTGCGCAGGTGGAAGCAGCCCAACATAAGTGTTAAAACTTATTATGGAAATTTGTTAAGCGTAGCCCACAAACTTTCTATTTCGCGAAAATGCCGCTTTTTTGCTTGTCATGGGCGGCTTCTAGGTGTCAAAACTTTATGTTTAACCTGTTTCTACATCATACAGATTTTTTGAGTAAATAGAGTGTGAGACTTTAAAAAAGACATCAAAGCAATAAAGATCATTCGAAACGATACAAAATTCTGAATAAATGGAGCTTAAAATCGATAGATAAAATGACTGATCATTGTTTTAGGATAAATAACACAATTACTATCCCGGAAATGAAAACAACTGAAGCCACTCATGATAGCTGAAAAGGCTAAGTTTAAACTTTTTGCACCTCTGGTGACGCCCACGTAAAAAAACAAACCTTTAAGCATCGCATAAGCATGCCACCCGATTTCTGAGCTGAATATAGCAACTAGAATACGCCTGAATAGAGGTAGGACACGCTTACATTGAGACAAGTGATGCCTGCAAGATGAGAGGCGGTGCCCAACTACTAGGAACGTCGCAGGCATTGCTTGAGATAAGAGAGGCGATACCAGACTGAAGACGTGACTGACGTGTAGTATTTTGAGCATCAAAAATAATTTATAAAATCGGTAAGTACCGAGTCGTCCAAGGGAGCAATTGTAAACTTGAGCACTACGTAAGGTTATGGTTCTATTTATCTAGTCTGTGACGAGTTTTTGTTTTGTTTTATAATCTAAAATAAACAAGTAAGAAAAGGTTTTAACGAATTTGAAGAAGTATTTCGGGGAACTACTTCACTTACTCAATATTAGAATCGAGTTTATTAATTAGCATCCAAGGATTTGCCTATATTGATTGGAAAATAGCCGCATGATCCAAGTAAGAACCTCACCCTTTCGGTGCTTTTGTTTCAAATTGGTACGAACCTCACCCTTTCGGTGTTATTGGTTCGAATCAAGTAACTCACAGATGTTAACCAACTCTCGTTGCATAAACATAGGGATTCTTGTGGTAGAGCGAGCCTTTCCCATTACAAACTTGAGCTACTCTTGTAGTCACTGAGTTCGTAACGTGTATTTTACTCAATAGTTCGACGTTTAGCCTCACCCTTTCGGCGCTATTACCTTAACGTCTCAAAGTTATACACTTAGGCATTTTCTCAAATACCTAGTATGCATTGCTGGTTTTAAGCGCTAAGTAAAATACAAACCATGTAAAACAATCCAAATCAAGCAAAACTTAAATTATTAAACGATTCATAGTTAGATAAGATTCGTAGGACCCCTAAATATGGGTCACTACTGACTATCCATCGTCATGGAAATACAAATCATGTTTTGTCGAAACAAAAATTACAAAGAGAAAAAGGAATTACTACACCCTTCGAATTGATGTCGATAACCCGTTCAAGCTCAATCTTCGATCCGATTAAAATCCTCGCGTTTTCTTGCCCCCTTCTCTCTTTTCCGTCGTCTCCAAGTCTCTAGGCGTGATTGTGTGTGAATGGATGATCGAAATTAGTTTGGCGACTGCCCCTCATTTGTTTTTGTTAACTTATGCCCATTTTGCCATCTTTCCAAGAACTTAGCAAAAATTGCACTTTTGGCCCATTTAGCCAGTGTCACCTGATAAGTGACACAAGTCACACTGTTTGACCAGAGGCTTGGATTTTTCTTATGTCGACAAATCTTGACACATGTGACAATGACGCATAGTAAGATGGCCTCTTGAGCTCAAGTTCTAACACCCTTAACGGTTAAATCTGCTCGAGGTGCAAACTACAAAGTTATAGCCCTTTATCTAAGTTTTCCAACAAGCCATAGATCAACGAATTCAAACACCTTATGAGCCCTGGGAGTGTGCGACAAGTAGGGAGGTCAATCCGCCTATTTTTGCACTGTTTTCGCCCAAATTTCCACAAAATGCTTTATTTTGCCTCAGAATCATTTTTCACGTGAAAGGAATTAAAACATAAAGTGAGAGCTCATATAAATAAGGAAAAGGATCGAAAATCGACTAAATGTGGTGCATAAATATAGTACAGATTTATGTTCATCAAAACACTCTACATTTAAAGTTTGCTGGTCCAGAACATCCTAACCACTGTCGTAGGGAACACGAGTGCATTTAGCGTATGCACCAAGCCGTAAAACCTCTTGGCTACCCTACAGGACGGGTTGTAGTCTCGTAAGAGTTTTCAGAAAAGGGAATACTCACAAATCCCATATGCGAGTAGCTAATATGCATGAACAAGATAGTTCCTCATTTATCTAGGCAATACGCAACGAATACCACATACACAACAACTAAAATAATAATCAAAAGACTAACTCTTTTTCATAAGAATTTCGAACCACCAATGACCCTACAAAGATGCAGATTCAAAGACAATCAGTTTTAGAGTTATCAAATGATTAACCTAAGTATTCATTCAACCTTTTCACAAAATACTCAAAACACGAACCTTAGAAGCACAAAACAAATGTGCCGATCGCGTGCCTATGATATCAAGAAGGATAGTCCATGGGCTTACGATTCAAAACTCATTTCCAAGTATTAGGAGCTAAGTCCATAATCCATAAGAAAAGAGGAATTTAACACTTTACTTTCAAAACTATCTCAACCAATGTCATGCTCACGTACTAGTACAAGGGTCATCCCTTGGCGGGCTGTCGTTGTACCCGTCAAAAATAATAATTTGTAATCCGACTAGCAAGTGGTAAGTCGGGTCGTATCCACAGAGATTGATCCGAGAATCTGTTCACTAAATATTCAAACACGTAATTGAGAAACACAAACACAAGCAACAGTTATCACGTATTAAGAAAGCAATCGTCACACGAATTCAGGTATGTAATATCAAAGAGAAGTGCAAGCTAGAACTTTCGACTGTGATGCAAGACTAAATCATTGACAAATCCGTTTTGATTCCTAATGTTCTACAACTTAGAGCTCCCCCGCTAAGGTTACACCCCCCGTTCTAATTCTAGTACTTAATCTCGCGCTAGCGATAATCAAGACCCTAACTCGCTAGAGTTGCATTAAGATTTGAACAAGTTGTCCTAGGGTGTTTAATCCTAGTGGTATATTACTCGTGTCCTAGTTTGCTATCCCCGCTAGGTTGCTAGTAAACTTAACAATTGGAATCAACAAACAAACGAAAGCTCCCCCGCTAGGGTTCCACTCATGCTAGCACATCAATTCCATAAACACTGCATAGTAATATGAGACAAAACACAGAAATCAATATAGGTCTCAAGTCAAAACATCACAATGTCGAGTTCTAGCCTACACAAGTGAGTTTAGCTACTCATCGTAATGGAATACATCATCATGTTTCTGAATAGAATGAAATGAAATTACTGATGACGAACTCTCCACCAATCTGCAGCTCCACTCCAGCACCTGAACCCAGCAACGAATCCTCAGTCAAAATCCTACTCCAAGAACTCTTCCTTCCAAACCGAACTTCGAACGAACCCTAGATGGATCTGAATTTCTCCCCTTTCTCCAGATCCAGTCGCCATCTTCTCTGTCCCCTCGAGTTCTGTGTTACTCCTTTCGAGATTGCAAATGAGAAATAATGAATTTCGAGTGCCAGGTGGCATCCGCGGATGTCTCTTCATTTAGTTCCCGCGGACGTCTCAACAATTACCATAAATCAGTAGACGTCCGCGCCCGTAATTGTTCAGGCGTCCGCCCCCAAGACTGAGTCAGTCTTCAAACATTTGGACTTCATTCCTTCGATGCAAAACATCTTCTACAGGCTCTCTTTAGCCGATATTCCTTCCATGGTCTCCGAATGTACCTGAGAACAAAAACTACACACAGGTAGTGAAATAATATACAGGCAACCACTAAGAGACGGGGTACAACTACGACTCATCAAACTACCCCACACTTGAACTTGTTCGTCTCGAACAAGAACAAAGCCACAGAAAGAACTACAACGTACTAGTCATGTCAATCCTTACATCTCAATCCTAAATCCATTCTATAATCCTATCATGCTCAAGATTCTAACAATGCGAGCAAACATAGATGTTTCGATACTTGTTACCTCGCGAGTTGAAATTCAAATGACCTTGTATGATGGGGAGATAGTCCCCTATAGGTACCACGGACATTGCATTCTTTTCTGAGTTTTGGTCTTTTGATTGAGTCAGCGGCTTTCTCTGACACGTGATTAATTCACCGCTTTCATACCATTGAGCTTTGAATTCCTTAACTTGTATGGACTTTGATAAACGACACATCTTGCTTGAATCAATCAGATTTTGATTTTTTTTTCTTACTTGATGGTTTGCCTTCGGCTTTTGAATTTGTTTCTTGTCCCCATAATCATTTGCGCCCTTGAACCACTCCAAGCATAGCCTCCGAATAACAGCATAGGAGTGCGTCCCGCTCTTTTCTCATCCTTGTCTTTTCTGCGTGAGGCAAGGTAGGGGTTACCCACCCATTCCCAGCTACTTCGACTAGAGATGGACAGTTTGTTTTCTCTGTCCCGCCACCACTGCGAACGCATGAATAAACTTGTATACTTGGTGACGGAGCTACTCTCAGGATTAGGCTAGTGAAGCGTCAACCTCCACCGCCTTTCTCAATCATCAGAACCAAAACTCAGAATTTCCTGCAATTTGCCGTACCTTTCTAGGACATTTCTGTCAACTCCACATCCCTGCATATTACAACTCACAAGAACAAAGCATCGAAAATTTTGAAATTTCGCATTTTTAGTCAAATGAGCACAATAGTCATACAAAGCTGGAAATAAGATCTCGACATAGAAGGAAAGCATAGTAGTACATCATCAGTTCATCACGACACATGACATGCGACTGACTCAACAGACACGACACACAACTGACTCAACAACATCCCACCCCACACTTAGATGGACCCGTGTCCTCACGATACAATTCAAGAGATGAGATGTATAACAAAACAGACTCGCACAAAATAGACTCAACAGACTCAAATAAAAATAAAAATAAAAGAGGGAACTGGTACTCCCCTAGTAGTCTGGTGGTGGCTGTGTGTACTCGGGTGGAATGGCATCTCCTGGGCGCCATCCTGGAGGAGCTGAAACTGGATAGAAGCCGCTACCCATCGCCATCATCATAGCCCTGTTTACATTAAATAAATGGTCAATTTGTGCCTGTGAATACTGTCCGGGCTGTCTCTGCGCCTGCTCCTCTGGCGGTACTACATTCAGCGGGACCTCTACCCCGTCCCTCTGACGTCTCCTTCCCCCTGCGGGTCCTCCACGCCCTGGCGGTCGCCCTCTCCGTCGCGGTGGGCTAGGTGGTGGCCTAAGAGCTGGATCAGCAAAATATGTCCAACGCACTGCACCCTCGCTGCTGAGTCTGAATGTCCTCCCAGAACCAACCCTTTCACTGTCAGCCAGTCCATAAGCCAGAATACTGTGGCCTGGAAGTGCATCCACGTCCGGATGAAGACTGCGTAGCAGATAAGTCACCATGCCACCCACACAAAGCGGCCCTCGAGGCCGAATCTGCTTCAAGTGCTCACAGAAAAAATGTCCCCAGTGTGGGACTACCCCTCTCACCAAAGAGCCTAGAAGCGTCAGATCTCGGAGACACGGCTTATCATTGCCGTTCGCCCTCGCAGTCAAAGTCCTCGTCAAAATAAAATGTACAATGTACCAGAAAGGATCTGTGAATGCTGAGGCTGTAGCGTCGCTCGGCCTGTAGCGTCTCGTCCCCGTAAGGCTCATGTAGGTGTCGCTAATACCCATCGTATTGCCGTAATCGCAAAACGTCCCATCTGCCACCTCTGGCCACCCAAAGATTTGACGCAACTGCGTCATCGTGCAATAGTGCTCTGCGCCTCTGAAGGTGTATCTGAATCCCTCAAATTCTCTGGGTCCAACGTAATAGTAACCGGTGAGGAACTCACAAGTATCATCCATATCAGCATCGCTGCGGAGCGTAAGCAACCCAGGCCAACCACATCTGTCCATCAGCTCCCTGAATCGCTCTAAGAGTCCGCAATGCTCCAGAAAGAACTGCTCGACCCACATGGGTTGCTTATGTACACACGCCATGAATTTCTCAAACGTTTCCTGCCTGTCATCGACAACATCCGGAACTAGTGCTTCATCATCAACAGGCGGAGACTGGGCTCTTCGGGAGCGGGATGAACTAGCACGATTCGATGAACGCGACATGTTGAAACACAAAAATCTGAAACTGCCTGAAAATTCCGCGCACCCCTTCTGAATTTCTGCTCTGCGGAGGTCTTGCCAATTACTGTAATTCTTCAGGCGTCCGCGCTTGTTATTGCTGAGACGTCCGCAGAAGTCACAAATTCCCAGATCTGAGCTCAAATCGAAATTCCAGCCGCGAATCCGACCACACCACCTACATACGCCAATATCCCAAACTCCAAACAACCCAATCCAATCAATCCAGCACTCCCTTCCATCGATTCAACACACAATCTAACTTCAATTCCGCACCAAACCTTAATCCATTAATAACTCAATCGGTAAGACTTTACCTCAATCAACCGTGGTGAGAATTGCTGAGAATTGCTGAAAATTGCGGACGTTGTTTTGCCTTTGTTCGTGTTTTTTTTGTTCTGAAAAACCAGATCTGTAAACGACATATGATTTAAGTGCTGAGATGCTCCGCGGAGGTCTTCTGAATTACCATTCCGCGGACGTCTCTTGATTTATCGTAATTGTCAAGGCGTCCGCGCCTTTAATTGTTCAGACGTGCGCCTGCGCGACTGAGTTGAGTTCCATTCTTCGCTCAATCACCTGAAACCACCAGAAACAAAGATGCACTCGGGGCGCATTATCAGGGTACCAATTCCACTAATTAATCTACTAAAAAATGTGTAAAGTAAAAAAAACACACCGGGTTGCCTCCCGGTAAGAGCCTTTGTTTTACGTCCTTGGCTGGACATTACCTCTACGGGATCACAAGTTAGGATCCCAAGGCTGCTCCAAGTCAAATTTACCACTCAGCGTGCTCCTCTCCTCAGCACTTCCACAAGTTAATCGCTTCTCAATGCTCCGCCCGCCATCAGGTGGCTTCGATCTCCAGTTCTTTCCTGTAGGTGTCCACAACTTTTGCGCACCCACCCCACACTTTTGTTTCTTTACTCACTTCTTATCTGGTGGGCGTGTTTTCCTTCTTACCTTCAGCTGCTTACTGGCACCCTGAATCAAACACAACGATTCAGCAGTTATATTATTAAAACAAGTTTCAACAGCTATCTCAGGAGGTTTCCCCGCACAAGGCTGGTGGTCATCCTCAAAGACACGAAACTCAGCCATCTTGCCACCATATTCGAGCATTATAATACCCTCAGCGACATCAATCTTTGCCTTCGTCGCAAACAAGGTAGGTCGTCCTAGAATGAGCGTTGGCGACTCCTTAGTCTGGGTGTCCTCCATCTGCAAGACATAAAAATCTGCAGGCACAACAACTTCTCCAACATTCAAGGTTAAATTCTCAATTAAACCATAGGGATGAACACAAGACTTGTTTCCTAACTCAATAGTTAACTTGGCCGGTTTCACCGGTCCAAGGTTCAATGAACAGTATAGGTCATAAGGCATAACATTAATAGATGCTCCCAAATCAATCAAACAGTGGGGGATAAGTGTGTTACCAATTCCACAGGTCACCGTGAAGGCACCTGGGTCTCTAGTTCGATTGGTCAACGCTCCTTGTTGCTCTCGCTCCAATTCTTGCATTTGTGCGTTGGTTCTCGTGTCCTCATACCCCTTCCGTTGAATCTCATTGTCTAAAGCTTCGTGACGCTCAATAACCTGCATGGGAAATGGCGATGGCGCAAAAGGGTTAGAATTCAAAATCTGAAAATTGCTTACTGGGAATTCCGCCCACGTCTCTTGATTTTTCTCCGCCCACGTCTCTTGATTTTTCATTAATTGTTAAGACGTCCGCGGATTAATTGTTGAGACGTCCGCCTGAGTTGGAATCTTCATTCAGCTCCTTTTTATCTCCTTCAGCCTCCATCTCCTCTTCATCCCTTACCACAATCACACTCACATTTTGCCTTGGATTGGGGATCGTTTGCGATGGAAGCTTCCCTTTGTCTTCTCGCTTTTCGAAAACGTCGCTGGCAATTTGAGACACGTGCTTCTTTAGCTCGTTAACGTCTCCAGCTTGTTGACCCACCTTTTGAGTTAGTTCCTTGAACAAACCTCTCATTTCCTCTCTCAACTCCTTGATCGGGTCCTCTTCTACTTGTTTGTTGTGTGGTGGTCTGTACGGCGGCTTTTGTGGGTACGATGATTGCCTCGCATCGTAATTGTTGTTCCTTTGCCAAACACCATCATTCTGCCTTGGTTGCCATTTGTTGTTGCCCTGGTATCCTTCATACCTCCTTGGTGGCAAATCTCCCTTGTTGATGTAGCCCACTACATTCACGTCTTCTGCTCTTTCCTGAAAGACAACGTTATCATTATTCGTTGAATTATAAGTGGACTTGTTTACCTTACGCTCCACTTGTTGATTGCCTTGTGGTTGTTGCGTCACTAATTGAGCCATCATATCCTTCAGTTCCTGCAATTCAGAATGTACATTCACATTAGCAACAGGTGCAGGTTTATATGTCTCTTCTAAATACCTTGTGCTCTCGGCAACTCTCTCAATCAACTCCCATATCTCATCGGGGTACATGTCAAGGATAGACCATTGAGCGGAGGCATCCAGCATTCTTCTTTCCATCAGAATCATCCCATCCATGAAGTACTCTAGCAACATCCTTTGTGGGACTCCATGATTCGGACAATTCTCTTCCAATAGCCTAAATCTCTCCAAATACTCGAACAACGTCTCTCCACGTCCTTGTCTGAGCATAGAGAGCTCCTTTCTTGTTTGAGCCGCCTTCGAATGGGAGTAATACTTGTCCATGAATTTCCTTTGCATTTGTTCCCAAGAAATAATGGAACCTGAAGGCAAAGACATCAACCAAGATTTAGCTTGACTTACTAAAGAAAAAGGAAATGTCTTTAATTTAAAGATTTCTTCCGGAACCGATGCTGATTTCATGGACATGCAAACTCCATGAAATTCCTTCAAGTGCCTTAGAGGGTTCTCATCGGGCATTCCTCCAAACTTGGGCAAGTGATGTATCACCCCACTCTTTATCTCGATGTCTTCTGCGTCTTCATCCAACCTAATGCACCAAGGTGCCTCCAATATATGGCGCACACACTCCTCTCATAGTGCGTCCCAAATCCCGACGCCTAGCTAGCTGTCCATATTGGTTTCCTCCACCGAGGTATTGTCGATCCAACTCATCCTCGTAATCCTCGTGTCTAGCTGCACGATGTCCAGCAAACTCATTGCCTCGCTGATTTCTGGGGGGTGGCAGTCTTTGATTAACAGGGGGCAGTCCTTGTCTCCGTTCTTGCATGTTATCCCCTATCACACTACTTCGCTCTTCTTGATCACGTTCAACACTTCTCTGTGACATTGTTACTTCAACAGAAAATAATCAAGTGACACGGTAAAAGATAGTAAAATAAAACTAAAAGAAAGTAATACGTAGTGAGATTACTCGTTACCAATCCCCGGCAACGGCGCCATTTTGGCGGGCTGTCGTTGTACCCGTCAAAAATAATAATTTGTAATCCGACTAGCAAGTGGTAAGTCGGGTCGTATCCACAGAGATTGATCCGAGAATCTGTTCACTAATTATTCAAACACGTAATTGAGAAACACAAACACAAGCAACAGTTATCACGTATTAAGAAAGCAATCGTCACACGAATTCAGGTATGTAATATCAAAGAGAAGTGCAAGCTAGAACTTTCGACTGTGATGCAAGACTAAATCATTGACAAATCCGTTTTGATTCCTAATGTTCTACAACTTAGAGCTCCCCCGCTAAGGTTACACCCCCCGTTCTAATTCTAGTACTTAATCTCGCGCTAGCGATAATCAAGACCCTAACTCGCTAGAGTTGCATTAAGATTTGAACAAGTTGTCCTAGGGTGTTTAATCCTAATGGTATATTACTCGTGTCCTAGTTTGCTATCCCCGCTAGGTTGCTAGTAAACTTGACAATTGGAATCAACAAACAAACGAAAGCTCCCCCGCTAGGGTTCCACTCATGCTAGCACATCAATTCCATAAACACTGCATAGTAATATGAGACAAAACACAGAAATCAATATAGGTCTCAAGTCAAAACATCACAATGTCGAGTTCTAGCCTACACAAGTGAGTTTAGCTACTCATCGTAATGGAATACATCATCATGTTTCTGAATAGAATGAAATGAAATTACTGATGACGAACTCTCCACCAATCTGCAGCTCCACTCCAGCACTTGAACCCAGCAACGAATCCTCAGTCAAAATCCTACTCCAAGAACTCTTCCTTCCAAACCGAACTTCGAACGAACCCTAGATGGATCTGAATTTCTCCCCTTTCTCCAGATCCAGTCGCCATCTTCTCTGTCCCCTCGAGTTCTGTGTTACTCCTTTCGAGATTGCAAACGAGAAATAATGAATTTCGAGTGCCAGGTGGCATCCGCGGACGTCTCTTCATTTAGTTCCCGCGGACGTCTCAACAATTACCATAAATCAGTAGACGTCCGCGCCCGTAATTGTTCAGGCGTCCGCCCCCAAGACTGAGTCAGTCTTCAAACATTTGGACTTCATTCCTTCGATGCAAAACATCTTCTACAGGCTCTCTTTAGCCGATATTCCTTCCATGGTCTCCGAATGTACCTGAGAACAAAAACTACACACAGGTAGTGAAATAATATACAGGCAACCACTAAGAGACGGGGTTTTAACACATAAAATAGTCGTACAACTACGACTCATCATCCCTCTACTCAAATCACAATGCATACACACTAAAAGAAATGATGGAAAGTACATTGATGAATGACGGAGCCCACTGCACTATCGTTAAGGTGCAATGTTCTCTGTGCAAAATAAATTTATATTTTCCGCTACTCGCGACTACACTAGTGGGTAGTAAGTGGTAAGTAGGGGTCGAACCCAAGGGAATTAGGGGGATAATTGTTCTTTGAGGGGATTATTCAGCGGGAGGGCGTGTTTTAGGTTGGTTGGTTGGTTTTAAAGCTACCAACTAAGTGATTGATTGGTTGGTTGGTTGGTTTTAGTACTGGAAAGTAACTGATAATTATTACAATTAAAAGAAAGCGTTCAGTTTCAGGGGCCTTGTATTATATCCTGTTTATCATTGACCCTTAGTGAATCTTCTAAGTATTCAAACGTGTATCAAGGCCTTTTCCGGCGCTCGATTTGCCACACTGTCTAGTCTTTTGCAAAAGTGTTCGAAAGTGAATCAAGGCCATTTCAAGCACTCGACTTGCAACACTGTCTAATCTTTTGCAAAAAACGTAAAGCCCTTGTTCTACTTAGACTAGCACCCCATTTCAAGGTATACTAGCCTATGTGCATCCATTTTGGGTTGTCTTTTCCGATTTACCCAAAATGGTGTTTGAGAGAGATCAAACTCCTCAGATAAGCTTTGCCATTTCAAGCATCCACTTACCCGAGTATGTTTGCGAACTTCCACAGAAGAGCTTTGCCATTTCAAGCATCCACTCAACCTTGGAAGTTCTGATCTAATATATGGCACATAGAACAAGTTTTGAATACAAAGACGAGACACTAAATTAATAGTCTAAAACATTTTATAATACAAGTCCACCCCTTCTACCGAACGACTAGTTTAGCTACTATTTATCGCGCTAAACATTATAACTAAGGAATTGGAAATTAAAGACGGTAAATAAATATTAAAATACTTACAACCGTTGAAGCGCCAAGGGAGCAATCTTTTATTTCCAAAGCCAAACTTACAAAACTTAGAGAGATAAGTGAAATGTTGATTTTTGGATGATACAAATGAGAGGAGAATGGCTTGTATTTATAGCCAAAGGGAGGAGAAATGGAGGGTGGAGATGGCTTCCATGTGTTTTTGATCCAAGGGAGGAGGAGGAGGAGGTGAAGATGTGGTGGAGGAGGTGAAGATGTGGTGGAGGAGCCACCACATGGCAAGCTTTCCATGGAGGAGCAAAAGCCGCCGGTCACCATGAGGGGAGGAGCCGCTGGTGGCCGGTCACCATGAGGGGAGGAGCTCCTCCCTTGGCCACCTTCAAGCAAGGTGGCTGGTCACCTTGGTCCATGAGTGTATTTTGACAGTTTTGTGCAGTCTTTTCACAAAACTATCAGTCCAATTTCGCTCCGTTTGACTTTGATTCCTCTTCTGCTTAATTTGTTATGAGTGATTCAACGTCAGGATCCTTGATATTTCTTCAGTCGGCATATGATCTTGACTTGGAATGACTCGTAACATCTTTTATGCTTTAAAAGCTCCTCTTTAGCATGTATTCTCTCTAAGCTCTGAAATACCCTGTAGAAATATATCGGAACTAACAAGCAAAAGTTAAATAGACCAACAGTCTAATTTAGTGGGTTTTACTGTGTTTTTGATTCGTATAATTATGGTCCATCAATGAACTTAAGTGTGTGCCTCATGTTTTCTTTTTCTTTTCAAGGCATTATGCTCACGATATGCTTCACCAATTTTTTTCTTTTGATAGCTTGCTTTATTTTGTCTTGTGCTTGCAAAAACTTTTTGCTTTTCTTTTTTTTCCGTAGCTTGCCTTATTTTGGCTTGTGCTTTGCATATACAAAACGTGTTTTGTTAAGGAGAGTTGGCAATGTACTAAGGATATAAATGGTGTACTCATACAATATGAAAGAATAGAGATCACCTAAGAGCAATGACTAAGTTTTCGAAGAGAAGAAAAGTATTTCATGCTTGTCAATTTTATGCTCAAGATAACAACAAAAAGGTTGTCTAATTAATTAGATAGACAAAAGATAATAACAAAATTGACGCCTAGGAATTATGCACTCATAAAATTCAGCTGATCCTAGATTCAAACTCAAGTCGAAAGTAATTGAAACTAGATAGTTGAGCAATGAGGTAATGTGAATGCCTTGGAAATATGAGTACTCAAATGTAAGCTAGCGCTTAAAATGTGCAAGTGCCTAGACATGGATAATTTTAATAGAATGCACTACACATACCATCCCACACTTAAGAGGAAGCTTAGTCCCTAGGCAACAAAAAAAATATAGAAATAAAAAGTATAGTGCAAAGGGCTTCCCTTAAATTGTAACTCATAGAGTGTGATTCGTGGTTTGCTCATTCCTTTCCCGTGTATGACATTCAAATCTTTAAAATAAACAAGTGACCACTACATAGAGATTATTAGCACATGTCACAAGTAAAATATGTATCATGGTAGGGACTCCACACTTAAATCAAAAACGTCTAGCGAGCAATAATGTGAGTGCAAAATAAGTTTGACAAGGCATCTTACAAGTGGCTTTACTTCCCTCGAAGACCTAGTTTAACATCTTGGCAAGACTAGCAAAGCGCCCCATGGAATTGCTTAGGAGAAGTTGATGTTCCCATGAATGGCATGGCTTTGGCAAAACGGCTTTAGACAGTTCGAGCAAGAGTTCAAGGAGTGTTCAACCGACTACTGGAACTCGCATACAGCAGATCTGAAGATAAGACGTTTCCTAATCTGGACGATCGATGATCTGATCTGATTGAAGTCGGCTCATCAATAAATTAGAGGATCAGATATTCAAATGAATATCCTCTCATCAATTAGGAGTCGTTTAAGAAGATTTGGAATTACTTGGTGAGAAAGAAAGATCGAGATCTTCTTGAAGATTGGAGGAAAGAAAAACGTTTCCTAATTCGGAAGATCGAAGATATGATCTAATTGGAATCAATCGACGAGTCATCATTAAAGATCAGATATTCAAATGAATATCTTCAGCTTGAATTCGAGAATATTGGATGGCTTGGCACGGAAGTAATCTCCAAAGATTGGCATGGAAATATCCATCGAATATTTAGGAATATTTCCTAAATATTTGATGAGGATATTTGGAACAGATTTGGACATTCGCCTTTGCATATAATTACAAGGCTAGGGTGACCAGATCTGGATCGCTTCCTGTGAGAAAGAAAACACGAGAGCGTTCGTGAGATTGGAGGAGGAGCGACGGCCGGCTGAGTATTCCACACCGGAATATCAACGGCGAAGAAGCAGTCCGTTCAGGGTGCTGTTCAGACTGTTCTTGAAGAACTATCAAGCGTACACACACACGTGATCAAGATACGCCTTCGGAAGAAGGTACTGAACTCTAGGAGAGGTTCAAGACTAGGAGGAGAGGAAGTCTCATCCTGCCCATAGGGGATCGAGGTGAGCTGCGGTGAACCGAGATTGCAAATCCGAGAGACGGAGTGTTAGAGGCTAGGCTATTACAAACAAGGCGTTGTGTAAGTGTAAGTCCACGAATAGCTCTAAACTCGTAATAAGATTTGTGTCCCTTTCTAGGGTGTGGGAAACCCCCCAGAGTAGGCGAGGCCGAACTGGGTATCATATCGCGTGTGCTCCTATTTTGTGGTGTTTACATACTGTCTGCTAAGGTGTTCCAGTCTCTGTTAGAACACAACCTGAAACTGTCCAACAAGTGTTCGAGACGCAGTTCGAACATCATCTGGAACTCGTCTTGACTAAGACAAGTAGATTTCAATTGGTATCAGAGCAGACACTCGACATAAAGAGTGTGATCCGGCGACTGTTCAAGATGAGTTTGAAGGAAGGACAGAGCACTAACCGACCACCGTTGCTTGAAGGGCTAAACTATCTCTACTAGAAGTCCAAGATGAAAGTCTTTCTGAAATCTCTCGATGTAAAGGCTTAGAGAGCGGTGTTCGTTGGATGGACAGAACCCACGATGGCCAACCCTGAAGGAGTAGCTGTGCGTAAACCTGAAACTCTGTGGACTGATGCAGATGAAAAAGCTGCTGCTGGAAACTCAAAGGCCTTGAATGCAATCTTCTCAGGAGTGGACGAGAACGTGTTCAAACTGATTGCTGAATGTGAGGTTTCCAAGGAAGCATGGGATATTCTCAGAATAGCCTATGAGAGTCCAGACACTGAATCTAATGATGAAGAAGAAGAACATGAGAATGTCAATCTCGTCGGACTTGTAGTCACTATTGAAGACTGCAGTGAGACAAGTGAAAATCCATACTCTAGTGCACTGTCTGAACAGCCTGTTGACGACGCATCAAGCAGTGATGATGAAGGACTTGCTCATGAGATCTCGACCGAGACGTACAAGGAACTCTATGAGAAGTGACTATTGGTGTTTGGTCTTAACAAGAAGCTCACAGAAAAAGTGGCAAGCCTGACAGAAGAAAAAGATAAAGAGTGGCAGGAGGTTGAACTTCTCGTTGCCCAGAAGGTGGAACATTAGGAGGAAATATCTGCTTTGAAGCACGAGATGATCGGAATGAATCAAGAACGCTCGTCACTTCTTGCACAGAAGGTGGAACTGCTAGACACTGTTTCGGTTCTGAAAGCCGAGATGGAGAAAAATAGAGAAACACATCCTGTAGGCTTGGTGGAGCTAAGGAGAAAGAATGCTGACTTGAGCCGCGAAGAAGTCCATCTTCTGAACAAAGTAGAATCCCTGGAGTTACAAATCAAGAAGGAGAGAGATAATCATGCTGCTACTATGAAAGAATTGAGCAAGTTCAAAAGATCGGCAAAGATGCTGAACTCCGGCTCAAAGAACTTGGAATCCATACTAAGATCCCAAAGAATTGAAGATGGACATAGAGGTCTCGGCTTCAATGGTAATAGTTGCTCAGATAAGACTTCGTCTGTTAAGGCAAAGCTGAAACCTGCACAGAGAGCAGAACAGAGTGTGAACCACTACCCTGAGAAGCAGATTGGGAATCAAGGAAGAAAGCAGCTCATGCCCAACCGTGGAAGACATGGTACTGAATGGAGGAGGAACAATCGTACATGTTGGTATTGCTATCAGATGGGACACATCAAATCAAGGTGTCGACTACTTCTGGCTGAGCGAAAAGTAATGGAATCCAGAGTCACCCCTCGAGTCAGACAAGTCTGGAAACCAAAAACAAGGAAAGAAGTGTGATTCGTTGCTCTTAGCTCATTCAGTCACATGAAGGAAGAATGCTGGTACCTCGACAGTGGATGCTCGGCTCACATGACAGGTAATCCTCAATATCTCATCAATGTTAAACCTATTTGCAAGCGTCAGTTTGTCACTTTTGGAGATGGAGGGAAGGGCCAGGTGATCGGCAGTGGGACATTGAAGGTTCCGGATCTACCTGAACTCGAGGATATCCTCCTAGTCGATGGGTTAAAGGTGAACCTGATCAGTATTGGTAGATTGTGTGATGAGGGACAGTCTGTTACATTCACTCGTGATTCCTGTCAAGTACTGGATAGGAATGGAGACACACTTATGGAAGGAAGTAGGTCATCCAACAAAAGCTACTTTCTAGGCACAGTTGGAACAGGAGCTGCCACTGTCTGTCCGACAAACACGATAAATGAGATGGAATTGCAAGGGACAGGTATGGTGTCCCCTTCTGGAAAGGTGAAAGATGAAGTTGCCCTAAACTCAGTTCCAGAAGATGATAAAGTTAGTGGTGGGACATTGTCTGAAACACCCATTCAGACCAAGTCTACAAAAGATGAAGTTCTAGAGGGAGGTCCAGCTGATGAAGCCACACCTACTCCAGCAGGGACACTTGACAATGCACCTGCGCTGCAACCCTCATGGAGAATTATCAAGCGTTATCCAAACCCAGAAACTATTGAAGATCCATCTGAAGTAATGAAGAGTCGAGCGAATGAGATCAAGTATCGAGAACTGACTGCATGTTCATCCAGTCCGAAGATTGTCAACAAAGCATGTATTGATGAGATCTGGGTGGTGGCCATTCACGTGGAACTGGGAGAGTCCACCAAATCTGAAGCATGGAAGTTATATCATCTTGCGCATAGTCATGAACTGAAGAAGACTATATACGGACTCACACAAGCGCCCAGAGCATGGTACGAGACGTTCCTCATCGACCATGGCTATGAGCGAGGGGGAGTAGAGAAGCATATGTTCGTCCCGAGTACACAGAAGCTAGTTGGCCAGTTCGTGAGACGGATGCAAAAGGAGCTCCAGGTGACCATGGCGGGAGAGATGAAACACCTTCCTGGAACACATGTTGACCAGATGCTGGGAGAGCAAGAGAGCACCGCTGCGGAGAGCTGCTACACTCAGTTGTTATGGATGAAGCAGAAGCTGTATGAATACGGAGTTGAACAGGAGGAGATGACGTCTGACTGCGACAACATGAGTACCAGTAGCAGTTCCAAATATTCGGTACAACAGTACAAGACAAAGCACAGTGAGCCGGTAGAGAAGAAGGCCATTACAGTGAACCATGTGACAACCAACAAGCTACTAGCTGACATTCTTACCACTCACCTAAATGGTGCCCAGTTCGAAACACTTAGATCCACTATGGGTCTGCGTGTTGTCGCCAACTAAGTGTTCCATAAGGAGGTCAGCCAAAAGCAGAACCCTAGCAAATCAGTTGGGCTGACCTATCACGAAGAGGGCTGGAACAGATGGTACGTACTATTAAATTCAAAGTATGTGTAAGAGTTTATGAGGCGTTGGAGCACATCAAGGAGGAGAGAGTGGCAAATCAACAACAATGGTGATCACACGAAAGACTGCGAAGGAAAATCAGGCGATGGCTGAACCACCCCTCAATGAGGTAATCTCTTGTTCTCACTCCCAAGCTACTACACTCAATTTTGTTGATGAGGAAGTACGGACGATTGGTAAAGATTCGGTGAGTTATAAGGGTGACAAAGTGGTTAATGAGAAGCCGAAGGGATTGAAACCTGCTGTAGATTCTGTGGCCGATGCTGCAGAAGAAGGTGATGCCAGTAGGGCTAAGATTGTGATTCTGATAAGCAGAAGAATGAGGATGCAAGTGGAGAACAGCAAGCTAGGGAATCTGGCAATATGATGGAAGAGTTTCATGCATCCGGCAATGATGAAGAACTGGATGTGTTGTTCAAGGACATTGATGATGTTGTTGATGAGTTGCTAAAAGAGGAGGTTTCAATACCTGTTGAGACAAGAGCTGATCAGTCCTCAGAAGCCCAGGTCGTAGGGGTTGAGAAGGAGGCAAGTGTGCCAGATGATGCTGTCTTAGATATGCAGCAAGGTGGTGAGACAGTTTTACCCCAAGAGTCCTCTTGTTCTGATGCAGTCCCAGAGGGTGAGTCAATTGAAGCACCGGACGTTGTGCACGGAGGTTTTCATGATGATTTTGTGGAGGATGCACATGTCGTGGTGGATCCCCCAGCTATTCCTGATTTTGAGTCAGAGGATGCTCAGGACTTCGTCCCTCTTTCTGAACTAAGGAAGGCACAGAAAGACGGAAGAAAGGAGATGTGTTTTTTTTTGCGTGTCTGCAGCACAATCAGAAAATGAACATGTTGAAGAAGAAGCATCTGATGCACCAGCTGTGCCGACTGAGTTGGAACGTCCAGCTAATACAGATGTAGAGATGCAATTATCTGATCAAGAAGAGGCTAAGAACGAGAACACTCAGAAGGAGGATCAGGACACAGTTTTACTGGCTGAGCTCAAGAAAGTTGAAAAGAAGAAACCCAAGAAGAAAGTGACCTTCCAAGCATGCTCATCTAAGGCAGCTATCAAGATGAAAGGGAACACAGACGCAGGGGGAGCAAGTGCGTCTAAGAGGAGGAAAAGGTATAGTCCAGATCCTGTTCCTGCCCATGTTCCAACTGGAATTGTGAAAAATGGAGTATGGTTTGCCAGTACAGAAGCAGCAGCCAAGTGGAAGGTAGTGCAGATAAGAAAGATCATCCCTGAAAGGCTGCTTAATGAGAAGACAGTTCCATCCCAGTAGCAGATCTGACTCTATTCTACTCGATGTTGTTCTTCATCACCATAGTCAACTGGAAGTCTACATCTCATAGAACCACGATCAGCAAGGAGATGGGACAGCTGCTCTACCAGATTGGAAACAGGATGCTCATTGACATGGGAAGAATTATGTTCGACCAGATTGCAGAACACGCCATTCTATAAAGTCTCTGCACCAGATAATCTTCTCATCACTTATCTATGAGCTGATCATCAACCAGCATCCAGATTTGAAGACTGACCAGGACAGACTGTCAAGTGCTCCGTTGAAGTAGGTAGTTGATCACAAGCTGTTCAAGGGTCGACATAAGAATAATCTGAAAGACCCCAAGCTAAAGAGGAAGAATGTTCCTGAGTCATCTATGAGGAGAGTTGTTGGTGAAAAAATGTCTTAATATGGACAACTACTGAAGGAGGTAGAGATCATTCCGGAGGTCGAACAGGAGCAGAGGAAAAGAATCAATCAATTGGTGCGCGCTCTCAAGTATCCCAGTGATGATGAAGAAGACGGAGAGAGTTGATGTCCTGATTGAAGAAAAGGCAGAACTCCTTGATTTATCTAGTCGTTGAAAATACACTTGAAGAAATAAAAAAGACATGCTGCCATGAGCCAAAGAGAGATATGTCCTCTATACGAAGTCAAGCCCTTGAGGTGGAGAAGGACTACCCCGCGACAGTACTGGAGGAGCTGAATCAGTTCAAGAAACCAGATCATCAAAAACCGCTCATTTGCTGACCCGTGGTCAAACAGCTGCTGAGACACCAAGGTCCTACAGACTCACAATATGTGTCACTGACCCAGGCTATGTTTGAGGGGGAGTTCACAAGATTCCAGATGCCGAGGAGACCGGTTTGCTCGATTGGACCCTTGCCAGTTTGTGGCAAAAAGGGGGAGTATTTTGAGGGTAACTGTTCTGGTTCCTCAAGTTGTGTCTAAAGCGTAGATTTGGTTTTGCCAAAATGCCAAGGGGGAGATTGATGTTCCCATGAATGGCATGGCTTTGGCAAAACGGCTTTAGACAGTTCGAGCAAGAGTTCAAGGAGTGTTCAACCGACTACTGGAACTCGCATACAGCAGATCTGAAGATAAGACGTTTCCTAATCTGGATGATCGATGATCTGATCTGATTGAAGTCGGCTCATCAATAAATTAGAGGATCAGATATTCAAATGAATATCCTCTCATCAATTAGCAGTCGTTTAAGAAGATTTGGAATTACTTGGTGAGAAAGAAAGATCGAGATCTTCTTGAAGATTGGAGGAAAGAAAAACGTTTCCTAATTCGGAAGATCGAAGATATGATCTGATTGGAATCAATCGACGAGTCATCATTAAAGATCAGATATTCAAATGAATATCTTCAGCTTGAATTCGAGAATATTGGATGGCTTGGCACGGAAGTAATCTCCAAAGATTGGCATGGAAATATCCATCGAATATTTAGGAATATTTCCTAAATATTTGATGAGGATATTTGGAACAGATTTGGACATTCGCCTTTGCGTATAATTACAAGGCTAGGGTGACCAGATCTGGATCGCTTCCTGTGAGAAAGAAAACACGAGAGCGTTCGTGAGATTGGAGGAGGAGCGACGGCCGGCTGAGTATTCCACACCGGAATATCAACGGCGAAGAAGCAGTCTGTTCAGGGTGCTGTTCAGACTGTTCTTGAAGAACTATCAAGCGTACACACACACGTGATCAAGATACGCCTTCGGAAGAAGGTACTGAACTCTAGGAGAGGTTCAAGACTAGGAGGAGAGGAAGTCTCATCCTGCCCATAGGGGATCGAGGTGAGCTGCGGTGAACCGAGATTGCAAATCCGAGAGACGGAGTGTTAGAGGCTAGGCTATTACAAACAAGGCGTTGTGTAAGTGTAAGTCCACGAATAGCTCTAAACTCGTAATAAAATTTGTGTCCCTTTCTAGGGTGTGGGAAACCCCCCAGAGTAGGCGAGGCCGAACTGGGTATCATATCGTGTGTGCTCCTATTTTGTGGCTAAGGTGTTCCAGTCTCTGTTAGAACACAATCTGAAACTGTCCAACAAGTGTTCGAGACGCAGTTCGAACATCATCTGGAACTCGTCTTGACTAAGACAAGTAGATTTCAGAAGTCCTTTGCTCGAATAACTTCTCGCGGGGCCATCAGTGTTTAAGGCATCAATCAACCTTCAATTACCACATGAATATTCTTCCATCAAGTCTACAATGGACTTTTAAAAGTAAACTCAACCCTTTTGGAAGTGTTATTCCCTTTAGGATGGAGGGATTGTATGAGCTCCTTGCTAATGGTCTCGAAAAGTACGGTAGGAAGCTCCAAAACTTGTATCGAGACGGCGTGACGAAGAAAGGGTCTTCAAAACTCGTCTCGAGCTTGATGGGCACACCGTCCTTGAGTTTCTCAATAACTTCCTTGGGTGCCCAATCCACTAACTCCTCAAAACTTGCATCTCCTGTATGCAAGGTTTCTCTCTTTTGGCGTCCATGTAAACCTCAACAAAGTTTTTGTACACTTGAAATCCTTGTGGCTGCTCATCCTCTATCTCCGCTTTAACAATAGAGTCAAGCTCACCTGTAGCGGGAAAGGGGAGGTCTTCTTCATGCGAAAAACATGTTTCTTCTATAAATGCGTCATCATCATTGAAGAGTTCCTTATTGGAGATATAAGGCATTGATGGAATTGTGAGTTCTTGTGTGTTCCCATCAGAATGATATGTGCTAGTAGTGAAGGGAGATGCACCATCATGTTCCAACTCATCCACGGTGTAAAATTCACCATCCCACACCTCATTATAAGCTTGGGTGGCAACTTTCAAGAACTCATTCTCCATTGCTCGATCTCATACTTGCTTTGAGACAATAGATTCAAGGACTTCTTATTCGAGGACTTGTTCTTCATCATCCAAGTTCATATTTTCAATTTCTCGTTGCGCCAATTGGGTCTCCAATATCTTGTTGTGAGTGGCCAATTTGTCCAATCTTTGAAAGATCTTTTCTTGATTAGCCGCAATAATGGCTAGCATTTCCATGTTGGAGAGTTCACCATTAGGTTGAGGAATTGGAGGATATTGGTGGTAGGAGTCTTCTTTAAATGAAAATTGGCTAGCATCCCAATTTGAAGAGTAGGAATGCGTTGGATAGTCATGATCTTCCCAATAAGCATTTTGTTGCTTGACAGATGCTCACTACACTGTCGTTAAGATGCAATGTTCTCTGTACAAATAAATTTATATTTTCCGCTACTCGCGACTACACTACTGGGTAGTAAGTGGTAAGTAGGGGTCGAACCCAAGGGAGTCAGTGTGGATTAGTTGTTCTCTAATGAAGCTTATGCAGAAATTAAATGCGATTGGGGTTGAGTTTGAGTGTGATTTGAGAACTGAAAGTTAATTACAATAATAGACTGTAAGGAAAGGATTCGGTTTTAGGGGTCTTGTATCATATTTGTTTATCATCGACCGCTAATGATCATACCAAGTGTTCGAAGATGAATCGAGGCTATTCCTAACACAAGACTTGCAACATCGCGTAGAACACTTGAAATGATCATGCTAAGTATTCAAAGATGAATCGAGGCTATTTCTAGCGCAAGACTTGCAACACCATTTAAAACACTTGTTCTACTTTAGACTAATTCCTCCTTTCGAAGTATCTCAGCCTTATGTGCATCCATTTTGGGTTGTCTTTTCCGATTTACCCAAAATGGTGTTTGAGAGAGATCAAACTCCTCAGATAAGCTTTGCCATTTCAAGCATCCACTTACCCGAGTATGATTGCGAACTTCCACGGAAGAGCTTTGCCATTTCAAGCATCCACTCAACCTTGGAAGTTCTGATCTAATATATGGCACATAGAACAAGTTTTGAATACAGAGATACTCTTAAGAGTAGAGTCTAAAACATTTATAATACAAGTATACCCCTGCGACCGAGTACAAGCTTTTAGCTACTAGTATTCATGTTAAGGAATACAAGCAAACTAATGCCTTGCACAAGGGTACTGAATAATAAAATAACTTTACAGTAAAAACAAATAATACTGAAAGTAATTTTATACCTTACAATAAGCGGAGGAGAGGAGCTCCTAGGCAAGATCCACGCAAGAGAGTAGCTCCACAATGAAGAACAAAATATTTATTGAAAGTGAAGAGAAGAGGGTTAAGCCCTCTATCTCTCTAAAATATTTGTGAAGTGTGTATGATGATACAAATGAGGAGGAGAGGAGCTCCTTTTATAGCCAAAGGGGAGGAGGATGGAGGGTGGAGATGGTGGCACTTGGTTTTCATCCAAGGGAGGAGGAGGAGGGGAGGAGCATGTGGAGGAGGAGCCACCACATGTCAACTTCTTGTGGTGGTTCATCTAGCCGCCGGCTGCTATGAGGTGGAGGAAGGAGAGTGGAGGAGAGCTTAGCCACCCATGTGAGGAGGAGCATCCCCTTAGCCTTCTAGAACCTTGTGAAAAAGCCATCGGTTTGACCGGAATCTGACCGGAGCTTTGGCCGGAGCTTCTTGGATTTTGGAGAGTGTATTCTGAATGAAAATGTCATTCTAAGATGATCTCAAGAAGGAACCTAAGCCAAATTCTGCTTGGAACATGGTCGAAATCCCAAATCGGCTGAAATTGCCCTTGTTTGGCCTTTACCGGGCTCGGTGCCTTTGCATTGCGTTCTTGTCCAAATGCCGATGGATTTAGCATGTTTGAGTGATTCCAAGTCGGTTCCATGAAGGATGTTAAGGCTGATTTTGAGTGTAGCATGGTCGTGACCTGGAATGACTCGTAACATCTTTTCAGCGTAAAATCCTCTCCTTAGCGTGTTTTCTCTCTAAGCGCCAAAATACCCTATAGAAATATATCGGGACTAACAAGTAGAAGTTAAATAGACCAACAGTCTAATTTGGTGGGTTTTACTGCGTTTTTGATTCGTATAATTATGGTCCATCAGATCACCCCACACTTTTAGTTGTTCGTCCCGAACAATGCTATTAAAGGGCGGTACTCTAAGTTTGGTTTTAAAATATGAAAATTAGACTGTGGGACTCGATTTATCCTAATTCATGCATTACTTACTTATTACCAAATTAAACTGTGTAAATAAATAGAAGTAACTTGATACGTGTACCTCCGTGCCGAGATGCAAATTATTCCGGATGTTTCGGGAGATAGCCCTTTTTAGGCTCCTGGACTGCAACCTCGGGATCGTCTCTCACTATATGGTTTCCTTGTAGCTTTCTCTAGCACGTGATTTGGTTCGGGTTTCACTGGTTTGAGTACTTTGATTTATTTTTTTTCTTTTGGCGAGGGACTGCTTTTGTAGTGAATCGGCCTTTGGCCTTTGATTTGACTCTTTGAGTACTTAACTTTTTGTTTGGTTAAAACCTTCACAATTTTGGGCCTTTGGCCTCTTGATTTGCTTCTTCGAGCTTTTCGCCTTTTTGTGGCTTTGCTAGTCCATTTTCTCAAGCCTTTTTGGGAGATCCAATCATCGCCCGCAAGCCTATGGAAATACCTCCCCGCTCCTCTCATCATTGTTGTTTCGCGCGGGTCAAGATGAGGGTCGCTCATCTATTTTCTCGGCTACTTTAACTAGAGTGAGGACGGTCCGATTCCCGTCCTCGCCTTTTTTCTTTTTTGCATAAACACTGGATGGCGGAGATGACTTCAATCTTCACTGAAACCCGAAGTGCAGCCTCCACTGACTTCGAAAACCATATAGTTTGATTCGATCCTTCGATTGCTTGCCAAGACTCTCTAGGGCATTTCTATCAACTCCACATCTCTAGTTTATCTCAGCACAAAGGGACAAATGAGAAGTTACGTTCTAAGTTTTTAGACAGTTGAATTTTCACAAGGTAAATGCATGAATTTCGGTCTATCTTTTTCACATTCTTAAGTTCATATTTTCAAAAAGATACACTAAAAAGAAAAAATGTTTTTTATTTATGTACACATGCGGATCTCACCCCACACTTTTGAACGAAGTCGTGCCTTTCAGCACTACTTAGTTCAAAAGCCATGCAAGCAGACAATTACGAGAAGGAAATGATATTAAGGAAAAGGGAAGGACAGAACTCCCTTTAAGGTGTCGAGTGAACGACATGACTCGAGGCTGAATAATCGAGGGAGTTCGGCTGGGGCCTTGAACTCTTAGCGTAGCCCTGACTGGCTTAATGTTGCGCCCAAGTCCGATTCCTGAATAGTCAAATCTTCTATGCACCGAGTGGGTGAGAGCGACTTATTGAAAAAGTAAAAGACAGAAAATAAAAGACAGAAAATTAAAGTGCGGAAAGTAAGATAGTGTCGGGTTACCTCCCGACCAGTGCCGTTGTTTAACGTCGTTGGCTCGACGATACCTCAATCATGGATCATAAGGTCGGATCCCAAGGGTGAGTGAGGTCAAACTTCTTCTCGGCAACCCTTTTGCTCCGAGAGGGTGGGGTTTCTTTGACCATAGCTGCTGGTCCAATGAGTTGTGCTTGTTTGTTACTCCTTTCGGGTTTCCATTCTTTCGGCCCATGTCTTTGCCGCTTCTTCATGTTTGAACAGTTGGCACCTTTGCGATTTTGGAAGTTTGGTTTTGTGCCATTAAATGTAGGCGACATTAAGCATGCGCCTTTGCCAATCCTCTTTATTGTGGCAGTGATGGATGGTTGTCTTGGAACGAGTGAGTTTTCAAGCGGTTTTCCTTGTTGAGTCGTGGTGAGTGGGACTGGGGCTTTCTCGGGTGCTCCGAGCGTAAGGACCGGGCCTGGCTTGATTTCTTCGGCCGCTTCGGTAGTGATGTTCGGGACTTCTGTTGGCTCGGCAGTTAGGACTGTGATTTCCTCGGATGGATTGGTGATAAGGACCGGGCCTGATTTGGGCAGTTCTTCTTCTAACTCCCAGGGATAATCTGAATGTAGCTCTTTGACAGGCCGTCGTCGGTACCTGCAAATTTAAATTTATAATTCCACTTACTCTTGGCTAGTATAGCGGCAAGCAAGGGGTCGAACCCAAGAGAGCTAGAGCGGTCACTTATTGTTCTGTGAAAAGAAAAGACAATTGGGGTTGAGAGAGATTAGGAAACAGTGCAAAAATAGGAAATAAGTGAGTGGTATCAATCAGAGAGAATATTCAGACTAGGGTTTCTATTGTGACTTGTTATCATCGACTGCTAACAATCTAATTCAATGTTTCTAAGTGTGGTCGTCCCGACAAAGGTGACTTCCCAAATAACCCGACAAAGGTGTTATGCCACAACCTAACCCGACAAAGGTGAAAGGCTTCTAATTCCCTCCTAAGTTAAACAACCCGACAAAGGTGTTATTTAACCTAGATGTGCTATCTACCCAAACGACAAAGTATTAAGCAGATAATAATGATAGAAATATTGATCAACTAAGCTTTGCGACAAAGCATCCACCTAGTCTAGCAATAATTCATAATATAGGCACGAGAACTAGTGAAACATGGAATAGCATTAAGAATGAAGTCTCAAACAATAGTCACAATATATGAAACCCTAGCCCGCATAAAGGGCTTAGCTACACATGACCATGGAAACAAAAGACAATAAAAATAAAGGAAAGATGTTCTTCTCTATTGCCGAACGAAGGAGGACTTCGGACCGAGAGGAGAGCTCGAATTCTGTGTTTTGGGATGCTTGAAACCCTTGATATGAGGCTGTATTTATAGAGAAAACTCAGGCCTCAAAGCTTCCAAATTGAAGTCGGTCCAAAAACGGTTTTAGGAAACATGTCCTAAAACCGATTTTGCTTGGTCTCTAAGTTTTCTTCTTCTGCAAGTCTTCCAGATCTGTGTAGAGCCTTCCAGAACCTTCTAGAAGCCTCCAAACCGTCATGCTTGGAATTTGGATTTTTTTCCCGAAAACACTGTTTATGCCGGAATTACTGTTCATGCCGGAATTACTAATGTCTCTACGAAACGCGGTACCCACTGAGTTCCGACTTCGGCTATTGATTTGTCCATCTAAACGACCTCGGATGCTCTCGGTGTGAACTAGAGAGTTGTAGGGAATTGAGTCATCTACGCAACGGCATGTGTCTTGTATTTTTCTGATCAGCGGTTCATTCCCAGCACTCCGGCGAAGCTCCAAAGGTCAAATCTGCCACTGTGTTGTTTTTGGCATGAAAAGCCATCTTTTATGCGCGTTTCCTCCTAGAGCTTCCAAATCACCTGAAATGCAAAACAACACTAAGAAGTAACTGTTTGCATAATAAAGTGCTGGAATTGATGGGATTTGTTGACTCGATGAGTCGTATAAATACGGCTCATCAAACCACCCCACACTTAAACTTGTTCGTCCCGAACAAGAACTATGTCATAAGAGGAACGAATAATGCAAACACCACAATGCTTCGGTCTTCCTAGACGTGCTACATGGACATGAATCGGTTACTCTAGATCCCACCTTCTATGCATGCTCGTTACTAATATCCTTGTGCGAAAACATGGGTTAAAGATACGTGTTACCTTTGGGTCGAGATGCAAATCAATTCGGATGTATCTGGAGATAGCCCTTTTAGACCCATGAACTGCATTCTCGGACTCGAACTCGCTGCTATATGGTTATGCTTTGCTGCTTTTTCTTGCACGTGATTGATTCGAGCTTCAAAGTAATGGAGTGCTTTTCGGCCAGCTATAGTGTCAACGGATGGAATATTTCAATCGGCTACAAGGCACTCGATTTTGGTGTAAACTATCACAAAGATGATGGATTTGTTGCTTGAGGTGCGGATTGTGACTTGCTCGAACCTACTTGCTCTCACTCATCATCGTCCTTTGACTCGGGTCAAGCCAAGGGTCGCTTGTCTATTTTCTCGGCTACTCGGACTAGAGTTTGGACGGTGTGAAGTATTCCCGTCCCAACCAACCGCAAAGGTGACGCAGTGGCGGAGCAGACTCGTACGATGTTGCCTCGAAGTGCTAGCCTCCACAAGCTCTACATAACCATATATCCTGAGTTCGGTCTTTGAATGATCTGTCAAGTCTCTCTAGGGCATTTCTATCAACTCCACATCCCTGTTTATCTCAACTAACAAAGGCACGCAAAGATTTTAAGATCACATGTTAGTCGCACAAATCAATTTTCACCAAAGACATGCATGTAATCGGCTCTATCTATTTCACCATATCATTATCCAATACCGCAAGTCTAGGGAATAGTGAAGAAACATGTACAAAAATTTTTAAAATTATGGGAAACGTGCTGACTCTGTGCAGGGTGCAAGAAAATAAACGTGCTGACTCGATGACCGACTCTCCCACCCCACACTTTTGAAATAAGCCGTGTCCTCACGGCACGACTTACGCTCTAGACACGACTATGCATGACAAACAAACAAAAGGCAAATAAGAAGAGAGTAACGTTGGACAGGCACTTCCCTCGTGCGTGCGTGACGATCAGAAATAACTGAGTATTCTCCTATGAGTCCTCGAAGAGAGCACCATCGAAGCTTGCATCGCAACGTGAGTTCGTCACCAAATGAAAGGTCTGTGTCAATGACATTAAGACGAATAAAGGATTCCCAGGAGGTTGGAGGAGTCACAATGGTCTCACTTAAAACCCAACCTCCTTAGACTCGTAAGTCTTTGTGACAGAATCTTTAAACGCTCATGTTTCTTGACACAATTTATTCAAGGTGTGAACTACTCACGTTGGATGCAGTCTTATGCAATATCTTGGATACGTCCGCCTCTGCCCCTGCATGAAAATCATCTTCCTTCCCAAGGTACAATGTGACAATAAAGACTCAAAACATAGTAAAATAAATGATGAAAACTGAAATGCAGATAGTGCAGGGCTGCCTCCCTGCGAGCGCCTTTGTTTTACGTCGTTGGCTCGACGTTACCTCTTTAGGGATCACAAGTTAAGATCCCATCGACGTGTGAGGTCATACTTTGCTCCAGCGACTCCTTCAATTTGCCCGAAATCCTCATGAAACGACGTGCTCGGGTTTGCTCTCCATTGATCGGGCGGCTTAGCCTTCACATATTCCCGAGATGGTGAGGACATCTTGGCCATAGCTGCTGGCCCAATCGTATGTACGGTCTGCTCTGGTAGGTCCGGAACTAGGGCACCGAAATCTGATGTGTGCACAATGTCTGGCGGTTTCCTCGTGCATGGACGGTCAGCATCCTCATAGACATAGAAATCTGATGTCTTTCCACCGAATGCTAGTGACAGTAAGCCTTTGCCCATGTCAATCTTGGTCTTGGTGGTGTGAAGGAATGGTCGCCCCAAAATCAGTGCTGGCGGTTTGTCGTCTCTAGCATCACCCATCTGCAAGACATAGAAATCTGCAGGAACAAAAAGGTCTCCTACTCGGAGGGTTAAGTTTTCAAGCAGACCATTAGGCCGAGTACTTGACTTATCCCCCAGTTCTATTAACAGTTTAGGCGGTTTCAATGGGCCAAGTTTTAACGAGCAATATAAGGAATAAGGCATGACATTAACAGCAGCACCCAAATCAATTAAGCAGTGATGTATCTGAGCCTCACCAATACCACAGGTGACCGTGAAGGCACCTGGATCCTTACTCTTTCCTGGCGGTGCCTCATGGCTCGTAGTGAGTGGGTGCTCCATTATGGGGCCGTTCTGCTTAGGCCTCGTCTCCAACCTACTTTCCAGCTCGTCCTTGTCGGTCATACAGCCTTCGGGGGCAGCTACCTGCATGGCACATGAAGAACCATGAGTTTTGGACTTCTCGGCCACGAGGACCGGGCCTGGCTCGGATGCCTTGAGCGTGTCTGGGCTGAGTGTTTCAGCCGATTCTTCTTCGGATGCAAGCAGGCCGAAGTCTTCTGTAGGCCTGGTGTAATCTGAGTTAGGCTCGTCCTCGCTATCCCTTGCCTTCGTGTTGAGCATCTTGTTCACCCAATAAGCAGACTCCTTTAAGGCTGGGTCCACGTCCACTACTTCCATCATGCTGACATTCCCTCTCGGATTCTGCACTGTCTGTGATGGGAGTCTTCCTGTGTTGTCTTCGAGCCTTGAGACTATTGTGGCCATCTGGGACATCTGTTTCTGTAAGTCGGTTATTGCTCCGTCGGTCTTGGCCATGTGCTGGGTCACAGTTGTTGTCAGTTCTTTCATCATCTCTTCAAGAGACTTGTTGGAGCCGTGATTACTCGGACCTGCCTGATTATGGTTCGGCCCTCTCTGCTGATAATGTCCAGGCGCATTCTGTCGAAACTGATGATGTGGGTGCTGGTAGGGCTGCTGGGTCTGCTGAGGCGCACCCTGTCGTGCTGGCTCTCTCTGGGCCTGATGCTGCTGATTGTTGCTCTTCCAGGGCTGTCCGTTGACTCCTTGATTAGTCGTGGCTGCGCCATATTGTCGGACTAGCCCTGGCCGGTTGCCATAACCCTGATAATCTCCTACGGCATTGACCTCAGCCTGGTCGTCTTCCACTAAGGTAGGGCACTCGTCTGTCTTGTGATCTGTAGCTTCACAAAAGCCGCATGGCTTAGTCTGGACTGGTTGCCTCCTGATCACATGCTGCATCATGTCCTTAAGCTCCTTGATCTGTTCGGCCATGGCACTGACTGAGGGTTCAACTTTTGACACGTTTCTTGTTCGGGAATACTCATCCTCTCTCGTAGATTCATCCTGGAACCGCTCACTTTCTGCCACTTCTTGTATCTTCTGTCGGACTCTGGCTGGGGTCAGGTTCATGAGGTTGCCTCCAGCTGAGGCCTCTAGTAGTTTCCTATCCAGTCTGCGAAGTCCATCTAGCATATACTCGACGACTAATTTCTCTGGGAGCTCAAGGTTGCAGCAGCTCTTCTCCAAGGCATTGAATTTTTCCACGTACTCGTACATGTTCTCGTTTGGGCCTTGCTTGAGCTCTTGCAACTGTCTCCGGACTTGCATTGCACGCCCTGCTGGATAGTACTTGCTGACGAACTGCCTCTGCATCTGCTCCCATGTGTATATACTACCAGAGGGCAAGGATAAGAACCAATCTGTAGCAGCGTCTGTAAGTGAGAAGTAGAATGCCTTCAGTTTGAAGTCATCGACGTCGACTCTGTATGGCTTTAGGTTCAAGCATATCCCATGATAGCGTGTCAGGTGAGATGTGGCCGACTCTCCCTTGGTTCCAGAGAACTTGGGCAGATGATGAACGACTGAGGTGCTGACTGTTATAGCGGCGAGGTTTGGTCCGTCGTAGATGCACCATGATTGGTCCTTGAATTTGGGACCGAGAGTTCGCCCATTGTAGATCCTTCATTTTCGTTCTCCTCATCATCATCTCTAACTACTGGCTGGCGTGGAGGTCTCTGAGGTGGTGGGTATGGTTGTTGTGGAAGGTATGGTAGTGGTGGATATTGTGGGTAGGGCGGTTGTGGATACTGTGGATATGGAGGTGGTGGGTACTGTTGATATGGGGGTGGATATTGTGGGTATTGCTGGTACGGTTGTGGTTGGATTGGTTGTTGTTGAAATTGTCCCGGGATAGCCCCCCGGATCTCTCCATTCTGGACCATCGGTCCCTGTTGTTGTGGCAGCACTCCTTCTCCGTTTCGGACAACCTGTTCTACTTCTTCATTGTGACTATTGCCACCAACTACACTGCCTGCGTGAGACATGTTACGAGAATAACAAGCACCGAATATCAAGCGCCGAATAACAAGAACAGACTAGCAACAAAGGGTCCCCAGGAGATTGGAGGAGTCACAGCGGTCTCACTTAAAACCCAATCTCCTTAGACTCGTAAGTCTTGGTGACAGAACCCTCTAAAAGCTAGAAATTGAAATCGAAATAATCGAAAATCGGAAAACAAGGCAGTTGAAAATAATGAACTAGGAGAATTCATCGAATAGCAAGAAATACGAAATAAACAAAAAAAGAAATAAACGAAAAATTGAAAGAACAAAATTCACCGTGCGTAGCTCCCCGGCAACGGCGCCAAAATTTGACAGGCCGTCGTCGGTACCTGCAAATTTAAATTTATAATTCCACTTACTCTTGGCTAGTATAGCGGCAAGCAAGGGGTCGAACCCAAGAGAGCTAGAGCGGTTACTTATTGTTCTGTGAAAAGAAAAGACAATTGGGGTTGAGAGAGATTAGGAAACAGTGCAAAAATAGGAAATAAGTGAGTGGTATCAATCAGAGAGAATATTCAGACTAGGGTTTCTATTGTGACTTGTTATCATCGACTGCTAACAATCTAATTCAATGTTTCTAAGTGTGGTCGTCCCGACAAAGGTGACTTCCCAAATAACCCGACAAAGGTGTTATGCCACAACCTAACCCGACAAAGGTGAAAGGCTTCTAATTCCCTCCTAAGTTAAACAACCCGACAAAGGTGTTATTTAACCTAGATGTGCTATCTACCCAAACGACAAAGTATTAAGCAGATAATAATGATAGAAATATTGATCAACTAAGCTTTGCGACAAAGCATCCACCTAGTCTAGCAATAATTCATAATATAGGCACGAGAACTAGTGAAACATGGAATAGCATTAAGAATGAAGTCTCAAACAATAGTCACAATATATGAAACCCTAGCCCGCATAAAGGGCTTAGCTACACATGACCATGGAAACAAAAGACAATAAAAATAAAGGAAAGATGTTCTTCTCTATTGCCGAACGAAGGAGGACTTCGGACCGAGAGGAGAGGAGAGCTCGAATTCTGTGTTTTGGGATGCTTGAAACCCTTGATATGAGGCTGTATTTATAGAGAAAACTCAGGCCTCAAAGCTTCCAAATTGAAGTCGGTCCAAAAACGGTTTTAGGAAACATGTCCTAAAACCGATTTTGCTTGGTCTCTAAGTTTTCTTCTTCTGCAAGTCTTCCAGATCTGTGTAGAGCCTTCCAGAACCTTCTAGAAGCCTCCAAACCGTCATGCTTGGAATTTGGATTTTTTTCCCGAAAACACTGTTCATGCCGGAATTACTGTTCACGCCGGAATTACTAATGTCTCTACGAAACGCGGTACCCACTGAGTTCCGACTTCGGCTATTGATTTGTCTATCTAAACGACCTCGGATGCTCTCGGTGTGAACTAGAGAGTTGTAGGGAATTTAGTCATCTACGCAACGGCATGTGTCTTGTATTTTTCTGATCAGCGGTTCATTCCCAGCACTCCGGCGAAGCTCCAAAGGTCAAATCTGCCACTGTGTTGTTTTTGGCATGAAAAGCCATCTTTTATGCGCGTTTCCTCCTAGAGCTTCCAAATCACCTGAAATGCAAAACAACACTAAGAAGTAACTGTTTGCATAATAAAGTGCTGGAATTGATGGGATTTGTTGACTCGATGAGTCGTATAAATACGGCTCATCACTCTTCTTCAGGTAACCAAGGGTCCTTATCCTTGTCATTCGTATAGTCTCCGGGGGTAATCACACTGAGGTATGGGTCTGATATGGGTAACTCGTCATTGAGGTCCGGGTATGTCTTGGCCGTGAATTGGTGCATCGAGGCATTCATTTGCTGCATGTCAGCGGCCAATTGCTGGGTGCTAGCTGCCAGCTCGTTTTCTGCTGCCCATAACTCAGAAGATCATCTATGCCTAAGTTGTTCACCGAGCCTCCCGCTGCATTGTTTAGCCAATCCCACTCTTGTGGTAGCATCCCATTGAGAAACCTTTGAAGAAGATCGTGGTTGGTGAATCCATGGTGCGGGCAGCTTATCAACATGGAGTCAAAATACGCCAAGTACTCGTCCAATGTTTCATCCCGGGATTGTTTTATGTTGTTGATCTTTTCGCAGACTTCCAGTTCGAAGGGTGGTGGGGAAAACTCCTCATTGTTCCAAGGTTCCATTCCGTAGTAGTAGGACTTAGTGAATTGCATGATAAAATGAAAAAGAAAAAACAACTATTCCGATGCACAACTCCCCGGCAACGGCGCCAATTTGACAGATGCTCACTACACTGTCGTTAAGGTGCAATGTTCTCTGTACAAATAAATTTATATTTTCCGCTACTCGCGACTACACTACTGGGTAGTAAGTGGTAAGTAGGGGTCGAACCCAAGGGAGTCAGTGTGGATTAGTTGTTCTCTAATGAAGCTTATGCAGAAATTAAATGCGATTGGGGTTGAGTTTGAGTGTGATTTGAGAACTGAAAGTTAATTACAATAATAGACTGTAAGGAAAGGATTCGGTTTTAGGGGCCTTGTATCATATTTGTTTATCATCGACCGCTAATGATCATACCAAGTGTTCGAAGATGAATCGAGGCTATTCCTAACACAAGACTTGCAACATCGCGTAGAACACTTGAAATGATCATGCTAAGTATTCAAAGATGAATCGAGGCTATTTCTAGCGCAAGACTTGCAACACCATTTAAAACACTTGTTCTACTTTAGACTAATTCCTCCTTTCGAAGTATCTCAGCCTTATGTGCATCCATTTTGGGTTGTCTTTTCCGATTTACCCAAAATGGTGTTTGAGAGAGATCAAACTCCTCAGATAAGCTTTGCCATTTCAAGCATCCACTTACCCGAGTATGATTGCGAACTTCCACGGAAGAGCTTTGCCATTTCAAGCATCCACTCAACCTTGGAAGTTCTGATCTAATATATGGCACATAGAACAAGTTTTGAATACAGAGATACTCTTAAGAGTAGAGTCTAAAACATTTATAATACAAGTATACCCCTGCGACCGAGTACAAGCTTTTAGCTACTAGTATTCATGTTAAGGAATACAAGCAAACTAATGCCTTGCACAAGGGTACCGAATAATAAAATAACTTTACAGTAAAAACAAATAATACTGAAAGTAATTTTATACCTTACAATAAGCGGAGGAGAGGAGCTCCTAGGCAAGATCCACGCAAGAGAGTAGCTCCACAATGAAGAACAAAATATTTATTGAAAGTGAAGAGAAGAGGGTTAAGCCCTCTATCTCTCTAAAATATTTGTGAAGTGTGTATGATGATACAAATGAGGAGGAGAGGAGCTCCTTTTATAGCCAAAGGGGAGGAGGATGGAGGGTGGAGATGGTGGCACTTGGTTTTCATCCAAGGGAGGAGGAGGAGGGGAGGAGCATGTGGAGGAGGAGCCACCACATGTCAACTTCTTGTGGTGGTTCATCTAGCCGCCGGCTGCTATGAGGTGGAGGAAGGAGAGTGGAGGAGAGCTTAGCCACCCATGTGAGGAGGAGCATCCCCTTAGCCTTCTAGAACCTTGTGAAAAAGCCATCGGTTTGACCGGAATCTGACCGGAGCTTTGGCCGGAGCTTCTTGGATTTTGGAGAGTGTATTCTGAATGAAAATGTCATTCTAAGATGATCTCAAGAAGGAACCTAAGCCAAATTCTGCTTGGAACATGGTCGAAATCCCAAATCGGCTGAAATTGCCCTTGTTTGGCCTTTACCGGGCTCGGTGCCTTTGCATTGCGTTCTTGTCCAAATGCCGATGGATTTAGCATGTTTGAGTGATTCCAAGTCGGTTCCATGAAGGATGTTAAGGCTGATTTTGAGTGTAGCATGGTCGTGACCTGGAATGACTCGTAACATCTTTTCAGCGTAAAATCCTCTCCTTAGCGTGTTTTCTCTCTAAGCGCCAAAATACCCTGTAGAAATATATCGGGACTAACAAGTAGAAGTTAAATAGACCAACAGTCTAATTTGGTGGGTTTTACTGCGTTTTTGATTCGTATAATTATGGTCCATCATTGCTCCTCCTCTCGGTCATATTCTTCATAGTACGAGATTTGTTGGTTGTATGAATACATCATCGCAAAACAAAAAGAACAAAAGTTAGCAAAGATATGAGTGTAGGATATACAAAAGAAAAAAGAAAATATTTACAAGACTAGGCGAAATATCCACACAACCTAGGCTAATGACAAAATAACGTGTTGCTCCCCGGCAGCGGCGCCATTTTAACGTGTAGTATTTTGAGCGTCAAAAATAATTTATAAAATCAGTAAGTACCGAGTCGTCCATGGGAGTAATTGTAAAACTTGAGCACTATGTAAGGTTATGTTTCTATTTATCCTAGTCTGAGATGAGTTTTTGTTTGGTTTTATAATCTAAAATAAACAAGTAAGAAAAGGTTTTATTCAATTTCAAGAAGTATTTCGGGGAACTACTTCACTTATCCAACATTAGAATCGAGTTTATTAACTAGCATGCAAAGATTCACATATATTGATTGGAAAATAGTCGCACGATCCAACTAAGAACCTCACCCTTTCGTTGCTATTAGTTCAAATTGGTACCAACCACACCCTTTCAGTGCTATTGGTTCGAATCAAGTAACTCGCCGATGTTTACCAACTGTAGTTGCATAAATATTGGGAGTCCTTGTCGTAGAACGAGCCTTTCCCGTTACAAACTTGGGCTACTCTCGTAGTCACCGAGTTCGTAAGTGTATTTTACTTAATAGTTCGACATTTAGCCTCACCCTTTCAGCGATATTGGCTTAACGTCTAAAACCTATGCACTTAGGCATTTTCTCAAACACCTAGTATGCATTGTTGGGTTCGAAGCGCTAAGTAAAATACTAACCATGTAAAACAATCCATAAATTTAATTTTTTAAACGGTTAGATAAGATTTGTAGGACCCCAAAATATGGGTCACTACTCACTATCCATCTTCATGGAAATGCAAATCATGTTTTGTCGAAATGAAAATTACAAAGAGAAAAAGGAATTAGTATACCCTTCGAATTGATGTTGATAATCACTTCAAGCTCAATCTTTAATCTCATCAAAATCCACGCGTTTTCGTGCCCCCTTCTCTCTTTTCCATCTTCTCCAAATCTCTAGGTGTGAATGTGTGTGAATGGATGATCGGAATTAGTTTGGCGGCTGCCCCTCTTTTGTTTTTGTTAAATTTTGCCTTTTTGCTGTTTTTCCAAAAACCTAGCAAAAGTTATACTTTTAGTCCATTAGCCAGTGTCACATGATAAGTGACACTGTTTAGACCAAATGCTTGCATTTTTCTTCTTCAATGGCGCATAGTGAGATGACCTCTTGAGCTCAAGTTCTGACACCCTTAACGATTGAATCTGCTCGAGGTGAAAACTACAAAGTTGTAGTCCTTTATCTAAGTTTTCCAACAAGCAATAGATAAACGGATTTGTACACCTTATGAGCTCTGGCCGTGTGCGACAATTACGGAGGTCAATCTGCCTATTTTTTTTTGTTTTCGCCCAAATTTTCACAAAATACTTTATTTTGTCTCCGAATCATTTTTCACGTGAAAAGAATTAAAACAATAAAGTGAGAGCCCATATAAATAAGGAAAAAGAACCAAAATCGACTAAATGTGAAGCATAAATATAGTACAGATTTATGCTCATCAGTGACGCCTGTGATGAATAGGTGACACCAACGTCCAACAGGGGCGAGGTTTTTAGTGTTTTTATATGGCACAATGAATCAACATACAATAGTGTGTGAGTGAGGTTTACGAGGTGAGATCTTCAAGATTGAAATACAAATGTCCATTAAGAAGTGTGATCAAGACGTACGAGTAGAAAAGAGACTTTCGCTAGTAATTATTGTCGTATAATCAAGAATGATTATTCTTGATGAATATTATACTTTGAATTTATGTAATTTATACTTAGTTAGAATAAGTGTTCTTATTACATATAATTGTCCACATCAATTGTTTATGTGACATACTAGTTAGGCCTTAAATTGAACTGACGTTCTACTCCTTGTATTCTTTGTATACTAGTTAGGTTATTATGGTACAAGTCATGGGTTCGAATTCTAAAGGGTCAGAGTGAATTTCCTCTGGTGGGTAGGGTTGGAAGGGTACAATAGGAATAAGGATTCAGTTCAGGGGTTATTCGGTCCTTTTTTGAAAAAAAAATAATGAATACTTATTTTCATAAAAAATTAAAAACAAATCGTGTGCAAAAGTAATTCCTTTAAGTATTGTGAAAATCGACCCAGTGATCGATTCGGTCGGGTCACTGGGATAAAGGATCAGAGAGGTTTATTCAGTTTTACCCAAATTATACGATATGATAATTTATATGTGCAATATCATAATTTATCCTATTTACAGATGCACAGATGCTAACTATATAAATCAATAATAAATAAATAAAAAGATTATAAATTTACACAAAACAGTAAACCTATTCATGGGTCTCACACACAATAAAATAGCTTACCCAAAATTGTAACTAGATGCGGATAACAGTCGACCGAGGGATTTGAATCGATCATTTATACAACTAGTGATGCACAAATGTAAACATTTTGTTTGTGACTTCAGTATAAGGTGGTATCTTTTAACTTTGTATATTTAATAAACAAGGATGGATCATTCGAGTTAGTTACTGAACATAACGATCAAACTCGCTACTTTAGCCAGCAGATAACAGTTATTAAGAACTCTCATATAATTTTTTTAGTTGTATTAAACTATTCATGCATGGTGTACTATTGCAAATTTTAGGATCTTCGTGAATTTAATGTTCCCGCCACTCGATAGCAATTACAAGTCGCACATGGTCACCACTAGGGATTGGGTGCTAACTATGAATGAAACTTTTCCCTCTTGTTTCAGACTATAATACGAAAAATTCTAGGTCCCAAATGGTAATTAAGCCTCCATAGTTGTTTGTTGCATCTGAAGCCACCCATTTACTTTGCTCCCTGCCCCACAATAACTCCGCTATTTTTTTCATTATGGTTGTTGACTTATATTTCTTGCATAAATAGCATGTCCATCTGTTTATTGTATCTCATGTTTTGACTGGCTTTCTGTTTCTTTTGGTTGTTTGCGCTTCTGATGTTCCAACTTATTATGTGCATTTTTCCTCTTTAACTTCTCTATTCCAGGTTCATTAGTAACTAAATAGCCTCCTCTTCAGATCCTTCATAATCCACTCCCATCCTCTTTGGAATCACGTAAGTAAGCATTGCTTCCTTTATTAATTTCTTTTCCTTCTTCAAAACTTTTTCTGCTTCCACTCCTCCTTCAAAACTTTTTCTATTTCCTCCTCATCTTCCAGCATAGCTTCTGTCTTTCTTCCTTTTTTTATGCTTTCCTTTTGTTCCCTCTACTCTGATTGTCTCCGTCGTTATGGTCACTGTCTTTTCTTTCATTGACCTTTTCCAATTCTCCCTTCTATGATTTAGACACCCCAAGTGTGCTCTGACTCCTCCGTTTTTTTCTATGTTTTCATCTTCTTAGGCAGTCTCTACAGAGATGTAAACCTCGTCCCAAATCCCCTTTTGAATTCCTATTTTGCAGCTTTTACTCTGCCCTGACACCTCCCCTAGCCTTTGTCCTTTTCTTCCTGACCAAGCCCGTAGCTCCTCTTGCTCCTCCATTTCTGATGGCGTTTGGCAAAACTCGCCTCTATGTGTTCCCACTTTCCTCCTTCCTTGAGTTTCGGCTATGCTATTGTTGTCATCTAGCCACTCCATTGAGTTTTCTTTTTAGGGGATTTCAAACTCACACCCTTAGTGGAAAGAATCCTTAACCACTGATATCTCATACTGTGTCCCATTGACTTCATCTTTAAAAACCTCCATTATCATGTCCTTTCTTTATGGAGACTCCTCTTATAATTGTTGGGTAATCCTCTATTAAGCATTTCTCTAGCTCTTCTATTGTTTTAAACTATGTTATCATCATTCTTCCATCTGTTGGAGTAACTTTTATAAAACTTGTTCTGTCGTTTCGCATTTCCTCCTCCAATTGATTCACTGGTATTATAAGCCGAAGCTCTACAGTTGCACATAATTTGAACCATTCCTATTGCTCTGTGAGAGCATCCCCACCTTGGTTTTTTTGAGCATCAAAAGTGAGCATGGGAGATGATCAAAAAAATCATGCATCCCCACCATGGTTTTTTTGAGCATCAAAAAAAGCATCACATGGTTTTTTATGAAAATGAGCATCTCATGCTCTTTTTTCATGTTTTGAGCATGAGAATGAGCCAATCGCAACGCGACACGTGTCCTATGTAAGAAACAGTACAGTTTTTATTTTGATCTTGCAACGAATATATCTTCTAAATTACAAATTAAAAAAAATCAAAATAAATACCAATATTCATAATTTTTTGAGCTCTATAAAACGAGATACACTTTGATATATTTTTATTAATCTTAACATTTATGAGCTATATTTTATGTAGTGATGAGAGAGATTGATGATAAACTTTTTTTTGGATCATGAGTGGGGTGCATGTGATTGAAAAAACCATGAGGGATGATTAGATGAGAGAGAAAAAGGATGAGAGAGATGGATGGTATGGTTTTTTTGATCATGGTGGAGGATGCTCTGATAGCCTTCAAGTTGAGTTAATTTCTTCTTCCAGTCAGCTCTTTGTTACCTTTTCCAATTTGACTACCCCTGGCCAGAGTGCTCCTTTTCTTTATTCTTTGACGTCTATTCTTTAAGTGCATCTCCATACACGATACACCATGGTGCTTCCATGGATTCGTCTGATGGGTTTCCAAATTTTTGTTTAAACTCCTTTGGTTTCCCTTCATTGTTGGCCCACTTCAGTACTAGCCTTCTGTTCCATACCACGGTTCCATTTCATCTGCACATGCCCTGCCTTTGTTTCCACCATTGTCTTATATCTTACAAACCCAAACCTACTTATTGAGGCTTTCCTTCCCCTGTTTGGCATAAACACAATCCATTATTTGTTCGTCTTTGTTGAAAAAGGATCTCAGCCACCTTATGTCTATGTTTACTAGTATGTTGTCCACGAAGAAGCTGAATAAGTTATGCCTGAAATGACCCACATCTTCCCTTCTTCCCTGAAAGTTTCTCAAACCTCTCCTCAGAGAGTGTTTTCTCTCCTCTCTAATAGCTCCTATTTTACACTTATCTGCGCATATATCCAACAAAAACACGAACATCATGAACAAACAAACGATGAAATCAAA
The DNA here is from genome assembly GCA_033675395.1 of Rhodiola chrysanthemifolia. Classification (NCBI taxonomy): domain Eukaryota; kingdom Viridiplantae; phylum Streptophyta; class Magnoliopsida; order Saxifragales; family Crassulaceae; genus Rhodiola; species Rhodiola chrysanthemifolia. The sequence goes on from CM066204.1 coordinate 45,633,374, forward strand.
ATAGTGGTGATCTAAAACACGAATATCATAACTTTATCCACGAGCATCGTTCTATCATGAACAAAAACACGAGCGTTGTTGTTTCTGCATATTCAGTAAAAACACGAACATCGTGTATTGAATTGATATTACAAAATAATAAGCAGCGCATGCCGTCTATTGCAACTGCTCGCTTGTGCTTTGGCGTTACTTGCAATATCACTTGGGATCGCAAAAAGATAGAGAAACAAACCAGCCCAGTTTAGAAACCTATCCAGCTGACCGATCTAATCCTGAGTTTTATAACATGGTGTCTTATCTTCACTGACGAAAAAGAAGCTTCATGTTATCAAAATCGATAATTCATCCTAACTAACCAAACAAAATTAACGCGCAAGGCTATGATGGTTAGAGGACTAAACTAGGCTTTTAGTTGGAACCATAACAATGCCTCTGAACCCTTTATGATCCTCCAGATGTCAGGTACTTTGGCTACGCGCCATGTCTACTGTGCTTCCAATTGCCGGTGCCAGTACTTTTTTGCAGACTCCATACTTGTTATGATTATTGTCATCTTTCACTACCTTCAAGCTCTTCTTGATCTTCCAAGTGAATTTCTTCTTTGTTAGTTGCGTCTCCACTCCCAGATTCACTTTCACTACTGCCACTACGCCTGAAAAATAATCCTTCTGAAGAGTAATCAGGCTCATCAAGATCCTCTTCTGTTTCTTTCTCCCTCAACTTGTAGACTGAGTCATCGCTGTTCATCCAAGTAGGGCATTGACGTACAGTGCCGAATACTGACTGAAGTTGTGAGTGTAATGGACTTGGGTGGGTACTTGTAGTGATATTTTCAGATCTCCAACATGAGCACTCTGGAACTGGATGTGATAGAAATGATAATGGTTTTGATGTTTTGGAGGCTTCTGCAAGTCCATCAAGTAGGCTTTTCCTCATTTTCCTCCTTACAGATGTGAGCCAAGTTCGATTTGCTTGATACATATTGTCCTGGTTTTCGTCTAGCAGCTTCACGAGTTGTTTTCTGCAACATTAGGAAAACAGCATCAATATTCACAGGACACTGAGCATACATGCATGCACATACGGTAGAGAGGAAAATGTTCACCTGTCTGGCCGATATGTTTTTGATGCAGCTGATTGATATAGCCGATGGCCTATCACAAGACTTGCAAAACTGGGATGACCCTTTCCATCACGGTCAAATCCTGGAATAAAAACATCTGCCTCAACACAAACTATATAGTCAATTGCTTCCCACAATAATTTGTGAGCATTAGTTCGCAATTCCTCAACGCTTGCATCTGGCTCATTATCACTTTCTGCAACCCAGCCCCACCAACCCTCAATGTTGTATGACTTAGGTCGTGCAGGAGGCGGTGGCAGAGGCCGTGGGCGTGGTCCACTTGTCCACGGATCTAGTTTTATGACTTCCTTTGATGATGGTGGGGATTTTGGAGGACTGGGAACAAGGTTAGCTTCGCGGCCATATATTCTATTAAGCTCCCAATATGTGCTCAGAGATGTTCTGTCAACAACATTTTCAAACATTGCATGAAGCGGGATCAATGTCCTCCGACCTCCGAAAACTTCACCACCAGAGACATATATTATTGTGTCCCACGAATATCCATATGCACGAAGGAGTATGCCAACCTGCGTAATATAAGGACACTCCAAGTTATAAAATTTAAACTACATTCAAGCTTTGTTCATATGAATTTGAATACCTCTTCTGGCATAAGTGGGCAAGAGCCATTAAGTCGTTGCTCAGCTGAGTTCACAGATAGCTTTCCCTTTACAATCCCGCGCTTCAACATCCAAGCTCGACGGTGTTGAATCAGTTCAGTGTGCACATCCTTAAAAAAATTTAATTCCTTTCAGAAGAGTTTGAAAAATATGATGCATAATACTCAGATCATTTGTGCAGCTCGTACCTGAAAGAGTTCAGAACAACCGTGATACGCCAACACGTCTCTTGTCATTCCAGGGTCATAGGCTATAAAGGGTCGTCGAGGAGCTTGTAGTCTGCAATATAATGAATTTGTAAGAAAATTGAACCACAATACAACTGCAAAATAATGAATTTTAAATGAATCACAATACGGGATTATAAATTTTGAGACTTTGTGGCAAAAGACCTATACAGGATTCTATTTGCAAGTTCCTGGACCTCTTCCCGGAACCTCAGGGCATGATATGCCACCCTACAACGCAGTCTCTGAAGTTCTTCGAGATTTGGAGGAAGGACAGCCTGAGACAGAAAAAGACAAAAATGAACCAATGCAATGTGTATAATGAATACAAACAGCAACACTAAGCCATGATGGTAATGTTTCGACTAAGAGGCGTAAATTGTATAACAGAAACCCCCACTTGGATGCAGTGTATTGAAAACTAAGTATGATGGTCAGAAAGACACTCAAACCTCTTTCGAGCCAATAGTTTCATCCGGATAACAGACAAGAGAATGAACCTACAACTGAACCAATGCACCATGTATAATAAATACAAACAGCAGCACTAAGCCATAATGGTAATGTTTGGACTAAGAGGCGTAAAATGCGTAGTAGAAATTACAACTTGGATGCATAGTATTGAACACGAAGTACCAGTGTCAGAAAGACGCTTACTCTGCGGAGTAAATAGTTTTAACAGGATAACAGACGAGAACGAAATTTAAAAACCACAAATCTTGACACAAGTTTCAAATCATACTATTTGCCCAGCATTTGTATCATGACTATATCACTTCGGTAGCTTGTGTCCTGAGCGGCTCAACCTTCCAAATAATATTCTTTACAGCAAAAATGACAAACGGGACACTAAGTGACACTGGTTTTAAAAAGAGACCCCGACAGGTACTTACAGCATTGCAAAACTATGGGAATAATATAAGCTGGAAGGTATCGGTGGCCACAAAGCACAAACTTTTCATCTTAAAACTGAAATGATGAGACAATTTGACTAAAGATACTGATGCCGAAAGTAGTCTGCGGCCATTCAAAAAACTGACCTGCAAGCATCCACCTTCAGAAATGACAAGCTCAACGACCGAATGCTTTGTTAAAACTGGCAGAACGTTGCGTGTGTAATAATATGGTGAAGAAGAAAAAGGAACTTTGAATGAGGGAATGGCTTTTTTCCTTCTAGCTCCTTTCAGATGCTTTGGTAGTGTTTTCTCAACCTTGACATGCTCTGCTAGGGCTGCCATAAACTGATCCTCATTGTAAAGGTAAGCAAAACTCTTGAATTGGGAGCTACAGGAATAAGATTATTAAGGTGCTATAAAGTAAAAAACAAAATTGTAATATTCTGTGTTGAACAACTTTTACCTGATTCCCTTGCTGCTTGTAGTTGACTGTAATTCTGGTGTTACTAAGGTGGCATTTAGAAGTCGAGCAACAACAACCGCATCACAGATCTGGAAAGTGAGTTCGTGAGCTGGAATGATTATTATCCAATCTCGGTTTAATTAATTTTCCAAATTAAACTTACCGCATTTCTGATTTCATGAAAACCTCCTTGTATTCTGACGAAGATGTAACCATTGGATGGCAGTTTGGGGGCTGTTACACATTATGCCTTCGTCAATGTAAGGAAGAGAATTACATGTGTATAGATTATAACTTACACTTCCAATAAACATGGTATTTTTGAAAATGTTTACTTATATATATTTGACATTTAACTAGGAAAAAGAACATTAGCTCCCCCACAAAATATGGCAGTCCACAATGACCATTCTACAGCAACAACGTAAAAGACTGCAAATACTACGGAATTGAACAGGAGCACAGAAGTAAAAAAAAAAGAAAGTAACAATATAAAATTGCTCCTGTGCCAAGATACATCAACAGGAGCACTGAAGTAAAAAACAGCAGCAAAAAGATAGAGAGAGACCAAGAAGACTTACTGGCAAAGTTTCCTGTGGGATTGGCATGTGGGTGTAGTGATTCAAGATGCTTAACAGAACCCCACAGCCTTGTATATAGTGGACTCTGCAGATGAAAAGCAAAATCATATCCAAGCTGACCATTAGATATATATATATATTTTTTTTAAGAGCTTCCCAAAAGCAAAAGCAAGAAATACGAACCACAAATGGTACCTCGCTTTCAGATCTAAGGCATGCAATTGATGCATAAATAAAAACAAGGCAAGCTGAAAAATCTCAGCACAAAGCAGAAAATACCAGATAAAAAAGATTCCACACCAAAGAGCAGTTTATGAGATTTGAGATTCAATTCAGTCCAAATTGAAATCCCAGCTAAGATCTGTAATAAGAAAATGCAGGCAGAGTAAGAAAGAGAGTATTTACAGTTCGGGGAAGCAGTGGGTCATCGAAAATGGGTCGCCAAGAGAAGATAGTGATTGATGACTGAAAGTCAGAAAAGGCATCCTGAGTGTATTTGGCCAGCAGAAAGTGAGTGAAGAGTGAAAGGGCGGAGAGCAGCAATCCGAACAATCCAACCCACTTCAGACGCGATTTGAACACCATTCTACTACCTTCTCCTTTCATCTGAAACGCAGTGATGGAGGTAGTTACTTGCTTGGGACAGTAGAAAAAATGGGGTTGAGTTGAGAGAGGACTAAACGCAAGTCAAGGTGTGAGAAAATATATAGAAAGAGAATTAGAAAGTGACACGTATGATGAATTGGGAGTTGTGGACCTAGACATGTTTTTTTATTCATACTTCTCAACTCCAACGCTCACGCTGTCTGAGTGTATCATATAGGTCGCTGTCGCCGTCGCCGTCGCCGTCGTTGGACTTGGAACGCTCTAACTTCACGGATGATGATGATGATGGACGGTGACATGATTTTGCACGGGACCCAAATCTCTATATGTTTTCTCTAGCCAACATCGACCATATAAACCGGTGGTTACTCTGATAATCCATTTTATAACTCCTTCATAATTTAATAAAAGAAAAACAAATCTAGTGCTTATTTTTGTAAAAAAATAAAAATTAATTATACCTCTTAATTTTATCATTTTGGACGGATACATTGGTTTTGAATTTGATTTCATCGTATAACTTATTTGCAGTTTCTTAATTCATCGAATGCAAGATCTTCACCAATTCTCTCTTCATGTCGAAGCATACAACAAAATAATGGCTCATGTGATGCATTGGGAAGAAGAACTATATGGAGCAGATGGTAAACACTACACATCTTATTATGACAAATTATAAATTAATTGAGACGAGTAAAAAAAAAGAAGTCATAATCAGCATAAACTAACAAATTGTACATCGTGGACTTTCACTTTTGGGAATCTTGACAGATCAGCGTTGAAGTGAATGACGAAAATATATGCATGTTGCACTTCTGACATTGTATCATCGACATAATAGATCGGTAAAGCAACGCAAATATCATATTAGTGCATGAATATGAGATCATATTTCATTAAAGCCGTCCTAATTGCACTTACCTTTCTTTGTAATACTTTCACTATTTGGATCCTCCACGTTGTCAATACAAAAATCAGAAGTAGAGATTGAACTCACTTGAGACTTAAGCTTGGAGATATTTGACATATAAACTGAGTTTTCGTTCTTCATTTCAGTTAGGAGTTGGATGATACCTTCATAGGTCTTTGACATAGATTCAAGTATCATAGATCGACTTGTTAGGGATTCTGACCAGAATTGACATATAAGGTCTGCGATGAAATTTTCCCAAGTAGGAGTCATCAAAATCCTTCACATATCTTAGTACCACCCTCGGTACCACTCTAGGGCTTCGCCGGTCAAATAAAAGGTTCCAACCGCTAGCTTTTGCTCTGACATCGTTTGATGCCGATAAAACAAACTTTCGACCTGAGATAGCCATCCATCAACATCTTCACCAATAAAATAAGAAATCTCAGTTCTGTGTTGGTAGTTTGGGTAATAATAAGGATTGTGATAGGTTGCCATAGTCACTCTCGATGAAGAAGCACCAATGATACAAACACGAATGTTTGTAACAAGTGTTGAAGAAAGAGTAGAATAGATTTGGATGAGGAGTAGAACAGAGTTAGGGTTTTGGAGAGAAAGGAGACGAGAAGCCAGAGAGAAAGAGATGGGAAATGGAGTTTAATTCATTCATTGATATTTTCTGCCCTTCTTCTAATCACCTTATATATAGTGATATCACTTTAACAAATAACACATAAGTCCCTCAGCTTCTTATTATGACATAATGGGATACGTAACAGGAGAGGTATGAGAGTGATGAGGATGCTAGTCTCACTCTCACTCGCAAAAGGAAGCCGATGAGGGCTCCTCGAGTGAGGAATGGGAATCACCACCAACTTCTCCCGTCCCTCCTCCCAAGAAGAAGGGCATGTCTTCGAAGGGCGCATCCTCCAAGCCAAAGAAGAAGAAGACCCCGGCGGCCGGCACCTCCTATTCCTAGAGTGCCTTCACCGACACCTAGTGCTCCTCCGACTGCATTAGTGCCAATTGAGCTGAGGGATGGGCCATTGGAGTCTCCTCTCCCCTCACCCACACCTTATCCCTTCTCTGAGCCTCTCACCTTTAGAAATGCAAAGTACACGAAGAGGTTTGAGTACATCACTAGGGCGGGGAAGGAAGTCGTAGCCACTCTCTATCCCGGTTTGGAGACACTCGACGGTCTTAACATCGGTGGTGAGGTACGATCACTATTGTCTAGGGGTGGATTCGGATTTTTGTTGTTAGAAGATCCCGGTTCCTACCACATGGCGATAGAGGAGTTCATTTGTTCCTTGGAGGTCGAGAGGGAAGGGAAGCGGGTAACTCATTAGAGGTTTGTATTGGGAGGGAGAGAGTTCAGAATTGAGGAAAGGGTGATTAGGGAATGGCTTGGTTTCCCTCTATAGGGTGGAGAGGTAATCACTCGAAACGAGCATGTGAGGAGGATATTTTGGAGAGATATTTCGGGGTGGCTCGAGTGGTTTGTATCCTCCTAAAACTCCTCAGTCATCACCCTTCCGGTTTGGAAGGTCATCCACCACATCATCGCTATCAGGGTTAATACTCGTAAGGAGAAAGCTAGAGCATTGACGATCTCAGACTTAGAGTTAATGATGGCTATTAATAAGGGTGTTTATCTTGATTGGATTGGCATCCTTACTCCTAGATTTGAGAGTTGCGCGAGAGAGACCTCGAGGAATTCCACTTTGGGAGGAAGGTCGATGATTACTTTGATCGCCATTCGGTGTAACTTCACCTTTGGCCATGATGAATGCCCCGTGCCTTCCAAGAAGGATCTATATGTGCCTACCATGAGGCACATGCGTCTCCTCAAGTCGGATGGCATTACTTGAGAGGAAGACAACAAGCCTCATAAGAAGGAGTTTAGAGATGCGGCAAAGAGCAAGAAGGAGACCTTCAAGGCTAGGAACCACCTCTATTGCCACTTGACGCACGTCGTCTGATGCGTCAAACTTAATTATTTATAAATCTCTTGCGTGAAACTAGCTAGTGGCAAGCAGGGTCGAACCCTAGAGAGCTGGTTGTTGAAGTTGTAACTGTAAACAAATAAAAAGAGGGTTTTGTGAGCAAGTATTATAAAAGCACAAGAGAAAAGAATAACAAATATTTCAATGAGAGAAAACATTCAGCTTAGGGTTTCTATAATAACACGTTTATCATCGACTGCTAATAATCAAATCTCAAGTTTCTAAGTGTGGTTACTCCGGTTTAGGTTATAACCCAAAGTATCCCGGGAAAGGCGATACACCACAATCTAATCCGGGAAAGGTGTTAGACTTCTAGTTCACTCCAATACCGCAAGATTGAACACCAATTGGCTATGTAACGAAGTAAATCCACTTGATTTGAAAAAAACCTAGAAAGCCGACGAGAAATCCCAAAGAATACCTCAACCTCCAGGGAATCTTGTTGTTAATCCTGAATTTGGGTGAAGGTGGGGCTGAGCGAAGGTCAGATGTTAGCCGGTCGCGTCGGAAGGGGCGGCTGAGGGTGGAGGCGGCATGTGGTTTGGGAAGGTTGAGGAGAGAATGAGAGAATGAAATTCGGTACTTAGGTTCGGGGTAAAACCAGGTCGCGGACGGTGACCATTTTGATACCGCGGTCAAACCTTAAAGTGTAAAGGATCCGTGACGTGTAATATGCACGTCATCCGCGATCCTCTCTGAGGCGAAGGCCTTTACCTGCACAAAATAAGTTTCTTTCCCCAAACAAACATTAACAAACACATTGACTCGATAACAAAACAGACACGAACTGGAGAAATGACTCAAAACAAAATGACAGAAAAACATCGGGTTGCCTCCCGCACAGCGCCTTTGTTTTACGTCGTTGGCTCGACGGTACCTCAATTATGTTTCAGTGGGAGGCTCGGCGAGTTCAAATTTCTGAACAGGTAGTTCGATTTCGCCTTGGTAGTGCTTCACCCGTTGTCCATTGACCTTGAAGCGGTTTCCATTCGTCGGGTTCTCTAGCTCAAGTGCTCCGTGGTTAAAAACCTTCGTCACCGTGTAGGGACCTGTCCATCTAGACCGCAATTTGACAGGCATTAATCGTAAACGTGATGAAAATACTAGTACCTGTTGGCCAATCTCGAATGTGCGTCGTAGGGTGAACTTGTCATGGTACAGCTTGGTCCTCGCCTTGTAGTCTGATTGGCTCTCATAAGCCTCTAGGCGTAGCTCCTCAAGCTCACACAGCTGTAATTTCCTATCCAAACCTGCTTTCTTCAAGTCAAAATTGCACGTCTTAAGCGCCCAGAAGGCCTTGTGCTCTAGCTCGACTGGAAGGTGACATACCTTCCCATACACCAGCCGAAAAGGCGAGGTGCCTATCGGTGTCTTGTAGGCTGTCCTGTACGCCCGTAGTGCATCATCCAACCTCTGACTCCAGTCCTTCCTGGACGGTTTCACCACCTTTTCAAGAATCTCCTTAATCTCTCGGTTGGAGATCTCTGCTTGTTCATTCGTCTGGGGTGATAAGCTGTAGAAGTACGGTGGTGAACATGGTATTGCTTCAAAGTTGTTGCCATCATTCTGTTGCAGAAATGTGTCCCCTGATCACTGATTATGGCTTTAGGCACTCCGTATCTGCAAAATATGTTAGTGCGAAGAAAATCTACGACAGTCTTAGCATCATCGCATCTAGTAGCCTTAGCCTCTACCCATTTGGACACATAATCCACTGCAACAAGAATATATAAATAGCCAAACGATGCAGGGAAAGGTCCCATAAAATCAATCCCCCATATGTCAAAAACATCATTAACTAAAATACGTACCTGGGGCATCTCATTCCTAGCATAAATATTACCTACTCTCTGGCATCTATCACACCTCTTACAATGATCATAGGCATCTATCACGCCATCCATGATTGTTCTAACCTAATATGTGGCACATAGAACAAGTTTAAACACTATAGAAGCACTAAGAAAAGGGTCTAAAACATATTTTGATACAAACACACCCCTTCAACCGAATGAAGGGTTTAGCTATGATTATCCATGGAAGAGGACATCATAGCTAAGAGCTTGAAAAGTAAAGGTTTTCGAAAGACAAAAAAAGTAAAGTTTTTGAAAGTAAAAGACAGGGAAAAGCTTGAGCACTTTAAGAACCAACAAGAGTACTCAAGAACAAGCTTGGAGCTTTCAATATCAAAGTAAAGTGTTTACAAGGATTGTGCCTAAAATCTAGAGAGATTGGAACATGGAACTCAAACTAGAACTATGGGACTAGAACTTGGGACATTGAACCCAGAAGAGGGAGCTCTCTATTTATAGGCAAGGGGAGAAGCAAATCAACAAGGCATGGGTACTCCAAGTCAAGCCGCCGGCCATAGGTGGCACTTCCCCCTTGGTTGAGGTGTCCTCCCAAAAGCCGCCGGTTAGGTAGCTCCAAAAGCCGCCGGCCAGCTGTCCTCTTCTCAAAGCCGCCGGCCATTTGCCCTAGTTTGGTCTTAATCGGGCTTGAGCTGATTCCACTCCGGCGCTTCATCTAAGAAGTGAGATTGTCCGACTTGTTAGGCATTCCAAACAACGTGGTCGAGCCAGATTTTCCAGATTCACCCGTTTGGCCGAGCAACCTGGTTTGGTGCCTAGTGCGCGCGGGGCCTTTGCTTTGGACTTGGGCCAACTGCTAATCGGCTGGGGCGTTCTCCTTGGTTTTCCGACATTGTCCACCTCATTTGCCATTTTGATCATTTTGCTCGAGGCGGATTCATCAGATCAGATGATTTTTTCGGGCAACTTGAATTTGGACTTGGACAGCTCGGCAGGTGCGCTGGAACGCTGGGGCGCGGCCTGGTTATGCTTCAGCCGGTCGGGTGGATCTGAGGCATTTTCCCAGTCGGTCGGGTGAATCTCCAATGCGATTCTTTTGGGCGCAATTCTCCCCTTTTAGGCATGTTTCTTCTCTAAACCTCAAAATGGCCTGTAGAGCAAAAAATAGAACTAACAAGTAAACGTTGTTAAGACAAAGCGTCTAATTTGGTGGGTTTAACTGTCTTAATGAATCATATAAATATGGTCCATCAATGGGCCCTAGGGATTAACCGGATTGTATGAAATTGTATGAGAACCTTTAGTTTAAATAATCGAGATCGTTGATAATCCGTGGATGGGCGGCATTCAACGATTGAGATTAATCTAGATAATGATCCGTGGATGGGCGGCTTATCTAGTGTTATTTGGGTTTAATTCGATATTCGATAGCATATGAATTACATGATAATGATTGCATGATTAGTGGGGTTAGCACGGGTGAAGTATGGATTCTGGAATTCTTTCTCTGATTAAGTACAAACCATTTAATTTCTGCATATTATTTTCTGCAAGTTTCATCACAACAAAACCAAAACCTCTTGTCATTTGGAATAGCTAAATAGGTCACCTGTTTGCTAGTACTCACACTACACTGTTCCTTGGATCGACCCTTGGCTTACCAAGGTTATAAATTTTGTTTGACTGCAATTCGACCCCTAAAACATATAATTTGACAACTATAAAGGGTTAAAAATACGCTTGTCAATGGTTAGTCCTAGAATCTCCCTTTGATCTTCTCTTCTTCTCCTTAGTTGGATCTATGATTAATGACCTTGGTTGAACCTCTTTTTCTGATCTTCTCTTCTTCTCCTTAGTTGGATCTTTGATTGATGCCTTTGTTGAACCTCTTTTTATGATCTTCTTTTCCCCAAAAACCCAGCACACCTAGGTCAAAAACCCCTCTTTCTAATTATAGGCTCGGGTAGAAAACCCTGATGTAGCAGGTCCAGCCGGTCGGCTGTCATGGTCCAAAGTTTCAACCGGTCGGCTGGTGGCTTAAATCCAATATGTTCCTGTTGTGAACGTCCAGCCGACCGGTTGGTAAGGTGAGCCGACCGGTTGAAGACGCTCTTGGGCACGCATTCTGGTCGCTCTTCTTCAGTCGACCGGTTGAACTCTCAGCCAATCGACTCAAAGTGAGCGGTTGTGAGCCATCTAAAGTCTTTTGCCAGCCGGTCGGCTGGTGAGTCCAACCGACCGACTCAATGTGGGCAGTTGCTCTCAAGTCTGCCTTTTTATCTAGCCAATCGACTGGTTCAGGGTAATTTCCGAATCGGTCAAATATAAATTGTTTTTGACTAGCTTACTACATCTTGGATCTCATCGATTTAAGAGTAGAAATTACGCAACGTCATTGGGTATGTGAATGCTAATTTTTATTTGCGTGCCTATTATTTAAATTTTCCCTAATTTCTATGATTGTTTAATTTTGTAATCTTTCGTATCCACATGTGGAGATCTTGAAAAGAGAAGGCTCTGAATTTCATTGTACAAAGTTGCATTTTTATCGCGTATGCCTCAATCATACACGTGTTATTCTCAGTGTCATGTCAATGTTGTAGAGTTTGTTGTTTGGGGTCGGGACGGAAAGATGTAGACTGAAAATTCTGGTGTGATGGTGAAAGATGGTGATGTTACTTATTACGACATTATTCAAAACATTGTACAAGTTCAATACGCAAATGGGATGCATGTAGTCATATTTGATTGCATATAGTTTAGCACGGATCCTACAGATAGGGGAACCCCTAAAAGGGACTATGAACTTCTATCCGTGGATATATCTACCAGTTAGTATCAAAATTAGCCTTATTGTCTAGCCACAATAACAAGACAAGTTTTTTTACCTTTACGATCTTAAAGTCGGTGCCAATTGGAAGGTGATCAATGTTGTTTCGCATAGAGGAATTTATAGTCTATGATCCCTTGCAAGACAAGATGAGCGTAGTAGTGCCACACACAGCAGTGCCACACACACTTGTTTCGCTTCAAGAAGATGACCCTTATCAAGATATGCAATCAACAACCAAGGACCTTGATTTTGAGCAAATACCAAGAGCAAGTAGACAATTGAGCTTGGATGAAGAGGATGTGGTCACAGCCGAGGGTGCTGATGAAGATGATGAGGAAATGATGTTGGGATGAAGAGGATGTGGTCACAACCGGAAGATTACTGGTGGGATGAAACTATGGAAGTGGAAGAAGATGATCAATGGGATACACTGATGATGGCACAAGAAGATAATCATGGGTATGATGAAATCTACCCTTCAGATGATGAAGTGTGAGAACATTTGCAGGTGTTAGCTATGTTATGTTAATGTACATCAGTGTGAAGATGTTGGCATTATGTTTGGGGAACTTGTAGTTGTGTTCATTTTGGATGTCAACAAAACTAGTCACTTTGTAGCATTTTTTCAGTACAATTATGGGACACAATTATATGCATATTGTCACAAAAGATTATAGCGATTCTGGGGGAAATACAATTTTGAGCTGGAGCGCAAATTTTGAATTTTCATGAAATAATTTTGAGGGACTTACATACGATACTTTGTCGCTTAAAATAGTTGACGCGCGTCGTCTGACGCGTCAAATTTAATATTTATAGTTCTTCTACAATGAGCTAGTGTAGCGGCAAGCAGGGTCGAACCCAAGGGAGCTGGTGTTGTTGATGCTGTAACTGAAAACAAATAAAAGGGGGGTTTTTGTGAGCAATTATTGCAAAGCGCGAGAGAATAACGAAGACAATCAGAGAAAACATTCAGCTTAGAGTTTCTATTGTGACACGTTTATCATAGATATCTAATGATCAATATTATATTTTAAAGTGTGGTTGTTCCGACAAAGGTAACAACCCAAGTATCCCGACAAAGGTGATACGCCACAATCTAACCCTACAAAGGTGCTAGACTTCTAGTTCTTTCCTAAACTAAACAATCTGACAAAGGTATTATTTATCTTAGGCGTTACTATCTACCTTTACGACAAAGTATCCAGTAGATGTTAACGATAAGAATTAGTTGCTAGACTAACCTTTGCAACAAAGCTTCCACTTAGTCTAACAATTTAATTCATAAGAATAAGCACAAGAACTAGTAAAATATAAAATAGCATTAAGAACGAAAATCTCAAAACGTGTTCACAACATACGAAACCCTAAACCGAAAGAGAAAATTAGCTACTCATTGTCATGGAAATAAACACAAATATTTTTGATGAAAAAGAAGTAGAAAATCTCTGTATCGTCGAAAGATTCGCGTTCTTCGTCTTCTCCAGAGCTGTCTCAGTCTTCGTTATGTGATGAGATACCGAAAATCCTAACCCAAGCTTCTGATTTATAATAAACTGGGTTTCCAAATCTATTTTTGGGCTAGAATTATCAATTCGCGGCTCGCTGACGTCATCAAGCGTGTCGCCGACTTCAGCATCTCGTGGCTTACCACGTTTTGCCTTAACATTACGGCCGCGTTTCCTTTAGACATTAGCGTTGAGCTAATGTCTACATGTGGCGCGGTGGGCACTGAGCCTGGTTCCTTCTTCTGCGCGCCAGCTCCAACTTCAACTCTAGATTTGACCTTCTATCTGACCTCGGCTGCTCTCGGTGTGAACTGGAGGGTTGTAGGGAATTGAGTCAGCTACGCGATGACGCATGGCTCATATTTTTCTTCTCAGCGGTCCATTCCCAGCACTCCGTCGAGCGTCCAAAGGTCTGATTTGCCGTTGTAATGTCTTCGGCATGTAATGCCGTCTTTTATGCACGTTCCCTCCTAGAGCTTCCGAAACACCTGAAATGCAAAACAACACTAAAAAGTAACTACTCGCATAATAAAGTGTCGAAATAAACCGGATTAGTTGATTCGACAAGGCGTATAAATACGACTCATCAAACCACCCCACACTTAAACTTGTTCGTCCCGAACAAGAACTAAGTCATAGAAGGAAAACAAATATGACACCACAATTTCTTCGACGTCATGGATAATACTACATGAGTATGAGTTGCTAGTCTAAATTCTTCCTTTCCATGCATAGCTCGGTCGTTATTCAATTCATCATGCTCAACATAGAATTAACTTGATACATGTTACCTTTTAAGCTGAAATTCAAATCAATTCAGATGAATGGGAGATAGTCCTCTTTAGACCCATGATCTGCATTCGCTGTCCCGAACTCTAGTTATATGGTTATACTTCATTGCTTTTTCTTGCACGTGATTCATTCGAGCTTCAAGGTTTTCTTGAGCTTTTCTTCCCTTTTGTTTTTGTTGGACATCTTTTGTAGTGACTTTCTTTGGCCTTTGGCTCTTGATGTAACAATGATGTACTTCACTAGGTTGCGTGTAGAACTTTCACAATTTGGCTGATTTGTTTTCTTGAGCTTTGCTTCTTTATTGTGAATTGCTTGTCCTTCTTTTTCTTTTGAAGGAGGTCCAATCATCGCCCGCAAGCATATGGAAATACCTCCCCGCTCTTTCTCATCCTCGACCTTTTTTACGCGAGTCAAGATGAGGGTCGCTCATCTTCTTCCCGGTTACTTCGGACTAGAGATAGGACGGTCTGTTTTCCCGTCCCGCCTACCTACATAAACGCTGCAGCGGCGGAGCTAACTCTGAACCACTAAGTCTCGAAGTGCTAGCCTCCACGAAATCCAAATAACCATATAACTCGAAATTCGGTCCTTTGAATGCTTCGTCAAGTCTCTCTAGGACATTTCTATCAACTCCACATCCCTGTTTATCTCAACTCAAAAGGACACGTAGTGGGTTAAGTTCACATGTAGTCACATAATTCAGATTTCACGAGAAAAACACATGTAATCGGTATCATAAATTTCACCAACTCATAATTCACGTCTGCATATCTAAGAAACAGAGACATTTCATACTTCATTTTTTTTATTTAAAGAAAACGTGCAGACACAACAATATGCAGGAAAACTAAACGTGCAGACACGACAAACTGACTCTACCACCCCACACTTTTGGACCAAGCCGTGTCCTCACGGTACGACTTTAGTTCAAAGACAACAGACAATGCAGACATAACAAACTGACGGACTCTGACAAAGAGAAAAAAGAAACAAAGGAAAAGGAAAGGAAAATAGGCACTCCCCTAGTCAGAATCTGACGATGAAGCTGGATGAGGAATAGCAAACTCCGGAGGAATTGGATTTCCGAACTCCCATCCCGGTGGGGCTGGCAGTGGCTGTGTCCCTGGTGGCAGGAAAAACTGTAAAGCTCGATCCATATTGAAAGCCATGTCTATCTGCTGTCTAGAAGGAACATCTGCTGGTGGCTCTAGTGCTCTGGCACGTCTCTGTCGAGCTGTCTAGGACTCTCCAACCTCCCGAGTCCGGTGTGGTCTAGCAGCGGCTGATGAGGACTCAGCTCTGTCTCCAGCTGAAGGTGCGCGACGCCTGTCTCTAGGCATAGCAGTGTGGTACCTCGGATCGTCGTGGTAAGTCCACGCGTACTGCTCTCTTCTGCGAGGACGCCTCTGAATAGCTTTAGCAAAATGTGCGATATCACAGAAGGCTGGACCGATGCGCTCACGCGTCTCTAAGCTTTGCTGCCCGCGTAGGTGGCGCAGCATATAGGTAATCATCCCTCTACATGTAAGCGGTCCTGACGAAGGGCGGATCTTCCAGAATTTGCAAGCCAGATGGAAGAAGTCAATCGGCTGCCCACGATCTCGGGCATCTAAGCAGATCATGTCGTAGAAGGTCACCTTGTCACCCCCGTTGTCTCTGGCAAAAAGAGTACCTCCCAGCACCTTCTGGAGATAAAATAATGCTGGGTCTCGAATACACATTGCCCTAGACTCAGATGGCTAAAATACTTCAGCGCCTCTCACCCCAATCCGTCCCCAAGCAACACACAGTGCTAGGTCATCCTGAAGCCACACCCCATCCGCCGGCCAGCCGAATACTCTCGCACTCGGGCTGGGCAAATAAGATAAAACTCTCCTCGATTCCTGTAACGAATCCCCTCGTGGTCCTGGCTCCCCTCATAGACAAAAGAAGCCAGGAACTCGCATGTATCATCGATGTCTGTCTCATAGCTAAGGGTGAGGAGCCCCGGCCAACCACTGGTCTCTAGCATGCTCCGGACTCGATCCTCGAATCCACTGTTACTCAGAAACTCGGCCTCTACAAATCTGCTCGGCACGTGTTGACGGACCCTAAGTCTCGCATATTGCTCCTCAAATGGTACCTCTCGTGGTAGCATATTGAATAATGGCTTAAAATCGAAAGAATTCCACTTGGTCAATTTTCCTCAGCGTTGACCGCGTTTCCCTTTGACGTTATCTCGCCGCGTCTGATGTTGACGTTAACGTAATGTTGAAGCGTAACGAGGTGGACTAATGTTGAGGGCAAACGCGCGGAACCTGCAACTTGTCTTCTCCGATCGATTTTCCGATTTTCACTCCCGACCTCCGATTCTCAACATCAAATAATTCCAGAAACCACATCGAATACCCCTCTATTTCTCCTTTTAACAGTCCAATATGCAAATTCCGAATTCAACAACCAACTCTTCACAAATACTCGAGCGTAGATTACCATGGTTTTGGATGATTCGGAGCGAGGCTGGCTGATACGCTGTGAGGCGATGATGCTGATGTACGGATCCGAAGCACCGGCGCGAATGTGTCCAAATCTGGCTGGGCGATTGGAGGTCGGTCGGCGTGAGAGGGCGAGGCTTCGATTGGAATGGAGGAGAGAAACTCAGAATTAGGGTTTTTACTCCGGTCAACGCACGTCCGCGTTTTAAATAGACATTTTATTGGGTCAATGCCTTAATGTTCACTAAATACGCGGTCGTAATGTAGCTACGAGACGCGGCCATAAAGTTGAGGCCAGACGCGGTACCCACTGAGCTCTACCTGAAATGCACCTGCAAAACAACTTCCTTGCCACAAAAACCAAGTCAAGATAGACCGGTTCGACGTCAAAAACCTAAATAAGACTCAAACTGACACACAAGACACGAAAACAGAGAAAAACAAAAAATTGCCGGGCTGCCTCCCTGCGAGCGCCTCTGTTTTACGTCGTTGGCTCGACGATACCTCGTTTATGTTTTAGTGGGAGGTTCGGCGAGCTCAAACTCCTGCACATGTGTTTCGATGTCGCCTTGGTAGTGCTTCACCCGTTGTCCATTGACCTTGAAGTGGTCTCCATTCCTCGGGTTCTCCAGCTCAAGTGCTCCATGGTTGAAAACCTTCGTCACCGTGTAGGGACCTGTCCATCTAGAACGCAGTTTGCCAGGCATTAGTCGTAAACGTGAAGAAAATAAAAGTACATGCTGGCCAATCTTAATGTGCGTCGTAGGATGAACTTGTCATGGTACAGCTTGGTCCGCGCCTTGTAGTCTGATTGACTCTCATAAGCCTCTAGGCGCAGCTCCTCAAGCTCACAGAGCTGTAACTTCCTCTCCAGTCCTGCTTTCTTCAAATCAAAGTTGCACGTCTTAAGCGCCCAAAAGGCTCTGTGCTCTAGCTCGACTGGGAGGTGACATGCCTTTCCATACACCAGTCGGAAAGGCGAGGTGCCTATTGGTGTCTTGTAGGCTGTCCTGTACGCCCAAAGTGCATCATCTAGTCTCTTACTCCAGTCCTTCCTAGTCGGCTTCACCATCTTTTCTAGAATCCCCTTAATTTCTCGGTTAGAGATCTCTGCTTGTCCATTCGACAGAGGATGATAAGCTGTGGAAGTATGGTGGTGAACGTGGTACTGTTTCATAGTTGCTGTCATCAATCTGTTGCAGAAATGCGTCCCCTGATCACTGATTATAGCTTTAGGCACTCCGTATCTGCAAAATATGTTAGTGCGAAGAAAATCTACAACAGTTTTAGCATCATCGCATCTAGTAGCCTTAGCCTCTACCCATTTAGACACATAATCCACTGCAACAAGAATATACAGGTAACCAAATGATGCAGGAAATAGACCCATAAAATCAATCCCCCATATGTCAAAGACATCATCAACTATAATAGGAATTTGGGGCATCTCATTCTAGCAGAAATATTACCTTCTCTCTGGCATCTATCACACTTCTTACAATGATCATAGGCATCTTTAAACACATGTGGCCAGTAAAATGACCACCGCATGCATGCTCATGACAGAAACTAAGCACCGAAGCAATCTCATCATCAGGAATACTGACAGATGCTCGTCGTCAAAGCAAATGTACAAATAAATTTATAAGTGTCCGCTACTCGCGACTACACTACTGGGTAGTAAGTGGTAAGTAGGGGTCGAATCCAAGGGAGTCAGTGTGGATTAGTTGTTCTTTAATGAAGCTTATGCAGAAATTAAATGCGATTGGGGTTGAGTTTGAGTGTGATTTGAGAACTGAAAGTTAATTACAATAATAGACTGTAAGGAAAGGATTCGGTTTTAGGGGCCTTGTATCATATTTGTTTATCATTGACCGCTAATGATCATACCAAGTGTTCGAAGATGAATCGAGGCTATTCCTAGCACAAGACTTGCAACATCGCGTAGAACACTTGAAATGATCATGCTAAATGTTCAAAGATGAATCGAGGCTATTCCTAGCACAAGACTTGCAACATCGTTTAAAACACTTGTTCTATTTAGACTAATTCCTCCTTTCGAAGTATCTTAGCCTTATGTGCATCCATTTGAATTCTTTGGTCCAGTTTCCAAATGGTTTTTAAGATAAGTCGAACTCCTCTGATAAGCTTGCCCATTTGGTCCCTTTGGTCCAGTTACAAATGGTCCACTTACCCGAGTATGATCACGAACCCCCAAGGAAGAGCTTGTCCATTTGGTCCCTTTGGTCCAGTTACAAATGGTCCACTCAACCTTGGAAATTCTGACTTGTTATATGGCACATAGAACAAGTTTTGAACATAGAGATACCCTAAGAGTAGAGTCTAAAACATACTATAATATAAGTATACCCCTGCGACCGAGTACAAGCTTTTAGCTACTAGTATTCATGTTAAGGAATACAAGCAAACTAATGCCTTGCACAAGGGTACCGAATAATAAAATAACTTTACAGTAAAAACAAATAATACTGAAAGTAATTTTATACCTTACAATAAGCGGAGGAGAGGAGCTCCTAGGCAAGATCCACGCAAGAGAGTAGCTCCACAATGAAGAACAAAATATTTATTGAAAGTGAAGAGAGGAGGGTTAAGCCCTCTCTCTCTCTAAAGTGTGTACAAGTGAAGGATGAGATGATACAAATGAGGAGGGGAGAGCTCTTATTTATAGCCTAAGGGAGGAGGAATGGAGGGTGGAGATGGTGGCATGTGGTGTTGCATCCAAGGGAGGAGGAGGAAGGGAGGAGCAAGTGGAGGAGAAGGCCACCACTTGTCATCTTCTTGTGGTGGCTCATCTAGCCGCCGGCGGCTTTGGGAGGAGGAGGAGGAGGAGCCGCCAAGTGGAGGGAGGAGAGTGGAGGAGAGGAGATGTGAGGGCGGAGCCGCCCATGTGAGGAGGTTTTGACAGTTTTGTGCAGTCTTTTCACAAAACTATCAGTCCAATTTCGCTCCGGTCTGACTTTGATTGTTCCTCGGTTGGATTTAATTTGAGTAATTCAACGTCAGGATCTTGAGATTTCTTCGTTCAACGTCTGATCTTGACCTTGGATTGACTCGTAACATCTTTTCAGCGTAAAATTCTCTCCTTAGCGTGTTTTCTCTCTAAGCGCCAAAATACCCTGTAGAAATATATCGGAACTAACAAGCAAAAGTTAAATAGACAAACAGTCTAATTAAGGGGGTTTTACAGTGTTTATGATTCGTATAATTTTTGTCCATCATATCACCCCACACTTTTAGTTGTTCGTCCCGAACAATGCTATTAAAGGGCGGCACACTAAGTAAGTTTGTTTAAAATATGAAAATTAGACTGTGGTACTAGATTTATCCTAATTCATGCATTACTTACTTATTACCAAATTGAACTGTGTAAATAAATAGAAGTAACTTGATACGTGTACCTCCGTGCTGAGATGCAAATTATTGTGGATGTTTCGGGAGATAGCCCTTTTTAGGCTCCTGGACTGCAACCTCGGGATTGTCTCTCACTATATGGTTTCCTTGTAGCTTTCTCTAGCACGTGATTTGGTTCGGGTTTCACTGGTTTGAGTACTTTGATTTTTCCTTTGGCGAGGGATTGCTTTTGTAGTGAATCGGCCTTTGGCCTTTGATTTGACTCTTTGAGTACTTCACTTTTTGTTTGGTTAAAACCTTCACAATTTTGGGCCTTTGGCCTCTTGATTTGCTTCTTCGAGCTTTTCGCCTTTTTGTGGCTTTGCTAGTCCATTTTCTCAAGCCTTTTTGGGAGGTCCAATCGTCGCCCGCAAGCCTATAGAAATACCTCCCCGCTCCTCTCATCGTTGTTGTTTCGCGCGGGTCAAGATGAGGGTCGCTCATCTATTTTCTCGGCTACTTTAACTAGAGAGAGGACGGTCTGATTCCCGTCCTCGCCTTTTCTTTTCTTTTTGCATAAACACTGCATGGCGGAGATGACTTCAATCTTTACTGAAACCCGAAGTGCAGCCTCCACTGACTTCGAAAACCATATAGTTTGATTCGATCCTTCGATTGCTTGCCGAGCCTCTCTAGGGCATTTCTATCAACTCCACATCTCTAGTTTATCTCAGCACAAAGGGACAAATGAGAAGTTACGTTCTAAGTTTTTAGACAGTTGAATTTTCACAAGGTAAATGCATGAATTTCGGTCTATCTTTTTCACATTCTTAAGTTCATATTTTCAAAAAGATACACTAAAAAAGAAAAAATGTTTTTTTTATGTACACATGCGGATCTCACCCCACACTTTTGAACGAAGTCGTGCCTTTCAGCACTACTTAGTTCAAAAGCCATGCAAGCAGACAATTACGAGAAGGAAATGATATTAAGGAAAAGGGAAGGACAGAACTCCCTTTAAGGTGTCGAGTGAACGACATGGCTCGAGGCTGGATAATCGAGGGAGTTCGGCTGGGGCCTTGAACTCTTAGCGTAGCCCTGACTGGCTTAATGTTGCGCCCAAGTCCGATTCCTGAATAGTCAAATCTTCTATGCACCGAGTGGGTGAGAGCGACTTATTGAAAAAGTAAAAGACAGAAAATTAAAGACAGAAAATTAAAGTGCGGAAAGTAAGATAGTGTCGGGTTACCTCCCGACCAGTGCCTTTGTTTAACGTCGTTGGCTCGACGATACCTCAATCATGGATCATAAGGTCGGATCCCAAGGGTGAGTGAGGTCAAACTTCTTCTCGGCAGCCCTTTTGCTCCGAGAGGGTGGGGTTTCTTTGACCATAGCTGCTGGTCCAATGAGTTGTGCTTGTTTGTTACTCCTTCCGGGTTTCCATTCTTTCGGCCCATGTCTTTGCCGCTTCTTCATGTTTGAATAGTTGGCACCTTTGCGATTTTGGAAGTTTGGTTTTGTGCCATTAAATGTAGGCGACATTAAGCATGCGCCTTTGCCAATCCTCTTCATTGTGGCAGTGATGGATGGTTGTCTTGGAACGAGTGAGTTTTCAAGCGGTTTTCCTTGTTGAGTCGTGGTGAGTGGGACTGGGGCTTTCTCGGACAGTTCGGCAATGAGATCTGAGACTTTCTCGGGTGCTCCGAGCGTAAGGACCGGGCCTGGCTTGATTTCTTCGGCCGCTTCGGTAGTGATGTTCGGGACTTCTGTTGGCTCGGCAGTTAGGACTGTGATTTCCTCGGATGGATTGGTGATAAGGACCGGGCCTGATTTGGGCAGTTCTTCTTCTAACTCCCAGGGATAATCTGAATGTAGCTCTTCTTCAGGTAACCAAGGGTCCTTATCCTTGTCATTCGTATAGTCTCCGGGGGTAATCACACTGAGGTATGGGTCTGATATGGGTAACTCGTCATTGAGGTCCGGGTATGTCTTGGCCGTGAATTGGTGCATCGAGGCATTTATTTGCTGCATGTCAGTGGCCAATTACTGGGTGCTAGCTGCCAGCTCGTTTTTTGCTGCCCATAACTCAGTTTTGGCCCTGATTTGGTGCATTATGTTGTCCAGTTCTTCGCTTCGCATGGCCAGATCTTGTCTTTGTCTTGACATTGCGGCCAAATCATCTATTAAGTTCCAAAGATCATCTATGCCTAAGTTGTTCACCGAGCCTCCCGCTGCATTGTTTAGCCAATCCCACTCTTGTGGCAGCATCCCATTGAGAAACCTTTGAAGAAGATCGTGGTTGGTGAATCCATGGTGCGGGAAGCTTATCAACATGGAGTCAAAATACGCCAAGTACTCGTCCAATGTTTCATCCCGGAATTGTTTTATTTTGTTGATCTTTTCGCGGACTTCCAGTTTGAGAGGTGGTGGGGAAAACTCCTCATTGTTCCAAGGTTCCATCCCGTAGTAGTAGGACTTAGTGAATTGCATGATAAAACAAAAAGCAAAATAGAACAACTATTCCGATGCACAACTCCCCGGCAACGGCGCCAATTTGACAGATGCTCGTCGTCAAAGCAAATGTACAAATAAATTTATAAGTGTCCGCTACTCGCGACTACACTACTGGGTAGTAAGTGGTAAGTAGGGGTCGAACCCAAGGGAGTCAGTGTGGATTAGTTGTTCTTTAATGAAGCTTATGCAGAAATTAAATGCGATTGGGGTTGAGTTTGAGTGTGATTTGAGAACTGAAAGTTAATTACAATAATAGACTGTAAGGAAAGGATTCGGTTTTAGGGGCCTTGTATCATATTTGTTTATCATTGACCGCTAATGATCATACCAAGTGTTCGAAGATGAATCGAGGCTATTCCTAGCACAAGACTTGCAACATCGCGTAGAACACTTGAAATGATCATGCTAAATGTTCAAAGATGAATCGAGGCTATTCCTAGCACAAGACTTGCAACATCGTTTAAAACACTTGTTCTATTTAGACTAATTCCTCCTTTCGAAGTATCTTAGCCTTATGTGCATCCATTTGAATTCTTTGGTCCAGTTTCCAAATGGTTTTTAAGATAAGTCGAACTCCTCGGATAAGCTTGCCCATTTGGTCCCTTTGGTCCAGTTACAAATGGTCCACTTACCCGAGTATGATTACGAACCCCCAAGGAAGAGCTTGTCCATTTGGTCCAGTTACAAATGGTCCACTCAACCTTGGAAATTCTGACTTGTTATATGGCACATAGAACAAGTTTTGAACATAGAGATACCCTAAGAGTAGAGTCTAAAACATACTATAATATAAGTATACCCCTGCGACCGAGTACAAGCTTTTAGCTACTAGTATTCATGTTAAGGAATACAAGCAAACTAATGCCTTGCACAAGGGTACCGAATAATAAAATAACTTTACAGTAAAAACAAATAATACTGAAAGTAATTTTATACCTTACAATAAGCGGAGGAGAGGAGCTCCTAGGCAAGATCCACGCAAGAGAGTAGCTCCACAATGAAGAACAAAATATTTATTGAAAGTGAAGAGAGGAGGGTTAAGCCCTCTCTCTCTCTAAAGTGTGTACAAGTGAAGGATGAGATGATACAAATGAGGAGGGGAGAGCTCTTATTTATAGCCTAAGGGAGGAGGAATGGAGGGTGGAGATGGTGGCATGTGGTGTTGCATCCAAGGGAGGAGGAGGAAGGGAGGAGCAAGTGGAGGAGAAGGCCACCACTTGTCATCTTCTTGTGGTGGCTCATCTAGCCGCCGGCGGCTTTGGGAGGAGGAGGAGGAGGAGCCGCCAAGTGGAGGGAGGAGAGTGGAGGAGAGGAGATGTGAGGGCGGAGCCGCCCATGTGAGGAGGTTTTGACAGTTTTGTGCAGTCTTTTCACAAAACTATCAGTCCAATTTCGCTCCGGTCTGACTTTGATTGTTCCTCGGTTGGATTTAATTTGAGTAATTCAACGTCAGGATCTTGAGATTTCTTCGTTCAGCGTCTGATCTTGACCTTGGATTGACTCGTAACATCTTTTCAGCGTAAAATTCTCTCCTTAGCGTGTTTTCTCTCTAAGCGCCAAAATACCCTGTAGAAATATATCGGAACTAACAAGCAAAAGTTAAATAGACAAACAGTCTAATTAAGGGGGTTTTACAGTGTTTATGATTCGTATAATTTTGGTCCATCAAATACACCGCCTAAGTATTTGGTCTATGCCAATTTTCCACAAGTACGGGTCATCCCACACATAGTATTTCGAATCATGCTTAAGTTTCAAACGCTGAGCTTTTGAGTAAGAGGGTGGAAATTTACCTCCGACCATGTAGTTCACAATGGGAGCATACCATGGTACGTTACCTGTGAGAGCATACAAGTGCTCATTTGGGAAGGTCTCTGTGATCTGTCCTGCATCCTCGTCTCGTACTAATCGACTCAGGTGGTCAGCTACGGTGTTTTCTATCCCCTTATTGTCTTTGATCTCTAGGTCAAATTCCTGTAGCAGCAAAATCCATCTGATCAGCCGCGGCTTGGCCTCCTTCATCATTAAGTACATGATAGCTGCATGATCAGAGAAAACAACCACTTTGGTACCAAGCAAATAAGACCGAAATTTCTCCAAGGCGAAAACTACTGCTAATAAATCTTTCTCGGTGGTCGAGTAGTTTCGCTGAGCTGCATCCAGAGTTCTCGAAGAGTAGTAAATCACTACTGGCTTTTTGTCCACCCTCTGGCCTATAACAGCTCCCACAGCATAGTCGCTGGCATCGCACATAATCTCAAATGGCTGGTCGCAATCTGGTGCGCGAATAATGGGCACACTGGTGAGGGCCTGTTTCAGCTCGTCGAAGGCCTCCCTACATGGATCTGTAAACTCAAAAGGAACATCCTTTTGCAAAAGGTTAGATAGAGGCAGAGCCTTTTTCGAGAAATCCTTAATGAATCGACGATAAAAACCAGCATGTCCAAGAAAAGATTTAATATCACGCACCGTGGAAGGATAAGGAAGAGTAAGAATTAAATCAATTTTTGCCTTGTCAACCTTAATACCCTCATGTGAAACAATATGACCAAGAACCACACCATGAGTAACCATAAAGTGACACTTTTCGTAGTTGAGCACCAAATTCATAGAAACACATCGTTCTAGTACTCTATTCAAATTAGCCAAGCATGCATCAAAAGTGTCACCATAAACAGTAAAATCGTCGATAAACACCTCAATGAAAGTACCTATCATGTCAGAAAATATGCTAGTAACCACCCGCTGAAAAGTGCCGGGTGCGTTACACAATCCAAGAGACATACGTCTGAAAGCAAGCGTACCGAAGGGACATGTGAAGGTAGTCTTTTCCTGGTCCTCGGGTGCAATGGGAATTTGATTATAACCAGAAAATACATCAAGAAAACTAAAGTAAGGCTTACCTACCAGCCTGTCAAGCATCTGGTCAATAAACGGAAGAGGGAAGTGATCCTTACGCGTTACTGCATTCAGCTTCCTGTAATCGATGCACATACGCCATCCGTTCTTGACTCTAGTAGTCACCATCTCACCTGCAGCATTCATCTCAACTGTAATCCCTGTCTTCTTCGAGACTACATGACTGGACTCACCCACTGATTGTCTGAAATCGGGTAAATCACATCAGCGTCCAGCAACTTCTGAATTTCCTTCTGTACTACCTCCATCATGATCGGGTTCAGTCTCCTCTGAGGCTCTCTAGAAGGCTTAGCTCCACCCTCCAGCAAGATACGGTGCATGCACACAGTTGGGCTGATTCCTCTGATGTCTGCAAGTGTCCATCCAATAGCGAGCTTGAAGTTGCTTAACACCTCGATCAATCGTCTCTCCTGGTCTGTTTCTAGCCCGTTTTTTATGATGACTGGCAGCGTGCTGTTTGCCCCCAGAAATGCATATTTCAAGTGCTCAGGTAGAGGCTTCAATTCCAGTGTAGGTGCCTGCACAGTAGACGGCAGAAACACGTTAGATTTAAATAAACGAACCTCATTAACTTAATACCTGGGTGTGAGAGGCCTCGCGATCTCCAGCTGAGATAGCACATCGAGAATGGTCTCCGCTAGGGGTGATTGTGGGACGGGTTAGGTTCGTCCTTAACCCGACCCGAAACGACGACCGGGTCATTTAGGTCAACCCGAACCCGTCACTCAATATTGACCGGGTCGCATTTGATAACCCGAACCTGTCGTAACGATAGACTTATAACATATCAAGTAGCTAAAAGCCTAAAACAAAATAATCTACGAAAAAAGAAAGTGAGCTTAAACATGTTAACCGCCCAACATTGTTGTAACAAAATGATGTGAAGCTCATATTGAAACAAAATTCAAGACAAAACGATAGACTTTTGTATTGAAGTTAAATTATTTTATTCTATATTAATATAGTTATAGGACCGGGTCACCTGAGGAGCAACCCGAACCCGACTTATTTAGGACCGGGTCACTCGAGGAGCAACCCGAACCCGACTTATTTAGTACCGGGTTGGGACGGGTTACCGGGTCGGGACGAGTCATGCTCACCCCTAGTCTCCGCGAACTCGAACGAGTCCTCATGAGAGTATACGGCTCTCTCGAGTGCGAGTTTGAGTGGATCTATGTCTCTCTCCTGTCTCGCTTCCTGGACAAGATCATCCAGTGCGTCTAGAGCATGTACTGATGCAAAATCTGGTGGGTGTTTCATGGCCTGGAAAATATCGAAGCGAATTACTTCGCCCTCCACCTCCATAGAAAGTGTGCCACTGTCACAGTCGATCTTCATCTTTGAAGTCTTTAAGAATGGACGACCCAGTAGAATAGGAGCGTGATCCGTCGGGTCGCTGCTGTCCATCTTAAACACGTAAAAATCAGCGGGGAACACCAGTTCCCCCACCTGCAGTAAGACATCCTCAATTTTGCCTTCCGGCTGCTTACATGATCTGTGTGCCAGCTGTATGGTCATACCTGCAGGTTGTAATGGACTAATACGACCACAAGAATATATAGAATATGGCAGGACATTAATCGAAGCACCAAGGTCAAGCATGCAGTTCTCAATTCGAATGTTACCGATAGTGCAAGGAATAGTATATGTACCAGGATCACCACATTTAGGAGGTACCTTGCGCTGAATGACAGTGGAGACGTTCTTACTTAGCAGTTCTTGGTCGTCGCGAGTGGAGCGCCTCCTGTTTGTGCATAGGTCCTTAAGAAACTTTGCATAGCGCGGAATTTGCTTAATCGCCTCGAGGAGTGGGATGTTGATCTCCACCTTGCTAAATAGCTCCCACACATCCTTATCGATCATATGCTGCCTTGGGGCCTTGACCTGTATAGGAAACGGAAGTGGAAGCTCGTGTTTTGAGTTTGCCTCAGTGTCTACCGCGTTTGGCCTTAACGTTACAGACGCGTCTGGTGTGGACATTACGGCCGCGTCTAGTTCATACTTTAGCATCGAGCTAATGTCTATTGCAGGCGCGGTGGCGTTTCTTATCGGTTAATTCCGAATCAAATATTCCTTGTACTCCAAAATGATCCGTTATTTTATCTTTAAGAAAAAGAGCTGTTTCATGATATTGACGTGCAGATCTTAATCTTAAGTTGTATAAGTTAAAAATGCGGCTTTGTGATAATTGATACCCTACAAAGGCTTGTGATAAAGAGGATAAGTCAAAAGACAATTTTGAATTTTTATTACTAATATAAAAAGAGGGGCACTGATGCTGGCTCGTTTTCACTGTTTTTCAACTCCTTCCCGCTCCTGAGTGTTACTGCATTGACATTGCCTTTCGGGTTCGGAATAGTCTGTGACGGTAGCCTTCCCGGATCATTCTTTCGCTCAGAAACTATAGTGGCTATCTGAGACATCTGCTTAGATAGCTCGGAAATTGCTCCATCGGTCTTGGCCTGATTTTGCTGTACCGTGGTGGCCAACTGTTGGGTGCTACCTGCCAGCTCGTTGACTATATCTTCAAGGGACTTGCTAGAACTTGGTTTGCTAGGGCCTGCCTTGTTGTAATTCTGCCCTTTCTGCTGATACTGGTTCTGGTTATTATAGCTGCCCTGTTGTTGACGATACGGAGGTCGATAATATTACTGCTGCTGCTGGGACTGCTGGGCTGGTTCCTTTGTCGTTTTATTGTTGTTGTCTCTCCAGTTGAACCCGTTAGCTGCTAGCCCAAATTTTTACTGTTGCGGTCGGTTGTCGTAGTTCTGATAACCTCCCACAACATTGACATCTCCATGCTTGCCCTCCGTAGGCTAGGGCACGCATCCGTTAGGTGATTAGTTGCAGAGCAGAATTCACAAGCCTTCACCTGAGCTACCTGATTAGTCACCAGCAGTTTCACCATCTCCCTTAATTCCTTTAGCTCGTCAGAAGCTGGTGCAGTTTCAGCCCTTGAGATGTTCCTGGTCCTGCTGAATTCATCCTGCCGACAGGTTTCCTCTCTGAACCTTGCTTCAGCCACCTCTGCAATCATCCTTTGCACTCCAGCTGGGGATAGACTCATGATGGTCCCTCCAGCTGAGGCGTCCAGTAATATCCTATCGAGTGGCCTCAACCCATCCAGTAAGAACTCGATTATCAGCTTCTCAGGCATTCCAAGGTTGCAGCAGCTCTGCTCTAGCTGGTTCAACTTTTCTAAGTAGTCATACATTGACTCGTTCGGCCCATGCCTGAGATCTTGCAGCTGCCTACGGACCTGTCCTGCCTTGGCTGCTGGGTAGTATTTGTCAAGAAATTTCTTCTGCATCTGGTCCCAAGTCCTGATGTTACCTGCAGGGAGAGATAAAAACCAAGCGTGAGCTGCATCAGTTAAAGAAAGATGAAAAGCCTTGAGTTTGAAATTCTCCACTGTGCTCCAAAGGGTCGGAGAGTCTGGCGGACGCCATGAAGGCCCTGAAGATGCTTGGTGGCTGACTCTCCTTGTCGACCCAAAAACTTGGGCAGATGATGCACCACTGCAGTATTGACCATGATTTTTTGCATGTCTGGCCCCTCATAGATGCACCAAGGAACATTCTGAAAATTAGGGGCAGACAGCTCCTTCATTGTGGGCTCGTAGTAATATTCTTCTTCGTATTCTGGCTCCACGTGGATTGGCGGTTGTGGTGGTGGTGGTGGAGGTGGCTGCCTCGCACCAGAACCATTCACTGCAACAGGCGCCCTCTGATTCAGCTGTTGAGCCTGCCTGACTGCACGCTTGCGAGTACGGACGAGCTGCTCCGGGTCATCATAGAATGGAGGTATAACTACGTTTTCATTGACTGGAGCAATCGCGTTGTTGTTGTTGTTGTTCTGGTCATCACCGACCTGACTACCTGCGCGAGACATTGCGAACTAGTAGAGAGGCACAAAAGACAACTAAATAAAATAAAAAACAGAAAATAAAAATAACAACTTCACCGAAGCGCAGGTCCCCGGCAACGGCGCCAAAATTTGACGCGCGTCGTCTGACGCGTCAAATTTAATATTTATAGTTCTCCTGCAATGAGCTAGTGTAGCGGAAAGCAGGGTCGAACCCAAGGGAGCTGGTGTTGTTGAAGCTGTAACTGAAAACAAATAAAAGGGGGGGTTTTTGTGAGCAATTATTGCAAAGCGCGAGAGAAAAGACTAACGAAGACAATCAGAGAAAACATTCCGCTTAGGGTTTCTATTGTGACACGTTTATCATAGATATCTAATGATCAATCTTATATTTTAAAGTGTGGTTGTTCCGAAAAAGGTAACAACCCAAGTATCCCGACAAAGGTGATACGCCACAATCTAACCCGACAAAGGTGCTAGACTTCTAGTTCTTTCCTAAACTAAACAATCCGACAAAGGTATTATTTATCTTCGGCATTACTATCTACCTTTACGACCAAGTATTCAGTAGATGTTAACGATAAGAATTAGTTGCTCGACTAAGCTTTGCGCCAAAGCTTCCACTTAGTCTAACAATTTAATTAATAAGAATAAGCACAAGAACTAGTAAAATATAAAATAGCATTAAGAAAGAAAATCTCAAAACGTGTTCACAACATACGAAACCCTAAACCGAAAGAGAAATTTAGCTACTCATTGTCATGGAAATAAACACAAATATTTTTGATGAAAAAGAAAGTAGAAAATCTCTGTATCGTCGAAAGCTTCGCTTTCTTCGTCTTCTCCAGAGCTGTCTCAGTCTTCGTTATGGGATGAGATACCGAAAATCCTAACCCAAGCTTCTGATTTATAATAAACTGGGTTTCCAAATCTATTTTTTGGCTAGAATTATCAATTCTCGGCTCGCTGACGTCATCAAGCGCGTCGCTGACTTCAGCATCTCGTGGCTCACCGCGTTTTGCCTTACCATTACGGCCGCGTTTCCTTTAGACATTAGCGTTGAGCTAATGTCTACATGTGGCGTGGTGGGCACTGAGCCTGGTTCCTTCTTCTGCGCGCCAGCTCCGACTTCAACTCTGGATTTGACCTTCTATCTGACCTCGGCTGCTCTCGGTGTGAACTGGAGGATTGTAGGGAATCGAGTCTGCTACGCGATGATGCGTGGCTCGTATTTTTCTGCTCAGCGGTCCATTCCTAGCACTCTGTCGAGCGTCCAAAGGTCTGATTTGCCGTTGTGATGTCTTCGGCATGAATTGCCGTCTTTTATGCACGTTTTCTCCTAGAGCTTCCGAAACACCTGAAATGCAAAACAACACTAAAAAGTACCTGCTCGCATAATAAAGTGTCGAAATAAACGGGATTAGTTGATTCGACGAGTCGTATAAATACGACTCATCAATAGTCATTTGGGCAAGAAAAAAACATAAGCCTAGGCCCACTGTCTAGTCTTCTTCACTTCAAGTAAGAGAAGGTGAAATTGCCAAAGTGTCGAAACCCTTACTTTAAATCCAGATCTACCTCCTACTAGTACCATCGTCCTCCACCACTGCACCCAATCTACGTCCACCATCGTCCTCCACCCTTCGTCCACCACCATATCTAGCCTACACCATACCCTCCACCACCATATCTAGCCTACACCATACCCTCCAACCACCCGTAGTCACCATACCCTCTCCACCAGAGATGGCGAAAACCAAAATCTGAAAGCGGAAGAGATCTCTGTTGCTCGACGCTCCCGAAGTTACTAGCAAGCGCAAAATGAAGCTCCGTTCGCCCTCCGTCTGCCGAGTTCCACTCCCAACGCGTTGCACCGAGTCGCCACCACGCCTAGTGCCCTCGACATCGTCCACCGAGGAAGAGGATCCTCCAACCGACGAAGCTTCTTCACTGACACCCTCTCAGCCGGTCGTGGATGCTGAATTTCGCAACACACAGTGTGCAAGGGATATATCTAGTGCCCCAAAATCTGCTGGACAGACAAAGAAGCTCGATGTGTTAGCTAAGACTCCTCCTCCACTAGTGCATGTCGTGCAGACTCCACCTAGAAAGAAGAATGTACATCCTTCCTGTTAGAAATACACCTCGTAGGAAAGCCAAGAAACCATCCCAAAATCCTGTTTGTGAACCCCCTGTTAATAAAAATAGTGTAATGAATTATCCCCCTGGAAAGAAAACTGGCAACAAATCCTTAATTCCACCCCGAAACTAGCTTGAACCCAATGAGAATCCAACTGAAAATCCCCCACCTGAGCATAATTCTCCTCCCCTGTGACAGCTGAGAATCCCACTGAAATTCCATCACCTACGAATCCTCCCCCAAACACCTATCCTTTACAACCCTGCCGGTCTCCTAGATGTGTGTCCAAAAATACACGACGAGGACTGATGGACCATATTTATATGATTCATTAAGACAGTTAAACCCACCAAATTAGACTCTTTGTCTATTTAACTTTTGCTTGTTAGTTCGATATTTTTCTACAGGGTATTTTGAAGTCTAGAGAGAATACAAGCTAAGGAGGAGTTTTAAAGCTGAAAATGAATTACAAGTCACTCCAGGACACGACCAGATTCCGACTGTACAACTTTCATAAACCTGACATGGAATCACTCAAAACAAGTCCAACCGAAGAGCAACCAGAGTTTGTCCGGAGCTGAAAAGACCCGATGGCTTTTGTGAAAAGATCACAAAACACACTCTCACCCACTCCCTTGCGACCTTGCCCGGCGGCTAAAGTCCTCCTCCTCTCCCCTTGCGCCACCTAGCCGGCGGCTCTCCTTCCCTCCACCTCACCCGGCGGCTCCTTGCTCTCCCTCTCATCTTGTGCCAAGTGTTGCATCCTCCTCCACATCCCACACTTCCCTTAGCCTATAAATACTCATGCCCTCTTCACTTGTAAATCATCCCACAATCCTCAAATCCACAATCACTTATCTCTCTAGATTGAGAGCACAATCCATGTAAACACTTCTCTTTGATATCAAAAGCTTTACAGTTGTTCTTGAGTACTCTTGTCGGTTCTTGAAGTACTCTCCTTTTACTTTCCTATCTTTACTTTCAAAAACTTTACTTTACTGTCTTTCAAAAACCTTTACTTTTCAAGTACTTAGCTATGATGTCCTGTTCCATGGATATTCGTAGCTAAACCCTTCATTCGGTTGAAGGGGTGTACTAGTATCATACAATGTTTTAGACCCTTCTCTTAAATGCCTCTTTGTGTTCAAAACTTGTTCTATGTGCCACATATTAGGTCAGAACTTCCAAGGTTGAGTGGATGCTTGAAATGGCAAAACTCTTCCGTGGGGTTCGTGAACATACTCGGGTAAGTGGATGCTTGAAATGGCAAAGCTTATCTGAGGAGTTCGACCTCTTTAAAACACCATTTGGTTGATCGGAAATGATTGATCAAATGGATGCACATAGGCTAATATACCTTGAAATGGGGTATTAGTCTAAATAGAACAAGTGCTCTATGCCTTGAAATGGGCTAGACGGTGTGGCAAGTCGAGTGCTTGAAATGGCCTTGATACACTTTTAAACACTTAGTATGATCATTAGAGATCAATGATAAACGGACTATGATACAAGGCCCCTGATACCGAATCTTTCCTTTAATTGCAATATCACCTGTTACTTTACTTTCAGTCCATATCAACTGCTTACTTTCCGCAAGTCTTGTCCTTCAAGCAATTTCTTTCTGCAAGTCTTGTCCTTCAAGCAATTTCTTTCTGCAAGTCTTGTCCTTCAAGCACTTTAATTTCCGCAAGTCTTGTCCTTCAAGCACTTTATTTTTCAGTTATTTACTTCCAGTACTAAAATCACAACCAACCCCCAACTGTCTTAATTTCTATCTTCGAAAGAACAACTATCAACTAATTTCCTTGGGTTCGACCCCTACTTACCACTTTACTACCCAATAGTAGAGTACGAGTAGCGGACTTATAAATTTCTTTTTGCACAGAGACATTGCACCTTAATGACAGTGCAGTGCGCTCCGTCAAAATTGGCGCCGTTGCCGGGGAGTTAGCTTCAGATTAGTTGTTCTTTTCTTTTGTACCCGTTTCTGCATAACCATGTCTCGTGAAGGAAGCCACCATGACTATCAGGATGACGACGAGATGAACCTGTACGATCGAAATAATGAGGCTCCGCCTCCATTCATTGACGATCCGGAACAACTCATCAGAAACCAAAGAGCTCGTAATAGGGAGGCCATTCGAAGAAACCAAGGACCACCCGAGGACCGAAATGAAGCTGGTCCAGTGCAACCCCCTAGACATCCCCCACCTCGACAAGTACCAAGGCGAGAACCCATCTTTGATGACTACTATGGGGATAACAACTTCCACGAACCTACTATGGGAGAACTGTCGGCACCAGATTTCAGAAATCAACCGTGGTGCATTTACGAGGGCCCAGAGCTGGAAAACATTGCCATCAACACATCAGTGGTCCACAACTTGCCCAAGTTCTCAGGAACTCGTGGAGAATCAGCAACAACTCATCTCCAACGCTTACATGGCATTTGCCAAAACCTAAAACTGAATGGCGTGAATGTAGACGACTTCAAGTTAAAGGCGTTCTACTTTTCCCTCATTGACTCGGCGAACGACTGGTTCCTTTCATTGCCTTCCGAAAGCATCAGAACATGGGCTCAGATGCAAAAGAAATTCCTGGACAAATACTACCCAGCGGGAAGAGCAATGCAAGTGAGGAGGCAACTGCAGGACATCAAGCAGGGGCCCAATGAAACCATGTACGATTACCTGGAGAAATTCAATCACCTGGAGAGAAGCTGCTGCACCCTTGGACTGCCCGAGAAACTCATCATTGAATACCTCATTGATGGATTGAGACCCTTAGACAAAATGCTCCTGGATGCCTCAGCTGGAGGATCCATGATGAATCTATCACTGAATGGCATAAGGAATCTCATCACCAACGTTGCTTAAAATGCCCGATTCAGAGAAGAGACAACTCGGCAGGAAGAATTCTCCCGAACAAAGAATGTGGCAAAGGCTGAAGAAACACCGAGGAACTCTATGCCAGAGGAGATGAAACAAATGAAGGAAATGATGGTTCAGATCCTACGAAGGCAGCCAGCTCCAGTAAAACCTTGCGAATTCTGCAGTTCTACAGACCACAAAACTGACGCATGCCCAACATTAATAGTAAAAGAACCGGGAGAAGTGAACGCAGTGGTAGGATACTGAGGATAAAACAATAACAACAGCAACGACAGAGCCGAACCAAACAAGTCGCTTGAAGACACAATGAAGGAACTCGCAGGAAGCGTAAATCAATTGGGTAATTCGTTTAACCAGTTCCAGGCAAAAACTGACGGGGCAATTTCAGATTTGACCAAACAAATGTCCCAGCTCGCCACTTCAATATCCGCACTTACTAATGAGCCTGGCCGACTACCTTCACAAACCATTCAAATTCCGAAGGGAAATGTTAATGCTGTGACCCTTAGGAGTGGGAGAAAGCTTGTCGCCAAACCTAGGGAGCAAGAGGAGGACAAAAGGCCCGAGACTCTCGAAACTCTTGAGCAAGACGCAGCCGTAAAAGAAGGGGACGCGCCCGAAGAACACAGACCCGGCCCGGTTCCTGCGTTAGAGGAGCACGAGGAGCGCCCAGTGCCCAGAACCGAGACCCCCAAAATTAGCACAACACTTCCATTTCCAGTACCTGCTCGCGTGCAAAAACAACATGTCATGGATGAAGACGTGTTTGAATTGTTCAGCAAGGTCGAAATCAACATCCCCCTCTTGGAAGCCATCAAGCAAATCCCTCGATACGCTAAGTTTTTTAAAGAACTTTGCACCAACCGGAGGAGGAGTACTAGATATGATCAAGAGCTGATGAGTAGGAACGTGTCGGCTGTCATACAACGAAAGGTGCCCCCCAAATGTGGAGATCCGGGAACCTATACCATTCCATCCGGATCGAGAACTGCATGCTGGACCTTGGAGCATCAATCAACGTGCTTCCCTTCTCTATCTACTCATGCCTTAGGATTGGACCACTCGAACCCACCGGTCTCACTATCCAGCTAGCAGACCGATCTTGCAAACAACCTGAGGGCAAAATAGAAGACGTCCTGGTACAAGTAGGAGAATAGGTATTTCCAGCAGACTTTTACGTCTTAAAAATGGAAAATGGCGGACCAACAGACCACGCACCAATCCTTCTCGGCCGTCCATTTCTCAAAACATCAAAAATGAAGATAGACTGTGGAAGTGGGATGCTCTCAATGGAAGTGGAAGGAGAGACCTTTAGCTTCGACATATTCAGAGCAATGAAGCATCCCATGGAGTTTGAGGAAGTGCACACTCTCGATACTTTGGACGACCTGGTCCAAGAAGTTCAATCAGAACCAAGAGCAGATCCCTTAAAAACCATACTCAATGGAGCCGAAAGCTCATATGAATTGGCCGAAGGCTTACAAGAAACGCTGTCCCACTTAACAATCTCGGAGCCTCTCACACCAGAATATGAAAACAACGAGGTAAAGTTATTCAAATCAAATACTTTTCTGCCCTCAGTAATTCAAGCTCCCAAAATAGAATTGAAGCCCCTGCCCGGACATCTGAAGTACGCTTTCCTTGGGGATAATAACACTCTCCCGGTAATCATCAAGAGTGGCTTGGAAGCAGGCCAGGAATGTAGTTTGATAAAAGTGCTGAGACAACACAAGTTGGCTATTGGATGGACTCTAGCCGACTTGAGAGGAGTTAGCCCGGCAGTATGCATGCACTGTATTCTACTTGAGGATGGAGCAAAGCCATCAAGAGAGCCTCAACGACGACTCAACCCAATCATGATGGAGATCGTCCAAAAGGAAATGCAGAAGCTACTAGATGCGGACGTTATCTATCCCATATCGGATAGCCAATGGGTAAGTCCTGTCCACGTGGTCCCAAAGAAAAGTGGGATCACGGTCGAGGAAGATGCCAAAGGAAAAATGGTAACAACAAGGGTCAAGAACGGCTGGAGAATGTGCATCGACTACAGAAAATTGAACGTCGTCACGAGAAAAGACCATTTCCCTCTACCATTCATCGATCAAATGTTAGACCGACTGGCAGGCAAGCCATACTTTTGCTTCCTGGACGGGTTCTCAGGCTACAATCAGATCTCCATAGCGCCTGAGGACCAAGAGAAGACTACATTCACCTGCCCATTCGGCACATTTGCCTTCAGAAGAATGTCGTTCGGCCTATGCAATGCCCCGGGAACTTTTCAAAGGGTAGTGACCAGCATTTTTTCAGATATGATCGGAGAATTCATTGAAGTCTTCATGGACGACTTCACCATCTATGGAGACACATTTGACGCATGCTTAAACAATTTGAGCAAGGTTTTGGCACGATGTGTGTCCATGAACTTAGTGCTCAATTATGAGAAGTGCCACTTCATGGTAACACACGGAATAGTCTTGGGACATATCGTCTCACAAGAAGGCATGGAAGTGGACAAAGCAAAAATCGACCTGATCATGACTCTACCATATCCATCCACGGTCCGAGACATCCAATCATTCCTTGGCCATGCAGGATTCTACCGACGATTCATCAAAGACTTCTCCAAAACGGCGCTGCCTCTAACCACTCTTCTCCAAAAAGAAGTCCCTTTTGAATTTACTAATGCATGCAAGGAGGCCTTTGATAAACTGAAGAAAGCCCTCACTAGCACACCCATCATTCAAACACCGGATTGAGAACGACCATTCGAAATCATGTGCGACGCGAGCGATTATACCGTAGGGGCAGTGCTCGGCCAAAGAATTAACAAAAAATCGGTAGTCATCTACTACGCTTCAAAGACCCTAGATTCAGCCCAACGAAACTACTCCACCACCGAAAAAGAGCTCCTAGCCGTGGTGTTCGCTCTAGAGAAGTTCCGAGCCTACTTGCTCGGAGCAAAGGTAATTGTCTTCTCGGACCATGCTGCCATCCGGTACTTAATGAAGAAGAAGGAAGCCAAGCCAAGGCTCATACGGTGGATCTTACTACTGCAAGAGTTCGATGTGGAGATAAGGGACAAAAAGGGGATTGAGAATACTGTGGCCGACCATCTAAGCAGGATTGTCCGAAAGGAAGAAGAGGGGCGCATAACAGAGTCATTTCCAGACGAGCACCTCTATGCAGTCTCAACCAAGGTGCCGTGGTATGCCTCGATCGTCAACTACCTTGTAGGAGGTACATTTCCTCCTTATTTTACTAAAACACAATGCATGAAACTTAGGCACGATGCTAGACATTACTTATGGGATGATCCTTATTTATGGAAAATAGGAGCAGATCAAATACTTAGGAGATGCATCCCCGATAATGAAATAGCTTCTGTTATTAGCTTTTGCCATGAGTTTACATGTGGAGGACACTTCGGGCCTAGGAGAACCACTAGGAAAATCCTAGATAGCAACTTCTTTTGGCCAAGTATATTTAGAGATGTCTATGAGAAGTGTAAAAAGTGCGATAGGTGTCAAAGAGTAGGAAATGTGTCAGCTAGAAATGAGATGCCTCAAATACCCATATTAGTCAACGATGTTTTCGACATTTGGGGTATTGATTTTATGGGACCATTCCCAGTTTCATGCGGTTATACTTACATTTTAGTTGCTGTAGATTATGTTTCAAAATGGGTAGACGCTAAGGCCACAACGTGCGACGATGCAAAGACTGTCATAGATTTTTTGCACACTAACCTGTTTTGTAGATACGGGGTACCCAAGGCCATAATCAGCGACCAAGGAACTCATTTCTGCAACCGCATGATGGCTGCCACCTTAAAGCGCTACCATGTCCACCACCGAACGTCCACGGCATATCATCCCCAAACCAATGGTCAAGCGGAGATCTCCAACCGCGAAATCAAAGGTATTCTAGAAAAAATGGTGAAGCCAGGTAGGAAAGATTGGAGTCAAAGGCTAGATGAAGCTCTTTTGGCTTATCGGACTGCATACAAAACACCAATTGGAACCTCCCCCTTTCGGCTTGTTTATGGGAAGGCATGCCATCTCCCGGTGGAGTTAAAACATAAAGCTTACTGGGCACTCAAGAAATGCAACCTGGACTTGAAAACTGCCGGATTGGATCGAAAACTTCAGTTATGCGAGCTAGAGGAGTTACGGCTCGAAGCCTATAAAGGGCAGTCACACTACAAAGCCAGGACAAAACTGTACCATGACAAATTCATCCTCCGCCGCTCATTTGAGAAAGGAAGACAAGTGCTGGTTTACTCCTCACGACTGAAGTTAATGCCCGGGAAACTTAAATCTAGATAGACCGGCCCCTTCACAATAACTAAAGTGTTCAATCATGGGGCAGTTGAGCTGGAAAGCCCGGACAATGGAAGCAGATTCACGGTGAATGGGCAGCGAGTCAAACACTATCACAGCGAGGTTGACTTAACTCTGCAAAACTGTGACCTAGCCATACCGCCAGACATTGTGCCTATCTCGGATGTGAGTACACAAATTTCTGACCTGCCAAGAGAGACTGTAAGAGTAGCCAGACCAGCAGCTATGGTCAAAAATCCCTTACCTTCTCAGAGACAATGGAAAGAAAAACCACCGAAACAAAGGAGTCCTGACCCAAACTCATCATCTCACAAGAACTCAGGAAGAGTCAAGGCCAGAATCAAGGTTGGCACAGTAGAAAAGTATGATCCGAACCACCCATGGGATCCAAACTTGTGATCCCCATGCGTCGAGCCAACGACGTTAAACAAAGGCACTGGTCGGGAGGTAACCCGACACTTATCTTATTTCTCAGTCATTTACTTTTTTACTTTGTCAGTCGCTCTCACCCATTTTTTGTAGAGAAAGAATGACCACTTGTGCAGGAATCGGATTTTGGAGCAAGATCAGATCAGCCAGGCAGCTTCCGAGAATTACCGGGCCTGCGCTGAGAGTTCAAGGCCCCAGCCGAACTCCCTCGATTATCCAGCTTCGAGCCATATCATTCCACAACATGAAACGACACCGTAAAGGGAGTTCAGTTCTTCCCTTTTCCTTAATGTCATTTCCTTCTCTTGTAAATATTTGCTTGCATGACTTTTGAACTAAGCCTTGCTGTGAAGCACGCCTTCGTTCAAAAGTGTGGGGTGAGGAACTGCCTTTGTGCATAGTTAATTAACATGTTTTTCTTTTTCCTTTTCCCTTAATATTATCTTTTTGAAAATATGAACTTGAGAATGTGAAAAAGATAGATCATAATTCATGCATTTACCTTGTGAAATCTCAACTGTTTAAAAACTTAAAATATAACTTCTCATTTGTCCCTTTGTGCTGAGATATACAAGGGATGTGGAGTTGACATAAACTGCCCTAGAGAGGCTTGGCAAGC
Organism: Rhodiola chrysanthemifolia; assembly: GCA_033675395.1. Taxonomy (NCBI): domain Eukaryota; kingdom Viridiplantae; phylum Streptophyta; class Magnoliopsida; order Saxifragales; family Crassulaceae; genus Rhodiola; species Rhodiola chrysanthemifolia. The sequence continues at coordinate 45,673,294 of CM066204.1, forward strand.
AATCGAAGGACTGAATTTCACTATATGGTTTACGAAGTCAGTGGAGGCTGCACTTCGGGTTTCAAAGAAGATCAGAGTCATCTCCGCCGCGCAGCGTTTATGCAAAGAGGCGGGACGGGAATCAAACCGTCCTATCTCTAGTCAGAGTAGCCGGGAAAATAGATGAGCGACCCTCATCTTGACCCGCACGAAACGGCGAGGATGAGAAAGAGCGGGGAGGTATTTCCATATGCTCTCGGGCGACGATTGGACCTCCCAAAGAAAGGTTGAGAAAATGGACAAGCAAGTCACAAAGAAGCAAAAGCTCGAAGAAGCTAATCAAAGGCCAAAAGCCAAAGTATGTGAAGGTTTTAACCGAAACAAAAGTGAAGAAACTCCAATTCAACATCAAAGGCCAAAGGCCAAAGGCCGATTCACTTCAAAAGCTGTCCCTCACCAAAAGAAATCAAAGTGCTCAACTCAGTGAAACCCGAACCAAGTCACGTGCTAGAAAAAGCTACAAGTTAACCATATAGTGCGAGTCGGTCCAGAGAATGCAGTCCAGGAGCCGAAAAAGGGCTATCTCCCGAAACATCCAAATTAATTTGCATCTCGGCTCGTAGGTACAAGTATCAAGTTTCTTCTAAGTATTTACACAGTTTAGTTTGGTAATAAGTAAGTAATGCATGAATAGGATAAATCTAGTCCCACAATCTCACTTTCATATTTGATGTTTTTACTTGGATTGTATCCACATCTCTTAAATGGCATTGTTCGGGACGAACAACTAAAAGTGTGGGGTGATCTGATGGACCATATTTATATTATTCATTAAGACAGTTAAACCCACCAAATTGGACTCTTTGTCTATTTAACTTTTGCTTGTTAGTTCCGATATTTATCTACAGGGTATTTTGAAGTCTAGAGAGAATACAAGCTAAGGAGGAGTTTTAAAGTAGAAAATGAATTACAAATCACTCCAGGACACGACCAGATTCTCACTGTACAACTTTCATAAACCTGACATGGAATCACTCAAAACAAGTCCAACCGAAGAGCTACCTGAGTCTGTCCGGAGCTGAAAAGACCCGATGGCTTTTGTGAAAAGATCACAAAACACACTCTCACCCACTCCCTTGCCACCTTGCCCGGTGGCTAAAGCCCTCCTCCTCTCCCCTTGCGCCACCTAGCCGGCGGCTCTCCTTCCCTCCACCTCACCCGGCGACTCCTTGCTCTCCCTCTCATCTTGTGCCAAGTGTTGCATCCTCGTCCACATCCCACACTTCCCTTAGCCTATAAATACTCATGCCCTGTTCACTTGTAAATCATCCCACAATCCTCAAATCCACAATCACTTATCTCTCTAGATTGAGAGCACAATCCATGTAAACACTTCTCTTTGATATCAAAAGCTTTACAGTTGTTCTTGAGTACTCTTGTCGGTTCTTGAAGTACTCTCCTTTTACTTTCCTGTCTTTACTTTCAAAAACTTTACTTTACTGTCTTTCAAAAACCTTTACTTTTCAAGTACTTAGTGATAGCACTGAAATATATGCATTTTATGCGACCTCTATGCTTATTGTTTCGATTGTTCTATTACGATTTCACTTGCTATTTGATGCTTTGTGGTTCATTTCAGACAAATTACAGAGTTTAAGCTGAGAACACAAGTGAGCAGTGATTTTGGAGCAAAACCGAGCATTTTGGAGCGTGAAAACACAAGTTAAAGTCGGAGCGCAAAATTCTCAAGTCCATGCGTTCGCACAGTCCACTTCATGCGAACGCACAGACCCAACCAGACGCATGCAAAAGCCGTGCGCTCGCACAGATGGCCATGCGTGCTCGCACTAGCTCAAGTCTCACAGAAAACAGGAGCCATGCGTTCGCACAGTCCACTTCATGCGAACGCACAGACCCAACCAGTCGCATGGATTTTTCATGCGAGCGCATGCAAGATATTGACCTTTGCAACTTGTTTTGGACGTCCAGGGCGTGTCCGATGTCCGATTTGGCTGATTTTTAGCTTGTTGGAAAGGTAACTCGAAGGGCTACAACTCTTCAGTTGACTTCAAGACCCAATTCGGACGTTAAGACTGCGAAAAAAGGCCAGCAAGAGACCATGCGTTTGCATGGTTCAGACTGTGCGTTCGCATGCCTTCGCGGAAAAAACATAAAGACAAGATTTTTACTGCTAGGCAATAAAGAGAAACTTAGGGTTTTTGAACAACTCTCCTGGGTTTTTGGGCGTTTTTTCTGGAGCAAAGCTGGGTTTTTAGGGAAGAGAGACTTCAACAACAACACGGTCGAATCGGATCCTCTAGTGTTCTTAGATCTCCATATTGGTTCTAGATTCCTAAACTCCACTTTCATATGTTTGTTTGCACTTTTATTGATGTTTTTGCTTGTAAACTCACCATGAGTGAGTAGTGACCTTGGTTGGGGATCTATGAATCCCCTAGACATGTTTGTGACATTGTAAATACTATGGATGTTATTGATGAATGATTTGCACATGATTCTTCTTCATTTGAACTTAATGTTTCGGATTGCCTATAAGGTGTTTGTGAGAAGTCCTCAATAGCAATTCTGCTTGATTTCATGTTTGAAGTAGCTAACCCTGAAAAGCATGATTTCAAATGAACTAAATGAAGAAGCATTAGGGTTTTTGTGTTACATGGCGACACTCTAATCTTAATTTGAATGGCATGGATTAAACAAGAACATGATTATTTAGTCAATAGAGCGCGAGTGTGAGACTAGATAACCATATTTTATAGTACCAATAGAGCGCGAGTGTGAGGTACTATGCGAGATGTAACCTCTTCGTACTAAGTTGTAGCGCGAGTGGAACTCAGTATTAATGTTGCATGGCTAAATTCTAAGTATATGCATATGATTTCATCAATGGTGTCCTATTTTACTGTCACAATAATTGTCTAGGTGGGGAATTAGATCCCTAGTCATCTTTGAATTGAAAGTTTACCATCTTTTAGTTGTTCAAATCTTACTTTTGGGATAGTAAATTCTGCTATCATCCTTTTAAAGGAACAAATCCCCCCCCCAAACCATAGACTTTCCGAACGTAATCGTTAGCACCATTAGTTTAATCACCTATCTTTTGGGTACGACCTCGAGTTTCCCGAGTCAATATAAATTGTTTTGATCACAGTGACTAGCATAAGTGTTTGATTCTTATTGAGTATTTCTGCTATATTTACGAACGATCAAATGGCGCCGTTGCCGGGGATAGGTTAATTAACTAGGTGCTAATAGATTGTTTAGTTTGTCTACTTGTGAATATTTTTCTTTTTCCTATACTTGTATATTCTTCTTTTTCTCTCATATCCCTTACTAACTTACTCTATCTTGTTTTGCGAGGATGGACCCCTACAATCAACAAGTCATGCACAATGGAGATTATTATGAAGATGATCAACCAAATGCCCATTGTGAAGACTATTGGATGTACAACCACAACCAACAAGTCTACTCAAATGAGGGATACTATCAAGAGGAGGAGCACATAAATTTTCATTGGCAAGAACATGGTTATCCGACAAGTTATTACACTCCAAATTGGGATGATAGCCAGTGTTTTGAAGTTGAAGACTCCTACCCTCCATACCCTCAACCTCCTCAACCTTCATACCCTCAACCTCCTCAACCTTCAAGTGAGCCCTCCAATATAGAATCCATGTTTGCTAGACTTCTAGCAAACCAAGAGAAGATGACAACTCGATTGAATAGATTGGAGGCTCAAAGCCATGAGTTAGAAAGCACAATAGCTCAAGCAGCCATTGAAATTGGGAACTTGGATGAGGAAGAGAAAATCTCCGAAGAAGAATTCCTTCCTCCCGGCACTAGCAAGCTTGAATGTGAACCCCAATTCCTTGATGAGGATAAGATAGAGGAAGAGCGTATAGAGATTGAAAGTCTTCAAGGGTATAGAGACTTTGTTGAGGTTTTCATGGAAGAAACTAAGGAACCATCTCGCACTCAAGAAGACAAGGGTTTAGAGAGGGTTATTGAGGAGTGGGCACCCGTGAACGTCATTGAAAAACTTAAGGAGGGGATGCCCATCATTCTCGAGACAAATTTTGAAGACCCTTTCTTCATTATGAAGTCTCGAGACAAGTTTTGGAGCTTCTTGCCATACTTTCAAAGATTATTTGAAAAAAGCTCCCATGGCCCCTTAATTTTTAAGGGATTTTCATACTTGAAGGGGTCATGCTCCCAAAGGAAAGTCCATTGTAGGCTTGATGGGAGGAAATTCAAATGGGATTTGAAGGTGGTTTGATACGATCAAGTCCAAGGCCCCGCTTGAGGAGGGATCTTAGCAAAAGACTCCTCAAGCGTGCTTCCTGTCTCCTAAGAGGAGAATCGGCTCCGTCTTAGCCAAGACGTTAAACTAGGCTTGTGAGTGTTTTCTCTCCCGATCTTTAAGTATATCTATTTTGATTGGATTTCTATTTGCTTCGTGCAAGAATTAGAGGATATGAACTATGCATGTGTGAATGCCTATATTTGATGATTTCTTAACATGTGCTTGGTTAACTAGATGTCTTGATAGGGCATAAGTGTGGGGTGTTGAAATTTTGTGCATGAGTGTCGATGTTCGATTTGAGTTTGGCTTAGAAATTCTTGTCCGTAACTCCATGCGTTCGCATAGTTTCATTCATGCGTTCGCATAGTTTGCCTTTTCTTCATTTCGTTGTGCTTGCATAGATTTCATGCGCTCGCACATCAAGACAATGCCACTGCCCAGTTCTGTGCGTTCGCACAATGCTATCTATGCGTTCGCATGCACACAAAAAACGGCAACGGCATGAATAGAGGAAAAAGGGCGTTCGATGATGTGTTCTTTTGATGAGTTATAAGTTAACTTGCATGATGTTGACATGTTTACGATGATGATTTCTTTACCTTGTGTTCTTAACACTCTCGTTTTTGAGTTTCTTGTCTTATAGGGGAAAAAGGGGAATCATTAATCGAATCTTTTGTGCAAGTTCAGTCGCCCAAGCACTAAACGCGCATAGCAACATCTCTTACTTTGAAATGGCTACCACCAAACGAGAGAAGTTTCTCTTAACTTTCTCTTTGCTTTTCATTCTATTTATTGCTTAGGGACTAAGCAATTGCTAAGTGTGGGGTGGCCTATGTTTTGACATGTTTTGACTACATGAGATGTTTGTGTTTGTTTGACGTGCTTTCATGTGTGGAATCCAATCAATTTGCATGTTTAAGGGAAAACACTCACACTACTGTGCATTCATCCAAAAACTCGAATTTTTAATGAAAACAAAAAGTCTGGGCAAGGCTACATTTTCGAAAAATTTCATCTCTAAATTCAACTAGTCGTGCATGATTTCACTTGATTGATCCTTTAGATGACTAATGGATTGGATTGTTGACTTTCATTCTTGAGGATCAAAGCATCTACTAGCACTTCTTTATCTTTTATTCTAAGCTTTTTCTCGTTGAGACTAGAGAGTTGATCTTTAGAAGCATAAAATCGAAAAAAAATATAATTCCAAAACCCTTGCACACCATGATTGCCTTTAGGTGACCTTAGCGACCTTGCTTGTCTTGTGGATTTGTCTTGTTGGTTTGTCATGCTCCATTTTTAACACTTAGCCCTTTTGTCAAAGTTGTAAGTGTGGGGTCAAAAGAGGGCATGAAAGAAAAAAAAGAAAAAAAAACACAAAGAAAAAATTGTGTAATAAGCCCCGAGTTTCTTCCTTATGGTTGATCACCATTAGGAAGTGAGTTTAAAGCATTATGTGCTAAGCGCCGAGGGTTAGGAAGGTAAGTTCCCCCTCGAAAGTGCTTAGTAACGGCCAAAGGCCATGCTACCCCCTTAAAGTTGCACTTAGACTTGACAATTGGCTATTCCGTCATTCTCTAGCATGAAAACCAATGAGACAATTGATACTTCCTAGCAAGAATTCACTAAGGGACGAACCTCGTATTCTTTTATACTTACGCATGATATGACTTGCAAGAATATACAAAAACTGTAATGTTGGAACTCCTCTTCTCTTATGACTAAGTGACCTTTGCGTCCTAGGCTTGAGAATGAGTTCAAAGCTCACGAGCCAATGGACTAGCCTCCTTGCTAGCATTGGTGAGTGACCCAACAAGATTTCTTTGCGACTATTAGACTGTTTTCTTGAAGTCGTTGACATAGAAAGTGACTAGAATCCTTGATTAAAGATTTATTAGTCTTTGCTTTGATTTGCTTGAATGTCTTAATTCATGAATTTCCATAAGGATTTGAAGAGGTTTCATGTAGTGATTGAAATGCACATATCTAGTTGAAGACATTGTGAACTTCATGAAAAAAACACCTTGCCTAGTACTTTGACAATTGTGAACTTAAAATGCCTAATTGGATGGTTGTTCTCTTTGTGGGATTTGTGAGTATTTCCGTGTCTGAAAACTCTCAGGAGACTACAACTCCTCCACTAGGGTAGCCTAGGGGTTTAAAGGCTTGGTGCATTCGCTAAATGCACTCGTGTTACCTACGAAAGTGGTTCGTTAGAAGTAGGATTTGTTTCTTAGTGTTTTTAGTTAGTCTTCGTGACCATATGAAGTTTTCTTTGAACCGATCCTGAGTGAGTTAAGTGCCTTCTTGCTGTTTATATCTATAGTCAGTTTGCTCGGGACGATCAAACGTTAAGTGTAGGGTGATTTGATAGCACTGAAATATATGCATTTTATGCGACCTCTATGCTTATTGTTTCGATTGTTCTATTACGATTTCACTTGCTATTTGATGCTTTGTGGTTCATTTCAGACAAATTACAGAGTTTAAGCTGAGAACACAAGTGAGCAGTGATTTTGGAGCAAAACCGAGCATTTTGGAGCGTGAAAACACAAGTTAAAGTCGGAGCGCAAAATTCTCAAGTCCATGCGTTCGCACAGTCCACTTCATGCGAACGCACAGACCCAACCAGACGCATGCAAAAGCCGTGCGCTCGCACAGATGGCCATGCGTGCTCGCACTAGCTCAAGTCTCACAGAAAACAGGAGCCATGCGTTCGCACAGTCCACTTCATGCGAACGCACAGACCCAACCAGTCGCATGGATTTTTCATGCGAGCGCATGCAAGATATTGACCTTTGCAACTTTTTTTGGACGTCCAGGGCGTGTCCGATGTCCGATTTGGCTGATTTTTAGCTTGTTGGAAAGGTAACTCGAAGGGCTACAACTCTTCAGTTGACTTCAAGACCCAATTCGGACGTTAAGACTGCGAAAAAAGGCCAGCAAGAGACCATGCATTTGCATGGTTCAGACTGTGCGTTCGCATGCCTTCGCGGAAAAAACATAAAGACAAGATTTTTACTGCTAGGCAATAAAGAGAAACTTAGGGTTTTTGAACAACTCTCCTGGGTTTTTGGGCGTTTTTTCTGGAGCAAAGCTGGGTTTTTAGGGAAGAGAGACTTCAACAACAACACGGTCGAATCGGATCCTCTAGTGTTCTTAGATCTCCATATTGGTTCTAGATTCCTAAACTCCACTTTCATATGTTTGTTTGCACTTTTATTGATGTTTTTGCTTGTAAACTCACCATGAGTGAGTAGTGACCTTGGTTGGGGATCTATGAATCCCCTAGACATGTTTGTGACATTGTAAATACTATGGATGTTATTGATGAATGATTTGCACATGATTCTTCTTCATTTGAACTTAATGTTTCGGATTGCCTATAAGGTGTTTGTGAGAAGTCCTCAATAGCAATTCTGCTTGATTTCATGTTTGAAGTAGCTAACCCTGAAAAGCATGATTTCAAATGAACTAAATGAAGAAGCATTAGGGTTTTTGTGTTACATGGCGACACTCTAATCTTAATTTGAATGGCATGGATTAAACAAGAACATGATTATTTAGTCAATAGAGCGCGAGTGTGAGACTAGATAACCATATTTTATAGTACCAATAGAGCGCGAGTGTGAGGTACTATGCGAGATGTAACCTCTTCGTACTAAGTTGTAGCGCGAGTGGAACTCAGTATTAATGTTGCATGGCTAAATTCTAAGTATATGCATATGATTTCATCAATGGTGTCCTATTTTACTGTCACAATAATTGTCTAGGTGGGGAATTAGATCCCTAGTCATCTTTGAATTGAAAGTTTACCATCTTTTAGTTGTTCAAATCTTACTTTTGGGATAGTAAATTCTGCTATCATCCTTTTAAAGGAACAAATCCCCCCCCAAACCATAGACTTTCCGAACGTAATCGTTAGCACCATTAGTTTAATCACCTATCTTTTGGGTACGACCTCGAGTTTCCCGAGTCAATATAAATTGTTTTGATCACAGTGACTAGCATAAGTGTTTGATTCTTATTGAGTATTTCTGCTATATTTACGAACGATCACTTAGCTATGATGTCCTGTTCCATGGATATTCGTAGCTAAACCCTTCATTCGGTTGAAGGGGTGTACTAGTATCATATAATGTTTTAGACCCTTCTCTTAAATGCCTCTTTGTGTTCAAAACTTGTTCTATGTGCCACATATTAGGTCAGAACTTCCAAGGTTGAGTGGATGCTTGAAATGGCAAAACTCTTTCGTGGGGTTCGTGAACATACTCGGGTAAGTGGATGCTTGAAATGGCAAAGCTTATCTGAGGAGTTCGACCTCTTTAAAACACCATTTGGTTGATCGGAAATGATTGATCAAATGGATGCACATAGGCTAATATACCTTGAAATGGGGTATTAGTCTAAATAGAACAAGTGCTCTATGCCTTGAAATGGGCTAGACGGTGTGGCAAGTCGAGTGCTTGAAATGACCTTGATACACTTTTAAACACTTAGTATGATCATTAGAGGTCAATGATAAACGGACTATGATACAAGGCCCCTGATACCGAATCTTTCCTTTAATTGCAATATCACCTGTTACTTTACTTTCAGTCCATATCAACTGCTTACTTTCCGCAAGTCTTGTCCTTCAAGCAATTTCTTTCTGCAAGTCTTGTCCTTCAAGCAATTTCTTTCTGCAAGTCTTGTCCTTCAAGCAATTACTTTCTGCAAGTCTTGTCCTTCAAGCACTTTAATTTCCGCAAGTCTTGTCCTTCAAGCACTTTATTTTTCAGTTATTTACTTCCAGTACTAAAATCACAACCAACCCCCAACTGTCTTAATTTCTATCTTCGAAAGAACAACTATCAACTAATTTCCTTGGGTTCGACCCCTACTTACCACTTTACTACCCAATAGTAGAGTACGAGTAGCGGACTTATAAATTTATTTTTGCACAGAGACATTGCACCTTAACGACAGTGCAGTGCGCTCGTCAAGGACCTGCTCCAGAGACTCCAACATTCTCCAACCAGGGACGGATCTAGTAAAGGCTTGGGTGACACTTGTCACCCCCAAGTTTTTTCAAAATTCTTTTATACGATAAAATAGTTTTATATATATATAGGAGCGCTCAAATAAGAACCCCTCTTTTTTCGAGAACTTTGAGAACCCCTTCGTTATGCAGTTTCGTCTTCGTTATGCACTTTTGAAAATGCATCAGTTTTTGCCTGAGTACAGTTTCTAAAAGCTTAAATTGCATTCAGGCAAAATGCATGCTCGAAATTGCATAATGAAGCAAAAAAATTAGTGGGACACGTGTCACCTCCACATTCAAAGATGTAACTTGATCCAATGGTGAGATTTGGGGTCTCAGGTTCTCGAATTTTTAGGGGTTCTCAACCGAACGCTCCACTATATAGATATATCATAAATCAATTTAATGTTTAAATCTAATAATTTTTAGTGAAAAATAACCATACAAGTAATTTTTAAGATATGTAATTTTTAGTTAAACTAGGTCAATCTTTTGGGTGTACAAATGATTCACCCAAATTGGAAATTCGTACTAACGTTTTGGACTGATGAATTTATGTATGAGTCAATTACATATGGTTCCGAACTTTGGTTTTGTTTATTTTTTAAGAAGAAAGATGATTTCTCATCGAATTGTTTGCTTGTCAATATTGATAAAGAAATATCTAGCACTTCTAGCACTGATTCACTAAAAGTTGATTTTTAAGACACGGAAACAAGATGTCTTTCATTTTAATGTGATATATTTATTCGAAATAGTTTAATTCTTTTTCAATGTTACCGTTTCTTTTTGTGTTGGACATCCCCTATTTCAATTCATGGGTCCGTCCCTGTCTCCAACCCTCTCCAAATTTACCCACACTGTCCAACTCTCCGCGAGCACTGCCTGCCATTTCCAACCCCATCCAGCCGCCCGCGCGAACAAGGTCGCCTACACCGGTGCCTACATATGATCCACAAACTTCTGAATTTGAACCAAACAATTCAATGGACACTGACCAGTCCTCTGATCATGACGCAAAAGAGGATTTGGAGGCAATTCTAAGCATCATATGCAAGAAATCCCAGAATGCGCACCAGGTTATGCATTTTGTGATATATATTATGTTTTCAATGCTTTTGTTATGTGTTTTTTTATTGTTATAGTAATTATTATTAAATTTGATATACAGGAGACGAGGGCGGAGAGAAGAGGAAGGTAAGGGGTGTAATAAACGGATCCAATGTGGCTTATTACAAGCACACGCGCAATAAGGGGCAACCAATCAAGGTTGAATTTCTACCTTATGGTAGTGGGTCGCGGACCAAAAATTGTGTAGCTTGATAATGCATTAGATCGGAAGTGTCGTAAGGTACAACGTTCCAATGCTAGCCCCATCATTCATGAAGCTTGAGGAGAAGGACTGACAGATTGTGTATGACAACTTCAATGTTATAACTTCTAATTTTTCTTTTTTTTCAAACCGAAATTTGTTATTGATCCAAAAGATGAGCACTTGTGGAATTTTATCATCAAAAGGGCCACAGATAAGTACCGCGTTTAGAAATCAGATTGCAAGTTATTATACAAAGAACATTGGTCTGTTGTAATTCAACGGGAGTTTCTGGATCACCATGATCAATGGGAATGGCTTAAAAGCCATTTTAACGAACCGAAAAATCAGGTTACTCTGTTCAATATAAATACCAAACAACATTTTGCTTTAGTCCTTTAATGTATTTATTCTTTTTCTTCTATATTGTTTTTTATTTCAAACTTCTCATTAACTTGGTTAAATTTGGCTATAATAGGAAAGAGGCGAGGCGATTTCAAAAGTGCGCAATGAATTTGAGAGACTCAACCATCGCTCTGGAAATGTTCCATTCTACAAGAGGGTTGCACAACTTAAGCTCCAGGGAGAAAGGGCTCACATTGTCGCTACTTACTCCAAGGTGTACTCTGCTGATCCTGTCGGTGTCGCTCTGGCAGTTAAGTCTCTTTGTTTTATTGTCACTTACTGTCTATATGTATGTCGTTATTTATGTTGCACATGTTCAACAATTATTTATTGGGTGAAAGTGTTGTTGGTTGGTGAATAATGAATTATTCGTTCTTCTTGGTGCATGATATGATATTATTATCTGCCACGTTCATGTTGGTGAATAATTTCATCTTAATTTGGTGAATAATGTTTATCTGTCATATGTTGATGTTGTTAAATAATATTTTGTTGCTCTTATAGTCATGTTTACCAAATATTAGTTAGTTGCTGAGTAATATGTTCTAGTTCTTTTTTTTGCCATATTCTAATGTTGATAAATAATTGGGCAGTGTTCATGTTTTGCCATCTTATTCATGTCCTCTTGTTATATTTTATATGTGTATCTGGCAAATTGTATTCGCCATGTTGATCTTATTCATGTTCGTTGCTCTTTGTGAAATGTTGATGTTTTGTTTATTGTCTACCAGTATTTCTTGTGTTGGAAAACTTTGTTGTTCTTTTTTGATTGTGTGTTGTCAATCCTATTCTCATGTTGTTGCTCTTAGTTTATTGTGTGGTTGCAAAATTATTCTCTGCAGTTTCCACCAGTTTACTTTTCTCCTTGTACTTACACTTAACAATGTATATGTAGACACAAATGGAAGAGAGGGTTCGTCAAGTGTTGCAGGATCTGAATGGTGATTAAACTGATGAACGCAGTGTCTTCGATGATCAAGAACCTCTTACAGTCGTTGCTCAGATTCAGATCATAACTGAAGTGCTTGGGCAAAAGCGTGGGACTCCAAGTGGAAGACCAACTGCGAAGGATGAGTTATCGGAAATGAAGAAGACTTTGAATATAGGATACGCACTCTTGAGGAGTTGGTGGTTCATGGTGGTTCGGCAAATGTAGCCAACAAGAATGCTTGAGAAGGGGTGACTTCTTATGGACATGCCGCTTGATTGTAGTTACCTTTAATGTATCAGCGTTGTTTTTTGGCTTGGTACACACATGAACTTTAGTTGTGTGTACCTTTTTGTTTGTAGTTAGCTGTAATGTGTTTTGGTAGCTGGAATCTGTTAGGTTGCCCGTATTATGTTTCATGTGTTTCCTTAGCAAAAATAAATTTCAGGTTTTCTATGCAGACCTAATCCTTTATATGCGACAGTTTGTTGTTTGCTATTCGTGACGTATGTCCTTTTATATCACAATAGGTGTTGTAAAGTTTAAAACATATGACCTTTATGCGACATTTTCCTGTTTTAGATTCTAATCGTAACAACTTTTATTCGACCATAAGTTAAATAAGTAATAAGCATATGTCATTTAATGCAGCGCCAACGTGTTAAAGTAAGAAGCGTATAACCTTATATGTGAGTGATTTAGAATGTCACGTAAGTATCTACTGTCTCGTTTATTGATAAGTCGAGTTTTCTACTTATTAATATTCATTTTCACTACAGCTTTGAGTCGTTTCCGACTTTATTTGATGTTGTTTGACCTCTATCTCTACGTTTCTAATAGAAAACAACTCTCCCTCAAGGTCTAAGCCTAGACACAAACACTCGAAGTAAAACCAAAGTTTTAGAGCAAAAAGTGGGAAAAAAGGTTCCCAGCCGACCGGTTCAGAAAATTGCCCTGAACCGGTCGGTCGACTTGGTGTGAGGATCAACCTTGGGAGCTCTCGCTCACTTTGAGTCGGTCGGTTGGCCAACCAACCGATCGGTTGGTGGAGAGCTATCCAAAGGCTTGCCCTTGCACATAATGAGGAGAGCTATCTAACTCTCAAGAGACACCCACTTTGAACATGGCGGAAAGACCACCTAGACCTCCCGACCCCGCCAACCACAATGTCCCACATCCAAACCCATTAATCCTACCTCCGAATCCTATAGTTCGTCAACTAAATCTCGTAGCCCCTCTCCAACAAGCGCGTAGGGCTCTCAAGGACTATGTAGCCCCCAATGCCTATGGCTACCGGTCTCCTATTCTAGTTCCCGCGGTGGACAATCGTGATTTTGACTTGAAAACCTCCACAATCCAAATGGTTCAATAAAACCAATTCTCGGGGAGAGACAACGATGACCCAAACTTCAGTTTGACCTCGTTCCTCGATAATTGTGACACTTTCAAGATAAATGGAGCTTCAAGAGATGCTATACACTTGAGATTATTCCCTTTCTCGCTCACGGGGAAAGCTAGAGATTGGTTTAGGAGCCAAACACCGGCTAGCTTTACTACTTGGAAAGAAATTGCAACCGCATTCCTTAACAAGTATTTTCCTCCATCCAATACGGCCCACATTCGAAGCAAAATTATGAATTTCAAGCAAATGGATGGGGAAACGCTATATGAAGCTAAGGAGAGATACAAGGAGTATCAAAGACTTTGCCCACACCACAACCAATATGCCTTCCTCTTATTCCATACCTTCTACAATGGAGTTGATGGCCCCTTGTGGCTTGCACTTGATACTGCTGCGGGAGTAGCCATAATGGTCCTTGAACCTTCGGATGGGTGAGAAGTAATTGAGAAGACCACAAAGAATTACTTTATGTGGGAAAGTGAATGAGGAAATTCAGGAGACAAGGAGGAGGCTATGAAGTGAAAGCCATAAGTACAAGTGAATATGATTCGTTGGCTAAAATGGGAGGCCTCTCGGAAAAGGTTGATATATTGCAACTTTCGGTGAATGATGGCTTAATGACCCAAGGTTGTGACATTTGCGAGGTCAGCGAACATGATACCAACTCTTGCCCTTTGGTTCAACGGGATGAGAATGGAAATGGGTACGAAGAAGCAAACTATGTTGGAGGAAACCAAGGAAGGGGGTTTGATGCTTGTTCTCCTCAAGGCCAAAACTCTTAATCCAATTACACCACGGAAAGGTTCTCATCGGCTTGGAAAAACCACCCCAACTTCTCATATAAGACCACAAATCCTACCCCTCCCGATTTTGGTCCTAAGCCTACATCAAGCAACCAAACTTACCAACCGAATAACCAATTCCAACCAAGGAGTCAAACTCAAGGGGTAACCTTACTTCAAAGGAATCAACCCCAAGGGAACCAACCTAAAAACCCTACCAACAAGTTAACCATCCTCCTCGACCATCCAATGAACCTTCCAACTCGGACCCTACAATGGCCTCACTTCTAAAGATGAAACAATAATTGCTTCTTTCCCAAGAAAGAGTGACTAGAGACGTGCAAGCTCAATTGATGAAAATGAGACAAGGCAACCAAAATTTTCATACTCATGTAAAGATGCTTGAGAACCAAGTACCCCAATGATGGACCCAAATTATACGAATCATAAACACCGTAAAACCCACCAAATTAGACTGTTGGTCTATTTAACTTTTGCTTAATAGTCCCGATATATTTCTACAGGGTATTTTGGCGCTTAGAGAGAAAACACGCTAAGGAGAGGATTTTACGCTGAAAAGATGTTAAGAGTTATTCCAAGGTCAAGATCAGCCGCTGACTGAAGAAATCTCAAGGATCCTGACATGGAATCACTCCAAACAAATCAAACCGAAGAGGAATTTGCATTGAAGACTCAACCGACCGGGTGAGAAAATGCCGCAGAAACCACCCGACCGGTTGAAGCAGTTCCAGGCCCTCCGCCGAGCTGACCAAACACTCAATTCAAGTTGCCCGAGCAAACCACCTCTTCTGACAATTCCACCTCGACCAAAATGTTCCAAATGGAAAATAAGGTGGAAGATGTCGGAAAACCAAGGAGAACGCCCGAGCCGATTAGCAGTTGGCCCAAGTCCAAAGCAAAAGCAAAAGCCTCGCGCATAGGCACCAAGACCAAGTTGCTCGACCAAAACATGGAATTTGGAAAAACTGGCTCGACCATTAGTCTTAGAATCACTTGGCCATTCCAAATCAACTATCAAATGCAAGCATGGACCAAGGTGACCGGCCACCATGCTTGGAGGTGGCCAAGGGAGGAGCTCCTCCCTCCATGGTGACCTGCAACCGGCGGCTCCTCCTCCCTTGACCGGCGGCTTTGCTCCTCCCCCATGTGGCGGCTCCTCCTTGCTCCTCCTCCTCCTCCCTTGGATCAAAAGACACTTGCCACCATCTCCACCCTCCATTTCCCCTCACTTTGGCTATAAATACAAGCCATCTCCTCCTCATTTGTACAATCCACATCTCATACAAAAATCACTTATCTCTCTAAGATTGTAAGTTTGGCTTTGGAAATAAAAGATTGCTCCCTTGGCGCTTCAACGGTAGTAAGTATTCTAATATTTATTTACTGTCTTTAATTTCCAATTCCTTAGTTATAATGTTTAGCGCGATAAATAGTAGCTAAACTAGTCGTTCGGTAGAAGGGGTGGACTTGTATTATAAAATGTTTTAGACTATTAATTTAGTGTCTCGTCTTTGTATTCAAAACTTGTTCTATGTGCCATATATTAGATCAGAACGTCCATGGTTGAGTGGATGCTTGAAATGGCAAAGCTCTTCTGTGGAAGTTCGTAAACATACTCGGGTAAGTGGATGCTTGAAATGGCAAAGCTTATCTGAGGAGTTTGATCTCTCTCAAACACCATTTTGGGTAAATCGGAAAAGACAACCCAAAATGGATGCACACAGGCTAGTATACCTTGAAATGGGGTGCTAGTCTAAGTAGAACAAGGGTTTTACGTTTTTTGCAAAAGATTAGACAGTCGAGTGCTTGAAATGGCCTTGACTCACTTTCGAACACTTTTGCGAAAGACTAGACAGTGTGGCAAATTGAGCGCCGGAAAAGGCCTTGATACACGTTTGAATACTTAGAAGATTCACTAAGGGTCAATGATAAACAGGATATAATACAAGGCCCCTGAAACCGAACGCTTTCTTTTAATTGTAATAATTATCAGTTACTTTCCAGTATTAAAACCAACCAACCAACCAATCAATCACTTAGCTGGTAGCTTTAAAACCAACCAACCAATCCCAAAATTGTCCAATTTAAAGAACAACTTGTTCCCCTAATTCCCTTGGGTTCGACCCCTACTTACCACTTACTACCCAGTAGTTAAGTCGCGAGTAGCCGAAAATATAAATTTATTTGTACAGAGAGCATTGCACCTTAACGACAGTGCAGTGTGATCTGTCAAATTGGCGCCGTTGCCGGGGAATTAGCCATCGGATAAGTTCTTTAAATCAATACGCGCTCGAAACAACCATGTCTCGCGAAGAAAGTCATCATGACTACCAGGATGACGACGAGATAAACCTGTACGATCGAAACAATGAGGTGCCACTTCCATTTATGGATGATCCAGAGCAACTCATCCGAAACAGACGAGCTCGTGATAGGGAAGCCATCAGAAGAAACCAAGAACCACCCGAGGACCGAAATGCAGCTGGTCCAGTACGACAACCCCCTAGATATCCACCACCCCCACAACCTAGACAAGTGCCAAGACAAGAACCCGCTTTCGATGACTACTACGGAGATAACAACAACTACCGCGAACCTACATTGAGAGAGCTCTCGGCACCAGATTTCAGAGTTCAGCCGTGGTGTATCTATGAAGGCCCAGAGCTAGAAAACATCGTCATCAACACTTCAGTGGCCCACAACTTGCCAAAATTCTCAGGAACTCGTGGAGAATCAGCAATGGCTCATCTCCAGCGCTTACATGGGATTTGCCAAAACCTCAAACCGAATGGCGTAAACGTAGATGACTTTAAGTTAAAAGCGTTCTATTTTTCCCTCATTGACGCGGCAAACGACTGGTTCCTTTCATTGCCTTCCGGAAGCATCAGAACATGGGCTCAGATGCAGAAAAAGTTCTTAGACAAATATTACCCAGCAGGAAGAGCAATGCAAGTAAGGAGGCAACTGCAGGACATCAGGCAAGGACCCAACGAAACTATGTACGATTACCTGGAAAAATTCAACCACCTGGAGAGAAGCTGATGTACCCTTGGACTGCCCGAGAAACTCACCGTGGAGTATCTCATTAACGGATTAAGACCCTTAGACAAAATGCTCCTGGATGCCTCAGCTGGAGGATCCATGATGAATCTATCATTAAGTGGCATAAGGAATCTTATCACCAACGTTGCTGAAAATGCTCGGTTTAGAGAAGAGACTACTCGTCAAGATAAATTCTTCCAAACAAAAAACGTCTCACTAGCCGATGCACCAGTAAACTCTATGCCTGAAGAGATGAAGCAGCTAAAGGAGATGATGATTCAAATCCTACGAAGGCAGCCAGTTCTGGTAAAACCTTGCGAGTTCTGTGGTTCTGCAGACCACAAAACTGACGCATGTCCAACATTAATAGAAGAGGAACCGGCAAAAGTGAATGCAGTAGAAGGATACCAAGGATACAACAACAACAGTAATGACAGAGCCGGACAAAACAGACAGTATGGTCAGGCAACCAACCCGAGCTGGCGTAACAATAACTATTCTCAGAAGTACGCACAACCAGCTGTCCCTCAACTAGCTCAGTTATTCTACCAAACCCCCCACCGGCAGTATAACCAGAACGCTCCATCAGCAGGCCAATATCAGCAAAGAGGACCAAATCAGTACCAAACCGGCCCGCATAATCAGCAAGAACCAACCAAGTCGCTTGATGGCACTATGAAGGAGCTCGCAGGAAGTATAAGTCAATTGGGTACTTCGCTACACCAATACCAGGCGAAAACTGACGGGGCAATTTCAGAATTAACCAAACAAATGTCCCAGCTCGCCACGGCAATTTCAACACTCACTAATGAACCTGGCAGACTCCCTTCACAAACCATCCAAAACCCAAAGGCGAATCTTAGCATGATAAAAAGGTCAAACGAAAAGGCGACGCTAGGAGAAGTAACACGATCCCCAACTTACAAATTTACGAACAAGCACTTCGCCCGTAGGCATCGTCCGGATTGGAATCAAGAGGAAGACCGACCCAATGGTGGCAAAACATGGGTCACGCATGCCGACAATGGACGATATGCATTCACCGTTTGCATAACACCACCGCCAATTATACACTCCGACGTACCAGCATCTGGATGGGATAACACTGACAAATTAAGGTGGAACTCTCCAACTGATACTTATGCGTCTGAGCAAAATATTAGGGGATCCAGTTATACTAATCCTAAGTCAAGGAGTGGGCAGAGTGACCCGACAATTACAAAAGCCCTCACTTCAGATCATGAGTCACAACCGGAAAGAGATAAAGACCCAGGGGCTTTCACAGTCACCTGCGGTATTGGTAAAACTCAGATTCATAAGTGCCTGGTCAATCTTGGAGCTGCTGTCAACGCCATGCCCTCCTCCTTATATTACTTGTTAGGACTTGGTCCATTGAAGCCACCCAGGACAAATATCGAGCTAGGAGATAAATCGTGCATACGTCCGGTTGGAGTGCTGGAAGACGTAATACTCCATGCGGGCGAGCTTGTCGTTGCTGCAGACTTTTATGTGATACAAACGGGAGAGACCAGCAAAGACGACCCTCCAACAATAATCTTGGGACGACCATTCCTCTACGCTACTAAGGCAAGGATCGATGTGGGCAAGGGCTCATTATCGCTTAAGTTCGGCGGCAAAATTGCATATTTCTACATTGACAATAGCCGCACGGATGCGAAGAAACCGCCAGATATAATACCTATCTCAGATCGCGGTACGCAGATTTCCGACCTGCCAAAAGAGACCGAAAAAGTAACAAGACCAGCAGCTATGGTCAAAGTTCCTTCACCTTCTCAGAGGCAATGGAGAGAAAAAATACCAAAACCATGGGGTTCTAACACGCACAAGAAATCGGGAAAAGGCAAGGCAAGAAGCAACACAGGAACGGTGGCAAAATTCGACCTGAGCCACCCATGGGACCCAAACCAGTAATCCACAATGAGGTATCGTCGAGCCAACGACGTTAAACAAGTGCACTGGTCGGGAGGTACCCCGACACTATCTTACTTTCTGTCATTTAAATTCTGTCATTTAATTTTCTGTCTTAGTAATTCTCACATATATATATTAGCTTGCATGACTTTTGAACTAAGGCACGCCTTCGTTCAAAAGTGTGGGGTGAGAACCACCGTTGTATATAAATAACATGCTTGCTGTTTTCTTTTTTAGTAATAGTATCTTTTTGAAAATATGAACTTAAGAATGTGAAAAAGATAGACCGAAATTCATGCATTTACCTTGTGAAAATTCAACTGTCTAAAAACTTAGAACGTAACTTTTCATTTGTCCTTTGTGCTGAGATTAACTAGAGATGTGGAGTTGACATAAACTGCCCTAGAAAGGCTTGGCAAGCAATCGAAAGATCAGATCAAACTATATGGTTTTCGAAGTCAGTGGAGGCTGCACTTCGGGTTTCAGTGAAGATTGAAGTCATCTCCGCCATGCAGTGTTTATGCAAAAAGAAAAGAAAAGGCGAGGACGGGAATCAGACCGTCCTCTCTCTAGTTAAAGTAGCCGAGAAAATAGATGAGCGACCCTCATCTTGACCCGCGCGAAACAACAACGATGAGAGGAGCGGGGAGGTATTTCCATAGGCTTGCGGGCGATGATTGGACCTCCCAAAAAGGCTTGAGAAAATGGACTAGCAAAGCCACAAAAAGGCGAAAAGCTCGAAGAAGCAATTCAAGAGCCAAAGGCCCAACATTGTGAAGGTTTTAACCGAACAAAAAAAGTGAAGTACTCAAAAAAGTCAAATCAAAGGCCAAAGGCCGATTCACTACAAAAGCAGTCCCTCGCCAAAAGAAAAAAAAATCAAAGTACTCAAACCAGTGAACCAAATCACGTGCTAGAGAAAGCTACAAGAAAACCATATAGTGCGAGACGATCCCGAAGTTGCAGTCCAGGAACCAAAAAAGGGCTATCTCCCGAAACATCCAATATGAATTGCATCTCAGCACGGAGGTACAAGTATTAAGTTTCTTCTATTTATTTACACAATTCAATTTGGTAATAAGTAAGTAATGCATGAATTAGGATAAATCGAGTCCCACAGTCTAATTTTCATATAATCCAAAACCAAACTTAGAGTGCCGCCCTTTAAATAGCATTGTTCGGGACGAACAACTTAAAGTGTGGGGTGATATGATGGACCCAAATTATACGAATCATAAACACCGTAAAACCCACCAAATTAGACTGTTGGTCTATTTAACTTTTGCTTGTTAGTCCCGTTATATTTCTACAGGGTATTTTGGCGCTTAGAGAGAAAACACGCTAAGGAGAGGATTTTACGCTGAAAAGATGTTAAGAGTTATTCCAAGGTGAAGATCAGACGCTGACTGAAGAAATCTCAAGGATCCTGACATGGAATCACTCCAAACAAATCAAACCGAAGAGGAATTTGCATTGAAGACTCAACCGACCGGGTGAGAAAATGCCGCAGAAACCACCCGACCGGTTGAAGCAGTTCCAGGCCCTCCGCCGAGCTGACCAAACACTCAATTCAAGTTGCCCGAGCAAACCACCTCTTCTGACAATTCCACCTCGACCAAAATGTTCCAAATGGAAAATAAGGTGGAAGATGTCGGAAAACCAAGGAGAACGCCCGAGCCGATTAGCAGTTGGCCCAAGTCCAAAGCAAAAGCAAAAGCCTCGCGCATAGGCACCAAGACCAAGTTGCTCGACCAAAACATGGAATTTGGAAAAACTGGCTCGACCATTAGTCTTAGAATCACTTGGCCATTCCAAATCAACTATCAAATGCAAGCATGGACCAAGGTGACCGGCCACCATGCTTGGAGGTGGCCAAGGGAGGAGCTCCTCCCTCCATGGTGACCTGCAACCGGCGGCTCCTCCTCCCTTGACCGGCGGCTTTGCTCCTCCCCCATGTGGCGGCTCCTCCTTGCTCCTCCTCCTCCTCCCTTGGATCAAAAGACACTTGCCACCATCTCCACCCTCCATTTCCCCTCACTTTGGCTATAAATACAAGCCATCTCCTCCTCATTTGTACAATCCACATCTCATACAAAAATCACTTATCTCTCTAAGATTGTAAGTTTGGCTTTGGAAATAAAAGATTGCTCCCTTGGCGCTTCAACGGTAGTAAGTATTCTAATATTTATTTACTGTCTTTAATTTCCAATTCCTTAGTTATAATGTTTAGCGCGATAAATAGTAGCTAAACTAGTCGTTCGGTAGAAGGGGTGGACTTGTATTATAAAATGTTTTAGACTATTAATTTAGTGTCTCGTCTTTGTATTCAAAACTTGTTCTATGTGCCATATATTAGATCAGAACGTCCATGGTTGAGTGGATGCTTGAAATGGCAAAGCTCTTCTGTGGAAGTTCGTAAACATACTCGGGTAAGTGGATGCTTGAAATGGCAAAGCTTATCTGAGGAGTTTGATCTCTCTCAAACACCATTTTGGGTAAATCGGAAAAGACAACCCAAAATGGATGCACACAGGCTAGTATACCTTGAAATGGAGTGCTAGTCTAAGTAGAACAAGGGTTTTACGTTTTTTGCAAAAGATTAGACAGTCGAGTGCTTGAAATGGCCTTGACTCACTTTCGAACACTTTTGCGAAAGACTAGACAGTGTGGCAAATTGAGCGCCGGAAAAGGCCTTGATACACGTTTGAATACTTAGAAGATTCACTAAGGGTCAATGATAAACAGGATATAATACAAGGCCCCTGAAACCGAACGCTTTCTTTTAATTGTAATAATTATCAGTTACTTTCCAGTATTAAAACCAACCAATCAATCACTTAGCTGGTAGCTTTAAAACCAACCAACCAATCCCAAAATTGTCCAATTTAAAGAACAACTTATTCCCCTAATTCCCTTGGGTTCGACCCCTACTTACCACTTACTACCCAGTAGTTAAGTCGCGAGTAGCGGAAAATATAAATTTATTTGTACAGAGAGCATTGCACCTTAACGACAGTGCAGTGTGATCTGTCACCCAACAAGCTGAGTCCTCAGCAAGAGGCCAAGGGAAGTTACCGGCTCAACCCGATCCAAAACCTAGAGAGTATTGCAATGCGGTGACATTGAGGACTGGCAAGGAGTTGGAAGATGCCCAACCAAAGAAAAAGAAGCAAGTTACTTGTAATCTTGAAGGCCAAGCTAGTGCCGAAATCAAAAAATTAGATGAAGAGATCCCTAACCCTCCAACCAAAAAGGACAAAGATGTGGAGAAGGAAAAAGATGAACTAAAACCCTATTCACCTCATATCCCCTTACCACAAAGATTGAAGAAAAGGAATAATGACAAGTAATTTTCCAAGTTGCCAAGATCAAGCCAAAATATGGCAAGCTATCAAAAGAAAAAAATGTCGTGAAGCATATATCATGGGCAAAAAGCCAAGAAAAAGAAAGAAAAAAATGAGGCACACACTTAAGTTTGTCAGTGTACTTTCCATCATTTATTTTAGTGTGTATGCATTGTGATTTGAGTAGAGGAATCACCCATGTACTAGTACGTGAGCATGATTTTGTTTGAGATAATTTTGAAAATGTAGTGCCAAGCTCCTCTTTCCATACGGATTATGGATTTGACTCCTAAGACTTGGAAATGAGTTTTGTATCGTTAGCCCATGAACTATCCTTCTTGATAGCATGGGCGCGCGATTGGCACGCATTTTGTATTTCTAAGGATCATGTTTCGAGAATCTTGCAAAAAGGTTGAATGAATTGTTAGGTTAGTCATTTGATAACTCTTATATTGATTTGATTGCCTTTGAATGTGCATCTTTGTAAGGTCATTGGTGGATCGAAATTCTTTTGAAAAGGAGTTAGTCTTTGACTACTATTTCAGTTGATGTGCATGGGGTATTCGTTGCGTATTGCCTAGATAAATGAGGAACTATTTTCTTCATGCAAATAGCTAGTTGCATTTGAGATTTGTGAGCATTCCCTTTTCTGAAAACTCTCACGAGACTACAACTTGTCCTGTAGGGTAGCCTACAGGTTTAAAGGCTTGGTGTATATGCTAAATACATTCGTGTTCCCTACGACAGTGGTTAGGATTTAGTTCATGTTTGTTCGGGACGACGTCGGATTTGTGACAGGTGTCGTTGTACCCGTCAAAAATAATGTTTCTTTATTCCAACTAGCAAGTGGTAAGTCGGGTCGTATCCACAGAGATTGATATGAGAATCTGTTCACTAAGTACGAAAGCGACAATGGAAAATTCAAATAAGTAAATAAAACAAAAGCACAAGCAACAATGATATGATCACTTATTGATGGACCCAAATTATACGAATCATAAACACCGTAAAACCCCCTTAATTAGACACTTTGTCTATTTAACTCTTGCTTGTTAGTTCCGATATATTTCTACAGGGTATTATGACGCTTAGAGAGAAAACACGCTAAGGAGAGGAGTTTACGCTGAAAAGATATTAAGAGTCATTCCAAGGTCAAGATCAGACGCAGACTGAAGAAATCTCAAGGATCCTGACATGGAATCACTCCAAACAAATCAAACCGAAGAGGAATTTGCATTGAAGACTCAACCGACCGGGTGAGAAAATGCCGCAGAAACCACCCGACCGGATGAAGCAGATCCAGGCCCTTTGCCGAGCTGACCAAACACTCGATTCAAGTTGCTCGAGCAAACCACCTCATCTAACAATTCCGCCTCGACCAAAGTGTTTAAAATGGAAAATAAAGTGGACAATGTCGGAAAACCAAGGAGAATGCCCGAGCCAATTGAGAGTTGGCCCAATGCCAAGCAAAGACTCCGCGTACACTAGGCACCATGACCGAATTGCTCGAGCCAACCGACGAATCTTTCCAATCTGGCTCGACCAAGATGTTTGGAATGCCCAACAAGTCGGACAATCTCGCTTCCCAGACAAAACTCTCGAGCAGATTGGCAGTTGGCCCAATTCCATAGTAAAGGCCGCGCGCATAGGCACCAAAACCAAGTTGCTCGACTAAAACATGGAATTTGGACATTCTGACTCGACCATTAGTCTTAGAATCACTTGCTCATTCCAAATCAACTATCAAAATGCACGTTTGGACAAGGTGACCGGCCACCATGCTTGGAGGTGGCCAAGGGAGGAGCTCCTCCCCATTCCACCACCTGCTACCGGCGGCTCCTCCTCCATATGACCGGTGGCTTTGCTCCTCCCCATGTGGCAGCTCCTCCTTGCTCCTCCTCCTCAACCCTTGGATCAAAAGACATGTGCCACCATCTCCACCACACATCTCCTCCCCTTATGGCTATAAATACCATGCATCCCCTCCTCATTTCATCATCCCATTCTCATCCAAAAATCACTTATCTCTCTAAGTTTTGTAAGTGTGGTTTTGGAAATAAAGCTTGCTTCCTTGGCGCTTCAACGGTTGTAAGTCTTTCTTTGTATTTAATTTACTGCTTTTATAATGTTTAGCGCGATAAATAGTAGCTAAACCCATATTCGGTTGAGGGTTCTCACCCTTGTGCCCACATCTTGAGACTCTTGCACCTTATGTCATTTTGCACTACTCTAGTCTTTGAGATCTAGTTTGAGTAACACCTTTGTCGGGTTGTTCAAACTAGCGAAAGACTAGAAGCCTAAAGCTTTGTCAAACTTGTTGTGGAATACCACCTTTGTCGGGGTATTTGGGTTGTCACCTTTGTCGGGACAACCACATCACAACTTGACAGGTTAAGGGTGTGGAGTACCACCTTTGTCGGGGTATTTGGGTTGTCACCTTTGTCGGGACAACCACACTTAGAAGTGTAAAAGAAATCATTTGGAGTCAATGATAGATGTGTCACAAGAAGAGTCCCAAAACCGAATGCTTTCTTTTAATTGTAATAATTATCAGTTACTTTTCAGTACTAAAACCAACCAACCAACCAATCAATCACTTAGCTGGTAGCTTTAAAACCAACCAACCAATCCCGAAATTGTCCAACTAAAAGAACAATTATCCCCCTAATTCCCTTGGGTTCGACCCCTACTTACCACTTACTACCCAGTAGTGTAGTCGCGAGTAGCGGAAAATATAAATTTATTTGTACAGAGAACACTGCACCTTAACGACAGTGTAGTGGTCTCCGTCAAATTGGCGCCGTTGCCGGGGAATTAGCCGTCGGATTAGTTGTTCTTTCCTTTCCCTTCTCGTTTCTTCATCACGCTACACACTATGTATTCAAGAAGCAACACAGGAACAGTGGCAAAATACGACCTGAGCCACCCATGGGACCCAAACCAGTAATCCACAACGAGGTATCGTCGAGCCAACGACGTTAAACAAGTGCACTGGTCGGGAGGTAACCCGACACTATCTTACTTTCTGTCATTTAAATTCTGTCATTTAATTTTCTGTCTTAGTAATTCTCACATATATATATTAGCTTGCATGACTTTTGAACTAAGGCACGCCTTCGTTCAAAAGTGTGGGGTGAGAACCACCGTTGTATATAAATAACATGCTTGCTGTTTTCTTTTTTAGTAATAGTATCTTTTTGAAAATATGAACTTAAGAATGTGAAAAAGATAGACCGAAATTCATGCATTTACCTTGTGAAATTTCAACTGTCTAAAAACTTAGGACGTAACTTTTCATTTGTCCTTTGTGCTGAGATTAACTAGAGATGTGGAGTTGACATAAACTGCCCTAGAAAGGCTTGGCAGGCAATCGAAGGATCTTATCAAACTATATGGTTTTCGAAGTCAGTGGAGGCTGCACTTCGGGTTTCAGTGAAGATTGAAGTCATCTCCGCCATGCAGTGTTTATGCAAAAAAGAAAAAAAGGCGAGGATGGGAATCAGACCGTCCTCTCTCTAGTTAAAGTAGCCGAGAAAATAGATGAGCGACCCTCATCTTGACCCGCGCGAAACAACAACGATGAGAGGAGCGGGGAGGTATTTCCATAGGCTTGCGGGCGATGATTGGACCTCCCAAAAAGGGCTTGAGAAAATGGACTTGCAAAAGCCACAAAAAGGCGAAAAGCTCGAAGAAGCAAATCAAGAGGCCAAAGGCCCAAAATTGTGAAGGTTTTAACCGAACAAAAAAAGTGAAGTACTCAAAGAGTCAAATCAAAGGCCAAAGGCCGATTCACTACAAAAGTAGTCCCTCGCCAAAAGAAAAATCAAAGTACTCAAACCAGTGAAACGCGAACAAATCACGTGCTTGAGAAAGCTACAAGGAAACCATATAGTGCGAGCCGATCCCGAAGTTGCAGTCCAGGAACCAAAAAAGGGCTATCTCCCGAAACATCCAATATGAATTGCATTTAGCACGGAGGTACAAGTATTAAGTTACTTCTATTTATTTACACAGTTCAATTTGGTAATAAGTAAGTAATGCATGAACTAGGATAAATCGAGTCCCACAGTCTAAATTTCATATTCCAAAGCCAACTTAGAATGCCGCCCTTTAATAGCATTGTTCGGGACGAACAACTAAAAGTGTGGGGTGATATGATGGACCCAAATTATACGAATCATAAACACCGTAAAACCCCCTTAATTAGACACTTTGTCTATTTAACTCTTGCTTGTTAGTTCCGATATATTTCTACAGGGTATTATGACGCTTAGAGAGAAAACACGCTAAGGAGAGGAGTTTACGCTGAAAAGATATTAAGAGTCATTCCAAGGTCAAGATCAGACGCAGACTGAAGAAATCTCAAGGATCCTGACATGGAATCACTCCAAACAAATCAAACCGAAGAGGAATTTGCATTGAAGACTCAACCGACCGGGTGAGAAAATGCCGCAGAAACCACCCGACCGGATGAAGCAGATCCAGGCCCTTTGCCGAGCTGACCAAACACTCGATTCAAGTTGCTCGAGCAAACCACCTCATCTAACAATTCCGCCTCGACCAAAGTGTTTAAAATGGAAAATAAAGTGGACAATGTCGGAAAACCAAGGAGAATGCCCGAGCCAATTGAGAGTTGGCCCAATGCCAAGCAAAGACTCCGCGTACACTAGGCACCATGACCGAATTGCTCGAGCCAACCGACGAATCTTTCAAATCTGGCTCGACCAAGATGTTTGGAATGCCCAACAAGTCGGACAATCTCGCTTCCCAGACAAAACGCTCGAGCAGATTGGCAGTTGGCCCAATTCCATAGTAAAGGCCGCGCGCATAGGCACCAAAACCAAGTTGCTCGACCAAAACATGGAATTTTGAATTTCTTACTCGACCATTAGTCTTAGAATCACTTGGCCATTCCAAATCAACTATCAAAATGCACGTTTGGACAAGGTGACCGGCCACCATGCTTGGAGGTGGCCAAGGGAGGAGCTCCTCCCCATTCCACCACCTGCTACCGGCGGCTCCTCCTCCATATGACCGGTGGCTTTGCTCCTCCCCATGTGGCAGCTCCTCCTCCTCAACCCTTGGATCAAAAGACATGTGCCACCATCTCCACCACCCATCTCCTCCCCTTATGGCTATAAATACCATGCATCCCCTCCTCATTTCATCATCCCATTCTCATCCAAAAATCACTTATCTCTCTAAGTTTTGTAAGTGTGGTTTTGGAAATAAAGCTTGCTTCCTTGGCGCTTCAACGGTTGTAAGTCTTTCTTTGTATTTAATTTACTGCTTTTATAATGTTTAGCGCGATAAATAGTAGCTAAACCCATATTCGGTTGAGGGTTCTCACCCTTGTGCCCACATCTTGAGACTCTTGCACCTTATGTCATTTTGCACTACTCTAGTCTTTGAGATCTAGTTTGAGTAACACCTTTGTCGGGTTGTTCAAACTAGCGAAAGACTAGAAGCCTAAAGCTTTGTCAAGCTTGTTGTGGAATACCACCTTTGTCGGGGTATTTGGGTTGTCACCTTTGTCGGGACAACCACATCACAACTTGACAGGTTAAGGGTGTGGAGTACCACCTTTGTCGGGGTATTTGGGTTGTCACCTTTGTCGGGACAACCACACTTAGAAGTGTAAAAGAAATCATTTGGAGTCAATGATAGATGTGTCACAAGAAGAGTCCCAAAACCGAATGCTTTCTTTTAATTGTAATAATTATCAGTTACTTTTCAGTACTAAAACCAACCAACCAACCAATCAATCACTTAGCTGGTAGCTTTAAAACCAACCAACCAATCCCGAAATTGTCCAACTAAAAGAACAATTATCCCCCTAATTCCCTTGGGTTCGACCCCTACTTACCACTTACTACCCAGTAGTGTAGTCGCGAGTAGCGGAAAATATAAATTTATTTGTACAGAGAACACTGCACCTTAACGACAGTGTAGTGGTCTCCGTCACTTATCAAGAGAGCAATTGTCACACAAATTCAAGTATAAAATTATCAAAGAGTAGTGCAAGCTAGAACTTTCGACTGTGATGCAAGACTAAATCATTGACAAATCCGTTTTGATTTCTAATGTTCTACAACTTAGAGCTCCCCCGCTAAGGTTATACTCCCCGTTCTTATATAGTAATTAATCTCGCGCTAGCGATAATCAAGACCCTAACTCGCTAGAGTTGCATGAAGATTTAAACAAGTTGTCCTAGGGTGTTTAATCCTAGTGGTATATTACTCGTGTCCTAGTTTGCTATCCCCGCTAGGTTGCTAGTTAACTTGACAATCGGAATCAACAAACAAACAAAAGCTCCCCCGCTAGGGTTCCACTCATGCTAGCACATCAATTCCATGAACATTGTATAGTAATATGACGCAAAACATAGAAATCAATAGAAGTCTCAAGTCAATACATCACAATTTTGAGTTCTAGCCTACACATATGAGTTTAGCTACTCATCGTAATGGAATACATCATCAAGTATTTGAATAGAATGAAACGAAAATACTGATGACGAATTCTCCACCAAGCTGCAGCTCCACTCCAGTACTTGAATCCAGCAACGAATCCACGCTCAAGCTTCTTCAATTGGAATCCTACTCCAAGAGCTCTCTTCTCCCAAATCGAACTTCGAACGAACCCTAATCTTTCTGTTTTTCCTTGCCGCCCCTCTCATGTCCCCTCGAGTTCTGTCTGTTCCCTTTTCGAGATTGCAAATCAGAAATAGTGAATTCGACTGCCAGCTGGCATCCGCGGACGTCTTCGTCATTTGGTTCCCGCGGAGGTCTGAACAATTACCGAAATTCAGTAGACCTCCGCGCCTGTAATTCTTCATGCCTACGCGCCCAGCACTGCCTCAGCCCTCAAGCACTTTGGACCTCATTCCTTCGATGCAAAACATCTTCTAACAGGCTCTCTTTAGCTGATATTCCTTCCATGGTCTCCGAATGCACCTGAGAACGAAAACTACACACAGGTAGTGAAATAACATACAGGCAAACACTAAGAGACGGGGTTTTAACACAGAAAATAGTCGTACAACTACGACTTATAGAACTACCCCACACTTGAACTTGTTCGTCCCGAACAAGAACAAAGCCATGGAAAGAATTACAACATACTAGTCATGTCAATCCTTACATCTCAATCCCAAATCCAGCGTATAATCTTATCATGCTTAAGATTCTAACAATGCGAGTATAGATAGATTTTCGATACTTGTTACCTCGCGAGCTGAAATTCAAATGACCTTGGATGATTGGGAGATAGTCCCCTATAGGTACCACGGACATTGCATTCTTTTCTGAGTTCTGGTCTTTTGATTGAGTCAGCGGCTTTCTCTGACACATGATTAATTCACCGCTTTCATACCGTTGAGTCTTGAATTCCTTAAGTTGTATGGACTTTGATAAACGACACATCTTTCTTGAATCAATCAGATTTTGATTTTCTGCTTACTTGATGGTTTACCTTCGGCTTTTTGAATTTGTTTCTTGTCCCCATAATTGTTTGCGCCATTGAACCACTCCAATCATAGCCTCCGGATAACAGCATAGGAGTGCGTCCCGCTCTTTTCTCATCCTCGTCTTTTCTGCATGAGGCAAGGTAGGGGTTACCCACCCATTCCCAGCTACTTCGACTAGAGATGGACAATTTGTTTTCTCTGTCCTGCCACCACTGCGAACGCATGAATAAACTTGTCTGTCAGGACTAGGCTAGTGAAGCGTCAACCTCCACCGCTTTTCTCAATCATTAGAACCAAAACTCAGAACTTCCTGCAACTTGCCGTACCTTTCTAGGACATTTCTGTCAACTCCACATCCCTGCATATCACAACTCACAAGAACAAAGCATCGAAATTTTTGAAATTTCGCATTTTTAGTCAAATGAGCACAATAATCATACAAAGCTGGAAATAAGATTTCGACATAGGAGGAAAGCATAGCAGTACATCATCAGTTCATCACAACACAAAACATGAAGCATGAAAATTTAAAACAGACACGACACACGACAGACACTATAACATCCCACCCCACTCTTAAATTGACCCGTGTCCTCACGGAACGACTCAAGAGATAAGATGGACAAACAAAACCGACTCAAATACGAAAAAATAAAATAGAGGAACTGGTACTCCCCTAATATTCTGGTGGTGGTGGCTGTGTGTACTCGGGCGGAATGGCATGTCCTAGACGCCATCCTGGAGGAGCTGAAACCGGATGGAAGCCGCTACCCATCGCCATCATCATAGCCCTGTTCACATTAAATAAATCGTCAATCTGCGCCTGTGAATACTCTCCGGGCTGTCTCTGTGCCTGCTCCTCTGCTGGTACTATGTTCAGTGGGACCTCTACCCCGTCCCTCTGACGTCTCCTACCCTCTGCGGGTCTTCCACGCACTAGCGGTCGCCCTCTCCGTCGCGGTGGGCTAGGCGGTGGCCTAAGAGCTGGATCTGCAAAATAAGTCCAACGAACTACACCCTCACTGCTGAGTCTGAATGTCCTCCCAGAACCAACTTTGTCACAGTCAGCTAATCCATAAGCAAGAATACTGTGGCCTGGAAGTGCATCCAGGTCCGGATGAAGACGGCGTAGCAGATAAGTTACCATGCCGCCTACACAAAGTGGCCCTCGAGGCCGAATATGCTTCCAGTGCTCACACAAAATGTCCCCAGTGTGGGACTACTCCTCTCACCAAAGAGCCTAGAAGTGTCAGATCTCGGATAGACGGCTTATCATTTCCGTTCCCCCTCGCTGTCAAAGTCCTCGTCAAAATGAAATGTACCATATACCAGAAAGGATCTGTGAATGCTGAGGCTATAGCGTCGCTCGGTCTGTAGCGCCTCGTCCCCGTGAGGGTCAAATAAGTGTCGCTGATACTCATCATATTACTGTAGTCGACGAAAGTCCCATCTGCCACCTCCGGCCACCCAAAGATTTGACGCAACCGCGTCATCGTGCAATAGTGCTCCACACCTCTGAAAGTGTACCTGAATCCCTCATGTTCTCTAGGTCCAATGTAGTGGTAACCGGTGAGGAAATCACAAGTGTCATCCATATCAGCATCGCTGCGGAGCGTAAGCAATCCAGGCCAACCACATCTGTCCATCAGCTCGCTGAACCTCTCTAAGAATCCGCAATGCTCCAGAAAGAACTGCTCAACCCACATGGGCTGCCTATGTGCAAGCGCCATGAATGCTTCAAATGTTTGCTGCCTTTCATCGACAACATCCGGAACTACTGCTTCATCAACAACAGGCGGAGACTGGGCTCTTCGAGAACGGGATGAACTAGCACGAGTCGATGGACGAGACATCTTGAGTTGAAACACAAAAATCTGAAATTGCCTGAAAATCCACGCACCCCTCTGCAATTGTGTTCCGCGGAGGCCTTGACTATTTCCCAAAAGCTTCAGACGTCCGCGCCTGTTATTCTTCAGACGTCCGCGGGCTCAATAGATTTCCAGATCTGAGCTCCAATCGACTCAGTTTGCTACCCGACCAATCTTCCTTCAAACGCCACAATCCCAAACTCCAATCCGCACCAAATCTTCAATCGAGCACTCCTTTAGCTGAGAATCGCCACGGAACGCGAAAATCGCTCCACCCTTTGTATTTCCCGATTTTATTTTTCTTGTCTTAACACCCAGATCTGAAATACGAGCCTGCTTTAAACTTTGCGATATCGCGGACGTCATCTGCATTTCCCGCCGCGGAGGTCTGAAGATTTAGCCTAATTATATAGGCGTCCGCGCGCTTAATTGTTCAGACTTGCGCCCACACCACTGAGTTGAATTCTTTTCTTCATTCAATCACCTGAAACCACCAGAAACAAAGATGCACTCGGGGCGCATTATCAGGGTATCAATTCCACTAATTGATCTACTAAAAACATGTGTAAAGTAAAAACACACCGGGTTGCCTCCCGGTAAGCGCCTTTGTTTTACGTCCTTGGCTGGACATTACCTATAGCTAGGTAGAATAAACTGGCTCCGCCAGTTCAACGTCCTCCGTGACTGCCTCAAACCCATCATAGTATGGCTTGACTCTTTGCCCATTCACTTTGAAACTCTCTCCTCCTTCGGGTCTTCGCAATTCTAATGCCCCATGATTGTACACCTTTACAACAACGTATGGACCTGTCCAACGAGAACGCAATTTTCCAGGCATAAATCTTAATCGTGAGGAAAATAAAAGTACCTTTTGCCCTACTTCATAGTTGCGCCTCAGTATGTACTTGTCATGGTACATTTTCGCTCTCGCTTTGTAGTCTGACTGGCTCTCGTAAGCTTCTAAACGGAGCTCTTCCAACTCACTCAACTGTAGCTTTCTTTCATCCCCTGCATTGGTTAGATCAAAGTTGCATGTTTTAATTGCCCAGAAAGCTTTATGTTGTACCTCAACCGGGAGATGACAAGCCTTCCCATAAACCAGTCTAAAAGGCGACATTCCAATTGGCGTCTTGTAGGCGGTCCTGTAAGCCCACAATCAAGTCTTATTGGCCAATCCTTTCTCGACGGCTTCACCATCTTCTCTAGTATAGACTTGATCTCTCGGTTCGACACTTCAGCTTCTCCATTAGTTTGAGGGTGGTAGGCGGTGGATACTCGATGATAAACACCAAAGTGTTTGAACGCCGACGCGACGGAACGATTGCAAAAGTGTGACCCTTGGTCACTGATCACCGCCTTTGGTACTTCATACCTACAAAAGATATTAGTACGCAAGAAATCCACCACCGTCTTACCATCATCATGTTTGGTGGCCTTAGCTTCAACCCACTTAGATACATAATCAACAGCAACCAATATATATTGAAAATTATACGCATGGGGAAACGGTCCCATAAAATCAATACCCCATATATCAAATATCTCATCAACAGCAATGGGCATTTGAGGCATTTCATTTCTAGCAGAAATATTCCCTACGCGTTGACATCTATCACATGCTTTGCAATGGTTATATGCATCCCTAAACAAATGTGGCCAAAAGAAACCACTATCAAGTATTTTCCTAGATGTTCTCTTCGGTCCAAAATGACCACCACACGCATGTTCATGACAAAAAGCAAGCACAGAAGAAATCTCAGAATCAGGCACACACTTTCTAACAACTTGATCCGAACCAATTTTCCACAAATAAGGGTCATCCCAAATATAATATCTCGAATCATGCTTATGCCTCAAACGTTGAGCAATAGTGAATGACGAAGGAAACTTACCTCCCACCAGGTAATTAACTATGTTAGCGTACCATGGTGCTTTTTCTTGGACAGCAAATAAATACTCGTCCGGGAATGTTTCGGTTATAGCTCCAGTTTCCTCCTCTCTCACTATTCGGCTCAAGTGATCTGCCACGGTGTTCTCAATGCCCTTTTTGTCTTTTATTTCCACATCGAACTCTTGTAGCAAGAGGATCCATCTAATCAGCCGCGGCTTGGACTCCTTTTTCGTCATCA
Organism: Rhodiola chrysanthemifolia; assembly: GCA_033675395.1. NCBI lineage: Eukaryota > Viridiplantae > Streptophyta > Magnoliopsida > Saxifragales > Crassulaceae > Rhodiola > Rhodiola chrysanthemifolia. The sequence goes on from CM066204.1 coordinate 45,707,253, forward strand.
AATAGCGAATAGATGCATGATCAGAAAAAACGACAATTTTAGAACCAAGCAAATATGGGCAAAATTTTTCTAAAGCAAATATAACAGCTAAAAGCTCTTTTTCGGTTGTGTAATAATTTCGCTGAGCCGCGTCGAGCGTCCTAGATGCATAATGGATCACCACCGGCTTCTTTTCCTTCCTTTGCCCGAGCACCGCTCCAACTGCGTAGTCGCTAGCATCCATTAGTGTTAATAGATTAAACGGATGGATCACTAACGGTTGGCGGATTAGCGGATGAATCCATTTGATCCGTTTCATCCATTTAACCCTTTTAATCCATTTACTCATTTATTTTAAATGTGTATCAAAACTTTTTATGACTAATAGGATGTATAAAGGTCATTATTGAAACTAAAAAATTTAAATTGAGCTATTTCTAAACACATAAGATCAAATTGTCGTATTTTGCTAATTAATTTTAATTCAATTTAGACTTTTACTGCTTTAAAACAGTGCTGGGAGCAAATAAAAAATCCGATGGAAGCAAGCTACATATCGTTGCGTAGATAACTCAAAGCTCTACAACTCTCTAGTTTGCACCGAAAGCAGAAGGGGTCATTTAGAAGGTCGAAACACGAGCCGAAGTCAGACATAAGTGTGTATCGCTACGAATTCTGCAGTTGCGCTGACTTTGGCTCGTGTTTCAACCTTTTAAACGACTTTTTCTGCTCTCGGTGTAAACTAGAGAGTTGTAAAGCTTTGAGTTAGCTACGCAACGACGTATACCTCGTCTCGATCCGATCTTTCATCTGTTTTCAGCACTCATTTGAAACATCAAAAGTCTAATCTTCCGTTAACGGTGTTATTACAATAATATTATTATTACATATGTATTTTAATAATTTAATTAAAAAGATAAAATATAAAAATCTGTTTGATGGATTAATGATAAATATTTTTGATGGATTAATAATTGCTTAATGGATTAATGGATGTTTAATGGATTAATGGATTCATCCGTTTAATCCGTTTACTAATGGACTGTTAATGGATTTGGATTGATTCAATCCATTAACTAAATTGATGGATAACGGATGAATTTTCATGGATGGATAATGGACGGATAATGGATAATGGATAAATTTGCCACCTCTACGCATACTAAGTAATACCTGCATTCATATTAATTCCATTTGTCACATACAACACGTAAAAGTACCATAGTTCTTGAGCCGAATCTGTCCTGTGAACTTCATTTTTACATGTATCATAACGCACCTAGAAACTACGATCGGAGAAGTGATGAGACATCAAAAAGAAAAACCAAAGGAAACTGGGCTCTTTTTGAAGTGGCTAAACACCAGGGCAAGTGGACTGAAGTAATGCATCTTTTTTCTGAACTAATGCGGTCAATATCACATAATACCCAGTAGCAATTTCAAAAGCAATAAAACAGCAACAATATCTGCACAAAAATTAACATTCTTCCAACAGTAGACGACAATCTTTTCGGTAAGCTGAATTCTGGGGAAATATCATTCGTGCACCTTCATAGTTCACACGATTTGATGTCTGGAAGTGGACAATAAAACACAAAATTCAAAAACACATTCGTAACGTGCAGAAAAAAAAAATTCACAAATTGGCCAGAGTTCACAAAATGAAACTACAACTTACACAATATAAACAATATGCAAAACACAAAACATTCATACCGTGCATAAAAATAATCAAAGTTCACAAATTAGAAATACTGCCCACAAAATAGGGAGCCATGTACTGGTGAACTCAATATGCCCAGTCTGTTGAACTGGTGAAAACAACTTCTAATTGAAAGAACAAAATCAAATAACGCAATCGATCACCAGAGTTTACAACCCAACATACTCGTTCACAATTAAAGTTCTCAGTTCACAATTGAGCTTCTCGGTTCACAAGTCAGCATATGAGTTCACAACTCAACATACTCGTTCACTTGATAACAATAGTATTCACATTTTAAACGCAGCATTCACAAATCAATATTTCCATTCACATAATACCAACAACCCTTTCTACCCGTACCACTACATCAGCCATCCATCAATTGCATTATTAACAGATAACGTTGATTAAAAAAATTCAGGTTCATACGTATAATCCAATGCAATTGAAAAAGTTGTATACTATCACAAATTCAGTTTTTGAAACAATATTTCATCACACATTATGACCAAATCAATTCACTACTCGAGGTTGAGTTCACCTAATAAGAACAACTTGCATCAACTATATATCAATATTTTCACTACCAGACAACTTTTAGTTAAAAAAACAAACCATGTTCATTAGCTAAAGGTGTTTAAATCAACAAACCCATTTTTGAAACAATCACAACCACGACGCAAAAATCAAAAAGAGAACACTAGGCCATCTTACCTGGGGAACAAATCGAGTGGTATTTTTGCTATAGGTCAGTCGAACTGCGGAATAGCCCTAGAATGAAAAATCGAAGGTGTCAAAATTGCAAAATCGAAGTGGTCGACAGAGCTAATCTTCCGGAAGTAGTCAAGGCGAGAGATTACTTGGTGATTACGATCGATTTCGTTGAGAGATTCCCCGTGTACTGAAAAGCTCCTTAAAAATGATCGATTTGGTAGAGAGAGAATCTCGTCTACTGATATGGAAATTAAAAGAATGTGTTTAATCTCCTAATTACCCCCTACATAACTTTAAAAGATAACAGAGTTTAACATCCGTCTAATTTGGATGGGTAAATGTAAGCCATTAATCTAATTCAATCAACTATTATCATTAATTTGTATTTTATACCTAAATATCACTTTGTACCTAATCCGCTATAAAGTAAGTTCGAAAAATTCATGAATTCATTTCATTTCGATTACATATCTATTTATCTTCAAAAAAATTTTTGAAATCCAATGATTCATTGACTCTGCATTAAAACAAATGTGGTTGACCGAAACGATATCATTTATCATTCACAGTATTTTACTTTATTGCACCGAATCCGAATCCATATAACAAAGACTAAGTCTTTCATCTATCTAAAATAAAATATTTCAATAATTAAATATTATAAATCGATCAACAATGTCAGATGAAGCTGGAGTTAGAACCGGCTCCAACCACCTTTTTCTATGCAGAATTATTAGCTGAGACTTCAATTTTAAGAGACATTGGTATGTATATGTATTCAGATTGAAATGAACTCATGTTACAATTGAATTTTGGACTTGCTTTATGCTAAAATATATCTATAGAAAAAGATTAACCATTTAAATACAAATTTCAATAAAAAATATAAAAATAAATTGCGTAGTATTTTGTTTTTTTCTATAGAAAATGATTAAACAATTAAATACAAATTTCAATCAAAAATTTAAATATAAATTGCTTAGTATTTTTGTTTTGTTCTTGAAATATTATATATTAAGTGATGGTAGCAGGGTCGGATTCGGATCCTGCACAACATTTTGCTGCGAGAGGTAAAACGACGTCGTTTTGTTATTTTTCGAAAACCAAAACGACGCCGTTTTCTACTTGCAGCAAATTGCTGCGCTGCTCTGGATCTATTTTCTAGCAGGATAACCATCCGATGATTATTGTTCTCATAACACATTTATGGAGAATGAAACATACTTTAAATAAGATATAACTGAAGTTTTAATGTATAAACACACAAGTGTCACCTCACCCTCCACTAAGAAGGATTAGTAAATCTTAGGAGCATCACTTTTTTTTTGATGGGGTGTTGGGTGTTAGGTGTTAGGAATTAGATGTTAGAGCAGGGACTTGAATCCGGGCACTTTGGCACCGGGGGGTGTGCCTTTCAACTGAGTCACTCCACTTCGCCCTTAGGAGCATCACAAGAACTGTTTCCTTAGAGAAAACAAAAGCTTCCTTAGAGAAAACAAAAGCTCTTTCTTAGCTTTCAATTTCAAATAGGGAAAAATACAAAGACGGTCTCCGAACTACATCTCTTTTCTAATCTGAGTTCCGACCTAACATATTTCCAATTAGAGGGCAAAATCAAAAAACACGTTAAACTTAACGCTCGTAGTCCACTTTGTTTAACTATATTGAAATAACAATTAAAATATTTCTTCTTTAATTTAATTTATATATCTCACTATATATATATTTTACTTGTCACTTTATTATACTTGAAATTGCTACGCATGAGATGAGCTCAACTGTACCAGCTCGATGTTGAACACACTGTGGTACAGTTGGTTGCACAGATTAATGTAAATGAAAGTAAGGTGCAAAACAGTAAAGGACACAGAACACTTGGTGACCCAGTTCGGCTCAATGTAGCCTACGTCTGGGGGACTTCTCCCAAGTCCAAGGAACAATTCACTATCACAGTGTATAGTACAGTTTTATGTTCGAACAGCCTTCCAAACTACTGATCCCCTATACTACTCTCCAAGTGAATTGGGTGATCTAAGCGTCCCTTAGATCCAGAGACTCCCGTCAATACAATCAGACCTCCTCCCGAGACTGATGAATGCGAATCCAACTCGTAGATTCAGATAGTGGATGGTCGTCGTCTGTGACAGTCGATCTGCTAGACCTGAGTGGTACTAAGCAGCGACAACACCTTCTTGAACTCTGGACGTTGTAGAGCGCAGCAACAATATATGAGTTCAAGAAACAAGTAAAGCAAGAGGCTTACCAACTTGCAGCCTTAATCCTCCAATGAAAGCTTGACGACTAAAAGCTCCAAGATATGATTTCAGCGTACGGATTTAAGGCTCTCCACACGGCGTCTCTCAAGTGTTCCTTGAAGAAAAACTGAGTTCTGCTCTTCTATATATATAGCCGTGTGGATCTAGGTGATAAGAAAACCCTAGAATATATTTCCTAAAAACCCTCGATAAGATAAGAATTAATTCCGTTGAGATCTGTATATCTTTATCTCATCAGAGTCGGTTTGGTGATGTGGCGGTCGAGAATATTCGAAAGATTTCTATCTTTCCAAAAAATCAGTTACTGAGCAGATTTTTCGGAACTGAAAGATAGACCTTGCACAGATGCTAGCACAGTCCAATTCTAGGACGTCTTGTACAGATTTGTGTTTTGCCTATATGGCACTTTATGCTCCAACAATCTCCCCCTTGACATGTGAGGCAAAACACTTCTTCTGCATGTCACGTTCGCAGCAGATAACCGATAACCCTTCAACACGAACGCCACAAAAACCACCACATTGCAGAATTCTCCCCCTTTTTGTCTCAACAGTGGCAAGGGACAACTCCTCTTCATGTCTTTCTATATCACCACTGAAGATAAAGAATACTGCTCTGTTTGATTTAAAACCAGCTCCCCCTTACTACATGGCACGTCAGTAACACTTATAATAGTTCTGCTCAGCTGACTGCCCCTGACGTCAAAGCCTTCTAATTTTTCATGACACAAAGGCCAAGTGCTGACCTTAGTGTCTCAAACCTCTCAGCGTTCAACGGCTTTGTCAGAATGTCCGCTAGTTGTTTCTCTGTTGGCATGTGGAACAGACCGATGATTTTATCTTCAACTAGCTCTCTAATGAAATGGTGTCGGATGTCAATGTGCTTTGTCCGTGAATGCTATACTGGATCCTTAGAGATGTTGATTGCACTCATGTTGTCACAGTATAACGTCATGGTATTCTGATCCAGTCCCACTTCCTTGAGCATCTGCTTCATCCAAAGCATTTGAGCACAACAGCTCCCCGCAGCCATATACTCCGCTTCAGTAGACGATAGTGAAATACTGTTCTTCTTCTTGCTAAACCAAGATACAAGGTTATTGCCTACGAAGAAGCATCCACCAGAAGTACTCTTTCTGTCCTCGATGTTACCAGCCCAGTCTGCATCGGAGTAACCAACAATACAACCACTTGTATCTCTAGTGTACCACAGACCATAATCAGCAGTGCCACTTACATATTTGATGATCCTCTTCGCCTGCAGCAAGTGACTTTCCTTCGGATCTGCCTGATACCTGGCACAGACTCCCACTGCTTGACAAATATCTGGTCTGGAAGCAGTCAGGTATAGCAGACTCCCGATCATGCTTCTGTACAAGGTCTGGTCCACTGAAGCTCCTGCATCATCCTTGGTGATCTTCACATGTGTAGCAGCTGGAGTTCTCTTGTGGGTAGCCTTGTCCAGTCCAAACTTCTTCACTAAATTTCTCGTATACTTGGCCTGAGACAAGAAAATTCCTTCCTTCGACTGTACAACCTGCAGCCCCAAGAAGTAGTTCAGTTCACCCACCATGCTCATTTGAAACTCGCTTTGCATCTGGGCCACGAACTCATCAACCATCTTCTGAGAATTAGAACCAAACACGATGTCATCGACGTAGATTTGAGCGATGATAAAGTGTTGGTTATCCTTTTTCACGAACATCGTCTTGTCTATTCCTCCTCGAGTGTATCCCATGCTCATGAGGTACTGCGTTAATCTTTCATACCAAGCTCTAGGGGCCTGCTTGAGTCCATATAAAGCCTTCTTTAGTTTGTAGACATGATCCGGGCAGTGTGGGTCTTCAAAACCTTTAGGCTGAGCCACGTACACTTCTTCAAATAGCAGACCGTTCAAGAAGGCACTCTTTACGTCCATCTGGAATAGTTTGAACTTCAAGTAACATGCGACTGCGAGGAGAAGTCGAATAGCTTCCAGGCGTGCAACGGGGGCGAAGGTCTCGTCAAAATCAATACCCTCTATCTGAGTGTATCCTTGAGCAACCAGCCTGGCTTTGTTTCTCGTAATGTTGCCGCTTTCATCTGTTTTATTCTTAAATATCCACTTTGTGCCGATGATATTTACTCCATTTGGGCGAGGAACTAGATCCCATACATCGTTGCGGGTGAATTCTCCTAACTCTTCTTGCATGGCAATGATCCAATGATCGTCTTTCAAGGCCTCCTTTATATTCTTTGGTTCCACCTTCGACAAATAGCAGCTATGATTAATCATATCTCTGTAATTAACATGAGATTTACCTCTAGTCTTGATCTTGTCTTGAGGGTTCCCAATGATATTTGTGAGAGGATGATTTTTCTGGATTCTGCTTGATGGTTGTATGCTTGTGTCACCACTTCTTGAACCAGCTTGGTTCACCTCACTACCTTCTGCTTCATGCATGATTACGTCAGTGTTCTCATTGGCAGACTCTGGCACAGTTTCTGGCACCCTTTCAGAGTCTTCATCTGGTACAGGCCTTTGAGCAGACTCAGATTGGGAGGCTTCATTGTTTTGCATTTGAACGTCACCATCCTTTTCGATTGATTCGTCCACAGTTTCAGGCACGACTTCAGAGTGTGCGTCTAGATCTGAGCCTTGTCTATGCTTAGGCTGAGTGACCTGGGTCTCCATATCATCATCTGACTCTTGCCTTATGTGTGAGTCCTTGGCATCATCGATTACAACGTTGATTGACTCGATCACTGTTCTGGAACTCTTGTTGTAGACACGATAGGCTCGGCTGTTTAGAGAGTAGCCCAGGAATATGCCTTCTTCGCACTTTCTATCCAATTTCTGCCTTTGCTCCCTATCGGTTAACACATAACAAGTGCTACCAAACACGTGGAAGTGCTTGACTGTGGGCTTTCTTCCTTTCCAGAGCTCATAGCTGGTTTTGTCCATGCCTGGTCTAATCAGAACTCTGTTCAGGACGTAGGTAGCGGTTGACATAGCTTCGGCCCACAAGTGCAAGGGGACGTTCTTTGCATGTAGCATGACTCTTGCCATTTCTTGCATAGTGCGATTTCTCCGCTCAACTACTCCATTTTGTTGCGGTGTGATGGGAGATGAGAATTGGTGAACAATACCTTGCTCATCACAGAACCGGGCAAACTTCTCATTCTCAAATTCCCTCCCATGATCACTTCGAATGGACAAAAGATTTTCTCCTTGATCTCTCCTCTCATTGATCAGACGTGTAGCAAGTTGAATAAAAGCTTGCACAGTCTCAGATTTCTCACGCAAGAACATGATCCAAGAGTATCTGGTATAGTCATCTATACATACGAATGCGTACCTCTTTCGACCGAGACTCTCCACCTGCATAGGTCCCATCAGGTCCATATGCAGTAGCTCCAGTGCACGCTTTGTGTAAACTTTATCCACCTTTTTGTGGACTGCTCGAGTCTGCTTTCCTGCTTGACAATCACCACAAATAATTTGCATATCACCTCTAATAGCAGGAATACCTTCAATCAACTTCTCATTGGAGAGAAATTTCAGAGATCTGAAGTTGATGTGTCCCAAGCGTTGATGCCAAAGATGTATTTCATCGAACCTACTCAGCATACAAGTAACTACTCCTGGAGTTGCAGCACGGCTTAGTAAGTAACAATTGTTGCTTGCACGGTCTCCTTCCATTACGCATACTCCGTGTTTGTTGTAAACTTGGCAGGAATTTCTTGTGAACTGTACCTGATTACTGTTATCGCACAGCTGGCTAATACTAATCAGGTTGGCCTTTAACCCGTCAACCCAGTAAACATCATCAAGGCGTGGCATGCCTGGAACATTCAGGGTTCCTTTGGCTAGAACTTTTCCTTTATTCCCATCACCAAAAGTCACATGTTGGCCGTCCATGGGTCTCAGATTGACAAGATTCTCACGATCACCAGTCATGTGTCTGGAGCACCCACTGTCAAAGAACCAGCTCTCTTCATCTTCCTTGTGAAACGAACTGTACGAGACATAGCAGTATTCATCATTCCTGGGTCTCCACACCATGGTGCTTTGTCTCCTTGTAGGTTCTTTGTACTGACAGTCACGTCTATAACGATAGCAATGCCGCTTGATGTGCCCAGGTTTACTGCAGTAGTAGCACACCCTAGCACGTTGCCATTCATTATCTCTAGGGCCACGAAGCTGGTAGTAATTTTCTCTGTCACAGACGAACTTGTCCGCTGTCTTGTCTTTAGGAACTGTGCCACTAGCTTTTGCAGACTTTGTTTTACCCTTTTTCTTTTCTCCAGTGAAGCCAAGTCCGGTAGTATCTTTCATTCTTCTTTGCACAGACAGAATCTGGTCCAGATTCTTGGATCCTGTGTTTAGACCATTTAGGGTCTTCTTGAGTGAACCCATCTCCTCCAAGAGCTTCTTCGATTCTTGTTTGTCTCCTTCAGCCTTTTGTTTCAGCTCTTTTACTTCTTTCTCCAGATTTTCTTTCTCCTGTGCAAGAATGGTGGCTTTAGATTCCAGTTCCTGTTTTTCCAGCTTCAGAGTGATAACTCCTGTATTTAGCCTTCGGTTGATGTCTACCAGCTCAGACCATTTTGAGCACAATAGTGCGTATTTCTCAGCAATGCATTCATTTGTGATTTCTTCTTCATCACTTTCTTCAGTTTCGTTTCCTTCCTCCTCGGCTTCTTCTTTCTTGGCACAGTCATTGGAATTAGACCTGGCACAGTCTGTGACACAGTCTATCATGCATGTCAGAGAAACAAAGTTGCTTGTTTCTTCCTCCTCTGTGCTCTCCTCAGTTTCATCATCACTCCAGCTGACATTCAGCGACTTCCCATTCTTCTTCTTCAGAGTGTTGGCACACTCTGCTTGTATGTGGCCGAACCCTCCACATTCCCTGCACTTTATTCCTTTGGTCCAACCGCTTTTGCCATTTTCCTTCTGGTCAGATTGTCTCTCCCGCGGTTGAAAGTCCACTCTCCTGGTCTCTTGATGATTCAGGCAGTTCTGACCAGCACCCTTACGATTGATCTTCTTTAACAGTTTGTTGAAGTTCTTTGTGAGTAACGCCAGTTCCTCACTTACTCCATTGATGGATGCATCGTCTAGCACAGTCTCAGCCTTAAAGCCTACAGATTTAACCTTGGGTTCTGGTACAGTCAGATGACGCAGTTCATAAGTGCATAGGTTGCCAATCAACTCTTTCCAGCTCATGGTCTTTGTATTGTTTGCCTCTTCTATAGCAGTCACCTTCATGGCAAAACGTTTAGGCAGAGACCTCAGAATCTTTTGCACAACCTTCTCTTCGGGTAGAGCTTCACCAAGGGTAGATGCCTCATTCACAAGGTCACAGACTCTGGCGTTAAAGTCCTTGATGGATTCATCCTCCTGCATCTTTAGCTCTTCAAATCTGGATGTCAACATCTGAATCCTGGACTGTTTCACCTTGTCAGTTCCTTCAAAGTGAGTGGACAAGGTATCCCATGCCTCCTTAGCGCTTTCACAGTTCAGGACGAGTTTGAAAATTGACTCGTCTACAGCAGAGAAGATGGCATTTAGAGCTTTGGCATTTCCCATAGCGAGACGCTCCTCCTGTTCAGACCATTCTGTTTCTGGCTTAGGAACAATCTTTCCGTCATCAGTTGCCAGTAGGGGAGGGTTCCAGCCAGTTAACACAGATCTCCATGCTTTCTCATCCACATTTTTGATGAACGCCTTCATCGTGGCTTTCCAGTAGCCATAATTAGGCCCTTCTAACAGCACCGGGCGAGTAGTGCTTTGTCCTTCCTTGATGCTCATCTTAGAACAGTAGCTAGCTTCCCAAGATCCAACTCCGTATGTTGAGAACCTGCTCTGATACCAATTGAAATTGCTACGCATGAGATGAGCTCAACTGTACCAGCTCGATGTTGAACACACTGTGGTACAGTTGGTTGCACAGATTAATGTAAATGAAAGTAAGGTGCAAAACAGTAAAGGACACAGTACACTTGGTGACCCAGTTCGGCTCAATGTAGCCTACGTCTGGGGGACTTCTCCCAAGTCCAAGGAACAATTCACTATCACAGTGTATAGTACAGTTTTATGTTCGAACAGCCTTCCAAACTACTGATCCCCTATACTACTCTCCAAGTGAATTGGGTGATCTAAGCGTCCCTTAGATCCAGAGACTCCCGTCAATACAATCAGACCTCCTCCCGAGACTGATGAATGCGAATCCAACTCGTAGATTCAGATAGTGGATGGTCGTCGTCTGTGACAGTCGATCTGCTAGACCTGAGTGGTACTAAGCAGCGACAACACCTTCTTGAACTCTGGACGTTGTAGAGCGCAGCAACAATATATGAGTTCAAGAAACAAGTAAAGCAAGAGGCTTACCAACTTGCAGCCTTAATCCTCCAATGAAAGCTTGACGACTAAAAGCTCCAAGATATGATTTCAGCGTACGGATTTAAGGCTCTCCACACGGCGTCTCTCAAGTGTTCCTTGAAGAAAAACTGAGTTCTGCTCTTCTATATATATAGCCGTGTGGATCTAGGTGATAAGAAAACCCTAGAATATATTTCCTAAAAACCCTGGATAAGATAGGAATTAATTCCGTTGAGATCTGTATATCTTTATCTCATCAGAGTCGGTTTGGTGATGTGGCGGTCGAGAATATTCGAAAGATTTCTATCTTTCCAAAAAATCAGTTACTGAGCAGATTTTTCGGAACTGAAAGATAGACCTTGCACAGATGCTAGCACAGTCCAATTCGAGGACGTCTTGTACAGATTTGTGTTTTGCCTATATGGCACTTTATGCTCCAACAATACTATTTTTAATTTCTTTAAATCTTATACCAAAAATGATTATTATTTTTAAATTAATTATTGATGGTTTCATAATTTACCATATAACATGTATGAATAAAAAGTAAATAATTATTTTTGATTCATATTGTAATATTTCAAGTACTTTATCATAGAGGAAAGATCTGGGGCAAACTGCAAAATTCATCATAACAGGGTTATAATTCGTCGACGAGAAACCAAAAATACGACATAGTACGTCAAAAGTGACTTATAATTCATCCTCGAGAAATCAACCATAGTACGATATTTAATCTCATCCGTCCAAACGACCAAATCAAGGGATGTCACTGGTTTGTATTTTTTTACAAAAGTTTGTTGTTTGCACCGGATCATTTTTCTAGAAAGTGGGTATAATTTTTTTAATTTTTGTTTATAGATAAAAATTAAATTATTTTTTTCCCACCATCATTAGCCAATGTCACCACAGCTCATTATTTTCTTGATTTATTATGTTCACAAACGAATGACTATAAACAATATGTACAAATTATGGATGAATTAAAAAAAATTAATAAATTATAACACCACAACTAATTACGTCAAAAGTAATACTCACTTGTAATATGATATTTACGAAAATTAAATTTTAAAATAAAATTAACAGTTAAAAGTATACAATGAGATATACCGATTAAATTTAAAAAAATCATTTAATGAAAACGAATAATAGTTCGGAGACCCTTTTTATAGTCAGATGTTGAATAACGGTATTAATTCAATCCGTTAACTTAAACGGATTTTTTGATTTTACTTTCCAATTGGAAAATATGATACTTCGAACCTCAAATTGAAAAGACTTAGTAGTTCGAAGGACCCTTTTTATACTTTTCCCTTTCAAATATATCGATACAAACCTGTGTTGGGGCCGACGTAGAGAAGTTGTTGTGCTCGGTGAGGAGGTCCAATAGCAGCTACTGTGTTGTTAATTGGTAGGGTTTCAGACATGTGCATGCCACATGCTGCATGGATTTTTGTAAATTTGGGCTTTCAATTGGGTTTGAGGTCGCTTATCAAAAAAAAAAAATGGGTTTGAGGTCAATTTTAATCAAAATTGAATGGCTTAAATGTTCAATTTTAGCAAAATAGTTCAAATTTAACTTTATTTTATTTATGTATCTTAAATTTAAATTTCTGTATAACATGAAATAAAATATTTTTGCACATTAATTCAATTATTGAAAATTATAATATATTTTATTTTTATTTAATAAATAGTGTCATGAGGTGTTCGGATTGTGAATTGCTGCATAAATTATTCATTGAGCACCTCCTCATATCGGAGAAGGTGCTGGCCGTGCTGAATGGGTACATACGTATTTCGAGACTAGCTGTCGGTCACTAAGTTGTGTACCATTTCAGTGTCATCCAGTCTACAGATTTCCTAAACACCAAAAAAAACCCTTGTGCTGGTTATTTATCCTGCAACCACATTCGACACCGTTTCCCCATTTGAAAATCAGAGCAAGAATATTGTCCACATCTCTTGTTTGCTTTCCAAAAGACAAGTTCTCTAAGCGTATTTACTCCTTTTTCTACGTCTCACAAACAAATACCTGACATTATATCTCATGTAATCAAGCCAAAATGTTTAGTAAATGAAGAAAAAGGAAACTAAACAAAAGGAATTATATGGCCTATCGTTTACTCAATTGTTTGTTTCATGTATGCCACCTAAGTTACCCAATTCTACATGTTCAGTTGGTTTCTCCTTGATGCCGGCCAAATTACTCAGTTCTACATGCTGGGTTTCTATACGACTTAACACTCTTGAATAATCAGGTCCTGCAAAGGACATTGTGTCATCTTTGACCAGCCTTCTCTGTTTTATCCTGACCACAGCCTGAGAGACTTCGCTTATGCTGGGGCGTTTCCTGGGGTTAGTATGCAAGCATTTTCGTGCTATGCTGGCTAATCTTCTCACGTCATCAACATTATGTCCATTTACACGTTTATCAATGATATCGTCCACGCCATCATAACTCAAAGCAGCCTTGTATATACATTTGCAGAAAAGGAAAAGATAAGTAACTAGAAACTGAATAAATATCACTAAGATCAAAATGACAACTGAAAGAAGAGAATCGTGCAGATGACTTACAAGATTAATATACTCCATCAAGTTTTGGTGAGGATGAATGGCCGTGATAAGTTCAAATAGTATTATTCCAAGACTGTATATGTCGCTCTTCACTGTAAACTTGTTTGTGGATATATAAGCTGGATCCATGTAGCCATATGTACCTTTCAAACTTGAATTCCTACCGTCAAATACTTGTTCTTTCGACAACCCAAAGTCTGCCACCTAAATCCACAAATGCCATTACTTTCTAGTTTTTACTATGAAAGGCATGAACACTATGCATGTATACTTACACTTTTTGATTTAGGAACCACCTATCAAATGTAAATTAGAAACCTCCAACTTACTTTTCTAGAACAAATCGACTAAACACTTTGACCAAAGTCGCACCTATTATAGTTCACATGCCATATCAAGTGCATTATCAATGACCAAGTGCACGTTACAAAATCCACTATATTTTCTCAGCAGCATGAATGTATGCTGTATTTTTGGAACATAGAACTTCAAATCTTTTTGGGATGAATTGATAATTTGCAATAAAAGTAATGCATGCATTCCTTGTTTGTTCACTTCGACTCTTGTTTCATAGAAAAAAAAAGGAACAAAGAAGTGTTTATCTACTCAAGCTTACCTTAGCTCTCATTGACTGATCCAACAGTATATTTGCCGACTTTAAATCCCTATGAATCACTGGCGGAACGGCCTAAATTTTAAAATTCTAAAAATCAGGAAGCTGATAGATAACGTTTAAATAATATGCTTATATATAGGGTAAGGTAAGAATCATGTTCATCCTTATTTTAATATACACGCTACAAATTCTGACAGGTGACATAAGCAGAGACTAGAGAGCAAAGTAGCTAACCATTGAACATTACTTAGAAGACTGATATATATTAGTCTGACAAAATAATTTGCTATGCAAACCATTGAATATTAAGGCCAATGGAAAATCATTTTAGAAAGATAAATGAATAGTTATAATAAACTGATAAAAAATCACGGCAGTTAATTTCTACGTGCCAGAATATTTTCAGTTTATAATTTTCAGGAAAATATGGATTTGTATTTTATTGTTCCCCTGTTTATACTTTTTTATTTATCACTAACCCCTTCATGTAGATACTCAATCCCATGAGAAACGTCAATAGCTATCTGGAGTCTCTCATCCCATGTCAGGGAGCCTTCTTGTTCGCCTATGTGATACACATGCATGTTTACAAATCAATAACAGAAGAAAACTACTTGAGGATGTTTTTCATGCAATCTAGTAATAACTAATAAGAAATAAATTTTGATCTAGTAAGGAAATTTGATTTCAATACAAACCCTTGCATGCTAATCAAGATTAATTATTTTAAAATTATATAACATGGAAATTTACTAAAGGCAGCTGAAACATCTAAAGGGAGGTGGCCGAAAATACAATACAGAAGTAAAATAACATCATTTTCCTCATCAATGAATGTAGCACTCACACAGTGATTAATATAATGAGCGTACCATATAGGACATTCTCCAGGCTTCCGTTGCTCATGCACTCATATATTAACATGTGTTGGCCCTTATCTATACAGTATCCAAGCAAATTCACAAGGTTCCGATGGTGCAGCCTTCCAAGAAGAACTACCTGCACAAAAAGTATTCAGGCACCAGTAGTCAAACTAATCAAGTTTTTCCTTTTCTTATGACCAGTAAAAGGTCACTGAGTTATTACCTCTGTTTGGAACTCTCGCTCCCCTTGCTTTGAATTTGATGCAAGAACTTTAACAGCAACTACTTCCCCAGTCGCCATTTTGGCTCTGTATACAGGACCGAATGATCCTTCTCCCAGTAGAGTAGAAAAGTTTTGGGTACCCTTCTGAATATCCCTATAGTAATATAGTGTACGATGGTTTAGTTAATTTAATTGGTTCGATAAGCAAGATACTGAGTGACAAAATAAAAACTATACAGTATCCAAAGTAAAACACATACTTATAGGAGTATCTTGGTATGCCGGATGATGAAATAAATTGATTCTTGCTGTGACGAGCCCACCAAGAAGGCTGACAACTAGTAGGATTGCTATCTATTCCGTCAACTTGCACTGAATGTGATAAGGATGTACTGGAATGAAGGGTTGAATTGCTTTCATTTATGTGTCTTTGGGAAGAAGCCAAACTGCGCTCGTTCACGTGTCGTTGATTGAGATAGTGCTTCCTGTACCACCTAATGCCAAAGAATGCAAGTGCAGCAATCAAGATGCCTAGAGCTAGACCAACTGAGATGCCAACGATCACCAGATCAGCCTGGTTAGCCATTTCTATAGTATGTTGCTAGTCTTGCTGATGTGAACATTTTGCAAGACAGGACTTGTACCAGCAATCCAATCCAAACTGAACATATAAGGCACCCAAAAAGAACTGCATTCGAGAAAGAGAACAAATAAAGAATCTCTTTTAAATCTGAAGAAACTAGCTGAAAAGAATCCCAAATGGGAGATGATTGGCGCTCAACTGTTGAATGCAGGGGCAACATAACAATGACACATTTCTAGGTACCTACTTGGCATAAGTCTAACTCGAAAGCATGTCTCTATCCAAAAAACTATTCAAACTTGATTGTTGCAGATCATACTCCAATTAAAATAGTAGGAAAAAAGAAACCACCAACATAGCACAACAACATAATCAAAATAAGTAGGAAAACTGACCTCAGCTTCCCTAGTAAACAAACACCTGAAAGAGGGAGTCCCTAATATCACAAAACGCAGCAAAACAACTTCCTACTCCTACATACATCGCCCAGTCATCATCAGAAAAATATGAAAAATAGGATAGATCACCTAATCAAAAATCGGATTTGGTAAAATACTTGGTCGATTCAGTTAATCAATATCAACGTAAAGTAAGAAACCAAACTTCAAAGACAGATAACGTAATTGCGGGGAAAGAAAGTGAAAGATAAAGGGGCGGAGCAGTCTTACCGGCTGAAAAAGAAGCCGATCTCGATCGATGAATGCCAACGACGACGAAGACGACTCTCGTTGATGTAGAACAAAACTGTGGCTGCGATGAATGATGAAGAAGAAGCAGTTGAAGTTATTTGACCACTTCTCTTGAAACGAATATAACCATTGACTTTACTTTTTCCCATTTTCTTTTTCTCTTTCAATTTATTATTATTTTTTTTAACAAAACGCTTTGTGATTAGGTAGGCTTAAGTACTTATCCTCATACCATTTTTTTGGATTGAATATCTCATACCATTAATCATGCCTTTTTCGGCCGTCCACTGATTTTTTACACGCCGTCAAGCTTAACTCTCGGCTTAACTCTTAAGTAGGTTTAATATTTAGGGTTGAGATCCTGTGAGAAGTGATGATATGGTGAGAAATAAGAATTAAATCAGACCATTGATCTATACTAATCAACAGCCCAGATTAAAAATCAAATTATGCTAAAAAAAGACCAAAACGACGTATGCGGGGGTAAATCAGTCCCGAACAATTTCTACGGATATCCAATTTCTACTCAAGAAAATCGGGAAATCGAAATCGTGATTGCGAAGCTTCCAGACCTAATCGACAATCGAAATCTTCCACACGACGGCCATGGAAGACCGGACGACAGCTCCCCAAAGAAAACACAGCAAATATACGGTAAGGCATCCCTAACTACGGGCTACGGTTCCATAAATTGAGCCGCTGGTTGTCGGAAAAATACATTACGTTTTTTAGGGTTAAACACCAGACTTCTGTTTAGATCCGTAACATAATGATACATGATTCGTATCAAACTGTCAAAAATTAGGGTTTCGATATTTCTTCCGCACCTCGAGAGCCGTCACAGCCGGAGAGGAGAAAGAGCCACATAGTCGCACGGCATCCATGGTGAGATTCGATTTATCTGTTTTTATCTCAGACTGTTTCAAACTTATTAATTGTGTGTTGTGACTAATTTTGGATTTTTTTTTGTAGTCTCTCGTAGCAGGAGAGGACTTTCAGCACATTCTTAGTGTGTTGAAAACCAATGTCGACGGTAAGCAGAAGATCATGTTCGCACTCACCTCCACCAAAGGTATTGGTCGCCGTTCCCTGTTTTATGATTCGTAGCATCTTGTTTTATGATTCGTTGCATTATGTATCATGATTCAACTTGAATTATGTGTCATAATTCGTAGCATAATGTATCATGATTCGTAGCATAATTTATCATTATTCGTAGCATAAGGTTACATGATTCGTAGCAAACTGTAGCATGGTTCGTAGCATAATGTTACATGATTCGTAGCAAATTGTACACATGGTTCGTAGCATGTTGTACCATATTCTTCAGTCCCAACATCATCTGAGTCCACCAGTTGAGTTCATAAGGTCAAGCTTGCGGTCCACATTCACTTTCCTTGTATCTGCCAGCCTTAAATCTCTTTCAATGTGTACTGTTATGGTTTTTGTTTTGTTTTGCATATTATGATTGTGATTGAATGAGTGGCTAAACTGGTTCCTATGGCATGGAAACTTATCTCTTATGATTGTGATTTAAATGATTGAATGAGTGGTCAAACTGGTTCCTTTGTTTTGCGTCATTTAGTGTTGAATCTTGTAGTTTTTATTTTATTTTATCATATTGGCAATAATGACTGAGATTGGGACATAATTTTTGCAGGTGCCAGAGTAGTAATTAGCCACCCTCAAGGAAGGGCAGAGGCAGAACGACAACAGCAAGAATATCTCGATGTTGTGTCTGATCTGCCTGATAAAACGACTTTACAACAAGCCGAAGCGAACCACTCTTTTGAGGTGGTTGAGTTTGTAGATGACAGTTCATTTTACCTTGCTGTATTGAAATATACCAAGTGAAAGCCTGAATTGTAATACTCCGGGCGTTATATGTTGGTCATTAATATTTAAATCATCTGTGGAATAGTCAGCCTTTTGTTTGATAGACAGTGGAGCACAAAGGGAAATGCCAGTAGAAAGACTGGTTAATTTCAATAGGTTCTCAAGCAAATGCTTGAATTGCCCTGTCAAAACTATCTTCAGCAGTTGTGCGCATAATCCGTAGTAATGTGCGCATAATCCGTAGCAATGTACGGATTATGCGTAAATGTACGCATAATCAGTAGCAATGTACGCATAATCCGTAGCAGTGTATGCATAATCTGTAGCAATGTACGCATGATCCGTAGCAGTGTATGCATAATCCGTAGCAATGTACGCATAATCCGTAGCAGTGTACGCATAATCCGTAGTAAAGGAATCATGTTTTTCCAAAATCAGGTGATACAAAAACATAAAGAACAATGACTAGTTTTTTATAAGAAGAATGTAACGTAATGTAAGAATGATACAATCAGATGCTGTATGTGTTATCAAGTCCAGCAAAATTAACAAAAACACACAAGCAACTTTCATCTTCGAGGGCGAAATTTGTTCATTGGTATCACCTGCAAAAATCAGCGATATGTTAAAGATGTTACGGATTATGAGGTGTTGACTACGTATTATACGAAGCAATTGCACCCCTTTCATTCCCACTTCCCATCAAAAACCTACTGGAATGTAAAGGTGCTTGAGGACAAGACCAAAATACAGGAAGTGTCCATGTGAGCTCCAAATCAAATGGCTCAAAATCACTGTACTTGTCCATTAAATACTTGAACATGACAGAATTTTTCTTGATCTGTGTGTATTACTTTCTTCATGAATTACATTGTCGGGATCAGGAGACAATCTAAACCCATAAATGCTTTCATACACATCAAATTCAGATGTCTCACCAACTGAGTTTCTGCCTCCATCTCGAAGTTTGTACAGTTCAGTTTGTAAATCCCCATCCAGTTGCACTTCTGGAATCAGCAACTACACATTTCCCATGTACTTCCCTACCAAACACTAAGCTCAAAGACCAACTAGGCTGCATTGATCTTTCATATGCATACGCCGCACCAGATATATGTGCATCAGGCTTCAAAATAACCGTAAGAGTCTGTTGAAGCACGATGCCTTCCTCAAAACCAGCTGAATTGAATTCCGTTGAGGTAAGATCAGTCTCTGAGAGTGATAAAATCCACTGTAAATAGACGGTCTGTCCATTAACGTGGCAAGTCCAGCTTTATCTCGACAATGAAGGAGCTTCAACCATGGAGTTAAATTCTCAGTACAGACAGCTTCACGTGGCAAAGAACCAAATCCTTAAAAAACACTATAAATAATGAGCGCTTACAGTACATGAAAATCAATCATACATAATACAGCAACTTCTCATAGCAGCAACCTTAACACGAAATCTCAATACAGAAAAAAAAAGAGTGAGACAAACCAGTTGATAAATGGCTTTAGGAAAGAGGCGGTGATGTTTTCCATAATTGGAGGTATCACTTGCACCCCAAAAGTGGACGAAGTTTAAATCCCACGGAACAGCATCAATGGGGGCGCTCACTAAGAAATTAAACACAGTACGTAAACATACTAAGTCATGAGAATTGACCAACACGAATACAACCATAACTTGATCAAACTTGACAATCTGCAAACATACAAACTTTGCTAAGTTCTTCACTAACTTTTTGTTCTTATTGAGTTTCTTCAAACTTTCAACATCCATGTACTCAAGACCAATTTTCTCTACCTGGAAAATATGATCTAATCATGCGAGTTACAGCACCAAGGCTACACATGGTTACTCTAAACAGGATATAAAAGAACAATTTTCTACAGCAGTTCACCACCAATGGCATCATTTGCAAATCAAATATTTAATTTGCTAGGGTGTATTCTTCAGCATGGCTGCTTTTATTAAAAAAACGTAGATTTCACCTCTTCCACGTGCTGAGCATCACCAAGCATGCAAATCTTCATTTTGGGGCGGGGAATGTGGGGCAGCTTCACAGAACCACTGATTCTTAACGAAAAAAATAGGAAGAGTCAGATTATAATCTAAGAAAAATCATCATCATCATCATAATCACTTCACTAAAAACTTTACCTTGTTAGAAACTTTAAGTCCCAGTTGAACAATAAAAACAAATAAACAGAGGAAAGCCCTAATTTCCCAAATCGATTTCTTCGTTCTTCCGATTCCCAATTTTTTGGGTTTTCCGAAACTCCCAAATCTTCGTTTCCGCTTCATCGCAGTTCAGCGATCAACCAACCCCAAATTCGGAACCGAAATCAGAATCGGAGTCCATTACACAATCGTAGTCGCGATTCGTTGTACTCCACATCGAACAAAACTCCGGTGTAGTAGTATCGGTGTACGATCCACAGCTTCTGATCACGCGGCTTGAGACTCGAGGTGTTGTTGTTTGATTGACAGTGAATTTCGCAAGTTTCGACGCCGACGGGAGGGAGGTTCGGAGGATTCGTACCGCTCTAAGCCTAGATTACGAGGAAATACTGCTAATATTTTGTTCCGGAAAATACCCAGAATTGCTGCTAATATTTTGTTCCGAAAATACCCTTTAACCATAATTATCTTATAAATATATTCCAAATATTCTGTTTAATCACAACCTTTAAATCTTTAAAATCAATGGACTAGATAAATTCCTATTTCTCACAAAATTACATACTTCTCACCTGATCTTTTTCCTTAATATTTAATAGGATAAATAAGAAAAACATTATTTGGACCGTCTCAATTCAAATTAGGTACCATATTTTTCTAATTTTAAATTTAGTGCCTTTTGTATGAAATTTGCATATATCTTATTTCCGAATTCGAATTTTTCATGAATTTTAAGGATGAGAACTTATGCTGCGTGACTCTGTTCCTTTATTTTTATCCCAGATGGTGTGCAGGGACAGGTCGTTAGCTGGTCTTTGTTTTTAATTAGCTTGTTTGTTTTGTCTTGGTTGTTGTATCTGGTTTTCCTATCAAAAAAAAAAGGATGAGAACTTATGAATTTGATAATATGATTAACATAATTTGATTAAACTGGTTTTTACTATGGTTGATGATATGAATAATAGGATTGAAACATGTCTGATCGGTCGAATTCTTGACCTATTATTCACTTCATTCGATGATGGATTATGTTTGTTTTCCCGACATTTTATTGTCATTTGATATGTTTTCTAGTGTTTCAGGTCATATATCACATATCTAATACTTTTGGATTGACCCGAAGCAAAGCAAAGCAATTGGTGAAGATTTGGGCAAAAAGAGGACAAAACATGGCAGACAGACCTTTGCGACGTATTTTGCATGCCCAGGGCTCATTCGGTGTTTAAATGAGTCGAAATTTAGCTTGTTGGAAAGCTAATGCAATTCCCTACAACTTTGTAGTTGACACAAAGAGCAGATTCGAAGGTTTAGACCTCCAAAAAGGCGAAAGAAGTCAGGGCCCGTGACAAGTTCAGCAGCCGTTACACTTTAGGTTGTCACGGGTGTAACGGCATGTAATTTCAACAGAGATTTTTGCTTAGTCCGTGACAGCCGTGACACCCAGCTGTCACGGGTCTAACGGGCCCGTCGTGAACAGTAATTTCGGGAAATTTCCAAAAATCGTTTTGGGCTTTCTTCGGCCTCTTTTTCGAAGCTTATAAAAGGAAATATGACCAGATTGGATTGGTGTGCTTATTTTGGAGAAGACCTATTTTGGAGAATACCTAGTTCATCACGAGAGATTAGTCGAGCACCCGCGTCTTTACGGTTTACTCGTTTCTTCCTTTCTTTACACTGTTTTTGGTTAACTACCATGAATAGTGAGTAGTCTTCTCAATTCCGGGATCCTACGGATCCCGTGCTATGTAACCCTAACTCTCATGTGATCAATTGAAGTTTTTACTTATGCGAGTCGAATATTCAATTTCATTGTGTGCTTAATTTTATCGTTCTATGCATGTATTTACATCAAAGGGTATGTTTGCATTGGTAGAACGTACTTAGGTTAATTACCGAAAGATGGATGGGTCCTAGGTATTAACCGGAATACATGAAATCGATATTAGGTCATGTTTACATGAATTAATAGGACAACCTTTAGTTTGATAAATCGAGATCGTTGATAATCCGTGGATGGGCGGCGTTCAACGATTGAGATTAATCTAGACAATGATCCGTGGATGGGCGGCTTGTCTAGTGTTATTTCGGTTATATTCCATATTCGACAGCATAACTAATTAACTTGACATGATTGCATGATTAGTGGGGTTAGCACGGGTGAAGTACGGTTTCTGGAATTCTTTCTCTGATTTAAACACAACCATTTAATTTTCTGTTATTTAATTTCTGCTTGTTCTCATCAAAACAAAACCTCTTTTAATCGGAGTAGCTGAATAGGCCACATTGTTTGCTAGTAATCACACACCTGTTCCTTGGATCGACCCTTGGCTTACCAAGGTTTATAAATTTTGTTTGACTGCAACTTGACCCCTAAAACATATAATTTGACGACTATAAAGGGTTAAAAATACGCCTGTCAAAATGGCGCCGTTACCGGGGAGCAGCGTTTAGTGTGATATTAGTGTTAACTTGTGTAGTTTAGACTATTCCACCCTTTTTGATATCTGATTTTTTCCGCTGTAATTTCTTGCTACGTTCACTCTTCCCTTGGCTTTTTGTAGGTGCTATTTAGTACATGCCAAGGAAAACACCTCAACAGAAGAAGCAAATTTAGATATCAGACGAGGACACACCGGACCGACGAAGAAACAATCGTCAGGCCCAGAACGAAGCTCGGCAGCTACGAGCACTGAACCGCTGCGAAGATGAATCGAAACATGCGAGCCTTGAATGATGTGGTCGAAGACGACCAGCAACAACCACTGCAACCACCAGTGCGCATGACACTTGGAGACTGATGTTCCCATGAATGGCATACGGTTTGGCAAAACGGCTTTAGAACTGTTCGAGCAAATATTCAGGGGGAGTACGAACACATTCTGGAACTACTGAACAGCGTTGAACAGACGTAGAAGATATTTTCCGAAAGGATCTGGATCTAATATCTTCTCGTTTTAATGTCGGCCAGCGAAGCATTCGATCTCCAGATATTAGAATGAATATCTTCATCAAAACAGCGTGGCTGACTTGGCGAGGAAGATTGCAAAGATTGCCTATTCCGTTTGTCCTCTGGAAGGTTCTAAAGATCGAGGATCTTTAGATTCGAACTGATATTGGCCAGCGAGTTCTTCGAGCGTCAAATATCCGAACATCTTGTGAAGTCGACGTGGCCTACTTACTGAGGAAGATACTCGAATATTCCTCCTTATGATTTGATAAAGATACACATCAGAATATTTGGGAACATTCCCGAAATATCTGATGGGAGTATCTGAAGCAGTTTAAGGTTTCGTCTTTTCATATAAATGCATTGCAAAGGCGTCCCGGCTAATGGTCGCTCCAGCAGAGAAAATAAACACAAGGAAAATCCCTACCGATTGGAGAAGGAGCGGCAGCCGATTGTATTCTCCCTACTGGAAATACATTGATGTGCGTTCAGTCTGATCCGTGCCATTCAGACTGACTGGAGGTTATCACGTTCAAGTGCACAAACAGAACAACCTGCTTTCGAGAGAAAGCGACCGAGCTTCAGGAGAAGATCGAGTACGTTCGGATAGTAGATCTGGACGAAGGGGATCGAGGAGAGTTGCGACAAACCTCGGTTGCAAATCTGAGAGACGGAGTGTTAGTGGTGAGGCTATTACATGGTGTAAGAGTAAGTCCATGTGGAAAACCCTAAACTCGTAATAAAGATTTGTTGTCCCTTTTCCGGGTGTGGGAAACCCCCCAGAGTAGGCCTGGCCGAACTGGGTTATCAATCTGTGCGTGCTCCTGTTTTGTTTGTTCTGTTATATTGAACTGTTGTGTTGAGAGTTCAAGGTCTGGTTGAACTACACCTGGAACACGTGCTTGAACAGGGGATAGAATTTCAATTGGTATCAGAGCAAACACTCGACACACTGAGTGGGATCCTTGAACTGTTCAAGATGACTCCAACGGGAGGTCAAAACACAACCGAAGATGACAAAAATTGTTCACGTAGAATAGAGGTGTCTGAGGTATTGACTGAGACTGACAGCACTCACTTTCAACTAAATATGTTGGCTCGAAGGTTTGTCAGATTGGCCCGAAAGCTTGATAAACGCAGACCTGAGCAAGACATTCCCCAGTCAAGCATGCTTCACATCTGGGAGTCAGACACGAAGATCTACAGAAATAAAATCGTTTGCACAGTTGCCTTCAGCTCATCAAGTCACATGGAGAAAGACCGCTAGTACTTCGACAGCGGATGCTCTGCGCATATGACAGGTAACTCCAAATTTCTCACGCATATTCGACCTGTCACAAAGAAGCAGTTTGTTACTTTCGGCGATGGAGGGAAGGGACAGGTGATCGGCTGTGGGACATTGAAGGTTCCGGATCTTCCTGTTCTCAAAGACGTACTTCTTGTTGAAGGACTAAAAGTGAATCTCATCAGTATCAGTCAACTTTGTGATGGAGGATTTCATGTACAATTCACCCATGACTCCTGCCAAGTTCTGAACAAGGAAGGAGGGACTCTGATGAAAGGATGTAGAGCAGACAACAATTGTTACCTCATTGGGTCCGCCAGAACAGTCACATGCCTTTCAAGTCAAGCAGATGAGATGTCACTCTGGCACAGGAGATTGGGTCATCTGAATCTCAAAACACTGAAGAAGCTCAGCTCGTCTGGTCTCATCCGAGGGATGCCCAATGTTAAAGGTGACATAGATGTCCTATGTGGAGAATGCCAGATCGGTAAACAGACTAAAGCATCTCATTCGAACACCACCCAGATCAGTACCAGCAGACCACTCGAACTGATCCATATGGATCTTATGGGGCCAATGCAGGTTGAGAGCTACGGAGGCAGCAAGTATGTCCTGGTATGTGTGGACGACTTTACCAGGTTTACATGGACCCGATTCCTTCGAGACAAGTCTGCAGCTGCATCTCAGTTCATTGAACTTGCAACACTTCTCCAGAGAGAGAGAGAAGCCAACGGAGAACGACTGGTGAGTATCAGGAGTGATAACGGCACGGAGTTCAAGAATGCCACCATGACCTCTTACTGTAGCAAACACGGGATTGCCCATCAGTATTCTTCTGCAATCACTCCTCAGCAAAATGGCGTTGTTGAAAGGAAAAATCGCACAATTCAGGAGATGGCACGCGTAATGATTCATGCCAGGAAGATTCCTCTGAAGTTCTGGTCAGAAGCTATGAACACGGCGTGCCACATTATAAACCGCGTGACAATACGCACAGGCACGGAAATGACCTGCTACGAACTCTGGAAAGGGAAGAAGCCCACGGCTAAGTACTTTCACATCTTTGGGAGTGAGTGCTACATTTTGAATGACCGTGAGTACCGACAGAAGCTTGATCCAAAGAGTGATGAAGGATTCTTCCTAGGCTACTCCTCGAACAGTCGAGCATACAGGGTGTTCAACAAACGCACGGGAACAGTCATGGAGTCTATCAATGTCAAAATTAAGGATGACGTTGTAGATCTTACTACCCCAGATGATGCTGATGAAGCAGCTGGAACAGCATCTAGAACTGCTTCACCTCCACTTTCTACTAAGACTGACCCAACAGGGGGTGCCGCAACAGCTATCGAACCAGTTGGAACAGCACCTGAAACTGAGACATTGCCGAATCCGACTGTGTCTGACTCAACAGGAGGTGACCAAATTATTGAAAATCTCATTGAGAACTCTTCCTCTGATGAGGTTGAAGAGGTCAGCACTCAAGAGGATCGTGCTGCTCTACAACCCTCTCGTCGAATCTCCAGAGACCACCCAATCTCTGAGATCATTGGTGCACCTAGTGATGGGATACAAACTCGTGGAAAAAGGATCAATTACAGAGGTCTTGCCGCCTGCTCATGCTTTCTGTCTTCAATTGAGCCAAAGAACATAAAGGAAGCACTCGTTGATGAGTATTGGGTCCTCGCCATGCAAGAAGAACTCGAGGAATTTGTCCGCAATGACGTGTGGGACTTAGTCCCAAAACCTGATGGTGTCAACGTCATCGGCACAAAATGGATCTTTAAGAACAAGTCAGATACATCAGGCAATATCACTAGAAATAAAGCTCGGCTTGTGGCTCACGGATATTCCCAGATAGAGGGGATCGATTTTGATGAAACCTTCGCCCCTGTCGCACGACTTGAAGCCATTCGCCTGCTACTTGCTCTTGCCTGTCACCTGAAGTTTCGGCTGTTTCAGATGGATGTTAAAAGTGCGTTCCTGAATGGGCTTCTGAATGAAGAAGTTTTTGTGTCTCAGCCAAAAGGATTTGAGGATCCGCATCACCCTGCTCATGTGTATCGCCTGAAGAAGGCCCTATACGGACTCAAGCAGGCGCCCAGAGCCTGGTATGAGCGACTCACTGTGTTTCTCATCAACCATGGATATGTGCGAGGGGGAGTGGACAAGACTTTGTTCGTCAAACACACAAGGTCAGATTTTATTATCGCACAAATCTACGTTGATGATATTGTGTTCGGATCAAACACCCAGACACTGGTAGATCAGTTCGTGGAACAGATGAAGAAAGAGTTCAAAATGAGCATGGTAGGAGAGATGAGCTACTTTCTGGGATTGCAGGTGACACAAAAAGAGGATGGGATATTCATCTCACAAAGTAAGTATGCCAAGACCCTGATAAAGAAATTTGATCTTGAAAAGGCAAGTCACAAACGAACACCTGCTGCGACTCATTTAAAGATCACCAAAGATGATGCTGGTGTCAAAGTTGACCAGACTCTATACAGAAGCATGATTGGAAGTCTCCTGTACTTAACCGCCAGCAGACCGGATATTTCATATGCAGTCGGAGTCTGTGCAAGGTACCAGTCAGAACCAAAGGAAAGTCACCTTCTGCAAGTAAAAAGAATTATTAAGTATGTGTGCGGAACTGTTGATTTTGGGATCTGGTACACCAAAGACACCAATCCACACCTGGTCGGTTTCTGTGACGCTGACTGGGCAGGAAACGCTGAAGATCGGAAGAGCACGTCTGGAGGATGTTTCTTCTTGGGAAACAACTTGGCTTCATGGTTTAGCAAAAAACAAAACAGCATCTCGCTATCCACGGCCGAAGCAGAATACATCGCTGCAGGAAGTTGCTGCACTCAGCTTCTATGGATGAAACAGATGCTATCTGAATACGGAGTTGAGCAGAAAGAGATGACACTATACTGTGATAATATGAGCGCAATCAGCATATCCAAAAACCCGGTACAGCACTCCAGGACGAAGCACATCGACATCAGGCATCACTTCATCAGAGAACTGGTTGAACAGAAGGTTGTCACTCTACAGCATGTCACAACGGACAAGCAATTAGCTGATATCTTCACCAAACCGCTTGATGCTGCTCAGTTTGAAACACTCAGATCCTCCTTGGGTCTGTGTGTTGTCAAGGACTAAGTGTTCCAGCCAGTGGTCAGTCAGATGCGAAACTCCAGCTAAAACTGTTGGACTGATCACTCATGCAAGGAGCTGGAACAATTAGTATGTGTGCGCTTTGAAGGAATATCCCGATCCAATTCGAAAATTTGATGGGATGATAAGGAAGAAATTCTGCCTATGGTGCTTTAATGGAAGAACGGCTCTGGGATTTTGGGATTGACTCGTCTGCTCTGGCTCGTGGGAGTCAGAATGAGTTCAGGTAAATCCAGTTGGGGTATGATTGGGATGTTGACGAGCAGCGAACTGATACTATGAGTAAAAATCAGATTCTGTTAAGTATGCTTTCGGGATGGAAGTTCTGTACAAAGACAAGTGTTGAATGTCCCAGATCGTAGGGGTTAAAGAATGAACAGATGGAACAGTTGGTGCTATCTCGGCTGATGCACCAGATGTTGTGCAAGAGGGATTTCATGATGACCGTGTAAAGGATACACATTGTCTTCCAGTCTCTTGTCATCTTAAGATGGTAGCTGCCTTTCTTGTTTGAACCAATCATGTGTTGATCAGGACTCCGTCTCTCTTGCTGATCTCATTAAGACAAAAGGAAGAAAAAGGTGTTATCTGCAAGCGCTGTTAAGAAGTATGGTATGGGGGTTCTCTGGAGAGCAAGTCTGCAGGGGGAGTCGTCCGTGCCAGGAAAAGAAATCATAAGGTCCCTGCTCTCTTGTTGAAGATCCCTCAGTCGTCTCTATAAAGTCTTTTGGTTTGCTCTCAAGGATACCGCACGATAGTGGATGACTAAGTGGAAGATATAGGTGCGTTGACTACACGGATTGGAGCTCCAAAAAGGAGTTTTGACTGACGAAGCAGAACATCAGTTGTTCGAAGGGATAATCAGGCTTTGGTTGAGGAGGAGCAGATATGTTTCCTCTTATTGAGAAGACCAGATTGGAGGATTTGACCCCTTGCCAGTTTGTGGCAAAAAGGGGGAGAAGTTTCGAAGGCTCTGGCTAGTGTGTCTAAAGCCTAGACAGATCTCCAGATTTGTTTTTGCCAAAAATGCCAAGGGGGAGATTGATGTTCCCATGAATGGCATACTGTTTGGCAAAACGGCTTTAGAACTGTTCGAGCAAATATTCAGGGGGAGTACGAACACATTCTGGAACTACTGAACAGCGTTGAACAGACGTAGAAGATATTTTCCGGAAGGATCTGGATCTAATATCTTCTCGTTTTAATGTCGGCCAGCGGAGAACCTGTATTTTCTTGCTGATTTCATAGTGTTGGACATCTCCGAGGACGTAGATATCCCAATTATTCTTGGTAGACCATTTCTATACACAGCTAAGGCAGTCATTGACATGGATAGAGGTTCCTTAGCCTTGCGAGTAGGCAGTGAGAGAGTTGTTTTTGATTTGCCTGACATGTCTAAGAGTCCTAGTCTGTTTGCTGACTGTGATAAACTGGACTCTACTGATATTGATGATCCTATTTCACTGACCTCCATTGAGCCTTGCAGAGTTTTACAGGGCTGCCCTATCCCGATGAATATATACGCGGTGAGCACAGATGGAGCAGCTGAAGCTGAGCGGAAGGAAGGGCTGAACCGCTTCTTGACCCCGGAGATATCCGTACGGGGTGGACGAAGACCAGGAATTATAAGAGACCAGTGCGCAGAAAATTCAGTCGAGGCGAGCGAGCTATCTACAAATCACGCCTTAGATTATTTACTAGGAAGCTGCGCACCAAGTGGAGTGGTCCGTACACAGTGATGGGAGCATACCCACCAGACCACGTGAAGCTTAGTACCACGGGAGGACAGTCAATGGTGGTCGACGGGCAGCGCCTTAAGCATTACAACGTCCTGAAACACCGGGAACCACCTGACGACATTGATGATGACCTACTTCTCGGGAAGGGATCTCAACAAGGGACTTCCCGAGAATGCTTCTAGTACTACCTCCCTAGCCATGTCTAGCCAAGATGTTAAACTAGGCCTCTTCGGGGAGTAACCCGTGCTGTAAGTTTTTGTTATTTGTATTTTTTCATTTGCATTATGTGTGGACATTTCAAGGTTCTAAGTGTGGAGTGCACCAGCCCCTTCACGATTTTCGATGCTGACCTATCACTTGTGAAGCTCTGTGTTTTTATCTTTATATCCACCAGCTCACAAGTCGTGTTCCACTCCCCGAGCATCGCTTAATCTCCATGGATATCGAGTTTTCACACACGAGGGAAGTTCCTATGTGCTTTTTCTTATCTTTTATTTCTTCGCTTAGGGACTAAGCTCATTTTTAAGTGTGGAGTGGGTAGCACATAGTCACATATACATTCATCGCATGTCACACATTCACTCTTGCATATGCTCAACTGTCTATGTATTGCGATTGAAATCCTTGTTTTTCTACGATACTCCTTGACTGATTGGCACTCTTTTGGATT
Source organism: Rhodiola chrysanthemifolia (assembly GCA_033675395.1). Taxonomy (NCBI): domain Eukaryota; kingdom Viridiplantae; phylum Streptophyta; class Magnoliopsida; order Saxifragales; family Crassulaceae; genus Rhodiola; species Rhodiola chrysanthemifolia. Next base: position 45,737,677 of record CM066204.1, read on the forward strand.
CGAAGTCTAGGACTTGAAATAGTGAAAATCGTGTGCGTATTCTCTTGAGTCAGTATCACTGCTAGCCCTTGCTTATCACATGTTCTACGTATTTCTTGAAGCATGTTTAAGACTTGATATTAGTAGGCACCGTTTCAAAAATGTCAAAAGCTTAAAATTGCATATCTTTTTCGGTGACCTTAGTGCTAGTATATGTTTCTCTACACTCGTTGTGATTTGCATGGACCCGCCTTTATTCATACACTATGTCAAGCTTTAAGTGTGGAGTTAGACGATTGACCTTCAAGTTTTCCCTCAAGAACACAGTTCTTAGTTTTCAAAGTTGGGTGAAATATTGACCCCAAGCAAAAAAAAAACAGAAAAATTTCTGCGAAAAAAAAATACCAAGGACCTTGTGACGAAAGTCGCCCCTTGCGTATGGAAAATACTCTTGAAACAATTTCTGCTCCCTTCTGCTTGATGTAGTGTAATTCCACCTTCTCATTGCGTGCAAATCATGACTTGTCTGAAAAATTCATATACTAGAGTCTAAGGGACGATCCTTGTGCTTGCACAGAATTCTTGATGCAAATTTTCATACTATTTTTCAGAAATTCTTAAGCCAGGCTCCTCTTCTCTTATGGGTCATTGCCTAATCCTTGGCACTTGAGAATGAGCTTTGCGCCAAGAGCCCGTGGACTATCCCTAGATAGCATAGGTGAATGGCGAGCATGTTTTGTGTAACTATTCATGTTCTTATTATGTTGCTATAGAACTATTTAGAACATGTGATTAGTCGCTTGCTAGCCGTGTGTATTGACCGTTTGAATGCATAACTCGTTTAATCTATGATTGTCTCAAAACTTTGATGAAGATGTTTGACTTGAAGTTGAGGTAACACGATGAATCCGAGGTATGACATTACTTTACTGTGACTTGTTGAGCATCATTCATGCATACACGTTAGTTAGTTGTACAGGGGATTTGTAGGTAGTCCCATTTCTGAAAACCTTCACGAGACTATACTCGTCCTACTAGGGCAGCCTAGGGGTTTAAAGGCTTGATGCATACGCTAAATGCATTCGTGTCCTCTACGACAGTGAGTTATCTTTTTGTTTTAGTTAGAATTGATCACATGACACTTGAGTGGGTAACTATTCTGCAGTTTATTGCCTTGAACTTAATGTTTGTTCGGGACGAACAAATCCTAAGTCTGGAGTGTTTTGATCGGTCGAATTCTTGACCTATTATTCACTTCATTCGATGATGGATTATGTTTGTTTTCCCGACATTTTATTGTCATTTGATATGTTTTCTAGTGTTTCAGGTCATATATCACATATCTAATACTTTTGGATTGACCCGAAGCAAAGCAAAGCAATTGGTGAAGATTTGGGCAAAAACAGGACAAAACATGGCAGACAGACCTTTGCGACGTATTTTCCATGCCCAGGGCTCCTTCTGTGTTCAAATGAGTCGAAAATTAGCTTGTTAGAAAGCTAAGTCAATTCCCTACAACTTTGTAGTTGACACAAAGAGCAGATTCGAAGGTTTAGACCTCCAAAAAGGCAAAAGAAGTCAGGGCCCGTGACAAGTTCAGCAGCCGTTACACTTTAGGTTGTCACGGGTGTAACGGCATGTAATTTCAACAGAGATTTTTGCTTAGTCCGTGACAGCCGTGACACCCAGCTGTCACGGGTCTAACGGGCCCGTCGTGATTAGTAATTTCGGGAAATTTCCAAAAATCGTTTTGGGCTTTCTTCGGCCTCTTTTTCGAAGCTTATAAAAGGAAATATGACCAGATTGGATTGGTGTGCTTATTTTGGAGAAGACCTATTTTGGAGAAGACCTAGTTCATCACGAGAGATTAGTCGAGCACCCGCGTCTTTACGGTTTACTCGTTTCTTCCTTTCTTTACACTGTTTTTGGTTAACTACTATGAATAGTGAGTAGTCTTCTCAATTCCGGGATCCTACGGATCCCGTGCTATGTAACCCTAACTCTCATGTGATCAATTGAAGTTTTTACTTATGCGAGTCGAATATTCAATTTCATTGTGTGCTTAATTTTATCGTTCTATGCATGTATTTACATCAAAGGGTATGTTTGCATTGGTAGAACGTACTTAGGTTAATTACCGAAAGATGGATGGGTCCTAGGTATTAACCGGAATACATGAAATCGATATTAGGTCATGTTTACATGAATTAATAGGACAACCTTTAGTTTGATAAATCGAGATCGTTGATAATCCGTGGATGGGCGGCGTTCAACGATTGAGATTAATCTAGACAATGATCCGTGGATGGGCGGATTGTCTAGTGTTATTTTTGTTATATTCCATATTCGACAGCATAACTAATTAACTTGACATGATTGCATGATTAGTGGGGTTAGCACGGGTGAAGTACGGTTTCTGGAATTCTTTCTCTGATTTAAACACAACCATTTAATTTTCTGTTATTTAATTTCTGCTTGTTCTCATCAAAACAAAACCTCTTTTAATCGGAGTAGCTGAATAGGCCACATTGTTTGCTAGTAATCACACACCTGTTCCTTGGATCGACCCTTGGCTTACCAAGGTTTATAAATTTTGTTTGACTGCAACTTGACCCCTAAAACATATAATTTGACGACTATAAAGGGTTAAAAATACGCTTGTCAATGTCCAAATAGATACACAAATCACTAAATTAAAAAATGTAAGAGTTAGGTACCTAATTTAAAATGAGGTTGTAGTCCAAGCAATATTTTTATAATTTACCCTATTTACTATTTTTTCTTGATGATTGGTGGGTACAACGATTCAGAATATTAAAATACATATGATGATAGCCTTATCATCTAGTACATTTATATTGATCATCGAAGCTCTACCGAGACATCTTGACCATATCCGAAATCATTAGGTACATGTATCCAGTTTAGAAGCGCGGGCCAAGTTCGGCATCTTTTACAACGGATCCGCATATCCACCTAGAAATCTTGGCACATTCTTCACAATGGAAGCTCAGGCCACAAAGGGCATCTTTATCATTGCGTCTTGGAAGTCGAATAGCACCTCCACGAGGGAGGACAATAAATCCACCCGCAATACGTGAAGAAGAAGGCATCCACAAGGATGTAGGAAGCATCCACGTGCGAGGTGGGATGAGGAAGAGGAAGAAGAAGAAGAAGAAAGAATTCTCACAAAATTGTGAGAAAATATGCTACTTGGGGTGTCGAACACTTGACCTCTTGACAATTTGTCAAGAGTTCAAGCCAGTCGACCAACACCCCTTTCGCGCACCCTATTTAATATTATAAACATCAAAATTTACACTACTTTTTATAAGGACGAATTGGGAATAGTTAGCAAAATGTTTTTGTTTGAGGCACAACTAAATAGCATAATAATAAGGGAAAATGACAAAGAGGGGGTATGAACTACAACTCATTGACAAATAAAGTTCGACACTTCATTTTCAAACAAAGTCACGCTCACGTACTAGTACAAGGGTCATCCCTCTACTCAAGTCACTTGCATACACACTAAAAGAAATGATGGAAAGGACATTGCCAAACTTAAGTGTGTGCCTCATTTTTGTTTCAAGGCATTTGCCCACGAAATGCTTCACGAATTTTTCTTTTGATAGCTTGCTTTATTTTGGCATGTGCTTGCAAAAACTTTTTGCTTTTTCTCTTTTTTTGTAGTTTGCCTTATTTTGGCTTGTTCTTGCATATACACAATTTGTTTTTGTTCGGGTCAAGTTTTCACCCAAATTGACTCCACACTTAAGATTTGGCAATGTACTAAGGATATAAATGGTGTGTGCATAGAATGTGAAATAATAAAGATCACCTAAGAGCAATGACTAAGTTTTCAAAGAGACGAAAAGGATTTCATGCTTGCTAATTTTATGCTCAAGTGATGCAAAAAGATTGCCTAAATAATTAAATTGACACAAGATAACAACAACATTGATGACTAGGAATTATGCACTCATAAAAGTCATGGTGATTCTAGATTCAAAATCAAGTCATTAGCAATGAAACTAGATAGTCGAGTAATGGGGTAATGCGAATGCCTTGGAAATTCGAGTACTCAAATATAAGCTAGTGCATCAAAAGTGCAAGTGCCTAAACATGGATATTTTCAATAGAATGCACTACACACCCACTCCACACTTAAGAGGAAGCTTAGTCCCTAAGCGACAAATATATATAGAAATAAAAAGTGTAGTGCGAAGGGCTTCCATGAAATTGTAGCTCAAAGAGTGTGGCTCATGGTTTTCTCATTCCTTTCTCGCGTATGACATTCAAATCTATAAAACAAACAAGTTACCACTACATAGAAATTATCAGTATATGTCACAAGTGTAATGTAGAATCATAGTAGGGAACTCCACACTTAAATCAAAAGCATCTAGCGAGTAATGATGTGAGTGCAAAACTTATTTGATAAGGCAATTTAAAAATGGCTTTACTTCCCTCGAAGACCTAGTTTAACTTCTTGGCGAGACTAGCAAAGTGCCCCATGGATATGCTTGGGGAGAAGTCCTTTGCTCAAATAACTTCTCGCGGGGCCATCGGTCTTTAAGGCGTCAATCTACCTTCAAATCCCATTTGAATTTTCTTCCATCAAGTCTACAATGGACTTCTCGATGGAAGCTCAACCCCTTCAAAAGTTTTGTTCCCTTTAGGATGGAGGGATTGTGGGAGCTCTTTTCTAATGATTTTGAAAAGAATGGTAGGAAGCTCCAAAACTTGTCTCGAGCTTGATGGGCACACCATCCTTAAGTTTATCAATAACTTCCTTGGGTGCCCAATCCTCTAACTTCTTCTCAAAACTTGGATTCTCTTGTATGCGAGGTTGCTCTCTTGTGGCATCCACGTAAACTTCAACAAAGTCTTTATACAATATGAATCCTCGTGGCTCAATGTTCTATTGCCCTATTTCATCCCCATCAGAAGATTGAAGCTCACCTTCAATTACCACTCGTGGAGGTCAAAGTGTCCAAAAATTACTCAAAAGAGAAATTCAACACTTTATCCTCACTTGATTCAAAGATTTCTTCTTCGGAAACCTCTTCTTCATCATCCAAGTTTGCATTTTCAGTTGCTCGTTGCGCCAATTTCCTTTCTAACACTTGGTTTTGGGCAGCGAGTTCATCTAAACGTTGGTTAAGAGCTTGGAAATTTTGTATCATGTTTAGATTGGCTTGGGCAACCTTGGCTTGGTAATCTTGAAGCATGACTAGCATTTTCATGTCGGAGAATCCATCATTAGGTTGAGGAATTGGAAGATATTGGTGGGAGGAGTCTTCTTCGAATGAACATTGGCTATTATCCCAATTTGGAGAGTAGTAATGTGTTGGATAGCCATGATCTTCCCAATAAACATTTTGTTGCTCATCCTCTTGGTTATATTCTTCTTAGTACGAGACTTGTTGGTTGTATGAATACATCCTCGCAAAACAAAAAGAACAAAAGTTAGTAAGAGATATGGGTAGAGAATTTACAGAAAAAAGAAGAAAATATTTACAAGACTAATCGAGATATCCACACAACCTACGCTAATGACAAGTGAATGCGTTGCTCCCCGGCAATGGCGCCATTTTGAAGTGTGGTATTTTGTATGTCAAAAAATAATTTATAAAATCGGTAAGTATCGAGTCGTCCAAGGGAGCAATTGTAAACTTGTGCGCTATGTAAGGTTGTGTTTCTATTTATCCGATCAAAATCCTTGTGTTTTCGATTCCCCCCTCTCTCCTTTTTGTCGTCTCCAAGTGTGTACGTCTTAATATGTGCGTAATCGGTTCAGAAATGTGGCTGCACCTTGTTTTTCCTCTTTTTGTTATTTTTGGGCTTTTTGCAAAAACATAGCAAAAATTTGGCCCATTCATCTTGTGTCACATGTGTCGCTTGTTCGGACACTTTGGTGACAAAGAGCACTTTTTGCATTCCCTTTGGAATCTGCCATATCACTTGTGTCAACTATTTCGGGGACACAAGCGCAGAGTGAGATTGTCTTTTGCACTCATATTCTGACATATGCAACGGCTGAATCTCTTCTAGGTGCCAACTCCAAAGTTGTAACTCTTGTTCACCGCTTTTCAACAAGCCAAAGATCATTTAATTCAGACATCGTAAGAGCTCTAGGCGTGCGCGACAAGTAGGGATGTCAATCTGCGGCCTCCTATTTTTGCACTGTTTTCGCCCCAATTCCCACATTATTTCGCCTTGTATTCATTTTTCACCTACAAGTCAACTAAATGTGGAGCATAAATATAGTACAAATTTATGCTCATAAATTATGACTATAACGTCAAAGACTTCGAAATGAGTTCTATATCGTTATCCCATGGACTAGCCTAGCTAGCATAGGTGAACGATTGACACTTTTTGTGCAAACTGTTAACCTTATTTTGAATGCCTTGCCTTGAAAATGAATGGATACCTAGGTTAGGTGCTCGATAGCTGTAGTATTGACTTCCTTGAATGTGCACCTTTATATGTTCTTAAATGGTTTGAAAACTCTTTTGATGGTATAGTGATTGTGGTGCTAGTTTGGGATGTGAAGTGGGTTTTGAGACATCCTTGCCTTATTAGATAAACACTCTTGCTTCCACTCTTATGGGATAAATGCATTTGGAATTTGTGAGTATTCCCTTATCTAAAAACTCTCACGAAACTATAAGTCGTCCACCAGCAGGGACGGTTCTAGCTAGGTCCAGGGGGGTCCACGGACCACCCTAATATTTGACAATTTTTTTTGAATATAATATTATATAATTAATTTTACATTAGAAAATTAATTTATTTGGAATTGGGCCATTAAAAACTGTAAAGGAACAAACGAACGACGTTCGTCTTCTCCAGCAGCGGCAGCGACATTCATCCATCGACTTCATCGTCAGCAGCAGCAAAATCTCCAGTTACCACAGCGCCCGGTAACTTCAATGTGTTGAAATTTCTTTCGAATCCGGTTGAGAAGAAGATCATCTGTTTAGATTTCTAGCTGCGCGTTTTATATTCACTACGACATGGAGTAGTCTGTTTGTTTTCTTAAGGTTATTTGATGTTTGTTTTCTTAAGGTTATTGTTTAGTAGATTAATTGAACTCCAGATTTCGGCATGGATATTCCGCCCTTTGAGTAGTCTGTTTGATGTATTTATTCTCGGTATTTATTCCCCCTTTGAGGTTTGTATTTGTCACATTGAGGCATGGATATTTTCTTGCTTTTTCAGTTTTTTTGATTGCCGCTGATGTTAATTGATTTCATGTGTTATATTGTCAAATTGCAGGTGTTAGTGTCGTTAGTAGCGTGGTACTAATGTCATTTAAAAGAGGTCGAACAGAGAATGAATGTGAAGGGGACTTTGATATTGTTAATGATCCGGCATTGAGGAAACCGATCAATGATTATGAGCATTCGATTAGAGATAATGTGAGGAGGGCATATGTGGTACATGGTCCTTGTCAACCGCATTCACATGATTTTCCAAAAACTTATATCATCGACAGGTTAAGATCCTTTCACAGTGTCTATTTCAAGAGATGTGAATGGTTAGAATATAGTGTGTCTAAAGATGCTGCATATTGCTATTGGTGTTATCTTTTCAAAGGAGATAATGGAAACGATGCGTTTATTAAAGAAGGCTTTCGGAACTGGAAGAATGCGAGCGAGAAATTTAGAACTCATGTTGGAGCAGCTGGTAGTGCACACAATAAAGCAAAGATATTATTCTTTTCTTTCAAAGATCAAAGACAAAGTTTGGCAAGAAAAATATTTGTTGGAAATCAAGCTTTGGAAACTGCATATCGCACTCGTTTGACTGCAGTTGTTGATGTTGTTAGATTACTACTTCAGCAAGGGTTATCTTTTCGGGGCAATAATGAAATGGAAGATTCACTCAACAAAGGAAATTTTTTGGAAATTATCGATTGGTATAGTTTAAGAAATCTTGATGTTGGAAAGGTGATGAATGAGCATGCTCCTGGAAACAATAAACTTATTTGTTCTTCGATTCAAAAAGATATTGTAAAGGCATGTGCGTCCGAGACAACAAAAGCAATCATTAGTGATATTGGAGACAAATTCTTTTCTTTGTTGGTTGATGAGGCTCGCGATTGTTCAGTCAAAGAGCAAATGGCTATTGTTTTACGATATGTAAACGATCATGGAGCAGTGATGGAACGTTTTATTGGACTTGTTCATGTTGTTGATACCACATCACTAGCTTTAAAAAGGGGGATTGATGAATTCTTTGCCAAATATGGATTGTCTCTTTCCAAGCTTAGAGGCCAAGGATATGACGGAGCTTCTAATATGCGAGGTGAACTTAATGGATTAAAGACTCTTATATTGAATGAAAATCCATGTGCAAAGTACATTCACTGTTTTGCTCACCAGCTCCAATTAGTAGTTGTGGCCGTTGCACAAAGTAATCAATTTGTGTGTGATTTCTTCGAGTATTTGTCTATGATTACAAATATGGTTAGTGCTTCTTGTAAAAGAAAGGATGAATTCCGGCAATCACAACATGAACAGTTGGTGGAGATGTTAGCAAATGGTGAAATTTCTACCGGAAAAGGATTGAATCAAGAAACAAGTTTGGCTCGTCCGGGAGCTACACGTTGGGGTTCACACTTTACAACCATAGTCCGTCTTCTATCTTTGTGGCCCTCAACCATCAAAGTCCTTGGAAATATATTTAAAGATGGAATCGACTTCAAAACTCGAGGGGTTGCTTGTAGCTTGGTCGAGAAGATGGAGAGTTATCAATTTGTTTTTATTGCTCACTTGATGAAGCTGTTGTTGGGGTTGACTAGTGTTTTGTCAAACTTTTTGCAAAAAAAGGATCAAAACATCATAGAAGCCGTAAGTTTGATTCATAACACCAAAGCAAGATTGCTAGCATTGAGGGAGAAAGGATGGGATGAGCTTTTGAATGGTGTAAACAACTTTTGTGCCAAAAATGGTATTAGCATTCTTAACATGGAAGATAAAGTTCAAAGTCGCTTTCGTTTGAGTAAAGCTAGTACAAATGACTCTCACTTTCGAATTGATATATATTATCAGGTACTTAACTTTTTTATAATTTATTGAACTCTTTATGTTAATATAGAAAGCTAATTCTATGTTACATTTATAGGTGATTGACCGAATTGGTCAAGAGATGGATAATCGTTTTAGTGAGTCAACCACGGAATTACTCACTTGTATTGGATGTCTTGATCCTAAGAACTCATTCTCCAATTTCAATATACCGAAGATAATTCGACTTGCGGAGTTGTATCCACAAGAGTTCTCGATGTGTGATTTGATGGAGCTTGAAGAAGAACTTAAGGGTTGGTTTTATGAGATGACAGAAAATGAAAAATTCTCAGTGCTACAGGATATGGGGAAAGTTGCTAGAAAGATGGTTAAGGTAGGTTATCATACCGCATTTCCATTGGTATATCGTATTATCGAGTTGGTTTTGGTGTTACCAGTTGCGACCTCTACTGTGGAAAGAGCCTTCTCCGCAATGAAGATTGTTAAAACAGATTTGCGTAACAAGATTGGAGATGACTTTCTCACTGATTGTTTGGTGTGTTATATTGAGAGGGATGTATTTAAGGGCATCGATAATGAAGCTATTATGCAGTATTTTCAGAATATGAAGACTCGCAAACACGGTTTACCTCCTCTACCGCAGCCAGAGACTGAATGATCTAGATTCTAGTGGATATCTATCATGTTGATATGACCTTTTTTGTGGCTGTTTTTTTTATTTCGTGATCCATTTTGTAGTATGTCACATTGAATTATGGGTCTCTTTTTTTATGAAATTATTCAACTTAGATGTTTTTTTAAGTGTATAGACTATATTGTAATTTTTATTTTAGGACCCCCCTCTCGAGAACCTCTGGAACCGTCACTGTCCACCAGGGTAGATTACATACGCGAAATGCACACGTAACACCTACAATAAGGAGTTAGGGGTAGTTTAATTCTCATAAGTTGTATATATGTGTTAGAGTAGTTAGAAATAAAACTTGAGACTTTAAATGGATGTTGAGAACAAATGGGCGAATAACTAGTGCCCTAGTTTTCCGCCATTGTCTCTCTTTGACTTGATCTGATTGTTTGTTTGGGACGATCAAACTCTAGGTGTGGAGTGTTTTGATAAGTCAAATTCTTGACTTACCTTCCTCTACTTTTTTTAGTAGTTTTGATTCGTTTTCTATAATTTTGATGCCATTTAACCCCCTCCTTGGTCTAATAGGTCCAAAATGCATTTCATCTCGCTTGGAGCCTCAAAGATCAAAATGGAGCAAACTTGGGAGAATTCAAGCCAAAATGAAGAACAGAGAGCTAAAAAGTGTCTAGCTCAAAACACACGTGTCTGGGACAAAACACTGCTAGAGACAAAACTGTCTGGGACAAATCATAAGTGTTCAAGCGAGACAGAGCAAGACAGAAAAGTTTCGAGATGAATAGTATTGTCTTGACCGAAACACTTTTGTCTGGGGCATCTCGAGCAGTAAAAATGGATCTTTGCTCTATGCATTATAAATAGAAGGCTCAAGATAGAAGAAAAAGAGGATCTCTGAGAGTAGATTCAACAAAGGGTTTTGAGACCCCATTTTTTAAAGGAAGGATCATCCATTGAAGATTGAAGATACTAAGGGTTGAAGATGATAATCTACAGTAGATTGGTTCATTCTTTCCTTGCTCTATGCTTGAAGAGGAAGGCATCCACAAGGATGTAGGAAGCATCCACGTCCGAGGCGAGACGAGGAAGAAGAAGAAGAAAGAATTCTCACAAAATTGTGAGAACATATGCTACTTGGGGAGTCGAACACTTGACCTTTTGGCAATTTGTCAAGAGTTGTCAAGAGTTCAAGCCACTCGACCTCTTGACAATTTGTCAAGAGTTCAAGCCACTCGACCAACACCGCTTTCGCGCACCCGATTTAATATTTTAAACATCAGAATTTACACTACTTTTTATAAGCACGAATTGGGAATAGTTAGCAAAACGGTTTTGTTTGAGGCACAACTAAATAGCATAATAATAAGGGAAAATGACAAAGAGGGGTATGAACTACCACTCATTGACAAATTACGTTCGAACTATGAAATTGACAGTTAAGGGAAATTTCAAAATATTTTAATCCCCGTAAAACACTTAAATGACGGATACACTAGGAGGAAGTCTATTTTAGTTTGTAATCATCATGTGGTTAAAACAAGCGTCTAAAGGGTTATAGTACAACTGATACAACAAGAAATGGCCCATTCTTCATTATTCTATTTTGGAGTCATATTTGTTCATCCACCCGCCAACCTAGGTGCAGTTATCTTGATCTAAAGAGGTTTAAATTGAAATTTGTTTAACTTTATTTAATTTTAGAGTAAAGATCAGGTACAAAACATATTTTAGTGCAAAATGCAAAGTTCGTCAAAACTGGGTTATAATATTTGTCGCTAAAAAACCAAAAGTACGACATAGTTCGTCACAAATAATTTATAATTCGCCGCCAAGAAATCAACCATAAATGAGATTTAATGCGCGAGTTAATCTCATCCGCTCAAGTGACCAAATCAAGGGATGTGATTGGTTTGTATTTTTTACAAAAATATGTCCTTTTCACTAGACCCTTTTTCTTAATTTTATTTAAATGTATTGAGTTTAACTTAATTGTACTGAATTTAATTTAAATGTACTGATCTTAATTTAACTTATGAGAATGGATCAAATTAAAAACCACATTTAAATATAAAAACTATAAACCACCAAAGAATTCGACACGTGGCACCCTCGACCAATCATAATTTGGGGCTCTTTTTGTAAATAAAAAGAATTTAAACGGACTTATTTAAAAATACATAACAGATACGAGGGTATAAATGTCCTTAAAAATAACAATAAGTCCGAACATTATGTTAATTCTGAACATTATATTAAGTCTGAACTTTTTGTTAAGTCTGAACATTATCACATCGTGACACCCAAGACACCCTAGCCATATTTATCTCAAGCAAGACACAAGAGTCTAGAGCGAAACACTCACCCCGCATTTCAATCCCAATTCCCATCGCCCAGACCCCTACATCTCCCTTGATTTTTCTATGAATGATGATGTCACCCTTTCGTGTTCATGTGCTTTATTTGACATTATTTTATTGGAACCATTTTGTAGTACCATGCCATGACTCTAGTTTCATATGTTTGGGTACCTAGGACACCTTGTTCACATTTTGGAGGACGTAGTACGCTAACCATGCTTGAACTCTCTTAAACGTATACCATGATGTTATTTTGCAACTTATGACACTATATCGACCATTCTTGCGTTTGCTATTACCTTATCTATCACTTGTTGCCTTAAACCTCTCTCATGTTCCTTGTCGTCAAGTAAATTATATGCATCATGTATGATCAAGCTTATCACATTGAAGTATTTTCTATTGGCGGGGTACATCTACAAACGAGGGGAGTTCCTACGCGCCTTTATCCCAATTCATTCATTTTTTCGCTAAGGGACTAAGCTAGATTCTAAGTGTGGAGTGGGTTGTCGCATAGTATTCACTCATATCATGCCATTATGGAGTGAAGTAGTTCCCTAGAGTACACCTTTAGCCTTGGTTTATAAACAGTGCAGAAACGCATTTTTCCTTTGTCGCTTGTGTCAGCAGTGTCTCCTACATGGTGACACTGGGGTTTTTCGCTCACTCTCTACATTTTGGTGTGTCGCCAGTGTCACCTGTTTGGCGACACCGGGTGCGTTGCATGAAAATAAAAAAACCTACACCGTATTCATTCATGCCCTAACGCAATTCCGACTTCATTTTGGTTGTTTGTTTTTTATTGTTTAATAAAGTTGATGAACTTGTTACATTGAGTAATGAAAAGTGTTAAGGATTACAACGCCATGATCTATCTATTTCTCGTTGTGATTTGAGTAGAGGGATGACCCTTGTACTAGTACGTGAGCATGACTTTGTTTGAAATAGTTTTGAAATCAAGTGTCAAACTTCTATTTCCTTAAGGATTGTGGACTTGGCTCCTAAAACTTGGAAATAGGTAATTGACGCGCGTCGTCTGACGTGTCAAATTTAAATTTCTAATCTCCTGTAACTACTAGCAAGCGGTAAGCAGTGTCAAACCCTAGAGAGCTGGTTTGTTGAAGTTGTAACTGTAAACAATTAAAAAGGGGGTTTGTGAGTAATTGTTGTGAATGCACAAGAGAAAAACACAAGAGAAAGGTTTTCAATCAAAGAAAATATTCAGCTTAGGGTTTCTATTGTGACACGTTTATCATAGACATCAAATGATCAAATGTCATGTTTCTAAGTGTGGTTATTCCGACAAAGGTAATAACACTAAGTAACCCGACAAAGGTGATACACCACAATCTAACACGACAAAGGTGTTAGACTTCTAGTTCTTTCCTAAACACAATAATCCGACAAAGGTGTCATCAAGCTTAGGTGTTATTATTTACGACAAAGTATCCAATAGATATTAACGGTAAGAGTTAATTAATTGTTTGGTTAAGCTTTGCGACAAAGTTTCCATTTAACCCAATAAGTTAATTCAGGAGTTAAAAGCAAGAATTTGTAAAACATAAAATTGCATTAAGAACAAAAGTCTCAAAACGTAGTGACAATGTGTGAAACCCTAAGCTGAAACAGGAAATTAGCTACTCATCGTCAGAAAAACAAGCACAAATATTTTTGATGAAAAGGAAGTAGAAAATCTTTGTATCGCCAAAATTTCTGCGTTCTTCATCTTCTCCAGAGCCGTCTTGATGATTCTTCAACGTTGAAATTATGGATGATTATGGCATAGCCATGTCGAGCTGCTGCCTAGAAAGCACAGCTGCTGGTGGCTATGTTGCTCTGGCACGGCTCTGTCGAGCTATAGAGGACTCTGCTCTCTCCCAAATCTGGCGTCGGCGAGTAGGTGTAGACGACGATTCAGCTGCATCCTCAGTCGTGGTGCGATGGCGCCTCTTATGGGCATACGAGTATGGTACTGCGATCGCTCATAGTAAACCCACGCGTACTGCTCTCTCCTGTGTAGACGCATACGAATAGCATGTGCATGTGACAAGAAGCTATGTCGTAGTAAGCTGGAGGGATGCGCTCATGAGAAGCTAAGCTCGGCTGCCCGTGCAGATGGCGCGGCATGTATGTGATCATCCCTCCACATGCAATTGGTCCTGTCAAGGGGCGATGCTCCCAAAATTGGCATGCCAGGTAGAAGAAATCGACCAGTCATCCACGGTCAAAGACATCCAAGCAAATCATGTTGGGAAAAGATACCTTGTCGCCCCCGTTATCCCTAGCGAATAATGTGCCTCCCAGCACCTTCAGTAGATAACACAAGACTGTGTCTCGAAGATTAATCGCCTTCGACTCAAATGGCCCAAATGAATCAGCGTGGTGTACCCTGAGCATGCGCCATGCATCACATAGTAGCACTTTATTACGAACAAAATCCCCATCTGCTTGCCAACCGAATACTCCCTTCACCTGAGCAGGGAGAATGTGGTAAAACAGACCTCTGTGCCTGTAGCGAATTTCCTCATGATCCTGTCTCCCCCCATAGTCAAAAGATGCTAAGAATTCCTATTTGTCTTTGACGTCTGATTCACAGCTGAGAGTGAGGAGGACTGGCATCCTCTCACTTGTAACATACCTCGACCCCGATCCTTGATCAGTCGATATTTTGACTAATAATTCACTAAATTCGATGAAGGATAACACTTGTTCTCCTGGAAAATTGTCCCTATTTGATGTATTTCTTGAGCGTTTCAGGTAAAACAGACGAATCACCGCTCCATGAACCCGAAAGAACAAAAGAACGGAAAAGACCGACGAAAAGGGCCGAAGAAGGACTTTGCACCAGTGACAGGCCGTGACTACCGTGATATCCTCCTAATGTCATGGGTGTCACGACAGGTTTTTTCCACAGAGAAATCAAGACGGGTTGAGACTACCGTGACATGTCTAAATGTCACGGGGTGTCACGGCACCCTTACAGCTCAGTGAGATCTTGCCTATACCGTGACAGCCGTGACATGCTCGAATGGCACGGGTGTCACGTCACCGTCGGGTATTTCCAAATTATAAATAGGAAATTCGGGTTCTATTTTAGAGAGCTTGATTTTGGAGAGAAAAAGACCTAACTTGGAGAAGAAGACAGAGCTGAACATCGCGAGAGATTGAGGATTCAGTGAGCTACATCGTCTACACGGTTTCCTCGTCATTAATTTCTTTATCTACACTATTTTTGGTTAACTTACCAAGAATAGTGAGTAGTCTTTTTTATTGCGGGATCCTACGGATCCCGTGCCATGTACCAACTCTTCGTGTGATCAATTGAAAGTTTGTCATTAATGCAATTCGAATATTCAATTTCATTGTGCTTAATTTTATCGTTCTTGCAAGTTTTACATTGAATGGGATGTTTGCATGCTAGAACTTATTTAGGTTAATTATCAAAAGATGAATGGATCATAGGTATTGACCAGATTGTATGAAATTGATATTAGGTCATGGTAGCTACAATGGTAGTACATGAATTAATGGGAAAGTTGACTTTTGTCTGAAAAACCTTGAGCTTAACTAATCGAAATCGTTGATAATCTGTGGATGAGCGCCGTTCAACGATTGAGATTAATCTAGACAATGATCCGTGGATGGGCGACTTGTCTAGTGTTATTTTGGTTTATTTCCATATTCGATAGCGTGATGAATTTATGTGATATTGTTACATGATTTGTGGGTTGGCACAGGTGAAGTTTGATCCTGGGGTTCTTTGTCTGATCAAGTCAAACCTTTATTTTTCTGCATTTAATTTCTACGATTTGTTTCACATTCACAAACCTTTAATTGTTCGGAATAGCTAAATAGGTCACTTGATAGCTAGTATTCACACACGTTGTTCCTTGGATCGACCCTTGGCTTACCAAGGTTCATAAATTTTGTTTGACTACAATTTGACCCCTAAAACATATAACTTGACAACTGTAAAGGGTTAAAAATACAGTTGTCAAAATGGCGCCGTTGCCGGGGAACAGCGTTCGATTGTTCAAAAAGTTCATCTAAGCGTTTGTTAGCTTGATCCGAACTTTGAAACAAGGCTTGGGAAGCTTGTAGTATATATAGGTTGTCTTGGGAAACCTTCGCTTGGTTAGCTTGTACTATAGCTAGCATTTCCATGTTGGAGAGTCCACCATTAGGTTGAGGATCCAAAGGGTATTGAGGGTAGGAGTCATCTATGAATGAGCATTGGCTATTAACCGAATTGGGAGAGTATAAATGTGTTGTATTGCTGCTATCTCCCAAGTAAGAGGCTTGTTGCTCGTCTTCTTGGTCATCCCAATTTGGAGTGTAATACTTTGTTGGGTAGCAATCTTTTGATGATGTTGAGCCTTCCTTAGCATTTTTCTCACACTTAATCTCTCTAAAAACCACCTCCCAAGGTCAAGAACCTCTTCTTTTATTTATAGCCTCGACTGAAAACCCTAGAGTAGCAGGTCCATCCGGTCGGCTAGTTTGATGCCCAAAATCCAGCCGGTCGGCTGGTGGCTAAAAATCTAGAAAACTTCTTTTGTGATCGTCCAGTCGGCCAGTTGGATTGGCTAATCGACCGACTCAAAGTGAGCGGTTGCATTGCTTGTAATCTCGTGTCTTTAGCCGACCGGTTGGCTAGGTGAGCCGGATCATTATGTGCGAGGGGAAGCCTTGGCTAGCTCTCCTTCAGCGGACCGACTCAAAGTGAGCTGTTGTGAGCATCCTTTAGTCCTTAAGCCAGCCGGTCCGCTGGTGAGTCCAACCGACCGACTCAAAGTAGGCGATTGCTCTCAAGTCCAGCTCTTTCATCTTTCCGATCAACTGGTTCAGGGTGATTTTCGAACCGGTCGGCTGGGAATCATTTTACCCATTTTTTGCTCTAAAACTTCGATTTTTCAAGCGATTTTGATATTGAGGTCTTGAATTCAATAAGTATCATTTTGTACCTGAAATGTGAAAGGCAAGGCTCAAAATGACATCAAATAAAGTCGAAAACGACTCAAAGCTATTGTGAAAATGGCTATTAATGAGTCGACAATTGGACTCATCAACACTCCACACTTAAGCTCTGTTCATCCCGAACAAAGTATATGCACATGTCAAGAGTAAGCAAATGGCGAAAAGCTGGTGGCGCTATGTTTTGTCGCCCATTTGCTCTAGGTGTTTATTTCAAGGCCTCGATCATTATTCCTAAACTTGTCAACCAAAAAGACAAATGAAAGTATATACAACCTATCTAGCTTCTTTTCGTAGGCGTTACAAGTGCATTTAGCACATGCACTAAGCCTTTAAACCCATAGGCTACCCTAGTGAATGAGTTATAGTCTCGTGAGAGTTTTCAGAAAAGGGAATACTCACAAATCTCTTATGCACCTATCCCACTAGAATGAACTCAAGAGTGCTCAACCAAGGCGAGGATTTCTGAAAACAAATTCATCACCCCAAACTAGGACTACCATCATATTATCATCAAATGAATTTTGGAACCATTTAAGTACCTAAGAGATTGTGCATTCAAGATTATCAATGCCAAGGCTATCAATTGTCTCATCCAAAATTCTACTCATTTTCAAGGCAACAATAAAAGCAAAGTTGTTCGTTTGCACAAAGAGTGTCAATCGCTCACCTTTTGTAGCTTGGGCTAGTCCATTGGTTTACGACATGGAACTCATTCCCAAGTCTTAGGCGCTTAAGCCATAATCCATAAGGAAAGAGGAGTTCGACACTAAGAGTTCTTAGAAAATGAGCATATACCAAATGAGAGGTCTCGTGCAGGCTCAAGGATCGTCCAAGAGTTAATCAACCTATCACACAATGCAAGTGATGCACCCGCGCAAAAGTTGAATGATGGAAGAACATAGAGTCAAGTTTTAAGTGCTTTTTATTCATTTTATTTTTCAAATGGCCTTTGGCCCACAAATGCTTTCGAGGGGGAACTTTTCTTCCTAACCCCCGGCATTTGTATATTTTGGAGCAAAACTTCTCGTGTACATTGAGAAATTTTTTAGCCGGGGCTTTGCCCTCTTTTGACTATGAAAGTGAAGCATTCTTTTGTTGGGGCCTATTTTTCACCCTCTTTTGA
Source organism: Rhodiola chrysanthemifolia (assembly GCA_033675395.1). Taxonomy (NCBI): domain Eukaryota; kingdom Viridiplantae; phylum Streptophyta; class Magnoliopsida; order Saxifragales; family Crassulaceae; genus Rhodiola; species Rhodiola chrysanthemifolia. Next base: position 45,755,797 of record CM066204.1, read on the forward strand.
CTCCACACTTACAATTTGACAATATGTTCAAAGACTGTATGGAATGTGCGGAAAACAAACACAAGCAAGGCACTAAATTAAAAAACTCAAGTCACCAAGGAGCATTCAAAAGGTCTAAGTTTTTCATGAAAGATTTTTTTGAAAGTTCTTGCTAAAACTTAATCCAAGGTATTTCCATAAAAATACTTAGAAAATTAGATAGACAAGAGATAGCGATGATATTGATTCACAATAATGCACATTCAAAAGATTAAGTCGGTTTAAAATTCAAGATCAAGTAAAAATGAAAAGTAGGCTAGATAAGATTTATAGGAGCTTTAGAAAAGATAGTGACAAGCCACAAATGGTGGGACTACAAATGATAGTCATATGCATGGCATAAAATGAGTGAACTATGCGACTACCCACTCCAAACTTAAAATATAGCTTAGTCCCTAAGCTCAAACAATGAAGAGAATGAGATAAAGGCGCATAGGAACTCCCCTCGTTTGTAGATGTGCCCCATCAATAGAAAAGACGTCATTGTGCTAAGCATGATCATACATGTTGCAAATAACTTCCTTGATGACAAGAACACATCAGAGTTTAAGAGCAACAAGTGATATACAATGGTAATACAAAACTTAAGTATGAGCAAGAAAGCACCACAAGTCACACGATAACATCATGGCATAAGTTTGATAGAGTTCAAACAAGGAAAGTAAGCTACATCCTCCATAATGCGCACACGGTGGCTTAAGTTCCAAGAAAATGTGAAACTAGAGTCATAGCATGGTATTACAAAATAATTTAAATCTAGTAAACTCAAATAAAGACATGAACACTAAGGGGTGACATCATCATTCATAGATAAATCAAATGAAATGTGGAGGGGCTTTGCGATGTGAAAGTGGATTGGAGTGAGTAGAACTCACTCCACACTTAAAATTTGTCCCACTACTCACAAATTTCAAGCCTAAGCAACTCAATGTCATGCCAAACATTTAAACATGAAAAAAATAATGAACAACTATTACAAACCAAATTACCTCCCGCGAGGGCCTAGTTTTTCACGTTTTGGCAAAGACGTAGCAAAGCGCCCCTTAGAATCACTCGTGAGAAGTCCTTTGCTCTGAGCCCTTCTCACATGGTCTTGGATTTGGCGTGTCAATCCACCTTTAAATCCCATTTGAATTCCTTCCCATCAAGTCTACAATGGACTTTTCTTTGGGAGCTTGACCCCTTCAAGAATGAAGATCCCTTTAGAACTAAGGGGTCATGGGAGCTTTTTTTCAATAATCTTTTGAAATATGGCAAGAAGCTCCAAAACTTGTCTCGAGATGTCGTGGTGAAGAAAGGGTAGTCAAAACTTGTCTCGAACTTGAGGGACACCCCCTCTTTTAGTTTTTCAATGATGTCCATGGGTGCTTAATCCTTAATCTCCCTCCCTAAACGTTTGTCTTCTTATATGCGAGAATGCTCTTTAGCTTGGTCTATGTAAACCTCAACAAAGTCTTCATACCCTTGAAGTCCTTTCGACTCATTATGCGCTTCCTTAATCTTGGCCTCAACAAGAGATTCGGGCTCACATTTAAGCTCACTTATAGCGGGAGGGAGGAGTTCTTTTTCATCGACCAAAGCTATTTCTTCTATGTATGAGGCATCATCATTGAAGAATTCGTCGTTTGAGAACAAAGGCGTCGAGGGAATGGTGAACTCTTGTGTGTTCTCGTCCGAATGATCTTGAGATGTGCTAGTGGAGAATGATGAGGCACTTTCTATTCAGCTCGTCCTTGTTACAAGATTCACCATCCCACCCTTTGTAAAAGACTTCTGTGGTGACTCTCCCAAACTTTCCCTCCTATTCTTGATCTCATTCTTGCTTTGAGGCATTAGATTCAAGGACTTCTTCTTCGGAGTCCTCCTCTTCCTCACCCCAAGTTCTCAATTTTAATTGCTCGTTGCGCCAATGTCCTTTCTAACGCTTGGCTTTGAGATTTCAATCTAGCCATTCGAGCTTGCATATTTTGATTGAATTCCTTGAGATCCATCATTTGAACTTGAATGTTTTGATTGGTTTCCTTGAGATCCATCATTTGAGCTTCCATCTTATCTTGGTTGGCAAGGAGTGTGGCAATCATGGCTTCTATATTGGATGGCTCACTTGAAGGTTGAGGAGGTTGAGGGTATGGTGGGTAGGAGTCTTCAACTTCAATGCATTGGCTATCATTCCAATTTGTAGTGTAATAACTTTTTGGATAGCCATGTGCTTTACAATAAGAATATAGTTGCTCCTCCTCTTGGTAGTATTCTCCATTGTACAAGACTTGTTGGTTGTAGGAGTCCATCCTCGCAAAACAAGATAAATGTAAGCTACCAAGGGATATGAGTGAAAAAAGAATATACAAGTTTTTGAAAAAGAAAAATATCTAGAAGAATAGTCGGTACTTCCACACAATCTAAGCTAGGAATGTGCTAATTTGTTGCTCCCGGGCAACGGCGCCATTTTGACATTGAAGATTTTCGCAATGCAAATAAATGCAATAGAAACTCTAGCTAAAAACAATTTATAAAACCGGTAAGACCGGGTCGAACCCAAAGGAGCAAGCCAAGCACATGCACTAATAAGATTGTGCTTCCTTTCAGCTATTCTAATAAAAATGTATAATGATGTGTATCTCTATATCCTAAATGGCAAGTTATTAGAGATAGGAGATAGATAAAAGGGTGTTTCGAGGGGTTACTCCCCTCCTTGGCAATCCTCAATGATCACATACACAATATTCAAGCATTTCATGATGTCAAATGATTTTGAACCTAGTTTAGACTAAGGTAGACCAACTTTCGTGTGAATCTATTCTTAGCTAAACCGTCCTAACTAGAATCCTCATTCCATCGAGATTGTTGGTTCACTCTATTCCCTTTATCATCCTTGAAACATCTCCCAAGGTAATAAATGCAATAGCCATAAAGTAGTAGTTCACTTCAATTCCGTAAAAATGATCATATTCACTACATCCAAACCTTTCCTAAGGTCCATCGATACTTAGGTCGAGTTTTCAGATCAACATGTTACTTAGGCACTTTATCAAACACTTAGTTACATGTCATATATGAAGAGCTTGGTGAACATGAATTAAACACCACTCGATGGGATTAATTGATGATTTGCTTAGTGACCAAATCTAATGAATTAAACATTTAATCCTAGTTAAGCATCCATATCTTAGGTTCGCCATCGTGATTAAGATATGGATCATTTTCTCTATACCAAATCGATTCCCTAGCTCTTTCAAGTCATAGGTTCAAGTTTTGATCTAAGTTGTCACTTAGGCATTTTGTAAAACACCTTACAACATAGCATTACAAAGCACAAGAGAAAATTAAATCAACAATCATCCACATGAATATCAATGTATATTTGTGATCATAGAGTACCAAGGAGGGTTGTAAGACCCTCAAAACACAAGAACTACTCATACATAATCATGATACAAGTTTTCAATACAAAACAACAAGAGGAGGAAAAGATTAGTAGAGAAAACCAAAGTTGGAGATGTTGAGCAAGATCTAGATTCCTTCCTTGATTTTCTCTCTTCTCCCTCAGGCAATCCATTGATGATGTTGAGCCTTCCTTAGCCTTTTTCTCACACTTTTTCTCTCTAAAATCCTCCTCCCTCGGTCAATAACCTCTTTTTCTATTTATAACCTCGATTGAAAAACCCTAGAGTAGCGGGTCCAGCCGGTCGACTGGATTGATGTCCGAAATTCAGCTAGTCAACTAGTGGCTAAAACCTATACAACTTCTGTTGTAATCGTCCAACCGACCGACTCAAAATGAGGGGTTGCATTGCTTGTAGTCCCCTGCCTTCAGCCGACAGGTTAGCTAAGTGAGCCGAATGATTCATTATGTGCGAGGGAAAGCCTTGGATATCTCTCCTCCAGTCGACCGGTTAGATACTCAGCCGACCGACTCAAAGTGAGCGGTTGTGAGCATCCTTGAGTTCATCAGCTAGCCGATCGGCTAGTGAGTCGAACTGACCGATTTAAAGTAGGCGATTGCTCTCAAGTCCAGCTCTTTCATCCAGCCGACAGGCTGGTTCAGGGTGATTTTAGAATCGGTCGGATGGGAATAAATTTGCCCACTTTTGCTCTCAAACTTCGTGTTTTCAAGCGATTTTGATATTGATGTCTTGAATTCAATAAGGATCATTTTGTGTCTGAAATGTGAAAGGCAAGGGTCAAATGACATCAAATAAAGTCAGAAATGACTCAAAGCTATAGTGAAAAATGGCTATTAAAGAGTCGAAAATTCGACTCATCATTACCTCCATGATGTCTTTCTGAGCTTGTAGAACTAGAGTCACAACATCTCACTTAGGGCTTAAGTCTTTGAGGAAGTGGTGGTAACCTTCCAATCATCGATGTTCTCATCGAGAAACTCCATCTGCCCTACGTATCCTTGGAAGTGGTAGTTCTTCTAGTGTTTCATTATTTCTTGGCATATGGTATTGTCGTAGTCCCTCATTGTTGCCAAAATTCGGTTCTTCTTCACATCCTCACTTTCTGACTATAGCCTCTTCAGTGCGTCCCAAATCTCCTTGGCAATTTTTTAGCGGAGCATCTTCTTCAGGTCTCTCGGGCCAAGTGCTGAGTGCATGACTTTTTTTTGACCTACTGTTTTTCTCGGGCCAAGAATCTGGTAGTCGTTGTCATTATAGTCGTCCGCGCTCTTTTCTTTAGTAGGATCTGTTGCATCCTTGATGAGTACCCTTTTTATTATTTTTTATAACTTGCCATCTAGGGAGCATGTGTGTTACTCAAACTGTTCTGCCCACTAATCGTATTTGTTGTTCCTATGTGGCATGGGTTTTGGCAAAACGACTTCAGAAAATTCAAACAGAAGTCAAGAGCTGTTCAACCGAAGATTGGAACTCGCGTACAGCGTAAACAGAAGCACGGAAGTTTCCTAATCTAGAGAAGTCTAAATATCGAAGATATCGAAAGCTGGACTCGGTTGACATTAAGTCGGAGCTGAATATTCAAGATCACAACAAGAAAATCATTTAGAGATACTCACCTACCGTGATCAAGAAGAATTAACTAGAAATATCCTATGAGAATTGGATGATATATCTAGAGAATATTAAGGAATATTTCCTAAATATTTTATTTGATATCTAGGACTAATTTGGGAATAACCGAATCACATAAATAGAATTCTAGGGTTTCTCGATCGGTACCCATCGTCTATTGGAGAAATTATACACACTCATACACTCAAGCTGAGGAGGAGGAGGAAGAGACGATGACCGGATAGTTTTCTACACCGGAAAACTAATCGGCACTGAGATAATAAGGTCAGTGTGCTGATCAAACTGTTCTGCTGAACAACCCGCTGCACACACACGGTCATCGATACAAGCATTCGGGAGAAGGCGACTGGACTTCAAGAGAGGTCCAAGACTAAGTCGGGAGGGAGTCTCGTCCTACCTATAGAGGATCGAGGGGGAGCCAAAATCGCAAATCTGCAAGAAGAAGTGTTAGAGGCTAGGCGATTACATTCGGGAGATTGTAAGTGTAAGACCATCTGTAGCTCTAAGATTTTAATGAGATTTGCTACCCTTTAGGGCGTGGGAAGCCCCCAGAGTAGGCTGGTTGGCGAACTGGGTATTCATCGTGTGTGCCTACATTCTTCTCTTTCAGATACTATCTGCTAAGGTATTCTAGTCACAGTTCAAACACAACCTGGATCTAGTCTTGAACAGACAACATAATTTCAATTTGTATCAAAGCAGGCACTCAACACAGAGAGTGTGATTCGGATTCTGTTCAAGATGAGTATGAAGGAAGGGTAGAACACCAGCGGACCATCACTGCTAGAAGGGTCGAACTACAGCTACTCGAAAACTAGGATGAAGGCATTCCTGAAAACTCTTGATGAAAGGGCATGGAAAGCTGTACTGGTTAGATGGACCCCTCCGACAATGACGAATGTTGAGGGACAAGTGGTGCCGAAACCTGAAGAGCGACTGCTGTCGGGAACTCAATAGCTATGAACGCTATTTTTTCAGCCATAGATGAGAATGTATTCAAGCTGATTTCTAATTGTGAGATCTCCAATGATGCATGGGAGATTCTTAGAACAGCTCATGAAGGGACAGACAAAGTAAGGAACTCTCGGATACAGATGCTCACTACAAAGTTTGAGGATCTAAAGATGAAGGAGGAGGAAACGATTGCTGAGTTCATTGCAAGAATCTAGATCTCGCTAATGAAGCCGCAGCACTGGAAAAACCCATGGAGAAAGAGAGGATGGATAGAAAAGTTTTGAGATCCTTACCCCCAAAGATTTGCTATGAAGGTGACAGCCATTGAGGAAATGCAAGACATAACCAAGGTGAAACTTGACGAGCTCATGGGGTCACTAAGGACATATGAGATGAATTTTCCAAATGATTTTCAAAGAAGGACAGTAAAATGTGTTGCACTGAAGGCTGATGTTATTGAAGAGTGGAACAACATCGAGGACGTGTCTGAACAGCTCGCCATAATAGCCAAAAACCTTGAAAGGATTGTGAAAAGGATAAATAGACGAGGACCCACTCATGAACAACAATTCACGTCTAACTCGCAGAGTCAAAGAGGAGAAAACTCTCATAGGAGAAATGGGCCTGGAGAGAACAACAACGAGTTCAAGGGTGATAAAGGCAAAGTAATCCAGTGTAGGGAGTGCAAAGGCTTATGCCACTTTCAAGCTAAGAGTGCCAATACTCCTAAGAAAAAGAAGGTTTGTACTGTTAGCCAGAGTAACAGTGACTCGAAGGAGGATGACTAGAATGACTTCAGTGCATTCACCAGCGCTGTTGCTCGTAGAGGTGAAAAATAGGACATCACTTGTTCCGGGACGATGCCAGAACAGTCTACTGACCACTCCAGTAGCAATGATGATGAAGAAATCACAGATGAATGCAAGATCAAAAGTTATACGGCCTTATATGAGAAGTGCGAGGAAGTGATAGATCTGAAAATCAGACTTAGCTTCAACGTGACAAGCCTGGAGGATGAGAAGGAAAAGCTAAGGGAAAGAGCTGATGTCCTGATCAAAGAAAAGACAGAACTCCTTAGAGTTAACTTGTCCTTAAGGATGCAGATGGAGAAAGATAGAGATATGCAGGATAGAAATATGGAAGAACTGAAGAAAAGAAATGCTGCCGTGAGCCGAAGAGAGATATATCTTCTAGAAGAAGTCAAGTCCTTAAAATTACAAATTGAGATGGAAAAGGACGACCATGCGGCTGTACTGGATGAGCTGAATCAGTTCAAGAAATAAGTGAAGATGTTAAACTCTGCATCAAAAGATCTAGATACGATTCTGAAGTCCCAGAGAATGAGTGGAGGACGTAGAGGCATTGGCTACCCTGATGGGAGCAGTTCAGGAAAGATTAAATTTGTCAAAGCTGAACAATCGGTGAACAGAGAGATGAACAGGTACCCTCTGACCAACATGATGAGTTCCAATGGGGAATGGAGAAGAGACTCGAGATTTCAAGAAGGGGCACATCAAGCCAAGGTGTCACGAGTTCATGGTTGTGCGCAGAAAGTTAAAGCAGGGAACTACTCCAAGGATGACACAAGAATGGAGAGTGAAGCAAAAAGAGGAAGTGTGCCTTGCCGTATCCAGCTCAACTAGTAACATGAAGAAACGAAGGGAGTTCCTGTTGTCAAGACCCGATAAAAGAGTCGAGACCGGTGCTTGACACTTATGTCAAATGCCAAGCAAGCCTCTATATCCGTCTTAATAAATATTAATAAATAATTCGCAAAAGTTATCATCTAACTGAATAACAATATAGTTTGCGGAAACAAAATAACAATATTCAGTATCCCGCTCAAGTACCACGAAGCGACACTAAGGATGACTGAAAATAAAGTGGACAAGCTAAAAGACTTCCAAAAACAATTGATCAGCTGGATGGCACCGTACTTGAAGTTAAGGACTCGCTTGCAATGTGAATAACAACCTCAACTAGCAGCTCAACGAGCTGAAAACAAAAAAGTTGGGTAATAACGGGGCGAGTCAAATTGACTCAGTGAATAAATAAGATACTTATTAATACTACTAACCACATCATAATCCATGTTCCATGATTAATTATAATCAATAATATATCTCCATCGTAAAATGCAACGTGATGCAGATAAAGTGTTATGATGATGATGCAATGTACCTATCGATCGTTCTATCCATGGTGGGCAGCCGTCGCTGCCGATCCGGACTATCATATCAAAGTGATGGCCGAGCCTCGCCATATCACATCGTGTCAGAATCATAAGCCATGGTGGGCAGTCGTCACTGCCGGTCCGGACCATCATTTCAAACCGCGAGATGAACCTCGCCAAATCACATGTCGTGTCCATGATGATGCATGTATGCCAAAATGGACATAAGTATAACGTATATCTCCACATCAACTATGTAGTATACTTAAGTTGTATATGTGTCAATAGAGGAGTGTTCAAATGAGGACACCCAAATTTGGTAAGGACGTAGGGACAAATCTCATCCATTAGATCATCATCCATCTAACCCCCCCCGTGCTTTGTGGGTGCGCCACGTGTCCAAGTACCCAAAATCCAATAAAGCAAATAGTAAAATCCCACTACCAAAAAGCAAATAGTAAAACCCACTACCACATGTGACACGTGGCAGCTTGTGGATCATTGGATGAACCTCATCCAATGGCCAAGATTAGTCCCTACACCCTCACCATAAGACATGTCCTCAATTGAATGCCCCCCTGTGTCAATATAAGTAACAAAGTATAACGCCTTCGTAAAGACGAGGAGGATTCGTGCTCAATCTTAACGTCATTACCCATATACTAATTTAATGATTTACGTAAGTACTATTACGTATAGCGTTAGCGATATATTAAATAAGTACATTATTTACTCACCAATCTCAATTGAGTCCCATAATGATTACTTAATATAATTAAATATGATTACTTTGCTCGATGAGCTGAACCTCTTACGCCACCTGAATTCATACACATAGTTTAATATGATAGCTTAATAAGTAAGCCTACTAACTGTCTTGGCACCAACATACCATGGTTCTTCAGGTTTTGGTGACCTGAAGGATGGTGGTGACAAGAGATAGTTAGGCAGGCTAGGCTTATAATGGCTCGGACCGGCCTTCCCGGTCGGGTTGTTACACCTATGTCCTCTTTATTGTTTGCGCGTAGGGACTAAGCTAGATCTTAAGTGTGGAGTGGGTAATGCGCATAGTTCACTCATTTCATGCCATGCCTATCGTCTTTGAATGGACACTTACATTCATGTATTCTATCCCTAACATGAGAGTGTATTCACCATTTAAGGTGTGTGATCATCAACTCTAAATTATCTATAAATCACATCTAGCTCACTTTTCATTATTATTTGATCTTGAACTTAGAACTGTCTTAGTCCTTTGAATGTGAATTCTTGTGGATCAATATCATGGCTATCTCTTGTCTATCTAATTTTCTAAGTATTTTCATTGAAATACCTTGGATTAAGTTTTAGCAAGCACTTTTAAAAAATTTCACGAAAAATTTAGACCTTTTGTATGCTCCTTGGTGACTTGAGTTTCTCTGATTCAGTGCCTTGCTTGTGATTGTTCCCCGTGCATTTCATACATTCCTTGAACATAATGTCTAGTTTTAAGTGTGGAGTCAAAAGAGGGTGAAAAATAGGCCCCAACAAAATGCTTTACTTTCATGGTCGAAGAGGGCAAAGCCCGTACTAAAAACTTTCTTGAAGGCCAAGATAAGTGTTGCTTCAAAAATGATACAAATGCCGGGGGTTAGAAAGAAAAGTTCCCCCTTGAACGCATTTGTAGGCCAAAGGCCATTTGAAAAGAAAATAAAAAGCACTTAAAACTCAACTTTATGTTCTTCCATCATTCTACATTTGCGCGCGTTCATCATTTGTATTGTGTGCTAGTTAGATTAACTCTTGGACGATCCTTTTGATTGCACGGGAGCTCTCAATTGGCCTAACTCCTCTTTCCTTATGGATTATGGCGTAAGCGCCTTGGACATGGGAATGAGTTCCATGTCGCGAACCAATGGACTTGCCCCAGCTAGCATAGGTGAGCGATTGACACCATTTTAGTGCAAACTATTATCTTAGATTCAATTGCATTGCCTTGAAAATGAGTGGAATATTGGATTAGATATTTGATTGATGTAGTATTGATGATCTTGAATGCACAACCTCATAGGTACTTAAATGGTTCAAAAATTCATTTAATGATAATATGATGGTAGTCCTAGTTTAGGATGAGAAATTTGTTTTGAGAAATCCAAGCCTCGGTCGAGCACTCTTACATTCATTCTCATGGGATAGGTGCATTTGGGATTTATGAGTACTCCCTTTTCTGAAAACTCTCACGAGAGTATAACTCGTCCACTAGGGTAGCCTAGGGGTTTAAAGGCAGAGTGCATATGCTAAATGCACTCGTAACGCCTACGAAAAGGAACTAGATAGGTTGTATATATTTTCATTTGTCTTTCATTGACATGTTTAGGAATAATGATCGAGACCTTGAAATAAACACTAAGAGCCAATGGGCGACAAAACATAGCACCACCAGCTTTTCGCCATTTGCTTACTCTTGACATATTTGCATACTTTGTTCGGGACGAACAAAGCTTAAGTGTGGAGTGTTGATAAGTCGAGTTTTTGACTTACTCTTCGCCATATTTTATTGAAGCTTTGATTCGTTTCCGACGTTTTTTTAATGTCATTTGACCATTGCCTTTCGCATTTCCGGTACAAATGATACCCCATTGAATTCTAGACCTCAATATCAAGATTGCACGAAATATTGAAGTTTCAGCGCAAAACAAGGAGTTTCGGGGCAAAACAGGGCAGATTGACCATTCCAGCTTATGTTGCATTCCCAGGGCGCATACGTTGTCCCAAAATTGTTGATCTATAGCTTCTTGGAAAGCTAACTCAAAGGGCTCAAACTCTCCAGTTTACTCTAAGACCAAATTCAGACTCTAGAGACTGAAAAAGCTCCCGTAAGGCAGACCGGTTGACATTCCAGCAGACAGGTCGGGCACCTCCATTGTCAAGCATTGCATTCAGCCACTCCCAATTGACCGACTCAAGTCCCAACCGATCGGTTGAGCCCAAAACACATAAATTTCAACTTCGAACCTATAAAGAGAGAGGTTTCTGATCTAACGGGAGTGATTTTTAGATAGAAAAGGTGTGAGAAAAGGCTAAGAAAGGCAGACCATCATCAAAGGATTGCATGGAGGAGAAGAGAGAAGGTCAAGGAGGAAATCTAGAGCCTGCTCAACATCTCCTACTTGGTTTTCTCTACTCATCTATCGTCCCTTTATTGTTTTGTATTGAAAACATGATATCATGATGATGTGTGAGTAGTTCTTGTGTTTTGAGGGTTCTACAACCCTCCTTGGTACTCTAGGATCACAAATATACATTGGAATTCATATGGATAATCAATGATTTCATTTTCTCGTGTTATGAAATGTTATGCACTTTATGTGTTTGATGAAATGCCTAAGTGACAACTTAGACTAAAACTTGAAACTATGACTCGAGAAAGCTGTGGAATAGTTCTAGTATGGAGAAAATGATCCATATCTTAATCATGAAAGTGAACCCTAGGATATGAATGCTTGACTAGGATTAAATGTTTAATTCATTGGATTTGGTCATCAAGCAAATCATCAATTAATCCCAACGAATGGTGCTAAACATATTCACTAAGCTCTTCATATATGACATGTAACTAAGTGTTTGATGAAATGCCTAAGTAACATGTAGATCTTAAAACTTGACCTAAGTATCGACGGACCTTAGTAAAGGTTTGGATGTAGTGAATATGATCATATCTAGTGTTTACAACCGTAAATGCATAGAATTGAACTAAACTAGTACATTTATTACCTTAGACAAGGAACTCATTCCCAAGTCTTAGGCTCTTAAGCCATAATCCATAAGGGAAGAGGAGTTCGACACTATGAGTTCTTAGAAAACCAGAATTGACCAAATGAGAGCTCCCGTGCAAGCACAAGGATCGTCCAAAAGTGAATCCAACTAGCACACATTACGAATGATGCATCCCACACAGTTGAAGAATGATGGAAGAACATAGAGTCAAGTTTTAAGTGCTCTTTATTTTCTTTTTCAAATGGCCTTTGGCCTACAAAGGCTTTCAAGGGAGAACTTTTCATCCTAACCCCTGATATTTGTATCTTTTTGCAACAATACTTCTCTAGTACTCGAGAAAGTTTTTAGTCGAGGCTTTGCCCTAATTTGACCATGAAAATGAAGCATTTTTTTAAGCCTATTTTTCGCACTCTTCTGATTTCACACTTTAAACTTGACAATATGTTCAAGGAATATATGGAATGCGCGGCAAACAATCAGAAGCAAGTCACTAAATTAGAAAGAACTCAAGTCAGCAAGGAGCATACAAGAGGTCTAAGTTTTAATGAATTTTTTTAAAAGTGCTTGCTAAAACTTAATCCAATGTATTTCAACGAAAATACTTAGAAAATTAGATAGACGAGATAGCAATGATACGCCATTTGACGAACTATTCTCTTTTCACCTCTAAATAGTATCAATTAAGAGAGGATGGAATGTAGTAGGTCAAAACATTTATAATGATCGGTAAAGTGCCGGGTTGAACCCAAAGGAGCAAGCCAAGCACATGCAATATGTAAGATTGTGTATCCGTTCGGCTATTCTAAACAAAAAATGTATAAGACGTATATCTAAATCCTATGTGGTGAGTAATTAGAGATAAAAGATAGATAAGAGGAGTTTCGAGGGGTTGACTGAGACTAACTTTAGTCGAACATAGACAAACCTATAAATGTGACTAACTTGGGACGAACATAGACAAACGTTAGAATGAGACTCATGTTAGTCGATGTTCGTCCCAAGTTAGTCTCATTCTAACGTTTGTCTATGTTAATTCAAAGGTTTATCTATGTTCGTCCCAAGTTAGTCTCATTCTAAGGGTTGTCTATGTTCGACCAAAGTTAATCTCATTCTAACATTGGTCTATGTTTGTCCCAAGTTAGTCTCATTCTAAGGGTTGTCCTAAGTTTGTCTCAATCTAAGGGTTCTCTCTGTTCGCCCCGAGTCAGTCTCATTCTTAGGATGAACATGGACAAACCTTAGAATGAGGCTAGCTTGGTACGAATATAGACATACGTTAGTTTCATTCTAATGTTTGTCTATGTTCGTCCTTCGAATGAGAGTAACTTGGGATGAACACAGACAAAATGAGACTAACTTGGGATGAACGTAGACAAACCTTAGAATGAGACTAACTTGTGACGAACAATGACAAACCTTAGAATAAGACTCGCGTTAGTAGATCTTCGTCCCAAGTTAGTCTCATTCTAAGGGTTGTCTATGTTCGTCCCAAGTTAGCCTCATTCTAAGGACAAACATAGACGTCCTTAGAATGTCTATGTCCAACATTAAGCCGATCGGTTGGACACACCAGCTGACCGGCTGGAATAAAACTTCAGAAGCCTCCCAACCAACCACATTGTCAGCCGGTCGGCTGAAAGATTAAACCGGTCGGCTGGAGAAGAGGTTCCTAAATGTTTTCCCAAGGACATATTCAACCGTTTGGCTCACAAGGCCAACTGGTCGGCTGGAAAGGAACCTTAGAAGGTATCCAGATTTTTGGCCACCAGCCGACTGGCTGGGAATTGAGCATCAGGCCAGCCGACCGGCTGGACCTGCTACTTTAGGAATTTTCCCCTCGAGTCTAAAAATAGAAAGTGGGGTATTTGACTAAAATGTGCTGGGTTTTTGGGGAAAAGAAGATCAAGGAAAGAGGTCAAACAAAGGTCATCAACCAAAGATCCAACCAACGAGAAGAAGAGAAGACTAAAGGGAGATTCTAGGACTAACCATCCTACTTCATCTACACCTTTTACATTCTTTTTTGTTGTGTGCTATAAACCGTACTGAAACCATGTTATCTTACATGCTGTGTGAGTAGTGATCTTGTGTTTTCAGGGTGTTGTAACCCTCGGTACTCTATGATCATGTATATACATTTGATTCAATAATCCACGGTGTTAAATTCATATTCACTATGCTCCTAAGTGTTTGATGAAATGCCTAAGTGACATGTTGATCTTAAAACTTGACCTAGGTATTGAAAGAACTTAGTGATGGTTTGGATGTAGTGAATATGATCTTATCTAGTGTTTATGAGAGTAAATGCATGGGTAGGAAGTGAACTAGTCCCCTAAGCCTATGGTATTTATTGCCTTGGGAGATGTTCCAAGGCTAATAAATGTTACAGACTGAACCAACATTCTCGATTGAGTGAGGTTCTAAATAAGAGAGCTTGACTAAGAGTAGATTCACATGAAAATCGGTCTACCTTAGTCCGAACTCGGTTCCAAACTATTTGACATCTTTAATGTCCATAATTCTTGTATACGTGATCATGGGAAATGCCAAGGAGGGGAGTAACCCTTGAAACGCCTCTTATCTATCTTTTATCTTTAACTACTCACCACTAGGATTTAGATATACTCGTTTATGCATTTTTGGTTTAGAATAGACGAACGGAAACACAATCTTACATAGTGCATGTGTTTGGCTTGCTTCTTTGGGTTCGACCCGGTACTTTACCTGTCATTATAAATGTTTTGACAAACTACATTTGATCCTCTCTTTCTGATACTATTTAGAGGTGAAAGGGAATTGTTCGTCAAATGGCGTCGTTACCGGGTAGCAACTAGTTAGCACATCCCGAGATTAGATTGTGTGGATTACCTGTCTATTCTTGTAAATATTTGTTTCTTTTTCTTATACTTTTATATTCTTTTTTTCACTCATATCGTATGCTAGCTTACGTTTAGCTTGTTTTGCGAGGATGGACCGCTACAACCACCAAGTCTTGTACAACGGAGAATATTATCTAGAGGAGTGACGGAGCCCACTGCACTGTCGTTAAGGTGCAATGTTCTCTGTGCAAAATAAATTTATATTTTCCGCTACTCGCGACTACACTACTGGGTAGTAAGTGGTAAGTAGGGGTCGAACACAAGGGAATTAGGGGGATAATTGTTCTTTGAGGGGAATATTCAGCGGGAGGGCGTGTTTTAGGTTGGTTGGTTGGTTTTAAAGCTACCAGCTAAGTGATTGATTGGTTGGTTGGTTGGTTTTAGTACTGGAAAGTAACTGATAATTATTACAATTAAAAGAAAGCGTTCGGTTTCAGGGGCCTTGTATTATATCCTGTTTATCATTGACCCTTAGTGAATCTTCTAAGTATTCAAACGTGTATCAAGGCCTTTTTCGGCGCTCGATTTGCCACACTGTCTAGTCTTTTGCAAAAGTGTTCGAAAGTGAATCAAGGCCATTTCAAGCACTCGACTTGCAACACTGTCTAATCTTTTGCAAAAAACGTAAAGCCCTTGTTCTACTTAGACTAGCACCCCATTTCAAGGTATACTAGCCTATGTGCATCCATTTTGGGTTGTCTTTTCCGATTTACCCAAAATGGTGTTTGAGAGAGATCAAACTCCTCAGATAAGCTTTGCCATTTCAAGCATCCACTTACCCGAGTATGTTTGCGAACTTCCACAGAAGAGCTTTGCCATTTCAAGCATCCACTCAACCTTGGAAGTTCTGATCTAATATATGGCACATAGAACAAGTTTTGAATACAAAGACGAGACACTAAATTAATAGTCTAAAACATTTTATAATACAAGTCCACCCCTTCTACCGAACGACTAGTTTAGCTACTATTTATCGCGCTAAACATTATAACTAAGGAATTGGAAATTAAAGACGGTAAATAAATATTAAAATACTTACAACCGTTGAAGCGCCAAGGGAGCAATCTTTTATTTCCAAAGCCAAACTTACAAAACTTAGAGAGATAAGTGAAATGTTGATTTTTGGATGATACAAATGAGAGGAGAATGGCTTGTATTTATAGCCAAAGGGAGGAGAAATGGAGGGTGGAGATGGCTTCCATGTGTTTTTGATCCAAGGGAGGAGGAGGAGGAGGTGAAGATGTGGTGGAGGAGCTACCACATGGCAAGCTTTCCATGGAGGAGCAAAAGCCGCCGGTCACCATGAGGGGAGGAGCCGCCGGTGGCCGGTCACCATGAGGGGAGGAGCTCCTCCCTTGGCCACCTCCAAGCAAGGTGGCCGGTCACCTTGGTCCATGAGTGTATTTTGACAGTTTTGTGCAGTCTTTTCACAAAACTATCAGTCCAATTTCGCTCCGTCTGACTTTGATTCCTCTTCTGCTTAATTTGTTATGAGTGATTCAACGTCAGGATCCTTGATATTTCTTCAGTCGGCATATGATCTTGACCTTGGAATGACTCGTAACATCTTTTATGCTTTAAAAGCTCCTCTTTAGCATGTATTCTCTCTAAGCTCTGAAATACCCTGTAGAAATATATCGGAACTAACAAGCAAAAGTTAAATAGACCAACAGTCTAATTTAGTGGGTTTTACTGTGTTTTTGATTCGTATAATTATGGTCCATCAGATCACCCCACACTTTTAGTTGTTCGTCCCGAACAATGCTATTAGAGGGCGGCACTCTAAGTTGGTTTTGGAATATGAAAATTAGACTGTGGTACTTGATCTATCCTAATTCATGCATTACTACTTATTACCAAATTAAACGGCGTAAATAAATAGAAGAAACTTAATACTTGTACCTCCGTGCTGAGATGTAAATTATATTGGATGTGTCGGGAGATAGCCCTTTTTAGGCTCCTGGACTGCAACCTCGGGGTTGTCTCTCACTATATGGTTTCCTTGTAGCTTTCTCTAGCACGTGATTTGGTTCGGGTTTCACTGGTTTGAGTACTTTGATTTTTCTTTTGGCGAGGGACTGCTTTTGTAGTGAATCGGCCTTTGGCCTTTGATTTGACTCTTTGAGTACTTCACTTTTTGTTTGGTTAAAACCTTCACAATTTTGGGCCTTTGGCCTCTTGATTTGCTTCTTCGAGCTTTTCGCCTTTTTGTGGCTTTGCTAGTCCATTTTCTCATGCCTTTTTGGGAGGTCCAATCATCGCCCGCAAGCCTATGGAAATACCTCCCCGCTCCTCTCATCGTTGTTGTTTCGCGCGGGTCAAGATGAGAGTCGCTCATCTATTTTCTCGGCTACTTTAACTAGAGAGAGGACGGTCTGATTCCCGTCCTCGCCTTTTTTCTTTTTTTGCATAAACACTGCATGGCGGAGATGACTTCAATCTTCACTGAAACCCGAAGTGCAGCCTCCACTGACTTCGAAAACGATATAGTTTGATTCGATCCTTCGATTGCTTGCCAAGCCTCTCTAGGGCGGTTTATGTCAACTCCACATCCCTAGTTTATCTCAGCACAAAGGACAAATGAAAAGTTACATTCTAAACTTTTAAACAGTTTGAATTTTCACAAGGTTAATGCATGAACTAAGATCTATCTTTTTCACATTCTTAAGTTCATATTTTCAAAAAGATACTATTACTAAAAAAGAAAACAGCAAGCATGTTATTTATATACAACGGTGGTTCTCACCCCACACTTTTGAACGAAGGCGTGCCTTAGTTCAAAAGTCATGCAAGCTAATATATATATGTGAGAATGACTAAGACAGAAAATTAAATGACAGAATTTAAATGACAGAAAGTAAGATAGTGTCGGGTTACCTCCCGACCAGTGCACTTGTTTAACGTCGTTGGCTCGACAGTACCTCGTTGTGGATTACTGGTTTGGGTCCCATGGGTGGCTCAGGTCGTATTTTGCCACCGTTCCTGTGTTGCTTCTTGCCTTGCCCTTTCCCGATTTCTTGCGAGATGATGTGCTTGGGTCAGGACTCCTTTGTTTTGGGATCTTTTCTTTCCAATACCCCGGAGGGGGTGAGGGACCTTTCACTACTAGCCTTTTGAAGTTCTTGTGTTTGGGACTGCCTAGTCCAGCTACGGTGTAACACTGCTCCATCGAGGAGTCATTCTGCAGAGGCCCTTTTCCCATCCTCTTTTCAGCCTCTTCATGGATCACATAGTTTTCAGCGATTTGTCTATTGATCGAAGGGAAAAGTCGGGAAGCTTGCATCTTAAGGCTTGGTTCTGCCTCGTTATGATTGTCAGTGAGGAACTGGTCGTAGATAGTCTCGGCTGCCCGGGTAATGATAGTCGGGTATGAATTGGGCAGTTCGTCAGTGGTGTTCTGGACTCCAACCTCGTTGCTTCCGGTGCTTTCCATATCTGATTCTTCTGATGGTTCAGGAGTCTCTTCTGACGGCTCGGTAGTTTCTTCTTTGTCTGCCTCAGGGTCAGCTTCATTTATCTGCATTTCCTCGTCAGTTTGGGGTACTCGTCTTGTGGCAGCGGCCAGACCAATTATAAGGTTCCACATGTCTGCAATGGTGAAGCTTCCGGCTGATCTCCTCATTGCTTCGTTAACTCTTCCCAGCTCTTCGGACCTCATTCCACGAAGAAATTTTTGGAGAAGAACCTTCTTCGTGAATCCATGGTGCGGGCAGCTTGAGACGATGGCATCATAGTTCGTGTAGTATTCGTCCAAGGTCTCATCCCGGGATTGTTGAAGGCACATGATCTTCTCGCGGGTTTCTTGGCGTAAGGATGGTGGGGAGAATTCCTTCAGGAATGGAACGTAGAGATCTACGTAACGTTCTGCACTGCAAGCGGTGGATGTGTAGTACCATATCGTGGCAAAGTCAGTTAGAGAGAATTTAAAGCATTTAAGCTTAAATTCCTCTAACACCTCATTTTCAGGTTTGATGTGGTGGCAAACGTGGTGGAAGTTTCGGCAGTGCTGTACTGGGTCTTCTCCCTCCGTTCCTCCGAACAGGGGCAGATATCGCGTTGTCCATGCATACGAAGGGGGTTGCGTCATGAGGACATAGGAGGGAAAGAACAACTAATCCGATGGCTAATTCCCCGGCAACGGCGCCAATTTTGACGGAGCCCACTGCACTGTCGTTAAGGTGCAATGTTCTCTGTGCAAAATAAATTTATATTTTCCGCTACTCGCGACTACACTACTGGGTAGTAAGTGGTAAGTAGGGGTCGAACACAAGGGAATTAGGGGGATAATTGTTCTTTGAGGGGAATATTCAGCGGGAGGGCGTGTTTTAGGTTGGTTGGTTGGTTTTAAAGCTACCAGCTAAGTGATTGATTGGTTGGTTGGTTGGTTTTAGTACTGGAAAGTAACTGATAATTATTACAATTAAAAGAAAGCGTTCGGTTTCAGGGGCCTTGTATTATATCCTGTTTATCATTGACCCTTAGTGAATCTTCTAAGTATTCAAACGTGTATCAAGGCCTTTTTCGGCGCTCGATTTGCCACACTGTCTAGTCTTTTGCAAAAGTGTTCGAAAGTGAATCAAGGCCATTTGAAGCACTCGACTTGCAACACTGTCTAATCTTTTGCAAAAAACGTAAAGCCCTTGTTCTACTTAGACTAGCACCCCATTTCAAGGTATACTAGCCTATGTGCATCCATTTTGGGTTGTCTTTTCCGATTTACCCAAAATGGTGTTTGAGAGAGATCAAACTCCTCAGATAAGCTTTGCCATTTCAAGCATCCACTTACCCGAGTATGTTTGCGAACTTCCACAGAAGAGCTTTGCCATTTCAAGCATCCACTCAACCTTGGAAGTTCTGATCTAATATATGGCACATAGAACAAGTTTTGAATACAAAGACGAGACACTAAATTAATAGTCTAAAACATTTTATAATACAAGTCCACCCCTTCTACCGAACGACTAGTTTAGCTACTATTTATCGCGCTAAACATTATAACTAAGGAATTGGAAATTAAAGACGGTAAATAAATATTAAAATACTTACAACCGTTGAAGCGCCAAGGGAGCAATCTTTTATTTCCAAAGCCAAACTTACAAAACTTAGAGAGATAAGTGAAATGTTGATTTTTGGATGATACAAATGAGAGGAGAATGGCTTGTATTTATAGCCGAAGGGAGGAGAAATGGAGGGTGGAGATGGCTTCCATGTGTTTTTGATCCAAGGGAGGAGGAGGAGGAGGTGAAGATGTGGTGGAGGAGCCACCACATGGCAAGCTTTCCATGGAGGAGCAAAAGCCGCCGGTCACCATGAGTGGAGGAGCCGCCGGTGGCCGGTCACCATGAGGGGAGGAGCTCCTCCCTTGGCCACCTCCAAGCAAGGTGGCCGGTCACCTTGGTCCATGAGTGTATTTTGACAGTTTTGTGCAGTCTTTTCACAAAACTATCAGTCCAATTTCGCTCAGTCTGACTTTGATTCCTCTTCTGCTTAATTTGTTATGAGTGATTCAACGTCAGGATCCTTGATATTTCTTCAGTCGGCATATGATCTTGACCTTGGAATGACTCGTAACATCTTTTATGCTTTAAAAGCTCCTCTTTAGCATGTATTCTCTCTAAGCTCTGAAATACCCTGTAGAAATATATCGGAACTAACAAGCAAAAGTTAAATAGACCAACAGTCTAATTTAGTGGGTTTTACTGTGTTTTTGATTCGTATAATTATGGTCCATCAAGGAGGAGCACCTAAATTCTTATTATCAACAACAAGTTATTACACCCCGAATTTGGATGATAGCCAATGCTTTGAAGTTGAAGACTCCTATCCTCAACCTCAACCCACAAGTGAGACCCCCAATACAGGATCCATGCTTGCTAGACATCTAGCAAGCCAAGAGAAGATGCAAGCTCAATTGAATAGATTGGACGCTCAAAGCGATGTGTTAGAAACACATTGGCACAACGAGCAATTGAAATTGGGAACTTAGTTGAGGAAGAGGAGGTCTTCGAAAAAGAAGTCCTTGAATCTAATGCCTCAAAACAAGAAGGGGATCAAGAATCGGAGGATGAGTTTTGGAGAGTCGCCACCGAAGCTTTTTACATGGCATGGGACGGTGAATCTTGCAACATGAATGAGATGGAACCCAAAAGTGCATCATCCTTTGCTACTGGCACATCTCAAGATGATTTGGATGAGAACACACAAGAGTTCACCATTTCATCAACGCCTTGGCTCTCCAATGAGGAATTCTTCAATGGTGATGCCTCTTACATAGAGGAAATACCGTTTATTGATGAAGAAGAACTCCTCCCTCCCGGTATAACTGAGCTTAAATGTGAACCCAAACTTCTTGATGAGGATAAGATTAAGGAAGCGCATATTGAGCAAAAGGATTACAAGGGTATCAAGACTACGTTGAGGTTTATATGGATCAAGCTAAAGAGCCTTCTCGCACACAAGAAGAGAAAGGTTTAGAAAGGGATATTGAGGATTGGGCACCCATGGACATCATTGAAAGATTAAAGGAATGTGTGCCCATCAAGCTCGAGACAAGTTTTGATAACCCTTTCTTCACTACAACGTCTCGAGACAAGTTTTGGAGCTTCTTGACATATTTTAAAAGATCTTTTGAAAAAAGCTCCCACGACCCCTTGGTTCTAAAGGGGTCGACTTCCCAAAGGGAAGTCCATTGTAGACTTGATGGGAATAAATTTAAATGGGATTTAAAGGGGGATTGACACTACCAAATCCATAGCCCCGTGAGAAGGGATTCTAGCAAAGGACTTCTCAATGAGTGATTCTATGGGTTGCTTTGCTATGTCTTTGCCAAGACGGGAAAAACTAGGCCCTCGCGGGAGGTAACCCGGTTTGTAAGTTGTTCATTCTTGTTTTTCTTATGTTTAAGTGTTTGGCGTGACTTTGAGTAGCTTAGGCTCTAAGAGTGGAGTGTGATATTTATGACTAGTGGGTTAAATTTTAAGTGTAGAGTGAGTTCTACGCACTCCAATCCCACTTCACATTACCAAGCCCCTCCACTTCTCCCTTGATTTATCTATGAATAATGATGTTGCCCTTAGTGCTCATGTAGTTTATTGTAGTTTACTAGAGTGAAACTATTTTGTTACACCAAGCTACGACTCTTGTTTCACATTTTATTGGCACTTAAGACACCTTGTGCACATTATTGAGGATATATATTACTTTTCTTGTTTGAACTCCATTAATCTTATGTCATGATGTTATTATGTAACTAGTGATGGTTTGCTTGAGTTTGTACTACCTTGTATATCACTTGTTGCTTTTAACCGGTCATGTGTTCTTGTCATCAAGGAAGTTATTTGCATCATGTACGATCAAGCTTAGCACAATGTCATCTTTTCTATTGGTGGGGCACATCTACAAACGAGGGGAGTTCCTATGCAGCTTTATCTCATTCTCTTCATTGTTTGCACTTAGGGAATAAGCTTTATCTCAAGTGTGGAGTGTAGGGTAGTCGCATAGTTCACTCATATCATGTCATGCCTATCATTGTAGAATGGACACTGGCATTCATGTAATCTATCCCTAACATGAGAGGGTTCCTACCATTTAAGGCTTGTGACTATCAACTCTAAATCCCTATAAATCACATCTAGCCTATTTGTCACATTTATTGGATCTTGAACTTAGAACTGACCTAGACCTTTGAATTTTCATTCTTGTAAATCAATATCATTGCTATCTCTTGTCTATCTAATGTTCTAAGTATTTTCATTGAAATACTTTCGATTAAATTTTAGCAAGCACTTTCAAAAGATTTCACAAAAAACTAAGACCTTTTGTATGCTCCTTGGTAACTTGAGTTCTTCTAATTTAGTGCATTACTTTTGATTGTTTCCCGCGCATTCCATACGTTCTTTGAACATATTGTCAAGTTTTAAGTGTGGAGTCAAATAAGAGCAAATAATAGGCCCAAACAAAAAAATGTTTCACTTTCATGGTCAAAAGAGGGCAAAGCCCCGACAAAAAAACTTTCTCGATGTACACGAGAAGTTTTGCCCCAAAATATACAAATGTCGGAGGTTAGGAAGAAAAGTTCCCCCTCGAAAGCATTTGTAGGCCAAAGGCCTCCATCAATCTTCATTTGTGCGGGATTCATCATTTGTATTGTTTACTAGTCGTATTAACTCTTGAATGATCCTTGTGCTTGGACGGGAGCTATTCATTTGGTATATGCTCGTTTTCTAAGAATTCATAGTGTCGAACTCCTCTTCCCTTATGGATTATGGCTTAAGCGCCTAAGACTTGGGATTGAGTTTCATGTCGTGAACCAATGGACTAGCCCTAGCTAGCATAGGTGAGCGGTTGACACTCTATTGTGCAAACTAATAGCTATGACGCTATTGTATTGCATTGAAAATGAGTAGATTATTGGATTAGACATTTGATAGCTCTAGTATTAATGATCTTGAATGCATAACCTCATGGGTACTAAAATGGTTCAAAATTTCTTATGATGATAATGTGACGGTAGTCCTACCTTGGGGTAAGGGATTTGTTTTGAAAAATCGTCGCCTCGGTTAAGCACCCTTGAATTCATTCTCATGGGATAGGTGCATTTGGGATTTGTGAGTATTCCCTTTTCTGAAAACTCTCACGAGACTATAACTCGTTCACTAGGGTAGCCTAGAGGTTTAAAGGCTTAATCCATACGCTAAATGCATTCATAACGCCTACGAAAAAGAGCTAGTTAGGATGTACATACTTTCATTTTCCTTTGAATAAGATGTTTAGAAATAATGATCGAGACCTTGTGAAAGATAGTGAGGCAAATAGATGTATCGCCACTAGCATTTCGCCATTTGCACCTTGACATATTTTCATCCTTTGTTCGGTACGAACAAAGCTTAACTGTGAAGTGTTGATGGGTCGAGTTTTCGACTCATTAATAGCCCTTTTCACTTTAGCTTTAGTTCGTTTCTGACAATATTTTGATGTCTTTTGACCTTAACTCCACATTTCAGAAAACTCTGGGAAAATCGAAGATTTAGAGCAAAAGTAGGCAGAAAATGACTCTCACCTAACCGGTTCAGAATCTCTCCTCTACCAGCCGGTTGACTGGAATGAAAGAGTAGCATTGGGAACAATGGCCAACATTGAGCCGGTCGGTTGGACTCAGCAGCCGACCGACAAGAATAAAACTTCATAAGGCTCCCAACCAGCCACTTTGTCAGCCGGTCGGCTAAAAGATTCAACCGATCGGCTGGAGAAGCACTTTAGAATTCTTGCCCAAGGACAAATTCAACAGGTCGGCTCACCAGGCCAACCGGTCGACTGGAAAAGAACCTCAGAAACTATCCAGATTTTTGGCCACCAGCCGACCGGCTGGACATGCTACTTCAAGAATTTAAAACTGAGTCTATAAATAGAAAGTGGGGTGTTTGACCTAAATTTGCTGGGTTTTTGGGGAGAAGAGATCAAGGAAAGAGGCCAAACCAAGGTTATCAACCAAAGATCCAACCAAGCAAAAGAAGAGAAGACTAAGGGGAGATTCTAGGACTAAACCATCCTACTTTATCTACACCTTTTCCATTCTTTTTTATTGTTTACAATAAACCCTACTCACACCATGTTATCTTACATGATGTGTGAGTAGTGATCTTGTGTTTAGAGGGTGTGGTAACCCTCCTTGATACGCTATGATCATGTGTATACATTTGATTCAATAATCCATAGTGTTAAATTCATATTCACTATGCTCTTCATGTATGAGATGCTCCTAAGTGTTTAATGAAATGCCTATGTGACATGTTGATCTTAAAACTTGACCTAGGTATCGAAAGAACTTAGTGACGGTTTGAATGTAGTGAATAGGATCGTATCTAGTGTTTATGAGAGTAAATGCATGGGTGGGAAGTGAACTAGTCCCCTATGCCTATGATATTTATTGCCTTGGGAGATGTTCCATGGCTAATAAATGTTATAGAGTGAACCAACATTCTCGAATGAGTGAGGTTCTAATTAAGAGAGATTGACTAAGAATAGATTCACATGAAAATTGGTCTACCTTAGTCTAAGCTAGATTCCAAACTATTTGACATCTTTAATGTGTGTAATTCTTGTACACGTGATCATGAGAAATGCCAAGGAGGGGAGTAACCCCTCGAAACGCCTCTTATGTATCTTTTACCTTTAATTACTCACCACTAGAATTTAAATATACTTATTTATACATTTTTTGGTTTAGAATAGACGAACGGAAACACAATCTTACGTAGTGCATGTACTTGGCTTGCTCCTCTGGGTTCGACCCGGTACTTTACCGGTCATTATAAATGTTTTGACTCACTACATTTGATCCTCTCTTCACTGATACTATTTAAAGGTGAAAGAGAATAGTTTGTCAAATGGCGCCGTTGCCGGGAAGCAACTAGTTAGCACATCCCTAGATTAGATTGTGTGGATTACCTGTCTATTCTTGTAAATATTTTTTCTTTTTCTTATACTTGTATATTCTTTTTTCACTCAAATCCTATGCTAGCTTACGTTTATCTTGTTTTGCGAGGATATACCCCTACAACCGCCAAGTCTTGTACAACGGAGAATATTATCAAGAGGAGGAGCACCAAAATTTTTATTATCAACAACATGGCTATCCGACAAGTTATTACACCCCGAATTGGGATGATTGCCAATGCTTTGTAGTTGAAGACTCCTACCCTCAACCGCAACCCACAAGTGAGCCGTCCAATATAGAATCCATGCTTGCTAGACATCTAGCAAGCCAAGAGAAGATGCAAGCTCAATTGAATAGATTGGACGCTCAAAGCGATGTGTTAGAAAACACATTGGCACAACGAGCAATTGAAATTGGGAACTTAGATGAGGAAGAGGAGGTCTCCGAAGAAGAAGTCCTTCAATCCAATGCTTCAAAACAAGAAGGGGATCAAGAATCGGAGGTTGAGTTTTGGAGAGTCGCCACCGAAGCTTTTTGAAATCTTCCCGTGTATCTTGAGATGTTGTTCGAGTCAAGTAGAGAACAAAATCCAGAACAACTTGTGCAAAACTTAATGCAGTGCAGAAAATAAATGACACGCAAAGTTGTTACCCAGTTTGGCGCTAACGAGGCTACTTCTGGGGGGACTATCTCCTTAGCCCGGTGGATAGCAATTCACCAATGTTGAGTCCAAAGTACAGGATCTTACGTTTACAGAATCCCTCTTAAACTATCGGAGCCTCTAACACTCTAGTAATTGCTAACTAGGACTCCCCTAGATCCGAGCCTCCCCTTCGATTCCACCAGATGATCGTCCACGAAGATCAGCGCCTTCCGCAGAATGCGCAGCAACATCAACAGTGCGTGTATTGTCAAGTTGTTCTACGATCAGTCTGCCGAGCACTAGAACAGACTAAATTCGAGCGTTGTGATCTTATCGGAATGATAATATCGCCGGCCGTTTGCCTCCACCTCCCTTCAATGAATATGCGGCTTGTTCCACGCTTCTATCAAAGTCTCGCGGCTTTAAAATCGGTTGAAACTTCAACTTCCGGATGGTAACCAGACTGAAGAAGCGGAGATCATAGGTAACAAAGCGGTTGAGTATTTTCAAAATTTGTTTGGCAGCTTCCCGATTTCGCATGATACTCCTGTGGTGAATTTGATTGACCCTATTGTCTCAGAAGATTAGAATACCTCCCTCACTCGGAATCCAGAGGAGGAGGAAATAGAAAATGCGGTGCATGGTATGAACCCTTCAAGCTCACCATGCCCCGATGACTTCACTGGCAAATTTTATGTTTTCTGCTGGGATATTATCAAAGAAGATCTGAGTGCAGCTGTTAGAGGTTTTTTTAATGGCCTCAAGTCCCAAAAATCATCGCCGGTGCTCATATTATACTGTTACCTAAAGTTAAGAAGTCGTGCTCCTTCGACCAAGTTAGGCCAATTAGGCTATGCAATTTTCTGCACAAGATCTTGTCCAGAATCCTGAATAATAGCCTGAAAAGGCTTATGCCATGTCTTATTAGCAGAGAGCAAGCTGGTTTTGTGGAAGGGAGGAACATACATGATTGCATAGGCCTTGCTCATGATCAAGTCAAAGATATAAATAATAAATCTTTCGGGGGGAATGTGATGATTAAACTGGACATGTCCAAAGCTTATGATAGACTGTCGTGGAGATTTCTCCTACATATGCTTCGTTCCTTTGGTTTTTCGGAGCAATGGTGTGACTTGATCTACAGGAACATATCCAATTGTTGGTACTCTTCCTGGGAGGAGGAACGATATGGCCAGTTCAAATCCAACAGGGGTGTGCGCCAAGGAGACCCACTGTCCCCTAGTCTCTTTATTCTAACTATGGAGTATTTCAGCCAGCTCCTCAACCGTGCAGTTTCCAGCAAGAAGATTTCTCCTTATAAACCTAAAGGAGGGAAGATGGGGATCCATCACCTTTATATGCCGATGATATGCTGGTATTCTCCAATGGTCACAAAAATTCTATGCTCCGGCTAATTAATCTTATTGGGCACTTTTGTGGAGTGTCAGGGCAGACTTTGAACCCGGAAAAGAGCAAAATAATTTTTTCAGAGGGGATTGTTGCCAGCAAAAGAAAATCCATCATAGAGATGACTAAATTTCAAGAGGGAAAGTTTCCGGTCATTTACCTGGGTACTCCCCTATTTTGTGGCAGATCCAAGGCCAGTTACTATAAACATTTGGAGGATGTGGTTAAGGGCAAGATTGCGGGCTGGGCAAAAAATTTCCTTTCCATCGGAGGTAGAACCACTCTCATAATGGCTATGCTATCTTCAGTTAGTGTTCATACTCTTTCTATCCTCCCTGTCCCAAAGGTCATTATTAAAGGTCTGGAAAGGCTAATGCGCAACTTCCTTTGGGACAAAGGTTCATCCCAGAGACATCAATGGGTTAACTGGGAGACTATCTGTGCACCCAAAGACGAAGGAGGGCTTGGTTTGAGATAGATGTTGGATGTTAAACAATGTCTCCTCAGTAAGCGTGCCTGAATTTTTTTAAAAAACAAGTCGATGTGGGCCAATTATGCTAGGGAGAAATACCTCCTTAGCTCCCACTCCTCTGCCATATGGACAGCCATACAACCATATATTCGAAGACTCCGACGTGACAACTACTGGGATATTGGAAGAGGGGATATCAGCCTGTCACATTTTTGTGAATGATTAAACGGCAGACTTCCGGTGGTAGCTACAGCCTGGAAGATTAAATATGTAGTCAATGACCCTATCATTAAAAGGCAATTCATGGGTATGCTGGAAGGAGTCTTGAGAGGTGTAGTAGAAAACTTTCAACTAAGCCAGATGTCCTGATCTGGAGAAGTGGAGATGCTGGGAAATTCAGCACTAAGGCCTATTATGAAAAGATTCGCAAGACTTTCCCTGTAACACTACACCATTTTGACACAAATGCAACATCAAAAAATGTGTCGCTTTAACTGAAAATATGTTGCATTAGACCACGTTGCATATGCCTTGTTGCAAAAACTGTTTTCAACGATAAAAAAAGTTATTGTTGCGTAAGAAAGTACTAATGCAACACGCAATGTGCAACACAAAGTCTTGTTGCATTAGTATCAATCTTAAGCAACGAATTTTAAAGTTTCGTTGAAAATTTCTTTTGCAACAAGGCATATGCAACTCTAGCTAATGCAACAAGCATTGAGTTGCGCAGGGCAAATGCAACAGCCTTCGTATGCAATGCATTTTCAAAAGACCAAATATTATTAAAACATATGCAACAGAAACATATATGTGCATCAAGATCGTCGCTTGTCAAACAAACACTGTCTATTGTAGCATCCAAAAGACTACATTTTCATTCATAATCTCAACAAAAGTTCATACACGTTCAATATTTATATACGACTAAAATGATTAACTCGAAACGTTCGTCTTAACGTCGACAGAAAAGAGGAGTTTGGTGGTGTACTTAGGGAGGGCATCTTGGTACCGTTTCTTCAACCTCAGCCAAGCCTCAGCATGATGCTCAATGCATTCATTCAAAACCTACAACAATGAAAACCCAAAGTTACAAATTGTAATATGTTCAAAACTATTGGATTTTCATGTCTTAACCTTCTTCTTTGGAGCCTTAGCCTACAGCAAAACTGAGATTTTTAAAGAAAATTAAAAAGATACTACACTGGAAAAGTTACTCCGATTAAAAAAAAAAAGCCAGTAATTCACCTTGCGTGATACACCAGCTCTCTCATAATATACTTCTTAGCAACTTCAAGAGATTTTTCATACCTTTCACAAGCAACTAAGCAGCCCGCCTCAGCTAAAGAAGAGTATCCCGGCAACAAACCACAAGAACAATTAGATGGTGAACACAAATTTCAATAGCCGAAACATCAAAACACAATGAAACATTTAATACATAAAAATACTTGTGGCAGCCTGCTGCTCAATCTTATCGGCTTTCCTGCTGCTCATCTGCTCAATCTCTGCTCCGCAACAATACATAAAAATACTTGGCCTGCTGCTCAGTTCAATACTACGTATCATATTGAAAAAGAATCACAGCTAGCAAGCTAGTGAGGCCACACATATTTTAGATGTAGGAAAGCTTTCCTTCAACTAGACAGGATCTTGTAAACACAAAGCTTCTGGTTGTCACACAGACTTGAAAACAATTACCATGAGATAACATTAGCCCAAAGCACAGACTGTCTTAACTGTTACTCAATAACTTATAATTAAACATAATGAAAGCCGACTCTTTGTTTCTTGTCGACTTAAAAATAAGTTAAGATGACTGCATCACTTCCTGGGTTGTAGAATGAGTTTAGCCAAACAAAGCATTGATGGGGTTCTTACCGGCTTCCTGCTGCTCATCTGCTCAATCTCTGCTCTGCATTTGGTTCTGTCTGACGACGCTGATGCAGTTCTATCCCTAAAACCAACAATCGATCCGTTGAATTCACTACAATGGCAGCGGAACAACATTAGCAGTGTCTGCAATTGGCAAGGCGTGAAGGCCTGTTTGAACGGCTGAGTGTCGAAGCTCTTTCTGGAAAATCTGAATCTCATCGGGGCTTTGGACGAGCAGGTATTGCACTCATTGGACCAGCTTAGGGTTTTGAGCTTCAAGCGAAACTCCATCTACGGCGAGATACTAAATCTCTCCTCTCTGAGAAACCTCAAATAGCTCTTTCTCGATTTCAACAACTTCTCCGGCTCATTCCCTGCCTCCATCTCCGAACTCCACCGACTGAAAGTCGCCAGCCTGTCAAACAACAATTTCTCCGGCGAAATCCCGGCGTCGCTGCTCAAGTTACGTCGGTTACACGCTCTTTACTTGCAGAACAACAAATTCACCGGCAAAATCCCTCCACTTAATTAACCAGTCTACTCTCCGGTTTAGTCTGGTTATGGACAGGAGTTCAGAGCGGAGGGTTTTCCGACGGAGAGGAGGATTGTGTAGAAAAGGGGAGGACTGATAGACGGGGAGCGTGTGTAGCGAAGGGGAGGACCGGGAGATATGCGACTGAGAAGGGTTAAATGAATTTTTTAGGGTTTCTTAGTTTGGGAAGAGGGAAATTGAATATTTGTGATGGTACAAAATTAAATTTACCAAATTGAAATTAAATCATAACTTTATATCAATTTTAGATTATTCATTACCATTAAATCTTATTTAATCACCGAAATCACTCTTAAATTATAAATCTATTTTTTTAATAAAAAATCTATAGTTTATGTTATACCAACATAATATTAACATAACATTAACTTACATCAAGTTAACCATAAAATTAAAATAACATTAACATATATAACATTAACACTATTATCTCATAACATAACCCTCATGAGATGATATGATGAGTATATTAGAGGATTTCTTTAGTGAATTCATTAGGGCATTTGTATAGTAGATTAGTTAAAATACAACTTCATGTATGTATTTGATATTTAAACATTAGTGCATAACATAATCCTTATGTACATTCTATTGAAAACATGATATAATCTTGTGATTGATAGTGCTTGTGATGATTTATGATTTGATTTGAATGTGTCTTAGATGATTTTAAGGGGAATATGCGTGTATTATGCTTAACCAAGTTTACAAGCTTATGTATTTGTGATCTAACTAGTATTTCATAACATAACCCTTGTGTACATTTATGAACACATTATGAGCAATTGTGTTTGATAGGGATTTGTGATGGTATTATGTACATTCTATTGAAAACATGATATAATCTTGTGATTGATAGTGCTTGTGATTATTTATGATTTGATTTGAATGTGTGTTAGATGATTTTAAGGGGAATATGCTTGTATCATGCTTAACCAAGTTTACAAGCTTATGTATTTGTGATCTATCTACTATCTCATAACATAACCCTTGTGTATATTTATGAACACATGATGAGCAATTGTGTTTGATAGGGATTTGTGATGGTTTATTAGATGATATGAATGTATTAGATGATTTCATTAGTGCATAACATAACTCTTATGTACATGTAATATAATCTTGTCATTGATATGAATATGTTAAGATGAATGTATTCTATGAACATGTGATATATTCTTGTCATTGATTTGAATACATAAGATGACTTGTAAAGGGTATAACCCATGCTTGTGTATCACTCGCAATCAAGATCATAACCTTGAACATTTGTCTTTCATTGCATTTGTGATGTTTTTTAGTGATTCGAATGTGTTAGAGGAGGGTTAATTAAGGATCATACACTTATGCAACAGAGGGTTTACGAGGTCAATGGTTCGACACTAATGCAACAGAGGGTTGTCATTACCAGTTGCTTTGTATCATATGTAACACCTTTGGTAAGAGGGAAATGAAAATCTTTAGGCGGGAAATGAAAATATTTAGGCGGGAAATGAAAATTAAGTTTCGTCCATACTAATGCAACGAACTTTCTCCGTTACATGTATACATGTAGCATTTGATCTGGCGGGAATCAAAATGAAATTTTCTTGCAATGTTTTTCCTTTCCCTCCTTCAAAATTTTCAATCCCTCCTTTAATTTTCCCTATGCACTTTTGTCTTATGCAACGTATGTCGTTGGTTACTTTAGACCATGTTGTATGATTACACATATGCAACGAATACTGATATGCTGCTTTTGTGCATGTTGCATAAGAGTTTTTATATAACAAGGCCACGTATGCTGCTGAAGTATGTGTTGCATTTATTCACTTACGCAACACGAGTTGGTATGCTGGATTTCCTTGTGTTGCATTACGTATCTTATGCAACACGACACATAAGTAATAGGCTTGTCTTTGTTGCACGACGTCTTATGCTACGTATGTTATGCAACAGCGTGTCGTGCCTCGTTGCATATGTGTCAAAATGGTGTAGTGTAAGCAAGCTCTTTAAGAATAGCTGGCATGGCTAGCTCCCTGCAAAAATTAGTGCAAGCTCTTTAAGAATAGCTGGCATGGCTGGCTCCCTGCAAAAATTAGTGCTTTCCTGTGGAGACTATGGCAATAAGCCCTCCCTACCGATGATAATGTTGTAAGGCTTGGGTTCAGTTTTGCCTCCAAGTGCTGGTGCTGCAAAGAAATTAAGGCGGAGTCGCTGGCACATCTTTTCATTAACAGTGAACTAGCTATTTCTGCATGAACATACTTGGCCATGAATTTCATTAAGGGGATCCCTAAGACTATGGCTATGCTCCAACAAGATTGGTTTGTGAATATCCAGACCTCGGATTTTATGGACTGCTTGTGCCTTTGTCAAGCTGCATGCAGTCTTTGGGAGATATGGTTGTCTAGAAATAATGCTATGAAAGGGAGATCAAGTG
The DNA here is from genome assembly GCA_033675395.1 of Rhodiola chrysanthemifolia. Taxonomy (NCBI): domain Eukaryota; kingdom Viridiplantae; phylum Streptophyta; class Magnoliopsida; order Saxifragales; family Crassulaceae; genus Rhodiola; species Rhodiola chrysanthemifolia. The sequence continues at coordinate 45,788,438 of CM066204.1, forward strand.
TGCCATTGAGAAAGAGCGTACAAAGATGGGCAAGCTCATTGGCTCCCAATATTACAGCTGAGTACAAACCTTCCTTTCAAGGGCAAATGGCGTTGGATGATCTCCAGGTTACATACCCGGGATCTAAAATAAAAGGTAGATGGACAGCTTGGTGTCCCAGTGCCTCGAGTCGAGCCTCACTCTTAATCTGGCGGTTATTAACCACGGGTGCTCCCGAATAATCAGGGACGCCAAGGGCACCTTCAGATTTGGTTTTCAGATTCAAGTTGAATATAACGACTTCATTGAAGGCCTGATATCAGCCTTGCTGCTACTGCGGAGTGAAGGTTGGGAGATCGCGAGTTTACAAAGCTGTCATCGGGATAGAATCCTCGTTAGAGTGGATGCCTTTGCAGATAACTGGGCGCATTTCACTCGCTGGAGCGAGGCTAAATCCCTTCTCGATCAGATTAAGGTCTTTAAAATGGACAAAGTGCTTAATGACGCAGCAGTCGCTCTTTGTTGTAAGGGCGACAAGCCAGACACTTTATATGAATTACAGAAGCTGCCTAAGGTAGTCCGAGTTGCCTTGACTGGTGACTATTTAAGGTTGCCTGTTTGGTGTCGCAAAGGCTCCCATTGTGAAGTTCCCTGCAGGATGCTCGAGCAGACGCCAGGAACCCCATAAGATGGTTGCTCTCATGGCTTTACAATCGCTTGTGCTTCTCTGTAGTCTTGTTTCAGTGTTGTTAGCCTTTGGGATCCCGCCTGCGTGCATGGGGAGAGACACATGTCTTTTTTGTTCCGTTCTAGTAGGGGTGTGCCCACCGAGGAATACCTATGTTCGGTGCTGAGGTGCCATCGCCGAATCCTTTTAGCTCATTCCCGTTCAGTGTTTCTAGGGCCAAGGGTCTATAACATGGTCCGGCGCTTGAGTGACGTTGATGTATGTGCCACGGTTCAGGCTCTTTTGGACACATTAATAATTTTACTAGCGCCATCCCAGTTTAAAAGACAAAAAAACTTGGGACGAACTTAGACTAAGTTGGGGTGAACTTAGATAAACCTTAGAATGAGACTAAAGTTTGTCTTTTTTCGTCCCAAGTTAGTCTCGTTAGTCTCATTATAAGGTTTGTCTAAGTTCGTTTTTAGAAAGAGACTAACTTGGGACAAACTTAGACTAACTTGGGACGAACATAAACAAACCTTAGAATGAGACTAAAGTTTGTCTTTGTTCGTCCCAAGTTAGTCTCGTTAGTCTCATTATAAGGTTTGTCTAAGTTCGTCCTTAGAAAGAAACTAACTTGGGACGAACTTAAACAAACCTTAGAATGAGACTTTATGTTTGTCTTTGTTCGTCCCAAGTTAGTCTCGTTAGTCTCATTCTAAGGTTTGTCTAAGTTCGTCATTAGAAAGCGACTAACTTGGAACGAACTTAGACTAACTTGGGACGAACTTAGACAAACCTTAGAATGAGACTAAAGTTAGTCTTTGTTCGTCTCAAGTTAGTCTCGTTAATCTTATTCTAAGGTTAGTGTAAGTTGGTCCTTAGTAATAGACTAATTTGGGACGAATTTAGACAAACCTTAGAAGGAGACTAACGTTTGTCTTTGTTCGTCCCAAGTTAGTCTCGTTAGTCTCATTCTAAGGTTAGTCTAAGTTCGTCCCAAGTTAGTCTGTTTCTAAGGAAGAACTTAGACAAACCTTAGAATGAGACTAACGATACTAACTTGGGACGAACAAAGACAAGCGTTAGTCTCATTATAAGGTTGGTCTAAGTTCGTCCCAAATTAGTCTATTACTAAGGACGAACTTAGACTAACCTTAGAATGAGACTAACGAGACTAAATTGAGACGAACAAAGACAAACTTTAGTCTCATTCTAAGGTTTGTTTAAGTTCGTCCCAAGTTTGTCTTTGTTCGTCTCAAGTTAGTCTCAGTCTAAGGTTAGTCTAAGTTAGTCCTTAGTAATAGATTAATTTGGGACGAACTTAGACAAACCTTAGAATGAGACTAACGTTTGTCTTTGTTCGCCCCAAGTTAGTCTCGTTAGTCTCATTCTAAGGTTTGTGTAAGTTCGTCCTTAGAAAGAGACTAACTTGGGACGAACTTACACAAACCTTAGAATGAGACTAAAGTTTGTCTATGTTCGTCTCAAGTTAGTCTCGTTAGTCTCATTCTAAGGTTTGTCTAAGTTCGTCCTTAGAAATAGAATAACTTGGGATTAACTTAGACTAACTTAGGACAAACTTAGACAAACCTTAGAGCAATACTAAAGTTTGTCTTTGTTCGTCCCAAGTTAGTCTTGTTAGTATCATTCTAAGGTTTGTCTAAGTTAGTCCATAGAAAGAGACTAATTTGGGACGAACTTAGACAACCTTAGAATGAGACTAACGTTTGTCTTTGTTCATCCCAAGTTAGTCTCGTTAGTCTCATTTTAAGGTTTTGACAGGCGTCGTTGTACCCGTCAAAAATAATATTTATAGTTCCGACTAGTAAGTGGTAAGTCGGGTCGTATCCACAGAGATTGTTATGAGAATCTGTTCACTAAGTATGAAAGTGACAATGGGAAATTCAAATAAGTAAATAGAAAACAAAAGCAAGCAACAATGATCACTTATCAAGAGAGCAATCGTCACACAAATTCAAGTATATAATATCAAAGAGTAGTGCAAGCTTGAACCTTCGACTGTGATGCAAGACCAAATCATTGACAAATCCGTTTTGATTTCTAATGTTCTACAACTTAGAGCTCCCCCGCTAAGGTTATACTCCCCGTTCTTGTTCTAGTACTTAATCTCGCGCTATCTATAATCAAGACCCTAACTCGCTAGAGTTGCATGAAGATTTAAACAAGTTGTCCTAGGGTGTTTAATCCTAGTGGTATATTACTCGTGTCCTAGTTTTCTATCCCCGCTAGGTTGCTAGTAAACTTGACAATCGGAATCAACAAACAAACAAAAGCTCCCCCGCTAGGGTTCCACTCATGTTAGCAAAATCAACTCCATAAACAATGCATAGTAATATGACACAAAACACAGAAATCAATATAGGTCCCAAGTCAAAACATCACAATGTCGAGTTCTAGCCTACACATATGAGTTTAGCTACTCATCGTAAGGAAATACTGACAGCATGACATGCGTCGTCGGTACCTACAAATTTGTATTTATAATTTTCCTTACTTTAGGCTGTGGGCTAGTACAGTGGCAAGCAAGGGTCGAACCCTAGGGAGCTAGATGGTTACTTGTCGTTTTGTGAAAAGGAAACAGTTGGGTTTGAGCAATTTAGGAAACAGTGTAAAAAGGAAATAAAACGAGTGTGTATCAATGAGAGAGAATATTCAGACTAGGGTTTCTTAATTGTGACTTGGTTTATCCTTGATTTCTAAGTATTTAATTCTGCGTTCTTAAGTGTGGTTACTCCGGGTCAGGTTATAACCTAAGGTAGGACCGTTAAATCACTACGCCACAATCTACTCCTGGTCAGGTTATAGAATTCTAGTTCTAACAAACCTAATAATCCTGGTCGGGTTATATTAGGGTTAGTGCGACTACTTATTCTAACGGGTCAGTATCAAATAAGCAGTAAATAGAGGGTATGAATTGCCCAGCTTAAGCTTTACCGTTTCGGGTCTCCACTTAAACTTGCAACTCAAACCGAAATTAATGTGCACAAGAACTAGTAGAATGCAAGAATAATATTAAGCATGGAATCTCAAAACGTTGTCACAACAATTGGAACCCTAGCCCGAATAACGGGTTTAGTTACACATGGCCATTAAAGCAAAACAATAAATAAAAAGGGAACACGGTGACTTCTCTATGCCAAGTGGGATTAAGGACCAGGCCGTGAGGGCTAAGTGCCGAGGATGCTAGGAACGCCGGACGGTTTTAGCCGAGAGGAGGAGAGGTGAGCTCGCTTGTGAGAAGGAATGCTCGTGTGTGGGATCCGATGGGAGTTCACGTTTTTGGGAATGATGGGATGGATTGCCCAGCTTAAGCTTTACCGTTTCGGGTCTCCACTTAAACTTGCAACTCAAACCGGAATCAACCTTGAATGTGAAACTCGAATTTTGGATGATTGAAACCCTAGACCAAGAGGTCTTATTTATAAGAAAACATCTAGGGTTTCGAGTAGTTCTATTTGGGCCTGGTCCACATCCGTTTGGCTTGGTGGGCAAGCAAACTCAAACCGCCTCACATGAGCTCATTGACCTGGCCCAGCGCGCACGGGCTTTTGCAACTCCAATGTCATTTTGCTCATCTTGACCAATCCCGCTCGTGCGTTTTGTCTGGTAAGTGATGTCGTCAAAGTCATTTGTCATTTCGATCACTTTGGTCGAGCCAGATTTGTTAGATTCGTTCGTTTGGTCGAGCAACTTGGATTCAGTGCTGGTCTGCTCGACAGGGCCTTCGGGCGCTGGCCTGGAACTCTGCTCGGCTGCTCCTGGGACATTACACTCGTGCGTTCTCCTTGGCTTGGTGACATTGTCCGACTAGTTTTCCATTTTGAGCAACTTGGTCGAGTCAGATTTGTCATCGGAGTCCGTCTGGTCGAGCGGATTGATTTCGGTGCCTATCAGCGCGCGCAAGCCGTTTGCGCCAACTGTCAATCTGCTCGAGCGTTTTCCTTGGTTTTCCGACATTGTCCACCTTATTTTCTATTTTGATCACTTTGCTCGAGGTGGATTCGTCAGATCAGCTCGTTTGCCCGAGCAACTTGAATTTGGTGCTGGTCAGCTCGGCTCCTTGTGATGTTTTTAGCTCAGAAAGCCATCTTTTAAGCGCGTTTCCTCCTAGAGCTTCCGAAGCACCTGAAATGCAAAACAACACCAAAAGTAACTTGTTCGCATAATAAAGTGTCGGAAATGATGGGATTTGTTGACTCGATGAGTCGTATAAATACGGCTCATCAAACCACCCCACACTTAAACTTGTTCGTCCCGAACAAGAACTTGGTCATAAGAGGAAAACAAATGCAACATCACAATTCTTCGGCATCCTAGATATTGCTACATGACAAGCGTATTTTTAACCCTTTATAATTGTCAAATTATATGTTTTAGGGGTCAAGTTGCAGTCAAACAATATTTATAACCTTGGTAAGCCAAGGGTCGATCCTAGGAGCAATGCGTGTGAGTACTAGCAAATGGTGCGACCTATTTAGCTATTCCGAATGAATTTTGTAAAAAAGGTTTTGTTGTCACGAGAATTGCGGAAATTAAATAACAGAAAATAAAATGGTTTTGAGTTTTATCAGAGAGAGAATTCCAGAATCCTTACTTCACCCGTGCTAACCCCACTAATCATGCAATCACGTCACGTTAATTATTCATGCTATCGAATATGGAATATAACCGAAATAACACTAGACAAGCCGCCCATCCACGGATCATTGTCTAGATTAATCTCAATCGTTGAACGCCGCCCATCCACGGATTATCAACGATCTCGATTTATTAAACTAAAGGTTTTCCTATTAAATCAGGTGAACATGACCTAATATCAATTTCATGTAATCCGGTTAACACCTAGGACCCATCCATCTTTCGGTAATTAACCTAAGTACGTTCTACCAATGCAAACATACCCTTTGATGTAAATACATGCATAGAACGATAAAATTAAGCACACAATGAAATTGAATATTCGAATCGCATAAATAAAAACTTCAATTGATCACATGAGAGTTAGGGTTACATAGCACGGGATCCGTAGGATCCCAGAATTGAGAGGACTACTCACTATTCATGGTAATCAACCAAAAATAGTGTATATTGAAAGGAAGAAACGAGTAAACCGTAAAGACGCGGTGTAGCTCGATGATCCTCACGCTGAAAGCTCTGTCTTCTCTCCCAAGTTAGGGTTTTTCTCCAAAATAACAACACCCTTAGAACACACTGGTTGATGCCCTTTTATAGCCCAAAAATTGAGTAGTTGCCAAAATAGTCAAAACTTGCCAAAAATGGATTAGGAAATCTGTCCAAAAATCCTGTCTTCTGAGGTGCCGTGACACCCGTGACATTCGGACATGTCATGGCATGTCACGGCAAGGGCAGAAGTTACTGAGCTGAAAAGGGGCCGTGACACCCGTGACATTCGGATATGTCACGGCATGTCACGGCAAGGCCAAAACTCACTGAGCTGAAAGGGTGCCGTGACACCCGTGACATTCGGAGGGTGTCACGGCATGTCACGGCACACCTGGATGCCACTCGGATCTCTCTGAGGAAAAAGCCTACCGTGACACCCGTGACATTAATGTGATGTCACGGCATGTCACGGCCTACTGCTGGTGTAGAGCTCCTTTTAGGCCATTTTCGATGCTATTTCCCGTTGTTTCGGCACTTTGCGTCCACGGAGTGATGATATACCGATTTTAACCTGAAACACTAGGAAAATACATCAAATAGGGACAAATTGCCCGGGGAACAAGTGTTATCCTTCATCGAATGCAGTGAATAATCAGTCAGAATATCGACTGATCAAAACACTCCACACTTAGGATTTGTTCGTCCCGAACAAATGTCAAACAAATAGCAGAAAAGGTACACGAGTGAATATAATGCTCAACAACCATGTGTTCTAAAACTACCCACTCAAGTGACATGTGATCAATACTAGCTAAGGCAAAAATAAAAACAAAGTAAAGATAACTCACTGTCGTAGAGGACACGAATGCATTTAGCGTATGCATCAAACCTTTAAACCTCTAGGCTGCCCTAGTAGGACGAGTATAGTCTCGTGAAGGTTTTCAGGAATGGGACTACCTACAAATCCCTGTACAACCAACTAACGTGCATGCATGAATGATGCTCAACGTGTCACAGTAAAGTCATGTCATACCTCGGATTCATCGTGTTACCTCGACTTCAAGCCAAACATCTTCATCAAAGTTTTCAGACAATCATAGATCAAACGAGTTATGCATTCAAACGGCCAGTGCACACGACTAGCAAACGCCTCATCACAAGTTCTAAATAGTTCTATAGCAACGTATAAAGAACACGAATAGTTACACAAAACATGCTCGCCGTTCACCTATGCTATCTAGGGATAGTCCACGGGCTCTTGGCGCAAAGCTCATTCTCAAGTGCCAAGGATTGAACAATGACCCGTAAGAGAAGAGGAGCCTGGCTTAAAGATTTTTCTGAAAAATAGTACAGAAATTTGCATCAAAATTTCAGTGCAAGCACGAGGGTCGTCCCTTAGTTTCTAGTACATGAATTTGCAAGACAAGTCATGATTTGCACGCAATGAGAAGATGGGATTACACTACGTCAAGCAAAAGGGGCAGAAATTGTTTCAAAAGTGTTTTCCATACACAAGGGGTGACTTTTCTCACCAGGTCCTTGGTATTTTTCTGCTCTCGCAGAACAACTAAACAAAAAATTTTTTTTCGTTCTAACTGGTTATTCTTTTAAAAACAACTATGCTTGGGGCCAATATTTCACCCATCTTCCAAATTAAGAACTTTGTTTTTGAGGGGAAAACTTGAAGGCCAATTGTCTAACTCCACACTTAAAACTTGACATAGTGTATAAGTAACGGTGGGTGCATGCAAATCACGACAAGTATATAGAAACACATACTAGTACTAAGGTCACCTAGAAAAAGAGATGCATATTTAAGTTTTTTTTTTTTTTTTTTGGGGAGTTTTTGAATCGGTGCCTACTAATTTCAAGTCTTAAACATGCTTTAAGAAATACGTAGAACATGTGATAGGCAAGGGCTAGCAATGATACTGACTCAAGAGAATACACACACGATTTTCACTATTTCAAGTCCTAGACTTCGAATCCAAAGGAATGTCAATCAGTCAAGGAGTATCGTAGAAAACGAGGATTTCAATCGCAATACATAGACAGTTGAGCATATGCAAGAGTGAATGTGTGACATGCGATGAATGTATATGTGACAATGTGCTACCCACTCCACACTTAAGAACGAGCTTAGTCCCTAAGCGAAAAAACAAAAGATAAGAAAAAGCACATAGGAACTTCCCTCGTGTGTGAAAACTCGATATCCATGGAGATTAAGCGATGCTCGGGGAGTGGAACGCGACTCGTGAGCTGATAGAAATAGAGAAAACCAAACATAAGACTGCACGAGTGAAAGATTAGCATCGGTAATGAAGGGTAGGCGAAAACAGGAAACGCCAAAAAGAATGTAGGAAAATTGATGCGAGCAAAATATATATCATAAATCATGTCTCAAGCAACAATTATCATGTGGAAAGGAAAACCATGGCCAAATGTCGGTGTACAACAGGAGAAACAGTCAACGGGCAACAAAATACTAAAGCAGTCAAAAAGATTAGCAGGATAAATACGGGAAGAGCTAGACAGCGCCATCGTCCTCGTCCTCATCAATACCAAATAGCTCTGCTGTACTACCGGAGTCCCTATCATCAGGAGGGTGTGAAGTGCCAGCCTCGTGGTCATTACCGGTAGGAGGAATGTGCGGTGGTGGAGGGTAGTCTGGGTGGCCCTGGCCACGAAGCAATGTCAGTAAAGCGTCCTGCGTCCACTGCTGCGTCCTGCTGGACTGATGGAGAAGATCGGAGAAATCTGCAGTGAGCTGGGCATGGCCTTGTACGAGCTCATTCTGTGTTCGGAACATCGGCTGCTGATGCACTAGTATCTGGCGCTGCTGCTCCATAATCGTGCTCTGGTTCTCCACAATCTGATGCACCTGCGCGAAGAGTCTCATCTGGGTATGCTCCAAGCGTGCGAAACGCTCCTCAAAGGTGCTAGAGTGCTGGGGTGGTGTGGGAGGGTCATGATAATCAGAATGCGGCTGCGTGTGATCAGAATGCGGCTGCGTGGTCTGCTCGGGCACTGGAGGAGTAGGCTGAACTGGTGCTGGCTCCTGTGCCTCAGCCATGTCGACGTCCGCAGGTGGAGGGTCACCACCTCTAGCACGCTCGAGCGTCCTTTGTCTGCTCTCGACTCGGCGGCGCTTCTTCCCTTTGGGGAGCTCGTCCCTATGCTGCCACTCACGGTCTTTGTCAATCATCTTTATGTCTACCATTTTTTCGTGATTCAGGGTGGAAGTTTTCGGCGTTGGTAGCTGGCTGAGATCCCATCCTAGGGATTCAGCGAGAGTGGTGACAAATAGACCACCGCCTAAAGCACTGTTCACGCCGAGGACTAAGCCCCATGATACCATCTGGTCGGTGAGAATCTGAAAGAAGTCAACTGGGCGGAGGCGGTCCATGGAAATCATGACGTCGAGCTCCGGGTTGCCAATGTTTGTCGCTCCTTCCCCTCGTGGAAAAATGCTCATGGCGACAAGGCGATGCACAACCTTCCATAGCTTATTCTTGATGCAGGAAGAAGGCCAACTGGACGTGAAATAACAGTCAAAACCGGATATGGCCTTCCAGAATTCATACCTCTCCTCATCATTGTACTGGCCGCAAAAACCCTCCAAGGGAAATCCCAATACAGCACACACCTCGGCTTTAGACATAGTATAATTTTAATTACCGAGCATGAACTTCCAATGTGTGGCTTGAGCCGGGCTTCCTAAATATTCAAATGTGGCTAAAAATTCCTTTAAGACTAGAGGGTAAGTAGGTGCCGGCTGAGCAAACAGAATATCAAGGCCGGAGGCCACAAATAATGCACGGCAGCTATTCAATAACTCGAAGGAATTCAGAGTACCATGGTTAGGGACTAGAGTAAGTTTTACCTTCTTTACTGAGATAACATTTTTGTATCGAGCATCTTGTGCCATTGTCAGGTAGAGGGGAAGACGAGCTTAGTAAGTTCTTTGAACCGAGGCGTTGTCAGCTGGTGGTGGTGGTGGAACTGGGGCGTTCCGTGCAGTCTGGGATGAGGAGGCAGTGGCTTTGCGGGTGGATTTCCTAGCCATCGAGAGGACTCGAAATTGGGGAAATTGGAGATGGAAATTGGAATTGGGATTTAGGGTTTGGGAATTTCGGATTTAGGGGCAGGGTGGAGCTGGGCGGATGAATGGACGGATCTGGGTGGATGAAAGGATGGAGGAGCAGGGCGGACAGACCAGGTGGGCGGATGAGCGGCGGAGCTGGGAGGGATGTGGTGGTCGGGCGGTCGAAATCGGCTTGAAGGGGTGTTGAGGGCGTCGGGCAGTTCTGATTTGAAAACTTATGCAATTTTGAAATCCCGATTGACCTAATGAGTTTTATGAAATTTCAACCCTGCCGTGACATGCCGTGACATACGAGGATGCCACGGGTGTCACGGCACCTTCAAAACTCACTGATATAAAACCCTGCCGTGACTACCGTGAAATACCCATAGTGTTACGGCATGTCACGGCACCTTCAAAAGTCACTGATATAAAACCCTGCCGTGACTACCGTGACATACCCATAGTGTTACGGCATGTCACGGCACCTTCAAAACTCACTGCCAATATTCCCTACCGTGACAGCCGTGACATGTCCATTGTGCCACGGGTGTCACGGTACCAATAATCCTCAGTAAAAAAAACTTGTTTCCACCTCTGTTTTCTGATTTGAGCGCGACACACTCCACACTTAGAGTCCTGCAATGGATACACACATCTTGTACAATGCAAAATGCAACTAATCGAAACTTACAGCGCGGGCTACTCCCCGAAGAGGCCTAGTTTAACGTCTTAGCGAGACATAGCTGAGTCGAGACAGACTCACAGTGCATAAGAAACATTCTCGGGGAGTCCTTTAGCTAGGATCCCTCCCCGAGAAGCAGGTTGTCGTTAATGCCTTCGGGAGGTGCAAGATGCTTCAGTACGTGGTAGTGCTTAAGGCGTTGACCGTTTACTATCATAGTTTTACCTCCTTCTACGCTGATTTCTACATGTCCGTCTGGATGTGCTCGTTCGACTGTATAAGGGCCACTCCATTTAGTGCGCAGCTTGCCAGGAAATAATCTAAGGCGAGAGTTGTATAGAAGAACTCGCTCGCCTTCGTTGAACGCGCGGCGCACTATCCTCTTGTCATGCTACTTCTTTGTTCTTTCCTTAAAAATCCGAGCGTTTTCATATGAATCCAATCTGATTTCGTCAAGCTCGTGGAGTTGCAGTATTCGCTTTTCTCCGGCTGCCTTCATGTCCATGTTCAGCTCTCTAATAGCCCACAAAGCCTTGTACTCGAGTTCGACTGGCAGGTGGCAGGTTTTTCCATAGACAAGTCGGAAAGGACTCATTCCAATAGGAGTTTTGAACGCAGTCCTATATGCCCACAGCGCGTCATCTAGCTTGGACGTCCAGTCTTTCCTGTGGCTCGAGACCGTCTTTCCCAAAATGCTCTTGATCTCTCTGTTAGAGATCTCTACCTGGCCACTGGTCTGAGGGTGATAGGGAGTGCCAATTTTATGATAGACTCCATATTTCTTCAGCAATGTTTCGAAATTCCTTTCTTTGAAATGAGAGCCTCCATCACTGATAACTGTTCTGGGCACTCCGAATCGGGGGAAGATTACCTTCTGAAACATTTTGATAACTACCTTGGCGTCGCAAGTACGGGTGGCAACTGCTTCAACCCACTTAGAAACATAGTCGACTGCTACCAAGATATACTGATTTCCGTAGGAAGGCGGGAACGGTCCCATAAAGTCGATTCCCCAAACGTCGAAGAGGTCTACTGCGAGAATGCCCTGCTGTGGCATCTCCTGTTGCTTCGAGATATTTCCAGTCCTCTGGCACTGATCACAGGCTTTGACGAATTCATGTGCATCCTTAAATAGCGAAGGCCAAAAGAAACCGGACTGCAGAACCTTTGTAGCTGTTTTTGAGCCAGCTCCATGTCCACCGTATTGAGAAGAGTGGCAGCATTCCAGAATATATGGGATCTGATCCTCGTCGACACAAGTCCTGTAGAGACCGTCAGCACATAATCTATAAAGAAAAGGGTCATCCCAGAAGTACCTTTTAACATCGGAAAGGAATTTCCTCTTCTGGTTGTGCGAGAGGTCGGGAGGGAGGATTCCACAGGCCAAGAAATTGACAAAATCTGCATACCACGGTACGGTGTCCACATCGATGCGCATCAGCTGTTCTCCTGCTAGAGAGTCAGTAATCGGGAGTGTGTCCTCTTCGCGGTCGAGCTCTCCTAGCTCGAGGCGTGACAAGTGATCTGCAACAAGATTTTCTGCTCCCTTCTTGTCTCTAATGTCGATATCAAATTCCTGGAGGAGGAGGACCCATCGTATGAGACGAGGTTTTGAGTCCTTCTTTGACAGCAAATATTTGATCGCAGCATGGTCGGTGTATACTATGGTCTTCGAACCAATGAGATACTGTCGGAACTTCTCGAAAGCATATACGATGGCCAGCATCTCTTTCTCAGTTGTAGTGTAGTTAACTGCTGCTCCGGCGAGGACCTTGCTGGCGTAGTAAACTACGTGTAGTTTCTTATCGATGCGCTGCCCCAAGACTGCTCCTACTGCAAAGTCACTTGCATCACACATTAGTTCAAACGGCAGCTCCCAATCGGGAGGCTGCACTATAGGAGCGGAAGTAAGAGCAGTTTTTAAATCGTTGAAAGCATTTAAACAAGAATCAGTAAATTTAAACTCAGCTTCCTGACAAAGTAGATCAGTGAGCGGCTTTGCCGTCTTCGAGAAATCCTTGATAAATCGCCTGTAAAACCCAGCGTGCCCAAGAAAGCTCCTGATCCCTTTCACGTCTTTTGGTGGGGGTAGCTTTTCAATCACCTCTACCTTTGCGCGATCAACCTCGATGCCTCTATGAGAGACCATGTGTCCAAGCACTATACCTTCCTGCACCATAAAGTGACACTTCTCCCAGTTCAAAACCAGGTTAGTGTCAACACAACGACGAAGAACATCAGCAAGGTTAGAGAGACACGAATCAAACGAGGAACCATACACCGAAAAATCATCCATAAACACTTCCATGGTATGTTCCAGAAAATCAGAAAATATTGCCATCATGCAACGTTGAAATGTGGCTGGTGCATTGCAAAGACCAAAGGGCATACATCTATAAGCAAATGTGCCAAAAGGGCAAGTAAAAGTCGTTTTCTCCTGGTCCTCGGGGTGTATAGGGATCTGGAAAAATCCACTATAACCGTCAAGGTAGCAGAAAAATTTATGCTTCGCTAGACGTTCTAACATTTGATCGATAAAAGGCAAAGGAAAGTGATCCTTAAGAGTGGCCTTATTCAATTTCCTATAATCAATGCACATACGCCAACCAGTCACAGTACGAGTAGGAATCAATTCATTATGCTCATTTCGTACAACAGTCAAGCCTCCCTTCTTAGGGACAACGTGCACAGGACTTACCCACTTACTATCAGCAACAGAATAAATGATGCCGGCATCTAATAATTTCAGAATTTCTTTCTTAACAACATCATTCAATTTGGGGTTCAAGCGTCTCAAGGCATCCCTACTAGGCCTAGCATCGTCCTCAAGGTTAATTCTATGCATGCATAAATCTGGGCTAATTCCCTTGAGGTCGTCTATAGAATATCCTAGGGCTGGTCTATGTTTTCGCAAGACATCAAGCAATCTCTGGGTCTCTACATCAGTCAAGGATGCATTAACAATCACTGGGAATGTCGAGTTAGGGCCCAGAAATTCATACCTGAGACTTGCAGGTAGAGGTTTCAGCTCTACCGTGCAAGATTCCTTAACTGCGTCTCCTGCGGTATCCGCTGCGTCCGCGCCCTCTATGCTTATAGCGTAGACATCCATCGGTATCGGGCAGCCTGGTACAACCTTGTAAGACTCAATAGATGTTAGAGAAATGGGCTGATCAATATCAGCAGAGTCGAGCACATCACAGTCAGCTAAAAGACTAGGAGTTCTGCACATGTCAGGTAAATAAAAGACGACACGTTCGCTGCCTACTCGCAAAGCTATAGATCCCCTATCCATGTCAATTACTACCCTAGCCGTGTAAAGGAATGGTCTACCAAGTATAATGGGAATGTCAGTGTCCTCTGAAATCTCTAGCACAATAAAATCAGCAGGGATGTAAATATTCTTCACCTTGACGGGTACGTCTCTCAGAATCCCTTTCGGGAGTCTACAAGAATGATCCGCAAGGCGAATAGAGATGTTAGTAGGACATAGATCACCCAAGTTCAGTCTAGAATACAGAGAATATGGCATGATAGACACACTAGCTCCTAGATCACACAAAGCACGACGAATAGTAAGACCGCCAATATCACAAGGAATAGAAAAACTCCCTGAATCCTTAAGCTTAGGCGGCATGGGCTGGTGCATGGCAGCGCTACACTCCTCACTTAGAGCTACTGTCTCGGTTCCGTCCATCTTCCGTTTCCCAGTCATAATCTCCTTCATGAATTTGGCATATGTTGGAATCTGCGTGATTGCATCGGTGAAGGGCATAGTGATGTACAAGGTACGAATCTGGTCCACGAATTTCATGAACTCTTTGTCTCTTCTAGCACCCTTGAGTCGCTGAGGGAATGGAATCGGAGGCTTATAAGGGGTCGGCTCAACTGTTGGAGCAGAATTTTCGGCTCGCTTTTCAGCTTCTGTGGACGTTTCCTCATCAATTTGCGCAGAATTTGTTGCTGATTTTGAGGCCTGGGATCGAGTGGTCTGAGCTGGTAGCATCTCAAGTTGTTTGCCACCTCGGAGTGTGATAGCATTGACCGATTCCCTAGTGTTGTGCTCTGGTTTTGAAGGGAGCTTCCCTTGTTCCCTAGTCGCCGAATCTGCTTGTTGAGCCACCTGATTCCCTATCATACGGATCGTCTGCTCAAGCTCCTTTACTCGCCGATCCTGTTCTTGAGCTCGCCTATCTGCCTCTTGAGCTCGCCTATCTTGCTCTGCCATGAAACTGGCCATCATGGCCTCCAAGCTAGATGATCCGCCAGTCTCTTAATGCTTGGGCTGCTGCGGCTGATACGAGTAGCCACCTGAATTCTGATTTTGTTGCCCTTGCGACTGGTTGTTGTACTGAGACTTCGGCTGATAGGAAGTATTATTCTGCTCTTGAGCTCGAACGTTGTATTGGCCTCGTGGCTGATACGGAGCATTGCCCTGCTGCTGTTTGTAAGGGAAACTCGGAGGTGCTTGATTCTGGGGCTTGTAGGACAGGTTAGGATTATTTCTGTTTGGATTATCCCATCTGTTTGTGGGTGGTCCATAGCTGGGACCAGCCCCTTGATTATTCTGCCCGATGAAGTTTGCGTCCTCCTGATTACTGTTGTTATCATCTGATCCGATCACTGGACAACTATCTGCATAGTGAGAAGGGGAGCCGCAAATCTGACAGTACACACCAATGTGAGCGACGTCTGAGGACTTCATGGTGTTTGCTAGCTTCATACTTTGAATCTCGGTGGCGAGTATCTTCATTGTATCAGCCAACCGAGCCATGTCATTAGTGCTCTCGGCTTGGCATAAATCCTGCGCACCCTTCCTGTCCCTAGGATTACCTCGATCACTCGTCCAGAGATGATAGTCTTGGGTTGCCCTCTCTATAATCTCATAGGTGTCTTCTAGCGGAACTTGGTTCAGTCCCCCACCTGCTACTTGATTGATTAAGGTACGCATCCCCTGATCGATCCCCTGATAGAAAGTGTCAATAATCTGCCACTGCTCCAGGTTGTGGTGTGGGCACATCCGCGTCAGCTCCTTGTATCTCTCCCATGAGTCATACAGAGTCTCACCATCAATAGAGCGGAACGATATGATTTTGTTCCGGAAATGAGCTGTCTTCGATGGCGGGAAGTACTGCTGGAGAAAAGCTTCGGCCAGCCTGTTCCATGTGGTAAAGGTACCTTCAGCGTGGCTGTCTAGCCACCTGCTAGCCTTGTCGGACAGCGAGAACGGGAACAACCTGAGGTAGTAAGACTCTGGAGGGACACCATTTGTCTTAACTGTATTGCACATCTGAACAAAGCGCTTGAGGTGCTGGTGAGGATCTTCGTTAACCCTTCCTGAGAATTGATTATTCTGAACCATCTGGATAAGACCGGTTTTCAGCTCCCAAGTGTTGTTTTCAATGCCGGGTGGCGCAATAGCTGACACTCGTGGTGGCGGGTCGTCCTCGGCCCGTCCGTTCAGTAAGTTCTGGTTCATAGCTATAGCTGCGTAGTTTCGGTTCAGTGCTCGTAGCTGCCGAGCTTCGTTCTGGGCCCGACGATTGTTCTTTCGTTGGTCCGGTGTGTCGTCGTCTGAAATCTGAATTTGCTTCTTCCGTCGGGGCGTTTTCTTTGACATGAACTACCTAGTACCTGCAAAAGCCAAGAAACACCGTGAGCGAAGAAATCACAGCAGAAAAACAGATATCAAACGAGGTGGAATAGTCTAAACTACACACGTTACTCTAATATCACACTAAACGCTGCTCCCCGGCAACGGCGCCATTTTGACACGCGTTGTAGTATAGTGGTAAGTATTCCCGCCTGTCACGCGGGTGACCCGGGTTCGATCCCCGGCAACGGCGCCATTTTGACAAGCGTATTTTTAACCCTTTATAGTTGTCAAATTATATGTTTTAGGGGTCAAGTTGCAGTCAAACAATATTTATAACCTTGGTAAGCCAAGGGTCGATCCTAGGAGCAATGCGTGTGAGTACTAGCAAACGGTGCGACCTATTTAGCTATTCCGAATGAATTTTGTAAAAAAGGTTTTGTTGTCACGAGAATTGCGGAAATTAAATAACAGAAAATAAAATGGTTTTGAGTTTTATCAGAGAGAGAATTCCAGAATCCTTACTTCACCCGTGCTAACCCCACTAATCATGCAATCACGTCACGTTAATTATTCATGCTATCGAATATGGAATATAACCGAAATAACACTAGACAAGCCGCCCATCCACGGATCATTGTCTAGATTAATCTCAATCGTTGAACGCCGCCCATCCACGGATTATCAACGATCTCGATTTATTAAACTAAAGGTTTTCCTATTAAATCAGGTGAACATGACCTAATATCAATTTCATGTAATCCGGTTAACACCTAGGACCCATCCATCTTTCGGTAATTAACCTAAGTACGTTCTACCAATGCAAACATACCCTTTGATGTAAATACATGCATAGAACGATAAAATTAAGCACACAATGAAATTGAATATTCGAATCGCATAAATAAAAACTTCAATTGATCACATGAGAGTTAGGGTTACATAGCACGGGATCCGTAGGATCCCAGAATTGAGAGGACTACTCACTATTCATGGTAATCAACCAAAAACAGTGTATATTGAAAGGAAGAAACGAGTAAACCGTAAAGACGCGGTGTAGCTCGATGATCCTCACGCTGAAAGCTCTGTCTTCTCTCCCAAGTTAGGGTTTTTCTCCAAAATAACAACACCCTTAGAACACACTGGTTGATGCCCTTTTATAGCCCAAAAATCGAGTAGTTGCCAAAATAGTCAGAACTTGCCAAAAATGGATTAGGAAATCTGTCCAAAAATCCTGTCTTCTGAGGTGCCGTGACACCCGTGACATTCGGACATGTCATGGCATGTCACGGCAAGGGCAGAAGTTACTGAGCTGAAAAGGGGCCGTGACACCCGTGACATTCGGATATGTCACGGCAAGGCCAAAACTCACTGAGCTGAAAGGGTGCCGTGACACCCGTGACATTCGGAGGGTGTCACGGCATGTCACGGCACACCTGGATGCCACTCGGATCTCTCTGAGGAAAAAGCCTACCGTGACACCCGTGACATTAATGTGATATCACGGCATGTCACGGCCTACTGCTGGTGTAGAGCTCCTTTTAGGCCATTTTCGATGCTATTTCCCGTTGTTTCGGCACTTTGCGTCCACGGAGTGATGATATACCGATTTTAACCTGAAACACTAGGAAAATACATCAAATAGGGACAAATTGCCCGGGGAACAAGTGTTATCCTTCATCGAATGCAGTGAATAATCAGTCAGAATATCGACTGATCACTACATGAACATGACTCGGCTAATCTAGATTTCACGTTTCCACGCATACTCGTTACTAAACGCCTTGTGCTCAAACATGGAAATAATGATACGTGTTACCTTTGGGCCGAGATGCAAATCAATTTGGATGTCTCGAGAGATAGTCCTTTTTAGAGCCATGATCTGCACCCTCGGGGCCGAGCTCTTGCCATATGGTTATGCTTCATTGCTTTCTCTTGCACGTGATTGATTCGAGCTCCAAGGTGTTTGAGTTCTTTTCGGACAGCTTGTGGTGACTCGGTTTGATGTATCAATGGGGCACTTCACTTTGTGGCGGTGTACGACTTCACAATGGAATGAATTTGTTTTTTTTGCGTTGCGGATTGTGACTGCTCGTACCCACTTGCTCTCACTCATCCTCGTCCTTTTGACGCGAGTCAAGCCGAGGGTTGCTCGTCTATTTTCCCGGCTACTTGGACTAGAGTTTGGACGGTGTGATGTATTCCCGTCCCAACCAACCGCAAAAGTACCGCAGTGGCGGAGCAGACTCGTAACCATGTTGCCTCGAAGTGCTAGCCTCCACGAAATCCACATAACCATATAACTTGAATTCGGTCCTTTGAATGCTTTGTCAAGTCTCTCTAGGACGATTCTATCAACTCCACATCCCTGTTTATCTCAACTAACAAAGGCACGCAATGGGTTAAGATCACATGTAATTGCACAAGTCAAATTTCACTAAACATATGCATGTAATCGGTTCTATCTATTTCACATCATCAATATTCAATACCGTAAATCTGGGAAATAGAGAAGAAACATGTACAAAAATTTTAAAATTTCGGGAAACGTGCTGACTCTATGCAAGGTGCAAGAAAGTAAACGTGCTGACACAATGACTGACTCTCCCACCCCACACTTTTGAACTGACGTGTCCTCACGGGTCATCTTAAGTTCAAAGACACGACTATGCATGCAACCAAACAAAAGGGAAATAAGAAGAGAGTAAGGTTTGACAGGCACTTCCCTCGTGCGATGCGTGATGTTTAGAAACAGCTGACCATTCTCCTTTGAGTCCTCGAAGAGCATCATTGCGCCTGCCTTCTTTTGGTAGAAACTTGTATCGCAACGTGAGTTCGTCACAAAATGAAAGGACTATGTCAAAGAAATTAAGACAAATAAAGGATTCCCAGGAAATTGGTGGAGTCACAAACGATCTCACTTAAAAACCAATCTCCTTAGACTCGTAAGTCTTGGTGACAAAATCCTCAAAAGCTTATGTTTCTCGACACAATTTATTCAAGGTGCGAAACTACCCCCGATGGATAGCAGTCTTACGCAAAGAAGGACAGCGAGTTGGTCCACTCTTCGCGCACGCGGCTCGCTCGGTCGGGATCTCTCGACGACTCCGCACTGAGGTGCATGTTTCCTGCAAAAAGAGCATCTCTTTCCCGAATACAATGTGACAATTTTGGACTCAAGACTCAAATAAACAAAATAAACTGAAAAACGAAAAGAAATGCCGGGCTGCCTCCCTGCGAAGGCCTTTGCTTTACGTCGTTGGCTCGACGATACCTCGCTTATGTGTCGTTGGGACGCTCGTCTAGGTCGAATTGCTGGACGGTCAGATCGACCTCACCGTGATAATGCTTGACCCGTTGTCCGTTGACCTTGAACCGGTCTCCTCCCGTCGGGCTTTCTAGCTCGAGTGCCCCATGGTTGAATATCCTTGTAATCGTGTAAGGGCCCGTCCACCTAGATCGTAATTTCCCGGGCATCAATCGAAGGCGTGATGAGAACAGGAGCACTTGCTGACCGACCTCGAATGTGCGTCGAAGGATGAATTTGTCGTGATAGAGCTTGGTCCGTGCCTTGTAGTCTGATTGGCTCTCGTACGCCTCGAGGCGCAGCTCCTCAAGCTCGCATAGCTGCAGTCTCCTGTCTAGCCCGACTGCCTGTAAGTCCGGATTGCACTTCTTTAGTGCCCAGTATGCCTTGTGCTCAAGTTCGACCGGCAGATGGCATGCTTTCCCATAGACCAACCGAAAAGGCGAGGTGCCTATCGGTGTTTTGTAGGCTGTCCGGTACGCCCATAGAGCCTCGTCCAACCGCTGGCTCCAATCTTTCCGGGCCAGACTCACCATCTTCTCGAGAATTCCTTTGATTTCGCGGTTGGAGATCTCCGCTTGCCCATTCGTCTGGGGATGATAAGCTGTGGACGTCCGATGGTGCACGTGGTAGTGCTTCAAGGTAGAAGCCATCATCCGGTTGCAGAAGTGTGTCCCTTGATCGCTAATTATGGCCTTAGGCACTCCGTACCTACAAAAGATGTTAGTGCGCAAGAAATCTATGACAGTTTTAGCATCGTCACACCTAGTGGCCTTAGCCTCTACCCACTTAGACACATAGTCAACTGCAACCAGTATATAGGCATACCCACACGATACCGGAAAAGGACCCATGAAATCGATGCCCCATATATCAAAAACATCATTAACAAGTATGGGTACTTGGGGCATCTCATTCCTAGCCGAAATATTACCTACACGCTGACATTTATCGCATTTCTTACAATGGTTGTAGGCATCTCTAAAAACATGCGGCCAAAAGAATCCACTGTCTAAAATCTTCCTAGCCGTCCTTCTTGGGCCAAAGTGTCCACCGCATGCATGTTCATGGCAGAAACTGATAACTAAAGCAATCTCATCATTAGGAATGCACCGTCTAAGAATCTGGTCTACGCCTATTTTCCAGAAGTACGGGTCATCCCACAAATAAAACTTAGAATCATGCTTCAGTTTCAAACATTGAGCTTTAGAATAAGAAGGCGGGAACTTACCTCCGACCAGGTAGTTCACTATGGAAGCATACCATGGCATCTTACCTGTGAGAGCATACAAGTGCTCGTCTGGGAACGTCTCAGTGATCTGCCCGGCCTCTTCTTCTCGGACAAGTCGGCTCAAGTGGTCGGCCACAGTGTTCTCTATGCCCTTCTTGTCCTTAATCTCCAAGTCAAACTCCTGTAGGAGCAGAATCCACCTAATGAGCCGCGGCTTCGCCTCCTTCTTCGTCATCAAGTACCTGATAGCTGCATGGTCAGAATAGACAACAACTTTAGTACCGAGCAAATAAGATCTGAATTTCTCTAAGGCAAAGACGACGGCTAGAAGTTCTTTCTCCGTGGTCGAGTAGTTCTTTTGGGCCACGTCCAGAGTCCTCGAAGCGTAGTAGATCACTACGAGCTTTTTGTCTACCCTCTGGCCGAGGACCGCTCCTACTGCATAGTCGCTTGCATCACACATGACCTCGAAAGGCTGGCTCCAGTCTAATGCGCATATAATGGGTGTGCTGGTGAGGGCCTGTTTTAGCTCGTCAAAAGCTGCCCTGCATGGATCTGTAAACTCAAAAGGGACATCTTTTTGCAAGAGGTTAGATAAGGGCAAGGCCCTTTTCGAGAAGTCCTTAATAAATCTACGATAGAAACCAGCATGCCCAAGGAAAGATTTAATGTCACGAACCGTGGAGGGATAGGGCAGAGTAACAATCAAGTCTATTTTAGCTTTATCAACCTCTATACCCTCATGTGAGACGACATGTCCTAGGACTACACCGTGAGTAACCATAAAGTGACACTTTTCATAATTGAGCACCAAATTCATAGAAACACAACGTGCTAATACCGTACTCAAATTGTCTAAGCATGCATCGAAGGTTTCACCATACACCGTGAAATCATCCATGAACACCTCAATAAACGTACGTATCATGTCTGAGAATATACTTGTAACGACCCGTTGGAAGGTGCCGGGCGCGTTACACAAACCAAACGACATTCGACGAAAGGCAAACGTACCGAATGGACATGTAAATGTCGTCTTGTCCTGATCCTCGGGTGCTATGGGAATCTGATTATAACCTGAAAAACCGTCAAGAAAGCAGAAATAAGGCTTACCTGCCAACCGGTCGAGCATCTGGTCAATGAACGGAAGAGGAAAGTGATCCTTGCATGTGACTGCATTCAGCTTCCTGTAGTCGATGCACATACGCCATCCGTTCTTGACTCTGGTCGTCACCATCTCGCCCTCGGCATTCTTCTCGACCGTGATCCCGGTCTTCTTCGGGACTACATGGACTGGACTCACCCACTGGCTATCTGAGATCGGGTAGATCACATCCGCATCCAGCAACTTCTGTATTTCCTTCTGGACAACCTCGATCATGATCGTGTTCAATCTCCGTTGAGGTTCCCTCGAAGGCTTCGCTCCATCCTCCAGCAAAATCCGATGCATACAAACTGCCGGGCTGATTCCCTTGATGTCGGCCAATGTCCATCCGATGGCCAGTTTGTGCTCGGTCAGCACCTTGATCAACCGTCGTTCCTGATCCGCTACGAGCCCGCTCTTGATGATGACCGGTAGTGTGTTATTCTCTCCTAGGAATGCATACTTCAAATGCTCGGGTAGAGGCTTCAATTCTACTGTAGGTGCCTGCACAACAGAAGGCAAACACACATTGGATTTAAATAAACGAACTTTATTAACCTCATACCTCGGGGTGAGTGGCTGCGCAATCTCCAGCTGGGCTAGTGCATCCATGATAGTCTCGGTGAGCTCATAGGAGTCCTCGACCGAGTATACTGCTCTCTCTAGTGCAAGCTCGAGCGGGTCAGCTACTCTCTCTGGTTGCACCTTCTGGAGTAGGTCGTCCAGTGTGTCTAGGGCATGGACTGCTTCGTACTCCATCGGATGCTTCATGGCCCGGAAGATGTCAAAGCTGAACACCTCTCCTTCAACTTCCATGGAGAGAGTCCCACTGTCACAATCAATCTTCATCTTCGACATCTTAAGGAACGGTCGACCGAGTAGGATGGGGGCATGGTCGGTTGGGCCGCAGTTCTCCATCTTCAGCACATAGAAATCGGCTGGAAATACAAGCTCTCCTACTTGTACGATTACATCTTCGATCTTGCCCTCGGGCTGCTTGCATGATATGTCCGCCAACTGTATAGTGAGCCCTGCAGGTTCTAGAGGACCAATGCGCAGGCAAGAATATATGGAATAAGGCAAGACATTAATTGATGCACCGAGATCAAGCATGCAATTCTCTATTCTAATGTTACCGATTGTGCAAGGTATGGTGTAGGTGCCTGGGTCACCGCATTTGGGAGGAACCTTGCGCTGGATGACGGCTGAGACGTTCCTGCTCATCAACTCCTGGTCGTTCCAAGTGCCTCGTCTCCGGTTGGTGCAGAGCTCCTTCAGGAATTTCGAGTATCTGGGAATCTGCTTGATGGCCTCGAGAAGGGGAATGTTGATTTCCACCTTGCTGAATAACTCCCACACCTCCTTGTCCATCACGTACTGCTTGGGAGCTCGACCCTGCACAGGGAAAGGTAAAGGAGCTCGGGAATTAGAATTTTCGGTTACGGGAACCGGGTCTGGCTGAGATGCGCCGGTTGCTGAAATCGGATCCTGTCCGAGAGTGCCCTGGCCGCTGGATTCGAGAGGGCCCGGCCCGACTGTTTCATCATCGGCTGCTGGCGGGCTGCTGTCTTCGGATGGCCTGGGTGCTGATGGTGCTCCTCTCCCACTCCTGAGTGTTACTGCATTGACGTTCCCCCTTGGATTCTGAATAGTTTGTGAGGGGAGTCGCCCTGGGTCGTTCTTGAGCTCGGAGACTGTCGTGGCGATCTGGGACATCTGTTTGGACAAGTCGGCAATGGCCCCGTCAGTTTTGGCCTGGAACTGGTGAACTGATGCAGCCAAGTCCTTCACAACATCTTCTAAGGACTTGCTCGAGCTGTGTTGGTGCGGACCTGGCTGATTGCGGTGCTGCTGATACTGACTCGGCCCATTCTGTGCCTGCTGCTGGCGAAACGGAGGCTTATAGTACGGTTGGGCTTGGTGAGGTACGGGCTGCTGTGTTGGCTCCCTCTGGAAGTGGTTATTCTTATTGTTGTTCCTCCAGCGCGGCCCGTTCGCTCCGTGCTCGTTCCCGGTCGGTCCATACTGTCGGACTGGCCCAGTCTAGTTGCTGTGGCCCTGGTAATCGCCTACTGCGTTGACTTCGGCCTGGTCATCCTCCAGTATGGTTGGGCACTCGTCTGTTTTGTGGTCCGTGGCAGCACAGAAACCGCACGGCTTGACCTGGACTGGTTGCCTTCCGATCACTTGCTGCATCATCTCCTTGAGCTGCCTGATCTCTTCGGCCATTGCATTGGATGGGGGCTCAACCTTCGACACGTTCCTGGTTCGACTGAATTCTTCTTCTTTATTGGACTCGTCCTGGAACCGTTCACTTTCTGCCACTGCCATGATCTTGCGTCTCACACCTGCTGGGGACAAGTTCATAAGGTTGCCCCCAGCCGAGGCATCTAGTAGCTTCCTGTCCAGTCGTCTCAGTCCGTCTAGCATATACTCTACCAGCAGCTTCTCTGGGAGTCCAAGATTGCAGCAGCTCTTCTCCAGGGCGTTGAATTTCTCCACGTACTCGTACATTGTCTCGTTGGGTCCTTGTCTGAGCTCTTGCAACCGCCTTCGGACTTGCATCGCTCTGCCTGCTGGGTAGTACTTGTTGAGGAACTTCCTCTGCATCTCGTCCCATGTGTAGATATGATGAGTCGTATTTATACGACTCGTCGAATCAACTAAACCCATTTATTTCGACACTTTATTATGCGAGCAATTACTTTTTAGTATGGTTTTGCATTTCAGGTGTTTTGGAAGCTCTAGGAGGAAACGCGCATAAATGATGGTTTTTCATGCCAAAAACATCACAGTTTCAGATTAGACCTTTGGACCTTCGACGGAGCGCTGGGAATGAACCGCTGATCAGAAAAATACGAGTCATATGCCGTTGCGTAGCTAACTCAATTCCCTACAACTCTCTAGTTCACACCAAGAGCATCCGAGGTCGTTTAAATGGTCAAATCAAGAGCCGAAGTCGGGACTTACTGCCGAACGCGATCGGCACTGTCAGCACGCGTTTTGATGACGTCAGCAAGCCCGAAACTTGGAAATTGAGCTCAAAAACAGACTTGGAAACCCTAGGTTTTGCTATAAATAAGATCTTTGGGCTAGGGTTTTCAGCAGCCATCAATCATCCATCATTCTACGAAGACCAAGACGGCTCTGGAGAAGTCGCAAGCTTTCGACGAGAGAGAAGACTTTTCTACTTATCATTATGTTTTACATGATCATGTGTAGCTAAACTCGTTATTCAGTTTAGGGTTTCGTTCATTGTGACACATGTTTTGAGACTTCGCCCTTAATGCTATTTCATGTTTTACTAGTTCTTGTGCTTATCTTATGAATTGACTTGTTAGATTAAGTGGAAGCTTTGTCGCAAAGCTTAATTGAGTAGTTAATTCTTATCGTTAATATCTACTGGAAACTTTGTCGTAAAGGTAGATCGTAACACCTAGATTTAATAATACCTTTGTCGGATTGTTTAATTTAGGGAAGAACTGGAAGTCTAACACCTTTGTCGGGTTAGGTTGTGGTGTATCACCTTTGTCGGGATACTTAGGGTTGTTACCTTTGTCGGAATAACCACACTTAGAAACATGAAATTAGATATTTAGCAGTCAATGATAAACATGTCACAATACAAACCCTAAGCTGAACACTCTCTCTGATTGGAATCTTTTGCTCGTTTGCACTCATTATTGCTCACAAATCCCCCTTTTTAATTGTTTTCAGTAACAACTTCAGCAACACCAGCTCCCTTGGGTTCGACCCCTACTTGCCTCTCTACTAGTTACTTGCAGGGAAAATTATAAATATTAAATTTGACGCGTCAGACGACGCGCGTCAAATTTTGGTGCCGTTGCCGGGGAGCTGCGCTTCGGTGAAGTTGTTTCTTTTTGTTTTTTTTTGTTTTATTTTATTTTTTGTTTTTTTAGTTAATTTTCTTGTGATGCACCATGTCTTCTTATTATAATAGAGAGCCTTGGAACTATGAGGAGTTTTCCCCACCATCCTTCCAACTTGAAGTCCGCGAGAAGATCATCAACCTCAAGCAATCCCGGGATGAAACATTGGACGAGTACTTGTCGTACTTCGATTCCATTGTGACGAGCTGCCCGCACCATGGATTCACAAACTTATATCTTCTTCAAAGGTTTCTCGGTGGGATGTTGCCACATGAGTGGAATAGGCTTAATGATGTGGCGGGAGGCTCGGTGAATAACTTAGACATGGACGATCTTTGGCACTTGATAGATGATTTGGCCGAGAGGTCAAGACAAGATCAGGCCAAGCGGCTCGAAGAAATCGCCAACATAGTGCGCCAAATTCAGGCCGATCTGGCCAACACGGCTCACAAGCCGATGGTCATCAAAAAAGAGCTTACAATGGAGCCCACGGAGCCGGCAGAAGATGAGGACCCATGGTTGACTGAAGAAGAGCCGGCCAAGCCACTCGTATCGGGTGCAGGAAACGAAGAAAACGAATCGGAGTCAGTGCAGATCGCGTCTGAAGAAGACATTAGCTCGACGCTAATGTCTGAAGCGAACGCGCCTATAACGTTAAAGCCGGACGCGCCTCTAACGTCTACAGCGGACGCGACCCTCACTGATGCACAATCCAGGACTGACCATTTTCCTTCGTTTTCTATGCAGGTAATAGCTCCTGAAGACCATGTGATCGATAATGATGAGCTGGGAGATGAGTTGGAGGCGAAGCATGAGCCAGAAAGGCCAACGGTGGAGCACCCACTCGCAACGAGTCAACAAGCACCGCCTGAAAAGTGTAAGGACCCAGGTGCCTTTACAGTCACCCGTGATGTTGACTCTTATGTTTTGCAGATGGAAGATGCTAGAGATGACGATCCTCCAGCCCCTATTTTGGGACGATCACTCCTCTTTGCCACAAAGACCAAGGTTGACGTGGGAACATGCTTGATGTCACTGGCGTTTGCTGGAAAGAGATCAGATTTCCATATTCACAAGGATGTCGACCGTCCATACATGAGGAAGCGATCGAGACATGGCACGTTTGGATGGAAACCCGGATGGAGAGACACGAGAGCACCACTGGATGAGGGCTATGAGCAGCAAAAAGGAGTAGCAAAATTTGACTTCACACGTCCATGGGATCCTAACTTGTGATCCCTAAAGAGGTAACGTCGAGCCAACGACGTAAAACAAAGGCGCTCGCAGGGAGGCAGCCCGGCAAATTTTTGGTTTTTTATTTCATTTTCTGTCTACTTGAGTCTTGAGTCATTTTCTTTTATATTGTCTTTGGGGAAAGAGATGTTATTCATGCAGGAAATAGGTGCAACTCAGTGCGGATCGCGTTCGACCGCAACATTATCTCGCCGCGTTCGGTGTTAACATTACGTTAACGTCTCTATCGGACGCGGCACGTAACCTCTGAAGCGGACGCGGCTTACCGTTGACCAGTGTTGACCGACTCGGTTGACAAGAATTTACACCGTCACACGACGACATGAGGGGAGTGCCTGCTCACTTTTATTCTCTACTTGTTTTTCCATACGTCTTGCATAGTTGTGTCTTTGAATTTAAGTCGTACCGTGAGGACACGGCTTTGTTCAAAAGTGTGGGGTGGGAGAGTCAGTCTGTTGTGTCAGCATATTTATTTTTGCACCTGCATAGTGTCTGCACGTTTCCCTTTTTAAAAAAAATTGAAAGTATGAAATTTCTCTCTATTTCCTGGATATGCAGTATTGAATGATGATGTGAAATAGATGATGCTGATTAGATGTGTTTCTCTCGTGAAATTTGAGTTGTGCTTTAACATGTGAATTTAACATACTACGTGTCCTTTTGAGTTGAGATAAACAGGGATGTGGAGTTGATAGAAATGTCCTAGAGAGACTTGACGAAGCATTCAAAGGACCGAATTTCGAGTTGTATGGTTATATGGATTTTGTGGAGGCTAGCACTTCGAGGAAACATGGTTAAGAGTCTGCTCCGCCACTGCAGTGCTTATGCGGTCAGGTGGGACGGGAAAACATCACACCGTCCAATCTCTAGTCCGAGTAGCCGGGAAAATAGACGAGCGACCCTCGGCTTGACTCGCGTCAAAAGGACGAGGATGAGGGAGAGCAGGGAGGTATTTCCATATGCTTGCGGGCGATGATTGGACCTCCATCAAAAGAGCAGAATCACGGACAAGCGGTCACAATCGGTAGCAAAAAGAAAAGAAAATCAGTTATTTGTGAAGTTTTACACGCAACAAAGTGAAGTACACCACTGATCCATCAAAAGACAACTCACTACAAACGCTGTCCATGCAAAAGAACTCAAAACCTTGAAGCTCGAATGAATCACGTGCAAGAAAAAGCAATGAGATATAACCATATAGCTAGAGTTCGGGACAGCGAATGCAGATCATGGGTCTAAAGAGGACTATCTCCCATTCATCCGAATTGATTTGAATTTCAGCTCAAAGGTAACATGTATCAAGTTAATTCTGTGTTGAGCATAATGATTTTAGTAGCGATTGAGTTATGCATAGAAAAGCGAAATCTAGACTAGCAACTCATATTCATGTAGCATTATCTAGGACGTCGAAGAAATTGTGGTGTTGCATTTATTTTTCCTTCTATGACTTAGGGTCGACCAGGCCAGATCATGAGTGAATAGAAAATAGAAAACGTACATAGCTGTTCTTGTTCGGGACGAACAAGTTTAAGTGTGGGGTGGTTTGATGAGTCGTATTTATACGACTCGTCGAATCAACTAAACCCATTTATTTCGACACTTTATTATGCGAGCAATTACTTTTTAGTATGGTTTTGCATTTCAGGTGTTTTGGAAGCTCTAGGAGGAAACGCGCATAAATGATGGTTTTTCATGCCAAAAACATCACAGTTTCAGATTAGACCTTTGGACCTTCGACGGAGCGCTGGGAATGAACCGCTGATCAGAAAAATACGAGTCATATGCCGTTGCGTAGCTAACTCAATTCCCTACAACTCTCTAGTTCACACCAAGAGCATCCGAGGTCGTTTAGATGGTCAAATCAAGAGCCGAAGTCGGGACTCAGTGCAGATCGCGCCCGAAAGAGACATTAGCGTTAACGCTAATGTTGCTTCAGAACGCGCCGATAATGTTACTGCCGAACGCGATCGGCACTGTCAGCACGCGTTTTGATGACGTCAGCAAGCCCGAAACTTGGAAATTGAGCTCAAAAACAGACTTGGAAACCCTAGGTTTTGCTATAAATAAGATCTTTGGGCTAGGGTTTTCAGCAGCCATCAATCATCCATCATTCTACGAAGACCAAGACGGCTCTGGAGAAGTCGCAAGCTTTCGACGAGAGAGAAGACTTTTCTACTTATCATTATGTTTTACATGATCATGTGTAGCTAAACTCGTTATTCAGTTTAGGGTTTCGTTCATTGTGACACATGTTTTGAGACTTCGCCCTTAATGCTATTTCATGTTTTACTAGTTCTTGTGCTTATCTTATGAATTGACTTGTTAGATTAAGTGGAAGCTTTGTCGCAAAGCTTAATTGAGTAGTTAATTCTTATCGTTAATATCTACTGGAAACTTTGTCGTAAAGGTAGATCGTAACACCTAGATTTAATAATACCTTTGTCGGATTGTTTAATTTAGGGAAGAACTGGAAGTCTAACACCTTTGTCGGGTTAGGTTGTGGTGTATCACCTTTGTCGGGATACTTAGGGTTGTTACCTTTGTCGAAATAACCATACTTAGAAACATGAAATTAGATATTTAGCAGTCAATGATAAACATGTCACAATACAAACCCTAAGCTGAACACTCTCTCTGATTGGAATCTTTTGCTCGTTTGCACTCATTATTGCTCACAAATCCCCCTTTTTAATTGTTTTCGGTAACAACTTCAGCAACACCAGCTCCCTTGGGTTCGACCCCTACTTGCCTCTCTACTAGTTGCTTGCAGGGAAAATTATAAATATTAAATTTGACGCGTCAGACGACCGCTTCTTATTTCTTATTAAATTTGAAGGCAAAGATAGAAACCAGTCAGTTGCCGAGTCTGTAAGTGAAAAATAGAATGCTTTCAATTTGAAATCGTCCACTCCGACTCCGTATGGTTTGAGGTTCTGGCCACTGCCATGGAAGCGTTGCAGATGTCCTATGGCTGACTCTCCTTTCATTCCCGAGAACTTGGGCAGGTGATGGACGACCGAGGTGTTGATGGTGATGGCTTCGAGGTCTGGCCCTTCGTAGATGCACCAAGCTTGGTCTCTGAAGTTGGGGGCCGAGAGCTCTCCCATGGTTGGCT
This sequence comes from Rhodiola chrysanthemifolia, assembly GCA_033675395.1. Taxonomy (NCBI): domain Eukaryota; kingdom Viridiplantae; phylum Streptophyta; class Magnoliopsida; order Saxifragales; family Crassulaceae; genus Rhodiola; species Rhodiola chrysanthemifolia. The sequence goes on from CM066204.1 coordinate 45,818,535, forward strand.
CTGGATCGTCGTCCTCCTCGTGATCATCCTCTCTGACGGCCGGCTGTTGTAGTGGCCGTGGGGGTGGTGGGTATTGCTGGTGTGGGATGTATGAAAGTTGTGGATATTGTTGATACGGTGGTTGCGGGTATGGCTGATATGGTGGTGGCGGGTACTGCTGATATGGTTGCGGTTGATATTGTGGATAGGGCTGGTACGGTTGAGGTTGGAATGGTGGTTGGAGCGGTTGGTGTTGCAGTTGTCCCGGGGCAGCCCCCCTGATCTCTCCATTCTGTCTTATCGGGCCTTGCTCGTCGTGTTGTGGGAGCGCCCCTTCCATGTTCCGGTTGCCCTGCTCCACTTCTTCGTTGATGTTGTCGCCTACGCGGCTACCTGCATGAGACATGGTAACCGTGCAACCGCGCCTGCCGTCTTTTGGCAGAAACTTATATCGCACCGTGAGTTCGTCACAAATGAAAGGATTATGTCAAAGAAATTAAGACAATGAAGGATTCCCAGGAAATTGGTGGAGTCACAAACGGTCTCACTTAAAAACCAATCTCCTTAGACTCGTAAGTCTTGGTGTTAGAATCCTCGAAAGCTTATTTTTCTTGACACAATGTATTCAAGATTTGAAACTACCCCCGATGGATAGCAGTCCTACGCAAAATTCTCGAATGGACGAAGATAGCTGCGTGTCACGAGCGACGCTGGTGATTTGTGATCTCCTCGTTGTTATGGGCTAAACTCGGTCACTAGTAGCTTGAATCTTGCAGTTTTGTTGTAATACCGAAAAACAAAAAAACAAAAAACAAAACTGAAAAAGGAAAAGAACAATTTCACCGTGCGTAGCTCCCCGGCAACGGCTCCAAAATTTGACAGGCGTCGTCGGTACTTGCAAATTTGTATTTATAATTTTCCTTACTTTAGACTGTGGGCTAGTACAGTGGCAAGCAAGGGTCGAACCCTAGGGAGCTAGATGGTTACTTGTCGTTCTGTGAAAAGGAAACAGTTGAGTTTGAGCAATTTAGGAAACAGTGTAAAAAGGAAATAAAACGAGTGTGTATCAATGAGAGAGAATATTCATACTAGGGTTTCTTAATTGTGACTTGGTTTATCCTTGATTTCTAAGTATTTAATTCTGCGTTCTTAAGTGTGGTTACTCCGGGTCAGGTTATAACCTAAGGTAGGACCGTTAAATCACTACGCCACAATCTACTCCTGATCAGGTTATAGAATTCTAGTTCTAGCAAACCTAATAATCCTGGTCGGGTTATATTAGGGTTACTGCGACTACTTATTCTAACGGGTCAGTATCAAATAAGCAGTAAATAGAGGGTATGAATTGCCCAGCTTAAGCTTTACCGTTTCGGGTCTCCACTTAAACTTGCAACTTAAACCGAAATTAATGTGCACAAGAACTAGTAGAATGCAAGAATAATATTAAGCATGGAATCTCAAAACGTTGTCACAACAATTGGAACCTGATGGACCATAATTATACGAATCAAAAACACAGTAAAACCCACTAAATTAGACTGTTGGTCTATTTAACTTTTGCTTGTTAGTTCCGATATATTTCTATAGGGTATTTCAGAGCTTAGAGAGAATACATGCTAAAGAGGAGCTTTTAAAGCATAAAAGATGTTACGAGTCATTCCAAGGTCAAGATCATATGCCGACTGAAGAAATATCAAGGATCCTCACCTTGAATCACTCATAACAGATTAAGCAGAAGAGGAATCAAAGTCAGACGGAGCGAAATTGGACTGATAGTTTTGTGAAAAGACTGCACAAAACTGTCAAAATACACTCATGGACCAAGGTGACCGGCCACCTTGCTTGGAGGTGGCGGCCAAGGGAGGAGCTCCTCCCCTCATGGTGACCGGCCACCGGCGGCTCCTCCCCTCATGGTGACCGGCGGCTTTTGCTCCTCCATGGAAAGCTTGCCATGTGGTGGCTCCTCCATGGAATTCTGTCATTTAATTTTCTGTCTTAGTCATTCTCACATATATATATTAGCTTACATGACTTTTGAACTAAGGCACGCCTTCGTTCAAAAGTGTGGGGTGAGAACCACCGTTGTATATAAATAACATGCTTGCTGTTTTCTTTTTTAGTAATAGTATCTTTTTGAAAATATGAACTTAAGAATGTGAAAAAGATAGATCTTAGTTCATGCATTAACCTTGTGAAAATTCAAACTGTTTAAAAGTTTAGAATGTAACTTTTCATTTGTCCTTTGTGCTGAGATAAACTAGGGATGTGGAGTTGACATAAACCGCCCTAGAGAGGCTTGGCAAGCAATCGAAGGATCGAATCAAACTATATGGTTTTCGAATTCAGTGGAGGCTGCACTTCGGGTTTCAGTGAAGATTGAAGTCATCTCCGCCATGCAGTGTTTATGCAAAAAAAGAAAAAAGGCGAGGACGGGAATCAGACCGTCCTCTCTCTAGTTAAAGTAGCCGAGAAAATAGATGAGCGACCCTCATCTTGACCCGCGCGAAACAACAACGATGAGAGGAGCGGGGAGGTATTTCCATAGGCTTGCGGGCGATGATTGGACCTCCCAAAAAGGCTTGAGAAAATGGACTAGCAAAGCCACAAAAAGGCGAAAAGCTCGAAGAAGCAAATCAAGAGGCCAAAGTCCCAAAATTGTGAAGGTTTTAACCAAACAAAAAGTGAAGTACTCAAAGAGTCAAATCAAAGGCCAAAGGCCGATTCACTACAAAAGCAGTCCCTCGCCAAAAGAAAAATCAAAGTACTCAAACCAGTGAAACCCGAACCAAATCACGTGCTAGAGAAACTACAAGGAAACCATATAGTGAGAGACAATCCCGAGGTTGCAGTCCAGGAGCCTAAAAAGGGCTATCTCCCGAAACATCCAATATAATTTGCATCTCAGCACGGAGGTACAAATATTAAGTTTCTTCTATTTATTTACGCAGTTTAATTTGGTAATAAGTAGTAATGCATGAATTAGGATAGATCAAGTACCACAGTCTAATTTTCATATTCCAAAACCAACTTAGAGTGCCGCCCTTTAATAGCATTGTTCGGGACGAACAACTAAAAGTGTGGGGTGATCTGATGGACCATAATTATACGAATCAAAAACACAGTAAAACCCACTAAATTAGACTGTTGGTCTATTTAACTTTTGCTTGTTAGTTCCGATATATTTCTACAGGGTATTTCAGAGCTTAGAGAGAATACATGCTAAAGAGGAGCTTTTAAAGCATAAAAGATGTTACGAGTCATTCCAAGGTCAAGATCATATGCCGACTGAAGAAATATCAAGGATCCTGACGTTGAATCACTCATAACAAATTAAGCAGAAGAGGAATCAAAGTCAGACGGAGCGAAATTGGACTGATAGTTTTGTGAAAAGACTGCACAAAACTGTCAAAATACACTCATGGACCAAGGTGACCGGCCACCTTGCTTGGAGGTGGCCAAGGGAGGAGCTCCTCCCCTCATGGTGACCGGCCACCGGCGGCTCCTCCCCTCATGGTGAACGGCGGCTTTTGCTCCTCCATGGAAAGCTTGCCATGTGGTGGCTCCTCCACCACATCTTCACCTCCTCCTCCTCCTCCTCCCTTGGATCAAAAACACATGGAAGCCATCTCCACCCTCCATTTCTCCTCCCTTTGGCTATAAATACAAGCCATTCTCCTCTCATTTGTATCATCCAAAAATCAACATTTCACTTATCTCTCTAAGTTTTGTAAGTTTGGCTTTGGAAATAAAAGATTGCTCCCTTGGCGCTTCAACGGTTGTAAGTATTTTAATATTTATTTACCGTCTTTAATTTCCAATTCCTTAGTTATAATGTTTAGCGCGATAAATAGTAGCTAAACTAGTCGTTCGGTAGAAGGGGTGGACTTGTATTATAAAATGTTTTAGACTATTAATTTAGTGTCTCGTCTTTGTATTCAAAACTTGTTCTATGTGCCATATATTAGATCAGAACTTCCAAGGTTGAGTGGATGCTTGAAATGGAAAAGCTCTTCTGTGGAAGTTCGCAAACATACTCGGGTAAGTGGATGCTTGAAATGGCAAAGCTTATCTGAGGAGTTTGATCTCTCTCAAACACCATTTTGGGTAAATCGGAAAAGACAACCCAAAATGGATGCACATAGGCTAGTATACCTTGAAATGGGGTGCTAGTCTAAGTAGAACAAGGGCTTTACGTTTTTTGCAAAAGATTAGACAGTGTTGCAAGTCGAGTGCTTGAAATGGCCTTGATTCACTTTCGAACACTTTTGCAAAAGACTAGACAGTGTGGCAAATCGAGCGCCGGAAAAGGCCTTGATACACGTTTGAATACTTAGAAGATTCACTAAGGGTCAATGATAAACAGGATATAATACAAGGCCCCTGAAACCGAACGCTTTCTTTTAATTGTAATAATTATCAGTTACTTTCCAGTACTAAAACCAACCAACCAACCAATCAATCACTTAGCTGGTAGCTTTAAAACCAACCAACCAACCTAAAACACGCCCTCCCGCTGAATAATCCCCTCAAAGAACAATTATCCCCTTAATTCCCTTGGGTTCGACCCCTACTTACCACTTACTACCCAGTAGTGTAGTCGCGAGTAGCGGAAAATATAAATTTATTTTGCACAGAGAACATTGCACCTTAACGACAGTGCAGTGGGCTCCGTCAAAATTGGCGCCGTTGCCGGGGAATTAGCCATCGGATTAGTTGTTCTTTCCCTCCTATGTCCTCATGACGCAACCCCCTTCGTATGCATGGACAACGCGATATCTGCCCCTGTTCGGAGGAACGGAGGGAGAAGACCCAGTACAGCACTGCCGAAACTTCCACCACGTTTGCCACCACATCAAACCTGAAAATGAGGTGTTAGAGGAATTTAAGCTTAAATGCTTTAAATTCTCTCTAACTGACTTTGCCACGATATGGTACTACACATCCACCGCTTGCAGTGCAGAACGTTACGTAGATCTCTGCGTTCCATTCCTGAAGGAATTCTCCCCACCATCCTTACGCCAAGAAACCCGCGAGAAGATCATGTGCCTTCAACAATCCCGGGATGAGACCTTGGACGAATACTACACGAACTATGATGCCATCGTCTCAAGCTGCCCGCACCATGGATTCACGAAGAAGGTTCTTCTCCAAAAAGTTCTTCGTGGAATGAGGTCCGAAGAGCTGGGAAGAGTTAACGAAGCAATGAGGAGATCAGCCGGAAACTTCACCATTGCAGACATGTGGAACCTTATAATTGGTCTGGCCGCTGCCACAAGACGAGTACCCCAAACTGACGAGGAAATGCAGATAAATGAAGCTGACCCTGAGGCAGACAAAGAAGAAACTACCGAGCCGTCAGAAGAGACTCCTGAACCATCAGAAGAATCAGATATGGAAAGCACCGGAAGCAACGAGGTTGGAGTCCAGAACACCACTGACGAACTGCCCAATTCATACCCGACTATCATTACCCGGGCAGCCGAGACTATCTACGACCAGTTCCTCACTGACAATCATAACGAGGCAGAACCAAGCCTTAAGATGCAAGCTTCCCGACTTTTCCCTTCGATCAATAGACAAATCGCTGAAAACTATGTGATCCATGAAGAGGCTGAAAAGAGGATGGGAAAAGGGCCTCTGCAGAATGACTCCTCGATGGAGCAGTGTTACACCGTAGCTGGACTAGGCAGTCCCAAACACAAGAACTTCAAAAGGCTAGTAGTGAAAGGTCCCTCACCCCCTCCGGGGTATCGGAAAGAAAAGATCCCAAAACAAAGGAGTCCTGACCGAAGCACATCATCTCGCAAGAAATCGGGAAAGGGCAAGGCAAGAAGCAACACAGGAACGGTGGCAAAATACGACCTGAGCCACCCATGGGACCCAAACCAGTAATCCACAACGAGGTACTGTCGAGCCAACGACGTTAAACAAGTGCACTGGTCGGGAGGTAACCCGACACTATCTTACTTTCTGTCATTTAAATTCTGTCATTTAATTTTCTGTCTTAGTCATTCTCACAAATATATATTAGCTTGCATGACTTTTGAACTAAGGCACGCCTTCGTTCAAAAGTGTGGGGTGAGAACCACCGTTGTATATAAATAACATGCTTGTTGTTTTCTTTTTTAGTAATAGTATCTTTTTGAAAATATGAACTTAAGAATGTGAAAAAGATAGATCTTAGTTCATGCATTAACCTTGTGAAAATTCAAACTGTTTAAAAGTTTAGAATGTAACTTTTCATTTGTCCTTTGTGCTGAGATAAACTAGGGATGTGGAGTTGACATAAACCGCCCTAGAGAGGCTTGGCAAGCAATCGAAGGATCGAATCAAACTATATGGTTTTCGAAGTCAGTGGAGGCTGCACTTCGGGTTTCAGTGAAGATTGAAGTCATCTCCGCCATGCAGTGTTTATGCAAAAAAAAGAAAAAAGGCGAGGACGAGAATCAGACCGTCCTCTCTCTAGTTAAAGTAGCCGAGAAAATAGATGAGCGACCCTCATCTTGACCCGCGCGAAACAACAACGATGAGAGGAGCGGGGAGGTATTTCCATAGGCTTGCGGGCGATGATTGGACCTCCCAAAAAGGCTTGAGAAAATGGACTAGCAAAGCCACAAAAAGGCGAAAAGCTCGAAGAAGCAAATCAAGAGGCCAAAGTCCCAAAATTGTGAAGGTTTTAACCAAACAAAAAGTGAAGTACTCAAAGAGTCAAATCAAAGGCCAAAGGCCGATTCACTACAAAAGCAGTCCCTCGCCAAAAGAAAAATCAAAGTACTCAAACCAGTGAAACCCGAACCAAATCACGTGCTAGAGAAACTACAAGGAAACCATATAGTGAGAGACAATCCCGAGGTTGCAGTCCAGGAGCCTAAAAAGGGCTATCTCCCGAAACATCCAATATAATTTGCATCTCAGCACGGAGGTACAAGTATTAAGTTTCTTCTATTTATTTACGCAGTTTAATTTGGTAATAAGTAGTAATGCATGAATTAGGATAGATCAAGTACCACAGTCTAATTTTCATATTCCAAAACCAACTTAGAGTGCCGCCCTTTAATAGCATTGTTCGGGACGAACAACTAAAAGTGTGGGGTGATCTGATGGACCATAATTATACGAATCAAAAACACAGTAAAACCCACTAAATTAGACTGTTGGTCTATTTAACTTTTGCTTGTTAGTTCCGATATATTTCTACAGGGTATTTCAGAGCTTAGAGAGAATACATGCTAAAGAGGAGCTTTTAAAGCATAAAAGATGTTACGAGTCATTCCAAGGTCAAGATCATATGCCGACTGAAGAAATATCAAGGATCCTGACGTTGAATCACTCATAACAAATTAAGCAGAAGAGGAATCAAAGTCAGACGGAGCGAAATTGGACTGATAGTTTTGTGAAAAGACTGCACAAAACTGTCAAAATACACTCATGGACCAAGGTGACCGGCCACCTTGCTTGGAGGTGGCCAAGGGAGGAGCTCCTCCCCTCATGGTGACCGGCGGCTTTTGCTCCTCCATGGAAAGCTTGCCATGTGGTGGCTCCTCCACCACATCTTCACCTCCTCCTCCTCCTCCTCCCTTGGATCAAAAACACATGGAAGCCATCTCCACCCTCCATTTCTCCTCCCTTTGGCTATAAATACAAGCCATTCTCCTCTCATTTGTATCATCCAAAAATCAACATTTCACTTATCTCTCTAAGTTTTGTAAGTTTGGCTTTGGAAATAAAAGATTGCTCCCTTGGCGCTTCAACGGTTGTAAGTATTTTAATATTTATTTACCGTCTTTAATTTCCAATTCCTTAGTTATAATGTTTAGCGCGATAAATAGTAGCTAAACTAGTCGTTCGGTAGAAGGGGTGGACTTGTATTATAAAATGTTTTAGACTATTAATTTAGTGTCTCGTCTTTGTATTCAAAACTTGTTCTATGTGCCATATATTAGATCAGAACTTCCAAGGTTGAGTGGATGCTTGAAATGGAAAAGCTCTTCTGTGGAAGTTCGCAAACATACTCGGGTAAGTGGATGCTTGAAATGGCAAAGCTTATCTGAGGAGTTTGATCTCTCTCAAACACCATTTTGGGTAAATCGGAAAAGACAACCCAAAATGGATGCACATAGGCTAGTATACCTTGAAATGGGGTGCTAGTCTAAGTAGAACAAGGGCTTTACGTTTTTTGCAAAAGATTAGACAGTGTTGCAAGTCGAGTGCTTGAAATGGCCTTGATTCACTTTCGAACACTTTTGCAAAAGACTAGACAGTGTGGCAAATCGAGCGCCGGAAAAGGCCTTGATACACGTTTGAATACTTAGAAGATTCACTAAGGGTCAATGATAAACAGGATATAATACAAGGCCCCTGAAACCGAACGCTTTCTTTTAATTGTAATAATTATCAGTTACTTTCCAGTACTAAAACCAACCAACCAACCAATCAATCACTTAGCTGGTAGCTTTAAAACCAGCCAACCTAAAACACGCCCTCCCGCTGAATAATCCCCTCAAAGAACAATTATCCCCCTAATTCCCTTGGGTTCGACCCCTACTTACCACTTACTACCCAGTAGTGTAGTCGCGAGTAGCGGAAAATATAAATTTATTTTGCACAGAGAACATTGCACCTTAACGACAGTGCAGTGGGCTCCGTCAGAACCCTAGCCCGAATAACGGGTTTAGTTACACATGGCCATTAAAGCAAAACAATAAATAAAAAGGGAACACGGTGACTTCTCTATGCCGAGTGGGATTAAGGACCGGGCCGTGAGGGCTAAGTGCCGAGGATGCTAGGAACGTCGGACGGTTTTAGCCGAGAGGAGGAGAGGTGAGCTCGCTTGTGAGAAGGAATGCTCGTTTGTGGGATCCGATGGGAGTTCACGTTTTTGGGAATGATGGGATGGATTGCCCAGCTTAAGCTTTACCGTTTCGCGTCTCCACTTAAACTTGCAACTCAAACCGGAATCAACCTTGAATGTGAAACTCGAATTTTGGATGATTGAAACCCTAGACCAAGAGGTCTTATTTATAGGAAAACATCTAGGGTTTCGAGTAGTTCTATTTGGGCCTGGTCCACATCCGTTTGGCTTGGCGGGCAAGCAAATTCAAACCACCTCACATGAGCCCATTGACCTGGCCCAGCGCGCGCGGGCTTTTGCAACTCCAACGTCGTTTTGCTCATCTTGACCAATCCCGCTCGTGCGTTTTGTCTGGTAAGTGATGTCGTCCAAGTCATTTGTCATTTCGATCACTTTGGTCGAGCCAGATTTGTTAGATTCGTTCGTTTGGTCGAGCAACTTGGATTCAGTGCTGGTCTGCTCGACAGGGCTTTCGGGCGCTGGCCTGGAACTCTGCTCGGCTGCTCCTGGGACATTCCACTCGTGCGTTCTCCTTGGCTTGGTGACATTGTCTGACTGGTTTTCCATTTTGAGCAACTTGGTGGAGTCAGATTTGTCATCGAAGTTCGTCTGGTCGAGCGGATTGATTTCGGTGCCTATCAGCGCGCGCAAGCCCTTTGCGCCAACTGTCAATCTGCTCGAGCGTTTTCCTTGGTTTTCTGACATTGTCCACCTTATTTGCTATTTTGATCACTTTGCTCGAGGTGGATTCGTCAGATCAGCTCGTTTGCCCGAGCAACTTGAATTTGGTGGTGGTCAGCTCGGCTCCTTGTGATGTTTTTAGCTCAGAAAGCCATCTTTTAAGCGCGTTTCCTCCTAGAGCTTCCGAAGCACCTGAAATGAAAAACAACACCAAAAGTAACTTGTTCGCATAATAAAGTATCGGAAATGATGGGATTTGTTGACTCGATGAGTCGTATAAATACGGCTCATCACAGCACGTCGTTGTGCGCTGCAAAATTTACATTTATAGTTCCACTACTCGTGGGTCACTATTGGATTAGCAAGCGGTAAGTAGGGGTCGAACCCAAGAGAGTCAGTGTGGATTAGTTGTTCTTTAAAAAGAAAGAAAATGAAAGTAAAGACAGATTGGGTTTTTGTTGGTTTTTTTTATACAGAAAGTAAATGACTGAATTTAAAGTGCTGAAAGTAAAGACTGAAAGTAAAGTGCGAAAAGTAAAGTGCTGAAATGTAAATGACAGAAAAGTAAAGACTGAAATGTAAAGTGTGGAAAAGTAAAGTGCAGAAAGTAAATGACAGATAAGTAAGGACAAAAGATATTCAGTCTAGGGTCTCTACTTGTGAGACAACCATCATAGACGTCAAATGATCTTACTTTGTGTTCATAAGTGTGGGTTTATTCCATTTCAAGACATAAACCCTAAAGTAAGGCCATTTCAAGCACTTACACCACAATCTACTCCAAAATCAAGACATAGACTTCTAGTTCTAGCTAGACTAATTCCCCTTTTCAAGGTATATTAGCCTAAGTGCATCCACTTGATCTCACATTTCCGATCAACCAAGTGGTGTAAAAGAGAGGTTGAACTCCACGGAAAAGCTTTGCCATTTCAAGCATCCACTTAACCGTGTATGTTCACGAACCCCACGGAAGAGTTTTGCCATTTCAAGCATCCACTCAACCATGTATGTTCTACCCGAATGTATGGCACAAAGAACTAGTTGAAACACAAAATAGCATTAAGTTCTAGTCTCAAGATGCATACACAAGTATGAACACCCTTTGACCGAATATGTTTTAGCTACTTGTATTCATGGCAAGGAATACAAGCACCATACTTATGAAAGTAAAGGAAATCAAGAAAAGTAAAGGAGAGGAGCTCCAAAACAAGAACAAGACATGAAAGTAAAAAGAGCTTCGGTTTTGACAAGAAAGTCAAAGAAAGCTGTGGCTTAACAAGAAAGTAAAGGAGAGGAGCTCTAAATCAAGAACTTGACAAGAAAGTAAAGAGTGCTTGCTGGAAAGTAAAGAGCTTTGGAGCTCAAGAACAAGTGCAAGAAAGTAAAGGTTTTCAAGAACAAAGTAGAGAGCATATTGTGTTTGTATTGAAAATGAAGAGAAGAGAGTTAAGCTCTCAACTCTCTAAGGACTTGGGACTTCGAAGCACACTTCATTACATGAGGCAAGCCCTCTATTTATAGGCAAGGGAAGTCGGTTTAGGGAGGGGAAGATAAGCTTTGGCTTTGAAATATCCCAAAAACACTTCATTTTGATTGGTTTAGCCAAAAGCCATCCACATGCCTTGCACTTGCACTCCCAACCGACTTGAGCTTGGCTTCATCCAAAGGGAAACTAGCTTGGACTAGATAAGGCCAACCGACTTGGCTTGGTTGAGGCCAACCGGACTCCAAAACCAAACCGAAATGAATAGTAGAAGCCAACCGGAATTTTGGGAATTCGGTTCTTGGTTGGAACTTCTTGGCCCGAACTTGGTTGGACTTGGTTGTTCATGATCCGAGCCTGATCGGAGCTTTACCGGAGTTTGGCCGGAATCTTGCCGGAATTTTGGTCGGAGGCCTTTGGCATTTGGATTGCAGATTTGGATTGATGAGGCAATTCTAAGCCTAATGGTCTAAGTCGTTTTGCCGGAATCCGCCCGGAACCTGGTCGGAATCCCAAAACGGCCGGAATTGCCCTAGCTTGGCCTTGATCGGGCTTGAGCTGGTTCCACTCGGGCGTTTTGTCAGGGAAGTGAGATCACCCGAGTCATTTGGCATTTAAAACAACTTGGTCGAGCCAGATTTTCCAGATTCGCCCGTTTGGTCGAGCGACGTCGTTTCAGTACTTATGCGCGCGGGGCCTTTGCTTTGGAATTGAGCCAACTGCCAATCTGCTCGGGCATTCTCCTTGGTTTTTGCGACATTGTCCACCTTATTTTCCATTTTGATCACTTTGCTCGAGGCGGATTCGTCAGATCAGATGGTTTTCCCGAGCGACTTGATTTTGGACCTGGGCAGCTCGGCTGGTGCGCACCGTGCGATGCTTGGTTTGAAGTTCTGTTCGGCGCTTGGTCGACCGGGCTCTGGTTGCAACTTCTAGGCCAGAAATGCTTGGCGTGCTTTTTTGGCACAAATCCCCCTTTTTAGGCTTGATTCCTCTTTAGACTCCAAAATTGCCTGAAATGCCAAAACGACATTAACAAGCACATGTTCTTATGACTAAGAGTCTAGTTTGGTGGGTTCAGTAGTACTTGATGAATCGTATAAATACGCTCCATCAAATACCCCCACACTTAATCTTGTTCGTCCCGAACAAGTATAGTCAAAGAGGAACAACACCCTAAGTCCAAAATATGAATGTGAGATGCAAAACTAGATTTCACCTTTGCATGCATAACTTACTTGCTTCCAAACGAAATTGTGCTCAAACATGAAAGTAACTAGATACTTGTTACCTTTGAGCCGAGATGCAAATTAATTTGGATGATTGGGAGATAGTCCTTTTTAGGCCTTTGAACTGCACTCTCGGATCCGATCTTACTATATGGTTATGTTACTTGCTTCTTCTAGCACGTGATTGATTCGGGCTAATGGGTCGAGCTCATTTTCTTTGTTTGCGTGGTTGGACCGCTTTTTGTAGTGAGGTTTGGCCTTCGGCCTTTGATTTGACTCTTTGAGTACTTCACTTTTGCTTCGGTTTGGTTTCACCATTTTGGCTGATTTTTCTTTTCTTCTTTGAGCTTTGCTCCTTTGATGATATTTGCATGTCCATTTTTCTTCACTTTTGGGAGGTCCAATCATCGCCTGAGAGCATATGGAAATACCTCCCCGCTCTTTCTCATCCTTGCCCTTTTCGCGCGGGTCAAGATGAGGGTCGCTCATCTATTTTCCCGACTATTTTGGACTTGAGAATGGACGGTTTGATTCTCGTCCCGCCTCTTGCATAGACGCTGCATGGCAGAGTCCACTCTTCACCAAGAAGCCCGAAGTGCTAGCCTCCACAATCTTCACATAACCGTATAGTAAGGATCCGGTCCCTTGAGTGCTTGTCAAGCCTCTCTAGGGCATTTCTTTTAACTCCACATCCTACATTATCTCAGCACACAAAGACAAGTAGAAAGTTAAATACACATGTGCTTACACAATTAAGTTTTCACAAGGAAATGCATATTTCGGGTCTATCTATTTTCATATCATGAAAGTGTATATTTTCAAAAACTTTCAAAAAGCTAAAAAATTTAAGGGAAAAAGGAATATGTGCAGATTCTTATGTGCAATACTACTATGTGCAATGACTACAAATAGAACAACTATTCCGATGCACAACTCCCCGACAACGGCGCTGACAGGCACTGCCTTGTCGCGAGGCAATGTGTACAAATAAATTTATAAGTCCGCTACTCGCGACTTCACTACTGGGTAGCAAGTGGTAAGTAGGGGTCGAACCCAAGGGAATTAGGGGGATAAGTTGTTCTTTGAGGTGATTGTACAGCGAGGGAGCGTGTTTTAGGTTGGTTTTGGTTTTTTGTGCGAAAAGTAAATGACTGAAAAATAAATACTGAAAAATAAAAATAGAAGACTTACAGCGGGTGATGCGTGATTGGCAAGTCCTCCGGAAGGTGAGCAGTTGATAGAGCAGTTTATACTAAAATTAAAAGTAAGTGCAGGTGGTGTTTTTAATTTAAGGAAAGCATTCGGTTTTGGGGGCTTTGTATCATAGCCTGTTTATCATTGACCCTTAGTGATCTTACTAAGTATTCAAACGTGTATCAAGGCCATTCCAAGCACTCGATTTGCCACACTGTCTAGCCCATTCCAAGGTCGTAGAGCACTTGTTCTACTTAGACTAATACCCCATTCCAAGGTATATTAGCCTGTGTGCATCCATTTGGTCAGTCATTCCCGAGCAACCAAATGGTTTTTTAGAGATGTCAAACTCCTCAGATAAGCTTTGCCATTCCAAGCATCCACTTATCCGAGTATGTTTACGAACCCCACGGAAGAGTTTTGCCATTCCAAGCATCCACTCAACCTTGGAAGTTCTAACCTAATATATGGCACATAGAACAAGTTTTGAATACAAAGAAGAGGCACTAAGAGTATAGCCTAAAACATTTTATGATACAAGTATACCCCTTCAACCGAATGAAGAGTTTAGCTACGAATATCCATAGAAGTGGATACCATAGCTAAGTACTCGAGGGTTTTTGAAAGACAGTAAGTAAAGGAGAATACTCAAGAACCAACAGGAGTATTCCCTAAACTACTATAATACTCGAGAACCAACAGGAGTATTATATATTTCAAAACCAAACTTACAAAGTAACAAACTTAGAGAGAGAAGTGTTTATTGATTTTTTGGGCTTATGAAATGAGGAGGAGGAGCTCTCCTTTTATAGCTAAAGTGAAGAGGAATGGAGGGCTAGGATGGGAGCACATGGCAAGCCATCCATGGAGGAGGAGGAGCCTCCCAAAGCCGCCGGTCCTCTTGTCTTCTTCCCCAAAGCCGCCGGGTAGCCGGTCATGGAGGAGGAGGGGAGGTGGCTTTGGCCACCTCTTGCACAAAGCCGCCGGTCACCATGGGAGAAGGGAGAGTTTTGTGAGTTTTGTGCAGTCTTTTCACAAAACTATCAGTGTATTTCAGCTCCGGACTGACTTTGATTGTTCTTTGGTTGGATTTGTTTTGAGTGATTCCACGTCAGGATCTTGAGATTTCTTCAGTCAGCGTCTGATCGTGACCTTGGAATGACTCGTAATATCTTTTCTGCGTAAAAACTCCTCCTCAGCATGTATTCTCTCTAAGCTCCAAAATGCCCTGTAGATAAATATCGGAACTAACAAGCAAAAGTTAACTAGACAAACAGTCTAATTTGGTGGGTTTAACTGTGTTTTTGATTCGTATAATTATGGTCCATCAGGCGCCAAAATTTGACAGCACGTCGTTGTGCGCTGCAAAATTTACATTTATAGTTCCACTACTCGTGGCTCACTTTAGGATTAGCAAGCGATAAGTAGGGGTCGAACCCAAGAGAGTCAGTGTGGATTAGTTGTTCTTTAAAAAGAAAGAAAATGAAAGTAAAGACAGATTGGGTTTTTGTTGGTTTTTTTTATACAGAAAGTAAATGACAGAAAGTAAATGACAAAATTTAAAGTGCTGAAAGTAAAGACTGAAAGTAAAGTGCGAAAAGTAAAGTGCTGAAATGTAAATGACAGAAAAGTAAAGACTGAAATGTAAAGTGCTGAAAAGTAAAGTGCAGAAAGTAAATGACAGATAAGTAAGGACGAAAGATATTCATTCTAGGGTCTCTACTTGTGAGACAACCATCATAGACGTCAAATGATCTTACTTTGTGTTCATAAGTGTGGGTTTATTCCATTTCAAGACATAAACCCTAAAGTAAGGCCATTTCAAGCACTTACACCACAATCTACTCCAAAATCAAGACATAGACTTCTAGTTCTAGCTAGACTAATTCCCCTTTTCAAGGTATATTAGCCTAAGTGCATCCACTTGATCTCACATTTCCGATCAACCAAGTGGTGTTAAAGAGAGGTTGAACTCCACGGAAAAGCTTTGCCATTTCAAGCATCCACTTAACCGTGTATGTTCACGAACCCCACGGAAGAGCTTTGCCATTTCAAACATCCACTCAACCATGTATGTTCTACCCGAATGTATGGCACAAAGAACTAGTTGAAACACAAAATAGCATTCAGTTCTAGTCTCAAGATGCATACACAAGTATGAACACCCTTTGACCGAATATGCTTTAGCTACTTGTATTCATGGCAAGGAATACAAGCACCATACTTATGAAAGTAAAGGAAATCAAGAAAAGTAAAGGAGAGGAGCTCCAAAACAAGAACAAGACATGAAAGTAAAGAGAGCTTCGGTTTTGACAAGAAAGTAAAAGAAAGTTGTGGCTTAACAAGAAAGTAAAGGAGAGGAGCTCTAAATCAAGAACTTGACAAGAAAGTAAAGAGTGCTTGCTGGAAAGTAAAGAGCTTTGGAGCTCAAGAACAAGTGCAAGAAAGTAAAGGTTTTCAAGAACAAAGTAGAGAGCAAATTGTGTTTGTATTGAAAATGAAGAGAAAAGAGTTAAGCTCTCAACTCTCTAAGGACTTGGGACTTCGAAGCACACTTCATTACATGAGGCAAGCCCTCTATTTATAGGCAAGGGAAGTCGGTTTAGGGAGGGGAAGATAAGCTTAGGCTTTGAAATATCCCAAAAACACTTCATTTTGATTGGTTTAGCCAAAAGCCATCCACATGCCTTTCACTTGCACTCCCAACCGACTTGAGCTTGGCTTCATCCAAAGGGCAACTAGCTTGGACTAGATAAGGCCAACCGACTTGGCTTGGTTGAGGCCAACCGGACTCCAAAACCAAACCGAAATGAATAGTAGAAGCCAAACGGAATATTGGGAATTCGGTTCTTGGTTGGTACTTCTTGGCCGGAACTTGGTTGGACTTGGTTGTTCATGATCAGAGCCTGATCGGAGCTTGATCAGAGCTCGATCGGAGTTTGGCCGGAGTTGGCCGGAATCTGGCCAGAATTTTGGTCGGAGGCCTTTGGCATTTGGATTGCAGATTTGGATTGCTGAGGCAATTCAAAGCCTAATGGTCTAAGTCGTTTTTCCGGAATCCGCTCGGAACCTGGTCGGAATCCCAAAACGGCCGGAATTGCCCTAGTTTAGCCTTGATCGGGCTTGAGCTGGTTCCACTCGGGCGTTTTGTCTGGGAAGTGAGATCACCCAAGTCATTTGGCATTTAAAACAACTTGGTCGAGCCAGATTTTCCAGATTCGCCCGTTTGGTCGAGCGACGTCGTTTCAGTGCCTATGCGCGCGGGGCCTTTGCTTTGGAATTGAGCCAACTGCGAATTTGCTCAGGCATTCTCCTTGGTTTTCCGACATTGTCCACCTTATTTTCCATTTTGATCACTTTGCTCCAGGCAGATTCGTCAGATCAGATGGTTTTCCCGAGCGACTTGATTTTGGACCTGGGCAGCTCGGCTGGTGCGCCCCGTGCGATGCCTGGTTTGAAGTTCTGTTCGGCGCTTAGTCGACCGGGCTCTGGTTGCGAATTCTAGGCCAGAAATGCTTGGCGTGCCTTTTTGGCACAAATCTCCCTTTTTAGGCTGGATTCCTCTTTAGACTCCAAAATTGCCTGAAATGCCAAAACGACATTATCAAGCACATGTTCTTATGACTAAGAGTCTAATTTGGTGGGTTCAGTAGTACTTGATGAATCGTATAAATACGTGACAGATGCTTGTCGTCAGAGCAAATGTACAAATAAATTTATAAGTCCGCTACTCGCGACTTAACTACTGGGTAGCAAGTGGTAAGTAGGGGTCGAACCCAAGGGAATTAGGGGGATAAGTTGCTCTTTAAGTTGGACAATTTTGAGATTGGTTGGTTGGTTGGTTTTAAAGCTACCAGCTAAGTGATTGATTGGTTGGTTGGTTGGTTTTAGTACTGGAAAGTAACTGATAACTATTACAATTAAAAGAAAACGTTCGGTTTTAGACTTGCAACATCGTCTAGCCTTTTTAAGGTCGTAGAGCACTTATTCTACTTCAACTAATTCCTCCTTCCGAAGTATCTTAGCTTTATGTGCATCCATTTGGTCCCTTTGGTCCAGTTTCCAAATGGTTTTTTTGATAGATCGAACTCCTCAGATAAGCTTTGCCCGTCAAAGCATCCACTTATCCGAGTATGTTCACGAATCCCAAGGAAGAGCTTTGCCCGTCAAAGCGTCCACTCAACCTTGGAAATTCTAATCTTATATATGGCACATAGACTAAGTTTTGAATACAAAGACGAGACACTAAGTTAATAGTCTAAAACATTTTATAATACAAGTCCACCCCTTTTACCGAACGACTAGTTTAGCTACTATTTATCGCGCTAAGCATTATAACTAAGGAATTGGAAATTAAAGACGGAAAATAAATATTGAAATACTTACAACCGTTGAAGCGCCAAGGGAGCAATCTTTTATTTCCAAAGCCAAACTTACAAACTTAGAGAGATAAGTGATTTTTGTATGAGATGTGGATGATACAAATGAGGAGGGGATGCATGGTATTTATAGGCTAAGGGAGGAGAAATGGGTGGTGGAGATGAGGGGCAAGTGTCTTTGATCCAATGGAGGAGGAGGAGGAGCAAGGAGGAGCCGCCACATGGGGGAGGAGCAAAGCCACCGGTCAAGGCAGGAGGAGCCGCCGGTTGCAGGTCACCATGGAGGGAGGAGCTCCTCCCTTGGCCACCTCCAAGCATGGTGGCCGGTCACCTTGGTCCATGCTTGCATTGGATAGTTGATTTGGAATGGCCAAGTGATTCTAAGACTAATGGTCGAGCCAGTTTTTCCAAATTCCATGTTTTGGTCGAGCAACTTGGTTTTGGTGCCTATGCGCGCGGGGCCTTTACTATGGAATTGGGCCAATCTGCCAATCTGCTCGAGCGTTTTGTCTGGGAAGCGAGATTGTCCGACTTGATGGGCATTCCAAACATCTTGGTCGAGCCAGATTTTCCAGATGCATCGGTCGGGTCGAGCGACTTGGTTTGGGTGCCTAAGCGCGCCGGGCCTTTGCCTTGGAATTGAGCTAACTGCCAATCTGCTCGAGCATTCTCCTTGGTTTTCCGACATTGTCCACTTAATTTTCCATTTGGAATATTTTGGTCGAGGCGCAATTGTCAGATGAGATGGTTTGCTCGGGCAACTTGAATTGAGTGTTTGGTCAGCTCGGCGGAGGGCCTGGAACTGCTTCAACCGGTCGGGTGGTTTCTGCGGTATTTTCCCACCCGGTCGGTTGAGTCTTCAATGCAAATTCCTCTTCGGTTTGATTTGTTTGGAGTGATTCCATGTCAGGATCCTTGAGATTTCTTCAGTCAGCGTCTGATCTTGACCTTGGAATAACTCTTAACATCTTTTCAGCGTAAAATCCTCTCCTTAGCGTGTTTTCTCTCTAAGCGCCAAAATACCCTGTAGAAATATATCGGGACTAACAAGCAAAAGTTAAATAGACCAACAGTCTAATTTGGTGGGTTTTACGGTGTTTATGATTCGTATAATTTGGGTCCATCATATCACCCCACACTTTTAGTTGTTCGTCCCGAACAATGCTATTAAAGGGCGGCACTCTAATTTTGGTTTTGGATTATTTGAAAATTAGACTGTGGGACTCGATTTATCCTAATTCATGCATTACTTACTTATTACCAAATTGAACTGTGTAAATAAATAGAAGAAACTTAATACTTGTACCTCCGTGCCGAGATGCAAATTGTTCCGGATGTCTCGGGAGATAGCCCTTTTTAGGTTCCTAGACTGCAATTTCGGGACCGTCTCGCACTATATGGTTTTCTTGTAGCTTTCTCTAGCACGTGATTTGGTTCGGGTTTCACTGGTTTGAGTACTTTGATTTTTCTTTTGGCGAGGGACTGCTTTTGTAGTGAATCGGCCTTTGGCCTTTGATTTGACTTTTTTGAGTACTTCACTTTTTTGTTCGGTTAAAACCTTCACAATGTTGGGCCTTTGGCCTCTTGAATTGCTTCTTCGAGCTTTTCGCCTTTTTGTGGCTTTGCTAGTCCATTTTCGCAAGCCTTTTTGGGAGGTCCAATCATCGCCCGCAAGCCTATGGAAATACCTCCCCACTCCTCTCATCGTTGTTGTTTCGCGCGGGTCAAGATGAGGGTCGCTCATCTATTTTCTCGGCTACTTTAACTAGAGAGAGGACGGTCTGATTCCCGTCCTCGCCTTTTCTTTTCTTTTTGCATAAACACTGCATGGCGGAGATGACTTCAATCTTCATTGAAACCCGAAGTGCAGCCTCCACTGACTTTGAAAGCCATATAGTTTGATCCGATCCTTTGATTGCTTCCCAAGCCTTTCTAGGGCGATTTATGTCAGCTCCACATCCCTAGTTTATCTCAGCACAAAGGACAAATGAAAAGTTACGTCCTAAGTTTTTAGACAGTTGAATTTTCACAAGGGAAATGCATGAATTTCGGTCTATCTTTTTCACATTCTTAAGTTCATATTCTCAAAAAGATACTATTACTAAAAAAGAAAACAGCAAGCATGTTATTTATATACAACGGTGGTTCTCACCCCACACTTTTGAACGAAGGTGTGCCTTAGTTCAAAAGTCATGCAAGCTAATATATATATGTGAAAATTACTAAGACAGAAAATTAAATGACAGAATTTAAATGACAGAAAGTAAGATAGTGTCGGGTTACCTCCCGACCAGTGCCTTTGTTTAACGTCGTTGGCTCGACAGTACCTCATTGTAGATTACTGGTTTGGGTCCCATGGGTGGCTCAGGTCGTATTTTGCCACCGTTCCTGTGTTGCTTCTTGCCTTGCCTTTTCCCGATTTCTTGTGCGTGTTAGAACCCCATGGTTTTGGTTCTTTTTCTCTCCATTGCTTCTGAGAAGGTGAAGGAGCTTTGACCATAGCTGCTGGTCTTGTTACTTTTTCGGTCTCTTTTGGCAGGTCGGAAATCTGCGTACCGTGATCTGAGATAGGTATTATATCTGGCGGTTTCTTCGTATCCGTGCGGCTATTGTCAATGTAGAAATATGCAATTTTGCCGCCGAACTTAAGCGATAATGAGCCCTTGCCCACATCGATCCTTGCCTTAGTAGCGTAGAGGAATGGTCGTCCCAAGATTATTGTTGGAGGGTCGTCTTCGCTGGTCTCTCCCGTTTGTATTACATAGAAGTCTGCAGCAACGACGAGCTCTCCCACATGGAGTATTACATCTTCCAGCACTCCAACCGGACGGATGCATGATTTATCTCCTAGCTCGATATTTGTCCTGGGTGGCTTCAATGGACCAGGTCCTAACAAGTAATATAAGGAGGAGGGCATGGCGTTAACAGCAGCTCCAAGATCGACCAGGCACTTATGAATCTGAGTTTCACCAATACCGCAGGTGACTGTGAAAGCCCCTGGGTCTTTATCTCTTTCTGGTTGTGACTCAAGATCTGAAGTGAGGGCTTTTGTAATTGTCGGGTCACTCTGCCCACTCCTTAAATTGTCAGTGTCATCCCATCCAGATGCTGGTACGTCGGAGTGTATAATTGGCGGTGGTGTTATGCAAACGGTGAACGAATATCGTCCATTGTCAGCATGCGTGACCCATGTTTTGCCATCATTGGGTCGGTCTTCCTCTTGGTTCCAATCAGGACGATGCCTACGGGCGAAGTGCTTGTTCGTAAGTTTGTTAGTTGGGGATCGTGCAACTTCTCCTAGCGTCGCCTTTTCGTTAGACCTTTTTATCGTGCTGAGATTCGCCTTTGGGTTTTGGATGGTTTGTGAAGGGAGTCTGCCAGGTTCATTAGTGAGTGTTGACATTGCCGTGGCGAGCTGGGACATTTGTTTGGTTAATTCTGAAATTGCCCCGTCAGTTTTCGCCTGATATTGGTGTAGCGAAGTACCCAATTGACTAATGCTTCCTGCGAGCTCCTTCATAGTGTCATCCAGCGACTTGGTTGGTTCTTGCTGATTATGCGGGCCGATTTGGTACTGATTTGATCCTCTTTGCTGATATTGGCCTGCTGATTGAGCGTTCTGGTTATACTGCCGGTGGGGGGGTTGGTAGAATGGCTGAGCTAGTTGAGGTACAGCTGGTTGTGCGTCTTTCTGAGCATAGTTATTGTTACGCCAGCTCGGGTTGATTGCTTGACCATACTGTCTGTTTTGTCCGGCTCTGTCATTTTTGTTGTTGTTGTATTCTTGGTATCCTCCTACTGCATTCACTTCTGCCGGTTCCTCTTCTATTAATGTTGGACATGCGTCAGTTTTGTGGTATGCAGAACCACAGAACTCGCAAGGTTTTATTGGAACTGGCTGCCTTCGTAGGATCTGAATCATCATCTCCTTTAGCTGCTTCATCTCTTCAGGTATAGAGTTCATTGACGTCTCCGCTTTTGCCACATGTTTTGTCCGGGAGAATTCTTCCTGCTGAGTTGTCTCTTCTCTGAATCGGGCATTCTCAGCAAAGTTGGTGATAAGATCCCTTATGCCACTTAATGATAGATTCATCATGGACCCTCCAGCTGAGGCATCCAGGAGCATTTTGTCTAAGGGTCTTAGTCCGTTAATGAGATACTCCACGGTGAGTTTCTCGGGCAGTCCAAGGGTACATCAGCTTCTCTCCAGGCGGTTGCATTTTTCCAGGTAATCGTACATGGTTTCATTGGGTCCTTGCCTGATGTCCTGCAGTTGCCTCCTTACTTGCATCGCTCTTCCTGCTGGTTAATATTTGTCTAAGAACTTTTTCTGCATCTGAGCCCATGTCCTGATGCTTCCGGAAGGCAATGAAAGGAACCAGTCGTTTGCCGTGTCAATGAGGGAAAAATAGAACGCCTTTAACTTAAAGTCGTCTACGTTTACGCCATTAGGTTTGAGGTTTTGGCAAATCCCATGTAAGCGCTGGAGATGAGTCATTGCTGATTCTCCACGAGTTCCTGAGAATTTTGGCAAGTTGTGGGCCACTGAAGTGTTGATGACGATGTTTTCTAGTTCCGAGCCTTCATAGATACACCACATCTGAACTCTGAAATCTGGTGCCGAGAGCTCTCTCAATGTAGGTTCACGGTAGTTGTTGTTATCTCCGTAGTAGTCATCGAAAGCGGGTTCTTGTCTTGACACTTGTCTAGGTTGTGGGGGTGGTGGATATCTAGGGGGTTGTCGTACTGGACCAGCTGCATTTCGGTCCTCGGGTGGTTCTTGGTTTCTTCTGATGGCTTCCCTATCACGAGCTCGTCTGCTTCGGATGAGTTGCTCCGGATCATCCATAAATGGAAGTGGTACCTCATTGTTTCGATCGTACAGGTTTATCTCGTCGTCATCCTGGTAGTCATGATGACTTTCTTCGCGAGACATGGTTGTTTCGAGCGCGTATTGATTTAAAGAACTTATCCGATGGCTAATTCCCCGGTAACGGCGCCAATTTGACAGATGCTTGTCGTCAGAGCAAATGTACAAATAAATTTATAAGTCCGCTACTCGCGACTTAACTACTGGGTAGCAAGTGGTAAGTAGGGGTCGAACCCAAGGGAATTAGGGGGATAAGTTGCTCTTTAAGTTGGACAATTTTGGGATTGGTTGGTTGGTTGGTTTTAAAGCTACCAGCTAAGTGATTGATTGGTTGGTTGGTTGGTTTTAGTACTGGAAAGTAACTGATAACTATTACAATTAAAAGAAAACGTTCGGTTTCAGGGGCCTTGTATTATATCCTGTTTATCATTGACTCTTAGTGAACCTTCTAAGTATTCAAACATGAATCGAGGCTATTCCTAGCTCAAGACTTGCAACATCGTCTAGCCTTTTTAAGGTCGTAGAGCACTTATTCTACTTCAACTAATTCCTCCTTCCGAAGTATCTTAGCTTTATGTGCATCCATTTAGTCCCTTTGGTCCAGTTTCCAAATGGTTTTTTTGATAGATCGAACTCCTCAGATAAGCTTTGCCCGTCAAAGCATCCACTTATCCGAGTATGTTCACGAATCCCAAGGAAGAGCTTTGCCCGTCAAAGCGTCCACTCAACCTTGGAAATTCTAATCTTATATATGGCACATAGACTAAGTTTTGAATACAAAGACGAGACACTAAGTTAATAGTCTAAAACATTTTATAATACAAGTCCACCCCTTTTACCGAACGACTAGTTTAGCTACTATTTATCGCGCTAACAATTATAACTAAGGAATTGGAAATTAAAGACGGAAAATAAATATTGAAATACTTACAACCGTTGAAGCGCCAAGGGAGCAATCTTTTATTTCCAAAGCCAAACTTACAAACTTAGAGAGATCAGTGATTTTTGTATGAGATGTGGATGATACAAATGAGGAGGGGATGCATGGTATTTATAGGCTAAGGGAGGAGAAATGGGTGGTGGAGATGAGGGGCAAGTGTCTTTGATCCAATGGAGGAGGAGGAGGAGCAAGGAGGAGCCGCCACATGGGGGAGGAGCAAAGCCGCCGGTCAAGGGAGGAGAAGCAAAGCCACCGGTTGCAGGTCACCATGGAGGGAGGAGCTCCTCCCTTGGCCACCTCCAAGCATGGTGGCCGGTCACCTTGGTCCATGCTTGCATTGGATAGTTGATTTAGAATGGCCAAGTGATTCTAAGACTAATGGTCGAGCCAGTTTTTCCAAATTCCATGTTTTGGTCGAGCAACTTGGTTTTGGTGCCTATGCGCGCGGGGCCTTTACTATGGAATTGGGCCAATCTGCCAATCTCCTCGAGCGTTTTGTCTGGGAAGCGATATTGTCCGACTTGTTGGGCATTCCAAACATCTTGGTCGAGCCAGATTTGCCAGATGCATCGGTCGGGTCGAGCGACTTGGTTTGGGTGCCTAAGCGCGCCGGGCCTTTGCCTGGGAATTGAGCTAACTGCCAATCTGCTCGAGCATTCTCCTTGGTTTTCCGACATTGTCCACTTAATTTTCCATTTGGAATATTTTGGTCGAGGCGGAATTGTCAGATGAGATGGTTTGCTCGGGCAACGTGAATTGAGTGTTTGGTCAGCTCGGCGGAGGGCCTGGAACTGCTTCAACCGGTCGGGTGGTTTCTGCGGTATTTTCCCACCCGGTCGGTTGAGTCTTCAATGCAAATTCCTCTTCGGTTTGATTTGTTTGGAGTGATTCCATGTCAGGATCCTTGAGATTTCTTCAGTCAGCGTCTGATCTTGACCTTGGAATAACTCTTAACATCTTTTCAGCGTAAAATCCTCTCCTTAGCGTGTTTTCTCTCTAAGCGCCAAAATACCCTGTAGAAATATATCGGGACTAACAAGCAAAAGTTAAATAGACCAACAGTCTAATTTGGTGGGTTTTACGGTGTTTATGATTCGTATAATTTGGGTCCATCAATACGCTCCATCAAATACCCCCACACTTAATCTTGTTCGTCCCGAACAAGTATAGTCAAAGAGGAACAACACCCTAAGTCCTAAATATGAATGTGAGATGCAAAACTAAATTTCACCTTTGCATGCATAACTTACTTGCTTCCAAACGAAAATGTGCTCAAACATGAAAGTAACTAGATACTTGTTACCTTTGAGCCGAGATGTAAATTAATTTGGATGATTGGGAGATAGTCCTTTTTAGGCCTTTGAACTGCACTCTCGGATCCGATCTTACTATATGGTTATGTTACTTGCTTCTTCTAGCACGTGATTGATTCGGGCTAATGGGTCGAGCTCATTTTCTTTGTTTGTGTGGTTGGATCGCTTTTTGTAGTGAGGTTTGGCCTTCTGCCTTTGATTTGACTCTTTGAGTACTTCACGTTTGCTTCGATTTGGTTTCACCATTTTGGCTGATTTTTCTTTTCCTCTTTGAGCTTTGCTCCTTTGATGAGATTTGCATGTCCATTTTTCTTCACTTTTCGGAGGTCCAATCATCGCCTGAGAGCATATGGAAATACCTCCCCGCTCTTTCTCATCCTTGCCCTTTTCGCGCGGGTCAAGATGAGGGTCGCTCATCTATTTTCCCGGCTATTTTGGACTAGAGAATGGACGGTTTGATTCCCGTCCCGCCTCTTGCATAGACGCTGCATGGCGGAGTCCACTCTTCACCAAGAAGCCCGAAGTGCTAGTGACAGATCACACTGCACTGTCGTTAAGGTGCAATGCTCTCTGTACAAATAAATTTATATTTTCCACTACTCGCGACTTAACTACTGGGTAGTAAGTGGTAAGTAGGGGTCGAACCCAAGGGAATTAGGGGAATAAGTTGTTCTTTAAATTGGACAATTTTGGGATTGGTTGGTTGGTTTTAAAGCTACCAGCTAAGTGATTGATTGGTTGGTTGGTTGGTTGGTTTTAATACTGGAAAGTAACTGATAATTATTACAATTAAAAGAAAGCGTTCGGTTTCAGGGGCCTTGTATTATATCCTGTTTATCATTGACCCTTAGTGAATCTTCTAAGTATTCAAACGTGTATCAAGGCCTTTTTCGGCGCTCAATTTGCCACACTGTCTAGTCTTTCGCAAAAGTGTTCGAAAGTGAGTCAAGGCCATTTCAAGCACTCGACTGTCTAATCTTTTGCAAAAAATGTAAAACCCTTGTTCTACTTAGACTAGCACCCCATTTCAAGGTATACTAGCCTGTGTGCATCCATTTTGGGTTGTCTTTTCCGATTTACCCAAAATGGTGTTTGAGAGAGATCAAACTCATATTTTGGGTTGATCCAAGGGAGGAGGAGGAGGAGCAAGGAGGAGCCGCCACATGGGGGAGGAGCAAAGCCGCCGGTCAAGGGAGGAGGAGCCGCCGGTTGCAGGTCACCATGGAGGGAGGAGCTCCTCCCTTGGCCACGTCCAAGCATGGTGGCCGGTCACCTTGGTCCATGCTTGCATTTGATAGTTGATTTGGAATGGCCAAGTGATTCTAAGACTAATGGTCGAGCCAGTTTTTCCAAATTCCATGTTTTGGTCGAGCAACTTGGTCTTGGTGCCTATGCGCGAGGCTTTTGCTTTGGACTTGGGCCAACTGCTAATCGGCTCGGGCGTTCTCCTTGGTTTTCCGACATCTTCCACCTTATTTTCCATTTGGAACATTTTGGTCGAGGTCGAATTGTCAGAAGAGGTGGTTTACTCGGGCAACTTGAATTGAGTGTTTGGTCAGCTCGGCGGAGGGCCTGGAACTGCTTCAACCGGTCGGGTGGTTTCTGCGGCATTTTCTCACCCGGTCGGTTGAGTATTCAATGGAAATTCCTCTTCGGTTTGATTTGTTTGGAGTGATTCCATGTCAGGATCCTTGAGATTTCTTCAGTCAGCGTCTGATCTTGACCTTGGAATAACTCTTAACATCTTTTCAGCGTAAAATCCTCTCCTTAGCGTGTTTTCTCTCTAAGCGCCAAAATACCCTGTAGAAATATATCGGGACTAACAAGTAGAAGTTAAATAGACCAACAGTCTAATTAAGGGGGTTTTACGGTGTTTATGATTCGTATAATTTGGGTCCATCAGCTAGCCTCCACAATCTTCACATAACCGTATAGTAAGGATCCGGTCCCTTGAGTGCTTGTCAAGCCTCTCTAGGGCATTTCTTTCAACTCCACATCCTACATTATCTCAGCACACAAAGACAAGTAGAAAGTTAAATACACATGTGCTTACACAATTAAGTTTTCACAAGGAAATGCATATTTCGGGTCTATCTATTTTCATATCATGAAAGTGTATATTTTCAAAAAGTTTCAAAAAGCTAAAAAATTTAAGGGAAAAAGGAATATTTACAGATTCTTATGTGCAATGACTACAAATAGAACAATTATTCCGATCCACAACTCCCCGGCAACGGCGCCAAAATTTGACAGCACGTCGTTGTGCGCTGCAAAATTTACATTTATAGTTCCACTACTACTGGCTCACTATTGGATTAGCAAGCGGTAAGTAGGGGTCGAACCCAAGAGAGTCAGTGTGGATTAGTTGTTCTTTAAAAAGAAAGAAAATGAAAGTAAAGACAGATTGGGTTTTTGTTGGTTTTTTTTATACAGAAAGTAAATGACAGAAAGTAAATGACTGAATTTAAAGTGCTGAAAGTAAAGACTGAAAGTAAAGTGCGAAAAGTAAAGTGATGAAATGTAAATGACAGAAAAGTAAAGACTGAAATGTAAAGTGCTGAAAAGTAAAGTGCAGAAAGTAAATGACAGATAAGTAAGGACGAAAGATATTTGATGGACCATAATTATACGAATCAAAAACACAGTAAAACCCACCAAATTAGACTGTTGGTCTATTTAACTTCTACTTGTTAGTCCCGATATATTTCTACAGGGTATTTTGGCGCTTAGAGAGAAAACACGCTAAGGAGAGGAGTTTTACGCTAAAAAGGATCGCTCGCAATTTCTGGCCAGCCAAAGACCGAGAAACCCAGGTTGCGCCCGCCGTCCAGCGCCCAGCGTCCAGCACGCCGGCCGAGCTAGTCGAGTCCAAATTCAAGTTGCCCGAGCAAACCATCTGATCTGACAATTCCGCCTCGACCAAAGTGTTTAAAATGGAAATTAAGGTGGAAGATGTCGGAAAACCAAGGAGAATGCTCGAGCAGATTGGCAGTTAGCTCAATTCCAAGGCAAAGGCCCGGCGCGCATAGGCACCCAAACCAAGTCGCTCGACCCGACGGATGCATCTGGAAAATCTGGCTCGACCAAGTTGTTTGGAATGCCCAACAACTCGGACAATATCACTTCCCAGACAAAACGCCCGAGCAGATTGGCAGATTGGCCCAATTCTATAGTAAAGGCCGCGCGCATAGGCACCAAGACCAAGTTGCTCGACCAAAACATGGAATTTGGAAATTCTGGCTCGACCATTAGTCTTAAAATCACTTGTCCATTCCAAATCAACTATCAAACAGCTAAAAAAGCAATGATCAAAATCTGGTGACCGGTGGCTTTTGGTTGGAGGTAACCAAAGAAGGAAACTCTCCCCATTTGGTGACCTCCAACCGGCTGCTATGACCTGCTATGGAGCTCCCTTGGATGAAAACCATGTGGTTTCATCTCATCCATCCATTCCTCTCCCTTAGGCCTATAAATACAAGCCCCCATCTCATTTGTAATTCATTCCAAAATCAAATAAACACTTATCTCTCTACATTTTGTTACTTGTAAGTTTGGTTTTTGGAAATAATACTCTTGTCGGTTCTTGAGTATTATAACGGTTTTAGAGAATACTCCTGTTGGTTCTTGAGTATTCAGTAGGAAATTGGGAATACTCCTGTTGGTTCTTGAGTATTCCACCCCTTTCCCTCTTACTGTTTTCAAAAACCGCTGAGTATTTAGCTATGGTATCCACCTCTATGGATATTCGTAGCTAAACTCTTTATTCGGTTAAAGGGGCGTACTTGTATTATAAAATGTTTTAATTCTTTTAGTTTCTTTTCTTTGTATTCAAAACTTGTTCTATGTGCCATATATTAGATCAGAACTTCCAAGGTTGAGTGGATGCTTGAAATGGCAAAGCTCTTCTGTGGAAGTTCGTAAACATACTCGGGTAAGTGGATGCTTGAAATGGCAAAGCTTATCTGAGGAGTTTGATCTCTCTCAAACACCATTTTGGGTAAATCGAAAAAAACAACCCAAAATGGATGCACACAGACTAGCATATCCTGAAAGGGGTATTGGCGCTAGTCTAAATAGAACAAGTGCTTTACGTTTTTTGCGAAAGATTAGACAGTGTTGCAAGTCGAGTGCTTGAAATGGCCTTGATTCACTTTCGAACACTTTTGCAAAAGACTAGACAGTGTGGCAAATCGAGCGCCGGAAAAGGCCTTGATACACGTTTGAATACTTAGACGGGTTACTAAAACAATAAACAGGCTATGATACAAGGCCCCTGAAACCGAATGTTTTTCTTGAATTACAAAAAAACCCCCCTGTATTTACTTTTACTAATCGCCCGATCAACTACAATCATCAACCACTCATCTACCGGAGGAATCGCAATCACGCATCACCCACTGCAAGTCTTCTTCCCTCAACTCTTTATTTTCAGTATTTAATTTCTGTATTTACTCTTCCGCACAAAAAACCAAAAAAACCAAAAAAAACAGTAGTTTAGTTAATAGCACTAAAATCCCAATCAACCTAAAACACGCTCCCTCGCTGTACAAATCCCTCGAAGAACGACTTATCCCCCTAATTCCCTTGGGTTCGACCCCTACTTACCACTTGCTACCCAGTAGTGAAGTCGCGAGTAGCGGAATATTATAAATAAATTCTTGACGGTTGCACACAACGACTGTGCATCCATCAAAAATTGGCGCCGTTGCCGGGGAATTAGCCATCGGATTAGTTGTTCTCTCCCCCCTATGTCCTCATGATGCAACCCCCTTCATATGCATGGACAACACGACATCTGCCACTGTTCGGAGGTACGGATGGAGAAGACCCAGTACAGCACTGCCGAAACTTCCACCACGCCTGCTACCACATCAAACCTGAAAATGAGGAATTAGAGGAATTTAAGCTTAAATGCTTTAAATTCTCTCTAACTGACTTCGCGACAATCTGGTACTACACATCACCCGCTATGCATGCTGAGTATTTTGTGGACCTCTGCGTTCCATTCCTGAAGGAATTCTCCCCGCCATCCTTACGCCAAAAAACCCGTGAGAAGATCTTGAGCCTTCAACAATCCCGGGATGAGACTTTGGACGAATACTACACGAACTACGACACCATCGTCTCAAGCTGCCCGCACCATGGATTCACGAAGAAAGTTCTTCTTCAAAAATTTCTTCGGGGAATGAGGTCTGAAGAACTGGGAAGAGTTAACGAAGCAATGAGGAGATCAGCCAGGAACTTAACCATTGCCGACATGTGGTACCTCATAAATAACCTGGCCGCTGCCACAAGACGAGTACCCCAAACTGACGTGGAAATGCAGATAGATGAAGCTGGTCCTGAGACAAATGAAGAAACTCCCGAGCCATCAGAAGAGACTCCTGAACCGTCAGAAGAATCAGACATGGAAAGCATCGAAAGCAACGAGGAAGAAGTCGAGAATACCGCTGACGAACTACCCAATTCATACCCGACTATCATTACTCAGGCGGCCGAGACTATCTACGACCAGATCCTCACTAACGAGGCAGACCCAAGCCTTAGATGCAAGCTTCCCGACTTTTCCCCTCGATCAATAGACAAATCGCTAAAAACTATGTGATCCATGAAGAGGCTGAAAAGAGGATGGGAAAAGGGCCTGAGCAGAACGACTCCTCAATGGAGCATGTTTTCGCCATTACTGGAAAAGGCAGCCCTAAACACCAGAAAACCCATTTCAAGAAGCTAGTGGTCAAAGGTCCCTCACCTCCTCAGAGACGTTGGAAGGAGACACCACCAGAACAATGGGAGCAGGACCCAAGCACATCATCTCGCAAGAAAGCAGGAAGAATCAAGGCAAGAAGCAACACAGGAACTGTGGCGAAATACGACCTGAGCCACCCATGGAACCCAAACCAATGATCCACAAATGAGGTATCGTTGAGCCAACGACGTTAAACAAAGGCACTGGTCGGGAGGTAACCCGACACTATCTTAATTTCTGTCATTTAAATTCAGTCATTTAGTTTTAAGCTTGCATGACTTTTGAACAAAGGCACGCCTTCGTTCAAAAGTGTGGGGTGAGCACCACCTTTGTATATAAATAACATGCTTGCTATTTTTTTTAGTAATATTATCTTTTTGAAAATATGAACTTAAGAATGTGAAAAAGATAGACCGAAATTCATGCATTTACCTTGTGAAAATTCAACTGTCTAAAAACTTAGAACGTAACTTCTCATTTGTCCCTTTGTGCTGAGATAAACTAGGGGTGTGGAGTTGATAGAAATGCCCTAGAGAGGCTTGGCAAGCAATCAAAGGATCGAATCTAACTATATGGTTTTCGAAGTCAGTGGAGGCTGCACTTCGGGTTTCAGTGAAGATTGAAGTCATCTCCGCCATGCAGTGTTTATGCAAAAAGAAAAGAAAAGGCGAGGACGGGAATCAGACCGTCCTCTCTCTAGTTAAAGTAGCCGAGAAAATAGATGAGCGACCCTCATCTTGACCCGCGCGAAACGACAACAATGAGAGGAGCGGGGAGGTATTTCCATAGGCTTGCGGGCGATGATTGGACCTCCCAAAAAGGCTTGAGAAAATGGACTAGCAAAGCCACAAAAAGGCGAAAAGCTCGAAGAAGCAAATCAAGAGGCCAAAGGCCCAAAATTGTGAAGGTTTTAACCGAACAAAAGTGAAGCTCTCAAAAAGTCAAATCAAAGGCCAAAGGCCAATTCACTACAAAAGCAGTCCCTCGCCAAAAGAAGAAAAATAAAAGTACTCAAACCAGTGAAACCCGAACCAAATCACGTGCTAGAGAAAGCTACAAGGAAACCATATAGTGTGAGACGGTCCCAAGATTGCAGTCCAGGAGCCTAAAAAGGGCTATCTCCCGAAACATCCGGAATAATTTGCATCTCGGCACGGAGGTACAAGTATTAAGTTTCTTCTATTTATTTACGCAGTTTAATTTGGTAATAAGTAGTAATGCATGAATTAGGATATATCTAGTCCCACAGTCTAATTTTCATATTTTAAAACCAAACTTAGTGCCGCCCTTTAATAGCATTGTTCGGGACGAACAACTAAAAGTGTGGGGTGATCTGATGGACCATAATTATACGAATCAAAAACACAGTAAAACCCACCAAATTAGACTGTTGGTCTATTTAACTTCTACTTGTTAGTCCCGATATATTTCTACAGGGTATTTTGGCGCTTAGAGAGAAAACACGCTAAGGAGAGGAGTTTTACGCTAAAAAGGATCGCTCGCAATTTCTGGCCAGCCAAAGACCGAGAAACCCAGGTTGCGCCCGCCGTCCAGCGCCCAGCGTCCAGCACGCCGGCCGAGCTAGTCGAGTCCAAATTCAAGTTGCCCGAGCAAACCATCTGATCTGACAATTCCGCCTCGACCAAAGTGTTTAAAATGGAAATTAAGGTGGAAGATGTCGGAAAACCAAGGAGAATGCTCGAGCAGATTGGCAGTTAGCTCAATTCCAAGGCAAAGGCCCGGCGCGCATAGGCACCCAAACCAAGTCGCTCGACCCGACGGATGCATCTGGAAAATCTGGCTCGACCAAGATGTTTGGAATGCCCAACAACTCGGACAATCTCACTTCCCAGACAAAACGCCCGAGCAGATTGGCAGATTGGCCCAATTCTATAGTAAAGGCCGCGCGCATAGGCACCAAGACCAAGTTGCTCGACCAAAACATGGAATTTGGAAATTCTGGCTCGACCATTAGTCTTAAAATCACTTGGCCATTCCAAATCAACTATCAAAAAGCCAAAAAAGCAATGATCAAAATCTGGTGACCGGTGGCTTTTGGTTGGAGGTAACCAAAGAAGCAAACTCTCCCCATTTGGTGACCTCCAACCGGCTGCTATGACCTGCTATGGAGCTCCCTTGGATGAAAACCATGTGGTTTCATCTCATCCATCCATTCCTCTCCCTTAGGCCTATAAATACAAGCCCCCATCTCATTTGTAATTCATTCCAAAATCAAATAAACACTTATCTCTCTACATTTTGTTACTTGTAAGTTTGGTTTTTGGAAATAATACTCTTGTCGGTTCTTGAGTATTATAACGGTTTTAGAGAATACTCCTGTTGGTTCTTGAGTATTCAGTAGGAAATTGGGAATACTCCTGTTGGTTCTTGAGTATTCCACCCCTTTCCCTCTTACTGTTTTCAAAAACCCCTGAGTATTTAGCTATGGTATCAACCTCTATGGATATTCGTAGCTAAACTCTTTATTCGGTTAAAGGGGCATACTTGTATTATAAAATGTTTTAATTCTTTTAGTTTCTTTTCTTTGTATTCAAAACTTGTTCTATGTGCCATATATTAGATCAGAACTTCCAAGGTTGAGTGGATGCTTGAAATGGCAAAGCTCTTCTGTGGAAGTTCGTAAACATACTCGGGTAAGTGGATGCTTGAAATGGCAAAGCTTATCTGAGGAGTTTGATCTCTCTCAAACACCATTTTGGGTAAATCGGAAAAGACAACCCAAAATGGATGCACACAGACTAGCATATCCTGAAAGGGGTATTGGCGCTAGTCTAAATAGAACAAGTGCTTTACGTTTTTTGCAAAAGATTAGACAGTGTTGCAAGTCGAGTGCTTGAAATGGCCTTGATTCACTTTCGAACACTTTTGCAAAAGACTAGACAGTGTGGCAAATCGAGCGCCGGAAAAGGCCTTGATACACGTTTGAATACTTAGACGGGTTACTAAAACAATAAACAGGCTATGATACAAGGCCCCTGAAACCGAATGTTTTTCTTGAATTACAAAAAAAACCCCCTGTATTTACTTTTACTAATCGCCCGATCAACTACAATCATCAACCACTCATCTACCGGAGGAATCGCAATCACGCATCACCCACTGTAAGTCTTCTTCCCTCAACTCTTTATTTTCAGTATTTAATTTCTGTATTTACTCTTCCGCACAAAAAACCAAAAAAACCAAAAAAAACAGTAGTTTAGTTAATAGCACTAAAATCCCAATCAACCTAAAACACGCTCCCTCGCTGTACAAATCCCTCAAAGAACGACTTATCCCCCTAATTCCCTTGGGTTCGACCCCTACTTACCACTTGCTACCCAGTAGTGAAGTCGCGAGTAGCGGACTATTATAAATAAATTCTTGACGGTTGCACACAACGACTGTGCATCCATCAATATTCATTCTAGGGTCTCTACTTGTGAGACAACCATCATAGACGTCAAATGATCTTACTTTGTGTTCATAAGTGTGTGTTTATTCCATTTCAAGACATAAACCTTAAAGTAAGGCCATTTCAAGCACTTACACCACAATCTACTCCAAAATCAAGACATAGACTTCTAGTTCTAGCTAGACTAATTCCCCTTTTCAAGGTATATTTGCATAAGTGCATCCACTTGATCTCACATTTCCGATCAACCAAGTGGTGTTAAAGAGAGGTGAACTCCACGGAAAAGCTTTGCCATTTCAAGCATCCACTTAACCGTGTATGTTCACGAACCCCACGGAAGAGCTTTGCCATTTCAAGCATCCACTCAACCATGTATGTTCTACCCGAATGTATGGCACAAAGAACTAGTTGAAACACAAAATAGCATTAAGTTCTAGTCTCAAGATGCATACACAAGTATGAACACCCTTTGACCGAATATGATTTAGCTACTTGTATTCATGGCAAGGAATACAAGCACAATACTTATGGAAGTAAAGGAAATCAAGAAAAGTAAAGGAGAGGAGCTCCAAAACAAGAACAAGACATGAAAGTAAAGAGAGCTTCGGTTTTGACAAGAAAGTAAAAGAAAGTTGTGGCTTAACAAGAAAGTAAAGGAGATGAGCTCTAAATCAGGAACTTGACAAGAAAGTAAAGAGTTCTTGCTGGAAAGTAAAGAGCTTTGGAGCTCAAGAACAAGTGCAAGAAAGTAAAGGTTTTCAAGAACAAAGTAGAGAGCAAATTGTGTTTGTATTGAAAATGAAGAGAAGAGAGTTAAGCTCTCAACTCTCTAAGGACTTGGGACTTCGAAGCACACTTCATTACATGAGGCAAGCCCTCTATTTATAGGCAAGGGAAGTCGGTTTAGGGAGGGGAAGATAAGCTTTGGCTTTGAAATATCCCAAAAACACTTCATTTTGATTGGTTTAGCCAAAAGCCATCCACATGCCTTTCACTTGCACTCACAACCGACTTGAGCTTGGCTTCATCCAAAGGGCAACTAGCTTGGACTAGATAAGGCCAACCGACTTGGCTTGGTTGAGGCCAACCGAACTCCAAAACCAAACCGAAATGAATAGTAGAAGCCAAACGGAATAATTGGAATTCGGTTCTTGGTTAGAACTTCTTGGCCGGAACTTGGTTGGACTTGGTTATTCATGATCAGAGCCGGATCGGAGCTTGATCGGAGCTCGATCGGAGTTTGGCCGGAATCTGGCCGGAATTTTGGTCGGAGGCCTTTGGCATTTGGATTGCAGATTTGGATTACTGAGGCAATTCTAAGCCTAATGGTCTAAGTCGTTTTGCCGGAATCCGCCCGGAACCTGGTCGGAATCCCAAAACGGCCGGAATTGCCCTAGTTTGGCCTTGATCGGGCTGGAGCTGGTTCCACTCGGGCGTTTTGTCTGGGAAGTGAGATCACCCAAGTCATTTGGCATTTAAAACAACTTGGTCGAGCCAGATTTTCTAGATTCGCCCGTTTGGTCGAGCGACGTCGTTTCGGTGCCTTAGCGCGCGGGGCCTTTGCTTTGGAATTGAGCCAACTGCCAATCTGCTCGGGCATTCTCCTTGGTTTTCCGACATTGTCCACCTTATTTTCCATTTTGATCACTTTGCTCGAGGCAGATTCGTCAGATCGGATGGTTTTCCCGAGCGACTTGATTTTGGACATGGGCAGCTCGGCTGGTGCGCCCCGTGCGATGCCTGGTTTGAAGTTCTGTTTGGTGCTTAGTCGACCGGGCTCTGGTTGCGACTTCTAGGCCAGAAATGCTTGGCGTGCTTTTTTGGCACAAATCTCCCTTTTTAGGCTGGATTCCTCTTTAGACTCCAAAATTGCCTGAAATGCCAAAACGACATTAACAAGCACATGTTCTTATGACTAAGAGTGTAATTTGGTGGGTTCAATAGTACTTGATGAATCGTATAAATACGCTCCATCAAATACCCCCACACTTAATCTTGTTCGTCCCGAACAAGTATAGTCAAAGAGGAACAACACCCTAAGTCCTAAATATGAATGTGAGATGCAAAACTAGATTTCACCTTTGCATGCATAACTTACTTGCTTCCAAACGAAATTGTGCTCAAACATGAAAGTAACTAGATACTTGTTACCTTTGAGCCGAGATGCAAATTAATTTGGATGATTGGGAGATAGTCCTTTTTAGGCCTTTGAACTGCACTCTCGGATCCGATCTTACTATATGGTTATGTTACTTGCTTCTTCTAGCACGTGATTAATTTGGGCTAATGGGTCGAGCTCATTTCCTTTGTTTGTGTGGTTGGACCGCTTTTTGTAGTGAGGTTTGGCCTTCGGCCTTTGATTTGACTCTTTGAGTACTTCACTTTTGCTTCGGTTTGGTTTCACCATTTTGGCTGATTTTTCTTTTCCTCTTTGAGCTTTGCTCCTTTGATGAGATTTGCATGTCCATTTTTCTTCACTTTTCGGAGGTCCAATCATCGCCTGAGAGCATATGGAAATACCTCCCCGCTCTTTCTCATCCTTGCCCTTTTCGCGCGGGTCAAGATGAGGGTCGCTCATCTATTTTCCCGGCTATTTTGGACTAGAGAATGGACGGTTTGATTCCCGTCCCGCCTCTTGCATAGACGCTGCATGGCGGAGTCCACTCTTCACCAAGAAGCCCGAAGTGCTAGCCTCCACAATCTTCACATAACCGTATAGTAAGGATCCGGTCCCTTGAGTGCTTGTCAAGCCTCTATAGGGCATTTCTTTCAACTCCACATCCTACATTATCTCAGCACACAAAGACAAGTAGAAAGTTAAATACACATGTGCTTACACAATTAAGTTTTCACAAGGAAATGCATATTTCGGGTCTATCTATTTTCATATCATGAAAGTGTATATTTTCAAAAAGTTTCAAAAAGCTAAAATTTTTAAGGGAAAAAGGAATATTTGCAGATTCTTATGTGCAATACTACTATGTGCAATGACTACAAATAGCACAACTATTCCGATCCACAACTCCCCGGCAACGGCGCCAAAATTTGACAGCACGTCGTTGTGCGCTGCAAAATTTACATTTATAGTTCCACTACTCGTGGCTCACTATTGGATTAGCAAGCGGTAAGTAGGGGTCGAACCCAAGAGAGTCAGTGTGGATTAGTTGTTCTTTAAAAAGAAAGAAAATGAAAGTAAAGACAGATTGGGTTTTTGTTGGTTTTTTTATACAGAAAGTAAATGACTGAATTTAAAGTGCTGAAAGTAAAGACTGAAAGTAAAGTGCGAAAAGTAAAGTGATGAAATGTAAATGACAGAAAAGTAAAGACTGAAATGTAAAGTGCTGAAAAGTAAAGTGCAGAAAGTAAATGACAGATAAGTAAGGACGAAAGATATTCATTCTAGGGTCTCTACTTGTGAGACAACCATCATAGACGTCAAATGATCTTACTTTGTGTTCATAAGTGTGGGTTTATTCCATTTCAAGACATAAACCCTAAAGTAAGGCCATTTCAAGCACTTACACCACAATCTAATCAAGACATAGACTTCTAGTTCTAGCTAGACTAATTCCCCTTTTCAAGGTATATTAGCCTAAGTGCATCCACTTGATCTCACATTTCCGATCAACCAAGTGGTGTTAAAGAGAGGTTGAACTCCACGGAAAAGCTTTGCCATTTCAAGCATCCACTTAACCGTGTATGTTCACGAACCCCACGGAAGAGCTTTGCCATTTCAAGCATCCACTCAACCATGTATGTTCTACCCGAATGTATGGCACAAAGAACTAGTTGAAACACAAAATAGCATTAAGTTCTAGTCTCAAGATGCATACACAAGTATGAACAACCTTTGACCGAATATGCTTTAGCTACTTGTATTCATGGCAAGGAATACAAGCACCATACTTATGAAAGTAAAGGAAATCAAGAAAAGTAAAGGAGAGGAGCTCCAAAACAAGAACAAGACATGAAAGTAAAGAGAGCTTCGGTTTTGACAAGAAAGTAAAAGAAAGTTGTGGCTTAACAAGAAAGTAAAGGAGATGAGCTCTAAATCAAGAACTTGACAAGAAAGTAAAGAGTGCTTGCTGGAAAGTAAAGAGCTTTGGAGCTCAAGAACAAGTGCAAGAAAGTAAAGGTTTTCAAGAACAAAGTAGAGAGCAAATTGTGTTTGTATTGAAAATGAAGAGAAGAGAGTTAAGCTCTCAACTCTCTAAGGACTTGGGACTTCGAAGCACACTTCATTACATGAGGCAAGCCCTCTATTTATAGGCAAGGGAAGTCGGTTTAGGGAGGGGAAGATAAGCTTTGGCTTTGAAATATCCCAAAAACACTTCATTTTGATTGGTTTAGCCAAAAGCCATCCACATGCCTTTCACTTGCACTCCCAACCGACTTGAGCTTGGATTCATCCAAAGGGCAACTAGCTTGGACTAGATAAGGCCAACCGACTTGGCTTGGTTGAGGCCAACCGGACTCCAAAACCAAACCGAAATGAATAGTAGAAGCCAAACGGAATATTGGGAATTCGGTTCTTGGTTGGAACTTCTTGGCCGGAACTTGGTTGGACTTGGTTATTCATGATCAGAGCCTGATCGGAGCTTGATCGGAGCTCGATCGGAGTTTGGCCGGAGTTGGCCGGAATCTGGCCAGAATTTTGGTCGGAGGCCTTTGGCATTTGGATTGTAGATTTGGATTGCTGAGGCAATTCTAAGCCTAATGGTCTAAGTTGTTTTGCCGGAATCCACCCGGAACCTGGTCGGAATCCCAAAACGGCCGGAATTGCCCTAGTTTGGCCTTGATCGGGCTTGAGCTGGTTCCACTCGGGCGTTTTGTCTGGGAAGTGAGATCACCCGAGTCATTTGGCATTTAAAACAACTTGGTCGAGCCAGATTTGACAGATTCGCCCGTTTGGTCGAGCGACGTCGTTTCGGTGCCTATGCGCGCGGGGCCTTTGCTTTGGAATTGAGCCAACTGCCAATCTGCTCGGGGATTCTCCTTGGTTTTCCGACATTGTCCACCTTATTTGCCATTTTGATCACTTTGCTCGAGGCAGATTCGTCAGATCAGATGGTTTTCCCGAGCGACTTGATTTTGGACCTGGGCAGCTCGGCTGGTGCGCCCCGTGCGATGCCTGGTTTGAAGTTCTGTTCGGTGCTTGGTCGACCGGGCTCTGGTTGCGACTTCTAGGCCAGAAATGCTTGGCGTGCTTTTTTGGCACAAATCTCCCTTTTTAGGTTTGATTCCTCTTTAGACTCCAAAATTGCCTGAAATGCCAAAACGACATTAACAAGCACATGTTCTTATGACTAAGAGTCTAATTTGGTGGGTTCAGTAGTACTTGATGAATCGTATAAATACGCTCCATCAAATACATCATCAAGTTTTTGAATAGAATGGAACGAAATTACTAATGATGAATTCTCCATCAAGCTGCAGCTCAACTCCAATACTTGAATCCAGCAACAAATCCACGCTCAAGCTTCTTCAATTGGAACCCTACTCCGAGAGTTCTCTTCTCCAATCCTCTACTCCGAACTCCCAACTTCGAACTCTCAACTTCGAACTCCCTGTCTTTTCTGATTTTCCTCTCTTAAGTCGAGAGCCAGCCGCCTCTCTTCTGTCTCCGAATACTATCGTTTTCCTTCCCGAGATTGCAAATCTGAAATTAGGAAATTCGACTGGCAGCTGGACGCACAGATGTCTTCATCATTTAGCGTCCGCGGAGGTCTGAACAATTATCAAAACTCAGTAGACCTCCGCGCATTTAATCCTTCAGGCCTACGCACTCAGCACTGACTCAAACTTCAAGCACTTCGGACTTCATTCCTTCGACGCAAAACATCTTCTAACAGGCTCTCTTTAGCCGATATTCCTTCCATGGTCTCCGAATGTACCTGAGAACAAAAAATACACACAGGTAGTGAAATAACATACATGCAAACACTAAGAGACGAGGTTTTAACACAGAAAATAGTCGTACAACTACGACTTATCAATCTACCCCACACTTGAACTTGTTCGTCTCGAACAAGAACAAAGCCATAAAAAGAATTACACGTACTAGTCATGCCAATCCTTACATCTCAATCCCAAATCCAGCCTATAATCTTATCATGCTTAAGATTCTAACAATGCGAGTATAGATAGATTTTTCGATACTTGTTACCTCGCGAGCTGAAATCCAAATGACCTTGGATGATTGGGAGATAGTCCCCTATAGGTACCACGGACATTGCATTCTTTTATGAGTTCTGGTCTTTTGATTGAGTCAACGGCTTTCTCTGACACATGATTAATTCACCGCTTTCATACCGTTGAGTCTTGAATTCCTTAAGTTGTATGGACTTTGATAAACGACACATCTTTCTTGAATCAATCAGATTTTGATGTTCTTCTTACTTGATGGTTTGCCTTCGGATTTTGAATTTGTTTCTTGTCCACATAATCGTTTGCGCCCTTGAACCACTCCAATCATAGCCTCCGGATAACAGCATAGGAGTGCGTCCCGCTCTTTTCTCATCCTCGTCCTTTCTGCATGAGGCAAGTAGGGGTTACCCACCCATTCCCAGCTACTCCGACTAGAGATGGACAGTTTGTTTTCTCTGTCCCGCCACCACTGCGAACGGATGAATAAACTTGTATAACTTGGTGACGGAGCTACTCTCAGGACTAGGCTAGTGAAGCGTCATCCTCCACCGCTTTTCTCAATCATCAGAACCAAAACTCAGAACTTCCTGCAACTTGCCGTACCTTTCTAGGACATTTCTGTCAACTCCACATCCATGCATATCACAACTCACAAGAACAAAGCATCGAAATTTTTAGTCAAATGAGCACAATAGTCATACGAAGCTGGAAATAAGATTTCGACAAGGGAGAAAAGTATAGCAGTGCATCATCAGTTCATCACGAGTTCGTCAAGACACAGACACGACACATGACTGACTCTATAACATCCCACCCCACACTGTAATTTACCCGTGTCCTCATGGTACAACTCAAGAGATAAGATGGACAAACAAAACAGACTCAAATAAAAATAAAATGGAGGAACTGGTACTCCCCTAATAGTCTGCGATGTACCGCGGACGTCTTCATCATTTCATTCCGCGGACGTCTGATAATTTAGCATAAGTTGTTTAGGTGTCCGCGATCTAATTGTTCAGGCGTGCACCCAATCCACTGATGTTGAGTTCCTTTCTTCATTCAATCACCTGAAACTATCAGAAATAAAAACATACACTCGGGGCGCATTATCAGGGCACCAATTCCACTAATTAATCTACTCCTAACATGTGTAAAGTAAAAAACACACCGGGTTGCCTCTCGGTAAGCGCCTTTGTTTTACGTCTTTGGCTGGACATTACCTCTACGGGATCACAAGTTAGGATCCCAAGGCTGCTCCAAGTCCAACTTACCACTCAGCGTGCTCCTCTCCTCATCACTTCCACAAATTAATCGTTTCTCAATGCTCCGCCCGCCATCAGGTGGCTTCGATCTCCAGTTCTTTTCTGTAGGTGTCCACCACTTTTGCGTACCCACCCCACACTTTTGTTTCTTTACTCGCTTTTCATCTGGTGGGCGTGTTTTCACTGTTACCTTCAGCTGCTCACTGACTCCCTGAATCAAACGCAACGATTCAGCAGTTATATTATTAAAATAAGTTTTACTAGCTATCTCAGGCGGTTTCCCCGCACAAGGCTGGTGGTCATCCTCAAAGACACGAAACTCAGCCATCTTGCCACCATATTTGAGCATTATAATACCCTCAGCGACATCAATCTTCGCCTACGTCGCAAACAAGGTAGGTCGTCCTAGAATGAGTGTTGGCGACTCCTTAGTCTGGGTGTCCTCCATCTGCAAGACATAAAAATCTGCAGGCACAACAACTTCTCCAACATTCAAGGTTAAATTCTCAAGCAAACCATAGGGATGAACACATGACTTGTTGCCTAACTCAATAGTTAACTTGGCCGGTTTCATCGGTCTAAGTTTCAATGAACAGTATAGGTCATAAGGCATCACATTAATAGACGCTCCCAAATCAATCAAACAGTGGGGAATAAGCGTGTTACCAATGCCACAGGTCACCGTGAAGGCACCTGGGTCTCTAGTTCGGTTGGTCAACGCTCCTTGTTGCTCTCGCTCCAATTCTTGCATTTGTGCGTTGGTTCTCGTGTCCTCATACCCCTTCCGTTGAATCTCATTGTTTATAGCTTCGTGACGCTCAATAACCTGCACGGGAAATGGCGATGGCGCAAGAGGGTTAGAATTCAAAATATGGAAATTGCTTACTGGGAATTCTGCGCGGAGGTCTTTTCATTTTGTAATTGCTGAGGCGTCCGCGATTTAATTGGTGAGACGTCCGCCTGCTCCACTGAGGTCGAATCCAAATTTTGCTCCTTTTTCTTTCCTTCAGCCTTCATCTCCTCTTCATCCTTTATCACAATCACACTCACATTTTGCCTTGGAATGGGGATCGTTTGCGACGGCACCTTCCCTTTGTCTTCTTGCTTTTCGTAAACGGCGCTGACAATTTGAGACACTTGCTTCTTTAGCTCGTTAACGTCTCCAGCTTGTTGGCCCATTTTTTGAGTGAGTTCCTTGAACATGCCTCTCATTTCCTCTCTTAACTCCTTGATCGGGTCCTCGTCTCCTTGTCTGATGTGTGGTGGTTTGTACGCCTGCTTTTGTGGGTACGAGGATTGCCCCACATCGTAATTGTTGTTCCTTTGCCAACCACCATCATTTTGCCTAGGTTGCCATTTGTTGTTGCCTTGGTATCCATCATACCTCCTTGGTGGCAACTCTCCCTTGTTCATGTAGCCCACTATATTTACGTCCTCTGTTCTTTCCTGAAAAATAGCGTTATCATTATTCATTGAATTAAAAGTGGACTTGTTTACCTTACACTCCGCTTGTTGATTGCTTTGTGGTTGTTGTGTCACTATTTAAGCCATCATATTCTTCAGTTCCTGCAATTCAGAATGTACATTCACGTTAGCAACTGGTGCAGGTTTATTTGTTTCTTCTAAATACCTTGTGCTATCGGCGACTCTCTCAATCAACTCCCATATCTCCTCGGGGTACATGTCAAGGATAGACCCTTGAGCGGAGGCATCTAACATTCTTCTTTCCATTAGAATCATCCCATCCATGAAGTATTCAAGCAACATCCTTTGTGGGATTCCATGATTCGGACAACTCTCTTCCAATTGCCTAAACCTCTCCAAATAATCGAACAACGTTTCTCCACGTCCTTGTCTAAGCATAGAGAGCTCCTTTCTTGTTTGAGCCGCCTTCGAATGGGAGTAGTACTTGTCCATTAACTTCCTTTGCATTTGTTCCCATGAAATAATCGAACCTGAAGGCAAAGACATTAACCAAGATTTAGCTTGACTTACTAAAGAAAAAGGGAATGCCTTTAATTTAAAAATATTTTCCAGAACCGATGCCGATTTCATGGACATGCAAACTCCATGAAATTCCTTCAAGTGTCTTAGGGGGTTCTCATCGGGCATTCCTCCAAACTTGGGCAAGTGGTGTATCACCCCACCCTTTATCTCGATATCTTCTGCTTCCTCATCCAACCTAATGCACCAAGGTGCCTCATCAATATACGGCGCACAAACTCCTCTCATAGTGCGTCCCAAATCCCGACGCCTAGCTAACTGTCCATATTGGTTTCCTCCACCGAGGTATTCTCGATCCAACTCATCCTCGTATTCCTCGTGTCTAGCTGCACGAGGTCTAGCAAATTGATTCACAAATCGCTGATTTCTGGGGGGTGGTACTCTTTGATTAACAGGGGGCAGTCCTTGCCTCTGTTCTTGCATGTTATCTCCTATTACACTACTTCGCTCTTCCTGATCACGTTCAACACTTTTCTGTGACATTGTTACTTAAACAGAAAATAATCAAGTGACAAAATAAAAGACAGTAAAATAAAACTAAAAGAAAGAAATACTTAGCGAGATGCTTTGTTACCGATCCCCGGCAACGGCGCCAAAATTTGACAGGCGTCGTTGTACCCGTCAAAAATAATATTTATAGTTCCAACTAGCAAGTGGTAAGTCGGGTCGTATCCACAGAGATTGATATGAGAATCTGTTCACTAAGTATGAAAGTGACAATGGGAAATTCAAATAAGTAAATAGAAAACAAAAGCAAGCAACAATGATCACTTATCAAGAGAGCAATCGTCACACAAATTCAAGTATATAATATCAAAGAGTAGTGCAAGCTAGAACCTTCGACTGTGATGCAAGACCAAATCATTGACAAATCCGTTTTGATTTCTAATGTTCTACAACTTAGAGCTCCCCTGCTAAGGTTATACTCCCCGTTCTTGTTTTAGTACTTAATCTCGCGCTAGCGATAATCAAGGCCCTAACTCGCTAGAGTTGCATGAAGATTTAAACAAGTTGTCCTAGGG
Organism: Rhodiola chrysanthemifolia; assembly: GCA_033675395.1. Taxonomy (NCBI): domain Eukaryota; kingdom Viridiplantae; phylum Streptophyta; class Magnoliopsida; order Saxifragales; family Crassulaceae; genus Rhodiola; species Rhodiola chrysanthemifolia. Next base: position 45,863,047 of record CM066204.1, read on the forward strand.
TGTTTAATCCTAGAGGTATATTACTCGTGTCCTAGTTTGCTATCCCCGCTAGGTTGCTAGTAAACTTGACAATCGGAATCAACAAACAAACAAAAGCTCCCCCGCTAGGGTTCCACTCATGTTAGCAAAATCAACTCCATAAACAATGCATAGTAATATGACACAAAACACAGAAATCAATATAGGTCCCAAGTCAAAACATCACAATGTCGAGTTCTAGCCTACACATATGAGTTTAGCTACTCATCGTAAGGGAATCCATCATCAAGTTTTTGAATAGAATGGAACGAAATTACTAATGATGAATCTCCACCAAGCTGCAGCTCAACTCCAATACTTGAATCCAGCAACGAATACACGCTCAAGCTTCTTCAATTGGAACCCCACTCCGAGAGTTCTTTTCTCCAATCCTCTACTCCGAACTCCCAACTTCGAACTCTCAACTTCGAACTCCCTGTCTTTTCAGATTTTCCTCTCTTAAGTCGAGAGCCAGCCGCCTCTCTTCTGTCTCCTCGAATACTGTCTTTTTCCTTCCCGAGATTGCAAATCCGAAATTAGGAAATTTGACTGCCAGCTGGACGCGCGGACGTCTTCTTCATTTAGCGTCCGCGGAGGTCTGAAAAATTATCGAAACTCAGTAGACCTCCGCGCATTTAATCCTTTAGGCCTACGCGCTCAGCACTGACTCAAACTTCAAGCACTTCGGACTTCATTCCTTCAACGCAAAACATGGGACGAAAACTACACACAGGTAGTGAAATAACATACATGCAAACACTAAGAGACGGGGTTTTAACACAAAAAATAGTCGTACAACTACGACTTATCAGGTTTATCGAAGTTCATCCTTAGAAATAGATTAACTTGGGACAAACTTAGTCTACCTTGGGACGAACTTAGATAAACCTTAGAAATTAGAATGAGACTAAAGTTTGTCTTTGTTCTCCCAAGTTAGTCTCGTTAGTCTCATTATAAGGTTTGTCTTAGTTCGTCCTTAGAAAGAGACTAACTTGGGACGAACTTAGATTAACTTGAGACGAACTTAAACAAACCTTAGAATGAGACTAACGTTTGTCTTTGTTCGTCCCAAGTTAGTCTCGTTAGTCTCATTTAAGGTTTGTTTAAGTTCATCCTTAAAAAGAGACTAACTTGGGACGAACTTAAACAAACCTTAGAATGAGACTTAACGTTTGTGTTTGTTGGTCCCAAGCTAGTCTTGTTAGTCTCATTCTAAGGTTTGTCTAAGTTCTTCATTAGAAAGCGACTAACTTGGGACGAACTTACACTAACTTTGGACGAACTTAAACAAACCTTAGAATGAGACTAAAGTTTGTCTCTGTTTGTCTCAAGGTAGTCTCGTTAGTCTCATTCTAAGGTTTGTCTAAGTTCGTCCTTAGAAAGAGACTAACTTGGGACGAACTTAGACAAACCTTAGAATGAGACTAAAGTTTGTCTTTGTTCGTCCCAAGTTAGTCTCGTTAGTCTCATTCAAAGGTTTGTCTAAGTTTGTCCTTAAACATAAACTAACTTGGGACGAACTTAAACTAACTTAGGACAAACTTATGCAAACCTTAGAGCGAGACTAAAGTTTGTCTATGTTCGTCCAAAGTTAGTATTGTTAGTCTCATTCTAAGGTTTGTCTAAGTTCGTCCTTAGAAATAGACTAACTTGGGACGAACTTAGATAAACCTTAGAATGAGACTAACGTTTGTCTTTGTTCGTCCCAAGTTAGTCTCGTTAGCCTCATTTTAAGGTTAGTCTAAATTCATCCTTAGTAATAGAATAATTTCGGACGAACTTAGACAAACCTTAGAAGGAGACTAACGTTTGTCTTTGTTCGTCCCAAGTTTGTCTCGTTAGTCTCATTCTAAGGTTTGTCTAAGTTCGTCCTCAGAAAGAGACTAACTTTGGACGAACTTAGACAAACCTTAGAATGAGACTAAAGTTCGTCTTTGTTCGTCGCAAGTTAGTCTCGTTAGTCTCATTCAAAGGTTTGTCTAAGTTCGTCCTTAAACATAAACTAACTTGGGACGAACTTAAACTAACTTAGGACAAACTTATGCAAACCTTAGAGCGAGACTAAAGTTTGTCTTTGTTCGTCCAAAGTTAGTATTGTTAGTCTCATTCTAAGGTTTGTCTAAGTTCGTCCTTAGAAATAGACTAACTTGGGACGAACTTAGATAAACCTTAGAATGAGACAAACGTTTGTCTTTGTTCGTCCCAAGTTAGTCTCGTTAGTATCATTTTAAGGTTTGTCTAAGTTCGTCCTTAGAAATAGACTAACTTGGGACGAACTTAGATAAACCTTAGAATGAGACTAAAGTTTGTCTTTGTTTCCCAAGTTAGTCTCGTTATGCTCATTCTAAGGTTTGTCTAAGTTCGTCCTTCGAAATAGACTAACTTGGGACAAACTTAGACTAACTTGGGACGAACTTAGACAAACCTTAGAATGAGACTAAAGTTTGTCTTTGTTCGTCCCAAGTTTGTCTCGAACGAACTTAGACAAACCTTAGAATGAGACTAACGTTTGTCTTTGTTCGTCCCAAGTTAGTGTTGTTAGTCTCATTCTAAGGTTTGTCTAAGTTCGTCCTTAGAAATAGACTAACTTGGGACAAACTTAGACTAACTTGGGACGAACTTAGACAAACCTTAGAATGAGACTAACGTTTGTCTTTGTTCGTCCCAAGTTAGTCTAGTTAGTCTCATTCAAAGGTTTGTCTAAGTTCGTCCTTAGAAATAGACTAACTTGGGACGAACTTTGGTTGAAAATAAATCCGTCGATATTTATATGTTATATGCTACAAATTAAATTCAATGGAACATATATTTTTTAAAATACATATATAAAACCATCGAAATTTGGTTGGAAATAAATCCGTTGAGATATACGTGTTATAAGCTACAAATTAAATTCGACGGAAAATATTTTGGTGATATTATATATAGAAAACCTTCAGACTTTGGTTAGAAATAAATTCGTTGCGATTTATGTGTAATAAACTACAAATTAAATGCAACGGAAAATAATTTATTGATAATATTTTTATAAAATCATCAAAATTGAGTGTGAAATAAATTCATTGAGATTGATGTTTTATATGCTGTTAATGATGAAAATAATGCTCCTAACAAAACTAGTTCGCCAAAGACCGTCTACTACAAAAAATGTTCATTTACAGCAAATAATCACACAAAATTAAAATTGTAATAACAAATTGACAATTGTCACTTGCTATCAGTTAGTATGATGACCAAAATAAAATAGATTTGTCATATGATTAAATACACTTAACTGTAGATTGATTAAAGTTGTGACAAAAATGAAAGAAGAATTGGACGCATATGGTAGCATTTGAGCTCGTATAATTTAGTAAAAATAATATTCAACAAAAATTTTGTGCTTTGGGTTATGATTTTATTATTTTGATTACACTTCAACAAGCAAGTTATTATCTAGTTATATAGTTTAGTGATTCATAAATATAATATATATACATAAATAGAGGCCGGATCTGGTGCAAAGTCCAAAAATGGTGCAAAATACAAACTCATCTGAACCCTCCGTTTTTGTAATCGTATGGCTGATGTTAATAAGATTAAATGAATTAATAAAAGAAATTAATACATGTATATCTCCATACAAGGGTATAATTGACCCAAATTAACAAAATTCAAAACCCCATCTCTCTCCTCAGACGAACGAAAATCTGACGATTTGGGATTCGATTCGTGAGTGTTGATTTCTCCGTGGTTGTTTGATGCTCGACTCTACACTGCTCTCTGTGCATGTTGATTTCTCCGTGGTTGTTTGTTTGCTGATCGGAATTCGAAATCGGACTTAATCGATCAAATTGAAGGAGTAAAACTTCGTCGAACTCAGTTGTTCACACTCTGGATCATCTTCGACATCAATAGAACTCAACCCAAAATGCAATCGACAGTTTTCGAAAAGAATAATTCGAAAATGGTCTTGACGAACTATATAATGGTTATGACGAATTATAAAATGTCATGACAAATTATACAATGATACTGCCGAATTCTGGACGAATTTTAGTTTACATTTGACGAATTATAGCATTATTCGTCGAAGTGTACTACAATTCGTCGAAATTCTTGACGAATTATAGTCCACTTTTGACGAACTATGATATAATTTGTTAAGAATTCATCCATGTTTTTCCATGAATTCGTTAGAAAGTATGCTATAATTCGCCCATCAAATCGTCGGAAAGTATGCTATAATTTGTCCATCAATTCGTCGGAAAGTATGGCAACTCAATATGATATCAATCGATCGCATGGCATCGCATAGCCAACTCAATCGACATAAACACGCAGCTGGCAGCGGCTCCTCCTCCCACTAATCTCTCTACAACCGCAAAAAAAAATCACGCGAGAGCTCAAACCAACCCAGCGCTTGGTGAATTGTTGAACGACAATCGGAAGATTTGTAGATGTGAACTAAATCATCGCCAATTCAATTTGATATCAATCGATCTGATTGATTTCATATGCGCGTTCAGATTGTTGCGCAAATCTTCTAGGGTTTCCATATCAATCGACTGCTAATTTGTGATTTCCTTAAAAGATGGTGTAAAGTCATAATTGCCCTTATTTTAATTGATATTTGAAATTAAACTGATCTAGTTCCAATTAATCTGATCCATTGAAATGCCAAAATCAAGGGTGGTAATTAGTTTGTATTTTTTTATCATAATATGGGCTTTGCACCTGAACCCTTTCCTAAATAAATAAACAAAAGATGACAAGATAACTCTTGCAGTCTAGTGGTTAGATAAGCGCGTTATAGTTGAGAGAGCTAGGGTTCAATTCCTAGCAAATGCAATATTTATTTAAAATTTTTAAAGGTGGATCGAGAGGGGGAGGGGCTCCGGCGAGGAGGAGATGGTCCTGCGGCCTAAGTGGTGGTTTCCGACGGCTGACCTGCGAGGAGGAGGTGCTGGTCCAGCGGGTGACGCGCGAGGATGAGGTAGTGGTCCGGCGAGGAGGTGGTGGTGGTCCGGTAGCTTTCTGGCGAGGAGGTGGTGGTGGTCCGGCAGCTATCCAGCGAGGAGGAGGTGGTGTTCCGACAACTGCCCGACGAGGAGGTGGTGGTCCGACGAGGCGGCGGGTGGAACTTCCCGGAGAGTGTGAGGTGGTGGTCCGGCGAATGACCGACAAGGAGGTGGTGGTGGTATGACGTTCGGCGAGTGTATAATAGTAAATACATTTAGTACTTACCACTTTTAAAAGCAACGGAATAATTCCGTCGTAACTAATGAAAATGGTATAATAGGAAATACATTCAATAGCTACAACCTTAAAATCAACGGATTATGCGTCAATTTTCTAGATTTTTTCACTCTTTTAATTTCATATAATCATTAGAAAAATCTGTTGTAAATGACGTTAAAATCGACAGCCTTATAACCAACAAACTTTCAATGGAATATTCCGTCAATTTTAATAACATTTCTTACGGAAAAAGTGTAAAAGCAACATAATTGCCCGTTGATAATAAGCATTTTTCTTGTAGTGTAGACAAACCTTAGAATGAGACTAAAGTTGGTCTTTGTTTGTCCCAAGTTAGTCTCGTTAGTCTCATTCTAAGATATGTCTAAGTTCGTCCTTAGAAAAAGACTAACTTAGGACTTAGACAAACCTTAGAATGAGACTAACGTTTGTCTCTATTCGTCCCAAGTTAGTCTCGTTAGTCTCATTCAAAGGTTTGTCTAAGTTCGTCCTTAGAAATAGACTAACTTGGGACGAACTTTAGAATGAGACTAACGTTTGTCTTTGTTCGTCCCAAGTTAGTCTCGTTCGTCTCATTCTAAGGTTTGTCTAAGTTCGTCCTTAGAAAGAGACTAACTTGGGACGAAATTAGACTAACTTGGGGACGAACTTAGACAAACCTTAGAATGAGACTAAGGGGCTGCTCTTTTGAGCTTTATTGAACTAGAATTTTATTGTACTGAACTTAATTTAACTGTATTGAGTTTAATTTAACTGTATTGAGTTTAATTTAACTGTACTGAACTTAATTAAACTGTATCGAGTTTAATTTACCTGTACTTAACTTAATTAAACTGTATCGAGTTTAATTTAACTGTACTGAACTTAATTCAACTGTATCGAATTTAATTTAACTTAATTTTACTAAAATTTACAAGTTGAAGATCCCATGAGAAAGCCTTCTTTGGTGAGAAATGAGAAATAATCTCATCCATCCGTTCTAATTAATGTATGTCCATGATTAAACGTGATTTGTATTAAAATTCGTAATTATTTAATGATTAATCAAACTTAAAAGGCAAATTAGGCACAAAAATATCAATTAAATTCGTTATCCCGATTTACACGACATAAACTATATTAAATTGATCGATGACTGCCTCTCTCTTCGAAATTGGCGACCGCACAAAGAGAAGCAATGCGACTCTCTCTCCGAAATCGTCGACCTTTCAAAGCAAAGCAGCAAACCCGAAGACAATCGAATAAGTTTACGGTATGTGACCTCCGTTTAAGGTTTCGTCCGATTCTCGTCGATCAGACGCCGCTTTGTTCCCCTGCGACGGTGACTACGATCCTTCCATATATGAATTTGATTTAGCGATCGGAGAGTGAAATAACGGAAGGAGATTGTCGTCAATTGATTGGTTGGATTCGTTGAACTTCGTCGTTCACCATCTTCCTCGACTTGTTGTTTCTCTCCTCAGCAACTCGTCTGTAGTTGTGTATTTAGAAATTAATTGTTTATTCAATAATTAAATATTAAATATTCAAAATCGTGTCATAATGAGTGCTACGAATTTTGTTTGTAATTGCTACGCATTTTAGTCGCAAAGCACCAACAGATGACTGCTACGAATTTTGTTTGTAATTGGTACGCATTTTAGTCGTTAAGCACCAAAATATGAATGCTACGAATTTTGTTTGTAATTGCTACGCATTTTAATCGTTAAGCACCAAAACATGATTATGTAATAAAGTATTGCACATGAGTCATGCCTCAAGTGTCAGATGGGCGCCAAAATGATATAATTACGGCTACTTTCACTTTGCACAACTTCATTCGCATGCTTAATTTTTCAATATCCATTTTAGCTAATGAGAACGTGCTGGGAAGAGCTGATTCAAATTTATTTGATAAACAGCGAAAAGAGCAGATGAATTAAGTACGCAACATAATATCGTTTCAAATTATTGAGGATTGTCCAGATGATGTAGTGAAAATGAACATGGATGAAGATGATGATATGTAAATGTTTCCATTTGTAGTGCACATGAATGTCATTGTACGTTTATATGTAAAATATATTATATTCATATGTTTATTTCCATATGTTCTTCAAATTCATATCGAGTGCAAAAAAGTTTACTTCCATTTTAAAACAAATGTAATAGTTTCCGAAGAGGTGTGTACACAAACTTAAAAAACCGTCAGATCATATATGTCTTACGGTTTTCCAAAAAGTATTTAAAAAATTAAAAATAAATTAAGTTTTGAATAATAGGGTTGGAAACTATAAAAACTGAATTGACTTGAAAAAATTATATTTAATTTTTTAAACTTAAATTAATTAAAAGTATATTTAACTGTACTGAACTTCATTAAACTATATCGAGTTTAATTTAGCTGTACTGAACTTAATTAAACTGTATCGAGTTTAATTTAGCTGTACTGAACTTAATTAAACTGTATCGAGTTTAATTTAACTGTACTGAACTTAATAAAACTGTATGGAAGTGCAAAAGAAAAGCCCCTAACGTTTGTCTAAGTTCGTCCCAAGTTAGTCTCGTTAATCTCATTCTAAGGTTTGTCTAAGTTCGTCCTTAGAAATTGACTAACTTGGAACGAAATTAGACTAACTTGGGGACGAACGTAGACAAACCTTAGAATGAGACTAACCTTTGTCTTTGCTCGTCCCAAGTTAGTCTCGTTAGTCTCATTCAAAGGTTTGGCTAAGTTCATCCTTAGAAATAGTCTAAGTTGGGACGAACTTAGACAAACCTTAGAATGAGACTAACATTTGTCTGTGTTCTTCCCAAGTTAGTCTCGTTAGTCTCATTCTAAGGTTTGTCTAAGTTCGTCCTCAGAAAGAGACTAACTTGGGAGGAACTTAGACTAACTTGGGGACGAACTTAGACAAAACATAGAATGAGACTAACGTTTGTCTTTGTTCGTCCCAAGTTAGTCTCGTTAGTCTCATTCAAAGGTTTGGCTAAGTTCGTCTTTAGAAATAGACTAACTTGGGACGAACTTCGACAAACCTTGGAATGAGACTAACATTTGTCTTTGTTCGTCCCAAGTTACTCTCGTTAGTCTCATTCTAAGGTTTGTCTAAGTTCGTCCTTAGAAATTGACAATCTTGGTATGAACTTAGACTAACTTGGGGACGAACTTAGACAAACCTTAGAATAAGACTAACGTTTGTCTTCGTTCGTCCCAAGTTAGTCTCGTTAGTCTCATTCTCAGGTTTGTTTAAGTTCGTCCTTAGAAAGAGACTAACTTGGGACGAACTTAGACTAAATTGGGGACGAACTTAGACACACCTTAGAATGAGACTAACGTTTGTCTTTGTTCGTCCCAAGTTAGGCCCTGTCCACTTTGACTTTATTTTTTGACTTGTAAGTTAAGATAAGTTAATATCAGTTACTATCAGTTAAGATCAGTTAAGATCAGTTACTTTCAGTCACTATAAGTTAAGTTAAGTTTCAGTTAAGTTAAGATAAGTTACTTTTAACATACCATCATCATCATCATCATACCATCATCATACTATTCATCATACCATCATTATCATCATACTTATTCATCATCATACCATCATACTATTCATCATCATCATACCATCACACTATTCATCATAATATCATCATCATCATCATCATCATACCATCATCATCAACATACTATTCATCATACCATCATACCATCACACTATTGATCATACCAGCGTCATCATACCATCATCATCATCATACTATTCATCATACCATCACCATCATCATCATACCATCATACTATTCATCATACCATCATCATCATACCATCATACTATTCATCATACCATCATCATACCATCATAATATTACTATTCATCGTCATAAAATTACTATTTATCACCATCATCACCCCATCATCATCATATTACTATTCATCATCATCATATTATTACTATTCATCATCATCATAATATTACTATTCATCATCATTAATAATACTACTCATCAACATCATAATATTACTATTCATCAGCATCATCATCAACACAACCATCATCATCATAATATTACTATTCATCATCATCACAACCATCATCATCATCATAAAATAATGCTATTCATCAGTCAATATAAGTTTCAGTTAAGTTAATATTAGTTAAGATCAGTCACTATAAGTTAATATCAGTTAAGATAAGTTAATATCCGTCACTATAAGTTAACATCAATTAAGATCAGTTAAGTTTCAGTCAAAGTGGACACACCCTTAGTCTCGTTAGTCTCATTCAAAGGTTTGTCTAAGTTTGTCCTTAGAAATAGCCTAACTTGGGAAGTACTTAGACAAACTTTAGAATGAGACTAACGTTTGTCTTTGTTCGTCCCAAGTTAGTCTCGTTAGTCTCATTCTAAGGTTTGTCTAAGTTCGTCCTTAGAAAGAGACTAACTTGGGACGAACTTAGACTAACTTGAGGAAGAACTTAGACAAACCTTAGAATGAGACTTAAGTTTGTCTTTTTTCGTCCGAAGTTAGTCTCATTCTAAGGTTTGTCTAAGTTCGTCCTTAGAAAGAGACAAACTTGGGACGAACTTAGACTAACTTGTGGACGAACTTAGACAAACCTTAAAATGCGAATATAGTTTTTCTTTGTTCGTCTCAAGTTAGTCTCATTCTAAGCTTTGTCTAAGTTCGTCCTTAGAAATAGACTAACTTGGGACGAACTTAGACTAAGTTGGGACGAACTTAGACAAACCTTATAATGAGACTAACGTTTGTCTTTGTTCGTCTTAAGTTAGTCTCGTTAGCCTCATTCTAAGGTTTGTCTAAGTTCGTTCTTAGAAATAGACTAACTTGGGACGAACTTAGACAAACCTTAGAATGAGACTAACGTTTGTCTTTGTTCGTCCCAAGTTAGTCTCGTTAGTCTCATTCTAAGGTTTTTCTAAGTTCTTCCTTAGAAAGAGACTAACTTGGGACTAACTTAGACAAACCTTAGAATGAGACTAACGTTTGTCTTTGTTCGTCCCAAGCTAGTCTCGTTAGTCTCATTTTAAGGTTTGTCTAAGTTCGTCCTTAGAAATAGACTAACTTGGGATAAACTTAGATAAACCTTAGAAATTATAATGAGACTAAAGTTTGTCTTTGTTCGTCCCAAAGTTAGTCTCGCTAGTCTCATTATAAGGGTTGTCTTAGTTCGTCCTTAGAAAGCGACTAACTTGGGACGAACTTAGACTACTTTGGGACGAACTGAAACAAACCTTAGAATGAGACTAACGTTTGACTTTGTTCGTCCCAAGTTAGTCTCGTTAGTCTCATTCTAAGGTTTGCCTAAGTTCGTCCTTAAAAATAAACTAACTTGGGACAAACTTAAACTAACTTAGACAAACCTTAGAGCGAGATTAAAGTTTGTCTTTGTTCGTCCAAAGTTAGTATTGTCTGTCTCATTCTAATGTTTGTCTAAATTTGTCCTTAGAAAGAGATAACACTTGGGACGAACTTAGACAAACCTTAGAATGAGACTAACGTTTGTCTTTGTTCGTCCCTAGTTCGTCTCGTTAGTCTCATTTTGAGGTTTGTCTAATTTCGTCCTTAGAAATACACTAACTTGGGACGAACTTAGATAAACCTTAGAATGAGACTAAAGTTTGTCTTTGTTTCCCAAGTTAGTCTCGTTAATCTCATTCTAAGGTTTGTCTAAGTTCGTCCTTACAAATAGAATAACTTGGGATAAACTTAGACTAACTTGGGACGAACTTAGACAAACCTTAGAATGAGACTAAAGTTTTTCTTTGTTCGTCCCAAGTTAGTCTCGAACAAACTTAGACAAACCTTAGAATGAGACTAACGACAATCGTTAGTCTCATTCTAAGGTTTGTCTAAGTTCGTCCTTAGAAATAGACTAACTTGGGACAAACTTAGACTAACTTGGGACGAACTTAGACAAACCTTAGAATGAGACTAACGTTTGTCTTTGTTCTTCCCAAGTTTGTCTCGTTAGTCTCATTCAAAGGTTTGTCTAAGTTCGTCCTTAGAAAGAGACTAACTTTGGACGAAATTTGGTTGAAAATAAATCCGTCGAGATATATATGTTATATGCTACAAATTTAATTCAATGGAAAAATATTGTTAATAATACATACAAACAAAACCATCGAAATTTGGTTGGAAATAAATCCTTTGAGATATACGTGTTATAAGCTACAAATTAAATTCGACGGAAAATATTTTGTTGATATTATATATATAAAACCTTCAGACTTTGGTTAGAAATAAATCCGTTGCGATTTATGTGTAATAAACTACAAATTAAATGCAACGGAAAATAATTTATTGATAATATTTATATAAAATCATCAAAATTGAGTGTGAAGTAAATTCATTGAGATTAATGTTTTATATGTTGTTAATGATGAAAATAATGCTCCTAACAAAACTACTTCGCCAAAGACCGTCTACTACAAAAAATGTTCATTTACTGCAAATAATCACACAAAATTAAAATTGTAATAACAAATTTACAAATGTCACTTGCTATCAGTTAGTATGATGACCAAAATAAAATAGATTTGTCATATGATTAAATACACTTAACTGTAGATTATTAAAGTTGTGAAAAAAATGAAAGAAGAATTGGACGCATATGGTAGCATTTGAGCTCGTATAATTTAGTAAAACTAATATTCAACAAAAAATATTTGTGCATTGGGTTATGATTTTATTATTTTGTTTAAACTTCAACAAGCAAGTTATTATCTAGTTATATAGTTTAGTATATGGGGAGCACTCGGTTGAGGCAGGGTTGGTAGAATGAGGCACGTGAGGCACGATCAGGGCCACTCATTGTTCGCCACGTGAGTTGAGCCGCCATTTGCGTTCATACTACGAAGTAGTGGGTTTTACTATTTGGACACGTGGCGCGCCCAGAAAGCACGGGGGGTTAGATGTGTGACTCAGATCGTGTCTCACTTGCATTATTCTAATTTTGGTGCCTCATTTGATCGCTTATAGTATATATACATAAATAAACAAAAGATGACCAGATAACTCTTGCAGTCTAGTGGTTAGATAAGCGTGTTATGGTTGAGAGAGCTAGGGTTCGATTCCTAGCAAATGCAATATTTATTTAAAATTTTTAAAGGTGGATCGAGAGAGGAGGGGCTCCGGCGAGGAGGAGATGGTCCGGCAGCTGAGGTGGTGGTTTCCGACGACTGACCTGCGAGGAGGAGGTGCTGGTCCAGCGGGTGACGGGCGAGGATGAGGTGGTGGTCCTGCGAGGAGGTGGTGGTGGTCCGGCAGCTGTCCAGCGAGGAGGAGGTGGTGGTCCGGCGAGGCGGCGGGTGGAGCTTCCCGGAGAGTGTGAGGTTGTGGTCCGGCAACTGACCTGCGAGGAGGTGGTGGTGGTCCGACGTCCGGCGAGTGTATAATAGTAAATACATTTAGTACTTACCACTTATAAAAGCAACGGAATAATTCCGTCGTAACTAATGAAAATGGTATAATAGGAAATACATTCAATTGCTACAACCTTAAAATCAATGGATTATGCGTCGATTTTCTTGATTTTTTCACTCTTTTCATTTCATATAATCAACAGAAAAATCCGTTGTAAATGACGTTAAAATCGACAGCCTGTAACCAACAAACTTTCAATAGAATATTTCGTCAATTTTAATAACATTTCTTACGAAAAAAGTGTAAAAGCAACGGAATTTTCCGTTGATAATAAGCATTTTTCTTGTAGTGATGACAAACCTTAGAATGAGACTAAAGTTTGACTTTTTTTGTCCCAAGTTAGTTTCGTTGGTCTCATTCTAAGATTTGATCGCTTATAGTATATATACATAAATAAACAAAAGATGACAAGATAACTCTTGCAGTCTAGTGGTTAGATAAGCGTGTTATGGTTGAGAGAGCTAGGGTTCGATTCCTAGCAAATGCAATATTTATTTAAAACTTTTAAAGGTGGATCGAGAGGGGAGGGGCTCCGGCGAGGAGGAGATGGTCCGGCGGCCGAGGTGGTGGTTTCCGACAGATGACCTGCGAGGAGGAGGTGCTGGTCCAGCGGGTGACGGGCGAGGATGAGGTAATGGTCCGGCGAGGAGGTGGTGGTGGCCCAGTAGCTTTCTGGCGAGGAGGTGGTGGTGGTCCGGCAGCTGTCCAGCGAGGAGGTGGTGGTGTTCCGACAGCTGTCCGGCATGGTGGTGGTGGTCCGGCAAGGCGTCCGGCGACTGACCGGCGAGGAGGTGGTGGTGGTCCGAAGTCCGGTGAGTGTATAATAGTAAATACATTTAGTACTTACCACTTTTAAAAGCAACGGAATAATTCCGTCGTAACTAATGAAAATGGTATAATAGGAAATACATTCAATTGCTACAACCTTAAAATCAACGGATTATGCGTCGATTTTCTTGTAGTGTTAGACAAACCTTAGAATGAGACTTAAGTTTGACTTTGTTTGTCCCAAGTTAGTCTCGTTAGTCTCATTCTAAGATTTGTCTAAGTTCGTCCTTACAAAAAGACTAACTTAGGACGAACATAGACAAACCTTAGAATGAGACTAACGTTTGTCTCTGTTGGTCCCAAGGTAGTCTCGTTAGTCTCATTCAAAGGTTTGTCTAATTTTGTCCTTACAAATAGACTAACTTGGGACGAACTGTAGAATGAGACTAACGTTTGTCTTTGTTCGTACCAAGTTCGTCTCGTTAGTGTCATTCTAAGGTTTGTCTAAGTTCGTCCTTAGAAAGAGACTAACTTGGGATGAACTTAGACTAACTTGGGGGCAAACTTAGACAAACCTTAGAATGAGACTAACTTAGGACGAACAAAGACAAATGTTAATCTATTTCTAAGGACGAACTTAGACAAACCTTAGAATGAGACTAACGAGATTGACTTTGGACGATCAAAGACAAACCTAAGTCTCATTCTAATGTTTGTCTAAGTTCGTCCTTAGAAAGGGACTAACTTGGGACGAACTTAGACAAACCTTAGAATTAGACTAACATTTGTCTGTGTTCTTCCCAAGTTAGTCCCGTTAGTGTCATTCTAAGGTTTGTCTAAGTTCGTCCTCATAAAGAGACTAACTTGTAAGGAACTTAGACTAAGTTGGGGACGAATGATGAGCCGTATTTATACGACTCATCGAATCAACTAAACCCATCCTTTTTGACACCTTTCTATGCGAATAGTTACTGCCTAGTGTGGTTTTTGCATTTCAGGTGATCCAAGAGCTCTAGGAGGAAACGCAGGCAAAAGATGGATTTTAAGGCCAAAACACCACAACAAGAGGTTCAGCCGGCCCCATGGCCACGTACTGAGGCGAGTGACCGAGCCAAAGTGCCAGAACTAGCTCAGGACCCTCAAGAGATCAAGTTTCCTGAGGCAAAGTTCGTCCAGTCCGAGTCATTCCGTGCAAAGGCCCCGAAGGACACAACAAAGGCCCCAAGCCTTCCCAACTGCATGGAGACTTACCGGAGGCTCCGAAGGACCTGGTGATGATTCGGGGACATCTATGAGACATTCCGGAGAGAATGGTCGAGCTACCTCAGATCGGCCCAAGTAAGGCCCCGGGTGCGCTGATAGGCACAGAATCGGACCCTTGAAGGAATCCTCAACCAAAGTTGTCCCACTGGAGATTCTGACCCGACCATTAGCCTTAAAATGGTCATTATATGGGGACAAGAACATAATATCACTGTGTCATGTCAAGGTCGCCCGGATGATCCATTGATGTGCGCGCAGAATGGGCACGCTGCGAGAATCTTCGAGCAGAACTCATTATCTGGAAATTATGGTTCGACAGAAGTGTTCAGAAAGACAAATAACTTTGGAAGGGCAAGCTAACTTCGCAACCGCACGAGGGAAGTGCCTTTCACTCTTAACTCTCTCTTATTTTCCCTGTTGTTTGTTTGCTTGCGTGTGTGTCTTGAAATTATGTGTGCAGTGAGGACACGTCGGTTCAAAATTGTGGGGTGGGAGAGTCAGTATGTCATGTCAGCACGTTTATTTCTTGTACATGCATAGAGTCAGCACGTTTCCCGTAAAAAATTGAAATTTTTGTACATGTGAAATTCTCTCTATATCCTGGATATGCAGCACTGAACGTTGATGATGTGAAATAGATGTTGCTGATTAGATGCGTTTTTCTCGTGAACTTTGAGTTGTGCGAATACATGTTAACTTAACCTATTGCGTGCTTTTGAGTTGAGATAAACATGGATGTGGAGTTGATAGAAACGTCCTAGAGAGACTTGACAAAGCACTCAAAGGACCGAGCTTCGAACTATATGGTTATATGGATTTCGTTGAGGCTAGCACTTCGAGGCAACATGGTTAAGAGTCTGCTCCGCCAGTGCAGTGCTTATGCGGTCAGGTGGGGCGGGAAAACAACACACCGTCCAATCTCTAGTCCGAGTAGCCGGGAAAATAGACGAGCGACCCTCGGCTTGACTCGCGTCAAAAGGACGAGGATGAGGGAGAGCAGGGAGGTATTTCCATATACCTGCGGGCGATGATTGGACCTCCATCAAAAGAGCAGAGTGACGGACGAGCAGTTCTCAATCAGTAGCAAAAAGAGAAAAAAATCAGTCAATTGTGAAGTTTTACACGCAACAAAAGTGAAGTACACCACTGTTACATCAAAAGCCATGTCACTACAAAAGTTGTCCCAAAAGAACTCAAGCACCTTGAAGCTCGAACAAATCATGTGCAAGAAAAAGCAATGAAGTATAACCATATAGTGAGAACTCGGAACCACGAGTGTAGATCATGGGTCTAAAAAGGACTATCTCCTATTCATCCGAATTGGTTTGCATCTCAGCTTAAAGGTAACACATATCAATTTATTCCATGTTTAGCACAATTATCTTAGTAGCGTTGAGTCATGCATTGAAAGGCAAGGTCTAGACTAGCAGCGCATAATCACGTAGCATTATCCAGGGCGTCGAAGAAATTGTGGTGTTTCATTATTTGTTTTCCTTCTATGACTTAGTTCTTATTCGGGACGAACAAGTTTAAGTGTGTGGTAGTTTGATGAGCCGTATTTATACGACTCATCGAATCAACTAAACCCATCCATTTTGACACCTTTCTATGCGAATAGTTACTGCCTAGTGTGGTTTTTGCATTTCAGGTGATCCGAGAGCTCTAGGAGGAAACGCGCGCAAAAGATGGTGTTTAAGGCCAAAACACCACAACAAGAGGTTCAGCCGGCCCCATGGCCAAGTACTGAGGCGAGTGCCCGAGCCAAAGTGCGAGAACTAGCTCAGGACCCTCTAGAGATCAAGTTGCCTGAGGCAAAGTTCGTCCAGTCCGAGTCATTCCGTGCAAAGGCCCCGAAGGACTCAACAAAGGCCCCAAGCCTTCCATACTGCATGGAGACTTACCCGAGGCTCCGAAGGACCTGGTAATGATTCTGAGACATCTAGGAGACACCTCAGATCGGCCCCGGTAAGGCCCCGGGCGCGCTGATAGGCACCGAAATCAAGTTGCGCGACCAGACGGGCGAATCTGGCAAATCCGGCTCGACCAAGTTGTTCAAAATACCCAAACAAGTCGGATGATCTCACTTCCCAGACAAAACGCACGGGTGGAATGGCCCAGGAGCATCAAAAGGCCCAGCCAGCGCCCGAAGGCCCTGTCGAGCAGACCAGCGCTGAATCCGAGTTGCTCGACCAGACAAACGAATCTCGCAAATATGGCTCGACCAAAGTGATCGAAATGCTAAATGACTCGGACGATATCACTAGCCAAGCCAAACGCACGAGCGGGATTGACCGAGATGAACAAAATGACGTTGGAGCTGCAAAAGGCCCCGCGCGCTGGGCGAAGTCGGTGGAGCTCGAGCATGACGGTTTAGAAGTTTCCTAATTTCGTCCATGGCGGTTTAAGGCAATACTTGTTGGCCAAGTTAACTTGCCAGCTAAGTTTACTTGCAAGCCAAGTAAAAGTAGGTTTTTGGACATGTTTCCTAAATCCGTTTATGGACCAACTTCGAATGGGAAACTTCGAAACCCTAGGTTCTCATATAAATAAGACCTCTTGGGAAGGGCATAATGATCCATCAGCTCATCATACTACGACATCCCATTCTACAGAGACGAGCAGCACTCAGCCGTGCCTTCAACCTTCGACGCAAAGAAGATTTTCATTATTGCCTTCCAATTTATTATTGCAATGTTTTCCATGGATATGAGTAGCTAAACCCCTCGTTCGGGCTAGGGCTAATTTATTGTGACTTTCGTTTGAGACTTTATGCTTAATGCTAATTAATGTTCTACTAGTTCTTGTGCCTGTTTATCTCGGACTAAACTGTGAAGCTAAGCGGATTCCCGAAACGATAAAACTTAGCCGAGCAGTTTAGCCCCATATTTCACTACTTGTTTAATACTGAAACGTTAGGACAAGTAGTCGCACCTAATCTTGCATAACCTGAAACGGAGTAGATTGTGGCATAGTGGCTTGAAACGGCCCTACCTTAGGTTATAACCTGAAACGGAGTAACCACACTTAGGAACACGGACTAGATCATTAGAAGTCGATGATAACTGAGTCAGAATAAAAGCCCTAGTCTGAATGCTCTCTCATATTGAATCACAACCTTTTACTTACTCGCACTTTTAACAATCTGCTCACACCCCAATTGTATTTCTTTTCAGTCACAGGACACGAGTAACCGAACTGCTCCCTTGGGTTCGACCCTTGCTTGCCACTTTACTACGTTTCTCGCAAGGAGTTATAAAATTAAATTTGACGCGTCAGACGACGCGTGTCAACGAACTTAGACAAAACTTAGAATGAGACTAACGTTTGTCTTTGTTCGTCCTTAGTTAGTCTCGTTAGTCTCATTCTAAGGTTTGTCTAAGTTCGTCCTTAGAAATTGACAAACTTGGGATGAACTTTGACTAACTTGGGGACGAAAGACAAACCTTAGAATGAGACTAATGTTTATCTTCGTTCGTCTCAAGTTAGTCTCGTTAGTCTCATTCTAAGGTTTGTCTAAGTTCGTCCTTAGAAAGAGACTAACTTGGGATGAACTTAGACTAACTTGGGGATGAACTTAGACACACCTTATAATGAGACTAACGTTTGTCTTTGTTCGTCCAAAGTTAGTCTCATTAGTCTCATTCAAAGGTTTGTCTAAGTTCGTCCTTAGAAATAGACTAACTTGGGACGAACTTAGATAAACTTTAGAATGAGACTAACGTTTGTCTTTGTTCCTCCCAAGTTAGTCTCGTTAGTCTCATTCTAAGGTCTGTCTAAGTTCGTCCTTAGAAAGAGACTAACTTAAGACGAACTTAGACTAACTTGGGGACGAACTTAGACAAACCTTAGAATGAGACTTACGTTTGTCTTTTTTCGTCCCAAGTTAGTCTCATTCTTAGGTTTGTCTAAGTTCGTCCTTAGAAAGAGACAAACTTGGGACGAACATAGACTAACTTGTGGACGTACTTAGACAAACCTTAGAATGAGAATATAGTTTGTCTTTGTTCGTCTCCAGTTAGTCTTGTTAGTCTCATTCTAAGCTTTGTCTAAGTTCGTCCTTAGAAATAGACTAACTTGGGACGAACTTAGACTAACTTGGGACGAACTTAGACAAACCTTATAATGAGACTAACGCTTGTCTTTGTTCGTCTTAAGTTAGTCTCGTTAGTCTCATTCTAAGGTTTGTCTAAGTTCGTCCTTAGAAATAGACCAACTTGGGACGAACTTAGACAAACCTTAGAATGAGACTAACGTTTGCCTTTGTTCGTCCCAAGTTAGTCTCGTTCGTCTCATTCTAAGGTTTGTCTAAGTTCCTCCTTAGAAAGAGACTAAGTTGGGACTAACTTAGACAAACCTTAGAATGAGACTAACGTTTGTCTTTGTTCGTCCCAAGTTAGTCTCGTTAGTCTCGTTAGTCTCATTTTAAGGTTTGTCTAAGTTCGTCCTTAGAAAGAGACTAACTTGGGATGAACATAGACTAACTTGGGACGAACTTAGACAAACCTTAGAATGAGACTAAAGTTTGTCTTTGTTCGTCCCAAGTTAGTCTTGTTAGTTTATTATTCTAAGGTTTGTCTAAGTTCGTCCTTAGAAATAGACGAACTTGGGACGAACTAAGACTTACTTGGGACAAACTTAGATAAACCTTAGAATGAGACTAAAGTTTGTCTTTGTTCATCCCAAGTTAGTCTTGTTAGTCTAATTCTAAGATTTGTCTAAGTTCGTCCTTAGAAAGAGACAAACTTGGGACAAACTTAGACAAACCTTAGAATGAGACTAACCTTTTTCTTTGTTCGTTCCAAGTTAGTTTCGTTAGTCTCATTCTAATGTTTGTCTAAGTTCGTCCTTAGAAGTAGACTAACTTGGGACAAACTTAGACAAACTTGGGACGAACTTAGACAAACCGCAGAATGAGACTAAAGTTCGTCTTTGTTCGTCCCAAGTTAGTCTCGTTAGTCTCATTCTATGTTTGTCTAAGTTCGTCCTTAGACATAGACTAACTTTGGACGAACTATGCAAACCTTAGAATGAGGCTAACGTTTGTCTTTGTTCGTCCCATGTTTCTCTCATTAGTCTCTTTCAAAGGTTTGTCTAACTTCGTCCTTAGAAATAGACTAACTTGGGACGAACTTAGACAAACTTTAGAAATGAGACTAACGTTTGTCTTTGTTTGTCCCAAGTTAGTCTCGTTAGTCTCATTCTAAGAATTGTCTAAGTTTGTCCTTAGAAAGAGACTAACTAGGGATGAACTTAGACTAACTTGGGACGAACTTAGAAAAACGATAGAATGACACTGAAGTTTGTTTTTGTTCGTCCCGAGTTAGTCTCGTTAGTCTCATTCTAATATTTGTCTAAGATCGTCCTTAGAAAGAAACTAACTTGGGACGAACTTAGACAAACCTTAGAATGAGACTAAAGTTTGTCTTTGTTCGTCCCAAGTTTGTCTCGTTAGTCTCAGTCTAAGGTTTGTTTAAGTTCATCCCAGTTAGTCTATTTCTAAGGACGAACTTTAGAAATGAGACTAAATTTTTTCTTTGTTCGTCCCAAGTTAGTCTCATTAGTCTCATTCTAAGGTGTGTCTAAGTTCATCCTTAGAAAGAGACTAACTTGGGACTAAAGTTAGACAAACCTTAGAATGAGACTAAAGTTTGTCTTTGTTCGTCCTAAGTTTGTCTCGTTAGAATCATTCTAAGGGTTGTCTAAGTTCGTCCTTATAAATAGACTAACTTGGGACGAACTTAGACTACCTTAGAATGAGACTAAAGTTTGTCTTTGTTTGTCCCAAGTTAGTCTCATTCTAAGGGTTGTCAAAGTTCGTCCTTAGGATTAGACTAACTTGGGACAAATTTAGACTAACCATAGAATGAGACTAACGTTTGTCTTTGTTCGTCCCAAGTTTGTCTCGTTAGTCTCATTCTAAGGTTTGTCTAAGTTCGTCCTTAGAAAGAGACTAACTTGGGAGGAACTTAGACAAACCTTAGAATGAGACTGAAGTTTGTCTTTGTTCGTCCCAAGTTAGTCTCGTTAGTCTCATTCTAATGTTTGTCTAAGTTCGTCCTTAGAAAGAGACTAACTTGTTATGAATTTAGACTAACTTGGGTTGAACTTAGACAAATCTTATAATGAGACTACCGTTTGTCTTTGTTCGTCCCAATTTAGTCTTGTTAATCTCATTCTATGGTTTGAATTGTTTACCCTCACGGGATGTTCTGCATTCGAAAGGTAGAAACTAGAGTTTCTCTCTCTAGGTTTCGGCTCGCTCAGCAATCGGCGTATGGCTGATCCTCCACGGCCGCCGGATCCCCCTGATCTGGCTGGTTGTTGTAACAGGTAGTCGGCGGATTCATATACGGCGGTGAGGCGGTCTCGAGCAGCCGTCACATTTCCGGAGATTCACCTCGCTCCTCGACAATATGCGGTCAAGGTTGGAAGTCCGATTATGAACTTCACGAGGACTGAGATCCAGCCTGGTTTGGATCGGTTGCGATTTGCAATTGTGGCTAAATTCTTGTCAGGACGGCCCCCGGTGGACGAGATCCGGTGCACTTTTGTTTCATACTGGGGACTGGACGCCGGAGTCACCATCGGTGCTTTAGATGGTCGTCACATCCTAATTATCCTCCAGTCGTTATTCCGGCTGTTCCGTTGGTTGACCGATTTCCATGCTCGGAAGGAGCCACCACGACCACTGCATGGGTCCGGCTACCCGGTTTGCCTCCTGAGGTTTTTGATAAAGCTTATATTGCTGCGATTGTCTCGTCCTTTGGCAGGTTTCTCGCCGTGGACGAACGCACGTGGACATATGCTAACCCTAGCTATGTGAGGGCGTGCATCGAGGTTGATATGGCCAAGCCGCTCCCAACCGAGGTTACAATCAACATCACTGGTGATAGGCCGAGCAATTAGCCATTGATCTTCGAGGGTAAGCTGCTGTATTACGGTAAGTGCGAACTGCATGGGCACCAGTTGTCCTCTTGCCGGAAAACTAGGTCTCCGGCGCCATTGGCCGATGGGAATGGGCTGGCGCGTCAGTTTCAAAATTGCCTTGATTCTCTCAAGTTAGCTCCGGAAAATCAGCGGAATATTGTTCAAATTCAAAATTTGGAATCGGATCCGCAATAGGAAAACCAGGATAAGATTTCCCCGAAAGATCACAAAGATTGGAAGGTAGTCCGTAGAAGGAAACAACGCAAAAATCGGCAGTCGCATGTTGGTCCATCTAATGTCCTGCTCGACCCAGTTTCGACAGCGAATATCCGTACCCAGGGACTTAAAGTTCGGATACTTGCTAGAGGTGAGGCTGAAAACCTAAATTGTTTGGAGTCAGGTACCGGGGTTGTGCACAATGCGACATGCATCCTTGATGAGCCAGGCATCGTGGCGGTGGTTCCCTCCAAGGTGCTCGAGCCATGCAAGCCATGCAACACCAGGGACGCTCAAGGGGACGGTGATCTTAATACGCCATGCGATGGGGTCCGAAGCGCAGGTCATTTGACGGTGCGTTCTGATGATGCTGAATCCTTGTTGTGGGATCAGCAGCTGGCGGTGGATAGCCAAGATGTTAGTGCTGTTCCAGATAGCCAGCCGGACGGTGGTGGGGATCTGACTCCGGCGGCTAACAAAATGGAAAGGGTCGTTCTTTATGGCGAGACCTTGCAAGTTTCAAAAGCTCTCTGCTCGGTTTTAAAGAAGGTGCGATCTACCGTAGATCAGCATGCAGACGGTAGTGACAGTGAAGAACCTAGTGATCTTTGGATCCACAATAATGATGCGAAGATATCTACTGTTTCCCATGCATAGCTACATCTGCTGGAACGCCAGGGGGTGGGGAATCGGAGTACCACCGCTCACCTCAAGGCACTCTGCCTACTCCATAAGCCTTCTATTGTTGCCATTCTTGAGCCTAAGATTCATCATGACAGGCTCTTTGCCTTATGTTAGGAGATTGGGTTTGATCAATGCATGCATGGGGCCGACACGAACGACCACATTTGGGTTCTTTGGAAGGATGAGGTCGAGGTCCATCAGGCCGTTTGGTCGCGCCAGAAGGTAACTGCTCGTATTCATTGCAAAGTTTCTAATATGAGTTTTGTGCTCTCCTTTGTATATGCAGACTACGATGCAACTGTTAGGCAGCAATTGGGGGATGATCTTGTCGAAGCTTCCGATGGGATAAATGATCCTTGGTTTGTTACTAGGGATTTCAATGTCATATCAACTTGGGATGAAACGCAGGGCGGCAGTTATGCTGACGATGGTCCCTTACTGGCTTTTAATGAGTTCTAGTTACTTGCTGGGCTCTCGGACGGTGCCTTCAAAGGTCCGCCCTACACATGGTCTAACAACCAAACTGGTGCCGGTCGCGTTTGGGAAAGGTTGGACCGTACACTTGTGAATGGCCTTGCTCTTGCGGAGTTCCCTCTGCTTCAAGTTACCCATCTCGAGCGTGTTTTCTTGGACCACAGTCCCCTGTTGGTTGAGTTGAGCTTTGGCAAGGAAAATATCACTTTTTTCCATTATCAAAGTGCTTGGGAATCTCATCCGGGGTTCATTCCGTTTGTGTCCGCCTGTTGGGAGGGACACCTGCATTGAGACCCTTTGATAAATATTGGGCTCAAGCTAAAGAAGCTTTGGGGCCACCTTCGCAAGTGGAAATGGGAGGTGTTCGGAGACATCAGGCTCAAAATAAGGGGCATCCTGCTGAAAGTTGGGGTTCTTGAGACTCGGCTGCAACAAGGGTAGAATGAGGGGCCCTGGCTGCTGAGGTTGCATTGTGCAAAGGTCATTATCAGGAGCTAGTGGACACTCAGTATGCCATGCTTAAGGCCAAGGGCAAGTTAAAATGGTTGGAGGATGGTGATCATAATTCTAAGCTGTTTCATGCAACTATCAAAGTAAGGAGAGTAATGAACCGAATGCATATAGAGTTGGAGGATGGGTCCTTTACGGACGCACGTGATACTATTGGAGGGGCTGCAGCGGATTTCTATGCTGATCTTTTTGGAGGGCATGTTCCTCCTCCTCCCAGAGACGTTTTCGATGTATTCTATAAGGTGGTGTCCACTGTTGACAATGAGGAGTTGTGTCGTGCTCCTAGTGTGGATGAAGTCTGGGGTGAGATTAGTGCCATGTCCGAGGATAGCTCTCCGGGGCCTGATGGGTTCACTAGTCGGTTCTATAAGCACTGTTGGGAGATCATCAAAGGAGACCTGTTGGAAGCTATAACCGGTTTCTTTGAACTTGGGACGAACTTAAACAAACCTTAGAATGAGACTAACGAGACTAACTTGGGATGAAAAAAGACAAACGTTAGTCTTATTCTAAGGTTTGTCTAAGTTCGTCCCAAGTTAGTCTATTTCTAAGGATGAACTTAGACAAACCTTAGAATGTGACAAAAAAGTTTGTCTTTGTTCGTCCCAAGTTAGTCTCGTTAGTCTCATTCTAAAGTTTGTCTAAGTTCATCCCAAGTTAGTCTCGTTAGTCTCATTCTAAGGTTTGTCTAAGTTCGTCCATAGAAAGAGACTAACCTGGGACGAACTTAGACTAACTTGGGACCACCTTAGACTATCGTCCCAAGTTAGTCTCTTTCTAAGGACGAACTTAGACAAACCTTAGAATGAGACTAACGAGACTAACTTTGGACGAACAAAGACAAATGTTAGTCTCATTATAAGGTTTGTCTAAGTTCGTCCCAAGTTAGTCTAAGTTCATCCCAAGTTAGTCTCTTTCTAAGGACGAACTTAGACAAACCTTAGAACGAGACTAACGAGAGTAACTTGGGACGAGCAAAGACAAACGTTAGTCTCATTATAAGGTTTGTCTAACTTCGTCCAAAGTTAGTCTCAATCTAAGGACGAACTTAGACAAACCTAGGAATGAGACTAACGTGACTAACTTGGGACGAACAAAGACAAACATTAGTCTCATTCTAAGGTTTGTCTAAGTTTGTCCCAAGTTAGTCTAAGTTCGTCCCAAGTTAGTCTCTTTCTAAGGCCGAACTTAGACAAACCTTAGAATGAGACTAACGAGACTAACTTCGGACGAACAAATACAAACGTTAGTCTCATTCTATGGTTTGTCTATGTTTGTCCCAATCTAGTCTATTTCTAAGGACAAACTTAGACAAACCTTAGAATGAGACTAACGAGACTAACTTGGGATGAACAAAGACAAACTTTAGTCTCATTTTAAGGTTTGTCTAAGTTCGTCCAAAGTTAGTCTAAGTTCGTCCCAAGTTAGTCTCTTTCTAAGGACGAACTTAGAGAAACCTTAGAATGAGACTAACGAGACTAATTGGGACTAACAAAGACAAATGTTAGTCTCCTTATATGGTTTGTCTATGTTCATCCCAAGTTAGTCTAAGTTCATCCCAAGTTCGGCTCTTTCTAAGGACGAAGTTAGACAAAGCTTAGAATCAGACGAACGAGACTAACTTGGGACGAACAAAGACAAACTTTAGTCTCATTCTAAGGTGTTTGTAAGTTCGTCACAAGTTCGTCCCAAGTTAGTCACTTTCTAAGGATGAACTTAGAAAAATCTTGGAATGAGACTAACGAGAAAAACTTGGGACGAACAAAGACAAACTTTAGTCTCATTCTAAGGTTTGTCTAAGTTCGTCCCAAGTTAGTCTATTTCTAAGGACGAACTTAGACAAACCTTAGAATGAGACTAACGAGACTAACTAGGGATGAACTTCGACAAACTTTAGTCCCATTCTAATATTTGTTTAAGTTCGTCCCAAGTTAGTCTAAAGTTAGTCTAAGTTCATCCCAAGTTAGTCTATTTCTAAAGACGAATTTAGACAAACCTTAGAATGAGACTGACGAGACTAACTTGGGACAAAAAAGACAAACTTGAGTCTCATTCTAAGGTTCGTCTAAGTTCGTTCCAAGTTAGTCTATTTCTGAGGACGAACTTAGACAACCCTTAGAATGAGACTAACGAGACTAACTTGGGACGAACAAAGACAAACTTTAGTCTCACTCTAAGATTTGTCTAAGTTCATCCCTAGTTAGTCTAACTTCGTCTCTTTCTAAGGACGAACTTAGACAAACCTTAGAATGACACTAACGAGACTAACTTGGGTCGAACAAAGACCGACTTTAGTCTCATTCTAAGGTTTTTCTTTGTTCGTCCCAGGTTAGTCTAAGTTCGTCCCAAGTTAATCTATTTCTAAGGACGAACTTAGACAGACCTTAGAATGAGACTAAGGAGACTAACTTGGGACGAACAAAGACAACCGTTAGTCTCATTCTAAGGTTTGTCTATGTTCGTCCCAAGTTAGTCTAAGTTCGTCCCAAGTTAGTCTATTTCTAAGGACAAACTTAGACAAACCTTAGAATGAGACTAACTTGGGACGAACAAAGACAAACGTTTGTCTCATTCTAAGGTTTGTCTAACTTCGTCCCAAGTTAGTCTCTTTCTAAGGACGAACTTAGACAATCCTTAGAATGAGACTAACGAGACTAACTTGGGACGAACGAAGACAAACGTTAGCCTCATTCTAAGGTTTGTCTATGTTCATCCCAAGTTAGTCTATTTCTAGGACGAACTTAGACAAACCTTAGAAAGAGACTAACTTGGGACGAACAAAGACAAACCTAAGGTTTGTCTAAGTTTGTCCCAAGTTAAGTCTATATTCGTCCCAAGTTAGTCTCGTTGGTCTCTTTCTAAGGTTTGTCTAAGTTCGTTCCAAGTTAGTCTAAGTTCGTCCCAACTTAGTCTCTTTCTAGGACAAACCTAGACAAACCTTAGAATGAGACTAACGAGACTAACTTGGGACGAACAAAGGCAAACGTTAGTCTCATTCTAAGGTTTGTCTATGTTCGTGCCAAGTTAGTCTAAGTTTGTCCCATATTAGTCTTAGCTTGTCCCAAGTTAATCTATTTCTAAGGACGAACTTAGACAAACCTTAGAATGAGACTAACGAGACTAACTTGGGACGAACAAAGACAAACTTTAGTCTCATTCTAAGGTTTGTCTAAATGTTTCTCAAGTTAGTCTATTTCTAAGGACGAACTTAGACAAACCTTAGAATGAGACTAACGAGACTAACTTGGGGCGAACAAAGACAAACATTAATCTCATTCTAAGGTTTGTCTAAGTTCGTCCTAAATTAGTTTAAGTTCGTCCCAAGTTAGTCTCTTTCTATTGACGAACTTTGACGCAGTCGGAATCTCGAATGGAATTGCAAGCGCTAAACTTAGGATAGATGATCGAATTCACAAGCGTGAACTCGAACGAAAACTCTGGAATCCACCAGAAAAGATAACTCTGGAATCCACTAGAAAAGATAACTCTGGAATCCACCAGAAAGAATAGCAAAGCTAAAGTTTTTATTCAAATAAAAGTTGTGTTTCTGAAACCCTAAAGAGGGTTTAAATAGAAAAAATACAAAAGCTAAATTTGGAAATAAAATCTAAATAAAATCTAAAATAAGAAACTGATAAGATGAAAATTTCTAAAAGATTTAATTCGTAAATCTTTCTCAACCTCCTGCATCATTCTCCTCCACTTCCAAAGAACTCGGCCCTGAGTTCACTTCTAGATGTATGACCTCATCTGCCTTGAATGGACCAAGCTTGTGAGACTGTATCACATCATCACCACCCGTTAAAGCTTTTACTCTCCCGCGCTTGTCAGCATCAACCTTGTTCTTTCGTGACTGCTATACTGTCCTCCTCCTTCACAACACCCATAGAGCCCTTAATCACCACTAAAGAGAAACGATCGGTCTCTTTAACGACCTCATAACACTCATTATCACTCGGAGTCATCACCAATAAGCTGGACCTTTTACTCCCCATACTCTCTTTCTTGTAGTGCTTTCCAATGGAAATAGGAACCCTACTGGTCGACGACACTCAAAGCGGCGAAGTGTTACTCAACCAAACGAGTGCATATGGGATCAAGTCAATTTGATGTTGAATACCTTGCAATGGGGACAAACATCAGTCTGATTATAAGGTTTGTCTAAGTTCGTCCCAAATTAGTCTCTATCTAAGGACGAACTTAGACAAACCTAAGAATGAGACTAACTTGGGACAAACAAAGACAAACTTTAGTCTCATTCTAAGGTTTGTCTAAGTTCGTCTCAAGTTAGTCCCAAGTTAGTCTCTTTCTAAGGACGAACTTAGACAAAACTTAGAATGAGACTAACGAGACAAACTTGGGACGAACAAAGACAAATGTTAGCCTCATTCTAAGGTTTGTCTAAGTTCTTCCCAAGTTAGTCTATTTCTAAGGATGAACTTAGAGAAACCTTACGATGAGACTAACGAGACGAACTTGGGACGAACAAAGACAAACTTTAGTCTCATTGTAAGGTTTCTCTAAGTTCGTCCTAAGTTAGTCTAAGTTCGTCCCAAGTTAGTCTCTTTCTAAGGACGAACTTAGAGAAACTTAGAATGAGACTAACGAGACTAACTTGGGACGAACTTAGACTAACTTGGGACGAACTTAGACTAACTTGGGACTAACTTAGATAAACCTTAGAATGGGACTAACGAGACAAACTTGGGACGGACAAAGACAAACGTTAGTCTTATTCTAAGGATTGTGAATGAGACTAAAGTTTGTCTTTGTTCGTCCCAAGTTTGTCTCGTTAGTCTCATTCTGAGGTTTGTCTAAGTTCGTCCTTAGAAAGAGACTAACTCGGGACGAACTTAGACTAACTTGGGACGAACTTAGACAAACCTTAGAATGAGACTAACATTTGTCTAAGTTCGTCCTTAGAATGAGACTAAAGTTTATTTTTGTTCATCCCAAGTTAGTCTCGTTAAGCTCATTCTATGGTTTGTCTAAGTTCGTCCTTAGAAAGAGACTAACTTGGGACGAACTTAGACAAACCTTAGAATGAGACTAACATTTGTCTTTGTTCGTCCTAAGTTAGTCTCGTTAGTCTCATTCTAAGGTTTGTATAAGTTCGTCCATAGAAATAGACTAACTTAGGACGAACTTAGACAAACCTTAGAATAAGTCCGTCCTTAGAAATAGACTAACTTGGGACGAACTTAGACAAACCATAGAATGAGACTAACGTTTGTCTTTGTTCGTCCCAAGTTAGTCCTGTTAGTCTCATTCTAAGGTTTGTCTAAGTTCGTCCTAGAAAGAGACTAACTTGGGATGAACATAGACAAACCTTATAACGAGACTAACGTTTGTCTTTGTTCGTCCCAAGTTAGTTTCGTTAGTCTCATTCTAATGTTTGTCTAATTTCGTCCTTAGAAATAGACTAACTTGGGCCGAACTTAGACTAACTTGGGCCGAACTTAGACTAACCTTAGAATGTGACTAAAGTTGTCTTTGTTTGTCCAAAGTTAGTCCCGTTAGTCTCATTTTAAGGTTTCTCTAAGTTCGTTCTTAGAAATAGACTAACTTGGGACGAACTTAGACAAACCTTAGAATGAGACTAAAGTTTGTCTTTGTTCGTTCTAAGTTAGTCTCGTTAGTCTCATTCTAAGGTTTGTATAAGTTCGTCCTTAGAAATAGACTAACTTGGGATGAACTTAGACAAACCTTAGAATGAGACCAACGTTTGTCTTTGTTCGTCCCAAGTTAGTCTCGTTAGTCTCATTCTAAGGTTTGTATAAGTTCGTCCTTAAAAATAGACTAACTTGGGATGAACTTAGACAAACCTTAGAATGAGACTAACGTTTGTCTTTGGTCGTCCCTAGTTAGTCTCGTTAGTCTAATTCTAAGGTTTGTCTAAGTTCTTCCTTAGAAAGAGACTAACTTGAGATGAACTTAGACAAACTGGGGGTGAACTTAGATAAAACTTAGAATAAGGCTAACGTTTATCTTTGTTCGTCCCAAGTTAGTCACGTTAGTCTCATTCTAAGGTGGGCTAAGTTCGTCCTTAGAAAGAGACTAACTTGGGACGAACTTTGACTAACTTGGGGCGAACTAAGATAAACCTTAGAATGAGACTAAAGTTTGTCTTTGTCCGTCCCAAGTTAGTCTCGTTAGTCTCATTCTAAGGTTTGTCTAAGTTCGTCCTTAGAAAGAGACTAACTTGGGACGAACTTAAGACTAACTTGGGACGAACTTAGACAATCTTTAGAATCAGACTAACGTTTGTCTTTGTTCGTCGCAAGTTAGTCTCGTTAGTCTCATTCTAAGGTTTGTCTAGGTTCGTCCTTAGAAAGAGACTAACAAGACTAACTTGGGACGAACAAAGACAAACGTTAGTCTCATTCTAAGGTTTGTCTAAGTTCGTCCCAAGTTAGTCTACGTTCGTCCGAAGTTACTGTCTTTCTAAGGACGAACATAGACAAACCTTAGAATCAGGTTAACGAGACTAACTTGGGATGAACAAAGACGAATGTTAGTCTCATTCTAAGGTTTGTTTAAGTTCGTCCCAAGTTAGTCTATTTCTAAGGACGAACTTAGACAAACCTTAGAATGAGACTAACGAGACTAACTTGAAACAAACAAAGACAAACGTTACTCTCATTATAAGGTTTGTCTAAGTTCATCCCAAGTTAGTCTAAGTTCATCCCAAGTTAGTCCAAATTCGTCCCAAGTTAGTCTCTTTCTAAGGACGAACTTAGACAAATCTTGGAATGAGACTAACGTGACTAAGTTAGGACGAACAAAGATCAACGTTAATCTCATTCTAAGGTGTGTCTAAGTTCATCCTTCTAAGGACGAACTTAGACAAACCTTAGAATGAAATTAACGAGACTAACTTGGAACGAACAAAGACAATTGTTAGTCTCATTCTAAGGTTTGTCTAAGTTCGTTCCAAGTTAGTCAATTTCTAAGGACGAACTTAGACAAACCTTAAAATGAGACTAACGAAACTAATTTTAGACGAACAAAGACAAATCTTAGTCTCATTCTAAGGTTTGACTAAGTTCGTCCCAAGTCAGTCTACGTTCGTCCCAAGTTAGTCTCTTTCTAAGGAAGAACTTAGACAAACCTTAGAATGAGACTAACGAGTCTGACTTGGGACGAACAAAGACAAACGTTAGTCTCATTCTAAGGCAGAACAAAGACAAACTTTACTCTATTTCTAAGGCTGAACAAAGACAAACTTTAGTCTGATTCTAAGGTTTGTCTAAGTTCGTCCCAAGTTAGTCTCTTTCTAGGGACGAACTTAGACAAACCTTAGAATCAGACTAACGAGACAAACTTGGTTGGTACGAACAAAGACAAATGCTAGTCTCATTCTAAGGTTTGTCTAAGTTCGTACCAAGTCAGTCTCAGTTCGTCCCAACTTAGTCTCTTTCTAAGGATGAACTTAGACAAACCTTAGAATGAGACTAACGAGACTAACTTGGGACGAACGAAGACAAATGTTAGTCTCATTATAAGGTTTGTTCATGTTCGTCCCTAGTTAGTCTAAGTTTGTCCCAAGTTAGTCTCGTTCTAAGGACGAACTTAGTCAAACCTTAGAATGAGACTAACGAGACTAACTTGGGACGAACAAAGACAAACGTTAGTCCCATTCTAAGATTTCTCTAAGTTCGACCCAAGTTAGTCTATTTCTAAGCAGAAACTTAGACAAACCTTTGAATGAGACTAACGAGACTAACTTGGGACGAACAAAGACAAACTTTAGTCTCATTCTAAGGTTTGTCTAAGTTCGTCCCAAGTTAGTTTAAGTTCGTCCCAAGTTAGTCTCTTTCTAAGGACAAACTTAGACAAACCTTAGAATGAGACTAACGAGACTAACTTGGGACGAACAAAGACAAACGTTAGTCTCAATCTACGGTTTGTCCAAATTCGTCCGAAGTTGGTGTAAGTTCGTCCCAAGTTAGTCTCTTTCTAGGAACGAACTTAGACAAACCTTAGAATGAGACTAACGAGACTGACTTGGGACGAACAACGAAAAATTTTAGTCTCATTCAAAGGTTTGTCTTAGTTCGTCCCAAGTTATTCTAAGTTCGTCCGAAGTTAGTATATTTCTAAGGACGAACTTAGACAAACCTAAAAATGAGACTAACAAGACTAACTTGAGACGAACAACGACAAACTTTAGTCTCATTCAAAGGTATGTCTTAGTTCGTCCCAAGTTATTATAAGTTCGTCCGAAGTTAGTCTCTTTCTAAGGACAAACTTAGACAAACCTTAGAATGAGACTAACGAGACCAACTTAGGACGAACAAAGAAAAATGTTAGTCTCAATCTAAGATTTGTCTAAGTTCGTCCCAAGTTAGTCTATTTCTAAGGACGAACTTAGACAAACCTAAGAATGAGGACAAACTTAGACAAACCTTAGAATGAGACTAACGAGACCAACTTAGGACGAACAAAGACAAATGTTAGTCTCATTCTAAGATTTGTCTAAGTTCGTCCCAAGTTAGTCTATTTCTAACGACGAACTTAGACAAACCTAAGAATGAGACTAACGAGACTAACTTGGGACGAACAAAGACAAACTTTAGTCTCATTATAAGGTTCGTCTAAGTTCGCCCAAGTTAGTCTCTTTCTAAGGAAGAACTTAGACAAACCTTTGAATGAGACTAACGAGACTAACTTGGGACGAATAAAGAAAAACGTTAGTCTTATTCTAAGGTTTGTCTAAGTTCGTCCCGAGTTAGTCTAAGTTCGTCCCAAGTTAGTCTAAGTTCGTCCCAAGTTTGTCAAAGTTCGTCCCAAGTTTGTCTAAGTCCATCCTTAGAAAGAGACTAACTTGGGACGAACTAAGACAAACCTTAGAATGAGACTAACGTTTGTCTTTGTTCGTCCCAAGTTAGTCTCGTTAGTCTCATTCTAAGGTTTGTCTAAGTTCATCCTTAGAAATAGACTAACTTGGGACGAACTTAGACAACCCTTAGAATAAGACTAAAGTTTATCTTTGTTCCTCCCAAGTTAGTCTCGTCAGTCTCATTCTAAGGTTTGTCTAAGTTCGTCCTTAGAAATAGACTAACTTGGGACAAACTTAGACAAACCTTAGAATGAGACTAAATTTTGTCTTTGTT
Source organism: Rhodiola chrysanthemifolia (assembly GCA_033675395.1). NCBI lineage: Eukaryota > Viridiplantae > Streptophyta > Magnoliopsida > Saxifragales > Crassulaceae > Rhodiola > Rhodiola chrysanthemifolia. The sequence continues at coordinate 45,895,681 of CM066204.1, forward strand.
CAGCCTTAGAAATAGACTAACTTGGTCTAACTTGGGACGAACTTAGACAAATCTTAGAATTAGACTAACATTTGTCTCTGTTCCTCCTAAGTTAGTCTCGTTGGTCTCATTCTAAGGTTTGTCTAAGTCCGCCTTAGAAAGAGACTAACTTGGGGCGAACTTAGACTAACTTGGGACGAACTTAGATAAACCTTAGAATGAGAATAACATTTGTCTTTGTTCGTCCCGAGTTAGTCTCGTTAGTCTCATTCTAAGGTTTGTCTAAGTTCATCCTTAGAAATAGACTAACTTTGGACGAACATAGACAGACATTAGAATGAGACTAACGTTTGTCTTGGTTCGTCCCAAGTTAGTCTTGTTAGTCTTGTTCTAAGGTTTGTCTAAGTTCGGCCTTAGAAAGAGACTAATTGGGACGAACTTAGACTAACTTGGGATGAAATTAGACAAACCTTAGAATGAGACTAAAGTTTGCCTTTGTTCGTCCCGAGTTAGTCTCGTTAGTCTCATTCTAAGGGTTGTCTAAGTTCGTCCTTAGAAATAGACTAACTTGGGACGAACTTAGACAAACATTAGAATGAGACTAACATTTGTCTTTGTTCATCCAAAGTTAGTCTTGTTAGTGTCATTCTAAGGTTTGTCTAAATTCGTCCTTAGAAAGAGACTAACTTGGGACGAACTAAGACTAACTTGGGATGAACTTAGACAAACCTTAGAATGAGCGACTAAAGTTTGTCTTTGTTCGTCCCAAGTTAGTCTCGTTAGTCTCATTCTAAGGTTTGTCTAAGTTCGTCCTTAGAAAGAGACGAACTTGGGATGAACTTAGACTAACTTGGGACGAACTTAGACAGACCTTAGAATGAGACTAAAGTTTGTCTTTGTTTCTCCCAAGTTAGTCTCGTTAGTCTCTTTCTAAGGTTTGTCTAAGTTCGTCCTTAGAAATAGACTAACTTGGGAAGAACTTAGACAAACCTTAGAAGGAGACTAACGTTTTTCTTTGTTCGTCCCAAGTTAGTCTCGTTCTAAGAATTGTCTAAGTCCGTCCTTAGAAAGAGACTAATTTGGGACGAACTTAGACTAACTTGGGACGAACTTAGACAAACCTTTGAATGAGACTAAAGTTTATATTTGTTCATCCCAAGTTAGTGTCGTTAGTCTCATTCTAAGGTTTGTCTAAGTTCATCCTTATAAATACACTAACTCGGGAAGAACATAGACAAACCTTAGAATGAGATTAACGTTTGTCTCTAGTCATCCCAAGTTAGTCTCGTTAGTCTCATTCTAAGGTTTGTCTAAGTTCGTCCTTAGAAAGTGATGAGTCGAGTTTTCGACTCATTTATCGTCATTCTTCACTATAGTTTTGAATCGTTTCCGACGATATTTTGATGTCATTTGACCTCTATCTCTACATTTCAGGTAGAAAACAAGTTTCCCACATGGTCAATGCCTAAATGTGAAGATTGGTTGAGTTTCGGCGCAAAACAAGGAGTTTCGGGGCAATACCGAGCATATTGACCTTTGCAACTTGTTTTGGACGCCCAGGGCGCATACGGTGTCCGAATTAGTTGATTTAAAGCTTGTTGGAAAGCTAACTCAAAGGGCTACAACTCTCCAGTTGACGCCAAGACCAAATTCGGATGGGAGGACCACCAGTCGATCGACTGGGTGTCCAGTCGATCGACTGTGTAAACAACTCAGCAGCTCCTCAGACTGTGTTCTTCGTGACCTTTGCGACTTGTTTTCGACGCCCAGGGCGCATACGGTGTCCGAATTGGTTGATTCAAAGCTTGTTGGAAAGCTAACGCAAAGGGCTACAACTCTGTAGTTGACGCCAAGGCCAAATTCGGACGGGAGTACCACCAGTCGATCGACTGAAAGTCCAGTCGACCGACTCGATTAAACTTCAGGAGCTCATCAAATCTTGCACATTCCAGTCGATCAACTGGGAGTCAAGCTTAGCCCAGTCGACCGACTGGATGAAAAACTCAGATTTGAGGTCCAGATTTCAGCCGAATCTATAAATAGAAAGCAAGGGTTTTGGACCAAGTGTGGAGGTTTTTGGGGACAAGAAAAGAGGTCAACCAAGGTCATCAATCATCATCCAACCAAGGAGAAGATCAAAGGGAGACATTAGGATTAACCATCCTATTTCTATTCCTTTTCCATTCTCATTGTTATTGCTATAAACCCTACTCAGACCATGTTGTCTTACATGAGGTGTGAGTAGTGGATCTTGTGTTTTGAGGGTCTAATGACTCTCCTTGGTACTCTTTGATCACATATATACATTGATATTCATGTGGATGATTGTTGATTTCATTTTCTCTTGTGTTATGAATGTTATGCACTCTAGGTGTTTGATAAAATGCTTAAGTGACAATTTGGACCTAAACTTGAACTTAGGACTTGGAAACCCTTGGGGATAGTTCTAGGATGGAGAAAATGATCTATATCTTGAATCATGCAAGTGAACTTTAGGATATGGATGCTTGACTAAGGATTGAATGTTTGATTTATTGGAGTTAGTCATTAAGCGAATCATCAATTAATCCCATCTAATGGTGTCAAATTCATGTTCTCTATGCACTTCATATACGACATGCTACTAAGTGTTTGTGAAAATGCCTAAGTAACATGTTGAATCTAGTTTGGATAATAGAGAATGTGATCCTATCCGATGTATGCATTTGTTGTTAACTAGGACTCGAGTTCATAGTAGTTATTACCTTAGGAAGACATTCCAAGGATAATGGTGCTATGGAATGAACCAATTATCTCTAGCGAGTGAGGTTCGAGCTATAAGAGAGCTTGGCTAAGACTAGATTGACATAAACATTGGTCTACCTTAGTCTAAGCTAGGTTTTCGACAATGCATGGGTAGGAAGTGAACTAGGAGTCGAGTTCATGGTATTTATTACTATGGAATGAACCGAGAGGTTCGAGCTATAAGAGAGTTTGGCTAGGAATAGATTCAAGTGATAGTTGGTCTATCCTAGTCTAAACTAGGTTCAATACTATTTGACTACCATGAAATGTTTGAATATCGTGTATGTGATCATTGGGAATTTGCCAAGGAGGGGAGTAACCCCTCGAAACACCTCTTGCTTATCTTTTATCCCTAATTACTCGCCACACATAGGATTTAGAATATACATCTCTATACATTTTGTTTAGAATAGCCGAATGGAAACACAATCTTAAATAGTGTATGTGCTTGGCTTGCTCCCTTGGGTTCGACCCGGTACTTTACCGGTCTTTATAAATGTTTTGACCTACTACATTCGATCCTCTCTTCATTGATACTATTCTAGAGGTGAAAAAGAAATAGTTCGTCAGAAAGCAACTAACTTGGGACGAAGTTAGACAAATGATGGACCATAATTATACGAATCAAAAACATAGTAAAACCCCCTTAATTAGACTGTTGGTCTATTTAACTTTTGCTTGTTAGTTCCGATATATTTCTACAGGGTATTTCAGAGCTTAGAGAGAATACAGGCTAAGGAGGAGTTTTTAAGCTGAAAAGATATCAAGAGTCATTCCAAGGTAAAGATCAGACGCTGACTGAAGAAATCTCAAGGATCCTGACATTGAATCACTCCAAATCAAACCAAAGAGGATTTTAGGCCAAAAATATCACATTGAAGACTCAACCGACCAGGTAGGAAAATGCCTCAGAACCACCCGACCGGTTGAAGCAATTCCAGGCCCTCCGCCGAGCTATTCGAGTCCAAATTCAAGTTGCCCGAGCAAACCATCTGATCTGACAATTCCGCCTCGACCAAAGTGTTTAAAATGGAAAATAAGGTGGAAGATGTGGGAAAACCAAGGAGAATGCTCGAGCAGATTGGCAGTTAGCTCAATTCCAAGGCAAAGGCCCGGCGCGCCTAGGCACCCAAACCAAGTCGCTCGACCCGACGGATGCATCGGGAAAATCTGGCTCGACCAAGATGTTTGGAATGCCCAACAACTCGGACAATCTCGCTTCCCAGACAAAACGCCCGAGCCGATTAGCAGTTGGCCCAAGTCCAAAGCAAAAGCCTCGCGCATAGGCACCAAGACCAAATTGCTCGACCAAACCATGGAATTTGGAAATTCTGGCTCGACCATTAGTCTTAAAATCACTTGGTCATTCCAAATCAACTATCAAATGCACTCATGGACTTGGTGACCGGCCACCTTGCTTGGAGGTGGCCAAGGGAGGAGCTCCTCCCTCCATGGTGACCGGCGACCGGCGGCTCCTCCACTCATGGTGACCGGTGGCTTTCCTCCTCCCCCATGTGGCGGCTCCTCCTTGCTCCTCCTCCTCCTCCCTTGGATCAAAAGACACTTGCCACCATCTCCACCCTCCATTTCCCCTCACTTTGGCTATAAATACAAGCCATCTCCTCCTCATTTGTATAATCCACATCTCATACAAAAATCACTTATCTCTCTAAGATTGTAAGTTTGGCTTTGGAAATAAAAGATTGCTCCCTTGGCGCTTCAACGGTAGTAAGTATTCTAATATTTATTTACTGTCTTTAATTTCCAATTCCTTAGTTATAATGTTTAGCGCGATAAATAGTAGCTAAACTAGTCGTTCGGTAGAAGGGGTGGACTTGTATTATAAAATGTTTTAGACTATTAATTTAGTGTCTCGTCTTTGTATTCAAAACTTGTTCTATGTGCCATATATTAGATCAGAACGTCCATGGTTGAGTGGATGCTTGAAATGGCAAAGCTCTTCTGTGGAAGTTCGTAAACATACTCGGGTAAGTGGATGCTTGAAATGGCAAAGCTTATCTGAGGAGTTTGATCTCTCTCAAACACCATTTTGGGTAAATCGGAAAAGACAACCCAAAATGGATGCACACAGGCTAGTATACCTTGAAATGGGGTGCTAGTCTAAGTAGAACAAGGATTTTACGTTTTTTGCAAAAGATTAGACAGTCGAGTGCTTGAAATGGCCTTGACTCACTTTCGAACACTTTTGCGAAAGACTAGACAGTGTGGCAAATTGAGCGCCGGAAAAGGCCTTGATACACGTTTGAATACTTAGAAGATTCACTAAGGGTCAATGATAAACAGGATATAATACAAGGCCCCTGAAACCGAACGCTTTCATTTAATTGTAATAATTATCAGTTACTTTCCAGTACTAAAACCAACCAACCAACCAATCAATCACTTAGCTGGTAGCTTTAAAACCAATCAACCAATCCCAAAATTGTCCAATTTAAAGAACAACTTATTCCCCTAATTCCCTTGGGTTCGACCCCTACTTACCACTTACTACCCAGTAGTTAAGTCGCGAGTAGTGGAAAATATAAATTTATTTGTACAGAGAGCATTGCACCTTAACGACAGTGCAGTGTGATCTGTCAACAAACTTAGAATGAGACTAAATTTTGTCTTTGTTCGTCCCAAGTTAGTCTCGTTAGTCTCATTCTAAGGTTTGTCTAAGTTCGTCCTTAGAAATAGACTAACTTGGGACGAACTTGGACAAACCTTAGAAAGAGACTAAAGTTTGTCTTTGATCGTCACAAGTTAGTCTCGTTAGTCTCATTCTAAGGTTTGTCTAAGTCCGTCCATAGAAAGAGACTAACTTGGGGCGAACTTAGACTAACTTGGGACGAACTTAGACAAACCTTAGAATGAGACTAACATTTGTCTTAGTTCGCCCCAAGTAAGTCTCGTTAGTCTCATTCTAAGGTTTGTCTAAGTTCGTCCTTAGAAATAGACTAACTTGGGACGAACTTAGGCTAACTTGGTACGAACTTAGACAAACCTTAGAATGAGACTAAAGTTTATCTTTGTTCATCCCAAGTTAGTCTCGTTAGTCTCATTCTAAGGGTTATCTAAGTTCGTCCTTAGAAATATACTAACTTGGGACGAACTTAGACAAACCTTAGAATGAGACTAACGTTTGTCTTTGTTCGTCCCAAGTTAGTCTCGTTAGTCTCATTCTAAGGTTTGTCTATGTTCGTCCCAAGTTAGTCTATTTCTAAGGACGGACTTAGACAAACCTTAGAAGGAGACTTACGAGACCAACTTGGGACGAACAAAGAAAAACGTTAGTCTCATTCTAAGGTTTGTCCTTAGAAAGAGATAAACTTGGGACGAACTTAGACTAACTTTGGATGAACTTAGACAAACCTTAGAATAAGACTAAAGATGGTCTTTGTTCGTCCCAAGTTTGTCTCGTTAGTCTCATTCTAAGATTTGTCTAAGTTCGTCCTTAGAAATAGACTAACTTGGGATGAATTTAGACAACCATTAGAATGAGACTAACTTTTGTCTTTGTTCGTCCCAAGTTAGTCTCGTTAGTCTCATTCTAAGGTTTGTCTAAGTTCGTCCTTAGAAAGAGATGAACTTGGGATGAACTTAGACCAACCTTAGAATGAGACCAAAGTTTGTCTTTGTTCATCCCAAGTTAGTCTCGTTAGTCTCATTCTAAGGTTTGTCTATGTTCGTCCTTAGAAAGAGACGAACTTGGGATAAACTTAGACAAACCTTAGAATGTGACTAACGTTTGTCTTTGTTGGTCCCATGTTAGTCTCGTTAGTCTCATTCTAAGGTTTGTCTAAGTTCGTCCTTAGAAATAGATAAACTTGGGACGAACTTAGACAGACATTAGAATGAGACTAACGTTTGTCTTTGTTCATCCCAAGAGAGTCTCGTTAGTCTCTGATGGACCCAAATTATACGAATCATAAACACCGTAAAACCCCCTTAATTAGACTGTTGGTCTATTTAAATTTTGCTTGTTAGTACGGATATATTTCTACAGGGTAATTTGGCGCTTAGAGAGAAAACACGCTAAGGAGAGGATTTTATGCTGAAAAGATGTTTAGAGTTATTCCAAGGTCAAGATCAGACGCTGACTGAAGAAATCTCAAGGATCCTGACATGGAATCACTCCAAACAAATCAAGTCAAAGAGGAATTTGCATTGAAGACTCAACCGACCGGGTGAGAAAATGCCGCAGAAACCACCCGACCGGTTGAGGCAGTTCCAGGCTCTCCGCCGAGCTAACCAAGCACTCAATTCAAGTCGCTCGAGCAAACCACCTCATCTGACAATTCCACCTCGACCAAAATGTTCCAAATGGAAAATAAGGTGGAAGTTGTCGAGACTCCAAGGCAAATGCTCGAGCAGATTGGCAGTTAGCTCAATGCAAAGGCAAAGGCCCGGCGCGCATTGGCACCCAAACCAAGTCGCTCGACCCAACGGATGCATCTGGAGATTCTGGCTCGACCAAGATGTTTGGAATGCCCAACAAGTCGGACAATCTCGCTTCCCGGACAAAACGCTCGAGCAGATTAGCAGATTGGCCCAATTCCAAGTAAAAGCCTCGCGCATAGGCATCAAGACCAAATTGCTCGACCCAACCATGGAATTTGGAAATTCTGGCTCGACCATTAGTCTTAGAATCACTTGGACATTCCAAATCAACTATCAAAATGCATGTTTGGACAAGATGACCGGCAACCACCCTTGAAGGTGGCCAAGGGAGGAGCTCCTCCCCATTCCACCACCTGCTACCGGCGGCTGCTCCTCCATGTGACCGGCTGCTCCTCCACCCCCCATGTGGCAGCTCCTCCTTGCTCCTCCTCCTCAACCGTTGGATCAAAGGACACTTGCCACCATCTCCACCACCCATCTCCTCCCCTTTTGGCTATAAATACAACCCTCCTCCTCCTCATTTGAAACATCCAAAAATTGTAATTCACTTCTCTCTCTAAATTTTGTAAGTGTGGTTTTGGAAATAAAGCTTGCTTCCTTGGCGCTTCAACGGTTGTAAGTCTTTCTTTGTATTTAATTTACTGTTTTTATAATGTTTAGCGCGATAAATAGTAGCTAAACTAGTCGTTCGGTAAAAGGGGCGAACTTGTATTATAAAATGTTTTAGACTATTAACTTAGTGTCTCGTCTTTGTATTCAAAACTTATTCTATGTGCCATATATAAGATTAGAATCTCCAAGGTTGAGTGGACCATTTGTAACTGGACCAAAGGGACCAAATGGGCAAGCTCTTCCTTGGGGGTTCGCGATCATACTCGGATAAGTGGACCATTTGTAACTGGACCAAAGGGACCAAATGGGCAAGCTTATCCGAGGAGTTCGATCTATCTAAAAAACCATTTGGAAACTGGACCAAAGGGACCAAATGGATGCACATAGACTAGTATACCTTGAAATGGGGTGCTAGTCTAAGTAGAACAAGGGTCTTACGTTTTCTGCAAAAAGTGTTGCGAGTCGAGTGCTTGAAATGGCCTTGATTCACTTATGCACACTTTTGCAAAAGACTATAAAGTGTGGCAAATCGAGCGCCGGAAAAGGCCTTGATACACGTTTGAATACTTAGAAGATTCACTAAGGGTCAATGATAAACAGGATATAATACAAGGCCCCTGAAACCGAACGTTTTCTTTTAATAATTATCAGTTTACTTTCCAGTACTAAAACCAACCAACCAACCAATCAATCACTTAGCTGGTAGCTTTAAAACCAACCAACCAATCCCAAAATCGTCCAACTTAAAGAACCACTTATCCCCCTAATTCCCTTGGGTTCGACCCCTACTTACCACTTACTACCCAGTAGTGTAGTCGCGAGTAGCGGATATTATAAATTTATTTGTACAGAGAACACTGCACCTTAACGACAGTGCAGTGCGCTCCGTCAAATTGGCGCCGTTGCCGGGGAATTAGCCATCGGATAAGTTCTTTAAATCAATACGCGCTCGAAACAACCATGTCTCGCGAAGAAAGTCATCATGACTACCAGGATGACGACGAGATAAACCTGTACGATCGAAACAATGAGGTGCCACTTCCATTTATGGATGATCCGGAGCAACTCATTCGGAGCAGACGAGCTCGTGATAGGAAAGCCATCAGAAGAAACCAAGAACCACCTGAGGACCGAAACGCAGCTGGTCCAGTACGACAACCCCCTAGATATCCACCACCCCCACAACCTAGACAAGTGCCAAGACAAGAACCCGCTTTCGATGACTACTACGGAGATAACAACAACTACCGCGAACCTACATTGAGAGAACTCTCGGCACCAGATTTCAGAGTTCAGCCGTGGTGTATCTATGAAGGCCCAGAGCTAGAAAACATCGTCATCAGCACTTCAGTGGCCCACAACTTGCCAAAATTCTCAGGAACTCGTGGAGAATCAGCAATGACTCATCTCCAGCGCTTACATGGGATTTGCCAAAACCTCAAACCTAATGGCGTAAACGTAGACGACTTTAAGTTAAAGGCGTTCTATTTTTCCCTCGTTGATTCGGCAAACGACGGGTTCCTTTCATTGCCTTCCGGAAGCATCAGAACATGGGCTCAGATGCAGAAAAAATTCTTAGACAAATATTACCCAGCAGGAAGAGCGATGCAAGTAAGGAGGCAACTGCAGGACATCAGGCAGGGATCCAACGAAACCATGTACGATTACCTGGAAAAATTCAACCGCCTGGAGAGAAGCTGCTATACCCTTGGACTACCCGAGAAACTCACTGTCGAGTATCTCATTAACGGATTAAGACCCTTAGACAAAATGCTCCTGGATGCCTCAGCTGGAGGATCCATGATGAATCTATCATTAAGTGGCATAAGGGATCTTATCACAAACTTTGCTGAGAATGCCCGATTCAGAGAAGAGACAACTCAGCAGGAAGAATTCTCCCGGACAAAAAATGTGGCAAAAGCGGAAACATCGATGAGCTCTATGCCTGAAGAGATGAAGCAGCTAAAGGAGATGATGATTCAAATCCTACGAAGGCAGCCAGTTCCGATAAAACCTTGCGAGTTCTGTGGTTCTGCAGGCCACAAAACTGACGCATGTCCAACATTAATAGAAGAGGAACCGGCAGAAGTGAATGCAGTGGGAGGATACCAAGGATACAACAACAACAGTAATGACAGAGCCGGACAAAACAGACAGTATGATCAAGCAATCAACCCGAGCTGGCGTAACAATAACTATGCTCAGAAAGACGCACAACCAGCTGTATCTCAACTAGCTCAGTCATTCTACCACCCCCCCCACCGGCAGTATAACCAGAACGCTCAATCAGCAGGCCAATATCAGCAAAGAGGATCAAATCAGTACTAAACCGGCCCGCATAATCAGCAAGAACAAACCAAATCGCTGGATGACACTATGAAGGAGCTCGCAGGAAGCATTAGTCAATTGGGTACTTCGCTACACCAATACCAGGCGAAAACTGACGGGGCAATATCAGAATTAACCAAACAAATGTCCCAGCTCGCCACGGTAATTTCAACACTCACTAATGAACCTGGCAGACTCCCTTCACAAACCATCCAAAACCCAAAGGCGAATCTTAGCATGATAAAAAGGTCAAACGAAAAGGCGACGCTAGGAGAAGTTGCACGATCCCCAACTTACAAAGTTACGAACAAGCACTTCGCCCGTAGACATCGTCCTGATTGGAATCAAGAGGAAGACCGACCCAATAATGGCAAAACATGGGTCACGCATGCCGACAATGGACGATATGCATTCACCGTTTGCATAACACCACCGCCAATTATACACTCCGACGTACCAGCATCTGGATGGGATGACACTGACAATTTAAGGAGTGGGCAGAGTGACCCGACAATTACAAAAGCCCTCACTTCAGATCTTGAGTCACAACCGAAAAGAGATAAAGACCCAAGGGCTTTCACAGTCACCTGCGGTATTGGTGAAACTCAGATTCATAAGTGCCTGGTCGATCTTGGAGCTGCTGTCAACGCCATGCCCTCCTCCTTATATTACTTGTTAGGACTTGGTCCGTTGAAGCCACCCAGGACAAATATCGAGCTAGGAGAAAAATCATGCATCCGTCCGGTTGGAGTGCTGGAAGACGTAATACTCCATGTGGGAGAGCTTGTCGTTGCTGCAGACTTTTATGTGATACAAACGGGAGAGACCAGCAAAGACGACCCTCCAACAATAATCTTGGGACGACCATTCCTCTACGCTACTAAGGCAAGGATCGATGTGGGCAAGGGCTCATTATCGCTTAAGTTCGGCGGCAAAATTGCATATTTCCACATTGACAATAGCCGCACGGATACGAAGAAACCGCCAGATATAATACCTATCTCAGATCACGATACGCAGATTTCCGACCTGCCAAAAGAGACCGAAAAAGTAACAAGACCAGCAGCTATGGTCAAAGCTCCTTCACCTTCTCAGAAGCAATGGAGAGAAAAAGTACCAAAACCATGGGGTTCTAACACGCACAAGAAATCGGGAAAAGGCAAATCAAGAAGCAACACAGGAACGGTGGCGAAATTCGACCTAAGCCACCCATGGGACCCAAACCAGTAATCCACAACGAGGTATCGTCGAGCCAACGACGTTAAACAAGTGCACTGGTCGGGAGGTAACCCGACACTATCTTACTTTCTGTCATTTAATTTTCTGTCTTAGTAATTCTCACATATATATATTAGCTTGCATGACTTTTGAACTAAGGCACGCCTTCGTTCAAAAGTGTGGGGTGAGAACCACCATTGTATATAAATAACATGCTTGCTGTTTTCTTTTTTAGTAATAGTATCTTTTTGAAAATATGAACTTAAGAATGTGAAAAAGATAGACCGAAATTCATGCATTTACCTTGTGAAAATTCAACTGTCTAAAAACTTAGGACGTAACTTTTCATTTGTCCTTTGTGCTGAGATTAACTAGAGATGTGGAGTTGACATAAACCGCCCTAGAAAGGCTTGGCAGGCAATCAAAGGATCTTATCAAACTATATGGTTTTCGAAGTCAGTGGAGGCTGCACTTCGGGTTTCAGTGAAGATTGAAGTCATCTCCGCCATGTAGTGTTTATGCAAAAAGAAAAGAAAAGGCGAGGACGGGAATCAGACCGTCCTCTCTCTAGTTAAAGTAGCCGAGAAAATAGATGAGCGACCCTCATCTTGACCCGCGCGAAACAACAACGATGAGAGGAGCGGGGAGGTATTTCCATAGGCTTGCGGGCGATGATTGGACCTCCCAAAAAAGGCTTGAGAAAATGGACTTGCAAAAGCCACAAAAAGGCGAAAAGCTCGAAGAAGCAAATCAAGAGGCCAAAGGCCCAAAATTGTGAAGGTTTTAACCGAACAAAAAAAGTGAAGTACTCAAAAAAGTCAAATCAAAGGCCAAAGGCCGATTCACTACAAAAGCAGTCCCTCGCCAAAAGAAAAATCAAAGTACTCAAACCAGTGAAACCCGAACCAAATCACGTGCTAGAGAAAGCTACAAGGAAACCATATAGTGCGAGACGATCCCGAAATTACAGTCCAGGAACCAAAAAAGGGCTATCTCCCGAAACATCCAATATGAATTGCATCTCAGCACGGAGGTACAAGTATTAAGTTTCTTCTATTTATTTACACAGTTCAATTTGGTAATAAGTAAGTAATGCATGAACTAGGATAAATCGAGTCCCACAGTCTAATTTTCATATTCCAAAGCCAACTTAGAATGCCGCCCTTTAATAGAATTGTTCGGGACGAACAACTAAAAGTGTGGGGTGATATGATGGACCCAAATTATACGAATCATAAACACCGTAAAACCCCCTTAATTAGACTGTTGGTCTATTTAACTTTTGCTTGTTAGTACCGATATATTTCTACAGGGTATTTTGGCGCTTAGAGAGAAAACACGCTAAGGAGAAGATTTTATGCTGAAAAGATGTTTAGAGTTATTCCAAGGTCAAGATCAGACGCTGACTGAAGAAATCTCAAGGATCCTGACATGGAATCACTCCAAACAAATCAAGTCAAAGAGGAATTTGCATTGAAGACTCACCGACCGGGTGAGAAAATGCCGCAGAAACCACCCGACCGGTTGAGGCAGTTCCAGGCTCTCCGCCGAGCTAACCAAGCACTCAATTCAAGTCGCTCGAGCAAACCACCTCATCTGACAATTCCACCTCGACCAAAATGTTCCAAATGGAAAATAAGGTGGAAGTTGTCGAGACTCCAAGGCAAATGCTCGAGCAGATTGGCAGTTAGCTCAATGCAAAGGCAAAGGCCCGGCGCGCATTGGCACCCAAACCAAGTCGCTCGACCCAACGGATGCATCTGGAGATTCTGGCTCGACCAAGATGTTTGGAATGCCCAACAAGTCGGACAATCTCGCTTCCCGGACAAAACGCTCGAGCAGATTAGCAGATTGGCCCAATTCCAAGTAAAAGCCTCGCGCATAGGCATCAAGACCAAATTGCTCGACCCAACCATGGAATTTGGAAAATCTGGCTCGACCATTAGTCTTAGAATCACTTGGACATTCCAAATCAACTATCAAAATGCATGTTTGGACATGATGACCGGCAACCACCCTTGAAGGTGGCCAAGGGAGGAGCTCCTCCCCATTCCACCACCTGCTACCGGCGGCTGCTCCTCCATGTGACCGGCTGCTCCTCCACCCCCCATGTGGCAGCTCCTCCTTGCTCCTCCTCCTCAACCCTTGGATCAAAGGACACTTGCCACCATCTCCACCACCCATCTCCTCCCCTTTTGGCTATAAATACAACCCTCCTCCTCCTCATTTGAAACATCCAAAAATTGTAATTCACTTCTCTCTCTAAATTTTGTAAGTGTGGTTTTGGAAATAAAGCTTGCTTCCTTGGCGCTTCAACGGTTGTAAGTCTTTCTTTGTATTTAATTTACTGTTTTTATAATGTTTAGCGCGATAAATAGTAGCTAAACTAGTCGTTCGGTAAAAGGGGCGAACTTGTATTATAAAATGTTTTAGACTATTAACTTAGTGTCTCGTCTGTGTATTCAAAACTTATTCTATGTGCCATATATAAGATTAGAATCTCCAAGGTTGAGTGGACCATTTGTAACTGGACCAAAGGGACCAAATGGGCAAGCTCTTCCTTGGGGGTTCGTGATCATACTCGGTTAAGTGGACCATTTGTAACTGGACCAAAGGGACCAAATGGGCAAGCTTATCCGAGGAGTTCGATCTATCTAAAAAACCATTTGGAAACTGGACCAAAGGGACCAAATGGATGCACATAGACTAGTATACCTTGAAATGGGGTGCTAGTCTAAGTAGAACAAGGGTCTTACGTTTTCTGCAAAAAGTGTTGCGAGTCGAGTGCTTGAAATGGCCTTGATTCACTTATGCACACTTTTGCAAAAGACTATAAAGTGTGGCAAATCGAGCGCCGGAAAAGGCCTTGATACACGTTTGAATACTTAGAAGATTCACTAAGGGTCAATGATAAACAGGATATAATACAAGGCCCCTGAAACCGAACGTTTTCTTTTAATAATTATCAGTTTACTTTCCAGTACTAAAACCAACCAACCAATCAATCACTTAGCTGGTAGCTTTAAAACCAACCAACCAATCCCAAAATCGTCCAACTTAAAGAACCACTTATCCCCCTAATTCCCTTGGGTTCGACCCCTACTTACCACTTACTACCCAGTAGTGTAGTCGCGAGTAGCGGATATTATAAATTTATTTGTACAGAGAACACTGCACCTTAACGACAGTGCAGTGCGCTCCGTCAAATTGGCACCGTTGCCGGGGAATTAGCCATCGGATAAGTTCTTTAAATCAATACGCGCTCGAAACAACCATGTCTCGCGAAGAAAGTCATCATGACTACCAGGATGACGACGAGATAAACCTGTACGATCGAAACAATGAGGTGCCACTTCCATTTATGGATGATCCGGAGCAACTCATTCGGAGCAGACGAGCTCGTGATAGGAAAGCCATCAGAAGAAACCAAGAACCACCTGAGGACCGAAACGCAGCTGGTCCAGTACGACAACCCCCTAGATATCCACCACCCCCACAACCTAGACAAGTGCCAAGACAAGAACCCGCTTTCGATGACTACTACGGAGATAACAACAACTACCGCGAACCTACATTGAGAGAACTCTCGGCACCAGATTTCAGAGTTCAGCCGTGGTGTATCTATGAAGGCCCAGAGCTAGAAAACATCGTCATCAGCACTTCAGTGGCCCACAACTTGCCAAAATTCTCAGGAACTCGTGGAGAATCAGCAATGACTCATCTCCAGCGCTTACATGGGATTTGCCAAAACCTCAAACCTAATGGCGTAAACGTAGACGACTTTAAGTTAAAGGCGTTCTATTTTTCCCTCGTTGATTCGGCAAACGACTGGTTCCTTTCATTGCCTTCCGGAAGCATCAGAACATGGGCTCAGATGCAGAAAAAATTCTTAGACAAATATTACCCAGCAGGAAGAGCGATGCAAGTAAGGAGGCAACTGCAGGACATCAGGCAGGGATCCAACGAAACCATGTACGATTACCTGGAAAAATTCAACCGCCTGGAGAGAAGCTGCTGTACCCTTGGACTACCCGAGAAACTCACTGTCGAGTATCTCATTAACGGATTAAGACCCTTAGACAAAATGCTCCTGGATGCCTCAGCAGGAGGATCCATGATGAATCTATCATTAAGTGGCATAAGGGATCTTATCACAAACTTTGCTGAGAATGCCCGATTCAGAGAAGAGACAACTCAGCAGGAAGAATTCTCCCGGACAAAAAATGTGGCAAAAGCGGAAACATCGATGAGCTCTATGCCTGAAGAGATGAAGCAGCTAAAGGAGATGATGATTCAAATCCTACGAAGGCAGCCAGTTCCGATAAAACCTTGCGAGTTCTGTGGTTCTGCAGACCACAAAACTGACGCATGTCCAACATTAATAGAAGAGGAACCGGCAGAAGTGAATGCAGTGGGAGGATACCAAGGATACAACAACAACAGTAATGACAGAGCCGGACAAAACAGACAGTATGATCAAGCAATCAACCCGAGCTGGCGTAACAATAACTATGCTCAGAAAGACGCACAACCAGCTGTATCTCAACTAGCTCAGTCATTCTACCACCCCCCCCCCCCCCACCGGCAGTATAACCAGAACGCTCAATCAGCAGGCCAATATCAGCAAAGAGGATCAAATCAGTACCAAACCGGCCCGCATAATCAGCAAGAACAAACCAAATCGCTGGATGACACTATGAAGGAGCTCGCAGGAAGCATTAGTCAATTGGGTACTTCGCTACACCAATACCAGGCGAAAACTGACGGGGCAATATCAGAATTAACCAAACAAATGTCCCAGCTCGCCACGGTAATTTCAACACTCACTAATGAACCTGGCAGACTCCCTTCACAAACCATCCAAAACCCAAAGGCGAATCTTAGCATGATAAAAAGGTCAAACGAAAAGGCGACGCTAGGAGAAGTTGCACGATCCCCAACTTACAAAGTTACGAACAAGCACTTCGCCCGTAGACATCGTCCTGATTGGAATCAAGAGGAAGACCGACCCAATAATGGCAAAACATGGGTCACGCATGCCGACAATGGACGATATGCATTCACCGTTTGCATAACACCACCGCCAATTATACACTCCGACGTACCAGCATCTGGATGGGATGACACTGACAATTTAAGGAGTGGGCAGAGTGACCCGACAATTACAAAAGCCCTCACTTCAGATCTTGAGTCACAACCGAAAAGAGATAAAGACCCAGGGGCTTTCACAGTCACCTGCGGTATTGGTGAAACTCAGATTCATAAGTGCCTGGTCGATCTTGGAGCTGCTGTCAACGCCATGCCCTCCTCCTTATATTACTTGTTAGGACTTGGTCCGTTGAAGCCACCCAGGACAAATATCGAGCTAGGAGAAAAATCATGCATCCGTCCGGTTGGAGTGCTGGAAGACGTAATACTCCATGTGGGAGAGCTTGTCGTTGCTGCAGACTTTTATGTGATACAAACGGGAGAGACCAGCAAAGACGACCCTCCAACAATAATCTTGGGACGACCATTCCTCTACGCTACTAAGGCAAGGATCGATGTGGGCAAGGGCTCATTATCGCTTAAGTTCGGCGGCAAAATTGCATATTTCCACATTGACAATAGCCGCACGGATACGAAGAAACCGCCAGATATAATACCTATCTCAGATCACGATACGCAGATTTCCGACCTGCCAAAAGAGACCGAAAAAGTAACAAGACCAGCAGCTATGGTCAAAGCTCCTTCACCTTCTCAGAAGCAATGGAGAGAAAAAGTACCAAAACCATGGGGTTCTAACACGCACAAGAAATCGGGAAAAGGCAAATCAAGAAGCAACACAGGAACGGTGGCGAAATTCGACCTAAGCCACCCATGGGACCCAAACCAGTAATCCACAACGAGGTATCGTCGAGCCAACGACGTTAAACAAGTGCACTGGTCGGGAGGTAACCCGACACTATCTTACTTTCTGTCATTTAATTTTCTGTCTTAGTAATTCTCACATATATATATTAGCTTGCATGACTTTTGAACTAAGGCACGCCTTCGTTCAAAAGTGTGGGGTGAGAACCACCATTGTATATAAATAACATGCTTGCTGTTTTCTTTTTTAGTAATAGTATCTTTTTGAAAATATGAACTTAAGAATGTGAAAAAGATAGACCGAAATTCATGCATTTACCTTGTGAAAATTCAACTGTCTAAAAACTTAGGACGTAACTTTTCATTTGTCCTTTGTGCTGAGATTAACTAGAGATGTGGAGTTGACATAAATCGCCCTAGAAAGGCTTGGCAGGCAATCAAAGGATCTTATCAAACTATATGGTTTTCGAAGTCAGTGGAGGCTGCACTTTGGGTTTCAGTGAAGATTGAAGTCATCTCCGCCATGTAGTGTTTATGCAAAAAGAAAAGAAAAGGCGAGGACGGGAATCAGACCGTCCTCTCTCTAGTTAAAGTAGCCGAGAAAATAGATGAGCGACCCTCATCTTGACCCGCGCGAAACAACAACGATGAGAGGAGCGGGGAGGTATTTCCATAGGCTTGCGGGCGATGATTGGACCTCCCAAAAAAGGCTTGAGAAAATGGACTTGCAAAAGCCACAAAAAGGCGAAAAGCTCGAAGAAGCAAATCAAGAGGCCAAAGGCCCAAAATTGTGAAGGTTTTAACCGAACAAAAAAAGTGAAGTACTCAAAAAAGTCAAATCAAAGGCCAAAGGCCGATTCACTACAAAAGCAGTCCCTCGCCAAAAGAAAAATCAAAGTACTCAAACCAGTGAAACCCGAACCAAATCACGTGCTAGAGAAAGCTACAAGGAAACCATATAGTGCGAGACGATCCCGAAATTACAGTCCAGGAACCAAAAAAGGGCTATCTCCCGAAACATCCAATATGAATTGCATCTCAGCACGGAGGTACAAGTATTAAGTTTCTTCTATTTATTTACACAGTTCAATTTGGTAATAAGTAAGTAATGCATGAACTAGGATAAATCGAGTCCCACAGTCTAATTTTCATATTCCAAAGCCAACTTAGAATGCCTCCCTTTAATAGCATTGTTCGGGACGAACAACTAAAAGTGTGGGGTGATATGATGGACCCAAATTATACGAATCATAAACACCGTAAAACCCCCTTAATTAGACTGTTGGTCTATTTAACTTTTGCTTGTTAGTACCGATATATTTCTACAGGGTATTTTGGCGCTTAGAGAGAAAACACGCTAAGGAGAAGATTTTACGCTGAAAAGATGTTTAGAGTTATTCCAAGGTCAAGATCAGACGCTGACTGAAGAAATCTCAAGGATCCTGACATGGAATCACTCCAAACAAATCAAGTCAAAGAGGAATTTGCATTGAAGACTCAACCGACCGGGTGAGAAAATGCCGCAGAAACCACCCGACCGGTTGAGGCAGTTCCAGGCTCTCCGCCGAGCTAACCAAGCACTCAATTCAAGTCGCTCGAGCAAACCACCTCATCTGACAATTCCACCTCGACCAAAATGTTCCAAATGGAAAATAAGGTGGAAGTTATCGAGACTCCAAGGTAAATGCTCGAGCAGATTGGCAGTTAGCTCAATGCAAAGGCAAAGGCCCGGCGCGCATTGGCACCCAAACCAAGTCGCTCGACCCAACGGATGCATCTGGAGATTCTGGCTCGACCAAGATGTTTGGAATGCCCAACAAGTCGGACAATCTCGCTTCCCGGACAAAACGCTCGAGCAGATTAGCAGATTGGCCCAATTCCAAGTAAAAGCCTCGCGCATAGGCATCAAGACCAAATTGCTCGACCAAACCATGGAATTTGGAAAATCTGGCTCGATCATTAGTCTTAGAATCACTTGGACATTCCAAATCAACTATCAAAATGCATGTTTGGACAAGATGACCGGCAACCACCCTTGAAGGTGGCCAAGGGAGGAGCTCCTCCCCATTCCACCACCTGCTACCGGCGGCTGCTCCTCCATGTGACCGGCTGCTCCTCCACCCCCCATGTGGCAGCTCCTCCTTGCTCCTCCTCCTCAACCCTTGGATCAAAGGACACTTGCCACCATCTCCACCACCCATCTCCTCCCCTTTTGGCTATAAATACAACCCTCCTCCTCCTCATTTGAAACATCCAAAAATTGTAATTCACTTCTCTCTCTAAATTTTGTAAGTGTGGTTTTGGAAATAAAGCTTGCTTCCTTGGCGCTTCAACGGTTGTAAGTCTTTCTTTGTATTTAATTTACTGTTTTTATAATGTTTAGCGCGATAAATAGTAGCTAAACTAGTCGTTCGGTAAAAGGGGCGAACTTGTATTATAAAATGTTTTAGACTATTAACTTAGTGTCTCGTCTGTGTATTCAAAACTTATTCTATGTGCCATATATAAGATTAGAATCTCCAAGGTTGAGTGGACCATTTGTAACTGGACCAAAGGGACCAAATGGGCAAGCTCTTCCTTGGGGGTTCGTGATCATACTCGGGTAAGTGGACCATTTGTAACTGGACCAAAGGGACCAAATGGGCAAGCTTATCCGAGGAGTTCGATCTATCTAAAAAACCATTTGGAAACTGGACCAAAGGGACCAAATGGATGCACATAGACTAGTATACCTTGAAATGGGGTGCTAGTCTAAGTAGAACAAGGGTCTTACGTTTTCTGCAAAAAGTGTTGCGAGTCGAGTGCTTGAAATGGCCTTGATTCACTTATGCACACTTTTGCAAAAGACTAGAAAGTGTGGCAAATCGAGCGCCGGAAAAGGCCTTGATACACGTTTGAATACTTAGAAGATTCACTAAGGGTCAATGATAAACAGGATATAATACAAGGCACCTGAAACCGAACGTTTTCTTTTACTAATTATCAGTTTACTTTCCAGTACTAAAACCAACCAACCAACCAATCAATCACTTAGCTGGTAGCTTTAAAACCAACCAACCAATCCCAAAATCGTCCAACTTAAAGAACCACTTATCCCCCTAATTCCCTTGGGTTCGACCCCTACTTACCACTTACTACCCAGTAGTGTAGTCGCGAGTAGCGGATATTATAAATTTATTTGTACAGAGAACACTGCACCTTAACGACAGTGCAGTGCGCTCCGTCAGTCTCATTCTAAGGTTTGTCTAAGTTCGTCATTAGAAAGAGACTAACTTGGGACGAACTTAGACTAACTTGGTACGAACTTAGACAAACCTTTGAAAGAGATAACTTGGGACGAACTTAGACTAACTTTGGTTGAACTTAGACAAACCTTAGAATGAGACAAAAGTTTGTCTTTGTTTGTCCTAAGTTAGTCTCGTTAGTCTCATTCTAAGGGTTGTCTAAGTTCGTCCTTTGAAATAGACTAACTTGGGACGCAGTTAGACAAACATTAGAATGAGACTAACGTTTGTCTTTGTTCGTCCCAAGTTAGTCTCATTAGTCTCATTCTATGGTTTGTCTAAGTTCGTCCTTAGAAAGAGACTAACTTGGGACGAACTTAGACTAACTTGGGATGAACAAAGATAAACTTTAGTGTCAACTTAGACTAACTTGGGATAAACTTAGACAAACCTTAGAATGAGACTAAAGTTTGTCTTTGTTCGTCCCAAATTAGTCTCGTTAGTCCCATTCCAAGGTTTGGCTAAGTTCGTCTTTAGAAAGAGACTAACTTGGGGCGAACTTAGACTTACTTTGGATGAACTTGGACAAACCTTAGAATGACACTAAAGTTTGCCTTTGTTCGTCCCAATTTAGTCTCGTTAGTCTCATTCTAAGGTTTGTCTAAGTTCCTCCTTAGAAATAGACTAACTTGAGACGAACTTAGACAGACATTAGAATGAGACTAACGTTTGTCTTTGTTCGTCCCAAGAGAGTCTCGTTAGTCTCATTCTAAGGTTTGTCTAAGTTCGTCCTTAGAAAGAGACTAACTTGGGGCGAACTTAGACTTACTTTGGATGAACTTACACAAACCTTAGAATGAGACTAAAGTTTGCCTTTGTTCGTCCCAATTTAGTCTCGTTAGTCTCATTCTAACGTTTGTCTAAGTTCCTCCTTAGAAATAGACTAACTTGGGACAAACTTAGACAGACATTAGAATGAGTCTAACGTTTGTGTTTGTTCGTCCCAAGAGAGTCTCGTTAGTCTCATTCTAAGGTTTTTCTAAGTTCGTCCTTAGAAAGAGACTAACTTGGGACTAACTTAGACTAACTTGGGATAAACTTAGACAAACCTTTGAAAAAGACAAAAGTTTGTCTTTGTTTGTCCCAAGTTAGTCACGTTAGTCTAATTCTAAGGTTTGTCTAAGTTCGTCCTTAGAAATAGATTAACTTAGTACGCAGTTAGACAAACATTAAAATGAGACTAACGTTTGTCTTTGTTCGTCCCAAGTTAGTCTCGTTAGTCTCATTCTAAGGTTTGTCTAAGTTCGTCCTTAGAAATTGACTAACTTGGGACGAACTTAGACAGACATTAGAATGAGACTAACGTCGTTTTGTCTAAGTTCATCCTTAGAAAGAGACTAACTTGGGACGAACTTAAACTAACTTTGGATGAACTTAGACAAACCTTAGAATGAGACTAAAGTTTGTCTTTGTTCTTCCCAAGTTAGTCTCGTTAGTCTCATTCTCAGGTTTTTCTAAGTTCCTCCTCAGAAATAGACTAACTTGGGACGAAGTTAGACAAACATTAGAATAAGGCTAACGTTATTCTTTGTTCGTCCCAAGTTAGTCTGGTTAGTCTCATTCTAAGTTTTGTCTAAGTTCGTCCTTAGAAAGAGACTAACTTGGGACGAACTTAGACTAACTTGGGATGAACTTAGACAAACCTTAGAATGAGACTAAAGTTTGTCTTGGTTCATCCCAAGTTAGTCTCGTTAGTCTGATTCTAAGGTTTGTCTAAGTTCGTCCTTAGAAATAGACTAACTTGGGACAAACTTAGACAGACATTAGAATGAGTCTAACGTTTGTGTTTGTTCGTCCCAAGAGAGTCTCGTTAGTCTCATTCTAAGGTTTGTCTAAGTTCGTCCTTAGAAAGAGACTAACTTGGGACGAACTTAGCCTAACTTGGGATAAACTTAGACAAACCATAGAAATAGACAAAAGTTTGTCTTTGTTCTTCCCAAGTTAGTCACGTTTGTCTAATTCTAAGGTTTGTCTAAGTTCGTCCTTAGAAATAGATTAACTTGGGACACAGTTAGACAAACATTAAAATGAGACTAACATTTGTCTTTGTTCGTCCCAAGTTAGTCTCGTTAGTCTCATTCTAAGGTTTGTCTAAGTTCGTCCTTAGAAAGAGACTAACTTGGGACGAACTTAGACTAACTTGGGATAAACTTAGACAAACCTTAGAATGAGAGTAAAGTTTGTCTTTGTTCGTCCCAAATTAGTCTCGTTAGTCTCATTCTAAGGTTTGTATAAGTTCATCCTTAGAAATAGACTAACTTGGGACGAACTTAGACATTAGAATGAGACTAACGTTTGTCTTTGTTCGTCCCAAGAGAGTCTCGTTAGTCTCATTCTAAAGTTGGTCTAAGTTCGTCCTTAGAAAGAGACTAACTTGGGACAAACTTAGACTAACTTTGGATGAACTTAGACAAACCTTAGAATGAGACTAAAGTTTGTCTTTGTTCGTCCCAAGTTAGTCCCGTTAGTCTCATTCTAAGGTTTGTCTAAGTTCCTCCTTAGAAATAGACTAACTGGGGACGAAGTTAGACAAACATTAGACTGAGACTAACATTTGTCTTTGTTCGTCCCAAGTTAGTCTCGTTAATCTCATTCTAAGGTTTGTCCATGTTCGTCCTTAGAAAGAGACTAACTTGGGACGAACTTACACTAACTTGGGATAAACTTAGACAAACCTTAGAATGAGACTAAAGTTTGTCTTTGTTCGTCCCAAGTTAGTCTCGTTAGTCTCATTCTAAGGTTTGTCTAAGTTCGTCCTTAGAAATAGATTAACTTGGTACGCAGTTAGACAAACATTAAAATGAGACTAACGTTTGTCTTTGTTCGTCCCAAGTTAGTCTCGTTAGTCTCATTCTAAGGTTTGTCTAAGTTCGTCCTTAGAAGAGACTAACTTGGGACGAACTTAGACTAACTTGGGAAAAACTTAGACAAACCTTAGAATGAGACTAAAGTTTGTCTTTGTTCGTCCCAAATTAGTCTCGTTAGTCTCATTCTAAGGTTTGTCTAAGTTCATCCTTAGAAATAGACTAACTTGAACGAACTTAGACAGACATTAGACTGAGACTAACGTCGGTTTGTCTAAGTTCATCCTTAGAAAGAGACTAACTTGGGACGAACTTAAACTAACTTTGGATGAACTTAGACAAACCTTAGAATGAGACTAAAGTTTGTCTTTGTTCGTCCCAAGTTAGTCTCGTTAGTCTCATTCTAAGGTTTTTCTAAGTTCCACCTCAGAAATAGACTAACTTGGGACGAAGTTAGACAAACATTAGAATAAGGCTAACGTTATTCTTTGTTCGTCCCAAGTTAGTCTCGTTAGTCTCATTCTAAGTTGTGTCTAAGTTCGTCCTTAGAAAGAGACTAACTTGGGACGAACTTAGACTAACTTGGGATGAACTTAGACAAACCTTAGAATGAGACTAAAGTTTGTCTTGGTTCATCCCAAGTTAGTCTCGTTAGTCTCATTCTAAGGTTTGTCTAAGTTCGTCCTTAGAAATAGACTAACTTGGGACAAACTTAGACAGACATTAGAATGAGTCTAACGTTTGTGTTTGCTCATCCCAAGAGAGTCTCGTTAGTCTCATTCTAAGGTTCGTCTAAGTTCGTCCTTAGAAAGAGACTAACTTGGGACGAACTTAGACTAACTTGGGATAAACTTAGACAAACCTTAGAAATAGACAAAAGTTTGTCTTTGTTCGTCCCAAGTTAGTCACGTTTGTCTAATTCTAAGGTTTGTCTAAGTTCGTCCTTAGAAATAGATTAACATGGGACGCAGTTAGACAAACATTAAAATGAGACTAACATTTGTCTTTGTTTGTCCCAAGTTAGTCTCGTTAGTCTCATTCTAAGGTTTGTCTAAGTTCGTCCTTAGAAAGAGACTAACTTGGGACGAACTTAGACTAACTTGGGATAAACTTAGACAAACCTTAGAATGAGAGTAAAGTTTGTCTTTGTTCGTCCCAAATTAGTCTCGTTAGTCTCATTCTAAGGTTTGTCTAAGTTCATCCTTAGAAATAGACTAACTTGGGACGAACTTAGACATTAGAATGAGACTAACGTTTGTCTTTGTTCGTCCCAAGAGAATCTCGTTAGTCTCATTCTAAGGTTGGTCTAAGTTCGTCCTTAGAAAGAGACTAACTTGGGACGAACTTAGACTAACTTTGGATGAACTTAGACAAACCTTAGAATGAGACTAAAGTTTGTCTTTGTTCGTCCCAAGTTTGTCCTGTTAGTCTCATTCTAAGGTTTGTCTAAGTTCCTCCTTAGAAATAGACTAACTGGGGACGAAGTTAGACAAACATTAGACTGAGACTAACATTTGTCTTTGTTCGTCCCAAGTTAGTCTCGTTAGTCTCATTCTAAGGTTTGTCCATGTTCTTCCTTAGAAAGAGACTAACTTAGGACGAACTTAGACTAACTTGGGATAAACTAGACAAACCTTAGAATGAGACTAAAGTTTGTCTTTGATCGTCCCAAGGTAGTCTCGTTAGTCTCATTCTAAGGTTTGTCTAAGTTCATCCTTAGAAATAGACTAACTTGGGACGAACTTAGACAACCATTAGAATGAGACTAACGTTTGTCTTTGTGCCTCCCAAGAGAGTCTCGTTAGTCTCATTCTAAGGTTTGTCTAAGTTCGTGCTCAAAAAGAGACTAACTTGGGACGAACTTAGACTAACTTTGGATGAACTTAGACAAACCTTAGAATGAGACTAAAGTTTGTCTTTGTTCGTCCCAAGTTAGTCTCGTTAGTCTCACTCTAAGCTTTGTCTAAGTTCCTCCTTAGAAATAGACTAACTTGGGACGAAGTTAGACAAACATTAGAATGAGACTAACGTTTGTCTTTGTTCATCCCAAGTTAGTCTCGTTAGTCTCATTCTAAGGTTTGTCTAAGTTCGCCCTTAGAAAGAGACTAACTTGGGATGATCTTAGACAAACCTTAGAATGAAACTAAAGTTTGTCTTTGTTCATCCCAAGTTAGTCTCGTTAGTCTCATTCTAAGATTTGTCTAAGTTCGTCCTTTGAAATAGACTAACTTGTGACGCAGTTAGACAAACATTCGAATGAGACTAACGTTTGTCTTTGTTCGTCCCAAGTTAGTCTTGTTAGTCCCATTCTAAGGTTTGTCTAAGT
Source organism: Rhodiola chrysanthemifolia (assembly GCA_033675395.1). NCBI lineage: Eukaryota > Viridiplantae > Streptophyta > Magnoliopsida > Saxifragales > Crassulaceae > Rhodiola > Rhodiola chrysanthemifolia. The sequence continues at coordinate 45,921,267 of CM066204.1, forward strand.
TCATCCTTAGAAAGAGATTAACTTGGGACGAACTTAGACTAACTTGGGATAAACTTAGACAAACCTTAGAATGAGACTAAAGTTTGTCTTTGTTCGTCCCAAGTTAGTCTCATTCTAAGGTTTGTCTAAGTTCGTCTTTAGAAATAGACTAACTTGGGACGAACATAGACAGACATTAGAATGAGACTAATGTTTGTCTTTGTTCGTCCCAAGTCAGTCTCGCTAGTCTCATTCTAAGGTTTGTCTAAGTTCCTCCCTGGAAATAGACTAACTTGGGACGAAGTTAGACAAACATTAGAATGAGACTAACATTTGCCTTTGTTCGTCCCAAGTTAGTCTCGTTAGTCTTAGTCTAAGGTTTGTCTAAGTTCGTCCTTAAAAAGAGACTAACTTGGGACGAACTTAAACTAACTTTGGATGAACTTAGACAAACCTTAGAATGAGACTAAAGTTTGTCTTTGTTCATCCCAAGTTAGTCTCGTTAGTCTCATTCTAAGGTTTGTCTAAGTTCCTCCTCAGAAATAGACTAACTTGGGACGAAGTTAGCAAATATTAGAATGAGGCTAACGTTATTCTTTGTTCGTCCCAAGTTAGTCTCGTTAGTCTCATTCTAAGTTGTGTCTAAGTTCGTCCTTAGAAAGAGACTAACTTGGGACGAACTTAGACTAACTTGGGATGAACTTAGACAAACCTTAGAATTAGACTAAAGTTTGTCTTGGTTCATCCCAAGTTAGTCTCGTTAGTCTCAATCTCAGGTTTGTCTAAGTTCGTCCCATGTTAGTCTCGTTAGTCTCATTCTAAGGTTTGGACGAACTTAGACAAACTTAGAATGAGACTAAAGTTTATCTTTGTTCATCCCAAGTTAGTCTCGTTAGTCTCATTCTAAGGTTTGTCTAAGTTCATCCTTAGAAATAGACTAACTTGGGACGAACTTAGACAAACCTTATAATGAGACTAACGTTTGTCTTTGTTCGTCCCAAGTTAGTTTCATTAGTCTCATTCTAAGGTTTGTCTAAGTTCGTCTTTGGAAAGAGACTAACTTGGGACGGACTTAGACTGACTTGGGACGAACTTAGACAAACCTTAGAATGAGACTAACGTTTGTCTTTGTTCGTCCCAAGTTAATCTCGTTAGTCTCATTCTAAGGTTTGTCTAAGTTCGTCTTTAGAAAGAGACTAACATGGGATGAACTTAGACTAACTTGGGACGAACTTAGACAAACCTTAAAAAATGGACTAAAGTTTATCTTTGTTCATCCCAAGTTAGTCTCGTTAGTCTCACTCTGAGGGTTGTCTAAATTCGTCCTTAGAAATACACTAACTTGGGACGAACTTAGACAAACCTTAGAATGATACTAACGTTTTTCACTGTTCGTCCCAAGTTAGTCTCGTTAGTCTCATTCTAAGGTTTGTCTAAGTTCATCCTTTGAAATAGACTAACTTGGGACGAACTTGGACAAACCGTAGAATGAGACTAACGTTTGTCTTTGTTCGTCCCAAGTTAGTCTCGTTAGTCTCATTCTAATGTTTGTCTAAGTTCGTCCTTAAAAATAGACTAACTTGGGACGAATTTAGACAAACGTTAGAATGAGACTAACGTTTGTCTTTGTTGGTCCCAAGTTAGTCTTGTTAGTCTCATTCCAAGGTTTGTCTAAGTTCGTCCTTAGAAAGAGACGAACTTGGGATGAAATTAGACTAACTTTGGACGAACTTAGACAAACCTTAGAATGAGACTAACGTTTTTCTTTGTTTGTCCCAAGTTAGTCTCGTTAGTCTCATTCTAAGGTTTGTCTAAGTTCGTCCTTAGAAAGACACCAACTTGGGACGAACTTAGACAAACCTTAGAATGAGACTAAAGTTTGTCTTTGTTCGTCCCAAGTTAGTCTCGTTAGTCACATTCTAAGGTTTGTCTAAGTTCGTCCTTAGAAATTAACTAACTTGAGATGAATTTAGACAAACCTTAGAATGATACTAAAGTTTGTCTTTGTTCGTCCCAAGTTAGTCTCATTCTAAGGTTTGTCTAAGTTCGTCTTTAGAAAGAGACTAACTTGGGACGAACTTAGACTAACTTGGTACGAACTTAGACAAACCTTAGAATGAGACTAAAGTTTATCTTTGTTCATCCCAAGTTAGTCTCGTTAGTCTCATTCTAAGGGTTATCTAAGTTCGTCCTTAAAAATAGACTAACTTGGGACGAACTTAGACAAACCTTAGAATGAGACTAACGTTTGTCTTTGTTCGTCCCAAGTTAGTCTCGTTAGTCTCATTCTAAGGTTTGTCTAACTTCGTCCTAAGAAATAGACTAACTTGGGACGAACTTAGACAAACCTTAGAATGAGAGTAATGTTTGTCTTTGTTCATCCCAAGTTAGTCTAGTAAGTCTCATTCTAAGGTTTGTCTAAGTTCGTCCTAAGATATAGACTTAGGCCCTGTCCACTTTGACTCTATTTTTTGATTTTTAAGTTAAGATAAGTTAATATCAGTTAAGATAAGTTAATATCAGTTAAGATAAGTTATGTTAAGTTTCAGTTAAGATAAGTTACTTTTAACATACTTTTCATCATCATCATACCATCATCATCATCATACTATTCATCATACCATTATCATCATCATCATCATACCATCATCATCATCATACCATCATCATACTATTCATCATACCATCATCATCATCAAACCATCATACTATTCATCATCATCATACCATCATACTATTCATCATACCATCACACTATTCATCATACCATCACCATCATACTATTCATCACACCATCATCATCATACCATCATACTATTCATCATACCTTCATCATCATAATATTACTATTCATCATCATCATCACCCCATCATCATCATCAGTATATTACTATTCATCATCATAAAATTACTATTCATCATCATCATCACAACCATCATCATCATAAAATTACTATTCATCATCATCATCATCACAACCATCATCATCATAAAATAATACTATTCATCAGTCAATATAAGTTTCAGTTAAGTTAAGATCAGTTAATATAAGTTAAGATCAGTTAAGATAAGTTACTTTCAGTTAAGATAAGTTTCAGTTAGTAAAATAGAGTCAAAATGGACAGCCCCTTACTTGGGGCGAACTTAGCCAAACCTTAGAATGAGACTAACGTTTGTCTTTTTCGTCCGAAGTTAGTCTCGTTAGTCTCATTCTAAGGTTTGTCTATGTTCGTCCCAAGTTAGTCTATTTCTAAGGACGGACTTAGACAAACTTTAGAAGGAGACTTACGAGACTAACTTGGGACGAACAAAGAAAAACGTTAGTCTCATTCTAAGGTTTGTCCTTAGAAAGAGACGAACTTGGGACGAACTTAGACTAACTTTGGATGAACTTAGACAACCCTTAGAATAAGACTAAGGATGGCCTTTGTTCGTCCCAAGTTTGTCTCGTTAGTCTCATTCTAAGGTTTGTCTAAGTTCGTCCTTAGAAATAGACTAACTTGGGACGAACTTAGACTAACTTGGGATGAACTTAGACAAACCTTAGAATTAGACTAAAGTTTGTCTTGGTTCATCCCAAGTTAGTCTCGTTTGTCTCATTCTAAGGTTTGTCTAAGTTCGTCCCATGTTAGTCTCGTTAGTCTCATTCTAAGGTTTGGACGAACTTAGACAAACTTAGAATGAGACTAAAGTTTATCTTTGTTCATCCCAAGTTAGTCTCGTTAGTCTCATTCTAAGGTTTGTCTAAGTTCATCCTTAGAAATAGACTAACTTGGGACGAACTTAGACAAACCTTAGAATGAGACTAACGTTTGTCTTTGTTCGTCCCAAGTTAGTTTCGTTAGTCTCATTCTAAGGTTTGTCTAAGTTCGTTTTTGGAAAGAGACTAACTTGGGACGGACTTAGACTGACTTGGGACGAACTTAGACAAACCTTAGAATGAGACTAACGTTTGTCTTTGGTCGTCCCAAGTTAATCTCGTTAGTCGCATTCTAAGGTTTGTCTAAGTTCGTCTTTAGAAAGAGACTAACATGGGATGAACTTAGACTAACGGTGGACGAACTTAGACAAACCTTAAAAAATGGACTAAAGTTTATCTTTGTTCATCCCAAGTTAGTCTCGTTAGTCTCACTCTGAGGGTTGTCTAAATTCGTCCTTAGAAATACACTAACTTGGGACGAACTTAGACAAACCTTAGAATGATACTAACGTTTTTCACTGTTCGTCCCAAGTTAGTCTCGTTAGTCTCATTCTAAGGTTTGTCTAAGTTCATCCTTTGAAATAGACTAACTTGGGACGAACTTGGACAAACCGTAGAATGAGACTAACGTTTGTCTTGTTCGTCCCAAGTTAGTCTCGTTAGTCTCATTCTAAGGTTTGACTAAGTTCGTCCTTAAAAATAGACTAACTTGGGACGAATTTAGACAAACATTAGAATGAGACTAACGTTTGTCTTTGTTGGTCCCAAGTTAGTCTTGTTAGTCTCATTCCAAGGTTTGTCTAAGTTCGTCCTTAGAAAGAGACGAACTTGGGATGAAATTAGACTAACTTTGGACGAACTTAGACAAACCTTAGAATGAGACTAACATTTTTCTTTGTTTGTCCCAAGTTAGTCTCGTTAGTCTCATTCTAAGGTTTGTCTAAGTTCGTCCTTAGAAAGACACCAACTTGGGATGAACTTAGACAAACCTTAGAATGAGAATAAAGTTTGTCTTTGTTCGTCCCAAGTTAGTCTCGTTCGTCACATTCTAAGGTTTGTCTAAGTTTGTCCTTAGAAATAGACTAACTTGAGATGAATTTAGACAAACCTTAGAATGATACTAAAGTTTGTCTTTGTTCGTCCCAAGTTAGTCTCATTCTAAGGTTTGTCTAAGTTCGTCTTTAGAAAGAGACTAACTTGGGACGAACTTAGACTAACTTGGTACGAACTTAGACAAACCTAAGAATGAGACTAAAGTTTATCTTTGTTCATCCCAAGTTAGTCTCGTTAGTCTCATTCTAAGGGTTATCTAAGTTCGTCCTTAGAAATAGACTAACTTGGGACGAACTTAGACAAACCTTAGAATGAGACTAACGTTTGTCTTTGTTCGTCCCAAGTTAGTCTCGTTAGTCTCATTCTAAGGTTTGTCTAACTTCGTCCTAAGAAATAGACTAACTTGGGACGAACTTAAACAAACCTTAGAATGAGAGTAATGTTTGTCTTTGTTCATCCCAAGTTAGTCTAGTAAGTCTCATTCTAAGGTTTGTCTAAGTTCGTCCTTAGATATAGACTTACTTGGGGCGAACTTAGCCAAACCTTAGAATGAGACTAACGTTTGTCTTTTACGTCCGAAGTTAGTCTCGTTAGTCTCATTCTAAGGTTTGTCTATGTTCATCCCAAGTTAGTCTATTTCTAAGGACGGACTTAGACAAACTTTAGAAGGAGACTTACGAGACTAACTTGGGACGAACAAAGAAAAACGTTAGTCTCATTCTAAGGTTTGTCCTTAGAAAGAGACGAACTTGGGACGAACTTAGACTAACTTTGGATGAACTTAGACAACCCTTAGAATAAGACTAAGGATGGTCTTTGTTCGTCCCAAGTTTGTCTCGTTAGTCTCATTCTAAGGTTTGTCTAAGTTCGTCCTTAGAAATAGACTAACTTGGGACGAACTTAGACTAACTTGGGATGAACTTAGACAAACCTTAGAATTAGACTAAAGTTTGTCTTGGTTCATCCCAAGTTAGTCTCGTTTGTCTCATTCTAAGGTTTGTCTAAGTTCGTCCCATGTTAGTCTCGTTAGTCTCATTCTAAGGTTTGGACGAACTTAGACAAACTTAGAATGAGACTAAAGTTTATCTTTGTTCATCCCAAGTTAGTCTCATTCTAAGGTTTGTCTAAGTTCATCCTTAGAAATAGACTAACTTGGGACGAACTTAGACAAACCTTAGAATGAGACTAACGTTTGTCTTTGTTCGTCCCATGTTAGTTTCGTTAGTCTCATTCTAAGGTTTGTCTAAGTTCGTTTTTGGAAAGAGACTAACTTGGGACGGACTTAGACTGACTTGGGACGAACTTAGACAAACCTTAGAATGAGACTAACGTTTGTCTTTGGTCGTCCCAAGTTAATCTCGTTAGTCGCATTCTAAGGTTTGTCTAAGTTCGTCTTTAGAAAGAGACTAACATGGGATGAACTTAGACTAACGGTGGACGAACTTAGACAAACCTTAAAGAATGGACTAAAGTTTATCTTTGTTCATCCCAAGTTAGTCTCGTTAGTCTCACTCTGAGGGTTGTCTAAATTCGTCCTTAGAAATACACTAACTTGGGACGAACTTAGACAAACCTTAGAATGATACTTACGTTTTTCACTGTTCGTCCCAAGTTAGTCTCGTTAGTCTCATTCTAAGGTTTGTCTAAGTTCATCCTTTGAAATAGACTAACTTGGGACGAACTTGGACAAACCGTAGAATGAGACTAACGTTTGTCTTGTTCGTCCCAAGTTAGTCTCGTTAGTCTCATTCTAAGGTTTGTCTAAGTTCGTCCTTAAAAATAGACTAACTTGGGACGAATTTAGACAAACATTAGAATGAGACTAACGTTTGTCTTTGTTGGTCCCAAGTTAGTCTTGTTAGTCTCATTCCAAGGTTTGTCTAAGTTCGTCCTTAGAAAGAGACGAACTTGGGATGAAATTAGACTAACTTTGGACGAACTTAGACAAACCTTAGAATGAGACTAACATTTTTCTTTGTTTGTCCCAAGTTAGTCTCGTTAGTCTCATTCTAAGGTTTGTCTAAGTTCGTCCTTAGAAAGACACCAACTTGGGACGAACTTAGACAAACCTTAGAATGAGAATAAAGTTTGTCTTTGTTCGTCCCAAGTTAGTCTCGTTCGTCACATTCTAAGGTTTGTCTAAGGTCGTCCTTAGAAATAGACTAACTTGAGATGAATTTAGACAAACCTTAGAATGATACTAAAGTTTGTCTTTGTTCGTCCCAAGTTAGTCTCATTCTAAGGTTTGTCTAAGTTCGTCTTTAGAAAGAGACTAACTTGGGACGAACTTAGACTAACTTGGTACGAACTTAGACAAACCTTAGAATGAGACTAAAGTTTATCTTTGTTCATCCCAAGTTCTTCCTTAGAAATAGACTAACTTGGGACGAACTTAGACAAACCTTAGAATGAGACTAACGTTTGTCTTTGTTCGTCCCTGATGAGTCGTATTTATACGACTCGTCGAGTCAACTAATCCCATTTATTTTGACACTTTTTATATGCGAACAATTACTTTTTAGTATGGTTTTTCATCTCAGGTGTTTCGGAAGCTCTAGGAAAAAACGCGCATAAAAGATGGCTTTTCATGCCAAAAACATCACAGTTTCAGATTAGACCTTTAAACTTTCGATGGAGCACTGGGAATGAACCACTGATCAGAAAAATACGTGTCATATGCTGTGCGTAGCTAACTCAATTCCCTACAACTCTCTAGTTCACACTGAGAGCATCCAAGATCGTTTAGGTGGTCAAATCAAGAGATGAAGTCGGGACTCAGTGCCGATCGCGTCCGCAAGAGACATTAGCGTTAACGCTAATGTTGCTTACGAACGCGCCTATAACGTTGCTGCCGAACGCGCCCAGTCAACGAGATGATGACGTCAGCAGTCCGTTTGATTACGTCAGCAGCCCAAAAGTTGATAATTCTAGCCCAAAAATCAGATTTAGAAACCCAAGTGATAATTCAACCTAAAACCAGATTTGGGAATACAGTTTTGCTATAAATAAGAAGCTTGGGCTAGGGTTTTCAGTATCAAATAATCAAATCATCAGAGAATTATTCAAAACTGCTCTGGAGTAGAAGAACGCAAAGCTTTGACAAAGAGAAGAATTTCTACTTTCATTATTCCAAAAATATTTGTTTGTCTTTCCCATGGATATGAGTAGCTAAACTCGTCGTTCAGTTTAGGATTTCTATTGTGACACGTTTATCATAGATATCTAATGATCATTTTTATATTTCAAATTGTGGTTGTTCCGACAAAGGTAACAACCCAAGTATCCCGACAAAGGTGATACGCCACAACCTAACCCGACAAAGGTGTTAGACTTCTAGTTCTCTCCTAAACTAAACAATCCGACAAAGGTACTATTTAGCTTAGATGTTACTATCTACCTTTACGACAAAGTATCCATTAAATATTAACGGTAAGAATTAGTTGTTCAACTAAGCTTTGCGACAAAGCTTCCACTTAGTCTAGCAATTTAATTCATAAGAATGAGCACAAGAACTAGCAAAATATAGAATTGCATTAAGAACAAGAATCTCAAAACGTGTTCACAAAATACGAAACCCTAAACTGAACGACGAGTTTAGCTACTCATATCCATGGGAAAGACAAACAAATATTTTTGGAATAATGAAAGTAGAAATTCTTCTCTTTATCGAAACTTCGCGTTCTTCTCCTCCAGAGCCGTCTCGAATAATTCTCTGATGATTTGATTATTTGATACTGAAAACCCTTGCCCAAGCTTCTTATTTATAGCAAAAATGTATTCCCAAATCTGGTTTTGGGTTGAATTATCACTTGGGTTTCCAAATCTGATTTTTGGGCTAGAATTATCAACTTTTGGGCTGCTGACGCATCAAACGGACTGCTGACATCATCATCTCGTCGACTGGGCGCGTTTGGCAGCAACGTTATCGGCGCGTTCGTAAGCAACATTAGCGTTAACGCTAATGTCTCTTGCGGACGCGATCTGCACTGAGTCCCGACTTCGGCTCTTGATTTGACCACCCAAACGATCTCGGTGCTCTCGGTGTGAACTAGAGAGTTGTAGGGAATTGCGTTAGCTATGCAACGGCATATGACTCGTATTTTTCTAATCAGCGGTTTATTCCCAGCGCTCCGTCGAAGGTTTAAAGTTCTAATCTGGAACTGTGATGTTTTTGGCATGAAAAGTCATCTTTTATGCGCGTTTCCTCTTAAAGCTTCTGAAACACCTGAGATGCAAAACCATACTAAAAAGTAATTGTTCGCATATAAAAAGTGTCGAAATAAATGGGATTAGTTGACTCGACGAGTCGTATAAATACGACTCATCAAACCACCCCACACTTAAACTTGTTCGTCCCGAACAAGAACTAAGTCATAGAAGGAAAATAAATGCAACACCACAATTTCTTCGACGTCCGGGATAATGCTGCATGAATATGAGTTGCTAGTCTAGGCTCTCTTTTCTATGCATAACTCAATCGCTACTAAAATCATCATGGTCAACATGGAATTAACTTGATACATGTTACCTAAGAGCTGAAATCCAAACCAATTCGGATGATCGGGAGATAGTCTTCTTTAGACCCATGATCTGCATGCGCTGTTCCGAACTCTCGCTATATGGTTATACTTCATTGCTTTTTCTTGCACGTGATTCATTCGAGCTTCATGGTTTCCTGAGTTTTTCTTCTTTGTTGGACAGCTTTTGTAGTAACTTTCTTTGGCCTTTGGCTCTTGATGTAACAATGATGTACTTCACTCTTATTGCGTGAGAACTTTAACAATTTGGCTGATTTTTTCTTGAGCTTTGCTCCTTTGTTGTGAATTGCTTGTCCTTTTTTCTTTTTCTTTTGAGGAAGGTCCAATCATCGCCCGCAAGCATATGGAAATACCTCCCCGCTCTTTCTCATCCTCGTCCTTTTTGACGCGAGTCCAGCTGAGGGTCGCTCACCTATTTTCCCGGCTACTTCGGACTAGAGATAGGACGGTCTGTTTTCCCGTCCCGCCTTCCTACATAAATGCTGCAGTGCCGGAGCAAACTCTGAACCGATAAGTCTCGAAGTGCTAGCCTCCACGAAATCCATATAACCATACAACTCGAAATTCGGTCCTTTGAATGCTTCGTCAAGTCTCTCTAGGACATTTCTATCAACTCCACATTCCTGTTTATCTCAACTCAAAAGGACACGTACTGGGTTAAATTCACAGGTAGTCACACAATTCAAATTTCACCAGAGAAACGCATCTAATCGGCTCATCTGTTTCACATCATCAAAATTCAATACTGCATATCCAGGAAATAGAGAGAAATTTCATACTTTCAAAAAAAAAATTTAAAGGGAAACGTGCAGACACAATGCAGGTGCAAAAATAAATATGCTGACACAACAGACTGACTCTCCCACCCCACACTTTTGAACAAAGTCGTGTCCTCACGGTACGACTTAAATTCAAAGACACAACTATGCAAGACACACAAACGTAGGGAAAAACAAGTAGAGAATAAAAGTGAGCAGGCACTCCTCTCGTGTCGTCGCGTGACGGTGTAAATTTTGGTCAATCGAGTCGGTCAATGCTGGTCAACGGTAAGCCGCGTCCGCTTCAGACGTTACGTGCCGCGTCCGATAGAGACGTTAACGTAATGTTAACACCGAATGCGGCAAAGATAATGTTGCGGTCGAACGCGATCCGCACTGAGTTGCACCTGTTTCCTGCATGAAAAACAGCTCTTTCCCCAAAGACAATATAAAAGAAAATGACTCAAGACTCAAGTAGACGGAAAATGAAATAAAAAACAAAAAATTTGCCGGGCTGCCTCCCTGCGAGCGCCTTTGTTTTACATCGTTGGCTCGACGTTACCTCTTTAGGGATCACAAGTTAGGATCCCATGGACGTGTGAGGTCAAACTTCGCTACTCCTTTGTGCTGCTCATAGCTCTCATCCAGTGGTGCTTTCGTGTCTCTCCATCTGGGTTTCCATCCAAACGTGCCATGTCTCGGTCGCTTCCTCATGTATGGACGGTCGGCATCCTCGTAACTATGGAAGTTCGATCTCTTGCCAGCAAGCGCAAGTGACATCAAGCATGTTCCCATGTCAATCTTGGTCTTTGTGGCAAAGAGGAGTGATAGTCCCAAAATAGGTGTTGGAGGACCGTTATCTCTAGCATCTCCCATCTGCAAAACATAAGAGTCAACAACATGGGTGACTGCGACGGCACCTGGGTCCTTGCACCTTTCAGGCGATGATTGTTGACTCGTGGCGAGTGAGTGCTCCATCGTTGGCTTTTCTGGCTCATGCTTCACCTCCAACTCGTCTTCCAGCTCATCATTATCGATCACATGGTCTTCAGGAGCTATCACCTGCACAGAAAACGACGGAAAAGGGTCAGTTCTGGGTTGTCCATCAGTGTGAGTCGCGTTCACTTTATACGTTATGGGCGCGTCCGGCCTTAACATTATAGGCGCGTTAGCTTCAGACATTAGCGTTGAGCTAATGTCTTCTTCGGACGCGATCCGCACTGACTCTGACTCGTTTTTGTCATTTTCTGCACCCGATTCGTCCACCACTGCCAATGTACTGATGTCTCCTCTCGGGTTAGGCACTGTTGCGGGTAAGATTGTGATGGAGGTGTTGCATGTGATGTCGGGCACGATCTGTACTGAATTAGCTTCTACTGTCTGCGCCTTATCATCCGTTTTGTGCATCGGACCCCGTTTCGATTTCTCTGCCATATCATCTATCAGGTTCCAGATATCATAAATGTGTAAATCCATTACCGAACCTCCTGCTGCAGCATCAAGCATAGAGCGCTCTAGTGGAATCATCCCATCATGAAAGCTCTCAAGAAGAAATAAATCTGTTAATCCATGGTGTCGACAGCTTCCCTCAAGGTCATCGAAGCGCGAATAGTACTCATCTAATGTTTCGCCCTGGAATTGCTCAATGGTAGAAATTTTCTCGTGGATTTCAAATCAAAAGGATGGCGGAGAATACTTCTTTAGAAATCGGGCTCGTAGATCCACATAATTACTTTCACAATCTACAGATGATGAGTAATACCAAGATTGTGCGGAGTCAGTTAAAGAAAACAAAAATATTTTCAACTTAAACCTCTCTAATGACTCTTCATTAGGCTTTATGCGGCAGCAGACGGAGTGAAACGTTTTTACATGTGTCACAGGGTCTTTTCCGATGGCACCTCCAAATTTGGGGAGACACCGAATCATCCAAAACTTTACCTCGCTGCCCGCGTATTCATCTTCCTCATCGTCTTTATCATCAATCTGGCTACCTGCACGAGACATTGCAAATGAGTAGCGAAGCAAAAAAAAATAAAAAAAGAGAAAATAAAAAAAAGAAAAACAAAAGAAACAACTTCACCAAAGCGCAGCTCCCCGGCAACGGCGCCAAAATTTGACAGGCGTGGTCAGTCAAGTCAAATTTGAATATGAGTGTCTCGTTAGTCTCATTCTAAGGTTTATCTAAGTTCGCCCTTAGAGAGAGACTAACTTGGGACGAACTTAGACTAACTTGGGATAAACTTTGACAAACCTTAGAAATAGACTAAAGTTTGTCCTTGTTCGTCCCAAGTTAGTCTCATTAGTCTCATTCCAAGGTTTGTCTAAGTTCGTCCTTAGAAATAGACTAACTTGGGACGCAGTTAGACAAACATTAGAATGAGACTAACGTTTGTCTTTGTTCGTCCCAAGTTAGTCTCGTTAGTCTCATTCTAAGGTTTGTCTAAGTTCGTCCTTAGAAAGAGACTAACTTGGGACGAACTTAGACTAACTTGGGATAAACTTAGACAAACCTTAGAATGAGACTAAAGTTTGTCTTTGTTCGTCCCAAGTTAGTCTCGTTAGTCTCATTCTAAGGTTTGTCTAAGTTCGTCCTTAGAAATAGACTAACTTGGGCAGTTAGACAAACATTAGAATGAGACTAACGTTTGTCATTGTTCGTCCCAAGAGAGCCTCGTTAGTCTCATTCTAAGGTTTGTCTAAGTTCGTCCTTCGAAAGAGACTAACTTGCGAAGAACTTAGACTAACTTTGGATGAACTTTGACAAAACATAGAATGAGACTAAAGTTTGTCTTTGTTCGTCCCAAGTTAGTCTCGTTAGTCGCATTCTAAGGTTTGTCTAAGTTCGTCCTTAGAAATGTTTGTCTAACTGCGTCCCAAGAGAGCCTCGTTAGTCTCATTCTAAGGTTTGTCTAAGTTCGTCCTTCGAAAAAGACTAACTTGCGAAGAACTTAGACTAACTTTGGATCAACTTAGACAAAACATAGAATGAGACTAAAGTTTGTCTTTGTTCGTCCCAAGTTAGTCTCGTTAGTCTCATTCTAAGGTTTGTCTAAGTGCGTCCTTAGAAATAGACTAATTTGGGACGAAGTTAGACAAACATTAGTATGAGACTAACGTTTGTCTTTGTTCGTCCCAAGTTAGTCTCGTTAGTCTCATTCTAAGGTTTGTCTATGTTCGTCCTTAGAAATAGACTAACTTGGGAAGCAGTTAGACAAACATTAGAATGAGACTAACGTTTGTCTTTGTTGGTCCCATGTTAGTCTCGTTAGTCTCATTCTAAGGTTTGTCTAAGTTCGTCCTTAGAAATAGACTAACTTGGGACGAACTTAGACAAACATTAGAATGAGACTAACGTTTGTCTTTGTTCCTCCCAAGAGAGTCTCGTTAGTCTCATTCTAAGGCTTGTCTAAGTTCGTCCTTAAAAAGAGACTAACTTGGGACGAACTTAGACTAACTTTGGATGAACTTAGACAAACCTTAGAATGAGACTAAAGTTTGTCTTTGTTCGTCCCAAGTTAGTCTCGTTAGTCTCATTCTAAGGTTTGTCTAAGTTCGTCCTTAGAAATATACTAACTTGGGACGCAGTTAGACAAACATTAGAATGAGACTAACGGTTGTCTTTGTTCGTTCCAAGTTAGTCTCGTTAGTCTCATTCTAAGTTTTGTCTAAGTTCGTCCTTAGAAAGAGACTAACTTGGGACGAACTTAAACTAACTTGGGATAAACTTAGACAAACCTTAGAATGAGACTAAAGTTTGTCTTTGTTCGTCCCAAATTAGTCTCGTTAGTCTCATTCTAAGGTTTGTCTAAGTTCGTCCTTAGAAATAGACTAACTTGGGACGAACTTAGACAGACATTAGAATGAGGCTAACGTTTGTCTTTGTTCGTCCCAAGAGAATCTCGTTAGTTTCATTCTAAGGTTGGTCTAAATTCGTCCTTAGAAAGAGACTAACTTGGGATGAATTTAGACTAACTTTTGATGAACCTAGACAAACCTTAGAATCAGACTAAAGTTTGTCTTTGTTCGTCCGAAGTTAGTCCCGTTAGTCTCATTCTAAGGTTTGTCTAAGTTCCTCCTTAGAAATAGACTAACTTGGGACGAAGTTAGACAAACGTTAGAATGAGACTAACGTTTGTCTTTGTTCGTCCCAAGTTAGTCTTCTTAGTCTCATTCTAAGGTGTGTCTAAGCTGGTCCTTAGAAAGAGACTAACTTGGGACGAACTTAGACTAACTTGGGATGAAGTTAGACAAACCTTAGAAATAGACTACAGTTTGTCTTTGTTCGTCCCAAGTTAGTCACGTTTGTCTCATTCTATGGTTTGTCTGAGTTCATCCTTAGAAATAGACTAACTTGGGACGCAGTTAGACAAACATTAGAATGAGACTAACATTTGTCTTTGCTCGTCCCAAGTTAGTCCCGTTAGTCTCATTCTAAGGTTTGTCCAAGTTCGTCCTTAGAAAGAGAGTAACTTTGGACGAACTTAGACTAACTTGGGATAAACTTAGACAAACCTTAGAATGAGACTAAAGTTTGTCTTTGTTCGTCCCAAGTTAGTCTCGTTAGTCTCATTCTAAGGTTTGTCTAAGGTCGTCCTTAAAAAGAGACTAACTTGGGACGAACTTAGACTAACTTGGGATCAACTTAGACAAACCTTAGAATGAGACTAAAGTTTGTCTTTGTTCGTACCAAGTTAGTCTCGTTAGTCTCATTCTAAGGTTTGTCTAAGTTCGTCCTTAGAAAGAGTCTAACTTGGGACTAATTTAGACTAATTTGGGATCAACTTAGACAAACCTTAGAATGAGACTAAAGTTTCTCTTTGTTCGTCCCAAGTTAGTCCCGTTAGTCTCATTCTAAGGTTTGTCTAAGTTCCTCCTTAGAATTAGACTAACTTTGGACGAAGTTAGACAAACATTAGAATAAGACTAACGTTTGTCTTTGTTCGTCCCAAGTTAGTCTCGTTAGTCTCATTCTAAAGTTTGTCTAAACTCGTCCTTAGAAAGAGACTAACTTGGGACGAACTTAGACTAAATTGGGATAAACTTAGACAAACCTTAGAATGAGACTAAAGTTTGTCTTTGTGCGTCCCTAATTTGTCTCGTTAGTCTCATTATAAGGTTTGTCTAAGTTCGTCCTTAGAAATAGACTAACTTGGGACGAACATAGACAGACATTAGAATGAGACTAACGTTTGTCTTTGTTCGTCCCAAGAGAGTCTCGTTAGTCTCATTCTAAGGTTGGTCTAAGTTCGTCCTTAGAAAGAGACTAACTTGGGATGAATATAGACTAACTTTTGATGAACTTAGACAAACCTTAGAATGAGACTAAAGTTTGTCTTTGTTCGTCCCAAGTTAGTCCCGTTAGTCTCATTCTAAGGTTTGTCTAAGTTCCTCCTTAGAAATAGACTAACTTGGGACGAAGTTAGACAAACATTAGAATGCACTACTACAGAACAGGCATTATGCATCGGTTTTTTTTGACATTATGCATCGGTTTTGGTTCCGATGCATAATGAGGCGTTGCATAATGTCAGACATTATGCGTCGGTTCTGGAAAACCGATGCATAATGCAACCCTTTTTTCAAAAAACTGATGCATAATAGCATACATTATGCAACCCTTTTTTCAAAAAACTGATGCATAATGTAAGAATTTTTTTTTGTATTTTTGGCCTGTAAATTGCTCAAATAAACCTGAAAATTCGTAAATAAATTTCATAAATACACTTTCTCATATCTAAATTTTAAAATACTTTTTATTCAACCAAAATATAACATTTCATACATGATCTCACTTTTAATGTACAACATTTATTTATTCAACAAAAGTTTCATTTATTTTTTCTAGTAATGGAGAGCCTTCTTTAACTTCACTACTTTGATATATCCTTAGGCTTCTTCTTCCTTGGAGCTTTATACATGTAGCCCTCAGCAAACTTGACAAGATTCTCAGGACGTGGGAGACGAGAAGCCAAACCTACAAGATACCGATCGCATTAGCTCAAAATCTTGGCTGCCATGACACTTGCATTTTGAGCACTACTTCACAAATAATGGACAAGGGTATTATATTATAAGTAGCTAACTTACCTGGCCTGGTACAAAACCTTTATAATGAACAAGCTTTATAAGTACATTTTGACAAGGGTATTACAAAAACCTCAAATAATGGACAAGGGTATTACTTCTCAAATAATGGATAAGCTTTATAAGTACATTTTGACAAGATTTTCTTTTTGTACCTGTCCTGGTACAAAAACCTTCCCATTATATTCCACACGGTCAAAAGGGCTTCCACTAGCAAAGATAGCTCTGCCCTATAAATTAAAACAGCTTCAATAGTCAACACCATGAAATCGAATAAAAGACTAGATAAAAGAAGTTGTGACTATTACCTCGCTCCATGTGTACGCTTGCTCAGTTGTGAGTTTCTTGATACTACTTGATCGATAGTTGAAGCATGTGAATTAAAAGCTGAGATTTCTACATCTTTATGCACTTCTTTTTCCTAACAACAGTAGTAAGGAATCAAAAAGTGCAACGCGATAAAATTAAATCAAGAAAAACACCTATTTTAAAAGATCAGATAATATCATTTTCTATTCGAGGCCATTGAGCCAAAAAAGAAAAATATCAATCACGTAAAACATAGATAGTACTGCAACTTACCTCATAGCAGCTGATCCATTGAAGGAGGCCATTGAGCAAAAAAAAACCGAGGCCATGAAATCTAAAGGATGGAGTATTTCATATCAATAATAAAGACTTCAAAAGCAAAATCGGTCTTCTCAAACCTCGCTGATCTTTGGAAGTATCGTCATCAACTATCGACATGTCATCCTTTTCTAGGAAATTTGATCAAGTACCACAGGAAATTAATTCCTCTCCACTGTTCTGCTCCCTCTCAGTTGTGCCTTCACTTCATTACCTGTTTAGAAAGAACAAGAAAATAGTAAATCTCAACTCATAACGGAAATAATCACAATTCCACAAAGAGTCACTTACTGTCAAACACATGTTTACATAAAAAAGCAAGCTGATAAAAGACGACATTGGTCTGGACTCTGGATTGCAACTTCTTCACTAGTCTGGATATTAACTGCTGAAGAATTTTTTTTCTAGGAGTTTAGAATATTTTCTCATCGAGTCAATCCATTTAGGTCTAATTATTCCTTATTCAACCTGATATTACCTTAATTTAGCTATGAGTTTAGAATAAGAAGTAAGCTCTACCTAGGCATAAAGAAACAAATCAATGTCATTCAACAACCAAACTCGCAAAAGTTCACAGTACATGAAATCTAGCATATGATATACGATCTGAAATCTGTAATTTCTGAGTCAGTTTACCTACAACTCAGTATGCGGATGGATACGAAGACTGCATTGTTTTAAGACTTCTCTCAGCTGGAACCCCTTCACACCAGTATTCATAAATTATAACAAAAACCAATATGATGTGATTCATACCCAAACTAATTGATGCACCATATCCCATCAAAATATTGTAGCTAAGTGTGCTCCATCCCTTAAAAAAAACATGGGCTAAATTGAGTGTCAGTGAAACAAACAACAGGAGGCTTCAATATTATACCACATAAATCGAAAAAAAGGCTTTAAACTTACCTTCTTGACAAGGGCTGCTCAAAGGACTCAGTTAAACCTTTAAGAAAGATATACACTGAAGCAGCTGACTTCCCTGTAATGAATCCAAGAAATTGACCTGGTTTAGGAACAAGTAACTGAATCAGAAGATCTCAATTCCGACCATGAGAATAAGAAGAAAAGCTATTAGAAATTTACAATTTGATTACGCAATCAAAAGACCAATCCCATCTGAGAAATTTACAAAATCACATACTAAAGCAGCTTCTTCTTTCACAGCCCTAGGGAGAGACGGCCTGCAGGGACAGAAAAACTTTTCTTTTTTATGAAACAGATTACTAACTCAATCTCTAGGAGTACCTTCGTTTACCGATTCTATTCATCTACGCAGCTATCCCAGTCAGTAGATGTTCTGGATGTGGTGCCATTGTCGTTGCCCTTTTCAAGCTTAAATCGGTCGACATGTTCAGGAAACAGGCTCGTGCAAGTTCCATCGAGCCGCCGATCCTCCTCATTCCGAATCGACCATTCGATAACGCTACTTTGGTTCAGTTCCGCGCGCGGCGCAATTTGAATACGTGAAATCAATGCTCGTCGTCGGCATCGGAATCGGCGTCGACTTACGGACGGGTGTGATTGTTGGCTTGCATTGGAGGAGCGGCTTGGCAATTGCGACTGAAACGAACCCTAGATTGCTAAAATAGTATATTTGTTAAGTTTATGCATCGGTTAATCTAAAACCGTTGCATAAGTTTAATATTATGCATCGGTTCTTTTAAACCGATGCATAATGTTGCTCTTATGCATCGGTTCATAATGTTGCTCTTATGCATCGGTTCATTATAAATCGATGCATACGCTTCACTTTATGCATCAATTTTTGACAAAATCGATGCATAATATAAAACCGATGCATAAGCCCTTTTTCGAACCGATGCATAATGTCTGTTCCGTAGTAGTGATGATACTAACGTTTGTCTTTGTTCGTCCCAAGTTAGTCTCGTTAGTCTCATTCTAAGGTTTGTCTAAGCTCGTCCTTAGAAAGAGACTAACTTGGGACGAACTTAGACTAACTTGGGATGAAGTTAGACAAACCTTAGAAATAGACTACAGTTTGTCTTTGTTCGTCCAAAGTTAGTCACGTTACTCTCATTCTAAGGTTTGTCTGAGTTCGTCCTTAGAAATAGACTAACTTGGGACGCAGTTAGACAAACATTAGAATGAGACTAACGTTTGTCTTAGTTCGTCCCAAGTTAGTCTCGTTAGTCTCATTCTAAGGTTTGTCTAAGATCGTCCTTAGAAATAAACTAACTTGGGACGCAGTTAGACAAACTTTAGAATGAGACTAAAGTTTCTCTTTGTTCGTCCCAAGTTAGTCTCGTTAGTCTCATTCTAAGGTTTGTCTAAGCTCGTCCTTAGAAAGAGACTAACTTTGGACGAACTTAGACTAACTTGGGATAAACTTAGACAAACAATAGAATGAGACTAAAGTTTGTCTTTGTTCGTCCCAAGTTAGTCTCGTTAGTCTCATTCTAAGGTTTGTCTAAGTTCGTCCTTAGAAAGAGACTAACTTGGGACGAACTTAGACTAACTTGGGATAAACTTAGACAAACCTTAGAAAGAGACTAAAGTTTGTCTTTGTTCGTCCCAAGTTAGTCTCGTTAGTCTCATTCTAAGGTTTGTCTAAGTTCGTCCTTAGAAAGAGACTAACTTGGGACGAACTTAGACTAACTTGGGATCAACTTAGACAAACCTTAGAATGAGACTAAAGTTTGTCTTTGTTCGTCCCAAGTTAGTCTCGTTAGTCTCATTCTAAGGTTTGTCTAAGTTCGTCCTTAGAAAGAGTCTAACTTGGGACGAACTTAGACTAACTTGGGATCAACTTAGACAAACCTTAGAATGAGACTAAAGTTTGTCTTTGTTCGTCCCAAGTTAGTCCCGTTAGTCTCATTCTAAGGTTTGTCTAAGTTCCTCCTTAGACTAACTTGGGACGAAGTTAGACAAACTTTAGAATGAGACTAACGTTTGTCTTTGTTCGTCCCAAGTTAGTCTCGTTAGTCTCATTCTAAGGTTTGTCTAAGCTCGTCCTTAGAAAGAGACTAACTTGGGACGAACTTAGACTAACTTGGGATAAACTTAGACAAACCTTAGAATGAGACTAAAGTTTGTCTTTGTTCGTCCCTAATTAGTCTCGTTAGTCTCATTCTAAGGTTTGTCTATGTTCGTCCTTAGAAATAGACTAACTTGGGACGAACTTAGACAGACATTAGAATGAGACTAACGTTTGTCTTTGTTCGTCCCAAGAGAGTCTCGTTAGTCTCATTCTAAGGTTGGTCTAAGTTCGTCCTTAGAAAGAGACTAACTTAGGATGATTATAAACTAACTTTTGATGAACTTAGACAAACCTTAGAATGAGACTAAAGTTTGTCTTTGTTCATCCCAAGTTAGTCCCGTTAGTCTCATTCTAAGGTTTGTCTAAGTTCCTCCTTAGAAGTAGACTAACTTGGGACGAAGTTAGACAAACATTAGAATGATACTAACGTTTGTCTTTGTTCGTCCCAAGTTAGTCTCGTTAGTCTCATTCTAAGGTTTGTCTAAGCTCGTCCTTAGAAAGAGACTAACTTGGGACGAACTTAGACTAACTTGGGATGAAGTTAGACAAACCTTAGAAATAGACTACAGTTTGTCTTTGTTCGTCCAAAGTTAGTCACGTTACTCTCATTCTAAGGTTTGTCTGAGTTCGTCCTTAGAAATAGACTAACTTGGGACGCAGTTAGACAAACATTAGAATGAGACTAACGTTTGTCTTAGTTCGTCCCAAGTTTGTCTCGTTAGTCTCATTCTAAGGTTTGTCTAAGATCGTCCTTAGAAATAAACTAACTTGGGACGCAGTTAGACAAACTTTAGAATGAGACTAAAGTTTCTCTTTGTTCGTCCCAAGTTAGTCTCGTTAGTCTCATTCTAAGGTTTGTCTAAGCTCGTCCTTAGAAAGAGACTAACTTTGGACGAACTTAGACTAACTTGGGATAAACTTAGACAAACCATAGAATGAGACTAAAGTTTGTCTTTGTTCGTCCCAAGTTAGTCTCGTTAGTCTCATTCTAAGGTTTGTCTAAGTTCGTCCTTAGAAAGAGACTAACTTGGGACGAACTTAGACTAACTTGGGATAAACTTAGACAAACCTTAGAAAGAGACTAAAGTTTGTCTTTGTTCGTCCCAAGTTAGTCTCGTTAGTCTCATTCTAAGGTTTGTCTAAGTTCGTCCTTAGAAAGAGACTAACTTGGGACGAACTTAGACTAACTTGGGATCAACTTAGACAAACCTTAGAATGAGACTAAAGTTTGTGTTTGTTCGTCCCAAGTTAGTCTCGTTAGTCTCATTCTAAGGTTTGTCTAAGTTCGTCCTTAGAAAGAGTCTAACTTGGGACGAATTTAGACTAACTTGGGATCAACTTAGACAAACCTTAGAATGAGACTAAAGTTTGTCTTTGTTCGTCCCAAGTTAGTCCCGTTAGTCTCATTCTAAGGTTTGTCTAAGTTCCTCCTTAGAAATAGACTAACTTGGGACGAAGTTAGACAAACATTAGAATGAGACTAACGTTTGTCTTTGTTCGTCCCAAGTTAGTCTCGTTAGTCTCATTCTAAGGTTTGTCTAAGCTCGTCCTTAGAAAGAGACTAACTTGGGACGAACTTAGACTAACTTGGGATAAACTTAGACAAACCTTAGAATGAGACTAAAGTTTGTCTTTGTTCGTCCCTAATTAGTCTCGTTAGTCTCATTCTAAGGTTTGTCTAAGTTCGTCCTTAGAAATAGACTAACTTGGGACGAACTTAGACAGACATTAGAATGAGACTAACGTTTGTCTTTGTTCGTCCCAAGAGAGTCTCGTTAGTCTCATTCTAAGGTTGGTCTAAGTTCGTCCTTTGAAAGAGACTAACTTAGGATGAATATAAACTAACTTTTGATGAACTTAGACAAACCTTAGAATGAGACTAAAGTTTGTCTTTGTTCATCCCAAGTTAGTCCCGTTAGTCTCATTCTAAGGTTTGTCTAAGTTCCTCCTTAGAAGTAGACTAACTTGGGACGAAGTTAGACAAACATTAGAATGATACTAACGTTTGTCTTTGTTCGTCCCAAGTTATTCTCGTTAGTCTCATTCTAAGGTTTTTCTAAGCTCGTCCTTAGAAAGAGACCAACTTGGGACGAACTTAGACTAACTTGGGATGAAGTTAGACAAACCTTAGAAATAGACTACAGTTTGTCTTTGTTCGTCCCAAGTTAGTCACGTTACTCTCATTCTAAGGTTTGTCTGAGTTCGTCCTTAGAAATAGACTAACTTGGGACGTGATGGACCCAAATTATACGAATCATAAACAGCGTAAAACCCCCTTAATTAGACTGTTGGTCTATTTAAGTTTTGCTTGTTAGTACCGATATATTTCTACAGGGTATTTTGGCACTTAGAGAGAAAACACGCTAAGGAGAGGATTTTACGCTGAAAAGATGTTTAGAGTTATTCCAAGGTCAAGATCAGACGCTGACTGAAGAAATCTCAAGGATCCTGACATGGAATCACTCTAAACAAATCAAGTCAAAGAGGAATTTGCATTGAAGACTCAACCGACCGGGAGAGAAAATGCCGCAGAAACCACCGGACCGGTTGAGGCAGTTCCAGGCTCTCCGCCGAGCTAACCAAGCACTCAATTCAAGTCGCTCGAGCAAACCACCTCATCTGACAATACCACCTCGACCAAAATGTTCCAAATGGAAAATAAGGTTGAAGTTGTCGAGACTCCAAGGCAAATGCTCGAGCAGATTGGCAGTTAGCTCAATGCAAAGGCAAAGGCCCGGCGCGCATTGGCACCCAAACCAAGTCGCTCGACCCAACGGATGCATCTAGAGATTCTGGCGCGACCAAGATGTTTGGAATGCCCAACAAGTTGGACAATCTCGCTTCCCGGACAAAACGCTCGAGCAGATTAGTAGATTGGCCCAATTCCAAATAAAAGCCTCGCGCATAGGCATCAAGACCAAATTTCTCGACCAAACCATGGAATTTGGAAAATCTGGCTCGACCATTAGTCTTAGAATCACTTGGACATTCCAAATCAACTATCAAAATGCACGTTTGGACAAGATGACCGGCAACCACCCTTGAAGGTGGCCAAGGGAGGAGCTCCTCCCCATTCCACCACCTGCTACCGGCGGCTGCTCCTCCATGTGACCGGCTGCTCCTCCACCCCCCATGTGGCAGCTCCTCCTTGCTCCTCCTCCTCAACCCTTGGATCAAAGGACACTTGCCACCATCTCCACCACCCATCTCCTCCCCTTTTGGCTATAAATACAATCCTCCTCCTCCTCATTTCAAACATCCAAAAATTGTAATTCACTTCTCTCTCTAAATTTTGTAAGTGTGGTTTTGGAAATAAAGCTTGCTTCCTTGGCGCTTTAACGGTTGTAAGTCTTTCTTTGTATTTAATTTACTGTTTTTATAATGTTTAGCGCGATAAATAGTAGCTAAACTAGTCGTTCGGTAAAAGGGGCGAACTTGTATTATAAAATGTTTTAGACTATTAACTTAGTGTCTCGTCTGTGTATTCAAAACTTATTCTATGTGCCATATATAAGATTAGAATCTCCAAGGTTGAGTGGACCATTTGTAACTGGACCAAAGGGACCAAATGGGCAAGCTATTCCTTGGGGGTTCGTGATCATACTCGGGTAAGTGGACCATTTGTAACTGGACCAAAGGGACCAAATGGGCAAGCTTATCCGAGGAGTTCGATCTATCTAAAAAACCATTTGGAAACTGGACCAAAGGGACCAAATGGATGCACATAGGCTAGTATACCTTGAAATGGGGTGCTAGTCTAAGTAGAACAAGGGTCTTACGTTTTCTGCAAAAAGTGTTGCGAGTCGAGTGCTTGAAATGGCCTTGATTCACTTATGCACACTTTTGCAAAAGACTAGAAAGTGTGGCAAATCGAGCGCCGGAAAAGGCCTTGATACACGTTTGAATACTTAGAAGATTCACTAAGGGTCAATGATAAACAGGATATAATACAAGGCCCCTGAAACCGAAGGCTTTCTTTTAATAATTATCAGTTTACTTTCCAGTACTAAAACCAACCAACCAATCAATCACTTAGCTGGTAGCTTTAAAACCAACCAACCAATCCCAAAATCGTCCAACTTAAAGAACCACTTATCCCCCTAATTCCCTTGGGTTCGACCCCTACTTACCACTTACTACCCAGTAGTGTAGTCGCGAGTAGCGGATATTATAAATTTATTTGTACAGAGAACACTGCACCTTAACGACAGTGCAGTGCGCTCCGTCAAATTGGCGCCGTTGCCGGGGAATTAGCCATCGGATAAGTTCTTTAAATCAATACGCGCTCGAAACAACCATGTCTCGCGAAG
Source organism: Rhodiola chrysanthemifolia (assembly GCA_033675395.1). NCBI lineage: Eukaryota > Viridiplantae > Streptophyta > Magnoliopsida > Saxifragales > Crassulaceae > Rhodiola > Rhodiola chrysanthemifolia. Next base: position 45,945,323 of record CM066204.1, read on the forward strand.
AAAGTCATCATGACTACCAGGATGACGACGAGATAAACCTGTACGATCGAAACAATGAGGTGCCACTTCCATTTATGGATGATCCGGAGCAACTCATTCGGAGCAGACAAGCTCGTGATAGGGAAGCCATCAGAAGAAACCAAGAACCACCTGAGGACCGAAATGCAGCTGGTCCAGTACGACAACCCCCTAGATATCCACCACCCCCACAACCTAGACAAGTGCCAAGACAAGAACCCGCTTTCGATGACTACTACGGAGATAACAACAACTACCGCAAACCTACATTGAGAGAACTCTCGGCACCAGATTTCAGAGTTCAGCCGTGGTGTATCTATGAGGGCCGGAACTAGAAAACATTGCCGTCGACATGTCCGTGGTCCACAATTTGCAAAAGTTCTCAGGAACTAATGGAGAATCTGCGACAACTCATCTCCAACGCTTACATGGGATTTGCCAAAACCTCAAGCCAAATGGCGTAAACGTAGACGACTTTAAGTTAAAGGCGTTCTATTTTTCCCTCGTTGATTCGGCAAACGACTGGTTCCTTTCATTGCCTTCGGGAAGCATCAGAACATGGGTTCAGATGCAAGGGAAATTCCTGGACAAATACTACCCAGCAGGAAGAGCAATGCAAGTAAGAAGACAACTGCAGGACATAAGGCAAGGACCTAATGAGACCATGTACGACTACCTGGAGAAATTCAACCACCTGGAGAGAAGCTGCTGCACTCTTGGACTACCCGAGAAGCTCATCATCGAGTACCTAATTAATGGACTAACTGAGTTAGACAAAATGCTCCTGGATGCCTCAGCTGGAGGATCCATGATGAATCTATCATTAAGTGGCATAAGGAATCTTATCACCAACGTTGCTGAAAATGCTCGGTTTAGAGAAGAGACTACTCGTCAAGATAAATTCTTCCAAACAAAAAACGTCTCACTAGCCGATGCACCAGTAAACTCTATGCATGAAGAGATGAAGCAGCTAAAGGAGATGATGATTCAAATCCTACAAATGCAGCCAGTTCCGGTAAAACCTTGCGAGTTTTGTGGTTCTGCAGACCACAAAACTGACGCATGTCCAACATTAATAGAAGAGGAACCGGCAGAAGTGAATGCAGTAGGAGGATACCAAGGATACAACAACAATCAGCAAGAACCAACCAAGTCGCTCGATGACACAATAAAGGAGCTCGCAGGGAGCATAAATCAATTGGGTACTTCGCTACACCAACATCAGGAAAAAACTGACGGGGCAATTTCAGAATTGACCAAACAAATCTCCCAACTCGCTACCTCAGTATCCACACTCACTAATGAGTCCGGCAGACTCCTTTCACAAACCATTCAAATACAGGAAGATGTGAATGCCTTGACTCTTAGGAGTGGAAAAACGCTTGTCGGTAAACCTTTGGAGCAAGAGGACAAGGACCCAAGATTACCTGGGAAAGAACAAGTGAGGCCCGAGTCTCTCGAAGCTCTAGAAGAAGAAGCGGCCGATAAAGACGTCGGCATGTATGAGGAAGAGCAGGACGTAACCGAAGAAGAAGGGGATACGTCCAAAGAACACATACCTGGCCCGGTGCTTAGAACTGAAGACCCTAGAAGCAGCGCAAAACTTCCATTCCCAGTACCGGCTCACGTTCAAAAACAACATGTCATGGATAAGGACGTATTTGAGTTGTTCAGTAAGGTCGAAATCAACATTCCCCTTTTGGAAGCTATCAAGCAAATTCCTCGTTATGCCAAGTTTTTAAAAGAACTTTGCACCAACCGGAGAAGGAGTACTAGTTACGATCAAGAGCTGATGAGTAGAAACGTATCGGCTGTCATACAACGAAAAGTGCCCCCCAAATGTGGAGATCCAGGAACTTACACCATTCCATGTACGATTGGCAACATCAGAATCGAGAACTGCATGCTAGACCTTGGAGAATCAATCAATGTTCTTCCCTTCTCTATCTACTCATGTCTTAAGATTGGGCCGCTCAAACCCACCGGTCTTACTATTCAATTAGCAGATCGGTCATGCAAACAGCCCGAGGGTAAAATAGAAGACGTCCTGGTTCAAGTAGGCAAATTAGTATTTCTAGCATACTTCTACGTCTTAAAAATGGAGAATGGCGGACCTACAGATCATGCACCCATCCTTCTCGGCCGTCCATTTCTTAAAACTTCAAAAATGAAAATAGACTGCGGAAGTGGGATGCTATCAATGGAAGTAGAAGGAGAGGTCTTCAGCTTCGACATATTCAAAGCAATGAAACATCCCATGGAGTTCGAGGAAGTACACGCTCTCGACACCTTGGACGACCTAGTCCAAGAAGTTCAACCAGAACTAAGAGCAGATCCCTTAGAACTCATACTCAATGGAGCCGAGAGCTCTTATGACTTGGCTGAAGGCCTGCATGAAACACTAGCCCACTTAACAATCTTGGAGCCTCTCACACCAGGATATGAAGTCAACGAGGTAAAATTGTTCAAATCAAATACTTTTTTACCCTCAGTGATTCAAGCTCCCAAAATAGAATTAAAGCCCCTGCCCGGACATTTGAAGTACGCCTTCCTTGGGGAAAATAGCACGCTCCCGGTAATCATAAAGAGTGGCTTGGAAACAGACCAGGAGCGTCGTTTGATTAAGGTACTGAGACAACACAAGTTGGCTATTGGATGGACTCTAGCCGACTTGAGAGGAGTTAACCCAGCAGTTTGCATGCATCGCATCTTACTCGAGGATGGAGCTAAGCCATCAAGAGAACCTCAGCGACGACTCAATCCAATCATGATGGAAATCGTTCAGAAGGAAATACAGAAGCTTCTGGATGCAGATGTAATCTATCCAATATCAGATAGCCAGTGGGTGAGTCCAGTCCACATAGTCCCGAAGAAAACTGGAATCACAATCGAGGAAGATGCCGAAGGAAAAATGGTGACAACAAGGGTCAAGAACGGCTGGAGAATGTGCATCGACTACAGAAAATTGAACGCCGTCACAAGAAAGGACCATTTCCCTCTGCCATTCATCGATCAAATGCTAGACCGACTGGCGGGCAAACCGTACTTTTGCTTCCTGGACGGATTCTCAGGCTATAACCAGATTCCCATTGCGCCTGAAGACCAAGAAAAAACCACATTCACCTGCCCATTCGGCACATTTGCTTTCAGAAGAATGTCGTTCGGTCTATGCAATGCTCCGGGGACTTTCCAAAGAGTGGTGACCAGCATCTTCTCTGACATGATCGGAGTATTCATCGAAGTCTTCATGGATGACTTCACCATCTATGGCGACACATTCGACGCTTGCCTAGCCAACTTAAGCACGGTTCTGGCACGATGTGTCTCAATGAACCTTGTGCTCAACTATGAGAAATGCCATTTCATGGTAACTCATGGAGTGGTCTTAGGGCACGTCGTCTCACAAGAAGGCATAGAGGTGGATAAATCTAAGATAGACCTGATCATGACTTTACCATACCCCTCTACTGTCCGAGACATCCAATCCTTCCTTGGGCATGCTGGATTTTACCGACGGTTCATCAAGGACTTCTCCAAAAAGGCATTACCTCTATCCACTCTCCTTCAAAAAGAAGTGCCTTTTGAATTCACCAATACATGCAAGGAAGCCTTTGATGAGCTCAAAAAGGCCCTCATTAGCACACCCGTCATCCAAACTCCGGATTGGAAAAAACCATTTGAGATCATGTGCGACGCAAGTGACTTTGCTGTAGGAGCAGTTCTCGGCCAAAAAATTGACAGGAAAGCGGGTGTGATCTACTACGCCTCACGAACCCTAGATCCTGCCCAACGGAACTACTCCACCACCGAGAAGGAACTCTTGGCTGTAGTATTCGCTCTAGAAAAATTCAGACCCTATTTGCTTGGAGCAAGAGTAATAGTTTACTCTGACCATGCTGCCATCCGTTACCTGATGAAGAAAAAGGAGGCCAAGCCAAGACTCATTCGGTGGATATTACTACTACAAGAGTTTGATGTGGAAATAAAGGATAAAAAAGGGATCGAAAATACTGTGGCCGACCACCTCAGTAGGATTGTCCGAAAGGAAGAAGAAGGACACATAACTGAGTCATTCCCGGACGAACATCTCTATGCAGTCTCTGCCAAGATGCCATGGTACGCGTCAATCGTCAATTACCTTGTAGGAGGTACATTCCCTCCCTCTTTTACTAAAGCACAATGCATGAAACTTAGGCATGACGCTAGATATTACTTATGGGATGATCCCTATTTATGGAAAATAGGAGCAGATCAAATACTTAGGAGATGCATCCCCGATAATGAAATAGCTTCTGTCATTAGCTTTTGCCATGAGTTTGCATGTGGAGGACACTTCGGGCCTAGGAGAACCGCTAGAAAAATCTTAGATAGCGGCTTTTTCTGGCCAAGTGTATTTAAAGATGCCTGTGAAAAATGTAAAAAATGCGATAAGTGTCAAAGAGTAGGAAATGTGTCGGCTAGAAGTGAAATGCCTCAAGTACCCATATTAGTCAATGATGTTTTTGACGTTTGGGGTCTTGATTTTATGGGACCATTCCCAGTTTCATGCGGTTATACCTACATTTTAGTTGCTGTAGAGTATGTGTCAAAATGGGTAGAAGCCAAGGCCACAAGGTGCGACGATGCAAAGACTGTCATAGAATTTTTGCGCACTAACCTATTTTGTAGATACGGGGTACCCAAGGCCATAATAAGCGACCAAGGAACTCATTTCTGTAACCGCATGATGGCCGCTACCTTAAAACGCTACCATGTCCACCACCGGACATCCACAGCATATCATCCCCAATCCAATGGTCAAGCGGAGATCTCCAACCGCGAAATCAAAGGAATTTTAGAAAAAATGGTAAAGCCGGGCAGGAAAGATTGGAGTCAGAGGCTAGACGAAGCTCTTTGGGCGTATCGAACGGCATATAAGACACCAATTGGAACCTCCCCCTTCCGGCTAGTTTATGGGAAGGCATGCCATCTCCCGGTGGAATTGGAACATAAAGCCTTTTGGGCGCTCAAGCAGTGCAATCCAGATTTAAAAGCTGCCGGATTAGATAGGAAGCTTAAGCTATGCGAACTTGAAGAATTGCGACTTGAGGCCTATGAAGAGCAAACAGACTACAAAGCGCGGACAAAATTATATCATGACAAATTCATCCTCCGGCGCTCATTTGAGGAAGGACAACAAGTATTACTTTTTTCCTCACGATTTAAGTTTATGCCAGGCAAACTGAAATCAAGATGGACCGGCCCTTTCACTATAACTAAGATATTCAACCATGGGGCAATTGAGCTAAAAAGCCCAAACGATGGAAGCAGATTCACGGTAAATGGGCAGCGAGTCAAACATTATCACGGCGAAGTCAACTTAGCCCCACAGAAATTCGACCTGAGCCACCCATGGGACCCAAACCAGTAATCCACAACGAGGTATCGTCGAGCCAACGACGTTAAACAAGTGCACTGGTCGGGAGGTAACCCGACACTATCTTACTTTCTGTCATTTAAATTCTGTCATTTAATTTTCTGTCTTAGTCATTCTCACATATATATTAGCTTGCATGACTTTTGAACTAAGGCACGCCTTCGTTCAAAAGTGTGGGGTGAGAACCACCGTTGTATATAAATAACATGCTTGCCGTTTTCTTTTTTAGTAATAGTATCTTTTTGAAAATATGAACTTAAGAATGTGAAAAAGATAGACCGAAATTCATGCATTTACCTTGTGAAAATTCAACTGTCTAAAAACTTAGGACGTAACTTTTCATTTGTCCTTTGTGCTGAGATTAACTAGAGATGTGGAGTTGACATAAATCGCCCTAGAAAGGCTTGGCAGGCAATCAAAGGATCTTATCAAACTATATGGTTTTCGAAGTCAGTAGAGGCTGCACTTCGGGTTTCAGTGAAGATTGAAGTCATCTCCGCCATGCAGTGTTTATGCAAAAAGAAAAGAAAAGGCGAGGACGGGAATCAGACCGTCCTCTCTCTAGTTAAAGTAGCCGAGAAAATAGATGAGCGACCCTCATCTTGACCCGCGCAAAACAACAACGATGAGAGGAGCGGGGAGGTATTTCCATAGGCTTGCGGGCGATGATTGGACCTCCCAAAAAAGGCTTGAGAAAATGGACTTGCAAAAGCCACAAAAAGGCGAAAAGCTCGAAGAAGCAAATCAAGAGGCCAAAGGCCCAAAATTGTGAAGGTTTTAACCGAACAAAAAAAGTGAAGTACTCAAAAAAGTCAAATCAAAGGCCAAAGGCCGATTCAATACAAAAGCAGTCCCTCGCCAAAAGAAAAATCAAAGTACTCAAACCAGTGAAACCCGAACCAAATCACGTGCTAGAGAAAGCTACAAGGAAACCATATAGTGCGAGCCGGTCCCGAAATTGCAGTCCAGGAACCAAAAAAGGGCTATCTCCCGAGACATCCGGAACAATTTGCATCTCAGCACGGAGGTACAAGTATCAAGTTACTTCTATTTATTTACACAGTTCAATTTGGTAATAAGTAAGTAATGCATGAACTAGGATAAATCGAGTCCCACAGTCTAATTTTCATATTCCAAAGCCAACTTAGAATGCCGCCCTTTAATAGCATTGTTCGGGACGAACAACTAAAAGTGTGGGGTGATATGATGGACCCAAATTATACGAATCATAAACACCGTAAAACCCCCTTAATTAGACTGTTGGTCTATTTAAGTTTTGCTTGTTAGTACCGATATATTTCTACAGGGTATTTTGGCACTTAGAGAGAAAACACGCTAAGGAGAGGATTTTACGCTGAAAAGATGTTTAGAGTTATTCCAAGGTCAAGATCAGACGCTGACTGAAGAAATCTCAAGGATCCTGACATGGAATCACTCTAAACAAATCAAGTCAAAGAGGAATTTGCATTGAAGACTCAACCGACCGGGTGAGAAAATGCCGCAGAAACCACCCGACCGGTTGAGGCAGTTCCAGGCTCTCCGCCGAGCTAACCAAGCACTCAATTCAAGTCGCTCGAGCAAACCACCTCATCTGACAATACCACCTCGACCAAAATGTTCCAAATGGAAAATAAGGTGGAAGTTATCGAGACTCCAAGGCAAATGCTCGAGCAGATTGGCAGTTAGCTCAATGCAAAGGCAAAGGCTCGGCGCGCATTGGCACCCAAACCAAGTCGCTCGACCCAACGGATGCATCTGGAGATTCTGGCTCGACCAAGATGTTTGGAATTCCCAACAAGTCGGACAATCTCGCTTCCCGGGCAAAACGCCCGAGCAGATTAGCAGATTGGCCCAATTCCAAATAAAAGCCTCGCGCATAGGCATCAAGACAAAATTGCTCGACCAAACCATGGAATTTGAAAAATCTGGCTCGACCATTAGTCTTAGAATCACTTGGACATTCCAAATCAACTATCAAAATGCACGTTTGGACAAGATGACCGGCAACCACCCTTGAAGGTGGCCAAGGGAGGAGCTCCTCCCCATTCCACCACCTGCTACCGGCGGCTGCTCCTCCATGTGACCGGCTGCTCCTCCACCCCCCATGTGGCAGCTCCTCCTCCTCAACCCTTGGATCAAAGGACACTTGCCACCATCTCCACCACCCATCTCCTCCCCTTTTGGCTATAAATACAACCCTCCTCCTCCTCATTTCAAACATCCAAAAATTGTAATTCACTTCTCTCTCTAAATTTTGTAAGTGTGGTTTTGGAAATAAAGCTTGCTTCCTTGGCGCTTCAACGGTTGTAAGTCTTTCTTTGTATTTAATTTACTGTTTTTATAATGTTTAGCGCGATAAATTGTAGCTAAACTAGTCGTTCGGTAAAAGGAGCGAACTTGTATTATAAAATGTTTTAGACTATTAACTTAGTGTCTCGTCTGTGTATTCAAAACTTATTCTATGTGCCATATATAAGATTAGAATCTCCAAGGTTGAGTGGACCATTTGTAACTGGACCAAAGGGACCACATGGGCAAGCTATTCCTTGGGGGTTCGTGATCATACTCGGGTAAGTGGACCATTTGTAACTGGACCAAAGGGACCAAATGGGCAAGCTTATCCGAGGAGTTCGATCTATCTAAAAAACCATTTGGAAACTGGACCAAAGGGACCAAATGGATGCACATAGGCTAGTATACCTTGAAATGGGGTGCTAGTCTAAGTAGAACAAGGGTCTTACGTTTTCTGCAAAAAGTGTTGCGAGTCGAGTGCTTGAAATGGCCTTGATTCACTTATGCACACTTTTGCAAAAGACTAGAAAGTGTGGCAAATCGAGCGCCGGAAAAGGCCTTGATACACGTTTGAATACTTAGAAGATTCACTAAGGGTCAATGATAAACAGGATATAATACAAGGCCCCTGAAACCGAATGCTTTCTTTTAATAATTATCAGTTTACTTTCCAGTACTAAAACCAACCAACCAATCAATCACTTAGCTGGTAGCTTTAAAACCAACCAACCAATCCCAAAATCGTCCAACTTAAAGAACCACTTATCCCCCTAATTCCCTTGGGTTCGACCCCTACTTACCACTTACTACCCAGTAGTGTAGTCGCGAGTAGCGGATATTATAAATTTATTTGTACAGAGAACACTGCACCTTAACGACAGTGCAGTGCGCTCCGTCAGGACGCAATTAGACAAACATTAGAATGAGACTAACGTTTGTCTTAGTTCGTCCAAAGTTAGTCTCGTTAGTCTCATTCTAAGGTTTGTCTAAGATCGTCATTAGAAATAGACTAACTTGGGACGCAGTTAGACAAACTTTAGAATGAGACTAAAGTTTGTCTTTGTTCGTCCCAAGTTAGTCTCGTTAGTCTCATTCTAAGGTTTGTCTAAGTTCGTCCTTAGAAATAGACAAACTTGGGACGCAGTTAGACAAACATTATAATGAGACTAACGTTTGTCTTTATTCGTCCCAAGTTAGTCTCGTTAGTCTCATTCTAAGGTCTGTTAAAGTTCGTCCTTAGAAAGAGAGTAACTTGGGACGAACTTAGACTAACTTGGGATAAACTTAGACAAACCTTAAAATGAGACTAAAGTTTGTCTTTGTTTGTCCCAAGTTAGTCTCGTTAGTCTTATTCTAAGGTTTGTCTAAGTTCGTCCTTAGAAAGAGACTTACTTGGGACGAACTTAGACTAACTTGGGATCAACTTAGACAAACCTTAGAATGAGACTAAAGTTTGTCTTTGTTCGTCCCAAGTTAGTCTCGTTAGTCTCATTCTAAGGTTTGTCAAAGTTCGTCCTTAGAAAGAGACTAACTTGGGACGAACTTAGACTAACTTGGGATCAACTTAGACAAACCTTAGAATGAGACTAAAGTTTGTCTTTGTTCGTCCCAAGTTAGTCCCGTTAGTCTCATTCTAAGGTTTGTCTAAGTTCCTCCTTAGAAATAGACTAACTTCGGATGAAGATAGACAAACGTTAGAATGAGACTAACGTTTGTCTTTGTTCGTCCCAAGTTAGTCTCCTTAGTCTCATTCTAAGGTTTGTCTAAGTTCGTCCTTAGAAATAGACTAACTTGGGACGCAGTTAGACAAACATTAGAATGAGACTAACGTTTGTCTTTATTCGTCCCAAGTTAGTCTCGTTAGTCTCATTCTAAGGTCTGTCCAAGTTCGTCCTTAGAAAGAGAGTAACTTGGGACGAACTTAGACTAACTTGGGATAAACTTAGACAAACCTTAAAATGAGACTAAAGTTTGTCTTTGTTTGTCCTAAGTTAGTCTCGTTAGTCTTATTCTAAGGTTTGTCTAAGTTCGTCCTTAGAAAGAGACTAACTTGGGACGAACTTAGACTAACTTGGGATAAACTTAGACAAACCTTAGAATGAGACTAAAGTTTGTCTTTGTTCGTCCCTAATTAGTCTCGTTAGTCTCATTCTAAGGTTTGTCTAAGTTCGTCCTTAGAAATAGACTAACTTGGGACGAATTTGGACAGACATTAAAATGAGACTAACGTTTGTCTTTGTTCGTCCCAAGAGAATCTGGTTAGTCTCATTCTAAGGTTAGTCTAAGTTCGTCCTTAGAAGGAGACTAACTTTTGATGAACTTAGACAAACCTTAGAATGAGACTAAAGTTTGTCTTTGTTGGTCCCAAGTTAGTCCAGTTAGTCTCATTCTAAGGTTTGTCTACGTTCCTCCTTAGAAATAGACTAACTTGGGACGAAGTTAGACAAACATTAGAATGAGACTAACGTTTGTCTTTGTTCGTCCCAAGTTAGTCTCGTTAGTCTCATTCTAAGGTTTGTCAAAGATCGTCCTTAGAAATAGACTAACTTGGAACGCAGTTAGACAAACTTTAGAATGAGACTAAAGTTTGTCTTTCTTCGTCCAAGTTAGTCTTGTAGTCTCATTCTAAGGTTTGTCTATGTTCGTCCTTAGAAATAGACTAACTTGGGACGCAGTTAGACGAACATTAGAATGAGACTAACGTTTGTCTTTGTTCGTCCCAAGTTAGTCTCGTTAGTCTCATTCTAAGGTCTGTCCAAGTTCGTCCTTAGAAAGTGAGTAGCTTGGGACGAACTTAGACTAACTTCGGATAAACTTAGACAAACCTTAAAATGAGACTAAAGTTTGTCTTTGTTCGTTTCAAGTTAGTCTCGTTAGTCTCATTCTAAGGTTTGTCTAAGTTCGTCCTTAGAAAGAGACTTACTTGGGACGAACTTAGACTAACTTGGGATCAACTTAGACAAACCTTAGAATGAGACTAAAGTTTGTCTTTGTTCGTCCGAAGTTAGTCCCGTTAGTCTCATTCTTGGGTTTGTCTAAGTTCCTCCTTAGAAATAGACTAACTTCGGATGAAATTAGACAAACATTAGAGTGAGACTAACGTTTGTCTTTGTTCGTCCCAAGTTAGTCTCGTTAGTCTCATTCTATGGTTTGTCTAAGCTCGTCCTTAGAAAGAGACTAACTTGGGACGAACTTAGACTAACTTGGGATAAACTTAGACAAACCTTAGAATGAGACTAAAGTTTGTCTTTGTTCGTCCCTAATTAGTCTCGTTAGTCTCATTCTAAGGTTTGTCTAAGTTCGTCCTTAGAAATAGACTTACTTGGGACGAACTTAGACATATATTAGAATGAGACTAACGTTTTTCTTTGTTCGTCCCAAGAGAGTCTTGTTAGTCTCATTCTAAGGTTGGTCAAGGTTCGTCCTTAGAAGGAGACTAACTTGGGATGAATATAGACTAACTTTTGATGAACTTAGACAAACCTTAGAATGAGACTAAAGTTTGTCTTTGTTCGTCCCAAGTTAGTCCCGTTAGTCTCATTCTAAGGTTTGTCTAAGTTCCTCCTTAGAAATAGACTAACTTGGGACGAATTTAGACAAACATTAGAATGAGACTAACGTTTGTCTTTTTTCGTCCCAAGTTAGTCTCGTTAGTCTCATTCTAAGGTTTCTCTAAGCTCGTCCTTAGAAAGAGACTAACTTGGGACGAACTTAGACTAACTTGGGATGAAGTTAGACAAACCTTAGAAATAGACTACAGTTTGTCTTTGTTCGTCCCAAGTTAGTCACGTTACTCTCATTCTAAGGTTTGTCTGAGTTTGTCATTAGAAATAGACTAACTTGTGATGGAGTTAGACAAACATTAGAATGAGACTAACGTTTGTCTTAGTTCGTCCCAAGTTAGTCTCGTTAGTCTCATTCTAAGGTTTGTCTAAGATCGTCCTTAGAAATAGACTAACTTGGGACGCAGTTAGACAAACTTTAGAATGAGACTAAAGTTTGTCTTTCTTCGTCCCAAGTTAGTCTCGTTAGTCTCATTCTATGGTTTGTCTATGTTCGTCCTTAGAAATAGACTAACTTGGGACGCAGTTAGACAAACATTAGAATGAGACTAACGTTTGTCTTTGTTCGTCCCAACTTAGTCTCTTTAGTCTCATTCTAAGGTCTGTCCAAGTTCGTCCTTAGAAATAGAGTGACTTGGGACGAACTTAGACTAACTTGGGATAAACTTAGACAAACCTTAAAATGACACTAAAGTTTGTCTTTGTTCGTCCCAAGTTAGTCTCGTTAGTCTCATTCTAAGGTTTGTCTAAGTTCGTCCTTAGAAAGAGACTTACTTGGGACGAACTTAGACTAACTTGGGATCAACTTAGACAAACCTTAGAATGAGACTAAAGTTTGTCGTTGTTCGTCCCAAGTTAGTCTCGTTAATCTCATTCTAAGGTTTGTCTAAGTTCGTCCTTAGAAAGAGACTAACTTGGGACGAACTTAGACTAACTTGGGATCAACTTAGACAAACCTTAGAATGAGACTAAAGTTTGTCTTTGTTCGTCCCAAGTTAGTCCCGTTAGTCTCATTCTAAGGTTTGTCTAAGTTCCTCCTTAGAAATAGACTAACTTGGGACGAAGTTAGACAAACATTAGAATGAGACTAACGTTTGTCTTTGTTCGTCCCAAGTTAGTCTCGTTAGTCTCATTCTAAGGTTTGTCTAAGCTCGTCCTTAGAAAGAGACTAACTTAGGACGAACTTAGACTAACTTGGGATGAAGTGGGACAAACCTTAGAAATTGACTGCAGTTTGTCTTTGTTCGTCCCAAGTTAGTCACGTTACTCTGATTCTAAGGTTTGTCTGAGTTCGTCCTTAGAAATAGACTAACTTGCGACGCAGTTAGACAAGCATTAGAATGAGACTAACGTTTGTCTTAGTTCTTCCCAAGTTAGTCTTGTTAGTCTCATTCTAAGGTTTGTCTAAGATCGTCCTTAGAAATAGACTAACTTGGGACGCAGTTAGACAAACTTTAGAATGAGACTAAAGTTTGTCTTTGTTCGTCCCAAGTTAGTCTCGTTAGTCTCATTCTAAGATTTGTCTATGTTCATCCTTAGAAATAGACTAACTTGGGACGCAGTTAGACAAACATTAGAATGAGACTGACGTTTGTCTTTGTTCGTCCCAAGTTAGTCTCGTTAGTCTCATTCTAAGGTCTGTCCAAGTTCGTCCTTAGAAAGAGAGTAACTTGGGACGAACTTAGACTAACTTGGGATAAACTTAGATAAACCTTAAAATGAGACTAAAGTTTGTCTTTGTTCGTCCCAAGTTAGTCTCGTTAGTCTCATTCTAAGGTTTGTCTAAGTTCGTCCTTAGAAAGAGACTTACTTGGGAAGAACTTAGACTAACTTGGGATCAACTTAGACAAACCTTAGAATGAGACTAAAGTTTGTCTTTGTTCGTCCCAAGTTAGTCTCGTTAGTCTCATTCTAAGGTTTGTCTAAGTTCGTCCTTAGAAAGAGACTAACTTGGGACGAACTTCGACTAACTTGGGATCAACTTAGACAAACCTAAGAATGAGACTAACGTTTGTCTTTGTACGTCCCAAGTTAGTCACGTTAGTGTCATTCTAAGGTTTGTCTGAGTTCGTCCTTAGAAATAGACTAACTTGGGACGCAGTTAGACAAACATTAGAATGAGACTAACGTTTGTCTTTGTTCGTCCCAAGTTAGTCTCGTTAGTCTCATTCTAAGGTTTGTCTAAGATCGTCCTTAGAAAGAGACTAACTTGGGACAAACTTAGACTAACTTGGAATAAACTTAGACAAACCTTAAAATGAGACTAAATTTTGTCTTTGTTCGTCCCAAGAGAGTCTCGTTAGTCGCGTTCTAAGGTTTGTCTAAGTTCGTCCTTAGAAAGAGACTAACTTGGGTCGAACTTAGACTAATATTGATTGAACTTAGACAAACCTTAGAATGAGACTAAAGTTTGTCTTTGTTCGTCCCAAGTTAGTCTCGTTAGTCTCATTCTAAGGTTTGTCTAAGTTCGTCCTTTGAAATAGACTAACTTTGGACGAACTTAGACAGACTTTGGTTGAACTTAGACAAACCTTAGAATGAGACTAAAGTTTGTCTTTGTTCGTCCCAAGTTAGTCTCGTTAGTCTCATTCTAAGGTTTGTCTAAGTTCGTCCTTAGAAAGAGACTAACTTAGGACAAACTTAGACTAACTTGGGATAAAATTAGACAAACCTTAGAATGAGACTAAAGTTTGTCTTTGTTCGTCCCAAGTTAATCTCGTTAGTCTCATTCTAAGGTTTGTCTAAGTTCGTCCTTAGAAATAGACTAACTTGGGACGAACTTAGACAAACATTAGAATGAGACTAACTTTTGTCTTTGTTCCTCCCAAGAGAGTCTCGTTAGTCTCATTCTAAGGTTTGTCTAAGTTCGTCCTTAGAAAGAGACTAACTTGGGACGAACTTAGACTAACTTTGGATGAACTTAGACAAACCTTAGAATGAGACTAAAGTTTGTCTTTGTTCGTCCCAAGTTAGTCTCGTTAGTCTCATTCTAAGGTTTCTCTAAGTTTCTCCTTAGAAATAGACTAACTTGGGACGAAGTTAGACAAACATTAGAATGAGACTAACGTTTGTCTTTGTTCATCCCAAGTTAGTCTCGTTAGTCTCATTCTAAGGTTTGCCTAAGATCGTCCTTAAAAATAGACTAACTTGGGACAAACTTAGACTAACTTGGAATAAACTTAGACAAACCTTAAAATGAGACTAAAGTTTGTCTTTGTTCGTCCCAAGAGAGTCTCGTTAGTCGCGTTCTAAGGTTTGTCTAAGTTCGTCCTTAGAAAGAGACTAACTTGGGACGAACTTAGACTAATATTGGTTGAACTTAGACAAACCTTAGAATGAGACTAAAGTTTGTGTTTGTTCGTCCCAAGTTAGTCTCGTTAGTCTCATTCTAAGGTTTGTCTAAGTTTGTCCTTAGAAATAGACAAACTTGGGACGAACTTAGACAAACGTTTTTCTTTGTTCGCCCCACGAGAGTCTCGTTAGTCTCATTCTAAGGTTTGTCTAAGTTTGTCCTTAGAAAGAGACTAACTTGGGACGAACTTAGACTAACTTGGGATAAACTTAGACAAACCTGGGAAATAGACTAATGTTTGTCCTTGTTCGTCCCAAGTAAGTCTCGTTAGTCTCATTCTAAGGTTTGTCTAAGTTCGTCCTTAGAAATAGACTAACTTGGGACGCAGTTAGACAAACATTACAATGAGACTAACGTTTGTCTTTGTTCGTCCCAAGTTAGTCTCGTTAGTCTCATTCTAAGGTTTGGCTAAGTTCGTCCTTAGAAATAGACTAACTTGGGACGCAGTTAGACAAACATTAGAATGAGACTAACGTTTGTCTTTGTTCGTCCCAAGTTAGTCTCGTTAGTCTCATTCTAAGGTTTGTCTAAGTTCGTCCTTAGAAAGAGACTAACTTGGGACGAACTTAGACTAACTTGGAATAAACTTAGACAAACCTTAGAATGAGACTAAAGTTTGTCTTTGTTCGTCCCAAGAGAGTCTCGTTAGTCGCATTCTTAGGTTTGTCTAAGTTCGTCCTTAGAAATGGACTAACTTGGGACGAACTTAGACTAACTTGGAATAAACTTAGACAAACCTTAGAATGAGACTAAAGTTAGTCTTTGTTCGTCCCAAGTTTGTCTCGTTAGTCTCATTCTAAGGTTTGTCTAAGTTCGTCCTTAGAAATAGACTAATTTGGGACAAAGTTAGACAAACATTAGTATGAAACTAACGTTTGTCTTTGTTCGTCCCAAGTTAGTCTCGTTAGTCTCATTCTATGGTTTGTCAAAGTCCGCCATTAGAAATAGACTAATTTGGGACACAGTTAGACAAGCATTAGAATGAGACTAACGTTTGTCTTTGTTCGTCCCAAGTTAGTCTCGTTAGTCTCATTCTAAGTTTGTCTAAGTTCATCCTTAGAAATAGACTAACTTGGGACCAACTTAGACAGTTATTAGAATGAGTCTAACGTTTGTCTTTGTTCGTCCCAAGAGAGTCACGTTAGTCTCATTCTAATGTTTGTCTAAGTTCGTCCTTAGAAAGAGACTAACTTGGGACGAACTTAGACTTACTTGGGATAAACTTAGACAAACCTTAGAAATAGACAAAAGTTTGTCTTTGTTCGTCCCAAGTTACTGACGTTAGTCTAATTCTAAGGTTTGTCTAAGTTCGTCCTTAGAAATAGATTAACTTGGGACGCAGTTAGACAAACATTAGAATGAGACTAACGTTTGTCTTTGTTTGTCCCAAGTTAGTATCGTTAGTCTCATTCTAAAGTTTGTCTAAGTTCGTCCTTAGAAAGAGACTAACTTGGGACGAACTTAGAGTAACTTGGGATCAACTTAGACAAACCTTAGAATGAGACTAAAGTTTGTATTTGTTCGTCCCAAATTAGGCTCGTTAGTCTCATTCTAAGGTTTGTCTAAGTTTGTCCTTAGAAATAGACTAACTTGGGATGAAATTAGAAAAACATTAGAATGAGACTAACGTTTATCTTTCTTCGTCCCAAGTGAGTCTCGTTAGTCTCATTCTATGGTTGGTCTAAGTTCGTCCTTAGAAAGAGACTAACTTGGGACGAACTTAGACTAACTTTGGATGAACTTAGACAAACCTTAGAATGAGACTAAAGTTTGTCTTTGTTCGTCCCAAGTTAGTCCCGTTAGTCTCATTCTAAGGTTTGTCTAAGTTCCTCCTTAGAAATAGACTAACTTGGGACGAAGTTAGACAAACATTAGAAGGAGACTAACGTTTGTCTTTGATCGTCCCAAGTTAGTCTCGTTAGTCTCATTCTAAGGTTTGTTTAAGTTCGTCCTTAGAAAGAGACTAACTTGGGACAAACTTAGACTAACTTGGGATGAAGTTAGACAAACCCGAAATAGACTAAAGTTTGTCTTTGTTCGTCCCAAGTTAGTCACGTTAGTCTCATTCTAAGATTTGTCTGAGTTTGTCCTTAGCAATAGACTAACTTCGGACGCAGTTAGACAAACATTAGAATGAGACTAACGTTTGTCTTTGTTCGTCCCAAGTTAGTCTCGTTAGTCTCATTCCAAGGTTTGTCTAAGTTCGTCCTTAGAAAGAGACTAACTTGGGACGAACTTAGACTAACTTGGGATAAACTTAGATAAACCTTAGAATGAGACTAAAGTTTGTCTTTGTTCGTCCCAAGTTAGTCTCGTTAGTCTCATTCTAAGGTTTGTCCAACACTACAAAAAAACGGAATGTCAAAAAGTCATCGCATATCAATTTATGCGATGACTTTTACGGTTGTCGCATGTCGTTGCAGTAGGTTCGCTCGCAGAAAGTTTTAGCGATGACTTTATCCGGTCATCATATTTAGTATTTATTGCGATGACCACGAAGCTATCACATAATACTTATGTGATCACTTCAACTATCACAAAAAGAGACTTTTGCGACCGCTTGAGATATCACAAAAACTATTTTGCGATTACTTAAGTCATTGCAAAATGATATTTCAGCAACCACCAAAGAGGTCACAATAGGACTTATTACAACCACCGAGGTCATCACCAAAAGATATTTTTGCGACTACTAAAGTTGTCACAGTTAATGTTTTTGCGATCACTTATTTCATTGCTAAAAGAAATTTCTACAACCATCAAGGATGTTCCAATAGAACCTCTTACAACCACCGAGGTCATCGCTAAAACATATTTCATCAACCACTAAAGTTGGTCACAATAGAACTTTAACGACCACATAGGTCATCGCTAATAAATTTATTTGCAATCACCACAAACATCACAATATTTTTCTTCTACGACCATATCAATCATGGCAACAAATTATTTTTGCAACCACTAATAATTTACCAATTAAAATTTGATGATCGCAATATTAATCATTTAATAATTAAGTAACATCCTAAAATCATCACCAATTCATATAAAAATGATTGCTTTAAGTAAATTTAATATCACAACTGAACAAAAATGAAACTTTGGGTATTAGTTCATACAAATATAGTTTAACATGAAAGGAAACTTAAACGTAAAAAATAAAAACCCTATATTGTTCGTCACACTAGCCTTATGCTCAATCCTCTTCCTATTCGTGCAAGCTTTCATCATCACTATCATCTTCTCCGATAGCTTGAACCTGCACCTTTACAAAAAAAATTTAATCTTTATCAATGAGTAGTTCTCACTAAAGATAAAGAAATTTTAGGCATAATAGTACCTCATCATTTTGATGTTGCTGTTGCTGCATCCCCGTCAAAGCTAAGAAAAGTTCTTTCATCTCACTTACTTCTGATGTTAAAAGGTTCACCTTTTCCTTTAACTCTTCGTTATCTTTCTTTAGTGCTTCATTAGCTTGACTTTTAGAAGAAGAAAATACCATAGAAGGTCGAATCCCGCGGCCATATCCGATAACCTTTCCAGATTTTGGAGGTCCACATACTTCTCTAAATCCTAAATTTTCATCATAAGACGGCACACCTTGTGCAAGGGCTTCTGTCTTCTTACTATGCACTTTTTCCTAACAAAACAAAAATATGATGAGATATATGAAAATTATAAATTAAATATGTATCAAAACTAAATCAAACCATTAGAAAATTTACATACACGTGTGAAAATTCAAACACTGAAGTTACAAAAAACTAGATTATTGATTATTCTACTCACATATATATCTTGGCTGCGTTTGTTGACAAAAGTAGAATCTTTCTTCGTATAATTTTGGACCCACAAATCCAAGGGATTATTTGTTTTTCCTTCAATCTCCTGTTAAAAAAAAGGTAAAAACTGTCATAAATGTGGTCTGCACAATGAAGAAAAGTTTGTCATGTGGGACCCACATGTGGGGCACACGCCAAAGAAATTGTGAAATGATTTGAGTGAATTGCGGATGTGTGTTGGGAAAGTTTCACTATAAAAGGAGATGTTCGGGTGAAGGAAAAATTACACCTTCACCTCCTCCTTCTCTCTAAATCCTCAATAATATTGCAGTGCATTTGAGTTCTAACGAGTCCCAAAGTTCTCTATATTTTCCAAGATAATTATAACACGTTATCAGCACGAACGCTCTCCACTTCCATACCGTAAGTTCCGAACAAAGGTACATAACGAAATTTTCTCTCTTCGATATTATTGTATAACGTCATTTTGTTATACAACGGGGCTACGCTACCGTATAACAAAATGATGTGATTTACAACTTGTCTCTCAACTTCCGCTTAGTTCTTCATCTGTTCTACTTGGATATCATAAGGGGTTCACTGCCTCAAAGGGAGCTCTACTCTCCCTATTTCACAATTTTCTGATTGTGTTGATATCTGAGTTTTTCTGGATGAAAAAAACTAATATTACAATAGTTTTCAGTTCTATTCTGTAGTTTGTCTTTGGTGCGGATTGCGCTTGAAACACAGCGTGCGACAACCCAAATACATGCTGTCAGAATCGTATTGAATACGATTGTAATCTTAAGAGGTTAAGAGATAGCAGTAGTTGCGACGATCCTTTAATGTATAACAACGTATTATTATGATGTGTGGATTACCGTCCCATAATAAAGTGTTGTGATCTACAAAGTAATTATCTTTACTTTAAATACTTCATTTTTCTTTGAATCATATTTGCACAATTTATTTGTTGATATTCCATTGTTAATTTACCATTTTACCCTTAGTGCTCAACGGTAACAAACGGTAACATTGTGCCCAACGGTAACAAAAAAAACGGCTATTTGTTTCCTCTATAAATTTGATTTCATTCATCATACAAAATCACATTTTCTCTTCTATTTCACACTTCAAAGACACTCAAAATTTCCAAAGCAATAAAATGTCTAGCTTACTATTGGTCTTTGTTGCAATAATTATTGTAGTACTCACTATTTGTAATTTCACCGGGAATCTAACACCGGATGATTTCTATCATAGTTTAGAAATGCTTGTAATAATGTATGTCGTCTTCTTCTTTACAATATTTGTAAACTTTTATGTTTTAAATTAATCTAATAAACTTTTCCTATTTTAGTTACCACCATGTCAAACCTCGCAAAACTTGAATTCAGTCCACTCGACATCTCTGGAAAAAAATTACATGCCATGGACAATAGACATCGAGACATATTTGGACTCAATGGATCTTCACGAAACAATCATTGTGGGGAATACCTCATCAAAAGTAGATAAGGCAAAATCTTTGATTTTCCTTCGTCGTCATCTTGACGAGAATCTCAAGAATGAGTATCTCACTGTGAAAGACCCGAGTGATCTATGGAAAAATCTGAAAGACAGATTTGATCACCAAAGGGATGTAATGCTTCCCTTATATCGGGATAAATGGGCCGCTTTACGGTTCCAAGATTTTGCGAAAGTCAGTGAGTATAATTCTGAGATGATTAAAATTGTGAGCCACTTGAAATTTTGTAAAGATAAGATAACTGATGCTGAGATGATGGAAAAGACTCTGTCTACATTCCATGCATCAAATGTAACCTTGCAGCAGCAGTATCGTGTACGTTGTTTTGAAAAATACCATGAGTTGATTGGTACTCTCCTAGTGGCAGAAAGAAACAATGAATTGTTGATAAAGAACCACCAATCTCGCCCAACGGGCTCCAGAACATTTTCTGAGGTACATTTTGCCAACTCTAATGAGAGTAGACCCATGAACTATTTTCAGGGTCAAGGGCAAGTCCGAGGTCGTGGACGTGGACGAGGTCGAGGTCGTATTTTTGGCCAGGGGGCGCGGTCGAGGTGGTTATCCCAATAATCCACCTCATAAAATCGCCAATTATCACCAAAGGAGACAGCAAAATGAGTGGAACCATGAGAACCCCCACAAAAGGGGAGGTGGTCCAAGTTCATCAAAAAACCCTGAGACCACTTGTTTTAGATGCGGTTGTAAAGGGCATTGGTTTAAAACATGCCGAACCCCTGAACACTTATGCAAACTCTATCAAGAGTCAATAAAGGGAAAAGGAAAGGAGGTCAACTATATTGACCAAACTCCTATGAATGAGTTTACTCGACTTGGAGAATCTGATTTCAACAATGAACATGTTGATACAGTTGGGGATTTTACAAATACAAATGAGATCAATTTTATTGAGAATGATCCCGTGAACGAGTACACTCATCTTGGGGAACATGAACCTAGTGAGGTCTTCCTTGGTGATATAACTGGAAAAATGACTGGTGGGAACTGAAAGGGGAAGTTGTGTAAACCCATGGGAACGAAGCCAAACGGTCCGATGTCTTAATTTGATTTTCTTATGTTATATGTATGTTTTTCCTTTAAGCATGACTATGTTTTCTCGCATGTAATAAATTATGTCTACCTTTTTCATCTATCTTATCATTTTCTTGTTTACTCAAAGCTTTGAAATGGACAAAGCCAAAGTCAACCAAAGGATTAATATTGAAGAAATGTGCATACTTGATAGTGGAACAATGCACACAATCCTGTAGGATAAAAGGTTTTTCTTGATGATAAAACCAACACGAACCATTGTGAATACAATATCAGGTCCTGTAGATCTGATTGAAGGAATTGGCAAGGCAAACTTTGCATTGCCAAATGGCACAAAGTTTACAATACATAATGCCTTATTTTCGCCAAAATCCAAACGAAACTTATTGAGTTTCAATGATATTTATTCTCATGGATTCGAGACTCAGTCTATGACTGAAGGTAACATGAAATTCATGTTACTCATTATGTATAGATCTGGAAAGAAATACATAGTTGAAAAACTACCAATGCTTCCCACTGGATTGCATTACACACATATAAATGTGATTGAGTCAAATACGGTAGTTATGAAATCTTCAATATTAACTATGTGGCATGACCGATTGGGTCATCCGGGTTCAAGTATGATGCGAAGAATTATTGAAAATACGCATGGACACCCATTGAAGGGTCATAAAATCCCTCAAGGAAATATTTTTCCATGTAAAGCTTGTTCTCTTGGAAAGCTTATCATAAGGCCATCACCGGGAAAGGTTGAAACAGAATCACCTATGTTTCTTGAGCGTATTCAAGGTGATATTTGTGGACCAATTCACCCACCATGTGGACCATTTCGATACTTTATGGTATTGATAGATGCATCTAGCAAATGGTCACATGTATGTTTGTTATCAACTCGCAATGTGGCATTCGCTAAATTGCTTGCCCAAATAATAAGGTTGCGAGCTCAATTTCCTGATCATACGATCAAGAAAATTAGACTTGATAATGCCGGTGAATTCACATCCCAGACATTTGATGAATATTGTATGTCAGTTGGGATTGTGGTCGAGCATCCTGTTGCTCATGTCCACACACAAAATGGTTTGGCTGAATCATTGATCAAACGCCTCCAACTTATTGCTAGGCCATTGATAATGAGAACAATGCTTCCTACCTCAGTATGGGGTCATGCAATATTACATGCCTCTGAATTAAATCGCAGACCAAGTGCGTATCATGAAAGTTCTCCACTACAACTTGCATTTGGTCAAGAACCAAATATATCGCACTTAAAAATTTTTGGTTGTGCTATTTATGTGCCTATTGCACCTCCTCAAAGAACAAAGATGGGACCACAAAGAAGCCTTGGGATATATGTAGGCTTTGAAAGTCCATCTATTGTTAAATTTCTTGAACCTCAAACTGGAAATATTTGCACAGCACGTTTTGCTGATTGCCACTTTGATGAGGAAAATTTCCCACCATTAGGGGGAGAAAGAAAACAGTTTGAGAAAGAAATTACTTGGTCTGTACCAACATTATTGCATCTTGATCATTACACAAAAGATTGTGAAGGTAGAGTACAAAGGATTTTGCATTTGCAAGAAATGGCAAATCAACTTCCTGATGCATTTACAGACACAAAGAGAGTGACTAAATCTCACATACCGGCTGAGAATGCTCCCGTACAAATTGAAATTCCAAAAGGGAGGCCGGAAATTAAAGTCATTCATGAAATCACAACACGTTTAAAGCGTGGAAGACCACCCGGTTCCAAAAATAAAAATCCTCGAAAAAGAAAAGGGGAAGAAAAGCAAAGCGATCCTATGGTGGAGGAAAGTATTCCTATAGAAATACAAAATGAAAAGGATCGAGAAATTTCGATTAATTATGCTTATACAGGCATACTATGGAACCGAAAAGAGAACATTGATGATGCGTTCTCTTATAATTTGGCATGTGATATTATGAATGAAAATAATGGTGATCCCGAACCACGGTCTATTACCGAGTGTAAAAATAGACACGATTGGTTTGAGTGGAAAAAGGCAATTGAGACTGAACTAGACTCGCTCAATAAACGCAAAGTCTTTGGGCCTATAGTACTCACACCTAAGGATGTGAAACCTGTTGGATACAAATGGGTTTTCGTACGAAAAAGAAATGAGAAAAATGAAATTGCGAGATACAAGGCTCGACTTGTTGCACAAGGTTTTTCTCAAAGGCCTGGAATCGATTTTGAGGAAACGTATTCTCCTGTCATGGATGGAATTACGTTTAGGTACTTGATAAGTCTAGCAGTTCATGAGAAATTGAATATGCACCTCATGGATGTTGTTACCGCTTACCTATACGGATCGCTTGATACTGAAATTTACATGAAAATCCCTGAAGGTTTTAAAATGCATGAGGCATTAAGTTCCAAACCTAGGGAAAGATATTCAATCAAGTTAGAAAGATCTTTATATGGGTTAAAGCAATCCGGACGCATGTGGTACAATCGATTAAGCGAATATTTATTTCAAAAGGGTTATGTCAATGATCCCCTTTGCCCTTGCGTTTTTATTAAGAAAACAACATCCGGTTGTGTAATAATTGCCGTTTATGTTGATGATTTGAATATCATTGGTACCAGTAAAGAAATTCTGGAAGTAATCTCTTATTTGAAAAGGGAGTTCGAAATGAAAGATCTGGGGAATACAAAGTATTGTCTTGGATTACAGATTGAGCACATCCAGAATGGGATACTTGTGCATCAATCGAATTATACGAAGAAGATAATAAAACGTTTTAATATGGATAAATCAAATCCATTAAGTACCACAATGGTTGTAAGATCCCTTGATGTGAACAAGGATCCTTTTCGTCAATGTGAAGAATCTGAGGAGATTCTTGGTCAAGAAGTACCATATTTCAGTGCGATTGGAGCTCTTATGTACCTTGCTAATTGTACTCGACCTGACATAGCTTTTGCTGTTAATTTATTAGCCAGGTTTAGCTCAGCTCCTACCAAAAGACACTGGAATGGAATCAAGCATGTGTTTCGTTATCTTCATGGAACGATTGACTTAGGATTATTTTATCCTAACAATACAAAACCAGTTTTGATTGGTTATGCAGATGCAGGTTACTTGTCAGATCCACATAAAGCGAAGTCCCAGACTGGCTATGTATTTACATGTGGAGGAACTGCAATCTCTTGGCGTTCTCAGAAACAAACACTCGTTGCAACATCATCAAACCACGCTGAGGTCATTGCATTACACGAAGCAAGTCGTGAATGTGTGTGGCTGAGATCTATGACACAACATATCAGAACTACGAGCGGTCTTCTACCAGCAAATGATCCAATCAATCTTTATGAAGACAACGCTGCGTGTGTTGCTCAAATGAAGGAAGGATTTATCAAAAGTGATAGAACAAAGCATATCCATCCCAAATATTTTTCGTTCACCCAAGAGCTGGAAAAAGACAGAGTTATCAGCATACAATATGTTCGTTCTGATGAAAACTCAGCAGATCTTTTTACAAAGGCTCTCCCTACCTCAACATTCCGAAAACATGTCAACGACATAGGAATGCGGAAGCTGCAAAATTTATGAGAACATCACGCACGCCAGTATGAGGGGGAGCTTCGCGTCGCTGCACTCTTTTTCCCTTAAGTTGGTTTTTATCCCAATGGGTTTTTCCAACTAAGATTTTTAACGAGGCAGCCTAAAACGCTTAATGTGCATCCCAGGGGGAGTGTCATAAATGTGGTCTGCACATTGAAGAAAAGTTTATCATGTGGGACCCACATGTGGGGCCCACGCCAAAGAAATTGTGAAAT
The DNA here is from genome assembly GCA_033675395.1 of Rhodiola chrysanthemifolia. Classification (NCBI taxonomy): domain Eukaryota; kingdom Viridiplantae; phylum Streptophyta; class Magnoliopsida; order Saxifragales; family Crassulaceae; genus Rhodiola; species Rhodiola chrysanthemifolia. The sequence continues at coordinate 45,970,141 of CM066204.1, forward strand.
GATTTGAGTGAATTGCGGATGTGTGTTGGGAAAGTTTCACTATAAAAGGAGATGTTCGGGTGAAGGAAAAATTACACCTTCACCTCCTCCTTCTCTCTAAATCCTCAATAATATTGCAGTGCATTTGAGTTCTAACAAGTCCATAAGTTCTCTATATTTTCCAAGATAATTATAACAAAAACTAGTTAGAATAGCACATAAGTCCATTATATATTTTTTGTATCAGTAGACAACAAGATACTACTATAAGTAGTCACATTAAAGGATTCAGTGCATCATCAAACTTGAATTTAATTCTAAATTATATACTTGTCAAAATATATAGATCAAGAACACCTACATTCTTGTATCTTCGCAAGGAAAAAGGATCAGTTCCAGCAGCGTGTTGAAGCTTATTTTTCGATCGGTTTAGTTTGTTTCTTGAGCTTTTTTTCTTCCATTTGTTTCAAAAACAATTCTTAATTAGTATAACTTTATTAAAATTATGATAAATATTGATACAGTAGTAGTACAAGTAAAGTTACCTAAAAATCATCACTACTCCAATAATTAATAAGACTCCGCCAGTCAGATGGTTCCATATGTTCTGGCACCATCTTCATTCGCTCCGCCAACGTCTTGAAGGGTGCATAATTTTTTTCTCGTAGACGAAACATCCAGTTTGGATAGTTTTGTGCACAAAAGTCAAATAGCACTTGTTTGGCCTTCTCGTCATCAACATTAAATTCGAATAGATCCTGTAACAAAATATAGTATACGTAGAAAAATCAAGTAGTTCTTTTTTTTGCGCAAGGATATGATAAGATCATTAGATGGTAAGACAAAAGTTTGAGCAAGATTAAATTTACAACATTATGTAGAAGATTAAAGTTTGAGCAAGATACAGAATCATAAATGATAACAAGAATGATTGAATTCAGCTTGAGCAACTTTGAGCAACAAACTCAGCAAGTTTGAGAAAAATTCAGAAACTATACATTCAGTTTCAGCAAGTTTGAGCAACAGCCAGTTGATAACAAGAATTAGAATCAGAAATGATAATGATAATGAAAGTTTGAGCAACATCATCTTGAAACCTCATAAAATGAATGAATTCAGCTTGAATATCAAATCTTACACACTTCCACATGAGCCTAGTCAGAGACTCAAGCCACAAAGCATGAACTGTGCATGTTTGTACTACCAAATGATCCCAAAATTAATCATACCAAGTCAATAACCATTCAAAGACATCAATCATCAACACAATAAAGGGATATATGCTCAAAAACCAACGATTTTAATTCATCTAGCAGGAAAATGAATCTTGAACCTTATAGCCACAAATCCAAACAAGAACGCAACAAGAACGCATAAAACAAAGGAACATGGGATCAGAAGAACACAAATTAAGAGCTGAATTCAACCAAAGAAATTCAGACAACAAAGTTAGCAATGTATAAGATCAGAATGTGACAAAACATATTATAACGTACAAACTCAGCAAATTTACTTCATTCTTATCGAAAAATTTCCTATTTTACCCAAAAATCAAATTTGGGTTCCAATTCTACTCAACTTTCAAATTTCATTCCCAATTTACTCACGTTTTCTAAGGCGCCATTGCCAACGGCGCCTTAGAGTTAAGTCGCTCCTGTGGACGGCGGTTTAAGTCTCGTGGCATAAATACGCCAAAAAATAAAGCTGATTTGGCAAAAATTGTCATGTAAGCTTAAACCGCCGTTGGCCACAGCGTCCAACACTTAGCCGCTGTGAACAACAGCGGCTTAATAATAAGAGTTAGTTTATATGTGGTGTTGCAGTGCAAGCATCAGCTGGCGGCGAGGCTGGCTGCAGCTGTTGGTGCCTGCGTGGAGGTGAAGGCCTTGGATGAACAGCTGGCAACAATACAATGCTTCGTCTCTTCTGCTCCGCTCTGCTGCCTTTTGTACTTACCCTTCCCCCTCTTATTCTCCAAGTATTGTATTGATCTTTCTACATTGCCGTTCAAATCTCGGGCCAATACCTACATCAGAGTTTTTGAGTCTCTATGATCAACAACCTCTCATAATTACATTACACATTGCAACTATAATGATATGAATGTCCAACTCCAACCCAAACTGATCTGACCTGTTTCGAATAACCCATCAAGGCATCAATGTATCCAATCTTCAAACTAGCCTAAACCCATACACAACGCCCACCCACCTCCACTTTAGCTACTAGAATCACGTGAGAGATAAGATCATCGACCACAAATATGCATAATATAATGCATAAGCATATGATGAAGCGAAGAGGGGTGCCTTCGGAAACAGAGCACACTCTTCTGCATTTGGTTTATTATATGTTGGGGGTAGCTCCAGTTCCCAAAGCTCCAGCCTCAACACACATTACATAACAAGCCCATATGACATGCCAGAGATGAAAAGAAATGATTCAAAATTATATGCAAATGCATCTTCTTTTTCATCAAGATAGCGACCACAGTAAATATATAATTGGATGCAGACATACATACGCACCAGGAGAGATCAGTTTGGGTTGGAGTTGGACATTCATATCATTATAGTTGCAATGTGTAATGTAATTATGAGAGGTTGTTGATCATAGAGACTCAAAAACTGTGATGTAGGTATTGGCAGAAGAGACGAAGCATCGTATTGTTGCCAGCCTCACCAACCTGTTCATCGTATTGTTGCCACTGCTGGTAACAATGTCTAGTATTTTACAAACTCACCAACATGCATGCAGCCTTCAATCAATAAGAGTTTTTGTTTTTGTTAAGACGATGTTGTTCACAGCGGCTAATTATTGGACGTTGTGGCCAACAGCGGTTTAAGCTTACATGACAATTTGTACCCAATCAATTTTCTTTTTGGGCGTATATATGACACTAGACTTAAACCGCCGTTCACAAGAGCGACTTAACTCTAAGACGCCGTTGGAAACGGCACCTTAGAAAATGTGAGTAAATTGGGAATGAAATTTGAAAGTTGAGTAGAAATGGAACCCAAATTTGATTTTTGGGTAAAATAGGAAATTTTTCATTCTTATCTCTTACGGATAATATCTCTGAAATAGTTTCAAAGACCACACCTTGTATGCAGTCCACAGTAGATTCTTCTTTCTCCTCTGGTGTCTCATTCCAATGTGCATATGGGCCCACCGCATGTTTCTTCCATAACACTTTAATTTGGGTTCGAGGGTAAGCTTCCCAACTCTCAGTCGCCAAAATTCTATCCTCGTGAATTATAACTTTTCTTTTGAATCCAATTGGTTGGTTTATTAATTTTAAGCCTCGAGTCTCTTTACGAATATTTTTTTTTGTAGCTGAACTGCTGAAGCACCTGTGTTAACATCAAGTGACATTATAAAAAACTAATAAGTCACTATTAAAAGAAAACAATATGATGTATGCATATATCATAATGTGTTTTCAATAATTACCAATTTCATTGGAATCGCCTTCCATTTGTTGTGAGGATGCATTGAGATTGGGACCTAACATTATTAATATGTAAAAAATGATTAGAATGTACAAGTAAAATATACATGATGTATATAATGAAAAATATTTTCATTTTACCTGAATGTGAGTCAATGACTAAATTGGTCGATTTGCTCAAATAATTTGACTCAACCCCTGCTGTATCAGCCATGTAAAAAAATATTTAACTCACTATAATATATCTAATACATTTATTAGCATGATGTGCTTAACTAACCATTATTTGTGAAAGTGCCTGATGATATGTCACCAAGCGACTGTTGTAAATCTTCCCCACCATGGGATCCTGATGACTTCAGCATCTCTGGGTTTTCTTGTGTAATGAAAGCTAAGATTATGGAAATATTGCAATAAGATTAAATTAGGTACGTAAGGTAAACCATTTTACCACGGTAAGAGTGATCTACTAGAGGAGCATCCGTCGATATATTCAATCGAGGGTTATTTAAAGAAGACAAGCCCTTCTGAAAACCTACAATCAATATGTAAGTGGTGAAAAAGAATATGTGTATATATGATTGTAAAAAAGTTAATTTGATATATTGAATTACCTGATTTAGAGGAATGCACTGTGAGTCTTGATGATTTATTAGAAACCTTGGAATGCTTTAAAGATGCATTCTCCGATTGTGGACCTAAAATTTCACGCACACATAAAACGAAGAAACACATAAAAATAGAAATCAAATGTCAGTTATAAATTATATTTTGGAATATGTTTTGTGGACTCCTTCAACGAGTTCTCCAAAGATTGGGTGTTACGTGGCTCCTTGAACAAGTTCTCTAAAGGTTGGGTCATATGCGGTAATGCATAAGGTGTCTGTTTCAAAAGTTGTTCCATACACGATGATGTATGTGCAGGAAAGATTCGCTTCTTGAGTCCTACTATATTTCAAAGACAAATGAACAGAAGTTATTATGGAAATAAGTATATCCAAGAAAATAAAATAAACTCACATTTTACTAATTTTATTATATTACCATAGAATGATTATCAAAGTACCTGTTCTAGCCAATGCTATCAGAGAGAACTCAGATTCCGGATTTGATGCGAGTTTTTGTTTTTTTATCTTTACTTTCTACTCTTCATAATGCATTCTTTTTTGGCCTTTGTCAGTCATGACTATTGTCGAACGAGAACCTGTCAATTAGTATGTGATGTTTAAAAACAAGATTCTGATTCCATAACAAAGTGAACTATGCTTTTAAAAGCACTCAAAAACAATATCTTTAATGCACAAGCAAGCCTTTAATCTTAATTAAGAACCAATTTTGTAACAAAACCACTGACACCATGCTGTCAGTGTCAAGGTTCCTAATAGTACTTGCTTGATCTTGATTCAAGCGAATTATGCCCCTTGTATTCGGTGAAGTGAGCGAAAAATAAAAGCTTAATGCGACTTCGAAAGGTACACTGAGGCTTCTATTCAAGTAACATAATTCTCAAAACAGCATTGAAAAGGCAACCTTTTAGAACTCAGGAAAGCAAAAAAATAATCTGCTGAATGACATTGACAATAAAATACAAACCTTGACAATAGCCCTAACTTTAAGACTACAAAACCCAACACCATTGAATCTCAACATGTAAACAAACAACAGCTGCATAAACATTATAGAATAAACAGCTCTCAATCGCAAGGTCATATTCAATGAAACTGCGCATATACGGCCATCATAAAATAAAACCACCATAAATCTAAAAATACGACAGGCTCACCGATGAAAATTGAGTTGCGACTGTATTCACTGCGATTGGGCTGGTCTGAGGATGAAGTAACTTTTACGATGAGGATTTTTGAAACAGTTGAACGCTTCAACTGGGTCGAATTACTAGGGCACGAATTTAACCAGCGAAAACCGCAACTTCATCTCATAAGGATCCTGTTCTGGCGCTAATTTATTTGACAAAGTTTTCATTGAACTCTTCGAGCGCGAATTAGTTTGATAAAAATTACTCTTCAACGCCGAGAGCGAGACTAACTTGAGACGATCTTAGACAAACAATAGATTGAGACTAACGGTTGTCTTTGTTCGTCCCAAGTTAGTCACGTTAGTCTCATTCTAAGGTTTGTCTAAGTTCGTCCTTAGAAAGAGACTAACTTGGGACAAACTTAGACTAACTTGGGATGAACTTAGACAAACCTTAGAATGAGACTAAAGTTTGTCTTTGTTCGTCCCAAGTTAGTCTCGTTAATCTCATTCTAAGGTTTGTCCAAGTTCGTCCTTAGAAATAGACTTACTTGGGACGAACTTAGACTAACTTGGGATAAACTTAGACAAACCTTAGAATGAGACTAAAGTTTGTCTTTGTTCATCCAAAGTTAGTCTCGTTAGTCTCATTCTAAGGTTTGTCTAAGTTCGTCCTTAGAAATAGACTTACTTGGGACAAACTTAGACTAACTTGGGGATGAACTTAGACAAACCTTAGAATGAGACTAAAGTTTGTCTTTGTTCGTCCCAAGTTAGTCCCGTTAATCTCATTCTAAGGGTTGTCCAAGTTCTTCCTTAGAAATAGACTTACTTGGGACGAACTTAGACTAACTTGGGATAAACTTAGACAAACCTTAGAATGAGACTAAAGTTTGTCTTTGTTCATCCAAAGTTAGTCTCGTTAGTCTCATTCTAAGGTTTGTCTAAGTTCGTCCTTAGAAATAGACTTACTTGGGATGAATTTAGACAAACATTAGAATGAGACTAACGTTTGTCTTTGTTCGTCCCAAGTTTGTCTCGTTAGTCTCATTCTAAGGTTTGTCAAAGTTCGTCCTTAGAAAGAGACGAACTTATACTAACTTGGGACGCACTTAGACAAACCTTAGAATGAGACTAAAGTTTTTTTTTTCATCCCAAGTTAGTCTCGTTAGTCTCATTCTAAGGTTTGTCTAAGTTCGTCCTTAGAAATAGACAAACTTGGGAGGAACTTGGACAAACCTTAGAATGAGACTAACGTTTGTCTTTGTTCGTCCCAAGTTAGTTTCGTTAGTCTCATTCTAAGGTTTGACCAAGTTTGTCCTTAGAAATAGGCTAACTTGGGACGAACTTAGAAAACCATAGAATGAGACTAACGTTTGTCGTTGTTCGTCCCAAGTTAGTCTACTTTGTCTCATTCTAATTTTGGTCTAATTTCGTCCTTAGAAATAGACTAACTTGAGACGAACATAGACAAACATTAGAATGAGACTAACGTTTGTCTTTGTTCGTCCCAAGTTAGTCTCGTTAGTGTCATTCTAAGGTTTGTCTAAGTTCGTTCTTAGAAAGAGACTAACTTGGGACGAACTTAGACTAACTTGGGATGAACTTAGACAAGTCTTAGAATGAGACTTAAGTTTGTCTTTGTTCGTCACAAGTTAGTCTCGTTAGTCTCATTCTAAGGTTGGTCTAAGTTCATCCTTAGAAATTGACTAACTTGGGACGAACATAGACAAACATTAGAATGAGACTAACGTTTGTCTTTGTTCGTCCCAAGTAAGTCTCATTAGTCTCATTGTAAGGTTTGTCTAAGCTCATCGTTAGAAAGAGACTAACTTGGGACGAACTTAGACTAACTTGGGATGAACTTAGACACACCTTAGAATGAGACTAAAGTTTGTCTTTGTTCGTCCCAAGTTAGTCTCGTTAGTCTCATTCTAAGGTTTGTCTAAGTTCGTCCTTAGAAATAGACTAACTTGGGACGAACTTAGACAAACATTATAATGTGACTAATGTTTGTCTTTGTTCGTCCCAAGTTAGTCTCGTTAGTCTCATTCTAAGGTTTATCTAAGTTCGTCCTTAGAAATAGACTAACTTTGGGCGAACTTAGACAAACCTTAGAATGAGACTAACGTTTGTCTTTGTTCGTCCCAAGTTAGTTTCATTATTCTCATTCTAAGGTTTGTCTAAGTTCGTCCTTAGAAATAGACAAACTTGGGACGAACTTAGACAAACATTAGAATGAGACTAACGTTTGTCTCTGTTCGTCCCATGTTAGTCTCGTTAGTCTCATTCTAAGGTTTGTCTAAGTTCGTCCTTAGAAAGAGACGAACTTATACTAACTTGGGACGCACTTAGACAAGCCTTAGAATGAGACTAAAGTTTTTTTTGTTCGTCCCAAGTTAGTCTCGTTAGTCTCATTCTAAGGTTTGTCTAAGTTCGTCCTTAGAAAGAGACGAACTTGGGACGAACTTAGACTAACTTGGGACGAACTTAGACAAACCTTAGAATGAGACTAAAGTTTGTCTTTGTTCGTCCCAAGTTAGTCTCGTTAGTCTCATTCTATGGTTTGTCTAAGTTCGTCCTTTGAAATAGACATACTTGGGACGAACTTAGACTTACTTAGGACAAACTTAGACAAACCTTAGAGCAAGACTAAAGTATGTCTTTATTCGTCCCAAGTTAGTCATGTTAGTCTCATTATAAGGTTTGTCTAAGTTCGTCCTTGGAAAGAGACTAATGATGGACCATAATTATACGAATCAAAAACATTGTAAAACCCACTAAATTAGACTGTTGGTCTATTTAACTTTTGCTTGTTAGTTCCGATATATTTCTACAGGGTATTTCAGAGCTTAGAGAGAATACATGCTAAAGAGGAGCTTTTAAAGCATAAAAGATGTTACGAGTCATTCCAAGGTCAAGATCATATGCCGACTGAAGAAATATCAAGGATCCTGACGTTGAATCACTCATAACAAATTAAGCAGAAGAGGAATCAAAGTAAGACGGAGCGAAATTGGACTGATAGTTTTGTGAAAAGACTGCACAAAACTGTCAAAATACACTCATGGACCAAGGTGACCGGCCACCTTGCTTGGAGGTGGCCAAGGGAGGAGCTCCTCCCCTCATGGTGACCGGCCACCGGCGGCTCCTCCCCTCATGGTGACCGGCGGCTTTTGCTCCTCCATGGAAAGCTTGCCATGTGGTGGCTCCTCCACCACATCTTCACCTCCTCCTCCTCCTCCCTTGGATCAGAAACACATGGAAGCCATATCCGCCCTCCATTTGTCCTCCCTTTGGCTATAAATACAAGCCATTCTCCTCTCATTTGTATCATCCAAAAATCAACATTTCACTTATCTCTCTAAGTTTTGTAAGTTTGGCTTTGGAAATAAAAGATTGCTCCCTTGGCGCTTCAACGGTTGTAAGTATTTTAATATTTATTTACCGTCTTTAATTTCCAATTCCTTAGTTATAATGTTTAGCGCGATAAATAGTAGCTAAACTAGTCGTTCGGTAGAAGGGGTGGACTTGTATTATAAAATGTTTTAGACTATTAATTTAGTGTCTCGTCTTTGTATTCAAAACTTGCTCTATGTGCCATATATTAGATCAGAACTTCCAAGGTTGAGTGGATGCTTGAAATGGCAAAGCTCTTCTGTGGAAGTTCGCAAACATACTCGGATAAGTGGATGCTTGAAATGGCAAAGCTTATCTGAGGAGTTTGATCTCTCTCAAACACCATTTTGGGTAAATCGGAAAAGACAACCCAAAATGGATGCACATAGGCTAGTATACCTTGAAATGGGGTGCTAGTCTAAGTAGAACAAGGGCTTTACGTTTTTTGCAAAAGATTAGACAGTGTTGCAAGTCGAATGCTTGAAATGGCCTTGATTCACTTTCGAACACTTTTGCAAAAGACTAGACAGTGTGGCAAATCGAGCGCCGGAAAAGGCCTTGATACACGTTTGAATACTTAGAAGATTCACTAAGGGTCAATGATAAACAGGATATAATACAAGGCCCCTGAAACCGAACGCTTTCTTTTAATTGTAATAATTATCAGTTACTTTCCAGTACTAAAACCAACCAACCAACCAATCAATCACTTAGCTGGTAGCTTTAAAACCAACCAACCAACCTAAAACACACCCTCCCGCTGAATAATCACCTCAAAGAACAATTATCCCCCTAATTCAATTGGGTTCGACCCCTACTTACCACTTACTACCCAGTAGTGTAGTCGCGAGTAGCGGAAACTATAAATTTATTTTGCACAGAGAACATTGCACCTTAACGACAGTGCAGTGGGCTCCGTCAAAATTGGCGCCGTTGCCGGGGAATTAGCCATCGGATTAGTTGTTCTTTCCCTCCTATGTCCTCATGACGCAACCCCCTTCGTATGCATGGACAACGCGATATCTGCCCCTGTTCGGAGGAACGGAGGGAGAAGACCCAGTACAGCACTGCCGAAACTTCCACCACGTTTGCCACCACATCAAACCTGAAAATGAGGTGTTAGAGGAATTTAAGCTTAAATGCTTTAAATTCTCTCTAACCGACTTTGCCACGATATGGTACTACACATCCACCGCTTGCAGTGCAGAACGTTACGTAGATCTCTGCGCTCCATTCCTGAAGGAATTCTCCCCACCATCTTTACGCCAAGAAACCCGCGAGAAGATCATGTGCCTTCAAGAATCCCGGGATGAGACCTTGGACGAATACTACACGAACTATGATGCCATCGTCTCAAGCTGCCCGCACCATGGATTCACGAAGAAGGTTCTTCTCCAAAAATTTCTTCGTGGAATGAGGTCCGAAGAGCTGGGAAGAGTTAACGAAGCAATGAGGAGATCAGCCAGGAACCTAACCATTGCAGACATGTGGTACCTCATAATTGGTCTGGCCGCTGCCACAAGACGAGTACCCCAAACTGACGAGGAAATGCAGATAAATGAAGCTGACCCTGAGGCAGACAAAGAAGAAACTACCGAGCCGTCAGAAGAGACTCCTGAACCATCAGAAGAATCAGATATGGAAAGCACCGGAAGCAACGAGGTTGGAGTCCAGAACACCACTGACGAACTGCCCAATTCATACCCGACTATCATTACCCGGGCAGCCGAGACTATCTACGACCAGTTCCTCACTGACAATCATAACGAGGCAGAACCAAGCCTTAAGATGCAAGCTTCCCGACTTTTCCCTTCGATCAATAGACAAATCGCTGAAAACTATGTGATCCATGAAGAGGCTGAAAAGAGGATGAGAAAAGGGCCTCTGCAGAATGACTCCTCGATGGAGCAGTGTTACACCGTAGCTGGACTAGGCAGTCCCAAACACAAGAACTTGAAAAGGCTAGTAGTGAAAGGTCCCTCACCCCCTCCGGGGTATTGGAAAGAAAAGATCCCAAAACAAAGGAGTCCTGACCCAAGCACATCATCTGCAAGAAATCGGGAAAGGGCAAGGCAAGAAGCAACACAGGAACGGTGGCAAAATACGACCTGAGCCACCCATGGGACCCAAACCAGTAATCCACAACGAGGTACTGTCGAGCCAACGACGTTAAACAAGTGCACTGGTCGGGAGGTAACCCGACACTATCTTACTTTCTGTCATTTAATTTTCTGTCTTAGTCATTCTCACATATATATATTAGCTTGCATGACTTTTGAACTAAGGCACGCCTTCGTTCAAAAGTGTGGGGTGAGAACCACCGTTGTATATAAATAACATGCTTGCTGTTTTCTTTTTTAGTAATAGTATCTTTTTGAAAATATGAACTTAAGAATGTGAAAAAGATAGATCTTAGTTCATGCATTAACCTTGTGAAAATTCAAACTGTTTAAAAGTTTAGAATGTAACTTTTCATTTGTCCTTTGTGCTGAGATAAACTAGGGATGTGGAGTTGACATAAACCGCCCTAGAGAGGCTTGGCAAGCAATCGAAGGATCGAATCAAACTATATGGTTTTCGAAGTCAGTGGAGGCTGCACTTCGGGTTTCAGTGAAGATTGAAGTCATCTCCGCCATGCAGTGTTTATGCAAAAAAAGAAAAAAGGCGAGGACGGGAATCAGACCGTCCTCTCTCTAGTTAAAGTAGCCGAGAAAATAGATGAGCGACCCTCATCTTGACCCGCGCGAAACAACAACGATGAGAGGAGCGGGGAGGTATTTCCATAGGCTTGCGGGCGATGATTGGACCTCCCAAAAAGGCTTGAGAAAATGGACTAGCAAAGCCACAAAAAGGCGAAAAGCTCGAAGAAGCAAATCAAGAGGCCAAAGGCCCAAAATTGTGAAGGTTTTAACCAAACAAAAAGTGAAGTACTCAAAGAGTCAAATCAAAGGCCAAAGGCCGATTCACTACAAAAGCAGTCCCTCGCCAAAAGAAAAATCAAAGTACTCAAACCAGTGAAACCCGAACCAAATCACGTGCTAGAGAAAGCTACAAGGAAACCATATAGTGAGAGACAATCCCGAGGTTGCAGTCCAGGAGCCGAAAAAGGGCTATCTCCCGAAACATCCAATATAATTTGCATCTCAGCACGGAGGTACAAGTATTAAGTTTCTTTTATTTATTTACGCAGTTTAATTTGGTAATAAGTAGTAATGCATGAATTAGGATAGATCAAGTACCACAGTCTAATTTTCATATTCCAAACCAACTTAGAGTGCCGCCCTTTAATAGCATTGTTCGGGACGAACAACTAAAAGTGTGGGGTGATCTGATGGACCATAATTATACGAATCAAAAACACAGTAAAACCCACTAAATTAGACTGTTGGTCTATTTAACTTTTGCTTGTTAGTTCCGATATATTTCTACAGGGTATTTCAGAGCTTAGAGAGAATACATGCTAAAGAGGAGCTTTTAAAGCATAAAAGATGTTACGAGTCATTCCAAGGTCAAGATCATATGCCGACTGAAGAAATATCAAGGATCCTGACGTTGAATCACTCATAACAAATTAAGCAGAAGAGGAATCAAAGTCAGACGGAGCGAAATTGGCCTGATAGTTTTGTGAAAAGACTGCACAAAACTGTCAAAATACACTCATGGACCAAGGTGACCGGCCACCTTGCTTGGAGGTGGCCAAGGGAGGAGCTCCTCCCCTCATGGTGACCGGCCACCGGCGGCTCCTCCCCTCATGGTGACCGGCGGCTTTTGCTCCTCCATGGAAAGCTTGCCATGTGGTGGCTCCTCCACCACATCGTCACCTCCTCCTCCTCCTCCCTTGGATCAAAACACATGGAAGCCATCTCCACCCTCCATTTCTCCTCCATTTGGCTATAAATACAAGCCATTCTCCTCTCATTTGTATCATCCAAAAATCAACATTTCACTTATCTCTCTAAGTTTTGTAAGTTTGGCTTTGGAAATAAAAGATTGCTCCCTTGGCGCTTCAACGGTTGTAAGTATTTTAATATTTATTTACCGTCTTTAATTTCCAATTCCTTAGTTATAATGTTTAGCGCGATAAATAGTAGCTAAACTAGTCGTTCGGTAGAAGGGGTGGACTTGTATTATAAAATGTTTTAGACTATTAATTTAGTGTCTCGTCTTTGTATTCAAAACTTGTTCTATGTGCCATATATTAGATCAGAACTTCCAAGGTTGAGTGGATGCTTGAAATGGCAAAGCTCTTCTGTGGAAGTTCGCAAACATACTCGGATAAGTGGATGCTTGAAATGGCAAAGCTTATCTGAGGAGTTTGATCTCTCTCAAACACCATTTTGGGTAAATCGGAAAAGACAACCCAAAATGGATGCACATAGGCTAGTATACCTTGAAATGGGGTGCTAGTCTAAGTAGAACAAGGGTTTTACGTTTTTTGCAAAAGATTAGACAGTGTTGCAAGTCGAGTGCTTGAAATGGCCTTGATTCACTTCCGAACACTTTTGCAAAAGACTAGACAGTGTGGCAAATCGAGCGCCGGAAAAGGCCTTGATACACGTTTGAATACTTAGAAGATTCACTAAGGGTCAATGATAAACAGGATATAATACAAGACCCCTGAAACCGAACGCTTTCTTTTAATTGTAATAATTATCAGTTACTTTCCAGTACTAAAACCAACCAACCAACCAATCAATCACTTAGCTGGTAGCTTTAAAACCAACCAACCAACCTAAAACACACCCTCCCGCTGAATAATCACCTCAAAGAACAATTATCCCCCTAATTCAATTGGGTTCGACCCCTACTTACCACTTACTATCCAGTAGTGTAGTCGCGAGTAGCGGAAACTATAAATTTATTTTGCACAGAGAACATTGCACCTTAACGACAGTGGAGTGGGCTCCGTCAAAATTGGCGCCGTTGCCGGGGAATTAGCCATCGGATTAGTTGTTCTTTCCCTCCTATGTCCTCATGACGCAACCCCCTTCGTATGCATGGACAACGTGATATCTGCCCCTGTTCGGAGGAACGGAGGGAGAAGACCCAGTACAGCACTGCCGAAACTTCCACCACGTTTGCCACCACATCAAACCTGAAAATGAGGTGTTAGAGGAATTTAAGCTTAAATGCTTTAAATTCTCTCTAACTGACTTTGCCACGATATGGTACTACACATCCACCGCTTGCAGTGCAGAACGTTACGTAGATCTCTGCGCTCCATTCCTGAAGGAATTCTCCCCACCATCTTTACGCCAAGAAACCCGCGAGAAGATCATGTGCCTTCAACAATCCCGGGATGAGACCTTGGACGAATACTACACGAACTATGATGCCATCGTCTCAAGCTGCCCGCACCATGGATTCACGAAGAAGGTTCTTCTCCAAAAATTTCTTCGTGGAATGAGGTCCGAAGAGCTGGGAAGAGTTAACGAAGCAATGAGGAGATCAGCCAGGAACCTAACCATTGCAGACATGTGGTACCTCATAATTGGTCTGGCCGCTGCCACAAGACGAGTACCCCAAACTGACGAGGAAATGCAGATAAATGAAGCTGACCCTGAGGCAGACAAAGAAGAAACTACCGAGCCGTCAGAAGAGACTCCTGAACCATCAGAAGAATCAGATATGGAAAGCACCGGAAGCAACGAGGTTGGAGTCCAGAACACCACTGACGAACTGCCCAATTCATACCCGACTATCATTACCCGGGCAGCCGAGACTATCTACGACCAGTTCCTCACTGACAATCATAACGAGGCAGAACCAAGCCTTAAGATGCAAGCTTCCCGACTTTTCCCTTCGATCAATAGACAAATCGCTGAAAACTATGTGATCCATGAAGAGGCTGAAAAGAGGATGAGAAAAGGGCCTCTGCAGAATGACTCCTCGATGGAGCAGTGTTACACCGTAGCTGGACTAGGCAGTCCCAAACACAAGAACTTGAAAAGGCTAGTAGTGAAAGGTCCCTCACCCCCTCCGGGGTATTGGAAAGAAAAGATCCCAAAACAAAGGAGTCCTGACCCAAGCACATCATCTGCAAGAAATCGGGAAAGGGCAAGGCAAGAAGCAACACAGGAACGGTGGCAAAATACGACCTGAGCCACCCATGGGACCCAAACCAGTAATCCACAACGAGGTACTGTCGAGCCAACGACGTTAAACAAGTGCACTGGTCGGGAGGTAACCCGACACTATCTTACTTTCTGTCATTTAATTTTCTGTCTTAGTCATTCTCACATATATATATTAGCTTGCATGACTTTTGAACTAAGGCACGCCTTCGTTCAAAAGTGTGGGGTGAGAACCACCGTTGTATATAAATAACATGCTTGCTGTTTTCTTTTTTAGTAATAGTATCTTTTTGAAAATATGAACTTAAGAATGTGAAAAAGATAGATCTTAGTTCATGCATTAACCTTGTGAAAATTCAAACTGTTTAAAAGTTTAGAATGTAACTTTTCATTTGTCCTTTGTGCTGAGATAAACTAGGGATGTGGAGTTGACATAAACCGCCCTAGAGAGGCTTGGCAAGCAATCGAAGGATCGAATCAAACTATATGGTTTTCGAAGTCAGTGGAGGCTGCACTTCGGGTTTCAGTGAAGATTGAAGTCATCTCCGCCATGCAGTGTTTATGCAAAAAAAGAAAAAAGGCGAGGACGGGAATCAGACCGTCCTCTCTCTAGTTAAAGTAGCCGAGAAAATAGATGAGCGACCCTCATCTTGACCCGCGCGAAACAACAACGATGAGAGGAGCGGGGAGGTATTTCCATAGGCTTGCGGGCGATGATTGGACCTCCCAAAAAGGCTTGAGAAAATGGACTAGCAAAGCCACAAAAAGGCGAAAAGCTCGAAGAAGCAAATCAAGAGGCCAAAGGCCCAAAATTGTGAAGGTTTTAACCAAACAAAAAGTGAAGTACTCAAAGAGTCAAATCAAAGGCCAAAGGCCGATTCACTACAAAAGCAGTCCCTCGCCAAAAGAAAAATCAAAGTACTCAAACCAGTGAAACCCGAACCAAATCACGTGCTAGAGAAAGCTACAAGGAAACCATATAGTGAGAGACAATCCCGAGGTTGCAGTCCAGGAGCCGAAAAAGGGCTATCTCCCGAAACATCCAATATAATTTGCATCTCAGCACGGAGGTACAAGTATTAAGTTTCTTCTATTTATTTACGCAGTTTAATTTGGTAATAAGTAGTAATGCATGAATTAGGATAGATCAAGTACCACAGTCTAATTTTCATATTCCAAACCAACTTAGAGTGCCGCCCTTTAATAGCATTGTTCGGGACGAACAACTAAAAGTGTGGGGTGATCTGATGGACCATAATTATACGAATCAAAAACACAGTAAAACCCACTAAATTAGACTGTTGGTCTATTTAACTTTTGCTTGTTAGTTCCGATATATTTCTACAGGGTATTTCAGAGCTTAGAGAGAATACATGCTAAAGAGGAGCTTTTAAAGCATAAAAGATGTTACGAGTCATTCCAAGGTCAAGATCATATGCCGACTGAAGAAATATCAAGGATCCTGACGTTGAATCACTCATAACAAATTAAGCAGAAGAGGAATCAAAGTCAGACGGAGCGAAATTGGCCTGATAGTTTTGTGAAAAGACTGCACAAAACTGTCAAAATACACTCATGGACCAAGGTGACCGGCCACCTTGCTTGGAGGTGGCCAAGGGAGGAGCTCCTCCCCTCATGGTGACCGGCCACCGGCGGCTCCTCCCCTCATGGTGACCGGCGGCTTTTGCTCCTCCATGGAAAGCTTGCCATGTGGTGGCTCCTCCACCACATCTTCACCTCCTCCTCCTCCTCCCTTGGATCAAAACACATGGAAGCCATCTCCACCCTCCATTTCTCCTCCCTTTGGCTATAAATACAAGCCATTCTCCTCTCATTTGTATCATCCAAAAATCAACATTTCACTTATCTCGCTAAGTTTTGTAAGTTTGGCTTTGGAAATAAAAGATTGCTCCCTTGGCGCTTCAACGGTTGTAAGTATTTTAATATTTATTTACCGTCTTTAATTTCCAATTCCTTAGTTATAATGTTTAGCGCGATAAATAGTAGCTAAACTAGTCGTTCGGTAGAAGGGGTGGACTTGTATTATAAAATGTTTTAGACTATTAATTTAGTGTCTCGTCTTTGTATTCAAAACTTGTTCTATGTGCCATATATTAGATCAGAACTTCCAAGGTTGAGTGGATGCTTGAAATGGCAAAGCTCTTCTGTGGAAGTTCGCAAACATACTCGGATAAGTGGATGCTTGAAATGGCAAAGCTTATCTGAGGAGTTTGATCTCTCTCAAACACCATTTTGGGTAAATCGGAAAAGACAACCCAAAATGGATGCACATAGGCTAGTATACCTTGAAATGGGGTGCTAGTCTAAGTAGAACAAGGGCTTTACGTTTTTTGCAAAAGATTAGACAGTGTTGCAAGTCGAGTGCTTGAAATGGCCTTGATTCACTTTCGAACACTTTTGCAAAAGACTAGACAGTGTGGCAAATCGAGCGCCGGAAAAGGCCTTGATACACGTTTGAATACTTAGAAGATTCACTAAGGGTCAATGATAAACAGGATATAATACAAGGCCCCTGAAACCGAACGCTTTCTTTTAATTGTAATAATTATCAGTTACTTTCCAGTACTAAAACCAACCAACCAACCAATCAATCACTTAGCTGGTAGCTTTAAAACCAACCAACCAACCTAAAACACACCCTCCCGCTGAATAATCACCTCAAAGAACAATTATCCCACTAATTCCCTTGGGTTCGACCCCTACTTACCACTTACTACCCAGTAGTGTAGTCGCGAGTAGCGGAAACTATAAATTTATTTTGCACAGAGAACATTGCACCTTAACGACAGTGCAGTGGGCTCCGTCAACTAACTTGGAACGAACTTAGACAAACCTTAGAATGAAACTAACGTTTGTCATTGTTCGTCCCAAGTTAGTCTCGTTAGTCTCATTCTAAGGTTTGTCTAAGTTCGTCCTTAGAAAGAGACTAACTAGGGACGAACTTAGACAAACCTTAGAATGAGACTAACGTTTGTCCTTGTTCGTCCCAAGTTAGTCTCGTTAGTCTCATTCTAAGGTTTGTCTAAGTTCGTCCTTAGAAAGAGACTAACTTGGGACGAACTTACACAAACCTTAGAATGAGACTAACGTTTCTCTTTGTCCGTCCCAAGTTAGTCTCGTTAGTCTCATTGTAAGGTCTGTCTATGTTCGTCCTTAGAAATATACTAACTTGGGACGAACTTAGATAAACCTTAGAATAAGACTAAAGTTTGTCTTTTTTCGTCCCAAGTTAGTCTCGTTAGTCTCATTATAAGGTTTGTCTAAGTTCGTCCTTAGGAAGAGACTAACTTGGGACAAACTTAGACTAACTTGGGACGAACTTACACTAACCTTAGAATGAGACTAGCGTTTGTGTTTGTTCCTCCCATGTTAGTCTCGTTAGTCTCTGATGAGCCGTATTTATACGACTCATCGAGTCAACAAATCCCACCAATTCCGACACTTTATTATGCGAACAAGTTACTTTTAGTGTTGTTTTGCATTTCAGGTGCTTCGGAAGCTCTAGGAGGAAACGCGCTTAAAAGACGGCATTTCATGCCAAAAACAGCACAATGGAGATTCACCCGACCGGGTGGGAAGTGACCCCTAATCCAACTGACCGGCTCAACACTCTGGCCCGAGCAGGACCAAGCCGCGCTCAGCAGAGTCCCAGGCCCCAGCCGAGCTGTCTAGCACCAAAATCAAGTCGCTCGGGCAAACGAGCTGATCTGACGATTCCGACTCGAGCAAGTTGATCAAAATAGCAGATAAGTCGGACAATATCACTAAACCAAGGAAAACGCCCAAGCAGATTGGCAGTTGGCTCAATTCCAAAGGTCTTGTGCGCTGATAGGCACCGAAATCAAGTCGCTCGACCAAACGGACTCCGATGACAAATCTGACTCGACCAAGTTGCTCAAAATGGAATACAAGTCCGACAATGTCACCAAGCCAAGGAGAACGCATGGGTGGAATGGCCCAGGAGCATCCGAAGGCCCAGCCAGCGCCCGAAGGCCCTGTCGAGCAGACCAGCGCTGAATCCGAGTTGCTCGACCAGACGAATGAATCTTGCAAATCTGGATCGACCAAAGTGATCGAAATGCTAAATGACTCGGACGATATCACTAGCCAAGCAAAACGCACGAGTGGAATGGCCGGGATGGACAAAACGACGCCAAACTACAAAAACGGATTTAGTGCCTCTTCTTTGTATTCAAAACTTGTTCTATGTGCCATATATTAGGTTAGAACTTCCAAGGTTGAGTGGATGCTTGGAATGGCAAAACTCTTCCGTGGGGTTCGTAAACATACTCGGATAAGTGGATGCTTGGAATGGCAAAGCTTATCTGAGGAGTTTGACCTCTCTAAAAACCCATTTGGTTGCTCGGGAATGACTGACCAAATGGATGCACACAGGCTAATATACCTTTGAATGGGGTATTAGTCTAAGTAGAACAAGTGCTCTACGACCTTGGAATGGGCTAGACAGTGTGGCAAATCGAGTGCTTGGAATGGCCTTGATACACGTTTGAATACTTAGTAAGATCACTAAGGGTCAATGATAAACAGGCTATGATACAAAGCCCCCAAAACCGAATGCTTTCCTTAAATTAAAAACACCACCTGCACTTACTTTTAATTTTAGTATAAACTGCTCTATCAACTGCTCACCTTCCGGAGGACTTGCCAATCACGTATCACCCGCTGTAAGTCTTCTATTTTTATTTTTCAGTATTTATTTTTCAGTCATTTACTTTTCGCACAAAAAAACCAAAACCAACAAAGTCACGTAGTTACTAGCTCTAAAACCTCAACCAACCTAAAACACGCTCCCTCGCTGTACAATCACCTCAAAGAGCAACTATCCCCCTAATTCCTTTGGGTTCGACACCTACTTACCACTTGCTACCCAATAGTGAAGTCGCGAGTAGCGGACTAATAAATATTATTTGTACACATTGCCTCGCGACAAGGCAGTGTCTGTCACTCCTCCTTAGCATAATCACTCCCCGTGATTCTCTTCCAAAATGCATAGACAAGATCATCAACTATCGTAGGGAGTAAACCATCCCTAGGCAATCTAAACCAATCACATAACACTTCAGCGTCAACCTCCCATTGATACTCACCCATAGCAAACCTCCAACACTTAACTTTCCCTTCCTCCTCATCCACATTAAGTTTATGCACTGCACTAAACCAACTTAGGAATTCCATAGTGACTTCATGATATGATCCAGGATCATCTCTAAAAATAAAGCACAATCCACTGTTGCCAAGCAAAGTCCTAATCTCATCAAACACCCCTAACTTCTTTAAATCTTCAATTTCAGGAAATAGGAGAGGGATTGGCCATTTACCTCTGTTCGATAGTGCAGTATGCAAGGCAGCATCCGTTGGGTAGCGGAATCTGATCGGGCCTTCAAACTCGTATGGCTTGATCATGGTGAATTTGTTGGAATTGTCGGCTCGAGGCGATGTTGGAGGTGAATTGACGGAGCCCACTGCACTGTCGTTAAGGTGCAATGTTCTCTGTGCAAAATAAATTTATAGTTTCCGCTACTCGCGACTACACTACTGGGTAGTAAGTGGTAAGTAGGGGTCGAACCCAAGGGAATTAGGGGGATAATTGTTCTTTGAGGGGATTATTCAGCGGGAGGGCGTGTTTTAGGTTTGTTGGTTGGTTTTAAAGCTACCAGCTAAGTGATTGATTGGTTGGTTGGTTGGTTTTAGTACTGGAAAGTAACTAATAATTATTACAATTAAAAGAAAGCGTTCGGTTTCAGGGGCCTTGTATTATATCCTGTTTATCATTGACCCTTAGTGAATCTTCTAAGTATTCAAACGTGTATCAAGGCCTTTTCCGGCTCTCGATTTGCCACACTGTCTAGTCTTTTGCAAAAGTGTTCGAAAGTGAATCAAGGTCATTTCAAGCACTCGACTTGCAACACTGTCTAATCTTTTGCAAAAAACGTAAAGCCCTTGTTCTACTTAGACTAGCACCCCATTTCAAGGTATACTAGCCTATGTGCATCCATTTTGGGTTGTCTTTTCCGATTTACCCAAAATGGTGTTTGAGAGAGATCAAACTCCTCAGATAAGCTTTGCCATTTCAAGCATCCACTTACCCGAGTATGTTTGCGAACTTCCACAGAAGAGCTTTGCCATTTCAAGCATCCACTCAACCTTGGAAGTTCTGATCTAATATATGGCACATAGAACAAGTTTTGAATACAAAGACGAGACACTAAATTAATAGTCTAAAACATTTTATAATACAAGTCCACCCCTTCTACCGAACGACTAGTTTAGCTACTATTTATCGCGCTAAACATTATAACTAAGGAATTGGAAATTAAAGACGGTAAATAAATATTAAAATACTTACAACCGTTGAAGCGCCAAGGGAGCAATCTTTTATTTCCAAAGCCAAACTTACAAAACTTAGAGAGATAAGTGAAATGTTGATTTTTGGATGATACAAATGAGAGGAGAATGGCTTGTATTTATAGCCAAAGGGATGAGAAATGGAGGGTGGAGATGGCTTCCATGTGTTTTTGATCCAAGGGAGGAGGATGAGGAGGTGAAGATGTGGTGGAGGAGCCACCACATGGCAAGCTTTCCATGGAGGAGCAAAAGCCGCCGGTCACCATGAGGGGAGGAGCCGCCGGTGGCCGGTCACCATGAGGGGAGGAGCTCCTCCCTTGGCCACCTCCAAGCAAGGTGGCCGGTCACCTTGGTCCATGAGTGTATTTTGACAGTTTTGTGCAGTCTTTTCACAAAACTATCAGGCCAATTTCGCTCCGTCTGACTTTGATTCATCTTCTGCTTAATTTGTTATGAGTGATTCAACGTCAGGATCCTTGATATTTCTTCAGTCGGCATATGATCTTGACCTTGGAATGACTCGTAACATCTTTTATGCTTTAAAAGCTCCTCTTTAGCATGTATTCTCTCTAAGCTCTGAAATACCCTGTAGAAATATATCGGAACTAACAAGCAAAAGTTAAATAGACCAACAGTCTAATTTAGTGGCTTTTACTGTGTTTTTGATTCGTATAATTATGGTCCATCATGAATCCTTTTCCAAGTCTCCATCGGCTCTACTAACCGAGCTAGGCGCCAAAATGTGCTTCGTAGAATCACCTGAAGTGCGGCCATAATGCCTGCCCGAAGAATCGGATTTCACATACAATATCTCGATTTCCTTGCCCTTTTTCTCTTTTCCTCTGGATTTTCGAATTGGTGGCTTTGAAGGTCCTAATTTCTTCGAGGGATCTTTGGAAGGTTGCGCAGAAGAGGGAAGTTTAACCCTAGCCATTGTTGATTTGGAGAGAAAATGGCGAATTTGGGGGTTTAGGGATTTGGGCGATTTTGGGGTGCTTTGCGGGGAGACGGACGGCGAGTGAGGTGGAGGACGGCTGAGGAAGGTCGCGGAAGGTTGGGCGATGATCGGACGGGACCAGACGGAGGCGGGAGCTGGTCGGAGAAGACGGAGGAGTCGGAATCGACGGAGGGTTCGGAAACTAGGGTTTGTGAAATTGAAACTCACGGTTCTTCATGTGCCATGCAGGTAGCTGCTCCCGAAGACTGTATGACCGACAAGGACGAGCTGGAAGGTAGGTTGGAGGCGAGGCCTAAGCAGAACGGCCCCATATTGAAGCACCCACTCACTACGAGCCATGAGGCATCGCCAGGAAAGAGTAAGGACCCAGGTGCCTTCACGGTCACCTGTGGTATTGGTGAGGCTCAGATACATCACTGCTTAATTGATTTGGGTGCTGCTGTTAATGTCATGCCTTATTCCTTATATTGCTCGTGAAAACTTGGCCCATTGAAACCGCATAAACTGTTAATAGAACTGGGGGATAAGTCATGTACTCGGCCTAATGGTTTGCTTGAAAACTTAACCCTCCGAGTAGGAGACCTTTTTGTTCCTGCAGATTTCTATGTCTTGCAGATGGGCGATGCTAGAGACGACAAACCGCTAGCACTGATTTTGGGGCGACCATTCCTTCACACCACCAAGACCAAGATTGACATGGGGAAAGGCTTACTGTCACTAGCATTCGGTGGAAAGACATCAAATTTCTATGTCTATGAGGATGCTGCCCGTCCATGCACGAGGAAACCGCCAGACATTGTGCACACATCAGATTTCGGTGCCCTAGTTCCGGACCTACCAGAGCAGACCGTACATACGATTGGGCCAGCAGCTATGGCCAAGATGTCCTCACCATCTCGGGAATATGTGAAGGCTAAGCCGCCCGATCAATGGAGAGCAAGCCCGAGCACGTCGTTTCATGAGGATTTCGGGCAAATTGAAGGAGTCGCTGGAGCAAAGTATGACCTCACACGTCCATGGGATCCTAACTTGTGATCCCTAAAGAGGTAACGTCGAGCCAACGACGTAAAACAAAGGCGCTCGCAGGGAGGCAGCCCGGCACTTTTATCGTTTTTTTCAGCTTATTCTCTTATTTTGTTTTCTGTTTATTTGAGTCTTGAGTCATATTCATCACATTGTACTTGGGAAAGAAGATGATTTTCATGCAGGGGACAGATGCGAACGCATGAGGAAACTGGACGAGCGCACACGTCTGGGAATCCAACCGCATGCGAGCACGCAAGGCCATCTGAGAAATTTGCGTAAGACTGCTATCCATCGGGGGTAGTTTCACACCTTGAATAAATTATGTCAAGAAACATAAGCTTTTGAGGATTCTGTCACCAAGACTTACGAGTCTAAGGAGATTGGTTTTTAAGTGAGACCGTTTGTGACTCCACCAATTTCCTGGGAATCCTTTATTTGTCTTAATTTCTTTGACATAGTCCTTTCATTTTGTGACGAACTCACGTTGCGATACAAGTTTCTACCAAAAGAAGGCAGGCGCAATGGTACTCTTCGAGGACTCAAAGGAGAATGGTCAGATGTTTCTAAACATCACGCATCGCACGAGGGAAGTGCCTGTCCAACCTTACTCTCTTCTTATTTCCCTTTTGTTTGTTTGCATGCATAGTCGTGTCTTTGAACTTAAGATGAGCCGTGAGGACTCGTCAGTTCAAAAGTGTGGGGTGGGAGAGTCAGTTTGTCGTGTCAGCACGTTTATTTTCGTGCACCTACATAGAGTCAGCACGTTTCCCTTAAAATTTAAAATTTTTGTACAGATTTCTCTCTATTTTCCTAGACTGGCGGTATTGAATCTTGATGATGTGAAATAGATAGAACCGACTACATGCGTGTCTCTTGTGAAATTAGAATTGTACGATTACATGTGAACTTAAACCATTACGTGCCTTTGTAAGTTGAGATAAACAGGGATGTGGAGTTGATAGAAACGTCCTAGAGAGACTTGACAAAGCACTCAAAGGACCGAGCTTCGAACTATATGGTTATATGGATTTCGTGGAGGCTAGCACTTCGAGGCAACATGGTTAAGAGTTTGCTCCGCCACTGCAGTGCTTATGCGGTCAGGTGGGACGGGAAAACAACACACGGTCCAATCTCTAGTCCAAGTAGCCGGGAAAACAGACGAGCGACCCTCGGCTTGACTCGCGTCAAAAGGACGAGGATGAGGGAGAGCAGAGAGGTATTTCCATATGCTTGTGGGCGATGATTGGACCTCCATCAAAAGAGGAATCACGGACGAGCAGTTCACAATCAGTAGCAAAAGGAAAGAAAATCAGTTATTTGTGAAGCTTTACACGCAACAAAGTGAAGTACACCACTGTTACATCAAAAGCCAACTCACTACAAAAGCTGTCCAAGCAAAAGAACTCAACACCTTGAAGCTCGAACAAATCACGTACAAGAAAAAGCAATGAAGTGTAACCATATAGCGAGAATCCGGGACCGCGAGTGTAGATCATGGGTCTAAAAAGGACTATCTCCCATTCATCCGAATTGGTTTGCATCTCGGCTCAAAGGTAACACGTATCAATTACTTCCATGTTTGAGCACAAAACTTTTAGTAACGATTGAGATATGCATAGAAAGGCGAAGTCTAGACTAGCAACACATATTCATATAGCAATATCTAGGATGCCGAAGTATTGTGATGTTACATTTATTTTCCTCTTATGACCTAGTTCTTGTTCGGGACGAACAAGTTTAAGTGTGGGGTGGTTTGATGAGCTGTATTTAGACGACTCATCGAGTCATCAATTCCCACCAATTCCGGCACTTTATTATACGAACAGTTACTTCTTAGTGTTGTTTTGTATTTCAGGTGTTTTGGAAGCTCTAGGAGGAAACGCGCGTTAAAGATGGCATTTTGTGCCAAAAGACATCGCAAGGCAGTTTTGGCCACTCTGGCCCGAGTAGATCCAGGCCCCCAGCCGAGCTGACCAGCACCAAATTCAAGTTGCTCGGGCAAACGAGCCGATCTGACGAATCCACCTCGAGCAAAGTGATCAAAATAGCAAATAAGATGGACAATATCGGAAAACCAAGGAAAATGCCCGAGCAGATTGGCAGTTGGCTCAAAGGGCTTGCGCGCGCTGATAGGCACCGAAATCAATCCGCTCGGCCAGACGGACTCCGATGACAAATCTGACTCGGCCAAGTTCCCTAAAATTGAAAACAAGTCCGACAATGTCACAAAGCCAAGGAGAACGCACGGATGGAACGGTCCAGGAGCAGTCGAGCAGAGTTCTAGGCCGCGCCCGAAGGCCCTGTCGAGCAGACCAGCGCTGAATCCGAGTTGCTCGACCAGACGAATGAATTTCGCAAATCTGGCTCGACCAAAGTGATTGAAATGATAAATGACTCGGACGATATCACTAGCCAAGCAAAACACACGAGCGGGATTGGCCGAGATGAGCAAAACGACATTGGAGCCGCAAAAGGCCTCGCGCGCTGGGCCAAATCAGTGGGCTCGAGTGAGGTAGTTTAGAGGCTTCTATGAAGTTCCTAGAATGTCCTGGAAGGCCCTAGAAGACGCTGGAAGACTTGCACAAGAAGTTAACTTGAAGATCAAGCAAAGTCGATTTTAGGACATGTTTCCTAAAACCGTTTTTGGGCCAACCTCAACTTGGAAACTTCGAAGCCCCATTCTACACTATTAATACAGCCTCTCCTCAACCTTTCAAAGCATCCCATCATCCAAAATTCGAGCTCTCCACTCCTCTCTCTCAAGTCCTCCTTCGTTCGGCAATAGAGTAGCAATTTCTGTCTTTTTTATCATGTCTTTTATTTCCAGCATGTGTAGCTAAACCGCTCGTTCGGGCTAGGGCTAATTTATTGTGACAAATGTTTTGAGATTCCATGCTTAATATTATTCTTGCATTCTACTAGTTCTTGTGCACATTAATTTTGGTTTGAGTTGCAAGTTTAAGTGGAGACCCGAAACGGTAAAGCTTAAACTGGGCAATCCATACCCTCTATTTACTGCTTATTTGATACTGACCCGTTAGAATAAGTAGTCGCACTAAACCTAATATAACCTGACCAGGAGTATTAGGTTTGCTAGAACTAGAATTCTATAACCTGACCAGGAGTAGATTGTGGCGTAGTGACTTGAAATGGTCCTACCTTAGGTTATAACCTGACCCGGAGTAACCACACTTAAGAACGCAGAATAGATACTTAGAAATGAAGGATAAACAAAGTAACAATTAGAAACCCTAGTCTGAATATTCTCTCCGATTGATACATCTCAGTTTACTTCCCTATTTTTGCACTGTTTCCTAATTACTCGCAACCCAATTGTTTCTTTTTTACAGAACAACAAGTAACCATCTAGCTCCCTAGGGTTCGACCGTTGCTTGCCGCTGTACTAACCAATAGCCAAGAGTAAGGAATTATAAATTTAAATTTGCAGGTACCGACGACGCCTGTCAACCCCACAAGATAAGGTCGGAACTTTTCAAAAGCATAAACCACTGCTAGTAACTCTTTCTCCGTGGTAGTGTAGTTTAGCTGAGCATTATCAAGCACCTTGCTCACATAGTAGACCACATGGAGTTTCTTATCAACTCGTTGTCCCAACACAGCTCCCACAACAAAGTCACTCGCATCGCACATAAGTTCGAACGGAAGATCCCAATTCGGTGGTTGCACTATCGGTGCCGATACAAGTGCTTTCTTGAGCCTTTCAAACGCCTCTAAACATTCATCATCAAAACTGAATTGCACGTCATTGCATAAGAGGCGAGTTAATGGCTTCGCAATCTTGGAGAAGTCTTTAATAAATCTCCGATAAAAACCCGCATGTCCTAGGAAACTTCTAACTCCTTTTTGGTCTTTCGGCGATGGTAACTGCTCAATGATTTGCACCTTTGCTTTATCAACTTCGACCCCCCTTTTAGACACCAAATGTCCTAATACAATTCCTTCTTGAACCATGAAGTGGCACTTTTCCCAATTTAGCACCAGATCTGTTTCGATGCACCTAGCAAGAATATGAGAAAGATTAGTTAGACAATCATCAAATGAAGTTCCATGAATAGAGAAGTCATCCATGAAAACTTCAATGCATTTCTCAATGTAATCGCTAAAGATGGACATCATGCATCCCTGAAACGTTCCCGGTGCATTACATAGCCCAAAGGGCATGCGCCTAAATGCAAAAGTTCCATACGGACATGTAAATGTGGTTTTTTCTTGGTCATTCGGTAAAATGGGAATTTGATAGAACCCGCTATAACCATCTAGGAAACAAAAGTACTCATGTCCAGCAAGTCTTTCAAGCATTTGGTCAATAAAGGGAATGGGGAAATGATCCTTTTTAGTTGCCTTATTCAATTTTCTGTAATCGACGCACATCCTCCATCCACTAACGGTTCTAGTAGGGACTAACTCTCCCTTATCGTTCTGCACAACCGTAAGTCCTCCCTTTTTGGGGACGACGTGGATGGGGCTTACCCATTCCGAATCCGGAACCGAGTAAATGATGCCCGCATCTCTTAACTTGGTACTTTCTTTAAAGACAGCATCACTAAGCTTAGGGTTCAATCTCCTTAAAAACTCCCTAGAAGGTTTTGCATTCTCTTCAAGATTTATCCTATGCATGCATAATGAAGGGCTAATTCCCTTAAGATCATCAACAGAATAGCCTAGAGCTTTTCTATTCGTTTTCAGCACATGCAAAAGTTTGGCAGTTTCATGGTCATTCAAAGTTGCACCAACAATAACGGGGTAAGTGGAATTAGACCCAAGAAACTCATACCTGAGATTCGAAGGTAGAGGTTTTAACTCTCCTTCGAATTCCTTACCTCTCGGCACCGGGTCTTCTTTACCATCGTAAGCATCCAATGCTTGCTCTCCTTCGACCAAAGTCAGGTCGCACATCTCCTCATCGTCCATATCCATCAAGGATGTAAAAAGCATACTAGCATCATCTAACTTCATGACTTCACTCTCAAAAGATGTTAGCTCAAGATTTTCATAAGATATATCAAGCATATTGCATTCAAAAGATAAAGCAGGAGCTTTCATGGCATTTTTCAGAAAAAATTTCAGCTTCTCATTCCCTATTTTCAACTCTATAGACCCTTCACCATAGCTAATGACAGCTTCCACGGTGTTAAGAAAAGGTCTACCGAGAATGATGGGCGTTTCCTGCTCATCATCCATTTCTAGCACATAGAAGTCTACGTGAATAAAGAATTTACCAACCTTAATGGGCACTGACGGAGCCCACTGCACTGTCGTTAAGGTGCAATGTTCTCTGTACAAAATAAATTTATATTTTCCGCTACTCGCGACTACACTACTGGGTAGTAAGCGGTAAGTAGGGGTCGAACCCAAGGGAATTAGGGGGATAATTGTTCTTTGAGGGGATTATTCAGCGGGAGGGCGTGTTTTAGGTTGGTTGGTTGGTTTTAAAGCTACCAGCTAAGTGATTGATTGGTTGGTTGGTTTGTTTTAGTACTGGAAAGTAACTGATAATTATTACAATTAAAAGAAAGCGTTCGGTTTCAGGGGCCTTGTATTATATCCTGTTTATCATTGACCCTTAGTGAATCTTCTAAGTATTCAAACGTGTATCAAGGCCTTTTCCAGCGCTCGATTTGCCACACTGTCTAGTCTTTTGCAAAAGTGTTCGAAAGTGAATCAAGGCCATTTCAAGCACTCGACTTGCAACACTGTCTAATCTTTTGCAAAAAACGTAAAGCCCTTGTTCTACTTAGACTAGCACCCCATTTCAAGGTATACTAGCCTATGTGCATCCATTTTGGGTTGTCTTTTCCGATTTACCCAAAATGGTGTTTGAGAGAGATCAAACTCCTCAGATAAGCTTTGCCATTTCAAGCATCCACTTACCCGAGTATGTTTGCGAACTTCCACAGAAGAGCTTTGCCATTTCAAGCATCCACTCAACCTTGGAAGTTCTGATCTAATATATGGCACATAGAACAAGTTTTGAATACAAAGACGAGACACTAAATTAATAGTCTAAAACATTTTATAATACAAGTCCACCCCTTCTACCGAACGACTAGTTTAGCTACTATTTATCGCGCTAAACATTATAACTAAGGAATTGGAAATTAAAGACGATAAATAAATATTAAAATACTTACAACCGTTGAAGCGCCAAGGGAGCAATCTTTTATTTCCAAAGCCAAACTTACAAAACTTAGAGAGATAAGTGAAATGTTGATTTTTGGATGATACAAATGAGAGGAGAATGGCTTGTATTTATAGCCAAAGGGAGGAGAAATGGAGGGTGGAGATGGCTTCCATGTGTTTTTGATCCAAGGGAGGAGGAGGAGGAGGTGAAGATGTGGTGGAGGAGCCACCACATGGCAAGCTTTCCATGGAGGAGCAAAAGCCGCCGGTCACCATGAGGGGAGGAGCCGCCGGTGGCCGGTCACCATGAGGGGAGGAGCTCCTCCCTTGGCCACCTCCAAGCAAGGTGGCCGGTCACCTTGGTCCATGAGTGTATTTTGACAGTTTTGTGCAGTCTTTTCACAAAACTATCAGGCCAATTTCGCTCCGTCTCACTTTGATTCCTCTTCTGCTTAATTTGTTATGAGTGATTCAACGTCAGGATCCTTGATATTTCTTCAGTCGGCATATGATCTTGACCTTGGAATGACTCGTAACATCTTTTATGCTTTAAAAGCTCCTCTTTAGCATGTATTCTCTCTAAGCTCTGAAATACCCTGTAGAAATATATCGGAACTAACAAGCAAAAGTTAAATAGACCAACAGTCTAATTTAGTGGGTTTTACTGTGTTTTTGATTCGTATAATTATGGTCCATCAGATCACCCCACACTTTTAGTTGTTCGTTGATGGACCATAATTATACGAATCAAAAACACAGTAAAACCCACCAAATTAGACTGTTGGTCTATTTAATTTTTGCTTGTTAGTTCCGATATATTTCTACAGGGTATTTCAGAGCTTAGAGAGAATACAGGCTAAGGAGGAGTTTTTAAGCTGAAAAGATATCAAGAGTCATTCCAAGGTCAAGATCAGACGTTGACTGAAGAAATCTCAAGGATCCTGACATTGAATCACTCCAAATCAAACCAAGGAGGATTTTAGGCCAAAAATATCACATTGAAGACTCAACCGACCGGGTAGGAAAATGCCTCAGAACCACCCGACCGGTTGAAGCGATTCCAGGCCCTCCGCCGAGCTGACCAAACACTCAATTCAAGTTGCTCGAGCAAATCACCTCTTCTGACAATTCCACCTCGACCAAAATGTTCCAAATGGAAAATAAGGTGGAAGATGTCGAAACTCCAAGGCGAACGCCCATTGGCAGATGGCCCGCATTCAAGTCCAAAGCAAAAGCCCCGCGCGTAGGCACCAAAACCAAGTTGCTCGACCAAACCATGGAATTTGGAAAATCTGGCTCGACCATTAGTCTTAAAATCACTTGGCCATTCCAAATCAACTATCAAAATGCACTCTTGGACAAGGTGACCGGCCACCTTGCTTGGAGGTGGCCAAGGGAGGACCTCCTCCCTCATGGTGACCTGCAACCGGCGGCTCCTCCTCCCTTGACCGGCGGCTTTTCTCCTCCCCCATGTGGCGGCTCCTCCTTGCTCCTCCTCCTCCTCCCTTGGATCAAAAGACACTTGCCCCTCATCTCCACCCTCCATTTCTCCTCCCTTAGCCTATAAATACAACCCTCCTCCTCCTCATTTGTATCATCTCACCATCATCCAAAAATCATAAATCACTTATCTCTCTAAGTTTTGTAAGTTTGGCTTTGGAAATAAAAGTTTGCTCCCTTGGCGCTTCAACGGTTGTAAGTATTTTAATATTTATTTTCCGTCTTTAATTTCCAATTCCTTAGTTAAAATGTTTAGCGCGATAAATAGTAGCTAAACTAGTCGTTCGGTAGAAGGGGTGGACTTGTATTATAAAATGTTTTAGACTATTAATTTAGTGTCTCGTCTTTGTATTCAAAACTTGTTCTATGTGCCATATATTAGATCAGAACTTCCAAGGTTGAGTGGATGCTTGAAATGGCAAAGCTCTTCTGTGGAAGTTCGTAAACATACTCGGGTAAGTGGATGCTTGAAATGGCAAAGCTTATCTGAGGAGTTTGATCTCTCTCAAACACCATTTTGGGTAAATCGGAAAAGACAACCCAAAATGGATGCACACAGGCTAGTATACCTTGAAATGGGGTGCTAGTCTAAGTAGAACAAGGGCTTTACGTTTTTTGCAAAAGATTAGACAGTGTTGCAAGTCGAGTGCTTGAAATGGCCTTGATTCACTTTCGAACACTTTTGCAAAAGACTAGACAGTGTGGCAAATTGAGCGCCGGAAAAGGCCTTGATACACGTTTGAATACTTAGAAGATTCACTAAAGGTCAATGATAAACAGGATATAATACAAGGCCCCTGAAACCGAACGCTTTCTTTTAATTGTAATAATTATCAGTTACTTTCTAGTACTAAAACCAACCAACCAACCAATCAATCACTTAGTTGGTAGCTTTAAAACCAACCAACCAATCCAAAAATTGTCCAACTTAAAGAACAACTTATCCCCCTAATTCCTTTGGGTTCGACCCCTACTTACCACTTACTACCCAGTAGTTAAGTCGCGAGTAGCGGACTTATAAATTTATTTGCACATTTGCGCCGTTGCCGGGGAATTAGCCGTCGGATAGTTGTTCTTTTTCATTTCCCTATGACACTACCCACTATGTAAGCATGGACAACGCGATATCTGCCCCTGTTCGGAGGAACGGAGGGAGAAGACCCAGTACAGCACTGCCGAAACTTCCACCACGTTTGCCACCACATCAAACCTGAAAATGAGGTGTTAGAGGACTTTAAGCTTAAATGCTTTAAATTCTCTCTAACTGACTTTGCCACGATATGGTACTACACATCCACCGCTTGCAGTGCAGAACGTTACGTAGATCTCTGCGTTCCATTCCTGAAGGAATTCTCCCCACCATCCTTACGCCAAGAAACCCGTGAGAGAATCATGTGCCTTCAACAATCCCGGGATGAGACCTTGGACGAATATTACACGAACTATGATGCCATCGTCTCAAGCTGCCCGCACCATGGATTCACGAAGAAGGTCCTTCTCCAAAAATTTCTTCGTGGGATGAGGTCCGAAGAGCTGGGAAGAGTTAACGAAGCAATGAGAAGATCAGCCAGAAACTTCACCATTGCAGACATGTGGTACCTCATAATTGGCCTAGCCGCTGCCACAAGACGAGTACCCCAAACTGACGAGGAAATGCAGATAAATGAAGCTGACCCTGAGGCAGACAAAGAAGAAACTACCGAGCCGTCAGAAGAGACTCCTGAACCATCAGAAGAATCAGATATGGAAAGCACCGGAAGCAACGAGGTTGGAGTCCAGAACACCACTGACGAACTGCCCAATTCATACCCGACTACCATTACCCGGGCAGCCGAGACTATCTACGACCAATTCCTCACTGACAATCATAACGAGGCAGAACCAAGCCTTAAGATGCAAGCTTCCCGACTTTTCCCTTCGATCAATAGACAAATCGCTGAAAACTATGTGATCCATGAAGAGGCTGAAAAGAGGATGGGAAAAGGGCCTCTGCAGAGTGACTCCTTGATGGACCCAAATTATACGAATCATAAACACCGTAAAACCCACCAAATTAGACTGTTGGTCTATTTAACTTCTACTTGTTAGTCCCGATATATTTCTACAGGGTATTTTTGCGCTTAGAGAGAAAACACGCTAATTAGAGGATTTTACGCTGAAAAGATGTTAAGAGTTATTCCAAGGTCAAGATCAGACGCTGACTGAAGAAATCTCAAGGATCCTGACATGGAATCACTCCAAACAAATCAAACCAAAGAGGAATTTGCATTGAAGACTCAACCGACCGGGTGAGAAAATGCCGCAGAAACCACCCGACCGGTTGAAGCAGTTCCAGGCCCTCCGCCGAGCTGACCAAACACTCAATTCAAGTTGCCCGAGCAAACCACCTCTTCTGACAATTCCACCTCGACCAAAATGTTCCAAATGGAAAATAAGGTGGAAGATGTCGGAAAACCAAGGAGAACGCCCGAGCCGATTAGCAGTTGGCCCAAGTCCAAAGCAAAAGCCTCGCGCATAGGCACCAAGACCAAGTTGCTCGACCAAAACATGGAATTTGGAAAAACTGGCTCGACCATTAGTCTTAGAATCACTTGGCCATTCCAAATAAACTATCAAATTCAAGCATGGACCAAGGTGACCGGCCACCATGCTTGGAGGTGGCCAAGGGAGGAGCTCCTCCCTCCATGGTGACCTGCAACCGGCGGCTCCTCCTCCCTTGACCGGCGGCTTTGCTCCTCCCCCATGTGGCGGCTCCTCCTTGCTCCTCCTCCTCCTCCCTTGGATCAAAAGACACTTGCCACCATCTCCACCCTCCATTTCCCCTCACTTTGGCTATAAATACAAGCCATCTCCTCCTCATTTGTATAATCCACATCTCATACAAAAATCACTTATCTCTCTAAGATTGTAAGTTTGGCTTTGGAAATAAAAGATTGCTCCCTTGGCGCTTCAACGGTAGTAAGTATTCTAATATTTATTTACTGTCTTTAATTTCCAATTCCTTAGTTATAATGTTTAGCGCGATAAATAGTAGCTAAACTAGTCGTTCGGTAGAAGGGGTGGACTTGTATTATAAAATGTTTAGACTATTAATTTAGTGTCTCGTCTTTGTATTCAAAACTTGTTCTATGTGCCATATATTAGATCAGAACGTCCATGGTTGAGTGGATGCTTGAAATGGCAAAGCTCTTCTGTGGAAGTTCGTAAACATACTCGGGTAAGTGGATGCTTGAAATGGCAAAGCTTATCTGAGGAGTTTGATCTCTCTCAAACACCATTTTGGGTAAATCAGAAAAGACAACCCAAAATGGATGCACACAGGCTAGTATACCTTCAAATGGGGTGCTAGTCTAAGTAGAACAAGGGTTTTACGTTTTTTGCAAAAGATTAGACAGTCGAGTGCTTGAAATGGCCTTGACTCACTTTCGAACACTTTTGCGAAAGACTAGACAGTGTGGCAAATTGAGCACCGGAAAAGGCCTTGATACACGTTTGAATACTTAGAAGATTCACTTAGGGTCAATGATAAACAGGATATAATACAAGGCCCCTGAAACCGAACGCTTTCTTTTAATTGTAATAATTATCAGTTACTTTCCAGTATTAAAACCAACCAACCAACCAATCAATCACTTAGCTGGTAGCTTTAAAACCAACCAACCAATCCCAAAATTGTCAAATTTAAAGAACAACTTATTCCCCTAATTCCCTTGGGTTCGACCCCTACTTACCACTTACTACCCAGTAGTTAAGCCGCGAGTAGTGGAAAATATAAATTTATTTGTACAGAGAGCATTGCACCTTAACGACAGTGCAGTGTGATCTGTCAAATTGGCGCCGTTGCCGGGCAATTAGCCATCGGATAAGTTCTTTAAATCAATACGCGCTCGAAACAACCATGTCTCGCGAAGAAAGTCATCATGACTACCAGGATGATCCAGAGCAACTCATCCGAAGCAGACGAGCTCGTGATAGGGAAGCCATCAGAAGAAACCAAGAACCACCCGAGGACCGAAATGCAGCTGGTCCAGTACGACAACCCCCTAGATATCCACCACCCCCACAACCTAGACAAGTGCCAAGACAAGAACCCGCTTTCGATGACAACTACGGAGATAACAACAACTACCGTACACCTACTATGGGAGAACTAAATGCCCCAGAATTCGAAACGCAGCCATGGTGCATTTGCCAGAGCCCTGAGCTGGAAAACATTGTCATCGACATCAACAATTTGCCAAGGTTCTCAGGAACTAATGAAGAATCTGCAACAACTCATCTCCAACGCCTACATGGCATTTGCCAAAATCTAAAACCCAATCGAGTGAATATAAACGACTTTAAGTTAAAGGCGTTCTATTTTTCCCTCGTTGACTCGGCAAGCGACTGGTTCCTTTCATTACCTTCAGGAAGCATCAGAACATGGGTTCAGATGCAAAGGAAATTCCTGGACAAATACTGCCCAGCAACAAAAACAATGCAAGTAAGAAGGCAATTACAGGACATAAGGCAGGAACCCAACGAAACCATGTACGATTACCTAGAAAAATTCAACCACCTGGAGAGAAGCTGCTGTACCCTTGGACTGCCCGAGAAACTCACCGTGGAGTATCTCATTAACGGATTAAGACCCTTAGACAAAATGCTCCTGGATGCCTCAGCTGGAGGATCCATGATGAATCTATCATTAAGTGGCATAAGGAATCTTATCACCAACGTTGCTGAAAATGCTCGGTTTAGAGAAGAGACTACTCGTCAAGATATATTCTTCCAAACAAAAAACGTCTCACTAGCCGATGCACCAGTAAACTCTATGCCTGAAGAGATGAAGCAGCTAAAGGAGATGATGATTCAAATCCTACGAAGGCAGCCAGTTCTGGTAAAACCTTGCGAGTTCTGTGGTTCTGCAGACCACAAAACTGACGCATGTCCAACTTTAATAGAAGAGGAACCGGCAGAAGTGAATGCAGTAGAAGGATACCAAGGATACAACAACAACAGTAATGACAGAGCCGGACAAAACAGACAGTATGGTCAAGCAACCAACCCGAGCTGGCGTAACAATAACTATTCTCAGAAGTACGCACAACCAGCTGTCCCTCAACTAGCGCAGTCATTCTACCAAACCCCCCACCGGCAGTATAACCAGAACGCTCCATCAGCAGGCCAATATCAGCAAAGAGGACCAAATCAGTACCAAACCGGCCCGCATAATCAGCAAGAACCAACCAAGTCGCTTGATGGCACTATGAAGGAGCTCGCAGGAAGTATAAGTCAATTGGGTACTTCGCTACACCAATACCAGGCGAAAACTGACGGGGCAATTTCAGAATTAACCAAACAAATGTCCCAGCTCGCCACGGCAATTTCAACACTCACTAATGAACCTGGCAGACTCCCTTCACAAACCATCCAAAACCCAAAGGCGAATCTTAGCATGATAAAAAGGTCAAACGAAAAGGCGACGCTAGGAGAAGTAACACGATCCCCAACTTATAAATTTACGAAAAAGCACTTCGCCCGTAGGCATCGTCCTGATTGGAATCAAGAGGAAGACCGACCCAATGATGGCAAAACATGGGTCACGCATGCCGACAATGGACGATATGCATTCACCGTTTGCATAACACCACCGCCAATTATACACTCCGACGTACCAGCATCTGGATGGGATAACACTGACAAATTAAGGTGGAACTCTCCAACTGATACTTATGCGTCTGAGCAAAATATTAGGGGATCCAGTTATACTAATCCTAAGTCAAGGAGTGGGCAGAGTGACCCGACAATTACAAAAGCCCTCACTTCAGATCATGAGTCACAACCGAAAAGTGATAAAGACCCAGGGGCTTTCACAGTCACCTGCGGTATTGGTGAAACTCAGATTCATAAGTGCCTGGTCGATCTTGGAGCTGCTGTCAACGCCATGCCCTCCTCCTTTTATTACTTGTTAGGACTTGGTCCATTGAAGCCACCCAGGACAAATATCGAGCTAGGAGATAAATCGTGCATACGTCCGGTTGGAGTGCTGGAAGACGTAATACTCCATGTGGGAGAGCTTGTCGTTGCTGCAGACTTTTATGTGATACAAACGGGAGAGACCAACAAAGACGACCCTCCAACAATAATCTTGGGACGACCATTCCTCTACGCTACTAAGGCAAGGATCGATGTGGGCAAGGGCTCATTATCGCTTAAGTTCGGTGGCAAAATTGCATATTTCTACATTGACAATAGCCGCACGGATGCGAAGAAACCGCCAGATATAATACCTATCTCAGACCGCGGTACGCAGATTTCCGACCTGCCAAAAGAGACCGAAAAAGTAACAAGACCAGCAGCTATGGTCAAAGTTCCTTCACCTTCTCAGAGGCAATGGAGAGAAAAAATACCAAAACCATGGGGTTCTAACACGCACAAGAAATCGGGAAAAGGCAAGGCAAGAAGCAACACAGGAACGGTGGCAAAATACGACCTGAGCCACCCATGGGACCCAAACCAGTAATCCACAATGAGGTATCGTCGAGCCAACGACGTTAAACAAGTGCACTGGTCGGGAGGTAACCCGACACTATCTTACTTTCTGTCATTTAAATTCTGTCATTTAATTTTCTGTCTTAGTAATTCTCACATATATATATTAGTTTGCATGACTTTTGAACTAAGGCACGCCTTCGTTCAAAAGTGTGGGGTGGGAACCACCGTTGTATATAAATAACATGCTTGCTGTTTTCTTTTTTAGTAATAGTATCTTTTTGAAAATATGAACTTAAGAATGTGAAAAAGATAGACCGAAATTCATGCATTTACCTTGTGAAAATTCAACTGTCTAAAAACTTAGAACGTAACTTTTCATTTGTCCTTTGTGCTGAGATTAACTAGAGATGTGGAGTTGACATAAACTGCCCTAGAAAGGCTTGGCAAGCAATCGAAAGATCAGATCAAACTATGTGGTTTTCGAAGTCAGTGGAGGCTGCACTTCGGGTTTCAGTGAAGATTGAAGTCATCTCCACCATGCAGTGTTTATGCAAAAAGAAAAGAAAAGCGAGGACGGGAATCAGACCGTCTTCTCTCTAGTTAAAGTAGCCGAGAAAATAGATGAGCGACCCTCATCTTGACCCGCGCGAAACAACAACGATGAGAGGAGCGGGGAGGTATTTCCATAGGCTTGCGGGCGATGATTGGACCTCCCAAAAAGGCTTGAGAAAATGGACTAGCAAAGCCACAAAAAGGCGAAAAGCTCGAAGAAGCAATTCAAGAGGCCAAAGGCCCAACATTGTGAAGGTT
The DNA here is from genome assembly GCA_033675395.1 of Rhodiola chrysanthemifolia. Lineage (NCBI taxonomy): Eukaryota > Viridiplantae > Streptophyta > Magnoliopsida > Saxifragales > Crassulaceae > Rhodiola > Rhodiola chrysanthemifolia. The sequence goes on from CM066204.1 coordinate 46,008,098, forward strand.
TTAACCGAACAAAAAAAGTGAAGTACTCAAAAAAGTCAAATCAAAGGCCAAAGGCCGATTCACTACAAAAGCAGTCCCTCGCCAAAAGAAAAATCAAAGTACTCAAACCAGTGAAACCCGAACCAAATCACGTGCTAGAGAAAGCTACAAGAAAACCATATAGTGCGAGACGATTCCGAACTTGCAATCCAGGAACCAAAAAAGGGCTATCTCCCGAAACATCCAATATGAATTGCATCTCAGCACGGAGGTACAAGTATTAAGTTTCTTCTATTTATTTACACAATTCAATTTGGTAATAAGTAAGTAATGCATGAATTAGGATAAATCGAGTCCCACCGTCCAATTTTCATATAATCCAAAACCAAACTTAGAGTGCCGCCCTTTAAATAGCATTGTTCGGGACGAACAACTAAAAGTGTGGGGTGATATGATGGACCCAAATTATACGAATCATAAACACCGTAAAACCCACCAAATTAGACTGTTGGTCTATTTAACTTCTACTTGTTAGTCCCGATATATTTCTACAGGGTATTTTGGCGCTTAGAGAGAAAACACGCTAAGGAGAGGATTTTACGCTGAAAAGATGTTAAGAGTTATTCCAAGGTCAAGATCAGACGCTGACTGAAGAAATCTCAAGGATCCTGACATGGAATCACTCCAAACAAATCAAACCGAAGAGGAATTTGCATTGAAGACTCAACCGACCGGGTGAGAAAATGCCGCAGAAACCACCCGACCGGTTGAAGCAGTTCCAGGCCCTCCGCCGAGCTGACCAAACACTCAATTCAAGTTGCCCGAGCAAACCACCTCTTCTGACAATTCCACCTCGACCAAAATGTTCCAAATGGAAAATAAGGTGGAAGATGTCGGAAAACCAGGAGAACGCCCTAGCCGATTAGCAGTTAGCCCAAGTCCAAAGCAAAAGCCTCGCGCATAGGCACCAAGACCAAGTTGCTCGACCAAAACATGGAATTTGGAAAAACTGGCTCGACCATTAGTCTTAGAATCACTTGGCCATTCCAAATCGACTATCAAATGCAAGCATGGACCAAGGTGACCGGCCACCATGCTTGGAGGTGGCCAAGGGAGGAGCTCCTCCCTCCATGGTGACCTGCAACCGGCGGCTCCTCCTCCCTTGACCGGCGGCTTTGCTCCTCCCCCATGTGGCGGCTCCTCCTTGCTCCTCCTCCTCCTCCCTTGGATCAAAAGACACTTGCCACCATCTCCACCCTCCATTTCCCCTCACTTTGGCTATAAATACAAGCCATCTCCTCCTCATTTGTATAATCCAGATCTCATACAAAAATCACTTATCTCTCTAAGATTGTAAGTTTGGCTTTGGAAATAAAAGATTGCTCCCTTGGCGCTTCAACGGTAGTAAGTATTCTAATATTTATTTACTGTCTTTAATTTCCAATTCCTTAGTTATAATGTTTAGCGCGATAAATAGTAGCTAAACTAGTCGTTCGGTAGAAGGGGTGGACTTGTATTATAAAATGTTTTAGACTATTAATTTAGTGTCTCGTCTTTGTATTCAAAACTTGTTCTATGTGCCATATATTAGATCAGAACGTCCATGGTTGAGTGAATGCTTGAAATGGCAAAGCTCTTCTGTGGAAGTTCGTAAACATACTCGGGTAAGTGGATGCTTGAAATGGCAAAGCTTATCTGAGGAGTTTGATCTCTCTCAAACACCATTTTGGGTAAATCGGAAAAGACAACCCAAAATGGATGCACACAGGCTAGTATACCTTGAAATGGGGTGCTAGTCTAAGTAGAACAAGGGTTTTACGTTTTTTGCAAAATATTAGACAGTCGAGTGCTTGAAATGGCCTTGACTCACTTTCGAACACTTTTGCGAAAGACTAGACAGTGTGGCAAATTGAGCGCCGGAAAAGGCCTTGATACATGTTTGAATACTTAGAAGATTCACTAAGGGTCAATGATAAACAGGATATAATACAAGGCCCCTGAAACTGAACGCTTTCTTTTAATTGTAATAATTATCAGTTACTTTCCAGTATTAAAACCAACCAACCAACCAATCAATCACTTAGCTGGTAGCTTTAAAACCAACCAACCAATCCCAAAATTGTCCAATTTAAAGAACAACTTATTCCCCTAATTCCCTTGGGTTCGACCCCTACTTACCACTTACTACCCAGTAGTTAAGTCGCGAGTAGTGGAAAATATAAATTTATTTGTACAGATAGCCGTGCACCTTAACGACAGTGCAGTGTGATCTGTCACTCCTCGATGGAGCAGTGTTACACCGTAGCTGGACTAAACAGTCCCAAATACAAGAACTCCAAAAGGCTAGTAGTGGAAGGTCCCTCACCCGCTCCGGGGTATTGGAAAGAAAAGATCCCAAAACAAAGGAGTCCTGACCCAAGCACATCATCTCGCAAGAAATCGGGAAGAGGCAAGGCAAGAAGCAACACAGGAACGGGGGCAAAATTCGACCTGAGCCACCCATGGGACCCAAACCAATAATCCACAACGAGGTACTGTCGAGCCAACGACGTTAAACAAAGGCACTGGTCGGGAGGTAACCCGACACTATCTTACTTTCTGTCATTTAAATTCTGTCATTTAATTTTCTGTCTTAGTAATTCTCACATATATATATTAGCTTGCATGACTTTTGAACTAAGGCACGCCTTCGTTCAAAAGTGTGGGGTGAGAACCACCGTTGTATATAAATAACATGCTTGCTGTTTTCTTTTTTAGTAATAGTATCTTTTTAAAAATATGAACTTAAGAATGTGAAAAAGATAGACCGAAATTCATGCATTTACCTTGTGAAAATTCAACTGTCTAAAAACTTAGAACGTAACTTTTCATTTGTCCTTTGTGCTGAGATAAACTAGGGATGTGGAGTTGACATAAATCGCCCTAGAGAGGCTTGGCAAGCAATCAAAGGATCAGATCAAACTATATGGTTTTCGAAGTCAGTGGAGGCTACACTTCGGGTTTCAGTGAAGATTGAAGTCATCTCCGCCATGCAGTGTTTATGCAAAAAAGAAAAAGGCGAGGACGGGAATCAGACCGTCCTCTCTCTAGTTAAAGTAGCCGAGAAAATAGATGAGCGACCCTCATCTTGACCCGCGCGAAACAACAACGATGAGAGGAGCGGGGAGGTATTTCCATAGGCTTGCGGGCGATGATTGGACCTCCCAAAAAGGCTTGAGAAAATGGATCACCACAGGCTTCTTTACCTTCCTTTGCCCGAGCACCGCTCCAACTGCGTAGTCGCTAGCATCACACATTATCTCGAAGGGTTGAGTCCAATCCGGTGCTTGAATGATGGGTGCACTAGTCAGTGCCGCCTTAAGATCATCGAATGCCGCTTTGCATCCCTCCGTAAACTCAAATGGTGCATCCTTTTGTAGCAATCTAGAGAGAGGTAGCGCCCTTTTTGAGAAGTCCTTTAAAAACCAGCGATAAAATCCTGCATGTCCCAAAAAAGACTTCACACCACGCTGATCAGAAGGGTAAGGCAAGCTAATAATCAAGTCAATTTTAGCCTTATCTACTTGTATTCCTTCTCCAGAAGCAACATGTCCCAATACTATACCGTGAGTGACCATAAAATGACATTTTTCATAATTCAAAACCAAGTTTGTCTCCTCACAACATGCAAGCACTCTACCAACATTAAGCAAGCATTCATCAAAAGTATTTCCATACACAGCGAAGTCATCTATGAACACTTCAACACAGTCACTAATCAATTCCGAAAAAATACTCATTACCACACGCTGGAAGGTACCAGGCGCGTTGCACAAACCAAAAGACATGCGTCGAAACGTAAATGTACCGAATAGGCACGTGAAAGTAGTCTTGTTCTGGTCTTCGGCTGCAATCGGAATTTGATTATACCCAGAAAATCCATCTAAAAACAAAAGTAACGCTTTCCTGCGAGCCTATCCAACATCTGGTCAATGAACGGCAAAGGAAAGTGATCCTTGCGTGTCACTGCATTTAGCTTTCTGTAGTCGATGCACACGCGCCATCCATTCTGGATTCTCTTTGTCACCAACTCACCTTGAGCATTAAGCTCCACTGTAATTCCTGTCTTCTTCGGTACTACATGTACGGGGCTTACCCATTGACTATCTGAAATGGGATAAATCACGTCAGCATCTAAAAGCTTTTGTTCCTCTTTTTGAACCACCTCCATCATCAGTGGGTTCAATCTACGCTGCAGCTGCCTCACAGGTTTGGCTCCATCCTCGAGTAAAATCCGGTGCATGCACACGGTAGGACGCACTCCTTTGATGTCCGCAAGTGTCCATCCAATCGCGGTCTTGTGTTTCTTCAGCACCGCTGCCAATCTCTCCTCCTGATTAGGTTCCAAGACTTTCTTGATTATGACCGGCAACGTCTTACCATCTCCCAAAAAGATATACTTTAAATGCTCGGGTAAGGGCTTAAGCTGCAACTCAGGTGCTTGTACAACAGATGGTACAAGTGTAGATTTATTAGTTAAAGTAACTTGATTAGCCTCATACCTTGGGGTTAATGGTCCCGAAACTCTAAGCTCCTGTAGCATGTCACTAGTATCACGAAGCATCCCTATTGATGCGCCACGTGACTCAATAGCCTCCCTCAAAATTATTTCAAGCACATCATTCCCACAGGGAATATCGGAAGATTCCACTAGCTCATCGATCGCATCCAAAGCGTGTACTCCTACATCATCAAATGGATATTGCATAGCTTGATATATATTAAAGTTTATTACCTCACCTTACACCTCCATGGAAAGCGTGCCACGATCCACATCGATCTTAGCTCTAGCCGTCTTCATGAATGGCCTACCAAATAGAATTGGTGGCTGATCTTGTGCTCCCTCATCATCCATTTTCAACACATAGAAATCTGCTGGAAAAATAAGATTTTCTACCTGCACCAAAACATCCTCGATCACACCCAAAGGTTGGGTGCATGATCGGTCAGCCAATTGAATGGTCAAACCCGCGGGTTTTAGTGGAATACGCAAAGATAAGTACAAAGAGTAAGGAGAACATTTATGGAAGCACCAAGATCAAGCATACAATTTTCGATCCTTACGTTACCAATAACACATGGAATAGTAAAAGTTCCGGGATCCTTACACTTTTTGGGCACCTTCCTTTGTATCGCTGCTGATACACTCTCTCCAAGCATGACCTGCTCATTCTTAGTCGTACGCCTACGGTTAGTCCATAATTCTTTAAGAAATTTTGCGTACCTTGGAATTTGCCGAATAGCTTCAATGAGTGGAATGCTGATTTCCACCTTGCTAAACAACTCCCAAACCTCATTGTCTGTGATAGACTTATTGTTGGTCTTAGAAACCTGCATTGGGAATGGTAGGGGAGTGTTAGAATTTGGAATTTCCTTACCAGAGTCTGAGGAACCCGCGGACGTCTTCTGATTATCGTCCGCGGACGTCTCTTTATTTTGTAATTCATCAGGCGTCCGCGATTTAATTGGTGAGACGTCCGCCTGCACCACTGAGTTGGAATCTTCATTCAGCTCTTCTCCTCCATTCTTCAACTGCTTTCCACTCCTAAGCATTACAGCGCTAATGTTGGACTTTGGGTTGGGAATCGTTTGTGACGGCAGCTTCCCTTTGTCTTCTCGCTTTTCATAAACGGTGCTGGCAATTTGAGACACTTACTTTTTTAGCTCGTTAACATCTCCAGCTTGTTGGCCCATCTTTTGAGTTAGTTCCTTGAACATGCCTCTCATTTTCTCTCTCAATTCCTTGATCGGGTCCTCGTCTCCTTGTTTGATGTGTGGTGGTCTGTACGGCGGCTTTTGTGGGTACGACGATTGCCCCACATCGTAATTGTTGTTCCTTTGCCAACCACCATCATTTTGCCTAGGTTGCCATTTGTTGTTGCCTTGGTATCCATCATACCTCCTTGGTGGCAAATCTCCCTTGTTCACGTAGCCCACTACATTCACGTCTTCTGTTCTTTCCTGAAAAACACCGTTATCATTATTCATTGGATTAAAAGTGGACTTGTTTACCTTACACTCCACTTGTTGATTGTTTTGTGGTTGCTGCGTCACTATTTGAGCCATCATATTCTTCAGTTCCTGCAATTCAGAGTGTACATTCACGTTAGCAACTGGTGCAGGTTTATGTGTTTCTTCTAAATACCTTGTGCTCTCGGCAACTCTCTCAATCAAGTCCCATATCTCCTCGGGGTACATGTCAAGGATAGACCCTTGAGCGGAGGCATCTAGCATTCTTCTTTCCATCAGAATCATCCCATCCATGAAGTATTCAAGCAACATCCTTTGTGGGATTCCATGATTCGGACAACTCTCTTCCAATTGCCTAAACCTCTCCAAATAATCGAACAACGTTTCTCCACGTCCTTGTCTAAGCATAGAGAGCTCCTTTCTTATTGGAGCCGCCTTCGAATGGGAGTAGTACTTGTCCATGAACTTCCTTTGCATTTGTTCCCATGAAATAATCGAACCTGAAGGCAAAGACATTAACCAAGATTTAGCTTGACTTACTAAAGAAAAAGGGAATGCCTTTAATTTAAAAATATTTTTCGGAACCGATGCCGATTTCATGGACGTGCAAACTCCATGAAATTCCTTCAAGTGCCTTAGGGGGTTCTCATCGGGCATTCCTCCAAACTTGGGCAAGTGGTGTATCACCCCACCCTTTATCTCGATATCTTCTGCGTCCTCATCCAACCTAATGCACCAAGGTGCCTCATCAATATACGGCGCACAAACTCCTCTCATAGTGCGTCCCAAATTCCGACGCCTAGCTAACTGTCCATATTGGTTTCCTCCATCGAGGTATTCTCGATCCAACTCATCCTCGTAATCCTCATGTCTAGCTGCACGATGTCTAGCAAACTCATTCACAAATCGTTGATTTCTGGGGGGGTGGTACTCTATGATTAACAGGGGGCAGTCCTTGCCTCTGATCTTGCATGTTATCTCCTAGTACACTACTTCGCTCTTCTTGATCACGTTCAACAATTCTCTGTGACATTGTTACTTAAATAGAAAATAATCAAGTGACAAAGTGAAAGACAGTAAAATAAAACTAGAAGAAAGAAATACGTAGTGAGATTCTTCGTTACCAATCCCCGGCAACGGCGCCAAAATTTGACGGGCGTCGTTGTACCCGTCAAAAATAATATTTATAGTTCCGACTAGCAAGTGGTAAGTCGGGTCGTATCCACAGAGATCGATATAAGAATCTGTTCACTAAGTACGAGAGTGACAATGGTAAATTCAAATAAGTAAATAGAAAATAAAAGCAAGCACAAATGATCACTTATAAAGAGAGCAATCGTCACACAAATTCAAGTATATAATATCAAAGAGTAGTGCAAGCTAGAAACTTCGATTGTGACGCAAGACCAAATCATTGACAAATCCGTTTTGATTTCTAATGTTCTACAACTTAGAGCTCCCCCGCTAAGGTTATACTCCCCGTTCTTGTTCTAGTACTTAATCTCGCGCTAGCGATAATCAAGACCCTAACTCGCTAGAGTTGCATGAAGATTTAAACAAGTTGTCCTAGGGTGTTTAATCCTAGTGGTATATTACTGGTGTCCTAGTTCGCTATCCCCGCTAGGTTGCTAGTAAACTTGACAATCGGAATCAACTAACAAACTAAAACTCCCCCGCTAGGGTTCCACTCGTGTTAACAAAATCAATTCCATGAACAATGCATAGCAATATGACACAAAACACAGAAATCAATATAGGTCTCAAGTCAAAACATCACAATGTCGAGTTCTAGCCTACACATATGAGTTTAGCTACTCATCGTAAGGGAATACATCATCAAGTTTTTTAATAGAATGAAACGAAATTACTAATGATGAATTCTCCACCAAGCTGCAGCTCCACTCCAATACTTGAATCCAGCAACGAATCCACGCTCAAGCTTCTTCAATTGGAACCCTACTCCGAGAGTTCTCTTCTCCAATCCTCTATTCTCAATTCCCAAATTTGACTCCAACCTTTCTGATTTTTCTTCCTTAAGTCGAGAGCCAGCCGCCCCTCTTCTGTCCCCTCGAGTCTGTATCTTTTCTTTCGAGATTGCAAATCAAAAATAATGAAATTTGACTGCCAGCTGGACCCGCGGACGTCTTCGTCATTTAACTCCCGCGGAGGTGACAGGCCGTCGTTGTGGCACTGCAAATTATCAATTTATAAGTCCACTACTGTTTGGCTTACTATTGGCTAGTAAAGCGGTAAGTAGGGGTCGAACCCAAAGGAATTAGTGGATAAAGTAGTTCTTTTGAAAACTGAAAATAAAGTAAGACAGTTGGGTTTGATTTGGTTTTGAACAGAAAGTAAATACTGAAAGTAAATGAACAGAAAGTAAATGTACTGAAAGTAAAGGTACTGAAAGTAAAGGTCCTGAAAGTAAAGTTAGGTAATGAATGTAAATGTACTGAAAGTAAAGTTAGGTAATGAATGTAAAGGTACTGAAAGTAAAGTTAGGTACTGAATGTAAAGGTACTGAAAGTAAAGTTAGGTACTGAAAGTAAAGGTACTGAAAGTAAAGTTAGGAACTGAATTGAAGTTGTTGAAAGTAAGACTGTAAGTAAATGACAAGTTAGTGTTTTGATCAAGAGAAGGATTCGGTCTAGGGGCTTTATATCATAACTTCGTTCATCATTGACCTCTAATGATCTTACTAAGTGTTCTAAGGTGTGGGTTGTTCCTTTTCAAGATTTAACCGAAAGCAAGGCTTTTTCAAGCACTTACCACACCGGCTAGTCCTTTTCAAGACATAGCTTACTAGTTCTAGCTAGACTAATTCCCCTTTTCAAGGTATATTAGCATAAGTGCATCCACTTGATCAATCATTTCCGATCAACCAAATGGTGTTAAAGAGGGGATGACCTACTTGGAAGAGCTTTGCTTTTTCAAGCATCCACTCAACCTTGTTATGTTCAACCCGAATTGATGGCACGAAGAACTAGTTAGAACACTAGGTAGCATTAAGTAAAGGGTCTAGAACGGTTTTATGATATAAAAAACCCCTTCAACCGAATGAAGAGTTTAGGTACAAGTATCCATTAAAGGGAATACCATAGCTAGTACAAGGGAAGCAAATGGTTTTCAAAATTAAAGACAAGAACAAGTAAGGTTTTGGAAAAGTAACTCAAGAACAAGTAGAGAGAAGTTGGAGCTTTTGATATCCAAATGTGTGTAGAGTGTGTACAAGCCTTGTGAGTGCAAGTGACAAAGATCTAAGCTAGTGAGATAGGTGACCAAGTATCCAAACTTCCAAAACACACATGAATCAAGAGTTATGATTTCAAGGGCCAAGCTCCTCTATTTATAGGCAAGGGAGAGAGGCAAACCAACTAGGCATGGGCACACCCCAAAGTCCAGCCGCCGGCCAGCTGTCCTCCCAAAGCCGCCGGCCAGGTGGCTTCCCAAAGCCACCGGTATGGCCTTCTCCTACAAGGATAGAGTAGAAGAGATTTAAAGGTCAACCAACATTAATTGATGCCCGGAGCTTGGTCGGTTTTGGCCGGAATTTGATCGGAGCATGGCTGGCTTTGGTTGTGCTTGATCGGAGCTTAATCAGAGCTTGGCCGGAATTTTGGTCGGAGGTCTTTTTCTTTTGGATTCCGGATTTGGAATGCTGAGGCAATTCTAAGCCTAATGGTCGAAGTCGTTTTGCCGGAATCTGGCCGGAACCTTGTCGGAATCCCAAAACGGCCGGAATTGCCCTAGTTTGGCCTTGATCGGGTTCCACTCGGGCGTTTTGTCTAGGGAGTGAGATTGTCTGAGTAGTTGGGCGTTTCAAACAACTTGGTGGAGCCAGATTTGCCAGATTAGCTGGTCTGGTCAAGCGACTTCGTTTTGGTGTCTATGCGCGCGGGGCCTTTGCTTTGGAATTGAGCCAACAGCCAATCTGCTCGGGCATTCACCTTTGTTTTCCGACATTGTCCACCTTATTTTTCATTTTGATAACTTTGCTCGAGGCGGATTCGTCAGATCAGATGGTTTGCCCGAGCAACTTTAATTCAGTGCAAGACAGCTCGGCTGGGCACTCAGCACATCCGGACACTGGACTCGGGCACTCGGCCTGGGACCTCTCAGCGCAGCCTGGTAGTGAAGTCCGGTCCCGGCTGGGCAGTTTTGACTTGTGATCCATTTTTAGCACAAAACTCCTCTTTTAAGCTTGTTTCCACCTTAGACCTTCAAGAATGCCTGTAAAGTAAAACGACACTAACAAGTGAAAGTCCAAAGGACAAAGTGTCGTTTAAGGTGGGTTTAGTTGACTCGATGAATCGTATAAATACGGTCCATCAAATCACCCCACACTTACACTTGTTCGTCCCGAACAAGGCTAGGCAAGAAGAGGAACACTAAAATATCAAAAAGTTCAAGGTAAGAATGATAGAATGTTAAACTAGATTTCTCCAAAACATGCATTGCTTACTTGCTACCAAACTAAACCGTGTAAAAACATAGAAGAAACTTGATACTTGTACCTTCGAGCCGAGATGCAACTTAATTCGGATGATTCGGGAGATAGCCCTTTTTAGGCCCTTGAACTGCGCTTTCGGGTCCGACTCGCACTATATGGTTATTCTTGCAGCTTTCTCTAGCACATGATTTGGTTCGGGTTTCAATGAGTTGAGCTCTTTGATTTCCTTTTGATGAGGGATACCTTTTGAAGTGATTTGGCCTTCGGCCTTCGATATTGAATTGGAGTTTCTTCACTTTTGTTATGGTTAAAACCTTCACAACTTGGCCTTCGGCCTTTGATTTGCTTCTTCGAGCTTTGCTCCTTGTGATTTGCTTGTCCATTTTCTCAACCTTTTGGGAGGTCCAATCATCGCCCGAGAGCATATGGAAATGCCCCCCCGCTCTTTCTCATCCTCGCCCTTTTCGCGCGGGTCAAGATGAGGGTCGCTCATCTATTTTCTCGGCTACTTGGACTAGAGTTAGGACGGTTTGATTCCCGTCCCGCTGACAGGTGTCGTTGTACCCGTCAAAAATAATAATTTGTAATCCGACTAGCAAGTGGTAAGTCGGGTCGTATCCACAGAGATCGGTGTGAGAATCTGTGTACTAAGCACAAAAGTAACAATGGGGTTTTTTGGAATTTCAATCAGTTAAATAAAAATGCAAGCAAGTAACAACGATCAAGTGGCACTCTATTTATAGGCCATATGAGGCGGCTTGGGAAGAGATATTTGTCTCCTCCAACCGCCTCTAGTTCCTCCCCAAGTGAGCTTTGAGCATCTAGTTCCCAAATGGCATATAGTTCCTCTCCAAAGTTCATCCGGTTGAAGCTCTAGTTGCCCCCTTAGCCGACCACCATGGACCAATGGGAGAGCTCCATGTGGCTTAGTTGAGCTTGGTTGAGGCTTGGTTGAGCTTGGACTAGATACTTGGACTTGGTTACAAGGGTAGTTTCATCCAAAATATCTACCGACTAAACTAGTTAGAAACCAACCGGGTATATTGGATCTTTAGGATATTTAGTTAGTCTTCGCAGGAGTTTGGCCGGAGCATGATTGGTCCATGGATGCCCTTGATCGGAGCTCAAGTGGTGGCTGGCCGGAGTTTGGCCGGAATTCTTGACCGGAGGTCTTTGGCTCTTTGATAGTTGATTTGGAATGGCCAAGTGATTTTAAGACTAATGGTCGAGATGGATTTGCCGGAATATGGCCGGAACCTTGTCGTGGCTCGGTTTGAAGTTCAGTGTGGGCGCAGGCCTCGGACGCTGGTCTCGGGCGCTGGTCTTGGTTTCCTCGGCCATGGATGAATTCACTCGGACGCTTTGTCTAGAATTTGAGATTCACCGAGCCATTTGACATTTTAATCACTTTGGTCGAGCAAGATTTTCCAGATTCCATGGTTTGGTCGGGCAACTTGGTTTTGGTGCTTGTGCGCGCGGGACCTTTGGTTTGGACATGGATGTGGGCCATCTGCCAATCGGCATGGGCGTTCGCCTTGGAGTTTCGACATCTTCCACCTTATTTTCTATTTGGAACATTTTGGTCGAGGTGGAATTGTCAGATTAGTTGTTTTGCTCGAGCAACTTGAATTGAGTGTTGATCTGCTCGGCTGGGGGCCTGGAACTGCTTCAGCCGGTCGGGTGGATCTCCAAGGTGATATTTTCGGCGTAAAATCCCCTTTTTAGCTCGTTTCTTCTCTAAACCTCAAAATAGCCTGTAGAACAAAAGTGGAACTAACAAGCAAAAGTTAAATAGACAAAGTGTCTAATTTGGTGGGTTTAACGGTCATAATGAATCATATAAATATGGTCCATCACATATTCCTTGGTTTTCCGACATTGTCCACCTTATTTGCCATTTTGATCACTTTGCTCGAGGCGGACTCGTCAGATCAGATGGTTTGCCCGAGCGGCTTGATTTTGGACCTGGGCAGCTCGGCTGGTGCGCTGGAACGCTGGGGCGCGGCCTGGACGATGCCGTGGCATGCGCTCGCATGGTGCACCCTGTGCGATCGCACAAATGTCCTTGTGATGATTTTGGCTTGAAATGCCATTTTTTAAGCCCGATTCCTCTTTAGACTCCAAAATTGCATGTATACATAAAACGACATCAACAAGCACATGTTCGTATGACCAAATGTCTTATTTGGTGGGTTTTGCGTATTTGATAAATCGTATAAATACGTCCCATCATTTGTCTAAGTTCGTCCCAAGTTAGTCTCAATCTAACGTTTCTCCAGGGTTGTGCTTGGAAAGAGACTAAATTGGGACGAAAAAAGACAAACTTTAGCCTCATCTAAGCTTTGTCTAAGTTCGTCCCAAGTTAGTCTCATTCTAACATTTATCTAGGTTCGTCCTTAAAAACACTCTAACTTGGGACGAAGAAAGACAAACTTTAGACTCATTCTAAAGTTTGTCTAAGTTCGTCCCAAGTTAGTCTCATTCTAACGTTTGTCTAGGTTCGTCCTTAGAAAGAGACTAACTTGGGATGAACAAAGACAAACGTTAGTCTCATTCTAAGGTTTGTCTAAGTTCGTCCCAAGTTAGTCTAATTCTAACATTTTCAAGGTTCGTCCTTTGAAAGAGACTTACTTGGGACGAACAAAGACAAACTTTAGTCTCATTCTAAGGTTTGTTTAAGTTCGTCCCAAGTTAGTCTCAATCTAACATTTGTCTATGTTCGTTCTTAGAAAGAGAATAACATGGGACGAACAAAGACAAACTTTTGTCTCATTCTAAGGTTTGTCTAAGTTCGTAACAAGTTAGTCTCATTCTAACGTTTGTCTAGGTTTGTCCTTAGAAAGAGACGAACTTGGGACGAACAAAGACAATCTGCACTCTCATTCTAAGGTTTGTCTAAGTTTGTCCCAAGTTAGGCTCAATCTAACGTTTGTCTAGGTTCGTCCTTAGAAGGAGACTAACTTGGGAAGAACAAAGACAAACTTTAGTCTCTTTTTAAGGTTTGTCTAAGTTTGTCCCAAATTAGTCTCATTCTAAGGTTTGTCTAGGTTTGTCCTTAGAAAGAGACTAACTTGGGACGAACAAAGACAAATTTTAGTCTCATTCTAAGGTTGTCTAAGTTCGTCCCAAGTTAGTCTCAATCTAATGTTTGTCTAGGTTCGTCCTTAGAAAGAGACTAACTTGGGACGAACAAAGACAAATGTTAGTCTCATTCTAAGGTTTGTCTAAGTTCGTCCCTAGTTAGTTGACAGGCACTGCCTTGTCGCGAGGCAATGTGTACAAATAATATTTATAAGTCCGCTACTCGCGACTTCACTATTGGGTAGCAAGTGGTAAGTAGGGGTCGAACCCAAAGGAATTAGGGGGATAGTTGCTCTTTGAGGTGATTGTACAGCGAGGGAGCGTGTTTTAGGTTGGTTGAGGTTTTAGAGCTAGTAACTACGTGACTTTTTGGTTGGTTTTGGTTTTTTTGTGCGAAAAGTAAATGACTGAAAAATAAATACTGAAAAATAAAATACAGCGGGTGATGCGTGATTGGCAAGTCCTCCGGAAGGTGAGCAGTTGATAGAACAGTTTATACTAAAATTAAAAGTAAGTGCAGGTGGTGTTTTTAATTTAAGGAAAGCATTCGGTTTTGGGGGCTTTGTATCATAGCCTGTTTATCATTGACCCTTAGTGATCTTACTAAGTATTCAAACGTGTATCAAGGCCATTCCAAGCACTCGATTTGCCACACTGTCTAGCCCATTCCAAGGTCGTAGAGCACTTGTTCTACTTAGACTAATACCCCATTCCAAGGTATATTAGCCTGTGTGCATCCATTTGGTCAGTCATTCCCGAGCAACCAAATGGTTTTTTAGAGAGGTCAAACTCCTCAGATAAGCTTTGCCATTCCAAGCATCCACTTATCCGAGTATGTTTACGAACCCCACGGAAGAGTTTTGCCATTCCAAGCATCCACTCAACCTTGGAAGTTCTAACCTAATATATGGCACATAGAACAAGTTTTGAATACAAAGAAGAGGCACTAAGAGTATAGCCTAAAACATTTTATGATACAAGTACACCCCTCAACCGAATGAAGAGTTTAGCTACGAATATCCATAGAAGTGGATACCATAGCTAAGTACTCGAGCGTTTTTGAAAGACAGTAAGTAAAGGAGAATACTCAAGAACCAACAGGAGTATTCCCTAAACTACTATAATACTCAAGAACCAACAGGAGTATTATATATTTCAAAACCAAACTTACAAAGTAACAAACTTAGAGAGAGAAGTGTTTATTGATTTTTTGGGCTTATGAAATGAGGAGGAGGAGCTCTCCTTTTATAGCCAAAGTGAAGAGGAATGGAGGGCTAGGATGGGAGCACATGGCAAGCCATCCATGGAGGAGGAGGAGTGACAGATGCTTGTCGTCAGAGCAAATGTACAAATAAATTTATAGTCCGCTACTCGCGACTACACTACTGGGTAGCAAGTGGTAAGTAGGGGTCGAACCCAAAGGAATTAGGGGGATAGTTGCTCTTTGAGGTGATTTATACAGCGAGGGAGCGTGTTTTAAGTTGATTGAGATTTTAGCGCGGAAAAGTAAGTGACTGGTTGGTTGGTTTTGGTTTTAGTGCGGAAAAGTAAATGACAGAAAATTAAATACTGAAAATACAAAGAAGACTTACAGCGAGTGATGCGTGATTGGCAAGTCCTCCGGATGATGAGTGCAGTTGATTAAGGCAGTTATACTAAGAAAGTAAGTGCAGGTGTTGTTTGATTTCAAGGAAAACATTCAGTTTCGGGGGTTTTGTATCATAACCTGTTTATCATTGACCTTTAGTGATCCTTCTAAGTATTCAAACGTGCATCAAGGCCATTCCAAGCACTCGATTTGCCACACTGTCTAGTCTTTTGCAAAAATGTTCGAAAGTGTATCAAGGCCATTCCAAGCACTCGATTTGCACACACTGTCTAGACTTTTGCAAAAAACGTAGAGCCCTTGTTCTACTTAGACTAATACCCCATTCCAAGGTATATTAGCCTGTGTGCATCCATTTGATCAGTCATTCCCGAGCAATCAAATGGTGTTTGAGAGAGGTCAAACTCCTCAGATAAGCTTTGCCATTCCAAGCATCCACTTATCCGAGTATGTTTAAGAACTTCCACGGAAGAGCTTTGCCATTCCAAGCATCCACTCAACCTTGAAAGTTCTGGCCTAATATATGGCACATAGAACAAGTTTTGAATACAGAGAAAAAACACTAAAGCAAAGTCTAAAACATTTTATGATACAAGTACACCCCTTCAACCGAATGAAGAGTTTAGCTACGAATATCCATAGAGGTGGATACCATAGCTAAATACTCGGGGGTTTTTGAAAGACAGTAAGTAAAGGGGAATACTCAAGAACCAACAGGAGTATTCCCAATTTCTACTTGAATATTCAAGAACCAACAGGAGTATTCTCTAAAACCGTTATAATACTCAAGAACCAACAAGAGTATTATTTCAAAACCAAACTTACAAATTGCCAAACTTAGAGAGATAAGTGATTTTGTGTTGTGAATGGGATAATTACAAATGAGGTTTGGCTTGGTATTTATAGCCAAACTTGAGAGAAATGGAGGGTGGAGATGGGGGGCATGTGTTTTTGATCCAAGGGAGGAGAAGGGAGGAGCAAGGAGGAGATGACACATGGGGGGAGCCAAAAGCCGCCGGTTGGGGGAGGTTGAGCCACCGGTTGCCGGTTGCAAGGGGAGGAGAAGGGTGGCTTTGGCCACCTCCAAGCAAGGTGGCCGGTCACCTTGGTCCATGAGTGCATTTTGACAGTTTTGTGCAGTCTTTTCACAAAACTATCAGTCCAATTTCGCTCCGTCTGACTTTGATTGTTCCTTGGTTGGATTTGTTTTGAATGATTCCATGTCAGGATCTTTAGATTTCTTCAGTCAGCGTCTGATCGTGACCTTGGAATGACTCGTAACATCTTTTCTGCGTAAAATCCTCTCCTTAGCGTGTATTCTCTCTAAGCTCCAAAATACCCTGTAGAAATATATCGGAACTAACAAGCAAAAGTTAAATGGACAAACAGTCTAATTTAGTGGGTTTAACTGTGTTTTTGATTCGTATAATTATGGTCCATCAGATCACCCCACACTTTTAGTTGTTCGTCCCGAACAATGCTATTAAAGGGCGGCACTAAGTAAGTTTGTTAAAATATGAAAATTAGACTGTGGGACTCGATTTATCTTAATTCATGCATTACTACTTATTACCAAATTGAACTGTATAAATAAATAGAAGAAACTTGATACTTGTACCTCCGTGCTGAGATGCAAAGTATTTTGGATGTTTCGGGAGATAGCCCTTTTTAGGCTCCTGGACTGCAATCTCGGGACCGTCTCGTACGATATGGATTTCTTGTAGCTTTCTCTAGCACGTGATTCGGTTCGGGTTTCAATGGTTTGATCTTTGATTTTCTTTCTCTTTGGCGAGGGACAGCTTTTTTTTTGTAGTGAATCGGCCTTTGGCCTTGGATTTGACTTTTTGAGTACTTCACTTTTGTTCGGTTAAAACCTTCACACTTTTGGGCCTTTGGCCTCTTGATTTGCTTCTTCGAGCTTTTGCTTCTTTGTGACTTGCTAGTCCATTTTCTCAAGCCTTTTTGGGAGGTCCAATCATCGCCCGCGAGCATATGGAAATACCTCCCCGCTCCTCTCATCGTTGTCGTTTTGCGCGGGTCAAGATGAGGGTCGCTCATCTATTTTCTCGGCTATTTTGACTAGAGAGAGGACGGTCTGATTCCCGTCCTCGCCTTTTCTTTTCTTTTTGCATAAACACTGCATGGCGGAGATGACTTCAATCTTCACTGAAACCCGAAGTGCAGCCTCCACTGACTTCGAAAACCATATAGTTTGATTCGATCCTTCGATTGCTTGCCAAGCCCCTCTAGGGCATTTTCTATCAACTCCACATCCCTAGTTTATCTCAGCACAAAGGAACAAATGAGAAGTTACATTCTAAGTTTTTAAACAGTTGAATTTTCACAAGGTTGATGCATGAATTATGATCTATCTTTTTCACATTCTTAAGTTCATATTTTCAAAAAGATACTATTAAAAAAAAGAAAACAGCAAGCATGTTATTTATATACAACGGTGGTTCTCACCCCACACTTTTGAACGAAGGCGTGCCTTAGTTCAAAAGTCATGCAAGCTAATATATATATGTGAGAATGACTTTAAACTAAATGACTGAAATTAAATGACAGAAAGTAAGATAGTGTCAGGTTACCTCCCGACCAGTGCACTTGTTTAACGTCGTTGGCTCGACAGTACCTCATTCCTGGATCATAAGGTGGGATCCCATGGGTGCTTGAGGTCGAACTTCTTCTCGGTAGCTCTTTTGATTTGCCCAAAGAACACATATGGTAGCGGGCTCAGTTCTGCTCTCCCTTGATCCGGAGGCTTCTTTTTCACATATCCCCGAGAAAGCAAGGACTCCTTGACCATAGCTGCTGGTCCATTGACAGATGCTTGTCGTCAGAGCAAATGTACAAATAAATTTATAAGTCCGCTACTCGCGACTTAACTACTGGGTAGCAAGTGGTAAGTAGGGGTCGAACCCAAGAGAGTCAGTGTGGATTAGTTGTTCTTTAATGAAGCTTATGCAGAAATTAAATACGATTGGGGTTGGGTTTGAGTGTGTTTTGAGAACTGAAAGTAAATTACAGCAGTTGATAATAGACTATAAGGAAATGATTCGGTTTTAGGGGCCTTGTATCATATTTGTTTATCATTGACCGCTAATGATCATACCAAGTGTTCGAAGATGAATCGAGGCTATTCCTAGCACAAGACTTGCAACATCGCATAGAACACTTGAAATGATCATGCTAAATGTTCAAAGATGAATCGAGGCTATTCCTAGCACAAGACTTGCAACATCGTTTAAAACACTTGTTCTATTTAGACTAATTCCTCCTTTCGAATTATCTTAGCCTTATGTGCATCCATTTGAATTCTTTGGTCCAGTTTCCAAATGGTTTTTAAGATAAGCCGAACTCCTCGGATAAGCTTGCCCATTTGGTCCCCTTGGTCCGGTTACAAATGGTCCACTTACCCGAGTATGATCACGAACCCCCACGGAAGAGCTTTGCCCGTTAAAGCGTCCACTCAACCTTGGAGATTCTGACTTGATATATGGCACATAGAACAAGTTTTGAACATAAAGGTGTACTAAGAGTAAGATCTAAAACATTTATAATACAAGTACACCCCTGCGACCGAGTACAAGCTTTTAGCTGCTTGTATTCATGTCAAGGAATACAAGCAAACTATTGTCTTGAACAAGGTACCGAATAATAAAATAACTTTAAAGTAAAAACGAATAATACTTGAAAGTAATTTTACACTTTACAATAAGCGGAGGAGAGGAGCTCCTAGGCAAGATCCAAGCACCAAAAGTAGCTCCAAAATGAAGAACAATATTTATTGAAAGTGAAGAGAAGAGGGTTAAGCCCTCTATCTCTCTAAAACATTTGTGATTTGTGGTGGATGTGTATGGATGATACAAATGAGGAGGGGAGGAGCTCCTTTTATAGCCAAAGGGAGGAGGAATGGAGGGTGGAGATGGTGGCATGTGGTGTTGCATCCAAGGGAGGAGGAGATGGGGAGGAGCTTGTGGAGGAGAAGGCCACCACTTGTCACAAAATGGGAGGAGAAGAGAAGATGTGGAGGAGAGAAAAGCCATCGGAGGTGAGGTGTCCCTCCCCTTAGCCGCCCATGTGAGGAGGAGCCTCCCCTTAGCCGCCCATGTGAGGAGGAGCCTCCCCTTAGCCTTCTAGAACCTTGTGAAAAAGCCATCGGTTTGACCGGAATCTGACCGGAGCTTTGGCCGGAGCTTCTTGGATTTTGGAGAGTGTATTCTGAATGAAATTGTCATTCTAAGATGATCTTAAGAAGGAACCTAAGCCAAATTCTGCTTGGAACATGGTCGAAATCCCAAATCGGCTGAAATTGCCCTTGTTTGGCCTTTACCGGGCTTGGTGCCTTTGCATTGCGTTCTTGTCCAAATGCTGATGGATTTAGCATGTTTGAGTGATTCCAAGTCGGTTCCATGAAGGATGTTAAGGCTGATTTTGAGTGTAGCATGGTCGTGATCTTGGAATGACTCGTAATATCTTTTCAGCTTAAAAACTCCTCCTTAGCGTGTTTTCACTTTAGTCTCTGAAATACCCTGTAGAAATAAATCGGAACTAACAAGCAAAAGTTAAATAGACCAACAGTCTAATTTGGTGAGTTTTACAGTGTTTTTGATTCGTATAATTATGGTCCATCATCCATCAAGTCGAGCTCTCTTGCTTCTCCTTCCGGGTTTCCATTCTTTGGGCCCATGTCTTTGCCGCTTCTTCATGTATAGCCGGTTGGCATCTTTGCAGTTTTGGAAGTTCAGTCTTTTGCCAAGCGACCTCAAGCATGCGCCCTTGCTAACCCTCTTCTTCGTGGCAGAGATGATTGGATGTCCTTGATCCTTACACCTTTCAGGAGGCTCTTCTTGGCTTGTGACGAATGGGAGCTCCTTCGTTGGCTGCTTTGGCTCATGATTCTCCTTCAACTCGCCTAGCACGGCATCATCATTGATCATCTCATCTCTGGTGGCTGTGATCTTTATAGAACATGAAGGGTTATGTAGGGGCTTCTCGGCCATAAGGACAGGGCCTTTCTCGAGTAGCTCTTCAGTGAGGACCCGGCTTGCCGTTATTTTCTCGGTCAGTTCGGCAGTGAGGTCCAGGTATGTCTCGGCTGGTTTGGTAGTGAAATCCGGGACTTCATTTGGCTCGTCAAGTAGGGCCGGGACTTCCTCGGGCAGGTTGGTGATGAGGACCGGGCCAGATTTGAGCAGTTCTTCTTTGGTCATACAAGAGTCCTCATCCTTTGTCGGCTCCGTGGGCTCCAATATTGGCTCCTTTAGAGTCGCCTCCACATCCATTACTGCCCTTGTACTGATGTCTTCTCTCGGTTTTGTTGCGGGCAAGCTCATAATGGGTATGGTGTCGGGCTCGTTCTGTACTGAGTCCACTTCCATCGTTGGTGCCTTATCGTCAGTTTGGTGCCACTGACCCTGTTTTGTGTTCTTTGCCAAATCATTTATGAGGCGCCAGGCTTCAGTCACGGTTAACTTCATGAGTGAACATCCCGCTACATCATTAAGTCTTTTCCGCTCAAGTGGCATCATTCCACCGAGAAACCTTTGAATAAGATTGAATCTGGTGAATCCATGGTGTGGGCAGCTCGCCACAATGGAGTCAAAGTACGCCAAGTACTCGTCCAAAGTTTCGTCCCGGAATTGCTCAAGATTGAGAATCTTCTCGCGGGTTTCAAGTCGGAGAGATGGTGGGCAAAACTCTTCTAGGAAACGGGCTCGCAGCACAAGATAATCATTTTCACCATCAGCACATGAGTAATACCACTTTAATGCCGAGTCAGTTAAAGAAAATTTGAAGCATGTCAGCTTAAATTCCTCTAACGTCTCATTCTCAGGCTTCATGTGGCGGCAGATGTGGTGAAAATGTTGGCAATGTATCACAGGGTCCTCTTCAATGGTACCTCCGAATTGGGGGAGACAGTTAATCATTTTAAACATAAGGTTGCTGCCCCCATTTTTCCAAGGTTCTATGTCGTAGTATGAAGACATGGCGAATTATGTACAACAGACAAAAGAACAACTATCCATTTGCTAACTCCCCGGCAACGGCGCCAATTTGACAGATGCTTGTCGTCATAGCAAATGTACAAATAAATTTATAGTCCGCTACTCGCGACTACACTACTGGGTAGCAAGTGGTAAGTAGGGGTCGAACCCAAAGGAATTAGGGGGATAGTTGCTCTTTGAGGTGATTTATACAGCGAGGGAGCGTGTTTTAAGTTGATTGAGATTTTAGCGCGGAAAAGTAAGTGACTCGTTGGTTGGTTTTGGTTTTAGTGCGGAAAAGTAAATGACAGAAAATTAAATACTGAAAATACAAAGAAGACTTACAGCGAGTGATGCGTGATTGGCAAGTCCTCCGGATGATGAGTGCAGTTGATTAAGGCAGTTATACTAAGAAAGTAAGTGCAGGTGTTGTTTGATTTCAAGGAAAACATCCAGTTTCGGGGGTTTTGTATCATAGCCTGTTTATCATTGACCTTTAGTGATCCTTCTAAGTATTCAAACGTGCATCAAGGCCATTCCAAGCACTCGATTTGCCACACTGTCTAGTCTTTTGCAAAAATGTTCGAAAGTGTATCAAGGCCATTCCAAGCACTCGATTTGCACACACTGTCTAGACTTTTGCAAAAAACGTAGAGCCCTTGTTCTACTTAGACTAATACCCCATTCCAAGGTATATTAGCATGTGTGCATCCATTTGATTAGTCATTCCCGAGCAATCAAATGGTGTTTGAGAGAGGTCAAACTCCTCAGATAAGCTTTGCCATTCCAAGCATCCACTTATCCGAGTATGTTTACGAACTTCCACGGAAGAGCTTTGCCATTCCAAGCATCCACTCAACCTTGAAAGTTCTGGCCTAATATATGGCACATAGAACAAGTTTTGAATACAGAGAAAAAACACTAAAGCAAAGTCTAAAACATTTTATGTTACAAGTACACCCCTTCAACCGAATGAAGAGTTTAGCTACGAATATCCATAGAGGTGGATACCATAGCTAAATACTCGGGGGTTTTTGAAAGACAGTAAGTAAAGGGGAATACTCAAGAACCAACAGGAGTATTCCCAATTTCTACTTGAATACTCAAGAACCAACAGGAGTATTCTCTAAAACCGTTATAATACTCAAGAACCAACAAGAGTATTATTTCAAAACCAAACTTACAAATTGCCAAACTTAGAGAGATAAGTGATTTTGTGTTGTGAATGGGATAATTACAAATGAGGTTTGGCTTGGTATTTATAGCCAAACTTGAGAGAAATGGAGGGTGGAGATGGGGGGCATGTGTTTTTGATCCAAGGGGGGAGAAGGGAGGAGCAAGGAGGAGATGACACATGGGGGGAGCCAAAAGCCGCCGGTTGGGGGAGGTTGAGCCGCCGGCTGCCGGTTGCAAGGGGAGGAGAAGGGTGGCTTTGGCCACCACCAAGCAAGGTGGCCGGTCACCTTGGTCCATGAGTGCATTTTGACAGTTTTGTGCAGTCTTTTCACAAAACTATCAGTCCAATTTCGCTCCGTCTGACTTTGATTGTTCCTTGGTTGGATTTGTTTTGAATGATTCCATGTCAGGATCTTTAGATTTCTTCAGTCAGCGTCTGATCGTGACCTTGGAATGACTCGTAACATCTTTTCTGCGTAAAATCCTCTCCTTAGCGTGTATTCTCTCTAAGCTCCAAAATACCCTGTAGAAATATATCGGAACTAACAAGCAAAAGTTAAATAGACAAACAGTCTAATTTAGTGGGTTTAACTGTGTTTTTGATTCGTATAATTATGGTCCATCAAGGAGCCTCCCAAAGCCGCCGGTCCTCTTGTCTTCTTCCCCAAAGCCGTCGGGTAGCCGGTCATGGAGGAGGAGGGGAGGTGGCTTTGGCCACCTCTTGCACAAAGCCGCCGGTCACCATGGGAGAAGGGAGAGTTTTGTGAGTTTTGTGCAGTCTTTTCACAAAACTATCAGTGTATTTCAGCTCCGGACTGACTTTGATTGTTCTTTGGTTGGATTTGTTTTGAGTGATTCCACGTCAGGATCTTGAGATTTCTTCAGTCAGCGTCTGATCGTGACCTTGGAATGACTCGTAATATCTTTTCTGCGTAAAAACTCCTCCTTAGCATGTATTCTCTCTAAGCTCCAAAATGCCCTGTAGACAAATATCGGAACTAACAAGCAAAATTTAACTAGACAAACAGTCTAATTTGGTGGGTTTAACTGTGTTTTTTATTCGTATAATTATGGTCCATCATTAGTCTCATTTTAACAATTGTCTGGGTTCTTCCTTAGAAATAGACTAACTTGGGACGAACAAAGACAAACTTTAGTGTCCTTCTATGATTTGTCTTAGTTTGCCCCAAGTTTGTCTCAATCTAAAGTTTGTGTCGGTTTTCCCTTAGAAAGAGACTAACTTGGGACGAACTTAGACAAACCTTAGAATGAGACTAACGTTTGTCTTTGTTTGTCCCAAGTTAGTCTCTTTCCCAAGTTAGTCTCATTCTAACGTTTGTCTAGGTTCGTCCTTAGAAATAGACTAACTCGGGACGAATAAAGGCAAACGTTAGTCTCATTCTAAAGTTTGTCTAAATTCATCCCAAGTTAGTGTCATTCTAACATTTGTCTAGGTTCGTTTTTAGAAAGAGACTAACTTAAGACGAACTTAGACAAACCTTAGAATGAGACTAAAGTTTGTCTTTGTTCGTCCCAAGTTAGTCTCATTCTAACGTTTCCCCAGGTTCATCCTTAGAAAGAGGCTAACTTGGGACGAACAAAGACAAACTTTAGTCTTATTCTAAGGTTTGTCTATCTTCGTCACAAGTTAGTCTCATTCTAACGTTTGTCTAGGTTCGTCCATAGAAAGAGACTAACTTGGGACGAACAAAGACAAACTTTAGTCTCATTCTAAGGTTTGTCTAAGTTTGTCCCAAGTTAGTCTCAATCTAACGTTTGTCTAGGTTCGTCCTTAGAAACAGACTAACTTGGGAAGAACAAAGACAAACTTTAGTCTCATTTTAAGGTTTGTGTAAGTTCGTCCCAAGTTAATCTAATTTTAACATTTGTCTAGGTTCGTCCTTAGAAAGAGACTAACTTGGGACGAACAGAGGCAACTTTAATCTCATTCTAATGTTTGTATAAGTTCGTCCCAAGTTAGTCTCAATCTAACATTTGTCTAAGGTTGTTCTTAGAAAGTGACATACTTGGGACGAAAAAAGACAAACTTTCGTCTTATTCTAAGGTTTTTCTAAGTTCGTCCCAAGTTAGTCTCAATCTAAAGTTTGTCTAGGTTCGTCTTTAGAAAGAGACTAACATGGGACGAACTTAGACAAACCTTAGAATGTGAGTAAAGTTTGTCTTTGTTCGTCCCAAGTTAGTCTCTTTCAAAGGATGAACTTAGACAAACCTTAGAATGAGACTAACGAGACTAACTTGGGACAAACTTAGACAAACCTGAGAATTGGAGTAACGTTTGTCTTTGTTCGTTCCAAGTAGGTCTCGTTAGTCTCATTCTAAGGTTTGTCTAAGTTCATCCCAATTTAGTCTATTTCTAAGGACGAACTTAAGTGATGGATCATACAAAATCTTACAGTAATTGTGTTCACTCATTCTGAACTATTAGGTGACATAATTTGTCTTTGTTTCATTAGACTAGCCTTTCTTAGCTACGTCAAGAACTTTTGTTTCCTTCAAGGTCTAATAACCAGAAGAAAGCTTGGATGAAGCAATTGAGGCAGTAGATCGAAATATTCCAAACACATTTCCTGCATTATCACTAAAGCCAGCTTGCTGATTTTTGGAATCCTCAGATGTTCGATGGCTTTTTCCTCCAGCATTAGTGTCAGCAGAGCCACTTGTCGATTCTGAAGTGTCGGGTTTTCTTGCTTTAAATGTCTCTTTAACCTTCAGTGAAACCACAATACGCAGATATTAGGAGGTAACTATTTTTGTAGAATACATCAATTTGGTAGGAAAGGGAAAACTTACCTCCTCCGCTGCAGCAGATAGTTTCTCTTGAACATTTGCAGAAACCTATAGATAACTTTACAAATATAAAAGGGGATCTGGTATTCCCGCTTTTAGGGGTTGAGAGTTGAGACAAAGGCAAATCTCATTGATGATTTTCCACTACATAATAAAAGATACAAGGAAGTAGGACCTTTTTCGCTGCAGATTCTACCTCCGTCCAGACGCCATCCACTTTCCGGTACAGCTGCTCAGTTGTCTGCTTAGTTCTGCATTCGAGATTCACCAGCTGAGGCTCCCACGTAACTGTCTATCCAGTCATGACATACAACGGCATGTCTCACACCTATAAACTACAATTCATTAAAGGTGCATGAACACAAACAAATTACCTAACTTTCAAATCTTTCTTGACCCCTTTCAACTCTTCAGCCTTCTGTTTCAGTTCCTTAACTGAATTCTAAAACTCTGTATTACTGCACCAACAACAACAAAATCTAGTCAATGACCAACTATCTAAATCTACCAACTCCTTGTGAAACCAACAACAACAAAGGACACCAAATTTACAAGCATAACTACACATGGCAGCTATAAAAATCACTAACAGAAACAAAAGTCTAACCTGGTGGCCTCGCCTTTCATCTTCTTTGAAAACTCATTGAAAACGCTAAATTGACGAAAATTGGAAGACTCTCTAATAACAGAAAACCTAAAATTCCACAGTGATGTCTGGAAACCCAAAAAAAAACCGAGCCTGAATTCTCAACTGAACATACGAACAATAGACACGAGGCTGGCCTCAATGGAATGAGATAGGGGTTGATTACCGGCGCTTTAAGCTGCGAATACAGAAATCGTCCGGAGAGCAGCGAATCACGAAGCAGCTTCCGGCTTGTCATGGGAATAACAGAAACTTGGAGGGGGGGTTTAAATGTTTAGACCTAAAACTGTCCTAACTTGGAAGCTCGTTGCTTAGAGCATGTACAACGATTGGCTTTTGGATGTCGTGCTATGTTGCTGGCGCCGGCGTGTAGGAGGTGCAGTTGTAATCTCGTGTTTAAGTGAAGCGGCGCCGGCGTGTAGGAGGCGCCGGCGTGTAGGAGGCGCCGCCAGCTCACCTAACAAAAACTAAACTCACAACTAAACTAAACTCCCACGCTAAAAATCCAACACTAAAAAAACAGGCACATATACCGTGTTTAAGTACGTTTTATTATGTATCTATTTCAATTTATTTGCCATTATTAGAAGTGAAGCGGTGTACCGAAGAGAGGATCTTTTATTCGCTGACATAATTCCACGTGTTCGTCCATCTTCGTGGACTGGTTTGGGCCTTACGCCAATAATAGCCCATTGATAGGCCCGTATAAGCTCAAGCCGACGTCTTTCGAGCAGCAAAGCGACACGACTACTCTTTTAGTTTTTTCAAATTCTGCCACCAAAGCAAAGCAAATTCGTGCTTCTTACCTCGGAGCTCGTAGGGTTTCTACTTAACCACAAATTAAGCGAAATCGAAAGTCATGAAATTGATCTGATCATTCCGTTTAAACTGATTCTATAGGCGGTTGCCCAACTCCAGATTTCGAACCATTCAGAATCGCGCTGATGGATGATTCAATTGTAGGTAATGTTGATTATATTTATATTCCTTTCAGCATTGCAGTTCTTTGTATAGATTTTTGAAAGATTCGCGTCTCTAGGTTTTTGAAATAAAAATGACTCGAAATAGTAAAAGAAGAAAACAAGTGTTCATATTCGAATCAATGTTTGGTTAGCTTTCATTTTCATCAATCAATGTGATGTTTAAGATTGGTGTACCCAACAGATGCAAAGAAAATGGACGCATTCATGGATATGGATGGGTTTTTTAGTATATGGACAAAATAGTTTTCTCATTATTGTTACAATTTTATCAGATGTCCCGAAAGTGACAAAAGGGTATCTAGAATGCGCAAAATGTGTTTGGTAAGTTAGATATAGACGCATAAATACTGTTGCAAAAATATCGACTCTCAGCATTTGTACAAATCTTATCTACCCACCTGTTTGAAGTTTTGTAATCTTTTGATGTTGCGAGGTTTTCAGATCAACATAAAGTGTCTCTATCATGTGTGTACCAGCAGGTTGTCGTAAGAAATATTTTTTTGTTGATAATTGTTTTTACATATTCAAACATTGCCAGAGACAATGGAATCACGCAGGACACACAGTCATTCCATGCCCATGACTGTGATCAGTTCTCGATGTTTGATTGTTCTCTTGGTTGTTTTCTTGACAACCATCCTCAGATGCTGTAATATAGCTACTACCAGCGAGTGTGCTAGCCTCTTGGACCCAATGGATTCTCACAACGAATACCAGCAGCAACAATAAACAAATTATCATTCCAACCAGGAATCCGACCAACAAACCTCCAAGTTGAAGTCCTGGCCTTGAAAGCTAAAATGATACTTAAACGCAAAGTTGTGCGTCGTCAAACACCGGAGGAATGGCCGGAGTCGACGTCGGAAAGAATGGAAGATCGAGAGAGAAACGATTTGGGGAAAAACGTGTTACAGCTGGGATGAACGCCAGCTGCGTTTTATATGGCCATTATAACGGTCCAAGTTTAAATGTGAACAAGTTCACCCCTAGCTATCTAAAACTTACACTAGATAGCCCAAATATAATACAATCAGACCCATTAAGTCTACATATTTACACACCGTATCCTATGTCTTTATAAAAGCCACCAAATAAAACCCGCATAGGTATGCATACATAGTTAGCCATGCCCTGGCAGTTTCTCGCATTATTCCTCCGCAAACTGCTAGCGAAAAGTTCACTACTTCCACTAGAGCCATAATTAGCATCATCCACTTGACACCTCTTACTGTTCCCTTGTCATGGCTGAACAGCTTCCCCCATACACCTCGGGCTGCTACCATTACCAAAACACCGATGACACCTAAAGCCACACTCAGTCCAAGTGACACTTGAGCTGAATAGCGAGCTGTCCCTGCTCGATTTGCACCTAGCTCATTTGACACGCGTGTTGATGCACAGGTGGCCAAGGACAGCATGACTGAGTAAAGTAAGTAGTCGAAATTCAGTACAATTGCCAAGATTCCCACAGCTTGTTCAGCATTTGGTAGCCTGCAGTACAATTACCAAGACTCCCACAGCTTGTTCAGCATTTGGTAGCTTGCCTGTTAGCAAGACTAGTATCTCGTAACACCACCACTCGAGGCAAGTCGTGAGGCAACAAATTCGGGCGGTCTTGACAATGAGTACATAGAAATGTGATTGACGAACGTGTTCTTCCGCATGATTATCTTGTCCTCTTTTTTTTTGAATTTTAATATGACCGTTGGACTATAATTGTACCATTGCACCGAATTGTGTGATTCAAGATATACAAAAAAAAAGAATTAGATGAAAATTAAATTGAAATGATATACTGAAATTGAAATCACAAACTGAAATTGAAATCACAAAGTGAAATTGCACAATTAAGGAGAGTTAAATTGAGATAAGTTTCACAATTGAAATTTAAATTAGAATTTAAATTCACAATTTGGACATAACAATTGTTAATATATTTAAATTAGATTTAAGACTGACATTTAATTTGAGATATATTTAGAAAGTTTATATAATGTATTTGGGTAATGATAAAACAAATGTTATATGATATATTTATAATGTAAACATTAAATAAAATTGTATTTGGGCTGCTGGGCCATGGCCCAATGATCTTTTAATTAAAATAATTAGGGTTTTCTATTTTAGTTGTTTGTTCTTGTGGCACTGTGGTAGCCCAGGAGCTTTTTTTGCTTTTGTGAACCAGGTCGTTCTTCAATCAAAAAAAAAGAAAAGAAGAAGAAGATAGCTGGTTGCCACACGTCCCCTGCACTTCCTCCCAATTGAGCAGCTCCTCGCCTTCGCTGCACACGAGATTACAACTGTACCTCCTACACGTCGGCGCCAGTAACGCAGCACGTCATCCAAAAGCCAACCAATGTAAATGCTCTAAGCAACGAGCTTCCCAGTCAGTACAGTTTTAGGTCTAATAATTTAAACCCCTCCTCCAAGTTTCTGTTATTCCCATGGCTAGCCGGAAGCTGCTTCGTGATTCGCTGCTCTCCGGACGATCTCTGTATTCGCAGCTTAAAGCGCCGGTAATCAACCCCTATCTCATTCCATTGAGGCCAGCCTCGTGTCTATTGTTCGTATGTTCAGTTGAGAATTCAGGCTCGGTTTATTTTTTGGTTTCTAGACATCAATGAGGAATTTTAGGTTTTCTATTATTAGAGAGTCTTCCAATTTTCATCAATTTAGCGTTTTCAATGAGTTTTCAAAGAAGATGAAAGACGAGGCCACCAGGCTAGACTTTTGTTTCTGTTAGTGATTTTTATAGCTGCCATGTGTAGTTATGCTTGTCAATTTAGTGTCCTTTGATGTTGTTGGTTTCACAAAGAGTTGGTAGATTTAGATAGTTGGTCATTGACTAGATTTTGTTGTTGTTGGTGCAGTAATTTAGAGTTTCAGAAGTCAGTTAAGGAACTAAAACAGAAGGCTGAAGAGTTGAAAGGGGTCAAGGAAGATTTGAAAGTTAGGTAATTTGTTTGTGTTAATGCACCTTTAATGAATTGTAGTTTATAGGTGTGAGACGCGCCGTTGTATGTCATGACTGGATAGACAGTTACGTGAGAGCCTGAGATGGTGAATCTCGAATGCAGAACTAAGCAGACAACTGAGCAGCTGTACCGGAAGTGGATGGCGTCTGGACGGAGGCAGAATCTGCAGCGAAAAATGTTTTACTTCCTTTTATCTTTTATTGTGTAGTGGAAAATCATCAATGAGATTTGCCTTTGTCTCAACTCTCAACCCCTAAAAGCGGGAATACCAGATCTCCTTCTATATTTGTAAAGTTATCTATAGGTTTCTGCAAATGTTCAAGAGAAACTATCTGCTGCAGCGGAGGAGGTAAGTTTTCCCTTTCCTACCAAATTGATGTAATCTACATAAATAGTTACCTCCTACTTTCCTACCAAAGAGATATTTAAAGCGAGAAAACCCGACACTTCAGAATCGACAAGTGCTCTGCTGACACTAATGCTGGAGGAAAAAGCCATCCAACATCCGAGGATTCCAAAAATCAGCAAGCTGGCTTTAGTGATAATGCAGGAAATGTGTTTGGAATATTTCGACCTGCTGCCTCTATTGCTTCATCCAAGCTTTCTTCTGGTTATCAGACCTTGAAGGAAACAAAAGTTGTTGACGTAGCTAAGAAAGGTTATGATATAGTTAAGGATGAGTTGACTGGTAAACAAAATAAGAGAAAGCACATCCAACATGACATTCCGTCACCTTCTACTGTTGAAAGAAATACCAGGACTGACGTTGTTATAGTACCTTCAAATCAATCCTGACTGTGTAAGAAGTGGGAGGCTCTTAAAGACAAGGTTGAAATAAGTATTTTTGCCCAATTCTATACTTGGATATTTCGTTACGTGTTCTGAAGTTTATCTCTCCTTTTAGATGCGAAATCATCCCATGTTTAAGCGTGTTAGTGAACCTGTTGTCACCAAAAGTCAAGAGGTAAATTCTGATCTCCACTTACATCTTTGTATTCTTTTTCCTAGTCCTAAATTCATTGAAAGACTGCTCGCCATGTTTAGAAGTTTAAGCTGCTTGGGTTTGATTATGTAGAATGTAGAGGATTTGAGGGATACTTGGGAGACTTTAGATCACCCTGTTGTGCATAAAATCCAAGAGTATGTGTTTTGTTTGTATCTCGCTAATTGTTGTGTGTAACTGTTCACCTCGAACTTATGAGCTTCCTACCTCCTGATAAGGTTGTGGTTATTTTTCCAGTATAAACGAATCTATTCTTCCTACCTCAATGTCTTCTGGTTTCTTCATTTTGTCTGGGTTAACTAATAGTTGACTCACAACATGTCAACTCATTCTTTTGTTCAGTAACTTTTCTTTGCCTGACTTTGTGGCCGAAGTCCAAGAAGTGATCAAGCCGGTTATTCTTGCATACATAAAGGTAAACAAGTGTATAATTATGAATGTTGCTAGATTTGTATCATTAATGGGATTCGGTTTTCTGTTAGATTAGAAATCATTCTAGTGGTTGTGCTCCTTCTATGCAGGGGGATGCTGAAACTTTAAAGAAGTACTGCAGCTCTGAAGTGATCGAACGATGCAAGGCAGAACACAAAGCATATCAGAGCCAGGGAACTTTTTTCGACAACAAGGTATGATATCATCCCGGTCTTTTTCAGAAAGAGACATGATGTGCAGTTCCATCACAAAAAATTGTACAGTCATCTCGATGTGTGATGATGTGTCATAGAACTATTAGGTGACATAATTTCAAAAAACACTTATGTGATGGATCATACAAAATCTTACAGTAATTGTGTTCACTCATTCTGAACACTTTCATCTTTGATTGAAGTTTATTTTACACCGCAAAGATATATTGTGGATTATGTTAGTGGCTCACACAAATTGAGATTAATTATTTTTTGCTACATGATGTACTTGATTTCTTCACACAAAAATTGTATCTAGTTCATTTTTTGGACAAAGGTGGCGTGGATGGTTGACCAATTTTGTTTCTTCTTGTTCAAATCCTCCACATATCTGAGGTTGAAGTTAGGGAGACGAAGATGATGGGTTCTTCACCCATAATAATTGTAGGGGTATGATCATTCTGAACACATCTTTTCCATTCCTACAAACATTGTTTTCATATTCTTGATTAAACATGTTCACCAATATCTATTTAAACTTGGCAGTTCCGAACACAACAAGTGTACTGTATACGCGATAGGCACGGCGCAATCACAGAAGGCGGAAAGATGAATTCATTAATCATTTGTTATAATATATCAGCTACCAGAAGCATGTGTGGTGAATCTTGTGTTCTTTTATCTCAGGACACAATCCATACCGTTTACTATGCTTGGGCTATGCAGCAAGTCGATCCGGAGGAACTTGGAGAAGGTGCATTCTTGCCGATCTGGAGGTTGAGAGAGATGCAGCAGGTTGACGTTCAGGCTCGATCTTATTTAAATTTTCAGAGTAGCATCCTGATGTTGTATTTGCCCTCTTCTTCTCTGGGTTTTCCATGTGACCTCCAGGGAAGATTCTTTATTGAAATTTGAGATAATAAAAAGTCCCAACCTTTCCATACAACTCTGTAGGATTGGTAAAATTATCTGCCACTCGAAACTTTAATAGTCAAAATGGTGTTAAGCTTATACCAGAATTTTTTTATCATTGTTTGTTGAAATATATACATGCATTTTAGTGACCTTGAGGGGAAGGAATGTTGTGGTAAGAGAGAATGTGATGATGATGGCAAGAGGTGGTCGTGTTGAAGGTGGTCGCGAGTGTCGTAGAAATCATGGTTTATGTAAACGCGATTTGGTGAGTGTGATTTTGACGTAGTCAATCTCAGTAAAATGAATCACGCCCGAGTCATTTTCTTTGTCAAAATATAAAAATGAGCGTTAGATCCGCCTAATGCCCAGGACACCTTTTACTTGTTCTTTATTCGAATGAAATCACATTTTGCATCCAATCGGTTGCACTACCACTTGCGTACCATTAGTCCTAAAAACAGGACGCTTTGTATATGTGTTTGATTTTGTGCCATCACACATTATTATATGGAAATAGATTAGGTTAGAATCATCATTTTTTGTCAAAAGTCAAAACTTTTAATATCCGTACGATTAAATCATTAACGATCCTTCAATAAAATAATTATTTAATTACAATATATATGATGAAATGTCATATTAGTCAATTGAAAAATAATTCACACTATTTTATGTCAACAAAATCCCATGATTTTCGAACAAGATTTGATGACCTTGTACGTTCATTTGTAAAAGAATTATCCTCTTGTGATTCTTCCCAGTAGACGATCAACGACAACAGTATGTTCGTGTTTTTTTATCTCGAATTTTATGTTAAAGTTCTCAGTTGATTCTGATATTCGTGGTTTTGATAAATACATCAAAACCATGATACATATGTTCGTGTTTTTTTTATCTCAAATCTTGTGTTAAAGTTCTCGAATCGGAGTTCGTAGTCGATTGATGAAACAAAATTAAGTAGAGAAAAGATAAGATAGGAGTTTGTGTATTTGTTTCGAAACTTTGTGGCTCGTAATATCTAAACGGATATTCACTCGAATTCGGGGATTTTAAATTTAAAATTTACATTGTCATTTCCTAATATACCATTTTTACCATAAAAACAATTAAAAGATTATTTAATTAGAATTAATCTTGATTAATCTAAATCATTGAAATTATCAAATCAACGGATATTAAAAGTTGTGATTTCTGACGAAAAGTTGTGAAATTATCAATTGCCGATAGTTCGAGGCACAAATATGTACTTTTCATTTATATTAATATTATTCATGGCCCAAATTCATTTAGCGTCGTGTTTGTTTTTCGATACCTTTTTACTCCAAAAATTAGAAATTATGGAGTCTAATCTAGAAATTTCCAGATATTGGTCTAATGAAGATTGGAGTCGGCTGACGAGAAAATCGTGATTAGATATTCAGGAGAATATCTGGAATTCAGTTAGAGATCTTCAGCATGCGTGACAAAGAAGAAATGTCACTAAAGATCCTAAGAAGATTGTAATTATCATCCTGATCCAGTGACAAGTGAAATGTTTAGAATTTCGTAACTTATAATACGACATCTAGGAAAGTAAATACCTGTTCAAAGTGCCCTTCACTGAGACTAAATAAAACTTTCCATCTATCATTGACTTTCTCAGTGATCCTAATCACAGGTCAGATGTTACATAAAAATATTTTATACTAAGCTGGTATGTTTACGAAAAGAGCAAGTAACGAAAGTGACATACCTTAGCAAGGGTTTAGTTCCGAAGCAACAGTGTCCTCTTCCAAGTAACTCATAGTAAACTTCACCAAATTTGGTTTTAATGTGACCTTGGTCCAATCATCATTTGACTTGCACTTTGAAATATCAGGATCAGATTTATTTCTCAGATTGTGAGTTGTGAGGGACCACCAAACACAACAACCACAACGAAAACACATATATATGAGCATAAACAGCTAATAAACCAACTACGCTAAGTCCTTTGACACTCTAAGCGCCATCAGATGTGAATTTCAAAAGCTTCTTTCAAATCTCATAACAAGCAGAATTGACATTAGCTCAAAGAACATGACGAGTGAGAACCCTAATAACATTTCTTCACCAAAATAAAACTTCTAAGTACATACATGTCTGTATTTCTTCTGCTTTGCCAATATAATTGTTTTGCTAGGCTTTATCATCATAATGGTTTGAGCCTTGCGGATTTAGCAGGCCTGGGTCTGCTTGCTGTCAAGTTCCACCCGAAAGCCATCCAAAAATTATGAAAAAGCGAAAAAAGTAGCAATGATGTGAAATAGATTTGTAGGAAAGCCCAGAATCTAGCTACCTTATTGATCTAGCCTGGTTAAGGGACAAATAAATCCGCGTCGTTGGACTACCGGGAATAGGCCCGGAAACTTTTTTGTTTGAATTATTGTGAAGAATAACAGCTGTAGAACTAAGCACTGGCGAAGTAAACCTCGATGACACAACCACATAGTAGTCTTTCGGAGGCTTATTAGCGGTGACTAAAACAAAGTAAGACTGTCATGAACAGATATCAAGATCTCAGTAAGTGTTCTGAATAGTATGGGAGCCCTCGACTTCAACCAGCTCCATCTTGTGCCCTTGAATGTTAAAATATATTGAATTGGCAGTGCCCACATTTGAGATTCTGACTATGCAAGTCTTCCCTGCAAAATACAAATACCAATTCGATTGAGTTCCATCTATGAGGTTGATGATAAACAAATCAAAATATCAAGCTCAATTAAACTCGAAAATTGTTTCACCAAACTGAGCGTGAATATTCTAATAATCAGTAAATCATCCCAACCACGTCAATTGATGAAAAGACAATCAGGTCTTGGAAGTGTTTTCCCCATGTCCAACAACCTTAAATCCACTGTTTCCAAATCAAAATCAGAACTTTTTCACAAGGGCATTTCCGAAACAAAAACTAACAATTGGGATTACAAAATTGAGCTAAATGGCTTACGCATTGATTGGGTTTGAACCAGTCTCCGGCAAGGACACTGAAATCTCCAACAGGTGGAGACAAAGGAACTGGGATGCATGGACGGCTGTAGATTCTCATAGCGCTATAGGCTCTAGCTGTTTT
The DNA here is from genome assembly GCA_033675395.1 of Rhodiola chrysanthemifolia. Lineage (NCBI taxonomy): Eukaryota > Viridiplantae > Streptophyta > Magnoliopsida > Saxifragales > Crassulaceae > Rhodiola > Rhodiola chrysanthemifolia. The sequence goes on from CM066204.1 coordinate 46,043,436, forward strand.
GTGGAGTGCGAGAGATTCGAAGTAGTAGTAGCTGTCAATCTGATGGTTGTATTTCATGTTTTTGCCAGGTGGGAGTGGTTAGTTGGTGCCCAATACTCCATCTTGCCATGAGTTCCTCCTTTACTGCAATCCTAAGTTTCAAAACACTAGTTTTGTAGTCAAATGTCAGATTCCGAGAAGCACCCTTGAAAGATCCAGATCACAAAATGCCCATGGATAAAAATATGTAACTTTACATAAATTTAAGTGCACCAAGCAAACTTATTATGAATAAATCTAATGCTTAGCCTTTTAGCATTTACATTGCCCAGATCTCGATGTCTCATATCGTACATAGTTGTGTCAAACTATTTCCTGTGTAGTTGAAGGGCTTACCATGAGATAAGGAATGGCTCTCTGAGGTAGTTGTAGACAGTGATGTTGAGATTGTTGTTAGTAATAGCATCAATCTGAGGACCTGGGAACTGTTTATTGATCAAGATCCCCCGCAGCAGACATTAATCTATTGCATCAGTCAAAAGATTAAAATTTCAAACACAAAACATGCTGTTGAAATGTTAAGTCAGATGAGAAGTAAGAAAGCAGCTCACATGAAGTTGCTGCTGATGAAACTATCTACTATTTGACACCAAGAGGGTATATGTCACCATAAGTGACTCACCATGTGTAATATCTATAAGGTTCTTCCATTAACACAAAAAAGCAGCAAACACAAGCACAAAAATCTCCTGACTATAAAGCCCTCCTTGAGAATCTCGACGTAGACGACATTACCATTGTTGTAGACGCTTATGAGATTGTCATCAACATCAATTTAGCCGGGCCCATGGATGGATCCGCCGGCATTCATGAGTATCTTGTCGAAGAACAGTGTATCGAACAAGTTTTCATGTCCGGTCAAGGATGGTTCCAAACTCAAATTTAAATACGGATGCACAAGAAACAGATCAGTCAAACATTTGTAAGTACATAGATTGTTCATTCATTCTTTTACATAATGGTTGATGAGGGGAACTACCTCCAACTGATTCCGTGCTGCAACTAATTTTTTTTTAAAAACCGAATGTAAGCTCTTTGGCTTCACCATCCTGATCGTCAGACCAAACAGAAGAATTCTTGTGCTTGTCGGGCTCGGGAAAGGACTCCTTGGATTATTTTATTAAACTGGTTCCAATCACTGTACAAGTACGCATTTTCTTTCATTAAAACTTCGTCAAAAACATATATGAATCTTGAAGTTGGTCTTTTTCTTAACTCATTTTATAGTACTTGATAATTCGAAGCAGATGCATATTTTCTAAATTACTTTTCCACTGTTCATTATCTTAAATGGTGTAAAATGCCAAAACCTTCTCACTCTTATGAGTGGTCTGAAATACGTACACCGTTAAATTTATGAATAGATTTTGCGACTTAATTAAAGTTATTGCAGTGATTAGCTGAAGTAATAGACAATCTGACCTTAACAATACATGGTGTTCATTTCCACGAGGAATAATGGGACTTATCTAGCAATGGCCATAAAGAATTTATGAAACTGATCAAGCGCTTTGTGGTGGATCCATCATGATACTGTATCAAAAAAATGAATTGGTAACAGTGGACCGGAATCCAATCATTTATTGATCACCGATGGAGATTCCCCAACAGACTTTAGTGCATTATTGTCTATTTTTGATGAAAAGAACATGGTCAGTCTGGATCATTAAGTGCCCATATCTCAGTGTGATGTGGCATTTTCTAATTGCTCCTCTTGTTGCAAGCCCAGAATCGTTTTCATTCTTTGTTCCTCCAGCATCACTACTTAATCATTTTTTTCACATTCTCCACAATTTGACTAGTTATCTGGCTTGTCACATATTCAACATTATTCCCTCCTTTTATAGGTGCAATTCCAATTATAAAGCTTACTTGGTATGTATCATAGTACTCATCCAATACCATTTAAATAAAATGTTTATAAATTTATACATGTTCAAAGTGCCCTTCACTGAGACAAACACAAACTTCTCATCTATCATTGACTACCTCAGTAATGTAATCAGAGTTGTAGATATTTCATAAACACATTGTATACCAAGCTGGTATGTGATGGACCATATTTATATGATTCATCAAGACAGTTAAACCCACCAAATTAGACACTTTGTCTTAACAACTTTTACTTGTTAGTTCCATTTTCGCTCTACAGGCTATTTTGAGGTTTAGAGAAGAAACGAGCTAAACAGGGGGTTCTTAAGCCAAAAATGGATTACAAGTCGAATCTGGCCAGCCAGGGCCCGAGGAAAGTCAGCCGCGTCCCAGCATTCCAACGCACCAGCCAAGCTGTCCAGGTCCAAAATCATGTCGCTCGGGCAAACAAGCTGATCTGACGAATCCACCTCGACCAAAGTGATCAAAATGGAAAATAAGGTGGACAATGTCGGAAAACCAAGGAGAATGCCCGAGCAGATTGGCAGTTGGCTCAATTCCAAAGCAAAGGCCCCGCGCGCATAGGCACCAACACGAAGTCGCTCGACCAGACAAGCGAATCTGGCAAATATGGCTCGCCCAAAGTGTTTTAAATGCCAAATAACTCGGACAATCTCCCTTCCCAGACAAAACGCCCGAGTGGAACCAGCTCAAGCCCGATCAAGGCCAAACTAGGGCAATTCCGGCCGTTTTGGGATTCCGACCAGGTTTCGGGCAGATTCTGGCAAAACGACTTCGAACATTAGTCTTAGAATTGCATCAACATTCCAAATCTGCAATCCCAGTGCCAAAGGCCTCCGACCAAAATTCCGGCCAGATTCCGGCCAAGCTCCGATCAAGCCCAGTCCAGCCACAGCCATGCTCAGGTCAGTTCAAGCCCTACTCCAGTCAAAATCCAGCGAAGTCTAACCCAACTACTTATTTCCCGGTTAGGTTATACTATTCACTTCGGTTGACCTTTGGGCACAAACCAAGCCACAACCAAGTCCAAGTGACTTGTCCCAAGCCTCAACCAAGCTCAACTAGTCAAGTGGTTGCCCTTTGGCACAACCCACACCCTAGCCGCCCATGTGCCTTGCCATGTGCACCCTTTGGCTCATCCAAGCTCCAACCGAAGAGCAATAAAGACCAACCGGAGTTGAGGGAGAACTAGAGGCGGTGGGAGGACAAAATATCCTCCTCTCCACCGCCTCTCATGGCTATAAAAGGAGGATCAACCCTCCTTGAAACATGTCTAAAAAAAAGAAATCCTTTGTTACTTAGATAGAGAAGCTCTCTAGAATCCTTTAGGCACAAATCCTTGTAAACACTTGCATTTCAATACCAAAAGCTCCAAGTTTGTTCTTGATTTTGTTCTTGTTACTAGTTCGACAACTCTCTACTCTTTCTTGTCTTTCCATTCGAAAACCTTTATTTTCAAGTATTTTCCAAAACCCTTTACTTTTTCTTGCACTAGCTATGATATCCACTTCCATGGATACTCGTAGCTAAACCCTTCATTCGGTTAAAGGGGTGTGCTTGTATCATGAAAACATTTTAGACCCTTTTCTTAGTGCTACTATTGTGTTCAAGCTTGTTCTAGGTGCTTTAAGTCACTTGGTTTGATCGGAAATGAGAGATCAAGTGACTGCACTTAGGCTAATATACCTTGAAATGGGGTATTAGTCTAGCTAGAACAAGTGCTCTATGTCTTGAAATGGACTAGACGGTGTGGCAAGCGCTTGAAATGGCCTTGTTATGGGATGTATCTTGAAATGGAACAACCTACACCTTTGAATACTTAGTATGATCATTAGCGGTCTATGATGAACGAAGTTGTGATACAAGGCCCCTAAACCGAATCCTTTCCTTTGATTAAAACACTAACTCCTCATTCTACTTTCAGTCCTCCTATCAACTGCTTACTTTCAGTACCCTTTACATTCAGTACTTTACATTCCGCAACTAACTTTACTTTCAGCACCTAACTTTTTACTTTCAGCACATTTACTTTCAGTCTTTATTTTCTGCACTTACTTTCAGTACATTTACTTTCAGCACTTTACTTTCATTACAGAAGTTTTCAACATCAATCCAACATAATATTTGGCACGTATTGCGCTTGAAACACAGCGTGCGACAAACCAAAAGTATGTTGTATGGTTGATATTGAACTCAACTGTTCCCGCAATTTACTTTTCAGTATTACTTTCAGTACTAAAACCACAACCAACCCCAATTGCACTAAATTTCTGTACAAAATCCTCAAAGAACTACTATCCACCAATTCCCTTAGGTTCGACCCCTACTTACCGCTTTACTACCCAATAGTGAAGTCACAAGTAGTGGACTTATAAATTTACTTTTGCAGTGCCTCACGACAAGGCGCTGTCAGTATGTTTACGAGACGAGAAAGTATTGAAAGAGGTATACATTAGCAATGTCCAACACAATCTAATTTTTTTAATCAATGCAACAGTTTCCGCTTCTAAGTAACTCAAATTAAAATTCGCTAAAGAAGGCTTTAATGTGACCCTTCTCCAATCATCATTGACTTGCAATTTGAAATCTATGGATCAGATTTAATTCCCATATTGTATCGGAACAAATAACACAACAACCACAAAGAAAACACACATAAGCATACACAGCTAATAAACCAACTGTGCTAAGTCCTTTGACACTTTAAGCGTCATCAGATATAAATTTCAAAATCTTCTTTCAAATCTCATAACAAGCAGAATAGACATTAGCTCAAGGAACATGATGAGTGAGAACCTTTATATAACTTTTCTTCACCAAAAGAAAACTTCTAAGTACATACATGTTTGTATTTCTTCTGCTTTGCCAAAAAGTTAGGACAATGCAACAAAAGTAAGAAGGATGTAAAGTAGACTTGTATCAAAGCCATGAAACTACTAGCTACCTGACATGCGTATTTTTAACCCTTTATAGTCGTCAAGTTATGAGTTTTAGGGGTCTAGTTGCAGTCAAAAATAATTTATAATCCTTGGTAAGCCAAGGGTCGATCCTAGGAACAACGGGTGTGAATACTAGCAAACAAGTGACCTATTCAGCTATTTCAATTAACGAAAGGTTTTGTTGTGATGAAAATTGCAGAAATTAAATAACAGAAAAATAAAGGTTTGAACTTGATCAGAGAAAGAATCCCAGAATCAAACTTCACCCGTGCCAACCCCACTAATCATGCAATCGTGTTACGTAAATTATTCATGCTAACGAATATGGAAATAAACCAGAAATACACTAGACAAACCGCCCATCCACGGATCATTGTCTAGATTAGTCTCAATCGTTGAACGCCGCCCATCCACGGATTATCAACGATCTCGATTATTTAAGCTTAGGGTTTTTCAGACAAAAGTCAACTTTCCTATTAATTCATGTACTATCATTGTAGCTACCATGACCTACCATCAATTTCATATGATCTGATTAATACCTAGGACCCATTCATCTTATGATAATTAACCTTAATACGTTTTAGCATGCACACATCTCATTCCATGTAAAACTTGCAAGAACGATAAAATTAAGCAAAATGAAATTAAATATTCGAATCGCATAAATAAAAACGTTTAATTGATCACACGAAGAGTTGGGTACATAGCACGGGATCCGTAGGATCCCAGAATAAAGAAGACTACTCACTACTCATGGTAAGTTAACCAAGAATAGTGGAGAAAAAGAAATTAAGGACGAGGAAACCGTAGTGACGATGCAGCTCGTTGAGTCTTCAATCTCTCGCGATGTTATGCTCTGTCTTCTTCTCCAAGTTAGGTCTAAACTCTCGTATCATCCACACTGGCTTCAATCAGCTGAGCCCCTTTAACAGCTTTCCAAAAAGGCCAAAAGCCCAAAAATGGAATTAGGAAATAAGTTGATAACTCTATCCCCGACGGCGTCGTGACACCCGTGACAGTCCATTTGTCACGGCTGTCACGGCCTGCCCATAATTCTTATGTGAAAAACAGGTGCCGTGACATCCGTGACACATAGGATGTCACGACCTGCCCAGAATCCTTCTGTGAAAAATAGGTGTCGTGACACCCGTGACACATAAGATGTCACGGCCATCACGGCCTGTTGCTGGTGCAAATTTATTTTTCTGGCCTTTTTCCGTTCTTTCAACACTTCGAGTCCAAGGAGCGATGATATGTCTTTTTGTCCTGAAACACTAGAGATGTCATCAAATCGGGATAATTTGCCCGGAGAACAAGTGTTATCCTTCATCGAATGTAGTGAATAATTAGTCAAAATATCGACTGATCACTACCTTATTGATCTAGCCTGGTTAAGGGACAGATCAATCTGCATCGCTGGACTACCAGGAACAGGCCCTGAAACTTTTGTGGTTGTATTTCTGTGAAGAAGAACGGCCGTAGAAGTAAGCACTAGCGAAGTAAACCTCGATAACACAACCACATAGTAGTCTTTTGGAGGCATATCGACAGAGACTATAATTAACCAAGTATGGGAGCCCTCGACATCCACCAGCTTCATCTTGTTCCCTTGAATGTTAAAAGTTATTAAAGTAGCAGTTCCCACAAATGAGATTCTAACTAGCAAGTCTTCCCTGCAAAATACAAATACCTATTTGATCGACTTCCATCTACAAGGTTGACGATAAACAAATCAAAATATCAAGCTCAATCAAACTCACAACAATTTCACCAAACTGAGCTTGAGTAGCCTAATAACCAGTAAATCATCTTTATCACTATGACTAAGAATCCTAATCAATCCTTGATCGACTGTAAATGTGTTACCATTCCAGCCACGTCAATTGATGAGAAGACTATAAGGTCTTGGAAGTGTTTTCCCCATGTCCAACAACCTGCTCAAAATCTATAGTTTCGAAATCAAAATCAAAAATTTTCACTTGGGCATTTCAGAAAAAATCTATTGCATCAGTCAAAAGATTAAAATTTCAAACACAAAACATGCTACTGAAATGTTTAGTTAGATTAGAACTAAGAAAGCGGCTCACATGAAGATGAAGTGGAAGCTGATGAAACTATCTGTTGTTTGACACCAAGAGAGTATATGTCACCAAAAGTGACTCACCATGTGTAATATCTATAAGGTTCTTCACCATTAACACAAACAAGCAGCAAACACAAAAATCTCTGACCATATATGCCGTCCTAGAGAATCTCGATATGGATGCCATCACCATTGTTGTAGCCGCTTATGAGATTCTCATCAACATCAATTCAGCCGAGCCCATGGATGGATCCTGCTGCTTATTGTCGCCAGCTTTAACGAGTATCTTGTCGAACACCAGTGTATCGAACAAGTTCCCCTGTCTGGTCAAGGATGGTTCCAGACTGAAATTTGAATACTGATGCATAAGAAACAGTTAGGTCAACTGAAATTTGAATATAGATTGTTCATTCATTCTTTTACATAATAGTTGATGGGGAGACTACCTCCAACTGATTCCGTGCTCGAATTAAATTTTGTTTTATAATGAAGGCAAGCTCTTTGGCTTCACCATCCTGATCGTGAGACCAAACAGAATAATTCTTGTGCTTGTCAAGCTTGGCAAAGTACTCCTTGCCTTCTTATATTGTACCGGTTCCCAGTCGTTGTACTAGTTTGCATTTTCTTTCATTAAAACTTCGACAAAAAACATATAAGAATACTGAAGTTGGTCTTTTTCTTAACTCACCTTATAGTACTTGAAATTTGAAACAAATTCATTGTATAAATTACTTTTTCACTGTTCATTATCTGGCATGGTGTAAAACGCCAAAACTTTCCCACTCTTATTAATGGCATGAAATACGAAAACCATTAAATTTATGAATAGGTTTTGCAACTTAATTAAAGTTATTGCAGTGATTAGCAGAAGTAATACACAATCTGACCTTAACAATACATGGTGTTCATTTCCACGAAGAATAATAGGATTTATCTAGTGACGGCCAGAAAGAATTTATGAAACTAATCAGTAAGTGTTTTGTGTTGGATTCATCATGATCCTGCATAAAAAAATGCATTAGTAACAGTGGACCAGAATCCAAGCATTTATTTATAGATGGAGATTCCCCAACAGACTTTAGTGCATTTTATCTATTTTGATAAAAAGAACCTGACCAGTCTTGATCATTAAGTGGCCATTTCTCAGTGATGCGGTATTTTCATATTGCTCCTCTTGTCGCAAGCCGAAAATCTTTTTGATGCTTTGTTCCTCCAGCATCACTACTTATCATTTTTGTTCAGATTCTCCACAATTTGACTAGTTATCTGCCTTGTCACATATTCAACATTAGTTCCTCCTTTTATAGTTGCAATTCCATTTATAAAGCTCACTTGGTATGTATCATACTCATCCAGTGACATGTAAATGAAATGTTTAGAAAATTTATAAGGTATCCAGGAAAGTAAATACATGTTCAAAGTGCCATTTATTGAGACAAATACAAACTTCCCATCAATCATTGACTACCGCAGTAAATACATGTTCAAAGTGCCATTTCTTAAACACATTTTATACTAAGCTGGTATGTTTACGAGACGAGCAAGTAACAAAAGAGGCATACCTTAACAAGGGTTCAGTTCCAATACCACCAGCAATGTCAGACACACACTATTTGTTTAATCAATGCAACAGTTTCCTCTTCCAAGTAACTCATATTAAACTTCAGGCTTTAATGTGACCCTTGTCCAATCATCATTTGACTTGCACTTTGAAATCTCATGATCAGATTTAATTCTCATATTGTGACAGAATACCTAACACGACAACTACAAAGAAAACACACATGAGCGTACATAGCTAATAAACCAATTGTGCTAAGTCCTTTGATACTTTAAGCGTCATCAGATATGAATTCCAAAAGCTTCTTTCAAATCTCATAAAAAGCAGAATAGACATTAGCTCAAGGAACACGACTAGTGAGAACCCAAATAACTTTTCTTTACCAAAATAAAACTTCTAAGTACATATCGGTACTTCTTCTGCTTTGCCAATATAATCGTCTTTCTAGGCTTGATCATTCCATAATGGTATAAGCCTTGTAAGTTTGGCAGGCCTAGGTCTGCTTGCTGTCGAGCTCTACCTGAAATCCATCAAAAGGTTATGAAAATGCGACAAAAGTAGCAAGTATGTAAAATAGACTTATATCAAAGCCACGAAGCAAGCTACCTTATTGATCTAGCCTGGTTAAGGGACAAATAAATATGCGTCTTTGGACTACCAGGAACAGGCCAAGAAACCTTTGTATATGAATTTCTTTATAGAAGAACGGCTATAGAAGAAACACTGGCGAAGTAAACCTCGACGACACAACCATATAGTAGTCTTTCGGAGGCTTATTAGCAGTGTCTAAAATAGAGTAAGACTGTCCCAAATGGATATCAAGAGCTCACTAAGTGTTCTAAAAAGTATGGGAGGCTGCTGCCGGAGCCGCAGCGGCCACAAATGAACCAGAATAATATTCCCTAATTCTCAATTTAAAGAGACTGGGCCTCCACGGCTGATTCTCTGGTATAATACTGTAACTTTTAATGTTTTTCGTACTGACAGGTTTTAGCTGTGCACCTGAATAAAATCCTACAATTTACATCCTGCTTAAGCCTGAAAACATTGACCTAGATTCAAAAGCTTAGTACTAAGATCCAATTAGTCAACTTGTGATAACTCAAAGTCAACCAAACAAAAAAGAGAGTCAAAAGGGCTTAAAGCGATTGCCCAAATTAGAATCACAACTAGATATATAGATGGCGACATAGCCTCTGCCCAGGTGAGCTTGAGAGGATAAAAGCAACATAAATCAAAATAAAATCAGACCTGGTAAAGAAGCAGAACAACGAGAGCTATGAAGACGAAGAAAGAGACGAGCCATGTGAAGACGTCTTCCATCTCCTTCTCTTCCTCAGTGAATCCAAATTCTCTCTTGATCTCGGCGAAATGTTGGGAGAGGTGAAGATTTGAATTTTTCCAGGAAATATGGCGATGTTGTTGGATACAGGCAAGTTCCACAAACGACATATTCCATAGCCATTTTGCAGTGAAGTCAAACTTTTTTTGTAAACCCTTTTTATTTTATTGAAACTTTTATGTTTAGTTCAACTACCTTGTTTATGAGACTTAAGCCAAATCGTTTAAGTGAAACTAAAAAAATTGAATTGAATTTAACTTAACTGAAATTAACTTAACTTAATTGAAACCAACTTTTCTTTATCATGGAAACTAAAATCAACTTAACTTAATTTAACTTAACTAAAATCATCATCATCTTAATATCTACGATCTTTAGTATCTTCTAGGTGTCAATGCTATGCTCCAAATGGTTACCTAGAAAAGTCATTGTCACTAGAAATAAACAAAATGAATCTTAATTTCCAGTACATGTGGTAAACACCAAGAATTGCTCTAGATAGAAGAAATCTTAATGACAACAACCTTTAATTTATTTGATGCGTCAATGCTCTCCATTAATTAACAATTTATTTAGAATAAAATTCCATGGCGCATTAAATGCTCCAAAGGTTGCCTAAAACCTCAATAAACAACATTAATCTTTGGACCGTTATTTGTCAATGGGTGGTAGTTCATACCCCTCTTTTTCATTTTCCCGTAATCTTTTGTTGCAACTTCCTTGAGACGTGGTAAAGAAAGACGAAGAGCTATCCTACTATAAAAATGTGTCTCAATTGTCTCATATAAAACGATATAATTGACATCACCAGGCTTATGTGACGCTCCATTGAGAGGCCGGATGAGATCGGGCTCGGTACGTAGCAATGCCTTCGTCGAGGACGGTTCGCGTTTACAGGACTGTTTATTTAATGCTCGACATTGAGGTAATATTGTTTGTGTGAGAGAGAGCGTGGTGGTTGTGAATTGTGATATGGCAGGGATTGATGCTTTTGCGAGGCCTTCGGTGTCGTCGAGTAAGGATTCAAACGAATTGGAGATCAAGGAGGTTACTCTAAGCGATAAGCTGAAAGTTTTCAAGTCATTGCAGTTCGTCCGAATGGTTGCATGACGTCAAAATGCAAAACCATGAGTGAGAAGGTTCAGTTTCTATCACCTCACTTTTGATAGTTTGAATTGGATTGTTTGATTGTAGTCTTTTGGTTTTATGTTATGTTGGAGGAACACATTTTGTCAAACAGGTTGTGAGCATATGAATAAAACTGAGGTTGAGGTGCTTTTTCTGGCTTTATTTAATTAGTGGATTTTCATTTCGGTTTAGACTGTTTGATTTTGTGCTGTTGGCAGGAAATCAAACATTTGTGCTCTTACCTTGAAGAACTGAAGAAAGCCTCTGCGGAAGAAAAGTGTCAATGCGAACTATACATCTTTTATCAGGTCAGTCAGAGATTAAATAAGTTTTGTGCATTTTTCTTTTGGCAGATTTAAGAACCTTGGTTGATTTGTATTTGTTGAATGCAGAACATCTAGGGAGAAATGAGCAGAAGGAGCTGCTCTGCAAGGCTCTGGATGGGTGGTATGTGCATTGCATATTCGAGATTGACTTAACATCTCAGCTTTGTGGATATTTGGCTTTCTCGATACATGCTCTTGACATATTTTATTGAATTTTTAGTGGTTGGGCTATGACAAAGAGTCACAGAAGCTTGTCGTTGAAACCACCGCAAATCAGGTGCTCGTCTTTTGTTGTTCTTCTCATCTTTTGATTCCTTAAAAATTCTTACATTCATAATTTTTGTTTATAACTTAGCATTTAAGATTAGCTCTACCGATTATCAAAAAAAAAGGATTAGCTCTACCAAGCATAGGGCATCAACTTTTGTGGCAGAATTTTTGCTATTATACTACTTTTTTTTATCAACGGATCTCTACTGCCAGTGGGATGACTCGAAGCTCGGCACCAAAGGTTCCGGGTAGTGAGTGCCTACCACCAGGCCAACCTCACTTCGTCTGCTATTATACTACTTAGCTAACACTTTTATGTGTTATTTTTTGCCATCTTTTATTGACTTCTGTGATGTGTTATTCACTTCTCTTATCGTCCAAGAAAATTGCAGTTTCCTGGAGATTGGCTGTTGATACACATTTTGGTAGTCTGGAAGGTTTGGTGAAGAAGAAGAAGCAGAAGGATATATCAAGTAGTGAAGTCAAAGAAGGCTCTCCATTATTAGAAAAAATATATATGGAATTTGTGTTGTATAGATAAATGGTGTATATAAATGGTGACATGTATGAAATATTGTATTTTTCGCCGAATAAAAAGTATTTCAAAATTTGGATATGAGCAATAGCATTTATGAAATTATTTACGAATTTTCATATTAATTTGAGCAATTTACTGGCCAAAAATGGCAAAAACAATTCTTACATTATCCATCGATTCTTTGAAAAACGGATGCATAATGCATCGGTTCTGTGGAAAACCGATGCATAATGTCTGAACATTACGCATCACTCGATTATGCATCGAAGCAAAACTGATGCATAATCCCCTGTTTGTAGTAGTGTACTTTGGAATTGCTAAAATATAAAGTAATAGTAAGAGGGGTAGAGTTGATTTTGTGTGATTTATGAGTGAATTGAGAAGTGCTTATTTATAGATTGAATTTTAACATAGTTGAATTTTTTTTTTTGAATTTTAATATGACCGTTGGACTATAATTGTACCATTGGACCTAATTGTGTGATTCAAGACAAATATACAAAAAAAAGAATTAGATGAAAATTAAATTGAAATGATATACTGAAATTGAAATTACAAAGTCAAATTGAAATCACAAGGTGAAATTGAAGCTACAATTTCACGATTAAGGAGAATTAAATTGAGATATATTTGACAATGGAAATTGAAATTGAAATTGAAATTAGAACTGAAATTCACAATTTGGACATAACAATTAGATTTAAAACTGAAATTTAATTTGAGATATATTTAGAAAGTTTATATAATGTATTTGGGTAATGATAAAACACATGTTATATGATATATTTATAATCCAAACATTAAATTAAATTGTATTTGGGCTCCTAGGCCATGGCCCATTGATCTTTTAATTTAAAACAATTAGGGTTTGAAAAAAACAAGTTATATTTTTGTTCTTGCGGCCCTGTGGTAGCCCATGAGCTTTTTGTTTTTGCTTTTGTGAAGCAGGTCTCTTCTTCAATCAACAAAAAAGAAGAAGAAGATAGCTGGTTGCCGCACGTCCCCTGCACTTCCTCTCAATTGAGCAGCTCCTCGCCTCCGCTGCAAACACAACACCTCCTACACGTCGGCGCCAGCAACGCAGCCATCCTCCAAAAGCCGAGCTTCCCAGTCAGTACAGTTTTAGGTCTAAACATTTAAACCCCCTCCTCCAAGTTTCTTGTTATTCCCATGGCTAGCCGGAAGCTGCTTCGTGATTCACTGCTCTCCGGACGGTCTTTGTATTCGCAACTTAAAGCGCCGGTTCAGTTGACCCCTATCTCATTCCAATGAGGCCAACCTCGTGTCTATTCTTCGTAGGTTCAGTTGACAATTCAGACTCGGTTTATTTTTTGGTTTTCAGACATTACTGAGGAATTTTAGGTTTTCTGTAATTATAGAGTCTTCCAATTTTCATCAATTTAGTGTTTTCAATGAGTTTTCAAAGAAGATGAAAGGCGAGGTCACCAGGTTAGACTCTTGTTTCTGTTAGTGATTTTTATAGCTGCCATGTGTAGTTATGCTACTCAATTTGGTGTCCTTTGATGTTGTTGGTTTCACAAAGAGTTGGTAGATTTAGATAGTTGGTCATTGACGAGATTTTGTTGTTGTTGTTGGTGCAGTAATCCAAAGTTTCAGAAGTCTGTTAAGGAACTGAAACAGAAGGCTGAAGAGTTGAAAGGGGTCAAGGAAGATTTGAAAGTTAGGTAATTTGTTTGTGTTAATGCACCTTTAATGAATTATAGTTTATAGGTGTGAGACATGTCATTGTATGTCATGACTGGATAGACAGTTACGTGAGAGCAGAACTAAGCAGACAACTGAGCAGCTGTACCGGAAAGTGGATGGCGTCTGGACGGAGGCAGAATCTGCAGCGAAAAAGGTTTTACTTCCTTTTATATCTTTTATTGTGTAGGGGAAAATCATCAATGAGATTTGCCTTTGTCTCAACTCTCAACCCCTAAAAGGGGGAATACCAGATCTCCTTTTATATTTGTAAAGTTATTTATAGGTTTCTGCAAATGTTAAAGAGAAACTATCTACTGCAACGAAGGAGGTAAGTTTTCCCTTTCCTACCAAATTGATGTATTCTACATAAATAGTTACCTCCTAATATCTGCGTATTGTGGTTTCACAGAAGGTTAAAGAGACATTTAAAGTAAGAAAACCCGACACTTCATAATCGACAAGTGGCTCTGCTGACACTAATGCTGGAGGAAAAAGCCATCCAACATCTGAGGATTCCAAAAATCAGCAAGCTGGCTTTAGTGATAATGCAGGAAATGTGTTTTGAACATTTCGATCTGCTGCCTCTATTGCTTCATCCAAGCTTTCTTCTGGTTATCAGACCTTGAAGGAAACAAAAGTTGTTGACGTAGCTAAGAAAGGTTATGATATAGTTAAGGATGAGTTGACTGGTAAACCAAATAAGAGATAGCACATCCAACATGATATTCCGTCACCTTCTACTGTTGAAAGAAGTACCAGGACTGACATTGTTATCGTACCTTCAAATCAATCCCGACTAAGTAAGAAGTGGGAGGCTCTTAAAGACAAGGTTGAAACAAGTATTTTTGCCCTATTCTATACTTGGATATTTCGTTACGTGTTCTGAAGTTTATCTCTCCTTTTAGATGCGAAATCATCCCATGTTTAAGCGTGTTAGTGAACCTGTTGTCACCAAAAGTCAAGAGGTAAATTCTGATCTCCACTTACATCTTTGTATTCTTTTTCCTAGTCCTAAATTCATTGAAAGACTGCTCGCCATGTTTAGAAATTTGAGCTGCTTGTGTTTGATTATGTAGATTGTAGAGGATTTGAGGGATACTTGGGAGACTTTAGATCACCCTGTTGTGCACAAAATTCAAGAGTATGTGTTTTGTTTGTATCTCGCTAATTGTTGTGTGTAACTGTTCACCTCGAACTTATGATCTTCCTACCTCCTGATAAGGTTGTGGTTATTTTTCCAGTATAAACGAATCTATTTTCGGAGATACGCATACTGCAATATCCTTCAAGGAAATACGCCGCCGGGAACCGTAAGTCAATGTCTTCTGGTTTCTTCATTTTGTTTGGGTTAACCAATAGTTGACTCCGAACATGTCAACTTATTCTTTTGTTCAGTAACTTTTCTTTGCCTGACTTTGTGGCCGAAGTCCAATAAGTGATCAAGCCGGTTATTCTTGCATACATGAAGGTAAACACGTGTATAATTATGAATACTGCTAGATTTGTATGATTAATGGGATTCAGTTTTCTGTTAGATTAGAAATCATTCTAGTGGTTGTGCTCCTTCTATGCAGGGGGATGCTGAAACATTAAAGAAGTACTGCAGCTCTGAAGTGATCGGACGATGCAAGGCAGAACACAAAGCATATCAGAGCCAGGGAATTTTTTTCGACAACAAGGTATGATATCATCCCGGTCTTTTTCAGAAAGAGACATGATGCGCAGTTCCATCACAAAAAATTGTACAGTCATCTTGATGTGTGATGATGTGTCATAGAACTATTAGGTGACATAATTTCAAAACACACTTATGTGATGGATCATACAAAATCTTACAGTAATTGTGTTCACTCGTTCAGAACACTTTCATCTTTGATTGAAGTTTATTTTACACCGCAACAGTGATATTGTGGATTATGTTAGTGGCTCACATAAATTGAGATTAATTATTGTTTGCTACATGATGTACTTGATTTCTTCAAAAAAAAAATTGTATCTGGTTCATTTTTTGGACAAAGGTGGCGTGGATGGTTGACCGATTTTGTTTCTTCTTGTTCAAATCCTCCACATATCAGAGGTTGAAGTTAGGGAGACGAAGATGATGGGTTCTTCACCCATAATAATTGTAGGGTATGATCTTTCTGAACACATCTTGTCCCTTCCTACAAACATTGTTTTCATATTCTTGATTAAACATGTTCACCAATATCTATTTAAACTTGGAAGTTCCAAACACAACAAGTGTACTGTATACGCGATAAGCACGGCGCAATCACAGAAGTCGGAAAGGTGAATTCATTAATCATTTGTTATAATATATCAGCTACCAGAAGCATGTGTGGTGAATTTCATGTTCTTTTATCCCAGGACACAATCCATACCGTGTACTATGCTTGGGCTATCCAGCAAGTCGATCCGGAGGAACATGGAGAAGGTGCATTCTCTCTTACAGCATCCGTGATGTTGTATTTTCCCTCTTCTTCTCTGGGTTTTGCCTGTGACCTCCAGGCCTAGGGAAGATTCTTTATTGAAATTTGAGCCAATAAAAAGTCGCAACCTTTCCATACAATTATTCTATAGGATTGGTAAAATTATCTGCCACGCGAAGCTTTAATAGTCACAATGGTGTTATGCTTTACCATAATTTTTTTAATTCGTTGTTTGTTGAAATAATATATACATGCATTTTAGTTCTCAATGCTCATATAGTGACCTTGAGGGGTCGGAATGTTGTGATGGTTGTTGTAAGAGAGAATGTGATGATGATGGCAAGAGGTGGTCGTGTTGAAGGTGGTCGCGAGTGTCGTAGAAATCGTGGTGTATGTAAACGCGATTTGGTGTGTGCGATTTTGACGTAGTCAATCTCAGTAAAATGAATCACGCCCGAGTCATTTTTTTTATCAAAATATAAAAATAAGCGTTGGATCCGCCTAATGCCCATAGCCCATGACACCTTTTACTTGTTCTTTCGTTCACATTTTGCATCCAATCGGTTGCACTACCACTTGCGTACCATTAGAGCATCCCCATCATGATCGAAAAAACATATCATCACTCTCTCTCATCCATTTTCTCTCTCATCTTGTCATACCTCATGATTATTTTGATCAAGTGCAGCCCATTCATGATTAAAAAAAAATTATCATCAGTCTCTCTCATTACTACATAAATTATAGCTCATAAATATTAAGATTAATAAAAATATATCAAAGTGTATCTCGTTTTATAGAGCTAAAAAATTATGAATATTGGTATTTATTTTGATTTTTTTACTTTGTAATTTAGAAGATATATTCGTTGCAAGATCAAAATAAAAACTGTACTGTTTCTTACACAGGGCACGTGTCGCGTTGCGATTGGTTCACGGCTCATGATCAAATCTAATTTTTGATCATAAGATTATCTTTTTTACACTTTATCATGGGATGATCAAATCTATGATAAAAAAGATCATGGTGGGGGTGCATGGTTTTTTTATCATCTCTCATGATACTTTTCTATGATAAAATAGATCTGGTGGGAGATGCTCTTATTCCTAAAAACATGACGCTTTGTATATGTGTTTGATTCTCTGCCATCACACATTATTATATGGAAATAGATTAGGTTAGAATCATCATTTTTTGTCAGAAATCAAAACTTTTAATATCCGTACGATTAAATCATTAACAATCCTTCCATAAATAATTATTTAATTACAATATATATGACGAAATGACATATTAGTCAATTGGAAAATAATTCACACAATTTTATATCAACAAAATCCTATGATTTTTGAACAAGATTTGATGACCTTGTAAGTTCATTTGTAACAGAACTATCCTCTTGTGATTCTTCGCAGTAGACGATCGACAACAACAGTATGTTCATGTTTTTTATCTCGAATTTTATGTTAAAGTTCTCAGTTGATTCTGATGTTTGTGGTTTTGATAAATACATCAAAACCAGGATACATATGTTCGTTTTTTTTAATCTCAAATCTCGTGTTAAAGTTCTTGATCAAATCGGAGTTCGTAGTCGATTGATGAAACAAAATTAAGTAGAGCAAAGATGAGATAGGGGTTCGTGTATTTGTTTCGAAATTTTATGGCTCGTAATATCTAAACGGATATTCACTCGAATTCGGGGATTTTAAATTTAAAATGTACATTTTCATTTCCTAATATACCATTTTTACCATATAAAAAATTTAAAAATTATTTAATTTGAATTAATCTTGATTAATCTAAATCGTTGAAATTATCAAATCAACGGTTATTAAAAGTTGTGATTTCTAACAAAAAGTTGTGAAATTATCAAATGCCGATAATTCGAGGCACCAATATATCCTTTTCACTTATATTTATATTATTCATGGCCCAAAAATTCAGGTAGCGTCGTTTTTGTTTTTTGATACCTTTTTTACTCCAAAAATTAGAAATTATGGAGTCTAATCTGAAAATTTCCAGGTATTGGTCTAATGAAGATAAGAGTCGGCTGACGAGAAAATCGTGATTAGATATTCAGGAGAATATCTTGAATTCAGTTAGAGATCTTCAGCATGCGTGACCCAAGAAGAAATATCACTACAGATCCTAAGAAGATTGGATAAGATATCTAGATAATATTTAGGAATATTTCCTATATATTTTCTATGATATATTTAGAAGCCACCAAAGACTATAAATATATGGCTAGGGTTTCTCAATCAATCAATTCGCTTTGGGAGAAAAAGAAAACACGAGTGATCTTGAGAAGAGATGGAAGAGGAGCGACGGCCGACTGATCTTTCCACATCGAAAAATCAACGGCGCTGAGACAGTTGTTCAGTGTGCTAATCAGACTGTTCCTACGGCATCATTACTTATCATTTTTGTTCACAATCTCCACAACGTGAATAGTTATCTGGCTTGTCACGTAATCAACATTTATAGTTGCAATTACATTTGCAAAGCTGACTTGGTATACATCATACTCATCCATATACAAGTAAATGAAATGTTTAGAAAATCTTCACTTATACTATACGGTATCCGGGAAAGTAAATACGTGTTTAAAGTGCCCTTCTTTGAGACTAACACAAACGTTCCATCTCTCTTCGACTATCTCAGTGATCCAAATCACAGTTGCAGATATTTCATAAACACAATTTATACACTAAGCCGGTATGTTTACGAGTAGAACAACTAACGAAAGAAGCATACCTTAGCAAGGGTTCAGTTCTGATTTATCCAGCCATGTCAAACATGCTATTTTTATTATTGTCAATGTAACATTGTCGTCTTCCAAGTAACTCGTATTAAACTTCGTTATCAGGCTTGAATGTGACCTTGGTCCAATTATGAATTGACATGCACTTTAAAATCTTTGGATCAGATTTAATTCATATATTGTGACGGACACGTAATACAACAACAACAACAAAGAAAACTTATTAAAAAAACATAACCACAAAGAAAACACACATGAGCATAAACAGCTAAACAACCAACTGCGCTAAGTCCTTTGACATTCTAAGAGCATATACACCCATTCATTTTGAAGAGTGCTATGGAGGAAGTGCTACATTTTGAAGAGGAGGTGCTACATTTAAGCTTGGTTTTGACTTGCACCTCCTCTCACAAATGCTCAAGTAGCATTTGTGAGAGGAGGTGCAAGGAAAAACCAAGCTTAAATGTAGCACCTCCTCTTTAAAATGTAGCACTTCCTCTTGAAAATGAATGGGTGTATATGCTCTAAGCGTCTTCAGATGTGAATTTTAAAAGTTTCTTTCAAATCTCATAACAAAAAGAATAGACATTAGCTCCAGGAACATGACGAGTGAGAACCCTATGAAATGAACGAATCTAATTACATGACGAGTGAAAACCCTAGACATTAGCATCAAGCAAACTTGCTATGTACGAATCTAATGCTTATCCTTTTTAGCTCTCACTTTGCTGAGATCTCAATATCTTATATCCTACATAGCTGTGTCAAACGGTTGCCTGTGTAGTTTAAGGACTTACCATGAAATGAGGAATGGCTCTCAATAAAGAGGTAGTTGTAGACACTGATGATGAGATTCTTGTTAGTAATGTCATCAATCTGAGGACCTGGGAACTGCTTACCGATCAAGATCCCCTGCAGCAGACATCAATCTATTGCATCAGTCAAAAGATTAAAACTTCAGATACAAAACGTGCTCTTGAAATGTTTAGTCAAATAAGCTCAGAAAGCAGCTCACATGAAGTTGAAGCTCATGAAACTATCAGCTGTTTGACACCAAGAAGGTATATGTCAGTTCTCACCGTAAGTGACTCACCATGTGTAATATCTATAAGGTTTTTTTTTAATAAAGCGTGATTTCATTCAAAACGCCCAAAACAGGCCCTGCTACACACAAAAAACGCAGCTACAAAGCGAAACCAAAACGCTGGACCCCAAAAAACTAAACCCCTTAGACTCCCAAACTCACTACACTAAACACAAAAAACCTTCAAACATTACAGCAAGTTTAAAATTCTTTTCCCTGTTTTACTAAACTTCACAAGATCAATCTTTAAACACAACAGCTTCCAAATATGGCTTCTTATGCGATCATAGCTAATGTCATCTCTATTAAAAATGCGTCTATTTCTGGCTTTCCAAGTCTCATAAATTGAGGATGTAATAATAAAGAAGGCCATGAGCTTTTGAGCCCCAAACCTCCACCCTTTTGTTGTTCTTCCATTCAATCCATTCATCCCAGGTCTGCCATTGAGTTTTAATGCTATCTATAAGGTTCTTCACCATTAACATGTACATTTTTTTTCTCTTTTTATTTTTTATTTTTTTCTTTTATTTTTATTTTTATTTTTTTTTCTCTTTTTACTTGTCCATTAACACAGACAAGCAGATAACACAAGCACAACAATCTTCAGAATATAAATGCCTCCTTGTGAATCTCAATGTGGACGCCATCACCACTGTTGTAAACGTTGATGAGACGTCAATCTAGCCGAGCCCATTGATAGATCCTGCTGCTTGTTGTTGCCGCATTAAAAAGTCTCCCAATCTGGTCCAGGACGGTTCCATGCTGCAATTTGTATATTGATGCATAAGAAACAGTTCGGTCAAACAATTGCAAGGATATAGATTGTTTATATATTCTTTTACATAATTGTTAATTGGGGAAACTACCTCAAACTGATTCTGTGTGCTCCAGTTAAATATTTTTATACTGAAAGCAAGAAGCTCTTTGGCTTCACCATCCTCATCGAGTCATCGTCAGGCCAAGTAACTCATATTAAACTTCGTTAAATCAGGCTTGAATGTGACCTTGGTCAAATTATCATTTGACATGCACGTTGAAATCTTTGGATCAGATACTATATTGGGACGGAACACCTAACACAACTACCACAAAGAAAACGCACATGAGCATACTTAGCTAATAAACCAACTGTGCTAAGACCTTTGACTCACTAAGCGTCATCAGATGTGAATTTCAAAAGCTTTTTTCGAATCTGATAAAAAGTAGAATAAACATAAGCTCGGGGAACATAGCGAGTGAGAACCCTAACAACTTTTATTCAGCAATATAAAACTTCTAAGTACATACCTGACAGTATTTTGTCTGCCTTGCCAATATATGGTCTTGCTGGGCTTGATCATTTCATAATGTTGTGAGCCTTGCGGGTTTGGCCTAGGTCTGCTAGCTGTCAAGTTCCACATGAAAACCTTCAAAACGTTATGACAATGCGAAACAAGTAGCAAGGTTGTAAAATAGACTTATAAGTTGTATCAAAGGTATGAAGCTGGCTTACCTTATCGATTTAGCCTTGTTAACGGACAAATCAATCTATGTCGTTGGACCACCAGTAATAGACCTGAAAACTTTTGTGTCTGAATTTCTATAATGAAGAAGGGCTGTTGAAGTAAGCACAGGCGAAGTAAACCTCACATCAACGACACAGCCACATAGACATCTTTCGGAGGCTGATCAGCATTGACTAACAGCGATTAAGACTATCCCAACTCCCAAATGGATATAAAGAGCTGAGTAAGGGTTCCGAAAAATATGGGAGCCCTCGACTTCCACCAGCTTCAGGTTGTACCCTTGAATCCTGAAATTTATTGAAGTAGCAGTGCTCCCATTTGAGATTCTGAACATGCAAGTCTAAACTGAATAAACACCAATTTGATCACACTCTACTGGATAAAACTTCCATCTACGAGGTTGATAATAAACAAATCAAACTATCAACCTCAACCAAACTCACAATAGTTTCACCAAACTGAGGTTGAATACTCTAATAATCAATAAATCATCTTCATCACTGCAAATAAGAACCCTATTCACAGTTTGTTCATATATTAATTTACATAATGGTTGATGGGGGAACTACCTCAAACAGATTCCGTGCTTTAACTAAATTTTTTTTCAATGAAGGCAAGCTCTTTGGTCTGCTGTTCGTCAGACCGAACAGAAGAATTCTTGTGCTTGTCGAGCTCGGCAAAGTACTCCTTGCCTTTTTTGTTCAATGTACTGGTTCCTAGTATCTGTACTAGTACGCATTTGCTTTCATTGAAACTTCATTAAAAACATATAAGAATCTTGAAGTTGGTCTTTTTCTTAACTCACCTTGTAGTACTTGATATTCGAAATAGATGCATTTTCTAAATTACTTTTCCACTGTTCATAATCTGTCATGGTGTATAATGCCAAAACCTTCACATTCATATGAGTGGCCTGAAATACGAAAACCATTCAATTAATAGATAGGTTTTGCAACTTAACTGGAGTTATTGCATTGATTAGCAGAAGTAATAGACAAGCTGACCTTAACAATACGTGTTATCAATTCGGCGAGGAATTAAGCAGTGACGGCCAGAAAGAATTTATTAAAATTATCAGCAACCCTTTTGTGTGGGGTCCATCATGATCCTGCATCAAAAAAATAAATGCATTAGCAAAAGAGTAGTGAAATCCAGACATTTATTGATAGATGGAGATTTCCCACAACAACCACAAAGAAAACACACATGAGCATAAACAGCTATACAACCAACATCGCTAAGTCCATAGATAGTCTAACTGTCCTCAGATGTGATTTTCAAAGGCTTCTTTCAAATCTCATAACAAGCAGAAACATCAAGAAAAGGAATCAAACAAATGGGTAGGACTCAAAATCTTGGAAAAGAGATTTATTTATTTTTTGTGTGAAATAAGCAGTAGACAATCCGACCTTAACAATAAGGGTGATCAATTCCACGAGGGATAATGGGATTTGATGCGTGACGACCAGATAGAATGTATGAAATTGATCAGCAACCCTTTTTGTGTGGGATCCATTATCATATTCTGCTTGCGTCCTTTCTCTCTGTTGCCGGAGCCGCAGCGGCCACAGAGGAACCAGTATAATATTCCCTAATTCTCAATTTAAAGAGACTGGGCCTCCAAGGTTGATTCTCTAGTGAATTTCAGAGTATCTTTTCTGGTGGATTCCAGAGTTTTCTTTCGAGATGACGCTTGTGAATTCGATCACCTATCCTAGGTTTAGTGCTTGCTATTCCTTTCGAGATTCCCGCTGCGTCAGATTGTCGTCACGAAAACGCTCGACGAATACTGTTGATGATAAGTTAATCACGAATTTGCGTAGCGTAACTTGCAAGTCCCAAAACCAACCCGAAACGTAACAAGTTGTCGCATAGAGAATCTTATTGTCAATGTCATTGTATCTGGCCATGGCGTGCTTGAAGGTGGACCAGTATGTTTTGAAAAGTCCATAGTAAAGTGTGACAAGCTTGTTGAAAAGCTCCGTCTTTCGAAGAAGTATGAACCTATGATCAGCAGGTGGGTGATGACTTATGAAAGCGGTATGACGGTTGGCTTGTAGAAGTCCGTATATGTGAAGTGGTAAATCATTGTTGTTGGTGGAAGTTGTGTGTTGGCTCTGCATCTGCATCACTCTGTAATATGTCAAACTGAGGAATGAAACAGAGCAGGCCGAAGCACTTGGTTTATTTGTAACTGTATAAAATCACATTACTTTGTTGATAAATGGAGTCACAATTTTTTATGAGCATATCTTGAGCTCCGAGAGAGTACTTAAAACTCCAAGATCATAGCACCCTGTCCTTTACTATTCCCTATGGATTTTTTCAGTTCTTTATGCTTTACTTGTATTTATTCGAGTTTTTTCTTTTTCTCAACATTTTCACTCTATTTATTCCTCTGTTTTGAAGTTGCCTAAATTGAGATCAGAAAGGATGTGAGGTGAAGCTTGAGTTATGGACATCCCACAGACAAGGATTTCTTCCTCTCTCTACCATGGTCTCAACCGTAATGAGATCGATCGCATATGCGAAAAGCTAGAGTCCAACAATCAGATTGGTCTCGTTCGTCATTGCCATGCGAAAAATAGGTTCATACCGCTACGAAAGACGGAGCTTTTCAACAAGCTTGTGACACTTTACTATGAAGTCTTCAGAGCATACTGGCCCTGCTTCGAGCATGTTACATGTATTGACAGTGAAATCCCTCCTGGATTCACAGATAAGATTCTTTATGTGGCTACTTGTTACATTTCAGGTTGGTTTTGCGATCTCCAAGTTACTCTCCGAAAATGTGTTCATATCATAAGTTGCCAGGACTGGCATTTAACACGTCTTTCCGAGATAAGGTTGATCACATTTCAGACGAGTATGACCCGTTTTTACAGCACCTGAACTCGATCATATGCCCGACTCATATTCAGATGACACCAGAGAATGCGTTATGCATCCCGATCATAACTGAAACCCTTAACCTCAACGACTCGGGAAATTTGATCAGAACTGTGTTTGACTTTGACATACCCGGTTTCCACATCAATGAAAATGTCACTCGTTACATTATCTTAGTCATGCGACAGAGGGGCAACGGCAACCCGTTTTGCACTGAGCAGCTCTCTACGGACAACCACAGCCGTCCTGGTTGGTTATTCGACTACCGCCAAGGCTACGCGTACTCCTGGTTTCCTATGGAGAACAACTACTCTCTTGTGGACCTGATCGTACCCCACATCCTCGGCATTCCTTTAACCCCGAAGCTCGCTCCACGAGATGTTGACGAATGGAAAATCTTCCCTGGACGTGTTCTGCCGGCCAGCCTCGACCCGAAGGACTATAAAAGGATCAGTCCTCCTAACATCTTTGGTTTATTGAATACACCACTCTCGAGCATGAACAATACACCTTTACACTCGAGTATACACCTCGCACTGCTCATGCTGGAACTGGATCGAAACGAGCAGCTATCAACATGTCCAGCACCTCACAGAAGGAAGTTATTAAGAGTTCAGCCACTCAACAACAGCAGCCAGAAGCGATCTCTGTTTACAGATACCGCCTTGTTGACTGGACTTATCATCACCAAGTCACAACATGCGTTGATCAACAGGCAAGAGACGGCGCTTTTCACTCCTTCATATTCAAATCCTGCTGCCATCCCTAATTTTTATCGTAGGTTTTGTCTTATAATATCTGCAGTCCAATCGAACTTTAGCATCAATGTACCTTGTTAAATGAGATCAGAATGGAATTATTGCATAAAAGTGCGCATAAAGGCAATGACTTGTTGCCAAATATGATCGACTAAGAAACTGATAGGGGCCTAATCTAAACTTGCAATGAAAAACAGTCAAATGGTAGACAAACGACGAAGATGTGTATGAAAGAATGATAGCGGATTCAAGGCCACCAGGCATAAAATGCGTGTTTCAACTATTTGTCATCCCTCCATTGTAGACAATAGTAACCTACGGGAAATGTAGCGTTAGTGTCAATTTACAACGCTAGCTAGCGGTTTTATACAAGATAAATTAATGCTTGTGAATGGCATTATCTTCGTCTTACCAGAATAATGAGAGGCAGAGAAGCACGATGATATATCCCAATTTGTAATGGCGTTTCTTCTTTTCCTGGTTTAGAGTGTTGAATATCTCGGTTACGTCCAACAAGTGTTCCCTTTTAAAGAACCTGATAACACAAGATCGATCAATAAATCGTGTGAATATGAAATCGTACAAATGGCCACAACTCGAATTAAACGAAAGCTGATGGTATAAGAGAAGGAAACTTACAGTATCGCGTTATACAACAAATACGGAACACCCAACAAAGACATGAACCAGTGGCCGATAAAAAGAAGGAAAATGCACGATACTCCTAGACTTATAAACTCTGGCAAGACCACCTTGTTGACTTTAGATACGGTGTCATACGCATTGATATAATCATACTTCAGATCCGATAAGCACATAAGCTGTAAAAATTAACGAATCATATAAGTGAACGAAGCTCCAGCGAAAATTATTTGTCTAAAGATAACCACACAACATTGGCGATAAACATATGCAATCTGAACCTTCAGAAATATTTCACTGAGATAAAAATACATGTATCAGTAAGCAGCTTCATATGGACCAGCAATAACACTTGCAATTCAACTAACTGTAACTTCACAAGCAGCTCGGCAACCACACATAAGGTAACAATTTACGAAAAAATATTCGGGGTTGCACAGCGAAATGCTGTGAGCACGAAAACGATATCATTTCAATTAAAGACGGCGTCATTTTATATAGAGGAACTTTTAAAACGACTGAGTTTTTCGTGCTCTCGCAGGATATGGCTGTGCACCGGATTAAAATCCTACGATTTATGTCCTGCTTAAGCCTCACAACATTGACCTAGAATCAAAGCTTACTAGCTTAGTACTAAGATCCAATTAGTCAACTTGTGATAACTCAAAGTCAACCAAACAAAAAAGAGAGTCAAAAGGGCTTAAAGCGATTGCCCAAATTAGAATCACAACCAGATATATAGATGGCGACATAGCCTCTGGCCATGTGAGCTTGAGAGGATAAAAGCAACATAAGTCAAAAGAAAATCAGACCTGGTAAAGAAGCAGAACGACGAGAGCTATGAAGACGAAGAAAGAGACGAGCCATGTGAAGAAGTCTTCCATCTCCTTCTCTTCCTCAGTGAATCCAAATTCTCTCTTGATCTCGGCGAAATGTTGGCAGAGGTGAAGATTTGAATTTTTCCAGGAAATATGGCGATGTTGTTGGATACAGGCATGTTCCACAAACGGCATATTCCATAGCTATTTTGCAGTGAAGTCAAACTTTGATGTCAACCTTTTCTTTATATATATGGAAAATTTGATGTCCAGTTGCACAGTTTATTATGGTTAGTTTTTTTTTTGATAGAAGTTTATTATGTTTAGTTAGAGGAACTTTCAAACGAGTATTCTTTTAATTTCAAGAACTTGAGACCTCAATCTTCACCATCCAAAATGCAAGATGCATTTTTGTGGTGACACGTGTACCATGTGCATTTTCCAATATGCATGTCACGACCCAAAATCTAGGCCGAGACGACACTTGACCCATTGCCAAGCAAGCCTCTCACTCACTTCAAAACCAAATACTCACTCTCGAATACGTGCATTTTTAGTAAAATAACCAAAATGAAATAAATAACTGGAAGTATATCGTAACATGTCTCACTACTAACATCCTACCCATAGTACAACGGAGCGACATGTCTAACTGAGAATGAAATGACGAAAGAAAGAAAATAACTCCGATAAGACGACTGGTGGTGTGGCACCATACGCGAAAAGAAAAGCTCTTCCTCGAAAGATGACTCCCGACTTAGCGACTCACTTATCTGGAAAAGAGGCGGCTTAATTAAAATGACTCAGTGAATAATTAATACGCTTAATTAAAATAACAATATTCATAAGCACATGTCCACAGTCACATACTCCAAGTTTCACATCACAAAAATAACATATGCAACTATCAGTGGGCAGTAGTGACTGCGGGTCCGGACCTTGTCACAAGCGAGCTGAGCCACAGCAGAAAAACCACAACTATGCTGAGCCTCGCAAGAATAACCACGAGCGGGCTGGACCTCGCCAGATGATGGACCATAATTATACGAATCAAAAACACAGTTAAACCCACCAAATTAGACTGTTTGTCTAGTTAACTTTTGCTTGTTAGTTCCGATATTTATCTACAGGGCATTTTGGAGCTTAGAGAGAATACATGCTAAGGAGGAGTTTTTACGCAGAAAAGATATTACGAGTCATTCCAAGGTCACGATCAGACGCTGACTGAAGAAATCTCAAGATCCTGACGTGGAATCACTCAAAACAAATCCAACCAAAGAACAATCAAAGTCAGTCCGGAGCTGAAATACACTGATAGTTTTGTGAAAAGACTGCACAAAACTCACAAAACTCTCCCTTCTCCCATGGTGACCGGCGGCTTTGTGCAAGAGGTGGCCAAAGCCACCTCCCCTCCTCCTCCATGACCGGCTACCCGGCAGCTTTGGGGAAGAAGACAAGAGGACCGGCGGCTTTGGGAGGCTCCTCCTCCTCCATGGATGGCTTGCCATGTGCTCCCATCTGACAGGTTGTCGTTGTACCCGTCAAAAATAATAATTTGTAATCCGACTAGCAAGTGGTAAGTCGGGTCGTATCCACAGAGATCGATAGAAGAATCTGTTTACTAAGTACACGAGTAACAATGGTGTTGTAAATTTCGAACAAGTTGAATAAAAACGCAAGTAAGTAACAATGATCAATTATCAATAGAGCAATCGTCGCAAAGATTCGAGTATGTGATATCAAAGAGAGGTGCAAGCTAGAACTTTCGACTGTGATGCAAGACTAAATCATTGACAAATCCGTTTTGATTCCTAATGTTCTACAACTTAGAGCTCCCCCGCTAGGGTTAAACTCCCCGTTCTAGTTCTAGTACTCAATCTCGCGCTAGCGATAATCAAGACCCTAACTCGCTAGAGTTGCATGAACATATAAACAAGTTGTTCTAGGGTGTTTAATCCTAGTGGTATATTACTCGTGTCCTAGTTTGCTATCCCCGCTAGGTTGCTAGTAAACTATGACAATCGAAATCAACAAACAAACAAAAGCTCCCCCGCTAGGGTTCCACTCGTGCTAGCACATCAACTCCAAAAACATTTCATAGTAATATGACACAAAACAAAGAAATCAATAGAAGTCTCAAGTCAATACATCACAATTTCGAGTTCTAGCCTACACATATGAGTTTAGCTACTCATCGTAATGGAATACATCATCAAGTGCTTTTGAATGGAATGAAAATAGAAAGTACTGATGACGAATCCTCCACCAATCTGCAGCTCTACTCCAACACTCGAATCCAGCAACGAATCCTCAATCGGAATCCTACTCCAAGACTTCTTCTCTCCAAACCGAACTTCGAACTTCTCTCCCGTTTCTTCCCAAACCGTGTCTCTTTTCCACACTGAAAATCGAGGTCTGGCCGCCTAGGGTTTGCCTCTTCTTACTCTCCTTTTATTCTTCCAGAGATACAAATACGAAATTAAGAAATTAGACTGCCAGCTGTCCTCCGCGGACGTCTCTTGATTTATGCTCCGCGGAGGTCTCAACAATTATGGAAATTCAGAAGACCTAAGTGACCGTAATTCTTCAGACGTAGGCGAACTGCACTGACTCAAACTTCAGCACTTCGGACTTCATTTCTTCGATGCAAAACATCTTCTAATGGGCTCCCTTTAGCCTATATTCCTTCCACGGTCTCCGAATGCACCTGAGAACAAAAACTACACACAGGTAGTGAAATAACATACAGGCAAACACTAAAAGACGGGGTTTTAACACATAAAATAGTCGTACAACTACGACTCATCAAACTACCCCACACTTGAACTTGTTCGTCTCGAACAAGAACAAAGCCATAGAAAGAACTACAACGTACTAGTCATGTCAATCCTTACATCTCAATCCTAAATCCAGTCTATAATCATATCATGCTTAAGATTCTAACAATGCGAGTAAACATAGATGTTTCGATACTTGTTACCTCGCGAGTTGAAATTCAAATGACCTTGGATGATTGGGAGATAGTCCCCTATAGGTACCACGGACATTGCATTCTTTTCTGAGTTTTGGTCTTTTGACTGAGTCGGCGGCTTTCTCTGACACATGATTAATTCACTGCTTTCATACCGTTGAGTCTTGAATTCCTTAACTTGTTTGGACTTTGATAAACGACACATCTTTGCTTGAATCAATCAGATTTTGATTTTCTTCTTACTTGATGGTTTGCCTTCGGCTTTTGAATTTGTTTCTTGTCCACATAATCGTTTGCGCCCTTGAACCACTCCAATCATAGCCTCCGGATAACAGCATAGGAGTGCGTCCCGCTCTTTTCTCATCCTCGTCGTTTCTGCATGAGGCAAGGTAGGGGTTACCCACCCATTCCCAGCTACTCCGACTAGAGATGGACAGTACGTTTTCTCTGTCCCGCCACCACTGCGAACGCATGAATAAACTTGTATAACTTGGTGACGGAGCTACTCTCAGGATTAGGCTAGTGAAGCGTCAACCTCCACCGCTTTTCTCAATCATCAGAACCAAAACTCAGAATTTCCTGCAACTTGCCGTACCTTTCTAGGACATTTCTGTCAACTCCACATCCCTGCATATCAAAATTACAAGAACAAAGCATCGAAAATTTTGAAATTTCGCATTTTTAGTCAAATGAACACAATAGTCATACAAAGCTGGAAATAAGATTTCAACATAGAAGGAAAGCATAGCAGTACATCATCAGTTCATCACGAGTTCATCCAGACACATAACATGCGACATCAAAATTAAAAAAAATAGACACGACACACAACTGACTCAACAACATCCCACCCCACACTTAAATAGACCCATGTCCTCACGGTACGATTCAAGAGATGAGATGCATAACAAAACAGACTCACACAACATAGACTCGACAGACTCAAATAAAACTAAAAATAAAAGAAGGAACTGGTACTCCCCTAATAGTCTGGTGGAACACCCATATCTGGAAAACGTGCTCATTTAAATTCCGCGATGTACCGCGGACGTCTCCTACATTTCCTTCCGCGGACGTCTGAATAATTAGCTTCATTGCGTAGGCGTCCGCGCCCTTAATTGCTCAGACGTGCGCCCACACCACTGAGTTGAATTCCTTTCTTCATTCATTCACCTGAAACCACCAGAAACAAAGATGCACTCGGGGCGCATTATCAAGGTACCAATTCCACTAATTAACCTTCTAAAAACATGTGTAAAGTAAAAACACACCGGGTTGCCTCCCGGTAAGCGCCTTTTTTTTACGTCCTTGGCTGGACATTACCTCTACGGGATCACAAGTTAGGATCCCAAGGCTGCTCCAAGTCAAACTTCTTTACTCCCTTGTGATGCTCATAGCCCTCATCGAGTAGTGCTCTCGTGTCTATCCATCCTGGTTTCCATCCAAACGTGCCATGTCTCGGTCGCTTCCTCATGTATGGACTGTCGGAATCCTCGTGAACATGGAAGTTTGATGTCTTCCCAGCAAACGCAAGTGACAACAAGCGTGTTCCCATGTCATTCTTGGTCCTTTTGGCCAAGAGGATTGATTGTCCCAGAATGAGTGCAAGAGGATCGTTAGCGCTGGCATCTCCCATCTGCAAAATATAAGAGTCAACATCACGGGTGATTGTGAGAGTACCGGGGTCCTTACACTTTTTGGGTGGTGCTACTTGACTTGCTACAACTGGGCGCTCCATCGTTGGATCGTTTTGCTCATTCCTCGCCTCCAATCTGCCTCCTACCTCATCTTTGTCGATCGTGTGGTCCTTAGGAACAATCACCCGCATTGGGAATAGTAGAGGGATGTTAGAATTTGGAATTTTCTTACCAGAATCTGAGTAACCCACGGACGTCTCCTGAATATCTTCCGCGGACGTCTCTGTATTTTGTTGTAATGCATCAGGCGTCCACGCGTTAATTATTGAGACGTCCGCCTGCTCCACTGAGGGCGAATCTTCATTCAGCTCTTCTTCTCGCCTTTCGTAAACTGCGCTGGCCATTTGAGACACTTGCTCCTTTAGCTCGTTAATGACTCCAGCTTGTTGGCCCATCTTTTGAGCGAGTGCTTTGAACATGCCTCTCATTTCCTCTCTAAATTCCTCGATAGCTTCCGCGTCCTCATCCAACCTAATGCACCAAGGTGCCTCATCGCTATACGGCGCATAAATTCCTCTCATAGTGCGTCCCGGATCTCGATGCCTAAGTAACTGTCCATAATGGTTTCCTCCACCGAGGTATTCTCGATCCAATTCATCCTCGTAATCATCGTGTCTAGCTGCACGAGGTCTAGCAAACTCATTCACAAATTTCTGATTTCTGGGGGGTGGTAGTCTTCGATTAACACTCCTTTGCTCTTCATTATCACGAATTGGTTCACTATAATAGGAATACATAGCGAACCATAAAACCAAACAAAAAAAGATAATAAAATAAAGCTAAAAGAAAGAAATACTTAGTGAGATTCTTCGTTACCGATCCCCGGCAACGGCGCCATTTTGACAGGTTGTCGTTGTACCCGTCAAAAATAATAATTTGTAATCCGACTAGCAAGTGGTAAGTCGGGTCGTATCCACAGAGATCGATAGAAGAATCTGTTTACTAAGTACCCGAGTAACAATGGTGTTGTAAATTTCGAACAAGTTGAATAAAAACGCAAGTAAGTAACAATGATCAATTATCAATATTGCATTCGTCGCAAAGATTCGAGTATGTGATATCAAAGAGAAGTGCAAGCTAGAACTTTCGACTGTGATGCAAGACTAAATCATTGACAAATCCGTTTTGATTCCTAATGTTCTACAACTTAGAGCTCCCCCGCTAGGGTTAAACTCCCCGTTCTAGTTCTAGTACTCAATCTCGCGCTAGCGATAATCAAGACCCTAACTCGCTAGAGTTGCATGAACATATAAACAAGTTGTCCTAGGGTGTTTAATCCTAGTGGTATATTACTCGTGTCCTAGTTTGCTATCCCCGCTAGGTTGCTAGTAAACTATGACAATCGAAATCAACAAACAAACAAAAGCTCCCCCGCTAGGGTTCCACTCGTGCTAGCACATCAACTCCATAAACATTTCATAGTAATATGACACAAAACAAAGAAATCAATAGAAGTCTCAAGTCAATACATCACAATTTGGAGTTCTAGCCTACACATATGAGTTTAGCTACTCATCGTAATGGAATACATCATCAAGTGCTTTTGAATGGAATGAAAATAGAAAGTACTGATGACGAATCCTCCACCAATCTGCAGCTCTACTCCAACACTTGAATCCAGCAACGAATCCTCAATCGGAATCCTACTCCAAGACTTCTTCTCTCCAAACCGAACTTCGAACTTGTCTCCTGTTTCTTCCCAAACCGTGTCTCTTTTCCACACTGAAAATCGAGGTCTGGCCGCCTAGGGTTTGCCTCTTCTTACTCTCCTTTTATTCTTCCAGAGATGCAAATACGAAATTAAGAAATTCGACTGCCAGCTGTCCTCCGCGGACGTCTCTTGATTTATGCTCCGCGGAGGTCTCAACAATTATGGAAATTCAGAAGACCTAAGTGACCGTAATTCTTCAGACGTAGGCGAACTGCACTAACTCAAACTTCAGCACTTCGGACTTCATTTCTTCGATGCAAAACATCTTCTAATGGGCTCCCTTTAGCCTATATTCCTTCCACGGTCTCCGAATGCACCTGAGAACAAAAACTACACACAGGTAGTGAAATAACATACATGCAAACACTAAAAGACGGGGTTTTAACACATAAAATAGTCGTACAACTACGACTCATCACCATCCTAGCCCTCCATTCCTCTTCACTTTGGCTATAAAAGGAGAGCTCCTCCTCCTCATTTCATAAGCCCAAAATCAATAAACACTTCTCTCTCTAAGTTTGTTACTTTGTAAGTTTGGTTTTGATATAAATAATACTCCTGTTGGTTCTTGAGTATTATAGTTCGGTCTTGAGTACTCCTGTTGGTTCTTGAGTACTCAACCCTTTCCTTTACTTACTGTCTTTCAAAAACTGTAAGTACTTAGCTATGGTATCCACCTCTATAGATATTCGTAGCTAAACTCTTCATTCGGTTGAAGGGGTGTACTTGTATCATAAAATGTTTTAGGCTATACTCTTAGTGCCTCTTCTTTGTATTCAAAACTTGTTCTATGTGCCATATATTTGGTTAGAACTTCCAAGGTTGAGTGGATGCTAACTCTTCCGTGGGGTTCGTGAACATACTCGGGTAAGTGGATGCTTGAAATGGCAAAGCTTATCTGAGGAGTTCGACCTCTTTAAAACACCATTTGGATTGATCGGAAATGATCAATCAAATGGATGCACATAGGCTAGTATACCTTGAAATGGGGTGCTATTCTAAATAGAACAAGTGCTCTATGACCTTGAAATGGGCTAGACAGTGTGGCAAGTCGAGTGCTTGAAATGGCCTTGATACACTTTTGAACACTTAGTATGATCATTAGAGGTCAATGATGAACGATGATATGATATGAAACCCCTAAACCGAATCCTTTCCTTCAGTCCATTATCAACTGTTGTAATTTACTTTAAGTTCTCAAAGCACACTCAAACCCAACCCCAATCGCATTAAATTTATGCATAAGCTTCATTAAAGAACAACTAATCCACCAATTCCCTTGGGTTCGACCCCTACTTACCCTTTACTACCCACTAGTAGAGTACGAGTAGCGGAGATATAAATTTATTTTGCACAGAGAACATCGCACCCTAACGACAGTGCAGTGGGCTCCGTCAAAATTGGCGCCGTTGCCGGGGAATTGGAATTAGAAATCGGAATAGTTGTTCTATTTGTTTTTCTTTTGTTTTAGTTCTGTCATGCAGTTCACAAAGTCTTTCTACTACGGATGCGAGCCTTGGAACAATGAGAAGTTTTTCCCACCACCCTTCAAACTTGAAATCCGCGAGAAGATCAACAACCTAAAGCAATCCCGGGACGAAAATTTGGACGAGTACTTATGGTACTTCGATTCCATTATAACGAGCTGCCCGCACCATGGATTCAGCAACTCAGATCTTCTTCAAAGGTTTCTCGATGGGATGATGCCATATGAGTGGAATTGGCTTAATGACGCGGCAGGAGGCTCGGTAAATAACTTAAACATGGATGATCTTTGGAAATTGATAAACGATTTGGCCGCGAGGTCAAGACCAAGAGAAGATCAGGCTGAGCCACTCGAGGACGTTCCAACGGAGCTGGCATCTAGCAACCAGCAATTGGCCAACATGGTACACCAAATCCAGGTCAAAAGCGACGAATCATGGGTGGCTCAAAAAGAAGCATCAAACCAGCTCTGGGACCTCATTAACAAGCTGCCCAAATCAGTACCGGTACACATTTCTGAAATGCCCGAGGAAGCCCAGATCCACATTGCCGAGCCACTCAAGGACAAGGAGGAAGAATTGGCAGCTAGCATCCAGCAAATGAGTGCCCCGATACACCAAGACGAGGTCGAAAATGAGGAATTCTGGGCGGCTACACAACTGATCTGGGACCGCATTGCCAAACTGCCCAAATCAATTTCGGTCCTAACTGAAGAGTTGCCCGAGACATACCCAGACCTCATTGCCGAACTGCCCAAAACAGACCCGGACCTCAGTATGATTGCCCCCGGAGACCATATGAATGACGAGGATGAGAACCCATGGTTGCCTGAAGAAGAGCTCCATTTAGATTATCCCTGGGAGTTAGAAGAAGAACTGCCCAAATCATGCCCGGTCCTTATCACCAATCCATCCGAGGAAATCACAGTCTTAACTGCCGAGCCAACTGAAGCCCCGGTCCTCACGGACGGGCTGGTCGAGAAACGCCCGGACCGTATGGCCGAGAAACCCCAACTTGACCCTTCGTGTTTTATGCCGATCATAGCCACCGAAGATCATATAATCAATAATGATGAGGTGCAAGGGGAGTTAGAGGAGGAGCATGAGCCAAAAAAGCCGACAAAGGAACTCTCACTCATCACAAGCCAAGGAAAACCGCCTGAAAACTCACTCGTTCCAAGACAACCATCCATCACTGCCACAATAAAGAAGATTGGCAGAGGCGCATGCTTAATGTCGCCTACATTTAATGGCACAAAACCAAACTTCCAAACTCGCAAAGGTGCCAACTATTCAAACATGAAGAAGCGGCAAAGACATGGGCCGAAAGAATGGAAACCCGGAAGGAGTAACAAGCGAGCACGACTCATCGGACCAGCAGCTATGGTCAATGAAGCCTCACCCTCTCGGAGCAAAAGGGCAGCCGAGAAGAAATTCGACCTCACACGCCCATGGGACCCAACCTTATGATCCGGGAATGAGGTACTGTCGAGCTAACGACGTTAAACAAATGCACTGGTCGGGAGGTAACCCGACACCTATCTTACTTTCAGTCATTTAGTTTTTTTTCATTCTCACCTTTCCTGTATATATTTGCTTGCATGACTTTTGAACTAAGTCGTGCTGAAAGGCACGCCTTCGTTCAAAAGTGTGGGGTGAGAACCGCTTGTGTACATAGTTAACATGCTTTTTTTTCCTTTTCCCTTAACATTATCTTTTTGAAAATATGAACTTGAGAATGTGAAAAAGATAGATCTAAATTCATGCAATCACCTTGTGAAAATACAAGTGTATAAAGACTTAGGATGTAACTTCTCATTTGTCCCTTTGTGCTGAGATATACAGGGGATGTGGAGTTGACATAAACTGCCCTAGAGAGGCGTGGCGAGCACTCGAAGGATCGAATCTAACTATATGGTTTACGAAGTCAGTGGAGGCTGCACTTCGGGTCTCAGTAAAGATTGAAGTCATCTCCGCCATGCAGTGTTTATGCAAGAGGCGGGACGGGAATCAAATCGTCCTATCTCTAGTCAGAGTAGCCGGGAAAATAAATGAGCAACCCTCATTTTGACCCGCGCGAAACGGCGAGGATGAGAAAGAGCGGGGAGGTATTTCCATATGCTTGCGGGCGACGATTGGACCTCCCAAAAAGGCTGAGAAAATGGACTAGCAAGTCACAAAGAAGTAAAAGCTCAAAGAAGCTAATCAAAGGCCAAAGGCCAAAATTGTGAAGGTTTTAACCAAACAAAAGTGAAGAAACTCCAACTCAATATCAAAGGCCAAAGGTCAAAGGCCGATTCACTACAGAAGCTGTCCCTCGCCAAAAAGAAATCAAAGTGCTCAACTCAGTGAAACCCGAACCGAATCACGTGCTAGAGAAAGCTACAAGGGAACCATATAGTGCGAGTCGATCCCGAGAATGCAGTCCAGGAGCCTGAAAAGGGCTATCTCCCAAAACATCCGAATTAATTTGCATCTCGGCGCGAAGGTACAAGTATCAAGATTCTTCTAAGTATTTACACGGTTTAGTTTGGTAATAAGTAAGTAATGCATGAATTAGGATAAATCTAGTCCCACAATCTCACTTTCATATTTGAAGTTTTTACTTGGATTGTGTGTGCACACCCTTAAAAAGCATTGTTCGGGACGAACAACTAAAAGTGTGGGGTGATCTGATGGACCATAATTGTATGAATCATAAACACAGTTAAACCCACCAAATTAGACTCTTCGTCTATTTAACTTTTGCTTGTTAGTTCCGATATTTATCTACAGGGTATTCTGAAGTCTAGAGAAAATACAGGCTAAGGAGGAGTTTTAAAGCTGAAAATGGATTACAAGACACTCGAGGCCACAATCAGATTCCGACTGTACAACTTTCATGGAACCGACTTGGAATCATTCAAATATGCTAGAACAGTCGGCGTTTGGACAAGAACGCAATGCAAAGGCACCAAGCCCGGTAAAAGCCAAACTAGGGCAATTTCAGCCGATTTGGGATTTCGACCATGTTCCAAGCAGAATTTGGCTTAGGTTCCTTCTTGAGATCATCTTAGAATGACATTTTCATTCAGAATACACTCTCCAAAATCCAAGAAGCTCCGGTCAAATTCCGGTCAAACCGATGGCTTTTTGGAGACAAATATCTCATTCCACTCAAACTCTCCTCCTTCACCTCACATGGGCGGCTTTCCTTGTGGTGTTGACACCTTGCCCGGCTGCTTTTGAGGAGATGAAGACACCTATGGCCGGCGGCTTTTGCTCTCCTCTTGCCATGTGTTGTGATCTCCTCCACATCTCCTCTCCCATTTGACAAGTGGCATGCCTCTCATCCACATCCATCTCCTCCCCTTAGCCTATAAATAGAACCTTCCTTCTCCATTGTAAATCATCCCATCATCCCTTCACTTGTAGTTCGAATTCCTTAGAGAGATAGAGAGCTTAACTCTCTTCTCTTCACTCTCAATACACATTTTGTTCTTCACTTGTTCTTGCTTTGTTCTTCATTTTGGAGTTACTTTTCCTTGCTTGGATCTTGCTTAGGAGCTCATCTCCTCCACTTATTGTAGGTACAAAAGCCACGGCTTGTCCTTTACTTTCCGTATATATTGTTCTTACTTTAAAGTTATTCTCCTTTTCGGTATCCTTGTTCAAAGCCATGGTTTGCTTGTATTCCTTGACATGAATACAAGTAGCTAAAAGCTTGTATTCGGTAGAGGGAGTATTTATATCATAAACCGTTCTAGACTCTATGCTTAATGCTACTTAGTGTTTCAAAACTTGTTCTATGTGCCACATATTAGGTTAGAACTTCCAAGGTTGAGTGGATGCTAACTCTTCCGTGGGGTTCGTGAACATACTCGGGTAAGTGGATGCTTGAAATGGCAAAGCTTATCTGAGGAGTTCGACCTCTTTAAAACACCATTTGGATTGATCGGAAATGATCAATCAAATGGATGCACATAGGCTAGTATACCTTGAAATGGGGTGCTAGTATAAATAGAACAAGTGCTCTATGACCTTGAAATGGGCTAGACAGTGTGGCAAGTCGAGTGCTTGAAATGGCCTTGATACACTTTTGAACACTTAGTATGATCATTAGAGGTCAATGATGAACGATGATATGATATGAAACCCCTAAACCGAATCCTTTCCTTCAGTCCATTATCAACTGTTGTAATTTACTTTCAGTTCTCAAAGCACACTCAAACCCAACCCCAATCGCATTAAATTTATGCATAAGCTTCATTAAAGAACAACTAATCCACCAATTCCCTTGGGTTCGACCCCTACTTACCCTTTACTACCCACTAGTAGAGTACGAGTAGCGGAGATATAAATTTATTTTGCACAGAGAACATCGCACCCTAACGACAGTGCAGTGGGCTCCGTCACCCGTATTTTTCTCAACCTGTCATCCTTATCATCTCTAAAGCACATTGAATGTTTCCGATTAAAAAAATATATCAGCCGATTTAGATTAAAATTTAATGTAACATCTTATGAAAATAAATCATGGATATTACAATTTAATGCAAAGTCAAACTACATTGGACTATAATTGTACCGTTGGACCTAATTGTGTGATTCAAGACAAATATACAAAACAAAACAAAGAATTAGATGAAAATTAAATTGAAATGATATATACTGAAATTGAAATCAAAAAGTCAAATTGAAACTGAAATTGAAAGCACAAAGTGAAATTGAAACTGAAATTTCACAATTAAGGAGAATTAAATTGAGATATATTTAACAATGGAAATTGAAATTAGAATTTAAATTCACAATTTGGACATAACAATTAGATTTAAGACTGAAATTTAATTTGAGATATATTTAGAAAGTTTATATAATGTATTTGGGTCAAGAAGGATTAATACCTACAAGGTATTTTCATAAGACAACTGATACATTGTCTCATGCAGGAGGTAATAACCTTCAAATCAATTACAAGTTACCTAAAGCTAAGGTATGTATTAATAAAAAAATGCATACAGACTAGTTTTCTTCTCGCTAAAGATATTACAAATCAAGTGATACTTGGAACACCTTTTCTTACTAAGATCTATCCTCTGAAAAGAGTTGATAGTGAAGGAATAATAGTTACTTTCGAAGAAAAAGATATAACTTTACAGTTTATAACTGAAAAACTGACAAAGGTTTTACATGAGGTTTATGACAGCATAACTGTTAAAGAAAATCAACTATATTTTCTGAAACAAGAATTAAATATTCTTACTATAGAAGGAAAACTTTG
Organism: Rhodiola chrysanthemifolia; assembly: GCA_033675395.1. Lineage (NCBI taxonomy): Eukaryota > Viridiplantae > Streptophyta > Magnoliopsida > Saxifragales > Crassulaceae > Rhodiola > Rhodiola chrysanthemifolia. Next base: position 46,083,277 of record CM066204.1, read on the forward strand.
AAATCCTAAATTACGAGAAAAAATCAAATTGCTTAATAACCAATTCTCTTTAGAGGTTTGTAATGATCACCCTAATGCCTTTTGGGATAGAAAGAAACATACGGTTTCTCTTCCTTATGTGGAAGATTTTGACGAACACAAAATACTTTCTACCCTATATTGGGAAAAGATTGTTGAGACAGATGCCTCTGATATAGGCTATGGGGGAATTCGAAAACAAATTAATCCTGAAACTAAACAAGAATATCTTGTCAGATTTTATTCTGGAAAATGGAATAATGCACAAATGAATTATGCAACTGTTGGTAAAGAAAATCTTGCCATTGTCAAGTGTGTCTTAAAATTTTAAGATGATTTATATAATCAGAAGTTTAATATAAAAACATATTGTAATTCTTCTAAATTTATGGCTAACAAGGATTTCAAACATGATGTTTCCAAACAATTTTTTGCTAGATGGCAGCCTCACTTGGCCCCATTAGATTTTGAGATTCTTTATAAAAAGGGAGAAGACAATAGTCTTCCAGATTTTCTAACCAGAGATAACATTCAATGAGTTTTGATCTTGCAGCAATTCTAAGGTAGATGGATGCCTTCAAAATGTTCGACAATATGCCATCCTTCGCTAACATGGTGACAAATCGAGAATCACCAAGTCAGGAGGATAACATCCCGACTAATGCTGAAATGATATCAAGAGAAATCAGTGGTTTGGATCATAATACTTACCACCTAAATAAAACGGAAGAGGTAATATTTCTTCTTAATAACTACGAAGGTAGCAATGGGCCCTGGACACTGTTAACCAAGTACAACAAAATCTACGGTGTTTCATATCCCTATCGGATTTACAAGAACCAGAATTTTTATGAGAATATACTCATAAAAATGGGTGCCATATCTCCCATGTTGTTAATCAGCAGCCAGAGACTTCCCATTTCAGCGAAATTATCATTAGAAGGGTCATATCCTTCCAAGAATGGGGAAGTACTCCTATTACCCCGAGAAGATTCCATTATACAGGAAAACATTATTCAGATAGACATACTGCTGAATATGACTATTTGGAATATGTGGATTCCTTTAATACAGTTCTTTTATATGGGAACCCTGGACATAAGCATTTTTGGTTCATAACCATTGACTTGGAAGATAGTAATACAACGCTACCTTCCTGGTTCATCAAGTGGTGGCGTCATTTTGGTCTTTGAAAAAAGATTCAAAGATTTTTTTCAGAAGATTTTATGGAACTATTTTTCAAATGGAAAGAATCTTCAACACCATCATACCTAAAATACCAAGATAAAGCTGAGGATGTATATTCCCTCCTCTTTTTTTGCTACTTTGTCCATCCCATACATTTGGCGATGGGAACCAGCGTTTGGTTATACCTATAGGTTCAATGCTTTCCTTCCATGTCTTAAAAGGATGTCTTATTCCAAGTTTTGGGAAAAGATTAAGCTTAACCTGCCTCACAAAAACTTGAAGACCATCTTCAGATTTGTCAGGTAAACCCTATTCACTGGACACCTACTAAAGGTGCAGACTTCGAAGAATTTTCCCAAAACGAAAAAATTGCATGATGTGAAAAGTCCACTCTTGCACGTGACCTTCATAAGGGGCCTGACGGAGCGCACTGCACTGTCGTTAAGGTGCAGTGTTCTCTGTACAAATAAATTTATAATATCCGCTACTCGCGACTACACTACTGGGTAGTAAGTGGTAAGTAGGGGTCGAACCCAAGGGAATTAGGGGGATAAGTGGTTCTTTAAGTTGGACGATTTTGGGATTGGTTGGTTGGTTTTAAAGCTACCAGCTAAGTGATTGATTGGTTGGTTGGTTGGTTTTAGTACTGGAAAGTAAACTGATAATTATTAAAAGAAAGCATTCGGTTTCAGGGGCCTTGTATTATATCCTGTTTATCATTGACCCTTAGTGAATCTTCTAAGTATTCAAACGTGTATCAAGGCCTTTTCCGGCGCTCAATTTGCCACACTTTCTAGTCTTTTGCAAAAGTGTGCATAAGTGAATCAAGGCCATTTCAAGCACTCGACTCGCAACACTTTTTGCAGAAAACGTAAGACCCTTGTTCTACTTAGACTAGCACCCCATTTCAAGGTATACTAGTCTATGTGCATCCATTTGGTCCATTTGGTCCAGTTTCCAAATGGTTTTTTAGATAGATCGAACTCCTCGGATAAGCTTGCCCATTTGGTCCCTTTGGTCCAGTTACAAATGGTCCACTTACCCGAGTATGATCACGAACCCCCAAGGAAGAGCTTGCCCATTTGGTCCCTTTGGTCCAGTTACAAATGGTCCACTCAACCTTGGAGATTCTAATCTTATATATGGCACATAGAATAAGTTTTGAATACACAGACGAGACACTAAGTCAATAGTCTAAAACATTTTATAATACAAGTTCGCCCCTTTTACCGAACGACTAGTTTAGCTACTATTTATCGCGCTAAACATTATAAAAACAGTAAATTAAATACAAAGAAAGACTTACAACCGTTGAAGCGCCAAGGAAGCAAGCTTTATTTCCAAAACCACACTTACAAAATTTATAGAGAGAAGTGAATTATAATTTTTGGATGTTTTAAATGAGGAGGAGGAGGGTTGTATTTATAGCCAAAAGGGGAGGAGATGGGTGGTGGAGATGGTGGCAAGTGTCCTTTGATCCAAGGGTTGAGGAGGAGGAGCAAGGAGGAGCTGCCACATGGGGGGTGGAGGAGCAGCCGGTCACATGGAGGAGCAGCCGCCGGTAGCAGGTGGTGGAATGGGGAGGAGCTCCTCCCTTGGCCACCTTCAAGGGTGGTTGCCGGTCATCTTGTCCAAACGTGCATTTTGATAGTTGATTTGGAATGTCCAAGTGATTATAAGACTAATGGTCGAGCCAGATTTTCCAAATTCCATGGTTTGATCGAGCAATTTGGTCTTGATGCCTATGCGCGAGGCTTTTACTTGGAATTGGGCCAATCTGCTAATCTGCTCGAGCGTTTTGTCCGGGAAGCGAGATTGTCCGACTTGTCTTTGCCTTTGCATTGAGCTAACTGCCAATCTGCTCGAGCATTTGCCTTGGAGTCTCGACAACTTCCACCTTATTTTCCATTTGGAACATTTTGGTCGAGGTGGAATTGTCAGATGAGGTGGTTTGCTCGAGTGACTTGAATTGAGTGCTTGGTTAGCTCGGCGGAGAGCCTGGAACTGCCTCAACCGGTCGGGTGGTTTCTGCGGTATTTTCTCACCCGGTCGGTTGAGTCTTCAATGCAAATTCCTCTTTGACTTGATTTGTTTGGAGTGATTCCATGTCAGGATCCTTGAGATTTCTTCAGTCATCGTCTGATCTTGACCTTGGAATAACTCTAAACATCTTTTCAGCGTAAAATCCTCTCCTTAGCGTGTTTTCTCTCTAAGCGCCAAAATACCCTGTAGAAATATATCGGTACTAACAAGCAAAAGTTAAATAGACCAACAGTCTAATTAAGGGGGTTTTACGGTGTTTATGATTCGTATAATTTGGGTCCATCAGGGCCCCTTACTGATAAAATGAGAAAATCAACTGAAGGAATAAGAGTCCCCGTTTAGGGCCTCCATCATTGATTCTGAAGGCCGACTTGGAGAATCTCCACTATAGATAAATAGTGTTGGGTCCCATATATTTTTGGACCACTTTCTTTTTCATGTCTAAATAAGAATGTAATATGTGTGTAAGAAGAACAAGTCTTGGATAGCCTACTACCAAGCATAAGCTCTCCCTTCTCTCTACTTTCTTTGTAAAATATTTTGAAGTTCAATAAAAAATTTGAAGTTTGAAGTATACGAAGATCATCAACGCTTGTAATTTCTTTTATCTTTCTGCACATAGTTTTTAATTTTATTTGCGTTTCTGACGGGTAGCTTTATAGGCTAAACACTTGATATGTGATAAATCGATCTCAAAGTTCATCACTACCCATTCTAATGTAAAAGATCCGGTTTGAGAACAAAGGACTGGTCTGGGATTAGTACAGTGACTAAATCACCAATACTGCGAGGTTTGTTAAGTTCCTTAACTGGTCTGCTGGCATAACTAGTTCTCTCTTTATATCACGTACCCATAAACGTTCATGGCTAAGTCCCTTGTTAAGCCGTGGATAGGCGTTTTGGGCGGCTATTCTTTGCGTTGTGGGTTGATGATTGATGAGAACTTGCAGTTATGTAGTAAGCGGTGACTGTTGGAACTGACTGTAATCAGAGCTGGATCTATGATTCAGAGTCTAATCCTTAGCAAACACGGTGTCTATTGGTTTCTGTATATGATCTCCGGAACGGTGTATCCGGTTCTCTCTTTCTGGTATCAGCGCCGTGGTGGGGGTAGTTGTGGACTCTTGGTTGAGATTTATCACATATCTTCTTTATCATGAATCTTTTCAGAAACCAAAAGATGGTTAAAAATAAATTAAAAGAAGACTATGATCTTCCTACAAATCTTGAAGCACTTAATAAGTGGACAATTCCTAAAATTGAACCCAGTTTAATATATAATCTCGGAACGTGCAAATTGCTAGAGAGCATGCTTTTAAACCATTAACCCTTGAAGGGTTACTAGAGAGCTTCATAGCAGCTCTACGTGATGATAGAAATCTTGATTGGAAACAATCCTTAATGGGAATCATTCAAACTAGCTTGGCCCATGGTCCGGTTTATTTTGATGTTTACCCAAATTTACAACTTTCTTTATCCGATATTAACATATTGGATTCATTAACGTTAAACGTTAAAACTAATAGTTACAATTATAAATCTGGAAAAGAAGTTTTAACTATCTGTTATAGGATTTATTATAAGCCACTTTTTACACTTAATCCCCAGTGTAGAATTATGGACAAACAAAATAACGAGACAATAATAATTGAATCCAACTTTAGTAAGTCGAGTATTTCGACAAGACGAAAAATTAGGTGGGAAGAAATAGAATTTCCTACAAACTGGATTCTAGATCAGGTAATACCACCTCAGCCAATAATTCAGAATAAATTAACAGATGTTATACAAACACCAGAAGGATATGTTAAGCTTCATTTTGAACATGACAAGATCTACAACATCTTCTCGACTTAGTCGGCCGAATTCGATGCACTCTTTTATTTCACCAATTAATTATAAGATTGAACAACCTCTTGAATCTTCAAGAGCTTCAACATCTCAAATTAGAGATACGGAAAGAATTGAAAGGCTAATAATTAATCATAATAATATCATTAAAGGCCTTAACACTAAAGATCCGGAAATAACCGAATCTGAAATGGATTTTAACATTTAATGATGATTAGTGCAATTATAGATTTTAGCCCTAGTTCCTAGGCAAGAAAAATAATTCAAATTGAGTTTGACTCGGATAGATGGCAACCGTTTAAAAAATGGTTTTTTGAGTCTTATGATTCAACAGAGTTAAAAACTCTAAGTGATGAATTTTATAAGTTATGTGAACATAAGAATAGAATATTGTTCTTTGTTCCCTGGTTTATTTCTACTTATGTTGAACAATACATTTCAACACTAGAAAAAAATTATAAGTTGAGTACGGGTAAAAACATTACATAAGTTTATCCACCTCAACAACCTTTTCAAATTGAAAAGAATGGGAGAACTCATAATTTTGTTGCTTTTGCTAAGTTATTAGAAGACGACACTCTACCAGCAACATGTCAACAAATTAATATGGTATTCAAACAAAATAATTATTCTAATCTGTACTTAAGTGTTCTAGGAGAACAAATAAGTTCTTTACAAAACAGAGTAGAACAATTAACTGAGGTTATGAAAACTCAGTCAGTTATAGCTAAAAAAAACCAGTAGAAATAACTACGTCTAAAACAATAGGAATGATTACACCTTGCTTACAGTCACCTCCAATTGTTACAGACTTTAAATTAAGACCAAAGAAAGAACTGGAAGATTTTCTAGAAGAAAAATTCAAAGATTTAAAATTAACCACTCTTGATAAGAATTGAAGAAATAAGCTTATAGAAGAGCCAGATTATAAGAAGGTTTATCAAAACCAGATTAATAAAATCCAAAAATGGGTAGATAGGCCAACTACGGGAAAATATTATTACCCTAGACCTACACCAGCAGATGTTCTAATAGAAGAATCCAATGAAATTATAACTAATTGTTATAGTGGTGGTCATATCTATGAATGGAACATATATGCTTATGCTAGCCAACAAATACGTAATGTAGTACATAGAATGTTAATGTACTCTACTGTGTGTAAAAACAATGGTAACAGTGATAAAACTACTGCTAACATGAACATAGTAGGTTTTACAGGCCAATTAAAAGGTTGGTGGGATAATTATCTCACTCAAAACGATAAAAATGATATTTTGAATAAGATTAAACAAGAAGATAATGATATTATCTTAGAAGATGTAGTTTATACACTGGTCGTTAATATTATAGAACATTTCACAAGAAGATACTCTGGAAATTGCGAGAGTATTAGAACCTTATTACAAAATCTTAGGTGTAAAACACTTACGGATTTTCGGTGGTATAAAGATACTTTCTTAAATAGAGTAATGGAATTACAATAGTGTCATACCACTCATTGGAAGTCAAAATTTATTGATGGTTTACCTAATTTATTTGCTGAAAGGATTAGAAATGTCCTTAGAGAAAATCATCCTTCTATTCCTTATGAAAGTTATACTTATGGTAAACTAATTGGAGTTTGCACACAGGAAGGAATAATCTTATGTAATGAAATTAAGTTGAACCAGCAACTTAAAAGACAAAGCTTTATGGAGAAATCACAATTAGGTAAATTCTGTGATGAGTTTGCTATCGACAAACCCTTTTCTAGCAAACTGTTAGGCGGTGACCTAACAAGTTGCCCAGAAATGCGAGTAAAGTGCAGCGGAATGGAAATATGAGTTGGGCAACGTCGATATTATTGGATATGAATGAAAAATACGGACAAATGGAAGGAAACAAAGGAAATGGCGTGGGGTTACAATAGGAGATATGCTCGATACACCCTTGTAGCGGAAGTGTATCTTGCCCCAAAGGATCAAGTCCTCGACTATAACTAAAGGATCAAAAGTGAGAGCTCTTGGCTGATAATTCTCTTGATGCCAAATGAAATGGATCCTTGCTCCTTATATAGCCTCCCAGCCGTTTATTGGTCAAAACTGTAACCAACGTTGCATTGAAGAAGCTTCAAGGCCCTTGACTAGAGCCAAACGGCTCTCTTGGACTCCATGGCAACAGCTCCTTCTCCCTTGAATATGCTCCAACGTCTCCCTTGCATATGCATCCCCCAACGGCTCCAGGTGAGTCAACAAGTAAAGCCCCCAAGGATTTGGTAACTGCCGGAGCAATTAAGCCTAAGATCTTGTGGACGTTGTGGGGAGAGTCCGGACTCTTGGTGGTCATAGCTCCAACGGCTCCTTGAGGCATCATTGAAGACTCACTAGATTTGGTAGCGCTCGAGTCATTAAATGAAGTGAGTGTGTAGCCGTTGGGCGGAAGCAGGTCGAGCGTCTCGGTCTCCCAGGCGAGGTCCTTCGGCAGATCGGGGCCAGTTGGCCGGGCGAGGTCCCTTGGCGGATGCTGGTCGAGCGCTGAGGTCTTGTGCGCGGGGTCTTGAGGTGCCGGGGCCTTTAGTTGGTCGGGGCCGGTCGGGGAGTGCCTAACCTCAAGTTGGGCAATTTGGGCGCTGGGGCGAGGCCCCGAGTCCTTTGTGCGTGTCTCTTCAGCCAGTCCGTGGAGGCTCCCAACACAAACCTAGAAAACCAAAAAAGGATTATACACCTTATCATAAAAGGAAAAGATTTTCTAAAAAGAAAATTGAGGAGTAAGAAGAGCATAAATACGCTAGGAAAGAAAATAAATGGAAAAAGAATAAGTCAATGACTTGGCATAGATGTGGCAAAAGGGGCCACTTTGCTAATAATTGATGGGTAAAACAAAATACTAATAATCTTGAAGAATCTGATAGGATAAAAGAAGTTATATCAAAAATCCTACTTATATGATATATTTATAATCCAGACATTAAATTAAATTTAAAAAAATGTATTTAGGTTTTTTTTACTCATGCATGGTTCCCGTGATGTCTCCGCGCGCATTATATTACTTCCCATTGCATTTGCGTGACTAAATTCTAAAATCGCATCATGGGTAGTAGTCTAGCGGTCAAAGTCTTGGTCGAATGACCAAGAGGTCGACGGTTCGAACTCTCTCGGATGCATCAGCATGAGTTTGGGACTTGTCCATTCCTTGCTTATAATAGTGGAATTTTTTTTAAAAAACTAAATTCTAAAATCAATTCTACATGACACGTGTCTTAATTACATCGATTGTATGGTTACAACGACAGGGAATGAAAGTTGGGCCTTGGGCTTCGGGCCCATTAACATCCTATAACACAAGACGTGGACAGCAAAAATAAGTGGATTAGTTTCTCGCTCTTTGGGAACCCTAGCCAAGTCTATAAGCTTCCTCTACCTAAAAACCTGCAGCGGCCCGAAGCGAAACTCCAATTTTGAGTTCTAGGCTTTTTCTTTCAATCTCTGATTCTGGAAGCGCCAGCGGATCTCGATCGATTTTGGGTCAGTGGCCAACTTTGATACCTCTTTTCTGGATCTGTAAGTAGTTTGAATTTTGGTGTGTGATTGTGATGGAGGCTGAATGTTTCCCAAACGGAAGAGACAATGAACAGTAATAATATTTGCTTGTTTATTCAGTAGCCTCTCATATGGCTATATAGCTAGTTTAACCAATACACATTGGACATCTGTCCTTCTTCTAGATCATTCCCTAACAAACTTGATTCCTCCTGCAATACGTAATATCCTTGCCACGTCAGCTGGTGTAGATATCTTTTGGGTGTCTCTTGGATGGGTGCTGGTCTCTGGTAGTGCGCCTGGTCCTTCCTGCCATGTCAGTCTTGGGTGCAACATTACTTCCCCCTTCAGTAGAAACCTCGACCTCGAGGTTGAAATTTGGGTAGTCTTGCTGTAGCTCAGCGACATGCTTTCGAAGTCCAGGGTAATGGAAATGTGAGCTGATACGAGCCATAGTGCGTTGGAACCTGGGAGCGAGATTGACCATCCCTTCAAACAGATGGCGCATAGCACTGAGAAGGCTGAACCTGGGGCGAGATTGACCATGCAGAGCAAGGAGTCATGGCTGGGGTTGCGAGATAATGCCAGCACCTCCATTGGTCTTGCTTCATGGACCAAAATGTAATGATATGTTGGGCGTGGAAGTGGCAATCCTCTGGGTCCTTGAGCAAATTGTTGTAGTAATGCTAGGAGGGCATTAGTCTCGAAAGCATTGCAATGAGCTGGGGTGGCAGGAAGGTGGCTTTGCTCAAAGATTGGAGTAGGCAGGTCCCGTGGATCTTGAGCCACCATCCTCAAGTGACCTGAAACATGGAACTGATGGCATTTTTGCGCGACGTGCACTTTAGCTTTCCCAGGGTGAGGCGTGCTAATTCAGCCGCAACTTTGAGGCCTTCTAAACGTACAATTTTACCATTGTACTCGAACATCATCCAAAGGTTTTTATAATTGAACACAGCTGGTCCAATATCCTGGAGCCTTTGGGCGCCGAGTACCGCATCTGCACCATAAATCGACAGCAAAAAAAATTGATATGGAAAACATGGTTGCCCAATCTCAATGGTACCTCGCGGCAGAGTCCCTCGCACTGAAGCTCATCGCCATTACCAATGGTTACCTGCAGGTGCGATGATGGCTCGATGATCAAGTTAGCATGTTTAGCCACCCTCGCTTGGAGAAAATTATGGGTTGAGCCACCATCAATGAGCACTGTGATGCGTCGGCCTTGCAAGCCTCCTCCTAGTCGCAACGTGCTTGGGTTAAGGCGGCCTTGTAAGGCATGAAAAGAGATGTTAGGCACTTCATCAACGTTTGGGATTGTGTCACGACATTCGTCGGTTGGTGTCTCTTGGGGAATGTGGGTCAGTTGCTCCACCAGGTGGTCATCTTCCATTACAAGGCTTTGGAACCTTGGTATACACTTGTGGCCGGGTGTAAACTTATCATCGCAATTGAAACACAAACCCTTCTCCCTTCTAGTCGACATCTCCGTCGGTGTGAGTCGCTTGATAGGAAGATCCGCTAGTGCCGGCCGCGCCACTGGTGGTGCAGGTAACAATGCCAAGGGACGTGGTACAAGGCTTGGGGTGAACTGCCGAGTGCGGAGTGAATCCAGCTTCTGCTCAGCAAGTCGAGCGAGACCCATAGCTTGTTGTAGTGTAGTTGGGTGGAACATGACGATTTCGCTGTGGATCTCATCACGAAGGCCACCAATGAAACGATGCCTTAGATTGTCCTCCGAGAGGCCGGGAGTCCTCATCGAAAATGTCTCAAACTCGTCTATATACGCGTCAACTGAGCCGGTTTGACAGAGTTAGTTGATCAAGGCTTCGGCACTGTAGTACACCGGTGGTCCAAAGCGGGCTGTCACTGCAGTACAGAAACTCTCCCAGTCATGGTGTTGGTGTGTTGCCTACAGCCACTGAACCCATTTCAACGCGTCCCCGACAATGTGAAAGGTGGCGACGAATAGCTTTTGATCATGCGGCACGGCGTAGTGTGCAAAGAAGCGAGTGAGCTGAAACAACCAACCTTCTACGCGCTCGCCGTTGAAGATGGGTATGTCGATGCGTGGGAGGCGTTGGTTGATGGTTGTGGTGTTCTCGATTGCTAGGGGAGTAGTGGTACAGGTTGATGGTCGCTGGGTGGAGCCATAGGAGCCAAAGACTGATTGTGCGAAGGTAAGAGGAGATGCCGGTGGTGTTACAGGTGGTGCCTGCATCGGCTGTTTCTCGGCATTACGTGCAGCCATCTGAATATCGCGCACAGTGTTACTCAGTTGATCCAGCATGCCTAACTCCTTATCAATTGTAGCAGCGGTGCGGGAAGACTCTGCAGCACTTTTGGCTGCTTTAGCAGCAAGCGTAGTCTCTACAATTTGCGTACGTGCTGCCAGCTCTGCAAAACTGGACGATATAGACGCTAGAGACTCGGCCATGTATGTGTTTCGTGTATCAGGCGGCATAGTGGAGTTGATGAAAGCACCCAAATGATGCAGGCTGAATGTTTCCCAAACGGAAGAGACAATGAACAGTAATAATATTTGCTTGTTTATTCAGTTGCCTCTCATATGGCTATATATCTAGCTTAACCAATACACATTAGACACCTGTCCGTCTTCTAGGTCATTCCCTAACAAACTTGATTCCTCCTGCAATACGTAATATCCTTGCCACGTCAGCGGGTGTAGATATCTTTTGGGTGTCTCTTGGATGGGTGATGGTCTTTGGTTGTGCGCCTGGTCCCTCCTGCCATGTCAGCCTTGGGTGCAACAGATTGGGTTTCAGCTCTTCGATTGTCTTCCTTTTTCGAGTCATAATGAAAAATGGTTTTTTTGATGATCCAGTTCTCGTTTGTTTGGGTTTTCATTTTTTTGATCTTCGTCTGCTTCAAATTTTTCTTTGATCCAATTTTAAATTTCAATCATGTTCCTGCAACTGCAGTCAATTTAAAGCTGAAACAAGAGAGAATAAATTTTGGCTGGAATTATAATTGACTCAAGCCAAGTGTTGCTTTTTTTTGTGTGCTTATTGAAGCTCCTTAAAATTGTTTAGATACTTCTTTCCCCTTTAGTTATTCATTAGCTTTTTCCCGCAATTGAGCTTAACTGTGAAGCATGTCGTTCTTCAATCAAAAAAAGAAGAAGAAGACAGTTTGTTGCCGCAAGTCCCCTGCACTTCCTCCCAATTGAGCAGCTCCTCGCCTCCGCTGCACACGAGATTACAACAGCACCTCCTACACGTCGGTGCCAGCAACGCAGCACGTCCTCCAAAAGCCAACCGCTGTACAATGGCTAGCTGAAAGCTGCTTCGTGATTTGCTTCTCTCCGGACGGGGTCTGTATTCGCAGCTTAAAGCGCCAGTAATCAACACTATCTCATTCCATTGAGGCCATTCTCGTGTCTATTCTTCGTATGTTCAGTTGAGAATTCAGGCTCGGTTTATTTTTTGGTTTTCAGACATTACTGAGGAATTTTAGGTTTTATGTTATTAGACAGTCTTCCAATTTTCGTCAATTTAGCATTTTCAATGAGTTGTCAAAGAAGATGAAAGGCGAGGCCAGCATGTTAGACTCTTATTTCTGTTAGTGATTTTTATAGCTGCCATGTGTAGTTATGCTAGTCAATTTGGTGTCCTTTGATGTTGTTGGTTTCAAAAAGAGTTGGTAGATTTAGATAGTTGGTCATTGACGAGATTTTGTTATTGTTGGTGCAGTAATCCAAAGTTTTAGAAGTCAGTTAAGGAACTGAATTAGAAGGCTGAAGAGTTGAAAGGGGTCAAGGAAGATTTTAAAGTTAGGTAATTTGTTTGTGTTAATGCACCTTTAATGAATTATAGTTTATAGGCGTGAGACATGCCGTTGTGTGTCATGACCGGATAGACTGTTACGTGAGAGCCTGAGATGGTGAATCTCGAATGCAGAACTAAGCAGACAACTCACCAGCTGTACCGGAAAGTGGATGGCGTCTGGACTGAGGCAGAATCTGCAGCTCAAAAGGTTTTACTCCCTTTTATCTTTTATTGTGTAGTGGAAAATAATCAATGAGATTTGCCTTTGTCTTTACTCTCAACCCCTAAAAGGGGGAATACCAGATCTCCATTTATATTTGTAAAGTTATCTATAGGTTTCTGCAAATGTTAAAGAGAAACTATCTGCTGCAGCAGAGGAGGTAAGTTTTCCCTTTTCTACAAAATTGATGTATTCTACATAAATAGTTATCTCCTAATATCTGCGTATTGTGGTTTCACTGAAGGTTAAAGAGATATTTAAAGCAAGAAAACCCGACACTTCAGAATTGACAAGTGGCTCTGCTGACACCAATGCTGGAGGAAAAAGCCATCAAACATCTGAGGATTCCAAAAATCAACAAGCTGGCTTTAGTGATAATGTAGTAAATGTGTTTGGAATATTTTGATTTGCTGCCTCTGTTGCTTCATCTAAGCTTTCTTCTGGTTATCAGACCTTGAAGTAAACAAAAGTTGTTGACGTAGCTAAGAAAGGCTGCGATATAGTTAAGGATGAGTTGACTGGTAAACCAAATAAAAGAAAGCACATCCAACATGATATTCTGTCACCTTCTACTGTTGAAAGAAGTACCAGGACTGACGTTGTTATATACCTTCAAATCAATCCCGACTAAGTAAGAAGTGGGAGGCTCTTAAAGATAAGGTTGAAACAAGTATTTTTGCCCTATTCTATACTTGGATATTTCGTTACGTGTTCTGAAGTTTATCTCTCCTTTTAGATGCGAAATCATCCCATGTCTAAGCGTGTTAGTGAACCTGTTGTCACTAAAAGTCAAGAGGTAAATTTTGATCTCAACTTACATCTTTGTATTCTTTTTCCAGTCCTAAATTCATTCAAAGACTGCTCACCATGTTTAGAAATTTAAGCTGTTTGGTTTCCATTATGTAGATTGAGGGATACTTGGGAGACTTCAGATCACCCTGTTGTGCACAAAATTCAAGAGTATGTGTTTTGTTTGTATCTCGCTAATTGTTGTGTGTAACTGTTCACCTCGGACTTATGATCTTCCTACCTCCTGATAAGGTTGTGGTTATTTTTCCAGTATGAATGAATCTATTTTTAGAGAGACGCATACTGCAGTATCCTTCAAGGAAATTCGCCGCCGGGATATGTATGTCAATGTCTTCTGGTTTCTTCATTTTGTCTAGGTTAACCAATAGTTAGACTCACAACATGTCAACTTATTCTGTTGTTCATTAACTTTTCGTTGCCTGACTTTGTGGCCGAAGTCCAAGAAGTGATCATGCCGGTTCTTCTTGCATATATGAAGGTAAACACGTGTATAATTATGAATGCTGCTAGATTTGTATGATTAATGTGATTCAGTTTTTTGTTAGATTAGAAATCATTCTAGTGGTTGTGCTCCTTCCGTGCAGGGGGATGCTGAAACATTAAAGAAGTAATGCAGCTTTGAAGTGATCGAACGATGCAAAGCAGAACACAAAGCATTTCAAAGCCAGGGAATTTATTTCGACAACAAGGTATGATATCATCCCAGTCTTTTTCAGAAAGAGACATGTTGCGCAGTTCCATCACAAAAATTTGTACAGTCATCTAGATATGTGATGATGTGTCATAGAACTATTAGGTGACATAATTTCAAAACACACTTATGTGATGGATCATACAAAATCTTACAGTAATTGTGTTCACTCGTTCTGAACACTTTAAATTTATTTTACACCGCAACAGTGATATTGTGGATTATGTTACTGGCTCACACAAATCGAGATTAATTATTGTTTGCTACATGATGTACTTGATTTCTTCAAAAAAATATTGTATCTGTTTCATTTTTGGACAAAGTGGCATGGATGGTTGACCAATTTTGTTTCTTCTTGTTCAGATCCTCCACATATCAGAGATTGAAGTTAGGGAGACTTAGATGATGGGTTCTTCACCCATAATAATTGTACGGGTATGATCTTTCTGAACACATCTTTTCCATTCCTACAAACATTTGTTTTCATATTCTTGATTGATAATGTTCACATATATCTATTTAAACTTGGCAGTTCCAAACACAACAAGTGTACTGTATACGTGATAGGGACGACGCAATCACAAAAGGCGAAAAGGTGAATTCATTAATCATTTGTTACAAAATATCAGCTGTCATAAGCATGTATCGTGAATTTCGTGTTCTTTTATCTCAGGACACAATCCATACCGTGTACTACGCTTGGGCTATGCAGCAAGTCCATCCGGAGAAACTTGGAGAAGGTGCATTCTTCCCGATCTGGAGATTGAGAGAGATGCAGCAGCTTGGCGTTCAGGCTCTTATTTAAATTTTTCAGAGTAGCATCCGTGATGTTGTATTTGCCCTCTTCTTCTCTGGGTTTTGCATGTGACCTCCCGGGAAGATTCTTTATTGAAATTTGAGCCAATAGAAAGTCCCAACCTTTCCATATAATTCTGTAGGATTGGTAAAATTATGTGCCACTCGGAGCTTTAATAGTCACAATTGTGTTAAGGTTATACCAGAAAATTTTTAATTCGTTGTTTGTTGAAATATATTTTAGTGACCTTGAGGGGAAGGAATGTTGTGGTAAGAGAGAATGTGATGACGATGGCGAGGTGGTCTTGTTGAAGGTGGCCGCGAGTGTCGTAGAAATTGTGGTGTATGTAAACGCGATTTGGTGAGTGTGATTTTGACGTAGTTAATCTCAGTAAAAGGAATCACGCCCGAATCATTTTTTTATCAACTTATTAAAATATGCATTGCATCCAATCGGTTGCACTACCACTTGCGTACCATAAGTCCTAAAAATAGAACGCTTTGTATATTTGTTTGATTCTCTACCATCACACATTATTATATGGAAATAGATTAGGTTAGAATCATTATTTTTTGTCAGTAATCAGAACTTTTAATATCCGTACGATTAAATCATTAACCATCCTTCAATAAAATAATTATTTAATTACAATATATGATTCCCATCAAAAACAAAATTACAATATATGATGAACTGACATATTACTCAATTGGAAAATAATTCACACGATTTTATATCAACAAAATCCTATGATTTTCGAACAAGATTTGATGACCTTGTAAGTTCATTTGTAACAGAATTATCCTCTTGTTATTCTTCGTAGTAGACGATCGACAACAACAGTATGTTCATGTTTTTTTATCTCGAATTTTATGTTAAAGTTCTCAGTTGATTCTGATGTTTGTGGTTTTGATAAATACATCAAAACCATGATACATATGTTCGTGTTTTTTTTATCTCAAATCTTGTGTTAAAGTTCTCGATCAAATCGGAGTTCGTAGTCGATTGATGAAACAAAATTAAGTAGAGCAAAGATGAGATAGGAGTTCGTGTATTTGTTTGGAAATTTTATGGCTCGTAATATCTAAACGGATATTCACTCGAATTCGGGGATTTTAAATTTAAAATGTACATTGTCATTTCCTAATATACCATTTTGACCAAAAAAAAATGAAAAACTTATTTAATTATTTAATTTCAATTAATCTTGATTAATCTAAATCTTTGAAATTATCATATCAATGGATATTAAAAGTTGTAATTTCTAACGAAAAAGTTGTGAAATTATCAAATATGTATTTTTCACTTATATTTATATTATTCATGGCCCAAATTCATTTAACGTCGATTTTGTTTTTTGATACCTTTTTTACTCCAAAAATTAGAAATTATGGAGTCTAATCTGGAAATTTCCAGATATTGGTCTAATGAAGATTGGAGTCGGCTGACGAGAAAATCATGATTATATATTCAGGAGAATATTTGGAATTCAGTTAGAGATCTTCAGCATGCATGACCAAGAAGAAATATCACTAAAGATCCTAAGAAGATTGGATAAGATATCTAGATAATATTTAGGAATATTTCCTAGGATATTTCGGACTGATTTGGAAGCCCCCAAAGACTATAAATATATTGCTAGGGTTTCCCGATCAATCAATTCGCTTTGGGAGAAAAAGAAAACACGAGTGATCTTGAGAAGAGGAGGAGGAGCGATGGCCGACAGATCTTTCCACATCGGAAAATCAACGGCGCTGAGGCCGTTGTTCAGTTTGCTGATCAGACTGTTCCGACTGAACAACCCGCTGCACACACACTGTCACCAACACACGCATTCACAAGGTATGAGCTTCGGGAGAAGTTCGAGCAAGTTCGGGAGGGAGTCTGGAACTCAGAGGATCGAAGGGGAGCCGAGATCGTAAATCCGTAAGAAAAAGTGATAAAGTTTAGGGGGTAACATTCGGGAGATTGTAAGTGTAAGACTATCTGTAGCTCTATACTTTTCAATAAAATTTGTTACCCTTTAGGGTGTGGAAAGCCCCCTAGAGTAGGCTGCTGTCGAACTGGGTATTACATCGTGTGTGCCTACGTTATTCTGTCTCGATTAATGTCTAATAAGGTGTTCAAGATCTGTTGGAACACAACCTGGTCGTAGTCTTGAAGAGATAACAGTATTTCATTTGATATTAGAGCAGACACTTGATATACCGAGTGTGATCCGGCGATTGTTCAAGATGAGTTTGAAGGAAGGCCATAGCACTAACCGACCATCGTTGCTTGAAGGGCCGAACTACGACTATTGTAAGTCTAAAATGAAGTCCTTTCTGAAATCTCTTGATGAGAAGGCTTGGAGAACAGAATTAGTTGGATGGAGCCGGAAGCTGCTTCGTGATTCGTTTCTCTCCGGACGTTCTCTGTATTCGCAGCTTAAAGCACCTCAATCGGTAATCAACCCATATCTCATTCGTGTCTATCATTCGTATGTTCAGTTGAGAATTTAGGCTCGGTTCATTTTTTGGTTTTCAGACATCACTGAGGAATTTTAGGTTTTCTGGTATTAGAGAGTCTTCCGATTTTTGTTTCTGCTAATCAATGCAATAACTCCAGTTAAGTCGCAAAACCTATCTATTAATTGAATGGTTTTCGTATTTCAGGCCACTCATATGAATGTGAAGGTTTTGGCATTATACACCATGACAGAATATGAACAGTGGAAAAGTAATTTAGAAAATGCATCTATTTCGAATATCAAGTACTACAAGGTGAGTTAAGAAAAAGACCAACTTCAAGATTCCTATATGTTTTTGATGAAGTTTTAATGAAAGCAAATGCGTACTAGTATAGATACTGGGAACCAGTACATAGAAAAAAAAAAGGCAAGGAGTACTTTGCCGAGCTCGACATGCACAAGAATTCTTCTGTTCGGTCTGACGAACAGCAGACCAAAGAGCTGGCCTTCAGTGAAATTTTTTTTTAGTTAAATCACGGAATCTGTTTGAGGTAGTTCCCTGATAAGTCGTAGTTGTACGACTATTTTATGTGTTAAAACCCCATCTTTTAGTGTCTGCCTGTATGTTATTTCACTACCTGTGTGTAGTTTTTGTTCTCAGGTACATTCGGAGACCATGGAAGGAATATCGGCTAAAGAGAGCCTGTAGAAGATGTTTTGCATCGAAGGAATGAAGTCCAAGTGTTTGAAGGCTGACTCAGTTTTGGGGGCGTACGTCTGAAGAATTACAGGCGCGGAGGTCTACTGATTTAGGGTAATTGTTGAGACCTCCGCGGAGGATAAATGGAGAAGACGTCCGCGGATGACAGCTGGCAGTCGAAATCATTATTTCACATTTACAATCTCGAAAGGGAAGAACACAGAACACGAGGGGATGGAGAAGAGGGGCGGCTGGCTCTGGAGAAAGGAAGAAAAATCAGATTAGGGTTAGTTGGTTCGAAGTTCGGTTTGGAGAGAAGAGTTCTTGGAGTAGGATTCCGATTGAGGATTCGTTGCTGGATTCGAGTGTTGGAGTAGAGCTGCAGATTGGTGGAGGATTCGTCAACAGTATTTTCATTTCATTCCATTAAAAATACTTGATGATGTATTCCATTACGATGAGTAGCTAAACTCATATGTGTGGGCTAGAACTCCAAATTGTGATGTATTGACTTGAGACTTCTATTGATTTTTATGTTTTGCGTCATATTACTATACTACATTCATGGAATTGATGTGCTAGCATGAGTGAAACCCTAGCGGGGGAGCTTTTGTTTGTTTGTTGATTTCAATTGTCAAGTTTACTAGCAACCTAGCGGGGATAGCAAACTAGGACACGAGTAATATACCACTAGGATTAAACACCCTAGGACAACTTGTTTACATGTTCATGCAACTCTAGCGAGTTAGGGTCTTGATTATCGCTAGCGCGAGATTAAGTACTAGAACAAGAACGGGGAGTGTAACCCTAGCGGGGAATCTCTAAGTTGTAGAACATTAGGAATCAAAACGGATTTGTCAATGATTTAGTCTTGCATCACAGTCGAAAGTTCTAGCTTGCACTTCTCTTTGATATTACATACCTGAATTCGTGTGACGATTGCTCTCTTGATAAGTGATAATTGTTGCTTGTGTTTGGTGTTTTCCATTTACGTGTTTGAATACTTAGTGAACAGATTCTCATATCAATCTCTGTGGATACGACCCGACTTACCACTTGCTAGTCGGAGTTAAAAGAAACATTTATTTTTGACGGGTACAACGACGCCCGTCATTCCCCCATCAATCATTATGTAAATTAATATATGAACAAACTGTAAATAGGGTTCTTATTTGCAGTGATGAAGATGATTTATTGATTATTAGAGTATTCAAGTTCAGTTTGGTGAAACTATTGTGAGTTTGGTTGAGGTTGATAGTTTGATTTGTTTATTATCAACCTCGTAGATGGATGTTTTATCTAGTAGAATGTGATCAAATTGGTGTTTATTTTGGTTAGACTTATATGTTCAGAATCTCAAATGGGAGCACTGCTACTTCAATAAATTTCAGGATTCAAGGGTACAACCTGAAACTGGTGGAAGTCGAGGGCTCCCATATTTTTTGGAACCCTTACTCAGCTCTTAATATCCATTTGGGAGTTGGGACAGTCTTAATCCCTGTTAGTCAATGTTGATCAGCCTCCGAAAGACGTCTATGTGGTTGTGTCGTTGATGTGAGGTTTACTTCGCCTGTGCTTACTTCAACAGCCCTTCTTCATTATAGAAATTCAGACACAAAAGTTTTCAGGTCTATTACTGGTGGTCCAACGACATAGATTGATTTGTCAGTTAACAAGGCTAAATCGATAAGGTAAGCTAGCTGCATACCTTTGATACAACTTACAAGTCTATTTTACAACCTTGCTACTTGTTTCGCATTGTCATAACGTTTTGAAGGTTTTCATGTGGAACTTGACAGCTAGCACACCAAGGCCAAACCGCAAGGCTCACAACATTATGAAATGATCAAGCCCAGCAAGACCATATATTGGCAAGGCAGACAAAATACAGTCAGGTATGTACTTAGAAGTTTTATATTGCTGAATAAAAGTTGTTAGGGTTCTCACTCGTTATGTTCCTCGAGCTTATGTTTATTCTACTTTTTATGAGTATCGCAAAAAGCTTTTGAAATTCACATCTGATGACGCTTAGTGAGTCAAAGGTCTTAGCACAGTTGGTTTATTAGCTAAGTATGCTCATGTGCGTTTTCTTTGTGGTAGTTGTGTTAGGTGTTCCGTCCCAATATTGTATCTGATCCAAAGATTTCAACGTGCATGTCAAATGATAATTTGACCAAGGTCACATTCACTGATTTAACGAAGTTTAATATGAGTTACTTGGCCTGACGATGACTCGATGAGGATGGTGAAGCCAAAGAGCTTCTTTCCTTCAGTATAAAAATATTTAACTGGAGCACACAGAATCAGTTTGAGGTAGTTTCCCCTATTAACAATTATGTAAAAGAATATATAAACAATCTAATATCCTTGCAATTGTTTGACCGAACTGTTTCTTATGCATCAATATACAAATTGCAGCATGGAACCGTCCTGGACCAGATAGAGAGACTTTTTAATGCGGCAACAACAAGCAGCATGATCTATCAATGGGCTCGGCTAGATTGACGTCTCATCAGCGTTTACAACAGTGGTGATGACGTCCACATCGAGATTCACAAGGAGGCATTTATATTCTGAAGATTTTTGTGCTTGTGTTATCTGCTTGTCTGTGTTAATGGACAAGTAAAAAGAGAAAAAAAGAAAAAGAAAAGAAAAAAGAAAAAAGAAAAAGAGAAAAAAAATGTACATGTCAATGGTGAAGAACCTTATAGATAGCATTAAAACTCAATGGCAGACCTGGGAAGAATTGATTGAATGGAAGAACAACAAAAGGTGGAGGTGTGGGGCTCAAAAGCTAATGGCCTTCTTTATTATTACATCCTCAATTTATGAGACTTGGAAAGCAAGAAATAGACGCATTTTTAATGGAGATGACACTAGCTCTTATCGCATAAGAAGCCATATTTGGAAGCTGTTGTGTTTAAAGATTGATCTTGTGAAGTTTAGTAAAACAGGGAAAAGAATTTTAAACTTGCTGTAATGTTTGAAGGTTGTTGGTGTTTAGTGTAGTGAGTTTGGGAGTCTTAAGGGGTTTAGTTTTTTGGGGTCCAGCGTTTTGGTTTCTCTTTGTAGCTGCGTTTTCTGTGTGTAGCAGGGCCTGTTTTTGGGCGTTTTGAATGAAATCACGCTTTATTAAAAAAAACCTTATAGATATTACACATGGTGAGTCACTTACGGTGAGAACTGACATATACCTTCTTGGTGTCAAACAGCTGATAGTTTCATGAGCTTCAACTTCATGTGAGCCGCTTTCTGAGCTTATTTGACTAAACATTTCAAGAGCACGTTTTGTATCTGAAGTTTTAATATTTTGACCGATGCAATATATCGATGTCTGCTGCAGGGGATCTTGATCTGTAAGCAGTTCCCAGGTCCTCAGATTGATGACATTACTAACAAGAATCTCATCATCAGTGTCTACAACTACCTCTTTTTTGAGAGCCATTCCTCATTTCATGGTAAGTCCTTAAACTACACATGTAACCGTTTGACACAGCTATGTAGGATATAAGATATTGAGATCTCAGCAAAGTGAGAGCTAAAAAGGATAAGCATTAGATTCGTTCATAGCAAGTTTGCTTGATGCTAATGTCTAGGGTTCTCACTCGTCATGTAATTAGCATTTGTGAGAGGAGGTGCAAGGAAAAACCAAGCTTAAATGTAGCACCTCCTCTTCAAAATGTAGCACTTCCTCCATATCACTCTACAAAATGAATGGGTGTATATGCTCTTAGAATGTCAAAGGACATAGCGCAGTTGGTTGTTTAGCTGTTTATGCTCATGTGTGTTTTCTTTGTGGTTATGTTTTTTTAATAAGTTTTCTTTGTTGTTGTTGTATTAGGTGTCCGTCACAATATATGAATTAAATCGGATCCAAAGATTTGAAAGTGCATGTCAATTCATAATTGGACCAAGGTCACATTCAAGCCTGATGTAACAAAGTTTAATATGAGTTACTTGGAAGAGGACACTGTTACATTGACAATAATAAAAATAGCATGTTTGACATGGCTGGATAAATCAGAACTGAACCCTTGCTAAGGTATGCCTCTTTCGTTAGTTGCTCTACTCGTAAACATACCGGCTTAGTGTATAAATTGTGTTTATGAAATATCTGCAACTGTGATTTGGATCACTGAGAAAGTCGAAGATAGATAGAACGTTTGTATTAGTCTCAGTGAAGGGCACTTTAAACACGTATCCCGGATACCGTATAGTATAAGTGAATATTTTCTAAACATTTCATTTACTTGTATATGGATGAGTATGATGTATACCAAGTCAGCTTTGTAAATGTAATTGCAACTATAAATGTTGATTACGTGACAAGCCAGATAACTATTCACGTTGTGGAGATTGTGAACAAAAATGATAAGTAATGATGCTGTAGGAACAGTCTGATCAGCACACTGAACAACTGTCTCAGCGCCGTTGATTTTCCGATGTGGAAAGATCAGTCGGCCGTCGCTCCTCTTCCGTCTCTTCTCAAGATCACTCGTGTTTTCTTTTTCTCCCAAAGCGAATTGATTGATCGGGAAAACCTAGCCATATATTTATAGTCTTTGGTGGCTTCTAAATATATCCTAGAAAATATATAGGAAATATTCCTAAATATTAACTAGATATCTTTTCCAATCTTCGTAGGATCTGTAGTGATATTTCTTCTTGGGTCACGCATGCTGAAGATCTCTAACTGAATTCAAGATATTCTCCTGAATATCTAATCACGATTTTCTCGTCAGCCGACTCTTATCTTCATTAGACACATATCTGGAAATTTTCAGATTAGACTCCATAATTTCTAATTTTTGGAGTAAAAAAGGTATCAAAAAACAAAAACGACGCTAACTGAATTTTTGGGCCATGAATAATATAAATATAAGTGAAAAGGATATATTGGTGCCTCGAATTATCGGCATTTGATAATTTCACAACTTTTTGTTAGAAATCACAACTTTTAATATCCGTTGATTTGATAATTTCAACGATTTAGATTAATCAAGATTAATTCAAATTAAATAATTTTTAAATTTTTTATATGGTCAAAATGGTATATTAGGAAATGACAATGTACATTTTAAATTTAAATCCCCGAATTCGAGTGAATATCCGTTTAGATATTACGAGCCATAAAATTTCCAAACAAATACACGAACTCCTATCTCATCTTTGCTCTACTTAATTTTGTTTCATCAATCGACTACGAACTCCGATTTGATCGAGAACTTTAACACAAGATTTGAGATAAAAAAAACACGAACATATGTATCATGGTTTTGATGTATTTATCAAAACCACAAACATCAGAATCAACTGAGAACTTTAACATAAAATTCGAGATAAAAAAACATGAACATACTGTTGTTGTCGATCGTCTACTACGAAGAATAACAAGAGGATAATTCTGTTACAAATGAACTTACAAGGTCATCAAATCTTGTTCGAAAATCATAGGATTTTGTTGATATAAAATCGTGTGAATTATTTTTTAATTGACTAATATGTCATTTCGTCATATATATTGTAATTAAATAATTATTTTATTGAAGGATCGTTAATGATTTAATCGTACGGATATTAAAAGTTTTGATTTCTGACGAAAACTGATGATTCTAACCTAATCTATTTCCATATAATAATGTGTGATGGCAGAGAATCAAACACATATACAAAGCGTCATGTTTTTAGGAATAAGAGCATCCCCCACCAGATCTTTTTTATCATAGAAAAGTATCATGAGAGATGATAAAAAAAAACCATGCACCCCCACCATGATCTTTTTTATCATAGATTTGATCATCCCATGATAAAGTGTAAATAAGATAATCTTATGATCAAAAATTAGATTTGATCATGAGTCGTGAACCAATCGCAACGCGACACGTGCCCTGTGTAAGAAACAGTACAGTTTTTATTTTGATCTTGCAACGAATATATCTTCTAAATTACAAAGTAAAAAAATCAAAATAAATACCAATATTCATAATTTTTTTGCTCTATAAAACGAGATACACTTTGATATATTTTTATTAATCTTAATATTTATGAGCTATAATTTATGTAGTAATGAGACAGACTGATGATAAACTTTTTTTTTATCATGAATGGGGTGCACTTGATCAAAATAATCATGAGGTATGACAAGACGAGAGAGAAAATGGATGAGAGACAGTGATGATATGTTTTTTTGATCATGATGGGGATGCTCTAATGGTACTCAAGTGGTAGTGCAACCAATTGGATGCAAAATGTGAACGAAAGAACAAGTAAAAGGTGTCATGGGCTATGGGAATTAGGCGGATCCAACGCTTATTTTTATATTTTGATAAAAAAAATGACTCGGGCGTGATTCATTTCACTGAGATTGACTATGTCAAAATCACACACACCAAATCGCGTTTACATACACCACGATTTCTACGACACTCACTACAAATTTTGCCAAAATTTCCGACACAAATTTCCGTCGCAATTAAGTCGCTAGTCATAATGACGAAAAAAAAATCGTCAGCTTTCCGACTTAATTACATGGCCAGAATATTATCGTTGGTATTCCAGCATAATACCGTCCATATCCTCCCGTCACATTTCCGTTATTATTTCGTCGAGTAAACATTTTCAATCTTTCCGTCATATGTCCGTCCGTCTGCCGTTAATATTAATCCGTCAAATGTCCGTCATTTGTCCGTTGAGGCAATATATTCAATTTTTTAGTCATTTGTCCACAATATACAAAGCGCTTTATAATAAAGCGCTTTTGTAGGTATCCTAACAAAGCGCTTACAACAAAGGCGCTGTAGTCCTTATTAAATTAATATTTGTGTCTGATAGGTAAATGGCATGGAAAAATGACGGAAAGCCAGATTTTTCTTTTTCCCTATATAATAGAACTCTTTACACCAATGAACACACGGTCATCGAAGAATATTTGCGTTTTAAAGAACACAAATTTTGCAACGTATACTTGACATTGGGTGCAAGATGATTCTGAAGAATTTCATTATTCATGACTGAGATGTGTTTCTAACAAGACAACCGTAAATATTTATGTTCTCTTGTTAGAAACTCATCTCATTTGATAGCCATGAAATTCTTTAGAATCATCTTCATCCCATTTCCAGTATATGTTTCATATTTCCGTCACATTTCCGTCACTACTCCGTGACAAAGTTCCCTTTAATTATAGACCGTTGCTGAATGTCCGTCACCATAACAAGTTATTTCCGTCAACATAAGAGGGAAAATGGACGGAATGTGAGCGGAACATTTTATGCAAATTCATTGTTGCGCTCTATTTATATATATTAGAACTCTTTAACTCAATATTCATCCCACCCCATTCATTAACAACATATATGCTTCATTCCAATCGTCAACATGTCTCCTTCATTTGACCTTGTGAGTTTCCCTGACAATCCACGTGGATTTGCTCGTAGAGATCACGTTACACCTATTGGCAGACACTCGTAACAACTTACTCTTGTTCTCTTCAGATTGACTATTTTGATTAACGCGGCCGTTATGTAATCCCTACTTTTGTAACAGTTTCTACCCATTCGATGTGCATCGACGGATTGCTCGAGAATGCATATCAAGGTGTTGGGACGCAACGTGGGCATCATGGACCATGATCCCAGAAAGCGGCAAGGAAATTTGGTTCGAGGAGTTTCAGGTACAAAGCGATAACTCAGAAAATGTTTCATTTCACTTTCATTTGGATGACAAAAGTAAAGTGATTTGCTTGTAGCGTATTGCTACCTGGGATGCACAATATGACAGTCGCATTCGGGGTAACTTTATGAGGAGATGCAAAATGATCTTTGATGATCATCGTACGATGCGAAGGACGGGAAGGAATTCACTTTTGTCGTTGTCAACCAACCGGTAGATTGCAGATTGTTGGACTGCTCACGATGTTATCAATCAATCAGTGACAACTTTGTATTCAATGAATTAAATAAATTATACTGCTTTCAAATTGAATTTGTAACGCCAATTGACAATTATTAATGTTTTTTATTTATTAAAGTATATTTGAAATCATTCGTAACGTAAATTGATAATACGTTACACTAAAATTCGGAGAAAAATATGTTTCGCGATTACAGTTTTTCAGTGCGTTAGGACAGCGATTATTACATTAAAGCGCTTTCCTACATCGTAAATACAACAGCGCTTAACTAGTTAACCGATGTCGTATAGTTTAATTCAGCAGCGCTTCACCTATTAAGCGATGTAGTATGTGAAGTCACTACAGCGCTTCCTACAAAGGCGTTGCTGTATTTATTAAATTAATTTTCTGAGTGTGTGAGGAAAATGCAATGGAAGAATAACGGAAATCCAGTGTCACATTTCCGGTAAAGTTCCGTCAGTACACCGTTAATTATAGACCGTTGCTGAATTTCCGTCACTATAACATGTTATTTCCGTCAAGATGAGACGGAAAATGGACCGAATGTGAACGGCTCATTTTGATGCAACTTCAATGTTGAGCTATATATATATATATGAACTCTTGAAATCATTCATCCGACCACATTCATTACTAACATACTTCATTCCAATCCTCAACATGTCTCCTTCATTTGACGGCCTTATGAGTTCCCCTGACAATCGACGTGGAGTTGCTCGTACAGATCACGTTATACCTATTAGTAGACACTCGTAACAACTTACTATTGCTGTATTCATATTGTATGTTTTGAGAAACGCGGCCGTTATGTAATCCGATCTTTTGTAACAGTTTCTACCCATTCGATGTGCATCGAAGGATTGCTCAAGAATGTATCTTAAACTGTTGGGACGCAACGTGGGCATCATGGACCATGATCCCAGAAAGCAGCAAGGAAATTTGGTTCGAGGAGTTTCAGGTACAAAGGGGTAACTCATAAAATGTTTTAGTTTCAGTTGGATGAAAAAAGTCTTACAAAATAATTGCTGTTGTAGCGTATAGTTACCTGGGATGCAGAAGATGACAGTCGCATTCGGGGTAATTTTATGAGGAGATGCAAACTGATAGTCGACGATCATATGACGAGGCGAAGGACAGGAAGGGATTCAATTTTGTCGTTGTCAACCAATCCGTAGATTGTGACTGCTCACGCTGTTGTTATAAGTCAACCAGTGACAACTTTGTATTACATGAATTAAATAACATATAGTGCTTTATGAATGAATTCCTAACACAAATTGACAATTAACCCCCTTGATAAATAATGTTTTTAATTTTATAAATTATATTTGTACAATTCATTTGTGTAACGCAAATTTATTATACGTATAAATAAACTTATAATACACGACATTTTAATATAATACAATTTTAAGCAAAATATATTTCACACCTAAGACAGCGCTTTTATTGTTAAGCGCTGTTGTATAGTATATTTCAACGGCGCTTTTTTTATTAAGCGCTGTTTTAATGCTGAATCTAAATTGATTCCATATACGTTTTACTATTTATACAATTTATTTGCTTCACTTAAGTGAATTTGGTTGACACGTATATGTTACACAATTTTTAGAACAATACTGGGTGACAATACTAAGTGTTGTGAGGTTTCGATAAACAACATGGTTTAATATCCTTGTCCACCAATAATGTACAGTTTATACATTTTGATACACTTGTCGTATGTAAGTAAGCAAACCATCGGCAAAGTGCTCCCTCATATCATCAAGCAATTCGTTATCATATGGTCGTACCCCTGTAGGGAAACACTATAAACAAACATAATTACAAAGATTAGTGACAGTACAACCTAATTGTCAATGCCTAATTAAATGTCGCTATACACATACTTGTCTGATGCTGGCCTCAAACTTTCCATTTGTGTCTTGGACGAACTTGATTATGTCCCGAATATATTGCATGACGTAGTAGGCACACAGTTCAGTGTTCGGGGGCTGACGCGGGCACTGAAATAAGCATCAATTTATAATCGACGAATTTTATTAATTAATGAACTATTCCATATGTATAACAATTGTTATATGTTCAGTAAATACCCTCACAGTCTTCCATTCTACTTCGCCACCTGACGGGATGTTGAAGCACAGACTCATGCTCCTGTAACAATAAGGTAATTTGTAGGTCATGTTATAATGGTAACTAAAGTTGACCACCATATAACTTACGTGTTAACAAAATTCACAGCATCAGGCCGCGGTGCCTTGTCCATCGGATCGAGCCAAAGGGCCAATCGCTTCTTTGGAAATAGGACAACTAACATCCAATGATACCTATTCGATAGATTTAACGTAACCATTGTAGATTAGTGAAATAGGCACCGCATTTTAAAAAGACAAAAATCATTTATATAATATCAACTCACTCTTTCGGATCTATGTAGGGAAGGAAGTAGCAAAAATTATGCTCATAGTCGGGCATCCTCAATCTCTTCTGGAAGAACCCCACCCTGACATTGAATTCCTCGGACGGAGTCATAAAAGTCGGTCTGAAGAATCCAAACCGTATGCCCGGTTGTATCGTATCGTGGATGAATCTGCTGGCATTTGGTTTAATTAGTACAATTCCTATAAACTTAAGAAATCATTTTATAATGAACACAATACTTACCTAATGTAAACTTCTGCTGATTGAGCACCCAAAGCTTGTAAAAGCGTGAACTCAGTAATGCAACTGTCATTCAACATGACGAAGCAATCCTCACCAAACACTTTGCTACTAATGTACACCGAATATGTTGTTGACTTGCCCATCCTGGTAGCGTGTTCGTGAAGAAAGCGGCATTGCATTTTCATTCTGCTGATCAATTCGTCTTCGAAACTTAAGCTTAGCATTTTGAAATATCTGAACTCGTCATATTCCTGTTGAAAAAGAATATTTGTAGTTTGTGTGAGTATATATGACAAACTTATAGCTGTTTACCGTTGGGACGACATGAATAACCGCCGTTACCTTTTCATCAATGCGTACTAGAGATTTCGGCCATCCCACAAAACCCCCCACTGCATCCGATACTTTCTCCATATTACCAAACTTCTTTGGCAGCTCCCTCCATCCTTCAATCGCCTCGTCCATCAGCACCTTCACCATATCATCATCCAACTCTTCATATTGCACGATTCGTCCTTCCATCAATTTGCCAAGTGCCACGATTATCAATCTGGTATCGCCACCATCGTCCATGTGTAGTAAGCATTTCTTCCCAACCTGATATTTTACAAAAAAAAAAAGAACCCATTCTTGTTGACATTATGAATAACCACATGAGCGTACAAAGCATTTGTTTCCCGTTAAACTACTGCATAATACCTCAGGTATATCTCCAAAGGGGTCTGGATTGGTACCACCATCATGGGTCACAAGTGTCAACGCGTGCGACGTAACTGTGGACTGTGTTGATGAATACGAAGACGACTGCTTTCCGAATACCTCCTTCCAACCTACATAACTACCGACTCCACGTGTGCGTCCAGGGTATTCATCCTTCCCTGTAGCCCCGTCAAAATGTCTCTTCGACCCTGGGACAAAAATATCCCCTGACATGCCTGCTCTTTCAGTTGACCCTGTTAACAAATATTTATTGACCATGCATTTCTTCACAAATATACATGTACCTGTACGGTTAACATATGTTGGGTATAGTAAAACATAACTTACAATTTTTTCCGCAACCTCCCTCATATACTCATTCACGTATTCCTTATTCTTTCGGATATGACCCCTCAGCCATACCTCATGCCTCTCAATCGAAATGGCAGGGTCATCTCCAGGTGCTATTAACCCGGAGGCCTCCATCTCTGTTTTCTTTTCTGCTAGGATATCCTCCATCGCTTTCCTGTAGCCACTATGAGACAATGTATGCTGGAACTTGTTTGATTTAGCTCGATTGATGTTCACCTCCCTAATTTGAAGTGCACACTCATTCGACCGCTGTTCCACAAACCTCGCCCATTGTTCTGGTTGGATGAAAGAATGTTTCTCTCTGGGGTCCTGTCCTTGTTTGTCACCATATATGTATACCCTAGCGAGTTTGCTCTTGAAGTTTCTCCACATAACACCGGCAGCTCGCATCTCTCTACGCTTTAACCGACTAGTCGCATCATTTTGTGGGACATCAAATAATCTCTGCATATAGTAACAATATTTAGCTACAGATGCCAAAATTATCCTTCTGCTTGTTCACATTTAAATACATACCAACATCTCGTCCCACACCGTCTCCTTAAGTTCCTTAGGTACAACCTTCCACGTTTCGTATGTAATAGGGATTGTGGATTTAGCAACGGTTCCTGTATTCATATACACCAGATATGTTGTTTGCATCGTGGCTACAAATTGTTATTCTTTATGTAATCGATTGAAATTCAGAAAGTACCTATGACAGTTCTGAAGGATGTCCTCACTGGACGGGCAATTGTTCCATCTGCCTCGATCGTCACCGACTCCTTATTACCATCATTGTGCTCCTCGATAAACTTTTTCATCATCGTTGGCCCCCTTTTCTTATGGTTAGATGAAGAGCCGGACTCCATGTTATCTGTGTTAACCATTTTACAACGTTTATAAAACATGTCGGATTTGAGTAAAATTTAGGAAGTTTCCGATAACAATCAATAGTTTACGACAATACGTTACCGGGTGTAGTCCGGTTTCATATACAACCCAACCACATACATACAGCTTTTCGGAATCATTGACGCCCATATGAGAACACGTATATGTACATACCTGCCAGAACGTCGCAAATGAGTGAAAGAGTATGATTCGCAGTCGGGGGTAATTAGTCGGCAGTAAGAAATCGATCGAGATGAACACCTAAGTGTGTAACTTCTGCAATTTTAACCTTTTGGTGAATACGACATCGCTTGTTATCACGCGCTGTAGTACATTAATTTCCTACAGCGTTCACAAATATGCGCCGTTGTAAATTACTATATAACGGCGTGTATTTACAAAAGGCTGTTGTACGCCATTTACGACAGCGTGTGTTACTAAAGGAGCTTTTGTACATACAGAAACATAAAAAAACGCCTACATACGAATCGCCGTCATTTGTTCAAATAGGACGGCGCTTATTGAATAAGCGCTCTTATACGGGTAAAATTAAATTAATTTACTTTTTATTTTTGGGAAAGGGACTGATATCGGAACCGCACCGTACATCCTTTATATTCACTATATAAAAGCACGCACAAGTCACTAGCTACAATTGAAAACCTTATATTTGTAAAAATGAGCAACAATTCTGAAGCTGAACGTCTATTTGCTTCGTCGTCCGGAGATGAATCCGAAGGCTTCTCTGAAGGATATATTTGCTCCGCTCAAAATTTTATATATCCTTGCGACAATGGCTCGGCCTGTTTAGGAGATCATAGCTTCAGTCGGGAAAAATATAGAAATGAGCAAGAAGACAATAATAGTAGTATACAAAGTACGTCTTCAAAGCCAATCCATTGTGAAAGTGAGCAAGAAGTTGATCAGCCATCAGCCCGTGGGTAACATGAAGATACTAGCCTCAGGCATCAGCCATCGGCCATCAGCCCGTTGTTGGTGTTCAACGTATCTATTGAAGTTAACTTCCAATTAATTTATTAAATTCGCTCTTATAACGTTAAGTAAGCTAACTTGAGTTTAAACTTCGTCCATTATAAATATATATGTGGAGTTGTGGACCATATGTATAAATCACGCAAATTTGAAGAAATCTATGTATCAGAAATTTTTCATCACGATGTGACTCTCATTATTGATCGACGTCGGGTGTATTCATGAATGACAAATTTTTAAAAATATTTAAATCTTCTGTACAAACATAATTTATACGTGTTTATTCCTTTACATTTCCGTTACCATAAACGTAAAACCAACGCAATTATTACGGAAAACTCTTCATCATTGTTCCTCTACTATTCCGTTGATATACTGTGCAGCAACACTGTTATCGACAACATTTATCCGTTGAATATATGCGTCGCGAATACAACATGTTTCCGTCAATATCTGACGGAAATGAGCCTATGTGTTGACGGAACATATATCGTATTTATTACCTTCTTATCCACATAATTAATCTTCAAAGTATGCTATAAATAGGGATATTTGCAAACAGAAATGTATTCTAAGCATCTTTCCTTATCCCCCGTTTACAACCAAGTTTTCTAAATTTGACAATTCAGTTGTTTTTTATGATGCGCTTTTTTTTCTTTGAAATTTCTTTTTGGATTTGCAGTACATGTCAGTGAACTCCGACATATATTTAGTTACATATAGTTCTGTTTCATAACACGCTTCATTCGGTTCTCCTGTCTATCATTCCGGATTTGTCGTTCATAGACAAATTCTGAAGAAGACATGTGGGAACAGTATGGATCTTGTCATTAGCAGAACTATAATTAAATAATGTAGTAGACTGTCTTGTACAAGCAATCCAAAAGAAATGTCAAAGAAAAAATTGCTAATCATAATGTTATAGTATGCGTCTACTTTACGTCAATTTACCGTAACTCGCTAACGAGTAGCACAGCGCTTTACAACGCACGCGCTGTAATTTCTCAACGTAAGAAGGCGCTTACGTAATAAGCGCAGTCTTCGGTAAATATACAACGGCCATTAATAATTAAGCGCCGTTAGTTTTCACTTACAACGGCGCCTCATATAAATTATTTTAATATTTTTAATCTTCTGTAATAATTGTACACATATATAAATACTATACGGTACACATAATTTATACGTCGTTATTCCATTACATTACCGTCACGATAGACGGAAACGCAACGCAAATATTACGGAAAATCTTTCATCATTGTTCCTCGCCTATTCCGTTACTATACTGTTCAGCAACACTGTATTCGATAACATATTTCTATTCAAAAAATGCGTCGTGTATACAACATGATTCCGTCAATTTGTGACGGAACTTACCCTATGTGTTGACGTAACATGTTTCTTATTTATTACATTCTTATCCACATAATTAATTGTCAAATGATGCTATAAATGGGATGTTTGCAAACAGATATGTATTCTAAGCATCTTTCATATCCCCCCCGTTCAAAATAACCTGGGCTACATTTTCCAATTCAGTTGTTTGTTATGCTTCGCATCTTTTTCTTTTGAAGTTTTTTTTGGATTTGCAGTACATGTCAATCAACTCCGGCATATATTTACATAGTTCTGTTTCATAATAATCTCCATTCTGGTCTCCAATTTGTCGTTCATAGATAATTTCTAAAGAAGACATGTGGGAACCGAATGGATCTTGTCATGAACAGAAGTACATATAAATATTGTAGTTGACTGACTTGTACAAGCAATCCAAAAGAACTTCAAAAGAAAAAATTGCAAAGCATTAAGGTTTTATTATGCGTCTAATTTCCGTCAATTTACCGTCACTCGTTCACAAGTAGCACAGCGGCTTTTAACAAACGCGCTGTAATATCGTTACGTAAGAAGGCGCTTACGCAATAGGGGCGGTCTTTAGTGAATATACAACGGCCCTTAATAAATAGGCGCTGTCAATTTGCAGTATAAACGGCGCTTCATACAAACCCGCTGTCGTCTATTTGAATCGTTTGTTCGTCATTATTTGGTTGTAATGCCGGCACTGATTGACGGAAAGTTGTCGAAGTGTTAACGGAAAATTATCATATTCCATCCACTTATAGTTTCGGTATTTAATACGCAATTTGACTCGATGCCTCTAGGTTCTATATTCATCGGGCACGACCAAGTGTTCCAACATGACACAATACATTGAGAGGTGATATTTGCTTCAACCCAGCCACGACGTAAGGTACTCTCTTTTACTCATACGTACTGCATATATTAGTTTCCATGGCATACTTATATCACGAAAGGAGATGGATGTACGAAACTCGTGCTCATGGAGAATCATACACCAATGATGTATTCATCGCCGGAGTCAATCAGTTCATTGAACAAGCAGTGACAAAAGGTTTTCTTGCTAGCAACAACACAATCCGATGTCCATGTACGAAATGCAAAAACCGGCGATTCATAAATATTAAAATGATGGAGGAGCATTTGTACAAATACGGTTTTACACCGGACTACTTCAATTGGACCCTCCACGGCGAAGATCTGGTGGAAATACAATACGAAAATACTAGCGCAATCATGGCTGACCCGATCACATATGAACAAATTAATGATTCTGGAGAAGAAATGGATACAGATTTTGGCAGTCATGCTGATAATCCTGAGTCCAGTAACTATGGTGAACATCAAACAGAGAATTACGAAGCTAATAGATTTTTCAATCTCCTAAATTCAAGTTCAGAGCCAGCTTACGAAGGTTGCACGACAGAGACGGAGCTTTCGATTAACATGAAAATGCTGGCAACAAAAGCAAATTACGGGATATCCGAAAGCGCTTTTAACGCAGTATGTGGAACGATGAAAAATCTAATAGGGGGGAGAATAAAATCCCATCTTCTTTCAAACAGTCCAAAAAACTCCGGTGAGGTGGTTTCGAGGCTTTAAGGTAAAACGTTTTGAAATTGTATTAGTTGCATAATATTTTGTCACATGTATACTTGTCCACATCGGAATGCCATGTTTTTTTCTAATTACATAGTTTGTGTTTCTATGAAAAGGTTCATAACATTTAATTTGTAATGTGCATGTAGAGCTTGTACCGGTGGGAGGCAATCCATAACGACCAAATTGAGGCAAACTTCAGGAAGAAGGCGGCTAAGATACTACAAGATACCTGGAGGGGATTGCGAACCGGGGCGACAAAAGGGCCGAAATGGTTGACCGAAGATCACAAAATAGCGGGAAAAGCTCGGTTTAACACGGATACAGCATTCAAAGCCCGCAGCGAAAAGAACAAACAAACTTATTCAGCCAGACATGCCAGAAACGGCCCAGCAGTGCATTGCTTTGGATCTAGACCAGCACACTACCACTGTGCGAAGCTGGTAACTAATAATGACTACTTTAAACAAATTTCAACTTTCAATATCACTTAACATATTTACACTTCCACTGTGGAAAGCTCGATTTAACATTTAATTTGCAGGAAAAGGATAATCAAAGACAAGTGTTGCCAAGTGATATATTTGACAAGAAATACAAACGGAAGGATGGGACGTATTGCATACCGAACGGGGAGAACAAAAGGGTATACAGTCACCTAATCTACTTCGTTTTTTATTTGTTATATGTTTTGCTCACTATTTCTTATTACATTTGTTTCCTAACATCAACTATTTTTGGTTCAGAAAGAACTTGTCGATGCTGAAAGTTTGGTCCTGAATGATCGCGTCGGGGATGAAAGGGTACCGGACGAAAAGCTGATAGAGGTCGCTGCGACTGTTATGAGTGTTAACCCGAGAACGGGGATACCGTACCTTTATGGCCCTGCAGCGACATTGGTGTCGGACATGTATTCTTCTACGAGCAGCCAGTCGTGTGCTAGCTCCCAAAAAGCAAGAACCCAATCGGTGGAAGTCACTCAGGAGTTGGTGCCGCGGTTAGAGCGCATGGAATCACGACAGGAGTCTGAGCTGAGGCGCATGGAGTCACGACAGGAGGCTGAGATGAGGCGCATGGAGTCCCGGCAGGAGGTTGAGATGAGAAGCATGAAGGACAGCATAGACCAAATGATGCAAATGCAGGCTGCTATGATGAGAATGCTCGCTACTACTACTGGGTGCCAACCGTCATCTAGTCAAAGCCCGAATGGAAACAACCGTGGTCCGCTTGATGAAGACAACAATCGCAGAGAGTAGACATATTTCACTCGAAATTTGTGTAATAATTTTATTCGAATATTGTTTAAGTTTTTATTCAAAATTTCTAATTTAATATCTGGAAAATTTTATTAATTTAAATATTTTAATAAAAAAATTCGAAGATGACGGAATTCCGGAAAACTAATTTAAAAAAATGGTAATTCGATGGATGACGGAATACCGATGGAATATTGAAGGAAACATTATATGACGGAATAGCGACGAAATATCACCGATACAAGATTGTGGCGTATTTCTGACGGTGAAACGACGGACATAATTGTAGCGTAAAGATGACGGTAAACACACGGTATCTAGATAGACGGTTTAGCGATGGAATATTGACGGAAAAATATATGACGGAATAGAGCCGAAATATCACCGATAAAATATGTGGCGTACTAGTGACGGTAAACAGACGGTATAATATGTGACGTAATTGTGACGGTGACAACACGGACCTAAATGTAGCGCAACGATGACGGTAAACAGACGGTATTTTGGTGACGGAATAGGGATGCAATAACACCGATACAATATGTGGCGTACTAGTGACGGAAAAACGACGGACACTACTATTGACGAAATTAAGACGGTATATTAACGGACCATTGCAACGGATACATGTCGGATTGACGACGCAACTACATCAACGGATACGGGACGAAATTACAACGGGACTTAGACGGAATGCAACGACGAAATGTCGACGGAAACTAATTACCGTCGGGAATATTTGCGTCATCTGTTTCGGGGACGGAAATATGACGGAAATAGACATTATTACGTCTGATTTCCGTCGTATTTTCGACGTTTTCCTGTCGTCGGAAATTTCCAGAAAATTTGTAGTGACTCGCGACCACCTTCAACACGA
Organism: Rhodiola chrysanthemifolia; assembly: GCA_033675395.1. NCBI lineage: Eukaryota > Viridiplantae > Streptophyta > Magnoliopsida > Saxifragales > Crassulaceae > Rhodiola > Rhodiola chrysanthemifolia. The sequence goes on from CM066204.1 coordinate 46,119,956, forward strand.
CCATCTCTTGCCATCATCATCACATTCTCTCTTACAACAACCATCACAACATTCCGACCCCTCAAGGTCACTATACGAGCATTGAGAACTAAAATGCATGCATATATTATTTCAACAAACAACGAATTAAAAAAATTATGGTATAAGCTTAACACCATTGTGACTATTAAAGCTTCGCGTGGCAGATAATTTTACCAATCCTACTGAATAATTGTATGGAAAGGTTGGGACTTTTTATTGGCTAAAATTTCAATAAAGAATCTTCCCTGGAGGTCACAGGCAAAACCCAGAGAAGAAGAGGGAAAATACAACATCACGGATGCTACTCTAAAAATTTAAATAAGAGCCTGAACGCCAAGATGCTGCATCTCTCTCAACCACCAGATCAGAAAGAATGCACCTTCTCCATGTTCCTTCGGATCGACTTGCTGGATAGCCCAAGCATAGTACATGGTATGGATTGTGTCCTGGGATAAAAGAACATGAGATTCACCACACATGCTTCTGGCAGCTGATATATTATAACAAATAATTAATGAATTCACCTTTCCGCCTTCTGTGATTGCGCCGTGCCTATCGCGTACACAGTACACTTGTTGTGTTTGGAACTGCCAAGTTTATATAGATATTGGTGAACATGTTTAATCATGAATATGAAAACAATGTTTGTAGGAATGGAAAAGATGTGTTCAGAAAGATCATACCCCTACAATTATTATGGGTGAAGAACCCACCATCTTCGTCTCCCTAACTTCAACCTCTGATATGTGGAGGATTTGAACAAGAAGAAACAAAATTGGTCAACCATCCACGCCACCTTTGTCCAAAAAATGAACCAGATACAATTTTTTGTGTGAAGAAATCAAGTACATCATGTAGCAAACAATAATTAATCTCAATTTATGTGAGCCACTAACATAATCCACAATATCATTGTTGCGGTGTAAAATAAACTTCAATCAAAGATGAAATTGTTCAGAACGAGTGAACACAATTACTGTAAGATTTTGTATGATCCATCACATAAGTGTGTTTTGAAATTATGTCACCTAATAGTTCTATGACACATCATCACACATCAAGATGACTGTACAATTTTTTGTGATTGAACTGTGCATCATGTCTCTTTCTGAAAAAGACCGGGATGATATCATACCTTGTTGTCGAAAAAAATTCCCTGTCTCTGATATGCTTTGTGTTCTGCCTTGCATCGTCCGATCACTTCAGAGCTGCAGTACTTCTTTAATGTTTCAGCATCCCCCTACATAGAAGGAGCACAACCACTAGAATGATTTCTAATCTAACAGAAAACTGAATCCCATTAATCATACAAATCTAGCAGCAGTCATAATTATACACGTTTACCTTCATGTATGCAAGAATAACCGGCTTGATCAATTCTTGGACTTCGGCCACAAAGTCGGGCAAAGAAAAGTTTTTGAACAAAAGAATAAGTTGACATGTTGTGAGTCAACTATTGGTTAACCCAGACAAAATGAAGGATATTGCAGTATGCGTATCTCCGAAAATAGATTCGTTTATACTGGAAAAATAACCTCAACCTTATCAGGAGGTAGGATGATCATAAGTTGGAGGTGAACAGTTACACACAAAAATTAGAGAGATACAAACAAAACACATACTCTTGAATTTTGTGCACAACAGGGTGATCTAAAGTCTCCCAAGTATCCCTCAAATCCTCTACAATCTACATAATCAAACCCAAGCAGCTTTAATTTCTAAACATGGCGAGCAGTCTTTCAATGAATTTAGGACTAGGAAAAAGAATACAAAGATGTAAGTGGAGATTATAATTTACCTCCTGACTTTTGATGACAACAGGTTCACTAACACGCTTAAACATGGGATGATTTCGCATCTAAAAGGAGGGATACACTTCAGAACACGTAACAAAATATCCAAATATAGAATAGGGCAAAAATACTTGTTTCAACCTTGTCTTTAAGAGCCTCCCACTTCTTACTCAGTCGGGATTGATTTGAAGGTACGATAACAACGTCAGTCCTGGTACTTCTTTCAACAGTAGAAGGTGACGGAATATCATGTTGGATGTGCTATCTTTTATTTGGTTTACCAGTCAACTCATCCTTAACTATATCATAACCTTTCTTAGCTACATCAACAACTTTTGTTTCATTCAAGGTCTGATAACCAGAAGAAAGCTTGGATGAAGCAATAGAGGCAGCAGATTGAAATATTCCAAACACATTACCTGCATTATCACTAAAGCCAGCTTGCTGATTTTTGGAATCCTCAGATGTTGGATGGATTTTTCCTCCTGCATTAGTGTCAGCAGAGCCACTTGTCGATTCTGAAGTGTCGGGTTTTCTTGCTTTAAATGTCTCTTTAACCTTCAGTGAAACCACAATACGCAGATATTAGGAGGTAACTATTTATGTAGAATACATCAATTTGGTAGGAAAGGGAAAACTTACCTCATCCGCTGCAGCAGATAGTTTCTCTTTAACATTTGCAGAAACCTATAGATAACTTTACAATATAAACGGAGATCTGGTATTCCCCCTTTTAGGGGTTGAGAGTTGAGACAAAGGCAAAGGCAAATCTCGTAGATGATTTTCCACTACACAATAAAAGATGTAAAAGGAAGTAAAACCTTTTTCGCTGCAGATTCTGCCTCCGTCCAGACGCCATCCACTTTCCAGTACAGCTGCTCAGTTGTCTGCTTAGTTCTGCATTCAAGATTCACCATCGCAGGCTCTCACGTAACTGTCTATCCAGTCATGACATACAACGACATGTCTCACACCTATAAACTATAATTCAGTAAAGATGCATTAACACAAACAAATTACCTAACTTTCAAATCTTCCTTGGCCCCTTTCAACTCTTCAGCCTTCTGTTTCAGTTCCTTAACTGACTTCTGAAACTCTGGATTACTGCACCACCAACAACAACAACAAAATCTCGTCAATGACCAACTATCTAAATCTACCACCTCTTTGTGAAACCAACAACATAAAAGGACACCAAATTGAGTAGCATAACTACACATGGCAGCTATAAAAATCACTAACGTAAACAAGAGTCTAACCTGGTGGCCTCGCTTTCATCTTCTTTGAAAACTCATTGAAAACACTAAATTGACAAAAATTTGAAGACTCTATAATAAGAGAAAACCTAAAGTTCCTCAGTGATGTCTGAAAACCAAAAAATAAACCGAGTCTGATTTGTCAACTGAACATACGAAGAATAGACATGAGGCTGGCCTCAATGGAATGAGATAGGGGTTGATTACCGGTGCTTTAAGTTGCAAATTTAGAGACTGTCCAGAGAGCAGCGAATCACGAAGCGCCTTCCGGCTAGCCATGGGAATAACAGAAACTTGGAGGAGGGGGTTTAAATGTTTAGACCTAAAACTGTACTGACTGGGAAGCCCGGCTTTTGGAGGATGGCTGCGTTGCTGGCGCCGATGTGTAGGAGGTGCTGTGTGTGCAGGGGAGGCGAGGAGCTGCTCAATTGAGAGGAAGTGCAGGGGACGTGCGGCAACCAGCTATCTTCTTCTTCTTTTTTGTTGATTGAAGAAGAGACCTGCTTCACAAAAGCAAAAACAAAAAGCTCATGGGCTACCACAGGGCCGCAAGAACAAAAATACAACTTGTTTTTTTCAAACCCTTATTGTTTTAAATTAAAAGATCAATGGGCCATGGCCGAGCATCCCAAAATAATTTAATTTAATGTTTGGATTATAAATATATCATATAACATTTGTTTTATCATTACCCAAATACATTATATAAACTTTCTAAATATATCTCAAATTAAATTTCAGTTTTAAATCTAATTGTTATGTCCAAATTGTGAATTTCAGTTCTAATTTCAATTTCAATTTCCATTGTCAAAAATATCTCAATTTAATTCTCCTTAATCGTGAAATTTTAGCTTCAATTTCACTTTGTGATTTCAATTTGACTTTGTGATTTCAATTTCAGTATATCATTTCAATTAGGTCCAACGGTACAATTATAGTCCAACGGTCATATTAAAATTCAAAAAAAAACTTCAACTATGTTAAAATTCAAACTATAAATAAACTCTTCTCAATTCACTGATAAATCACACAAAATCAACTCTACCCTCTTACTATTACATTATATTTTAGCAATTCCAAAGATACACTACTACAAACAGGGGATTATGCATCGGTTTTGCTTCGATGCATAATCGAGCGATGCGTAATGTTCAGACATTATGCATCGGTTTTCCACAGAACCGATGCATAATGTATGACATTATGCATACGTTTTTCAAAGAATCGATGTATAATGTATGGATTTTTTTTTTGCCAATTTTGGCCTGTAAATTGCTCAAATTAATATGAAAATTCGTAAATAATTTCATAAATACGATTGCTCATATCCAAATTTTGAAATACTTTTTATTCGGCCAAAAATACAATATTTCATACATGTCACCATTTATATACAGCATTTATCTATACAACACAAATTCCATATATATTTTTTCTAATAATGGAGAGCCTTCTTTGACTTCACTACTTGATATATCCTTCTGCTTCTTCTTCTTCACTAAACCTTCCAGACTACCAAAATGTGTATCAACAGCCAATCTCCAGGAAACTGCAATTTTCTTGGACGATAAGAGAAGTCAATAACACATCAGAGAAGTCAATAAAAGATGGCAAAAAATAACACATAAAAGTGTTAGGTAAGTAGTATAATAGCAGACGAAGTGAGGTTGGCCTGGTGGTAGGCACTCACTACCCGAAACCTTTGGTGCCGAGGTTCGAGTCATCCCACTGGCAGTAGAGCTAATCCCCTATGCTTGGTAGAGCTAATCCTTTTTTGCGGTAAAAACTCTGCCACAAAAGTTGATGCCCTATGCTTGGTAGAGCTAATCCTTTTTTTTTGATAATCGGTAGAGCTAATCTTAAATGCTAAGTTATAAACAAAAATTATGAATGTAAGAATTTTTAAGGAATCAAAAGATGAGAAGAACAACAAAAGACGAGCACCTGATTTGCGGTGTTTTCAACGACAAGCTTCTGTGACTCTTTGTCATAGCCCAACCACTAAAAATTCAATAAAATATGTCAAGAGCATGTATCGAGAAAGCCAAATATCCACAAAGCTGAGATGTTAAGTCAAACTTGTTATAAAAAAAGCCAATCTCGAATATGCAATGCACATACCAACCATCCAGAGCCTTGCAGAGCAGCTCCTTCTGCTCATTTCTCCCTAGATGTTTTCTGCATTCAACAAATACAAATCAACCAAGGTTCTTAAATCTACCAAAAGAAAAATGCACAAAACTTATTTAATCTCTGACTGACCTGATAAAAGATGTATAGTTCGCATTGACACTTTTCTTCCGCAGAGGCTTTCTTCAGTTCTTCAAGGTAAGAGCACAAATGTTTGATTTCCTGCCAACAGCACAAAATCAAACAGTCTAAACCGAAATGAAAATCCACTAATTAAATAAAGCCAGAAAAAGCACCTCAACCTCAGTTTTATTCATATGCTCACAACCTGTTTGACAAAATGCGTTCCTCCAACATAACATAAAACAAAAAGAATAGAATCAAACGATCCAATTCAAACTATCAAAAGTGAGGTGATAGAAACTGAACCTTCCCACTCATGGTTTGGCATTTCGACGTCATGTAACCATTCGGATCGAACTGCAATGACTTAAAAACTTTCAGCTTATCGCTTAGAGTAACCTCCTTGATCTCCAGTTCGTTTGAATCCTTACTCGACGACACCGAAGGCCTCGCAAAAGCATCAATCCCTGCCATATCACAATTCACAACCACCATGCTCTCTCTCACACAAACAATATTACCTCAATGTCGAGCATTAAATAAAACAGTCCTGTAAACGCGAACCGTCCTCGACGAAGGCATTGCTACGTACCGAGCTCGATCTCATCCGGCCTCTCAATGGAGCGTCACATAACCCTGGTGATGTCAATTATATCGTTTTATATGAGACAATTGAGACACATTTTTATAGTAGGATAGCTTTTCGTCTTTCTTTACCACGTCTCAGGGAAGTTGCAACAAAAGATTAAGGGAAAATGAAAAAGAGGGGGTATGAACTACCACTCATTGACAAATCACGGTCCAAAGATTAATGTTGTTTATTGAGGTTTTAGGCAACCTTTGGAGCATTTAATGCGCCATGGAATTTTATTCTAAATAAATTGTTAATTAATGGAGAGCATTGACGCATCAAATAAATTAAAGGTTGTTGTCATTAAGATTTCTTCTATCTAGAGCAATTCTTGGTGTTTACCACATGTACTGGAAATTAAGATTCATTTTGTTTATTTCTAGTGACAATGACTTTTCTAGGTAACCATTTGGAGCGTAGCATTGACACCTCGAAGATACTAAAGATCGTAGATATTAAGATGATGATGATTTTAGTTAAGTTAAATTAAGTTAAGTTGATTTTAGTTTCCATGATAAAGAAAAGTTGGTTTCAATTAAGTTAAGTTAATTTCAGTTAAGTTAAATTCAATTCAATTTTTTTAGTTTCACTTAAACGATTTGGCTTAAGTCTCATAAACAAGGTAGTTTAACTAAACATAAACTTCATTCAAAAAAAAAAACTAAGCATGAACTGTGCAACTGGACATGAAAGTTTCAATAAAATAAAAAGGGTTTACAAAAAAAGTTTGACTTCACTGCAAAATGGCTATGGAATATGCCGTTTGTGGAACGTGCCTGTATCCAACAACATGACCATATTTCCTGGCAAAATTCAAATCTTCACCTCTGCCAACATTTCGCCGAGATCAAGAGAGAATTTGGATTCACTGAGGAAGAGAAGGAGATGGAAGACGTCTTCACATGGCTCGTCTCTTTCTTCGTCTTCATAGCTCTCGTTGTTCTGCTTCTTTACCAGGTCTGATTTTCTTTTGACATATGTTGCTTTTATTTGTCCCTTAACCAGGTTAGATCAATAAGGTAGCTTGCTTCATGGCTTTGATATAAGCCTATTTTACATACTTGCTACTTTTGTCGCATTGTCATAACTTTTTGATGGATTTCAGGTAGAGCTCGACAGCAAGCAGACCTATGCCTGCAAAACTTACAAGGCTTATACCATTATGGAATGATCAAGCCTAGAAAGACGATTATATTGGCAAAGCAGAAGAAGTACCGATAGGTACTTAGAAGTTTTATTTTGGTAAAGAAAAGTTATTTGGGTTCTCACTCCTCGTGTTCCTTGAGCTAATGTCTATTCTGCTTTTTATGAGATTTGAAAGAAGCTTTTGGAATCATATCTGATGACGCTTAAAGTATCAAAGGACTTAGCACAGTTGGTTTATTAGCTGTGTATGCTCATGTGTATTTTCTTTTTAGTTGTCGTGTTAGGTATTCTGTCACAATATGAGAATTAAATCTGATCATGAGATTTCAAAGTGCAAGTCAAATGATGATTGGACAAGGGTCGCATTAAAGCCTGAAGTTTAATATGAGTTACTTCGAAGAGGAAACTGTTGCATTGATTAAACAAATAGTGTGTGTCTGACATTGCTAGTGGTATTGGAACTGAACCCTTGCTAAGGTATGCCTCTCGTAAACATACCAGCTTAGTATAAAATGTGTTTAAGAAATGGCACTTTGAACATGTATTTACTGCGGTAGTCAATGATAGATGGGAAGTTTGTATTAGTCTCAGTAAATGGCACTTTGAACATGCATTTACTTTCCTAGATACCTTATAAATTTTCTAAACATTTCATTTACATGTCACTGGATGAGTATGATACATACCAAGTGAGCTTTATAAATGGAATTGCAACTATAAAAGGAGGAACTAATGTTGAATATGTGACAAGGCAGATAACTAGTCAAATTGTGGAGAATCTGAACAAAAATGATAAGTAGTGATGCTGGAGGAACAAAGCATCAAAAAGATTTTCGCCTTGCGACAAGAGGAGCAATATGAAAATACCGCATCACTGAGAAATGGCCACTTAATGATCAAGACTGGTCAGGTTCTTTTTATCAAAATAGATAAAATGCACTAAAGTCTGTTGGGGAATCTCCCTCTATAAATAAATGTTTGGATTCCGGTCCACTGTCACTAATGCATTTTTTTTAATGCAGGATCATGATGAATCCAACACAAAACACTTACTGATCAGTTTCATATATTCTTTCTGGCCGTCACTAGATAAATCCTATTATTCTTCGTGGAAATGAACACCATGTATTGTTAAGGTCAGATTGTCTATTACTTCTGCTAATCACTGCAATAACTTTAATTAAGTTGCAAAAACTAATCATAAATTTAATGGTTTTCGTATTTCATGCCATTAATAAGAGTGGAAAAGTTTTGGCATTTTACACCATGCCAGATAATGAACAGTGAAAAAGTAATTTATACAATGAATTTGTTTCAAATTTCAAGTACTATAAGGTGAGTTAAGAAAAAACCAACTTCAGTATTCTTATATGTTTTTGACGAAGTTTTAATGAAAGAAAATGCAAACTAGTACAACGACTGGGAACCGGTACAATATAAGAAGGCAATGAGTACTTTGCCGAGCTTGACAAGCACAAGAATTATTCTGTTTGGTCTCACGATCAGGATGGTGAAGACAAAGAGCTTGCCTTCAGTATAAAACAAAATTTAATTGGAGCACGGAATCAGTTGGAGGTAGTCTCCCCATCAACTATTATGTAAAAGAATGAATGAACAATCTATATTCAAATTTCAGTTGACCTAACTGTTTCTTATGCATCAGTATTCAAATCTCAGTCTGAAACCATCCTTGACCAGACAGGGAAACTTGTTCAATACACTGTTGTTCGACAAGATACTCGTTAAAGCTGGCAACAATAAGCAACATGATCCATCCATGGGCTCGGCTAAATTGATGTTGATGAGAATCTCATAAGCGTCTACAACAATGGTGATGGCATCCGTGTCGAGATTCTCTAGGACGGCGTATATGGTCAGAGTTTTTTGTGTTTGCTGCTTGTTTGTGTTAATGGTGAAGAACCTTATAGATATTACACATGGTGAGTCACTTTTGGTGACATATACTCTCTTGGTGTCAAACAGCAGATAGTTTCATCAGCTTCCACTTCATCTTCATGTGAGCCGCTTTCTTAGTTCTAATCTAACGAAACATTTCAGCAGCATGTTTTGTGTTTGAAATTTTAATCTTTTGACTGATGCAATAGATTTTTTCTGAAATGCCCAAGTGAAAATTTTTTATTTTGATTTCGAAACTATAGATTTTGAGCATGTTGTTGGACATGGGGAAAACACTTTCAAGACCTTATAGTCTTCTCATCAATTGACGTGGCTGGAATGGTAACACATTTACAGTCGATCAAGGATTGATTAGGATTCTTAGTCATAGTGATAAAGATGATTTACTGGTTATTAGACTACTCAAGCTCAGTTTGGTGAAACTGTTGTGAGTTTGATTGAGCTTGATATTTTGTTTTGTTTATCGTCAACCTTGTAGATGGAAGTCGATCAAATAGGTATTTGTATTTTGCAGGGAAGACTTGCTAGTTAGAATCTCATATGTGGGAACTGCTACTTCAATAACTTTTAACATTCAAGGGAACAAGATGAAGCTGGTGGATGTCGAGGGCTCCCATACTTGGTTGTAGTCTCTGCCGATATGCCTCCAAAAGACTACTATGTGGTTGTGTTGTCGAGGTTTACTTCGCCAGTGCTTACTTCTACGGCCGTTCTTCTTCACAGAAATACAACCACAAAAGTTTCAGGGCCTGTTCCTGGTAGTCCAGCGATGCAGATTGATCTGTCCCTTAACCAGGCTAGATCAATAAGGTAGTGATCAGTCGATATTTTGACTAATTATTCACTACATTCGATGAAGGATAACACTTGTTCTCCGGGAAAATTCTCCCTATTTGATGCCATCTCTAGTGTTTCAGGAAAAAAGACATATCATCGCTTCTTGGACTTGAAGTGTTGAAAGAACGGAAAAAGGCCAGAAAAATAACTTTGCACCAGCAACAGGCCGTGAAGGCCGTGACATTTTATGTGTCACAGGTGTCACGACACCTATTTTTCACAAAAGGATACTGGGCAGGCCGTGACATCCTATGTGTCACGGATGTCACGGCACCTGTTTTTCACAGAAGGATTATGGGCAGGCCATGACAGCCGTGGCAAATGGACTGTCACGGGTGTCACGACACCGTCGGGGATAGAGTTATCAACTTATTTCCTAATTCCCTTTTTGGGCTTTTGGCCTTTTTGGAAAGCTAGTAAAGGGGCTCAGCTGATTGAAGCCAGTGTGGACGATACGAGAGTTTAGACCTAACTTGGAGAAGAAGACAGAGCATAACATCGCGAGAGATTGAGGATTCAACAAGCTACATCGTCACTACGGTTTCCTCGTCCTTAATTTCTTTTTCTCCACTATTCTTGGTTAACTTACCATGAGTAGTGAGTAGTAGTCTTCTTTATTCTGGGATCCTACGGATCCCATGCTATGCACCCAAATCTTCGTTTGATCAATTAAACGTTTTTATTTATGCGATTCGATTATTCAATTTCATTGTGCTTAATTTTATCGTTCTTGCAAGTTTTACATTGAATGAGATGTGTGCATGCTAAACCGTATTTAGGTTAATTATCATAAGATGAATGGGTCCTAGGTATTAATCAGATCATATGAAATTGATGTTAGGTCATGGTAGCTACAATGATAGTATATGAATTAATAGGAAAGTTGACTTTTGTCTGAAAAACCCTAAGCTTAAATAATCGAGATCGTTGATAATTCGTGGATGGGCGGCGTTCAAGGATTGAGATTAATCTAGACAATGATCCGTGGAAGGGCAGCTTGTCTAGTGTATTTCTGGTTTCTTTCCATATTCGATAGCATGAATAAATTACGTAACATGATTAGTGGGGTTGGCACGGGTGAAGTTTGATTCTGGGATTCTTTCTCTGATCAAGTTCAAACCTTTATTTTTCTGTTATTTAATTTCTGCTATTTTCATCACAACAAAACCTTTCGTTAATTGAAATAGCTGAATAGGTCACTTGTTTGCTAGTATTCACACCCGTTGTTCCTAGGATCGACCCTTGGCTTACTGACGGAGCCCACTGCACTGTCGTTAAGGTGCAATGTTCTCTGTGCAAAATAAATTTATATTTTCCGCTACTCGCGACTACACTACTGGGTAGTAAGTGGTAAGTAGGGGTCGAACCCAAGGGAATTAGGGGGATAATTGTTCTTTGAGGGGATTATTCAGCGGGAGGGCGTGTTTTAGGTTGGTTGGTTGGTTTTAAAGCTACCAGCTAAGTGATTGATTGGTTGGTTGGTTGGTTTTAGTACTGGAAAGTAACTGATAATTATTACAATTAAAAGAAAGCGTTCGGTTTCAGGGGCCTTGTATTATATCCTGTTTATCATTGACCCTTAGTGAATCTTCTAAGTATTCAAACGTGTATCAAGGCCTTTTCCGGCGCTCGATTTGCCACACTGTCTAGTCTTTTGCAAAAGTGTTCGAAAGTGAATCAAGGCCATTTCAAGCACTCGACTTGCAACACTGTCTAATCTTTTGCAAAAACCGTAAAGCCCTTGTTCTACTTAGACTAGCACCCCATTTCAAGGTATACTAGCCTATGTGCATCCATTTTGGGTTGTCTTTTCCGATTTACCCAAAATGGTGTTTGAGAGAGATCAAACTCCTCAGATAAGCTTTGCCATTTCAAGCATCCACTTACCCGAGTATGTTTGCGAACTTCCACAGAAGAGATTTGCCATTTCAAGCATCCACTCAACCTTGGAAGTTCTGATCTAATATATGGCACATATAACAAGTTTTGAATACAAAGACGAGACACTAAATTAATAGTCTAAAACATTTTATAATACAAGTCCACCCCTTCTACCGAACGACTAGTTTAGCTACTATTTATCGCGCTAAACATTATAACTAAGGAATTGGAAATTAAAGACGGTAAATAAATATTAAAATACTTACAACCGTTGAAGCGCCAAGGGAGCAATCTTTTATTTCCAAAGCCAAACTTACAAAACTTAGAGAGATAAGTGAAATGTTGATTTTTGGATGATACAAATGAGAGGAGAATGGCTTGTATTTATAGCCAAAGGGAGGAGAAATGGAGGGTGGAGATGGCTTCCATGTGTTTTTGATCCAAGGGAGGAGGAGGAGGAGGTGAAGATGTGGTGGAGGAGCCACCATATGGCAAGCTTTCCATGGAGGAGCAAAAGCCGCCGGTCACCATGAGGGGAGGAGCCGCCGGTGGCCGGTCACCATGAGGGGAGGAGCTCCTCCCTTGGCCACCTCCAAGCAAGGTGGCCGGTCACCTTGGTCCATGAGTGTATTTTGACAGTTTTGTGCAGTCTTTTCACAAAACTATCAGTCCAATTTCGCTCCGTCTGACTTTGATTCCTCTTCTGCTTAATTTGTTATGAGTGATTCAACGTCCGGATCCTTGATATTTCTTCAGTCGGCATATGATCTTGACCTTGGAATGACTCGTAACATCTTTTATGCTTTAAAAGCTCCTCTTTAGCATGTATTCTCTCTAAGCTCTGAAATACCCTGTAGAAATATATCGGAACTAACAAGCAAAAGTTAAATAGACCAACAGTCTAATTTAGTGGGTTTTACTGTGTTTTTGATTCGTATAATTATGGTCCATCACTTACCAAGGATTATAAATTGCTTTTGACTGCAACTAGACCCCTAAAAGTCATAACTTGACGACTATAAAGGGTTAAAAATACGCCTGTCAGGTAGCTAGTAGTTTCATGGCTTTGATACAAGTCTACTTTACATCCTTGCTACTTTTGTTGCATTGTCCTAACTTTTTGGCAAAGCAGAAGAAATACAAACATGTATGTACTTAGAAGTTTTCTTTTGGTGAAGAAAAGTTATATAAAGGTTCTCACTCATCATGTTCCTTGAGCTAATGTCTATTCTGCTTGTTATGAGATTTGAAAGAAGATTTTGAAATTCATATCTGATGACGCTTAAAGTGTCAAAGGACTTAGCGCAGTTGGTTTATTAGCTGTGTATGCTTATGTGTGTTTTCTTTGTGGTTGTTGTGTTAGTTGTTCCGATACAATATGGGAATTAAATCCGATCCACAGATTTCAAATTGCAAGTCAATGATGAATGGACAAGGGTCACATTAAAGCCTGCTTTAGCGAATTTTAATATGAGTTACTTGGAAGAGGAAACTGTTGCATTGATTAAAAAAATTAGATTGTGTTGGATATTGCAGGTTGTATCGGAACTGAACCCTTGCTAATGTATACCTCTTTCAATTCTTGCTCGTCTCGTAAACGTACCAGCTTGGTATAAAATGTGTTTATGAAATATCTACAACTCTGATTACATTACTGAGGTAGTCAATGATAGATGAGAAGTTTGTGTTTGTCTCAGTGAAGGGCACTTTGAACATGTAAAAATATTTAAACATTTTATTTAAATGTTATTGGATGAGTACTATGATACATACCAAGTAAGCTTTATAATTGGAATTGCAAATATAAAAGGAGGGAATAATGTTGAATATGTGACAAGCCAGATAACTAGTCAAATTGTGGAGAATGTGAAAAAAATGATTAAGTAGTGATGCGGGAGGAACAAAGAATGAAAACGATTCTCGGCTTGCAACAAGAGGAGCAATTAGAAAATGCCACATCACACTGAGTTATGGGCACTTAATGATCCTGACTGACCATGTTCTTTTCATAAAAAATAGAAAATAATGCACTAAAGTCTGTTGGGGAATCTCCATCGGTGATCAATAAATGTTTGGATTCCGGTCCACTGTTACCAATTCATTTTTTTGATGCAGTATCATGATGGATCCACCACAAAGCGCTTGATAAGTTTTGAAATCTTCCCGTGGTGATTGAGATGATGTTCTGGTCGAGTACAGAACAATTTCTAGAACAACTTATAGAGAAACAAATGCAGTGCGGAAAATAAACGACACGCAAAGTTGTTACCCAGTTCGGCGTTAACGAGCCTACGTCTGGGGGGGCTGTCTCTTAGCCCGGTGGATAGGAATTCACTAATAATGAGTATTGCGAGTACAGGTTTACCGTTTACAGAATCCCTCTTCAACAACATGAGCCTCGGACACTCTAGCAATTGCACTCTAGGTCTCCCCCTAGATCTCCTCCCGCTCCGTATCCACCAATATGATTCTCCGTGAGAATCAGCGCCTTCTCCCGAATGCGCAGTAACAGCAACAGTGCGTGTACCTTCAGTGTTGTTATATAATTAGTCTGCCGAGCACTAGAACTGACTGGATCCGAGCGCCTTTGAGTAACCAGTGACGATTAACTCTCCGGCCGATAACGAGCTTCGTGAATAACCAGTTACGATTAGTTCACCGCAGTTTGCCTCCTCCTCCCTTCAGTGAGTATGAGCGTGATTAATTTCTCCAACAGTGCTGAATTCTGCAACTTGTTAAACCGCCAGTCTGGAACAGCAACCTGGAATAACTGGACAGCACCGCCGTGAGTTCACCGGAATAATGAACTCAAGGCCGATCGATCTCTCTCCTCTCTGAGTGTGTATCTGTGTTTAGCTTGATGATCGATGCAGAATTGAGAACCTCATCTCTGTTTATATAGGGGGTAGAAACCCTAAATCGAATAGGATTCCTAATCAGAACCGCCTATATCTTTAGGAAACCTTTCCTAATCTTTTAAGAAATCTTTCCTAAATCCTTGCGCATATCTTCTTGTAGATAATCCTTCAAATATCTTCAACTCCTTTTAAGAAACCTTCGATTATCTTCTTTGCTAAGTTAACTTCTAGCGCAAGCAATCTGTCAACCGACTTGCAACATATCCTCAATGTCCTAATCTATTTTAGGAAACTGCTGCTGTGTCTAACTTGTGCTACGTCGGCTGAAACAAGTTTCCTAATCTGAAATAGGAAACTTCCAACTTCTGTCCTTCCATATGCAACCGCCTTGATCTCCAACGGTCGACTGTGCTTCATAATCTGAATTAGGAAACATTCCATCTGCTTCAACTTGTTTCAGGACAGATGTCTCTGCCAGTCTTGAGCAACAGCTTGAACAACTACATGCCATAAAACTAACAATCTCCCCCTTGGCATTTTTAGCAAAACTACTACCTGAAATCTACATGTACCACTATTATAGTTGAATCTTTGAAGGAGGTTTCAAACTCTCAAGCTGTACTACTAACTACTGGCTACTAATCGAATCTTTGAGGACATTTCAAACTCTGAAAAATATAAGCACTCGACGAATCTTTTAAAGAGATTTCAAACTCTAAAAGCATGTCTATCAACTAGCACAACTGAATCTTTTAAGGAGCTTTCAGACTCCAATACTTCTCCCCCTTTTTGCCACAAATGAGCAAGGAGGGTTCAATAACATAAAAGGTAGCGTTCAAGAAAGATACCTCAGAGCTTTAGGCGACGAGCTCAGCATCCTCATCTTTGGTAGCATCTTGTGCAACCAACTGGAGTACCATGTTATTGGTACTGACTAACTCCTCCTTCAGATGTGCTGGTACTTCGCAGGGAAGTCTCTAGAACAACTCGTTTACGACTTCCAGGTATTTCTCCTTCAAGACCATATACGTGTTTCCTCTTGAAGAACCTATGATCAGCTTCTAGGACATGTGGAGCATCTATTAACTTGTCCTGACTTATCTTGATCTCTGAATGCTAAGTCATGATAAATACATCTATCTTGTTCCAGTCCAGCTTTGCTAGATCCACTTCTCTACCTTCTACTCCACAGTAGTTGTTGTTCACATCCGAAGTGATCGTGATGTGCTTCTTTCTTATGCTTAGCTTCCCATACTCCTCGCTATCAATGTATCCAAATACCTCTGATCGATTTGTTATGGCTTCTCTTAGAACATGTTCCACGAATAGCTTCGCCATAGTAACTGAGGGAAATAAATCCAACTCCTAGAGCAAGCTCACAATCTCCTTGACTCAGTACTAGTCAGTTTCCAAGATCCTTTCAGGGACAAAAGATCTTCTCTACATGACGTCCCACTTCTTGGCTTGTTCCTCTGACACAAACCAGACTCCTTCAACAACAACTCCTAGCACAACTGCTTTCCTCTTTCTATCAGTTTTTCACCCCTGCAACCTTGCTTGTCTTCGTGCAACAAGTACTTCACCTCATGTGAACCATCCTCAGCTTGATCAACATCCATCTGCTTAGCTGGTACAACTGGTGGTTCATCAACTTATACTGGGTGGTCTTTTTCTTCTTTTGAGGTAGCTTGTCATGAGCAGCATGCTCAACTGCAACCCGTTCTTCTTCTGTAATAACCTCTGAAGCAACTGATCTGTTCCATAGTAATTATCTTTTCTTTGCAGCAGAATTTGAAAACTTCGACTTTCCTTCTACGTCAGCCCTTAATACATATTTCGTTCAAGCTCCGACTGACCAACTTATGCTGGAACAACTTAGTTGTCAATGACACACAGACCCAGCGAGGATCGAAGTGTCTCGAACTGTAGGTTGTCCACGGCTTTGGTGAAGATGTATGCTCCCAGTTTCAACACATCTTGTTCTACCCTGTATTCTTCCATCATCGACTTCTTCCACAACATCTGGGTACAACAACATCCAGCGGCGATATATTCTGCTTCAACAGTGGAAAGGGATATGTTGTTCTGCTTCTTGCTTATCGTAAATTTGCTCTTCATTCGTTTCACAAGTTGATCCACCATCTTCTGATTACTCGAGCCGAAGTCTGACCTTGTGTGTTTGACGAACAACGTTTCTACTCCCCCTCGCACATAGCCATGGTCAATTAAGAACCTCGTCAGCCTCTCGTACCATGCTCTGGGCGCCTGCTTGAGTCCATATACAGCTATCTTCAGCTGGTACACATGGTCAGAATGGTGGGGATCTTCAAGGCCTTTTGGTTGCGCTACATAGACTTCTTCACTCAGCAACCTGTTCAGAAAGGTACTGTTGACATCCATCTGGAACAACCTAAACTTCAGGTGACAGGTTGATCTATCTCCGTTTGATACAGCATCCTCAACCGCTAGTTCAGGCGATTTGTCTAACACAGCTTCTTGCATAACGTGACTTGGTGAGGGTTGTTGTTCAGGGTCTGCTACAGCTCCATCTTCATCATTACCTTGAACAAGAAGAGCATCCACATCGTCTCTCACAGTCACATATATAGACTCTGTCCAGGTTGTCTCAGGTGGTGTTTGACCAATCTCCAATATATAACAGTTGTTCAACGATCTGCTACCTTGCATTATGCATTCTCCTTCCTTGTTCAGCACCTGGCAGGTATCTTGGGTGAACTTTATATGATGGTCTTCATCACACAACTAACTAATACTTATCAGATTCGCCTCCAATCCATCAACAAGAAGCACACTCTCGAGTTGTGGTACACCTTGAACCTTCAATGTCCCCTTTCCGATCACCCTGCCCTTTACTCCGTTTCCAAATGTTACAGATTGACCGTTGAACAACTTGTTATTGGCTAGGAAGTTAGGATCTCCAGTCATGTGGGATGAGCAACCACTGTCAAAGTACCATCGTCCCCTTTTCAAGTGACTGGTCGAACAATATGCAGCTAGACAGACTTCCTCCTTCTGTTTTACTCTCCAAACTTGTCTGACCTTTGGAACAGGCTTCTGCTTCAACTTCCTAAGATAAGCAAGGAACTCGTAACATCTTGGTTTTATATGTCCCCTTTTGTTGCAGTAGTAGCAGATTCTCGCATCTCTTCTTTGTACATCGTTTTGTTTTTGCTTTCTTGAGGGATACCAGGTTGCTTTTCTTCACGGGAGATGCTCGGCTGGTACAACGTGCGATCCTGGCTTATCTTTCACAAACGTTGTCTTTTCGGAGCTAGATGCACCAGTGAACCCTAACCCTTTGTAACCGCTACTCGTCCTTTGAGCTCCCAGAATATCGTCCCGATTTTTAGTTCCAGAATTGAGCATCTTGACAGACTTCTTCAGGTTGTTCAGCTCTTCTAGTGTCTCGGCATGAACAAGTTTTTCTATCTCAATCTCACATTTCAAACCATCCATAATATTAAGAAGATTTACCTCTCTTTGTCGTAGAGCATCATTCTTCTTCTTTAGATCATCTATTATTTCTGGATGTTCGCCTTGGCTTGTTTCAATCTGAATCTTCAGAGACGACACAACCTCCAGTAGCTCGGTCTTCTGTGCAACAAGTTCAGCTCGTTCATCCTTTATTTCAATGAACTGGGCTTTAAGGTCAGTGATTGTCTGTTGATATTCCACCTTCTGAGCTACTAGGACAGCAGCTTCTTCTTTCGGATCTGCCAAGTTACTGCGGTGTTTTTTGTTCCGCTCAACTTCAATCAGAAACTGGTGGAACAACTCCTTGTAATTGTAAACAAAATCTTCATCAGTGATTTCTTCATCATCACTGCAGCTTGAGTACTGTGTGTGATCCTCAGAAGATAACTTTGACTCTACTCCTTTACTTCGTTCTCCTTTCAGATTGACACAGCTAGCAAGGGCTACAAAGTTATTGGACTCACCTTCCTGATTAGATTCACGGTCACTCCACTTACCCGCATATGCATTCTTCTTTTTGCGTGTGTTAACACACTCCGCCTGAATGTGTCCGTAGCCTTCACATTCTTTGCATTGGATCCCTTTGCTTTTGTTGTCCTGGCCATAATCTCCAGATTTGTACTTTCTCTGAAACTTCCCTTCCTTCTCGATTCTTGAGTTGGATGATTCTCTTGGATCTGAACCTTCATTGTTCAGTCTTCTCATGAAGTTGTTCAGACATCCTTCTGGCCAGCATAACATACTGTTGTTCAGACATCTCCCTTTCTTTGTCTGGAACATCAGTAACTTCAAATTGCAGATCAACACACTTAACTCTCTTGTGTTGTTCCTCTTCATCCATCACCATCTCCATCTCCATCTCACGAGCCTGTAGGGATCCCATCAGTTCATCCAGCCTCATAGTCCTCTGATGGACCATAATTATACGAATCAAAAACACAGTTAAACCCACCAAATTAGACTGTTTGTCTAGTTAACTTTTGCTTGTTAGTTCCGATATTTATCTACAGGGCATTTTGGAGCTTAGAGAGAATACATGCTAAGGAGGAGTTTTTACGCAGAAAAGATATTACGAGTCATTCCAAGGTCACGATCAGACGCTGACTGAAGAAATCTCAAGATACTGACGTGGAATCACTCAAAACAAATCCAACCAAAGAACAATCAAAGTCAGTCCGGGGACAAAATGCACCGATAGTTTTGTGAAAACATCACAAAACTCCTCTTCTCCCCCTAGATGACCGGCCACTTGAAGGGGAAGGATGACTCATGGGTGGCTTGCCCCATCCCCTCCCCTCCACAACCGGCGGCTTCCTCCTTGCAACCGGCCACCGGCGGCTTTTGGCAAGCCATGGATGGCTTGCCATGTGCTCCCATCCTAGCCCTCCATTCCTCTTCACTTTGACTATAAAAGGAGAGCTCCTCCTCCTCATTTCATAAGCCCAAAATCAAAAAAACACTTCTCTCTCTAAGTTTGTTACTTTGTAAGTTTGGTTTTGATATAAATAATACTCCTGTTGGTTCTTGAGTATTATAGTTCGGTCTTGAGTACTCCTGTTGGTTCTTGAGTACTCAACCCTTTCCTTTACTTACTGTCTTTCAAAAACTGTAAGTACTTAGCTATGGTATCCACCTCTATGGATATTCGTAGCTAAACTCTTCATTCGGTTGAAGGGGTGTACTTGTATCATAAAATGTTTTAGGCTATACTCTTAGTGCCTCTTCTTTGTATTCAAAACTTGTTCTATGTGCCATATATTAGGTTAGAACTTCCAAGGTTGAGTGGATGCTTGGAATGGCAAAACTCTTCCGTGGGGTTCGTAAACATACTCGGATAAGTGGATGCTTGGAATGGCAAAGCTTATCTGAGGAGTTTGACCTCTCTAAAAAACCATTTGGTTGCTCAGGAATGACTGACCAAATGGATGCACACAGGCTAATATACCTTGGAATGGGGTATTAGTCTAAGTAGAACAAGTGCTCTACGACCTTGGAATGGGCTAGACAGTGTGGCAAATCGAGTGCTTGGAATGGCCTTGATACACGTTTGAATACTTAGTAAGATCACTAAGGGTCAATGATAAACATGCTATGATACAAAGCCCCCAAAACCGAATGCTTTCCTTAAATTAAAAACACCACCTGCACTTACTTTTCATTTTAGTATAAACTGCTCTATCAACTGCTCACCATCCGGAGGACTTGCAAATCACGCATCACCCGCTGTAAGTCTTCTATTTTTATTTTTCAGTATTTATTTTTTAGTCATTTACTTTTCGCACAAAAAACCAAAACCAACCAAAAAGTCACGCAGTTACTAGCTCTAAAACCTCAACCAACCTAAAACACGTTCCCTCGCTGTACAATCACCTCAAAGAGCAACTATCCCCCTAATTCCTTTGGGTTCGACCCCTACTTACCACATGCTACCCAGTAGTGAAGTCGCGAGTAGCGGACTTATAAATATTATTTGTACACATTGCCTCGCGACAAGGCAGTGCCTGTCATCCTCACATCGTGTGCTTCCTTGACTGTGAGTGCCTTCATTGCATACCGCTATGGTAGAGACCTCAACACCTTTCTTACTAGCGTCTCTTCGCTCATGGCTCTCCAAGTGCAAACGATTCATTAGAGATGTCAAGTACCCTTGTGTTGAAGTCAGCTATAGTCTCGTCCTCCTGCATTCTTAGGTTTTCGAACTTTGACGTGACCATCTCCATTCTGGATATTTTGACCTTTGTCGTACCTTCGTGAGCCATTTGTAATACGTTCCAAGCCTTCTTCGCAATCTCACAGGTTGATATCATCTTGAAATTCTTCCCATCAACTCTTGAGAATATGGCATTCATTGCTTTGGAGTTTGCGGCTTCCGCACTCTTCTGTAACTCGGTCCACTTGTCTTTAGCAAGGAGATTTACTTTGCCAGCTTCGGTAGTTACTGGAAGTGTCCACCCATTTTCAACAGCTTCCCAAACTGATTCATCTTGAGACTTTAGGAAAGCCTTCATTCGCACTCTCCAATATCCATATTTGTTTCCTTCAAGCAGAGGAGGTCGCGTGATGTTCTGCCCTTCTCTCATATCCATCTCAACCTTCGGATCTTACTCTGTGTGTTGAGTATTTGCTCTGATACCAATTGAAATCTTCCCGTGGTGGTTGAGATGATGTTCTGGTCGAGTGCAGAATAATTTCTAGAACAACTTATGCAGAAACAAATGCAGTGCGAAAAATAAACGACACGCAAAGTTGTTACCCAGTTCGGCGTTAACGAGCCCACGTCTGGGGGGCTCTCTCTTAGCCCGGTGGATAGAAATTCACTAATAATGAGTATTGCGAGTACAGGGTTTACCGTTTACAGAATCCCTCTTAAACAACCTGAGCCTCGGACACTCTAGCAATTGCACTCTAGGTCTCCCCCTAGATCTTTGCTCCCGCTCCGTATCCACCAATATGATTCTCCGTGAGAATCAGCGCCTTCTCCCGAATGCACAGTAACAGCAACAGTGCGTGTACCTTCAGTGTTGTTCTACAATCAGTCTGCCGAGCACTAGAACAGACTGGATCCGAGCGCCTTTGAGTAACCAGTGACGATTAACTCTCCGGCCGATTACAAGCGTCGTGAATAACCAGTTACGATTAGTTCACCGCCGTTTGCCTCCTCCTCCCTTCAGTGAGTATGAGCGTGATTAATTCTCCAACAATGCTGAATTCTGCAACTTGTTAAACCGCCAGTCTGGAATAGCAACCTGGAATAACTGGACAGCACCGCCGTGAGTTCACCGGAATAATGAACTCAAGGCCGATCGATCCTCTATGAGTGTGTATCTGCGTTTTGCTTGATGATCGATGCAGAATTGAGAACCTCAGCTCTGTTTATATAGGGCGGTAGAACCCTAAATCGAATAGGATTCCTCATCAGAACCGCCTATATCTTTAGGAAACCTTTCCTAACCTTTTAGGAAATCTTTCCTAAATCCTTGCGCATATCTTCTTGTAGATAATCCTTCAAATATCTTCAAATCCGTTTAAGAAACCTTCGATTATCTTCTTTGCTAAGTTAACTTCAAGCGCAAGCAATCTCTCAACCGACTTGCAACATATCCTCAACGTCCTAATCTGTTTTAGGAAACTGCTGCTGTGTCTAACTTGTGCTACGTCGGCTGAAACAAGTTTCCTAATCTGAAATAGGAAACTTCCAACTTCTGTCCTTCCATATGCAACCGCCTTGATCTCCAACGGTCGACTGTTTTTCCTAATCTGAATTAGGAAACATTCCATCTGCTTCAACTTGTTTCGGGACAGATGTCTCTGCCAGTCTTGAACAACATCTTGAACAACTACACTAAGTTTTGCCAAACTACATGCCATAAAACTAACAAGTAGATATTACACATGGTGAGTCACTTATGGTGACATATACCCTCTTGGTGTCAAACAGTAGATATTTTCATCAGCAACTTCATGTGAGCTGCTTTCTTACTTCTCATCTGACTTAATATTTCAACAGCATGTTTTGTGTTTGAAATTTTAATCTTTTGACTGATGCAATAGATTAATGTCTGCTGCAGGGGATCTTGATCAATAAATAGTTCCCAGGTCCTCAGATTGATGCTATTACTAACAACAATCTCAACATCAGTGGCTACAACTACCTCAGAGAGCCATTCCTTATCTCATGGTAAGCCCTTCAACTACACAGGAAATAGTTTGACACAACTATGTACGATATGAGACATCGAGATCTGGGCAATGTAACTGCTAAAAGGCTAAGCATTAGATTTATTCATAATAAGTTTGCTTGATGCACTTATATTTACGTAAAGTTACATATTTTTATCCATGAACATTTTCTGATCTGGATCTTTCAAGGGTGCTTCTCGACATTTGACTACAAAACTAGTGTTTTGAAACTTAGGATTGCAATAAAGGAAGTACTCATGGCAAGATGGAGTATTGGGCACCAACTACCCACTCCCACATGGCAAAAACATGAAATACAACCATCAGATTGACAGCTACTACTACTTCGAATCTCTCGCACTCCACAAAACAGATAGAGCCTATAGCGCTATGAGAATCTACAGCCGTCCATGCATCCCAGTTCCTTTGTCTCCACCTGTTGGAGATTTCAGTGTCCTCGCTGGAGAGTGGTTCAAACCCAATCACTGTGTAAGGCATTTAGCTCAATTTTGTAATCCCAATTGTTAGTTTTTGTTTCGGAAATGCCCTTGTGAAAAAGTTCTGATTTTGATTTGGAAACAGTGGATTTAAGGTTGTTGGACATGGGGAAAACACTTCCAAGACCGGATTGTCTTTTCATCAATTGACGTGGTTGGGATGATTTGCTGATTATTAGAATATTCACGCTCAGTTTGGTGAAACAATTTTCGAGTTTAATTGAGCTTGATATTTTGATTTGTTTATCATCAACCTCATAGATGGAACTCAATCGAATTGGTATTTGTATTTTGCAGGGAAGACTTGCATAGTCAGAATCTCAAATGTGGGCACTTCCACTTCAATATATTTTAACATTCAAGGGCACAAGATGGAGCTGGTTGAAGTCGAGGGCTCCCATACTTTTCAGAACACTTACTGAGCTCTTGATATCTGTTCATGACAGTCTTACTTTGTTTTAGTCACCGCTAATAAGCCTCCGAAAGACTACTATGTGGTTGTGTCATCGAGGTTTATTTCGCCAGTGCTTACTTCTACAGCTGTTATTCTTCACAAAAATTCAAACACAAAAGTTTCCGGGCCTATTCCCGATAGTCCAACGACGCGGATTAATTTGTCCCTTAACCAGGCTAGATCAATAAGGTAGCTAGCTTCTTGGCTTTGCTACAAGTCTATTTCACATCATTGCTACTTTTGTCGCTTTTTCCTAATTTTTTGATGGCTTTCAGGTGGAACTTGACAGCAAGCAGACCTAGGCCTGCTAAATCCGCAAGGCTCAAAGCATTATGATGATAAAGCCTAGCAAAACAATTATATTGGCAAAGCAGAAGAAATACAGACATGTATGTACTAAGAAGTTTTATTTTGGTGAAGAAATGTTATTAGGGTTCTCACTCGTCATGTTCTTTGAGCTAATGTCAATTCTGCTTGTTATGAGATTTGAAAGAAGCTTTTGAAATTCACATCTGATGGCGCTTAGAGTGTCAAAGGACTTAGCGTAGTTGGTTTATTAGCTGTTTATGCTCATATATATGTGTTTTCGTTGTGGTTGTTGTGTTAGGTGGTCCCTCACAAGTCACAATATGAGAATTAAATCTGATCCAGATATTTCAAAGTGCAAGTCAAATGATGATTGGACCAAGGTCACATTAAAGCCGGATTTGGTGAAGTTTACTATGAGTTACTTGGAAGAGGACACTATTGGATCGGAACTAAACCCTTGCTAAGGTATGCCACTTTCATTACTTGCTCTTTTCGTAAACATACCAGCTTAGTATAAAATATTTTTATGTAACATCTGACCTGTGATTAGGATGACTGAGAAAGTCAATGATAGATGGAAAGTTTTATTTAGTCTCAGTAAAGGGCACTTTGAACATGTATTTACTTACCTAGATGTCGTATAATATAAGTTACGAAATTCTAAACATTTCACTTATCACTAGATCAGGATGATAATTACAATCTTCTTAGGATCTTTAGTGATATTTCTTCTTTGTCACGCATGCTGAAGATCTCTAACTGAATTCCAGATATTCTCCTGAATATCTAATCACGATTTACTCGTTAGCCGACTCCAATCTTCATTAGACCAATATCTGGAAATTTCTAGATTAGACTCCATAATTTCTAATTTTTGGAGTAAAAAGGTATCGAAAAACAAACACGACGTTAAATGAATTTGGGCCATGAATAATATTAATATAAATGAAAAGTACATATTTGTGCCTCGAACTATCGGCATTTGATAATTTCACAACTTTTCTTCAGAAATCACAACTTTTAATATCCGTTGATTTGATAATTTCAATGATTTAGATTACTCTAGATTAATTCTAATTAAATAATCTTTTAATTGTTTTTATGGTAAAAATGGTATATTAGGAAATGACAATGTACATTTTAAATTCAAAATCCCAGAATTCTAGTGAATATCCGTTTAGATATTACGAGCCATAAAATTTCGAGACAAATACACAAACTCCTCCTGTCTTATCTTTGCTCTACTTAACTTTGTTTCATCAATCGACTACGAACTCCGATTCGAGAACTTTAACACAAGATTTGAGATTAAAAAAACATGAACATATGTATCATGGTTTTGATGTATTTATCAAAACCACGAATATCAGAATCAACTGAGAACTTTAACATAAAATTCGAGATAAAAAAACACGAACATATTGTTGCCGTTGATCGTCTACTGCGAAGAATCACAAGAGGATAATTCTGTTCCAAATGAATGTACAAGGTCATCAAATCTTGTTCGAAAATCATGGGATTTTGTTGACATAAAATAGTGTGAATTATTTTCCAATTGACTAATATGACATTTCATCATATATATTGTAATTAAATAATTATTTTATTGAAGGATCGTTAATGATTTAATCGTACGGATATTAAAAGTTTTGATTTCTGACGAAAAATGATGATTCTAACCTAATCTATTTGCATATAATAATGTGTGATGGCACAAAATCAAACACATATACAAAGCGTCCTATTTTTAGTTCTAATGGTACGCAAGTGGTAGTGCAGCCGATTGGATGCAAAATGTGATTTCATTCGAAGAAAGAACAAGTAAAAGGTGTCATGGGCATTAGGCGGATCCAACGCTCATTTTTATATTTTGATAAAGAAAATGACTCGGGCGTGATTCATTTTACTGAGATTGACTACGTCAAAATCACACTCACCAAATCACGTTTACATAAACCACGATTTCAACGACACTCGCGACCACCTTCAACACGACCACCTCTTGCCATCATCATCACATTCTCTCTTACCACAACATTCCTTCCCCTCAAGGTCACTAAAATGCATGTATATATTTCAACAAACAATGAATTAAAAAATTTCTGGTATAAGCTTAACACCATTGTGACTATTAAAGCTTCGAGGGGCAGATAATTTTACCAATCCTACAGAGTTGTATGGAAATGTTGGGACTTTTTATTATCTCAAATTTCAATAAAGAATCTTCCCTGGAGGTCACATGCAAAACCCAGAGAAGAGGGCAACTAAAACATCAGGATGCTACTCTGAAAATTTAAATAAGATCGAGCCTAAACGCCAAGCTGCTGCATCTCTCTCAACCTCCAGATCGGGAAGAATGAACCTTCTCCAAGTTCCTCCGGATTGACATGCTGCATAGCCCAAGTATAGTAAACGGTATGTATTGTGTCCTGAGATAAAAGAACACAAAATTCACCACACATGCTTCTGGTAGCTGATATATTATAACAAATGATTAATGAATTCATCTTTCCGCCTTCTATGATTGCGTCGTGCCTATCGCGTATACAGTACACTTGCTGTGTTTGGAACTGCCAAGTTTAAATAGATATTGGTGAACATGTTTAATCAAGAATATGAAAACAATGTTTGTAGGAATGGAAAAGATGTGTTCAGAATGATCATACCCCTACAATTGTTATGGGTGAAGAACCCATCATCTTCGCCTCCCTAACTTCAACCTCTGATATGTGGAGGATTTGAACAAGAAGAAACAAAATTGGTCAACCATCCACGCCACCTTTGTCCAAAAAATGAACTAGATACAATTTTTTTTTGAAGAAATCAAGTACATCATGTAGCAAACAATAATTAATCTCAATTTGTGTGAGCCACTAACATAATCCACAATATCACTTTGCGGTGTAAAATAAACTTCAATCAAAGATGAAAGTGTTCAGAACGAGTGAACACAATTACTGTAAGATTTTGTATGATCCATCACATAAGTATTTTTTGAAATTATGTCACCTAATAGTTCTACGACACATCATCACACATCAAGATGACTGTACAATTTTTTGTGATGGAACTGCGCATCATGTCTCTTTCTGAAAAAGACCAGGATGATATCATACCTTGTTGTCGAAAAACATTCCCTGGCTCTGATATGCTTTCTGTTCTGCCTTGCATCGTTCGATCACTTCAGAGCTGCAGTACTTCTTTAAGGTTTCAGCATCCCCCTGCATAGAAGGAGCACAACCACTAGAATGATTTCTAATCTAACAGAAAACTGAATCCCATTAATCATACAAATCTAGCAACATTCATAATTATACACGTGTTTACCTTCATGTATGCAAGAATAACCGGCTTGATCACTTCTTGGACTTCAGCCACAAAGTCGGGCAAAGAAAAGTTACTGAACAAAAGAATAAGTTGACATGTTGTGAGTCAACTATTAGTTAACCCAGACAAAATGAAGAAACCAGAAGACATTGACATACGGATGCCGGCGGCGTATTTCCGAAAATGGATTGGTTTATACTGGAAAAATAACCACAACCTTATAAGGAGGTAGGAAGATCATAAGTTCGAGGTGAACTGTTACACACAACAATTAGCGAGATACAAACAAAACACATACTCATGAATTTTGTGCACAACAGGGTGATCTAAAGTCTCCCAAGTATCCCTCAAATCCTCTACATTCTACATAATCAAACCCAAGAAGCTTAAATTTCTGAACATGGCGAGCAGTCTTTCAATGAATTTAGGACTAGGAAAAAGAATACAAAGATGTAAGTGGAGATCAGAATTTACCTCTTGACTTTTGGTGACAACAGGTTCACTAACACGCTTAAACATGGGATGAATTTGCATCTAAAAGGAGAGATAAACTTCAGAACACGTAACGAAATATCCAAGTATAAAATTGGGCAAAAATACTTATTTCAACCTTGTCTTTAAGAGCCTCCCACTTCTTATTCAGTCAGGATTGATTTGAAGGTACTATAATAACGTCAGTCCTGGTACTTCTTTCAACAGTAGAAGGTGACGGAATATCATGTCGGATGTGCTTTCTCTTATTTTGTTTACCAGTCAACTCATCCTTAACTATATCATAACCTTTCTTAGCTACATCAACAACTTTTGTTTCCTTCAAGGTCTGATAACCAGAAGAAAGCTTGGATGACGCAATAGAGGCACCAGGTCGAAATATTCCAAACACATTTCCTGCATTATCTCTAAAGCCAGCTTGCTGATTTTTGGAATCCTCAGATGTTGGATGGCTTTTTCCTCCAGCATTAGTGTCAGCAGAGCCACTTATCGATTCTGAAGTGTCGGGTTTTCTTGCTTTAAATATCTCTTTAACCTTCAGTGAAACCACAATACGCAGATATTAGGAGGTAACTATTTATGTAGAATACATCAATTTGGTAGGAAAGGGAAAACTTACCTCCTCCGCTGCAGCAGATAGTTTCTCTTGAACATTTACAGAAACCTATAGATAACTTTACAAATATAAAAGGAGATCTGGTATTCCCGCTTTTAGGGGTTGAGAGTTGAGACAAAGGCAAATCTCATTGATGATTTTCCACTACTCAATAAAAGATAAAAGGAAGTAAAACCTTTTTCGTTGCACTGCCTTCGTCCAGACGCCATCCACTTTCCGGTACAGCTGCTCAGTTGTCTGCTTAGTTCTGCATTCGAGATTCACCATCTCAGGCTCTCATGTAACTGTCTATCTAGTCATGACATACAACGGCATGTCTCACACCTATAAACTACAATTCATTAAAGGTGCATTAACACAAACAAATTACCTAACTTTCAAATCTTCCTTGACCCTTTCAACTCTTCAGCCTTCTGTTTCAGTTCCTTAACTGACTTCTGAAACTCTGGATTACTGCACCAACAACAACAAAATCTAGTCAATGACCAACTATCTAAATCTACCAACTCTTTGTGAAACCAAAAACATCAAAGGAAACTAAATTGACAAGCATAACTACACATGGGAGCTATAAAAATCACTAACAGAAACAAAAGTCTAGCCTGGTGGCCTCGCCTTTTGAAAACTCATTGAAAATGCTAAATTGACAAAAATTGGAAGACTCTCTAATAACAGAAAACCTAAAATTCCTCAGTGATGTCTGGAAACCAAAAAATAAACCGGGCCTGAATTCTCAACTGAACATACGAACAATAGACACGAGGCTGGCCTCAATGGAATGAGATAGGGGATGATTACCGGCGCTTTAAGCTTCGAATACAGAGATCTTTCGGAGAGCAGCGAATCCCGAATTAGCTTCCGGCTAGCCATGGGAATAACAGAAACTTGGAGGAGAGGTTTAAATTATTAGACCTAAAACTGTACTGACTGGGAAGCTCGTTGCTTAGAGCATGTACATTGGTTTGCTTTTGGATGACGTGATGCGTTGCTGGAGCCGACGTGTAGGAGGTGCAGTTGTAATCTCGTGTGCAGCGGAGGCGAGGAGTTGCTCAATTGGGAGGAAGTGCATGGGACGTGCGGCAACCAACTATCTTCTTCTTCTTTTCTTTTTTTTGATTGAAGAACGACCTGGTTCACAAAAGTAAAAAAAGCTCCTGGGCTACCACAGGGCCGCAAGAACAAACAACTAAAATAGAAAACCCTAATTGTTTTAATTAAAAGATCATTGGGCCATGCCCAGCAGTCCAAATACAATTTAATTTAATGTTTGGATTATAAATATATCATATAACATTTGTTTTATCATTACCCAAATACATTATATTAACTTTCTAAATATATCTCAAATTAAATGTCAGTCTTAAATCCAATTTAAATATATTAACAATTGTTATGTCCAAATTGTGAATTTAAGTTCTAATTTAAATTTCAATTGTGAAACATATTTCAATTGAACTCTCCTTAATTGTGCAATTTCACTTTGTGATTTCAATTGCAGTTTGTGATTTCAATTTCAGTAAATCATTTTAATTTAATTTTCATCTAATTCTTTTTTTTGTATATCTTGAATCACACAATTAGGTGCAACGGTACAATTATAGTCCAACAGTCATATTAAACTTAAAAAAAAGAGGACAAGATAATCATGCGGAAGAACACGTTCGTCAATCACATTTCTATGTACTCATTGTCAAGACCGCCCGAATTGGTCAAAACCATGAGGGCAAGGTCGATTTTAAGGGGCCTTGTTGCCTCACGACTTGCCTCGAGTGGTGGTGTTACGAGATACTAGTCTTGCTAACAGGCAGGCTACCAAATGCTGAACAAGCTGTGGGAGTCTTGGTAATTGTACTGCAGGCTACCAAATGCTGAACAAGCTATGGAAGTCTTGGCAATTGTACTGAATTTCGACTACTTACTTTACTCAGTCATGCTGTCCTTGGCCACCTGTGCATCAACGCGCGTGTCAAATGAGCTAGGTGCAAATCGAGCAGGGATAGCTCGCTATTCAGCTCAAGTGTCCCTTGGACTGAGTGTGGCTTTAGGTGTCATCGGTGCTTTGGTAATGGTAGCAGCCAGAGGTGTATGGGGGAAGCTGTTCAGCCATGACAAGGGAACAGTAAGAGGTGTCAAGAGGATGATGCTAATTATGGCTCTAGTGGAAGTAGTGAACTTTCCGCTAGCAGTTTGCGTAGGAATAATGCGAGGAACTGCCAGGGCATGGCTAGCTATGTATGCGAACATAGGCGGGTTTTATTTTGTGGCTTTTATAAAGACATAGGGTACGGTGTGTAAATATGTAGACTTAATGGGTCTGATTGTATTATATTTTGGTTATCTAGTGTAAGTTTTAGATAGCTAGGACCGTTATAATGGCCATATAAAACGCAGCTGGCGTTCATCCCAGCTGTAACACGTTTTCCCCCAAATTGTTTCTCTCTCGATCTTCTATTCTTTCCAACGTCGACTACCGCCATTCCTCTAGTGTTTGACGACGCACAGCTTTGCGTTTAAGTATCATTTTAGCTTTCAAGGCAAGGACTTCAGCTTGGAGGTTTGTTGGTCAGATTCCTGGTTGGAATTATAATTTGTTTATTGTTGCTGCTGGTATTCGTTGGGAGAATCCATTGGGTCCAAGAGGCTAGCACACTCGCTTGTAGTAGCAATATTACAGCTTCTGAGTATGGTAGTCAAGAAAATAACCAAGAGAACAATCAAACATCGAGAACTGATCACAGTCCTGGGCATGGAATGACTGTGTGTCCTGCGTGATTCCATTGTCTCTGGCAATGTTTGAATATGTAAAAAAAATTATCAACAAAAAAATGTTTCTTACGACAACCTGCTGCTACACACATGATAGATACACTTTATGTTGATCTGAAAGCCTCGCGACATCAAAAGATTACAAAACTTCAAATAGGTGGGTAGATAAGATTTGTACAAATGCTGAGAGTCGATATTTTTGCAACAGTATTTATGCGTCTATATCTAACTTACCAAACACATTTTGCGCATTATAGATACCCTTTTGTCACTTTCGGGACATCTGATAAAATTGTAACAATAATCAGAAAACTATTTTGTCCATGTACTAAAACAACCATCCATATCCATGAATGCATCCATTTTCTTTGCATCTGTTGGGTACACCAATCTTAAACATCACATTGATTGATGAAAATGAAAGCTAACCAAACATTGATTCGAATATGAACACTTGTTTTCTTCTTTTACTATTTCGAGTCATTTTTATTTCAAAAACCTAGAGAAGCGAATCTCTCAAAAATCTATACAAAGAACTGCAATGCTGAAAGGAATATAAATATAATCAACATTACCTACAATTGAATCATCCATCAGCGCGATTCTGAATGGTTCGAAATCTGGAGTTGGGCAACCGCCTATAAAACCAGTTTAAACGGAATGATCAGATCAATTTCATGCCTTTCGATTTCGCTTAATTTCTGGTTAAGTAGAAACCATACGAGCTCCGAGGTGAGAAGCACGAATTTGCTTTGCTTTGGTGGCAGAATTTGAAAAAACTAAAAGAGTAGTCGTGTCGCTTTGCTGCTCGAAAGACGTCGGGCTTGAGCTTATACGGGCCTATCAATGGGCTATTATTTGCGTAAGGCCCAAACCAGTCCACTAAGATGGACGAACACGTGGAGTTATGTCAGCGAATAAAAGATCCTCTCTTCGGTACACCGCTTCACTTCTAATAATGGCAAATAAATTGAAATAGATACATAATAAAACGTACTTAAACACGGTATGTGCCTGTTTTTTTAGTGTTGGATTTTTAGTGTGGGAGTTTAGTTTAGTTGTGAGTTTAGTTTTTGTTAGGTGAGCTTGTTCTTATTCTCAAGTTGAATAAGTATTAGTAGCCGTTTGTTGTCCATGTTTTTAGGCCACTAGAGGAGTTGTTACTCGTGTCTTAGTTGGTTCCTAATTTTTAGCTTTTCTGTTATGTAAGCTCTGTATATAATCAGGAATTAATCGAATGAATTAAATTAATCGAATTTTTTTTATAGTGGGAATGTAAATTTTTGTTTGGTAAATCGAATCTTTTTCGCAAATTAATTTTAAAAATATTTTAATACGGCACAAAAAGACTAGTATGATGGGTGAGAGAACCTATTGTGCTTAAATACACTAGGTGTTGAAGCAGACTCGATAGTACGCAACAGAGTTGTGAAGAATATGATAAGGATGAGAAGCAAGAAAGAAGTTGAGATGAGAAATTTGAGTTTAATTGATTTGTTGATGTTTCACCTTACAAGCAGGGCTTTTATACAAAGCCAGATAGAATTACTTAATAATGATAATTCTCTTGATGACGTTACTTATTCTAAACCCGTATCATTCCTGCCCCTTAAAATCGACCTTGCCCTCATGGTTGACAAATTCGGGCGGTCTTGACAATGAGTACATAGAAATGTGATTGACGAACGTGTTCTTCCGCATGATTATCTTGTCCTCTTTTTTTTGAATTTTAATATGACCGTTGGACTATAATTGTACCGTTTGACCTAATTGTCAGATTCAAGATATACAAAAAAAAAGAATTAGATGAAAATTAAATTGAAATGATATACTGTAATTGAAATCACAAAGTCAAATTGAAACTGAAATTGAAATCACAAAGTGAAATTTCACAATTAAGGAGAATTAAATTGAGATATGTTTCACAGTTGAAAATAGAATTTAAATTCACAATTTGGACATAACAATTAGATTTAAGACTGACATTTAAATTGAGATATATTTAGAAAGTTTATATAATGTATTTGGGTAATGATCAAACAAATGTTATATGATATATTTATAATCCAAACATTAAATTAAATTGTATTTGGGCTGCCGGGCCATGGCCCAATGATCTTTTAATTAAAACAATTAGGGTTTTCTATTTTAGTCGTTTGTTCTTGCGGCCCTGTGGTAGCCCGGGAGCTTTTTTTGCTTTTGTGAAGCAGGTCGTTCTTCAATCAAAAAAAGAAAAGAAGAAGAAGATAGCTGGTTGCCGCACGTCCCCTGCACTTCCTCCCAATTGAGCAGCTCCTCGACTCCGCTGCACACGAGATTACACATGCACCTCCTACACGCCGGCGCCAGCAACACAGCACGTCATCCAAAAGCCAATCGCTGTACATGCTCTAAGCAACGAGCTTCTCAGGTAGTACAGTTTTAGGTCTAAACATTTAAACCCCTCCTCCAAGTTTCTGTTATGCCCATGGCAAGCCGGAAGATGCTTCGTGATTCGCTGCTCTCAGGACGATCTCTGTATTCGCAGCTTAAAGCGCCGGTAATCAACCCCTATCTCATTCCATTGAGGCCAGCCCCGTGTCTATTGTTCGTATGTTCATTTGAGAATTCACGCTCGGTTTATTTTTTGGTTTCCAGACATCAATATGGAATTTTAGGTTTTCTGTTATTAGAGATTCTTCCAATTTTCGTCAATTTAGCGTTTTCAATGAGTTTTCAAAGAAGATGAAAGGCGAGGCCACCAGGTTAGACTTTTGTTTCTTTTAGTGATTTTTATAGCTGCCATGTGTAGTTATGCTTGTCAATTTGGTGTCCTTTGATGTTGTTGGTTTCACAGAGAGTTGGTAGATTTAGACAGTTGGTCATTGACTAGATTTTGTTGTTGTTGGTGTAGTAATACAGAGTTTTAGAAGTCAGTTAAGGAACTGAAACAGAAGGCTGAAGAGTTGAAAGGGTCAAGGAAGATTTGAAAGTTAGGTATTTGTTTGTGTTAATGCACCTTTAATGAATTGCAGTTTATAGGTGTGAGACATGCCGTTGTATGTCTTGACTGGATAGACAGTTACGTGGGAGCCTGAGATGGTGAATCTCGAATGCAGAACTAAGCAGACAACTGAGCAGATGTACCGGAATGTGGATGGCGTCTGGACGGAGGCAGAATCTGCAGCGAAAAAGGTTTTACTTCCTTTTATCTTTTATTGTGTAGTGGAAAATCATCAATGAGATCTGCCTTTGTCTCAACTCTCAACCCCTAAAAGCTGGAATACTAGATCCCCTTTTATATTTGTAAAGTTATCTATAAGTTTCTGCAAATGTTCATGAGAAACTATCTGCTGCAGCGGAGGAGGTAAGTTTTCCCTTTCCTACCAAATTGATGTATTCTACAAAAATAGTTACCTCCTAATATCTGCGTATTGTGGTTTCACTGAAGGTTAAAGAGACATTTAAAGCAAGAAAACCCGACACTTCAGAATCGACAAGTGGCTCTGCTGACACTAATGCTGGAGGAAAAAGCCATCCAACATCTGAGGATTCAAAAAATCAGCATACTGGCTTTAGTGAAAATGCAGGAAATGTGTTTGGAATATTTCGATCTGCTGCCTCTATTGCTTCATCCAAGCTTTCTTCTGGTTATCAGACCTTGAAGGAAACAAAAGTTCTTGACGTAGCTAAGAAAGGTTAGTCTAATGAAACAAAGACAAATTATGTCACCTAATAGTTCAGAATGCGCGAACACAATTACTGTAAGATTTTGTATGATCCATCACATAAGTTCGTCCTTAAAAATAGACTAAATTTGGACGAACTTAGACAAACCTTAGAATGAGACTAACGAGACCTACTTGGAACGAACAAAGACAAATGTTACTCCCATTCTCAGGTTTGTCTAAGTTCTTCCCAGATTAGTCTCAATAGTCTCATTCTAAGGTTTGTCTAAGTTCGTCCTTTGAAAGAGACTAACTTGGGACGAACAAAGACAAACATTACTCTCATTCCAAGGTTTGTCTAAGTTCATCCCAAGTAAGTCTCTTTCTAAAGACGAACCTAGACAAACTTTAGATTGAGACTAACTTGGGACGAACTTAGAAAAACCTTAGAATAAGACGAAAGTTTGTCTTTTTTCGTCCCAAGTTAGTCTCTTTCTAAGAACAACCGTAGACAAACGTTAGATTGAGACTAACTTGGGACGAACTTACACAAACCTTAGATTGAGACTAAAGTTTGTCTTTGTTCTTCCCAAGTTAGTCTGTTTCTAAGGATGAACCTAGACAAACATTAGATTGAGACTAACTTGGGACGAACTTAGACAAACCTTAGAATGAGACCAAAGTTTGTCTTTGTTCGTCCCAAGTTAGTCTCTTTCTATGGACGAACCTAGACAAACGTTAGAATGAGACTAACTTGTGACGAACATAGACAAACCTTAGAATGAGACTAAAGTTTGTCTTTGTTCGTCCCAAGTTTGCCTCTTTCTAAGGACGAACCAAGGCAAACGTTAGAATGAGACTAACTTGGGACGAACAAAGACAAACTTTAGTCTCATTCTAAGGTTTGTCTAAGTTCGTCTCAAGTTAGTCTCTTTCTAAGGACGAACCTAGACAAACGTTAGAATGAGACTAACTTGGGACGAATTTAGACAAACTTTACAATGAGACTAACGTTTGTCTTTATTCGTCCCAAGTTAGTCTATTTCTAAGGACGAACCTAGACTACGTTAGAGTGACACTAACTTGGGAAAGAGACTAACTTGGGACGAACAAAGACAAACGTTAGTCTCATTCTAAAGTTTGTCTAAGTTTGTCCCAAGTTAGTCTCTTTCTATGGGAAAACCGAGACAAACTTTAGATTGAGACTAACTTGGGGCAAACTAAGACAAACCATATAAGGACACTAAAGTTTGTCTTTGTTCGTCGGAAGTTAGTCTCTTTCTAAGGACGAACCTAGACAACTGTTAAAATGAGACTAACTAGGGGCGAACTTAGAGAAACCTTAGAATGAGACCAACTTTTGTCTTTGTTCGTCCCAAGTTAGTCTCTTTCTAAGGACGAACCTAGACAAACGTTAGATTCAGACTAACTTGGGACGAACTTAGACAAACCTTAGAATGAGACTAAAATTTGTCTTTGTTGGTGACAGATGCTTGTCGTCAGAGCAAATGTACAAATAAATTTATAGTCCGCTAATCTCGACTACACTACTGGGTAGCAAGTGGTAAGTAGGGGTCGAACCCAAAGGAATTAGGGGGATAGTTGCTCTTTGAGGTGATTTATACAGCGAGGGAGCGTGTTTTAAGTTGATCGAGATTTTAGTGCGGAAAAGTAAGTGACTGGTTGGTTGGTTGGTTGGTTTTGGTTTTAGTGCGGAAAAGTAAATGACAGAAAATTAAATACTGAAAATACAAAGAAGACTTACAGCGAGTGATGCGTGATTGGCAAGTCCTCCGGATGATGAGTGCAGTTGATTAAGGCAGTTATACTAAGAAAGTAAGTGCAGGTGTTGTTTGATTTCAAGGAAAACATTCAGTTTCGGGGGTTTTGTATCATAGCCTGTTTATCATTGACCTTTAGTGATCCTTCTAAGTATTCAAACGTGCATCAAGGCCATTCCAAGCACTCGATTTGCCACACTGTCTAGTCTTTTGCAAAAATGTTTGAAAGTGTATCAAGGCCATTCCAAGCACTCGATTTGCACACACTGTCTAGACTTTTGCAAACAACGTAGAGCTCTTGTTCTACTTAGACTAATACCCCATTCCAAGGTATATTAGCCTGTGTGCATCCATTTGATCAGTCATTCCCGAGCAATCAAATGGTGTTTGAGAGAGGTCAAACTCCTCAGATAAGCTTTGCCATTCCAAGCATCCACTTATCCGAGTATGTTTACGAACTTCCACGGAAGAGCTTTGCCATTCCAAGCATCCACTCAACCTTGAAAGTTCTGGCCTAATATATGGCACATAGAACAAGTTTTGAATACAGAGAAAAAACACTAAAGCAAAGTCTAAAACATTTTATGATACAAGTACACCCCTTCAACCGAATGAAGAGTTTAGCTACGAATATCCATAGAGGTGGATACCATAGCTAAATACTCGGGGGTTTTTGAAAGACAGTAAGTAAAGGGGAATACTCAAGAACCAACAGGAGTATTCCCAATTTCTACTTGAATACTCAAGAACCAACAGGAGTATTCTCTAAAACCGTTATAATACTCAAGAACCAACAAGAGTATTATTTCAAAACCAAACTTACAAATTGCCAAACTTAGAGAGATAAGTGATTTTGTGTTGTGAATGGGATAATTACAAATGAGGTTTGGCTTGGTATTTATAGCCAAACTTGAGAGAAATGGAGGGTGGAGATGGGGGGCATGTGTTTTTGATCCAAGGGAGGAGAAGGGAGGAGCAAGGAGGAGATGACACATGGGGGGAGCCAAAAGCCGCCGGTTGGGGGAGGTTGAGTTGCCGGTTGCCGGTTGCAAGGGGAGGAGAAGGGTGGCTTTGGCCACCTCCAAGCAAGGTGGCCGGTCACCTTGGTCCATGAGTGCATTTTGACAGTTTTGTGCAGTCTTTTCACAAAACTATCAGTCCAATTTCGCTCCGTTTGACTTTGATTGTTCCTTGGTTGGATTTGTTTTGAATGATTCCATGTCAGGATCTTTAGATTTCTTCAGTCAGCGTCTGATCGTGACCTTGGAATGACTCGTAACATCTTTTCTGCGTAAAATCCTCTCCTTAGCGTGTATTCTCTCTAAGCTCCAAAATACCCTGTAGAAATATATCGGAACTAACAAGCAAAAGTTAAATAGACCAACAGTCTAATTTAGTGGGTTTAACTGTGTTTTTGTTCGTATAATTATGGTCCATCAGATCACCCCACACTTTTAGTTGTTCGTCCCGAACAATGCTATTAAAGGGCGGCACTAAGTAAGTTTGTTAAAATATGAAAATTAGACTGTGGGACTCGATTTATCCTAATTCATGCATTACTACTTATTACCAAATTGAACTGTATAAATAAATAGAAGAAACTTGATACTTGTACCTCCGTGCTGAGATGCAAAGTATTTTGGATGTTTCGGGAGATAGCCCTTTTTGGGCTCCTGGACTGCAATCTCGGGACCGTCTCGTACTATATGGTTTTCTTGTAGCTTTCTCTAGCACGTGATTCGGTTCGGGTTTCAATGGTTTGGTCTTTGATTTTCTTTCTTTTTGGCGAGGGACAGCTTTTTTGTAGTGAATCGGCCTTTGGCCTTTGATTTGACTTTTTGAGTGCTTCACTTTTGTTCGGTTAAAACCTTCACACTTTTGGGCCTTTGGCCTCTTGATTTGCTTCTTCGAGCTTTTGCTTCTTTGTGACTTGCTAGTCCATTTTCTCAAGCCTTTTTGGGAGGTCCAATCATCGCCCGCGAGCATATGGAAATACCTCCCCGCTCCTCTCATCGCTGTCGTTTCGCGCGGGTCAAGATGAGGGTCGCTCATCTATTTTCTCGGCTACTTTGACTAGAGAGAGGACGGTCTGATTCCCGTCCTCGCCTTTTCTATTCTTTTTGCATAAACACTGCATGGCGGAGATGACTTCAATCATCACTGAAACCCGAAGTGCAGCCTCCACTGACTTCGAAAACCATATAGTTTGATTCGATCCTTCGATTGCTTGCCAAGCCTCTCTAGGGCATTTTCTATCAACTCCACATCCCTAGTTTATCTCAGCACAAAGGAACAAATGAGAAGTTACATTCTAAGTTTTTAAACAGTTGAATTTTCACAAGGTTGATGCATGAATTATGATCTATCTTTTTCACATTCTCAAGTTCATATTTTCAAAAAGATACTATTAAAAAAAAGAAAACAGCAAGCATGTTATTTATATACAACGGTGGTTCTCACCCCACACTTTTGAACGAAGGCGTGCCTTAGTTCAAAAGTCATGCAAGCTAATATATATATATATATGTGAGAATGACTTTAAACTAAATGACTGAAATTAAATGACAGAAAGTAAGATAGTGTCGGGTTACCTCCCGACCAGTGCACTTGTTTAACGTCGTTGGCTCGACAGTACCTCGTTGTGGATTACTGGTTTGGGTCCCATGGGTGGCTCAGGTCAAATTTTGCCACTGTTCCTGTGTTGTTTCTTGCCTTGACTCTTCCTGACTTCTTGCCGGATGTTGTACTCGGGTCAAGACTCCTTTGTTTTGGGATCTTTTCTTTCCAATACCCCGGAGGGGGTGAGGGACCTTTCACTACTAGCCTTTTGAAGTTCTTGTATTTGGGACTGCCTAGTCCAGTTACGGCGTAACACTGCTCCATCGAGGAGTCATTCTGCAGAGGCCCTTTTCCCATCCTCTTTTGAGTTTCTTCATTGATCCTATAGTTTTCTGCAACTTGCTCATTGATCAAGGGGAAAAGTCGGGAAAGCCTCAAAAGGCTTGGTTCTGCCTCGTTATGATTGTCAGTGAGGAACTGGTCGTAGATAGTCTCGGCTGCCCGGGTAATGATAGTCGGGTATGAATTGGGCAGTTCGTCAGTGGTATTCTGGACTCCAACCTCGTTACTTCCGGTGCTTTCCATATCTGATTCTTCAGGAGTCTCTTCTGACGGCTCGGTAGTTTCTTCTTTGTCTGCCTGAGGGTCACCTTCATTTATCTGCATTTCCTCGTCAGTTTGGGGTACTCGTCTTGTGGCAGCGGCCAGGCCAATTATAAGGTTCCACATGTCTGCAATGGTGAAGTTTCCGGCCGATCTTCTCATTGCTTCGTTAACTCTTCCCAGCTCTTCGGACCTCATCCCACGAAGAAATTTTTGGAGAAGAACTTTCTTCGTGAATCCATGGTGCGGGCAGCTTGAGACGATGGCATCATAGTTCGTGTAGTATTCGTCCAAGGTCTCATCCCGGGATTGTTGAAGGCACATGATCTTCTCACGGGTTTTTTGGCGTAAGGATGGGGGGGAGAATTCCTTCAGGAATGGAACGCAGAGGTCCACAAAGTGTTCAGCATGCATAGCAGGTGATGTGTAGTACCAGATTGTCGCGAAGTCAGTCAGAGAAAATTTGAAGCATTTAAGCTTAAATTCCTCTAACATTTCATTCTCAGGTTTTATGTGGCAGCAAACGTGGTGAAAGTTTTGGCAGTGTTGTACAGGATCTTCTCCATCCGTACCTCTGAACAGGGGCAGATATTGTGTTGTCCATGCATATGTAGTGGGTAGCGTCATGACAAGGGGAGAGAAAGAAAAGAGCAACTATCTGAAGTCTAATTCCCCGGCAACGGCGCCAATTTGACAGATGCTTGTCGTCAGAGCAAATGTACAAATAAATTTATAGTCCGCTACTCGCGACTACACTACTGGGTAGCAAGTGGTAAGTAGGGGTCGAACCCAAAGGAATTAGGGGGATAGTTGCTCTTTGAGGTGATTTATACAGCGAGGGAGCGTGTTTTAAGTTGATTGAGATTTTAGCACGGAAAAGTAAGTGACTGGTTGGTTGGTTTTGGTTTTAGTGCGGAAAAGTAAATGACAGAAAATTAAATACTGAAAATACAAAGAAGACTTACAGCGAGTGATGCGTGATTGGCAAGTCCTCCGGATGATGAGTGCAGTTGATTAAGGCAGTTATACTAAGAAAGTAAGTGCAGGTGTTGTTTGATTTCAAGGAAAACATTCAGTTTCGGGGGTTTTGTATCATAGCATGTTTATCATTGACCTTTAGTGATCCTTCTAAGTATTCAAACGTGCATCAAGGCCATTCCAAGCACTCGATTTGCCACACTGTCTAGTATTTTGCAAAAATGTTCGAAAGTGTATCAAGGCCATTCCAAGCACTCGATTTGCACACACTGTCTAGACTTTTGCAAAAAAACGTAGAGCCCTTGTTCTACTTAGACTAATACCCCATTCCAAGGTATATTAGCCTGTGTGCATCCATTTGATCAGTCATTCCCGAGCAATCAAATGGTGTTTGAGAGAGGTCAACCTCCTCAGATAAGCTTTGCCATTCCAAGCATCCACTTATCCGAGTATGTTTACGAACTTCCACGGAAGAGCTTTGCCATTCCAAGCATCCACTCAACCTTGAAAGTTCTGGCCTACTATATGGCACATAGAACAAGTTTTGAATACAGAGAAAAAACACTAAAGCAAAGTCTAAAACATTTTATGATACAAGTACACCCCTTCAACCGAATGAAGAGTTTAGCTACGAATATCCATAGAGGTGGATAACATAGCAAAATACTCGGGGGTTTTTGAAAGACAGTAAGTAAAGGGGAATACTCAAGAACCAACAGGAGTATTCCCAATTTCTACTTGAATACTCAAGAACCAACAGGAGTATTCTCTAAAACCGTTATAATACTCAAGAACCAACAAGAGTATTATTTCAAAACCAAACTTACAAATTGCCAAACTTAGAGAGATAAGTGATTTTGTGTTGGGAATGGGATAATTACAAATGAGGTTTGGCTTGGTATTTATA
The DNA here is from genome assembly GCA_033675395.1 of Rhodiola chrysanthemifolia. Lineage (NCBI taxonomy): Eukaryota > Viridiplantae > Streptophyta > Magnoliopsida > Saxifragales > Crassulaceae > Rhodiola > Rhodiola chrysanthemifolia. Next base: position 46,161,660 of record CM066204.1, read on the forward strand.
GCCAAACTTGAGAGAAATGGAGGGTGGAGATGGGGGGCATGTGTTTTTGATCCAAGGGAGGAGAAGGGAGGAGCAAGGAGGAGATGACACATGGGGGGAGCCAAAAGCCGCCGGTTGCCGGTTGCAAGGGGAGGAGAAGGGTGGCTTTGGCCACCTCCAAGCAAGGTGGCCAGTCACCTTGGTCCATGAGTGCATTTTGACAGTTTTGTGCAGTCTTTTCACAAAACTATCAGTCCAATTTCGCTCCGTCTGACTTTGATTGTTCCTTGGTTGGATTTGTTTTGAATGATTCCATGTCAGGATCTTTAGATTTCTTCAGTCAGCGTCTGATCGTGACCTTGGAATGACTCGTAACATCTTTTCTGCGTAAAATCCTCTCCTTAGCGTGTATTCTCTCTAAGCTCCAAAATACCCTGTAGAAATATATCGGAACTAACAAGCAAAAGTTAAATAGACAAACAGTCTAATTTAGTGGGTTTAACTGTGTTTTTGATTCGTATAATTATGGTCCATCAGTTGGTCCCAAGTTAGTCTCCTCCTAAAGACAAACCTAGACAAGCCTTAGAATGAGACTAATTTGGGACGAACTTAGACAAACCTTAAAAAGAGACTAAAGTTTGTCTTTGTTCTTCACAAGTTAGTCTCCTTCTAAGGACAAACCTAGACAAACGTTAGATTGAGCCTAACTTGGGACAAACTTAGACAAACCTTCTAATGAGAGTGAAGAATGTCTTTGTTCGTCCCAAGTTCGTCTCTTTCTAAGGACAAACCTAGACAAACGTTAGAATGAGACTAACTTGTTACGAACTTAGACAAACCTTAGAATGAGACAAAAGTTTGTCTTTGTTCGTCCCATGTTATTCTCTTTCTAAGAATGAACCTAGACAAACGTTAGATAGAGACTAACTTGGGACGAACTTAAACAAACCTTATAATGAGACTAAAGTTTGTCTTTGTTCGTCCCAAGTAAGTCTCTTTCTAAGGACGAACCTAGAAAATGTTAGAATTAGACCAACTTGGGACGAACTTAGACAAACCTTAGAATGAGACTAACGTTTGTCTTTGTTCGTCCCAAGTTAGTCTCTTTCTAAGGAAGAACCTAGACAAACATTAGAATGAGACTAACTTGGGACGAACTTAGACAAACTTTAGAATGAGACTAAAGTTTGTCTTTCTTCGTCCCAAGTTAGAGTTTTCTAAGAACGAACCTAGACAAATGGTAGAATGAGACTAACTTGGGACGAACTTAGACAAAGCTTAGAATGAGGCTAAAGTTTGTCTTTTTTCATCCCAAGTTACTCTCTTTCTAAGCACAACCCTAGAGAAACGTTAGATTGAGACTAACTTTGGACAAACTTAGACAAACCTTAGAATGAGACTAAAGTTTGTCTTTGTTCGTCCAAAGTTAGTCTCTTTCTAAAGACGAACCTAGACAAACGTTAGAATGAGACTAACTTGGGACGAACATAGACAAACTTTAGAATGAGACTAAAGTTTATCTTTCTTCGTCCCAAGTTAGAGTCTTTGTAAGGACGAACCTAGACAAACGTTAGAATGAGACTAAATTGGGACGTACTTAGACAAACGTTAGAATGAGACAAATTGGGACGAACTTAGACAAAGCTTAGAATGAGGCTAACTTGAGACGAACTTAGACAAAGCTTAGAATGAGGCTAAAGTTAGTCTCTTTCTAAGGACAAACCTAGACAAACCTTAGAATGAGAGTAATTTGGGACGAACTTAGACAAACCTTAGAATGAGAGTGAAGATTGTCTTTGTTCGTCCCAAGTTCGTCTCTTTATAAGGACAAACCTAGACAAACGTTAGAATGAGACTAACTTGTTACGAACTTAGACAAACCTTAGAATGAGACAAAAGTTTGTCTTTGTTCGTTCCATGTTATTCCCTTTCTAAGAACGAACCTAGGCAAACGTTAGATTGAGACTAACTAGGGACGAACTTAAACAAACCTTAGAATGAGACTAAAGTTTGTCTTTGTTCGTCACAAGTACGTCTCTTTCTAAGGACGAACCTAGAAAATGTTAGAATTAGACTAACTTGGGACGAACTTAGACAAACCTTAGAATGAGACTTACGTTTGTCTTTGTTCGTCCCAAGTTTGTCTCTTTCTAAGGACGAAACTAGACAAACGTTAGAATGAGACTAACTTGGGACGAACTTAGACAAACTTTAGAATGAGACTAAAGTTTGTCTTTCTTCGTCTCAAGTTAGAGTGTTTCTAAGGACGAACCTAGACAAACGTTAGAAGGAGACTAACTTGGGACGAACTTAGACAAAGCTTAGAATGATGCTAAAGTTTGTCTTTTTTCGTCCCAAGTTAGTCTCTTTCTAAGCACAACCCTAGAGAAACGTTAGATTGAGACTAACTTGGGACAAACTTAGACAAACCTTAGAATGGGACTAAAGTTTGTCTTTGTTCGTCCCAAGTAAGTCTCTTTCAAAGGACGAAGCTAGAAAATGTTAGAATGAGACTAACTTGGGAAGAACTTAAACAAACCTTAGAATGAGACTAACGTTTGTCTTTGTTAGTCCCAAGTTAGTCTCTTTCTAAGGACGAACCTAGACAAACATTAGAATGAGACTAACTTGGGACGAACTTAGACAAACTTTAGAATGAGACTAAAGTTTGTCTTACTTCCTCCCAAGTTAGGGTGTTTCTAAGGACGAACCTAGACAAATGTTAGAATGCGACAAACTTGGGATGAACTTAGACAAAGCTTAGAATGAGGCGAAAGTTTCTCTTTTTTCATCCCAAGTTACTCTCTTTCTAAGCACAACCCTAGAGAAACGTTAGATTGAGACTAACTTTGGACAAACTCAGACAAACCTTAGAATGAGACTAAAGTTTGTCTTTGTTCGTCCAAAGTTAGTCTCTTTCTAAAGACGAACCTAGACAAACATTAGAATGAGATTAACTTGGGACGAACTTGGACAAACTTTAGAATGAGGCTAAAGTTTATCTTTCTTCGTCCCAAGTTAGTGTCTTTGTAAGGACGAACCTAGACAAACGTTAGAATGAGACTAACTTGGGACGAACTTCGACAAACGTTAGAATGAGACAAATTGGGACGAACTTAGACAAAGCTTAGAATGAGGCTAACTTGAGACGAACTTAGACAAAGCTTAGAATGAGGCTAAAGTTAGTCTCTTTCTAAGGACAAACCTAGACAAACCTTAGAATGAGACTAATTTGGGACGAACTTAGACAAACCTTAAAAAGAGACGAAAGTTTATCTTTGTTCTTCCCAAGTTAGTCTCCTTCTAAGGATGAACCTAGACAAACGTTAGATTGAGCCTAACTTGGAAAAACTTAGACAAACCTTAGAATGAGAGTGAAGATTGTCTTTGTTCGTCCCAAGTTCGTCTCTTTATAAGAACAAACCTAGACAAACGTTAGAATGAGACTAACTTGTTACAAACTTAGACAAACCTTAGAATGAGACAAAAGTTTGTCTTTGTTCGTCCCAAGTACGTCTCTTTCTAAGGATGAACCTAGAAAATGTTAGAATTAGACTAACTTGGGACGAACTTAGACAAACCTTAGAATGAGACTTACGTTTGTCTTTGTTCATCCCAAGTTAGCCTCTTTCTAAGGACGAACCTAGACAAACGTTAGAATGAGACTAACTTGGGACGAACTTAGACAAACTTTAGAATGAGACCAAAGTTTGTCTTTCTTCGTCCCAAGTTAGAGTGTTTCTAAGGACGAACCTAGACAAACGTTAGAAGGAGACTAACTTGGGACGCACTTAGACAAAGCTTAGAATGTGGCTAAAGTTAGTCTTTTTTCATCCCAAGTTAGTCTCTTTCTAAGCACAACCCTAGAGAAACGTTAGATTGAGACTAACTTGGGACAAACTTAGACAAACCTTAGAAGGAGACTAAAGTTTGTCTTTGTTCGTCCCAAGTAAGTCTCTTTCTAAGGACGAAGCTAGAAAATGTTAGAATGAGACTAACTTGGGACGAACTTAGACAAACCTTAGAATGAGACTAACGTTTGTCTTTGTTAGTCCCAAGTTAGTCTATTGCTAAGGACGAACCTAGACAAACATTAGAATGAGACTAACTTGGGACGAACTTAGACAAACTTTAGAATGAGACTAAAGTTTGTCTTTCTTCGTCCCAAGTTAGAGTGTTTTATAAGGACGAACCTAGACAAATGTTAGAATGAGACTAACTTGGGACGAACTTAGACAAAGCTTAGAATGAGGCAAAGTTTGTCTTTTTTCGTCCCAAGTTACTCTCTTTCTAAGCAGAACCCTAGAGAAACGTTAGATTGAGACTAAATTTGGACAAACTTAGACAAACCTTAGAATGAGACTAAAGTTTGTCTTTGTTCGTCCAATGTTAGTCTCTTTCTAAAGACGAACCTAGACAAACGTTAGAATGAGACTAACTTGGGACGAACTTAGAAAAACTTTAGAATGAGACTAAAGTTTATCTTTCTTCGTCCCAAGTTAGAGTCTTTGTAAGGACGAACCTAGACAAACGTTAGAATGAGACTAACTTGGGACGAACTTAGACAAACGTTAGAATGAGACAAATTGGGACGAACTTAGACAAAGCTTAGAATGAGGCTAACTTGAGACGAACTTAGACAAAGCTTAGAATGAGGCTAAAGTTAGTCTCTTTCTAAGGACAAACCTAGACAAACCTTAGAATGAGACTAATTTGGGACGAACTTCGACAAACCTTAAAAAGAGACGAAAGTTTGTCTTTGTTCTTCCCAAGTTAGTCTCCTTCTAAGGATGAACCTAGACAAACGTTAGATTGAGCCTAACTTGGGACAAACTTAGACAAACCACAGAATGAGAGTGAAAATTGTCTTTGTTCGTCCCAAGTTCGTCTATTTATAAGGACAAACCTAGACAAACGTTAGAATGAGACTAACTTGTTACGAACTTAGACAAACCTTTGAATGAGACAAAAGTTTACCTTTGTTCGTCCCATGTTATTCTCTTTCTAAGAACGAACCTCGGCAAATGTTAGATTGAGACTAACTAGGGACGAACTTAAACAAATCTTGGAATGAGACTAAAGTTTGTCTTTGTTCGTCCCAAGTACGTCTCTTTCTAAGGACGAACCTAGAAAATGTTAAAATTAGACTAACTTGGGACGAACTTAGACAAACCTTAGAATGAGACTTACGTTTGTCTTTGTTCGTCGCAAGTTTGTCTCTTTCTAAGGACGAACCTAGACAAACGTTAGAATGAGACTAACTTGGGACGAACTTAGACAAACTTTAGAATGAGACTAAAGTTTGTCTTTCTTCGTCCCAAGTTAGAGTGTTTCTAAGGACGAACCTAGACAAACGTTAGAAGGAGACTAACTTGGGACGCACTTAGACATAGCTTAGAATGAGGCTAAAGTTTGTCTTTTTTCGTCCCAAGTTAGTCTCTTTCTAAGCACAACCCTAGAGAAACGTTAGATTGAGACTAACTTGGGACAAACTTAGACAAACCTTAGAATGTGACTAAAATTTGTCTTTGTTCGTCCCAAGTAAGTCTCTTTCTAAGGACGAAGCTAGAAAAAGTTAGAATGAGACTAACTTGGGACGAACTTAGACAAACCTTAGAATGAGACTAACGTTTCTCTTTGTTAGTCCCAAGTTAGTCTCTTTCTAAGGACGAACCTAGACAAACATTAGAATGAGACTAACTTGGGACGAACTTAGACAAACTTTAGAATGAGACTAAAGTTTGTCTTTCTTCGTCCCAAGTTAGAGTGTTTCTAAGGATGAACCTAGACAAATGTTAGAATGAGACTAACTTGGGATGAACTTAGACAAAGCTTAGAATGAGGCTAAAGTTTTTCTTTTTTCATCCCAAGTTACTCTCATTCTAACCACAACCCTAGAGAAACGTTAGATTGAGACTAACTTTGGACAAACTTAGAAAAACCTTAGAATGAGACTAAAGTTTGTCTTTGTTCGTCCAAAGTTAGTCTCTTTCTAAAGACGAACCTAGACAAACGTTAGAATGAGACTAACTTGGGACGAACTTAGACAAACTTTAGAATGAGACTAAAGTTTATCTTTCTTCGTCCCAAGTTAGAGTCTTTGTAAGGACGAACCTAGACAAACGTTAGAATGAGACTAACTTGGGACGAACTTAGACAAACGTTAGAATGAGACAAATTGGGACGAACTTAGACAAAGCTTAGAATGAGGCTAACTTCAGACGAACTTAGACAAAGCTTAAAATGAGGCTAAAGTTAGTCTCTTTCTAAGGACAAACCTAGACAAACCTTAGAATGAGACTAATTTGGGACGAACTTAGACAAACCTTAAAAAGAGACGAAAGTTTATCTTTGTTCTTCCCAAGTTAGTCTCCTTCTAAGGATGAACCTACACAAACGTTAGATTGAGCCTAACTTGGGACAAACTTAGACAAACCTTAGAATGAGAGTGAAGATTGTCTTTGTTCGTCCCAAGTTCGTCTCTTTATAAGGACAAACCTAGACAAACGTTAGAATGAGACTAACTTGTTACGAACTTAGACAAACCTTAGAATGAGACAAAAGTTTGTCTTTGTTCGTCCCATGTTATTCTCTTTCTAAGAACGAACCTAGGCAAACGTTAGATTGAGACTAACTAGGGACGAACTTAAACAAACCTTAGAATGAGACTAAAGTTTGTCTTTGTTCGTCCCAAGTACGTCTCTTTCTAAGGACGAACCTAGAAAATGTTAGAATTAGACTAACTTTGGACGAACTTAGACAAACCTTAGAATGAGACTTGCGTTTGTCTTTGTTTGTCCCAAGTTAGTCTCTTTCTAAGGACGAACCTAGACAAAGGTTAGAATGACACTAACTTGGGACGAACTTAGACAAACTTTAGAATGAGACTAAAGTTTGTCTTTCTTCGTCCCAAGTTAGAGTGTTTCTAAGGACGAATCTAGACAAACGTTAGAAGGAGACTGGCTTGGGACAAACTTAGACAAAGCTTAGAATGATGCTAAAGTTTGTCTTTTTTCGTCCCAAGTTAGTCTCTTTCTAAGCACAACCTTAGAGAAATGTTAGATTGAGACTAACTTGGGACAAACTTAGACAAACCTTAGAATGAGACTAAAGTTTGTCTTTGTTCGTCCCAAGTACGTCTCTTTCTAAGGACGAACCTAGAAAATGTTAAAATTAGACTAACTTGGGACGAACTTAGACAAACCTTAGAATGAGACTTACGTTTGTCATTGTTCGTCCCAAGTTAGTCTCTTTCTAAGGACGAACCTAGACAAACGTTAGAATGAGACTAACTTGGGACGAACTTAGACAAACTTTAGAATGAGACTAAAGTTTGTCTTTCTTCGTCCCAAGTTAGAGTGTTTCTAAGGACGAACCTAGACAAACGTTAGAAGGAGACTAACTTGGGACGCACTTAGACATAGCTTAGAATGAGGCTAAAGTTTGTCTTTTTTCGTCCCAAGTTAGTCTCTTTCTAAGCACAACCCTAGAGAAACGTTAGATTGAGACTAACTTGGGACAAACTTAGACAAACCTTAGAATGTGACTAAAATTTGTCATTGTTCGTCCCAAGTAAGTCTCTTTCTAAGGACGAAGCTAGAAAAAGTTAGAATGAGACTAACTTGGGACGAACTTAGACAAACCTTAGAATGAGACTAATGTTTGTCTTTGTTAGTCCCAAGTTAGTCTCTTTCTAAGGACGAACCTAGACAAACATTAGAATGAGACTAACTTGGGACGAACTTAGACAAACTTTAGAATGAGACTAAAGTTTATCTTTCTTCGTCCCAAGTTAGAGTGTTTCTAAGGATGAACCTAGACAAATGTTAGAATGAGACTAACTTGGGACGAACTTAGACAAACCTTAGAATGAGACTAATTTGGGACGAACTTAGACAAACCTTAAAAAGAGACGAAAGTTTGTCTTTGTTCTTCCCAAGTTAGTCTCCTTCTAAGGATGAACCTACACAAACGTTAGATTGAGCCTAACTTGGGACAAACTTAGACAAACCTTAGAATGAGAGTGAAGATTGTCTTTGTTCGTCCCAAGTTCGTCTCTTTATAAGGACAAACCTAGACAAACCTTAGAATGAGACAAAAGTTTGTCTTTGTTCGTCCCATATTATTCTCTTTCTAAGAACGAACCTAGGCAAACGTTAGATTGAGACTAACTAGGGACGAACTTAAACAAACCTTAGAATGAGACTAAAGTTTGTCTTTGTTCGTCCCAAGTACGTCTCTTTCTAAGGACGAACCTAGAAAATGTTAGAATTAGACTAACTTGGGACGAACTTAGAAAAACCTTAGAATGAGACTTGCGTTTGTCTTTGTTCGTCCCAAGTTAGTCTCTTTCTAAGGACGAACCTAGACAAAGGTTAGAATGACACTAACTTGGGACGAACTTAGACAAACTTTAGAATGAGACTAAAGTTTGTCTTTCTTCGTCCCAAGTTAGAGTGTTTCTAAGGACGAATCTAGACAAACGTTAGAAGGAGACTGGCTTGGGACGAACTTAGACAAAGCTTAGAATGATGCTAAAGTTTGTCTTTTTTCGTCCCAAGTTAGTCTCTTTCTAAGCACAACCTTAGAGAAATGTTAGATTTAGACTAACTTGGGACAAACTTAGACAAACCTTAGAATGAGACTAAAGTTTGTCTTTGTTCGTCCCAAGTACGTCTCTTTCTAAGGACGAACCTAGAAAATGTTAAAATTAGACTAACTTGGGACGAACTTAGACAAACCTTAGAATGAGACTTACGTTTGTCATTGTTCGTCCCAAGTTAGTCTCTTTCTAAGGACGAACCTAGACAAACGTTAGAATGAGACTAACTTGGGACGACCTTAGACAAACTTTAGAATGAGACTAAAGTTTGTCTTTCTTCGTCCCAAGTTAGAGTGTTTCTAAGGACGAACCTAGACAAACGTTAGAAGGAGACTAACTTGGGACGCACTTAGACATAGTATAGAATGAGGCTAAAGTTTGTCTTTTTTCGTCCCAAGTTAGTCTCTTTCTAAGCACAACCCTAGAGAAACGTTAGATTGAGACTAACTTGGGACAAACCTTAGACAAACCTTAGAATGTGACTAAAATTTGTCATTGTTCGTCCCAAGTAAGTCTCTTTCTAAGGACGAAGCTAGAAAAAGTTAGAATGAGACTAACTCGGGACGAACTTAGACAAACCTTAGAATGAGACTAACGTTTGTCTTTGTTAGTCCCAAGTTAGTCTCTTTCTAAGGACGAACCTAGACAAACACTAGAATGAGACTAACTTGGGACGAACTTAGACAAACTTTAGAATGAGACGAAAGTTTGTCTTTCTTCGTCCCAAGTTAGATGGTTTCTAAGGACGAACCTAGACAAATGTTAGAATGAGACTAACTTGGGACGAACTTAGACAAAGCTTAGAAGGAGGCTAAAGTTTGTCTTTTTTCATCCCAAGTTACTCTCTTTCTAAGCACAACCCTAGAGAAACGTTAGATTGAGACTAACTTTGGACAAACTTAGACAAACCTTAGATTGAGACTAAAGTTTGTCTTTGTTCGTCCAAAGTTAGTCTCTTTCTAAAGACGAACCTAGACAAACGTTAGAATGAGACTAACTTGGGACGAACTTAGACAAACTTTAGAATGAGACAAAAGTTTGTCTTTCTTCGTCCCAAGTTAGAGTCTTTCTAAGGACGAACCTAGACAAACGTTAGAATGAGACTAACTTGAGACGAACTTAGACAAACGTTAGAATGAGACTAACTTGGGACTAACTTAGACAAATCTTAGAATGAGACTAACGTTTGTCTTTGTTCGTCCCAAGTAAGCCTCTTTATAAAGACAAACCTAGATAATTGTTAGAATCAGACTAACTTGGGACGAACTTAGACAACCATTAGAATGAGACCAAAGTTTGTCTTTGTTCGTCCCAAGTTAGTCTCTTTCTAAGGACAAATATAGACAAAAGTTAGAATGAGACTAACTTGGGACGAACTTAGACAAACCTTAGAATGGGACTAACATTAGTTTTTGTTCGTCACAAGTTAGTCTCTTTCTAAGGACGAACCTAGACAAACGTTAGATTGAGACTAACGTGGGACGAACTTAGATAAACCTTAGAATGAGACTAAAGTTTGTCTTTGTTCGTCCCAAGTTAGTATCTTTCTAAGGACGAACCCAGACAAACGTTAAAATGAGACTAACTTGGGACGAACTTAGACAAACCTTAGAACGAAACAAAAGTTTATCTTTTTTCGTCCCAAGTAAGTCTTTTTCTAACAACAACCCTGGACAAACGTTTGATTGAGACTAACTTGGGACGAACTTAGACAAACCTTAGAAAGAGACAAAAGTTTGTTTTTGTTCGTCCCAAGTTAGTCTATTTCTAAGGACGAACCTAGACAAACGTTAGATTGAGACTAACTTGGGACGAAGTTAGGCAAACCTTAGAATGAGACTAAAATTTGTCTTTGTTCGTCCCAAGTTAGTCTCTTTCTAAAGACAAACCTAGACAAACCTTAGAATGAGACTAATTTGGGACGAACTTAGACAAACCTTAAAAAGAGACTAAAGTTTGTCTTTGTTCTTCCCAAGTTAGTCTCCTTCTAAGGACAAACCTAGACTAACGTTAGATTGAGCCTAACTTGGGACAAACTTAGACAAACCTTATAATGAGAGTGAAGATTGTCTTTGTTCGTCCCAAGTTCGTCTCTTTCTAAGGACAAACCTAGACAAACGTTAGAATGAGACTAACTTGTTACGAACTTAGACAAACCTTAGAATGAGACAAAAGTTTGTCTTTGTTCGTCCCATGTTATTCTCTTTCTAAGAATGAACCTAGACAAACGTTAGATTGAGACTAACTTGGGACGAACTTAAACAAACCTTAGAATGAGACTAAAGTTTGTATTTGTTCGTCCCAAGTAAGTCTCTTTCTAAGGACGAACCTAGAAAATGTTAGAATTAGACTAACTTGGGACGAACTTAGACAAACCTTAGAATGAGACTAACGTTTGTCTTTGTTCGTCCCAAGCTAGTCTCTTTCTAAGGACGAACCTAGACAAACATTAGAATGAGACTAACTTGGGACGAACTTAGACAAACTTTAGAATGAGACTAAAGTTTGTCTTTCTTCGTCCCAAGTTAGATTGTTTCTAAGGACGAACCTAGACAAATGTTAGAATGAGACTAACTTGGGACGAACTTAGACAAACCTTAGAATGAGACAAAAATTTGTCTTTTTTCATCCCAAGTTAGTCTCTTTCTAAGGACAAACCTAGACAAACCTTAGAATGAGTCTAATTTGGGACGAACTTAGACAAACCTTAAAAAGAGACGAAAGTTTGTCTTTGTTCTTCCCAAGTTAGTCTCCTTCTAAGGATGAACCTAGACAAACGTTAGATTGAGCCGAACTTGGGACAAACTTAGACAAACCTTAGAATGAGAGTGAAGATTGTCTTTGTTCGTCCCAAGTTCGTCTCTTTATAAGGACAAACCTAGACAAACGTTAGAATGAGACTAACTTGTTACGAACTTAGACAAACCTTAGAATGAGACAAAAGTTTGTCTTTGTTCGTCCCATGTTATTCTCTTTCTAAGAACGAACCTAGGCAAACGTTAGATTGAGACTAACTAGGGACGAACTTAAACAAACCTTAGAATGAGACTTACGTTTGTCTTTGTTCGTCCCAAGTTAGTCTCTTTCTAAGGACGAACCTAGACAAACGTTAGAATGAGACTAACTTGGGACGAACTTAAACAAACCTTAGAATGAGACTAAAGTTTGTCTTTGTTCGTCCCAAGTAAATCTCTTTCTAAGGACGAACCTAGAAAATGTTAGAATTAGACTAACTTGGGACGAACTTAGACAAACCTTAGAATGAGACTAACGTTTGTCTTTGTTCGTCCCAAGTTAGTCACTTTCTAAGGACGAACCTAGACAAACATTAGAATGAGACTAACTTGGGACGAACTTAGACAAACTTTAGAATGAGACTAAAGTTTGTCTTTCTTCGTCCCAAGTTAGAGTGTTTCTAAGGACGAACCTAGACAAATGTTAGAATGAGACTAACTTGGGACGAACTTAGACAAAGCTGAGAATGAGGCTAAAGTTTGTCTTTTTTCATCCCAAGTTACTCTCTTTCTAAGCACAACCCTAGAGAAACGTTAGCTTGAGACTAACTTTGGGCAAACTTAGACAAACCTTAGAATGAGACTAAAGTTTGTCTTTGTTCGTCCAAAGTTAGTCTCTTTCTAAAGACGAACCTAGACAAACGTTAGAATGAGACTAACTTGCGACGAACTTAGACAAACTTTAGAATGAGACTAACTTTGGGCAAACTTAGACAAACCTTAGAATGAGACTAAAGTTTGTCTTTTTTCGTCCCAAGTTAGACTCTTTCTAAGGACGAACCTAGACAAACGTTAGAATGAGACTAACTTGGGTCAAACTTAGACAAAAGTTAGAATGAGACTAACTTGGGACGAACTTAGACAAATCTTAGAATGAGACTAACGTTTGTCTTTGTTCGTCCCAAATCAGTCTCTTTCTAAGGACGAACCTAGACCAATGATAGAATGAGACTAACTTTGGACGAACTTAGACAAAACTTAGAATGGGACTAACGTTTATCTTTGTTTGTCCCAAGTAAGCCTCTTTATAAGGACAAACCTAGATAATTTATAGAATCAGACAAACTTGGGACGAACTTAGACAACCCTTAGAGCGAGACTAAAGTTTGTCTTTGTTCATCCAGAGTTAGTCTCTTTCTAAGGATGAACCTAGACAACCGTTAGAATGAGACTAACTTGGGACGAACTTAGACAAACCTTAGAATGAGACTAACGTTTGTCTTTCTTCGTCCCAAGTTAGTCTCTTTCTGAGGACGAACCTAGACAAACGTTACATTGAGACTAACTTGGGTCGAACTTAGACAAATCTTAGAATGAGACTAACGTTTGTCTTTGTTCGTCCCAAGTTAGTCTCTTTCTAAGGACGAACCAAGACAAACGTTACATTAAGACTAACTTGGGACGAACTTAGACAAACCTTGGAATGAGACTAAAATTTGTCTTTTTTCGTCCCAAGTTAGTCTCTTTCTAAGGACAAACCTAGACAAACCTTAGAATGAGACTAATTTGGGATGAACTTAGACAAACCTTAAAAAGAGACGAAAGTTTCTCTTTGTTCTTCCCAAGTTAGTCTCCTTCTAAGGACGAACCTAGACAAACGTTAGATTGAGCCTAACTTGGGACAAACTTAGACAAACCTTAGAATGACAGTGAAGATTGTCTTTGTTCGTCCCAAGTTCGTCTATTTATAAGGACAAACCTAGACAAACGTTAGAATGAGACTAACTTGTTACGAACTTAGACAAACCTTAGAATGAGACAAAAGTTTGCCTTTGTTCGTCCCATGTTATTCTCTTTCTAAGAACGAACCTAGGCAAACGTTAGATTGAGACTAACTAGGGACGAACTTAAACAAACCTTAGAATGAGACTTACGTTTGTCTTTGTTCGTCCCAAGTTAGTCTCTTTCTAAGGACGAACCTAGACAAACGTTAGAATGAGACTAACTTGGGACGAACTGAGACAAACTTTAGAATGAGACTAAAGTTTGTCTTTCTTCATCCCAAGTTAGAGTGTTTCTAAGGACGAACCTAGACAAACGTTAGAATGAGACTAACTTGGGACGAACTTAGACAAAACTTAGAATGAGACTAAAGTTAATCTTTGTTCGTCCCAAGTAAGCCTCTTTATAAGGACAAACCTAGAAAAACATTAGAATGAGACTAACTTGGGACGAACTTATACAACCCTTAGAAAAAGACTAAAGTTTGGCTTTCTTCGTCCCAAGTTAGTCTCTTTCTAAGGACGAACGTAGACAAAAGTTAGAATGAGACTAACTTGGGACGAACTTAGACAAACCTTAGAATGAGACTAATGTTTGTCTTTGTTCGTCCCAAATTGGTCTCTTTCTAAGGACGAACCCAGACAAACGTTAAAATGAGACTAACTTGGGACGAACTTAGACAAACCTTAGAATGAAACGAAAGTTTGTCCTTTTCGTCCCAAGTAAGTCTTTTTCTAACAACAACCCTGGACAAACGTTTGATTGAGACAAAAGTTTCTCTTTGTTCATCCCAAGTTAGTCTATTTCTAAGGACGAACCTAGACAAGCGTTAGAATGAGACAAACTTGGGACGAACTTAGACAAACGTAAGAATGAGACTAACTTGGGAGGAAATTAAACAAATCTTAGAATGGGACTAATGTTTGTCTTTGTTCGTCTCAAGTTAGTCTATTTCTGAGGACGAACCAAGGCAAACAATAGAATGAGACTAACTTGTGACGAACTTATACAAACTTTAGAATGAGACTAAAGTTTGTCTTTCTTCGTCCCAAGTTAGAGTGTTTCTAACGAGGAACCTAGACAAACGTTAGAATGAGACTAACTTGGGACGAACTTAGACAAACCTTAGAAAGTGGCTATAGTTCGTCTTTTTTAGTCCCAAGTTAGTCTCTTTCTAAACACAACCCTAGAGAAACGTTAGATTGAGACTAACGTGGGACGAACTTAGACAAACCTGAGAATGAGACTAAAGTTTGTCTTTGTTCGTCCTAAGTTAGTCTCTTTCTAAAGAAGAACATAGACAAACGTTAGAATGAGACTAACTTCAGACGAACTTAGACAAACTTTAGAATGAGACTAAAGTTTGTCTTTCTGCATCCCAATATAGAGTCTTTCTAAGGACGAACCTAGACAAACATAAGAATGAGACTAACTTTGGACGAACTTAGACAAACGTTAGAATGAGACTAACTTGGGACAAACTTAGACAAATCTTAGAATGAGACTAACGTTTGTCTTTATTCGTCCCAAGTCAGTCTCTTTCTAACGACGAACCTGGACAAATGATAGAATGAGACTAACTTGGGACGAACTTAGATAAAGCTTAGAATGAGACTAACGTTTATCTTTGTTCGTCCCACGTATGCCTCTTTATAAGGACAAACCGAGATAAACATTAGAATGAGACTAACTTGGGACGAACTTAGACAACCCTTAGGAGGAGACTAAAGTTTATGTTTGTTCATCCCAAGTTAGTCTATTTCTAAGGACGAATCTAGACAAACGTTAGAATGAGACTAACTTGGGACGAATTTAAACAAACGTTAGAATGAGACTAACTTGGGACGAACTTAGACAAATCTTAGAATGAGACTAACATTTGTCTTTGTTCTTCCCAAGTTAGTCTCTTTCTGAGGATGAACCAAGGCAAACGTTAGAATGAGACTAACTTGGGATGAACTTAGACAAACTTTAGAATGAGACTAAAGTTTGTCTTTCTTCGTCCCAAGTTAGAGTGTTTCTAAGGACGAACCGAGACAAACCTTAGAATGAGGCTAAAGTTGGGACGAACTCAGACAAACCTTAGAATGAGACTAAAGTTTGTCTTTGTTCGTCCAAAGTTAGTCTCTTTCTAAAGACGAACCTAGACAAACGTTAGAATGAGACTAACTTGGGACGAACTTAGACAAACTTTAGAATGAGACTAAAATTTGTCTTTCTTCATCCCGAGTTAGAGTCTTTCTAAAGACGAACCTAGACAAACGTTAGAATGAGACTAACTTGGGACGAACTTAGATAAACGTTAGAATGAGACTAACTTGGGACGAACTTAGACAAATCTTAGAATGAGACTAACGTTTGTCTTTGTTCGTCCCAAGTCAGTCTCTTTCTAACGACGAACCTAGACAAATGATAGAATGAGACTAACTTGGGACGAACTTAGACAAAACTTAGAATGAGACTAACGTTTATCTTTGTTCGTCCCAAGTAAGCCTCTTTATAAGGACAAACCTAGATAAACGTTAGAATGAGACTAACTTGGGACGAACTTAGACAACCCTTAGAATGAGACTAAAGTTTGTCTTTGTTCATCCCAAGTTAGTCTCTTTCTAAGGACGAATCTAGAAAAATGTTAGAATGAGACTAACTTGGGACGAACTTAGACAAACCTTAGAATGAGACTAACGTTTGTCTTTGTTCGTCACAAGTTAGTCTCTTTCTAAGGACGAACCTAGACAAACGTTAGATTGAGACTAACGTACGATGAACTTAGACAAACCTTAGAATGAGACTAAAGTTTGTTCTTGTTCGTCCCAAGTTAGTCTCTTTCTAAGGACGAACCCAGATAAACGTTAAAATGAGACTAACTTGGGACGAACTTAGACAAACCTTAGAATGAAACCAAAGTTTGTCTTTTTCCGTCCTAAGTAAGTCTTTTTCTAAGAACAACCCTAGACAAACGTTTGATTGAGACTAAATTGGGACGAACTTAGACAAACCTTAGAAAGACACAAAACTTTGTCTTTGTTCGTCCCAAGTTAGTCTATTTCTAAGGACGAACCTAAACAAACGTTAGAATGAGACAAACTTGGGACAAACTTAGACAAATGTTAGAATGAGACTAACTTGGGACGAACTTAGACAAATCTGAGAATGAGACTAACGTTTGTCTTTGTTCGTCCCAAGTTAGTCTCTTTCTGAGGATGAACCTAGGCAACGTTAGAATGAGACTTAATGTGACTAAAGTTTGTCTTTGTTGTCCCAACTTAGTCTCTTTATAAGGACAAACCTAGACAAACATTAGAATGAGACTAACTTGGGACGAACTTAGACAACCCTTACCATGAGACTAAAGTTTGTCTTTGTTCGTCCCAAGTTAGTCTCTTTCTAAGGACGAACCTAGACAAACATTAGAATGAGACTAACTTGGGACGAACTTAGACAAACTTTAGAATGAGACTAAAGTTTGTCTTTCTTCGTCCCAAGTTAGAGTGTTTCTAAGGACGAACCTAGACAAATGTTAGAATGAGACTAACTTGGGACGAACTTAGACAAAGCTTAGAAAGAGGCTAAAGTTTGTCTTTTTTCGTTCCATGTTAGTCTCTTTCTAAGCACAACCCTAGAGAAACGTTAGATTGAGACTAACTTGGGACAAACTTAGAGAAACCTTAGAATGAGACTAAAGTTTGTCATTGTTCGTCCAAAGTTAGTCTCTTTCTAAAGACGAACCTAGACAAACGTTAGAATGAGTCTAACTTGGGACGAACTTAGACAAACTTTAGAATGAGACTAAAGTTTGTCTTTCTTGGTCCCAAGTTAGAGACTTTCTAAGGACGAACCTAGACAAACGTTAGAATGAAACTAACTTGTGACGAACTTAGACAAACGTTAGAATGAGACTAACTTGGGACGAACTTAGACAAATCTTAGAATGAGACTAACGTTTGTCTTTGTTCGTCCCAAGTCAGTCTCTTTCTAAGGGCGAACCTAGACAAATGATAGAATGAGACTAACTTGGCACGAACTTAGACAAAACTTAGAATGGGAGTAACGTTTATCATTGTTTGTCCCAAGTAAGCCTCTTTATAAGGACAAACCTAGATAATTGTTAGAATCAAACTAACTTGGGACGAACTTAGACAACCCTTAGAATGAGACTAAAGTTTGTCTTTGTTCATCCCAAGTTAGTCTCTTTCTAAGGACGAACCAAGACAAACGTTAGAATGAGACTAACTTGGGACGAACTTAGACAAACCTTAGAATGAGACTAACGTTTGTCTTTGTTCGTCCCAAGTTAGTCTCTTTCTAAGGACGAACCTAGACAAACGTTACATTAAGACTAACTTGGGACGAACTTAGACAAACCTTGGAATGAGACTAAAATTTGTCTTTTTTCGTCCCAAGTTAGTCTCTTTCTAAGGACAAACCTAGACAAACCTTAGAATGAGACTAATTTGGGACGAACTTAGACAAACCTTAGAATGAAACGAAAGTTTGTCCTTTTCGTCCCAAGTAAGTCTTTTTCTAACAACAACCCTGGACAAACGTTTGATTGAGACTAACTTGGGACGAACTTAGACAAACCTTAGAAAGAGACAAAAGTTTCTCTTTGTTCATCCCAAGTTAGTCTATTTCTAAGGACGAACCTAGACAAGCGTTAGAATGAGACAAACTTGGGACGAACTTAGACAAACGTAAGAATGAGACTAACTTGGGAGGAAATTAAACAAATCTTAGAATGGGACTAATGTTTGTCTTTGTTCGTCTCAAGTTAGTCTATTTCTGAGGACGAACCAAGGCAAACAATAGAATGAGACTAACTTGTGACGAACTTATACAAACTTTAGAATGAGACTAAAGTTTGTCTTTCTTCGTCCCAAGTTAGAGTGTTTCTAACGAGGAACCTAGACAAACGTTAGAATGAGACTAACTTGGGACGAACTTAGACAAACCTTAGAAAGTGGCTATAGTTCGTCTTTTTTAGTCCCAAGTTAGTCTCTTTCTAAACACAACCCTAGAGAAACGTTAGATTGAGACTAACGTGGGACGAACTTAGACAAACCTGAGAATGAGACTAAAGTTTGTCTTTGTTCGTCCTAAGTTAGTCTCTTTCTAAAGAAGAACATAGACAAACGTTAGAATGAGACTAACTTCAGACGAACTTAGACAAACTTTAGAATGAGACTAAAGTTTGTCTTTCTGCATCCCAATATAGAGTCTTTCTAAGGACGAACCTAGACAAACATAAGAATGAGACTAACTTTGGACGAACTTAGACAAACGTTAGAATGAGACTAACTTGGGACGAACTTAGACAAATCTTAGAATGAGACTAACGTTTGTCTTTATTCGTCCCAAGTCAGTCTCTTTCTAACGACGAACCTAGACAAATGATAGAATGAGACTAACTTGGGACGAACTTAGATAAAGCTTAGAATGAGACTAACGTTTATCTTTGTTCGTCCCACGTATGCCTCTTTATAAGGACAAACCGAGATAAACATTAGAATGAGACTAACTTGGGACGAACTTAGACAACCCTTAGGAGGAGACTAAAGTTTATGTTTGTTCATCCCAAGTTAGTCTATTTCTAAGGACGAATCTAGACAAACGTTAGAATGAGACTAACTTGGGACGAATTTAAACAAACGTTAGAATGAGACTAACTTGGGACGAACTTAGACAAATCTTAGAATGAGACTAACATTTGTCTTTGTTCTTCCCAAGTTAGTCTCTTTCTGAGGATAAACCAAGGCAAACGTTAGAATGAGACTAACTTGGGATGAACTTAGACAAACTTTAGAATGAGACTAAAGTTTGTCTTTCTTCGTCCCAAGTTAGAGTGTTTCTAAGGACGAACCGAGACAAACCTTAGAATGAGGCTAAAGTTGGGACGAACTCAGACAAACCTTAGAATGAGACTAAAGTTTGTCTTTGTTCGTCCAAAGTTAGTCTCTTTCTAAAGACGAACCTAGACAAACGTTAGAATGAGACTAACTTGGGACGAACTTAGACAAACTTTAGAATGAGACTAAAATTTGTCTTTCTTCATCCCGAGTTAGAGTCTTTCTAAAGACGAACCTAGACAAACGTTAGAATGAGACTAACTTGGGACGAACTTAGATAAACGTTAGAATGAGACTAACTTGGGACGAACTTAGACAAATCTTAGAATGAGACTAACGTTTGTCTTTGTTCGTCCCAAGTCAGTCTCTTTCTAACGACGAACCTAGACAAATGATAGAATGAGACTAACTTGGGACGAACTTAGAAAAAACTTAGAATGAGACTAACGTTTATCTTTGTTCGTCCCAAGTAAGCCTCTTTATAAGGACAAACCTAGATAAACGTTAGAATGAGACTAACTTGGGACGAACTTAGACAACCCTTAGAATGAGACTAAAGTTTGTCTTTGTTCATCCCAAGTTAGTCTCTTTCTAAGGACGAATCTTGAAAAATGTTAGAATGAGACTAACTTGGGACGAACTTAGACAAACCTTAGAATGAGACTAACGTTTGTCTTTGTTCGTCACAAGTTAGTCTCTTTCTAAGGACGAACCTAGACAAACGTTAGATTGAGACTAACGTACGATGAACTTAGACAAACCTTAGAATGAGACTAAAGTTTGTTCTTGTTCGTCCCAAGTTAGTCTCTTTCTAAGGACGAACCCAGATAAACGTTAAAATGAGACTAACTTGGGACGAACTTAGACAAACCTTAGAATGAAACCAAAGTTTGTCTTTTTCCGTCCTAAGTAAGTCTTTTTCTAAGAACAACCCTAGACAAACGTTTGATTGAGACTAAATTGGGACGAACTTAGACAAACCTTAGAAAGACACAAAACTTTGTCTTTGTTCGTCCCAAATTAGTCTATTTCTAAGGACGAACCTAAACAAACGTTAGAATGAGACAAACTTGGGACAAACTTAGACAAATGTTAGAATGAGACTAACTTGGGACGAACTTAGACAAATCTGAGAATGAGACTAACGTTTGTCTTTGTTCGTCCCAAGTTAGTCTCTTTCTGAGGATGAACCTAGGCAACGTTAGAATGAGACTAAATGTGACTAAAGTTTGTCTTTGTTGTCCCAACTTAGTCTCTTTATAAGGACAAACCTAGACAAACATTAGAATGAGACTAACTTGGGACGAACTTAGACAACCCTTACCATGAGACTAAAGTTTGTCTTTGTTCGTCCCAAGTTAGTCTCTTTCTAAGGACGAACCTAGACAAACATTAGAATGAGACTAACTTGGGACGAACTTAGACAAACTTTAGAATGAGACTAAAGTTTGTCTTTCTTCGTCCCAAGTTAGAGTGTTTCTAAGGACGAACCTAGACAAATGTTAGAATGAGACTAACTTGGGACGAACTTAGACAAAGCTTAGAAAGAGGCTAAAGTTTGTCTTTTTTCGTTCCATGTTAGTCTCTTTCTAAGCACAACCCTAGAGAAACGTTAGATTGAGACTAAATTGGGACAAACTTAGAGAAACCTTAGAATGAGACTAAAGTTTGTCATTGTTCGTCCAAAGTTAGTCTCTTTCTAAAGACGAACCTAGACAAACGTTAGAATGAGTCTAACTTGGGACGAACTTAGACAAACTTTAGAATGAGACTAAAGTTTGTCTTTCTTGGTCCCAATTTAGAGACTTTCTAAGGACGAACCTAGACAAACGTTAGAATGAAACTAACTTGTGACGAACTTAGACAAACGTTAGAATGAGACTAACTTGGGACGAACTTAGACAAATCTTAGAATGAGACTAACGTTTGTCTTTGTTCGTCCCAAGTCAGTCTCTTTCTAAGGGCGAACCTAGACAAATGATAGAATGAGACTAACTTGGCACGAACTTAGACAAAACTTAGAATGGGAGTAACGTTTATCATTGTTTGTCCCAAGTAAGCCTCTTTATAAGGACAAACCTAGATAATTGTTAGAATCAAACTAACTTGGGACGAACTTAGACAACCCTTAGAATGAGACTAAAGTTTGTCTTTGTTCATCCCAAGTTAGTCTCTTTCTAAGGACGAACCTAGACAAACGTTAGAATGAGACTAACTTGGGACGAACTTAGACAAACCTTAGAATGAGACTAACGTTTGCCTTTGTTCGTCCCAAGTTAGTCTCTTTCTAAGGACGAACCTAGACAAACGTTACATTAAGACTAACTTGGGACGAACTTAGACAAACCTTGGAATGAGACTAAAATTTGTCTTTTTTCGTCCCAAGTTAGTCTCTTTCTAAGGACAAACCTAGACAAACCTTAGAATGAGACTAATTTGGGACGAACTTAGACAAACCTTAAAAAGAGACGAAAGTTTGTCTTTGTTCTTCCCAAGTTAGTCTCCTTCTAAGGACGAACCTAGACAAACGTTAGATTGAGCCTAACTTGGGACAAACTTAGACAAACCTTAGAATGAGAGTGAAGATTGTCTTTGTTCGTCCCAAGTTCGTCTCTTTATAAGGACAAACCTAGACAAACGTTAGAATGAGACTAACTTGTTACGAACTTAGACAAACCTTAGAATGAGACAAAAATTTGTCTTTGTTCGTCCCATGTTATTCTCATTCTAAGAACGAACGTAGGCAAACGTTAGATTGAGACTAACTTGGGACGAACTGAAACAAACCTGATGTTCCCTTGAGTGGCATGTGTTTGGCAAAAAGTGGTTCGACAGTTCGAGCAGGAGTTCAGGGGGAGTTCGAACCTATCCTAGCACTCATGTACAGCGTGGAGCAGACGCAAGGATATTTTCCGGAAGATATTGGCAACGAAGATTTCGTCAAGTTAAAGATGGCGTGCGACTTATTTGAGCAAGATATTCGAATGAATATGCACATTGAAGACGGCGTGACTTGCTTGGGAAAGAAGACGACTTCGTATATTCTTCCAAGGATTTGTGAAAGATATGCATCAAATATTCTGGAATATATTCCGAAATATTTGATGGGATTATCTTGTGCGAATTAGGGTTTCGTCCGAGCATATAAATACAATGCAAAGGCAACCCTAATTCTTATCGCTTTCAAAGATCAAATACACACGAGCATACCCTGCTGATTGGAGAAGAAGAAAGCGACGGCCGGTTGTGTTTTCTCATTGAGAATACATCGGTGCAAGTGCAGTCTGCTCAAGTGCAACTCAGAATGTCTGAAGCGTATCAACTGCCGCACACAACAAAGGTGATCAAAGCTTTCGAGAGAAAGCATCCGAGCTTCTGGAGAAGGTCGAGAACGTTCGGACTGCAGGTTCTGAACGAAGGGGATCGAGGGGAATTGCGGTGAACCTCGGTTGCAAATCTGAGAGACGGAGTATTGAGGTGAGGCTATTACAAGGTGTAAGTGTAAGTCCCTGTGGAAACCCTATACTCGTAATAAAGATTTGTTGTCCCTTTTCCGGGTGTGGGAAACCCCCCAGAGTAGGCCTGGCCGAACTGGGTTATCAACCTGTGCGTGCTCCAGTTTTACTGTTCTGTTTGATCTGTTTGTTGAACTGTTGTGGAGAGAGTTCAAGGTCTGTCGAAACACGACCTAGAACACTTGCTTGAACAGGGGATATAATTTCAATTGGTATCAGAGCAAACACTCGACACACTGAGTGGGATCCTGAACTGTTCAAGATGCCTCTGAAAGAAGGACAAAGCATCACCAGACCTCCGTTGCTTGAAGGATCGAACTATGCCACCTAGAAACCCATGGTGCGATCCTTTCTGAAATCCCTTGACGAGAAAGCATGGATGACTGTTCAGAGAGGTTGGACTGAACCTATGATGAACAATCTCACTGGTGAACCAATTCTGAAACCAGAAACCTTGTGGAGTGAAGAAGAGAACAAGGCATCCATGGGAAACTCAAAGGCGATGAACGCAATCTTCTCGGCTGTAGATGAGAACGTCATGAAGTTGATCATTAACTGTGAAGTAGCAAAGGATGCTTGGGATATTCTCCAAACAGCATATGAAGGCACGGACAAAGTTCGCAACTCGAGAATGCAGATTGTCACTACTAAGTTTGAAGAGATGAAGATGAACGAGAGTGAAACTATCTCTGAGTACAACACTAGAGTTCTGGAACTGTCCAACGAGGCTGCTGCTCTAGGAAAGCCGATTGAGGAAGAGAGGATGGCCAGTAAAGTCTTGAGATCACTTCCTCCGAGATTTGCTATGAAAGTCACGGCTATTGAGGAAATGCACGACATCTCCAAACTGAAACTGGACGAGCTGATGGGGTCTCTCAGAACTTACGAGATTAACCGTGATTTCTAAACCGGAGATATGAAGGGAATCGCCCTGAAAGCAGAACTGTCTGAAGACAAAGTGGAGGCTGGCTGCACCACTGAGCAACTGGCCATGATGGCTCAAAACTTCGGCAGAATGGTGCGCAAGATAAATAGACGTGGTCCAGAACAAGGTCAGTCTTCATCAACTGGTTTCCGAAACTGGAAGTCCGACAGATCAAGGTCCAGTGACTCAAGGCAAGACTCCTCTGACAAAAGAAAGGAAGAAATTCAGTGTCATGAATGCAGAGGTTTCGGTCATATTGCTTCACAATGTGCGAATACTCTCATGAAAAAGAAGGCAATGGTCGCGAGCTTCAGCGATAGTGAGTCAGACGAAGATAAAGGAGGTGCAACCACCAACTTTGTGGCCTTTACTTCAACTCTGGATGGATACGGCAGCACCAATAAACCTTTTCTACCTCTGTTGGAACTCCCGGCTGAAGATGTCTCAGACAGTGATGGTGAAGAACTCACGCAGGAGGCTCTGGGTGAGACATATAAGGATTTGTATGAGAAGTGGCTGCTTCTGATCAGGATTAACAAAAAGCTGAATGACACAGTTGCAAGCATCACCTTGGATAAGGACAAGGTCTGGCAGGAGGTTGAGATATTACTTACACAGAAGGTTGAGCTCGAAGGCACGGTAGACTCTCTGAATACTCGTCTAGCTGAGATGAAACAGGAAAGGCTGTGTCTCCTTGCTCAGAAAACAGAGCTCTTAGGTACTGTCTCCTCACTGAAAGTTGAAATGGATAATGACCGTGACACTCATCCTGTAGGCATGGTGGGTCTAAGAAAAACCATCACAGATCTGAAGCGCAAAGAGGTGTTCCAGTTAAGAAGGGTAGAACAGCTGGAACTTCAGCTAGAATCTGAAAGAATGGAGCACTCAACTACCAAGGAGGAACTAAATCACCTCAAACAGTCGGTAAGAATGCTCAACTCTGGCACTAAAGACTTAAATGATATTCTCAGATCTCAGAGAATGGAGTCTGGACATAGAGGATTGGGGTTCACAGGAGAAGGCAGTTCAAAAGGTACAACGTTTGTTAAAACAAAACCAGTGTCGGAACAGATGCCTGAACAGAAGGTGAGAAAGCACCCTAGACAGAAAGTGGATCTGTCCCAAGACAAAGCCAAAGGCAGGACTGGCAAAGCTCACTCCAGTTCAACCTCCAATCAAAACAAAGATTTGCGCACATGTTGGTACTGCTTTCAGGATGGACACATCAAATCCAAGTGTCGGCTGTTTCTTGCTGAACGTCGAGGGCATAAACAATAGATCAAACCTCGACAGAAACAGGTATGGGTACCAAAGGAACAACAGACAGTATGCATGGTGGCCTGTTGCTCCTCAAGAGATACAGTGCAAAATAGTTGGTACTTCGACAGCGGATGGCAGGTAACTCTGAATATCTCTCGCATATTAGACCTGTTGAGCAGATGCGGTTTGTCACCTTCGCGGATGGTAGGAAGAGTCAGGTGATCGGCTGTGGGACATTGAAGGTTCCGGATCTCCCTGCACTCGAGGACACCCTCCTGGTTGAAGGTCTGACAATGAATCTTATTTGCATCAGTCAACTGTGCGACAATGGACACTACGTGTCATTCTCTCGTGACTCATGCTTGGTTCTAGACGAGAATGGTGATTCTGTGATGAAAGGCACAAGGATGGCAAATAACTGTTACACCATCAAAATAGGAGTCGAAAGTCTTGACAAGCCACGGTCTACTCTAGACTATGTTCAAGCCAAACATCGAGTTATGCGAGGGGGAGTGAATAAGACCCTGCACACAAGGTCAGATAGGAGAATCGCACAAATCCATGTTGGCAAGAGCACCAGGAGACTGCTGGATCAAAGGGTGTCACAGTTACAGAAAGAGTTCGAACAGAAGATAACACAGTTGAAGACGGAGTTCGAACTGTTTCCACGAATGAATGCCATTCCACTGGATGAGAAATTGAATGAGATTCCACAGTTTGGAACACCCAGATCCTCCTTGGGTGTGCGTGGTTTCATGAACTAAGTGTTCCAGGCAGTGGTCAGTCAAAGGCGAATCCCCAGCTACAACAGTTGGACTGACCACCTAAGAAAGGGAGCAGGAACAGATGGGACAATACTTAATGTCAACTTCTTTATTCCAGAAGATTTGTTTTACGCCGTTTTTTTTTGGAAAGCGGCTTGCGTATATTAGGAAGTCGAAAAGGCAGGAGGATATTTTATTTTCAAAAACTCGACTGTTGAGCGTGTCCTCTCTCACTCGTCCCCGAAACCCTAGATCGGAAATCTCTCACTCGATTGCTCCGCAAACGGCGATGGTGAACACAAGGAAGTCAGCAAAATCCAGTGTTAAATCCGCGGAGAAAAGAAAGGAAAGCATGCAAACCTCAAAGGCGGTGACGGCGAAATCGAAGATTCCAAAATCCAAAGCTGCGAAGGTGAAAAAGGCGTCACCTTTTCATGAAAAGTCTGCCGAAGAGGTCACCGCTGAAATTCCTCAGACAGTCTCAGCGGTTTCTTCTCCACAAGCGTGTCCGCAATCGGAGGTAAATCCCGTTCTCCCATCAGTTTCTGCGAATATCTCAGTGGTTGAAAATCCTGTGATTAATGATGAAGTAATTGTGGGAGTTGAGAAAATTGGGTGTTTGGGTGCTGAAGCCAGTAGGGCTGGTAGTGATGAAGCCAAGAGGGCTGAGATTTGTGTTGACAAGGGCAAGGTTGAGACTTGTGATGCTGGTAAAAAGGGTGATGTTGTTTCTAAGTTTGTTAAAGAAACGGAACCCAGGCTGTCAGTGACAAGAGGCTCAGGTATTTCAGATGTGTGGAAGGCGAAAATTCAAGCTTCCGGGTTCGTTCGTCCAGGAGGATTTCAAAGAAAGAAGGTAACTCGCCGAGCTGCCTCTCCCAGACAATGCCTGGCAAAGATCATCTCTATCAGAGGGAGGGTCTCTGATATTTCTAATGAGGGTGAGAAGAGTATGAGGAAGTTGGTAATGGAGGATGCTCCTGTTGATGGGTCGGCTGAGGAGATTGGAGTCTCAGAAGGAGAAGTTGCTGAGATTGTGAGTATGAAGCCTGATTTATCAGTAAACGGTGTTGGTGTGATTGATGAAGAACCTGAGGTTGCGGAAGGAGATGAAGATCTGGACAGTGTGTTCAAAGATATTGATGATTTTGCTGAAAATCTGCAAAAAGAGGATTTTGGTGTTCAGCCAGGAGTGGAATCAGGTGGTACTTCAGTTCCAGTTGTTGCTGAGGAGTCTGTGCTTATCCCAGCTGTTACTCAAGATGATCTTCTTCGTGATCATATGGAGTATGTTGGTGGATCAGTTCGTGAGGATACTGCGAAGCCAGTCTCAAAGAAGGGTAAGCTGTCTGATGCTGACCAAGATATTGCTCCTCTTATCTCTCTTAAAAGGCCAAAGAAGGACAAGGGAAAGAAGAAGGTGGTGTTTGAAAAATCTGCTAAGGGAACAGTCCAAGAGATTGCGAAGGAGGACAACCTGGCAGGGGGAGCTGTTTCATCTAAGAAAAGAAAACATGAAGCTCCTGTCCCTGTTTCAGTGGATGCTGGAAGATGCAAAGTTCCATCTCCTGAGTCTGATTCAGCTCCAGTGGGATTTGTCAAGGGAGGAGTTTGGTTCGTCAACCGTGATGCAAGTAGGAAATGGAGCTGTGTGTCGAAAAGGAAGATCATTCCTGAGAGGGTGCTAGTAGAGTCCAGTTACAAAGGGAAGGAGGTGATTACGGTTCTGAAAGAATCTGATCTGTTTTGGACATTGACCAGGGGCAAACCCTTCAATGAGCAGTTGGTACGTGAGACCATGGCGAACTTGCCCCCTCTCTTCGGGGTTGTTGGAGAATCTGAGTATGGGGTCTTCTACGTCGGAGGGAGAAGGATCAAGATTGATCCTGAGCTGATCAATGTATTCTTCGCCATGGACGACCCAGCTGTTGATGAAGTGGAGTCAGATTTTGAAAAGGTAGTGAGCACCATCACTGCAGGCTCTGTTCAGTGGAGGCCTGAGTCAGTTGTGCATACAGCGGATCTTTCTACGTTCTATTCGATGCTGTTTTTCATTGCTGTTTTCAAATGGAGGCCGTCTACTCATCGCTCAACGGTCAACAAGGACATGGCTCAACTGCTTTATCAGATAGGGAATAAGCTGAAGTTCAACCTGGGCAGAGTAATGTTCAAACAGATTGTTGAACATGCCACTTCGACGAGATCTCTGCATCAGATTTGCTTCCCGTCTCTGATATACGAGCTGATCATCCATCAAGCTCCTGATTTGAAGGCCTCGCCTGACCAACTCTCAAAGGCACCCAGCAAGTTCATCGTTGACCACAAGTTGTTTAAAGGGTGTCACGTGAACGATCTCTAGGAGAAAGGAAATGCTGTGGCGGAGTCCAGTCGAGGGGGAGCCAGAATGGGCCGAGATGAGCGAAACAAGTTGCTCAGAGATCTTAATGCCATCATTGCTGCGGACAAGGAGCAACGCAGGCGCATCAATAAGCTTGCTCGTGCCCTTAGCTACCCAAGTGAAGATGAATCTGCTGATGCAGGTTCTGAAGATGCCACAGATGATGTGTCTGCATAAAGGTCCACTGACTTCAATCTCTCTGAACTCAGTTTTCGTTTAAAACTTTAGTTATTTTGTGCTTGTTCTGGCACAGCTTGATTTGCTGTTCGAACTAGATCGGACCCCTTGTCAATTTGTGGCAAAAAGGGGGAGTATTTTGAGGTGGTGACTTTTTTGTTCCCTCAAGGTTGTCGACCGTCTAGATAGTTAGATAGATCTAGTTATCTAGTAGATTTGGTTTTGCCAAAATGCCAAGGGGGAGATTGATGTTCCCTTGAGTGGCATGTGTTTGGCAAAACGTGGTTCGACAGTTCGAGCAGGAGTTCAGGGGGAGTTCGAACATATCCTAGCACTCATGTACAGCGTGGAGCAGACGCAAGGATATTTTCCGGAAGATATTGGCAACGAAGATTTCGTCAAGTTAAAGATGGCGTGCGACTTATTCGAGCAAGATATTCGAATGAATATGCACATTGAAGACGGCGTGACTTGCTTGGGAAAGAAGACGACTTCGTATATTCTTCCAAGGATTTGTGAAAGATATGCATCAAATATTCTGGAATATATTCCGAAATATTTGATGGGATTATCTTGTGCGAATTAGGGTTTCGTCCGAGCATATAAATACAATGGAAAGGCAACCCTAATTCTTATCGCTTTCAAAGATCAAATACACACGAGCATACCCTGCTGATTGGAGAAGAAGAAAGCGACGGCCGGTTGTGTTTTCTCATTGAGAATACATCAATGCAAGTGCAGTCTGCTCAAGTGCAACTTAGACTGTCTGAAGCGTATCAACTGCCGCACACAACAAAGGTGATCAAAGCTTTCGAGAGAAAGCATCCGAGCTTCTGGAGAAGGTCGAGAACGTTCAGACTGCAGGTTCTGAACGAAGGGGATCGAGGGGAATTGCGGTGAACCTCGGTTGCATATCTGAGAGACGGAGTATTGAGGTGAGGCTATTACAAGGTGTAAGTGTAAGTCCCTGTGGAAACCCTATACTCGTAATAAAGATTTGTTGTCCCTTTTCCGGGTGTGGGAAACCCCCCAGAGTAGGCCTGGCCGAACTGGGTTATCAACCTGTGCGTGATCCAATTTTACTGTTCTGTTTGATCTGTTTGTTGAACTGTTGTGGAGAGAGTTCAAGGTCTGTCGAAACACGACCTAGAACACTTGCTTGAACAGGGGATATAATTTCAAAACCTTAGAATGAGACTAAAGTTTGTCTTTGTTCGTCCCAAGTACTACTCTTTCTAAGGACGAACCTAAAAAATGTTAGAATTAGACTAACTTGGGACGAACTTAGACAAACCTTAGAATGAGACTAACGTTTGTCTTTGTTCGTCCAAAGTTAGTCTCTTTCTAAGGACGAACCTAGACAAACGTTAGAGTGAGACTTACTTGGGACGAACTTAGACAAACTTAGACAAACTTAGACAAACTTTATCTTTCTTCGTCCCAAGTTAGAGTGTTTCTAAGGACGAACCTAGACAAACGTTAGAATGAGACTAACTTGAGACGAACTTAGACAAACCGTAGAATGAGGCTAAAGTTTGTCTTTTTTCGTCCCAAGTTAATCTCTTTCTAAGCATAAACCCTAGAGAAACTTTAGATTGAGACTAACTTAGGACGAACTTAGACAAACCTTAGAATGAGACTAAAGTTTGTCTTTGTTCGTCCAAAGTTAGTCTCTTTCTAAAGACGAACCTAGACAAACGTTAGAATGAGACTAACTTGGGACGAACTTAGACAAACTTTAGAATGAGACTAAAGTTTGTCTTTCTTCGTCCCAAGTTAGAGTCTTTCTAAGGACGAACCTAGACAAACGTTAGAATGAGACTAACTTGGGACGAACTTAGACAAACGTTAGAATGAGACTAACTTGGGACGAACTTAGACAAATCTTACATTGAGACTAAAGTTTGTCTTTGTTCGTCCCAAGTCAGTCTCTTTCTAAGGATGAACCAAGACAAATGATAGAAGTGACTAACTTGGGACGAACTTAGACAAACGTTAGTCTCATTCTAAGATTTGTCTAGGAAAACGTTAGAATGAGACTAACTTGGGACGAACTTAGACCAACTTTAGAATGAGACTAAAGTTTGTCTTCCGTCGTCCCAAGTTAGAGTGTTTCTAAGTACGAACCTTGACAAACGTTAGAATGAGACTAACTTGGGACGAACTTAGACAAACCTTAGAATGAGGCTAAAGTTCGTCTTTTTTCGTCCCAAGTCAGTCTCTTTCTAACGACGAACCTAGACAAATCTTAGAATGAGACTAACGTTTGTCTTTGTTCGTCCCAAGTCAGTCTCTTTCTAACGACGAAGCTAGACAAATGATAGAATGAGACTAACTTGGGACGAACTTATACAAAACTTAGAATGAGACTAACGTTTATCTTTGTTCGTCCCAAGTAAGCCTCTTTATAAGGACAAACCTAGATAAACGTTAGAATGAGACTAACTTGGGACGAACTTAGACAACCCTTAGAATGAGACTAAAGTTTGTCTTTGTTCATCCCAAGTTAGTCTCTTTCTAAGGATGAACCTAGACAAACGTTAGAATGAGACTAACTTGGGACGAACTTAGACAAACCTTAGAATGAGACTAACGTTTGTCTTTGGTCGTCACAAGTTAGTCTCTATCTAAGGACGAACCTAGACAAACGTTAGATTGAGACTAAATTGGGATGAACTTAGACAAACCTTAGAATGAGAGTAAAGTTTGTTTTTGTTCGTCCCAAGTTAGTCTCTTTCTGAGGCCAAACCCAGACAAACGTTAAAATGAGACTAACTTGGGAAGAACTTAGACAAACCTTAGAATGAAACGAAAGTTTGTCTTTTTTCGTCCTAAGTAAGTCTTTTTCTACGAACTACCCTAGACAAACGTTTGATTGAGACTAACTTGGGACGAACTTAGATAAAGCTTAGAAAGAGACAAAAGTTTGTCTTTGTTCGTCCCAAGTTAGTCTATTTCTAAGGACGAACCTAGACAAACGTTAGAATGAGACTAACTTGGGACGAACTTAGACAAACGTTAGAATGAGACTAACTTGGGAGGAACTTAGGCAAATCTAGAATGAGACTAACGTTTGTCATTGTTCGTCCCAAGTTAGTCTCTTTCTGAGGACGAACCAAGGCAAACGTTAGAATGAGACTAACTTGTGACGAACTTAGACAAACTTTAGAATGAGACTAAAGTTTGTCTTTCTTCGTCCCAAGTTAGAGTGTTTCAAAGGACGAACCTAGAGAAACGTTAGAATGAGACTAACTTGGGACGAACTTAGACAAACCCTAGAAAGAGGCTAAAGTTTGTCTTTTTTCTTCCCAAGTTAGTCTCTTTCTAAGCACAACCCTAGAGAAACGTTAGATTGAGACTAACTTGGGACGAACTTAGACAAACCTGAGAATGAGACTAAAGTTTGTCTTTGTTCGTCTAAAGTTAGTCGCTTTCTAAAGACGAACCTAGACAAACGTTAGAATGAGACTAACTTGGGACGAACTTAGACAAACTTTAGAATGAGACTAAAGTTCGTCTTTCTGCGTCCCAAGTTAGAGTCTTTCTAAGGACGAACCTAGACAAACGTTAGAATGAGACTAACTTGGGACGAACTTAGATAAACGTTAGAATGAGACTAACTTGGGACGAACTTAAACAAATCTTAGAATGAGACTAACGTTTGTCTTTGTTCGTCCCAAGTCAGTCTCTTTCTAACGACGAACCTAGACAAATGATAGAATGAGACTAACTTGGGACGAACTTAGATAAAACTTAGAATGAGACTAACGTTTATCTTTGTTCGTCCCAAGTAAGCCTCTTTATAAGGACAAATCGAGATAAACGTTAGAATGAGACTAACTTGGGACGAACTTAGACAACCCTTAGAATGAGACTAAAGTTTGTCTTTGTTCATCCCAAGTTAGTCTATTTCTAAGGACGAACCTAGACATACGTTAGAATGAGACTAACTTGGGACGAACTTAGACAAACGTTAGAATGAGACTAACTTTGGACGAACTTAGACAAATCTTAGAATGAGACTAACATTTGTCTTTGTTCGTCCCAAGTTTGTCTTTTTCTGAGGACGAACCAAGGCAAACGTTAGAATGAGACTAACTTGGGACGAACTTAGACAAACTTTAGAATGAGACTAAAGTTTGTCTTTCTTCGTCCCAAGTTAGAGTGTTTCTAAGTATGAACCTAGACAAACGTTAGAATGAGACTAACTTGGGACGAACTTAGACAAACCTTAGAATGAGGCTAAAGTTTGTCTTTTTTCGTCCCAAGTTAGTCTCTTTCTAAGCACAACCCTAGAGAAACGTTAGATTGAGACTAACTTGGGACGAACTTAGACAAACCTTAGAATGAGACTAAAGTTTGTCTTTGTTTGTCCAAATTTAGTCTCTTTCCAAAGACGAACCTAGACAAACATTAGAATGAGAATAACTTGGGACGAACTTAGACAAACTTTAGAATGAGACTAACTTGGGACGAACTTAGACAAATCTTAGAATGAGACTAACGTTTGTCTTTGTTCGTCCCAAGTCAGTCTGAAATTCTGATGTCTGTTCAAGACCAGTTCCAGGTTGTGTTCTACCAGAGACTGGAACACCTTAGCAGACAGTACCGTAAACAGAACAAAATAGGAGCACACACGATATGATACCCAGTTCAACCTTGCCTACTCTGGGGGGCTTCCCACACCCTAAAGGGACACAAATCTTTATTACGAGTTTAGAGCTACAAGTGGATTTACGCTTACACAACTCCCGTCTGTAATGGCCTAGCCTCTAACACTCGTCTCTCAAATTTGCAATCTCGGTTCACCGCAGCTCACCGTCGATCCCCTGAGTTGGAGACTCCCTCCCGAACTAGCTCGAACTTCTCCCTAAGCTCGGACACTTTCTCCCGAAAGCGTGTCTTGATCACCGTGTGTGTGCGCTTGGCTGTTCCTCAAGATCAGTCTGAACAGCACACTGAATACACTGCTTTATCGCCGTTGATATTCCGATGTGGAATACTCAGCCGGCCGTCGCACTTCTTTCATCCAATCTCACGAATGCTCTTGTGTTTATTTCTCTCAGAAAGCGATATGATTATGGACGCCCTAGCCTTCTATTTATATGCTTTGGTGCAGTCCAAATCTGTTCCAGATAATCTGTCAAATATTTAGGAAATATTCCTAAATATTTGCTAGATATCTTATTTCCAATCTTCAAGAAGATCTCGATCTTTCTTTCTCACCAAGTAATTCCGAATCTTCTTCTAACTGATGAGAGAATATATATTTGAATATTTGATCTTCTATTTAATCGCTGGCCGACTTCAACTAATCGGATCTTCGATCGTTCAGATTAGGAAACATCTTATCTTCAGATCTGCTGTATGCGAGTTCCAGTAGTCGGTTGAACTCCCCTTGAACTCCTGCTTGAACACTCTGAAGACGTTTTGCCAAAACCCATGCCACATAGGAACAACAATCTCCCCTTTGGCATTTTTGGCAAAACCATACAGACTTCAGAGATCACTCTCCCCCTTTTTGCCACAAAATAGGCAAGGAGGGTTCAAATTGACCAGCTTGGTCTCCTCGGCATCTGGAATCTTGTCAACTCCCCCTCGAACATAGCCAGGGTCAGTGACACATACTGTGAGTCTTTCGGACCATGGTGTCTCAGCATCTGTTCGACCGCTGGTCAGCAAATAACAGGTTTTTGTTGACCTGGTTTCCTCCATCAGAGATTCTCGGCCCAGGTTCTCTTTTTGCTTCACTCTCCATTCTCGTGTCATTCTTGGAGTAGTTTTCTGCTGCAACTTTCTACGCACAGCCATGAACTCGTGACACCTTGGCTTGATGTGCCCCTTCTTGTGACAGTACCAACAGGCTCTTGAGTCTCTTCTCCATTCTCCGTTGGAACTCATCATGTTGGCCAGAGGGTACCTGTTCATCTCTCTGTTCACCGGCTGTTCCGCTTTGACAAACTTAATATTTCCTGAACTACTCCCATCAGTGTAGCCAATGCCTCTACGCCCTCCACTCATTCTTTGGGACTTCAGAATCGTATCTAGGTCTTTTGATCCAGAGTTTAGCATCTTCACTGATTTCTTGAACTGATTCAGCTCGTCCAGTACTATCGCGTGGTAGTCCTTGTCTTTCTCCATCTGCATCTTTAACGACGGGATAACATCAAGGAGTTCTGCCTTTTCTTCAATCAGGACATCAACTCTCTTCCTTAGCTTTTCCTTCTCATCCTTTATGCTTGTCACGTTGAAGTTAAGTTTATTATTCAGATCTACCACTTCCTCGCACTTCTCATATAGAGCCTTGTAGTTTTCGAAGACACGTTCATCTGGGACTTCTTCATCATCACTGCTGCTGGAGTGGTCAGCAGACTGTTCAGACATCATTCTGGAACAAGTGCTTTCAAGCTCTTCACCTCTACGATCAGTTGCGCTGGTGAATGCAACAAAGTTCTTCGAGTCATCCTCCTCCGAGTCGTTGTTGTTAATAGAATAAGCCTTCTTCAGTGTGTTGGCGCATTCAGCTTGAATGTGACCATAGCCTCTGCATTCTCGACACTGGATTACTTTGCCTTTATCACCCTTGAACACGTTGTTGTTCTCTCCATGCCCGTTCTCTTCTGAGAGTTTTCTCCTCTTCGACTCTGCGAGTTAGACGTGGATTGATGTTCCTGATTGTATCCTCGTCTATTCAGCCTTTTCACAATCCTTTCAAGGTATTTGGCTATTATGGCGAGCTGTTTAGACTCGTTCTTGACGCTGTTCCACTCTTCAGTTACATCAGCCTTCAGTGCAACACATTCTACTGTCCTTCTTTGAAAATCATCTGGAAAATTCATCTCATATGTCCTTAGTGACCCGCGGCCAGTCTCTCTTCCTTGATAGGTTTTCTTAGTCCCGCGGCTTCATTAGCGAGCTCTAGGACTCTAGCGTTGAACTCAGCAATTGTCTCTTCCTCCATTTTCAAAATCTCAAATTTTGTGATGAGCATCTGCATCCGTGAGTTCCTCACTTTGTCCGTTCCTTCATAAGCTGTTCTCAGAATGTCCCATGCTTCTTTGGAAACTTCACAGTTAGCAATCAGTTTGAACACATTCTCGTCCACGGCTGAAAATATAGTGTTTATAGCTATTGAGTTCCCGACAGCAGTCTTTTCATCAGCCTTAGTCCAACGCTCTTCAGGTTTCGGCACAACTTGTCCCTCACCATTCGTCATTGTCGGAGGGGTCCATCCAATCAGTACAGCTTTCCATGCCCTTTCGTCAAGAGTGTTCAGGAAAGCCTTCATTCTGGTTTTCCAGTAGCTATAGCTTGGCCCTTCTAGCAGTGGTGGTCCGCTGGAGTACTGACCTTCCTTCATACTCATCTTGAACAGAAATCGGATCTCACTCTATGTGTCGAGTGCCTGCTCTGATACCAATTGAAATTCTGATGTCTGTTCAAGACCAGTTCCAGGTTGTGTTCTACCAGAGACTGGAACACCTTAGCAGACAGTACCGTAAACAGAACAAAATAGGAGCACACACGATATGATACCCAGTTCGGCCTTGCCTAGTCTGGGGGCTTCCCACACCCTAAAGGGACGCAAATCTTTATTACGAGTTTAGAGCTACAAGTGGACTTACGCTTACACAACTCCTGTTTGTAATGGCCTAGCCTCTAACACTCGTCTCTCAGATTTGCAATCTCGGTTCACCGCAGCTCACCGTCGATCCCCTGAGTTCGAGACTCCCTCTCGAACTAGCTCGAACTTCTCCCTAAGCTCGGACACTTTCTCCCAAAAGCGTGTCTTGATCACCGTGTGTGTGCGCTTGGTTGTTCTTAAGATCAGTCTGAACAGCACACTGAACAGACTGCTTCTTCGCCGTTGATATTCCGCTGTGGAATACTCAGCCGGCCGTCGCTCTTCTTTCATCCAATCTCTCGAATACTCTCGTGTTTATTTATCTCAGAAAGCGATATGATTATGGACGCCCTAGCCTTCTATTTATATGCTTTGGTGGTGTCCAAATCTGTTCCAGATAATCTGTCAAATATTTAGGTAATATTCCTAAATATTTGCTAGATATCTTATTTCCAATCTTCAAGAAGATCTCGATCTTTCTTTCTCACCAAGTAATTCCGAAACTTCTTCGAATGCCTGCAAGAACAAAGGAAATTCTTAGCAATGAAAGGCAAGAGAAATAAACACAAGTTAAGCACAAAACAAGCAATAACTATCAAGTAAGGGAAGAGTAGACAAACTAAACTATCTATTAGCACCTAGTTGATTAACCTGTCCCCGGCAACGGCGCCATTTGATCGATGCGAAATATAGCGGAAATATTCGAATAAAATCCAAACACTATTGCTAAGTCACGGTAATCAAAACATTTATATTGACTCGGGTGAACCGAGGTTGTACCCAAAGGACAAGTGCTTAAACCAATAATGCTAACAGTTTACTTAGAATGTCTAATGGTTTGGGGGGGGGGTTGTTCCTTTAAAAGGATGATAGCAGAATCTTACTATCCAAAAGTGAGGTTTGATCAACGAAAATGGCAAACAATCAACTAAAATATGACTAGAGATCTATTTCTCCACCTAGACAATTATTGTGACAGTAAAATGGGACACCGATGATGAAATCACAAACGATTATGTGGACAAGAAACAAATTCAAAAGCCAAAGGCAAACCATCAAGTTAGAAGAAAATCAAAATCTGATTGACTCAAGCAAGATGTGTCGTTTATCAAAGTCCACACAACTTAAGGAAGTCAAGACTCAATGGTACAAAAGCGGTGAACTAATCATGTGTCAGAGAAAGCCGCCGACTCAATCGAAAGACCAAAACTCAGAAAAGAATGCAATGTCCATGGTACCTATAGGGGACTATCTCCCAATCATCCAAGGTCATTTGGATTTCAACTCGCGAGGTAACAAGTATCGAAAAATCTATCTATACTCGCATTGTTAGAATCTTAAGCATGATAAGATTATTAGCTGGACTTGGGTTTGAGATGTAAGGATAGGCATGACTAGTACGTTGTAGTTCTTTCTATGGCTTTGTTCTTGTTCGGGACGAACAAGTTCAGGTGTGGGGTAGTTTGATAAGTCGTAGTTGTACGACTATTTTATGTGTTAAAACCCCGTTTCTTTGTGATTGCCTGTATATTATTTCACTACATGTGTGTAGTTTTCGTTCTCAAGTGCATTCGGAGACCATGGAAGGAATATCGGCTAAAAGGAGCCTGTTAAAAGATGTTTTGCGAGCGCGTTCTTGGACTGTGCGAACGCACACTATTTTCATGCCACTGGTCTGCTCCATGCGAACGCACACTATTTTCATGCCACTGGTCCGATCTTCTCAGAGTGTTTATAGCTATTGAGTTCCCGACAGCAGTCTTTTCATCAGCCTTAGTCCAACGCTCTTCAGGTTTCGGCACAACTTGTCCCTCACCATTCGTCATTGTCGGAGGGGTCCATCCAATCAGTACAGCTTTCCATGCCCTTTCGTCAAGAGTGTTCAGGAAAGCCTTCATTCTGGTTTTCCAGTAGCTATAGCTTGGCCCTTCTAGCAGTGGTGGTCCGCTGGAGTACTGACCTTCCTTCATACTCATCTTGAACAGAAATCGGATCTCACTCTATGTGTCGAGTGCCTGCTCTGATACCAATTGAAATTCTGATGTCTGTTCAAGACCAGTTCCAGGTTGTGTTCTACCAGAGACTGGAACACCTTAGCAGACAGTACCGTAAACAGAACAAAATAGGAGCACACACGATATGATACCCAGTTCGGCCTTGCCTAGTCTGGGGGCTTCCCACACCCTAAAGGGACGCAAATCTTTATTACGAGTTTAGAGCTACAAGTGGACTTACGCTTACACAACTCCTGTTTGTAATGGCCTAGCCTCTAACACTCGTCTCTCAGATTTGCAATCTCGGTTCACCGCAGCTCACCGTCGATCCCCTGAGTTCGAGACTCCCTCTCGAACTAGCTCGAACTTCTCCCTAAGCTCGGACACTTTCTCCCAAAAGCGTGTCTTGATCACCGTGTGTGTGTGCTTGGTTGTTCTTAAGATCAGTCTAAACAGCACACTGAACAGACTGCTTCTTCGCCGTTGATATTCCGCTGTGGAATACTCAGCCGGCCGTCGCTCTTCTTTCATCCAATCTCTCGAATACTCTCGTGTTTATTTATCTCAGAAAGCGATATGATTATGGACGCCCTAGCCTTCTATTTATATGCTTTGGTGGTGTCCAAATCTGTTCCAGATAATCTGTCAAATATTTAGGTAATATTCCTAAATATTTGCTAGATATCTTATTTCCAATCTTCAAGAAGATCTCGATCTTTCTTTCTCACCAAGTAATTCCGAAACTTCTTCGAATGCCTGCAAGAACAAAGGAAATTCTTAGCAATGAAAGGCAAGAGAAATAAACACAAGTTAAGCACAAAACAAGCAATAACTATCAAGTAAGGGAAGAGTAGACAAACTAAACTATCTATTAGCACCTAGTTGATTAACCTGTCCCCGGCAACGGCGCCATTTGATCGATGCGAAATATAGCGGAAATATTCGAATAAAATCCAAACACTATTGCTAAGTCACGGTAATCAAAACATTTATATTGACTCGGGTGAACCGAGGTTGTACCCAAAGGACAAGTGCTTAAACCAATAATGCTAACAGTTTACTTAGAATGTCTAATGGTTTGGGGGGGGGGGGGTTGTTCCTTTAAAAGGATGATAGCAGAATCTTACTATCCAAAAGTGAGGTTTGATCAACGAAAATGGCAAACAATCAACTAAAATATGACTAGAGATCTATTTCTCCACCTAGACAATTATTGTGACAGTAAAATGGGACACCGATGATGAAATCACAAACGATTATGTGGACAAGAAACAAATTCAAAAGCCAAAGGCAAACCATCAAGTTAGAAGAAAATCAAAATCTGATTGACTCAAGCAAGATGTGTCGTTTATCAAAGTCCACACAACTTAAGGAAGTCAAGACTCAATGGTACGAAAGCGGTGAACTAATCATGTGTCAGAGAAAGCCGCCGACTCAATCGAAAGACCAAAACTCAGAAAAGAATGCAATGTCCATGGTACCTATAGGGGACTATCTCCCAATCATCCAAGGTCATTTGGATTTCAACTCGCGAGGTAACAAGTATCGAAAAATCTATCTATACTCGCATTGTTAGAATCTTAAGCATGATAAGATTATTAGCTGGACTTGGGTTTGAGATGTAAGGATAGGCATGACTAGTACGTTGTAGTTCTTTCTATGGCTTTGTTCTTGTTCGGGACGAACAAGTTCAGGTGTGGGGTAGTTTGATAAGTCGTAGTTGTACGACTATTTTATGTGTTAAAACCCCGTTTCTTAGTGATTGCCTGTATATTATTTCACTACCTGTGTGTAGTTTTCGTTCTCAAGTGCATTCGGAGACCATGGAAGGAATATCGGCTAAAAGGAGCCTGTTAAAAGATGTTTTGCGAGCGCATTCTTGGACTGTGCGAACGCACACTATTTTCATGCCACTGGTCTGCTCCATGCGAACGCACACTATTTTCATGCCACTGGTCCGATCTTCTCAGAGTGTTTATAGCTATTGAGTTCCCGACAGCAGTCTTTTCATCAGCCTTAGTCCAACGCTCTTCAGGTTTCGGCACAACTTGTCCCTCACCATTCGTCATTGTCGGAAGGGTCCATCCAATCAGTACAGCTTTCCATGCCCTTTCGTCAAGAGTGTTCAGGAAAGCCTTCATTCTGGTTTTCCAGCAGCTATAGCTTGGCCCTTCTAGCAGTGGTGGTCCGCTGGAGTACTGACCTTCCTTCATACTCATCTTGAACAGAAATCGGATCTCACTCTATGTGTCGAGTGCCTGCTCTGATACCAATTGAAATTCTGATGTCTGTTCAAGACCAGTTCCAGGTTGTGTTCTACCAGAGACTGGAACACCTTAGCAGACAGTACCGTAAACAGAACAAAATAGGAGCACACACGATATGATACCCAGTTCGGCCTTGCCTAGTCTGGGGGCTTCCCACACCCTAAAGGGACGCAAATCTTTATTACGAGTTTAGAGCTACAAGTGGACTTACGCTTACACAACTCCTGTTTGTAATGGCCTAGCCTCTAACACTCGTCTCTCAGATTTGCAATCTCGGTTCACCGCAGCTCACCGTCGATCCCCTGAGTTCGAGACTCCCTCTCGAACTAGCTCGAACTTCTCCCTAAGCTCGGACACTTTCTCCCAAAAGCGTGTCTTGATCACCGTGTGTGTGCGCTTGGTTGTTCTTAAGATCAGTCTGAACAGCACACTGAACAGACTGCTTCTTCGCCGTTGATATTCCGCTGTGAAATACTCAGCCGGCCGTCGCTCTTCTTTCATCCAATCTCTCGAATACTCTCGTGTTTATTTATCTCAGAAAGCGATATGATTATGGACGCCCTAGCCTTCTATTTATATGCTTTGGTGGTGTCCAAATCTGTTCCAGATAATCTGTCAAATATTTAGGTAATATTCCTAAATATTTGCTAGATATCTTATTTCCAATCTTCAAGAAGATCTCGATCTTTCTTTCTCACCAAGTAATTCCGAAACTTCTTCGAATGCCTGCAAGAACAAAGGAAATTCTTAGCAATGAAAGGCAAGAGAAATAAACACAAGTTAAGCACAAAACAAGCAATAACTATCAAGTAAGGGAAGAGTAGACAAACTAAACTATCTATTAGCACCTAGTTGATTAACATGTCCCCGGCAACGGCGCCATTTGATCGATGCGAAATATAGCGGAAATATTCGAATAAAATCCAAACACTATTGCTAAGTCACGGTAATCAAAACATTTATATTGACTCGGGTGAACCGAGGTTGTACCCAAAGGACAAGTGCTTAAACCAATAATGCTAACAGTTTACTTAGAATGTCTAATGGTTTGGGGGGGGGTTGTTCCTTTAAAAGGATGATAGCAGAATCTTACTATCCAAAAGTGAGGTTGATCAACGAAAATGGCAAACAATCAACTAAAATATGACTAGAGATCTATTTCTCCACCTAGACAATTATTGTGACAGTAAAATGGGACACCGATGATGAAATCACAAACGATTATGTGGACAAGAAACAAATTCAAAAGCCAAAGGCAAACCATCAAGTTAGAAGAAAATCAAAATCTGATTGACTCAAGCAAGATGTGTCGTTTATCAAAGTCCACACAACTTAAGGAAGTCAAGACTCAATGGTACGAAAGCGGTGAACTAATCATGTGTCAGAGAAAGCCGCCGACTCAATCGAAAGACCAAAACTCAGAAAAGAATGCAATGTCCATGGTACCTATAGGGGACTATCTCCCAATCATCCAAGGTCATTTGGATTTCAACTCGCGAGGTAACAAGTATCGAAAAATCTATCTATACTCGCATTGTTAGAATCTTAAGCATGATAAGATTATTAGCTGGACTTGGGTTTGAGATGTAAGGATAGGCATGACTAGTACGTTGTAGTTCTTTCTATGGCTTTGTTCTTGTTCGGGACGAACAAGTTCAGGTGTGGGGTAGTTTGATAAGTCGTAGTTGTACGACTATTTTATGTGTTAAAACCCCGTTTCTTAGTGATTGCCTGTATATTATTTCACTACCTGTGTGTAGTTTTCGTTCTCAAGTGCATTCGGAGACCATGGAAGGAATATCGGCTAAAAGGAGCCTGTTAAAAGATGTTTTGCGAGCGCATTCTTGGACTGTGCGAACGCACACTATTTTCATGCCACTGGTCTACTCCATGCGAACGCACACTATTTTCATGCCACTGGTCCGATCTTCTCAGAGTGTTTATAGCTATTGAGTTCCCGACAGCAGTCTTTTCATCAGCCTTAGTCCAACGCTCTTCAGGTTTCGGCACAACTTGTCCCTCACCATTCGTCATTGTCGGAAGGGTCCATCCAATCAGTACAGCTTTCCATGCCCTTTCGTCAAGAGTGTTCAGGAAAGCCTTCATTCTGGTTTTCCAGTAGCTATAGCTTGGCCCTTCTAGCAGTGGTGGTCCGCTGGAGTACTGACCTTCCTTCATACTCATCTTGAACAGAAATCGGATCTCACTCTATGTGTCGAGTGCCTGCTCTGATACCAATTGAAATTCTGATGTCTGTTCAAGACCAGTTCCAGGTTGTGTTCTACCAGAGACTGGAACACCTTAGCAGACAGTACCGTAAACAGAACAAAATAGGAGCACACACGATATGATACCCAGTTCGGCCTTGCCTAGTCTGGGGGCTTCCCACACCCTAAAGGGACGCAAATCTTTATTACGAGTTTAGAGCTACAAGTGGACTTACGCTTACACAACTCCTGTTTGTAATGGCCTAGCCTCTAACACTCGTCTCTCAGATTTGCAATCTCGGTTCACCGCAGCTCACCGTCGATCCCCTGAGTTCGAGACTCCCTCTCGAACTAGCTCGAACTTCTCCCTAAGCTCGGACACTTTCTCCCAAAAGCGTGTCTTGATCACCGTGTGTGTGCGCTTGGTTGTTCTTAAGATCAGTCTGAACAGCACACTGAACAGACTGCTTCTTCGCCGTTGATATTCCGCTGTGGAATACTCAGCCGGCCGTCGCTCTTCTTTCATCCAATCTCTCGAATACTCTCGTGTTTATTTATCTCAGAAAGCGATATGATTATGGACGCCCTAGCCTTCTATTTATATGCTTTGGTGGTGTCCAAATCTGTTCCAGATAATCTGTCAAATATTTAGGTAATATTCCTAAATATTTGCTAGATATCTTATTTCCAATCTTCAAGAAGATCTCGATCTTTCTTTCTCACCAAGTAATTCCGAAACTTCTTCGAATGCCTGCAAGAACAAAGGAAATTCTTAGCAATGAAAGGCAAGAGAAATAAACACAAGTTAAGCACAAAACAAGCAATAACTATCAAGTAAGGGAAGAGTAGACAAACTAAACTATCTATTAGCACCTAGTTGATTAACATGTCCCCGGCAACGGCGCCATTTGATCGATGCGAAATATAGCGGAAATATTCGAATAAAATCCAAACACTATTGCTAAGTCACGGTAATCAAAACATTTATATTGACTCGGGTGAACCGAGGTTGTACCCAAAGGACAAGTGCTTAAACCAATAATGCTAACAGTTTACTTAGAATGTCTAATGGTTTGGGGGGGGGGGGGGGTTGTTCCTTTAAAAGGATGATAGCAGAATCTTACTATCCAAAAGTGAGGTTGATCAACGAAAATGGCAAACAATCAACTAAAATATGACTAGAGATCTATTTCTCCACCTAGACAATTATTGTGACAGTAAAATGGGACACCGATGATGAAATCACAAACGATTATGTGGACAAGAAACAAATTCAAAAGCCAAAGGCAAACCATCAAGTTAGAAGAAAATCAAAATCTGATTGACTCAAGCAAGATGTGTCGTTTATCAAAGTCCACACAACTTAAGGAAGTCAAGACTCAATGGTACGAAAGCGGTGAACTAATCATGTGTCAGAGAAAGCCGCCGACTCAATCGAAAGACCAAAACTCAGAAAAGAATGCAATGTCCATGGTACCTATAGGGGACTATCTCCCAATCATCCAAGGTCATTTGGATTTCAACTCGCGAGGTAACAAGTATCGAAAAATCTATCTATACTCGCATTGTTAGAATCTTAAGCATGATAAGATTATTAGCTGGACTTGGGTTTGAGATGTAAGGATAGGCATGACTAGTACGTTGTAGTTCTTTCTATGGCTTTGTTCTTGTTCGGGACGAACAAGTTCAGGTGTGGGGTAGTTTGATAAGTCGTAGTTGTACGACTATTTTATGTGTTAAAACCCCGTTTCTTAGTGATT
Organism: Rhodiola chrysanthemifolia; assembly: GCA_033675395.1. Classification (NCBI taxonomy): domain Eukaryota; kingdom Viridiplantae; phylum Streptophyta; class Magnoliopsida; order Saxifragales; family Crassulaceae; genus Rhodiola; species Rhodiola chrysanthemifolia. The sequence continues at coordinate 46,205,714 of CM066204.1, forward strand.
GCCTGTATATTATTTCACTACCTGTGTGTAGTTTTCGTTCTCAAGTGCATTCGGAGACCATGGAAGGAATATCGGCTAAAAGGAGCCTGTTAAAAGATGTTTTGCGAGCGCATTCTTGGACTGTGCGAACGCACACTATTTTCATGCCACTGGTCTGCTCCATGCGAACGCACACTATTTTCATGCCACTGGTCCGATCTTCTCAGAGTGTTTATAGCTATTGAGTTCCCGACAGCAGTCTTTTCATCAGCCTTAGTCCAACGCTCTTCAGGTTTCGGCACAACTTGTCCCTCACCATTCGTCATTGTCGGAGGGGTCCATCCAATCAGTACAGCTTTCCATGCCCTTTCGTCAAGAGTGTTCAGGAAAGCCTTCATTCTGGTTTTCCAGTAGCTATAGCTTGGCCCTTCTAGCAGTGGTGGTCCGCTGGAGTACTGACCTTCCTTCATACTCATCTTGAACAGAAATCGGATCTCACTCTATGTGTCGAGTGCCTGCTCTGATACCAATTGAAATTCTGATGTCTGTTCAAGACCAGTTCCAGGTTGTGTTCTACCAGAGACTGGAACACCTTAGCAGACAGTACCGTAAACAGAACAAAATAGGAGCACACACGATATGATACCCAGTTCAGCCTTGCCTAGTCTGGGGGCTTCCCACACCCTAAAGGGACGCAAATCTTTATTACGAGTTTAGAGCTACAAGTGGACTTACGCTTACACAACTCCTGTTTGTAATGGCCTAGCCTCTAACACTCGTCTCTCAGATTTGCAATCTCGGTTCACCGCAGCTCACCGTCGATCCCCTGAGTTCGAGACTCCCTCTCGAACTAGCTCGAACTTCTCCCTAAGCTCGGACACTTTCTCCCAAAAGCGTGTCTTGATCACCGTGTGTGTGCGCTTGGTTGTTCTTAAGATCAGTCTGAACAGCACACTGAACAGACTGCTTCTTCGCCGTTGATATTCCGCTGTGGAATACTCAGCCGGCCGTCGCTCTTCTTTCATCCAATCTCTCGAATACTGTCGTGTTTATTTATCTCAGAAAGCGATATGATTATGGACGCCCTAGCCTTCTATTTATATGCTTTGGTGGTGTCCAAATCTGTTCCAGATAATCTGTCAAATATTTAGGTAATATTCCTAAATATTTGCTAGATATCTTATTTCCAATCTTCAAGAAGATCTCGATCTTTCTTTCTCACCAAGTAATTCCGAAACTTCTTCGAATGCCTGCAAGAACAAAGGAAATTCTTAGCAATGAAAGGCAAGAGAAATAAACACAAGTTAAGCACAAAACAAGCAATAACTATCAAGTAAGGGAAGAGTAGACAAACTAAACTATCTATTAGCACCTAGTTGATTAACATGTCCCCGGCAACGGCGCCATTTGATCGATGCGAAATATAGCGGAAATATTCGAATAAAATCCAAACACTATTGCTAAGTCACGGTAATCAAAACATTTATATTGACTCGGGTGAACCGAGGTTGTACCCAAAGGACAAGTGCTTAAACCAATAATGCTAACAGTTTACTTAGAATGTCTAATGGTTTGGGGGGGGGGGGTTGTTCCTTTAAAAGGATGATAGCAGAATCTTACTATCCAAAAGTGAGGTTGATCAACGAAAATAGCAAACAATCAACTAAAATATGACTAGAGATCTATTTCTCCACCTAGACAATTATTGTGACAGTAAAATGGGACACCGATGATGAAATCACAAACGATTATGTGGACAAGAAACAAATTCAAAAGCCAAAGGCAAACCATCAAGTTAGAAGAAAATCAAAATCTGATTGACTCAAGCAAGATGTGTCGTTTATCAAAGTCCACACAACTTAAGGAAGTCAAGACTCAATGGTACGAAAGCGGTGAACTAATCATGTGTCAGAGAAAGCCGCCGACTCAATCGAAAGACCAAAACTCAGAAAAGAATGCAATGTCCATGGTACCTATAGGGGACTATCTCCCAATCATCCAAGGTCATTTGGATTTCAACTCGCGAGGTAACAAGTATCGAAAAATCTATCTATACTCGCATTGTTAGAATCTTAAGCATGATAAGATTATTAGCTGGACTTGGGTTTGAGATGTAAGGATAGGCATGACTAGTACGTTGTAGTTCTTTCTATGGCTTTGTTCTTGTTCGGGACGAACAAGTTCAGGTGTGGGGTAGTTTGATAAGTCGTAGTTGTACGACTATTTTATGTGTTAAAACCCCGTTTCTTAGTGATTGCCTGTATATTATTTCACTACCTGTGTGTAGTTTTCGTTCTCAAGTGCATTCGGAGACCATGGAAGGAATATCGGCTAAAAGGAGCCTGTTAAAAGATGTTTTGCGAGCGCGTTCTTGGACTGTGCGAACGCACACTATTTTCATGCCACTGGTCTGCTCCATGCGAACGCACACTATTTTCATGCCACTGGTCCGATCTTCTCAGAGTGTTTATAGCTATTGAGTTCCCGACAGCAGTCTTTTCATCAGCCTTAGTCCAACGCTCTTCAGGTTTCGGCACAACTTGTCCCTCACCATTCGTCATTGTCGGAGGGGTCCATCCAATCAGTACAGCTTTCCATGCCCTTTCGTCAAGAGTGTTCAGGAAAGCCTTCATTCTGGTTTTCCAGTAGCTATAGCTTGGCCCTTCTAGCAGTGGTGGTCCGCTGGAGTACTGACCTTCCTTCATACTCATCTTGAACAGAAATCGGATCTCACTCTATGTGTCGAGTGCCTGCTCTGATACCAATTGAAATTCTGATGTCTGTTCAAGACCAGTTCCAGGTTGTGTTCTACCAGAGACTGGAACACCTTAGCAGACAGTACCGTAAACAGAACAAAATAGGAGCACACACGATATGATACCCAGTTCGGCCTTGCCTAGTCTGGGGGCTTCCCACACCCTAAAGGGACGCAAATCTTTATTACGAGTTTAGAGCTACAAGTGGACTTACGCTTACACAACTCCTGTTTGTAATGGCCTAGCCTCTAACACTCGTCTCTCAGATTTGCAATCTCGGTTCACCGCAGCTCACCGTCGATCCCCTGAGTTCGAGACTCCCTCTCGAACTAGCTCGGACACTTTCTCCCAAAAGCGTGTCTTGATCACCGTGTGTGTGCGCTTGGTTGTTCTTAAGATCAGTCTGAACAGCACACTGAACAGACTGCTTCTTCGCCGTTGATATTCCGCTGTGGAATACTCAGCCGGCCGTCGCTCTTCTTTCATCCAATCTCTCGAATACTCTCGTGTTTATTTATCTCAGAAAGCGATATGATTATGGACGCCCTAGCCTTCTATTTATATGCTTTGGTGGTGTCCAAATCTGTTCCAGATAATCTGTCAAATATTTAGGTAATATTCCTAAATATTTGCTAGATATCTTATTTCCAATCTTCAAGAAGATCTCGATCTTTCTTTCTCACCAAGTAATTCCGAAACTTCTTCGAATGCCTGCAAGAACAAAGGAAATTCTTAGCAATGAAAGGCAAGAGAAATAAACACAAGTTAAGCACAAAACAAGCAATAACTATCAAGTAAGGGAAGAGTAGACAAACTAAACTATCTATTAGCACCTAGTTGATTAACCTGTCCCCGGCAACGGCGCCATCTGATCGATGCGAAATATAGCGGAAATATTCGAATAAAATCCAAACACTATTGCTAAGTCACGGTAATCAAAACATTTATATTGACTCGGGTGAACCGAGGTTGTACCCAAAGGACAAGTGCTTAAACCAATAATGCTAACAGTTTACTTAGAATGTCTAATGGTTTGGGGGGGGGGGTTGTTCCTTTAAAAGGATGATAGCAGAATCTTACTATCCAAAAGTGAGGTTTGATCAACGAAAATGGCAAACAATCAACTAAAATATGACTAGAGATCTATTTCTCCACCTAGACAATTATTGTGACAGTAAAATGGGACACCGATGATGAAATCACAAACGATTATGTGGACAAGAAACAAATTCAAAAGCCAAAGGCAAACCATCAAGTTAGAAGAAAATCAAAATCTGATTGACTCAAGCAAGATGTGTCGTTTATCAAAGTCCACACAACTTAAGGAAGTCAAGACTCAATGGTACGAAAGCGGTGAACTAATCATGTGTCAGAGAAAGCCGCCGACTCAATCGAAAGACCAAAACTCAGAAAAGAATGCAATGTCCATGGTACCTATAGGGGACTATCTCCCAATCATCCAAGGTCATTTGGATTTCAACTCGCGAGGTAACAAGTATCGAAAAATCTATCTACACTCGCATTGTTAGAATCTTAAGCATGATAAGATTATTAGCTGGACTTGGGTTTGAGATGTAAGGATAGGCATGACTAGTACGTTGTAGTTCTTTCTATGGCTTTGTTCTTGTTCGGGACGAACAAGTTCAGGTGTGGGGTAGTTTGATAAGTCGTAGTTGTACGACTATTTTATGTGTTAAAACCCCGTTTCTTAGTGATTGCCTGTATATTATTTCACTACCTGTGTGTAGTTTTCGTTCTCAAGTGCATTCGGAGACCATGGAAGGAATATCGGCTAAAAGGAGCCTGTTAAAAGATGTTTTGCGAGCGCATTCTTGGACTGTGCGAATGCACACTATTTTCATGCCACTGGTCTGCTCCATGCGAACGCACACTATTTTCATGCCACTGGTCCGATCTGTGCGAGCGCAAAAATCACTTACGTCTGAAGAATTAAATCTGCTTACGTCTGAACAATTTTGATAATTGTTGAGACCTCCGCGGAGCATAAATCAAGATACGTCCGCGGAGGACAGCTGGCAGTCGAATTTCTTAATTTCGTATTTGCATCTCGGGAAGGAGAAAGATAGAAAGCGAAGAGACAGAATCTCGGGCGGCTGGCTCTTGATTACAGGAAGAAAAGGGATAAAAAAGAAAACCCTAGGAGGATTCAAAAGAGTCATTCGTCCCAAGAGGGGAGACACACACAGAAGTTCAATTCATTCCTTTGGGATTACGTTCGGCATTGATACGGGACTCATACGGAGTCAGACGATTCAGAGGGATTTCAGAGGGAGATACACGTTCCTATTGCTCCTATTCGTCATCAGTACTTTCTATTTCATTCCATTCAAAAGCACTTGATGATGTATTCCTTTACCATGAGTAGCTAAACTCACATGTGTAGGCTAGAACTCGAAACTGTGATGTATTGACTTGAGACCTATATTGATTTCTGTGTTTTGTGTCATATTACTATGCAATGTTTATGGAATTGATGTGCTAGCATGAGTGTAACCCTAGCGGGGGAGCTTTTGTTTGTTTGTTGATTCCGATTGTCAAGTTTACTAGCAACCTAGCGGGGATAGCGAACTAGGACACGAGTAATATACCACTAGGATTAAACACCCTAGGACAACTTGTTTAATTCTTCATGCAACTCTAGCGAGTTAGGGTCTTGATTATCGCTAGCGCGAGATTAAGTACTAGACAAGAACGGGGAGTATAACCTTAGCGGGGGAGCTCTAAGTTGTAGAACATTAGAAATCAAAACGGATTTGTCAATGATTTAGTCTTGCATCACAGTTGAAAGTTCTAGCTTGCACTACTCTTTGATATTGTATACGTGAATTTGTGTGACGATTGCTCCATTGATAAGTGATCATTGTTACTTGCTTGTGCCTTTTATTTACCTGTTCGAAATTTCTAATCCCCATTGTCACTCTCATACTTAGTGAACAGATTCTCATATCGATCTCTGTGGATACGACCCGACTTACCACTTGCTAGTCGGAACTATAAATATTATTTTTGACGGGTACAACGACACCTGTCAAGAATTCACTACTTTTATCGTTCAAAATATTTTGTGTTTCTATTTCCATGGACATGAGTAGCTAAACCTTCAATTCAGTTTAGGGTTTCGCATATTGTGACTATTTTTTGAGATTCCGTACTTAATGCAATTTCTTGTTTCTCTAGTTCTTGTGCTTAATTTCAATGATTGAATTGTGAAGCTAAGTGGAGTGAAAAGTAGCTATCTGTTCAAGTTGCTGTTCCAGGGACTGTTTGTGACCGGCTTGGAACTCCTGTGTGACAGTTTAGCAAGCAGTACAAAGTAACGGGACACACAGAATGATACCCAGTTCGGCTACGCCTACTCTGGGGGGTTTCCCACACCCTAAACGGGACACAAATCTTTATTACGTGATTCAGAGCACTAGAAGGTCTTATACTTACACAACGCCTTGTTTGTAATTGCCTAGCTGCTAAATCACCGTCTCTCAGATTTGCAATCGAGAATCACCGCAGGTCAGCTCAATCCCCTTCGTCCGAAATCTCGGTCCGAACGTGCTCGATCTTCGTCAGAAGTCGGTAGCTCTTCTACGAAAGCTGGTCGTGTATAGTGGTGTGCTGCAGTTGTATCACTTCCGAGCAGTCTGAGTAGCACGTTGTTGAGACTGCTCATGCATCGATGAATTTCCAGCAGGAATACAACCGGTCGTCGCTTTCTTCTTCTCCATAGATAGTGTATACTCGTGTATATTGATGTGGAAAGCGCGCTCAGTTCGGACGCCCTAGCTTCGTATATATATGCATGGGTGCTAGCGTCCAAAATCGCAAAAGATATCATCATCAATATTTTTAGGAAATATTCCTAAAATATTTGATGTATATCATTGATCCAATTTTAGGGAAGATTCGGATTTCTTCCTTGCCAAGTCAGCCACTCCAATCTTCATTCCATATCGGAGATCTTCGTTTGAATATCTGTATCAACGAACTCCTCGCTGGCCGACTTCAATCAGATCGAGAAGATCTTTAGAACCATCCAGAAGTTATCCTTGCGTCTGCTCCACGCTGTACTTGAGTGTCAGGATGTGTTCGAACTCCCCCTGAACTCCACGCTGTACTTGCCAAATACATGCCACTCAAGGGAACATCAATCTCCCCCTTGGCATTTTGGCAAAACCAAATCTACTTGATAACTAGATGTATCTAACTATCTAGACATTAGACAACCTTGAGAGAACAACAAATTGTCACCTCTCAAAATACTCCCCCTTTTTGCCACAAACTGGCAAGGGGTCCAATCAGAGTTCAAACAGCCAATCAACCAGTGCCAGAACAAGCACAGAAACAAAATAAAGAGACAGTTTTTTTAGGGGACCTTTAGGTTGATGACTCATTGTCAGTGTCATCCTCAGAGTCTGCATCATTAGATTCATCGTCACTTGGGAAGCTGAGGGCACGAGCAAGCCTGTTTATCCGTCTGCGCTGTTCCTTGTCCGCCTCCATGATGGCATGCAAGTCTTTGAGCAGCTTGCTCCTCTCATCACCACCCATCCTGGCTCCCACTCGTCTAGATGACTCCCCAACGACTGTTCCTTTCTTGAGATCGTTCACGTGACGACCTTTGTACAGCTTGTGATCAACAATGAATTTGCTGGGAGCTTTTGAGAGAGGGTCAGTCGAGGACTTCAAATCGGGTGCTTGAAGGATGATCAACTCATAAGTCAGAGACGGAAAACAGATCTGGTGAAGAGTCCTTTTTGAAGTAGCATGATCAGCGATCTGTTTGAACATCACTCTACCCAGGTTGAACTTTAGTTTGTTCCCTATCTGATAGATCAGTTGGGCCACGTCTCGGTTGACCGTGGAGCGGTGAGTTGAGGGTCTCCAGTTAGATACTGCAATGAAGAATAGCATGGAATAGAACGTGGAGAGATCAGCTGTATGCACAACGGAGTCAGGCCTCCACCAAACCGATCCTGCAGTGATGGTATCAACAACCTTTTCGAAGTCTGATTCTTCTTCATCAGTAGCGGGATCATTCATGCAGAAATAGACATTTATGAGTTCTGGGTCGATCTTGATTTTTCGTCCTCTAACGAAGAAGATTCCATAATCCGCATCTCCGATAACCCCAAACCGTGGAGGCAGATTAGCCATAGCCTCACGAACCAGTTGTTCGTTGAACGGTTTGCATCTGTTCACTGTCCAGAGTAGATCAGATTGCTTAAGTACTTCGATGACTTCCTTTCCCTTATACCAAGACTCCTCTAAGACTTTTTCTGGTATGATTTTTCTTTTCTGAACACAGGACCACTTCCTCGCAGCCTCTTTATTGACAAACCACACACCTTTCTTGACAATACCTACTGGCGCAGAAACAGCCTCAGGGGATGGGACTTTGCGTCTTCCATCATCTTTAGAGACGGGGACCGCAGCATCGCGCTTCCGTTTCTTGGATGAGCTGACTCCCCCTGCACCAATGCTGTCCTCAGCAACCTTCTGAACTGATCCCTTTGTTGACTTTGCAAAATCTACCTTCTTCTTTTCCTTCTTTGTCCTTTTGAGATTGACAAGAGGAACAGGGTCCTGGTCATCTTCCGAAAGAGTAACTTCCTTTGATACTGGCTTCGCAGACACCTCACGAAGTGATGCACCATCCTCCTCCATATGATCATTACGAAGATCACCTTGAATGACTGCTGGCACGGCCACTGTCTCCTTGGCCATAACTACCTCTGGAGCTAGTGCAGTTTCAGCTTCAGTCTGATCACTTGGTTCCATAGTTGGAACACTTGCAGCTTTCTCGGCAGCAGACCCTTGTGCCTCAACACTCTGGGCATGCTGAACATCCTCTGAACTTGCTGTTCCCCTATCCTTCTCTTTTTCCAAATCTTCCAGGACATCATCAATGTCTTTGAACAGATTTTTCAATTCTTCATCCTTGTCAGAAGACGCAGATTCTTCTACTATGGCTTCCTTCAACAAATCTTTCTTTTCTGATAGATGAACCATCTGGGTCACAGGCTCATCTTGTTTACTGATTTGTTCCCCCTCTGAAACTCTAAGCATCTCATCAGAGCCATCGATAGATGCCTCATTGACCACTAGCTTCCTCTTCCCCGAGGCTTCAAGAAGTTTCTTTGTCTCCTCATCAGACATTGCTATAAGCTTTCCTCTGATTGTATTAATCTTAGCCAGACATTTTCTTGGAGAAACGACTCGGCGAGTCCTTGTCTTTCTTCGTATACCACCTGGACGAACATACCCATAGGCATGGATTTTCTCCCTCCATGTTGCTGACCCACCAGCCACCTTGCTGGGTTCACCATCTTCAACATGCTTGACAGATTTATTACCAGTGACAGTACTACCGGCCTTGTCACCAACAATCGTCTTATCACTAATAGCAACACTGCTAGTATCAGTATAAATAACAGCCCCACTGGCTTTATCACAGTCTGCAGACTTACCCTCCTTCTCAACACCCATATTCAGATCTTTGTCCGCCACAATCTTTTCAATAATAGGAATATTTGCAGAGACAGTTGGAATTACCTCAGATTGGGGACGAACTTCTTGAGAAGTATCAGTATCTAATGAGACGGACGAGTCCACCGTGGTCGACTGAGGGATTTTAACTGTTACTCCTCTGGCAGTCTTCTTTGCTTCGGCCAAAGATTTGGTGACGGACCGTAAAGGCGATGTCTTTTTCACCTTTGGAGCTTTTGCTTTTGGAATTTGGGGTTTTGCCTCCAGAGCCTTTGAGGACTGCATGTTCTTCTTCTCAACGGATTTGATGCTGGACTTTGAAGACTTTCTTGTGTTCACCATCGCCGTCGGAGAGGATGGGTGGTTGAGAGATTGCACTGTTTCGAATTAGGGTTTTGGAACGAAGAGAGAGGAGACGCAGACTAAACTGATTCAATTTTTTGAATAAAACTGAGTCGGTCGATTCAACTTCCAAACACGGTCCTTAAGAACGATTCCTTCCTTTCCTTATAGCGGCATGATCAAATCTTAGAAATATTTGACGAATATTTAGAGTATCCAAAAAAAAATCACCTTCTGTTCCAGCTCCTTTGCATACGTGATCAGTCCAACTGTTTTGCTGGAGTTTAGCTTGTGACTGATCACACGTGAAACACTTCAGGCTTTGATGACACAAAGACCCAAGGAGGATCTGAGTGTCTCGAACTGAGCAGCATCCAAAGGCCTGGTAAAGATATCTGCTAACTGCTTGTCCGTTGTCACATGCTGGAGAGATACCACCTTCTGTTCAACCAGCTCTCTGATGAAATGATGATTGATATCAATGTGCTTTGTCTTGGAATGCTGTACTGGATTTTTGAATATGCTGATAGCACTCATGTTATCGCAGTATAGCGTCATCTCCTTTTGCTCTATTCCGTACTCAGTCAGCATTTGCTTCATCCATAGCAGTTGAGTGCAGCAGCTTCCTGCAGCGATATACTCTGCTTCGGCCGTGGAGAGAAAGATACTGTTTTGTTTTTTATTGAACCAGGATACCAAGTTGTTTCCTAAGAAAAAACAGCCACCCGAAGTACTCTTTCGATCTTCAGCGTTTCCTGCCCAGTCTGCGTCACAAAACCCAACAAGGTGCGAGTTGGTATCTTTGGTGTACCAGATTCCATATTCGACAGGTCCGCACACATATTTTATGACCCTCTTGACTAGCAGAAGATGGCTCTCCTTGGGATCCGCCTGGTACCTAGCACATACCCCTACTGCATACGCGATATCCGGTCTGCTTGCGGTTAAGTACAGAAGACTCCCAATCATACTCCTATAGAGAGCCTGGTCAACCTTTGTTCCAGCATAGTCTTTGGTGATCTTTAAGTGGGTCGCAGCAGGTGTTCGTTTGTGACTTGCTTTCTCGAGGTCAAACTTCTTTATCAGAGTTCTGGCATACTTGCTTTGAGAGATGAAGACACCATTATTCTTTTGAGTAACCTGGAGTCCCAGAAAGTAGGACATCTCCCCGACCATGCTCATCTGAAACTCTTTCTGCATCTGTTCAACAAATAGATCTACCAGTTTTGGTGTGTTGGACCCAAACACAATATCGTCAACATAGATCTGGGCGATGATAAAGTCTGACCTTGTGTGCATTACGAACAAGGTCTTGTCCACTCCCCCTCGCACATATCCATGATTGACGAGAAACTCGGAGAGACGCTCATACCAAGCACGAGGAGCCTGCTTGAGTCCGTAAAGAGCCTTTTTCAGGCGAAACACATGGCCAGGGTGATGTGGATCTTCAAAACCTTTTGGCTGGGCGACAAATACTTCCTCATTAAGACAGCCGTTCAGGAACACACTCTTCACATCCATCTGGAACAGTCGGAACTTTAAGAGACATGCCAGAGCCAGGAGTAGCCGAATGGCCTCAAGACGTGCGACAGGGGCAAAGGTTTCGTCAAAGTCTATTCCTTCTATCTGAGTGTAGCCTTGTGCTACAAGCCGAGCTTTGTTCCTCGTGATATTTCCTGATGAGTCAGACTTATTCTTGAAGATCCAATTGGTCCCGATGACATTGACATTATCAGGCCGTGGAACTAAATCCCAGACGTCATTGCGAGCAAACTCCTCCAGTTCCTCATGCATGGCCTGGACCCAGAACTCATCTAGCAGAGCTTCCTTTACGTTCTTTGGTTCAATAGTGGACAGAAAACATGAGCCAGCAGCTAGATCTCTAAAATTAATCTGTTTTCCACGAGTACGTATACCGTCACTTGGATCTCCAATGATTTCAGAGAGTGGGTGATCTCTAGTGACTCGTCAAGAGGGTTGTAAAGCAGCAAGGTCATTTTGAACAGTAGAATCTGTTTCGACAGATGCCGTGACAGTTGGATGTTTGTCAGTTGTTGGAACTTCGTTCGTAGAGGCATTCTGGTTTTGTGAGGGTGTCTCAGGAGTTGACCCAGTGCTTATGTCAGCGTCGTCTGAGACAGATAGTTCAACAACCGCATCCTTGACTCTAACATTAATCGATTCCATGACAGTGCTAGTGCGTTTGTTAAACACACGATATGCCCTACTGTTTGAGGAGTACCCCAGAAAGAATCCCTCGTCACTTTTTGGATCCAGTTTCTGCCGATACTCACGATTATTTAGGATGTAACACTCACTCCCGAAGATGTGAAAATACTTGACAGTGGGCTTCTTCCCTTTCCACAGTTCATAGCAGGTCATCTCAGTTCCTGTTCGAATAGTAACTCGATTTATAATGTGACATGCTGTATTCATAGCTTCTGCCCAAAACTTCAGAGGAATCTTCTTGGCATGGATCATGACATGGGCCATCTCCTGAATGGTGCGATTTTTGCGTTCCATAACTCCATTTTGTTGAGGAGTGATTGCAGACGCGAACTGATGGGCCACACCATTCTTTTCACAGTAGGAGTCCAATGTGGAGTTTTTAAATTTTGTTCCGTTATCACTTCTGATACTTACCAGACGTTCTCCTTTGTCCTCTCTTTCTCTCTGGAGTAAGGTGACCAGTTGGATGAATTGTGGAGCAGCTTCAGTCTTGTCTCGGAGAAATCTGGTCCCGGAAAATCTGGAAAAGTCGTCCACACAAACAAGGACATATTTCTTACCACCATAGCTTTCCACCTGCATTGGACCCATTAGATCCATGTGTATCAGTTCCAGTGGTCTGCTGGTACTGATCTGAGTGGTATTGGAATGAGATGCCTTCGTCTGTTTCCCAATCTGACATTCTCCACAGATCACATCATGGATACCAGTCACGTTTGGTAACCCTCGAATGAGTCCAGTTGAGGAGAGTTTTTTAAAGGTTTTGAGGTTCAAATGTCCCAACCGTCTGTGCCACAAATCCATTTCATCAGCTTGGCTTGTCAGGCAGTTCGATGTCCCCACTGTCCCAGAGGAGCCTATGAGGTAGCAGTTGTTGGCCGCTCTGCACCCTTTCATTAGAGTCCCTCCATTCGCATTCATCACTTGGCATGAGTCATGAGTAAATCTGACATTATATCCGCCATCGCACAGTTGACTGATGCTGATTAAGTTAACTTTCAATCCTTCAACAAGTAAGGTGTCCATGAGGACAGGAAGATCCGGAACCTTCAATGTCCCACAGCCGATCACCTGTCCCTTTCCTCCATCACCGAAAGTGACAAATTGTTTCATTAACACAGGGTGAATATGTGATAGGTAGTTGGAGTTACCTGTCATGTGGGCGGAGCAGCCACTGTCGAAGTACCAATGATCTTTTTCCCTGTGACTTGAAGAGCTGAATGCAACCATGCATACCGTCTTGTTGCATCTGTAGATTTTATTTGTGGAAGCAGTAGATGCAGCGAAGTCAATGGATTTGCCAGCCCCACCTTGGTCAGAGCAGCGTCTGTCGAGTTTCTGAATTATTCTGCCGAATTTTTTAGCCATCATTGTCAGGTGTTCTGTGCTGCAAGCTGTCCCAGTTCAGTTATCAGACACTTCTGCTTTAAGACCAAGTTTTTCCTTCAGAGTCATCTTGAACAGTTTCAGGATCCCACTCAGTGGGTCGAGTGTTTGCTCTGATACCAATTGAAAAGTAGCAATCTGTTCAAGTTGCTGTTCCAGGGACTGTTTGTGACAGGCCTGGAACTCCTGTGTGACAGTTTAGCAAGCAGTACAAAGTAACGGGACACACAGAATGATACCCAGTTCGGCTACGCCTACTCTGGGGGGTTTCCCACACCCTAAACGGGACACAAATCTTTATTACGTGATTCAGAGCACTAGAAGGTCTTATACTTACACAACGCCTTGTTTGTAATTGCCTAGCTGCTAAATCACCGTCTCTCAGATTTGCAATCGAGAATCACCGTAGGTCAGCTCGATCCCCTTCGTCCGAAACCTCGGTCCGGACGTGCTCGATCTTCTTCAGAAGTCGGTAGCTCTCCTACGAAAGCTGGTCGTGTATAGTGGTGTGCTGCAGTTGTATCACTTCCAGGCAGTCTGAGTAGCACGTTGTTGAGACTGCTCATGCACCGATGAATTTCCAGCAGGAATACAACCGGTCGTCGCTTTCTTCTTCTCCAATCGATAGTGTATACTCGTGTATATTGATGTGGAAAGGGCGCTCAGTTCGGACGCCCTAGCTTCGTATATATATGCATGAGTGCTAGCGTCCAAAACCGCAAAAGATATCATCATCAATATTTTTAGGAAATATTCCTAAAATATTTGATGTATATCTTTGATCCAATTTTAGGGAAGATTCGGATTTCTTCCTTGCCAAGTCAGCCACTCCAATCTTCATTCCATATCGGAGATCTTCGTTTGAATATCTGTATCAACGAACTCCTCGCTGGCCGACTTCAATCAGATCGAGAAGATCTTTAGAACCATCCAGAAGTTATCCTTGCGTCTGCTCCACGCTGTACTTGAGTGTCAGGATGTGTTCGAACTCCCCATGAACACCTGCTTGAACTGTCTAACTACGTTTTGCCAAATACATGCCACTCAAGGGAACATCATGGAGACTTTCCCGTAAAGCTTAGCCGAACAATTCAGGCCCTATCGTTAATACTTATTGGATACTTACCCGTAAAGACGAGTAGTAACACCTAGATTCAATAATACCTTTCCCGGATTATTGGGTATAGGATAACTAGAAGTCTAACACCTTTCCCGGGTAAGATTGTGGTGTATCGCCTTTCCCGGGATACTTTGGGTTATAACCTAAACCGGAATAACCACACTTAGAAACTTGAAATTCGATTATTAGCAGTCAACGATAAACAAAACCCTAAGCTGAATATTCTCTCAGATTGCAATCTTCGTGTTATTTTCTCTTGTGCACTCACTATTGCTTAAAACACCATTTTAATTATATTGTCAGGTACAACTTCAACAACCAGCTCTCTTGGGTTCGACCCTGCTTGCCGTTACACTAGCTTATTGCAGGAGAAATATAAATTTAAGTTTGACCGTCAGACGAGGCGCGTCAATCGTCCTTAGAAATAGACAAACTTTGGACGAACAAAGACAAACGTTAGTCACATTCTAAGATTTGTCTAAGTTCGTCCCAAGTTAGTCTCTAAGTTTGTCCCAAGTTAGTCTCATTCTAACGTTTGTCAAGGTTCGTCCTTAGAAAGACTCTAACTTGGGACGAAGAAAGACAAACTTTAGTCTCATTCTAAAGTTTGTCTAAGTTCGTCCCAAGTTAGTCGCAGTCTAATGTTTGTCTAGGTTCGTCCTTAGAAAGAGACTAACTTGGGGCGAACAAAGACAAACTTTAGTCTCATTCTAAGGTTTGTCTAAGTTCGTCCCAAATTAGTCTCAATCTAACGATTATCTAGGTTCGTCCTTAGAAAGAGACTAACTTGAGACGAACAAAGACAAACTTTAGTCTCATACTAAGGTTTGTCTAAGTTCGTCCGAAGTTAGTCTCAATCTAACGTTTGTCTAGGTTCGTCATTAGAAAAAAACTAACTTGGGACGACCACAAACAAACTTTAGTCTCATTCTAAGAGTTTTCTAAGTTCGTCCCAAGTTAGTCTCATTCTAACGTTTGTCTAGGTTCGTCCTAAGAAAGAGACTAACTTGGGACGAACAAAGACAAACGTTAGTCTCATTCTAAGGTTTGTCTAAGTTCGTCCCAAGTTAGTGTCATTCTAAGTATGTCTAGGTTTGTCCGCACAAAGAGACTAACCTTGGACGAACAAAGACAAACTTTAATCTCATTCTAAGGTTTGTCTAAGTTCGTCCCAAGTTAGTCTTAATCTAACGTCTGTCTAGGTTTGTCCTTAGGAAGAGAGTAACTTAAGATGAACAAAGACAAACTTTAGTCTCATTCAAAGGTTTTTCTAAGTTCGTCCCAAGTTAGTCTCATTCTAACGTTTGTCTAGGTTCATCCTTAGAAGGAGACTAACTTAGGACGAACAAAGACAAACTTTAGTCTCATTCTAAGGCTTGCCTAAGTTCGCCGCAAGTTAGTCTCAATCTAACGTTTTTCTAGGTTCGTCCTTAGAAAGAGACTAACTTGGGACGAACAAAGACAAATGTTAGTCTCATTCTAAGGTTTGGCTAAGTTGGTCCCAAGTTAGTGTCATTCTAACGTACATCTAGGTTCGTCCTTAGAAAGAAACTAACTTGGGACGAACTAAGACAAACTTTAGTCTCATTCTAAGGTTTGTCTAAGTTCGTCTCAAGTTAGTCTCAATCGAACGTTTTTCTAAGTTCGTCCTTAGAAAGAGGCTAACATGTGACGAACTTAGACAAACGTTAGAATAAGACTAAAGTTTGTCTTTGTTCATCCCAAGTTAGTCGATTTCTAATGTTTGTCTATGTTCTTCCCAAGTTAGTCTCATTCTAACGTTTGTCTAGGTTCGTCCTTAGAAAGAGACTTAGTTGAGACGAACTAGAATGAGACTAAAGTTTGTCTTTGTTCGTCCCAAGTTAGTCTCATTCTAACGTTTGTCTAGGTTCGTCCCTAGAAAGAGACTAACTTGGGACGAACAAAGACAAACTTTAGTCAAATTCTAAGTTTTGTCTAAGTTCTTCCCAAATTAGTCTCATTCTAACGTCTGTCAAAGTTTGTCCTAAGTTAGTCTAATTCCAACATTTGTCTAGGTTCGTCCTTTGAAAGAGACTAACTTGGGACGAACAATGACAAACTTTAGTCTCATTATAAGGTTTGTCTAAGTTCACCCCCAGTTAGTGTCAATCTAACGTTTGTCTACGTTCGTCCTTAGAAAGAGACTAACTTGGAACGAAGAAAGACAATCTTTAGTCACATTCTAAGGTTTGTCTAAGTTCGTCCCAAGTTAGTCTCATTCTAACGTTTGTCCAGATTTGTCCTTAGAATGAGACTAACTTGGGACGAACTTAGACAAACCTTAGAATTAGACTGTAGTCTGTCTTTATTCGTCCCAAGTAGTCTCATTCTAAGGTTTGGCTAGGTTTGTCCTTAGAAAGAGACTAACTTGGGACGAACAAAGACAACCTTAAGTCTCATTTTAAGGGTTGTTTAACTTCGTCCCAACTTAGTCTGAATCTAACGGTTGTCAAGGTTCGTCATTAGAAAGAGACTAACTTGGGACGAACAAAGACAAATGTTAGTCCCATTCTAAGGTTTGTCTAAGTTCGTCCCAAGTTAGTCTCATTCTAACGTTTGTCTTGGTTCGTCCTTAGAAAGACTCTAACTTGGGACGAAGAAAGGCAAACTTTAGTCTCATTCTAAAGTTTGTCCAAGTTCGTCCCAAGTTAGTCGAATTCTAACGATTCTCTAGGTTCGTCCTTAGAAAGAGACTAACTTGGGACGAACAAAGACGAACTTTAGTCTCATTCTAAGGTTTGTCTAAGTTCGACCCAAGTTAGTCTCAATCTAACGTTTGTCTAGGTTCGTCCTTAGAAAGAGACTAACTTGGGACGAACAAAGACAAACTTTAGTCTCATTATAAGGTTTGTCTAATTTCGTCCCAAGTTAGTCTCAATCTAACGTTTGTCTAGGTTCGTCCTTAGAAAGAGACAAACTTGGGACGAACAAAGACAAACGTAAGTCTCATTCTAAAGTTTGGCTAAGTTCGTCCCAAGTTAGTCTCATTATAACGTTTGTCTAGGTTCGTCCTTAGAAAGAGGATTACTAGGGACGAACAAAGACAAACGTTTGCCTCATTCTAAGGTTTGTCTAAGTTCGTTCCAATTTAGTCTCATTCTTACGTTTTCTAGGTTCGTCCTTAAAAAGAGACTAACTTGGGACGAGCAAAGACAAACGTTAGTCTCATTCTAAGATTTGTCTAAGTTCGTCCCAAGTTAGTTGACGGGCGTCGTTGTACCCGTCAAAAATAATATTTATAGTTCCGACTAGCAAGTGGTAAGTCGGGTAGAATATACCGGCTCCGCCAGTTTAACGTCTTCCGTGACTGCCTCAAACCCATCATAGTATGGCTTGACTCTTTGCCCATTCACTTTGAAACTCTCTCCTCCTCCGGGTATTCGCAATTCCAATGCCCTATGATTGTACACTTTTATAATGACGTATGGACCTGTCCAACGAGAACGCAATTTTCCAGGCATAAATCTTAATCTTGAGGAAAATAAAAGTACCTTTTGCCCTACTTCATAGTCGCGCCTCAGTATGTACTTGTCATGGTACATTTTCGCTCTCGCTTTGTAGTCTGACTGGCTCTCGTAAGCCTCTAAGCGGAGCTCCTCTAACTCACTCAACTGTACCTTTCTTTCATCCCCTGCATTGGTTAGATCAAAGTTGCATGTTTTAATTGCCCAGAAAGCTTTATGTTGTACCTCAACCGGGAGATGACAAGCCTTCCCATAAACCAGTCTAAAAGGCGACATTCCAATTGGCGTCTTGTAGGCGGTCATGTAAGCCCACAATTCTTCTTCAAGTCTTATTGGACAATCCTTTCTGGACGGCTTCACCATCTTCTCTAGTATAGACTTGATCTCTCGGTTCGACACTTCAGCTTGTCCATTAGTTTGAGGGTGGTAGGCGGTGGATACTCGATGATAAACACCAAAGTGTTTGAACACCGACGCGACGGAACGATTGCAAAAGTGTGACCCTTGGTCACTGATCGCCGCCTTTGGTACTCCATACCTACAAAAGATATTAGTACGCAAGAAATCCACCACCGTCTTACCATCATCATGTTTGGTGGCCTTAGCTTCAACCCACTTAGATACATAATCAACAGCAACCAATATATATTGAAAATTATACGCAGGGGGAAATGGTCCCATAAAATCAATAGCCCATATATCAAATATCTCATCAACAACAATGGGCATTTGAGGCATTTCATTTCTAGCTGAAATATTCCCTACGCGTTGACATATATCACATGCTTTGCAATGGTTATATGCATCCCTAAACAAATGTGGCCAAAAGAAGCCACTATCAAGTATTTTCCTAGATGTTCTCTTCGGTCCAAAATGACCACCACACGCATGTTCATGACAAAAAGTAAGCACAGAAGAAATCTCAGAATCAGGCACACACTTTCTAACAACTTGATCCGAACCAATTTTCCACAAATAAGGGTCATCCCAAATATAATATCTCGAATCATGCTTAAGCCTCGAGCAATAGTGAATGACGAAGGAAACTTACCTCCCACCAGGTAATTAACTATGTTAGCGTACCATGGTGCTTTTTCTTTGACAGCAAATAAATACTCGTCCGGGAATGTTTCATTTATAGCTCCGGTTTCCTCCTCTCTCACGATTCGGGTCAAGTGATCAGCCACGGTGTTCTCAATGCCCTTCTTGTCCTGTATTTCCACATCAAACTCTTGTAGCAAGAGGATCCATCTAATCAGCCACGGCTTGGACTCCTTTTTCATCATCAAATAGCGAATAGCTGCATGATCAGAAAAGACAACAATTTTAGAACCAAGCAAATATGGGCGAAATTTTTCTAAAGCAAATATAACAGCTAAAAGCTCTTTTTCGGTTGTGGAATAATTTCACTGAGCCGCGTCAAGCGTCCTAGACGCATAATGGATCACCACAGGCTTCTTTTCCTTCCTTTGCCCGAGCACCGCTCCAACTGCGTAGACGCTAGCATCACACATTATCTCGAAGGGTTGAGTCCAATCCGGTGCTTGAATGATGGGTGCACTAGTCAGTGCCGCCTTAAGATCATCGAATGCCACTTTGCATCCCTCCGTAAACTCAAATGGTGCATCCTTTTGTAGCAATCTAGAGAGAGGTAGCGCCCTTTTTGAGAAGTCCTTTAAAAACCAGCGATAAAATCCTGCATGTCCCAAAAAAGACTTCACACCACGCTGATCAGAAGGGTAAGGCAAGCTAATAATCAAGTCAATTTTAGCCTTATCTACTTGTATTCCTTCTCCAGAAGCAACATGTCCCAATACTATACCGTGAGTGACCATAAAATGACATTTTTCATAATTCAAAACCAAGTTTGTCTCCTCACAACATGCAAGCACTCTACCAACATTAAGCAAGCATTCATCAAAAATATTTCCATACACAGCTAAGTCATCCATGAACACTTCAACACAGTCACTAATCAATTCCGAAAAAATACTCATTACCACACGCTGGAAGGTACCAGGCGCGTTGCACAAACCAAAAGACATGCGTCAAAACGTAAATGTACCGAATGGGCACGTGAAAGTAGTCTTGTCCTGGTCTTCGGCTGCAATCTAAATTTGATTATACCCAGAAAATCCATCTAAAAACAAAAGTAAGGCTTACCTGCGAGCCTATCCAACATCTGGTCAATGAACGGCAAAGGAAAGTGATCCTTGCGTGTCACTGCATTTAGCTTTCTGTAGTGGATGCACACGCGCCATCCATTCTGGATTCTCTTTGTCACCAACTCACCTTGAGCATTAAGCTCCACTGTAATTCCTGTCTTCTTCGGTACTACATGTACGGGGCTTACCCATTGACTATCTGAAATGGGATAAATCACGTCAGCATCTAAAAGCTTTTGTACCTCTTTTTGAACCACCTCCATCATCAGTGGGCTCAATCTACGCTGCGGCTGCCTCACAAATTTGGCTCCCTCCTCGAGTAAAATCCGGTGCATGCACACGGTAGGACGCACTCCTTTGATGTCCGCAAGTGTCCATCCAATCGCGGTCTTGTGTTTCTTCAGCACCGCTGCCAATCTCTCCTCCTGATTAGGTTCCAAGACTTTCTTTATTATGACCGGCAACGTCTTACCATCTCCCAAAAAGATATACTTTAAATGCTCGGGTAAGGGCTTAAGCTGCAACTCAGGTGCCTGTACAACAGATGGTACAAGTGTAGATTTATTAGTTAAAGTAACTTGATTAGCCTCATACCTTGGGGTTAATGGTCCCGAAACTCTAAGGTCCTGTAGCATGTCACTAGTATCACGAAGCATCCCTATTGATGCGCCACGTGACTCAATAGCCTCCCTCAAAATTATTTCAAGCACATCATTCCCACAGGGAATATCGGAAGATTCCACTAGTTCATCGATCGCATCCAAAGCGTGTACTCCTACATCATCAGGTGGATATTGCATAGCTTGATATATATTAAAGTTTAATACCTCACCTTCCAACTCCATGGAAAGCGTGCCACGATCCACATCGATCTTAGCTCTAGCCGTCTTCATGAATGGCCTACCAAATAGAATTGGTGGCTGATCTTGTGCTCCCTCATCATCCATTTTCAACACATAGAAATCTGTAGGAAAAATAAGATTTTCTACCTGCACCAAAACATCCTCGATCACACCCAAAGGTTGGGTGCATGATCGGTCAGCCAATTGAATGGTCAAACTCGCAGGTTTCAGTGGACCAATACGCAAAGATAAGTACAAAGAGTAAGGAAGAACATTTATGGAAGCACCAAGATCAAGCATACAATTTTCGATCCTTACGTTACCAATAACACATGGAATAGTAAAAGTTCCGGGATCCTTACACTTTTTGGGCACCTTCCTTCGTATCGCTGCTGATACACTCTCTCCAAGCATGGCCTGCTCATTCTTAGTCGTACGCCTACGGTTTGTACATAATTCTTTAAGAAATTTTGCGAACCTTGGAATTTGCCGAATAGCTTCAATGAGTGGAATGCTGATTTCTACCTTGCTAAACAACTCCCAAACCTCATTGTCTTTGATAGACTTCTAGTTGGTCTTAGAACCTGCATTGGGAATGGTAGGGGAGTGTTAGAATTTGGAATTTCCTTACCAGAGTCTGAGGAACCCGCGGACGTCTTCTGATTATCGTCCGCTGATGGACCCAAATTATACGAATCATAAACACCGTAAAACCCACCAAATTAGACTGTTGGTCTATTTAACTTCTACTTGTTAGTCCCGATATATTTCTACAGGGTATTTTGGCGCTTAGAGAGAAAACACGCTAAGGAGAGGATTTTACGCTGAAAAGATGTTAAGAGTTATTCCAAGGTCAAGATCAGACACTGATTGAAGAAATCTCAAGGATCCTGACATGGAATCACTCCAAACAAATCAAACCGAAGAGGAATTTGCATTGAAGCCTCAACCGACCGGGTGAGAAAATGCCGCGGAAACCACCCGACCGGTTGAAGCAGTTCCAGGCCCACCGCCGAGCTGACCAAACACTCAATTCAAGTTGCCCGAGCAAACCACCTCTTCTGACAATTCCACCTCGACCAAAATGTTCCAAATGGAAAATAAGGTGGAAGATGTCGGAAAACCAAGGAGAACGCCCGAGCCGATTAGCAGTTGGCCCAAGTCCAAAGCAAAAGCCTCGCGCATAGGCACCAAGACCAAGTTGCTCGACCAAAACATGGAATTTGGAAAAACTGGCTCGACCATTAGTCTTAGAATCACTTGGCCATTCCAAATAAACTATCAAATTCAAGCATGGACCAAGGTGACCGGCCACCATGCTTGGAGGTGGCCAAGGGAGGAGCTCCTCCCTCCATGGTGACCTGCAACCGGCGGCTCCTCCTCCCTTGACCGGAGGCTTTGCTCCTCCCCCATTTGGCGGCTCCTCCTTGCTCCTCCTCCTCCTCCCTTGGATCAAAAGACACTTGCCACCATCTCCACCACCCATTTCTCCTCCCTTAGCCTATAAATACCATGCATCCCCTCCTCATTTGTACAATCCACATCTCATAAAAAATCACTTATCTCTCTAAGATTGTAAGTTTGGCTTTGGAAATAAAAGATTGCTCCCTTGGCGCTTCAATGGTAGTAAGTATTCTAATATTTATTTACTGTCTTTAATTTCCAATTCCTTAGTTATAATGTTTAGCGCGATAAATAGTAGCTAAACTAGTCGTTCGGTAGAAGGGGTGGACTTGTATTATAAAATGTTTTAGACTATTAATTTAGTGTCTCGTCTTTGTATTCAAAACTTGTTCTATGTGCCATATATTAGATCAGAACGTCCATGGTTGAGTGGATGCTTGAAATGGCAAAGCTCTTCTGTGGAAGTTCGTAAACATACTCGGGTAAGTGGATGCTTGAAATGGCAAAGCTTATCTGAGGAGTTTGATCTCTCTCAAACACCATTTTGGGTAAATCGGAAAAGACAACCCAAAATGGATGCACACAGGCTAGTATACCTTGAAATGGGGTGCTAGTCTAAGTAGAACAAGGGTTTTACGTTTTTTGCAAAAGATTAGACAGTCGAGTGCTTGAAATGGCCTTGACTCACTTTCGAACACTTTTGCGAAAGACTAGACAGTGTGGCAAATTGAGCGCCGGAAAAGGCCTTGATACACGTTTGAATACTTAGAAGATTCACTAAGGGTCAATGATAAACAGGATATAATACAAGGCCCCTGAAACCGAACGCTTTCTTTTAATTGTAATAATTATCAGTTACTTTCCAGTACTAAAACCAACCAACCAACCAATCAATCACTTAGCTGGTAGCTTTAAAACCAATCAACCAATCCCAAAATTGTCCAATTTAAAGAACAACTTATTCCCCTAATTCCCTTGGGTTCGACCCCTACTTACCACTTACTACCCAGTAGTTAAGTCGCGAGTAGCGGAAAATATAAATTTATTTGTACAGAGAGCATTGCACCTTAACGACAGTGCAGTGTGATCTGTCAAATTGGCGCCGTTGCCGGGGAATTAGCCATCGGATTAGTTGTTCTTCCCCCTATGTCCCCATGACGCAACCCCCTTCGTATGCATGGGCAACACGACATCTGCCACTGTTCGGAGGAACGGAGGGAGAAGACCCAGTACAACACTGCCGAAACTTCCACCACGTCTGCTACCACATTAAACCTGCTAATGAAATGTTAGAGGAATTTAAGCTTAAATGCTTTAAATTCTCTCTAACTGATTTCGCAACGATCTGGTACTACACATCCACCGCTTGCAGTGCAGAACGTTACGTAGATCTCTGCGTTCCATTCCTGAAGGAATTCTCCCCACCATCCTTACGCCAAGAAACCCGTGAGAGAATCATGTGCCTTCAACAAACCCGGGATGAGACCTTGGACGAATATTACACGAACTATGATGCCATCGTCTCAAGCTGCCCGCACCATGGATTCACGAAGAAGATTCTTCTCCAAAAATTTCTTCGTGGGATGAGGTCCGAAGAGCTGGGAAGAGTTAACGAAGCAATGAGAAGATCAGCCAGAAACTTCACCATTGCAGACATGTGGTACCTCATAATTGGCCTAGCCGCTGCCACAAGACGAGTACCCCAAACTGACGAGGAAATGCAGATAAACGAAGCTGACCCTGAGGCAGACAAAGAAGAAACTACCGAGCCGTCAGAAGAGACTCCTGAACCGTCAGAAGAATCAGATATGGAAAGCACCGGAAGCAACGAGGTTGGAGTCCAGAACACCACTGACGAACTGCCCAATTCATACCCGACTATCATTACCCGGGCAGCCGAGACTATCTACGACCAGTTCCTCACTGACAATCATAACGAGGCAGAACCAAGCCTTAAGATGCAAGCTTCCCGACTTTTCCCTTCGATCAATAGACAAATCGCCGAAAACTATGTGATCCATGAAGAGGCTGAAAAGAGGATGGGAAAAGGGCCTCTGCAGAATGACTCCTCGATGGAGCAGTGTTACACCGTAGCTGGACTAGACAGTCCCAAATACAAAAACTTCAAAGGGCTAGTAGTGAAAGGTCCCTTACACCCTCCGGGGTATTGGAAAGAAAAGATCCCAAAACAAAGGAGTCCTGACCCAAGCACATCATCTCGCAAGAAATCGGGAAAAGGCAAGGCAAGAAGCAACACAGGAACGGTGGCAAAATACGACCTGAGCCACCCATGGGACCCAAACCAGTAATCCACAACGAGGTACCGTCGAGCCAACGACGTTAAACAAGTGCACTGGTCGGTAGGTAACCCGACACTATCTTACTTTCTGTCATTTAAATTCTGTCATTTAGTTTTCTGTCTTAGTCATTCTCACATATATATATTAGCTTGCATGACTTTTGAACTAAGGCACACCTTCGTTCAAAAGTGTGGGGTGAGAACCACCGTTGTATATAAATAACATGCTTGCTGTTTTCTTTTTTAGTAATAGTATCTTTTTGAAAATATGAACTTAAGAATGTGAAAAAGATAGACCGAAATTCATGCATTTACCTTGTGAAAATTCAACTGTCTAAAAACTTAGAACGTAACTTTTCATTTGTCCTTTGTGCTGAGATTAACTAGAGATGTGGAGTTGACATAAACTGCCCTAGAAAGGCTTGGCAAGCAATCGAAAGATCAGATCAAACTATATGGTTTTCGAAGTCAGTGGAGGCTGCACTTCGGGTTTCAAGGAAGATTGAAGTCATCTCCGCCATGCAGTGTTTATGCAAAAAGAAAAGAAAAGGCGAGGACGGGAATCAGACCGTCCTCTCTCTAGTTAAAGTAGCCGAGAAAATAGATGAGCGACCCTCATCTTGACCCGCGCGAAACAACAACGATGAGAGGAGCGGGGAGGTATTTCCATAGGCTTGCGGGCGATGATTGGACCTCCCAAAAAGGCTTGAGAAAATGGACTAGCAAAGCCACAAAAAGGCGAAAAGCTCGAAGAAGCAATTCAAGAGGCCGAAGGCCCAACATTGTGAAGGTTTTAACCGAACAAAAAAAGTGAAGTACTCAAAAAAGTCAAATCAAAGGCCAAAGGCCGATTCACTACAAAAGCAGTCCCTCGCCAAAAGAAAAATCAAAGTACTCAAACCAGTGAAACCCGAACTAAATCACGTGCTAGAGAAAGCTACAAGAAAACCATATAGTGCGAGACGATCCCGAAGTTGCAGTCCAGGAACCAAAAAAGGGCTATCTCCCGAAACATCCAATATGAATTGCATCTCAGCACGGAGGTACAAGTATTAAGTTTCTTCTATTTATTTACAAAATTCAATTTGGTAATAAGTGAGTAATGCATGAATTAGGATAAATCGAGTCCCACAGTCTAATTTTCATATAATCCAAAACCAAACTTAGAGTGCCGCCCTTTAAATAGCATTGTTCGGGACGAACAACTAAAAGTGTGGGGTGATATGATGGACCCAAATTATACGAATCATAAACACCGTAAAACCCACCAAATTAGACTGTTGGTCTATTTAACTTCTACTTGTTAGTCCCAATATATTTCTACAGGGTATTTTGGCGCTTAGAGAGAAAACACGCTAAGGAGAGGATTTTACGCTGAAAAGATGTTAAGAGTTATTCCAAGGTCAAGATCAGACGCTGACTGAAGAAATCTCAAGGATCCTGACATGGAATCACTCCAAACAAATCAAACCGAAGAGGAATTTGCATTGAAGACTCAACCGACCGGGTGAGAAAATGCCGCAAAAACCACCCGACCGGTTGAAGCAGTTCCAGGCCCTCCGCCGAGCTGACCAAACACTCAATTCAAGTTGCCCGAGCAAACCACCTCTTCTGACAATTCCACCTCGACCAAAATGTTCCAAATGGAAAATAAGGTGGAAGATGTCGGAAAACCAAGGAGAACGCCCGAGCCGATTAGCAGTTGGCCCAAGTCCAAAGCAAAAGCCTCGCGTATAGGCACCAAGACCAAGTTGCTCGACCAAAACATGGAATTTGGAAAACCTGGCTCGACCATTAGTCTTAGAATCACTTGGCCATTCCAAATCAACTATCAAATGCAAGCATGGACCAAGGTGACCGGCCACCATGCTTGGAGGTGGCCAAGGGAGGAGCTCCTCCCTCCATGGTGACCTGCAACCGGCGGCTCCTCCTCCCTTGACCGGCGGCTTTGCTCCTCCCCCATGTGGCGGCTCCTCCTTGCTCCTCCTCCTCCTCCCTTGGATCAAAAGACACTTGCCACCATCTCCACCACCCATTTCTCCTCCCTTAGCCTATAAATACCATGCATCCCCTCCTCATTTGTACAATCCACATCTCATACAAAAATCACTTATCTCTCTAAGATTGTAAGTTTGGCTTTGGAAATAAAAGATTGCTCCCTTGGCGCTTCAACGGTAGTAAGTATTCTAATATTTATTTACTGTCTTTAATTTCCAATTCCTTAGTTATAATGTTTAGCGCGATAAATAGTAGCTAAACTAGTCGTTCGGTAGAAGGGGTGGACTTGTATTATAAAATGTTTTAGACTATTAATTTAGTGTCTCGTCTTTGTATTCAAAACTTGTTCTATGTGCCATATATTAGATCAGAACGTCCATGGTTGAGTGGATGCTTGAAATGGCAAAGCTCTTCTGTGGAAGTTCGTAAACATACTCGGGTAAGTGGATGCTTGAAATGGCAAAGCTTATCTGAGGAGTTTGATCTCTCTCAAACACCATTTTAGGTAAATCGGAAAAGACAACCCAAAATGGATGCACACAGGCTAGTATACCTTGAAATGGGGTGCTAGTCTAAGTAGAACAAGGGTTTTACGTTTTTTGCAAAAGATTAGACAGTCGAGTGCTTGAAATGGCCTTGACTCACTTTCGAACACTTTTGCGAAAGACTAGACAGTGTGGCAAATTGAGCGCCGGAAAAGGCCTTGATACACGTTTGAATACTTAGAAGATTCACTAAGGGTCAATGATAAACAGGATATAATGCAAGGCCCCTGAAACCGAACGCTTTCTTTTAATTGTAATAATTATCAGTTACTTTCCAGTACTAAAACCAACCAACCAACCAATCAATCAGTTAGCTGGTAGCTTTAAAACCAATCAACCAATCCCAAAATTGTCCAATTTAAAGAACAACTTATTCCCCTAATTCCCTTGGGTTCGACCCCTACTTACCACTTACTACCCAGTAGTTAAGTCGCGAGTAGCGGAAAATATAAATTTATTTGTACAGAGAGCATTGCACCTTAACGACAGTGCAGTGTGATCTGTCATCCGCGGACGTCTCTTTATTTTGTAATTCATCAGGCGTCCGCGATTTAATTGGTGAGACGTCCGCCTGAACCACTGAGTTGGAATCTTCATTCAGCTCTTCTCCTCCATTCTTCAACTGCTTTCCACTCCTAAGCATTACAGCGCTAATGTTGGACTTTGGGTTGGGAATCGTTTGTGACGGAAGCTTCCCTTTGTCTTCTCGCTATTCATAAACGGCGCTGGCAATTTGAGACACTTACTTTTTTAGCTCGTTAACGTCTCCAGCTTGTTGGCCCATCTTTTGAGTTAGTTCCTTGAACATGCCTCTCATTTCCTCTCTCAATTCCTTGATCGGGTCCTCGTCTCCTTGTTTGATGTGTGGTGGTCTGTACGGCGGCTTTTGTGGGTACGAGGATTGCCCCACATTGTAATTGTTGTGCCTTTGCCAACCACCATCATTTTGCCTAGGTTGCCATTTGTTGTTGCCTTGGTATCCATCATACCTCCTTGGTGGCAAATCTCCCTTGTTAACGTAGCCCACTACATTCAGGTCTTCTGTTCTTTCCTGAAAAACAGCGTTATCATTATTCATTGGATTAAAAGTGGACTTGTTTACCTTACACTCCACTTGTTGATTGCTTTGTGGTTGCTGCGTCACTATTTGAGCCATCATATTCTTCAGTTCCTACAATTCAGAGTGTACATTCACGTTAGCAACTGGTGCAGGTTTATGTGTTTCTTCTAAATACCTTCTGCTCTCGGCAACTCTCTCAATCAAGTCCCATATCTCCTCGGGGTACATGTCAAGGATAGACCCTTGAGCGGAGGCATCTAGCATTCTTCTTTCCATCAGAATCATCCCATCCATGAAGTATTCAAGCAACATCCTTTGTGGGATTCCATGATTCGGACAACTCTCTTCCAATTGCTTAAACCTCTCCAAATAATCGAACAACGTTTCTCCACGTCCTTGTCTAAGCATAGAGAGCTCCTGTCTTGTTTGAGCCGCCTTCGAATGGGAGTAGTACTTGTCCATGAACTTCCTTTGCATTTGTTCCCATGAAATAATCGAACCTGAAGGCAAAGACATTAACCAAGATTTAGCTTGACTTACTAAAGAAAAAGGGAATGCCTTTAATTTAAAAATATTTTCCGGAACCGATGCCGATTTTTTGGACGTGCAAACTCCATGAAATTCCTTCAAGTGCCTTAGGGGGTTCTCATCGGGCATTCCTCCAAACTTGGGCAAGTGGTGTATCACCCCACCCTTTATCTCGATATCTTCTGCGTCCTCATCCAACCTAATGCACCAAGGTGCCTCATCAATATACAGCGCACAAACTCCTCTCATAGTGCGTCCCAAATCCCGACGCCTAGCTAACTGTCCATATTGGTTTCCTCCACCGAGGTATTCTCGATCCAACTCATCCTCGTAATCCTCGTGTCTAGCTGTACAATGTCTAGCAAACTCATTCACAAAAATTGCTGATTTTTGGGGGGTGGTACTCTTTGATTAACAGGGGGCAGTCCTTGCCTATGATCTTGCATGTTATCTCCTAGTACACTACTTCGCTCTTCTT
The DNA here is from genome assembly GCA_033675395.1 of Rhodiola chrysanthemifolia. Classification (NCBI taxonomy): domain Eukaryota; kingdom Viridiplantae; phylum Streptophyta; class Magnoliopsida; order Saxifragales; family Crassulaceae; genus Rhodiola; species Rhodiola chrysanthemifolia. The sequence continues at coordinate 46,234,831 of CM066204.1, forward strand.
GATCACGTTCAACAATTCTCTGTGACATTGTTACTTAAATAGAAAATAATCAAGTGACAAAGTGAAAGACAGTAAAATAAAACTAGAAGAAAGAAATACGTAGTGAGATTCTTCGTTACCAATCCCCGGCAACGGCGCCAAAATTTGACGGGCGTCGTTGTACCCGTCAAAAATAATATTTATAGTTCCGACTAGCAAGTGGTAAGTCGGGTCGTATCCACAGAGATCGATATAAGAATCTATTCACTAAGTACGAGAGTGACAATGGTAAATTCAAATAAGTAAATAGAAAATAAAAGCAAGCACAAATGATCACTTATCAAGAGAGCAATCGTCACACAAATTCAAGTATATAATATCAAAGAGTAGTGCAAGCTAGAACCTTCGATTGTGATGCAAGACCAAATCATTGACAAATCCGTTTTGATTTCTAATGTTCTACAACTTAGAGCTCCCCCGCTAAGGTTATACTCCCCGTTCTTGTTCTAGTACTTAATCTCGCGCTAGCGATAATCAAGACCCTAACTCGCTAGAGTTGCATGAAGATTTAAACAAGTTGTCCTAGGGTGTTTAATCCTAGTGGTATATTACTCGTGTCCTAGTTCGCTATCCCCGCTAGGTTGCTAGTAAACTTGACAATCGGAATCAACTAACAAACTAAAGCTCCCCTGCTAGGGTTCCACTCGTGTTAACAAAATCAATTCCATGAACAATGGATAGTAATATGACACAAAACACAGAAATCAATATAGGTCTCAAGTCAAAACATCACAATGTCGAGTTCTAGCCTACACATATGAGTTTAGCTACTCATCGTAAGGGAATACATCATCAAGTTTTTGAATAGAATGAAACAAAATTACTAATGATGAATTCTCCACCAAGCTGCAGCTCCACTCCAATACTTGAATCCAGCAACGAATCCACGCTCAAGCTTCTTCAATTGGAACCCTACTCCGAGAGTTCTCTTCTCCAATCCTCTATTCTCAATTCCCAACTTCGACTCCAACCTTTCTGATTTTTCTTCCTTAAGTCGAGAGCCAGCCGCCCCTCTTCTGTCCCCTCGAGTTCTGTATCTTTTCTTTCGAGATTCCAAATCAGAAATAATGAAATTTGACTGCCAGCTCGACCCGCGGACGTCTTCGAAATTTAACTCCCGCGGAGGTGACAGGCCGTCGTTGTGGCACTGCAAATTATCAATTTATAAGTCCACTACTGTTTGGCTTACTATTGGCTAGTAAAGCGGTAAGTAGGGGTCGAACCTAAAGGAATTAGTGGATAAAGTAGTTCTTTTGAAAACTGAAAATAAAGTAAGACAGTTGGGTTTGATTTTGGTTTTGAACAGAAAGTAAATACTGAAAGTAAATGAACCGAAAGTAAATGTACTGAAAGTAAAGGTACTGAAAGTAAAGTTAGGTACTGAAGGTAAAGGTACTGAAAGTAAAGTTAGGTAATGAATGTAAAGGTACTGAAAGTAAAGTTAGGTACTGAATGTAAAGGTACTGAAAGTAAAGTTAGGTACTGAATGTAAAGGTACTGAAAGTAAAGTTAGGAACTGAATTGAAGTTGTTGAAAGTAAGACTGTAAGTAAATGACAAGTTGGTGTTTTGATCAAGAGAAGGATTCGGTCTAGGGGCTTTATATCATAACTTCGTTCATCATTGACCTCTAATGATCTTACTAAGTGTTCTAAGGTGTGGGTTGTTCCTTTTCAAGACTTAACCCAAAGCAAGGCTTTTTCAAGCACTTGCCACACCGGCTAGTCCTTTTCAAGACATAGCTTACTAGTTCTAGCTAGACTAATTCCCCTTTTCAAGGTATATTAGCCTAAGTGCATCCACTTGATCAATCATTTCCGATCAACCAAATGGTGTTAAAGAGGGGATGAACTACTTGGAAGAGCTTTGCTTTTTCAAGCATCCACTCAACCTTGTTATGTTCAACCCGAATTGATGGCACGAAGAACTAGTTAGAACACTAGGTAGCATTAAGTAAAGGGTCTAGAACGGTTTTATGATATAAAAAACCCCTTCAACCGAATGAAGAGTTTAGCTACAAGTATCCATTAAAGCGAATACCATAGCTAGTACAAGGGAAGTAAATGGTTTTCGAAATTAAAGACAAGAACAAGTAAGGTTTTGGAAAAGTAACTCAAGAACAAGTAGAGAGAAGTTGGAGCTTTTGATATCCAAATGTGTGTAGAGTGTGTACAAGCCTTGTGAGTGCAAGTGACAAAGATCTAAGCTAGTGAGATAGATGACCAAGTATCCAAACTTCCAAAACACACATGAATCAAGAGTTATGATTTCAAGGGCCAAGCTCTTCTATTTATAGGCAAGGGAGAGAGGCAAACCAACTAGGCATGGGCACACCCCAAAGTCCAGCCGCCGGCCAGCTGTCCTCCTGGCGGCTTCCCAAAGCCGCCGGTATGGCCTTCTCCTACAAGGATAGAGTGGAAGAAATTTAAAGGTCAACCAACATTAATTGATGCCTGGAGCTTGGTCGGTTTTGGCCGGAATTTGATCGGAGCATGGCTGGCTTTGGTTGTGCTTGATCGGAGCTTAATCGGAGCTTGGCCGGAATTTGGCCGGAATTTTGGTCGGAGGTCTTTTGCTTTTGGATTCCGGATTTGGAATGCTGAGGCAATTCTAAGCCTAATGGTCGAAGTCGTTTTGCCGGAACCTTGTCGGAATCCCAAAACGGCCGGAATTGCCCTAGTTTGGCCATGATCGGGCTTGAGCTGGTTCCACTCGGGCGTTTTGTCTAGGGAGTGAGACTGTCCGAGTAGTTGGGCGTTTCAAACAACTTGGTTGAGCCAGATTTGCCAGATTAGCTGGTCCGGTCGAGCGACTTCGTTTTGGTGTCTATGCGTGCGGGGCCTTTGCTTTGGAATTGAGCCAACTGCCAATCTGCTCGGGCATTCACCTTGGTTTTCCGACATTGTCAGCCTTATTTTCCATTTTGATAACTTTGCTCGAGGCGGATTGGTCAGATCAGATGGTTTGCCCGAGCAACTTTAATTCAGTGCAAGACAGCTCGGCTGGGCACTCAGCACATGCGGACGCTGGACTCGGGCACTCGGCCTGGGACCTCTCAGTGCAGCCTGGTAGTGAAGTCCGGTCCCGGCTGGGCAGTTTTGACTTGTGATCCATTTTTAGCACAAAACTCCTCTTTTAAGCTTGTTTCCACCTTAGACCTTCAAGAATGCCTGTAAAATAAAACGACACTAACAAGTGAAAGTTCAAAGGTTAAAGTGTCGTTTAAGGTAGGTTTAGTTGACTCGATGAATCGTATAAATACGGTCCATCAAATCACCCCACACTTACACTTGTTCGTCCCGAACATGGCTAGGCAAGAAGAGGAACACTAAAATATCAAAAAGTTCAAGGTAAGAATGATAGAATGTTAAACTAGATTTCTCCTAAACATGCATTGCTTACTTGCTACCAAACTAAACCGTGTAAAAACATAGAAGAAACTTGATACTTGTACCTTCGAGCCGAGATGCAACTTAATTCGGATGATTCGGGAGATAGCCCTTTTTAGGCCCTTGAACTGCGCTTTCGGGTCCGACTCGCACTATATGGTTATTCTTGCAGCTTTCTCTAGCACATGATTTGGTTCGAGTTTCAATGAGTTGAGCTCTTTGATTTCCTACCCACCCAGAGTCAGAAACCGATCTAGTATGGGACGAGGAAAAGCTCTCATGGGAAGACACTACCTACCCACCCGAGGAAATCCCGGACGCCACTGACGAGCTGCCCGAGACATACCTTACTCTCGCTACCAGGGCGACCAAGGAAATCAACCGAAACCAAATCCTCACAGACAGGGTGACCGAAACAGAACCAGCCCTTGTAACAAAGACTTCCCAGCTCTTCCCCTTGATTAATATGAGAATTGCAGCCCATGAAAAAGATATGATCAATGGAGAGTTTGAAGAAAGGATAAAAGGAAGGCCTGAGCAGAACAATCCCTTGATGGAATATTCACCCACCACGACTAGACAAGGCAGTCCTAAACACAAAAGGGCCGCAACTATAGTCAAAAGACTCTCGTCTTTTCAGAGGTATTTAAGAAAAAAACCACCAGAACAATGGAGTCCTGACCCAAGCACATCATCCAGCAAGAAATCAGGAAGGGTCAAGGCTAGAATCAATGCAGGAGCCGCGGCAAAATTTGACTTAAGCCGCCCATGGGATCCCAACTGTCGAGCCAACAACGTTAAACAAAGGCACTTGCCGGGAGGTAACCCGGCACCATTTTGTTTTACTCGGCATTTAGTTTAATTTAGGTTTTTTCGTACTCACCCCCTTGTACTTGGAAAGAAATTGACTTGTTTTACAGGAACACCGGGGCGCGATCGAGAAAACACAGGTTCCCTGCCGAACTTCCTCTTGCGTCAAACACACCATAGGGGAGTTTGTTCTCCTTTCTTATGTCATTTCCTTTCCACTTCTACCTTTTTGTCTTTTGAACTAGGTCATGCCGCGAGGCATGGCTTCATTCAAAAGTGTGGGGTGAGTCATTGCACATAGTAATCGGCATGTTTTTTCCTTTCTTCAGATTTTTATCTTTTTGAACCTTTTGAACATAACTTCCACGATGTGAAATAGATGGATCCAATTCATACATTACCTTGTGAGATCTAAATTGTGTTAGAACTTTAGAATTTAACTTTTTATTTGTCCTTGCGTGCCGAGATAAAAAGGGATGTGGAGTTGACAGAAAATGCCCTAGAGAGGTTTGACAAGCACTCGAAGGACCAGATCTCGCTATATGGTTATACGAAGTTAGTGGAGGTTAGCACTTCGGGTTACTTGGGGTTCGAGTAGACTCCGCCATGCAGCGTCTATGCAAGAGGCGGGACGGGAATCAAACCGTCCTATCTCTAGTCTTAGTAGCCGGGAAAAGAGCCGAGTGACCCTCGTCTTGACCCGCGCGAAAGGGCGAGGATGAGAAAGAGCGGGGAGGTATTTCCATATGCTCTCGGGCGATGATTGGACCTCCCAAGGATAAAGAAAATGGACAAGCATTCACCAAGAGCAAAGCTCGGAAAAGTCAACTCAAAGGCCAAATTGTGAAGGTTTTAACCAAAGGCAAAAAAAAATGAAGTTCTTCAATTCAATATCAAAGGCCAAAGGCCAAAAGTCACTTCAAAAGGCTGTCCAAGCAATCAACAAAAAGACTCGACCCATTTAGCCCGAATAAATCAAGTGCTAGAGAAAGCTACGGAAGATAACCATATAGTACGAGTTCGGTCCAAGGAGTGCATACAAGAACCTAAAAACGGCTATCTCCCAATCATCCGAATTGGTTTGCATCACGACTCGGAGGTACAAGTATCAAGTTTTCTTCTAAAAATTTGAGCACAAGTTAGTTCGGTAACAAGTAAGCAATGCATGAATAGGATGCATCTAGACTAAGCATTCGTTTGTTTATTGCCTCCTGTTAGCTAGTCTTGTTCGGGACGAACAAGGATAAGTGTGGGGTGTTTGATGGGGTGTATTTGTATGACTCATTATATCAGTTAAACCCACCAAATTAAACACTTAGTCCCTTGAACATGTACTTGTTGAGGTTGTTTTGTGTTTCAGGTAACGTTGAGAAGTAAAGTGGAAACGAGCTCAAAAAGGGATTTTTATGCTAAAAAGATCGCAAGTCTCAAAAGCGCCCGAGAAACCCAGGTCGCGCCCGAGCCCAGCGCCGAGCCCCAGCGCCAGCGCCCAGCGTCTCAGCGCGCCTGCCGAGCTATGCAAGTCCAAATTCAAGTTTCTCGAGCAAAACACCAAGTCTGATGAATCTACCTCGAGCAAACTACTCAAAATGACAAATAAGATGGACTTTGTCGGAGAGTCAAGAAGGATGCCCGAGCCAATTGGAAGTTGGCCCAATGCCAAGCAAAGGCTCCACACGCACTAGGCACCATGACCGAATTGCTCGAGCAAACCGACGAATCTAGCAAAACTGGCTCGACCAAAATGTTACAAATAGAAAATAAGGTGGACAATGTCGAAGCTCCAAGGCGAACGCCCATACCGATTGGCATTTGGCCCTACTCCAATGCAATGGACCCACGCGCTAGGCACCAAATCCAAGTCGCTTAAACAGAACGGCGAATATGGAAATTCTGGCTCGACCGAAGTGTTTTAAATGCCTAATAACTTGGTAAATATCACTGCCCAGACAAATCGCTCGAGTGGAATTTGCTCAAGCCCGATCAAGACCAACTAGGGGTATTCCGGCCGAAACTCCAATCAAATCCAGCTCCTTGCTACTCTAAATCCGGTGCCCTTTGGAGGCACACTGCTCAAGGAGCAGCTGGCCCTTGGAAGCACCTTGCTTGATGAGCAGCTAGCCTTGGGTGCAACTTGCTACATTGCGGCTACCCCATTGGCGAAGGAAACTCCAAGAAGACAACACTTGGCACTTGCAAGCTTAATTGCGGCTAGCTTAGGAGTGGAGCAAGCTCTCATCAACTGCCATTTGGAGACCAGCTTGGTTGGGCGGCAAACCCCCTTGAAGAGGAAAGCTTAAACCTCCTCCAAAAATGCCTATAAATACAAGGGATCTCCTTCTCTTTTTAAAAGACCCCATACATGCGACTAGATCATCACTTAGAGAGAAATCCTAGAGAGGGAAAGGAATGGTGAGGCATTGGTTCGAGTAGTTAGAAAGCTCCCAAGTTCGAAATCTCTCCATACTTGTACTCCCATGCTTGTAACATCACTTGATATCAAAAGCTTCGACTACTTCCTACTCTTTCTTACGTTACTTTTCCTTGCAATGGCTATGATATTCACTTCCATGAGTATTCGTAGCTAAACCGTTCATTCGGTCAAGGGAACTCTTATACTATGAAACCGTTCTAGACCATTGTTTTTTATGTTACTATAGTGTTTCACTAGTTCTTGTGCCTTCGGGGTGAACACAACAAGGTTGAGTGGATGCTTGAAATGGCAAAGCTCTTTCAAGTAGTTCATGCTCTCTATAGTCGCTTGGTTTGTTCGGAAATGACTGATCAAGCGATTGCACTTAGGTTAATATACCTTGAAATGGGGTGTTAGCCTAGCTAGAACTAGTAGGCTTGTCTTGAAATGGACCGGCTAGAGGAGCAAGTGCTTGAAATGGCATTGTTTGGAGTTATAGCTTGAAATGGAGTAACTCACTCGCTGCAACACTTAGTAAAATCCTTGGAGGTCGATGATGAACGGGGACATATTATAAGGTTCCTAAGATCGAATTCCTTCTATTAAAAACACCTCGCTCAATTACTTATTGTCTTTATTTTCAAGCAATTTACTTTTCTTGCACATTTACTTATTGTCAAGACTTGGACCTTCAAGCACCTTTACTTTTATGCACTTTACTTTCTCGCACATTTACTTATTGTCAAAGACTTGGACCTTCAAGCACCTTTACTTTTCAGTCATTTATTTTACGCTCTTTACTTTCCAGCACTAAAAAACAACCAAAAAAAAACCCCAATTGTCTTTACTTTATTTTCTTTCTTTTTCATAGAACAACTGTTTGAAACCATACTCCCTTGGGTTCGACCCCTACTTACCACTTGCTAGTCAAATAGTGAGCCACAAGTAGTGGAAAATATAAATGTAAATTTGCGGGTCACAACGACAGCCCGTCAAACACCCTTTGACCGAATATGCTTATCTACTTGTATTCATGTCAAGGAATACAAGCACCATACTTACAAAAGTAAAGGTAAACAACAAGAAAGTAAAGGAGAGGAGCTCCAAATCAAGAACAAGACAAGGGAAAGTAAAGGTAACCGAGAGCTTTTGTAACAAGAACTATAGCTTTAACTACTTGTATTCATGTCAAGGAATACAAGTAGCCGTGGCTAGAACAAGAAGAGAGCAATTCGGACAAAAGTAACAACTTTGAGGAAATTGTGTTTGTATTTGAGTTAGAAGAAGAGAGAGACGCTCTCAACTACGAAGGATATGTACATTGGTATATCTAAGACCAAAGGGGTCTATTTATAGGAGAGCTAAACCGACTTAGGGGAGGAGATAAGCATTGGCTTTGAAATATCCCAAAAGTAAGCCACTCGCATTTGCTTCATCCAAAGCCAACCACTTGGCATTGCACTTGCATTCCCACATGCCAACCGACCTTGGCCACTTGCATTGGCTTTTCCAAAAGCCAACTAACTTGAAACCAAAGCCAACCAACTTGAATAGTAGAGCCAACCGAAATCCAAATGCTAACCGAAATCAATAGTAGAAACCAACCGGAATATTGGGAATTCGGTTCTTGGCTGGTTCTTGGCCGGTACTTGGTTGGACTAGGTTGTGCATGATCAGAGCTTGATCGGAGCTTGATCGGAGTATGGCCGGAGTTGGTCGGAATCTGGCCGGAATTTTGGTCAAAGGTCTTTGGCATTTGGATTGCAGATTTGGATTACTGAGGCAATTCTAAGCCTAATGGTCGAAGTCGTTTTGCCGGAATATTCTCGGAACCTGGTCGGAATCCCAAAACGGCCGGAATTGCCCTAGTTTGGCCTTGATCGGGCTTGAGCTGGTTCCACTCAGGCGTTTTGTCTGGGAAGTGAGATCACCCGAGTCCTTTGGCATTTAAAACAACTTGGTCGAGCCAGATTTGCCAGATTCACCGGTTTGGTCGAGCGACTTCGTTTCGGTGCCAATGCGCGCGGGGCCTTTGCTTTGGAATTGAGCCACTGCCAATCTGCTCGGGCATTCTCCTTGGTTTTCCGACATTGTCCACCTTATTTGCCATTTTGATCACTTTGCTCGAGGCGGACTCGTCAGATCAGATGGTTAGCCCGAGCGACTTGATTTTGGACCTGGGCAGCTCGGCTAGTGCGCTGGGGCACGGCCTGGACGATGCCTGGGCGAAGCCGCGACATGCGCTCGCATGGTGCACCCTGTGCGATCGCATAAATGTCCTTGTGATGATTTTGGCTTGAAATGCCATCTTTTAAGCCCGATTCCTCTTTAGACTCCAAAATTGCCTGTATACATAAAACGACATCAACAAGCACATGTTCGTATGACCGAATGTCTTATTTGCTGGGTTTTGCGTATTTGATAAATCGTATAAATACGTCCCATCATTTGTCTAAGTTCGTCCCAAGTTAGTCTCAATCTAACGTTTCTCTAGGGTTGTGCTTGGAAAGAGACTAAATTGGGACGAAAAAAGACGAACTTTAGCATCATTCTAAGCTTTGTCTAAGTTCGTCCCAAGTTAGTCTGATTCTAACGTTTATCTAGGTTCGTCCTTAGAAACACTCTAACTTGGGACGGAGAAAGCCAAACTTTAGTCTCATTATAAAGTTTGTCTAAGTTCGTCCCAAGTTAGTCTCATTCTAACGTTTGCCTTGGTTCGTCCTCAGAAAGAGACTAACTTGGAACGAACAAAGACAAACGTTAGTCTCATTCTAAGATTTGTCTAAGTTCGTCCCAAGTTAGTCTCATTCTAACTTTTGTCTAAGTTCGTCCCAAGTTAGTCTCATTCTAACGTTTGTCTAGGTTCGTCCTTAGAAATAGACTAACTTGGGACGAACAAAAACAAACTTTTGTCTCTTTCTAAGGTTTGTCTAAGTTCGTCCCAAGTTAGTCCCAATCAAACGTTTGTCTAGGGTTGTCCTTAGAAAGAGACTAACTTGGGACGAACAAAGACAAACTTTAGTCTCATTCTAAGGTTTGTCTAAGTTCGTCACACGTTAGTCTCCATCTAACGTTTGTCTCGGTTCGTCCTTAGAAAGAGACTAACTTGTGAGGAACAAAGACAAACTTTAGTCTCATTCTAACGTTTGTCTAAGTTCGTCCCAAGTTAGTCTCATTCTAACGTTTGTCTAGGTTCATCCTTAGAAAGAAACTAACTTGGGTTGAACAAAGACAAAATTTAGTCTGATTCTAAGGGTTGTCTAAGTTCGTCCAAAGTTAGTCTGATTCTAACGTTTATCTAGGTTTGTCCTTAGAAAGAGGCTTACTTGGGACAAACAAAGATAAATGTTAGTCTCATTCTAAGTTTTGTCTAAGTTCGTCCCAAGTTAGTCTCATTCTATCATTTGTCTAGGTTCGTCCTTAGAAAGAGACTGACTTGGGACGAACAAAGACAAACGTTAGTCTCATTCTAAGATTAGTCTAAGTTCGTCCTAAGTTAGTCTCATTCTAACGTTTGTCTAAGTTCGTCCCAAGTTAGTCTCATTCTAACGTTTGTCTAGGTTCGTCCTTAGAAAGACTCTAACTTGGGACGAAGAAAGACAAACTTTAGTCTCATTCTAATGTTTGTCTAAGTTCGTCCCAAGTTAGTCTGATTCTAACGTTTGTCTAGGTTCGTCCTTAGAAAGAGACTAACTTGGGACGAACAAAGACAAACGTTAGTCTCATTCTAAGGTTTGTCTAAGTTCGTCCCAAGTTAGTCTTGTTCTAACGTTTGTCTAGGTTCATCTTTAGAAAGAGACTAACTTTGGACGAACAAATACAAACTTTAGTCTCATTCTAAGGTTTGTTGACTGATGGACCATATTTATATGATTCATTATGACAGTTAAACCCACCAAATTAGACACTTTGTCTATTTAACTTTTGCTTGTTAGTTCCACTTTTGTTCTACAGGCTATTTTGAGGTTTAGAGAAGAAACGAGCTAAAAAGGGGATTTTACGCCGAAAATATCACCTTGGAGATCCACCCGACCGGCTGAAGCAGTTCCAGGCCCCCAGCCGAGCTGATCAACACTCAATTCAAGTTGCTCGAGCAAAACAACTAATCTGACAATTCCACCTCGACCAAAATGTTCCAAATGGAAAATAAGGTGGAAGATGTCGAAACTCCAAGGCGAACGCCCATGCCGATTGGCAGATGGCCCACATCCAAGTCCAAACCAAAGGTCCCGCGCGCACAAGCACCAAAACCAAGTTGCCCGACCAAACCATGGAATCTGGAAAATCTGGCTCGACCAAAGTGATTAAAATGTCAAATGGCTCGGTGAATCTCAAATTCCAGACAAAGCGCCCGAGTGAATTCATCCATGGCCGAGGAAACCAAGACCAGCGCCCAAGACCAGCGCCCGAGACCAGCGTCCGAGGCCTGCGCCCACACTGAACTTCAAACCGAGCCACGACAAGGTTCCGGCCATATTCCGGCAAATCCATCTCGACCATTAGTCTTAAAATCACTTGGCCATTCCAAATCAACTATCAAAGAGCCAAAGACCTCCGGTCAAGAATTCCGGCCAAACTCAGGCCAACCTCCGGCGAGCCACCACTTGAGCTCTGATCAAGGGCATCCATGGACCAATCATGCTCCGGCCAAACTCCGGCGAAGACTAACTAAATATCCTAAAGATCCAATATTCCCGGTTGGTTTCTAACTAGTTTAGTCGGTAGATATTTTGGATGAAACTACCCTTGTAACCAAGTCCAAGTATCTAGTCCAAGCTCAACCAAGCCTCAACCAAGCTCAACTAAGCCACATGGAGCTCTCCCATTGGTCCATGGAGGTCGGCTAAGGGGGCAACTAGAGCTTCAACCGGATGACCTTTGGAGAGGAACTATATGCCATTTGGGAACTAGATGCTCAAAGCTCACTTGGGGAGGAACTAGAGGCGGTTGGAGGAGACAAATATCTCCTCCCAAACCGCCTCATATGGCCTATAAATAGAGTGCCTCCCCTCCTTGAATCAACACACCTCATCCTTCCCAAAATCTCTCTAAGTGCTCTTGTTTGTTCTTGAAGCACTTCTCTCTTGTTCTTGAGTATTCCTGTTTGTTCTTGAATACTCTTGCTTGTTCTTGTATAATACTCCTGTTTGTTCTTGAGTATTATCTTGTTCTTGAGTTATTCCTGTTTGTTCTTGAATTAGCTTTTTCTTTTGAAAACTCTTGTTTGTTCTTGAGTTTTCAGTCCCTTCCTTTACTTTTACTGTACTTAGCTATGGTATCCTCTTCAATGGATATTCGTAGCTAAACCCTTCATTCAGTTGAAGGGGTGTGCTTGTATCATGCAAATGTTTTAGACCCTTCTCTTAGTGCCTCTTTGTGTTCAAAACTTGTTCTATGTGCCATATATTAGGTTAGAACTTCCAAGGTTGAGTGGATGCTTTAACGGGCAAAGCTCTTCCGTGGGGTTCATGAACATACTCGGGTAAGTGGATGCTTTAACGGGCAAAGCTTATCTGAGGAGTTCGACCTCTTTTAAACACCATTTGGTTGATCGTAACTGATTGATCAAATGGATGCACATAAGGCTAAGATACTTCGAAAGGAGGAATTAGTCTAAATAGAACAAGTGTTCTAAATGATGTGGCTCATGTGCTAGAAATAGCCTTGATACATCTTTGAACACTTAGTATGATCATTAGAGGTCGATGATAAACAGACTATGATACAAGGCCCCTAAAACTGAATCTTTCCTTTAATTAAAACATCAACTGCTTACTTTACGCAAGACTTGTCCTTCAAGCACTTACTTTCAATATCAACTGCTTACTTTACGCAAGACTTGTCCTTCAAGCAGTTACTTTCAGTCCATATCAACTGCTTACTTTCCGCAAGTCTTGTCCTTCAAGCACTTTGAAATTATATCCCTTGTTCAAGCAAGTGTTCTAGGTCGTGTTTCGACAGACCTTGAACTCTCTCCACAACAGTTCAACAAACAGATCAAACAGAACAGTAAAACTGGAGCACGCACAGGTTGATAACCCAGTTCGGCCAGGCCTACTCTGGGGGGTTTCCCACACCCGGAAAAGGGACAACAAATCTTTATTACGAGTATAGGGTTTCCACAGGGACTTACACTTACACCTTGTAATAGCCTCACCTCAATACTCCGTCTCTCAGATTTGCAACTGAGGTTCACCGCAATTCCCCTCGATCCCCTTCGTTCAGAACCTGCAGTCCGAATGTTCTCGACCTTCTCCAGAAGCTCGGATGCTTTCTCTCGAAAGCTTTGATCACCTTTGTTGTGTGCGGCAGTTGATACGCTTCAGACAGTCTGAGTTGCACTTGCGCAGACTGCACTTGCACCGATGTATTCTCAATGAGAAAACACAAGCGGCCGTCGCTTTCTTCTTCTCCAATCAGCAGGGTATGCTCGTGTGTATTTGATCTTTGAAAGCGATAAGAATTAGGGTTGCCTTTGCATTGTATTTATATGCTCGGACGAAACCCTAATTCGCACAAGATAATCCCATCAAATATTTCGGAATATATTCCAGAATATTTGATGCATATCTTTCACAAATCCTTGGAAGAATATACGAAGTCGTCTTCTTTCCCAAGCAAGTCACGCCGTCTTCAATGTGCATATTCATTCGAATATCTTGCTCGAATAAGTCGCACGCCATCTTTAACTTGACGAAATCTTCGTTGCCAATATCTTCCGGAAAATATCCTTGCGTCTGCTCCACGCTGTACATGAGTGCTAGGATATGTTCGAACTCCCCCTGAACTCCTGCTCGAACTGTCGAACCACGTTTTGCCAAACACATGCCACTCAAGGGAACATCAATCTCCCCCTTGGCATTTTGGCAAAACCAAATCTACTAGATAACTAGATCTATCTAACTATCTAGACAGTCGACAACCTTGAGGGAACAAAAAAGTCACCACCTCAAAATACTCCCCCTTTTTGCCACAAATTGGCAAGGGGTCCGATCTAGTTCGAACAGCAAATCAAGCTGTGCCAGAACAAGCACAAAATAACTAAAGTTTTAAACGAAAACTGAGTTCAGAGAGATTGAAGTCAGTGGACCTTTATGCAGACACATCATCTGTGGCATCTTCAGAACCTGCATCAGCAGATTCATCTTCACTTGGGTAGCTAAGGGCACGAGCAAGCTTATTGATGCGCCTGCGTTGCTCCTTGTCTGCAGCAATGATGGCATTAAGATCTCTGAGCAACTTGTTTCGCTCATTGACAGATGACACTGCACTGTCGTTAAGGTGCAATGTTCTCTGTACAAATAAATTTATATTTTCCGCTACTCACGACTACCTACTGGGTAGTAAGTGGTAAGTAGGGGTCGAACCCAAGGGAGTCAGTGTGGATTAGTTGTTCTTTAATGAAGCTTATGCAGAATATAAATGCGATTGGGGTTGAGTTTGAGTGTGATTTGAGAACTGGAAGTTAATTACAATAATAGACTGTAAGGAAAGGATTCGGTTTTAGGGGCCTTGTATCATATTTGTTTATCATTGACCGCTAATGATCATACCAAGTGTTCGAAGATGAATCGAGGCTATTCCTAACACAAGACTTGCAACATCGCGTAGAACACTTGAAATGATCATGCTAAGTATTCAAAGATGAATCGAGGCTATTTCTAGCGCAAGACTTGCAACACCATTTAAAACACTTGTTCTACTTTAGACTAATTCCTCCTTTCGAAGTATCTTAGCCTTATGTGCATCCATTTTGGGTTGTCTTTTCCGATTTACCCAAAATGGTGTTTGAGAGAGATCAAACTCCTCAGATAAGCTTTGCCATTTCAAGCATCCACTTACCCGAGTATGATTGCGAACTTCCACGGAAGAGCTTTGCCATTTCAAGCATCCACTAAACCTTGGAAGTTCTGATCTAATATATGGCACATAGAACAAGTTTTGAATACAGAGATACTCTTAAGAGTAGAGTCTAAAACATTTATAATACAAGTATACCCCTGCGACCGAGTACAAGCTTTTAGCTACTAGTATTCATGTTAAGGAATACAAGCAAACTAATGCCTTGCACAAGGGTACCAAATAATAAAATAACTTTACAGTAAAAACAAATAATACTGAAAGTAATTTTATACCTTACAATAAGCGGAGGAGAGGAGCTCCTAGGCAAGATCCACGCAAGAGAGTAGCTCCACAATGAAGAACAAAATATTTATTGAAAGTGAAGAGAAGAGGGTTAAGCCCTCTATCTCTCTAAAACATTTGTGAAGTGTGTATGGATGATACAAATGAGGAGGAGAGGAGCTCCTTTTATAGCCAAAGGGGAGGAGGAATGGAGGGTGGAGATGGTGGCATGTGGTGTTGCATCCAAGGGAGGAGGAGATGGGGAGGAGCTTGTGGAGGAGAAGGCCACCACTTGTCACATGGAGGGAGGATGAGCTTTGAGATGATGACACATGGGGGAGGAGCTCTAGCCGCCGGCGGCTTTGGGAGGAGGGAGGAGGAGCCGCCAAGTGGAGTAGGGGGAGTGGAGGAGAGGAGTTGTGAGGGAGGAGCCGCCCATGTGAGGAGGATGCTCCTCCTTATCCTTCTAGAACCTTGTGAAAAAGCCATCGGTTTGACCGGAGCTTTGGCCGGAGCTTCTTGGATTTTAGAGAGTGTATTCTGAATGAAAATGGCATTCTAAGATGATCTCAAGAAGGAACCTAAGCCAAATTCTGCTTGGAACATGGTCGAAATCCCAAATCGGCTGAAATTGCCCTTGTTTGGCCTTTACCGGGCTCGGTGCCTTTGCATTGCGTTCTTTTCCAAATGCCGATGGATTTAGCATGTTTGAGTGATTCCAAGTCGGTTCCATGAAGGATGTTAAGGCTGATTTTGAGTGTAGCATGGTCGTGACCTGGAATGACTCGTAACATCTTTTCAGCGTAAAATCCTCTCCTTAGCGTGTTTTCTCTCTAAGCGCCAAAATACCCTGTAGAAATATATCGGGACTAACAAGTAGAAGTTAAATAGACCAACAGTCTAATTAAGGGGGTTTTACTGTGTTTTTGATTCGTATAATTATGGTCCATCAGATCACCCCACACTTTTAGTTGTTCGTCCCGAACAATGCTATTAAAGGGAGGTACTCTAAGTTTGGCTTTAAAATATGAAAATTAGACTGTGGGACTCGATTTATCCTAATTCATGCATTACTTACTTATTACCGAATTGAACTGTGTAAATAAATAGAAGAAACTTAATACTTGTACCTCCGTGCCGAGATGCAAATTATTCCGGATGTTTTGGGAGATAGCCCTTTTTTGGTTCCTGGACTGCAACTTCGGGATCGTCTCGCACTATATAGTTTCCTTGTAGCTTTCTCTAGCACGTGATTTGGTTCGGGTTTCACTGGTTTGAGTACTTTGATTTTTCTTTTGGCGAGGGACTGCTTTTGTAGTGAATCGGCCTTTGGCCTTTGATTTGACTCTTTGAGTACTTCACTTTTTGTTTGGTTAAAACCTTCCCAATTTTGGGCCTTTGGCCTCTTGATTTGCTTCTTCGAGCTTTTCGCCTTTTTGTGGCTTTGCTAGTCCATTTTCTCAAGCCTTTTTGGGAGGTCTAATCATCGCCCGCAAGCCTATGGAAATACCTCCCCGCTCCTCTCATCGTTGTTGTTTCGCGCGGGTCAAGATGAGGGTCGCTCATCTATTTTCTCGGCTACTTTAACTAGAGAGAGGACGGTCTAATTCCCGTCCTCGCCTTTTTTCTTTTTTGCATAAACACTGCATGGCGGAGATGACTTCAATCTTCACTGAAACCCGAAGTGCAGCCTCCACTGACTTCGAAAACCATATAGTTTGATTCGATCCTTCGATTGCTTGCCAAGCCTCTCTAGGGCATTTCTATCAACTCCACATCTCTAGTTTATCTCAGCACAAAGGGACAAATGAGAAGTTACGTTCTAAGTTTTTAGACAGTTGAATTTTCAGAAGGTAAATGCATGAATTTCGGTCTATCTTTTTCACATTCTTAAGTTCATATTTTCAAAAAGATATACTAAAAAAGAAAAAATGTTTTTTATTTATGTACACATGCGGATCTCACCCCACACTTTTGAACGAAGTCGTGTCTTTCAGCACTACTTAGTTCAAAAGCCATGCAAGCAGACAATTACGAGAAGGAAATGATATTAAGGAAAAGGGAAGGACAGAACTCCCTTTAAGGTGTCGAGTGAACGACATGGCTCGAGGCTGGATAATCGAGGGAGTTCGGCTGGGGCCTTGAACTCTTAGCGTAGCCCTGACTGGCTTAATGTTGCGCCCAAGTCCGATTCCTGAATAGTCAAATCTTTTATGCACCAAGTGGGTGAGAGCGACTTTTTGAAAAGGTAAAATACAGAAAATAAAAGACAGAAAATTAAAGTGCGGAAAGTAAGATAGTGTCGGGTTACCTCCCGACTAGTGCCTTTGTTTAACGTCGTTGGCTCGACGTTACCTCAATCATGGATCATAAGGTCGGATCCCATGGGTGAGTGAGGTCAAACTTCTTCTCGGCAACCCTTTTGCTCCGAGAGGGTGAGGTTTCTTCGACCATAGCTGCTGGTCCAATGAGTCGTGCTTGCTTGTTACTCCTTCCGGGTTTCCATTCTTTCGGCCCATGTCTTTGCCGCTTCTTCATGTTTGAATAGTTGGCACCTTTGCGAGTTTGGAAGTTTGGTTTTGTGCCATTAAATGTAGGCGACATTAAGCATGCACCTCTGCCAATCCTCTTCATTGTGGCAGTGATGGATGGTTGTCTTGGAACGAGTAAGTTTTTAGGCGGTTTTCTTTGAGTCGTGGTGAGTGGGACCGGGGCTTTCTCGGACAGTTCGGCAATGAGATCCGAGACTTTCTCGAGTGCTCCGAGCGCAAGAACCGGGCCTGGCTTGATTTCTTCGGCCGCTTCGGTAGTGATGTTCGGGACTTCTGTTGGCTCGGCAGTTAGGACTGTGATTTCCTCGGATGGATCGGTGATAAGGACCGGGCCTGATTTGGGCAGTTCTTCTTCTAACTCCCAGGGATAATCTGAATGTAGCTCTTCTTCAGGTAACCAAGGGTCCTTATCCTTGTCATTCGTATAGTCTCCGGGGGTAATCACACTGAGGTATGGGTCCGATATGGGTAACTCGTCATTGAGGTCCGGGTATGTCTTGGCCGTGAATTGGTGCATCGAGGCATTCATTTGCTGTATGTCTGCGGCCAATTGCTGGGTGCTAGCTGCCAGCTCGTTTTCTGCTGCCCATAACTCAGTTTTTGCCCTGATTTGGTGCATTATGTTATTCAGTTCTTCGCTCCGCATGGCCTGATCTTGTCTTTGTTTTGACCTCGCGGCCAAATCATCTATTAAGTTCCAAAGATCATCTATGCCTAAGTTGTTTACCGAGCCTCCCGCTGCATTGTTTAGCCAATCCCACTCTTGTGGCAGCATCCCATTGAGAAACCTTTGAAGAAGATCGTGGTTGGTGAATCCATGGTGCGGGCAGCTTATCAACATGGAGTCCAAGTACGCCAAGTACTCGTCCAAAGTTTCATCCCGGGATTGTTTTATATTGTTGATCTTCTCGCGGATTTCAAGTTCGAAGGGTGGTGGGGAAATTTCCTCAATGTTCCAAGGTTCCATTCCGTAGTAGTAAGACTTAGTGAATTGCATGATAAAATAAAAAAGAAAAAACAAAATAGAACAACTATTCCGATGCACAACTCCCCGGCAACGGCGCCAATTTGACAGATGACACTGCACTGTCGTTAAGGTACAATGTTCTCTGTACAAATAAATTTATATTTTCCGCTACTCACGACTACCTACTGGGTAGTAAGTGGTAAGTAGGGGTCGAACCCAAGGGAGTCAGTGTGGATTAGTTGTTCTTTAATGAAGCTTATGCAGAAATTAAATGCGATTGGGGTTGAGTTTGAGTGTGATTTGAGAACTGGAAGTTAATTACAATAATAGACTGTAAGGAAAGGATTCGGTTTTAGGGGCCTTGTATCATATTTGTTTATCATTGACCGCTAATGATCATACCAAGTGTTCGAAGATGAATCGAGGCTATTCCTAACACAAGACTTGCAACATCGCGTAGAACACTTGAAATGATCATGCTAAGTATTCAAAGATGAATCGAGGCTATTTCTAGCGCAAGACTTGCAACACCATTTAAAACACTTGTTCTACTTTAGACTAATTCCTCCTTTCGAAGTATCTTAGCCTTATGTGCATCCATTTTGGGTTGGCTTTTCCGATTTACCCAAAATGGTGTTTGAGAGAGATCAAACTCCTCAGATAAGCTTTGCCATTTCAAGCATCCACTTACCCGAGTATGATTGCGAACTTCCACGGAAGAGCTTTGCCATTTCAAGCATCCACTAAACCTTGGAAGTTCTGATCTAATATATGGCACATAGAACAAGTTTTGAATACAGAGATACTCTTAAGAGTAGAGTCTAAAACATTTATAATACAAGTATACCCCTGCGACCGAGTACAAGCTTTTAGCTACTAGTATTCATGTTAAGGAATACAAGCAAACTAATGCCTTGCACAAGGGTACCGAATAATAAAATAACTTTACAGTAAAAACAAATAATACTGAAAGTAATTTTATACCTTACAATAAGCGGAGGAGAGGAGCTCCTAGGCAAGATCCACGCAAGAGAGTAGCTCCACAATGAAGAACAAAATATTTATTGAAAGTGAAGAGAAGAGGGTTAAGCCCTCTATCTCTCTAAAACATTTGTGAAGTGTGTATGGATGATACAAATGAGGAGGAGAGGAGCTCCTTTTATAGCCAAAGGGGAGGAGGAATGGAGGGTGGAGATGGTGGCATGTGGTGTTGCATCCAAGGGAGGAGGAGATGGGGAGGAGCTTGTGGAGGAGAAGGCCACCACTTGTCACATGGAGGGAGGATGAGCTTTGAGATGATGACACATGGGGGAGGAGCTCTAGCCGTCGGCGGCTTTGGGAGGAGGGAGGAGGAGCCGCCAAGTGGAGTAGGGGGAGTGGAGGAGAGGAGTTGTGAGGGAGGAGCCGCCCATGTGAGGAGGATGCTCCTCCTTAGCCTTCTAGAACCTTGTGAAAAAGCCATCGGTTTGACCGGAATCTGACCGGAGCTTTGGCCGGAGCTTCTTGGATTTTAGAGAGTGTATTCTGAATGAAAATGGCATTCTAAGATGATCTCAAGAAGGAACCTAAGCCAAATTCTGCTTGGAACATGGTCGAAATCCCAAATCGGCTGAAATTGCCCTTGTTTGGCCTTTACCGGGCTCGGTGCCTTTGCATTGCGTTCTTGTCCAAATGCCGATGGATTTAGCATGTTTGAGTGATTCCAAGTCGGTTCCATGAAGGATGTTAAGGCTGATTTTGAGTGTAGCATGGTCGTGTCCTGGAATGACTCGTAACATCTTTTCAGCGTAAAATCCTCTCCTTAGCGTGTTTTCTCTCTAAGCGCCAAAATACCCCGTAGAAATATATCGGGACTAACAAGTAGAAGTTAAATAGACCAACAGTCTAATTAAGGGGGTTTTACTGTGTTTTGATTCATATAATTATGGTCCATCACTCATCTCGGCCCATTCTGGCTCCCCCTCGACTGGACTCCGCCACAGCATTTCCTTTCTCCTTGAGATCGTTCACGTGACGCCCTTTAAACAACTTGTGGTCAACGATGAACTTGCTGGGTGCCTTTGAGAGTTGGTCAGGCGAGGCCTTCAAATCAGGAGCTTGATGGATGATCAGCTCGTATATCAGAGACGGGAAGCAAATCTGATGCAGAGATCTCGTCGAAGTGGCATGTTCAGCAATCTGTTTGAACATTACTCTGCCCAGGTTGAACTTCAGCTTATTCCCTATCTGATAAAGCAGTTGAGCCATGTCCTTGTTGACCGTTGAGCGATGAGTAGACGGCCTCCAGTTGAAAACAGCAATGAAAAACAGCATCGAATAGAACGTAGAAAGATCCGCTGTATGCACAACTGACTCAGGCCTCCACTGAACAGAGCCTGCAGTGATGGTGCTCACTACCTTTTCAAAATCTGACTCCACTTCATCAACAGCTGGGTCGTCCATGGCGAAGAATACATTGATCAGCTCAGGATCAATCTTGATCCTTCTCCCTCTGACGTAGAAGACCCCATACTCAGATTCTCCAACAACCCCGAAGAGAGGGGGCAAGTTCGCCATGGTCTCACGTACCAACTGCTCATTGAAGGGTTTGCCCCTGGTCAATGTCCAAAACAGATCAGATTCTTTCAGAACCGTAATCACCTCCTTCCCTTTGTAACTGGACTCTACTAGCACCCTCTCAGGAATGATCTTCCTTTTCGACACACAGCTCCATTTCCTACTTGCATCACGGTTGACGAACCAAACTCCTCCCTTGACAAATCCCACTGGAGCTGAATCAGACTCAGGAGATGGAACTTTGCATCTTCCAGCATCCACTGAAACAGGGACAGGAGCTTCATGTTTTCTTTTCTTAGATGAAACAGCTCCCCCTGCCAGGTTGTCCTCCTTCGCAATCTCTTGGACTGTTCCCTTAGCAGATTTTTCAAACACCACCTTCTTCTTTCCCTTGTCCTTCTTTGGCCTTTTGAGAGAGATAAGAGGAGCAATATCTTGGTCAGCATCAGACAGCTTACCCTCCTTTGAGACTGGCTTCGCAGTATCCTCACGAACTGATCCACCAACATCCTCCATATGATCACGAAGAAGATCATCTTGAGTAACAGCTGGGACAAGCACAGACTCCTCAGCAACAACTGGAACTGAAGTACCACCTGATTCCACTCCTGGCTGAACACCAAAATCCTCTTTTTGCAGATTTTCAGCAAAATCATCAATATCTTTGAACACACTGTCCAGATCTTCATCTCCTTCCGCAACCTCAGGTTCTTCATCAATCACACCAACACCGTTTACTGATAAATCAGGCTTCATACTCACAGTCTCAGCAACTTCTCCTTCTGAGACTCCAATCTCCTCAGCCGACCCATCAACAGGAGCATCCTCCATTACCAACTTCCTCATACTCTTCTCACCCTCATTAGAAATATCAGAGACCCTCCCTCTGATAGAGATGATCTTTGCCAGGCATTGTCTGGGAGAGGCAGCTCGGCGAGTTACCTTCTTTCTTTGAAATCCTCCTGGACGAACGAACCCGGAAGCTTGAATTTTCGCCTTCCACACATCTGAAATACCTGAGCCTCTTGTCACTGACAGCCTGGGTTCCGTTTCTTTAACAAACTTAGAAACAACATCACCCTTTTTACCAGCATCACAAGTCTCAACCTTGCCCTTGTCAACACAAATCTCAGCCCTCCTGGCTTCATCACTACCAGCCCTACTGGCTTCAGCACCCAAACACCCAATTTTCTCAACTCCCACAATTACTTCATCATTAATCACAAGATTTTCAACCACTGAGATATTCGCAGAAACTGATGGGAGAACGGGATTTACCTCCGATTGCGGACACGCTTGTGGAGAAGAAACCGCTGAGACTGTCTGAGGAATTTCAGCGGTGACCTCTTCGGTAGACTTTTCATGAAAAGGTGACGCCTTTTTCACCTTCGCAGCTTTGGATTTTGGAATCTTCGATTTCGCCGTCACCGCCTTTGAGGTCTGCATGCTTTCCTTTCTTTTCTCCGCGGATTTAACACTGGATTTTGCTGACTTCCTTGTGTTCACCATCGCCGTTTGCGGAGCAATCGAGTGAGAGATTTCCGATCTAGGGTTTCGGGGACGAGTGAGAGAGGACACGCTCAACAGTCGAGTTTTTGAAAATAAAATATCCTCCTGCCTTTTCGACTTCCTAATATACGCAAGCCGCTTTCCAAAAAAATGGCGTAAAACAAATCTTCTGGAATAAAGAAGTTGACATTAAGTATTGTCCCATCTGTTCCAGCTCCCTTTCTTTGGTGGTCAGTCCAACTGTTGTAGCTGGGGATTCGCCTTTGACTGACCACTGCCTGGAACACTTAGTTCATGAAACCACGCACACCCAAGGAGGATCTGGGTGTTCCAAACTGTGGAATCTCATTCAATTTCTCATCCAGTGGAATGGCATTCATTCGTGGAAACAGTTCGAACTCCGTCTTCAACTGTGTTATCTTCTGTTCGAACTCTTTCTGTAACTGTGACACCCTTTGATCCAGCAGTCTCCTGGTGCTCTTGCCAACATGGATTTGTGCGATTCTCCTATCTGACCTTGTGTGCAGGGTCTTATTCACTCCCCCTCGCATAACTCGATGTTTGGCTTGAACATAGTCTAGAGTAGACCGTGGCTTGTCAAGACTTTCGACTCCTATTCTGATGGTGTAATAGTTATTTGCCATCCTTGTGCCTTTCATCACAGAATCACCATTCTCGTCTAGAACCAAGCATGAGTCACGAGAGAATGACACATAGTGTCCATTGTCGCACAGTTGACTGATGCTAATAAGATTCATTGTCAGACCTTCAACCAGGAGGGTGTCCTCGAGTGCAGGGAGATCCGGAACCTTCAATGTCCCACAGCCGATCACCTGACTCTTCCTACCATCCGCGAAGGTGACAAACCGCATCTGCTCAACAGGTCTAATATGCGAGAGATATTCAGAGTTACCTGTCATGTGGGCAGAGCATCCGCTGTCGAAGTACCAACTATTTTGCACTGTATCTCTTGAGGAGCAACAGGCCACCATGCATACTGTCTGTTGTTCCTTTGGTACCCATACCTGTTTCTGTCGAGGTTTGATCTGTTGTTTATGCCCTCGACGTTCAGCAAGAAACAGCCGACACTTGGATCTGATGTGTCCATCCTGAAAGCAGTACCAACATGTGCGCAAATCTTTCTTTTGATTGGAGGTTGAACTGGAGTGAGCTTTGCCAGTCCTGCCTTTGGCTTTGTCTTGGGACAGATCCACTTTCTGTCTAGGGTGCTTTCTCACCTTCTGTTCAGGCATCTGTTCCGACACTGGTTTTGTTTTAACAAACGTTGTACCTTTTGAACTGCCTTCTCCTGTGAACCCCAATCCTCTATGTCCAGACTCCATTCTCTGAGATCCGAGAATATCATTTAAGTCTTTAGTGCCAGAGTTGAGCATTCTTACCGACTGTTTGAGGTGATTTAGTTCCTCCTTGGTAGTTGAGTGCTCCATTCTTTCAGATTCTAGCTGAAGTTCCAGCTGTTCTACCCTTCTTAACTGGAACACCTCTTTGCGCTTCAGATCTGTGATGGTTTTTCTTAGACCCACCATGCCTACAGGATGAGTGTCACGGTCATTCTCCATTTCAACTTTCAGTGAGGAGACAGTACCTAAGAGCTCTGTTTTCTGAGCAAGGAGACACAGCCTTTCCTGTTTCATCTCAGCTAGACGAGTATTCAGAGAGTCTACCTTGCCTTCGAGCTCAACCTTCTGTGTAAGTAATATCTCAACCTCCTGCCAGACCTTGTCCTTATCCAAGGTGACGCTTGCAACTGTGTCATTCAGCTTTTTGTTAATCCTGATCAGAAGCAGCCACTTCTCATACAGATCCTTATATGTCTCACCCAGAGCCTCCTGCGTGAGTTCTTCACCATCACTGTCTGAGACATCTTCAGCCGGGAGTTCCAACAGAGGTAGAACAGGTTTACTGGTGCTGCCGTATCCATCCAGAGTTGAAGTAAAGGCCACAAAGTTGGTGGTTGCACCTCCTTTATCTTCGTCTGACTCACTATCGCTGAAGCTCGCGACCATTGCCTTCTTTTTCATGAGAGTATTCGCACATTGTGAAGCAATATAACTGAAACCTCTGCATTCATGACACTGAATTTCTTCCTTTCTTTTGTCAGAGGAGTCTTGCCTTGAGTCACTGGACCTTGATCTGTCGGACTTCCAGTTTCGGAAACCAGTTGATGAAGACTGACCTTGTTCTCGACCACGTCTATTTATCTTGCGCACCATTCTGCCGAAGTTTTGAGCCATCATGGCCAGTTGCTCAGTGGTGCAGCCAGCCTCCACTTTGTCTTCAGACAGTTCTGCTTTCAGGGCGATTCCCTTCATATCTCCGGTTTGGAAATCACGGTTAATCTCGTAAGTTCTGAGAGACCCCATCAGCTCGTCCAGTTTCAGTTTGGAGATGTCGTGCATTTCCTCAATAGCCGTGACTTTCATAGCAAATCTCGGAGGAAGTGATCTCAAGACTTTACTGGCCATCCTCTCTTCCTCAATCGGCTTTCCTAGAGCAGCAGCCTCGTTGGACAGTTCCAGAACTCTAGTGTTGTACTCAGAGATAGTTTCACTCTCGTTCATCTTCATCTCTTCAAACTTAGTAGTGACAATCTGCATTCTCGAGTTGCGAACTTTGTCCGTGCCTTCATATGCCGTTTGGAGAATATCCCAAGCATCCTTTGCTACTTCACAGTTAATGATCAACTTCATGACGTTCTCATCTACAGCCGAGAAGATTGCGTTCATCGCCTTTGAGTTTCCAATGGATGCCTTGTTCTCTTCTTCACTCCACAAGGTTTCTGGTTTCAGAATTGGTTCACCAGTGAGATTGTTCATCATAGGTTCAGTCCAACCTCTCTGAACAGTCATCCATGCTTTCTCGTCAAGGGATTTCAGAAAGGATCGCATCATGGGTTTCCAGGTGGCATAGTTCGATCCTTCAAGCAACGGAGGTCTGGTGATGCTTTGTCCTTCTTTCAGAGGCATCTTGAACAGTTCAGGATCCCACTCAGTGTGTCGAGTGTTTGCTCTGATACCAATTGAAATTATATCCCCTGTTCAAGCAAGTGTTCTAGGTCGTGTTTCGACAGACCTTGAACTCTCTCCACAACAGTTCAACAAACAGATCAAACAGAACAGTAAAACTGGAGCACGCACAGGTTGATAACCCAGTTCGGTCAGGCCTACTCTGGGGGGTTTCCCACACCCGGAAAAGGGACAACAAATCTTTATTACGAGTATAGGGTTTCCACAGGGACTTACACTTACACCTTGTAATAGCCTCACCTCAATACTCCGTCTCTCAGATTTGCAACCGAGGTTCACCGCAATTCCCCTCGATCCCCTTCGTTCAGAACCTGCAGTCTGAACGTTCTCGACCTTCTCCAGAAGCTCGGATGCTTTCTCTCGAAAGCTTTGATCACCTTTGTTGTGTGCGGCAGTTGATACGCTTCAGACAGTCTGAGTTGCACTTGAGCAGACTGCACTTGCACCGATGTATTCTCAATGAGAAAACACAACCGGCCGTCGCTTTCTTCATCTCCAATCAGCAGGGTATGCTCGTGTGTATTTGATCTTTGAAAGCGATAAGAATTAGGGTTGCCTTTGCATTGTATTTATATGCTCGGACGAAACCCTAATTCGCACAAGATAATCCCATCAAATATTTCGGAATATATTCCAGAATATTTGATGCATATCTTTCACAAATCCTTGGAAGAATATACGAAGTCGTCTTCTTTCCCAAGCAAGTCACGCCGTCTTCAATGTGCATATTCATTCGAATATCTTGCTCGAATAAGTCGCACGCCATCTTTAACTTGACGAAATCTTCGTTGCCAATATCTTCCGGAAAATATCCTTGCGTCTGCTCCACGCTGTACATGAGTGCTAGGATATGTTCGAACTCCCCCTGAACTCCTGCTCGAACTGTCGAACCACGTTTTGCCAAACACATGCCACTCAAGGGAACATCACACTTACTTTCCGCAAGTCTTGTCTATCAAGCAATTACTTTTAGCACTTTACTTTCCAGTACTAAAACCACAACCAACCCCAATTGCACTTACATTTCCGTACAAATCCTTGAAGAACTCCTATCCCTTAATTCCCTTGGGTTCGACCCCTACTTACCGCTTTACTACCCAATAGTTAAGTAGCGAGTAGTGGACTTATAAATTTATTTTTGACACACATTGCATATAACGACCATTGCAGTGCTGTCCCGTCAAAATTGGCGCCGTTGCAGGGGAATTAGTTAACAACCGGATAAAGTTCTTCAATTTTGTACTAGCTTCCGCATAACCATGTCTCGTGCAGGAAGCCACCATGACTACCAGGAAGACGACGAGATGAATCTGTTCAATCGAAATCAGGCACCGCCTCCATTTCCAATTCTTGACGATCCAGAACAACTCATCCGAAACGAAAGAGCTCGTGAAAGGGAGGCCATCCGGAGAGACCAAGGCCTGCCCGAGGACCGAAATGTAGCTGGTCCAGTACAACAACCCCCTAGACACCCACCACCCCCGCAATATCAACAACAGCCAAGACGAGAACCCGTATTCGATGAGTACTATGGGAACAACAATCTCCGTGAACCTACTATGGGAGAACTGTCAGCACCAGATTTCAGAAATCAACCGTAGTGCATTTACGAGGGCCCTGAGCTAGAAAACATCAACATCAACACATCAGTGGCCCACAATTTGCCCAAGTTCTCAGGAACTCATGGAGAATCAGCAACAACTCATCTCCAACGCTTACATGGCATTTGCCAAAACCTAAAACCCAATGGCGTGAATGTAGACAACTTCAAGTTAAAAGCATTCTACTTTTCCCTCGTTGACTCGGCGAACGACTGGTTCCTTTCATTGCCTTCAGGTAGCATCAGAACATGGGCTCAGATGCAAAAGAAATTTCTAGACAAATACTACCCAGCTGGAAGAGCGATGCAAGTAAGGAGGCAATTGCAAGACATCAAGCAGGGACCCAATGAAACCATGTACGATTACCTAGAAAAGTTCAACCGCCTGGAGAGAAGCTGCTGCACCCTTGGTCTGCCCGAGAAACTCATCATCGAGTACCTCATTGATGGATTGAGACCCTTAGAGAAAATGCTCCTGGATGCCTCAGCTGGAGGATCCATGATGAATCTATCACTGAGTGGCGTAAGAAATCTGATCACCAACGTTGCTGAAAATGCCCGATTTAGAGAAGAGACAACTCGGTAGGAAGAATTTTCCCGAACAAAGAACGTGGCGAATGCTGAAACACCGATGAACTCTATGCCAGAAGAGATGAAACAAATGAAGGAAATGATGATTCAGATCCTACGAAGGCAGCCAGGTCAATTAAAGCCTTGTGAGTTTTGTAGTTCTACAGACCACAAGACTGACGCATGCCCAACATTAATAGTAGAGGAACCGGCAGAAGTAAATGCAGTGGTAGGATACCAAGGATACAACAACAACAGCAACGACAGAACCGGACCAAACCGGCAGTATAATCACGCGACCAACTCAAACTGGCAGAACGAAAACCATCCTCCAAGGGAGACACAACACGCCGCTCCTCTAGCTCAGTCGTTCTACCAACCTCCCCACCGGCAATACAACCAGAACGCCCCACCAGCAGGCCAGTACCAGCAAAGAGGACCAAATCAATACCCGATAGGTCAGTATCAGCAAAAGGGACCGAATCAGTACCAAGCCGGCCCGAGCAATCCGCAAGGACCAAACAAATCCCTTGATGATACGGTTAAGGAACTCGTGGGCTCGATGCATCGATTCCAAATCGAGACGAAGGGAGATATCTCGGACTTGAAGAAGCAAATGTCCCAGCTAGCCACCTCAATGTCCGCGCTCACTAATGAACCTGGCCGACTACCTTCACAAACTATTCAAAACCCAAAGGGAAGTGTTAGCATGGTAACAATTTCAGACATGAAGGAGGCAATGGAAGAAGCGGCACGACCCTCATTAACAACTACAGAAGCAAAGAAAGAAGAGTTCCTTGGTATGATATGGGAAGATGAATCACATGCCCAGTCATTCGGAGAACTAATAGCCGTAGAAAGACTCAAAAAGCACAAATGGCAGCTCTACTGGCAAAACAACAACAAGGACCCGCAGCTTACAAACCTACAGCCAAACACTTAAATCGTAGGTGCCGTCCTGATTGGAATCAAGAAGAAGACCGACCCCTCGATGGCAGAACGTGGGTCACACATACTGATAATGGACGCTATGCATTCACCGTTTGCATGACACCACCGCCAGTCACACGCTTTAACGTACCACCATCTGGGTGGGATGACAATGAAGGCTTAGACTCAGATGGTCCTAGATCAGGCCTCGGAATTGAAAAAATCAGGGCTCAAGACTAATCCTATTCCATGCAAATCATTGCCTCTAAAGATCCTGCGATCCAAGAAAACAAAAAAGAAAAGGGATTGGAGCCAAGGAATGGGCAAAATGGCCCGACATCAGAGAAGAATGTTACTTGGAGTCATGAGGTACAACTGGAAATGAATAAAGACCCAGGAGCCTTTACAGTCACCTGTGTTATCGGCGAATCCAACATTCATCACTGCCTGATTGACCCTGGAGCTGCTGTCAATATTTTGCCCTTCCATCTATACTGCTCATTGGGGCTTGGTCCATTGAAACCACCAAGGATATCCCTTGAGATGGGGGACAAGTCGTGTATCCGTCCGGTTGGAGTGTTTGAAGATCTAATACTCAATGTGGGAGAGCTTGTCGTTGCTGCAGACTTTTATGTAATATGAACGGGAGATACCAGCAACGACGACCCTCCAACAATCATATTAGGGCGGCCATTCCTCTACACTACCAAAGCAAAGATCGATATGGGCAAGGGCTCATTATCACTTGAATTCGGCGGCAAAAATTCAGACTTCTGCATCTATGCCAATGGCCGAGCAGATACAAAGAAACCACCAGACATTGTGCACACCTTGGACCTCAGTACACTAGCTTCTGATCAATCAAGAGAGACCAAGAGTGTGCCTAGACCAGCGACTGTAGTAAAAGGTCCCTCACCTTCTCGTAAGAATCGGAAGAAGCGGAAGAATAGGAAGACAAAACCACCAGAACAATGGAGTCCGGACCCGAGCACATCTCACAAAAACTCGGGGAGAGTCAAGGCTAGAATCAATGCAAGAGCCACAGCAAAATACGACCTGAACCGCCCATGGGACCCAGACCCCTCCTGAGTGAGGTACTGTCGAGCCAACAACGTTAAACAAAGGCACTGGTCGGGAGGTAACCCGACATCTATCTTACTTTCAGTCATTTTATTTTATGTCATTTAGCTTTTTGAACCATTCTCACCTTACTTGTAGATATTTGCTTGCATGACTTTTGAACTAAGTCATTTCGTGAGGAATGCCTTCGTTCAAAAGTGTGGGGTGAGAATCAACATGCTTTGTACATAGTTAATTAACATGCTTTCTTTTTCCTTTTCCTTTAATATTATCTTTTTGAAAAAATATGAACTTGAGAATGTGAAAAAGATAGATCATAATTCATGCATTTACCTTGTGAAATCTCAACTGTATAAAAACTTAGGATGTAACTTCCTAATTGTCCCTTTGTGCTGAGATATACAGGGGATGTGGAGTTGACATAAAATGCCCCAGAGAGGCTTGGAAAGCACTCGAAGGACCAGATTTAGCTATATGGTTTACGAAGTCAGTGGAGGCTGCACTTCGGGTTTCATTGGATTCAGAGTCATCTCCGCCATGCAACGTCTATGCAAGAGGCGGGACGGGAATCAAACCGTCCTATCTCTAGTCCAAGTAGCCGAGAAAATAGATGAGCGACCCTCATCTTGACCCGCGCGAAACGACGAGGATGAGAAAGAGCGGGGAGGTATTTCCATATGCTCTCGGGCGATGATTGGACCTCCCAAAAGATTGAGAAAATGGACAAGCAAATCACAAAGAAGCAAAGCTCGAAGAAGCAAATCAAAGGCCAAAGGCCAAAAGCCAGTGTGAAGTTTTTAACCGAAACAAAAGTGAAGAAACTCCAATTCAAAATCAAAGGCCAAAGACCAAATCACTTCAAAAGCTGTCCCTCATCAAAAGGAAATCAAAAAAGCTCAGATCATTGAAACCCGAACCAAATCATGTGCTAGAAAAAGCTACAAGATAACCATATAGCGCGAGTCGGTCCCGAGGATGCAGTCCAAGAAGCCTGAAAAGGGCTATCTCCCAAATCATCCGAATTAAATTGCATCTCGGCTCGAAGGTACAGGTATCAAGTTTCTTCTATTTATTTACACGGTTTATTTTGGTAACAAGTAAGTATTGCATGGATAGGATAAATCTAGTCCACTTTCTCACTTTCGTATTCAGAACTTTAGCATGAAGTGTGAGCACTTCTTTCAAATAGCATTGTTCGGGACGAACAACTAAAAGTGTGGGGTGATCCGATGGACCATATTTATATGATTCATTATGACAGTTAAACCCACCAAATTAGACACTTTGTCTATTTAACTTTTGCTTGTTAGTTCCACTTTTGTTCTACAGGCTATTTTGAGGTTTAGAGAAGAAACGAGCTAAAAAGGGGATTTTACGCCGAAAATATCACCTTGGAGATCCACCCGACCGGCTGAAACAGTTCCAGGCCCCCAGCCGAGCTGATCAACACTCAATTCAAGTTGCTCGAGCAAAATAACTAATCTGACAATTCCACCTCGACCAAAATGTTCCAAATGGAAAATAAGGTGGAAGATGTCGAAACTCCAAGGCGAACGCCCATGCCGATTGGCAGATGGCCCACATCCAAGTCCAAACCAAAGGTCCCGCGCGCACAAGCACCAAAACCAAGTTGCCCGACCAAACCATGGAATCTGGAAAATCTGGCTCGACCAAAGTGATTAAAATGTCAAATGGCTCGGTGAATCTCAAATTCCAGACAAAGCGCCCGAGTGAATTCATCCATGGCCGAGGAAACCAAGACCAGCGCCCAAGACCAGCGTCCGAGACCAGCGTCCGAGGCCTGCGCCCACACTGAACTTCAAACCGAGCCACGACAAGGTTCCGGCCATATTACGGCAAATCCATCTCGACCATTAGTCTTAAAATCACTTAGCCATTCCAAATCAACTATCAAAGAGCCAAAGACCTCCGGTCAAGAATTCCGGCCAAACTCAGGCCAACCTCCGGCGAGCCACCACTTGAGCTCCGATCAAGGGCATCCATGGACCAATCATGCTCCGGCCAAACTCCGGCGAAGACTAACTAAATATCCTAAAGATCCAATATTCCCGGTTGGTTTCTAACTAGTTTAGTCGGTAGATATTTTGGATGAAACTACCCTTGTAACCAAGTCCAAGTATCTAGTCCAAGCTCAACCAAGCCTCAACCAAGCTCAACTAAGCCACGTGGAGCTCTCCCATTGGTCCATGGAGGTCGGCTAAGGGGGCAACTAGAGCTTCAACCGGATGACCTTTGGAGAGGAACTATATGCCATTTGGGAACTAGATGCTCAAAGCTCACTTGAGGAGGAACTAGAGGCGGTTGGAGGAGACAAATATCTCCTCCCAAACCGCCTCATATGGCCTATAAATAGAGTGCCTCCCCTCCTTGAATCAACACACCTCATCCTTCCCAAAATCTCTCTAAGTGCTCTTGTTTATTCTTGAACCACTCTCTCTTGTTCTTGAGTATTCCTGTTTGTTCTTGAATACTCTTGGTTGTTCTTGTATAATACTCTTGTTTGTTCTTGAGTATTATCTTGTTCTTGAGTTATTCCTGTTTGTTCTTGAATAAGCTCTTTCTTTTGAAAACTCCTGTTTGTTCTTGAGTTTTTAGTCCCTTCCTTTACTTTTACTGTACTTAGCTATGGTATCCTCCTCAATGGATATTTGTAGCTAAACCCTTCATTCAGTTAAAGGGGTGTGCTTGTATCATGCAAATGTTTTAGACCCTTCTCTTAGTGCCTCTTTGTGTTCAAAACTTGTTCTATGTGCCATATATTAGGTTAGAACTTCCAAGG
Organism: Rhodiola chrysanthemifolia; assembly: GCA_033675395.1. Classification (NCBI taxonomy): domain Eukaryota; kingdom Viridiplantae; phylum Streptophyta; class Magnoliopsida; order Saxifragales; family Crassulaceae; genus Rhodiola; species Rhodiola chrysanthemifolia. Next base: position 46,267,216 of record CM066204.1, read on the forward strand.
TTGAGTGGATGCTTTAACGGGCAAAGCTCTTCCGTGGGGTTCATGAACATACTCGGGTAAGTGGATGCTTTAACGGGCAAAGCTTATCGGAGGAGTTCGACCTCTTTTAAACACCATTTGGTTGATCGTAACTGATTGATCAAATGGATGCACATAAGGCTAAGATACTTCGAAAGGAGGAATTAGACTAAATAGAACAAGTGTTCTAAATGATGTGGCAAGTCATGTGCTAGAAATAGCCTTGATACATCTTTGAACACTTAGTATGATCATTAGAGGTCGATGATAAACAGACTATGATACAAGGCCCCTAAAACTGAATCTTTCCTTTAATTAAAACATCAACTGCTTACTTTACGCAAGACTTGTCCTTCAAGCAGTTACTTTCAGTCCATATCAACTGCTTACTTTACGCAAGACTTGTCCTTCAAGCAGTTACTTTCAGTCCATATCAACTGCTTACTTTCCGCAAGTCTTGTCCTTTAAGCACTTACTTTCCGCAAGTCTTGTCCTTCAAGCAATTACTTTCAGCACTTTACTTTCCAGTATTAATTTTCAGTACTAAAACCACAACCAACCCCAATTGCACTTACATTTCCGTACAAATCCTTGAAGAACTGATATCCCCTAATTCCCTTGGGTTCGACCCCTACTTACCGCTTTACTACCCAATAGTTAAGTAGCGAGTAGTGGACTTATTGACAGAGATGCTCGTCGTCGAAGCAAAACGTGCAAATAAATTTATAAGTCCGCTACTCGCGACTTAACTACTGGGTAGCAAGTGGTAAGTAGGGGTCGAACCCAAGGGAATTAGGGGGATAAGTTGCTCTTTAAGTTGGACAATTTTGGGATTGGTTGGTTGGTTGGTTTTCAAGCTACCAGCTAAGTGATTGATTGGTTGGTTGGTTGGTTTTAGTACTGGAAAGTAACTGATAACTATTACAATTAAAAGAAAACGTTCGGTTTCAGGGGCCTTGTATTATATCCTGTTTATCATTGACTCTTAGTGAACCTTCTAAGTATTCAAACATGAATCGAGGCTATTCCTAGCTCAAGACTTGCAACATCGTCTAGCCTTTTTAAGGTCGTAGAGCACTTATTCTACTTCAACTAATTCCTCCTTCCGAAGTATCTTAGCTTTATGAGCATCCATTTGGTCCCTTTGGTCCAGTTTCCAAATGGTTTTTTTGATAGATCGAACTCCTCAGATAAGCTTTGCCCGTCAAAGCATCCACTTATCCGAGTATGTTCACGAATCCCAAGGAAGAGCTTTGCCCGTCAAAGCGTCCACTCAACCTTGGAAATTCTAATCTTATATATGGCACATAGAATAAGTTTTGAATACAAAGACGAGACACTAAGTTAATAGTCTAAAACATTTTATAATACAAGTCCACCCCTTTTACCGAACGACTAGTTTAGCTACTATTTATCGCGCTAAGCATTATAACTAAGGAATTGGAAATTAAAGACGGAAAATAAATATTGAAATACTTACAACCGTTGAAGCGCCAAGGGAGCAATCTTTTATTTCCAAAGCCAAACTTACAAACTTAGACAGATAAGTGATTTTTGTATGAGAAGTGGATGATTGGCGGGCTGTCGTTGTACCCGTCAAAAATAATAATTTGTAATCCGACTAGCAAGTGGTAAGTCGGGTCGAATCCACAGAGATCGGTGTGAGAATCTGTTTCACTAAGTACAAGAGTAACAATGGGGAGGGGGGGGGGGGGGTAAATTCCGAACAAGTCAAATAAAAACGCGAGTAGCAAGTAACAACGATCGATTATCAAGAGAAATGATCACACAAATTCAAGTATCAAATGTCAAAGAACAGTGCAAGCTAGAACTTTCGATTGTGATGCAAGACTAAATCATTAACCCAACCGTTTTGATTTCTAATGTTTTACAACTTATAGCTCCCCGCTAGGTTGCACTACAAGTTGTCCTAGGGCGTCAATCCTAGTGGTATATCACTCGTATCCTAGTTTACTATCCCCGCTAGGTTGCTAGTAAACTTTGATAATTGAAATCAACACACAAACAAAAGCTCCCCCGCTAGGGTTCCACTCATGCTAGCATATCAAATCCATGAACAATGCATAGTAATATAGCGCAAAACATAGACATTCAATATGAGTCTCAAATCAATACATCACAAATTCGAGTTCTAGCCTACACATATGAGTTTAGCTACTCATGGTAATGGAGTTCATAATCAAGTTTGTGATGAATTGAAATAGAAAGTACTGATGACAATAGGAATCAATGGAGTGTATCTCCTGCTGGGATGATGATATGTAGACAAATGCTTCGTAGAGCCAATCAGTTCTCCCTCAATTTCCACGGCCAAAAGCTGGCAGTCGAACCCCCAAGTCTCTCGGCCAAAAAGAAGATGATGATTTCTTCTTTTCTCTTTTCTTTTTATCTCCTCTCAATTCCAACTCCTCGACTTCTGATTTCCTTCTCCTCTTCCCCAATGCGGCTCTCTGATTTTCGTTCCTTCTTTTCCCGAGAAAACACAAATTGGAACATTTTGACAGCTGGCATTCCGCGCGGACGTCTCCTTAATTTATGATCCGCGGACGTCTCTTGTATTATGGTAAATATTCAGACGTCCACGCCTTTAATCCTCAAGCCGTCCGCGCAATGCTGACTCAGACTCCAAAGTGCTTCGGTCTCCATTTCTTTCCGCGCCAAACTTCTTCTAATAGGCTCTCTTTAGCCGGTATTCCTTCTATGATCTCCGAATGTACCTGAGAAAGAAAACTACACACAGGTAGTGAAATAATATACAGATAACACTAAGAGACGGGGTTTAAACACATAAAATAGTCGTACAACTACGACTCATCAAACTACCCCACACTTGAACTTGTTCGTCCCGAACAAGAACAAAGCCATAGAATGAATTATAATGCACTAGTCATGCTAATCTTTACATCTCAATCCCAAATCCAGCAACTAATCTTATCATGCTTAAAATTCTATCAATGCGAGCAAACATAGATGTTTCGATACTTGTTACCTCGCGAGTTGCAATTCAAACGACCTTGGATGTTTGGGAGATAGTCCCCTGTAGGTACCACGGACATTGCATGCTCTTCTGAGTTTTGGTCTTTAGATTGAGTCGGCGGCTTTCTCTGACACGCGATTAATTCACTGCTTTCATACCATTGAGTTGGACTTTGATAAATGACACATCTTTGTTTGAATCAATCAGATTTCTGATTTTCTTCTCACTTGATGGTTTGCCTTCGGGTTTTGAATTTGTTTCTTGTCCACATAATCATTTGCGCCTTCTGCTCTTTCTCATCCTCGTCCTTTTCACGCGAGTCAAGCCGAGGGTCGCTCGTCTGTTTTCCCGGCTACTCGGACTAGAGATTGGACGGTGTGATGTTCTCCCGTCCCACCTAACCGCATAAGTACTGCAGTGGCGGAGCAGACTCTCATGATTAGGCTAGTGAAGCGTCAACCTCCACCGCTTTTCTCAATCATCAGAACCAAAAACTCAGAACTTCCTGCAATTTGCCGTACCTCTCTAGGACATTTCTTTCAACTCCACATCCCTGCATATCACAACTCACAAGAACAAAGCATCGAAAATTTTGAAATTTCGCATTTTCAGTCAAATGAGCACAATAGTCATAAAAAACTGGAAATGAGATTTTTGACATATGAGAAAAGCATATAGCAGTGCATCATCAGTTCATCACGACACACAACATGCGACATAAAAAAAATTAAAAACAGACACGACACACAACTGACTCAACAACACCCCACCCCACACTTAAATTCATCCGTGTCCTCACGGTACAACTCAAGAGATGAGATGTATAACAAAACAGACTCAACAGACTCAAAATAAAAATAAAAATAAAAATAAAAGAGGGAACTGGTACTCCCCTAATAGTCTGGTGGTGGCTGTGTGTACTCGGGAGGAATGGCATCTCCTGGGCGCCATCCTGGAGGAGCTGAAACTGGATAGAAGCCGCTACCCATCGCCATCATCATAGCCATGTTCACATTAAAAAGATGGTCAATCTGCGCCTGTGAATACTCTCCGGGCTGTCTCTGCGCCTGCTCCTCTGGTGGTACTACGTTCAGCGGGACCTCTACCCCGTCCCTCTGACGTCTCCTTCCCCCTGCGGGTCCTCCACGCCCTGGCGGTCGCCCTCTCCGTCGCGGTGGGCTAGGCGGTGGCCTAAGAGCTGGATCAGCAAAATATGTCCAACGCACTACTCCCTCACTGCTGAGCCTGAATGTCCTCCCAGAACCAACTCTTTCACTGTCAGCCAGTCCATAAGCCAGAATACTGTGGCCTGGAAGTGCATCCACGTCCGGATGGAGACTGCGTAGCAGATAAGTCACCATGCCACCCACACAAAGCGGCCCTCGAGGCCGAATCTGCTTCAAGTGCTCACAGAAAAAATGTCCCCAGTGTGGGACTACCCCTCTCACCAAAGAGCCCAAAAGCGTCAGATCTCGGAGAGACGGCTTATCATTGCCGTTCGCCCTCGCAGTCAAAGTCCTCGTCAAAATAAAATGTACCATGTACCAGAAAGGATCTGTGAATGCTGAGGCTGTAGCGTCGCTCGGCCTGTAGCGTCTCGTCCCCGTAAGACTCATGTAGGTGTCGCTAATACCCATCGTATTGCCGTAATCGCAAAACGTCCCATCTGCCACCTCTGGCCACCCAAAGACTTGACGCAACTGCGTCATCGTGCAATAGTGCTCTGCGCCTCTGAAGGTATCTGAATCCCTCAAATTCCCTGGGTCCAACGTAATGGTAACCGGTGAGGAACTCACAAGTATCATCCATGTCAGCATCGCTGCGGAGCGTAAGCAACCCAGGCCAACCACACCTGTCCATCAGCTCTCTGAACCTCTCCAAAAGTCCGCAATGTTGCAGAAAGAACTGCTCAACCCACATGGGTTGCCTATGAACATCCGTCATGAATCTCTCAAATGTACTCGGCCCCTCCTCGACAACATCCGGAACTAGTGCTTCATCATCAACAGGCGGAGACTGGGCTCTCCGAGAGCGGGAGGAACTAGCACGATTCGATGAGCGCGACATCTTGAGTTGAAACGCCAAAAATCTGAATTTGCTTGAAAAACCCGCGGACCCCTTCTGATTTTCTCCTCCGCGGAGGTCTCTTAAATTTCACTAATACTTGAGACGTCCGCGCCTTAATGCTTCACACGTCCGCGGAATTGCCAATTTCTCAGATCCGACTCCGATCGATTCCCGGTCACGAATCCAACCACACCTCCTTAATACACCAATATCCCAAACTCCAAACAACCCAATCCAATCAATCCAGCACTCCCTTCCACCGATTCAACACAAAATATAACTTCAATTCCGCACCAAACCTTAATCCATTAATAACTCAATCGGTAAGATGTTACCTCAATCCATCGTGGTGAGAATTGGTGAGAATTGCTGCGAATTGCTGAGAATTGCTGCGAATTGTGGAAGAGAAAATCTCGGCTCTTTGTTTTTTTTGTTCTGAAAAAAACCAGATCTGCAAATGACATATGTTTTAAGTGCTGAGACGCTCCGCGGACGTCTCCTGAATTACCACTCCGCGGACGTCTTCGTATTTATCCTAATTGTTGAGGCGTCCGCGGCTTTAATTGTTCAGACGTGCGCCTGAGCGACTGAGTTGTGTTCCAATTTTCATTCATTCACCTGAAACCACCAATAACAAATATGCACTCGGGGCGCATTATCAATGTACCAGTTCAACTAATTAATCTAAAAAAACATGTGTAAAGTAAAAAAAACACACCGGGTTGCCTCCCGGTAAGCGCCTTTGTTTTACGTCCTTGGCTGGACATTACCTCTTGCTAGGTAGAATATACCGGCTCCGCCAGTTCAACATCCTCTGTGACTGCCTCGAATCCATCATAGTATGGCTTGACTCTTTGCCCATTCACCTTGAAACTCTCTCCTCCTTCGGGGCTTCGCAATTCCAATGCCCCATGATTGTACACCTTGACAACGACGTATGGACCTGTCCAACGAGAACGCAATTTTCCAGGCATAAATCTTAATCTTGAGGAGAATAGAAGTACCTTTTGCCCGACTTCGTAGTTGCGCCTCAGTATGTACTTGTCATGGTACATTTTCGCTCTCGCTTTGTAGTCAGACTGGCTCTCGTAAGCCTCTAAGCGGAGCTCTTCCAACTCACTCAACTGTAGCTTCCTTTCATCCCCTGCATTGGTTAGATCAAAGTTGCATGTTTTAATTGCCCAGAAAGCTTTATGTTGTACCTCAACCGGGAGATGACAAGCCTTCCCATAAACCAGTCGAAAAGGAGACATTCCAATTGCCGTCTTGTAGGCGGTTCTGTAAGCCCACAATGCCTCTTCAAGTCTTATTGGCCAATCTTTTCTTGACGGCTTCACCATCTTCTCTAGTATGGATTTGATCTCTCGGTTCGACACTTCAGCTTGTCCATTAGTTTGTGGGTGGTAGGCGGTGGATACTCGATGACAAACACCAAAGTGTTTGAACACCGATGCAACGGAACGATTGCAAAAGTGTGACCCTTGGTCACTGATCACCGCCTTTGGTACTCCATACCTACAAAAGATATTAGTACGCAAGAAATCCACCACCGCCTTACCATCATCATGCTTGGTGGCCTTAGCTTCGACCCACTTAGATACATAATCAACTGCAACCAATATATATTGAAAGTTATACGCAGGGGGAAACGGTCCCATAAAATCAATACCCCATATATCAAATATTTCATCAACAACAATGGGCATTTGAGGCATTTCGTTCCTAGCAGAAATATTCCCTACGCGTTGACATCTATCACATGCTTTGCAAAGGCTATATGCATCCTTAAACAAATGCGGCCAAAAGAAACCACTATCGAGTATTTTCCTAGATGTTCTCTTCGGTCCAAAATGACCACCACACGCATGTTCATGGCAAAAAGCTAGCACAGAAGAAATTTCAGAATCAGGCACACACTTTCTAACAACTTGATCCGAACCAATTTTCCACAAATACGGGTCATCCCATATATAATACTTCGAATCATGCTTAAGCCTCAAACGTTGAGCAATAGTGAATGACGACGGAAACTTACCTCCCACCAGGTAGTTAACTATGTTAGCGTACCATGGTGCTGTTTCTTGGACAGCAAATAAATATTCGTCCGGGAATGTTTCGGTTATAGCCCCAGTTTCCTCCTCTCTCACGATTCGGCTCAAGTGATCTGCCACGGTGTTCTCAATGCCCCTTTTGTCTTTTATTTCCACATCGAACTCTTGTAGCAAGAGGATCCATCTAATCAGCCGCGGCTTGGACTCCTTTTTCGTCATCAAATAGCGAATAGCGGCATGATCAGAAAAGACAACAATTTTAGAACCAAGCAAGTATGGGCGAAATTTTTCTAAAGCAAATATAACAGCTAAAAGCTCTTTTTCAGTTGTGGAATAATTTCGCTGAGCCGCGTCAAGCGTCCTAGACGCATAATGGATCACCACAGGCTTCTTTTCCTTCCTTTGCCCGAGCACCGCTCCAACTGTGTAGTCACTAGCATCACACATTATCTCGAAGGGTTGTGTCCAATCCGGTGCTTGAATGATGGGTGCACTAGTTAGTGCAGCCTTAAGATCATCGAATGCTGCCTTACATTCCTCTGTAAACTCAAATGGTACATCCTTTTGCAGCAATCTAGAGAGAGGCAACGCCCTCTTCGAGAAGTCCTTTAAAAATCTGCGATAAAATCCTGCATGTCCTACAAAAGACCTCACACCACGCTGATCAGTAGGATAAGGCAAGCTAAGCATCAAATCAATTTTGGCCTTATCTACTTGTATTCCTTCACTAGAAACGACATGTCCCAATACTATTCCGTGAGTGACCATAAAATGACATTTTTCATAATTCAAGACCAAGTTCATCTCCTCACAACGTGCAAGCACTCTACCAACATTAAGCAAGCATTCATCAAAAGTATTTCCATACACGGTAAAATCATCCATGAATACTTCAACACAGTCCCTAATCAATTCCGAAAAAATACTCATTACCACACGCTGGAAGGTACCGGGCGCGTTGCACGAACCGAAAGACATGCGTCGAAACGCGAATGTACCGAATGGGCACGTGAAAGTGGTCTTGTCCTGGTCTTCAGCTGCAAGTCTATCCAACATCTGGTCAATGAATGGCAAAGGAAAGTGATCCTTGCGTGTCACTGCATTCAACTTTCTATAGTCGATGCATACGCGCCATCCATTCTGGATTCTCTTTGTCACCAACTCACCTCGAGCATTAAGCTCCACTGTAATTCCTGTCTTCTTCGGTACTACATGTACGGGGCTTACCCATTGACTATCTGAAATGGGATAAATCACGTTAGCATCTAAAAGTTTTTGTACCTCTTTTTGAACCACCTCCATCATCACTGGGTTCAATCTACGCTGCGGCTGTCTCACAGGTTTGGCTCCATCCTCGAGTAAAATCCGGTGCATGCACACGGTACGGCTTACTCCCTTGATGTCCGCAAGTGTCCATCCAATCGCAGTCTTATGCTTCCTCAGTACCGCTGCCAATCTCTCCTCCTGATTAGGCTCCAAGCCTTTCTTGATTATGAACGGCAACGTCTCACCATCTCCCAAAAAGATATACTTTAAGTGTTCGGGTAAGGGCTTAAGCTGCAACTCAGGTGCCTGTACAACAGATGGTACAGGTGTAGATTTATTTATTAAAGTAACTTGATTAGCCTCATACCTGGGGGTTAATGGCGGCGAAACTCTCAGCTCCTGTAGCATGTCACTAGTATCACGAAGCATCCCTATTGATGCGCCACGTGACTCAATAGCCTCCCTCAAAATTATTTCAAGTACATCATCCCTATAGGGAATATCTGAAGACTCCACTAGCTCATCGATCGCATCCAAGGCGTGTACTCCTGCATCATCAGGTGGATATTGCATAGCTTGATATATATTAAAGTTTATTACCTCATCTTCCACCTCCATGGAAAGTGTGCCGCTATCCACATCGATCTTAGTTCTCGCCGTCTTCAAAAATGGCCTACCAAATAGAATTGGTGGCTGATCTTGTGCTCCCTCGTCTTCCATTTTCAGCACGTAGAAATCTGCAGGAAAAATGAGATTTTCTACCTGCACCAAAACATCTTCGATCACACCCAAAGGTTGGGTGCATGATCGGTCAGCCAATTGAATGGTCAAACCTGCGGGTTTAAGTGGACCAATACGCAAAGATAAATATAAAGAGTAAGGAAGAACATTTATGGAAGCACCAAGATCTAGCATGCAATTTTCGATCTTCATGTTACCAATAGTACATGGAATAGTAAAAGTTCCGGGATCCTTACACTTTTTGGGCACCTTCCTTTGTATCGCTGCCGATACACTTTCTCCTAGTATGACCTGCTCATTCCTAGTCGTACGCCTACGGTTAGTACATAATTCTTTAAGAAATTTTGCGTACCTTGGAATTTGCCGAATAGCCTCAATGAGTGGAATGTTAATTTCCACCTTGCTGAACAACTCCCAAACCTCCTTGTCTGTGATAGACTTCTTGTTTGACTTAGAAACCAGCATTGGAAATGGTAAAGGAGTGTTAGAAATTGGAAATTCCATACCTGAATTATTGCATCCCGCGGAGGTCTTCTGTTTATCTTCCGCGGACGTCTCCTTATTTTCCACTAATTCCTCAGGCGTCCGCGGATTAAATGTTGAGACGTCCGCCTGCACCACTGAGGTAGAATCTTCATTCAGCTTTTCTGCTCCATTCTTCAACTGCTTTCCACTCCTAAGCATCACAGCGCTAATGTTGGACCTTGGGTTGGGAATCGTTTGCGACGGAAGCTTCTCTTTGTCTTCTTGCTTTTCGAAAACGGCGCTAGCAATCTGAGTCATTTGCTTGGACATCTCACTGATCGCTCCATCATGTTGATTAACCTTTTGCACTAGCCCTTTCATTGCTTCTTTAATTTCCTTGATATCCTTAGACATTGAAGCTTCATCATCCCCTTGTCTGAATTGTGGTGGTCTGTAAGGTTGCTTTTGTTGATATTGAGACTGCCCAACCTCGTAATTGTTGTTCCTTTGCCACCCACCTTCATTTTGCCTAGGTTGCCATTTGCTGTTGCCTTGGTGCCCATCATTCCTTCTTGGCGGTAGGTCACCTTTGTTCATGTACCCTACTATATTCACGTCTTCTATTCTTTCCTGAAAAACAGTGCAATCATCACTGTTAGTCGAAATATTAGTAGACCTGTTTACCTTGCATTCTCCTTGCTGATTGTTTTGTGGCTGTTGCGTCATAAGTTGAGCCACCATATTCCTTAGCTCCTGCAATTCAGATTGGACATTAACGTTAGCAACAGGTGCGGATCTATGTGTCTCTTCTAAATACCTGGTGCCATCGGCCACTTTCTCAATCAATTCCCAAATTTCCTCGGGGTACATGTCAAGGATAGACCCTTGAGCTGAGGCATCTAGCATTCTCCTTTCCATGAGAATCATGCCATCCATAAAGTACTCTAGCAACATCCTTTGTGGGACTCCATGATTCGGACAATTCTCTTCCAATAGCCTAAATCTCTCCAAATACTCGAACAACGTCTCACCACGTCCTTGTCTAAGCATTGAGAGTTCCGTTCTTGTTTGAGCAGCCTTCGAATGGGAGTAGTATTTATCCATAAATTTCCTTTGCATTTGCTCCCATGACCAAATTGAACCTGAAGAAAGAGACATCAACCAAGATTTAGCATGTCCTACTAGAGAAAAAGGAAATGCCTTTAATTTAAAAGCCTCCTCAGAAACCAATGCTGATTTCATGGACATGCAAACTCCATGAAATTCCTTCAAGTGCCTTAGTGGGTTCTCATCGGGCATCCCTCCAAACTTGGGTAGATGGTGGATCACCCCACCATTTATCTCAATGTTTTCCGCGTCTTGATCCACCCGAATGCACCAAGGTGCCTCATCGATGTATGGCGCAGAAATTCCTCTCATAGTGCGCCCCATATCCCGACGCCTAGCTGGCTGTCTATATTGATCCTCTCCATCGAGATATTCCCTATCCAGCTCATCCTCATACTCGTCGCGTCTAGCTGCGCGGTTCCTAGCATCTCTGTTCACATGTTGTTGATTGATAGGGGGTAGTGCTCTTCTTTGATTCACGGGAGGCAATCCTTGCCTCTGATCTTGCATATTTTCTCCAAGCACACTCCCTCGCTCATCACTATCATGATCAACACTTCGCTGCGACATTCTAACTTCAACAGAAGATGATCAAGTGACAAAATAAAAGACAGTAAAATAAAACTAAAAAGAAGAAATACTTAGCGAGATTCTTCGTTACCAATCCCCGGCAACGGCGCCATTTTGGCGGGCTGTCGTTGTACCCGTCAAAAATAATAATTTGTAATCCGACTAGCAAGTGGTAAGTCGGGTCGAATCCACAGAGATCGGTGTGAGAATCTGTTTCACTAAGTACAAGAGTAACAATGGGGGGGGGTAAATTCCGAACAAGTCAAATAAAAACGCAAGTAGCAAGTAACAACGATCGATTATCAAGAGAAATGATCACACAAATTCAAGTATCAAATGTCAAAGAACAGTGCAAGCTAGAACTTTCGATTGTGATGCAAGACTAAATCATTAACCCAACCGTTTTGATTTCTAATGTTTTACAACTTATAGCTCCCCGCTAGGTTGCACTACAAGTTGTCCTAGGGCGTCAATCCTAGTGGTATATCACTCGTATCCTAGTTTACTATCCCCGCTAGGTTGCTAGTAAACTTTGATAATTGAAATCAACACACAAACAAAAGCTCCCCCGCTAGGGTTCCACTCATGCTAGCATATCAAATCCATGAACAATGCATAGTAATATAGCGCAAAACATAGACATTCAATATGAGTCTCAAATCAATACATCACAAATTCGAGTTCTAGCCTACACATATGAGTTTAGCTACTCATGGTAATGGAGTTCATAATCAAGTTTGTGATGAATTGAAATAGAAAGTACTGATGACAATAGGAATCAATGGAGTGTATCTCCTGCTGGGATGATGATATGTAGACAAATGCTTCGTAGAGCCAATCAGTTCTCCCTCAATTTCCACGGCCAAAAGCTGGCAGTCGAACCCCCAAGTCTCTCGGCCAAAAAGAAGATGATGATTTCTTCTTTTCTCTTTTCTTTTTATCTCCTCTCCATTCCAACTCCTCGACTTCTGATTTCCTTCTCCTCTTCCCCAATGCGGCTCTCTGATTTTCGTTCCTTCTTTTCCCGAGAAAACACAAATTGGAACATTTTGACAGCTGGCATTCCGCGCGGACGTCTCCTTAATTTATGATCCGCGGACGTCTCTTGTATTATGGTAAATATTCAGACGTCCGCGCCTTTAATCCTCAAGCCGTCCGCGCAATGCTGACTCAGACTCCAAAGTGCTTCGGTCTCCATTTCTTTCCGCGCCAAACTTCTTCTAATAGGCTCTCTTTAGCCGGTATTCCTTCTATGATCTCCGAATGTACCTGAGAAAGAAAACTACACACAGGTAGTGAAATAATATACAGATAACACTAAGAGACGGGGTTTAAACACATAAAATAGTCGTACAACTACGACTCATCAATGATACAAATGAGGAGGGGATGCATGGTATTTATAGGCTAAGGGAGGAGAAATGGGTGGTGGAGATGAGGGGCAAGTGTCTTTGATCCAATGGAGGAGGAGGAGGAGCAAGGAGGAGCCGCCACATGGGGGACGAGCAAAGCCGCCGGTCAAAGGAGGAGGAGCCGCCGGTTGCAGGTCACCATGGAGGGAGGAGCTCCTCCCTTGGCCACCTCCAAGTATGGTGGCCGGTCACCTTGGTCCATGCTTGCATTTGATAGTTGATTTGGAATGGCCAAGTGATTCTAAGACTAATGGTCGAGCCAGTTTTTCCAAATTCCATGTTTTGGTCGAGCAACTTGGTTTTGGTGCCTATGCGCGCGGGGCCTTTACTATGGAATTGGGCCAATCTGCCAATATGCTCGAGCGTTTTGTCTGGGAAGCGAGATTGTCCGACTTGTTGGGCATTCCAAACATCTTGGTCGAGCCAGATTTTCCAGATGCATCGGTCGGGTCGAGCGACTTGGTTTGGGTGCCTAAGCGCGCCGGGCCTTTGCCTTGGAATTGAGCTAACTTCCAATCTTCTCGAGCATTCTCCTTGGTTTTCCGACATTGTCCACTTAATTTTCCATTTGGAATATTTTGGTCGAGGCGGAATTGTCAGATGAGATGGTTTGCTCGGGCAACTTGAATTGAGTGTTTGGTCAGCTCGGCGGAGGGCCTGGAACTGCTTCAACCGGTCGGGTGGTTTCTGCGGTATTTTCCTACCCGGTCGGTTGAGTCTTCAATGCAAATTCCTCTTCGGTTTGATTTGTTTGGAGTGATTCCATGTCAGGATCCTTGAGATTTCTTCAGTCAGCGTCTGATCTTGACCTTGGAATAACTCTTAACATCTTTTCAACGTAAAATCCTCTCCTTAGCGTGTTTTCTCTCTAAGCGCCAAAATACCCTGTAGAAATATATCGGGACTAACAAGCAAAAGTTAAATAGACCAACAGTCTAATTTGGTGGGTTTTACGGTGTTTATGATTCGTATAATTTGGGTCCATCATATCACCCCACACTTTTAGTTGTTCGTCCAGAACAATGCTATTAAAGGTCGGCACTCTAAGTTTGGTTTTGGATTATATGAAAATTAGACTGTGGGACTCGATTTATCCTAATTCATGCATTACTTACTTATTACCAAATTGAACTGTGTAAATAAATAGAAGAAACTTAATACTTGTACCTCTGTGCCGAGATGCAAATTGTTCCAGATGTCTCGGGAGATAGCCCTTTTTAGGTTCCTGGACTGCAATTTCGGGACCGTCTCGCACTATATGGTATTCTTGTAGCTTTCTCTAGCACGTGATTTGGTTCGGGTTTCACTGGTTTGAGTACTTTGATTTTTCTTTTGGCGAGGGACTGCTTTTGTAGTGAATCGGCCTTTGGCCTTTGATTTGACTTTTTTGAGTACTTCACTTTTTTGTTCGGTTAAAACCTTCACAATGTTCGGCCTTTGGCCTCTTGAATTGCTTCTTCGAGCTTTTCGCCTTTTTGTGGCTTTGCTAGTCCATTTTCTCAAGCCTTTTTGGGAGGTCCAATCATCGCCCGCAAGCCTATGGAAATACCTCCCCGCTCCTCTCATCGTTGTTGTTTCGCGCGGTTAAGATGAGGGTCGCTCATCTATTTTCTCGGCTACTTTAACTAGAGAGAGGACGGTCTGATTCCCGTCCTCGCCTTTTCTTTTCTTTTTGCATAAACACTGCATGGCGGAGATGACTTCAATCTTCATTGAAACCCGAAGTGCAGCCTCCACTGACTTTGAAAACCATATAGTTTGATCCGATCCTTTGATTGCTTCCCAAGCCTTTCTAGGGCGATTTATGTCAACTCCACATCCCTAGTTTATCTCAGCACAAAGGACAAATGAAAAGTTACGTCCTAAGTTTTTAGACAGTTGAATTTTCACAAGGTAAATGCATGAATTTCGGTCTATCTTTTTCACATTCTTAAGTTCATATTCTCAAAAAGATACTATTACTAAAAAAGAAAACAGCAAGCATGTTATTTATATACAACGGTGGTTCTCACCCCACACTTTTGAACGAAGGCGTGCCTTAGTTCAAAAGTCATGCAAGCTAATATATATATGTGAGAATTACTAAGACAGAAAATTAAATGACAGAATTTAAATGACAGAAAGTAAGATAGTGTCGAGTTACCTCCCGACCAGTGCACTTGTTTAACGTCGTTGGCTCGACGATACCTCGTTGTGGATTACTGGTTTGGGTCCCATGGGTGGCTCAGGTCGAATTTTGCCACCGTTCCTGTGTTGCTTCTTGCCTTGCCTTTTCCCGATTTCTTGCGAGATGATGTGCTTGGGTCAGGACTCCTTTGTTTTGGGATCTTTTCTTTCCAATACCCCGGAGGGTGTGAGGGACCTTTCACTACTAGCCCTTTGAAGTTTTTGTATTTGGGACTGTCTAGTCCAGCTACGGTGTAACACTGCTCCATCGAGGAGTCATTCTGCAGAGGCCCTTTTCCCATCCTCTTTTCAGCCTCTTCATGGATCACATAGTTTTCGGCGATTTGTCTATTGATCGAAGGGAAAAGTCGGGAAGCTTGCATCTTAAGGCTTGGTTCTGCCTCGTTATGATTGTCAGTGAGGAACTGGTCGTAGATAGTCTCGGCTGCCCGGGTAATGATAGTCGGGTATGAATTGGGCAGTTCGTCAGTGGTGTTCTGGACTCCAACCTCGTTGCTTCCGGTGCTTTCCATATCTGATTCTTCTGACGGTTCAGGAGTCTCTTCTGACGGCTCGGTAGTTTCTTCTTTGTCTGCCTCAGGGTCAGCTTCATTTATCTGCATTTCCTCGCCAGTTTGGGGTACTCGTCTTGTGGCAGCGGCTAGGCCAATTATGAGGTACCACATGTCTGCAATGGTGAAGTTTCTGGCTGATCTTCTCATTGCTTCGTTAACTCTTCCCAGCTCTTCAGACCTCATCCCACGAAGAAATTTTTGGAGAAGAATCTTCTTCGTGAATCCATGGTGCGGGCAGCTTGAGACGATGGCATCATAGTTCGTGTAATATTCGTCCAAGGTCTCATCCCGGGATTGTTGAAGGCACATGATTCTCTCACGGGTTTCTTGGCGTAAGGATGGTGGGGAGAATTCCTTCAGGAATGGAACGCAGAGATCTACGTAACGTTCTGCACTGCAAGCGGTGGATGTGTAATACCATATCGTGGCGAAGTCAGTTAGAGAGAATTTAAAGCATTTAAGCTTAAATTCCTCTAACCCCTCATTTTCAGGTTTGATGTGGTGACAAACGTGGTGGAAGTTTCAGCAGTGCTGTACTGGGTCTTCTCCCTCCGTTCCTCCGAACAGGGGCAGATATTGCGTTGTCCATGCATGCGTAGTGGGTAGTGTCATAGGGAAATGAAAAAGAACAACTATCCGATGGCTAATTCCCCGGCAACGGCGCCAATTTGTCAGAGATGCTCGTCGTCGAAGCAAAACGTGCAAATAAATTTATAAGTCCGCTACTCGCGACTTAACTACTGGGTAGCAAGTGGTAAGTAGGGGTCGAACCCAAGGGAATTAGGGGGATAAGTTGCTCTTTAAGTTGGACAATTTTGGGATTGGTTGGTTGGTTGGTTTTAAAGCTACCATCTAAGTGATTGATTGGTTGGTTGGTTGGTTTTAGTACTGGAAAGTAACTGATAACTATTACAATTAAAAGAAAACGTTCGGTTTCAGGGGCCTTGTATTATATCCTATTTATCATTGACTCTTAGTGAGCCTTCTAAGTATTCAAACATGAATCGAGGCTATTCCTAGCTCAAGACTTGCAACATCGTCTAGCCTTTTTAAGGTCGTAGAGCACTTATTCTACTTCAACTAATTCCTCCTTCCGAAGTATCTTAGCTTTATGTGCATCCATTTGGTCCAGTTTCCAAATGGTTTTTTTGATAGATCGAACTCCTCAGATAAGCTTTGCCCGTCAAAGCATCCACTTATCCGAGTATGTTCACGAATCCCAAGGAAGAGCTTTGCCCGTCAAAGCGTCCACTCAACCTTGGAAATTCTAATCTTATATATGGCACATAGAATAAGTTTTGAATACAAAGACGAGACACTAAGTTAATAGTCTAAAACATTTTATAATACAAGTCCACCCCTTTTACCGAACGACTAGTTTAGCTACTATTTATCGCGCTAAGCATTATAACTAAGGAATTGGAAACTAAAGACGGAAAATAAATATTGAAATACTTACAACCGTTGAAGCGCCAAGGGAGCAATCTTTTATTTCCAAAGCCAAACTTACAAACTTAGAGAGATAAGTGATTTTTGTATGAGAAGTGGATGATACAAATGAGGAGGGGATGCATGGTATTTATAGGCTAAGGGAGGAGAAATGGGTGGTGGAGATGAGGGGCAAGTGTCTTTGATCCAATGGAGGAGGAGGAGGAGCCGCCACATGGGGGAGGAGCAAAGCCGCCGGTCAAGGGAGGAGGAGCCGCCGGTTGCAGGTCACCATGGAGGGAGGAGCTCCTCCCTTGGCCACCTCCAAGCATGGTGGCCGGTCACCTTGGTCCATGCTTGCATTTGATAGTTGATTTGGAATGGCCAAGTGATTCTAAGACTAATGATCGAGCCAGTTTTTCCAAATTCCATGTTTTGGTCGACCAACTTGGTTTTGGTGCCTATGCGCGCGGGGCCTTTACTATGGAATTGGGCCAATCTGCCAATCTGCTCGAGCGTTTTGTCTGGGAAGCGAGATTGTCCGACTTGTTGGGCATTCCAAACATCGTGGTCGAGCCAGATTTTCCAGATGCATCGGTCGGGTCGAGCGACTTGGTTTGGGTGCCTAAGCGCGCCGGGCCTTTGCCTTGGAATTGAGCTAACTGCCAATCTGCTCGAGCATTCTCCTTGGTTTTCCGAAATTATCCACTTAATTTTCCATTTGGAATATTTTGGTCGAGGCGGAATTGTCAGATGAGATGGTTTGCTCGGGCAACTTGAATTGAGTGTTTGGTCAGCTCGGCGGAGGGCCTGGAACTGCTTCAACCGGTCGGGTGGTTTCTGCGGTATTTTCCTACCCGGTCGGTTGAGTCTTCAATGCAAATTCCTCTTCGGTTTGATTTGTTTGGAGTGATTCCATGTCAGGATCCTTGAGATTTCTTCAGTCAGCGTCTGATCTTGACCTTGGAATAACTCTTAACATCTTTTCAGCGTAAAATCCTCTCCTTAGCGTGTTTTCTCTCTAAGCGCCAAAATACCCTGTAGAAATATATCGGGACTAACAAGCAAAAGTTAAATAGACCAACAGTCTAATTTGGTGGGTTTTACGGTGTTTATGATTCGTATAATTTGGGTCCATCACTTATAAATTTATTTTTGACACACATTGCATATAACGACCATTGCAGTGCTGTCCCGTCATTGACAGGCCGTCGTTGAGGCACTGCAAAATTTATATTTATAATTCCACTACTCGTGGCTCACTATGGATTAGTAGAGCAGTAAGTAAGGGTCGAACCCAAGGGAGTCAGTGTGGAGTAGTTGTTCTCGAAAACAGAAAATAAAGAAAGTAATTACAGGTTGGGTTTGAGTGGTTTAGACTGAAAGTAAATAACAGAAAGTAAATGACTGAAAGTAAATACTGAAAATAAGTGCTGAAAGTAAGTACTGAAAGTAAAGTGCTGAAATGTAAAGTGCTTGA
The DNA here is from genome assembly GCA_033675395.1 of Rhodiola chrysanthemifolia. NCBI lineage: Eukaryota > Viridiplantae > Streptophyta > Magnoliopsida > Saxifragales > Crassulaceae > Rhodiola > Rhodiola chrysanthemifolia. The sequence continues at coordinate 46,285,560 of CM066204.1, forward strand.
AAGTAAATGACAGGAAAGTAAGTGCAGATAAGTAAGGACGAAAGATATTCAGTCTAGGGTCTCTACTTGTGAGACATCCATCATGGACTTCAAATGATCTTACTTTGTGTTCATAAATGTGGGTGTATTCCTTTTCAAGACTTAAACCCTAAAGTAAGGCCATTTCTAGCACTTACACCACAATCTACTCCAAAATCAAGACATAGACTTCTAGTTCTAAGTGCAGCCACTTGATCTCTCATTTCTGATCAACCAAGCGACTTAAGGAAGATTAAACTACTCGGCTAAGTTTTGCCCTTTCGATGCATCCACTTAGCCTTGTTGTCTAATCGAGATTGAACTACTCAGCCAAGCTTTGCCCTTTCGATGCATCCACTTAGCCTTGTTGTTCAACCGAATAATGGCACCGAACTAGTTGACACACAAAATAGCATTAAGTTCTAGTCTCAAGATGCATACACAAGTATGAACACCCTTTGACCGAATATGCTTAGCTACTTGTATTCATGTCAAGGAATACAAGCACCATACTTACAAAAGTAAAGGTAAACAACAAGAAAGTAAAGGAGAGGAGCTCCAAATCAAGAACAAGACAAGGGAAAGTAAAGGTAACCGAGAGCTTTTGTAACAAGAACTATAGCTTTAACTACTTGTATTCATGTCAAGGAATACAAGTAGCCGTGGCTAGAACAAAAGTAACAACTTTGAGGAAATTGTGTTTGTATTTGAGTGAGAAGAAGAGAGAGAAGCTCTCAACTTCGAAGGATATGTACATTGGTATATCTAAGACCAAAGGGGTCTATTTATAGGAGAGCTAAACCGACTTAGGGGAGGAGATAAGCATTGGCTTTGAAATATCCCAAAAGTAAGCCACTTGCATTTGCTTCATCTAAAGCAAACCACTTGGCATTGCACTTGCATTCCCACATGCCAACCGACCTTGGCCACTTGCATTGGCTTTTCCAAAAGCCAACTAACTTGAAACCAAAGCCAACCAACTTGAATAGTAGAGCCAACCGAAATCCAAATGCTAACTGAAATGAATAGTAAAAACCAACCGGAATATTGGGATTTCGGTTCTTGGCTGGTTCTTGGCCGGAACTTGGTTGGACTAGGTTGTGCATGATCAGAGCTTGATCGGAGTATGCCCGGAGTTGGTCGGAATCTGGCCGGAATTTTGGTCGAAGGTCTTTGGCATTTGGATTGCAGATTTGGATTGCTGAGGGAATTCTAAGCCTAATGGTCGAAGTCGTTTTGCCGTGATCTTCCCGAAACCTGGTCGGAATCCCAAAACGGCCGGAATTGCCCTAGTTTGGCCTTGATCGGGCTTGAGCTGGTTCCACTCGAGCGTTTTGTCTGGGAAGTGAGATCACCCGAGTCATTTGGCATTTAAAACAACTTGGTCAAGCCAGATTTTCCAGATTCGCCCGTGTGGTCGAGCGACTTCGTTTCGGTGCCTATGCGCGCGGGGCCTTTGCTTTGGAATTGAGCCAACTGCCAATCTGCTCGGGCATTCTCCTTGGTTTTCCGACATTGTCTACCTTATTTGCCATTTTGATCACTTTGCTCGAGGCGAACTCGTCAGATCAGATGGTTTGCCCGAGCAACTTGATTTTGGACCTGGGCAGCTGGGCTGGTGCGCTGGGGCGCGGCCTGGACGATGCCTGGGCGATGCCGCGGCATGCGCTCTCATGGTGCACCCTGTGCGATCGCACAAATGGCCTTGTGATGATTTTGGCCTGAAATGCCATCTTTTAAGCCCGATTCCTCTTTAGACTCCAAAATTTCCTGTATACATAAAACGACATCAACAAGCACATGTTCGTATGACCAAATGTCTTATTTGGTGTGTTTTGCGTATTTGATAAATCGTATAAATACATCCCATCAAATTCCCCCACACTTAATCTTGTTCGTCCCGAACAAGTATAGTCAAAAGAGGAACGACTAAACTAAAACACCCTAAATCCTAAATATGAATGTGAGATGCAAAACTAGACTTCACCTTTGCTTGCATAACTTACTTGCTACCAAAAGAAATTTGGCTCAAACAAGGAAGTAACTAGATACTTGTCACCTTTGAGCCGAGATGCAAATTAATTTGGATGATTGGGAGATAGTCCTTTTTAGGCCTTTGAACTGCACTCTCGGATCCGATCTTACTATATGGTTATGTTACTTGCTTCTTCTAGCACGTGATTGATTCGGGCTAATGGGTCGAGCTCTTTTGTTGATTGCTTGGACAACTTTTGTAGTGAGGTTTGGCCTTCGGCCTTTGATATGACTCTTTGAGTACTTCACTTTTGCTTCGGTTTGGTTTCACCACTTTGGCTGAATTTTCTTTCTTTTCTTTGAGCTTTGCTCCTTTGATGAGAATTGCATGTCCATTTTTTCCTTCACCTTTGGGAGGTTCAATCATCGCTCCTTTGATGAGAATTGCATATGGAAATACCTCCCCGCTCTTTCTCACCCTTGCCCTTTTCGCGCGGGTCAAGATGAGGGTCGCTCATCTCTTTTCCCGGCTACTCGGACTAGAGATAGGACGGTTTGATTCCCGTCCCACCTCTTGCATAGACGCTGCATGGCGGAGTCCACTCTTCACCAAGAAGCCCGAAGTGCTAGTGACAGGCCGTCGTTGTGACCTGCAAATTTACAATTTATATTTCCACTACTTGTGGCTCACTATTTGACTAGCAAGTTGTAAGTAGGGGTCGAACCCAAGGGAGTTTGGTTGGAAACAGTTGTTCTTTTGAAAGCGATAAATAAAGTAAAGACGATTGGAGTTTTTGGTTGGTTTTTAGTGCTGAAATGTAAGTGCTTTTAAAAGTAAATGACTGAAAAGTAAATGTGCGAGAAAGTAAAAGTGCTTGAAGGTCCAAGTCTTTGAAAAGTAAAGACGATAAGTAAAAGTGCAAGAATCTAAAGGTGCTTGAAGGTCCAAGTCTTTCAAAAGTAAAGACAATAAGTAAAAGTGCTAGAATGTAAAGTGAAAGGAAACTTGGTGCCAGAGATATTCAGTCTAGGGTCTCAAACTTGTGATACTTCCATCATAGACTTCTAATGATCTCTTTTACATTTCCACATGTGATTGTCCCGACAAAGGTGACAATCCAAATACCCCGACAAAGGTGGTATTCCTCACTCTTAACTTGTCAAGGTGTTATGTGGTTGTCCCGACAAAGGTGACTTCCCTAGTACCCCGACAAAGGTGGTACTCCACAACAAGCTTGACAAGCTTAGAGCTTCTAGTCCTCTACTAGAACGAACAACCCGGCAAAGGTGTTGCTCAAACTAGGTGTCACTATCTACCTTTGCCGCAAAGCATCCAGTAAATATTGACTATAGGGATCATTTAGCTCGGCTAAGCTTTGTGGCAAAACATCCACTTAGCCTTGCCGAATGATCCTTGAAATGAAATTGAGGACTAGAGAAATGTAAAAGGCATTAAGAACTCAAGTCTCAAGAAGTCGGCACAAGGATGAGAACCCTATACCGAATATGAGCTTTAGCCGCTTGTATTCATGTCAAGGAATACAAGCAACCTTGCTTGAAAAGTAAAGGAAAACAACAAGAAAGTAAAGATCACAAGAACAAATAAGGAGTAGAAGCAATTCGGACTCAAGAACAAAAGCAAGAACAAAATAAAGTGTGTTGTATTGAAGTGAGGAGAGAGAGGAGCTCTCAACCCTTGGTGTATGTACATGAGGATATTCTAAGACCTCTTGGTCTATTTATAGACAAGGGAAGTCGGTTTAGGGGGAGAGGATAAGCTTGGCTTTGAAGAAATATCCCAAAAGCAAACCCACATGGAGAGGTTTCTTCCCAAAGGGCAAACCCACATGGAGAGGTTTCTTCCCAAAGGCCAGCCGCCTTTGAGCTATGTGTTTCCAAAGGCCAGCCTCCTTTGAGCTATGTGCTTCCAAAGGCCAGCCGCCTTTGAGCTATGTGCTTAGGCAAACCCAACCGAGAGGGTTTTGTAGTAGCTCAATTGAACCGACTTGGGTCGAAATTTAGAACTTTGGTTCATAGCCTTCGAGAGGTGGTTCTGGAATGCTGAGGCAATTCTAAGACTAATTGTCGAAGTCATTTTGCCGGAATCTGCCCAGAGCTTGGTCGGAATCTCCAAAAATGACCGGATTTGCCCAAGTTTGGCTTTGAGCGGGCTTGAGCTGGTTCCACTCGGGCGTTTTGTCTGGGAAGTGAGATTGTCCAAGTTATTGGGCATTTAAAACACTTTGGTCGAGCCAGAGTTTCTAGATTTCATGGTTTGGTCGAGCGACTTGGTTTCGGTGCCTATGCGCGCGGGGCCTTTGCCTTGGAATTGGGCCAACTGCCAATCTGCTCGGGCATTCACCTTGGTTTTCCGACATTGTCCACCTTATTTTCCATTTTGATCACTTTGCTCGACATTGTCCACCTTATTTTCCATTTTGATCACGTTACGTAGATCTCTGCGTTCCATTCCTGAAGGAATTCTCCCCACCATCCTTACGCCAAGAAACCCGTGAGAGAATCATGTGCCTTCAACAATCCCGGGATGAGACCTTGGACGAATATTACACGAACTATGATGCCATCGTCCCAAGCTGCCCGCACCATGGATTCACGAATAAGGTCCTTCTCCAAAAATTTCTTCGTGGGATGAGGTCCGAAGAGCTGGGAAGAGTTAACGAAGCAATGAGAAGATCAGCCAGAAACTTCACCATTGCAGACATGTGGTACCTCATAATTGGCCTAGCCGCTGCCACAAGACGAGTACCCCAAACTGACGAGGAAATGCAAATAAATGAAGCTGACCCTGAGGCAGACAAAGAAGAAACTACCGAGCCGTCAGAAGAGACTCCTGAACCATCAGAAGAATCAGATATGGAAAGCACCGGAAGCAACGAGGTTGGAGTCCAGAACACCACTGACGAACTGCCCAATTCATACCCGACTATCATTACCCGGGCAGCCGAGACTATCTACGACCAATTCCTCACTGACAATCATAACGAGGCAGAACCAAGCCTTAAGATGCAAGCTTCCCGACTTTTCCCTTCGATCAATAGTCAAATCGCTGAAAACTATGTGATCCATGAAGAGGCTGAAAAGAGGATGGGAAAAGGGCCTCTGCAGAGTGACTCCTCGATGGAGCAGTGTTACACCGTAGCTGGACTAAACAGTCCCAAATACAAGAACTCCAAAAGGCTAGTAGTGGAAGGTCCCTTACCCCCTCCGGGGTATTGGAAAGAAAAGATCCCAAAACAAAGGAGTCCTGACCCAAGCACATCATCTCGCAAGAAATCGGGAAGAGGCAAGGCAAGAAGCAACACAGGAACGGTGGCAAAATTCGACCTGAGCCACCCATGGGATACAAACCAGTAATCCACAACGAGGTATCGTCGAGCCAACGACGTTAAACAAAGGCACTGGTCGGGAGGTAACCCGACACTATCTTACTTTCTGTCATTTAAATTCTGTCATTTAATTTTCCGTCTTAGTAATTCTCACATATATATATTAGCTTGCATGACTTTTGAACTAAGGCACGCCTTCGTTCAAAAGTGTGGGGTGAGAACCACCGTTGTATATAAATAACATGCTTGCTGTTTTCTTTTTTAGTAATAGTATCTTTTTGAAAATATGAACTTAAGAATGTGAAAAATATAGACCGAAATTCATGCATTTACCTTGTGAAAATTCAACTGTCTAAAAACTTAGAACGTAACTTTTCATTTGTCCTTTGTGCTGAGATAAACTAGGGATGTGGAGTTGACATAAACCGCCCTAGAGAGGCTTGGCAAGCAATCGAAGGATCAGATCAAACTATATGGTTTTCGAAGTCAGTGGAGGCTGCACTTCGGGTTTCAGTGAAGATTGAAGTCATCTCCGCCATGCAGTGTTTATGCAAAAAAAGAAAAAAGGCGAGGACGGGAATCAGACCGTCCTCTCTCTAGTTCAAGTAGCCGAGAAAATAGATGAGCGACCCTCATCTTGACCCGCGCGAAACAACAACGATGAGAGGAGCGGGGAGGTATTTCCATATGCTTGCGGGCGATGATTGGACCTCCCAAAAAGGCTTGAGAAAATGGACTAGCAAAGCCACAAAAAGGCAAAAAGCTCGAAGAAGCAAATCAAGAGGCCAAAGGCCCAAAATTGTGAAGGTTTTAACCAAACAAAAAGTGAAGTACTCAAAGAGTCAAATCAAAGGCCAAAGGCCGATTCACTACAAAAGCAGTCCCTCGCCAAAAGAAAAATCAAAGTACTCAAACCAGTGAAACCCGAACCAAATCACGTGCTAGAGAAAACTACAAGGAAACCATATAGTGAGAGACGATCCCGAGGTTGCAGTCCAGGAACCTAAAAAGGGCTATCTCCCGAAACATCCGGAATAATTTGCATATCGGCACGGAGGTACAAGTATTAAGTTTCTTCTATTTATTTACACAGTTCAATTCGGTAATAAGTAAGTAATGCATGAATTAGGATAAATCGAGTCCCACAGTCTAATTTTCATAATTTAAGGCCAAACTTAGAGTACCGCCCTTTAATAGCATTGTTCGGGATGAACAACTAAAAGTGTGGGGTGATCTGATGGACCATAATTATACGAATCAAAAACACAGTAAAACCCACCAAATTAGACTGTTGGTCTATTTAACTTTTGCTTGTTAGTTCCGATATATTTCTACAGGGTATTTCAGAGCTTAGAGAGAATACAGGCTAAGGAGGAGTTTTTAAGCTGAAAAGATATCAAGAGTCATTCCAAGGTCAAGATCAGACGCTGACTGAAGAAATCTCAAGGATCCTGACATTGAATCACTCCAAATCAAACCAAGGAGGATTTTAGGCCAAAAATATCACATTGAAGACTCAACCGACCGGGTAGGAAAATGCCTCAGAACCACCCGACCGGTTGAAGCAATTCCAGGCCCTCCGCCGAGCTGACCAAACACTCAGTTCAAGTTGCTCGAGCAAATCACCTCTTCTGACAATTCCACCTCGACCAAAATGTTCCAAATGGAAAATAAGGTGGAAGATGTCGAAACTCCAAGGCGAACGCCCATTGGCAGATGGCCCGCATTCAAGTCCAAAGCAAAAGCCCCGCGCGTAGGCACCAATACCAAGTTGCTCGACCAAACCATGGAATTTGGAAAATCTGGCTCGACCATTAGTCTTAAAATCACTTGGCCATTCCAGATCAACTATCAAAATGCACTCTTGGACAAGGTGACCGGCCACCTTGCTTGGAGGTGGCCAAGGGAGGAGCTCCTCCCTCATGGTGACCTGCAACCGGCGGCTCCTCCTCCCTTGACCGGCGGCTTTTCTCCTCCCCCATGTGGCGGCTCCTCCTTGCTCCTCCTCCTCCTCCCTTGGATCAAAAGACACTTGCCCCTCATCTCCACCCTCCATTTCTCCTCCCTTAGCCTATAAATACATACCCATCCCCTCTCATTTGTATGATCTCACCATCATCCAAAAATCATAAATCACTTATCTCTCTAAGTTTTGTAAGTTTGGCTTTGGAAATAAAAGATTGCTCCCTTGGCGCTTCAACGGTTGTAAGTATTTTAATATTTATTTACCGTCTTTAATTTCCAGTTCCTTATTTATAATGTTTAGCGCGATAAATAGTAGCTAAACTAGTCGTTCGGTAGAAGGGGTGGACTTGTATTATAAAATGTTTTAGACTATTAATTTAGTGTCTCGTCTTTGTATTCAAAACTTGTTCTATGTGCCATATATTAGATCAGAACTTCCAAGGTTGAGTGGATGCTTGAAATGGCAAAGCTCTTCTGTGGAAGTTCGTAAACATACTCGGGTAAGTGGATGCTTGAAATGGCAAAGCTTATCTGAGGAGTTTGATCTCTCTCAAACACCATTTTGATTAAATCGGAAAAGACAACCCAAAATGGATGCACACAGGCTAGTATACCTTGAAATGGGGTGCTAGTCTAAGTAGAACAAGGGCTTTACGTATTTTGCAAAAGATTAGACAGTGTTGCAAGTCGAGTGCTTGAAATGGCCTTGATTCACTTTCGAACACTTTTGCAAAAGACTAGACAGTGTGGCAAATTGAGTGTCGGAAAAGGCCTTGATACACGTTTGAATACTTAGAAGATTCACTAAAGGTCAATGATAAACAGGATATAATACAAGGCCCCTGAAACCGAACGCTTTCTTTTAATTGTAATAATTATCAGTTACTTTCTAGTACTAAAACCAACCAACCAACCAATCAATCACTTAGCTGGTAGCTTTAAAACCAACCAACCAATCCCAAAATTGTCCAACTTAAAGAGCAACTTATCCCCCTAATTCCCTTGGGTTCGACCCCTACTTACCACTTGCTACCCAGTAGTTAAGTCGCGAGTAGCGGACTTATAAATTTATTTGTACATTTGCTCTGACGACAAGCATCTGTCACCCGACAAAGGTGACAATCCAAATACCCCGACAAAGGTGGTATTCCACACTCTTAACTTGTCAAGGTGTTATGTGGTTGTTCGACAAAGGTGACTTCCCTAGTACCCCGACAAATGTGGTACTCCACAACAAGCTTGACAAGCTTAGAGCTTCTAGTCCTCTACTAGAACGAACAACCCGGCAAAGGTGTTGCTCAAACTAGGTGTCACTATCTACCTTTGCCGCAAAGCATCCAGTAAATACTGACTATAGGGATCATTTAGCTCGGCTAAGCTTTGGGGCAAAACATCCACTTAGCCTTGCCGAATGATCCTTGAAATGAAATTGAGGACTAGAGAAATGTAAAAGGCATTAAGAACTCAAGTCTCAAGAAGCCGGCACAAGGATGAGAACCCTATACCGAATATGAGCTTTAGCCGCTTGTATTCATGTCAAGGAATACAAGCAACCTTGCTTGAAAAGTAAAGGAAAACAACAAGAAAGTAAAGATCACAAGCACAAAGAAGGAGTAGAAGCAATTCGGACTCAAGAACAAAAGCAAGAACAAAATAAAGTGTGTTGTATTGAAGTGAGGAGAGAGAGGAGCTCTCAACCCTTGGTGTATGTACATGAGGATATTCTAAGACCTCTTGGTCTATTTATAGACAAGGGAAGTCGGTTTAGGGGGAGAGGATAAGCTTGGCTTTAAAGAAATATCCCAAAAGCAAACCCACATGGAGAGGTTTCTTCCCAAAGGGCAAACCCACATGGAGAGGTTTCTTCCCAAAGGCCAGCCGCCTTTGAGCTATGTGTTTCCAAAGGCCAGCCTCCTTTGAGCTATGTGCTTCCAAAGGCCAGCCGCCTTTGAGCTATGTGCTTAGGCAAACCCAACCGAGAGGGTTTTGTAGTAGCTCAATTGAACCGACTTGGGTCGAAATTTAGAACTTTGGTTCATAGCCTTCTAGAGGTGGTTCTGGAAGGCTGAGGCAATTCTAAGACTAATGGTCGAAGTCATTTTGCCGGAATCTGCCCAGAGCTTGGTCGGAATCTCCAAAAATGACCGGATTTGCCCAAGTTTGGCTTTGAGCGGGCTTGAGGTGGTTCCACTCGGGCGTTTTGTCTGGGAAGTTAGATTGTCCAAGTTATTGGGCATTTAAAACACTTTGGTCGAGCCAGAGTTTCTAGATTTCATGGTTTGGTCGAGCGACTTGGTTTCGGTGCCTATGCGCGCGGGGCCTTTGCCTTGGAATTGGGCCAACTGCCAATCTGCTCGGGCATTCACCTTGGTTTTCCGACATTGTCCACCTTATTTTCCATTTTGATCACTTTGCTCGAGGTGGATTCGTCAGATCAGCTCGTTTGCCCGGGCAACTTGAATTCAGTGCTAGACAGCTCGGGCATGGCCTGGGCGATGTCTGGGCGCGGCCGACTTTTCTCGGTCCTTGGCTGGGCTTGAATTGCTTGGTGTGCTTTTTGGTCACAAATCTCCCTTTTTAAGCGTGTTTTCTCTTTAGACTCCAAAATTGCCTATATACACAAAATAGCATTAACAAGCACTTGTTCGTATGATCAAATGTCTAATTTGGTGGGTTTAGTTGATTCGATGAATCGTATAAACACGCGCTGACAGATCACACTGCACTGTCGTTAAGGTGCAATGCTCTCTGTACAAATAAATTTATATTTTCCACTACTCGCGACTTAACTACTGGGTAGTAAGTGGTAAGTAGGGGTCGAACCCAAGGGAATTAGGGGAATAAGTTGTTCTTTAAATTGGACAATTTTGGGATTGGTTGGTTGGTTTTAAAGCTACCAGCTAAGTGATTGATTGGTTTTAATACTGGAAAGTAACTGATAATTATTACAATTAAAAGAAAGCGTTCGGTTTCAGGGGCCTTGTATTATATCCTGTTTATCATTGACCCTTAGTGAATCTTCTAAGTATTCAAACGTGTATCAAGGCCTTTTCCGGCGCTCAATTTGGCACACTGTCTAGTCTTTCGCAAAAGTGTTCGAAAGTGAGTCAAGGCCATTTCAAGCACTCGACTGTCTAATCTTTTGCAAAAAACGTAAAACCCTTGTTCTACTTAGACTAGCACCCCATTTCAAGGTATACTAGCCTGTGTGCATCCATTTTGGGTTGTCTTTTCCAATTTACCCAAAATGGTGTTTGAGAGAGATCAAACTCCTCAGATAAGCTTTGCCATTTCAAGCATCCACTTACCCGAGTATGTTTACGAACTTCCACAGAAGAGCTTTGCCATTTCAAGCATCCACTCAACCATGGACGTTCTGATCTAATATATGGCACATAGAACAAGTTTTGAATACAAAGACGAGACACTAAATTAATAGTCTAAAACATTTTATAATACAAGTCGACCCCTTCTACCGAACGACTAGTTTAGCTACTATTTATCGCGCTAAACATTATAACTAAGGAATTGGAAATTAAAGACAGTAAATAAATATTAGAATACTTACTACCGTTGAAGCGCCAAGGGAGCAATCTTTTATTTCCAAAGCCAAACTTACAATCTTAGAGAGATAAGTGATTTTTGTATGAGATGTGGATTGTACAAATGAAGAGGAGATGGCTTGTATTTATAGCCAAAGTGAGGGGAAATGGAGGGTGGAGATGGTGGCAAGTGTCTTTTGATCCAAGGGAGGAGGAGGAGGAGCAAGGAGGAGCCGCCACATGGGGGAGGAGCAAAGCCGCCGGTCAAGGGAGGAGGAGCCGCCGGTTGCAGGTCACCATGGAGGGAGGAGCTCCTCCCTTGGCCACCTCCAAGCATGGTGGCCGGTCACCTTGGTCCATGCTTGCATTTGATAGTTGATTTGGAATGGCCAAGTGATTCTAAGACTAATGGTCGAGCCAGTTTTTCCAAATTCCATGTTTTGGTCGAGCAACTTGGTCTTGGTGCCTATGCGCGAGGCTTTTGCTTTGGACTTGGCCCAACTGCTAATCGGCTCGGGCGTTCTCCTTGGTTTTCCGACATCTTCCACCTTATTTTCCATTTGGAACATTTTGGTCGAGGTGGAATTGTCAGAAGAGGTGGTTTGCTCGGGCAACTTGAATAGAGTGTTTGGTCAGCTCGGCGGAGGGCCTGGAACTGCTTCAACCGGTCGGGTGGTTTCTGCGGCATTTTCTCACCCGGTCGGTTGAGTCTTCAATGCAAATTCCTCTTCGGTTTGATTTGTTTGGAGTGATTCCATGTCAGGATCCTTGAGATTTCTTCAGTCAGCGTCCGATCTTGACCTTGGAATAATTCTTAACATCTTTTCAGCGTAAAATCCTCTCCTTAGCGTGTTTTCTCTCTAAGCGCCAAAATACCCTGTAGAAATATATCGGGACTAACAAGTAGAAGTTAAATAGACCAACAGTCTAATTAAGGGGGTTTTACGGTGTTTATGATTCGTATAATTTGGGTCCATCATATCACCCCACACTTTTAGTTGTTCGTCCCGAACAATGCTATTTAAAGGGCGGCACTCTAAGTTTGGTTTTGGATTATATGAAAATTAGACTGTGGGACTCGATTTATCCTAATTCATGCATTACTTACTTATTACCAAATTGAACTGTGTAAATAAATAGAAGAAACTTAATACTTGTACCTCCGTGCCGAGATGCAAATTGTTCCGGATGTCTCGGGAGATAGCCCTTTTTTGGTTCCTGGACTGCAACTTCGGGATCGTCTCGCACTATATGGTTTTCTTGTAGCTTTCTCTAGCACGTGATTTGGTTCGGGTTTCACTGGTTTGAGTACTTTGATTTTTCTTTTGGCGAGGGACTGCTTTTGTAGTGAATCGGCCTTTGGCCTTTGATTTGACTTTTTTGAGTACTTCACTTTTTTTGTTCGGTTAAAACCTTCACAATGTTGGGCCTTTGGCCTCTTGAATTGCTTCTTCGAGCTTTTCGCCTTTTTGTGGCTTTGCTAGTCCATTTTCTCAAGCCTTTTTGGGAGGTCCAATCATCGCCCACAAGCCTATGGAAATACCTCCCTGCTCCTCTCATCGTTGTTGTTTCGCGCGGGTCAAGATGAGGGTCGCTCATCTATTTTCTCGGCTACTTTAACTAGAGAGAGGACGGTCTGATTCCCGTCCTCGCCTTTTCTTTTCTTTTTGCATAAACACGGCATGGCGGAGATGACTTCAATCTTCACTGAAACCCGAAGTGCAGCCTCCACTGACTTCGAAAACCATATAGTTTGATCTGATCTTTCGATTGCTTGCCAAGCCTTTCTAGGGCAGTTTATGTCAACTCCACATCTCTAGTTAATCTCAGCACAAAGGACAAATGAAAAGTTACGTTCTAAGTTTTTAGACAGTTGAATTTTCACAAGGTAAATGCATGAATTTCGGTTTATCTTTTTCACATTCTTAAGTTCATATTTTCAAAAAGATACTATTACTAAAAAAGAAAACAGCAAGCATGTTATTTATATACAACGGTGGTTCTCACCCCACACTTTTGAACGAAGGTGTGCCTTAGTTCAAAAGTCATGCAAGCTAATATATATATGTGAGAATTACTAAGACAGAAAATTAAATGACAGAATTTAAATGACAGAAAGTAAGATAGTGTCGGGTTACCTCCCGACCAGTGCACTTGTTTAACGTCGTTGGCTCGACGATACCTCATTGTGGATTACTGGTTTGGGTCCCATGGGTGGCTCAGGTCATATTTCTGTGTTATCAAGTTGACCTCGCCATGGTAATGTTTGACTCGCTGCCCATTTACCGTGAATCTGCTTCCATCGTTTGGGCTTTTTAGCTCAATTGCCCCATGGTTGAGTACCTTAGTTATAGTGAAAGGGCCGGTCCATCTAGATTTGAGCTTTCCGGGCATCAATTTTAGTCGTGAGGAGAAGACCAGCACTTGTTGTCCCTCCTCAAATGAGCGTTGGAGGATGAATTTGTCATGATATAATTTGGTCCTCGCCTTGTAGTCTGTTTGCCCTTCATAGGCTTCAAGCCGCAATTCCTCAAGCTCACACAGATTAAGTTTCCTATCCAGTCCGGCAGCCCTTAAATCTTGATTGCAATGCTTGAGAGCCCAATAAGCTTTATGTTCTACTTCCACCGGAAGATGGCATGCCTTCCCATAAACAAGCCGAAAGGGGGAGGTTCCTATTGGAGTCTTGTATGCCGTCCGATAAGCCCAAAGAGCTTCATCGAGCCTCTGACTCCAATCCTTCCAGCCTGGCTTTACCATTTTTTCTAAAATTCCTTTGATTTCGCGGTTGGAGATCTCCGCTTGACCATTGGATTGGGGATGATATGCTGTGGATGTCCGGTGGTGGACATGGTAGCGTTTTAAGGTAGCGGCCATCATGCGGTTACAGAAATGAGTTCCTTGGTCGCTTATTATGGCCTTGGGTACCCCGTATCTACAAAATAGGTTAGTGCGTAAAAATTCTATGACAGTCTTTGCATCGTCGCACCTTGTGGCCTTGGCTTCTACCCATTTTGATACATAATCTACAGCAACTAAAATGTAAGTATAGCCGCATGAGACTGGATATGGTCCCATAAAATCAAGACCCCAAATGTCAAAAACATCGTTGACTAATATGGGTACTTGAGGCATTTCACTTCTAGCTGACACATTTCCTACTCTTTGACACTTATCGCATTTTTTACACTTTTCACGAGCATCTCTAAATATGCTTGGCCAGAAAAAGCCACTATCTAAGCTTTTTCTAGCGGTTCTCCTAGGCCCGAAGTGTCCTCCACATGCAAACTCATGGCAAAAGCTAATGACAGAAGCTATTTCATTATCGGGGATGCATCTCCTAAGTATTTGATCTGCTCCTATTTTCCATAAATAGGGATCATCCCATAAGTAATATCTAGCGTCATGCCTAAGTTTCATGCATTGTGCTTTAGTAAAAGAGGGAGGGAATGTACCTCCTACAAGGTAGTTGACGATTGACGCGTACCATGGCACCTTGGTTGAGACTGCATAGAGATGCTCGTCTGGAAATGACTCAGTTATGTGCCCTTCTTCTTCCGTTCGGACAATCCTGCTTAGGTGGTCGGCCACAGTATTCTCGATCCCCTTTTTGTCCCTTATTTCCACATCGAATTCTTGTAGTAACAAGATCCACCGAATGAGCCGTGGTTTGGCCTCCTTTTTCTTCATTAGGTAACGGATGGCAGCATGGTCAGAATAAACTATCACTTTTGCTCCAAGCAAATAGGATCTAAATTTTTCCAGAGCGAATACTACTGCCAGGAGTTCCTTCTCGGTGGTCGAGTAGTTTCGTTGGGCAGGATCTAGGGTTCGTGAGGCGTAGTAGATCAAACCTGCTTTCTTGTCAATCTTTTGGCCGAGAACTGCTCCTACAGCAAAGTCGCTTGCGTCGCACATGATCTCAAATGGTTTTTTCCAATCCGGAGTTTGGATGACGGGCGTGCTAGTGAGGGCCTTTTTAAGCTCATCAAAGGCTTCCTTGAATGTATTGGTGAATTCAAAAGGAACTTCTTTTTGGAGGAGAGTGGATAGAGGTAATGCCTTTTTGGAGAAGTCTTTGATGAACCGTCGGTAAAATCCAGCGTGCCCTAGGAAGGATTGGATGTCTCGGACAGTGGAGGGGTATGGTAAAGTCATGATCAGGTCTATCTTAGATTTATCCACCTCTATGCCTTCTTGTGAGACGACGTGCCCTAAGACCACTCCATGAGTTACCATGAAATGGCACTTCTCATAGTTGAGCACAAGGTTCATCGAGACACATCGTGCCAGAACCGTGCTTAAGTTGTCTAGGCAAGCGTCAAATGTATCGCCATAGATGGTGAAATTGTCCATGAAGACTTCGATGAATATTCCGATCATGTCTGAGAAGATGCTGGTCACCACTCTTTGAAAAGTCCCCGGAGCATTGCATAGACCGAACGACATTCTTCTGAAAGCAAATGTGCCGAATGGGCAGGTGAATGTGGTCTTCTCTTGGTCCTCAGGCGCTATGGGAATCTGGTTGTAGCCTGAAAATCCATCCAGGAAGCAAAAGTATGGTTTGCCCGCCAGTCGGTCTAGCATTTGATCGATGAATGGCAGAGGGAAATGGTCCTTTCTTGTGACGGCGTTCAATTTTCTGTAGTCGATGCACATTCTCCAGCCGTTCTTGACCCTTGTTGTCACCATTTTTCCTTCGGCATCTTCCTCGATTGTGATTCCAGTTTTCTTCGGGACTATGTGGACTGGACTCACCCACTGGCTATCTGATATTGGATAGATTACATCTGCATCCAGGAGCTTCTGTATTTCCTTCTGGACGATTTCCATCATGATTGGATTGAGTCATCGCTGAGGTTCTCTTGATGGCTTAGCTCCATCCTCGAGTAAGATGCGATGCATGCAAACTGCTGGGTTGACTCCTCTCAAGTCGGCTAGAGTCCATCCAATCGCCAACTTGTGTTGTCTCAGCACTTTTATCAAACGACGCTCCTGGTCTGTTTCCAAGCCACTCTTTATGATTACCGGGAGCGTGCTATTTTCCCAAAGGAAGGCGTACTTCAGATGTCCGGGCAGGGGCTTTAATTCTATTTTGGGAGCTTGAATTACTGAGGGTAAAAAAGTATTTGATTTGAATAATTTTACCTCGTTGACTTCATATCCTGGTGTGAGAGGCTCCGAGATTGTTAAGTGGGCTAGTGTTTCATGCAGGCCTTCGGCCAAGTCATAAGAGCTCTCGGCTCCATTGAGTATGAGTTCTAAGGGATCTGCTCTTAGTTCTGGTTGAACTTCTTGGACTAGGTCGTCCAAAGCGTCGAGAGCGTGTACTTCCTCGAACTCCATGGGATGCTTCATTGCTCTGAATATGTCGAAGCTGAAGACCTCTCCTTCTACTTCCATTGATAGCATCCCACTTCCGCAGTCTATCTTCATTTTTGAGGTTTTAAGAAATGGACGGCCGAGAAGGATGGGTGCATGATCTGTAGGTCCGCCATTCTCCATCTTTAAGACGTAGAAGTCTGCTGGAAATACTAATTTGCCTACTTGAACCAGGACGTCTTCTATTTTGCCCTCGGGCTGTTTGCAAGACCGATCTGCTAGTTGAATAGTGAGACCGGTGGGTTTGAGCGGCCCAATCTTAAGACATGAGTAGATAGAGAAGGGAAGAACATTGATTGATGCTCCAAGGTCTAGCATGCAGTTCTCGATCCTGATGTTGCCAATTGTACATGGAATGGTGTAAGTTCCTGGATCTCCACATTTGGGGGGCACTTTTCGTTGTATGACAGCCGACACGTTTCTACTCATCAGCTCTTGATCGTATCTAGTACTCCTTCTCCGGTTGGTGCAAAGTTCTTTTAAAAACTTGGCATATCGAGGAATTTGCTTGATAGCGTCCAAAAGGGGGATGTTGATTTCGACCTTACTGAACAACTCAAATACGTCCTCATCCATGACATGTTGTTTTTGCACGCGGCCTGGTACTGGAAACGGAAGGGTTGTGCTGTTTTTAGGGGTTTCGGTTCTGGGTACCGGGTCCGGTATGTGTTCTTTGGACGTATCCCCTTCTTCTTCGGTTACGTCCTGCTCTTCCTCATACATGCCGTCGTCTTCATCGGCCGCTTCTTCTTCTAGAGCTTCGAGAGACTTGGGCCTCATTTGTTCTTTCCCGGGTAATCTTGGGTCCTTGTCCTCTTGCTCCAAAGGTTTGCCGACAAGCGTTTTTCCACTCCTAAGAGTCAAGGCATTCACATCTTCCTGTATTTGAACGGTTTGTGAAAGGAGTCTGCCGGACTCATTAGTGAGTGTGGATATTGAGGCAGCGAGTTGGGAGATTTGTTTGGTCAATTCTGAAATTGCCCCGTCAGTTTTTTCCTGATGTCGGTGTAGCGAAGTACCCAATTGATTTATGCTTCCTGCGAGCTCCTTTATTGTGTCATCGAGCGACTTGGTTGGTTCTTGCTGATTGTTGTTGTATCCTTGGTATCCTCCTACTGCATTCACTTCTGCCGGTTCCTCTTCTATTAATGTTGGACATGCGTTAGTTTTGTGGTCTGCAGAACCACAGAACTCGCAAGGTTTTACCAGAACTGGCTGCCTTCGTAGGATTTGAATCATCATCTCCTTTAGCTGCTTCATCTCTTCAGGCATAGAGTTTACTGGTGCATCGGCTAGTGAGACGTTTTTTGTTTGGAAGAATTTATCTTGACGAGTAGTCTCTTCTCTAAACCGAGCATTTTCAGCAACGTTGGTGATAAGATTCCTTATGCCACTTAATGATAGATTCATCATGGATCCTCCAGCTGAGGCATCCAGGAGCATTTTGTCTAAGGGTCTTAATCCGTTAATGAGATACTCCACGGTGAGTTTCTCGGGCAGTCCAAGGGTACAACAGCTTCTCTCCAGGTGGTTGAATTTTTCCAGGTAATCGTACATGGTTTCGTTGGGTTCCTGCCTTATGTCCTGTAATTGCCTTCTTACTTGCATTGTTTTTGTTGCTGGGCAGTATTTGTCTAGGAATTTCCTTTGCATCTGAACCCATGTTCTGATGCTTCCTGAAGGTAATGAAAGGAACCAGTCGCTTGCAGAGTCAACGAGGGAAAAATAGAACGCCTTTAACTTAAAGTCGTTTATATTCACTCGATTGGGTTTTAGATTTTGGCAAATGCCATGTAGGCGTTGGAGATGAGTTGTTGCAGATTCTTCATTAGTTCCTGAGAACCTTGGCAAATTGTTGATGTCGATGACAATGTTTTCCAGCTCATGGCTCTGGCAAATGCACCATGGCTGCGTTTCAAAATCTGGGGCATTTAGTTCTCCCATAGTAGGTGTACGGTAGTTGTTGTTATCTCCATAGTAGTCATCGAAAGCGGGTTCTTGTCTTGGCACTTGTCTAGGTTGTGGGGGTGGTGGATATCTAGGGGGTTGTCGTACTGGACCAGCTGCATTTTGGTCCTCGGGTGGTTCTTGGTTTCTTCTGATGGCTTCCCTATCACGAGCTCGTCTGCTTCGGATGAGTTGCTCTGGATCATCCTGGTAGTCATGATGACTTTCTTCGTGAGACATGGTTGTTTCGAGCGCGTATTGATTTAAAGAACTTATCCGATGGCTAATTCCCCGGCAACGGCGCCAATTTGACAGATCACACTGCACTGTCGTTAAGGTGCAATGCTCTCTGTACAAATAAATTTATATTTTCCACTACTCGCGACTTAACTACTGGGTAGTAAGTGGTAAGTAGGGGTCGAACCCAAGGGAATTAGGGGAATAAGTTGTTCTTTAAATTGGACAATTTTGGGATTGGTTGGTTGGTTTTAAAGCTACCAGCTAAGTGATTGATTTGTTGGTTGGTTGGTTTTAATACTGGAAAGTAACTGATAATTATTACAATTAAAAGAAAGCGTTCGGTTTCAGGGGCCTTGTATTATATCCTGTTTATCATTGACCCTTAGTGAATCTTCTAAGTATTCAAACGTGTATCAAGGCCTTTTCCGGCGCTCAATTTGGCACACTGTCTAGTCTTTCGCAAAAGTGTTCGAAAGTGAGTCAAGGCCATTTCAAGCACTCGACTGTCTAATCTTTTGCAAAAAACGTAAAACCCTTGTTCTACTTAGACTAGCACCCCATTTCAAGGTATACTAGCCTGTGTGCATCTATTTTGGGTTGTCTTTTCCAATTTACCCAAAATGGTGTTTGAGAGAGATCAAACTCCTCAGATAAGCTTTGCCATTTCAAGCATCCACTTACCCGAGTATGTTTACGAACTTCCACAGAAGAGCTTTGCCATTTCAAGCATCCACTCAACCATGGACGTTCTGATCTAATATATGGCACATAGAACAAGTTTTGGATACAAAGACGAGACACTAAATTAATAGTCTAAAACATTTTATAATACAAGTCCACCCCTTCTACCGAACGACTAGTTTAGCTACTATTTATCGCGCTAAACATTATAACTAAAGAATTGGAAATTAAAGACAGTAAATAAATATTAGAATACTTACTACCGTTGAAGCGCCAAGGGAGCAATCTTTTATTTCCAAAGCCAAACTTACAATCTTAGAGAGATAAGTGATTTTTGTATGAGATGTGGATTGTACAAATGAAGAGGAGATGGCTTGTATTTATAGCCAAAGTGAGGGGAAATGGAGGGTGGAGATGGTGCAAAGTGTCTTTTGATCCAAGGGAGGAGGAGGAGGAGCAAGGAGGAGCCGCCACATGGGGGAGGAGCAAGAAAACAGCAAGCATGTTATTTATATACAACGGTGGTTCTCACCCCACACTTTTGAACGAAGGCGTGCCTTAGTTCAAAAGTCATGCAAGCTAATATATATATGTGAGAATGACTAAGACAGAAAATTAAATGACAGAAAGCAAGGTTACAGAAATCGCTAATCGCTAATCGGTCCGCCAAGGTGCTGGAGGATTAATCGGGGATTAATCGGGATTAATCGGTTTTTTATTTTTATCCTATTTTTATGTTTATAATTTAAAAAATAGTTATAGAAGTGTTTTCTATAGATGCATTTGTTGACCTGTAATCAAAATAAAATAGGATGCATGTCAAACCTAAACAATCCATACTACTTCCATCCAATACATAACATGACATAACTCAAACACAAGTCACAGAAACTAAGTTAAAGTTAAAATACATAAACAAGTCAATAAAGCAAGTCCTAATTGGAGCTTTTGTTTTGATTTTCAATTTCATTTAAAAAAATTTAATTATTACAAAAAAGTCCTTTAAGTTTATTTTTTAACATTTGGTTGCCCAGCCCGATTAATTGCCGATTTGCTCGATTAATTGCCGATTTTCCCGATTAATTGCCGATTTGCCCGATTAATTGCCGATTTGCCCGGTTCCCCGATTTATCTATCCGATTAGGGTAAAATCGGATCGGCTTCGAGAAATCAGCCGATTTCTGGAACACTGACAGAAAGTAAGGTAGTGTCGGGTTACCTCCCGACCAGTGCACTTGTTTAACGTCGTTGGCTCGACAGTACCTCATTGTGGATTACTGGTTTGGGTCCCATGGGTGGCTCAGGTCGTATTTTGCCACCGTTCCTGTGTTGCTTCTTGCCTTGCCCTTTCCCGATTTCTTGCGAGATGATGTGCTTGGGTCAGGACTCCTTTGTTTTGGGATCTTTTCTTTCCAATACCCCGGAGGGGGTGAGGGACCTTTTACTACTAGCCTTTTGAAGTTCTTGTGTTTGGGACTGCCTAGTCCAGCTACGGTGTAACACTGCTCCATCGAGGAGTCATTCTGCAGAGGCCCTTTTCCCATCCTCTTTTCAGCCTCTTCATGGATCACATAGTTTTCAGCGATTTGTCTATTGATCGAAGGGAAAAGTCGGGAAGCTTGCATCTTAAGGCTTGGTTCTGCCTCGTTATGATTGTCAGTGAGGAACTGGTCATAGATAGTCTCGGCTGCCCGGGTAATGATAGTCGGGTATGAATTGGGCAGTTCGTCAGTGGTGTTCTGGACTCCAACCTCGTTGCTTCCGGTGCTTTCCATATCTGATTCTTCTTATGGTTCAGGAGTCTCTTCTGACGGCTCGGTAGTTTCTTCTTTGTCTGCCTCAGGGTCAGCTTCATTTATCTGCATTTCCTCGTCAGTTTGGGGTACTCGTCTTGTGGCAGCGGCCAGACCAATTATGAGGTACCACATGTCTGCAATGCTTAGGTTCCTGGCTGATCTCCTCATTGCTTCGTTAACTCTTCCCAGCTCTTCGGACCTCATTCCACGAAGAAATTTTTTGAGAAGAACCTTCTTCGTGAATCCATGGTGCGGGCAGCTTGAGACGATGGCATCATAGTTCGTGTAGTATTCGTCCAAGGTCTCATCCCGGGATTGTTGAAGGCACATGATCTTCTCGCGGGTTTCTTGGCGTAAGGATGGTGGGGAGAATTCCTTCAGGAATGGAACGCAGAGATCTACGTAACGTTCTGCACTGCAAGCGGTGGATGTGTAGTACCATATCGTGGCAAAGTCAGTTAGAGAGAATTTAAAGCATTTAAGCTTAAATTCCTCTAACACTTCATTTTCAGGTTTGATGTGGTGGCAAACGTGGTGGAAGTTTCGACAGTGCTGTACTGGGTCTTCTCCCTCCGTTCCTCCAAACAGGGGCAGATATCGCGTTGTCCATGCATGCGTAGTGGGTAGTGTCATGGGGGAATGGAAAAAAAACAACTATCCGACGGCTAATTCCCCGGCAACGGCGCCAATTTTGACGGAGCCCACTGCACTGTCGTTAAGGTGCAATGTTCTCTGTGCAAAATAAATTTATATTTTCCGCTACTCGTGACTACACTACTGGGTAGTAAGTGGTAAGTAGGGGTCGAACCCAAGGGAATTAGGGGGATAATTGTTCTTTGAGGTGATTATTCAGCGGGAGGCGTGTTTTAGGTTGGTTGGTTGGTTTTAAAGCTACCAGCTAAGTGATTGATTGGTTGGTTGGTTGGTTTTAGTACTGGAAAGTAACTGATAATTATTACAATTAAAAGAAAGCGTTCGGTTTCAGGGGCCTTGTATTATATCCTGTTTATCATTGACCCTTAGTGAATCTTCTAAGTATTCAAACGTGTATCAATGCCTTTTCCGGCGCTCGATTTGCCACACTGTCTAGTCTTTTGCAAAAGTGTTCGAAAGTGAATCAAGGCCATTTCAAGCACTCGACTTGCAACACTGTCTAATCTTTTGCAAAAAACGTAAAGCCCTTGTTCTACTTAGACTAGCACCCCATTTCAAGGTATACTAGCCTATGTGCATCCATTTTGGGTTGTCTTTTCCGATTTACCCAAAATGGTGTTTGAGAGAGATCAAACTCCTCAGATAAGCTTTGCCATTTCAAGCATCCACTTATCCGAGTATGTTTGCGAACTTCCACAGAAGAGCTTTGCCATTTCAAGCATCCACTCAACCTTGGAAGTTCTGATCTAATATATGGCACATAGAACAAGTTTTGAATACAAAGACGAGACACTAAATTAATAGTCTAAAACATTTTATAATACAAGTCCACCCCTTCTACCGAACGACTAGTTTAGCTACTATTTATCGCGCTAAACATTATAACTAAGGAATTGGAAATTAAAGACGGTAAATAAATATTAAAATACTTACAACCGTTGAAGCGCCAAGGGAGCAATCTTGTATTTCCAAAGCCAAACTTACAAAACTTAGAGAGATAAGTGAAATGTTGATTTTTGGATGATACAAATGAGAGGAGAATGGCTTGTATTTATAGCCAAAGGGAGGAGAAATGGAGGGTGGAGATGGCTTCCATGTGTTTTTGATCCAAGGGAGGAGGAGGAGGAGGTGAAGATGTGGTGGAGGAGGTGAAGATGTGGTGGAGGAGCCACCACATGGCAAGCTTTCCATGGAGGAGCAAAAGCCGTCGGTCACCATGAGGGGAGGAGCTCCTCCCTTGGCCACCTCCAAGCAAGGTGGCCGGTCACCTTGGTCCATGAGTGTATTTTGACAGTTTTGTGCAGTCTTTTCACAAAACTATCAGTCCAATTTCGCTCCGTCTGACTTTGATTCCTCTTCTGCTTAATTTGTTATGAGTGATTCAACGTCAGGATCCTTGATATTTCTTCAGTCGGCATATGATCTTGACCTTGGAATGACTCGTAACATCTTTTATGCTTTAAAAGCTCCTCTTTAGCATGTATTCTCTCTAAGCTCTGAAATACCCTGTAGAAATATATCGGAACTAACAAGCAAAAGTTAAATAGACCAACAGTCTAATTTAGTGGGTTTTACTGTGTTTTTTATTGGTATAATTATGGTCCATCAGATCACCCCACACTTTTAGTTGTTCGTCCCGAACAATGCTATTAAAGGGCGGCACTCTAAGTTGGTTTTGGAATATGAAAATTAGACTGTGGTACTTGATCTATCCTAATTCATGCATTACTACTTATTACCAAATTAAACTGCGTAAATAAATAGAAGAAACTTAATACTTGTACCTCCGTGCTGAGATGCAAATTATATTGGATGTTTCGGGAGATTGCCCTTTTTAGGCTCCTGGACTGCAACCTCGGGATTGTCTCTCACTATATAGTTTCCTTGTAGCTTTCTCTAGCACGTGATTTGGTTCGGGTTTCACTGGTTTGAGTACTTTGATTTTTCTTTTGGCGAGGGACAGCTTTTGTAGTGAATCGGCCTTTGGCCTTTGATTTGACTCTTTGAGTACTTCACTTTTTGTTTGGTTAAAATCTTCACAATTTTGGGCCTTTGCCCTCTTGATTTGCTTCTTCGAGCTTTTCGCCTTTTTGTGGCTTTGCTAGTCCATTTTCTCAAGCCTTTTTGGGAGGTCCAATCATCGCCCGCAAGCCTATGGAAATACCTCCCCGCTCCTCTCATCGTTGTTGTTTCGCGCGGGTCAAGATGAGGGTCGCTCATCTATTTTCTCGGCTACTTTAACTAGAGAGAGGACGGTCAGATTCCCGTCCTCGCCTTTTTCTTTTTTGCATAAACACTGCATGGCGGAGATGACTTCAATCTTCACTGAAACCCGAAGTGCATCCTCCACTGACTTCGAAAACCATATAGTTTGATTCGATCCTTCGATTGCTTGCCAAGCCTCTCTAGGGCGGTTTATGTCAACTCCACATCCCTAGTTTATCTCAGCACAAAGGACAAATGAAAAGTTACATTCTAAACTTTTAAACAGTTTGAATTTTCACAAGGTTAATGCATGAACTAAGATCTATCTTTTTCACATTCTTAAGTTCATATTTTCAAAAAGATACTATTACTAAAAAAAACAGCAAGCATGTTATTTATATACAACGGTGGTTCTCACCCCACACTTTTGAACGAAGGCGTGCCTTAGTTCAAAAGTCATGCAAGCTAATATATATATGTGAGAATGACTAAGACAGAAAATTAAATGACAGAAAATTAAATGACAGAAAGTAAGATAGTGTCGGGTTACCTCCCGACCAGTGCACTTGTTTAACGTCGTTGGCTCGACAGTGCCTCGTTGTGGATTACTGGTTTGGGTCCCATGGGTGGCTCAGGTCGTATTTTGCCACCGTTCCTGTGTTGCTTCTTGCCTTGCCTTTTCCCGATTTCTTGCGAGATGATGTGCTTGGGTCAGGACTCCTTTGTTTTGGGATCTTTTCTTTCCAATACCCCGGAGGGGGTGAGGGACCTTTCACTACTACCCTTTTGAAGTTCTTGTGTTTGGGACTGCCTAGTCCAGCTACGGTGTAACACTGCTCCATCGAGGAGTCATTCTGCAGAGGCCCTTTTCCCATCCTCTTTTCAGCCTCTTCATGGATCACATAGTTTTCAGCGATTTGTCTATTGATCGAAGGGAAAAGTCGGGAAGCTTGCATCTTAAGGCTTGGTTCTGCCTCGTTATGATTGTCAGTGAGGAACTGGTCGTAGATAGTCTCGGCTGCCCGGGTAATGATAGTCGGGTATGAATTGGGCAGTTCGTCAGTGGTGTTCTGGACTCCAACCTCGTTGCTTCCGGTGCTTTCCATATCTGATTCTTCTGATGGTTCAGGAGTCTCTTCTGACGGCTCGGTAGTTTCTTCTTTGTCTGCCTCAGGGTCAGCTTCATTTATCTGCATTTCCTCGTCAGTTTGGGGTACTCGTCTTGTGGCAGCGGCCAGACCAATTATGAGGTACCACATGTCTGCAATGCTTAGGTTCCTGGCTGATCTCCTCATTGCTTCGTTAACTCTTCCCAACTCTTCGGACCTCATTCCACGAAGAAATTTTTGGAGAAGAACCTTCTTCGTGAATCCATGGTGCGGGCAGCTTGAGACGATGGCATCATAGTTCGTGTAGTATTCGTCCAAGGTCTTATCCTGGGATTGTTGAAGGCACATGATCTTCTCGCGGGTTTCTTGGCGTAAGGATGGTGGGGAGAATTCCTTCAGGAATGGAACGCAGAGATCTACGTAACGTTCTGCACTGCAAGCGGTGGATGTGTAGTACCATATCGTGGCAAAGTCAGTTAGAGAGAATTTAAAGCATTTAAGCTTAAATTCCTCTAACACTTCATTTTCAGGTTTGATGTGGTGGCAAACGTGGTGGAAGTTTCGGCAGTGCTGTACTGGGTCTTCTCCCTCCGTTCCTCCGAATAGGGGCATATATCGCGTTGTCCATGCATGCGTAGTGGGTAGTGTCATAGGGGAATGGAAAAAGAACAACTATCCGACGGCTAATTCCCCGGCAACGGCGCCAATTTTGACGGAGCCCACTGCACTGTCGTTAAGGTGCAATGTTCTCTGTGCAAAATAAATTTATATTTTCCGCTACTCGCGACTACACTACTTGGTAGTAAGTGGTAAGTAGGGGTCGAACCCAAGGGAATTAGGGGGATAATTGTTCTTTGAGGTGATTATTCAGCGGGAGGGCGTGTTTTAGGTTGGTTGGTTGGTTTTAAAGCTACCAGCTAAGTGATTCAGGGGCCTTGTATTATATCCTGTTTATCATTGACCCTTAGTGAATCTTCTAAGTATTCAAACGTGTATCAAGGCCTTTTCCGGCGCTCGATTTGCCACACTGTCTAGTCTTTTGCAAAAGTGTTCGAAAGTGAATCAAGGCCATTTCAAGCACTCGACTTGCAACACTGTCTAATCTTTTGCAAAAAACGTAAAGCCCTTGTTCTACTTAGACTAGCACCCCATTTCAAGGTATACTAGCCTATGTGCATCCATTTTGGGTTGTCTTTTCCGATTTACCCAAAATGGTGTTTGAGAGAGATCAAACTCCTCAGATAAGCTTTGCCATTTCAAGCATCCACTTACCCGAGTATGTTTGCGAACTTCCACAGAAGAGCTTTGCCATTTCAAGCATCCACTCAACCTTGGAAGTTCTGATCTAATATATGGCACATAGAACAAGTTTTGAATACAAAGACGAGACACTAAATTAATAGTCTAAAACATTTTATAATACAAGTCCACCCCTTCTACCGAACGACTAGTTTAGCTACTATTTATCGCGCTAAACATTATAACTAAGGAATTGGAAATTAAAGACGGTAAATAAATATTAAAATACTTACAACCGTTGAAGCGCCAAGGGAGCAATCTTTTATTTCCAAAGCCAAACTTACAAAACTTAGAGAGATAAGTGAAATGTTGATTTTTGGATGATACAAATGAGAGGAGAATGGCTTGTATTTATAGCCAAAGGGAGGAGAAATGGAGGGTGGAGATGGCTTCCATGTGTTTTTGATCCAAGGGAGGAGGAGGAGGAGGTGAAGATGTGGTGGAGGAACCACATGGCAAGCTTTCCATGGAGGAGCAAAAGCCGCCGGTCACCATGAGGGGAGGAGCCGCCGGTGGCCGGTCACCATGAGGGGAGGAGCTCCTCCCTTGGCCACCTCCAAGCAAGGTGGCCGGTCACCTTGGTCCATGAGTGTATTTTGACAGTTTTGTGCAGTCTTTTCACAAAACTATCAGTCCAATTTCGCTCCGTCTGACTTTGATTCCTCTTCTGCTTAATTTGTTATGAGTGATTCAACGTCAGGATCCTTGATATTTCTTCAGTCGGCATATGATCTTGACCTTGGAATGACTCGTAACATCTTTTATGCTTTAAAAGCTCCTCTTTAGCATGTATTCTCTCTAAGCTCTGAAATACCCTGTAGAAATATATCGGAACTAACAAGCAAAAGTTAAATAGACCAACAGTCTAATTTAGTGGGTTTTACTGTGTTTTTGATTCGTATAATTATGGTCCATCAGCCCTCCTTGAGAATCTCGACGTGGACGACATCACCATTGTTGTAGACGCTTATGAGATTGTCAACCAAATCAATTTAGCCGGGCCCATGGATGGATCCGCCGGCATTCATGAGTATCTTGTCGAAGAACAGTGTATCGAACAAGTTTTCATGTCCGGTCAAGGATGGTTCCAAACTCAAATTTAAATACTGATGCACAAGAAACAGATCAGTCAAACATTTGTAAGTACATAGATTGTTCATTCATTCTTTTACATAATGGTTGATGAGGAGAACTACCTCCAACTGAATCCGTGCTGCAATTAAATTTTTTTAAAAACCGAATGTAAGCTCTTTGGCTTCACCATCCTGATCGTCAGACCAAACAGAAGAATTCTTGTGCTTGTCGGGCTCGGTAAAGTACTCCTTGGATTATTTTATTAAACTGGTTCCAATCACTGTACTAGTACGCATTTTCTTTCATTAAAACTTCGTCAAAAACATATATGAATCTTGAAGTTGGTCTTTTTCTTAACTCATTTTATAGTACTTGATAATTCGAAGCAGATGCATATTTTCTAAATTACTTTTCCACTGTTCATTATCTTAAATGGTGTAAAATGCCAAAACCTTCTCACTCTTTTGAGTGGTCTGAAATACGTACACCGTTAAATTTATGAATAGATTTTGCGACTTAATTAAAGTTATTGCAGTGATTAGCTGAAGTAATAGACAATCTGACCTTAACAATACATGGCGTTCATTTCCACGAGGAATAATGGGACTTATCTAGCGATGGCCATAAAGAATTTATGAAACTGATCAAGCGCTTTGTGGTGGATCCATCATGATACTGCATCAAAAAAATGAATTGGTAACAGTGGACAGGAATCCAAACATTTATTGATCACCGATGGAGATTCCCCAACAGACTTTAGTGCATTATTGTCTATTTTTGATGAAAAGAACATGGTCAGTCTGGATCATTAAGTGCCCATATCTCAGTGTGATGTGGCATTTTCTAATTGCTCTTGTTGCAAGCCCAGAATCGTTTTCATTCTTTGTTCCTCCAGCATCACTACTTAATCATTTTTTTCACTTTCTCCACAATTTGACTAGTTATCTGGCTTGTCACATATTCAACATTATTCCCTCCTTTTATAGTTGCAATTCCAATTATATAGCTTACTTGGTATGTATCATAGTACTCATCCAATACCATTTAAATAAAATGTTTATAAATTTATACATGTTCAAAGTGCCCTTCACTGAGACAAACACAACCTTCTCATCTATCATTGACTACCTCAGTAATGTAATCAGAGTTGTAGATATTTCATAAACACATTTTATGCTAAGCTGGTATGTGATGGACCATATTTATATGATTCATCAAGACAGTTAAACCCACCAAATTAGACACTTTGTCTTAACAACTTTTACTTGTTAGTTCCATTTTCGCTCTACAGGCTATTTTGAGGTTTTGAGAAGAAACGAGCTAAAAAGGGGGTTCTTAAGCCAAAAATGGATTACAAGTCGAATCTGGCCAGCCAGGGCCCGAGGAAAGTCAGCCGCGCCACAGCATTCCAACGCACCAGCCAAGCTGTCCAGGTCCAAAATCAAGTCGCTCGGGCAAACAAGCTGATCTGACGAATCCACCTCGACCAAAGTGATCAAAATGGCAAATAAGGTGGACAATGTCGGAAAACCAAGGAGAATGCCCAAGCAGATTGGCAGTTGGCTCAATTCCAAAGCAAAGGCCCCGCGCGCATAGGCACCAACACGAAGTTGCTCGACCAGACGGGCGAATCTAGCAAATATGGCTCGACCAAAGTGTTTTAAATGCCCAATAACTCGGACAATCTCACTTCCCAGAAAAAATGCCCGAGTGGAACCAGCTCAAGCCTGATCAAGGCCAAACTAGGGAAATTCCGGCCGTTTTGGGATTCTGACCAGGTTTCGGGCAGATTTCGGCAAAACGACTTTGACCATTAGTCTTAGAATTGCATTAACATTCCAAATCTGCAATCCAAGTGCCAAAGGCCTCCGACCAAAATTCCGGCCAGATTCCGGCCAAGCTCTGGCGGTGCTCTGATCAAGCCCAGTCCAGCCACATCCATGCTCAGGTCAGTTCTAGCCCTACTCCGGTCAAAATCCGGCGAAGTCCAACCCAACTACTTATTTCCCGGTTAGGTTATATTATTCACTTCGGTTGACCTTTGGGCACAAACCAAGCCACAACCAAGTCCAAGTGACTTGTCCCAAGCCTCAACCAAGCTCAACTAGTCAAGTGGTTGCCCTTTGGCACAACCCACACCCTAGCCGCCCAGGTGCCTTGCCATGTGCACCCTTTGGCTCATCCAAGCTCCAACCGAAGAGCAACAAAGACCAACCGGAGTTGAGGGAGAACTAGAGGCGGTGGGAGGACAAAATATCCTCCTCCACTCACTCCTCTCCACCGCCTCTCATGGCTATAAAAGGAGGATCAACCCTCCTTGAAACATGTCCAAAAAAAAAAATCCTTTGTTACTTAGATAGAGAAGCTCTCTAGAATCCTTTAGGCACAAATCCTTGTAAACACTTGCATTTCAATACCAAAAGCTCCAAGTTTGTTCTTGATTTTGTTCTTGTTACTAGTTCAACAACTCTCTACTCTTTCTTGTCTTTCCATTCGAAAACCTTTATTTTCAAGTATTTTCCAAAACCCTTTACTTTTTCTTGCACTAGCTATGATATCCACTTCCATGGATACTCGTAGCTAAACCCTTCATTCAGTTGAAGGGGTGTGCTTTTATCGTGAAAACGTTTTAGACCCTTTTCTTAGTGCTACTATTGTGTTCAAGCTTGTTCTAGGTGCTTCAAGTCACTTGGTTTGATCGGAAATGAGAGATCAAGTGACTGCACTTAGGCTAATATACCTTGAAATGGGGTATTAGTCTAGCTAGAACAAGTGTTCTATGTCTTGAAATGGACTAGACGGTGTGGCAAGCGCTTGAAATGGCCTTGTTATGGGATGTATCTTGAAATGGAACAACCTACACCTTTGAATACTTAGTATGATCATTAGAGGTCTATGATGAACGAAGTTGTGATACAAGGCCCCTAAACCGAATCCTTTCCTTTGATTAAAACACTAACTCCTCATTCTACTTTCAGTCCTCTTATCAACTGCTTACTTTCAGTACCCTTTACATTCAGTACTTTACATTCCGCAACTAACTTTACTTTCAGCACCTAACTTTTTACTTTCAGCACATTTACTTTCAGTCTTTATTTTCAGTCTTTATTTTCTGCACTTACTTTCAGTACATTTACTTTCAGCACTTTACTTTCATTACAGAAGTTTTCAACATCAATCCAACTTAATATTTGGCACGTATTGCGCTTGAAACACAGCGTGCGACAAACCAAAAGTATGTTGTATGGTTGATATTGAACTCAACTGTTCCCGCAATTTACTTTTCAGTATTACTTTCAGTACTAAAACCACAACCAACCCC
The DNA here is from genome assembly GCA_033675395.1 of Rhodiola chrysanthemifolia. NCBI lineage: Eukaryota > Viridiplantae > Streptophyta > Magnoliopsida > Saxifragales > Crassulaceae > Rhodiola > Rhodiola chrysanthemifolia. The sequence goes on from CM066204.1 coordinate 46,316,115, forward strand.
AATTGCACTAAATTTCTATACAAAATCCTCAAAGAACTACTATCCACCAATTCCCTTGGGTTCGACCCCTACTTACCGCTTTACTACCCAATAGTGAAGTCACAAGTAGTGGACTTATAAATTTACTTTTGCAGTGCCTCACGACAAGGCGCTGTCAGTATGTTTACGAGACGAGAAAGTATTGAAAGAGGTATACATTAGCAAGGGTTCAGTTCCGATACAACCAGCAATGTCCAACACAATCTATTTTTTTTAATCAATGCAACAGTTTCGTCTTCCAAGTAACTCATATTAAAATTCGCTAAAGCAGGCTTTAATGTGACCCTTGTCCAATCATCATTGACTTGCAATTTGAAATATATGGATCAGATTTAATTCCCATATTGTATCGGAACAACTAACACAACAACCACAAAGAAAACACACATAAGCATACACAGCTAATAAACCAACTGTGCTAAGTCCTTTGACACTTTAAGCGTCATCAGATATAAATTTCAAAATCTTCTTTCAAATCTCATAACAAGCAGAATAGACATTAGCTCAAGGAACATGATGAGTGAGAACCTTTATATAACTTTTCTTCACCAAAAGAAAACTTCTTACATACATGTTTGTATTTCTTCTGCTTTGCCAAAAAGTTAGGACAATGCAACAAAAGTAGCAAGGATGTAAAGTAGACTTGTATCAAAGCCATGAAACTACTAGCTACCTGACAGGCGTATTTTTAACCCTTTATAGTCGTCAAGTTATGAGTTTTAGGGGTCTAGTTGCAGTCAAAAACAATTTATAATCCTTGGTAAGCCAAGGGTCGATCCTAGGAACAACGGGTGTGAATACTAGCAAACAAGTGACCTATTCAGCTATTTCAATTAACGAAAGGTTTTGTTGTGATGAAAATTGCAGAAATTAAATAACAGAAAAATAAAGGTTTGAACTTGATCAGAGAAAGAATCCCAGAATCAAACTTCACCCGTGCCAACCCCACTAATCATGTAATCATGTTACGTAAATTATTCATGCTAACGAATATAGAAATAAACCAGAAATACACTAGACAAGCCGCCCATCCACGGATCATTGTCTAGATTAATCTCAATCGTTGAACGCCGCCCATCCACGGATTATCAACGATCTCGATTATTTAAGCTTAGGGTTTTTCAGACAAAAGTCAACTTTCCTATTAATTCATGTACTATCATTGTAGCTACCATGACCTAACATCAATTTCATATGATCTGAGTAATACCTAGGACCCATTCATCTTATGATAATTAACCTTAATACGTTTTAGCATGCACACATCTCATTCAATGTAAAACTTGCAAGAACGATAAAATTAAGCACAATGAAATTAAATATTCGAATCGCAAAAATAAAAACGTTTAATTGATCACTCGAAGAGTTGGGTACATAGCACGGGATCCGTAGGATCCCAGATTAAAGAAGACTACTCACTACTCATGGTAAGTTAACCAAGAATAGTGGAGAAAAAGAAATTAAGGACGAGGAAACCGTAGTGACGATGTAGCTCGTTGAGTCCTCAATCTCTCGCGATGTTATGCTCTGTCTTCTTCTCCAAGTTAGGTCTAAACTCTCGTATCATCCACACTGGCTTCAATCAGCTGAGCCCCTTTAATAGCTTTCCAAAAAGGCCAAAAGCCCAAAAATGGAATTAGGAAATAAGTTGATAACTCTATCCCCGACGGTGTCGTGACACCCGTGACAGTCCATTTGTCACGGCCTGCCCATAATTCTTCTGTGAAAAACAGGTGCCGTGACATCCGTGACACATAGGATGTCACGGCCTGCCCAGAATCCTTCTGTGAAAAATAGGTGTCGTGACACCCGTGACACATAAGATGTCACGGCCATCACGGCCTGTTGCTGGTGCAAAGTTATTTTTCTGGCCTTTTTCCGTTCTTTCAACACTTCGAGTCCAAGGAGCGATGATATGTCTTTTTGTCCTGAAACACTAGAGATGTCATCAAATCGGGACAATTTGCCCGGAGAACAAGTGTTATCCTTCATCGAATGTAGTGAATAATTAGTCAAAATATCGACTGATCACTACCTTATTGATCTAGCCTGGTTAAGGGACAGATCAATCTGCATCGCTGGACTGCCAGGAACAGGCCCTGAAACTTTTGTGGTTGTATTTCTGTGAAGAAGAACGGCCGTAGAAGTAAGCACTGGCGAAGTAAACCTCGATAACACAACCACATAGTAGTCTTTTGGAGGCATATCGACAGAGACTATAATTAACCAAGTATGGGAGCCCTCGACATCCACCAGCTTCATCTTGTTCCCTTGAATGTTAAAAGTTATTAAAGTAGCAGTTCCCACATATGAGATTCTAACTAGCAAGTCTTCCCTGCAAAATACAAATACCTATTTGATCGAATTCCATCTACAAGGTTGACGATAAACAAATCAAAATATCAAGCTCAATCAAACTCACAACAGTTTCACCAAACTGAGCTTGAGTAGCCTAATAACCAGTAAATCATCTTTATCACTATGACTAAGAATCCTAATCAATCCTTGATCGACTGTAAATGTGTTACCATTCCAGCCACGTCAATTGATGAGAAGACTATAAGGTCTTGGAAGTGTTTTCCCCATGTCCAACAACCTGCTCAAAATCTATAGTTTCGAAATCAAAATCAAAAATTTTCACTTGGGCATTTCAGAAAAAATCTATTGCATTAGTCAAAAGATTAAAATTTCAAACACAAAACATGCTGCTGAAATGTTTAGTTAGATTAGAACTAAGAAAGCGGCTCACATGAAGATGAAGTGGAAGCTGATAAAACTATCTGTTATTTGACACCAAGAGAGTATATGTCACCAAAAGTGACTCACCATGTGTAATATCTATAAGGTTCTTCACCATTAACACAAACAAGCAGCAAACACAAAAATCTCTGACCATATACGCCGTCCTAGAGAATCTCGACATGGATGCCATCACCATTGTTGTAGCCGCTTATGAGATTCTCATCAACATCAATTTAGCCGAGCCCATGGATGGATCCTGCTGCTTATTGTCGCCAGCTTTAACGAGTATCTTGTCGAACAACAGTGTATCGAACAAGTTTCCCTGTCTGGTCAAGGATGGTTCCAGACTGAAATTTGAATACTGATGCATAAGAAACAGTTAGGTCAACTGAAATTTGAATATAGATTGTTCATTCATTCTTTTACATAATAGTTGATGGGGAGACTACCTCCAACTGATTCCGTGCTCGAATTAAATTTTGTTTTATAATGAAGGCAAGCTCTTTGGCTTCACCATCCTGATCGTGAGACCAAACAAAATAATTCTTGTGCTTGTCAAGCTCGGCAAAGTACTCCTTGCCTTCTCATATTGTACCGGTTCCCAGTCGTTGTACTAGTTTGCATTTTCTTTCATTAAAACTTCGTCAAAAAACATATAAGAATACTGAAGTTGGTCTTTTTCTTAACTCACCTTATAGTACTTGAAATTTGAAACAAATTCATTGTATAAATTACTTTTTCACTGTTCATTATCTGGCATGGTGTAAAACGCCAAAACTTTCCCACTCTTATTAATGGCATGAAATACGAAAACCATTAAATTTATGAATAGGTTTTGCAACTTAATTAAAGTTATTGCAGTGATTAGCAGAAGTAATAGACAATCTGACCTTAACAATACATGGTGTTCATTTCCACGAAGAATAAAAGGATTTATCTAGTGACGGCCAGAAAGAATTTATGAAACTAATCAGTAAGTGTTTTGTGTTGGATTCATCATGATCCTGCATCAAAAAAAATGCATTAGTAACAGTGGACCAGAATCCAAGCATTTATTTATAGATGGAGATTCCCCAACAGACTTTAGTGCATTTTATCTATTTTGATAAAAAGAACCTGACCAGTCTTGATCATTAAGTGGCCATTTCTCAGTGATGCGGTATTTTCATATTGCTCCTCTTGTCGCAAACCGAAAATATTTTTGATGCTTTGTTCCTCCAGCATCACTACTTATCATTTTTGTTCAGATTCTCCACAATTTGACTAGTTATCTGCCTTGTCACATATTCAACATTAGTTCCTCCTTTTATAGTTGCAATTCCATTTATAAAGCTCACTTGGTATGTATCATACTCATCCAGTGACATGTAAATGAAATGTTTAGAAAATTTATAAGGTATCCAGGAAAGTAAATACATGTTCAAAGTGCCATTTACTGAGACTAATACAAACTTCCCATCTATCATTGACTACCGCAGTAAATACATGTTCAAAGTGCCATTTCTTAAACACATTTTATACTAAGCTGGTATGTTTACGAGACGAGCAAGTAACAAAAGAGGCATACCTTAACAAGGGTTCAGTTCCAATACCACCAGCAATGTCAGACACACACTATTTGTTTAATCAATGCAACAGTTTCCTCTTCCAAGTAACTCATATTAAACTTCAGGCTTTAATGTGACCCTTGTCCAATCATCATTTGACTTGCACTTTGAAATCTCATGATCAGATTTAATTCTCATATTGTGACAGAATACATAACACAACAACTACAAAGAAAACACACATGAGCGTACATAGCTAATAAACCAATTGTGCTAAGTCCTTTGATACTTTAAGCGTCATCAGATATGAATTCCAAAAGCTTCTTTCAAATCTCATAAAAAGCAGAATAGACATTAGCTCAAGGAACACGACGAGTGAGAACCCAAATAACTTTTCTTTACCAAAATAAAACTTCTAATTACCTATCGGTACTTCTTCTGCTTTGCCAATATAATCGTCTTTCTAGGCTTGATCATTCCATAATGGTATAAGCCTTGTAAGTTTGGCAGGCCTAGGTCTGCTTGCTGTCGAGCTCTACCTGAAATTCATCAAAAAGTTATGACAATGCGACAAAAGTAGCAAGTATGTAAAATAGGCTTATATCAAAGCCATGAAGCAAGCTACCTTATTGATCTAACCTGGTTAAGGGACAAATAAATATGCATCTTTGGACTACCAGGAACAGGCCTGGAAACCTTTGTGTATGAATTTCAGTATAGAAGAACGGCTATAGAAGAAACACTGGCGAAGTAAACCTCGACGACACAACCATAGAGTAGTCTTTCGGAGGCTCATTAGCAGTGTCTAAAATAGAGTAAGACTGTCCCAAATGGATATCAAGAGCTCACTAAGTGTTCTGAAAAGTATGGAAGGCTGCTGCCGGAGCCGCAGCGGCCATAGATGAACCAGAATAATATTTCCTAATTCTCAATTTAAAGAGACTAGGCCTCCACGGCTGATTCTCTGGTATAATACTGTAACTTTTAATGTTTTTCGTGCTGGCAGGTTTTAGCTGTGCACCTGAATAAAATCCTACAATTTACATCCTGCTTAAGCCTGAAAACATTGACCTAGATTCAAAAGCTTAGTACTAAGATCCAATTAGTCAACTTGTGATAACTCAAAGTCAACCAAACAAAAAAGAGAGTCAAAAGGGCTTAAAGCGATTGCCCAAATTAGAATCACAACCAGATATATAGATGGCAACATAGCCTCTGCCCAGGTGAGCTTGAGAGGATAAAAGCAACATATGTCAAAAGAAAACCAGACCTGGTAAAGAAGCAGAACGAAGAGAGCTATGAAGACGAAGAAAGAGACGAGCCATGTGAAGACGTCTTCCATCTCCTTCTCCTCCTCAGTGAATCCAAATTCTCTCTTGATCTCGGCGAAATGTTGGCAGAGGTGAAGATTTGAATTTTGCCAGGAAATATGGTGATGTTGTTGGATACAGGCACGTTCCACAAACGGCATATTCCATAGCCATTTTGCAGTGAAGTCAAACTTTTTTTGTAAACCCTTGAAACTTTCATGTCCAGTTGCACAGTTCATGCTTAGTTTTTTTTTTGAATGAAATTTATGTTTAGTTAAACTACCTTGTTTATGAGACTTAAGCCAAATCGTTTAAGTGAAATTAAAAAAATTGAATTGAATTTAACTTAACTGAAATTAACTTAACTTAATTGAAACCAACTTTTCTTTATCATGGAAACTAAAATCAACTTAACTTAATTTAACTTAACTAAAATCATCATCATCTTAATATCTACGATCTTTAGTATCTTCTAGGTGTCAATGCTATGCTCCAAATGGTTACCTAGAAAAGTCATTGTCACTAGAAATAAACAAAATGAATCTTAATTTCCAGTACATGTGGTAAACACCAAGAATTGCTATAGATAGAAGAAATCTTAATGACAACAACCTTTAATTTATTTGATGCGTCAATGCTCTCCATTAATTAACAATTTATTTAGAATAAAATTCCATGGCGCATTAAATGCTCCAAAGGTTGCCTAAAACCTCAATAAACAACATTAATCTTTGGACCGTTATTTGTCAATGGGTGGTAGTTCATACCCCTCTTTTTCATTTTCCCGTAATCTTTTGTTGCAACTTCCTTGAGACGTGGTAAAGAAAGACGAAGAGCTATCCTACTATAAAAATGTGTCTCAATTGTCTCATATAAAACGATATAATTGACATCACCAGGCTTATGTGACGCTCCATTGAGAGGCCGGATGAGATCGGGCTCGGTACGTAGCAATGCCTTCGTCGAGGACGGTTCGCGTTTACAGGACTGTTTATTTAATGCTCGACATTGAGGTAATATTGTTTGTGTGAAAGAGAGCATGGTGGTTGTGAATTGTGATATTGCAGGGATTGATGCTTTTGCGAGGCCTTCGGTGTCGTCGAGTAAGGATTCAAACGAATTGGAGATCAAGGAGGTTACTCTAAGCGATAAGCTGAAAGTTTTTAAGTCATTGCAGTTCGATCCGAATGGTTACATGACGTCGAAATGCAAAACCATCAGTGAGAAGGTTCAGTTTCTATCACCTCACTTTTGATAGTTTGAATTGGATTGTTTGATTGTATTCTTTTGGTTTTATGTTATGTTGGAGGAACACATTTTGTCAAACAGGTTGTGAGCATATGAATAAAACTGAGGTTGAGGTGCTTTTTCTGGCTTTATTTAATTAGTTGATTTTCATTTCGGTTTAGACTGTTTGATTTTGTGCTGTTGGCAGGAAATCAAACATTTGTGCTCTTACCTTGAAGAACTGAAGAAAGCCTCTGCGGAAGAAAAGTGTCAATGCGAACTATACATCTTTTATCAGGTCCGTCAGAGATTTAATAAGTTTTGTGCATTTTTCTTTTGGCAGATTTAAGAACCTTGGTTGATTTGTATTTGTTGAATGCAGAACATCTAGGGAGAAATGAGCAGAAGGAGCTGCTCTGCAAGGCTCTGGATGGGTGGTATGTGCATTGCATATTCGAGATTGACTTAACATCTCAGCTTTGTGGATATTTGGCTTTCTCGATACATGCTCTTGACATATTTGATTGAATTTTTAGTGGTTGGGCTATGACAAAGAGTCACAGAAGCTTGTCGTTGAAACCACCGCAAATCAGGTGCTCGTCTTTTGTTGTTCTTCTCATCTTTTGATTCCTTAAAAATTCTTACATTCATAATTTTTGTTTATAACTTAGCATTTAAGATTAGCTCTATCGATTATAAAAAAAAAGGATTAGCTCTATGACAGGCGTCCTCGGTACCTGCAAATTTAAATTTATAATTCCACTTACTCTTGGCTAGTATAGCGGCAAGCAAGGGGTCGAACCCAAGAGAGCTAGAGCGGTTACTTATTGTTCTGTGAAAAGAAAAGACAATTGGGGTTGAGAGAGATTAGGAAACAGTGCAAAAATAGGAAATAAGTGAGTGGTATCAATCAGAGAGAATATTCAGACTAGGGTTTCTATTGTGACTTGTTATCATCGACTGCTAACAATCTAATTCAATGTTTCTAAGTGTGGTCGTCCCGACAAAGGTGACTTCCCAAATAACCCGACAAAGGTGTTATGCCACAACCTAACCCGACAAAGGTGAAAGGCTTCTAATTCCCTCCTAAGTTAAACAACCCGACAAAGGTGTTATTTAACCTAGATGTGCTATCTACCCAAACGACAAAGTATTAAGCAGATAATAATGATAGAAATATTGATCAACTAAGCTTTGCGACAAAGCATCCACCTAGTCTAGCAATAATTCATAATATAGGCACGAGAACTAGTGAAACATGGAATAGCATTAAGAATGAAGTCTCAAACAATAGTCACAATATATGAAACCCTAGCCCGAATAAAGGGCTAAGCTACACATGGCCATGGAAACAAAAGACAATAAAAATAAAGGAAAGATGTTCTTCTCTATTGCCGAACGAAGGAGGACTTCGGACCGAGAGGAGAGGAGAGCTCGAATTCTGTGTTTTTGGGATGCTTGAAACCCTTGATATGAGGCTGTATTTATAGAGAAAACTCAGGCCTCAAAGCTTCCAAATTGAAGTCGGTCCAAAAACGGTTTTAGGAAACATGTCCTAAAACCGATTTTGCTTGGTCTCTAAGTTTTCTTCTTCTGCAAGTCTTCCAGATCTGTGTAGAGCCTTCCAGAAGCCTCTAAACCGTCATGCATGGAATTTGGATTTTTTTCCCGAAAACACTGTTCACGCCGGAATTACTAATGTCTCTACGAAACGCGGTACCCACTGAGTTCCGACTTCGGCTATTGATTTGTCCATCTAAACGACCTCGGATGCTCTCGGTGTGAACTAGAGAGTTGTAGGGAATTGAGTCGTCTACGCAACGGCATGTGTCTTGTATTTTTCTGATTAGCGGTTCATTCCCAGCACTCCGGCAAAGCACCAAAGGTCAAATCTGCCACTGTGTTGTTTTTGGCATGAAAAGCCATCTTTTATGCGCGTTTCCTCCTAGAGCTTCCAAATCACCTGAAATGTAAAACAACACTAAGAAGTAACTGTTTGCATAATAAAGTGCTGGAATTGATGGGATTTGTTGACTCGATGAGTCGTATAAATACGGCTCATCACTCTACCAAGCATAGGGCATCATCTATTGTGGCAGAATTGTTGCTATTATACTACTTTTTTTTATCAATGGATCTCTACTGCCAGTGGGATGACTCGAAGCTCGGCACCAAAGGTTCCGGGTAGTGAGTGCCTACCACCAGGCCAACCTCACTTCGTCTGTTATTATACTACTTAGCTAACACTTTTATGTGTTATTTTTTGCCATCTTTTATTGACTTCTCTGATGTGTTATTGACTTCTCTTATCGTCCAAGAAAATTGCAGTTTCCTGGAGATTGGCTGTTGATACACATTTTGGTAGTCTGGAAGGTTTGGTGAAGAAGAAGAAGCAGAAGGATATATCAAGTAGTGAAGTCAAAGAAGGCTCTCTATTATTAGAAAAAATATATATGGAATTTGTGTTGTATAGATAAATGGTGTATATAAATGGTGACATGTATGAAATATTGTATTTTTCGCCGAATAAAAAGTATTTCAAAATTTGGATATGGGCAATCGCATTTATGAAATTATTTACGAATTTTCATATTAATTTGAGCAATTTACTGGCCAAAAATGGCAAAAACAATTCTTACATTATCCATCGATTCTTTGAAAAACGGATGCATAATGTCATACATTATGCATCGGTTCTATGGAAAACCGATGCATAATGTCTGAACATTACGCATCACTCGATTTTGCATCGAAGCCAAACCGATGCATAATCCCCTGTTTGTAGTAGTGTACTTTGGAATTGCTAAAATATAAAGTAATAGTAAGAGGGGTAGAGTTGATTTTGTGTGATTTATGAGTGAATTGAGAAGTGCTTATTTATAGATTGAATTTTAACATAGTTGAATTTTTTTTTTGAATTTTAATATGACCGTTGGACTATAATTGTACCGTTGGACCTAATTGTGTGATTCAAGACAAATATATAAAAAAAAGAATTAGATGAAAATTAAATTGAAATGATATACTGAAATTGAAATCACAAAGTCAAATTCAAATCACAAGGTGAAATTGAAGCTACAATTTCACGATTAAGGAGAATTAAATTGAGATATATTTGACAATGGAAATTGAAATTGAAATTGAAATTAGAACTGAAATTCACAATTTGGACATAACAATTAGATTTAAAACTGAAATTTAATTTGAGATATATTTAGAAAGTTTATATAATGTATTTGGGTAATGATAAAACACATGTTATATGATATATTTATAATCAAAACATTAAATTAAATTGTATTTGGGCTCCTGGGCCATGACCCATTGATCTTTTAATTTAAAACAATTAGGGTTTAAAAAAAACAAGTTGTATTTTTGTTCTTGCGGCCCTGTGGGCCCATGAGCTTTTTGTTTTTGCTTTTGTGAAGCAGGTCTCTTCTTCAATCAACAAAAAAGAAGAAGAAGAAGAAGAAGAAGATAGCTGGTTGCCGCACGTCATCTGAACTTCCTCTCAATTGAGCAGCTCCTCGCCTCCGCTGAACACACAACACCTCCTACACGTCGGTTTTTTTATCATCTCTCATGATACTTTTCTATGATAAAAAAGATCTGGTGGGGGATGCTCTTATTCCTAACAACATGACGCTTTGTATATGTGTTTGATTCTCTGCCATAACACATTATTATATGGAAATAGATTAGGTTAGAATCATCATTTTTTGTCAGAAATCAAAACTTTTAATATCCGTACGATAAAATAATTATTTAATTACAATATATATGACGAAATGGCATATTAGTCAATTGGAAAATAATTCGCACGATTTTATATCAACAAAATCCTATGATTTTCGAACAAGATTCGATGACCTTGTAAGTTCATTTGTAACAGAATTATCCTCTTGTGATTCTTCGCAGTAGACGATCGACAACAACAGTATGTTCATGTTTTTTATCTCGAATTTTATGTTAAAGTTCTCAGTTGATTCTGATGTTTGTGGTTTTGATAAATACATCAAAACCATGATACATATGTTCGTTTTTTTTTTAATCTCAAATCTCGTGTTAAAGTTCTCGATCAAATCGGAGTTCGTAGTCGATTGATGAAACAAAATTAAGTAGAGCAAAGATGAGATAGGGGTTCGTGTATTTGTTTCGAAATTTTATGGCTCGTAATATCTAAACGGATATTCACTCGAATTCGGGGATTTTAAATTTAAAGTGCACATTTTCATTTCCTAATATACCATTTTTACCATATAAAAAATTTAAAAATTATTTAATTTGAATTAATCTTGATTAATCTAAATCGTTGAAATTATCAAATCAACGGTTATTAAAAGTTGTGATTTCTAACAAAAAGTTGTGAAATTATCAAATGCCGATAATTCGAGGCACCAATATATCCTTTTCACTTATATTTATATTATTCATGGCCCAAAAATTCAGTAAGCGTCGTGTTTGTTTTTTGATACCTTTTTTACTCCAAAAATTAGAAATTATGGAGTCTAATCTGAAAATTTCCAGGTATTGGTCTAATGAAGATAAGAGTCGGCTGACGAGAAAATCGTGATTAGATATTCAGGAGAATATCTTGAATTCAGTTAGAGATCTTCAGCATGCGTGACCCAAGAAGAAATATCACTACATATCCTAAGAAGATTGGATAAGATATCTAGATAATATTTAGGAATATTTCCTATATATTTTCTATGATATATTTAGAAGCCACCAAAGACTATAAATATATGGCTAGGGTTTCTCAATCAATCAATTCGCTTTGGGAGAAAAAGAAAACACGACTGATCTTGAGAAGAGACGGAAGAGGAGCGACGGCCGACTGATCTTTCCACATCGGAAAATCAACGGCGCTGAGACAGTTGTTCAGTGTGCTAATCAGACTGTTCCTACAGCATCATTACTTTTCATTTTTGTTCACAATCTCCACAACGTGAATAGTTATCTGGCTTGTCACGTAATCAACATTTATAGTTGCAATTACATTTGCAAAGCTGACTTGGTATACATCATACTCATCCATATACAAGTAAATGAAATGTTTAGAAAATCTTCACTTATACTATACGGTATCCGGGAAAGTAAATATGTGTTTAAAGTGCCCTTCACTGAGACTAACACAAACGTTCCATCTATCTTCGACTATCTCAGTGATCCAAATCACAGTTGCAGATATTTCATAAACACAATTTATACACTAAGCCGGTATGTTTACTAGTAGAACAACTAACGAAAGAGGCATAACTTAGCAAGGGTTCAGTTCTGATTTATCCAGCCATGTCAAACATGCTATTTTTATTATTGTCAATGTAACAGTGTCCTCTTCCAAGTAACTCGTATTAAACTTCGTTACATCAGGCTTGAATGTGACCTTGGTCCAATTATGAATTGACATGCACTTTAAAATCTTTGGATCAGATTTAATTCATATATTGTGACGGACAAGTAATACAACAACAACAAAGAAAACTTATTAAAAAAAACATAACCATAAAGAAAACACACATGAGCATAAACAGCTAAACAACCAACTGCGCTAAGTCCTTTGACATTCTAAGAGCATATACACCCATTCATTTTGAAGAGTGCTATTGAGGAAGTGCTATATTTTGAAGAGGAGGTGCTACATTTAAGCTTGGTTTTGACTTGAACCTCCTCTCACAAATGCTCAAGTAGCATTTGTGAGAGGAGGTGCAAGGAAAAACCAAGCTTAAATGTAGCACCTCCTCTTCAAAATGTAGCACTTCCTCTTGAAAATGAATGGGTGTATATGCTCTAAGCGTCTTCAGATGTGAATTTCAAAAGTTTCTTTCAAATCTCATAACAAAAAGAATAGACATTCGCTCCAGGAACATGACGAGTGAGAACCCTATGAAATGAACGAATCTAATTACATGACGAGTGAGAACCCTAGACATTAGCATCAAGCAAACTTGCTATCAACGAATCTAATGCTTATCCTTTTTAGCTCTCACTTTGCTGAGATCTCAATATCTTATATCCTACATAGCTGTGTCAAACGGTTACCTGTGTAGTTTAAGGACTTACCATTAAATGAGGAATGGCTCTCAATAAAGAGGTAGTTGTAGACACTGATGATGAGATTCTTGTTAGTAATGTCATCAATCTGAGGACCTGGGAACTGCTTACAGATCAAGATCCCCTGCAGCAGACATCAATCTATTGCATCAGTCAAAAGATTAAAACTTCAGATACAAACGTGCTCTTGAAATGTTTAGTCAAATAAGCTCAGAAAGCAGCTCACATGAAGTTGAAGCTCATGAAACTATCAGCTGTTTGACACCAAGAAGGTATATGTCAGTTCTCACCGTAAGTGACTAACCATGTGTAATATCTATAAGGTTTTTTTTTTAATAAAGCGTGATTTCATTCAAAACGCCCAAAACAGGCCCTGCTACACACAAAAAACGCAGCTACAAAGCGAAACCAAAACGCTGGACCCCAAAAAACTAAACCCCTTAGACTCCCAAACTCACTACACTAAACACCAAAAACCTTCAAACATTACAGCAAGTTTAAAATTCTTTTCCCTGTTTTACTAAACTTCACAAGATCAATTTTTAAACACAACAGCTTCCAAATATGGCTTCTTATGCGATCAGAGCTAATGTCATCTCTATTAAAAATGCGTCTATTTCTAGCTTTCCAAGTCTCATAAATTGAGGATGTAATAATAAAGAAGGCCATGAGCTTTTGATCCCCAAACCTCCACCCTTTTGTTGTTCTTCCCAGGTCTGCCATTGAGTTTTAATGCTATCTATAAGGTTCTTCACCATTAACATGTACATTTTTTTCTCTTTTTATTTTATATTTTGTTCTTTTCTTTTCTTTTTCTTTTTCTTTTTTTTTCTCTTTTTACTTGTCGATTAACACAGACAAGTAGATAACACAAGCACAAAAATCTTCAGAATATAAATGCCTCCTTGTGAATCTCGATGTGGACGTCATCACCACTGTTGTAAACGCTGATGAGACGTCAATCTAGCCGAGCCCATTGATAGATCCTGCTGCTTGTTGTTGCCGCATTAAAAAGTCTCCGTATCTGGTCCAGGACGGTCCATGCTGCAATTTGTATATTGATGCAAAAGAAACAGTTCGGTCAAACAATTGCAAGGATATAGATTGTTTATATATTCTTTTACATAATTGTTAATTGGGGAAACTACCTCAAACTGATTCTGTGTGCTCCAGTTAAATATTTTTATACTGAAAGCAAGAAGCTCTTTGGCTTCACCATCCTCATCGAGTCATCGTCAGGCCAAGTAACTCATATTAAACTTCGTTAAATCAGGCTTGAATGTGACCTTGGTCAAATTATCATTTGACATGCACGTTGAAATCTTTGGATCAGATACTATATTGGGACGGAACACCTAACACAACTACCACAAAGAAAACGCACATGAGCATACTTAGCTAATAAACCCACTGTGCTAAGACCTTTGACTCACTAAGCGTCATTAGATGTGAATTTCAAAAGCTTTTTTCGAATCTGATAAAAAGTAGAATAAACATAAGCTCGGGGAACATAGCGAGTGAGAACCCTAACAACTTTTATTCAGCAATATAAAACTTCTAAGTACATACCTGACTGTATTTTGTCTGCCTTGCCAATATATGGTCTTGCTGGGCTTGATCATTTCATAATGTTGTGAGCCTTGCGGGTTTGGCCTAGGTCTGCTAGCTGTCAAGTTCCACATGAAAACCTTCAAAACGTTATGACAATGTGAAACAAGTAGCAAGGTTGTAAAATAGACTTGTAAGTTGTATCAAAGGTATGAAGCTGGCTTACCTTATCGATTTAGCCTTGTTAACGGACAAATCAATCTAGCCTTGTTAACGGACAAATCAATCTATGTCGTTGGACCACCAGTAATAGACCTGAAAACTTTTGTGTCTGAATTTCTATAATGAAGAAGGGCTGTTGAAGTAAGCACAGGCGAAGTAAACCTCACATCAACGACACATCCACATAGACATCTTTCGGAGGCTGATCAGCATTGACTAACAGCGATTAAGACTATCCTAACTCCCAAATGGATATAAAGAGCTGAGTAAGGGTTCCAAAAAATATGGGAGCCCTCGACTTCCACCAGCTTCAGGTTGTACCCTTGAATCCTGAAATTTATTGAAGTAGCAGTGCTCCCATTTGAGATTCTGAACATGCAAGTCTAAACTGAATAAACACCAATTTGATCACACTCTACTGGATAAAACTTCCATCTACGAGGTTGATAATAAACAAATCAAACTATCAACCTCAACCAAACTCACAAATCAAACTATCAACCTCAACCAAACTCACAATAGTTTCACCAAACTGAGCTTGAATACTCTAATAATCAATAAATCATCTTCATCACTGCAAATAAGAACCCTATTCACAATTTGTTCATATATTAATTTACATAATGGTTGATGGGGGGAACTATCTCAAACAGATTCCGTGCTTTAACTAAATTTTTTTTTCAATGAAGGCAAGCTCTTTGGTCTGCTGTTCGTCAGACCGAACAGAAGAATTCTTGTGCTTGTCGAGCTCGACAAAGTACTCCTTGCCTTTTTTTTCAATGTACTGGTTCCTAGTATCTGTACTAGTACGCATTTGCTTTCATTAAAACTTCATCAAAAACATATAAAAATCTTGAAGTTGGTCTTTTTCGTAACTCACCTTGTAGTACTTGATATTCGAAATAGATGCATTTTCTAAATTACTTTTCCACTGTTCATAATCTATCATGGTGTATAATGCCAAAACCTTCACATTCATATGAGTGGCCTGAAATACGAAAACCATTCAATTAATAGATAGGTTTTGCAACTTAACTGGAGTTATTGCATTGATTAGCAGAAGTAATAGACAATCTGATCTTAACAATACGTGTTATCAATTCGGCGAGGAATTAAGCAGTGACGGCCAGAAAGAATTTATTAAAATTATCAGCAACCCTTTTGTGTGGGATCCATCATGATCCTGCATCAAAAAAATAAATGCATTAGCAAAAGAGTAGTGAAATCCAGACATTTATTGATAGATGGAGATTTCCCACAACAACCACAAAGAAAACACACATGAGCATAAACAGCTATACAGCCAACTGCGCTAAGTCCATAGATAGTCTAACTGTCCTCAGATGTGAATTTCAAAGGCTTCTTTCAAATCTCATAACAAGCAGAAACATCAAGAAAAGAAATCAAACAAATGGATAGGACTCAAAAACTTGGAAAAGAGATTTATTTATTTTTTGTGTGAAATAAGCAGTAGACAATCCGACCTTAACAATAAGGGTGATCAATTCCACGAGGGATAATGGGATTTGATGTGTGACGACCAGATAGAATGTATGAAATTGATCAGCAACCCTTTTTGTGTGGGATCCATTATCATATTCTGCTTGCGTCCTTTCTCTCTGTTGCCGGAGCCGCAGCGGCCACAGATGAACCAGTATAATATTCCCTAATTCTCAATTTAAAGAGACTGGGCCTCCAAGGTTGATTCTCTAGTGAATTTCAGAGTATCTTTTCTGGTGGATTCCAAATTTTTCTTTCGAGTTCACGCTTGTGAATTCGATCACCTATCCTAGGTTTAGTGCTTGCTATTCCTTTCGAGATTCCCGCTGCGTCAGATTCTCGTCACGAAAACGCTCGACGAATACTGTTAATGATAAGTTAATCACGCATTTGCGTAGCGTAACTTGCAAGTCCCAAAACCAACCCGAAACATAACAAGTTGCCGCATAGAGAATCTTATTGTCAATGTCATTGTATCTGGCCATGGCGTGCTTGAAGGTGGACCAGTATGTTTTGAAAAGTCCATAGTAAAGTGTGACAAGCTTGTTGAAAAGCTCCGTCTTTCAAAGAAGTATGAACCTATGATCAGCAGGTGGGTGACGACTTATGAAAGCGGTATGACGGTTGGCTTGTAGAAGTCCGTATATGTGAAGTGGTAAATCATTGTTGTTGGTGGAAGTTGTGTGTTGGCTCTGCATCTGCATCACTCTGTAATATGTCAAACTGAGGAATGAAACAGACCAGGTCGAAGCACTTGGTTTATTTGTAACTGTATAAAATCACATTACTTTGTTGATAAATGGAGTCACAATTTTTTATGAGCATATCTTGAGCTCCGAGAGAGTACTTAAAACTCCAAGATCATAGCACCCTGTCCTTTACTATTCCCTATGCATTTTTTCAGTTCTTTATCCTTTACTTGTATTTATTCGAGTTTTTTCTTTTTCTCAACATTTTCACTCTATTTATTCCTCTGTTTTGAAGTTGCCTAAATTGAGATCAGAAAGGATGTGAGGTGAAGCCAAAGTTATGGACATCCCACAGACAAGGATTTCTTCCTCTCCCTACCATGGTCTCAACCGTAATGAGATCGATCGCATATGCGAAAAGCTAGAGTCCAACAATCAGATTGGTCTCGTTCGTCATTGCCATGCGAAAAATAGGTTCATACCGCTACGAAAGACGGAGCTTTTCAACAAGCTTGTGACACTTTACTATGAAGTCTTCAGAGCATACTGGCCCTGCTTCGAGCATGTTACATGTATTGACAGTGAAATCCCTCCTGGATTCACAGATAAGATTCTTTATGTGGCTACTTGTTACATTTCAGGTTGGTTTTGCGATCTCTAAGTTACTCTCCGAAAATGTGTTCATATCATAAGTTGCCAGGACTGGCATTTAACACGTCTTTCCGAGATGAGGTTGACCACATTTCAGACGAGTATGACCCGTTTTTACAGCACCTGAACTCGATCATATGCCCGACTCATAGTCAGATGACACCGGAGAATGCGTTATGCATCCCGATCATAACTGTAACCCTTAACCTCAACGACTCGGGAAATTTGATCAGAACTGTGTTTGACTTTGACATACCCGGTTTCCACGTCAATGAAAATGCCACTCGTTACATTATCTTAGTCATGCGACAGAGGGGCAATGGCAACCCGTTTTGCACTGAGTAGCTCTCTACGGACAACCACGGCCGTCCTGGTTGGTTATTCGACTACCGCCAAGGCTACGCATACTCCTGGTTTCCTATGGGGAACAACTACTCTCTTGTGGACCTGATCGTACCCCACATCCTCGGCATTCCTTTAACCTCGAAGCTCGCTCCACGAGATGTTGACGAATGGAAAATCTTCCCTGGAGGTGTTCTGCCGGCCAGCCTCGACCCGAAGGACTATAAAAGGATCAGTCCTCCTAACTTCTTTGGTTTTATTGAATACACCACTCTCGAGCATGAACAATACACCTTTACACTCGAGTATACACCTCGGACTGCTCATGCTGGAACTGGATCGAAACGAGCACCTATCAACATGTCCAGCACCTCACAGAAGGAAGTTATTAAGAGTTCAGCCACTCAACAACAACAGCCAGAAGCGATCTCTGTTTACAGATACCGCCTTGTTGACTGGACTTATCATCACCAAGTCACGACATGCGTTGATCAACAGGCAAGAGACGGCGCATTTCACTCCTTCATATTCAAATCCTGCTGCCATCCCTAATTTTTATCGTAGGTTTTGTCTTATAATATCTGCAGTCCAATCGAACTTTAGCATCAATGTACCTTGTTAAATGAGATCAGAATGGAACTATTGCATAAAAGTGCGCATAAAGGCAATGATTTGTTGCCAAATATGATCGACTAAGAAACTGATATGGGCCTAATCTAAACTTGCAATGAAAAACAGTCAAATGGTAGACAAACGACGAAGATGTGTATGAAAGAATGATAGCGGATTCAAGGCCACCAGGCATAAAATGCTTGTTTCAACTATTTGTCATCCCTCCAATGTAGACAATAGTAACCTACGGGAAATGTAGCGTTAGTGTCAATTTACAACGCTAGCTACCGGTTTTATACAAGATAAACTAATGCTTGTGAATGGCATTATCTTCGTCTTACCAGAATAATGAGAGGCAGAGAAGCACGATGATATATCCCAATTTGTAATGGCGTTTCTTCTTTTCCTGGTTTAGAGTGTTGAATATCTCGGTTACGTCCAACAAGTGTTCCCTTTTAAAGAACCTGATAACACAAGATCGATCAATAAATCATGTGAATATGAAATCGTA
Organism: Rhodiola chrysanthemifolia; assembly: GCA_033675395.1. NCBI lineage: Eukaryota > Viridiplantae > Streptophyta > Magnoliopsida > Saxifragales > Crassulaceae > Rhodiola > Rhodiola chrysanthemifolia. The sequence goes on from CM066204.1 coordinate 46,335,112, forward strand.
CAAATGGCCACAACTCGAATTAAACGAAAGCTGATGGTATAAGAGAAGGAAACTTACAGTATCGCGTTATACAACAAATACGGAACACCCAACAAAGACATGAACCAGTGGCCGGTAAAAAGAAGGAAAATGCACGATACTCCTTGACTTATTAGCTCTGGCAAGACCACCTTGTTGACTTTAGATGCGGTGTCATACGCATTGATATAATCATACTTCAGATCCGATAAGCACATAAGCTGTAAAAATTTACGAATCATATAAGTGAATGAAATCAAGCTCCAGCGAAAATTATTTGTCTAAAGATAACCACACAACATTGGCGATAAACATATGCAATCTGAACCTTCAGAAATATTTCACTGAGATAAAAATACATGTATCAGTAAGCAGCTTCATATGGACCAGCTATAACACTTGCAATTCAACTAACTGTAACTTCACAAGCAGCTCGGCAACCACACATAAGGTAACAATTTACGAAAAAATATTCGGGGTTGCGCAGCGAAATGCTGTGAGCACGAAAACGATATCATTTCAATTAAAGACGGCGTCATTTTATATAGAGGAACTTTTAAAACGACTGAGTTTTTCGTGCTCTCGCAGGATATGGCTGTGCACCGGATTAAAATCCTACGATTTACATCCTGCTTAAGCCTCACAAAATTGACCTAGAATCAAAGCTCACTAGCTTAGTACTAAGATCCAATTAGTCAACTTGTGATAACTCAAAGTCAACCAAACAAAAAAGAGAGTCAAAAGGGCTTAAAGCGATTGCCCAAATTAGAATCACAACCAGATATATAGATGGCGACATAGCCTCTGCCCAGGTGAGCTTGAGAGGATAAAAGCCACATAAGTCAAAAGAAAATCAGACCTGGTAAAGAAGCAGAACGACGAGAGCTATGAAGACGAAGAAAGAGACGAGCCATGTGAAGACGTCTTCCATCTCCTTCTCTTCCTCAGTGAATCCAAATTCTCTCTTGATCTCGGCGAAATGTTGGCAGAGGTGAAGATTTGAATTATTCCAGGAAATATGGCGATGTTATTGGATACAGGCATGTTCCACAAACGGCATATTCCATAGCTATTTTGCAGTGAAGTCAAACTTTGATGTCAACCTTTTCTTTATATATATGGAAAATTTGATGTCCAGTTGCACAGTTTATTATGGTTAGTTTTTTTTTGATAGAAGTTTATTATGTTTAGTTAGAGGAACTTTCAAACGAGTATTCTTTTAATTTCAAGAACTTGAGACCTCAATCTTCACCATCCAAAATGCAAGATGCGTTTTTGTGGTGACACGTGTGCCATGTGCATTTTCCAATATGCATGTCACGACCCAAAATCTAGGCCGAGACGACACTTGACCCATTGCCAAGCAAGCCTCTCACTCACTTCAAAACCAAATACTCACTCTCGAATACGTGCATTTTTAGTAAAATAACCAAAATGAAATAAATAACTGGAAGTATATCGTAACATGTCTCACTACTAACATCCTACCCAAAGTACAACGGAGCGACATGTCTAACTGAGAATGAAATGACGAAAGAAAGAAAATAACTCCGATAAGACGACTGGTGGTGTGGCACCATACGCGAAAAGAAAAGCTCTTCCTCGAAAGATGACTCCCGAGTTAGCGACTCACTTATCTGGAAAAGAGGGGGTGAGTCATAATGACTCAGTGAATAATTAATACGCTTAATTAAAATAACAATATTCATAAGCACATGTCCACAGTCACATACTACAAGTTTCACATCACAAAAATAACATATGCAACTATCAGTGGGCAGTCGTGACTGCCGGTCCGGACCTTGTCACAAGCGAGCTGAGCCACAGCAGAAAAACCACAACTATGCTGAGCCTCGCAAGAATAACCACGAGCGGGCTGGACCTCGCCAGATTAACCACAAACGAATCGAGCCACGCCAGATCTCATCTCATGTCAATATGATGCATGTCGTGTATGCAAATGATGCACATATGCATATCAAAGTACTCCACATAAATCACGTAATCATATATCAATCAATCACACGTCAATAGACACCACTTATATTTAACGTCTTCGCAAGACGAGGGGTTTCGTTTTCATCACCTTCGTAGTCACCCAAACAATTCAATATCACATGGCATATAAATAACTTATAATAATTAAACATATTAACTACTCACAGTATTAAAGGTCTGCTTCGCCCTTGACCTCAGTTCACTCCACAATAAAGCTCAACTGACCTAATATAAATTAAAACAAGCATTAAAACACAAGTACAATCCAGCTATAAAATTCCATGTCATGATGGACTCATGTTAAACCATATCCATAATGGTTGATGCCATCTGACTATTGCTTACCCCAAAAACCTCAAATGACTTCCACCGCTAGCCAACAATCTCTGTCACAATCCACTTGCACTTTGATTCACAATACCACTACAAACAACAGAATCCATCAACTTCAACAACACTTATTAATGGTGATGGATAGACACGTGTGTTTTACCAATCAAAGTCCGGCCAACGGCTCACCTCTCAAGCCCCAAAAGCCTAGTGTCCAACATCCACCACTGTCTCACCAACTCAAACCTTCTCGGACGACGACTGTCACAAAGAAAACCTTCTCAATCAGATCACACTAACAATATGGGTGCATCCCACCTCACTCTCGTCACCTCGTACCGTGGTTCTTACTTACGAGAGCCGAGCCGCCGATGCCGATTCGGAATCCGGGACGACCAGTGCACGATTAATAGAGGGAGATGGAAAAGAAGACACCGACCACTGTGTTTATATATGGTTTACAACAAAAATCTTCGAAACCACCGACTACCTCAACTCCCGTATTTTTCTCAACCTGTCATCCTTACCATCTCTAAAGCACATTGAATGTTTCCGATTAAAAGAATATATCAGCCGATTTAGATTAAAATTTAATGTAACATCTTATGAAAATAAATCATGGATATTACAATTTAATGCAAAGTCAAACTACATTGGACTATAATTGTACCGTTGGACCTAATTGTGTGATTCAAGACAAATATACAAAACAAAACAAAGAATTAGATGAAAATTAAATTGAAATCAAAAAGTCAAATTGAAACTGAAATTGAAAGCACAAAGTGAAATTGAAACTGAAATTTCACAATTAAGGAGAATTAAATTGAGATATATTTCACAATGGAAATTGAAATTAGAATTTAAATTCACAATTTGGACATAACAATTAGATTTAAGACTGAAATTTAATTTGAGATATATTTAGAAAGTTTATATAATGTATTTGGGTCAAGAATTAATACCTACAAGGTATTTTCATAAGACAACTCATACATTGTCTCATGCAGGAGGTAATAACCTTCAAATCAATTACAAGTTACCTAAAGCTAAGGTATGTATTAATAAAAAATGCATACAGACTAGTTTTCTTCTCGCTAAAGATATTACAAATCAAGTGATACTTGGAACACCTTTTCTTACTAAGATATATCCTCTGAAAAGAGTTGATAGTGAAGGAATAATAGTTACTTTCGAAGAAAAAGATATAACTTTACAGTTTATAACTGAACATCTGACAAAGGTTTTACATGAGGTTTATGACAGCATAACTGTTAAAGAAAATCAACTATATTTTCTGAAACAAGAATTAAATATTCTTACTATAGAAGGAAAACTTCGAAATCCTAAATTACCATAAAAAATCAAATTGCTTAATAACCAATTCTCTTTAGAGGTTTGTAATGATCACCCTAATGCCTTTTGGGATAGAAAGAAACATACGTTTTCTCTTCCTTATGTGGAAGATTTTGACGAACACAAAATACTTTCTACCCTATATTGGGAAAAGATTGTTGTGACAGATGCCTCTGATATAGGCTATGGGGGAATTCAAAAACAAATTAATCCTGAAACTAAACAAGAATATCTTGTCAGATTTTATTCTGGAAAATGGAATAATGCACAAATGAATTATGCAACTGTTGGTAAAGAAATTCTTGCCATTGTCAAATGTGTCTTAAAATTTTAAGATGATTTATATAATCAGAAGTTTCATATAAAAACATATTGTAATTCTTCTAAATTTATGGCTAACAAGGATTTCAAACATGATGTTTCCAAACAATTTTTTGCTAGATGGCCGCCTCACTTGGCCCCATTTGATTTTGAGATTCTTTATAAAAAGGGAGAAGACAATAGTCTTCCAGATTTTCTAACCAGAGATAATATTCAATGAGTTTTGATCTTGCAGCAATTCTAAGGTAGATGGATGCCTTCAAAATGTTCGACAATATGCCGTCCTTCGCTAACATGGTGACAACTCGAGAATCACCAAGTCAGGAGGATAACATCCCGACTAATGCTGAAATGATATCAAGAGAAATCAGTGGTTTGGATCATAATACTTACCACCTAAATAAAAAGGAAGAGGTAATATTTCTTCTTAATAACTACGAAGGTAGCAATGGGCCCTGAACGCTGTTAACCAAGTACAACAAAATCTACGGTGTTTCATATCCCTATCGGATTTACAAGAACCAGAATTTTTATGAGAATATACTCATAAAAATGGGTGCCATATCTCCCATGTTGTTAATCAGCAGCCAGAGACTTCCCATTTCAGCGAAATTATCATTAGAAGGGTCATATCCTTCCAAGAATGGGGAAGTACTCCTATTACCCCGAGAAGATTCCATTATACAGGAAAACATTATTCAGATAGACATACTGCTGAATATGACTATTTGGAATATGTGGATTCCTTTAATACAGTTCTTTTATATGGGAACCCTGGACATAAGCATTTTTGGTTCATAACCATTGACTTGGAAGATAGTAATACAACGCTACCTTCCTGGTTCATCAAGTGGTGGCGTCATTTTGGTCTTTGAAAAAAGATTCAAAGATTTTTTTCAAGAAGATTTTATGGAACTATTTTTCAAATGGAAAGAATCTTCAACACCATCATACCTAAAATACCAAGATAAAGCTGAGGATGTATATTCCCTCCTCTTTTTTTGCTACTTTGTCCATCTCATACATTTGGCGATGGGAACCAGCGTTTGGTTATACCTATAGGTTCAATGCTTTCCTTCCATGTCTTAACAGGAGGTCTTATTCCAAGTTTTGGGAAAAGATTAAGCTTAACCTGCCTCACAAAAACTTGAAGACCATCTTCAGATTTGTCAGGTAAACCCTATTCACTGGACACCTACTAAAGGTGCAGACTTCGAAGAATTTTCCCAAAACGAAATAATTGCATGATGTGAAAAGTCCACTCTTGCATGTGACCTTCATAAGGGGCCCCTTAGGAATAAGAGTCCCCGTTTAGGGCCGCCATCATTGATTCTGAAGGCCGACTTGGAGAATCTCCACTATAGATAAATAGTGTTGGGTCCCATATATTTTTGGACCACTTTCTTTTTCATGTCTATATAAGAATGTAATATGTGTGTAAGAAGAACAAGTCTTGGATAGCCTACTACCAAGCATAAGCTCTCCCTTCTCTCTACTTTCTTTGTAAAATATTTTGAAGTTCAATAAAAAATTTGAAGTTTGAAGTATACGAAGATCATCAATGCTTGTAATTTCTTTTATCTTTCTGCACATAGTTTTTAATTTTATTTGCGTTTCTGACGGGTAGCTTTATAGGCTAAACCCTTGATATGTGATAAATCGATCTCAAAGTTCATCACTACCCATTCTAATGTAAAAGATCCGGTTTGAAAACAAAGGACTGGTCTGGGATTAGTGCAGTGACTAAATCACCAATACTGCGAGGTTTGTTAAGTTCCTTAACTGGTCTGCTGGCATAACTAGTTCTCTCTTTACATCACGTACCCATAAACGTTCATGGCTAAGTCCCTTGTTAAGCCGTGGATAGGCGTTTTGGGCGGCTATTCTTTGCGTTGTGGGTTGATGATTGATGAGAACTTGCAGTTATGTAGTAAGCGGTGACTGTTGGAACTGACTGTAATCAGAGCTTGATCTATGATTCAGAGTCTAATCCTTAGCAAACACGGTGTCTATTGGTTTCTGTATATGATCTCCGGAACGGTGTATCCGGTTCTCTCTTTCTGGTATCAGCGCCGTGGTGGGGGTAGTTGTGGACTCTTGGTTGAGATTTATCACATATCTTCTTTATCATGAATCTTTTCAGAAACCAAAAGATGGTTAAAAATAAATTAAAAGAAGACTATGATCTTCCTACAAATCTTGAAGCACTTAATAAGTGGACAATTCCTAAAATTGAATCCAGTTTAATATATAAACTCGGAACGTGCAAATTGCTAGAGAGCTTGCTTTTAAACCATTAACCCTTGAAGGGTTACTAGAGAGCTTCATAGCAGCTCTACGAGATGATAGAAATCTTGATTGGAAAGAATCCTTAATGGGAATCATTCAAACTAGCTTGGCCCATGGTCCGGTTTATTTTGATGTTTACCCAAATTTACAACTTTTTTATCCGATATTAACATATTGGATTCATTAACGTTAAACGTTAAAACTAATAGTTACAATTATAAATCTGGAAAAGAAGTTTTAATTATCTGTTATAGGCTTTATTATAAGCCACTTTTTATACTTAATCCCCAGTGTAGAATTATGGACAAACAAAATAACGAGACAATAATAATTGAATCCAACTTTAGTAAGTCGAGTATTTCGACAAGACGAAAAATTAGGTGGGAAGAAATAGAATTTCCTACAAACTGGATTCTAGATCAGGTAATACCACCTCGGCCAATAATTCAGAATAAATTAACATATGTTATACAAACACCAAAAGGATATGTTAAGCTTCAATTTGAACATGACAAGATCTACAACATCTTCTCGACTTAGTCGGCCGAATTCGATGCACTCTTTTATTTCACCAATTAATTATAAGATTGAACAACCTCTTGAATCTTCAAGAGCTTCAACATCTCAAATTAGAGATACGGAAAGAATTGAAAGGCTAATAATTGATCATAATAATATCATTAAAGGCCTTAACACTAAAGATCCGGAAATAACCGAATCTGAAATGGATTTTAACATTTAATTATGATTAGTGAAATTATAGATTTTAGCCCTAGTTCCTAGGCAAGAAAAATAATTCAAATTGAGTTTGACTCGGATAGATGGCAACCGTTTAAAAAATGGTTTTTTGAGTCTTATGATTCAACAGAGTTAAAAACTCTAAGTGATGAATTTTATAAGTTATGTGAACATAAGAATAGAATATTGTTCTTTGTTCCCTGGTTTATTTCTACTTATGTTGAACAATACATTTCAACACTAGAAAGAAATTATAAGTCGAGTACGGGTAAAAACATTACATAAGTTTATCCACCTCAACAACCTTTTCAAATTGAAAAGAATGGGAGAACTCATAATTTTGTTGCTTTTGCTAAGTTATTAGAAGACGACACTCTACCAGCAACATGTCAACAAATTAATATGGTATTCAAACAAAATAATTATTCTAATCTGTACTTAAGTGTTCTAGGAGAACAAATAAGTTCTTTACAAAACAGAGTAGAACAATTAATTAAGGTTATGAAAACTCAGTCAGTTATAGCTAAAAAAACCAGTAGAAATAACTACGTCTAAAACAATAGGAATGACTACACCTAGCTTACAGTCACCTCCAATTGTTACAGACTTTAAATTAAGACCAAAGAAAGAACTGGAAGATTTTCTAGAAGAAAAATTCAAAGATTTAAAATTAACCACTCTTGATAAGAATTGAAGAAATAAGCTTATAGAAGAGCCAGATTATAAGAAGGTTTATCAAAACCAGATTAATAAAATCCAAAAATGGGTAGATAGGCCAACTACGGGAAAATATTATTACCCTAGACCTACACCAGCAGATGTTCTAATAGAAGAATCCAATGAAATTATAACTAATTGTTATAGTGGTGGTCATATCTATAAATGGAACATAGATGCTTATGCTAGCCAACAAATACGTAATGTAGCACATAGAATGTTAATGTACTCTACTGTGTGTAAAAACAATGGTAATAGTGATAAAACTACTGCTAACATGAACATAGTAGGTTTTACAGGCCAATGAAAAGGTTGGTGGGATAATTATCTCACTCAAAACGATAAAAATGATATTTTGAATAAGGTTAAACAAGAAGATAATGATATTATCTTAGAAGATGTAGTTTATACACTGGTCGTTAATATTATAGAACATTTCACAAGAAGATACTCTGGAAATTGCGAGAGTATTAGAACCTTATTACAAAATCTTAGGTGTAAAACACTTACGGATTTTCGGTGGTATAAAGATACTTTCTTAAATAGAGTAATGGAATTACCAGAGTGTAATACCACTCATTGGAAGTCAAAATTTATTGATGGTTTACCTAATTTATTTGCTGAAAGGATTAGAAATGTCCTTAGAGAAAATCATCCTTCTATTCCATATGAAAGTTATACTTATGGTAAACTAATTGGAGTTTGCACACAGGAAGGAATAATCTTATGTAATGAAATTAAGTTGAACCAGCAACTTAAAAGACAAAGCTTTTTGGAGAAATCACAATTAGGTAATTTCTGTGATGAGTTTGCTATCGACAAACCCTTTTCTAGCAAACTGTTAGGCGGTGACCTGACAAGTTGCCCAGAAATGCGAGTAAAGTGCAGCGGAATGGAAATATTAGTTGGCCAACGTCGATATTATTGGATATGAATGAAAAATACGGACAAATGGAAGGAAACAAAGGAAATGGCGTGGGGTTACAATAGGAGATATGCTCGATACACCCTTGTAACGGAAGTGTATCTTGCCCCAAAGGATCAAGTCCTCGACTATAACTAAAGGATCAAAAGTGAGAGCTCTTGGCTGATAATTCTCTTGATGCCGAATGAAATGGATCCTTGCTCCTTATATAGCCTCCCAGCCGTTTATTGGTCAAAACTGTAACCGACGTTGCATTGAAGAAGCTTCAAGGCCCTTGACTAGAGCCAAACGGCTCTCTTGGACTCCATGGCAACGGCTCCTTCTCCCTTGAATATGCTCCAACGTCTCCCTTGCATATGCATCCCCCAACGGCTCCAGGTGAGTCAACAAGTAAAGCCCCCAAGGATTTGGTAACTGCCGGAGCAATTAAGCCTAAGATCTTGTGGACGTTGTGGGGAGAGTCCGGACTCTTGGTGGTCATAGCTCCAACGGCTCCTTGAGGCTTCATTGAAGACTCACTAGATTTTGTAGCGCTCGAGTCATTAAATGAAGTGAGTGTGTAGCCGTTGGGCGGAAGCAGGTCGAGCGTCTCGGTCTCCCAGGCGAGGTACTTCGGCAGATCGGGGCCAGTTGGCCGGGCGAGGTCCCTGGGCGGATGCTGGTCGAGCGCTGAGGTCTTGTGCGCGGGGTCTTGAGGTGCCGTGGCCTTTAGTTGGTCGGGGCCGGTCGGGGAGTGCCTAACCTCAAGTTGGGCAATTTGGGCGCTGGGGCGAGGCCCCGAGTCCTTTGTGCGTGTCTCTTCAGCCAGTCCGTTGAAGAGACACGCACAAACCTAGAAAACCAACACAAACATAGAAAACCAAAAAAGGATTATACACCTTATCATAAAAGGAAAAGTTTTTCTAAAAAGAAAATTGAGGAGAAAGAAGAGCATAAATACGCTAGGAAAGAAAATAAATGGAAAAAGAATAAGTCAATGACTTGTCATAGATGTGGCAAAAGGGGCCATGATGAGCCGTATTTATACGACTCATCGAGTCATCAAATCCCACCGATTTTGGCACTTTATCATGCAAACAGTTACTTCTTAGTGTTGTTTTGCATTTCAGGTGTTTCGGAAGCTCTAGGAGGAAAAGCGCTTAAAAGACGGTATTTTCATGCCAGAAGCATCGCAGTTGAAGAACAAAGCCAGAGGAGCGTCGTGAAAAGTAATTCCGGCGTGAACAATTTCCGATGAACAGTATTTTTCGGGTCGTGAACAGTGATTTTCGGGAAATTTCTCAATTTTGTCCTTGGCGGTTTAGAGGCTCCTAGAACCTCCTGGAAGAATCTGGAAGACTTGTTGGCCAAGTTAGCTTACAATCTAAGTTAACTTGCTCCCCAAGTTAGCTTACATGCCAAGCAAACCGGATTTGGAAACAAACGAGATCAGGCCTGGCCCATATTTAGACTATAAATAAGACCTCTCCCCCAGGGCCAATAATCATCCAAAAAAATTCGAGATCCACATTCAAGGTTAATTTCGGTTTGAGTTGCAAGTTTAAGTGGAGACCCGAAACGGTAAAGCTTAAGCTGGGCAATTCATACCATCAGATCAAAAAACGTGAGCAGCATCCCAAATCCGAGCTCTCCTCCTCAGCCCTTCCGGGCCGGTTCTTCCTTCTTCGTTCGGCAGTAGAGAAGCAAATTCTATTTTTTTATTATTGTTTTGTATTACATGGATATGAGTAGCTAAGCCCTTTATTCGGGCTAGGGTTTTATACATTGTGACTATTGTTTGAGACTTCGTTCTTAATGCCATTTATGTTTTACTAATTCTCGTGCATTTATTTCTATCATTATTATCTGCCTGATACTTTGTCGTTTGGGTAGGTAGCACATCTAGGTTAAATAACACCTTTGTCGGGTTGTTTGATTTAGGAGGGAATTAGAAGCCTTTCACCTTTGTCGGGTTAGGTTGTGGCATAACACCTTTGTCGGGTTATTTGGGAAGTCACCTTTGTCGGGACGACCACACTTAGAAACATTGAATTAGATTGTTAGCAGTCGATGATGACAAGTCACAATAGAAACCCTAGTCTGAATATTCTCTCTGATTGATACATCCCAGCTTACTTTCCTATTTTTACACTTGTTTCCAAATCTCTTACAAACCCAATTGTATCTTTCTTCAGAACAACAAGTAACCATCTAGCTCCCTAGGGTTCGACCCTTGCTTGCCGCTGTACTAACCCATAGCCAAGAGTAAGGAACTATAAATACAAATTTGCAGGTACCGACGACGCCTGTCAGGCCACTTTGCTAATAATTGATGGGTAAAACAAAATACTAATAATCTTAAAGAATCTGATAGGATAAAAGAAGTTATATCAAAAATCCTACTTATATGATATATTTATAATCCAGACATTAAATTAAATTTAAAAAAATGTATTTAGGTTTTTTAACTCATGCATGGTTCCCGTGATGTCTCCGCGCGCATTATATTACTTCCCATTGCATTTGCGTGACTAAATTCTAAAATCGCATCATGGGTAGTAGTCTAGCGGTCAGAGTCTTGGTCGAATGACCAAGAGATCGACGGTTGGAACTCCCTCGGATGCATCGGCATGAGTTTGGGACTTGTCCATTCCTTGCTTATAATAGTGGAATTTTTTTTTTAAAACTAAATTCTAAAATCAATTCTACATGACACGTGTCTTACATCGATTGTATGGTTACAACGACAGGGACTGAAAGTTGGGCCTTGGGCTTCGGGCCCATTAACATCCTATAACACAAGACGTGGACAGCAAAAATAAGTGGATTAGTTTCTCGCTCTTTGGGAACACTAGCCAAGTCTATAAGCTTCCTCTACCTAAAAAATCTGCAGCGGCCCGAAGCGAAACTCCAATTTTGAGTTCTAGGCTTCTTCTTTCAATCTCTGATTCTGGAAGCGCCAGCGGATCTCGATCGATTTTTGGTCAGTGGCCAACTTTGATACCTCTTTTCTGGATCTGTAAGTAGTTTGAATTTTGGTGTGTGATTGTGATGCAGGCTGAATGTTTCCCAAACGGAATAGACAATGAACAGTAATAATATTTGCTTGTTTATTCAGTAGCCTCTCATATGGCTATATAGCTAGTTTAACCAATACACATTGGACATCTGTCCTTCTTCTAGATCATTCCCTAACAAACTTGATTCCTCCTGCAATACGTAATATCCTTGCCACGTCAGCTGGTGTAGATATCTTTTGGGTGTCTCTTGGATGGGTGCTGGTCTATGGTAGTGCGCCTGGTCCTTCCTGCCATGTCAGTCTTGGGTGCAACATTACTTCCCCCTTCAGTAGAAACCTCGACCTCGAGGTTGAAATTTGGGCAGTCTTGCTGTAGCTCAGCGACATCCTTTCGAAGTCCAGGGTAATGGAAATGTGAGCTGATACGAGCCATAGTGCGTTGGAACCTGGGAGCGAGATTGACCATCCCTTCAAACAGATGGCGCATAGCACTGAGAAGGCTGAACCTGGGGCGAGATTGACCATGCAGAGCAAGGAGTGATGGCTGGGGGTTGCGAGATAATGCCAGCACCTCCATTGGTCTTGCTTCATGGACCAAAATGTAATGATATGTTGGGCGTGAAGGTGGCAATCCTCTGGGTCCTTGAGCAAATTGTTGTAGTAATGCTAGGAGGGCATTAGTCTCGAAAGCATTGCAATGAGCTGGGGTGGCAGGAAGGTGGCTTTGCTCAAAGATTGGAGTAGGCAGGTCCTGTGGATCTTGAGCCACCATGCTCAAAGTGAGCTGAAACATGGAACTGATGGCATTTTTGCGCGACGCGCACTTTAGCTTTCCCAGGGTGAGGCATGCTAATTCAGCCGCAACTTTGAGGCCTTCTAAACGTACTATTTCACCATTGTACTCGAACATCATCCAAAGGTTTTTATAATTGAACACAGCTGGTCCAATATCCTGGAGCCTTTGGGCGCCGAGTACCGCATCTGCACCATAAATCGACAGCAAAAAAAATTGATATGGAAAACATGGTTGCCCAATCTCAATGGTACCTCGCGGTAGAGTCCCTCGCACTGAAGCTCATCGCCATTACCAATGGTTACCTGCAGGTGCGATGATGGCTCGATGATCAAGTTAGCATGTTTAGCCACCCTCGCTTGGAGAAAATTATGGGTTGAGCCACCATCAATGAGCACTGTGATGCGTCGGCCTTGCAAGCCTCCTCCTAGTCGCAACGTGCTTGGGTTAAGGTGGCCTTGTAAGGCATGAAAAGAGATGTTAGGCACTTCATCAACGTTTGGGATTGTGTCACGACATTCGTCGGTTGGTGTCTCTTGGGGAATGTGGGTCAGTTCCTCCACCAGATGGTCATCCTCCATTACAAGGCTTTGGAACCTTGTTTTACACTTGTGGCCGGGTGTAAACTTATCATCGCAATTGAAACACAAACCCTTCTCCCTTCTAGTCGACATCTCCGTCGGTGTGAATCGCTTGATAGGAGGATCCGCTAGTGCCGGCCGCGCCACTGGTGGTGCAGGTAACAATGCCAAGGGACGTGGTACAAGGGTTGGGGTGAACTGCCGAGTGCGAAGTGAATCCAGCTTCTGCTCAGCAAGTCGAGCGAGACCCATAGCTTGTTGTAGTGTAGTTGGGTGGAACATGACGATTTCGCTGTGGATCTCATCACGAAGGCCACCAATGAAACGATGCCTTAGATTGTCCTCCGAGAGGCCGGGAGTCCTCATCGACAACGTCTCAAACTCGTCTATATACGCGTCAACTGAGCCGGTTTGATAGAGTTAGTTGATCAAGGCTTCGGCACTGTAGTACGCCGGTGGTCCAAAGCGGGCTGTCACTGCAGTACAGAAACTCTCCCAGTCATGGTGTTGGTGTGTTGCCTGCAGCCACTGAACCCATTTCACACGTCCCCGACAATGTGAAAGGTGGCGACGAATAGCTTTTGATCATGCGGCACGGCGTAGTGTGCAAAGAAGCGAGTGAGCGGAAAAAACCAACCTTCTACGCGCTCGCTGTTGAAGATGGGTATGTCGATGCGTGGGAGGCGTTGTTTGATAGTTGTGGTGTTCTCGATTGCTAGGGGAGTCGTGGTACAGGTTGATGGTCGCTGGGTGGAGCCATAGGAGCCAAAGACTGGTTGTGCGAAGGTAAGAGGAGATGCCGGTGGTGTTACAGGTGGTGCCTGCATCGGCTGTTTCTCGGCATTACGTGCAGCCATCTGAATATCGCGCACAGTGTTACTCAGTTGATCCAGCATGCCTAACACCTTATCAAACATAGCAGCGGTGCGGGAAGACTCTGCAGCACTTTTGGCTGCTTCAGCAGCAAGCATAGTCTCCACAATTTGCGTGCGTGCTGCCAGCTCTGCAAAACTGGACGATAGAGACGCTAGAGACTCGGCCATGGATGTGTTTCGTGTATCAGGCGGCATGGTGGAGTTGATGAAAGCACCCAAATGATGCAGGCTGAATGTTTCCCAAACGGAAGAGACAATGAACAGTAATAATATTTGCTTGTTTATTCAGTTGCCTCTCATATGGCTATATATCTAGTTTAACCAATACACATTAGACATCTGTCCGTCTTCTAGGTCATTCCCTAACAAACTTGATTCCTCCTGCAATACGTAATATCCTTGCCACGTCAGCGGGTGTAGATATATTTTGGGTGTCTCTTGGATGGGTGCTGGTCTCTGGTAGTGCGCCTGGTCCCTCCTGCCATGTCAGCCTTGGGTGCAACAGATTGGGTTTCAGCTCTTCGATTGTCTTCCTTTTCGAGTCATAATGAAAAATGGTTTTTTTGATGATTCAGTTCTCGTTTGTTTGGGTTTTCATTTTTTTGATCTTCGTCTGCTTCAAATTTTTCTTTGATCCAATTCTAAATTTCAATCATGTTCCTGCAACTGCAGTCAATTTAAAGCTGAAACAAGAGAGAATAAATGTTGGCTGGAATTATAATTGACTCAAGCCAAGTGTTGCTTTTTTTTGTGTGCTTATTGAAGCTCCTTAAAATTGTTTAGATACTTCTTTCCCCTTTATTTATTGATTAGCTTTTTCCCGCAATTGAGCTTAACTGTGAAGCATGTCGTTCTTCAATCAAAAAAAGAAGAAGAAGACAGCTGGTTGCCGCAAGTCCCCTGCACTTCCTCCCAATTGAGCAGCTCCTCACCTCCGCTGCACACGAGATTACAACAGCACCTCTTACACGTTGGTGCCAGCAACGCATCACGTCCTCCAAAAGCCAACCGCTGTACAATGGCTAGCCGAAAGCTGCTTCGTGATTCGCTGCTCTCCAGACGGGGTCTGTATTCGCAGCTTAAAGCGCCAGTAATCAACACTATCTCATTCCATTGAGGCCAGCCTCGTGTCTATTCTTCTTATGTTCAGTTGAGAATTTAGGCTCGGTTTATTTTTTGGTTTTCAGACATTACTGAGGAATTTTAGGTTTTCTGTTATTGAACAGTCTTCCAATTTTCGCCAGTTTAGCATTTTCAATGAGTTGTCAAAGAAGATGAAAGGCGAGGCCAGCATGTTAGACTCTTATTTCTGTTAGTGATTTTTATAGCTGCCATGTGTAGTTATGCTAGTCAATTTGGTGTCCTTTGATGTTGTTGGTTTCAAAAAGAGTTGGTAGATTTAGATAGTTGGTCATTGACGAGCTTTTGTTATTGTTGGTGCAGTAATCCAAAGTTTCAGAAGTCAGTTAAGGCACTGAATTAGAAGGCTGAAGAGTTGAAAGGGGTCAAGGAAGATTTTAAAGTTAGGTAATTTGTTTGTGTTAATGCACCTTTAATGAATTATAGTTTATAGGCGTGAGACATGACGTTGTGTGTCATGACCGGATAGACTGTTACGTGAGAGCCTGAGATGGTGAATCTCGAATGCAGAACTAAGCAGACAACTCACCAGCTGTACCGAAAAGTGGATGGCGTCTGGACTGAGGCAGAATCTGCAGCTCAAAAGGTTTTACTTCCTTTTATCTTTTATTGTGTAGTGGAAAATAATCAATGAGATTTGCCTTTGTCTTAACTCTCAACCCCTAAAAGGGGGAATACCAGATCTCCTTTTATATTTGTAAAGTTATCTATAGGTTTCTGTAAATGTTAAAGAGAAACTATCTGCTGCAGCAGAGGAGGTAAGTTTTCCCTTTTCTACCAAATTGATGTATTCTACATAAATAGTTATCTCCTAATATCTGCGTATTGTGGTTTCACTGAAGGTTAAAGAGATATTTAAAGCAAGAAAACCCGACACTTCAGAATTGACAAGTGGCTCTGCTGACACTAATGCTGGAGGAAAAAGCCATCCAACATCTGAGGATTCCAAAAATCAGCAAGCTGGCTTTAGTGATAATGTAGTAAATGTGTTTGGAATATTTCGATTTGCTGCCTCTGTTGCTTCATCTAAGCTTTCTTCTGGTTATCAGACCTTGAAGTAAACAAAAGTTGTTGACGTAGCTAAGAAAGGCTGCGATATAGTTAAGGATGAGTTGACTGGTAAACCAAATAAAAGAAAGCACATCCAACATGATATTCTGTCACCTTCTACTGTTGAAAGAAGTACCAGGACTGACGTTGTTATATTACCTTCAAATCAATCCCGACTGAGTAAGAAGTGGGAGGCTCTTAAAGATAAGGTTGAAACAAGTATTTTTGCCCTATTCTATACTTGGATATTTCGTTACGTGTTCTGAAGTTTATCTCTCCTTTTAGATCCGAAATCATCCCATGTTTAAGCGTGTTAGTGAACCTGTTGTCACTAAAAGTCAAGAGGTAAATTTTGATCTCAACTTACATCTTTGTATTCTTTTTCCAGTCCTAAATTCATTCAAAGACTGCTCACCATGTTTAGAAATTTAAGCTGTTTGGTTTCCATTATGTAGATTGTAAAGGATTTGAGGGATACTTGGGAGACTTCAGATCACCCTGTTGTGCACAAAATTCAAGAGTATGTGTTTTGTTTGTATCTCGCTAATTGTTGTGTGTAACTGTTCACCTCGGACTTATGATCTTCCTACCTCCTGATAAGGTTGTGGTTATTTTTCCAGTATGAATGAATCTATTTTTGGAGAGACGCATACTGCAATATCCTTCAAGGAAATACGCCGCCGGGATCCGTATGTCAATGTCTTCTGGTTTCTTCATTTTGTCTAGGTTAACCAATAGTTAGACTCACAACATGTCAACTTATTCTGTTGTTCAGTAACTTTTCGTTGCCTGACTTTGTGGCCGAAGTCCAAGAAGTGATCATGCCGGTTCTTCTTGCATACATGAAGGTAAACACGTGTATAATTATGAATGCTGCTAGATTTGTATGATTAATGTGATTCAGTTTTTTGTTAGATTAGAAATCATTCTAGTGGTTGTGCTCCTTTCGTGCAGGGGGATGCTGAAACATTAAAGAAGTAATGCAGCTTTGAAGTGATCGAACGATGCAAAGCAGAACACAAAGCATTTCAAAGCCAGGGAATTTATTTCGACAACAAGGTATGATATCATCCCGGTCTTTTTCAGAAAGAGACATGTTGCGCAGTTCCATCACAAAAATTTGTACAGTCATCTAGATGTGTGATGATGTGTCATAGAACTATTAGGTGACATAATTTCAAAACACACTTACGTGATGGATCATACAAAATCTTACAGTAATTGTGTCCACTCGTTCTGAACACTTTAAATTTATTTTACAGCGCAACAGTGATATTGTGGATTATGTTACTGGCTCACACAAATCGAGATTAATTATTGTTTGCTACATGATGTACTTGATTTCTTCAAAAAATATCGTATCTGTTTCATTTTTGGACAAAGTGGCATGGATGGTTGACCAATTTTGTTTCTTCTTGTTCAGATCCTCCACATATCAGAGATTGAAGTTAGGGAGACTTAGATGATGGGTTCTTCGCCCATAATAATTGTACGGGTATGATCTTTCTGAACACATCTTTTCCATTCCTACAAACATTTGTTTTCATATTCTTGATTGAACATGTTCACCAATATCTATTTAAACTTGGCAGTTCCAAACACAACAAGTGTACTGTATACGCGATACGCACGACGCAATCACAAAAGGCGAAAAGATGAATTCATTAATCATTTGTTACAAAATATCAGCTGCCAGAAGCATGTATCGTGAATTTCGTGTTCTTTTATCTCAGGACACAATCCTTACCGTGTACTATGCTTGGGCTATGCAGCAAGTCCATCCGGAGAAACTTGGAGAAGGTGCATTCTTCCCGATCTGGAGATTGAGTGAGATGTAGCAGCTTGGCGTTCAGGCTCTTATTTAAATTTTTCAGAGTAGCATCCGTGATGTTGTATTTGCCCTCTTCTACTCTGGGTTTTGCCTATGACCTCCCGGGAAGATTCTTTATTGAAATTTGAGCCAATAGAAAGTCCCAACCTTTCCATATAATTCTGTAGGATTGGTAAAATTATGTGCCACTCGGAGCTTTAATAGTCACAATTGTGTTAAGGTTATACCAGAAAATTTTTAATTCGTTGTTTGTTGAAATATATTTTAGTGACCTTGAGGGGAAGGAATGTTGTGGTAAGAGAGAATGTGATGACAATGGCGAGGTGGTCGTGTTGAAGGTGGCCGCGAGTGTCGTAGAAATCGTGGTGTATGTAAACGCGATTTGGTGAGTGTGATTTTGACGTAGTTAATCTCAGTAAAATGAATCACGCCCGAATCATTTTTTTATCAAATTATTAAAATAAGCATTGCATCCAATCGGTTGCACTACCACTTGCGTACCATAAGTCCTAAAAATAGAACGCTTTGTATATTTGTTTGATTCTCTACCATCACACATTATTATATGGAAATAGATTAGGTTAGAATCATTATTTTTCGTCAGTAATCAGAACTTTTAATATCCGTACGATTAAATCATTAACCATCCTTCAATAAAATAATTATTTAATTACAATATATGATTCCCATCAAAAACAAAATTACAATATATGATGAACTGACATATTAGTCAATTGGAAAATAATTCACACGATTTTATATAAACAAAATCCCACAATTTTCGAACAAAATTTGATGACCTTGTACGTTATTTGTAACAGAATTATCCTCTTGTGATTCTTCGCAGTAGACGATCAACGACAACAGTATGTTCATGTTTTTTTATCTCGAATCTTACGTTAAAGTTCTCTGTTGATTCTGATGTTCGTAGTTTTGATAAATACAGCAAAACCATGATACATATGATCGTGTTTTTTTAATCTCAAATCTTGTGTTAAAATTCTCGAATCGGAGTTCGTAGTCAATTGATGAAACAAAATTAAGTAGAGCAAAGATGAGATATGAGTTCGTGTATTTGTTTCGAAATTTTATGGCTCGTAATATCTAAACGGATATTCACTCGAATTCGGGGATTTTAAATTTAAAATGTACATTGTCATTTCCTAATATACCATTTTGACAAAAAAAATGGAAAACTTATTTAATTATTTAATTTGAATTAATCTTGATTAATCTAAATCTTTGAAATTATCAAATCAATGGATATTAAAAGTTGTGATTTCTAACGAAAAAGTTGTGAAATTATCAAATATGTATTTTTCACTTATATTTATATTATTCATGGCCCAAATTCATTTAACGTCGGTTTTTTTTTGATACCTTTTTTACTCCAAAAATTAAAAATTATGGAGTCTAATCTGGAAATTTCCAGATATTGGTCTAATGAAGATTGGAGTCGGCTGACGACAAAATCATGATTAGATATTCAGGAGAATATTCGGAATTCAGTTAGGGATCTTCAGCATGCATGACCAAGAAGAAATATCACTAAAGATCCTAAGAAGATTGGATAAGATATCTAGATAATATTAAGGAATATTTCCTAGGATATTTCGAACTGATTTGGAAGCCCCCAAAGACTATAAATATATTGCTAGGGTTTCCCGATCAATCAATTCGCTTTGGGAGAAAAAGAAAACACGAGTGATTTTGAGAAGAGGAGGAGGAGCGATGGCCGACAGATCTTTCCACATCGAAAAATCAACGGCGCTGAGGCCGTTGTTCAGTTTGCTGATCAGACTGTTCCGACTGAACAACCCGCTGCACACACACTGTCACCAACACACGCATTCACAAGGTATGAGCTTCGGGAGAAGTTCGAGCAAGTTCGGGAGGGAGTCTGGAACTCAGAGGATCGAGGGGGAGCCGAGATCGTAAATCCGTAAGAAAAAGTGATAAAGCTTAGGGGGTAACATTCGGGAGATTGTAAGTGTAAGACTATCTGTAGCTCTATACTTTTCAATAAAATTTGTTACCCTTTAGGGTGTGGAAAGCCCCCCAGAGTAGGCTGCTGCCGAACTGGGTATTATATCTTGTTTGCCTACGTTATTCTGTCTCGATTAATGTCTAATAAGGTGTTCAAGATCTGTTGGAACACAACCTGGTCGTAGTCTTGAAGAGATAACAGTATTTCATTTGATATTAGAGCAGACACTGATATACCGAGTGTGATCCGGCGATTGTTCAAGATGAGTTTGAAGGAAGGCCATAGCACTAACCGACCATCGTTGCTTGAAGGGCCGAACTACGACTATTGTAAGTCTAAAATGAAGTCCTTTCTGAAATCACTTAATGAGAAGGCTTGGAGAACAGAATTAGTTGGATGGAGCCGGAAGCTGCTTCGTGATTCGTTTCTCTCCGGACGTTCTCTGTATTCGCAGCTTAAAGCGCCTCAATCGGTAATCAACCCATATCTCATTCGTGTCTATTATTTGTATGTTCAGTTGAGAATTTAGGCTCGGTTCATTTTTTGGTTTTCAGACATCACTGAGGAATTTTAGGTTTTCTGGTATTAGAGAGTCTTCCGATTTTTGTTTCTGCTAATCAATGCAAGAACTCCAGTTAAGTCGCAAAACCTATCTATTAATTGAATGGTTTTCGTATTTCAGGCCACTCATATGAATGTGAAGGTTTTGGCATTATACACCATGACATATTATGAACAGTGGAAAAATAATTTAGAAAATGCATCTATTTCGAATATCAAGTACTACAAGGTGAGTTAAGAAAAAGACCAACTTCAAGATTCCTATATGTTTTTGATGAAGTTTTAATGAAAGCAAATGCGTACTAGTACAGATACTGGGAACCAGTACATTAAAAAAAAGGCAAGGAGTACTTTGCCGAGCACAACATGCACAAGAATTCTTCTGTTCGGTCTGACGAACAGCAGACCAAAGAGCTTGCCTTCAGTGAAAATTTTTTTTAGTTAAAGCACGAAATCTGTTTGAGGTAGTTCCCCGATAAGTCGTAGTTGTACGACTATTTTATGTGTTAAACCCCGTCTTTTAGTGTTTGCCTGTATGTTATTTCACTGCCTGTGTGTAGTTTTCGTTCGCAGGTACATTCGGAGACCATGGAAGGATTATCGGCTAAAGAGAGCCTGTAGAAGATGTTTTGCATCGAAGGAATGAAGTCCAAGTGTTTGAAGACTGACTCAGTTTTGGGGGCGTACGTCTGAAGAATTACAGGCGCGGAGGTCTAATGATTTACGGTAATTGTTGAGACCTCCGCGGAGGATAAATGGAGAAGACGTCCGCGGATGACAGCTGGCAGTCGAAATCATTATTTCACATTTGCAATCTTGAAAGGGAAGAACACAGAACACGAGGGGACGGAGAAGAGGGGCGGCTGGCTCTGGAGAAAGGAAGAAAAATCAGATTAGGGTTAGTTGGTTCGAAGTTCGGTTTGGAGAGAAGAGTTCTTGGGGTAGGATTCCGATTGAGGATTCGTTGCTGGATTCGATTGTTGGAGTAGAGCTGCAGATTGGTGGAGGATTCGTCAACAGTATTTTCATTTCATTCCATTCAAAATACTTGATGATGTATTCCATTACGATGAGTAGCTAAACTCATATGTGTAGGCTAGAACTCCAAATTGTGATGTATTGACTTGAGACTTCTATTGATTTCTATGTTTTGCGTCATATTACTATACTACATTCATGGAATTGATGTGCTAGCATGAGTGAAACCCTAGCGGGGGAGCTTTTGTTTGTTTGTTGATTTCAATTGTCAAGTTTACTAGCAACCTAGCGGGGATAGCAAACTAGGACACGAGTAATATACCACTAGGATTAAACACCCTAGGACAACTTGTTTACATGTTCATGCAACTCTAGCGAGTTAAGGTCCTGATTATCGCTAGCGCGAGATTAAGTACTAGAACAAGAACGGGGAGTGTAACCCTAGCGGGGAAGCTCTAAGTTGTAGAACATTAGGAATCAAAACGGATTTGTCAATGATTTAATCTTGCATCACAGTCGAAAGTTCTAGCTTGCACTTCTCTTTGAAATTACATACCTGAATTCGTGTGACGATTGCTCTCTTGATAAGTGATAATTGTTGCTTGTGTTTTGTGTTTTCCATTTACGTGTTTGAATACTTAGTGAACAGATTCTCAGATCAATCTCTGTGGATACGACCCGACTTACCACTTGCTAGTCGGAGATAAAAGAAACATTTATTTTGACGGGTACAACGACGCCCGTCAAATTTTGGCGCCGTTGCCGGGGATTGGTAACGAAGAATCTCACTAAGTATTTCTTTCTTTTAGTTTTTTTATTGTTTTTGTTTGGTTTTACTGTTCGCTATGTATTCCTATTATAGTGAACCAATTCATGACGACGCTGTTAATCGAAGACTACCACCCCCCAGAAGTCAGAAATTTGTGAATGAGTATGCTAGATCTTGTGCAGCTAGACACGAGGATTACGAGGATGAGTTGGATCGAGAATACCTCGGTGGAGGAAACCGATATGGGCAGTTACCTAGGCGTCGGGATTCGGGACGCACTATGAGAGGAGTTTATGCGCCGTATAGTGATGAGACACCTTGGTGCATTAGGATGGATGAGGACCCGATCAAGGAATTTAGGACACTTGTTTGCTAGTATTCACACCTTGTTTGCTAGTATTCACACCCGTTGTTCCTAGGATCGACCCTTGGCTTACCAAGGATTATAAATTGTTTTTTACTGCAACTAGACCCCTAAAACTCATAACTTGATGACTATAAAGGGTTAAAAATACACCTGTCAGGTAGCTAGTAGTTTCATGGCTTTGATACAAGTCTACTTTGCATCCTTGCTACTTTTGTTGCATTGTCCTAACTTTTTGGCAAAGCAGAAGAAGTACAAACATGTATGTACTTAGAAGTTTTCTTTTGGTGAAGAAAAGTTATATAAAGGTTCTCACTCATCATGTTCCTTGAGCTAATGTCTATTCTGCTTGTTATGAGATTTGAAAGAAGATTTTGAAATTCATATCTGATGACGCTTAAAGTGTCAAAGGACTTAGCGCAGTTGGTTTATTAGCTGTGTATGCTTATGTGTGTTTTCTTTGTGGTTGTTGTGTTAGTTGTTCCGATACAATATGGGAATTAAATCTGATCCATAGATTTCAAATTGCAAGTCAATGATGATTGGACAAGGGTCACATTAAAGCATGCTTTAGCGAATTTTAATATGAGTTACTTGGAAGAGGAAACTGTTGCATTGATTAAAAAAATTAGATTGTGTCGGATATTGCAGGTTGTATCGGAACTGAACCCTTGCTAATGTATACCTCTTTCAATTCTTGCTTGTCTCGTAAATGTACCAGCTTGGTATAAAATGTGTTTATGAAATATCTACAACTCTGATTACATTACTGAGGTAGTCAATGATAGATGAGAAGTTTGTGTTTGTCTCAGTGAAGGGCACTTTGAACATGTATAAATTTCTAAACATTTTATTTAAATGTTATTGGATGAGTACTATGATACATACCAAGTAAGCTTTATAATTGGAATTGCAAATATAAAAGGAGGGAATAATGTTGAATATGTGACAAGCCAGATAACTAGTCAAATTGTGGAGAATGTGAAAAAAATGATTAAGTAGTGATGCGGGAGGAACAAAGAATGAAAACGATTCTCGGCTTGCAACAAGAGGAGCAATTAGAAAATGCCACATCACACTGAGTTATGGGCACTTAATGATCCTGATTGACCATGTTCTTTTCATAAAAAATAAACAATAATGCACTAAAGTCTGTTGGGGAATCTCCATCGGTGATCAATAAATGTTTGGATTCCGATCCACTGTTACCAATTCATTTTTTTGATGCAGTATCATGATGGATCCACCACAAATCGCTTGATAAATTTTGAAATCTTCCTGTGGTGATTGAGATGATGTTCTGGTCGAGTGCAGAATAATTTCTAGAACAACTTATAGAGAAACAAATGCAGTGCGGAAAATAAACGACACACAAAGTTGTTACCCAGTTCGGCGTTAACGAGCCTACGTCTGGGGGGGCTGTCTCTTAGCCCGGTGGATAGCAATTCACTAATAATGAGTATTGCGAGTACAGGGTTTACCGTTTACAGAATCCCTCTTAAACAACATGAGCCTCGGACACTCTAGCAATTGTACTCTAGGTCTCCCCCTAGATCTTTGCTCCCGCTCGGTATCCACCAATATGATTCTCCGTGAGAATCAGTGCCTTCTCCCGAAGGCGCAGTAACAGCAACAGTGCGTGTACCTTCAGTGTTGTTCTACAATCAGTCTGCCGAGCACTAGAACTGACTGGATCCGAGCGCCTTTGAGTAACCAGTGACGATTAACTCTCCGGCCGATTACGAGCGTCGTGAATAACCAGTTACGATTAGTTCACCGCCGTTTGCCTCCTCCTCCCTTCAGTGAGTATGAGCGTGATTAATTTCTCCAACAGTGCTGAATTCTGTAACTTGTTAAACCGCCAGTCTGGAACAGCAACCTGGAATAACTGGACAGCACCGCCGTGAGTTCACCGGAATAATGAACTCAAGGCCGATCGATCTCTCTCCTCTCTTAGTGTGTATCTGTGTTTAGCTTGATGATCGATGCAGAATTGAGAACCTCAGCTCTGTTTATATAGGGCGGTAGAAACCCTAAATCGAATAGGATTCCTAATCTGAACCGCCTATATCTTTAGGAAACCTTTCCTAATCTTTTAGGAAATCTTTCCTAAATCCTTGCGCATATCTTCTTGTAGATAATCCTTCAAATATCTTCAACTCCTTTTAAGAAACCTTCGATTATCTTCTTTGCTAAGTTAACTTCTAGCGCAAGCAATCTCTCAACCGACTTGCAACATATCCTCAATGTCCTAATCTGTTTTAGGAAACTGCTGCTATGTCTTACTTGTGCTACGTCGGCTGAAACAAGTTTCCTAATCTAAAATAGGAAACTTCCAACTTCTGTCCTTCCATATGCAACCGCCTTGATCTCCAACGGTCGACTGTGCTTCATAATCTGAATTAGGAAACATTCCATCTGCTTCAACTTGTTTCAGGACAGATGTCTCTGCCAGTCTTGAGCAACAGCTTGAACAACTACATGCCAAACTACATGCCATAAAACTAACAATCTCCCCCTTGGCATTTTTGGCAAAACTACTACCTGAAATCTACATGTACCACTATTACAGTTGAATCTTTGAAGGAGGTTTCAAACTCTCAAGCTGTGCTACTAACTACTGGCTACCAATCGAATCTTTGAGGACATTTCAAACTCCGAAAAATATAAGCACTTGACCAATCTTTTAAAGTGATTTCAAACTCTAAAAGCATGTCTATCAACTAGCACAACTGAATCTTTTAACGAGCTTTCAAACTCCAATACTTCTCCCCCTTTTTGCCACAAATGAGCAAGGAGGGTTCAATAACATAAAAGGTAGCGTTCAAGAAAGATACCTCAGAGCTTTAGGCGACGAGCTCAACATCCTCATCTTTGGTAGCATCTTGGGCAACCAACTGGAGTACCATGTTATTGGTACTGACTAACTCCTCCTTCAGATGTGCTGGTACTTCGCAGGGAAGTCTCTAGAACAACTCGTTTACGACTTCCAGGTATTTCTCCGTCAAGACCATATACGTGTTTCCTGTTGAAGAACCTATGATCAGCTTCTAGGACATGTGGAGCATCTATTAACGTGTCCTGACTTATCTTGATCTCTGAATGCTAAGTCATGATAAATACAGCTATCTTGTTCCAGTCCAGCTTTGCTAGATCCACTTCTCTACCTTCTACTCCACAGTAGTTGTTGTTCACATCCGAAGTGATCGTGATCTGCTTCTTTCTTATACTTAGCTTCCCATACTCCTCGCTATCAATATATCCAAATACCTCTGGTCGATTTGTTATGGCTTCTCTTAGAACATGTTCCACGAATAGCTTGGCCATAGTAACTGAGGGAAATAAATCCAACTCCTAGAGCAAGCTCACAATCTCCTTGACTCAGTACTAGTCAGCTTCCAAGATCATTTCAGGGACAAAAGATCTTCTCTACATGACGTCCCACTTCTTGGCTTGTTCCTCTGACACGAACCAGACTCCTTCAACAACAACTCCTAGCACAACTGCTTTCCTCTTTCTATCAGTTTTTTCTCCCCCTGCAACCTTGCTTGTCTTCGTGCAACAAGTACTTCACCTCATGTGAACCATCCTCAGCTTGATCAACATCCATCTGCTTAGCTGGTACAACTGGTGGTTCATCAACTTATACTGGGTGGTCTTTTTCTTCTTTTGAGGTAGCTTGTCATGAGCAGCATGCTCAACTGCAACCCGTTCTTCTTCTGTAATAACCTCTGAAGCAACGGATCTGTTCCATAGTAATTATCTTTTCTTTGCAGCAGAATTTGAAAACTTCGACTTTCCTTCTACGTCAGCCCTTAATACATATTTCGTTCAAGCTCCGACTGACCAACTTATGCTGGAACAACTTAGTTGTTAATGACACACAGACCCAGCGAGGATCGAAGTGTCTCGAACTGTAGGTTGTCCACGGCTTTGGTGAAGATGTCTGCTCCCAGTTTCAACACATCTTGTTCTACCCTGTATTCTTTCGGCATCAACTTCTTCCACAACATCTGGGTACAACAACATCCAGCGGCGATATATTCTGCTTCAACAGTGGAAAGGGATATGCTGTTCTGCTTCTTGCTTATCGTAAATTTGCTCTTCATTCGTTTCACAAGTTGATCCACCATCTTCTGATTACTCGAGCCGAAGTCTGACCTTGTGTGTTTGACGAACAACGTTTCTACTCCCCCTCGCACATAGCCATGGTCAATTAAGAACCTCGTCAGCCTCTCGTACCATGCTCTGGGCGCCTGCTTGAGTCCATATACAGCTGTCTTCAGCTGGTACACATGGTCAGAATGGTGGGGGATCTTCAAGGCCTTTTGGTTGCGCTACATAGACTTCTTCACTCAGCAACCTGTTCAGAAAGGTACTGTTGACATCCATCTGGAACAACCTAAACTTCAGGTGACAGGTTGATCTATCTCCGTTTGATACAGCATCCTCAATCGCTAGTTCAGGCGATTTGTCTAACACAGCTTCTTGCATAACGTGACTTGGTGAGGGTTGTTGTTCAGGGTCTGCTACAGCTCCATCTTCATCATTACCTTGACCAAGAAGAGCATCCACATCGTCTCTCACAGTCACATATATAGACTCTGTCCAGGTTGTCTCAGGTGGTGTTTGACCAATCTCCAATATATAACAGTTGTTCAACGATCTGCTACCTTGCATTATGCATTCTCCTTCCTTGTTCAGCACCTGGCAGGTATCTTGGGTGAACTTTATATGATGGTCTTCATCACACAACTGACTAATACTGATCAGATTCACCTCCAATCCATCAACAAGAAGCACACTCTCGAGTTGTGGTACACCTTGAACCTTCAATGTCCCCTTTCCGATCACCCTGCCCTTTACTCCGTTTCCAAAAGTTACAGATTGACCCTTGAACAACTTGATATTGTCTAGGAAGTTAGGATCTCCAGTCATGTGGGCTGAGCAACCACTGTCAAAGTACCATCGTCCCCTTTTCAAGTGACTGGTCGAACAATATGCAGCTAGACAGACTTACTCCTTCTGTTTTACTCTCCAAACTTGTCTGACCTTTGGAACATGCTTCTGCTTCAACTTCCTAAGATAAGCAAGGAACTCGTAACATCTTGGTTTGATATGTCCCCTTTTGTTGCAGTAGTAGCAGATTCTCGCATCTCTTCTTTGTAAATCGTTCTGTTTTTGCTTTCTTGAGGGATACCAGGTTGCTTTTCTTCGCGGGAGATGCTCGTCTGGTACAACGTGCGATCCTTGCTTAGCTTTCACAAACGTTGTCTTTTCGGAGCTAGATGCACCAGTGAACCCTAACCCTTTGTAACTGCTACTCGTCCTTTGAGCTCCCAGAATATCGTCCCGATTTATAGTTCAAGAATTGAGCATCTTGACAGACTTCTTCAGGTTGTTCAGCTCTTCTAGTGTCTCGGCATGAACAAGTTTTTCTATCTCAATCTCACATTTCAAAGCATCCATAATATTAAGAAGATTTACCTCTCTTTGTCGTAGAGCATCATTCTTCTTCTTTAGATCATCTATTATTTCTGGATGTTCGCCTTGGCTTGTTTCAATCTGAATCTTCAGAGACGACACAACCTCCAGTAGCTCGGTCTTCTGTGCAACAAGTTCAGCTCGTTCATCCTTTATTTCTATGAACTGGGCTTTAAGGTCAGTGATTGTCTGTTGATATTCCACCTTCTGAGCTACTAGGACAGCAGCTTCTTCTTTCGGATCTGCCAAGTTACTGCGGTGTTTTTTGTTCCGCTCAACTTCAATCAGAAACTGGTGGAACAACTCCTTGTAATTGTAAACAAAATCTTCATCAGTGATTTCTTCATCATCACTGCAGCTTGAGTACTGTGTGTGATCCCCAGAAGATAACTTTGACTCTACTCCTTTACTTCGTTCTCCTTTCAGATTGACACAGCTAGCAAGGGCTACAAAGTTATTGGACTCACCTTCCTGATTAGATTCACTGTCACTCCAGTTACCAGCATATGCATTCTTCTTTTTGCGTGTGTTAACACACTCCGCCTGAATGTGTCTGTAGCCTTCACATTCTTTGCATTGGATCCCTTTGCTTTTGTTGTCCTGGCCATAATCTCCAGATTTGTACTTTCTCTGAAACTTCCCTTCCTTCTGGATTCTTGAGTTGGATGATTCTCTTGGATCTGAACCTTCATTGTTCAGTCTTCTCATGAAGTTGTTCAGACATCCTTCTGGCCAGCATAACATACTGTTGTTCAGACATCTCCCCTTCTTTGTCTGGAGCATCAGTAACTTCAAATTGCAGATCAAGACACTTAACTCTCTTGTGTTGTTCCTCTTCATCCATCACCATCTCCATCTCCATCTCATGAGCGTGTAGGGATCCCATCAGTTCATCCAGCCTCATAGTCCTCACATCGTATGCTTCCTTGACTGTGAGTGCCTTCATTGCATACCGCTATGGTAGAGACCTCAACACCTTTCTTACTAGCGTCTCTTCGCCCATGGCTCTCCAAGTGCAAACGATTCATTAGAGATGTCAAGTACCCTTGTGTTGAAGTCAGCTATAGTCTCGTCCTCCTGCATTTTTAGGTTTTCAAACTTTGACGTGACCATTTCCATTCTGGATATTTTGACCTTTGTCGTACCTTCGTGAGCCATTTGTAATACGTCCCAAGCCTTCTTCGCAATCTCACAGGTTGATATCATCTTGAAATTCTTCCCATCAACTCTTGAGAATATGGAATTCATTGCTTTGGAGTTTGCGGCTTCCGCACTCTTCTGTATCTCGGTCCACTTGTCTTTAGCAAGGAGATTTACTTTGCCAGCTTCGGTAGTTACTGGAAGTGTCCACCCATTTTCAACAGCTTCCCAAACTGATTCATCTTGAGACTTTAGGAAAGCCTTGATTCGCACTCTCCAATATCCATATTTGTTTCCTTCAAGCAGAGGAGGTCGCGTGATGTTCTGCCCTTCTCTCATATCCATCTCAACCTTCGGATCTTACTCGGTGTGTTGAGTATTTGCTCTGATACCAATTGAAATCTTCCCGTGGTGGTTGAGATGATGTTCTGGTCGAGTGCAGAACAATTTCTAGAACAAATTATGCATAAACAAATGCAGTGCGAAAAATAAACGACACACAAAGTTGTTACCCAGTTCGGCGTTAACGAGCTCACGTCTGGGGGGCTGTCTCTTAGCCCGGTGGATAGCAATTCACTAATAATGAGTATTGCGGGTACAGGATTTACCGTTTACAGAATCCCTCTTAAACAACCTGAGCCACGGACACTCTAGCAATTACACTCTAGGTCTCCCCCTAGATCTTTGCTCCCGCTCCGTATCCACCAATATGATTCTCCGTGAGAATCAGCGCCTTCTCCCGAATGCGCAGTAACAACAACAGTGCGTGTACCTTCAGTGTTGTTCTACAATCAGTCTGCCGAGCACTAGAACAGACTGGATCCGAGCGCCTTTGAGTAACCAGTGACGATTAACTCTCCGGCCGATTACGAGCGTCATGAATAACCAGTTACGATTAGTTCGCCGCCGTTTGCCTCCTCCTCCCTTCAGTGAGTATGAGCGTGATTAATTCTCCAACAGCGCTGAATTCTGCAACTTGTTAAACCGCCAGTCTGGAACAGTACCCTGGAATAACTGGACAGCACCGCCGTGAGTTCACCGATATAATGAACTCAAGGCCGATCGATCCTCTATTAGTGTGTATCTGCGTTTTGCTTGATGATCGATGCAGAATTGAGAACCTCAGCTCTGTTTATATAGGGCGGTAGAACCCTAAATCGAATGGGATTCCTAATCTGAACCGCCTATATCTTTAGGAAACCTTTTCTAACCTTTTAGGAAATCTTTCCTAAATCCTTGCGCATATCTTCTTGTAGATAATCCTTTAAATATCTTCAACTCCGTTTAAGAAACCTTCAATTATCTTCTTTGCTAAGTTAACTTCAAGCGCAAGCAATCTCTCAACCGACTTGCAACATATCCTCAACGTCCTAATCTGTTTTAGGAAACTGGTGCTGTGTCTAACTTGTGCTACGTCAGCTGAAACAAGTTTCCTAATCTGAAATAGGAAACTTCCAACTTCTGTCCTTCCATATGCAACCGCCTTGATCTCCAACGGTCGACTATTTTTCCTAATCTGAATTAGGAAACATTCCATCTGCTTCAACTTGTTTCAAGACAGATGTCTCTGCCAGTCTTGAACAACATCTTGAACAACTACACTAAGTTTTTCCAACTTACATGCCATAAAACTAACAAGTTTCATAAATTCTTTATGGCCATCGCAAGATAAGTCCCATTATTCCTCGTGGAAATGAACACCATGTATTGTTAAGGTCAGATTGTCTATTACTCCAGCTAATCACTGCAATAACTTTAATTAAGTCGCAAATTCTATTCATAAATTTAACGGTGTACGTATTTCAGACCACTCATAAGAGTGAGATGGTTTTGGCATTTTACACCATTTAAGATAATGAACAGTGGAAAAGTAATTTAGAAAATATGCATCTTCTTCGAATTATCAAGTACTACAAAATGAGTTAAGAAAAAGACCAACTTCCAGATTCATATATGTTTTTGATGAAGTTTTAATGAAAGAAAATGCGTACTAGTACAGTGATTGGAACCAGTTTAATAAAAGAATCCAAGGAGTACTTTCCCGAGCTCGACAAGCACAAGAATTCTTCTGTTTGGTCTGACGATCAGGATGGTGAAGCCAAAGAGCTTACATTCGGTTTTTAAAAAAAATTAATTGCAGCACGGAATCAGTTGGAGGTAGTTCCCCTCATCAACCATTATGTAAAAGAATGAATGAACAATCTATGTACTTACAAATGTTTGACTGATCTGTTTCTTGTGCATCAGTATTTAAATTTGAGTTTGGAACCATCCTTGACCGGACATGAAAACTTGTTCGATACACTGTTCTTCGACAAGATACTCATGAATGCCGGAGGATCCATCCATGGGCCCGGCTAAATTGATGTTGATGACAATCTCCTAAGCGTCTACAACAATGGTGATGGCGTCCACGTCGAGATTCTCAAGGAGGGCTTTATAGTCAGGAGATTTTTGTGCTTGTGTTTGCTGCTTTTTTATGTTAATGGAAGAACCTTATAGATATTACACATGGTGAGTCACTTATGGTGACATATACCCTCTTGGTGTCAAACAGTAGATATTTTCATCAGCAACTTCATGTGAGCTGCTTTCTTACTTCTCATCTGACTTAACATTTCAACAGCATGTTTTGTGTTTGAAATTTTAATCTTTTGACTGATGCAATAGATTAATGTCTGCTTCAGGGGATCTTGATCAATAAACAGTTCCCAGGTCCTCAGATTGATGCTATTACTAACAACAATCTCAACATCAGTGTCTACAACTACCTCAGAGAGCCATTCCTTATCTCATGGTAAGCTCTTCAACTACTCAGGAAATAGTTTGACACAACTATGTACGATATGAGACATCGAGATCTGGGCAATGTAACTGCTAAAAGGCTAAGCATTAGATTTATTCATAATAAGTTTGCTTGATGCACTTATATTTATGTAAAGTTACATATTTTTATCCATGAGCATTTTCTGATCTGGATCTTTCAAGGGTGCTTCTCGGAATCTGACATTTGACTACAAAACTAGTGTTTTGAAACTTAGGATTGCAGTAAAGGAAGAACTCATGGCAAGATGGAGTATTGGGCACCAACTACCCACTCCCACATGGCAAAAACATGAAATACAACCATCAGATTGACAGCTACTACTACTTCGAATCTCTCGCACTCCACATAACAGCTAGAGCCTATAGCGCTATGAGAATCTACAGCCGTCCATGCATCCCAGTTCCTTTGTCTCCACCTATTGGAGATTTCAGTGTCCTCGCCGAAGACTGGTTCAAACCCAATCACTGCGTAAGCCATTTAGCTCAATTTTGTAATCCCAATTGTTAGTTTTTGTTTCGGAAATGCCCTTGTGAAAAAGTTCTGATTTTGATTTGGAAACAGTGGATTTAAGGTTGTTGGACATGGGGAAAACACTTCCAAGACCGGATTGTCTTTTTATCAATTGACGTGGTTGGGATGATTTGCTGATTATTAGAATATTCACGCTCAGTTTGGTGAAACAATTTTTGAGTTTAATTGAGCTTGATATTTTGATTTGTTTATCATCAACCTCATAGATGGAACTCAATCGAATTGGTATTTGTATTTTGCAGGGCACAAGATGGAGCTGGTTGAAGTCGAGGGCTCCCATACTTTTCAGAACACTTACTGAGCTCTTGATATCTGTTCATGACAGTCTTACTTTGTTTTAGTCACCGCTAATAAGCCTCCGAAAGACTACTATGTGGTTGTGTCATCGAGGTTTATTTCGCCAGTGCTTACTTCTACAGCTGTTATTCTTCACAAAAATTCAAACACAAAAGTTTCCGGGCCTATTCCCGATTGTCCAACGACGCGGATTTATTTGTCCCTTAACCAGGCTAGATCAATAAGGTAGCTAGCTTCTTGGCTTTGCTACAAGTCTATTTCACATCATTGCTACTTTTGTCACTTTTTCATAATTTTTTGATGGCTTTCAGGTGGAACTTGACAGCAAGCACACCTAGGCTTGCTAAATCGGCAAGGCTCAAAGCATTATGATGATAAAGCCTAGCAAAACAATTATATTGGCAAAGCAGAAGAAATACAGACATGTATGTACTTAGAAGTTTTATTTTTGTGAAGAAATGTTATTAGGGTTCTCACTCGTCTTGTTCTTTGAGCTAATGTCAATTCTGCTTGTTATGAGATTTGAAAGAAGCTTTTGAAATTCACATCTGATGGCGCTTAGAGTGTCAAAGGACTTAGCGTAGTTGGTTTATTAGCTGTTATGCTCATATATATGTGTTTTCGTTGTGGTTGTTGTGTTAGGTGGTCCCTCACAACTCACAATATGAGAATTAAATCTGATCCAGATATTTCAAAGTGCAAGTCAAATGATGATTGGACCAAGGTCACATTAAAGCCGGATTTGGTGAAGTTTACTATGAGTTACTTGGAAGAGGACACTGTTGGATCGGAACTAAACCCTTGCTAAGGTATGCCACTTTCATTACTTGCTCTTTTCGTAAACATACCAGCTTAGTATAAAATATTTTTATGTAACATCTGACCTGTGATTAGGATGACTGAGAAAGTCAATGATAGATGGAAAGTTTTATTTAGTCTCAATGAAGGGAACTTTGAACTGGTATTTACTTACCTAGATGTCGTATAATATAAGTTACGAAATTCTAAACATTTCACTTGTCACTAGATCAGGATGATAATTACAATCTTCTTAGGATCTTTAGTAATATTTCTTCTTTGTCACGCATGCTGAAGATCTCTAACTGAATTCCAGATATTCTCCTGAATATCTAATCACGATTTTCTCGTTAGCCGACTCCAATCTTCATTAGACCAATATCCGGAAATTTCTAGATTAGACTCCATAATTTCTAATTTTTGGAGTAAAAAGGTATCGAAAAACAAACACGACGTTAAATGAATTTGGGCCATGAATAATATTAATATAAATGAAAAGTACATATTTGTGCCTCGAACTATCGACATTTGATAATTTCACAACTTTTCTTCAGAAATCACAACTTTTAATATCCGTTGATTTGATAATTTCAATGATTTAGATTAATCAAGATTAATTCTAATTAAATAATCTTTTAATTGTTTTTATGGTAAAAATGGTATATTAGGAAATGACAATGTACATTTTAAATTCAAAATCCCCGAATTCTAGTGAATATCCGTTTAGATATTACGAGCCATAAAATTTCGAAACAAATACACAAACTCCTCATATCTTATCTTTGCTCTACTTAATTTTGTTTCATCAATCGACTACGAACTCCGATTCGAGAACTTTAACACATGATTCGAGATTAAAAAAACATGAACATATGTATCATGGTTTTGATGTATTTATCAAAACCACGAATATCAGAATCAGCTGAGAACTTTAACATAAAATTCGAGATAAAAAACACGAACATACTGTTGCCGTTGATCGTCTACTGCGAAGAATCACAAGAGGATAATTCTGTTCCAAATGAATGTACGAGGTCATCAAATCTTGTTCGAAAATCATGGGATTTTGTTGACATAAAATAGTGTGAAATATTTTCCAATTGACTAATATGACATTTCATCATATATATTGTAATTAAATAATTGTTTTATTGAAGGATCGTTAATGATTTAATCGTACGGATATTAAAAGTTTTGATTTCTGACGAAAAATGATGATTCTAACCTAATCTATTTGCATATAATAATGTGTGATGGCACAAAATCAAACACATATACAAAGCGTCCTGTTTTTAGGACTAATGGTACGCAAGTGGTAGTGCAACCGATTGGATGCAAAATGTGATTTCATTCGAAGAAAGAAAAAGTAAAAGGTGTCATGGGCATTAGGCGGATCCAACGCTCATTTTTATATTTTGATAAAGAAAATGACTCGGGCGTGATTCATTTTACTGAGATTGACTACGTCAAAATCACACTCACCAAATCGCGTTTACACAAACCACGATTTCTACGACACTCGCGACCACCTTCAACACGACCACCTCTTGCCATCATCATCACATTCTCTCTTACCACAACATTCCTTCCCCTCAAGGTCACTAAAATGCATGTATATATTTCAACAAACAATGAATTAAAAAATTTCTGGTATAAGCTTAACACCATTGTGACTATTAAAGCTTCGAGGGGCAGATAATTTTACCAATCCTACAAAGTTGTATGGAAAGGTTGGGACTTTTTATTATCTCAAATTTCAATAAAGAATCTTCCCTGGAGGTCACATGCAAAACCCAGAGAAGAAGAGGGCAAATAAAACATCAGGATGCTACTCTGAAAATTTAAATAAGATCGAGCCTAAACGCCAAGCTGGTGCATCTCTCTCAACCTCCAGATCGGGAAGAATGAACCTTCTCCAAGTTCCTCCGGATTGACTTGCTGCATAGCCCAAGTATAGTAAACGGTATGGATTGTGTCCTGAGATAAAAGAACACAAAATTCACCACACATGCTTCTGGTAGCTGATATATTATAACAAATGATTAATGAATTCATCTTTCCGCCTTCTGTGATTGCGCCGTGCCTATCGCGTATACAGTACACTTGATGTGTTTGGAACTGCCAAGTTTAAATAGATATTAGTGAACATGTTTAATCAAGAATATGAAAACAATGTTTGTAGGAATGGAAAAGATGTGTTTAGAATGATCATACCCCTACAATTGTTATGGGTGAAGAACCCATCATCTTCGCCTCCCTAACTTCAACCTCTGATATGTGGAGGATTTGAACAAGAAGAAACAAAATTGGTCAACCATCCACGCCACCTTTGTCCAAAAAATGAACTTGATACAATTTGTTTTTGAAGAAATCAAGTACATCATGTGGCAAACAATAATTAATCTCAATTTGTGTGAGCCACTAACATAATCCACAATATCACTTTGCGGTGTAAAATAAACTTCAATCAAAGATGAAAGTGTTCAGAACGAGTGAACACAATTACTGTAAGATTTTGTATGATCCATCACATAAGTATTTTTTGAAATTATGTCACCTAATAGTTCTATGACACATCATCACACATCAAGATGACTATACAATTTTTTGTGATGGAACTGCGCATCATGTCTCTTTCTGAAAAAGACCGGGATGATATCATACCTTGTTGTCGAAAAACATTCCCTGGCTCTGATATGCTTTCTGTTCTGCCTTGCATCGTTCGATCACTTCAGAGCTGCAGTACTTCTTTGGTTTTATTGAATACACCACTCTCGAGCATGAACAATACACCTTTACACTCGAGTATACACCTCGGACTGCTCATGCTGGAACTGGATCGAAACGAGCAGCTATCAACATGTCCAGCACCTCACAGAAGGAAGTTATTAAGAGTTCAGCCACTCAACAACAGCAGCCAGAAGCGATCTCTGTTTACAGATACCGCCTTGTTGACTGGACTTATCATCACCAAGTCACGACATGCGTTGATCAACAGGCAAGAGACGGCGCTTTTCACTCCTTCATATTCAAATCCTGCTGCCATCCCTAATTTTTATTGTAGGTTTTGTCTTATAATATCTGCAATCCAATCGAACTTTAGCATCAATGTACCTTGTTAAATGAGATCAGAATGGAACTATTGCATAAAAGTGCGCATAAAGGCAATGACTTGTTGCCAAATATGATCGACTAAGAAAGTGATAGGGGCCTAATCTAAACTTGCAATGAAAAACAGTCAAATGGTAGACAAACGACGAAGATGTGTATGAAAGAATGATAGCGGATTCAAGGCCACCAGGTGATGGACCATAATTATACGAATCAAAAACACAGTAAAACCCACCAAATTAGACTGTTGGTCTATTTAACTTCTACTTGTTAGTCCCGATATATTTCTACAGGGTATTTTGGCGCTTAGAGAGAAAACACGCTAAGGAGAGGAGTTTTACGCTAAAAAGGATCGCTCGCAATTTCTGGCCAGCCAAAGACCGAGAAACCCAGGTTGCGCCCGCCGTCCAGCGCCCAGCGTCCAGCACGCCGGCCGAGCTAGTCGAGTCCAAATTCAAGTTGCCCGAGCAAACCATCTGCTCTGACAATTCCGCCTCGACCAAAGTGTTTAAAATGGAAAATAAGGTGGAAGATGTCGGAAAACCAAGGAGAATGCTCGAGCATATTGGCAGTTAGCTCAATTCCAAGGCAAAGGCCCGGCGCGCATAGGCACCCAAACCAAGTCGCTCGACCCGACGGATGCATCTGGAAAATCTGGCTCGACCAAGATGTTTGGAATGCCCAACAACTCGGACAATCTCACTTCCCAGACAAAACGCCCGAGCAGATTGGCAGATTGGCCCAATTCTATAGTAAAGGCCGCGCGCATAGGCACCAAGACCAAGTTTCTCGACCAAAACATGGAATTTGGAAATTCTGGCTCGACCATTAGTCTTAAAATCACTTGGCCATTCCAAATCAGCTATCAAAAAGCCAAAAACGCAATGATCAAAATCTGGTGACCGGTGGCTTTTGGTTGGAGGTAACCAAAGAAGCAAACTCTCACCATTTGGTGACCTCCAACCGGCTGCTATGACCTGCTATGGAGCTCCCTTGGATGAAAACCATGTGGTTTCATCTCATCCCTCCATTCCTCTCCCTTAGGCCTATAAATACAAGCCCCCATCTCATTTGTAAATAATTCCAAAAATCATAAATCACTTATCTCTCTACATTTTGTTACTTGTAAGTTTGGTTTTGAAATATATAATACTCCTGTTGGTTCTTGAGTATTATAGTAGTTCTTGAGTACTCTTGTCGGGTCTTGAAGTACTCAAGCTTGTCTTTACTTTTCACTGTTCTTGAGTACTCTTGTCGGTTCTTGAAGTACTCACCCCTTTCCTTTACTGTCTTTTACTTTCGAAACCTTTACTTTCCTGTCTTTCAAAACTACAACTTTACTTTCCTTGTCTTTACTTTCAAAACATTTACTATTCCTGCCTTTCAAAACCTTTACTTTTTAAGTACTTAGCTATGATGTCCTCTTCCATGGATAATCGTAGCTAAACCCATATTCGGTTGATGGTTCTCACCCTTGTGCCCACATCTTGAGAATCTTGCACCTTATGTCATTTTACACTTCTCTAGTCTTTGAGATCTAGTTTGAGTAACACCTTTGTCGGGTTGTGGCGAGCAGTCGTTATACCCGTCAAAAATAATAGTTTGTAATTCCGACTAGCAAGTGGTAAGTCGGGTCGTGTCCACAGAGATCGGTTGAGAATCTGTTCACTAAGTATTAGAGTAACAATGGGGGAGGGGGGGTTTTCAAACAAGAACAAGTAAATAAAAACACAATTAAGCAACAATGATCACTTGTCAAGATGAGCAATTGTCACACAAATTCAAGTAACGAGTTCAAAGGAGATGTGCAGGCTAGAACTGTCGATTGTGATGCAAGATTAAATCATTAACCCAACCGTTTTGATTTCTAATGTCTTACAACTTATAGCTCCCCGCTAGGTTGCACTACAAGTTGTCCTAGGGCGTCAATCCTAGTGGTCTATTACTTGTATCCTAGTTTACTATCCCCGCTAGGTTGCTAGTAAACTTTGATAATAGAAATCAACAAACTAACAAGAACTCCCCCGCTAGGGTTCCACTCATGCTAGCATATCAAATCCATGAACATTGCAAAGTAATATGACACAAAACATAGAAATTCAATATGAGTCTCAAATCAAAGCATCACAATATCAAGTTCTAGCATACACAAATGAGTTTAGCTACTCATGGTAATGGAATTCATAATCAAGTTTGTAATGAAATGAAATAGAGAGTACTAATGATGATTGGAACAACAGAACGTGTGTGTCTCCCCTCCTGGGATGAATATGCTGCTGGAATGATGATGTCGACAATTGCTTCCCAGCACCAATCTGGTTTCCCCCAAGTCACACGCCAAAAAAACAGATGATGATTTGTTCCTTTCTCTTTTCTCTTTATCCCCTCTCCAATCCAACTCCTCGACTTCTGATTTTCTTCTTTCTCTTCCCCAATGCGGCTCTCTGATTTCCGTTCCTTCTGTCTCGAGAAAACACAAATCGATTTTAGGAATTTTTGCCAGCTGGCATTCGCGCGGACGTCTCTTGTATTTATCCTCCGCGGACGTCTCAATAATTAAAGAAATGCAGAAGACGTCCGCGCCCATAATTGTTCAGGCGTCCGCCGTAGCCACTGAGTCGAACATCAATCACTTGGACTCCATTCCTTCGATGCAAAACCTCTTCAATAGGCTCTCTTTAGCCGGTATTCCTTCCATGGTCTCCGAATGTACCTGAGAATGAAAACTACACACAGGTAGTGAAATAATATACAGATAACACTAAGAGACGGGGTTTAAACATATAAAATAGTCGTACAACTACGACTTATCAAACTACCCCACACTTGAACTTGTTCGTCCCGAACAAGAACAAAGCCATAGAATGAATTACAATGCACTAGTCATGCTAATCCTTACATCTCAATTCCAAATCCAGCAACTAATCTTATCATGCTTCAAATTCTAACAATGCGAGTAAAGATAGACTTTTCGATACTTGTTACCTCGCGAGTTGCAATTCAAACGACCTTGGATGTTTGGGAGATAGTCCCCTATAGGTACCACGGACATTGCATTCTTTTCTGAGTTTTGGTCTTTTGATTGAGTCGGCGGCTTTCTCTGACACGTGATTAATTCACTGCTTTCATACAATTGAGTCGGACCTTGATAAACGACACATTTTTGCTTGAATCGATCAGATTTCTGATTTTCTTCTCACTAGATGGATTGCCATCGGCTTTTGAATTTGTTTCTTGTCCACATAATCATTTGCGCCTTCTGCTCTCTCTCATCCTCGTCCTTTTCGCGCGAGTCAAGCCGAGGGTCGCTCGTCTGTTTTCCCGGCTACTCGGACTAGAGATTGGACGGTGTGATGTTCTCCCGTCCCACCTAACCGCATAAGTACTGCAGTGGCGGAGCAGACTCTCAGGATTAGGCTAGTGAAGCGTCAACCTCCACCGCTTTTCTCAATCATCAAAACCAAAAACTCAGAACTTCCTGCAATTTGCCGTACCTTTCTAGGACGTTTCTTTCAACTCCACATCCCTGCATATCACAGCTCACAAGAACAAAGCATCGAAAATTTTGAAATTTCGCATTTTTAGTCAAATAAGCACAATAGTCATACAAGCTGGAAATAAGATTTCGACATAGAAGGAAAGCATAGAAGTACATCATCAGTTCATCACGACACACAACATGCGACATAAAAAATGAAAAACAGACACGACTCACAACTGACTCAACAACATCCCACCCCACACTTAGATAGACCCGTGTCCTCACGGTACAATTCACGAGATGAGATGCATAACAAAACAGACTCAAATGCAAAAATAAAATAAAATAAAAAATAGAGGAATTGGTACTCCCCTAATAGTCTGGTGGTGGCTGTGTGTACTCTGGTGGAATGGCATGCCCTGGACGCCATCCTGGAGGAGCTGAAACCGGGTGGAAGCCGCTACCCATCGCCATCATCATAGCCCTGTTCATATTAAAAAAATGGTCAATCTGCGCCTGGGTATACTCTCCGGGCTGTCTCTGCGCCTGCTCCTCTGGTGGTACTACATTCAGCGGGACCTCTACCCCGTCTCTCTGACGTCTCCTTCCCCCTGCGGCTCCTCCACGTCCTGGCGGTCGCCCTCTCCGTGGCGGAGGGCTAGGTGGTGGCCTAAGATCTGGATCTGTAAAGTATGTCCAGCGCACTGCACCCTCGCTGCTAAGTCTGAATGTCCTCCCAGAACCAACCCTTTCACTGTCAGCCAATCCATAAGCA
The DNA here is from genome assembly GCA_033675395.1 of Rhodiola chrysanthemifolia. Classification (NCBI taxonomy): domain Eukaryota; kingdom Viridiplantae; phylum Streptophyta; class Magnoliopsida; order Saxifragales; family Crassulaceae; genus Rhodiola; species Rhodiola chrysanthemifolia. The sequence continues at coordinate 46,376,172 of CM066204.1, forward strand.
AGGATCTTGTGGCCTGGGAGTGCATCGACGTCTGGGTGAAGACTGCGTAGTATATACGTCACCATGCCCCCCACACAAAGTGGCCCTCGAGGCTTAATCTGCTTCAAGTGATCACATAAAAAATGTCCCCAGTGTGGGACTGCCCCTCTCACCAAAGCGCCTAGAATCGTCAGATCACGGGTGGACGGCTTATCATTACCGTTCGCCCTCGCAGTCAAAGTCCTCGTCAAGATAAAATGCACCATGTACCAGAAGGGATCAGTGAATGCTGCGGATGAAGCATCGCTCGGTCTATAGCGCCTCGTCCCCGTAAGGCTGAAATATGTGTCGCTAATCTCCATCATATTACTGTAATGGACGAAAGTCCCATCTCTCACCTCCGGCCACCCAAAGATTTGACGCAACCGCGTCATCGTGCAATAGTGCTCTTCGCCTCTGAAGGTGTATCTGAATCCTTCAAACTCCCTGGGTCCAACGTAGTGGTAGCCAGTGAGGAACTCACATGTATCATCCATATCCGCCTCACTACGGAGCGTAAGCAACCCCGGCCAACCACATCTGTCCATCAGCTCCCTGAACCTCTCCAAGAGTCCGCAATGCTGCAGAAAGAACTGCTCAACCCACATGGGTTGTTTATGAACAACCATCATGAATTTCTCAAATGTACTCGGCCCTTCCTCGACAACATCCGGAACTAGTGCTTCATTATCAACAGGCGGAGACGGGGCTCTGCGAGAGCGGGAGGAACTAGCACGATTCGATGAGCGCGACATTCTGAGCTGAAATCCAAAAATCTGAAATTTCCTGACAATTCCGCGCACGTCTTCTAATTTACTGATCCGCGGAGGTCTTGATAATTACTGTAATTCTTCAGACGTCCGCGCGCTATATTACTAAGACGTCCGCGGAAAACTCAAATGCCAGATCTGAACTCAAATCGATTCCGAATTCTTACCCGACTCAACCTTCTTCAAACGCCGCAATCCCACACTTCAATCCTCACCAAATCTGCAATTGAGCACTCCTCTAGCACCGAATCGCCATGGAAAATCCGAAAATCGCCCCAATTCTCGCTCCAAATCTGTTTTTCTCTTCGTCGCCCGAACACAGATCTGAATTCCGTATGTGCCTTAAGTTTTGCAAACTCGCGGACGTCTCCTTAATTTCCCGTCCGCGGACGTCTGAGTAAATAGCTTAATTATGAAGGCGTCCGCGCATTTAAATGTTCAGACGTGCGCCTAAACCACTGAGTTGGACTCTTTTCTTCTTTCATTCATTCATCTGAAACCACCAGAAATAAAAATTGCGCTTGGGGCGCCTTATCAATGTACCAATTCCACAAATAAATCTACTAAAAAAAACATGTGTAAAGTAAAAAACACACCGGGTTGCCTCCCGGTAAGCGCCTTTGTTTTACGTCCTTGGCTGGACATTACCTCTTGCTAGGTAGAATATACTGGCTCCGCCAGTTCAACGTCCTCAGTAGTTGCCTCAAATCCATCATAGTATGGCTTGACTCTTTGCCCGTTCACTTTGAAACTCTCTCCTCCTTCGGGTCCTCGCAATTCCAACGCCCCATGATTGTACACCCTTACAATGACGTATGGACCTGTCCAACGAGATCGCAACTTCCCAGGCATAAGTCTTAATCTTGAGGAAAATAAGAGTACCTTTTGCCCCACTTCATAGCTGCGTCTCAATATGTGCTTGTCATGGTACATTTTCGCTCTCGCTTTGTAGTCTGACTGGTTCTCATAAGCCTCTAAGCGGAGCTCCTCCAACTCACTCAACTGAAGCTTTCTTTCAATCCCTGCATTGGTTAGATCAAAATTGCATGTTTTAATTGCCCAGAAAGCTTTATGTTGTACCTCAACCGGGAGATGGCAAGCCTTCCCATAAACCAGTCGAAAAGGAGACATTCCAATTGGTGTCTTGTAGGCGGTCCTGTAAGCCCACAATGCCTCTTCGAGTCTTATTGGCCAATCCTTTCTTGACGGCTTCACCATCTTCTCTAGTATGGATTTGATCTCTCGGTTCGACACTTCAGCTTGTCCATTAGTCTGTGGGTGGTAGGCGGTGGATACTCGATGACAAACACCAAAGTGTTTGAACACCGATGCAACGGAACGATTGCAAAAGTGTGACCCTTGGTCACTGATCACCGCCTTTGGTACTCCATACCTACAAAAGATATTAGTACGCAAGAAATCCACCACCGTCTTACCATCATCATGCTTGGTGGCCTTAGCTTCGACCCACTTAGATACATAATCAACTGCAACCAATATATATTGAAAGTTATACGCAGGGGGAAACGGTCCCATAAAATCAATACCCCATATATCAAATATCTCATCAACTACAATGGGCATTTGAGGCATTTCGTTCCTAGCAGAAATATTCCCTACGCGTTGACATCTATCACATGCCTTGCAATGGCTATATGCATCCTTAAACAAATGTGGCCAAAAGAAACCACTATCGAGTATTTTCCTAGATGTTCTCTTCGGTCCAAAATGACCACCACACGCATGTTCATGGCAAAAAACTAGCACAGAAGAAATTTCAGAATCAGGCACACACTTTCTAACAACTTGATCCGAACCAATTTTCCACAAGTACGGGTCATCCCATATATAATACTTCGAATCATGCTTAAGCCTCAAACGTTGAGCAATAGTGAATGACAAAGGAAACTTACCTCCCACCAGGTAGTTAACTATGTCAGCATACCATGGTGCTTTTTCTTGGACAGCAAATAAATACTCATCCGGGAATGTTTCGGTTATAGCTCCAGTTTCCTCCTCTCTCACTATTCGGCTCAAGTGATCTGCCACGGTGTTCTCAATGCCCTTTTTGTCTTTTATTTCCACATCAAACTCTTGTAGCAAGAGGATCCATCTAATCAGCCGTGGCTTGGACTCCTTTTTCGTCATCAAATAGCGAATAGCTGCATGATCAGAAAAGACAACAATTTTAGATCCAAGCAAATATGGGCGAAATTTTTCTAAAGCAAATATAACAGCTAAAAGCTCTTTTTCAGTTGTGGAATAATTTCGCTGAGCCGCGTCAAGCGTCCTAGACGCATAATGGATCACCACAGGCTTCTTTTCCTTCCTTTGCCCAAGCACCGCTCCAACTGCGTAGTCACTAGCATCACACATTATCTCGAAGGGTTGTGTCCAATCCGGTGCTTGAATGACGGGTGCACTAGTTAGTGCAGCCTTAAGATCATCGAATGCTGCTTTACATTCCTCTGTAAACTCAAATGGTACATCCTTTTGCAGCAATCTAGAGAGAGGCAACGCCCTCTTCGAGAAGTCCTTTAAAAATCTGCGATAAAATCCTGCATGTCCTACAAAAGACCTCACACCACGCTGATCAGTAGGATAAGGCAAGCTAAGCATCAAATCAATTTTAGCCTTATCTACTTGTATTCCTTCACTAGAAACGACATGTCCCAATACTATTCCGTGAGTGACCATAAAATGACATTTTTCATAATTCAAGACCAAGTTCGTCTCCTCACAACGTGCAAGCACTCTATCAACATTAAGCAAGCATTCATCAAAAGTATTTCCATACACGGTAAAATCATCCATGAATACTTCAACACAGTCCCTAATCAATTCCGAAAAAATACTCATTACCACACGCTGGAAGGTGCCCGGCGCGTTGCACAAACCGAAAGACATGCGTCGAAACGCGAATGTACCGAATGGGCACGTGAAAGTGGTCTTGTCCTGGTCTTCAGCTGCAATCGGAATTTGATTATACCCAGAAAATCCATCTAAGAAACAAAAGTACAGCTTACCTGCAAGCCTATCCAACATCTGGTCAATGAATGGCAAAGGAAAGTGATCCTTGCGTGTCATTGCATTCAGCTTTCTGTAGTCAATGCATACGCGCCATCCATTCTGGATTCTCTTTGTCACCAACTCACCTCGAGCATTAAGCTCCACTGTAATTCCTGTCTTCTTCGGTACTACATGTACGGGGCTTACCCATTGACTATCTGAAATGGGATAAATCACGTTAGCATCTAAAAGTTTTTGTACCTCCTTTTGAACCACCTCCATCATCAGTGGGTTCAATCTACGCTGCGGTTGTCTCACAGGTTTGGCTCCATCCTCGAGTAAAATCCGGTGCATGCACACGGTAGGGCTTACTCCCTTTATGTCCGCAAGTGTCCATCCAATCGCAGTCTTATGTTTCCTCAGTACCGCTGCCAATCTCTCCTCTTGATTAGGCTCCAAGCCTTTCTTGATTATGACCGGCAACGTCTCACCATCTCCCAAAAAGATATACTTTAAGTGTTCGGGTAAGGGCTTAAGCTGCAACTCAGGTGCCTGTACAACAGATGGTACAGGTGTAGATTGATTAATTAAAGTAACTTGATTAGCCTCATACCTGGGGGTTAATGGTGGCGAAACTCTCAGCTCCTGCAGCATGTCACTAGTATCACGAAGCATCCCTATTGATGCGCCACGTGACTCAATAGCCTCCCTCAAAATTATTTCAAGCACATCATCCCTATAGGGAATATCTGAATACTCCACTAGCTCATCGATCGCATCCAAAGCGTGTACTCCTGCATCATCAGGTGGATATTGCATAGCTTGATATATATTAAAGTTTATTACCTCATCTTCCACCTCCATAGAAAGTGTGCCGCTATCCACATCGATCTTAGTTCTCGCCGTCTTCAAAAATGGCCTACCAAATAGAATTGGTGGCTGATCTTGTGCTCCTTCGTCTTCCATTTTCAGCACGTAGAAATCTGCAGGAAAAATGAGATTTTCTACCTGCACCAAAACATCTTCGATCACACCCAAAGGTTGGGTGCATGATCGGTCAGCCAATTGAATGGTCAAACCTGCGGGTTTAAGTGGACCAATACGCAAAGATAAATATAAAGAGTAAGGAAGAACATTTATGGAAGCACCAAGATCTAGCATGCAATTTTCGATCTTCATGTTACCAATAGTACATGGAATAGTAAAAGTTCCGGGATCCTTACACTTTTTGGGCACCTTCCTTTGTATCGCTGCCGATACACTTTCTCCTAGCATGACCTGCTCATTCCTAGTCGTACGCCTACGGTTAGTACATAATTCTTTAAGAAATTTTGCGTACCTTGGAATTTGCCGAATAGCCTCAATGAGTGGAATGTTAATTTCCACCTTGCTGAACAACTCCCAAACCTCCTTGTCTGTGATGGACTTCTTGTTTGACTTAGAAACCTGCGTTGGAAATGGTAAAGGAGTGTTAGAAATTGCAAATTCCGTACCTGAATCATTGCAGCCCGCGGAGGTCTTCTGATTATCGTCCGCGGACGTCTCCGTATTTTCCACTACTTCCTCAGGCGTCCGCGGCTTAAATGCTGAGACGTCCGCCTGCACCACTGAGGCAGAATCTTCATCCAGCTTTTCTGCTCCATTCTTCAACTGCTTTCCACTCCTGAGCATCACAGCGCTAATGTTGGACCTTGGGTTGGGAACCGTTTGCGATGGCAGCTTCCCTTTGTCTTCTCGCTTTTCGAAAACGGCGCTGGCAATCTGAGTTATTTGCTTGGACATCTCACTTATCGTTCCATCATGTTGATTAACCTTTTGCACTAGCCCTTTCATTGCTTCTTTAATTTCCTTGATATCCTTAGACATTGAAGCCTCATCATCCCCTTGTCTGAATTGTGGTGGTCTGTACGGCTGCTTTTGTGGATACGAGGATTGCCCCGCATCGTAATTGTTGTTCCTTTGCCAACCACCCTCATTTTGTCTCGGCTGCCATTTGTTGTTGCCTTGGTATCCATCAGTCCTTCTTGGTGGTAGATCTCCCTTGTTTATGTATCCCACTATATTCACGTCTTCTGTTCCTTCCTGAAAAACAGTGCAATCATCACTGTTAGTCGAAATATTAGTAGACCTGTTTACCTTGCATTCTCCTTGCTGATTGTTTTGTGGCTGTTGCGTCATAAGTTGAGCCACCATATTCCTTAGCTCCTGCAATTCAGATTGGACATTAACGTTAGCAACAGGTGCGGGTCTATGTGTCTCTTCTAAATACCTAGTGCCATCCGCCACTTTCTCAATCAATTCCCAAATTTCCTCGGGGTACATGTCAAGGATGGACCCTTGAGCTGAGGCATCTAGCATTCTCCTTTCCATGAGAATCATGCCATCCATAAAGTACTCTAGTAGCATCCTTTGTGGGACTCCATGATTCGGACAACTCTCTTCCAATAGCTTAAACCTCTCCAAGTAGTCAAATAATGTCTCACCACGTCCTTGTCTAAGCATTGAGAGTTCCCTTCTTGTTTGAGCAGCCTTCGAATGGGAGTAGTATTTATCCATAAATTTCCTTTGCATTTGCTCCCATGACCAAATTGAACCTGAAGAAAGAGACATCAACCAAGATTTAGCATGTCCTATTAGAGAAAAAGGAAATGCCTTTAATTTAAAAGCCTCCTCAGAAACCGCTGCTGATTTCATGGACATGCAAACTCCATGAAATTCCTTCAAGTGCCGTAGTGGGTTCTCATCGGGCATTCCTCCAAACTTGGGTAGATGGTGGATCACCCCACCATTTATTTCAATGTTTTCCGCGTCTTGATCCACCCGAATGCACCAAGGTGCCTCATCGATGTATGGCGCAGAAATTCCCCTCATAGTGCGCCCCATATCCCGATGCCTAGCTGGCCGTCTATATTGATCCTCTCCATCGAGATATTCCCTATCCAGCTCATCCTCATACTCGTCGCGTCTAGCTGCGCGGTTCCTAGCATCTCTGTTCACATGTTGTTGATTGATCGGGGGTAGTGCTCTTCTTTGATTTACGGGAGGCAATCCTTGCCTCTGATCTTGCATATTGTCTCCAAGCACACTCCCTCGCGCATCACTATCATGATCAACACTTTGCTGCGACATTGTAACTTCAACAGAAGATGATCAAGTGACAAAATAAAAGACAGTAAAATAAAACAAAAAATAAGAAATACTCAGTAAGATTCTTTGTTACCAATCCCCGGCAACGGCGCCATTTTGGCGAGCAGTCGTTATACCCGTCAAAAATAATAGTTTGTAATTCCGACTAGCAAGTGGTAAGTCGGGTCGTGTCCACAGAGATCGGTTGAGAATCTGTTCACTAAGTATTAGAGTAACAATGGGGGAGGGGGGGTTTTCAAACAAGAACAAGTAAATAAAAACACAATTAAGCAACAATGATCACTTGTCAAGATGAGCAATTGTCACACAAATTCAAGTAACGAGTTCAAAGGAGATGTGCAGGCTAGAACTGTCGATTGTGATGCAAGATTAAATCATTAACCCAACCGTTTTGATTTCTAATGTCTTACAACTTATAGCTCCCCGCTAGGTTGCACTACAAGTTGTCCTAGGGCGTCAATCCTAGTGGTCTATTACTTGTATCCTAGTTTACTATCCCCGCTAGGTTGCTAGTAAACTTTGATAATAGAAATCAACAAACTAACAAGAACTCCCCCGCTAGGGTTCCACTCATGCTAGCATATCAAATCCATGAACATTGCAAAGTAATATGACACAAAACATAGAAATTCAATATGAGTCTCAAATCAAAGCATCACAATATCAAGTTCTAGCATACACAAATGAGTTTAGCTACTCATGGTAATGGAATTCATAATCAAGTTTGTAATGAAATGAAATAGAGAGTACTAATGATGATTGGAACAACAGAACGTGTGTGTCTCCCCTCCTGGGATGAATATGCTGCTGGAATGATGATGTCGACAATTGCTTCCCAGCACCAATCTGGTTTCCCCCAAGTCACACGCCAAAAAAACAGATGATGATTTGTTCCTTTCTCTTTTCTCTTTATCCCCTCTCCAATCCAACTCCTCGACTTCTGATTTTCTTCTTTCTCTTCCCCAATGCGGCTCTCTGATTTCCGTTCCTTCTGTCTCGAGAAAACACAAATCGATTTTAGGAATTTTTGCCAGCTGGCATTCGCGCGGACGTCTCTTGTATTTATCCTCCGCGGACGTCTCAATAATTAAAGAAATGCAGAAGACGTCCGCGCCCATAATTGTTCAGGCGTCCGCCGTAGCCACTGAGTCGAACATCAATCACTTGGACTCCATTCCTTCGATGCAAAACCTCTTCAATAGGCTCTCTTTAGCCGGTATTCCTTCCATGGTCTCCGAATGTACCTGAGAATGAAAACTACACACAGGTAGTGAAATAATATACAGATAACACTAAGAGACGGGGTTTAAACATATAAAATAGTCGTACAACTACGACTTATCAGGTTGTTCAAACTAGCGAAAGACTAGAAGCCTAAAGCTTTGTCAAGCTTGTTGTGGAATACCACCTTTGTCGGGGTATTTGGGTTGTCACCTTTGTCGGGACAACCACATCACAACTTGACAGGTTAAGGGTGTGGAGTACCACCTTTGTCGGGGTATTTGGGTTGTCACCTTTGTCGGGACAACCACACTTAGAAGTGTAAAAGAAATCATTTGGAGTCAATGATAGATGTGTCACAAGAAGAGTCCCAAAACCGAATGCTTTCCTTAAATTAAAAACACCACCCGTATTTACTTTCTTAGTGTAAACTGCTCTATTAACTGCTCACCTTCCGGAGGACTTGCCAATCACGCATCACCCGCTGTAAGTCTTCTTTGTATTTTCAGTATTTAATTTTCTGTATTTACTTTTCCGCACAAAAAACCAACAAAACCAAAAAACTGTAGTTTAGTTAACCGCGCCAAAATCCCAATCGACCTAAAACACGCTCCCTCGCTGTACGATCCCCTCAAAGAATGACTATCCCCCTAATTCCCTTGGGTTCGACCCCTACTTACCACTAGCTACCCAGTAGTGAAGTCGCGAGTAGCGGACTATAAATTTATTTGCACATTTGCTCTGACGACAAGCATCTGTTAAATTGGCGCCGTTGCCGGGGAATTAGCCATCGGATAAGTTCTTTAAGTCAATACGCGCTCGAAACAACCATGTCTCGCGAAGAAAGTCACCATGACTACCAGGATGACGACGAGATAAACCTGTACGATCGAAACAATGAGGAGCCACTTCCATTTATGGATGATCCGGAGCAACTCATCCGTAGCAGACGAGCTCGTGATAGGGAAGCCATCAGAAGAAACCAAGAACCGCCCGAGGACCGAAATGCAGCTGGTCCAGTACAACATCCCCATAGATATCCACCACCCCCCCAACCTCGACAAATGCCAAGACAAGAACCTGTCTACGATAACTACTATGGGGATGTCAACTACCATGCACCTACTATGGGAGAACTCAATGCCCCAAACCTCGAAACGCAGCCGTGGTGCATTTGCGAGGGTCCTGAACTAGAAAACATTGCCGTCGACATGTCCGTGGTCCACAATTTGCCAAAGTTCTCAGGAACTAATGGAGAATCTGCGACAACTCATCTCCAACGCTTACATGGCATTTGCCAAAATCTAAAGCCCAATCGAGTGAATGTAGACGACTTCAAGTTGAAAGCGTTCTATTTTTCCCTCGTTGATTCGGCAAACGACTGGTTCCTTTCATTGCCTTCGGGAAGCATCAGAACATGGGTTCAGATGCAAAGGAAATTCCTGGACAAATACTACCCAGCAGGAAGAGCAATGCAAGTAAGAAGACAACTGCAGGACATAAGGCAAGGACCTAATGAGACCATGTACGACTACCTGGAGAAATTCAACCACCTGGAGAGAAGCTGCTGCACTCTTGGACTACCCGAGAAGCTCATCATCGAGTACCTAATTAATGGACTAACTGAGTTAGACAAAATGCTCCTGGATGCCTCAGCTGGAGGATCCATGATGAATCTATCATTAAGTGGCATAAGGGATCTCATAACCAACGTTGCTGAAAATGCTCGGTTTAGAAAGGAGACTACTCGTCAAGATGAATTCTTCCGAACAAAAAACGTATCACAAGCCGAGACATCAGTACACTCCATACCAGAAGAGGATAGACAAATGAAGGAAATTATGATGCAATTCCTACAAATGCAGACAGTTCAAGTAAGACCTTGCGAGTTTTGTGGCTCTACGGACCACAAGACTGATGCATGCCCAACTTTGATCGAAGTCAACCCGGTGGGGGCCAATGCAGTTGGAGGATACCAAGGGAACAACAACAAAGTTGTACCCCAACCAGCTCAGACGCTCTACCAACCTCCCCACAAGCAGTACAACCAGAATGCCCCACCAACGAGCCAGTATCAACAAAGGGGACCAAACCAGTACCCGATGGGCCAATATCAACAGAAGGTTCCAAATCAATATCAGGCGGGCCCGAGTAATCAGCAAGGACCAAACAAGTGGCTGGAGGACATGATGAAGGAACTCTCGAGTACTGTGCAGCAATCCTCGAGTACTGTACAACAATTGTCAGGCTCTGTACAGCGATTGAGTACTACTGTGTATCAAAATCAGGCGAAAAATGATGGAGCAATAGCCGACCTGAAAAAACAAATGTCTCAGCTCGCCACCTGAATATTCGAGCAAAATAGTGAGCCTGGTCAACTTCCTTCACAAACCATTCAAAACCCGAAGGAAAATGTTAATGCCGTGACCCTAAGGAGTGGGAAAAAGCTTGCCGTCAAACCCATGGAGCAAGCGGAGGACAAAAGCCCAAGGTTGTCTGGAGAAGAACAAATGAAGCCCGAGACTCGCGGAACTCTTGAGCAGGACGCGGCCGAGAAAAATGGGGACGTACCTGAGGAACACATGCCTAGCCTGGTTCCACCATCCGAAGAACAAAGACCACACCCGATGCCCAGAACCGATACCTCCAAGATCCGCGCCGCGCTTCCATTTCCAGTGCCAGCCCGAGTACCAAAACAACATGTCATGGATGAGGACGTGTTCGAATTATTCAGCAAAGTCGAAATCAACATCCCCCTCTTAGAAGCCATCAAGCAAATCCCTCGATATGCTAAGTTTCTAAAGGAGCTTTGCACCAACCGGAGGAGGAGCAATAGAAATGATCAAGAGCTGATGAGAAGGGACGTGTCGGCCGTCATGCAACGAAAGGTGCCCCCCAAGTGCGGAGATCCGGGAACTTACACCATTCCATGCACAATTGGCAACATCCGGATCGAGAACTGCATGCTAGACCTTGGAGCATCAATCAACGTCTTGCCATTCTCTATCTACTCATGCCTTAGGATTGGGCCGCTCGAACCCACCGGTCTCACTATTCAACTGGCAGACCGGTCGTGCAAACAGCCCGAGGGCAAAATTGAAGACGTTTTGGTCCAAGTAGGAGAATTGGTGTTTCCAGCAGACTTCTATGTCCTTAAAATGGAGAATAGTGGGCCAACAGACCATGCTCCTATCCTTCTCGGTCGTCCATTTCTCAAAACCTCAAAAATGAAGATAGACTGCGAAAGTGGGATGCTATCAATGGAAGTAGAAGGAGAAGTCTTCAGCTTCGACATATTCAGAGCAATGAAGCATCCCATGGAGTTCGAGGAAGTACACGCTCTCGACGCTTTGGACGACCTAGTCCAAGAAGTTCAACCAGAACTAAGAGCAGATCCCTTAGAACTCATACTCAATGGAGCCGAGAGCTCATATGACTTGGCCGAAGGCCTGCATAAAACACTAGCCCACTTAACAATCTCGGAGCCTCTCACACCAGGATATGAAGTCAACCAGGTAAAATTATTTAAATCAAATACTTTTTTACCCTCAGTGATTCAAGCTCCCAAAATAGAATTGAAGCCCCTGCCCGGACATCTGAAGTACGCTTTCCTTGGGGAAAATAACACGCTCCCGGTAATCATAAAGAGTGGCCTAGAAACAGACCAGGAGCGTCGTTTGATAAAAGTGCTGAGACAACACAAGTTGGCTATTGGTTGGACTCTAGCCGACTTAAGAGGAGTCAACCCAGCAGTTTGCATGCATCGCATCTTACTCGAGGATGGAGCTAAGCCGTCAAGAGAACCTCAGCGACGACTCAATCCAATCATGATGGAAATCGTCCAGAAGGAAATACAGAAGCTCCTGGATGCAGATGTAATCTATCCAATATCGGATAGCCAGTGGGTGAGTCCAGTCCACATAGTCCCAAAGAAAACTGGAATCACAATCGAGGAAGATGCCGAAGGAAAAATGGTGACAACAAGGGTCAAGAACGGCTGGAGAATGTGCATCGACTACAGAAAATTGAACGCCGTCACAAGAAAGGACCATTTCCCTCTGCCATTCATCGATCAAATGCTAGACCGACTGGCGGGCAAACCATACTTTTGCTTCCTGGACGGATTCTCAGGCTACAACCAGATTCCCATAGCACCTGAGGACCAAGAGAAAACCACATTCACCTGCCCATTCGGCACATTTGCTTTCAGAAGAATGTCGTTCGGTCTATGCAATGCTCCGGGGACTTTCCAAAGAGTGGTGACCAGCATCTTCTCAGACATGATCGGAATATTCATCGAAGTCTTCATGGACGACTTCACCATCTATGGCGATACATTCGACGCTTGCCTAAACAACTTAAGCACGATTCTGGCACGATGTGTCTCGATGAACCTTGTGCTCAACTATGAGAAGTGCCATTTCATGGTAACTCATGGAGTGGTCTTAGGGCACGTCGTCTCACAAGAAGGCATAGAGGTGGATAAATCTAAGATAGACCTGATCATGACTTTACCATACCCCTCCACTGTCCGAGACATCCAATCCTTCCTTGGCCATGCTGGATTTTACCGACGGTTCATCAAGGACTTCTCCAAAAAGGCATTGCCTCTATCCACTCTCCTCCAAAAACCTGTCATCCAATACCGACGGTTCCTTTTGAATTCACCAATACATGCAAGGAAGCCTTTGATGAGCTCAAAAAGGCCCTCACTAGCACACCTGTCATCCAAACTCCGGATTGGAAAAAACCATTTGAGATCATGTGCGACGCAAGCGACTTTGCTGTGGGAGCAGTTCTCGGCGAAAAGATTGACAAGAAAGCGGGTGTGATCTACTACGCCTCACGAACCCTAGATCCTGCCCAACGGAACTACTCCACCACCGAGAAGGAACTCCTGGCAGTAGTATTCGCTCTGGAAAAATTTAGATCCTATTTGCTTGGAGCAAAAGTGATAGTTTATTCTGACCATGCTGCCATCCGTTACCTAATGAAGAAAAAGGAGGCCAAGCCAAGGCTCATTCGGTGGATACTACTACTGCAAGAATTCGATATGGAGATAAGGGACAAAAAGGGGATCGAGAATACTGTGGCCGACCACCTAAGCAGGATTGTCCGAAAGGAAGAAGAGGGGCACATAACCGAGTCATTTCCAGACGAGCACCTATACGCCGCCTCAACCAAAGTACCTTGGTATGCTCCAATCGTCAATTACCTGGTAGGAGGTACATTTCCTCCCTCTTTCACTAAAGCACAATGCATGAAACTTAGGCATGATGCTAGATTTTACTTATGGGATGATCCTTATTTGTGGAGAATAGGAGCAGATCAAATGCTTAGGAGATGCATCCCCGATAGTGAAATATCTTCTGTTATTAGCTTTTGCCATGAGTTTACATGTGGAGGACACTTCGGGCCTAAGAGAACCGCTAGGAAAATCTTAGATAGCGGCTTCTTTTGGCCGAGTATATTTAGAGATTCTTATGAGAAGTGTAAGAAGTGTGATAGGTGCCAAAGAGTAGGGAATGTGTCGGCTAGGAATGAGATGCCTCAAGTGCCCATCTTGGTCATTGATGTCTTCGACATCTGGGGCATTGATTTCATGGGGCCATTCCCAGTTTCATGCGGTTATACTTACATTCTAGTTGCTGTAGATTATGTGTCGAAATGGGTAGAAGCTAAGGCCACTAGGTGCGATGATGCAAAGACTGTCGTAGAATTTTTGCGCACTAACCAGTTTTGCAGGTATGGAGTACCCAAGGCCATAATCAGCGATCAAGGAACTCATTTCTACAACCGCATGATGGCCGCCACCTTGAAACACTATCATGTCCACCACCGGACCTCCACAGCATATCATCCCCAAACCAATGGTCAAGCAGAGATCTCCAACCGTGAAATCAAAGGGATTTTAGAGAAAATGGTGAAGCCGGCCCGAAAGGATTGGAGCCAAAGGCTAGATGAGGCGCTATGGGCCTACAGAACTGCCTACAAAACGCCGATAGGGACCTCTCCCTTTCGGTTAGTATATGGGAAGGCATGCCATCTTCCGGTGGAATTGGAGCACAAAGCCTATTGGGCGCTCAAGCAATGTAACCCGGACTTGAGGGCAGCCGGCCTGGACAGGAAGATGCAACTGTGCGAACTGGAGGAGCTGCGCCTCGAGGCCTATGAGGGCCAAACAGACTACAAGGCGCGGACAAAGCTTTATCATGATAAGTTCATCCTTCGGCGCAAATTTGAAGTTGGGCAGCAAGTACTCTTGTTCTCATCACGACTTAAGCTGATGCCCGGCAAGCTGCGCTCGAGATGGACAGGCCCATACACCATAATACGAATCCACAACCATGGGGCACTAGAGCTAGAGAACCCGAAAGATGGGAATATATTCAAGGTCAATGGGCAAAGGGTAAAGCAATATCAAGGCGAGATCGAAAGCCCTGCCCAAGAATTTGACCTTGCCAACCCCACCTTATGATCCACAAATGAGGTACTGTCGAGCCAACGACGTTAAACAAGTGCACTGGTCGGGAGGTAACCCGACACTATCTTACTTTCTGTCATTTAAATTCTGTCATTTAATTTTCTGTCTTAGTAATTCTCACATATATATATTAGCTTGCATGACTTTTGAACTAAGGCACGCCTTCGTTCAAAAGTGTGGGGTGAGAACCACCGTTGTATATAAATAACATGCTTGCTGTTTTTTTTTTAGTAATAGTATCTTTTTGAAAATATGAACTTAAGAATGTGAAAAAGATAGATCATAATTCATGCATCAACCTTGTGAAAATTCAACTGTTTAAAGACTTAGGACGTAACTTTTCATTTGTCCTTTGTGCTGAGATTAACTAGAGATGTGGAGTTGACATAAACTGCCCTAGAAAGGCTTGGCAGGCAATCGAAGGATCTTATCAAACTATACGGTTTTCGAAGTCAGTGGAGGCTGCACTTCGGGTTTCAGTGAAGATTGAAGTCATCTCCGCCATGCAGTGTTTATGCAAAAAGAAAAGAAAAGGCGAGGACGGGAATCAGACCGTCCTCTCTCTAGTTAAAGTAGCCGAGAAAATAGATGAGCGACCCCCATCTTGACCCGCGCGAAACGACAACGATGAGAGGAGCCGGGAGGTATTTCCATAGGCTTGCGGGCGATGATTGGACCTCCCAAAAAGGCTTGAGAAAATGGACTAGCAAAGCCACAAAAAGGCGAAAAGCTCGAAGAAGCAAATCAAGAGGCCAAAGGCCCAAAATTGTGAAGGTTTTAACCGAACAAAAGTGAAGCTCTCAAAAAGTCAAATCAAAGGCCAAAGGCCAATTCACTACAAAAGCAGTCCCTCGCCAAAAGAAGAAAAATAAAAGTACTCAAACCAGTGAAACCCGAACCAAATCACGTGCTAGAGAAAGCTACAAGGAAACCATATAGTGCGAGACGGTCCCAAGATTGCAGTCCAGGAGCCTAAAAAGGGCTATCTCCCGAAACATCCGGAATAATTTGCATCTCGGCACGGAGGTACAAGTATTAAGTTTCTTCTATTTATTTACGCAGTTTAATTTGGTAATAAGTAGTAATGCATGAATTAGGATATATCTAGTCCCACAGTCTAATTTTCATATTTTAAAACCAAACTTAGTGCCGCCCTTTAATAGCATTGTTCGGGACGAACAACTAAAAGTGTGGGGTGATCTGATGGACCATAATTATACGAATCAAAAACACAGTAAAACCCACCAAATTAGACTGTTGGTCTATTTAACTTCTACTTGTTAGTCCCGATATATTTCTACAGGGTATTTTGGCGCTTAGAGAGAAAACACGCTAAGGAGAGGAGTTTTACGCTAAAAAGGATCGCTCGCAATTTCTGGCCAGCCAAAGACCGAGAAACCCAGGTTGCGCCCGCCGTCCAGCGCCCAGCGTCCAGCACGCCGGCCGAGCTAGTCGAGTCCAAATTCAAGTTGCCCGAGCAAACCATCTGATCTGACAATTCCGCCTCGACCAAAGTGTTTAAAATGGAAAATAAGGTGGAAGATGTCGGAAACCCAAGGAGAATTCTCGAGCAGATTGGCAGTTAGCTCAATTCCAAGGCAAAGGCCCGGCGCGCATAGGCACCCAAACCAAGTCGCTCGACCCGACGGATGCATCTGGAAAATCTGGCTCGACCAAGATGTTTGGAATGCCCAACAACTCGGACAATCTCACTTTCCAGACAAAACGCCCGAGCAGATTGGCAGATTGGCCCAATTCTATAGTAAAGGCCGCGCGCATAGGCACCAAGACCACGTTGCTCGACCAAAACATGGAATTTGGAAATTCTGGCTCGACCATTAGTCTTAAAATCACTTGACCATTCCAAATCAACTATCAAAAAGCCAAAAAAGCAATGATCAAAATCTGGTGACCGGTGGCTTTTGGTTGGAGGTAACCAAAGAAGCAAACTCTCACCATTTGGTGACCTCCAATCGGCTGCTATGACCTGCTATGGAGCTCCCTTGGATGAAAACCATGTGGTTTCATCTCATCCCTCCATTCCTCTCCCTTAGGCCTATAAATACAAGCCCCCATCTCATTTGTAAATAATTCCAAAAATCATAAATCACTTATCTCTCTACATTTTGTTACTTGTAAGTTTGGTTTTGAAATATATAATACTCCTGTTGGTTCTTGAGTATTATAGTAGTTCTTGAGTACTCTTGTCGGTTCTTGAAGTACTCAAGCTTGTCTTTACTTTTCACTGTTCTTGAGTACTCTTGTCGGTTCTTGAAGTACTCACCCCTTTCCTTTACTGTCTTTTACTTTCGAAACCTTTACTTTCCTGTCTTTCAAAACTACAACTGTACTTTCCTTGTCTTTACTTTCAAAACATTTACTATTCCTGCCTTTCAAAACCTTTACTTTTTAAGTACTTAGCTATGATGTCCTCTTCCATGGATAATCGTAGCTAAACCCATATTCGGTTGAGGGTTCTCACCCTTGTGCCCACATCTTGAGAATCTTGCACCTTATGTCATTTTACACTTCTCTAGTCTTTGAGATCTAGTTTGAGTAACACTTTTGTCGGGTTGTTCAAACTAGCGAAAGACTAGAAGCCTAAAGCTTTGTCAAGCTTGTTGTGGAATACCACCTTTGTCGGGGTATTTGGGTTGTCACCTTTGTCGGGACAACCACATCACAACTTGACAGGTTAAGGGTGTGGAGTACCACCTTTGTCGGGGTATTTGGGTTGTCACCTTTGTCGGGACAACCACACTTAGAAGTGTAAAAGAAATCATTTGGAGTCAATGATAGATGTGTCACAAGAAGAGTCCCAAAACCGAATGCTTTCCTTAAATTAAAAACACCACCCGTATTTACTTTCTTAGTGTAAACTGCTCTATTAACTGCTCACCTTCCGGAGGACTTGCCAATCACGCATCACCCGCTGTAAGTCTTCTTTGTATTTTCAGTATTTAATTTTCTGTATTTACTTTTCCGCACAAAAAACCAACAAAACCAAAAAACTGTAGTTTAGTTAACCGCGCCAAAATCCCAATCAACCTAAAACACGCTCCCTCGCTGTACGATCCCCTCAAAGAACGACTATCCCCCTAATTCCCTTGGGTTCGACCCCTACTTACCACTAGCTACCCAGTAGTGAAGTCGCGAGTAGCGGACTATAAATTTATTTGCACATTTGCTCTGACGACAAGCATCTGTCACCAGGCATAAAATGCGTGTTTCAACTATTTGTCATCCCTCCATTGTAGACAATAGTAACCTACGGGAAATGTAGCGTTAGTGTCAATTTACAACGCTAGCTAGCGGTTTTATACAAGATAAACTAATGCTTGTGAATGGCATTATCTTCGTCTTACCAGAATAATGAGAGGCAGAGAAGCACGATGATATATCCCAATTTGTAATGGCGTTTCTTCTTTTCCTGGTTTAGAGTGCTGAATATCTCGGTTACGTCCAACAAGTGTTCCCTTTTAAAGAACCTGATAACACAAGATCGATCAATAAATCATGTGAATATGAAATCGTACAAATGGCCAAAACTCGAATTAAACGAAAGCTGATGGTATAAGAGAAGGAAACTTACAGTATCGCGTTATACAACA
Source organism: Rhodiola chrysanthemifolia (assembly GCA_033675395.1). Classification (NCBI taxonomy): domain Eukaryota; kingdom Viridiplantae; phylum Streptophyta; class Magnoliopsida; order Saxifragales; family Crassulaceae; genus Rhodiola; species Rhodiola chrysanthemifolia. The sequence goes on from CM066204.1 coordinate 46,394,432, forward strand.
AATACGGAACACCCAACAAAGACATGAACCAGTGGCCGGTAAAAAGAAGGAAAGTGCACGATACTGGTAATAAACGACAGAAACTTTTTACCGTCGGAAAAATTGCCGTCAACCTCATAGTTTACGGAAAAGAGACGGAAATTAGGCTTTTTCCGTCACTTTTCTGTCATTATTCCGTCGTTTTCCTGACGTAGGAAATTTTCCATAAATTAGTAGTGTAAGGTTTGTGTAAGTTTGTACCAAGTTAGTCTCTTTCTAAGGACGAACTTAGACAAACCTTAGATTGAGACTAACGAGACTAACTTGGCACGAACAAAGACAAACCTTAGTCTCATTCTAAGGTTTGTCTAAGTTCGTCCCAAGTTAGTCCCTTTGTAAGGACGAACTTAGACAAACCTTAGAATGACACTAACGAGACTAACTTGGGACGAACAAAGACAAACGTTAGTCTCATTCTAAGGTTTGTCTAAGTTCATCCCAAGTTAGTCTCTTTCTAAGGACGAACTTAGACAAACCTTAGAATGAGACTAACGAGACTAACTTGGGACGAACAAAGACAAACATTAGTCTCATTCTAAAGTTTGTCTTTGTTCGTCCCAAGTTAGTCTCTTTCTAAGGAGGAACTTAGACAAACCTTAGAATGAGACTAACGAGACTAACTTGGGACGAACAAAGACAAACTATAGTCTCATTCTAAGGTTTGTATAAGTTTGTCCAAAGTTTCTAAGGACGAAATTAGACAAACCTTATTTGAGACTAACGAGACTAACTTGGGATGAGCAAAAACAAACCATAGTCTCATTCTAAGGTTTGTCTATGTTCGTCCCAAGTTAGTCTCATTCTAAGGTTTGTCTAAGTTGGTCCCAAGTTTGTCTCGTTAGTCTCATTCTATGGTTTGTCTAAGCTCGTCCTCAGAAAGAGACTAACTTGGGACGAACTTAGACGAACCTTAGAATGAGACTAACATTTGTCTTTGTTCATCCCAAGTTAGTCTCGTTAGTCTCATTCTAAGGTGTGTCTATGTTCGTCCTTACAAAGAGACTTACTTGGGATGAACTTGGACAAAGCTTAGAATGAGACTAACGTTTGTCTTTGTTCGTCCCAAGTTAGTCTCGTTAGTGTCTGAAGAGTCGTATTTATACGACTCGTCGAATCAACTAATCCTATTTATTTTGGCACTTTATTATGCGGGCAGTTACTTTTTAGTGTTGTTTTGCATTTCAGGTGTTTCGGAAGCTGTCATTGCGTAGCTGACTCAATTTGCATTTCAGGTGTCATTGCGTAGCTGACTCAATTTCCTACCACTCTCTAGTTTGCATCGAGAGCAGCCGAGGTAATATAGAAGGTCAAATTCAGAGTTGAAGTCAGATCTGGCGCGCAGAAGAAGGAAACAGGCTCAGTGCTTACCGCGCCATATGTAGACATTATCTCGACGCTAATGTCTGAAGGAAATGCGGCCTAATGTCAAACGCGGCGAAACGCGATGTTGACATCAGCAACGCATTTGATGACGTCAGCGAGAAGCGGTGAGCCACGAGATGCTGACATCAGCAACGCGTTTAATGACGTCAGCGAGCCGAGATTTGATAATTCTAGCCCAAAAACAGATTTGGAAACTCAGTTTATTATAAATAAGAAGCTTGGGTTAGGGTTTTTAGGATCTCATCACATAATCCTACGAAGACTGAGATAGATCTGGGGAAGACGAAGAACGCGAAGCTTTCGGCGATACAGAGAATTTCTACTTCTTTTTCACCAAAAATATTTGTGTTTATTTCCATGACAATGAGTCGCTAAATTTCTCTTTCAGTTTAGGGTTTCGTACATTGTGCATACGTTTTGAGATTTTTGTTCTTAATGTAATTTTATATTTTGCTAGTTCTTGTGCTCATTCTTATGAATTAAATTGTTAGACTAAAGTGGAAGCTTTGTCGCAAAGCTTAGTCGAGCAACTAATTCTTATCGTTAACATCTACTGGATACTTTGTCGTAAAGGTAGATAGTAATGCCTAAGCAAAATAATACCTTTGTCGGATTATTTAGTTTAGGAAAGCACTAGAAGTCTAACACCTTTGTCGGGTTAGATTGTGGCGTATCACCTTTGTCGGGATACTTGGGTTGTTACCTTTGTCGGAACGACCACACTTTCAAATATAAGATTGATCATTAGATATCCATGATAAACGTGTCACAATAGAAACCCTAAAATGAATGTTTTCTCTGATTGCCTTCGTTACTCTTTTCTCCTATGCCTTACAATATTTGCTCACAAAAAACCCCCCCTTTTTTAATTGTTTACAGTCACAGCTTCAACAACCAGCTCTCTCGGGTTCGGCCCTTCTTGCCGCTTTACTAGTTCATAGCAGAAGAAATATAAATATTAAATTTGATGCGTCAGACGACGCGCGTAAGTCTCATTCTAAGGTTTGTCTAAGTTCGTCCTTAGAAAGAGACTAACTTGGGACGAACTTAGACAAACCTTAGAATGAGACTAACGTTTGTCTTTGTTCGTCCCAAGTTGGTCTCGTTAGTCTCATTCTAAGGTTTGTCTAAGTTCGTCCTTAGAAAGAGACGTTTGTCTTGGGACAAACTTAGACAAACCTTAGAATAAGACAAACGTTTGTCTTTGTTCATCCCAAGTTAGTCTCGTTAGTCTCATTCTAAGGTTTGTCTAAGTTAGTCCCAAGTTAGTCTCTTTTTAAGGACAAACCTTAGAATGACGCTAACTTGGGACGAACAAAGACAAAGGTTAGTCTCATTCTAAGACTAAAGTTAGACGAACAAAGACAAACGTTAGTCTCATTAACGAGACTAACGTGGAACGAACAAAGACAAATTTTAGTCTCATTCTCAGGTTTGTCTAAGTTCGTCCCACGTTGGCCTCTTTCAAAGGACGAACTAAGACAAACCTTAAAATGAGACTAACGAGACTAACTTGGGACGAACAAGGACAAACTTTAGGCTCATTCTAAGGTTTGTGTAAGTTCGTCCCAAGTTAGTCTCTTTCTAAGGACGAACTTAGACAAAGCTTTGAATGAGACTAACGAGACTAACTTGGGACAAACAAAGACAAACGGTCGTCTCATTCTAAGGTTTGTCTAAGTTCGTCCCAAGTTAGTCACTTTCTAAGGATGAACTTAGACAAACCTTAAAATGAGACTAACGAGATTAACTTTGGACGAACAAAGACAAAAGTTAGTCTAATTCTAAGGTTTGTCTAAGTTCGTCCCAAGGCAAACGTCTCTTTCTACGAACGAACTTAGACAAACCTTGGAATGAGACTAATGAGACTAACATGGGACGAACAAAGACAAACTTCCGTGTAAAACCTTCAAAAAGGGATGAGTTGTTTCTGGTGACAATTATGTCATCGACATATATGAGTAAGTATATGAGGTCCGACTGCTGATGAAAAATAAATAGGGAGGTATATGCGCGACTGCAAGAAAATCCAAGCTTGAGGAGAAATGAGCTAAATCGCTGAAATCAAGCACGTTGAGCCTGTTTTAAGTCATATATAGCTTTCTTCAGTAGACAAACATGTGTAGGAAAATGAGGATCAATGTACCCTGGTGGTTGCTCCATATAAATATGCTCCTTGAGTGTGCCATTGAGAAACGCGTTCTTGACATCAAGTTGTCGAAGGGACCATTTATGAAAGACTGCAAGAGAGAGTACAACACGAACAGTCATAGCTTTGACAACCGGGCTGAAATTGTCGTAGTAGTCAAGTCCATGTATATGAGTATAACCTTTAGCAACTAGGCGAGCCTTTAGACACTCAATGGATCCATCAGGTAGATATTTGGTGCGAAAGGTCCATTTAGAGCCCACTATATTGGTGTTTTGAGGACGAGGAACCAAGATCCAAGTACCATTTTGGTGCAATGCTTGTATTTCTTCATCCATTGCAGCAAGCCATGTAGGATTCTTAGCTACTAATTTAAAACCTTTTGGCTCAGTGGAAGTGAGAAGAGCGGATAATAGTCCCGGGTGAATCTACCATGCGAAGATTTACAGGATGACGAGTTTCAAAAACTCTGGCTTTTGCTTGTGTTAGCATAGGATGCGAGCCTACAGAAGAGAGAACAGGTGCATGCTGAGTGGTGATAGGTTCACCAGCTTCAGGTTCAGTAGTATCAGGTTCAACATCGTTAGGCTCAACTGGCACGGACTCAACATAGGTCTCAGGAAGTGGTAAAGAGGTACCTGCAAGAAAATCATTGGCCTGCATAGACTCACTGAGATGGTTAGAGAAAATATTACACGGGGAAGAACTCGATTGAAAGGTGTGTGGTTGATCAGATGGATTAATTTGATGAATATTCGGTTCCAAAAATTTTGAAAAGAGAAGAGAATTTAGAGGCTGAGCTTGGGAGCCAGACATCTTAGGAAAGTGTGTTTCATCAAATTGAGCATGGCGAGTAATGTATATTTTGGACGTAGTGGGATCAAGGCATCGAAAGCCTTTATGAGAGGGACTGTAACCCAAGAAGACGTGCGGAATACTACGTGGAGAAAGCTTATTAGGCATATAATCACGAAGGCAAGGCTAGATACGGCAACCAAAAGGATGGAAATTATCATAATGTGGTGTGTAGCCATATAAAAGTTCGAAAGGTGATTTACCGTGAAGGAGTGGAGTGGGCAACCAGTTAATGATGTAAACTGCAGTGCTGAAAGTGTCAACCCAGAAGCGAGTAGAAAGGTGAGAATGAAACAAAATGGCTAGACCAGGTTCAGTCACATGACGATGTTTTCTTTCGGCACGACCTTTCTGAACAGGAGTACATGGGCAAGAAAGTTGATGGTGGATGCCAGAAGTACGTAAGTGAGTTTTAAAGCAAGTGCTAGTAAATTCACCACCTCCATCACTCTGAAAGATTTTAATATGACGAGAAAATTGAGTTTCCACAAATTTCTGAAACTAAAGAAAAATGGGAAAGAAATCAGATTTCAATTTCAAGGGATAAAGCCAAGTAAAACGCGAATAATCATCAATAAAAATGACAAAGAAAGCCCAAGTTTGATTTGATAGGAGAGGGACCCCAAATGTCACAATGAATGAGTTCTAACACATGTGATGATGTATGCTCACTTCGAGAAGAAGGCAAACGGTGACTTTTTGCAAGTTGACATGTGCTGCATAATGAGGGTGAAGCAATAAGGACGTAAGAGAAAGATGTCCCATTTTATTCAAAAAAGAAATGACAGAATGATTCACATGACCTAGGCGAGCATGCCATAAGTCATATGAGGCATGTAAGGATTTGTGTTTAAGAGTAGAAATAAGGGCAGAGTTGGCGCGTTCCAGCACATACAACCCGCCTTCTCTTTTACCGGTTGCCACCACCTTTCCTGTTTGACGATCCTAGATTGTAAAAAGGTTAATGGTAAATGTAACAGAGAGAGGAAAGTCAGCTGTTAATTTACTAATGGAAAGAAGATTTTTAGTTAGGTGAGGAACAACCAATACTTTAAGTAACTTGATGTTTGGAACAGAAGAGAGGGTACCGGTATGGGTAATGGGTAAGCAAGAACCATCAACTACGACCAATGAGTCCTTACTCGTGTAACTTTTGACATGATCCAAATTAGATGCATCAGTAGTAATATGCGCCGAAGCACCAGTATCCATGAACCAATCAGAAGGCTCGGATGTAGAAACAGAGCAAGAGGCATTAAACGCCTCAGCAAGGTGAGCAGATGGATCACTTCTGGTGTAGCGCTGGTTGCCGCGGTCAGCATAATGACCCTCCTTGCGACATATCTGACAGTGTGGCGAACGACGTCCCTAATTAAAGTGGGTCCGACCTCGATATGAAGGGTTGTTACCATGAGAACGACCTCGTCGGTTGCCACAAGAAGTAGGGAAATTACTGCGACCACGAGTAGTGGCTATGAATGCTGTAGAGGTGAGGTCTGGGGACGTAAGAGACTGTTGAAACGATTCAAAGCTTTCTGCTTTAGACACTAAATCTGTAAAACATGAAAGAGGAGTAAGGGCCATTTGAGCAGTAGAGAAACTAGAAAAGTTAGCACCAAGTCCTCGGAGGAACCAATGCACTTTATCAGGATCATCAACAGGTCGTCCGATAGCATGAAGTTGATCACATAATGGTTTGAACTCGCGTGCATAATCAGTAACAGATTTGGTGCCACGCTTCATGATCTGTAAGTCATCCTTGAGGCGTAATTCACGGACCTTTGAATGGTGGCTGAATGTGTTCTCCAAGGCGAGCAAAACGTCGCGAGCCGTGGAGAGACCCACAACGACAGCAATGGCTTCCTCAGTTAGAGACGAAAGTAAGAGGTAAAGTAGTCGTTGATCGGCTGCTCTCCATGTCAAATATTGAGGGTCCATTGTAGTGGATTCTGCTGTTGCAAACTTAGGTGGTGGGACAAGAGTTACATCAACGTATGGTAATAAATCTTGACTTTCAAGAAGGGGGGGAAGTTGACTTTTCCAAAGAAGATAATTAGAGGAGGAGAGTTTGATGGTGATCATGTGGATGAGAGTGTTGAATGGAAGAAGATGGGAGGATGATTCAGAAGCCATGAGGATCGTGGTTGTTAAACCAAAAGAACTTCTGATACCATGAGAATGTGTTAAAAACCACCACATTTGAGGAGGTGGAGATTATTATTATTTATAGTAGTGTACATGTAAATATTACACTGAGATATTATCTCATCAAAATGGAATTACAGATATAAGTGTACAGTATATGGAATAATTATATATATGATGAGAATATACGGCATGATCAACAATGTCTCCAATATTCTTGATATGGTACTGATGATTAGCTAAATACCCTGAACATTTGTGAGTATTCCCGGTTCTGAAAACTCTCACGAGACTATAACTCGTCCACTAGGAAAGCTTAGGAGTTTAAACGCTTGGTGCATACACTAAATGCACCCGTAACACCTACGAAAATTAGAGTTTGTTTGCTAATAACGAGTGTTGCTCTAGAATAACCTTTCGACTCACCCTTGTTTCCACTAGGCTTGTTCTTATTGTTTTCTCGGGATGATCAAACTCTAAGTGTGGACTATTTTCATAAGTCGAATTCTCAACTATTATTTCTTTACTTTTACTAGATGTTTTGATTCGTTCCGAGTCTCTTTCGATGCCATTTGACCCTCTTGCTTGCTATTTCAGGAGAGAAACATACTTAACGTTCCCGGTTTGGAGAAGATCAAGTTTTAGCGAAATAAATCAAAGTTTCCAACAAAAAGTCAAGAGAATCACCAAGTCCCAGTGCAAGCTCGCCCGAGCACTCCTAGACCCGACCGGGCATGAAAGGTCACACCCATGGAAGGAAACGAGACGCGTCCGAGTGCAAGCCTGACCGAGTGCCTTGTGGCAACAACCGAAATATAATTGGCTTAAGATTTCAGCGCCTGAGCCTACCCAGATTCGCCTGAGCTCACCATGAAAACCACTCGGCATCGTTTCAAGCTCGCCCGATCTCTATCAGCCCCGGCCGAGCTTCATTCCCATCAAGCCAACCCACGCTCGCCGAACGCCAGAAAGACTGGCTGAGTCTAGAATGCACTTAGCTCGGCATCATTCCAGGCTCACCCAAGTCCTTATAAGCTCGCCCGAGTTCAATGCAGTTTTTAGTATGGAATGCCCCCAAGCTCGTCCGAGCCCCAACGCCCCCTCCTTCAAGATCGGTCGAGCCTCACCTGAAAATCTAGATTTTCTCCTTGACTATAAATAGAAAGTTTGAGATCTAGATCTGGATTTTCTAGGAGATTTCTTGGGGTTTTTAGAGAGAAGACAAAGGATAAGATAAACATCAAATCGAAGCTACTCTAAGGATATTGGGAGATTCTTCATCCTAATTCCTTACTCTTCTTTGTGATTTCTTCATAGAATTTGTAAAAACTACTCTGGTTTGTTATTGAAAATTACTTGTGAGTAGTGTTCCTAGTTTCGTGTATAAACTTTATCTTCTTATTGAATTTATGTTTGAATGAAGTTTATGATATGGTTGTGAACTACTTTAATCAAATGTTTATTCTAAGTCTTCTAAGTGTTTTGATAAAATTCTTAGATGATTTGAGAACATGAACTTGAAATTGAATATTCGAGAGAATGAGATTAAGAGTTCCATAAAACAAGTAGATTCACCCTTGTTAGGTGGTGTTCACTAGCGTGACCCATCCTAGCATTGAGATAGGCTTGGTCTTCACCACTCTTGGATATCGATCACTCAACGAGAGTTGTTGATTGAGAAACTTGAGTTGGACGTGAGCTAAAAATATCGAGAGATTGAAGTTCACGTGCGAGGTGCCTCTTCCTTAATGATCAGTCGAGTTTTCGACTGATTAATGGCCATATATCACTATAGCTTTGAGGCGTTTCTGACAATATTTTGATGTCATTTGATCTCTATCTCTACATTTCAGGTAGAAAACAAGTCTCTCCCATGGTCAATGCCTAAATATGCAAACTCGGGCAAAAATCGGAGATTTGGAGCAATATATGGGTAGAAAAGGATCTCAGCCAACCGGCTCAGGATTTCCCCTGAACCCGCTGGTCGGCTGACTAAGGACTCAGGGATGTTTTCCTAAGAATAACCCCAGCCGGTCGGCTGACAACTTCAACCGGTCGGCTGAGAAGAGTCTCCAGAATGGCCTGCACCAAGGATATTATCAACCGGTCGGTTGGACTCACCAGCGGACCGGCTGACTAAAGCTCCCAGAGTGGCCTGCACCAAGAACACGCCAAGCCGGTCGGCTCCAGCCGATCAGTTGACTAAAGATCCAGAAGGGTCAACCCAATCGCTCAATCAGCCGACCGGCTGGATGCTCAACCCAGAACCAGCCGACCGGCTGAATTGTTATAGAACTGGATTTCTACCCGAGCCTATATATCGAAAGAGAGGTTTTTGACTTATGTGAGGAGGTTTTTGGGGAGAAGAAGATTGGAAAAGAGGCTCAACCAAGGTCATCAATCTTCAAAAGATCCGACTAAGGAGAAGAAGAAGAGAAGACTAAAGGGAGATTCTAGGACTAATCACCCTACTTCCTCTACATCTTTTCCATTCTACTAGTTGTGTGCTATAAACCCTAGTCTTACATGATGTGTGAGTAGTGATCTTTTGTTTTGTGGGTCCTATGACTATCTTTGGTACTCTTTGATCACAAATGTACATTGATAATCATATGGATGATTGTTGATTTCATTTTCTCTTGTGTTATGAATGTTATGCACTCTAGGTGTTTGTTAAAATGCCTAAGGGACAACTTAGACTAAAACTTGAACCTAGGACTTGGAAACCCTAGGGGATAGTTCTAGGATGGAGAAAATGATGTATATCTTAAATCATGGAAGTGAACTTTAGGATATGGATGCTTGACTAGGATTGAATGTTTAATTCATTGTAATTGGTCATTAAGTGAATCACTAATTAATCCCATCAAATGGTGTCAAATTCATATTCACTATGCTCTTCATTTATGACATTTCACTAAGTGTTTGATAAAATTCCTAAGTAACATGCTCAATCTTAAAACTAGACCTAAGAATCTAACGACCTTAGGGATATTTTGGATAATAGAGAATGTGATCCTATCTAGTGTATTATGTAAGTAAACACATGCATTTGTTGCTAACTAGTCATTCATGCCTATTTCACTTATTACCTTAGGAAGACATTCCCAGAATAATAGTGCTATAGAGTGAATCAACATCCTCGAATGAGTGAGGCTCTAATTAAGAGAGTTTGACTAAGAATAGATCACATGAGAGTTGGTCTACCTTAGCCTAAGCTAGGTTAGAGACAATGCATGGGTAGGAAGTGAACTAGTGCGTATGTTCATTGTATTTATCTCCCACCCATAGGACGATAATGCAATGGAATGAACCGATATCGAGTTAAGAGGGTTTGGCTCTGTATAGATTCAAGTGAATGTTGGCATATCCTAGTCTAAACTAGTTTCATTACTATTTGACTACCATGAAATGTTTGAATATCATGTATGTGATCATCGGGAAATTGGCAAGGAGGGGAGTAATCCCTCGAAACACTTCTTATCTATCTTTTATCCTTAATTACTCACCACATAGGATTTAGATATATACTCCATTTATACATTTTGGTTTAGAATAGCCGAACAGAAATACAATCTTACATAGTGCTTGTGCTTGGCTTGCTCCTCTTGGTTCGACCGGGTACTTTACCGGTCTTTATAAATGTTTTGACTTACTACCGACCCTCTCTTCATTGATACTATTTAGAGGTGAAAAAGAATAGTTCGTCACTTAAATCAATGAAGTAATCGAGAGATTGAATTTGATTTAATAGTCGCACGCCTTAATCTAATCACCACCATGATTGTTCTTGCATAAAATTGTGCCTATCGAGAGTCTCGTGCAACAAGGAGGGACGTAGTGCCCTAAGAAATGCTTTTTAAACCCTAAAAACATCACTTTTATTTCATTGCTTTTACATAGAAATTGATAATCAACACTTCAAACAATCGTTTAAGGAATAGACTTATTGGAGTAAAATTGAATAGTAATCTTAAGTTTACAATTGCTACTTGGACGATCCGGCACTTACCGGTCTTACAAATTGTTTTTGAAGTGTGCTAAAATATTACACGTCAAAATGGCACCGTTGTCGGGGCGCAACGAATTAACTTAAGGAACTAAAGTAGATTTTACAAGATTTGGACTATTTCACTTGATATTTTTGCTATATTACTTGTGTTGCATTTGTGGCTTAACGGATTCCCTTATCTTTGTTCTTGTAGGCTTCGGTTGAATGCAAACGAGATCAAAAAGCAAGGAAAAAGTGAACCCCGGATTTGACCAAGCTTCGAAACATTTTTTGGATCAAGAGAAAGCCAAGGGTCAAGGCTCTCGCAACAAAAGGCAACCTCGTAAGAGAAGACCACCACCCATGGAATACCCACGCGTTGTCAATCCTCCTAAGAAACCCTTGAAGGATTATTGCACTCCAAGCCTAGCCGGTTTCCAATCGCCGATAGCTTCGCCAGGAGTTGAAGCTCCCCAATTTGAACTCAAACCGGCGTTGATAAACATGGTGGGCAACAATGCATTCACCGGGATCGAAAATCCCAAAGCTCACTTAACTTCTTTCTCGAGTTGTGCGAAACTTTCAAGATCAATAATGTTCTGAAAGAGTCCATATACCATAGAGTTTTCCCTTTCTCTCTAATGGGGAAAGTCAAGGATTGGTTATGGAGCCATGATGCGAATACCTTCACAACACGGGACGAGTTAGCTCAAGCTTTCCTCCTACAATACTTTCCACCAGCAAAGACCCAAAGGCTCAAGAATTTGATCAACTCATTTGAGCAAGGAGAAGATGAAACATTCTATGAGGCATTGGAAAGATTCAAGGAGCTCCAAAGAGAATGCCCCACCACAATATAGACAAACCAACCTCATCCAAATTTTCTATCAAGGCATGGACGCCGGATCAAAGAGGCAAATGGATCAAGCGGCGGGAGGTGCATTCATGGAGCTTCACCCAACCAATGAGGGAGCAATTATAAATAGAATTGCAAGGAATTCCCACCATTGGGGGAGTGAAAGAAGGTACCCCAAGAGGAAGAGCAAGACAAGAGAAGTAGAGGAGGTAGATTCAAGAGAGGATGTTCGTGCCCCCAATAAGAAGATAGAAGCGCTAACCGCTTCCCTTAGTTCGCTTCATGTAAAACAGTCTCAAAAGCAACCTCGAGTGTGCGCCATTTGCACAAGCCCCTCTCATAAAGAGGATGATTGCCCTCATACCTTCCCGCAAGAAGAGACGCTAGATGATGAAGACGTGAACTTCTTGCGAAGGAGTCAAATGAACTATGGGACAGACCGGGGCCACCCCAATTTTTCATTCAAAACAACCGAACCAATCAAGTATGAATCAAATTGGCGTCAAAATAGCAATTCTCCTCCCGGTTTCAACCCGAGGAACCAAGATTACCAAAGGCAAAATCAAGGCTATCAAAAGCAAACCTATCAAGGCCAATCAAGCCAACCTCAACAACAAATTCAAGTTCAACCACCACCTAAGGAGGATTCTACTATGACCACATTGTTTGCTACACTTGTTGCGGGTCAAAACAAGACGACCGAAGATCTAACTAAGCTAGCTCAAGATTAATTCAAAGCCGCTCAAGAGAATAAGCACATGTTCCATGAAATCAACCAAAGGTTAAATGAAATGTCCACTCACCACAAGATGTTGGAGACGCAAATTGCCCAACAAGCTAGCTCCTCCACAAGATATCAAGGGAAACTTCCCTCTAGACCGGACTTTCATCAAAACGAACATGTAAACGCTATAAGCCTAAGGGGTGGGAACACCTATGCACCTCAACCGCCCATGCCAAAGGACGCTAGCACAAAGTTGCCCATTATTATTGAAGAAAGCATGGAGGAGGTAGAAGAAGAAACTCCCACGCAAAAAGAAGTTCCCTCCAAAAGGTCAACGAAGGAAGTTGCTAAGGAAGCAACAAATGAACCTTCCCCTTACAAGCCTCCAATGCCTTTCCCTCAAAGGCTATTAAAGAAAAACAACGAATCACACTTCCAAAAATTTACAGAAATGATGAAGAAGATTAACGTGACACTACCCATCTCCGAGGTAATATCCCAAATGCCCCTTTATAATAAATTTCTTGAGGATATAATCTCTGATAGGCGTGAAATCTCTGAAATTCGCTTGGTAAATCTAAATGCAGAATGTAGTGCTATTGTGCAAAATCCTATGCCTAAGAAAGAAAAAGATTCGGGGTCGTTTTCCATTCCTATCTCTATTGGTGATGTTAGCATAGGTAATTGTGTGATCAAGGAGCTAGCATTTCATTAATGCATCACTCTCTTTATAAGAGACTTGATATGGGGACTCTTGTGCCTACTTCCATTAGTCTACGCCTCACGGACCGCTCATCTAGGATCCCAAGTGGAATCCTAGAAGATGTGCCCGTGAAGGTGGGGAAAATTTACATCCCCGTGGATTTCTTTGTCCTAGAGATGGAGGAGGAGCGAGAGATCCTAATCATTTTGGGAAGGCCATTTTTTAAAACTACCAAGGCGGTAATAAGTTGCATTAATGATTCACTAGAGTTCGAAGTAGGGGAGAGAAAATCAAATTCTATCTAAGACAAGCATGCTACGCCCCTAGTAATTCATTGGATTGCAACATGCTTGATGTTTACAATGATTTTTCTTGTGATGACCTAACGACTATTGAGCAAGAGCTACTGAGTGATGGAAGAATAGGTTACTCAATGATGGACTTATTGATGATGTTCGAGGAGGAACAAAAGGAGGAAATGGATGATGAAAAGGAAAGCACGGAGAAAGGACAAGGTAAGGGACCTTGTGGGATAGAGCTTAAGGCTTTACCTACAAGTCTAAGGTACGAATTTCTTGGTCCTAATTCTACTTTTCCCGTGATATTGAGTTCATCTTTGAGTGAGCTTGAAACATCTAAACTACTGCATGTGCTTAGAACGCGTAGAGACGCTATTGGTTATTCCATTGGTGATCTAAAAGGGATTAGCCCCGATCTATGCATGCATAGGATTAAATTGGATGATGATGCTAGACCAACCCGAGAGAGGTTGAGGAGGTTGAACCCTACTTTAGGGGAAGTTGTCTTCAAGGAGATAACTAAGTTGAGGGAAGCGGTAATCATTTATGCCATTCCCGATTCGGAATGGGTGAGCCCAATCCACGTTGTCCCTAAGAAAGGTGGCTTGACGGTAGTCAAGAACGAGAAAAATGAATTAATCCCTACACGCACCGTCACGGGGTGGCGGATGTGTGTTGACTACCATAAGCTAAACAAGGCTACTAAGAAAGATCACTTCCCTCTACCTTTCATTGATCAAATGCTTGAAAGGCTTGCTAACTATGAATAGTTTTGTTATTTGGATGGGTATAGCGGATTCTTCAAATCCCTATACACCCTTCGGACCAAGAGAAAACCACTTTCACATGCCCCTACGGAACCTATGCGTATAGACGTATGCCCTTTGGGCTATGTAATGCGCCAGGAACTTTCCAAACGTGCATGATGGCTATTTTCTCCGAATTCATTGAAAATACGATGGAAGTAATCATGAATGACTCTTCGGTTTATGGCTCTTCGTTTGACTCTTGTCTAGAGAACCTCTCAAAGGTTCTTGATAAATGTATTGAAACCGATCTAGTCTTGAATTGGGAAAAGTGCCATTTTATGGTACAAGAGGGAATTGTGCTTGGGCATCTTGTCTCTAATAGGGGAATTGAGGTGGACAAAGCCAAAATTGAAGTCATTGAAAAACTTCAACCCCCTAGAGACGTTAAGGGAATTCGAAGCTTCCTTGGACATGTCGGGTTCTACTGGCGCTTCATTAAGGATTTCTCTAAGATTGCCAAGCCATTAATTGATCTTTTGCATAATGATACACCATTTGTATTCAATGATCCTTGGTTTGCAGCTTTCAAGAAGCTAAAGGTTGCCCTCACATCCGCTCCTATAATTCAACCTCCCAATTGGGAGCTTCCCTTTGAGCTAATGTGTGACGCAAGCTACTATGCCATCGGAGCCGTTCTAGGGCCAAGGGTAGACTAAAAGCTACATGTGATCTACTATACGAGCAAGGTCTTGGACCAAGCTCAATCAAACTACTCCACCACGGAGAAAGAGATGCTAGCTATTATCTACGCCTTTGACAAATTTAGGCAATACTTGGTGGGATAAAAAACCATAATCTATACCGATCACGCCGCCATCAAGTACCTTATTTCTAAGAAAGATGTTAAGCCTAGGCTCATAAGATGGATACTTCTACTTCAGGAGTTTGACATAGAAATCAAAGACAAGAAGGGAGTAGAGAACTCGGTTGCCGATCACCTTTCTAGACTTGAACCTTGGGAAGAGAAAAACTCAAATGAGGAATTGCCTATTGAGGACTCCTTTGTTGGTGAATACTTGATGAGTCTCGAAATGCACCCACACCATGGTACGCCGATATAGTGAACTTCAAGGTTTGTGATGTGCTTCCTTCAAACATGAATTACAATCAAAAGAAGAAATTTGCGCGTGATGCAAGAAGATACAATTGGGATGAGCCCCATCTTTTCAAGCTTTGTTCGGATGGTATTTATAGAACATGTGTAGCCGACGAAGATATACAAGGAATCTTGCACCATTTCCATTCTTCCCCTTATGGAGGACATGGAGGGAGTTCTATAACCGCGGCCAAGGTGCTTCAAAGTGGACTCTGTTGGCCCTCAATATTCAAAGATGCCTACAATTTCGTGAAGGCTTGCGACAAGTGCCAAAGAAGTGGTAATATCTCCAAACGGGACGAGATGCCCCAATAAATAATGCTAGAAGTGGAGATCTTTGATGTATGGAGGATATATTTCATGGGTCCTTTTCCCCCTTCCTATGGGAACCGCTACATTGTCGTAGTGGTTGACTACGTGTCTAAATGGGTGGAAACTATAACATCCCCAACTGGTGATGCTTAAGTCGTAGAAAAACTTTTCAAGAAGATGATCTTCCCTATATTTGGAGTCCCAAGAACGGTTATTAGCGATAGGGGATCTCACTTCAAGGAAAAGCAATTTGGGGCACTTCTAAAGAAATATGCGGTCTACCACAAAATCGCTACTCCTTACCACCCTCAAACTAGCGGGCAAGTTGAAGTTTCGAATAAAGAGATCAAGGTTATCCTTGAGAAAATGGTGGGGAACTCTAGAAAGGATTGGTCCTCGAAATTGGATGATGCTCTTTGGGCATATAGGACCGCTTACAAAACGCCAATAGGGATGTCTCCTCTTAGGCTCATTTATGGGAAACCTTGTCACCTCCCGGTTGAGCTAGAATACAAATCGTTTTGGGCGGTTACAGAATTGAATTTTAACTTGAAAACCATCGGAGAGAAGAGGCTATTGGACTTGAATGAGTTGGATGAAATAAGACTAGACTCTTATGAGAATGGAAAAATCTACAAACAAAAGCAAAAGAAATGGCATGACAATAAGATTTCGCTGAAAGAGTTTAAGGAAGGGGACCAAGTCCTACTGTTTAACTCAAGGTTAAGGCTATTCCCGGGAAAACTAAAATCAAGATGGACGGGTCCATTCAAGATTCAAAAGGTGTTTGACGACGGGCATGCCATCCTATTCAACAAAGGAGGGGAAATTTTCAAAGCCAATGGGCAAAGACTCAAACTCTATGTAGGAGTACCCCAAGATCCCGAGAACGCCAAAATCTCCCTACATGACATATCCGCTTGAGGCTTTCCCAAGTGCGCTTCTAAAAAAAATTCATGAGGAGATTCGGCTCGGTCTTTGCCAAGATGTTAAACTAGGTCCTCTCGGGAGGTAGCCCGTTGTGAGTGTTCATTTTGATTCCCAAATTCTATACTCTTGGATGATCGCTTCAAGTCCTGAGGAGTGCACTCATTCTAAGTGTGGAGTCACAGTTCGAGTCGAAATGCATGGGTTGGGTGGTAAAAAATATCGTTTAAGAACGATGATCAGGAAACTCAAGTCCAGACGCCCGTCCAGGCTCGGTCACGCTCACCCAAGCTCAGTCCCTACATTAGCCTCGTTTGTATTTCGCTCGACCCAGCGCTCACAAGCTCGCCCGATCCTATATTGCATTTTTCTCGGAATCCATTGACGCTCGCGCGCCGCTCCTCACACCCGGTTGAGCTTCGGTGTATTTTCTTGATAACGAACGCATGCCCGAGCTTCCTTACGCTCGGCCAAGCCTCACTTGCACTTTTCTCGGACCAATTCTATGGTCGGCCGACTCTTTCTACACCCGGTCGAGCCTCAGCACATTATTTCAACTTGATAAAAAAATTAGCACCCGAGCCTTGTGACGCTCGTCCGAGTCTCGATTGCACCCCACGCGGGGTCATCCAACGCTCGCCCGAGCTCTAGGACGCGCGCCCGAGCCTCAACCAAGTTTAAAACAACAGTTCGTTCTCTCAACCTCCAAATCAAATTTGCCCTAAAATCGCCCAACCACATTCGATCTCCGCCGCACTCGCCTCCCTCGTCCGCCACAATCTCCTCTCCGTCCGCCGCGCTCAGCTCTCGGCCAGCCCCTTGCTCGCTGTCCGTTCGCCTCTCACTCGGCCCCCATGATGGACCATAATTATACGAATCAAAAACACAGTTAAACCCACCAAATTAGACTATTTGTCTAGTTAACTTTTGCTTGTTAGTTCCGATATTTATCTACAGGGCATTTTGGAGCTTAGATAGAATACATGCTAAGGAGGAGTTTTTACGCAGAAAAGATATTACGAGTCATTCCAAGGTCACGATCAGACGCTGACTGAAGAAATCTCAAGATCCTGACGTGGAATCACTCAAAACAAATCCAACCAAAGAACAATCAAAGTCAGTCCGGAGCTGAAATACACTGATAGTTTTGTGAAAAGACTGCACAAAACTCACAAAACTCTCCCTTCTCCCATGGTGACCGGCGGCTTTGTGCAAGAGGTGGCCAAAGCCACCTCCCCTCCTCCTCCATGACCGGCTACCCGGCGGCTTTGGGGAAGAAGACAAGAGGACCGGCGGCTTTGGGAGGCTCCTCCTCCTCCATGGATGGCTTGCCATGTGCTCCCATCCTAGCCCTCCATTCCTCTTCACTTTAGCTATAAAAGGAGAGCTCCTCCTCTTCATTTCATAAGCCCAAAATCAATAAACACTTCTCTCTCTAAGTTTGTTACTTTGTAAGTTTGGTTTTGAAATATATAATACTCCTGTTGGTTCTTGAGTATTATAGTAGTTTAGGGAATACTCCTGTTGGTTCTTGAGTATTCTCCTTTACTTACTGTCTTTCAAAAACCCTCGAGTACTTAGCTATGATATCCACTTCTATGGATATTCGTAGCTAAACTCTTCATTCGGTTGAAGGGGTGTACTTGTATCATAAAATGTTTTAGGCTATACTCTTAGTGCCTCTTCTTTGTATTCAAAACTTGTTCTATGTGCCATATATTAGGTTAGAACTTCCAAGGTTGAGTGGATGCTTGGAATGGCAAGACTCTTCCGTGGGGTTCGTAAACATACTCGGATAAGTGGATGCTTGGAATGGCAAAGCTTATCTGAGGAGTTTGACCTCTCTAAAAAACCATTTGGTTGCTCGGGAATGACTGACCAAATGGATGCACACAGGCTAATATACCTTGGAATGGGGTATTAGTCTAAGTAGAACAAGTGCTCTACGACCTTGGAATGGGCTAGACAGTGTGGCAAATCGAGTGCTTGGAATGGCCTTGATACACGTTTGAATACTTAGTAAGATCACTAAGGGTCAATGATAAACAGGCTATGATACAAAGCCCCCAAAACCGAATGCTTTCCTTAAATTAAAAACACCACCTGCACTTACTTTTAATTTTAGTATAAACTGCTCTATCAACTGCTCACCTTCCGAAGGACTTGCCAATCACGCATCACCCGCTGTAAGTCTTCTATTTTTATTTTTCAGTATTTATTTTTCAGTCATTTACTTTTCGCACAAAAAACCAAAACCAACCAAAAAGTCACGCAGTTACTAGCTCTAAAACCTCAACCAACCTAAAACACGCTCCCTCGTTGTACAATCACCTCAAAGAGCAACTATCCCCCTAATTCCTTTGGGTTCGACCCCTACTTACCACTTGCTACCCAGTAGTGAAGTCGCGAGTAGCGAACTTATAAATATTATTTGTACACATTGCCTCGCGACAAGGCAGTGCCTGTCACCCCACTAACCCATCACTCGCCTCGCTCACCCCTCAATCCGAACCCTAATCCTCATTCGCACCACTCACTTCCGCTCTCCATCAATTTCGGACGATGGCAAGAACAAAAGGACTAGAGAAAGCGAAAGAGAAGGAAACTGCCGCGTCTCAATTCAGTCCCACTGCTTCCAAGCCAAAGAAGAAGAAAACCAGGAAGCCCACCCCGGAGGTTCAAAATCCATGCCACGGAACCCAGGCAGGAGAGAAGTCAATTCCGACTTCCTCCAAGGCAAAAAAGAGGCCAAAAAGGCCGTGGCGAGCTCTACTTCCAGAGAGGATGATCCTTTGGATCCTCCATTCGAAGAAGAACCTTCTCAACCATCAAAGAAAAGGAAGTCCAAAGCCCTCGCCACTCGGAGAGAGCCCGCTCCATCCCTAGCTCTCACATTACCTCCAGCGCTTTCAATTGAGCCTACAGGACCAACACCCTACCCCTTCGGTGAAGATTTGTCATTCACAAATGCAAAGCACACGGAAAACTTAGCGTTGATCACGAAGTCGTCCAAATCGCCCATGGTGACACTCTATCCGGACATGAGAACCCTTGAGCAGCTGGAAATCAGTAACGAGGTAAATTCCAGCTATCTCACTCCGGTTTGGATATATTATTTGTTGATGATCCCGGGATGTACCCAAGGCTTGTGAGAGAATTTATTTGTTTATTCGAAGCGGTTAGGAGTAATAGTAAGAAGATCACGCATTGGAAGTTTGTGTTGGGTGGCTGTCAAAAGAGATTCCCAAAAGCTACAATTTGTGAATGGTTACGATTTCCCTTGAATGGGGTAAGTGTGCCCAAATAATCCGACTTTGAAAGGCATAACTTTTGGCACAAGATTTCTAGTCGAGATGAATGGTTTGCATCGGGATACAACTCTGCAACTATCAAGGACAAGATTTGGAAGGTTATTCATCGATTAATCGCTTTGGGGATTAATGTTCGTACGGATGGGGTGAAAATGGTGATCATACTGGATTTGAATATCATGCTAGCTATACACAATGGGCTCACTCTTGATTGGTTTAGCATTCTAGCCGACCGCTTTGAGGAGTACGTGAAGAAAACCTCGCAAGTGACTGCACTTGGTGGAGGTTCATTCGTGACTCATCTCGCTCTAAGGTGCAATTTCACAATTGACCATGAAGGTTGCCCACTTCCGGAGATGAAGAACCTTAATATGGAAGCTCTAAGGGGCATGAATCTAATCGACGTCGATGGCAAAACTTGGACTCACAGTACGTTGAAGACCACTGCGAAAGAGGGCTAGAGACAAGAAGAATAAATACATCACAAGAAATCGGCAAACTCTCGGTACTTGCATACTCATGGACCTCTCCTATTCAACACAGTCCTCCGATGACTCCTCTGAGGCTCCATCCCATGAACCCTCTGTCCAAAGCCATCCTCCTCCCAGAAAGGTAACCTTAGGGAACAAGCTTGAGACCATCTCTTCTGATCTGGAGCACTTGAAGCAGTTTGTGCGCGAGAACTCTCAATGGGTGGCCAATACATTGACAGATATATGCCGTGCTATGGGCATCACGCCTTCCTCCTTCCGGGGGTATTCTAATCCCCAAGCCTCCGCCCCTACGACCATCATTCCTCCAGCCACATTCACCAAAACTAGTACTCCTCCACCTACTACTGTTGCGGAGCCACAACACACCATCGCGAAGGTTGATGAGGGAGTCATTGCTCGTGTAGAAGTTGATGAAGAAGGCACTAGAGACGAGGATGGTACTACACCATTAGGAGATGGAGATGGCAATGCTTCATAGGCCTCCATGGTTATCACTTTCGGATTTTAGTATTTTGGGATGCTTTAATTTCTTGTTTGACATTGTGATGTTGGTATGGATGTTTAAGTCACCGTTTGGCGGAATTTTGAGATGCTTTACTCTTGGATGATGTGCTATGTTTCACTTCCTTGTTTTGGATGTTCTATAAATATATATATGTATATTGCATTGGAATTAACTTGTCACTAGCGTTCTTTTGTTCTTCATATCTATAAATATTCATGTCTTGTGCAAGTTAACCTTCCCTTATTGCACATTGCCATCAAGGAATATTCGTCTTAGCCAAGAGGAGAACAATTGGAGGACCACTACGTTCTACACACGAGGGGAGTTCCTATGTGCCCTTACCTTTACCTTATTATCTTTTTCGCTTAGGGATTAAGCTAGCTTTTAAGTGTGGAGTGGGTTGTCGCATAAATCACATGTTTCATACCATGAATAACATTTGAAAATGAACACTTACATCATGCTTTATCCTAATTTCTTGAGTGTTTTACTATTGAAGGCTTGTGAATATCATTGCTCAACTTCTAGAAATCACATCTAGCTCACATTTCACTTTTACTTGATCTAGAGTCTAAAACCAAGATATTCCTAATGAATGCATATGCTTGTGAATCAATATTTCATTGCTATCTTTTGCCTATTTAGAAATCTAAGCATTTGTCGCGCATGCTATGAAAAGTTTTTAGCAAGCACACTTTGAAACCTTCAAGGAAAACTTAAACCTCTTGATTGCTTTTAGGTGACTTTAGTTCTCTTGCTTAGTGCCTTGCTTGTGGTTGTTTCTCACACTTTCCATATTAACATTGGGCATATTGTCAAGTTTTAAGTGTGGAGTCAAAAGAGGGCGAAAAATAGGCCCCTTCAAAATAAAAATTTACGTAGTAAAAGAGGGCAAAGCCCCGACTAAAAACTTTCTCAAAGCTAGAGAAGCTTTACTTTTAAAATTTTGCAAATGCCGTGGGTTAGGAAGAAAAGTTCCCCCTCGAAAGTATTTGTAGGCCAAAGGCCAAGTAAAAATCCACTTAAACTTGACTTTATGCCCTCCCATCATCTCTTTTATGTGTGAGTTCACCATGTACATTGTATGCTAGCAAGTTGAGCTTTTGGACGAACCTTGTGATTTCACGAAAGCTATTGATAAGTTTATGCTTGTTTTTGAGAACTCTTGTTGTCAAAATCCTCTTTCCTTATGGATTATGACTTTAGCATCTAAAACTTGGAAATGAGTTTTATATCGTTAGCTCATGGACTAACCCTAGCTAGCATAGGTGATCGATTGACACTTTTGTGCAAACTAGTAATCATATTTCAAATGCCTTGCCTTGAAAATGGATAGACTTCTAGGTTAGGCGCTTGATAGCTCTAGTATTGGCTTCCTTGAATAAGCACATCTATATGTCTTTAAACGGTTTGAAACTCTTTTGGATTGTATAGTGATTGTGATGCTAGTCCTTAAACAGTTAGTCTCAATCTAACGTTTCTCTAGGGTTGTGCTTAGAAAGAGACTAACTTGGGACAAAAAAAGACGAACTTTAGCCTCTTTCTAAGGTTTGTCTAAGTTCGTCCCAAGTTAGTCTCATTCTAACGTTTGTCTAGGTTCGTCCTTAGAAACACTCCAACTTGGGACGAAGAAAGACAAACTTTAGTCTCATTCTAAAGTTTTTCTAAGTTCGTCCCAAGTTAATCTCATTCTAACGTTTGCCTTGGTTCGTCCTCAGAAAGAGACTAACTTGGGACGAACAAAGACAAACATTAGTCTCATTCTAAGATTTGTCTAAGTTCGTCCCAAGTTAGTCTCATTCTAACGTTTGTGTAGGTTCGTCCTTAGAAATAGACTAACTTGGGACGAACAAAGACAAACTTTTGTCTCTTTCTAAGGTTTGTCTAAGTTCGTCCCACGTTAGTCTCAATCAAACGTTTGTCCAGGGTTATTGTTAGAAAAGGACTTACTTGGGATGAAAAAAGACAAACTTTCGTTTCATTCTAAGGTTTGTCTAAGTTCGTCCCAAGTTAGTCTCATTTTAACGTTTGTCTGGGTTCGTCCTTAGAAAGAGACTTACTTGGGAAGAACAAAGACAAACTTTCGTCTCTTTTTAAGGTTTGTCTAAGTTCGTCCCAAATTAGTCTCATTCTAAGGTTTGTCTAGGTTTGTCCTTAGAAAGAGACTAACATGTGAGGAAAAAAGACAAATTTTAGTCTCATTCTAAGGTTTGTCAAAGTTCGTCCCAAGTTAGTCTCAATGTACTGTTTGTCTAGGTTCGTCCTTAGAAAGAGACTAACTTGGGACGAACAAAGACAAACGTTAGTCTCATTCTAAGGTTTGTCTAAGTTCGTCCCAAGTTAGTCTCATTCTAACGTTTGTCTAGGTTCGTCCTTAGAAAGAGTCTAACTTGGGATGAACAAAGACAAACTTTAGTCTCATTCTAAGGGTTATCTAAGTTCGTCCCAAGTTAGTCTGATTCTAACAATTATCTAGGTTTGTCCATATAAAGAGGCTTACTTGGGACAAACAAAGATAAACGTTAGTCCCATTCTAAGTTTTGTCTAAGCTTGTCCCAAGTTAGTCTCATTTTATGATTTGTCTAGGTTCGTCCTTAGAAAGAGACTGACTTGGGACGAACAAAGACAAACGTTAGTCTCATTCTAAGATTTGGCTAAGTCCGTCCCAAGTTAGTCTCATTCTAACGTTTCTGTAAGTTCGTCGCAAGTTAGTCTCATTCTAACGTTTGTCTAGGTTTGTCCTTAGAAAGACTCTAACTTGGGACGAAGAAAGATAAACTTCAGTCTCATTCTAAAGTTTGTTTAAGTTCGTCCCAAGTTAGTCTCATTCTAACGTTTGTCTAGGTTCGTGTTTAGAAAGAGACTAACTTTGGACGAACAAAGACAAACTTTAGTCTCATTCTAAGGTTTGTCTAAGTTTGTCCCAAGTTAGCCTCAATCTAACGTTTCTCTAGGTTTGTGCTAAGAAAGAGACTAACTTGGGACGAACAAAGACAAACTTTAGCCTCATTCTAAGCTTTGTCTAAGTTCGTCCCAAGTTAGTCTCATTCTAACATTTGTCTGGGTTCGTCCTTAGAAACACTCTAACTTGGGACGAAGAAAGACAAACTTTAGTCTCATTCTAAAGTTTGTCTAAGTTCGTCCCAAGTTAGTCTCATTCTAATGTTTGTCTAGGTTCGTCCTTAGAAAGAGACTAACTTGGGACAAACAAAGACAAACTTTAGTCTCATTGTAAGGGTTGTCTAAGTTCGTCCCAAGTTAGTCTCATTCTAATGTTTGTCTAGGTTTGTCCTTATAAAGAAACTAATTTGGGACAACAAAGACAAACTTTAGTCTCATTCTAAGGTTTGTCTAAGTTCGTCCCAAGTTAGTCTCATTCTAACGTTTGCCAAGGTTCGTCCTTAGAAATAGACTAACTTGGGACGAACAAAGACAAACTTTTGTCTCTTTCTAAGGTTTGTCTAAGTTCGTCCCAAGTTAGTCTCAATCAAACGTTTGTCTAGGGTTGTTCTTAGAAAAAGACTTACTTAGGACGAAAAAAGACAAACTTTCGTTTCATTCTAAGGTTTGTCTAAGTTCGTCCCAAGTTAGTCTCATTTTAAAGTTTTTCTGGGTTCGTCCTTAGAAAGAGACTAACTTGGGACGAACAAAAACAAACTTTAGTCTCATTCTAAGGTTTGTCTAAGTTCATCCCACGTTAGTCTCAATCTAACGTTTGTCTAGGTTTGTCCTTAGAAAGAGACTAACTTGTGACGAACAAAGACAAACGTTAGTCTTATTCTAAGGTTTGTCTAAGTTCGTCCCAAGTTAGTCTCATTCTAACGTTTGTCTAGGTTCGTCCTTAGAAAGAGACTAACTTGGGATGAACAAAGACAAACTTTAGTCTAATTCTAAGTGTTGTCTAAGTTCGTCCCAAGTTAGTCTCATTCTAACGTTTATCTAGGTTTGTCCGTATAAAGAGGCTTACTAGGGACGAACAAAGATAAACGTTAGTCTCATTCTAAGTTTTGTCTAAGTTCGTCCCAAGTAAGTCTCATTCTATCATTGTCTAGGTTCGTCGTAAGAAAGAGACTGACTTGGGACGAACAAAGACAAACATTAGTCTCATTCTAAGATTTGTCTAAGTTCGTCCCAAGTTAGTCTCATTCTAACGTTTGTCTAGGTTCGTCTTAGAAAGAGACTAACTTTTGATGAACAAAGACAAACTTTAGTCTCATTCTAAGGTTTGTCTAAGTTCGTCCCAAGTTAGTCTCAATCTAACATTTCTCTAGGGTTGTGCTTAGAAAGAGACTAACTTGGGACGAAAAAAGACAAACTTTAGCCTTATTCTATGGTTTGTCTAAGTTCTTCCCAAGTTAGTCTCATTCAAACGTTTGTCTAGGTTCGTCCTTAAAACACTGTAACTTGGGACGAAGAAAGACAAACTTTAGTCTCATTCTAAAGTTTGTCAAAGTTCGTCCCAAGTTAGTCTCATTCTAACGTTAGCCTTGGTTCATCCTCAGAAAGAGACTATTTTGGGACGAACAAAGACAAACGTTAGTCTCATTCTAAGATTTGTCTAAGTTCGTCCCAAGTTAGTCTCATTCTAACTTTTGTCTAAGTTCGTCCCAAGTTAGTCTCATTCTAACGTTTGTCTAGGTTCGCCCTTAGAAAGAGACTAACTTGGGATGAACAAAGACAAACTTTAGTCTCATTCTAAGGGTTGTCTAAGTTCGTCCCAAGTTAGTCTCATTCTAACGTTTATCTCGGTTTGTCCTTATAAAGTGGCTTACTTGGGACGAATAAAGATAAATGTTAGTCTCATTCTAAGTTTTATCTAAGTTCGTCCCAAGTGAGTCTCATTCTATCATTTGTCTAGGTCCGTCGTTAGAAAGAGACTGACTTAGGACGAACAAAGACAAACGTTAGTCTCATTCTAAGATTTGTCTAAGTTTGTCCCAAGTTAGTCTCATTCTAACGTTTGTCTAGGTTCGCCTTTAGAAAGAGACAAACTTTGGACGAACAAAGACAAACTTTAGTCTCATTCTCAAGTTTGTCTAAGTTCGTCCCAAGTTAGTCTCAATCTAGCGTTTCTCTAGGGTTGCGCTTAGAAAGAGACTAACTTGGGACGAAAAAAGACAAACTTTAGCCTCTTTCTAAGGTTCGTCTAAGTTCGTCCCAAGTTAGTCTCATTCTAAGGTTTGTCTAGGTTCGTCTTTAGAAACACTCTAACTTGGGACGAAGAAAGACAAACTTTAGTCTCATTCTAAAGTTTGTCTAAGTTCGTCACAAGTTAGTCTCATTTTAACGTTTGCCTTGGTTCGTCCTCAGAAAGAGACTATGACAAACGTTAGTCTCATTCTAAGATTTGTCTAAGTGACAGCGCCTTGTCGTGAGGCACTGCAAAAGTAAATTTATAAGCCCACTACTTGTGGCTTCACTATTGTGTAGTAAAGCGGTAAGTAGGGGTCGAACCCAAGGGAATTGGTGGATAGTAGTTCTTTGTGGATTTTGTACAGAAATTTAGTGCAATTGGGGTTGGTTGTGGTTTTAGTACGGAAAGTAATACTGAAAAGTAAATTGCGGGAACAGTTGAGTTCAAAATCAACCATACGACATACTTTTTGTTTGTCGCACGCTGTGTTTCAAGCGCAATACGTGCCAAATATTATGTTGGATTGATGTTGAAAACTTCTGTAATGAAAGTTAAGTGCTGAAAGTAAATGTACTGAAAGTAAAGTGCTGAAAGTAAATGTACTGAAAGTAAGTGCAGAAAATAAAGACTGAAAGTAAATGTGCTGAAAGTAAAAAGTTAGGTGCTGAAAGTAAAACTAGTTGCGGAATGTAAAGTACTGAATGTAAAGGGTACTGAAAGTAAGCAGTTGATAAGAGGACTGAAAGTAGAATGAGGAGTTAGTGTTTTAATCAAAGGAAAGGATTCGGTTTAGGGGCCTTGTATCACAACTTCGTTCATCATAGACCGCTAATGATCATACTAAGTATTCAAAGGTGTAGGTTGTTCCATTTCAAGATACATCCCATAACAAGGCCATTTCAAGCGCTTGCCACACCGTCTAGTCCATTTCAAGACATAGAGCACTTGTTGTAGCTAGACTAATACCCCATTTCACGGTATATTAGCCTAAGTGCAGTCACTTGATCTCTCATTTCCGATCAAACCAAGTGACTTAAAGCACCTAGAACAAGCTTGAACACAATAGTAGCACTAAGAAAAGGGTCTAAAATGGTTTCATGATACAAGCACACCCCTTCAACCGAATGAAGGGTTTAGCTACGAGTATCCATGGAAGTGGATATCATAGCTAGTGCAAGAAAAAGTAAAGGGTTTTGGAAAATACTTGAAAGAAAAATAAAGGTTTTCGAATGGAAAGACAAGAAAGAGTAGAGAGTTGTTGAACTAGTAACAAGAACAAAATCAAGAACAAACTTGGAGCTTTTGGTATTGAAATGCAAGTGTTTACAAGGATTTGTGCCTAAAGGATTCTAGAGAGCTTCTCTATCTAAGTAACAAAGGATTTCTTTTTTTTGGACATGTTTCAAGGAGGGTTGATCCTCCTTTTATAGCCATGAGAGGCGGTGGAGAGGAGTTAGTGGAGGAGGATATTTTGTCCTCCCACCGCCTCTAGTTCTCCCTCAACTCCGGTTGGTCTTGGTTGCTCTTCGGTTGGAGCTTGGATGAGCCAAAGGGTGCACATGGCAAGGCACATGGGCGGCTAGGGTGTGGGTGGTGCCAAAGGGCAACCACTTGACTAGTTGAGCTTGGTTGAGGCTTGGGACAAGTCACTTGGACTTGGTTGTGGCTTGGTTTGTGCCCAAAGGTCAACCGAAGTGAATAGTATAACCTAATCGGGAAATAAGTAGTTTGGTTGGACTTCGCGGGATTTTGACCGGAGTAGGGCTAGAACTGACCTGAGCATGGCTGTGGCTGGACTGGGCTTGATCGGAGCACCGCCGGAGCTTGGCCGGAATTTTGGTCGGAGGCCTTTGGCACTTGGATTGCAGATTTGGAATTTTGATGCAATTCTAAGACTAATGGTCGAAGTCGTTTTGCCGGAATCTTCCCGGAACCTGGTCAGAATCCCAAAACGGCCGGAATTGCCCTAGTTTGGCCTTGATCGGGCTTGAGCTGGTTCCACTCGGGCGTTTTGTCTAAGAAGTGAGATTGTCCGAGTTATTGGGCATTTAAAACACTTTGGTCGAGCCAGATTTGCCAGATTCGCCGGTCTGGTCGAGCGACTTCGTGTTGGTGCCTATGCGCGCGGGGCCTTTGCTTTGGAATTGAGCCAACTGCCAATCTGCTCGGGCATTCGCCTTGGTTTTCCGACATTGTCCACCTTATTTGCCATTTTGATCACTTTGGTTGAGGTGGATTCGTCAGATCAGCTTGTTTGCCCAAGCGACTTGATTTTGGACCTGGACAGCTTGGCTGGTGCGTTGGAATGCTGGGGCGCGGCTGACTTTCCTCGGGCCCTGGCTGACCAGATTCGACTTGTAATCCATTTTTGGCTTAAGAATCCCCTTTTTAGCTCGTTTCTTCTCTAAACCTCAAAATAGCATGTAGAGCGAAAATGGAACTAACAAGTAAAAGTTGTTAAGACAAAGTGTCTAATTTGGTGGGTTTAACTGTCTTGATGAATCATATAAATATGGTCCATCAAATCACCCCACACTTATACTTGTTCGTCCCGAACAATGCTATTCGAAAGAGGAACACCAAATCCAAGTAAAAAGCTCTAAATAAGAATGTGAGAGTGTGGGATTAGATTCATCCTATCCATGCAATACTTACTTGTTACCAAAATAAACCGTGTAAACACTCAGAAGAAACTTGATACTTGTACCTTCAAGCTGAAATGCAAATTAATTCGGATGATTCGGGAGATAGCCCTTTTCAGGCTTCTTGAACTGCATTCTTGGGACCGACTCGCACTATATGGTTATCTTGTAGCTTTCTCTAGCACATGATTTGGTTCGGGTTTCATTGAGTTGAGCTCTTTGATTTTCTTTTGATGAGGGACAGCTTTGGAAGTGATTTGGTCTTTGGCCTTCGATTTTGAATTGGAGTTTCTTCACTTTTGTTTCGGTTAAAACCTTCACAATTTGGCCTTTGGCCTTTGATTTGCTTCTTCGAGCTTTGCTTCTTTGTGATTTGCTTGTCCATTTTCTCAACCTTTTGGGAGGTCCAATCATCGCCCGAGAGCATATGGAAATACCTCCCCGCTCTTTCTCATCCTCGCCGTTTTGCGCGGGTCAAGATGAGGGTCGCTCATCTATTTTCTCGGCTACTTGGACTAGAGTTAGGACGGTTTGATTCCCGTCCCGCCTCTTGCATAAACGCTGCATGGCGGAGATGACTCTGAATCCAATGAAACCCGAAGTGCAGCCTCCACTGACTTCGTAAACCATATATCGAAATCTGGTCCTTCGAGTGCTTGCCAAGCCTCTCTAGGGCGTTTTATGTCAACTCCACATCCCCTATATATCTCAGCACAAAGGGACAAACAAGAAGTTACATCCTCAAGTTTTTACATAGTTGAGATTTCACAAGGTAAATGCATGAATTAAGATCTATCTATTTCACATTCTCAAGTTCATATTTTCAAAAAAGTTAATATTAAGGGAAAAGGAAAAAGAAAGCATGTTAAATAATTTTGTGCAAAGGTTGTTCTCACCCCACACTTTTCAACAAGGGCGTGCCTCTCGGCATGACTTAGTTTAAAAGCCAATTGCAAGCAAATATTTACAAGAAAGATGAGAACGGCTCAAAAAGCTAAATGACATAAGTAAAATGACTGAAAATAAGAAAAGTGCCGGGTTACCTCCCGGCCAGTGCCTTTGTTTAACGTCGTTGGCTCGATGATACCTCACTCAGGAGGGGTCGGGGTCCCATGAGCGGCTCAAGTCAAATTTTGCCGCGGCTCCTACATTGATCCTTGCCTTGACCCTCCCCGAGTTTTTGTGAGATGATGTACTCGGGTCCGGTTTCCATTGTTCTGGTGGTTTTGCCTTCCTATTCTCCCAAGAAGGTAAGGGTCTTTCGACCATAGCTGCTGGTTTAGTTACACTCTCGGTCTCTCTTGGCTGGTCAGAAACTAGTGCACTGAGATCAGCGGTGTTCACAATGTCTGGTGGTTTCTTTGTATACGTGCGGCCATCAGCATGGATGTAGAAGTCTGAATCTCTGCCGCCGAATGCAAGCGACAATGAGCCCTCGCCCATGTCGATCCTTGCCCTTGTGGTGTAGAGGAATGGCCGTCCCAATACGAGTGTTGGAGGGTCGTCCTCGCTGGTATCTCCGATTGGTATCACATAAAAGTCCGCAAGAACGACGAGTTTTCCCCCACGGAGCATTAACTTTTCTAGCACTCCAACCGGATGGACACACGACTTGTCCCCCAACTCGTGGGATAACTTTGGTGGCTTTGATGAGTCGTATTTATACGACTCGTCGAGTCAACTAAACCCGTTTATTTCGACACTTTTATATGCGAACAATTACTTTTTAGTATGGATTTGCATTTCAGGTGTTTCGGGAGCTCTAGGAGGAAACGCGCATAAAAGACGGCATTTTATGCCATAAACATCGCAATGGCAGATCAGACCTTTAGACAGTCGACGGAGTGCTGGGAATAGACCGCTGATCAGAAAAATACTAGCCACATGCCATTGCAAAGTTGACTCAATTCCCTACAACTCTCTAGTTCACACCGAGAGCATCCGAGGTCATATAGAGGGTCAAATCCAGAGTTGAAGTCAGAACAGGCGCGCAGAAAGAGAATCAGACTCAGTGTGGATCGCGTTCGAAGGAGACATTAGCGATAACGTTAACGTAAGGTACGAACGTGAAAATTAACGTCTCTTCCGAATGCGATGATGACGTCATTGACGCGTTTTGATGACGTCAGCAAGGCCGAAACTTGGAAATTGAGCCCAAAAACAGACTTGGAAACCCTATGTCTTGCTATAAATAAGATCCTTGGGTTAGGGTTTCCATCATCCAACTTTCTACGAAGACCAAGACGGCTCTGGAGAAGACGCAAGCTTTCGACGAGAGAGAAGACTTTTCTACTTATCATTATGCTTTACATGATCATGTGTAGCTAAACTCGTTATTCAGTTTAGGGTTTCGTTCATTGTGACACATGTTTTGAGATTTCGTTCTTAATGCTATTTTATATTTCACTAGTTCTTGTGCTTATGCTTATGAATTAAATTGTTAGACTAAGTGGAAGCTTTGTCGCAAAGCTTAGTTGCACAACTGATTCTTACCGTTAATATTTACTGGAAACTTTGTCGTAAAGGTAGATCGTAACACCTAGATTTAATAATACCTTTCTCGGATTATTTGTTTAGGAAAGAACTAGAAGTCTAACACCTTTGTCGGGTTAGGTTGTGGTGTATCACCTTTGTCGGGATACTTAGGGTTGTTACCTTTGTCAGAATAACCACACTTAGAAACATGAGATTAGATATTTAGCAGTCAATGATAAACATGTCACAATAGAATCCCTAAGCTGAACTCTCTCTCTGATTGGAAGTCTTTTGTTATTTTTCTCCTTCGCACTCTTTACTGCTAAAAACCCCCCTTTCTTAATTGCTTACAGGAACATCTTCAACAACACCAGCTCCCTTGGGTTCGACCCTGCTTGCCGCTACACAAGCATATTGCAGGAGATGTATAAATTAATTAATTTGACGCGTCAGACGACGCGCGTCAAATTTTGGCGCCGTTGCCGGGGAGCTGCGCTTCAGTGAAGTTGTTTCTTTTTGTTTTTATTTTCTTTTTTATTTTTATTTTTTATTTAGTTATTTTTTCGTGCTTGCTACTTGTTTCACCATGTCTCGTGCAGGTAGCCACTTTGGTGATAACATAGACGATAATGAGGTGAATCAACACATTCCACCACCAATTCAACCGCCTCCACAACAACAGCCGCCACCGCCTCTACACCATCCACGGCCACCTCGACAACCACGGCCACCCCAGCAGCCGCTCATCAGGGAAGAGGTAGACTACGAAGGAGAATACTACTACCGAGAGCCCACCATGGGGGAGCTGTCTGCCCCAAACTTTCGGGATCAGCCATGGTACATCTATGAGGGGCCAGAATTAGAGGAAATTGTCATCAGCTCGGCAGTCGTGCATCATCTGCCCAAGTTCTCGGGACGCCAAGGAGAGTCGGCCACCACGCATCTCCAGCGCCTACATGGCATCTGCCAAAACCTCATGCCATACGGAGTCGAAGTGGACGATTTTAAATTAAAGGCTTTTTATTTCTCTCTCATTGATGCTGCTAATGACTGGTTTTTATCTCTGCCTTCAGGTAGCATACATACGTGGGACCAGATGCAGAAGAAATTCCTGAATAAATACTACCCAGCGGGAAGGGCGATGCAGGTTCGCAAGCAATTGCACGACCTCAGACAAGGGCCGAACGAGACAATGTATGAATACGTGGAGAAGTTCAACACTTTAGAGCAGAGCTGTTGCAATCTCGGGCTTCCTGAGAAGCTGGTAGTGGAATATATGCTCGATGGATTAAGGCGACTCGACAGGAAGTTACTAGACGCCTCGGCTGGAGGAACCATCATGAGCCTGTCCCCAGCCGGTGTGAGAAGGAAGATTTAGTGGCCGAGAATGCGAGATTCCAGGACGAGTCCAACAAAGAGGAAGAATTCAGCAGGACTAGGAACATCTCAAGGGCCGAAGCTGCACCAGCTTCTGAAGAGCTGAAGGAATTGAGGGAGATGGTGAAACTGCTGGTAACCAATCAGGTAGCTCAGGTGAAGGCGTGTGAATTCTGCTCTGCAACTACTCACAAAACGGATGCGTGCCCTAGCTTGCAAGAGGAGGAACACAGAGGCGTAAATGCTGTAGGGGGTTATCAGCACTATGACAACCGCCAGCAACAGCAGAAATTCAGGCTAGCAGCTAACGGGTTCAGCTGGAGAGACAACAATGATAATACTACGAAGGAACCAGCCCAGCAGTCCCAACAGCAGCAGCAGTATTATCGGCCTCCGTATCGTCAACAACAGGGCAGCTAATACAATCAGGGTCAGTTTCAGCAGCGAGGGCAGAACTACAATCTGGCAGGCCTTGGTAATCAGAATTCCAGCAAGTCTCTGGAGGATATAGTGAAGGAGCTGGCAGCTAGCACTCAGCAGCTGGCCACCACGGTACATCAAAATCAGGCCAAGAACGATGAAACTTTAGCAGAGCTGGGTAAACAGATGTCCAACCTAGCCCAGACAGTTTCCGAGCTGAAGAGAGACCCAGGGAAGCTGCCTTCGCAGATAGTGCCTAATCCGAGAGGGAATGTCAGCACGTTGGCAGTAGTGGATGTGGACGCAGCCTTAAAGGAGTCTGCGTACTGGGTGAACAAGATGCTCGCGCTCGACGGGCACATTGGTGCAGAAAACAGCGAAAAGGAGCCTGAGTCAGTGCGGATCGCGTTCGAACGAGACATTAGCTCCACGCTAATGTCTGAAGCGAACGCGCCAATAATGTTAAGACCGAACGCGCCCATAACGTCCACAGCGAACGCGATCCACACTGATATGCACCCCAAAATTGACCCTTTTCCTTCATGTTCTATGCAGGTAATAGCTCCTAAGGACCATATGATCGATAAGGATGAGCTAGGAGGCAGATTGGAAGCGAGGCATGAGCAGAACGACCCAATGATAGAGCGCCCAGTTGCAGCGACTCACGAGGCACCACTTGAAAAGAGTAAGGACCCAGGTGCCTTCACAGTCACCTGTGGTATCGGTGAGACTCAGATACATCACTGTTTGATTGATTTGGGTACTGCTGTTAATGCCATGCCATATTCTGTATATTGTTCTTTGAAATTGGGACCATTGAAGCCTCCTAAGCTGTTGATAGAGTTAGGGGATAAATCATGTATTCGTCCTGTTGGTTTGCTAGAGGATCTAACCCTCCGAGTAGGAGACCTTGTTGTTCCTGCAGATTTCTATGTCTTGCAAATGGGAGATGCTAGAGATGATGATCCTCCAGTGCTTATCTTAGGACGGCCATTCCTCTTCGCCACCAAGGCCAAGATTGACATGGGCTCAAGCTTATTGTCACTTGCGTATGGTGGCAAGGCATCGAATTTCCATATCTATGAGGAGGCCGACCGTCCATGCATGAAGAAACCACCGGATATAGTGAATACATCATACCTTGGTGCCCTAATTCCAGACCCACCAGACGAGACGATCTGTGCAGTAGATGAAGTAGCCATGAGCATGGTGTCCTCGTCGATTCGAGAGGATGTGAAGGCGAACCCGCCTGACCAATGGAGAGCCGAATCGAGCACATCATTACGTGATGATTTCGGGCAGATTGAAGGAACAGCTGAGGCGAAGTTTGACCTCACACGTCCATGGGATCCTAACTTGTGATCCCTAAATAGGTAACGTCGAGCCAACGACGTAAAACAAAGGCGCTCGCAGGCAGGCAGCCCGGCAAATTTTTCGTTTTATTTCATTTTATGTTTGTTTGAGTCTTGAGTCATTTTTTACATTGTCTTTTGGGAAAGAGATGTTTTTCATGCTGAAAACAGGTGCAACTCATTGCCGATCGCGTTCGCCCTTAACATTAGCTCGTCGCGCTCGGTGTTGACATTACGTTAACGTCTCTACCGGACGGGGCACATAAAGTCTTCATAGGACGCGGTGGACCGTTGACCGACTCGTTTAACCAGAGTTCTTCCCATCACGCGACAAAACGAGGGGAGTGCCTGTTCACTTTTCATTCTCTATTTGTTTTTCCCTACGTTTGTGTCTCTTGCATAGTCTGTGGTCTTTGAACTAAAGCCGTACCGTGAGGACACGGCTTGGTTCAAAAGTGTGGGGTGGGAGAGTCAGTCAGTTGTGTCAGCACGTTATTTTTTGCACCTGCATAGTGTCAGCACGTTTCCCTTTGGAAAAAAAATTTTGAAAGTATGAAATTTCTCTCTTTTCCTGGATATGCAGTATTGAATTTGATGATGTGAAATAGACGAGCTGATTAGATGCGTTCCTCTTGTGAAATTTGAATTGTGTGACTACATGTGAATTTAACCTACTGCGTGTCCTTTTGAGTTGAGATAAACAGGGATGTGGAGTTGATAGAAATGTCCTAGAGAGACTTGACATAGCACTCAAAGGATCGAGCTTCGAACTATATGGTTATATGGATTTCGTGGAGGCTAGCACTTCGAGGCAACATGGTTAAGAGTCTGCTCCGCCACTGCAGTGCTTATGCGGTCAGGTGGGACGGGGAAACATCACACCGTCCAAACTCTAGTCCGAGTAGCCGGGAAAACAGACGAGCGACCCTCGGCTTGACTCGCGCCAAAAGGACGAGGATGAGTGAGAGCGGGGAGGTATTTCCATATGCTTGCGGGCGATGATTGGACCTTCGTCAAAGAAGAGGAATCACGGACGAGCAGTTCACAATCAGTAGCAAAAAGAAAAAAAAAGCAGTCAATTGTGAAGTCTTACACGCAACGAAAGTGAAGTACACCGCTGTTACATCAAAAGCCAAGTCACTACAAAAGCTGTCCCCAAAAGAACTCAAGAACCTTGAAAGCTCGAACAAATCACGTGCAAGAATAAGCAATGAAGTATAACCATATAGCGAGAACTCGGAACCGCGAATGCAGATCATGGGTCTAAAGAGGACTATCTCCCACTCATCCGAATTGGTTTGAATTTCAGCTCGAAGGTAACATGTATCAAGTTAATTCTGTGTTGAGCATGATGATTTTAGTAGCGATTGAGTTATGCATAGAAAAGCGAGTCTAGACTAGCAACTCATATTCATGTAGCATTATCTAGGACGTCGAAGAAAATGTGGTGTTGCATTTATTTTCCTTCTATGACTTAGTTCTTGTTCGGGACGAACAAGTTTAAGTGTGGGGTGGTTTGATGAGTCGTATTTATACGACTTGTCGATTCAACTAAACCCGTTTATTTCGACACTTTTATATGCGAACAATTACTTTTTAGTATGGTTTTGCATTTCAGGTGTTTCGGGAGCTCTAGGAGGAAACGCGCATAAAAGACGGCATTTTATGCCCAAAACATCGCAATGGCAGATCAGACCTTTAGACAGTCGACGGAGTGCTGGGAATAGACCGCTGATCAGAAAAATACTAGCCACATGCCATTGCAAAGGTGACTCAATTCCCTACAACTCTCTAGTTCACACCGAGAGCATCCGAGGTCATATAGAAGGTCAAATCCAGAGTTAAAGTCAGAATAGGCGCGCAGAAAGAGAATCAGACTCAGTGTGGATCGTGTTCGAAGGAGACATTAGCGATAACGTTAACGTAAGGTACGAACGCGAAAATTAACGTCTCTTCCGAACGCGATGATGACGTCATTGACGCGTTTTGATGATGTTAGCAAGGCCGAAACTTGGAAATTGAGCCCAAAAACAGACTTGGAAACCCTATTTTTTGCTATTAATAAGATCCTTGGGTTAGGGTTTCCATCATCCAACTTTCTACGAAGACCAAGACGGCTCTGGAGAAGACGCAAGCTTTCGACGAGAGAGAAGACTTTTCTACTTATCCTTATGCTTTACATGATCATGTGTAGCTAAACTCGTTATTCAGTTTAGGGTTTTTCGTTCATTGTGACACATGTTTTGAGATTTCGTTCTTAATGCTATTTTATATTTCACTAGTTCTTGTGCTTATGCTTATGAATTAAATTGTTAGACTAAGTGGAAGCTTTGTCGCAAAGCTTAGTTGCACAACTGATTCTTACCGTTAATAATTACTGGAAACTTTGTCGTAAAGGTAGATCGTAACACCTAGATTTAATAATACCTTTGTCGGATTATTTGTTTAGGAAAGAACTAGAAGTCTAACAACTTTGTCGGGTTAGGTTGTGGTGTATCACCTTTGTCGGGATACTTAGGGTTGTTACCTTTGTCGGAATAACCACACTTAGAAACATGAGATTAGATATTTAGCAGTCAATGATAAACATGTCACAATAGAAACCCTAAGCTGAACTCTCTCTCTGATTGGAAGTCTTTTGTTATTTTTCTCCTTCGCACTCTTTACTGCTAAAAACCCCCTATCTTAATTGCTTACAGGAACATCTTCAACAACACCAGCTCCCTTGGGTTCGACCCTGCTTGCCGCTACACTAGCATAGTGCAGGAGATTTATAAATTAATTAATTTGACGCGTCAGACGACGCGCGTCAGGCTTCAATGGACCAAGCCCCAATGAGCAATATAGAGGGTAAGGCAGGACATTGACAGCAGCTCCAAGATCAATTAAGCAATGAAGAACTTGGACTTCGCCGATACCACATGTGACTGTGAAGGCCCCTGGGTCCTTACTTATTTCCAGTTGTGCCTCATGATTCCAAGTGAGGAGTTTATCCGTTATCAGGCCATTTTACTCATTCCTTGACTCCAATTCCTTTTCCACCTCGTTCTTTTGGGTCGCATGATCTTCGGAGGCAATGATCTTCATAGGGTAAGGTGAATCTTGAGCCCCAAT
This sequence comes from Rhodiola chrysanthemifolia, assembly GCA_033675395.1. Taxonomy (NCBI): domain Eukaryota; kingdom Viridiplantae; phylum Streptophyta; class Magnoliopsida; order Saxifragales; family Crassulaceae; genus Rhodiola; species Rhodiola chrysanthemifolia. The sequence continues at coordinate 46,431,544 of CM066204.1, forward strand.
ATCCCAGCCAGATGCTGGTACGTTAAAGTGTGTGATTGGCGATGGTGTCATGTTAACGGTGACCGCATAGCGTCCATTGTCAGCATGCGTGACCCATGTTCTGCCATCAATGGGTCGGTCTTCCTCTTGATTCCAATCAGGACGGTGCCTACGGATGAAGTGCTTGACCGTAGGTTTGTAAGTTGCGGGTCCTCGCCATTGTTTCGCCAGTGGAGCTGTCATTTGTGCTCCTTTGAGTCTTTCTCTGGCTATTAGTTCTCTGCATGACTTGGCATATGCTTCATCCTCCCACATCATACCAATGAATTCTTCCTTATCTACTTCCGTAGTTGATAGTGAGGGTCGTGCTGCTTCTTCCAGTGCCTCCTTCATGTCTGACATCCTTACCATGCTAATATTTCCCTTTGGGTTTGGATGGTTTGTGAAGGGAGTCGACCAGGCTCATTAGTGAGTGTGGCTATTGAGGTGGCGAGCTGGGACATTTGTTTGGTCAAATCTGTAATTGCTCCGTCCGTTTTCGCCTGGAATTGGTGTAGCGAAGTACCCAATTCATGTACGCTTCCTGCGAGTTCCTTCATTGTGTTCTCAAGCGACTTGTTCGGTCCTTGCTGATTGCTTGAGCTGGCTTGGTACTGGTTTGGTCCCTTTTGTTGATATTGGCCGGTCGGGTACTGGTTTGGTCCCCTTTGTTGGTATTGGCCTGCTGGTGGGGCGTTTTGGTTGTACTGCCGGTGGGGGGGTTGGTAGAACGACTGAGCTGGTTGAGGTACGGCTTGTTGTGTCTCCCATGGAGGGTGGTTCTCGTTCCGCCAGTTCGGGCCGGTTGCTTGACCATACTGTCGGCTTGGTCCGGCTCTGTCGTTGCTGTTGTTATTGTACCCTTGGTATCCTATCACTGCATTTACTTCTGCCGGTTCCTCTACTATTAATGTCGGGCATGCGTCAGTCTTGTGGTCCGTAGAACCACAAAACTCGCAAGGCTTCATATGAGCTGGCTGCCTTCGTAGGATCTGAACCATCATCTCCTTCATTTGTTTCATCTCCTCTGGCATGGAGTTCATTGGTATCTCGGCCTTCGCCACATTCTTTGTTCGGGAAAATTCTTCCTGTTGAGTTGTCTCCTCTCTAAATCGGGCATTTTCAGCCACATCGGTGATGAGTTGCCTTATGCCGCTTAATGATAGATTCATCATTGATCCTCCAGCTGAGGCATCCAGGAGCATTTTGTCTAAGGGCCTTAGTCCATCAATGAGGTACTCGATGATGAGTTTCTCGGGCAGTCCGAGAGTGCAGCAGCTTCTCTCCAGGCGGTTGAACTTTTCCAGGTAGTCATACACAGTTTCATTAGGGCCCTGCCTTATGTCTTGCAGTTGCCTTCTTACTTGCATCGCTCTTCCTGCCGGGTAGTATTTGTCCAGAAATTTCTTTTGCATCTGAGACCATGTTCTGATGCTACCCAAAGGCAATGAAAGGAACCAGTCGTTCGCCGACTCAATGAGGGAAAAGTAGAAAGCCTTCAATTTGAAGTCCTCTACATTCACTCCATTGGGTTTTAGATTTTGGCAAATGCCATGTAAGAGTTGGAGATGAGTTGTCGCAGATTCTCCATGAGTTCCTGAGAACTTGGGCAAGTTGTGAACCACGGATGTGTTGATGGCAATGTTTTCCAGTTCAGGGCCCTCGTATATGCACCACGGCTGATTTCTGAAATCTGGTGCCGAGAGTTCTCCATAGTAGGTTCGCGGAAGTTGTTATCCCCATAGTAGTCATCGAAGATGGGTTCTCGCCTTGGTGCTTGTCGATGTTGAGGAGGTGGTGGATGTCTAGGGGGCTGCCCTGGGCCAGCTTCATTTCGGTCCTCGGGTGATCCTTGGTTTCTTCGGATGGCCTCTCTATCACGAGCTCTTCGGTCTCGGATGAGCTGTTCCGGATCGTCAAGAAATGGAGGCGGCGCCTCATTATTTCGATCGTACAGATTCATCTCGTCATCATCCTGATAGTCATGGTGGCTTCCTGCACGAGACATGGTTATGCAGAAGCGAGTACAAAATTAAAGAACTTTATCCGATTGCAATTCCAACTCCCTGGCAACGGCGCCAATTTTTGACAGCGCCTTGTCGTGAGGCACTGCAAAAGTAAATTTATAAGTCCACTACTTGTGACTTCAGTATTGGGTAGTAAAGCGGTAAGTAGGGGTCGAACCCAAGGGAATTGGTGGATAGTAGTTCTTTGAGGATTTTGTACAGAAATTTAGTGCAATTGGGGTTGCTTGTGGTTTTAGTACTGAAAGTAATACTGAAAAGTAAATTGCGGGAACAGTTGAGTTCAAAATCAACCATACAACATACTTTTGGTTTGTCGCACGCTGTGTTTCAAGCGCAATACGTGCCAAATATTATGTTGGATTGATGTTGGAAACTTCTGTAATGAAAGTAAAGTGCTGAAAGTAAATGTACTGAAAGTAAGTGCAGAAAATAAAGACTCAAAGTAAATGTGCTGAAAGTAAAAAGTTAGGTGCTGAAAGTAAAGTTAGTTGCGGAATGTAAAGTACTGAATGTAAAGGGTACTGAAAGTAAGCAGTTGATAAGAGGACTGAAAGTAAAATAAGGAGTTAGTGTTTTAATCAAAGGAAAGGATTCGGTTTAGGGGCCTTGTATCACAACTTCGTTCATCATAGACCGCTAATGATCATACTAAGTATTCAAAGGTGTAGGTTGTTCCATTTCAAGATACATCCCATAACAAGGCCATTTCAAGCGCTTGCCACACCGTCTAGTCCATTTCAAGACATAGAGCACTTGTTCTAGCTAGACTAATACCCCATTTCAAGGTATATTAGCCTAAGTGCAGTCACTTGATCTCTCATTTCCGATCAAACCAAGTGACTTAAAGCACCTAGAACAAGCTTGAACACAATAGTAGCACTAAGAAAAGGGTCTAAAACGTTTTCATAATACAAGCACACCCCTTCAACCAAATGAAGGGTTTAGCTACGAGTATCCATGGAAGTGGATATCATAGCTAGTGCAAGAAAAAGTAAAGGGTTTTGGAAAATACTTGAAAGAAAAATAAAGGTTTTCGAATGGAAAGACGAGAAAGAGTAGAGAGTTGTTGAACTAGTAACAAGAACAAAATCAAGAACAAACTTGGAGCTTTTGGTATTGAAATGCAAGTGTTGAAAGCATTTGTGCCTAAAGGATTCTAGAGAGCTTCTCTATCTAAGTAACAAAGGATTTCTTTTTTTTGGACATGTTTCAAGGAGGGTTGATCCTCCTTTTATAGCTATGAGAGGCGGTGGAGAGGAGTGAGTGGAGGAGGATATTTTGTCATCCCACCGCCTCTAGTTCTCCCTCAACTCCGGTTGGTCGTGGTTGCTCTTCGGTTGGAGCTTGGATGAGCCAAAGGGTGCACATGGCAAGGCACATGGGCGGCTAGGGTGTGGGTTGTGCCAAAGGGCAACCACTTGACTAGTTGAGCTTGGTTGAGGCTCGGGACAAGTCACTTGGACTTGGTTATGGCTTGGTTTGTGCCCAAAGGTCAACCGAAGTGAATAGTATAACCTAACCGGGAAATAAGTAGTTTGGTTGGACTTCACCGGATTTTGACCGGAGTAGGGCTAGAACTGACCTGAGCATGGCTGTGGCTGGACTGGGCTTGATCGGAGCACCGCCGGAGCTTGGCCGGAATATGGCCGGAATTTTGGTCGGAGGCCTTTGGCATTTGGATTGCAGATTTGTAATCCATTTTTGGCTAAAGAACCCCCTTTTTAGCTCGTTTCTTCTCTAAACCTCAAAATAGCCTGTAGAGCGAAAATGGAACTAACAAGTAAAAGTTGTTAAGGCAAAGTGTCTAATTTGGTGGGTTTAACTGTCTTGATGAATCATATAAATATGGTCCATCACTAAGTTCCTCCCAAGTTAGTCTCATTCTAATGTTTGTCTAAGTTCGTCCTAAGTTAGTCTGAAATAATATCCCCTGTTCAAGCAAGTGTTCTAGGTCGTGTTTCGACAGACCTTGAACTCTCTCCACAACAGTTCAACAAACAGATCAAACAGAACAGTAAAACAGGAGCACGCACAGGTTGATAACCCAGTTCGGCCAGGCCTACTCTGGGGGGTTTCCCACACCCGGAAACGGGACAACAAATCTTTATTACGAGTATAGAGCTTTCACGTGGACTTACACTTACACCTTGTAATTGCCTAGCCTCTATTCCTCCGTCTCTCAAATTTGCAACCAAGGTTCGTCGCAACTCCCCTTGATCCCCTTCGTCCAGACTCTCTGTCCGAACGTACTCGATCTTCTCCTGAAGCTCGGTCGCTTTCTCTCGAAAGCAGGTTGTTCTGTTTGTGCACTGAACGTGATTACCTCTGGTCAGTCTGAATGGCACGTATCAGACTGAGCTCACACCGATGTATTTCCAGTGGGGAAAGTACAAACGGCCGTCGCTTTCTTCTTCTCCAATCGGTAGGGTTTCTCGTGTATGTTTGATCTTGAAAGCGATGCAGAATGAGGGCGCCTCAGTAATGTATTTATATGCTTCGGACGAAACCCTAAACTGCACAAGATAATCCCATCAAATATTCAGGAGATACTCCTAGATATTTGATGTATATCTTATCCAATCAGATGGAAGAAAATACGAAGTCTCTTTGCCCAAGTAAGCTTTGCCGCCATCAATGAAGATATTCATTCGAATATCTATTGCTCGAAAAAGTCTCTTGACCGTCTTAACTTGGCGATATCATCGATGTCCAATATCTTCCGGAAAATATCCTTGCGTCTGCTCCACGCTGTACATGAGTGCTAGGATATGTTCGAACTCCCCTTGAACTTCTGCTCGAACTGTCTAACCACGTTTTGCCAAACACATGCCACTCAAGGGAACATCAATCTCCCCCTTGGCATTTTGGCAAAACCAAATCTACTAGATAACTAGATCTATCTAACTATCTAGACAGTCGACAACCTTGAGGGAACAGAAAATGTCACCACCTCAAAATACTCCCCCTTTTTGCCACAAACTGGCAAGGGGTCCGATCTAGTTCGAACAGCAAATCAAACTGTGCCAGAACAAGCACAAAAAAACTAAAGTTTTAAATGAAAACTGAGTTCAGAGAGTTTGAAGTCAGTGGACCTTTATGCAGACTCATCATCTGTGGCATCTTCAGAATCTGCATCATCAGATTCATCTTCACTTGGGTAGCTAAGGGCACGAGCAAGCTTATTGATGCGCCTGCGTTGCTCCTTGTCCGCAGCAATGATGGCATTAAGATCTCTGAGCAACTTGTTTCGCTCATCTCGGCCCATTCTGGCTCCTCCTCGACTGGACTCCGCCACATCTTTTCCTTTCTCCTTGAGATCGTTCACGTGACGTCCTTTAAACAACTTGTGGTCAACGATGAACTTGCTGGGTGCCTTTGAGAGTTGGTCAGGCGAGGCCTTCAAATCTGGAGCTTGATGGATGATCAGCTCATATATCAGAGACGGGAAGCAAATCTGGTGCAGAGATCTCGTCGAAGTGGCATGTTCAGCAATCTGTTTGAACATCACTCTACCCAGGTTGAACTTCAGCTTATTCCCTATCTGATAAAGCAGATGAGCCATGTCCTTGTTGACCGTTGAGCGATGAGTAGACGGCCTCCAGTTGAAAACAGCAATGAAAAACAGCATCGAATAGAACGTAGAAAGATCCGCTGTATGCACAATTGACTCAGGCCTCCACTGAACAGAGCCTGCAGTGATGGTGCTCACTACCTTTTCAAAATCTGACTCCAATTCATCAACAGCTGGGTCGTCCATGGCAAAGAATACATTGATCAGCTCAGGATCAATCTTGATCCTTCTCCCTCTGACGTAGAAAACCCCATGCTCAGATTCTCCAACAACCCCGAAGAGAGGGGGCAAGTTCGCCATGGCCTCACGTACCAACTGCTCATGGAAGGGTTTGCACCTGTCCAATGTCCAAAATAGGTCCGACTCCTTAAGCACTTCAATTACTTCCTTTCCCTTGTACCGGGACTCCTCTAGTAACTTCTCAGGAATGATCTTTCTTTTCAGCACACAGTTCCATTTCAACGCAGCGTCTTTATTAACGAACCATACTCCTTTCTTGACCTTACCCACTGGGACAGTATCAGCTTCAGGAGATGGGACTTCACATCTTCCAGCATCCACTGACACAGGGACAGGAGCTTCACGTTTTCTTTTCTTAGATGAATCAGCTCCCCCTGCCAGGTTGCCCTCCTTCGCAATCTCTTGGACTCTTCCCTTAGCAGATTTTTCAAAAACCACCTTCTTCTTTCCCTTGTCCTTCTTTGGCCTTTTGAGAGAGATAAGTGGAGCAATATCTTGGTCATCATCTGACAGCGTACCCTCCTTTGAAACTGGCTTCGCAGTATCCTCACGAACTGATGTACCAACATTCTCCAAGTGATCACGAAGAAGATCATCTTGAGTAACAACTGGGACAAGCACAGTCTCCTCAGCAACAACTGGAACTGAAGTACCACCTGACTCCATGATGGACTCAAATTATACGAATCATAAACACCGTAATACCCCCTTAATTAGACTGTTGGTCTATTTAACTTTTGCTTGTTAGTACCGATATATTTCTACAGGGTATTTTGGCGCTTAGAGAGAAAACACGCTAAGGAGAGGATTTTACGCTGAAAAGATGTTTAGAGTTATTCCAAGGTCAAGATCAGACGCTGACTGAATAAATCTCAAGGATCCTGACATGGAATCACTCCAAACAAATCAAGTCAAAGAGGAATTTGCATTGAAGACTCAACCGACCGGGTGAGAAAATGCCGCAGAAACCACCCGACCGGTTGAGGCAGTTCCAGGCTCTCCGCCGAGCTAACCAAGCACTCAATTCAAGTCGCTCGAGCAAACCACCTCATCTGACAATTCCACCTCAACCAAAATGTTCCAAATGGAAAATAAGGTGGAAGTTGTCGAGACTCCAAGGCAAATGCTCGAGCAGATTGGCAGTTAGCTCAATGCAAAGGCAAAGGCCCGGCGCGCATTGGCACCCAAACCAAGTCGCTCGACCCAACGGATGCATCTGGAGATTCTGGCTCGACCAAGATGTTTGGAATGCCCAAAAAGTTGGACAATCTCGCTTCCCGGACAAAACGCTCGAGCAGCTAAGCAGATTGGCCCAATTCCAAGTAAAAGCCTCGCGCATAGGCATCAAGACCAAATTGCTCAACCATACCATGGAATTTGGAAAATCTGGCTCGACCATTAGTCTTAGAATCACTTGGAAATTCCAAATCAACTATCAAAATGCATGTTTGGACAAGATGACCGGCAACCACCCTTGAAGGTGGCCAAGGGAGGAGCTCCTCCCCATTCCACCACCTGCTACCGGCGGCTGCTCCTCCATGTGACCGGCTGCTCCTCCACCCCCATGTGGCAGCTCCTCCTTGCTCCTCCTCCTCCTCAACCCTTGGATCAAAGGACACTTGCCACCATCTCCACCACCCATCTCCTCCCCTTTTGGCTATAAATACAACCCTCCTCCTCATTTCAAACATCCAAAAATTGTAATTCACTTCTCTCTCTAAATTTTGTAAGTGTGGTTTTGGAAATAAAGCTTGCTTCCTTGGTGCTTCAACTGTTGTAAGTCTTTCTTTGTATTTAATTTACTGTTTTTATAATGTTTAGCGCGATAAATAGTAGCTAAACTAGTCGTTCGGTAAAAGGGGTGGACTTGTATTATAAAATGTTTTAGACTATTAACTTAGTGTCTCGTCTTTGTATTCAAAACTTATTCTATGTGCCATATATAAGATTAGAATCTCCAAGGTTGAGTGGACCATTTGTAACTAGACCAAAGGGACCAAATGGGCAAGCTCTTCCTTGGGGGTTCGTGATCATACTCGGGTAAGTGGACCATTTGTAACTGGACCAAAGGGACCAAATGGGCAAGCTTATCCGAGGAGTTCGATCTATCTAAAAAACCATTTGGAAACTGGACCAAAGGGACCAAATGGATGCACATAGGCTAGTATACCTTGAAATGGGGTGCTAGTCTAAGTAGAACAAGGGTCTTACGTTTTCTGCAAAAAGTGTTGCGAGTCGAGTGCTTGAAATGGCCTTGATTCACTTATGCACACTTTTGCAAAAGACTAGAAAGTGTGGCAAATCGAGCGCCGGAAAAGGCCTTGATACACGTTTGAATACTTAGAAGATTCACTAAGGGTCAATGATAAACAGGATATAATACAAGGCCCCTGAAACCGAACGTTTTCTTTTAATAATTATCAGTTTACTTTCCAGTACTAAAACCAACCAACCAACCAATCAATCACTTAGCTGGTAGCTTTAAAACCAACCAACCAATCCCAAAATCGTCCAACTTAAAGAACCACTTATCCCCCTAATTCCCTTGGGTTCGACCCCTACTTACCACTTACTACCCAGTAGTGTAGTCGCGAGTAGCGGATATTATAAATTTATTTGTACAGAGAACACTGCACCTTAACGACAGTGCAGTGCGCTCCGTCAAATTGGCGCCGTTGCCGGGGAATTAGCCATCGGATAAGTTCTTTAAATCAATACGCGCTCGAAACAACCATGTCTCGCGAAGAAAGTCATCATGACTACCAGGATGACGACGAGATAAACCTGTACGATCGAAACAATGAGGTGCCACTTCCATTTATGGATGATCCGGAGCAACTCATTCGGAGCAGACGAGCTCGTGATAGGGAAGCCATCAGAAGAAACCAAGAACCACCTGAGGACCGAAATGCAGCTGGTCCAGTACGACAAGCCCCTAGATATCCACCACCCCCACAACCTAGACAAGTGCCAAGACAAGAACCCGCTTTCGATGACTACTACGGAGATAACAACAACTACCGCGAACCTACATTGAGAGAACTCTCGGCACCAGATTTCAGAGTTCAGCCGTGGTGTATCTATGAGGGCCCGGAACTAGAAAACATTGCCGTCGACATGTCCGTGGTCCACAATTTGCCAAAGTTCTCAGGAACTAATGGAGAATCTGCGACAACTCATCTCCAACGCTTACATGGGATTTGCCAAAACCTCAAGCCAAATGGCGTAAACGTAGACGACTTTAAGTTAAAGGCGTTCTATTTTTCCCTCGTTGATTCGGCAAACGACTGGTTCCTTTCATTGCCTTCGGGAAGCATCAGAACATGGGTTCAGATGCAAGGGAAATTCCTGGACAAATACTACCCAGCAGGAAGAGCAATGCAAGTAAGAAGACAACTGCAGGACATAAGGCAAGGACCTAATGAGACCATGTACGACTACCTGGAGAAATTCAACCACCTGGAGAGAAGCTGCTGCACTCTTGGACTACCCGAGAAGCTCATCATCGAGTACCTAATTAATGGACTAACTGAGTTAGACAAAATGCTCCTGGATGCCTCAGCTGGAGGATCCATGATGAATCTATCATTAAGTGGCATAAGGAATCTTATCACCAACGTTGCTGAAAATGCTCGGTTTAGAGAAGAGACTACTCGTCAAGATAAATTCTTCCAAACAAAAAACGTCTCACTAGCCGATGCACCAGTAAACTCTATGCCTGAAGAGATGAAGCAGCTAAAGGAGATGATGATTCAAATCCTACAAATGCAGCCAGTTCCGGTAAAACCTTGCGAGTTTTGTGGTTCTGCAGACCACAAAACTGACGCATGTCCAACATTAATAGAAGAGGAACCGGCAGAAGTGAATGCAGTAGGAGGATACCAAGGATACAACAACAATCAGCAAGAACCAACCAAGTCGCTCGATGACACAATAAAGGAGCTCGCAGGGAGCATAAATCAATTGGGTACTTCGCTACACTAACATCAGGAAAAAACTGACGGGGCAATTTCAGAATTGACCAAACAAATCTCCCAACTCGCTACCTCAGTATCCACACTCACTAATGAGTCCGGCAGACTCCTTTCACAAACCATTCAAATACAGGAAGATGTGAATGCCTTGACTCTTAGGAGTGGAAAAACGCTTGTCGGTAAACCTTTGGAGCAAGAGGACAAGGACCCAAGATTACCTGGGAAAGAACAAGTGAGGCCCGAGTCTCTCGAAGCTCTAGAAGAAGAAGCGGCCGATAAAGACGTCGGCATGTATGAGGAAGAGCAGGACGTAACCGAAGAAGAAGGGGATACGTCCAAAGAACACATACCTGGCCCGGTGCCTAGAACTGAAGACCCTAGAAGCAGCGCAAAACTTCCATTCCCAGTACCGGCTCACGTTCAAAAACAACATGTCATGGATAAGGACGTATTTGAGTTGTTCAGTAAGGTCGAAATCAACATTCCCCTTTTGGAAGCTATCAAGCAAATTCCTCGTTATGCCAAGTTTTTAAAAGAACTTTGCACCAACCGGAGAAGGAGTACTAGTTACGATCAGGAGCTGATGAGTAGAAACGTATCGGCTGTCATACAACGAAAAGTGCCCCCCAAATGTGGAGATCCAGGAACTTACACCATTCCATGTACGATTGGCAACATCAGAATCGAGAACTGCATGCTAGACCTTGGAGCATCAATCAATGTTCTTCCCTTCTCTATCTACTCATGTCTTAAGATTGGGCCGCTCAAACCCACCGGTCTCACTATTCAATTAGCAGATCGGTCATGCAAACAGCCCGAGGGTAAAATAGAAGACGTCCTGGTTCAAGTAGGCAAATTAGTATTTCCAGCAGACTTCTACGTCTTAAAAATGGAGAATGGCAGACCCACAGATCATGCACCCATCCTTCTCGGCCGTCCATTTCTTAAAACTTCAAAAATGAAAATAGACTGCGGAAGTGGGATGCTATCAATGGAAGTAGAAGGAGAGGTCTTCAGCTTCGACATATTCAAAGCAATGAAACATCCCATGGAGTTCGAGGAAGTACACGCTCTCGACACCTTGGACGACCTAGTCCAAGAAGTTCAACCAGAACTAAGAGCAGATCCCTTAGAACTCATACTCAATGGAGACGAGAGCTCTTATGACTTGGCTAAAGGCCTGCATGAAACACTAGCCCACTTAACAATCTCGGAGCCTCTCACACCAGGATATGAAGTCAACGAGGTAAAATTGTTCAAATCAAATACTTTTTTACCCTCAGTGATTCAAGCTCCCAAAATAGAATTGAAGCCCCTGCCCGGACATTTGAAGTACGCCTTCCTTGGGGAAAATAGCACGCTCCCGGTAATCATAAAGAGTGGCTTGGAAACAGACCAGGATCGTCGTTTGATTAAGGTACTGAGACAACACAAGTTGGCTATTGGATGGACTCTAGCCGACTTGAGAGGAGTTAACCCAGCAGTTTGCATGCATCGCATCTTACTCGAGGATGGAGCTAAGCCATCAAGAGAACCTCAGCGACGACTCAATCCAATCATGATGGAAATCGTTCAGAAGGAAATACAGAAGCTCCTGGATGCAGATGTAATCTATCCAATATCAGATAGTCAGTGGGTGAGTCCAGTCCACATAGTCCCGAAGAAAACTGGAATCACAATCGAGGAAGATGCCGAAGGAAAAATGGTGACAACAAGGGTCAAGAACGGCTGGAGAATGTGCATCGACTACAGAAAATTGAACGCCGTCACAAGAAAGGACCATTTCCCTCTGCCATTCATCGATCAAATGCTAGACCGACTGGCGGGCATACCGTACTTTTGCTTCCTGGACGGATTCTCAGGCTACAACCAGATTCCCATTGCGCCTGAAGACCAAGAAAAAACCACATTCACCTGCCCATTCGGCACATTTGCTTTCAGAAGAATGTCGTTCGGTCTATGCAATGCTCCGGGGACTTTCCAAAGAGTGGTGACCAGCATCTTCTCTGACATGATCGGAGTATTCATCGAAGTCTTCATGGATGACTTCACCATCTATGGCGACACATTCGACGCTTGCCTAGCCAACTTAAGCACGGTTCTGGCACGATGTGTCTCAATGAACCTTGTGCTCAACTATGAGAAATGCCATTTCATGGTAACTCATGGAGTGGTCTTAGGGCACGTCGTCTCACAAGAAGGCATAGAGGTGGATAAATCTAAGATAGACCTGATCATGACTTTACCATACCCCTCTACTGTCCGAGACATCCAATCCTTCCTTGGGCATGCTGGATTTTACCGACGGTTCATCAAGGACTTCTCCAAAAAGGCATTACCTCTATCCACTCTCCTTCAAAAAGAAGTGCCTTTTGAATTCACCAATACATGCAAGGAAGCCTTTGATGAGCTCAAAAAGGCCCTCACTAGCACACCCGTCATCCAAACTCCGGATTGGAAAAAACCATTTGAGATCATGTGCGACGCAAGTGACTTTGCTGTAGGAGCAGTTCTCGGCCAAAAAATTGATAGGAAAGCGGGTGTGATCTACTACGCCTCACGAACCCTAGATCCTGCCCAACGGAACTACTCCACCACCGAGAAGGAACTCTTGGCTGTAGTATTCGCTCTTGAAAAATTCAGACCCTATTTGCTTGGAGCAAAAGTAATAGTTTACTCCGACCATGCTGCCATCCGGTACCTGGTGAAGAAAAAGGAGGCCAAGCCAAGACTCATTCGGTGGATATTACTACTACAAGAGTTTGATGTGGAAATAAAGGACAAAAAAGGGATCGAAAATACTGTGGCCGACCACCTCAGTAGGATTGTCCGAAAGGAAGAAGAAGGACACATAACTGAGTCATTCCCGGACGAACATCTCTATGCAGTCTCTGCCAAGATGCCATGGTACGCGTCAATCGTCAATTACCTTGTAGGAGGTACATTCCCTCCCTCTTTTACTAAAGCACCATGCATGAAACTTAGGCATGACGCTAGATATTACTTATGGGATGATCCCTATTTATGGAAAATAGGAGCAGATCAAATACTTAGGAGATGCATCCCCGATAATGAAATAGCTTCTGTCATTAGCTTTTGCCATGAGTTTGCATGTGGAGGACACTTCGGGCCTAGGAGAACCGCTAGAAAAATCTTAGATAGCGGCTTTTTCTGGCCAAGTGTATTTAAAGATGCCTGTGAAAAATGTAAAAAATGCGATAAGTGTCAAAGAGTAGGAAATGTGTCGGCTAGAAGTGAAATGCCTCAAGTACCCATATTAGTCAATGATGTTTTTGACGTTTGGGGTCTTGATTTTATGGGACCATTCCCAGTTTCATGCGGTTATACCTACATTTTAGTTGCTGTAGATTATGCGTCAAAATGGGTAGAAGCCAAGGCCACAAGGTGCGACGATGCAAAGACTGTCATAGAATTTTTGCGCACTAACCTATTTTGTAGATACGGGGTACCCAAGGCCATAATAAGCGATCAAGGAACTCATTTCTGTAACCGCATGATGGCCGCTACCTTAAAACGCTACCATGTCCACCACCGGACATCCACAGCATATCATCCCCAATCCAATGGTCAAGCGGAGATCTCCAACCGCGAAATCAAAGGAATTTTAGAAAAAATGGTAAAGCCGGGCAGGAAAGATTGGAGTCAGAGGCTAGACGAAGCTCTTTGGGCGTATCGAACGGCATATAAGACACCAATTGGAACCTCCCCCTTCCGGCTAGTTTATGGGAAGGCATGCCATCTCCCGGTGGAATTGGAACATAAAGCCTTTTGGGCGCTCAAGCAGTGCAATCCAGATTTAAAAGCTGCCGGATTAGATAGGAAGCTTAAGCTATGCGAACTTGAAGAATTGCGACTTGAGGCCTATGAAGAGCAAACAGACTACAAAGCGCGGACAAAATTATATCATGACAAATTCATCCTCCGGCGCTCATTTGAGGAAGGACAACAAGTATTACTTTTTTCCTCACGATTTAAGTTTATGCCAGGCAAACTGAAATCAAGATGGACCGGCCCTTTCACTATAACTAAGATATTCAACCATGGGGCAATTGAGCTAAAAAGCCCAAACGATGGAAGCAGATTCACGGTAAATGGGCAGCGAGTCAAACATTATCACGGCGAAGTCAACTTAGCCCCACAGAAATTCGACCTGAGCCACCCATGGGACCCAAACCAGTAATCCACAACGAGGTATCGTCGAGCCAACGACGTTAAACAAGTGCACTGGTCGGGAGGTAACCCGACACTATCTTACTTTCTGTCACTCCACTCCTGTCTGAGCACCAAAATCCTCTTTTTGCAGATTTTCAGCAAAATCATCAATATCTTTGAACACACTGTCCAGATCTTTATTTTCTTCAGCACACTCGGATTCTTCCCCAATTGCATCCTTCAACCTATCACTCTTCACTGATGGATTAGCCTCCTTGGTCATAATATCAACATCCTTACAGACTTGATTACCCTCTGAAACTCCAAGTTTCGCCACAGATCCAACGACAGATGCTTCATCAATCGCCAACGCCCTCTTTCTTGGGGAATCAAGAGCTTCCTCAACAGATATAGCAGAGAGCTTCCCTCTGATTGAACTGATCTTGGCCAGACATTGCCTTGGTAAAGCAACTCGTCGTGTCCCCTTCTTTCTTTGAATGCCTCCCGGACGAATGTACCCGGAAGCTTGGATTTTTGCCCTCCAAACTCCTGAAGTACCAGTGCCTTTTGTCACCGGCACACTGGGCTCTCCTTCATTAATAGATTCAGTCCCGTCTTTACCAACACTACCAAAAACAGCCCTACTGGCTTCATCACAGTCAGCAGACTTCACCGCCTCCCCAATACTCACATTCACAACTTCTTTCAACACAATATTTTCAACTGTCGGAATACTTGCAGAAGTTGAAGGTATAGATGAAATTACCTCCGATTGGGGACAAGCTTGAGTTGAACTAGCTACGATAGAGTCTCCCGCGGTCGTCTGAAGCTCCTCACTGGCAGTTCCTTCGCCAATCTTCTTGGTATCGGCCAAGACTTTAGAATCAGGGAGAAAAGGTGCCGCCTTTTTCTCCTTCGGAGCTTTCGACTTTGGAATTTTAGGTTTTGCCGCCAGTGCCTTGGAAGACTGCCAGTTCTCCTGCATCTTCTCAGCGGATTTGATGCCTGATTTCGCTGTCTTTCTGGTATTCACCATCGTCGATTTTGGAGAGGGCAGTCGAGGGAGTGTTCGCCGTTCTAGGGTTTGAGACAGGAGAGAAGATACGCTGAGCAGTTGTGATTTGAAAATAAAAATCTTTTCTGCCTCTTCAACATCCCAAAAAGAAACCAAGTCTCTTTCCAAATAAAAACGGCGTAAATCAAATCTTCCAGAATAAATATTTGACTTTTAAGAATTGTGCCAACTGTTCCAGCTCTCTTTCTTTGGTGGTCAGTCCAACTGATGTAGCTGGGGATTCGCCTTTGACTGACCACTGCCTGGAACACTTAGTCCATGAAACCACGCAGACCCAAGGAGGATCTGGGTGTTCCAAACTGTGGAATCTCATTCAATTCCTCATCCAGTGGAGTGGCATTCATTCGTGGACACAGTTCGAACTCCATCTTCAACTGTGTTATCTTCTGTTCGAACTGTGTCTGTAACTGTGACACCCTGTGATCCAGCAGTCTCCTGGTACACTGGCCAAACTGGATTTGTGCGATTCTCCTATCTGACCTTGTGTGCAGGGTCGCCTTATTCACTCCCCCTCGCATAACTCGATGTTTGGCTTGAAGATAGTCTAGAGTAGACCGTGGCTTGTCAAGGCCTTCGACTCCCATTCTGATGGTGTAACAGTTATTTGCCCTCCTTTTGCCTTTCATCACAGAACAGCCATTCTCGTCTAGTACGAGGCATGAGTCACGAGAGAATGACACATAGTGACCATTGTCGCACAGTTGACTGATGCTAATAAGATTCATTGTCAGACCTTCAACCAGGAGGGTGTCTTCGAGAGCAGGGAGATCCGGAACCTTCAATGTCCCACAGCCGATCACCTGACTCTTCCTACCATCCGCGAAGGTGACAAACCGCATCTGCTCAACAGGTCTAATATGAGAGAGATATTCAGAGTTACCTGTCATGTGAGCAGAGCATCCGCTGTCGAAGTACCAACTATGTTGCACTGTATCTCTTGAGGAATAACAGGCCACCATGCATACTGTCTGTTGTTCCTTTGGTACCCATACCTGTTTCTGTCGAGGTTTGATCTGTTGTTTATGCCCTCGACGTTCATCAAGAAACAATCGACGCTTGGATCTGATGTGTCCATCCTGAAAGCAGTACCAACATGTGCGAGTGTCGTTTCTCTGTCTCGAGCACAAGCTGGTGTGATTGTTGCGAGTCTTCCTTTGATCAGCTGTGGTCTTCCCTTGATTCAAATCAATCTTCTGTCTTGGATGCTGTCTAAGGTGAGGGCGTGGGTACTGACTCGCCTTCTGTCTCTGGTTCTGTTTCAGCTTCTGTTGAGGGTGTTCAGCCACTGGGTCTATTTTTACTGTATCTTTTGAGCTTCCTTTACCAGTGAACCCAATTCCGTGAAGACTAGATTCCATTTTTTGAGACCTGAGAATATCATCTAGGTTTTTAGTGCCAGAGTTCAGCATTCTTACCGACTGTTTGAGGTGATCGAGTTCCTTCTCGGTGCTTGATAGATCCATGTCTCTATATTCCAGCTGAAGTTCCAGTTCTTCTATCCTCCTGAGTTGGAACACCTCCTTGCGTTTCAGATCTGAGATGACTTTTCTTAGACCAGACATGCCAATGGGATGAGTCTCCCGGTCCTTTTCCATTTCGACTTTCAGCGTAGAGACAGTTCCCAGAAGCTCTGCCTTCTGAGCAAGTAAGCACAGTCTTTCCTGTTTAATGTCCGCCAGTTGAGTGTTTAGAGAGTCAGTCTTGCATTCGAGTTCGACCTTCTGTGTGAGCAGTATCTCAACCTCCTGCCAGACTTTGTCCTTATCCAAGGTGACGCTTGCAACTGTGTCATTCAGCTTTTTGTTTATCTTGATCAGAAGCAGCCACTTCTCATACAGATCCTTATATGTCTCACCCAGAGCCTCCTGCGTGAGTTCTTCACCATCACTGTCTGAGAACTCTTCAGCCGGGAGTTCCAACAGAGGTAGAACAGGTTTACTGGTGCTGTCGTATCCATCCAGAGTTGAAGTAAAGGCCGCAAAGTTGGTGGTTGCACCTCCTTTATCTTCATCTGACTCACTATCGCTGAAGCTCGCGACCATTGCCTTCTTTTTCATGAGTGTATTCGCACATTGTGAAGCAATATGACCGAAACCTCTGCATGCATGACACTGAATTTCTTCCTTTCTTTTGTCAGAGGAGTCTTGCCTTGAGTCACTGGACCTTGATCTGTCGGATTTCCAGTTTCGGAAACCAGTTGATGAAGACCGACCTTGTTCTGGACCACGTCTATTTATCTTGCGCACCATTCTGCCGAAGTTTTGAGCCATCATGGCCAGTTGCTCAGTGGTGCAGCCAGCCTCCACTTTGTCATCAGACAGTTCTGCTTTCAGGGCGATTCCCTTCATATCTCCGATTTGGAAATCACGGTTAATCTCGTAAGTTCTGAGGGACCCCATCAGCTCGTCCAGTTTCAGTTTGGAGATGTCGTGCATTTCCTCAATAGCCGTGACTTTCATAGCAAATCTCGGAGGAAGTGATCTCAAGACTTTACTGGCCATCCTCTCTTCCTCAATCGGCTTTCCTAGAGCAGCAGCCTCGTTGGACAGTTCCAGAACTCTAGTGTTGTACTCAGAGATAGTTTCACTCTCGTTCATCTTCATCTCTTCAAACTTAGTAGTGACAATCTGCATTCTCGAGTTGCGAACTTTGTCCGTGCCTTCATATGCCGTTTGGAGAATATCCCAAGCATCCTTCGCTACTTCACAGTTAATGATCAACTTCATGACGTTCTCATCTACTGCCGAGAAGATTGCGTTCATCGCCTTTGAGTTTCCCATGGATGCCTTGTTCTCTTCTTCACTCCACAAGGTTTCTGGTTTCAGAATTGGTTCTCCAGTGAGATTGTTCATCATAGGTTCAGTCCAACCCCTCTGAACAGTGATCCATGCTTTCTCGTCAAGGGATTTCAGAAAGGATCGCATCATAGGTTTCCAGGTGGCATAGTTCGATCCTTCAAGCAACGGAGGTCTGGTGATGCTTTGTCCTTCTTTCAGAGGTATCTTGAACAGTTCAGGATCCCACTCAGTGTGTCGAGTGTTTGCTCTGATACCAATTGAAATAATATCCCCTGTTCAAGCAAGTGTTCTAGGTCGTGTTTCGACAGACCTTGAACTCTCTCCACAACAGTTCAACAAACAGATCAAACAGAACAGTAAAACAGGAGCACGCACAGGTTGATAACCCAGTTCGGCCAGGCCTACTCTGGGGGGTTTCTCACACCCGGAAACGGGACAACAAATCTTTATTACGAGTATAGAGCTTTCACGTGGACTTACACTTACACCTTGTAATTGCCTAGCCTCTATTCCTCCGTCTCTCAGATTTGCAACCAAGGTTCGTCGCAACTCCCCTTGATCCCCTTCGTCCAGACTCTCTGTCCGAACGTACTCGATCTTCTCCTGAAGCTCGGTCGCTTTCTCTCGAAAGCAGGTTGTTCTGTTTGTGCACTGAACGTGATTACCTCTGGTCAGTCTGAATGGCACGTATCAGACTGAGCTCACACCGATGTATTTCCAGTGGGGAAAGTACAAACGGCCGTCGCTTTCTTCTTCTCCAATCGGTAGGGTTTCTCGTGTATGTTTGATCTTGAAAGCGATGCAGAATGAGGGTGCCTCAGCAATGTATTTATATGCTTCGGACGAAACCCTAAACTGCACAAGATAATCCCATCAAATATTCAGGAGATACTCCTAGATATTTGATGTATATCTTATCCAATCGGATGGAAGAAAATACGAAGTCTCTTTGCCCAAGTAAGCTTTGCCGCCATCAATGAAGATATTCATTCGAATATCTATTGCTCGAAAAAGTCTCTTGACCGTCTTAACTTGGCGATATCTTCGCTGTCCAATATCTTCCGGAAAATATCCTTGCGTCTGCTCCACACTGTACATGAGTGCTAGGATATGTTCGAACTCCCCCTGAACTCCTGCTCGAACTGTCTAACCACGTTTTGCCAAACACATGCCACTCAAGGGAACATCATAGTCTCATTCTAACGTTTGTCTAGGTTCGTCCTTAGAAATAGACTAACTTGGGACGAACAAAGACAAACTTTTGTCTCTTTCTATGGTTTGTCTAAGTTTGTTCCAAGTTAGTCTCAATCAAACGTTTGTCCACGGTTGTTGTTAGAAAAAGACTTACTTGGGACGAAAAAAGACAAACTTTCGTTTCATTCTAAGGTTTGTCTAAGTTCGTCCCAAGTTAGTCTCATTTTAACGTTTGTCTGGGTTCGTCCTTAGAAAGAGACTAACTTGGGACGAACAAAGACAAACTTTAGTGTCATTCTAAGGTTTGTCTAAGTTCGTCCCACGTTAGTCTCAATCTAACGTTTGTCTAGGTTTGTCCTTAGAAAGAGACTAACTTGTGACGAACAAACACAAACATTAGTCTCATTCTAAGGTATGTCTAAGTTCGTCCCAAGTTAGTCTCATTCTAACGTTTGTCTAGGTTTGTCCTTAGAAAGAGACTAACTTGGGACGAACAAATACAAACTTTAGTCTCATTTTAAGGGTTGTCTAAGTTCGTCCCAAGTTAGTCTGATTCTAACAATTAACTTGGGACGAACTTAGACCAACCTGAGAATGGGAGTAACGTTTGTCTTTGTTCGTTCCAAGTAGGTCTCGTTTGTCTCATTCTAAGGTTTGTCTAAGTTCGTCCCTATTTAGTCTATTTTTAAGGACGACCTTATGTGATGGATCATACAAAATCTTACAGTAATTGTGTTCACGCATTCTGAACTATTAGGTCACATAATTTGTCTTTGTTTCATTAGACTAACCTTTCTTAGCTACGTCAAGAATTTTTGTTTCCTTCAAGGTCTGATAACCAGAAGAAAGCTTGGATGAAGCAATAGAGGCATCAGATCGAAATATTCCAAACACATTTCCTGCATTATCACTAAAGCCAACTTGCTGATTTTTTGAATCCTTAGATGTTGGATGGCTTTTTCCTCCAGCATGAGTGTCAGCAGAGCCACTTGTCGATTCTGAAGTGTCTCTTTAACCTTCAGTGAAACCACAATACGCAGATATTAGGAGGTAACTATTTTTGTAGAATACATCAATTTGGTAGGAAAGGGAAAACTTACCTCCTCCGCTGCAGCAGATAGTTTCTCTTGAACATTTGCGGAAACCTATAGATAACTTTACAAATATAAAAGGGGGTCTAGTATTCCCGCTTTAGGGGTTGAGAGTTGAGACAAAGGCAAATCTCATTGATGATTTTCCACTACACAATAAAAGATAAAAGGAAGTAAAACCTTTTTCGCTGCAGATTCTGCCTCCGTCCAGACGCCATCCACATTCCGGTACAGCTGCTCAGTTGTCTGCTTAGTTCTGCATTCGAGATTCACCATCTCAGGCTCCCACGTAACTGTCTATCCAGTCATGACATACAACGACATGTCTCACACCTATAAACTACAATTCATTAAAGGTGCATTAACACAAACAAATTACCTAACTTTCAAATCTTCCTTGACCCTTTCAACTCTTCAGCCTTCTGTTTCAGTTCCTTAACTGACTTCTAAAACTCTGTATTACTACACCAACAACAACAAAATCTAGTCAATGACAAACTATCTAAATCTACCAACTCTTTGTGAAACCAACAACATCAAAGGACACCAAATTGACAAGCATAACTACACATGGCAGCTATAAAAATCACTAACAGAAACAAAAGTCTAACCTGGTGGCCTCGCCTTTCATCTTCTTTGAAAACTCATTGAAAACGCTAAATTGACGAAAATTGGAAGACTCTCTAATAACGAAAAACCTAAAATTCCATAGTGATGTCTGGAAACCAAAAAATAAACCGAGCCTGAATTCTCAAATGAACATACGAACAATAGACACAAGGCTGGCCTCAATGGAATGAGATATGGGTTGATTACCGGCGCTTTAAGCTGCGAATACAGAGATCGTCCGGAGAGCAGCGAATCACGAAGCAGCTTCTGGCTAGCCAAGGGAATAACAGAAACTTGGAGGAGGGGTTTAAATTATTAGACCTAAAACTGTACTGACTGGGAAGCTCGTTGCTTAGAACTTGTACATTGGTTGGCTTTTGGATGACGTGCTGCGTTGCTGGCGCCGACGTGTAGGAGGTGCAGTTGTAATCTCGTGTGCAGCGGAGGCGAGGAGCTGCTCAATTGGGAGGAAGTGCAGGGGACGTGCGGCAACCAGCTATCTTCTTCTTCTTTTCTTTTTTTTGATTGAAGAACGACCTGTTTCACAAAAGCAAAAAAAGCTCCTGGGCTACAACAGGGCCGCAAGAACAAACGACTAAAATAGAAAACCCTAATTGTTTTAATTAAAAGGTGATTGGGCCATGGCACGGCAGCCCAAATATAATTTAATTTAATGTTTGGATTATAAATATATCATATAACATTTGTTTTATCATTACCCAAATACATTATATAAACTTTCTAAATAAATCTCAAATTAAATGTCAGTCTTAAATCTAATTGTTATGTCCAAATTGTGAATTTAAATTCTAATTTCAATTGTGAAACATATCTCAATTTAATTCTCCTTAATTGTGAAATTTCACTTTGTGATTTCAATTTCAGTTTCAATTTGACTTTGTGATTTCAATTACAGTATATCATTTCAATTTAATTTTCATCTAATTCTTTTTTTTTGTATATCTTGAATCACACAATTAGGTCAAACGGTAAAATTGTAGTCCAACGGTCATATTAAAATTCAAAAAAAAGAGGACAAGATAATCATGCGGAAGAACACGTTCGTCAATCACATTTCTATGTACTCATTGTCAAGACCTCTCGAATTTGTCAACCATGAGGGCAAGGTCGATTTTAAGGGGCAGGAATGATACGGGTTTAGAATAAGTAACGTCATCAAGAGAATTATCATCATTAAGTAATTCTATCTGGCTTTGTATAAAAGCCCTGCTTGTAAGGTGAAACATCAACAAATCAATTAAACTCAAATTTCTCATCTCAACTTCTTTCTTGCTTCTCATCCTTGTCATCTTCTTCACAACTCTGTTGCGTACTATCAAGTCTGCTTCAACACCTAGTGTATTTAAGCGCAATAGGTTCTCTCACCCATCATACTAGTCTTTTTGTGCCGTATTAAAATATTTTTAAAATTAATTTGCTAAAAAGATTCGATTTACCAAACAAAAATTTACATTCCCACTATAAAACCAATTCGATTAATTTAATTCATTCGATTAATTCCTGATTATATACAGAGCTTACATAACAGAAAAGCTAAAAATAAGGAACCAACTAAGACACGATTAACAACTCCTCTAGTGACCTAAAAACATGGACAACAAACGGCTACTAATACTTATTCAACTTGAGAATATTTCTAACAAGCTCACCTAACAAAAACTAAACTCACAACTAAACTAAACTCCCACACTAAAAATCCAACACTAAAAAAACAGGCACATATCGTGTTTAAGTACGTTTTATTATGTATCTATTTCAATTTATTTGCCATTATTAGAAGTGAAGCGGTGTACCGAAGAGAGGATCTTTTATTCGCTGACATAACTCCACGTTGATGTCCCTTGTTGTCAGTTGATGAGGGGATTACAGGATTCAGAGATGACTCATTGGAAACTGCCAAAAGGAATCAAATTCAAGTTAGTAAGCCTTTATTTTGTTGACCTGTAGTACTAGATCTTTCTATACCGCTCAAATTGGATTGCAGTAAGACATTTTCATGTTTCAGTTTGTCGCCTCATTATTGTGGTTTTTCCCTAGTATGGTCTACCCCTGAAAGTCGTTTCATACAAAGATTTATATGGATGGACTATGGATGAAATTGTGAAGATGATTGGACTGAAGAACAACTGTACATTTTGTGGAGTATTCCGTCGCCAGGTATTATCTGTGTGCTCAGGATATCATATTCACGTGGAAAGATATCACTTATTATATTAAGTGTTCCTTAATTGAGAATGAATGTCTGTCTTTCTTATCTTCAAGGCCCTTGATCGTGGTGCTGCAATGTTAAAGGTGGACAAAGTTGTTACTGGACATAACGCAGATGATATAGCTGAAACTGTTCTTCTTAATATCTTGCGAGGTGATATAGCCAGGTATTCGTTATCCGTACTGGTTCCCTTGTTTTATTTCCGTTGGGTCTCATTCATTTTTATCTATGTAACTAACTTTGAACAAAGCTTGTTGCAGATTAAGTAGATGCACTTACATTACGACTGGTGAAGATGGACCAATTCCCAGATGCAAACCCTTTAAATACACTTATGAGAAAGAGATTGTTATATATCCTTTTGAGTTGTGTGTTTGTTTGGCAATTTTTCTTGCAATGTTGACTGATGTTTTGGTGCTAGCAATGAGTGATGTGATCGTAAGACCTTAACGTATAGCACGTATGCATATTTCAAGAAGCTGGATTACTTCTCCACTGAATGTAAGATTTTTCTCATATTCCCAGTGCGTTCACATGTTGCAAGTGGTGGTAGCCAGTCTTGATTATGATTGGGATACCTTTGGTTCTATGTTAAGCCATAATTAAACCAAGATTGTCAAAATGACAGCTTTTGATTGTGTTTTTCTTCTTCTTTTGTTTGCTTATGAAAACTACAATTACATATAAACAAAGCGCCAGGAATTGAATTTGCGCTTTACATTTTATATATCTTAGTTTTCAAAGAGTAACAATGGGTAAGATTTCAGAGCGTGGCAACAGCGAAAAAGTACAGAGTAATGCAATTAATTAATGCAGTTTGATGTGTGTGTTGAACTTGCATCGTGTGGTTCGAAATCTCTATTAGAAGCTTCTCACCTCAGGGTATTGTTTCTTCTCGTCAACTTATATGCTACTTCTTGGTTCTTGCTCTTTAGGTATATACTCCCCTAATGCATATAGAGGCTTTGCCTGTGAGTTTATCAAGGATCTGGAACGATTAAGGTTTACCCTGTATTCTGATGCTATTCATTGTGAAAGTTAACATCATATATTATTCATATAAGTAACTTTTACAACTCAGACCACGAGCCATACTGGACATTATGAAGTCCGGGGAAGAATATCTACCACCACAAAAATGCCTGAACAGGGTATTTGCGAGAGATGTGGTTATATTTCTAGTCAGGCAAGTGCTGTATTTGTTCTATTCCTCAGAGTCACTTCCACTGCTATGTTTTCCATCTTTTCTTTTCCATTATTTGTCAGCTTTGGATATCACCTCGTAACATACAAGGGACATGTGTGTAGAAATGGTGCAAGGCATGTGTACTTCTGGAAGGATTAAACCGTGGCTTGCCAAAGCTAGGTATCGGGCGAACAAAAGGTCTAAATAGTGCTGAACATGAGAAGACGAAACACAGCAATGGGACAAGTAGCATTGAGAGCAAACAGTGCGGGTCCTTGGATTTCTGATGTTACCGGAGACTCAGGAGGATGTGGTCATTGTAAACTATACTACCAATACATTTTCTTATTAAGATGTTAATAGTTAACACAGTGGACTATGTGCGAAACATGACATGTTGTAGAAGCATTTTTTAAGGTTTTTTTTTTTTTTTTGGTGCGTCTAAAATGTAACTTTTTTTCATTCCAAAAAATTAAATATCTACTCAAGCTTCCTTAGGTTTGCTGCCCGCACCCTTACTTACATCTCAGGTTAACTTGCATCTCAAGTTGAGAATCAGAGAGTAACAAGTTGAGAATCAGAGAGTAACAAGTTGATGCGTCGAGTGCCATTTGGTCGTGCTGCCTAGTCTGTCCAACCCGTATCCAGCATTTTAGCCATGAACCCGTGGGCGTCCGCCACTTCTTGTATCTGCAAAGCAAGGTGAGAATCAGAGGAGTAACAAGTTGATGCGTCGATTTCATACACATTTACATACCATTTCCCTTGTTGATCGGCCTGCGCCTTGTCCTGCCTACACGTGCTATTATTGGGTTAGTCTGAGGGCTTTGTTTCAAGCTTGTGCACAGAACATGCTGCATTGTCTGTGCAAGGCGGAAGAACCGTTAAGTTGATAATCCGAGGCTAATTAATAAAGCTCAACTCCAAGTGCTTACTGCTAGTAGCTTCAAGGAGTGCGGTGGCACGACTCGGTCGTCGTGATCGGCCATGAGCAACATAGTCGCAGGGTATTGAAGGGGAAGAATATATGGGCATCTGTCCCAGGGCCTCCTCACATTGTGCAAAGGCGAGTGAGTACCTACAGGAAATGAGTGTGATAT
Source organism: Rhodiola chrysanthemifolia (assembly GCA_033675395.1). Lineage (NCBI taxonomy): Eukaryota > Viridiplantae > Streptophyta > Magnoliopsida > Saxifragales > Crassulaceae > Rhodiola > Rhodiola chrysanthemifolia. The sequence goes on from CM066204.1 coordinate 46,456,830, forward strand.
CAGAACAGATTAGTTGGTTAAATTGACATTCTGGTTTGGGCACCTATGAAGCACGGGTACTTCACCCGACTGCCGTCTCCCGTACCCGATTCGGGTTCACGACGGGTACTCGTCGGATTCGTACCCACGCCGTACCCACATGAGTGGGTACCACAGCTTGGTTGGGGTCGGTTCAATTAGAACCCGGATACCTCCAATTTAATCTACATCCATAAAAATCTTCATCTTTTATCTCATAATTCATAACAATATGAAAAAAGTACTACGAAGTCGTGGGATATTACGATGGGGACGGCTTTGATTCTATGGAGGATGTGGGATTTGTAGAGTATATTAAACCTGATTATCGTTTTCATTTTGTAACACTTAGGGAATTTTAATTTTTAGAATTTTAATTTTGTCGTACCCAAGCCGTACCCTTACCCTATAATTTTTTATTTTCCCGTACCTTGTACCTGTATTCGTACCCGTTCCCGTATCCGTATCCGTATTAGTGCTACATAGTTGGGCACACTCACTTGATCAGCCAGTTGAACTCATCCTCCTTGTCCGAGCAACCATACTCGGTGGTCCACGCGTGGCCGATGGTGAACTTGTGGAATCGCAACATGTCCATCACTCCAATATGGGCCAGCGCACACCCGAACAGCTCCGGTCTCTGGAACCAGAATACGGAATCAGAACATCTGATATATACCAAAAAACTGAACCTGATGATCAGATCCTGAGCCCTGAATTACCTGATTAACGCAGGCAGCGACAAGGAGCCCACCATTACTGGCACCTTCGATACAAAGCTTCCTAGGCTGAGTATATCCGGCAGAGACAAGATACTCTGCAGCTGCAGTAAAATCATTGAAGCAGTTCTGCTTGTTGGCCAGAGAGCCCGCTTTGTGCCACTCGGTTCCGTATTCTCCGCCATGCAGAACACAGCATTCAGATGCTTCATTAAGACTACGTTACTGGCCTTGAAATGCGGCGAAAGTTTGTAGTCAAATCCTCCATAGCCGTATAGCAGACATGGATGTGATCTGTCCAGTTTTATGTTCCTCTTTGACACGATGAAAATGGGGATCCTTGTACCATCATTGCTCGTCACAAAAACCTGCGCAAAATAGGAAGTAAAAAACATACAAATTCATACTCATTGGTGAGAGTTTGCTAAGTATTGCGCGGAGGTGCACCTGATGGGCATTGAACTCAACTCAGACCGATCAAACCCAGGAACCAAGCTTTCACGATAGATTTTCATTTTGGGGACCTCATCAGACAAGTCACAGAGGTAAATGATTCCAGGAATAAGAAACTCGTAAACGAAACAAAGCCCAAGCTGTCCTGACGTCTAGCCGAAATCCCATAGACTGACCCAATATCAATATTTAGGTAATGAAGCAATGCTCATGTCCCTAAATCCCTGATTTGAAGAACTGTGACTTCACATCACTCAAGTAGCTTAGAATCAACCGGTCTCTACGAACAGCCTGTACAAACTCCAGCACATCCTTTTCAGCCTCTGGACCACATCAGTCCATAGATGAGGCTCCTTAGGATCTACCCGAACAACCTTATACCTTGGAGCATCCTTGTTGGTCAGAAATGTGAAGATTGTCTCATCGTTCGCTATCAGATGATACCTTGCGTCTAAAGTATCGATAAACTTAACCAAAGGAAGCAAAAACTGATCAGTAGTCCTCTATTTCAAGGCTTGGAGCGATTGATCAGAGATGTCTAAGTAGTAGAGTTTGTTAACAGGATCACAGCCTTCTTCGACGCACACTACAATGTACTTGCCATCTTCCGTGATCTCTGCTTGAAACCGGTGCTTGGGGGGGTTCTTAGGGTCCTTCCAGCAAAGGATGTCTTCAGACTGATTTGTTCCCAGAAAATGATAGCATAGCTTGTGGTAAAGATTGGCACTAGTCTCAGTTCCGCTATCAAGACAATCTCGAAGAATCCCTTGCCGTCATGAGTCCATGCAATGCTCGAAAACTTAACCTGCAAAAAGTTTTAGCAGGTAAAAAAATAGCTTCTCCTTTTGTACAAGTTAAAAATAAAATTTGAGTTGTAAATGTAACTGACCCATGACAAGGTATCATCCAGGACCCTTCTGTCCTTGATTCTCATGACTTTAATGGTCACCCAGTCGCTTCCGTTTGAACTTAGCCCATAAGCCAAGTACTCAGCGTCCTGAGGCTAAGTGGAGTGACCCGGTGGAGGCACTCCCCCGGCATCAAAGATGTCCAGGGTTCAACACCTAACACCCCATCAAAAGAAAAAAGTACTCAGCATCCTGACTCACTGCTAACCGGCTCAATGAAATGGTTCCATCATCACTTAGCCCATTTGGGTCTAGCAAGACCTGTGGCTGTGAATCTCCATCCAAGCAATCATCCTAAACAGCCAAATTAAATTCAAATATCAATCATAAGCCACTTTTCTCATCAACCAAGCCTCAAGATCAAAATAAGCTAGTGCAAACCTGCAAAAAGAGGACAGATTGAGGTTGCAATCCCGAGTTATGAAAGTAAAAGTACTTAACGCGTGCAAACCGTAGCGCGGATGATCATATGAAGCTGTGATCTTATCACAAAGATTTGCTCTCAAATCACATGTATCTAAGACCTTGTTGGTTAGTTCAACTTGCTTCTGCACAAAATCCTAGGGTTTTCCAGCCTAACCAAGGAAACCACAACACACTAAAAAAAAACAAAAAAGTTGTAATTTTGACACAAGCCCATAAGGAAAAAGATGAGGTCTTTTACCATCTGTAAGGATCAGGGACAAGAACGCCATGGTAATTGTCGACAACAGACTCGTCTCTGCGTGCAACCGGGTAGTGAAGAGGCTCAGAGCAATGGGAGACAAAGAGCCAAGTTTATGAAACTGAAAAGTAAGAATGTGGTTGATGGAAATTTTGAAAACAGAGGTTTGAATTTTATAAATGAATGATCAAACTCTGGTAGGTTCGAGGGGAGGATGGCGGCATGGTTAAGACATCACAAGTTTAGAAACTTGGAATATTGTTGGATTTTCAGTTGCCATGTTGTTGCTAGCTCCCTAAATTTGGAAGAATCTTTCAGATCTTGTGTATATTTCATATATTTTGTTTCTTCTTAAAAACATAAAAATAAAATAAACCATAATAAGAAACAAGAGAGTCATGGCGCATACTAGCATGAATATTAGAAGCCTAAAGTGCGCGCCGAATGCTGATGCTGATGCTGATGCTGATGCTGATGCTGAAGGCTGAAAGGAAAGCAAACATCATCATCTCCGTCCGATCGCATCACTAAATCCAACATGTAAGAAGAAGCTCCAAGCTCCAAAGTTTTTGATCTTTAGCAATGTCGATCAGAGTGAGTCTGCCGTCTTTGGGGTCGTTCTGCGTCAATGGATCGGCTAAAAGAGCTAGGTTTGGAACGATGAGGTTGGGGGTTTCGGTGGGTGCAATTTTGAGAAAGTTGCAGAGTGATTGCTCGACTCCTTTGCCGGTTTTGAGACATATGGCTGACGCTATGGCCGTGGAGATGAAAGCTGGCTTGACTGGTGATGGCGCTATTGGTATGCCCATGATTCTCACCTATGTTGATACTTTGCCAACTGGGTCATTTTGTGATGTTTTTGTATAATGCAATTTTGAATTGTGAAGGAACGAGAAGGGCTTGTTCTATGCATTGGATCTTGGCCGGACAAACTTCAGAGTTATAAGAGTAGATTTGTCTGGGAAGGCTGACCATATCACCACTGAATTCGAGCAAGTAGCAATACCTCAACATCTCATGTCCGGGACCTCACAGGTTTGTTCCTTTTTTTATTTGGAGGATATTTTGTAGTTTAGGTCTTTTGTATATTGAAGTCTCTTCTGTTTGTTTCCTTGGGAGTTATTCGATTTTATTGCTTCTAGACTGGCCAACTTTTCCTTAAAGGAAGGAGACAAGTTTAAGTTGTCACAAGGGAGAAATAGGGAGATTGGGTTTACATTTTTCGCTGACATCCATCGACTTTGGGATACTCATCAAGTGGACCAAGGGCTTTGCAGTCTCCGGAACAGTTAGTATTCATATACCATCAACATCGCTTTCTGTTATACGCTGCACTGCAGGCTGGGAGAGACGCCGTGGCTTGTCTGAATGAAGCCATGGAGCGTCAACGGTTACAAATGCAAGTTTCTGCTCTGGCAGGCTGATGTATGTTTGTTTTGAAACTGTATTTATATGAATGAACCCCGATTCACTTGTAACATAAGTTAGGTCAATGACACGGTGGGAACATTAGCCGGGGCTAGGTATCTGGACGACGATGTCATGGTGGCTGTCATTTTGGGTACAGGAACCAACGCTTGTTATATTCAGCGTGTTGACGCCATCCCCAAATTCCACGGACCAATGTCCTAGTCAGGGAACACGGTACTCTATCCCTATTTAAATTGCTTTGCAGTTTTTTAGCTTTTGAATTCAGCTTCCTTTATCTGGTTTAAGATTATCAATACTGAGTGGGGAGCATTCGCAAACGGCCTTCCTTTGACCGAATTTGATAGAGCAATGGATGCTGCCAGTATCAATCCTGGCGAGCAGGTATATGGATTTGGCATTTTTTTTAAGTGATGGGTAAACATTTTCACATGGTCTAATTTTATTTCTATTGGAAGGAAGATATTCGAGAAGACCATTTCGGGCATGTACCTCGGGGAGATTGTAAGAGGGGTCTTGGTCAAGTTAGCTGAAGCTGGCACAGGAGAAATTATCCAAGCCATTTATACTAGGGTATAGGGGCGGACTCAGAAATTAAGTTAGGGGTGACAGACGAACCTTTGAACAGACCACGAAAATAATCTATTATATAAATAAATGTCATGATACAAAATGTAGATTTTGTTTTGAATGATGAATTAATAGTATTTTTCATAATGTTTAAGTTTTTTTCATTAATCGCACACCAAACTCATAAAAGCGGGTTGAATCTGCGACGCGAAGCTCCGCAACGCCCCAATTTATTAAGAAATTTCATTAATTGAATAAAGAAAAAGAAAATAACTTTGATAAAGAAAAGACGAGGTCAATGGGATGCTGATTTTGTGATAAAATATAATATATGCGGTAATTTTATTGACGATAATTTGATAGAATTTGTATTTAAATATGTTAATTGTAATATATGACTATTAAATACAGACAATTTTAATTTTATTATTTGAGTATTAAGTTTGAACTCCTATAAGTATCAAATATTGAATTAATTTTATTATATGCCTATAGATTTTATTAACCTTTTGTGAATTTATTATATATAAAAGAAAATCAAAAAAATTTGGGGGTGACATTTGTCACCCTAAACACCCCCTGGTTCCGCCCCTGCTAGGGTACATGCAACTAAACTTTCACACCATTTTCTGTGTACTTTGCGAGCTAGTAACTATTGAGATAGTCTTTCAGTTCAGCTAAGGTCTGTTTTTGAACTTTTTTGTCAGGACCCCCGATATCTGTGCAATACAGCAGGACACCTCAAGCAAATTGAATCAATTTTAAGCAACATAGCTGGGGTAAGTTTCTTGCATCATCTTTCTCTCCAACCTCAAAACATTTCTGTTTTCACACTTAGGAACTCTCAGGTGAGCTCCAGCTTGAATGCACGTAAGATTACTGTGGAAGTATACGACACTATAGCCACGCGAGGCGGGTGTGTGAAAACGAGCCGTAGCTCCGACCAAGATGTTGTTGACGATGATCGAACAGGAAATCGGATTTGGGAAAAACTCAGTTAGGTTATAATATTGATCCTATTGTTGCTTTACAAACGAAGGGAACAGATGAAGGAATGAGACGCGTTGCAAACGACGACGTTTGCAACAAATACAAAACACAATTGCAACAAAAATAAAACAGTAACCTAACATAAAAAACCCTGTTTTCAACCTTTGGTATAAACAAATCTGTCTGGCCAACAGGGTGCAGGCATAGTGGGAAATCCTTGGAGAAAGACTCTAAAGGTCTCATCTTTGGAAAAAGGACTGTTATAGCCATGGATGGTGGGTTATATGAACACCATCCACAGGCATCTCCAAGACGCAGTGAATGAATTATTAGGCGCTGAGTGATGTATCCAAAAACATATTCATTAAGCACTCCAAAGACGGGTCTGGGATTGGAGCAGCCCTCCTGGCTGCTGCTAACTCTAAATATGACTGTGATTCTTAGGATCAAGGTCGGATGTGTACTGAGACATATTTATAGAGATTGTTGTGTTCACGTTAACTAAATAATGTACAAGGATCAGAGACGATTCTCATTTTGGTTTGTTTTAAATGGAAATAAACAGAATAAAACTTGATACTTATTTTTCTTTTGAAATAAATTCCATTGACTTTCGTAAATTCCAATTTGAAACAGGCTTTTAAATAAGCAATATAGTAAACTATTGTCACTAAAAAGCATACCTTTACTGCAGTCACTTGGTAAAACAGCCGGTGGAAGGCATTCATCATCGTGACTGGTAACGTTCACTATTCTGATTTTGCTGCTCCTGTAAGCTGTAGTAGAATTTGTAATTTAGTATGTTAGCAAAATGTCGATGAGCATGAATAGTAGAGATTACAACAGAAAGATCAATTAAACCCGAGTATGATGAACAAACCTGTGGAGTAAGAAATGGATACAGCTCAATTCTGCTCCCACCTAATTCACACTTTACGTTTCAACTTTTCCGAACTACTCATTTACTCCTTCCCCTTCTATTTTGCTGAAAATTGTAACAGCAGATATACATTTCCGTCTGGCCAGATTTGTTATCAAGTTCCAAGCATTTACTGGTTCATACATACTTTGATGCTAATACTAACAGATTGCCGGAAAAAAAAAAAGACCAACAGATTGTCAACGGATCCGCAGACGAGAACCAAGCATACACCAATGCAGCCTGCAGCATTAAATATGTGCTTCCTCTCTTAATTATAGATGATTGTTTTCTTCATGGGTAAAATCCAAATGAGATTCCATACTCATGGAAGTGTTGCTTTTGCTGATCTCAGCCAAAGCTAGCTGATCAGTTTGATTAGCACTCTTTTTGTAACTCCATATAACCATTGAGATGTAATCTTGAGGCGAAACAAGGCCTTGGTCTCGGAGACAAGTGAGGTGATCTTCAGCAGTTTTCGGATCTTCAAGCCTTATATATATTCACGCAATGCCTTCTCTAGTTACTAGGAAATGGAGTGTAGTCAGTTTCGGGTACAAGAGACATGCGAGTATACTGAAGCCCCTCAATAGACTCCGCCAAGCCCATTCTCAGTAAATTATTATATTAAATTATTATATTCTGGTGATAGTCCTTTTTTTCTCTTTCAAAGGACGCCTTAGATTTCTGTCACTTATTTTCTGATCACAAAACTCGATTAGTTCCTTCCGCTGCACAGCTGCATCGGTTCGAGGCCCACGAATTCCCACCAAATCGTATATAGTCCATCTTTCTCGTCTTGTCAGGTCCACTGGTGGGAACGAATTCTGGCCAAGACGTATTACCCTTGCATGTTTCTCGTTTTTGACATTACGCATCGGTTCGGGTTATAACCGATACATAATATCAATCTTATACATCGGTTCTACCAAAACCGATGCATAATTCCAGCGTATGCATCGATTTATTAGAACCGGTATAAGATCATCATTATGCATCGGTTTGCTTTAGCCTAGATTTATTAATTAGAAGTAGCGATTAGGGTTTATTTTGTGCCAAAAATCCCATCCGCTCTCTCTGTCTGAACTCGATAGCGACTCCCGATGGCTTTACGATTGATGCTGACCAGGAAATCACTGGGAGGATTGGCAGAAGGGCCGAGCACAGTGCTCGGTCTAGGGCTTGCGGCTCAGTCCCGTGGACTGACCACCGTCGCGCTGCTTCACCTCTCATACGACTACCGTGCGCTTGAGCCGGTCATCTGCGGCGAGATTATGCAAATCCATCACCAGAAGCATCACCAGGCTTATGTGACGCTCCATTGAGAGGCCGGATGAGATCGGGCTCGGTACGTAACAATGCCTTCGTCGAGGACGGTTCGCGTTTACAAGACTGTTTTATTTAATGCTCGACATTGAGGTAAGATTGTTTGTGTGAGAGAGAGCGTGGTGGTTGTGAATTGTGATATGACAGGGATTGATGCTTTTGCGAGGCCTTCGGTGTCGTCGAGTAAGGATTCAAACGAACTGGAGATCAAGGAGGTTACTCTAAGAGATAAGCTGAAAGTTTTCAAGTCATTGCAGTTCGATCCGAATGGTTACATGACGTAGAAATGCCAAACCATGAGTGAGAAGGTTCAGTTTCTATCGCCTCACTTTTGATAGTTTGAATTAGATTGTTTGATTGTATTCTTTTGGTTGTTTGGAGTTCCGATTGAGATGTTGTTTTATGTTATGTTGGAGGAATGCATTTTGTCAAACAGGTCGTGAGCATATGAATAAAACTGAGGTTGAGGTGCTCTTTTGGCTTTATTTAATTAGTGGATTTTCATTTCGGTTTAAACTGTTTGAATTTGTGCTGTTGGCAGGAAATCAAGCATTTGTGCTCTTATCTTGAAGAACTGAAGAAAGCCTCTGCGGAAGAGATGCGGAAAAGTGTCAATGCGAACTATACATCTTTTATCAGGTTGATAACACAGTCAGAGATTAAATAAGTTTTGTACATTTTGCTTTTGGCAGATTTAAGAATCTTTTTTTTATAAGAGATATAAGAATCTTGGTTGATTTGTATTTGTTGAATGCAGAACATCTAGGGAGAAATGAGCAGAAGGAGCTGCTCTGCAAGGCTCTGGATGGGTGGTATGTGCATCGTATATTCGAGATTGGCTTTTTTTATAGCAAGTTTGACTTAACATATCCGCTTTGTGGATATTTGGCTTTCTTGATACATGCTCTTGACATATTTTATTGAATTTTTAGTGGCTGGGCTATGACAAAGAGTCACATAAGCTTGTCGTTGAAACCACCGCAAATCAGGTGCTCGTCTTTTGTTGTTCTTCTCATCTTTTGATTCCTTGAAAACTCTTAGATACATAATTTTTGTTTATAACTTAGCATTTAAGATTAGCTCTACCTGGCATAGGGCATCAACTTTCGTGGCATAATTTTTGCTATTATACTACTTTTTTTATCAACGGGTCTCTACTACCCGTGGGATGACTCGAACATCGGAACCAAAGGTTTCGAGTAGTGAGTGTCTACCACCAGGCCAACTTCACTTCGTCTGCTATTATACCACTTAGCTAACACTTTTCTGTGTTATTTTTTGCCATCTTTTATTGACTTCTCTGATGTGTTATTGACTTCTCTTATCGTCCAAGAAAATTATAGTTTCCTGGAGATTGGCTGTCGATACACATTTTGGTAGACTAGAAGGTTTGGTGAAGAAGAAGAAACAGAAGGATATATCAAGTAGTGATGTCAAAGAAGACTCTCCATTATTAGAAAAAAATATATGGAATTTTTGTTGTATAGATAAATGGTGTATATAAATAGTGACATGTATGAAATATTGTATTTTTGGCCAAATAAAAAGTATTTCAAAATTTGGATATGAGCAATCGTATTTATGAAATTTATTTACGATTTTTCAGATTAATTTGAGCAATTTATTGGCCAAAAATGGAAAAAAAAATTCATACATTAAAAAAAAATTATAAAAATTTCGCAGCTCTAGTTTAGCAAAGCTTAGAGATTATAATTCATAACTAGATTATGATCCCTATTTCCTATTTAAATTAGAGTTTAAATGGGATAAACTACATTTATAAAAAAAATCCACTACATAGACTCATCACTCATGTTGATTATTATAATTGTAATTCAACGTCTCAGCCCAAGACGTAATCACGCGCGTGTAAAGAAATAGGTATCATACGCACATCTTCGTTTATTTCTTTCATCGTGGCTGCTTGCGGGATCTTAAACTAATTTAACTAGTCATCCTAAAGGCTGAGTATATTACATAATATTTTGATGACACCGAAGCAAGAATACAATCTATATATCTTCTATAGAGAGGAGGGCTCAAATCATAACTTTTTTTTCGAGAACCTGACACCCCTTATCTAACAATTCATCTTATTTAATCATCACAACCATATTCCGACACATGTAATATCATTCCTAATTAACGTTATTACATAACAAAACTAAAAGGGCTTTTATGACATTTTAACCAAACCCTACCTCCCTTCGTTCAAAACTCTCTTACCCGTCTCACATCCATTCACCTCATTCATCTCCTCTCACCGTCGCTTGAATCCCGATCCCGACACAGCGCCACTTCATTGAACCATCCTCAGTCGGTACAAAGCGTGGGATGCATCTCCCAGCGACCTCATCCGATCTAGGTACGTTGAGTGGTTTTAATCGGTCGATGTGTATTTTTTTTATTGTAATTTTGGCATAATGGGTTTCGATTCTGTTGATTTCTAGTATTTGTTAATGAATGGGTTTCGATTGGTGAATGGGTTTCGATTCGGTTGCTATAAGTTATTTGTTGATGAATGGGTTTCGATTGGTGAATTGGTTTGAAATGGTGTCGATTCCGTTAATTTCTATTATTTGTTGACGAATGGGTTTGAATTTGTGAATGAGTTTCGATTTTGAATTATGGGTTTCGATTCTGAATCGTTTTTACTTGTATTGCGGCATGGCCCATTCATCTTTTAATTAAAACAACTAGGGTTTGAAGAAAACAAGTTGTATTTTTCTTTTTTAAGTTGTTTGTTCTTGCGGCCCTCTGGTAGCCCATGAACTGTTTTTGCTTTTGTGAAGCAGGTCGTTCTTCAATAAAAAAAAAAGACAGCTGGTTGCCGCACGTCCTCTGCACTTCCTCCCAATTGAGCAGCTCCTCGCCTCCACTGCGCACGAGATTACAACAGCACCTCCTACAACGCAGTCCGTCCACCAAAAAGCCAACTGCTGTACAATGGTGTTATATCCCCAAATTGAATTATCATATGTACCTTTTGACCCAAAATAATAAATAAATAAAGGGAAAGAAGAGACTCTTGGGGCTTGAGGAGAAACCGATCAAAGCCCAATTAAAACCTAGCATATCCTTATAATAAATAAATGGATTAGGGTTTGAAGAAAACAATAGAAGAGGTGAAGCAAAGGTGAGGCGGCAGGTGGGTACATGATCATGGATGGCTTTCAGTCTAATTTAGACATGTGTTGTGATGGTTATGCTGATTGATGAACTTGATGGCCGGTCTTTTTTAAAGAAACGGACAGTGGGGGAGAAACTGAGCTCAATCATCCAGTTGCACTCAACGATTGTTCAATTAGGGTTTCAGGATTTTCGTAGTAAACTGCTAGCAGAGGCAAATAATTTGGAAGCGGCAGACCACTGGTGGAGTTGTTTGAGTGGTAAAGGTAAGGAAACATGAGTTTATTCTTTTAGTGATGATCGCAGTGAGGATTGTCGTTGTGGATTTAAGCTTTTTGTGTTGTTAATGTATGGCTTAAGGGTTGCTGCCATGGTCAAAGTTCATGTTTTATATTTTGTTCATGGTGATGGGTTGGTTGTGCGATTTGAGATGGAAACTAAGCATGGCAGTGGAGTTAATTAATTTTGAGTTGCTAGCTTGTTTTGGAGTTTTAACTGCGCAGACATCAATACCCAGTAATGGATGTCTATCATTATTTTGATCTTTGATTCATGAATTGCCAACCTTCTATGAGGATCTGATGGCTCATGTTCTGTGAATTCAGTTGCCAGGTGGTTTTAAAAGCCCTTTTAATTTACTTAATTACGTTAGTGGCTGCATAAGATTGGGTCTCATTAGAACCAATTGATGAGTTTAGAATATGATTAAATAAGGCTGTCAGCTAGCCGAGGATGCCAATCATTCGGTGCTAGAATTAGTATGACACTAGGGGTTATAAAGTAGGGCATATGAACTCATGTGAGCCTATCTTGTGACAGATGTGGTGAGTATGTTGTGAATGGATTGTGACTTTTGATATTTTAAGTCATGGGGTAATAAAGTTCTATGTATAGGTTTATTGAGCAATCCAGTGCGGGAGGACAAGTAACCGAGGACAAGTAGCCAACTGATGTACAATGTCTAGCCGGAAGCTGCTTCGTGATTCGCTGCTCTCCGGACGGTTTCTGTATTCGCAGCTTAAAGCGCCGGTAATCAACCCTATCTCATTCCATTGAGGCCAGCCTCGTGTCTATTGTTCGTATGTTCAGTTCAGAGAATTCATGCTCGGTTTATTTTTTGGTTTTCAGACAACACTGAGGAATTTTAGGTTTTCTGTTATTAGACAGTCTTCCAATTTTCGTCAATTTAGCGTTTTCAATGAGTTTTCAAAGAAGGTTAAAGGCGAGGCCACCAGGTTTGACTCTTATTTCTGTTAGTGATTTTTATAGCTGTCATGTGTAGTTATGCTAGTCAATTTGGTGTCCTTTGATGTTGTTGGTTTCACAAAGAGTTGGTAAATTTAGATAGTTGGTCATTGACGGGATATTGTTGTTGTTGGTGCAGTAATCCAGAGTTTCTGAAGTCAATTAAGGAACTGAAACAGAAGGCTGAAGAGTTGAAAGGGGTCAAGGAAGATTTGAAAGTTAGGTAATTTGTTTGTGTTAATGCACCTTCAAGGAATTGTAGTTTATAGGTGTGAGACATGCAGTTGTTTGTCATGACTGGATAGACAGTTACGCGAGAGCCTGAGATGGTGAATCTTGAATGCAGAACTAAGCAGACAACTGAGCAGTTGTACCAGAAAGTGGATGGCGTCTGGACGGAGGCAGAATCTGCAGTGAAAAAGGTTTTACTTCCTTTTAACTTTTATTGTGTAGTGGAAAATCATCAATGAGATTTGTCTGTCTCAACTCTCAACCCCTAAAAGAGGGAATACCAAATCTTCTTTTATATTTGTAAAGTTATCTATAGGTTTCTGCAAATGTTAAAGAGAAACTATCTGCTGCAGCAGAGGAGGTAAGTTTTCCCTTTCCTACCAAATTGATGTATTCTGCATAAATAGTTACCTCATAATATCTGCGTATTGTGGTTTCACTGAAGGTTAAAGAGATATTTAAAGCAAGAAAACCCGACACTTCAGAATCGACGAGTGGCTCAGCTGACACTAATGCTGGAGGAAAAAGTCATCCAACATCTGAGGATTCCAAAAATCAGCAAGCTGGCTTTAGTGATAATGCAGGAAATGTGTTTGGAATATTTCGATCTGCTGCCTCTGTTGCTTCATCCAAGCTTTCTTCTGGTTATCAGACCTTGAAGGAAACAAAAGTTGTTGATGTAACTAAGAAAGGTTATGATATAGTTAAGGATGAGTTGACTGGTAAACCGAATAAGAGAAAGCACATCCAACATGATATTCCGTCACCTTTTACTGTTGAAAGAAGTACCAGGACTGACGTTGTTATAGTACCTTCAAATCAATCCCGACTGAGTAAGAAGTGGGAGGCTCTTAAAGACAAGGTTGAAACAAGTATTTGTGCCCTATTCTTTACTTTGATATTTCGTTACGTGTTCTGAAGTTTATCTCTCCTTTTAGATGCGAAATCATCCCTTGTTTAAGCGTGTTAGTGAACCTGTTGTCACCAGAAGTCAAGAGGTAAATTTTGATTTCCACTTATATCTTTGTATTTTTTTTTCCTAGTCCTAAATTCATTGAAAGACTGCTCACCATGTTAAGAAATTTAAGCTTCTTGGGTTCGATTATGTAGATTGTAGAGGATTTGAGGGATACTTGGGAGACTTCTGATCATCCTGTTGTGCACAAAATTCAAGAGTATGTGTTTTGTTTGTATCTCGCTAATTGTTGTGTGTAACTGTTCACCTCGGACTTATGATCTTCCTACCTCTTGATAAGGTTGTGGTTATTTTTTCAGTATAAACAAATCTATTTTCGGAGAGACGCATACTGCAATATCCTTCAAGGAAATACGCCGCCGGGATCCGTATGTCAACGTCTATTGATCCTTCATTTTGTTTGGGTTAACTAATAGTTGACTCACAACATGTCAACTTATTCTTTTGTTCAGTAACTTTTCTTTGCCCGACTTTGTGGCCGAAGTCCAAGAAGTGATCAAGCCGGTTCTTCTTGCATACATGAAGGTAAACACGTGTATAATTATGAATGCTGCTAGATTTGTATGATTAATGTGATTCATTTTTATGTTAGATTAGAAATCATTCTAGTGGTTGTGCTCCTTCCATGCAGGGGGATGTTGAAACATTAAAGAAGTACTGCAGCTCTGAAGTGATCGAACGATGCAAAGCAGAACACAAAGCATATCATAGCCAGGGAATTTATTTTGACAACAAGGTATGATATCATCCCGATCTTTTTCAGAAAGAGACATGATGCGCAGTTCCATCACAAAAATTTGTACAGTCATCTTGTTGAGTGATGATGTGGCATGGAACTATTAGGTGACATAATTTCAAAACACACTTATGTGATGAATCATTCAAAATCTTATAGTAACTGTGTTCACTCGTTTTGAACACTTTCATCTTTGATTGAAGTTTATTTTACACCGCAACAGTGATATTGTGAATTATGTTGGTGGCTCACACAAATTGGGATTAATTATTGTTTGCTACACGAAGTACTTGATTTCTTCCACACAAAAATTGTATCTGTTTCATTTTTGGACAAAGGTGGGGTGGATGGTTGACCAATTTTGTTTCTTCTTGTTCAGATCCTTCACATATCAGAGGTTGAAGTTAGGGAGACGAAGATGATGGGTTTTTCACCCATAATAATTGTAGGGGTATGATCTTTCTGAACACATCTTTTCCATTCGTACAAACATTTGTTTTCATATTCTTGATTAAACATGTTCACCAATATCTATTTAAACTTAGCAGTTCCAAACTCAACAAGTGTATTGTATACGCGATAGGCACGGCGCAATCACAGAAGGCGGAAAGGTGAGTTCATTAATCATTTGTTATAAAATATCAGCTACCAGAAGCATGTGTGGTGAATTTCATGTTCTTTTATCTTAGGATACAATCCATACCGTGTACTATGCTTGGGCTATGCAGCAAGTCGATCCGGAGGAACTTGGAGAAGGTGCATTCTTCCCGATCTGGAGGTTGAGAGAGATGCAGCAGCTTGGCGTTCAGGCTCTTATTTAAATTTTCAGAGTAGCATCTGTGATGTTGTATTTGCCTCTTCTTCTCTGGGTTTTGCCTGTGAACTCCCGTGAAGATTCTTTATTGAAATTTGAGCCAGTAAAAAGTCCCAACCTTTCCATACAATTATGTAGGATTGGTAAAAATTATGTGCCACTCAAAGCTTTAATAGTCACAATGGTGTTGAGGTTATACCAGAAATTTTTTAACTTGTTGTTTGTTGAATATATATACATGAATTTTAGTGACCTTGAGGGGAAGGAATGTTGTGGTAAGAGAGTGTGATTTTGACGTAATTAATCTCAGTAAAAGGAATCACGCCCGAATCATTATTTTATCAAAATATTAAAATAAGTTTTGCATCCAATCGGTTGCACTACCACTTTCGTACCGTAAGTCCTAAAAACAGGACGCTTGGTATATGTGTTTGATTCTCTGCCATCACACATTATTATATGGAAATAGATTTGGTTAGAATCATTATTTCTCGTCAAAAAGCAGAACTTTTAATATCCATACGATTAAATCATTAACGATCCTTCAATAAAATAATTATTTAATTACAATATATGATGAAATGACATACTAGTCAATTGGAAAATAATTCACACGATTTTATATCAACAAAATCTCACGATTTTCGAATAAGATTTGATGACCTTGAACGTTCATTTGTAACAGAATTATCCTCTTGTGATTCTTCGCAGTAGACGATCGACGACAACAGTATGTTCGTGTTTTTTATCTCGAATCTTATGTTAAAGTTCTCAGCTGATTCTGATGTTCGTAGTTTTTTTAATCTCAAATCTTGTGTTAAAATTCTCGAATCGGAGTTCGTAGTCGATTGATTAAACAAAATTAAGTAGGGCAAAGATGAGATAGGAGTTCGTGTATTTGTTTCGAAATTTTATGGCTCGTAATATCTAAACGGATATTTACTCGAATTCGGGGATTTTAAATTTAAAATGTACATTGTCATTTCCTAATATACCCTTTTTACCATAAAAAATTATTTAATTTGAATTAATATTGATGAATCTAAATCGTTGAAATTATCAAATCAACGGATATTAAAAGTTGTGATTTCAAACAAAAAAGTTGTGAAATTATCAAATATCGATAGTTCGAAGCACAAATATGTACTTTTCACTTATATTTATATTATTCATGGCCCAAATTCATTTAGCGTCGTTTTTGTTTTTTGATACCTTTTTTACTCCAAAAATTAGAAATTATGGAGTCTAATCTGTAATTTCCAGATATTGGTCTAATGAAGATTGGAGTCGGCTGACGAGAAAATCGTGACTAGATATTCAGGAGAATATCTGGAATTCAGTTAGAGATCTTCAGCATGCATGACCAAGAAGAAATATCACTAAAAATCGTAAGAAGATTGGATAAGATATCTAGATAACATTTAGGAATATTTCCTAGGATATTTCGGACTGATTTGGAAGCCCCCAAAGACTATAAATATATTGCTAGGGTTTCCCGATCAATCAATTCGCTTTGGGAGAAAAAGAAAACACTAGTGATCTTGAGAAGAGGAGGAGCGATGGCCGACTGATCTTTCCACATCAGAAAATCAACGGCGCTGAGACAGTTGTTCAGTTTGCTGATCAGATTGTTCCGACTGAACAACCCGCTGCACACACACTGTCACCAACACACGCATTCAAGATCAGAAAACACGTCTTCTGCAGTTTATCTCTCCTTTAAGATGCGAAATTATCCCATGTTTAAGCGTGTTAGTGAACCTGTTGTCACCAAAAGTCAAGAGGTAAATTCTGATCTCCACTTACATCTTTGTATTCTTTTTTGTAGTCTCATAAATTCATTGAAAGACTGCTCACCATGTTTAGAAATTTAAGCTGCTTGGGTTTGATTGTGTAGATTGTAGAGGATTTGAGGGATAGTTGGGAGACTTCAAATTACCCTGTTGTGCACAAAATTCAAGAGTATGTGTTTTTTTTGTATCTCGCTAATTGTTGTGTGTAACTGTTCACCTCGGACTTATGATCTTCCTACCTCCTGATAAGGTTGTGGTTATTTTTCCAGTATAAACAAATCTATTTTCGGAGAGACACATACTGCAATCCCTTTGATTCCGATCGATTCCTTGAGTCTTTTTATCGTGAAGTTTCCTTCAAGAATGTCTCTCAAACCCTCGTGATGATGAATGTTACGGCTGAAGACCCTTTCTTTCTTTGGTTCAAAAATCTGTCTTTTCGCATTTTTCCGAAACTTAGCCGAAATTACATTTTTGCCCGTTTGGCTTGTGTCAGTAGTATCACCTAAAAGGTGATACAAGAAAAACCAGAGAGCTGATTTTTACTGGCTAGTATCACCAGTGTCACTTAAATAGGCAACACTGACGATACAAGCGCATAGTGATACATGCTCTTTGGCTCCGATTTTTGACTCCTTTAAAAACTGAATCTGCTCTTTGTCCAAGTTACACCGTATGAGCTCTAGGCGCGCGCGACAAGTGGGAATGTCAATCCTCCTATTTCTGCACTGTTTTTGCCAAAATCCCCAAAAAACACTTATTTCATCTTGGATTCCTTTTTCACCTACAAATCACCAAAACATAAAGTGGGAGGTCATAAAAACAAAGCAAATGATCGAAAATCAACTAAATGTGGAGCATAAATATAGTTCAGATTTATGCTCATCAAAACACTCCACACTTACAGTTTGTTCGTCCCTAACAAACATGAACTAAATCCTAATCCACTGTCGTAGGGAACACGAGTGCATTTATCGTATGCACCAAGCCTTTAAACCTCTAGGCTACCCTACAGGACGAGTGGTAGTCTCGTGAGCGTTTTCAGAAAATGGAATACTCACAAATCCCACATGCGACTAGCTAAGATGCATGAACAAGATAGTTCCTCATTTATCTAGGCAATACGCAACGAATACCCCATGCACAACAACTAAACTAGTAATCAAAGACTAACTCCTTTTCAAAAGAATTTCGAACCACCAATTACCTCACAAAGATGCACATTCAAAGGCAATCAATATTAGAGTTATCAAATATCTAACCTAGCAATTCATTCAACCTTTTCACAAGATACTGAAAACAAGAACCTCAGAAACACAAAAAGCGTGCCAATCGCGCCCATGTGCTATCAAGAAGGATAGTTCATGGGCCAACGATACAAAACTCATTTCCAAGTCTTAGGAGCTAAGCCCATAATCCGCAAGGAAAGAGGAGTTTGACATTTCGTTTTGAAAACCATCTCAAACAAAATCATGCTCACGTACTAGTACAAGGGGCATCCCTCTACTCAAGTCACAATGTATACACACTAAAAGGAATGATGGGAAGTACATTGCCAAACTTAAGTGTGCGCCTTATTCCCTTTTTTTCAAGGCATTTTGCCTACGATATGCTTCACAATTGTTTTTTATAGCTTGCCTTATTTTGGCTTGTGCTTGCAAAAACTTTTTGCTTCTCTTTTTTTTGTAGCTTGCCTTATTTTGGCTTGTGCTTGCATATATAAATTTTTTTGTTGGGGTCAATTTTTCACCCAAATTGACTCCACACTTAAGATTTGGCAATGTACTAAGGATATAAATGGTGTCTGCATACAATATGAAAGAATAGAGATCACCTAAGAGCAATGACAAAATTTTTGAAGAGAAGAAAATATTTTTCATGCTTGCTAATTCAATGCTCAAGTGATGCAAAAGGTTGCCTAAATCATGAGATAGACACAAGATAACAACAACATTGACGACTAGGAATTATGCACTCATAAAAGTCATGGTGATTCTAGATTCAAAATCAAGTCATTAGCAATTAAACTAGATAGTCGAGCAATGGGGTAATGCGGAGGCCTTCGAAATCCGAGTACTCAAATGTAAGCTAGTGCATCAAAAGTGCAAGTGCCTAGACATAGATAATTTCAATAGAATGCACTGTACACCCACTCCACACTTAAGAGGAAGCTTAGTCCCTAAACGGCAAATATATAGAATTGAAAAGTGTAGTGCAAAGAGCTTCCCTAAAATTGTAGCTCAGAGAGTGTGATTCATCATTTGCTCATTCCTTTTCCGCATATGACAACACAATCTGTAAAACATACAAGTGACCACTTGATAGATATTAGCATAATATGTCACAAGTATAATATGTATCATAGTTGAGACTCCACACTTAATTCAAAAGCGTCTAAGTAGTAATGATGTGAGTGCTGAAATATATTTGAATAGGCAACTTACAAGTGGCTTTACTTCCCTCGAAGACCTAGTTTAACGTCTTGGCGAGACATAGCTGGAGCTCTCCCAAGAAACACACTTGAGGAGTCTTATGCTAAGATCCCTCCTCAAGTGGAAATATCATAGAGTTCAGCCTGGATTCTTTGAAGAGTTGAAAGCCACTCTCTTGATGCTAGACCCCCAAAGTGAACTTTGCTTTTCATTCGTCGATGTGCTCGCTTTAGCATTTCTTGGTCCATAATCTATAGGCACGAATGATCCTCAGCTGTTAAGAGGAGGATCTGAATTTGGCTCATGAATCTTTGGCGATTTCTTCTTGGATTCACTTGTTGTATTTTTGCCACCCTTCAAACCATTGTTGCCTTTCTCGTGAGTTTTCTAGACGAGCATCAGATTTGCCACTCTATGCATTTGCACCTTTACTTTCTCGCCACCAATCTTTAAAGTCAATTTTTCGCTCCCCACATTAATTCTAACACCGGCGGTGGCCAGAAAGGGTCTCCCAAGAATCAATGGGGCATCAACTCTACTCCCCGCATCCACGACTACGAAGTCGCAAGGCAAGTAGTACTACTTGTCGACTTTGAGAGGCACATTCTCTATTACTCTAGCGGGGTACCTTGTAGTCCCATCTGATAATTGTAAGGTTATCCTCGTAGCTTTAATCCCTTCTAAACCGAGCATGTGATAAGTGGCTAAGGGCATAACACTCACACTTGCACCAAGGTCGGCTATAGGATTATCAAAACTTGTGGCGCCAATTGTGCATGGAATGGTGAAGCGACCGGGATCCTTCCTTTTGTGTTGAATATGACTTGAGAATAACTACAATCATGGTTGAGGGTGTAAGACTCATCCTCTTCAATCTTTTTCCTCTTAGATAAAATATCCTTTAAGTACTTGTTGTAGTGCGGGGCTTTTTCTAAGAGCTCCAAAAATGGTAGGTGGACGTATATCTTCCTTAGAATGGCCACGAAATTATCAAACTCTTTTTCTATCTTGGGCTTCACAATCCTTTGAGGAAATGGAATGGGTGGAATATATGGTTGAGGATCGTCGAGGAAAAGCTTTGAAGGTGCTTTCTTTCCGGATTCTTTAGGGTTTGCTTTGGAAGGCTCAATTATCGGCTCATCGACCTCATCATTATCATCAATCTCTAGTACTTCTTCCAGTGAGTGTTCTTCATCAGCAAGAAAAAGAGCATGCTCAGTTGGATGCAAATCAAGGTTAGAGGGAAGTTTCCCTTGTTGCGTTGATGATGAGGTTGCTTGTTGCGCCAATTGAGTCCCCAACATTTTTTATGGATATCCATTTCGTCCATTCTTTGGTTGAGTGCTTGGAGTACTTTTGTCGCGGCTATCTGATTTTGGAGTATCATCGAGTTTTCTTGCGTGGTTTTGGCTTGGTTTGCCGTAAGGTTGGCCAAGATGCTAGCCAGGGATTAATCTTGTGCACTTTGTTGAGGTGGGGCTTGAGGTTGTGACACGCGTATTTTTAACTCTTTATAGTTGTCAAATTATGAGTTTTAGGGGTCAAATTGCAGTCAAACAAAATTTATAATCCTTGGTAAGCCAAGGGTCGATCCAAGGAACATGTGTGTGATTACTAGCAAACGATGTGACCTGTTTAGCTACTCCGATTAAAAGAGGTTTGTTTTGTTGTGAAAATCGCAGAAATTAAATAACATAAAATAAAAGGTTTGTACTTAAATCAGAGAAAGAATCCCAGGACCATACTTCACCCGTGCTAACCCCACTAATCATGCAATCATTATCATGTAAATCATCATGCTATCGAATATCGAAATAAACCAAAATAACACTAGATAAACCGCCCATCCACGAATCATTATCTAGATTAATCTCAATCGTTGAACGTCGCCCATCCACGGATTATCAACGATGTCGATTTATTAAACTAAAGGTTTTCATACAATTTCATACAATCCGGTTAATCCCTAGGGCCCATCCACTTTTCGGTATATAACCTAAATACGTTCTAGCATGCAAACATACCCTTTGATGTAAATACTTGCATAGAACGATAATTAAGCACGATGAAATTGAATATTCGATTTGCATTAATGAAAAACATTCATATGATCACATGTAGAGTTAGGTACAATGCACGGGATCCGTAGGATCCCAGAATAAAGAAGACTACTCGCTATTCATGGCGATCAAACCACAAACAGTGTAATAAAAGAGAAATAAGGACGAGTTAACCGTAGACGATGTAGCTCGATGATACTCAATCTCTCGTGATGAACCTTTTCTTCTTTCCCAAGTTAGGGTTCTTCAATCTCAAAATAAGCACACGATTCTCGTATCATCCACACTGATTTAATTCAGCCAATCCTCTATTTATAGCTTTCCAAAAAGCCTAAAAACGAAATTAGGAAACTTCCCCAAAAATCAGTCCCGAAAAGCCCAAAAATCGTTTTTAGAAACTGCTCCGACGGGGCCGTGACTACCGTGACGTTTAGACATGTCACGGCATGTCATGGCATGCTTGGCATGCTCCAAAAGTGTACTGGGACAAAATGGGGCCGTGACACCCGAGACGTTGTGTTTTTGTCACGGCAGTCACGGCCATGCAAAATGGCAGAGACTTCGGGCGACTTTTTCGTTGTCTTAACCTCCGAATTTAATCTTTGCGTAAACCGTAAAGTTGTAGCCCTTTGAATTAGCTTTCCAAAAAGTTTTGAATCAATCAATTTGGACACCGTATGCGATCTATGCGTGCAAAATAAGTCGGAAAGGTCAATCTGCCCTGTTTTGTCCTGTTTTTGCCCAAATCTTCACCAATTGTTTGCTTTGCTTCGGATCAATCCAAAAGTATTAGATATCCAAAAGTATTAGATATGTGATATATGACCTGAAACACTAGAAAAGAGGTTGAATGATAACAAAATGTCCGGAAAACAAACCTAATCCATCATTGAATGAAGTGAATAATAGGTCAAGAATTCGACCGATCAAAACACTCCGCACTTAGGATTTGTTCGTCCCGAACAAACATTAAGCGCAAGTCGATAAATCGCAGAATAGTTACCCACTCAAGTATCATGTGATCAGTACTAACTAAAATAAAAACCAAAAAGATAACTCAATGTCGTAGAGGACACGAATGCATTTAGCATATGTATCAAGCCTTTAAACCTCTAGGCTGCCCTAGTAGGACGAGTATAGTCTCGTGAAGGTTTTCAGGAATGGGACTACCTACAAATCCCCTGTACAACTAACTAACATGTATGCATGAAATGATGCTCAACGAGTCACGGTAAAGTCATGTCATACCTCGGATTCATCGTGTTACCTTGACTTCAAGTCAAACATCTTCATCAAAGTTGTCAGGCAATCATAGATTAAACGAGTCATGTATTCAAACGGTCAGTACATACGGCTAGCAAGCGACTCATCACATGTTTTAAATAGTTCTATAACAACGCAATAAGAACAAGAATAGTTACACAAAACATGCTCGCCATTCACCTATGCTATCTAGGGATATTCCACGGGCTCTTGGCGCAAAGCTCGTTCTCAAATGCCAAGGGCTAGGCAATGACCCGTAAGAGAAGAGGAGTTTGGCTAAAGAATTTTCTGAAAAATAGTACGAAAATCACATCATAATTTCAGTGCAAGCACGAGGATCGTCCCTTAGTTTCTAGTACATGAATTCGCAATACAAGTCATGATTTTGCATGCAATGAGAAGATGGAATTACACTATATCAAGCAAAAGGGGGCAGAATTTGTCAAAAAATTTTCCATACACAAGGGGTGACTTTTCTCACTTTGCCCTTGGTATTTTTTCTATTTTTTTTTTACACAAGGGGTGACTTTTCTCACTTTGCCCTTGGTATTTTTCTGCTCTCTCTTTTTTTTCTTTCAAAAACAACTATGCTTGGGGTCAATTTTTCACCCTCTTTTGAAAATTCAGAACTTTGTTCTTGATTGAAAACATTGAAAACCAATCGTCTAACTCCACACTTAAAGCTTGACATAGTGTAATGAATAAAGGCGGGTGCATGCAAATCACAACGAGTATAGAGAAACACATACTAGTACTAAGGTCACCTAGAAAAAGTAAGATGCAATTTAAGTTTTTAAGAGTTTTGAACCGGTGCCTACTAATTTCAAGTCTCAAACATGCTTTAAGAAATACGTAAAACATGTGATAGTCAAAGGTTAGCAACGATACTGACTCAAGAGAATACACATATGAATAAAACTATTTCAAGTCGTAGACTTCGAATCCATAAGAATGACAATAATCAAGGAGTATCGTAGAAAACGAGGATTTCAATCACAATACATAGACTGTTGAGCATATGCAAGAGTGAATGTGATATGCGATGTGTGTGACTATGCGTTACCCACTCCACACTTAAAAATGAGCTTAGTCCCAAAGCGAAGAAATAAAAGATAAGAGAAAGCGCATAGGAACTTCACTCGTGTGTGATGATGAGATATCCATGGAGATTAGCGATGCCCGGGGAGTGAAATGTGACTCATGAGCTGGTAGATGTGTAGATAAAAATATAGAGCTGCATAAGTGATAGGTTAGCATCGATAATCGTGGAGAAACAAGGCAAGTGATAGGGTTCTGATTTGAATTTTTGGTGAAGAAGAGATTGATTTGGCCGTGACATCCGAGAATGTCACGGGTGTCGCGGCACCCCCCAAAACTGACTGAGATATAAGCCTGCCGTGACAGCCATGACATCTGAGAGTGTCACGGGTGTCACGGCCCCTTCAAAACTCACTGCCCATTTTGCCTGCTGTGACAGCCGTGACAAATCCATAGTGTCACGGGTGTCACGGCACCAATACTCCCCAGTAGTCATTTGTTGTTCCAGTACCGTTTTTGCTCGTCTGAGCGTGACAAACTCCACACTTAGATTCCTGCAATGTCCACACACAAAGCACACAATGCAAATGAAAAAAATGCAATGAAATAAAACTCACAGAGCGGGTTACTCCCCGAAGAGGCCTAGTTTAACGTCTTAGCTAGACTCAGCAAAGTGCCCCATATAAATCACTCGTGAGATGTCCTTTGCTAGGATCCCTTCTCACGGGGCCTTAAACAGCGAGAGGGGTGTCAATCCACCTTCAAATCCCATTAAAATTTACGTCCATCAAGACTGATATGGACGTTGAGTAGAGCATGCAGTCCCTTCAAAAATTCGAGACCCTTAAGAATCAAGGGACTGTAGAAGCTCCCTAATAACTGTTTCAAGACGTAAGGCAAGAACTGTTGAAACTTGTCTGGAGGCGGTGTATCAAGATATATATCTTCAGAGCTAGCTCCAGCAAGAACACTTTCTTTATACCCTTTAGATAAGATCTCAGGTGCATATACTTCAGAATTTTCCTTCACCATCATATTTAGGCGTATGCGAGGGTCCTCTTTAAATGAGCTCATGTACACATCAACAAAGTCTTCGTATCTATGATCCCTTTATGGCTCTTCAGCATCCAGAAAAACTGAAAGAATGAAACTCTCTTCCTGCTCATGTAAATGACCTTTAGAAGCGCTCGTAGCGGAGGGAGAAGCATCTTCATGTTCTGAGACGTCGTCAATACAAGACCCATTATCCTCAAACTCAGTGTAAGCCCTGTCAACCGTTATCAACGCCTCAAAACCATTCTCACAAACTGGTTGTTCTGGTTTAGAGAGCATTCTCGTATCCTGATCATCTTCGACGTGGATTGGAAATAAAACTGAAGATGAATATGCTTCATAGACTTGAACTTCTTGATGATTGGCCATTGTCATCTCAATGTCCTCATCTCTGCATTCATTGGTGGCTGCAATAGCTTGTTGCTTTAACTGGTCTTTCAGTATCTTGTTCCGAATGGCCAGTTGCTTGTTCTGGATGCTGATCTGCTCGAGTGTCTGCTCTAATCCTTTCATTCGCCTATCCTGCTCAGCCATGAAACTAGTCAGCAGAGACTCTATACGTGATGATTCTCCAGTGTTCAGAGGTTGTTGCTGTTGCGACTGGTCCTGGTAACTCTCATAATAGCAGTCATCTTGATAATACGATTGATCATAAAACTGATGTTGCTGCTGCGACTGATTCTGGTAGCTCTCATAATAAGGATCATCTTGATAATAATGTTGATCATTGGACTGATTTTGATTTCCTTCCCAATTTGTATCATATGAATATGTCTGACAATATGGCTCTTCCCTTGGGTAGGCGTCTTGATGACCAAAAGAGAACATCCTCGCAACATTCAAAATAAAAGTGATTAGTGAAGGTCAGAAGTATATAGAGTATGTACAAGTATAAAGAAAATGGAATAGTCTAAACTACACTCGTTAAATCTAATATCACACTAAACGTTATTCCCCGGCAACGGCGCCATTTTGACACGCGTATTTTTAACCCTTTATAGTTGTCAAATTATGAGTTTTAGGGGTCAAATTGCAGTCAAACAAAATTTATAATCCTTGGTAAGCCAAGGGTCAATCCAAGGAACAGGTGTGTGATTACTAGCAAACGATGTGACCTGTTTAGCTACTCCGATTAAAAGAGGTTTGTTTTGTTGTGAAAATCGCAGAAATTAAATAACATAAAATAAAAGGTTTGTACTTAAATCAGAGAAAGAATCTCAGGACCATACTTCACCCGTGCTAACCCCACTAATCATGCAATCATTGTCATGTAAATCATCATGCTATCGAATATCAAAATAAACCAAAATAACACTAGATAAGCCGCCCATCCACGAATCATTATCTAGATTAATCTCAATCGTTGAACGCCGCCCATCCACGGATTATCAACGATCTCGATTTATTAAACTAAAGGTTTTCATACAATTTCATACAATCCGGTTAATCCCTAGGGCCCATCCACATTTGGGTATATAACCTAAATACGTTATAGCATGCAAACATACCCTTTGATGTAAATACTTGCATAGAACCATAAATTAAGCACGATAAAATTGAATATTCGGTTTGCATTAATGAAAAACATTCATATGATCACATGAAGAGTTGGGTACAATGCACAGGATCCGTAGGATCCCAGAATAAAGAAGACTACTCGCTATTCATGGCGATTAAACCACAAACAGTGTAATAAAAGAGAAATAAGGACGAGTTAATCGTAGACGATGTAGCTCGATGATCCTCAATCTCTCGCGATGAACTCTGTCTTCTTTCCCAAGTTAGGGTTCTTCAATCTCAACATATGCACACGATTCTCGTATCATCCACACTGATTTAATTCAGCCAATCCTTTATTTATAGCTTTCCAAAAAGCCTAAAAACGAAATTAGGAAACTTCCCCAAAAATCGTTTTTAGAAACTGCTCCGACGGGGCCGTGACTACTGTGACATTTAGACATGTCAAGGCATGCTTGGCATGCTCCAAAAGTGCACTGGGACAAAATGGGGCCGTGACACCCGTGACGTTGTGTTTTTGTCACGGCAGTCACGGCCATGCAAAATGGCAGAGACTTCGGGCGACTTTTTCTTTGTCTTAACCTCCGAATTTGATCTTTGCGTAAACTACAAAGTTGTAGCCCTGTGACTTAGCTTTCCAACAAGCTTTGAATAAATAAATTTGGACACCGTATGCGATCTATGCATGCAAAATAAGACGGAAATATCAATCTGCCCTTTTTTGTCCTGTTTTCGCCCAAATCTTCGCCAATTGCTTTGCTTTGCTTTGCTTCGGATCAATCCAAAAGTATTAGATATGTGATATATGACCTGAAACACTAGAAAAGAGGTTAAATGATAACAAAATATTCGGAAAACAAACCTAATCCATCATCGAATGAAGTGAATAATAGGTCAAGAATTCGACCGATCAGGTTGTTGTGGGAGTTGTCCTTGATAACCATTCTGATTTTGGTGATTTGTGTAGTTTGGCCCTTGTTGATATTGAGTTTCCGTTTGGCCTTGGCTAGCTTGGCTTTGATATAGAGGATTTGAGTATGAGGAATTTTTGTAGTTTTGAGGGTGGGCATTGGTAAAGTTGGATTCATAAGTGCCACGTTGATTTCTCCCGATATAATTAACGTCTTCGACATTCTGAAGTTTGTTGTATGGGAGGTTATGAGGACATGAATCTTCTAAATGAGAAGAGCTTGAACATATGGAACAAACCACTTGAGGTTGTTGTTGAGCTTGCACCATTTGTAGTTTACTAACAGAAGAAACTAGTGCATCGAGCTTCTTAGAAATTGCACGAACTTCCTCATTGGATTCCATTGCGCTAACATTTTGTGTACCGCCATGTCTTTTGGGGTAACTCCTCTCATTTCCCCATAAATGAGAATTCCTCAGAATTCCTCACGATTTTCTCAATGATCCATCCTCCGTCAATTTGTAGAAGATCCATTATGGCACCTCTTGCGGCTTGGTCTATTTGATTTTTAGCCTCGGAATCCATACCTCCATAAAAATTGTGGATGAGGGTCCACTTGTCCAAGTTATGATGGGGACATGATCTTTGAAGCTCTTTGTACTTTTCCCACGCTTCGTAAAATGTTTCACCATCACACTGAGCAAACGTGTTAATTAGGCTCCTAAGCTTGGCGGTTTTTCCGGGTGGGAATTACTGAAGGAGAAAAGCTTGTGCAAGTTCGTCCCATGTGGTGAACGTCCACAACAGTTCATGACTCCGTAACCAATCTTTGGCTTTCCACATAAGTGAGAAGGGGAAAAGCCTAAGATAAATGGCTTCCTTCGGCACGTTATTAATCTTGAACGTCTCACAAAGCTCTAGGAACAATGCTAGGTGAGTGTTAGGATTCCCAAGCCCAGTAAATGCATTCGTAGTGACCATGTTTATCAAAGCCGGTTTCAAGGCAAACTGATGCGCAGCTACTGCGGGAGGGGCTATCAGTGATCCAAATCCCGTAAGGTTGGGGGGTCACATAATCCCTTACTACCCTTTCATCTTGGGCATCGGGTGCGGGATTACGGTGTGCATGGGGTTCTTGGTTATCCGTGGCTTTTGTAGGTGTTTTTGTCAGGGTTTTTGTTGGGGTTTTGGGTTTGGTATTTGTCGAGGAAGAAGGCGAGCTAGAACTTTCCTTCTTTTTGGACTTAACCTTGATCCTTGATTTTGGGGCAGGGGTTTCGTTGTTGGAAGCCAAACCGTGAGTCCTCTTAGACCGAGTTTGCATCAACTAAAGAACCTGCAAAAAGACAAAAACAAGAACACCCGTGAAACGCAAGTGTCCAACAAATTCCAAAACAGGAAACAAGAACGAAAATAAACAAGAAAATTGTGTAGGCTAGTCGAAGTATACACACAACCTAGGCTAGTGGCTAGTTAATGAGTTGCTCCCCGACAACAGCGCCATTTTGACGTGTAGTATGATGTCAAAAATAATTTATAAGCCGGTAAGAATCGGATCGTCCAAGGGAGCAAGTGTAAACTTTTGCACTATTTAAGGTTGTATTTCTACTTATCCTAGTCCAAATCGAGTTTTGGGTTTGTTTCTAGAATTCAACATAAATGAAAGTAAGGAAAGTTTGTCAAGTTCAAGAGATAGTTTGGGGAACTACTTCACTTGCCTAACATTTGAATCGAGTTTTTATTATCTAGCATGCATGATTGCTTATATTGATTGGAAAATAGTCGTACACTCTAAGTATGAACCTCACCCTTTCACCGCTATTGTTTTATATTGGAAATGCACCTTAAACTACGAACCTCACCCTTTCGGCCCTATTGGTTCGAATCAAGTAACTCGCTGATGTTTACTAACTCTCGTTGCGTAAACATGGGGAGTCTTTGTCATAAAACTAGCCTTTTCCGTTACAAACTTGGGGATGTCAATCCTCCTATTTCTGCACTGTTTTTGCCAAAATTCCCAAAAAAACACTTATTTCACCTTGGATTCCTTTTTCACCTACAAATCGCCAAAACATAAAGTGAGAGGTCATAAAAACAAAGCAAATGATCGAAAATCAACTAAATGTGGAGCATAAATATAGTTCGGATTTATGCTCATCATCTATCGTTGCCAATCCACGCGCCTTTGCTCAAAACGGTCCCGTTCCACAAAACTTCGGTGTGCACTCCGTTATTCACTGAAACGTAGTCGTTTGCTCAAACTTGCTTCGTGCCCTTATGCGACGACGTTGTTCTCATTAAATCCGAACTCTCATGACTCGCGCCTTCAGCAAACGATGCCGCTTAGCTTCCAAACTCACCCAAACGTCGGCGTTTCGATCCCCTGTCTCAGGACTTGGCTTATTTGTTCAGCCAATTCCTCCGGGCAATACTAGCCTCTTTAAGCTCCTGCAATCCTATTTTACTATCATTATAAACCACAAGTAATTGAAGAGCCAAAATCCACCGTTAGAATTTTCCTTTGTATAATATTTGCTTTCCTAGATTAATTTAATTGCTTTGTTTATTTTTGTTGGTTCATTTGTTTACTTTGTTAGATTAGATTATTTGACTGTAATGGCTATATTTCAATATTCAATATTGTTGTTGGCGAGGATGAAGGATATCATGATGATGCTGCTGCTGATGATATTCCCTAACATCGCAACATAAATGACCACTTTGGCCCCATCAAAAAAAAAGAGCATTTTGGCCGCCTGGAGATAGCTCTGGTGCAGCCGATATTTGACTTCTTCTACCTCCGCCGTGAAGTTAGTCAGTTCGAACAGTGGACTCAGGACTCACCAACCTTCTTCGAGCATCAAAGCTTCACCCATTTCATATTTCATTTATTTTAAATATTTATTTGGCTTAAAAATTAACGTATAACTTAATAATAATAATAATAGTAATAAACTTTAAATTTTGATTAGTGGCTACTTCCACTAAAAAGAATTGATAATTCTGTACTTCGGTTAGAAGTTTTGATAGTCTGATACCGATTTGAAATGAGTTGGTAGTTAGCATACTTCATCAATTAAATTTGTTGATACTTTAATATTCTATTTTTGTGTGATAAAGAACGCAAACAGGCTACAATAACGCTTCTCGTGTGAGAAGGGCACAACGTAAAGCTAGTCGGTAAAAAGCGACACTAAAATCACAAGTAATAGACCAACGTGCCCATTATGAAATGTAGGGATGCACATCCGGTCCGGACCGATGGACCGAAATTTCTGAAAAGTATGGACCGAGGACCGGACCGGGTATGTATGGACCGAGGACCGGACCGAGACCGAAATTTGGAGAAAACTGGGACCGAATTGGACCGAATACCTTTAATTTTACGATCCGGACCGGATCGAAATTTACGGTTCGGTCCGGATCGATGGACCAAAATTTCTGAAAAGTAAGGACCGAGGACCGGACCGGACCGAAATTTTACGGTCCGGTCTTGGACCGACCCGTAAAATTCGATCGGTTTCCGTTCGGTTTTTCGATTCGGTCCGAAAGTGTGCATCCCTAATGAAATGCTTGGAAACCATCACAAGCAAGTCCATCTCAGCACGAACACAGACAGTCAAAACTGTCGAAAGCACTCCACCGAACAGGTGGATAAACCCAAGATCCCCAGCCACCCCTCCAAGCATAGCGAAATGGACCGGAACAGCCACCATCCACCAGAGCTGAGTCCAAGAAGAGATGGCGCGTGACGGTGCAAGAGCCAACGCAAGGAAAGGATGAGCGGACACCAAGCCACGACCGAAACCGGCCAACCAAAAAACCAGCAACCCCGTACATACAATATGTACAACCCAATAACAGCCACCCCACCTGAGGCCGCCGCCCAGCCACCAGCCATGACAAAATCAACCCCATCCAACTTGCTCCGCACCGCCGCAAGCTCTATCCAGTTCTCCCAAAATCAGATCCAACCTTCAGTGCCGTGGCCAGAGCCACCAACGCCGTCTGGCGCCCTACTGAAAGACTAAAACATAGAAGCACACGGCGGAGAAGGAAAGGTGGAGGGAAGGAAAGGAAAGAAAAAGAGGGGGCAGTGGTGGAGAGAAGGTGGAAAAAAGGGCCGAAAGTTTGGTAGATTTTTTTTTTAATATTCCATTTGAATTTTGAAATGGTATGGTAATTTCCAAAAAAGACAAAAATGAGCTAATGCACCTTTTCACAAATGGTTTACCTAGGCATTTTATTCTATTGTGAAAAAGAAAAAAAATACACATCCAAAAGTCAAAATTTACCTGGACAAACATTCTAGTGGACCGGGGCCATTACCCTGTTAGCCCGAAGTTGATCTAGAGCATCAACGAGTGACTACTATGCCGCAAAAGAGTTGTACACCAACACAATCAAATGAAATAATAAAATACTTCGACATTCCACTTCCAGATTCCAGCAACATACAGACAAACGACAAACAGTACAAGACAGCCCCACAAAGTGTCACGTCCCTTGCAGATATGGTTGCTTATTTATTCTGATCTAAATTGTACACTGGTTGATAAAATTTTGCTACAAAAACTAAATTTTACACTGTTTGAGAAAATTTTGCTACAAAAACAATTAAAAAAATATTGATTTCTATGTGGAAATGCAGAGAAAATTTGGTGTTAGATTTTCATTTGAAAAGCGATATATAAAATTAATTTTCATCAAATTTTGTCATACCTCCTCCATAAAGGTATGAGGTATGGTAACAGTCGCCTCGGCCCTTGGATGTGCTATGTGCGTTCATGTTTCTTCAATTAATCTGACGCCTACTCTTATCTTTGAGAGTCCCATTTCTTTTAGTTAAAAAATAGAAAACATCTGATAATATGTGACTACTCTTACTTTTAAGGGTTATTCACCAAAGTATTCCGGTTTCAAATTCGAATAACCGAAATACACCAAACGAACTCAAATAATCAATCTACTCCATTTTTTAACAATCCCGGTTCCTCAGGAATCGGTACTCTTAATCCCGGTTTCTCTCATACCGAGAATGTACAAAAATGAAGATGTGGCTCGATTTTGTTCGTACGTAGACCAAAACGAGATAAAATATCATACACACGTAGGATCCTGGTCGGTATCATAATGATCCCGGTACGCGGCATACCGATATCATCTCCAAACCCTATTCCCAATTCCCACAACCTTTTTTAGTTGAACAGGTTCACTTCCATCATGCGATACGGAAGGTCAGCGACTTCGGCTACATGGAAAACGAGCTTCTCGTTCCAGATAGGGTTTAAGTCTTTGTACTTCACCTGCGTGCGGAGAACCTGGTTGTCGAACTCCACTTCAGTGAACGGAGAGGATGAGCCTTCGCCGTCTTTCTGCATGAGGTTGTGCGCGCCTATCACTTCCACCACCAGCTTCTCTTTCCCTCCTCCTGTCATCTGTCCACTTCAGAAAATTCAAAAACAGAGCATCCAACAAATGTGGTTTAAAAACAGAGCTTTCTGAATGTAAACCCCTTATCTCCGATTCAGTACTCTGTTTCTGAATGTGGTTTAAAAACAGAGCGTCAATGCTGCCGGCTTAGTGACTCAACAAGTTTCAATGGCTTTCCTAAGCTTGAAAGCATTAAGCTATCTAATGTCATTGTTCCAGGCAACATTTTAGTGTCTATGCTTTCGCTATCTCCTCAGATGGCTCAAATAGACATGGAGTGTTTTAATGACGGTAACCCTGTGGAGCTTCATCAGGCTGCTGTTGAGAACCTGGAAGCAATATTTTACGAGTGGGCGTGGCAGGAGCTAAGATAGGTCATATTGCATGGGATGATGGTTGTGGCTTCAGCGATTCTTTGGTAGCTTCCTTCATGCAAGTAATGTTGTTGTTGGATTATTGTGTGATTGAGATGATAAATTATATGTGTATTGTTGTCTCCATTGAATGTTGGAACTTGGGAGATTTGAGATCCTTTTTTTTCAGTTACCTGCTCTGTTTATCTGCTCTGTTTCAGTTACCAGATGTGAATCTAGGGCTCCAGATTTCGAACCGAATGATGGAGTTTGTGTGTTGTATTAGGTTGAGAGAAATGCAGGGACAAAGATGGACTGGCGACGAGTTGAGGAGAGGTGGAAAATGGATGACGGAGAGAGAAAGGTGGTGGGAATAGGGTTTGGTGATGATACCGGTATTGGGCGTACTGGTATTATAATGATACCGGTTTCTTCGGAACCGGGGTCCTACGGTGTATGACATTTTCGTTTTGGTTCACGTACGCACTAAATCGAGCCACATCTTCATTTTTATACATTCCCGGTATGAGAGAAACCGGAATTAAGAGTACCGGTTCCTGAGGAACCAGAATTTTTAAAAATGGAGTAGATTGATTATTTGAGTTTCGTTTAACGTATTTCGGTTATTCGAATTTGAAACCGGGGTATTTTGGTGAATAACCCTACTTTTAAGTGAAGTGCGCCTCATCTCCTTCTTCTCTCCTATTTCTCATCTCTTCCAGAAGCTCCGAGCGCCGACCTTAATTTTCCGTTGATTTTGTTTTCGCCAGGTTCCCTTCCCTTTTCTTTCGTTCCCTCCCGGCTGTCCTCATGCCGGCAGTCGCCTCTGGCTTTTCCCTCTTCTTCCCCATGGCTGTTTTACCGGTTGCGTCATCAGAGGCATACGTCTTGACTACGTCGCCGGGCTGCGAGTTTCGAGGTTCCGGGGTTGCTGGGTGGTGGTCGCTACGTCGGATCTGGTGGCTGGAGATGTGGTCGTCTGGCGTGTGGTTTGGCGGTGACTTGCTGGGTGGCGGGCTATGCCGGTTGGAGTTTGGCTGGGCTGCTAGGGGCTGTTGGCTGGGTGAGGATGGTGGTGGCTCTGGACGAATGGAGGGGGTGGGCCTGGCGGACGTTTTGGACAAGTCGGCGATTGAGCGACTCAATGGCCTTTTTTGAGCTTGTTTTGTCGTGATAATGACGACCTTTAGTCGCTACTAGTTTATGTAGTTTGTCTGGTCTTTTAGTTTTAGTTTAGTACTCGCTGAAGATTGCTAGTCCATGCTATTGAGCATGGGCGCGCAACCTTTGCTAGCTGTGATGATGTGGACGATTTGGATGGGTGGCCCGTGTTGGCCTGGTCTTCACCTGGAGTTTAGGTACCGAAATGAGTCATTGTTTAGGCAGTGTCCATCTTCTGTACAACTTTTACCCATAAAAAAAAAGTGAAGTGCAGTATATTCTGACAATAGCCAATGTTTATAGATAAGCGTTTTTAATATGATGAATATATAAAAGTTTTATGTTTAAGCACAGTCTATATGGAGCATACATAGCGCTTATTCTTGAATAAACAATAGCCAGTGATCCATATTAGGGTTGTCATGGGTATAAATTGTGACTATATATAAATGCTTCATATTTAGTTTATTTTCGATCAGTTTCAATATGAAGTAATAACGACAAAATGGTGAGGTTCATAATTGGAATAATGTACGTCTATATTTCAATCAATACAGGCAAGTGCATGCATGATAGATTAATAAATTTGATTCAAATGTTAGCTAAGTGAAATAGTTCCGTGAAATATCTTTTAAATCGATAAAACTTTTTCTTACTTTCGTAAATTTTAAATTCTAGAAACCAACCGAAAACTCGATTCGGATTAGGTTAAGTAGAAATACAACTTTAAATAGTGCAAAGGTTTAAACTTACTCACTTAAACGATTCAGTTCTTACCGACATTATAAATTATTTTTAACAATAAAATACTTCACGTCATGTTCTCTATTGTCTATTTATTAGTAGAATAGTAGTCTCTCCTAGCGAGAGACTGCCAAACATGATTTTTCACTTCCATTATTGCCAGAGGCGAACGCACGGGTACACTAATGGGGGCAGTGATACGGCTTAATTGGATCGAAACAAAGAATGAGAAGAACAAGAGTTTGGGGGTGAGAAAATAGAAGAATTTGGGATGAGGAGCAGACGAATTTGGGAGAGAAATTCAGAGATGTTTATCAGTTAACTTGGTTGCCTTTCTCATTCCATTGATCATGACTTAAATACACACTAAATTACTACCACTAACCCACACACCCGACCACTAATGCACTAATATTAATCGACTGCTACTAACTTCTAATTAATTCTTTTGACCAAACTACTTTTGACCTATTGAAACGCAACATTCATGTCCTCTTGAAAATGACCTTGTCCTCAAGGTCAAGTGATTCCAATATCCCGACAATGATTTCGTCTAT